>CM069433.1:180648372-185822659 GCA_035610365.1 Aquatica leii
TTCAGTGTGTAGCAGTGGAAATACTACGGATGTTTCACTATCCATTCTTAGTTTAAAATATTTGAAAGCGATTTTATCTATACTCCATGTAGTTAATGGTCTTAAATTACTTGCAACTTGTATTCCCAATTGTGAAGAATCACAAGGTTCGTTGTAAAGATTATCTGTTTTTTGAAATGCGTTTCCCATAATAAAAAATTCTTTTTGCGAATTTGATACAATGTTTTTAATCAAAACTATTGTCTTATTAACTAAGCAACAACAATTATCTGCTTCCGTTAATTTCAATGTAAAGTCTTTGAAACGTAGTTTTCTGTACTGTAACCAACATTTAGAGTCTTCGGGAATAGGTCCACTACAGTGTTCATTTATCGCTTGAGGTTCATTGCTGTCAGAAAAACCTTGTTGCGTAATATTATTACAATAATTTATTTCGCTCAACCTTTTTATTACTTGTGAGAGTGGCTTATCGCCTTTACGAACTAGGTTTTTAATTGAATTTAAAAAATTTTCAAAAGGAAAAGCCGAAAAATTGTGTAAAACACCAAATAATAATGTATCATCATAAATATGTAGCAGATTATGCACATTATGAGAAACATTATGTCGTCCATACAGTACAATGAAAGTTTCAACAAAGTATTTCAAAAGTTCGTGTGCATACAATCCTAATGAAATTATATGTTTACTACTAGATAAAATAGTGGTAGCTACATGAAGACTTAAAAAATTTAAATATACATCATAAGGCAAAATTGATTTTAAGACGAGAGGACCAGTATAAATTAAGAATTGTCGTAATTCTGTGGCCTTTCATCTCTTTAATTCAATTAGGACACGTGGTTTTCTAATCAGTTCACACGGAATATTCTTTGCTTGAATTTCTAAATTTTCAGATACAGCGTTAATACTTCGAAATGACAACTTTATAGGTGGTTTACCAGTCACCCACTGTAACAGTAATTTCCTCATTACACCTAAGCAAATTAGATGCATATAGTCGAGAGGTATTCCACTTACCATATCAAAACCAGGTATTTGTTTAATTATAGAAGTACCTGTATGATAATTTATGTCAACTTTTGATCTAAAATTATTGTTATCACGTTTTCGTAGGTTTTCTGTGTCCGGAAAAGATATTTTGTCAGAAGAGTATTCCCCTTCAATAAAGCATTTTGAACATGAGTGATACCCAGTATGTCCTTTAGTGTATACTATAAATGACTTTGCAGGTGCATCACATATAAACCCCTTTATTTTTAATTCGTAAGTTTTATTATTGTATTGAAAGCCATTTATAGTTAATGAAACAACTTCATTAACAAAATCTTCTAATAAATCATTTGCATATTTTGGCTTTGCCTTACCATGATACAATCCTATTATTTGCACATAATTTGGATTGCAAAAAAGATTACAAAGAATGGGATAAAACTGACTACCGTTACTTTTAGAAATAGGTAAACCATCAACATTTAAAGTAATTTCAATTAATGATTCTAATTCAACATGATAACTGCTAATTAATTTGAGTACAGCGTTTCTAACTCCAAAATGATAATATTGCCCATCGGGTTCAACATTTTTTAATTGTAATTGTCGAGGAGATTTTAATAAAGTGCGAGCATCTAACGGCAAATTTTTATGAAAGGGTTTCAAAAGGCGTAAGAGGGAATTTAAGTGAACATGTGGTAGATTAGTATTAACTGCCCATTCAGCTAATTGACAAGGATCAAGGCCATAATTAATTTCATCAGTTACATTCTTAGATTCTTTGAGAACGTTATTAACACTTCTAGAAAAATTTAAGTGGTCATTAAAACTTTCGGCACAATTTGAATCAATTTCATCTATACTACAATTGCTTTCAACATCAGTATCGAAATTAGAATCTGCATCGATATTATCAAAATAATGATTATCAATTACATTTTCATTTGCAACACAATTAGCTTGTTTGTTAGTATTGTGGTTAGATACTACCGTTTGATTTAAAGACTCAGTGGATACAAAAACGTCACATTCTGTATGTAAAGCTGCATGTCGATAAACTTGCCGATTTGGTTTATTATACAATTTTGTTTTTGGCATGTTTAACTGCAACAAATATTTTGTATTATTATTGCAGAATGTCATCAATCTAATTACATACAGAGTATTTTACGTACAACACAATTTCTTTAGTATTATAAATCGAACAAGTGTTTTAGAGGTTAGAATCATTTGGCCGGCTATTAAAATAACATTTTAAAATTTATTACAGATAATTATTGTTAATTATATAGTAAGTACATACCTATAAAACACTTAAACACAAATTTTAATCATATTCAAGAAACAAATTAGCAAGAGTTCGTTTGGGTGTACTTTGGAAAAAATCAGACAGTAGTGCCAACTGGTGCCAACCTTAAAATATATAATTACCAAGGTCTATCAAGAGCAGCTTTTTCAAATTAAAATGGACGTTCAATGGATGTCCATTTAAAGTACATGGACTTATGGACTACGTATGGCCTAGAAATGGACGTCCATTGGAGGTTGTGTGCTATCTGGGTTCCTTCGCCGAGATGGTACATTATGAATATGACTCTTTAGATAGATAACTTCTCTGTATAAGATTGTTTATAAGCTGACCTTCCGTCAAACTTTGCAGTACACATTTTTAGAGCCTAAAACAAGTCGATTGATTGCATTTCAACAATTTACATATATCTGGAAAACTGGTTTTTAAAAACCCGGCAATTGCGGAAGACATGCTGGATATAAATCATCAATTTTTTTAAAATAAAGTATGGATAGACACAATACGTTCAATTGAAATTAAATTATTGTCTTCTAATTTCATCTGTAACAGAATCACAATTTCTGCGTTTATAATTTACTAAACAAAAACGACAAGTATGTCCATATAAAAATACAGGTTTCAATTCGTGAGTTTTTATACAAGTCATTTACGTTATCTTTGTTTTTTCTAGTCCAATGATGAATAAAATTGCCAATATTCCAATATCAATTTTCCGTTATTTTAATTGTTAATAAAAAAAACATATAACATTATAAAAACATTAAAAAAATTTTTTAAACTCAAAACCGATTTTTTATATTTTAAAGAGTTAAAAGCATTTTAGATATAATATTGTTGCAATTTTATTATTAAAAACTAATTTATTTAAACGACTAAAAATACGTTTACTTATACTAGAAATATGTACACTTTTTAAATTAACCGAACTAATTAAATCTAATAATATTTAATGAAAACACACTAATTTATGTATAAACGTTGTACAACACTATCACTTACACGAAGATAAGGTAAAGTCCGCGGATAACTTCTATTTATCTAAACAGTTTATATTAAAGTCACGTACTCCGTATCTTTATCGCACACGCGCTACACACTTATTTATTTCAACTTCATAATCTTAACACTGCTGTATTCGCGTTACGGCAATAACTGCCCTACGATTTCTCTCTTCGGTATTTATACACATCTGCAAATCCTTCTCGAGTGTTCCCTATTTTTTGGTATAACTTCTAGAAGATGGATAACAGCTTCTAGAAGGCTCTTGCATTTGCAAATAAATTCTCGAACGTTTCAATATTAAGTTTTATATTTCTAGCTGTATTGTGTCTGTAATTATTCAGTTGAACGTTTATCTTTATGTATTTACAATAATATATATATATATATATATATTTACGTAATAACAAACAAAAATATAAAAAAAAGATGTGAAAATAAACCTAAATTAAATTGAAATGAAAATCAAAATGATTGATTATTTATACTATTGAAGAATATTCTATTTATTAGACATACATTATTTTATCTTTCTAAGTAATTGAAATAAGATATTTTGAAGCATAAACGTATATAAAGATGAATACAAAAATTATTTCTGTTAAAATATTAATATATCTTAAAGCAAAGTATATTCTTTTATTAAACTTTAGATGATTAGTAATAAGTTCATAAAACGTAAATAAATGATATATTATAAATATTGTTAATTACGTTGCATCTATAAATACCTTGCAGTTAGATTTCTGACAAACTTGAATTTTATATTCTTGTATAACAGCGTGTAATTCTCTGCATTATCAAAGAAAATGTCAACTAGTAATTGATAAATTAACAAGAAACATGATTAAAATTTTGCAGCAGTCGGAGGCGTCTTATCTGTAGAATGATGATGGCCAACAAGAAGAACAAGTTGGCGTGAATTATGAATCTTTAACCAGTTTCTCCTTCAGACTAACATTTTCATTAAAATTTTAATTTCAACTAAAATGAAACGTACATAAATTAACCCTCTTCAAAAATTACTTTACTTTTCTTGTTACAATATACAGATTTAAATGAAAAGACTGTTACTTCTGTTTTTTTTTCAACAAACCACACATTTCTACATTTCTTAAGTACCTACGATAAAACAAATTCCTTCAAAATGAATCATTTTTATTATATAGGTAGTTTTGTTCAATTTAATTTTGATAGACATATACAGACACCACGGATTCGGTTTAATATAAATTCCATCAAATTAAAATCCCAAACACGTCTATCAGTATGAAATGGTTTCAAGAAAATGTCTTACTTAACTGACGTATCGAGGTGTAGATTCAGTTAAGGACATTACTATCCTTCGAAAATTTAATAGACAGTATCGAATCTGTAAGGAAACTGATCGGCATTAATTATTTTTTAGTTTTAATTCTCAATTCAGAAATTAAGCAACAAATTTTTATTTTTATCGATGAATGTAAATAATATTAGTTATAAACTGTTTATTTAGCTAAATGTTGATATTTTTCGGAATTCTTCTTGTATTTAAAAGATTATTTACTATCTTATAAAAAATTTAATTAGATTAATTTGATATTAATAATTAATCATAAATTCGTATACACAACAATCATTTTAACCACTTTCTAAAAAATGTAAAATTACCATACAGGAAATAAATTTTCAGAGTACATTTGTACTTTATTTTCAATTCTGACGTTACTTGTGTTAAATTCAATATAATACAATTTAGCATATTTTTTTTCAAATTAATAATAATGATACTAAATAGTGTTTTCAATAGTTCTGCTCATTTCCAGTACGCACTGGTTTCAAAAGCTTACTTTGTTTTGTCTAGTAATGCAATTGCGTTTTTAGCATAAAAACGACTATTTATTTACATCACAAAATTTGGCAACATTTTGAACACATTTGTGGGTTGATGGTGATCAGTTCCTCCAAAAGAAAAAGAAAGAACAAACTTAACTATAACAAAACAGACAAAATTCATTGATTGTTGTGTAATTATCTCAAACACAATAGAATACAATCTTATTATTTTAAAAAGTACACAAAAAAATAATCCTCATTGAGGATAAATACAATATTGTAACGAGTTTAAAATCAAATTTATTGATAAACAAATATTTACACATTTATAACTGATGAAATTAACGTTATTTAAGAATAACACTTACACTAATTTATATATTACTATCACTAGTCCGCACTTTTTAATTTTATCTAAAACTGATACTTGTTTATGTTAACACGTACGCGACGTATTTATGTTTTACTAGCACCGGTACTTTATTTATTTATCACACGCGTAAATCACTTATTTATTTTAAACCAACAAAATCGTCACGATTCTATTTGAAAAACTCCTATGATTCCTTTGAAGCGAAATTAAGACTTTAATACCACCGAAAAATTATTTATGTAAGTACATAGTAGCAGTAGTGTTCCCTACCCACGTAAACGGGACATAACGCTACAACACAATTATTGGTAGGTAATGAATCTGAAAATAAAATGTGTCCTAATTAATTTTATTGTATTCTTTGAGAAGACTTAAACTGCAATTTTTGTTTACATAACAAAGACAGAACTCAAAATTCTAACACGAAAGGTAACAGTCATAGTTCGATATCAAAATATTTCAAGAATATGTAAAACTTAAGTATGTATTAATTGTATTTCAGAGAACAAAATTTGGTTCTTATGTCGTACATAATTTTATTAAGGGATTAAGAGGTAAAACAAACTTAAGTCTTCTATCAAATAGAGAGCTCTCTTACCACCAGTTAATGATTTTATTTCACTAGAAGCACTGTCTAATGGCATTATATTTTCAAATTCAAATGTTGCTGACCGCCAAATCAGTACAAAATTTTGTTTGAAGAACCAAGCACTTCTGAATTTGATCACATAGTTTTCATCAAAACATTCAATCGTGTAACAATTTATTCAATACAGAGCTCACGTTATTCGCATTAAAACATACTAACAAACCACAAAAAATTCAGACTATTTCCATAGAATTTTAACACTATTACATGATAATATAAACCAAATAAAGCATCTTTCAGAACGTTTAAATGTAATGGGTGTTATTTTTACGAATCGAGCTTTAAGAATTAAGATGGTAATATGTTTACTTCACTTGAAGAATTGATAGTTTCAATATTATTGTTTTGGTTTTAAAACTGTAATTTTTTTATAACGACCATTTGCGTTTGAAAAAAGACGTTGGTTACTGGGATAAAGATAACGATGATAAGTGTTTCTACTTATAATTGTAAATATATAATTTTTTCATTGTTTAAATGAGTAGTTTGTACTAGCTTTCTAACACGCGCTGACTCGATAAGCATTGATTATTCTTATGAAACAATTAAAATAACACGCTAACAATTCCACAGAATACTAAAAATACATGCAAAAATACCAAACATGAACCTTTTGTACCAAACGATTTTCATAAAATTGAATACCAGCGTACAAAACGCAAAAGAAATAAAAACAGTCCGCAAAACACGTGGAAGTAAACAAAGAACAAATATAGGCAGTATACAAACAAAAAACCTATTACAAACGCTCGGCGATCTAACAGAAAAAGAGAAAGACCAAAAAATGCAGCACTGTTTTTCGGGTGTTGCAGCGTCACAAAACTTTCTCTTAAGGTTTTGCTGAGCATGCTGTCAGCTTCTTCAGAAGATTTCTAAAGGCTGATGTTATCGCCTTGCGTTCCTCGTTATATACCGTCTGGTGACTTTTTCCATGTTCTTCACGCAGCGTAGATCTCCATGTGTTGCTTAATCTGTATCCATCCTCACGATTGAAGTTGTGAGGATTTTTCATTATTTCTAGTGATTCGAGTATTATTCGCTGGTGATAGTGTCTGCTTCGTGCTAATACCTTACGTTCACGTAATCAATCCGGTGATCACCATTTTCATGTAGATGTTCCGCTACTGCAGATTTGTTCGTGCGTCTGAGTTGAGCGTCTCGTTGATGTTCTTTAACCCTGCACTGAATGCTCCTTCCTGTTTGGCCGATGTAACTCTTGCCGCACATACACTCTAATTTGTATACACCGTTGGTGTGTAGTCTTGGGAGTTGATCTTTATTAGGAAGTATGAGCTGATTTTCTTCACTGTGTTATAACGTGTAGTGATGTTCTTCTTTCCTAAAACCCTCCTTAGTCTGTCAGTGACTCCGGCAACGTAGGGTAAGTAAGCATATGTTTTTGACGATGGCTCCGCAGCAACCTTAGATTGCTTCTCCTTCTTCTTTTGTGGTTATGTGTTGTAGCCATTTTTAATAAGAGCGTCCTATATGCCCACAAAACCATAAGTTCCATGTAAGTTCGATAAGCATTCCCAAATATTCATTTCTAAAGCATTCCAATAGTAGTTTGTGTATGGACTTCTAATAACACACTTAATTTAAAACGTATTCTATAAGAATGCCTATATAAGAAGAATAAAGTACTCTAAAAGATTCTTTTAAAAACAGTTCTATAGGAATACTATATTTAATTTAAGAAAGAAGTGCTTATAGCAGCCTTAAAATGACAGTTGATTGGAATCACTAAAGTATTAGAAATGTAGCATTCTAATGGCGTTCTCATATTGATTCTATAATAATGCATATAGAAGGAGAATAAAGTACCCTAAAAGATTCCTTTAAAATCACTCCTATAGGCCTTCTATATTGATATAAAAAATAGTGTTTATAGCAGCCTTGACAATGTATTAAAATTCAAGTATTACGATTAACATGATAACATTCTTTTAGTGTTTTAGTACCTCTAAAATCGGTTTAATCGTTCTTTATTTGAGATAAAGAAATATAATTTTTAATATCAGAAAAAACCGTTTGTACAAGTTGCTAAATTGTAATACCTAAACAAAAATAACTTCCTGTAGAGATTAAACGCCCACATCTAAATTTTGTTGATAAAGATATGTATGCAATAAAAAACCTATGCATTCGCGTTTGAGACTGTAAATGTAAATAAGATACTTTGATTTCTGAGAATTGTGACGAGATATGTACCGACTACCGAGTTTGATTCACCAGAAACGCTTCTAAGTAAGTACTTATACGGTTACGGGTATATGCAGTTTTACGTTTACGAAAGGAAGACGACTTCGGGCTTAGTCTATATTTGTAAATGTGTTCTTTTTTGTGCTGAATTAAAGAAGAAAAAGCTATTAGAAGTTCTGCTGATTTAAGTAAAAGTAAGTACAAAAAGAAACAATTGACAACATATCTATTTTTGTACGATCAGCTTATCCACGTTTTAGCGCTTTATTGTTATTGTTTATTTTTTACTTGGCATCCAGTTATTTTTTTAGAACAGGGGTGGCCAACCTGCGGACTTAAACTTAAAAAGCATTGTAATAAAAAAAAATTTTATTCATAAAAAGAAACATGTTTTTGATATGAATCTAGTGAAAATGCATGCGACTGATAATGGATAATAAAAAATAATTAATCGCATAATTTTGTTATAGAGTTAACCCAAAGTTGATTCAAAGGAGTTCCTATAGATGTTATTAATGAGAAGGTGTTCCAATAGCTACGTCATGGCAAAGCGAGATTAAAAAATGAAATAATTAGGATGATGCAGCAAACTACAAATTCGCAAACCATTGATTAAAAATTAATATAGTTTAGACAAAGATACTGTACAAATTTCTTAATTAAAAATGACTTAAAACTAATCATTTCATGCTTTTTGTGTTTCTTATGGTATGCTATTAAAACCCTGTAAAAGCATGCAAATCAATTACCTTTTAGTCGTTAACTTTGTCATGCTATTCTACAACATAGGAAAGTACTACATTGGCACTATTTTAAAGCATTCTAATGGAACGTGAAAACTTCTACCTTTGGCCTGCTTTTGTACAACGTCTAATAGGACTCTATAAGCACTAACTGTACAGCATTCTACTGGAGTGTCAAAACCTATCTCTAAACATAAACCATTCTACTGCTACAGGAAGGCTTTCAGTAATATCAATACTGCCTCTATGCTTCTAAAAGCATTATTATGGAACCTATTTGGTTTTGTGGGTGTGTTTGATTTCCTCCGGCTTGTGTTCTTCGTCACTAATTTTCTCCGCTCAACTTAGATATGTGTAATCAAAAATAGCTAAGCTAACAAAGAATTAATAAGACCACATAAGACCCTATGGGATTTAACATGGGAAAATTGAAATTATTTTTTTCCTGCTTCCCAAATTAACAAATCGCAAAAATTTTGACGCAGATTTAAAGTGGCACTTAAAACGTTTCTAAAAGCAATTTTTTGATTATAATTTGATAAATAATAAATTAATTACAGGCATTTGAAATTCGAAATTTTGAAGGTTTTTTGCGCATGCGATTCAGATCGGCTATCTTCGGTTTTTAAAGTAATATGGATGCTAAAATTAAATTGTAGCCCGTTAAATCAACATTATGCAACTTTATTTATGAGGAAAAAGAAATTTGAAAAACAAAGACTAGAAAAGTTACATTTGAAAATTCTCTGTAGGCTAAAAAAACTAAATTGCGTCCGCATTTGCGTGCTAATAAACCAGCTTATGATTCCAAAATGAAATAAACTTGAATTATGTTCAAGTAAATAGGTATTAAAAATCAAGTTAGCATTGATTTGTTTTAAAACATTTGAAGTGTTGACAGTTTTGATAGAATTGTTTTACAAGCTTCGAAAATGAATGTAGAAGAAAAAATTCTTGTGGTAAAACAATATTTTCGAGGTGTTACAAAGGTCCAAATTCGAGAAGACTTTGCTGGTTTTTTTCGCAGATAGACCAATACCTTCTTTTAAGAGTATCAAACAAACGATACAATTATTTGAAACCACTGGCTCCGTAAATCCACCATGTAAATGTCAGCGTCCACCACCCTTACACGATCATGAAGACAACCCTCAGAAGTTGGCAGTTCTTGCAACTGTAGACCAAGATCCTGATGTTAGTTTGCGAAAAATTGGAATTAATGTACTTGTTCCTCGGTCGTCAGCATTCAGGTACCTCAAACAGGAGGGCTTTAAAAGTTACCGTTGGCAATGCCATAAAAAATTATTACCACACGATTAATATGCTTGTATGAGATTTTGTGAAATAATTACCGAAATGAACAATACCAATCGCGATTTTGTAAAAAACATTTGTTTTTCGGATGAATGTTCATTTGGACTTGATGAAAGACCAAATCGACAGAATAATCGTACATGGTCTCTCGAAAATCCACACAAATTAGTAAATGGACCAAGTCAATGGCGACAAACTGTCAATGTTTGGATGGGCTTGCTGGGAAGTCATGTTATTGGTTCTTTTTTCATTGAAGGTACACTTACTTCCATAAAATATCATTACCTTCCACTAGAAGAAGTGTTTCCACAACTAAATGATGTTGCGGGTGAAAATCGCCAAGTTTGTTTTATGCAGGATGGTGCTCCAGCCCATACTGCTAGACCAAACACTGGGCTTCTGAAGGAAGCATTTCCAAATCAATGGATAGGCAAGAATATTCCCATTACATGGCCTGCTAGGTCACCTGATTTAAACGCGTGCGATTTTTTTTGTGGAGTTACATAAAAGAAAAATTATTTAAAGGAGGAAAACGGTATGAAAATAGGGACGCACTAAAAGATGAAATTCAAGAAATATGCTGAGTTATTACCATTCGTAAATTAAATTAAATTAAAAGCGTGTCCAGGCAGCAAACGTTGCCATAGAAGACTGACACGGACCAGTAACCCTATCTGCAGCTTATTGCCTGCCAAATTACCCTGCGGACAAACAAAGTTTTATAAATTATTCAGCTTGGACATAGATTGGGGGATAGTGGGGACTATAATGCAAAGAACATCAGCTGGGGATTCAGAGTATCAGCCCCCGGAAGAGGTAAAACATTATATACGGTAATTAACGAACTAAATCGGAACCATCTTTTCACATATAAACCAACATACTGGCTACCAGACTGTTTGTACTTATTTGTCACTAAAAGGTTAACCTCAGGGTCCTTAGACGTTGAACCAAGTAATGACTTAGCATATGATCACTTTCCACTGATAGCAACCGTTTACTTGGGCATAAACAAAAACAAGTAATAAAACTTTGTAACCGTAAATTGGGGATACCTAAAAGAACTAAATAACGACAAACCTAAGTCTCGCTCAAAACAACAGAAGAATTGGAAACACAAGTACAAAATTTTACTTCTGTAATACAAGAATTTGCTTGGGAGGCAACACCGGTGCAAAATAAACCTAAACCAAAAACAGTCCAATACATATTGGTAAAAAAATATTAGAAAAAAGAAGATGGCTAACACCTGTAGTTGACACTGAATAAGCTCTTTGAAAAGATTAAAACAACAGGGAAAAGGATAAAACTTTTGCTGATTATTTTGAAAACGTATTTAAACCGCTACCAAATATTGCCGAAGACGAACAACCTAGTAAACCTATACCTACAGCAAAACCAAAATAAGTGACGGATATTATTCTAAAAGACCTAAATCCAACAAAAACCCCCGGCTACGAGTTGATCATGGGCAAAGTAACTAAGGAACTACATCGAAAGGTGTATAATTATTCTAACCCAGCTTATAAATGCTGACGTAAGACTGAAACATGAGCCTTCATCCTATCGGCCGATTAATTTGTTGTTTGTTTTATCTAAAATTATCTGAAAAACCGTTAGCCAAAAAGTTAAATAAGTTAATCGCAGAGAGACTCCTGATAACTGATCACCAATTTGGGTTCAGATGGCAACAAATTTAACAGATGCAGTGACATATAAAAATGAAATAACGACCACAACTATATTCGCAGACGATACTGCCATTTCAGCTGTATACAAAAATCTAATTGAGGCAAGCAACATATTACAACACAGTTTTAATGAAATCTATAAATAAACCCAAAATTTCTAACCACATCATTTTTACTAAATGCCTGGGAGATTCGCCACAAGTAATGGTAGGAAATCAGTTCATACCTACCACACAGCGTCAAATATCTCGGCATGCTTCTAGATAAACGCAGAAAACTTTGCATTAATAATAATTACTAATATTCATGTAGGGTTTTTATCAGTTTTATCAACATTAGTTTAGTGCAAATTTAATTATTGTTATGTAAAAAATATATTATAATTATTTGTTTAAAGCCAGGTATTATATAATATAATGTAACAGAGGTACAGTATCATATATTTCTATCTACAATGATTGTGGTTGATTAGTGTTTTTATCTTCACGTAGGAGAGGCAATAAAAAACCACTTTTTTATGGCTACTTTTCGTGCCTCAAGCGTGTACTTCTTCATGCCACTAAAAATTTATTGACGGTAGGTGAACAGTATAGCACAATTACATAACAACTAAGACAATTTTTTACAGATACACTTATAGACAAAAAACTTACAAGAAAAGGTTATTGAGTAGAGACAGTGCACTGGTCTAACAAGCATACCGCAACTAGTAACATTAATTAATCTAGAAACAAAGGACACGAACGTTAAACAAATAATAGACAAGTAATTGCAAATTAAAAAATTATTGCATATCATAAGGCTTGAAATTAATACTGTTTTTGTGTATATAGTTGTATATCATTTCCGAAATTGATAAACAAAATATAAAGTTGGAGGATTGTTGAAATCATAGGTATGTTCCGTGTTTATATGATGGACTGCTTATGCTGTATCTGCTTTTTTTGTATTGGAGTCATATTTCTGGTTATTGATCCGATTTTTTACTTTTTGCTTTGTTTGGCCAACATAGCATACATTGCAATTAGTACAGTCTAGTTTGTATACTACGTCGTGTTTTTCTATTATGTTTGTTTTATTTTTGATTTTACTGTACAGTTGTAAATGGTGTTTTTGTTGTATATTGCTATCTTAATGTCTGTTTTTAAAAACGAATTGATTCTATTTATTAGATTAAGGACATCTACTATTTTCGTGTAGGTGATGTTAGTATTAGGTTTAATGTTAGGGTTCGTATTAAGGTTTGTTATAAGTAGGTTAATTGGTGGCAGAATCACATTAGTTATGTTAGTATTTGTAAGTATTTTATTTAATATATTCTTTAGATAGTTGCTATTCCTTAGCATGTTCTTTAAGATGTTAACGTTTTTCTTGATTAACTCACTCCAAGAGAGCTCTTTAGTAATATTTGTGAACAAAGATAACAATGAAATGACACAATCTTATGATTAAGCGGTATGAATGTATTTTTAGTTTTAGCAATAAATTCATAAGAGTTTTTTATGTTATGTATAAATAAATATGAAACGCTCTGTATTGTGTATTTAGATAATTGATAAGTTAGAGTTTCTATATATGAGACAATAGGTCTTATTGGGAGCTCGTTTTTGTGTGTTTAAACAGTCCATAAAACTTAGGAGGTGTACTTGTACACGTTATTAGTCTTGTGTAAGTGTGAAAGCCAATGTGTCCATTATTGTATAGTTGCTTGTTTAATTTCTTCTTTTTATTTTGAAATTTGATAGTAAGGTCTATGTCTATTTTAGTGTACATAATATCAGTTTCATAAATTTTCTCGTAGATGTCACTAAAATTTTAATGAATAGGTCCTGTGGTTACAATTATTTTTTGTTTTATTTTTAACAAAGTTGCTAATGACGTTAACAAATATTCCCCTTAATCTTTCTTTTTCTTCAACTTCTAGACAAGTAACTAAGTGTTCTGTGTTACCGTCAATAAATTTTCAGTGGCCTGAAGAAGTGCACACTTGAGACATGAAACGTAGCCATAAATAAACTAGAGTAGTGTTTTTATTGTCCCTCTTACGTAAAGACACCTATCAATCAAAATAATGTATCAGGTTATATCACTTTATTAAAGAACGGACCGGGCGTATGCTTCTAATCGTATATAGAAAAAACACTGTTTATAGTAATCATAATTTCGATATATGTTATCAAATTTTCTTCTCGGATTTGATTCTATGGATGAACAATAGCCTGTTTTGCATGCATTTTTTAGCTTACTTTTTGCAATGGGCTTGTTTAGAGTGAAAAATTTAATCATTTTACTCTAAAAATACTTGTTTTGCACATTTATCATTACTTTTGCAGTGTTATTTATTTATTCGAGTACTTTAACTGATCTACGTAACCTTGCCTCATTTAAACATCTGTAAATCCGTTATCTTCTAGTTACTTTGTATTTTCGGTGTACCTTGAGAGAATGTGTAGTTCTTAGAACAAAAACCTAATTACTGAGAAGAAATGTGCACCCAAACAGCAATGTAAGCTTGTATCAAGATTGCAGCACACTTATAGTGACAAATTTCGAGGTTTGCAGCAAGTTTGCTCGAAGTTGACTAAGGACCTAATAACAAGCTGGTGACAACCTTGTCTCGACAAACTTGAAGCAATAACTTCCTGACAAATTTTGAGGTTTGCAGCAAGTTTGCTCAAAGTTGACTAAGGAAGCAATAACAAGCTAGTGACAACCTTGTCTCTACAAACTTGCAGTAGTATTGCAATGACAAGTTTGGAGGCTTGCAGCAAGTTTGCTGGAAGTTGACTAAAGAAGCAATAACACGCTTGTGACAACCTTGTTTTGACAATCTTCTAGCAATATTGTTACGTCTTGCCATGGCAAGATTTGAATTTGCAAAAATGTTAGTCCCTTGTCATGGCAAAGTATAAAATTTGTAAAAATGCTATTGAAATATGTAATCGCTAGACTTACTTACTTACAAACATATTAATGTTGCTTGTCATGGAAATTCGTCACACGTTCAGTAATATCACTGTACTTTGAAGAAAGGTACCTACAAAGAAAAACAAAAAATTATTTTGTTTATTGATATTGTAATTAAATAAAAACTTGTTTCTACAAACTAGTTACAACTTCATTAGGTATTGTCTATTTGTTTTAATTCGGTTCCCCTTTCACCTGTCTTATTCATCGCTCTGTTTGTTGACCTGAAACATAAAACATAAATTTAAGAATAACCTTAATTGCTGATTTGATGGTAATGTTAAATAAGCTAAAAGCATGCAAAATTTTATTAAATTAAAATATTATTATTACACAATACGCAACATACATTAATAGTATCAAACTCGGTTATTAGTAGTTTGCAAATGACAAACATGACTTTTATTAACATAAAAATGGCGAGACATGCCCCGGTATTTAGGCGTTTACGCCGGCGTACTGTAAATTTTCAAAAGAAAGTTTTCTGCAAGTTTGCAGTAAGCTACTCTTAATTTCCAGTGTCGTCAAAGTTGCCAATATTATAGCAATAATGCTGTAAACTTTCAAAAAGATTGGTAAACTTGGCAAGAAAAAAGCAAGCTAAACTTGCTGTAAGTTTACATGCTATCTTGGGTAGTTCTTAGAACAGTGAATTAAACATCATGACTAAAGAGCAGACAAACTTTTTACATATAAATTTTGAAAAGTTTGTGTAAACAGTGTTTTAATAGGTAGATGACAATAACGCATTACAGAATTTTACTTAAATTACGTACAATAATATAATTAACATTTTTTGCTAAAAAGGTTTTTCCACGAACCTATAAATAACATCAGGGATTTTCATGTTTTGTTAAACAATGGTTTCCAGAAAACCTTAAATACAAAAGCCGCTTATAAAGAAGAAGTATTGTAAGAATTTATACTAGGATTATGTAGAATGAGAGGCTTAATAAAACACTATTTACAAAACCGGAAGGATTTCGGAATGAATCATATTTTATAGGTGTATTCAGTATCTAAGTAAAGCAAACAAATATAGAAAACTTTAATTCTGTCCGGTGGGATTCGTTTAATGACTGAAACACATGACTAAAATATTCTTTGTTTGTTATCAATACCTGTGATATTGTCACACTGTGATAGTCTATTGCTGTTGTGCTGTGAGTAAGTTTTAAAAAATGCCACCTAATACAGAATCAAAATTTTAAAATAATTGCAAGTGGAGTAAATTGAACAATAATTTAACAACCGATCGTGAAAAACCTTTCTTGTCAAGTTTGTTCAAAATCAATAAGTTTGTATTATCTTAATTTAAATGCTTTTAATTACTAGTAAATGTATTATTTTAGATCGGTGCTACTAAAAAGTACCATGTAAAACAACACTTGGGTAATGGTTTACATTTAAAAAATATTTAAAAAACTATGAAACAACCATTGCTAAAAACGTTGTAGAAGATCAACAGAATAAACCTGGCCCATCAAAAACATCTCTTGCTCTAGATTTCTGCAAAGCATTGGTGTCGGCTCAAATTTCTCTTAAAAAACTTGATAATATCAATTTTCGCAATTTTCTCGAAAAATACACCGAACAAGTTGTTCCAGATGAATCAACTTTGAGAAATAATTATTTAGACATATGTTACCAATCGGTAAGCATTTTAATTAAAGTATTAATAGTTTTTAAAATCTGGTTTACCTTTTATAGAAAATACAGACAATAAGGAAAGACATTGGGGTCTATTACATTTTTACTTCGGTTGATGAAATAACCAATTGCAGAGGTCGATATATAGCTCATTTGCTAGCATCCAAAGCAATTCCACAGACCAATCACAAAACAGTTGCAAATTTTTTCGATGATTGATTAGGTAAGTATTTTTTTAATGATTGATTAATATAATCTAATCTATTAATTGCAATTATATAATTTTATATTTGTAGGACTTATGTATCCCAGTGGCGTAAAAAAAGAAAAGGTTTTCTCATTCGTAGCCGATGCAGCACCTTATATGATCAAATCCGCTAAGGCATTATAAATATTTTATCCGAATTTAAAACATTTAACTTGTCTAGCAAATGGAATACAAAGGATGTGTGAATTCATTAGAGACGAGTTTGCAAGTTAATTTCTGCCACCAAAAAGGTAAAAATCTTTAACGTATTAGATTCTCTTTTTGATTATTGGTTCTTGTTTCAGGTTTTTGTGAAAGCACCATTACAGGTAAGGGCATATAAAGAAAAATTTCCAGATGTTAAATTTTCACCGGAACCTATCATAACAAGATGGAGAACTTGGTTATCTGCTTGCATTTTTTATACAACACATTTTGAAAAAATTTAAGAGGTACAGTTCATACCATAATCTGACATTGTCTTATACATTCATTGAATTGTCTTACTTCAGGTGGTTGAATTATTGGACGAGACGGCTCTGCAGCAGTTGCTAAATCTCAAAACGCTTTTAATGACGAAGCTGTTAAGAGAGGACTAGTTTACTTTTCCGTCATTCCTGACGAATTAAAGAAGCTAGAAAAAAACGAAACAGCAATGACCGAATCTTTCGCTACATTCGAAAGAATAAGAGCAATTATAAGAGCATGTCCAGGGAATATAGGAAGAAAAATTAATCAAAAATTGGATTCCGTCACATCAAAAAACCTTTCCTTTGATCTCTTTAAACAACTGACTGAAATTCAAAAAGGGGAGGTCATGAAGCATCAACATAAAAATTTATTTAACAAAACAGAAACATCGGCATTAAAATTTGCTCCACTATCATTTTGTGATGTAGAAAGAACTTCTATCAAAGTATTTTAAATGATAAAAGGCAACAGCTTCTTGGTCAAAATATTGAAAAATATTTGATTTGTGCTTGGGAAAATAATAGCACTTAATAAACATTGTAAAACAACAAAAACTCCGCCTGCAGAGTGGCTGGGTGGATTGACTAGCCTAGTTGCTCTGTTGCCGGTCCCAAGCCCGGGTAAAGGAGGAGGGTTGAAACGATGGGCCAGCACCCCATCTTTCGTAAAAACCCAAACATGCTAAAAATTTCGACTCGAAGCCTCGGAACCAGGACGGAAACAAATTACGACGAATGCAACGAAAACGGACTATGCGCTTGGCTACATGGAATGTGCAAGGTTTAAGGACAAAACAAAAAGAAGTGTTTAATGAACTCGAACAAAACAGAATAGACCTTTGTGTTCTAACTGAAACGAAGAAAAAAGGAAAAGGAAGCGAGACAGTGGGAAACTATATCCATTTCTACAGTGGGGTGTGCAAGAGTACACGTGCAAAAAGAGGTGTTTCAATAGCAGTCCACAAGAAATATAGAAACCATATTAAAAGTTGGGAAGAAATAGATGAACAAATAATAATCGTTGAACTAAAACTAAATAGCGAACAAATTGTAATAATAGGCGTATATGCCCCAAGTGACGATACGGACGTAACTATTAAAGATCAGTTTTATGAAAATTTGACAAGTTTATTGGAAAGTTTTAAGAACAACAAAGAAGTATGTCTGTTGGGAGATTTTAATGCTAGAATTGGTAAAAAGAACAATGATTTAGTAGTGGAAAGATACGGAGAAAACAGAATAAATGACAATGGACAACGTCTTATAGATGTTTGCAAGGGTTCATCTCTACGTATAATGAATGGTTTTTTCCCACACAAAGATATACATAAATACACGTGGATACAGCCGACAAAACAACTGCAATCGATTATTGATTATTTTATACAAAGACAAACATCTAGGTTAAAAACTACTGACGTAAGGGTTCTTCGTGGTGCGGAATGTGGATCCGACCACCATATGATTTTAGCAAAGGTTGTGATAAACTTTAAAAAAGGAGAAAATAAACAACGGAAAGAAGGTACAAAAGTAACACATAGGAAATACAATCTAGAGAGTCTAAAGCATGATTCAGTGAAATTTCTATATAAACTACGACTAGCTACAAAACTTCAAGGTATACCCAATAACATTGTTAAAAACACTAAAGATAAGTACCAACAATTAAGAGATTGTATACATCAATCAGCTATAGAAGCATTAGGGTATAAAGAAGGAATAAAAAATAAACGTCCTGAATGGTGGTCGGTTGAACTGGAAGAAAAAGTATCAGCCAAAAAGAAAGCCTACCAAACATGGCTACTTACAGGAGATCCAGAAGATAGAAAAGTATACACAACACAAAATAAAAACGTAAAACGATTAATTAGTAAGAGAAAGAATGAAATCTGGGAAGAAAAATGTGAGAGGGTAGATAGATGTTTAGGAGGGACTAGAGTTACAGAAGCATGGAAAGTCATCAAAGGTGTAAGAAAAGAACAAAGAGACGAAAGAAAAATAAACTTAATTAGTTATGAAGAATGGAAAAATCATTACCTGACGTTGTTAACAGAAAACAGAGAGGAGTTTAAGGGAGATATTGACGAGATCATTCCAAGTACGGGTCTAGAAGTGGAAAAAATAAGTTTAGAGGAAATTAATAAAACACTCAAAGACATGAAAAATGGAAAAGCTGCAGGGCCGGGAGACATTCCCATCGAGTTAGTGAAAAGTGGTCCAACGATCCTATTGGAAAAGCTAGCAGACCTTTTTAACGATTGTCTGATTAAGGGAAAGGATATCCCATCAGATTGAAATTTGGCACACATCAGTTCAATTTATAAAAAAGGAAATAGAAAGGTGTGTGGAAACTATAGAGGAATCAGTGTCACTAGCTCGTTGGGGAGGTTGTATGGCAGAATAATAAAAAAGAGGATTGAAATGCAGTATGAAGATATTGAAGAACAAAATGGCTTTAGAGCAGGACGAACCTGTACGGATAACACATTTACTCTTCAGCAAATATTAGAAAAACGAAAAGCCCGAAATCTACCTACCCATCTTCTTTTCATAGACCTAGAAAAAGCCTACGATTCAGTGCCCTTGAAAAGTATGTTTAATATATTGACGAAAGTTGGCCTTAGTAATAAATATGTTAGAGCAATATATAACATCTACAAAAATGCACAAAACGCGATAAAGACTGGCAGCGAAATATCACCACCTTTTCAAATAACTAAAGGTTTAAAACAGGAATGTTGTCTATCACCTACACTATTTAAAATATATTTGCAAGAAGCATTATTAGAATGGACGAGAAAGTGTGCAGGGATGGGTATAAAAATTGATGAGAGATGCCTAACAACTCTATTCTTCGCGGATGATCAAGTACTCATTGCAAACTGCAAGGAAGACCTAGATCATATGCTGAGAAAACTGAAAGAAGCATATGAAACATGGGGCTTGAACATCAACATGAAGAAAACAGAATATCTTAGAGTTGGGGATGAAGGAGAGGATGATTCAGATTTGGAATTAAAGAATATAGCACAATGTGAGGAGTTTAAATACCTGGGAAGTATAATTTCAAATAAAGGATCATCAGAGAAAGATATAGCGTATAGGACTCAACAGGGGAAGAAATGCATCGGAATGTTAAATCCTTTACTATGGTCCAACAATATAAGAATTCAAACAAAAATGACAATCTACAAAACAATTGTAGAACCAATATTGACGTACGGAGCAGAATGTTGGCAATTGAAAGAAAAAGGTAAACGAAAAATAAATGCGGTGGAAATGGATTATTTGAGACGGTCGTGCAGAATATCAAGACAGGAGCACATCCAAAATGAACAAATAAGAAGAAGGACACGAAGAATTCACACAACAGTAGAAAGAGTAGAAACTAGGCAGCTAGTCTGGTATGGTCATGTAAAAAGAATGTCCGATGATAGGTGGCCAAAGAGAGCTCTAGAATATATTCCCCCTAGTAGGAGAAGAAGAGGAAGACCAGCTCAAACTTGGATGAGCGGGATAGTGGACACAATGAGAGATAGGGCGATCCAGGAAAATGAATGGGAAAACCGAAAGGTTTGGCGAGCGAAATGCGAGATGCGGCAGAAGCCGGAGGATCCTCGCTACTATATATATATATAAAACAACAAAAAAATAAACTGTAAATTTTAATAGATATTTGTGCCTTTTTTATTGCCTTTTTGGCAGGTTTAATATGCCTTTTATGCAACCTTTTTTGGTATTTTTGCTTGCCTTACTATCCGCTCTTTAATCATAACGTTATTTTAATTTTTTTTTGTTCACGGTGTCTACAGACTATTTAATGTAACAAGTCCGTAATTTTAAATTTATATAGCTCAAAATTTTTATTTTCTTAAATGTTTTATCAGAATTTTTATTTTGATATTTTTTACTTATATTGATGCTATAATTTGATCCTGTAAATTGATAACGTGTTAATCAGATACCCACTGCACCGCTTCTTTTAACCAAAAACCATACTTTTTTTTCAAACATTGAGTATTGTTATCATTCGGTTATTGTTATCAAAAAACTCAAGCACTAAGCGGCGTGCGCTGTAATTGTTGAGCCGTTGCTAAATACATTAGAACAGTTACATAATTGCAGTTTAGCGTACCAAACTAAACAGCAGAAAAGTTTCGAATGCTGCTTTTGTAAAACATTTGTTGTAACATTTAAAAAAATAAAATATGCTGTAACAATAAAAAATACTAAAATATTTTTGTACAAATATGACGACATAACTTAAGTAAACGACGTGGAAACAAAATACTTAAATACATAAAGTTACACCTAAACTCTGATGCTTAGTCATGTAAGTAATTGCCGCATGTGTAAATAAAAATACCTTAAAACCATATTAAAGTTGTTTTAAAATACTTTATAGTAAGTTATTTAAAACCTATATAGCTTATCTTTATCGAACATTTTTCTGGTCTTTTCATTATTAAAAGAAAACACGCTTGAGCCTAGAAATAGTAAAAATGAATACTTTATTGAACCACGTAATCATTAAGTAAAAGAACTTCAAGTGGCTTAAATTCTTAATAGCAATTACGTTATCATAATAGATCTATGCATATGAAAGATATTCCAAGGTTTTCTAAAGTATGCGCGTGTTCGATTCCGGGGATACAACGCTCCCTGTAATTAAAAGATGTTGCATGTCTAAAGTTAATAATTGCGGTTAGCTTAATATAATAAAAGTTTATTTTCATTTGTGGCCGTCTGTGTCGTTGTTTTATTCCATAATTGTAAATATATGTGATATGCAAATTTGATATCACAGGAAAAAATTCTCATCGAATACGTTGCGTGACTGTATGTCAATGTAGTTAAATTTAAAAGACCGTTGATTTTAATTTCTTAACTGCGTTTATTTTACCCGCGAGTGTGTTGAACGTACTATAATAACACTAATCTACTTAGCAAAATTTTTATTTCACTAAAACCTACTTTTATTTCATAATCTAAAAGGGAGGTAGAAAAAAAAAGATACTGGTAATTAAAGCAGTATTTTATGTTAGCGTTGGTATATAAACACGCCAACGGCAAAAATAGGACAAGCAAGTTTATTGTGATAAATCTCGACAACGACTAAACTCATGCAAGGATTATCCATCATAATACAATACTTTATTAGGTTTTTTTTTAAGTTAAAGCCAGCAATTATACGTGAGGATAGTAGATAAATTGAAAGCTATTACGTATTTTTATAATACAAAATCTAACTTTGGCGTACAAGGAAGTACACAGAAATTCACTCAGCTTCTGGCAGAATCGATCTCAGACATCGGTTCGCATGAATGAGGACAATCCTGTTCACTTTGTGGTTCGTGTTTTCCGCTTTCTATGATCCTATAAGAGGACAATGCTATGATTGGATTTTGTTAGATCAAAGTTGTAGTTTTCTGGCAAAGAAAATTTCATTTGTTAAAATAACAATGTGATAAAAATAATCACTCGTTTTTCAGATTCCATATATGTGTCAGATTGAACGTAATTGTAATGTAGAAAACGTAAACTAAAACGAATAATATTTTTATAATTTCCAGAAAGCAATCAGAGCGTGTTTAATTAGCTGTTGTGTTTGTGTAACGTATACCTAAACCTTACAAAAGCAGCCTTTAGGGAATAAAGCAATTGCTTCATTGCCATTATGAAATTACAATTTGTTTGTTTTCTAAACATTTATTTGCAGCAAATGTTGTTATTGAATTATCTGTAGTACATGTGCGAATATGGATAATAGATGTTTTCATTCGTGTCAAAAACATTCGATGCATACAAATTCAAAGAATACTTAATATTAGTTTAGTGTTGTGATGTAAACTTTGTTCCAGTACTGTGCTGAATAACTGTTGGTTTTGGTATAATTGTGTCTTACGTGGTTTCCTATATATTTTGTTAAATTAGAAAATGTAGACTCATCTTGTATCTTTGCAATAGGTAGATTGTTTATCTTCACTTAAACATATTTAAAATTGTTTGCCAATATAAGTTTCATATAATTTTGCAATATTCTTTCTAATCGTAAATTTGTTTAAATTTTTAAAATTTCTAACATTCTTGCAAAATCCTGCATTCTCTTCTTTCTTTCATCTCCTCTTCGTATTTTACCGCCCGTTTTTCTGCGTCCACTCTTATTTTTTCCGCTTTTACCTCCTCTGCTACTAGGTAACCCGGAGTTTCTCTATCAAACCTTAATACCCATTTCCAGTACTTTTCCAGAATTGTTTCCAGCTGTACTTGCTCTTTCCATCTCTATATCTCCGCTCCGTACAATATACTTTGTACTAATATCTAGCTTCATTTTACGTATATCCATTCCAAATGTTCTTTCTCCTAAGCTCCAAACCATTATTTTGTTTGTTTTGGCTACCTTATTTTTTACGTCATCCTGCCTTATCTTATATCCCAAATATCTAAACTCTTTATCCACTCATATATTTTTTCAGTCACTTTGAAATTCTTCTTTTATACTTTTACCTCCTCTTTCCTTAAATATTATCTTTGTCTTTTCGACGTTAACTTTCAGATCTTTTCTTTTCAAGTATCTTTGCAGTGTTTTTATTATCTCTTTCATTTCTTTTCCTTTCTTGACCACCATCACTAAGTCGTCCCTATATGCCAGTGTTTACACCTTTATTTTTCCTATTATTGTCCTTACTGATTGTTGTTGGTTCTTCTCCTATGTAAGTTGTGAATAATTTTTTCTGAATTAAGATTATTAACCTTCTCTCCACTTACTTAGGAGTCCTTTGCTTTTCCATATATTGTTTATAACTTCTGTTGTCTTTTTTCATCCCTTCCCCCTCCATAGATCTGCTCTTCACTCTGTATTCCATTCTTCCCTGCTGCTTTTCCTTTCTTCAATATTCCCATCACCTTTCTTACTCCTTCCTTTATATCCTTTGCTTTTATCCTCTTTTCCTTTTTTTATTTTTTTTGTACTCTTTTTTTCTCCTCTCAAGAGTTCTCTAAAATGTTTTCTCCATTTTTTATTGGTATAAAAATTTGATTTTTTCTTCCTATATTTCTTACTCTATTTAGGTACCGCTAAATGTCACTTTCCTATGTACTCCTCTTTAACTGCTCTTCTTCCATTCTTTTATTCTCAATTTTTTCCAATAATCCCCCCCTATTTGCGCTTGTACGTCTTCCGTGGCTTCCTTCATCTTTGTTGTTAGTTTTTTTAACATTCCATTTATTACTGTTTCTACGCATTCTACTTTTTCTAAATTCTGGCGGTATTTGTTTATACTTTTTGATGTCCATATGTTTATTGTTACGTACCCTGGTTTCTCTGTTTTTTGGTTTTGCTTAATGTCCCCTATCTCTATTTCTTTTGGGTGATGATCAGATTCTATAGTTTTTCCTATTTTGAAGTTTTTCAATATCTTCCCATCCCTGCCAGTTAGTGAGGGTGTAATCTATCACCGACTTCTTCGTGCTTCTGTATATGTAAATTTTTTTCTTTCCCTTCTTTCTTTGTTTCTATTTAAAATATCCCACCTTCGCTCTTGTCACATTTCTAGTAGTTAATTCCCTTCTGTATTTATTGTTTTGTTTTTCTTATAAGACCGTCCTCCTGGGTGTTCGTTATTTTTTTTCCTCATTTTTTATTTACTCCTGTACTGTTTCTCACTTTTTCTCTTCCTTTTTTCCTGTTCTTTTCAGCATGGTGTACTACCCACACAAATTCATTTAGCATTTGTTCTTCCAATCTCTTCGGGCCATGTTTCCACCAGCCCTACACCGTCAAATTTCCATATGTATTTCCAGAACCGTTCTACCTTATTCTTCACTCCAGCAAATTTCTAGAATATAATTTTAATGCCCCTTTACTTCTTCACTGATTTTTTTCAAACACTTTTATCTTTTTGTTGTGCTGCATCCGTACTTGTTATCTTTTTTTTGGTTCCTTTTTGTCTTCCTGCTTCTCAATGTAAAATTTATAGGAATCTATATTTTCTTTTGACTTTTTCCAAAGAAGCACAAAATTTAACATTTTTTTATAACAATTTAATTTAATACGATAAATTATAATAAAAATAACGTGTAGTGAGTGTAGCTCAATTAAAGACCTCTGAGCTTTAACTTTTGTTGTACGATTTTAAACAATTTTATTTATTTTTTTTTAATTTTAAAACAACTCTAACCTCAACGAGTGTAATATAGCTTTTTTAAAAACTTAATGTTGTGAGCACCTAGTTTAGTATGGTTCATACTTCTTCGAAATAATCTTCGTAACTAAGCAAAGCACACTATAGACAAATTCATATGAATAACCGTTATATTAGATCTTTGACAAAAAAAATATGCAGACACCACCGTTACATCAATAATAAAAAATTGGTTTTCAGGAGTTTTGTTTTCCATTTTTGTTTTTTTATGTTTTGGTGCAATTTTTCTCATTTTTTTAAACTAAAATAGCCTATAATTTTTTTAGTATTATTCAACAGCAGCAAAAAATTTTGCACTGAGCATTTTTTTAAATGAAATAAATCATTTGTTTTCTTCTACAGTTTTCTTCTGTTGTTTTACACTGTTGTTGCATAATAGATTTCTTTCTTCAAACCTTTATTTTGTCTCGTTTTGTTAGTTTTTTTAAACACTATTCTTTACTAGTTTTGTCACACTTTTCTTTGACTAATCAGAGTTGCACAGAGCAACGGAGCACGGCTATCACAGGACGCTTCCGCTACCGGAGGAACAAGTTCTTGCTATTACGCTTTCAATTGACAAAGCTCAGACATTAACTCAAATACTATAACAGATACATGAATAAATTGATTAAAAAATCAATAGTGAATAAAGTGTTATCAACATTTAAAAACTTTAGATATTTCAATCAACTGGTGTTGTCAAGTACTAATTTAATGCTGCTGGAGTGAGATTGTATATGTCATCTAAAGTCCCCTTAAAAATGGGCAATAGCCATTGTGTGATAATGTAGTCCATGGTCTGTTTCAGAACCGTACAATTGCAGCTTGGGTTCTTTGCATATTTCTATCGATGTAAAAAACTTACATTTTTCTTGGCCAGTTCGTATCCTATTTAACGTTTCTGTTAATAAGTATTGTTTGAGTTTAAATAAATTTCCGGGGCACAACATCCTGCTGTTGACTAAAGCCAAAGTTGATAAGCGTAGTGTGTAGGCATCTGCACTCTATGTTGTTCCGGAAAGTTTTTTTTAAATAATAAATGTGTTATAATCGCTTTTGTTACCATACTGTTTATATTTCTTGTTTTTGAGTTGTTACAAGTTTTTTTTTAAACCAAAGCTTAATTTATGTACTTTATAATCTTTTTTTCAAGTTTAATAAGGTTTTCAGCATTTCATAAGATTTACTAATATTATTCATGATTACAAATTAGTGTGTATAAAAGTTAGAAATTGCATTTATTAGTCATTTTATTGTGCTTTAATAATTTTGTGGTTTTGTTTCATGCTGTAAAATAACACGATAATCACTTACAGCTCAATTTACAGCCAGAACTGTTGGATTGGGCATTTAATACTAAAATTGGTCACTGTGCATGTAGACACGTTGTTTCCTTATTGCAAACTTCATCGGCTTTATTCAAAAATCTTTTGTAATAAAGTGTAGATCAACCGGTTTACTTCTAAGTGTTTTGCTTGCTATTATAGTTGTGGTTTTAGTTTACAGAAAGAATTCCTATTTTTTTTTAATTGCTGGGTAGTTCGTCCTAACATGAAATCTTATTATTGTCGCTAATCGAAATTATAATAATACCTAAATATATACCTGTTTGAGAAAAATAATCTTATATTTAAAAATGTTGCAAACAAACGTTCACATTATTTATTAACAGATTTTGCAAGTTTTGATTTCACCTCGCATGTGGTTCAACAAGCTTCTCAGTTCTATAATTGTGTATCATGTAAATTTTTTACTGAAATATACTTAACAACACAGATAAATTTCAAAATAAAACATCAAGTAATTGAGTAGGCGCATTAAGCTGTTATTGCAACAATGATTAAAATTTTAGCCGCGTATCGCTTGTTTTGAATCGCCTATTGTAAAAGTTATTGCTGCAATTTTTGAATATGAATGTTGGAAAATTAGTGTAATGTCGTCCACGTAAATAAATAGATTTTCTACGACTTGTTTGTGGGATGTCACTCGTATAGATGTTAAAAAATAATGAAGATTGAAGATAACACTGATCCTTATTGTAAAACTTTTTCTTCGTTTCAAAAGTTTTTAATAGACAGTGAGTTTAGTAATAAAGCAATAATTTTCTGGTTCTGAAGTTCAGTCAGTTAAACCTCTGATTTTGCTTTTCGTATCATATGTTATCCATAGCATGTGGTTATTGGTTTTTGATCTATAGACAGTCACACTTTTGGAGAATAATTTTGGATCTGGCGCCCATTAAGTACGCTAGCGTCATCCCTATAAAACATAGCTTTGTTAGTGAGTTTATATATGTACATCCATAACCAATTTTATTATTTTTGGCATTTTTTTAGATTTGTTATGTGACGTGTAACAAATGGGCTAATAACAAATGGCGGCCGACGTGGGACATGAAAGGCTACGTTTTGTTTAGATAATGTGTTGCATTAAACTAAAAACCGCCCGTAAATCCTAATGAATTGTTTTTTTGTTGTTTCTGTTTTTGATTGTTTTGGTTCGTGGTATAAAGAAATGGAAGCTAATCCCTTATTGGGCAACGAATTACAAATTCGCGGAACGTTCACAGTACAAACGGTTCAAGCAAAACGTAGCGCATTACAAGGTTATTTTTGAGATAAGAAAACTTGCATCGCAAAATTAAATACGTGCAAAAAATCACAAATTTGCACTGAAGAAATTAATGGGAGTCGTTCGGAATTAGACCATTTTAATACCGCAAATAAAGGTAATAAGTATCAACGTATTAATAGTAGAGTCATACATTTATCGGATCGGATCAGACATAGTCACATGCGACACAGCGTCACTTTTGACACTCCTGTGGGTCGTGTGATAGATATTGAAAGTTTGACACCTATTAATTCTGGAGGTACTCCGCAAATGCATTTGATTAACTCTAACGACTTAACAAAAAAATTATAGAAGCTGTTTCTCAATTGTTTTCTGAATGTAAACCCAATAATACCTCTATTACAAGTAGTAAGTGGAATACTTCTTATAATGGCGATTCCAGTTTTTATAGTTTTCTCGAACGAGTAGGAGAATGAATCTCATGGCGAAATTAAACCTGAACTTATGACAGCATTATCACAAGTTCTAAAAGGCGATGCGTTTATCCGGGATTGATCAATTAAACAATCATCAGTTATCGATTGGGACTATTTTCTTATTAAAATAAAATTTGGCTTTCTTTCATGTTATTACGAATCTTCACTAATGGATGAAATACGAAATTGTTTATTCCGTCGCCAAATTAGTTCAAGTTAGTTATGAAGTAGAAAATGCAAAGCATGGTGCAAGTCAGTTTCGTTTTCCTCATTTTGCAAGTCAATCTCTTAACCCAGACCTTGCTAATCGTAGGCCTAAAGCTTTCCCATAACTTGCATAAGTTGAGACGACAGTACCGCTTGTACAACATCAAACGGATGTTGTTAATTTAATTTCTTTTAATGATGTCTCAAACACACCTTTACCGGTAACTTGTTGATATTGTAGGTCATCAGGCCATGTCGCACGTTCTCACTGTTACCGATGCGGAAAACTTAATGTAGCTATTCGTGATTCCTCATGTTCGGGAAACGTACGAGGGAGTCACTGGACGACCGCGCAGTGCACCTTCCTGTCAAACATTTGGCGGTTTCAAACTATTGGTTTCCTTTACTTAATGAAGCATTTTCTATAACAACTTTACCTTTATTAAGTTTTATTTTCGCTCACGCAAATTATGACGAAAGACCATTTCTAGAAGTAAAAATATTAGTACAAAAAAGAAAGGGTTTTCTTGACTCAGGAGCTAATAAAACGGTTGTTGGCTTACACAATTGGAAGCATTAGGGTTGCGTCTTAGAACAGAGTATATCTTCAGGGTTGTGAATTTGCAAATAACACACGGTGCAAAATTTTAGGTTCTAAAAAAGTTGCGTACGTACTCCTTTACATCAATTCTATTCTTGATAAAAAATTACACAACCCTCAGATAATAAGTTCATTAGACAACAAATCGGCTTACTAGTAAGTACCGAAAGAGCCAAAAACTTGTGAATATACCGCTTTTACTGTCGCAGGTCATGGTTTATACCAATTTAAACAAATGTCTTTTGGGTTAATAAATAGTCCGGCTACCTGGCAACGATTAATTGACCGTGTGTTAGCACCAAAATTACAACCGTACGTGTTTCTTTATTTCGACGATGTAATTATTGTTACTGCCAGTATTAAGAAACACTGAAGTTTTAGAGCAGGTTTTTGATAGCTTAGGTACCGCGAGTATAAGCTTTGTAGAGAAAAGCTTTGTTATCTTGGTTACTTAGTTAACAAACAAGGATTACAAGTTGACCCAAAAAAAGTTCGCGCTGTTTTGGAAATATCCTTTCCTGAAAATGTCAAAGAAGTTTAGCACTCATTGGTACAGCGTCTTGGTATAGATGCTTCATTTCGAATTTTTTTTACAGTAATTTTACCTATGACTCAATGGTTACGAAAAAGTAATAGACTGAAGCTTGCGAATCTTCATTTCTAACAATGTGTTCAAAAAAATGTAAAGTTGGAACCGTACCTATATTTGCCATTTGTTTTTCAAGTATATGCTTAAACTTACGGAATTGGTTGTGTTTTGATTCAAGATTATTCTGATGAATAACGCGTGATTTGTTATTTAAATCGTTTCCTTATGCGTACTGAACGAAATTACTCTACTAGAAAACGAAAATGTTTGGCGGTAATTGGGGCAATAGAAAAACTAAGGTGTTACCTTAAAGGTTAAAAATTTTTTATGCTAACTGATCACGATTTTACTGGCCGTCTTGCTCGATGGGCTGTACGCCTACAACAATTTGATTTTGACGTAAAACAGAAAAAGGCCAGAACACATAGTGCCCGACTTGCTATCCTGTTCAGTTGCAAAAATCAACTCAATGGAAATTAATCCTAAAGCAGAAATAAAAGATCGTTGGTACAAAAAATTAATAAAATTTGTGCAAATACAGCCATTGAGATATCCATCTTGGAGAGTCGACTCTATCGTTACACTTTACTTGCTCATCCACATCTTATTCAAGAAGAAGATTGTTGGAAATATGTAGTCCCTAAAAAAGAAAGAAGAATTATTTTGTGTCAAAATCATGATGCAGAAACTGCCGGTCATCTGGGAGTTTATAAAACATTCAAAAAAAGCATTAATCTATAAGTACTATTGGCCTCGTATGAAAGCTGACATTGTTGGATATATTTAAACTTGTTTTACGTGTTCGGTAACAAAATGGAACAACGGCAAGTTGCGGGTCTATGGGACGAGTGCCGTTTCTAAACCGTGGCAAGTGCTTTCCACAAATATTCTTGGTCCTTTATCCCGTATCAGATTAAACTATCAGTACATATTAGTTGTTACAGACTATTTTAGTAAATTTACTTTATTATTTGCTATGCGTAAAGCTACGGCAGCAACAGTATCCCGACATATCAAAAATGATGTGCAATTTGGATGTCTTTGCGAAACTTATTAAACCATATTATTATTGGCTGCCAATTATCATCCCTAAGCTCAACCTGCAAAACGGTAACATCCAGTATTAATCTGTCTACGCAGCTGAAAATCGTAAAACGTTGGATAATATTTTTTTAAAAACTGGTTGTGCAATAAAAACTGCTGTTCATGAATTCCTGGGTATGACAACGTTTTTTTATAAATTTTGGTGGTGAATATGTACCTTTTGGCAATCGTTACAAAATTCCTCTATAGTCGGATGATTCAGATATTGCTCCAGCACCCATAGGTCTTAACTCAGTGGTTAAACATGTATAAAATTGAATGACGAAAGCTTTTTAAAAGGCTATGTTACGAGAAACTCAGGCTTCTTGAGTTGATCCGCCAAAAATAAATTGTTACGCTGGTCTTCTCATAACAAAACAAAGCAACGGCTAGCACAGCTTCTTCGGAGAGGGATCGCAGGCTTTTTTATGTGTGATTATAACGTGAATCTAAAAAAAGGCGCCAAGACGATGAAAAATTAAATTCGGGAGATGCCGTCTAACTCTACCCGTAGCAGGAAAAGAATAAATAACACCACAGAAGTAAGCACGCCGAATATATATATTTATTATTTCACAGAAGATGAAGAAGGTATATAAATGTAAGTTCTTGACAATATTTACACGTAGGTCGAATGAATTATAAGTTGCGCCGAATAGCGAGCAACGCACCGTACAACAAGCTGACCCTGTCGGTCTAAACCGTAACATATACATAACGTCTAAATTTATATTTACAAATCTTTAAATTATAGACAAACAAAACAATTTAAGCTTTCGAGACACAACGCGCACTGCTTATAAGTTCGTGAAGCACAAAAATATTATTAATTGTGTTAACTTAACATGCACGTACGGTCATAAACGACATGACCACCAAAGTACAAATCAAAGAAAGAAATTATAGTAGTAATACTCACAGTTAGGTTTTACCTCAGTCGGATATTAGCTAATTTCTGTACTTGATGTACCTAAAAAGTATTATTAAACCCAATCTAAACCAGCATCTAATGTTAACACAAATAAAAGGTTTCCTTAGCATCCAATCATTAAGAACGCAAATGTGCAGCGTTTCCGTTCGACTTAACAGCATAAATTTTTCGTGTTTGTCGTAATTATTCTTCCCAAAAAGGGATTGTCCTGTCTGTTTCCAACCCTTGACGGGATACGATAATGACGTTATCAAATAATGTGACGTCATGGAAATTTTCTAACGAGACCACCTGCTAGTTATCTTCGGTGATAACGATGAACATTTGATGGCTACCAATATCCGCTACAGACAATTAGCAGAGTCAATTTAAACCCTCAATAAAGAAAATTGTATACCACTCACCCCAATTCAACCTTCCAAATGCTATTGCATATTAGGATAGTAGCGTGAAACAATCTAACGGTGAAGGTTAACTCGGGCGTAAAAGTACAAAAGTCGTAGATGGTCTTGTAGGAAGTCAGGTAAAAATGCTGTCTAAAACTTGACAGTCTCGGCGCAAGAGTAGGGAAATTCTCCTGACAAATTTCATACTCGACGAAAAATTTTTCATACTTGCAAATTGAACTACTAATTTCTTTTTTTAACATTACAGTTAAATCTTGTTATGACTTACAACGTCGACCACAATAATTTTCAGTTCAGATCTTACCTGTGGAAACGCAATTATATTTTGTCAGATGCCGCTCACAGTTTTACTGCAAAATTGGCTCCCAAGTTTGTAGGTTATTATTTAGTAAATAAAAAATTGTGTCCGCTCTTGTATAAAATTGCTGATGGTGACGGAGAAAATCAGGTATTTGGCATGTTAAAGACCTAAAACCATACCCTGACCTAGACGTGGATCCCAAGTCAGATTTTCAGTGGCAACATATATCTTTTTATAAGTTGTTTTTTTTTTATTGTGTGTAACGTTTGTTTGAACGTCATCTTTTAGGTTTTATTGCTAAATTATAAGCTTTATTATGTTAAACGTATGTACTATTGGGAATTGTTATCAAGGAGCGTGGATAGACAAAAGGTGTCTGGTGTGCGTGTATAGGCTCGATAGCCATTTTATCCGGTCATTCAGGTTTCAGGTTTATATCTTTTTTCTTCGCTTCCAAACAATGGGAAAGGAAATTTGATTTTGAATTATCATTCGTGTGGTACTTATTTTGTTGTTGTTCTTTGTTTTTAAAACTCTTTCGAACCATCCACTTTACCGTCTCCTATGCGTGCTATTGGAATGCTAATCTTTGCCAAATCTCTTAATCAATGAAGGGTATAATCAGGTACCTTTTACATACCTTTAGTTTGTTTGGATGGCAGAACGCAATTTAGTTTAATAACATAAAAAAAGGAAGAAACCGGCCAAAACTCGAACAGTCTCTTTTATTATTATTAATTTCTTTCTGTAAAATTACAATTTAATTTTGTTGCTGTTAAATTAATCTAATAATAGTTTATTGTCTATAATGTATACATTATTTATTGTATCGATATTCCTTCGCAAACAACTAGTATTTTATTTTCTATTTTTATTAAATGATTATAATCAGTTACTCTTCGAGTGTTGCCCATGGGATGCGTTTATTGACTCTTGATCTATAGACAATTGTACTTTTGGAGAAAAATTTGAGATCTGACGCAGATTAGGTATTTAAATCAAAAACCATCTTTTCATCCGACTGCTAGCGGGACACCTATGAAACATCGCTTGATTAGTGAGTTTATACAGGGTGGGCCATTGAAAAGGAAACACGTCTGTTTTGGCACACGAAGACTAATTTTTTAAAATACGTTCGGACAGGTCAATTTTTGATTTTTGGGATACAACTTTTAATGTCTTGACATTGACACATCAACTCCCCAGCCCCCATTAATTCAAGAATTTGAATATGGAAAGTGAGTCGAGTGACCCCTCATTTGAAACGTTTTTTTAATTCTCTATGCGACAGTAAAAAAAAGGTAAAATTTACGCAACGGAAACAGGGTTTTTGAAAGAGTTGCGTCGACGCATTATTGAAAAATGCCGCCAAATTACGCCACAGATCCTCCAAAATGTAACGAAACGTTTCGAGCAGAATTTGTATCATTGTATCGAAGTTGGTAGCGCACAATGTGAGCATTTGTTGAACTAATTAAAATTCCTTCTGACGTTGAATTTTGATGTTTTAATTTTTTTCTACACTTTAAATGAGACTCACTCGACCACCTAACCGTAATTTTTGTTTTTGCTGGAGGTTGTTGGGGCTAGGGGATTGACCGGACAAAGTCAAATTTGACATCTAAACGTGCCGTTTGAAAGGTCAAAGGATTTTATTCTAAACAACACCTTAGTTAATCTAGATGGTGGTTTTCATGGGTACAAAAAAAAATGATTAATACTAATTTCGGCCAAGCTGTCGCATAGAGAATTGAAAGACGCTTCAAATGAGGGGTCGTTTGACCCCGTTTTCCTATTTAAAATGTTGAGTTAGGGGTTGCTGGGGATAGAGGTTGATGTGTCAATGTCAAGACATCAAAAAGTTGTCTGTTCTAAAACAGGGATGTTTCCACCCTGTATATATACATCTGTAACTGATTGTTTTATTATTTTTTATTTTTTTGTTTCTGTTTTTTGTGATTAGTTATGTAGCGTGTAACAAAAAGGGTTTTTTAAATTTGATTTTTTATAAAATTAGTTTAAATTATTATTAATTTAATTAATTAATCATATTTATAATCGTTATTCAGCACAACTTAATTACGTGATGTAAGATTTTCAACGTTTATTATTCACCGATTAAAAGGTGAACGATCTAAAAACAAACTACTTAAATCGTATTTATATAAAATAATTGCGATAAAAAAATAAGAATTATTAATGTTACAAAAAAACCTAAAAACGTTGTAATATAACATTTACGTACAGATAATAAAAAAAAGTTAATAGTAGTTGAAACAACGTTTATTGCGTAAAGAAATAGCGTGTGTAGAATCTCAATATGTATGTATACGCAATTTATATCACAAAAAATAAATTTTGGCTTTTTGTCACATTAGTATATCATTGTTATGTGAATGAATACAAATGAGACCTACTGTAGAATGTTAATAATGTTTAAATTGATGAGAATGATACTTAGGGTGTGCGTGCTAAAAAATAATCATTTGTGCACCAAAAACTCGTTTTAATTAGCAAAGTTTATGCAAAATGTCTTGCGAAGCAGGCGTGCAAAGATGTGATACCAGTTTTAAGAAACTAATTCTTTCACATATTTAAATTAAGGAGTACAGATTTAAAAATTATGTTTCTCCGGGACTGTCGTGGGATTACGGTAGCTTTATAATAATTACCAAAAGACACGTTTCGTGCATAAAAATGTAATTTTATAAAATAATTTCAAATTTAATAACAAAATGTATAAATTAACAATTTTAGATAACACTTTTTTAATTATACTAATGTTAATACTACACTTATATTTCTTTTATTTAAATGTGAATTTGCTAAATTATTAAATTAATTTCAGGTATTGCAGTTTCAAAAATTTGTTTAGCGTTAAAAATTGAACTAAAATGGTTAATCTTTTAATCCTTATTTCAGTCCGTTTCAAGATATTACAGCTATTGTGTTCTATTAAAGCAATTTAATGTCTTTGTAGTATATCCGGGCTATGTCTGATAATTCCATAGACTAGTTTTCTTCCACTATCTAATAAACCTTGTTCAATAATTATGTAAAATCCGCAATAATATTTTAAGCAAAATAATTAAGCGATTTTATTCATTTTAGGATAAAATAAAGTTGATTGTCGACTGTAAAAGTTACCTTAATTTTATTCTTGTGCATATTTTACAAGCAGTAAATAAAAACGAATTATATGCTAACATACATAAACAATTTTATATTACTTAAAAGTCTGAACCATTTAATGTCGGCAAATCAACAGCTAAACTTATTTGCAATTATCATGCGAGATAAATCAACAAAATAAACTGTAATTGATGATTATTTATTTCTTTATTATAAAACTACAAAATATAGGCAACTTACTTAATTTCCTTTGATCAACTAAAACTTAATATATTTTACCTCGCCAAAATAAATTTAAAAATTTTTATTATTCGGTTTAGTACAAGACCAAAAAAATAAAATCGCGCTTATCATCCGATCTGTGAAATTAATTACATTCGGACGCCTACTGCATACGCTTAACTTTATTAATTAAGCTCCTCGAATTAAATTTAAAGTTACAGGTGCTTGAACCTCATAAATTTTACTTACCTTATCTTTATTTATATATAATATTATCTTAGAATCTGCAGTTATCGATAAACAAACGAATTTATCTTTACCTTTATTTACTTAGTATGTTAATATTAATATTAAAGGCGTGCGAACAAATTATCCTGTGTATTAGTTGCTAATCCGACCGCAAAGCCAAGTACGAAATTAGTTCTAAATGCAAAGTAGAATAATAAATTTTCTACAATAGTTGTACTAAATTTGATAATTGCCTTTGCAATTTCTATTTCTGCAAAGAAACGTAATATGCAAATGTGTACCGTCTAGGATTACATTTATCATACACGTTGGGATATTTAATTTAATGAGTACTTGGCGTAATGGCCACTTTGTTATGTCGATAGAACATCTCGTAACAATACTATTAAGTTTCAAACCATTACCTGGTTATGGTAGCACATGTGCTAATATCGACGTATTTGGTTCACCACAATGTACTCGTAACTGCTACGTACTACTTAACAATTACTCTTACAAGGGATTATTCTATTTGCAATAAACTAAGTTTACTGTTTATACAAATTACTAAATTGTTTAACATATATTTAAATTTGCTTATAAATGTTTATAATAATACGAAATAAACTTTTTGTAACATTGCCTAAGTATAATATAATAATAAAAGCGATGCATAAATAAACAAAGTTCTAAAGTATTCTAAATATTATACTTTCTATTTATAACAACAAAGCCAAGTAAACACCCGTTTACAAGCGTACAATTAGCGAGTTTCACACCTTAACTATTTCTAAACTTGTTTGGCCAAAGACCTCTTTGTTGTTATTAAAGACTGCTGCTTCTGAGAACAGCAAAGCTGAAACAAGATTAATAGGTCAGCTTTAACGAGGAAAATACATACACTAATGTTCCTGTGAAAGAAACACGACTGAAGCTTCAAGAAGACAAAAACCTACAGGAAATAACCACGCTACTAGAAGAAATAATGAAGTTACTTCTGTCTCGGAAACTTTTTTTAGGAAAAAACTTATTCTTTGCTTGCGACGATGGCCTTCCAATGGGTTATTTCTATCACCTATTACCAACATCTACATGAACTGGTTTGAATCCCGGCCAATAGAAAAAGCTAAATTTAAACCTAAGATATGACTTAGGTATGTAGATGATGCGTTTATAATTTGAAACCACTGTGATTTACAATTAGATCACTTCTAGCGCCACCTGAACAACATGAAGCCATCCATAAAATTTATCGTGGAAAAAGAAAAGGAAGAGTCACTACGATTTTTGGACCTTCACATGAAAAAACAATGTACTCATCGACACAGCTAACTAACACATACTGGCCAATATCTGAATGCATCCAATCAATCAACAACAACAAAAAAAGGAACTAACAAAGTCTCTATTCGATAGAGCCCACAGGTTCTGCAACACAGAGAACAGACTTTAAGAAGAAATCAAAAACATAAGCTCTTTCATAAATACCAAACTAATATAAACCAGCAACCAAAAAAAGAAGAACTGCCAAAACCGCTACTCAGAATTCCATACGTCAGAGGCTTATCAGAGACGATAAAGCGCATAGAAAAAAGTCATAAAAGCAAAAGACTGTACCGATTGTCAACTACCATTAGAAGTACGATCTCAAATCAAACGTGAGGAAAACCAAAAGACCTTCAGATGTCATACTGAAAGAACACAGAATGCATATGCAGAGAGGAAATATATGAAGATCCGGCATCGCGCAGCATTCCTGCTAAAAACATTGAATGAATGAAATGGGCTGAGGCAAACATCATACACAGAGAGGAACATTGATACAAAAGCAAATTCGAAGGAACAACAGTCAGCAACAATAACAAAGAGCCAACCAAGTGTAGAAATAATCAACGTGTGAAAGCCGCCAATGGCACGCTTGAAAGAACCTAAACTACACTAGTGTTTCTATTAGTTAACAAAGCTACATGCAAAGATCATTGCGGTTTTTTGTATATAAACATAAACATTGTAGCCCGCAACTGAGGTGTTACTTCAGAGACTAGGCGTGACAATATTGAAGAATTAACGTAATGCATAATGAATAATAAAAAAACAAAATTATAAAAGTTGAGCGCCACCAGTTTTACAAATTAATAAGTAATCAAATCGCGAGGAAATTGAAACTCGTTTAGCCACAAAATAAACTAGAAAATTATGTATAAAATACGTAGGTATCTTAAGAACTTATTAAACTAATTTAAAATCGTATTAAATCTTACTATCATTGCTTTTACTAACTTTTAGCAAGTGCATTATTAACACAAACTAATAAGAAAAAAGAAACTTCAAAACTATTATTTTTAACACATAAAACTTAGCTTTTAGTTGCAGCATATGAAGGGCGATAAAAGCGACGGTAACCGTGGCAGAGCCGTAATCAAAAAGAATTTAGAAACGAAATGTGTCCAAAAGAAAAACAAAGCCTTTGATCTTAGTAGGATTGTAGCAAAAATGTGATGAAACTCAATATAATTATAGATGTGCTGAATTATTGAATTATACCAAGCACCTAGTGTAACTTAGATACAAAATGGACAATAATTTGTCGATAAGTTGCCACATGTCCTATAATGTAAAAAAAAGATATAGACAAAAGTTTGGTTTTATCTACTGTCCATTACGGATATTTAGCAGGACGACTTGTTACCTTTCCCAGCATATTCAAGTACCAACAATCGCTGATAGGAGTAATATTAACCTCAACATTTTCATTGACGATATACACCGACCTAAATAATATATCAGGAACGACATGTTTTATGCTCTTACGGTGAGTAATTACAAAATCACACTGCTGGAGTCTGATTGCTCATCGTGCTAACCTACAGTAAGGTGTCAATCTAAAGAAGCGTGGTCAGTGATAACTTTGAAACTAACTCTTTTAAGATAAGTTTAAGACGTTCAACAACCCATAAAAGCACCAAGCATTTTCTTTCCGTAGTAGAATAGCTTCGTTTATTCTCTTTTTTTTGCCATCAATATACTTAATTAACACTGCACCCAAACCATGACCTCTAGCATCGCTCTGAAGCACAAAAAGAGCATCAAAATTTGGACACCAAATAATAGGAGCGCTAACTAACACCTCTTTTAGTGTCATAAACGCAGTTTTGCATTCAGCTGACCATTCAAATTTAGAGCTTTTCCGAGTGAGTGCAATGATCGGAGGGAGACATAAGATTTGAAAATTGTGGCACAAACTTTTGATACCAAGAAGTAAACGCTATTAAACTACGCACTTTCAGAACGTTCTAGGAAGTTGGAATCTTAAGTAACGCCATTACCTTATCCAGATCAACATGTAATCTCCATTGTTAACAACAATACCCAAAGATTTTGGTTCAGAACAGCAAAATTTACATTTATCGCAACCCAAAGCGACACCTGCATTACGTAAACGATTGAAAACTATACGCCAAAAAATAATATATTTTTCAAAAGTAGAGGTGACAACAATTATATCATCCAGATACACTAAAACATGAGCCTCAAAATCAGAATCATCTATGAAACGTTGCTATGTAGCTGGAGCATTTAGCAAATCAAAAGGCATGCGAGTAAACTGATACACGCTTCTATTGAGTATTGTAAAAGCGGTCAATAGTTTACTCTCTTTTGAAAGAGGAATCTGCCAAATAAATATTTTGCATTTCTTAGTTTGTCTAATGTATAGTTTATGGAAGGTAACGGATAAGCGTCGCGTTCCGTGACTGCATTTAAACGCCTAAAATTAACGCAAAACCTATATGAACCGTTTTCTTTTTTGACCATGAGGATAGGCGAAGAGCATGGACTAGACGAAGGCTCAACTATACCCATTTTAAGCATGTTTTCTAGTTCTTCGTCAATATGCCCTTGCATATGAGGAGACATAGGATTGTACTTTTGTTTGATTGGTTCAGATTTTAGCGTTGTAACATGTTCAATTTTTGTAGCACATCCTAAAGTAGTAGAGTCATATTTTAAAGAAAAATATCCATTAAGCAGCTTTTGAAGAGCTTAAGTTTACTCTGGTGTCAAACTGAGACTTAATATAGAATGTTTACAGTTAGAAGAAGTACAAAACGTGGCTAACTCTTTAGATTCATTTGTTAAAAATTTCCATTGACGTGTCCTTAGATTAGGGATAATTCCCTTAGTACGCCAAAAATCAACACCTAGAATTAAGCTTTTAGGAAGTTTTTGAACAACCAAAATATTTATCATTTTAACATTTATCGCCATTGCCAACAACACAATGATCGATAGTAGAAGACTGCTATTTAAGACCTAACGTACAATGAAGCTTCCAGTCAGGATCACCAATAAAAAATCTCGTCGCACCTAAATCTAATAAACCTAGATAATTTTGCCTTTCGTCCCATGGTGCGTAAAACATTGCAAATTCTATTACTGTCTATGAGTCGATTTAAAACTACACTGAGACACTAGTCGACCTTCTAGTGTCCCTGGGTGCGGTTTTTTAGAGACAAATTAGGAGAATTATTAGTACGACCATTTTTTCTGGAAGAGTTACTTATTCAAGAACTTTTTCTCATTTTGCAATCAGGACATAAATATTGAGGAACCCTAGTTTGGCGCACCGAAAACATTTTTTTTTGTTTTTGGTTCAGGACACTCAAATCTTAAATGTTTACATTTTCACCTGGAAGAAGAATTAATTGTATTTAAGGAAGGTGTTCGAATAAAAGCCAAGATTTGAAAGTTTATCCTTACTAAGAAAACCTACTTCAATTTAATAACATATACTAATAAGAAAAAAACTACAAAACTATTGATACTTATACCTAAAACTTAGCTTTCGTGCAATTAGAGTTGAATTAAAATTAGATTTCGGTTTTGACGCCCTCTGCCGATTTTTCTTTTGATTGTCAAGACGTTAAACTGACAACTACGTAAAATGGTCGGTGCTATACAATAATTTAAGTATGGCTTGTTTCTAAGGACATCCACGTTAATGGAAATGAAATTATAATTTCACTACGCCGCGCCGTTAAAGTAAACTATCCATCACCGGGTAAGCTATTTCCATCCGTTTTGTTAGGATTCTTAATTTATTTCTTAATTAGATAGCCGTTCCGCCACGCTTTGTCGACATGTTTCGATTTAATAAAGAACAATGAAGGATTAATATCAATAAATACCGTTACTAAACGATTAGTATTCTGGAAGGCACATTATCTACACCAAAAACGAAGTCTCGACCAGAATTTGCTTCCGAGATGTTACTTGTTATACGTCAGTCGATTGCGATACCACTCACCACTCACGAAATTTAACTTGTTTAACATACACAATTGTAATAGTAGTTTTAATACCATTTAGGTATTGTCAGTAACTAATTCTGTGATATTGCATGCTGTGAACCCTAGTTATTTAACAGGTAATTTTCTTTGCTTATCGACACTCGATGTGTAAGTAATGTATTGTGGGTTGCTGACACTTCCGGCATTTATGTATTTACTACAAAAATTTCTGAATTATCGTTGTTGATACTCTACGTTATTGAATTATAGTGGTTATTACTTTACGTTACTGAATTATAGTTGTTAATACTCTACAATATTGAATTATAGTTGTTATGCCTATCTTATCTTTCATTTATGGTAACATACCTTTCTCTTTTATTGTGGTTACATGAACATCAGGGTAACAAGGATTACGAACCTAAAGTTCGTAACAAGCTGGGACCGTCTGTCCTGATCAAGACAGAAGTGTTACTTGTAAAACATTTGGCGCTGTTAAGTATTATTTACTTGAACCTTCCCTATTTCCGACTGTGTGAGTTGGCCATGCAAGGTTCGTAAGGTTCGTAGGTTCGTAAGACCTATAACCGTGGGAGCCCCGTAATCAAAAAGAATTTGGAAACCAAATGTGCCCAAAAGAAAAAAGCCTTTGATCTTAGTAGACTTGTAGTAAAAATTCGATGAAACAATATAACTATGGATGTGCTGAATTCTTGAGTTATACCAAGCACCTAGTGTCTTTTAGATACAAAATGGTCAATAATTTGTCGAGAAGCTGCTATATGTCTTATAATGTAAAAAAAAGGATATAGAAATTGTAGAATAGGTTCTGAAGCTGCCTAAGAGTGATGGTATCCTAAATAAAGTTAAAAGGACCCTATCGATAATTTGAATTAAGTCACAATAAATGCGCACAATGTAAAAGAACACAAATTCAAAGCAATAGCGTTTGAAAAAGCACAACTGCCTTTTTGGAAAAATATTCAAAGAAGACTGTCTTTATCACAATTTTTGCACTCCTGTTCAAATTTTTATGATTACATTTAGCAATATTAACAAATAAAATAGTAAAACATTTTTAAATAACATATTAAGATATACTATGTACCTACAATATAGGAAACAAATTATTTTATAAATGCATATAAATATAATAACATTTGTATTTATTTTAAATAAAAAACACAGTTATTAATAACTGTGATATCACAAATTTTCAACAAAATAATAAATAACGCAATTAGATTTCAATAATAATAAAATAGTTTAAAATCAAATAATAGTTTGAACAATAGGTTATGACAAAGCAAATTTCTAATAAAACCCCTAAAATCAAATCTTTAAGTAATTCATGTATGTGGCTATCAGTAACTCAAACTTTTGTTTATGAAATGTTCCTACGTACGTACGAAATAATTAAATAAATCCAGTAATAAAATCTGTATATTAATTACATGGTTTTAAATAAAATAAAAAAATATTTCAACTAAAAAAGTTACACGTACATTTGGTAAAAAATTCTAACAAAAACTAATAAAAAACATTTTCATATCGTTGTTATTTTATTGCAAAAAACGTTCTAAACGAAGAACATTTGTTTTTTATATGTTTTTTTAGTAATAATAATTGATATTTCATGTATTGTATCTAAAGTATGTGTAAGTCAAACATTTACAAAACGTTTAAATTTTGAAATTTTATTATTAATCAAAATTTATTTTATTTTTTAACACAATCATTACGTTTATATTTAAATATGATAAAGTTGAAGTTTATATAAACTGGTTCAATACGAAAGCAGGTACGGAAACGCATTTCTAGTAACGCCAATGCACGTTATCTAGACATAAAGTAAAAGAAAATAAGGGTATTTGTTTTTCAAATGTTTAACAAAAACTGAAGAAGTAAATGTACCTTCCGTGAATGCTTGTACTAAATGTTTCATAGCATGCAATATATAAACTGTATTTTATTTTTATTTCATTCTACTTTTTATTTTTTCAGTTTTGCCGTCAATAGACGTATTAATAATGTTTAAAATATTTTCTTAACTAAAGAAACTTGTTGCTTTTGTCTTTGCATGTAAAATTGTTTTGCGTATAATAATTGTGAAAAAAAAAATAAAGTAATTTAAGTTTTTTAAGTATAATTCAAGTGTTTGTATATTTTATTAAATAAAAAAAAATATATTAAACATATTTATTTCGTACAATTTATACAGTAAGTGGCATTTAAAATGAAGACAGCCTTACACTTTCGTTATTTTAAGGAATAGGGGTCATCTTATACCTTGACCATCCTGATTTAACAACTTTTTTACTACTTAACATTGTTAGGATTCAAGTCAACATCTGACAACATTGCACAGTTTATGGTGATCACGCAACTAGCTTCAATTCACGTTTAGTGTATTTGAGGGTTATCATCGTGTTTCAATAAAAAAAGTTCGAAAATTTGCTTATAATTTTGCAACGGTTAACAACATTACTTGTCTAGCTTTTTGGAACACGCGAGGGCAGACTGGAAAAACATGGTATTATAGATTTGTGAATTGTCGTTATGAAAAACCCCTAAGCGGTTAGCCTGTCCAGAGCCACGAACTTTAATAAAAACAACGTTTCCTCATTTTTCGATAAATATAAAGAATGACTAAATAAGTATCATTTTGCCCTCGAAAACATATAAAATGTTGATAAGAGTGAGAAGCATGACCTCTGGCGAAAAAACGTTAACACCACCGTTATTGGTTGCATCAATGCGATAGATAATACTATATCTCTAGGTATATTTGCACAACTTCATTTTAAAGAATGTATGTATGTTGAAACGTGCACATGTAAACGGCTGGTTGAATTCAGAAAAGTGTTTAGAATTCCTTAAGTATTTTATTAAACCGGAAAACGTTTTGAGGATAATAATATTTTATTGTTATTATTATTTTATTGGATAATCATGAAAGCCCCATTTCCATGCCAGCAATAGACTTAGCGAAAAGATCTTGGGTGGTTATGTTTACATTTCCGCCTCGCGCAAGTCATAAACTGCAGCTACTCGATAGAGGTATTTTTGAACCGTTTAAAAAATTTTACAATGCATCAGCTACTAAGTGGCTGAAGGCACTAACGATTTATGACGTAGCTGAAATAGTTGGACAGGCGTATCTAAGGGTATTTAGTCCGATTAATATTCAAGCAGGTTTTAAAGCATCTGGAATTTGGCCAGTGAATGAATATGTCTTTGGCGATGACAAATGTTTATCTTCAAGCGTTACAGATCGAGTTTCAACCAATGATCCTTTGCGAGATATGGATAACGTAACAGAAACATCTAAAAAATTTGGCGGAAAATAAAGTACAAGATTTTTGAAGCACTTCAGTCAGTTCGTCAGGTTTAATCGCTTTTCACTTTCCGAAAATAATACGTCTATTTTCCAAAGCTGGTCCACGGCTTAAATCTGGTAGAGGTAAACGTAACGTAAAACGTAAAAAAAATAAAATTGAAAAAGAACATGAGAAGGGACTTGTTAGAAAACGAGAAATAATTCAGAATGTAATTAGATACATAGTACAAGAAAGCTCCACATCATCCTCGTTTGAAAAAGTTGAAGGATTAAAAGGGTCTGATATTGATGATGTTGATTGGCCTCCTGCTGTAGACACTGATGAAAATGATGCGAATAATGTCAGTAAAAAAATAACAAAAATCAACTTTTGGCTGACCAAATTAGACAAAAAGAAGAAAACACATTATTATGTTGCAGAAGTAGTTGACAGTGAGAAAGAAGAGTTTACAATCAAATATTTAAAGAAAGTTAGAGAAGCAGCCAATAAATTTGTATCCAAAATGAGAAAACATATGAAACTTAGAAAAAGACTTTATTGTGAAGTTATCCAACCTTGCTAATGTGGAAGGCTCAGCTAGACAAGCATTGCAGTTGACTTTTTTTATAAATTTTAACACTTATCACATTGAAAAAAAAACATTAATGATTTATTATGCTTCATTACCTTTTTTTAATATAATCTCTTTAGAGTTTTTTGAAATAAAGCTTCTTTAATATCTGTTAGTAGTATGACCCAATGTACAAGGCAAGTTTGTACTTCGTGCCATTTGTCAACTTATTTTGATAACATTATACTTCGAAAATTAATTAATACTGTTTATTTTAACAAAAAGTGTCCTAATCTTAATTCCAATAATACGTATTAAACGATTGTTTGCGTAATATTTTTGATCTTAGTGTAGTTTTGAAGAAAAGCTGCCCAAGGTGCAATACTCTGCCTTAGATATTTGAATTTTTGCACGGTCACATATTTTAAGGTACTCAACTGAAATTTAAAGTCAGCCTCACAAATAGTGTCAGTTCTCGATATTTTACTTTGCGTCAGAGATATCGAAAAAAAAATTAGGAAAAGCTATTCAGGATATAATTTTTTCATGACAGAATTCCCATTTTAAATTTTTTTATGCTTTATCTTACGCAGAATCGGCAGAATTATTAAAAATTTATTTTTTAATTGAGTATATAAAGTCAAAAGAATTTAGAAAAAAATTGTTATTTTTTAACGTATCTTGCTTTTCTTTCAAGATATAAAATTTTTTCTAAAAAAAATTGTCGTAGGCTGGATTCAAACCTAGGATCATATATCGAATTCAATTTCAATTATAAATCAAATATCTAATAAACTGCTTGTTAGAAAAAAAAATTATTTGAATAAATTGTTAAAAAGAATTAACTCTATAAGAAACTGTAAAAATAATTCGAATAATTTACATTCGTACAAAATTATATAAGAAAAAAAATTTTTTTTTTTTAATTTCGATCGCTATACTTTCCTTATAGGAAAGTAAGAAAATTCGAAATTTGTCATGAAACTTGATATAAAGGGTTAGAATAATATAATGAACAACTTTTTTAATATATTCATTCTATATCTTTGACGTGACGTAAAATATTGGGAATTACTTTCTTTGCCAATCTGTGGTAAGCTGAGGTTAGAGTTCAGATTTCAGTTGAGTACTTTAAAAAATGTGACCCATCAACCTAAATGATTGCAAAAATTCAAATATTTATTCGCTCAAAAGGCGAAAGTATGAGGGTGTATACTTTGATCAGTTAAATTAAAATACACCACCCTACTGGTACAACCCAAAAACAGGCCAATCTCGCCCCGTTTTAAAATCGGCCAAGTAGTTTTTTTAAATCGTGTATTTCTATAGTGGGAGCATTTTTTAGTACAAACAAAACGAACACTACTTTATTTGTGATATTGATCCAAAGAAAATTATAAAAACTGAAAAACATTGTCTATAGAATACCTTATAACTCAAAAACATCGATTTTCTTTAAAAATGTGCAAAAGTTTGACCCATCAGTTGTCGGTTTCGGTCATGTAGCAATTATATTTGTTATGCGTACCGTTAAAATGTCAGTCTTTACAAGGCAAAATACTTTAGGATCCTTATCAACTAATTTTAACCCCGTAAGGGGTTCAGAAAACTGAGTATTTATGTTTTTATGGTACACTGACTTCCTCTTTTCAGAAACAAACCGTTCCAATACGAATGTGTCGGCAAGCATACGTACTTCTGTCAGTAGTTGCCATACTTTTGCCGGGTTCAATGACTAATCTCCTTGTTTTTCTACGCTGTTTCCTTTCTGTTGTAGTTCTATAACGCATTTCTCTCAAAATCTTTGTCAATGTATCATTTACTTTCAGTGTTGGATTTTCATTTTTAGGGAGTTTTTAACACACTTTTTTTGAATCTCAAAGATATATGCCCGTGGCATGAAATCGGTTGATTAAGTTGCGCTGAACACCAGATTTTTTCTCCATCGCCAGGTTTATGTTTTGTTTGCACAGGTATTGCATTTATTTTATCTAATGCTTCTTTCAGATGTTTCAGAAATATATTTTTTAGTACTAGACACACAAATAATGCGTTACCGTTTTTGCATAAACGGATGACGGCATAATTCAATTGAAAGACTAAATTATCACCTTTATCAATATTTTCTTCTTTTCAAGGCGTTTAGCATGAGGTAGGAAAATATTTTTAAACCATTCAGAAAAAATGAATCTATCCGTCCATGTGAAGTACGGTTAAAACCACAGCCATGGGCACAACATGGCTTGCTGCAGCATGGATTCCGCTTCGTACCGTTTTCCTTCCATGTGTATATGTATAATATAAATTGGTAGTAGAGTTTCGTTGCACTTTTAGAGTGTATTTAGTACCGCGTCTAGATATGGCTTTCACTTTTCCGCACGAACATTGGTCTTACGTAATTGGCATATTTTGTAATGTATTGGTCAAGTTTTTAAAATACTTGGTAATGGTATCTCGAGACACATTTGTTGTTGTTTTATATATATTTGCTGATACACGTTGTGCCCCAATTGCTTTGTGTTGCTTCAGTAAACTGTAAACATAGTCTTTTCCCGCCATATCATTTTGGAATTGAGCAACAGTAAGACTGCTTGTTTACATAACTCATTGCAAACATTATTACTTCTATTAAAGTTAGAGAAAACCCCCAATACGCACATTTTTCTACCGCATTTAGAAACGTTTCCTCAGCATTAAAGAATACACGTTTACCTTTAGCCTTCTTTTGGTGTCGTTCATGATTGCGGTTGTTTATGGTAGCAAATGATGTATTATAATGCTTTGACGCTGTTCTCATAGACAAGTTCGCATCGATGACTTTTTGCAAACCTTGCTTTAGCTGTTCGGATGTGTAATTTCTATATTGGGAACGAACCAGCGTTCTTTAATACTCAGGTACAATTTAAAAAAAAGTAGTTAATAATGGGGCAATTTTGATTGGTATATGAATCACGCCCCATGTTGATCAATGACAACCTACGACACATTTTGCAATTTTTTCAAAATTTAAAAAAAAAGAAGAGGTAACACTTGATCTTTTGGTTACATACTTGAATGTGGTGGATTTAGCAAAAAAAAATCACATCTGCTTATTGTCACTGTCCCCACACTTAATTCATAAGATACAGCATACATGGGTTCATTAAAAAATTACTTGACAAAAATTCGTAAGCGGGTACAGATGCAACCACAAGCAGTGAAACATTATGACATAGCTAAATTGTTTGGTCAAGCTGTTATAAAAACGTGCAGAACTGGATATAAACGGTATAAATGGTATTCTGAACCCGACTTTTAATTTGAGTTTGATACACTTGTTGAAGATAAGCATCTCCATATCTCATTTCTAAACATGAAATTAAAAGTTAACAGTTAGGAAGATTCTAATAGCTTCTCCACGTAAAGGCACTATTAAAGACGTCGCTTTCTGCTTCTTGCTTTAAACATTGCCTGTAGCTGCGGTCTCAAACTGCTTGTAGTAGGTTGATCATGGAACTTTACCATCAAAATTTGGAGGTACAATTTTAAACTTGTGAGTGGTTTCTTCCCGATGGTCCATTATTAAATCTTTACTCGTGACGCTTCCTTTACCATGGCAATTCATTTGGTTCATTCTTTCTTCAAGCAGTTTCATTCTGTCTTCTAATTTGTTCTCGACTGCTTCTATTCTACATATCTGCTTGGATTTTCTCTTGAACCATTTTAATTTGGTTTTCTATACTAACTTGTATTTGCTCCTCAATAGTCTTTATTTGATTTTCGATGCTTGTTCGTATTTCTTCTTTTAAACTTCTAGAAATATCCAACAATTTTGCTTCTATTTTCTGAGAATTTTTAGACAGTTTTTTTCTTTTTTTTAGAATTTTCTTCCATTTTTCTAGTATTTTTTATATTTTCTGAGAATGTTCGGATGATTTTTCTTCCATTTTCTGAAAATTTTCCCCCATTTTTTTATTTATTAATTCGAGAATTTCAAATATTTTTGCATCCATTTTAGTTTGATAACGAGTTACCGGTATAAGTTATAACATGCATAAAAAAAGTTTGACACTGAATTTTACTAACGCCCAGCACTAGTTTAACAAACTGGAACAGCTAGAATTACACGCTATAAACAACGCTAGAATCGCGAAATAAACAGTATCAATGTTTTTATTACGGGAGCGATATTAAATTACTGATATTTACACTAAAATCACAACTCCACACTGGCACTACTCTAACGAACTTTAAAGCTAATTTATTTATACACAAAATATTTACACGTTTATAACTAGACCAACTAATTAAATCTAACGATATTTAAGAAAAACACACTAATTTATGTATTACAATCACAAGAATGACCGAGGATAACTTCTGTTTACCTTAAAACTAACAATTGTTTACATTAAAGACACGTACGTTTATACTCCGTATTATTTATCTCGAACACACGCGTTAATCACTTAATTATTTAAACATCTTCTTAACACTGCCGACTTCGAATAACTGATCTTGCTCACTTTGAATCGTTTTTATACATTTCTGTTATCTTTCGAGAATTTTCTACATCTTTTGGTGAACGTTCTGGAAATGATAATATGATTATTTTTTTTAATTTTAGAAAAACTAATTGGCATTATATTAATATTCTCTATAATTTCTTTTTTAAAGGTACGTATAGAAAATACTAATATAGACCAGTGGCAATTGGTGGCCAATGCTGCTGGAGGCTCATTTCAACTTCAATCTTTAGAATGGGAAAAATGATTATTATTCTTTATAATTATTTTAATATTCATTGACCAAATAACGGATAGCAGAAACCGCCACTAATATAAACCGTACTGTTATATAAAATAACACAAAAATATACAGTTTTCTATTTAAGAAAATTGACTTGTTGCATTTTGCCACATTTTTTGTAACATTTTATTTAAAAAAGAAGGTTAAGATGATTATTTTTGGAATAACCCAAAGAGACGGAGTTCACAATGATTTTTATTAAAATACCAATTTTCAAATTGATAAAATACTGAGTTCTTTTAATGATAGAGGGTACAAGACGTTGTCCTGCTGTACGTTCTTCTAGAAGAACTTTTGTACACAATACAATGTCCTGGCAGGACTTTCTACCACACATATAGCTGTCCTTCAAGGAGGACAATTATTACCTTCCTGCAGTACGAGCAAAATAGGAGAACGCATGAACCACAGATAACCCCAGTTTATTGAGATATTTAATTGAATATACAGTGACGTGGGTAAAAAATGGAGAAGGAGTTATATTATGTAAAATTTATTATAAAATAAATGCAATAAATGTAGAAGTAGGTAAAACATTTAACAATGAAAATTCTAGAAAACAAACAACAAACAGAATACATATTCTTAATAATAATAATTTGTAATTGATCATTCAAGCAGGTATTGCATGTTGGAGGTGATGAGCAAAACAATTACGTCCTGTTGTAGGAGCGCATATAACTGCTCGCACCCCGCAACCACTACAATAAAAATTCGCCTTTTGCTGTACTCTTCTAATTCTACTGCAAATTATGCATTTTCTCTGAACTCTTTGTCTAGCATCGCCTCTACTTAGTGGTACCAAGATATGTTCACCAGGTAGATGTTTATTTGGAACTGCATTTTGAGCTTTATCATTAATTGGTGCATCATTTACCTCATGGCACCACTGATTTCTTATTAGCTGCAGTACAAGTGCTTCCGTAAAATCGCTATGTTTGACAGCACGATCGCGTTTAAAATATTTGTATGCTAAAAAGGCATTTGTTTCAATAATACCAAAGAGACTTGCAAACATACGGTGTTGCCAACGCTGAGTATTCCAAACGTTTTCCAAAGCCAGTCTACTCTGGCGAATATGATTATGTATATCAATGGCAGGTGCACCATCGAAGTACTCTTCAACTATTTGTGATCTAGGAACTTTTTTTATAACACTCCTCCCAGCTTCATGAAGTCTCCTCTTTTTCGCAGGGCTTCTGTTAGTCGTCGTGCCACAAGTACCAACAAATGTAAGAATTTTTTTGTCTCTCCACGCAAGACTTATTAATTATGTATCAGGTGGTTCAGTAGCTATTGCTACAGAAAATTGTCCTCTCAGCGGGGGACATCGTCTTTTATGTTCTGACATAGGATATTTTCTGATTGCAGTTTTCACTATTCCAATGTAATATAATCCTCAATCATCTAATTCCTTTGCAGTCCTGACTGACGAAAAGCACGAGTCTCCGACTACAATTCTTCCTGTAGCATGCCAAAGACGTGTAAGACGTAATGTGGTAGCAGTTCCTGCACCTAGTTCTTTTTGCCATTCTTTCTGTTGCATAGCTTCCCTCCCCTCATTGATTTCAATCCCGATCATTACTCCAGATTGTAGATCTGCGATTGTCTTGCATTCGCATCCGACTCCTTTCGGTTTACGCTTTATTTTAATAACAACCGGCATACCCCCAGCTTCTTTATGAAGCCCCTTGCCATACCATGCAAACATCGATTCGTCAATTGTTAGTTTATAAGCGGGTGTAAAGATGTCAGTCCACTTGGCTGTGGTCATCTTAAAGGAAAGACGAACTTCTCTCCATTTATTAGTAGAAAGATTATCATTGTCAGTCATAGAGAAAGAAATATTATTGAATATTTCTTCAAACCTATGTAGTCCCATTTTGAATTTTTGTCCAAAAGCAGGAGCAGGAAAAAGACGCAATGTCTCGGTGCTCCAGTAACTTCTACGGTTGTGGTGAGTGTTCACTATCATTGCATACAGCAAACCAATTGCTTTATAGAATTTTCCTTTTGTTATTGCCTTCCTCCTATCCCTCAATTTGGCATTATTGCATTGAAAAATGTTGTCAATATCTTCACAAAAGAAAAATGCCATCCAAAAATCTATTTCTTTCATGTCCTGCAAGTTCCGAACATGAATCTGTGGTTTATAACGTGTTTCCTTAAATTCATTTATGTTCACTAAATTGCCAAAATGCCACATAGTCTCATGTACCACAATGTAGCTGTCGTCTTCATCGTCATCACTATTATTAAGAACTGTGTTGTTATCATTGTCATTTTCATTATTATTAATAAAACTTTTGTCATCGGTAGTCTCATCTCCCACTTCACTGCAGCCAAATTTTTAGATTTTATTATATTCATTATCACACCATAACACTATGCGTCATGCCACTGGTCTCCAAAGTAAAACTTGCTTCATGTATGGTCATTTTTTCCATCAAATGTGGGTGCAGGCACCCAGACACCCCTCACGAAACATTTTACGCCATAACTTCAACTCGTCGTAACTTGCAAAATATGCAAGCTATGACGACGAACAAAAAATGCGCTAATTCGTCAAAATGTGTACAATCCAGTGGTGTAAAGCATGTCCTGCTAGTTGAACGCAAAGTTTTCTTACGAGCATTTAAATGAATGGCCTACCAGCAGGACTTACCGGCCTACCAGAAGGACCTTGTACACTCTTTCATTAATCTCTCTAGCAAACGCATTTTGTGTATTACTCTGTATACCAATTATTGTTTACATTGTTTGAATACTCTTTAAAACATTAAAATAAAAAATAAATTTCGTAACAACAAATTAATACACACAATCGTCGTATGAACTTGGTTTTTTATGTAAACTTACAACACAAACATTTTTTGTTTTTACAACAGATATACATTCAACATGTATTACAATAGATATAAAAAGAGCATATTGACGTGGGGTTATGAGTTCTGACAAAAATAAATTGGTTCTAAGCACACGTACTTAGATGATGCGTCAACAGGCGTGGTTTGAATATATTTATGAATATAAATTCAAAATGTATATTCCATTCTTAAAGTGCAAAGCACAAATGTCATAAAATTTTTATATTTTGTAAAGGGTTACGTAACACAAACTTTTTTAATGTTTTTGCAGCATTCGTAGATCAGACCGTTTTTAATATTAAAACAACGTTTCTTTTTCAATGTACATAAATCATCTCGAAACGTCAAAAACCTAAAATACTTTTTTATGCTTATGCACATAATCTGTTAGTAATTTTACTTCGACTGGGTTAAAGAAATACGTTTGGTTTAATTAAAAAATTTAAATCACAAAATTTAACCTAAATAAAACAAACATAAAATACACGTACCTATAATTTTTATAGTTTTATGCATATATAAAAACGTCAGTTAAAGAATGAAATATTTTTAAAAAAATATGTATATACAAACGCTTTTAACTAATCAAAACTGTGGCGGTGTAGAAATGTTTTCTGAGCGTTTTTGTGACAGCAAATTTGCAACGCCACGTAGACATTAAATAATACCAATGCATTTACAGTCACTATCAATCTGTCAAACAATACGCAAAGTTGTTTTAATTATAGTTACTCAAAACTGCCACGTTGATTACGTCCTACATTTTTCATTATACACTCTAATACAGTAATCCAAATTTATTATATATCTTTTTATAACATAATAATAATAAAAATTTTATTATGTAATTGAGGTAAATAAAAGCAATGTAAAAGTAGTTAATAAAATTTTGGAAAGTTGCAACTTACAATAAATTGTATAAAACTAGACAAAAAGTGGCAAGCGTAACTACAAGGTAAAAACGTTATTAAACCTTATACTATAAATTACCCGAGCAATAAAATTTTTACCCAAAAAATGAGGTGTGAAAAGTTCAATCCACATGGATTTTTATAGCGGCAGAAACGTTGTAACGGGTAACATGTTATAATAAAAGAAGGTGTGGTGCGGTTACCAGACCGCCGTTTGATTTAACGGGCCCATAAAATAAACGGGAGCTTGTAGTCGCCGCAGGACCGCATGCAATACCCACATTTTATATATTTAGAAGGAACGTATAAAAATGGAGCAGTAAATTGTAAAATTTAATATAAATCATTCAGACCTAATCTAAATTGCTACCTAATAAAATATTATAATTGCATCTATTTTGCGATATTTTTGCTCCAATATTTAATCTGCTTTCCTTATTTTCGAGATTCTATGTATTTGCAAACGAGCTTGTGGAAAATTCTATATATGCAATTTAACTACCTAAAAGCCTAGTCACGCAACAGTTGGGATTGGAAAACTTTTCTATTATTGAATTGGAAAAAGTTTCAAATAAGGATCTTACGTAAGAAGGATAGCAAAGCGTGGACAACTACTAAAATTTAAAACTACAATTTGGTTACATCGATTTTTCGTTTAAAATAAGTATTCCTCCAGATTTATCAAGGGTTTGATAAAATTGGTTCTTTCCAATATACATTCATTAGAAAATTGGTTTATGCTAACTTAGACAAATGTGCTGACAGTTTGACCTTTTTTCCAATATTATTTGTATTTTCTTTGAAGGGTGAATTGGGGTTGGGCCGTCGCCGGTTGTAACGTAAGTGTCGCGGGTCCGAAGGTTTTGCGTGACCCGTCACAATAACACTCACGAACGTAGGTAGATTTATACGCAACTCACCACATATTTTTCCTATTATCATTGTTTGTCCGACTAAATGCCACAAAAACCTGCATATATTTAGAAACGAAACTAAAACGACATATTTCGAATTCACTTTTAAAAATTTTATGTTAATTATCCTTTTTCATGCTAATTTTTATCGCATATAACTTCTTTTAAATAAAACAAATCGATAAAAACAAATTTTACTTTTTAGAACCAAAAAAAATGTTGCTAAAGGTGATGAAATCAATTAAAAACAAACAAATGCAAGTCAAACTAATCTAAAAAAATTAGAATTTTTCAATTTCTTATAAAACAACTATTAGGGTTGGGTGTTATAGAAAAGAAAAAAAAATTATTAAGATGCAGTATTTTCCGGAAATCGTCTTGAGAACAACATTTTCCTGCTTGTTAACGCGCAAGAAAATCGAATTTTCCGGACTAGTACTGTAAAGACTTTACAAGACGCAAAATAAAAAATTTATTTTAAAAAAGAACAATTTTTTCAAAACTAATATTAAAAATATTAATATGAATAAATAAACAAAAATAAATGCTCCAAAGACTTGAGGGTTTCTGCAAACTTTTTCCGCAAAATACACAAAAAATACTTCTTCGGTAAATGAAGCAACTTTTTTTTTCAACGCCAATCTTCCGATTCTTCCCTCGCAATGATTTTCGTCTTCTTTCATCATTATTTTATGAACTAATACTGTCTTCACAACACACGCACAAAATTGATGACATTTTTTCGATGTTGTTTACTTTGTAACAACAAAATTGACAAACTTGATTTGTATAGAATTTGTAAAAACAATTTCAAAAATTTGTAAATTTCGTTTTTTTTACGATCTCCGGAAAAACGTAATACAAAACACGTCAGTAAAACCTTTTACTTAAGTCCAAGTTTTAAAATACTCGGCAAAAAGTGCCTCGTATTTCAATTTAACTCATCTTCAGTAATGTCAGATTTTCCTGTGAATTTTTAAGTGAATTTCTTGTGAATTTTCAAGTGAATTTCCTGTGAATAGTTTTATATAATCACAGGTAAAACGAAATTTAGAAATACACTTTATGAACACAGATAGAAAGCTATGCTTCCATAAGGTTTCATTGAGATAGCAAAGATGCAATAACAGAACGTTTCTTTGCAAGACGATGATCAAACAAAGCATAAAGATATTTGTCCGTTTGGGTAGCGATAAACGGCATAGTCTACAAGTTTGTCGGGTTTACGTGTCACAAAAAAGTCAAAGAATAGGAGAGAATCATTGTTATTAATTTCCGCGAAAAATTTGATATCTGGGTGTTGATTGTTTAAATAATCACAAACCTAAACAATTCAAGATCACCATGGAAGCAAACAATAAATGTGTTGTCAACGTACCTAAACAAGACATAACGTTTTAATATTGACGATTTCAATGCAAACAGTGTCCCAATAAAAATTTTATCACGAAATGCGTATTCATTGGTTTATTATAATTAGGCTAGGGTTATATATAACATTACATTGCCTGGTTTCGGGCTTTGCGCGTCGCAAACTCCTCAACAGTATCCTTAAAATCTATTTGTTGTAGAAGATCATTCTCGATGCTCTTTAGAGATAGCCATCTTAGTCTCTCCTGACCCATGCTATTTCTCAGCTCATATTTAATGAGTTTTAATTTCAAAAATGATCGTTCTCCACTTGCGTTTGTTATCATGAGCGACAAGAAAATGCGGAACACTATCTCGAAATTGGGAAACGTTTTCTCGAGATAGTTGTTTTTAAGAAGCTTATACATCTGGTGAATAGGAATACTGGATGAATACATTCCTGGAATGTATTCACCCAGCATTTTTTTCAGTAGCATACTCGAAATGCAGACATTCCAGCAGCAGGTAATTTCCGTCGACAACATTCACTTGCTAAACTTCTGACAGTGAACTTCCAGCTCTTCGGCCCGCAAAAGTGTAAATTTGGAAAAGAACCCAAATAAATTCAACAGTTCATCATATGCCTGTGAACGTCGTTGCAGCTGCGTTATCAACTCGTCGATAATTGAAAGGTAGACCTAAATCTTGAATTTCTCGCGACCTTGAAACTGGGTGTCTACTGCAGCTCCTTCAAATAATGTCAAACGTTAACTCCTTTGCAATGTGCGGGATGTGATAATTTTGTATTCGAAATCGGGGTATGTGTTCTTTGCAGCAGCTTCGTAGTCGTCAAACTGTTCCTGTTAGTCCAAAACGAAGTCAGTTAAAGAATGAACCAACTTGAGAGCCACATCCAGAGGAATACTGTCACTCTGGAGACTCTTAGACGTCTCGTTGTACCTGAACACTATTTTGCTCCACATCACGGTCAGCAGAACAGTATCCGACGTTAGCATTTTGCTTAAATTGCTTTGAGCTTCATTTCGCGTTTTTGGCTGTTCTTTTTCGTCATCCTTGATTTTCGGATAACTTTTCTGTAACGCTGATACAGTATCCGAGCGCGCGGAACATCTGGTGTCCGAAAGACGTTTTACTACTAAGCCTGGTCCAAGACACGCTTTCAACAAGTTCCAGCGATGAGTCGAACTGGCGAAGAAAGTGTACAATTTCTGCGGAACTGGAAGAAATCGGTCGCTTCCATCACGCACCCAGCGGCCTGCCCAACGACCAAGTTCAAATTGTGTGCTAGACATGGGACAAAAAGGGCACATGTGCAGTGTTCCTTCATGTTTGCTTGCAAACCATTGTACTGCCCCGCCATGTTCGGTGCGTTGTTGTACGTTCGTCCACCTGATACCATTTTCTGCAAGAAACGATACAATAGTATCGCACAAGTACGCGGATCCATGCTTATTATTATTATCTGACTCAATACTTTGTGTCCTATTATGGCAATAAATTCATTCCAAATGGAAGCTGACAAGTGGGAAACATTCCCTTTCCCTTTATTTGCATGATTTTGCAAATGTTCAGCAAGGAACAGATCATACTGACTCAGCAGCTCTAGAACTCCCAAATAATTGCAATTATGTTGCGATCCGATGACCTGATCGTCTACGCGGAACGCCAGCCCTTTTGATGCCAAGAACTTTACCATTTCGACAATTCTTCGCCAGTACGTTATTTCATCGTCCAATTGAGCGGCCAGAGCATTCTCGAGGATACAAACGCTCTTCTTCCGTGTTGCATAGGTCATGATGGCTTGTCTGTATCCCAGACTGCTCTAATGTTCCAGAATACATGCTCCGGATTGTTTCCAGTCATTGAAGCCTTTTGCAGAACTGAATGCGGTACTCGTAGGTGCGAAAAAGCGACACGCAAAGTAAAACAAAACTTTTTGTGTCGGAGAGTACGCAAGCTATGATCTCTCAACTTTTTCGCCGTTTTGCAGTGTCCGGGAAAAAAACGATGGATTCAGACACCGAAGCTTCACTTTTCCATCGTGCTCCAGGTAGCTTCTAGTAGAATTTGAGAAATTGCAAATCCTGCTCTTCCTCGGTGACTAGCGACTAGGCTGCAGGATCATTAAAAACGGTTTCTGGAATCTGATGAGTGTCTAGCGGTTCTTCCATTGACGAGGGCTGCAACACTGCACAGATCGGACGGAGAATCTCCCGAGCTGTAAAATCGGTCGACATCGATAGAGTTGTATCGTCTTTAGCAACGGGTGGTGAGGACAGTTCGAGCTCTTCATGGTGACTCGTTGCTGCACTATATGGCGAAGTCGGAGCTGCAGGTTTCTGAACTTTTGTTGTGAAGAATTGAGACAGCTTGGGCAATTTCGCAATTTTCTGCTTTTCTTACGCACCTTTTTTTCTTTTTGTCGCGCCACTCTGATAACTCCTATTCGACATCCTCTTAAGTTGATTCAATCGGACCTCTGTTAAAATAAATATTAGTGACCTATAGTTTTATATGAATGTGTTAAATCTTTCACTTGAATTAAATTTGTCTTCTATTTACGTTATGATAATTCGGCACATTACTTTCTCGGCTGACTTTCAAATCCTGCAACTAAACCTAAATATTACATAACCAATCAACTATACTCTTTCTCTTATCATTATAACAAAGTTTCATTTTCAACGTGCAATAATTTTAAATGTAATTTTTCTAATGACCTCATTTTTCCTTGGTAATAATATCGCAAATCAAAAATCTTCTAAATCTGTTTTCTCCGAGAGGCAAGGGTGCAAATATGTGATACTATCTTGTACTATCTCACAAATGCTTCTTTTTGTTTTTAAAAATCAATTTCTTAGCTGTTAAGGTAAGAACTTAAGCCTGCAGCAGGCTGCGATTACTTACCGGCGATGAAATCACCCCATAGAAAATAGCGGCAGCTCAGAACGTCGGAAAGTAAGTTGTAGGTGTACAACTGATAAAATTCAGCTTGATTTTCAACGTGCCGATTATATGTAATTAAAACAGCGCCAAAACGAAAAAAGTATATACTACAGATGCCTGTTTACAGCTGACAATGCTTAAGGCAGATAAACTGACTAAGACAAGTCTAACAACGAGTATATATGCGCTTAACATTAAAATATTACTCATTGTGCTTAAAATACAATTATAAAAATATAACAAAAAAATAGTGGCAACTAGCATGAAATAATGGTGATTGCACAATATTGAGACAAAGCGCACTGTTAAAATTTAAAACTACAAAAAGGTTGCGTACGTTAATCGACCAACCTTAAAACAAATAATGAAATATAAGACACAGAGTACTTACTTAGAGTTCTAAATATGCGATTAGCTAATGGCATATTCAATGCAAACTGATACATACATATATACACAGTGACCACAAATTAGTTGCTAAGTTTTATACGATTAATTAAAAACAAAGTATGCTGAGCTTCCCAAAGTAAATTAAGGTATATCTACCGGTGTACCCTCCAATTCGTAGTAATATTTTCCACAGTACCAAAACGATGGTGTTAGTTTCCCCTACAGTTCAACACAATATTCATCCGGAACAGTTCTTATATTCTGTGCATGTCTTAGGAATTTTCCAAAACAAAAGAACATGTGCGGGTGAGCAAAGTTGCTATGATAACAAAAGGGAAATGTATCCTTATTCTACCATCAACACATCTACAATTGCAATTTATTTACATACTATCAGCGTGAATGATCTAAGATACTTAAAATGTGGCAACCCTTGAGCATGGCGTTGCTTGTTTACCGTTCGAAGCGGAAATATAGTCATCAGTGACCTCCAGTGCGTAAATGACATTTATCACTATATTCTTTATATATCTTAACACCAAAGCAATGATTCTTACGGTTTTTAAATATTTAGAAAATAATAAATTTTTTATACTTGAGGTTCTGAATTCAACATTTGAGTTAAGATTTTTGCTAATGTTTTGTTACTTCTAACATAGAGTTTTTATTTAGAGTTTATTTGCATGCTCAGGTTTTTCTAAAAATGGTGGCGCTATTTTGATTTAACTTGATATGTAGTGTGCAGCCACGAAGCACAGGAAGGTGTCTTCAAGCGGGTTGTTGAGAGGTCCACAATCTCAGACCTTGTTTTATAAGGGTAACTCTTAACTGCTGAACTTTTGAAAAAACACCGATTACTTGCGTCGCATAAGACATGTAATGAGTAGGCATTATCAACTTTAATATTTAATTATTTTAGCATATCTAGTAAAAGCAATAAAGACAAATCTTTAATCCCATTTTAAAACTTTTTGGCAATTTTATCACTGACGGTGTCGTCCAATCCATCTTCATAGTTGCAGCAACAGTAGCTAAGGTGTCAAAGTGTCGGCACATGTAATAGAAGAATTCTTCTTTTTGTCACAGGTTATGAACAATCACATTCGTTTTTTATTGAGTTTAATGGAGTTGTATAATTTAATTTTATTATATCTTTCTGAATGTATCAAATTGTACCCAAAATACTCCTGCAGATATACAACCCATAACATAACATAAAGCATAAAGCAACTCATACATGATCCCAAACTGACCTCATTTTTATACAGCGGGAGATGACATAGACGATACAATCTTGATAACATTTTTGTCAACCAACTCATTGCTCGTTAACGTACAAAGAGCATTGGTCATCCTATCCCAAAAATGCAACACCGACCAATAGTGTGCTCAATTAACGCAGCCATCAAACCACAATACGTGTGTTTCAAACGACGATTTAATTTCAAAGAACGACAATTGAAAATCATTTTGCAACTAAATAAACCGTAGCGTAAACAACCCTCACTCTGTGCAGGATAACTACGAAGCATTAGTGAACTATCTTGAAATAGAAAATCATATCGAGAGGTTGCAGAACTAAATACTTCGCGAGCCTGAACGAAGAAACCATATACTAATGCTGCAAAGATATAGGCAACTATAGCCATCTTAAACCCTAGAAAAAAACGCCTTATCTCACTTCTATGTCATATAGTTATAGACTCTAAAAAAAGATTATTCTTACCAGAAAAGGAAAATAACAGAAATCGCTTTCAGAGATTTGTCTGCGGCCTACGAGACAATAGATTTTTTTTCGGTTCGTCTAGGGGGAAGGAAATCCAGCATGTGGCGTAAGCAAACGAATGGTTTAACACAAAGCGGAGTTTCGGCCTAAATTTTCCGCGTGTCCTTATATCTGTCGCTTCTGTCATAAAACAATTTAGCTTACGTTCATTAGATAATAGCAACAAATAAAGCTTTTGACAACTTTTGTAAGGTATCTGCTCTCCAAAGTTCAGCTTTACCTGTTCACATGGTTAGTCTGTTGTTGCTACTAGCAGGTGAGTAGAACTGGTGTTGCCAAATACTACAAAATTTATGTCAAGGTCTAATCCAAGCTACAACAAAAAGCGTTTTATATCTCAAACTACTTTTGATTTAATCATTTCAAATCCCATCAGAGCTCTAGGAATCACTTACATTCTATTTAACCCTTTAACTAAACAATTATTCAAGGATGGTTCACTTGTCAAGGCTTTGAAGACTAGTCTCACTTTCATTTACTGTTTATTTCAACACTGCTTTATATGACAGATAGTAATAATTTTTGGGTTTTGGTTTACAAATTTCTGTCGTCAATCCATTCTTTTAGTTTCTTAAAAGTTGCAGTCAGAATTTTCTTAGCAAATAAATACCTGCTAGTAAGAGAGGGCGATTCTCTAGCCGTGGTAGCCTCTTGTATCTACCATTTGAATCACGTTGTATGTTTCTAAAATAAATATTTCTTATCATCATCGATCATTAATCGGGTCAGTTATACTAATACTATCCAGCTTGCATACGTTTGTAATATGATAATTTTTATTTAACAACATTTCTACTGCCATGATGCCAGAATCTTTGCAATGACCCATTGCCAATCAAAACACGTACATTTTTCATTTTTTAACTTTAGAATAAGTGTGCAAAGTACTCAGGTATATCCCGTACTGTTTTAATTTGTTTTGGTATGGTTTTATCGGCGATTATTTCAGGACGCAGTATAACTAGGCGACTCTCTCTTACACAGCATCGGTGTTTGCTATATTTTAATTAAGTTAAGTGCTCAGCGGTATTACTCATTTTAAGCAATCATCTCTTTTTATTGCAATATTGCTTGTACGTTGGCTTGATCCAATTGAGTATCTTCAATTATTTATCCGTATTCAAGGCCAAAGGTTGCAAATGTAAGTCGAAGATTGTAAGTTTACACTCCTCCAAAGAGTAATGTTACTAAAGTAAAAAAAAATATAAAAATCTCTTTGAAAAGCAATGGTAGTAGAATACATTGTTAATGATTAACCAATTTAGCTTGCGTAGCATTTACTGATTTTTTTAACTCTTAGACGACAAAAACGGCAGTTTGTTATCGAGTAGAAAATATGTTAACCAATTTGTTACAGTATATCGTTGATAATTATTCGTTTTTTCTAACTCTTCGACAGTGGTTTCATATATACTCTTGGTGTCTCCGAACCCAGGATTCTGCACATACGCTTAGAGTGGCGCCTATAATTTCTTTTTTAAATATAGCCTCAGTCAGCCGTGGTGACTCGAAATGAGTATGTTTCGTTTTTATCAATCCACTTATATCTTCAATTTAACTGGGTTTTGTTCATCGACCTCAAGTTTTATCCGTTATTATTATATATTTACATACGTGTTTGCATCATATTATAATCAATCGTTTATTGTATATAGAAGAAATTTAAATTTTGGTAAGTTCATTTAAAATTCTATGTATAGAAACCGAAAATTGAAACGTAGTATTTAAACAATTTAAAATATTCTTAAACACGTATATACCTTGTGTCCCACGCTAGGGGTACCCCATGGGATTTAACATGGGAAAATTGAATTTTTTTTTCCTGCTTTCCAAATTAAAAAATCGCAAAAATGTTGACGCAGATTTAAAGTGGCACTTAAAACGTTACTAAAAACAATTTTTTGATTATAATTTGATAATTAATAAATTAATTACAAGCATTTGAAATTCGAAATTTTGAAGGTTTTTCGCGCATGCGATTCAGATCGGCTATCTTCGGTTTTTAAAGTAATATGGATGCTAAAATTAATTGTAGCCCGTCAAATCAACATTACTCAACGTAATTTTTGAGGAAATGGATATTTGAAGAACATAGAAAAATTTTCTGTAGCAGACTAGAATAAAAATAATTAATCAAACATAAATTTACATTTACATAGATATCTACTAACACTCATCTTGGAACCAATAGGTCGAACGCAGGAAGATTGCTCGAATAATCGTCGTGCAGAAAAATTCATTTCAATTGAGAATTTGTGGCCCTATAAAGGACCTTTTTAACATTGTCGACCCGTTGCGTGGCGGAACGACCACGGCGAATCAACTATTTGGGTATGAGGTGTTCAAAAATGCCTCCTGCTTGAACTGTACAATAAGTTAGCCGTTCAACAAATCTTTTTCGTGTTTCGGCTAATTTGCGAATGGTAATAGCTCGACATATCACTTGAATTTCATCTTTTAGTGCGTCCCTATTTTCATACCGTTTTCCTCCTTTGAATAATTTTTCTTTTATGTAACTCTAAAAAAAAATCGCACGGGATTAAATCAGGTGACTCCATTGATTTGGAAATGCTTCATTCAGAAGCCCAGTGTTTAGTCTAGCACTATGGGCTGGAGCACCATCCTGCATAAAACAAACTTAGTGATTTTCACCCGCAACATCATTTAGTTGTGGAAACACTTCTTCTAATAGAAGGTAATGATATTTTATGGAAGTAAGTGTAACTTCAATGAAAAAAGGACCAATAACATGACTTCCCAGCAAGCTCATCCAAACATTGACAGTTTGTCGCCATTGACTTGGTCCATTTACTAATTTGTGTGGATTTTCGACAGACCATGTACGATTATTTTAGCGATTTGGTCTTTCATCAAGTCAAATGAACATTCATCCGAAAAACAAATCTTTTTTACAAAATCGCGATTGGTATTGTTCATTTCGGTGATTATTTCACAAAATCTCTTACGAGCATAATAATCGTGTGGTAATAATTCTTGATGGCATTGCCAACGGTAACTTTTAAAGCCCTCCTGTTTGAGGTACCTGAATGCTGACGACCGAGGAACACCTACATTAATTTCAATTTCTCAGGATCTTGGTCTACAGCTGCAAGAACTGCCAACTTCTGAGGGTTGTCTTCATGATCGTGTAAAGGTGGTGGACGCTGACATTTACATGGTAGATTTACGGAGCCAGTGGTTTCAAATAATTGTATCGTTTTTTTGATACTCTTTAAAGAAGGGATTGATCTATCCGCGAAAAAACCAGCAAAGTCTTCTCGAATTTGGACCTTTGAAACACCTCGAAAATATTGTTTTACCACAAGAATTTTTCTTCTACATTAATTTTCGATGCTTGTAAAACAATTCTATCAAAACTGTCAACACTTCAAATGTTTTAAAACAAATCAATGCTAACTTGATTTTTAATACCTATTTATTGAAGATACTTCAAGTTTATTTCATTTTGGAATCATAAGGTGCTTTATTAGCACGCAAATGCCTACAGAAAATTTTCAAATGTAATTTTTCTAGTCTTTGTTCTTCAAATTTCCATTTCCTCAAAAATAAAGTTGCATAATGTTGATTTGACGGGCTACAATTTGATTTTAGCATCCATATTACTTTAAAAACCGAAGATAGCCGATCTGAATCGCATGCGCGAAAAACCTTCAAAATTTCGAATTTTAAATGCCTGTAATTAATTTATTAATTATCAAATTATAATCAAAAAATTGTTTTTAGTAACGTTTTAAGTGCCACTTTAAATCTGCGTCAAAATTTTTGCGATTTTTTAATTTGGGAAGCAGGAAAAAAATAAATTCAATTTTCCCATGTTAAATCCCATGGGGTACCCCTAGCGTGGGACACAACGTATAATTAAACTCATTTATCAACACCTCAATTGCAAACTTCTTTTAGTTTATAGAAAATGTTTTCAAATACCCTTCAAATAATTAAATGACTATATTAGGTTATATAATTTGCATTCAATCAATGAAATTAATTTCTGCAAACGTATATTTTCTAAATTGTGCGTTTTAAGTAAGTTTCTACATTAAAAATTTTTGTGTAAATATAAATACCATAGCGCACAACCAGATACACAATTTCATCTTCTCGAAAGAAAGCTTGAAACTAAAGTAATAAAAAATATCATTTTTGTCGATGTTAAATCTTAATATAGATCCCGGGATTTTGTTTTTTATTGCATGGTATTGAAATGGAATCTAAAAGAAGTTTGTTGGCAATAGCAAATTTTACATGATTTGAATCTACACAATTGTATATAATAGTAAAGGAATCCTAGGGGAATACTAAAAGTCATTTTACACCCTAAATAGAACCCATCCAAACGTTTAGGATGTCGTAAGGAAACATTAGGGTTATAAAACCCCTCAACTGAAAAGAAAATTCTTGTTTGGTCAACAATAAAGCTTTAGATACCTTTTTTTTCTAACACAAAATATAACTAAAACGAAAATCCTAAATTAAACGAAATATTCGGTAAGTGTGGATTGCGTAAATTAAATTTATATTCATCTGGGCCATTATCAATGCACAAACGTCGTATAAATCCATATTTGAGGTCTTAAAGGTAGGGAGTCAAAAACCACATGGCTGGGGTGTTAATGATGCTATATTTCAAAAGTATTAATTATTACTATATAGTAGAAGGGAAGTAAATACGAACTTGTTTAGAAACTTCAACGGGAATATGATATTGCGTTTGTCTATAAATAAAAAGTTTTACGCACATTAAACAGCTGCAAATGGTTTAACGTTATTTTTTAAACCCACAAATTATATTTAATAATACGTATTCTGAAAACGTTTTTAAAATTTAACTCAAGAAAAACACCTGTAGTAAAAAAAAACGTTTTAAACGTTAAGCACAAATAAATTTAATTTTTATTGGTAATTTAAACAAAGTTACAAAACTATCAGGTTACAAAATTCTTTTACGATTAAAAATAGATAATTTACTTGCTTAGGCTATAATTTTTTTCATAACGAAAGAATATTATCGTATTTCATAGTTTATATTAGTATTTCGGTGCAAGACAAATATTTTAAGATTCCGAATAACGTTGTTCTTTTATAATTTATCATTCTTTAAAACTGATTAAATAAAAATATTTATACAAATTAACAGTGCCTACGTACTACTACTGTAAAATCGGAATACAAAATACACGTGTTCCGTTAAATGCTAAATAACAACAATAACTAATGCGATGGCTCGTAAATTTTGTCGTGGTGAGTAATAAAATCACTAGTTCGTAATAAATATGTATATTTTTATTTTGAAAAATATTTATTAAAATATGTGTTTACCTTTTAACTTTACGTTTTTACCAATTTTTTAACTTCTTAGATTTTTTTTCACAAAATACAAGTCTAAATGTGACAGTAAATTTTTTGAGAAAAAGAAGAACTTGAGAATATATGCAACGTTTATAGATAGTCACTGTCAATTCGATAAAATTAGAATGAGTTTTAATGTAGTTAATTTTTGCTTTATTATCAATCTAATAGTAAAAAAAAAACAAAAAAATAAAACAAGCTTAAATAACGCTCAGGAAATATGCAGAATGCATATAAAGCGCATACATGCATATTCTGACCAAATTCTGCATATTTTCAACGTTTTTCAAAAAGAAATTGCAAAAAAAATTTAAATGTACAAATTTCTATGTAAGCAGGTAGTCCCCAGACATAACTTATTTTCTGAAGGACAAAGCCTATGGTATTTTGAAGTGTTAGTACGTACTTTAAACCCCTGCATAAATGCTAAGTTGGCTGGACGGCTAATTTATAGGTACCAGGTGAGAAAGGTGAATAAAAACAGGATTCACTTCATTTATTTTCTGATAACTGATTCTTATATATATTGCGTAAAATACTATTGCGAAAACATTTCCAACATTGCCAGACACTTCCTGTCGACCATAACTTCCGCCAGACGCTTTAAAGCTCCCAAAAAACGAATTTAACTTTATTTACATTCTGAAACTCGATTTTTATATAATGTTACTTAAGGGACTATATCACAGCTATATCTTATCAGCCAGACAAATTGTAAAGACCAAAAATACACAAAATAACATTCGGCCATGAGTATGAACGCGCGGGTATTAGCGTTTCAGAGCGAGTGAGATATCTATACGAACAGTTTTCCCCCTCCTAAACTTAAAGTCCACTCCAGTCAACACTGTGTGTATGCTTTAAGTACAGTATAACAGTGAGTCTGTAAGAGTATAGTAGTTGTGTCGCTTATCACGTGTTTTGTGCATAAAATAAAAACATTTGCATTATTTGATAAACTATCATGGCAGAGATATTAAATTGTTGTTTTGTAAAAAGTTTGATTATAATTTAAGATTATTTACAGACGAGACGTTAAAGAAGTGTGAAACAATTTTAAAGCAGAGAAAAATACATAACCTAAAATTTTAAGACGTAGTTTTGCCAGTTGAATTATTGAAAAGTGGATATCACAGACGGTGTTGCAAATCATTTACAGGATTAATGAAGAAATTATTGGCGATTACGCAAGAATCTCTAATAGACAATTTACCAAAGATCGCAGAGCATACATGTACAGCAACTACAACAAACCCACCAACTTTTTCTATAATAAGTGTGTACCTACAGCATCTACCTCAAATCCAGCAACTAAATTTCTACCTGATCCTATGTAATACCTGAGCCAGCGTTATATTGCCTGAACCGGTGTCATCTAATTCAGAAAAAGATGGAGAGCAGTTTGAATGTGTTAGTGATTGTCCTTAAAATAACATTTCGTCTGAAAGCTATGTAAATATTGATGAAAATGAACAAACTTGTGTATTTTGCAACCAAAAGACAAAAAAGCATCGCGGAAAAAGATTGCCTTTACATTCATCCAGTAAACTTGATTTCCTACACAAGTTTGGTGATAATGATGAAAAATCGGCTGAGCTGATTGCTACAATTAAAAATTGTACCAATGCAAAAGTTTATTATCATAATGATTGCGAATTGAGTTATTCTTATAAAACATCATCAAAAGAAAAAACAACTAAAACAAATTAGCATGATGTTCGTGAACACCATGAAGCTGTTTTCTAGGAAGTACGCGATTTTATTCAAGAAAATATAATAAACAAAGGTCGGTCGGTTTTTAAATTACCTTCATAGCTATTATATAGAGTTATTTAAAGAGAAAGACAAAAATTATGAAAAAATAATTGGAAATTTTGCACCTAATAAAATAAAATAGTGAAAGAATTTGGTAAAGAAATAAAATTTTTAATAATTCAAAACAAAAGGTTATTAGCTCCAAAACATTTAACTACTATCGATGACCAATCTTTAGAAAATTTAAAAGATAAGGTTATCCTCCATAAAGCTGCTTTAATATTACGAAAATTAGTTTTGCAAGCCGAGAAAAAAAAAATTACCAGACGACATATAAGTCCGAGACTTACAGGAAGAAGAAGTATCAATGCCACAGGAGTTAACAGAGTTTTATTTTACGTTAATCGTCGGAAGTAATGGTAAACGCAAAAAAAAATCTGAAATCCATTCGACAAATACAATACTTTTGTGAAGATACTGTATATAATATATACAATGGTAAATTCAATACGTCAAAGCATATTAAGCTCGGAATGGCTTTAAAAAGCTTCACAAGCAGTCGTAAAATTATTATTATTCATAGATATCGACATTGCATTAGCTACCCAACGGTTGAAAAACTAGAAACATAAACAACGTATTTTTCAATAAAAAATTCAACTTTATGTATTAAAACAATAAAAAAACCACCGAATTTTTGCAGTGGTGTTGCTTTTGACAATTTTGATAGATTTGTTGAAACCAAAAGTGGTAAAAATACATTACACGATATGGTGGGATTATTTATTAGCATGTAGATCCAGATGAACCTGGGGTTTAAGACTTGCCTTCTGTCAGTAGTCAGGGAGCTTCAAACTCGAGAAAAAAGACGACGAACACTAGAAATTACAGATGTGGAGGAGCAATCTTATTCTAAACAACCGAAAAGGATTGATAATGTTTGGCGCTTACAATTTGTCTGGCTGATAAGATATAGCTTTGATATAGTCCCCTAAGTAACATATATAAAATTTGAGCTTCAGAATGTAAGTAAAGTTAAATTAGTTTTTTGGGAGATTTAAAGCGTCTGGCGGAAGTTATGGCCGGCAAGAAGTGTCTGGTAATGTTGAAAATGTTTTTGCAACAGAAGTAGTTTTAAAAAATTTAATGAAAATGTTCAAAAATTTTTAGAAAAGTACAAATTTGAACTTTCCAGAATAATAAATGTGAATGAAACAGGTGCGACCATCAGGTTGGCCGTTTGGACTGAGTAATAAGAACGAACTGCTGAATTTATTTTTAGAAGTATCACAGCATCTTAAAAAACATTTGGAACCAAAACCTGAACAAAGAAGTAGGTTTTATTATTTATAGATAATCTAGACAGTCACGTGACAGTGCTATTTAGTATTGTTGTACGCATGGCATAAATTTATTATTTTTTTCGTCCCATTTGTCACACAAGATGCAGCCTCTAAATGTAGCAGATTTTCGGGCATTTACTTAAAGATCTTAAAAATGATTACACAATTGGATGGTAAATCATCCTTCACACTCAAAAATATATAGCTTTTTTTCCAACGGCTCCTGTTGGTAACAACCACGTCACCACGGCTAGCTAAGATGTCAGAGAGTGGGCGTAGTTAGCAATACTATAGTAAAAAAAAATAGGCGCCACTGCGCTGTAACGATGAAATCTTTAGCTTAGAGACACTAAAGGTGATAGATACGAACCTGCTGTCAAAGTATTTAGACCAAAACAAACAACTATCAACAAAAGTACGAAAAACTTTATTAAATATATTTTTCAACAAATATTTTTTTTATTTTGCCAAAAAGATACACAAGTAATAAGCCAAAATACTAAAAAAGTGATAAAAATCGATTAAACATTAACACTTACATACATTCACAAAAAAGCTTTAGTTCTCGGCAACGAAACATGATCATTAACTTATTATAAAACAAAAGACTTACCGCTAGTTTCTTGGTATAGTAGCTGGTGAAAGTTGTTACTGCAGTGATATTACTGTCGACACCTTCGAGGAGTGTAAGCTTATACTGAACGATTTAATCTTAGGCATTACTGTTTTGAATACGAACAAATTACTAATGTACTCAAACAGTACAAGTCAACGTAACCAATAATGCACAACTTTGCAAGCTGAAGGCTAAAATATAAACTCGACTGAAAGTAAAATACTAATAACAATCTTAAAATATACTAAAAGTAGCTGTGGGCTTAAAACAAGTAACAGAGCATAACATAATTAATATCATAATTATTACTAAAGACACGTAACACATATGTTTATTTAATTTTTTTGTTTTAAAAAATACAGTTTATGGGTAAAGAAATTGTAAAGGATGTTGTTCCAGATTTGTTAGTTTATGCAGAACCAAATGTAGCAGATACGCAACCATCAATTTCATGCCGTAAAACATCGTCGACAGACCCAAATCGTTCAAAAAATAAAACGAAAAAATTAGGTGTTTTCCGAAAAACTGTCCATACCTCTAGCAGCCTTTAAAACAAACAAAAATATAAAAAAAAGACGGAATCAGGAGCAATCAACAGTTTATACAAAATCGCCAGAGTTTCCAAAAACACTCAAAAAGTTGTAACAAGACGGACGTACAGTCTACAATTTTAAATAAATTTAGAATAAATTCCATAAACCTGTCAATCGGAACTATGAAAATATGTAAGAGTCGCTGCACCGTCTAAAGAAGCATCTTCTCCACTTTTGAAGACACCTCGAGCCTTCTAAAAGCCGTTTCCGAACCTGAAAATTAACAGTGCGTTAACCATTTCTCCAATTAACGATCGCCGCCTGTATCTAGATCATTTTTTATCAATCCGTCCATATAGTCAGTAAGTGTTGAGTAACTTTTAGACATTGGAACGTAGAGGACCTTAGTGTTCCCGGTGAATGTTTGTGGATTTAATTAAATTTGATTTCTAGTAACACGTTGCATCTACCTGTAAAGATCCTGTAAATAGCATTTTCACATTTACACCGCAATAACAAACTTACCTGTCAAATCTACTTGTCATTATCGGCTCCAATTATCTAGATTACCCTAAGAAAAACCATCACTGTGACGGAATTGGCATTAATTAACCGAAAAACCCCGGTATAAAAAGAACGGCATATTTCAAATTTTTGCGCACAAACCAATAGAGGGAAAAACCGTCGGATTCGATGAAGTCTATATACAGGGCCGCCGGAAATTATTTTGATTTGTTCTACTAGAATTAGTTTATGTTGTTAATTTGAATGTTTGTCATTTTATTTTACTTATTTTCTTATTGTAGACGTCTTTCAGGATCTCGTGAACTGTGGCGCTGTAGTCCGTATATGTCAATACGTTGCTATTACCCGTCTTACTAACATTTTCCAGTACATTTTTACTAACCTATCTTTGCTTTTGTCGTTGTATTTGTTATTAAAAAGTCTTTAGGTATTATTATAAATAAACTTATTTTTATTTAATATATAAATATGTAATTATTTTTAATTTTTATTGACGCAAATGTTTTTTAAATAGACTAACGTTTTTGAGATTCACATAGACTTGTCAAACTTTTAATTTTTAGTTTATTAATTCCGAATTTTGAACCAAAGTCACAGTTCACGACATAATGAAACGCTTCTACATACGTTTAATTACTATATATTTTAATTGTGTTTTGATTACTCATTTCTCTACTCAGTTACCTGGGGTGTCGTCGACACAACCTCCTCGTATCGCGAATTTGATTTCATAAATGTAAGTTATTTGAAGTTCGCGCTAAATTAAATGTGAATATTATTGAATTACATATATTTTAGATATAATCAATGCTAAAAATAATATTGTTTTTTAACAATTTAAACAACTTTAGCAACAAAAACTTACGTTATCTGTTTATTTTTGCGTTTTAAATCAATTAAGCATTACGTCAAAATTAATTTTATTAAACTAATGACAACTGTCACAATTACTGACTTAATTTTTAGATTAAAATTAATATCTAAGACTTTAAATTTGATTTAGTAACAGGTAGAAACACCTTTTTTTTTGAATTTTAACTAAATTTCAAGATTTTTAAACGAGTTTTCGACTTTTTGCATACTCGTTCTAATATGATAATTGATTTTGAACACTTAGTTTTATATAGATTTTTAGTTTTCATTTTGCCACCATAGATCTTTTTTCGTCGATTACGTAACTACGCTATCAAACGAATATTGATGTTTGCGATGTTGGCAGCACAAAAGAAATAATTATAATAATTGTGCATAATTATTTGATGGTTTTAGTTAAAAACAGTGTAAAAATGTTGCGTACTCTGTTGCATTAAAAAAAATAAATTAGTGTCGGGTTTAAAAACCAACCTAAAAAGGTATATTATATGTGCCTCGCAGTCCCCTCCAAATCATTTTTTAAAAAATGTTTATTTTCTTTCTATTAAATTAAATCTGACTAATATAAAGATTCAAGTTACGCCTGTATTTTATACATGCACTATTCAAAAAATAAAGAAACAAATAATCTTTAACATTTTGTAAAATGTTAGATATACAAGTATGCAATAAAATTTTTTAAAATAATTTTTGATCTTTCTTTATTGTTTATAAATTTAAAATTTTTACATAAATTTAATTTAATCAATAATTAAATTAGAATTTAGTGCATAGTTATATAATATTTTTTTTGTTAATACCCGACAAATAAAAAATAGATTTATTTTAGCAAAGAAATTTTAAGACATTTACATTGACAAAATCGTGAATGAATAGTTTATAAATCCACATTGATACACAAAATTTACGTTTTTGCTAGTTTTGTGTTAATGTTCATAGATATAGCATTTAATTTACAATTAAAACATTAACACGCAAAGAAACTAAATTGCAACTTGACTGATTAGGAAAAGTAAAATTGCGTGTATTTTTTAATAAAACTTTGTTTAAGAAAGATATTTTTACTAATATTTTTGTATAAATAGTGATGGTAAAAGGGCAAACAAAACCACTTCAGAGTATTTTTGTGGCAAGGTTTCGTGCTAACATCATGAGGCCAAAGAATAGATTAAACTGGAAAAAATTACCGGACCAAGAACATAGGCAACTAACTTTACGTGACAAGAGTTCCAAATAAATTATAACCAAAAAAAAATAAAACATAAAAATGTTGATAATTAATATTCTTAAAAATAACAAACAACATGAACGTTCAACAAACACTTGACACTTGTCAGGATCAGAAAATGTAAAAAATACAAATGTTGACCAAATTTTACTAAAATTTGCATTTAAATACTTGATAAAAATATGCCGATGAACCACGCTTCAATTTACTCATACAGGTTGTTTCTGATTAACTGGTTGCTATTTTACCAGGTGAAACTAAACCTTAAATACAAGAAAAAAAATGTCAAAATTAAAGTTCCATTAAAGCGTTAGAAAAAACAAAATGTTTGGCAAAATAAATCGTAAATTACAGATCTGTTGCATTAATTATGTATCTTAAGGTTGTTGACACCACGAATATGAATAAGTAGTGATCATTTTTTTTACTGATTACGGGATAAGGCGTAGTTAGACTCAATTCTGTGGTTAAGTCAAGTTACTGTTTTGCACATTCTTTTGAAGTACACTCGATAACGTACTTACGGATGTTTAAACCTAACTAACGTTACGTAATTCAGTTATACCTCAATGAAAAACACTGCAAAAACAAAAAAAATATGCAAAACAAGTAATTCTGTAATTTTCGACTAGTAAACGGTCTAATTAAACTATTTTTCAGAATACCCGCACAAACATTAATAGAAAATTGCCAGTGAAAGCTACTTTGTAAAATTTAATGAGGGTTTCCTTCATTCCAACCACGTGTGTTGTGAAAATTTACCACTCCATTTCGTGTAAAACAACACTCATCTGAAAAAAATAGTCAGGGCCTAATTAAGCTTCTTGTTGCTGCATCCACTCACAAAACTCACGTCGCGGTTCAAAATCAACGTTCGATAACTGTTGGCTTCGTTGAACATGGTAAGGATACAAAGAATAATTTCTTAAAACACCATTTGCCGTACTATGGAGCACGTTAACTTTGCGACCTATTTCTCTAGTACTACTTCGTAGCCAAGCTTCTACAATTTGCAATACTTGCACATACATTGAAGAAAAATAAGTATTAAAGTTTTGATTTTATTGGCAATTGTCTATTAAGATATTGCTCAAAACAGAATCTACGTGGACATCACAATTAAATATTATGTACGAGTACATTTACTCGAATCACTTAGCATGAACTTAAAAAATCAAGGCAGAAATAAAACAGATTGTCAAGCTCAGTTCTAAGAAAGCTGAATTTCGCTTTGGTTACAACCGAAGGTAAATCGTGTACACAAAGTACATTTTGTTAAGCTGGGACCGTAATAATGCTAAGAAATAAAAATTACTATCTGCTTTAATTATTTTATTAATAATTTATTTTGTAGATGAAAATTAAAGGAAACAATAATCACCACCAATACAATCAACAGTCAATTTCCATTTGTTTAGATAGTCAGGATCTATCTGACAATTTTAATTGAAAATATCTTAAAACTGGGCCATTTTAAAACAAATTTTTATAAGAAAAATTTTTATTGAACGCCGCAAGGAAACTGCTACTTGAGTTTGTAGCTGTATAGATACACCCTGTATAAACAAATTTGAAATGTATTTGCTTTGATATATTTCTAAAACTAGTTTAGAATTGTATTTAAGAACAAGTTATATGAGTTAAAACAATGTCTGACATCCCAACGCCAAACAAAATGTTATGTAAAATAAAACAATTTACATGTAATTTAATTATTTATTCGAATTAGCATTATTTTATCTGCGTAGCAGAAAACGTAAATATTAGTACTCTCACCGATACTTTAATTTATCGAAAAGAAACGGAATAATAAGTTGTAAAAAAATAAATAAATAGCTATGTATGATCTAAATAAAAAAATTTTAATTGCATTTGTTAAGGCCTTGTCCAAACCCAATTAACTGAATGCGCCCAAGCATTACCCGCATTACCAATAAAAAAAATAAAAAAATTACTACTGCAACTATTTCTTTCCGATAACCTCTAATTGATTATGAATTTCTTTTTTTTCTTTAAACGACTATTTCTTATAAATTAAATAAATGTTTTTCTATAATAGAACAACAATAAACAAAAAAAGGTAAATTTGACAACGATAAAAACAATATTTCGAACGAAATAGAAAAAAATATATGGTAAGTGCCTAACCTAACTAATTATAATCCAAAATTGGTACTGTCCCCTTTGTAGTTACAAAACAAACGATAGTGCGGAGAACTCGTGTACCTGTTTAATCCAAGGAGGCACAATCAATCGTAGCCTTCTATCATCGGGTTCGTAGATGTTGTGCTCGGCTAATCTAAGGATTCTACGATTGATGATGTCCAACTTGTATGTATCCCCTTTCAAGAAATTGTGCGATACACCACATGGTACGTACAACAGGATGGTTAAATTGGATAACAGAAACTCGTCCAAACTTTGTAAGATTAACAGTTTTGAAACAAGTAGGAGAAGAAGCCAAGATGGAGGTGGCTTAACGAAGTATTGCCCAGGTGTGGTACCATTAATTATGGAAAAATCCAATAAAGAAACTAGTCTGTACGATATACTAATACTAAATAAATCGACCAGATTTCTTATTTCTAGATGATGTTTCAAATAAATCCGCATTTGCGAAATCGACTAATTGATTTGAGCTTGACAACATCACCGTACCAAACACCAATTGCAAGTGCAATATTTAAAAGGAAATAGACCTTTATCAATCGATTTGAAAAAAAAACAATTTCCTCTGATAACAACAACAAATTTGAATTTTGAACATATAGGCAACTTACACTACGATTTATTTATTTACAAATAGAACCAAAGATAAAACACAAAATTATTAATTGATTTTAATCATGTAACAAAATTAATGTAACAAAAACATAAATAACTTTTTTCTTCAATTTTTTAAATTGACATTTTTTTAATTCGTATGTTTATTGATGTTGATATGGTAATAACATTCAATCCATATGAAATAAATTCTGACTTACTACAAAACATCTAACACTTTTGTAAATTTACAATTAAGTACAGTTTGCAAAAAATAACAGTAACTACTCGCTAAAGTATATGTAACATTAGTTTAAGTTTAGTTTATATATTGACTAAAATAAACTGTTATTTTATGCACCCCGTTCTCTAATACTTGACATTAGTTGGTTGCGGTAGAAACCTCTAAACTACGAGTTTAACTTACATATAACCGCAGTTGAGGATATAATTTACTGATAAAATAATCAGATTAATGTCCAATGTATCCTTAATGTCCCACATAAAATATTATCTAAAAAATGCGTTATCATGTAATAACGCAACTGCTATTTTACGATTTTAAATACATGAAAATTAAAAGACAATAAATAATACATTAAAACGTCTAACATAAACAACAATTATGAAGTTGAAATCAATTCCATTGAAAAATTAGAAAGGTACCCCCAGAAGTGGATTACCAAAATCGCATCACAAATTAATATAAAGTAATCACGGTGTGCAGGCCGTAACCACCTACTAGCATAGAACAATAAATCACAATTATCAACCCCTTGCAACGTATCTGCCTTTTATTCGTGCACATGCTTTCATCCACTATAGTAAATATGTACTTCTAACTGCTTGTAATATCAACTTGATTATCTAAATTTACTTTTTATTAGTAGTGTTACATTTAATGCTTATCTTTTAAAATACAAGCAACTTTTATGTAACTTTCGAGTAATAAAAAAAATTTTTTACCCCTTTATACAATTTTCCTGAAAATAAATCAGAAATAACTTTTTAACACTGTTACAAGTAACCAACTGCTTTACAACTGTCTTATGAAACTGTTTTTAACGCTCTCAAAAAGTTTTACAATTAAAGTTAAGTTTTAATTAGATTTTATCTTTATTTTTATTCTGGCTACCAACGACTTTTCTTTTGTATAAAACTTGTCATCAATCACATTTACGAAAAAATTTTAAATTAAACTATAAATTTTTATGTAACAATTTCAACGAAAATTAAATATAAAAGAAAATGCTCCATTACGAAATTTATTAAATAATTTATAAACTGTGCTTGTAAACGATTTAAAAAAAACATTTTTTATTTGTTTATTCAATGCATATCAAACGAGTACAGAAGTGTTTACTTATATCAAGGTTCTGAATTTATTTCAAATACATTATCATATATAATATAATACTAACATCTTAATCTAAATGGTCATCAACTTCGTTTTGTTTATCGTGCGTCGAGTGTTGACTTGAAACAAGTTCATTTTGTGACATGTTATTAAGTGATTTATACGCACACCTTTTAAGGTTTTCAAATTAACGTTATAAATAAAAATTGTTATTAAAATATGGTTTTAAAGTGTTATTATATGCTAATTATTATGATAGTGCAAAAACATTATGTTTTAAAATCTAACAACACTGACGCAATAGTTTAACACCTTGTTAACAAAATTAAGAGATGTCATGAAAAAGCACAACCTCTTTTCTACCTTAGTATGCATAAATCAACTGCTTAAATGGCATTACAATGAACAATATTAAGAATTGTGCTATGCAATTAGAATTGTTTTTAATAATTTAATTAAAACAAGCTTTTCTTAGTACACGACCGTGCAACGTGTATCTTGGCATTGTCAGATATCTTTAAAAAAATAGGTTACACTACGCGTATATTTAAAAAACAATGTCAAAACGGTTAAAAAACATTTCAAGTATTCAAATTGAAAAAAACTGTTTTAAATGCATCAGTTAAGAAATAGTAACTTAAAGAACAAGCGTCAAAAGTAAAGCATAGCATAACGTACGTTAATCCTACGCGAGGCCGCGCGGCCGAACGATGCATGTGTGTGAGTTATGCTATAAAACTTTTAAGGAGAGTAACGTACAATCACCTTTAACCAAAATGACCGCTTAAGATCGGACCTATTCACATTCTAATGGTATGGGGTGTTTCCCATTAGAAGCTTAAAGCAAATAAACCATTGTAATTTTATTACCTGTCTAGCTAAAGAAATAATAGAAATACTAGATTGGTATTTATTATAAAATTTTAAATGTATTTAATATTTAAAAAGTGTATTTTAGAGAATTTATACCTTATGAAAGCTATTAATTCCAGATTTTTTGTTTATATCAGATATTTATATAGAATATTGCTTCTACTAATATTACTAGTGGAGGTGCATAATTAATTAAATCATTTTAATAGTGGACTGATTAAAACGTCAAATGATCAATTAAATAAAAACCATATCGTTCTGTTCTGTAGCACAAAGCGAACTTTAGATTCTAAAATGAATACTATTTACATTTTTTGTCAAATAACGATTTACTTCATCGTTATATAAACTGAAAAAATCGTTTTTTTGTAGTAATGTCGACTAATTTAAATCATCGTTTTAAACTGAACTAAATTTAAACAAGTTTTAAGTAGATTAATACCTAATCGCTTTTCTTATTAGTTAGTAGTGTTATTATAGAAATATGTTTATTTAATACATAAAATTACAATAGTTATTTTGTATATATGTCGTTAACCATATATGTAGCTAAGTGTTAGTTATATTATAATCTATTAAGAAATGCTAAATCTCAAAATAAAGGTAACTATTATACAATCGGACTCAAAAACGCAAAACCAAACAAAATAAAATTTTTGCATTTGTGTCCTAAGTCTAATGCAATAAAAATCATTATACTTGGAAACCCAAAGACAATCAATTTATTTTGCGATATCATCAAATATTGAAGTTATCTATCAACAACTGGAAACTAAAATCTTTTGAAAGTCCAATTTTGAGCTTACTCATTGTCTAAGTTTTGAAAAATTTTTTAAAGGATAATTATTTCCTGTAATGACAAAGGAAGCGTAAACTCCGGAGTATTTAGTTAAAAATAGTGCAGTAATTTCAAACATGTGTGAAAGCACCTCTACCAATAACAAGTTTGCAACAAAGATAATTAATTGTTCAATAAGTAATATTTGGAATTCAAATTACGAGTTCTGACAATAGTCAATAATTTAGTATTTAGTAGAGCGTAATTCAGTATACTAGTTTATTTCAAGTAGACATTGCTCAGCAAATAATTTTAGTTGTTATTATAAAATACATATAGTTAAGATTAGTATAAGTAATTGTTAAAAATAATCAAACATGGGTGGAGGTTTTGGGCAGAGAGATTCCAGTGTAGAAACAAGGATTGCAATTACTCGAATGGCTGCTAATGGAATTCTTCAACGTAAAATTGCTTTACAAAATGAATTATCGGTAAGATTTTTAGTATTTGCTTATAATAAGCCTCTAAAATATACTGAATCACTGAATAATTACTAATCTTAAACATCTTTTAAAAAAATATTTTACGTAATCTTAAACGAAAGGTTTTCTTAATTTAATTTTATCCCATTAACTAAAATTAGAATATAGTATTAATTAAAATTATGGACACGTTAATGTATTATTACAATCTAAAATCGACATCAATGTTTTTAAAAATTTGTCGTGTTTGAGTTTCTTTCTTAAAAATTCTGTTGGTAATAAACAATCAGAGTTCAGAATAAATTTAAAAGAAATATTTTAAGTAGAAAAGAAACACACTTTGAACTTTATTACAGGTATTTTTGTTAAAAAAATAACTTACTTATTCTAAGAAAACATAATTTACTAAAATAATTGAATCATTTGGTTTAACTAAATTACTTAACTAAATACATATACAGGTGCGCCAAGTTTGTCGGTGGATTCGAAGGTTTGATGAAGAAGGAGAAGTTTCTCTTGTAACGAAACCAAAAGGAATAAATAAAGCAACTACCATAGAGGAAGATGCAAATATTCTTAGGTGTGTTCAAAATTTTCCTTTACAACTGCTCCGCGAATTCCAGAAGAAGTTGATTTAAACTGCAGCGTTTTAACGATACGACGCAGATTAAAGGACGCGGGATTATTTGCAAGTAAGCCTGCGACAAAACCTGAATTAACAGAAAGGCATGCTCAAGCAAGAATTAGATTCTGTCAAAATGATTTGTACAGAGACTGGAGTACAGTGATTTTTACGGACGAAAAGGTATTTTCATCGACACAAGAGTCGTCTATGACACGACCACGAAATACAAGATTTAGTACCGAACATGTTCGTAAAAATCGACAATATGGAAGAATTTCTGGTGGATTTTGGGGGTCTGGACCGGGTGAATTGGTTCTAGTTTCTGCATCACGATTTACGTCTGAAAATGACGTTCGAGAGTTAGATGAAATTTCGGTGCCAAGTGTGCGAACACTTTATCCAGAAGAAAAATTGGAAAAAAATGTTATTGTCCAAAACAATTCGCCAATTTATAAAAGCAGAATCGCAAATGAGTGGTTTGAGGACAGACGACGTAATTTCTTTCGAATGGCCAGCAAAATCTCCCGATTTAAACCCCATCGAGAACATGTGGGCAGCTATGAGCAGAACTTGCACCAATAATTGCCTTGACATTCTGGCCAGAAACTAAAATAATATAGTGCAAACTGCAAATGAAGTTTGGGAACGTTTCCGAGGATCGAACTTTTGCGAAAAATTAATTAACTCAATGCCGAACAAGTTAACAAGATGTTTGGAAAATAACGGTTTATATACAAATTATTAATTAGTATTTTATTTATAATTTAAACGTATATTTATAATATATGTATATACTATATTTAAATAAATGTGGTTTGGTTGAAACAATGATTTAAATTAGTCGATATTACTATAAATATTATAAAGCAATCGTTAATTTAAGAAAAATGTAAATGGTGTAAATAAACGACTATAAAATAGAATTTTTGGTATTTCAGAAACTAAATAATTATTGATAGTCGGAACTATAAATCACAATATATTCTGAATATTATTATTACAAAGAAAATGCGAAATTGGCAAAAACACAGCACACGGATAATTAAACAACGTAAAACAATAAAATAATTAAACGCAAACTTACTTAAAAGCGCGAAATAACAAAGATGATTTCAAATAAATCGATCGCAGATGCGAGGGTTTGTCCTAAATGAAGTACAAAAATTAAAACGCAGGTTACAAAGTCTAACGACAGATTAAAAAAAACTGCGCACAGTATTGTAAAAAATTATACAACGTTAAAAGACAACTAAAAAATCACGGCAAAAAAACAAGAAGAAGAAAAACCTGAACAAACACTTGACTAAAAAAAAGACTACAAAAAAGCATCTTAGAATAAACAAAGCATTAGACGCTTACAAAATTAGAATTGAAGTATTTAAAGCTATAGAATATGCAGAATTGAAGATGTTACTAAATTTGAGATATGACGAAGTGGAGATTGGCTTTCAAAGAATTAGACGAAGTTGATTGGTATCTCAATATACAAAAAAAATCTATAAAAATATGTAAGCCCTATAACACTATTTTGTATAAGAAACATGTTATTTAAATAAAACTCAAACAAATTAAAAATATAACTCATAAATCAGCCACTGTCAGAATCACAGTTTCTGCAGGTATCATAATTTTACATTTTACATAGTATGGAACAAGTACTCTCTTCCATTGAACTTCATTTTAAGAAAGAAGACAAATCTTTGTTTTAAGGATCATCGTTGCTTGATTAACTGTGTTGCACACAGCGTTTGTTTCTAATGCTTAGTTTGCATTTAGTTTTTCTTTTCTTGAAACGATGACATTTTTTTTTAAATTTCTTTGAGATGAGAATGTGGAGTCGCTTGTCTCTGATGTTTATTTTATCAAAGATATAGGTCCAACCTAGTCATCTGTAGATGCCATTTGGTGTTTTGACACATTGGTGAGCGAAAAGCAAATAAATTTCCTGTTATCAAAAATACTAAGATCGAGTGGTCAAATATTATACTTCCAAATCATACGGACTCTCACCAAGAAAAAGGGGTTTCTGAAAGGGCATTTTCTTTGTTGAGTTTTAAATCTGCGCTTAAATATAAACATTAGAGGAATGTGTAAATCAGTTGCATTAAAGCACAAGGTGTTTATTTCACGCTCCCCAATTTTCTCAAGAGATCCTACTTGGTGTTTAATTTTTTGTTCAATTACTTTTTGTTGTTTTTGGACTGTAGCGAGACCGGTTTCATCGATGTTTTGTATATCTGATAGCCCAAAGTTATATTTATTGTAAAAAGTAGTGAGACAATTTAAAAAAAACAGTAATCTTTTTCCTGAATCCTAAAGCTTTAACTGATAAAGTACTTTTTAGTTGGCGCAACGATAGATTTTTGTGAAGTATCAAGAAATAATAATACCACTTATTGCCAGTTCGTCTATTTTTAAACTGGTGAGAAATTCCATTTGTTTCAGTTTACTACTGTGAACAATTTTAGTTTTGTTTGCAAAGTTTCCGAATTCCATTTTTTCCGTTCTGACATTTTTTATAAAAATAGAGTTGCTTGATTTGGGCCGGTTCAAGTTAGAGACCAGTAACTGGTTCAATTTGTAATACTTTATACTAACTTTTAATTTTTGCCATTGTTATTACTAAAGAACGGATAGTAAGGCAAGAAGAAATACCAAAAAAGGTGGCATAAAAGGCATATTAAACCTGCCAAAAAAGCAATAAAGAAGGCACAAATATCTATTAAAATTTACAATTTATTTTTTTGTTTTACAATGTTTATTAAGTGCTATTATTTTCCCATGCACAAATCACATATTATTCAATATTTTGACCAAGCAGCTGTTGCCATTTATCATTTAAAATATTTTTATAGAAGGAAAAAGTTCTTTCGACATCGCAAGATGTTAGTGGAGCAAATTTTAATGCCGATGTTTCTGTTATTGTTAAAGATATTTTCTGTTGATGCTTCATGACCTCCCCTTTTTGAATTTCAGTCAGTTGTTTAAAGAGGTCAAAGGAAGGGTTTTTTGATGTGACGGAATCCAATTTTTTATTAATTTTTCTTCCTGAAGTCCCTGAACATGTTCTTATAATTGCTTTTATTCTTTCGAATGTAGCGGTCATTGCGGTTTCGCTTTTTTCTAGCTTCTTTAATTCGTCAGGAATGCGGGAAAAGTGTGTTTTTATAAAAACTAGTCCTCTCTTAACAGCTTCGTCATTAAAAGCTTTTTGAGATTTAACAATTGCTGCAGAGGCCGTCTCGTCAAATAATTCAACCACCTGAAGTAAGACAATTCAATTAATGTATAAGACAATGTCAGATTATAGTATGAACTGTACCTCTTTAATTTTTTCAAAATGTGTGGCATAAAAAATGCAAGCAGATAACCAAGTTCCCCATCTTGTTATGATAGGTTCCGGTGGAAGTTTAACATCTGAAAGTTTTTCTTTATAGGCCCTTACCCGTAATGGTGCTTTCACAAAAACCTGAAACATTATCTAATAATCAAAAAGAGAATTTAATATGTTAGAGATTTTTACCTTTTTGGTGGCAGAAATTAACTTGTTTACTATTGCAAATTCGCCTCTAATGAATTCACACATCCTATGCATTTCATGTGCTAGACAAGTTAAATGTTTTAAATTCGGATAAAATATTTCTAATGCCTGAGCGGATTTGATCATATAAAGAGCTGCACGGTTACGAATAAGAGAACCTTTTCTTTTTTTACGCCGTTTGAATACAGAAGTCCTACAAACAAAAAATTTATAATTGTAATTAATAGATTGGATTATATTAATCAATCAAAAAAAAAAAACTTACGTAAACAATCATCGAAAGAATTTGCAACTGTTTTGTGATTAGGCTGTGGAATTTTTTTGGATGCCAGCAAATGAGCTTTTCCTGGTTCTAGTTCAGACAATTTACCAACTACAACATTTGCTATATATTGACCTCTGCAATCGGTTGTTTCATCAACCGAAATCCAAATGTAATGGTCCCCAAAGGTCATTTATTATTGTCTGTATTTTCTATAAAATGTAAACTAGCATTTTGAAAACTATTAATACTTTAATTAAACTGCTTACCGATTGGTAACATATTTGTAAATATTTTTTTCTTAAAGTTGATTCATCTGGAAATACTTGTTCGGTGTATTTTTCGAGGAAATTGCGAAAATTGATATTATCAAGCTTTTTAAGAGGAATTTGATCCGACACCAATGCTTCGCACAAATCTACAGCAAAATTTGTTTTTGATGGGCCAGGTTTATTCTGTTGATCTTCTATAATGTTTTTTAACAACCCAAGTGTTGTTTTACATGATACTTTTTAGTAGCACCGATCTAAAATAATACATATACTAGTAATTAAAAGCGTTTAAATTAAGATAACAAATAAATTACTGATTTTGAACAAACTTGACAAAAAAGTTTTCCCCGTCGGTTGTTAAATTATTGTCCAATTTACTCCGCTTTTAATAATTTTCAAACTTTGATTGTTTATTAGGTGGAATTTTTTTAAACTTACTTACACCACAACAGCAATAGACTATCACAGTGTGACATAATCACAGGTATTTATAACAAACAAAAAATATTTTAGTCATGTGTTTCAATCATTAAAAGAATCCCACCGGACAGAATTAAAATTGTCTATATTTCTTTACTTTACTTAGGTACTGAATAGACCTATAAAATATGATTCATTCCGAAATCATTCCGGTTTTATAAATAGTGTTCTGTTAAGCCTGTCATTGTACATAATCTTAGTATAAATTCTTACAATAGTTTTTCTCTATAAGCAGCTTTTGTATTTATTGTTTTCTGGAATCCATTGTTTAACAAACAAATGAAAATCCCTGCTGTTATTTATAGGTTCGTCGTAAGACTTTTTGAGCAAAAAATGTTAATTATAATATTGTACGTAATTTAAGTAAAATTCTGTAATGCGTTATTGTCATCTACATATTAAAACACTGTTTACACAAACTTTTCTAAATTTATATGTAAAAAGGCAATATGAAATATTACTCTTTATAAAAGGCAGAAAATACAACAAATTACACAAAAAGGCAAAATAGGCAGGTTCCAGGCATTTGCCTGACTGTCCGCTCTTTAGTTGTTACAAATATGAAATAAATTTTGTAATTAAATGAAAGTACATGTAGGTAAAAAACAGACTATCAACTTACTGGTCAAAAAATATAACCTAAGGAATCTAATGGAAAAACGGCATAAGCCATTTTTGTGTTTAGCATACACAAAGGCAGTGCTGTAGTACTAACCCTGCCACAACCCATATTGTAAATGATGATTACCAGATGGCGTTCAAAGTATAAACAAATACAATAATCTAATTTAAAAACTGCTTCAAATTAGGGAACTTTTGGTCATATCGAAACTACATAAAAAACGAGTGCTACACAATATTAAATACAACAATATTGGCAAAATACAAAAACGAAAAACAATAAATTTTAGAACAAATGACTAGAGACAGTAGAAATGCGTGCAGATATCAATCGTAATATGGTAGTCAAATTTAGAATTTGACTTTTTTTTGGTCAAATTTAAAACAGTTGTTATCAAAACTCAAACTAATAAAAAGAAAATAAAATTTTAGACTTGGTCATGTAATAACTATAGCATTGACTGAGATAATTTTTATTATAACATTGTTTGATTTTTTTTAATAGCTTGTTAGATTTTTCTTAATTTTAGTTACAATTCTATTCAATTTCTTATTCATTAGGTTTCAATTAGTTAAAACACGTGTTATATAGGGTAAGTCCGGTAGAGATGCCCCTGCGGGAGAGATAGCCATCGCTGTTATTTCAACTTATGTTCAATAGATGTAGCTATTATTCAAAACAGTAGTGTATAACCATATAACCAACTGCATGAGTAAGTGCGTGCTGTTAAAATCTGATTTATTTAATAGTTATATCGTACATAATTATTTAGTTGATGTTGAATTTGTGAGGTAAGTAAAGTAGACATTTGTTATTTATAGTATGCATCGTGTTTCGTCAAATATTTTTATCATTAAACTGTGTTATAAGTGTACGGATATATAACCTAGAAACGATGTCGAGAATAAAAACATGTTTGGAAAATTTAATGGGGCATTTCTCCCTTATTATTGGGATAGAAGCCCTACAACAATATGGGTTAGTTGCCCCGCTATATTAATTATCTTCGGCTACGGGGATGTTAAGAGAAAGAGTAAATATTTATTTCGATTTGTTGGGATCAATTCTAAAAGAAAACCAATTATTTGAAAAGCCTTCTCACGTGTTTAATATGGACGAGTCAGGATTGCAAATTAACAATAATCCATCGTATGTAATTGCTACTACGGGGTCCAAGCAAATGTAATCGATAACGTCAGTGGAACAGGAGAAACCGTTACTATAGTTGGATGTTGTAATGCCGAAGGACACTTTTTACCTTTTACCTGTATTATGAAAGGAAAGTACAGTAAAAAAAATACGAAGACGAAATGCCCCCAGGTTCATCTATTTATATGTCTGCCAAATCAGCATATATTAACGCAGACATCTTTTTTGATTGGTTGCAAACCAAATTTCTGACCAGAAAATCTGAGGGCAAAGTGTTTTTGATTGTTGATGGTCACGCTTCTCACTGCAATGTGGCCATGTTAGAATTTGCTGAACAACTCAACATCATTATTATGAGTTTACCTAGTCACACAACCCACATGTGACAACCGTTAGACCGGTCGGTTTTTAAGGGTCTAAAATGCGCCTATTCCACCGCCTGTAACAATTGGATGACAGCAAATCCTTCTCGAAAGCTTACCAGATTTCAGTTTAGCAAACTGCTTGGAGAAGCCTGGGGAAGAGCTGCTACAGTAAGTAATGCCATATCAGGGTTTAAAGCTACAGGTATTCACCCATTTAATCCCGAAATTATATCTGAGTACGCGTATTTAATGGAAGAAGATTCATTACACACCCGTACAGACATCGAATCTCGCACACGTGTATTAACACCCATTCCACGAAATGCTGTTGTGTCAAATCCAATTCCATCAACATCAAGGGATCCTTGTGGGTTATCAGAAGATGTCAGTAAGGGCGAGGAAGAAATTACACCGGGAAAAGTATTAGAAAAAATTAATCCAGTACCTCAAGTCAAAGAAGTAGAGAATGTTCGTAAAAGAGCAAGAAATGTAGCCACCATTTTAACTTCGCCTGAAAATCTGGTAATAAAGAAACAGAAGCTTGCAACAAAAAAAAGAGGAGCTGTAAAGAACAACCTAAATGTGACTAAACAAAAAGCTTACACCAAAACTTACCGCTCAAGAGAAATAGTTGAAGATAGTTCATCATCCGACGAGTTAGATGATGTACAGATGCATCTAGACGATTCAGATAGTTCTAATTTAGATACCTTCTCAAAAAATTTAGATGAATGTAGGGGATGTGGCGAAGAATACCAACATACAACTAAAAAAGAAGATTGGATTCAATGTATGCATTGCAAAGGATGGTTTCATGAAGGATGCAGCGGTTATGAGAATATATGTGAGAAGTGTGGAAGATTCCTAAGTAAAAAAAATATAAAATAGCATAATGTTCATTCAATATAGCGATTGATTAATTAGTTAGTAGCGGCCATCTTACTCTCATACTTCGGGACAGATGGCCAAGTATGTTTTTTTTTGTTTCTGTTTTTACACATGAAATATGTTTTTTTTGTGTTTTGTGTGAAAATTTTTTTTAATACTAAATATATGATACAACTATATGGTTACGTTTTTTTTATTGCAAGACAAATTTATAAAAGTGACTTCTTGAAATGTTAGGCATCTCTACCGGACTTACTCTATTTCTTACGGTACAATCTGAAACAATACTACACAAAATATGTATTTTGAGTTGAGTGGGATTTGCTTTACCTAAATTACAATATTGTACAGAATTGTAGGAAATAGATAACAGCCATAAAATTCGTATTTTTTTATATTTATTTAAAAACACAGTAGCAACATTACAATCGTTTCGCCAATTATTATAATAGCTTCTTCAGATGTTAATTATACAACTTCCATCTTTCATTTATTATTAAGTGTAACATTATTTCTACAATACAATTTAATAAATGAATACATACCTAAATTTCATTTTGAAAATATAAAAATAATTTAAAAAATTTTATGCCAAAATAATTTTCCTTTAAAATTTATTAACAATAACATCACAAAAAGAATTAACATATTAAAAAAGAAAAAAGAACAAGAAAGAAATGTTAATCTAAGTTTAGCCAATTATGATCTAAATAGTAGGGAAAAAATACGTGTAATTGCCGTTTATACCTAACTTATCTTATCAATTAAAAAAAGAACTACTTAAATATAATTTTACAACTTCTTTTCAAAATCATTTAACTTTGGGAAAAAAATTATTTAATAATTTAAAGGATAAAGCAGAGAAATTTTCAATTTATAATTTTGTCATTAATAAATCGAAGTAAAACTAATTTATTTAAGGGAAATGGATGTAAAAATAAGAATTTAAAAAAAAATTAAAAAAAAATTAAAATAACAATATGTATTCAAAGTAAAACCTCTTAATTGGATTATTAATAATAAACAATTTTAAGTGAATACATAAATTTTAATGTTAAAATATTTCATGAATACTAAATTCTCACATGTACAAAATAATCTATTGATATCAAATTTGCGATTTGTGGGTTAAACTTTGATCTTTTTATACGTTATAGTAAAAGATGGCACTTTATTAATATTGTTGTGTATATAAAATCTTTCATAAAGTTAAAGTTTATATAATTATTAAATAATTCTTAATTAAAAATTTTTCTATCACAGGGTAATAAGTTTAAGAAAATTTTATCTTTTCACATATCTATTAATTTATTAAATTGTATTGTAGAAATAATGTTACACTTAATAATAAATGAAAGATGGAAGTTGGATAATTAACATCTGAAGAAGCCATTATAATAATTGGCGAAACGATCGTAATGTTACTACTGTGTTTTTAAATAAATCTAAGAAAATACGAATTTTATGGCTGTTATCTATTTCCTACACTATTTGATTAACAAAAGTTAAACAGCTACATTTTTGATTACATTGTACAGAATATCTCATAATTATTTATACACTGTAAAATATTCAGTTAGTAAAAAAACTGCAACAAAAGCTTTGATAAAAGCTCTAAATTCAACAAATCCATTTTTATTTAGACACTTTATTAACATTAAACTGTATTTATGTTGTAATTAAGTTAACAAAATTCCTTTAAATTAAGAATAAAATTTATTAAAAATTAATAGACAATTTTTAATAGTAATTTTGTAGCATAATATTAAAATTACTTCATATGATTGCATTTGGAAACTTCTCTGGTTTTCTCAAGATATTTTGCTAATGATGCATTAAAATTACTAATACCAGTTTATAATACGATCATACGCAAAGCAAATATCCGTTTAAAATTATGCTGACGTATAAACCTTAATATTTCTAAAGAAGAAACTTAGATAAGAGTTAATGCTCATAACAAATTCAAATAAATTTGATAACATTAACATGATCTAGTAAAGCTTTATTTATCTCAAATCCGTATATTCAAAGTGCTACTCAGCCAAATACAAATTTTCCCGAAAATGTGCTTACTAAGCTCAAAACCAAACAAGAACGCTGCTTCCATTTACACAGTCAACTAAAATATGCAGAAGCGCGTATAAAGTTTCATGAACAATTCGACTACCTTAAGTTATAAACACTTTACGGCCATTGCGGTTTAAAAATCCCTTTTAGTACTCGGACAACTTGTTGTTGACGTATTATAAAAGCAACAGAAGACTTATGATTAAAGGTTAATCTAAAGGAACGAAAGTGCATAAAGTTTAAATGTTCGTGGGAAAATCGTTCACTGCGTTATTCACCGGACGGATCAAATTTAAAACATCAAGTCGCCGAGATTTTCAATAAGAAATCTTACAGGTGTTTTTGTTCTCCCTTAAAATAACAAAATTGCAAAATTTAAGTTAATCTAATGTAATCGCAAAAATTTACGAAAGCACACCTACGACAATTCCTAAAACAACTTTTAGTAATGAAAAAGGATGGTCAAAGTTTATCTTTTCGATGCGGTTATTAACTTTATAACTTTCCAACTTGTTGGTGAACTATAGATCCCAAAGCTCAAGATACTTTATCAAAATATTACTTCAGAAGTAATTAATTGTTATTTGGAACCATTCCATATTTTAAGATTGCATGTTAAGGAAGTTATTAAGTAAGATCGCAATAAATTCAAATAACAGTTTATCATTACTTTTATTATCAAACTTTATTGTCGCTTAATCTTTGTAAAAAATATATTTCTAAATGTATTATTTAACCTTTTCCTTAATTATCGCGATTCAAGAGGCTCTTCATTATATTAATATTGCACGAAAATTGCTAGGTTGAATTAAATTGATGTTATAAAATAGGGGTTAATAGAAGCGAAAATATACCAGGGCTAACGTTACCTCTAAAATCGAAATAATGGTTGCGTGTATGGCTAATGTGGGCGGAAGTTGGTAGGAAAAGATCGCAGGTGCCTGAGCCGATCGATCGATCAGGACAATGGCTCGCACTTCCGGCCAGTTGACATACAACGAAGCTACTGTATTTAATAATGTACCATGTTATGAATTTGCAGAGAACAATTATATTAAAGAACAATTGTACGTACAATCGTTGCATGTGAAAAGTATGCATTTTCACACATATTTGCAAAATTGGAATTCGAGTTAAAACTTCAAATGAATTAAAAAACACGTTGGCGATACTTTTCATTCAAAGTATTATTTGTACTCTTGCTACAGTTTTTGTAATACTTTTTAAGGCATGTTACTAATTATTAATCATTGATTACACATAAAAAAATAGTAAATATTGGCACATCCAGAAAAAATACTTTCCATAAAGATATCAAAACTTTGTATATAAAATGAAATCAGTTAAGACTTTAAGATTTTACACGATTGCAATATACGTGTGTACTTTACAATTACTTATTGGTATATAAGAGTAAAAAGAATTTATTTTTTTACATCAATTTGTAATCTCTCAGTATTATTGTGCATTGTCATTACGAGTGTAATTATAAAAAATAAAACACACGTCGTTTACAATAAACAACAAAATGAATAGGAAGTAACGCTTAAAGCTTGTGTAATTACAAGGAAGTTGTGATGTACTGATCTGGGTTTAAATTAAACAATGCTTTGAACAGTATTTTTCCGCCTATACTTTTACGTTGAATTTGGTATAAAACTATGATTGTTTGGTGCGTTTACAATGTATATGAATTTTAATTGACAGGAAGCATTAGAAAGCGCAAGTAAAGAATATATATGTTACAAATTTTAATAATAAATTTGTCACGTTTCCGAAAACAATAAATACAAGAAAATACGTTTAAACTACAGAAATATTTAATTTATTTAAGATTATAGCAGAAGAAAAAAACGGCGCCTTTACTGTCTCAAATTTTAAACTGAAACTCAGTTTTGACAGAATAAATACTTTCTTGCAATCTTCTGTAATTTGCATATGTTAATGTACACCGAATTCGCATGTGAGTTGTTATCGTGTACGAAAAACACAGTAAAAAGAAAAAAGAAAAGGAAGGAAACTAGAGCTCCATGGAATGAGTCTACAAAGCAACTATATCAGCGATGAGTACCAGAAAAAATAACTGTTAATCCAATAACTCCCAAGTATCACTTAGAAGAGATCTAAAAAAAACAACTAAAAGAACAACCAAAAAAGCCGGCGAAAAAACAGTGTCAAGATGAAATGCAAAGAAAAAATTAAAAACGAGCACTGGTAGGTATTCTCCAAAAAAATTATTAGAGAACAAAAGAAAAATAAAGTATACGAAGACACCTGGATTAAAGAAAGGAAGGCAAAAGCTTGACAACTGAAATAACAAAATTGATTAAAAAAACCTTTTCAGAACAGAGGATAGTTCTTATTCTTAAAAAAAGAAACTTCAAAGTACCAACCACAGAAGAAGAAACCTCCTGAACACCATGTTCAAATTTGTAACCACTTTAATTAGCTTCAAATTTAATTACCACACGACACTAGCCAAAAAACAACAAGGCTTTAGAACAGGAAAATCTTGCACAGATGCCATTTTTATTATGAGACAAATGGTCAAAAAACCAACTAAATATAATACAGTTGCATTCTTATGTTTTATTGATCTTTAGAAAGCATTTGACAGGGTCCAATTAAAGGATTTCATACAACTTTTACACAATCACGACAGAAAGACCATCCAAAGCAAGTATAAAACAGCATGTAACTACAACTTACAGGCCAAATATTTTTGTTCAAGAAAATTTGATAAAATTGTAGACTATACCATCTGGAAAAACAAGAACTTCAATTTAAAAACAAAAAAACACAAAAGCACAGTTTAAACGATTATGATCTACACGGCGGAAATCAGGCGTGACACCACTATAACAAGAAGATCATTAGAAACAGCCAAAAATATAAAACTGGCAAAACAATATCGGAAAGAAGAAGAAGCGAAAATATAAAAAAAAGTACAAAGTAGAAAACATAGAAAAATGGACACTCAAACGGAAAATGGGATGCGCATATTGAAAAATTAGAACGAAATAGACTAGTTAAAATTGCAAAGGACAAATCACCCGTAGGCAAGAGAAGCATAGGTAAACCAAAAACCGATAAAGTGACAATTTTGGATCAAACTATAAATGGGACAATATCAAAGGGTTTTTGTGTAATTAGAAAACAAAAAAAGACTTTTTAATTTTTTTACAGACAGTAAATTACAAAACCATCCTTCACATATAGGGGCATCTAGGGCAAAACGGGGTACTTGGGCACAACCGGGTACCGCCATTTTACGTAAATTTCATTAAAATTAACCGGCAAAATCTCAGGCGCATTATTCCCACTACCAATATCCTTCACTGCAATAGGCACAGCACGAATCGGGCAAACGTTAGTTTGACCTTGTCCGGCATAGTGTTATAAACGCCGTACGTTGTAAAACTGGGTCATATATTTCCTTAAGGTACGTAGATTTTTCGAAAAGTTATTGATGTTTTGTTTATGCTATATCGTTATCGCCTTTATATAGTCTGCTTTATCAAACGCATGGCTTCAAAAACACTTTTACACTGATTTTTTTCTTATTTTATTTGAGCACGTGTTTTTGGACAAAATGCGGTTTTGATGATGGGGCAAAACGGGATCCCCGTCCTTGGCACCCCTTTTTGCCCCAAGCAATGCATTTAGATTTATAATGTTTTCCTATTGGTTTCAAATGATACGAAAATACGCAAGAAAAACAACTCGTCAAAATTGGTCTAAAGAGTCAATGAAAGAAGCAGTAAAGACGATTTTTGAGGGTTATAAAAAAGCAGCGCAGCAATTTAATGTGCCTCAAACCACAATAGATCGTTATGTTGCAAAAGCAAAAAGAGATGTGGGGTCAAAGTTTAACATAGCGCAATTAGGAAGCGCCAGAAATGTGTTTACCGAAGCCCAAGAGTTAGAGATATATAAAAGACATGGAATCAACATTATTTGGCTTTACAATGGGAGAGTTAAGAAAATTTGTTTATCAATTGGCGGTCGTAAACGGTGTTGCAAACAGGTTTAGTAAAGACATTCAGATGGCTGGTCCTGACCGCATGGAACATTTTCTTCGAAAACACCCTACCATAGCCCTAAGAAAACCAGAAACCAGGAGCTAGAGCAATGGGCTTCAATAAGGTTGCTGTGAATCAGTTCTTTAGTTTGCTTACAAGTATTATCGATAAGTATCAACTAACTGCAGAGAAGATTTTCAATTGTGATGAGACAGGTATCACTGTAAATCCAAAGGGACATTCGAGGATATTGGCACTCAAAGGAAAACGCCAAGTAGGAGTTCTCACTTCTGCAGAAAGGGGGGAAACCGTGACTGCTGAAATTTGTTGCTCAGCTCGGGAAGTTATGTTCCTCCTTGCCTTATTTTTCCCAGAAAAACATAACGCCCTGAATTTGAAATTGGTTTGCCACCTGGTTCTATGGTTGAAACAAGTGAGTCTGGTTGGGTGACTGGAGATATTTTTTTCAGATGGTTTAAAAAATTTGTTCCATTTTCAGGGACTTTAAAAAATAACGCCGTACTTTTAATTTGTGATGGCCATGCCAGTCATACAAAAAATCTTGACCTTATTAATTATGCCCGAGAAAATGGAGTGATTCTGCTTTGTTTACTACCGCATTGTTCGCACAAATTGCAACCTCTAGACGTCAGCTTTATGAAACCTCTCAGCAACTACTACGAAAATGAAGTAAGAGTATGGCTACGAAGCAATCCCGGAAAAGTCGTAACACTTTGGCAACTTTCGACTCTTTTTGGTGCTGCGTATGTTAACGCAGCAACAATGAAAAATGCTATGAGTGCTTTCAAAACAACTGGAATTTGGCCACCGAATGAAAATGTTGTTGAAGAAGGTGACTTTTTACCAGCTTCTACGACAAATATCCCTTTAGACGATAAAGGCAATGTTCAGCAATCCTTAGGGGAAAATGCCCATCAGACTTCAGAAAAATCTGTGATCCATAAAAATAGAGTAGAGACAACTCCGCCTGCACGTGTGCCAATAAAAAACATCAACAATGATTCTTCGCCATTACCACAATGTTCGTGGATGCCTGATGCCCCTGAAAAAAACACCAAATAAAGTAGTTTTACAAGAACCAAATATATTTCCTCTTGCATCGCCGCAAGATGTGCAGCCAATTCCTAAAGTAACTTCTGTTGCAAAACGCCCTCAGCGAAAACGAGGAAAAACAGCAATTTTAACATCCACTCCTTACAAAATGGAATTGGAAATATCTGTTCAAGAAAAAAATGAGAAAACTAATAGTGTCAAAAGAAAAATAGGCAGTGTAGGGAAAAATACTACAAAAAAAGCAGTTCCTAAATTAACAAAAAAAGCAGTATTGAAAGACAACAATAATGAAGATTCCTCAAGTGAGAAAGACGATGCGATATGTCTTTAATGCAAAATAATTTTATAGTACTTCCACCGATGGATGGATTTCATGTTGTTTTTGTCACGAATGGGCTCATAATTCCTGCGCCGGGATCGACAGCAATGACGATGAGGTTGCGTTCCGATGTGAATTTTGTTCCTAACTAACTTTGTATATCATATATTATATACCTAACTAAGAGTTTTTGTATTTATAAATTATTTTCGTTCACCTACACGTATCTCATATACTAAACCCATTTTACCCCAGATACAATTCCCATTTTGTCCCGTATACGGGGCAAAACGGGGTGATGCCTGATTTTAAAAAAAAATAAAAAAAACTACGTAAAAATTTTAAGTTGGTTATTTAGTTGTTTAAAGTCTAAAGGTAATATATTTAGCTAGCTAAATTTAAAATGGTACAGTTAAGTTAATTCGTTTTATAAAAAAAAATCAGGCCCTTAAAGTTAGGTACCCCGTTTTGTCCTAGATTCCCCTCCGTACATTTTATCCATTTTGATTGGTTCTTGTATGTAAACTTAAATTTTTTATTACAAATTTTTTTTTTTTTTAATTTTTACAATGATTTGTACCAGAACAAAAACCTTTTCATCTTTGTTTGCTTTTGCATTTTGTCTGGTTGATTTCTACTATTTGATCTTTGGTTTTAAATACATCTAATATTTCCGCAGCTTTCTAGTTTAAATTACGCTTATATCTAAGCTAGACGACAGCAACTGTGAGACAAACTCGCTTTGTTTTAATTTTCCATCAGCAGCAGCTAATAAACAAAATGTAAACTCAGTAAGAAACACGTGCAACATGATGTATTCAATATACTTTAATGGTTACTATTTGTGTTGTAGTTAAATTTCTGTTGTTATATCACTTTTAACCCTGATATACAACCCATCAAGAAATATCTTATTTTATTACCTTGGGGTACGAGAGTACCACAATAAACAAAGTAATAGAAACTTAATTTTAAATTAAACAACTAATTTTGAGTCACTTGGAACACTCTCGGCAAACTTTGATTTGATGCTCTAAACATATAAACTTATTGCACTTCTTATATAAAATTCTCGATTCTTTTTTTCTGGGACAGGACAAACACCTGCCAGAGGATGGTAGTCTAGGTTATATTAGCTTCTGACTCCAAATTTAGTATTCTCTCATAACGACTCGAAGTTCTGTGGACAAAATTGGTATATCTAGGCGTTCTCTCATAAGCGGAGTTATCATATCTATGGCCAGTTTTTTTTTAAAACGTTATTCTGTTAGACGTGTTTTGTTTTGTTAGAATACTAGAACTGTTACCAAAAATATTTGACAGAATTTTTGAATATTAGAATTAATCCCAACTAAATCTAGAAGACTGTAAACCATTGTCAATAGACTAAAGGCGGGTTGCACAAAGCAAATCAAAAATGTAACAACTGATTATTTCTCAAAACAATTGCAACCAGCCAATGAAACCACGTTTATTGGTGATGTAACAATTGATTTCAGAAATAATCACTTGCTACATTTTTGATTTGCTTTGTGCAACCCGCCTTTAGTCTTGTTTTCTTTGCAACGGTATAACGATGGGTCAATTGATCAAAAAAATTAACGCCTTAGTCTTATTGTAACGTTGAACTATTTTGGGAAGTTGCGTCAAATTTGGTTTATCACCATCGTATACAATAAAACAACAAATTTGTTTATAGTTTCATTTTTGGGTACAAAAAGAGTTTAGCGTTTCGACAAAGGTTACGGAATAATAGCCATGGAGTTTTCTACCACTATCAATTGATGTGAACTAATTATCCATGGTTACATTGCGTTTAATTTAGCACCATGTTTTTGCATTACAAAATGTAACAATTTCTATACCATATTTATTTAGCTTTGATTGTATGTATGTACATTTTGAATCTATAACTAACTAATTTTTTTTCTAAAGTACAATATTCAGATGGCGTGTAAAGCTAAGAGCATTTAGAAGTAGTAGCCTCAAACAGATCACGGAATAGTGCCAAACGATCAACTTTTCTTTGTTTCGCCCTGGTTTCCCTATTATCAAATTAGGGACAATTTACCAAAAATCTGAATTCTTAAATATTTTTTAGATGATTGACGTTTATTTATTGACTGCACAACCAAAGTTTAAAATGTGTATTTTTACACAATAAGAACAAATACAGTTCAATACCACTTGCTCACTTAATAAAAATAAAAGAAGAATAGGAGTCTATATCTTTGATCATTGCTTTTTGCGTCTCTATAAACTAGTAGAGGCAAAACACACTACCGAGTTAGAAAAAAATAGCTTAAGAGACAAAACATGGACGTTGGGAAAAAATATCAGTAACGAGTCCTTAGTTGAACGGGAGAAAACTATTTTTCCTCTACTTCATATCAAGCTGGTTTTTATGTAACAGTTTGTAAAAGCTCTGGATAAAAACGAATTATACTTTGCATATGTACATAGGAAAAAAGTTTCTGAGCTAAATAAGAAAAAAAATTAAGCAGGAATATCTGACAGTCTACAAATAAGACAACTTATTAAAGATTCTACCATCGTCAATTCGATAAAGCTAAGAAACAAGCTTAGACTTCATTTTTTACATTTTTTTGGTCAAACGAAATTCTGAAAACTAAGTTGAATTGGTTAAGAAGATGTTTTACAGTTCTAAATTCTTTCAGTCTAACACGAGTATTCAAATGCACAATTTACATAATCACTTAGACTGTATTCTTAAACATTTAAGAGACATCAGAGAGAAACAAGATTTCACTATAGTTTAAAAAAATATATCAAGTTTGTTGGTTGGACCCATAGAATTAACTTAAAATAGTGTAACGTAGATTTGACTAAAATGTTTGTAGCGGTCATTTTGACGTATCCTGTATTCTGCATTTAGTATTTTGTTACCAGTCTTTTTGTTCCAACGAGTTCTACTGGCAACAACTACGTAACCACGGCTAACAGAGATGTCGGTAAGTGCGGGTGTTGATAACACTATAATAGAAAAGAGAAAAAAATAAGCGCTACTTCGTTATACTTGCAAAATTTTCGATTTGAAAACACTAAGGGTACATACAAACCCGTTGTTCAAGAAGAAGTAGGATATAAGCAAACTATTATCAACTCTTTTCTTCCAAGGAGTAACAAGTAATAATGAAAAAAGGTTTTAATCAGTAAATGCTACATAAACTCAGTTACACTATAACACTGTATGCTACTACTAGTGTTTTTTCTAAGATAAGAATATATAAATAAATTTGACTCATTGGCCATTAAGAATAAAATAATAAAACATGAGGTGACATCGATCACAAAAAAGGTAGTTCTTGACAATCGAGCCTAAACGTTTAAATTAGTATGAAAAAGACGACTTACCCCAAATTTAACGTAAGTCGCAGGTAAATATATTACTTCAGTATTATTGTTTAACTTAGCGACGAGTGTAAGCTTACATTAGTTGCTATATATTTGACATAGTTTGGTTTTAACTACGAATAAATGCTTAAAAATACTCAACACACACTTTAAATAGACAAATTTGAATAAACTGAAAGCTGAATTATCGACTCGATTAAAATCAAATATAAATAATGATCTTAAACAAATGTAGCTAAACGATTATTATGAGCAATAAAACATAAACAATAAAACTGAAAGCATAATAAATACAATTGTAGGCAATTATGTAGCTCAGTAGCTAAAGGCATCACAAATTAGTAATGTTGATTGTAATTATAATAAAGCCTATCGAAACCACACTTGACAGGTAGCGGGTCAAAGCTCAATTCGAGCGACCATTGCGGTTATCAATTCCACGTCATCTGTCTGATTTGGTCCACAAGATGCAAGACATCATTACGCTCATCCCTTGAAGTTAAGTTTGAGATAGGACTTTGAGCCTCATCTAATTTGCTATAAAAAAAATTAAGTTTACAAAAGCAAGATGGCGTCCGTAGCCATGAAGATTAAGTAGATAAAAAATCGCGTTAAATCCGTCAATATACGTAATAAATCTTTATTTCAGTAAATAGTAATAAGGACGCTGAAAAATTAAATAAAAGAAATTACTTACAATTAAACAAAAAATGTCTCTATCAAAATCAAACCAGTCACAGCAAATTTTTAACAAAAAACGAATTGGCGAAAAGATCCCTCCATGGATACCGAATTTTACCAAAACATTTCGTCGGTGACTAGCTAAGAATTTTATTAAAATACAATACTGAAAAACGTTATTACTAACAACACGTAACAATTTCAATTAATTGGTTAATAATACTGCAATTTCATTAATTATTTTTCTTTTTAAGAGCAAACTTTGGTATACGTGACATCGTGTTTGTTTTCGTGTAACAAAAAAAGATAAGCGACGGCTAACATAGTTGTTCCCGGAGATAGGGTCGCAGGCTTCGTGATGATCGATTATAGACTAAATCTAAAACAGCGCCAAAACAATGAAAGACTAAATTAGGGAGACACCGTTTAAATCTACCTGCAGCTGAAACAGAACAAATAACCCGACAGAAGTGACACAGAATATATATTTAATTTATCACAGACAGTAGTTAAAGAGGACGAAGAAGGTATACAAATATAATTATATAAATTTTGCAAACATTAGTACATGGGTTGATATCAAAGGCCAAGTATAAGTTATGCCCTCGACTGGGCAACACGTCGTACAGCAAGGTAACCTAATCGGTCTGTTTTACACTTAAAGAAAAAGTGGCTTTACATTCTTAAATTAAATTACAAAAGTACGAAAATCGAAGAACTAGAGAATCAAAGCGAACCAGATAATAATATGACACAGCAAAAAGATTTTAACATTAATTGTGATTACAACATAGTATGTACGTATGGTCGACTGACCAGCAAACTATTAAGAATTAAAGTAAAACTGTATTACTTACAGTTATGTTTTATCCACTAAGGGATTAGCTAATTCCGTACCAGTATTACCTAAAACTCAATTGAAATGTAACACAAAAGAAAACGTACATACAGCGTTATCATATGTAAATCTGGTTTTTAATTCATACGATCACTGAAACACTTGAAAATCAGCGACGTGACTTCATGGAAATTTTCCACGTGCAACAAGTGCTTATCAATAAGAAACACAGATGGAGGTGTAAAAACCCGCTAAAGAATCAATTTAAACCCCTAATAAAAAAAAATACAACGACTTGTCCCGAATAGGTTTTTGTTTAAATAGACACAAAATTCTACCGCATATTCACGTGGAATTACGATGAAAGCGTTGTTGGGCGTAGACACCACTAAACGGAGGTTTGTGTTGCACAAACGTGCCGGAAAAAAATGAATTTGACCTTTTAAAATTTGATAGTCAACCACGAAAATTAGGCGTGTCGAGGATAAATCTTATACTAGAAAATTTTTAATGTACCACATTTTTAGCATAACATGTTCTGTGCCTGGCGGGTTTTCTTTATAACTATTTTCGGTGATCACTCATTAAATTGCGTGTTAAGTGTTGTCGAAATGAATATAACTTTGGGAAATCTTTGTTACAAGCTTTTGGCTTTACGAACCCTGCACGGCCAACTCATATAGTCGGGAGTAGGGGGGTTCACAGAAACTATGCTTAAGGGCGCCAGAGCTGATCCAAAGTAACTTCTGTCTCGCTCACGACAGACGGTGCAAGCTTGTAACTAATTTTAGGTTCGTAATCCTTATACTCGGCTGTTCGAGTTTGTATAGAGCATGCGGGATACACGAAATAATTAGTAATACGGCATTACTGACAATAAAACAGTGATAATAATTACTGCATTAATATTAAACTATCATAACAGTTATTGGTGAGACACCGTATACGAAACATACAAAAGAAGTAATAATACGACCTTACTGATAATAAAACAGTGATAACAATTACGGCTTTAATATTAAACTATCATAATAATTATTGGTAGTACACAGCATACGTAACACAAAATAAGCAAAATTTACTATCTAAATGGTAATACAATAACGTTAATAAATACGGAATTAAATATTAGCAAAAGTTTCGTGAGCGACCTTTCTGACAACGAACAAATAAGTAAAACAACTTACCCAGAATACAGGAGCTTCCACTCGATCGAAGAAAGCGCTTTCCCCGGCAAGTGAGCCTGAAATCAATTTGAGTCGCAAATCGTGTCAAACCAATGCCTCACGAAATCAAAATCTACAAAAATGGTTACTTAATGTTAAAGAAAGTACATATAATATAACCCGGTTGTCGAATGCTGTTGTACACCTTCGATGACAGTTGGTTTCGCAGGTGTTTGCCGTATGTAATACTTTACAATCGTAATTAAATTATAATTTTTTCTTGTAGATTTTAAATTACGACAAGAATACCCATATTTAGGAGGTAGCACATGGCGCTAACGAAAAGACATAAAAATTACCTTTACTCAAAGAAAGAACAAAAGCCACTTACCCTGCGTGGATTAAATTAGTTAATTAAGAAGACTTCTCTTTCCCATCGTGTCCCAACACGTGGATGATTTGAGAAAACGATTTTTAATTCACGCAGACATAGGTTATAACATGAACGATGTCAAAGTCAAAATGCCGGTATCTCACCGGATATCGCCTACTCAATACGAAGAGACTAACGAACCCGATAGATGGCGTCAAGAAATATAAAAGTAATTTTTAATTAAACCAATATACAGGGTAGTGCAGTATTTAAATTTATGCACGTAACAGATTAAATTTTGTTTAGGGATGTGAAATGAAATTTCTGGAAAATTATAGCACGCTATGTATCATATTGATTAACCTTGTAATTTACGCTGTTAATAGTTGCTTGGGGTACATAAATACTCTTTGTAAAGTACAAGTTTTTGGCTGTCGTGCTCGAGTGTTTGTATGTGTGTTTGTGTGCACTGGAGAATTACTCTACTTACTGGATTTTTGCTTCCGATACTTATTAAGTTATTTGGAAAAAAGGGATCAATTGAGGCTTGCTGATAGTTTTATCCGTACTTAATTTTTTTTTCAGAATTAACGTTGTCGATTGTTACGACCAGTTTGTAACGAGTGTGAAATTTTTGATGACCGGCACGGCATCAAAAATTTTATATATAATTGTGTCAGTATTTAATTACTCGACTAGATATAACGTACGTCGTACCTTCATAATTAGGTTTTTCATTGAACACACTTTGTAATTAATTTTATAAATGTAAATAAGTTTTTATATTACTTACTTTATTAGAGGCATCATGGTACGGTGCGGTGCCTATACTTAATACTTTTGAATTATTTTCTTAAACTGAGCTGTAATAATATTGACGTATGTAAAGCATTATTAAAATATTTTTTTCTCTCTTGTTAATTAGTTGACTTTGATATTTCTGTACGATTGTAAACCTTTCTGTGTTGCAAATTACGATCGCTGTGTTATTCAAAATTTCTCTATAGGCGTGGTAACGGATATGGCGCTCTTATAAATTGAGTAATTTACTTTTATTTACCCATACCCAACTCCAGTTGGTCCACAAGAATGGGAAACTCGTAACATGTTATATCTTAGATATTTGAGATCCTGGGCAAAAACTAATGCTATATTTTAATTCAATGCATTAAATCCGTATGAAATCAGCTTCAAATACTCTGTTCCGGTAAAACGTAAACCTTTGCACTCGGCTGAAGTGCGATCAATTACCAATAACTTAATCACCACAAAGAAAGTAACGGCAGCTTAAATTTTCGCGGAGTGGAACCAGTAACTAATACGATTCAGCTTGTCTTCAGTGTGACAATTGTAATTCAATTAAAAAGGCTCTAAAACGTAGAGAAAAAGAGTCTAGGTGCTCGTTTTCACCTGACGAAAAATTAATACAAAAAATTAAATTATCACAAAATTACTGAATAAAAGTTAATATTTTGATAAGTACAAAAAGAAGTTGCATAAGTTAATCGTGATAACATGCGTATATATCTAATCGTCGCGCATATGATCGACACCAAAACAAGTAACCTAAGTGTTTTCCTAATATACGATTAGTACTAATGACATACCCGAAACATACTCCTAAAAGTCCTAAAAATTGTTACAAGCTTCTAGTAATTTACGAACCTTGCACGGTCAGTTCACTGTAGGATTCAAACAATACCTATAGGAGAGAGGAGAAGTCCAAGTGATAAGTTTTTTAATGGGCGTCAGATCTCTTGTATTAAATTTTTAGGTTCGTAAAGCTGGAGAAATCGAAGAAAGTAACTAAATCATTACAATCAATTGTACTTTAATTACCTTAGATGAATAACGTGTAATTCAAATTAAGCGGCTAAAATTTAATTCAATGATTATTACACAAAGTGCGCTAAGCTTCCCAAAGTCGTTTAAATTATGTTTAACAGCTGGCCACCAATTTTTCGTGGTTATTTGCCCCAGCAGAGGATATTAAAAAGTTGGATTCTATTTGCCCATCTAACTATTGTTAGTTGCTGACATGATTGCGTCCAACTAGAATTTCTGCATTCGTGTATGCCTAAGTTATCGTCTCAATGAAAAACCAGTAATTTAAATTTTCTAAAGAAACAAACACGTGAAGGTGACGAAGTTTGGTGTGATAATAAACGAAAAGTTAAATTTCGCCATAAAATAGAAATTCACTCTTACCCTAGCGATTCTTTCCCATGCAAAACATCAAAATCCTAATTGATTTACACATTTAAAACGTGTATCTCTCAAGATTCCTAAACGTGGATATCGTTAAGCATTGCGTTAGCACAACAGAAATGAATTGATGAGAAAATCAACTTCGTAGACGGCGTTTACGACTGGGCAAAATTCATAAAGCGTGAGAAATCATAGCAAGGATTTTTAACATAACTCTGACATAAAATAACTGTTTAATTGTGTTATGTTTCGTATTTATTCATAATTTTTTTAAACATTACTGATTGCATTTCTGTTGTTGCGAGTTCTTTGTCTGGCTATGTTAAACATAGTTGTGCACAGATTTGCAAGACATATACATACTATAATTATTTTTATTTTAATAACTGTAATTAAAACACTGTTAATTTTCAAACGCTTACTTTTCTACTATTGCTAGAACAAATGTATCGATGAAGACCATGTTTGCTGTATCATGAATGTATGTACCTATGTGGGTAAAAGTTTTCTCAAATAGGTGCTACAAATTTCTTATGTTATAAAACAACCGAGACGTAATCCCCTTCCCTCCCGCCTAGTGCGATGTTTCAGTAAAAGAATCTTAAACCCAAAACTCTTTTTTCTAAAGCATATTGAGACATATTTAACTAATTAGACGAAAAGATTTAATTTACATATTGGACAAGATTATTTAGTGATAAGCAATCTACTAATGGTTGTAATTTTACTGTAGGTTATAGTTTTGAAGGTTTTTTCTCACATACTTATATTAAAATAAATTTACTATTAGTTTAAAAGAATTTCGGGAAATTCCGATACAAATATTATTAGAAATCTTTTAAATACTTACGTTTTGAACAACATTGCTTAAATTTTAGTATATAAATTGTATTAGAAGAAAAAAATTAAAACTAATTTAAACTAACAAGTTGACGTTTATTTTTGTTTTCAATGTTAATAATAACGAATAATGATTGTTAAGTATTGTACTACAACCGACAATTACATTGAAAAACGACAATTTTCTATAAAATTCGCATCGATTCATCTTCAAAGCCAATTTGTATGTGTGAAAAAGCTTTTCAATATTTTTGCAATTCTAGTTTACTCTTTATCAAATGGAAGGAAAAGTAGAATCGATCTATATGGAAATTATTTTAAAGACGTTTTATATAGGTAAAGTGCATGGTATTGATTCAACTTAACGTTCACATGTTTTTATTGTATAAAACATAATACATTTGAATGACGTGTATGATGTTATTTATAGCATTGGTACTAAGAAATTGTCATCATTAAAAATGACAGCAGTAATATATAATTAACAGTAAATCTTCATAAATATACAAGCGAGAGTAGAGTCAGCACATAAAATAATTTCTCGTTCTCAATAATCTCAACATCTGTCTGTAGCTACATATTAACTATATAAGAAATAATACGTGTTCGCAGTATTGCCATTCGTTTTCGATTATAGACCTGTTGTTTGTTCTATTTATTTATGGCAATAACAATCGTATTTCAAAACTTACCGTCAAATTCTTAGTTTATTGACATTCGCCTATAAATTACGACTCACTTTACGATTTCTTGAAAGCGTTTATTTTTTTCGAAATGCACGTTTCTTAATAAAATATTTAAATTTTTTTGTCTGGAGATTCAGACAGGACAATAGAAAAAAGTAACGCATTGAACAGATATTGGTTCTTGATCATTCGTCTTTGAGCTCGAATATTGTCTTGTAAATAAGAAAGGGTTCAAGAGATTTACCACTTCTAGTAACTTTATTAAATTATACAATAAAATGTTTCTTGTGTTAAAATATGTTCTTGTCAAATATTAATAACGCCCTAAAGTAATTTTGTTCATTACGAAAATGTAGAAACATTAATATCAAAAATGTAATTTGTTGCTGTACACAACAGAAAATACTCAAGTGGCTAATTCAGCTTTTACATTTTGATTATATATAAAACTTTGTGTTATTGAAATAGAACTAAAACTTATTTATTCTAACTTAGATTTTTGTGGATTTTGTATTTTAATTATTATTAAAAACACGTTATTGTATTACTTTAGTACATTCAAATTATAATTTAATAAAAGGCTTTTAGGTCTATATAAATAAAATGTTTATGTTATAAATATAAAATTATAAGCAGTTCTATGGTTAGGGAATTGCATTGAAAAAACTGTGGAAGGCGCAAATGAAGATGTTCTAATTGCGTACTTCGTTGATTTTTGAACATTCTTAGGGGAAAACTTAAAACTTGAACAATATGTTCGGTGTACTTAATGCCGAGACGCACTTTGCAATTAAGTGAAAATGTAGATATTCCTGAATATATGGTACACCCGGGTAAGTGCTTACACAAAAAAGGCTTACGGAGGCAATGGTTTACACTTTCCCAGGATTTTGGGGTAAGTGTATATCTATTGTATATTTTCTTTAAAATGCGCGAAAAATGTCAACGAATCAGAAAAGTAACTAGTAGCACCATTAAATTTAAAAAAAAATCATTTTACATTTTGTTTAAATGCAACATTATAACCAGGTAACGTCTGTAATGTTGGCGGTGGTGATATCATTTCAATTTCTTCTGGAGTTATAACTACATCGTGTAAATCTGCATAATTTTCCAAATCTATTAGCTCCATCTCTTTTAAATTTTCTTTATCTGTCCCATCACTTTTGTATATCGCCATTGTTTTTACTCCTTTCACACAGGCTTCTTAATTTTTGGTATCGTTTTTTGTTGTACTCTTATTTTAGAAATACCAATTTCAGACTTAATAATTTCCGCCCCTGAACATATTTTTCTCCTCTTTTCTATTCTTGTTATTCAGTTATTTTTAGAAGCTGTTGATTTGTTTGATGATCAAGTTCTAATATGGTTCAGATCTATTCGTAATAAGGTTAGAAACTGGAATAAAGTTGTCACTTTGCTAAGAAAACATTATCTTCCTAGCGATTACGACGATGCTCTTTGGGATGAAATTCGTTCAAGAGTACAAGGTGTCGACGAACGTCCTCATATTTATATCGCTGTTATGATTAATCTTTTTAATCGTTTGAGCCGGATTTCCCCTGAAGATATTCAATTGAAATATATTAGAAAAAATTTGCAACCGTATTTCAGTAGTCATCTTGCTTTAACACAAATACTAAATATTAATTCTTTGATTGCTTTTTGTTGAGATTTAGAAGAAATCAGGGAAAGAAATAAAAAGTTTCGACTTAATTTTTCTGCTCACAGCGCTCCCTTGGAACCAGACTTAGCGTATAAACCGTTTACCTCTTTAAAACGACAAGTAAATTCAGTTACCTTGCGCACTCCAAAAAATCTTTACAATTTCGTAAGTCAAGTTTCGTAAGATCTTCTTGTTGGAATTGTAAAGAAAACGGACACACGTATCATCGTTGTAACAAAGAACGTACTATTTTCTGTTATGTTTGCGGAACTCCTAACGCTACTTTTTCTACTTGTCCAAAATGTAGCAATAAAAATTCAAAAAACGAGTAGGAACAAGCATCGTGTTTGACCTACGACGCTTGAGCCCCGAAATATTAAAGGCTGAAAAGTTATTATGGAAAAAGTGGCTACAAAAAGTTTCCCAATTTTATAAAACTTCCCAAATTACCTCACTGTTTTCTCATCATCATCAGGATAATAGACCGTTTATTAAAGTTCAGGTTAACAATATTTCTTTACTAGCCCTGTTGGACTTCGGTGCTAATCAATCCGTGATAGGTAAAGAAGGACTGTTCTTGCTAAATAAACTAAATTTGCCACTGAGTAATTTTAATACCAGAATGACACTTCAAACAGCTGATGGTACTTGCCAGTCAGTCTTGGGTTTAGTAGAATTGCCGGTAACTATTGACGGTATCACAAAAGTCGTTAGCTGTATAGTTTCTAACACTATCTCTGCTCCTCTTACTCTTGGTGCCGATAGTTCTTACTTATTTAAGTTAAATACAAATTTTCGCTCGGATACACTTAACGTTTCTAGTTTAAAACCTTCACCTAAATATATCTTTGGAAAAGACGATCTTTCTCCCGAACAATTTCGAACACTGGAAGTGGTAATTAATAAATATCAGGAGATTAGTGGTCGAAAACTTGGTCGTACTCATATGGTAACCCGTTATATTGATACGGGAGATGCAAAACCAGTTAAACAAAAATATTACCTAATGTCACCTGTAATGTTACACGCTGTTAACAAAGAAGTCGATAACATGTTGGAATAAGGGTTATCCACAAATCATTTTCACTTTGGAACTCTCCAATTGTAATGGTTAAAAAGAAAAATGGTCTTTTAAGATTTTGTTTTGCTGGTCGCCAACTAAATAAGTTAACAAAACGAGACGCATATCCACTACCTTATGTCAATGGTATTCTTGACAGACTGCGAGACGCTCGTTTCTTAAGTTCTATCAATCTTCAGAAAGCATTTTGGCAAATTCCACTTTCAAAAGACAGTTGTGAGAAAACCGCGTTTACTGTTCCAGGCCGAGGTTTATTTAAATTTAAAGTTCTTCCTTTTGGCCTCAACAACAGTCCTCAAACATTACAAAGATTGATGGACAATGTTTTTGGTCCCAAGCTAGAAAATGTTTTTGTGTATATGGATGACATCATCATTACCTCTAAAACTTTTTTCGAACATACCAATACCCTCCTCAAAGTTTTTAATCGATTCCAAAATGCCGGTCTTACGGTAAATCTAGACAAATGCGAGTTTTGCAGACCATCTTTAACGTATCTAGGTTTTCTTGTAGACCAGGAAGGTTTACGTACCGATCCTTCTAAAGTTGACGCAATCGTTTCATTCCCTACTCCTACAAATACGACGGAAATTAAAAGATTTTTAAGAATGGCCGGTTGGTATCGGAGGTTTATTCCAAATTTTTCAAGTGTCGTATCTCCTATAATAGATCTTATAAAAGGCCGACAAAAAAGAAAACCCATCAAATGGAATGATCGTGCTGAATCTTCCTTTCACAAACTTAAAAATCTGTTAATTTCCGGTCCCATTTTAACTAGTCCTGATTTTAGCAAACCTTTCATTATTCAATGCGATGCTAGTGACGTCGGCTTAGGAACGATTTTACTCCAAGAAGAAGGTTTAGAAGAAAAGGTCATCGCTTTTGCTAGTCGTTCATTAACAAGTTCAGAAAGAAATTATTTTGTGACAGAGAAAGAGTGTTTGGCTTGCTTATTCGGCATTGAAAAGTACTCATTTTAAGATTATCACCGATCACCATGCCTTGCTTTGGTTGCACAAACTTCAATCGCCAACAGGTAGATTAGCTCGTTGGACAGCTAGAATATCTCAGTATAGTTTTGATATTGAACACAGAAAAGGCAAATTCAATGTTGTACCCGACGCACTATCTAGAGCTCCTGTCTTTGTTGCTAACATAAATACCATAAGTCTTGGAAAGTCAGATTTCTGTCCTTGGTATAACAACCTGGTTGTTAAGGTCACTAATGCTTCAGATCGATATCCGTCTTCGCGAGTGGAAAATGAAATTCTTCTAAAATACGTTCCAAACAAACATAATATTACTTCTAATTTGGTTCAATGGAAAATTGTTGTCCCCAAAACGAAACGTTTAGAACTTTTTCAACAATTTCACGATGAACCTACTTCTAGTCATCTTGGATCATTTAAGACGTTTCATAAAATCTCTGAAGTTTACTATTGGCCAAAAATGAAGGCTGAGGTGGCTAAATATGGCGGAAAATGCAACGTTTGTCAGTCTAGCAAATGTTCGTCGCAGCTTCGTCCTGGTCAACTTATTTCTATCGATTTGATTGGTCCGTTACTTTGGTCTACTAAAGGTTATACTTCTATTCTAGTTGTGACCGATTGGTTCACAAAATTTGTTCAAGTTCATCCTCATGAAACATGCGCGTCATTTTTTGGTAATTTCTAAGGTAAATCAAGTAAATGGGTTATCTTGCTCCGCCCGTGATATAAATCGGATGTCTTATACAGAGGCTTTCAATACTCCAAAGTTGTGAATAATTTTATTGAATAATCATTATAGTAATTGTAAGAAATGTAGCTAAGAAGGCTATACAGTTGTTTTTCGCAACAAATCTGTTGGTAAGCTAAACTTTACCTATCTCTTATTTCAAAACTAATTCTTGTTTCGTTTAATCACCTTTTAGCGACTTTCTATTAGTCTTAAAGTTCAATAAGAACGATTTAAATATAAGGAAAATTAACCAGCTTCTGCTAGTCACCTGTACCAGCTTCCAAAATAACGTAGCTACCACTAGGAGAAAACGTAACCATATCACGACGTTTATAGTTTATTTTATCTGTAAAAGAATTTTGCGGTAACGTAGATATTTTTTTTGTTTTTTATATAATATTTAATATAAGGAATTAAACAGAATGTCTGCTTCGAGTAATTAAACAAGTTGCAAGGGTTTAGTTAAACAAGTAATTACAGCACTTGTTTGATTACTCGGAGATTTTGGAAAATCTTAAGATTTTAGAAAAGAGTGTAGGGTTTTGACGGGATAATTGTTTTTAGTATTATTTATTTTGGTAGTTAGTATTTGTACTCAGTTCTAAATTTAATTTTAAAAACAAAACTGCAAATTTCCTTGAACAGATTTCAAGAAATGTTCTATCTTATATAGCCATGTCATTTTGAGTTGTTTTTCTACTTTTAAACTATACAAAGTTATTATGAATGTCTTAAGGTTTTTTTATATTTTTTTTTTCAAATTTTTGAATTGGTATAAAAAATTTAATGGCGCCCTATTATTGTTGTTTTTGTGAGTACTTATAATTCCTTCTCTTAACTATCATTCCTACTGAAAGCGAGTAGACCACGCCAAGAATCCCTAAGCAACCGAGAGCAGCCGGCGAGTGTGTGACCTCTTAATTCATTTTTGTATTATTAGCTCAAAAAAGGTTACAGAAGTCCATCGCAAAATTCATCTTTTTTATTCTTCCCCTTGCATAATTAAACGGGTGGCATAAAATACCCTTCTGCACTGCAGCAGGCAATCAAATATATAGTTTCTCCTCTTCACTTAGTTATTGAATGAGCAACTACTTTTCCTGGTTTTCCCGTTTCGCCGACATTAGTTTTTGCCAGGTTTCTTACGCAATTGATTCGCTGTCAAAGTTTGCAGTAATAACTGAAAGCAATTCCCAACGTCCGTTCTATTAATTCCTTTTGCCCTAGCGACAGATAAGCTTTTGGATTTGAGAATCAACCACTCTTTATTACAACGTAGAAGTACCTGAAACCAGTCATCCCCTGCTGAATGCCGTTCTGTGGAAAATCTGTGTCGAATTCCAAGTTTTTCCACAAATTTGAAACCATTTTTTTTTCAGCGCTGCAGCATCTGGAGCAAAACCAACTTTTTCTAACGGCTGTTCATTCCCTAATTCTAGACACCTACCCAACTGCACTTTTGCATTCTCTTTCTCTAAATGTCTTCTAATAGTACGCGATGAAATCTTGCATATTCTGCTAGCTTCATTTATTCCTATTTTGCCAAAATAAAATTTTTAATTGTCTCTTCTAACGCTTCTTCGCTGCATTCAGCTCTAGTTGGTTTTCGGGCGTATTCTTTGTCCATATTTTCTGTGAAACAGTACAAAAAAATGTGTTAAAAACATTTAGAATTTGGGGCATATTTCCCCTATTGGTCTGAGGCATTTTCCCCAAATACCGGTGAAAAACACCCGACCTGACCAGCAAGTCTGACAAATACACTGAAATAACAGGCCCATGACCTTTGATAGGTTATATACGATGCTTACATACAACGCAGTTAAATTTTGAAAAATATTTATGTACAAACAAAATTATAAAATACTAAACTTACCGGCAATTTTTTTGCGCTTCCGTGCCTGTTACATTACAGTAAAAGTCGAGTTAATAAAAAGAATTTATTGGTTTTTAGCGCCACAATTGAGTGTCTATTACAAACACAAGTGCTTTTTGTCTGTGCGATGGTGCTAACATCTCTTTACCGGAAATTGTACTTTGAAAGAGTGGGGCATATTCCCGGATGGGGTGTATTTTACCGTTTTATCCTATATTAAATGAGGAGCATGCATGTCGAAAAACAAAAATTTTCAGGAAGCGAAATATAAATATTTTTATATGATAGAATACGAAATTAAAAATTTTTTTTTTCAATTAATGTATAGACGAACCATCAAAAAAGATGTAAAAAACCATTGATTGTTTAGAAAATATTTTGGAAAAACCTTTGGATTTGTTTAGTTTTGACTGGAATGGTTAGACATGCTCAACTTTGCTTGGAAGAAAGGTAGACAAGTTAAGATATGCACAACACAACCTAATGATTACAGTAAAATGATTATTTTCTTACGAAAAATAACAAACAATGATAAACCTAATTCAATATGTATTGCAATCTCATCTTCCAAACAATTGCATTCCTGATCTTGGCTATTTTCGTTTTCTTTGTCTTTTAACCCCTTTAAGATGTTTTTGTACCATTCCAAGTTATCATCTTGAGCCCACTCTTTGCCAAAATGTGTCTCTAACAAGGTTTGCACATTTTGCAGCTTAGCAGTCTTAATGTTATTTACTAATGGTAATTCATGAAGCTCATAACCAGTCACACTTTTTCCTCGTTTTAGCAAGTTCACAGCTGGAAGCTTGGAATCAAATTAGTAATTTTCATAGCTTAAGATTTCAGTAATAATCTTACCAGACTTTGTCCTTTTTTGTAAAATAATCCGTTTCATTTTGCTTATTCTTGGAAATTTCTTGTAAAAATTCTCAAGCGTTTTCACATCATATAACTTCCAATAATTCCCTATTATTTTCACATTTCCAACTTCAATGTATAATTTGTGATAATCTTTTTTGTTTGTTAGAACTACGCGCTTCCTAATTTTGTTTTCCACCGTACCGAAAACTCTATCAGCTGGCAAAAAACTGTGGCCACGAACTGGAAATATCAATATTATGGTATTGATCTGAGTGGTAAAATTTTGCACCCAATAGAGTAAGGTATGTACGATATATGAATTTTTGTTTTGACCTCCGCAACCATCACAGGACAAACGAAGAGTATGTACTTCTTCATTTAGTTACAAATTTGTTATGTAATTAAAAAGGGCTGATCCTACTTCGACGCATCCCTCTCCCGCTTGATCTTCGGTCCAGGTGTAAAAAGTAGGATTCTTGGCATTCATGCCTACACAACATAAGGTGTAGTAAGAAATTTGTCTGAGATAGTATGCTTCCCCAATTGGAGTATTTGGCAGTGGTTGAACCTGCTGCATGTCAAAACAAAAAGTGAAGGATCCGGGAGGGTGCTGCTTCGCCAAATCATAAAATGCATTAGCTCGAAGCTTATGTACTCGCTTTTCGGTTAATAATTGTTTTCTTTTACCTGCATCTTTTGTATTTTTCAAGATTTCAGACAATCGAGTACAGTAACTGCAGACATCGGATGCCGGTGATCGGAAAACAATATTAAAATTGATCACAAAAACCGTTTGGAACATTGCGTAATTTACTTTTTCATTAGTATCGCACTGATCATTGTAAATTTTATGAAGGTTTTTTATAGACAGCTCGCAGCTCAAGTAGATCCTTTTGGACTTTGATCTACCTCTCTGTACCGCGCAAATACTTTATAAACATTTGACACTTCCTTTTTTGCTTTGAGACTTTTGTGACACTCTTGTCACTGCCTCTGCATTCTTTAGGGATGTCACCATTACAAATAATTTTTGAAATTCGTATAACACGTGCTTTTGACAGACCAAAAGCTTTCAGGAAAAAATTTTGACACACATTTTTTATACCAGTGCTAGTAGGTATCTAAAATAAATTAAAAAATTGAGAACTACTAATACTATTAATACGAAAACCTGATACCTGATAGGTAATAGCTACCGCGTGAGGTTTTCTTTGCCTAACACGTTCCCTCGGTCTTTTGCTTTGGAGTTTACTTACGCCTAAATACAGACATAAGCGTTGTTCTTGTAAAACTTTATTGGGCGAGCTAAAACTTTACTTCTGCAAACATTGATGTTATCTATAGACACCTCGGCACATTGATAGTTTTTAGTTGTATGTTTACAAGGTCCCACAAAACTCGAAAGTTCGGGTTCAACCGTACGCCTTAAAAAAGTATCTTAAGATAAAACCGCCTTAACAATTTTTTCACTTACCTCCGCATTTCAGCGTCTTCTCGTTTTGTTTTTACAATTTTTCTTTTTCGTGAACCTATGTCACCCACTTCTCTTACCTTACACTTATACTTTTTTCTTCTTCCACATCCATCGTAAATACACAATATTAAAAATATAACAACGTTAACGTTTGAACGTGCGAATTCTTACTACGACCGTTATTTTAAATACTTGCATAAATATGACAGTTATAAAAAATGGTCCCTGTACTTCTATTGAAACAATATTATTATTTATAGTAATTTCCACTTGATCTAAATGTTTCCATTAGTCTTAATTAATATTTTGAAGGCAACGACAAAATTCCGAATCGACTTGTTAACTTTTGCATACTTTAATGGAGAATGTACATTAAACATATATTGACTTGTTATCTTTTGAATGGAATATTTCGAACTCTTATAATACTGAGACATGTTTAGTTTTGCCCAATTCGTACATTTTTATTGCATATTTTCAAGCAGGTTTGTTGAGTTTTTCTCTAAACATAGCTAAAAATCGTGAGTAATTCAGAATTTTCAGTATGAAAAGTTGCCTAACTTATTTTCATTTAACCCATTAGTGCATAAGGTTTATGAGAGACATTGTACAACGATTTTTTGCTTCATTAAAATAGTAGTGGGACTCGAAACCAAAATCAAAAACAAAAACAAAAAAAGTTTATTTTTATAAAAGTTATAGACCGTCCCTTTAAGGAGACTGTATGCTCAGAAATTTCTATAAGGTATGATATTGCCTAAAACAATTTTTGGGATGTAGTTCCACATTACACTTGATACAAATAAAATTGTCCTTTTTGCCACACGTGGCACATCTACGATCCGTTGGATAATAATCGACAATATGACTCCTCTCGTCAGATCTCATTTCTCGGATAGGTTTAGGAGGTTGTTTACCCTTAACAGACTTTATACCGTATGTGTTTAATAAAATCAAACACAAGTTTCTCCTAAAATTGAGTAATCGGATCGTTAGGATGAATTTTACGCATTAGTAGCCAGGCATTTACAACACTGACGTCAAATAAATATGCAAATATTGGCCACCACCATTTTCGTTGTCGGATCCTGGTTCTGTAATTTGCTACCATCCCATCCAATTTATCAACTCCCCCCATTCCTTTATTATAAATATTTATAATGTTTGGTTGGGGCAAAGCTATTTTTGATTTCTCGTTTCTAGGATTTTGTAGTACACTCTTTGTTTCAATACTATTAAAAGTTGTTGCAGCACAAACGATTTTATTGTCCTTCCACTGAACCACGGCCACCTTCTTAAAAAAGTTATACTCAAAATGACCCCGTTCTCTTGCTTTCCAGTTTCCTAAACGATTATCACGGAGTGTTCCGCTGGCACAATATCCATTATCGGCAAGATGACTCAATAAATTCACAGATGTGAAATAGTTGTCGAAGTAGAGCTTGTGTCCTTCGTTGGCAGGTATATTTGCAAGCTCTACTAAAGAAAGAACTACTTGGCCACCTAGTCCAAAGTCATATTTACTGGTTTTTGTTGATTTCCCAGTATATAAATCAAATGCCACCATATGTATATCCGTTGTCAGTACAAAAGGCCCAGTTTTTAAAGTCGAACCGGATGGGTTTTCCTTTGATATATTGCTTTGCGTAATGTTTACCATAATACGGAATCATACTCTCATCTATGCTCAGAATCTCTTCTAATCCACCAAACTTTTTGAAATTGTCATTTAGATTTGAAATGAGCAGTCTTAGTTTATCAAGTTTATCATTTTTGTTAATTTTAGAATTATCGTTGAGGTGCAAATTTCGTAATATCAATTCAAACTTATCCAGCCGCATACTGTCTGATAACATTTTCGGAACATCATCTTCTCGAGCCCAATACATTCTCTTGTTAGTGTATTTTCTGTAACCAGACAATAGCAGACCACCAAAGAAAACGTACAACTCTTCTTTGGTTAAGTTTAAGGGTTGATTTGCGTTTTTTTCCCAAAGCATATACATTGCTTTGCTCTGTAATGTGCTCCAAAATGTTGTCGTTGAAAAAAGGGAAAATAATTCTACAGATGACTGCTTATTGTGCACATCCGCTGGTGGACTTTTGGGTAGACAGTGAGTATTCAACGCAAAGTGAGGTTCCCGTTCGTCCCATTTGATTTCTTCTTTCTTTGGTGGCTCCCTTTTATTAGTTGTGATAGTAGCTGATTTGTTCTTCTTCCCTAATTTTCTTTTCTTTGCTCCTTGTTCTTCTGGTAAGGTAAATTTTGGCTGTACAAAAGATAGGAGAGGCAGGTCATCATCACTTAAGTCTTGCATATCGTAAGGTAAACTTTCTGGCTGATTTGAACCTGTTCCAGGTTGTGAGTTATGATATAAAATAACCTCAGCTTCCGATCGCAACATTGCACGATCTAAATGGTTGACATGCTCGTCATCTGAACGATTACTGTCTTGGTCGGTTTCCTATCCGTCGTCGGGTGGAGCAATGTGAATATCCGCAGAATTGATTTTCGCATCTTCTAGAGCTGCTATCAATTCATGAAGAGGCAGGCTGGAATAATAATTGATTTTCATGAAAAGTAGTCATTATGCGCACCGTCCCTTTAAAGGGACACGAGCTTTAGGGCCCAATTAAGTCACATTAGAATGAACAAATGATGCTGTAGAAGCTTGGGTCCATTTTTTGTTTAGGTTAGAATATCTAATAAGCAGGAAGTGTATTTAACACACTAGAAGTCACCAATAAACACACACACTTCAAATACACATAAAAGTCGGTTTGAGGTTAGGTTAGTTGTTGTACACGCCGACTAAAACCACAAATACCGCTGTCCCTTTTAAGGGACTGTATGCACTAATGGGTTAATATTGACTTGTTGACTTTTCCGTAAATGCTCCTCAAATATGAATTACTTAAAATATTGTAAACTGAAGAATCGTTGATAAACTTCCAAATTACATCGTAAAATACTATAACGAAAATAAAAGATCATCACTAAATAAAACGATAGTAAATGTACGGTATAAACACACAGGTGATAACTAAAGCCTGAAGTACACGTAAACAATGTTATTTAACTATGATATTATAGCTGTTTAATTATTTGATTCTCGTACCAAGCATTGATTTTTTTAATGCATAATTTTAGGGACGCAACAATGCAATAAAGTCACCTATAAACGAATGTAATTGTTATAATGCAATGTTTGGGAACGATGTAAAATAAAGACCTAAATGTTGTCAGTTATTCTACAGTGTTATTATGCAAACTACGCAATAACAAATATTAAAAAAGAAAAATGTTCTTGCTTAAATAATTAATTGCAGTGGTAACACAAACTAAACACAGTAACAACGAAAAACTTAATTTTATAATTTGTGGTATAATTATGAAACGCTGTTTCTACTCATACTGTAGATGTATATTTACTCTGATAATTACTAGCAACCGGTAATTATAATGTAAACCGATAAAATCATATTGACGCGGAAGTCATTACTATTTTATTTTAAGTTTTTAATGTAATACGTTTTTCTTGTAATCGATTTTTAATAATTCACATTGTAATTTTAGTCACTTATATAAGTAAGGCCATTCAACTAAAATTTTTAAGTAAAACTTAATTTATGTTATTGGATTCTGTTGTTAAACCAATTTTTATTCCAGTCATCCACTAGAGGGTTTGCACAATATAATAATTCCAGTCTCGTATTTTTTTTATATATAAACTTGTTTTTACAAAATACTTTGGGGGGTTATAATTTATTACAATCTTGAATGTAAATATATTTTGTAGGTGATATTGGTGTTACTATATATATTTCAAAACGTCAAGTACACAACAGTAGTTATAATGCATAAGGGTCTGTTATAAATTCTTCGTAGACTTCCGTCAAAACACTGATAAAAGTTACGAGAATGATTTCGGTAATATTGTCCAAGATCCTGTCGGAAATTTGAATAGACCAGCATTTTTCTTGATATTGGAATTTTCAATATATACACATTCTAAGGTTTTGAGGAAATTACGTTCTTAGAATATCGTGGATGATAAAATATTTAAAAATTATACATAAAAAATATTTATATAAACTGAAAACACACAATTAAGGGCAAAACTGTGTTTTTTATAATGTGCAAAATAAGAATTAATAACGATGTCTAAAATTAGAAAATCAGTATCTTAGAGATTTCGTAATGTAATATTTCCGTTATCAATCATACGTTCAATAACATAAACATAATGTTGTTATTTGTTGAAACTAACTAAGCGAATTGGAGTTAGTTACGGCGTTGACAGTCTCGACTCTGTATATTTTATTAGTTAATTTGCCGGTACGGTGCCCTGTATTAACTGTAATCTACTTGCAAATTTATTACGGGCAAAATACGGATTCCAAATACACATTTTGTGAACATATTATGTCAGTTGCCTTATTTTAGTAGTTTTAGCTTTTATGTCAACAATTTCAAAATTTTATTATTTTGAACAAAAAAATTACGCTTTCGTCGACAGGTTCATTTAATTAAAAAAAAAAGTTACGGAGTAAAATTTTAAGTACAAACGTTTTATTGCTTTGACTATTGTTTATTTAGTTGTTCTTGATATAACAAAAAAATTTAAGTTGTAGTAAAATATTTGTATAAGGGATAAAGATTTTATAATTTATCACATTTGTAAATCTTAATTAACTATCGAAATAAACAACCATGCAGAAACTTTCGTTAAAATATGTTAATTATATTATTTATAAATTCGCAGTAAGTTTTTTGCAATAAAATTTACTAAATTCCACGTTTTCAACAATGTGGTCTGGTTACACTTGTAAAAAATAATACAAAATGTAAGTAGTTCATAATTGCATTTATAAAAACTTTGATTAGTAAGCAATACCTATTATAAATTATTGACATAGCATTATTAAAACGTTACTTAATTTTAAGATAAACATAATTCTTATATCAAACTATTTTATGACATTAAACACTGATTCTTTATTAGTTTAATGGTTTAATCAGTCTAACTTTATTTTATTTAAATGAAATCACAATCTTTTCAAAAAACCTGTTTGAGATTGGCTCTCAATGTTTTACAAATTATGACAAAACGAGTTTTCAGAAATTTTGTATTAACTATAGAGTCATAATTTTTTGTTTGGATGATTGACCCGTTAATACAATAACATGAATATTAAATTTAACCAAATATTACGTTCTATGTTTGTATCCTGTGAACATGATTTAGAATGAAATCAAATTTACAAAACAAACAAAAAGTTCATTATGGAAAAAAATGTTTCTAAAAAAAAACTGTCACTGATGAACATTGATGAACAAAGTTTTGATTCTTATACAAAGTTAAGTAATCTAAATTTAACGTTTCCTTCTAAAAATGGTGACATTGCTTCCAGAATTGATCCAGAATTTATTCTTTAGCACCCCACTGTGTCACATCTGATTAAACAGGCACAGCTAAAAGATTTAGTTTGTTATTTGAACTTAACTGAAAACCAAACCGTGTTACTTGGTTCTATAGTGCAAAATAAAAATTTATTGGAACATAGTACCAGAATTAATCATTTCCGTAACCGTGAGAATACGGTTTATAATAGGTTTTTTTTCTATGAACGACAAGCTTACCTACTCCAATGATGTTGGCAATTTGATGAAAACCCTTGGACGTAAAGAAAAACCCAAAAAATGTGACTGTTTAGTAATGCATCCAAATTTAGTTTAAAAACGACAATATTTAATGCAAATAAAGAGTATTATATAACTATATGATATTTTTTAACAAACATAACTGTAGACCAGTGATTCTCAAACTCTTTTCGTTTGCCCACGGACCCGTGAGTGAAAAAACTACATAAATGCATAATAGAACAAATGACGTAAAAATAAAATATAAACAAATCATTTTGTTGAAGAAGTATTAATTAAAGTTATAACTAAATAAAAACAAAATTTTTAATGACTTGAATGAACCTGATGGTATGTTATGAGTGTATTTATGTCCGGCTCAATGTTTGTGAGTAGCAATCGCAAATCCCACGAGTACTAATTTCTAGTCGGTTTCTTTTTTTATGACGAGGCTCATAACGGCACTCAGTCCAGGTTCTACCATATAGGAAGACGAAAAACCAACCAACAGCTTCTGTACAACAACCCATAATGCTGAATATAAAATAGAATCTATTTTTGTAACCAGAAGTTTTCGTATCCTTGATTAAATATTGGTTTCAGCTCTTCATTTGTAGATAAATTAATAAGTGCCCATGTATTAGTATCTATTGATCTGTATTTGTGCTCTGAGTTTGACTACTTACAAAAACCCAGTCGGGAATAGTAAGTAAATAAAGAATGTTTTCAAATCTTTGGTTAAGGTCCGAATGAAGCGCCGTTAAGTGTCGATAATAAACAAACAAATCTTTATCTCTATTTTGCAATTTTGGAAGATTTAGACACTGAGAACATTCTCTTCTTCTCAAGTTTTCTTTGTACAACAAAAGTTTTGCAATAAACGCAGATATTGCACTTTTAGGTTGAATTAAATTTATTGCGTCACCTTGTAATTTCAAATTAGTCTCGTTAAATCTGGTAAATAAATCAATCATATAAGTAGTGTCATTTTTTGAGATAATTAAATTGTGCCGCACATTATTGTTTTTACTCTACAGGAATTCCAACATTGAATTAAAGAGCAAATAGAAACGATCCAAACATGCACTTTTACATAATCAACGTACTTCTGTGTTAAGTTGTAAACGATTATAATCATCATCATTTTTCCAAACAAAGTTGAGCAAATAATCTCTCATTTCAGGTATTTTTTTTGATTGTATTTTATGCACCTGTTTATATTTATATTTTATTTAGGACGTAAAAATCGCTAATAATTTATTTATTGTTTTTGTTTCAACTTCCATATTAATAGAAATGTCACAATTTTTTAAATTTATAATAAAACTTGCGCGGACCACCTGTCGTTGTTTAGAGACCCTAAAATTAGTTTTGATTTTTCACGAACCCTCTGAATGATTCCGGAGACCCCTGAGGGTGCGTAGAAACCACTTTGGGAACCACTGCTATAAACGATACGAAAATATGGGGAGATTTAAAACTTATGGCAGCATTACATTAGGAAAACCTGACCAGATTGTAGGATAATTTTTTTTTACATAGAAACAATATATATTTGGTCCTTTTCCGTATAGAGTTAAGACTGATACAGAATCTCGTAAAAAGGATATATTGTGGAAGAACTTTTTGTTACATAAAAAACAACTTTCTAAAGATTAGCCAGGCGAAAATAAAGGAAAACATTTTTGGGGGGTCTAAATCCAAAACATACATTCTCCAGGATCATTATTAACTAAATAAACCAAAAAAAGTTTCTTGTCTTTTAGGGAGTTTTTATTTCAACATTTAAATATTTGGCTGGGTTAATCTCATCATCTAGAGTTATTTTATAAGTTTATAAGAAAAAAATTGCTTTGATAAAATTATTTGAACATTGTATTTTTTGAAAGTCGTATAATTTAGAATTAAATAAATAACTTTATGCTTTAACAAGAGTACAGCAAACACATTTGTTTAAATAATACATAGAATGCTAATTCAGGTAAACACTTGATTAAAATATAGTTAATTGAACTGCAAGGTAGGATTTGTCTTGTTCCTTTCCTTCAAATAATTTGTTTCCGTTATCTTCTTAATTTTTTCCTATTTTGACAAATTTATAGAATTTTAATAAAGTACTGTTTTTTCTACTTTCTTCTTAATGCGAAATAAGTAAGTTGTTATCAATTTTTTTATAGGTTTTTTATACCAATTTATCCCTTGACTTAAACTAACCCTATTTTGTAGATTTTATCATTTTTTTCATGTTACTAAAAGCAAGAAGTCATGTCGCTGCCTTCTTCAGAAAAAACTGAAACTGAAGATATAGGATCCTGACAAGCCTTTATATTACGCCGTTCGGGTCTGTGGTTCGTGACGGTTCCGATTCATTAGTTTTATAAATTTTGTGAAAAGTGTAAATATGGAACGCGGTTCAAAACCCGAAAATAATTATTTGTCTTATTAGGCATGTTATTAATAAAACTCATAACTGATTCTCCTTTGACTTAATATTTTTTCAACTTTCTATCGTTTCTCCCATTGTTTTGTTGGTATAAAAAATTAAGCTAATAGTAGGCAAACCCCTGGCCCAAGTATTGTTGACGGTTATTCTGACTTCTTGCAGTTACATAAAGGCCCTTGCTTAGAACTACAAATACTTCTGTGGCTGGGTAATCCCAGTCTAAGAGTTTGTGTAGTTAATTAATTTCATTTTCGTATGTTATTACGTTATTATGTAACTGGACTAGATAGAAACTAAACAGCTGCCGTAAAACTTCAATTTATTATCGTGTCGCGGCATACTCACCAGATTGTTATCAAACACTAGTTAAAATTACCTGTTTATATTCATTGAGTTTATTGCATTCATTCATTCTTAGTCAATTTAACGGTAGAGACCTTGATTGTTCACGTAAACGGCGCTCTTAATGTTATTAGTGGTCCGATCTACGTCCGCTCAATTAAAAGCTGTTCACAACCCGCTTGTAAAGTTTTCTACTTATCAGTGAAGTATTTAATTACTGGAAGATTATTTAATTAAGAAACATGGTAGGTCAAAATCCGACGTCGAGTTTTAGTTTTTGTTGTTTCCTTGTTTTCCGTTAGTACCCGTTCCCACTAATTAATTTCAATCGCCATTATATTGCCAGTAGCCTAGAATTAACAGTTAGAAAACAGAAATTGTACGGTAGTAAAGTGATGTTATATTTTAACTATGTTTTAGAATTTACAGACGATACTTGCCGCAATTGCCGCTAGATAGTAAGACTTATACTTTCTTAAATAGTAATATTCAAAGGCAACTTCATTTGATTTATCCAAAGACAACGTTATAATTTAGTTTTTTATTTTTATTGTACGGAATTGTATAAATTAATCATTTTAATTTAAGTTTTCATATACGTTAATTAGTATATGTACTTTTTTTAAAAATTATTTTTAAAATCTCCACTATGCTACTCCAGGTAACAAACAGCATCGCAAATAATTGCGTCTGACCCCTAGAAATGTGTAACGTGGTACTAAGTACTGTATGTTTATTTCGTCGATGGCTACTTCATTCAGATTTACGATGTATACCAAACAAGTTAAGAAACACCAATTCTTATTTTTGGTGGCGCAATTGTCCAATTGCACAATAATACGCGATGAATCTATTGATACCCTCATGTCATAAACACACAAATGAATTTTGATATTGAGTTTTTTGCAACTGGAACAAAGCAAGTGCTTTTTGCAAATCTGATGAAAAACAAAGTGCACCATCTTTAAAAAACCGTTAAGCATACTCGTGATTCTGAATTCGCACTTTAGTGGCTTTATCTATGAGAATTTTTCAAATCGTTATCTAGACATCCGTTCAAATGATTATGTAATTTCTTCACTTTTCTTCACTTTTTGTCGTTACCGTTTATAAGACGATTTTAACTTTGGATGTTTGTTTTAAAAATGTTCATTATGGAAGTATTTATATTACTAGGTAAGTATCTAGTCTGTAATGCATGATCACAGCGATAATGGGATATTGTGAGATTGAGCGATTCTGTATGCTGTGTAAGTAAATTTTCCCGATGACTGGTTTTTTTATAATCCAATGTGGCCAGAAAATACATTTTATAGACTTGAGTTACTACCTTAAATATTTCGTCGGGAAAAAATAGTTAAACGTATTTTATTTTTTCTCACTTTCTCCAGATTTGGGTTGCCTTTGCACTGCAGAACGTTTACAAATACTAAAAATGAATGTTTGTCTTTCTAACCAAGACAAATCTCAAAACTGACTATTGATTTTGGAAGGTCCAAGTTGAGATATTTTACTGTTGCATTTCCATTTGCACTTATCAGGGTCACACGACGGCAACAGCATGCGATCTTCTTTTATTTGGTTTAGTTTCATACGTTGTTGTGCTTTTTTTACCATTATAATATAAATGTGCGGTATTGGGTGCATCTTCTATGGTGTTGTTTGCTAAGTCTGTGGCTTCAGGTGGAGCAACGTTTAATTTACGCTGATTCTCTAAGTTGTTTAGTATTCTATTATACTTTTTTGGTGTATTTGCTGCACAATTATATAACTAGTAGTTTCGCTCTGTAGCAAGTCATTGTCTACAACGGAATTGTCTGTTTGTACAATTTCAGGATCGTTTTACGTGACAAGTAAAACTGATAGTCATACTAACAACTGCATAATATCTGAATAATGTAGTTCTGAAGTGATGCCCATTTTAAAACTTGGCAACGTTAGAATATTAAATATAATTATTAGTAATTGTTAACTTAAATCTTTAGTTTAATTTTTTAAATTTAAATTAGGTAGTATATTAGTTTTGGTGCAGAATAATACTTTGTTCCTCTTTTTCTCATGTATTATCATCAATTATTTTTATTAATAATGGCGTGTAAATTGTTTGGCTTAGTAAAGAGGACAAAACATGCTCCCAGTACATTACTATCCCAATATCTTATATTGCCCTTTTTTTCATAGTAAGAAAAGTGTAATAGAAATGCAAAAGTTTTGTGACCACATTTTCAGTAAACCGTAAAAAAATAAATGAAATAGTATGGAATGAACGGAATGAAAATGAATCCTGTTGTAACCGTCGTTTAATCTTGGAACGTATTTCTTTTTTGAAGGACCCAATATTTGAGTTGGTTTTATTCATTTCGTCCTCTTTAAGATAAGTAATTTCGCATTAATTTATTGAAGTAATTTCACGTTGTTGAATTTATCTTAATTAATAATTTTGGTTTTATTAAGTACGAGTTAATTACATGTGCACTTAAGTCATTTAGGTCAATTTGTTTGTCATACGTTTTAAGTACACCTTATAATTTATTATTAGAGTTAGCTTTTATTATTGAATTTCAAAGATTAAGATTGCAACTGAATTTTCTGTTTTGGATATTTTTATTTTGTTAACGGAACTGTGCTTTTGCGTGTTGATTTAATTGTCCATTTTTTTCCACGTCTTTGTTGTACTGTTGGAGTCTCTCACGAAAATCTACGTTACTGGTTGTAACTTCGGAAGTGGTACCGAAATTATAAAAGAATTGATTTTTATTTTTGAAATTAAGTTTTTCAAGTTTGAAGACTTCGGAGATACCTTTTTGACTCGAGGATGTAGTTACCGTGGGTTTTAGCCCTTACTACGTGAGTAGTGGTGTCCGTAGGGTTATAAATAAGTTTATTAAAAATTTAAGTGAATGTAATTTTTTTAATTCATTTGTGTTATGGTTTGTTACGTGCGAAATTTTCACAACGTAATACCCTGTATATCGAATTAAAATTAGATTCCGGTTTTGACGCCCTCTGCCGATCTTTATGGTTACTGGCATGTTGCGGGATTAATTTTGAAGCTGTCAACTACGTGAGACGGTCGGTGTCGTTGTGAATTGACATAATTCCAAAAATTTTAAGTACATCCTATGTGCTGGACAGGAAATTATAAGTTAATTACAAATTTATCGTAATTTATTCGGCACAGGCCGTTTCGTCACGCTTCGACCGCATGTCCGATTTGATAAAACAACAATGAAGAATTAATACTATTAATAACAACCGTCACCGAACGTCTAAGATTCTGGAAGGCATATTATCTACAACGAATACGAAGTCTTGACCAGCATTTGCCTTTGAGAGGTTATTTCTTATACGCCAGTCGACTGCGATGCCCACCCTTTCGTAATCGCAATAGCAGCATTTCATCTATTATTATTAACGATTTTGTAGCTTCCTATCTTCGTGAGTTATTGTTGTGACACGATTTGCTATTCAATATCTATTTCAAGCTACGCACTGGGGAAAACGTTTTCTTCGCTCGAGTAGGTACTGGATTGTGGGTAAGTTGATTTAATTTTTTTTCGCTATCAGAAAAGTCACTCACGGAACTTTTGTCTATGTTAATTTTTGTAATTACGTTTACTGTTACAATACCATTAAGGTAATTTTATTAATCATTTTGTGTGTATCGCATGCTGTGTACAAACGATATTTATTACGAAATTTTCTTTGCTATTCGCTTCGACTTAACCTATGTATTGTGTGTTGCCGATACTTTTGGCATTTATGAATTGAGGATTAGATTTGTATACTCTTGTTAATAATAGACGTTACTAAATTAAAGTTTTTGTACCTGTTAATCTTGCTTTTATGGTAACATACCTTTCTCTTTCAATTGTGGTTACCCGAACACCAGAGTAACAAGGATTACAAACCTAAAAATTCGTTACAAGTTTAGGCCGTCTGTCTAGATTGAGGCAGAAATGTTAATTATAAATGATCTGGCGCCCTTAATTATTATTCACTTGAACCTCCCCTATCTCCGACTGTGTGAGTTGGCCGTGCAAGATTCGTAAGACCTAAAGCTTGTAACAGGTTTTGATGTTTCATTTGTACCCGAGGATAATTAAAGTATTATGGAATTTATTGTGTTATGTGCCGACTTTGTGTCGCATTATTTCATTTCGTCTTAGAGCAGTTAAAAATATTCCGACGGATCATTGTAAATCTGCAAACACTTGAATTTATGGGGAACATTTTGTTGATGGTTTTATAAGCAAACGAAAACCCACCACCTAAAGCTACAAAATTTAAGATATTTATAATGACAGTATAAAATCTATTAGGATTTTACTTTTCGCTAACTTGAGTACTTAAAATCTTTGAATTTAAGCAAAATAAAGTTTGTGACTTGTGTTTTTTGCTGCATAAATCTTTCAGTTAACATCACTTATAATTTATTGATCGTTTAAATTATTTTAAAGACGAATTGTCACAGTTTACAATTTTTTTAAATAATATTGCAATCAAATTCGACGAATTAAATCAGGACAGTAGTATTAAGATTTTTGTTTGTATTGTTATGGAATGTTTGTTTTGTGATGTATTCTATTTCTTATTTTATTTGTTTAACTGCGTACAAGGCCTCTGCAATTTTATTTTAACTTAATAACACATAACCGATTTGTTACATTTTGAAAATTCAGTTTTAGCCTACGTATTTACATTATTTTCCTTTTAAATATTTGTATTTTGTTTTATTTTTTTGTGATTACATATTCTTAATTAATTATTGGCATCATTTTTTTTACATTGTTTTAATTTAAATTTAATAAACGTTAATAGTTAATTTTGTAAAATGCTTTGATTCCGTTGGCTTTTGCGCTAATAAATTTATTTTAATGTTTTAGATTTAAGTGTAATACACAGAAGCCCTTTTAAACTAAAAAAAAATTTTACCGTTCAATAAACATCGTAATAATGAAATAATTTGCAAGTTTAAACGTGTAAAAACTCTAAAAAATAACGATACGCATTGACTGTTCTTTCATTCAACGTATCATAGTTAAATTGACCTTGTCTTTTCACATTTTCAATTTATGCGTAATTGTTTCAACTTTTCTATTCCAAAGAATAGTCTGAGACAAAAATTCCGTACTTTTTAAATTTTTATATCGATTGAGTCTAGGAAGCTTATATGCCACGTCATAAAAGTTAAAATTCAACAAAACCAATGATTCGCATTACATTGTTTTTTAATTTTGGATTTAGAAAAGTTTTATAAACATAGTTTTGTTTGAAAATTGCAAACATTTCTTTAATTAAATTTTAAATATGCTGCTTGAAACGCATCCCATCAGTTGTAAATATCAACTCATTTCCGTTGTTTATGCTGGACATCGTCACAAGTTTATCTCTACTACTTGTGCAGAATAGAGAATTTTTTTAGGATTTAAGTAAAAAAATGCATTTGAAATTTACTGTTTTTAGAGTGTTTTTAAATCTGAATTTATTTTTGCACAAATATTTACAACGTCTGAATATAGAAATGACAGGTAAATTTAAGTGTTATCAGCAAAGAAGTGTGAATTAAAACGTTGAATATCTGAGATAAAAACAGAAGTATAAGTAATAAAAACGATGGGTCCTAGAATCGATCCTTGTTGAATTCATATATCAGGAAATTGGGATGTATCATCCGCTATTTTAGTAGCTTGTTGTCTGCATTGAAATGTAAATTTTCTTTGCATTTAATATGTCTTAGAAGTTGCACATTTTGTGTGAATTGGTGATTCAGAAATTTTTGCGGAGATTATACACTTTAGAACTAACTTTGATTTTATAGAAAATAATTTCGTTACAAAATAATTTTATATTTGAATTCAGCATGTTACGAGAATTTTCTCGTAACTTAAAAGAAAGCGACTAACTCAGTTCGATTTGGCAAGCGAGTCCCATGTCTCGGTGTACTAATCCTACAATAAATTAAAAAAGCGCCATAACAAGTAAATAACACTCAATACAGACGTTGTTTAAATATGTCAATCACTGAGAGAAACCGTTTACAAAATACAGATTCTAACAATAATATATTTATTTCCAACAAGAAAGGTTATGAGTTAAAAAAAAGAAAGAGGTAGACCAATTACAATTAAATAACGTTAATAGATTTTTCACAACTATCATATTGATGCAGACCTTTTTAATCAGGCAACACCCCACAACAAGATAAAAATATCAGCACAAAAGCTTACCCAACCGACAATTCTTCGTCACAAGTCGTAACGTTCACTACTTTTTTTTTTTATTTTATTTAAAAAGGAAATATGTGTGAGGTATATAAGCTTATTTATGTTTTTTTTTCAGATTACTTCAGAACTGTGTAGCTGACAAACATACGTTTTCAATAAAATTTTGCAACGTTGGAAAAACGCTACCAAAAAAAAAATGAAATGACAACATATCGGTTGATTACTGTGGGTCACTGCTTAAAAAATCCCTAATACATTGCTACACAAAGGAAACTGTCAAATAAAGTATATTAATGGGTTCTATGTACATTTTATAAATGTTTCTGAAAGTAGACGTGCTGAGGAAAAACTAAAAGCATATACGGATTTAGCATGAAAAAAATAAATCAAAATTACTTATTTGTAACTAAAAACTTGTTAATCTGTGTAATTGGAAATTCAAAATATAAAGATTAAAGAGAATTTATTAGTTATATTAAATTCTTCGCTTATTTTAGATTAAAAAAATAATTATGTACAAGTTTAGCTAATTTTTACGGTAAATGCAGCTTTTTACTACAATTTTGTAGTATTCACTCGTCTACAAATATTTTAAAACTTTTAAGTAATATTTAATCATTTTCAAAACGTTTAATTGTAAATTACATGTAAATTTTTAATGAGCAAAATTAATTAAAGCTTCGTACAAATTCTGATCCTGTGTGTTAAGAAATCTAATATTTTAGTGTTCAGTTTTTGAATACGTCCTATGTAAATTTAAATTATCCCTCGAAAGGATCAAATTGTAATGTAATTAACCTACGTAAATTAGATGTCTCACAATAAATACAAATAGAATTGAAAAGACGGTTTTCTTAACGGAGAGAATGCATTATACTTTGTAATAAAGCGAACCAAGTGATATATAAAAATGTATAGAAAAAGAAGCAGGTGTGAATGACTTTCACAAGACTTAGTGTTGTGTAGAGAATATTACTTATTAAGTGAAACACAGCAGGTGCTGTGATATGTGTATTATATTAACAGAAGCTTTTAAAAGTTACTGTAATCTTTTAAATATTAACTTAAAATCATTTGGGTATATCTGCAGCTATTCAATTTGTTTTAAAAACTGGTTTACATAAAACAGTTCTTGCAATCGATTAAATTAATTGTAGTGTAACTTAATTAAGAGTGTTTGTCATCCCTTTAAAGATTATTGGTAATGAATATTTATGGTAGCATTATAGATTAATTTACATAATTTTTTTTAGTTCGTTGCGTGCTTTGAACGTTTAATAAAACTTTGGTGTAATCAAATTAATTTTAATCCCACTGCTAACATAAACAAAAACTAATATGGCCTTCCCCCTATATTAAACTACTGAATTAAATTCAAAATTTAAATCACGATCAAATATACAATAACTAAGAATATTTAACTCTGTTAATATAAAAAGCCGCATGCTATAAAGCCGAGACCCCTTAAAATTTAAACCCCCTTCAAGTAACAAAACACACAATAGAGTTTAGCCATTTAAAGTGCTATATCTCATTGTGAAAATATTTAATTCTAGTTTTCCCTACAAACCCCACATTGAAATATACAAATTGAGTTGGTTGCGCTAATAACACACTATGGTTACCAGACAGTCATTGGCGACTCGTTTTCTTTTATAAAGAGAAAAAAAATTCACAGGATTCGTGTATTTAAATTCAACGGCAGTCTTATTTTATTTTAAATTTAATTTAAACAAGAAATGCATAATATATTTTATGAAAAGATGAAGGCATAAGTGGAATACTAATTTCTTCTATAAATTAAGAATAAATAAGACATAAATTGTGTTGATACGCTACTGAAGTAACAAATTTTGTATGCGCATTGGCCTCAACAGTACACCATAGAAGATCATATTTTAAATTGGATGAGGGCTGTAAGTTAAAAAACGTCAATGCGATTTATTTAAAGTAAAACATTTCTTTTTCAATCACGATTGTATTCTGGATTTTATTTATATTCAAACTAGACTGTAATAATAGTAATGTATATGATCAAATATTTGGGTCAGCTAAATCAATACCTTAATATTAGTAGATACGTGATTCATTTTATTACAAAATGTTTAAGAATTTTTTTGTTGTTTTACGTATTGTAACTATTTCTTGCGAATATTTGCATAAAATTAAATTTATAATGATTCATGAAAAACCGATGAATAAGACTGAAATATAAATAATTACAATATTTGTTAGAAGAAGTATGCGATGTGCGTGCAGAAATAGCGGGACTTCTAGCAATAATTCATAGGTGACGTCAACTTAGCATGGCCCATTTCTCTTAAAAAAGCTTCATTTTCAATTTAAGTTTTTTCTGTACTTAGACAAAAATGTCTTAAATAAAAATTAATTTACGTAATGAATTTATATAATTTTTTTTAATTTAATGGGTTCGTATAACTTGTTTTAATTATTTAGTAATAGTGGTAACATGGTACAATAACTTTTTGTAATAAAGCGAGTTTGCTTACATTAACACAAATAAAAATTTATATACAGAATTATTATATATTGCGTGCGTTGTTATCCAATAACTGGTTATTATGCAATTAAATACAACTTGGTTTGTATTATTTAAAGAAATATAAAAATATTACTAATACCAGCAATACCGTATGCACTTCACGTGCTTTGTAAATTTATGATTAAATTTTGTTGTGATTATCTACGTGTTTATTTTTTTTTGATATTTTTTTATTATTTTCAATTAATTTAATTGATGAGTGAAAATTATTTAAAAACTGAGAGTGGTATAAAAACAAATTTTATATAGAATATAAAACATCATTAATATAAAATAAAACTGATTACACTAATCAGTTAATTTAAAATGGCAGTTATAGGAACATTTTAATCTTTCATCAATGAATAAAAATAAAAGAAAAAATTGAGAACCTGAAAAAAATTATTTTAAATTAAATTTAATCTTTTCAATATCTGTTAAAAAGTTTTACTTTAATCGCGCATATAGATTACGCGCATTTATTTTAAGCTTTTTTTTAAAATAATTTAATTATTTATAATTATTTTTCAAATTCAAAGAAATTTTTCGTCATCATGATCGGTACTGCAATGTACCAAAATGGGATTTCCATGGTTTCCCTAGTAGCACAAAATATATGTACGATATTCTAATGATCTTGGTACAATATTTAAAGTCGGTTAAATATTGCTTGGTGTCCTGATATTGTTAAAGCGTGTAATAATAATATTCTAAAAGTATATACGTACAATATCATTGATATATTTAAAAAAAAAATTTTTCCATGGTTTACATGACATCAGGTAAATATTTTAATTTTAGAACTTATTGCAAGATATAGAAAATATATTCCAAATATTGCAAAACTAGATAAAAAAAATTTGAGGGCGTGTACTAGTGTACACATGTAAGAAGTGAAACTTCTTTATGGCCTTATTTTTCGCAAAATGATCTACATGCAACTTTTCAGAAATTGGTTAAATAAAGTTAAATTAGATAAATTTTAAACAAAAGGATTTTATTATCATAAACATGAATACAAATTTTTGTAAATCAATTAACTAATTTTTGTAGATTCAATTTCATATTTCAGTTACCATAAGCCATTAATTACAAAACAACAATTGATCGTATCTTATAGCAACGTTTTGACCGTGTACCTTATAACCATCCGTTTTGTGACCTATAGTATGTGCCTCCGTGGCGCAATCGACTAGCGCGTTCGGCTGTTAACCGAAAGGTTGGTGGTTCGAGCCCACCCGGGGGCGAACTTTTTATTTATTTTACTACCTTTGAACACCTTGTACAATTTGTATTTATTTAAAAATATTTTAGAATTTTATAATAAAAAAGATGGCGCGTAACGGAATAATGTTACGCGTAACCGAAAAACATTTGACGGTAAAAAATGTGACGCGTAAAATATGACGGTAAATTTTTTTCCAACGCCGATAAAGAAGTTTCACTTCAACAATGTTATAAAAATATGTACTAACATTATCGTTCGTATATTCTAAAGTCAAAAATTTTTTTCAAAGTTTGACTGACATAAAATATATATTATAATAATATATAGGTGAATGGGGGGTAGGACCGGGTACCCCTATTATAATCACTACCTTGCGCTTCGGTAACGCGCATGTAGCTTATGTTTGATCACGCGATTAACGACAGTGTCGACTGTGAGTTTGAGTGCGAATATCGTTGCAGTTTCGAAGAAAAGCAAAAAAAATTTGTTTTAATAGGTGAGCGATGTTATTTTGCCCAATTTTCAATAATTCTACAGTTAACTACTGGTATAATTGGTAATGTTTTTAATTATAAAATTAGATGCCGTATATTCTTGGCAACATGCCTGTAGTAACCAGTTTTCTTTCAACTTAAACTATAACCGACATTTTCATCTTTTGTAAATTTACAGCATGTGGGACAGAACCGGTGGGGCAAAAACGGGTAGTACCCGGTTGTGCCCCATATGAAATAGTCACATTTTAAATATTTCGAAAAGCAGTCAATATGTTATTATATTTTTATATTCTACTAATTGCAAACATAATGGTACGTAATTATCAAAGAAAGTCAGACCGACAAAATTGGTCAGCAGATAATATAAAAAGAGCGATAGAGCAAATTTTATCAGACGCAATGTGGTACAAGAAAGCTGCTCAAACTTAAATGGTTCCGCAATCTACGTTGGAGGATAGGATAAAAAAAATGAAGAAGAATGGTGTATCATTGGAAGAGGCTTCTTCGAAAGGTAAGTTACTGATAGATTAATTGTCTCTAACACAATAAAAATAATTTTTTTGTTAGGAATGGGAAAATACAAATGTGTTCTCAAAAGAACAAGAAATTGAGCTTGTAGGATACGTGCAGCTCATGGAGAGTCGTTTGTTTGGCCTTAATAATACTGAATTAAGACGTGTCGCTTATCAATTGACCGAAAGGAAACAACAATCACACAATTTTAATCGCGACAAAAATAGCTGGGTTGGATTGGCTAAAATGTTTCTTTAAGCGGCATCATAATTTGTCACTAAAATCTCCAGAACCTACATCGGCAGCACGTGCCATGGGATTTAATAAAGTAGCCGTTGGCGAATTCTTTGATCTACTAATAAGTTTAACTGACAAATATAAGTTTCGTCCAAGTAGAATCTATAACGTCGATGAAACGGGCCTTACAACTGTTCCAAAGAGCCATTCTAAGGTAATTGCAATGAGAGGCCGCAGACAAGTGGGAACTTTGGCGTCCGAAGGACGAGGACAATTGGTGTCAGAAATTTTGTGCTTTTCGGCAGCAGGTCATTATGTCTCTCCATTTCTCTTATTTCCACGGTTAAGAATGAAGGCTGAATTACTAGACGGTGCGCCTACTAAAACAACAGCAGCATGTCATTCAAATAGTTGGATGCAGGCAACAATTTTCGTTGAGTGGATGCAACACTTTATTAAGCACATCAAACCAACAATGGATGATCCGGTTTTATTACTTTTGGATGGTCATGCCACTCATACAAAGAATATTGGTTTAATAGACCTTTTGCGTCAAAATGGTGTCATATTATTATGCTTCCCTCCACATTGCACGCACAAATTACAACCGCTAGATGTTAGCTTCATGGCGCCGCTAAGTACTTTTTACAGCCAGGAGGTAAAAACGTGACTTCGAACGAACCCTCGAAGAGTGGTTACACAATACCAAATCGGTGCTCTGTTTGGCAAGGCTTACAACAAAGCAGCAACCATTCAAACGGCAGAATCTGGATTTCGACAGACAGGAATTTACCCTACAAACAAGTATCGCTTTGGCGAGGCTGACTCTGCTCCAGCGGAAACAACCGAGCGTGACGAGCCAATGTAAGGAACTATACCTGAGATTATGCCCGATATCGAAACCACCTCTGACAATAAAACCAAGTAAATTTTATTGTCAGTCCAGTCCTTCTACGTTCACTGTATCTCCGATGACTGTAATGGAAGTTCCACGTGGTAATCGAAAAATAACTACGTAAGAGGGAAAACCGCGATTTTGACAGAATCGCCTTACAAGTATGAGCTTGAAGAATTGTTCGCTGCTAGCAATAAATCAACAAATTCGCATAATGTAAAAAGAAAGATTACTGAAAAAAGTAATAAAAATAAAAGAAAGAAAGGTATTGAGGAGACTACCTTAGAATCCGAGGCTGAAGAGGAAGACTCACAAGATGAAGACGACGCACTGTGCATTTATTGCAAAGAACTATATTCAGCAACAAAAAGAAATGACGGTTGGATTAAATGCTGCAATACTACATGCCACAATTAGGCACATGAGGGTTGTACGTGATGGCCTGAAGACGATATGGACGATTTTGTTTGTAAAATTTGCGCTTGGATTCGTTAATAACTACCCATGGGGCAGAACTGTATTTTGAAGTGTTTTAGTTTTTACTTCTTTTTTTCGATTTCGATTCCAATTAGCGTTACTTTTGTATTATACTGTAGTGTTTACATTAATAGCATACAAAATAAAAAATTAAAATAATCAAATATTTTACAGATTATTTCCCTTAGATACCCGGTTCTATCTAACTTTTTTATGCTTATTTCTAACTGTACTTATAAATTTACGTATTTATAGATGTTAAACATTTTCTTTAAACTTTTTTTTTAATTTTTGCTTAAAATCCTAACACGATGTTCTTACGATTTAAAAATGCTTATTTTAAAAATTATTTTTGTGTGTATATTTTAATAAAAAGTAATCCAAAATTATAGTATTTAATCTGTTAAAAATTGTATAAGAAACACAATTTAATTATTAAAAAATTACACAAGGAGAATATGAAATCGAGACATCTCCGTTTGAATTGAATTGAAAAACCAATTGTGGCATTCTAAACGGGTCTACACAAAGTACTTTTTAGTAGATTTTGTAGAATTTTTTGCAACATTAAAAAAGTATATTATTTACTTGCTTTTGGGTACTGAGGTGAGAAACAGTTATATAGACCCTCAACAAGAATAAGGAAAGTTTTTTTTTGCTAATATGTATTTGGATTTCGTGCAGTTTGCAAAGTTTAAATTTTTATATCGAGTTTTAGTGCAACGTAATTGTATAATCAGGTAAGTGCCTATTAATTTTCTTATTTTTTATTTTTGCATCATGTTTTTTAAATATAGGAAAGCAAAAAATCATTTTGTAAATAATTTATTTTAACGCAGCGAGTACACCCTAAATTCGATGTTTGCTCAGTTGGCTGTTCAACGTTTACAGAAAATAATTCAAGGAAATTTCAACGGTCATCACTAATTAAAGAAATGCTTTTATTGGTGTAACTATGGTCAATAAATAATAAAAAACACATTAAAAAATATATAAGTAAATATATGTAAAAAAAAGTTTATAAAATTTGTTTGAATATTATCCTTATTTTTTGAATAGCTATCCCAAGAAAATGCTTTTGTGCACTTTTAAAACTAATCATGTTTGAAGTTTTTTGTAATTTCAATAATTCATACTAGTCAGTAAAAAGACAAACATTACAATAACATATAGTAGATGTTCTATTGAAGTGATTAATTAATTAATAGAAACAATAATTCTGTTGAATTTCCTGTAAACTATATTTAAATAAAACAATATATATCTTCTTAAAGTTTCTTTATTGAAAAATTTGAACTGAAACCATTTGCAGGTATATTTCATACCAATTAAAATTACTTTAATATATTTTATTGGATTAGTTTTATAAGTGGACAAAAGCATTTTATTGGGATTGCTATTCAAATATAAGAACAATGTTCAAATAAATTAAAGAAACTGTTTTTTGCATATATTTACTTATATATTTTTAAAATGTGTTGTTGATTGTTTATTGACCATAGGTACGTAAATAAAAGCATTTATTTAATTCATGTTTCTTATTAGTGATGACCGTTAAAATTTCTTTGAATTATTTTCTGTAAACGTTGAACAGCCAACTAAGCAAAAATCGCATTTACGGTGTACTTGTTGCGTTAAAATAAATTATTTACAAAATGGCATTTTGCTTTACTATATTTAGAAAACATGATGCAAAAATAAAAAATAAGAAAATTAAGAGGCACTTACCTGATTATATAATTACATTACACTAAAACTTGATATAAAAATTTAAATTTCGCAAATTGCAAACACGAAATCCAAATGCATATTAGTAAAGTAAACTTTCCTTATTCTTATTCAGGGTTCATATAACTGTTTCTGACCTCAGTACCCAAAAGCAGGTTTGTAAATGCGGGAAGTTGTCTAATACTATACGATGGGTTCCATATGGTGACTTGCCGGTTTGGGTGGTTATTGTAAGGTCAGGGTTATAGCTGCTATTCTATCTGCTTGAGTGAAAAGTTTTTCTTTGCTTGACATCGTATAAATTCTTGAAGTTGTTAATCGCGTAAATTGTATTTAACATTTACGGGAGGAGATCGCAAACAAGACGCACTTTTGCTTACATTTTTAAAGTCGCTGTGGACGGTTAATTTTCATTGTCGGTTAATTCTATTACGCTTGTTGCTATTATGCTGTTAAAAAAATGTTATGTATACTAGCAGTATTAACCCTTCAGATGACGGGTGGATTCAGAATCACGTCATTCGACGGGTTGGGTCTCTCAGACAGAACTGTGTTTTATTTTTTTTCCCTAATAACGCATTGATATCCCCAGTTTCTGGTATTTATTTGTTAGTCTGGTCTATTTTGCACTGCTAAGAGTAAAAATAGTTGTGAAATAACACTAACTTGCCAGTTCCCATTTATTAAAAAAACACTAATGGAAAACACGACTAACTTTTAATTGTACTTGCTTTATATAGTACAAACCAAGTTTATAAAGAACGGAGAAGTTTGCTTACATGCAAAACACGCAAAAACGATAAACAAATGAAATTTAGGGACTTACCCGTATGCAAAAGATTCTGCGTGAGTACTTTGAAACTAGGGGAAGGCCCTAAAAATGTTTTATGCCTAAAAACGACAAAAAATCAGTTCCTTTAAATACAAAAAAATAAATTGTAGGAAAAAAACTTACTCGAATATACGGGTTGGGCCTGACAGGCTCAAAGTCCTTTTGGCAGCCAAACAACAGATGATATAATAAAGACAAATTAAGAAAACCATGTCTTCATTAAAGTTCGGAAAGTACTAAAAAACTGAAAAAATTAAAAAAATTATTTAAAAAAAATACAACAAAAAAAGAGCCTCACAGACCTAGCTCGTCAACCGGAGGGTTAAGCGATTTTTTTTAAAAATTGGCGTTCTCAGATAATTTTTTAAAATGACGTGGGCCATGTTGTTTTCCATACGTTTAAAATCCTTTTAGCAACGTTTCCTGGGGCTTCGAAACGGTTTCCCCAATAGTATTAATCTGTAGAAATCATAATTTTCTCCGTAAATGGTGATACTGATTTAGTAACCTCCAAAAGCGGTATTATTGGTTAACACCTGTGGATTCCGTCTTATCTCTAGTATCCATTTATGGCGATAGATGACTCTAAATTGTTCTTGACGTATTTTATAGTAAATTTCCCTAATTGTTAGGCATGTTGTTAACTTGAATTGATTGTATCATGTATTCTAATTTGTAACTATCAAGAATTTAATTGTAGATCATACTAAATCATTTTACTTTCAATCATAAATTTAAAACATCTTTAACTTTATGTAATACAGTGAGTACGTTAACGTTATACCATTGAAGTTTCTTTGACAGTTTGAGCGTTTTCTAGTGTTTCACAGACCCACTACAAGCAACATACTGATATAATGAATAGCAATTTTTAACATCGGTTTTAATATAGGTTGTATATTTTGTGTATGATGAATAGCAGTTACAAGATTGTACCCAAATATTTTCTCTCGTGTCTTTGAATCAAAATCGTTATCAGTGTGAGTTTCTTGAACTATTACAACGTCTATATCATTGTTTTTTGTATTATGCTTAAAATTTCACAATTCGCGCGGTTTAAGCCTTCAAATGTTGAAATGTCAAACCGTGATAGAACGTCAGATTGTCAATTGTTTCTAAGAAGAACCGTCAGATGTCATGTTAGGATTGTTCCCAAAATGTACCAGGAGGTCACGGATGCGACGTTTTGTGATTCTTTTATAAGAGGTGACTTTCAGTCTCGTGTGTCACAACTGTAACACATTACTTATGGGAGAGACCAACAAGAAGGTAGTCACTTACTTATCCATGCAAGTAATGTGTTCTAAAGTTTAAAAATCAACATGGATTGGGAGGAATTAAAAAAAACTATGACAAACAGAATCACAATGATATTTTTCAAAAGTATTCATAAAAGTAAATACATAATTGACTTCTTTTAATAGTTTCTTATTGATTTTAAAAATTAAAACTAAAAATATACCCAATCAAGGCATCAATTTAGTTCATAAAAAATTCATGAAAGCGTTATACATACTTTTTCATATTGCTAATTTTGCAAACGTTGCATAATATTTTTCTCGCCAATTATTATTCTGAAGATGGCAATTTATTTACTACTAGGACAGGAATCAAACATGTGTAGTTATCAATTTAATCTATTGTGCATTCTACGCAAAAGACAATTTGTAAAAATTGATAAATTGTTTTAGACATAATAATAAAATAATTAATCTTCTGCCGGGCGCGCCTTTCAGAGTTACAGTATCAGGCGCGCGCTGCACTCAGTACCGCTCTCTTAAAAGTCTTATTTAAAATACTTTAGAATAAATTCTGACTAAAGACAAACGCAAACTTTTAAGTATTTGAGTGATATATCATTTTTAACAAAAAACTGTGTGTTATTATATTTAATGTTTACAAATACATAGAAAAAGTTAGACACTAACTAATAATAAAATAAGACAAAATATAATAATAAAATAATTAAGACACTAATAACACTAATAATAATAATGACACTAACAACGTAAATAAGACACTACCTATCTTATTCTGATTGTTCACTTTCATAAAGGCATTGCTGACATTTACTAATTGTAGAGCAATGTTTTTTACAAATGAAATTTTTGCATTCAGCACAGCGAACTGTTGTCTTATTATTTTTTGTACCTCCACAAGTATGGCAAGATCCAGAAGTTCTTAAGAGATTGACGGCCTGTGGGGCTATTTTCTTGTATTTGAGCAAAAACAATTGGATATCTTTTGGCAGCGTTTTCACCATTGCCCTATCTTTTAAATGTTCCTCCATCAAACCTTGTGCCAATAGTTTTAAAAATATTTTTCGTCTTATTGGTGTGTTGTTTGCTATGTGGATCACAAAGAAATTTATGGCAGCTATATCTAAATATCGAAAAAACAGAGACATTGGCCACCTTCGAGTTTTTCTTTTAGTAGCATAGATTGAGCATTTTTGATCAACAGTATCTACATCGCGTTTGCTACCATTGTAATCTAAAATCAACGTCGGTTTTCCTGTTTCACTGTCAATTTCGCCGGTGGCATGCATCGTTAACAACATCAAGACTGGTGAAATCCAAAAAAGCAACTGCCGATTTCACGGTTTTTGTTTGGGAGAAACTCTGGTTGGTTTTCTTTCTTGTTCTTTTTTTAGGGTACCAACAAATGTAATGCCCTTTTCTAATAAATATTCAGCAAGTGGAATGCTGCTGTAATAATTGTCGGTAACAAGATTTCGATTTAATTTTTCAATTGGTTATACCAGTCTTTTTACTATATCAGCACTTTTATGTGACACTTTAAACTGTCCTGAATTCTGTTTACCGCAATAAACTTCGAAGTTGTATGTGTAAAATGTACGACTGTCACACATAGCATACAATTTCAGTCCATAATTTGCTGGTTTTTGTGGCATGTATTGAATGAAACCGCAACGGCCTCTAAATGGGTGCAATATTTCATCTATTGTGACGAACTCGCCAACCTTGTAATTGAATTTACAAATTGAAACTTTCATGGAATTCCCTAATAAGTGCAAGTTTATCCAATTTTTGTCGGGTTTGTCGTGTACGTACGTCATCAAAACGTAAAGATATTAGCAAAAATAAAAATAGTCAACAGCATCAGTAGAATTGCATTTTTTGACTAACAGCAAAAATAAAACTTCGATAAGTGCCATAACTTCTTTTCTGTTTGTGTCATTCGCGTTTCTTTGTCTAGAATAGTTTATTTCTTGTTTTTTACTTTCAATATACACATTTGTAAATTTCACTACATTATCAATCATATCGATGTCGAAAAGTTTAAGAAATGCCTCAATTGGGCTAGTGGTATTTCTAGAGTTCAAAGTAGGCCCGGGAATTACTTTTATAATGTTCTTAGATTTATATCTTGAAGGTAATGACAAAAGGGTACTTATCCAAAGGCTTTCCAAGTCTTTTCCAATACAAAAATGACAATCATCTTCATGCTCCACATACATTTGAAACTGTCCATCCGGTTCCTCGCTTTCCCCTTTTTGCTCAGAGTCACTACTATAGATGTCTTCTGTAATTTTCTCATCTTCAAATTCACTGACTCAGCCAAAACTTTAAGCCATTGTTCTGGATTAGAAAACTTTTCGCTAGACCTAAAAAAAAATAGACAAAATGACAGATTATTTCTGCATGAAATAATTTTGTAATATGTTATATAGATATTCCATAAACCAAAAAGTAGTATTAAAAATGATAAAAAATAGTTATTGCAGTTATAAAATTATTAAATAAAAGTAAAAATATCATTTAGTGCAATAAAAAAAATAATAATAATAATAAAGTATTTGAAAACAATACTTACATTACAAGGCGCGCGCGGTACTCAGTTCCGCAAACAGTAGGTGGATGAATTCACTGCACAATAACGGCCGATCAAATGTAGATAAATGAGTCATGAGTTGTTTTTCCCTCCTCTAGTATGTTCATTTGAGAATACTAAGAGTCCTGATAAGATCATGCGCATAATAAACGCTTTATAAAGAAGTAATCCACGCAGTGCCGCCACGCACCCGGCAGTAGGTTAAATAATAATTCAACGTCGTGGAGTAATAATAATTATTAAAGGTAAATCCATATAATTTTAGACATAAAAGCTTCAACATAGAACATATTAATAATTTTTTAGGGTAAATGGTGTACATAAAAAAATATTAAGATATATTTTTCATTTTATTTTGGCGGTATTATAAACTAATCAGCGCAATTAACCGCATCCTCCTACGCACCGAAGCTTTACGAAGAATGTCCGTTTTTGTCCGATGAAGTATAACGTAGACCGTGGTATAAACTCAGTTTTTTTATTACTTTAAATGCTTGTTAAAACGATGGCTACTATTTTATAAAAGTTTAAAATATTGTATTCCAATATATAATTTGTAATTACAGTGTTTTTTTATAAGTTTAAATCTTCACTAAACATAGTAAAGTTAAAAAATATAATCATTATTTATACTGTGCATATTTGTGTTAATCAACATGGGAGCATATTAATACAAAATTGATAACAGAATGATGGAATAATCATGTTATGCGATATGATTTTGGCATCGAAGTGACATTCAGCTTTCTTATAGATGGTATTATTTTGATGCCTCAAAAATGATAGTGACAGTTTATTGATACCGATTTTATGCGGAATTATCGACACAAATTTTCTATGAAAAAAGTGCCCAAAATGATGTTTAATTGATACCCGAGAAATGGTGTTTAAAAGATATCTTTTTACGAGAATTTTGTTATTTAGGCACTGCCCTATTTTATACTAAGATAAGAATGTGTTCCGGGTGTGGACGGTGTCATTGTTGTTGTAACCGAAGTTGCCAACGTTTCGCCCAATTTCGTAAGATGCTTTATCAGGGCGTGAAATAAATCGCAAAACTCAAACAAGCAACCAAAATCTAACTAAGAACTTTTCAAAAGTTAGATTATCAACTTGTGAAACAAGCCATAATCTAAACTTTGAAATGTTAGGAAAGAAAACGATAACTTGAAGAAGCAAACGAAAATTTAACAAAGAACCACTATCGAGTTAGCTAATCAACTTGTGAACCAAACCAGATTCTAAACTCCGTAGAAGTGATTTAAGAAGAAATATTCTCCGTATATAAAGGAGAAGGATCGTTATGGATAGTTAAGCTCGATTCTGATTGGGTTACGGTTGATCAGGACCGTGTTTTTGATAAATGACTAATGACCGGGAACCAAAGAGGGGATAGCTCGAAACCATGATCGCGATTGAAGTTATTGGGGTGTTTGATGACTTCTATGCTCTCTCGGAATTTTCTGTTTAAAAAGTATGTAGATTTGGCAATCAACGAAACATTATCAAAATCTATCTTGTGACCTGTAGTAAAATGATGTTCAGCAACCGCAGATTTGGAAATATACCTTTTCCTTATACAACGATCATGTTGAATTCGAGTAATGACGGAACGACCGGTTACACCAATGTAGAATAAACCACATGAACAAGGAATTTGGTACAGACCTTGAGATGAAAGTGTAAGAAATTTGTCTTTGGGAGAAGGATGAATCTGAGAGATTTTGCCTGTCGAGTTAAATATGGGTTTAATACCATTCTTACGAAGAAGTTTCCCTATTTGATCTGTAACCTTGTGAATGTAGGGTAAAAAGGCCAATTTCGGATTGGATTTGGGAGTAGGAATGTCCTTAGGTAATCAAGTGCGTGGATGTAGACGACGATTAATAACTCTATAAATGTCTCGCTTCACATAACCATTGTTCACTAAGGTTCTAGTAAGATGACGGAGTTACGAGTCTAGATTCTCCGGTTGGCAAATAGAAAAGGCACGATGAACCAAAGATTCAATAACAGAACGTTTCTGTGCAGGATGATGATGAGACGAAGCATGAAGGTATCTGTCCGTATGGGTGAGTTTGCGATAAACAGAATGGCCCAGAAGTCGTCGGGCTTACAAGTCACAAGAACGTCAAGAAATGGAAGATAACCATTACTTTCGATTTCCATAGTAAATTTGATATCTAAGTGTTGATTGTTAAGATGATCAAGAAACTTAGACAATTCGAGATGACCGCGAGACCAAATAATAAACGTGTCGTCAACATACCTAAACCACACTTTAGGTTTTCATATTGATGATTCCAAAACAACCGTGTTAAAGAATTCTATAAAAATGTTAGCTACAACAGGTGATAGAGGAGAACCCATAGCAGCACCAGAAACCTGTTTGTAAAACTTGTTATCAAATTGGAAGTAAGTAGAGAATAGACACTTATTAATAAGAGGAACCAAACTCAAGTTCTTGTCATGTTGAGACAGAATCTGTTTGATGATAATAAGCGAATCCTTAATAGGAACTAGTAAAAAGTGAAGTAACATCAAAGCTCACGAGAAGATCTTGGGGTTCAAGTTTTATAGTTTCTAGACGTTGAATAAAATACTGAGGGTTGAGGATGTGAGAAGAGGTTTTACCTGTAAATTCGCAAAGGATGTTGAACAAAAACTTGGCTAGCTTGTAGGTACGAGAGGATAGTACTCACGATAGGTCGAAAAGAAATACCTTGTTTGTGAACTTTGGGAAGTCCGTATAGACGAGGTGGTTTAGAATCTGATGGTGTAAGTCGACGTTTAGTTTCAGAAGGTAGATTGAAAGATTTGATGATTTGGCTGACGTCACGTTCAATCCTCGAAGTGGGGTTGTGAGTTAGAAGAACGTAAGTTTCCTCAGACAAAATAGAATTGATTTTCGAATTTCCTACCTACAAGCTAGCCAAATTTTTGTTCAACATCCTTTGCGAACAGGTTTTTGGTGCTGCTATTGGTTCTTCTATATCACCTGTTGTAGCTAACATTTTTATGGGATCGTTTGAATTTCTTTTCTTGATCATCTTAACAGTCAACACTTAGATATCAAATTTACTATGGATATCGAAAGTAATGGTTCTCTTCCATTTCTTGACGTTCTTGTGACTTGTAAGCCCGACGGACTTCTGGGCCATTCTGTTTATCGCAAACCCAACCATACGGACAGATACCTTCATGCTTCGTCTCATCATCATCCTGCACAGAAACGTGCTGTTATTGAATCTTTGCTTCATCGTGCCTTTTCTATTTGCCAAGCTGAGAACCTAGACTCAGAAGTCCGTCATCTTACTAGAACCTTAGTGAACAATGGTTATGTGAAGCGAGATATTCATAGAGTTATTAATCGTCGTCTACATCCACGCACTCGATAGCTAACGACATGTCTACTCTCGAATCCAATCCGAAATTGACCTTTTTACCCTACATTCACAAGGTTACAGATCAAATAGGGAAACTTCTTTGTAAGAATGGTATTAAACCCATATTCAACTCTACAGGCAAAATCTCTCAGATTCTTCCATCTCCCAAAGACAAATTTTCTACACTTTCATCTCAAGGTGTATACCAAATTCCTTGTTCATGTGGTTAAATCTACATTGGTGAAACCGGTGGTTTCGTCATTACTCGCATTTTGTAACATGATCCTTGTATAAGGAAAAGGTATATTGTCAAGTCTGCAATTGCTGAACATCATTTTACTACAGGTCACAAGATAGATTTTGATAATGTTTCGTTGATTGCCAAATCTCCATTCTTTTTCAACAGGAAATTCCGAGAGAGCATAGAAATCATCAAACACCCCAATAATTTCAATCGCGATCATGGTTTCAAGCTATCCCCTCTTTGGTTCCTGGTCGAAAACACGCCCCTTATCAACCGTAACCCAATCAGAGTCGAGCTTAACCACCCGGGACGATCCATCTCCTTTATATACGGAGACTAATTCTTCTTAAGTCACTTCTACGGAGTTCAGAATCTGGCTGGGTTCACAAGTTGATTACCTAACTCGATAGTGGTTCTTTGTTAGATTTACGTTTGCTTTTTCAAGTTATCGTTTCCTTTCTTATCTTTTCAAAGTTTAGATTAAGGCTTGTTTCACAAATTGATAACCTAACTTTTAAAAAGTTCTTAGTTAGATTTCCGAAGATATTCTTATCTTGATATAGATTTCGGCCGTGGAAGCTTTCGATATTACACTGGCCTATTTTTTTAAATCATTTTATATGTGTAACTTAATATAACCAATTTGAAAAAAAGAAATTATTTTAATTAGTGCTACGGGCACGGGCATGATTTTCGTTTATCAAAAAAATAATAATTTATAATTTAATTGTATAAAAATTGTAAAAAATATGAATGAGCCATGTTGATACAAACTGAAAACCCAACAATTTTTACATTACACATTAATGCTTAAAAGGACTACACAATTTTAAATAAATGCTATTTATTTTTTTTACAACAAAAACCAATCGTTATTAAATAAGGTATATTTCAATTTAAAACAATTAATTTAAAAAAAAATGCTATTACTAATTGGCGAATTATTGGATAATTTTATTTTAAGCACATATTAGAGACAAAGTTAGATGGTTCCATACACACATTTGTTTTCTAAGGTTTTAATCTAAAAATTAAAAATTTTTAGTTAAGTGACAAAAATAATATAACTTTACTACGTTTTTTTTAAGAATATAATGTAAAAGCGTATTCGTGACTTAACTCACTACAAAGAAAAACGTTTACAAAAACGTGTGACATCTAAGTGTAAAATTTATTATATTTCGTAGGAAGAATAAAATCCATATACTTCTAGATGGTATCATACACGCAGTCAGAAAAAAGGATAAATACAACTTTTCGTAGTAATGAAACTTGCAAAAGGACAATACTGTGTTTATATTATTTATTAATTTATATTAAGTAGTGTGCTTTATTTAGAATCAATTGTGTAATCATGTAGTGAGTAGCTTTAACGTGTGCCTTCATTTGATTTAATTGTTTTTAAAATATCAAACCTTACATCAACAATGAGAATAATAATACGTTCTCATATTTTCTTTAGAAAACACGTTTGTACGTAATACAATATGTTAGTAAATTTTATAGTTGGTGCAACGTATTCATTTTATCTACAACCTTCATGAGTATGTATAATACATAAATTGCACTTGCATTTATCTCAACAATAAATATAAATATTATCTGCATTTTGCACTAGGTAGAATACTGTTGACGGTTTGACAAAAATAACTTGATACTATCGAAGGAACATAACAACTGTGAGTCCATAAAAACTATTCGTACTTGTTTATTTCGTATTCCAGCTTTTGCGATAAAATTTACTGCTTTAAGTGTCCGTTTGCGTTTGTTGATTAAATGAAAGGAAGTGTTGTTTGATACGACCAAATTATAACATTATTTAAACGTAATCACTGGACGAATTAAATATTTAATTTTATTGTAAATTCTATGAAAAGATCGTAAAGTACGCACCCCTAAATTGCTTTCCGGAATCGAAACATTTTCCATTTACCCTTTATGTGTTGGAATGAGCGAAAGGATAATTTATTTTTTGTAAAGTTTGCGACGTAAAAGGGCGAGCAAAATTAAATTGTAACAAAATTAAATGGAATGTAAATCAAGGCATAAGTGCGAAACGCCCAGCAGTTTCCTTAAACAAACAGTGGTGCATGTCCCCAATTACCCGTTACCTATACACGAGCCGTTTAGACTCAGAGCCGTTAATGGCTACATCTCACGCGCTCATAGCCGTAAATCACCGTAGTTGCCACTGACTTAGTAACCTGCTGACATGATGTCAATCGTTTCCATTTGCATTGGTAATTCTACATTTCCAAACACAATCATGATTGGACAATTCTTTACGCACTGTCAATGGAAATACACGTTTCAAAGCACATCAAAAAAGTTCATCCTATTACAAGTAGGGCAATTTTAAATGCGATATATATTTAGATCTTATTGCGTGCTATACACCACTGCAATAAAATTCTATTACTAACTTTACTTCGATATCGAATAACATTAGCATTTGCGAAAAGACAGATTATTCTTAAATACACGTTTTGAATAGTAACTAATAAAATTTATTACAAATAAAACGTAACCTTGCTTACTTTTTAACACTAATAGTTTATCAATATTACCTTTAAAAAAATTATGATATAATTCTTAACTATACATTAAAATATATAGGGCAGTTTTATCCATAAATTAAATACTGAAATACAAAAATAGTTTGTTTGACAAACAAAATTTTGCATTAAAGAACGCATATGAATCATATATTATTTTATTCTGATTTAATTTTAATATTCTTAACTAGCGGAATTGTGCCTAAGTTGGCATACCGCTCGAGATGGCATAGTGCATGTTTCTCTTACTATTATTTAAGAAGTACTTTGAGTTGCTAGCTCAACCCATGGAAAACGTAAACTGTACAAAAATATTTAACATGGATGAAAGTGGCCTCTCTACGGTGCCTGTAAACATTCTAAGATTATAGCTTGTAAAGGTAAAAAACAAGTCGTCGTTCTAACAAACGCCGAACGTAGGCAGCATCTTACAATATATTTGCAGTTTCAGTGCTGCAGGAGTCTATGTGCCAACAGGATTCATTTACCCTAGAAAAAATATGAAGAAAGAACTTATGGACAACGCTCCCGCTGGTGCCGTTGCATTTACTTAGGAAAATGGCTGGAGGGACAAGAACATATTCGTCAAATGATTGCAGCTAATGCCCTGTTGATGTTGGATCATCACATAAGCCATAAAAACCTTGAGGCTCAAGAGTTTGCTAAATCCAATGGAACTGTCCTTTTTTGTTTTTCCCCCCACTGTACACATCGGGTACAGCCCCTCGATGTGTGTTTTTTGGACCTCTCACAACCTATTAGAATCAAAAATGAAATTGGTGGCTAAAAACCCACCCAGGAAGAACCGTAACGCACTTTTTAAAAATGTGTACCAGAATGCAGCAACACTTTCTAATGCTGAAAAGGGTTTTTCCACGACTGGAATATATACCATCAATCCCAACATTTTCTCAGACTGAATGTTTGCTCTAGCGAAAGCAACAGATCTAGAACAAACACATATAGAAGGACCTGCTAAAACTAATTCTGCCGTACTAATCAAGAAAGTCGTATTTTTATCAAAATTGAGTTGTCGTATCTAAGAATACAACAGTATATTTTCCTATATATCCTGCCAAGTTAGAATGTCGTATGTGTCCATTTTAGACTAGTAAAATAAAGCACAAGTAAATTTTGTCGTAACTGCAAGAAGGGTCGTGCTCCTCACGAAATAAGTCGTAAGCCACACAACATGCTAAAGTAAAATGTCGTATCTACAACATATTCTGTGAGATACGACGTTTCTTCTTAGTAGTGGCTAGTCGTTGTTGCGCAGGGGGTTGAAGATACGACAAAGTGTGTAACATAACCTAAATTAAAAAGATGACACATGTTTTATGTTGTATTAGTATTTAGTGTGAAAATTGTGGTAAGTTTATAAAATAAATGTCATTACTTCATCACCTTACTTGTTTCTTTTATTAGTTTGTTGTTAGCGTTAACAATTTATAAAATGAGTACTAGAAGAAAACGAATTTTAGAGCTTGCTTTAAGCAGTACCAAATCTGACCAAATTAATAAACCCAGTAATCAATTAATAATGGATTCTTCATATGAAAAAAAAATATTATGAACTTCAAAATATTGAACCGCAACCTTCTTTTCAATCCAACAACTATAACAATGCTAATTATTACAATTCAGGAGATGAATTTGCTGAAGATGACGACAATTCTGTTAAAGACATTGACTACCTTTCTACTAGAATTGATAGCGAAATCTCAGATGAAAGTGATATTGAAAATATATCACCAGCAATAACGGACATAATACAAAATAACAATTAGAATGACCTAATGGGGTTTATCACAACCTTTATTTTAGGTGACATTATTAACCGAGTTGCAGCATTAACCGCCCAAAACCATATTAGTATGTCCTTGACAAAACAACTATTACGAAACGAAGGAGACATGAAACATCTTTAGCAGCGAGAAAACAAGCCAAAATACACATAAGCATTTCAGAACATGGAGTAAAAACTAGTTGTAGTGACAAGTGTAAAAAACACTGTTGGGCAATGTCTGAAAAAGGAAAAGAAACATTTGTGCTGCATGGCACAATTAAAGATGTTGTCAAAAGACGAACCGTTGCAGCAGCTGAAGGATCGCGAAGCAAGCAGTCTCTGAAATTGTTTCTAACAAATGAACGTGGTCTAAAGTTTCAAGTTTGCAAACAATTTTATTTGGCGATTTTAGGTTAAGAGTTACGCAATGATAGAATTTTAAGAAATGTGTTGACTTTGGAAGCGTCCTTAATTACGCCTAAAGTGGATAATCGTGGGCGAAAAAGCAAGGAAAACCGATTTAATAAAAAAACTAATAGAAGACCACATAGAATCGTACAGACCAACAATATATCATTATAGACGAGAGCATGCTCCGTTAACACGGTACCTTCCCAGTGATATCACCATCAAAGGAATGTGTGAACACTTTAAATCTAAGTATTCAGCAAACATTTCTTACGAACTATACAGAAGAGTTGTGGCGAAGAAAAAGATTTCTTTTGCCACACTAGGGAATGAAGAATGTTCACTGTGCGAAACTTTTATTCTACACTGCAAGTCTACTGGCCACACCAAAGAAAATACTAAACTAAATTGCCAAAAATGTCGATCATGGAAAGATCATCATAATAAGTATAGAGCTGTCCGAAAAGAATACCAGCAAGACTGGACAGTATTTTTCAGCCGATCTCCAAAAGGAAAAAATCGATGCTTTTTTGAAATTTACTAAATGTAATATAAATTTTGTTATTGTTGTTATTCATTATGCTGCCTCGTTGTGATATGTTCAAAGAAATCATTTTTGTGCCACGGATAATCGCTTTCAACGAATCATTTGTTCCTCTTGGAACATCATCTGAAAAGCCATATGCATTTATCTGACATGAGGGAATATCTGGACGAAGTAAAGATGATATCATGTCGACGTTTATCTTTATATTATGGTTAGATAACTGTGCTGCCCAGAATAAAAACTGGGCATTGTTTTCGTTTTTTATTTATATCATCAACTCAAATCTTGTAAATCTAAACTCGTTGAACATTAAATACTTTCAATCTGGACATACATTTATGTCAAGTGATGCTTTTCATCATCAAGTTGAGTTATCATTAAAAAGAAAAAACAAAGTGTATGGTTTTGAAGATTTTAAAAATTGCGCCCAATCTGCAAATTTAAAAAAAGTAAACGTTTTTGAGATGAAAATTGAAAACTTTCATAATGTAACAGATTTCACATCTTAATACAAACTAAATAAAATTCCCAGGCCATATCTTCAAGATATGGTATTTATTGAATTTAAAAGAGACTCCAGATCTCTGTATTTCAAAACAACTTTCAATTCTGCAGTCCAAGAAGTACCCCCAAAGCAGTTGAAAAAGGTATTTTAAAAGAAAGAAAGAAAAATTTGTTACACAAACTTAAAGGGATTGTACCAAAGAACCGTTTGGTATTTTGGGAAAATTTGACTGAATCTGAGACTCTTGAAGATGATTTAGATTAGCAAAAAAAGTTAATAATAAAATAAATGTTTATATCTTTGTCTTATGTGCATTTTAACCGCTTATTTCTATAAATTAAAAAAAAATGTTGGAGATACGACTCTTTTTGTTGTAACAAGATAACACAAAATGTCGTAAGTGCATTTTTTCTGTTTAGTAACAAAATAGCATAAAATAATCGACAGTTCTCTCCAGAAACCCAACTGCAAAGAATATATGAAAATTTGTCAAATTTATGCAAACTGTATATAAAACGTACCGACTTCACTAACCTGCAAGAATTAAAAGTTTGACTTGCTACTATGAGGATATAACCCCTCGAAAACCCCCCAAATATTGCGTAAGTACAGTAAGTACAGTTTTTGCTACAAGATATTCAAGAAACGTTTTAGCTTGTCTTTTAGTAGATTACATGTAGATACTTGTTGTACGGGCAAGGAACTTTCCAACAAAATTAAGTCTCAGACATTAAACGACTTTGCTAAACGTGTACTGTAGCGGAGAACAAATCTAAAAAAAATATTATAGTAAGATGAAAGTTATTCAAGAATTATGTTAAACAGATGCCACAGTAGACGCAATTTGCGTTGACTACATGTAAAATTTTGTCTGCTATACCGATTTATGATACATTTTACCTGCACCAAGAAACGGGCAATTATTCCACGAGAAGCCCTAAGGAACCAGTTTTAAAACTCAACCACAAAACAAATAAGCGCAAAAAAAAGAGAATCGCCATTGGAACTTGGAACATTCAGGGATGGAAAAGTAAGAATAATGAGGTAATACAAGAACTAAAAAAAAACTGTATACATATCAATGAAACAAAAAAGAAAAGAAATGGAACAGAAACCCTAGAAGGAATATTGCACTGTTGGAGTGGAGTAAATAAGGAACAACGAGCAAAAGCAGGGGTAAGAGTTCTTATAAAAAACAAATACAAGAATAGAGCCAAATCGTGGCAACCAATAAATGAAAGAATAATAAAAGTGAATTTAAATATATATATGGCAGAGAAATTACAATACTAGGAGTATGCGGACCAACGGATGATAGCCCAGTAATAGAAAAAGATAAATTCATACAAACTCTAATGTAAGAAATAGAGAAACCGAAAACAACAAGAGAAATTATTATAGCTGGCGACATGAATGAAAGAACAGGAAGGATGAAACGGTGGGACAGTTTGGAGAGAAGATCGTGAATGATAACGGGGAAAGAATAACAGAAATGTGTGAACTACAAAAACCCAAAATAAAAATATATACATAAATACACCTGGACACAGAGAACAAGAAATCTAAGATCAATTATAGATTACATAATAGTAAAGAAAAACACTGCAATCACAATTAAAAATATACGAGTGAAAAGAGGGACTGAGTGCGGCAGCGATCACAGATTGTTAATAACAAACATGGAATTCAAATGGAAAAACAAGAAAACAGATAGCACAATAAAGGTGGAAAAATCAATAAAAACCAAAAACTCAAACTGTACCTATTGCAAGACGAGACAATAAGAGAACCATACCAAAGAAGACTGGGCCAAAAACTAATAGAGTTAAGATTTGATACAGTCCAGGATACGTATATAAAAATAAAGGACAGTATGAAAGAAGCGGTATTAGGAGAAATAGATGAAACAGAAACAAATTTCAAATGGAAATTTTAATGAAGCAGCCAAGTAAGCAATTAACGTAAAAAAACAGCTACAAAAAATGGCTAAGTACAAAAAAGAACGAAGACTATAGAAAGTACAGAGAAACAAATAGGGAATAATCGTTAAAAAAATGATGGATAAAAAAGAACCTGCCAAAACGTCGACCAATATATTGGATTGATCAGAAACTCGGAATTATAGAAAATAATAAAAACCTTAAAAACGAATAACAAACATAATGCACACATACCGTATATCAGGGAAGATGAATAGGAATCCTACTATAAGAATCTATTAACAGAAACACGAAAATATTTTATAGAACAAAGAACATAAGGGAAAAAGCGAAGAAAAAAAAATAATAGACATCACAGAAGAAGACAAGCACAAAGCAATAAGAACAATAAAATATTATAAATCAACAGGACCCGATGGAATTGACCACAAATTAATAAAATACGGATCTAAAAAAATCATACGGATTATCAGAAATTTAAAAAAATAATAAATGGAGAACAAATGCCCTAGGAATGGAAACACGTATATCTTCCATATTTAAAATAGCGATGATAGGAACAGTCTACAGAAGGGTAATAAGGAATAAACTAGAGGAAAATGTAGAAGGAAGAATTGGAGAGGAATAAGCGGGTTTCACAGTCGGAAAATCGACCATTGATCAAATATACTTACTACAGCAACTTATAGAAAAGAAAACGGCAAAAAATATAGCAATACATCTTGCTTTGATTGATTTAAAAAAAGCGTTTGACACGGTACCAAGAAGCAAACTCTGGAAAGCCATGACAAAAACCGGAGTACCACACAATCTGATAGAAGCAGTGAAAAACCTATAAGGGAGAGTCTTCCAGTACCGGCCGGCATCCAGTACTGGCCAGTTGCAGTTTCAGAATACAAATAATAGATGGCGTTGTAACGTTTACTTTTCTTTTAAGAGTACGCTCTCTCAGGGATACGCCTCGCGCGGCTGCGACGTGTCGCGACCTGCTCGCTGTCAGTGCGAAGATTTGTGTAGCGCTTAGTGAATGTACGATACACAAGTAAAAATCAGAGAGTGGTTACTGGAATTTAGATCAAACCTGGTATGTACCGACTATTTATATTGCTGTTATAAAATATTTTTTAATTAAACCTCTTCGCGTATGATCTTGCAAATGCGTTGACATGTTATTTAATTCGGTTTCCTACAGTATCGGCCGCTAAACTGTCTTCCAGTACTGGCCTTTATTTCAGTATTCTTATAAGTATCTTTTTTTATTTATCATTTAAATTTTAGTTTTTATTTATTAGCTTATTTTATCAACTTATTTTAGTAAATTTAGTTATAGATATACGAAAATGAGAGGCGATAAAAGTGATGGTAAAAAAAAGAAAAAACAGGGGACCTGGGATCCTGATAATATGCGTAAAGCTGTGGAACAGGTGCTGAGTAATAGGATGAGTCCGCGTCAGGCAGCACATCGTTACCAGGTACCGAGAACTACATTAAATGACAGAATTAGTGCTATCAAAAATAACAAAGAAGTAGTTTTTAAGCTAGTTATGGGTGTTTTCAAAACACTTTCACATCTGAGCTCGAAGACGTACTGGCAGAACACACCAAAGACTTAGAAAATAGGTTAATGTCTTTGAACAGGCAGGAATTTCTTCATCTCGCGTTTCAGTTAGCTGAAAATTTAAAACTACTTCACCAATTCAATAAGGAAAAAAAGATTGCGGGGAAGAACTACTATTATGCTTTTATGAAAAGACACAGCAACTTATCATTGCGAACTGCCGAAGCAACCAGTTTAATGAGAGCTGACAGACCTCAGGTAGACCGGTTCTTTGAAAGTTTTGAAAGTTTGATGCAAAAGTTTAATTTCACTGCTTATAAAATATGAAACTGCGATGAAAGTGGAATCAGCATTGTTCAGAAGCATGCTAAAGTTACGGCTACAAAAAACCAAAAACAAGTTGGAAAACTTACTTCTGCTGAACGTGGAAAAAATGTGACTGTGCTTTTTGCTATGAGTGCTGGTGGTCAATTTGTATCGCCATTCTTTGTATTTCCACGATTTCGATGCAGAATTGTTTTTGAAATGGATGCGTCACTTTGTGAATATTCAAATCCTACAGAACAACATCCAGTTCTATTAATTCTAGACGGTCATGCCAGTCATAAAGACTTGGATGTTATTCAGTTTGCTAGAAAAAATCATATTCACATGTTAAGTACTCCACCTCATACGACTCAAAAACTTCAGCCACTTGACCGAACGTTTATGAAACCATTTAAATCAGCTTACAGTGATACATGTGATTTATGGATGCTATCAATGGCTTTCGCGGCACTGGCATTTATCCAATTAACAAAAACATCTTTAGTGACTTACATTTTGATTCGGACATGACAACATCACAGAAACACAACAATCTATGTCAGAACCGTCAGCTTCAACTTCAAGGCAGTCAGAATCGACAAATGTAACACGACAGGGACATAATATAACCCCTTCAGCTTTGCGGCCACTTGAATCACAAACTGCTACTTTTGAATGAACTAAGCCTTCAACTGCCGCTCTTGACTCTGAACCTCAAACTGTTTCTCTTATTTCTCAACAAGCTGAGCCTCCAATTGTTCAAATTGCTACTCCTCAACGATTTGAGTTTTAAACTGCTACTTCTGGCTCTCGACCTGAAACTGTTATTACCGCTAACATTGACCAAACGGTTAATAATTTTAAGACAATAATCACCAAATTGTTACCGGTTCCTGATGCTTCGAAAAGAAGGGCTAATGCACGACGTCGTAAAGCTGAAAAAAGTGGAAAGTTCTCCATACAAAAATATGTTGGAACAGAAAAGAGCAGATAAAAAATATGTTGAAAAAAGTGCTGATTTAGCTAAGCTAGAGAAAAATATGTTTTCAGGACGAGATGTTAACAATAAAAACAAGAGATTACTTTCAGGAAAAGATGTTACCAAAAATAGTAAGAAAAAGAAAAAAGAAAATGAAAGTCCACCTCATACATTGAGCCAAGAAGATACAGTTTGTCCTTTGTGCCTTTAATCTCATAAAGAAGATTGGACACAATGTGGAAATTGCAAGGTTTAAGTCCATAAGGCTTGTGCAAACATATCAGTGCTATCACAACAATATATTTGCGATTATTGTGTGGTATAATGCCAATATCTTTTCTGGTCGGTATTGAAGGCCAATTTTCGTTATGTTGATTTTTTTGTTTTACAGTTTTATTAATAAAGTTGATTATTTCTAAATATATAGATGTTTTATTATTTGTATTCATGAAGCAGGAGTTCCTTTACAAATATCAGTAGGTATTATACGTCTAACATAAATTTTTGTTTTATTCTGAATCATCCTTAGGCTGACGGTACTAGCGGACTCTCCCCTACAGGAACAACAAAGTAGCAGTGAAAGTTGGATCGAAAATGACAAACAACTTAGAAACCACTAAAGGATTGCTCCACTTCACCGACACTTTTTTAAAATATACCTTGAGCACACCTTAAAAAACTGGAAACGAAAATGCGAAGGAATGGGCGTGCAAGTTAGAAATGAACACTTATACACACTTCATCGCTCAAGATGAAGAGGATCTCGGTTTTATGCTGCGTAAGTTAAAAGAAAAATATACAAAAGCAAGACTAGAATTAAATTTCACAAACACAGAATACATGGTAACAGCACAAGACAACTCCACCCAATAATATGCGATAAGGACAATACGAGAAATACAAAATTCCAGATATACAATACCATGCTATAAGCATTATGACATACGGACCAGAGAATTGGACCATAAATAAAAGAAATTGAAGTAAAATAACAGAAGTAGAAATGGAATATTGGAAAAGGTGCTGTGGAGTTACAAGATTGGACGGAATAAGCAATGATGAAATCAGACGTAGAATGAAAATGCAGACAGATACGCTCAACTACATAGAAGAAAAAAGACTCCAATGGTACTGACACGTCAGACGATGTAGCAACAATAGATGAATCAATAGAGAAAAAACATTGGTGATGGAGAATTGAGCAACAAAAAAGAATGGAGATTGAGGTTGGGAGATAGAAGGCGGTGACAACCGTAAAGAATCTAGCATATATATACAGGAATATTGAGCTGATTTCTTATTGTTTTGTGTTATATTTCCGATTATTTTCAGGTAATATAATACTATAAAGATTTAATTTAATGAAAAAATTAAACAAAATCTACAACATCATTGCGCGGAAGAAGGACAAAGAAACACAACTTAACAAGCTGAAACTAGCTGAATTTTATAGACGGGATAGAAAATAGAGAATTTATCAAGATAAACAATGCTATTTTACACAAACGTAATAAAAATACTTCAAAATACAAATTCTTAAAACTGCATCACAAAAAAAATTTAAATAATTTGTTAAAGAATAAAAATTCATTATACTTGATGATTTTTGTATTTAATTAATGTAAAGCAATGTTTACACTGAAAAAATCAATTTATTTTTACATTAAGATTATTTTTGTAATTGTGATATTAAAAATAATAAATAAATAATAAAAATATGTATTCTGCTTTTTTAGAAGTGTATTATATAACTTAAAAAGAAATATAAGTGCTCAATTACAAAACTTTTACATCTTAATTTTAAAATCGAAAGTTACATATGTCTCTTCAGAACAAATTTGTAATATGTATGCTAACATGTATATTAATACCCCAAAAAGGTCGGCAGTTCTCAAATTACACCCAAAACATGTTTTTATTTAGCGCACTAAAATATTTTAAATTATCAAAATTATGAAAAGTTTTGATTTTGATATAAATTAAGGAAACACTTTTAATTAAATATGTAAATCCTTTACCAGTAATCAGAATTTATTTTAAATCACGTTGCCAACAAATTGATCATTACATTTAAATAATCTTTATAAAACGTTACTGAGATGATAAAATATGATGAAACAAAAACCACGAAAGACATTTTAATCTTATTAACATTTATATTCAAACATATTTATTATTACTTAAATACGAAAATAATTTAAAAAAATTAGTACGTATTTCTATTAATGCAAATTAATGTAGTGATTAAGAACTGTTCGTACTTAAACAACCTCATCACATAATCCCCTTCAAATAAATTAATTGAAAACTTTATATTATTCCAGCAGGAAAAAAGTTTAAAGAATGATTACGTTTAGTTAAACTAGGGGTGCGTCTACAAACGGTGCGATATAGTTTATGTCTACCGTCAGCTTAATTAATCGTTGGCGCTAAACCGCTGATTCTTGGCACTGATTATGTATGCCGTTAGCAACACTTCTATAAAGAACAATTTTCTTTTTCCAACCTCGTACATAAAACTCAATACGACTGCGCTTTTATGAAAAATCTCTTTAAATTAAATACCCGTATAATCTTAGAAAACCTAATGGACGAATTAAATTAGCAGTAGTGCTTTTCTACTATTAAAAGTAATTGTTTCACTTACGCTTCTTTTCTTTTTTAAAAAAATCGCATTGTGTTGAAAATTCGTCTGAAGCTTTTATAACAAAATCCGAGTGCATCGAAACATAATCTGTTTAAATTAAAATTTTGATGTTTACTTAATTTTTGAGTATTGAAAAGATTATACACCGTTGAGAAGGTACATAATGAAATTTTCCATCAATTTTGTTTTCTTTAACGAGAATTTATGTTCAACTTGTGCAGCAGTGCATTGGCGAATAGCTACGTTTCTTAAAGCATTATTGCAATAACTTTTAACGCGATAAGAATGCCATGCCGTTTATTTACAGATATAGAACTATAATTAGAATTTATTAACACAATTATAATTTTAATATTTATTTGGCTTTCATGTGCCATTTATTTTGTTAAAAACTGTTATTTTCCAGTACCTTCATGCCGTAATTGTCGATTACATCATAATTTGCATTTGCATGAATTTATGCAGTTTTCCATAAAGTGCAAGTTAAAAGTAATTTACATTTTAAACTGTTAAGGTAATGTTTATTTTGAACAATAGTGTATTAGCGTTTATTACCGATGACAATAAAAATAAATCAGCTCCGTATGCATACATGCGTAATCAATTGTATTGTATTGGTATTTAAACATTTCTTAAAACACCGTTTGTTGTGCTTAACATCATTTTTATACACATAATGATTTTCTGTTTCAAATTATACTGAAACAAGCACTTACAGAGGCATCTAGTGTTAAACTGGCAAAGTGCCGGTTTAATTACATTTAAAACACTGAAATTGCGTCGTAAATATGGAACACAAAAATTATTCTTGTTTTTATTGTATTAAAATTTTTAAGAGATTTTTTTATAAAAAAAATTGTTCTCGTTTTATGTTAAATAGAAGTAGAAATGCTTTTTCGTACTTTGCCGTAGGACGTTTCTGAGAGTACTGACAAAAATTTTACGAAGTTTATTTTTATCCAACTAAATACTTCTTATGTTAACTAAATAAAAGCATTTTAAATTTTTTGTGTATTGTTAAGTTTATAAAATTAATTGCTGATGCATTATGTTGGCCAATTAACCGTTTCTTAAGATTTGAGGTATAGATAACTTTTTATATAATCGTTATTGCTATGTGTCAATAACTGTTTATAACACTAACTACAATAAAAAACCGTTTAAATAAAAAACTGCTACTTTACATTACAACGTTGTTTCTAGGAAATAAGATTTTTGTGCTACTTACAATTAATAAAACTACGAATCGATTAATTTAAATTTTTCTATTTAGGTAGTTATTATTGTCGTGTATTTTATTTATTTGCATTTGTAAAAATTAGAAATTTTAACATGCAAAACTTTTATTGTAAGCTTATTAATGTTATTTTGTTTTTATTAAATTATAAAAAAAAAACATTTTTAAAAAATCAAATGCAGCTGAATATCGCTCAACCTAATCATTTTTAATTGGTTTTGAAGATTGATGTGTTTAATTACATTCATTTGACAAGAAATTGAAATATTCTTTTAGACGTTCAATTGTAGCTGAGCTTGCAAAAATAACCTTAGCACGTCAATTAATGGAAAATTATAAGAATTATAAAAACAACATAGATTTTTATTGATTTTTATGTAAGTGACACGTTCAAACGAAACTTTTTAATTAAATAGGTACAATCACAAAGGTTTTTGTATTGAAACTGTTTTAATAAATTTTAATAACACGTTGGCAATTTCAGAAACAGTTATTTAACTGATTAAATAATTGCGAAGTGTTAGATGCTCCATTAAATATACAATTAATAAATGTAAAAAAAATTTCTTTGACTTATTTCATCAATCTGGGAAATTAATAAATGTAATACAATCTATGACAAATTCAGATCTATTAACAAATCTTCAATACAAAGGGCAATTGCTATGACAAATAAGTGACAAGGATGAGTGTGCTACTTGAACTATCAATAAAAAAATAACGACGCACTATGGAACGAATAGGTAATTGTCATCTCAAAATTCAATTTTGTGAGGTTTATCATAGTACTAAAATAACAATTGATTTCTGCCACAACTGCAAAAAACCAGGACATACAAGTAACCAATGTTGGTTTAAGAAGCAAGCTAATCAAGTGTTTAATATTACATTTTTTAATTTAGCGCATTCCGCATTCTTAAAAGAAGGGGTTGTATCCTAAGGGGTACAGGATTAGTATTGTAAGAAGAATGTTGACACATTCATATATTGTTATTAAAATTGTAACTTTTGCAATTTCTTATAACCAAATTTCGAACATAAGTGTCTAAGCAACAATTTCATTCATGGTCCTTCGACCCGAATTAAAATATATATAAAAATTAAGAAAAATTAGTGAAAATCAGTTTGTTTATTCATCAAAGGGGAACGATTGTGGGTACATACAGTCGACTAGAATCAACATTCAAGAATTACAGATACTAGAATTTCGTTTGCTTTTTCTCTTCGTGGTTGATGCCGGTGTGATCAGGATTCAGTACTTCGCCGAGTAGTTGCAGTAAATGTAAGACCTTTTTATCCATTCCTTTATCTTAGAATTGTTTTGCTTATATAAGTATTGTACTGCGTGTAAGTTTATACGTTTCATATTTCGTTACGCGTTCATTCAAATCATTAAATCAGCGTGTACGACATTGAGATACTTTGTTAATTTTCATTGTAGCAAATAAACTTGACCCAATTACTGCACGAGAATGGGAGTCTTGTAAATTCGATGGCAAATTTCCTACTATGATTGCGTTTTTCAATGGAACAGCTGATTTACTTGTAACGCTTGAGTTAAGCAGAGTCAGTTCAAAATTGTGTCTTTCTGATAAAAACTATTCATATAATCAATTGCATTTTAAATCAAAATTGTTTTTTTCTGCAAACATATAAAATTCTTTTTGCAAAAATTCTAATAAAGTTTTCAACTGTCCAGAGTTTTTAATCCTTTCTACTGTTGCTAGAATCGATCGTGCAAAGAATGCTAAGCTTCAGGGTGCAGTGCAAATACGGCAGCTGCAAGAAATGTCATTCAAGACATTATACGTTGCTTCATATGAAGGTAGAACCTCAACAGTCTTCAGATTTGAATGTTTCTTTAAATGCATTTACTCACACAGATAGACAATCAAATCTTTCTAGTTATACGAATTCAGTTCAAAGCCAAACTCTTATATCAACGGCTATAACGCAGAATGCAGATGTGTTTGATAATGTTTATAATTGCAGAGCCCTTTTAGACTGCGGTTCACAATCAAATTTCATCACTTCAAAATTATGTCAAACGTTGAGTTTAAATCAAACTAACGTTAGTGTTTTTATTACCGGAATAAGTCAAGCAGTTTCATATAAAAGCTAAATGTGTCACCGAGATTCATTCTCAGCATTATGCGTTTTCTACATCAGTCACATGCCTTGTAATACAAAATATTTGCGATTGTATGCCAACCTTTAAAATAGACTTTAAACATCTTAACATTCCTAGCCATATTAAATTGGCATCTCCCAAGTTCTATATTCCGTCAAAAATAAATATTCTTTTAGGTGCTGATATCTTCTGGCAAATTTAGATCCGTCCGGTCTTGTCATGCAAAAGACTAAACTGGTTGGAACTTGCGAATCTTATTTTATTTCAACATTTAAAAGAAATTCTAATGGTCGATTTGTCATTTTCATTCCGATAAAAGAGAAATAAGAAAAGTTAGGCGACACTAAAGAATCGGCTTTAAAACGTTTCTACAGTCTTGATCGTAAATTGTCTAATAATAATATTTTAAGAATAAGTTATAACGAATTACTTAATATTTCTTAAGAAACACTTTTAAGATCCTCCAAAATGTGTAATTAGTTAAAAATTTTCCTATTCAATTGATAGGATCCTTCAAGGTGGAGGAACGGCAAAAATAAAATCAACCTTGTATGTTGTTAAGGCGACGTTTTGTTGGCTTTAGTGCTCAACTTCAGACCAGTCTATATAATTTAAAACATCAACAATCAGTAATACATATTACACATCAATACAATAGTTATAACATTAAAATCTATCATTAACAATTAAAATATAGCATTTTACATTAATATGACAAAGGTGACTTGAAAACCAAATCGAAAAAATGCAATTACACATACTCAATTAAAGTACCTTAATGCTACTGCAATATTACTAAATATAATAATAAGATAATATAAAGCAATAAAATAAAATAAAAAACAATTAAGAAACTTACCAACAAATTAGTGGTTGGTTTTACCCCAATTAATAAGAATACAATTTTTTAACATATAAATTATATACATTACAAACAAAATCGTGGCGTACACTTATAAATAATGAAATAAAATTATTGAAACCTTGATAGATAAGTAAGAAATTGTTAACGGTTATCAATATTAACATACCATCTAATACACTGCAAAATTTAAACTTTTGATGTATTATGGAAATTATTAATTATTTTATAATTTTATAAGTTATAGTTGAATATTAATTTTTAATTTTACTAATAATGTTATTGTAGATCGCACTTAGTTTGTCAGTGTCCGTTCTAAAATTTACATTGTTTTTGTAAAAATTAATAAAGACCATTTCTGAGATTAATCTTTTTTTTAAATGATATTCTACATCTAGAATTTCAGGGATGTCAAAATTAAAAGTATGTCCTGTTATGACGTGATGGCATGTAAGACCTGTGTCACTAGCTTTAGTACTAGTATCATACTTATGGTTTTTGATTCTATTATTTAATTTTTGTTTTGTTTGTACTATGTAGTAAAGATTGCAATTATTACAATTAATTTTGTATATTACAGATGATTTATCTAATAAGATTGTTTTATTCTTTAATTTGGTGTAGATTGTATTATAAATAGTATTGTAGTTGTAGAGAACAATTTTGATGTTATCAGATTTTATTATTATATTAATAATACTACAACTTAAACCCGGTTTGTTTATTAGTCTTTTGTAGTGTATGATAGGGTGTGATAGGTTAGACCTATCACTGAATTGTACTGGTTGATTGGATTTTAAAATTTTTTTAATAAGAGAAAATGGATAATTATTATTTTTTCGTATTTTCGTAAATATGTGAATATTTTTAGTATGGAATTGACTGCTACTAAGTTTAAGAATTTTATTTTTCATTGTTTTAATTAAATTAATTTTTTGGTTGTGTGGATGTTTTGAAAAATAATGCTATATTTTAATTGTTAATGATAGATTTGAATGTTATAACTATTGTATTGATGTGTAATATGTATTACTGATTGTTGATGTTTTAAATTATATAGACTGGCCTGAAGAAGTTGAGCACTAAAGCCAACGAAACGTCGCTTTAACAACATACAAGGTTGATTTTATTTTTGCCGTTCCTCAACCTTGAAGGATCCTATCAATTAAATAGGAAAATTTTTAACTAATTATAACGAATATTGAAAGCATGGGGCATGCCAGTTTAATTAACGTTCCGGGTCTTAGTCACCAAATCATTAGGGTACTAAAAAACAATACTATCAATATAATTTTATATAATAACAACACATTATGCGACAAATTTTACACTAAACTAAAAAATAAAACTAAAGATCTCGTAAAATCTGGCCTCATCTACAAAATTGATTGCAATGACTGCGACAAATTTTATATCGGTCAGACTAAACAAAAACTAAAAAACCATATTCAAAACCACAAGTACGTCTGTAAAAAAATATAATAACGTTTTCAAGACCAAAAAAACAGCGTTGTTCTTTCATCGATGCACAGCTGCAACATAACTTAAATTTTGACAACCCAACGATATTAGATTTTGAAACCAATTTTAACAAAAGACTTGTTGCAGAAATGATATTTATTAATTTATATAAAAACAACGTCAATTTTAGAACTGATATGTACAAACTACCTAAATTATTTAGTAACTTATGTTGTAATCTTAACTAACTTAATTAATTTACTTAATTAACTTAAAGTAGAGGTGGCTCTGTTACCAAATAAAATTATTGTTCTAAAAATTGCTAATTTTCGTAGGTTTGTCAAATTTAAAGATATGTAGCGTGTTGTATTTCGTGTCTTAATAATTTTTTTATTTGTTATTCAATTTTTTATGACTCAATGGTAAGTAACTGTTATCCTTTTCTAGTTTTATTTTTGCATGTTTAAAGATTTCACAAAAAATTTTTATTGAGTAGTATCACAATTTTTATACACCTAATTATATTATAACGTTTGTTAGTTCGTTTAATTTTTAAATTTTTGACGTTAATTTGATTTTTGTTATTCATATAATTATACATTTTTAATTTGTTTTTAGTTGACAAAATAATCTAAAAAATGTTTGTTGCTTACAATAAAAGAGCGAGCCTGATGAAGTGTTCATTGCTTCTTTTTCTTCTTCTTATAAGAAGGAACCATTAAGTTGTCCGCAACAATTCAGCTCATTATTTAGTACGTGTAAGTTATTTTCTTAAACAAATTATGATTATATGCATTAATTTTGAAACTCCACATTCACTATGCTTATATATTTTTACTGTAATATTTAATAAATACTTTACGCAAAATAAACTTAGTTTTATTTATTATTACATATTCCAATTTTCATTTCAATTTTTGATTTGATTTTTGAAATGATATGTACCTATTCGCCCTATTTATAATACAATAACTTATATAAATGCTACTTTGTAAGAATAATTTAATATGATGTTAACATAATTTTTTGTTTAAAAACGTAAAGCTGTAATTGCTTTACAAGAATCTATGAGATTCCGGAACAAATATAAACATTAGTAGATGCAGTTATGTTAAGCGAAATCATACATTAAACTTAAAAATTTGTAGTTTAATTAATAAAGAATTCTAAATGTGTGTTGAATTATAAATTTTGCTACAAATATATGATGTTTATAACATATAAATTAAAAAGAATTAAAAAAGTTAATTAACCGAGGTTAAACAACAAATCTTGAAGTTCAAAGCAGCACTGATCCAAAGATTTATGAGTTTTAATAAAACGGTTTAATAAAAAGTCTTAGATAAGCCTCAACTAAATCATTATAAATAGTATTTCATAAATTAACGCCAAATGTAAAAATACTGCGTCTATTACAGTGAACAGCAGATATGACCGTGTCTAAATAAGGTACATGAAGAAAAATGCATCGGATGTTGTATAGTAACGCGTACTGCATCTTAAGTAATTATTTAAAGTTAGTAAATTTTTATTATCTTTCTTAGCAGCGCACATACAGACACGCGGGTTATGATGCGTAGGTAGTATTTGATACATAAGTAATGGTCGTCTTAAAAACTGGTATAAATAGAACGTGAAAAGTATATTTTTGCCCACACATACAACAAGGCACTATATTTTGTAATCGGGATTAATTTATTATGCTCCTTTACACAAAATAAAACTTACTGCTACTGATAGCGGTTGTGACGTAAATATTATTTATAAGTAATATTTCAATTATTAACTATCCCTAACTGTACTTTATTGTTGTAATCGTAAGAATTTGCTTTTATACAACACTGTTAGTAGCCACTGCAACATTATAAGGAAATGTAATATCGAACCACCTACGTTAAAACGAACACTTTTATTAGGTTACAGTAAGGGCTGTAAGCATGCAATTTAATTCGTTATACTCATATTTCATTCCATTTTCCATGGGTACTGCCCTCTGTTCTATAGTCGCGCTGTTTGAACTTTCAGCGCGAGTCCTGTTGACCACACCTGTGCACAAAATACCGTCTGCATATACGGTCAATTAATAATTATTTAAACACGAACATTTGTCAATGCTCATATTTACTTTGGTTAAATTTTTTAGATGCAGTTCTAGAAAGTAATAATTCTTTTTATAAAAGAATAAGGAAAACAAGGCATGTCAGTTGACCAGACGAAGTTATGGCGTCCACATACTATAAATATGTATTCTACTGGCCTTTGCATACAATAGTCGCCGGAACTGATCTTTATCTGTTGCATCAACACTTTTTTGTTATTCCTGAACCGTAGCTGGATGTTATATGGCTACCTTTAAAAATATCCTTATACGATTAGTTTAAATTTTCACAAGTCCCTGCACGATGCGGCAATCCTTAAAAAGAATTATTTTGAAATTTAAATTATTTGCAAATATCTATTGTAAATCATTATTTTTATTACAACGTTTTTTTTTTGTAATAAATTAAACTGATACTGATAAATGACACCAAATTAAATGTGAGTGATTTGAGTTTATAGTTTGATGAATGTATGTTGTAATACGATTAGAAAAATAACAATAACTTGTGTTCAGTAATGTAAATAGTGCAAATATTATTTATAATACAAAAAAATGCAACTAAAATATTAATAGAAATATAAACACATCAGTATTAACGTAGTAGTAATTGTAGTTTAGTTGGCCCAAATTTACCGTTTTTGTTCTGGCGTAAGAAAACTACTAAATTTATATTTGATTAGTTTTAGTAAGAATTCATTTTAATAATTGGATTAAAAATTACTTTTTGGAGTACATTTCTAAAAGTACTAAAATATTCATTGTATAATTTTAATTGATGTGTGGCTTCGCTACCTTATTTAAATTTCATTTTAAAGCGTAAAACATTCCTACGCCTTCTGTAAAAGTTAAAAGATATGATACTGAAATCGAAGGTTCATAAGCGAAAATTCCACCATTATAGTCATAAAATGTTTCTATGTGGTTCGTGCAATTAGAATCGCAATTTATTACGGTAAATATCACAAGCGTCCTCACAAAATATCAGCATGTTCTGGCCAATATAGAATGTCACGTGCTGGAATCCATTTCCGACTACATATCCGATCCTCAGGAATACGAGAATTTAAAAAAAAATTAATAAATACGCAGAAACTGAAGATGTTCCTCCAGCTCAAGTCAGTTACGATGAGACAAAATTGCAGAGATGGCTGATAAAACCATAGAGACCTCACCTCCACCCTACAGCGTTGCAGAAATTGTAACGGTACCAGTACAGAAGGGCAATACTGACTTCAAAAAAATCATCGAGCAATTATAAAAACAAGTAGCTTCTTTATTAACAGAAGTCAAACGACTTCACCGATCAAGGTCTCGATCAAAATCTCATTCTCGAACAAACACAAAATTTTCATACCACCCTGCAAGTTTAATGAAGAATCGAAAAACGACCAAACTCGTTTTCGAATCAATTTGCGTTAATCTATTAGATCATTTTCTCATTAATATTAATTTCTGAGTTCAACTCTAACTTATGCATAATAACTAAGTAGTTTTTTTTGGTGCGTTTATAATTTATTGATATAAAAGTTGGTCAAAGTTCTCTTTTTGATCGTATAATGATAATGTACCTGTTGATGATGTTTCTGACGGATTTGATAATAAGGAAAAACACCAGTATGCTAATATTATATTTATAGTAAGATGCAAACATCTTCCTGACTATAGACCCTGTTTGTATTTTATGTGTAATAGTGTAACTTGTATCCATTTTATGAACAATTGTCTATTTTATGTATTGAAGTCGCGGTAGGTTACTTCCTGATAGATAGACTCTACATCCTTATAACCTTTGTTTAATATATTATTGTGTGTTTATGTACATGTGTATTCGTGGCCCTTGTTTGTTTGTCTCAACTATTCAACTAATAGCTGGGTTGCTTCCGTAACTAGGACCTCAGAATCTAAGCAGGTTGTTAGTTAACTAACTCTTCTTCTGTTTGATATAATGTTTGTGTACGTGTTTATATGTGTTGAGACTTTATCCTGTTATCATATCTGTGTATTTGTTTAATTGACTAAAATTTGAGATGTTCTAACTATTCTATTGACATTTTTGATTATAAACTTGATAAATCTAAACTATGTAATTATGTTGCATTTATCTTTGGTTTGAGGACCGGAGGGGTTTCTTCAAACTGCGCAAAATAGGTTTTTCGGATTGGAACTTGGTAGACCTTATAAAAACGAAAGGACGTTTGACAACGCGTGGGTTTTTACAACAATATGAGTAAGAGAAAGAAGAAAACGTAGAAATTCTCGAAGTACTTCTAACACAAAACAAAAAAGTACAATTAACAATGAAAACCAAATCCATTTTGTACTGAAACTGCTAAGGTGACTTGTCAAACATGGTCCGGCAGCAACACAAGTATCCGAGTGAGATAGAGAGCTCTACCGGAGATCGTTGCTATCTGGTGTTTTATCTATACGCTGTCGGATTTTCGAAGGTGTGGATTTTAGTTTGGACACAGATTAGTCGTTGATTTATTTTTGTCGTGCGACATTACAATCTCTTGATATGAAAATGGGGGACAGAACCAGAAATTCAAAAAATCGAAATGCTAAACTGACCAACGAAGATCGACCAGAAAAGAAAACTTAAAAAGAAAGCTATTCTGCACTATCAACTTCTTAATAAAGACTGGGTCGTAAAATTTACGGTAGGGAAGTATAGGATACTGCGCCTACCGTGTAATAGAAAGCTGGGGGCAGGTACCAGGAACTAAAATTAGACTTAGAATTTGCGATACATAGCACGACAGTCTAGGCGTGCAAAACGGGAGGGAGAACCTAGCCAGCCTACCTATACCTTTCTATTCGACGTCATCATTTATTGGGTGAACTCAAACTAGGAACAAGTAATCAAAACCTTAAGTTTATCACTGCGAATAGCTAAATCGTATTTTTCTACAAAACATTGCAAGAAAATGCTGTAGATGCTAATATGGCATCAGTCATATTAAACTACAGAAGAAACTGAATCCAATATAATCAAACCTAAAAAACATGAACACTAAACACAGAAGAAGTTGATGTACCCAAAATTTCTATGATAGAATTAGACATTTATTGATTCTATAGTTCTTCAAACTGCATGATGGCAACATGTACGAATGTACGAGTCTATGTTGCAATAAATGGCGTTAAGCCTAGTTTACACATGTTTGTACTTACCAGCAGACAGGGTCTCGTTTTTTCTTTATTTAGGTGTACATACAATTTCAGACACGTAAACAACCGCACAAACCAGCAGAATTTGAGCAGAAAAACAGTAGTAATTTAGAGGAGTTATACTGTGTTTACATCGTGTGTTTGATCCATTTGTACACAGCGTATTGACAAACTCACCCGGTTAAAAACCATGGTAGATTACACGGTGCAGTAGTTGGAAGATCTACTTTTCCAGCAGGATAATGCCCGTCCTCACATTATTAAATAAAAATGGTGGTAATATTTCATTTTCTTTGAAATTGTAATCATTTACTACCTCTGAGTAGCTAAACCTTCCTGTTAAGCTTGGTCACAAAATTCCCGCACCTTCTTGGTGTTGCAATTTGGAGGTCACCGAGTATATTTAAGTCATATAATGCGATGTGAGCGCTGTGTGGTGTTAAACCTGATAATTAAAAGAAAAATCGAAGAAAAAACATATGCCGGTCTTTGGCAGAACTCAGGTTTGAAATATATTTGTAAGTGATTTAGCCAGACATCAACAAAAATTTTCAGAGCGGCGGTATCCTGCGCTATAATAACTAATTGGATTAACAATCTACGTAGAGATACGGCGCACTAAGAAGAAGAAGATCAATGCGTTAGACAATCAGAGCAAACTGATCTGAGGTAGTCTTTAATACAACACGTCTAAAAACAAACTAATCTAAAATTCTACTGTAGCAAACAGCGAGCAACGAACAAGCCGAACAGCTAGCAAAGGAAAGACGTTTATTAGAAATATGAATAAAAAACATAATTATTTATCTAAGTACTAAAATAATACTTGACCGTGTTTATCCGTTAACATTAGGCAGAAAATGTGCGTTCCACTTCACAAGAGGTCAATAGAAAAAAATTAAGTTTATTCATTAAAGAGGGTTTTTGATGATACCGTTTATATGTACAAGTTTTTGATAATCTTTTTTTTTTATGATACGGTGTAGAATTTTTCGTAAATTTCGTTAATTCACAGGAATGCAATTTCGCAAATTACTTGCTGCAAATAGTTTGTATAAATTGATACGTATCGGGAGCGACTTCTAGAGCTCAACCTTAGGTTCTGTAGTGTTTTTCGTTGGCTGTTCATAATCGAAAACGTGTAAAAAGGAATCGAAGGAGCTAATTTTTTAAAGAATTTCAACCTTTTGGTAGATATAAAAAGTCAGAATTTTATAGATGCTACCTCTTCACTAACATCACATGCAAGACTAATAAAACCAACTTTTTAAGCGTCTACAGTAAACAATAACTCAAATTTTGCAGACTTTTTGCGAGAGTTTCCAAATATCACAAGGCCATCCACAAAAGTAGTGTCATACAAACATTCGGTAACACATCACATTACTACATAAGAACCACCGTGTGTTGCCGCGTCACAAAACTTTCTCTTAAGGTTTCGCTGATCATGCTGTCAGCTTCTTCAGAAGATTTCTAAAGACTGATGTTATTCTGATATGATCATCTTCTTATTGATGGGCCAGGAATTATTCCTTTTACCCCGTCGTCTTGAAAGTGTTATCATTGATGGAGTTAATTAGAATGATTAAATACATGAATAGGAGACGTGGGATGCTTATTTGTTGAGTAGTATAGTTTTTGGTCTTTTGATTATGCTGAGGGATTTGTCGTAATCGGTGGATTTTCTTACTAAAGGATTTGGGTGACTTGAATTTGTTGAAAATTGGGATCTTGATCTTGTTAGGATTTGTTCTACGATGAGAGAAAGATTGGCATCGCGGTGAAGATCTTTGTTTCTGACAAACCAGGGAGCGCTGAAGGCTAATCTCAGAGATTTGTTTTGAATTACTTGAATTTTCTTAATTTGGGATTTAGCAGCTTGGCTCCAAACAGGTGAAGAATATAGCATGATAGGATTGATTATGGTTTTGTATAGAAGAATTTTGTTTTTTTGAATTTAGTTTGCTTTTACGGCAAAGAAGAGGTGCTAATGATTTAAGTGAGCCACGACCTTTATTGACGGCAGATTCAACGTGGGAAGAGAAGGTTAAGCGCTTGTCTAGTGAATTAGGTTGTTAGAAATGACGAATTGTCCGTAAGGATGATCCTTTAATCTTCTAGAGAAAATTACCGCTGCACTTTTTACGGCGTTAACATCTATAAGCCAATCAGTAAATCATAAATTTAAGATTTCTAACGCTGATTGTAGGCGATTTGTTATGTGCTTCGTTTGCCAGGAGCGGGCTAAAATAGTGGTGTCGTCAGCGTACAAAGCTAGTTCTATATTCGAAGGTTTGAGAATGTCGTAGGTATAAAGATTGTAGAGGGTTGGGAAAAGAACGGAGCCTTGTGGGACTCCTGCAGTTATGGGTCTGATAGAGGACGAAACATTATACAGTTTAATGCGAAAGTGACGGTGTGTGATAAAAGAATGGATGATGCAAATTAGTTGGGGATGAATTTTGTAAGAGATTAGTTTGTAGATAAGGCCATCATGCGATACACGATCAAAAGCTTTTGAAACATCTAAGAAAACTGCTCCAGTGGCTTGATTGTTGGACATAGAATTGTAACAGAATTCTGTGACTCTGAGAAGTTGTTCTGTTTTAGAGTGTTTAGAGCGAAAACCAAATTGCTCGTCTGGAAGAATTTTTAGCCGGGAAATTTCTAGGTTCAAACGGGAGAGAATAATTTTTTCATCAATTTTAGAAATCGCGGGAAGACGACTTATTGGGCGATAATTTTGTGGAAATTTATAGTCTTTAAAAGGTTTCGGAAGCACTATTACGTCAGCTGTTTTCCAGTCACGTAGAAAGTAACCTAGTCTTAGTATGCCATTGATGATAGCGGTCAGGAATATTATTGCTTTCTGAGGAAAGTTTTTAATAATTTTGTTTGAAATTTTATCGTGACCAGGAGCTTTACGATTTTTGAGAAATCGTATAATTTGCGAGATTTTAATCGGAAAGGTAGGAGAAAGTGGTAAAACAGTGATTTTGCGATAAGAATCTGACAACATTAGAGTTTATTACGTCCATACGGTCAATATCGGCGATTTGGTAGTTGGGGGAGCATTGTAGTTCAAGACTGTCGGCATGTGATTCTGCTTTTTCAACGTGGAAATAAACTAGACCGTTTGTAGAATGAATTGGTGTGTCAAGTTTAACGGAAACGTTGCGCAAAATTTTTTGCATGCGCCAAAGTGAGTTGTCACGATTTAGAGAATCTAGTTTAGACGACCAAGATTCGTTTTTGAAATTATTTAGAGCTAGACGAACTTCAAATTGTAATTTTTTTAGCTCTCTTTTATATTGGGGATTAAGGGTGCGTTGATATTTGTGTTTAACGCGGTTTTTGCGTCGAATTAATTCTTTGGTATCACGAGGCGAAAAGTTTGAATGTTTCTTAGTAGTTGAAGTGGTGGCAAGTTTGTATGAATTTGTGACTGTTGTTTGGAAAAAGCTAATGTTGTCATCAAGAAATAATTGGGATTGGACCAAGATTTTCGGTTAATAATTGGTTAAATCGAGACCAATCAGTATAAAATCGTAGACTAGGTGCAGACTCCGTTGTTAGTGTTGAAAAATGCATAATAACGAGGTTGTGGTCTGAATTAAGTTCAGGGATGGAATGTATGTTAGGGAAAAAAAGGGATATTTTGAAGAACGGCTATAACTAAGACGTCCGAGCGGTAGGTGTCGTGAAAGAAAGTGGGTTCAGTTGATGCGATAACAGTTAGTTGATGATTACGGCCATTTGGGTTGCAAACACCACTATTCCAAGCAGTATGTTTGCAATTGAAATCTCCCGCTGCGATAGAAGGTTGGTGGTTGGGAAATACACGGTCTAGGTCATCATCAGTAAGTAGAGATTTTGGTGGCTTGTAACAAGAGACAACTCTAATATTATCAACGTCAGTTTTTAGTAATATTGACGTCGATTCTATGTGATCACAGGCAGGGTTAGGAAGTTGATGGTGCTAAAGGCATCTTTTAACAAAGATACCAGTGCCACCGCCTTTACTATCACGGTCGGTACGATAAAAAGTATAATTTGGGATTTTGGGGATGTGACAGGCATTAAGGTGAGTTTCCGATAGAAGAATAACATCGATTTCGTATTGCTCAAGACAATTTTGAAGTTCAGTAGTTTTATACGGAAGGCTATTGCAGTTCCATAAGGATATCCTAAGGGAAGTGATATTAAGATTATTAGCCATAATTATTTATTGGAAAGTGATTTTTAGCAGTTGTTGGGTTTGTTTTAGAAAGGCCGAGGTTGCTGTTTCAGTAGGATTCGACTGACTAAAAGTTGATAGCATGTCTCCTAGAATTCTAGCAATTTGGGCATGCCTGTTAGGCTGAGGAAATGAAGTATCCTTCGATATATTATTAATTGGTATTTGATGGTTTGATAAGGACGCATCTTTGAGAAATTGAAGAGGTGGAAATAAAGTGGTCGAGGTGATTTGTGGGTTAATGCAGCAGATTTTTGCGTTATAGAGGGTGTGCGCTTGGTAGCCGCAGGACATTGGCTAAAGTTTGCTGGGTGAGGTCTCCCACAATTAGCACACTTAGCTGGTAGATCTCGGGTTTTCGTGCAAGTGTATGATGGGCGAGAATCACCACATTTGACACAACGAAACATTGATGCGGCGCTCTGAGATTAAAGTTTTTACTTCAATGGCAACTGCAGCAATGTGTCAAATTAAAAATTGAATTTTGTTCCCTTGGAAGAAGAATTAGAAATAGAGGCATTGGAACTTTATTTGCTTTATGCATTTAAATTACTTTAGCAGGAGTAAAGTGAAGCGCTGTTAATTCATTTAGAATTATGTCTATTCAGGTGGTCTCTGTCTGGTATTCCCCTTATTACAACTTTTAAGAGCTTGTCACTAGGAAGTGCATAAGTATGGTTTGGTATACTTTTCTTCTCCATTATGCTAATCATAGCTCAATAGTCAGCAATAGTTGTTGGGGTGATCTTAATTCCATCACTGACATTGACAGCGTTGGTAAAATTTATTTTATGGGAGTCCAAAAGTGCTGCTGTGGAAGGCCACAGCGACTTCTCTCGCAAGATAATGGGGAGAACATGATTATCGTTTTTGTTATAGCCGGAATTACTATTTGGAAATACTTTATTTGCAGACATATCTGCGGGCATCATTTTATTGGTTTGCGTTACTTGAACGGGAATTGCGGTGGAAGCTAGTTGGGACTCAGGGGTCCAACTAACCAGACTAGTGTTGTCATCTTCAACACTCATATGTGTTTCGTGGATAACAGGAGCACTTTTTTTTCTTTTTTTTTTGCGCACTGGTTGAAAACCTTCTTCGTCGGCACTTGTGGGAGGGTCATGAACTGGTTCGTCCGCAAAATTTAAGAGTGGTTTCTTTAAACCATCTATTGCACTAATTAATTCATGGCGGGACATCGACGCGCAGGCTTGATATAACATGTCCGCAACTGCGGACATGTTTTATAAATTAGAGTACAACACAGAACACGGAAACTTGCAAAATAACACAAAAACACTAAACGAAATACGGCAAAACAGATTAACGTAATTTAAAACTTAAACTTGGTAAAAAATGTGTGAAAAATAATTGTTTAAGTTAGAGCCGAAATTAATTACAACTTTGACAGTGACAGATCGGAAGGGAATCAGTCTGATGTTATTGTCTTGCGTTCCTCGTTATATACCGTCTTACGGCTCCGCTTCGCTGATCCCTGTCCGTTCGGTCTGTTGATTAGCGTTCATAGACGTCTGGTGACTTCTTGCATGTCCTTCACGCAGCTTAGATCTCCATGTGTTGCTTAATTTGTATCCATCCTCACGGTTGAAGTTGTTAGGATTTTTCATTATTTCCACTGATTCGAGTATTATTCGCTGGTTATAGTGTTTGCTTCGTGCTAATACCTTTACGTTACCGTAATCAATCCGGGGATCTCCATTCTCATGTAGATGTTCCGCTACTGCAGATTTGTCCGTGGGTCTGAGTTGAGCGTCTCGTTTGGCCGATGTAACTCTTGCCGCACATACACTCCAATTTGTATATATCTTTGGTGTGTAGTCTTGTGAGTTGATCTTTATTAGGAGGTATGAGCTGATTTATTTTCTTTACTGTGTTATAACGTGTAGTGATGTTCTTCTTTCCCAGAACCCTCTTTAGTTTGTCAGTGACTCCGGCAACGTAGGGTAAGTAAGCATATGTTTGTGAACACAAGCCGGAGGAAATCAAACACATAAAGGACGCTCTTATAAAAAATGACTAAAACAAAAAATTAATAAGACTATTGAAGAAGAAGGAGAAGCAAGCTGAGATTGCTGCGGAGACACCGTCAACAAACATTCGGTAAATGAACGTTAAAAGTTTACAACGAACATTATTTCCAAAGTAATATAATAAGAAACAAAATGATTTGAGTCCGCAGCGAACATTCAGTAAATTAACACTAAAAGTTTGCAACGAACATTCGGTAAAACTTAACACTAATATCCGCAACGAAATCGCGTTTAACTAAACTATTAAGAGTAATAGAGTTGTAAATACGAAGTATTGAAGTGTATTTAACATTTATTGCCTATTACATATAATTAATTTGCGATGAATAAAATAGAAGTGGTATATTTAAGTAAGTACCAAATTTTTAATTAATATTTAGGCTAACACCGCGAACGCTTGACCTAATGACAACGATTCAGTTTAAGGAAGGTAGTAGTTCGTAAGCATTAGTTTGCGTATCCATCAAACCTTCATGCTTCTTGATCTTGTGCTATTTCTTTATTCAATTTCACACTGTTGATTTATGTTTTCACACTTTCGTTTCAAAATTTTTTTGCCCTTCTTTTTATATTTTTTTTTAGTTTCTATGTAAATAACTGTTTGGGTATCTTTTTTTTATTTTTAAAAGGTGTCCGAACCACTTTTTTCTCTACTACTTGTTTAACAGTTTTGACAGCTGACGTGCTTTCTTTTATTTTTTTGTTTAGTATCCATTGTCAACATGATATCTTTCCATTTTTTTGCAGATAATTTATTTCTACTGCTAGAATCATATTTTTATCAGTTTTTATGATAAGTCAAATTTTTTTATTGTTTCTGGTTTACACCTTTGTCCCATCATATTCAATTTAAGGCATCTAACAACTTTCTTGCATTTTAAACTTTATTATAAATTTCGCAGTTTCCGATTCCATTATTGTCTAGCATAAACCCCAACTATTTGAAAAACTTGTCTATTAAAGATTATGTTTTTCGTATGAGTCTGGGTACAAAAAAAGCTTTTCTGTTTTACCTACGCTATGTTTTTATAGTGTTACGTGGCAACGTTCACATTTTTCATATTTGATAGTTATTGTCTTACGCCGTGGTCAATTAGATTATGTTACAGAGTTTAACTAATTAATTTTTCACTTTTGCACATTTATTGGTGCACTAAAGAAAATCTTAATTCTAATTTACCCATACTTCTTGATTTAGTGAACCGCATATAGATACAAATGTGCTAAAGATAGTTTTCAAGGATCGAGTGTACCACATTGTCGTTGTCGTTGTCATCTACTATCTTCATCTATAATTTCTTAACTACCAAGAAGAGAAAGAATCATCGAATCGTCGGCGCAAGACATCCGGCACGCCATGTAAGATAAGCTCGCATTCCATGTACGTATAGAAAAATTGTAGATAAGTTACTATTATTTAGTAGCTATAAACAATTTGATTTAATCTACGTAGATTTTAAGTTATTTAATAAATTAATTTTAGTTGTTTCAATTATTTTTGATTATTATTGTTTGATGCGATTTACTAATCATACAAATGATGCATTAAATGGGATTTTTTTTCTTTGTTTAGTCTTTTTTAAATCGATCCACTCTATATTTTGTTTCTTTATTCTGGAAGATAGGCTAACAAATGGTAGCAGAGCGTGGTTTGTTAACTCTTTCACTTAGGTGGTATTACCGTATACGTTTATAGTAAGTGATTTTCCTTTCGTTGATTGTTGCGCGTTAAGTATTATTCTTCATTTGCGTTCATTTAGTAATTTAAATGCCTCCCATAACCCGAAAAGTTAATAAAAGCTACGTTATTTGTACTGAAATAATAAATGTTCAAGGTACCAAAAATACTTCGCCCGAAATGGATCAAGCTTGTTCTTCTAAATTTAAAATTTCACAATTATCAGTTCCCAAAACTTCAGGAAAAACTACAGTTAAAAAGTAACCTGCTTCTAGTACTCAAAGGTTAAATTTAGAATCATCGTTGCTGTCTGTTGCTACCGAACTGAAGTTACCGAATCAGAATCACGATGCTTTAAGTAAACTAACTAAATATGTAAATAAAGCAACTGAAGAATTTTCCAGTTGTAATCATAATGATTCTGAAGCAATTATAATTTTTGTTAAAGCTTAAGAAAAGGTTCTTCAGCTTTCTCATATAGATAGAGTCTTTTCACAGCCTTAATCGTTAAAATCGACGGTTACATTTTTCAGTAGTGACCTTCAGTAGTAAATCTTGATTGGAATCAGATTAACCTCAAACTATTTTGTTTTTTTTTACAGTTTCATTAAATAGTTCATCTTAAACAATATTGTATAAAAAAAAATTTGTATCACTATTAGTTTTTTCAAAAAAGGCCGCCCTTTTAAAAGGACGGTAGGACTTTACACTGCTATTGCACTATATTACAAAAATAAAAATCAACCTTAAGAAAAAGGATTTATTTACATACACTTAGCAATATTTTGTGTGATATTGTAAAAAAACAGTCTTTGACATGCTATATTGCATTTCATGCATTTACTTTGCACTTTTTTATGAGAAAGCCCGCATCGTGTCTGTTTTTCTTGGTGTATTACTAAATGGTCAAGTCTGTCATATCTGGAATGCTTATGTAAATTATTTGGTGGTTTAGACAGTGCTCTTTTTCCATCATTTTTGTAAGTTTCCAACAAACTTGTGGCGACACTTCTCCGACATGCCAAAAGGTCCATATTTCCCCCGTTCAATTTATGAATATGCCACGTGTTTTGCATGGCCATATCGATACAAGGAGAAAATAAAGGAAAATACCACTTTTTTCCTCTAATCGACACTTTATACAAACTAATATTTTGGTCGCTTCTGTCAACTCCTCCCATATTTTCGTTGTACAGCTGTACCAGTTGAGGTTGAGGAATTTGTATTCGTTTTTTCTCTTTTTGAGAAAATCGACTAACTTTTCTGATTGGATATACTGAAACAGAATTTGAGGCCAAAGTAACAACACTGTTGTCGTGCCATTTACATACAACTACATTTTCTCCGATGGCAGAGAAATAATCATATGCTCCCCTGTTCTTCTTTTTTATTACCGTAGTTTCTATCAGCGGACACTTTGATGTTCGGTTTTCCCTAATGGTACCAGTTCCCTTGATTCCTTTATTTCGCAGCTCTTGCAGCAATGGGATCGACGTAAAAAAATTATCAAAAAAGATGTGGTACGGCAGATTGTAATGCAATGATAACAAAACATCTGCATATGTGAGCACAACACTTGCTCCTAGACCTAATTCTTTATGCTTCATGTCACAACCAGAACCTTGGTACGGTTCAAACCAATTTACATATCCCATTCTTGTTGTACCAACCCATAGTTTGTATCCCCATCGCATCGGCTTTCCTTTAATGAATTGTTTAGCACCGTGACGCCCAAAATAAGGTACCATGACTTTATCTAAACTGTGAAATTGTATTACTGGAGCATATTCTATAAATTTTCGGTTTAGCGAATCAAACAGTAGTCTCATTTTAGAAAACTTATCGTTTAAATCCAGATTATTGTTATCTCGTAGATACAAATTGTTCATAATAAAAGAAAATCTATCTCTTGAAATTGCATTATATACAAGTTCATTACTTCCATCTTTACAATTTTGCCAATACATGTTTCGGCGAGGAACAATATTGTATCCGCTCAGCAATAGAACCCTAATGAAACATTTCATCTCATGATCGGATACATCACCTGTTAAATTTTTTTGTGCCGCATACCTATTGGTTTCTTCTACCATAATCGTAAAAATTTCATCATCAAAAAAACTCTGTAGGAGTTCTGTAGGAGAAAAGTTTGTTTTAAGCCCTTGCACATCTGTCCCATCAGGCTCATTCATATTATTTGGAATGTTTTCTTTTTTCCATGAAAATATTTTCTGTCTCTTTGGTTTCACTTTTCTCTGCGGTAACAATAACGAAAGGGGAATATTGTCATCATCGCTATCAAAATCAGAACTGCCGTCCGGTAAAATAACCTCTGCTTCGGCTCGTAATTGCAAACCAGGTAAATTACTGATGCTAACGTCGTCTTCTTCGCCAAAATCTTCATCGGTAATATTGCCGCAAGCATTTTCTGGGGGAAGAATAACAACGGATGTCCCGGCAGGATAGGTGTCAATATTTTCTTCCAATGCTAGAGCAACCATATAAAGAGTTCTTGCATGATATCTGTAAATGTGGTAATACTTATTGTTAACATGCACTGCATATAATCCTACTGTCTTTTAAAAGGACAGTGAGATTTTTTGTAATTTTGAAATGCAAAAATATAAAATGAAGGTTAGAGTTTCAAACGCATCTTAGTTTACACTGTTAGTAATCATTATTATTTAAAAAACAACGTTAAAAGTTTTTATTTGTTGTAATTAACTTACCTAGACATTTTTGGTTGTGTATTCACAAAATCGCTTTCAATAAAACACTTTAGATTTCGGCTTACTATTGATAACAGTTCTCAAAAACACACGAAATAACTTCTACAATGCTTCTAGAGTAGTATTGTGGTGCTGCGATCTAGTTGTAGTCAACGTATTTTGCATAATTTAATTTAATATAGGTAACTTTGCGCTGTCCTTTTAAAAGGACGGTAAGTTCAAATGGGTTAAAACTATGCTTTACAGTAAATATGTTTGCAATGAAATGGGTTCTTGCGGGATCAATTTATAAATCGCAAACTGGATGTCTTTGAATCGTTCGAACCTTTACTATGGATATCAACTAGTTTCTATAATGTGGGCACATTGCAATAAAACAACCTTTGACATTATGAAGTTAAATTAAATACCGTTAACAGAAGAGTCAAAAATATACACAGCTTTTGCTAGAATAACTCAACACTTAGAATATAATTTCTTGCCAATAAAAATGTCCCACGGGATTAAATAGACTCACTGCGCATGGGTTTTCAGATTTTCGCTATAAATTTCTTATAAACTATTTTGACGATTTTATTGTTTTTTTTCAAAGATTATTCCGATCATATTGTGCATCTTTGTGTTAGAACGCTTTCGTATTTTAGGACACATTGTATCATCTGGTAGAATTCCAACTGATCCTCGGATTGAAGGTATTTCTTAACTACTAGTTCCGAAAAACTTAAATAAAATTCAACAGTTTATTGGAGTTGTATCTTTTTGTTAAAAGTTTATTCAGAATTTTTCTGAACCCGTCGCTCCTCTAAATCAATTGAAAAAGAAAAACACTCAATTTTAAACTAATGTTCACATTTATGCAATTGATAGACTTAAAAAAGCTGTTTCTGAGGTCAGGTAGTCTAAGAACAGGTACTACCTGATTTTTCACAACAATTTGTAGTTTCCCAAAAACTTTCTATTGTCGAAAAAAATATTCTGTTTTTGAAAAGGAATCCTTAGCTGTTTAGTCTAGATAAATTTAAGGATTATATTATTGATTTACATTTTATTCTTGAAGTAGATTGTGACGCTATCGTTGGCTTTCTAATCATTCTTTACAATTTAAGTTTAGTAGATGACTTTTTAAACTTCCAAAATTTCATTTTACAATACAGCACATTCCCGGTCTCTTAAATAATACTGCCGATGCGATGGTTTCAATGATTGTCCCAATAACTCACGGATTATGTTGAAATTTTAGAATCTTTTATTTCTATTGAAAACCATCAGGAATCTGATGAATATTGCAAACTGATTTGTAACCGCATAAAGAGTGGCGAAAGTGTGAATAACTTTGCAGTAGAAAACGGTTTGTTGAATTGTTTTGTTAGTAGAAAGAATTTCAAAAGGGTAGTTTTTCATTATCTTTTGTTACCATGATACTAAGATAGGTAATCACAATTCTATTTTGAAAACCTATCAATCAGTTGCCCGAAGATTTTGGTGGAATGGAATCTATAAGCATATTAGAAACTATGTTTCATTATGTCACTTATGCCAAATATGTAAAGATTTAAATGTTAAAGGTAATGCCCATCTAGCCAGGATTCCTGTTTAAAACTACTTGGGAAAAGATTTACATCAATTATGTTAGTTCAATCATAACTTCAGAAAACGGTTACAAGTTTATGTTAGTTCGCGTCGATTCATTTTGGAAATAGTTAAAGGTCTATGCAACTCGAAGGTCCACTGCCGCTGTTACTGTAAAAAAGTTTTACTAAATCACCTACTGCTATTTTTTTACAACAATTGTTAGAATTGACCGATTTTTTGGGATTAAATCTGTTTTGGTTTTTTCAAATGTTGTGTTGTGCAAAATTTTACCCAAAAAATTACCAAAGGGACAACTGGGTTTTTAAAAAAACCTTTTTATACAATGATAATTTTGCTAAAGTAGTTCGACCGTATTCAATTAGCTCAACGGCAAGATTTTTAGGTCCAGAGAATCTTTCAGTTTAAAATTATTATTTAAAAATAAAAACAAAAACCAGAAAAAAACGCTGTTGTAAATAATTTGTATTTTTAACCTAACAGATATTTTTACATAACTATGGCAACACAAAAAAATTTACTAAAACTGATAGCTTTTTACTAAACATTTTGACGGGAGTTTTAAAATTGCATATTATTTTTTTTATTATATAATATGGTTACTACACAGAAGTATATATGCGTTATGTATACGTTTTAGGAGTAATTTAAGCAATTTTATCTCTAAGTAAAAGACCTAAAACATAGGTACGTCAAAAGAAAAATATTTAGAAAATGAACCACCTGCTACAATGGCTTAATTTAATTAAATCGTTTTTAAATATATTAGGCAAAAAATAAGAAATAAAAATACACTGCTTTGATAAAACATTTTGAAAGAATTGTATACAAAAAAAGCATAAAATATTTCGAAACTAGTATATATATATAAATTAAGATGTAAAAATATTCGAAAAAAGTTGTTATAAAAAAGTATTTTAAATACAAAATTTTTTTATCGAAAATTCAACAAAATACACAACTATGTTTAAACTTTGTTAAAGCAATTAATTTGGTTTTGTATACAAAATTAGAGATTTTAACTTCTTTTAATTAGTTGTATATTTAAAAGCATGTGAATTTTAGTTAGCTTAATTCGAACTGTAGCCGTAGAAAATGGAACCTATTTTATATCTAATTCTTGGAATACCTCCAAGTACCACTTTGAAGTTTCCAGCAAGAATCGTTTTATAACACAATTAAATTTTGTTGGTTTTTTTATATAAGAAAACGAATATTAATGCTGGAGATAATTTATTTAGTACCATAAATAGCAAACTTATTTTTAGTTTTTATACTTTAAAAAACGCAATAGCTTTTTTATAGCGCGTAATTAAGACAAATTGAGAGTTAGCATTTTTAATTTTCTATTAGTGGATATTACGAAAATTAAAACATAGTTTGCAGAACTATTGTTAAAAACTTAAAATATTTATTGTCTGGCTAAATTCCAAATGTTTTATTCGAAGCGTTTTGCATGAACATGCAAAAGCTGCTTTTAATATTTTTGTTTAGTGCGATACTTTCAAACTAATTTTAATTTAACTTTAACGTTTAAAGCTTAATAAGTATAATTAATTGAGGTTTGAAATTTGTTTTGGCACAATAGTTTGTCGTAATTATTAAAATTTGATTTTCTCGTTGTTTCAATGTTATTCCAATTAAATATAAAATGATGTGATTATACATAAAAGACATAGCCCGAAACCTTTTGACAATAGTGAAAAATTCTTTATAATAAAAAGTTTCTCGCAAACGTACAAAAGCGTTTTTAATGGCAATATTTCTTATAGTTAAAACCCTTCTATCCGAGTACTATTTTTTTCTTTCAAAAGAGTTGGACGAGGTGCTGTTGTAGCTTTAGGCGACATATTTACGATCATCTGCAGCCGACCAACATCCAATGTGCACTAATTTATTTCGGACACTTCTTTAAAAGTATTGCAGCCATTACTTCATCATCCTTATTTGGACACGCGTAACATTTTTTATTCAACTGTTCTGATTGCATTATATTTAGTTCGACAGTAATTAACGCTTTTTTTACTCTGTAGAAATACAAGTATACCGAATACTTTATTTGTCAGAAAAGTGTTCAACTGCCTACATCTAAAATTCATAGAATAAAAATTAACATTAACACGGACCGAAAAGCATAGCGACGTTGTCTTTGAAAGTTTTTATTGTCTGTAAGCGGTGTTTTAGGCTTGTTAGGGTGGTATTTCCAATTGATATGGTGTCCGGTTGTTTTTACCACACTCGATCGGCGATGTCGATGGAAGATTAGATACTGAAACAATGCCAGGATTTATAAGTCCTACTTTATCGAATGCGTTGTTTGCTTTAATTGGATCATTTGAACCGCATTCTACACACTGGTATTGGGATGTTTACCATTACCATTTTTAGAAATAACTTAACATAAGTAGGCAATTAAATTGTTTCAAATTGTCTTAAATATTTGTTAGTATTATATTACAATAATAAATAGAACATACACAATAACTCTTCCTACTTCTATAATTTTAAATAGAGAACAGCGGAATTTTAATCGGATTTGTTCGGATTATTAATGCAATTTAAACCATTGCGTTACATCAGTATAAAACAATTCAAAATAAATTAATTGTAAATAAATGTACCAGACCATGATCTATAATTTGCAGCGCATAACTGTAACTGTTGAATTAACATTTTATTGCACAATTTTGAATACCCAATTTTAATGTTTAATAATTAATAGTATTTGTAATTAAATGCGTTAGTATGTTTTGTTATATTTTTAATAAAACTATTAAAATTTTGATTATAAAAAAATTTAATGTTTTTTGTTATAGTTCAGTATTTTATTGTGATATGTTCTGACTGTAACTGCTATATACTCATTCCGTTAATATTGTAACATAACTCTCTTAAATTTTGTTGCCCAATCTCCTAAAACATATTTATAAATATAATTTTTATAAAAAATAGTGCCTCAAATTTAAGTTTTTTAGGAATTAGGATTACTGAATTAAATAGTAACAGAAAAATTTTATTGCGACGTTGATAAAAAAAAACCAGTTTTTATTAGTATTTTTTTTATTATTTAATATATAACTTGCTACATCCCAAGTAACACGACAATATATTATCAATATGTATCCAATATAGTAGATTTATTGGCCTAGTATTGATAGTCCACATTGGCCCAATAAAAATGTGGACTTTTGACTATATTGGTCCTATATTGTTTTTAAATATTGTTTCTGTCTCGAGCTTAAATATTGATCTTATTTTGATTTTCAGCATTTTATTATATTTTAAAATATATATCGAACCAATATAAATCTGTAAGTACAAGCGGATATACAAATATTATATATCGCAAAGTTTAAAGTATACTACACATTGTAATGAATTTAGTTTTATTAGTTATATCATGTATTACTGCTATTATTCTATAACATATATTAATAGAGATATCTGTTCTGTTAGTGTTGATGTTCTATAATAAAAAATCTACCGATTGGCCTACTGTTTTAACGGAAGGAGTTGTTGAAAATATTCGCCAGAGAATAGAAGTGAGCCTAAAGAAATCTCTGCGACAATTGTCACAACAAAGAAATGTATAGCTTGCTGCATGTCAGAAAGCTTGCAAGAAAGTCTTGCAGTTACACCTATACAAGGTTACTGTGACACAAAAGTTACTGCGTCTTGATTTTCTACGTCGAATAGACCATTGCCAATGGTTTAACAAAGTCTTAAACAATGATGACGTGTTAGATGTAACTTTATTTAGTGATGAAGCATGGTTTCATCTTAGTGGATATGTGAATTCTTAGAATAGTAGAATATGTTCAGCAGAAAACCCTCATATTTTTGTAGAAACATCACTTTATCCGCAGAAGATTGACGATGTCACGACGTAGGGTCATTGGTCCGATTCTTTTAAATGAAAATATTAATGCAAACACTTTTAGAGAATTAATTTTGGATCCGTTTATTAATGAACTACATGATGATGAGTTACAGCATTGTGATTTCCAAGAAGATGGGGCCACCGCTCACCCTGCTAAAATTACATTAAATTATTTACGACACTTCTTTTGCAGTATTAGAAAAAAAAATTAAAAAACTATCTAAAATATTATTTTCAAGCTACAGCATTTCATGAGATTACAGCAAAGGGTCTATAGATGCTATGAACCTACCAATGTTTATCTATTTTATATAGGGGTGTTCTTATTAAAGTTTCAAAAATGTCACATTTTATATCGGATGTATAAATTTTTTTTTGTAATACAAGCATATAACTAACTTTCAGCCGTTTTCAAAATAATTACAAATTTCATAAATGATGTCCAAACAGTTTTAAACGTAAGCTATCACATTAATAATTTTAAACTACAGAAAATGTTTAAAATGTCTCTTATTTTCTTCATTACAGTCCCGCGCCGTACATAAGGGCAAAGTCGTGTAGTGCACGACGTCGCCGAGGCGCCAAAAAGCCTCAAAACTCAAAAGTAAAAAAAAAGATAAAGCAACAAACAACATTGGCAAAACAAAATTAATAATGATAAAAAAACCAGTAAGGAATTTGTATTTTATTTGTTTATTGTTTCTTTTTACTATTTTAGACAAGGGAACCGAATTACTTCTCGAAAATAATATATTTTTTAAATGAGAGTACACAATAATATCATTTATTCGATCGAATACGTAACATGATAACATGAATTGTGTGAACTCAAACAAATCTGATTTTATTCATATTTGAGCTAGAAATTTGGCTTGCAACGAGCCAACGAGCAAACGAGCGTTTTTTTCACTGTCTGAGCTTGCAATATACGATATATTTAAGCGCTGCATCGGTCGCAATTTCATTTGTTGCCTGATGCCCAATCGATAATTAACTTAGCGAAGTAAAAGGTGCATGGGGTAAAAGATATCTGCTTTTGAAACTTTAGTTTTTTGTAGTTTTACAGACTTTATAGTGATGTGTTTTTGTGAGTTCGTCTAAAATTTATTTTTTATTTTAGATTTATTAAAACATTAAAAGCCAAAAACTTGCATCTCAAAAATTTTTTTATATTTGATTACATAAACAACATTGTTAATTGAAGTAAATTCAAACAGAATAATTGATAAGCACAAATATCACTATTTATAAAAATTTATAAATTTTGAAATAACTTCAAATAAGTAATGTTTAGAAAATACTTTTGAGTTTGAGTTTGAGACGTCGAAACATTTCCATTTTTCATGAATAATTTGTCAACTTGTTTACTCATGTATTAATTTCTGACCATGTCAAAAATACGAATTTTTTTTTCAAAACCCGAGTCTACTTTGTCAAATATTAATAACAACAATAATACAGCTGAATCCCAATATTCTAAACCTGTACTGGAAACAAGTATCAGCAGCAGACAAGAAACTGATCTTCTAGAAAGCAATCCATCAACATCTTCTAGTTCCGCTGATAATAAGAAATCAACACCTTGAAAAATTACCCGAACGGAAAATATGAGTCAACCTTCAAAAAATGCTGCACTATGGCCAAAGAAATTACGTCCGGATGATATTCAAGAATTAGTAGAACGCGGCCCTGCTTATTATCAAAACAAAAAAGATATTTATCCGAGAGATACTTCGGAATCGGGGCGTAAGTTTTCCAATAGTTACTTCTTTAGTATTTTACCAAACAAAGAAAAAATTGAGCGTTTTTGGTTGTTGTATTCCAAAACGAAAAATTCACTTTACTTACTTCTGTTGCAAAATTTTTAATGAAAGCGATTTGAAATCTCTTTGTCTTAGTGATGCATCTAGTTACAATGACTGCCAACATTTAAGTGAACATTTAAACATTCATGAAAAGAACAAGTTACATAACGAAAATGTTCTAAAATAGCTAGATCTTTCTAACCGTTTTAATAAAAATGAAATAATTGATTCTGAAATTCAAAATTTAATAAACAGAGAAACTAAATACTGGCAGGCTGTTATAGAAAGAATTTTCTACGTGATTCAGTTTTTAAGTCAGCAAAATTTAGCTTTTCGTAGAAGTAGTAATAAGTTGTTTAAGAAAAACAATGGTAACTTTTTAAAATACATAGAAATGATTTCCAAATTTGACCCGATTATGTCAGAACATACAAAACGCTTTCATATAAAAGATCACAAAAACTATCTCGTGGATAAAACACAAAATGAAATAATAAAACTTGATCGGTGAAAATATCAAATCCAAAATTTTAGAACTAACTAAAAAAGCAAAATATTATTCCATATTATTAGACTGCACCCTAAGTCTAGTCACCAAAAAAAAATTTCAGTTTGTATAAGATTTGTTAATTTAAAGAGCACGGGAATTAGTATAGAAGAACATTTTTTATTATTTTGTTCTATAGATGATGAGGCAAAATTTCTTTTGTCAGAGTTGGAAAAAGAAGGCTTTAAGCATCATTTTTTTTCTTTAGTTCAAGAACTGTTTGTATTTTTTCAGTTTCTACTAAACGTTGGTCAATTCTGAAATCTAATTTATCTAATGTAACAAATTTAACTTTAAAACCTTTATCGGATACTCGATGGTCTAGTAGAATAGATACAATAACTCCTTTAAGGTATCAACTTGGGGAGGTTTATGGTGCTCTGCTTAAAATAAGTGAAGGAAACTTTGAGAATAACGAAAAAATTTGGCTGCATCGTTAGCCAAAAAATTGCAAAATTTTGAGTTCATTTGCATTCTTATATTGTGTTATAATTTTTTAAGTAAAGTTTACATTGTTAGTAAAATTATTCAAAAACCGAACTTTGATGTTGCTCAGTGTTGTAATCATTTAAGTAATTTTCTAAAAACTTATCGTTTCGATAAAGGTTTTAATGATCTATTGATTGACGCTAAAGAAATAGCATCCAGCTTCGACATAGAACCTAAATTGTGATAATGAACCGATTTACGACGAAACTTTAAAGTTCAAAGTTAATTGTTTTTTTAATGCTCTAGATGTAATCATAACATCACTGGATGAGAGATTCCAATTACTTTCTTCTTACTCTAATAATTTCGCGTTTTTATGAAATACTGATAAAATTAAAAATTATTCTGAAGACAAACAATTGAAATTATGTCAAAAAGTTGAAAATTTATTAAACGACAAAACCCGCAATGAACGAGGCATCACTGGCGTAGAACTTAAAGAATTGCAATATTTACAAAATTTTGATGAAAAAGTTATTACGTCTCCAGAAGAAACTTTAAATTATGTAACAATTAACAACTTAGTGAATTCATTTTCTAATACGAGGATAATACTTAATTATAAATAAATATAAAAAGAAAACTCTATTTGAATAACATAATTTATGAAAGCGGCAATTTATCGAAAAGGCTAGAAATAACATATATTTGTATTACAAAAAAAATCTTATAAATTCTACATCAAATAGCCAAATAATATAAAAAAGTTTCATCGCAGGTAACAATTGTATTAATAATTTGATGATATTTAACACTAAACATATCTAAAATTTCTCGGCAGATAAACGTTTTCTTTTTTTTTAATCTGTCAGATGATAAGGTACAAACCGACTTATAATCGTTTTCAAATATAAATATTTGTGCAATGTTGATCTCACTTTTGAGGTTCCAATCTTCAGTTTGGACTTTATCATGGCATAGCTAATTCGATTGTTCTTTTTCACCATGTTCTTAGTGCAGCAATATTTATTGAATCAACAACCGTTAAAAAAAAATCTTATTATAAGGCTTTTTTGTATCACTTTTTGGCACGTGGCAACCTCGTAAATTCACGCTCGCTGAACTTATGGTATCGCGTGTCGCTCACTTTTGACATACACCAAAATGTATTCTAATAAAGAGAAACGGTGAAAGGAACCTCAAGCTGTGATATAGTCTCGGCCTAAATACATAGCAATTCGAAGTGGAAAACATTACTGTTTTTGAAAAATTAATGAGAAATCAAGAAGGTTTTGTAACACTCGTATTATTGGTGGTTCTGAAGAAAATCCATGAGAGAGCCAGTTATAGTTTTGGTTTCAGACTTGGATACTATTTACATTGCCACAAACGCTTCAGGAAAAAATTCTTTTAACTATAGCGTGGTGTTGTATTAAAATATGACAATTTTGGCTTACATTTTACTTCCAGTAATCGAACTACTGACTTGAAACTAAAAAAAAAAACGGAATTTGATGACTAACATTCACGACTGCTATATCAAATCTAAATAATTTAAGAGATTGTGTTCAAACTCTATAATTTTAGAAGTGCGGTTTTAAACTAATGATTTCTATGTTAAAGTTAAAAAAAATTATATGTGACGTCACACTTTGGGTGGCTCATTCACACAAACGTGACTACCTGTGACAAGAACGGAGTGCAGCTCCAAAAATATAAAATTCGTGTGACGTAATTTATGGATGGACCCCAAGTTATATCCCACAAAGGTGATGTTAACTTATAATATCCTTACACTGATTGGATATCAATCTGTTATATTTACTATTTATTTTTGGAACCCTATTAAATATACATTTGTTTGTTTTCTTTGTTTCTTTTTAACTAAGATGCTGTATCAATTTTTATTTGTTTGAGATCTTTTACTATCTTTTTAGATTTTTTCTAGATTCTGCGAATATTTATACACCAATTTTTATATTCTCTTTTTTGCCATGGTCATGGTTTTGTATTTTTGTTAAAAGTGTAATGCGTAGTGTACAATTTTTAACAAATTGTTAATTTAAATACAAACCCACGTATATAGTTTCCTGCAACATTTTTAATTGCTAGTTCTTGTTTGAAATGTTTTTTCAACTTTGCAAAATAGTTGTAATGCAGGTGTTATTTCTCAAGGTTGCTCTGAGTGTTCAGCCTGTCTACAATTTCTTCTACATTTGCAAAATAATAATATATCGACTTTTTAGTCTTTTGTATACATGTTTGCAGATTAGAAATCACGACACATAAACGACAGTTCAAACGCTTATAACAAGTAGAATATTTATGACAAATGATCCATCATAGTATCTATAGATTTTCGTTTGCTTTTTCGAGTTATCGTTTTCCTTCTTACCTTTTCAGAGTTTAGATTATAGCTTGTTTCACAAGTGGATAACCTAACTTTTGAGTAGTTCTTAGTTAGATTTCGATTGCTTGTTTGAGTTTTGCAATTTATCTCACGACCTGATGAAGCCTCTTACGAAAGTGGGCGAAACGTTGGCAGCTTTGGTTGGAACAACAATGACACGGCCCAAACCCGGAAGACATTCTTACCTAAGTATATAATAGGTCTACTAACACAATTGATAAAATAGTGTTAAATGGGTGAAAAAATTCATTTTAATTTTTAGTTAACTAAATGTAGTTATTTAATGCTGAACTGTTTTGAACGACAAAATGAAAAAACATTATAACATTTTCGACGAGATTTTTGGTAAACCTAAAGAAGCAACTGGCTCTCTTATTTTAATAAAATTTACGAAAAGTATAACAAGATTATAGACTATTTTGTAAATGGAAGGAAGAGAATGCAGTTAATGAACTCAATGAGAAAATAATGTTAGCGTTTCTATTCGATTTGGTAAGTTTACATTGGAGTTTTTTGGTGGAATATTAATTAGACTCGTTATAATCTAAAAAATGTGTAGTTCTCTGCTCTGATCTAAATTTTCAATAGTTAAAGCAATGTTCATGGTCCGAGAATTTCTAAAAAAACATTCAGTTGCTTATAAAGCTAAGCAAGCAAAAACGCTCCAGAGATTTATTAAAGATGCGTCGGATTAGTCGTAATTTTTGGCAAAGGCTATAACTCAATTCACACAAAAATTAATATGTGCTAAATGTTTTGTTTTCCGGTCAGATTATTGCCGCAGTTAAAACCGCTGGTGGAAGTCGCCGTGAGGAGTTGCATGCAATGTCTTTTGATAATATTTGGGGTACTAACTCACAGCTGGTAATTACAATTTCTTATTCAAAAACAAATCAAAAAAGAGTATTTAACGTTACTGATTTTTTTTTATTTAACAATCAAGGTACATTACAATCTGTCGGTTAGACAATAAGTAACTGAGTACTTTTGACTGAAATTGTTGGAGTGTTTGTATATTGGTGTTACTTGTAGTTCCGCACAATTGCATTCCATGGCTCCAAATTGGCTTTAAGATTGCTGTGTAAAGGAAGAGCTTATTCTCGAATGATAAGTGCGAGTTTCAGCCCAATAGCCAATCCATCTTTCGGTATTGCAACCTGAGTGTAAGTGTTACCTAGCTGAACTGCTGGACAAGTGATTTTACGAAGTGTAAATGCTACATGTGCTGACTTAGACGTGTTTGCTTTAATGCGCCACCGTTTGAGCCAAACTTTAATTTTGTTAAGATGAGATCAAACTGAATGTTTGGTTCGGATTATGATGGAAAGCTGTAACAGATGTGTCATCTGAAAAGTAGCTATTTGTGTATTTATTGATACTGACATGTCTGATATATACAAGGTATATAACAATGATCCAAGCACGTTGCATGGCGGTACACTGGAGTTAATTAATGTCTACCAATTAAGAGTAAACTTTACCATGGTTTACCAGAACTTTGCTGTTTGTCAGGTAAATCAGCACATTACAGTATGGATGGGGTAAATTGAATTTGATTTTATAAAACAGACCATCGTGCCAAATTTTACCGAAGGCTTGTGTTAAATCAATGAAAACGGCTGTGCAGTACCTCTTCTCTTCCAGATCCTCTTTAACTTTTGGGATGATACAATGAGTTTGTTCAGTAGTTGCGTGATGGTGTGAAAAGCTATATTAGTAATTAGGTAATATATTATTCTTTTTAATAATTGGATTTAGTTGTTTCAAGAAGAATTTTTTAAACACTCTGGCTAGAGTAAAGAGAAGACTAATAGGACGATACGAAACAGCATAGAAAAGATCCTTCCCAGGCTTTGAAATGAGGATCCAGTCGTTAGTATTGTATTAAAGATACATTGTATAAACCTATAAGCCACTGGCGGCAGTTCTTTTAATAATTTGCCCGTTATTAAATGGGAGCCAGGTGATTTTTTGACTGCAATATAAAGAATTTTTTTTTGATAACTTAGCAAGTTTAAAATTGTTTAATTAGAACGTCCATTTAATAAACTACTTGAGTAATTTCTTTTGGGAAAGGTTTAAAAATTTGACTTAGGTTTTCGTAGACATTTTTCCTCAATTGCCGTTTTATTTCCTAACGCGAATTATTGTTTTAAATATTTTCTATACTTTTAGGCACCTTTTATAATAATTAGCCTTTATTTTCCGTTGGTAAAAGTTTTGTAATAAAACCTTAGTACGATAAATTTTGTTTTCTTTGAAATGTTCTTGTCTTCTGGTGCTTGCGTTGTTTGGCATCGTTTACTTCGTTTTCTTTTCACCAGTATTTTCTTTTTAATAAAATCAAGGAAAAAGCCGACCATGTCTGTCATTGTCACTTCAGGGGTAATATTCTACGCGGTTATGTGTTATTTTCGTCAGATGTTCAATTGTTAATTCAATGTCTTTGTCTGTACTTAATGGTACATGGAGGTTTATTGAGGCAGTAAGATTGCTGGTTTGTATTGTGTTTCTGAAAGAATCCCAATCAGTGTGCTTATAGTAAGTGGTTTAGTTTACTGACAAACTTGAAGATACAAGCGTGTGATCAGATGACAGGTCGACGCTTGGTTTAATAGTAATATAATGTTGTGAGATGCCTTTTCTTACATAAAATTTTAGTAAGTCCGGAAATTTGTCACGATCAGTGAGCCAATAAGTTGCCTCGCCCGTTGAGGAGTATTCGAGGTTAGTTTTTTTAGAATTGCTTGATTTAATTGTCTTAGTTTATGGAAAATCAACTTTAAACCCCAATATGTATGCTTAGCGTCGTAATCTCCACGTATAATAAAGCGATGGCCAAACGTTACATAGAATGTTTGATATTGTTCATTGCTGGTTATTATTTTGGTGAGCAGTATACTGCTAATAGTACTAATTGTCGTAGCTTGCATATTTGGTAAGCTGAGCTTACTTAGTGCAATGTGTTTTATCTTGTTTTTTATAATAACAGCGAATCTTTCCCTTGATTTATCGCTAGGATGTTGGGTGTGATAAATTATACAGGGAGGGACTTTGATATAACTTTTGTCAGTCATGTGTGCTTCAAAAATTAACAGTACATCTAGAATATGCAGAACAATGAAAGCTTTTAAAGCTTGAGCATGTTTGACTAGACCATTAGCACTCCATACACAATTTAAGTCTGATGTCTATTGTTATTATTATTTTTTTTATCAGAGAGGTCAGGAGATCTAGCATCCTATCCTTCTTCTTCATAATTCATTGAAGAGTACTGCTTGGCTGCTAATGTGATGCAGCAGAAGATGTAGTTGATTGCATTAAGTTTACTTCTTGGTTTGTTTGGTTATTTCTTTTGGCTTCATGTAGATAGGAAATTTTTGAGAGATGTATCTGGTTATTTAAGACTTTGTTTGGCTAAGATATGTTAATCTGGCGTTCACAAAGATAAGGAAAAGTTTTCTTTTGTAATTGTTTACGGACGTTGCAACTTTTATAGTTGGAGCAGCAATTTTTACCGCAGTTGACACATCTTACATCTTTACTTTTTTTTGCGGAGGCATTGTTGTGTCTCGTGGTTCCCAGGGCGCTTCACACATCGTGGATTGTGGTAGGAATATGTTGCGTCAGCAGTGATCAACTCGCCTACTGCTTGAGGAGGGTTAGGCCTAGAGTAAGATAAACCACAATGTGACTTTCTAAGAGCACACCCTTCACAAAAATAATCTTCTTTAGGCATATCAATATAATATTTTGCAAGAACAGACATTACATGGCGTTTATTTTGATGCCCAAGTCTTTCACACCAAAGCTGTACACTATCATGCCTTGTTGCAAAATTCACCAACCCGTTAGCAGGAAACACAACTCGTATATCCAAAAAATATAAGTCACCCAATAAGTGTCCAGTCATTGTTGTTTTCTTACCTTTATTAATAGTAAATCAACACTGATTACAATCTGCAATGAACGTGTGTCCTTTATGTGTAGCCTTACTAATAGAAAACAAATTCCTGTTAGCCTCTGGCACATACCAAACGTTTTCAAATTGGGTTTTAATCCAATTACTATTTATTTTAGTTTCAACTATGATATTTCCCTGACCTACAGCAAAATTTTTATTTGATGCACTAAAACCGTACATTGGACATAGTATTTGAAATGGTTTGTACTCACTAAAGTAACTTTTGTTTGAAGTAATGTGTGTGCTTGCACCACTATCAGCAATCCACTGTTCCGAGTACTTCACACTTTCAGAAAAAACAAAACTAAAATTGGATTGGTCCGATTGTTCTGGTTTTTGTTGTGATGGACACTTTAAAGCTATATGACTTTTTTTACCACATTTAAAACACTTGAAGACGTTAAAGTCTTTCTTAACGTTAGAAGTCTCTTCACAATTAGGTTTGGTAACATCCTCTTTTTGAGTTTCTCATTTCTTCACCTTACTATTTACAAAGAGTGCTTTTTTTTGCAACTCCACATTGTCACGCTGCTCAATAGTCCTTAGCTTCTCTATCAAAATTTTAATTGTTCTGTCTTTTGCGGACATTGCCTCCTAGACATTTCTAAATTCACGAAATGCAGGTCCTAATGTAGACAATATTTTTACAATTAAAACTCGATCACTAAGTTTTGATTCATCTTGTTGCAATAAAGAGTCATCCAGTTCACCAAAATGCTTTTGTAGTTTTGCTACATGAGTTGCAATATCTTCTGTAGGATCATTTCCCAACGGAAAAATTCTTCTAACAGTCTGTCTAGACTCTGTTCGCTGCTTTGCTTATACACTAAAATCAGTGTACCCAGACTTCATTTGCACTGGAACAAGTCATCACTAATGTCGAAGGTTCTTCGTCAAGTGTAGTCAATATATACAACATAGCGTCAGCGTCATTAGATTTCCATTTTTCTCGTTCAATATCAGCTTCAATTAGTTTTACGGACTTACCGAAAACAATGTCAATCAGACCATGCTTTTTTAACAATAACTGAATCAACATTTTCCATTTTCTCCAATTCACTGCACCTTCCAGCTTCTCAATTAAAATTTTATCTCCCACCGTTGCCATTATAGTAATTTTATTAACTTATAACAACAGAAAATTCATCAATGAAGATTCTAACACACCGAGAGTGATTCTTTTTTACTTTTCATTCATTAATATCACTTGAACGTTAAAAAAAATTAACACGTAACTACTGTGCCCATAAATTAAAGTAATTACTTTTTAAGTTTTTAATGATTTGATATACACAACTATATTTTATTTTTACATCAGTCTATACAGCTAACTAGATATGTAATTTATCTAAATAATTTTATTACTACAACAGGAACTAATTTAACACTAAACAGTAGGTGGTTTATTTTAGTGGTGCTTTGACGAATGTTGGAGATTTTCACTACTTTATGTCCCAGTTCTTTAATAGCTACTTTAATTAGTTGTAGTTCGGTTGATGGATGGATGTTGCGAATTACCACATAGAAGAAGCGGTTCTGCTGAAACTGATTTGTATGAAATTTCGTACCTTTATCAAAAAGCGTTTTATTATTATCCAATAATTGGGTCAATAGTTGAGTAAGTTGACTGATGAAATAGAAAATGTTTGGAAACTATTTCAAAGATATGTTGGTTTGCGACAAAAAGATAATAACTAAATTCTCATAAGAACCCGCAACGGAAAATTATTTCGGAACGTGTAAGGATTCATAGCATCTGAAAGAAAATTGCCCAGTTCTTAGGTATAGCACATTCTGAGATGTATACCGGGCATAATTTTTATCGTATATCGGCTACGTTACTAGCGAGTACGGGAGTTAAATTTTCGGTCTTTGCAAAGACACAGAAGCTGGAAAAAATCTTTTGTAACGAAATCATATGTTGAGAATTCCATTGAAAGAAAAATTAAGATACTTCTTATGATACAAGGCGGCGAGACTTATGTGGAAGTAATATCAGAAAAATCAAAAGTGATTGTTTTTACGACTGTTTTGGTTTTTCTTCAAATTTTATTAGTGGGAACACCGATTACACTATCAATGTTCGTATAAATAATTAGATTTATCAAATTAATGTTGACATTGGCGATAATAAATAAGTATTTAGATGATTAGTTTGTTTAAATCCGGTAAAACTTTTACCGGACTAGTATATTTTGCAATGCAGATATAAATAAAATAAAATAAAACAAATAATAATATTTACAGTTTTAATAATAGTCAAATTCATAAATAAACATATGTAGCTGTTTTATCCTATTTGGACTCCTCAGCACTGGAATACTCTAATGCAATTTCCACAACTATATAAAACAAATTGCCACCGTGTTAAATTCATTAATAAATCTGTCGTTGAACGCCATCTCGTAGGAACGGAGCTACTAACGTAATACGTCATAAACTTTATAAATATGTATTGTTAAGTATTGTACCAGACAGTTGCTGTAGGAATGCGGTGTTAATGCCTAACAGTATCAGTTTTAAAACAGAACCAGAAATTCAAACATATTTTTGTATTACTCAAATTTTAAAAAGTGTTAATTATACATAATTCAAACGTTATTGTATAGTCTTAGTAACTATACACTTTGGACTGAATTTTGTAAAATAAAAAACTAAATTTATTTTTTTTTCAAGTAGAAACATAATATTCAAGAATGATGACGCAAACGTCACACACTTTTCTCATTTAAAGGTGTCAACTAAACTCACAAAAATGTAGACGGGATCATATAATCTCGAACGCACCACTAAATTAAAAATAGACTTTGAAATAAGATATTTTAACACCCCCAACTGCGCACATAATTTGTAAAACAAGATCAAACTGTCAACTTCTTATATGAAAAAAAAAGTTTTATTGTAACATCAACATAGTAAATTTAGAAAACTTTGACTCATCAAAAAATTAATTTTTTTTCAGCGAACTAAGTTTTCAGTTTTATGTGAAACCAATAATTAGAAAGTTTCAAAATGTAATTTAGATCATTGACCGTATTAATAGCTCAGGTGGAATCTTAAGTAAGTTTACGATGTCATAAATGAAGTTGGAATCGGAAGTGAATCTAAATCTACAGTATGCTGACCTAAGTTATAAAAAGTCCTTAACTTTATTTTGGTTGGAATTAGGTTTATAATATAACCAATTTATCCTATCAGAATAAAATTAAACAATTTTTTTATTAGGTAGTGTTAATTACTGACGTATTTATAAAAACAAATAGAATAGTAATTTTTATAATGAAACTACTAATTCTAACACACTCGGCAATCTGGTTCGATCGATCGAATCGTACATAAAAAATAATAAATAAAACGAACATTCTTTACATAAAATTTACATATTTAGAAGTCTATAAAAATATAGGATGTCAAAAGCTATTAAATAATCTTTTTGTATCTGATCGAATGTAGAACGGTTTTAAATTTAAATGTTAAAATGCAGAGACCAGATAAAGCAATACCGACAGCTAGATTGCTTAATATACATTTTAAAACTCTTTATTCCAACTGTTTACTCATAAACGAAGTTGCTAAAATTTAATGGCTACAGCCTTTTGTATCACCGGTTATATGATACTATTAAGTGGTGTTAGAAGAATCTTAAGTATCTAATTACAAGAGAGCACTATCAACTTTAGTCAATGTTAAAACTTTACGTTTGGGCTTCGTTGTATAAAACGTTTAACTATATAAACAATGTTTAATTTACCAGTTTTCAAAATACATTAAATTTTTGTAGGGTATTTGCTATTTATAAACATAATATTAGTTAAAACATTGTTACTGTAATAATTTATAATTTTGATGTTGGTATTTGTTTAACAGCAATCTTTTACTTAAAAAAAATGTACTTTATTGGTAGTATATTTTTAGCTAAAAATTTATGGCATTGTAAATCTTAGAATTAGTGTGTTTTTGTTATCACTTTGTTTACGATTACGGAATTAAATAAATATAAATAAAATATAAAAATCGCGTAAAGTTGGCGTTTTAATAGTTTGGTTCTTGTTCAGGTTTTTTAATGTTGCATTAAATTTTTATTATAAAAAATGCGTTACAAAATGCATTGCAATCAAAAAGTACAATTAAAAAATTTTTATTTTGGGTGATTTTAAAATTCTTTCTATAGTCCACTACTAAATACTTAATTTTATATATGTAAAGAAAACCACTTTATCCATGTACAAGGCTTATGGGATACATCGGGTCTAAAGTTTTTTTTGACATTTGTCTAATTGCGAAATTTTGTGATAAATTTAATTCTAGATATAAGTTGTTGAAAGATATAAAGACTTTAAATGTTGTTTTCTTTAATTTTTAGGTGAGTTTTTGTTGTAGATATAAAATGAATTTGTTGAATAAAAACTTTAATTTTTAGAGAAAAGCAATTAAGTCTTTGATTATAAAAGATATAAATAACATTATAAAACAATATTTTCTGCAAAAATTTTACGAAACATGGAAGATTAAGATTTGATTTTGTTGTGAAACCAACAGCAGATGGAAAATCAAACACCATATGCATAAACTCGATAGCTACACCTAACGGACAGATTTTTGGAATACCAGTCAAGTTCCAACCGGCAAACTTGCATCAATTTATTACAAATACTCAAAACTATCTCAAAGTAAGAAAATCATTAAACAAAAGGTATCAAACAAGGAAAATTTGGATAACTCTGACAGATGACATATCAAAAATATATTTGGATGAAGAACAAAACCTACAGTTTAACGATTTTTACTTGGAAGAAATTTTAGCAGAAACAAATAATGTTGAATCTATACTTAGTGGCTCAAATGAATCGTTTGAAAAACTGTTTAAGAAGTTGCTTAAAGATAAACAAATAAAATCTGAAACTCAAAATCTAGGGAAAATTGCAAAGCATTTTATGATTGTGAAATTCAGTGGCAGGCAAACGCTTACCAGTGGATTAGGGATTTTAATAAAGAATGTAACCGTTTCCAAATCAATGAAGATAAAAAGAAAATTGAAATGCTAAAAAAATTTTTAGAATACTCTAGCATAGATTGGTACAGCTGCATGTTAATAAAACTTGGTGGAATCAGAGTGGCATAAATGGGAGAAAAGTTTTTGTGAGACGTTTGCAAACAAAGGATGGTGGCCCATTAGACATGCTCTAGTTTCAAATATCAAGCAGGTTCGTTACTTGAGTATGCTTTAAAAAAAGAAAAATTGTTATTGGAAGTAAGAAAATCAATTGATACTAGGACAATCATAGACCTTATAGTATTTGGATTACCTAATTATGTGGCTCATAAAATTAACAAAAAAACTTTACAAGGAACGGAAGATCTTTACAACGAATTAGAAAGATTGAAACATTTTGGTGGGAAAAATAAACATGATAAAAAAGATAATATATATTCTCACAATAGATCAATAAAAATTGAAAAAAAAACATGCCAAATTTGTGTTTGCAAGAAAAGAGGAATAAATTGCTGGTTTAAAGAGAAAAATAAAAAAAAAGTTTTAGAAACTGTAAATAACTCAGAATTGGAAATTGAGCTGAACGAGGAGAATTCAAAAAACTAGAAGTGCCACCATTAATAAAAATAAAGGTAATATTAAATGATATTTTACATGTTTCGGGAATTTATGATTCAGATTTGAAAGATTAGTAAACCATTCAGATTTATACCAACAATTAGAAATAGATAAATTGATAGAAAAATATAAACCAGTCTTTGCAAAAGATAAATATGACATCGGTACTGTACGAGATTATGAAGCTCACATTGACTTGATGATAGATAAATATTGTTACAAACGTCCATACAGATGCACACCTAAAGATAGAAAAGAAATAGAAAATCAAATATCAAAACTATTAAATAAAAATTTGATTGAGGATTCTTATAGCTTATTTGCTGGTCCAGTAACTCTAGCATATAAAAAAGAAGATGAAAGAAAAACAAAACTGTGTATAGATTTTAAAGAATTGAACAGAATTGTCATCCCACAATCACAACCTTTTTCGTTGATTGAGGATTTAATGATAAAAACTGTAAACTGTAAATATTTTTCTACTTTAGATATAAATTCAGCATTTTGGTGAATTTCTTTAAAGATTCAAGATAGATACACAACTGTATTTGTTACACAGGAAGGCCATTTCCAATGGACGTGCCTACCATTTGGGTTAAAGACTGCTCTAGCCATATTTCAAAGAATATTGGGAAACATCATTAGAAAGTACAAACTCTCTGGTTTTGCGGTAAATTTTATAGATGACATCTTGATTTTTTCGAAAACTTTTAAAAAGCATTTATTACATCTATCGAGACTAATGGAGGCAATACGAACAGAAGGCTTTAGAATTAAATTTTCGAAATGTTCTTTTGCAAGTAGGTAATCACGCCAAATATTTTAGGTCACATAATTGAAAACAATTCAATCAGACCTTTGAAAGATTATTTAACTGCTGTCAAAACCTTCAACTTCCAAAAACAAAGAAAAATATACAACAATTCCTAGGTAAAGTAAATTTTCATCATAAATTTGTACCACCCAGTGCAATCGTTCTGAATCCTTTACACAATTTATTACGGAAAGATGTGAAATTCAAATGGTCAGCAGAATGTCAGGAATCATTTGATAAAATAAAAGAATTGCTATGTTTCGAACCAATTATGAATTTTTTTGACCCCGAATTACCAATAATGATTTACACGGATGCTAGTATTAACGGAATGGGAGCGGTGTTAAAACAAAAAGATAAAAATGGAAACAGTAAGTCAGTTGCTTATTTTTCAAAAAAGTTAACTGAAGCTCAAAAAAAGAAGAAGGCAATATATATAGAATGTCTAGCATTAAAAGAAGCTGTGAAGTATTGGCAGCACTGGCTTATGGGAAAAGAATTTATCGTATATTCAGATCATAAACCATTAGAAAATATAAACATCAAGGCTAGAACTGACGAAGAACTTGGAGATTTGACATATTATTTATCCCAATATAATTTTAAAATTAAATATAACCCAGGAAAATTAAACCAAGAAGCAGACTGTTTAAGCAGAAACCCAGCTCTAGAACCTCATGAAAATACTGAAATTTTTTTAAAAGTTGTAAATTTAATAAACCTAGAAGATATAAAAAATGACCAACAAACAAATCTTGACCTAGAAAAAGAAAAACTTACATTTGAAAATGAAATTTACTATAAAAAGATGAGAAGAAAAAAATCATATTATCAGAAGAACTGAGCAAAACTCTAACAAAAGGTGTCCACGATACTTACTGGCACATTGGAAGAACACAGATGACAAATAAAATAACGGCATTCTACACAGCAAAGAACATCGTTGCAAACATGAAACAAATTTGCGACGAATGCGAAGTTTGTATAAAAAACAAATCAAGGAGGAGGTCAAAATATGGTTTAATGTCACATTTAGGTCCAGCAACACGTCTATTTGAAATTATATCTATTGATACCATTGGAGGCTTTGGAGGATCACGGTCGACAAAGAAATACTTACACCTTCTGGTCGATCATTTTACAAGGTATGCTTATATACTTACATCGAGAAATCAAAGTTCCAATGATTCTATTAAACTAATAGAAAGTGTAACACAAACTTATAATATTGAAATGCTGTTAACGGACCAATACCCTGGTATAAATTCTAAAGAATTTAAAAAATTTTTGAAAAATGAAAACATAAAAATAGTTTTCACTGCTGTAGATTCACCATTTTCGAATGGGCTCAATGAAAGACTAAATCAAACTTTAGTTATTAAGATAAGATGTAAAATAAATGAAAGTGATAAAAGAATACCATGGACTACCATTGCACATAAATGTGTAGAAAAATACAATGAAACGGAACATACAATTACAAAATTTGTTCCAAAATACCTTTTGGAAGGTGAAAATATTAATATTTTACCAATTGAATTGAAATTAAGATGCACAAAAAAAGATCTGGAAAGGGATAGGAAAATTGCTCTCGGGAAGACAATAAAATCTCATCATTATAATAAAAAAATATTCGACCGGTATAGGGAAGAACATAAATTGGAAGTGGGAGACAAAATATACGTGGAAAACGGGAATAGATTAAATAGGAAGAAAATTGATGAACTAAGAATTGGACCATACAAACTTAAGAAGAAGATTTCTAATTCAATCTATGAAGTTGATACCGCATACAAGAAAACAGAGTCTAATTTTTACCACATTACGAAAATATCTCCAGTGTATGTTAGTGGATAAACAATTACATACATTATTACATGCAATTGTTACTCTCTCTGGGGGAGGGGGAGATGTAAAGAAAACCACTTTATCCATGTACAAGGCTCATGGGATACATCAGGTCTAAAGCTTTTTTTTTGACATTTGTCTAATTGCGAGATTTTGTGATAAAATTAATTCTAGATATAAGTTGTTAAAATATATAAGAACTTTAAATGTTGTTTTCTTTAATTTTTAGGTGAGTTTTTGTTGTAGATATAAAATTAATTGGTGAATAAAAACTTTAATTTTTAGATAAAAGCAATTAAGTCTTTGATTATAAAAAATATAAATCACATTATATATACAAAAACTATTTAAATTTAATTAATTTAATAAATGGGGTTATAACAACTTAATTATTCAGCAACTATGTAAGTTGATAAAAACTATTGCTTATTATTTCAAAAAGTGTTACTCTTGGTATATATGGAAGTCTATTGTGGTTACTTTTTAAAATTATATTCATACTATATGTTGCAAAGGTTTTTTTAAAGAACCCCCCCCCCTATTTTTTACATCAAATTAATAACCAAGTCTTAGGGCAACAAGAAGACATGACATCCATAATAATCTCACTGCAACAGACTATTCAAGCTCAGCAACAAACAATTAATGAATTAACAACACAGATCAGACTCCTGAGTAAGGAATTGTTGAAAAACAATAATGGCGCCAATGTATAAAATAAGGCTTTGGAATGCCAACGGGATTTCCCAACAAACAGAAAATAGAAGTATTTCTCACTCACCACAACTTAGATATCCTTCTTATTTCAAAAACTCATTTCAAAAATTCAAGCAGTTTTAAAATACAAAACTATATCATCTGTACCACAGAACACCCAAACGCAAAAAGACATGCTATAGGAGGAACAGCTATATTAATCAAGCAAAACATTAAACACCACAAATTACCTAAATTTAGTAAAAACTTTCTACAAACAACCAATGTGGAAATAGAAGACTGGTAAGGTTCAGTTACGCTGTCAGCGTCAACAAATAAAGACAAAGTTTAGGCAATAGATTCATAGCCGGGTGGTGACTATAATGCTAAAACCGTTATGTGAGGCTCACGTTTAACTACACCAGGTAGAGGTTATTTAAAAATTACCTGTCGACATATGAATCTTCGTATTGGCCAATAGATAAGAATAAATTGTCGGATTTACTGGACTTCTTTGTGATTAAGGGTATAGTTCCAGAACATCAAGATATTGCATCCTGTTTATATCTCAGTTCAGATCATACGTTTGTTATAGCTACAATAAACACAACAATAATTAAAAAAGAAAATCAAATCAATCAAATTATTTAACAAGAGAACTGATTGGGATCATTTTAGATATTTAGTGGAAGACAAATTAAATATGAAAATACTTTTAACCACCAAGGAAGATTTAGAATCAGCAGTAAACGATTTTACTAGGATTATTCAAGAAGGAGCACGACAATCTACTCCCCATGTTCCCCCTACTCGGAAAGTAGAATGCTATCCAATAGCAATTTAAAAAAAAATTCTAAGAAAAGAGTTTGAGTAGAATTTGTTAAAACATTAAATACCCTTCTGACAAAACCCGCTATAACCAGGAATGCCTGAGTTCAAAAGATCAATTAAAAATCTGAAAAATAAGAGCGGTCAAAAGTAGAAGAATCTGTCATACAAAAATTTTTGGAAGCCCTGTATTAAATGTCCCCATTGCCAAAACTAGTCACTGTCAAGGAAGTCAAAGAAGCAATTAAAAATGATATCAAACTGAAAAAGTCTGCCGGCCTATTACTCAAGGAAATGCCTCGCAAGGGTATGGTAATGCTTACCATGCTATACAATGCAGTTCTACGATTGGATTGTTATCCTGTGCAGTGAAAGTTACCGCAGATTATCTTGATAACAAAACCAGACAAACCGCCAAATACAGTAGCTTCTTACAGACTGATAACCTTGCTATCTGTACGAGGTAAATTCATCGAAAAACTTATTGCTATGCTATGTCAATCGTTGAAGATTACGATCTAAAACCTGAGCATCAATTTGGATTTAGATAAGAATATTCTTCAATACAAAAAGTGTATAGAGTAGTCGATTAAGTCAATCAATCCTTCAAAGAAAAATCTTATTACACTGCGGCCTTCCTAGACAACACACGGGCATATGACAAATAATTGCACGAAGGACTCCTCTTTAAACTAAAAAGTATTTTTTCACAATCTTATTATTATATATTGAAAGCATATTTACAAGAACGGTTTTTCTAAGTTAAGTATGGACAACATCTCACAGAATCTTATCCTATAGAATCAGGCCTATCCCAGGGTAGTGTTTTGGGATTTCTTCTATACAGTCTTTTTACAGTTGATATGTCTACCAACGAACAAATATTTACAGACACGTTTGCCAATGATAAGACAATCATGTGCAGACATAAAAACCCAGTAACTGCAAACTATTTTAAATCGAATTGATTATTGGAGTAAAAAGTGGAGAATAAAGATAAACGAAACAAAATCTCTTCACATCACTTTTACCGAATGCAGAGGAACAACGCCGAAAGTATAATAAACTATTAACACAGGTTACAAAAGTCAAATGTCTGAGCATGCATTTAGATAAAGGTCTAACATAGAAAAACCATATAATGAGTAAGAGGAAACAGTTTGGTGCTAAATTCAGTTAACATTATTAGCTGCATCGCAATTATAAAAAGATTTCAGGAAAAAGTGTTACGTGTTATGTGTGACGCCCCTTATTACATTAGAAATGTTGACCTTCTTACTACACATTGCAAATGATAGTTTGTTTGGGTTCACGACTTCTACATCTTGTTTTGACACTCAAGAAGAGATTAGGACCAAGCCTAAGTCTGGGTGTCTAACTACGACGCGGCCTAAACCGAAAGTCCACATAACGATTCAAAAAAGAGGGAACGTTCACTTGTAACTCTTTACAAAATGGTTCAACTATCCTTATTAGAGCTGCATTGCAAGTTATGACACACGGCAAAACCTGGAGAAAGTTATTAGTAATAGCAACTTTTTCAAATGTATCGAAATAATTTTGATTCTGTTATGTCTGAGGATGTCAACCGGTCTCAAATAAAAACAGAAAAATATGCCTCCTTTTTGAGAAATAAATTTAAAACAAAATTATAAGTTTGTAGGAAATAGCGTTTAATCCGAAATTTAGTTACCAACTTTTTGTTGCAACAGGTGCTGTTGGTAACAACCATGCCACCACGACTAGTTGAGGTATCGGTGAATCGGCGTGGTTAAGAAACTATAATAAAAAGAGCAAAAAATTCTTGGTTGGCAGACACCGAATGTACATACAAACCCGCTGTCTAAAAAATAAAATAATAGGAAACAACTATCAGAAAAAGGATGAACAATTTTGTTAAACATATTTTCAAGAAGTAACAACAAAAAATATTAAGATCAGTAAATCCTACATAAACTCAGTCGGTTACACATTAACTATGTAAACTATTACTATTTTTTTTTCTTTTTAAGAGCTAAGGATAGTTAATAAATTTGACTCATTAACAATCAATAATAAAACAATAAACTACGACTTGAAAACCATACTACTTTTTCTCGATCTGTTAAAGAGTGTACGCTTACAAGCATCGGGTACCTTGCCCTAATTCTGGCCTTGACTACGACAATTAAGGATACTCGATCGGAATCAAGTCCACGTATACCAGAAATTATACTTATTTGAATAATTGCAAGAAAAATAGTAACAATCATCTGAAAAATGCAGTTAATAGCATAATATAGGTAATAGAGCAGAATTAATAACGCTGGAGCGTATAAATATAAATAAATATGTAGCACAGTTACAAAAAGCATCTCAAGTATTAAGCGTAATTAGTAAATCACTAAAAGCGTAATAGCAATGACGACGATGAGAAATTAAATCAAATCAATTACTTAAAATTAAACGGACAAGGGTTTCTATCAAAATCAAACCACTCACAGCGACTTTTCAACAAAAAAATAACCGACAAAAAATTCCTACCGTGAATATCAAATTAGACCAAAATATCCGGGCGAATGACGCACGAGCTAACAGCCGTACTAGAAATTTTATGAAAATACGAAAATGTCATCGTTAATGCTAATGACGTGATGTCAATTAAAACAAATCTGGAGTTAGTATTGAAGAACACTTATTTTTGTTCCGTTATTGATGTTACTGGTAAAGGTTTCACAATTTTTTGTTATCGACGCGACTTTAGAAAATTATGAATTAGATATTTTTAATTTACGCGGTCAAGGCTCACTCCGAGAAAATTCTTTGTCCTCTGTTGTAGCCATAGCTTGAACATTATCCTTAACTATGGCGCAAAGTCAACCTAAACTATTTGTCAATTTCTTTTCTACAATTCATGTACTTTACAACTTTTTCTCTGCTTTGACTCATCTACTGACGATACTAAAAAAACAAATATCAAATTTTAAGGTATCAATTAGATGAAATTACTTTTGCGCAAAATTTTGAAGATGCTGCAAATAACTTAAAAAAATTAAATTTGTATGCATAATGATTTTATAGTTTAGGATTTCAAGGAAAGCTAATACCAAAATTCTATAAATTTAAAATTTTTATGTAGTGCAAGCGTGTGCTAGATTCAATAATTGAATTAATTTTTTAAAAGAATGTCGCCCAGATAGCAGTTTTCGACGAAAATACTCAACCTCCTTATGATTTCTAGCGTAGTAGAAGGCAAATAGACTTAGTAACTGTTATCTGTTTATCCTGCAATTTTGAAATTTTTATGGAATATTTTGGAATTAAGTCCCTTTGAATCGGAACAGCTAGAGCAAATACTACCATAAATTACATTATAACTAATAATTTAAATTATTCTTATCAAAACATTTTTGTGATGATACGAATTTTATTGACGATGATAGTTTTTATAGCCCCAGTAGAAAGATCGTTTTTCAAATTAAAAATTATTTAAAAAATTTATGTTGTATTATAATTCAAGAACAATTTGAAAATCATTTAAATATTGCACGTTATGTTATGGATATCATCACAAGCCTGTATTATCAACATGATGAATCTCTCGTCAGCTCTGCGTGGTACATACCAATTTTTATTTAAATTGCCATTATGTAAATATTGTCATGTACCAAGGTAACACCGTCATCTAATGCTTTTTCTTCCTTTCTAGATCATCACTCATTAGCAACAACACTAAATTATAATATTGAAACGAAGTTTTTGTCGGCTTCAAGAACGTTCACGAATTTATTGTAAATTTCCAGAACGTTCACCAAAGAATGTAGAAAATTTGCGAAAGATATGCGGAACTGTATAAAAGCGGTTCAAACGAATCATAAGATTATTCGAAGTCAGAAGTGTTGAGATGTTTAAATAAATAAGTGATTAACGCGTGTGTTCGAGATAAGTATAACGGAGTATAAACGTACGTGCCTTCAATCTCAACAAGTGTCAGTTTTAAGATACATTTCAGTGACTGTAATATATAAGTTAATGTAAGTGTTTTTCTTAAATATCGTTTGGTTTAATTAGTTCGTGTAATTATGAACGTGTAAATATTTCGTATAAATAAATTAGTTTAAAAATTCGTTGCAATATTGTGGCATTTTTTATACTCAAACCCAGTTGACGGAAGAATTTGATAGTTATAATTAACTTCCACTTACATTTTCTGAACTAAAATGTTCTTTGTTAAATTTTTCTTATCTACAAAAATAAGCGTAGATTTTTAATGTGTTCTGGTCAGCTTATAGTTTTATTCTTGATATTAATATTCGTTATTTTTAATTTTTAAATGTATAAAAACTTAATTTATTTGCTTTATAAACCGTTCAGATTTCAAACTAACATCAAGTTCTGCTACTGTGTCTAAAAAAAACAACCACATGATTACCTTTGCGTTTATAAAAAAAAATTTTTGATAATGTTTGGCGATTTAATTCTTTTTGATTTCTTAGCCATTTCGTTAATTACATGAAACTAAAAAATGTTGCATTTATTGATATTTCTAAAATAATTAGTATCAATCAAATTGTAGTTTAATTTACGTTAATGTGTTATTAATATACAAAAGCTAAAACAATAAAATGTAGGTGACGTTGAGGTATTATTGCCGAGCATAGTTAAATAGTTAAAAATGTAAAATTATAAGAAAAAAACTTATAAGTTACGATTAACGGAAAACTTAAAAACCAACTTGTTTTGTAATCGGCGATTAATAGTCTCGACAATATTAACATCTAGATTATTAATCGCCCTTATTGACAATCTTGTTGGTTAAATAACTGTAATTTTTAAAGTTATTTATTAAACCACAGTTACATATAACTAACATAATAAATTAACTTGACCATAACTATCTTTAACCGGTCTCGGGTGAACGCCAAAACCAAACAGAACTTACGGTCTTTGACAATCTTTTAGGTCTCTGTATATACATTACACCCCTTCTTCAACTTTAATTAAAGATAACATCTTTTAAAAAGATTGGTTTTCTCTTAGGTCATATCTAGAACATGTATACCATTTGCATTTGTTGGTGCCAGTTCTGGCTTATTTTCTATAGGGTTATTTCCTGAATCTGGAAATATTATTTTTTTAGTTACTGTTGTCAATTTATTTCTCACTCTCAATGCTTGACACTCCTCGTATCGTTTCCTTCCTTACGTATTCTCCTTCTAGTTGCCTGTCACTTACTTCAGGGATCTGGTTTATGTGCCTTTTCCACAATTGTCTAGGTTCTAATCTGCATAGGTATGTTGCTTTACCTACTTGTTTTACTATTTATGCTAAAAATCATATATTTGCATTTACTTTCGTGTAGTCTCTAACTAACACTTTGCTGTTGCATGTAATTGTTCTTATCGTTGTTTTATGATAGTATTTTTTTTTTGATTTCCTTGGTTTTTTTCATCTCATTATTCTTTTTTTGAACTATTTTTTTCTCTTCTCGGTCTCCTTTTCAGTAAGGTAAGTTTTGTTCTTGCTTTATCCTTATCTACATTTTCTTTGGTCTCTCTTCGGTGTTTGCATGCTTTGTTGTTCTATAAGAGAATAAAAATCTGATAACAATTGTTTCTAGTTTTACGTTGATATTTTTATTATACATCAATGCTTAGATTAATAATTGCATTTGATGCACTTAACCGGTAAGTGCATCTAATGCGACCGCCATAACCGAAGAGAACTTCCGCCTTCTCTTGTACAGTTTTTTGCGTCTGCGTACGTAAATTACAATAACACTAATAATATCACATTAAACACACTATTACTATTAAATAGCGATTTGTTTAATATTCTGTACATGAAACTATGTAGTTTTCTAATGATTTAAACAGAATTACTGGTTTCTGCAATTTTTGTGCTATGCCTGTTGATTTTCGGCAACAGACAATGTTTTTATCAACATCCTTGGATGTATTTCTAATAATTTCGTAGCTTTGGAAATGGATTAAAGCAAAGCTCACAAAGCCTTAACTGGAGTCAGCCATTTTGTAACTGAACATGATTTTGATACAACAAAATCGATAGAAATTTATTTCAAAAAAGCTCAATAATAGACGAACCCAAAAAAAAATTAAATGGTTAATTAATGCATGTCTTTCCGAGAAAAAACGGCGATAAACTACTAAAACCTTAGTTATAATGAATAAGTGGTTTTATTTATTTACAAATTTTGAATTATTTTTTCTATTTTAGTATAATAGTAAAATTTGTTATTTTATCAATTTTATTATGTTTAAACGATTTGCTTTTGAATTATAAGAAACTTTTGTAAAACGCAGAAGTCAGGTCTGTGGTTTGTTAATTTGATGCTATTTCTACAAAAAAATTAGTAGTAATTTAATAGCAAATAAATAGCAACGTTCTATTGTTTGAGTAAATGTAACTTAAAAAAAAATTTTAAATTGCGTTTTTATTTTTTTAAACTAATATTTTTTCTTTTTATAAACTTTCTAAAGCTTTTCGTTTTTTTATTTGAATTCATTTTGGCAATATAGACACGTGCCTATTCTGTTTATTAGTAAACACGACCTTGATAAAGGTTAAATTCTAAAATGTCAGTTTCTGAACCAATTAAAAGCCAACTTGAAGTCCTAATAATTAGATTGAGAAACGCACAGGATTTTTTGACTACACAAACTATACAATTTTAATTTTTTACTCTATAAACTTTACAAGCATGTAAAAAATAATGCATTTTATAAATAATTATTAAAATTTATAAACAAAATTTTGCAGATTTTACAGCACTCTTTTAAATACAGAATTCTTTTTCGTGTAACTTTTTTTACTAACTTCATGTAATTTTATCTTTCTTTTTAAAATTTGTTGTAAAATTATCTTAAAAATAAGATACGCGGAAATGATTTTACTGCGTTTAATGTAATGTGTCTTTATTAAATGAAGTTAATATTTGGCATTGATATCGTTTGGAATCGGCACGAACATTACGAATAACGCAATACATAAATAAATTACTTTCATAACGCAAACTAGAGCGTGTGGTTAATTTATTGAACGATTACATATAGTATATTAAATTTAACCAAAAACTAAAACTACTGTACATATCTTGTTATAAGATATTTATTCCTTTTGTAACTTAAAAATGATGAAATCCTATTTCACAAAATGAAAAATTTAGGAACGATTACAGTAGATACGGCAAGTTTTGCGTCTATTATATAGTACAAAGAAAGGTGAACGCAATGAACTAGTCAATAAAGCATCGTTGAAGGCATCGAACAAGAGTGAAATAAATCGAAAGCATTAAAGGGATCGAATCTACTTTAAAGTAAATAAAACTATACAAATTCAATCAGAACCGACTATATAAATTTGAATCGAACATTCTTGTAATCCCAAAATGGAATAAGCATTACTACTTCAAAATATATTTAATTGAAGATCAAGCTGTCACAGTGATAAAATAATGAGAACAAGTAGAGAATATATTTGGCTTAATCTGGTAAATAGTCAGCACGTATACAAATCAGGGTAAATCAGCCGTTACACAAGAGACCGCACAATGCAAATTGTCGCAGAATTTGTCTAGATTATCAGACTTGCTGGTATTTATACATTCACTTTGTCCTGCTGATGTGTATCAGCGGTAGTCCCATATATTCTGCTATTTTATGTTACAACACTATGTTATCTTATGACTTTCAATTAGTACGAAAATGTATTTAGTTTATCGTAAATTGATTGTTTATGTTCATTCTCTTATCTTCTCCACGCAATTATCAAACTGCACTAAATAATCGCAGCAACTTCACGTCAAAAAGAATATCGTACACAAAATGCGTTTTACTGGATGCCATCGTGTAGGTGGTCAACACATTGTTCCAATTCTGTTGTTAAGTATGTCTATAAATAACATTTTAAAAATAACTAGACTAGAATACAGTACTAATTTAAAATGCTTTAGTCAAAAGGTAATCATATTCTTAGGTAACGTTTAAAACTCAAGCGTTAAGTAACAAAACTTCTTCGTTGTTAATAAAATAATTACAATATAGTCTTTGTGTAATTACAACAATACAAATTGCAATAAAGTAAATAATATTTAAAAAATTTGTATAATTATTTATTTTAATTTCTATTATTTTATTATTAAATGTTAATTCAAAAAAATGTTTATAGTAATTCTTTTTTTACAAAGATAGCAGTAGACGATTTGTATCAATTTCTGATTCCTTATAAAAACTCAAATATTGAGCGTTTTAGAAAGCTTTTTTGTTACCGTTTTTTTGATTATATTTCCAACAAATATTTTAGCTACTTTTGATTTTGATTATAGTCGCCGAGAAAAACACCGTCGTTGGTAAAAAAAGCAACAGACGCTAGTCGTCGTTTCCGCACCGTTGACAAAACACAAACAGTACCTAAGCTTTTTTGTTTAAATTTCATTATAAAGTAATTGCTTGCTTGTGCTATTTTACTAAATTTGTTTATTAAAGTGTTGCTTTGCTGCGTAGATAAAAAAATTAAGAAGTCTGTATGTAAACATAACATGATAAAATTAAATTATATCTACTTACAAATCATCTCACAATTATATATATTTTTGGGTTTAAAAATAAAATTAACTTGTCTAACATAAATGACGAACAATCTCTGACAAATTCTTTAGTTCGAATTCATCACATACGGATAAATATCTGTAATATTAAAATGTCCTTTAGTATGACCATTCTCTGCATTTACTAGCTCGTATGCATTGCTATCACTAAATATTGGAATAATTAGATAAGGTCCTTCATTAAGTTCTAGATTTTTATCTTCTTTAGGAGGGGCAATAAAAACCACTCTAAACTGTTTTTATGGCTACGTTTCGTGCCTCTAGTGTGCACTTCTTCAAGCCAAAGAAAAGATTACGAGTGGTGGTAGTCCACTGGTCCAACAAGCATACCGTCTAATAAGTTACTTATTCTAGCTAACATGAAATTAGGTCAATGATTAAAAGAATTTAAATATATATACAAAAGAAAACGACGGACATTAAAGTTAAACAAACAATATACACAGTGTATATTGTATGTTTAACTTTAATGTCCGTCGTTTTCTTAGCCATAAAAACAGTTTAGAGTGGTTTTTATTGCCCCTCCTAAAGAAGATAAAAATCTAGAACTAAATACAACTTGACTAACAGGAGGATAAACTACTTTACCATTAACAATCAAAGTCCTTCATTAACTAATTGAAGTTTAGCACAAATACTATCTGGTCTACTAGCAACTTTTAATTTCTTAACTATAACTTTATCACCAATTCCAAATTTTTGTTTCTTTTTAATCGATTTGTTTTGCTTCTTTTCATATCTATTGTGGATTTTCTGTAGTCGTACTCTTGCTTTTTCTAGAAATTTATTTATTATAATATTATCTTCAATATCTCGCCGAGGTCTTTTTGCTAATATTTGTTTACAAAGTGTTTTTTTTTATTTATTAATTGAAAGAAACATAGTACACATTAAAATATAGCAAAATTGGACTACAGGAACAAGTCCTAAGACGGTCCACATCAAAGAAATACATTTTTATAAAAAACAAAAGAGTCTGAAAAATAATTAACAAAATATTATATAGTACTAACTAAAAAAATCATTTCCTATCATAATTCTGTTTAGTTCACACTTAAATCTTGTAATACTTAAATCAAACAAATTCAGATCATTATGAGCCGCAAGAACCGTGTTCAATAAATTTGCTCCATTCACAAAGATAGAATATTTTAGTATATCGGTTTTATAATTTTTAATATGTAGTAGACTAGAATTTCTGGTATGAACAGACCTTGGTACATGAAAAGAAACTTGCTCCAGAAGGGATGTACAATCAATATGACCATTAATCAATTTAAATAGAAAACATAATACAGATATGTTTCTTCTGATTGACAATTGACAAATACCAGCATCTTCTCTAAGTGTATCAGAAAGGGTATCAAATGAACAATACCTTTTATTTTTTTTATAAGACAAATATCGAAGCATGTGATTCTGCATTATTTCTAAAGTCCTGGCAATTTAACTTTCGATGCACGTCATTACTGACGTAAAATTCATACCACCCTATTTATAGCAAAAATTAAATAAATACCGAATTGTCTTATGGAATTTTTTTTATCACGTTGTTGGTGTGCTTACTACAGTTGCAGCGTTGTTGACATCTGTCAAATTAAATGTGTGTTTTTTATGTCAAAGTGCTCATTGTTTTTTATAATTATTTTTGATACAAAACTGTACTATTTTGAGCTTCAAAGAGATAATGGTGGTCCATTGATATCAGTAAATGCTGTGCGAGAAGTACCCTTTTACTTAATATTTAAATTGTGGTAATACATACATATATTCTACAGTTATTTCTGTATATACAACGGTTGCTAACAACGAGGTTCTTAGATCTCTTCAAAACGTAAGCGTAGTGCAACTGTTACGAATGTAGAAACATTTAATGAAAACGTAATACGCATTGTAATATTAAGAATGTACGAAAACAGTAAGTTTACATGATAATACCGACAACATGGTTGAATAACTACGTCACTGACGTTAATGACGTGCATCGAAAGTAAAATTGCGAGGACTATAGTTGTTTTACATATTTAATATTACTGGGAAGCCAAACAATCGAGCAATATTCTAGTCTACTACGGATTAGTGCATAATAAAGCATAGCAATGCATCTCACGTTACTAAAATCACGAGTAGTTCTTTTAACAAAACCAATTAGTTAATATGATAAATATGTTATTGAATCAATATGTTACAGAACTTATTTCAGTAGCTGTGTTAGGTACATTATTAATGTAATCCAATTTGGCCTCCAAGTTTCTACACTTTTCTCCCATTTCTTCAAATTTCCTTTTCCATTCTTCATTTGACTTTCTTAATTCTTCTTTCATCTCCTCTACCTCTTTATTATTCTCTTCCAACTTCTTACCCATCTTAATTTGTTCCTCGCTTATACTCTTTGCCTCCTTTAACAGTTCATTACACATTTCTACTAACTGATTTCCTTACTTTGGTGCTCTTCCTGAACACCTCCTCCACCGTAGCTTGCCTTTTTCTTTTTCCTTCTGGCCACCCTTCCTCGGAATTCGACATAATTTCCCTTCTCCTCTAAACTTTACACTAATTAACTGTCTGCACTTTTTGAATAACGAAATGTTAATTATATTAAAATCACCAAAAAAAATTTTAAAAAAACACGTATTTTATGACTTAACGAAATATTAATTAAATTAAATTTAAATCACCAAAAAATTCCACTATTTTAAAAATATAAATACACAATATAAACGCCGGAAAATCCACGTTGATATATATAATAGAATCTTATCTGCACGCCGCACCTTATATCGTAATCAAACTACTAGGTTTTAAATGCACTACTGCGCTTATCTACCCTTAAAAAATTATAACTTTAGTTTTACTACCATTAAAACGCGTTATTTTAGATTTAACGAATTAACGTATTTGTACAACCTTCCTCTTTCACCGCCAAAACGTAACTCAACTATTGTTTGACGTGTGTAGATCGTTACACAAGGTGGCCAGAAGTTATTCCAATCCTTGATATCACTGCCGAAACAGTAGCCTTTGCATTTTATTTCAATTGGATTTCAAGATTTGAAGTACCACTACGTATAACAACAGACAGAGGTAGACAGTTTGACTGTGCCTTGTTCTCGTTCCTGGCCAAAGTAACTGGTACAAAACACATAAAACCTACGGCAAATTATCCACAGGCCAATGGTATAATAGAGCGTTTACATAGACAGCTGAAAGCTTCAATTAAATGCCACAACAACGAATCATGGATAGAGAGTTTACCACTTGTGTTATTGGGTATAAGAGCTTCCCTCAAAGAAGATATAAAAGTTACATTCGTGGAGCTTGTGTATGGACAGAACATTAGACTGTCTGGCAAGTTCTTCAAAACCGCAAATTATGAAAACACATCTTACTTCGCAGCAAGACGTGTTATGTACCGATCAACCTTGCACGTCTAAAATGTCACAAAATAAACAATGTACTTGGAACCTTCTCCAGCACAAGAAATTCGAACTACAAAATCTGGCTGGAATGTAAGGCTTCCTGCAAAATACCGTGTATTAATATCAATCATAAACAAATAAAGAAGAAATAACTATTCTTGTAATGTTGTAATTAGGTATTAGCTTAAGTGGGTGATTCTAATTAAACCACATTAAACCATAAACAAAAGGGGTGTTCTGTAAATTAAACTTAGTGTGTTCAAACTACGAATAATTAAGCGAACTATTTATAGTGTATATTGCCATTTAAACTACGATTGTAATAAAATATCGTTTTAAATACAAATTGTATATATTGTTGCGAATTTATTTATTAAAAACTAATTTATTTAAACGACTAAAAATATGATTTAATTATTCTAGAAATATGTACACTTTTAAATTAACCGAACTAATTAGATTTAATAATATTTAATAAAAACACTTACACTAATTTATGTATAACCGTTGTATAACACTATCACTTAAACGAAGATAAGATAACGTCCGTAGATAGTTTCACACTTGTTTACACTAAAAATCACGTACACGATTATTCTCGGTATATTTATCTAGACACACGCCTGCTAACGACTTATTTATTTCAACTTGATAATCTTCTTAACACTGCTGTATTCGCATTCCAGCAATAACTGACCTACGATTTCTCTCTTCGGTATTTATACACGTCTGCAAATCCTTCTCGAGTGTTCCTTATTTTTCGATATATCTTCTAGAAGATGGATAACAGCTTCTAGAAGGCTCTTGCATTTGCAAATAATTTCTCAAACGTTTCAATATGTATAAAGACTTATAATACTGTAATACCTGTAATTTATAACGTTGTCACTGGCAAGAGGATATTGTAGCAATATATATTGCCGCTACTTGTAAAATATGTAACAAGTAGATGACAGCAAAAAAAACGAGAGGGAAAACCAACTTGCCGGATGGTTACTAAGGCTACTTCCTTCGAAAACTTGGCCAAGGCAAAACGTAATTTTTGTACTTTACATAATAAATTGTGTAAGAAGCCTTTTTTAAAGTATTCTTTAAAGTAACATACTCCTAGCTAATGAATTATGTCAATTCCTAATATAAAATCCATATTCAAGGAAGGTACAATTAAGAATCTTACTTTATATTCCATTTCACTAACCTTTAACTTTGTACACAACACTTTTTAATTTTAATTTTAATTTTCTTCTTTGTTGCACTAAACAAATCAATTTTATTAATTTCTATAATATTTTCATAAGTTTCAATATTTTAATTAACATTTTTTTCTTTAACCAACGAAATTTTCTGGGTCATCCTCATCTTCTAACAAAAAATTTCCATTGTTTTCTAACTAACTTTGTAAATTGTAAAAAAAAGTTTTTTTTTTATATTTGTAGATGGATTGTTATGTACATACACTACGTGAATTTTATCAAAACCAACTAGTTCTTCTTTACTATTCTCGTATGATAATGTGTTTATTATTGGTTTATTACTATGTTTATAATTATTGTCATACTTATTTTCAGCATTTTATTTGTTTATGAAATCATCGTAATTTCTTTGAATTAACCTGTTATGTATGTGATTTGTGATTTTGCCAGTGGTAATATTTACATGTTCCTCTTGGCCTTCTTTCTTGTCTGTTACCTTGATGGTTATTTTGGTTTGTCTGGTAATCAGAATTTCTATTTCGTATTTTATTTTCTACCTCTTGTTTCTTATCTATCTTTTCATATTTTTGTTTGTAACCACTCTCATACTGATTGACCTGTAGATAAAATTCCTTGTACAGTTATCATTAAAATTATAAGCGACTTTCGGCTTAGACCGCGTCGTAGTAAAACACCCAGACTTAGGCTTGGTCATAGTCTCTTCTTGAGAGCCGAAAGTCGCTTATAATTTTAAACATAAAAACCGCGAAAGCTTAAGATTTTATATCAGTTATCATTGTTTACCGCCATGTCATAATTTCTTACAATTTCTGAAAAATCTTTAAAAGTCTCTAGTAATTTTACTTTCTAAATATCCTGATAAGTGTTATATAATCTACTCTTCAGTTAATTTTAGAGTTAAATATTGTGCTTTGTTACATCCATTCATTATATACAGTTCTCTATTAATTCCTTTATGATCGACTTTCCATATATTAATTCTGTTCTTACTTGAGCTTGATGTGCATTACTCCAATATTGCTCTGTAAATAATTTTTTAAACTTCTCAAATGTAAAATATTTATTTTTAGTTATACTATGCCCTATGTCAGCATTTCTACGTAGCGTCATGTTTATAACTTGTAATTTTCGATTTTTGCTAAAAATTGATTGCTTAGCATTTTCTAGTTTATTCAAAAAGATCATTGCTAATTCTCCTTTTTTCCCTTCAAAATGTGGCAAAACATCTAAATTCATATCCAATGTTTTATTATTGGTTAGTATTATATAATTATCTTTTAATTTGTTTAATTAACTTTCTAATTGAATTAATTTTGTTTTATTACTATCTTTTACCAATAATATTTCATCTTGATTTTTGGGGCATTTTATATTAGTTTCTTGTACCAAATTTTCTATCTTTGTTTCTAATATTTTAATTTATTTTTCTTGCATATTTATAGATGTACATATCTTGTTTTTAATGTTTTCGATTTTCTTATCCATATATCCTATTTCGTTCTCTAATTCTACTTGCATGTTTTGAAATTCACTTCTCAAATTTGCTATTAATATTTCCGTTTTTTCTGCTGCCCTTTTATCGCCTTTTGTAATTTCAAACTTCATTTTTTGTAATTTATCTTCTAAAATCATATTTCTTCTTATATTCTTCAAATTTTCATATTTATTTTCTATGTTTAAAATTTTTAATTCGTAGTCTGTAATAATTTATACATTAAAATCTTTATATCTTCTTCCTCTTTACCTGCCACTTTTGCTTGACTTCATGTCACAACTGTGATTTGTTTCGCCATTCTTGTAACTTTTTTTTTATTATTTATTTTAGTACAGCAACAAAAATCAAACTCGTAAACAAAAACAAATTGTAAACAAATTATCCCCGTATCTTAAAATTCTACCAAATCTGTAACACATATTTACAAAAATATTTTTCAACAAAAATATACAAATGTTGGAACGACAATATTTTATGATACACACGGATATAATTCAAACTTAATTTAATATATTTTTTTAAATTATTACATATTATAAATATACCTCGACTAGTCAGTATTGTTATAGGGTTGAGCTTTTACAAACAGTTATCATCAAAATTTTTGTTAAAATAGCCCAAAAAGTTAATCATCTGCCATCTTGACACGTCTTCATAAAAATCCAATAATCCCAAATCTTAACAAGTTTCACAGCTTTTTACTAATATATACTAAGCAACATATTATGATCAGCAAAGAAAACAAAGTACCATAAACATAATTTGTCATATTATTATTGCCAAATAAAACAGAAGACACATATGTATATGCGCCTGTTAAGAGAAACAAAAGTTCTCGGTCCTACAGTAAAGCCCGAAGCTGTTCTTGAATAGTGAAATAGCTATGTTAAATACATCTAAGTGGATTAAAACGGCGGAACGAAAATGATGCTTTGTACCTATAAATTGGGTGATTGATACCTTTGAGTACCTATGCGAAAACAACGTGTTTCTTCCAGAAGCTCAAGAAGTTCTTGATTATTTTGAAAACAACTGGATTGGCTGACCAAATCTCCAACAAAAACGGCCTTTGCAAAGGTTTCCTACTTGTTTTCTGGAGCTATTATAATTCTGCGTTGTAAGGTTTTGTCGAAGACCAATAATTTTTTAGAAGATTGGCACAAAAGATTTCAATAACAAGTTTGTAGAGATCACTCAAATTTACGGAGCTTTATATCTGTCATAAAAAGCAGAGTATCAATGAACTTCGTATTGAGCCATACGTGAAGTATCCAATTACCTCTCCGCGGTTGGAAGAAGTACAAAGTACCTACGCGGAATTGCTCATAATATTCGATACTAGGTAATATAAACAAAAAGTGAATGTGAAAACAAACCACACATGTCGACAAATGCTTACTAACAATTTGCACTAACAAAAGACAAATATTTAACCAAAATTTAACAAACACAAACTAACAAATTTGTTGACTTATTGTATATTTGACAAATTCAAATAAGTCATATACTTCCATTCTATGGTAGGATGCAACAGCTGAAGTTTATTAATTCACTTTTTAAAACGCTGTGTACGAATTTTGAATCAGTGCTATTCTAAAAATCTAATAATTGAAAAAACCTCGTTGGTCAAAATTGTGGCAGAAGTTTGCTTAAAGCAATGACCTGTGTAACATGCTTTCCTCCTTTCCAAGCTACTGTTGACCTTGAGCTTGTTTCTCAACACGATTTGGCTTCCGATGATTTTTTTTTTGTAGGGTTATTAACGAGAACCTATATTTTGCTCTTCATTATGGAAGTTCTTTTGCTAATCATCGCGTCATGCCATTCTGACTAGTTCGAACCTTCAATTGCATCTTTTCTTGGTATCTTTACGATAGTAACAGTTTCTTCATCCAATTCTATGCCTTGACAGATTGTTTGTTTAATTTTTTTGGGTCACCCCCTTGACCATTTCTTAAAAACGTAGACTTTCTAGGAGCGCGCACGACGTTGTTCTGTGTAGGAGTCGACTCCTTGCTCTCGACTCCGTTCTCACCGTCCTCCGGAACTCCCGCTCACGTATTTCTACTCGTATAGATCCGCAATCTTCTACGAACTTTACGACTCGATTCTTCTTCCATCAGGAAACTATACCTTCTATCCTTTTACTTCATTTGAATATCCGACAAATACCCCTTCTCTGCACGTAGATTTGAACTTTCCTTTTCTTGCTTGTTTCTTTAAGTAGAAAACCTTGTTTGCAAACATTCGAAAGTGGTTTACATTTGGAGATTTTCCAAATCGTAATTCGTAAATCACAAAGCTGAATGCATTCAGTGCAAGTCAACGGCTATTACAAAATTGCTCTTTAAAAATTTGAACCTTGCTCAATTTTAAATAGAAAACAACAAAAACTATCAAAAGTGCCCAAACAACACATTGGTACAAAAAACGTCTAAATGTCCGGCTAATAGACGTTTATTAGACATAAAAACGTTTTTAAACGCGTTATTAACGTTTATTAGACGGACATTTAGGCGTTTTTTGTACCAATGTGTTGTTTGGGTGTTTTATAAGCACATAAAACTACTACATTCAGTGATATTATAAAAATGCCTAATGTCATCTTTTTACTTTACAAATTTATAATACTTTTTAACACGCAAAATCTTCGAAAAACTACGTGTAAATGACACCAAATTAAAAAAAATTCAAATCGTCTGATTTATAAACTTCGTATTCAAATTAAGGTTTTTGTTTGTTTTTTACAGGGTACATTGGTGTATGTATTTTACTTTTTATAATATTTTTACCTTAATCTCTGTTTTATTGTGTTTTTTACTGTTATTTAATAATTTTTCGAATCCACAAAACATTGTTTTTTAGTTACTGGTTTTTTTAAAACTGCCGATATAATTATGTAAACTGTATGAATACTAAATAAAGTTTTATAAATCAAATTTCGTATTAATAAATAATACATTATAAGTTTTTGTAAAATGTTTGTTTAATTGTAAATTTTTCTGCATGGGTGGGTATCACATAAAAATTATATTTGACATTTATAAAATTTTTGTACCAATGTTTATAAACCCGAAATAAAATTATAATTTATGCAAAACGAATAATTAAAAAGTTCTATAAATGACGCTTTGAAACAATGAAGTTTAAAATACCTAAAGTTAATGTGCAAACGAATAGCATTGAATATATTTTTAAAATTCGTAATTTTGTTTTAACTAAAGAAGAAAAATAAAACTCGCTATTATAATACAAAAGTTAAACGGAGTGAAAAAGATTTGGAACGAAAAGTTTTGACACTACGATTTAATTTTGATATCTCTTTAACGGCTATATCAACATTTTTATTTTTTCACTGAAGTGTAGATAGGAATATTAAGTAGACATCTTACGCATCTCGATTTGAATTAATGTACATTTAATGTTCCGTCGACATTCATATTCATTACATTATACGCTTAACAGCGCGACGTGTGATTTCCGCATGCATACACTTTTTAAAATCTGGTGTTTAATAAGTTAAGCTTATCAGAAAATAACTTGCAAATACGGTTTAAAGTAATGTACAAAATAAATTTACGTAGTAGGTGGTCTATAAAGGGTTTTCGTAATGGTTCTTCTTCTTTAGAAATAGCGTACAACGCTAAATTGTTGTAATTAATATATACTAAAGAAAATAAATCTTTAACAGGCATTAACCTAAATTAAATTTATTTTCCAAGCAATGTTACGTTAGTGGCGTAATGTCCAGTGCCAACTTGATGGATGAATGTGCTGATACCCTAATTAAGGTTCACACGCATGAAAATATCCCACAACAAATAAATAGAGCTACTTTTTGTTAGTTTATTTTAAATTTTATGTAAAATTTAATAAGCTATCGATTTATTACGCTCAGTAAGTAGTAACAAAATAACATTCGTTGCTAAACTATTATATTGTGCGAAGTTAGATCGCACAATATAATTTCGAAAATACGTTGAATACACGAATACGAAGGAATTTGACTCTCATCACGACATGTCCTTGCGAGATGATTAAACCACATACTTCCATACCTTATTGTGATAGTTCTGATGTAATATACCTATTGTAATGAATGAAGGGTAACTCTATATGAGAGTTATGTACCAAACAAAATGATTTATGGAAGTCACGTTAATACAAAACCGTTACGAGAAAATTATAAACTTATTAATAGAATTAGACTTTACTTTATCTAGATACTCTAAAACATGCCAGAATTTAGGATACACTAATTAATCAAAATTTCCTTTATAATTTATGTGAAATCTTAAAAATTATTAGTAGAAACTACCATGTAAGTATATGCTGATAAAATAATTTAAAAATGCATTTCAAATTGTTTTGTTTTTTATTCTGACATTAAGTAAAATAAATTGCTAAAAAAATTGTAATATGTACTCGTATATGTTCGTTCTTTTTGGGTTTAATTCTGTTGTGATTACGTAAACCTTTTCATTTTCTTAAATTAATTATTTCTAACATTATATTTAAAATTTTGCATTGTTGTGCACACATATTTTTTTACTTTACTAATTTATGACAATTTTTTTGTTTAAACAGAAATTTATGCTGATCTTTTTTGTGCATAAAATTATCAGTGTTGACTGTTTTAGGAAAACGTGTTAAGTAATTGCTTCAGTAGCTTTTAGATGGAAAACACTGATATTTTTATTTATTTAGGTAATCACGACAAAAAATTTGCAAAAAACCAATGAAAATCACTTTATTTCCGATTAGTAATCTATTAGTAACACAATAAAGTAATTACAATTTTTATTATAATTTTACTAACATGTAAGATTCTTATAAAAATATTGTTCAATATGCAATTATGTGTAGTTTTTATGTTTGTAATTTAATAATAATTACACAAACGTTTAACAACTTTTCACGTACAAATTAAATTACAACGTTGCAACAATAATAATCAATTCATAACATTTTACTTCGTTAAATAATATTATTTCATTTTAATAAACAAACTTACCATACATTCAACCATTGTCATGTAGATATAAATCAATTAAATATCTTTATCCTTAGCCTTAGTTACGAACAATGGTTCATCATAAATATGTCAATACGTGCCGTAAACTTTAATGAAAACGTTTTCCTAGCAGGATTTACACGTTTGATTTATGAATAAATCGTTTAAAATTCCTGATGGGCTCATAGATTAATATTTAACAAAAATTTCATAACGGACTAGAGAACGTATTTTTAATTTTAAACATGGAATTTCTTAACCATATATTTCTGAAGAGAAAATATTTCTATGTACGTTTAAATGCTGCAACCAAAACGTTTAGAAAATATTAAATTGAATTACTGGAAGAGTTTCTATAGTGTGAGTTTTAAATTCAAAATTGTTTTTTATATTTAATCAATTAAATTAAATATGCTAGAAAAGATCTGATAATTTCCTTTACTTTATAAAACTTTTAAAAATCATTGGAGTGTGATATTAACAAATGTTATCTAAATCACTGAATTATAATTATTGTTTTTGATTTATGTATTATACATGTTTCGTTAAATTTATATGCACTAATAATTTAGGGTTGCTATTATTCGATATTTTCGGTATTTTCACAAAATTTAAACATCTTAGTAGTTGCGTATTACTAATTTTATGCAATAATACTAATACTGGCAAATTACAAGAAATAAAAAATTCGATCAAAAAATCAACATTTGAAGTTACAATTACAATTTTTGTAATGCTTATTGTAATTAGATACATACAGGGCGTTTCAGAAAAATTCTGTCAATTTTTAAAGGTGTGTTTGTTGAGTAATTGTAAGGTAAAAAAGTTATATCAATATAGTTCCGATTGGAAAAAATTACGTAATTGTGATCTACTACAGAAAAATAAATAAATTTGAAAAACAACAGTTTTTACTTCAAATAAATTACAAATCGAGTAATATAACATATATAGTAATTGTTCAGAATGACCACCAGCTTCTTCAATACTTGAGGTGTAGCTCAAATTGTAGCAACAGCATCAAAAATTTGCTGAATAAATCCATTTCGATCGTCGACCCTTTCCGCAAAGACTACGTTTTTTATGTGTCCCCATAAATAATAATCAAGAGGATTGCTGACTATGTATGTGGCCCTGTTTGGTCTATCTAGCGATCAGCATAAGTCAAGTCAACACATTACGTTAAAAATAGAGAGAAGCCCCGTCCTGTTACAGAAATATTCTTGCACAGGTTAACAATAAAACATCTTCTAAAAGTACAGGTAACTGTTTTACCAACTTAAAGTAAACATCTCCTATAAGACGACCATTAAAAACATAAGGACCAATAAGTCACTCAGCAATAATGCCACACCATACATTTACTGAAAACATTCTTTGGAAATTGTTTTCAACAGTGCGTGGGGATTATTACAAATCCATAGAGGTTATTTTTGTTATTATTTAACCCATTTTGAGTAAATATGTATACCTCCAAAGTTTGCAGCAATCCAGCGACAGAAATTTAACCTTAATTCATAATCTGCAGATGTTGTACTGTTAGTAGATGATAAGGATGCAGTCCGTCATCATGTAAAGTCCACCAAACCGTAGTGTGAGGTACTTCAAAACGTGTAAATATTCTTCGCGTACTAAATGCTGGACTGCGTTGTACAGTATTAATAATGTTACCTCGCACTCCTCAAAATTGTTCTCGTTCTGTTTTCAACACTAACAATCTAGTTTCTCGCACTTGCGTATGAGTATTCATGAAAACATAACAATTTGGTGTATGACGATTTGGAAAACGCCGACGATATTCAACAACAGCAGCACGGGCATTGCCATTACAAAAACCGTAAACGAAGTGAATATCGGCATATTCTTTATTTGAAAACTACAATGGCATTATTGAAAGGTTGAACTTTGTACACACACAAATAATTTTAAGGTAATAAACGTAACAAATAAAAGTGTTTATTGACAAACGAGCAACTGCTTCAATCGCTTACTATCTATAATGTACGACCGAGACGCAAGAATGCAGCAAATATTTTTTTCATTATTTTTCTTTAGTAGCCACAATTCCGTAATTTTTTCAAATCGGATCTATATTGATATAACTTTTTTTGCTTAAAATTACTCAACGAACACATCGTTAAGGTTTGGTAAAACACTCCTGAAACATGCTGTACAAAGTATAACTAAGAATTTAGAGGTTTATTGAGTTACAAAATTTATCAAAACACTGTGAGATACCACTTAAATTAAACACTCACTAACACTCGTCAATACAATATAGCATGAACTGAAATTAACATGCTATTTTTTTCAAGGCATCGGACTCGATTCTTTTAGCATTTCCCTTGGAGTTTGAGTTATTGAGATTCTACTTTACTTACTGAAGCTGGGGACCAAAGTAAAATTAGTAAGAAGAGTAACGGTCAAAGACCACCAAAATTCTGGGCACGGCTAAGGTTTCAAAAACGATGCAGCCAGTAATGATTATAGCTATTACATAAATACATAATATTGTTACAATTTATTTATTATTAACTAATTTATTTATAACGACTAAAAATACTGTTTACCTACTCTAGAAATATATACACTTTTAAATTAACCAAACTAATTAAATCTAATAATATTTAATGAAAACACTTACAGTATATTTATGTATAACCGTTGTATAACACTATCACTTAAGATAAGATAACGTCCTCGGATTTCACAATTGTTTACACGAAAAATCACGTACACGATTATTCTCGGTCAATTTATCTAGACACACGCGTGCTAACGATTTATTTCCACTTGATAATCTTCTTAACACATTCGCATTCCAGCAATAACTGACCTACGATTCCCATCTTCGGCATTTATAGACATCGGCGAATCCTTCTAGAGCGTTCGCTACTTTTCGCTATATCTTCTAGACAGCTTCTAGAAGGCTCTTGCATTTGTAAATAATTTCTCGAACGTTTCAATATGTTTGCAGACTCCTCGTAAAATTTTGCAACAATTTGGTTGTCAATGGAAACCACCATGATTAGCGGTAAAAAAAGTCACAATATGCCGCAATAAATTTATGATATATCGCACATACGGACTACGCTGAAAGCACATTTTTCGTTGGCTGCATGAACACCAGCTTTGTCTTATTATAGCTGTGTATGATGCCTATGTTATCGATTTTTTATTGTTTTGTCATTCACACAAAACGAGTGGTGCATACTGAATATAAGAATCGCCGTTTTTCCACGCTTTAACCCATGAGAAACTAGTTATTTTATTGTGGTATAGATGATGAAACCTCATGTTTTCGGATTACTTAAAATTCTGATGGTATTTGCTTCTTGCTTTTCTTTAAACTTCTAATAGACCTAAAAAAAATTGTAATTTATTTACAGTCTCTAAACAGAGTACCAGTTAATTGCTGTTATGTTCCAATTTGTCCTTTTTAGTGAGTACGCTATCCGGCGCATAACAACTACGATTGAATTTGGAACTAATAATTTAGCTGAACTCTGGGAATCGGCACGTGTTTTCAAATCTGCTAATTTTAATCCCCTACTTTCCAAGTTTTTGCGGAATATACATTTAAAAATTCTTCCTCTAAATGGAAGGAGCACCTTTTTGACGGTGGAATGTTTTCTAAGTGTAAAATATTCTTTGCAATCATTAAAAAACATCTTAAACCTTTCAGATATATCTGCCAATTTATTATTAAAAAGTTTCTGCTTTCTAGTTGTCTTATCATCAAATCTTAGACAGTTTATAAGAAAAGCAAAACGCTGCAATGACAGTGTGCATTGAAAGATATCCCTTTCTGTTGTATTGAACTAAACAGTACTCCGATACGATAAAATAAAAAGATATATAGGGTTTAATGATAAGACTACTAGCTAGACGCGTCTAGAAACTGTCAAATAAGTGATGGTATCTATATCTAGAGTCTTTTCATTGAACATTGTAAGACGTGTATTCTACCTGATCAAAACGTAACAATCGATGAGCAGCTTGTTGGTTATCGAGGTCGCTGCAGATTTATATATTATATGCCCAGCAAACCTGTAAGTAATGGTTTTAAGATATGCTATTAATTGAATGATTTTTGTAGGACGGCAATTTCTTCACAAATGTTTCATTAGCTATTTATTTGTTAGAAAAGGACATTACTGTTGTTGCCACACTAAGGCAAAACAAACAAGTTATTCCAAAAGAACTAAAACCGTCTAGAAATTATCCAGTTTGTTTTTTTTTATGTTTTGGATTAGAAACAATGTTCTTATGGTGAGCTTTGCGCTAAAAAAATAAATGTGTAATTCTGCTAAGTACTCTACATCACGATACGTCTATCAGCGATAGTGCTAAGAAAGCAGACATAATTTTATAGTATAACCAAACAAAAGGTGGATAAGATAAAATAAGAATTGACATTCTTAGTTTGTCGAGGATTCAAAAAGTAACTGATGTCAAGAGAAAGAAATGTTCATTGTGTCCAACTGGTGTAACGTGTACATTTTTTACGTTTGAATATGTCTGTTTTTAAGTAACATTTTTGTATTCACTGTTGATATAAAATTCTTTTGCGCCTTCCTCTTAAGTACGAAGTCATTTTTCGACATCTTACGTTCTCAATGAAGTAGTGAGCGGACATTTTTTTGCGTGCTGCAAAAAGTGGAATTACCACTTATGTAATTTGTGTTTGTGATTTTTTTGCGTAATGGGGCAAATTATTTAAGCCGGCGTTCGTTGTAGCATGGCATTTTGTTGTATAGAATAAAAACCCGTAAATTAGAAGGGTTTTTTCTTTTTTCTGGATTTATGGTTTTTGGTTTTTTTGTTTATGGTACTTGGTTTCAAATCTTCGAAATAGAATTAAGAATACGATTTACGAAAGTTGCATCATATTACGTCATTTCAATGAATCATGTGATGACCACGCCTAAATGGAAAATTGCGCAATAATTTTATCTACGTTCGAATTGGAAGTTTTGTTTTTGATATACGACTACGTTTTCTGATTTATTCGATGTTTTTTTGATTTATGTACGTGTTAATTCGTTATGATTACGAAAATTTCGTTTGGATACGTACGCCTTTTTACGAATTTGAGGTATGAAATGTGAAATTACGATATGGTTTACGATGCACGTTTGATGTTAGTCACAACGTTGCTGTTTACGAAAAATTTCCGTTACGAATTATGGTTTTTATGAGTAAAAATCGATAATTATTCATGTTACGTCTGATAAAATTTGAATTGGATGTGCGAATGATTATCATACGCTACGTTTGTTTTACGATATTCTGGTTAATGGATCTGTACGAATATTAGATCGGTCAGGATAAATACGGAAAATTTGGAAATATGCATTTCAAGAAATTCGTAATGTTGCATCATCGCATGAACAGATGAGAACGCGTGAATGACCCCACCAATTCGACTTGCGCATTAAAGTTTGAAATCAGGTAACTTTGATTTGATATTTGACCTTCGATACGTTTAAGTGCATGTCAAAATATGTAAATATGTTTTTTTGTTATTATGTTAGTGTAAATCTTTTGGTTTCAATATTTAACCATTTTAATATAAAAAATATTGTGGCGTCCAATTTATAAAATCTTTTGTATTTATCAAATTCAAAATTATTAATCTTAAGTAACGTAAGAATTCCCACGACTCTAATTAAATAAATATGAAAATTCTCATTGTTCTTATGTAGTTTGTTTTTTTAATGGTTTGTAATAAATATTTTTATGAGCTGGCTGGTGCAATAATCAATTTATTTTGTTACGATTAAAGTGTATTAGTAAGTTTATCGCTACACTGGTACTGACCGTAAAAACACACTGATTTGTGAAACATGCAAAAGCAGTATTTGTAATGAACACAGTGTTAGAGTATGCGGCAACAACCAAAAGTAATTTTTTTCTTATACTATTTAAAATTAGTATTGTTTTAAATACTTTTATAAAACTATGTCCATAAACAATTTTATTGCAAATATATATAGATTTGATTAAAGTTTAATGCAAATATTGCTCGCATTTGCCTCTACTAATAAAAACGGACCTTCCAGATCTGTGTTATGTAATGTCGTATATCCAACATTTTCTGCATCTTATGATTAAGTTTTATTTTAGTTGATTTGTAGTTATGTTTTTGTCTATTTCATAATTAATTGTCTATTTTCTGCGATAACTTGTCTTTGATATTTTTTATCTCAGAAATACGGTTGGTAAAATTATTTTGGAGTTAAATTTTTATATGGAACATAAAGCTATGTGATCTGTACCGAATAAAACCGTGGACCCATAAGTAAAAGTTGAGCACTTTGTGAGAACCGCCCAGTAAACACAAAATTGATCATGTTTAGTAACAGTTTCAAAACAAAAAAATTATGATTCACTCTTGTTTCAAACATAAAAGAAACCTAACTGCAATAAAATAGCTATAAGTCCATCGCTGTTTCACTTATTTGTATCAGTATAGTTTCGATATTTTAAATTCAAATCTGTTGCAAACTAAATGTTGCATTTGGTTTACGTTTTAAAAGCTTCGTTCTTGAACTGATACTAAATGATCGATAAATATATGATTTTCTTGTTTCAATAATGTACTTAAACAGTTTCAATAATATAATAATACATTTTCGAATGCACGTTTTAAATTTTATTGCACAATAAATATTTTTAAATACAATATCACATTGAGTTTTTTACATATTGCAACTTTCTTTGATGTGGTATTTTCACGGAAGCCTCGAAAACTGCATCAGTTACTGTTGGGTAGCTACTTTTAACCGCATCTGTAACATAGAAATAAATATTTCATTTATATACATACATAATCACAGAGTTACACAAAATTAATTGCATTTTTTTAATCAAAAACAACACAAACTATATCAATTTAGCAATCATAAGAAAGTTATAAAAACACTGTAAATACCTTTAGCTGTACATAATCGTATAGAAAACTTGAGGAATTGAACTGTAATTATAAATCCTAAAGTATCATCAGATTTACGCAATAATCTACCTTAACGCAACCATGTGTGTTAATTTACATTTTTTTAATACAAATTAAAACATGATACATAAAGAACAGAAATGATAATAATATTGATTACATTTATGGATTATAATAAAATATTTCGACTTACCGTTTATTGTTCCATTTTGTAATTGTACATACAGCATCACTTATCAAACTATAACCGAACAAGTGAAAAGATATCAATTTGCAGCGCAAGCGTTGACGACAGTAATCAAAAGTATAGCAACGACTAATGCTGACTAATCACAAAGTACTCTTTTTTACTAAAACGATTCCACTGTTTTGAAAATATTTCAATCTTATTTAATCGATCTTCAAACAATTCTAGTTATTCAAAAAATATTCGGTTTTAATAAATCAGTTTTTAGACGGCTGCTGATTATGGGAAAAAATTGCAAGTACTGAAACGGTTTAAAACTGATTGTGAAAAATCGGAACACTTTCAATTTATTCACTGTCAGTTACATGTAAATAATATAAAAATGGAACTAACACGAAACAACGTAATTAAACAATTGTTTTAATTTTGTGACTATAACAGTTTCAATCCGTGTTTACTGGGCGGTTTGTAACGTGTAAATTTCAACTTTGAGTAAAAATCCGCCTGAGAGTTAGGCAACTTACAGTAATACCTTTGACCTCGAGTCGTGGTTCTAAGTCACGCTTGTGAGGGCGCGCGAAGGTTGTTTGCCATCTACAAATTTCATTTTTATGCTGTCATTTGGTCGATTAACAACGGGGGAACGTCGGAGAGGTGAGATAAATGGAATTTCTTTTTCATCTTGTAACATCTACTACAACGACGTTTATTTTAGCATTTTGAAAGTAAATCCGACTAAACATCCGGTGCGAATAAGATCAGCACGATGTATTTGGGCGGCCAAACGCATAAAGTGGGTTAGTATCTCACACGTGGTTTAGTAATGGAGGCGAACTAACTAATGTTCACAATTTTTAGCTCTTTTCCTTTTCCTTTGCTTTTGATGTTAATGTGGATTCTGGATGCTTGATTCTTGATTCTGACTTCTTCGTCCGTCGTTCTTAATTACATCTTCGTGTGCTTACATCTGTAATCCGATGGAAATGGTGGACACACTAAAACATTTCGGATTGTCGACAAAATAAGGGGAACTACAGGTATAAGGATCCCAGAGGATCGTTGGCGCGGTGCAAGCGAGGTATTTATGACACCTTTATCTTGGAGTCGCGGGAGACTCGCTCGCTGTCAACCTTATTTCGGCCAGACGCTATAGCCTTCGGTTATCAGCATACGCGGTAAGTGCGTAGTGAACGCGGGATCGCTTTCTTTGTCGACGTTTGTAAACTGCTCAGAGTAAGATTAATACCATTTATGTGTAAACAGACACAAGAGTGAGAGGCAAGGTCTAGTGAATTTTGTTTTAATCGATTACGTTAATTACCGGTCTTAAGTATGATATAATTGTATAACTTTATCTTATCAGAGTAATTCTAATGTGTAATTATAACTTGTCGAAGTAAGTTTACTAATATCTAACGTAAAATTCTTTTGTAAAACATTTTGATAGTAATTTATTCAACGCTTTATCTTGTAATGATTGAGTCATTACAATTATTTATCGTAACTTCCCATTCATATCTGCGTCATATAAAGTAGTTATAAATTTTATCCAGGGTAGAAATTTGGGAGCTATGCCGTCTCTCGGAAACTAAGTATTTATTATTGTGTTTACCGGTTATGCGGAGCTTGATCAAGACCCACCTGGCGGTATTTTATTCACGGGAACGCGATTACGTATTGCTAATAGCTACAGTAGCCGCGGTGATAGTTATCTATGAAATCTTATTTAGCTTCTGTGGCTCCCAAACTCTATTTTTGGGACCTGTTTATTTATATGTGATTTATATATGTGCTTACTAATTTTTCTTGTTGGGGGTTATATAAATAATTGATAGGGATTTTACCAGTGGCGTAACCGTCGAGGAGTTTGTGTTTCTCCCGTTCCGGAAGGAGGCTGTGAATCATTTATTACAATAAATGGTTATTGTTAATACAAAATATGTTTTCTTTTGGGGGGACTTCGGGTCTAGGCTCTCCTTTTCTCCTACCTAGACTATAATTTCTGCCATACAAAAGTTTCGAGAAGAGGTGGCGCACTTGGGCATTTAGCTTACCGGAACAAATTTAGTATCTTACGATTTTCTTTAACCCGACGACCATCTGCGGCGAGGCTAGCCGAAAGGTAAGCGACAACATCTGGTTAATTACGTTTAAGTAATATTATTCTTCATTCTTTCTTTCTTTCTCCACCTTCCCCATTAGATCACAATAAATATTGTAACAGGTTGCTTGAGATTATTTTTCTACTAGAAACTGTGTTTCCTTTAAGCAAAATGTGCTGCTCTTTCGGAACTTTTAATTTTTTTTCAGTCATGTTTTTAGAAAAGATTGTCCACTGCCAGGTTTTACAACACAGCCAATAATATTTTACTTTGCAGATATTTTTGGTAGCATAGACTTCTCTGGTTATATTTCTTAGCAGGTTCGAAATTTTTGTGCCAATTATTTCCGACGTAATTCATTTTGCTGCAGACTCCTTAATTTTTGACGTATTATATTACAAAAAAGTGCTATCCAATCTTTATATCAAAGAAAGCTCTCAGTTTGACTTTTTCGTTGGTTACAGAACTATTTGTTTTGTATGCGATTTTGCAATGACTCAGTTCACACAATTTACCTGTTTGGAAAGCGCATTATTGTCAATGCAACGGTGTTTTGTTTTTAATATGCGAATTCACTAATTTTTTAATTGTTTTAAACTATAACATGTCAAATTTATTAGATTTTAGTTGTAATAATAAATAAAAGCTGTATTAGCTCTGAAAAAATGTGAACAGAGCTTAAATCAAAGATTCTATTTAGACTTGGCTCAATTAAAGAAGTTACGAGTTTCATCTCTCAGAAACAAAAGTTCTTTTTTTTTAAAGATTTCAGTTGCACATTTTTGGATTCTTGTACATATTTACTTCTTCTTATACAAATTTTAATTTGCATTTTATGTACGTATGGCTAGATAGTGATGATTAAGTCGACAAATTTTACTCTTTTATCTCAATACATACGTGTAGTGTGCCAGTAGTAATATCGTTTAATTTTATTTTCCGTGACAAAATAAACCGGTTTCTTCAATTTGCGACTTTTAGTATGTAGTGGTATTTTAATTTTTTGGCCTTTTTGACGGTTGATTTTATTTCTGAGTTTCGATAAATTTAAAAACAAAACTCGCACGATCTTTTTTCTGCTCAGGGCTTGTGAGGAATTTATGCACTAAAAGACTCAATACTCCATAAACATACAATTTATTAAAACTACTGGACATTTAAAGTAAAAAAGGACATTCGTCTGAATAATCAACATACGCATACGCCAAAATACAAAATAGAATAAATACAACCTTTCACTAGTAATGGCAAGTGCGATCGCATCTTCTTCTAGCGTTGATTCTTCATACGTAGCGTGTTGCTACCCAGGTTTCTGGCAGGTACCGACAAAGGCAACCACGGTAATTTCGTATTTTAAGACCAAAGCGTTTAATCTTCGATTTCATATAGAAAAATGGCTACTATGCAGCTTTTTTTCACCACTGGTGATGATCCGGATTACTTTCGATCACATTTATTCAGGTGCAAAATTGTATGATGACCCCATGCACGTTAGGTTTTTTCTTCGTGGTTTTCACTTGGTGAGTGCCGGCTGCCTTTCTTCAACACCTCTTTCTTGAATCTTTTTTTTCCTGCTCACTTGCCTTCTTACTTAAAACACAACGAAGCCCGTTTTACAATACTTCCACATATACAATGTCGATCGAAAGAAATTCAAACAGCACTTGGAAAGAGTACCGTTACAAGTACATTACTAATATGAAATTTAAAAAGTTACTGACTTTACTGTTGTTTTCAGTGCTTTTACAGACTGATATAATAGAGTGGGGGTTTTGTATCAGTTACTGTGTTTTGTTTAGTTATTTTTAGTGTGCTGTTGCAGTCACAAACATAATTGCTTTTTTTTTATTTAGTACATTTTTTGGTACAACCATAAATTATTATAAATTAATTAAACTTTTTTGCAGTTAAAATAAACAATTGGCCCACATGTATTTATGACATAGACTTCAAATTAGTACTACATGTATTGAAGTCAGACTATAAGAAACTGAACTAGTTTTTAATGACTAGGATTAAATTATACTAAGTAAATAACAGAAAATTCTAATGTTTACATGGTTTCAACAGAATACTAGTTAGATAAATGTTCAACTTAAATAAAAACTATGTAATACAAAACGAAAATAAAATAAAAATTCTAAACAAATGCCATAGCAATGGTTCTTGAATCAAATATTCAAAATAAAAACTACAAGTATTTGTTTGTACTTATTTATATTACAAAAAATGATAAAACCAACAAAACAATATTTTTAAAATATTAGGAATTATATAGACAAACGAAAATATAGCATAAACAATTGTTATAAGTAAAAAAAAAACAGAAAAATTAAAAAAAAATATTGTTAATATACTAACAAATATATCGTGATGTCATAGACTTTTTAATATATTTTCGTGTACATTAAAAGTTATTACTAGGTACGTTGATCGTTCTGATCGAAGAAGCTATGGTTAACTAGACTTCAATAAAATAATAGCCGTCTATTGGGATTTATCACGATGTCGTTGTGCACAGAACCCGATAATTGGTTTAATATATCGTCTGCATCGTGCGCTGCCGAACTGAAAACGGTAGACTTGTTATTTTACTAAACAAAAAACTTTTCCCAGTTCGTGCTTTAGCTTGTACGGTTTAAATTATACGTTACTACGTACAATAAAGAGTATAGTTTATAAAGCATTATACTATAGGTAATGATAACAATTACAATACTTTTTGAAGCTATTGTTAAAATTAAACTTTGTTCTTTTTGACTCTAAATGTATATACAATTCTATGCAAGCACTAATGGCAAGTAAAGAAGCGAGAGGTAGCATGTAAAGTACGTACTTTTAACACCTCCTTGCTATAAAATAAATTTCAAGGATTGTAAAAGTCTAATTAGTGCTGGGGCGGTCTAATTGGACCGTGTGCACATAAAACCGCGACTACATCACCCTTACAGTGCGATTACGGTAGGTTTCTTATAAAAACAATTACCAATTACGTTCTATTCGGATCTTTACCTAAGATTGTTTATAAAAGTTTTTAAACGTAAAAATCCACTTAATTTTCTTCGAAGAGGAAGCGGACTACAAAATCAAAACTAAGTAATCTATTGTTAGATAAAATCCGACAAGCAACAAACCTGAAAGAATTTTGATACACTGTAAATTAGAAGAGCTTCTTTTAAAAATCAGTCACGTTTACGGTAAGAGTAAGGGTTACGATATCTACTTTAGGGAGATATGTCTATTACAAGTGGTTAAATCGGTTCCTAAAGCTGTTAGATAAATCCTATCATCTTTAGATATTATCAAAATTATCGTATTTATATGTTAATTATTTTATTAATATGTAACTATTATTACGCTTTTAATAACGTAAAATGGTAACAAAAATTAATGTTTTTGTTTTTAACTGTCAAAGCACAAGACAGTTGTCAATAATAGAACCGCAGGATCACGGCGGGGATGCCGTAACGCGTGCCAGAAAATTTCTAGATTTACAACTTTTTAGTATGTGTAGTGGCTGGTAAAGTTTCATGCTGATATTTATTTTATAGAATAATCTAAACGACGTCGCGGTCGTTGAAATATACATATTTAAAAATTTATTATTACGATACTGTTCAATAAAAGATCATAAACTACGTAAAAGCGTACAAACGTGTCCTGCAAGAAAGTAGATGTAGATTGTACATATATTTCCTTGTCTATTATTTTTATTCAATAACTTTATATGTAGTTTTAAATGCTACATATTATTTTATTTTGATTTTTGTATATTTTAGTTTATAAATAAATCTAACAACTTTATTGCGTTACACTTACTAAAAATGTATAGAAGAAGAAACTAATTTATTAAAACGTACTATAAATAATATCTTAAAAGTTACAGTGTCTATGAATTAATAACGCAGAGTTTGTAAATGCCAGTTAAAGCTCTAAATTAATGTCAGCATAAATTAATTGAAGTTCATATAATTTCTGATGAAGAACGTAATTGTGACGTTATTTATTTCTGTAATAATTTTTATTAATTAATCGTTTCACATATTTACCAATTAAAAATCTGAGTAAATATATGTGTTAATGCAACACATATTATTGTCTTTTAACACAAAATGTGTAAATTGACTGACTTACGCTTATTAGAATTAAATTTTGTGCCTGAGATTCAAAATTACTCAATAAATTATTGTACTTATTAAATACGAATATGAGTATCTGAAAACATATGTGAGCATTTTAGTAATTCTCATATACACAGATGAATTAGGGCTCCTGGGTACAATCCCCCCCCCCCCACTGTTTACTGACTCTTATCATGTTTACTCCTTATCATATTTACTTCTCTTATCATGTTTACTTCTTATCTTCTTATCAAATTTACTTCTCTTATTATGTTTACTTCTTAACTTCTTAACATATTTGCTTCTGTTATCATGTTTACTTTTTAGCTTCTTATCGTATTTACTTACTTCTCTTATCATGTTTATTTTGGTATAACAAATAAAAATAACTTCAAGAAATAAGAAATTTCCTAAATCATTCTGACCTTAATAGGTTTACTCTCTATTTTTAAATTTTGATATGTTTACTATAAATGAAAATGTAAACATAGTGTTTCAATAATAGTAGAAAAATTACTCTTATCATATTTACTCTGGTATGATCAAAAATAACTTCTAGAAATAAGAAATTTTTTAAACACATTCGACCGTTTGATTTGTTTACCGACCGGAATCAAATTTTAAATAATAATAATACACGATATTCTATAAAAATATTTAATACAAGTAATCAATCTATTCATGAGAGTATCTCTGAATAAAAGCAAAAGATTTAAACATTTGAATTAGTTTGGTGTTGATCACTAGTAAAGACTTATAGCAATGACATCTAAATCTAACCAAGATACTAAAAAACAAAGAACTGATGCATCATCACCTGTGTACTACCCTTCGACTGATGATGAAAAACTATTTAAAGAAGCCTGCAAATCCTTTGGAGTTACTTCTCCTGAAGATTATAAAAAGAAAACTGAAAAGCGCGAAAAAGATCAATTGCTTAACAAAGGTAGTTATAACATTACATCAAAGTTACTCAAAACTGGTGCGTATAGGATTCGACGTTAATAAAGAATTCGAACCATGTTTAAAAAAAATTAAAACGGGAACTAATTGTGGAGTTTACACCTCAAGAATTTCAAGAATTTATGGGTGTAATAGATAATATAATAAGAGACCAGTGCCACAATGACGTAGGAGAATATGCAAAAATATATGGTACACACCAGTAAACTGCATGCCATACGCCTTGTACCAAAAAACAAAGATCAGAAGTTTCAATTATACTTAGGACTTAGTTCACTGCTATCGCTGAGAAAAATGAAAAATTACTTCATATCAACCCTGTATAGTTTAGAACCACGCGAAATAAATTTTATCGAGTTTTTAGAAGATATAGTAAACTTAGTAGATTCAAGAAAGCAACAAGAGGCCTGTTAGGAAGATATTATAGAAGTGTTATGATATTGTGTGATATAGTGATATTAAATACAAAGATGATCTTTTATTGTGCCAATTAGTTCATAAGTTTTCGCAATTTATAGGCTTAAAAATTAAAAAAAATATGGAAACATACGACGATCGTTTTCTATACAAATAATTTAGTTAATTATGTAATAAGCTGTGTAAAATGATAAATAAAATTAGTTTTTGTTACTCATTGTAGTTATTTTAGGCCCAGCTATCAAAACTGTAAGATGTATCAATTTCAACATCCATTCTCTGCAATTGTAGCAGGTCCTTCAGAGTGTGGTAAATTATATTTTATAGTAATTTTTTTAATAAATATGACTGATGTATGTGAAACTAAGTTTGAAAATATAATTTGGTTTTGCGACGAATGGCAACCATTATATAAAGACCTACCGATAGTAAAATTTCAAGAAGGGTTACCTAGTATGGACGCATTTGACGGATTGAAACCTAGTTTAATAATAATTGATGATTTAATGCGCGAGACTAATAATTCAGTTGTAGACATATTTACCAAAGGATGTCATCATCGAAATTGTAGCGTATTTTTTTTTAACTCAAAATATTTTTCACCAAGGTAAAGGACAACGAGACATAACTCTGAATGCCCATTATATAATCCTGTTTAAAAATCCTCGAGATAATGCACAAATTAAGTAATTAACTAGACAAATTGATCCCGAAAATACCAAATTTTAAGAAGAGGCGTATTATGACGCTACAATCAAATCGCACGGATATTTACATTATACGTTTTAGAACATCAGTTTTTAATGAAAATAATGTCTGTTACATTTATGTTCCTAAGAAAAAGTTTAAATACGTCGATTCTGATAAATTTAACATCATTCGCGTATAATGTCTACCACAGTCATCAGAAATTCGGAACTACTCCTTTAGCAAAGTTAGGAGCTCATGAACGCTCTTCACTCCTTAAATGTATAAACGAAAAGCATTTACAACACCTTATAAGGAAAAGTTCCCCTGTCCACGTCACAGAAGGGACGACTCTCTCGTCATAAAAACACCTTGAGACGATTAGTGAAACCGGGCGAATCTTTTAAAAAGAAAAAACAAATATTATTACAAAAAGGCGGTACTTTTCTACCATTTCTTTTAGCTCCTTTAATTAGTGGTATATTAGGAAGTATTTTTACGTAAAACAACGTCTAAACACTTGTGAGCCTACACAAAACAACGTCTTCTACTTCTTCAAAATTACACCCGTACTCGGCCATTATATCCTCAAACACCCCCAACTCTTCTGGTGAGTCAGTAATTAGCTTGTTATAATTAACGGGAAATTTCAGAAACTTTCTTTTTAACGTTTCTTTTTTAGGAGTGTACGTTAAATGTACGATAACCCCATCATTCTTCAAAGACATTTCTTTCACACCGTATCTATAAAAAAGTTTATATTAAAAAAAAATGGTCAAAGAAACAAAACTTACCGAAATAACTGTTTCGTTATTGCATATACATGCGTTGCAGGAAATTTATCAGGTTTCTTTGTAGAAATTTTTATGATAGAAGGGATGGAAGCCATCGTTAATCTGTGCTATAGTGGATACTCAAGTACATACCTACGGTTAGTTTTAAATATATCATTTTATAGTAATTGCTATTGTTTGTCAAACGTCATTCCCAATATTAGTAGTAATAATCGATTTGATACAATTTATTTTAGGATGTCGTTAATAACAACTTTATCTACTATTTGTTATTATTGTTATGTTATCACAACATATTACTTAAATTTATAAAAACAATCAAATTATTAAAATAGAATTTATGTTTACATAGATTACACTTTTGTGATTACAATTTTCCATTCTGGAAAAAGGATTGCTTTGTGAAAAAATTACAACACTGGAATTATTCCGAAGAAAAAATACATATAAACATCACATCGTTATGTTGAACCTGCGTGATTATTAATAACAATGTAAATATACATATTGATAAAATTAATAAACATTGTATCATGTGCACAGAAGTAAATAGTGCGTTAAATGTGAAATTCCCTGAAATATTTATTATTTAACATCTTTATTAAAATAAAAATCGTCCTTTTCTAAACGAGTATAAATAAAATTTGTTAAATTAATATTAATTTTTGTATATACCGTTAGAAAAATGACTACTCAAACAATTTTAAATTTATTTTCTTGCGGCGTGTTACATGACAGTGAGTTAGAACAAGCATATGAAGATATATGTGAGCGACTTGTAATTCATGGTAAGGTTATCCAAGAAGAAGACGAGATCATCTTCAATCGTCTTATTGAAAAAGTTTGCGAGATAAAGGTGGTATTTTAAAATATATTTATTATTAATTATACCGTGATTATAAAATTATTATTATAAAAAAATCATATAAATTCTTTGTGTCATCAAATCCAAGCTTAAGGGTAGTCTTTAACATTTGAATTAAATTTGTTTTAGTATTCTAAAAAAGAAATTCCGACACCTTCAACTTCAAAAGATTTAGTATCTGTACACGTTGGTAGAGAAACCCGTGCAAACGTTTTCAGAAACTTCACTCTTATAACGGAAGGTGAAAAAGAATTTAAAAGATTTAGAATTATGGGAAAAACTGTAGTATTTAAATTCAAAGATGTAACGGAAGCATGCAACCCGTTGCTCTGGTTAGAGGTGAGCATACTATTTTGGTAAAGATACGGACTCTTCTGACCGTATAGGGCTGTTACTACCAAACAATAACTTTCCCGATAAATCTGTAGGTATATCGTTCCGTAGACGCGATCAGTTGAATGCAGAGGTTATCATGGCGACGCTGGAAAAAATCTTACAGAGCAACGCTTTGAGATTACATGTAGATTGTGTATCTTTGCCAGTCGGACACGGTAGAGATCGTATGACAGGGGTGTCTTATGAAGAATTTTGCAGACGCAAGAAAAGCATCCTCGTCGTTGAAAATAACGATACTTTGTGTTTAGCCAGAGCTCTGGTGTTATCTATCGCCTGGCGTGCTAAAAACCCTAAATTGCATAGTCTACAAATTGCTGGTAACCCTCAAACTACGTCCAACACCTTAAGTCTGTGTGAAGCTGCAAGAGTGAACCTTTCCATTGAAGGTAGTAGAATTCATATCAAGCAATTTCAGAAATATTTGGTAAATTACACAATTGTAGTTTACAATAATCGGTTAGGTAACTTAATTTAATATAAATATTACTCACATAACTAAAAAATGTTATTTTAGGCCAATCGGTATATTTTGAGGGACCTCGTGCAATCGATAAAGTAGTTTTAAATTTAATTTTAGAGAATAATCATTATAACGTTATCACTAATCTGTGTGCAGCGTTTTCAACAACGTACTTTTGTGAATTTTGTCGTATTCGCAGTAACAGTAAAACTGGACATAAACAGTGCAAAATGTCCAGCGTGTCATTCATCACCACCGTGTAACAAAGATCTGGAACTTATAACGTGCAATACTTGTAATAGAGACTTTCGAGATCTAAGCTGTTTTACAGAACACTGTTACGTGCAAAATTTTTATAATGCACTACCCTGTATATTGGTTTAATTAAAAATTACTTTTCTATTTCTCGGCGCCATCTATCGGGCTCGTTGGTCTCTTCGTATTGAGTAGACGATATCCGGTGAGATACGGGCATAATTGACTTTAACATCGTTCATGTTATAACCTATGTCTGCGTGAATTAAAAATCGTTTTCTCAAAACATCCACGTGTTGGGACACGATGAGTAATAAAAGTCTTCTTATTTAACTAATTTAATCCACGCAGGGTAAGTGGCTTTTGTTCTTTCTTTGATTAAAGGTAATTTTGATGTTTTTTTCGTTAGCGCCATGTGCTACCTCCTAAATATGGGTATTCTTGTCGTAATTTAAAATCCACAAGGGAAAATTATAATCGGAAGCTGTAGAGCTAAGAACGCTGCGATACAAGGGCAGAATTTCGATGCGGAGGCAATTATTACCAGTAATTAATATCACCTGGTTCGGAAGATCCTAAGTACCGGATACGATTGAATTCTCTTCGGAGGCAATAAATTAATACCATCGTAGACGAAAATACATTGTAACAGTATACGATAAGTGTCGGTTTGATTACTTTCCTTTAAATGTTTCTTTTACTTGTAGTTTGTGAGTCGCCAGGTAGACACGATTATTTTCAGGAAGTTTAATTACAGGAAGCCAGTAGGAAAACGTTTTCTGAAGATAACCCTGAATTTAGTAAGTCAATTTTTGCTTAATTATTCGTTGTCGCTACGGTGATACTCACGACTTACTGTATTTACTGATCGTACGTTCAAATTGATTTGTTGCTTATTATTGTTACTTAATTAGTTTAAGTAAATTACTATCGCATGCTGATTACGTCAACGGTCAATTATCATTATTAATGTTATTTACTGATGAAAATTTTTATATGTTCCGGTGGTTACACTTTTGTTTTACGTGTAGTGTAAGTTGCCGATCCTGCTGATATTCTATTTTCTATTTCTCTCTAGTACCTGCTTATATTTGTACTCGGACTAAGATTATTCATTGTCATGCTATTCAATTGTTATTGATTCAAATTTTAATCTATTTATCCTTATAGAGTAATTAAAGTGCAATTGTTGTTAACGATTTAGTTTCTTTTTCTTGTTTCTTCCAGATTTACGAGCTTAACAATTTTGTACAAACTTCGAGCCTCCTGTGCTGATCTAGCAGGACCTATTTCTGCAAAGAACAAAAGATCTGGCGCCCTTTAAAATAAAGTCACTTGAACCTCCCCTCCCTCCTACAGGTATGGTTTCAATCCTACAATGAGTTGGCTGTGCAGGTTCGTAAATTACCAGAAGCTTGTAGCAACACTCCAAAAAATTATGTAAAATTTTAAGACGGTGTTTGGCGTGTCTTAATAGTGTGTGGGTGAATCAGTCCAAGCCTCATAGATGTGGTTATAGACGTAAAAATTGTAATACCGATAAACATATCCGCCATCTATGCTTTATGCCCCAAAATCGTTCCAAAACACTTAAACCAAATTTTATTTTTCTATTTTACGATTTTAAATGTCGTCAAGATACTTCCGTAGATGGTACTACAAATACCTTTTTGCATGGACCAACATTGTGTGTTACTCAACAAGTATGCAATGTCTGCGTTAAGGTCGAGGACATAAACCGGTGTTGTGAACATTGCGGAATACGTCAGCATATTTTTAAAGAAAATCCAGTAACTGAATTTCTAAATTATGTTTCGGTGTTAAAGAAGAAAACTAAAAAAGGAGACATTGTAGCATTGGCACATAATATGAAAGGGTACGACGGAGCGTTCATTTTAAAAGGTCTGTTAAAAAACGCAAATGCCTAGAATCAAAAAATTATCTCGACAGGCACTAAATTAATGTCTATTAATTGTGAAGGTAACATTAAATTTATCGACTCAATCAATTATATGCCAATGTCACTGTTTAAACTCCCCAAAACCCTTAATTTTCCTGGTAGTAAACGATATTTTCCTAATTTTATTAACACTTTGTCAAATCCAAATTATGTTGGACCTATACCTCCGGTACATTATTATGGCAGCGACAAGATGTCTACTTCAATGCGCGAGGAATTTTTAAAATGGCATCAAACACTATTAGAAAATGGGTATGTTTTCAATTTTCAGCAAGAAATTATTAAATACTGTGTAGAAGATGTTACCATCTTAAGAACAGCAGCTTTAGATTTTTCGTCGCGTTTTACTATGTCCAATGGCGTTGACCCTTACTGAGAAGCTTGTACAATTGCTGGATCCTGCAATGCAGTCTCTAGACTGTATCTTAATCAAAATTCTATAGGTTTCATACCTCCAAACGGCTACAGAATGGGCGATCATCAATCTACCATAGCAGTTAAATTTACTAACAATCACGCCATTATTCGGAATGAACCTCTGCATCCTCGTGACAGCTTCTTCGGTGGTCATACCAACGCTGTCAAGTTATATCACAAAGCTGAAGAAGGCGAAATTATCCGCTATCTTGATGTGTGTTCCTTATATCCATACGTTAACAAATATTGCAAATATCCTATAGGTCATCCTAAAATTCATGCGGGTAATGACGTTTTTAAACTTTTACCTTTAGATTACGTCGAAGGTATAATTAAATGCAAGGTACTTCCTCCATTCAATTTATACCATCCTGTTTTACCATGCAGAAAACTTATGTTTATTCTTTGTAGAGTCTGCGGAGAAACAATGAACAACAGATCCTGCAATCATACAGATGATAAACGTAAGTTTACTGGTACGTGGGTTGCTGACAAAATTCGAAAAGCTTTGTCACAAGGTTACACAGCCTTAGAAATTTTAGAAATTTGGGAGTAGGAAATTGCACAATATAGCAAAAGTTCTAGAACCGGAGGTCTGTTTGCGGGTTATGTTGATAATTTTTTAAAACCTAAGCAGGAGTGCAGCGGTTGGCCCTCTTGGTGCACGGATGACCAAACCAAAGATCAGTATGCAAATGAATATTTTGAACAAGAGGAAATTGCATTAGATAAATCTAACATTTGTTACATGCCAAAGTTACAACAAAGTCACTGCCTGAAATGAGGTAACATAAACGATGTTGTGCCGCTTGCTCAGTGGAGACGGGGTGGGTTATATTTAAAAGTTTCGTGATTGAATTGGATCAACTTGACGAAAACACAAAATCGAAAAGCAATAATGTCGAAATCAAAGGGCGCCAGGAAGGAGTAAAGCTTAATGGACTTCTGGCCCTTGCCAACCACAAGTCCGCTCCTGAAGGATACACTCTAAACGGACTTACCTTGTTAGAGTGTATCTCACTAAAATCTGTAATAAATTAATAAAGTTACACACGCGGAAATAATAAAAGTAATGAAATTAACAAAATTAACCACACAAAACAACAAAAGGTACGTCAATGAACGTTTGATAAAATCAAAATTTAAAATTATTTAAATAACTGCTCAACAACAAAATAATACAATAAACAATACAGAATTTAATAAAAGCAAGCACAAATTGGTAAATCTTAATTTATCACGGCCGTGTGCGCGTCGAAATTACTCATTTACAACAACAAAAAAAAAATAAACTTATTCAATATAAAACTAATATATAAATCTTAAATCGAAAACTCGGTCCCGTTTAATAAATTTTAACTCGGGATTATGTCACAGTTCCGATAAATATGGACCATAATTAGTTACATTAACGTTAAATCAATTTGAGACACTTGTAATTTTTACTTGAAATTCAAAGCTTTTAACACTCAATCACGTAAATAATATCTTCACGATTAAATAAATGGTGCAACATAAATACCTTGAATTCGTCGTAACTTCAGGAAAGAACCGTGGTTGGTTCTAAGTGGCCAGTTGAAAGGTACCCCAAACAATTGCAATGACGGCGGAAGAATTTTCTTTTTAACACTTAAATAAAATCCGCACAAATGCGAAAAATGGATGTAGCACAACCCAACGATTGCATATCCAACTTGAAACGTGAGTTTTTATTTTTGGAAACCATGAAGACTATTTAAACCGTAAATTACGAAATTTGGAAAATCAAACTTTTCCACCACTACACTTAATTTTCACGGTTCCATCTAACTTCCGCGGTATTACATCACGATAGGGTATTTCTTAATTGCCACCGAAAACAATCATCCAAAATCAAAATTTTACTCCTTTTTAACACCTCGTAATCCCACTTAATTCAACGAACTTGCGCCGTAAAATCTTTGTAAAAGACGCAACACTAAACCAAGTAAATTAACAAAGATGAAAAATATAATGGCCAAGTGCGTCTTGTCACGTAGGCCTTCGAAAGAAAGAAAACGTTCTCACAGAAAACGCTCACTTCGCTAAATTATCAGGTTGTTCGCAATGGCGCTCGTAAAAGAATTCTTCAACATAAACAAAAGTATAAATACCACGAAAAATTGATCAAATTACATTCCCAAAGGAAGTCGTAAATTATATAGAGTTGTTATTTTACTGAGATAAACAAGTAAAACAATAAATCAAATTCAAAACCACGGAACTTTATGCATTCAAAAAAAATACCAGTAATAATTGTGAAATAACTATGAAATACAAATAAACTTATATCAAACGTAATAAAATACCGAGCGAAACGTTTTCGTTGCTAACATCGAACTAATCAATCGAAGAGAAAAAAAAAGAAAACCGCAAATTCAGCCAGATGAATCTAATTACGGGGTCTTACATAAAAGATTCACTGCTAAAATCCAACGCAGGTTACACATTAACGTAAATCCCGGCATGCGTTATATCGCAAAACAGTGTTTAAATAGTTTTTGGGGTAAGTTTGCTCAACGTGAAAATCTAATGCAATCTTCTATCATAACGGATCCATATGATCTATTTAAGGTGTTAACCGATCCTTTGATGGAGGTCCATTCGCTCACAACTGTTGATGATGACACAGTTATCTTGAACTGGGATAGGCCAGACAAAGGTATTGTGCCTTTAAAAACTTTAAATGTTGCACTGGCTACATATACAACAGCCAATGCTCGAGTGGAGTTGTATAAATATTTGAAACAGCTGGATAGACGTGTGCTTTACTTCAACACTGATTCTATTATTTTTACACAAAAACCAGAAGAATAGATACCCGTAATAGGAGATTTCCTGGGAAATATGACAGATGAAATTGAGTGTTATGGTCCTGGTAGTAAAATTGTAGAATTTGTGAGCGGCGGTCCAAAAAACTATGCGTTTAAGGTATTTTCCACAAAAATCCGAAAGTTTTGAGTACAATTGCAAGGTTAAAGGTATTACTCTAAATTTTAAAAATTCACAGAACGTAAATTTCGAAAACCTTAAAGACATGGTTTTGAATGACGCAGAGGCCTCATATATCCAGACTGACGGAAGAATTTGTACTAACTCCAGTTACGATGATCTTTCACGTCCCGAAAAAAAATATTCAGAGTAAATTATACTAAACGACGTGGTGTTGAAGACAGTATGGATACACTTGCATATGGATACAGGTGATAACGTTGTAGTAAAATTTATGTTTTAATTGATTTATATAATTTTTATTTATTTTAATACTTGTTTATATGTTCGCTTAGGTTGATACTCTAAAAGTTTTATGTTAATGTTAGATTTCTAGTTCATAGTTTTAAAACTATATATTATCTGTTTATTGTTTAGTTAAATTTATATTGAGTATTCTGTTTTACCAACGGTTTTACCGTTGTTCAACTTTATGTTTAACTGGTATATTGTTAACGTGAGTAATACCGTTGTAATAAAATTTCGATTTAATTAGGTTTCATTCGTAAATGCTCTGATGAATAAATTAATTACTCGTATTAAACATTATTATTATAAAACATTGTTTACTATTATTATATTTAAAATTTGATGTCAGTAAACAAATGTTCTTGTTTTCAGAAGTTATTTTTGATCATATCAAGGTAAATATGATAGGAGTAAACTTTCCACTATAAATCAAACACTACGTTTACATTTTCAAACACAGTAAGATATAAAAATTTAAAAATAGAGAGTAAACATATTAAAGGTCGGATGTTTTTAGGAAATTTCTTATTTCTAGAAGTTATTTTTGATTATATCAGAGTAAATATGATAAGAGTAAATCTTCTAATAATCAATCATTTATAGTAACATATCAAAATTTTAAAACAGAGAGTAAACATGATAAGAAATAAGTAAATATGATAAAAGAAGTAAATATGCTAAGAAGTAAACATGATAAGGGAAGTATATCTGATAAGAAGTAAACATGATAAGAGTCAAAGGTCAGTAAACAGTGGGGGGGATTGTGCCCAGGTTCTACTTACGCCTCCAGACGCGTAATTATTGCTTTTTAGTAAAAAAAAAATGATGCTTCATTACGAGTGCTTTTAAAGATGTCAAAGTTTACCAAACTACAAAAATATGTTTCTTATTTTTAGTATTTTTTTTAGAAAACAAATGTCAAACTATGAAAAATAAAACTGACGTTGATGCATGGTGGAAAATATTTAAAAAAGATGTTTCCTAAAAATTCACATTTAAGAAAAAGAGATATAAATTTAGTTCAAAAATTTCTTAAGACAAACAAAAGAATTATTTTTAGAGAAACGATAAGTTTTAAAAATTCCACAAAGATTGAGAAGCAAATCCTTATTGCAAAACTGAAAGAACCGGTTGACAAAATTAGAAATAGCAGTATGTAAATAACAAATTGTAAAATAAAGATGTTTTTTAATGTAGATTCAAACATTTTACCATTTTCTCCAAAAAAAAACGATGCAAAAAGCAGAACCAAAAATTTTATAATACCCAAATTTTTATAAAACGTAGATAAGGTTTTTACAATGCAAAACAAAAATATTTTAAATTACGGTTTAAAAAAATTAAATTCAAATATTAATTTCTCTAAATGTATTTAAAAAAGTACTAGGATTATATTAATACGATAACTAACGATTCATAGAAATTGTGTCAGATAGTCAGTCATAAAATAAAATTAGTTTTATGATGCTAGTAAAAGGCAGTATTATACTACTACAGCGAGAGATGAAATGCTGAAGTTTATAGCTAAGTCAGAAAACTATTAATATGAAACAAATTGTTTTAAAATTAAATCTAACATAAAACAAATATCTAATATCTAGTTAGAAAATTAGAAGGAAAATAATTACACTACACTTTTTAGAAGAAGTTTTCTAATACTTTTAGAAATTGCACAAATTTTAAATTTGTGTTGAGGGTAATGATTGTAATGAATTTTGGCGTTAAACATTTTTGAAAGCAAAAAAAATTATTTAAAAAAGTAGCTATTTGCACTACAAGTGGCGGTAAGTGAGTTTTTTATTCGATAATAAAAAAGGAAGTTACCTACGCGTTGTGCATTACATTTTTCCCACTACCACATGTATTAACTCTAATAATATGTTCTAAATATTTGGGTATACAGGGTGTCCCGCGAGTTAAGGTACAAAATTTCAGGACGTGTTCCTCAGGTAAATTTTAAAAATTAAGTAGTAGCTACTCTAAGGTGTTCAAAAACTCTCCCGAATACTCTACTAACAGGTATTTTTTGATTCCTATACCGGCGGCGGTATTTCCTCACTGATTTCTTACCACTGCAATTGCAGTATCCACTGACTAACAACATGTCTCCGTATTCTTCGTTTGTAAAAACAAACATGACAGTAGATTTGAAGTGAACCGTCTGATGAAATGCGGAGTCTGAATAAACTGACAGCTTAACTGTCAGAATAAATAAAAATACAGCCTACATTGCCTGCTACGGCTGCCACGGAAAACGTAATGGTGGGGGAAGCCCAAACCAGTAGGAGTGGGAGCGATGGCTCTTCCGTCCGCGCCGGTTAGACATGCCTGGGTTAGAACATGGCACTCCACCACACATTTTCCTCTAACAATACTAAAATTTTAAAAATATCATATCTCGATAAGAAAGTATTTGCGGACCATGTTTATATAGACATCTATAATAAAAAAATTTACTGCTATAATTGACGCTACCAAACAAACAAATTCAGTATAAAATTTTTTATCATAAATCCACTTTGTAATCGGTATAATGAGCAATTCGGACAAGGTAGAAGATTTTTTTGAAACCGAAAGTAGTGCTAATACAGCTCGAGCGTCATTACTGCCAGAAAAGTCAAAGGCTCGATATGAGCAAACATATACAGGGCATCGAATCTAAGGTCTCTAACTTGTTTGTGAAGTGAACATTCCATGTTGAAATTAGCGTTTTGTGCTAATAACAATCTCGACATTTCAAAATCCCAGAAGGTATAAGTATTTATATGAGATTTTAATTTTGATAAATGTGTCCTACCATTTTATAGGTCATCATTTCTCAAGAAGAAAAAATGATGGGTATATTCCTAAGAAGGGTAACATTTTTAGCAAGGAAAAGGTAACGAGGTTTTTCTGTGATGCCCCGGAGCACGCATTTCTGTTGAAGGTTCTGGGGGTTGCTGGTGCTTGCCGGACCGATGATGGTAAATGACAAGTAGTAGGCAAGCATACTTTACCTGCTATAGCGATGAAAATAACAACATTTTTAAATCTGGATCACTGCAAAAACTACACAGGCCACAACTTTAAGAGAACCTCCACTACTCTTTTTGCTAACTGCGGGTCGGAAGTCCTTTCTTGAGAAGTGTGGAAATCCAACACCGTTGCATAGGGGTACGTTGGAGATTTTTTAACACATAAAGTCCAAGCGGCTAACAGGATTTCCTACTGCGGAACCGTTGCAATTCTAGTTATAGTTCCACTAACGAAAATGCAATTGATATAGATAACGTTATTTCTATTACGAACAAAGAAGAAAATGATGTTAAACCATTTGTAAACATATCCTCAATTAGCATTCAAGAATGTTCCAATTGTAGTGTTAATATTAATATTAATAAATAAATGTGTCCTCTATTTAGGTATACATAACAAGGGTACATATTTACATCGTTTTTTTACTTCTGAGATACCATCTGTTTATGTATCCAAGTAAAAGTTTTACTTTCCATTACTGTCGTGTTTTTGTCAAAGTAACGTTGATTTACCAAGGTGGTAGTGATAAAATGTTTTTATTTTGTATATATATATATATCTATAGTCACTCTTAAAACTGACAAGATTAAACTTAATATGAAGCGTTCAGATTATGATAGCAAAATTTACAATCTTCTCTCAGACCGGTTGTATAAAGTAATTTCAAAAGATCTTTCTTCATCTATTAAAAGAACATTTTTCAAAATCATAAGAGTCATCAATTAATGAAGCCGATAAAAAATTTTTAATAGCTAAAGATTCTAAAACTCGTCGGTTATACGGATTACCTAAAATTCATAAGTCTAATATTCTTCAGCGCTATAAACTCACCTACTTACAAAATCTCTAAATATCTTAGACTTTTTTAAACCTTTAATAACACCGAGTCATTTCTACTCAATTCGGGGGATTTTGTTCAAAAGTTGCATAATTTTTGTTTGCAACCAAGTGACATTCTAGTCAATTTTGATGTCGAGTTTCTGTTTACTAACCTGACCTAACTCAATTAAAATTATTAGATCTTTATTCAGCGAGAACAATGTTTTAAACGACATAGTACCTATTATCGAAATGTTTGACGACTACATATTTTACTTTTCGAAAAAAGTTTTACTAACAAACATCAAGAGCCGCCATAGGTACATTCCTTTTGCCGCTTGTTTATATTTATAGAAGATTTTGATAAAAAAGCTTTTTATCCGCATTTTATGTAAAACCCAAGTGCGGGTACAGATACGTTAATGACACCTTAGTCATTTAGCAAAATGGTTTTTCTACGCTTCTATGTCATTTAAACTCAATTCATAAAAATACTTGTTTTACTAAGAAGTTGGAAAGGAATTCTTCTTTATCATTTTCCAACGTTTAATTAACCAAATGAAGATGGTTCATTATTACATTCAATTTTTTTAAAACTTACCCATATATATAGATATTTAAATGGATCACCATTCTCAGAACTTATCAGTAGTGAATTCTTTGGTTTACATAGCTGTTTCCCCAAAATCTTCAAAAAGAGTTATATCATCTAACCAACGTGTCAGTCGCAAACAATTACAATAGCAAAAGCATTAAACAATCTATTACAAAGTTTACTTCTACGAAACCAAGAGTAACAGCAAAAGCTATGTCTCAACTAGTGTCCATCGCTAATCTACTCTATGTTAGAGGCACCACGGACCGTATAGAAAAAATCTTGCCTAAACACAACATTGTTACTGGATGTTCTGCTTTTACTCATTTGAGTCAACTTTTAAATTAGATAAAGAACGTTATTCTTTTTCAATCTGACGGCGTTTATAGCATTCCTTGTGGTTTCTTGTGGTTGTGCCTATATAGAAGAAACGAGTAGAAGCGTGGGAGATCGTATTAAGGAGCATCAAAAATATAGTCGTCTTAAACAATCTCCGAACTCAGCGGTGGCGGAACATGTGCTATGAACGGGTCATCAAATTATGTTTGAAAATACAAAGATTTTGGTGAATTTTTCTAATTACCATCAACGAAAAATCAGGAAATTCATTTAACTAATTAAAATTATTTTTAATATTAACCGAGATTCTAGTTTACTTTTCCCGGAGATCTGGAAACGAGTTCTATCGATCGGAGGTCCGTCTATAAAAACCAGACTCTACGGCGCAATTATTAATCTGGTTGTTCCGGGCTCAGAAAATGTCCACTGCGACGTGTGACAAAAGCTCAGCTTGTGTGATAACGACAACACGAGAATTATCCAGAATGGAAAATTGTATTACAAATGCAACTTGTGAAAATCTGAATTATATTAATTATTTTTGTTAGTTTAACTATAACGATATGTATTGTACCATTTAAAAACTTTATTGCTGTTACTACCCTTATTCTAAAAGCTTACTGTTGTAGCTAAAAACTGCTTTTCTTAAGTTTAAGCCTTTTTGTTCCCAAAGTATTTACATGGTTGCTCAAGAAATTTTACTTATGTTTAGATACTAATAATGCTAAACAAGTTCTTTTCTAATAGGTATTGAAAATTAGAGCACAGATCATTCTTAAATTAATTACTAGTTTGGTAAAAGACCCATTTTTTTAGAACTATAGTCAATTTAGCTCACATTTTTTAAGCAAGTTTAGTGATTTATTATAAAACCGTGGAACAAACGGTTTTTTTTATATCTCGGTTAGTACAATAGAAATAATTTGGAAATTATTGTCTACGCTTGTGTCTATTAAAAATAGCTGAGAAGTGGTAAATACGCCCTGTTGCGAATTATCTTGGTCGAATCAGCAGAATAGAGTCTTTGTCTTTTTCAAAAATAGAAGAATACCTTGAGTTATATGATAAGTCTGACAGTGATTAAAAAAAACATTGTAAACTGTTAATGGTAAAGTAGTTTGTCCTCCTGTTAGTCAAGTGGTATATTGTAAACTGTCTGAAATAATAAAACCCCTAGCAGTGTATAAAAATGGTGGCGGAGAAATTGACCTGAAGGTGGTGCGGAGGTATGATGTGGCTTCCAAATTTAAATTATGTATTTGAAATGTTGTATATTTAGTAGTGGAATAATTTGTGAAACAGTCACTATAGAAGAGGACAGACGAGAACCTAAGTTGTATGAAGGGTTTCGAATTATTGGTGAAGCACGTACTTCTGCTATGTAGTTTTGTAAGGTAATTAACTTATTAACGATGTTTGGCAATTATTTTAAAAAGCATTTTCTGTAGTTACAAATTGTCGTGTAATAGAGAAACAACCTTATTAACACCTATATTTAAAACTGGTAAAAAGTTAGAGGTTATTTTATTTCCTCCCTTTCTTTCAACTTCCTCGTGCCACATACACATGAACGAGATGTTTGTGTCGCTAAGGTGTTCTTCAAAATTGTAACAGGATTGTTGACTAAGGTAAAACATATCGGAGTGAGTCAAGGTAGGCACAAACAGAACCTGTTGCAAATCCATTGATATCACAGAACATGTACTTCCTGGTTGTTGCGATATCATTATACTGTCTTTCATGGCAGTTAAAGAGTTTTTTTTTAATTTTTTTGTGATGCAGTTCAAGCTGAGCTTTTACAGTGTTGCTGCTTGAAAGTTGTGCCTAGATTTTAAAATTAAGTTTATTGCACGTTTTTCTCTTTTTGATTTCAATCTCGAATAATGACTAACATCTCTTGGTAATGTAAACATTGAAGTTTTGTAGCCCTTCCTGCAATTGATACAAATAGCTGAACTTCTTATTACAACTACGATAACACACATTTCCACTAGCTCTGCCCTTGTTATGCCTTATATTATCACTTTGTACAAACGATATGACGTTTATATTTACTGATACATAACACTTTTCAAATATAAATGGTTGCGACACGTAAACCTTTTGTCATCTACGTTACAATGTTCTAACTGCTAAATACGCTACTAGCATATAGCGCCAAATTTAAAATTATTATTTTTTCGTTATTGATGTCTATTCGTTCTTCGTTATTTATCTAATTTTTTTAATATTAACTTAGTTTATATATTAAATAAAACGCCATTTTATAAAGTTGTGTTTGTTTTGTTCTCATTTTAAATGTTTTGTATCTTTGACTGCTTTGCAAAACAATTACGAATAAGATTGCATACTGCAAATTGTAAAACATAATTTTTCAGTTTATTGTATCTTTTATTTACACGGATTAGTACAATCTGGTATATTCAGTATAAAGTTTGTTATGTAATCTAGTCAAGTACCTCGTAAAAAAAACTAATAAAAATATTGTTAATGTACAAACTATATTTTTTAATTTAGTGTTTTTTTTTTATTAAATCCTTAAAAAAAGTTTAATAAAAGGTAACTGTATTTTAACAGTCGACAATTCTTTCGTGAGAACTTAATATTTATTTAAATCGGCAACAAACACATATGGTTTTAATACATAAAACACATAACAGTTAAAAAAGATTAAAAACGGGTATTACATAACACATACTAAAACAATATAAATATATAATTCCTGTAGTTTTTGAAATAGACTATTGGAAAAAAGTTTTCTGTTGCAAAAATATTTAGGCTACACGTTATTATTTCATCAATGCATTTTTAAGTTACAAATTTAGATAGTAGTAGTTAATAAAATAAAATATAAACAGGCAATACGGACATACTACATATAGTAAATACCTACAATAACTTATTATATAAATTAAACTCATTAGATAATTTGATACTCTGAGTTAATATAAGCACAATCATTCAATGAAGTAACCATTAGTCTTCATAAACCCGTCAACAAAATCTATTGGATGTTGAGAGAATAACCCTTTATTAAACAAAGGCATTATTAATTAAATTATATTAGTTTTTTAATAATAGAAATCACAAAAAATGCTGTGTTGTCCAATCAAAACTTTGTGTTCGCTTTTTAAAGTACACGTATCTTAGCCTTAACTACGTTTTTTTTAGAAATAGTCTAATATTTTTTGTCAAATTAAACTAGAACGATTTTCTTGAAACGGTTTTTGTGTTGATAAATACTTTTAAAATGGTAATTAAATTCTTTAGAACTAAAATTAAGCTTAAAACTTTTCAACTTGTTATTTAACTTTAAATGTAACAACAGAAGACTCAAACGATTATAAAGGAAGTAAATAAATTGTATACCAAAGTTTTCAACTTAAATTATTGGTCTAACCGCAGGTTCGTTTTATAATATCTAAATAAAGATAATTATTTAGTTAAAAAAATGTAATTGATTAAACGGATAACAATAAATTTAGAAAAAATAACATAGTTTTTTGTGCTTATAAACGCCATTTATTATTGAAAAAAAATACAAGTGTTTAATTACAAAAATTATTTAAAAAAAAATGGATAATAATTTATTGTATACATAGAATTACAAAAATTCTACAATGGATGTAAGTATAAAAATATAAGTTCAAAATGTACTGCTAAATGTAGAATAAGGACACTAACAATTTTATTTATTTATTTAAATAATAAATTTAAATAGATTATTAAAGTATTAAAAGTTGTGTTGTTTAATTAGAAATATGGGACACACGGCTCAATTTACATATGTAGTTACAAAGTTTGTATTAAAAAAATTATAGTATCAACACTTAAAAGTTTATATTCTTAATTTTATGTTGTATCATTTGTTTTGATTACAGAAATAAGATATAAACATAAATTAGACAAATATTTTCAAAAATAATTTGTTTAATTATTGTTTTATTACATTTACGTTGAAAAATCGTTGAGTACAACCGTATTATGACTGTAACATATCTACATATACAAAAGACCTTTGAATGCAAGTTTGCTGCGTTTACTTGTGACAGATATTAAACTTAATTTGTTTGCCAACTTTTATTGTAAACCAAAAACTAACAAACATTTAAATTAGTTAAGAAAGTAGAAATTTGTTTTTTCTTTATTAGATCAGTATAATAACGCTGTTAAAATTAAATGCCTACAATCAACAATAACAAATTTTCTCATCACACAGTTGTTAATTTCAATGACCAAATGACAAATTAGGTTCTGAATTAGTTCCGCATGCACCGTATTCTCCAGATATGGCTGCTTGCCAAATGGTTTACTATAAAGAAATTTGCATCAAATCCTCAAGTAATCGATAAAAATGCATATTTCTTTAAAGGTTTTGATTAATCATATTCTTCTAAAAGGTTAAAAAAGTGGCTTGATAAATATTACTTTAAACGTCATATTAAGCAAACTGCATTTTTATGTAAATATTGCAATAATTTAGTAGTAGTATTGAACGTACAATAAATTAAATAACGTTTTAAAATTTTAATTAAACATTTCATAATTACTTTACGAAAAAGCTACGCAATTTTTTTTTACATGTCGTTTACAATAGTTGAGCATAATTTCTCCGAGAAATTCTAATCAACTTTATATTTGTTTAACCACATATAGATTGATTGTGAGTATAAAAGACAGAAAGTTTTTTGAAAAGTAGCAAATAGATGATAGAAATTGTTACAATATGAAATTGTAAAGCAACACGAAAATAAGATGGGTAAAATTGATCTTTTAAAAAATGACGTAAAAAATGGATGTTAAAAAGCTAACTAATAAATATCAATATCAATGTATTAGATGTATCTACTGTAGATCCTAGGTCTAACTGTAATATTGTAACGAATTTTATTATTAAAACTAATTTATTTAAACTACTAATTAAATCTAATAATATTTAATAAAAACACTTACAGTATAATTTATATACGTATAGCGCTATCACTGACACGAAGATAAGATAAAGTCCGCGGATAACTTCACACACTTGTTTACACTAAAATCACGTACAAGATTATATTCCGTATATTTATCTGCACACACGCGTTAATCGCTTATTTATTTCAACTTGAATAATCTTCTTAACAATGCTGTCTTCACATTACGGGAATAACTGACCTACGTTTTGTTTGTTCCGTATTTATACACATATTGAAAATCCTTCTCGAGTGTTCGATATCTTTCGGTACACGTTTTAGAAGATGGATAACAACTTTGAGAAGGATCTTGAATTTGAGAACGTTTTAATTTTCTGGAAGATTACGCTTACTATTGTTTAATTAAAGGAATTTGTGAAGTAGATAACAAATACTCCGTTAATAGTAGTTTTGATGTAGCATATGAGTTAAAAGTAGTTAAATTAATTAACTATGTTCATAAAAACAGTTATGTTATGCTAGATAAAAGTAAAAGAAGGAAAAATAAAATTAAGGATTAATGCAAGCGCTGATAAAAGTATACTTGTTTAAAAAACACACGAAAAGTTATTATTTAAACCCTTCAGTGATATATTACGAGGACTTGTAGTATGTTACTTCAGTTTAATAAAAAAAATACAACCACATTTAATTTGAAAAAATAAAGAATTTTAAAAATGTTTGTTGTAGATACAACAAAAAAGTTATTGTAAGTACTAGCGTTAGTTGAATTGGGTGTCAGAAAAAGAAACAGAATACTTAAATATAAAAATTATGTAGGTTTTTAATTAGAAACTTCAATTTTTATAAACGTGCAATAGTGCCTATAAAATACCTCTGCAATAGAGGAAAACGGCGGTTTTAAAGGATGTTCTTACAAGGGTTTACTCGCAAAGTAAATTGCTATTAGCGACTAACTCAGTTGAATTCGAAGATTTGGGTTGTAAATTTGTAGTGCTAAATTATAAGACAAATTAAAAATGCGCCAAAACAATTAGAAGCTAGAGAGCAAGTTATTCGTCAAACACTAAAATATTTTGATTGAATATTGTTACTTAAGACGTAATGTAATTTTAAGAACAAACAATATAGTATGAGTTTTTATAGTTTATTTTAGATGTTTGATTCCAGAAATTTGAATTGTTAAAACTGATTTAGGCAAAAATTTCTGTAAACTAATATGTACCTATCACAAGTACGATTTTTTGCGTGTAATATACTAGACAATGTTTTACTAAATTAAGTTCAACTATTTTGGTTTTTGTACCGTTAAAGGTATTAAAATAAATGTATTAATAAAATATATTTTATTTTTGGTTAATTGTTGATTAAGTAATAATAGATTTTTGATATTTTTAGCAACATTCTGTAGATGTATTTTAATTGTGTAAATGACTGTCAATGACGTCAATAAGTGTTTTAAATAGAGAAAACAAGTATAAATCCAAAAGTACATACATTTTCTTTTATTTAACTAATTAACTTTTATTATCGTTAACATTAAAATGACTACCAAAATATTCATAGTTAACCTAATGATCATTTTAAACCAAAGTTTATATAACTTCTACAGACGGAATTATGAATACTTTTTAAGGATTCTTAAAAGTGCAGGTACACAGTTTATTTACAAAATTTACTCTTAGGTAAAAAAAATGTAATTGGTCAAACAATATCTATTAGGAGAAGTGTAGAACGGAATCTACGAGGGACGTGTCGTATTATTTTAATTGAATTTCAACATAAAAAAAAGATATATGAAATGTTACATTTTTTTTATCTAATTATGATATCTATAGAATGACGAAGCTCAAAACAAACTTCTCAACTAATTCAGTATCGAAACTTATGTTTCTAGAAACTAAGAATTTTTAACAAAACTCTTCGTCAAGTTATTTGCTTCTGTGACAAAATTAGTACAAATCAATTGACTCGTTTTAGAGATGTAGTTGAACTCGTTTTCCGTTATAAGCAAAGAATCGAGTAGCATACAGCCTTAAATTTATCCAACACTGAAATACAATAAATAACAAACACTTGTCATAACGAAAAATATATTTATTTTTCAATAATGAGAGAAAAAAGGGTTAAAAGTTAAAATAATTACGTAATCAAGGAAAAATTAGGTACATAAATAGTAGTAAAGAATAGTTCTGCAAATATCATAGTTATAGTTTTCTTACAAGTCATGGAGGTTAGGCACATAAATTTATCGAAAATTTATTTATCGTAATTTCGGTGTTAATCTTCGATTTAATGTAAAACTAGTTACTTCACACCCGTTCCAAATTGCATTTCCCGTAAACTGACACAGTAGGAACAAAAAAGGCTTCATGCGTAAATTGTGATAGTAGTTACATGTATGTCGTACGTATTTCACGTTTGACAAATGTAGAAATTACTGACAACTAAAAGAAAAAGGAGTACTTACAGTCATTCACGCGGATAGCTATCGGCACGATCTAACCATCTCCAAAAATTGTTAAGGGAATGAAGTAAAACTCAATATAAGACCGTATCACAATTAAATTACTTATCGATAAACAATAAATCTTAGTTAAATGCGTCAAAAATCTAAGTGGTTTTCACTACTCGTAATGCAAGTGTGCATTCAAGATTTTTTGAACATCCTACGAAGAACAAATATAACCAATTTCTCTAGATTGTCTCGGAAGTGGCTTATATAACACTCAGGTGGACAAATAAAGTTAAACCTAGATTAAAAAGCATAATAATACAGATAAGAAGACTTAATTGTGATGAATATGTTTCTGGTTAAAAGTTTTTTGCACCTGATGCCCTTTCCGGGGCTGTTATCCATTTAAGTAAAGAGGATATATTACAAATTTAAATCAGTGAAATAAAAATTAATTCAATAACAGTAGAAAATATAAAAAATAAACAAAAAAATATGAAATTGTTAAGTAAATTTAATTTAATAAATCACGTGAAAAAAAAATAATGAGTTAGGTGGGGTCAGTTTATATGTTCGTAAAGAAAATGATAAAAAAACATGTAACTTAGTTCTATTCTCTAAACAAAAACAGAACAATTCAGTTGTAACATAATGAAATTAAATGTTTAATCAGTCAACACAGTTGGGACAAAAAACCACTAAGAAGAAATAGTCCTATAAACGCAAATCGTTAGCGTATTGACATCGACTAAAATTGACACGCACGCATACAGTAAACAAATCTGTATAATATACAAATATATTCATAATTCGTTTATCAAAAAACAAAAAAAAACATATGTTGACCAGATGATGCTGTTTTTTCATGTGGTTGTTTGACAGTAGGTAAACAAGAAATAACGTTGTGTTTTCTTGTTTACATTAGTCTTAGTAGCACACTTTTGCCATTTCATTTTAATTTAGTATGTACTTAACCTTCGGTACTTGTAATTACGTTTTATAATTTGATAAGTTTTTTAGATTTTATTTTGATGTCTATGTTGCAAGTAGTTTTTTTGTTCCAATATTTATCTCAATTTATAAAAAAAATAATGGCGTCTAAATTTAAATTGTTTTATAACTAAAATTAAATTTAAAGATACATAAGATAGAATTCCTATGACCTTAACAATAAATTTGTAATTATTTGTGTCATGTCTCATTGTTTATGTTTTGTATTTGTATTTTTTGTTTGTTTAATGTTAATAAACGATGTGAGCACTTATTTAGAATTTAGTTTATCCATAAAATTTTTTATTCGTTATAAACGTAGTAAACTAATTTAAGTTCAGAACGTAACGCATCGAGAAATTATCGAATTGGAATATAGACTAACATCTTGCGTAAAAAATGTAATTGTAAACATAATGGAAATTTATCAAAATCGTAATCATAATCGTAAAGCGCATTTCACAAATCAAACAAAAAACATACATACTAAATATACAAACATACATACTAAAATAAACACGTTAAGGTTTTTTAAATATAACTAAAGTGTTTAGGTATTCACTACAAAAGCGTCTAACAAAGATACGTTGTCAACATAATAATAAATGGCGACGAACTATAAGTTCAAATTTAGCATGTGGCCGTGCTGCCTCAACGTCCACTTGCACTGGTGTGTTTAAAAAATTGGTACAAATGCATGTTTATTGCGTAATTGCGTTGCGCGGATTGATTTGCATTCACAGTGAATAATAAAAGTTAATAAAAAAATTGAGACTTTTGAGCAAAACGTTTTTGAGTTTAAGTAATTTGAATTTTTTCCACCATATACTGAGCTTCTTAGCGCTACTCATACGTGGTTAACAAAAGCAAGAGCCTTCTACAAAAAAAACTATTAATGTCTATTGTGCACAGATTTGAACTGAATTCGCCTAGTTTTATTTGATAAAACCCATTAGTACTATCTCATGTGTTAAAATACTTCGCTCCTACTAGTTTACTAGTTATTTGCTCTACTGTAGGCAACTGACAAATTTTTCTTTTGATATTTTTATTTAGCTCCCTAATGTCTAAACGTATGCGGGTTTTTTCAACAATAACCAATGGATTTATCCATTCTGAAAAACTTTCAGTTTTCTTTATAATTCTTTAATTCTCAAGGCTCACTAACGTATCTTTTAATTTTTCCATTAATGCAAATGGCGATTTTGTGATTAGGAGCACTTTGGGTCTCGCATGTACTATGTACAATTTGTTCCATGTCTACATCTATATATTAACACTGTTTTAATTAAATCTTCTGTTAAATCCCAAACTTGCACTTACTGTCACTAATTGCAGTGTATTTGAACTTTTTTGTCTAATTGTGAAAAATTTGTAACGCTCATATGATAAATTTTTTGGCGCATAAAGAGTAGTTTTTCTATGGGGGTTTCAACTGCGCTTCTTGTTCCTGTGTGAAACTAAATATCGTATATATTTTATACGCCTCCCTACCAATTGAATAACAGTTAGGCGCTTTGTAATTCTTTAGAGCGATTTTTGAAAATTCCTCTCATTGAAAAAGACAAGTGAGAATTTTCTATTGATTTGGTCTTTCCTTCACTAAATTAAAACTTAGTTAATTATTTTTTTATGCGTTAAATTTAAGGTTATATTCTGAAAAAAATTATGGAGTAGAAAAACTTGACGATTGCTATGCTGCTCTTGAGAATAGGTTTCAATCACAATCTGAAATAATGCCTGAATCTACTTACCGTAAGATTAATCAAGATCACTATTCAATGATTGCTAAAGTGAAAGAATTATATAATGCTGAAAGTGACAAGTAATTTTTTCTAACAATCGATATTTTCAGAATATCTTGATTTCTTCATATTGATGCAATCAATTATTTTTTTTACAGATCGATAAAAAAGAAGCTGCTTTCAATTTTACCCGATAGTTCGGAAGTCAGTCATATAGCACGTGAATTTAACTGTTTTCGAAAACTGGTACTGAATCTTCAAAACGATATTAGTGAATCTGAGAATGTTGATTCAGACTCTAGTGAAACGAGTATTAATACTTCGAATTCCACGAAAGCTCCAGGTAATCAGCCGCTTAATTTGGAGGTTAAAAAACTTGTTATTGACTTCTACAAAAACGAAGAAAATTCAATACAATTAGCGGTCATCAAAGATTTCAAATCTGTGAAAGATTGTGATGGAAATCGATCAAAAAAAGTTAATTCTATGTAATTTAAAAGAATTTTACCAAAGCTTTAAAGCACAATACAGTTCAGTGCTAATCGGATTTTTGAAATTTGCTAGCTTGAGGAAGTAGTGGTACACATGTGGTATGTGTATGTGCTATTCACCAAAATGTGAAATTAATGTTAGAAGGTATTTCTGTATCAGATATTTGTTATAATTGTATTTAGCTAAGCTATTAATCTAATTACATTTGTTTTATTTATGATGTAATTTTCCAAAATCTGCGAAAAATACTGATTGGGTTATGGAATCTCAGTCAATTTATAAAAATTTATTAAATAAATTGGTTTGTAACAATCCAACGGAATCATGCTTCTTCAGAAATTGTAATAGATGTCCAAATAATGAAGAAATCATTGATTATTTTCGTGTGGCATTTAATAAATCTGATGTCAATGAAATCCAATATAAAATGTGGACATCAACAGATCGATGTACTATTGTGAACGTTACTTCACATTCCGAAGATTTCATTAATACCTTAGTGACGTAACTTCATAAGCTTTTGAAACATGATTTTATAGCGAAAACACAAAGTCGATTTTCTTCTGATGTGAAACTAAATTTAAAGAGTGGTAAATTTGCGGTAGTTTTTGACTTTGCGGAAAATTATGTATTTGTTGTGCAGGAAGCAGTTCAAGGCTTCCATTGGAATAATGATCAAGCTACTATATTTCCAATGGTAGTTTATTTTAACGAAAATAGTACCATCAAGCTCTTTAGCTTTGTTGGTATCTCAGATTGTCATAAACACGACACAGTTTTGATTTATTTATTTCAAGAGCAATTCATTGCTTTTCTTAAAAAAAATTTGCTGTCGTCAATACGATTTTTTACTTTTCAGATGGAGCACCACAGCAATTTAGGAACAAGAAAGCATTTACTAATTTATCTTATCATTATGCTGACTTAGGAATCAACGCTGTGGCATTTTTTTGCAACTGCCCATGGCAAAGGACCATGCAACGGGCTTGCGGGATCACTAAAACGATATGCTGCTAGAGCATCATTACAATTACATACATTACAATTTTGGGCCGCACACCACAAAAAAATCAATTTTTCCACTTCAATTCGATTTTTAAGGGTCTTATGATGTGTTGGATATTTTCATTTAAAAGCTGAGAATTTTTCCCACAAAATATACTATGTTTTTCGAATTTTTGTAAAAATGTTTTCCACATCAGAAAAATTGATGAAAAAATTTTTATTTTCAAAATTTCAAAAAATCATAACTTCAGAACCGCTATAGATTAAGGGCTGAAACTTTTAGGGAATATTTTTTATCATAGAGAACACCTCCACAAATTTTGAAAATAATCCGAGAGGGTCGCCCCGTAAAAATGAACTTATTTGGTGACACGACCCCTATATAATCCTTCATCAGCTATGCATGTACGTGCACCGGATACTACACATGCTAATCCTGTAAGATCACTTACTGTAATACGTTGCATCGGGCGTAAAACACAAGTTTCTCCAAAATTGGCAGTTAACAGTTTGGTAGATGATAAGCTGTAAGCAGTAATTGTTGTATGGCGTTTGCGTTGAGACAAGGATGATAATGATTGCACTACAGAGATTGGTACCTACATATCCAGGTGTACCACAATTATAGCACGTAATCGTTGAAGTTGGATGTTTACTTAAGCTTCTAGTCAGGAAGTTACTACCTTGCTGGTGCTTCCATTACTGTTTTTCCGACTTAGAGTTGTTGTCAGTTTTTTGCATTTACTGTGCGTGACCAATATACTTTGCAGTATTTACATTAAGGTCTTTGGTACCAATTCATCAAAGAATTTAATCAAATCTTATGGGACTCGACTTCTAATTAACATTATACGTTTCTGTATATCAACGTGTGATAAAAGTAATGTTATATCGATTTATTTTCTTCCATCGAAGAAACCAGCACTTTGTGTGATGTAAAACACTTCTACACGCTTACAAATTTTAATTTGACCACGAGTTAAAGCGCCGCTTGTGATATATTTTTATTTATTAAAACGTCACCACAAAAACCCAAAAATAGCGTTATTGCCCTCCGTGAAAGAAAAACCCGAGAAAAATTGTTTATAGAGTTTAAATCGAACAAAGAATAACAGTCACTGTTAAATACTTTTGTTTAACCATTATTATTATTATTATTATTATTATTATTATTATTAACCATTCTTTGAATTAAAGAAAAAATTAGTATTAAAAAACACAATTTGAATATTTGTATAAGAAGTTGCAAACTAAAAACAAACATCAATGTTACATAAAAATAATATTATTTGCGAGCTTCAACACGTTCAAACATGTAAACTAAAAGGCATGTGAATGGTATTTAAAAAACTTGTTGAAATATTTTTTTTGTTGAGTATGTTTTTATTTCCATTTTTGTTAAGATAAAATTTGTTTAATTTTATCAAATAGAAGCAATACTTAAGAAAATACTTTTTGCATTAAAGTAACTGCGGATTTCAGTGCATTTCCGTTTTGGAATTCGTCGCTACTACTTATTGAGTCTCTCATACTTTTCGTATTATTCAATCAATTAACTTCTTAAATGCTAAACACTTCTTATTTAGACATTTTTTATGGAAATAGACAATTCTCATTGTGCAAGAAAATTTTTCCTTTTAAAATTCTTCTGCGGCTATTTCCTGTATAGCTTCAATTGTTTCGAAGAACACTTCAGTAAATTGACATGCGTTTGACAAGAGGTCATTTATAAGACCGCAAGTTTCTACGAAGTTACCTTTAATTAATGAGAGTCATTAGATTTAATAGTAACGCTAGACAGTTTGAAATATTTAAATCGTGTTTAAGACATTATTTTCTTTTTTTCCGTGCGGTTCATGATGATTCATAAATTTGTAGATTCTATAAAGAAACAAATGGACGATTATTTCCGTTGGTCAATTTTTGAATAACAAGGTGAAATGCCTCATTTTTAATATAGTCTTGTTTTGAAAGGTATGTAGGTAGATCGTATTTATCACAAACACATTTCTAAGAACGGCTTATCCGATTAAGCCCGCAATGGGAATGCTTAAGACAATGACTTTTTCGAAATAATTAAATTTTGACGTAAGTATCCATTTTATTAATTGCCTCGCCTGTATTGTTAAGGCACTAAAAGACCGACTCGAATGTTGTGTGATGTATGAATAATTAAGACGATTATGGCTTTGCTTCTGTCGACAGTTAACCAAGCGGCATTTCCGAGTAATGAATGTTTCTTTTTTACCAAGTGGAACTTATTTGCTTTTGCCATAAATTAATATTTTACTAACAATTTTAAAATTCACATTAAATTTAATGCTTAGTAATAACAACAGTAATTGCAATCATGTTATTGGATGTATAATTATACGTATATGTGTGTGAATAAATAAACAAAGAACTTCTGTAATTTAAAAATTTTTCCAAGTATAATTGGATATATAAATCTCAGGTTGAATGACAACTGACAGAATGCTAATAAATGGCATAAACTTCATTTTTTGTTGGCAACATATGTATGTGCTTTTCATCAAATTTAATTAGAAATTCTGGTTTGCAGGATAACGTAAAACTATTTTCAAATCACGTTTTTAAAGGATTTCAATCTGATAATAAAATTAGACCAGTTAATAACCGCTAATAATCCATAATTACTTTTTTTTTAAATTACAATCATAAATCGTACTGCTACTAGTACGACAAAGCAACCGCCTCTTCATTAAGACTTCCGTTTAATAGAAAGTGTAATGCGGCTTTTATAAATGTACGGCAGCTTCAAGGTAATCCAGATTCTCTTATATATTTCATATCTTGCAACTTATATTATCTTTCAGATCTGAGATATTTAGTTAACAAGGTTGGTAACATTCCATTTACTATTTATCCTTTGAACGACAACACAAGACCATTGAGAAAAACTGGTGTCCACCAGCCATAAAGAATTAATGAGGTAGTAAGTTAAGCGTGTTGTTGAAGTTATGTAGTACATTCATTTCGATTTCTACATTGCCGAACGGAATTAGCCGTCAGTAATTGTAGAGAAGTTATGGACTCGTATAAATTAGGAATGATTACCAAGATAGCCATGTAATAATAGAAAAATTAGAACGACTATAATCTGTATAAAAAGCTTTAGAACAATCGCGTTTTAACTGGTTGAGTAAAAACCTAAAAATCCTAAGAAAGCAACATCAATTAATCTTTTGATGTGGTTTCAATACGTCACTTCTGTGTGCTTCTGTTTTAGAATTTAATTTATGATCGCAGCGGTGAATTGCAAAATTTACTATTCTAATATTGGAATTACGACGTAATAAAAATTTAATTAGAGTTTGTAAAGTAACTGTAACATTATTATATATAAAACATTAATTTATAAGCTTGCAAAATAAATATATCAGTAATATATTTATTTAGTTATGTTAATTACGTTGAATTAACACTTATTGTATTTAACAATCATAACTTTGTGGAGTTAAAAAGTCTTTTAATAGATTAACAAATTAAGTAGTAATTTGACAATAATAGTTTTCCTAACTTTATAAAATTAAACGTTACGGTACAATTAAATTTTTTTTATAACAAAACGTAGTTAAAACTTTATTTTTTACAAACAGTTAAGCTTTGTCACGCGCTTCAAGTTTATTGATTATAATTATGTACAGATTATGTTACAGTAAATTGTTAATAACTCCAACAATAACAAACTAAAGATTAATTCAAACTTAAGATAAAGCGAGAAGAGTTTGCGCCCAATTCGGAAAAAAATTATAATAATTAGAATTTTGGTTAAATTTTCCTAATAACTAAGCTAATGTAATCTTTGGGCACTACTAATCCCTTAATTAGAGCAATTAAATTAATTAGGTCAATTAAATCCGCGAATAAAAACGCGAATTAAATCCGCGAATCAATCCCGCAAATCAAAACCCCGAATTAAAACTGCAAAAGCCGTTAATCAATTTCGTGGATCAGATTTTGATTTGCGGGTTGTGATCGGCGGTTTTGATCCACGGGATTGATTAGTGGCTCAATCAGATTTTAAATTCACAGAACAAAAGTATGTCTAGAGAGGTAAAAATGAACGACAAAGAATTAAATAATCTGACAATTTATGTGCAGCGGTCTATGACTTATAACAAGTTCTGCAATGCCTAAAATCAGAAACTAGTCAATGCTATTACAAGCGAAAACTTGCTATTTACAACTTGACAGTGTACGACTTTGGAAATCTTCAAGGCTATTGTTAAATGTGGCACAAAGCAACATCGTCTCGAAGCTGTTGTGAAACTGGTAGCTGTCTGTTAAAATTTATAATGGAAAAAGTAGAAAGTGGCATACAAGAGTTTGTCTTTTATTCAGATAATTGTGGTGACCAAAACCATATATCGTTTTATTTGTTGTCTATACATGTATTGTGCATCTATGTATAACGTTAAATTAGTCACAACAAAAGAAAAGAACCATACGTACCTCTCGTCATGTAGATCTTTATGTTCCAGAGCAGTCGTACACCATAACTCGATTGGCATGCAAAAAACATCCTTACAGAGTGGTAGAAATCAGTCAGACTGATTTTGTCGACATCAACAAACTACTTGCAAAAACAGCTAAAAACTGAAAGATTCTACAGGCAATAAAGTGTCTTGGCAAAAAATTAAATCTAATTCTAGGAGCCTAAAAATTCAGTTTAAATATAAGTATGTTGAAAAATATTTAAGTATTGACACTATGGCAAAATCACGAAAACAAATGACACAATTTTGGAAATATTGCCTTAAGCAACTACATGATAATCCAGTTCCTATTCCAAGATTAAAACATGAAAACTTCATATTTTTCTCTAAAGAGAAAGTAATTCCAAAGGAATACCACAAGTTTTTTAAGGATTTGTCGAGTAAACCATGGATGAGATAGAAGGTTAGAATAAAAATTTTGTGGACAAATTTATTATTTTATCTATAAAAGAGTGAAAGTTTAATTTTGAGTTTTGTTTGTATTTTCTTCAATTTTTTATATTTTGATAATGTTGTCAGTGGTTATTAATTTGAAGTGCAGACTAAGTTTTTTCTTGATTTTTTGGTGCCTGTCAAAAAAAAAGTTATTAAGATAGTAAACTTTCTATAAGTTCTCCTGTAAAGTTGAGCATTTTGACTTGAGTTAGTTTTGAACTCATGTGAAGAAATGTAAATAATAAATCATGTTTATTATTTTATCTACCCAATTAAAAACAACGTTTTGAAAAAAAAGAGAAAAGTAGTTGTAACTTGTTTCTGAAGTATGTATAAAATTTGTAGTGCACATACATATCAAATAAAAACAGTAACAATTGCTCTCATCTAAAATCAATAGAATAAGTTTAATTACAAAAATAATGTATAATCGTTTTGGCTTAATATCATTACCGATTAAAGGTATCTAAAGAAACTGTTCAAAAACAATCGACGTCGTTAGGATCGAGAACTGATTTGCCGCTAAAGTTCATAACATATTTATAGCTCAGTAAAAAGACCGCTAATAAAGGTAAGCGACAAAGATCCTTAGCATCGTCACTACCTAATGAGAAAGTAATTAATTTGACACTGCCCGTTCTTAGATCAAATGATGACCCACTTAATGTAAGTTCAACAAAAATAGATCGTGTAGGTATTTAATATTTTTTTATGATAATTTAGCTTTGTTAAAAAAATGAGTCAAATAGCGTAAACGAAAATGTCCCAGTTGCTCGAGAGCAACCAGCAAATGTATGTTATTTTTAAAATTTTGATCACCATTTTTATAAACACATGCTTTTTAGTCTTATCAACAAGAGCATCTATTTAATGAACATGAACCGGTACTAATACGTCCAAACGAACAACTTAAACATTTCTGCATCTTAAGTAAATCGGAGAAGAAAATTTCAAAGTTTAAGACAGTGTCTACGAACATAATTAGTTAGTTAGTTAGGTAATGTTGCCTTTTTCGAGTATATAATTTGTATATTCTAGAAAACGTTTGATAATCTGTTAAATTATACGTTAAATAACGCTCAGCCATCAGATTATGTGGGGTTGGCGCTTAAGAACAATAAATGCCTCGATAAACCGATAGGGATTTCATTTCGTCGAGTTTAACAGTTCAATACCGACGTAGTGCTTGCAGTTTTGGATAAAGTTATGCAAAGTATTGCCAATTTTTTTAATAATGATCCCTTGAGTCTACATGTGGATAGAGTTCGATTACCTGTGGGATGAGGGCGGGAAATAATGATGGGTGTGACATTTGAAAACTTCTGTGAAAGCAGGATATCGTAACTGTTTTAAATAATGCTAGAAATGATTGTTTAGCGGCTGCTATAGTTTTAGCTATTGCATTTAGAGCAGATGATCCCGAGTTTAAAATTTTGTAAATAACATAAATCGGAGATGTTACCAAATCAAACTCTTATTTAAATAACTAATCTTTATTTTTAATTTACATAAAATAAAATACTACAACTTGTAATTTTTTTAAATTTACATACGCAAACCCTTCCAAAATACTACAATTTTTACAAATTTTAATCAACTTGTAAAACATTTTCATGAGTAATCCTTCTTAGAAACTGCGCCTACCAGCATACTTAATTCAGTCAGTTAAATACAAGTTCCAAACAACTTTTTGTGTGCCGTTTTGGTCACATGACTTTCTTAGTTGCAAATGCATGTGCAAGTATGAAAACCAAAGGAGTTCGAATCCCGTTGCGGTTGCGTTTTTAATAATTCTGTGAATTCAAGATTTGATCAAGCCGCTAATCAATCCCGTGGATCAAAACCGCCGATCACAACCAGCGAATCAAAATCTGATCTACGAAATTGATTAACGGCTTTTGCAGTTTTAATTCGCGACTTTAAATTCGCGAGTTTAATTTGCGGTTTTGATTTGCGGATTTAATTCACGTTTTTAAATCACAGTTTTAATTGGCCTAATTAATGTAATTACTCTAATTAAGCGATTAGTGGTGCCCCTATATTACTTGCCATTAAAGTTTTTTCATTTGCTTCGTTTACAACAGGAAAATTTAAAAGAAAAAAAAACAAATTCTTCTAACCGGGTAGATGAGTTTGCACACACAGTGAGGAAAAACTGCGTGTGCAGAAAATTAGGTTTTTTGGTTTCAAATCAATTCTTTTATTAAAATTTATTAGATAAGATGTTAGAAAACACATTGGTTACATAGAACTATAATTGCATACACGAACTTGAATAAGTTCATGATATGATACTAAAATAACCAACTAGAACAACATTTTAATGAAAATTTAATCACTTACAGGATTCATAAAGACATCTACCACATGACATGCATTTGATTTAGTCCGATTGTGAACTGTAACTGCATTAATCTTTAAGCACTTAACGCATGCTTCGTCATCGGAGTCACTGACAGTGTTTGATAGAAGTTCCATATTACTGTCGTCTTTATCAGACGAGGTTCACGGAGCAGAATCTCATGTTTCAACTTTTTATTTTTTGTTCCTTTTGGTAGTTCACCTTTTTAGATCTTCAAAGTTGCAACTTGCTTGTTTTGGTCTTGTTTCTCTTATATTTTAATGGTTCTTGGATTTTCTTTCTTTTGCCATCGATATACTCAGGACAAATAACAATTGCTGCACTTATTTTTCTATGCGTTTTCGATTGCCCCAAAATGCAAGGAATAAGTGATATTGTTGCTAAAGCTTTGTCTGGTGTTATGTTAGGTTTTTTAAGAGTTATCGTGAAGTCTACCCTGGAAATGAAACGTCTAATGTATTAGTAGCTTGAGGAGTGAAAGGAGTCTGATTAACTGTAAGGGTGGGATCGGATGAAGGGATTTCAACTCTTGGATCACAGTTTGAGCACAAGATAACAATTATGCATGTTTAGGAATTGCATCCATATTTAAAGAATATATGCCTGTACCACGAAAAGCAGAAGTTGCACAGTAGCAAAGTTTAAAAGTTCTCCGAAACCATTTCTTGTAATTTTTTTCCTTTCACGACGAGTACAAATTAACTTTACACATGCGTGTTTGAAATAGGTTTTGAAAAGTTTGAATACAACCCGATTCAATGGTTGCAAATAGTGTGCGGCGTGAATCGGCAGACACAACCATGATAATATCGTTGTCTGAGGCACTTTGAAGCATATCTGCGCTGTACATATAAGAAGCAAGTACCAGCAAATTATTTCGGTCGGTTTTACATGAAATGTTGCGTCATCCAGTTCATGAATAACTCATGGTAATACAGCGCTCTTTTTGTTCATTTTCATTACTGTTCCAAGTGATGCGTCTGTCAAATATTGGGGTTTTGCATAGACCCCTTTAAAAATACAGTAAATGGGTAAAAATTTCCGCACTCGTGACGACATGAAATCTTTGCTGCCTTTTGCTGTTATAAGCTTGCAGGGTTCGTTATTTAACCGAACTCCAATTTCGTCAATATTTCATATGCAAAGTGATTTCTCTAAAGGTCATTCGCGGTTAGAATTTCCATCAGCATTGTGAAATAACTTTTTATTTCAGTTTATTTCTGCTTATTCTTTGAGATTTTCGGACACTTAACTTAGTATGTTGTCGCATAAAAGATGAAAATCAAACTTTCCCTTCGTTTTCATATTGATAGTGTGTCAATGGATCTACTAAATCATACGCCAAGTTTCTCACATCTCGTTGTGTTGGTGCAAATCCATTTTGTATGTGACAAGACAGCTTCTTTTCGGCATCAACGCCTAGTTGTGCCTTTGGACCCATCCCATTCCTTTTCAATTAGTATTTGAATACTTCCTAATGAATAAAATGTACCGCGCTAACTATACTCTCGCTGAATTAAATTAATAGCGTGCGCAATTTTTTCTAATGATAAACTGTGCAAAATCTCTTAATTAGGTAGGATGAAAATATGAGAAATTAGTCTGAAGATTTACGCACTTACCTTTAACATTCGGCATAACATACAATGAATATAACTGGCGTGTCAGCAGATGACGAGCATTTGTTAGCTTGGGCTATCTGACCGGTTTTTTCTCTTTGTCTTCTCTATTTGAGAACCGCGCAAACTCTTCTCTGTTTACCTCATAACAAAATACATTGTGTGTTTAGAAGGACACGTCCAAAAATGACAAACATTTATTTAAGATAAAGTTGTTTTCTGTTATGTAATAAAAAAGCGTGATAAGTTGAGGTGGTGTCGGAAGATGATTGCCTATATATAAGGGTCAATCGTATTGTTGATTCAGTAAATTACAATTACTACCTTAGTTTTGAATAATTGTAAGGTACATATTTTTATTAATTGAATACTTCTGATTTGATATACCATTTTTGATTCAATGCGTGCGCTATTAATAATGCACAATACTCATTTATGATCTGTAGCCATCTGTTTAAGCCATTTTTGAGTTGCACTCCCGTACAAAAAATACTTTTTTTGTTTTTTGTAGCTTGCCACATATTAAAATTTTAACTGTGGTATTGCTTTTGTTGCTATATATACCACGTTCGTTGTGCTAATCTGCTTTAGTAGTTAAATAAACCCATAATTTGTAGGGGTAAGATTTTTCTTTGTTTCTGTACACATGATGTAACCTTAGAAATTTACGTTTTTTCAGACCTTTTATTGTGACTACATATTTTTGTACGTACAATTGCGTTTTTCTGGCTACCAATTTGTTTTTGAGCACATAGGTACTATTTCTTTGTTCAATTGTTCAATTATAATTATATAGATTAGATGTTAGTCTGCACATCACATTTCTGATGAATTTTAGTTATGTTTACAGTTATATTTAATTTGTACAAATTTAATAAATATTTGATTGCATTACGTTCTGAACTTAATTTGATTTGGTATGATTTAAAATAAAATCCGAAGGTGCGATAGATAGTCTGGTGCACTTATTTTGTATTTTTATCTTGTATTCAATTTTTGTTGTTTGTTAAATTTTTTTAAAAGCAATAAAGTTGAACACTATACGTATTTAATGAATGCAAAAACTTTTTAGTAGTAGTAGTAGCGAACTAGACACAAAAAATTTGATTTTTTTTAAAATTTGATTTCATAAGATGCAGAATTTTTTTAAAAACGTTTGTTTTGTATTTAATGCAATGCGTAATATATTATATCTGATTCACAATAATAATAATTTATTGTAGTTGCTGGATTATTGTAGGTTGAATATATTTAACGCTACAGTGTTTGTTGGTCCTTTTATTCGTAATAAATTATATTAAACAGTTTGAATCAATGGACTCCATTTAAAAAAATAACACTTGTTTGACTTCTTATTTTGAATTTAACCGGTTAACGTCCAACTTATTTTTTTTAAATTGTTGAGTCTATTTTTATATATGTAAATAAAAAATAACATCTTTCTATGATGTTCTGAATGAAACGCGTGAAATTAAAATGTGTGGACCTAGTGATAGTAGTAGAAGTATTTTTTTAATATCGTTAAATTTAATTAGTTACGTGTAGTTCTAATCGTGTAAATATTTGTTTATAAATAAATTAGTTTTAAAATTTTTAGAAATCAAAAAAAAACAAAAATGATTCTGAAAAGGTTAAAAAAGCTCTCATCCCCTTCTATTTTAAATAATTTTTTTATGAGTGGTAATTTGGCTATAAATTTTCTTTAACAAGACAGCTTGTTCGTCATCTTTGTTTTTTTATTCTTGTAAAAAAAAAATTATAATTGTCATTTTATTACTGACAGTAAATCTTTCCATAATTTATTCACTTTTAGTTACTTTTGTATTGTTTTTTTATTGCAATCACCCTTATTGCTTTAATTGTTAGTGTTGTTATTGTTGTTGTCATTTTGGCAGCTTTCAAATTATAGAGTTCCTTTGTAATGAACATGTGGACATGTTATTAGTTCTTGGATTCTGTCAAGGCAATTGCATAGAATGTGTCAGCGTGTATCGAGAGAAGTATCCAATCGTAAAATCACAAAACTTGAATCGAAAGACGTCTTCAAGAAACAAAAAGTTTGAAGCCAGTCAGAAATAACGCTGGAAGACTTTGACAAGCCCGAATACCCATTGTGGAAGATGCTGTTCTTCAAAGAATTGATGACAATCTGAACACCAGTACCAGAACATTGCAACGAGAGACTGGGATTCCAAAAAGCACTGTAAGTTGGATCTTTGAAGATCAATTACTTTCTTTACTCTACATCCAGCCAGTGCAAGAATTATTGCTATTTCACCACGGATAACCTTTAAATTTTTCACAAATTTGTTTGGGAGCGCAGAGTAGTCGACAACGGATTCTACACTAATATCTTGTTTTACACATCGTAGCATGACAAACCTATGCAGATCAAAATCCACATGCTAATAAAGGTAGACATTGTCAACGAGAATTTTACATTAGCGTCTGGGTCAAAAATATTGGCAATTTTATGGTTGGGCCGTTTCGATTCACCGATCCTCTGGCTGCCATTTTTTTCAAAAAAGTCTGTCAGAGTTAGTAGAAGACTTGCCCCTTAATTTTTGTTCTTCATGCACGACGGTGCACCACCTCATTTTGCACGTGCCGTAAGAGAATATCCTAATGAACAATTTGTTGGTAGATGGATTGGTAGGGGAAAAAGGCACCCATTCAACAGCCTTCGCGGTCTCCAGACTCAAATCCTTGAGACTTCTTCATCAGGGGAACGTTAAAAACACAAGTGTACAAAGTTTAAATGAATAATTCTGAACAACTGTGGAACGGAATTATAAATACTGTAAACGCACTACCAGAAAACGACGATGTTTTAAGAAGGGCGCAATTCAATTTTTTACGTCCAATTGACCTCTGCATTAATGAAATGTAGGTCACATTGAACACTTGTAAAAAAACATTTGTTTTTGTGTCTACTACCGCCTAAATTTTGCATTACAATTTTATTAAATTTGTACTGAGAATATCCGTTATCAGTGTTCGAGAAAGCATCCTTTTCCTTCAAAACTAAGAGTTAAAACAAGAAGAAGAACAAAAGAAGATGGTGAGTAAGCTATCCTGCTAAAAAAGTCTTAGAGCCATCTTACTACTCCTAAAAATTATTTAAAACAATACAAGAGGTGAAGGCAGCTTTAACTTTTCTACAGTTATTTTTGTTTTTTTTTTAATCCTTTAAAATGCACTTTTGCTAAATTTAATTAAATTTGTTCTACACTAATAAACAGCGTAGAAAAATGTGATTTTTAAATAGATTTTTGATCTCGTCTCATGGACAAACGGTACATTTTGATATATATGTAAATAGAGCCCAATCGACTTATTTTGATCTTTACAATACGTGGTAACTTAATTTTCTAGCAATTTTGAGACACTATACTGTCCAAAATGTGTTTAATTTTATCAATTTTTAATTATTAAAAAAATCTTATTGTTGTTGTCTTATAAATAGGCTGGGCGCTAATAGGTTGTCAAATTGCAAAGTTATAGAAATTAAAATTTTGCACAATAACATAAATACGAATAATAACAACGTTGTTGTTTCTAAGATTATTGCCGGTTATTAAACTAAATTTAACTTTACTAGAGACATCTATACCATAATAGAATCGTAATTTACAATAAACTTGTTTCAGCAGGCTAGTCTAAAGTTTCTTATTATTATTAAAACTAATTTATTTTTACTTATACTAAAAATATGTACACGTTTAAACTAACCGAACTAATTAAATCTAAGGAAATTTAATCAAAAACACTTACACCATAATTTATTTATAACACTATCACTTACACGAAAATAAGTTTGCGGATAACTATTTAACACCTATTGTTTGTTTACACTAAAGTCACGTACAAGATTATACTGCGTAAATTTATCTCCACACACGCGTTAATTAATTATTTATTTAAACTTGAATAATCTTCTTAACACTGCCGTCTTCACATTACGGGAATAACTGACCTCTGATTTGTTTGAACAGCATTTATACACATTTTGGAAATCCTTCTCGAATGTTCCATATTTTTTGGTATCAGTTCTAGAACATGGATAGCAACTTCGAGAAGAGAGAAGGCTCTTGAACGTTTCACTGCCCCCTCTTTAGGAGTGTTCTGTTCTAGAACAGGAGACTGGATGCGACACCGGTAGAAAAGATCGTGGCGATAGCGGCAGCTTCCTCCATTTCGGCAACTTCCTTGACCATAAAAGTAACAGTCAATGGACTTTTCAGTTGATCTAAGCCACAACCAAGCTTGGGTACTTCCAATTTCTTAACATGGTGGAACTCCATTTCCCTCTTGAGATTCCATAATGTTTGCCACAGATTTTTGTATAACGGCTTGGTACGTAAGTATTTCTTGGTGACCCAATAGAAAATGAACCGTCTGTCACCACGTAGTCCTAAAACTTTTTCGACTGCCGGTTGCTGTCTTCGTAATTCATCTAGCTGCCCAAACTTCTTTTTAAACACGATTGCAACTCCTCAGGACATGTCAAGATTCTCGCTCAAGCAATGTGCGATGGTATAATCTTTTTGTGTTTGAAAAGGTCTTGTTGTTCCTCGGTGGTAACTCCAAACCTAGCTTTTCCAGAACCTCCGTATAAGTTCATAAACTTCTCGAACTCCATTCCTTTGATTTGATGTCTTGCCTCTGGGTGGTTTTTGGATGCGATATATGATGTCGTTAATACGTTGCACGACTTCATAGGGGCCTTCCCACATTGCCTTTGCAGCTTCGGCGTCAAACCACGTCTTCTTTGTGGATTATAAAACCACACCATGTCGCCAGGTTGAAACCCACCATTTCGTGCATTAACGTCTTCATCCTGTGTTACATGCCAAAGTTAAAAACAAAGTCACTGCCTGAAATGAGGTAACATAAACGATGTTGTGCCACTAGCTCAATGGAAAAGGGGTGGGTCATAATTTAAAATTCCGTGATAAATTGGAAACGAGATCGACATAAAATCGAACTAAAACGATAAAGACTCAAAAATCGGTAAGGGCGCCAATCAAGGTCACGATGAGTTTAGCTTCCGGACCCCTGATTATCCGAAAGCTCATCTGGTTGGTTACAACCCCGGAACTTACCTTGAGTTGTAACTATTCTGAAATACACTTAAAAACAAAATTACGTATGCGGCAGCCGAATGAATAAAAGCTCTTTACATTTAACAATTTAACATTTATTGATTGAATATTTAAAAAAAAACAAGTAATAAAGAAAATTAAACAAATTTGAATAAAAGAAATGAAATAATCTTAAGCAAAACAAACAAAAATGAACAATCTACACACAAAAAAATTAAAATGTATAAAAAGAAAATACTACTATAATAGCGTTAACTCGACGTTTTCAAATAAAACATAACACAAATAAATTTCAAGGCCTTGACCGCATAAATAACAAACAATTCGATTAAACTAAAAATACAAGTTATAAAATATATGTCCGAACTTGTTTCGAACTAAACGTACAAACAAATTATACTTTACATATCGTTACATTATCTTATATATGGAATTCGATTTACTTCTATATACGCACAAATCCAAAAAAAAAATCCAATTTAACTTCACGTAAACACCTTTAAGTGTTACTCGAAATAATTAAATTTAACGTTAGTCGTAATTCAATCGGCTCAAATTCAAAGCTTTTACTGCATTTCAATCGCGGTTCACTTCACGATAATAACCAAAATCGATAAATACCTTTACTTAATTGTAGAAACCAGGTGAACTGTCGGCACAGCGTTTCCGGAAGCTATGACCTTCGATTGACTTCGGCCGCACCAGGAGTACCGTAGTTGGAAATGGGCTCGATGGAATCCCCAAACAATAGAACACCAACGGAAGATTTATTTCACAATCTAATTTATAACCGCACCACGGCGAAATTAGGATTTCTTTTTCACACAATACCTCAATATTAAATCCCACAAACGTGACAGTTTATTTTTAGAAACCATGAAGTCTATATAAGCCGTACATTACGAAATTTGAAAAATTAACATTTTCACCACAACACTTAATTTTCACGATTTCTACTTCCGCGGCATTACCTAACGATAGGGTAAAAGTACCCTAATCACTCCACTACATCTCACGGTCCCCGGTATTTTTCAATAGCGACCAACGATTCATCCTCAAAACCAAAATTTTTCCTCTTTTAAAACTTGGTCTTCCCACCTAATTTCCTCAACTTGCGCGGTAACATCTTTGTAAAAGATAGAACATTAAACAAACGAACTTAACAAAGATGAAAACTATAATTAGCCGCGTGCATCTCGACACGTAGACCTTGACAAAACATTTCCCATCAAAATGCTTAGCTCGCGTATTTGCAGGTGGCTCATGATAGCGCTTAATCAAATAGCACTCAGCCTAAACAAAGTGTAAATAACAAGAAAAATGGATCAACTTACATTCCAAAAAGGAAGTCGTAAATTATATAGAATTGTTACTTTACTGAGATAAGTAAGTAAAATACTAAATCAAAATCAAAACCACGGAACTTTATGCATTCAAAAGAAAATACCAGTAATGAATGTAAAACAACTTGAAATACCAATCAACTTAAATCACACGCAATACAAATAACGATCAAAACGTTTTTGATGCTAACACCGTATCAAACGACGAAAACAAAACCAAAAAAAAAACGAAAACTCAGACAGCAGAATCGATTTACGGGGTCTGACATAAAAAGATAACTGCTGAATTCCAAACGCAGGTCACACCTGTCGCTGGCAATTTGTGTGTTTTTACGGACCTCTTCATGTACTTCGTCTAGCCTCTTGGTCAGCTTGCTAACATAATCTTCTCCAGCAACTTCTTCTTTCGGTCTTCGTCCAAATTGGAGGTCGCATGGCAGTAATATTTCGTAACCGAGCATCACACATGGTGGTTTGTGCTTTTGTGAACGGATGATCGGAATGCCATTAAGAAAAGATGCAAGTACTGATCCCAGTTTCTTTGGTATTCGGACACTACTTTGGCTAAGTATTTTCTCATAGTTTAATTCTTCCGCTCAACCATGCCATCAGATTCTGCCAAATCGGCAGAAAAACTCTTTTACTAATACGTCTGCGACTGTAGATGCTTCTTGATTAGGTATGGCGTAAACCTCGGTCCATTTCGTGAAATAATCCATCGCCACCAGGATGTATTTATTTCTCGAATCGGATTCTGGGAACGGCCCTGCGATGTCAATTGCTACTCTTTCCAAAGGGCTTCCTACGTTGTATTGCGCTTTCTCGCTAGACTATTTCCTGATGCGCAGACCGTGCACTTACGGCACCATTTTTGCAGTTCACCCAGTAGAATCGTTCTCTTCTTAATGCCAAAGTGTCCTCCTGATGTCCCATCGTGTAGATGCTTCAACATTTCTATATAATCCGTTGTAATCACGAGGCTCATATTTTCAGTAACAGTTAATTGACTTTCTTATATAGATTATTCTCGATGCTTGTTTCGAATATGTCGTTGTACAGACCTCGTTTGCTTATGAATTTTTTGTTAAAGTCCAATTATAAGTGGTGGTGACATCGGTTGGTGCTGCACAGTGCGATGTGCAATATTATGCTGTAATCCTGTAGGGTGAGTGTACAAGGTTTAATTAAACTGCTGTAGAGCGTACTGAAAATTTTTAGTCTGACCAATTGGTTTGTTGCTTCCCATTAACGTCAGCTAAATTGTGGGATTCTAAATCACAAAGTCTAAAATTTTTGGTTATTGATTTCATTTTTGCCACAAACAGAACGTCATTTATCAACTTTTGAGCAATTATACTTTGATATCTGTTTAATGTTCGTAGCTTATGTGCTATTGGTTGACGACCGAATCTATCTTGACTTGTTCTGTTTTATAAAGTCTAATCGTTTCTTAACTTATTTAATAATTTCCGTTGTTTTTGTATGAATCTGATCCAGTTTTCGTTTCCTAAAGAAGTAGTATTTGGTAAAGATAATTTTTTTGATAATCTTTTTGACGTTGATGGAGGAATTGAAAACACTGATTGTTTTTAATATCGGATTACGATTATAATATGTGTCATGTTCAGTCGAACATAAAAGTAAATACACAGATTTTACTTTAGAATTTAATATACCTAAAAAATATATTTCCTAGAAGTCTAGAAGCTTCTTTATGTACACATAATAATAAGCGTGGATGACTAAAATATCACAAAGGAAGAAACCAGGTGAGCTAGAATAACCCGCTGAAAAAGTAAACGAGAGACAAAAGGGAACAACAAATAAAACTCGTCAGAAGCTATAATAACATTAACTCGAATCGCCAACTTTAAACGCATTGAAGTAACAATAAACTGATAACATGCAACATATAAACTGGCAGTGTACTTCATCAAATAAAGTTTCCAAAATTGGCACTAAATATGCAATAAATGAGAAGAGAAAAAAAGAAATTACACTAATATGACTTACCCAAGCAATTGAATTGCTAATATTAACCACTTTTGTAAATAGCTTTAAACGCGGAGAACGTTGTAAAGTTGATCCTCGGTATTCAAAATAGTTTTGAATAAAACTAGGTTCTAAAACTACAACGTAAAAGACATTGGAGGTAAACATTCCCTTACAAATAAAACAACAAACATATTATAAAATAGTGCAGTGATAAGGAATTACCACGTTTTGCACAGCATAAACGTTTGATGTTAATGAGAAGGTTTAGTGTACCATAAGTTAAATCCCTTTTACCCTTGCGACTTCTCCATTATGCAATTCGTAGAATTACTTATTAATACCACTAAACTGGCTTCCTTTTGTAGGTGAGTAAAGGAACACGGCTAAGTAAAGATATGATAATTAATACAAGTTAAGAACTTTTTCAAAATAACATAATTTAAAATTTTTGTTTATTATTCATCAATTTACGTTAACATCAGAAAATTTTCTGTTTTATAGAAATTATTTGTTTTCGTATTAAAAATTCAGTTTATGAATTTTAACGATATACTTGCTTATGTTGAAATTTAACATATTATATATGAAAACTACAGCATCGCTGAGTTCGGTCCAATGCATTTTTCATTCCATTTGAAACACAGAAGGAATTCGCATTCTATGTATTATGCAAGTCGTGCTTGAACGTATTTTGAATTGAAAATGTGGTTTATGCACTTTGCTGAGTACTTTATGTGTGTTTTCATAGATTTAACGTTTTTGTTCGTTTACTCAAAACATTAAGTATTTACTTACTAAACAACAATATTTTGCAACAAATATATTCTTTTAAACAAAAAGATACGCACAATTAAATATTCAATATAAGAAGTCCTGGGAACAACACTTTCGTTTTTTTATTGAAGACACAATCAAAGACGGTTGTTGTAAAATGCACGACAGTTATCTATTTGTCTAGGGTTTATTGAAAACTATGAAAACAAGGGTTCCAAATCTAGTTAATAAAACAGGCTTAGCTTGCATTTTATCGAATATTGCATTGACGGGTTGTTTAAGAATGTTTCGTTTACTGAATTCTAAGCGTACACGTGTTTGCATTTCTAAATGTTTTTAGGACATACGTGCTAAAGCTTTAGATCTTTTGGTTATGACTTTTATCTTTTAAATTATATAAATAACACTATTTACAGCCTTGTAAAAATTTTGTTGTAGAAATACTTAAAATACTTAGTGTACCAACATTTTAATTGTTATTATTTTAACAAATTGTGTAGTTCTAATTAGATTTTTATAAACTTTATATATTGTCTCTTCATGCAACGATTAATACAATTTCTACAAGTAAACGTCTCTTAAATATTTTTTTGAGAAGTTGAAGAAATTGTGGAAATAATAGAGAAGACAAGAAAAGTGATATTTACAAATTTTGGTAATAGAACTAAAAGATACAAAATAAAACAATAAGAGAATTTTTGGATAAAGATATTCTTTTACCGACAAATATTTAAAATACACTAAAAAAAAAGCTTCCGCTTTTATTTTGTTTATTACAAACAAAAGTTTTTTTGCAAATATTATTATTTACATATTTCTTTAAAGCATTTCAATTTTTTTATATAATAGAACGCCATTCAAAAACCTCTAGGTTCTAATTCTAATATGTAGTTATTAATTTTCTTTACCATAGAATTCAAGTGATTTTATTTTCGACTTCAGTCACCTTGTAATTAAATGTTTTTGTTTTTTGCATTAAAATTTGCTCATTGTTGATTTTCAATACAAACAAAATTAAAAGGAAATAAAAATAGCAGTTTGAAGATTTTGATGCAACAACTAGAAGAAACCTAGACGTATTAAATTTAAGGTAAAAAATGATCAAATTTTCTAAAAACGAAAATGCTATTAATTATAATTTTTTTAATAAATAGATTAAAATTTATTTTAGAGAAACTTAAAATTAATGCTGGAAGGAAAAAAAAATTTTTAAGTATAAAATTTCATTAAAAATTTTAGAATTGTAGAATGTTTTAGAAAAATTAAACATTAATAACACCTATTAAACTGAAGCACTACCCCAAGTAACAAAATGGTTTTATAATTCTTAAGTTAGAAAACTTTTCAATTTTATTGTAGTTATGTTGTTGCTCTCTAAATGTTCTATTAAAGTTGTCTGAAAGATTATTTGGTTATCTATTCAAAATTGTTTTTTAAAACGATGTTTAGAACGTTCTCAAAACAAAATTATAAAACTGCTTATGAGATAAGTATAAAAGTGTTTTGTAAACGTTTATATAATATTGGTTATAAGACATTCGCTCCTTACAAATATTAATTGATTTATAATAGCTATGTAGCTATGTCATTTATCACTTTAGAACTGTTTTATACAACTGTTTTAATAATGTATGTGACTACGTTATATAATTGTTGTATTAGTAATATTATATAATAATTTAGCTTTCTGCATCAGATTACTAACAACGGAAGTTCCAATATAACTGTTAATTAAACGGACACAGACTCTCAGTTATAAAAATAAGATAAAAGCAGTTATAGAGCAATACTGCTATGAAAGCGCAAAATTATTGTGTTAAATATAGTTATAAAACAATGCAGATATACTGGCGTAAGCGAAAACCACCTGATTTGCCAGTATATCTACAACCGTTTGTCTAAAATGCAAAAATAATTCTTTCAGAAGGATTAATAATGAATGGGTCGCAGCTTATTGTTAAGTTACGCTGCTTTTTATGTGATTCGCCTGCTCAACCATTTTCATTAACTTTTTATTATTAAATACGCGATTAAAAATTCATCAAAATATAATCACATTTGTAAAATACAATGCTGTCGTGCTAACTTTTACATAAGCTATGGTAATTAAATTTGAACGTTTTATATGTTTACTATATGCATCATAATTGTTGTATAAGAGTAAATTTAGTAATAAAAATGTTCTATTAAAAAGGGACCATTTTGAAAATGTGCTCGCATATATTTACATGGCGGGCATTCTCGAGAAACATAAAATTAACTCATATTTCACTACTTTGACGACAAAAACACATCAATTGAATCTTCTTATACTGGTAACTATCTACTAGTGTGATTTTATGATAAAAAATTGAAATTTAATCCTTTTGTTTTTTATCTGATTGTTAATTTTTTTTAAATACTCATTAAACCTGCGGCGCACTTAAAATTTGCGATCTATCTACCTCATAATTGACAGTAGAATTTCCTTCGTAGCAAAAAACCACGTCCGTGTAGATCTATCTCATTTTTGTAAATAATATGTACTTTTGTACGTTGCCATTTTTCAAAATAGAAATAATTAAGTTCGGAAAAGTAGTACTTAATAACTGTTTGATTTTATGATATGATTATGAAGCTGCTCTACACTACAAAAATGTTTTGTAACTTCATCAAAACTATTGTAATAAAGAGCCAACCAACTATAAAATCTTCATGAAACTGTTTTGTAATTGATATACAACGTTTACGTAACCATCCCATAACAGTGTTTTGTTGGCTTTATAAAACACGTTAAAAAACAAATGTTTTATAAGTTTGTGCCCATTTTGCATTTATAGCTACTGTAAGAACGTTTTAGTTACGTTCTTAGGACAAAAGGTGTTTTGTAAATCTTGTTTTGTAAACGTTCTCTCAAACGTTATGAAATATAAAATTGTTACTTGGGTACTAGAACTAAATAACCGTTTAAAGTTAACGATAAAAATTGATACATATTGTATCGACAATATTTTTGTTAAAAAGTTCAGACTGACATACTACACTACATTTCATCAACCGTATTTAAAATAAATATTCAATGGATGACTTGGAAAACACAGCACAGAGATTTCAATGCTTCAATCATTTGTTTCTCTACTTATTTTATAGAAAAAGTGTAAGCCAATACTTTATAAAAAAACAATATTACAACCATCCATGCCATTGTTTACGATTTTCCATTTTCTAGAACCAAAAAAAAAATGAAAACAAAACCGATAGTGCTATAGAATTATAAAACAAAACCATATAATAATAGGAAGAAAAGTAATAGGATAATTAATAGGAAACAGAATTTTATTTATATTTTTATAAATTACAGCAAAAATAGAAAATCATGACAAATGTTCAAACAAACCATCATTTATAACACAATTTTCCATTCTGAATTCTCGTGTTGCCGTTATCACACAAATTAAGCTTTTGTCACACGTGGCCTGAATTCTGATACACCACCATCTAATGTTAAATAATGACACAACCTCTCCAGAAGTTGGCATCTAACATTTCTAATTGAAATTGTAATATTTTGCCACACTCGGCTTGAAACAGTTTTTCAGCTTTTCTACATTTTGAAATGTTTGTCCAGAATAGATCTTAGAGTTTAAATGTCCCCCAAACAAAAAATCGTTAGGCACAAGATCGGGGAATCTAGCAGACCAGTTAAATGAAAAATTTACCAATGACCTTCTTGCTTTTCTCCAGCAATTTTGCCTGCCACCGGAGTTATATCTTTTTCCAACAACTGCAAGAAGCACCTTTCTATATTTGTTTGAATGTATTAACCAATGTTGCTTGATGCGAAGTAATAACATTCTGCTGAACTGACGATTGCAGATAACACAGCAATCGAAACGTTGTGTATATTCGTTTCAAAATAATAAACAATGAAAGTTCAGCAAAATGTTAGTACTTTGCACTTTTCTATAATCTGATAATTTTTTGGGTCCTAGTTTTACGTGAATTGTCACTAGCCAATACTAGCCAATTTTACACGTTAGGTTTATTATTCAGTGTGAACGTGCATTCATCTGTAAGCATAGTATTTCTCAAAAATTATTTATCTGCGTTACAATTTTTAATCATTTGGAAGCAAAACGTGCTCTTTAAATATTAATTATGCTCGCTCAACTCGTGATGGTATTCGTATTTATAAGAACAAAACTTGTGCTTGTTTAAAATTCGCAGTACTCGGGTGTGATGCAAACCAAAGTTTTTCAATATTTGCCTTAAACTTATGTTGTGATTTTTAGCTATTGCAACCAAAACATTTCATTAGTTCTCATTTTCTCCTTTTTTGGTGTAAGTTCTGATCGTAATTATTACACAACAAGGCACTTACTTGACGAGCATTATCGGCATAAAACCACTTAATCATTCTCACTTTTTCTTGTTTCGACTACATTCTAAGGAAAATAAAATTTAATAATCAATCAACACGTAAAACAGAAATGACATTATATGTAAACCACTGATTTTTATGTACATGGATAGCTGATACTGTAGTCTGTCTTTGACTCCTTTAGAGAAATCCTCAGTAGCACTCATTACTGAGACAAAAATAAAATTCTGCGCTTTTCATAACATTCGAAAAAACACGTGGTGCGAAAAACCATAGGTTTTTTGTGACAGTTGAATTGTCAGCTATAATACCCCTAGAGCATTGATAATACCGAGATAATTTTGTCATAGAGATTGTTGAAAGCGTGTTTCTTGGTAATATCACGAGGCCTTCGGCCTCGTGATATTACCTCAAAGAAACACGCTTGAAACATTCTCTACGACAAAATTTTGAGTATTTATCAATGCTCGAGGGGTATTCGGTAAGATAATTTTTTACTACTTTTCATGTTGTTTAATTAATTAATACGAATTAATTGTGTTTTTTGGTGTATTTTCTAAAAGCACTTTGTTAATTTTCTTGTTAAAAATATCAGAAAATCTTTGTATGATTATTATGAATTGATTTTCTATCTGACATTTAATTTGACATTTGAATATATCATGTTTGCTTTACCCGATAACACCACACCCGTGGTGTTATCGCTGTAATCCGTTGATGATTGGTTGAATTTAAAAAAATGCAATAAAATCAATTTTTTTTATTGGTTAATTGATACAGTAAAAAATTATCGTATATAATACAAGTGATAGGAATCTTGCCGGTAATAATTTTTGTCAGTCAGATCACGAATAGTTGTTGTGACGAAAATCGCCACGAGTGACGAAGCATCACCTATCTCAAAAGTAAGCAGTATATTATAAGATTACGCATTCAATGAAAAAATATGATGGAGAGGATTACAAAGATTCCACTTTGAAAACAATGTGGAATACTACTGCCAAAATGATGCAGGAATTATATTTTAATTCGTTTAATGTAAAGATGAATCCATTCTCAGATATTGAATTTAAAAGTGCGCGTGCAGCAAGAGACGGAAGGCGAAAGCAGTTGCAAACGATTGCAGAAAAGAGAAAAGTGAGTTCAGTATCTATATTAGATGACAACTACGAAAAAATGATTGACGTCTGGAACGAAGGGCTTCAGGGCTCCAGAAAAAAATCTATTCAATTGCAGCAAGAGAGCTTGCTTGGAGAGGAGGAGAAGCGGCTAAATGTTTGATCGAATACTTTAAAGAATTAAGAAAAAGAATGCACTGTAAAATTAACTGGGCGTTATGAGTACAACACCATTTTTTCCAAAACTTGCCAAGGCGGATCAGATCGTCTTTGTAACAGTAAATAACTGGTTTCTAATGAAAAGAATCATAATCATGGTCCCGTGAGATTGGTATTGCTTATAAAAATATGTCAAATATTTATTCCGTTTTATGTTCAATTTCAGATTGTTGAAAAAGATGCTACAAAAGAGGGACCGTAACGTCACCACACATCGTTTATTTCTGACTGCCAATTCTAACTGTGTGAATCTGGTATTTGGTACAAGAATATTCCTGTAGGAATTAATGAAATTGGTAAATGGACTATAACAAGTGCAGAAAAGGCTGGACTGGATGTAAAAAGATTTAAAATAACTAATCATTCTACGCGCTCAAATGCAGTAACCCAGGTTGCGAAATCTGGCGTGGATGAATAACAGTTAATTAAAGGTACGGGTCATAGTTCAGCAAGCTCGATTCGCCCTTACTTGCAACTGGACATTCAGCACCACGCACAAATAATAAGTAAAATGAAAAAAAAGGAAAAAGTACAACCGATGGTGAATAATTCTTGCATTCAAAACGAAGAAAGACAAAAAATTGTTTATAATAATTGTGTTATAAATAATAATTATTGTTAATAAAGTTTATAGTTGAATTTTGTACCTTTATACTAACCTGTATTATCGCTGTAATCATCTGCTCCTTAGTATGGAAAGATTGCCAGTGTAATCAGATCCAAATTGGCTCAAATTCAAAAAATAGACAGTTTCGATTATATTTATTTTTTTGTTTTGAAAAATTTGTAAAATTTAGTTTTAATCGACGTAAAAAAATGCTTATATTTGTTTTTATAATTCTATGGCACTCCAAATTATCAGTTCTTCTATTTTTTTGATTCTGGAAAGCGGAAAATTGTAAACAATAGTATGGATTGATGCAGTAATTTTTTTCTCTACAAAATGTTAGTTTATAGTTTTTCTGTAAAATAATTAAAAGATTTAACATTGAAATATTCCTATGTTGCGTTTTTCAAATCCACCACCCGGTATATAGCAATAGCATTAAAATGCTGTAGAAGAAAATAGGAATCAAACTTAATGATATGTTGCGTGAATGTATATGAAATGATTAGTATCTAGATTGTGAGAATAGACTAAAAATGTCATACTCTTAGGACTATGTTTATTTAAACGTTACTATTTCAATAAAGCAAGCAACATTAAATATTATTTAAAAAATATTAAAATGTTTTTTATTGTTTTTTTAGCAAAACCCAACATGGACATTTGCTGGTTGTATAATTTTCAATGAAACACCAGCAATATTTCAAAAGAGAATCAAAAAGCAAGATGTAGATTTTAAATTTTTGCACTACTTATAAGGTGTGGCTTTATCAGCGAGAGGGCCTTCTTTTAAAAAAGTACGTTAAATAATTTGAGGCTCAGCACTGTTATATTTTAAAAAACTATTTATACTACCAATATCTAACATTGAGAAAGCCACTCTGAGCGGCCAACGTCAATTAATTCTGGTAACCAAATATAGAACCTTCATTTCGTTCACAACATCCCTTTGTCAGATTGTAGAAATAAATCATCTCAGGTTTGTTATCCATGCCAGTGTCGGGATCTATTGTATCGTCATCATGCATTGTGATACAAGTAAAGCATTTTTGCATTTTCTTTGAATATACGTTGTCAATGTATTTATTTTAAAAAAGCAAGCATGCTGCTTTTAGGATTTTTTAAAAATTCGGCTTGAATCTCTATAATTGCAGTTTTGTGGTTTTGGGCAAGACCATTTGCTAGATGTACAGATGTAAAATAATAATCCATGGCAAAGTTTATGACTTGTGTTGAGGGCAATGTTAGAAGCTTGATTACACTATTTATATGGCCCGTTAGGCTGTTTTCCAGAAAAAATATCTAGATTGCTAGTATAAAATGTTTTGAAATCTCCTAACGCCATACTAGCATCTCGTCGACAGTAGCGTATTCCCCAACCTGGTAATTGGCCTTACAGCCTTCAACAAACTTATCAAATATTTTTTTTTGTGTAGGATCTGGCGTTCATTTCTAGTATCAAATATAATCGCACGAAGTAAAGTGTAAATTCTTAAAATTGTCAAAAAAAAATTTCTTGTTATAATTACGGATTTTTTTATTTTTAGGCAAAAAAATTTTGAAGATTAAGATCTAAGATACGATATAATACTGGTAGCCAAGATTTGCCGAGTCCTAAACCGTCTTTTCGGTTCATATTAGATGAATGTATTTATATTTCTACTGCTTCGCGGATTAATCTGCGAAAGTAGAAAAGAGTTCTAACCAATATTTTAGTTTGGTCCAAGTTTAGCGTGTGTCCTTGGTTCCACACGTGTTTTGCCACTGCTAATTTTGTAACTATGCGGTGTTTGTAGTCAGCCATATGTTCCTTTACTCTAACTTCAATAGAGCGTCCAGTCTGTCATATATAACTTGATTCACAAGAACAAGGAATTTTGTAAACTACGGCAAGTTTTAGAGCCCCTTGTTCGTCTTTAGCAAGTGTAAACCAAGTGTTCAAAGTATGTTTAGTAGTAAAGACAGTTTTGATATTATTTTTTTTAACACCCTGCTTATTTTGTCTGTCAAACACATACAGTTTGGTAAATAAGCGGCGTTAGTAAGAGCTGATAAGTCTTTTTTGAATTTTGGATTTATTATTCTTTCCCATTCGTTTTGGATCTCTTTGAACCCGTATCCATTTTGTTGTAGGTATTCCAACAGTGTTTTCTTTTCCTTCTGTAGATTTTTATTATCTAACACATATAGCTCTTTTAGCAAAAGTATGTAGAACAGTATTCTTCTGTACTGGATGGTGGCAAGATTTGGCGTTTAAGAATCTATTAGTGTGCGTTTTCGTTCTATAAACAATTTTCCGTTATTTTTCTTTATCACCAGTATAACAAGAAAGGCTAGACTACTGTTATGTTATAACTCCATAGTAAATGTAATGCTATTATGTGCAAAGTTTAGATGTTAAAAGAACTGATTTAGTTTATCTTTGCCATGAGGTATCAGCAAATTTAGAAGTGAACGATTTCGTTTGCAGATAGCCTGGATCAACTCATGATTTAGCAATCTTTCAGAATAGTAGAGTATTTTACGATTTTAAAATAGGAAGGCATCCCAATTGTATCATATTAGGGGACAATGGGTATCCATTAAAGGTAATAATAATGAAAAAAAATTAAATACATTTTATAATTAACTGTAAATATATTCACAGAATTATCTAACGACCCCTTTTTTAAATCCCGCAACTCAGGGACAAGTTAATTATAATCGGAGTCATACTTCAACAAGAAACACGGAAACACGGTTGAAAGACAGTATGACGTCTTAAAACTCAGGTTTTGTATTAGAGAGCGAGAAAAACAGCCACCTAAAGATATCGAAAACTTTTTTAATTAATAATGGGCAAATAGATCCCGAGATAAATGCAAAATTAAATGAACATGGATTTTCAAGAGATCATATTATATTATTTTATAAAAATAAAAACAATCTCATATTTATAATAGATTTATATTACAGATACACTTATTTGAGCATGTTTATCCAGCTGGAATCAAGACTTTCGTTATCTGCAATTATAATAAACATGTCATCAATGAATTCTTAATAAAAAACTTTACTTTTAATTTTTTGCAATATAATATCCCTGATTTCAATTTCCTGGTCATTTTTTCTTTTATTTAATTTATGTACTTCGGCAGCTCCGGCGTTATTGTTTTCTATGGCCTTTATTTTTGCACTTTCATAAGCATGATCTTTGTCAGGCTTTCTACGACTTTTGTATGAACTCTATAAACTAAAAGTAGTGTATCAATTGTCTTAAAATATACATACGACTTACCATTACAGGACGTACATCAGTAGCAATTTGTTGGTTGGTTGAAGGCGTACTAGCATCTCTGTTTTGCACTTTCTCGTTGTTGGAAAAAGTGCTACATACCTGTATAGGAACCTTAACAATCTCCACCAGATAATGTTGCGTCTGCATTTCATGTTCTGCTAAATATGATATTAGTGCATATTAACAACTTTTAATTAGTACAGATATAAAAATATTACCAATTACAATATTACTATAACTTACGCAGCTCAATCCCAAACATTTTAAAACTTCCTCTAATGCAGGATTAGTTTTTATATCTTCAGGCCCACCTCTAGTTTGGCTTATGCTTATCCTCTATTTCAAGCGGTAGGAAGTTGTGGCCAAATTTTTTAAAACTATTTTTAGGCCTACAAAAAAAGTGTAAAAGCTTACTCACTGATGATATGTAGCTACAAACCGAATTGAGTTGTTTGTAGCATTTAAATTTGCAGTAATGCGAATCCAGGCTTCTTCTTTTGCTTTATTGGCGACCCCATCAGTTTTTTAAATTTAGAACATCCCTCTGGTAGTAATTTTAATTTTTCATCGGAAGTAAAATTCGGACACCTTTTATTTTCCATTCTAATGGAAACACAGAAAACACACAACCACGTAGTAATCGCAACGAAAGGTGAATTAATAATATAACAATCGTAACAACAACATAACCTATAAGTAAGCGCGAACGAAATTATTTTATACTCTCCAGTTCGCGGGCATAGTTTTCTTCCAGCTGACAGAGTGGGAAAGCTTCTAAAGAAAAAAGCTATTATGTGTGACTCTGAGGAATACAATAAAATCTATAGACAAGTGTACAAAGTTAATCGTTTGTGTAAAGAGTGAAACCTCTACGATGTGAAACAGCTCTCAGACATGGTTGGTGGAAATAAACGAGAGCATTACCTCAAAAAGTTCGAAAAAGGGAACCAGAAAACCGTGAAATACATCGGTCAACAATTTTATCGATTTCAAACCGGCGCACAAGAGTTTTATTCTCTGCAAAAACGAGGCAAGCGCGAAAATGTCAAGTTAAAACCCTTTTATATGGGAATTTCAGTTTATATATGAAAAGAAACCGAATGTAAAAACCCTAATTGAAACACAATTTACACAGAAAAATACCAAATGGAAAGAGTTAGCAGAGATAAAATTTTATAAACAACTTATTTTTGGAGAAACAGCAGAAGAAGTGTTAGTTGCAGATGAAGCTGCAATAGAAGAATTAGAAATGTGCGATTGTTTGGAAGATGACTGTCTATCTCTAATATTCGTTTTGTATAATTGACCTAATTTCTATTATCAAAAAGAGTTCATACTTTGTGTTATATATTTTTGTTTGGGGTTTCATATTATATCCAATAAAATTGAATTTTGTTTGATACTTCTGAGTTTCAATAGTATTGCCAAAAAGGTTCATACAAAACTAAACATGTTCATTGAAAACACATGTCCATCTCTTTTTGGCGGTTCTCTAAGTTAGGCTCTGCTTGGTACTTTAGTTAATTGACTACATCAGCAGCACCTTGAAAGCTACACAAACGGATAAATCGAAAACATTGATAGTTGCTGCGCAACAAGTTTTTTGTCCATACATATCTCAATATTCTCTGGACATGTGCAACTTTGAAAAAACACTCCTCAGTTGTGATTTCACATTTAATGGTTTCTTTTTTGTTTTCAAAACAATATCTATTGTTTTTACTTGATTAGGCATTTTTTCGATATGTATTTTGCCTTTACGTTTCATTTAAAAAAATATGATATTTTAACAAGGTGTTTTGTACTCTACTTCTGTGAGCCCTAATTTTTTACGCCAAAAAAGTTGCTAATCCGTTTCCAACATTTTTTTGTTTTCGGTCTTGGAACTAAAAACCAGATTTAAAAAAGTAATTTATTGCTAAAATCATCTAATAATAAACAACAAATATATTACGTAAATATAGCGACTAAAGTAACTAAAAACATTTTAAAGCAATTAATTATTTCATTGTTTATTTACATATTTAATTATCATAAATTTTAAAACGCTTAATATCAATTTGATGTAGTGCACTTTACCTAATAAGATGTAGTAAAAACAGAACAGAATTATTTTGTTTATGTTGAGTATTTTTATAAATGATCCTTATAGAATTGCGTTACACGAACACCATAAGAAGATGAATAATGTAAGAAAAATCAACAGTTTCTTTAAATTGGTACACAAGGTCAAAAGTGCAATCACAGAAAATTTGATGTAAAATATGCTGAGAGGTTTAAAAATGGAACTCAAAATCAGCGAATAAAAGAATAATAACACATACCGCTAACTCAACAATGCAAGCTAACACATGCTTTTATATAAAGCCCTCAGCCTTAATTATGTTTCAACAGCAGCTATTATATTATGTTATACAAAATATGTAGTTTTATTTATGTCATTATTTAAAGGAATTTTCATAGTGGTTATTTTCTATAGTGATTAACTCTACAAGATATCTATTTCTTATTTGTTTGTATCTTTTGTAAAATACAATTATTACGGTTATTTTTATATTAACGTTAGTATGCTAGTAATTTGAACACAATCTTAGAAATATTAAAGCAACAGATGTACTGTTGTTCGAGAATCTTTTACACAACTAATTAAATTGTAACTACAAATGAAAACCTAAATGTTTGTTGCATGAACCATTTCATTAGCCTAATTTCTAAATGTACTTATTTTTATTACAAAATATTTATATAAATAAACTTTTTTTTAAACATATTTTAAAAAAGTACTTGATAATAAAAATATGCAATTAATTAACATACATTTTTCAATATTGATGTACGAAATATTATGAACTTTTATTTTCTAAATAGTCACTTTGTTTAAATATTTGTGTGTGGTTTTTTTTGTTTAAGTGAATTATGAAATATACAGTTTTTTTTAAGTGTAACTAAATGTGCAATTTAAAAAACTGATTACTAATTTTAAGAAAGGCGTTCTTTTAGTTATATTGAGACGAAATAATAATTGCTATTATCATTTTTATTTAATACCATTTTATTGGCAACTGCAGATTTTTTACACAAGGTGCTATGTAATTTTTTGAAAGACTGTATTTAAGGATAATATTTTTTTCAAAACGTATTTATAGTTTATTTATTAAGTAAACTACAATCAAGTAGATCCATTGTCTAATCGCAAAGGCTTCCACGGCCGGAGTCTATACTAAGATTAGAACGTCTTCCGGGTTTGAACCGTGTTGATGTTGTAACCGAAGTTGTCAACGTTTTGCTCACTTCCGTAACGGACTTCATCAGAGCGTAAAAGAAATCGAGAACTTAAAAAAGTAGGTAATCAACTTGTTAACCAAGCCAGATTCAAATGAGCCAAATTTTCCCAGAAATACACGCATTTTGAGAAAAAAATGCAACAAAAGATACAGGTGGATGCTTAAATTAAATTATGATAAGTACTAGTAATTATTAGTAATCACTTGTTGGTATAATTTATGTTTTCCAAGAATATCTTTCATGGCAAATGTTCTTAAAGCTGTTTTATCAATTGAGAAAAGTTTAGTTTTCAAGTAGGTGGACCAGAATTTTCAGCGTCAGCAAATCAGACGCGTGTGGACAGCTAATTTACGACACGTCGAGAACATTGGTTGAGACAGTTCTGGTATATGAACTCTGTCCACGTGAAGTTATCTGTACAAAAATGCATCTGATTATGAATCCTATAGTAGGCGATCAATTCAAAATTCTTATGACTTGATTTTAAATGTAAACAACAATGCGGTAGAAACTTATATTTTTTAAATACAACATTAAAAAAGAAAATAAACAATAGCTCCTGCAAAACACAGATAACTGTTTCTGTTGTAGCTTCGGGAGTAGGAATAACCTCTGGCCATCTTGTGAATCGCTCTATGCATGTTAACCAGTATATTTTGCCTTTTGAATTAAGCAGTGGGCCGATTATATCTATATGAACATGTTCAAATCTTTGTGATGGTAGAACAACATTGTTGTGGTTACTTGTCTGGTGATTTTAATTTTTTGACAAAGAATACACTGACTGAACTATAGCTTACAATCTATCTTAATTGATCGCCATACAAATCTTGAAATGACTACCTTTATTGTAACTTTTATTCCTGGGTATCATAGGTTGTGTAGACTATTAAATCTCAGCTGTTGTGGAACGCCTGGTCAAATTTTATTAGTGGACTTCAGAAAATGTAAACGTCATGCCCCGGGAAAAACATTTTTTTGGTTTCTAGACCCGACGATTACTGCAATTGTTTAAGTTCGGCATCGATTTCTTGCAATTTGCTACATTCGAAGTAGTTAACAAGGACCAATGTTGTGGTTGTTTCTTTGAGACAACTTGTCTGCAATCCAATAAGTGTTTTGCTGTTTGCTTCACCATTACCCTAAAGGAACTGATTCAATGTAAAATAAGGTTATTTGGTTCATTGTACTGCATTTCGTCGTAATATTTCATGCTGTGACAATTACCGCATTTCTCGTAATTAATCTGCATTTGTTGTAAAGGAACTTATCGTCTTTGTAATAAAAAATTCCATTTCACCGAGGAAACTAGCGCTTTTGTTGCATAAAGAAGTTAAGCAATAGTATTCTGATTGTAATTAAAATGTTAAAACCGTATTTATCATAGGCGTGCGTATAAAAAGGTTCTTAGATCTTGCTACTTTGTGATTACTCCGGATAATTTGAGGGTTACGTATAATTTTAGGATTTTGCATAATTTTAGGGCCCAGAATAATTTACAAAGTAATTGTACAAAGTTTTGGAAACCAGCAAAATTTAAGATTTCTTATAAGCTCCAAGATATCGATAAGCGTGATGTACCTGCTTGGATTATCCATAAGATATCAGGTCAACTTTAATCTAATCGGGTTATGTTATGTGTACTTTCTTTTAGTAGTAATTAACAATTTTGTAGATCTTGCTTTCGTGAGTCATTGTGTTGACACGATTTGCTATTCAAATTTATTCAAGCTCACTCAACGAGGAAAATGTTTTCTTCGAACAAGTAGGTACTGGATAAGTTTATTTAGTTATTTCGTCGCTGTCAGAAAAGTCACTCACGGAATTATTGCTTATGTTAATTTCCGTAATTACAATCATTGTTTCAATACCATTGAGGTAGGTAGTTTCACTAATTATTTTGTGTAAATCGCATGCTGTGTAAAAACAATATTTATTATCAAATTTTCTTCGCTATCCACTTCGTTTCAACTTATGTATTGTGTGTTGCAGATTATAACGAAAAAAACTTTACGGATACACTTTAATCGTAACAAAATAAATTAATTAATGCACCAGCCAGCTCACAAAAATATTTATTACAAACACATTATAAAACAAACTACATAAGAGCAATGAGAATTTTCATATTTATTTAATTAGAGTCGTGGGAATTCTTACGTTACTTAAGATTAATAATTTTGAATTTGATAAATACAAAAGATTTTATAAGTTGGACGCCACAATATTTTTTATATTAAAATGGTTAAATATTGAAACCAAAAGATTAACACTAACATAATAACAAAAAAACATATTTACATATTTTGACAGTATCGAAGGTCAAATATAAATTTAAAGTTACCTGCTTTCAAACTTTAATGCGCAAGTCGAATTGGTGAGGTCAGTGACGCGTTCTCATCTAATTTATGCGATGATGCAACATTACGAAATTCTTGAAATGCATATCTAAATTTCCATATTTTCCGTATTTATCCTGATTGATCTAATATTCGTACAGATCCATTAACCAGAATATAGTAAAACAAACGTAACGTATGATTTTCATTCGCAACATCCAATTCAAATTTTATCAGACGTAACATGAATAATTATCGATTTTTACTCATAAAAACCATAATTCGTAACGGAAATTTTTCATAAACAGCAACGTTGTGACTAACATCAAACGTGCAGCGTAAACCATATCGTAATTTCACATTTCATACCTCAAATTCGTAAAAAGGCGTACGTATCCAAACGAAATTTTCGTAACCATAACGAACCAACACGTACATAAATCAGAAAAGCATCGAATATATCAGAAAACGTAGTCGTAAAAGCAAAAACTTCCAATTCGAACGTAGATAAAATTATTGCGCAACTTTCCATTTAGGCGTAGTCATCATATGATTCATTGAAATGACGTAATATGATGCAACTTTCATAAATCGTATTCTTAATTCTGTTTCAAAGATTTGAAACCAAGTACCATAAATCCGGAACAAAGAAAAAAACTAAAACGTAAATTGCGATGAATTACCAATTCGAATCAAACAAAAATGACTTACCCCTTCTAATTTACGGGTTTTTATTCTATACAACAAAATGCGGTGCTACAACGAACGCCGCTTAAATAATTTGCCCCATTACGCAAAAATTCACAAACACAAATTACATAAGTGGTAATTCCACTTTTTGCAGCACGCAAAAAAATGTCCGCTCACTACTTCATTGCGAACGTAAGATGTCGAATAATGACTTCGTACTTAAGAAGGAAGGCTCAAAACGCATGTGCGTGCGTGAAATGCTTGCGCAAAAAAAAATTTTATATCTACAGTGAATACAAAAATGTTACTTAAAAACAGACTTATTCAAACGTAAAAAATGTACACGTTACAAGATACTTCTGGCATTTATGAATTGAGAATTAGATAGACTCTTGTTAACAATCTACGTTATTGAATTAAAGTTTTTATACCTGTTTAATCTGTTTTTTATGGTAACATACCTTTCTCTTTTATTGTGGTTATCCGAACATCAGAGTAACAAAGATTACGAACCAAAAAATTTGTTACAAGCTTGGCGGTCTTGATCGAGGCAGAAGTGTTAATTATAAAAGATCTGGCGCCCTTTAACTATTATTTACTTGAACCTCCCCTATCTCCGACTGTGTGAATTGGCCGTGCAAGGCTCGTAAGACTTATAAGCTTGTAACACCTTATTCCATTGTCAACGTAATCATAGCGGCGGAGAAAATTAGAATTAAGGTGTTGTCATCTACGATATAGTGTGTTTGTTTACTTTTGTGTTTTGTTGTAATTAATTTCTTGTTTAAAAATTATTGTAAAACTGGTAATCGAGATGTCCACTAATTTAGAAGCGTAGAATGATATAGTGAGGGAGATAAACAACTAGCCCTGGTCGTGTATATGGGATAAGAATATAATTTAATTGTTATATACAGGGTGTGTTAGCTTAGTTATTTGTGCATATTTAACGATTCTGAACTTGTTTTACTAATTTATTACAAAATGTGATTATTGTAATGTTTTCTTTCATTTGGTTAGTGTAATAAGGCTTCGATTAGGTTACATGTATTTATTTAATAAGCTGGAAACTATTCGAAAAATACAAAAACTATAAATTCTTAAAACGTAATAATAATGACAAAAAACATGATAGTTTTTTTCGCACACCAACATCAAGTGTCTACTTGATTTACATTAGAAATAAACCCGTGCATGTATTCAATACATAACACGCCCCTTATAAAAATAACGAAATGAAACATTTAATTTAATTGGCGGATTTATTACACGACCGCTTTGCGTAACAACCTTCGAACAATCACTGCTTTTTTTTATTTAATAGACTTGCTTCTTGACAATCTTCTGGAGGATTAAGTGGTTCTATATTGCTTGCTGGTTCTGTCACTGCTTCACTTTCTTGTTTTGTAGTTGACGAGGTCGGTGTATATAAAAGTCTTAACCAATTTCTACGATATTCTCCTTCCCCTACTCGAACCGTGTAGTCTTCGTCCGTCCGATTAGCGACAACCCCAGGTTTCCAATCGCGGACTCCGTTTTGCACCAAAATAGGTTGACTTTCTTTCAGTTTTGCTAAGAGCCATTTGTTTATTTATTAAATCATCCTTCACACCTTTTACTCTGGATACATAGGTTTTAAGGTCTTATTAGCCATTAATAATGTCGATCTCAGAAATCTGCCCATTACCAGACGACATGGTGCAGGTAAATTTTGTTTTAGTGTTATGTTATATTGTAACAATGCCACAAATGGATCTTGATTTTCTCGACATGCTTTTTCCATTAAACCTTTCACGGTTTGGATAGTACGTTCAACCATTCTATTTAAACGGGGGTATTTATGGATAGATGTTTTAAGTGCAATGTCATATTTCTTTGAAAATTCCAGGAATTCGTATGAGTTAAACGGTGGACGGTTATCAGAAAATATTTGATGGGGAATCCCATTTATTGCAAAAAAATTCTTGAGAGAGGATATCACGGCTTGACCTATTTTATTAGGTAACTTGTTTACAACAGCAACTGTAATAATAAACAATGACAATAAAGTCAATCTGTCGTAGGAACGCCTACCTTCTGCCAAGGCAAGTCGAGAAGTTCATGAGGACTTAAAGGTTCCTTAGAATCTGACAACGAATATTGTTGACATGTTAAACAACTCAACACCAAGTTTTCAATAAATTGAGAGATTTTGGGCCAGAAAATAGATTCACGAGCCAACAGCTTGCATGAGACGACCGCTTGGTGTGCACGATGTATTAATTGTAAAAACTTGCTTTGAAGAGACTCGGGGATAATCCTTTGTTGATAAAACTTTATGTAAGATGTCACTTTTCAGAGTACAAAAAGGACACTCGATTTGTGTTTAGGCCAACCATGTATAGCATAATACTTCACTTTTTGAAGAGCACAATCTTCCTCTATAGCTTTTTTCAGTTTTTTTTCATTTTCAGAGTTTGTTGAGTAGACTCTTAAATGTTGATCAAGATAATCTGTATTTATATAAACTTTTAAAAGTTCTCGACTTAATGTGTCCGCTACATGCATTAACCTTCCAGGAACATAGGACATCTCAAAGTCATATCTAAGCAATCGAAAAGCTAATCGTTGGATAATTCATTCCTTTTAAGGATACCTAGCAGAGGTCGGTGATCTGTTTTGATCTTGATCTTGTGTCCAAATGTGTAGTAATGAAAACGTCCTTTTCTATGTGATTATATCTTTGTTGAGTAGGTGTAAGTGCTGCAGAAGCATATTCAATTACGCGATTATTTTGGCTGATCATGGCGCCTAGGCCATATGGACTTGCATCAACAGAGAGGGTGGTCTCTTTTTTGCTATCAAAATATGCTAGTACAGGTGACGATGTAACCAACTGTTTTAACTTGTCAAAACACTTTGATTCATTAACAGTCCATTGCCAATCATTCCTCTTACTTAGTAGTTTCCTAAACACAGAAATTTCTGTAGAAAGATTTGGAATTAATTTGGCCAAATAGGTTATCATTCCAAGGAATCTTTGTAGGTTTTTAGAGTTTTGGGAATATTTCATCTTAGAGATTGCTCGGATTTTATTCCCATCAGCTTCTATACCTTTTTGAGTTAAAATATGTCCAAGAAAATGAACACTACCCTTACAGAATTGAGACTTTTTTAAATTCAAGGTAAGCCCAGATTTTGGTATTTTATTTAACACAGCGTCTAAATTTTGATTGTGCTCCTCTAATGTCTTCCCGAAAACTAAGACATCATCAAAATAAGCAATGACACCTTTTAAACCATCTATCGTTTCACACATAAATCTTTGAAATATTTCCGGGGCCGATGAAATGCCATAAGGTGACCTTAAAATTCTAAATTTAACAAAACAAGTGGCAATTGTACATAAAAATGAACTATCATTATCTAATAGAATTTGGAGGAATGCCGATGATGCATTCAACAATGTAAAATATTTAGCACAAACGAGTTCACTAAATAGAACATCTTGGGTTGGTATATGATAGTTTTCACGTTTTATATATGTATTTAAAGACCTAGAATCCATACACACCTTTATATCACCATTGACCTTAGGAGCTATCACAATTGGATGGACCCAATCAGTTGCTTCACTCACAGGAACAATGATATTTTTTTTGACCATTTCGTCAAGTTTCTCTTTCACTCTATTCTTTAGAGCTGCTGGAATTTTTCTAGCGCCAGTGATACGAGGTACAGCATGTTCCTGTAAGGTAATTTTATAAGTACGATTTACAAGTCCAACTCCCGAAAACACTTTACAGTATTTTGACAGTATATTACGAACACTATTTAGTTCAATTTTGTTATATTCAACAACTGAATCACAAGTCTCTACATCCAGGTTCCTTATTTTCAATTCCTTTACTGCACCAAGTCCTTGTATTGAACTTGGAATTGCATTTTTTAGAACGAGAAACAATAGTTTTTTTTCTACTTGATTGAACACACAATTTTAATAAATCTGACCAATTGTTTGAATAACATGACCTAAATAAGAAGTTAATTTTGCACTTGACTCAATTACATCACTGCATGGTATTTTCAGCTTAGCAAAATCACTAAAATTTAAAATATTCACTTGACTACAGGTATCTATTTTTAAATTAACATAAACACCTGATAAACGAATTTTTTCAAACCATTCTAGTGAATTTACTTAACTGTTAACTGACCAAACTATATTGCCAGAGTGAACTTCTGTAGATTGTTCTGCGTCACTTTCATTAATTTCATGAATGCTTGCATTATTTTTACAGAATTTTCTATAGTGACCCTTACTTTTGCATTTAGAGTATATTCGGTTAAAAGCAGGGCACTTACCTGGTATATGTTTCATACCACACCTTGAACAACTGAAAGTGTTGCCTTGTTTATTGGTTCCACTACCTAATTTACTTTTATAAACTGAGCATTCACACAAAAGTCCCGTGAAATTTGTTTTTGTGTTTCAACATTCCATTGACCTGCATATTTTAATTGCATATACGTGGGTCTTTTACTCCCAGAACTATTCTGTCACGTATCAAAACATTAGTTTTTTTTGAAATCACAAGAGGCAGCTAACTCTTTTAGCATAGTAACAAACTCTTCAATGGTTTCACCCTGTAGCTGGTTTCTTTTCAAAAGTTTATAATGCTCAAACACTTGATTTTTCAACGGTTCACAATATTTATCAATTTTTTTCAAAATGACTTTAAGCCTGTCCTTACTTTCATTTTCTGCATATTCGAAAGTATTATATATTCGTATTCCTTCATCCCCCAGGCAACTTAGTAGTATTGCAAGCTTCACTTCATCACTTTCATTTAATTTCAAACTGGCTAGGATAAAAATGTTGTATTTCTGTTTCCACAGTTTTCAATTAGATGCTACATTTCCTCTAAACAGGAAATTTTCAGGAGCTCGACTATTAGACATTTTTCTTTTTCAGCACTCAGAATACGGTTTTTTTAAATCTTTATTTAAAAAAAAACACAGTTCCGTTTTAAATGTAATGTTTTCTTTCATTTGGGTAGTGTAATAAAGCTTTGATTAGGTTACATGTATTTATTTAATGAGCTGGAAACTATTTGTAGAATACAAAAACTATACATTCTTAAAACGTAATAATAATGACAAAAAACATGATTGTTTTATGTTATTCATTTAAGAATCGATTTCATTAGTTATGGAAGTGTTGTTCTGACACTGTATAAATATTTTGTGTATTAAATTTCTTAATCTTTTGTGGAGTTATAATATTTTCTTCTAAATCGGTATTGACTAGATTTAATTCACGCTTTTTTAGCATGATTATGTTGGTCGTTGCTGTAAAAGAACTATCTCGCTACAATTTAATTTCTTCGATAACATAAGTTTTTGAATGGGTCATTTCTCAAACGCTATTCAACCAAATTTTACGAACTGAACTGACATAGTCAAATAATTTTTATTTTTTATTTTTAAAAAATTGTAGCTTGGCCCACTTACGACAACCTTTTTTAAAAATCAATGTTTTCTAGACGATTGATTATAAGCAATACCCCACAATTTTTTATTCTGGTGTGCATACTGGCAGTAAAAAATTACAATAAATAAAGTTTCCGTGGGAAAAAATAACTGATTTAAATTAAACATAAAAGTAAAAAATTGCAGAATTTTTAAAAAAATAAAGCATTTTGTTACAATATTTACTTTATAAATTATTAATTTTATTAAAAAAATTTAAAACTTTCTATATCGAAATGATTAATTACAACCGCTGCGAAAAAACGGATGTTTAAGAAACAACAAAGTATAAATTCAAGGAAAAGTGTTCTTTTATAAGATTGTAAAAACTTCTGTATTTTTAAGCGTAACATAAATAACTTGCATTATCTTTTTAGGTTAAATGCGATGCGCAATTTAAAATTTGTAGCAGGTGTTATTTATTATGTAATCTGTTGCATGATCTTTACTTTTAGCACGTGTAACAACAAAATAGTTCAACGCACTGTTAAAATCTTTAATCAGCGAATATTGCTTCGGGGTAAAATTGTCACCTTAGAAAACATCTGCTTTTAATTGATTTGTTTGTACTTGCATCTCGGCTATGAAACCAAAATACGTGTTCTAATAATTTAATTTTTTTTAAATTTTGAAGTACTACCGTTTACGTATTACACGAATGTAAGACCTTATAAGGTATGTAGTACTGAATTATACTTTAGTAGCAATGTAAAGCAGCAGCACTACATCGTCCTAGTTCAGATGCACTGCATAAATACATAAACCGCACAAGTATAGTATAGTATATGGGTTTCCATTATTAATCGCTTTAAAAAAATATTTCCATCAGATTGTATTTATTGCACTTAAAACGACGTACACAACTCGTAATTAATGGTTATAAAAAGATTAGTACGTCAATTGAAAACTACCCCTTTTTGTAAAGCTTTTGTAATTGAATGCTTTTTATGTTATTTTCTATTTACTCAATTGAACAGAAAATTTCAAGAATACCTTCTATTAAATGGAAAAAGTTTTATTAAATAACTTTAATCTGTTAAGTGGATTAAAACGTAACATAGACTTTTTAATGTTATTGTAAAGTCTATTACTGTTGTTTTGTGTTTAGTACAATAACGTGTATTTAAAAATAATTTTCTTTAATTATAACTTATTGTTCAGTTTTAATTATTTTGATCTGATTTCGTTTTCAACTGATTTGTGGATTTTGTAGGTAAAATGACTGGACGATATAATCAGAAGTGCACTAGAGTCAGATTAAACAAACAATTTTTTTTAAATCATTTTAATGATATTTGTTTAGTACTAAAACCTAGAATAGTAATAGTAGAATTTTCTTCAAATATATGAAAGTTTTGTTCATTAACTGAAAGTTTCTAACCTAGATTTTTATTTTTCCATGGATACCTGCTCAAGGCAAATTAACCTCTTGCTTGACTTTAATTTGAAAAAAAATATTCTGATTTTTGACATAGAAAAGTTATTTTTAATATTAATAAGATATTGTGATTATTTCATCGTATAAAATAAGAGATACATCATGTAATGTTGTCTATACTTTAATAATGGGTCTAAATAGAAATTCAATAATAAAAATATCATTTTACTAACGAATGATAAAAATTATTGTAATAAGTTACTCTTATATAAAATAATTAATCTTAAAACAATCATCATCAAAGAATCTGGACAAAACTTAAACTTACTTGCCGTTACTAAAACAACCGATAACAAGACATTTTTACTATAACAAAACAGTTTTATTTCCATGCTAACGTAGAATTAAAAACGGATACTATTTAGGAAAATGGAAAATTTATTCCAAAAATCTATGCATTGACCTGATCTACCTTATAAATTTATTTATACAAAAACATACTATTACACATGAAAAACTTAAAATTAGTACACGTTTTGTATTAGAAAATTTTAAGTATTTATTTAATGAGTTCATGCTATTAGCTCAGGCAACTTATCATGCATCATAAATTATTTCAAGTTTCAGAAAATTGTTTCTAATTAAATTTGTGGTTTAACAGAAGGATGCATTTTGCACGCATAAAAGTGTTTTTTATTAATCTAAAATTTATTCAGTAGATTACCTTTTTTAGGCGTGTAATACTTTTTTTAAATAACTTAACAATCATGAATTTTCTTACAAACTACTGTTGAAGGTGCTAACCATAATGATTTAAACAAACAACACAACATTATTGAGGGAGAAACTTACGATTTAGTGTGTAATCTGCTTTCGCCTGTTGCTGTAGGGGTAAGAGCTGTGTTATCACACATTATAGCAGACAGAGAAACCTATTCAGTTTGTTTCGCAATCCTTATCCAGTTCACAGCGAAATTGGTCTCAAATTGATAAGGAAGCATACACAATAATTTTCGGGGTAAAGCGTTTCCACCAATTCTTATTTGGTCAAAAGTTTATACTATATACGGACCATGCGCCATTTGCTAAAATTTTCTTTCCACACAAAGGATTACCAATAATGTCTGCTAGTAGAATGCAACACTATGCAATTTTCTTACAAAGTTTCGATTTTGAAATACGATACAAAAGTTCGAAACTGAACGCAAATGCGGATGCATTTTCTAGGTTGCCTGTGGAAGTAAAAACTAAAAACACTATAGAAGAGTCAGACATTTTTTGAAATTTTTTAAATACAAACATTACCAGTAACAGTGGACAAACTGGGTAGAGAAACAAAGTTAAATTCTCAACTAGGACCACTGTTGGCAATGTTAAAAGAAAATAACAATACTCCACATTGATTGAGATTTGTAATCGATCAAGCTGAATTTACAGTGCAAAATTATTGCATTTTGAGAAGGAATAGAGTGCTGATACATTTTAAATTACGAAAACGTATTTTGCAAGTTTTACATTTTGCCCTTTTTGGGATAGTACGTATGTTATCGTTAGCACGCAGTGTATTTTGGTTGCCGGGAATAGATGATGACATTAAGTCAGTAGTACAAAATTGTTTAACTTGTACTGAAAACAAAAATAATCCTCCTGAAATCAAACACCATTGGGCATATCCATCTTTACTGTTCGACAGAGTCCATGTAGACTTTGCCGGTCCAATTTTAAATGTATATTTTCTTATCTTAGTCGATGCCTATTCAAATTGACCGGAGGTTTATATTTTAAACAAAATAAATATGAAGAATACAATTGACGTTTGACGTAAAGTTTTCTCCATTTTTGGAATCCCAAATTGTGTATGTACCCATAATGGAATACAATTTGTAAATCCAAAATTTGAATTATTCCTAAAGAGTCAAAACATTACTCACAAAAGATCTGCACCATATCAACCTGCCACAAATGGGCAAGTGGAAAGATATGTTAAAAAATAAAATAAAAAAGATGTTTAAAAGCAAATGTGTAAATTAAAACTTCAAGAAAATTTAGATAAGATACTGGCACAATATCGTAATACAAAACATGCTGTTACTAATAAGTCTCCACCTGAGCTTATTTTTGCTTATCCAATAAGAACTACTCTTTCTTTAATGCTACCAAAAATCATACAAAGATTATGAAATCAGGTTGGATGACGGATTAATTTGGCGGAGACATATTAATCAGTGATCAAAGTGTGGCAATAATCTTGAACGGCAGTTACCTAGAGATTATAGAAATCACGAATCAACCGTGGTAGTATAGAGTGAACCCGATCCTGCAGTCGACCTAGAGGTAAAAGAAGGTAATAATAATAATAATAATGTCATGCAAAATGAAACTCAACCAATGGACATTGAGCTATTAGACCCTTCTGTATCTGTACCTAGTTTAAGACGCAGCAAACGTACTCCTACGCCTATTGGCCTATTGATACGTTAAATCTGTAACAGTAAAAACTTGATTATGCTAAACGTATTGCGCAAAGTCAATTTTCTAGCATGGAACGCAAAATTTTAAAATAAGACGCGAAAGTACTCGCTCAAAGCGTATGGGGCACAAATTTTTTTACGAATGTATACGTGTAGAGCACCAAAAGTGTTAAATACGTACTAACCAGAGAGTAGTAGCGGGCTTCAGCCATCTACTTTTTATATTTTTAATACCATCTTGAAATTGTCCGATTGCTCTGCATTTAGTTTAACGATTCCATTTACTGTTTTATAAATACTTCTTACCAGTGTAATTGGTACTTTTAGTTTTAGTTTTAGGCAGATTATATTCCTTTGTATTGAGTCGAAGTTTGTTTTTAGGTGAATGAACATAACTAATAAGTATTATCTTTTTTTTCTTTTTTTTTCTATCTCTTAAAATGCGTATCTTATCATGTATTTGCATTTTTGCCGTAAAGCCTGGCTGTTCTTATTCCAGTCTGTAAAAAAGGATAGACATAAGGCTCTATAGTTGTTTCGCATAATTTCCATTCTTATAATTTGGAACAATTTTTAATTTGCTTTTCTTTTGGGATTTCTTGTTTTCCATGTTATCTTGAAAATGTTTAGTTGCCCTTTCCTCATTTCTCTCCGACCTAAAACTAACAATTTAGTTCAAACTTAGAGAACTACAATATTTTTGTAAAAATAACTATCAAAACTAAGTTTAATCTTAGACTACCATATTATTAGTATTTTTGATTTAATAAAAGGGCAAAAAAATCAAAAATACTACAAAACTATATATATTTTAAGTTTTGAATTAATTTTTTTTGACGCCAACAACCTTTCTTATATTTAGCCGCCCACGAAAAATAAGACGATATCGACGAAGAAAAGAAATTATTATTTGTGGGAAACAAAACAAAAGGTACGATAGACTCCACAATGACACTCGTTTGACACTGAAATTTTGCCAAATTTTAATTTGAATTTGACTCAATCAGTGTTATTTCTAAATTAACATAATTGGATTATTAACTGTAAAATTGAAAATTGCGATAAAATGTAGGCTCAAATGTAGGTAATTATAACTAAATAAGAAAAAAAGAAGCAAAACTTGATATACAAATTATGCCAATTTTCAATCCGTTTTTCGAAAAAAAAATGACGAATCTCATGTTTATGTCAAAATTTGTGTGTGCGGCAATTTATTTATTTGATACGAATTATGCTGTTTTTGTATATGAATTTTATTTAAATTTATATAGGCCAATTTCTTTAATCTTGGTTTTATTATAAAGTTACCTAATACTTTCTAAAGTGTTTTTCCGAGTTCAGCGATCAATTCTCGTGTACAAAAAATTGTTAACGCCCTAAATTAACCAGATTTTAACTTGTGTGAACTCAACTTCTTCTAAAGGTATGTAAGAGACAGAAAATTCCCCTTCCCGCAGCTATCACGACGACCTGAGTTAGCTGCCAAAACACCATCAGAACGGTAGCTTTCCAAAACCCAACACTTGGGTCTGTAACATAATTAAGATAAACACAAATGAGTTTTGTAAAAATCAGCACTTAACCCTACGTTAGTCGCGTGGCTTACAGTCGTAGACCAGGTTTGTTTGAAGTGTGATTATTATGTTTTGCGTTATTGTGTGAGTTTTCGGAAATCAAATACGACTGGTCTACGATCGTAGACCGCGCGACTATCCGTGCTGCATTTTGCGACGCGCTTGAATTTTTTCTTTTTGTAATTTTCATGTATTTTGGTAAGTATTACGTGTTTGTTTCTTTCTGAAGCCTATCGTATATTTGTGAATTGTAGACATATACATGTCTGCTTCTAAAAAATCCTGTATTGAGAGTAGTAGGGATCCAGATGTTTGGAGGAGATGGTTTGAAAAACTATTTAGCGGCGATGAGAGTCCCTTAGATCACGAAGACGAAGATGAAAAACTTACATTCATCGACTCGACTACGTTTAAAAGTTAAGTTAAGAAAAGGTCAACGTATACAATAATTATTCAAATGCGAAACTTATTATTTATTAATTAATGATCTTAGTTATACAAAAAAAAACATCTGAGAACTTATCATAATTAACTTTGTTACAGGCTTAACATAAATTACAATATTACTTATGGCTTGATTCCAATAATGGAATCACTTACGGAATACCATTATAAAATTTTGTTTACCTGCACGTCATTCTTAACAATTATTTGATTTACTAAGTTTCAAATAACAATCCTTCATTCAGAATTCAATTCACTTAAAAGGTAATAGTAAAACTACGGCTATTAAGTAAAATAAAGGTACTTACAATCATTAAGGATTTTGAATGATTAAAAATTACGTGCAGCTACCACTGGAGTAGAGAGTCAAATAAGATTGATCAAAATATTTGACAAAAAATCCCCACCCGTGAATATTTATTTACGCCGAAATATCCAACTAGTGGTGTCGGCGTACCAATGACGTGGCAAAAATTGTTCAACATACAAATGTTTAGAAAATTAATAATAAACGACACGTAACAATAATAATAATACTAATACCTCGTTGCTTCAAAATTTCTTTTCCTGAATAAAAGGTTCATTTCAAAACTTCTTGCCAGCGTTTTTTAAAGTTAAATATGCAACTTTTATTAACATTTAATTCAGCAGCTACTTTACTTAAACACTCATTTTTACCAATTTTGTTTTGGTCCTCAACATTTAAGTCTCTAATAAATGTTGCGGCATTTTTGAAAATTTGTTAGATATTAAGATAAAAAAATATATATTCTTGTTCATAAAATGGAGAACTTTGATACAAACTTTGGTAAACACTGTATTGTATTAGAAGTGATCGACAAGATAAACTTAGAAAGGTAAACTATTCCATCGATGAAAAATGATCTTCTTAATCAGATTCCATCAAGGCGTTTTGAATTCTTGCCTTGAAGGCAAGAGAACGAAACTCATTGTAATATTTTTTTGGTGTCGTACAAAGCTTTCTATTGGAATTATACTTTTCTTGTGATATTGCAGAACGGGAGCTTAAAGCGCCTTTGCAGTTCTGTTGGTCCACGACTTTTTCTTCTGTTTCTCGGCTTAACAAGCAACGATTGTATGCTGATTTTAAATTTAAATTGTTCTGATTCATTCGATAGAGATGAGTACAAAATTATTTGGCGATTTTGATTTGATTCTTTTTGGTCTCTCAAGAAAGTTTTCTTACTAATAGACTTCTCAAAAATATCTTTCAATATTTGTTTTTGTTATTACATTTTGATTATGGACTATCAGACTCATTCCTGAGTATTTTTTTGGAAACTTGTATATCGACAATATTTTGTTTACTCCTTGCATCAACATACATCTTATAAACATTGGTTTTGATCTTCAGTTCTACAGGGAGATATTTTCTGGTGCTGTTTTTTCTACAATAATGGATTGTTGCATCTGGTAAGCTATCTATTACGTCTTGTCGTTGATCCTCCGTTGTTTTATTTTTTAGAGGATGACTGCCAAAAGATCGCTCTTTGAAGTAAATATATCGCTTTTGTTGGTTTTTGTATACCGTAGAAGTCTGTCGGAAACAACTAACGTCTTCATCAGAAGCTTTCTATACACCTTCAAGTTATTTGTCCTTTTTCGAATAGTTAGGTGTGCATGGTCGTTCGTCTTTTTGGCACACCACCAGCTGTAAGTTCGTCCCCCTCTTTAAAACAAAACTAGGATCGATTCGTCCCTTTGCTAAATAATTTTTTTAGGTCGCTTTAATGTACCAGCGTATATAGATATCACTTCGGCAAAATTAGTCCTTTTGTCAATATACGTTCGATATGTGGGTTTTGTCAACTGTACAATTGAAAACGAACTTGCAGTCACATTGTTGAATGAAGAAGATGAAAAAGGGAGTGATTTTTTGTGTTTTTTGTATTTTTTGTATTTTTTGTAACTAATATTAAACTTTGTTTACTTCCGTTAATGTAATAACACGTGAAAAACTTTGATTTGATAAACATCCTAGGCGAAAATTTCCCGCTATCGTGTCGAGTTGTTAGTGTGCGCGCGCAAATTACCGTTAACAATAAAACAAAACAAAAATTTTAAATTAAAAATACTCAACTAAAAAAAGTTTAACACCAAAAGATACGAAATAATGTTATAAAGCAAATACATTTATACAATAATATTGTGGAAGCATAAAAACAAAAATTTTAATTTTTAAAATTCTATTTACTGCGACTATGCAGAAATCGTTCGTATAAAAACTATCTAAATGTAAGCTAGCCGAGAACACACTTTATTTTATTAAAAATACATAAATTGCACAACATCGCTCTTTTCACATTCTTGGCGCCAACGCCACTGCTGCCAAACATATTTTTAAGTAACACAAAACAACGTTGCCAAGTCAAATTAATTACATGAATACAATTTTACTTTATGCGCTGCAACTCGGCTGACCTGACGTTTGATCGCCCCGATCATCGGTAACAATATCTAGAGACGTGGATGGATTATTGGCTGACCATGACTTTAGATTGGAGGAATCGAATATACTCTCGAATGGAACTTGGGTCAACTGAAAGCCATCGACGTCCTTTACACAATAACGATCGTTTCCTAAAATCTTACTAACTATATACGAACCCTTATATTTAGGAAGTAATTTTTTATTTACTTCTGCAGCAGCTACATCGTTAGTGACTACCACATAGTCTCCTATAAACTTTAGCTTTTTTGTGAGATTTATTATAATACTGAGCACTGTACGCTTGAGGCTTTTCAATTCGCGTTATAGCGTTTGAACGAACCACATGCAGATCGTACACCGGATTTTCTAAAATAAAGTCGCGCAGACTATCATCTACATCACTCCTTAGATCTAGTCCAAAAACAATCGCGATGGAGTATTAGCGGTCGATTTAGTTATAGAATTATTTATGCAGAACTCAACCTTTTCCAAAACATCATCCCAGCGAGTAGGTGAAGGGGATATTTTGGCTAACATGGGAACTATAACCCGGTTTACCCTTTCTACCTGTCCGTTAGCACGTGGCGTGCCCGTCGCAATTTTAATGTGCTGGATATTTTTTGCACTTAGCATACTTCGAAAACAGTGGAGGTAAAAGCTGTACCTCGATCAGAAATCAGACGTTTAGGTGTACTATAATGTCTAAAAAAGGAATGGGATAACTAATTACTCTTTTTACGTTTTCTGGATTTGGACTAATCCTCCTTGCACATATTTTGTAACCTAAATATTCTATGCTAGTTTTTAAGTAACTACACTTCTCGGTTTGTAATTCTAATAAATTTCCTATCAAGATACGAAAAAAAATTTCTTATTATACTCAGTCCCAACCATGATGTCGTCCAAATAAATTAATATTTTTCTGCGGGATACTACAACGCGAACAACTTCGGAAATAAACCTGACAAATATAGGCGAGCTGTTGCAAAAACCAAACCGCAACCTCAAAAACTCATATTGCCTTTGCGGCGTTACGAATGCCGTTGACTGCGACGACTTTTCGTTCAACCTGATATTATACAAAGCGTCCTTCAAATCTAATTTACTGAAATACTTCTTACCTTTTAGGCTATCTAAATGATTATCTATAGAAGGAAAGCGATCCTTTAATGTAATCTTATTTAAATTACGGTAGTCAATACAAAGTCGTTTAGAACCGTCTTTTTTGTCAATCAAAACTATAGGTGACGCATAAGGTGACATACTACGCCTAATGATATTTCGCTTTAACAAGTCTTGAATAAATTTAGTTGCTTCCATTTTATCAAAATACGACAATCTGCGAGGTTATAAAAAAATGTTGAATGATTATCCTGCAACCGTATATTAGCTACAAATTTAGTTTCTGGTTCTATATTACGCGCAGCGTTTAAATACTCAGCCTTATATAAATTCCTAAAGGTTGTAACAGTACTAGGAGCAATATCGTCACTTATGTCTACATTTAAATTAGGATCATTTCCAATGTCAATTAACATCAACTCGTTAATTGCTAATACTTACTTTATCCCTAGACTCCCTGTCACTATCTTTAACCACATCCGTACAAACAGGCTTAATGTTAACAGTATCATTTAAAATAATAGTAAAATTAGGATTTAAAGTTAAATTTCTACCTAACAAACATGAAACAGACATTGTAAAATCTGGCACTACATAAAAGTTATGCTTTACTCTAATGTCGTTACTAATATTTAAAGAACAATTGAATTGGGACAAAATTTGTAACGGACTTCCATTAATCCCTTTATAGCTACCAACTTTAGCAGGCGAACTTTCTTGCAACGACTGAGGCACTAAACTTTTTTTTATAAGTAATATTGCACTTCCAGTGTCTATTAAAGCATCTAACGTTATAACTAATTTATTTACCTGTATAGGAATACTATAAGGCTTCACCGCATCTCACACTTTTATCAGGTGGGTACCCTGACCTTCGCTGATTGTAGAATCAGGCATAACTCTTCTTCAGTCAATGGTCGATGTATCACCACAAGCATAGCAGGAGCTTTTAACTCTAACTGGCTTTGAGCATGATGAAGCGTAATGTCCTAGCTCACTACAATTAAAACATTTTACAGCAGTAACAACATGCTCCTTCGTCTTATTAATTGAAGTGGAAGGGGCCACCGTTACCACTAGCACCGAACGAGGACCACTACCTGGAACTCCTGCTCTTTCACAATTTAAAATTAAGTTCATAACTGGTAGTAAATCATTTGATGAACTAAACTCCTTCATCTTTGCCTGTGTTTGAAGCTGCACATTATCAAAGCCATCAATGAGGTATGAAATTGTATCATCCTCACACAAAGACAATTTATTAGCAAGCACTTTATCTTGAAAGTAAAGAGCAAACTTCTCACCTCATCTCCAACGTCTGGCCTCAAACTTACGCATCAACGTTAACCTATCTTCCTTGCATGAAAACATAGTCATCATTTCGTTTTTTAACTCGATACATGATAAACATGCATAGCTTGGTTTACTGTGAAACCATAACAACGCATTTCTTTTCAATTTTCCAATAAGTATCAATTTCAATGTCTTAAGATCGACATCATAAGTATCTCGCACACTACTTATACGCTCATACCAATGACAAACGTCTTCATCCAATCCTCCACTAAACCATGGAATAAGTGCCGATGGATGCTCAACCCTGACAGCAGACACCTCTGAAGTCCTAGTCGCATGCACCATCGACTCAATTAAGTCTTTAACCGTCTAATGCTATAGGACAGCCTCCGCTGCACCTTCCACTACATTCTCCATAATCACCGGGTCTAGCACGGCCCCCGCCGTAGCTCCGAAAATTTCTTCAGTCGACATAACCGTAACTTTTGCACGTGTCTAATTCCAAACAATTTATCTTCCCGTATACATCCGTATATCTGCTTGTATCCGAACTTGAACCTCAGCCCCACACCTGAAGTTGTAAGCTAGCCGAGAACACACTTTATTTTATTGAAAATACATTAATTGCACAACATCGCTCTTTTTACATTCTTGGCGCCAACGCCATTGCTTTTTTTACACTGCTGTCAAACATATTTTTAAGTCACACAAAACAACGTTGCCAGGTCGAAATAATTATTTGAATACAATTTTACTTTATGCGCTACATAAAAAAAGTTTTTTTATTTAAAAATACATACGTGAATTGGAAATTTACACAAAGAAGCCATACGTAATAATGCCAGTAATAATTGACATTTCGAAATAGAACCCAAAAAAAAATTTGTAAAATAAAATGTAATCTTGACAATCATAATTTAGATTTATTTTGAATTAAAATTATTTTTTATTTTTTTACAGTTTTATGTAACAATATTCTAATAAATCATAAAATTGTAAATTTCTAATTTTAATTTAGTAGAATGCTTTTGCATTATTACTAATATTAATCAAACATTTATAATAATTACACTTGTAATAATAGTTAATTACGTACTCAAAGTAACTGAACTAGAATTGACGATAAATGTATTGCGTATCTAATACATAGTCATTACACATTTATTTTTATCGATATTTGGTAATTTATCTATCATTGATACGCGTTTGTAATTATTTATGAAATTTTATCAAAAAACATTATGTGAAATATGTATATACTGTAGTAAAAATAATCAATCAAAATTAGACATTACATAGCACGGTAATTAAGCCGCTACCTGTACAAAAAATAATATATTAATCATAATTTTTTATTTGCCGCACGTCGAATCTGTGTAATTATTACATTTATTTGTTGATATTGGTACAACTTTTTATTATAAAATTCAACATTGAAAATCTGGTAAGCAATAATTAATTATGATTAATACAATTATATAAATCTTTTGTGGTTCCATTGAGTAAAGAATAATTATTTCGTGTTAATTACAATTTTTATCTTTAAAAAGCCTTGTACGTTGCGTATAACAAACAAGGAATAATGAGTTGTATAGCCGTTCAACGTCTTCTTCTTTTATGACTAAAGAATATTGAATTCTTTTAAATTTATCATCCTATGAAATTTTTTACGAGTGCTATAAACCAATTGATTGATTACAACATTTGTGAAATTGAATTAAGCTTGGATTTTCACAGTGCTAGAATCCTACACAAACGTTTTTGTGGATTGTTAATGTAAACAAAATTGTGACGTTACATTTGATTTGAATTCTATATTTATTTTCCAAGCAATTTTTTACTCTTAAATTAAAATAAAATCAAGCATTTTTTATTCGTTAATGACACAACTAATGATCCTAAAAAGTAATTATAGGTAATTTTTTATAAGCGACAGCTGTAAAACTAATATAAATAATATTTTAAGCTGAATCATTAATGGATATCCGTTAGTGTAAATAAGTTTAGATGTCTTTCACAGTTCGTATCAAAATCCTTTTAAGAAAATAGTTTTTAAACCACATTTATTGTTTACGATAAATGTGATTTAAGTAACATTTTCAACCATTCGCAATCCCGTGGGTAGGTAAATCAAAAGTAATAGGTTCTTGAACAATTTATTCCGAAACTTTCAAAGAAATTTTTGTTAGCTTCAAACGTTTTAAGCTTAATTCCGATAGTGCAATATCCATAAATTCTTTACTACAATATTTGAATGCCTATGGACGTAGCCAAGTTTCTTCGAATTTCTAACATTTGCCAATGAACTGTGTAATATGGTACGATCAGGAAAACCGCATAATGTTTATTGCTTTAAAATTTTCCTAAAACTACTTTAAGCAAAACCAAAACTAGTATATTGTTATTATAATTTAAATTAAGTTTTTAAATATTGTTGGTTAATGATTTTGTATTTGTTGTTTTTTCTTAGATTTAGATATTATTTGTGAAATATTAATAATCTTAACAACATTTCCTGCTTATTAACGCCCAGAAAAGTACTGTAAAGACTTTACAAGACGCAAAATACTTTGTAACTATAGTTGCCAACAAATTTGACAAACTTGATTTGTGTGGAATTTGTAAAAATAATTTTTAAAATTAAATTTCGTTTTTTTTACGATTTCCGGAAAAATTTAATACAAAACACGTCAGTAAAATCTCTTACTTGATTCGCGGCTTTAAAATACTCGGCACAAAGTGCATTGTATTTCAATTTAGCTCCTCTTCAGTAATGTGAGATTTTCCTGACTTTTATGTAAATAACTATTACACTACAAAAAAAAGTGTTTAAATACTTTTTTTTAATTTGTTTATTGCTACATGCAATCAGTACAATAAAAGAACAGTACTATAAGCAGGTTTGAAGCATGTTTTTGGTGGTGTGCCTATTTTGGGTTGGTATCTCATGATATCGGTCCCCACGTATAACTTTTATTTGTTGTCTCTATGTGTATATCGTCGCCTTAGTAAGAAAAGCGCGCAAATCCATCTGAATAGAATTTACAGGAGATTAAAAAAACTGTGTTATGGTCTTTGGAAAGGTGATTAAATGTCCAAACTTTATATAATGAGAAAACAGGACACCAGATTTAATAATATTGATAAAAATTCTAACATAATTCAGCATTAACAAATTAAAAAGGAGTTAAGTGATTTTCTAATAATAAAATGAAGAAAATTTTGGAGGTACGTGGTTTTCAGAAAAAAGTAACGAATAAAGAAATACACGTTTTAATAAAATTTTACATAATAGTAACTAATATGTAGTATTAAGAAACAAAAATAGCATTTCTACAAAAATATTTGTAATGATTCTATACAAAAAAAATGAAACAAATTAAATAGATTACTACTCATATGGCAGTTCATCATAAAATTTCTGATAATCTTTTAAAAGACCCTGTTTTAAGATTTGTAGGTGAAGGCATTTTTCTTTTTCAATTTTTCTGCGCTCTTTAAATAAGGGAGGCAAATCATCGAATTCGCATGTATCCACCTTTTTATTTATTCTTTGGTTTAACGCTCGAAGTTGTTCTTCTTTTGTTCTTTACATTATATGATGATGGGGTTGTTTTTGCCTTTTGACAGTAGTAGACATAGTCAGCCGGAAGGTTTATCTTTCGATTACGTATCTGCCGTTCTATAGTAGGATGCATGAAATCTACTTCCATTGGAGTATGACCTTTCAACAAATACTTTTGCGTAAAAACTATGTTGTCCTGTGCAGCCGTCGCTATAAAAAATCATTTCCCGTATAGTACCTTTACCCTTATTAATTTCTTGATTAACGAAGTACGTAATTATGCTTGAAAATTCATTTGCAGTTAAGCCCCCTTCACTATCATTTCAAAGGAAACAGAAACCTTCTTTTGTCTTCAGGTTGAACACTGTAAAATTGTGTACTATTAACCTTATAGTACATGGCGGAAACGGTTGACTTTGGACTTAATAAAACGCTTTGTAGATCCATAACGTACACTTGTACTGATAAATCAGCAGACACCTTGTCTTTCTCTTTTGACGCACGTGCTTTTTGTTTAAGAAGTTGATGAAGTTGGAACTGCTCTTCAGGAATATTTTTAGTTTTATAACCCTCGCACACGTCACAAAGGTCCTTTTTAGGGGTGTATAAGGACAAGTTCAACTCTTCGAATATTTTGGTAAACGTGTATATAGATGCACATTCTACTCGGTGTTCAACACAATAGTTCTTAAAAAATTGTATAGTTCCCCTTTAGAGCGCAAAAGAGTGCTTCAATATACATTTTAGTGAAAGAAGACCTACAATAGTGGCTCTCCATTTTTGGCAGTGATTGAAAAAACTGGTAAATAAGTGATTTTTGAAGTGAAACTTCTTTATCGGCGTTGGAAAAAAATTTACCGTCACATTTTTTTCGTTACGCGCCATCTTTTTTTTATAAAATTCTAAAATATTTTTAAATAAATACAAATTGTACAAGGTGTTCAAAGGTAGTAAAATAAATAAAAAGTTCGCCCGCGGGTGGGCTCGAACCACCAACCTTTCGGTTAACAGTCGAACGCGCTAGTCGATTGCGCCACGGAGGCACATACTATAGGTCACAAAACGGATGGTTATAAGGTACACGATCAAAACGTTGCTATAAGATACGATCAATTGTTGTTTTGTAATTAATGGCTTATGGTAACTGAAATATGAAATTGAATCTACAAAAATTAGTTAATTGATTTACAAAAATTTGTATTCATGTTTATGATAATAAAATCCTTTTGTTTAAAATTTATTTAACTTTATTTAACCAATTTCTGAAAAGTTGCATGTAGATCATTTTGCGAAAAATAAGGCCATAAAGAAGTTTCACTTCTTACGTGTGTACACTAGTACACGCCCTCATATTTTTTTCAGAAAATTTTGCTTCTCTTACTTGGTTTTTCCTGTTCACCTGCTTTAACTCGTTTCCAATATTAGACTCTTGGCTTGATTTAATATTTTTTTTTATCCAGGTTAAAACCATCGTCTCTTTTAAACCTAGCGTGCCTCCAAACATACGCTTACACAGTCGTATGGTTTCTAGGTCATCTTTCAAGAAATATTTAATGGAAAAGTTTCTTTTAGATTCGTTGTTCTGTCCTCTTCGCCGTTTTACGTATTCACATTTTACCAAAGTTTATACTTGTACTTTTCTATCACTCCAAGTCATTTTGTTCCAAAACGTTTGAAATATTTTTATGCGTTTTTCTTCTGAAAGTTTTTGGCATTGTATAGCAGTAGACCTTTTACTAAGAATACAATTACATGGATTACATAAAAAATTCCCTGGCCTGTTTACTTTATAATCCTAAGTTTGATCGGTTTTTTTTTGCGTTGATATGGACAACCTTTTGCACGTTTGTATTTATTGACGTTATAGTCTCACCCTTCGGAAACTTTTCTTCTGTTTCTGGTTTTTGCAATTAAAATACGATCGTCTGTGTTAATAGCTGTCTCTAAAACGTCAGGATTTTCCTTATCCATGTTAGCTAATTTCACTTGACTTGAATTGATTATCGGCGCGTCTAACTCTAACTCCTGTCTAACTTGATCAGTTTCACCTATGTTTATTAGGGCAGAAGCTCCCAAATTTAAAGAAGTGCATTCTTCTGAAACACTGGACAATTCTACGTCTGTTGCTGCTAACTTGAACTCTCCTTTAAAATTATCGTCGACTTGACTTGCAATTATAATTATCGGTGCGTCTTCTAGTACACCAAAATTTGTTGTTGAGATAATATTAGGATTCTCCAAATCCACATCCACTAAATCTTGACCAGTTTCATTTACGTTTATTAGTGACGAAGTCCCCAAATTTAAAGAAGGGCATTTTTCTGAAAGACCGGGAAGGGGAAATTTTGCATCTTTTGCTGGTGTTAAAATGCCAGTTTCTCCAACTATAAATTCCATAAAAGCACTATCTGATTGTTGCTTAGATAACGCTATTATATTTCGGGTTCTTCGTGATGCCATTCTGCAATTAACAAAAATGTAATTACTTTTTGAAGCAAAACCTGTAATACAAAATACGCGTATCTCCATAAGAATAAATGAAAATAAATTAGGAAATACGTGTATATCCACAGCCGGTAAATAATAGTTCGCAAAGTAATTAGTTAACATTAAAATAATAAAAATGTACTATAATATACTAAGAAATATACTTACCTTGATGCTGAAACAGTTGCTTGGATGAAAATCACTATTTTAAACAAGTTTTCAAATCACTCAATTTTAACCTACATACGCAGACACGCTATTATGCAGAAACTGAGAAGTTGAGTGCCTTTCTTAACGTATTTTAACTTATTGGAGTTACGCGAGTTTCTTACTGTGGTTTTTAAGCGGTATATTAATTTGTGTCTTTACGCGAATTTCTGAATACGTGCGTTTGAGATTCAGTCACTAGATTGCGTTAAAATCGAAATTTTGTAAAAGTGGAGTTACGCGCTTTTCTTACTAAAGCGACGATATACTGGACTCTTAATTTACATTTTTAGTGATATGTTATATCAAAACCTATAAGGTAATTCTAACAGTATGAGTCTTTTTAAACTTTGTTTACTTTTACTATGGTCGAGTAGGTTCACTGCTAGGACATTTGGGTGGGTGTCAAGTGTTATATAACGTTCGCTGTATTTTCTGATCTCTTTTTTAACGATGTTCATTTCAAAATCCTTTCTAATTTTAATGTTATGTATGTACCATGGTGCGTTTGTGATAATGCGAAGAACCTTAGATACAAATTTTTCGACTATCTCCAGGTGTGATTTGGCGGCTGTTTCCCATTGTTGCACTCCATATGTCCATATAAGCTTGAGAGCTACTACAAATCAGGAGTTTATTAGTTAGTGTGTAACCGGTCTTGCGTTGGGAAGAGATTGTGTCCACAACACCCTAGGTAGCTAAGTGGAGAAATGACTACTCGCAACACAATCAAGATGTATAATACAATAATTATTCGTCTTTGCATTTAATAACACAAAATAAATAAAGATTAAACTTAAAATTAAAATAAATAACAATTTAGGCAATGAAACTGAAATTAATTCTGGTCGGCTCTGTGTATCTCCTTCGTCGCCGGCAGTGCCCTCTATCGGCCCGTGTATGACTCTGTCGCAACGTTGGTTCAGCTAAAACATAAATTACAAATATGGTTTTTATATACGTGTTTTCCGGCAATTGATTAACGCAAATCCCCTTGCTAGCGATGCCTTTTTCTGCGTTTACTTGGATAACTAGAACCGGTAGATTTGACAAGTAAGTTTCTAAAATATCTCGTCGAATTGTTCGTACGTTAGTCTCAGGTGCCTTTTAAATGCAATTTAAATACTGCTTGCACAGAAGAAAATACGGCTTTTGAACTTTACAGGCCAATGCGACGTATCGTTTGAACAAAAATTTAAAATAAGATCGGCGTTTTCTATACTTTTTCTAAGGTTGCAACTAGACCTTGAACTTGCGGTGTAAATGACTGGATGAAATCGACTGAAACACACTTCAATATGTATTTATGAGGTATGTAACACGACGCGGTAACCATGCGGATTTCTGTTGTATTTGTATGTCACAGGTACGGAGCTACATAAAGTTGTTGTCGTACAACTCGAGAGATGAATAAAACCGCCTCAAACAGTTACGGCGAGCACTACGGTACTCTACGAACAAATTTCTAAGGGTTACTCATCCAGCTCGACCAGGTATGTAACTATCCAGTAATAGTGAATAACCCGTTTGGCATCCACGGCGAGCGCTAGAATACTCTACGTACCATAACCTCAGAATATTACTAACAAAGATTAAAAAAATACAACAACCCACAAAACTACACTTACTGAATATACGAACGGATTAATAAAAATGCGTGAAAATGATTCGCTGTTTGTTGTGATAGTTAAAACGCAGGTCTCGATCGTTGCAATGGTCGGTCAAGATCTAATTAGGTCGAGCGAATGTTGCAGGTACAGGCTGTGGTTGTTATTTGGATTATTAGCAAACTCACTGTTAATTTTCAGGTTTGGAGACTGTTTTCGGCAGGTTCTAGGTGTCTTTAGAGACGTCTTCGGATGCAGAAGCAAAGATGCTATCCTAGACGGTGCAGCCGTATTTATATCCTTTTTTCTTCCTGCTGGGCCGGATTTAGAGCGGGAGTCGTCTTAGCGCTTGTGGGATATGCGAGGATGGGGGTAAAGTCCATGCCCCATTTTAAAATTCGTTTTCAATTTGTTCAAATATGTTCGTTTCGTTACATACCATCCCCTCTTGGGTGACGTCAGTGACAAAGGGTTGACTTTCGCTACATTTTGGTGGAATAATACTTACGAGATATAGCTGAAACTTTGTGGCAACCGACCGTGTTGGGTTCTACTAAACTCTGATGGGGGTGGTGTTGCCTAATGTCAATTCTTTTGCCGACTGGAGGGGTGGTTCCGGCGTATCAGGGACAGTCTTAATACCCTTTACGCCTAGCGCTTCGGCGCAAATCGGGAAACCGGAGCTCTACTATAACAGGTGAGATGATTCGTTGAATCTGGAAAGGTCCGGAATACTTAGGAGCTAGTTTTGCACTAAATTTGTTAAGTTTGTCTGATAATGGCTTTTCTTTTTTATAAACTAGTTTGCCAATCCTGGGCCGGTATGGTCGGCGATGCAAGTTGTAATGGTGGCTCTGTTTGACGAATGCCAGGACCAGATTGTTACGGGTAACCTTCATAACCCTTTCGTGCACGTCTGAATCTGTGAGATTTACTTCTGGTTGGACGGTGGCGCGGTTAAGGGTTCCAGTCTCTACCAACTCTCTTCCAAAGTTTAGGAATGTAGGAGTAAATCCTGTTGACAGGTGGTGGGAGCTGTTAATGGCGAAACTGATTTCTGGAAGTTGCTGATCCCATTCGCGCTGATCGGGTGACTTTGTTCATCCGCTGAACGGGGTTCACCTAGGGTGTATATGGGGGCGTGAGACGTGACTAGATTCCCAGGCGGCACAATTCGTGTTAAAAATTATGACTGGTAAATTGGGCCCCATTGTCGGTAAGGATGATTTTTGGTATGTCGTATCTGCTTGTTTAGTGTCTTGAGGATGTTGGCGGTGGTGGCTGCTTTGAGGGGTTTGAGTTCTATCTACTTCGTGAATCAGTCATGTAACACTAGTAAATAACAGTTACTTTTCTTTGACCTGGGCAATAGTCCTAGTAAGTCCATGCTGATATTACATTGCTGGTGGTTGTGAAGAAAGTGCTGTTTTCCTGTAGGTAACCCTACTTTCTCTTTGTACTAGTTACTCTGACATTTCCGAACATAGGTGAGAATATTTCGGGAAATTCCAGGCCAGTAGTAATACAGGAAGACTCGTTTTATTGTTTTTGCCACTACTAGATGTCCAGCGATGGCGTTGTCTTGACAGTCAGTGAGAACTTGCTGACGTTACGACTTAAGAACACAAAGCTTCCAGCTGCTGTGCAAACCTTCTTTAGCCTCTGGATTGTTTACTGGAAAATTCTTGTACAAATGACCGTGTTTTATTTTATACTCGGGCCAAATGGCATAACTCTGAATTGAAACAGTCTTCTTCCGAACACAGTGAATGCGGGTATTAGTTTCCTTTCAGGCTCAAGGGGAATCTGCCAGTATCCATTTTCAATTTGTTCAAAACTTTATGTTCGTTTCGTTACAAGTGTGAGTTTAGATTGTCCTCCCAAGCGACAGCAATATTCTCTGTATTTATGTCCAAATTGTTTCCGTTTATTGTGGGTATGCGTTTTTCAGTTTAGCTCTAGGTGGATCCCTAAGTATTTCACAGTCGATTGTGGTAGAATTTGTCGATTTACTGTTATGGGAGGATGTTGCCTCTACATTTTGTAAATGTTGCTTGGTTCTATTTCGATTCATTTATTTTTATTCTTCTTCATATTATTTTCCAATTTTGCACTTTAGAAAGATGATATTGTAGAAGGTTTGTAGCAATAATTGGGTTGATGTGGTTCCCAATTATTGCTTTATCGTCCGCAAATGTTGCAGTTGTTATATCGTGACTGGTGGGTAGGTCTGCTGTCTACAGGAGGTAACTTGGAAACGCCCGAAGAAAGAAAAGACAAAAGAATTTTGCAAAGAGTCTCAAGTGATATCAATGGCCCAATCAAACCATCAACTTACGATGGTAAGAGATACTTTATAACGTTTATGGATAATTTTTCACAGTTTTGTGTATGCTATTTGTTGACTAATAAAAATGAAGCAATAGAAAACTTAAAGAATTACATGCAATGGTTGAAGTGAAATTTAATTAAAGACTATCCTCGATAAGGTGTGATAATGGTGGACAGTATGCGTCTCATGTTTTTAAAAATTTATGTAAGGAGATAGGAATAAAGATACAGTATACGTTAGCATATATCCCGGAACAGAATGGGATTGCGGAACTTTTGAATCGTACCATAATAGACAAGGCTAGATGCTTGATATTTTATTCGCAGTTGAAGAAAGAACTTTAGGGTAAAGCTGTTAGAACAACTATTTATTTAAACAATAGAACAAAAACACGAACTTTAAAAGACGACAAAGTGCCTGCAGAAATTTGGTATGATGAAAAAGTAAATATGAGTAAAATTCAACTGTTTGGTTGTGCAGCATATAATTTTGTTCCGAAAGAAAAATGACGATCAAAATTGGACGAACATTGTGAAAAATTAATCATGATTGTGTGTGCAGATAATGGATACAGGTTATGGGATGCAAATAAGAAGAAAGTGATACATGCAAGAAATGTTATTTTTAAAGAAACAGAAAATTTAGAAAGACAAAATACATTTGTTAAAGATAGTGAACAAGACGAAGAACTAAATTGTGAGATGGAAAATGATATAGAAGAAAACACTGAAAACAAAACAAAGGTTAGTGAAGAAGAGCCTCTGGTAGTGGAAAAAAGGACAAGTTCAAGGAATAGATGTTTACCGAAATATCTTGAAGAATATAAAATGGATAACTCAAATTTGCTTGCAGTTTTATCAGCACAAAGTGTTTTTTCAGATTTACCACAGACATACATGAAAGCAATTGAGAAAGACAGTGGGTGGAAGCAGACTGTGAAAGATGAAATTACAGCACTGGAAGAATGCGAAACGTGGGAAGTTGTACCTATGCCTTCAAATGTGGAAGTGATAGACTCGAAGTAGGTTTTTAGCGAGAAATTAGTTAATGGAAAGATAAAGAAAAAAGCCAGATTAGTGGCTCGGGGTTTACAACAAAGTTCACTGACTGAAGATGTGTACGCACCCGTTGCAAGAATGTGTTACAAGTTTTTGCTGGTTACGAACCTGCACGGCCAACTCTCAATAGGCGGAGAGAGGGTAGGGTTCCTAGAGAAGGTTGAAAAGATAATTAAGGGCGCCAGAGCCTATCCAAAGTCAGTTCTGCTTGCTCACCACAGAATGGTATTACTTGTAACAAGATGTTAACTTCGTAACTGCTGAAAGAAACGAATAAAAGAGAAAAACTAAATCGTTAATAACAATTGCACTTTAATTACTCGATCAAATATATCTATATCTTATCTATCTAAATATAGTCGAAGTTAAATAGCCACATTTAAGTAGACGCTAGTGAGAATATACAACATCGAATCACAGTAGGATAGGCAACTTACATGACATAAGTGAAGAACATGGCGACGAATAGTTCGCAGTAAATATCATTTACATAATTAGTAATATGGCATTAACGACAATAAGGCAAAATAATTAGTATAGCATTAACATTAAATTATCACAATAAATAAGCATAAACAGCATACGTAGTATAAGCAAATTTACTAACTAATGATATTACCATTACGGTAATCAGTACGAAGTTATGATTAGTGTAAGTTTCGTGAGTAACCTCGTTGACGACGAAAGAAAATTTATAAAAACACTTACCACCACTACAGGCGTTCACTTTTGTGCAGAGGAAGTACTTCCTGCGACACGTACCCTGTAAGAAATTTTAATCACAATCCGTGTCAACCTAATAGCTCACGAAATCCAAATCTACAAAGTCATTACTTAAATTTTAAAATGTACACATAACACAAACCGAACGTCGGATGCTGTTATACCCTTTTTCTATGATTTATTTAATTCCAACAGTAGGCCTTATAAATATTTAGAATCGTTCCAACACAATATTCGTCGAGGGTTATCTCTCGTCTTTCGGTATCGGATAGAATTCATGGGCCGGATGGTGGTAAGAATAGCCGGTGACGATACGAATATCCCACGATCGTAACGAAATCACAAACTTTCCCTGGTGGGCTTTAAATTATAACCAGAATGCCCTTATTTATGAGGTGGCACATGGTGGCTAACCAAAAAGACATAAAAATTACCTTTAATTACAGAAAGAAATAAAATCACTTACGCTGCGGGAGTAAATTAGTTAATTAAGGAAACTACATAATTTCCATCGTGTCCCTAACACGTGGATGAATTTAGAGAACGAACTTTCACTCACGCAGCCCTAGATATTACCAGTTATGTTAGATTCAAAATGCCGGAAGTCTCATCGGAATGACGACTGCTCAATCCAAAGTGACCAACGAACCCGATAGATGGCGTCAACACCTGAATCTAATTTTACGTCGAAAACACATAGGCGTACCTAATGAAAATTTTGACCGTAACAAATGGCAAGTATTATAATGTTATTGTCACTATATATTGAATATGATTTGTATGTAATTCAACTAGATGTAAAATCTGCTTTCCTAAATGGAACCTTGAAAGACCCAGTGTACATGTTAATGCCAGAAGGTATTAAAAATAAAAATAATTTGGTTTGCAAGTTACAAAAGGCTCTGTACTTCATAAATTGCCAGTGCAGCCAAAACTCCAATTAGATAGTGTGAATAATGGATGTGATATGTCTTATCCATATAGAGAACTTGTAGGTTCACTCATGTATCTGATGTTGGGGTCCAGACCCGATTTAAGTTTTCCTATAACATACTTTGGTCAATTTCAAAATAGTTTTAATAATGAACATTGGAACTGTTTAAAATATGTTTTGCGGTACTTAAAGGGAACACAATATTATGGTTTAAAATATGTAAAATGTGAGAATTGTAAGATAAATCTTTGTGCATATGTAAATTCTGATTTTGCCAATGACATTGTAACATGAAACAGCTTAACTGGATTTATTATTATAATGAATAGTAATGTAATTGAATGGAAAACAAAGAATCAAAATGTTGTTGCTTTATCAAGTGCAGAATCGGAATACATAGCTTTGGATTCTTGCATCACTGAATGTTTGTTTTTGGGGTAATTAAGCTCAGAAATTTCAAATTATAAGGTTTTTCCTATTAATGTGTACGGGTGTCCTGTATAAATATGGCTTCAACTCTAGAGACTAAAAGAACCTTTTACATTGATTGTGTTAGTGAGGGGAGTATAGTCTTAAACTATGTATCAACAGAAGATCAACAGGCTGATATTTTCACAAAAGCCTTAAATATTAAAAAAAATTGAATATTCCAGAAAGTGCTTGAATGTCGCGGACACAAATATAATTTGTTGAGCGGATGTTGATGTAAATAGAATTGTATTTTAGGATGTTTATATATAGTAAGTTAATTTTTCTTTCGTTAACGTTCACCATTACAGAATTGCGGGGGAATGTTGTTGTACAATTATGTTTAAGATGACTTGTATAACTAATAATCCAGTAGAGTAGTTGTAGCGTAGTATATAAAATAACCTAGTGTAGTATATTATCTTTATTTTAACTTTACATTTAATGAACTTATTATAATTTGGTGTACAAAGGTTTTATATAATACTAATCAATGTTACAATCATTTCACACCCGTGGTTCGTTGACTACTGCCTTGATCTGGCTCTCCCCTCCAGCATCTTTCTTGATGACAACAGTCGGCCTCTCCTGACCTACATCGTCCTCGGTGTCGAGTTCGCATTTATATCCGGAGGTTATCGACATGTGAAAGTCCTTGTACTTGTTGGGTTTTCGGCGTATACGTGTTGGTCTCAATCTATCTGAATCAGCTGTTTCTTCTGTAAATGTGTCACTGTCGTATTCTTCATCTTCTTTGTTTTTGCTTAATGAATCGTCGCTTTCCTCGTGATTTGCGTACGATTTTAACTGCGATACATGAGCGGTGGTAATAAAAGCTCGTTTTCCTGAATGATTAAATTCTGCGACTTTGTATGTGTAATGCGTAACACTTCAGTCACCGTTCAAGGTCCTTGGTACTTTGCTTGGAGTTTGGTGGATTCCTCTGTCGCTTCCGGTACTCTACGCATAAAAACAATTTCTCCCACGTCAAACGCAATTCCACAAGCTTTGCGTTTGTTCAAATAACGAATCTGCTTTTCTTGCTCTGCACTAATATGCTCTGATAATTTTTTTCTTATCTCAGCTCGATGTTCAAATTCTTCTTCGTCTGGTATTAATTCGCGAAACTCTCCGTCTTCCCTTAAATCCATAAACAATCTCAAAAGATGTTTTTCGTGTGGTTTTGTTGATTTGACAATTTAAATTTCGTTCAAGTTCGTAAATTTTTGTATCCCACGAATTTTCATTTTTGTCTGTTAACATTGCACTAATCACAGGTATTATTATGCGGTTTACCCTTTCAACTTGCCCGATTGCTCTCGGATGACGTGTTGAGTTTAATGTGTGTTTTATTCCGTTCGCGTTCCAGAATTGTTCAAATTCATGCGATGTAAAACATGTCCCTCGATCCGTAATTATTCTATTCGGTAAGCCGTAGGAGTACACATAGTTATTCAAAGCGTCTAACAGTCCTTTCGTTTTTGTGTTTTTGGACGGCCCATATTTTAACGTATTTGGAAAATCCATCGGTCGCAACTAGCATATGCGTGTTTTTCTTAGGAGTCGTAACAAATGGTTCTAAATGATCCAAATGTATTCGCTCAAATGGTCGTTTTGGAAATGGTATTGGATGTAATGGTCCCTGTTGTTTATCCCCTGGTACTTTATTTAATGTACATGCTACACAAGCGCGTAGGGGCTGTCTTGCATATCTTCTAACTCCTGGGAACCAATATTTTTCGAAAATTTGGTCGACGGTGCGGTTCAAACCGAGATGTCCTAATTGGTCGTGAAATCGTATTAACAGGGTTTTTCTCATGGAAGTTGGAATCACGTACAACTTTCGCATTTGTCCTCGTAATTGCGTCGTGTGCAATAACCGTCCGTGTTCCAGCACGTAGTTTTTAATTAAGTACTCTTCTTGCTTTCGTTTCTCGTTCAATTATTTCGATTAGCGTTCTAAGTTTACTGTCACCCCGCTGTATCAATTGGATTTAATCTTCGTCGCTCATTTGTTGCAAGAATTTATTTCTGACATCTTCTTTTTCATCATCGGTTTCTTCCGTTGCCGCTCTTGACAATGCATCTACGTGCGTCACTCGACTTCCGGGTCGGTGTTTGATTTCACAATCGTATTCAGATAACACGTAGTACCATCTTGCGATTTGTGGGTTCACTGTACGTTGAGCGTTTAAGTATGTAAGTGCTTGACAATCTGTTAATATCTCAAAATGTAAACCGATTAAATACTGTCGTAGTTGATTTACGCAAAATACAATGGCCATTAACTCTAGTTTGCTTGAATGGTATTTTTGTTCAGTTTCTGTCGTTTTCTTTGACAGGTAATATACTGGTTTCCATATTAAATTTTGATCCCGTTGCATTAAGATGCCTGCTAGACCGTTCGTCGATGCGCCGCAATGTACTTGTGTAAGCGCATTTGGATTGTACAATGCTAACGTCGGCTCCTTAATCAATGTTTCTCGTAAAAAACTAAAGCTGGATCGTTCAGTTTCACGCAACATCCTTTTTGGTTAGGTCAGATAAGGGTCGTGCGTGTTCTGCATATTTATGTACGAATCTTCGGAAATAACTCGTTAATCCTAGATACCGACGTACCACGTGCGCGTTCTTTGGTTCTGGATAGTTTTCCACAGCACTAATCATTTGTTTTCCCGGTTTCACTGATCCATTCGTAATAATCATTTCCAAAAATTCTATTTTTTCATGTCCAAACTTACACTTACGTAGGTTTAATGTTAGATTTGCGTTGCGTAATGCAACTAATGTCTTATGTAACTCATCGCACATTTCGTCTCAATCACGCCTCAGCACCATAATGTCATCCATATACCACACTAGGTTTGCATTTGGTATGTTTCCTAGTACCATTTGCATTAATCTTGAAAACACATAAGGCGCGTTTGTAAGTCCAAAGATCATGCGTTCAAATTGTCCTGTTTCGTCACACGTTATAAATGCTGTTTTTATTTTTGCTTCTTCCGTTAGTGGCACTTGTAGATACCCACTCATTAAATCTAATGTTGTGAACACTTTGCTTCCACTGAGTTTTTCGAGGATTTCGTCTGTACTCGGTAATGGATAATTCTGTTTCTTAGTTTGGGCATTTAATCTTCGGTAATCGATGACTAACCGAGGTTCTCCACTTTTCTTCGGCACTAAATGAACAGGTGAAGCGTACGGTGAATTTGTTTCCGAAACGATTCCCAGTTCTTTCCATTCTCGAATTATCTGTTTCGTCTGCTCACGTTCTTTTGCACTCTGACGTATAGGCGAACAACGTACAGGTCGATTGTCGTCTACGATATCCATTTTTATCAGTTGCGTGCATCTGATTTCTTAAATCGTCATCGCAAAACAATCCCGATATTCATTTACCAAATGTATCAGTTTTTGGACATTTTCAATTTGCGTGTCTTTTGGCAGATTAAGTTGAAAGAGTTCAATAACTTTTGGCGTCATAATTTGTGCCTTATAATTTGTGTCGGTGCAAGCTCGCGCGTATCCAATTACTTTTCCTCGTGAAACGTTTGCATTGTTCATTCCGGAGATTGCTAAGTTGTAATTTTGTTCAGCTGCTTCGATCGGATAACATTAATTTCATTTCGTTTGATTTCGACATCGTCAGACAATCTCAGTGCGGTTCGCTTCACTTGATTTTCATTGATTAGTTGGAAAACGTCGTCGTTTAAATTTCCAAAAACTAATTCATTCTCATTTTTGTAATATGCTATGTGAGGTTGATCGGTGTAGAAACGTCCAATTATTACATCCGCGGTTTGAGTATCATTGTCCATGATCCACAGCTCGACGTTTGCCTTTACGCGGTCGACTTCGAGTTACGTATTTACTTTGGCATTGCATGTTACAGCTGGATGGTGCACGTTTCCAAACGCAAAAAGTGATAGTTTTCCATTTTGTGGTGTACGACTTAAGCGTAGTGCAATTATTTTTTGAATTGTACATATGCTGCTACCACCGTCAATTAATCCTACTACACGATGAATACCGTTTATCATATTATCTTTTAATTATTTTCCGACTTTTGAATCTTCAACCATATGAACTTCTGCCATTGCATTTTGGGTATTTACACTTGCCCGCTTCTGTGATTTATCACAATCTCTTGCCAAATGTCCATACTGATTGCAATTGAAACATTTTGGCTCACCTTTCTCGTTCGATTTTGCTAATCGCTTTACAAATTTCTTGGTTTCTTGACGTTCGCCTTTTTCCGTTTCAGGTTTCTTTAGTTTCCGTATGCGTCTTTCCCTATTTTCGGTTCCGGTGGGTTGTATTACACGTTCGAGTGTGATGATATCGTGCAGCAAATTGTCTGAATCTTTATGTAGTTTTGTCAATAATGCGCTTTTAATTTCTCTTTTTATTAACCCTGTCACTATCTGTGCTTTTGTTTCTATAAAACTTAGTCCCACCTCACAACACATTTTAAACTTTTCATGAAGGTATGCAGAAAGATCTTCATTTTGCCTTTGCATTCGTTGTTGCTCCACGTAGATTCATTCTTGCAGTTTCTAGTTTCACTTCTTCAGACCATCGATGTAATACACCGCTTCCATTGATGCTTTGCAACCATTCTTTTGCACTAGCGCCATATTTTTCTCCATTGTATGTCGGCATTCCTTTCGTTAAATCCGGCATTACTTGGTACGTTTGGAGTGTCTGCGCTAATGCGGTTGGTGGGCTGTTCTGTAGTCGCATCATCATTTCCGTCATCAACTGCATTTGCTTCATCAACAGCGTCATTGATTGTGAGTTATCCAGTTGGCCGTTTAGCTCGGATTGACTCGTGTCCGGCTTCGTTGGCGTTCTTCTCTCACAATTAAACGTGGCATTTCCGTTGAATCCGCCATCTTGACTTTCGTTGTCGGAATTCATTTTGCAGTCTTTTATTCTTATTCTGGGTGATTTCCTTGTAGTTATATCCCACTTCTGAATTTTGTAGTATATTATCTTTATTATAACTTAACATTTAATGAACTTATTATAATTTGGTGTACAAAGGTTTTATATAATTCTAATCAATGTTACAATCTTTTCACACCCGTGGTTCGTCGACTACTGCCTCGATCTGGCTCTCCCCTCCCGCATCTTTCTTGATGACAACACTAGTTAGTTGTAGTTGATGATATAAAAAAAAAATGTAAGTAGAGATGTGGTGTGAATATGATGTTTTGTTCTAGCAGCTGTAAGAAGGAAATACTTAATAAATAATCTGGAATTAAAATGTTATTTCAAGAAACTCAACAGACAATAAATATGGAAAGTATCGTTTTGGATAAAATAAGCATCAATTGCGAAATTAACTTTGCTGTTAAAATTGTTTATTTTTAGTACAATTACAGTAATAAACATTCTATGTTATTTAAAACAAAGTTTTGCGTATCAAGGTACTATATATACACACAATTCTTCTAGAATTAGATTATTAAGGTTTGGAAATAGTTTTTTAGAGTGTAGACCTGTTTATCTGCAAAATAAATCAAAGTAAATCCTTACTTTTTTACTAAAAAATAAAATTTAAATAATCAATTTTTCATATTACGTACTACTGTCATTTATGTTAATTACTTAACAATGTGTATTTATTAAATTATCAATATGATATATGATTGCGCTGTAGACTAAAATTATTTATTTTTAATAAGTGCTTTTATTTCTGTACTTTTAAAAAATTATCATAAAAAAACATAACTTATCCATGTTATCAGCAACGATAGTCATATATTATTAAAATAATCTACAAATATTTCTAAAGCTAAATTGTAATAAAAGAAAACATGTGCCAGCGAATCGGTTGAGAACAGAATTACAAGTTCTGTTAATTAAAAGAAATCTTTTTATTGTGAAACTAAATCATATCAAAATTAAGATTCACGGCATGAAATGAAGTGGCTTTGAGTGAGGCTCGTAAACGAATTATGGCTATTTTGTAATTGCGCGCCTGTCAAGGTTTTGAATTATGTTTGCCCTTAATGCTTGTTGAAAGCTCTATATTATTTGCGATTTTTAGGACCATAACAGTTGCTTGTTATTCTCATGCTCATGATCCTTGACAGGATCATTTTTCTTACAACAAAATCTAAATTGTACAATTTTTATGGCACTGCAAACAATATCACTCTTACTACACTACACTCGTAATGGAAATACCTGTATCATGTTACGAAAGCGTAAATTGTATTAAAATAAAGATCGTTATACTAATTTCTCCGACGGTTTAATTGCTTTTGGTTTTCTATTTGTCGTAAAACAAATTTATGAAGACGTTGTTTCATAATTTGTTTTTAAATACACACATCGTGGTTTAAATCGCAGACACATAAATTACGAGAAAATATGTAAGCATTCAGCAGAAACCACTAATTCTTGTGGTAATATGCAATATTATCTGTCTGTCTGTTTAGAACATTGCCGTGTTATAACGTGTATGTCTGTTATTTAATTGCAAAAAGGTTGTGAAGTACATTGTTTCCAATAGTCTTTAATTATAACGTTAAAAATTGATTTAATAAAAAATATTGCCATTTAATATGATATAAAATTGCAAAAATAATCTTCGTATTATAATTTTAAAATTTTTTAGTATAGTCAACATACATTTGAAAATCAAAACAATGTATTATAACTAAGAAAGTTCCAATCTTAAACAACTCACATACAACTTTCTGGAATAACTGAATTATTTACTATCGTAAGCAATTCGCTAACTTACTTATTCCAAAGTACATACATATTGTATGCTTTGTGGCTGGTCAGCAGAATTATTAATGAGTTCGATTGGTTCTAAAGCGTTTAGAAGTCTACAAGCATTCGCTGTCATCTTGCAAATAAATTCGAACCTTTAAAAAATTCTCAAATTTATCGTTTGAAATTGATACAAAATGTAACAAGCACAATTGTAATTGATAATTAATCGTTGTAAAAGTTAGACATTTTTGTATTTTGTAGTAAGTCTGACATGTTTATGGTTCATCTAACAATTTTATAGCAGCTACATATTTTTATTACCAATGCGGATGTTTAGTGGTTGTAAAACACCTGTAAAATGTAATTTATTTTAGTCCTTCAGCAAATTCACATAAACATATAAATTGAAAATATAAAAATTGAATTATGCCGTTTAATATCGCTGTCAGGTATTTAAATAAATTACGATAAATAGTATTGGTTGTTAGAAATATAAATTTTAATTTAAGATAATAATAATTAGGTCTTTTTAATTATATATTTTAGTAGCAGTTTATTTATGTGCACTTTTTAAAAAATTAAGTGTTCTTTTTTTGAATTTATTTTCTTATTACATCAATAAACAGAATATTTTTTAAACTAAATTTTTGGATGGTAGGCAAGATGTAGGTATGACAGACAATATAGATACTTAAAAGTTAGTAAACGTTTTACGCTTTTTATCTACTTCGAGAACGTCAATAAGGTGCATTACATGTGTTACAATCTTAAAATGTATATTTTAATAAAAAATTCAAGCAACTAAAATTGATTTAAATCATTGGGTATTCCTAATTTCAAATTTGAAAAATTTAACACACACTTGAAAGCTCTACCAAAGGATATATGTATTTTATTGTTTATGTTGAAGTTTTTCAATCAATATTTGAGATATGTTTATTTCTGAAAATTGAAATCCACAAACAGTTCTAAAATCAGACACATTATTACAAAGAACCTAAGCAACACATTACGTTTTATTGACGTCAAAATTACGTACGAGACGTCATTAAGTCAATGTATATAACCTCAGTGTGCTGCCTGGGAAGCTTGACATGATAAAAAAAATAAAGAATACGTCAAATAATACATGTATTTCTTATTTTAAAAATTTATAGAATCAATAAATGTAAAATGCATATTTTTTTGAATGACAACAATTTTTTTTAATTGTAACGAACCATGTTTTTTTAAAACTAAAATTGTTCTATGATTATATTAATAGTTATTTAACCAACAAGGTTGGTAATGAAGGCAATTAATAATCGAGACATTTTCACGCGCGAGCGAGCGCAGCGAGCGAGAGCGTTAATGTTGTCGAGATTATTAATTGCATATTATCAAACAAGTTGGTTTTTAAGTTTTTCCGTCGATCGTATCTTATTAATTTTTTGCATTTACTTATAATTTTATAATTTTATCTACTGTACAATTGTTTTATTTTTGTATCAACGGTAGTGGGATTTTTAAGTAATGGGAATGCTGTATAACCTCAACGCGTCAATTAAATTTTAATCGGATTGATTATAATTAGTTTTCAAAATATCAATGATTGCAAAATTTTTTTAGTTTTATGTGATTAACAGTATGTTAGAAAATCGAAGAAAATTACATCTCGAAACATTAAAAAGTTTTCTTTATCAGCCGAAAGATAATCGTGGGATTGTTTTCTTTGTACACAGAAGCTGCACTTGATGTAAAAAGCAAATCAAAATTATTTATAAAGCAAATAGTGTTTATACGTTTGAAAATGGTTCATAAATGACGAATATTGTTATTAGGAATAAATCTACGGTAAAAACAATGGTAATTTTAATACATATTTACTTCTGTAGATAAGAAAGTTTTAACAATAAACATTTTAGTTTGGAAAATGTAAGTGAATGTTAATTACAACGGTGAACCAGATGTCATAAACAAATTCTTACGACAGATTCGGTTTGAGTACAAAAAATGCCACGAATTATAGTTTAGTGTTGTCGCTACTGAATGATGGTTTTAGAGAGAAGAAACTAGTTCACCTACTTATAAATTAAATATATATTTTCTATATTGATTGTTGTGTTACTTTTGTTTATAACAATATTTACGTAATGGCAATTTAAAGAAAAAAGTCTGGTATGTACACACGAGAAATTCATAATCGTTTGTTCGTATTATAGATTTGTCATATTAACCATAACATAATGTGCCACATTGTAGTTTTTAAATGAACAGCATGCAAAAAGTTGAATTTTAGTAACACAATTGTTTAGTAAATCTTTTTAGTTTATGATTTACTATAAAAATGCTGTTCACTAACTTATCGATACAATTTGAATCTGATAAAAGTTCATTTGTAGTTTAGCAAAGCATAGTGAGCAATGTTTTACAAATTAGTGCAAATGGCAGAGAAGTAGTTGCTTAGATGAAGAAGGTAATGTCGAGGAAAGTAACGATAACTCAATGCTCTTTGTCTTATTTTTATAAATACGTAATGTTCACGGTATGTATGCAAAAGAAGTACACGAGTATCACTACAACACAGTTATATGATAAGTATTGGTTTATAAAAAATATACGTTGTTATTTATGTAATAAACTAAAATCTGTTTATAATAATTTTTATATAACATACAAACATCACAACTTTGATATCAGGAAGGCTCCGTAAAAGCAACTGAAAATCATCGATAAAAACCAATTGACAATTTGTGTGCTCATAAAATAGTCAGATGATGTAAACCACAATTATTGTTAATAAGGACTTTATTTATCAGCTTCTTTTAGCATCTTGGTAACTCCAAAGTATATCATTTTGTTTTCATTTTAGTGATCAGGTTACTTAACCTACAATTATTGGAAATGTTTACTTATAATAATGCACGGGTGAATTTTTTAATTTATTTTTTATTTAAAAACGTTAACTAATACAATATACCTAACCTCATAAAAATCTTAATTCTTTTCTACGATTTTATTGGTTAGAAAAAATAGAGCGTTAATAGAAATTCGTTGATTTCATTGGTTTAAAAGTAGTGCGGTAATAAGGGCTATTACCGCACTACTTTTGATACATTATTATACGTTAATACAAGTATTAATAAACGATCGACGGAAAATATCATTTACATGTAGCAAAAGCAAACGTTAGTTTTTACGATAGCAGGTTTTCCGTTTGTAGTAAAAAATTTTATAAAATACCTGACAGAAATCGTTTGCTGAGTCTATTGTAAGTACGTTCAAAGTCCTAACTAGCAAAAGTGTACATTTTTTACACAATTTTATATAGGTAGGGGGAGTCCCCTAAGCCCGGACGGCTCCTAAAGCCGGACAGAATTTGAATCAGTGCGAAGAAGCATGCCAATTTGTTGCTTGTGCCGCGGTTAGAAAGCTTCTTGTTGTGTTGGTAGTTTGGTAAGTTAATAAATCCAAGTTGGCAACACTGGAGGTAGTAGTTTTGTAACGATGCACGTGCTTGCGCATAACTTTTCATTACAACTATTTCAACGTGTGTAATAAAAGCATACTAAAGTACATAAGAGTTTTACTTATTACTAACAGCTAGTTGGTGCACACACACACCAACAACGCGACATGGTGGCAGCGGTGGGATTTTTCATCCACGGTTTTTTTCGAATTAGAGAAACGTGCTATTACATTAATGCAAGGAAGCAAACATTCGAGTTCAGGTTAAGAAAAAAAAATGGCAGAAAAAGCACAATCTATAATTATTCGAATACTCAAGTTACTCCGCCCGAGAAGTTTACATTTTCAAACCCGGCAGCATGGCCCCAGTGGAAACGCCGATTTGAGAGGTACCTAACAGTCTCTGGACTTCCCAGTAAAGATAACAATGAGAAGATTGATGTATTCTTATACATAATGGGTGAAGAGTCTGAAAACGTTTTACTAGAATTTCCGTCAGAACCAAAAACGTTCGACGATTGTTTAACTTTCTTTGACAATTACTTTGTTCCACAAAAAAACGTCATATTCGAGAGGTTCCAATTTAATTCTCGTATGCAGAAACCAGGAGAATCAATCGACACATTTATAACAGCAGTACATACATTAGCTGAAAATTGTAACTATGGAAACCTTAAAGATGAACTCATTCGTGATCGTATTGTGGTTGGCATGATAGGTATTAGAACTAGTGAACGTATGCAATTAAAAAAGGACTTAGCCTTGGCAGAAGCAATACAAATAGCTCGTCAAGCGGAAATTCAAACAGCCCAATCCCAAGTGCTACGACATGACTCAAAATCTATTAATATTATTTCTAATAAGTCAAATAAATCGTTTCAGAAGCACGTTAGAGATGGTGGAGGCCAAGGCAACAATTCGTTTAGGCAGCAACCAGCTCAAAATTCATTTCACAAGCTGACAACTAAACAAAATCCAGGTTCACGTTTCTGTATGTTCTGTGGTTTTCAACAAGGTCATCCAAGAGAAAGATGCCCTGCTCGAGATTCCAGATGTCGAGCATGTTCAAAAGTGGGGCAATGGGATAAAGTATGTCTGTCAAAGAAGTCAAAACCTAAGCAGGTAAAAACTGTCTTTACTACAAGTGATAGTGTTACAAATTCTGAATCAATTGACAACTCATTTATAGGGCCTGTATATTTAAATAGTATTTATAAAGATAATCCTCAATGGATTGTTGACATTAATGTAAACCTTAGTATTAGTAACCCAGTTAAGTTTCTAGTAGACACAGGAGCTGATATTGTGTGCGTGCCTTTGGAATTACTAAATTCAGAAGTTTTGAGTCAAATGTCTCCATGCACTAAACCAGTATCAGGTCCTGTTGGAAACAAGTTAGCAGTAGTGGGAAAGTTACAAGTACAACTGTCTTTTCTTCTTTATCGCACTTCGTACTTTGCTGATTTGTATGTAATAAGAGATTTAAAAATGTCTATATTAGGCAGACCAGGTATCAACAACTTAAAAATTTTAAAATTTCAAATTGAAAGTTCTAACGTGCATAACGGCAATAGTTTCAATGTAAATGAAATATCTCAATCGTAAGTAACTGCAGAGCACATTGCACAATCTTTTCCAAACTTATTTAACGAGATTGGCACATTCAAAGAAGAAATGCAAATCAAAGTTAGGGATAACGCTACACCTTTTGCACAATCTGTACCGCGCAGAGTACCTTTACCTCTTTTACCTAAATTAAAGACTGAGTTAGACAGGCTCATAACTAATAATATAATTGAATCGGTTGAGTGTCACACGCCCTGGGTGTCTCCAATTGTAGTAGTACCTAAAGGGGATACTGTCAGGTTATGTGTGGATTATACAAAACTAAACAAGAGTATCTTAAGATCCTATTTTCCTATCAATAGTATAGAATACATTTTAGGTCAATTAAAAGGTGCCAAGTATTTTTCCAAACTGGAATTCGGGATTTTATCAAATCAAACTAAAATCAGAAAGTCAACTCTTGACTACGTTCATTACACCCTTTGGTCTTTATTTCTTTAAACGTCTCCCTTTCGGTATTTCGTGCGCTCCTGAATATTTCTCGATGGCTTTTTCGAAGTTACTCTCAGGTATTCCTGGCGTTATAAGTCATATTGACGACGTATTAATTTTCGCAAATACTATGGAAGAGCACGACACTTGCTTAAAAACTGTTCTGTCCATTTTGAATGCTGAAGGTATCACACTTAACAAAAATAAATGCGTTTTTGGCGTTCAACGTGTTTCATTTCTTGGTCATCTTGTTTCGGATTCTGGTGTTTTAATAGACCCGAATAGAATAAAGGCAATTAAAAATTTTCCTAGACCTACAAATAAAACGGAAGTATTAAGACTCTTAGGGATGATAAAATTTTCTTGTCGGTTCATAGAGAATAAATCACATCTATTGGAACCACTTACGTCATTATTGAAAGAAAATACACACTTCTTTTGGGGAGAATTACAAGAGAAAGTATTCGATACTATAAAGATGCGTTGAAAAGATTCTAAAAATCTAGCGTTTTTTGATCCTACAAAAAAAATAATAGTTAGTGCAGATGCATCCTGCTTCGGTATAGGTAGCGCTTTAATGCAAAGTGATGATCTTTCACGTGAGATTGTTTCGTATGCTTCCCGAACTCTATCGGATACAGAGCGAAGGTATGCTCAGGTTGAGAAAGAAGCTTTAGCGCTGACTTGGGTTTGCGAGCATTTCAGCGAATATGTAAGCGGTATTCCTATCATTTTAGAAACCGATCACAAACTACTGCTGCAAATATTACAATCAAAAAATATTGACGAATTGTCTCCAAGACTTCAGAGGTTTAGATTGCGTCTCATGCGATATGATTATACAGTGGTCTATACCCCCGGTAAAGACTTGGTAGTGGCCGACGCTCTTTCGAGAAATCCACAAAATTGTTCTAGCCCTGAAACCGAAGAACTTACCTCAGTTGTAGAATCCTTTATGTATTCAATAATAAAAACATTATCGGTTACCGATGATTATCTAGAAAATATCAAACACGAACAAAAGACAGATCCTATTTGTAAAGCATTGATAGAATTTTCGTTAACCCAATGGCCAAACAAAAATTCTGTTCCCAAGAGCCTAGCTCCATACTATCAATTCAGACATGATATTAACTTTACTAATGATTTACTGCTGAAAGGCACACGAATTATTGTTCCAGTCTCCTTAAGACAAAAAGTTATTGATTTCATTCATAAAGGCCATCAAGGCATTGTAAAGTGTAGGGCCCGTGCACAATCTTCAGTGTGGTGGATAGGTCTACCATCTCAGATAGAAAACGTTGTTCGATTTTGCACAAATTGCATTAAAGAACGTCATTATATCAATGAACCGATAGTTAGAGAAAGAATGCCAAGTAGGCCATGGCAGAAGATAGCGGTGGATTTATTCAAACATGATCAGTGGTTTTTAATCATAACTGATTACTATTCCAGATTCATTGAAATTTTTCCATTAAACAGTTTGACTGAAAACGTTATTATCAATCATTTAAAAGAATTAATTGCTCGTTATGGCATACCCGAGGTTGTAAGATCTGACAATGGCCCGCAATTTCAGTCTGCATTTAAAAGATTTGCTTTAGAATTTAATTTTAAAAGTATAACAAGCAGTCCATATTTCCCTCAGAGTAACGGCTGCATAGAAGCAGCAGTTCGAATAGCAAAAAATCTTATTAAAAAGAATCGGGATATTCAGTTAGCTCTTTTATCATACAGGTCAACGCCTTTAAAATCGGGTTTTAGTCCAGCAGAACTTTTGTTTAATAGAAAACTTCGTACCCATGTACCTATATTGCCTGATAAATTAAACGAAGTTGTTGATACTTCATCTTTCAAAGAAAAAGAACAGATAAGGTAGGATAAACAGGAAAAAATGTATAATCGACGACACAATGTCAAACAGCTTTCTGATTTACAAATTGGAGATGCAGTTTGGGTTATAGATTTGCGACAATACGGCACCATACTTCAAAAATGTAGTGAACCTAGATCGTATCTCGTAGAGACAGTTTCGGGTACCTATCGTAGAAATAGATGGCAATTGAGTGATGCGTCGTACCACATTTCTAAAACTAAAACTCAATTAAACTATACACCTATTACCCAGGTTGCACATCCAAGTTTAGAACAAACGGGTGTCAAAGAAGTTAGCAATGAGGAGGATGTAAATAGACAATCAGTAAACAATAGCTGTAATAAAAACAATAAACATAATGAGGATTGTACCTTAGATGTAGATAGAAATAATGTTTCGCATAGGCCTACCCGGCAATGTAATAAACCAGGGTGGCTTAAAGATTACGTTACTTTGTACTCATTTAAAAAAAACTGTTTAGCTTTATTACAAAGAAAGGGGGATGTTGTGTTGGTAGTTTGGTAAGTTAATAAATCCAAGTTGGCAACACTGGAGGTAGTAGTTTTGTAACGATGCACGTGCTTGCACATAACTTTTCATTACAACTATTTCAACGTGTATAATAAAAGCACACTAAAGTACATAAGAGTTTTACTTGTTACTAACAGCTAGTTGGTGCACACACACACACCAACAACGCGACACTTCTCCCATCTGTGCGGGAGGGGAGTGCCAATAGCCAGTGCTAACTCGTTCGTCGTGGAGCGTGGTGCGAATTTTGAGGTTAGTAAAAATTTTGTTCGAACTAATTTTTTGGGGTCTTTTAATAGTATTTAAAGTATGGGATGATATATATTCTTATTAATTGTTATTGCTATTGTACTAATGTGATATAACATGCATTTTTTTTGTAATTCATTACACACAATGTGAATGAGAACTTTTCTTGTATGTATCTAAGGGTCCCTAAGTCCCCTCAAAGTCCCCTAACACCGGACAGTCTTACAACAATTTATTTTTTGTTGTATTTATTATTTTTGTTTTTTGTTTTTGAGATTCAACATGGGTAAACCCAAACCGAGATGTGAGAATACCCCCAAACATGAAATATTGAAAAAAGCTATCGATAAAGTGGTTTTCCCTGAGGAAGTCTTGTGAAGTCTACAATGTGCCAAAAAGTAAGTTGTTCGACTATATTAAAAAATTAAAACGAGGAGGAGAAATAAAACTGCCAAACAAAAAGGAAGATTTAACCTAACCGAGGAGTACAAAGAAGCTTTAACTGCGCACGTGGTGGATATGTCAAATAGGTGCATGCCTTTAACTATAAAAGAATTTCTGAAATTGGCTTTCGATCTCGCGGAGTAGTTAAAACTGAACCATTGCTTTAATATGGCCAAGAAAAGTGCTGGTAAACATTTTTACTACAATTTTATTCAACGCCATCCAGATCTCAGCTTGAGAAGACCTGAGTCAACGAGTTTGATGAGAGCTGTTGGTTTTAACAATTAACAATTTAAAATATATTTCTGAAAAAAATAATTTTGGGCCATCAGACATTTATAATTGCGACGAGACAGGGGCCAGCACTGTTCTTCAGAAGTAGGCTAAAGTGATGACGCTCAAAAGTAATCGTCAAGTTGGCGAGTTGACTTCTGCTGAGAGAAGTAAAAATGTGACAGTTATGTTTTGTATGAGTGCTGCTGGGTATTTTATCCCACCACTGTTTATTTTTCCCAGACAGAGTTAATGAAAGTTAATGATTGGTGCTCCATTCGAAAGTGTAGCCTTGGCACAACCAAATGGATGGATGAACACGGAATTCTTTTTAAAGTGGCTTCAACACTTTGTGAAATTTTCAAAGCCATCTCAAGAGACAGTATCTTGCTCTATGTGGGCTTCCAAGGCAATACGTCAAAGAAAATGTTGCCACGTTTACTGCAGAAATTAACACTAGCGTTCTAAGAAGACGATAAAGTTGGCAGAAAGATTTATCTACTCGGAGATAATAAATTTTTATTTAATAATGTGTTGGTCCTTCCTTATTGGCTTCACATCGTAGCATTGTTTCCATCAAGTGGTCGATTTCCTCTTGAGTTATTGTATCCCAAGCGACATACAGTTCATGCCGGAGAGCTTTCTGTGTTTGTGGAGAATGCGTTAAGTTCCTCGGTCTTCTACCTTGGGAGATCTAGGTGACCGTGGTTAGATATTAACATTGGCCTCTTTGAATCGTTCCATCGAGTGCTTTGATATGTGGGAACAAGCATGATCCTGCTGGAAAAAAGTTGAAGAAATATGGTATATGAAGTTCTGCCACCTTGTTAACATATACCTCGGATGAATACCAAACGAGAATTACTCCTATAGGTTATAGCGCCACTTACCATAATCCCCCAGTTCCTTGTCTACGACGATTGTGACTTTCCTAGTCTATGCTTGATAAGTAAATTGGTACCGGTTAAGAGGATTTGCAATTTTCCTGTACGAAACACCATCTTCACAATCCGACCTCTGTGGCATTTGTTAAGTAGCAGTAATTTTCACGCTGTCGCATTTTACAGATAATCACACTCTCAAAATACATTAAACAGTAAAAATACAATAGATTACAATATTAAAATTAATCAAGACTTGCACAAAGTATACACGATAATGAAATAGTAGAAACAAAGCGTCAGATATGTCATCAACACTTAACCATTTACTATCTCTGAGTAGCTAAACTTCCTTTTGTTACAAAATTCACAACTCTTCTTGGTGTTGCAATTTTAATGTCACATAGTATTTTAAAAAAGGCTCACGATTAGGCTGAAAAGCAAATTATAAATTTGACCAAATTCATAAATGATTACCCAAATGTATGGAATCCAAAACAAACTGACGGGTTTAATAATATAAGTAAAACTTTATGGAAAGTTGAGTAAACCCAATTTAGACAAAAATCTAGTAAAAATATCACAAAATCTAGCCAAGGAACAAATTAATTGTACGCTTTTTATTAGTTTAGATATAAAGGTAGATTTAAGGTTTTTAAAAGACAAAAATAAGCCGAGACCTACAAGAAATACTTAATTGGAGGTAAGTAATCATTAATTCCTTTTGTTTACAGTTTCACATAACATAAATACGAACGATACCATTTTCATTTCATTTTGTCTTGCCACGTCATTCTTGCATCGGTTGAAAAATGTTTTGCAAAGTGCTCTAGAACCGCGTGTGCTACTCTGGTTGATTTTGTACCAACTCTATTAAAATTTAAAATTGTAGAGGGGACTGGTTTGTTTTGCCCAGGTTTAGACGGAGAATGCAACAAGAATTCTTTCGTCATTAACAAATTGCAAAAGCAATTTGAAACACAGATAGCATATCTTTAAAAGTATTTTTAACTACTCGTCTTGCTTTGCGTGTTTTTCTGGAAATGGTGTCGTCAAGTTCTCCTGTACAGAAACGCATCGTCAGAAACAAACACTCAAGGTGTTGTTTTGTCCGGGCGGTGTATCCTAGCGCTGACGAGTTCCTAAAGAACGAAACAGCTGTCCGCTAGTTCTGATGTTGTTTTTCAGAATTGCACTGACATTATTCCTAGCCTATTTTATGGTGAATCCAAATTCAATTATGATTGAATTTGAACCGGCCATGATTAAAGCGATTGGAGCAGAATTTTCGGAAACAGCGATACGTGGTTGCTTTTTTCACTTTACCCGGTGCATATATCTACGAATTGAATCGGACGGCTTAAAACAAACATTTAACAATGGCTTAGACTTTGCTCTGAAGTAGAGGATGTTATCGCGTTATTGGCGTTCGTTCCTCCTGTAGAAGCTCCTTTGACAGACAGTAGTTGATTACTTTGAAAACGCGTGGATTGGTCGTCGAAATCGACGTTGTCAACAACTTCACTTGAGGAGCTGCTTTGTCTCCGTGTCAGACGGTCTTCTAAAACCAATAGCTCAATAGAGGGATGGCATCGCAAGTTTCAGGGGCAGATTAGCGCAGAGCATCCGAAAATTTAGAAGTTTATCGATGCATTAAAAAAAGAGAACAGAGCTTAAATTATATTGTTGTTCGTCTGCGTGGTGTTGCCCACAATATTTCTTATTAAAATTGAATGCTTATGAGAATTTTATTGTTGATTTGTTTAAGGTCAGCTGAGATCGTATGAGGTCATATAATATATTTCTTTTTGAATAATATTTCGTTTGAACGAATTATTATTCGAACAAGTTACCATTCGAACAATTTATTTCGAACAAATTTTCTGGAATTGTTTATTTTCGTTTTGGTGCAATTCTTCTTGTTTTACTTCAAGATTTAAGTTTCTTTTAACATTCTATAATTTATCTAATAATATCCGAAAGTAACAAAAAATTTTTGCACAAGGCATGTCGTTTGTTCTAGATTTTTTTAGGTCCGTGAAGTTGGGCGTTCCCAGTCGACGGACTTAAAAATACTTTATCTCGAAACTTTGTGTTAATTTTGTGCTATTTATTGCTGATAATTAAAACTATTGTGCTAGAACATTTATAAAGTGATTAACAAAAATAAAAGGGTATGGCCAACTTTACGCTGCCATACCTAGATGATCAAACTTAATTTTTTTTACTGAATAATTTTGTGCAAAATTTGTGATATTTATTGCTGATAATTAAAAATATTGTGCTAGTATAGTTAAAAAGTTATTACTAAAAACAAATGGGTACGGCCAACTTCACGCTGCCATACCTAAATGATCAAATTTTAATTTTTCCACTGAACAATTTTGTTGCTATTTTTTGCTGATAATTAAAAATATTGTGCCGGTATACTTAAAAAGTTATTACCATGCTGCCATATCCAGATAATCAAATTTAAATTGTTGATAATTAAAAATTTTGTGCTGGTATATAAAAAAAGTTATTAACAAAACAAATGAATATGGTCAACTTTATGCTGCCATACCCACATGATCAAATTAAAAACTAATTTCAACGTGTTTACCGCCTTTTATAGCTATTTATAGTAAACTTTAAATACATAGTAAAATTACACTATGAGATGGCTCTGCTATCAAACACTTTTGGATCGTAACTTCGTCATACTTAAATATAAGCTATAAGGGGCGTCAATGCAATTTTGGGAAGATACAGTAGAGTGTATCTCCTACTGCTGATGAGCCCCAAGAGGACAAAACGGCCGTCCAGTAGTTCACTCTGGTGTCGTTTGCACAATTGCATTGACATTGCTTACCTCCAATGTCCTTTTACGTTGTGGTTTTATCCCGACGAATTATTCAAAGCTGATTTTGAATTTCGCGGGTGTTAAACTAGTTTCAACGTGTTTATTGCTGTTTATACCTGTTTATAGTTTACTAATAACGTTTTGTGTTAAAATTTTTTTAGGGTAAATGGTGTATTTATTTAATACAATTTATACGCAAGCTTTCGAACTTGAGCTAAGTTTTTCGTCAGGTAGTATAAATTAGATTAATTTGACAATTGTAAAACTAAAAACAATAACTCGTAAGGGAACTAGATAATTGAAGCAAATTTATTTAGCTACAACATTTGCTCAAAGGTCTAAAGGAAAACCACCATAATAACTATAGACGTAGCTTAAGTGTAATCGATGGACAAATTAAGATTCGGAAATAACAGGTAACCAGATGTCAGATAGTTCGTAACCATTGTCTCTATTGAAATTGTTAGGATATTTATTAAATTCAATACCTTCTCTAATCTTTCTTGATTTCCAGTTATTTGTTTTAGAATTTTTTTTAGAAAAGGTGTTATAAGCTACTTTTATCTTATGTTTACTTAGTATTCTTCCAGTTTTGTCACTTATGTTGGAAACAAAAGGTAGAATAACAATTTTTTGGATAATAGTTGAATCATCTGTTAAAGTAGGTCTTGTCGTTTATCGTTACACGATTACATAATGTGCGAATCGTCCCAAGTTTCTGAGCTGAGTGATGGTGAAGATTTGCGTTTATGTATTGATCTGTATGTGTTGGTTTTTGATGAACTGAATGTATTAAAGTACCATCTGGCTTCCGTTTTATTTTTACATCAAGAAAAATTAAGGTACCATTAATTTTTTTTCAATACTAAATTTTGTTTGAATGTTGATTGTTAAGATATTGTAGAAAAATTTGTAGTTCATCTTCACCATGAGACCAAATCGCAAAAATATCATCTACATATCTAAGCAATAATTTGTTTTTTTTTGCAGATTTTAAGGCTTCTTCTTCAAAAATTTGTCTTTTATGTCTAAAACGTTTTGTGTTACTTTAATTAGAATTTAGGTACGAGTACGTAGTAATACCATTATGATGTTATCACAAAGATCATGTATTTACTATAGTATAAGTATTATTACAAATAAGTTAAGTTGCTTTTGACAGAATAAAAAAGACTGTAACGCACACAGCAACAGTTTGAATTCTAGTTTCCAGCTATCGGTTCGTAAAGACACGACAAAGTTTAATTCAAACTGATATGTAATATTTAAATCTAAAAATTTTAAAAAATCTTATAATCCTGTTCAGCTCTTTTTTGTCGCTAAAACTATGTATTATTTACAATATTTATGTTGATAAATTGTTAGGTACCATTAAAAAGTTTGGCTTTCTTTGAAAAATTAGTGCTCAAAAGTTTTTAAAATTTTGTAGATACGTGACAAAAAATTAATGACTCTAAACGCAGGCACCTGTGAAATCCTTAGTTTTTTAGAATGTATTTCAAACACATTCTTAAATACTTAACAACACTGGTCGAAGATTAGAGTATAGGTAACGTATTATTGTATTTGTAAAATTATAAGTGGATATTGTAACACCTTCTCGCGCTTCACGCGTGCTACTTTGTAATTCTTTGGAAATTAATCGGATCCGCGGCTTTACATGAGATAAATGCTCTTTTCTCTCTGTTTATACATAATCTTCCAAAAGTAGCTTATCTCTTGATATTGTAATTTCTTTAATTCTGTCTAATTTTGTTCGTTTTTTTTGAGTGTTTCTATCTATCTAAATATCTATTAATTTTTGTGTCACTTATCTTTTAAGTATGTCTATTTAAATGTCATTATGGTTATGATTTTATTGTAGTTTAACAGAGAACCTGAGGTAAACATTCACGTTACGTATCAGCATCGAATATTTTAATGTAAATAAAAATTCAATGTGTCCGATACATATGATGCGTACGATTCGGAACAGTAGACGTCAACCTTTATAGAACTTACACATTTTCTACAATTAGATTATATGTTTCAGTAACTGTAAACATTTTTAATTTTTTGTTCTCAACTGTAAGTTTAACGTGCATTGTACGTTCCAAGTTTGTTTTGGATAAAATAAGTGTTTTAACTTTATTACCTCGTTGATGTAATTAACGTTGAAATATTTTTAACACCATTTATAAATCAACTTGTGTTTATTTTTATATTTTTAATGTTTTTTATAGTGAAATGTTATGGACATTAGCTTTTAAGTAAATAATAAATTAAATTTTATAACACGCTCGTATTAAACTTTTATAATTTTAATGACCACTAAAACTTAAAGAAAACTATTAGACGTTAAATCTTTTAGCAGTTTGATTGAAGTTACTACAATTACGTTATAAAAAATATAGCAACTATTTTTTTGTATTTGTAAATTAAAAAAACATACATTAAAGAATAACAAAAAATACTAATTGTTTAATGTATTAACGTATAGAGTCAATTACTGAAATTGATATTAATTATGAAAGTAATAGGATGCGTAATTACAAATAGGATTTAACAACTATTACTGTTGTAAATGTGTGTTTACCTTTGGTTTAATAACAACGCATTAATAGTTACATTATGATATTGGCCATTATCTAATTAGCACAATGTTAAAATGCACCAGAAACAGAAATAGGTAATTACGTAATTGAGATTTATTGTAGTAGTAGTAATTACACTTTCAAATTGTTGATTTATAATAAAAATAATAATAAAGGTTTTAAAATGTTCAATACTATCAATATCATGGATCGACAAGAAGTTGTTAGTAAGTTTTATAAAGTTTACAGATAATGAAAGATTTGTATTTGTAACTGAAAATTTTATGGCAAAAAACCGTGCTAAATTAATGTTTCAATGAAAAGACAAAAACAGTATTATGCTAATTTTGTAGATACACCCTTTAAAGATTTTTACAATAAATACAATTTTTGTTTTACAATTTTATAATTAAAATTGTTTTGACTTTAAAAATTGAAATTATGTATTTAAAAAGTTAAACAAAAAACAATAAAGAATTGTTTCTAATACGATTTTCTAACAATTTTTCTCAAAAAGGGTTTATGTTGTTTACCTCGAGTCTATATTTCGCTTGTTTTTAATAATTATTATTTAAAATATCACGACTTTGTTTGTTTTAGCATTATCTAGCCCTTACAAACAAGTTTTTTAAGTTACACATCTATTCTTTGAGTCTACTTGACTTTAAGAATAAAACAAAGTTTGTTACTATTTTAAATTTTTGAATTAAATTTGTGGTTCGAACATGACGTATTTTATGCATAACTATAGTTATAGTGCGTATACATTAAAGCGCTGCGCGGCGAACGCGCAGTGCGCGCACCGATTCATATAAGTTGGTACGGGTTTTCAAGCTGCGCGCGCTCCGCGCACAGACGGAGCGCCTCGATCCATCTCCATGTCGGGTTTTCAACGCTTCGCTTTGTAGGTTTGTAGTTCTAATTCCGCGCCCTTTCGTTTTAGTTAAAAATCGTACTTAATGGAATGGTCAGAAGAAAATATAATTAAGCTTATCGATGCCTATCGAAGCAAATCTTTATTGTGAGATCCACGACACAAAAACCATTTTAAAAAAACACTAAAAGTAGATGCCTGGGAGGCAATAGCAGCAGAAATTGCAATATCTACTGATATGTGCAAAAAAAATGTTTCTTTACTTTCTTCCTGCCGGCGCGAGAAATGGAAAGTAACAAGCAGCCAGAGTACAGGAAAAGGTAAGTTATATGTTGTAATATAATAATAACATAATAATAAGCTATGTCATCTTTAATTTGTTGATAATAATTTGTGAATTTTTGGGGAAACTATCGTAGTAGTAACATGGACGTCATATTACCTCCACTTTCAGTCATCCACGATCCTTCTACTAAAACTCCATTCACTTCATAATCAAAAGGTGACAACAGGAGTGTACGCGTTTGGCGAGTGGTTCCTCAGATAGTTATGTAACAAAATGATTGCCATTACTATCAACTCGGCCTTTTTAGGCTCCAATAACGTTGATATTCTCGAAAAACTGCGCTTGCATACCGAAGACGTTATGGACTATGCGTTGAGCCTTACTCAAGCGATAATTAAAATTACTTTCAGGAGTTTCTTTGGCAAAATCCCCTTAGTATGGCGTCATGAGATATTCACTTAGAGCAAATTTACTATCACCTGCCATAAAATAAGGTATTGTCATAGAATACCCCGCTAATTCTTCTGGTAATGGAAGACCAAATGCTTTTTCTGTAGTCATATTATGTAACTTCCTCCCTTGAAAAACACCTCCGTGGCATCTCACATCAGCAAATATGTAGTTGTAATCACAATTCACGAATGTAAAAAGCACAATACTAAAGAAGGCTTCATAATTAAAGAACATAATTTTAATTAACTTTAAATTTACAGGAGACGGATAATATACTCGGGAATGAAGAGGACATTGAGAACAACCCACAAGGCCAGCCAGAGGACACAGCGCCAGTATTTACTGAGAGGCCTACTAAACGAGCCAAAAAAGTTGTTGACAATAACGCTTCAATGATGAGCAGTGCATTCAACATTTTATGTGAAACTGCCAAGAAGATTGCCAACCAACCGACTAAACCAAACGAAATTGATTCATTTTTCGCGTACGTCGCTGTAAAAGTTAATAAATATGCTCCTTCTGTTCAGAATTCGGTTCAACATGCAGTGTTTGAAATCCTCATGAAGGCTGATACAGGGTTTTATGATTGCGCTGCTTCAAATCTCCAACAGTTTAACTATTGGCAGAATCCTCCAGGTGTACCCATACATTCCTAACAATACAATTTGCAACCTCTACATCCCACATAAGCACTTGTTCCTATCCTATCGCCATCTGATTCCTTGCCATCTACCTCCACTCAACCATCTCCATCAGTTATTTCAAAACATTTTTCAGATTTTCTGTAACCTGTCTCTAGTTAAACGAGTTTTGGTGGTGTTTATAGAAAGAAATTTTATATTAACCACGAATAAAAATAAAAATATTTCAACAGTAGAATAATTAAATAGCTACTCATTCAAATGTTACCTTGATATATCCCTGTAACTCATTGACAAGTGCTGAGCAAACTTGTGGTACAATCGTCCAATAGACTGTCTGAAAATCCTGAATGTGTATTGAAGCGTGTGCGGAAAATTCTTCGAAAGCAATTCTTCGAAAGCAATTGTTCGAAAGCAATTCTTCGAAACACAATTCTTCGAATAAAGAGTTATTCGAATAATTAATTCTTCAAAATTGTATTTTTCGAAAAGCAATTGTTCGAAACAACAGTTCTTAGATAAAACAATTTTTCGAATTATCCAAGCTAATGGGTTACAACAACGATATGAAAATGATGCCGATTTTGCATCAACTCTTAGGTTGCTTTCTGCTATTGCATTTGTCCCTGTAGATCGTGTGGTTCAAACTTTTGAATACCTCTGCGATCATAACGTATCTCCTCCTGAAACACAGGAGATTCTAGATTATTTTGAGGACATCTGGATCGGCAGGCCAAATCGTCGCTAACAACGGCGATCGCCAAGATGCCCAATTTCTTTGTGGAACTGTTACGCTAGTGCATTACGAGGATTGCCTAAAACCAATAACTCTCTTGAAGGTTGGCACCGAGGGTTTCAACAACAAGTATGTGGAGAAATCCACCCAAACTTTATTTATATCTGCTATTAAAAGAGAGCAGAGTATTAATGAACTCCGTATTGAGCAATACATTAGCGGTCAACAAGCCCCCCGTGGTCGTAAAAAGTACAAAGACTGTGCTCAAAGAACTTCTTATTCAGTTTTTATTATATGGAGCGTTCATTAATAATTGAAGTTTGCTTGAATTTAGCGTTACGCTAATCTGGGAAGTTAGGCATCGGGCCGGTAAAAAGAAGCTACTTTGCCGTATACCTACAGGTAACGCAATTTATGGTCCTCAAGGCATCATTGAAAGAACTAAAGTTTTGAACAATTAGTCATTCGCACAACTGCTTATTCGAAGAATTGCTTTTCGAATAACACTATTTCGAAGGATTACTTATTCCAATAATTGTTTATTCAAAGAATTGTTTTTCGAAGAATTGCTTTCAAAGAACTGCATTCGAAAAATTGCATTCGAAGAATTTTCCTGTAACCGTATTGAAGGCTAGTATATGAATCTCCCGTAGCAAGAAATCGCAGTGTCGCTGCTAACCTAGAACAATTAATAATTAAAGCTAGTTGATGTAATTCGTCTTGATTCACGACAAAAAAATACGAAATTAAAAAAACATGTACCGGAATAGAAAGAAATTGTATGGTTTGAATGCTACCAAAAACGCAGTTTTAATAACAAAATATTGATACTCACCTGTCTTGAACCGAAATGGCAGTGCAAAGATTCGTATCCTTTATGGAAATATGAGGACCAATCTTTTGCAGGAGGTTCTCGAAGTTAGTTGGTGACATTGTAGTAAATTTTTTCACTAATTTTATGGGGTTTCAAATCCAGCATTAGCTCCGTGCCAATTCTTTTTTTGAAAAGGTCGGAATGCCACAAACGTCTTTTTCTTCTTTTATTCCTTTCGGAGCTTGCCATTAAGTTAGCCGCACTACTCATCACCAAAAGTGGGTAGTTCTGTTAGCGCAACAAAGGCATGTTTGAAACTGAATGCTCAATGCGCGTTTGCGGGTTTCCTATGGATCGTGGGAGGACGTTAATGTATGCGCACTTTTATACGAACAAGTTCAGACTCATTTTCTTTGTTTGATCAGTTTCAAAGTTGATGTCGAAGTGTCATATTTGCAAGTTAGAACATGCATTCTGCATTTTCATATAAATATAAAATTCCTGTGATGTGAGTTCAGTTTTTGATTTTGATCTGTAACGATTTAAATGACAATTTGGTACAATTTAAGCTGGCGTATAGACAACTTCTTAATTTTCTCTTCTTATCAACTATTTTTGGATTTTTTTTTACGTTTCTTTTGTGGCTTCTGGTGTGAGATATATATTCTTTAGCAAAAGAACCTCTATTTCGTACTTCCTTAGACTCTAATTCGGAAAGTAACATGGCGAATTGGAATGTAATGTTTTCAGTTGAAGATTCTTCTACACTTGGAATTCTTAGCTAGAATTGACGAATTGTAAACGTCTCGTGGTTTTTGACAACCACAGCTTTTTCTTTCGGCTTTTGAGGTTCTGTCTTCTTGTGTTTAGAGTTAAATGCCATTCTTTACGTTCTTGGAAGGATGTTGCTGCTCTGAATTTTTGCCTTTAGATTATGATGATCGAATAATAAACACAATTCGTAACCGTATGATGGGAGTTAACAAAACCATTGGAATGTACTTTTCCACTGTGCGATATCTTTTTATGCAATTGTTAGAACCAGTTTCGGAGCAGATGCAACTCAAGATCATTCGCCGGAGTTTGACTTCGTTCCATCAATTTCAGTTTTTTTTCTCAGTTGGTATTTTTAGGAAAACGTTTGGAGTCGAACATTAGTTCTAGTTATTTTTTCAGTTCTCTAGCATTCTAAATAAGTACGTCTAGAGTCATCTTTGGCCGATACGAATAAGACTTCTTCGGCACCTGATGCTAATCCTGTAGCTGGTTCTTTTGTTGTTATTTCACTCCCATCTTCTGTACGTACCCAATGTCTAATGCTTGTGTACACTGTCGTTCTAAAACTGCTAATTTTTTACGTTTTGTTTGTTTTCTAGCTTCTTTTTTTGGTTACTAAAATTATTTGGCCTACTACAGATCTTTGGCATTTAGGTCTGATATCTAAAGCTACTGAACATAAGAAATGATTAGTTGTTTTCTCAGTTCTAAAAGGAATAGTCTACCTTTTTTTGGTTTCCTGCTAGATTTTGAATCTTGCAATGTACACAGTAAAGGAATTATTACTATACCTTATTACACATATATTATATTGTGCAACAAAGTTATTTGTCAGTGTTTTGTGGTAAATTCCTTTGTGCCATTATAATGTGAGATTATACCCGGTTTGTATTGAAGAGATTACATCATCGCTGTGTTCAGTACTGATAAGTATCACTGATTTGTTTTTTTTTGGTACTAACGTAATATTTTTTTGAAATGCAAATATTGAGCACTCTGTTCAATGCTTATTTGGTAATAATATTGAAAGCAAGTCAGGCTTCTTTTTCCTAACTGTTCCACATAAAGTCAAACCACATGATAACAATTCTTGTACTAAAGGGATACTAGTAAAAAAAATGTCGGTAGTAATTCCGCAATCATCTCCTAAACTTTTGACTAAATCCACTACTACACGTTAACCTTGATTCTTTTCTGGCATGTTACCTTCTTTACCAATTTAAACTTACATACTGAGAACGTAACCGCTATCGGCGTCAGCTAATGTACAAACCTCTATACCGTACTTGTTTGGATTTCATGTATATTTTGAATGGACACGGACCCCTAAATGAAATCAGTTGTTCCTATATTGTGAAATGAGTACTAGGATTGTTCCTTTTTGACAATTTTTTACAAATATTTTGATTTTTTTCATCGACTCTAAGAAATACAAATAAATACATAAAGTTATCCCTAGACATTGTTGCTGAAAAAATATAAGCTATTTTGGTTTAAAAAAACTAAGCGGTTTTTGTGTTGCTTTCAGTGCGCTCATTATAATAAGCAACCTAGTAAAAGCATAAATTTTGTTTTTAGTAGTCGCATTCTATTGACGGTTTTTACTAAAAACACAAATACTACTTTTGTGATTGGTAAATAAAACTATTTTTTTAACTATAGACTCGCTTATAAACAACTCGAAAATTTCGGCGATAGCAGAAACCTTTTTCGAGTAATTTATTAATTCACTATTTTTTTAATTAATTTTAGCTGCTTTTGCTTTTCTGCAACGACTGGGATGCTTATTCAATACTAATCCCGATTTTGCTACATAGTGAGACTATGTGTAGTTAATGATATATTCTCATCTTTTTCACTCTATGCAGGAAGAAATGTACTATGTCATTATATTTTTATACAGATCAGAATCACATTTAAAGAACGCTGATCGCTAATGATATAAATACTGTCACGTACACTTCAGTGACATATACCACTCCGAAGATGCAAACTGCAATGTCTTGCCCTATCGAGCCCGAAATTCTGCCCGGCTGTACTTTTCAAACGGATTGGGTCTTGGTCTAAACGCCTCAACCCTGTCCACGACGCCCAAAAGATCTATCACTTCGTCATCGGATGATAAACTTAAAGAATCAAACTTCATTTGGATTAATTTTCTAGTCACGCAAACAAAACACAAAAATCGAAAAAGAAATGTTTAGAATTTCTGAAAAGAACTGTATAAACAACAAAATCAAGAGAACACAATATAACCACGACGCACCAAAACGAACGTGAAACGAGGTTATGTTAGGTTAAGTGTAGCATTGCAGTTTACGATTACTGCGCATGCGTCCGTTAAATTTAGTTGACCAAAATGTCCACTTAATTTAATTAAGACTTAAACCAAAATAATCTGGCGTTAGACGTTCTAGAAACCCATTTTTTAGTTTAACAGAGAATTAAACTTAATCTTCTTTTAAATTCGTTTCTAGAAACCGGACATAAAAGAACTTCAGGGTATATGTTGTATTTTAAGTGGCGACAATAAAAAATCAAATCATTGTGCGACAAATAACTATGAAATTAGTAAAATTGTAAAATTTAAATTTGTTCCAATAGCATCTTGTGATGTTGAGAGAAATTTCTCTAAATATAAATACATTTTAAACGATAGGAGGGAAGGACGTTTATTTGAAAAAAAAAATATTAACTATAAAATGTTTAAATTAAATTATGTTTTTTTTTTGTTTTAACTGTATTGTTATATGTAAATATATGTTTAGATTCAGTGTTATGATTTTTATTTTCATTTTATCTGACTTTAGGCAAATAATGAGTTAATATTTACTGCAAAATTAGTGTTTTAAACTGCATATTTAAGTGCATATTTTACACATTTTACGTTGTACATAAGTGCATGCATATTTTTACATGTTATAGTGCATAACTATCCTTACTCTAATTATAACATACAATTGTATTGAAGAATATTTAAAACAAAAAGCATGTGCATTCGAAAAATGATTTTATGTAAATTGTTTTTAATTTTATATTTATTGATCTTATTGATTATCTTGGTAATTATTATTAATTTTGCTAATATTTTGAGGTGATGCAGTATAGATGTGACATTTCATTTACAGTATTTCTGCTATAGTTATATATGTACAATACAACAAAAAACTACATAATTTCGCAAATTATTGCGTTTTATGTATAAATTATTTTTTTTTTTAGAAAAGGTCGCTAACTTGCTTTGAATTAAGCATTTACAAACTCCTCGTTATCCGTAGCTATAATTCATATTTAACAAGAGAAAGTTAGAAAACAAATTTGAACAATGTATTTAAATTTAATTCTGAATTATAGGTAATGTTCACGATTAATTAAATTTAAAAATGCATTGTGTCTAATGTAAACGAGAAGGATCTCACCGTGGAATACACTTTCCTTTTATAAGTCTGGTAAAAAGTTACAACAATAACAACGTGACTGTTATAAATCCAATATACATGGAATCCAAAAAGTCTCTCCTACTTGTTAAACCGCACGTGAGCGTAATTAAATTTGAACCTGCCTATATGGTTATCACGATTTTGTAAATAGAAAATTTACTTTGCTGTGTTTAAATAAGATTATAAATTTAATTAATTCTTAGCTTAGTTGTTTTTTTTTGGGTTATTAAAAACTCCAATACGTTTATAAACGTTTAACTGATAAGTTTTAATTAGCTTAGATAAATACAACCCATATCTTAATTAATGAAGATAAATAAAAACCGTACATACCGCCGGTTGGTTTCAAGTGAACAGGTTATAAACCACGGTTACCTTTGATGTTTAGATCTGGGAATATATAATTAAATACGAATATTGAGAACAAATATTTGAGTTATCGTAACTGTACCGCATGGTAAACAAGCGGTTTTCAGGTAAACAAACGGTGGTAAATCAACAGACTGAATGATGCTTGATACATACGCACCTTCGAAATATCAAAATCGTGCTTTCAAAGCATTTAATTAACTACTTTGAAACTTAAACACATTACGTTTTATATAATTTATTACTAAATTCCAATTAATGTTTTATTGAATGCGTAATTTAAGATCGTACACGTGCGTATGTCACCGCTTCCAAATACAAAATACAAATCTACTTATACATTGGTTTAATTTTCGCATTCGATGTCTAAGAAATATTCGACGTAAAAATTAAAACCAATTATTAAAATTTGAAATTGAAATATGATGGATTGAGTGGTAAGTTTCGTCACAACATTTAATTTAAAAGTTTGATATTATTCAAGTTGGAAGTGCATTAGGTTAACGTCGGAAACAGATATCAATTAATATAGTTTCCTAGCGGTTGAGTCTCCCCTAGAATATTGTATTATCTGGCATACCCCATCTATTCTTATGCTTCGGATCGTTGCCTTAATGTATCATTCTTAGTGCAGTACTCTTCTTCTAGGATTACATTGACATTTTACAGATGTTAAGAGTGTCAAATTTAAAACTAATTCTCGAGCACTTTGTTCATTAATTTTCTTAAACAAAAAGATTTATAAAACAAAATTATAAATTATTATAACAAAAGTAGCATTAAGTAATAACTCCAACAATGCCAGTAGGTACATCAACAAAAAACGTTTAGAAATTATTTTTATGATAATTACATAAATTTAAACAATTATTTAAGTTTTTTATATTGTTTATAGTAACATTTGTTTATTTATATAAACATTAAAATTTTTGAAACTGATAAATTGGCATCGAAAACTTTCACGGTCGGAGTTAACTTCTATAGACTTTAAAATCTATCATCTTAAAAATTCTTTCTTTCTTACTTTTTTTCAAATTTAGAATCTAGCTTAGTTTACATGTTTACCTTCTGATTATAACTTTGATTTAGTATAATCAATTAAAAAATTTTAATTTGTATCCCACTTTACTAAGTCTTTAGGCTTTATGCATTTATAAAACAATAAAATAAATATTTATTTTTATTTATTTTCAGAACAACATATACAAAACAACACAAAAAATAAGAATAAGTAAAGAATTATTTACAATAATAATATATTTCTTAATTATGCTATAATTTAAATTGACTTTTATTACATTTATTATTTATTTATTACGGGCGAAACCATATATTATTAACTGTTTTTCTAAGTTAACTCAAATAAAATGTTGCTGTCTATTTGTTAACACTAATGTGGGAGGAAAAGGTGCGTTTTACTTCAGAAGACGTCAATTAAGGAAATTTAAATTTATTTATTAAAAAGCGTTTTCACTGTAAATTCAAATATAGTAATCCAACACCAAACTACGTAAACCCTGGTTTGAATTTTCTTAACCTGATACCTTGGTATAGTTTGTAGTAACGAGCTGCTGTATCAAATCTTGAAGATTTTCTTTGGGAGTTTTAGATGTAGCGGTTACCAAGTGATGATCTACTTACAATTTATTTACACATACAACTTAAAACAACAATAAGTTTGCAGAATATTCTAAAAAAAAACTGTTAAAAAGTTTAATCAATGCAATAAAAAATTAGCTCGATATTTCGGAGTGAGAGTCGCGCTACCCAGTAAACACAAAATTGATAATGTTTAGTAACAGTTTCAAAACAAAAAATTTATGATTCACTCTTGTTTCAAACAGAAAAGAAACCTAACTGCAATAAAATAGCTATAAGTCCATCGCTGTTTCACTTATTTGAATCAGTATAGTTTTGGTATTTTAAATTCAAATCTGTTGCAAACTAAATGTTGCATTCGGGTTACGTTTTAAAAGCTTCGTTCTTGAACTGATACTAAATGATCTATACATGTATGATTTTTTTGTTTCAATAATGAACTAAAACAATTCTTTCAATAATATAATACATTTTCAAATGCACGTTTCAAATTTTATTGCACAATAAATATTTTTAAATACAATATCACATTGAGTTTTTTACATATTGCAACTTTCCTGGATGTGGTCTTTTCACAGAAGCCTCGAAAACTGCATCAGTTACTGTTGGGTAGCAACTTTTAACCGCATCTGTAACATAGAAATAAATATTTCATTTATATACATACATAATCATAGAGTTACACAAAATTAATTACAAGTGAAAAGATATCAATTTGCAGCGCAAGCGTTGACGACAGTAATCAAAAGTATAGCAACGACTAATGCTGACTAATGACAAAGTATTCGTTTTTCCTAGAACGATTCCACTGTTTTGAAAATAATTCAATCTTATTTAATCGATCTTTAACCAATTCTAGTTATTCAAAAAATATTCGGTTTTAATAAATCAGTTTTTAGCCGGTTGCTGATTATGGGATAAAAATTGCAAGTACTGAAACGGTTTAAAACTGATTGTGAAAAATCGGAACTCTTTCAATTCAAACGTAATGAAACAATTGTTTTAATTTTGTGACTGTAACAGTTTCAATCCGTGTTTACTGGGTAATTACGATAAACAAAACGAAGAAATATTTATTGCAGATCCCATTAACTAAACAATTTTAAGACACAAATATTATTAAAAATAAATTTTATTCAGCAAGACTATAGAGAATGAGGTTAAAATGAACAATGTAAAACTATACAGATATGAGTAATTGAGATTTCGTTAATAAATATCACAGATAAAAATGATGTTACAGACCCCTAAATTGGGCAACCTTTCGTACATCTAATTTTCGTGTTATAACTCAAAAGCCTAACTTAATTGGTAAGCGACGAATAAAAACTTAAATCGATGCGAAATAAGTGACTTTTGCAATCAGAAGCAAAACGCACTATGATAAACTTAATCCGTTATGACACAAACGAATTTGTGCTAATTACTCGTGATAACACATATATCTCTTTACGTTTGGCAATTACATAAATTAATAGATAATAAAGGATATGTACTCACCATTGTCTAGTCATGCTAATAGCTATTGGGATACTTGAATCGTGTCCTAACATTGCTTAAAGTGAAGAAAAAATAAATTGGATATAGATTGATATCACAAATAATTCGCTCAAAATTTAATCAATGAACTCTATGATTCCGAATATGTCAAGCTTCCAAATGACTGTCATTCATTACTTGGTAGGTCAAGCAATAAACAATAGAAAATGGTTTTTGTTTTTTTTTAAACCTAGACAAAAGAAAATATACTATATACTAAAGTATATTTGTGAGGTTATGGTGTTTATATTAAATAAATTTGTTTTTCTGTAATTATTTAGTAGACGACTAATAGGTGAGGTTTGTAAATACTTGTTACTATCCTAATGGTAATTTTAGTTTGTTAATTGTAATTTAATAACACTTTTATATTTATTTATTACTTTACATAAATCAAACAAAATTACGAATTAAGAAGGGTATAAGAATCGAGTTGAATTAAATGCGTACGATAAATGCTCATATATGAGCTTTAATTTTAATATTCACGTTTAGCTTTAGTAAATATTGTTATATTATACCTCTAAAAAATGATACTTATTGTCAATACACTTAAAGGTTATTTTTTTCTACAGTTTTTACTTATTTTACGTGCATCGTTACGTAATTAAACAGGTCTATTGCGTAAAAGATAAACCCAAGCAACATTTTGTAACCGTGGTTACGTTATAACCAGTTGCAAATTAGTAACATTAGCACCATGGTAAATAAACCGTTGCAGCAACGTAGCAGCAACTTTTGTAATTTACTGAGGTTTCAAATCTATTACAGAAATAACCATTTTAGAACTATGGTTATAACTAAGTTTTTCTTAAACCCTTATGTAACTACAGTGTCAATTTAGTGGCATTAAAACCTTTATTTCGGTTTCGAGTGTAACAGTCTTGAAACTATGGTTACAAGTGTGAATTTCTAAAACTACACTACAGTGTTAATCTATACGTTCAAACAGCAACAGAAGAAGTGCATTTTACGAGATTTTTATAAGACACATAGCCCATTATCATTATCCAATAAACAGTACCGAAAGTGTTTCTAATTCAAAACTACGTAAGTACAATTATTGGTATATTATATTACTATAATTTTAATCGTGCATTTAAACTACTGTTTCTAATTTAATCAACGTTGAAGAATTAGTTGCAAATTATAAGTAAGCAAATTTTAAATTGATTTTATTTTCTTATAGGATAAAATAGAATTTGATTGCAAGGCCATTACAATATTACACACAGTGATCAGAACGTGTAAATTAGATCGCCATTGCGAACGCCTATAATCTTTAAAAAAGCAGTCGAGATTATGATCATTGAACCGATTATAATTGCACATGTGCATTTGTAGCCTAATACAAATATTTAACTAAAAATTACGTAGACGCATTAAACTATAACATGTGAGGGATATCTTAATCCGCCATGGTCTTTTAACCCAAAGACATTTTTCTCTTAAGAAAATTTATGCATTTACTATTTACAAAATTTAAAAATAATAGACATAATCCGCTTTTCTTGAAAATTTGCAGTAAAAACCTGTTTACTGGTACCTACCTGCAACAGATGTAAAAATTCTTTTATTATATCTTTTTTGTTTGAATTTAGTTCTATAAGAAACTATAAAAATTTAAATAATGTACATTTATTATAACTTTTTATATATCTGTATATTTTTATTAATATATTTTTATCTCTACTTTTGTTTTAATATTTATGATGCAGTTAGTAACTAAAATCTTGGATAAGTTGCTTAACAAAGCGGTTATAAAGTAGTTTCAAATAATGGTAATAAGCATGTTTTCAAAACAGTTACATAGCAGTTGCTGTAAACGGTAACTACAATGTTACAAATCAATTACAAAACCGTGTTGATAAACCATTACAGAAACGATTCAGATTAGGTAAACATGATTTGTAAAAAACCGTTATAGCAACGCTGCAAAACAGTTACAAAGTAGTAATTGCAACGGTTTCAGACACGTTGTAAAACGGTTATAATATTACTGCAGTTGCCTTGCAACTGACCAAATCCGGTATTGACAACGTGTCAGGAAAGACTCAGCAACTATTCTGTAACTAAATACCTTACTGAAACCATAGTTTCAAGAGAGTTTTACAACCGTTTTGTAACTGATTTTTGCTATTTGGGAATCGTTTTAGCTCCTTCAATACAAGTAGAGGATCTTTATTTCATTTAAATCGTCAAAAGAATAATAATAACGAGGATGTAAAATTAAATAAAAAGAAATTACTTGCGATTGAACTAACACGGTTTCTACTAACGTTAACTGAGAAATAAGTTTCAGTCAATGTCAGACACGAATCACTGTTATCGTATCGCCAGTGGGAGTTGTATACATTTTCTCAAACTATGAAAATGTAAAACGTTACAAACTTAAATGAATTTTGTTGTCCATAAATCCACGGATTCAACTCTGTTATGTTAAATTTTGAGAAACAGTTAGAAACACCCGGACTTTTATATTTCGAAACCAAGCTCGTCACTCCTATTCAAACTCTACCTGCCAAAGAACACGTCAAACATCTCCAGCGATTAGAAGAACTCCTATTCATGCAGAGAGAGTGAGAGATAGACTGAATGATAAAGAGAAGGTTGTGATTATACAACCAAAAGTGGAACAAAGCAGTGATGTAACAAAGGATGAAAGTAAAAAGGTTTTGAAGCCAATAGAACTGCAACTATAAATAAGTGGAGGAAGAAGTACGAAAAGTGGAGCTATTTTTGTTGTATGTAAATCAGCAGAAGATAAAGAAAAATTGGAACAAGTTGCAAAGACTAATTTGGGGGATCAATATGAGTTAAAAAATCCAGGAAGTAGAAAGTCAATAATGAAGTTAGTTGAATTGAAGGAGGAGATGAATGAAGTTAAAATTAGGGAGAGTTTACTCAAACAGAATGTGGGGATTTTTGCCAAGGAACCAGAGGTTGTAATAAAGAACGTAATTAAGCTAAAGAGTACACATTCAGTGGTGAAGTGAAGTATAGTTAGCAAGGTTCAAAATCTACGTGTACATGGCCCGACTTGTGATCACGATGTTATTGCTTTTTCAGAGACATGGGCTACGTAGTGATATTGTAACTACAGAATTAGGTCTTAATAGTTCTTTCAATGTATATAGATAGGATAGAAATATCCGTTTAAGTACAAAGTTGAGTGGTGGTGGTACTCTAATAGCTGTAACTAATACTATACCTTCTTCTCTTGTCTTAAATAATTGTTAAATTCTGTTCAAAAAACTAAAGCTATGATTTACCCTTGGTACTTACCTCCAAAGTCACCTTTACTTTTGTATGATCAGTTTTGTGGTGAGATAGACAGATTACTGCTAACTAACCCAGGTCATCAGTTTATCGTGTTGGAAGATTTTAATTTCTCTAGAATTTTTTGGAATATCAGTGACACTGCTGATGATGTGGATGTGTTGAACAATAAATCTTTTTTATTTGTTAATGCTTTTGATAGTTTAGGTCTTCGTCAGATTAATTTTGTTATGAACACTAGGGGAACCATGTTGAACCTTTGCTTCACATAGCTCACAGAAGTAGATTGTGGTCCTACCGATGACCCACTGGTAACACCTATAGGTATTGTTGGTGGATATTCACCTTTATTGATTAATTGTTCTCTTACTACAGACATAATTAAGGGCCGTATATTAGAAGTAGAAGAAGAATATAATTTAAATTTCAATGCATTTGTTTTTTGAGTCCAATTCGTGGGATTTAGTTTTAAATCACAATGATCTTGATCTTGCCGTAGAAGCCTTCTATAATGTCTTAGACCTAGCCTTTCAGAGGTTTGTTCCTAATGTAAACGTAGCGCTATCTAATTTTCCAAAGTGGTATTCATGCAATCTTAAAAGTGCCATTACTACTAAGATAATAAGAGATTTAAAGAAACAAGAACTGATATCGACTATAACACTTTTGCCCCGTTACGTTCTAGTTGTAGTAAATTGAGTAAATTTGAGTATTTTAAATATCTAAAAGAGACTGAAAAGAACTTACGAAATAATCTTAGTCGTTTATGGGAATATGTCAAATCGTATTAAGTATTAATGACTTACCTGAGATGATGAAATTTGGTGATGTCGAGTCAACCAATAGTCTCAAGGTTGGAAACATGTTTACAAGTTTTTTTTCCTCAGTGTATCAATGACCTTTCCCAATGTGATATATCAAATATTCAATTTAGTCAATTTAATGGTTTCAATCTGCTTCAGTCAGCAGATGTTAAAAAATCGGCTGGTCCTGACCGTGTACTTCGAGAATGTAGCATGATACTTAGTCTTCCGTTTGTTCAATTGTTCATTGAAAGCTGGTAAATTTCCATCTTTCTGGAAACGTGCCTACATTCGACCAATCTTTAAGAGTGGTGATGTTTCATTAGTTACAAATTATAGACTAATCACCCTCCTATATGCTATTCCTTAGGTTTTTGAAAAATTAGTCAATGCACAGCTTACTAATTTCTTTAAGCAAATTATAGTTACTGAACAGCATGGTTTTTCAATAGGAAGGTCTACTAATACCAACTTAGCAATATATAGTCAATTTATTCTAAACAAATTAGAGATGGGCGAAATAATACACTCTCTTTGCACTGACTTTCGGAAGGCTTTTGATCGTGTGTATCATGCTCTTCCAGTGAATAAACTGAAATTTTATGGGGTTGGTGGCTCGCTTTTGGACTGGCTAGCTGATTATCTCTGTGATCGTTGGTTGGCTGACAAATTATCTTCTATCCACCTTTCAGAACTGTTCCTGGCTTCTTCAGTAATCCCACAGGGATCACACTTGGGCCCTTCGTTGTTTAACATTTTTATAAATGATATAAAAATTGTTTTGTTGAACAGTTTGCTACTACTATTTGCAGATGATTTAAAAAAAATTAAAGTAATTTGCTGTGTCTCTGATATAGTCTTATTGCAGCAAGATAATTGCAAAGCAAATAAAATAGAAGTTAATCTTAGCAAATGTTTTATAATTTTGTTTTCTCGAAAGCAATCAGAGTTCCACATCAACTATAACTTATTTGGTCAGCCTTTAAAAATAGTTGATAAGGTTATTGATCTCGGTGTAACTTTAACGAAAGATATGTCCTTTAGAACCCATATTTGTGATTTAGTTGCTAAGTCAAACTGAATGCTAGGCTTTATTATAAGAAATACTAGTCACTGTAACGTGTGAGGAAAACTTAGCTTGTGTAAGAACGACAACACGAAAATTATCTAGAATGGAAAATTGTATTAACATGCATCCTTTATAAAATATGTTTGTCTTCCTGGCGAAAATCTTATGTTAATGGGACCAGCGTAGTCCACTTCTTGAACGGTGTGCTTGGATTAGTCTAGCATCAATTAATTGACCTATCAATTCTGTAGTTGCTGCTTTAAAATATTTTAAATAAATTGTACAATTTTTGTAACATTTTTTAACAATATTTCGTGTTCTTAATATCCAAAATCCACTTCTCAAAAAACTCATCATGACTTGAGGTCCGCCATAGAGTATCTTCAGATGAGCATTTGCAACTATTAACTGGCTAACGTGATGCTTAGCGGGCATAATAATTGGGTGTTTTTGATCGTAAATCACATTCGGTTGATTGCAACGTCCTCCTACTCTTAAAATGCCATCTTGGTCAAGAAATAAATAAATAGTGTATAAGGCGCTACGTTTTGCTACTGAACCTTTTGTTTTTAATTAATTTTTTCAATAAATTCGCTTTCTTGAACTTGTTTAATACAAAATTGTAAAGTTTGGTTTATCTCGTCAGTCGTAAGAAAGTTTGGATATCGTTTTTTTCTTTTAACATTTTAATCATCTCTAAAAACTTCATGCACACAAAATCATTACATCATCTATTTGCATCGTTGCAAAGGATCTCACTCGTTCTTCTTTCCGTGTTTTTGCTACATCAGGACCCTTAACGTTGTTCACTATCTCCGACTGCCAGTTAAATCCGTTCCACCACAACTTCTCGTTTTTCAAGTTAATTGGTTGTAGGCTTTTCGATGCACAATCAGCGGGACACATATGCGTTAATAGATGTCTCGACTGTTCGACATCAAGCAAACACTTGAGTACTGCCCAAGCATAAACATCTTGCTTTGGTATGTCCATTACTTCTGATCATTAATAAGTTTTGCAGCCAACACTACCCCACGCAATTCTAATCTAGGAATTAAAATCTCTTTTTCTATTGGCACAACTTTAGTTTTAGCAGTGACTAACTTTACGTGTACTTGTTTATTCTCGTACACAACTTTAAATAAACTGCAGCTGCATAGGCTACATTTGACGCGTCTGAGTAGGCGTGTAATTTAAGTTTTGGTTTTTTAGTTGAGTAAACTCACCGTGGAGTTACAATATTTTAAATCTGTTTTAGCTGGTTTTTTAATTTTAACCATTAAGTCGTTAAGCCTTTTGGTAAATCGTTATCCCCAATCCAGATTTGTTTTCTACAATTTTTTAATAAAAATTTTAGCAGTAGTTACTAGCGGTGTAATCCATCCGATATAATCATACAGTCAGTAATGTCTAAAAGAACTTTTTATTCTGGTGGTTCAGGTCCAGGTAAATTTACTCTATTTTTGAAGTCATCCGTAATTCGATTCCAATAAATACCTAGTACTTTCATCATAGTGTCAACCTTAATTGTTGATGATTGTTGTATATTTCATTTGTCCTTTTTAATATGATTAAAAAAATATTGGTTGTTGCTACTCCACTTTTGTAATTGAAACCCACCAGAATTCATTAATTTACTCATTGACCCGTGAATATATAAAGCTTCTTTTTTTGTCTGACAATCAGTCATTAAGTCATTTGCGTAATAATCCCGTTTAGTAATCTGTGCTGCCCAAGGATATTTATTTGTTTTTAGTTGTCCCAATGTTTGGGAGTCACAAAGTTTTCACAGCAAAATAAGGCGCACAAGCAGCTCCAAACGTTGAAGCTAATAATTTTTAATGTTGCATAGGCATCTCAGGTCTCATTCTCCACAAAATTATTTAAAAATTACCTTCGCTTTTATTCACTTAAACTAGTCTATACATTTTTACTAAGTCAGGTACAATACAGACGGGATCTGTACGCCACCGAAACAAAAGATGTCGTAAATCCTACTGAAGTTTAGACCCTACTAAAAGGTGGTCGTTGAGTGATTAATGCCTTGTTCGAAACATTAAATATAACTTTTTTTGTATCTTATCCTCACGAACAACTGCGTGGTGAGGCAAATATACGGCAGTTTTTGATATTGTCTACTAATTTCATGTGATTTAGCGTCGTGTACTCTTCTAAAACCTTGTTGTATTCATTAAAAAACACAGAATTTTTATTCAGTTTTTTCTCTGATGCAAAGAGTTTTCGTGTAGCAATGTCACGTGATTTACAGTACTGACATTGTGGGCCAGCTGTTTTAAAAGGTAATCTGACTATAAATTTTCTATCTTCACGTCTTACTGTAGTTTTTTAATAAAAATGTTTTCAAAGTTGTTTTTCTCTCGTTAACTTTTTTTTCAATACTGTTAAGCTCGTTCTCCATCTCCCAAATTTTTTTAGTAACATGCCTTTTTTTTAACTTCAAAAGTTTTAATGTTCTGACTTTATGATTCTTGTAACACCTTTCCAGACAAAATCCATCCAAATAAAATATTTTGTGCTATTAAATTCTTGTACTGACTCTTTTTAATACCATTTACTAATATTTCTCCATAAACGTCGGCTTCGAGCAACAAATTTATCTTTCCAGGTCTTGCAAATCCTGGATCGGGAAGGGGTAAGTTTTTCAACTCTAACCAATCAGAGATATGCACTTCGTGTGACGGCAATAAACAGGTAAGTAATTTTAATACATAAGCCTTAATCCGTATAATTTTTTCAGGTTTCAGATGTGATTTAGCAGTAATACTAACTGCGTTCTTAACCATCATTTAATCATCTTCTAAATTTGACATCTGACCGTTTACATTTATCCGTTTCAATTAACGTCCGAATAACAAAAGATAAACCGTTTTCACAATTAGTCTTTACAGCAGCTGTTGCTAACAATACATTATAAGTTTTTAAATCTCCTATCGAAAAATTGGTTATTACATTTGTCTCGTTCATTGACAAATTTGTTTCACTTTTAGATTGTTGTTGAATTTCTTCTTTAATTTTTTCATTTTGTTTCGAATTATATAGTTGTTTGTCATTATTCTCAAAATGAAGCAAGCATTTGTGACACGGCGTATTTTGGTGACACTTGGATACTGGATGTGTAGGCAAAAGACAATTAAAGCAAAGTGTTTTGTTTGTGCGATATTCTGTCTCTCAAGAGCTGGCTAGTTCTCAAATTGAAAACGATGATATATGTATGTTTGGCCCGTCACACTTGGCGCATAACTGTTTAGCAGATGTACTAGTTGCGCGCGAAATTTTCATAACGCAATACTCTGTATATCGAATTAAAATTAGATTCCGGTTTTGACGCCCTCTACCGATCTTTCTGTTTAATGACCTGTTGCGGATTTCATTTTGAAGCTGTCAACTACGTGAGACGGTCTGTGTCGTGATTTGACCTAATTCCAAAGATTTTAAGTACATCCACTGTGATGGACAGGAAATTATAAGTTAATTACGAATTTATCGTAATTTATTCGGCACAGGGTAAGATATTTGCATCCGGTTTGTTGGGATTCCTTTGTAATTTCTTTATTAATTTGATAGCCGTTTCGCCACGCTTTGATCACATGTTCGATTTAATAAAAGAACAATGAAGAATTAATACTATTGATAAATACCGTCACCGAACGTTTAAGATTCTGGAAGTCTTATTATCCACAACGAAAACGAAGTCTTGACCAGCATTTGCTTTTGAGATGTCATTTCTTATACGCCAGTCGATTGCGATACCCACCTGTTCGTAACCGCAAATAACAGCATTCGATACAACGGGTTTTTATATTTTATTTCCTTTATTATTATTAACGATTTTGTAGCTTCCTATCTTTGTGAGTTATTGTGTTGACACGATTTGCTATTCAATATCTATTCCAGGCTCACTGACCGGGGAAAACGTTTTCTTTGACCAAGCAGGTACTGGATTGTGGGTAAGTTTATTTAATTATTTTATCACTGTCAGAAAAGTCACTCACGGAACTTTGGCTAATGTTAATTTCCGTAATTACGATCATTGTTTTAATACCATTAAGGTAGTTTCATTAATTATTTTGTGTGTATCGCATGCTGTGTACAAACAATATTTACTACGAAAGTTTCTTCGCTATTCGCTTCGACTTAACCTATGTATTGTGTGTTGCCGATACTTCTGGCGTTTATAAATTGAGAATAAGATATACTCTTGTTGTTTATTGTACGTTACTAAATTAAAGTTTTTATACCTGTTAATCTTTCTTTTATGGTAACATACCTTTTTCTTTTATTGTGGGTACCCGAACATTAGAGTAACAAGGATTACAAACCTAAAAATTCGTTACAAGTTTGGACCGTCTGCCTTGATCGAAGCAAAGTGTTAATTATAAATGATCTGGCGCCCTTAATTATTATTCACTGGAACCTCCTCTATCTCCGACTGCGTGAGTTGGCCGTGCAAGGGTCGTAAGACCTAAAGCTTGTAACATACTCGACCTTTAAGTTACTGCAGAATGAAACGCTTTAGCCTTGACTGATTGGTTTTAATTCTCGTGTTGTATGTTTGATTTAGCGTTTGTTAGTTGTTTACTTATATCCAGCATCTCAAAACTTCTAAACCGCGTTTCTAAAAATTTGTCTAGTTGGATCCATTTAGGTAGGTCGTTTTCTACTTCACTTACATAATTTTCCCATTATCTGTGTGACTCCCAGTCTAATTTCGACACAATTAAGTAAACTATAATTGCGTCCTAATCTTGTGTTATAATATCTTTTAAACTGTAGTGGTATCCAGTAATTCTTTAATTAACCTTGCTGGCTCGCGTTGTAAACTTTTTTTTACTAAACATTTTTTTTTAGATTTGCGTTGTAATTGCATCTCTTGTTGTTGTATCTTTTTGTTAGTTGTTCCCAAGCTTTTTTGTAATTTTCAGGGGTAGTAAAAAGTTTTTTTACAGCAACTCTGGCTCACCAGTTAAGCTCGTTTTTAAGTAATGTAGTTTTTGTACTGGCCACAGTAGATTGTTCCCATGTATTAACGAAACAAATATGTCATACAAAGATTGCCACTCGGTATACTTTCCAGCGAAGACTGACAGTTGTGTTTGAGGCAGCTGTATCTCAGAACTGTTTTCGTTCGTGATGGATGTAGTATCGATTGTATTTGTCCCTGTCGCGCTTGAATTAGTCGCTTTAAAGTACTCTTTAAAAAATGATTTGTAGTTAACTACACTGTCATGAACATCATTCACAAAATATGATGTCTCAACCTTTTGCTCATCTGTCAATCCTAAAATTATTTCACAATGATTTTGGCTAAACGCTTCCTCCAACTTATCTAATATCTTCATTCTTGTTGTTAAATAACTGAGTTTTACTCAGGTTGCCTTATTTGTCTTTTTGAAATTACGTACAGTCTTTCTCAACTGCTCAACTCCATTTGACTTTTTATTACATATTCTATTTCGATAGTGTTGTAATAATATTTCTTTAAGATCCAGAAATCTTTAGTGTTTGCTATATAAGTAACAAGTAATAAGTAACAAATTGTATTTTACAATTTCAGAACGACAAAATAATTTTCAGTTGTAAACACAACAAATGTCCGTGAAATTATAAATGAAATTTGTAAGTGCATAAAGTAAAATATATTTCAAAACACATTTTTTTATTCACTCACGGTTTTAAAGTTTAGTTTAGTTTTCTATCACAATACTCGTCACAATTATCTCGTTTACTTCTCTTTCCTTTGCTCTGCATCATGTTAATTTATGCAAACTCACACAGGTATATTTAAACTCGATTTATTTATATTTTTCGTTTTGCACACTTAAAACAATATGTTATTAATTTTTTATATATATTTGTTGACAGATATTTAATTAATACTGTTTGACAGATATGATTTTTAGAATAATTATTAATTAACAATTTTGAATTTTTTGCTGAAGGAGGGGGGGGGTTAATTAAATTTAAATAAGGAGGATAAAAAAACCGTACCAATACTTATTAACTACATACACTCACACTGCTTTTTTATATTTTCTCAAAAAAAAACATACATACAACAGATGATATTATTATATTTTGTTTGCAAATTTTTTAATCTCTATTTTTAATACTATAACTTTCAAACAACTTTAATAATTGACCCGCTTTACCCCATTTGACGGCACGTTTTAATAAATATTCACACTTTTTTCTTTTCTACATACATTTTTTCGGGTTTTATTTTTATCTTTACACATTGTTTTAAATTATAAGTAAGTTTCAGATCTAAAATTTATTATTATTAACAGTTACTTAATATAGTATAAGAATTATTTTTTTGTAAATTGGTACGAAAATTACAAATTCTTGTGTACGTTAATTTTAAGTAATTTTTGAAAAAATTACTTTAGAAACTAAATTTTAAATAAAGTGTATTTACTTATTTTTAAATTTTTGTTAAATAAACACAACGAAAACTCTTAGGGTCTTATTTTTGTGCCTTGTAAAATAAACTTAGTTTTAAAGTTTAAATTATATTTTGTTGTACAATGTTCTTAGCATAATTTTTAAAGTACTTAAAACTGTTACAATTTTGTTTTAAATCTTTAAATTAACTTGATTTGTTTTCAAATAAAATACGTCATTGTGTCGTTTGTTATATTATAAAAGATTTGTAATTTGAATTTTTGCATCTATTTTTATGATTTAATTGTTACACTCTGTTTAGCAACGTTGGTATAATTTACGTGTTTTGTTAATGTCACTGTTCCTAGTTAAATTAATTAATTTTCAATTTTTTTCACGATTAAAACGCAAAAAATCTGAAATATCAAATCAAATTAGAGCCGATAATAGTTTTTCCAAAATATACAAACTTAATCTTACTACACAAAAACATAACAAAAAAATCAATATTCAAAAATTTTTAGTATATATGAATCATAGTTTTTTATTTTTTAGTATATAAGAATGTTGTTAAAAATTATAAATTAGTAAATCAAATATAAACAAACCTACGGAATTTATGTATCGCATTATACAGCTTTTAAGTACTAGGAAGTAATGCAAATAATTTTTGTATAAGAAAGTAACGTGTAACGGTTATGAATGAATTGAACTTTAAGTGAACGTAAAAAGTATGTGAAAATAAGATTTACACGTATTGTAAAATCACTAGTATGTAAAATTTCTCACCCAACCTTGTTTTATAAAACGAAAAAAATGCGTATAACTGTAAGAAATAATTAAAGAAAAAGCTATACAATACAATTAACCGTTTTTCAAGTTAATACCAGTAGCTAATGAATACAATTGCTGATACAAATTAAATACTGCAATTAAATTGTGTTTTAGAATAACATTATGCAAGGTTGATTAAAAGATAGACAGAGTTTGTAAACCTACGTTTCCTATCAAAATGTTAATTAATGCAAAAGCTGCAGCTCAAAGTTTTAGGCCGCGAGACCGCGAATGATCAGCTGTTTAATCAGTAATGGCACAAGTAATTAGACATTTATACTAATTTGCAAGTCTGTTAAAGCACAATTAATCACCGATTGTTTCTTATTGGTAAAAGTTTGTGTTACGATAATTTAGTCTGTAATATTCGTCTTCCTTTTTTTTAAGGATGTAGTATCAATTATGTCTGCTTCTGGGGAAATAAATAGATCTTATAATTTGTGACGCTATTAGTTGATTACGTTACATTCTTGGAAAATTCTAGAGGGGTTAGTGATTAAATGGAGGGGCGGACATGACAGCGTAACAAACACAAGGAATAATTTAATACGAAATCGAAGCATTATGCGCGTGGACCACAGTTGATGTAAATTCATGAGAAACGTGAGACTGACACAACTTGGGCGGCAAGCATCACCTAGAAGAAGCTTCACATTAGCTAATCATACTTTGTAAAATATTCAAAGCTTTTAAATAAATCACTAGATTACGTCTTTGTGTTTAATAGAAAAAGAAAAAATACAACCAACGCTCAAATGTGTCATATTGAAATTTATAAATAATTTTGTGTTTATGAAGATTAAAATTAATTGTAATATCAAAATAATTTAATATACGTCAGATAGCCGATGGACAGATAACTACAAGTGGAGTCGACCGACTTATAATTTCAAAAAGTGTTCATTCAAAACAAATTAAAATATAACACATCCAGAAAGTAAAATGTAAAAGAGCGTTTAAGAAGTAACTAAAACTTTTATTTTAGTCCTAAATTTAGTCCTAAAAAGTGTTCAATAAGTCATAAGTTAGAAAAATATTTAATTATAACAAATATTTAGTGCAGGTTGCTAAGAAACTGGGACTGAAAGAGTCGACGAAAAATGAAAATTGTGGTATATATACTACGTAAAATGTATGCTCTTTGCAAAAAACTTGAATAATTTTTTTACTTATCATGCTGTATATTTTGCAACCAGCTTAGTTACTTTTCGTTTCTTTCTAAAATTGCGACATTTCCGACAGTTTGCAAGTTGACATTGCAAGGCTCACTTCGCGTTACATTTTTTGTGTCTAAAATTTTAAGTTTATAGATAATCCAGTATTTTTACTACTGAAGCTTAACGCAAGGGTGGTTGTGCCTGTGAAATTTTTGCTGGGCACACTTATGGGTCACGTGTTTCAATTTCTAACAGTTACGTTACAATCTACTACCCGTATGCAGATTAATCAACTTTCACCGATGTCGTATTTGAAGTCTGAACGCAAGGTTTAACGATTACGATAAGAGCGAATTGTATTTAACTATTTAGTATCAGTTAATTTTTTTTCGTATATTTTCGTTCAAAATTTATCATTCTGCTTTTAGCGGTGCCTGAGCATTATTGACTAGATCTAGCCGAAGCGACTTGCATTTAATTTGCTTAACCAATCCAAATTGACGTTTTTTTGTATATAATAATAAACTTAACCACAAATCTATTACTTTTGTTTGTTTGTAGGCAACTAAGTTAAATTTAACTTGTTTCTAAAATCAAACTTGTATGTTACTGGTTATTGTCAACTTTTAATTTTTTATTATTCCACCACGATAACTGTGTGCTATGGTTAACGTTTGTCTTACAGAAGAATTCGTACGCGTTGCCTGTATAATCTACGTAATTTATTATTACATCGTTAATCGATCTGTAATAATTACTTTATCTAAACGTTATTTATCATACTTTTCTAAGAATTCTTTGTTACTAAAATAATTTACAAATTACCTCTTTTCCTATAAATGTTCAATCTCAATAGTTAACACTGTTTGTTAGGGTAAAACATAAACTTTGGACTGAAGTGCGATCACTTATCGATAACTTAATCACCAGAAAGACAGTAGCGTCAGCTCAGCATTTTTCAAAGTGTAAAGCGGAATAGTAACTAAGGGTATTCAGCCTGTTTTCGATGTGTCGATTGTAATTTAAATACAAAAGCGCCAAAACGAGATTAAGTAAAACTCCAGGCGTCCCTTCTCTCCTGACAACACAGTGGGCGAAACTGGCAATTTTCGTTACAACAATGACACGGTCCAAACCCGGGAAGTATTCTCACTTTAAGTCTGACCGGGGAAGGCTTCGCTAATACATTAACAATCTCTACCGCGAGAAGAAGGAGGGAAAAAGCATTAGGAAATGTGATTGTATTCGACCCATTAAGGAACTATTATTAAGCGGTAGCATAGATGCAACGAACAGCTGTGGGCAATAGTAATGTGTAAGCAACGTTGGAAATTCCATTACTTATAGATAGAAGAAGTGGGAGAGTTAAGTACAGTTTATGAACAATAAGTTTTTAATAACAGTTTTTAAGTTAACGTTTTAATTAGAGATTTAAATTTCAGTTGTTAGTAGATAATTAACAGTCAAAGTTAGGTAGTGAGTTATTAGTTATTGTAATTGTAATTATAAAAAATAAGAGAGAATTTAAATAAACTGAAATGGATAGTCAACCCTACAACACTTACTATCAACTGATGTTACACTTTGCCACATACTCAAAAAGTTTCAATTATTGGAATCCAAGAATCACAAAGTTTTATCTACTGTTGGTTCTTTGAGAACGATTGTCAAGTTTGACTCTCAGTTCAGAACAGGAATCGCTGCTATCTAAGGATTTGAATTTTGATGTTGTTCCCAAACGTATTCGTGAAGAAGATATTTTATGTGCTGTCGAGTCTTCTATGAGACATCTTTACAATTCAAATTCCATTCGTACACACTGGCAAAAACCTTGAATCATATATAGTTTTTAAATCTAACATTTTTAAGTCGGAAGAGTTAGCACTGAAAGTCTTCGTAGGAACTTCGAGATCATTGTTCTTGTAGCCGACAAAATAACGATGCTGTCGTTTTGAACCAAATTGAGTATGCTGCAAAGATCCATTCTATTCTGTCAAAGGAAACGTACTGCATTTCTAACTTGCAATTTAACTTTGAGGGTTGAACCTGAGGTCACTCAAATCATGAAATCTTCCAATCTATCTCCAGAAACTAAACGTGGACTTACCCTTTCAGATTCTAAACCACCTCGTCTATGCAGACTTTCCGAGGTCCACAAACAAGGTATTCCCTTTCGACCTATTGTCAGTGCCATAAAATCTTCTTCTTAGAAAATAGCCAAATTCTTATCCAACATTTTTTGCAAATTTACAGATAAAACCTCTTCTCACATTCTCAACTTACAGCATTTTATTCAACGTTTAGAAATTATAAAACTTGACCTTAAAATCTTGTGAGTTTTAAAGTCACTTCACTTTTTACCGAAGTTCCTTCCTTCGCTTATTATCATCAAGCAGATCCTGCCTCACAATGACAAAGACTTAAGTTTCGTTTTTTTTATTAATAAGTGTTTATTATCCACTTACTTTGAATTTAATAACAGGTTTCTGGTACTGTTATGGGTACTTCTTTATTGCCTGTTTTAGCTAAAATTTTCATGAAATTTTTTGAAACGGTTGTTTTGGAACCATTAACATTAAAACCTCAAGTCTGGTTTAAGTATGTTGACGTTTATTGTTTGGTCTCAAATTGTCTAAGTTTCTTAATCATCTAAACAATCAAAATATTCAATTTACTATAGAAATCGAAACTAATGGTTTTCTCCCATTTCTCAACGCTCTTGTTACTGGTAAGCCGGACGGACTGCTGTTTATCGCAATTATGATATCTTGCATACATTTAGGTCGTTTGTATCTACGATCGACACCAAAACAAATTTCGAAATACAGAAAAAGGTTACTTATGGTTTTCCTAACATGCGATTAACGCTAATGGCATATCCAAGAAATCCCCCTAAAATTGCCAAAAATTTAACTTATACATAGATATAAACAAATATTGCGATCAAATCCGATGATTAAGATACGTAAAATGCGCTAAGTATTTAACAACATGTGCAAGAAACAAAACAAACAAGACCGTTTACTACGCTTATGGTAAGAATGTCAAGCCGACGAACCTTTAGATGAAGACCATTTAGAATAAGAAAATGAAATCAATCATTAGTTGTAACAACGACTATCCTGATCAAGAGCAAGAAACGAATGAAAAACAAGTATAAATGCAAGAACAACTTTGTCAAATGGAAGAGAACAAGGAACAAGTCAAATAAAAATGTTAGGACTAGATCTGAAAACCTTATAATTACAATTATAAGCGACTATCGGCTTAGACCACGTCGTAGTTGAACACCCAGACTTTTTATGCTTGATTCTAGTCTCTCCTTGAGAGCCAAGAAAAAGTAAAACTTGACCTTTGCCGTATTGTAGTTCATGAACCCAAACAAACTGAAGTTTTGCAGGAAATTGCAGCTTGTTTGTAAATGTTACTGAAAGAAAAAGTTTAAATGACGATATTTATACAATTAACAATCATGTAATTAACGGAATTTCATTTTCCGTTGCCGCTTGACTGATTTTTTTATTACTCGGAGTAAGAATTTTTGTCCTTTCCAAGAAAATTGATCTTTGTCTTAGAGCATGTAGTACTAATAGCCAACCGTCTTCTCGGTTCATATTATAAGGATGTTTTTCTATTTCCACAGCTTTGCGGATTAGACTGGGAAAGTAAAAAGGAGTTCTAGCTAACACTTTAGTTTAGTCTAGCGTGTGTTCTTGCTTTCACACTGCTGATTTTGTAACTTTGTAACTAAAAGAACACAAATTACAGAATCATAAAAAAATCTAAAGATTGGAAAAATTCGCCACACTATGTTGAAACGACATCGGTAGAAATCGAAGTTCTTTTTGGGTTTTTTTTATTTACTCGGGGTTTTCAAAAACAATCATAAATATTTACATGAAATAAATGTTCAGGAAAGACTGAACATTGATAAGCTTGTTCTTATAAAAGCTGCCAATGAAAAATTTACCAAAAAGAATTTATTAAGGCATAATGCATGGTTGCACCAATTTCTGGAACTAAAAAAAGATAACAAGTGACTACTGGTATACAGTAGTAGGTTCACCTTTTTTGAACCCTACTACAAAAGCACAAACTAACTGCTGTAGGAACCAATTGTAAGAATAAAACAAATAAAATAGATTTGTGGAAACTTGCAATAAAAAACGATATTAGAGTTGGTTTTGTTTTCAAAAAGACTTGACTCTCTTTTCTTATTTTCCAAAACCTGGAAAAGTCATAATAATTTTTCCATCCTTACACCATGATAATATGCTTTTTCTTCAACAAGTGTACATTTGATGTAGTTGACAAAATATCCTTAAACTTCAATGTTGCTCGCCTGAAACTATATTATTTTCGTTTTTAAATAGTTTTAGATAAATCAATAATAGCAATTACATTTCTTTTATAAAAAAAAGATAAGCGTACAATTAGTGAAAGAACAGCAAGTATAGAAAATGGAAAATCCAAGACTCGCTCGTAGTTGCACAGTTTTAGGTGAAATGAGTTAAAATCAAAAAGAGGTAGATCAAATTAACAAGAAATATGTACACAATGCTCTAGAGCTCAAAACAATAAAACAAAAACGTGTGTAAATCTTTCAGTATTTTATATTGAATTGGAACACGCATTCTTATACTGTGTAACCGTCGTTTAAATTTGTGCAATTTCTGTTGTGAAAGATCTGGTATTTGAGTCGATTTTATCGGTTTTGTGTACTTTGGGATTGTTTGGGTAATTTCACGTTAATTTAATGAAGTTAGTTCACGTTTTTAAATTCATCGTTGGCAGTCAATTATGTAAGTAAATTTTTGTATTCCATTAATTCGAAATTATAACGTTGCATACACATCCGTATTCTGCATTTACGTTGATTTGGCATTTTTTTGTCATGGTAAAATTCTAGTGGTATCTAATTTATGTTTCCCTTTTGAGATATTAGTGTAATTAAATACATTTTTGCAGTTTGGTTATTTTAAGTTTGTTTAAAAGTTCATTGTTTTAAGTGTACATTTTTAGTGCATATTCACTTTATTCAGACTGTATTGTATCGAGTTACATTTGGAATCTACTTTATAATGTATTACTTTTGATAGACAATTTTAATATTCAGGTTTCAACAAATTAATCTTTATGAGTATAATTAAATCTTTGGAATTTGATATTTTTTTTGTTAACGTGGCATCTTGACATAGAAAACCGTTTTTGAACTCTGATTTTCGTCGTAATTAAATCTGTTTGCACCTTCTTTCCACGTCATTGTTTTACGGTTTTTTTTTCACAAAGATTTTGATCAAAGCATTTCTGGAAGTGGTAGCGGATTAAGATTATAAGTGTAGGTGGTTTTGGGAGGAGGGGCCACACTGGTTTTCAATCACAAAAGACAATAAGATGTAGTTTGGGGTTTGGGGTTCTAAAGAGTTGAAGGTATCCGCGGAAGTTATGCAGAAAACTGTGAAGTTTTATTTTAGTTAGGGGAGGTTTGTTTCTCCTAATTCGTAGAGTTTACGGTTTTCAAAAATTTTACGTTCTTTCAAATATTATATTTACGGAATGAAGGATCGTGTGTTTATCGTTAATCTTCCGACGGATCCTAGTCATTTTAGGGTACTCTGCCGAATTTCTGACCGACAACAGTTGGGTATCTAACAGCCAACCAGAAGCCCCTTCTGGATCTACTACAAAAATTTAAAGTATTTATTTTGTACCGACTAAACCAATTTAGTGAATTTAATTACGCGATAATACTGTCTTAAAAGCTTTGGGTTTTAAGCAGAATAAAGATACAATTACGAACTGGTAATTGTCTTTGGTGTATTTATCAAGACTTTATGTGACAATTTTTTTTTAAATTATGTTTGACATTAAACCGGAAAATTGAGTAATCTCGTAGTTTATTATTAAAGTTTTAAATTTTTTTTTTGCTTTAATTTAAATTGTTTTTATTGTATTTTGAGTGTTGTTTGGTAAAATAAATGTTAAATAGTTAAATTTAAACAAGCTTTGATTACGTCGGCCTGCGCGTTATGGGAATTTATAATTCCAGATTTTAGTGCGATACAGTCTATTAAGTCCATTTAGAGTGTATCCAACAGAAGCGAGCTTGTGGTTGGCAAAGGCCAGAAGTCCTTTTAAGCTATATACTTTCCTGGCGCCCTTTGATTTTGACTTTGTTTTCGTTTACTTTCAAGTTTTCCAAACGGTTGCGGAACTTTGAATATCATATAACAAATTTTTAGTTTTTCATGTAATTCAATTAACTTTTTTTGTTTTAAAAATCAAAATTGCTATTTTAAGTTACCATGCATCTTTTTGAAAACCATTCTTTTGCTAAATTTTTTATGACAAATTTTACACGTTAAATATTACATGCATCTACAAAGGAATTAAACTTGTCTTGAGTTTAATTTGATAAAAATGACTAAAAACTAAAGTAAAACAAAATAATTGTCTCTTAAAATTTATAGAAGCACCTTGTTCAAAAGTTGTAACAAAAGCTTTTGGAAAATATTGCATCTTCGTATTCTACATTAACAAACTAAGTGATTTAATAATATATATAAAATTAATTAAAACAGATTGAAGCTACCCGGAATTAAATAGCTCGAACTTCAAAAAACTACAAAATATACCAAGGAAATATGTATTTCTTGTAACCAATGTGAGAAACAATCCTGAGTTATAATAATTTTTTTTTAAACTTGATGACCAAAACTTCATGTTTTCGTCATATTTTTGGCTTAAAATAAAACTTCAACTGATACATTATTTATAACAAATTAAAAAAAAAATAAAATAAACAATTTCTTCTCATTTATAATCATAATTTAACACAATCGGTATAATCATAATTGCAGTGCATTGTTGAAATTGCTTGTAATTAGAAAACGAGTATTTTTCTAAGTAAAAAACAGTTTTTTGTCTAATTAAGTTTGTTATAGTGTATCTGATTTAAGAAAAATTGAGGTAAACGGTTTAACACCAATTATATGTTTTTCCACTTCTCTCTATTGAATAAATAACGTGGAAACCGAAAAGGGTACCACGTGAAAGTAAAAACGTTTCTGTGTAATGACGATATTTTAATTAATTGTGTTGCGCTAATTAATGAATCTGAATTTCTGGGTTTTTATTAAAATTTTAAAAGGTAAAAATTTATTATTAAAAAAAATGTTGGAGATAAGTATTTTAGAACGTGTGTAGAATTTTGCACGTGTAACCTAACTGCTTTAAAGTTATGCAAAAAATAATGAGAAGTTTATTCAGCCCCTATTCCCTAAACAAATTTGAAAACTGATCGTTCTAAAGTTGAATGATGTAAATGGAAGTCGAGTAAGTCGTCTCTGCTTTGGTGTGTTTGTATGAACTAAGAGCTCTCGATCGTTCTCTAGAAACAGGCATTAAAGAAGGTACATTCTTCTGCAGTCCTTCAATTACCAATGTGATAATGGTACAGGGGTAGTAAATTGGTTTTGAATATGGATATCGTAATTTTATACCTTAGGGTTCTCTAAGAGCGCCTTTACAAATTTTTTTGCGTTTGAATAACAATGAATGTATTATGCATGTGAAGTCCTTGTTATTTATGTAATATATAAAACAAACACTTCAGGAATAAGCGAAAACGGTTTTTGTTCATATTGAAATGTTCTGTAAATCTATCACATTTTAGATGAATTCAATGACTAATGCGATAACACTAGAAACGCAATAAGATAAATTTCCCTGGAGCATCCATATGACAAACAAACGCATTGAAAGGGTTCAACCTGGGGTAGAGTTTAATAAGAACAGTATCGTAGGGTGAGTTCGCACATATGGCTTGGGGTTAGCGTTAATGTGTCTTAAGATGCGATGATGAGCAATTACTAATTTATCTGTCAATTCTATTGATATAAACTGCACGAACGCATTGCGATTAATAAAATGCAGTAGGTCAAAAGATTAACTTTATTTACTTTATTTAAAAAGCGAGATAATGGTGAAGCGCTGTTTACACTTCAGTAAAGGCATTACCCGTTATAAACCTAATAAATTGTTATCACAGTCGTGCATTCAATAGCCTTGTTATGCATATCTAATATATAAATCTTAATTAGCTAATACTTACCCACGCCATTATAGGCACTCTATTATCATTACCTGGTGATCACTTTGCCAATTACGTGCCATATCAATGCAGACGCACTGCAATAAACTTAGATTAACGTGACGAACTCTTAGTTAAATTAGAATGCAGTACAGATTTATTGTAAATGAATGCAACCAATAATTGTTGTTTAATGTTAATGTTATTTCTGGTGTAACTGATTTTGAAGATAGTTAACATTTATGTCCTATTAAATTGTCGTATTATTTCTTAGTATTTTAGGTCGAAATTTACAACTGTTAGAAGCGCTTTAGGCATTTTACTATATCGGTAATACAACTTTCGCTAGAATCGTATATATCAATTTAATATATAACTGACTGGAACAACATTTTAACGGCAATCAGGTGCTTAATTATAATCATTTTTATGAATCAAATATAGATCGCGTATTTCAATCATACTAATGTAAATTTAAAAATTGTGATATACGAGTATAACCTGTAATGCCATAGAAAGTTAATTACATAGCATTGCGTCAGTATTCTAATTTTTAAGTTTGGTTCATAATTCAAATTTAGCAGAAAAAAATTATGTATTATGTGTCAGTGTTTTTCATAATTATGATAACAGTGCACTCTTATTAATAGTATTAAAAGATGAATACGTTCATCATGGTCTTTTTCTTCTTAAATATGTTTTTAAAATTGCATAAAATAGTAAAAATCATTTATTTATATATTTGCAAATTTAGGAAAGCTGCATTAGATAACTCTACAAAAATCAAAGGGCATACGTTTCCTCGACCAATTTATCGAGCATTTATTGTAAACAGAAGCATACCATTTTCAATTGTGAAGCTTTTCTTAAATTAAATACCAATCAGCTAATTGCAAGGATAAAGGAACTCCGGTTTCGATTAAATTGATTCAGAAAAAATCATTCCCATCAATCGTGCACTTTAGGGTCTTGCAGAAAATGCAGCAAAAAACGCAACGTTTTGCTCCGCATTGATTATTCTAATCCTCAAAATGTTCATTCTAACGTAATTGCATCGGATTGTGAAAATGGAATTTGTAGTCCTCCTAGCCATTCTCAAAACACTACAAATCAAGCTCTAGTCCATCATGCTACCGAGGTAGATAATGACATTTTACTGTCAGTCTCGTATGCATCGCAATCAATTTTACCCACCAATAACCATTCTTATCAACCAATTCTTTCTACGGCATGTATTCTAGTCACTGACAGCAATGGTGCCGTTCATAAATGCAGAGCCTTGCTAGACACAGGCACAATTTCATTACTCGCAAACTTTGCGATAAATTGGGGCTGCCAAAATCTAAATACAACTTAAAAATCTCGGGAATCAGTAGGTCCAAATCAAACGTACGTTTTAGAACTCAAATTTCATTCCACTCATGCGTTAATTTATACAATGCGACAATCAAGTCTTTTGATTTGCAAACGTTACAAATACATTCTCACTTTCAGCTAGGCGTCTCTAAACCGCACATTAAAAATTAATACTTAATTAACACTTAATACTTCTAGGCGCCGACATTTTTTGGGATTTGCTTTGTGTCGGGCAACATAAATTAGATCCAGGCAAACCCGTGTTACAAAAAACTAAACTAGGATGGCTTCTTGGAGGATCCCTACAACAAGTACCGCGAAAAGGGACTTCATTGCTCTGTTGTAATACTTCAAATAACGATAATGTCCAAAACCAACTAGAAAAATTCTGGGAATTAGAAGATTCTGCAAATTGTTACAATACCAATTCTGCAGATGAACAATACTGTAAAACACATTTTTCTGAAACCACAACTCGAGATCAAACCGGCCGATTTATTGTAAACATTCCTTTTAAGACGAATTTGTCGGAACTAGGAGAATCACAACCAACTGCAATAAAGCGATTTTATTCATTAGAGCGGAAACTATGCACAAATCCACAGTTAAGAAAAAGCTGTATCAAATTTTTAGACACTTACGAGTCCCTTGATCATATGACTCGTGTGCAAGAAATCCCTCATTCTATTAAGCCACATTTCTATTTGCCACATCATGCGATAATCAAGTCAAGCAGTACCACTACCAAGACGCGCGTCGTTTTTGACGGTTCCGCGAAGACGATTTCGGAAATTTCTTTAAACGAAACTCAACATTTCGGTCCAGTCGTACAAGACTTGTTTTTATCCTGTTGCGATTCCGCAAACATACCTACGTTATTACTGCGGACATCGAAAACATGTACCGTCAGACCTTAGTTGAGCCCGATCAACGCAACTTCCAGTTAATACTTTAGAGAAAGAATCCCAACGCTGAGGTAACTTGTTACCAACTAAACACGGTCAATTACGCCACAGTGTCAGCGTCATTTCTTACCACCAGATGCTTAAGACAGCTAGCTTTAGAGCATCGGCACAAGTTTCCAGCCGCAGCCGACGTCATATTAAATGAATTCTACATGGACGATTTTTTATCGGGTAATAATGATTTGGATATTATGCTAAAACTACAGTCAGAAATATCCCAAATTCTAAATTCTGCCGGGTTTCGCTTTCGAAAATGGACGTCCAATTCTCAAGATACAATTTCTCACATTAATGAGACAAATTCTCCCACGTTTAACGCTCTCTTATCTTAAAATGAAGAAGCACGCACTCTTGGCATTCTGCGGACTCCCAACGTCGACAAATTTCAATATCACATACGTGAACTTTCAAATGATTTAAGGTGGCCAAAAGATCAATTTTGTCCACGGTTGCACAAATCTTTGATCTATTAGGGTTTTTGGCTCCGGTAATCGTTCAGGCAAAATTAATCTTACAACTTTTGTGGCAAGAAAAACTGTCCTGAGACGAAAACGTTCCACTAAGTTTATACACCAAATGGTTATCGTTTCGCAATAAATTGCATCTCCTTAGGTCAACAACAATTGCTCGTCACGCATTTGTCCAAAACCTTACGACAATTGAGTTTCACGGTTTTTCCGATGCTTTAGAAGCTGCATATGGAGCATGCGTGTACATGAAATCCACTGATTCCAACGGTATCACACAAGTACGCTTATTATGCGCTAAGTCTCGCGTAGCGGATTTGAAAAGTGTAAGCTTACCTCGCCTTGAATTATGCGCGGCAGTACACTTGGCTCGATTACTGCAAAAAATGACATCGGCTTAAAAATGCATCTTTAGTAATTTTGTTTACTGGAGCGATTCCACAATTACTTTAAATTTTATACAAGGTGCACCCAAGCGTTGGCAAACATTTGTAGCCAACAGAGTAGCAGAAATTCAAGCCATTAGTAACAATAAAAACTGGAGGCACATTCTGACACACGACAATCCCGCGCATTTACTGTCACGTGGCGTGTCACCTCGAGATCTTAAAAACGCTAATTTGTTGTGGCGAGGGCCCATTTGGTTAATGGCCAACTCAACTAAACTGCTTTGAAAATGATTTAGAGATTTGCGTCTACTTCCACAGCTATTAAATAGATTTCCAAAATTTTCATCCTTGCTCAAGTTGCAACGAGTCGCAGCTACGGATTTATAAATCATACAAAAAATCGAGGTAAACGAAACATAAACCGGTATTTAACTGTATAGGAAATGCAAAAAGATAAATACTGGCCTATCTCTTCCAGAAGCATGGACTATAGCAGGTCCAGTAATGATAAAAAACAAGAATGAACGTGGTTCAAAACTAATAAAATCTACATTTGTATCTTCGTGTGCTGTAGCACAAAGGCGGTCCATTTAGAACTGGTATGTGACCTCACTACTGAAACCTTTTTAGCACATTCGCGACCCGAAGGGGACAACTCTCAAACATTTACTCTGATAACGGAAAGAATTTTGTTGGGGCAAAGGCTGAATTAGATTCATTTTTGTCAAATAAATTAATTCAAAATCAGCTCTTGTCAATACTTCCTGGCATTTCATCCCACCGCGTTCACCTCACTTTGGAGGACAGTGGAAAGCCGGTGTGAAATCCGTAAAACATTCTAACGTCCCGTTAGAGTTCATTACATTAAAATTCAATTTTACATTCGTTTATTTTTTGCAACTAACATTGCACGTAAATTTATTCAGTTTGGCAACGTCGCGTTTTTTCTCTCGACCTGAGTTACAGCTTAAGCTTGCACTTCCATTTGAACAATCTTCCGTAGTTCACGTGAGTGATGCGAGGAAGACAAAATTTTCTTGATTATGGCGTAAAAACGCATACAATTTAATTTTTATTCATCCCATCTAATTATTGGTGAGTTTACCTTTATTTTGATATAATGTTTCTATTGAATTCAACATTTTTAGTGATTTCAAAATGTTACGCAATATATTTAGACAAAGGAAATTATTTTGAAGGCCGTTGTTGTAAATGCAGCGTGAGTACAGCATGTCATTCAAAAAAACCATTCTAATTATTCATATTTAGGGTCTTTTATTTTTATTCTGGATCTTTTATTTTTTGGATTTACTGGATCTTTCATTTTGGTTTTGTCGTTTAATTACTGGATTTTTCGTTATTGGAGTTTATTATACATTAGTTTTTGCTTGCTGTTGTGTTTGGAAATTTACATTCCTTTAGAAGAATTTTATCACTTCAACAAAGTATGTGCTAAAAATAGAAGATATACGATAACGTCATATCATGTGGTGAGTCAATTGGGATTAAGTTACATTTTAAATTCAGTTATTAAAACTTTTCACTCGATAACAAATCAAACGTTTACGACATTTGCATTTAATACCAACAATTAATAATTAGATGTAAGATTTTACGCTTTTTATTCATCACCAATTTAAAGGTGGTGGGCGCCCTAATATTTTATTTTATATCCTGTTTTATTTCTAATATGTTTAATTCAAATATTGTTCATTGTTCTCTAATGTAAATAGTATATTATGTTATAGTTAATAAATTAACGGAGTTCACGTCTTTGTATTTATTTTCATTCAAACTCACACCCAGAGGTCTGTGCTTACGATTGCTGCCGTGGTCAAATTATTATTTTTACTTTTATTAAACGTTCTTTATTCGGATTAATTTTTTATTACAACATCGTATAAAACGATAATATATTATAAATATTTTTGATGTAGACATTAAGCAAGTGAAAATGTTTCAATTAGAAATAAATGAATTTTAAGCAGAAAATGTAAAAAAAAATAGTTTTGTGAGATCCCTCAGCAAGACTTTTACTGTCGTAGGATTCCAAAGATAAAAATAAAAATCTAATCAACGTTGTAAGCAAAATAAAGCTTCTCTTCGGCAGTATTTATTGCTGTGAATACTTTTTTTCAAAAATAAATAACAGAAAATCAAGAAATTTGTAAAAAAATGCAATTTTAAATTTTTCACTAGATCGCATTGTATAAATGACTTTTAAGTTATTTTTTTTTTTGTTGAAATTGATCAGTTTTCTATAATTGACTATACAGATGGAAATGTTGAAATGTGATTTTACATAGCGCTGGCGAAATCTACAACGTATAATATTGTAACAACGTCAATAAAAATGTGAATATACCAATACAGCAAACAATTGGACAGCCCTTTTGCCTTTTTGGGGCTTTTCCGCAGTGTGAGAACAATCTAATGTAGTTTGACATACTTGTAACCTTGGTATTTGCGTTTTAGCTTTTCTTACGTACGACGACGTTTTCTAATTTTTACGATGCTCTGTACGTGTAATTTTGTTTTTGGATACGAAAGTTTGTTCTGGATACGTACAATTAGGTTATCCTATTTTGATTTTTGGAATACGAGAATATGATTACGATTTATTATGGACGTTGTTCACGATTTTTACACTTACGAAAACGATAGACATATAATAATAATAATAATAATAATAATAATGTTTATTTATGTTTTGCAAAAAAGAAATATGCTTACACAAGTCAGTATATATATTTAATGTGTGACTTTTCAAGTAATTTCATTTGGGTCGTGGCAAATTTAAACATTATCATACGTTACGTTTATGTGCTATGATATTCTGACTATGGATCTATACGCATAAGAGATCAATCAGAGTGAAATTACGGAAAATTTTGAAGTTTAATACGTATTACAAAACCTTCTGTATGTTGAACCTTCTGAATACGTTTTTTTGTTTGGTATATTTTTTTATTAAAGTTTGTTATGATGTTTATATTTTATGTATTTCTTTGAGTTTAAATATTTATTCTAATTTATTTATAAAAGTATTGTGGCGTTCAAATTTTAAATTTAAGTAGTTATCAAATTAATATAAAATCTGAGTGTACGTTATCTAATCTAATCTTCTTCTTTCAGATGGGACAGGAATGATTCCTTTTACACCGTCATCTTGTTAGATATTGTCATATGGTGAAGTTAAATAGTGTTATTATAGGGCATGGATAGGATGCTTGAGTTTATTAATTTTTGAGAAGAATAGTTTTTGGGCGTTTTATTTTGCTGTGTGATTCGTCATAATTTGTAAAATTTCTTACAAGTGGATTGGATGTATAGAATTTTTGGATATTTGTAATCTGGATCTTGTTAAGATTTGGTTTTTAATGAGAGGGAGGTTAGCATTTCGGTGGAGGTTTTTGATCCTGACAAACCAGGGTGCGTTGAAGGAGAGTCTCAAGGATTTATTTTGGACGATTTGAATTTTCTTAATTTGGGAATTAGTGGCTTGACTCCAGACAGGGGAAGCATATAGCATAATGGGATTTATAACAATTTATACAGAAGAATTTTAATTTTAGGATTTAATTTCCTCTTACGACAGAGTAGAGGAGTCAAAGATTTAAGAGAACCACGACCTTTATTGACGGAGGATTCAATGTGCGTGGAGCAGGTTAACCATTTGTCTAATATCACAACAAGGTATTTGGTGGAGTTACACCAGGGAATTTAATTGTTGGAAATTGTAAGTTGACCATAAGGATGATGTTTTAGTTTCCTAGAAAATATTATCGCCGCACTTTTTTCGGCGTTGACGTCCACAAGCCTATCGGTAAACCATGTGTCTAAAATGTTTAGCGCTGATTGCAGGCGGTTAGTTATGTGTTTCGTTTGCCAGGAGCGGGCTAAGCTCTATATTGGGGGATTTGGGAATGTCGTACGTGAAAAGGTTATAAAGATTTGGGGAAAGAACAGATCCTTGCGGAACTCCTGCTGCTAGGGGTCTGATCGAGGACGAAACATTATGTACTTTAATGCGAAAGTAACGATGTGAGATAAAGGATTGGATGATGCGTATTAATTAAGGATGAAGTTTTACCGAAATTAATTTGTAAACAAGGCCGTCATGCCAAACTCGATCAAATGCTTTTGAAACGTCTAAGAAAACTGCTCCAGTGGCTTGATTGTTAGACACGACAACAGAATTCTGTGACTCTGAGAAGTTGATTAGTTGTAGAGTGATTAGAGCGAAACCCAAATTGCTCTGAGAAATCGTATAATTTTTGAATTTTCTAATGGAGAGGCTGAAGTAAATGGTGGATCTGAATAATTTTGTGATAAAAATGTAACAACATTTTGAGTTTATTCTATCCATACGGTCAAGATCGGCGATTTGGTAGTTGGGGGAGCATTGTAACTTAAGAATGTCAGCATGTGATTCTGCTTTTTCAGTAGGAGAGTAAACTAGGCCGTTTGCAGAATGAATTAGTAAATCAAGTCGAAAAGAAACGTTACGCAAAATTTTTGCATGCGTCAAAATGAATGAGAGTCACGATTTATAGAATCTAATTTGGATGCCCAAGACTCGTTTTTGTAGTTTTGTAGAGCTAGACGTACTTCAAATTGTAATTTGTTTAGATCCTTTTTGTATTGTAAGTTAAGGGTTCGTTGATATTTATGTTTGTCTCGTTTTTTGCGACGAATTAGCTGTTTGATATCAATAGGAAGGGAATTTGAATACTTGTTAGGAGTTGAAATGGTAGCAAGGTTATAGGAATTGATGACTGCTGTTTAAAAGAACTTAATGTTATGGTCAAGGCATTTTTGCAAATCAATAATTAGGATTGGGCTAAGATTATTAATTGATAGTTGATTAAATCTAGTCCAATCGGTGTGAGAATGTAGGCTGAGTGCGGGCTCTGTTGTCAGCGTTGAAAAATGCATTATAACGGGGTTGTGGTCTGAATTAAGTTTAGGAATAGAGTAAATGGTAGGGAAAAATGGAATATTGTGAAGGACTGCTATATCCAAAATGTCCGGACGGAAGGTGTCATAATAGTAGGTAGGTTCAATTGGTGCAATAACTAATAATTGAGGAGGTTATCTATATAATTAAGTAATTTACACTAACATTAGAATGTCTTCCGGGTTTGGACCGTGTCATAGTTGCAACCGGAGCTGCCAACGTTTCGCCCACTTTCGTAAGGGGCTTCATCAGGGCGTGAGATAAATCGCAAAATTCAAACAAGCAATCGAAATCTAACTAAGAACTTCTCAAAAGTTAGGTTATCCACTTGTAAAACAAGCCATAACCTAAACTATGAAAAGGTGAGAAAGAAAACGATAACCTGAAAATCAGATTCTAAACCACCTCGTCTATACGGACTTCCCAAAATTCACAAACAAGGTATTCCTTTTCGACCTATCGTTAGTACCATCCAATCTCCTACTTACAAGCTAGCCAAGTTCTTGTCCAACATTCTTTGCGAGTTTACAGGTAAAACCTCTTCTCACATCCTCAACTCTCAGCATTTTATTCAACGTCTAGAAACTATAAAACTTGAACCCCAAGATCTTCTCGTGAGCTTTGATGTTACTTCACTTTTTACTAAAGTTCCTATTAAGGATTCGCTTATTATCATCAAACAGATTCTGTCTCAACATGGCAAGGACTTGAGTTTGGTTCCTCTTATTGAAAAGTGTCTATCCTCTACTTACTTCCAATTTGATAATAAGTTTTACGAACAAGTTTCTGGTGCTGCTATGGGTTCTCCTCTATCACCTGTTGTAGCTAACATTTTTATGGAATCCTTTGAAACGGTTGCTTTGGAATCATCAATATTAAAACTTAAAGTGTGGTTTAGATATGTTGACAATACGTTTATTGTTTAGTCTCATGGTCATCTTGAATTGTCTAAGTTTCTTGATCATCTTAACAATCAACACTCAGATATCAAATTTACTATGGAGATCGAAAGTAACGGTTCTCTTCCATTTCTTGACGTTCTTGTGACTCGTAAGCCCGACGGACTTCTAGGCCATTCTGTTTATCGCAAACCCACCCATACGGACAGATACCTTCATGCTTCGTCTCATCATCATCCTGCACAGAAACGTTCTGTTATTGAATCTTTGGTCCATCGTGCCTTTTCTATTTGTCAACCTGAGAATCTAGACTCAGAACTCCGTCATCTTACTAGAACCTTAGTGAACAATGGTTATGTAAAGCGAGATATTCATAGAGTTATTAATCGTCGTTTACATCCACGTACTCGATTACCTAAGGACATTTCTACTCCCGAATCCAACCCGAAATTGGCCTTTTTACCCTACATTCACAAGGTTACAGATCAAATAGGGAAACTCCTTCGTAAGAATGGTATTAAACCCATATTCAACTCGACAGGCAAAATCTCTCAGATTCTTCCTTTTCCCAAAGACAAATTTCCTACACAAATTCCGAGAAAGCATAGAAATCATCAAACACCCCAATAACTTCAATCGCGATCATGGTTTTGAACTATCCCCTCTTTGGTTCCCGGTTATTAGTCATTTATCAAAAACACGCCCCCTAGCAACCGTAACCCAATCAGGGTCGAGCTTAATCATCCGTGACGATCCTTTCCCTTTAAATACGGAGACCATTTCTTCTTAAGTCACTTCTACGGAGTTTAGAATCTGGCTTGGTTCACAAGTTGATTACCTAACTCGGTAGTGGTTCTTTGTTAGATTTTCGTTTGCTTTTTCAGGTTATCGTTTTCTTTCTTACCTTTTCATAGTTTAGGTTATGGCTTGTTTTACAAGTGGATAACCTAAGTTTTGAGAAGTTCTTAGTTAGATTTCGATTGCTTGTTTGAGTTTTGCGATTTATCTCACGCCCTGATGAAGCCCCTTACGAAAGTGGGCGAAACGTTGGCAGCTCCGGTTGCAACTATGACACGGTCCAAACCCGGAAGACATTCTAATGTTAGTATAGATTCCGGCCGTGGAAGCCTTCGCTATTACATTAAGTAATTTACGCCCATTTGGATTGCAAACACGACTATTCCATGCAATATGTTTGCTGTTAAAATCTCCTGCTGCAATGAAAGGTTGATGGTTTGGAAATAAGCTATCAAGATCGTCGTCAGTCATTGGAGATTTGGGTGGTTTATAGCATGATACTATGCTAATATTGCCGACAGAAGTTTTAAGCAATATGGATGTTGACTCTATATGATCACAGGCAGGGTTTGAAAGTTGATAACGACAAAAGGGATTTTTTTAACAAAAATACCGGTTTCACCGCCTTTATTGTTACGGTCAGTACGGTAAAAAGTATAATTAGAAATTTTGGAGTTATGGCAAGCATTAACATGAGTTTCTGATAAAAGTATAGCATCGATTTCGTACTGCTTAAGATAATGTTGAAGTTCAGTAGTTTTGTAGTGAAGGCTATTGCAGTTCCAGAAAGATATCTTGAGGGACGTGATATTTGGTTTAGTTGGCATAATTGTTTATTGCAAAGTAATTTTCAGAAGCTATTGGGTTTGCAACAAAAAAGCTGAGGTAGAATCTTCGGTAGGGTTGGACTGACTGAAAGTAGTTAACATGTCATCTAGAATTCTTGCAATTTGTGCATGTTTATTAGGCTGAGGGAACGATGTGTCAATCGTTGCATTGTTAGTGTGTTAGTAATTTGAGGGTTATTCCAAGCAGGAGATTTCTGTACTGCAGAGGAAGATTTGCGCTTTGAGCAGCAGGACATTGACCATAGTTAGCGGGGTGAGGTCCCCGACAATTGACACATTTAGCAGGTAGATCTCGTGTTTTTGTACATGTGTACGATAGGTGAAAATCACCACATTTTACACAGCGGTAAGGAGCAGTACATTTCGATTGCGAATGTAGTTGACAGCGAAAACATTGGTGCGATCGGCGCTCTGAAATTACAGTTTCTACCTGGATATCAACTCTACAACAATAGGTCAGGTTAAATATAGAATTCTGTTCTCTTGGAAGTAGCACTAGAAATAGGGGCATAGGGACTTTATTCGCTTTGTGCAATTGTATGACTTTTGTAGGTGTAAAATTAAGTGCTGTTAGTTCTTTTAGAATCGAATCGGTTGGAGTAGTCTCTGGAACATCTCTAATTACTACTTTCAAGAGTTTGTCGTTGGGATGTGCATATGTGTGGTTTGGGATATTTTTCTGTTCCATGACACTTATCATGGCACGGTAGTCAGAAACGGATGAAGGGGTGATTTTGATGCCATCAATAACATTTACGGCGGTTGTAAAATTAATCTTATGGGAATCAAGAAGTGCAGTAGTTAAAAACCACAATGACTTTTCTTTCAGAATTATTGGGGGAACGTGGTTATGGTCTTTGTTGTTTGGTGTGTTTGTAGGTGATCGGATTACAATTTTTAGATATATTTTTAGCAGACATATATGCGGGCTGTATTTCATTGGCTTTCGTTATTTGAGTAAATTGTGAAGTAGAAGGCGTTTGATACTCAACCTGACTTATAGTATCGTCTTCGGCACTCATATGAGATTCGAGGTAAACAGGAAACTTTTTTTCCGTATTGGTTGGAAACCTTCTACATCAGTACTAACGGGAGGGTAGTTAGTTGGCTCATCAGGAAGTTTGGATAGTAGCTTTTTTAAGCCATCAATAGCAATTAATAATTCTTGTCGAGACATCGACGAACAAGCTTGAAACGACATGTCCACGGCTGGGTAACAACACAGAACGGAAATTTGCAAAATCGCACAAAACACTAAACGTAATACGGCGAACAACAATAACGTAATAACAATATTAAACTTTGTAAAAAATATGTGAAAATAAATGTTTTTGACATTGACAGATCGGAGGGGAATTGAGTGTTCGCTAGAATTCCTTGGATCTTATTTATAAATTTATAATTAATAGTATTATGTTTTATTGTTCATATTTTGTATTTGATATTTTTTTTTATACAAATAAATTTATATGAGCATTTATTTGAATTAATATGTTGTGAATTTGTACAATTTTTTTGTCATGCATACGATTTTTTTTATACGTTACATAATTTACTTATATACGAATATCGTCTTGATTTTTGTATTTGTTCATTACAAATAAAATTTTTGTAGCTAGCAATAGACTTGACAAAATTTACAAATGTTTTAGTTGAAATTTTGAACCTTGAAAAACGTGAACTGTAATAGAATTAAAATTGAACTTTTTGCGCTAATGAATTATTAATGAATGAAACACTTACTAGCAAACACAAAAACAATTTGACTGGTATCATTTCCGTTTTTTCAACAATAACTAAGACAAATAGTAGTTCATTATTTCAAACCGAAACATCTCAAAATTTTAACTAAACTTATATGATAAATAAAATTTTGTTTTTACAGATTGTGTCAAAGCCAAAAAATTTCTAGGCTAAACCCGTTCGAAACTTTAATTTTATTTGAATTTTTTTTTATTTGGATGATAATGTATGTCCATTTATTTAAACACGGTAGTCTAGCAATAGTTAAGGATTAGTATAAAAAGATAAGAAGAAATGATTTTGAAAATCTCATTAATAAAATTACTTTAGCTGAATAAAAGTCATTATATGTACTATTTATAATTATAAAAATGATATGCATCAGTGTAATAAATAAACAAAACAAATTAAATTTTATCAACGTCATAAATAATGTAACAATATCCTAAAATAATTTAAATATAATTTCGATTGTATTATTAAAGTGATTGCAAATGTAATGTCACTCACTGTTTATTTTAGTATAACTAGACTAAAAATACGTTATTAAATAGGTACGAGAACGATAATTTTCTTATTGTTTATTAGCGCGTTGAAAAATGTGTTGCTTTTGTGTCTCAAATTAGTATAATAGTTATTTTTATAATCAGTGCCATAAAAGTCTTACTAAACTAATATATGTTTCTTATCGTTACTATCAACTAATTTTATTCCAACAAGGTAACATCAGCTGTTGTCGGCACTATTATTTTCTAACTGTAAATACAACATTAGTATGATGAACGGTAATTATTTTTAACGATCCTGCTACTACACTCAGATTTTGATAAAAATGACGTTTAACATTAAGGTGGTTTATTTTTTTAAATTATATAAGTAAGTAACAACTTAAGATTAATTATTTTAATTAATGATAACGGTTTGTAGGCAACCTATTGAAAAAGAAAATATATAAAGTTAAAAATTACACATTTAATTGGCATCTTCCTTTTCAATATTTCAATTTTTAAATTAAAAACAACTTTCCTGACGAAGTTATAATTGACACCATACGGAGAAAGCCTGTTGTCATCACGATGCAAAGGAACCTTAAATAAAGACCCCCCGTGGCAAGATGCAATGTTGAAACGACTGCCAAATGGCCGCCGACGCATTCGCACAGTAAGAGGTCCAACTTGCCCTCTATTGTTCACAAGTGATCCGCATTGGATCTAGATTAATGTCAATGTATATATAGAGTAGCTAAATTATAGAAATCCTTTACTAAAATAATGCTGAGCCGGGCTATCACAATATGACCAGAACCGCATTAACAATTCGCTTCTAAAACAATATGCAAATTCTCGTGCAAATATCTTAAAGGGAAAATTATACCTTACGAAAATTTTTACGTTGCTAACTAAAACGTACAACACTTAAAAATAGTAGTTAATTATTAAAACGATAGCTACGAAAAGTTTACAATTTCAATAAAAATTCCGGTTTAAGTACACTCATTTGTCTCGTCTAGACTTCCTTAATAAAATGTTAGTAAGAGCTTAGTTTTACACCCGCTATAATAAAATATTTTAGGTTGGTACCTTGACGTTGATTACCGTAGTTTTTTAAACAGCAGGTGATTTTAATACTAGTTTCGCTGCCGACATGGTGGCGGTGTAGCTATTACTACCAGCTTACCTGAAACAATGCAGCTGATACAATAGGATCATTGATTTTAAAGTGTAGGTACATCGAACCGACATATAAATAAATAAATTTGAATGTTGGTATATTAGAAACAATTAATAAACGTTTTTGTGCGTTTTTACATAACGTGTTGGATAGATATTCGATTAAAGATAACGAATAGACATTTATTAAAAAGAAACAATAATTCAAACTTGAAATATACAATTGCGGTTAAAATTGCTTAACAATATCTACGTACCCGCTTCGTATGATAATTAATGGAATGTGTCCTTGTAAAGCATAATAATGTTAAGCAATTCTGTGATTTTATTTCTAAATAATAGGTACTACCATTACTACCCATAAAATTGATGCTATTAAATTATGGCAAAGTGCTTATTGATTAAAATTTTCGAAATGTAAAAAAATACCTAGATACGTATAAGAAACAAATTTATGGTTGTTAAATACTTTATTTTTTTACACTTACCTTATAATGGCTTAAAAAATGTTTGAATAGTTTGCTATGACATATTTAATCCTCTAATTGGTGTTGTTAGTTTCAATTTACAAACATTTTAAACTAAATATATATATAGGTAATAATAAAATAAAAACAACTAGAAGAATCTCTCTAAACTGTCAATGTATATCACGCTGTATATTCGTTTTCATAATAATATAACAGACGCCATCTGCTGTTAATTCTTTTAACTAATAGAGATTAGTTTTTGATAACGGTGTGTTTTGGTGCATTTTGGAGGTAAATTTTATTGTAATTCTATGTGTTCTAATCTGAGTGAGTTTAAAATTTCGGAGAATTGAAGTTATTTGCTCCAATTATAGTTTTTCAAATAAATATAGTTATTTTTAGGTTTGGAAAAACATGTATATTGTAGTTTACATTATCCTGAATTTCCAAGTTTTATTTTCCAATTTACATTAGTGAATTGTAATTTACATTGCATTTTACATTGCATGTAATTGCATACATTTTCTTTGAATCTAGAATGTCTCTGATATAAACATTACAAGTTACATTAATTAATAATTTTGTTATTGTTGTTTTGCAGATAGAAAGCAGATTTTTTGCTAATTTTCGGTAAACTAAAATTTTAGCCATAGCTCTGATACGTGTTCAGGAGTCTGGGTCTGAAAACTCTGATGACGACTGTAATGAGTTTTTTGAACCTGACAAGCATACTGATTAAGACGAAATTTTGTGCAATACTCTAAATTTATTACAAAACAACGAAACTGAAGAAATTTCCGTAATCAGCAGCAAACGATATGGATCTTAGTCACAGAAGATTTGAATCCCCGTTTATTTTGACACTACGAAGAGGTACAAGGCAATTACAGTAGAACAAGCAGTGGCGTAGCTACATATTCAGCGCCCTGGAGCATGTAAAATTTGTGCGCCCCTTTTTTTCTCGCAAGAGCAAAATATTATTTTTTTAAATCTTTCTCTTTTTATTCAAAGTTTAAACATTACTTAATGACCATTCATTTAAAATATCAGATATATTCACACAGTAACATTAAATTATTCAACTTGATATGATATAAACTACCTACATTAAAAATTGATAAAATTATTCGTATTGATGTGACGGAATCTAATTTTTGATTATTTTTTCTTTCTATAGTCCCTGGACATGCTCTTATAATTGTTCTTATTCTTTCGAATGTAGCGAAAGATTCGGTCATTGCGGTTTCGCTTTTTCCTAGCTTCTTTAATTCGTCAAGAATGCCAGAAAAGGGTGTTTTTATAAAATCTAGTCCTCTCTTAACAGCTTCGTCATTAAAAGCTTTTTGAGATTTAACAATTGCTGCAGAGGCCATTTCATCAAATAATTCAACCACCTAAAGTAATACAATTCAATAAATGTATAAAACAATGTCAGATTATAGTATGAACTGTACCCCTTTAATTTTTTCAAAATGTGTGGCATAAAAAATGCAAGCAGATAACCAAGTTCCCCATCTTGTTATGATAGGTTCCGGTGGAAGTTTAACATCTGCAAATTTTTTTTATAGGCCTTTACCCGTAATGGTTTAACAAAAACCTGAAACAAGATCTAATAAATAAAGATTGTTATCTTTTTGGTGGCAGAAATTAATTTGTTTACTATTGCAAACTCATGTCTAATAAATTCACACACCCTATGTATTCCATATGCTAGACAAGTTAAATGTTTTAAATTCGGATAAAATATTTCTAATGCCTGACAGGATTTGATCATATAAGGTGCTGCATCGGTTACGGATAAGAAAACCCTTTCTTTTTTACGCCATAGGGATACAGAAGTCCTACAAACATAAAATTATATCATTGTAATTAATAGATTGGATTATATTAATCACTCATTTGAAAAAACTTACGTAAATCATCGATAAAATTTGCAACTGTTTTGTTGTTGGTCTGTGTAATTTCTTTGGATGCTAGCAAATAAGCTTTTCCTGGTTCTAGTTCAGACAATTTACTAACTACAAAATTTACTATATAGCGATCTCTGCAATCGGTTGTTTCATCAACCGAAGTCCAAATGAATGGTCCCCAATGTCATTCCTTATTGTCTGTATTTTCTATAAAAGGTAAACCAGCATTTGGAAAACTATTAATACTTTAATTAAACTGCTTAACGATTGGTAACATATGTCTAAATAATTTTTTCTCAAAGTTGATTCATCTGGAACAACTTGTTCGGTGTATTTTTCGAGAAAATTGCGAAAATTGATATTATCAAGTTTTTTAAGAAGAATTTGAGCCGACAGCAATGCCTCGCACAAATCTAGAGCAAAAGTTGTTTTTGATAGGCCAGGTTTTTTCTGTTGATCTTCTATAACGTTTTTTAGTAATGGTTGTTTCACAGCTTTTTAAAAAATTTTTTAATGTAAACCACTACCCAACTGTTGTTTTACATGGTACTTTTTAGTAGCACCGATCTAAAATAATACATATACTAGTAACTAAAAACATTTAAATTAAGATAATACAAACTTACTGATTTTGGACAAACTTGACAAAAAAGGTTTTCCCCGTCGGTTGTTAAATTATTGTCCAATTTATTCTATTTGTAATGATATTCAAATTTTGATTGTTTATTAAGTGGCATTTTTTAAAACTTACTCACAGCACAACAGCAATAAACTATCAGAGTGTGACAATATCACAGGTATTTATAACAAACAAAAAATATTTTAGTCATGCGTTACAGTCATTAAAGGAATCCCACCGGACAGAATTAAAATTATCTATATTTGTTTGCTTTACTTAGGTACTGAATATAAAATATAAAATGATACTCTTTAAAAACGCAAAAAAGACAAAAAGCTACAGAAAAAGGCAAAATAGACAGAATCCAGGCATTTGCCTGACTATCCGCTCTTTAATTATTAGTATACAAAACTAAAAAAGATTTATTTGTTTATTACGCATTGTCAAATTGTCTGCACGTATATTGATAGTTCTAGAATGAAAATGCTAAACGATCTATATGCGAGTTTCATGAGTTTTGAATTTATTCAGTTTTTATGTTCTAAGTGCCACTACTAAACGATCTATGTGCTATCTTGTACTTTAGCGAATGAAGAATGAAGAGGTAGAAGAACTTTATCTTCTTAACGCAGTGTTTTATTTTAGATGTATTACTCTTGCCAGTACCAAGGCAAAACAATCTTGTTTAATCAGAGGCTAAAGCTTTTTAAGGACTTGTACACAACTTTCCACTATGAAAAACATAGTACTTTTCTTCTCACATTTATTCATATGGAAAGAGTGAATAGAAAGTACCGGCGGTCAGTCGCAGAAACATTCAAGTACGCAGAAATACTTTTGTTGAGATTTTTGATTTAAGTCACTAAAAAGTTCTGGAACTAACCGAAAGAAAAAAAAACGAGGGAACCTAAAACTCTTCGATCAACACGGAAAAAACAACAGACCTGTAAAAAAAAAAATATAAGCTGCAAATCAAAGAACACATAAATAAGATTTCCTAAAGAAGAGAACCACTACAGTCAAAGAAAGTCGAGCAGGGAATTTGCAAGACCCAAAATTAAGATAATAAGTATGCTTCTGGCTTTTAACAAAAAATTCTAAACTACATCGTTACATACAAATTTTATTCTACTATTTTTTACTAAGTTTACCGAATGCTGTGGTTTAAACGTCCTGAATCAGATGTTCATCTTGTGACAAGCTGAATAATAATATCAAAGCTACGCCATCTAACTAACTAGAAAAGCACACACTATCTAAATAGTTAGAACTGCGTCATAGAAAAACCGTTAAAGCAAAGGCAACCATAAAAAAAGATGATGCAGTCTCTCGCAGTATTGACAGCTACACCAACATTGTATTAATCGATTTAGAGTAACTTTTGTTTATACCCACTCTCATTCATTCTGACATATTTTACAATCGCCAACTTTTGTGCCGACAAGACACGGTTTTCTCAAAATTAGGTTTAATGTAACAAAAATATCAAAATGCAAAGGGCTACATGTCTATCAAAAATATTTGGTGCAAAACTCAACATTTCTAGTTATAATTGATCCCCGAGATATCGTCTTGGATGTAAAACGCGACAAGCCAATTGCGCCAATAGTGGCTTAGTATATTAGTACCACGTGATCTTAACACGCTAACAATGCTTTATCAGCTGATTTAATTCAGTTTTGAGTTGTTTATCCTGTGATAAACACCTTTTGCTAGTTATTAAAAATAAATAAAAGTATAGTTATTGTTTTCATAATGGATTAGTTAAATAAATTTAATAATACAGATAACTTTGCGTAGGTTAAATTATATATCGATAATACAGTTAGAAGAAGAAGTAAACTACAAATCAATTTTGTACTGATGTGGTTTTTATCTTTATTGTTTGTTTTAGATAGACTTCAAAAGATTTACCATCATATCTCCGTTGCGGTCATAAAGATAAAGCTGACAAAAAATAAAATAAAGGCGAAGGCAAAGAAATAAGATTGAAAACAAAAAAAAAGTATCTAATAATACAATATAAGGTTAAAAGATCCTAAATATCCTAAACATAAAAAAATATTAGATTTTGAACTTGGTAAAACGTTTCTTTCAGAATTCCATTTTACCAGTAGAAAATAGAGGAGGCGACAGAATTGGTAACAAAAATGACAACAAAAAACAAGCTACTAAAGGGTTTATGGAATCCTGGAAATGCACGGAATCTCATTATTGTTGATCGAAAAGCTTCAATAGATTTTATTTACCTGCCGAACTAAGCTGCTTCAAGAAGAAAGCGAAAACTTAGCTACATTTTCCTTTGACTGTCAAAAGAACTTAGCTCTTCCAAAACTTCCAAACCAGTCAGCGCATTTCAGCACGCAAATTAACTTTTACCATTTGGCAATTGTTTGTGGGTCATCAAAAGTCAAACTTAATCAAGAAAACGTTAGATCTTATGTTTTGATCAAAATTGATCATCAAAAGAATTCCGATAAAGTTTCGTCGGCTGTCCATCACACAATTTTGTAATTTAATTTTACTAACAAAATTAAAATAGTTTGTCTTCATTGTGATGGTTGTGGTGCACAAAATAAAAATTCCACTGTTATTGGCATGTTGATCTATTGGCTACAATATGCAGCACCTTCAAACAATGAAAAAGTAGAGCTGATATTTCCAATTGTTGGTCATTCTTACATCCCACCTAACAAAAAAGCAAACGGAAGTTGTCCATCCTGAAGAATATGTAAACATTATAAAGAAATTTGCTACTGTATTTAAAATTGGAAGTCAAGTAAATATCAAAACCAGGATATTGGCATTTTTATTTTCAACAATTAAAGAGAATATTTTCTTAAGACGAAACCGCGGTTCTAGTAAAAAACGAAGCATACTATATACAAGAGTATATGCAAAAGAGAAAAAAACCCCTTAATGTGTCCTAACCAATTAGATGTTGGAGTACCTATCAAAAAAGACAAGAAAGAAAGCACCAAGAAGCTTCTTGAAGCACATTTTGGAAAAGAGTGGGAAAAAGAAGAAAGGCTTGTGTTTTTTAAGGAAGTCTTTCAGAACCACTTAGATACAGAACCGAATCCAAGGGAGAAAAACCAGTGTCAAGAAAATAACACAAACTTTGCAGTTTAAGGTTATACTGCTTCTAATGTTTGTTAACGAATAAAACCAGATTTTACAATAATCTCGTTTTTTATTTACTAACTAGCCGAATTTTTAGTGCAAAAACAGACATATTCATAAAGCCATTGGGGTTTTTACGATTTGTAGGAATGGGAGATTTCCGAAAATATGTATTTTATTTTCTGTTCTTTTTTAATAACTTATCGCAAAAAAAAGATTTCGTTAAAAAAAACAATACAGGTTTTACACGTTTTTCTGCTTTTACTCACTTTCCGTTTAAATGTTATATCTTATCTGATACCAAAACCAGCATAATGTGTTTATGGAACGAATCAATAGCAGGTGGAGGAGGTAATGAAATTGCCTCTATTTTGGTTTTTGCAAAAAAAGGTGTTTTCGGACAAATAGAGCAAACGTTTTTAGTAAGCGAACACACCTACCTCACATGCGTTACAGATTTCGCATAGATTGATTATAAAAAGCGAGTAACAAAATATAATACTAAAAGAGCACATGGAACAATTTAATAAAAATAATAGTAATAAACATAAATACTTTTTAAAAATGTAAAAATTTACAAAGGTAATTGAAACTATTTTTCCTTTAATGCTAATAAAACCAGCATGTATTGTAAATAAAAGTCCTTCAATTGGGGTTTCATACGAGACCAGAAACTATCATCTTTTTGTATCTGTAAACAAACAGAAAATTTATATATGAAGTAAATGTTATGTTTTTTAACCCATCTCTTCACAAGTCATTCCCAGGGGTGTCCATACAATGAAATAACAGTCATTTCGGTAAACACGAATAGTCCACAATTTTCAATATTTACTCCAACAAATGTTGTTTGAAATTCTATTTTGCTAAGTCATCATGATCTGGACCCAATTTTGTCGCTACACTTCCACAAAAATTGGAGGAAATGAGTCTTTGTGCCAGTACCCGATGGTATTCTTCCTTACGATCATAAGATTCACACATGCGGCATGGCATCGTATTTCGTAACAGTTTTTTAAAGAAAAGTTAATTCTTTTTCCGCCAAAAAATTTTGCAACAATTGAATTATATGTTTCTGCTGCGTTATTGTTCATATTAAGAAGCAAACTGTGAGAATGGTGGATAAACCGATGGCAACACGCACAAATACCATCAAACAAGTCGCAATCTATTAAATTTGGAACTTCATTTTGTTCATTAGGTTTGGAACCATTTCAAAAGTATTTGTCGCAATCTGAATGGTTTCCAAAAACATGTTTAGGACAGTTCGTAATGTCTTTTTTTAGTGCAATTATTTATTCAGCGATACTTTTTGGTTCATTACGTCTATGCATCACAGCAGTGTATTTATTCCTTTTTGAAGTCTTTGGATGTTTGACTTCAATAAACTTCTGAGTCGAAGAATCACATGCTTTAATTTTGAACTTACTTGCTTTGATATTAATTCTCGCAGTTTTGTACAGAAATTCCGTAAAAGGTGATTTTTGCATTCTACTTGTTTCTAAAATTGTTTTAAAAACTTCTTCAAAGTGTTTATTAAATTGTCTTCGAGCGAATTGAGGATTACTGATTACACTTAAAAATTGAGTCATCTGTGCAAATCCAAAATCTGTCAAAATAGTGGCTAAAACGATGGGGGAATTGATATTTAGTTTATCGTCTGGAATTTCAGTTTTCACAAACTTCTCGATATGACACATTCGGCATTTTAGTTTTAAAGTATATATTAAACCGTCATGTAATTAATTAGACATGTACGTATGACTTAGACTGCAGGTATATGGAAAGTGATCATTTGCATTTTGTATGTCTTTAAAAAAAATCAGCATATCTACAAACCGTCTGCCATTGGTTGCAGAGTTAGTCTCTTCAATTGGAATTGTAGGTGCGGGTACGTTCTGAACCTCAAAGATTTCAGATTTATTCAAACTACTGCAAATTTGGAAAACACAAGTGAATGTATGTGTAAGTATTGACTTATATCTTTGTTACCTTGAGAAATCCATAAATTCGTTCGATGTGGATGGGCGAAGAAACATTACTTCCTTGTCTTTGGCAGTTATTGGAAACCAAATTAATCTAAATAAAAGTGAAAACCATAAAAAAAAAACTAAAATTCGAAGATTTTTTTAACTGTTAAGTGAAGTCTTTAGACTAAGAAAGGACTAAGGCAGGGATGTCCGCTGAACTCGCGTTTATTTATTATTTAGAAGAAATGAAATTAGAAAGAATGAGAATACTAACTGGAAAAAGAACTGAGAAGTATGAAGAAAGTTTGAGAGATAGAAAAGATTGAAGAAAGCTGCATGCGAGCTGGAACAAAACAAGAGAAACAAAAAATCAATGGAAGAAAGAAAAAATATTACAAGGGAGAAGGATATAAAAAACAGAAAATGGAGAGGAAACGAGAAGAAGAATAGGAAATGTTGGAAGGAATAGTGTAAAAAGATAAGGATTACCAGAAACAAGAACAAAGGGTATGAATAAATAAAGAGTTGAGAGTGGACGAAAGAGTAAGAAATAAATTATTTGCTGCGCATGGAGAAGGGATATAATAAATGGAAGAAGTGATAGAAAGGAAAGAAAAGGTGAGAGAAAAACTGTAACCTGTAATAAAAGTAAGAGAGGAGAAATGAAAGGGAATTTGGATTATGAATCAATTGAAAATACAAATGTACATATATGTACATGTGAAATTTAAAATCGAATTGAGTACACCATTTTTGTCAACTGTGAAAGTAAGAACTTTTGAATATTTATCAAATTGTTTTTTTTATTTTTTTTTTAATAGATTGTTATCTGAATCCCTTGTTTTTCTTCCATTTTTTACTGACATTGATGGTTCGCTACGTATCGATTCTATCTGAATTTCAGATTTACTTTGTAAGCGCATCTTAGTCAAACAAAAATTTAGTAAGAAACGTTATATCTTCCATGATTTTAAACTTACTTTTCATTTTTAATCGAATGCTTCAAGGTTTATAAGTCTGTTGACGTTTTCTTGGCTTATCACTCATAGTTCACCCATTTTATCACGAGTTATGAACAAAAAGTTTTTATTTATTTTTTGAATACTACGTACTAGTTTATTTCAATAGACCCACATCAACTAACTGAAAAAACTTCAATATATTAAACACCTTTTAGAAATAAGTCGAAAAATAGTGTGCTACAAAATTTAGAATTAAATATATAATTAACAGTTTTTTGATTAAGTTTATTCGCGTCACTACTAGTTGAACTACCGTTGAAGCCGAGAACAAAGTTGAGGACGAAGTTCCGTTTTTGAGTATATAAGTAGTTGAAGATACGTGATGTAGAATAGAGTCGGAAGTTTTTGGTTCCACCTTAAAGGTACAAACCATAAAATTAGTACCGTTGTTTGGTGATAATTCTGACAGCTACCCGTCTGGTAACTTCGGTCAGCCACCGCGGCATGTCAAATATATGGGCTGTGTGTGCGTTTTAGTGGAAACTTTAGGTTAGTTTAGCATTTACAATTTAACAAAGTATACAATGCCAGAATCTTATAGTACAGTAAATTTAAATGTACGTTTATAGAGTAGAACAGATCGTCACAATAGAAATTTATAAATAGTATAATAAGCGGTATAAGTACATATATGTAATTTAAAGAAAGAAAATTTAAAATTATATTCTTATCAAGACATTATGTAGATATATACATTATCACATATGTTGACTGCAGAAACGCTTCCGACTGGGAAACGTGCTAATGTCAATAGGCGGAGTTCCATCGCTCAAAACCGTACCATGTATCAAACTTAGATTTCAGCAAATGCAGCGGTATAAATTCAATTTTGTTTGCCATTTCCTGAACGCTTTTTCGAAAATAATTAAAAAAATTAAAATGCTACATGCTCTTACAATCTCTAAAATTGTGGCTAAAGGCCCATATTTTCGAAAATCAAAATTTTGTGTTTATTTTAAAAGCCTTAATGACAATTTTAAAAAATGGGCTCTTTACCCCTTTGCTGCAATTTTTTTTATGAATTATCATGTAAACATCAAAATTTTGTATTCAAAAATAAACTCAGGAAATGGAAAAACGATTTTCAAGCCGGGCATACAGCCTTAAAGTAGAAAAATCTGATGGATATATTCCCAGTGAAATGATCTGTAATTAGGAAAGTAACGATACTTTCTCTCTACATTCGATACTGGAAAAGTCAATCTTAGCCTTTAACCGTGCACTTCCACGAAGACTGTAAGAGGTAAAAAAACAAAAATTGCTATAAACTGTGTGTCTCTAGAAATAAAAACAAACAAACTGCAAAAAATGAGGATGTGTGGACACTTATATAATGTATAGGCATAACGTTGGACGTCCACAACATCGGAGTGTAACAGACTCTTCAGTTACATCCCATTTATTTCTAGACAATTATATTCTAAAGCATATTTAAAACTGTACTGTAGCTAAGGCCAAAGACAGCTGGAAGATGATGATTGGACCATATCTATTTCAGAACCCTAAGCTTTCATTGTCGTTTTACTTGCTCGTGGGGCCGATAGTGCTCGTGCTTTAGAAGTCGATAGCTTATGTTCAGAAGTGTGGGAACCTGTTTTTTTAGTGAAACAATGTTGCGTCAAGGTTTTCTGACATTATGAATTCTTTAAGATTTGACTTTCGATTCACTTGAAGTGTGGGACAAGTTTATATTCAACTGCAGAAGCTGCTACACGCCTAGAGAAAACATTACTACCTGCAGCCGTCAAAAGCATAATGTCGTTTCTCTCAATACCTAATACCAGATAAGTTTGGTATGAGGTTTCGGCTGACTGTTAATTCAAGTTCAATGTGTAGTAAATGGATTTCCTTACCTAGCGAAAGATGACACGCTTCTTTGGATTGAACAAAATAGTTGATATGTAAGAATGTTTGAATTATTGCATAATTTTTTAACAGAGTTTCTATAAACTATTTTTTAGCATTAGATTTTTGAAATAGTTGTTTAATAAATAGATTTTTTTTAATATAGTATATTTCTGACTTTTTACTGTTAAACTATAGAAGGGATCAATTTGATCACAAGAGACGCTTTTAGGTATTTATTCAATGGCAGTTCTAGTGATATATCATGTAACTACTTAGCATCAGCAAACTACATAAACGAAGTCAATAAAAAAAGCAATTTTCGATAATAATGTCTGCATACTGAACTATTTCGTGTTGAATTTTAGTTATTAAAATTCATCAAAAAAACTATTTTTGAATAAACAATGAATCTAATTAACACTACAGTTTTTCTACAATACATTAAATTCAAAAAACAAAAAATCAAAACACATTAACAAAATCCTTTTTTATTGTGATGTGTAAAATTAAAACACGGTAAGATTTTTATTGAAGATCCTAGAAAACCGTATACATAATGCCACTTAAAAAACAAATAGCAATTTTTGAAATTTTTTGTAAAAACAATTTAAGTTATAATTAATATTAAAACTTTTTTATTAGACATCGCTAAAATTAAGTGTACGCTTTTATATCTTAAGTACAAATCTCGATTTGAATAGAATTAGTTTATTATCCTTCTGCTACTATAAAATTAACAAAAATTAAAATATATTCATTAAATAAAGTTCCACGTTTTACTTTAGTAATAAATAATACAAAAGTAATAGCTTTTAAAATACTTTTTATAAATTTTGATTATTTTATTTATACAACATTTATGTATACATTAGATTTTTTAATTCAAAAACGTATTATAGTGTAAGTTTAAGGTATTAAACCAACAAATACATTTCAGTTGTTTACTTCTTCGTTTTTAATCATAGCTTACAAAAAAATATTTTGTAAAATTTAAGCTCTAAATTTATTGTATGATTTTTTCAGCTTACGAATAAATATTTTTTTAATTTATTTTAAAAGTATTTAATAATTCAAAACAATTAAACAAAATTTGGGCTATGTAATTAACAAACAGTTTTAATAAATACCGAAGGCCGTAAGTACGTCAATACATTAATCATCAAAGCAATTGACAGTAAATATAGTTAAAAAAGAAAAGCAAATATGTAACATCAAACATTGATTTAATATAGCCCTTTAATTTAAATTTATAAACTTTTTCAACATTTATAATTTATTACTTTTTTTTCAAATAAAAACGTTTTTAGAAATTCGACAGAAAGTTTGTTGATTTTACTTTGTCAACTTTGTTTCATAGAACACAGATGGTAGTAGGAATTTTTTTTTACAAAACTTTTATATCAAATTGGACAGGATGTAAAACATTAAAGTTTGATTCAAATATTTATATAACAAAACAAAAGTTATATTATTTTTAACAAAGTTTTGATACAAATCACTGCATTGAGTGGCGGAAAACTCTTAGAGATATGATTGGAAACTATTGCAAACTAACTGAAGTGTAAATCATTTAATTTTTGTTCTTAATTAACAAGTGTATATGAAATGTAACATGTTAGTGAAAAGAAATTTTAATTATAAATTATTTACGGGAGTAAACAAGTTGTAAGATATGAGACGTCTGGTAAAATCTTTTCCGACAGATTGTTTTTAATATATGCGCAGTAATTTACATTCAAATAACTTTGACAAACATTATTATTTTATGCACTTTTAACTTCACTTGATGTTGGTGTATCATTAACTTTTATAAATATAAAAACAAGTAATTAAACACCTTTTAATAAACAAATTTAATCAAAATAGATTTATATACATGTATAATTTTTATATATAAAAAAAATTAAATTTTTATTATAGTTTTTCAGCTGAAGCTTAAACTGCATAAATTTAATAACGTAAAAGCATTAAAATTAAACTAATTTGAATTTTTCTTGAAACATTGGATATTGAAAACTTAAGAGTTGACATAAACAAAATTAATTGTAACAGAATGGAGTGCAGCAGCAAAATATTACTTTTTTATTTAGGTTTTAAATTAGTTGTCATTAGTTACAATTTTATAAATACTTAAAAATTGTTTTTTAACTATTTAAGTTTTTTTATTTATTGATCATTATATAAACTTAATAGTTCCAATTAGATCCAAAAACAATAAACAAAATAAAAACAATTATTGCTATAAAATTTACTTTAACAACAATACCAGTAATTAAAAGTTTTAAAATTACCCAAAAGTTTAAACCAAAAACGTGTTCAATTAAAAGAAAGCAGGGGAAGTCAAATAACGTATTAGATTGCTAGAAACAATATGTTACGCTGGTTTTCGTGTAACAAAAAAAGGTAAGCGGCGGCTAACACAGTTTTTCTCGGAGATGGGGTCGCAGGCTTCGTAATGATTGATTATAAACTAAATCTAAAAAAGCGCCAAAACACAATTAGGCAGATATCGTTTAAATCTACTCGCAGCTGAAAAAGAACAAACAACACAACAAAAGTGATAACACAGAATATATATTTATTTTATCATAGACAGTAGTTAAAGAGGACGAAGAAGGTACATAAGTATAATTATATAGGTTTTCTAAACATTAGTACATAGGTTGATATCACAGGCCAAGTATAGTTACGCCCTCGACTGAGCAACACGTCGTATAGCAGTGACCTAGCGGTCTAGCTTTTACACTTTGAGAAGGAGTGACTTGACATTCTTAAATAAATTACAAGAGTACGAATCAAAGGTCTAGAGAATAAAAGCGCACCAGATAATAATATGACACAAAAAAAGATTTTAACATTAATTGTGATTACAACCTAGCATGTACGTATGATAGGCTGACCACCAAACTATTTAGAATTAAAGTTAAAAAAATTGAATACTTACAGTTGTGTTTTATCTAGTAGGGGATTGCTAATTCCGTACCAGAATTACCTAAAACTCTATTAAAATCTAACGAAAAAAACGTACATACGGCGTTGTCAGAAGTAAATCCTGTTTTTAATTCATACGATCATTGAAATAAGTGAATGCATCAAGCTTACCTCTAATTAACTTACAACTTGGGTAATTGCTCCAATAAGATTTTATTTAACCCATTAAATTTGACACTGAACCACGAAAAGTTCGTCAAAGTCAAACATTTATTTTTATTTTACTTAAATATTTAAAAAAAATAAAATCAGAAGCAAAGCGCGAGGTAGCAATTACGTTAAATGACACCCAACAAAATATTTTAAAAGCAATATTAAAAAATTTGCCATGGCACTTCTCAAATTGTACTAACCTCTGAGAATTAACTGCGTCTTGGTTCAGATAGTATAACTGGTAAGAAACAAAAACGTTAAAAGGATTCATACTATTCGTAACATAGTATGCTAAACTTGTGAATTTGTATTTACTTTAATACACCACAAACGATCTACATTATTGAACAATATCCATAGTTTGCCAGTACGATGTTGCTTAGAATAATAATCAATCGGAGGTTACAAAATATTTGTTAACCCAGATGCTTCCTAAACAAGAGAACCTTTTTTCATTTAGTTTGAAATTTACATGAAAGTTTTTGACTGTGTGGGATTCAAAAATCTATAAAAAATGGAGAAAGCAAGGATAATTTTGAATACTGTCGGTAAATTCAAATACTGCGTTTGGCTGCAAACTACTAATGCAACCTAGTTTATAACAGCGCGTTCTAATTGCCATCAATACAAATGTTACACAACGCTACTTGCCACGCGTCTATCAGTTTAGGATTGACTGTCGTAAATGACAATGCTCTCAGGCGCTTTTTTTATTTAATTTGTTGTCACTTAAGTCATAACATTATTGATCATAATCGTTCATTTTATCTTTGGACTATATTCCCATGTATATCTATATATATAAAAATGTTATGTTGGTTTGTGTACGCTTCAAAAACTCAAAAAGTTCTGCACCGATTGAATTGAAATTTTAACATGATATAAAATCCGCATCAAGGATTGTTTTTATCTATTTTTTGCATCAATCACATATCTGCGACCGCGAGAAAAAAAAATTTTTTAACGGTCAGCTGTGTACCAGTGACCGCGCCATCTGCCATAAGCGAGGAAAACACTCACTGACAACCGCAATAATAATGACGCAGTCACATGAGAAACAATTTCATTCTCAATTACATTGTTTACTTACAAAAAAATTTGCATCTGATTCTGATTATTATACAATCTGAATTAAATATTCACTTAAATCAAGAATTTTTGGTGTGATAGTGTTGTGATCGAACTGCGCCTTTCACCAAATCGTAAGTAGAGGTTATATTTTATATCAAAGATGGACAGTAAAAAATATTATTAACTGACAGGCAAAATAAAAGGACTTATTATAATTCAAGTGAATTTCTAACAGAAAGTGGTTATATCTTTTTTATTACATCTAACACGTGGTCGTAAATATATTATTTAGTAATTATATTATTTATTTTAGATTAACCTCACTTTTAATGTATATAAATATAATTACATTAAATGTCAACCATTCAATCACAATGTGCCACTGCAAAGCGTGGCAGGGTACAGCTAGTATATTATAGATATGTAGCGCTTGTAAAAAGTTATTAGCGATTAAACTTTTACGTGGTTGCGTTCAAAATTTCTGAAGCTAATTTCCTAATTAAACTTTCCAAATTTTATTTACAATTTTCATTTCTCATTTATAGAAATGTCATCAAAAATGTCTTGTAAGAAAAACTAGAATGTTGGAGATAAGCCAGGTGTTACAACTGCGATTAACGAGAAAAAAATATGCAATTTAAAAGTAGCTAAATACTTTAATGTACTCAGAGCCGCTTTTTACAGACTAGTCAATGACAAAGACACACCAACCGAACCGTTGTGACAACAATTGGACGTAAAGCAGTATATGATAAAGCTTTTGGGTCTATATTAGTTGATTGTGCGCTTACAATGGAACAATTTTACGCAGTAACCCAGTTAGATCTGACAAAATAAAAAACAATATGACGTATCTTTTTAACAATGATATTGTGGGCAGATATTGAATTGAGAGGTTTTTATCACATCGTTTGCTAAAGTTCTGGGTTTCACAAAAGAACGAATGTTCTATGATAATTTTGAGAAGGTTTACTTTACAAAGAAATTTAAATCTGATCGAGTTTTCAACGTAGACGAGACAGGTTTATTTATAGTGCACAGTAAATTTCCAAATTTATTGCTGCTCGTCGTAGTAAAGAAACAGATTAGTGCTATGACATCCATTGAAACAGGCTTGTCAATAACCATAGTTGTTTGTATGAGCCCAGTAGGAATATTCGTAGCGCCGCTAATAATTTTTCGAAAGAAAAATATGACCGAAACTCTAGTAGGATCAATCGGTAGAGCTCATCCGTCCGGTTGGATTCAGACACATTAGTTACGTTTTAACATTTTATTGATTACGTCAAACTTTTTGAGGAGTAACTTCCCTGCTAATTTTAAACAGCCATTAATAAAAAAACATGTTAATTTAGAAAACATCATTTTACACTGATATCTCTATCGCACACATTCACAAATTTAACCTATTTCAAAGTCTATTATTTTTTACTGCATATGACATAGACTTGTTAGGAAAATTATTTTAAGTGCGTCACACGAAAATCAGCAGCAAAACGTTTGAAATGAAATGTGAAATGTAAAAAAATTAAAGTCTAAGATGGCGCTGAAGAACAAGGTTTTGATTATGAATCAAAATAAACTTAATCGTTCATCTGAATATTTTCAGCATTATCTTCAGAGAAAGCAAGTTTGTCTTTAAAAGATTTTCAGCAGAGCACACCAAGTTCGTCTTACAGATTCTTCCAGAAAGATAACCCACAGCTACTATGAACAGGTGGTTTTCTAAAAAGGGATCATGTCACACCGTTTGATATTACATCGCATTAATTCCGCTGTTGAAAAAACGTGATTGTAGACTACAAAAACAAGATTTCCATATAAAACAGATCTTGAAGAAGCAGTAAGAAGATGGAGAAAATGAAGAAAGGAAAAAAAAAAAACTTAACATGAATAAACAAAAAAAAAGGACATTTTTGCCATAAAGCAAAATAAACTTCAAAAAAAGTTAAAAAACTAGACCAACAAAGACTCGAGCTCCAAATCAAAGGTGAGATGCAGTTCTGATTTAATTATTGAAGATTCATTAGAAACTAATTTTAAGCGCAGAAAATTTTAAGAAAAGAAATGTCTTTGTTAACCTCACCCAAATTCCGTTGTCTTCTAAAAATGGCAAAAAACGTTGTAAAAATTTCATCTTCCGGAAAACAATAGTCTTGAAAGCTTTTACAGATGGAAATGTATTGAAAGAAAATTAATTTTTTCAACAAAATCCAGGAGCGCTTCAGTTATACCAAGATGCTTTTGAAACGGTAAATTTATTAGGTTCTGCTAAATCTAAGTATGAGATTTTGGCCGTTCATTTGAGCATCAAAACTTTTCCAGGTAGAATAAGATTTCTAGTGAACTTGTATCTAGTAGTATTATGCAAAAAAAAATATTTAATCACGAGAAAATGTTTAGTAATATTGTTGACGGTTTAAAAGAAATCATCGGAATTGAATTTGTGCCAATTAAGTTTATGAAAACACCATTAGTATTTGTAACTGGTGATAACTTCAAGAGTCATGTGGCAGGAGAATTTGTATAAAATTTTAGCAAAACTCAATACTTTTGTAGCTTTTGCTTGGTAACTAAACTAAAAAATCATTTGATTCAAATTGGCCAAATAGGGAATATGTTAGTTGTAGTGAACCCTTTTATTGACCTTTTCGCACCTTATGTTTTCAAAAAAGTTGTTCCAAACAGCGTGCCTTTATCAAAATAGTTCCTGTTGGTGTTTGGAAACTAAAGGTACTTTTATGTCTTCTCATGAAAGAGTAAAGTAAGTCTCCAGCGGATTTGCGTGAAAATAAGAACGGATGTGCCAAATTGTTACGCCGAAACATTTCGCATATCATCGAACTACCATTGTTTCCTTTTTTTGGAGAACATAGTATCTAAAAAAATATTTAGATACATAACGTTCTATGTTTTGCTGGTAATTAACCCTTTTGTATCTTATTTATAACCTCATAAATCTTTAACTAAAACCATCGGGTAATATGGGATACCAAATTAAGGAAATACAGAAAATCCCATAATACCCGAAATGTACCACAACTCTATAAAAAGGCTTACCTGTCAAAATTCTGTAAATACAAATGTCGTATTGGAAATTATTCATTTAAACTCCGCCTAGGGTTACTTGCTGAGTGAATTGAGTAATTCAGTAAGTGCTGCTGCCGATGCTAAACTCTGGTAAAGGAGGAGAGTTGATGGAACGAACTAGTCCCACGCCAACCGTAAAAAAATTACGCAAAGTACTGATAATAAGCTTTGAAATAAGACGGAACTGAAGATGATAACTCCTGCAAGAAAACAGAAAATGAATTGAAAAAAAAAACATGATATGACTAGTTAGATGAAATATTGAAATATGTGCACTTCAGGAAACGGAGAAGAGAAGAAAAAACAGAGTAATTATACAGATTATGTACTTACATATTGCGGCGCTAACAAACAAAATAGAGCCACCGCCAGAGTGGGTATTCTTATCCGAAAGAAACATAAAAATTTTGTAGTAGTATGCATCTATCATTCGGAAAGACTGTTGAGAATAATACACCAAAAAAATAAACGTAATGTCCCTATACAGCTCGTAGGGGGCTTTTTTACGACAACCTGCAGAAGGTTCTAGCCACAATGCCACCAGAAGAAATAGTAATAATGATGAGTGACTTTAAGTCCCGCATCGAGAAAACAGCAACACCAGGAATAAAACAAAGATTCCATGAGGTAATGATAATGAAAAATTTACGGTTAACTTATGGTTAATTAATAACCTCACGATTTCCAATAGGTTTTACAACCATGATGAAAAATACAAGTACACATCCGAAAATAATAGAAGTCAGAAATCCATGATGGAATACTAGACATCAGAACGCTAAACACAGCTTATGTGGGAAGCAGTCATTCGTACAGGAAAAATAAGAAAACAAATGCGAAGAATATGAACAAAAAATAGACTAATAGAAACAGAAAAGATTAATACTGAAGCGCTATGGAACGTGTTCACAAAATGTTTATACCAGCAAAGACTAGCTGAAAAAAACGTCAGAAACCTAATATCTTGCAAAGACGAACTAAAAGACAGCTGAGACTAATTAAAAAGAAAAATAAAAAAACTGCTATATAAACAACGTACGCGTTTTGATAGCTATGCTACCATCATCAACGGTAACTATTCTATTTATACTATAAGTGTGTGCGCTTCGATGTGCATGGTCAGTCATATAAGTTTAAAAGTTGGGAGAAACCTAATGGTTTTGAATCGTCATTATTTAACAATACTTCTGTTTCTAAGTATTCCCGTCAGTTAGACTTGAAACTTTTAGGCGAGGCATGGAGTAATTCCGCAAGTGTTGATAATGCAGTATGCCTCTGGCATACATCCTTTCAATCCTCAGAGAATTCCAGACTACGTATTTTTATTACAAGAAGAAAAATGTCTGAAAACAAATCAACCAGAACTGCATGAATCAATGTATAATATAGTCGAATCCCTACAACCTAGACCACCTAGCGTACAACCTAAACAAGTAACTCTAGAAAATGTAACAGAAACTCTAGCGGTAACTCCTGGGAAAGCACTTGATGTGATTTTCCCTGTACCATAAGTAACTCCTGCTTTAAAGAGGGTTTGTATGGAAATAGTTTTTTTTAAATTTAATTCAAGAGGAGGTTTGTATACCGCCTCTGCTTTGCGGTATCCTTGTTCCTTTTGTAAACCTCTGATTTATTACTCTTTCAGCAGTTCTGGTTCGTCAATAAAGTCCAGAAGTTTATTTCAAGGAAATTTTTTTAACTCATCACGGGTTACTTTTGGTTTGCCGTAATCGATGTGCTTTGCATTTGATATGCTTCGCATTTACACAGCAGATGCGGCGGAGCCTCGTCGTCCTCCAAGTATACGCGGCATAGAAGGTTACTTTGCAGTTTCATTTTATGCATATGTTTATTAAGACCACAGTGCAGTTTAATTGTTTGATTGTGGCTCTGTAAAGAAGTGTTTTGTGTGTCTCATCTCTGAAGAGTTTTTCCATAGTTTTTTATGCACCCCTGCAAGTTTGCTGTGAATTGTATCTTTTCCGGTCTCGTTAGCGATTCCGAAAACGGATTCAGGTCCAATATATGTCCATGTTGTGGCCTTTTCAGCTAGTGCGTCCGCCGTTAGGAAAATAGTAAGTGGTGCTATTATTCGCCCGAATACATACCAGAAAGAAAAAAAGTTAAAGCAAAAAAAAATAAAAGATAAAAGCTAAAACACGGAAAACAAACAAACAGATGAAAGCTAATACAGAAAAAGAAGAAAACTGGCACCTACGGACGCACCCAAAATTTCAAATAATCTAAAAAAAATTATTCTACCTCTTCAGATTCTAACAACCCTATTTTTGACAATAGTTCCAGTGGGAGTGAACATTTTAGTGATTTAGAAAACGAAAGCGTAGGATGTAGTGAAGATTACAGACCCACCAAGAAACCAAATGAATGGGTACCATGTGTAGTATGCAACTGTTGGCTCCACGACAGCTGTACTTCTTTTGCAAATATCTGCCAAAAATGCTGCGTTACAGTAGCGACAATAAAACCGCAAAAATGATATAATACATCTGTCTTACCGTACAAGGTCCATTTTTCATCTATGGAGCACGAGAAATGGATCATTTTAAACTTTTCTAAATTGGCTATAAACTTTTATAAATTTATTAATTATTATAAATCACAGATGAATTTAATATGCTAACACTAGGTCATATGTCAAGAGCCTAGTTTGTTAATAATAATTTATTTTTGTTTATATTTAACTTTACATACTTAAGTTAAGAGCGCCTGGCGCCATATCGCCCCTGCCGCTTGTTATCAATTCTATCGATACGTGAAGCTTTTCTTAAAGCAAGTATCATATTACAATTGATAGTCAAGCTTATCGTTTATCTCTTACATTCTGTTCTGTTTATTATTATAAAATAGTATGCGTAAAGAAAAATCTAGATGGAAGTGGATTTAACCTCAGTTTTGTGCCGAGTTTTGAATCGTGTCGTTTACATTTACGATTTACCCGTTTCTATAGTTTTTTAATATTTTCTTATAGTGTTTTATAACTATTATATTTAAAAATATCTGACAAAAGACATCGTTTTTCCGGGGCGCAAAAAATCAGCCCAAAAAACAAAGTGGTTCGCTAAAGAAGTATTTAAAAACTACTGGTTTATCGAAGTTTGTGAAGTTAAAATTTCTCATACAGACAATGATGCGGCAGTGCATTCCTTAGTGTGTGAAAAAACAGTAAAGATTTCTGGGAATCTCGGAATTTGGCCGGATTCAATATACGACATGAGCATTGCAAATCTAGGACACTCAGTTTAATTTTTCAAAAAATTCTTTAAGGCTTAGATTTTCAGTCAATTACTATAAAAGGCAGTTGTGTAATGGAGAAACATTTGAAAGAAAGTGGTTTGTGTATTCTCACAGTAAGGACGTTGTCCTTTCTTTTTGTTGTAAACTTTTTTCCAACAAAATTTCTTTAATAGCTAGTGGCTATAACGATTGGGCTCATTTATCAACATCTTTATCAAATCATGAGAAATCAAAAAATCGTTTAGATGCACATGAGGATTGAATAAATTTACCGTCTGCAATAAAATCAAATGCAACTATTAACTAACATCATCAAAAAATTATGGATACAAAAACGCGGGATTGGCGAAATGTTCTAGAACGTCTGATAGCCATTATTCATTTTTTACGGCAACAATGTTTACCATTTAGAGGGACATCAGATAAATTGTATGAACATAACAACGATTATTTTCTAAAGCTTGTGGAATTATTAGCAAAATTTTATGATATTATGTCAATACACTTAATGCGCATTTCTCAAGAATCTTCACAGACTCGCTATTTAGCTAGAAACATTCAAAATGAGTGAATTTAATTTCTTGCTAAAACAATCACAAACAACATAGTGTCCCTCGTGTAAAAAACCAACTATTACATCATAGTAGAATGTACCCCAGACATAAGTCATACGGAGCAAATGACACTTATAGTAAGATTTGTAATAACTTCGAATTTATCTGTGCTTTAACTGATGTTATAGTGAAGAAACTTGCTGATGAACATTCCTCTAGAAGATTTACATGGGTAAAGATACGATAACGGTGCCAACAGAAAAGGAAAACATACAGGTGTTCAAAAGCGTATCCTAGATTTAAATCCAAGAGCTTTCTTTCTTTTTCGTAGATCTCATTCGTTGAACCTGCCACTTTGTCGACCAAAGCAGTTTTATTTTTTGATCTGGTTCAAAAATGTTATACATTTTTTTTCTGCCTCTACTCGCCGTTGGGACACACTTAAAAAAACATATATTTGCACTGACTTTAAAACCTCTAAGTTCTACCCGATAGGAGAGTCGACTAGATAGACCCTTCAGATACAACATTGATGATTTTTATGGACTACTGTTTTGCTACTAGAAAAGACATTGCAATATTTAAGAAACAATAGAAATGATGAATGTTAACTGATGCTAAGGAACCTGCATTTATTTTAGAAGTCAATCCCGTTATAACAAATTATTTTGCGTCAGGAAGAGCACATCGTCGGAGGAGACACTTTGATTATGAAGTAAAAGATCAACCTATTATACTTGACCCAAAAAGTGCATTGAAAATAAATGTTTTCTTTAGAACCTTCGATGTTGCTATAAATTCTGTGGAAGAAAGATTTTATCAAATAAGACAACACTATTCGTACTTTTCGTTTTTATATAACATTTGAAAATTGAAAGACTTGCCGATGGAAGAGCTGTTAGAAAAATTTTAACTTATCAAGATAACAAAGATATCGATGCATTTACAATTGTGTCATTTACTAAAAGACAATACCTGTCCTAATAAAGTTTCAAAATTTGTTATTCAAAACAATTTTGCTCCGAATGTAACAGTAGCTTTAGGAATTTTGCTTTGTTTACCAGTAATAGCAGCTAGAAAAAGCGAACCCTTTTTAAAATTGGTGTTAATTAAAACTTACTTACGATTAACTCCATTACCAGTTTAAAATCAAAATTTTGACTGTTCTACAAACATCTAAGAATTGTCGGACAACAGAAAAAGTCAGGTGTTTTATAATTTTTAATTGTGACACAAAAAGCTTTGCAAGTACGTAGTGGACTTGTTTGTCACGGAAGGATGGGGGTAAATTTTTTTTTGCAGGGGGCACCTGCACAAACATCACAGAAAAGAAATCACAACAAATCGAACTAATCTAAATTTAAAAAATGATAAACATTTTGACTGCCAAACCTATCAAGATAAGTGTACCAAATTACAAAGTTTTCAAAGACATTGAATTAGTTAAAAATCTGGAAAGAAAAAAATAGTCAAGTGACTAAATGGAATCTAGATTTATTAAAGAATTAATTATTACAAACAAACATATTAAAAATATTAATCTTATACACTAAACTTTAACTTAAGAATCGCTTATTTATTTGCTGTAACGTTTTACTGAAATCTGTTACAAAAATTTCTTGTAAATTATATGGTGGTTAGATTTGTTTCCATAATATAAGTTAATAAATACGCCTATCATAAATCTTCTGGTTAAGATCTTTGCTTAAACTGCATTTTTAGACATTGCTACAATTAGAACACAAATTACTGGTTTACAACCACCCACAGAGTAGACATAAATTAATCTTATTAATTTATTACTCAATTTTATAAATTATTGTTAGACGTTTTTAATTTAAGCAATTACTAAGAGACACTGTTTGCGATCGCAAGCTACGTTTTCTTTGCTATTTGTGTGTAAATTTAATTATTGTAATACTAAGTAATACCATAGTGACCTGAACTTGTTCCCTTCAATTCAGATGTTGAATTTCATTACGAACTCCTAACTTCAACACCCGCAGCTTACACCATATGGCCGTCACACGCTCATAAATTTTAATTTGTACCGAATCTTTATTCCCTGCACTAGTATTGTTTTATTCGGAATTTGTAGGCGGTATTTTCTATTAAAATCGATTTAACGGTTTAATTGTGGTACGTAATGCAGTGATTTACATTTGATTGATGAATACTATGACTAAAACCAGAAAATTTTGCACGATTAAAACGAATTATTTTTTTATAAAATGAAAACAATAAGTTTGTCTAATGGGAATAATTAAAATTACAATATAAATTAAAAATTTTCAGGCGGCGTGCTGCAGTCAGTTTGTGACATGAACACAATGCAGTTGCCTCTGACAGAATTAATATTCCCCCAAAACTTAATTACACACATGCCGTAAGATTGGGTTTTAATTAAAACATCATTCTGCGTTTTTCTTGTTTTTCCGTTTTGTCTTCATGTTTTCAAGCAGAATTAACTACAATTTACATACAAAATAACTGTATATTGCAAAAGTACAGCCTCAGGCTACGTTGCTTTAAGATATAAATTTTTCATAACAAGCAAAGTTAATTTTCTTGTCATTCTTTTTTAAAATTAGTAGCAAAAGTTAAGTTAAGGGTATCCGGCAGTGTACTTATGCATATACGTCTAAGATGAAGTCGAAGTTTCTAATAATTTACAGTAATTCATTTGTATTTACATTTTAAGTAACTGTTTAATATACCGGAAATTAATTTGCTTAAATGCAATTAATTTTAGCTACGTTATTTAAATAATATATAATGATGAACTTGTACAATTTCATTTTTGAAGTGCGTTTAAGACATTGACGTCAATTAATATTTACAGTAAGAAACAAAGCAAACACATAATTTAGAACTAATTATTTAAATTTCGAAAAATTCAAGCTTATACTTTTCTGTTGTTTCGCAAAACTAAAACAACTTTCTTTAGAAGAAATTAATATTTAAACATTACAATTAATAATTGTTGCAACTAAAATGGTAATGAATAAGTTGCAGCGAACATCGAATGCGTTTTAAGTTTTGTGTTTAATACAGTTTGTAAATTAATTAGTTAATTACTTTTAAAGACCGTCTCAATTAAAGCACGCGTTGCCCTAACAATTATGCATTTTTTTGATTTTTTTTAAATAAATATTGTTCTCGCTCGTGTGAAAACAAATACATAATGATAGGACACCCATTGTCTTTTGTAAACGTCTTTATTGCGGTGAAGTCCTGTAATTACATACCAGCGTACCATCCAATCACCTTTATACAACCTCAAGTTGAGATACTGTTATAAAAACTTCCAGGTAACATTTTTTCGCAATCTGTAGTCACTACCGTACTAGAACCGGGATATTTTTTATAGGCTTGTGTTTGTACGTAACATATTTTTCATTCTGTATTTATTAACAAAAACGTTAGATTAATACACGTTAAAACCAATAAATAAGAAACCAACGAAGATACCCCACACAGACCGAAGAATTTATAATGGTACGCCTACAAAATTTATATTTTGTATTAATAAATCTACATTATTCACATTCTAAACAATAGCAGTTATAGAACAATACATAATACAGTTCAAATTTTTTTAGCCGTTTTTATTATGTGTTTAAAAAATAGTAGGTATGCAAGATTACTAAAATAACTAATAAATAACTATCAATGTTTTATATTTAAAAAAAATGAAAATTAACATACACAAAAAATCTAAAAAATTTTTGATTTGTTTTTATTAAGCGATCAAAGCTTCTTAGCATTGGCATTTATAAGTTTTTTTGTACAAAAGGCGCAATTTGTCTAATGTGTTTGTATCTTTTTATTACTTTCAACTTTTTTAAAACTTTAAAATAATAGTAGTAAATGTACACATACCAATGTTTAATAACACTTTTTTTAAGAATGTAAAATGTTGAAACAGGTACAATAGATAAGTGTTAATACAATTTATTAATATTTGATTCTATCACTTATTATTATGATTATATCATAAGATTTAAAAAATAATGATTTTTTTCTTATTATCCTGTCTTACACAACAGAAGAACATTCAATGAATATTCAATGAATATTTAAGAAAAAATATTGTATATTTGTAAAATATATGTAAAGGTAGAAACACTGCTCCACCTTTATGATAAAGACTGTAGCATATAACCTTCAGACTGCAAGTCTTATTTTTTTGACATTTCATTTAATTTATTAATTATTATTATTTTTGTTATACGTAGTTATTTCTTACGGTTTTGGAACATAAGTGTGATTTAATTCTTTTATAGGTATGTAATATTGTTTAGTTGTGTATATTTATATTAATGTTGTTCGTTTATTCTTTTATAAAAATAAATCACGTTAAAAAGAAACGGGCCCAGTTTTTCGTTCAGGTTGTGAAGAAGACTGAGAAAGATTTTATTATTCAAGATATCACCACTGAAAAAAATACTTGATACACGTTTCCAGATGAAACTAAGGATTGGAAGCACCACACCGTTTTATCAAGTAAAGAAATGTTAACTGCTAAAGTAGCTATAAAAACATTAATGGGTATAGTACAGTAAGTGTTAAGTTAGATGATGAAGTTAAAAAAGAGTGTTTTGATGAATTTGGAAATTTTCCACTAGAAGAGTACATACCTATGTCAAATCTAAAATCAATCGAAATATTACAATTAGAGTTAGAAGAGCGAATAAAAAATTTAGATCAACATTTGAAATTGAATTCAAATTAAGAAACGAAATTACACAATATTCATAAGGAAGTTATTTTAGAAAAATTTGAAAAAAAAACTAGATCCTGTGGAATGCTTGTATAGATTTGAGAATGAATGTAATAGGTTTAACTTTTTTTCTGATATTTTAAAAATTCAAGCTCTACGTTTTTTTTCTCAGGATCAGCCAAAGACTGGTATGAGACTAATTTAAAGAAAATTGGGTAAATTAGAAAGATTCGTTTAATAATGTTTTTGTTGATAAAGGATGCTTAATTGTGTTTAGAAGTGGAACCAAAAGGTTCTGATATTTCTCGTATTAACCCTTTCGTGCATGAATTTACAAAAACGATAAATTATGAAAATAAAATTCAAAATTGTGTTAAAAACTTTATTATAAATCAAAATAAATCATATTTTGTTATAAAAAAATTTTAATTTTTTGAATAAAACGTAAAAATTGTTCTGTACACTTTAGTGGACGTCATGCAATAAAATAATATATGATTTTTACTTTTACAAATTAGCGCACAAATGTGTGCAAGTGGTCAAAACAATCTGGACACAGATATTCGTTGCACTTTTGCAGATGTATTTAGTTCTTCCCTTACAAATTGATGATTTGCAACGGTTTGCATTTTTTGTAGTAGTAAGCTTTGGCCAGTGACCTTGACCATCAAACCTCACTTCCATGGAGGTGCGTTTGATTCTCTTTTTCAGTATAGTAGGAGGTGTCACAGATCTTGATCTTGATCGACCTGCATGAGTTTTCAACGCTCCGATATTTATGTGTTTTCGCCAGTGAAGCTTTAAATTGTAAGTAGTCTTTACTTTACACCCATTACGTTTGTGTATAATGTAAGCATTTACCACCGGCATATCTAAAAAATGCATAAAAACTTTTATGTACCATCTTCTTTTTTTCGGCGCAATGGGTGCTGGTCATGGAGGTCAACTCCACCCATATTTTTATTATAGAATTTTATGGCAAATGGTCGGTTAATTTCAATATTTTTGTTTTACTTTTTAGAATACCTTCTTGCTTTGTCTTATAGCTCCTTCCCAGCACACGCAGACGCTACAAGTATTAGTGCCTTATCATACCACTTGGTTATTGTTATACCCTTTCTAGTTGCCACATAAGAAGTTTCTCTTGGTTCGTTTTTCATAACCTTATCTGTCGGTAATATTTTTGTGGCTCCCTGCATTCTGTTGGATCGTAAAGTTCCAGTGCCATATATTCCTTTATTTCTGAGTGCATCTAAAAGATCAACTGAACAAAACAGGTTATCAAAAAAAACTTTGTGATTTTTATGAGAAAGATCCTCACATAATCGTAGAACTACATCTGCACAAGCTCCCAGTGGGCTTACTGCAACTCTGTTCTTTGCTCCTTGATAAATTGCGAATCTGTACATGTAACCACCAGTGTCCGTTCTTACCCAACATTTTATTCCCCATTTTTTGGGTTTTTTCGGCAAATATTGTTTTATATTTATTTTGCTTTTTATGAGAATAACCTGGTTGTCTACAGACTGATACTCTTGATTAGCTTGAAGTTTATTTAGGAAAGGTCGCAATTTCCATAGTTTATCTTTAGTGTTTTTGGTTATTATAGTATTGCGTCTTGCACCCACCGGTTTTTCAATGAAATGAAGGTTTCTAATAAGAATTTCTTCATACCTATTTACAGACATGGCATCAGCAATTAAGTCCATACGTAAACCATTCTCACTTGACCAGTACAATCTAACACGTGAATAACGAATATAAGACATTACTAAATTTATACCGATAAAAATATGTAATTCTTTTTTAGTAAGGTTGATGTTTTCTTTTCCATTTCGTTGACTATATAAATTAGTTTGATATACAATCTCATCCATCATATCATCAGATATCAAAGAGAAAAATATGTCAATTATCGAGTTCACGTTTGCATTTATATTGGAAGTGCCTAAAAATAGAGGAATTGTTGCAGGACCTCTTTCATTATCTTGTGCTACCCAGGCATCCTTTCTAATTCTTTCCTGGAATTGCAGTAAATTAATTTCATCTTCACTATCATCTTCTAAAAGTTGACATTCTTCTTGAGTTCCTCCTACATCAGGAGCATCTGCTTCATTCTCAACTTCTACTAATAAATCTTCAAGTTCATTCTCCGAAGAGTCATTATGGTCATCATGGTTTACCTGAGAGGTCGAAGGAGTACCGGAATCATGATCATCATCTGATATTGCCAATTCACCAAGATTTTCAAAAAATACTGTCTATGGAATAAGAAAAAAATGTAAGTATTTTTTTGGGATAATCAAGTCCTAAACGCATGCCGTACACTGCACTGTACATTTATAAAATGATCCTATCAGCAGAAAATCGATAACTACTTTAAAATGTTAAGTAATAAATAACTTTAGAACACTATCAAGGTTATGAATGATAATATATTACCTTTTTTTTCGGCAAACCGTAAACGCTACGTGTATTCAAAGTTGGATAATTTTCTTCGTCCATGTTGCACAGCTGATATGTTTCTTGGTAGTGTTCAAATGCTGATCTTACGAAATTAAATAAATTATATCACCTGGCACCGTGGTTATTATAGTCTAAACATCCGTACTAATGAACTCATGCGATCAAACATTAAAATATATTAGTGGTTGCACAAAAAACACCGTTGCAATTTTGTGTCCACTATAGTGCACGCTATGCATGAAAGAGTTAACCAAATGGTTATCGGGTTACCAAGCGAAACTCAAGATGAGCTTGACAGAGAGAAACTGACTTCTCTAGATAAGTTATACAATGCTCTTAGAAAGTTGGAGGATGCATTTTCTAAAAAAAAAAAAAAATAATTTTAACTCCCCGCCGTTTACAAAGATTTTTTCTATAACAAACACAAAAAATGATTTTCAGCGTAAAGCATGTTCAAATTGTGTAAACTTTGGTTTTCCAAATCGTTTTCATTTATTATCAGATTGTCGTAGTAAACAAACAACTGGGGAAAAGATTAAATCAAACCGAACTAAACTAGATAGCCGGGTAAAAGTAGATCCGTTGGTAAAATTAAAAGTTGTTTTTAATGATAGTTTTAATGCTCTTTATGATAGTGGCTTAAATGTCACATTAATTAACCAAAGTATTGCTGATTTGCTAAGTTGAGATTATTAGGAAAAAAAAATTATATTAAAAACAATCAACGGATATAACTTTACTACTGCCCGGGCTTTAATTAAACTTGGTATTGGTAAAACTACTGATTGTATAGCAGCTTATGTCGTTAACCCGCGATCGGTACCACCTCCTATAATAACGCGATCGGTAACGCGTTAGATTTTATCCAACATAGTGTTTTATTATAATTTTATTCACCATATGTACACACTATTATTGGTGACATTAGCAAGTGTCAATTAGATCAATTTTAAACAAAAATAAAATAATACATCTTATTTTTAAAAGTTTTTATTATGTGAAAATGACAACTAAACACACATACATCATGTAAGAAAAACAAAAAAAATTCAAAAAACAAAATTTATGATTCCTCTCCTTGGTTTAGGCATACCGTGCACGTCAAAACAGTTTTAGCTGTATGTTCTTTGCATAGTGGCTGTGAACATTCATTACAATAGTGTTGCGTAAAACAATTTTTTCTTTTCGGACAATAAAAGCATCTGGATTTAGCTTCTAACTGACGTGGTTCTGCGTCTGCAACTTTTTCGTGTTGGTGACCCAAAACATTTTTGATTTTCTGCTTTAGAGGAATAGACAAAGAAGTTATACTAGATCGGCGAATAATATGCGGTGTGACAAGTTGTTTAGCTAGATCCGTCAAATACACTCTTCGCTCCATCTTCTGATTCGTGTTTCCAAAAAAAAATATTTGGGAATTAATACCGCCGATGTTCAGTAAACTGGAAAATACTGTAAGTGGCCATCTGTTGCTCACTCGTGTAACACTATATTCGGCCTTCATTCTGTCTACCACATCTACCGCCCCTTTGGTAAGGTTATAAAATGTTATTACTGAGGGTTTTAGCTGCTCTCCAGTGTTTGCATCTATTTCATCATCCGCGTGAAAAGTTGATAACATCAAGAGATTCTTATTTTTTTTAGGAATATATGAAGTTAGGAAGTATTTGTTAGAATCCACTCCCCAAGCAAACATGCTAGTATGTACAGGCCGTACCTTTGTTTCTAAAAAAATTGACGGAATCTCGCTCTTGTTTTTTCGTAACGTACCCACCAAAGTGAGTTGGTGGTTCTTTAGAAGGTCATTTGCCAAAGGAACCGAGGTAAAATAATTATCAGTGGTCACATTTCTTCCAGTACCACTGTAATGCTTTAGAAGGCGCATTACAACACTGTGCGCATCATTTTTTAGTTGGAATGGGCCGAGGGGCTGTTTTCCGGCGTATATTTCAATATTATGGGTATAAAACATTCTAGCATCTACGGCAGCATAAATCTTGATACCATATTTGGCAGGTTTGTTAGGTATATACTGCCTAAACAAACATCTGCCTCTAAAGGCTTCCAACATTTCATCAATTGTTATGTAGGAGCCAACAGAGTAATTCTTTACACATTTTTCGGTGAATCCTTCAAGTATCTGTCGCACAGGAGCTAAATTGTCTATTTAAGATCTCCCAGCTCGCGTATCCTTGTCGTCAAATCTAATATTTTGGACTAGAGCGTGAAAACGACGTTGGGACATAGTTGCTGCAAAAAATTCTGGAGCCGTTCCATCTGTAGCCCACAGTTCCGACGTATTTAGGTGTTGGGCCCTCTTTACACCTGTTAGATATAAAATGCCCAAAAAGGCACCAATTTCCTCGAAACCGGTTGGCGAATTATGTTTCTCGGCTCCAGTAATCCTTGTTCTAGCAAACTGCTTGTTTGTACAGTCCGTAATATGAGCAATCATTTCATCGGAAAAGAAAAGTTTCCAGCAGTCAAGAACAGTCTTAGCATTTTTAGCTATTTGTTTTACCCCGGGCAACTGTGTTATTATATTATGACGTGCAGTTTTACCTTGTTGCCTGGTCTCTTTATGAACATACCATTGGGTTATACCGTCTTTACCAGTATATAAAGGAAAATTTTTGACTCTTTCCGTTTGGAGAATTTCGGGGCTTTCATCATGATCAGAAATCGACTGCTCCGTATCGGTATCATGGATACTGTGATCAGATGGAACGTCTCCATCTGATAAACCACATTTCATTTCACGCGACGTAGATGGCTGATTATCATCTGACAAAACTTCCTCCCAAAGCATTTGCAAACGTTTGTATTTCTTCTCGTACGACATTACACTTCCACAATTAAACAATATTGTCACAAAACTAAAGTTTTTAATATCAAAAACCTCCAATACGCCCTTTGATTATATTTTAAACGTAGTCAAATTACGATTACGTGATAGGTACCGCGTTAGATTGTAACTAACTTGTTTACCGGACTTCAAACAAAGACGCACTGGTCGCTTACTTAAATAAACTAGTAGAAGGGATGACTCTGGGAGATGTAGGGGTAACTCACTTAACAAAATATGGATAAATGTAAACATTTTAGATAAAATCTAACACCGGTACCGATCGCGGGTTAAAAACGATAATTTTCCTTATGATTTATTACTAGGTATCGATGCTATAAAAAAATTTCAGTTGATTCAAGATGATAATTTAAAAATTCTTTAACGCATTGATACTAAGAAGGTTATAGATTTACAAGAAAAGCGGTCTAACAATGATCAGACGCAAACTTTAGATAAGAATTTTAAAAATATAGAAGTTAATTTAAATGAAAACTTAAACGAAAGTGATTTTAAAGCTGACTTAAGCCATATCAAAGATTATGATAAGCAACACTCAATTTTAGATTTAATTGAAATACATGAACGCGTTTGCAAATGATAAATTTGATATCGGTAAAGTAAAATCAAAAGAAGCCGATTTAAAATAATTAGAGACGAATACGTCACATCTGGGCCTTATAAATATTCTATTCCTGAAGACGAGGAAATAAAAACTTAAGTAAAAAAGCTACTTCGGGCTGGAATTATTGAAGAATCTGACTCCCCATTTTCCTCCTCAGTAACATACAAAAAGGATAATGGAAGAAAATCTCGTGTATGTATTGATTTCAGAAAACTAAATAAATTGGTGGTCCCAGAATGTTTTTCATTTCTTACAATACTAGATATTATTCATAAAATTGTCAATTGCAAATACTTTACAGTTTTAAATATTAATTCTGCATTTTGATGCATTACTCTCAAGTTAGAGGACCGTGAAGAAACTTCCTTTGTAACTAAATATAGAAAATGTATGTTCAGAGTCTTACCTTTTGGTCTCAAGACTGCTCCTGCAACTTTTCAAAGAATTTTTTCAAATTAATTCCAAAAAATAATTTAGATGATTTTTGTATTAATTACATAGACGATATTTTGATTTTCTCCAGAACTTGAGAAGAACATATTCAACAAATAGAAAAATTTTTACAAGTAACTAATGATGAAGGATTTAAATTAAAATTAGTCAAGTGTTTGTTTGCAGCTGAATCAGTTAAATATCTGGGTCACACAATTTTAATGAATAGTTTCGCCAGCCCAAAAAAAGTTGAGAAAGGAAGGGTGAAACCTGTAACTTCGTGTACGGAATTCCGAATAGCATGAGCAATTTTATGTATTTTGTGATCCCAAGTTTTATGTTTGTCTTTAACGTATGCTCTAAGAGCTGTCACGATAACTCTATTTACCCGCTTAGTTGGGTTTACCTGAGGATGATACAAAGCATTATACCATAACTTTTGCACTTTATACGTTCTAAATAGTTTCTTTAGCGCATTACTGATAAATTCTAAATCTACAAATATCATTTGGAAAGGAAATTCTACGACTCTTTCTTGGTCCATTAAACTTGAACGGCCTGTTTGTGATACCTTAGTAGCGGCACAAGTCTTACACGACCTGATATATTTGAAAACACTAGCTTTCATACGTGGCCAATAGTATTCCTCCGATACTTTTTTGAAAGCACCCCGATGCGCTGATGTAGGATCATCATGAGCAGACTTCAAAAATTCTACACGTTTTGACTTTGGAATAACCATTTTCCATTCAAAAGTATTTGTTTCAATGTCCTACTTACGCGGAATGTATTTGTATAAGATATTATATCTTCGCTTTTCCAAGAAGGATACTTTTCTAGTTGATTAGTCACCCGAACTAACATGGCTTGATACCAAAGATCTAAATCTGTGTTATCAAGTTTTAACAAATTTATTTCTAACGGTGCTCTAGATAAAGCGTCAGGAAAGATATTCAGTTTTTCTTTTATATGAAGAATTTCAAATTAATCATATTGTTGTACCTTCATGCTCCATCGTACCAATCTACCGGTAGGGTCCTTTAGTGTTATTAACCATAATAATGAATAGCGATGTGTAATAATAGTGAATTTACTTTCTTCAACGTAAGGACGAAATTTTATAATGCCAAACATCACAGCGGCACATTCTTTCTTTGTAGCTGTATAGTTTTTCTCTGACTTGGATAGAGTACGACTAGCGCAAGCAATTACATTCTCTTTTTCACAAAATTTCTGAATAAGAACCGCACTTAGTCCAACATCGGATGCATCTGTTTGCATAAAAAATGGACGTTGATAATCTGGACTTGTTAAAATTGGTGTAGAAGCTAACAACATTTTTAGTTTTTCAAAAGAATTATCGGCTCTTTCAGACCATGCTATCCGATTAAAATTTTTAGGACCATTAATCATATCTAGAATTGGAGAAACAATTGTCAAAAAATCCGGTATAAAACGACGGTACCACGAAGCTAACCCGACAAATCTTTTAACCTCAGTTACATTTTTTGGTTTTGGAAAAATAATGATTGCATCTACTTTTTGTGGATCCGTACGAAATTCTTTTCTATCAATTACAAAACCAAGATATGTTAAAGAAGGTTTGCAAAATTTGCACTTCTCGAAATTAATAGACAAACCTGAATCTTTTAATCTAACTACCAAAGCTAGTAACGTACCGATATTGGAAGAAAAGGTAGGAGAAGCTATAATTATGTCATCCAGATAGACAAAAACACCTGGAAGGTTTTCTTTTACAATACTATCCATCAACTACTTTAAATTGAAATCGTCCGCACTTCGGAACAATAAACGCCGTTTTTTCTTTTGAAGACACTTTTATCGGAATTTGCCAAAAAGCTTTTTTTTCTATCAATCTATGCTTGATAAGTACCGTGCATCTCGCAAGCTATCTAATATACTTGAAACAAACGGCAAAGGATACGAATCTCTTTTTGTTACCGAGTTCAATTTTCTACCATCGAAACAGAGTCGATATTCCCCAGACTTCTTTTTGACTATGACAATTGGACTAGCTCAAGGTGATGTAGAAGGTTCAATCACGTTTCTGATTTCAATCTTGCGTAAAACTAAATGGGTGCAACCTAACAAACCACTAATGTTTTTAAACGGCTCAATGACTTCATTTAGTTTTTTACTTTGTCGGGGATTCATCGGCGGCATTTCTAACTAAAGAAATGGCCTCCAAAGAAGATACAGTAAAGGAATTACTAGAAAAATCGGCTTTTATGCGAATAGTTTTACAAAAATCAGCACCTGGTGTCAATCCGTTCAAAATCGTATCAGAAACTAAAGCAGTTATAATGTGTTTCGAATTGTCTATTTCTACCGGCAGCTCCACAATGCCTTATATAGATTGCGGTTTACCATCGACGGTTGACAAATTAATACTTTCCCTAGCACGAGTAAAGTAGAGATCTAAGTCGCCGATCAAGTGTAATGCATCTTTTCCTAGAATAGTTTTACTAGCGCCAGTGTCTAACAAAGCTTTAATTGTAACACCTGAGATATATACATCGATAAATGGGCGGTTATCAGTTGGAGAAGCAATAAAACTGCTATAACATGTGTTTCGATAAAACCGTTTAACTTTGCCAAGCCAATCTAGCCAAGTCGTACTCATCCGTGTCTCTAAGAATGCGACGTCGGTACAGGTTGAGAATCTACTGTATTGGGTTTCGCGTTTTTGGACTGACGTGAAGAACAATTCGTGTAAATAACATTTGGATTTCCACAAATATAGCAAAACAGATTGCGCTCAGCAGAACATGTATGGTACGTATGTCCCTTTGTATTGCAATTCCAACACATCATGTTAAACTTTTGCACAAAGCAACTTTTTCTATTATGTGGATTTCCGAAACTAACCCTACAAGACTGAGAAGTTGATGGTTTGGGTAAACTAATTGACACTTTGTGAATGTTTTGATTTTTTGAAGTTTTAGGATAATTAGGTAAGTCACTGTCTAAAACAGTCGGACTTCTTTCGTGGTAATACAGTTTAGTTCTTTTTCGTGATTCTTCTAACCTTTGGCATAGAGTTCGCAAATGGTGTACAAAAAGAACAGTAGTTAGAGCGAGGTTACTTGAATAATAAAGATTCAATACATATTTTAGTATAACAGCATCTGAAAGTGGAGTATATAGTCCTTGAAAAAGGTTAATCATCACCGCTATATACACACAGGGTTTTTCGTCGGAACCTTGCTTCCGATTTTAAATTTCTTGCCACAACTCATCTTCATAATGGGAGGGAAGAAAAGCTTTACGAATCGACTGAGATAACTCGTGCCAAGTAGAAACAGGATGCCGTATCGATCGATACCAAATTAAAGCGGATCCTTCAAAAAGATCTACCGCGCTATTAATAAGCTGTGTTTCTGGTAAGTTCCTAGCTAACATTAATTCCTCAACTTTTTGTATAAACTCATTAACTCCCATACTATTGTCATCCCCCGAAAATTTACGATTCCAACGACTTACGGGAATGCTTTGATGACGCACTTCGTCCGCATTAATAATTGATAAAGAAGAACCCGTAGCCCAATTAGCACGGCGAACTTCGGAAGGCAACGTATGAAATGACTGAGAAGCCGTAGAAAAGTAAATACGATTATTGTATATCATTGTAGTAGAGGTGATCGGAAGATTATCCGAATAAGTCGATCTTCTATCCCTAGTCGAAGTGAGTATATTACCAGAATTAGCGTCATTTACTGTAACAGTTTAGTTTACCACTTGTTGCGTGGACAGGTTATTAGATCGTATATCAGCAAAACAATTTTTAAGTAAACTTTCGTCACACGTTTGCATATCTGAAAATTCTTGTAAATACACCAACAACTCATTACTATCATTCACAACTTGCAATTTGATGGAATTTTCCTTAACCGCAACACTCATAGAATTTACTCTACGATGAATATGCACTAATTGAGCTTCTACTTTACTAACATCTACATGAGTTGGTTCCAGTTCTACATTTTTAATAATTGTTTTGATTTCATTTATTTTAGACGCACAAATTGACAATTCCGCTTTAGAATCACCCGAAAAGGAACAAGAATTAGGCAGATCAGGGTTTAGTTTCTTTTTAACCAATTTAGCCTTTAAACAACGTCTTTGAACATCATCAGACATATTATGAGTGTCAAGACTTCTATATGAAAGTTCCTAATCTACTTCATAGGACATTAAAAAATTTACGTTAAGTGCCATGGTAAACTGCTAAATGTAAAGTACGAACAATTATTTTAGTTGTTCTAACAAAAATGAACGTTTAGTACATCGAGCCCCAGACGTTTGGGCGCCAATTGTGTTACATCTAAGGATAACGGCAAGCTCAAGCGGCTATCGGCAGCTTTTATGCGGTAAGCGGGTGTGGATGGTGGTATAAAGATTTGTTCGTTTTTTTTAATTTATTAAATATTGGGCGCCAGTGAAATTCACAAAAAATAGGTCTACTTGACCATACAATTATTTAATGTAGTTTACGTTAGCTCTGGAACGTAGTATGCACCGCAGCCAGAAAATAAAACTTAAAATTAAAAAATAATCAAATTTAACCACGGATAAAATAACCCCTTTCGCGCAGCATTCGCGCAACGTTCATCCAATTACTTACCCCGGTCAAGCTTGTGGATAATATAGAGTAAAGTGACCAAATATGGAATACCATTTTGTTATTGATAACTAAAAAAATTTTTTTTATTAAAAAAATTGTTTGTTATATTGCTAAAAGCTTTTAAAAATGATCATTTAACAAGATTTTTGAGGTTATATAGGGATTGAACTGCCCAAGAAAAAGTTATGAGCTCATAGATAAAAAGTTGCATTTTTCTCATTCTCAGAAAAGTGAATCTAATATAGAATACCTCTTTAGATATACAAAATATGTAGAATAAACTTTTATTTAATCTCAGAAATATTATACTACAAACACATTATCAAAAAATAATTTAAAAAAAAAATTTAGAAACTGAGAAAATGGTAACTATAGAACAACTTTTGCACTCACAAAAATAACCGGCACATACACAAGTTATTTGCAAAAATCGCAAATAAAATGCTTGTTCAGTGCGCCTGAGCATTCCTCATGAGCCCAATACCTGCACAAATTACACTGAATCCAGATTTCTCCGCTACTGTCTTCAAAAAAATGTCTGTAGCAAAATATGCAAGCAGCATCGTCGTCAGGAGATTTTGCAGGTACTTCGTTAGATAAATCATCATCGGAAGAATCTTGTAGTTCAAAAGCGTCATTTGATCCATCTGATGAGCTAGATGGCAAACGTTTTCGTTGCTGTCTTTTGGTAACGGCTAATCCGCTTGGCCCTGCTTCATTAATGTTTTTTTTTCATTGTTTTTCTTGTTGTTATGTGTTGTAAGACGCCTTGTAGTTTTTAATTTCTTTTCAGCGTTTGTGACAATCGAAGTTTCTAACTCTGAGATACGGAGATGAAATTATCACATTCGCCTTTTCTGGTTTTCTCCCTCTGGATCCAGCCTTTTTTTTTAAGTGTTGGAACTGGCGTTATTACTTTAGGCAAAATGTAATTAGGGCAATTCATATCAGTGTCTGATGAGCTAAAGTCTAAGCGTCTCTTGTTCTAGTTTGGCAGAGAGAAATTCTGATTGGTGGAATATGTTTCGGTTGACTGGATACACGCCAGTTGCCTCAAAACCATTTTTAGCATAAGCACCACTCTGTACTTTAAGGTAGGCTTTACCAAACACTTCAGCTACATCAAACTGAGTAACTGCACGTTGATGTTGCCTTATAAAAATACGGATTTCCTCGGAATAAAAAGTCTTTAAAGGCCCCATTATGGATTTATCCAAAGGTCGCATTTTGTGAGACGTATGCGATGGTAAGCTTAAAACGGTTACATAGTTTGCCTTTGCCAATTAAAAAAATTCAAGGTTTCTTGTGTGGCTATTGTGTCCATCCAAAATTAGGACAGGATCCTCTTTTGATGGTTTTACTTTAGGAAGGAAATGTTTAAACCAATCCGTAAAAATTGAGGTTTGAATCCAGCCACTTATATGGCAAGAAAATATGGTTCCTGGCGGGGCACCTTTTTCGAGTAAAACGCTCATAATTTTTCTCGGAACGAAAGTGCCACCAGCCCACATACATAAAACCGCCGTAATAAGCGAGCCGCGCTCAACAGAGGTTAATGTTTCTACCTACCGTTTTTCCTTCAAGGATATAACTTCACTGCATTTGGACGGAACGATACTTAAGCCAATTTTGTCCATGTTAAAAACTCTGTCTGTTGGATAGTTATGTTCATCCATTTTTGCTTCAAGGAGATCAAAAAATCTGCCAACATTCTCTTGTGTAAATCCTGAAGTTCCAGTAGGTTTTCTAATTGTTAAGCTTGGTGTCTCTGCAAAAAACACTTTAGCCACTTTCGTCCAGCCCGCTGAATATGCTAAGAAAATCTGTGGTCAATTCCGTTTGCAACTGCTAACTGATATTCAAATCTCTTGACGTCCATTCTTGTTAACCCAAAGTAATGCTTGTCCATGTCTAACAAGTGTCTTTTGAGCTCATCTTCCAATTCTGATGAAAACACATGATTTCTTCCTAATTTAGTCTTTGAAATTTGATCGGGTGTACCTTCGTTTTGGCATAGCCAAAAAAGTGTGGTTCTAGGTACTTGAAATTCTTTGGCTGCTTTTAGGTAACCCATTTGGTTTTGTCGTACCGCTGTAACTGCTGCCGACATCCTCTCGTCATTCCACAACTTTTTTTTAATTCGATTTTAGCGACATTATCTTCCTGAAAAGAAACATCTTTTATTTGTATTACAATAATTGGAAGTGACCCTAATATGGAATACAGTCCATATTGGAAACGTTTACATATTTCATATTAGGCACTAATCTCACATTAAATTAAACCTTTGTTTTTTACTAAAGAAACATAAAATTAACCATTAACAACGTTGACATTATAAAATAAGATATTAGAGGTTAAGTATACATTCAAACAAATTCAATTAAACTGAAAAGTTTTGCTAAAAAATAAAAATATACTTACTAGTAAATAAACTTTCAATCACAACAGAACGTGTTAAGCGACAGTCTTTTTTGCTGCAGCACATAAATGTGCGATAGGTGGTGTGTCAGTCTTCAGTTAGTAGATGGTACCGGTAGTTTTAGAAATAATTCGATATTCCATATTAGGCACCTATTCCATATTTAGTCACTTTACTCTACAATTAATTGAAATGATAATGACGAAATGGTGGCACGCTACAAATTTGGCTGGTGTTATTATTTTTGTTTATTTATATTTTGTGACGAAGTTAATGATATAGTATGGTGTGTTACAAGCTTTATGTGTTACGAACCTTGCACGGCCAACTCACACAGTCGGAGGTAGGGGAGGTTCACAGGAAGTATGCTTAAGGGCGCCAGATCTGATCCAAGATAACACTTCTGCCTCGATCACGACAGACGATCCAAACTTGTAACTCAATTTGAGGTTCGTAATCCTTATTACTCTGATGTTCGAGTAGCCAAAATTAGTTAATAGATAACGATAATCACAGGAGAAAGAAAAATAACAAGAGAGATTAACAATTATAATCACTTTAATGTATTAACGTTGGATACTAATAAGAATATCTGAAATTTCTTCACCTATCGATGATCGAATGGTTTCCACGTAGAATTAACAAATATCACAGTTTTCCTTTAGTAGCGCAATAAATTGACAACTATACGCTAAATGCGCAATCCTTAAATACTAGAATGACTAACAATTTTCATTAACAAGCAGAGAAAACTTTGATTTTGTAATAGATAAGATTTACTAGATTATATCGACGTTCTCATACGTGAATGCCCGCAGTATCGGCAACACACACTACACATTGAAATTATGTCGAAATGGACAGCACTCACCCCAAAATTCAGTTTCCACTTTCGCGGAGAAAACGTTTTCCCGCCAGCGGCCTGTAATAAATAGTGAAAAGCAAATCGGATCACACACTAACTCACACAGAACAAGAAGCTAAAAAAAATAGTATTAATAAATCATTAAATGTTACATAAAAACCCGTTGTATCGTGTACTGTAGGTAACAATTTAGCACAGGTGGCTGATAACGCAATCGACTAGTATACATGCAGTAACATCTCACACGGTAAGGCTTGTTGAGACCACGTTTTCGTGGCGGAGAAAACGCCTTCCAAAAGCGTACGTGTTCGGTAACGGTATTTCTTAATAATAATTAATCTTCATCATTTCTTTATTGAAACGTACATGTGCTCGAAGAGGGTGGAAAACGGCTATTAAATTAAAGAGGAATTACAAACGAATTTTAATAAAACGACAGCAATTATCTTACCCTGTGACGACTCAAATATTTTACGAACGTAATGTAATTACAATTTGATTCCCATTATTACGGATGGCAATTGAAAAATTACTTAAGACGTCCAGACCATTTTAGGCAATTGACAGCTTCACGATTTTGTCGTAAAATGACAGTCACGAGAAAAGATCGGTAGAGGGCGTCGAAACCGGAATCTAATCTCAATTCAATATACAGGGTCTTCCGTAATGAAAATTTCGTACGTAACAGGTGTTATCCTTATTGTCATCGAATGATCAGCGCTGCGTTTATTAGACGACTCGGGCATCATTTGTTTGTTACAATCGACACGATACTGATAACTGGTATCTTATTAATTTTTATTAGAAATCAGAGCCGCATAAAACTAAAAGAACAACAATGAAGATTAAGCTATAATATTTAAGGCACTTACCCTACAAATTGAGTAGGTTTTTTTTAGAACACTAAATTCTTTAAAAATTTTTGGTTAAAGTTGTTATAATACAACTTTTGTCTTTCAGCGGCTTTCGGCCTCTAAAAATGTTTTAGCGTTTTGAATAGAAAATTCAATCTTGGAAAATTCCTAAATGACTAAATGTCATTTTATTCGTCTTTCTAAAAATGAAATCGCCTGAACCATAGGCATTTAACATAACGCAATTTATGAACGTTACAAAGAATTCAAATGAAAAATAACAGATTGAAAAAAAATTAAAGAAAGAGATTCATTGGGCAAAACAATTTTAAATTAAAAGAAGAAGACGGAAATAAATACTATTGAAACATTTAAGTCAATCGTATGTTTTTAATTTTGTTAAAATAAAAAAAAATATCCTAGTCGTTAAAAATTAACAGACATTAATTTTTAAAGGATTAAAAAAATAGGGTAGAATTCTTAGACAGATAAAAAGTATTCTAGCAAAAAACACGCACAAACGCAAAGCACACAAAATTTTTAAGATACTTCTGTCAATTTATAAAACGATTAAAGTAGACGTTGTTCTTAAGGAGAAGGACCGTGACAGATTGATTAAGTAACGCAGTTAAAAGTACCAGAATTCAAGAAGAAAGTACAGCATAACTAACAAAGAAGAAGTTAAACAAGACAAATTGTTATGTATGTTATAATTATTATATTTACATAAAAATAAATTTGTTAGATAAAGTAATAAGTAATAATTATTAATGTTATTATTTACTCAGAATTCTTAATCAATACTTAAAAATGTATGTAAAGTAGAAGAGATTCTTAACGCCCAGGTTGTATAACCTCAAAGGAAGTTCATGTTGTATTACCATTTATATACTCAAATTATCAACCCTACCTACATAAACAAACCCCTTTAACCACATGACGTATTTACTTTGGTTTGCTAACATAATAACACAACTAATATGCATACAAAGTAACTTATCCTTGCAAATTTGTGTGGAAGAAATTAATAAAAGTTTTTTTGGTGTTAGAAAAAAACTGAAATATTTCAGCGTATTAATTTAGAAGCAGCTAATAATTTTAAAATTATTTTGTGTAATCAAACAACCGACGGAATCTAAATTGCAGTTTCAATGAGCCTATTTTGTTCTCTGAAGAGCATTGCTAACTTTGTTATTAATTAACGCAGCGTACGAGTGCAGAGATTTCAAATATGAAACGATTTGCAATCCCTTTGGCCGTTTATATTATTTACTTATTTTCCATTTTAATTAATATCGCTCGAGAATAAGGTTTTGTTCGAAATTATACATAAATTGTAAATATGTAAATGTAAAATTTATACAATTTTTTTAGTAATATTTTTCTTATTTGTTTATAAATTAGTTAAGAGTTTTATAGCTTTATGAGGTTTTTAGAGCACAAGTTTTGGGTATTTATTAGAATAACAGCTCAGTAAAGATTTTAATAAAATGTTTTTTTCTAAAAAATACTTTTCTTTTTAAAAAACATAACAATTGAAAACTTTAAAATGAAGGTTTTCAGTCGTTCGTTTTTGACTGAAAAAGTTTTTCTTATGCGAATGCACACGTGCGTGTTTTCGCTAAAGGGATAAAGCCTTTTAGAAGGTAAACTTCTGTGGTTGGTTTCATCTCAACATAAACTATATAACGCGGTCGATGTCCGCAGGTTGGCGTTTGATGTGATTTTCTTGATATTTTATTACGAAGGTCCCCCTATGACCTAGCGCTGTGTAAGCGAAACTCATCCTTACTTCTAGTTCGATAGGTTCTTTGGCTGACCAAAGCCATCAAACATAAAACAGGATAATACGTTAGGGTTCCTTCTGTTATAAAAAGCCGCGAAGAGAAAGACATTTTGACCCTTGAGGGGAGTACGGCACTTGCTACCCTCCGGTTCAATTTGGCGTAGTTAACCTATGAACGGTATTCGATAGTGAGCTTTACAAAGCTTTCCAGAAAGCTCACGAGTTTTCCGATTTAATGATCTTTGTTGAAATTGGAGTTTCAGAAAAATCTCGAGCGTGATGTATGAATACGAAAAGACATATGCTTTGAATGTGCAAGCTGCTGCAGCGGATATCTTGCAATATTGCGGATTTATCCCAAACATCACATCTTTCAAGACATTATTACTGCCCTATAGAAGCAATCTTTAAAAACGTATTGTTATTGTTCAAATAAAACTAAAATTTTTATTTTTATGTATTTCCAAAGCTTAAACAAGTGAAGTTTTAATGAAACTTTAGAAAATGCAATTAATACGTAGATGCTTTGTTTCGTCAAATAAAAGTAATAACAAAGCGAAGTTTGGCAATTATAAATTACAATGTTTAACAGTTTTTTTTAACTTTTTTAGTAGTTACTTTAAAACGGCGGTAAATGGTTACGTTTAATTACTAAGATCATCATAAAACGTATACATAGCTCTAACTTCAAGTAAACTGCAATACTTTGTATACGTTGCGGTTTTTAAATTACAGCTTTATTATAATTTAAGACATTTTAGGGTTAATTAAATTTAACATAAACTTTATGTAAATCTTAAAAATCGTACGTTTTTTTAATTTAAAATTAGTCTCAATTTAATCTTAAATATTTCAATTAATATGATTTATTTAACAAAAAAAAACACCAACTTTTGATATTTATCCTTGTATGTTTAAATAATAACTGCAAAAATTTATGTGTTTTTAAAATACATATAAACGGGTATGTTTTAACTACTCTCTCAGTTAAGTATGTACTACGCACGAGTTCATATAATTGCTTCAGTAAACACAACATTAGTTTACATTTACGGTTTCATACTTCAGTACCTAGATTCTTAACCCTGTTTGAGCATACAAAAAATATTTATAATTGTTCATTCCTTAAGTGATTCGCTTTAAAGTTATAACAGAAAGTTTAAGAATTTTGTGTTATGTCAGCAATGTCAGTTATTCACAATGAGTGCATCATTGTTATGTTAAAAATATTTTGATGTGGTTTTCGTGCTGTAGGAATTTTGCTCTATGATACGAAATTTTGCATACTGAAGTTCGATTAGGACATTTTCGATTGGTGCGTTAAGATTCTAATAAACAAATAGTAAGGCACGCATAAATTATTTGAAATTGTTCCGGGTGCGTATTCAATGGTTTCAATTTCTATGATCGCAAACAGCCTTCAGTTCTCGTCTTCATTTTTAACAGTTTTCTCTTTGTTAAAATAAATATACATTGTTATAATTGTGTTTTGGAATTTTCTTACCTTTAGTGTTCGACTGATATAATCGAGATCTGTGGTATATATTTCTACCGTTTAGGCGCTATATTTTATAATTAACACACTGAGTACCACCTGTTTATTATTTCTTTTTATTTATTTATTTAACACTGTCGTTTTACTTAATTATTTATTAAACTTACATGATACAAAAAACTACACGCTTCCACATCGGCGGTTGGTGGCAAGATGAAGTATCAATTCAAAACTGTTGGATTACTACTTCGTGTTGCCAACCTTACATCTCTAACATCTCCCTTTTTTTTAAACTTTAATACTAACATGCATATTTTACATTGATATGTAATTCACATAAATCCTTAGCACTTAAGTTAAACTATAAATTTAATTTTTGTGGTGCTTTAATTGTGCGACCACTTTTAGATCTACTTAACGGTTCTAAATGTACAGGATTCGGAACGTTATCTAATATTTGTTCTTCTTTGCTAGTATTAGAACTACTTTCCTCGTAATGTGGAATTTCATAATTCAATACTTTGTCCACAATTTTGTTTGAACAAGTTTTCTTAGAAACTAATACTAAGTGTTTTCTATTCCTAATGATTACATTTCTACTGTCACTTAAAACTACTTTATACGACCTAGGCTAATCTAGTTTACTTAATACTATTCCATCGATCCATTTGTTTTCATTAAAATTCTTAACTTTAACCACGTCCCCTTCGTTTAAGTCTGTTAATTCCCTAGCCCCTCTATCATAATATTTTTTCATATTATTTTGTCTAATTTCTAATTGTTTTCTAATATAAGAATGAGAGTAAAATTTGGGTTTATATAATTTTTCATTTGTTGGGATTTTAGTTCTCAGTCGCCTATTAAACATAATTTGGGCTGGACTTGGAATTGTATTTGATAAAGGTGTATTCATTAATTCTAACAAACATAAATAAAAATCAGTTCCGTCTAATTCTGCTTTTCGTAACATATTCTTCACAGTTTTAATCATGCTTTCTACTTGTCCATTCGATTGTGGATATCGTGGACTTGATGTCTGGTGTTTAAACATCCAAAATTTTGAAAAAAGTTGAAATTCAGTTGAATTAAAGGGAGGTCCATTATCAGACATTACAATTTTTGAAATACCGTATCTTGAAAACATTTGTTTCAATACGTTACATACAGATAGTGCGTTTGTTGTATGAAGACGTGCGATTTCAATAAATTTAGAAAAATAATCAACTATTAGAATATATTTCTTACCATTAAACTCATAAAAATCTATTCCTAACTTTTCCCAAGGTCCATTCGGTACCTCATGTGGAATTAACGGTTCTTTTCTATTAGATTGACTATAAGTTAAACACACATCACAACTATCTATTAGATCATCAATATCTCTATTTACAGTTGGCCAAAATAAAACATCTCGAGCTCTTAATTTGGTTTTATCTCTACCTACATGCCCTATATGTAATCTATTTAACATTTCCTTTCGTAAAGTTTTTGGCACAAAAAGTCTATCATTTTTAAATATAAGTCCATTATTATACGATAAGTCAAAACGATACGACCAATATTTTTTGAATTCATCTTCTAAATTATCTTTACTATCTGGAAACCCGTTTTTTATTAAGTCTATTAATTTTATTAAATGTTGATCTTTACTAATTTCAGATTTAAATAAATCGAATTTACTTTCTGAAACCGGTAGTGATTCTTTAACCATACATAACTGAAATTCAATTTCATTACATTTGTCTTCAAATATTTCATCTATATTATTTTCAAATGCTCTCGACAAACAATCGGCTACAAACAATTCCTTGCCTTTTTTATAAACTAAATTTAGAGTATATTGTTGTATCATAATTAACATTCTTTGTAGTCTAGCGGGTGCTGTAGTTAACGGTTTATTATAAATGCTAATTAATGGCTTGTGATCTGTTTCAATTGTAACATCATTACGACCAAAAATGTAGTGGTGAAATTTTTTACATGCAAATACTATGGCCAACATTTCTTTTTCAATTTGTGCATAATTACGTTGACAGTCAGTTAATGCTTTAGATGCATAAGCAACTGGTGCATCCCTTTGCATTAACACTGCCCCTAGTCCATCTTTCGATGCATCGCATGAAATGATTATTGCATCTGTTCTGGAATAAAATTGTAATACGGGTGCATTAATTAATAAGTTTTTTAATTTATCAAAAGACCTAACCTGTTCCTGATCCCAGTGAAATAAAATATCTTTTCTAATTAAACATCTTAAAGGTTCGGTAACCTCTGAATAATTGGGTATAAACCTGCTTAAATAATTAGTTAACCCAAGAAATCTTTCGACATCCTTTCTATCTTTTGGTTCCGTCATATTACTTATTGCTGAAACTTTGCTCGTATCTGTGTGTAACCCATTTTCTGATAATAAATGACCCATGTATTTGACTTCTTTGACACAAAATTTGCATTTATTTAAATTAAATTTTATATGATTCTCTTTTGCCTTTTCGAGTACTTTAATTAATCTTTCATTGTGTTGTTCAAAATTTTCACCCCATATTAAAATATCGTCAATGTATGTATCTACACCTTCTAAAGATTCGAAAATCTGTCCAAGTTTCTTTTGAAAAACCTCAGGAGCACATGAAACTCCATATGGCAATCTTAAGAATTTGTATCGTCCAAATGGCGTATTGAAAGTACATAACTTACTGCTTTCCTCGTCTAATTGAATTTGCCAAAACCCGTTTGAACAATCTAAAACACTGAAAACTTTAGCATTTCTTAATTTACTTATTATATCCTCTAAACTTGGTATATAATAGTGTTCACGTTTTATGACTTTATTTAAATCCCTTGGATCTATACAAATCCTTAAATCGAAATTCTTTTTTGGTACAATTACCAATGAATTGACCCACTCGGTAGGTTCCTCGACCTTCTCAATTACATTATTATTTTCTAATTCTGATAGCTTTACTTTTAATTTATTATGAAGTGCATAAGGCACCTTCCTTGGTGGATGCACTTTAGGAATAGCTTGTTCGTCAATTTGTATGTGATATTTTCCTTTTAGACACCCTAAGCCCTCAAAAACAACATTGTAATGGTTAATTATCCTTTTAATTTCTGAATTATTACACTCTATTGAATTAACGTTACTTACTCTTTGAATTAAATTTAACTTTTTACATGCATCTAACCCTAAAATTGGTTTATTGACCTCGATTATATAGAATGTTAACCTAACTTTTAAATGAAAATTATTTGTAGAATTTAATACTAATACACACGTTCCTAAAGGCTCGATTTTTTCACCTGTGATAGTAGAAATAATACCTATTGGTTTATCAAATTCCTCAATATAAATTCCTAATTTACGTATGCAGTGGTATAATATTACATTCAGCTCCTGTGTCCAGTCTAAATGAAACTTCTAACTTATTATTTATCAGACAATTTTCAACCCATTTATTCTCGTTCTTAATATTCTCTATATTACCTACAAAAAACAAGTCTGGATCGTTACCCTCAAGACTATAATTTTCTAAATTAACTAAATTTACCCTTTTATTACATATTCTAGCGTAGTGATTTAATGCTTTACACTTTAAACATTCTTTCCCATAAGCAGGACAATTATTTATGGTGTGAGTAGTACCACATCTCGTACAATTTTTTATACAATTTCTATATGTATCTAACTTACTATTGGAAGTCTTTTGGAACTGGTTCTGTTGCACATACCTTGGCCATCTGGTATTTTGAAATCTCGTTTGTGATATTTTTGGATCGCCCTGTGATGTTGATGGACTCGCTAGATCTTGATATACGGTAGCTCTTTGAATTGTTCGACTTTGTTGATCTTGACCCTGGCTCAAACAATTTTTTGACAGGTTTTTTGTCTTCTGTACCATATTAATTTCTTCTGGCATCTTATGGTTGTTGTTTTGATTTATTTCCTGTAGTTGTTGCGCTGTTACTTCTGCAACTTTGCATATTTCTACAGCTTTCTGGAGCGTTAAATTAATTTCTCTTAGCAACCGATCGTTAATATGTATTTCTTGTATCCCTAATATTAATTTATCCCTTATTAGACTATCGGCTAATGTACCAAATTCACACGTGTTTGCCAATTCTCGCAATGCTGTGACATAGTGATCATACGTTTCATGTGTGGCCTTATTTCTTGTAAAAAATTTATACCTCTCGTAGGTTGGGTTACGCATTGGTATAAATTTATCATCAAATTTTTTTAAAACTATACTACAGTCATTCTTTGATTCGTTCTCTTCAAACTTGAAAGTATTGTAGATCCTCAATCCTTTATCCCCAATTAAATTAAGTAAAACAAATAATTTCATCTCTTCATCTTCATCTCCTTGTTTACTCGCTTTCAAATAAATATTAAATTTCTGCTTGAAGAATTCCCAATTTTCTGCCATATTACCTTCGAAACACAATTCAGCAGGTGTAACAGCTTTGTTCGTCGCCATTTTGCTGTTATTTCTTTTTAATTTCTTAATTTAACCTGGTTTTTTATTTAATTTTAATTTATTACTTAATTTTCGTTTTTCGACTTCGCCATGTTTATTATTTCTTTTTATTTATTTATTTAACACTGTCGTTTTACTTAATTATTTATTAAACTTACATGATACAAAAAACTACACGCTTCCACATCGGCGGTTGGTGGCAAGATGAAGTATCAATTCAAAACTGTTGGATTACTACTTCGTGTTGCCAACCTTACATCTCTAACATCTCCCTTTTTTTTAACTTTAATACTAACATGCATATTTTACATTGATATGTAATTCACATAAATCCTTAGCACTTAAGTTAAACTATAAATTTAATTTTTGTGGTGCTTTAATTGTGCGACCACTTTTAGATCTACTTAACGGTTCTAAATGTACAGGATTCGGAACGTTATCTAATATTTGTTCTTCTTTGCTAGTATTAGAACTACTTTCCTCGTAATGTGGAATTTCATAATTCAATATGTTGGCTATGCGTACTCTAAGAAAAAAACAGCGATAGTCTCCCATTAGAACGGGATCCCACTTAACCTGACATTATGTTTCCATTTCTGAATTTTTTTAACTGAATCTTTCTCCCTGTTCATCACTCATCTATCCTAAATTAGCAGGAAGGAAATCTAAATGTGACTGCAACAAATGTATTTTAAGCCACATTCGGCACCTTAACTTTTTATAATTTTGTAGAAAATGAACTAACAATATCTTGGTTAAAATACCATACACAACAATATTTCGTAAATCTTCTTTATAGTCCAAGTAATAAATAAATAACCTTTATATCACCACAAATCAGCCAAAGATGATTTGAATATTAATACAGTTAAAATACTACCATACGTTTCTTTTGTGTTTGTATAATTACCGGATTGAATTGATTGTTTTGAGTTACTATTTATTAGTTAAAAATTGGAGTTGAAAGCTCACAATCAGTTCTTTTCAACGATTTGCTTGTAGATGGAATGTTTGGATACGTTACTTCGGGCTTATTCCTTTTTTAATAATTCAATTAAAAACTTTCTGACCACACTAGACCTGAAAAAGTGATTAAGGTAGTGCAAAAAAAACAAGAAAAGTTGTTACGCTAAAAACTTGTTCAACGCAAACCAAAGTTGACAAACCGTATGCCAGGCTACTCACAACCGCCAGAGAGTGGGGTGGGTAGGAGAAAGAAATAATACGGTAAATGCCAGACTAAAACTATGCCTTTAATCTAAATCCGAAAGGATCTAGTAACCCGAACCATACAAAAAATAACCAAAACAAGAGAAACCTTTTGCGCCAGGACACTTTCACATTAAACACCAGAATGGGTGTCCACCATTCAGGTTTACAACATAATGAACAAGACACAAAAAATATAACAACGGCGTTAGTACCGGCAACACACCTAACAAGTACTTAAAGGCAAAATAACAGCAGATAGATTTTGCATACGAAGTCATGAATAGCAAACAAAATTTTAAAAAGCGTGACAGCATGCGATAAACAAAAATAATCAGTGATAATCTAATTTAAGGTGATAAATTACTTTATAATGAATACCAAACAAACAAAAAATTGACGTTACGCGTGAGATACCTCTCTGACTCCGTAATTAATAAGAAAAAAATGACTTACCAAATATACCCCAGTTAACTCGAAGAAGCGCTTTCTTTTCATTAAAACCTGGAATCGTAAAACTATTAAGCAAAATCGGGTTAGCACAGTGACTTACGATAACACACAAAAAATCTAAAACATCAGTATCAGTCTTTAAAAAGAAAAATTACAAAATGAAAAAAACCCGGTTCATCGGATGCTGTTGTACACTTCAAAGTGGCTTCATTACTCGTCTCGGTATAAATATATCGAAGGAAAGTTTCTATTCGAGGTTTCCTCTTTCGGATCCAAATTAGGTCCGCTAAATTATAGACTTCCAAGTTGGGTCTTTAATTCATGGTAAGAATTTATAGATAGGGAAAGTATCTCATGCCAACGGTCAACACGTGGCCGGTCGAACTCGTGCCTGTGATGTTAGAAATCACAAACAAGATTGTAAAGGGTCGGGACGGCTTGTAGAAAAAGTTTCATACGGGAATCGCCGTTATTCAGGGCAAACAACGCGCAACCAAAACTCGCTACAAAAGAAAGAACATGAGGTGACCTTGCACATTCCTTAAAATAGAAAAAATCCGCTTACCTTTACCAACGTGGAATTTCAACGAGAGGAAAATTAAAACGCCATATGAATTAATATTTCCATAACAGGCATTAGTAATCAAAACTTCAATAATCACATTAAAAATTCATTTTAAGAATCCACGCGGTAAAGCGTGCAACAATATTAACAATCGTCGTTATTCAGACGCGCAAAAAGAGACGAGAACGTGCAAGCTGCGTTGCCACGTTTACAACGAAACAAAAGAAATATAGGATGATGCAAAACTAACAAAAAAATTAAGAAAAGTACGTTACAACGTTTACGGGGTGAGGTCGTAATAATTGGTTACGATCACGCTGTAACCGTCGTTTGATTTTGTGCGATTTCTTTTGTGAAAAACCCGGTATTTGAGTTAATTTTATTTGTTTTGTGTAATTTGTGATTTTTTTTAGTAATTTCACGCGAATTTAATGAAGTTATCTTACGTAAGTTGTAACACGCTGAAAATTTAAACGGCAGAAATTTTATTTATAGTGGCGCCATCTGTGTTTCGTAGGAACAAACACTATATTCAAATCTTTTGGCGGTCATTTAAATATTTAAGTATTCCCGCTGTATTTTTGGGGCAAAAAAAGACCTAATCGAACGTGATTTCCTCTTCGAATTGGAAAAGGGAAGGAAATTTCCTTTCTGATTGACAGTGGCTTGGGCGGAAAAGGGAAGTCCTGCACAAGGTGGTGTTAAAAATTCGTTCGTCGTCCTCTGGGATTTTCAAGTTTTGCAAGATTGCTGCTGTAAAGCAGGATTGTCCAGAGAAAACGACTTATATTTCAGTGGTAAATTTTGACATTGGTATTTACGCTGATTTCCGTAAGGGATCATTTTGGAATTTTTCACCACATTGCACCTTCAACCTGTCTCGTACACCTGAGGCGAAAAACAATCTCAATCAAACATAGTAATTGCACGTTTTTACTTCTTCGTCGTAGACGTTGCATTGGGAAGTTGGTTCGGCTAAAAGCAACTAGAGTAAAATAGATAAATTAAGCGGCCCAATCTATTACCTCCTGGCTTCAGAATTTCCAACGTCAATCTACGCAGGAAACCTGCCCGAGACCTCTGACCTGTTCGGTGTACCAAGCTTAGCCCTTGAACAACCTGTATCAAACTAGATAAGTGAATATAATTGATTTTAGTTATTAGAGTTACATTACTTACTTCAACGGTGAGGTTAAGATTCAACCTCTTGATGTTTTTTTTGAATCTTATCTTAATTATCTAAAAAGGAATAACCATTGTGAATATTATTATTGAAGTTATCTTGTTTTACTTATGGTGTATTTTAATAATCGTTCATTTACTCCGTGCGATTAGGGTTTAAGGTCACATTTTATAGATTTCATTTTTTTGTGGTTATATGCATTATTTTACGTGTCTCATCGGGACTACTGTAACAAAATATCTACCGTGCTACCGTTGCAATATCCAGTAGCGCACGATTGTCATCGGAATTTGGGTCCGGTTTTACTTCAATTAATCAATTATTTATTTTATGTACAGGTTAAGCAAACAAGTACTTGGGTGTGTTAACTCTTTTAATTTATTTTTTTAACTTATTTAATTTAGGCACAGACAGGAGCGCTGTGAGAGGATCCAGGCCTGATCGTGGTCGGCAATTGTTTTTTTGTTAACTAAATTATATGACATTTACCGTTACTTTTATCCTTTTTGCGGCTGTAATTGAACGAGGAACTGAGAAAACCCTAGTATTACGTTTTTTTGTTGGTTATGGTATATTAATTATAAAGTTTTTATTTATCTGTTCAGAATTTATGGTAGGAATAAACACATTTGTTGCGGTTTATTCGTCAACTTGTTTCTTTCCCCTTTATGCCAGTTAGTGGAACTTGATTGCATTAGAGCAGGTCCTGTTGCGTCAAGGTGTGTGCGCATCGTTGAGTAGACTTGCTGGCGCCCCATAAAATAACTGTTTTACTTGCACCCTCCTCCACTTGAGTCGGCCGGAGCCACATACTTCCACTACGAGAAGAGAGAAAACTCGTCTTCGATAGGAGAAAGCGTTTCAAAGTAAGCTGTGTATTCAATTAATTTGAAATTATTTCGCTGCTTAAAAATCCGTATTTTGCATTTACTTTATTTGGCATTTCTTTGTCCTGGTAAAATTCCAGATGTATCTAATTTATGACTTCCTTTTGAGATACTATTGGAATTAAAAATATTTTAGCGGGTTGGTTATCTTAAATTTGTTTAAAAGTTCATTGTATTAAATATTTTGCACTTGAGTCATTTTGAATTTTATAATGTATTATTATTACCGATAGTTTCAACAAGTTAATCTTTATCAGTGTAATTGAATATTTTTGTTTAGATATTTTTTTGTTAACGTTGCATGTTGTTATGGGAAATGCTGTCACAGCTCTTTATGGAAGTGGTCGCGCACTGAGTTTATAAGTATAGATGTTTTTGGTTTTGGGGACAAGAGGTTTAGGAGTTTACCAATTATTAAGACATATCGGAGTGTAGTAGTGAAGAAAACAGTAAATTGTTAGTTCAGTTAGTGCAAGTCTGTTTCTCTTAGTTCGTAGAAAATACGGCGTTTAAAAATTTCACGTGCTTTCAAGTTTTATTTTTACGTAATGTAGAATCGTGTTAGCTAAGTTGTCTAACGCGGTTTTACTTTCACCTTGGGACGGCTTATTGAGAATCCTCCGACGGATCTTAATCATTTCAGGGTATTTCTTGCCGACAACACCTGGCAACGTAATGGTCAACCAAAAGCCTCATTATATGGTAATTGTCTTTTGTATATTTATAAAGACTAAATGTAACAATTTTTTAAATTAAATTAAAATTTGTTTTATTCAGTTTTATATTTATTTAAGATCAATTGATGCGAACGCGACCGGGCGATTTCTAATGTAATTAAGTTAATTTTTTTAAATTTATTTCTTTCAATTTAAATTTTGTTAGCGTTTAATCAATCAACTTTAATATAACTTTTTTTATCTGTTTTCTTTTTGTTTTTGATTTTACTCTAATTTAATATGTTTTTTTTTGTTTTTGAGTGTTGTTTAGTAAAATAAATGTTAAATAGTTAAATTGTAACCAAGTTTTTATACTGTCGCTCTGCGCGTTATGTGAATTGTGTATAATTTTAGATTTTAGTGAAAAGCACTATGTTTAAGGTAAGTTCCACTCAGAGTGTGTTCATCAAGAGCGGACTTTTTGATTGGCAAAGGCCAGAAGTCATTTTAAGCTATACACCTTCCTGACGCCCTTTTGATTTTGACTTTTGTTCTCGTTTTCTTTCGAATTTTTCCAAAAAGTCACGTAGTTTAAGTACAATCCACACGGAGCAAAACCTCGTTTATGTTAATTTCATTCAATCAACTTTAATTTTTCCAGCTTTTGTACGTATAAACGCACATTAAGGTGAGCTATAAATATAAATTAATGATAGCCGTGCTCAAAACAGTGAGTCCAGTCTTTACATGTAATACCTTTATAAATCACTTATACAATTATAGTATGGTGACAACACAACTTATCGTTTTAACGAACTGTATTAACTAACTTACTAGGTGGTTCCAAGGTAGTTGACTTTCAAGTACTAAATGGTAGGTTACAGATGCGAGCCTAAAAACAATAGCGAGTGGCAACCTGTGTTAACGATAACACGGTAAACCACACAGGTAAAGAACGATTAAGTAACATGTTATATTAAAAGTTAGTAGTTCAATTCTCGAGTATAAGAATTCCTCTTCAAGTATGAAATTTGTCCTTAGAACCCCCTACTCCAGCATATTTAATTTCACTTCCTGTAAGACCATTGACGAGCTCTGTATTTCTACGGCCGGTTTTCACCTTTAGATCGTTTTACGCGAATATGCGATTAAATCTGTGAAGGCTAAATAAGCCGGATTTGGATAACCACCACATGTTTACCGTTCTCACTGAAGATAACGAACAGGTGGCATAGTTGGAAAACTTCCATGACGTCACGTTATTGAAAACGTTATTTACATCGTCAAGGGTTGGAAACCTTCAGGATTATATCTCTTTTGGGAATGAACTACTACGAAAACTTATTCCGTTAAGTCGAAGGCAAACGCTGCGCATTTGCGATCTCGAATGTTTGGATGCTAAAGGAAAACTTTACTTGTGTTAACGCTATATGCTCGTTTGTGTTGGATTTAATATTACTTTTTAGGTAACTCAAGTACAGAATTAGCTAATCCCCTACTGGATAAAACCTAACTGTGAGTATTACTATTTTAATTTTTACTATTTGTACTTTGATGATCATGTCGATTATGATCGTACGTGCATCTTAAGTTAACACAATTGATAATAAGATCATTTTGTGCTTCACAAACTCATATGCAGTGCGCGTTGAGTCTCGAAAGCTTAAATTTGTTTGTTTCTCTGCGTTTTAAAATTTGCGAATATAAATTCATACTTTCTGCTTATGTAAAAGTTTAGACAGACAGAGCCAGCTAATTGTACGATGTGTTGCCCAGTATACGGCGCAACTTATAATCGATTCGATTCACGTATCAATGTTGGGGAAAATTTAGATTTATGTACCTTCTTCATCCTCTGTGATAAAATAAATATATATTCTGTGTTATTACCTTTGTGGTGTTATTTGTTCTTTTTCAGCTACGGGTAGAGTTAGACGGTATCTCCCTAACTTAATCTTTTATCGTCTTGGCGCCTTTTTTAAGATTTAAGTTATAATTTAGCATCACAAAACCTGCGATCTCTCTCCGGAGAAGCTGTGCTAACAGTTGCTTTGTTTTGTTACAAGAAGACCAGCGTAACAAATGTTGGCTGTCCAACTCGAAGAACCTGATTTTTTCGTTAAAAAGAACCATCAACAAGGAAGAAACCGCCACAATAATCTATTAACCATAGACACAAAACTCAGGAAAACATTCAAACAATTACCTTCAGATGGTGTGCAGGCTCTGGGATAAAAGTAGATAAATTTATGGCCAAAGCTTTACCATGCGAAATATATCACATAAAACTTTAGAAAGGGCAACAAACGTGGTGGTTTGATGACTTGCAATCATAATAATAAAACCACAAAGAACCCACAGGTTTGAATTCATAAATGATTTGATGGTCTATGTTCTTATGCACCTTATATTTTCGGTGGTCACACAGAAAATCCCCCTATTCACGGTTTACATTCTTAAAAATCACCCATAACACAATTTTGGTACACTGTTTTAAGCTTTTTTAACTATGTGACAGTTCAGTTATAATGACAAAAATCCAATGTGTTAGAGGTGGTTTTTAGGAGTACCGTTAATCCTAAAGTGACTAAATTCAGAATTATGCGTCAAGTATGTTAGTTATCTGCAAAGATATTATGACGAAAAATTTACAGGTGACACTTTTAGGGGTGACAAAATTCGAGATATTGACTGATTTAGATTATTCTAAAAATGTTTTAAACAATATGGCAAAAATAAACAAATAAAATTTATGTCGCGGAAAATTTCAATAATTGCTTACAAACTATGTTTCTTAATATTTAGTCAACTTAAATAAAGACCATGTAACCTGTAAAACACGGGGGAAACGAGTAAAAAAAAAAGATGCCAAAATGTTTTTTTTTTCATTTATATATAAATAAAAATAATATATGATTGCTGTCGCCATTTCATTGATTGAAGGGAACGTAATTGTCACTCTTACTATTACTTTCTTCTTTTGACGATGTCCCCGTCTTTGATATCTCAGCCGTTGTTGGAGGAGTTGCATCTACTGCTGCAGATGAGGAGAATAATGTCTCAGCTGATGGTACTTGCAGTAGAGACAACACATCCGAACATATAATAGTAACCTTTTTTGTAGGTAGCTGTTGCAAGGAAGAAATGCCGGGTTCTGAAGTAGTTAATAGCCCATTCAACAGGTCTTGATTGGCTGTAATTCTCAAAAACTTGCGCGTATGATGTTCTCTAAAATATTTTAGATCCTTATTGTGCGATTCCTTCTTATTTAATTGTTCAATCGGCAAAATTTGCTTCTTTGATTATTATGGAACCATGCAAAAGGATTTTGTGTACGGAGACAGGTATGTAGTACCAAGGGTACATGTACAAGATTTGCAGTTTTCAAAGCGTATTTGTTAAATCCGTCAGGATTGACAGCATATCCAACAGGTAGCGTACGTATAATTACGCCAAAGCTCTTAATTAGCGTTTTATCAAGTCCAGTTATAGAAGCAAGCAGGGAGGAATTACTAAAAAATCATCTGGAGGTATTGCCATCATTCGTTGTTTCACTACTACCACTTTTTGTAACATCGACCAGTAACCCGATTATTTCGCGAAAGTCTCTGTATTTTTCTTTCCTTTCTTCAAAACGTGTTTTTGTTTGTACACCACGCACTTGCCATCTAATCTACAGCATATGTGCAACAAACATTTAAAAAATCGTATCCATGCATAAAGAGTCGATAACTCAAACTTCAAAGTATTTTCATGTACTTCTTTTTCAAGAACGCTGTTTATGTTATCCATCTTTTCCGGGGTCGCTTTACAAATATAGCAAGTTTGTGCTGCGGCAGTTTCCAGAATAGCACTGAAAACTTTACCATTAATCATGATAATTACGCAAACATACGACACAGACAATTTTTTATTTTGAATTTGGCATTTCTTGGAGACAAATTCTTGAATTTGTTCGTTTACATAATTTTTTTCTTGTGCAGTTAGCGTAGTGGATTCTTTCTGGAACTAAAATCTGATTGGTCGGCAAAATCTAGTGGAAGAGGGTCGTGGATTTTGCCATACTATTATTTTTTCCGTTCCCTGGTTTTCTGCATATAGTTGCAAAGGGACCAGAGATGTCAAAAACAAATCACCATTACCTACTCCAGACTGTAAAAGTACTTGATTGTATTCAGAATGACCAGTACTTCTATCGCACCTTATTTTACAACTAATATCAAACTACTTAATGCAGCATCAGACAGACTAGATATAACTGGCTCTTGTAAAGCAACTATACGCCTTGTCGTATGGTTAAGAAGGTCCTGCAACAGAACTGCTGCGGAAGATCCTATTAAAATTTGACCCTTCTTTCGAGGATAACAGCGGGACTTGGCTTTTGAAACTTTATTATACAAGGAATATATATTTGCAGACTGTTGTTTTCCAGTTCGCCTATCAATTAAATACTGATGCCTTGTCTTCTTAGTTTCTACCATAATTGAAAAAGCTTCATCAGATTTCAAAAGTTTAGCACTGCAATTTTTTACTCTTATGCCAAACTTCGCATATTTTAATGGCCTTTGTGGGAGTTGCTGAAACTGCCTCGGCAATGAAGTTCGCCGCAGAAGCTTCTACTTTGTGCTGCAAGCCTGTACTTGCCGCCGATGCAAGTTTTTCTGATTCATAACTTGCAGTTAGTTGATAAGCTTTTCTTCATTTTGTTCTTGAACTACTCCAATTCCGATTATTACATGTCCGTGAAATCTTGTTGTTATAAAGAATCTTGAGCCGTATACTGAATCTGCAATAGTAAAAGTTGATTCTATATATTCGTAGGCTTGTAAAATTGAAAAATAAATACCTAGTAAAATAGTAAGACCTAATCTATAAATTGCTTGTTTAAAATCATTTTCTATAAGACTATGATGAGCTTAGATTACTGTAATGCCCGAAGAGATTAAAATTGTAGTATTTAACAGTGGAATTTGAATTGGATTAAGTGGAATAATACTTTTTGGTGGTCAAATCTTCAAATTTCAATTGATGGGGCAAGTCTTCTATGAAAGAAAACTTCAGAAAAAAAATTAAAAAAACACAACTTCAGAAGTTATAAATAGAATTATTCCTCATCAGAGTCTTTTAACAACTTTTAGGGTGTGGAGTCCTTGGAAAGTTACCTCGAGTAGTATCTAATCATAGGATTATTACTAAAATAGTACATAATGCTCCAATTATAAATAAATTTATGTTGTAAAGATGGAATCGTTTAATTACTCCTGTTAATATAATTATTGTTCTAAGAGCTCCTAGAATTGACCAAGGTCTAACTTCTACAAGATAAGTGTGATTTTTATTTAACATTAATTAACTTCTCTAAAATATAGTGTTCTTAAAATAGAGAATACATATGATTGAATAATTGCTGCTGATTCTAGTAATAGAAGAAGTAATTGTGATAAAACTAATATAGTAATTATTAACAATGATAATTTATTACCAGTTCTTCCTATTAAAGTTAAAAGAAAATGTCCTGCAATTATATTAGCAGTTAGTCGAATAGCTAAAGTTCCTGGTCGAATAATATTTCTAATAATTCGCCGCAGAAGCTTTTCCTTTGTGCTGAAAGCCTTTACTTGTTGCCGATGCAAGTTCTTCTGGTTCATAACTTGTAGTTAGTTGATCAGCTTTTCTTCGTTTTGTTCTTGAACTATTCCCGAAATATGGCAGTATAGGACGTCCACGGCGACGTACGCCGCTTTTTAAAGGTAGTGGCTCTTCACTAGCAGTGCCCTCTTTGCCCTTGTCAAAAATAAACAGTTTGCTCAACCAGGTTTCGTTTTTTTATTTTTTTCTAAAAACCTGAACATAAAATTTGAAACTACTTTCAGTCTTGTATAAACGGAACTACATAAATTTGCATTGTTTTTTTTTCAGTTTTGCGGCAGCTGTTGAATTATTTTCAGCGTGGTAATAATGCACCAAATAGCTGTACAAATGTTCAGTCGGATAAAAGCATCCCTCGCCATGTTTTTGTTACAAAATATCAAAAAGATTTCGATTAAACAAATTTCTGAAAATACACGAGAAAATACAAAAGAAAACTAATAAGTATCGAAGTATTATACAGGGCGTTTCACCATAATAACTTATAAGCTATTAAGTATACATATCTTTAATGAAACACTCTTTATCTGTGCCAATATCAATATTTTAAGTACAACGCAGGTAGTTATACACTTATTTATTTTAATAATAGAATTGACACAAACGTAAAAATGTTTTAACAAATTAGAAAAATTTAGACATAATGAGTTTTACGATTAAATTCTTTAAACTCAAAATCTTCTCCACAAATGAAAATAAATTTCTTGATTTAAACACTTCTCTTCTTCTTAATCCTAAATTCTAATTTTAATTTTAATTTTGATTTATTTTTTTATCTCTTCTGGCTGTGTGTTTATTAATAGTTTAGTTTATTATTTTTGACTGAGTTTAAATAATTTAATCGTATACTATATACTACTCCACTTATAGTAATGGATTACTTTAACGTTATAATGAGTTTTGTTAAAACTTTTATTTTTAATGCATGCAGCAATACCTTTAATACAAAATCTTAGAAACAATAATGTTGCATTGTATTTACATTTATTTATTGGACAAATCTTGAATTTATTTATTCTGAAAAAGGCGTAAGTGCGCTGTAGTCTAATAGCGCGGCGCGGATTTACTTTGAGTAGGCATAATATGCACGTGCGCCGTCTGATACAAATAAGAATATTTCATAGATGGGGCTGAATAGGTCTACAATTTTTGATTATAATATTAAGCAATAACTAATGTATTTTTTATAATTTTTTTTAGAGCGGTAACTCATAGAAATTTTTTTGTTTCTCCAAACAAATTTCACTAAAAGGGAACAACTTCACATTCAGCACCATCATGATCTATGTAAACAATTGCCGTATATAGACAGACAATCAACATACCAGTATATATCCATTAATCTACATACCTCAATAGAGCTTTTTCACAAATTTTACTTAAAACATACGTTTTTTTTAGACAGTATTAGACATGAGTAAGTAAGCATCCGTTATTTATTTAAGTGCCAACGAAATTTGAAATACATATTTGTGCTTTCATAAAATCGATTTTTGGCCACTTTTTGTAAATTCTGGCCCACTGTGCATCGTCTTTAAAAACTGTAATGTCGAATTTTGCTTAGTTAATAGTATTCCGCTTGTTAAAAATTATGAAAATAATATTACACATTGTTTTAATTCTATCTTATTTTCTATTTTAAAATTAAAAAAACTATGAAATTTAAAATATTCCAAGTAAAAGAATGTATTCTGTGTTTTTTCTGATCAATCGTTATGTATATACACATGATTACAGCGTAAAATCAATGGTTATACTCTTTCGTGTTAATAGTTAAATTTAACAACTCTTTAAAAAAGACAAGTGACGTTAAAATATATATCTGCATAATAGATTGCTGACTATTTTATACATTTTACAGCAGCGTTGATTTTTTAAATCGCGTGAGTAAATAGTATGACGTGCAATGGTGTCATGTGCCGTAGAGATTCTATTATTATCGTGAGCTGCAAAACAAACCAGGTAGTAATTCAAGTAATTTATTGAAAGTAACATGCAGATATATTTTATTAAATATGTTTGTAATTTAAAAAGAAATATTAAAACAGCACGTGGTATTTAAAAAAAACTTTTAACATTAAAATATATCAAACTTAATTTTACAATTTCATCAACGTTTACTGAGTGTGCCACAGTTAAGTCTGCCATAAATTAAATTTTTTCTACTTGAAACAAAAAAAAATTTTTATTTTATTTCTACAATACCATGTATTTTTTTTTATTGCAAACATTTTTTGTTAATGATGTTATCTTAGAATCCCATTTATAATGTTTTTATCAATGTGAGCAACAGCATTTTCCTGAAAATCGTTATATTGTTTTAACAAATCATGTTAAAATTAATTTCTATAGCATCATTATTATTATTAATGTTATTAAAATGACGTTAATATGTTATTAGTATAATATATTTTTATTAATAACAGTGTCAGTAAGCTTAAGTACCTAATAAGTTGTTACAAAACAAACCCAAATAGTTTTGGGAAATTTATACAATTCATAATTAACTGTAATTTTAACTGTTGATGTTTGTGTTTGTTATATTAAATTATACAATTTTTGTACAAATACTTTTGCGATTTTAAATAAAATATAGGTCACTTTCTATTTATGTGTATGATATACGATAATCACAGCATGATCAAAAGGTCGAAGTTCTACAACATCTGGTCTTGAAAGCAGATAAAGCTGTAGTCACCATTCATCCCCTTGAAAGTTAAGTCTATTCAACTGAATTAAAGATAAGCAGTAAAGCTTTGCCGATTAGTTTATCTAATTTTCAGATTGAACTAAATTTAAAGAACAAATGATAATTTTAATCTAAAACAAAATGTTTGTTAAATAATTTAGAAATACGTAATAGAATACGTTTTTATTGATTATACGTATGAATATCTTAATATAATATTTACATACATTTTTTTTTAAAATGATGATTTTCAAAATACTAATATAAATTTTCTTTTATTCTCCAACAAAGTTAAAGATTTCATTAACTTAAACAAAGATATTTTGTCTGAATTTTTTAATACCAAACATTATAATTTACTATTAATGAACCCTTCTTTATTAGACCTATTGTTTCTTTTTATAACACTCCTGTTTCTAAAATTTCATCTTGGTTAAATCAAACTTTACGTTCTTACCTTAACTTTCAATTTCCTTTTTCTATTTCTAATTCACAATCACTAGCTGATGAATTAGTTGATTTAACTTTAGATACAAATTGTTTTCTTATATCTTTTGATATTGTTAATCTTTTTCCATGCATTCCTTTTATAGAATGTCAAAATATTATTAATGAACTTCTATTTGAATCTAACCTTCCTGATCATATTTGTGAATTTTTATCTGATTGTCTAAAATTATGTTTAAATCAAATTTTTTTAAATTTTAATAATCAAACTTATATTTAAAAAACAGGTCTGCCTATGGGTAACAATCTTTCACCTATATTGGCTGAAATTTTCCTAACTAACTTAGAAACTAAGAACGTTTTTTTGAATAATTTAATTAAAAAACATTTTATTTATTATAAAAGATATGTTGACGATATTTTGGTTGTATTTAAAGGCAATAATTATGATTTAGACCTTTGTTTTAATATTCTAAATTCATTACATCCTAACATTAAATTCACTTTTGAAAAAGAATCTAATAACGTTCTTAATTTTCTAGACTTATCTTTAAATAGAGTTAATAATTCTGTCATCGTAAACTACTACTACTGATCATGTCATTCCTTTTTCTTCTTTTCATCCTTTTTCACACAAAATGTCATCTTTTAGATTCTTTTTTAATCGTTTATACAAATTACCTCTTGATAAATTTAATTTTAATAAAGATATTAACATTATTTATAATTTAGCAAATAATAATAATTATCCTCTAGATATGATCCAAAAACTTCAAAATAAAATTTTTAATTCCATTAATATTAAAAAAAATATTACTCTACTTTCAGATAACATTAAAAAGACATATTTTTCTCTTCCTTACATTGGTCGCTCTTCTTTTTAATTTCAAAATTTATTTAAAAAGCATAATATTAATATTTCTTTTTCATCTAAATGTAATTTAATATCTTTACTTGTCAATAGTAGAGATAAAGTTGATCTTCTGAATAAATCTGGTGTTTACAAATTAAATTGTGGTAGCTGTAGCTCTTTTTATATTGGACAAACCGACCGTAAATTTCGAACAAGAATAGCAGAACATTTTTCTTACATTAAAAATAATAATGTTGGTATTAATTTAAATAATAAATCTTCTTTCGCTAATCATATATTAGAATATAACCATTGTTTTGATTATAAAAGTAACTACAAAATTCTTCATATTTGCAGTAAAAGTCTAAAATTAAATTTTTTGGAGATAAAAGAAATTGTTAAACATAAAAACTCAGACCCAGATGCATGTTTAAATGAAATTGTTAATTTTGAAAATGATTATCTTTTTTTTAAATAATATTTTTGTTTTTATTTAAATTATTTTTATATTTATTTAATTTTCTTGTTAATAATATTATTATTTTATATACCTTTTGCGATTAATTTATATTGTCATTTTGTTTAATTTATACGTCATTTTGACATAAACTGTTAAATTTTAATTTATTAATTTATTTATTAATTTTAAGTATATTTAGAATTTTAAGGTTGTGATTTTACTTTAATTGATAATTTTAGAGGCCTGATAATGACCGTAAGGTCGAAACATGTAGCCGCCAATAATTAATGAATAAAAAACAGTTATATGGGAAAGGCATTAAATCCTTTAAAATTATATTTTTTTAAACATTTGTTATTCTAAGGAATTTGCTTTGGACACATATACACAGCAAACTTAAGAAAATATTTACTTACTTATTAAAGTACAATTAGAACAAAATATTTTTAATTCAATTTTTTAAATTTTAATATACAGCGCACATTATTATTTATAAAACATAAACTTATTTACTGCTTTAACAATAATAACATTTATTTATGTATAATATATAAATAATTTTAATTATCAAAAAAAAAAAAATTGTTAATTCTTTGTAATTCTATGCTTTAGCAAATCTAACGTATGTTAGTGCCCGACATGATTGACATCTAATTGATACGGTTTAGTTCTGATATTTGCGTATCCTTTACTTATCGACTTAAATAAAAAATAATTAGCCAGTCATTAAGTATTTAAGTATTAAAATACAATCACATTGATTACAATACTTCATATTTTTTGAATATTTAGCACATACTGGCAACCGGCATTGTGAGAACAAATAGTGAGTTTTTCTGTCCTGAACTACCAGCAGAGGTAGACGGTACAGGTTCTTGCACTCCCACAAGGTTACATATTTCAGTACAAAGTGATCTGGGCAGTCTTTTATTGTAAACTCTTTGTTTCATTGTAGGTTTGCTTAGTGAAAAAGCCAGTGTTTTCAAAAATTTTGCACGAGTGAAACAGTACAAAACTGTTTACCCCTGCTCCATCAAGTACCCCAAAAAATATCTTATTGGCCATCGATTTGAACCTCTTTTTGTTGAGTATGAATGACAAAGTTTGTCAAATACGTCAATTCCCCCGTTGGTCAAATTGTAAAATTCTATTATATCAGATTTTTTAGTTTCTGGCTTAACTACAAGACTGTCATGCATGGTTGACAAAAGGATTACATTCTTATTAGGCTTTTCATTAAATGCCACTATTATTTTATCGGGCTGGTATAAGAATCTTGAACTCATGAGTGGTACCCCTTTTGAAGAAATTAATGTAGGCGGAATTTCTCTCTTATTTTTATGAAGTGTTCCAACCATTGTAAGACCACGCTTCGTGAGCTTTTCTGCAAGTTGAAAAGAAGTATACTAATTATCCATGGTGGCATTAGGATTAGTGCCCTTGATGTTTTCCGTAAACTGCAGCACGTACTTTGTCGGTAAAAGCAAGTTATCATCTCTAGTAATTGTGTCTTTTCCAATGTAAGGAATACCTCCACATAAATAAAAAGTGCGAGCATCGCAGAGGGAGATAATTTTTAAACCGTACTCGTTAGGTTTTTGTCGGATGAACATTTTGAAGAGGCAACGCCCTCTAAAAATGAGGAGCGTTTTATTAATAGTGACATATTCGGATGGAGTGTAATACTTGACACAGTTAATACAGAATATATTCCAAACCTCACGAAATGCTGCAAAATTGTCATTCCTTTTTCTTTCTTCGCGGATCTGTTTTGAATCAAACCGCAATGCCCGTAAGAAAAATGTGAATCGTGAATGAGACATTACACAGCGAAAGAATGGAAGTCCGTATATTTTAGAAAACATGTCAGCAGTATTCAGGCCAGAATTTTTTAGTACACCACTCATAAATAGCATACCTATAAAATCTTGCATTTCAACATTGTCGGTAAGCCCTATATACCATTGAACAGATTGGTACTTTGCCATTAAATGTGTGATCTCTTCATTTGGTTTTACCAAAAGTCCAAAGAGTTCATAATCGAAAAGTAATGAAAATAGTGATAGCTAATTTATCTTGTCACGAGCGTTACCTTTTGGTCCTGGAAGGTGCGTTATTATGTTCCTGGCCGGTGTTCTTGAACTCCTGTAGCTTAGGGGAAAATCAGTCCATATCGTTTCTTCATCCTTTCCAAGAATGAAATTTCTATCATTAGTATCAGTGGGGACACGTTGGAGTGAATAATCAGGTCTTCTGGAAGCACGTTAAATTCGTCTTTTTCCACATCGTATGGCAATATATTATCTTCGGCTTCGCTACAAGAGCCATCATCGTATGATAATGATGCATCTTCTTCCTCTCTTTGTTTGCACTCCAGTTCCAATGATATATCATTTAGTGTAGTCAACTTAGGATAAACTGCCATTTCTGCACAAGACATACGAAAGTGCAAGATGAGTATAAATACTAAATTTAACAAAAATTAGTTATATATATGTATATATTATGTTATATGATAACATGATATATTATATATATTATACTATAAATTAGTTGATTCCAGCTCAATAATGCGAAATACAAATTGGGGTAGGTAGCAAGTAAATATCGCACAACTCATTATCATTCTACAGCATTTTTCAGTCAGAATAACCATTTCTTTCTTTCAAATTAACGTTTTTTCTATTAAAATTGACTGGAAGATGAGTTAATTTGAATGAAAAATGCTATGTAAACTTACATTAACTGTTGTTGTTAATAGTTACATTTACATATTTGGTAAGGTGGGGTCCGTTTAGATCCCACCTGAGGTTTGTAGCATTCTAACATAAGGGCATCACTTACCTTGCACAGAGCTCCTAATGCATCTACAGCTGGAAAACAACTGAAACAACAGCTACTCAAGGCTTAATAGTAATAAGTCAAGATAGCAGTTGCACACACCTAATATTCTGTAGTTGGGGTCTGGAAATACCCCACCTTACTAAACGAAAGTTAAATGTGAATATCACTAAAAATTGCGTTAACAAATGTGCTGTTACCTTAGCCTGAACCAACGGATGTGGGTTAACCATCAAATCAACTTCGTAGATGGCGTTTACGTCTGGGCAAAATTCATACATCTCGAGAGACCATAACAGGGTTCAACATCACATGCTGTTATTATACTGGAACGCTCGAGAAGTTATTGGCAAAATCAAGAGCCTTCTCGAAGTTGTTATCCATCTTCTAGAACGTATATCGAAAGATATGGAACACTCGAGAATGATTTTTAAAATGTGTATATATACCGAAGAAACAAATCGTAGGTCAGTTATTGCCGTAATGCGAATACAGCAGTGTTAAGAAGATTATTCAAGTCTAAATAAATAAGTCGTTAGCGCGTGTGTGTACATAAATATACAGAGAATAATCTTGTACGTGATTTTAGTGTAAACAAGTGTGTGAAGCTATCCGCGGACTTTATCTTATCTTAACTAGTGTAAATGTTTTTTTTATTAAATATTATTAGATTTAATTAGTTCGGTTAATTTACAAGTGTACATATTTCTAGTATAAGTAAAACATATTTTTAGTCGTTTAAATAAATTAGTTTTAATAATAAATTCGTTACAATACTGTTACCGGTATCAAACAATGTATTAAAGTAATCACAATAAGAAAATAATTCGTACGTATGTATTTATTTTTTTAAACGTCTTGCAATTCTTACTTATTAAAACCAAAACTGTCTATGCGTTTAATTAATCAATTGTTTGGTTTTAAAAGTTGCAAAACTGTTTCCAATGTTATGTAGAATAACGGTTTCTGTAATAAAAATCCAAAACCAAATTTGTTGTTACGGATCAATTTTGTTTTGTACCGGAACACAGTAAGTGATCCGAATGTTGACCAAACCAAGCTTGGTTAGTTTCAATAAATAATTTGATTGTAAGTGAGCGGTTTCAGATCGGTTGTTATGTTAAAAAGTTGTTATGTTAAAAATTTTTCGAGTACAAAATTTGTTCTCGGAACGCCCACTTTTCGATATGATAGTCATGTGCCATAGAGTAGTGGCTTTTGACAGCTAAAATTTTTCAACAGAAGGAAACCCATTTTTCCGGTGTCTATGGTACACTTCATAATTATGTTTTAATGTAAGCGCCCAGCGATGTTTTTATTACTAAAAATTTCACAAGCATCTGTGTTATAAATAGGTGTATTATTTTTGCTGTTTTTGTGAAAATTTCCTGGGGTGAGTGGTAACACATCTTTTTGGTGATTTACGTTGATTTTCCTGTAATTTTCTTAACGTTTTACGATACCACGTGTTGAGCCAAGTTGGAAGGATTTATTAGTACTTTCCGCTGGGGGCTATACACCGAAGCACGTACAAAAAGGGGCTTTTGATCAATTAGGGTACTTCCGAGATAAAACCCCACTGTGTTTAAGAAAGTGAAGATGACTTAAATGGTCGACGCATTTAATTTGGAATCATTGCTTGTCGATAAGCAACTTAATTGTGATACGATCCTATATTTAATCCTTGTCTCATTTAGCGATTTTAGGGGATGGTTTGATCGTGCGATAGCTATCGACAGAGACGACTGTAAGTAATCCTTTTTTTTTACTTGCCATTAATTTGTACATTTGTCGGACGTGAAAAACGTACGAATTAGATATAGTTATTATCATAATTAACGCATGTATATTTTTGTTTGAATGATCTCAATTTACGCTAAATGCAATTTGTAAGCAGTGTAACGTCACTAGTTTTACTTTAAATCAACGATTAACTTTGAAATTACGCATTATTTAACTTTATTATATTATATATGTACTTCAATAATTGTATGTTTGGAGTGTTGCTTACTCTTCAGGACGCTATAACTGTGATATTTATAGAATTATTATTTGTCGCTATATAGTATATGATTCTGCCTTGCTCACATAATATTTTTTTTATCAGTCTTTTGCCATTTATTGTATCTCAGTGTTAGATAGATTTAAACGGTGTCTATCATTCTAGCTTCCAATCGTTTTGGCGCTTTTTTAATTTGTTTTATAATTTAGCATCACAAAGCTTACAACCGAAATCGCCGAATTTAACTGGGTTAGTCGCTAGCTACTTTTGTTGCGAGAAAACGTTCGTAACACCAATATTTCCTTTAAAATGGCATTAAGTCAAACCGTCATACAATCAGCACCACTGCGAAAATGCTTCTAGAATTTGTGACGGAAACAGAAAAAAACGGAAGTTGCTCCTTGATAGACGATTCATTAAAAAAAATGAATCATATATTCCGAAGTGTGCAAACTACCAGAAAACTAAATGTAAAGCGAGAGTAAAAACAGTAAATAATGTTGTTACAATTAGAGGCAACAGAAAACGGTAACAGTAACAGAGAAGTTTTTTATATATATCAAACCCAAAGAAAATTGTGGTATTTTTTACTCGCAGAAATATGCAATTATTGAAAGTTAGTAATCATTGGTATCTCAATGGTATTTTAAAGCAGTTCTACTGCGGTTTAATTAATTATACACCATGCATGAAATTGCTTTGTATATGCGGATGTTATTAGCAACTGCGTTTTTCCACCACTATCGCTAGTTCATGTGTTTAAAACATGGTTTGACAATGACGTTTTCGTTCTAGAAGCTTACGAGAATATCAAATATTGTGAAGATGCGTATATTGAACGCCCTCGTAGAAGACGGTACCGGCCTTTACAATATTCTAATAAAATGTGAAGTGTGATAATCTTGAAAGAAATACCTCAAACAACTCTGTGGAAGGTTGGCATCGAGAATTCCTAGAACAAATCGGGGCAATGCATCCTAGTATTTGAAAGTTTATTGAGTGTGTAGCAAAACAAAAAAAATCTAGACAAATTCCGTATGTAGGCGGAAATGGACTCCAACTGCCAAAGAGGAAATATAAGAATTGTCCTCCATGCATCAAAATATTGTTGAGAAGTATACCTGATTATATTAGAGGTTAGATTATACCAACATTTTCATGTACATTGCATGGACCACACCATGTTGAAAAAAATTGATAAAGCAAAGTACTACCCTGGTATATGTAGGTACAGAAGTAAGGAAGAGACATTATTTGTTCAACTGAAAAGTTTAAGGTATACAAGCAAAGACGTTAAATATTAACTGAACTATCTACTTGCACCAATATACGAAGTTTAGACACACGCATCTTATTTGGTATAACCTTTTCTTTAAAAACTAATACAAATCCTAGAGAGCAAGATTAAGCACTAACAAGAATTTAAGTTTTTCTTACCGCAACATACCTATAACATTTACGATAACCTGTCTTATAAATACATTATTTTTGTTGATGAATCATTATTAACTTTTTTGTTGTACTACGTTTAAATATGTTTTCTGCTTTTATACATTTATATAAATAAACTACATTTTATAATTTAAATTATGAATTGCGTTGTTTTTTGTAATTTAACTCTAAACAGCAATCGCAACAATAAAACCATTGTTATTTATTATAATTTATTATGCAGTTAAACTGGGCAATGCGGAACTCTTTAAAACTGAAACGTGCATATATACATATATTTTTTTATCAATCAAAAAAACCTTGTCGAACCAATATTTTTAATATTCAATTAATGACATGACATGTTTCGGCTTTCTATAATAAACGATGGGCCATCTTCAGATACTGTATAATTGCACAAACAATTTAATAATTATCATTATTAATAATTATCATTATTAAATTGTTTGTGCAATTATACAGTATCTGAAGATGGCCCGTCGTTTATTATAGAAGGCCAAAACATGTCATATTAATTGATTGATATAATTCACGACCAATAATGGATGATCCTTTTTATCAATATATTTTTTTGATCCGGGCTAGTATACAGGGTTATTAAAAAGAATAGGGACGGCGATTTATTATCGTTAATATTCATTTTAGGAAAAAATGTTTAATACAAAAGTTGTTTATGTAATTTTTTATCTACAATTTGGAATACTTGAATTTTTGTTATCTGCAATTTTTCCGAGTTACGCCTTCTCGCGTAATTTTTTTAAACCCTGTATATGCCTATCTGTATACTTTATTCTATTAAAACGAAAAGTAAATTGCGACTCTAAACTAGAATATTTCATAAAATTAAACTTGTTATTGCGAAATCCATTATTGTAGTTTTTACCATTCGTAAAAAAATATGCGGCAGGTAGTGTTATAAACTCAAATCTAATCCATAGACAAGTATGTTCGGTTTAACTAACAATCAATAAAAACACGTTTACTTGAAATTTGTTTTTACGTACATGAAATATTCTGTCGTTATTATAAGAAACTGTCAACTACTATTACCATTTTTTTAAAACAAATTAAATATTTAAAGAAGGCATAACGTTTTATTACATTTTATTTTTTTAATGTGCTTCTGCTAGCTATGTATTTTTTAAATAAATAAATAAATAAAACTTGACCAAACAAAAACTTGTCAAAAGCAGTTTCTATTTCAGCAAATTTTACTGTAGTTTTTGTGATAAAATTTTAAATAGATATTTTAGCTACTTTTCTATAACCTGAAATGGTACTACAAATAAAATTCTTAGCGTCTATTACTAGTATCATTTATACCTTTTGAGCTTAAAGGACTACAGATTCTTACTAAAGCTTGTTTTGATAAGTCTATTCAAATATCTTAAGTAACAATCAGTAAAATTGACAAACATAAACTTCTACAAAAAGAAGCTATTGTATAGCTTATTTTAAATACTCAAACGAAGTAACATTTTAATTATTTTATTTTAAAATTTGAATATCTAGTGTTATTTAATTAATGTTTTTTTATTTTAATAATAATTAATAAATGTTAATAATTTAAAGAATATTTTATTATATTATTTGTTTATTAGATTTTACATGTTCACTTATATAACAACTGTTAACTAAAGCAAAGTATTTAAGACCCCTAAGTCTTTTCGGAAATCCTTAAACCGATAAAAAAATATAACTAAAATCATGTTGGTTGTATGCTTAAGGAGGGTATTAAGAAATCTAAGACGTCTGCGACAACGGAAATCGTATGTCACGTCACATCTTCACCAAATGTTGAAAACGACTTTTACCTCTATGTTTACACGTTTTTAAATAGTAACAGGGCGATTTTAAATGGAATTTAAAATATTCGCACGTTTGTTTCAAAATCACTAAAAGCTTTATTTTTAAAATAACTTGGGCGTCTTTGTAAAGTAGATTTATACGTTTCAAATATTTTCAAAATATAAATAAATATAAAAATATGTAAACAAGTACAATAAATTACCGTAACAAATTTTAAGTGTCATAAATATTCGTTGTTAGAAAATATCAAAGCGTTAACTTAATGAATTAGCTTATAATACGCAGCGTCGAATAGATCATTAATCAAGTTACAAAAGCACTACATGCAGACTGCAAAAGTGGTCTTCAATTTAACAGAGGCAGATTGACAAGCCAACTGATTACTTCTGAGCAGACATGACACCAAATTATATATTCAACGTGTGTGTTTGTTTGGCAATCAGTTTCAGCCATCAAACTCATCGCACAATACGCCAATGACATCAAGCAGTTACCTACTCTTCTTATGATGTTTAAACATGTACGGTTATGTTTTTCATAATATTTAATCAAGTGTAAAAAAGTGTGTTTACCTTACTTTTAGTTAGTAGGTTCAAAGATACTTAATTTCTCCAGGGATACACTTAAAGTGTGATTTATTCAGTCTAAGGTTAATTAAAACGCCAAGATGTTTATAAAAGCTTTATAGTTTTTCGGTCTTTTTTAAATTTGGTTCTAATTTATGTACTATGTCAAATAATGGATATATTTGTTAATCAACGACGTTGGCGGTGTACTAACTATCTTAAGCGAATTTACTATTTATTTACTCTTGATGCATAATGCAATGTAATTTATGTATACTAGAAGCTAAATCTAATTTAAATTTAATTTACTGTAACTACTAAGTAACTAAACCGAAGTTAGATATTGACTGGTACTTAAACTGTTCGATACACAGTAGATACAAAATTAATTGTTGTGTAATAGAAGCTTCCATTATTAACCATAACTAAATTTTCTTGAATTTAATTAAACTAATTGATTTCAAATGTATTAAATTACATATAGAATGTACCTAACAATTTTTAACAAAATCATTACATTAAAAAATTTTTGATCGAGGATCTAGTACGGAAAAATTAATTTTTTTACTATTTATGTACAGAAACAAATGTTTTTTTATGACTTTGAGAAAATTTAAAATTTTTGAACAAATAATTTGTCTGATACTAAAAATCGACGACATTTATTTAGTTATAAATAAAAAAAGTTCTATTTTTGCTGCCTGCGTATGCATGTGTCAACAATTGTCAATTGTGATTGTCTTGTCAACTGTTTAAAAATAGAAAAATACGCTCGTATGTAATAGCAAATGGTTTTTAATTAATCAACATTACAATTACACGAAACCGAACCGGATAAATTATAATATTTGTGCAGATAGATTTGTAAATTGAAACAGTTTTTTTATAAACATTTGTTGTAAACTTTATCAAAACCATTGCAAAAAGTAATACAAAACAACAATTTGCTACGTTGTGTAAGTATTTGGCAAAAAGTGTAAAATTACTCAAAATACAAAGAAACGTGTCAAAGCAAAAATTATTAAAAGTTATTTAGAGACACAAATGAACACATTAAATGAACGTTGGGTGGGTTTTTTAAAGAATTACAACTTTATTATTGTAGCACTTCAACAGGAAAGTTCAAAATCTATAGAACTTAAAACGTAAATTAAAGATTTGTATGAGTTTAGTAAACAAGAAAAAGTTGAGCTGGGAACTATTGCATCTTGTTCAAATACAAATACTTACAATGATTCACCAAGAGAAGACGAGAACTTACCCTTATTTACATTAGACAAAGATTTTTGATAATTAGACTCAAGGTTTTAACAATAATCACAAAATGTATCTTTTAAGCATCTGTGCCATTCATGGAAAATTTACCCGACTTTAGCGTCAAACCTGGTGTACCTGTTCTTACAAACGATGTAGACTTTGCTAGACTATTTACTATGAAATTATATTAAACTCGGTAAAAAAGGACAAGTAAGGTTTATATATGTTTATTTGTGTGTTCAGTCAAAAAGGCTATTCACCTAGATTTGGCAACAGATTTCACTAGAACTGCATTTTTAGAGGCCTTTTGCAGGAATACTGCGCGACGTGGCCACTTTAAAGAAATACGAATGTGATTACGAAACTAATTTTAATTTTGTATGCACGTCGCGTAAATTAATTCTTGCATTTCTGACTTTAAAATCTTAAGTAGCCACTGAGCCACTGAGATTGCTGAATTTCGATTTAAAACTTTATACTTCATAGTGCTCCTTACTTTGGTGGCTTTTGAGAATTTTGTGTGAAGAGTTCCAAAGTTCATTTAAAACGTGTTATAGGACAAACATTAGTAATACAGAGAACGCCGTTTAATAGAATCACGTTTAGACATGTGATTTTTGAGAACATACATGTTTATTGGTTAGAAAGGAGTAAATAAATATAGCGTGTATCTGGTTGTTAATTTAGAAGTGAATCATATCAACAATATAAACAGAAAATGTCAAAATAAAAGTTTTGATAAAACATTCAAAATTTTAAGCCAAATAAATAAAAAATTATTGACCTGTAACATTAAATAGTTTGTTAAAACCACTAATAAAAGAATCAAAAATAACGTATGATGTTTAATTCACTGTTCTAAGATGTACACATTGCTTCTCAATAATTTACTGATACAAAATAAAAATAAATACAAAATAACGTTAGCACATAAGATGTAGTTAAATGAAGTTGCTTTCCAAGTTAATTCTCAAAGATAACGTATATTTACAAACATTTAATGCAATGTTACGTATGTCATCAAAATACTAGAATAAATAACACTGCAAAAATAAAGAAAACCATGCAAAACAAGTATTTTGAAAGTATAGTGATGTATTAAAACCTTCAACTTGATTCTACTCTTTATTATTAGAACAAACGACGTTACGTTGCGCTTAACATGCGGTACTTACTTAACCTAACTTGCTACTGAAAATCCCCGCGCACTCGCTAGAGATGCGCACCTTGTTAGAGATGGGCGCTGACGGCACATCCCCCTTTTTGAAAAAGGAAGCTTAAATGTCTAATTGCATACGTAATCCGTTAAATAGGCCGGCTTACGAATCATTCGTTTAGGCCTATCAACACTTTCTTCGTTTTGAACAAAATTTCCACTTTTATTATTAAATTGAATTGAATTATCGTTTTGAACAATGATTTCACTTTCTTCAACAAGTCTTCACTCGCGGTTATCATTTGTAACACTTTCATTAATTGAAGTACCCTCCTCTACATGACTACTTACTTCCTGACTTAGGTAAGAATCATCAGCCTGGACTTCACTAAATTGTTTATTTTGCGAAAAATATGGCACAAGTACTAAGTGCCATCTGTTTTGTCTATAAAGCCCTAGATTTGTTTGAATTAAATATGAACGTGGTTCCTTACATTTACTATGAATAACTCTGTACTGTCGCAAATCGATAATCCATACTGAATCACCCACCTTAAGTTCTGACAAGTCTTTAACCTTATGTCTACTATTATATTTTCTTATCTGTCTATTTTTACAGCTATTTTCCCTCCTTCGGAAGGAAGAAGTATCAACAACCGAATTTAGCTTACTAGGTAAAAGCGGCAGGTGAGTCCTTAATTTCCTTGCCATCAGAAGTTCAGCTGGACTGAATCCTGACTCAAGAGGAGTTGATCTATAGGCTAACAATGCCAAACATATGTCATCACCCTTTTGCAACAATTTTTTTGCTGTCTGAACTGCTCTTTCTACACACCCGTTTGACTGCGAAAAGTAAGGCCTACCTGTGACCTCAGTTAAGTTTGATAGTTCAAAGATCTGAAAAAAATTGGAATAATAATCTGTTATTATTAGATATCAACTATTGTGTTTAAATAAATCTATAGCAATTCTTTGCCAAGGTCTGCTAGGAATTGCCTCTCTTTTAAAGGTTTCTTTTATGTTTACCCTTTCCTCTATACATATAGGACAATTTTTTACAACATTTTCGATTTGTGTTGAGATACGGATCCACCATATAGATGTTTTAGCCCGTTCCCTACATTTCACAATACCCAAATGTCCCGAATGTATAAAATCTAAGCATTTCAACTGCAAGGTTTTGGGAATAACTATTCGCGAACCCTTAAGTAGTAGGTTTTCTGAAAAACTAATATCATACTTATATTGGTAGTACGGTAATAAGTCTATTGGTAGTTTTGACTTTCCTGGCCAACCCGTGAAAGAATATTCTTTTAATTTATATAATACCGGGTCTTTATTCTGTTCGGAAATAATTTCTTCTAAGAAGTAGTCTTTTACAGGAAGATTCTTTATAACAGAATTTACGAAAGCATTAACTTCCATAGTTAACTCTTCTTCAGCAGGACTAGAGTTTTGGATTGGACCTCTAGACAGAGCGTCTGGAATAATAAGATTTTTCCCTGCGGTATACCTTGTTTCATAATTATATCTCATCAACCGCATCCTAAACCTTTGTAGTCTTGGAGATAGGTCATCTAAATTTTTAGTTTGTAGAACTTGTATTAGAAGCTTGTGATCTGTTTCGAAGATCACTTTGGGAATACCCGTAATGTAATCGGAAAATTTCTCGCCTGCCAATGTCAACCCTAAACTCTCTCTTTCTATTTAAGCGTATCGCGATTCTTTGGGGCTTAACAATCGAGAAGCGAATGCAACAATCTCCTTTGAATTATTCTCGTCGAACCGCATGAGCACGCTACCCAACCCATATGAAGAGACGTCAGAACTGACTATAATGGTTTTATTTGGGTCAAAAAATGTTAGATTAGGAGTATTTTGTAATGTTTCTTTGATCGATCTAAGAGATTGTTCTTGAGAGGCACAGGCATCTTTCCTGAGTAAGGATGTCAATGGCTCTAAAATTTAGGCTTTATTAATAATAAACTTCCCAGTGTAATTAATCATTCCTAGCAAATTCTGCAACTCAGCTTTAGTAGTGGGAGTTGGATATTTCGCAATTGCTTCGACCCGCTGGGAATCGATTGCAATTCCTAAGGCAGATACAATATGCCCTAAGTATTTAACCTGGTTAGAACCAAAAATGCATTTCTCCTTGTTTAAAGTAATACCTTCTTCATGTATACGTTTCAGTACCACATTCAATATTTTTTCGTGACTTTCTATAGGTCGTATCCAGTTTTGAAAGCTGGGCTAAGGTATGCTCTACTTTGGGCAGAGGGAAATGTGAGCGAAGAACGCGTTTATTTAATTTCGTGTAGTCGCAGCAAAGACGTACACCATTTCCCTTTTGCACCATTACAATTGGGGCCACCCAATCTGTATGAGTATTTATAGATTCTATTATTTGTAGTTTAAGTAAACGAACTAACTCAAATCTTAATTTTTGCATTAGAGGCAAAGGAACACTTCGGGGTACAGACTGTATATAAGGTTGTGCTTTTTGATCAATTTTAATTGACATTTTGGTTTTGAATTCCCCAATTTCATCAAAGATACCTGGGTATTTTGATTCAACAGATTCTGCTGTAGAGACCATATTTTCAATTTGGTTAACGATTGAGTTATTATGAAGCTTAAGAATTCCAAGAATGGTAAGACCTGGTCTACCTAATATTGGTAATTTTAGATTGTTAACTACATGTACATGCACAAACACAGAATTATTACAGTAAGACAGTTTTAATTCAATTTTGCCAACTAAATCTAATCTAGTAAAGTCTGGCCCTGATATAACTTTATCACATTTAACAACATTTTTACTTAATGCTTGTGGTAAGCAATTACTTGGCATACAAATAACATCAACACCAGTGTCTACCAAAAATTCCAACATAAAATCATTGTTAATTGTTACATTTACTACCCATTGATTGTCTTTACTTGCATAAATTTGACCAACAAATTGATTTGTATTTTCATTAGTATGTTCATGGGTCTCTACGCCTTGTTCCACTTGTAAGCTACGAACACTAAGTTTTACTTTAGAGCGACACACCCTGTCCCAATGACCTTTCTTTTTACATGAGCGACATATAGATTCCCTTGCGGGGCATTGTTCTCTGTCATGGGGATAGAACCCACAAAATTCACATTTCTTTTGTGCCTGAAGGCGTTTACCTCAAGCAGAGGTTGAAGGAGTTACATTTCTTTTATAACTATTCTGAGGTTTAATATTAAAGGATTGAGAACTTTGATTTTTTTGTACAGAATGTACTTTAAATTTATCATTAAATTTGTCGGATCGTAAAATGTTACTCTGAACTGACTGCAATTCAGCTTGCCTGGCTGTTGTGATTGTATCATCCAATGTTAACTTAGCTTGTAATTGTAAACGTTCGCTTACCTTAGCTTTTAACTGCTCATAATTGCAGTGCTCAGCCAATGCATGGAGCGACGTTATAAAGGTATCGATACTTTCGCCTGCCCTTTGGACTCTTGAATTAAATTTAAACCTTTCAAATATCACGTGTCGTGGAATAAGGTGTTGATCGAGAACTCCTTCGTACGTTAAGTTCCCAATTCCAAATTTTAGAACAATTTCCTTGGCTTCCTCCCCTATAGTGTATAATAAAATATCTATTTTTTTGGCTTCTGATTTGGCTAAAGCTACTGAAACAGACATAAACCGTTGAAATCGTTTCCTTCATTGAGGCCAATTAGCTGGAACTGTAAAATTGAACTTCTCGGGCGGGGCCACGTTTGTGAAGTTTGAAAACACTTAAACGGGAAGCTGTTCCTGTTGGTCTTGACCTTCCATCTCTTCGTTTTATTTTAATCTGTGATACTATTTACTTGTTTACCGCTGCCACCATGTCGTATTAACACCTTCAACTTGATTCTACTCTTTATTATTACAAGAAACGACGTTACATTACGCTTAACATGCGGTACTTACTTAACCTAACTTACTACTCAAAATCCCCTCGCACTCGCTAGAGATGCGCACCTTGTTAGAGATGGGCGCTGACGGCACAAGTGATAAAATTTTTCACTCTAAACAAGCGTATTGTAAAAATTAACCTAAAAAATTCGTGCAAAATAGGTGTTCATGTATAGAAACAAACCTGAGGAGAAAATTGATATAATAAACCAAAATTATCATTACTATAAACGTTGTTTTTTTATGTAGTAGCATACGTGTTTTTTGATAAAGTGATAACATTACCCGATTGATAACATTATCCGTGCGGCGTGCACTGTACATGAAGAGTTTTCCACTCTTTTAACTCAAGTTGAAGTTTGTGTGAATTCTCGGCCTCGTATTTTAGTAAATACTTTTATTGACGAACTCCCAGACATTTTTTAATAGGAGTATTATTAGTTGGTGTACCTGAATCATTGATCATTTACTGTTTGTGACATCAATTCCAGCAATTAAAAATTACTTTTAATTTACTTTTAAATTATTACATTTTTATATTAATCTAACGTTTTTTATCGTTATTAATTGTTACAATATGTGCCCACGTGTGTTTGGTAAAGATCAATGGTTAATTCATACTTTGTTTTGTTGAGTTTAATATTTTTTTAGTCTGAAGAAAATCTTCAGATAATAAGATCAAAACAGTTGATTTTGTGATTATGTTGGTGTTTTTGTTCTAAGTATTGTGTAGTTTAAAGAAAGTTGTTAGAAATTACAAGAAAGAAATGCAACCGATTGAAATTTGTTAACACGTAAAAGGTGCATTGAAGATTGGAGAACAATGGATATTTATATGTTAAGCTTAGATTTGTATCATGAGTGAATAAATCGTTATTTCAAACATGGTCCTTCAAGCCGGATCATTTATTGATCCTTAGTAGCTGTAGTTTGCTGGATACATTGATAAATTTGAGTTGTACCCATTTGATTTACATGTCACATATTATCGGCAGTCCTTGTTTCTTGGCGTTGCTTATATTTTCTAAAATTGAATTTGTTGTTGCTTACATTTTGTTAACTTGCGTTTGCTGTTGCATTATTGTATAGTAAATTGCGTTTGTTGTTAAAGTTTTGCCAATTGAAATAATATTTAGTTCAAGCACCACTTTTGTGTATTTCGTGTTTGTACTTAATTGGATTTTTGTACCTATTACCATTTGCAGTCTTGTTCACTGTTTGTTCGTTAACTTATCATCATGGTTTACACAATTGAAAAGACTTTAGCTTTAGCAAATAAAACGTTCTTACGTTTACATTAAATATTAGGTTTACCTAGAAGTGCTCAAATAGATAGTTGGTTAAAATTGAAGTTTGTGGCAGCGTTCAACGTAGACAAAGTTTCTATAGTGACTTGCAACAAGTAGATGCAAACACATTCATAGATGAATTGGTAGACAAATCTTTGTAATGTCGTTGCACACGTTAATGATGTCTTCTGGTCATTAGAAGGTATTTAGGCATTGTTAAATACCAAAGTAAAAAGTCGTCTGTCGTCTCCAGCATGCTCCTTTGGGTCAGAAGTACATCTGGAAACAAATGGTCGTATTAATGTGCAATTGCCTCGTATTGAGCTTCCAAAATTTGATGATTTCTTAAAAGATTGGCGTAGTTTTCAAGACTTGTGCATTGATGTACGACAATAATTCTTTATCAAACATAGAGAACTTTCAATACCTAATTTCTATTTTCTCAAGAAAACTCTCTACTACAATTAAAATTTTGCCTCTAGCGACAGACAATTATAAAATTGCATTAAAAAAATTCTCTCTTGTTTCATTGCATTGACTGAATATAATAAACGCACCCAAAGTTAGTTTGCAATTACCCCAAGCAATACAAAATCTTTTGAATACATTTGTGAAAAAGTTTGGCAGAATTGGTTGCCTTAGAAATTGGATTCTGACATGTTAAAACAGTTTCTTACCGATCAATGTCGCGCTTTGGGAACAAATTCGTTTAGTGATAGTTTATTAAATACAATAAAATCTCCCACTGGCCCACAAAATTTAGTAGTGAAGTAGAAAGACGCAATTGTCGTTAGCTGCAACGTTAGATCAAACGTTGTCGTAACCACGTTGTTCGCTTGTTGTAGAAATCAATCACATGCCATTTTTCACAGTAGTAATTTCGCTGGTCTTAAACCTTATGATCGTTACGTTGCTGCCAAATACGCACGACTTTGTTTAAAGTGTTTAAGTTCCAAGCATTAAGTTAGATCTTGCAATTCAAAAGCTTCTCGGCATTGCTCGGCATCACATCATTCTTTGTTGCACTTTTAGATAACTTTTTCTATAGCTCGTCGCTTCCAAGAATCGTTGCATTCGGTAATTGATTCGACGGACATCTTTGTAGAGTTGACCTCAAGTAGAAGGTTGAATAACAGTAGCTCTATCGTAACACTGCTAGCAACTGTTCATTTTTTCGTTCAAGATTTCCGGGGTAATTTTCAAACTTTTAGGGCACTTTGTGACCCAGGAAGTTAAATAAGTTTCATTACAGAGCGCTGTCATAACGACTTGGTATTTCGTGTGTAGTTTATCAGCATCAATCCTCTGTGTAGGTAATATATCGATTATCTTTGCTCGTGGACAGACTAGTTGTAATATTGGGCTAATAGGCTCGTGTGAACCTACTTTGCGCATTTCAACCAACATAATTTGTAGTATTTGTTCAAAACTTCCAAGCATCGTAATTCTTAAGCAATCTAATTTTAGGAACATGAACTTGGCAGACCCCAAATGGAACATTCGCGGTAATATTGATCTCCTTTTAGGTGTTGACGTATTTCCACTTATCGTTTGTAGTGGTTTTTTACGAAAACAAAAAGGACCAAATTGATAGTGCAACTGCTATAAACACAATTTTTGGTTTTGCGATCATGATCTCTTTCCAATCGAGGATCAGCAGAAAAAAAAACTCGTTTGATAGCACATACATTAGAGACCATTCGTCGTTCCGTTGCTGTTTAATAACTTGGAATCGACGATAATCTTTGAAAGTATGCGAGAAATCGCACATTGTCGCAGTGGAACGTCTCTTATCGTTGAACTCTTGTATACGGAAAAAAATTAAAGAGTTTATGAAAAATTTGAGTAATGTTTGATGCGTCAGCTAAGGACAACAAAGGTGTCTCACTAAATGATGCACTTCTTGTTGGGCCAAATCTCAAAAGTGATATTAGTTCGATTTTACTTCATTTCCGTTAGTACCATTTTGTTTTCACTTGTAATGTATGTCAAATAATAGTTTCGCTTTTGTATAGAAAGTTTCAATTGATTCTTTGGCGTTTCTTACCTACAGAGTCTTATGGTGTCGCAACTTCTTCTTTTTTTGTCATTCGCAAGTTGTGGCAATTGGCTCAAAAAAGCAAAGACGAATTTGCTTTTGCTTTGCAAGGGATCATCGACAACTTGTACATAGATGACTTCGCATGCGGAGCTGACACTTTAGATTCGTTAATAGATTTGCAAACTTAACTGATTGATTTGCTTAATTTTGGTTTGATTGGAGTTACGCAAATGGTCCGTTAATAAACCATTGATATCCCCATTGTTACCGGCGGAACATTGCCAAACTATCCCCTTTCTTGTTTGACACAAATGCTGATGTTGTTGTAAAGATTTTATGTCCACAATGGCACATTCCGTTGAATTAGTTTTAATACAGAATTAAACCAATAGATTTGCTCTGCACTAAGAGGACCATTTTGTCAGAATTTGCAATGATTTAGGACTTTTTAGGGTTCTTTTGTACACTTACATTTTTCCCAAAACGATTAATACAGCATCTGTGGATTATAGGTTTAGATTGGGACGCAGAGCCCCCTGACGATGTTTGCAATCAGTAAGAAATCGAATTTCAAAATACTTAGTTATATAAAGCCTAATGGTCTGCGGAAAATTCTTCGACAGAAATTCTTCGACAGGAATTCTTCAAAAAAAATTCTTCAAAATAACAATTCTTCGACAATGCAGTTATTCGAAACACAATTCTTCGAAAATACAATTGTTCGACATGAAAATTCTCCGACATGAAAATTCTTCGATTAAATGGTGTATAGATCCGCATTCAAATTTTTCAAGTATCCAATACTTCGAATAATTGTCTTTTAATAATTCTAAGTATAAATCATATGTTTTATGAGCCTATTAGAATAACTCAGAAGACACCACATGGAATCTCCACGTGGTGTCTTTTGGGTAACGACTCAGAATAGTCTTCCATTTTTTTATGATTTTCTTTAACTTTATTATTGTAAACTGTATAAAAAGTGATAAGAGTTTTAGGACTACTTTTTTCTAGTAGTTGTCGTACATTGCATTTTTTAATGTAATAGCGAAGGCTTCCACGGCCGGAATCTATACTAACATTAGAATGTCTTCCGGGTTTGGGCCGTGTCATAGTTGCAACCGAAGCTGCCAACGTTTCGCCCACTTTCGTAAGGGGCTTCATCAGGGCGTGAGATAAATCGCAGAACTCAAACAAGCAATCGAAATCTTACTAAGAACTTCTCAAAAGTTAGGTTATCCACTTGTAAAACAAGCCATAACCTAAACTATGAAAAGGTGAGAAAGACAACGATAACCTGAAAAAGCAAACGAAAATCTAACAAAGAACCACTACCGAGTTAGGTAATCAACTTGTGAACCAAGCCAGATTCTAAACTCCGTAGAAGTGACTTAAGAAGAAATAGTCTCCGTATTTAAAGAAAAAGGATCGTCACGGATGATTAAGCTCGACCCTGATTGGGTTACGGTTGCTAGGGGGCGTGTTTTTGATAAATGACTAATAACCGGGAACCAAAGAGGGGATAGTTCGAAACCATGATCGCGATTGAAGTTATTGGGTTGTTTGATGATTTCTATGCTTTCTCGGAATTTCCTGTTGAAAAAGAATGGAGATTTGGAAATCAACGAAACATTATCAAAATCTATCTTGTGACCTGTAGTAAAATGATGTTCAGCGACCGCAGACTTGGAAGTATACCTTTTCCTTATACAACGATCATGTTCTGAAATGCGAGTAATGACGGAACGACCGGTTTCACCAATGTAGACTAAACCACAAGAACAGAATTTGGTATACACCTTGAGATGAAAGTGTAGGGAATTTGTCTTTGGGAGAAGGAAGAATCTGAGAGATTTTGCCTGTCGAGTTGAATATGGGTTTAATACCATTCTTACGAAGGAGTTTCCCTATTTGATCTGTAACCTTGTGAATGTAGGGTAAAAAGGCCAATTTCGGGTTGGATTCAGGAGTAGAAGTGTCCTTAGGTAATCGAGTACGTGGATGTAAACGACGATTAATAACTCTATGAATATCTCGCTTTAGATAACCATTGTTCACTAAGGTTCTAGTAAGATGACGAAGTTCTGAGTCTAGATTCTCAGGTTGACAAATAGAAAAGGCACGATGGACCAAAGATTCAATAACAGAACGTTTCTGTGCAGGATGATGATGAGACAAAGCATGAAGGTATCTGTCCGTATGGGTGGGTTTGCGATAAACAGAATGGCCTAGAAGTCCGTCGGGCTTACGAGTTACAAGAACGTCAAGAAATGGAAGAGAACCATTACTTTCGATTTCCATAGTAAATTTGATATCTAAGTGTTGATTGTTAAGATGATCAAGAAACTTAGACAATTCAAGATGACCATGAGACCAAACAATAAACGTGTCGTCAACATATCTAAACCACACTTTAGGTTTTAATATTGATGATTCCAAAGCAACCGTTTCAAAGGATTCCATAAAAATGTTAGCTACAACAGGTGATAGAGGAGAACCCATAGCAGCACCAGAAACTTGTTCGTAAAACTTATTATCAAATTGGAAGTAAGTAGAGGATAGACACTTTTCAATAAGAGGAACCAAACTCAAGTCCTTGCCATGTTGAGACAGAATCTGTTTGATGATAATAAGCGAATCCTTAATAGGAACTTTAGTAAAAAGTGAAGTAACATCAAAGCTCACGAGAAGATCTTGGGGTTCAAGTTTTATAGTTTCTAGACGTTGGATAAAATGCTGAGAGTTGAGGATGTGAGAAGAGGTTTTACCTGTAAACTCGCAAAGAATGTTGGACAAGAACTTGGCTAGCTTGTAAGTAGGAGATTGAATAGTACTAACGATAGGTCGAAAAGGAATACCTTGTTTGTGAATTTTGGGAAGTCCGTATAGACGAGGTGGTTTAGAATCTGATGGGGTAAGTCGACGTTTAGTTTCAGGAGGTAGATTGGAAGATTTGATGATTTGGCTAACCTCGCGTTCAATCCTCGAAGTGGGGTTATGGGTTAGAAGAGCGTAAGTTTCCTCAGACAAAATAGAATTGATTTTCGTAACATAATCAATTTGGTTCAAAACTACAGTGGCGTTGCCTTTGTCGGCTGGAAGAACAATAATATCAGGGTTCTTGCGAAGACTTTTTAGAGCTGACTCTTCCGACTTAGAAATGTTGGATTTAGGGATTTTAGATGATTCAAGGATTTTGCCAGTGTTAATACGAATGGGATCTGAGATGTGGCGAGGAAGATGTCTTATAGAAGACTCAACAGCACATAGAATATCTTCTTTAGGAATACGTTTGGGAGCAACCGCAAAATTCAAACCCTTAGAGAGCACCGATTCCTGTTCTTCTCGTGAGCTTTGATGTTACTTCACTTTTTACTAAAGTTCCTATTAAGGATTCGCTTATTATCATCAAACAGATTCTGTCTCAACATGGCAAGGACTTGAGTTTGGTTCCTCTTATTGAAAAGTGTCTATCCTCTACTTACTTCCAATTTGATAATAAGTTTTACGAACAAGTTTCTGGTGCTGCTATGGGTTCTCCTCTATCACCTGTTGTAGCTAACATTTTTATGGAATCCTTTGAAACGGTTGCTTTGGAATCATCAATATTAAAACCTAAAGTGTGGTTTAGATATGTTGACGACACGTTTATTGTTTGGTCTCATGGTCATCTTGAATTGTCTAAGTTTCTTGATCATCTTAACAATCAACACTTAGATATCAAATTTACTATGGAAATCGAAAGTAATGGTTCTCTTCCATTTCTTGACGTTCTTGTAACTCGTAAGCCCGACGGACTTCTAGGCCATTCTGTTTATCGCAAACCCACCCATACGGACAGATACCTTCATGCTTTGTCTCATCATCATCCTGCACAGAAACGTTCTGTTATTGAATCTTTGGTCCATCGTGCCTTTTCTATTTGTCAACCTGAGAATCTAGACTCAGAACTTCGTCATCTTACTAGAACCTTAGTGAACAATGGTTATCTAAAGCGAGATATTCATAGAGTTATTAATCGTCGTTTACATCCACGTACTCGATTACCTAAGGACACTTCTACTCCCGAATCCAACCCGAAATTGGCCTTTTTACCCTACATTCACAAGGTTACAGATCAAATAGGGAAACTCCTTCGTAAGAATGGTATTAAACCCATATTCAACTCGACAGGCAAAATCTCTCAGATTCTTCCTTCTCCCAAAGACAAATTCCCTACACTTTCATCTCAAGGTGTATACCAAATTCCCTGTTCTTGTGGTTTAGTCTACATTGGTGAAACCGGTCGTTCCGTCATTACTCGCATTTCAGAACATGATCGTTGTATAAGGAAAAGGTATACTTCCAAGTCTGCGGTCGCTGAACATCATTTTACTACAGGTCACAAGATAGATTTTGATAATGTTTCGTTGATTTCCAAATCTCCATTCTTTTTCAACAGGAAATTCCGAGAAAGCATAGAAATCATCAAACAACCCAATAACTTCAATCGCGATCATGGTTTCGAACTATCCCCTCTTTGGTTCCCGGTTATTAGTCATTTATCAAAAACACGCCCCCTAGCAACCGTAACCCAATCAGGGTCGAGCTTAATCATCCGTGACGATCCTTTTTCTTTAAATACGGAGACTATTTCTTCTTAAGTCACTTCTACGGAGTTTAGAATCTGGCTTGGTTCACAAGTTGATTACCTAACTCGGTAGTGGTTCTTTGTTAGATTTTCGTTTGCTTTTTCAGGTTATCGTTGTCTTTCTCACCTTTTCATAGTTTAGGTTATGGCTTGTTTTACAAGTGGATAACCTAACTTTTGAGAAGTTCTTAGTAAGATTTCGATTGCTTGTTTGAGTTCTGCGATTTATCTCACGCCCTGATGAAGCCCCTTACGAAAGTGGGCGAAACGTTGGCAGCTTCGGTTGCAACTATGACACGGCCCAAACCCGGAAGACATTCTAATGTTAGTATAGATTCCGGCCGTGGAAGCCTTCGCTATTACATTAACAATCTCTACGGGGAGAATATTTCTTCTAAAACCTCCGTATTTTCCAAACTTCGCCACAAACTCGTCAAACTTTTGTGCAATTTAACCTTTCTTAGTCGCTGTCGTGACCACAACATCATTCCTGCATTCCTCAAAATTAAGTTCCACATTCAGACACGTTCTTCTAAAAACATCCTACACCGTGCTAGTCTAGCGTTGATACGCGAACGGATTAAGCAAACTAGGCGAGAGTTAGACACCATTTCGAATCAACTCTTTTATCTTCATCTTGAGTTGGCTAACACTTTATCCCCGGATGATTGGAAATTCTTTGACAACATTACTTACCAGCAGTCGGATACCACTCTACGACTAACCACTGAAGGTCATCTCAAAAAGTTTCAATTATTGGAATCCAAGAATCGTAAAGTTTCTTCTACTACTAACTCAGTAAAGACGGTTGTCAATTTATCTAGTTTGGTTCTCACTTCAGAACAGGAATCGGTGCTCTCTAAGGGTTTGAATTTTGCGGTTGCTCCCAAACGTATTCCTAAAGAAGATATTCTATGTGCTGTTGAGTCTTCTATAAGACATCTTCCTCGCCACATCTCAGATCCCATTCGTATTAACACTGGCAAAACCCTTGAATCATCTAAAATCCCTAAATCCAACATTTCTAAGTCGGAAGAGTCAGCTCTAAAAAGTCTTCGCAAGAACCCTGATATTATTGTTCTTCCAGCCGACAAAGGCAACGCCACTGTAGTTTTGAACCAAATTGATTATGTTACGAAAATCAATTCTATTTTGTCTGAGGAAACTTACGCTCTTCTAACCCATAACCCCACTTCGAGGATTGAACGCGAGGTTAGCCAAATCATCAAATCTTCCAATCTACCTCCTGAAACTAAACGTCGACTTACCCCATCAGATTCTAAACCACCTCGTCTATACGGACTTCCCAAAATTCACAAACAAGGTATTCCTTTTCGACCTATCGTTAGTACTATTCAATCTCCTACTTACAAGCTAGCCAAGTTCTTGTCCAACATTCTTTGCGAGTTTACAGGTAAAACCTCTTCTCACATCCTCAACTCTCAGCATTTTATCCAACGTCTAGAAACTATAAAACTTGAACCCCAAGATCTTCTCGTGAGCTTTGATGTTACTTCACTTTTACTAAAGTTCCTATTAAGGATTCGCTTATTATCATCAAACAGATTCTGTCTCAACATGGCAAGGACTTGAGTTTGGTTCCTCTTATTGAAAAGTGTCTATCCTCTACTTACTTCCAATTTGATAATAAGTTTTACGAACAAGTTTCTGGTGCTGCTATGGGTTCTCCTCTATCACCTGTTGTAGCTAACATTTTTATGGAATCCTTTGAAACGGTTGCTTTGGAATCATCAATATTAAAACCTAAAGTGTGGTTTAGATATGTTGACGACACGTTTATTGTTTGGTCTCATGGTCATCTTGAATTGTCTAAGTTTCTTGATCATCTTAACAATCAACACTTAGATATCAAATTTACTATGGAAATCGAAAGTAATGGTTCTCTTCCATTTCTTGACGTTCTTGTAACTCGTAAGCCCGACGGACTTCTAGGCCATTCTGTTTATCGCAAACCCACCCATACGGACAGATACCTTCATGCTTTGTCTCATCATCATCCTGCACAGAAACGTTCTGTTATTGAATCTTTGGTCCATCGTGCCTTTTCTATTTGTCAACCTGAGAATCTAGACTCAGAACTTCGTCATCTTACTAGAACCTTAGTGAACAATGGTTATCTAAAGCGAGATATTCATAGAGTTATTAATCGTCGTTTACATCCACGTACTCGATTACCTAAGGACACTTCTACTCCCGAATCCAACCCGAAATTGGCCTTTTACCCTACATTCACAAGGTTACAGATCAAATAGGGAAACTCCTTCGTAAGAATGGTATTAAACCCATATTCAACTCGACAGGCAAAATCTCTCAGATTCTTCCTTCTCCCAAAGACAAATTCCCTACACTTTCATCTCAAGGTGTATACCAAATTCCCTGTTCTTGTGGTTTAGTCTACATTGGTGAAACCGGTCGTTCCGTCATTACTCGCATTTCAGAACATGATCGTTGTATAAGGAAAAGGTATACTTCCAAGTCTGCGGTCGCTGAACATCATTTTACTACAGGTCACAAGATAGATTTTGATAATGTTTCGTTGATTTCCAAATCTCCATTCTTTTTCAACAGGAAATTCCGAGAAAGCATAGAAATCATCAAACAACCCAATAACTTCAATCGCGATCATGGTTTCGAACTATCCCCTCTTTGGTTCCCGGTTATTAGTCATTTATCAAAAACACGCCCCCTAGCAACCGTAACCCAATCAGGGTCGAGCTTAATCATCCGTGACGATCCTTTTTCTTTAAATACGGAGACTATTTCTTCTTAAGTCACTTCTACGGAGTTTAGAATCTGGCTTGGTTCACAAGTTGATTACCTAACTCGGTAGTGGTTCTTTGTTAGATTTTCGTTTGCTTTTTCAGGTTATCGTTGTCTTTCTCACCTTTTCATAGTTTAGGTTATGGCTTGTTTTACAAGTGGATAACCTAACTTTTGAGAAGTTCTTAGTAAGATTTCGATTGCTTGTTTGAGTTCTGCGATTTATCTCACGCCCTGATGAAGCCCCTTACGAAAGTGGGCGAAACGTTGGCAGCTTCGGTTGCAACTATGACACGGCCCAAACCCGGAAGACATTCTAATGTTAGTATTGCATTTTTTGTTTTTTTTTTAAATTTTATTGTTTTTATTTATTTTATATTTAACTTTGCATTAGTGTTACTGTTACGTATGGCGTACCTATTTTTAAGTAGTTGTCAATATTTTATTTTAAGGTATGTTTGTCGCTCTTACTGTCTTATTTATACCACATATTAATGAAATTGTCTTAATGAAATTCTTGATTTAACTATTTCTCCTCTTCTTAGTAATAAATTTTAACTTACTTTTTTTATTTTTCATTTCTCTTTTTCATATCACCTACGGCTGTGTATTTAATGTCAGTTTGAATTTAAATTTTTTTAATTTGTTGTCATTCAATTTTTATAATTTGATATAATGTTAAGCTCTTTTAAATGTTTAATTATTTTTGTTAATTGATTTGCTTTTTAGTATAACTGATGATGACAATTTAAATTGTTGAAACTAGTTTTATAATAAAAATTAAAACATAACTGTGGATTGACTTTAAGAAAAAATATATTTTATTCTTGAAACGTTCGAGAAATTAATCGAGAACTTTCGCGAGGTTTTTGTACATTTTCAGAACGTTCACCGAAAGATATAGAAAATTCTCGAACTTTTGGACAAAATGTATAAATGCGACACAAACAAATTGTAGAGCAGTTATTAGTAATTCGAAGTCGGCAGTGTTAAGTAGATTATTCAAGCTTAAATAAATAAGTGATTAACGCGTGTTTGACATAAATAGGTACAACGAAATATAAAACGTACGCGACTTTAATGTAAACAAGTGTTAAACTAAAGATATCCGCAGACATTTTTCGAGTGATTGTACTAAATATCCTTAGATTTAATTAGTTTCGTGTAGTTTTAAACGTGTAAATATTTTTAGTATAAATAAATTAGTGTTAAAATTTGTTACATTTTTATTTCAAAATGGTTTTAAACCACCAAAGCCTATTTGTGTTTTTTGTGTCTACCAAAGCTCTGAATTTTGAAATAGCTAGAGATTTAACACGTGAGACTTTTCCTGCTGTGTTAACGTAGATTTATATATCTTCAGTAATTGTGGTACTAACTTCGTCGGCGTCAACTAACAATTGGCTATTCAATTCTAACTCGCCGTAGAAAGTGATAGAATTTAGTGACATTTCAATCGTTCTTTTGCTCCACACTTTGGTGGTTTGTCGGAGAGCGGGATCAAATCTGTTAAAACCCATCTCTTGCGGGTAATTGGAAATCAAATTATGAGGAATTGAACACACTTGTGCAAATAGAGCGGTTCTCAATTCTCACATCAATGCAGTCTTAACTCAGATCACAATGAACTGAGCGTGTTATTACTTTGTCATTTTCTGGCATTAGAAACGTCAGCACCGGATCCAGATTTGTCACATTTGAAAATGACTCGAGTTTCGCGATAGCACTTGTTAGAAAAATTACACTAAAACTTTTGGCGCAGATGGAAAAGTGAATACCTGCACACACTATATCAACGGGAAAAGTGGTCAAAATCAAAAGTTCTTGAATCAATAGATATTTTATTTTATTTTTTATTTTATTGAATTCCATTGCATGGTACAATTATTTATAATATTATAATAATATGTGCCACATGAGCTTAGGCTTGTGTGTGGCATAATACGGAACCATATCAAAAATGTACCGAACGTACTATTTAATACATATGGTATTGGTAAATATTTTTACTTAACTTTTTTATTTTGGTATGTTTGTTATGAAGAGTGTGTAAATTCGTCATAAAAATCAAACGGCAGCTTTTTTTAACCAAAGCTTTACTTTACGTTTAAATATGTTTAATGAACTACATTGTTTTAAGTGTAATGGCATGATATTATATAATTTTGAGCATAAATAACTCGCATGTCTATGTGAGCTAGTTTTAATTCTTTTTGGCAAAATTACATTTTTACTTTGGATGTGTCTTGTGTTATGTGAATGTGTTGAAAAATTAAGTAGATTTTGATATTTAAATGAAAAATGGCTAAGTTTTGTAGATATAATTGTCGTATTGTATTAATTTTCATGTCCGCAAAAAGTAACTGAGTGGGGTATGTCAGATCTTTAAATGATATAATTTTTAATATTAATTTTTGTAAAATTTCTAGAACCCTAAGATAACATTTTGATACCCCTCCCCAACCAATAATTCCATATTGAAGTACCGCTTGAACCAAAGCAAAATACACTGATTTAACTGTTTGGAATTTTAAAATGTTTTTAAGAATTTTAAATTTATAGATGACTTTTCTTATTTTTTCACTACTTCATTTATGTGTACTTTCCAGTTCAATTGGTTGTCAATATAAATCCCTAGGTATTTGATGTTAGCTGTGCTGTGGATTCTAAAATTACAACTACAATTTTGATTACAGTTTACTTTATGTACGTTAATCACCGGAATGGGATTTTGTTCTGTTTGTCGTAATGAGAAACACATGAATTTTGTTTTATCTGCATTTAATGTTAATCCGTCAATGTCAAGTCTATGTTTTACTTTAGCTATGCCATCTTCCGCCCTCAGTTTAACTGCATCCCAGGTTTCAGCCTCAAATAAAAGTGCAGTATCATCAGCAAAAGTTATTATTGTACCAGGTATACTTAATTTTGATAGTTGATTTATATATATAAGAAACAAAATTGGTCCTAATACAGTGCCTTGTGGTATTCCTATCTTAACATCCAATTCACTGCTAATACAGCTATTGATATTAACTACTTGCTTTCTGTTAGATAGATAGCACTTTATTAAGTTATGTGCAGTACCCCGGATTCCAATCATCTCTAGTTTCTGGTATAGTATGTTATGATTAACAGTGTCGAAGGCTTTAGCAAGATCAAGAAACACTGCAACAATTTTACTATTAGAGTCCAAAGCATCATATAGTCGTTTAGTTAATGTAAAAATTGCATCATCGGTGCCAATACTATTCCTAAACCCAAACTGATTTTTTGACAAGATATCAAATTTATTTAAAAATTTTGCTAATCTATGTTTAATGCACTTTTCAATTAATTTTCCTATTGTACTTGTTATAGAAATAGGCCGGTAGTTATTAATTTGATTTGCGTTGCCTGTTTTTAAAATAGGAGTGATTACACTGGTTTTAAACATGTTAGGAAACTCTCCATTTACAAAACATAGATTCACAATATGAGTTATGGGTTTAGCAATATGTGCACGGATTTTTTTTAATACAACGCTATTTATACCATCTTTACCTGCTGTCGTGGAGGTTTTCAGAGTTTGTATTAAATTGTTAATTTCATTGTTGGTAGCGGGTTCAAGAAACAACGTAGCATAATTATAATCATCAGCTACCATAGGTTTTACTGTATTATCGATTTGATTAAACATATTAAGTGTAATATTTTGAAAATACTTATTAAAATAATCAGCTTTATCGTTATCATTAATTATGTCAGCTCCTTCATCATTCTGAATAATGGGTACTGAATTTTTTCTTTTGCGACTATTTGTGGCCTCAGCTATTATATCCCAAGTCTTTCTTATGTTCCCTTGTACATTTATTAGTTTCGTTTGTAGTACTTGTCTTTAGTTTCCCTAATTAGTTTAGTTAATGTATTTCTGTAAGTTTTGTATTTATTTAATAAAACTAAATCTTGGGGATTTTGTAGTCTTAATTTACTTAATTTATCTCTATTTCTAATTGATACAAGTAGACCACTAGTTATCCAAGGTTTTAGTTTTGTTAATTTAGAGTTGGTTGTAAACGTACTGGTAGACCTGGAGATATAGCTGCTAAGTAACTCAACAAATGTCTCGGTGGATTTATTAGTGATTTGGCATTTAATGACAGTTTCCCAATTTTCATTTGATAATAGATTTTGTAGTTTACTATAATTGATGTGACTTTTAGTTGTACGGGATTTATTGGGTTCAAAAGTTGAGTTCGAATCAATTAATAAAATAACAGGAAAATGATCTGTAATAGCCGAATTCATTATTATGCTATGAATATTACTTACTAAAGTTTCTTTAGCTTTTACAAAAAAGTGATCTATACAGCTACTAGAGGTTGAAGTAACACGAGTAGGACCTTGAAGATGATATAAATAACCATATTCGCTCAGTAAATTTATATATTCCGCGGCAGTTTGATTTGTGTCGTCCAGTATGTTTATGTTTATATCACCCGCAAAAATTTCAAGTTTATTGTCACAGCTTATCAAGTTTGTTCTTAGATCTCGCATAAAACCACCGACATCTGTTGAGGGCGGACGATATACGGCTGTAAGACCATAATTAAGTGAATTTACTGAAAATGTAACTCGCAAAAATGTATTGCCACTATCCAGTTTAATTAATTTAAATTTATTTTGGATAGCCTCATTAATATATAATATCACGCCATCATTTTGGTTAAGATTGCCATAATTATAAATTGTGTTGTAGTCATTTAAGTTATATTTATTCAGATCATACTGAATCTGCCATGTTTCTGTTAGTATAATTATATTGAACTTTAATTTAATTTGTTCAAGTAATACAATAAAATTCGTCAAAATTTTTGTTCATACTTCTTATATTTAACATTATAATTGATAAAAAGTTATTATTCTCACCGTATGTATGATTAAACGTATCTATGCCACACACATCCGTAACTCCGTAACTTGTATTCATATTATGTGTAATGTCTTATCTTCTGACCAATAAAAATAATATTTAAACAAATTTCCGCTATTATAATTGGAATACAAAAAAAAATAAACACAAGAGAAAAATAAAGAAACCACCACCTAAAACTAAATAGAATTAAGTTTAATTAAAGTAATTTGAGTGTTGCTCCCCATCGGCTTAAATTAAATTCATATTTTCAAGGTCTTTCAAATTCTTTAAACGAACTTTCCGGTTATCTTTATTCACAATTACGATACCATCGAAAGTCCACGTAGTTTTTAAACCTAATCGTTCGCTGGCGCAATGCAGCAATGTTGCTCTGTTTTTTGTTAAGTCTTCTCTAATCTGCACTCCTGTACCCTTTAACTTTTTTTTGGCGGAAAATACCATGGCACGTTGTCGATAACCTATAAACTTAACTATAATTGGCCTAGTTTTATTACCTTGCATTCCAATACGATGACATCTATCAATATCATTATTAGATAAAGTTAATCCTAATTGGTTGTTGCAAACGTTTAACACTTGATTTTCTACGTTTTCATTTCGCTCTTCTTTGATTCCCCAAATTCTCAAGCTGTTACGACGAGTGTATTGTTCTAAGTCGTCTAATTTATTTCGAAGAATCTCGTTATCAGTTTCGTAATTTTTGATTGTCTTTTCCATATTATCGCATTTTGTTAACAACTGATTCATTTTGTCTTCTATTCGTATCATTACCAATTCTGATACTTTATCGGCTATTATTTTTAGAAAATCGACATCGCATAGTACGGATTTTGTGATTTCACTGATATCAGTTTTCTGCGCTTGTGTAAATACCATTTTATTATTATAGAAAAACCCACAATTTTAAATATAACTAGAGCAACACACAAACGTCTACTCTGTTCGAATGTACATTAGTGAATGAATATTGACACGTTAGTCCTAATCAAGGACAAGTTGAATTTGTAACGATCTAAAATTATGTTAGATACGCTCCTGTTTATTCCATTTTATATAATCGAATACAACGTCATCTAGTGACCAAATGAAAAACATAATATTTGAATTATTAATTTAGTTTAATTACCCATTTTGTTTGCCGTTTGATTTTTAATCTATGTTTTTTTTTATTCTGATGCTATGAAATTTAGATATGAACTAATTGTGTTGATTATTGAAGATATTTTTTTAATTTCTGGGTACTTGATGTTTTAAATGTAAAATGGTTTCCATGACAAACACTTTTTCCTAATAATTTTTTTGTTTTAAATATTGTTAAAATCATTTTCTAGTCAATCGCCATTTTGGAACATCGTAGTTTTGGTTTACTCGCACTTTTATTAGTGGATATACCCATTTTGGTAGAATTAAAAGTAAATTAGGAGGTTTGGTAATTAACTTTGAACACCTTTGCTTGTCGCTATCTAACGGATCATAATTCAGGAAGTCGATTTGGTTGCAGTAATTATTGTTCAGCGTTTTACATCGCTAATTGGATTTTTATGTTTCCCGAAACCATTTTTATTACAAAAGGGTTTCCTGGTTAGATCCTACTACCTTTTTTTTGTTTTGTTTGAGAAGAATTATTTTTGGTACGTATTGGACTTTCTTTGAAAACTCGAGCGTTTGATTGTCTTACCGAATGTGGCGGCTATAGTTCGTGGCTAATTAGAAATTATGGTTGACAAAGGATATGTTGTGAGTTTCCCGACTAGCTTCTCGAAGAAAAAAAAAGAAGAAAAGTAATAATATATATATCTGATTATAACGGTAGATATACGGGCGTGGTAAGACTCTGCAATCTTTTTTCCTTGACCAAAGAAATTTATCATATTTATCCCTAGGCGCCAAATCTTTCCTAGTTGCGAGTCCACCCGATCACAATAGAAGGGTTATTCCGAAACAAACCGGTCGAAAGAAAACCACCAAATAAGCTTGCTTCGTATGTATATTTATGAGAGCTACATATGCGATAAAATTACTATGTTCAGCTTTGAAATGTGAATTCGACACACAAAGAATGGGTTCAACAAGTACATGAGTACCACAAGAGTAACGAGGGAGGTTCGGAAGGCCTTTGCTAAATATCGATAAGGCCATCAATAACAGCGCGATTCTACAATATAGATATATCAGTTCGTACGTGTTATCTACGGGTTCTGTGAGTTACACTAGCTAGTATAAACGATGTTTTGTATTACGCACCCTGTAGTTTATAAAGTAGTTGTAAGTGACAAACTAACCTCAAATAATTAAGTGTAATACCGGTGTGAATTTCTGAAGCTCCCCTTTTATACGTAAGTGTGGCATGACACAAATAAATGAATAAATAACTTACATAATAAATTGCTTGAATCTTAAAAACTAAATTACGTATAGATTAGGTGAAATAAAGTGATTGGTGAGGGTTTACCAAACCGAGAGAATGGGATCTGCCTGAGTAGGACTACGATGTTGACGTGAGAAGTTCTACCATGGTTCTATCCCTCCAAGTTCACTGTTAGCGGATTAGGACAAACCAGCGGATAGATGTTGTCGCACGGGGTATACCATACAGTATGCATCCACGGCAATTAACGTGGGAGGTTTCCTCTGGATAGTATCTGGTGAGGAAATCCCACTGCTCGTTAAGGTCGAGACGATAAAGCTAGGAGAGTACATTGACGAGTAAGCTTATGAATTAGAAATGTAAAAACACTCACCTAGATGTTATAGCTTTGTCAATGTCGGTAACGATATGTACATTGGAAGTATATACAAATATTAATGGTCGTAAATCCCGATAATACGGAAAACGTTGACGGTAATTATAAGAATTATAAAATTACCTATAACCCACAACGATGTTTACAGGATGCACGAATGGATGATCCTAATATATATAGGAATTATAACAAATTCGTCAAGCCATTAACGTGCACGCCACGACCATGAAAAATACCGGAAAAGAAGAACCTTTTCGTTTTCTAAAGAATAATCTTATTTCCAAAAAACGTATAGATAAGAAATTTCATTTTCAAGCGGGGAAATTTTTAAAAACTAGCGTAGGCAACCCACCATACGCCTAAATATTGCTACACGAACACCTGGTGAAGGTCACATATACGTAAGTACCTCTACATTTATTAAATTGGATCAAATACTAAAATAAAATACTATTTCTAATTTTCTTTATGGTACCATTTAAATAATTGCATACCCAACAGTTGTTAAAATATTTTTTTTTGTGTACATATTTATGTTTTGTTAGAAAATATATACATGGTGTTTCAACTGTGTTAGTTTTATTACTTGTATTTTGCAACTTTTGACTTACGGTTAGCTATTGGTAAGTTGGAGCTCAATCTTATACGTTATAGGTATGGTATACATTTATTTATTTATTGTTTTATATAATTTGACAACTCACCCATTTTCCGATTGAGTGCGGGTCATACCTAATTCGGTCAATTGTACAGTGATAATCTATCACATTTACTTTAACTCGTAAGTAAGGTGTTACAAGTTCACCTCTACAATGGAGGATAGGCAGAATTGAATTGCATCTTGAAAAGGATAATGTTGTTCGCGTAGCGACAGTTTGTACTGTTCAAGCGCCCTCTAGTAAAGTCCGCTATCTTTGCAGTAACATTGTAACTTAGTTGTTAGTTTAAAATTTTGTTTAAATTATTTTTTTTGTAGTTATTAAAAATAACGTTATTACTATTGATTTTGATGAGCATGAACGTATGTTGGTGGTTGCAGCACGTGCGGGTTCAAACGTAGTTACGTTGTAGTACGTAGTTGTTAGAAATTACAAAAAAGAAATGCAACAACAAATGCATTGAGGGTTGGAGCATCATTACAGGTCGTTTTTTTGTGCTAGATAACCCACACTAGAGAAGATGCGCCTCTCTGGATCTGTTAAAACAACAAAAATATATTGAAAGCAAAATAAACAATTGAGGAAAAAAATTAGTTTTGTGAATTATATTTGGAAAATATTACAAATATTAATAGTAACGTTTAAACAAATTTTAATTCTATTTGTAACGTAGTTTCTGCTTTTTTTAGTTTAAATTGTTATAGAACAAAATCTTGTATGTACACGGGAAAAAATCGTTGAGAAGAATTTACTATAATAATGTTTAAAAATTATTATGGAAATCACCAACACACTTGTTGATTTAAAAACAATATTTTTCGTAATGATTACCCCTGGTTTTGGTAAATCTTGCATTGAAATTGTAGTTAGATTTTTGTACTACTGCTTTAGATTAATGTGTATTTTTTTACAACAATGTTTGTGTAAATGAGCATAATATAATGTTGTAGTAATTTGTCGTACAATATTCTCATTTTTCGTTGTTTTTGTTGTTAAAAAAGTGGTATGATCGGAGATAAGCAATAACAGTGCAGGCGGTTTAAAATGAACTTGCGCAATATTTCAGTGCTATGTTTATGTGCTTTACCAGCAATACCACTTGTAACGTCCCGTTAGAGTTCATTACATTAAAATTCAATTTTACATTCGTTTATTTTCTGCAACTAATATTGCACGTAAATTTATTCAGTTTGGCAACGTCGCGTTGTTTCAAATCTACCTGGGATATAGCTTAAGCTTGCACTTCCGTTTGAACAATCTTGCGTAGTTCACGTGAGTGATGCAAGGAAGACAAATTCTCTTGATTATGGCGTAAAAAAGCATACAATTTAATTTTTCTACATTCCATCTAACTGTTGGTGAGTTTACCTTTGTTTTGATATAATTTTTCTATCGAATTCAACATTTTTAGTGATTTCGCAATGTTACGCAATATAATTAGACAAAGGAAGTCGTTTCAAGGCCGTTGCTAAGTGTAACGTGAGTACATCATGTCATTTAAAAAACCATTTATATTTAGGGTCTTTTATTTTATTTCGGTTTTTACTGGATCTTTTATTTTGGTTTTGTCGTTTAATTACTGGATTTTCCGTTATTGGAGTTTATTATACACATTAGTTTTATTCCTGCTGTTGTTGAAGAATTTTATCACTTCAACCAAGAACGTGTTAAAAATAGAAGATATACGATGACGTCATATCATGTGGTGAATCAACTGGAATTAATACTAATAGTTACATTTTGAATTCAAGCAATTAAATTCAGTTATTAAAACTTTTCGGGAATCATACTCGATAACAAATTAACCGTTTACTATTTTTTGCATTTAATATCAATTACTTATTAGGTATAAGATTTTATGCTCTTTATTCATCACCAATTTAAAGGTGATTCGCGCCCAAATATTGTTTTAACCCAAACATTTTGTTCTAATATGTTTAATTCAAATATTGTTTATTTCTCTTTAATGTAAATAGTGTATTATGTTATAGTTAATAAATTAAAGGAATTCACGTCTTTGTATTTATTTTTATTCAAGCTTACACCCAGAGGTCTGTGTCTACGATTGCTGCCGTGGTTAAATTATTATTTTGCTTTTATTAAATGTATTTTCAAATTTTTTTATTATACGTTCTTTATTTAATTTTTTATTACACACTGACGCTACCGGCCATTATTAAAATTTATACACATAGCTGTGCACATTGTGTAGTGTAAATTCGCGCTCGTTATTGTCGGTTATTGTAGTGTAAGTTATTTTGCTGCTTAATACTAGCATTGGTACTAACAGAAAAAAAATAAATTGCAGCAATGGGGACTGGCTGAGAAGTTGCAAGCTGTCTTTGAAGGTAAGTACCTACAGACTTACATCTTTGTTATTATGCAGTATTATTTTATTAAGCACTTGGTAGCTCTTATAACAACGAGTCAATATTTTGATCTCGTTACTAGTTTTGGCGCACTTTGTTTTAATTGAAACTTTGTCTTTTTAATCGTATTAAAAGTAGTTAATCCAACGTGTTCTAGTTAGTTTAATAAAAAAATTATAAGAACGGCAATATAAAATATAAAAACATGGTAACCAATGTTGCCGGACAAAAATTATCATTAAATAAAATAACTCAATTTATGATATGTATTTATACAAGTCGTATTACACATTGCAGTATTTTAACTTTTTATTTTACTTAATCTAAATTATATCACAAACATTACTTGCAATCACCACCCAAATACCTATCTTTCTCGTGAGAATTTCAAGTTTGCAATTAGACGCAGAATATTATTTACAATTGTGCTCAAAGTTTTGTTTTTATTAATAGATCCGTTACACAACGAAGTCATATCAATTTATTATAAATACATTAAATGCATTTGCAATAAAAATTCGCCTTTAAAAGTTTAGAATGTAAACATATCCATTAAAAATATGAATTGCTATAAATACCAGTTTTGACTTCAATATTTTCCCCACAATGGTACTCAAAATTTCCGAATTTCGAGTAAATTACCCGCAAACGCCAACACTGATTCTAAATAAAACGGTCTAAAAATTCTTTCTGTAAGTTGAGTGATATCCATTTATTACTTGTTTATTCTTGTCTTGCTTAGTCATTTATTCCAAGGAAGGTTATCACCTCGCATGTACTATTTTAGCGACGTCATGGTGTTTCAGTTCGGCTTTAATTTCATGAACAAAATTTCATATCGCAAATTAAATATAGGTTTTATTTACAACAAAATAAATGTACTCAAATTTTTATGAAATAACTTTTGTCATAAGCGATAACTCTTCAACTTTCATTGTGTATACAAAATTTCATTTTTTTAATAACTTTTTTAAAGATTTTCTCTTACAGAATAACTTCAGATCGCTTCCGAAAACTGGCAGATGAAATCAATCAGATTTGTTTGCATGAGCAACCCGAACTTTATTATGTTTCTTATGCGAAAAATCTAGGAGGACACCCTAAAGCAGCAAGAGGAAAACTGTGGGCTACGTACAATTATATGAGAAAAAATTTTAAAAAATTTGGCTTAATTTCTGCGTCGTACAAGAATCAAACTAAATCAAATCCAGACGATTGTACAGATGTTTCTATCAATGCTGAAGGTATATACTTGCATACCAACATAAGAATTTTGTGGTATAATGTGCATAATAATAATAACATAAGTGTAAATTGTTTTCTTTTATAGAACATTTGGAATGCTTGAAAAACAATAGTCAACCGTTTCCTTTAGTGCAAGAGAAATGGCGAATTACCACACGTGCTAGAAGCGAGCAATTTCCCGAGACCATAAGTGCTTACTGTAAACTGTATGGCGTTTTAAAAAACCCTTTGGGATATTTACTACTTGAAATAGATTTTGAGAATCTGTACCCTGGAAAAGAAAATTGTCTTATTAATAAGTGGAGACATATATATAAAATCATTTTAAAGTTGGCAGAAAAGAGCTCATGCAGATTTCTAAAAGACACTATATCAAGGTACAAGCAACAATATACGAAAGACGTGTTAGAAAACTGCATTGAAGGTAATTTGTTGAGCTTTTACATCATGTAAATTTTCTTACAATCTTAACAATTCTAGATGAAGTTTTTGCATTAACCATTTTGCTCTTACTGTTTCGCCCAGTCAACATTAAAACCAAAAGTCCAGGAAATCACTACCGGCCTTCAAAACCCGAAATTTAAAATGGCTTCTTGCTCCATATTAGCGTTTGTCTCGATCAAGACCTTAGATGCAATTACATACTTTTAGCAGTAAGGACTTGATAGTATATTTGATATACTTATCGAATACTAAATTTCATATTCTTACAGGATATTACCCAACTTGAGACGGAATTAACTACAAGAAAAGAAAAATATGTAAAATTGGGTTTGACGGCTCAACCCTTACCAGTAATTGTAGGTGAGTTTCACACTATACAAAAATTGTTTTGTATGTATTGACTCAGTAAGGTATAGTGTCGATACTCCCTTAAAAGCAATCGATCTCTGCTTTAAGGTATACCATACCTTAAATGCACAATACCCTAAAGAAGCAGAACCAATTTAGACATTTCTGCAATTATATATTTACCATATAAAAACTGTAAACGATGGCAAGTTTACCTCGGTTTCGTCTTTAATGTCAGAAGTTGACCTAATGTTACATGAACAATGTTAGTAATATTAATATAGTTTTATACTGTTTGCATTTTCAACGTAATTATTTTTTCAACAATACATTTTTTTCATCATACTAACATATCATACAAAATGATTCCGTGTTTCTATTGCTCTATTTCATTTGAATCGGAAAAGGCTTTTTGGTACCACTTAAAATTAATTCATAAATCAATAAAAAAAATACTTTTGTGGAGAAAGAAAATGTTTTAGAATTTTTCCATCCATTGACGCATTTAAAAGGCACACAAAAAATCATTTTCTCAGCCCTGCTTCTAGATCTAAAAAATCGGACGTCAGTGACTGATGTTCTTTTGAAAACACAAAACATGACAATAATTGCATAATTGTTGATGATTTAACTTTAAATTCATCAATTCCAAGTAGTATACCATCAGATTTTTCAAATCCAAGTAATGAATCCATTTCTTTCGATATCATTAAATTTCGTAATGAGTTGCATAACAATATTGTGTATTTTATATCGGAAATGTACAATAATACTCAGTACATGTCTACACCTGTCTTTGGTAAAATAATTCCATTGCGTAAAGTTTTTAAAGCGTTTTTTGAAAAACGAAAAAAAGATTGTATTCCCGTTATTTTTGTTCTTTGATAATTACCAGATTGGAAACACTCTTGGATCACACTCAGAATCAAACAAACTTGGAGCTATATATGCTTCGATTCTATGCCCACCCGATGATTTATTTTGTTCATTACGAAGTATATTTTTTTGTTGTCTCTTTTATTCTAAAGATCGGCAAAAATTTGGAAATTTAGCAGTATTATCACCTCTTATAAAAGAATTAATTTTTTTGCAAGAAAATGGTATTAACATAAAAGTCAAGAATGTAGATATTACAATATTTTTTAAATTGGGAGTTATAATCGGTGATAACTTAGGAATACACAGTGTACTAGGCTTTACAGAAAGCTTCTCCTGCAATCACTATTGCAGATTCTGTAAAATATCTAAAAATTACGCTCAAGTTAGCTACCGAAGTACTGCTAAACTAAGAACAACAGAAAATTACAAAACAGATTTGGAATTAAATAATATCAGCGAAACGGGGATTAAGGAGAGTTGTGTGTTTCATATGTTGCCTGGTTTTAATGTTACAACAAACTTTATGGTAGATATTATGCACGATTTTTTTGAAGGCATTTGTGTATTCAATGTAACTGCTCTTTTAAAGGTTTTAATAATTGATTATAGTTTATTCACGTTAAATATTTTAAACCAAAGAATAGAGTCTTTTGATTTCGGACAAGAAAATAATTCAAATAAACCTCCGAAAATAGATCCAAAGCATTTAAATTCTAAAATCCGAATGTCATCTAGCGAAATGCTGTGTTTTGTTCGGTATCTAGGTTTATTAATAGGGGATTTAGTTCCCGAAAATTTAGAAATCTGGAGTATTTGGAAAAAGTTACGTATATTGGATGTCATTCTGTCACCAAGTTTACATTTTTCGGAGGGGTGTAGGTTACAGGTCGAAATTGAAGAATATCTTGAACTTGTAGTTTTTTATTTTAAAAAATTGAAACCGAAGCATCATGACACTCTACATTACAGTATGATTTTTGATATATGTGGTCCTTTAGTACATCTATGGTGCATGCGATTTGAGCAGAAACACAGGGAATCAAAGCTAACTTCAAATGTTGAAAGTGGTTTCAAAAACATAATTCATACTTTGGCTAACAAGGCTCAGTTAAAACTCTGTCATCAACTTAAAAGCACATTTAGAAAAATATGTGTTTATAATTACAATAACGTAGGAAATGTAAGTAAAGCCGACCTATCAATTTTTTTTCCAAATTTAAGTGAAAAACAAATCCACACCATAAGTAAAGTGCAAATAAGGGGCATTTTTTACTCAAAAAATACGGTTTTAGTAATAAGTTGTGTAGACATGCCAATTTTTGGAATCATAGAACAAATTTATATTGATAGTAACGAAAATATATATTTTACTTACACTGAATTAAAAACTTTACATTTTGATGAACATTTTTTTTAAGAGGTAGTTCATCTACAGGAAGTTACTACTAAAATCATTTTGTATGATATGTTACACAATTACGTGCCTTGTTGGAGTCTTGTACAAAAGTGTAACAAATAGTAAGACAATATTTATTAAAAAAATACTTATTAAAACATTAATTTTCAAACAAGTATATCAGTAAAATTTATACAATATTGTGGTAAGCTTTCCAACATGTACAGTTCATTATCTCGCTATAAAATTGTATTTAAGGAACACACAATATTTTAGCCACAATCAACTAGTAAGTAAATACACAAGTTGTTGCTAGTCGTATGTATATCTACTATAAATTGTAATAAAAATTTGAACGTTTGTTTTTTATATAGCCACATTTTTTTCCCGTGTATTATTATCAATTTCACTTTTGTTGTTTTTTATATTTGTATTTAAACTTTATATTATTAAAATAATTAAACTTTATTAATAAAAATGTAGTAACGCTGTTAAAATTCTAAATTAGTTGTTTGTTAAATTGTTTAAACGCTAGCAATTAACAAAATGTGTATGCACCAAATGCATCCCTAAAATCTAGAACGTGAAATTTACACATATCGATTAAACGTTTAAACGATTTATATATATCAGTCCTATAATTTAATGAAATGTTTTAAACGTAATCACCTACAGTGTCATTTTGATCGATAATATTTATAATTATAATCGTGAATGGCGATTGCATGCAGAGGAATTAATTAGTTATGCAGTGTCTCTTAGGATTAACTGCTTTGATCAAGTGGCATCCTGACACCTACTACGTAATAAATAGTAGATTTAACCTCGGTTCGTTGATCCTTTATATTGGTCGGAGACATTTATTTTTAGTGTCCAAGATTATAAGTCCTTGTTCGTATATGCCATGTAAATATGGATTTAAAGTTGATTTATAAAATCCATGCGCCATCGTTTAATTGTACTCTAAATTATATTTTACGTTTTATTAGTATTTTAAACTTAAAAGTAAAATGGTTTAGTAATCTTTATTTATATCAAGCTCTTTCCTGATCTAACTTTGTGGGTATGCTTTTATGGGTACAATCAGGAACCCGTATATAACCTACTAATCAGTTTTTCTATAATAAAACCAGCGCTCACAATCTAAATTAATGTCACCGGACCAGCGGTAAAGCAGCCAAGAATTAAATTTATATAAGTTACTCGAAATTATAGACAAACGATTTCCACCCACTTTTTTTCTATCTACAATTTTCTAAAATATAGGTTTCAAGTAGTTGTTAAGAAAGTTAAAGTAGCCGAATTTTTGTGCAACCTTTATGGTTATATTAATAGTAATAACCCAAAAGGGTAGACTTGGATCGTGCTTGTAATATTAAATATATTCATTTACATAAAACACAACAATAAAGTGGACTCATATTCGAGTACTTACAAAGTCGGTAAAACCACAAATTATCGTGGTAAACTTGGCAACTAGCTGTATCTGCACCCAACAAATATAAACTTCCTTATACTACCCTATTTTGAACTTTAAACCACAAAATTGCATGTCGCCAACAAACATCCCAATAATAATGTACCAAATGTTATTGAATACAGAACAAAATTAAAAGTACACGTACTAAACTAGTAAGTTTTATGAAATTTCTTCTGCTTAAATTATTAGAATATTTAAAGCATTAAAACTAATATATTTTTAAACGCAATAGTATCATTTACCATTTTAGCAATTGCTATTCTTCTAGCGAATTCTTTGTAGTGGCAACAAAATTGATACTAGTATTGAATTTATCTACTACAGCATAAAAAACTGTAATTTAAGTTTATTAAGGTCAATGGTTGTAGAACTTGAAGAACAACGCGGCGAGTTAATTACAACTAAGCCACTTTACAAAGTATCGAGTAAACCAATAAGTGTTCATTCGATATTTTGCATTCCTACTATACCTACCACGCTTAATACCGCACAGACAACTTTAAATTTATTTTTCGTAGACACAAAGCTAAGGGTATAATTTCACTCATAAATTTTAGTAATTTCTTTTAAATATTTTAACCACTATTTCCAAACAAAACCTTTTACTTTGAAACTGAACCTATAGTTAAACTAAACCTGCGTTTAGCATTATTCCCTAATGGTACTCAAATTGGCATGCAACACTTAACTACCTGACTAAGCTTGCTATACTCGATATTTTTTTCGATTTATAAATTTTTTAATTTAGTTATACAACTACTAAAGTAAATTTTATCTAAGACTCACCATACTTCTCAAATAATTTCATTTGAAATAGTCGTGTAAAGTTTACCTGACAAAATATGAGTGACTGGACCGCAATTTAAAATAAATTTTAAAAATAATGACGAGGGTGAGTGATGGACCGTTCGTTCTAAACCTGATTATTAGCTAATTAAATGGCGACTATATTTTACTTAGGGCCAACGGCAAACTTTTAACTAGTTATTATACATAATTCATTTAAAATCATAGCTGTATGAGTATACCTGAGATTAATAAAAACCGATTTAATTTCTTTGATTTATAACAATTATTAGAACAATAAAAATTAATGTGAAGCTTACCTTTTGTGTGATTATATAAGGTAACTACTAAATTCTTTCGCAGACGGTTGTAACATGTTATGTTTATAAAGTGCTTAGTCATTTCATAGTTTTACATTTTGGTATAAGACTTATTTCATCGTTAACCTCTGTAATTATGGTTTTCAAATAACACATATTTTCTAAAGTTGATATTAATTACTGTTAGCAGTTTTTATTTGCTTTCATCATCAAATTTTTAAAAATAGTGTTTACATTTACACGTTGTATTAAACAATTCATGTACCTACGCATAATTAATTACAATAGACTTTAAGGTGTAATTAAAACAAAAAAATTACATGTTTTGTAAACGGCGTTTCTCTGTTATTAAATTTATATTAATCGTATAATGCTAGTTTACAAATGAACTCTAAAAGTTTCAAACTATTACCAATATATTTCAAAACATTAAAAAATTGTATTTACTGTAGAAATAGTTTTTTTCTACAAATAACAGGTAATATAATACACTGTATGTTTATTTGTGATTAGGTAACGTTGTGCATTGTGTTTGACCAATTTAATTTCCGTACAAATCAAAGTAATTTCCGTACAAGATACTATATCATAAAAGCATAACTAAGATTATTCTATAGTAAAATTTGAAAACAAAATGATGCTATTGCATTTGTTTCGACAGTACGTATAGAGTAAAATAAGCTTGGTTTGTAGAAAATATTACAAGTGTTAATTATTCCTAAATTTAAACTACTTAAAAGAAATTTAAAAGAAACTCGTGAAATTCGACAAAGATTGTATTATGATGACACTTTAAAATCAATATTTATGACCCGAGTAGATAGCGTTGATCAAGTTTACGAAGATTTTCGAATCATATCACAACATAATTATCAGTGCAGTCGATGAAAAAGAATTTGAGACGCAAGATGCTATTCGTACGTAAGCAGATTATTTTTTATTAAAAACCATTTATCATAGTTTATCTCTATTGCGAATTGTCGTATCAAAGTCGAATCCAAAACTTAAAATCTTGTTGCCTCAATTTAACGGAAATTTTTAAAAATGGCCAACGTTTTACGACCTGTTGAAGTAAATTATTCATAAAAAAACTCATTATCAAATATAGAGAAATGTCATTGTTTGCTAACTTTAGTAATAGAAGAACCTTATAATTTAATTAAATATTTAAGATATTAAAATAAATTACATTTAGCTACCCTACTATCAACAGAATCACAATATTCCAGTGATGAACGCGCAACCTCTAAACACTTATTGCCAAGTAATTGCAATTACTTATTTTTTTATGAGACCGGATTTTGAACCACCGTGCAGCTAAGCACAATTTTATTTGAAATTTGTTGTTTCAGCTTTTTACTAATATAGATAAAAATAAAATTATAGATTGCCCCAATTTTATGTCTAATGAAGCCTATACTTTGATAGATAGTATTGATGATCTTGGTGACTATATACCGAGCGATTTAGAATCGGATGTTGGAGATATGGATACCATTGATGAAAGTGATATTGATGAAAATGATAATAACTTTGATAATAAAAGATATAATCAAACGACTGTTTCCGAAATAAAAACTTTTATTGGACTTAAATTACTTATGGACATAAAAACATCACCTAGTTACGGTGATTATTGGTCGGTTGAGGAATATTTACATGATCCGTACATTTCTCGGTTTATGACCATCAACCGATTAAGTTGGCTTATGAGTCATCTACACCTAAATGATAATTTAGTAATGCCAACTAGAAATGATACAAATTTGGATAAACTGCACAAAGTCCGGCCATTTATATCAGAATTAAGGCAGAATTTTAAAAAATGTGATAATCTCCATTGGTGCGTTTCCATCGATGAATCAATTATTAAATTTAAAGTACGAAGCGCGATAAAGCAATATATGCCTAAAAAGCCAATCTAACGGGGCTATAATGTTTGAGCTTTGACTGACATGGAAAAACAAAAGATTATGTAGAACATAGTCTGGGAGAGAAAATAGTATTGTGGTTGATAGAAGGATTGGAGCACAAACAGCATTGTTTGTTTTTTGATAATTATTTTTCAACCTATAATTTAATAAAGGAATTGAAGTTAAAAGGAATAAATGCTTGTGGTACCGTGATGGCAAACCGAAAAAACATACCCAAACTAAAAGAAGACAATGGGATAAGTATCGTCAAATGGAAAGACCAAAGACCTTATTTCAAATTTCTATAATCCGCAATTTACAAACGAAGTGAAACGGCGAGGTAAAAATGGATCATCACAACAAATTCCATGCCCAAACGCCCTAGATTTGACCAACTTAAATCCTCGTACGAAATTGGCAGAAAAAGCAAACGGTGGTGAATGTGGATTCTTAAGCATTTTAGTGATTGTGCCGTCGTAAATAGTTATATATTATATAAGTTGAAGAAATTACCATCTATGACTCCGAAACAATTTAGACGAAAAGTCATAGATGGTTTACTTACGGAAAAACTGGTTAAACTTAGAGCAAGAAGAGAGACCTAGGGCGAATCCAGCCCAAAAAAAGTCGTAACGTGCCTTCGGAAGTACGATTTACTGCCTCATCTCATCAACCCGTGTGAACTACCCGCCGAAGATGCGCTCTGTGCAGTTCCAGTGCGATCTGATTGGGTATGTTCCATTTGTGAAGTTGCGTTATGCCTTGGAAAAAACAAAGATTGTTTTCAGAGATACCATACTAATACAACTAATTCAGTTTCAGTTCAATTATTTGTTCCTTTGTTGAAACCGATTATTAGACGTACTGTTCGTGGGTGCATAATGCTACAAATTCTGGAGCACCCTGTAAATGCCATTTTGACAATATATACTGCAAATGTTTTTTTCTTTAAAACCTTATTTTGTTACTATCTACTGGAATGATCTTTAAAAAGTACCTTTTTACAAACTTTCTTTTTCTGTGCAACATGGGTCTAGAAATTGTATGAAATCCCGTGCAACAAAGAGTTAAAGGAAAGTGCAAATGAATGTGAATTTGGTAATATACAGGAAAACTTAAATAAGACCATGTTAATAATAGGGATCAATAATAATGACTTAAGAACCAGACTATTGCAAGAAAATCGACAACATTACAAGAAACCATTAACAAGTGTGCAACATACAGAAAAACCCAAAAACAAGCAAGTCAGATGAATGAACTAACTTTGTCGAGGCATCGGTGGACCAAGTACACCCAGAAAAAGTAACAAAAAGGCAACAAAATCATGCCAGAAGAAACACTTTGCAGCAAAATCGTAATCGTACCAGACCACAGCAAAGATCATACAAAAAAGAAACAAACACACCATATATAGATTAGGTTAAGTTTATAAGAAATTCTTAGAATTGTGGTAGGAATCATGGAATAAATAACTGTATATCATATGGTAAAACTTGCTCAAATTGTAAGCCCCAAAACTATTTGGGATAAGTATGTAGCAGTAAGTTTATAAAAACAGTAGAGAATAATGTTCAGACAAATTGTAATGAAAATGACATTCAGGAAACAATTTTCATAGGGTTAGTAAAAAAACATAAAAATGTAGAACAAGCTTGGTGTAAGATAGTTACTATTAACAATCAAAATGTGCAATTCAAATTAGACACAAGCGCACAATTTAGTTACTTACCAATAAAGTTCAAGCAATTACAATTACGAAACGATATATTACGAAAATCACATCAAATGTCAAGATCATATACTGGTAATAAAATAAATGTAAAAGGCTTATGTAAGTTGAAATGTGTAGTTAGAAATCAATGATGTGTTTTAGAATTTTATTTAATCGAAAATGTAAATAGTCAGAGTTTTTCGGTTTGCCTTTGTGTATAAAATTAAAATTAATCGAGAAAATTGACGTTAGAAATACCGACGCGGAATCATAAATAATTAGAAACTGTAAGCACTTGTTTGCTCAAATTGGTTGCATAAGGAAACCTTACCATATACAGTTAAAATACAATGCACAACTCGTTATTACACCAATACGTAAAGTGCCAATGCCATTGCCTATAATGCTTATAATTTAATAAAGGAATTGAAGTTAAAAGGAATAAATGCTTGTGGTACCGTGATGGCAAACCGAAACAACATACCCAAACTAAAAGAAGACATGAATCTAAAACAAGAGGAATACGACTATAATATTAGTAACGATGTGATAAGTATTGTCAAATAAAGACCAAATATCTTATTTCAAATTTCCATAATCCGCAATGCATCAGTTAACGCATCTTTCGGCAAACACCACATCCAAACAAGACATCCTTAAAACAATTGGATTTAACAACACAAAAACTCTTGCGGGCACAGTTTTAGTTGTTCAATAGTCAACTGAAACACACCGGACAGGATCACAACGGATAAGGCAACCAAGATGGCGGAAACATTAACAAAAGTGCAGAAGTAGAAGTTAGACAAACTAGGCGCAGTTCATACCTAAAGATAACAGCATCCAGGGCCCACCAAGGCAGTCATTAACTTCTTCACCACTCTCACACTGGATGAACCATCCACGACAACACTTATTATTATTATTAATTAACTATTCCGAAAAAGGACTTAGTCATTGCCATTGAGACTGCGGCTAGAGCGTTTTCAACGCATCTTAAGAATGAAATAAGGATTAAGACAGTGTACATACTGAAGAAAGTCCGACCACAAATCCAATATAAGCTGAGGAAATCACCTTCTTTTCAGTCAACAAGGGGAACGCCACAGTGGTCATGGATACAGCCTAACAGGAGCAGTCACCCACCTATTAAAAATCCAACCCACTGTTACAAGCTTATAGGTCTTACGAACCTTGCACGACTTACTCACACAGTCGGAGATAGGGCAGGTTCAATTAAATAATAGTTAAATGGCGCTAGATGTTTTATAAGTAAAGCTTCTATCTCGATCAGTACAGAAGGTTCAAGCCTGTAACGAATTCCAGGTTCGTAATCCTTGTTGCACTGGTGTTCGTGTAACCAACCACAAAGAAAGATGTGTTACCATAAAGTAAAGATAAAACAGGTATAACAACTTTAATTTAATGAGGTGGAGTATTCACAACTATAATTCAGTAACGTAGTACATTAATAGATATAATTCAACAATGTAGAGTATTAACAAGTATAATTCAGTAACGTAGAGTCTTAATAACTATAATTCAATAACGTAGAAGATTAGTAATGATAATTCAGAAATTTTTTTGATACATTCTAAGTAAATAAATGAAGGAAGGGTCAGCAACCCACAATACATAAGTACACCTCAAAGAAAGTTTACCATTAAATAACGAAAGTTTACAGCATCCAATATCACAAAATTAGATATTGACAATACCTAAATGGTATTAAAACTATTGCACTTGCGTATGTTAAACAAATTAAATTTCGTGAGTGACCTTCTTTGACAGCGACATAATAATTAAAAAGAGAACTTACCCACAATCCAGCACTTCCCCGAGGAAACGTTTTCCTCGTTGAGTAGCCTGAAATGTATGAATGCAAATCGTGTCAACGCAATGACTCACGAAAGTCGGAGTCTACAAAACTGTCAATAAAAGAAGTTAGATATAAGAACCCGATATATCGAATGCTGTTCCTTGCAATTATTAAGAGGTGGGTATCACAATCGACTGACGTCTAAGAAGTAACATTCGTTTTCGGTGTGGATAATAAGCCTTCAATTATTTATCGATATTCATTCTTCATTGTCGACATTGATTTACTGAGATAATTGTTCTAAAAGTACATGAAGAAAGTCTTCACCCAGGCTATCGCACGCTTTATTATTTACTTGTGCAACAATTCTGGATTCAAAAAGTACGACTCATAATGTTTTATCAAAACGTTTACGCTATTATAAACTAAAATCCTATAATCCGTTTATGGGCGATTTACCCAACTTTTGTGTCTTTTAATCCAAAGCTTTTTCTTGTGTTAGCTTAGATTGCATAAAGCTTTTTCTTATGACTATGGATAGAATTCGCAAAGCAAAGATTATAAAAACTTACATATGTATATTGGTGTGCTGCACAGTAAAGACAATCCACTTAGAACTGGTTTCAGACTTGACATCGGAAGCCTGCATAGCGGCGTTTCGCAGATTAGTTTGTCGCCGAAGTCATTGCCAATATTTATTCAAGGCACTAATTTTGTCGGTGCAAAAACCCAACTTCAAAAATTAGCTGAACAAACAGCAGAAAAATTACAAATCCGTTGGTCATTTAATCTACCCAGTGCCCCACATTTTAATGGTTTAAATGAACCGGGAGTTAAAATCCATTTTCCTTGCGTAATCGGTAAGCAACTATTGACCTAAGATGAATTTAAAACTCTACTTGTTTAAATAGTGTCAGTTTTAAATTCGAAACCACTGTATGCACTAAGTTTAGAATCCCAATCTACAGCCATTAACGCCCAATCATTTTCTGAACTTACAAACGTTAAATTTTTACATACTTGACTATTTATTTGCCCTCAAATTAATTAGATCGGTGGCAATTAATTCGATAAATGAATAGATCATTTTGGCATCGCTGGAGCGAAGAATACTTACATTCGCTTCAAGAACGCACCAAATGGAGCAATCCTTTAGAAAACACAGAAGTTAACACTCTGGTATTAATAAAAAATGAATTAAGAGCCCCCTTACATTGGGAACTAGCTCGCGTGATCAGGTTACATCTTGGTGCAGACGGCGTTGTACAAATTGCCACTTTAAAATCATGAGGGGTATTTTTCAACGCTCAGTGGTAAAACTTTATCCTTTACCAAGGCAATGAATATTGCAAATATTGTTTTATTTATGTCTCTTTAGTCTTCATTTCCTTTTTATTTTTGTTTAATGTTTTTTAGATCTTTTTTTTTGCTTTTTTTGGAAATGTTTCCTTTTTTTCTCATTTACTTTGATTTTGGACGTCGGGATTATGTAGAAAAAAAACTAAGAAGTATTTGGTGGACGGAAATGTTTGATCCGTATTAAATTTTAATTTTTTTCGCTCTCTTCACTCTGAAAAAAGTTTGAGGAACCCTGACCTAACTATTCAGAGAATTTGTATTAGTTATTACTGTCTTTAACTTCATTGATTTTTCCCTCACTTTTTCGAAGATTAGAGTTCTCAGTTGGTTGTTTTAACTTCATCAATTATTTTATGTTCTGATAAAACTTTTGTTCAAAAGTAAAAAACAAACTTTCGTTACAACATGGACACGGCTCGAACGTAGAAAAAATACTGATTTAACTTTAATAAATTTAAAATTACCTATGTGTCGTTATTAAAATCATAAGCGACTTTCGGCTTAGACCGCGTCGTAGTAAAACACCCAGACTTAGGCTTGGTCATAGTCTCTTCTTGAGAGCCAAAACAAGAAGTAGAACTTGGCCTTTGCCGTATTGTCGTTCGTGAACCCAAACCACTCTGAAGATGCAAGCTGCAATGTCTTGCGAAACGTCAGTTTGTTTGGGTTCACGAACGACAATACGGCAAAGGCCAAGTTCTACTTCTTGTTTTGGCTCTCAAGAAGAGACTATGACCAAGCCTAAGTCTGGGTGTTTTACTACGACGCGGTCTAAGCCGAAAGTCGCTTATGATTTTAAACTTAACAACCGCGAAAGCTTAAGATTTTATGTCGTTATTAATTTAAAACCAAAAGTTTGAAATCATGTTTTGTGACTTTATTACAAGCTTTATTTGTTGAAAGTTAGAATTACTAATAGTTCTATTTTTCTTGTTTGAAACATGAAATTTATTTGAATTCATTTCAAATCATATCAAATTAATTTCAGTTTAATCTAATTTGTTCTAAAAGCTATTAAGCTGTTTTGTGTATACATTTACATGAAGAAATATATTATACAACATAGACAAATCTTTCTTGAGCACGAAAGATAATATTGTTGAGTTAATGAGTTTTAACATACTCTTAAATGAGTTCACTAAGCGTGTGTGTGTATGTGCTATATATACGTATATACATTTATGAACATGTCTTTTAATAATTTAATTATAACTAGATAAATGTATTTATACTAGTCGGAATGCCACTACTGTTTGCAAAAAAGTTCGTATGTATATTAAAAAAAAAATATTATACAAAGGATACACAAAGGAGATATACCTTTACTCGTATGTTTACACAGACTAATTGTCTTTAGCTCATCACAAAAAATAAACATGCTTCCAGGAATGCGCTGCAATTAAAATTTATAATCTGTGTAAAAGCTATTTCACAAACGTAAGCAATAATGCCAAGCTCAGGGTGATGATGTCTACTCCTCATTTATTGTCGGTGTTTCTGTTTGTAAAGGGGAGTTTTTTTAATGCTGAAAATAGCAAGTACTTCATTCGGTACAATTTTAGTCAAGGAAACGTGCATCGATTTACTCAGCTGTAATAGTAAACCAGTAAAGTCATTAATTGCTGCTTTATAATCAAAACATCAAAGTGTTTACTAATATTTGGAAAGATATACGGAAACAAGATTCATGGCTTCTAGTAATAAGAGGGATTTAACACCCTCACACGTTCCTTCACATATTGCACGCGTTGGTAAATGCGTTTCTAAATCTATGACACTTTTACAGCTAACAGATGCTTACTTAATTTACAATTTGCACGTTTGACATTAAGCTGAAATATGTACTTTGAAAGACGTTATAATTAAAAATAAATCTCATTTAGTAATCTTGACGCATAATATTTAAATTATCGGCGACAACAAAATTTACATTTAATGTACATTAATTATTAAAACAAAATCAAATCTGTTTAATTAATCAGTTAATTTAATTTAAATTAAATCAAAACTTTTACAAATTGTCTTTTTAGTATAAATTAAATTATACTTTAAAATTGAATGAAAAGGAACACTGTTTTATATTTACTATTTAAAGATTTATTGTTTCTATAGTGTACTAAAAATTGTAGTTTTTTAAGAACCACGTTGTTAAAAATTTTTAAAATGTTTACTTTTAAGTATGTTAACATATCTATAAATGTAGAATTTTTAGGTACATAAGAGAACCGTATAGATTACATGATACTTGCCAGGATACAGTACCATTAAAAAATGAATTAACACTAGAACCGCCGGAGTTTTTACATACCTAGAACCGCCGCGAGGGACAAAATTGTCCCCGTGGTGAAACAGCTATTTTGAACTGGTACTTACTATTTTTTAGTTATAACAATTATTTTAGTTTATTTATTGCTGACAAATATTTAAACAATTTTGTTAAAAAAGTAAAAATATAGTACAAAAACAAATGTAGTTCAATAAATATAATATCAGAAAAAACATTTTTTTATTATTAACATTAAAGTTAAACGACAAAACAGCAATAGAACAAAATTTTGTGAACAAAAACTTGTTGCATAACAAAGAGTTTCTACAATTATAAACACTTCACACAAATCACTGTTGTGTTTCTTTTCCCATACACTTTTTGCAACTAATTTTATTGCACTTTGACCATATTTTGTTATCTTTATTGGAATTGCAAGATGCTTTGACTTGACATTTCCGACGCGCTGTTGTTGTTTCATTTGCTCTATTTCCTTCAAGACCCTGAGAATATAAGGGAGTTTTTGAGATATCTGAAGCAAGCTCTTCAGCCAAAGTTAACAGAAAATTTCTGCGGCTGATACTCTTTCCTGTTGTTTTTTTGTATAAAACCCACGAATTTATTCCCGCAATATCAAGGATATTGTAAAACGTATGCACAGGCCATCTGCGGGATGCAGCTTTTACGGAATACTTCCTACACATTTGGTCTACTACATCTACTCCATATTTACTTTCATTATAAAATTTAATTGTGTTTGGTTTTTTCTTACCACCTGAGTTAACTTGAACACCGGAATGCATAGTGCTAATAAGAAGAACGTTTTTATTTTCTTTTCCCTGATGAACTGTCAATGTTGCATTGTCTTTTTTTAGCACTATTGTAGAATATAGTTCTTCACGTGCCTTCTTGATTACTGTAGGTACTTCTCTTTGTGCGCGATTTACAATTCCGACCATGCTTGTACCCTTTTTCTTCAAATTTTCAGCTAATGAATAAGAAATAAAAAAGTTATTACATGTTACATTACATCCGCTGTTGAGGTATGGCTGCATTAAACGCAACACTACATAGTTTGTAGCATTTTTAGCTGTTTGCGATAAAAGCTTCCCAAATATGTGACATAAGAGCGAACTTATCTGTTTGTAAGCGTACTAAACGGTTGCTTTTTTGATCAAATCTCAGAAATCTCATAATTTCCCAAAAGCGATTGCGTGTCATACTTTCACGGGCAAAAAGCGAGCTCCACTTTGTTGACCACAATGTTTCTAATTCAAGTCCACGGGCTCCAGTTGCCCCACGGGCATATAAAATTGCTATAAACGATTTTAATTTTTCAAGGGTTATGCACTAGTTGGCGTCTAATAGACGTCGTCTAGCTTCTTCTTCAGCGCATATTTTAATATGTTTCAAAATATTGTTATCAACAATCAGGTACCAAGCGCTTGATACCTTACAGACGTCTATATTTTGCCTTGCGAAACTTGTTGGACCAGAAACTTTTTTCAAAATATTTTGTTGTTCTTGTCGACCGCATTTAATGTCACTAGGTGCTATTACAGTCCATTTAGTTTGGTCACGTGCCGTAATTTCATTTCTCGGAGAAAAAGCTGAATTCGGAACTATTTTACGTATTCGCCCGCTTACAGTCTCACCGGTGTTATCAAACTTTTTGCCCTGCTAGGAATTACTGCTTGACAGACATTAGAAGTAGACTTGATGAGTGAACATTGCTGTGTAGCAGCGGGAAACGTATTGGTTGAAGTACTTGGACTATTTGAAAATTTCAAATTTCCTTATCTTATGACATGGACTACTTTGTTCAGATGAAATCATTACAGAATTAGCAACTTCTTGGTCGTAATCTGAATGTGAATGTAAATATAAGTAGTTATCAATAAGTATTGCAGCAGGGACTTACCTGCAATTTGGTCGGTGTCGGAATCGAAAGAAGTATCCAGAGAACTACGAGGGTCATATTCAGAAAGTTTTAAATCGGAATAACTGGAATTATCCAAATGATCTTCCGGTAAATCTTGTAGGGCTTCGAGTAATTCTTTTTCTGTAAATGCTCGCTTGTTTGCCATAGTAATTCACACACTCTGCATTGTCTTCTATTATTCGCTTTCGACTGAAGTGGTGTTGCAGGAAAAAAGTCAGACAAATTACTCTACTGTGACCCAAAATGTATCAAATGAATCATCAAAATGCATGTGCAAACACAGTGAAAACTGATGATAAGGTACACACACAATAATAAATTTCTTGGAATGACTTAGAAACATTAATTATGCGCTTTATGTGTAGGGGACAAAAATGTACCCGACGGCGGTTCTAGGTATAACTGGTTATAAATCAAAAAGTAAAAAATTAAAAGCAAACATAATTATCACATTTTAAACTAGGCCTATAATGAGACAAAGTCATAAAGCGGCAAGGTCGTACAGATATAAATACTCTTCTGAGGACGATTTGAATCTATAAAAGCGACAGATTTGTCCCCTCGGCGGTTCTAGTGTTAAATATTAAGTGACATGTAATCGATTTTACACTTTTGCTCAAAATATTTGCTAATATTTTGTTGGTAGACAAGTAATTTAAAACGATGTGTCAATATAGTATTTCTTATACTAAGTATAATTTGCATTTGTTACTGTAGAGGGAACACATAGCATATTCTCTGTTAATGTACGCAATAATTTTTTTTTAAATAGATGAAGAAAATATTTCTACATTAGCAATGCTTGATTGAGGTCAAGGTTTCCTTTTTGCCACCCGCCTAACTATTTTTACGGGATTGTAGACTCATTCACCAGACGTTAAACAAATGCGAAGCGGTACATATTTCCACTTTCTTTAAGAATGCAGGAAGCGTCCCCGAAACTATCGTGCTGTAAAACATCAAATTTTAATCAAATAGAGTAATAGAGTCAAACGTCATTTTGTTTACTTAAATGTAATTTTTATAATTTTGTTAAGGACTTTATCTAAGAACCTTTAATGAACAGAATCCCCCATTCGTAACTCAATTCGCTAAAAGCGTAATAGTAAAACAACGTAAAATGAAAGTACCTACAATTCGAGATTTTGAACGATTACAAATTACGTGCAGTTACCACTAAAGTAGAAAGTCAAATAAGATCAATGAAGGTATTTGACAAAACATCATCCACCGTAAATATTGTTTTAGGCAGAAATACCTAACAGTTGTGTCCGCGTACCAAACACGTCACCAGAATTTTCTTAAAATACAAATTTTGGAAAACTAATCATTAAAGTTGTCTACTTTTTTGGTTAACACTGTTTTAAAAAACGTATCTAAATGGTACTTATCAGGTGGTTAAAAGTAAAAATCGTTATTGAAATTATTGTCTATTACTATATATTATTTAATATTTCTGATTTTTTGCACTTTAACAGTAGTGTCAATGTTTAGGTCAGTTTTATGCTTATCATGTTTACCAATATCTGTGTTAGTACTTTGTTTAACTTTGGGGGACTAGGTCTCATTATGTTTTTGAAGAAAACTGCTCAACAAGATACATTTTTTGACTTCCTAAATCATCAAACGCTTTCTCTATTTGGAGATTTTTTGGCACCACTTTTCTTACATCAGTTATTCCGTACGTGTTTGCAAATACCCGACAACTAACTATTAAGTAAAGTAAGAAAATATGACACAATGACACCCTTTTTTTACAACTACAAAGGCATATGCGAAAACGTTTACTGCTATTTATAATTGGCTACATAATGTAAAATATTTTTTTCTACGTAATACGGATTTTAAACTAAATGGCAAACTCTTCAAAGGTTGAAGACTCAGATAATATCATGTAAACATCTCAAAATCTATTTTAAAAATTACCTAATCATTTTCGCCTGGAAAAAAATTTGTGTTTCAATAATATTTTGACGTTATAAAAATTACAGTTCTTAATGATTTATTACTTATACATTTATTCTACAGTAATTTAGTTGAGTAGCTGATAAAAACGCTGGAATTCGTCTACTGAACAGCGGCTTTTCATCCCACGGCTCACCGGAAACACTTTCAAGCTCCCGAAGGTTTCATCTGTCTCTATTTGGAATTAGCTTTGTACTACTGCAGTACAACATTATGAATTTCAACGTATCTTACTGTCACTGGAAAAAAGTCTTGTAAGAACTGCATTTAAACTCAACATGAGTGAAACATCCACATGTTTAAATCAATTGGTGGTTATGCATACCGTATTCAAGTTGAATTACGGTGAGACATATTGAGCTTAATTTACAATGATTCCTTAGCGATTATATTAATCAACGAGAAATCAGTGACAGTGTTCGAATTACCATTTGACGCACGGTATCTGGTCATGGGATAATTAGTCCATATTTCGTTAAAAATGATAATTGTAACCATATACTGTAAACCAAAAACGGTACAGATTATTCTATTTTTTGTGAGAGTTTTACAAAACTTTTGCAGTCCACGAAATCTACGGGTGCGCACACAATAGTTTCAACAAGATGGTGCAACGAACGATACAGCTGTGAGCACCCTAAACTTACACCGTCAGTATTTTGATGGTAAAATAATTTTCATACTTTGAATATCTTTTTAATTCACCAAATTTTGACTCCATCTGATTCATACATTTGTGGTATATTGAGAAATAAAATATTTCAATGACTTTCAATTCAAACAAAATAAGACTGCTTTTAACTTTGTTAAAATTGTAATTATGTGTTAAACTGATAGGCAATAAGTGTGATGAAGAAATGTAACAATTAATTTCCCCTCCGTTATCAACTGCTAATTATAATAAAGAATTACTTCCGTCACATCACTTTCAATTATTAAAAAAGACATTGTTAATTACTTTTTTTGTTCCTTATTTTCCACAATTTTCTCATCTTATTTCCAAGTTAAATAAATGTTCTGATTTCAAAATTTCTTTTTCCAAACCTCCTACCTTGCACTATATTTTTTCAACGGACATTGAGCATCACAACAAAAATGAGAACGCTAGCATTTACCAATTGGTTTGCTCCTGCAAAAAAAATTATATAGGGAAAACAAAGAGGGCCTTCAATATCAGACTAAAAGCGCATTTACAGTATATCAAAAAACCATCTAAATATTTAAACAATCTTTCTTCCATAAAATCAACCTTTGCTGAGCATGTTATTAATTTCAACCACTCAGTTATGTCTACTACTTTTAATTATCCTATTTTTAATAACAATTATTTATAATTTAATATAGGAAGATGCTACCTGTGCCATCTGTGTATGATTATAAAAATACACCTAAATATTTCACCTTCAACTTTTATTTATATATACAGTGTGTCCGAAAAGTATGGAATATATTATACAGGTCGATAAATATGCACTTTACACGAAAAAGTTGTAAACAAAAGTTGTTTATCACTTAGTTATCTACCACCTGGGAGATATCAATTTAAATTTTTGCTGTAAACAAAATTGCAACGAATAACACTTACATTTTTTTAAATGGCAAGGCACGTCTTTATTATACTCATTTGATAGAGTCTTTTTTCTCTTTTCAACCATATGAAACTTGAATACCTTTACATCAAAAAATTTTCAAGAAAAACAAGGACATGTCTAACAAATTTATTTTACTGAGCAGTATTAATCAGGTACGTAATATGTAGTATTGAAACAATTGAATGCACTGTCACAATAGCAAATATTAAACTTTAAATATCTTTACATAAAATTGTTATAACAAAAAAATGTATTTAAACTAAACTTACAATAAATGTTCAAAATGTAAACCATTCATAATTTGACAGTGGTAAATTCGATTTTTAAAACCATCGATTGCTTTTGAAATCATATCTCGAGTTATAGCTCTTATCTCAACTCTAATGCGATTTTTCAAATCTTCAACATTATCAGGTCTATTTACATAAATTTTGCTTTTAATATAGCCCCAAAGAAAAAAATCTAGTGGACTTAAATCCGGCGAGCAAGCAGGTCATTCTGTCGTACTTCTTCTGCCTATCCATGTATTTTGAAAAGTATTATTAAGAAAGTGGCGGACATTAATTCCAAAATGTGGAGGTGCCCCGTCTTGTTGAAGCCATATTCTGTTATGAGGTATATCTGGATCTACTTCATGTGGAAATAACTCGGCCAAAGCAGGAACTAACTCAAATCTTAAGAAATCGAGATAAATATTCGCCGTTAAACTACCTTTAAAAAAATATGGCCCCAAAATTTGACTTCCAATCATTCCTACCCAGACGTTGACTTCCTGTTGGTATTGGGTGTGTCCTTCTAGATACCAGTGAGGATTTTGTGAAGACCAGTAACGTGTGTTTTGTTTGTTAATTGTGCCGTTTAAACAAAACGTGGCCTCATCAGTAAAATTAATTATGGTCTCTAGCAATTTGCCGAACAGAAATTTGTGGATTTTCCTCAACAGACAAGAACACATTTTCTCGTTCCACATTACTTAATGACAAAGGTCTACCAGTTCTACTCGCATCTTTCACCGAACCTGTCTCTTGAAATTTCCGCCAAATTTTGCTTACCGTGGACTGCGAAATGTTTAATTCTGGATGCAAGTTATTAAATAAATTACATACTTCTTCTTTTATTTACAACTTTTTCGTGTAAAGTGCATATTTATCGACCTGTATAATATATTCCATACTTTTCGGACACACTGTATAAATTTGATATTTCTGACTTTATCAATTTTATTAGTTAATGTCAATTCAATTGTGTTAGTTAGTTTTATGTAGTTAAAGTTGCATATTTGTTTTTAAAAGGTAAGCGTCCTCAATATTAGTTGACAATTTTTATATAATTTATAATAACGTTTTTAGTCTGAATATGGTCGTATGTAATTAAGAGGCCGAAACATGTGACTAAATATATTAAATAAAATCTAAGACATTTCATATTTGATTACGACAATGTTCATTTTATTTATTTATTAAATGTAACAATGTTTAATTGGTTGTTTGAGTGGGTTTAGTAACTATTTTTAACATTTAAATTACGTTTATCTTCAAAGTAAGGTTTTACTATGAACGTTATGTTAATAATTTATAATTTATAATATACAACTTAAAAAATATATAAAAAATGGTTATAAAATACAACTTAAAAATCACTCACAGCGTATCTTTTATTGTTTTTATAGATGTGTTTTTGTACGTAGGCTTTTTAGTCAATGGTGTTCCCAAATCACATTTTATCAACGACCTTAGCTTAGCTTACTATCTTTCGTCTTCACATTAATGTAGCACAAAGAACTCAAGCTTAATGGACTTAATTCAATACACTTGTAACAGTTTACGTTATAGTCTAAAGGCATTCTTTTCAGTATAAGAAATATGAATATGAAAGTACGACAAGTAATTAAAAAGACGTTTAAAAAAAAATTCAGAAATAATTTTTTTTCTGGGAAAGCATCCTTAAATTTGTTAATATCCACAAATTAATTAAATTCAGTGTTCTGAAAAAAAAGAGATTTAACAGAAAACAAAAAAAAAATACATTTCTTTAAAATTTAAAATTAATAATTTCGTTTCAGAACACAATTCGATGTATGTACAAGTAATTCGTTAACATTTATAAATACTTGATACACTAAATTGGAACTACAAAGATATTACGACTTTGTATTTTCTTTCTTGAAGACCTAAAATTATTTATTCCTTTTCATCACGCCTAAATTTGAAATTCAAATATATACTGAAATGTACACGACTAAATAAATTTCTGATGTCATAAAAATCGTTCATCTGTACGCAATAAAAGACTAGGGCTTGCAAGGGTAACGGATGTGCCAATTTAATCAATTACCAAAACCCGCTTGTCACATTTGTCAAAGATCCTCAAGTCGTAGAAAAGAAATATTTGGTTCTTTGCTATCGTTCTTAGAAAATAAAAAAAATTTGACGCGTTTCGGTTTTTCTCGAGTCAATTTAATTAATAAATACCAGTCTCAATTATTAATTGTATTAACCCATACTTTTTTAGAACTATGTCAAGCTAAACATAATCCTACTCAATTTGTACCTAATTAAATCTGACAAAGGAAAACCATAGCTTAGTAAAGTGGATCTGGTATAGTAAACTATTAATAGGTAACTATTGATTATTGACATTCGCTGTTAATTATATCGTAGAATCTACAGGTCAAACTTAATATTAATTACTTCTAAATTGTTGGCTATTGTACGTGACATTTCAACATAGAACACAACCTCCGTTTGTAAGATAGCTCCTAGCTGGATTTTAATGGCGTAGGAGTTGACAGGATAGTATTTGTTAATTACACGCGAACAATTACCAAAGCTGATTGTGTGTAGCAGGTGGTGTCTAGCAAGTTGTCAATGCATGTTTTATGCTTGTATTTAAGTTTAAGGAACGTGTCGCAGATGTGATAACATTTCTCATATGCATAGTAGGAACACTGCACCTTCTGGGAACAATTTGAAATACGTATGTAACCTGAAATTTCAAAGATAAAAACCGCAGTTAGATGCATGTTAAAACATACATGTTTTAAATTGTTAGTCTTTTCATTATTTATGTTCTAATTTATACCGTAATTATTTGTTAAAAGTTAAAAAGCAACAAATGCAGCAATTTGTTCTTAAAAAGTGATGTAATTAGTATATAAACGGCAATTCATTTCTGATTACAAATAAAGCACACCGTAATTTAGAAATCTGCTCGGATTTTCTGTTGGATACATAGTAGGTGTTTGTGATTAATACATGCATAAAGTACACAACGATTCCAATTTGCTACTAGAAAGGTGATGCGGGTAACAAAGAGATGGTAGTCCTCAAGCGCTTTTAGCAGATTCATCGGTTTCATTTTTACATCTGTTGTTGTTGTTGTTGTTGTTGTTGTTGTTGTTGTTGTTGAATGTTACCCCATTTATGTTTTGGCTACATAGAACTCTGTATTGTTCTCTTAATAAACTATAAGAAGTTGAAGACTCAGTGTTGTAGCGACAATAATGCAAAATTGCTGTGCTCGTAATGTAAAAATAAAAAAGTAAAAGAAAATCAGGTAAAAGTAAAAAACATTTAAGCTTATATGAGAAAGCTGTTTTACAAAACGTCAAATTATTTGAAGAACTAAAGAGAAAAAAGGTAAACCAACCATCTAACCTTTTTAAAACGATGTAGATCTAATAATTTAATTCCTAATTTTATATAAATCAAACATCACATCCAAACTCGGGGAGTTAAAAAGATTTGTGAAAAAGCAAATTTAACCATCCTACGACATGTGATTTACACTACTAGAAGTAAACTTTATGAAATGGATAAACAAGTTCTGACTTGTAATCCACTTATGTTAACAATAAAAATGAACATGAAAATGGTACCAGATCTAAACAGATAAGTAAATGTAATAATTTATTTAACAAACAGGTTGCAAATTCATATAAAAACATTGATTATATAAATGATAAACTGGTTGTTAATTTAGGCTCTTATAAATTATCCAATTCAGCTCGTTCTGTTTTGTCCAGAGATTTGGATTTTGCTATTGCTGCTTTAAGAATTCCTGTTAAAGACATTATTTCTAACACTGAAGCTAGCATCAGTCATCTTCCAGATCGTGAAGCAGCCGAGATCAGATTTGAAACAACGAGGATACTACAAAGAGCGAAACTTCCACAAAAGAATCTTACCAATTCAGAATACCAAGCATTAAAAGATCTAAGAAATAACAATAATCTTATAATTGTACCAGCCAACAAAGAAAAAGCTACTGTGTTAATGGATAAAATAGAATACTTTAACTTTAAGTTCAAACAACAACAAAAGTATTAAAAGAAAATAATTTATCAACGGAGACCATTAAGAAACTAACACCACAAGATCCTCTTATTCCAAGGTTCTATGGACTATGCAATTGTGGGAACTACATTAGAGTGTATCTCCTACTGCTGATGAGCTCCAAAAGGGCGAAACGGCCGTCCAGTAGTTCACTCTGGTGGCGCTTACACAATTGCATTTACATTGCTTACCCCCAATGTCCTTTTACGTTATGGTTTTATCCCGACGATTTATTCAAAGCTGATTTTGAATTTCGCGGGTGTTAAACTAATTCAACGTGTTTACCGTCGTTTATAGCTATTTTCAAGTATTATTCTTATTGTTTAATGGTGAATACTACAAACAGATAGATGCTGTAGCAATGGGATCGTCAATTTCTCTATTTATTGCTAATTATTTTATGGAAAGTAGAAACTTTAAAATCTGCATTTAAAAAACCAAAACTATGGTTTAGATATGTTGATATTTTTGCGATTTGTTCCCATGATGAAGATGAATTACAATTTTTTTTTCAACACTTTAACCATCAACACCCAAACATAAAATTTAGTATTGAAAAATAAATTAATGGCACCTTACATTTTCTTTATGTAAAGATAGAAAGAAAGTGAGATGATGCTTTAATACATTTAGTTTATCAAAAACCAACACATACAGATCAATGCATAAACGCAAATTCTCACCATCACCCAGCTCAGAAACTTGAAACGATTCGCACATTATATAATCGTGCAACTATAATTTGTCACAAAGATAAATTACAAGAAGAGTTAGAACACCTTAAGAAAGTTTTTATAATATGGTTCTAACACATTGCGTGCCAAGCCATATTCAGAAGAATACCTCCAGGGGCCAAGCACATTTTTTCTTTAAAACATGTAATTTTAAGCATGAAAAGCGGATAGAAATATCTCTTTTTATTGATTTTTGAATTTTGAATTGATTTTGTAAGTTTTTTAGTGTCATTCATAAATGAATGACGTGGCCCCCTGGGAAAGTTTCCTACATTTTTCATTAGGAGGCCACGTCATTCAAAAGTGTATGACAGCTGTTTTCAGTTTTTTTGTATAGTTCTCTTTTGTTTCAGATTTTAAGTTGTAAAGTGTTAGTGTAGAAGTGTATATTGATCCGTAAATAAGATTTTTGAGGTGTCCACTGAGCTATAAACAATGTCAAAACGGAGAAAAGTGTTATCCGAGGCGGAGTTGCAAAAAATTGCAGACGCAATAGATTTAGAGAATGAACAGAATGCTTCAGACTTTGACTCCGATGATTCTGTGATGGATCCAGAATGGGAAGAATCCTCAGCTGATGAGGAATACACTGACAATGATGATACCCAAAATGTTCTTTGAGAAATGGTTTTGGAAGAAGTTGCAGAAGATGAAGAAGAGAATGAGACCCTAGCAGATGAAGATATATTGCTATTGAATTCTGGTTGGACTGAATATGTAGGCCGGCATAAAGTATTTCCTTTCACTGGCCGCGAAGGGCTCCAGGTCGATTTACCAGCTGACATTTCTTCATTTGCGGCATTTTCCCTAATTGTGGATGAGGAAGTAATAGATTTACTTGTTACTGAGACCAATAGGTTTGCACAACAAACATTAGTATCAAAACCGCTAAAAAAATATTCTCGTATGAACAAGTGGGTACCTACTGATGTCGTAGAAATGAAGAAATTTCTAGGTTTTTCATTATGGATGGGTTTGGTAAGGCTAAAGAACTTGCCAGATTATTGGGCAAGTAAAGAAATTTACAAACTCGATATTCCACGTTCAACTATGTCCAGAAATCGTTTTCAGATGTTGTTGAGCATGCTACATTTTAACAATAATGAAACCATTCAACAAGGGCACCGTATCGGAAAAATTCAGCCTCTAGTTGATCTACTCCAAAGGAAATGCCAAGAACTCTTCTGCCCTGACGAAAAAATTGTTGTTGACGAAACCTTAGTACCCTGGAGAGGCCGCCTAATATTCAGACAATATATACCCAACAAAGCTCATCGGTATGGCATCAAATTGTTCAAAATGTGCTCCTCAGATGGGTATACCTGGGCCGGCCTCAGGACAACGTGAAGTTGGATTGGCTAAAAATGTCTGTCTTGAACTGTGTGCTCAACTTTTAAATGAAGGTCGCACTCTATATGTAGATAATTTCTACACTAGCTATGAGTTAGCGAATGCGTTACTAAATAGTCAAACGCATCTTGTCGAGCGTCAAAAAAGAACATGCCCAAGGAAGTTCTGAATGCTAAAATTAAAAGGTGGGATGTAATATCTAGGGAGGACCAAAATGGTATTGTGCTCCTCAAGTGGAAAGACACCCGAGATGTTAGGATATTGTCCACAAAACACGCCCCAATCTTGAAACCAGTGAAAAATCAAGCTGGGCCTTATATTAATGACGATGTTGCACAACCATCCACTTCTACGGCGAATCAGACCACCTTCGTCACTCCAGAACACTACAGATGACACGTCGTCACAAAACTCCAATAATGAAATTGAGCCAGATGTCTCTGCTAGAAAGGAAACGAAACAAAAAACTAAAAAACGTGCAAGGGAAAAGCCAATCGCTGTTCTAGCTTACAATCAAGCAAAGGCGGGTATAGACTTGTCTGACCAAATGGCCTCCTATGCTACAACGCTTAGAAAAGGCGTCAAGTGATACAGAAAACTCGTCATGGAGCTCCTATTGGGAACAGCCATTGTTAACGCTTGAGTGTTGTATAAACATGCAACAAAAAAGAAAATGAGTATACTTAAATTTCGAAAGGATATAGCATCAGCATTGTTAGATATGCCCGAAGGAGGACAGCATGAAACACCAAGGACAACACCAAAACCAAGGAGTACCAATACTACTAATAGGAGGAATACCAATACTACTTATCACCATCTATCAAACAGAGTTAATGAAAGGGGGAAGAAGAAGCCGGTCGAGCAGAAGCCAAACGTCGGGCAAAAATGGTGTACACATATTGTGACAAGTGTTCTGGACAGCCTCAACTTTGTTTGTCGTGTTTTAACATTAAGCATAAATAGATTTTACCTTATTTTATATTTAGAATAAAAATTTTGTTATTTTATTATTTTATAATATGCGCATTTTGATGTCCCAACTTCTTATCTTTCCGTTATTTTCAGAACCAAGTATGGCAAAATGTTACTTAGAGGCCACACTTTCATTATCCCGTATAAACTGTATGTCTTTGTCATCTATTTATGAATGCCACGGAATTAAACGGTTCAAGTACTGTCATTCATATATGAATGGCGCAGCCTCAGGAAAAGTCACTGTCATTCATATATGAATGCCATGGCACGCAATGTGTTAATAAAGAAAGTTTCTTCGACCAAAGACAAGACCTACTTTAACAGATGATTCAACTATTAATGAAAACTCTGTTATTCTACCTTTGGCTTTCAACATAAGTGACAAAATTGGAAGAATACTAAGTAAACATAATATAAAAGTAGCTTATAACACTACAACTAAAACTAAAAATTTGTTGAATCCTATAAAAGACAAAATACCTTACAATATCTGTAAAGTGTACCAATTCCCACGCACCTGTGGCACGGTAAGGGACACTTCGTCGCCAGTTCGTCGTCGCCAGTTCGTCGTCGCCGTTCCGCCGTCGCCATATCGCCGTTTCCATTTCGCCGCTTGTTATTTCGCCGTTTGCTATCTCGCCGTTTGCCGTTTCGTCGTTCAGTTCAAATAAAGTAAATAATAGAATAATAGAACTGATGATATGAAAAAAATATTAAATATTTTTTTTACTCCACATCTTTATATACATAAAGATGGGAGTTATGCGACGGTTTCAAAATCGAAAATTTTAACACCCCTTTTTAAGCGCCGGCCAGCCGGCCGTCCGTATGTAAACACGATTGCGCCTAAACTACTGATGCGATTTTTATGAAACTTGGAATTTAGAGCTTTTGTATAAAATGCAAGCGCTGATTAATTTTTGGACTATATCCCTCGAGCCAAAAGGGCATTTTACAAGAGGCCGTTTGGAGTTTTTTAGTATATTACCGGAAAATATCTTTAATACGTAATTTTTTTTCAAACAAAAGCTGTTTCTATTTAAATTCTACACAAGTTTTGTATAAACATTTTTTTGATGAAATTGTTAATTATCGTATTATCGAGCAAAATGCGTTTTTATTCAATTTATTTAATTAATTACGTCAAGGATATTATTTATTCAATAAAATTTAGTAAGCAAAAGTCGTTGGAAATTACATTCTCTACAACTTTTATTTCAAGAGTTTTTTGATAAAACGTAGTACTTTAGATTTGGAGTTCTGTGATCTAATCGCTTGTTTACTTACTATTTTTTTTACTTACTGTTTTTCGTATCATACCAATTTAAAAAAACTAAAAAAAAAGCAATTTTGAAATTTTTTCCTATTCTAACCGCCACTGGCTAAATAAAAATATTTTTTTCGTCGAAAATGAATAACAATAGAAACAAATTTGTATAAAAAAGTTTATTTTTTGACAAAATCTGGCATTATTTAGCGAACTGCAAAGTTGAGCTTGGTCGCAAAGGGGTTGAAAGTTCAAATATTTACACGTTATTTTCATTTCCTACTTTACTTAAGACAAAACTAATTAAGAGACAAATAGATGTCTATGCATTTTAAAGAATTAAAAGATAATAGTGTTATGTTGGTAATTAGTATAACAAAGATTCAACATTATACCTTTTGTTTAAGGTTTTTCTATTTTTTCTGTTTCTATTTTAACAAAAGGTATACAATTAGTAGTGAATTACTCATCCAGGGATAGCCTAACCTAGACTTTCCAAATTATTGTTAAAATTTTGACAATAGGATCAAAAACAATGTAAATAATCTTTGTTGTCCGGTCCGTCACTATATAACAAACAATATGATCCACTAATTTAGTCTTGATGAATTGATCTACAAGCTAAGGTGATATGGAGGCTTCCACTGTTTTGAGTATTAGAGGGAAGGAGAAATTTTGTAAAGACGGGTATGTGTATGTGTTTGACGCGTGTTCCAAAAGTGACCCTAATATTAAGTTTTGGCGTTGTGAGGAACGTGGGCGGTGTAAAGCCAGGATTCATACACAGCGTGAAGATTTAATCAAACGAGTGAATATTCACTCTCACGATGCTTCGGTCGGGAGAACTGAAGTTCTGACGGTCGTTACCCAAATGAAGAAGCGCGCCACAGAAACAATGGAACAGACCAGCCAAATAATAAACGCATGTACTTCAAATGCAACGCAAGCAGTGCAGGGTTCTTTATCTAACCTCAACGCTTTAAAGAAAATTATAAGACGACAACGAAAAGAAATAAAGAATGCTCCGCCAAATCCTGCTAGTATAGAAGAGTTGGTAATTCCAAAAATATATAAAACATATCAACCAGGCCCAGGTCAAACAGACAATTTTTTAATGTACGAAGATATAAAAGATTTATTAGTGTTTGGTCGAGGAAGTTGGCTTGAACATCTAACTGCTGATACATGGTTTGTTGATGGCACTTTTAAAATAGCCCCCTTATTATATTCTCAAGTCTACGTCATAATGGTGAGAAAACATAATAGTGTACGTCCGGTAATATACGCTTTGTTGCCAAATAAACAAAAACAGACGTATTTGGGATTATTTGAAATAATAACGAATTTACGACCAAATATAAATCCATCAGCCATATAATGCGATTATGAAGTAGCTGCAATTATGGCCATGAGGGAAAGTTTTCCCGGTGTTATTGTCAAGGGCTGCTTCTTTCATCTCGCCCAGAATATGCGGAAAAAGTTTGGCAAACTTGGTTTAACTCGGTTTTACAATAAAGATCCCGAATTTTGGTTGAAAGCTAAAATGATAACAGCGCTCTCTTTTGTTCCCATCGACAACTTAGACGATGCAATTGATGCTCTATCAAACCTTCTCCCAGCGGAACTTTAACAGCTATTAAACTGGTTTGAAGACAACTACGTTGAAAGCCCAAATCGTAGAGGAAACGGTCGACGAGCTGCTCTGTTTGACGTGGAATTTGTATCAAAAGACGTTGGCAGGCCAAGATAGTACAAACAACCACGCTGAAGCAGCGCACAGGAGATTACAAACAGAGTTAGGTATGTATGAATACCATTCTGCAGTAGTTGTGCAAAGTGAAAATTAATCATTTTTAAAAGTGTATAAAAATTAGTGGGTACCTAACAAATCTTTCAACTTCTAGGGGTTCAGCATCCTACTTTATGGAAGTTCATCGATGGTCTTCGTGCGGTGCAGAAGAGACGGGACATATATTATGAGCATATTATAGCTGGAAATGAATCCGCAAAAAAATTAAGAAGATACAGAGAAGCAGATGCGAGAATATTGCACATAGTACAAAATTTTGAATAACATAACGTTGTTGAGTATCTTCGTCTGTAAAACTGCCCGACAGTGGAATGAAGCTTTTTTCCAAGGTAGGTATACTATTTTATTTACTATCAGTGCATTATCATTCAAATTAACACAAATTATTCGAACTGAAAGTCAATAACTGGAAATTGTTTTTAATCTAACTGTCGGGGAAAACAAACGCGTTTTGTGTCAAACGTTTTATAATTTAATTTTCATAGTTTATCAAAACTTTTGCCTTGCTAAAGGGGTTAAAAACATTGGTTCTGAAAGCGTGCTCATTGCATATTTCAGCCAATTGGCTGAAACAAAAAAGGCTTCAACTCTGTGGGCTACATATTCAATGCTTCGTGCAACTTTAAGTATTAAAAACTGTATTGATATTTCAAAAAATTCAAGCTTAATAGCATACCTTAAAAAACAAAATATTGGCTACAAACCGAAGAAATCCAGAGTTTTTAGTCAAGTTCAAATTGACACATTTTTGAAAGATGCTACACAAGAGTTTCTACCTCACAAAGTAAGAAATTTACTTTTTACTTTATTCTGTACTTTTCATTATAATATGATTTAATTTTGTAGACTGCTATAATAATGGGGATTTCCGGTGCTTGCCGCACAGACAAATTATACCAAGTGAAAGTAAGCGAAGTAGAATCCTTAAACAATAAAATTAGTATAGTAATTCCTAATACAAAAACTTACCATCCTCTATCATTTCTTATAACAGATGTCCAATGGATAAATGTAGTAACTCAATATATAAATCTCCGAAAACATGTTGAAGGCAAGAAAATCTTTCAGCAGCTGAGATTTGGAATAATTACCAAACAGTGTTTTGGCAACATTACTATTGCTCAGTTTCCCAAGAAAATAGCAACGTTTTTGGGACTGAATAATACCGATAGCTTTAATGGCCATTGCTTCAGGCGGACTTCTGCGACTTTATTGGCAAATCGAGGAGGAGATGTCCTACAATTAAAAAGATTAGGAAGCTGGAAGTCTAGTTCAGTGGCGGAAGGTTACGTGGAGAATTCTTCAGAAGGTCAAGAAAAAGTTGCCCAATTATTGTCTTCTGCAAAGACGAACATTCAACAGGAAGCTATACCTTCAACATCTCATAATCCTGCAAATATTGTAACTGCCAGTACGTCAAAGCACGAATTCATTTTTTCTAAAGATGATAAATATGGGATAAACTCTACATTTAATACGTATGATAGCTCTAATGTTGTAATTAATATAAATAAACCAACATAACCTAATTATTTCTGTGTTGAATGTAAATAATTGTTCATTCGTGTGAAGTAAATTCTATAGAAAAAAAATCCTACTTTTTCATATAAGCTTTCATGTTTGTTTTTTTTTTTTAACTATTTTTTATCTTTATAAATTCATACACAGCTGCGATGACCACATTTCGCTTCGTCCTATAACATACCTACATTTTAGTACCGTCATCGTTGCTAGCATTGATAATACATACTTTCGTGTCACAATGTGACTGTCTAAAAACGTTATTAGTTTTTACAGCTTCTAATCTTTGCTGCTGCCACTGCCCCATAGAATAGGTTGCATTTTTTTTTAGTTTGACGTTTTATCTTGCACACAACACATTGAACGGCTGTTCACAAGCATTGCCTTAAAGAATACTATAATTGGATAACCGTTAACACACACAATTGTATATTGTACATTTATCTTTACCTCCGGTTCCTAACACCTGCCCTATCGTATTCCACGCATTTACGCGGATACCTACGTTTATTTTTAAAGTCAACTTGGCGTTTATTACAGAGTACTACATCAAATTGATGCACCAGATCAACTAAATGCCTATCGTCAACACTCATTTATAGGGAAAAAACACGTGTACAATAACTTGAATAACTTTAGTTTTAGCGCACATACTACGAATTGCTTGTAAGTATGCGCAGTCATGCGCAGTATCGCAGTGTGCATTTATCATTTTATTTAAGTAGATAAAGCTTAAACCAATTCTTAAATAAATGAAGTGCATAAATAGGGTAATTAGAAATCCGTAGTTCAAATGCTTAAAAGTTAAATGTTAATGACAAATGTTAAATAGGTCTGCATAAATCCACCTTTAACCTGTATAAAATCATTGTATACTGTCAATTTAAATTGTACTAAATAAATACACCATTTACCCTAAAAAAATCTTTAAAGAACAAAATGTTCCTGTGACTGCTATTTTAAATTAGAAAATGTAAGGCAACCCAAATGACTAGTACGCAAATGTATAATTGGTTACATATGAAGTAGTTAAAAAATTGTTTTCTTATAACATATAATTAATCTTGATCACTAAACGAATACAGAGTACAGTCTTTTAACATAACTTTTATTCAAAAATTTACAAAGTAGAAAAATGAAACCGTACTTCTTTTAGTACAAAATACAACACATTCTATTTATCTTAATAATTGATTAATCATCGCTACTTAAAGATTCACTTTCTTCAGTTTCCCGCTCATCTTCATCTGAATCACTATTAGTCATTCTAAACGTCAAACTTTTCTCAACCTTATCAAATAAAATTTTTTTCACAAAGATGTAACACATGATTGAACTTATTTTCAAAATCTTCATTGGTTACTTTTTAATATCAATTCTTCGAAGAAGAAGAAATAATACGAAAAGCCAAAATAATCATGTAAATAGAAATCAAAATTTTAACAAATCCCGATACATAATTTGTCGACATAACTTGTTCTTTAAATTAGTTCCCATATTTTCTGGAGTTTTTGTAAACTTGGTAGCCGTTTTTATATAGCAGAAATCACATGAGCTGTGACGTGAGCATTACTTCCTCCAGAAAAAAATCTGAGTTATTCTCAAGTCGCACCTAAAAAAACTGTGATTTTCTGTGTTTTTCTATAATAAAGTTTAATAATATATAGTCGGTTTGTAATGGATTTAATAACCACTGTAATTATTTTTTTTTATTCTATCTTGCCTATCTTTACTTTTATCTTAACTGTTTTCATAATAATTTTTTTGTAATAGTTTTATTCTCTCATTTTAAATCTAAAATTTTGTATTCCTTATTTCTTTTGTTGTGACTAAGTATTATCTTTTCTGTCAGAATAATCTTGTTTTTGTTTTTACATACATTAACCGTCGATTTTCAAATATAACCAAACTGATAAATTATACTGATTTGTTTTTGCTTTTTGTTAGCATTACATTCAAATATACAGCAAGAAAAAAATGAACAATCACATTAAAGAAGATACAAAATAACAGCTCTAGAAGACAAAAGCACAAAAATGCTCTGCAAAACTTGACTAGAACAAAATTAAAAGAAAAAACTTTGAGAGCGTAGAAAAACATTACAACTATACAAAAAATGTATCTATGCCGCACTTCTTAAAGCTTTAAGTAGATACGAAGATGACGATCTAACGAAAACCATATTAGTCGAATGAAAACATAAAACTAAGATTAAAGAAAAAAATCAAATATATCTGAGCACCTAAGAGCATAAAATAATGTAGGTATAGGGAAGGCCAAAAAAAACGAACTGTTTAAGAATAAATTCTTACTTAGGAAGAATACTGAAGAACATGAGAATGGAAAAAAAATGATTATGTCACCAACAACACCAAAAAAATGGCAACCAATATTTTCAACAGCTATTAACAGAAAAACGTAAAGAATTTAAAGACAATAATCCGAGCTTAACGTAGACTAATAGGATCCGTCGTGGTTTTAAACTCGTGGCACATATTTTAAAAGCTTGTTTCTACATTCCAAATGCATCGTGTATGTTTCATAATGGAATTATTCCTTATGAACGGTAACGCCACCAGGCGCTTAAATCCAGTAGTTAGTAAAAAATAGATATGTCATCAGAGCCTACATGCTCTATGTAAATGTAAATCTAATAGGTTTATTAAAACCAATTTAAAGTATAAAACAAAGGAATTATTTTCAATAAACCCTAAATATTAAATGGTACGGTTTCTTGATCCTCCTTATTTGAACTTTAAGTAACACTATTAAAATCTTCTTTCAAGGAGGGGCATAAAAAAAACTGCTCAGTTTTTCTTTGAGGCGACGTTTCGTGCACTAAATGTGCACTTCATCAGGCCACTGCAATTTATTAGCGTAAGTGTAAACAACTATCTAATTTAATAAGTTAGTAGTAACTAAATTACAGATATAACCAGAAAAAACAATAAACGTAAGAACTTACGTAGAACATTAGAGCAAGTTACTCCGAAGTTTTTCGACAAACATGAAACACGTCCTAAACTTAATTGACAACAATGTGATTAGTAAAAGTCAATGATTAAAAACAATAAATAAGTATAAATAATAAATAATAAATGACAATACAATTAAACATGGGGAACAAACACTATGATATGTATAATCAAACATTATTTCAAGGTAACCTGTAATCAAATAATACTAAAAATTGAAAATAACCGCGAAAGTTCTTTTACTAATCACATTGTTGTCAATTAAGTTTAGGACTTGCTCTAATGTTCTACGTAAGCTCTTACGTTTATTGTTTTTTCTGGTTATATCTGTAATTTAGTTACTACTAACTTATTAAATTAGATAGTTGTTTGTACTTACGCTAATAAATTGCAGTGGCCTGATGAAGTGCACATTTAGTGCACGAAACGTCGCCTCAAAGAAAAACTGAGCAGTTTTTTTTATGTCCCTCCTTGAAAGAAGATTTTAATAGTGTTACCTAAATATTAACTAAGTATAACAATGTATTATTTTTGAATTTTGTCAGAACGAATATATGCCATTTCAGAAAAAACGAAAGAAATTTTTCCAGACGACAATAATTTTTGTTATGGAGCTAAATCGTGAAATCGTGAGTGACAAGTAATAAAGTTGACAGCATAAACTTGTTAGCACAATTAATTGACCTAAACCTAATCGGGGTTTCGATTTCCGTTACTGTAGGAAACATTACGACGAATTGCAAGGCACGCCTGTTGAGAAACTTAGCGTACTTTGCTTTTAATTAATCGTATAAAACTGAGGAATTTATTTGTGGTAACTGTGTATATATGTTAACAGTAATTTTTCAGAAATTTTTTGTTAGGCGTGCTATTAGTTAATCGCATATTTGGAAGACTGGAAGTACCTTGTTTTTGATTTAATTTATAATTATTTGCTTTAAGGTTGATCGTACACACGCACTATTCGACACACATGTTACGATTGTTATAACGACTATAACTTCTTCTGCTATGGTTAAAATACGTATATTTGCTGTTATACTTGTGTTTTTTGATGTACTTACTTTCAGTGCTTGACAAATGTAAACGTAATCTGTAGTGTATATTTTTCCCGATTTGGCACTCTTTTAATTATTTCTTATAATTAGTACATCAAGGATTCATTACAACTCACTCTCCGATGCTTTGAGCTCCTATCTATTAAAGTTTTACCGTAACAAAATTTTGGTTAGGTTAATACAACTGTAACCTATAGCAGCCGGCAGATTAAGCATCAAAACAGAAGAAATTTCAGACAGATGGACAGTTTTTAGTATAAGAACTGAGCTTATCAGAAACGACGTAATCAATTGCTTTGTGATGGCTTATCAAAACTTTGTATTGCTGTAACCGAATAGACTAATGAGCTTATGTTCTGAAGGATTCTGCAAACGATTCAAGCACAGCAACGACTGATGATCGAGTATCATAGTATAACGAGATCTTTCTACATATGGATGGTACTTTTCTACAGCCAAACATTTTTTCTCGGTTGTGGAATAATACCACTCCGCTTTAGTAAGCATTCGAGTGAGGTAACTAACAACCTTATCACAATTCGCAGTCGTTTGACTTAACACAGTACCTAAACAAAAGTCCGAAGAGTCTGTGCCACAAAAGGAAACAAAAAACCAGGACACGACAAGATCGGTGCCGCAGCAAAGCTGTTTTTAAGATAATCAAAAGCGGTTTGACATTCTGATGTCTAATAAAAATTTCCAGTTTTACGAGTAAGAGCAGAAAGTAGAGACGTGAAAAAGAAAACGACGGTATCAACTAGTCATACCAATAAATCGTCTGGTATCAGTGACGTTTGAAGGAGTGGGGATATTTTTGTTTGGGTTTACCAACAGACTATTTTGTTGACCACGTACTCGAGGTAATTCAGACAGAAATTACATTTTTCTCGACGTAATCAGAAATAAGCGAAACAGTACAGCTCCAAATCTACTTTCAACACACGATTAATCAATTGGTAAAATGTAGCAGGTGCATTATGTAATCCAAATGGCATGCGCGTAAACTGACAAAAACCACGATAAGAAATAATAAAAGCAGTAAGAGCTTTAGACTATTCTGATAACGGATACTGCCAATACGCCGACGGAATATCTAAGCTGGAAAGAAAACGGACATGTTTCAACTGTTGTAAGATAAAAGTAATGCAAGGTAACATTTAAGCATGGTTCTGAGCAGGGACCTGGACCGAAACGTAATAACGGTTCCGGTACGGTTCTGGTTTAACTGAAAAATTTTTTAACGGTTCCGGTTCCGGTTTAGATTCCTATAGACACAAACGGTCCGGTTCTTGTTTTTTTTTCGGTACTTTTCGGTTTTTTTCGGTTCTAGTAATTCAACTACATATTTAAATAAATAACAAAAATAATTTATACAACTCAACAGAAGCGTACAGAAGTTAGAGAAAGATTAATAAGTGTCATGCATGGCCATTCTTTACTAAACATTATATAAACGTGTTCTACCTACTCATCATATGTATTGTAAACCCAAAATTCATTCGTTCAAAAGGTCACTTTTATCTTATGACCAGTCATCAGTTTATGTTATCGTCATTTTGTCAATTATGTTTTGACTATAGGTATGACGGGAAATTCTCATTCCACGTTTGTTTCTGTTAAAATACAAATTCAAGGGAATTTTTTTTAAGATTTGGTCTAAAGTGGCCGATTTTCAAGATATTTGCACTTACAGTTTTTAGACCGGTTCTGACTACTTAAATAAGTGAAGATTGACTGTTGACTTGAACTATGCGGTAAATTCCAAGAGCTCTGTTGTATTTTAAAATGTATTTTGTTGATTTCTTTTAAATTCGCAATCATCCACAAAATAAATCGTTAATAAAATAATTACAATAAATAAATAATCATCAATCTTCATTTCTACGTTTTAACACTGACCCAACTTAACAAAATGCACTTTTTTGTACTCGATTACAATTATCTTGTTGCAACCAAAACAAGACCTTAAGTAATACAAAAAAATGTGCAATGTAAGAAGTATAAATACCAAATTCAGTGTACAGTTCAGTGTTCAGAGTGTTATTCATAATCAATGATTATTCCTACCTACGAAGGTCGTGGGCGAGAAAGACCACCTCGTGTACTAGCAGCTAAAGAGCAAGCAAAACAATAAATATTTTCAATAATATCAAAACTTAAATAGTTGTTTTTCTGTAATGTATATACAGGTATTGCAAATTATAGAAGATCGTCCCCGCAGTAGCACTAGAGAGTTAACTCGCAAAATTAACGTATTCCATAGTACACCACACCATATTCTGAAAAGTTATTCTCTGCACCTTTATATCCTTATAATAGTTAACATACGTTAGTTTTGAATCGCGACGTTGATTTTGTGAGTGGTTGCAATAACAAACGGCTTTTGACCTAAGTTCAGTGCCAACATATCATTTTTAGATAAGTAGCTGTAATTTGACGCGTCTAAAAAATACGAATCTATTATTTGTTCTTACTGGAGTCATATTAAAAAGATACCAGCTATTTTTCTCGCAGCAAAGAAATTATTAATATACAGTGCACGTCGCTTATTGGAATTATGGATAATGTTATCAATCGGGTAATGTTATCACTTTATTAAAGAACAGGCCGGACGTATGCTACTACATAGATAAAACACCGCTTATAGTAATCATAATATCAATAATCATAATGGAGTTTTCAATTTTCTTCTCAGGTTTGTTTCTATGCATAAACTTTTTTGCTGAATTTTCACAATACGATTGTATATATATAGTGCAAGCTTAATTTTTCCAGTCTTGTTTATTTATTTAAGTATTTTGACTGACCTTCGTTACGTTACATCATTTAAACATCTGTAACCATTCTTAGAATAACAACTTAAATTAACTACGTCTTATCTGCCAACGTCATTTTGTATTTATTTATGGTGTTAGCAAACTTCTGAGAAGAATTGTGTAGTTCTTAGAACAGTGAATTAAACATCAGAACGGTATTTTGTTTTCTTTTTATTAATGTTGTTTTGATTTTTTAAACGTACTGTATTTTCTAATTAAACATTACATATTCACTGCTCTTCCAAAGTTTTTGTGTATTACGCTTAATAATTATGTTTACAACTTTGAAAATAAAACCGAAAAGAACCGAAAAAACACCGAAAAATAAATAAAGGTTCCGGTCCGGTTTGGTAATTTTAACTTGGACAAATTTCGGTTCCGGTTGCGGTTCCGGTTTCGGTCCAATTAAAAATACCGGTTTCGGTCCGGTTTTCGGTTTTATATCGGTCCGGTCCAGGTCCCTGGTTCTGAGTCACCTAGTCACTTTTTATTATCTTTCTTTTTTACTAAAACAATTGGACTGAACCACTCAATGCTCGACGGTATTACAACATCCGTACACAACATTAAGGTGGCAATGCGTTGATTAATTGATTCAACGGTAGTGCGTATTTGGTGTTGAACGAGAGAAGTATGATCAAGACCAGAAAATTGTTTCAAGAACGCACCTACGACAACGTCGCCGTCGTTTAAAAGTTGTCGATCAAGAAGAAATTCCGAGATAGCAATAATAGAGTTCAAAGAAATAGTATTAACCAAAGGAGAAGTAGAGTAAATCTTTAAAGTCTATGCCAAAGTTTAGGTATAAATGTTAATAACTTTCCAGAAGTCGATAACTAAAAGGTTGTTGCGAAACTCTAGAATAAACAAAGTGTTGAGTGTTTTCACATTACCTTTTAAAAAAACGGCAGAACAACTGATCCTACTACAGTACACTTATTGTCCTTAGTCAAATTACAGGAAGGCATAGAAAAAAGAGACAGACGAATATCCAAAGATCGTAGAATTTGCCGCCTTAGACCGCTCAGAATGGTTCGAGTAGCACCAGTATCAAAAAGACCATTAAAAGAAAAATCTAAAACATTAACTTTAAAATATGGACAAAGATAACGTAGAATATACGACTCGGTCAGTAGAATTTTTTTAGTTTGCCGAGACAGTTTTACATTGTCCATAGCCAAAACAGTAAAAAATCGGAGAGATATGTTCAGTCTGACGACAATTTCCATAAGTAACGCGAATAGAAGTGCCAAGAAAATCTCCACAAGAAAAATTAGAAACCAAAGGAATAGAAGTTGAAACGTCTTCTTTGAACCGTACAGAACGATTCTTAGAAGTAGAATCAACAGAAGAGACCGATGTGTCACTAACATATGCCAACGCAAGTTTCAACAATTGAGTAGTTCGCCGCAAAGGAGTTGGTTTGTAGTTGTCTACCTAGAATTTAGTTAACTCCAGCTGCTTGTCATAATTAATCAACTGCGCTTTGTGTTAATCTTAAGGAAGGCTAGTAGTACGGAGTTCGATTACGCTGGATCGTCTTTATTAAGTTATTAAAGTTTTTTAAGAAACGGGCAAAGATAATCTTTGAAAGAGACTTTGCATAATAATCACAAACATGCCGATCGATTCTTGATGCCTTATTATTTGATTTAGAGTTTCATCCCATAATCGATCGTCGTAATCAGGTGGTAAAAATTCTGACTTCAGTAATGTTACCTACGTCTTACCAGGAACGTAAAGAATCTCGATTTGTTTTAAATTAACACAAAACCTTTCCAGTTAGTCCAAGTTGACGATGCTACTGTGATACTTTTTCTCCAACAGGTGACATATATAGACAACGACGTTGTTTGTATACCCACAAGGTACTAGCTCGTTTGAATCGTCCGCAAACGCTGAAGAAATAGAACCTACACGAAAGAAAGTTCCTTCTTCTAATTGTAAACGTTAGGCACCACATCTCGTGTTTTGAGTCGCGTAGGGTTATTACAACATGCAAACGAGTTGTATCCTTAGTCGTGATAATGAACGTAATCCGTGTGACAAATCTTGCGTGCATACGACCTACTTTAAAGCAAATAATTATATATAAAAAACAAGGTACTTACAGCAGCGTTCCGAATATAAGATTAGCTAATGGCACATCCAACTCAAATTCCATAAAATTTCTGCAAATTAAATTGATGCATATATACACAGTTACTACAAATAAATTGGTCAGTTTTATACAATTAATTAAAACCAATTGCGCTTTCCGAACTAAATTAAAGTAGCAGGTGTGCCCTCCGATTCGCCGTAATGCTTCCTACAGTAACAGAAATCTAAACGCTGATATCAATTATCTCATTTAACGTATTGTTACGAGCTCATAGGTCTTACGAACCTTGCACGGCCAACTCACACAGTCGGAGATAGGGGAGGTTCAAGTGAATAATAATTAAGGGCGCCAGATCTTTTATAATTAACACTTCTTCCTCGATCAAGACAGACGGTCCAAGCCTGTAACGAATTTTTAGGTTCGTAATCCTTGTTACTCTAATGTTCGGGTAACCACAATAAAAGAGAGAGGTATGATACCATAAAAGAAAGATTAACAGGTATAAAAACTTTAACTTAGTAACGTAGATTATTAACAAGAGTATATCTAATTCTCAATGCATAAATGCCAGAAGTATCGGCAACACACAATACAAAAGTTGAATCGAAGTGAATAGCGAAGAAAATTTCGTAGTAAATATTGCTCGTAGACAGCATGCGATACACACAAAATAATTAATGAAACTACCTTAACGGTATTAAAACAATGATCGTAATTACGGAAATTAACATTGGCAAAAGTTCCGTGAGTGACTTTTCTGACAGCGATAAAATAATTAAATAAACTTACCCACAATCCAGTACCTACTTAATCGAAGAAAACGTTTTCCTCGGTGAGTGAGCCTGGAATAAATTTGAACAGCAAATCGTATCAACACAATGACTCACGAAAGCAAGATCTACAAAATTGTTAATTATTGCTAAAAGAAAGTACACATAACAGAACTTGATTATCGAATGTTGTTGTACACATTCAATGAAAGTTGGTTTCGCAGGTGTTTGCCGCATGAGTAGGATCTCGAAGAAAAGTTCTTGTCTTCGGTTTTTTTTGTTTAAAACGTAGGCCTTATAGAGTTATACTCGTCCCATGAAGATATTTATCGATATTAATCCCTCATTATTCTTCATTCAATAGAAACATGTGGCCAAAGTGTGGCACTGCAAACACGCAATGAATTCACAATTTGATGTCCATTACAGAGGATGTTATTAGAAAACTTGAAGTCTCTATGCGAAACAGGCCATTTTATGCAGTTGTCAGCTTAACGACTTCGTCGTAAAAAATGACAGTCACAAGAAAAGATCGGCAGAGGGCGTCATAACCGGAATCTAATTTTAATTCAATATACAGGGTATTAGGTTATTACGTAAAATTTTGCACGGAACAGTATAGTTTGACAATATGCATCCCATACAGCGCTTATATTCCGTGCATGCCTTTCCACAATAAATGAACATGTGCGGATGAACAAAATTGCTACGATAACAAAAATAAATCAAATCGCGCTGTAAAATGAAAATGTGTTCTTGCCCCAGCAAATTTCTTACAACCAACACATTCAAAACCGCTATTTATTTAGTCAACGTTAATGTGGATAATCTAAAATATTTATGATGTAGAAACCTCTGGGCCTGACGTGTTATTTTCTTAACGTTCAAAGCGAAAATATCCTCAATGACCACCGGTGCGTAAAATTACATTATAACTGAACGAAATTCGTACAATACAAAAACTATACCAAAATATTTTTAATAATAAATGTTTTTTTTTGTTTTGTTGTTCTAAACTGTCAAATTAAGAAAAAGCTTTCATTGATTAATTCCTGTTTTTTAATACTTGTGAAAGTTGAGTATTTATAGTAGTAAAATATTGGTACTGTTTTTTTCTTCTATAATTGAAACTATTAACAGATTTTTTTAAGATGTCGCATTCAAGAATTTTATAGATAATAGTAGAATTTGTATACATAAAAATACAGCTATACGAATTACTTCTAGTAAATAGCAAAAAAAAACATTTATCAAAATTAGTTACATTTTATTTACTATGTAATATAATAAAAAAGCTAAATTATGCAATAAACTTATAATTTATGATCTGACTATTTAAGAGTAAAAAAAACAAGAAACTTTTTGCAAATCACTTCTCATTAAGTTATATAAGGAACGATCGTCATAAACACCGTTTAACCGTATTAAGAATATAACAATGTGCATAATGCATTATAAACGTCATAATCCATTCTTTTATAAACGAGTATAAGACCTCAGGATATGATTTAATTGAGTTCGGTCTTGACCTGTGACCACTTTGATTACAGATACAATTCTATACAATAATTGATGAGAATATTTTCAAACATTACCTACATAATTCAATTATATCTTGTTGATTAAATCTTGTATTCAATTGCATTATAGTTTATTGTAGAAAACATTTGCAAGCAACATTCTACATCCATTGTATGTGAACTATAATAATGTAATTGGCCTTGTTTCAAAATTTGCTTAAACAAAATACAATTTAAAGTAACGCAATAAATATAAACAGAAATGAATATCAAAATCGTCTTTTACAAAGTAAACGAAAGGTAGTTTAAAATAATCATGAGAATAACGTCTTCCAATTTAGGCTTTTTTTATTATCTTTAAAGTAACTTTGACAAGTTGCAGGGGGATTTTTAAAAGCACCCCTAACTTATCAATCAAGTCAAATGAAAAACTTTTTTCGAATTAAAGGGAAACGTATAATGACAACATGGTTCGTACTAAAAGGTTGATATTCCGAATATAGCTTTAAATTCACTGTATCTTTTAAAATTAAATAAAAATTTAATTAAGTACAGACACTTTTTTCCATATTTGTATATAATATAAATCAACTATAAAAATAGTATATACAATTGTATTTGTTTTTATTTATTAAAGTAAACATTTTTTTATTAATTTTTTTGTGAATTTACAGCCTGGTGCTTATAGCTATAAGTAAATAGGATTAATAAATTACACTTCTCCTGGTTAATACAATAAGAGATAAATGACTAACTTTAATATTGTACGATGTGTTTATTGGTCTAAAATATCTGTTGGCCACTGCTTCTTTAATATTGTTCTGACTAATGGTTGAGTAGAAGTTGTTTTGCTTGTTCATTGGGGTGGTCTAGAAGTTGTTCCGGGTATTTTCTGGTTAGCCTGGTGATTTCTTCACTAATTAGCGATATGCCGGCATTTTGGATTAGATTTTCTGTATAATTTGTGTATTAGATAATTTTGCGCATCCCCAGAGCTGGACTCCATATGCCGAGATAGGCTTTAGTACGCACTTGTATAATATAATTTTATTTTCCGTGGTAAGTTTTGATTTTTGTTCAATTAGCTAACCCATTTTCTGTATTTTTAGGTTGAGTTGACTTTTGTTGCCATGATAAGCGGCTTCCAGGTAAAATTTTGATCTATGATTAATCCAAAGTACTTTACTTGGGTGTTAACTAGCAGTTGCCTATTGTTTAGTGATATTGAAGCACTTCTAATGTTTTGGTTGGTGAAGGTGATTTGCTTGGACTTTATAGAGTTTACCTTGACTTTCCATCTGCCTAACCAGTCTTGTAGTAGATTGAGGTGTGTTTGCAAGTTATCAGATGCAATTTGAGGGTTGTCGTTTATGGATATTATTGCCATATCATCAGCCAATGTGGCAGTTGTGGTTGCGTTTGTGGTCGGGGTGTCAGCCGTGAATATTAGGTAAAAAATAGAACCCAAGGCACTTTCCTGTGAAACAACGGACTTTATAAGGTAATAGATTAAAATTGCTGTGTGGAATTTTACTTGGAAGTATCGTTATGAAAGGTATGAGTTTGCAACAAAGTCTTGTTGAAAATCTATAAAGGCAGCTGTACATATTTTTTTTTCTTCAAGGCATATGTGAATCTTTCTAATGATTCTATGGCATTGATGTAAAATGTAGTAAAATGGCTTTTTCTAAAACCATATTGATAAATTTTTCTAAATGTGTTTATTTCAGTATCTTCGAAAACTCTCATGAGCAGTATTAATAGTCTTTCTAAGATTTTGAACATTATTGGTAGCAAGCTTATAGGCTGATGCAAGGTGACCGTATTTGGTGGTTTACTTTGGTTTGTTGACCATTATTATTTGTGCAAAGTTCCACGTGATCTAGTTTTAGTACACTGTTATATATGGAAGTTAACAGGACTAAAACGTTTTTGGGTAGTAAAGCCGGTAATGAAATCGAATACGAGTGCTTTCTAGTTATTACATTTAAAAAAAATGGTTTTATTGGTCGCATCATAGGACAGGAGGAGTCTAAAAAGTTTATAACTTGATTATCGTCAATAATGTTCGCCTTGTGCGCACTATAGACTTGTGACAGCTTGCAACAGCCTTATCGTGTTTAGTTTTTGCCCAACTTCCATCTCCTTTTCTTAGAGGTAGAATGTGCTGCGTCTGTCGCTTGAAAGATTTAGTTGTTTTCCAAACTGTGTAGTCTTCTTTGGTAAAACTAGTGATATATGATTTAAAAGTAGCTTTACAAATATCCTGTAGTGCTGTTCTTAATTATCAGGTTAGATTATCGTATCCTCTCTTGTCTATTAGATTTCGACTTATTTGAATTCTGCGTCGGGCTGTTACGTGCATAAATTTAAAAATGTAATACCCTGTATATTTATTACACGGAAGTTAGATTTTTACTTTCGACGCCCTCTAACTAGTTTCGTTTTACTTGATTTCCTGTAAAGACGTCAAACCATCCATTACTGAAATTCTTGTGATGTCTAAATTAATTTTCTAACATCGACGTATGCGGAAACTATGATATAAAACAAAAACACATTTTTATTAGTTTATTCATCACAGGGTAAGCTTTTCCTATTGGTTTTTAGAATTATTTAGTAATTGTCATGTTAATTAGTTACGACCCGACATGTGTTAGTAAAAAAATGGTATCGACCCAATACCTTAATGGAAATATAATTTGGAAGGCCCACGTTAAAGCTAAAAACGAAGTCTTCACAAGAAAATTTTCTCCGATGTACTCTTACTTACGAGTCAATAGACTGCGATATTTCTTTTAATTCAATGTGTGCAACAGCATTCGATAACCAATTTTTTGTCTAATTTCTTTTAGCATTAATTAATAGTTTTGTAGATTTTTGCTTTCGTGAGTCATTGTGCTGACACGATTTGCTCTATTCATTAATATTCTAGATCAATTCAACGAAGAAAACGTTTTCTTCTGGCAAGTACTGGATTGTGGGTAAGTCTAATTACATTTATGTCATAATTAAGGTGTCTCACAAAAATTTTGCTGGTTGTTCTAACTTACGTAATTACAATTATCGTTTCAATACCATTTAGTTCATTTCATTAATTATTTTGTGTATTGCATGCTGTTAGTATTTGTCATTATCAATTTAATTTTCTTCGCTATACATACCCTATGTCTAATTTAAGCCTATGTATTGTGTGTTGCCGTTACTTCTGGCGTTTATATAACTTTTGTCGGATAATTAACTATAAATTTTGTGTTTGTTGTTAGTAATCAACAAGATTAAAGTTGTACATATCTATCTTTCTTTTTTTTTTTGGTCCGTTGCGGATTACAAACTTTTTTTTTGCGAAGAGGAAAAACTCATATTCACCTTGATGTAGGGTAGTGCCGGACTCATACCCTCTTGGGCATGACTTCTACGCTGTACAGTTCCCGCCTTTTTGGCATAACCATCTACAGGTGTTTTCTACTTTTTTTTTTACTGTACATTTTCTGTGCGTAACTCATCTTGTTCTTTCTCTTGCATGATTCTTTCCAAGTAGCTTTTTATCACTTCCCAATTATTTTTATTTTTAAACATAAACTCTATCATATTTTCTGGCATCACTTTTGGCCGTTTAGAGTTTTTGATAGCGTGTGTCTTAAATTTTACCATTTTTTACAATGAAACATTGTGTGCTCTGAAGTGTCGTTTATTTTCGTGCAGTAGACACACACATTTTAGATTTAGTTTCTTTCCTATTCTGTATGCGTATAATAAGAATACTCCATGGCCTGTTAGACACTGTGTCAAATGAATGAACACCTGGCCATGTTTTCTTTCTAGCCAGCTTTCTATTTTTGGGATTAGTCGATGTGTCCATCTGCCCGTTGTTGTGGTATCACATTCTTCCTGCCATTGTTTATATGTAATGCTTTTCTCTTTTATTATATCTATCTTATTTGTGTCTTGTCGCTGGTCGGAGTAGCGCTTTCTTTCGTGGGCTATAAGAGGGATTGGATCCAGCTACTATCATTACTGCGGCTGTTCAAGCCGTCGTATATGCACTGCATACACTAAGAGCCATTATTCTTTGGGTTGTTCCAATCTTATTTTGATAACGTTGTATTTTAATTGCCTCTGCCTATATAGGTGCTCCGTATAGTACAATTGATTGAGTAGATAGTGCTAAAACTTTTCTTTTATTCGAACTTGGTCCCCGAAGATTTGGTAACAACGCTCTATCTGTTCTTCTAGCTTTATCGCATTCATGCTCGATGTGTTTACCGAAAAGCAGCCCCCTATCAAGAAACATGCCGAGGTATGTTACTTGAGTCGACGGTCTAATAGTGAGATCTGAGATTAAATTGAATGCTGCCGATATTTTGTATTAAGGACTATAGGTGCGATTTTTTCTACAGCTATTTCTAAGTTATTTTGTTCCATTCGTAGTTTAATGGCATGAAGAGTCTTGTCAGTTTTGATAACGACATCTTCTGCGTCTTTGGCTGTCACAGACACGGCCAAATCATATCCATAACAGATTAATTCGACGTCTTCTGGGACGCATATTAACATAACATCGTGGTAGAGGACGTTTCACAAGGTTGGTCGAAGGACTGAGCCCTGCGGGACGCCGCTGACGACCATTTTTCTAGCTGTACTGTACGGTTTGTAAAGTACGCTTCGATTACACTCACAAGGTAGTTGCTAATCTTTATCTTCCGGAGCTTCTTTAGCATTTTTTTCCATGACGCAGTGGTAAATGCGATTCTAACATCTATTAAATTAGGGCATTCCACTTTCTTTTGGCGAAGTCCTTCTTTTGCTTCTATTTCTTCCAATAATCTCTGATTCAAGAGATTTTCATAAAGTTTAGCTACCACATTAAAAAGGCATATCGGTCTATACTTCGCTGTTTCCTCCTTCGTTTTTCTGGGTTTCGGTATTAGGATTAGTTTGGAGTTTTTTCATATATCTGAGAACGAATTCGACGTTATCTGGTCCGGGAGCCTTTCCTATCTTATTTTTTTACATGCGGTTATTATTTCTATTTCGCTGAAAGCATTACAATCAGAGATTGTAGTTTGTTTCATTACCATATCTAGGCCCTTTGTTCCAATCACAGAAAGACTGTTGAATTTTTCTCCACATTCACGAGGAAGTAGTGACATCTTCGGGTTTGGAAGTCTTAACTGTGTCCTGACAATTTTATAACCGTCGCCAAAGATATCTTTTTTTAGTTGGTTACACAGGCTCGGCCACTGTTTTCTTTTAGCTTGTGTGATTGTCTTTTTTAAGATTGTTTTTGCATCTTTATATTCATTTTTTCTAGTTTCTCTAATCTCTTGCCTTTTAGTTTGTTAAAATATTTTCCTTTTCATTTTAACTTTAGCGATGCGCGTTTGGATTTCTTCCGACCACCAATAAGGCATCTTATAGTTCTCCCCGCATCTCATACGTGGTGTACACTTTTACACTTTTTTAATTAATTCTTTGCATTCATTTGCACCTACTCCGTCTCTTTCTTTTCGTCGAATAGCTTGTTTAACTTTTCTATTACTGGCTTACCGTATATGTACTTGATTGCATTCTTCTCTTCTTCTGGTATGTTTAGTATAGGGTTTAGGCGGTTTTAATGCCGCTACATCTTCGCTGACCATTGTGAAGTCAATATAAGACGATCCATTATGTCGAAATAGAGTGGGTGTCTTGCTATCATTTAGAATTACCAGGTCTAAAAAGCATGCCCATTCCAATAATGCTTTTCTACGAGTGTTGGTAACCTTTCCGCCTCAGTAGGCGTGTCTGGCTTTAAAATCTCCTGTTATTATGATTTGTTTTCTTTGCCTATTGGTAACCTTTAGTTGTTCTTGCATATCCGCCAGATACTTAGTAAACAGTGTAAACGTGCAGTTTGGACTTATGTATACGCTGTACAGAACATATTTTTGAACATCCACGCACACAAAACATTGACTAGTTTGAATAATTGCAACCGCTTTATTCTCATTAGCATAAGTATTGCTTTTTCCCTTGCATCTTGCGATATTTGGTTCACTGTTTTGATAGTTTTCTATCTTTCTAGAAGATCCTGGTATTTTACTACTTCTTTCTCTTTTTCTTCCGTGCGATCATGATCTCTCATATTTTTTATGGCTCTTTTTATTATAGATAGTAATTCAGGTTCTTTTTTTTAATTTCTTTGTGGACATTGTTGTTGTCCTGGCAGAATTTAGCCAGATCTTCCATCTTTTCTTTAAGACTTTTCAATATGCTAGGTATTTCGGCAATCGATGTAGGGTTTGAGTTGATTTTTCTCCTCTTGCTTGATCCTTTTAGGGTTTGGAGAGAGTAGGTCGATCCTACGCTATATGTAGAGCTTTGGCTTTGGCCCTCGCTAAAGCTTCTTTGATGTTTGTGCGGTGTTCTTACAATAGACTCCCGTCTTTTTAAGGGTTCTAGAATTACTTTCTATATTCGCGTCGTTGCGTTGTTGAGCCAGTAGCTATATCATGTGCCTCGGCCTGGTCCTCCGTCGGAAACACTGAGCGGTCGTTGGCTGACGGTCGGGGGGGGGGGGGAGGCACTTGCGTACCACCCTCTCCGACCGGTACTAGAGTTTCCATACCTTGCACCGTAAATTTCCTTCGTATTTCATCTTTCATAGTGACCTTTTACGTGTGACAAAGTTTCGTTTTTTTTGCTTCCGCCAGCATCCGTGTCCATTGCCTTGTCGTTTTTTACTCTCACGTAGTTTAGTCTGCAAATCGATGCAGTTTACCGGGGTGTGGCGTTTGGAGCCATAAGTGAGAGCTGGATCACCTGTGAGGACCAGTTGTCAAACTCCATCACCAGGCGGTCCGGAGATCCGTCTCTAGTGATGCGACCGATTTCGACCAAAAGGTGCTACCTCTGCAGACAAATCCCGTACACCCCACGGATTACCAACCTGATTCTGTTGCAAGTTTGAACCTTCTGTCTTGATCGAACTTGACTAGTGCAAGTTAGCCTAGCAAGGTTCGTAATACTTACAAGTTATAAGGCGAGGTAATGTCTCGCACTGTCAATTTCATCTTGTTGTTTTAATAGAATATTTAGCCGCAGATTTTTGTTTAAGCATGTTTTGAATTCAAACCAGTTTGTTCTCCATGACGTGATATTGCTATAGGTCAATTTATGATGGGAATGTGATCTGTGCAGAGATCCCAGAATAATTTTATGTCTACGTAACTAGGTAAAATACCTTTCAGGATAAAGAAGTCCAGAAGGTCGTTGATTTTATTGTCATCCGATAGTGGGTGACCTGTAGATAAATAAGAGCATTTTGAATTTGTGATGGCCTATCTCAGGTTTTTTCTTTTTGTAGTGCAAAGTCTAGATCCTTAACCTGTATGTTTTGTATTCCAGTCGCCTTCTATGATGAATTTTCCTGCTAGTTGACTAAAGAAGTTGTGGTATTCTTCTGTACTAATTACGTGTCTTGGAGGATTATACATTGCAGCAATGTTAAACGACCACGGCTGAGCTTTGAAACGGAACACTGCTGCCGTTATTTGATCTATTTGGTGTTTAGATTCTACATGCTGGATTATGACGTTATGTATAATAACTGCAGCCACCATGCGCCGTGCCGTCACGATGATTGGTGTGATATATATATATAGAGTAATGTGATACATCGTGCGTTTGGTAAAATGCGTTTCTGATACAAGTAATATGTCAATTTTATTATGTTGAAGATAATGTATTATTTCTGCTTTATGGTTGGAGAGACCGCTGGCATTCTACTCGGCAACGCGAATAGATTTAACGTCCATTATTAAATTTATTATTAACCGTGGAGAGCATGCTTAATATGCTGTTTTGATTTATGGGTTGCGAGAACATTGTTTTGAATTCGATTAAGGTGTTCATTCCCAAGTCTGAAGTTTAATTGTTAGTTGCACCTAATGTTTGTTCTAACTACATTTTGGTTTTGAAATGGATGTTGATAAGTATAGGTTATTTATCTGGATGTTTTCTTTTTTGTATTAAGAAGGTTCATATAAACCGTATATCGTTTGTAGTTTGCGGTATGAATACCATCGCATAGTGCACATTTAGCAAATGAGACATTGATAGGGCCTGTTGCAGTTAGTCTACGGGTGACCATATAGTTGACACCTGCTGCACTGGATAATGTTTTTTCTTTTGTGGGGTTGTTTTATTACTACTTTCATATTGCCTAAATACTCTAGTTCATAAATTTGTTTGTTATCTTCTTTTGGTTCAAGGTCTACATACAACATTGTTAATAGGTGTTTAGTTATTCTATGTCTAATGTTAATTGCGTTGCCCACGGTATGTCAATGTTGTTCTATTTCATCAATAATATCTACGAGAGGAATTGAGTAGTAGGGATTGCGAATCACGACTCTGTGTGCTCTGTTCTGTTTCATTTGGAAAGTATGGTGAATTATGTTCATATGTCTAAGTTTCCTATATGTACTAAGGTTTTGGGCATTAGGTTGCTCTTTCGTCACATCAGTCAGGTTTTCAATTATTTTTATTATGTTGGTAATGTCATATATAAAGATAAGTAGGGATTTGGTGTTTTAGCGGTTTTATTATTTCCCAAACAACACATTGGTACAAAAAACGTCTAAATGTCCGGCTAATAGACGTTTATTTGACATAAAAACGTTTTTAAACGCGTTTTTAACGTTTATTAGACGGACATTTAGACGTTTTTTGTACCAATGTGTTGTTTGGGTTATAGTATTCTAGCTCGTATTTTCTTCTTGAGGGGTATTTTGTAGGACGTTAAATTTGTTTTGAGTACTAATTTGCTGTGAATTAGTAATATTAGCTATAGATTGAGGATTCCTTTTTGAGTTTTTTATAAGCTTTATCATGAGATTTTGTTACTTCGTTGTCACTCTCTTCCATAGACGACATTTTGCTTGTAATTTGTGCTGGCACTAACAGAATATGTGAAGTTTTTTGTTGGGGATTTGTCGTAATTTTATGTTGAGTATTTGCGCAGAGTAGGAAATTAGCTAAATATTGGTTTGGATGTAAGGTATTTGTTTGGTTTTAAGGATATGGCGTTGAACTATTTGTAAAAACGTTTTGTAAAAAATTGAGAATGGCGACAAAGCTTGATTACTGTGAAAACTTTGTGACTGAATTGATTGGTGAATTTTGCGTGCTGAGAAAGTTAGAAGTACATCCATAATTTTCGCGAGGCGTTTGAGCGTTTATTCCGGATGGACCCGGGTCACTTTATTTTCAAACGAAAACATGAATTTGATGACTTGTTTATAATAGAATAAATTGGTTTGTACGTACAGTTTTATGTAGTTTTAATTCTACTCTCAAATTTGTTGACCTCGAGTTCACTAATCTGCGTATGAGACACTATTTTCGGAGATAGCGGAGCCCAAGACTAACGTGTCTACGCTACGAAAGTTCAATCACTACCAGTATAACTATTTTAATAAAGAATTTTATCAAACTATTGTCTAATTAATATTATATTGCGCATTTAAAAAAAAAACAGCTTTGTAGTATTTTGCTGTTAATTTTATCTTTGTTTACAAAGTTTTATTTTCTACTATGTTGTCATCAAATTACTTTATTATTAATTATTTAGTAGTACCTAAAGTAAATAAATAATAAAATTAAATAATTATAAAAGTAAACTGTATAGTTATTTTCTAAGAAATATAAAATTATTTAACATAATTCTTCACGATTGTCATTATTATTTATTATTTCAGCACGTATTGTTTTTTTTTGTGTTGCAAAAAACTAAATGAAGAATTTAAATATGCATGAGTTTGTGTTAGCTATCGTTTCATTGTAAAACTAAAAAAAAAAAAAAAAATTCCATTCATTCAGTTTAGTAACGTCATACCTGGCGTTTTTGACAGCAAATCGGAAAATTGCGTTCTATTATGCAGGTACATTTGTATATCTGAAATCTGAAATCGTTCACCGAGCAAAAATGTTCATAACAAAGCATCTACTTTGTCATTGTCCACTGACCGTAATTCCATCGACTGAAATAAAGTTTATGCTAAATATGTATTCGTGAAATGGTACGCATATATTTCTGGCACGTGCTTTACATAACATTCAATTTCAATTATGAAAGTGTAAAAAATTATACTCTGAATTCAAATTAAATATAGATCGGTCATAACATGTCATCAGCAGCACTAAATTCTACCCTTCAATACAAGCAGAAGCAGCTGCAAATTAAACACTGCTGCAGTGCTAACGAGCATAGAGAGGGTTAATTTCTCTGTAATTAAGTTGCACATTCTCGTTATTTCCTTCGCAGTAATATATGGATTTAATTGGATACTCTTAGGACCCTTTAACGTTAGACTTACTCTAAGCCTTCAGATTTGCTGAATACTATCAATTCTTAAAAACCAAATGCATACATACATACGTTCTTAGTAATTAAATTTATTGATATTTTACGCTAAAAATAAAATTTGAACTTGCATCAAATTACGTATTCAATAATATAATACAAAAGCAAAAAACACAATTCTAAAAATAATTTATTTAAAAGGTTATAAAATAATTTTTTTAAACAAACTAGTAAATAGGCGATTAAAAATAAAATGAACAATATTTTTTACTAACTTTATTCTATAATTTCCTATAAAACAAACCTATGGTTTAGTATGGTTGCTGAGAATTATAAACAAATACAAATAAACGTTGTTTATTATATCAACCAAATACAAATACCCTCTAAATGATTTGGTAAATAAAACCTACAAAGTTACAGATTACTATAACAATGCTTGTAGTTTTTGTCATTATTTTTAATGCGTTTGTAATTTATTTGTAAATTGCTTAAATCCTCTTACCATTAAAGTAAACTTAAACATTCTTTTTCTAACATTATGCTAATATAATATATTGTTTATTTATATAAAGTTGTTCTATTTGTAGATTCACATAAACTAACAAAAGTTATAGCTTGGATTGTAATGTCAATATATTTAATGTTTATTTATTAGCAAAATACTGGTAATAGGATCACAAGTTACACTAATTGGAAAATCAGTGTAAACAACCTATACGATCGATTAACAAAAACACAAATAAAAATAGAAATAAATATATTTCATCGCCACATTACTTTTTTTAGTTATTTTTTTTGTTCCTGTAAGTGGTATTTGTATACACCACAATTTTTTAAAATTTTTTACTTAACTCGAAAAAACGTTTATGTATACATAGGGCAGCCTTCTTGTTCTCTTTGGAAAATAGACAGTAACGTACACCATAGCTAAAATTAATTATTTATTTAAAAGCTTTGTGAGTAGTTGTTTAGGCATAGTCTCCAAAGTCCATGGAAAAAATATACATACAGATTTAATTAAAATTTTGATATTTGACTTGCTACAACAATTGTTCAACATAAAAAATCATGTGCACAATATATTGTAAAATTTATTCTTTTTAATTTTTAATAAACTGAATACTATCAAAATTTCTGATAATCAATATTGAGCGACACATGGTTCTAGTCGTAGAACTAAAAAAGATATAGTACAAATAACTTAGGTTCTTCACAAAATAGGAAATTCAACTTGTGAGAAGTTTTATTTTTAAGCACACTACAATTTTAAATATTGTGTCCGAAAACACCAAGAAGGGACAACTAGTAATTCTCCTTAATAACAAAAAAAAGGTTTAACACATAAAAATCAAAGATTTTTGTTTAAATATACAAAATTGTTTATTTATACTAGGTTTTTATTATCAATATATCACGACTAAAAAACCTCATTATTTAATATTATCTTATAGGTTGGCCAAGTTGACAAAAACATTAGGTACCTAGGCGTATCTGGAGAAGGTCATAAAAAATTATTTTGATGCTAATACTTAAACTTGTTGCTAAAATTAGTTGCATAGTTGTAGCTAAAAAAATTTCTACTCATTCGGTATAAAATACAACGAATTGTATTATCTCTCATCTATAAAATGACATACAATATGACCGAGCTCAGTAGTTGATTAATTATCGTTACCTGAAGATTCACTTCTTTCAATTTTTCAACCATTCTCACCTAGATGACTATTATCAACTGTAAACGTCAAACTTTCAACAATCTCATCAACTAAACAATCTGTTTTCCTAATTTATTCACAAAGATGTAACAGGTGATCGCTCTGCTTTTCCTAATTTTTGTTTGTTATTTCGGAAAATACATTTCAAACGAACGTTAGCTGGTTGTGCCACACAATTCTGCAACTTTTCTTTTCACAAAACCGCATTTGAATTTAATTGGATTTAAGCTACAATCATAAATAAGCTATCAAATAACAGTATGTCTATGTTCCCTTAGTAATTTATCCACAAAAAAATTTTTTGATGAAGAATATTATTTAGCCAACATTATTTATTCCGCTATTTGCATTTCAGTTTTTGTGAAAATTTGATTTGTTTCCAACCACGAACGAATATTTTTTTTCGGATTAGTTTGAGTTCGATGTTTGTTTATTTGGTTTGTGAAATAAAGTGCATATTTATGACTTATATCGTCATGATAGTCGCCAGGATTGGTTGCAATCACCTGCATGCACTAATATTTTGTTTTTTGTCCGGTTCGATTACATTTGTAAACAACATTTGGTTCTTCTTAGGACTGTCAACAAATGCTAACTCCGTATGACGAGTGAATGTAAGTTTTATCTAAATATATAACTAGTTGTTTATTGACGTGGCGCCCAAATATAGAGAATTTTTTTTAAATCTTGAGTTTTAATAGTTTTAAAAAGTTGTGTTATAAGAAGATATTAAGCTGTTTTTTTTCATAATTTTAAAATGAAATCTTATGTCTCCGCATCCACTAAAAAATTACAAAATTTATGTAAAACATATAATTGTAAACTTTTCTCAAATACTTTAGTTGTTACTTTTCTGTTACAATTTATATAACAAAACACAAGTTAATGAAGTAAACTATAATGGAAATAAACAAACAATTGAAAATTATGGTTCATTCGACTTTAAAATCTTTTCTTGCTTTACATTTGGGCATGATTGCTCCTGACTTCAGCTTCGATTTTATTAGCCAAATTCTAGCTTTTTGTGTACAAAGAAAAGTGGCTGCCTCCGTAGTGATCTTGTCCGGTCGTTTTATAGCTTAGGTGTGACACCGAAATTGTAGAAAATAATTGTTGCTTTACGTCTGTCATCTAAGCAAGCAGCAGATCTTCGTTATGCGAAAAGTAACTGTTTCTTTGTATTACACTATCTACAATTATTTTTAAATTTTTTGAGTTACCTTTACGACATAATATTTTAATATTCTTAAAGTCTTCTCTACAATTTTATGTATTTTTTAATATTTCATTTTAAGAAATGAAGACAAGTTTTGCTAATAAGAATTAGCATCATCAGTATAACTAGAAACTAAAATTAAAACATTGGAATATAAACAAAGAATATTAACCACAGAAAATTGTTAACAAATTATAAATTAATATGTCAATTAAACGTATTTGACAATTTAATACAGTCTACTATATTTCAAAAATAATTTTAAATAAAGAAAATAGAAAAATATCAAAAGAATAGAAAAATGAAAAGAATAAAAAGAAAGAATAAAATTATAATTTCGAACAAAAAAGGAATTAAGGGATTTAAATTTAACATTTTATTTAGACAATTTGTAAAAACATCGTCAGAAATTCTATTAATTTCAAGAGTCTCTAATAAGTTACGAAGAGATCCTTTACTACAAACATGTAAAATTTTGATATTCAAATCTGAAGAAAATGAATGTCTTGAACATGAAATATGGTTGGCAAAAGCAGAGTTAGTGTTATAAATATTTTGTATTTAAATATCTATTAAATCTAAATGTTCATTTAGTCTAGTTTTAAATTTTCTACCTGGTTGACCAATATATAAAAAATTGCAAAAAAAAACAAGTAAGTATATATACACTCTAGATTTATGTAAAATTAGCATTTGATCTTTATTATTAACTAAAAATAATTAAAGTGTGTTATGTGTCGAAAATGAAATGTTGATATTATGTTTTTTAAAAAGTTTTTGCAAAAATTGAAATCAGTGATCAAAGTATGGAAGAGATCTAAAAACCATTTCATGATTAGTAGAAAAATTGATCAAATTTTTGAATAAATGTGTTAAATACTTTTAATTAATTGAATAGGATAACCATTATTTAAACCATTTTGATTTATAATTTTGTGTTCCTTAGCAAAATTAAAAGGAGACAAAGGTATAGAAAATAGTCTATGAAACCAACGAAAAGCTGCAGTTTTATGAGAAAAGGGAGGGACGAATTAAAAGGAATTACGCAATTTGTATGAGAAGGTTTGCGAAATATATCAAAATTAAATTTATTGTTAAACCGTGAAATTTTTAAATTTAAATAAGACAAAGAGTTGTTTGATTCAATATCTAAAGTAAATTTTATTTTTGGATGGATAGAATTAATAAAATTTCCAAAATTATTTAATTCGCCAATAGTACCATTAAAAAGAACTAAGCAATCATTAACGTATCTATACGAAAAAAAAATTGTTTAATATAGAAGAGTTTGAAAAAATTGTATTTTCTAAATTGTTCATAAAAATTTCAGCTATTGAAGGTGAGATATTTAATCCCATCGCTAAGCCTGATACTTGTGAATAATATGTATCGTCAAATTTAAAATAATTTTGTTTAAAAACTAAATCTAATAATGAACAAAAATCTAAAATTTGAAATGTATATAGAGAGTTGTTAGAAAAAAGAAGATTAGGTATAAGATTAGTGCATTCATTTGAAGGTATTGACGGAAAAATAATTAACTGCATCAGAAGAAACTAAAATGGATGATGAAGGAAAAGGTATGTTGTACAAGGTCACAAAAATTAGTAATCGCATTTTAATTATTAAAATGTGTATGTGTATGTGTTCGTATCATACTATTTAACCAAGGTGCAAGGTTAGAAACGGGCGAATTAGGTTTATGTAATTTAGGTAGTCCATAAAGTAAAGAAGTAGAAGGATTCATAATTGGAAAATAAAATTCATTACCAAGTAAACTAAGAGTAATGCTATATTTTTTCAATGATGATTTAAATATAGAAAGAAAAGAGGGTTTTGGATCTTTTGACAGAAGGTTAAAGTCGTCATTAGAAAGAAAATCTAAAACATCAACATAATCAACCTTATGTAAAACAACTACACAGTTACCTTTATCTGCTTTTGTAACACTTAAATTATTTAATTTTATTCTAGATCTTAAATTGTTACAAGTTTTATAAATAGAATCAAAATTTTTATTAAAAGTATAATTACGTAAAATTCTTTTTATTTAGTAAAAATTTCTGTTCTTACAATATTAGCTTCTGGTATTTCTACAGAATTAATAACTTTTTCTACATAAACAGCTAAAATTTCAATATGTTTACGTTTTATATTAACTGAAAGATTATATTTTAGACCAGATTTTAATATACTTTCTTCATTATTTGAAAAGGTAAAATTACTTAGATTAATAAACTTGAAAATTATAATTAACGTTATGAAGACTGGATTGTGAAGAAGAAAAAGTATAGTGTTGACGATCGTGTGACTGTAAAAATCGTAAATCGTTTAAATTTTTACAAAGGTTGTTATAAATTAAACTACTTTGATAAAATACAAAATCCCTAATTTTTAAATCTAAACAATCAAATTAGCAATGCTGTAGTAATAAATTTAGTCTTGAATGAAGATAATATAATTTATAATTGATGTTATTTAAATTCTTATAATGTACCTTAATTTCTTCTTTCAACCAAATTAGCAGTTGAAACTTTTATAAACTATTTGGAAAATACAATTTTGTCAAACTCTTTATATTAAAAACAAATGCTTTTTGGTATAGATACGTTGATGATTGCTTAGTTCTTTTTATTGGTACCATAGACGAATTAAATAATTTTATTAATTCTATCCATCCAATAATAAAAAATCTAAAAATTTCACGGTTTAACAATAAATTTAATTTTGATATTTTTCGCAAACCTTCTGATACAAATTACTTAATTCCTTTTAATTCGTGCCATCCCTTTCTCATAAAACTGCAGTTTTTCGTTCGTACTTTCATAGACTATTTTCTATACCTTTGTCTTCTTCTAATTTTGCTAAGGAACATAAAATTATAAATCAAAATGGTTCAAATAATGGTTATCTTATTCAATTAATTAAATGTATTTTTCACAGAGTTCGTATAAAATATTTATTCAAAAATTTGATCAACTTTCCTACTAGCAATAAAATGGTTTTTAGATCTCTTCCATACTTTGGTCACTGTTTTCAATTTTTGCAAAAACTTTTTAAAAAACATAATATAAACATTTCATTTTCGACACATAACACACTTAAATTATTTGTAGTTAATAATAAAGATCAAATACCAATTTTACATAAACCTGGAGTGTATAAACTTACTTGTTCTTTTTGCAATTCTTCATATATTGGTCAAACAGGTAAACAATTTAAAACGAGCCTAATTGAATATTTATATTTAATAAATATATATTTAAACACAAATATTTATAAATAACACTAATTCTGCTTTTGCCAACCATACTATGTTCGGGACATTCATTTTCTTCCGATTTGAATATCAAAATTTTGCATGCTTGTAATAAAGAATCTCTTCTTAACTCATTAGATACTCTTGAAATTAATAAAACTTCTAACGATGCTTCTATAAATTGTCTAAATAAAATTTTAAATTTAAATCCCTTAATTCTTCTCAGTTCCAAATTATAATTTTATTCTTTCCTTTTATTCTTTGCATTTTTCTGTTCTTTTCATATTTTTCTATTTTCTTTATTTAAAATTATTTTTTAAATATAGTAGACTGTATTAAATTGTCAAATACGTTTAATTAACATATTAATTTAGAATTTGTTAACTATTTTATTTGGTTAGTATTCTTTATTTATATTCCAATGTTTTAATTTTAGTTTTTAGTTATACTGATTATGCTAATTCTAATTTGCGAAACATGTCTCAATTTCTTAAAATAAAATATTAAAAAATACATAAAATTGTGGAGAAGACTTTAAAAGAATATTAAAATATTATGTCTTAAAGGTAACTTATTCATATGTAGTAAACAAATTATACTGCAACCGTTCGATCAATCGAAATGTTTAGCGTTTGTTGGTAACAATGTTTGCAAACCTTTTTTGCAGTATAATTAGTACCTGGAATGTTTTATGTTTTTTTGTCGAGTGTACTGAAGACAAACATATATTGCACACTACTTCAAAAAATCAAATTTTATTGTTTCTATCAAAACAAAGATTTTAATAAGTTCAAAGTAAAAAACCCACATTTTGACATATAAAGCAAGATTAATTGGATATGACAGACTGACAGAATTACAATACGAGCCTAATAAGGTAAATTACGACATCTTAATTATTGCGGAACGAAAAAAAAAGGCGAAGAATGTATTACACGTAAAACCGGGCATGGATTACTTAACATTGGCAACTTTATGGAGATCTATGCACCAACCAGCAAACAAAAAGATGAGGAATCGGAAACATTGCACATAAACATGACGAAAAATATAAAATAACGTAAAACGTTATTTGGTTCTGTTAAAATGCTACATTTGTACTTATAAATTACAAACAAACTATTTTTGATTACTGATAATTTATCAAACTTAAAAAAACCTTGTCATCAGAATAGTTAAAAATGTCATATTTAGCTCTTACACAAATTTTATCAAGTAAAATGCATTTGTTCTTTTATTTTTAGTGTTACTAAATCTTTTCAACCATTTATTTTTTTACTATATACAGTGAACGATAATTTGAAATTCAAAGGACTTATAAAATACTTAAAATAATTAAGAGTTTGAAATAATGAGAGTTTTGTCCTTACTAAAAGGAGAAATAAACAGTTTGAATCGCTTGCAAAGGCTCCGAATTGTGATCGTCATGGTTTTCTTATTTATTAGTAAGAAATCCCGACACAGCAATCCACTTGCACATACTCGTCCAAATCTACACCATATTCGACATCCATTTGTACATGTGCTTCTTCTTTTTTTTATGAATTACATCTATAGCATTTAATTGTTTATGGATTCACAGCTTTTTATGCTTTGTCTGTCAGTTACACAGCTGAAAAAATTACAGTTTCCTTTACTGAGGAAATTTTACACAATCTTTACAACTTCCTTACGGCAGAACGTCTTGAATTTGTAAATAATTCATTAGTCTAGTGGCTGTAGTTTCGAAGTACTGTTCGGAGGAAAGAAGTAAAGTCGTACATTGGATAAAGTAGGGGCATTGTTGTAGACAGTGCATATGTTTAAAAATACTCAAGTGTTACTTTTTTATGTCAGTGTTTAGTGATAGTAACCATTCATCCAAGCATCTTTGTTCGCACGATAGGTGGTAGGAATTGATTTGATTTCTTCTTTTCTCAACATTGGGTATTTTTGATTATAAGATACGTTAGCATTACGAAGTCTACTTCCAACACGAAGTATGTTAATATTGTCAAGAAATGGAGACAATTTAATCAACTTGCTATTCTTAGAAACTACTTTATGTTTTATGAAATAGTTTATTTCCTTCGCAAACGAGTAGATTTGCACTAGTTTAACTAATGATAGAATCAAAGATTGTATTTCGCACAAAGACAAAGAATTTGTAATTTTATCACCTGCATGCCGACAGTTATGAACAAAACGAAAGCAGTATGCATGAACTCGAATTAGTTTTGTGTAAGAAGAATACCTCTGTATTATAGTATCTTCCGAAAAAGTAAAAAATACTTGTTCGGGTTTGACCTTTTCTAAGTCTGGTATAGGTTTCCAAGTTTGTTTAGGATAACCATCAAAACTGACAACCATGTTGGAGCGTGAAACCATAAATTCGAGTTTTTTAAAAGATTGGGCAACACTCTCAAGAAACGACGCCAGCTGGATCCTCCTTGGAATCGACAACTTTGGTTAATGAGTAAATTTTTGACACTCGATTTGCTACAAATAATTTCCAGCTTTTCAAAGGTTTGAAAATTCATGAAAGAACTATAACAGTGTAACGTTTCCGTTACTGTTATTACTTGATTTTAAATTATCTGTATTAGTTTAATTAAAATTTGCGTGTAAACCTTCCTTTACTTTTATTTTGTGGAATTCTTACTTTTCAAGGGCGTTGCCAACCTTGAGTCATTCGGTACTGAGTCTCTGACGAGTACAGAAGTAGAACTTCATTTGTTGAAGTGATGTAATTTCTTTATCTTAACTAATATCTACATTATCTTTATTTAAAAAAAAAGTCTGTGTTAATAATACAGGTATGTCTTTTATTTCTATTTTGTTAAGTTTATCTAATTCCCAGTTTCTATTTGTTTTAGACTTTTTTTTTATATACCGATTCCGATTTTACCTGTAACGAAATTATCATTATCTTAATAATTCAAATGGGTTTGGTATGTGCATAATACAATAAATACCAACGATCCGAATCGATTTTCATAAAGAAAATACGCTTCACCATCGTTTTTATGGGAAATTTCCCAAGGTTATCATCCGTCAATCTCAACTTTGGACGACACCAACTCTGCATTCTATTGGAAATTTGATCCGTATGCGTGAGTTGTCTTTATCTCTACATTCCTTTTCGTTGATAACTGCCTTAGCAACAACTGATTTTCTTCTTGTTAGATAACTTGCATCTTAACGTAACTTGTTAAATACTAAATGATAAATTTCTCTAATTAATATCAATATTACAATTGCATATTTCAAGTAACTTAAATAAAATTGTTTTCTTACCACATGTAAAGAAATACCGGTATTCTCTTAATTTTAAGTTTAATAATTTAAATGACAAAAGTTTCTATTTTTAGTTTTAAGTAACTTTACCGAATTTTATATTATTGTTTTTGTTTTGTTTTTGAATATAGGATTTTAAATATTTTGAGAGTGATTCAATGAATTTTATGTTGTGTAACTTTTATTGCAGATTAAGACTTTTAATAGTTTAGTCTTCAAATAAAACTATTTGGCATCCCTGACATCAGAAGTTAATTGACCAATTTTGACAATTTTTCTAATTGTTTGATTGATTTCTTATATTGTTTGTTAGCGCGCTCTTCTCTTACCTAAATTACCTGAGTTGCGGCTACAATTTTTGGCATCCCTTGTGTGGGGAAAGAATCGGGAATGAACTGAATGAAATTTGAATGGAAAATTATTTAGTTTGCGAATTTGTGCGAATTGTTTTTCTTTTGTTTTGAATACACGCCTGGATTAGAAATACCGTTTCTATATCTGAATTGATTTTCGTTATCTCGTATCGTATCTTTATTTATCTAAAATGTCTCTTATCTATGCCTTACTTTCTGAAGAAATTAGTTATGAAATTTCTATCAGAGGACAAACTCCTTTGTCTACTCAAGATCAACGTCGTAGGCAGTTGCGTTCTATTTTGCATCGCGAATCTAGTGATGAATCTAAAGTTCTAGTTTCTACCTATGCTTTTGAGCAAGATGTCTCCGAAGTATCTAATTCTCTGAATGATTTAACTTCGAAAATTTATGGTCTTTCTGATTTTTCTTCTGGAAGTCCTGAAGTTAAACGTTTGCAGTACCGTTTATCTCATGTTATCGACCGAATTTCTCGAATTATTGCCGAAAATGATGAAAGAAAAAATGTCGTCTCTAAATTAAATGAATCTTTTGTTGATTTGGAAGGCGAATTTCTTTTACGTTTGGATAGTGTCTCTGACATTGAGTCACAATTACAAAATACCTCAATTAAAGAAACTACCGTATCTCATTCATATAGTATGCCTGTTTGTAAATGGAATGTGAAGTTTTCTGGTTCCTCAAGTAAAAGTAACTTAATCCAATTTTTAGAAAAAGTTCATGAATTACGTTTAGCTCGTAATATTTCTTTCCAAGAATTATTCGACTCTGCCGTTGATCTTTTTGAAGAACAAGCTCTTATCTGGTATCGTTCTGTTCGACATACCGTAAATAACTGGCACGATTTGGAAAAACTTTTGAAAGAAACTTTTCTTCCATTTTCTTATGACGACGACCTTTTATCTGAAATTAAGCAGCGTACTCAAGGAGAAAACGAGAGTGTTGCTATCTTTATTGCTATAATGCAAGGTATGTTTAATAGATTGTCTACACCTCCCTCAGTTGAAGAACAACTTCGTATAGTAAAAAGTAATCTTCATCCTTTCTTTATCTCACATTTGGTCTTACAGGATACTCCAACGTTTCCTATTCTCTTGGATATTTGTCGTAAGTTGGAAAATAGTCGCCAACAAATTAAAAAATATCATCCGCCACCTTCAAAGAAAGTGAATGTTCTCTTAGCTCCTGACTTTGCCTATCCTGATGATATCAGTATGACTGATTCAATACCGGAATTATCTTTGTCTGTCGTTACCTGTTGGAATTGTCAAAATAATGGACATATCTATTCTGACTGTAAATTACCTAAGAAAATTTTCTGTTATGGGTGTGGAACTCCTAACATAGTTAAGTCAAAGTGTACTTCTTGTTCCTCTAAACGTAATGTGGTTTCTGAAATTCCTGCCGGTCAACCAACTGTTTCTCTTCCAAAAAACGAGTCTGGCGCACGAAGAGGTGCAGTGTGTCCCGAAAGTCCAAGTCATCTCAACAAAAATATCTCTCGTACCATCCGAAAGAAAGAGTAAGGTCATCTAAAACTTACTTTTCTAAAAATGAATGGTCTGCTTGGTTAAAAACCATTTCTAAGTTTTATCGTAACTCTACCTCACAGTGTTTACCTGAATTATCTCCTCTCTTTGTCTCTATGCCGAATGACAATCGTCCCTACATTAAGTTTTTCTTGAATAATCAAGAACATATAGCTCTTTTAGACACAGGTGCAAATATCTCTGTTCTAGGTAAAGATGCTTTACATGTCGTCTCTTCTTTCTCTACAGTTTTTAACGATCCTTCTATTCTTATATCTACTGCCGATGGAAAACCTCAAACAGTATCTCATGTTGTTGAAATTCCTATTAGTATTAATAATGTCACCAAGCATGTGAAATTTTATGTCGTGCCAACTATTTCTACTAGCTTTATTTTTGGAATGGATTTCTGTCATTTGTTTAATATATCTATGGATTTTCTTTCTTCTTCGTTTTCCATACCTAAAGAAGTTTCTGTTTGTAGTGTAAATAAAGTTAAGGGTCTCTCTGATCAAGTTCCTGAAAATATCAGTAAACTTGAAGATATTGTTAAGAAATTTGAGTCATTATCTCCTGATACCTTTTTACCTGAAACACATTTATCTTCTCACTATATCGATACTGGTAATACTAGGCCAATTAAACGCCGTAAGTGTTCCGTAAATGTTCCTGCTGACTATCTCTCTCGTTCCGTTAATCTTCTTCAAAATTTTGAATTAATTCCTGATGACTGGTATAAAAGTATGTTATCTAAAGTTGTATCTAATCCCGTTGATTATCCTGATTTTACCGTAAAGGATGGTATTTTATATAAACATTTGCGTCGCAAACATAACGTAGTTTCTAACCTATCTGATTGGAAAATTGTCGTACCTACTGAAAACAGAAATAAAATTATTTCTGAATTCCATGACGAAGTTACTTCTGGTCATTTTGGAGTTTTTAAAACTGTCTCTCGTATTACCGAATTTTATTATTGGCCAAAATTATTATCTTCTGTTAAGAAATATGTCTCTAATTGTTTAGTTTGTGGTTCTCAAAAAGCTCCTAATGTTGCTCGTGCTGGATTGATGGGCAAATACAAAAATATTAACTTTCCGTTTCAGATGATTTCTATTGAATTTATGGGCCCCTTTCCTCGTTCTAAGAAAGGAAATACTCAATTGCTAGTAATTACCGACTGGTTTACGAAATTTGTCATGGTGAAACCTTTATCTAACGCCACTACCGTATCTGTTGTTAAATATCTTGAAGAAAATGTCTTCACTATCTTTGGCGTACCTCAAATTATCTTGTGTGACAATGCACAAGTTTTTAAGGCTAAACAATTTACCGACTTTATCTCTAATCATAAAGTTAATATCTGGTATAGTGCTCGCCACTTATCTCAAGTAAACCCTACCGAACGAACAAATCGAACTGTTCTAACTACTATCTCTTCCTTTATTAAAGAAAACCATCGTTGTTGGGACGAAAATGTTTTCAAGATTGCTCAAGCCATTAATTTATCTAGACATGAAGTGACTCAATTTTCTCCTTCGTCTAATGTTTGCTCGTACCGTACCTGTTGATGGATCTTTCTATGGTCCCGTATCTGAAAATCATGCTGATGATTTTATATCTAATATCGAGCGTAAACAATGGGAGGAAGATGTCTTATCTTTACCTGCACTGTATAAAGATGTGCGATCTCGTTTGAAAAAGGCTTATGAGCAAAGTAAACAACGATATGATTTGAGGAAACGTCCTGTCGTTTTCAAGGTTGACGATTTTGTTTGGAAAAGAAATTATGCTCTTTCAGACGCTACTAAAAGTTTTGCTGCTAAGCTAGCACCAAAATTTATTTTATGTAAAGTTGTTAAAGTTCACTCCCGTCTTGTTTATGAATTATCCGATATATCTGGAAACAATTTAGGAAAGTGGCATATTAAAGATTTGAAAGCTTATAATGGCGAAAATCCTGTAGATGATAAGTAGTGATTTTAACATTTCCATTTTCTTCTTCGTCTTGATCTTATTGTGCCTAGGTGTCGGTAGTTTTGTTGGGATAGTTGTTTGTGGGATAACGTTATTTGCCGATCTCGTGACGCGAAGACACGCCCTCTTGCATTTCCTTCAGAATTATTTAGCTGTCGAAGCCAAGTTTCAAGATCTCTCTCTTCTTTTCCCCTACTTTGATTTTTATAGTTTTAGGTTAGTGATAAGTTAGAGTAAGCTGTAAATATACAATTCTAAGAATAGAGTTCCAGTTGCATCTTGCCTTGCCTTTGTCGATGCCTTGCCTTTTGTCGTTGCCTTTGCCTTATCGTTGTCGTTGCCTTTGTTAATATTTACGTTAGTATTAACGTAGATGCACCATGGTGTTTAGTACTTCATTTGATAGTACCTATCATTTTTTTTTTTGGTCGAACGGGGTGTGTAACGTTTCCGTTACTGTTATTACTTGATTTTAAATTATCTGTATTAGTTTAATTAAAATTTGCGTGTAAACCTTCCTTTACTTTTATTTTGTGGAATTCTTACTTTTCAAGGGCGTTGCCAACCTTGAGTCATTCGGTACTGAGTCTCTGACGAGTACAGCAGTAGAACTTCATTTGTTGAAGTGATGTAATTTCTTTATCTTAACTAATATCTACATTATCTTTATTTAAAAAAAGTCTGTGTTAATAATACAGGTATGTCTTTTATTTCTATTTTGTTGAGTTTATCTAATTCCCGGTTTCTATTTGTTTTAGACTTTTTTTTTTTTTTATATACCGATTCCGATTTTACCTGTAACGAAATTATCATTATCTTAATAATTCAAATGGGTTTGGTATGTGCATAATACAATAAATACCAACGATCCGAATCGATTTTCATAAAGAAAATACGCTTCACCATCGTTTTTATGGGAAATTTCCCAAGGTTATCATCCGTCAATCTCAACTTTGGACGACACCAACTCTGCATTCTATTGGAAATTTGATCCGTATGCGTGAGTTGTCTTTATCTCTACATTCCTTTTCGTTGATAACTGCCTTAGCAACAACTGATTTTCTTCTTGTTAGATAACTTGCATCTTAACGTAACTTGTTAAATACTAAATGATAAATTTCTCTAATTAATATCAATATTACAATTGCATATTTCAAGTAACTTAAATAAAATTGTTTTCTTACCACATGTAAAGAAATACCGGTATTCTCTTAATTTTAAGTTTAATAATTTAAATGACAAAAGTTTCTATTTTTAGTTTTAAGTAACTTTACCGAATTTTATATTATTGTTTTTGTTTTGTTTTTGAATATAGGATTTTAAATATTTTGAGAGTGATTCAATGAATTTTATGTTGTGTAACTTTTATTGCAGATTAAGACTTTTAATAGTTTAGTCTTCAAATAAAACTATTTGGCATCCCCGACATCAGAAGTTAATTGACCAATTTTGACAATTTTTCTAATTGTTTGATTGATTTCTTATATTGTTTGTTAGCGCGCTCTTCTCTTACCTAAATTACCTGAGTTGCGGCTACAACAGAATCAGACCACCAATAGTACTTTTGGAAACTCAAATTGGACTTATTTTTAACTTCTAGACCTAGCAGAGCTAACAAGAGTGCAGCACTTAATTTTAAACGCGGTAGAGATACCTTTTTCAATGGAGCCACTCTTGATTTTGAGCAGCATAAATGAACTAAATGATTATTGTAAAGGTCTGTAAACACGCTCCAAAAGCTTTCCCGCTGCTATCTACAAATCCATGTAGTTCTATTGAACTGTGGTATATCGAGGTACAGTTAACTCCGAAATGTAATTTAATTCTAATAAAAAGATTGTTATAAAGCGCACTAAAGACTATTTCATCCCACTCGATTATTAACTTCCACAACTTTTGCGTTATTAGTTTAGCTAAAACTATACACGGGCTAATTATACCCAGAACATCATAAATCTGAGAAATGATAGACAATACGCTGCGTTTGGAAAACCGTTGATGAGTGTTTATAGTAATGGTATGATAATTTAAAGTATCTAAGCTGGCGTTCTAAAGCAACCCAAAAGCTTTTGTTCTTTCCGGTTTATCAACAATAACTAAGGATTTTGTGTGATTTGGATTAGATATGTTTTGTAATAAACGAAAATTATTGGATGTCCATTTATGTAATGTAAAACCTAATTTGCTAAACAAATGTATAATGTCATCCCCAATTTTAAGTCAATTTTCTAAGTAATTGTCACAGGCCGAAAGGTCATCTACAAATTTGTTTAACAGTCTAGCTCTTGTTATACCTGCGTTATACTCTTACTATCCAAAAATAAAAATGCGGTACGGGTTGATGCTTAAGATCAACAGTGGCGTAACAAAGAAAATCTAACAATATTCTTAAAATTTGGCTGATAAACTAGAAAAATAAATTCTAGGAATTCCTCCATGTTTTTTTCCTTTTCTTATTTATCGGCGGTGGAGATTTGTACAATGGTTCAAGATGAATATTTCTAAGGTTTCGTGGTATTTTTTTACGGTTTAGAAGTAAGTAAATAACTTCAAAAGGATACTTTTTGTTCAGTGTTTCCTTTAAAAAAACGTATGAGATCTTTTTTAAAACCTAACCATTGAACTTTTAACCAGGATACACAAACATTAGTCTCATTTTTATTTAGGCGTGTTGCAACTTTTGAAGCATAAAAACCATTTTGTTTCATTTTACAAATCGTAAATGCCTTTTTGGATCTACAATTTCTTTATTGTATTATACCAATCTTCTGATCGGTATTTTATTATGTTCTTAGCATATCTCTTACTTATCATCTATTTCTTGCAATTTATCTGTGTCTGATAAAAACTTGAGGCCAAAGTAAGCATTGTTTGTAATTTTGATTCTGACCTCTACATGCATTACTATAAGAAATTATATGACTTGCTCATCTTGCATTTTCTAGAATATGTTGGCGTATGCATGACCCTATTCTATGTGCTTCTCTAGATGCAATAATTTGTTGTGTTGCAGTAGAAAATTCTACTTGGCCTTTTTCTTTTTGGCTCACCTAGTAGCTATAACTTTGCTATTTGCAAAAAAGTAACTTAGTTTTAAAAAACATGAAAACTAATTATTGTTATATTGAACTAAAAACGAAGGTACATAGGTAATATATAAATTAAATTAATATATAAATTAAAGTTTCTATTTTACAATTTTTTTTATGAAAAAGAAATTTTATTGATAGACTTTTTTAATTTAATAACATAAAAAACATTAATTATTGCACAAACTTAAAACTAAAAAAAATATAAGAATTACTTATTTTCACACATAAACTATAAAATCAATAATGTGACATGCATAGCAGAAAAGTACATGTTAGAAGTTCCAAACACAATTGTAAGTTTAGTGCAAGTCATAAAAGAAACTCTTTGTAAATTTATTTTGTGATTATGGGTAAGGTAACTTTTATCTTTGATTGCTGCCTTCGTAAACTGTTGTAACAAGTAGCATACATAAATATATTAACATCAACCCTCACTATAAAATTAGAAATATAATAAACCTTTAAATAAATATTCATTCATATTAGTTAGCGTTAACATATAATAATATCGGTTTAAAAAAATATTAAATAAAAGTGTTTAAGAAGTGCTGAGTGCTTATGGTACACCTCAAGAATGACCTGGGTCAGAGGTCGCGGTCAAAACACCGATCTAGAACTTGCATTATGCATGAGAGGATCCGTTTTCCAGCTCGTTGGACCCGGAACAGGAACATGTGTCCTTTTACTGCCTTCTATTTGGTCTTCTCAAGCACTTCGAAATGTTTAAAGAGTCCTACAGCAACGTCTCTTAGGAAATAACGAAAACATAAAATGGGATATTAAAAGATCAACTCTAGTCTTTTTTTTTCAAATAAACAGAATACCTAACAAAAGTTTTACGTTTCAATAAGATTTGCTCTTAGGATTTTTATAATCTTAGCTTACGATATGAAAATCAGTAAATGCTATTTCATATTCAATTTAGTTCATGTAGTGATAGCTTTAATAATGCTTTGAAGTTACTTTCAGGAATTATTGCGTTGAAACCTTGGTTTTAGCTATTTTTTTATTAAACAAAATAGTTTCTTTTTAATTTAATTTTTCTTGACATCAAATAATTTGTAAAACAAGAACGACACAGCAATTAATCAATTTTGCTTGCTTAAGAAACATTTTAAAACTGTAATTGCTTACTATTGTGCTACGTTAATTAATTATATTTCTTGTTATTTACTTAATGGCCAATTAAAGCTTTTATTTATTACAGTTCAATTGCAATTATTAGTTGTTTCATTTATTATTATTTTAATAATATTTAATTGTTCGACAAATAACAGTTTAAGGTTATTTCATCTACGTATTTGACAAATGTAGATAAAAATAATTTTTTTAAAAATTTGGTAATATTTTAAAATAAATTAAGTTTCTTTAAAATAAACGTATGTATTAATATTATATTGTATTTATTAATTTGCTTAATTAATAATAATTTAAAAAAATTCACCTATGAGTTACGTCTGTGGAAACATAATTTTATAATCATGTCGTACTTGGTTTTGATTTAATTAATTAGCAAATGCAGAAATGCACATTTCACTGGCATTTTGCTGACGCACATATTCGAATTATGTCAAGCTACATAGAAACTTAAATTTAAATATAGATAGTAAGTAGATTTCGCTTGGTAGTAATTATATCAAGAACCCGACGTCATGAACGGCCCAGAATCCAAAAATGTTGAAATTATGCTAAACGTTACCGAAAACGTTTGGGCAAGTTTTTCAACAACAGAAACACGTATTTGTCCGCATATGCAAAAATGTCAGAATTGGCTAGTAAAACCAAACTTTGTGGACGCCCCTTATCGATATGTTTAAGCAAATACTCTCTAAATAACAAGACCCTCTATTATTAAAAGCTATCATGCGTTGTTGAACACTCCAGAGATGTCAATAAAAACTACAAGACTGTGCCTGGAGGCGTTCGGTCGTACTGGATCCGTTGTTGTTTTGCCAAGTTTCTAGTAATTTACGAATCCGCACGGCCAACTCACTGTAGGATTGAAACCATACCTGTCGGAGAAAGGGGAGGTTCAACTGACTTTATTTTAAAGGGCGCCAGATTTTTTTGTTCTTTGCAGAAATAGCTCTTGCTAGATCAGCACAGGAGGCTCGAAGCTTGTACAAAATTATTAAGGTTCGTAAAGCTGGAGGAAACGAAGAAAGAAACTAAATCGTTAACAACAATTGCACTTTAATTACTTTAGAATTATGAATAGATTAAAATTTGAATCAATAACAATTTTGATATAAGTTGACAGCATCACAGTGATTAAATTTAGTCCAAGTACAAATATAAGCAGGTTCTAAAACACCAGAAGTATCGGCAACTTACACTACACGTAAAACAAAAGTGTAACCACCAGAACATATAAAAATCTTCATAAGTAAATTACATTAATAATGATAATTGACAGTTGACGTAATCAGCATGCGATAGTAATTTACGTAAACTAATTGAGTAACAATAATAAGAAACAAGTCAATTCGAACGTTTCGACACGATTAGTAAATATAGTTAGTCATGAGCAGCACCGTAGCGACAGCGAATAATTAAAATCAAAATTGACTTACCAAATTCAGGGTTACCTTCAGAAAACAATTTTCTACTGGCTTCCTGTAATTAAACTTCCTGAAAATAATCGTATCTACCTGGCGACTCACAAACTACAACAAGTAAAAGAAACATTTAAAAGAAAGTAATAGAACCAACACTTATCGTATGCTGTTACAATGTCTTTTCGTCTACGATGGTATTAATTTATTGCCTTTGAAGAGAAATTCAATCGTATCCGGTACTTAGGCTCTTCCGAACAAGGTTATATTAATTACTGGTATTAATTGCCTCCGCATAGAAATTCTGCCATTGTATCGCAGCGTTCTTAGGTCTACAGCTTCCGATTATAATTTTCTCTCGTAGATTTTAAATTACGACAAGAACACCCATACTTAGGAGGTAGCACATGGCGCTAACGAAAAGACATAAAAATTACCCTCAATCAAAAAAAGAACAAAAGCCACTAACCCTGCCTGGATTAAATTAGTTAAACAAGAATACTTTTATTACCCATCGTGTCCCAACACGTGGATGTTTTAAGAAAACGATTTTTAATTCACGCAGACATAGGTTATATCGTGAACGATGTTAAGTCAAAATGCCCGTATCTCACCGGATATCGTCTACTCAGTACGAAGAGACTAACGAACCCGATAGATGGCGCCGAGAAACAGAAAAGTAATTTTTAATTAAACCAATATACAGGGTAGTTCATTATAAAAATTTTGCACGTAACAATGTCATTATGATTCTTTTTAAAAAGTATACGTTCAAAGAATTTACCCAGTTTTGATAACTAAATTATCAGCCTTTTTTTCTTTATTTGTATTATTATTAAGCACGTTTGCCTTGTATGCGTCTCGCCTATTGAATGTCTTTCGGCATAATGGTCACGCGTTTGGCGTGGATCACGCACAAGTTCATGTTTTCGAAAAGACCCACTAGGTAAGCCTCGCTTGCCTCCTGTAACGCCATGACGACCGAACTCTGGAATTGCAAGTCGGTCTTGAAATCTTGGGCTATCTCGCGCACGAATCGTTAAAAAGGCAACTTTTGCGCGCGGCTATCGTCGCGAGCTGTTTGCGTGGTGCTTTGCCGCCGGTTGATTTACGCGCGGTTTGTTTTGCTCTCGCCATCTTTTTTTTTTCTCTAAACGCAAGTATCGAGTCGAGTCGTCGATCGAATTTTCAGCTGCTAGAAAAATAAACCGCATTTAATGCATTAGTTGAACAAATCGGGAATTGTAAGAGAGAAAGAAACTAGTATGGTTGTACTCAAGACATTCCGTCATGTCTAAGAGTTTTGTTCTTGGCAATTTTATGACCACCCAGTACGTTTTTGATTTTATTTGCAAATTAATGCAGGATCTTATTTGACATGCAAAGAGTTATTTGTTGTCGGATTATTGCCAGGAAACGGAGAGAAAACAACAACTTCAATATGTTTCGAAGATTGTGTGTTTGTCAGCCTCTTAAACATTAGATTCCGATTAGATCGACAGAAACTTACGAAAGGACAAGCTTTTTTTCATGAATATTTTCAATGAACTATACTTTGCTGTCTTTATTTCCAGTTTGTACCGGTAAACTGCGACCTTGTAAGAGGCAATATATTGATTTTTTAGGTTTGCTGGGGCTTCTTGCTGGTGTTTTTTTTAGACAACTTACTGCTCGTTTTAACTGATTTAGATTCGGGGTTTACCATGGTAGTTTGTCAAAAATTAAGAATAATTCTTGTCAACTTATCAATGACGACGTCTACAGATCTAGGATCGTAGCACAAAACACCACGTGGAATATAAGTAAAGATAAAATTAGCAATTTTCAAGCTTTTGGAGTAGAAAGCTGAAGAACAGAAGGAGGAAGAGGAGGAGAAAGAAGTGAACTAACCATACCACTCAAACTTGCTTGGTACAAGTTTGCAACAAAAAGGATATGTTGGTAAGCAAATCTTGTAAGTAGATGGGAAAGTCTTACAAGACCAGTAGGATTAGTAAAGTATTTGTGCGTGCTATGAGAGTACGTGCTTCCGCGAGGTAACTGACTTACGGCTTATCCTCACTTTTAGGTTAGTACCAAGTCGGTATGGAAAAGGAAAATAAAGAAAAGCAGAGTAGTAATCAAATAGCGACAGCTAAATTAAAAACTTTTAACTAAAAATGTAATAAATTAAAGTGACATTAAATAAACATGCAATGTAATAAACAAACTCCTACTTTGCCATCGTTGCTTGAAAAATAATAAAATTTAATTACTGGTCTGGTCTGGTCTCTCTTTGCAAAAAGTCTATATACATTTTCATCAGGTACCAGTCTAACGATGGTCTGAGGAGATTCGGTATAAGGGTTGATAGTAGCTAACACGTTACCCCGAACGTCATCGAATTTGCAACAAGCGAGAATTCGATGTGCTGAGGTGTCATAAACGCCACACGGGGGACAGCTGTCGTCATCCAAAACGCTAATCCGTTTTAAATGACGACAAAATCCACCGTGTGCAGAAAGAATTTGGAATTTCTCTCGTCCAGGGACTTGGGATACTCTGACCCAGGTAAGGATATCCTGAATAAGAAAAAAGGCGTTACGCCCTTTTTGAGAAATGTCTCACAGCCACTGCCATTTACCCAAGATTAAGACCTTCAAGTGATGTTTGGCCGCTAAAAAGGACGGAAAGTCGTTGAGCGAAAGAAAATTGCACGTGCAAACCTTGCTAAGAACTTTGGTGCTGTAAATTTCCTGCAAAAGGAGATGAAGGGAAGAATGCTTGGATATGACACAGAGGACCTCTACGGGAACGGTGCGATAAGCTTCGGGGATAGTTTTAAGGAATAGCGATTGGAGTGAGGTCAGTTTCCTGACCACTTGGAAATGTTGTTGTCTTTGTTACCAAATGTCTAGACTATGGGTGAGCATGGGCATAACTGCACTGTTAAAAATATTCGCAAGTAATTTTTTTGTGACACTTGTCAACCACGAATGCGCAATGTTTTACAAAACTCAACATGTCGTCAAACAAAAGTTGGAGGTAATTGAATTCGAAAACCCTATGGACGAGAATATTGTTGTGGCACAGTGAAGGATTTTGTTTTAAAGTGGAGCCAAAAACCATGTGCTTAGTCTTATTCGCTGAACTTGTCAGTTTTTTGCTGCCATCCCAGCTTTGTCATTATGTTTAGGCACCTGTTGGATTTTGCCTCTAAATCTTGTCTAGAAATTGCGAACACCGCGACAGTGATGTTGTCAGCGTATGCAAAAATGTCTCAGTCTGCTTCTGTGTTAAGAAAATCGTTTACAAAACCAAAAACCGAACTTTGTGAACACCCGTTTGACAGTCGTTTGGCATAATTAGGATACGTCCGAGGAAGAAGGAGCCAGCCAGCAAGTTTTCTCTTAACGACAAAAACTTTTATTATTGAGGGCCAACATACGCTGTTTAACGCTCCAGATATGTCAATGAAAATTGCAATTCTGTACTTGGAGACGTTTGGTCGTACATTGGTCATTAATCTACGTGCAGCGTCAGTCGTCGTTTTGCCTGGAAAGTAGTCATATTGACTGGAATGGCAAATAATTTGTGCAAGAATGTTGTCATGAATCTTTTTGAGAAGCACACGTTCAAAAAGTTTGCCAAAAGAGTTATCGGACGGTACTAGTTGGGATTTACGAGATCCAAGCTTTTGGACCAGAAACTAAAAAATGCCGTAAATCCTGTAATTCTTATAACGAAAACTGCAAAAGCAGTTGTTAATCGCAACCACTGAAGCTAATGTTTTGCACTATTATCTACTTCTAGTAGGAATCAAAACAATGAACTTATCAACCCGCTTACCAAGATGACTACAAAAGTTCGAACAGCACAACTACGTTTCACAAACCCCTTAAAGAATTTCCAAGTACTCCAGGACATCCTGTTTCTTCCAAACCCCACCGCTTTGCGGACTATGCTGGTTACATCAAATTCTTGTCGCTAATGAAGACATTTGAAATTGTGATTTTTACGCCATTTTGAATTTCTATACATGTCGTTTTGCTTTAAAACGCAAACTTTTCAACGATCTCCTCATCAATTCCGCAAAATATTATTTTAGAGTTCATTCAGTTAAATTTTTTAGATACACTGTCTCTGTTGAAGATATAACACTGCTCTTAGAAAAAGTAGACACTATTTTTAATTTTGAAAACCAGAAACCGCTAAACAACCTCAATTTTTGGAAATAATTAATTTTTATCAACGCTTTATTCTCAAAGCTACTGCACTACAATTAATCTTTTTTACGTAAATCTCATAAATTTAATAAAATTGGTCAACGAGGTAGACATTTTATTTAGCACCTGTAAAAAGAGTAAACGTATTCCATGATGCCATCGGAGCCGTAATCTATCAATGTGTTCAGGGTGAATGACAACCATTAGTCTTCGTTTCAAAAAAGCTTTTGACAGCTGAGATAAAATATAAACTTACAACCTCAATCTACTAGCCATCTCGGCATCAAATATTTTTGACACATGGTCGAAGGAAGACAATTTACAATTTTTACTAATCACAAACCGATAATATACGCGTTTTGACAAAACACTGAAAATGTTCGCCACGACAAGTTTGTCATTTAGAGTTTATATTGTCAACAGCATCAAAACGCCCTTAATTGGTTTTGCCAAACTTGCCGAAGCACAAATACACGACAAAGATTTTGTAACATGACATAATTTAAAATTGAATATTGCACTTACAAACACTGTTGAATCTAGCAGTTTAGCCTATAGTACTGTCATCCATCAAAACCTTTGATTGGCTTGTTTTTGTTATTGGTTTGAATTGGAGTCGGTGCGGGGATATTATTTTTTTTTTATTTGAAGGGAGCAGGCATTTTTGACTGATTTTGAGTGGCTGTAAAGGATAAATGTTGCGATTTTTTGTAGGATTGTACATGTTTAATTCAAGACAAAACCGTAAAGTAGTTGAGTTTATTTAATTATTGCTGTTCAGTGAATTGCTTTTAGTTACAGGATTTATTAGCTTTGTAGCCAGGGCTATTTTACGTTACACGCTTCCTTGATGTGTGATAGAACTAGGTGCGGACAGCAAGTAGGTGGGTGGTAGTCTCTTACAAAGACTTTCATATATACTTGACGCCCGTTAATTTAAGATCGGTCCAGTTTCGACTAGCTGGGAAACAGGAACCATCGACCACTCGTCGTTCTAAGCAGTCGTGGTTAGCCATTGTCCGATCATGGACTATCCATTTTAGTTTTCTTGTTTTTTTTTCTCTTCCCTTAACTTTTTTGATGTTTTATATTTTTGAAAAAAAGGCTATTGTCACAATTTGCAAACGCATCTACGTCCCGGAAATTTACTGCAACTAAAAAAACAAGTCATATTTCCAAACACCGACATAACCGTCTACTACTTTGTGCTCTTTGTTCCAAAAACTTACAGCCAACAAGTGTTTGATGCCAATCACGGACTGGCAAATCCAGAAGTACGAGTTGCAAATCCTTTCATCAAACAGTTCTACGTCTAGCCATACATTAATACTAACTGCAGAAATGAACACAAACATGTATCCAGTAATAACGCTCGAAAGTTACAAGGCACACAACCGCTCCTATTGGAACAATTCAACTTCCTACGGTCGATTTTGAACATGTTTACTTAGATATCGTGGGATTACTTCCGTGGCAAACCCTATTGCCTTACATGCATTGATAAATTTTTCAGGTAGCTCAAAGCTTACGCCATCAAAAACATCGAAGCCGATACTGCCGCTCGCACTTTTTACAACGGTTGGATGGTGGACCTAATGAACGCATATCACTTTTACAAAAACAAACGGAAATATCGGCAAGGTCTGATAAAGAATAAGATGAAACATTTGTTGCACTTACAAATTACCTTTCAGCCAAATTCCAACGAGTTCGATCATGAATCTAAAAATTATTTAGCAATTCCACTACAACTATCGCCCCCAAAATGAAGTTTTACAGTGCAGGTAATTAAAACCCAAATAAAACTACTAAACAGCAGAATATCTCTAGGTTATGATCTCATAACTGGAACCATCTTAAAACGCTTACCTGAGAAAGAAATTTGGTTTTTACAATTTTTCTTTAATGGCACCTTACGGTTTGGATACTGGCCATTAACATTGAAATTTGGTTTTATTAGTCTTCTTACAATAATTTCCAAGTTGTTGGAAAAATTAATACTTAAACGTATAAACGAATGTGAACTCCAAGAAGAATGCTTACCGAATCACCAGTTTGGTTTTTGAGTTAGACATTCAATAACTCAATGTCGCCAACTAGTTGTATTGTAGAGCAGTATTTCTGGATGCGAGCAATGCATTCGATGAAGTATGGCATAGAAGGTTGTATTTCAAAATCAAAAGGTTATTACGACACACTTACAATCTACTTTTACAATCTTACCTAACTCATCGTTACCTTCAAACTACAGTAGGCAGTAAAACATCTCAATAGAAAGAAATAAACGCAGGCGTTCCTCAAAGCTGCGTCCTCGGGCCATTGATGTATTGGTTATATACGTACATATGACCTACCGACCACACCACATACAAGCCTATGTACCTTTGCCGAGTGAGGTAACATAAACGATGTTGTGCCGCTGCTCAGTGGAGACGGGGTGGGTTATATTTAAAAATTCCGTGATAACTTGGAAACGAGATTGACATAAAATCGAAATAAAACGGTAAAACTCAAAATCGGTTAGGGCGCCAATCAAGGACACGATGATTATAGCTTCTGGACCCCTGATAACCCAAAAACTCATCCGGTTGGTTACAACCCCTGGACTTACCTCGAGTTGTAACTTGCTAAATTCTGAAATGCACTTAAAAATTTATGTACGCGGCAGCTGAATGAATAAAAGCTCTTTACAGTTTAACAATTTAACATTTATTGACTGAATAATATTAAAAATAAAAATGAATATCAAACAAACTTGAATAAAAATAATAAAAAAGACACAAACTGAATATAAAAATTAAAATATATATATAAAAAAAAATAATAAAAGCGTTAACTCGTTTTTCAATAAAACACAATAAAAATAAATTAATCCGTAAATGTAACAATAAAAAAATCACAAAAGTCATAAAAGAGACGTCCGAAACTTTGCTTCGAACTAAACGTTCAAACAAATTATATGTTATATTTCGTTACATTATCGCTCATGCATGAATAAGACTTACTTTTACATACACAACACAAAATTAATTAATTAAAGCGAACTTCACGCAAACACCTTCAAGTGTTTCTTGAAATATTTAAAGTTAGCCGTAATTTAGTCGGCTCAAATCAAAGCTTTTAAATCATATCGATCGCGGTTCACTTCACAATAATAACAAATTCGATAAATACCTTTACTCAATTGTATACTCCAGATGAACAGCTGGCCACAGCGGTTCCAGAAGCTTTCGAGTTTAGATCGAACCCCGGGACGGTCTAAGTGTACAGTAGTCGAATACAAGCTCGGTGGGACCCCCAAACCATGGAATTACGGCGGAAGATTTATTTCACTACTTAACTGAAATCCGCACAAAAGCGAAGACAGGAGTTTTAGCATAAAACATCGAAAATAAATCCAACTCGAACGTGAGTTTTATTATGGATACCATGAAGTTCCTTAAACCGTAAAATTACGAATTTGGAAAACCAATATTTCCCTTCAGACCACTCAATTTTCACGGCACCATTTGTTTAACTTCCGCGGTATTGCCTAACGGTAGGGTAAAACACCCCGAACACTTGACTACATACTACTTTGTAAAAGATAGAACACTAAACAAAGTAAATTAACAAAGATGAAAACTATAATTGCCACGTGCGTATTGACATGTACGCACACGAAAGAAAGAAAATCTTCCCACGAAAAATGCTTACTCCGTTAAATTATCAGGTGGTCCAAATCGCACTCGTAAAAGAGCTCAACATAAACAAAAGCATAGATACTAAGAAAATTGATCGAATTACATTCCAAAAAGGAAATCGTAAATTAGATAGAGTTGTTATTCTAATGAGATAACCAGAAGTAAAAACACTAAATCAAAATCAAAACCACGGAACTTTATGCGTTTAAAAAAAAATACCAGTAATAATTGTGAAATAACTATTAAATACAAATAAACTTAAATCAAACGTAATAAAATAACGAGTAAAACGTTTTCGATGCTAACGTCAAACTAATCAATCGTAAAAAAAAACAGAAAACAGAAAATTCAGCCAGATGAATCTAATTACGGGGTCTTACATAAAAGATTCACGACTAAGTTTCAACGCCGGTTACAAGCACTCAATTCTAAACAACGTTAGCATTCTATAAGCAGAGGAAGTTAGATACTTAGGCTTATACCTAGATCGACGTCTAATATGAAAGGTTTATATAAACAAAAAACGTATGGAAATGAACCTACGTTGCAAGAAAATGTATTGGCTTATTGGTAAAAATTTGGCCCTTACGTTAGATAATAAATTGTTAATTTATAAGTGCATAATTCGTCTTCTGGCTATATATTTGCGAACTTTGGGGATGTGCTAGCAAATCAAGTTTGAAGCCATACAGCGCTTCTAGTCTAAAACGTTTAGAATGCTATCTAAAACCCCGTGGTACGCGTCAAACATAACTCTGCGTACTATAAACAAACCTACGACAATAGCCCTAAAAACCAAATTAAACCCCAAAACTAGTGATCAAGCTATCTCTGAATATAATATAAAAAAATAAAAAACTAAAGAAGTAGAAAGAAGAAACTCAAGTATACAACGGAAGTTAAATGTGCATATGCGGAATCAGAAAGAGAAAAATCAAAAAGAAGAACTATGTTGTGCCAGAAAGTTGTCAACGGACGGTATGAGATTCTTCCCACCAAAACAAACAAGCAGACTCTAAGGATCTAAAAAAACCAAGGAATAAATCTCAAAGAACAGGATTCCGATTGCAAGTCTACATAAGTCGGGTTACCTAAAAGGCAAAAAAACCAATCAGTAATCTAAAGATTTAAAGTGTACCAAGCAATCTAACGTCCAACGCGCATAACCCAAACAAAACCAAAAGAAAAAACAGAAAGACTTCACTTGCTAATCAAACATTGCTAGTTGTTGGAATGTCATCTATAACCTAAAAGTCAAAAAACAGATTAGAATATCTCAAAAGCTTGCTGTTAACTCTGATTCGTTCTTCTCCCCGTAGAAGCAACAAATAGGGAGACCACCCTACGGTAAAAAAAAACTAAAAGTAAGAAAGATAATATTTGATGTGTCTATCGTTCTTTTCTCAGTAGAAGATTTGAAAAGGGCGACCAATCCCTCGATGTTCAACTCTACGCCCAAACGCTATAGTGAAAAACAAAAGAAAGGAAAGAGAGAATAGTTAGTTATAGAACGAATGCGTACAAAATGCTGTCCCAAATCGGAAAGTTTACTTAAATGCCGACAAGCGGAATAGGAAACCCAAAAGAAAAGAAAAACTAAAACCAAAGTGAGAGTCCAGCTAGTGAACCAAACCATAAAAATTACTACAAACTTAATCAAAGAAGAATATCAGTACAACAAAATGGAAGAATCGATTGGGTAGCATCCCAACTATAACCAACAAAATACTGCCAACATAAGCCAATAATTAATGCACAAAATCTAAAGACACGAACCAGGAGAATAGTGAATAGTCATAATCAGATTGCCAAAAATGAACTAACATTTACGACGATTGCGACACAATTAGAAATAGAAGACGAAGCACTAATAGACATTTGCAGACGAGTAGATGTGAAGGGAACAGAAATAGTTTCTGCATCTCTAGAACGAATAGAACTCGTAGATACGTTTGCAAAAGTCTTTAGAGTTAAATTAATATCAGGAAGTGATAACGCCATGTCACAGTCATGTCGTTGTTTCCACATACGCGCTTTCTGCGACACAAACAGGACATAACGAATATATTCGGCTACTTTCAATCTCATATGAAGCAAATATGTTGACGAAAAAGAATGCCGTCTTAATAAAAATTTGACTGTTTCTAGCTATTTAAAGTAAGCAAGTTGTTACAAGCTTCTAGTATTTTACGAACCTGCACGGCCAACTCACTGTAGGATCGAAACCATACCTGTCGGAGAGAGGGGAGGTTCAAGAGACTTAATTTTAAAGGGCGCCAGATCTTTTGTTCTTTGCAGAAATAGCTCCTGCTAGATCAGCACAGGAGGCTCGAAGCTTGTACAAAATTGTTAAGGTTCGTAAGGCTGGAAGAAACGAAAAAAAGAAACTAAATCGTTAACAACAATTGCACTTTAATTACTCTATAAGGATAAATAGATTAAAATTTGAATCGAGAACAATTGGATAGCATGACAAAGAATAATTTCAGTCCGAGTACAAATATAAGCAGGTACTAGAATATCAGAAGTATCGGCAACTTACATTACACGTAAAACAAAAGTGTAACCACCAGAACATATATAAATCTTGATACGTAAATTACATTAATAATGATAATTGACCGTTGATATAATCAGCAAGCGATAAGTCATTTACTTAAACTAATTGAGTAACAATAATAAGCAACAAATCAATTCGAACGTACGATCAGTAAATATACTTCGTCGTGAGTATCACCGTAGCGACAACGAATAATTAAGTAAAAAGTGACTTACCAAATTCAGGGTTACTTTCAGAAAACGTTTTCCTACTGATTTCCTGTAATTAAACTTCCTGAAAATAATCGTGTCTACCTGGCGACTCACAAACTACAAGTAAAAGAAACATTTAAAGGAAAGTAATCGAACCGACACTTATCGTATACTGTTACACTATATTTTCGTCTACGATGGTATTAATTTATTGCCTCCGAAGAAAATTCAATCGTATCCGGTACTTAGGATCTTCCAAACAAGGTGATATTCATTAATGGTATTAATTGCCTCCGAAGAGAATTCAATTGTATCCGGTACTTAGGATCTTCCGAACAAGGTGATATTCATTAATGGTATTAATTGCCTCCGCATCGAAATTCTGCACTTGTATCGCAGCGTTCTTAGCTCTACAGCTTCCGATTATAATCTGCCCTTGAAGATTTTAAATTACGACAAGAATACCCATATTTAGGAGGTAGCACATGGCGCTAACGAAAAGACATAAAAATTACCTTTAATCAAAGAAAGAAACAAAAGCCACTTACCCTGCGTGGATTAAATTAGTTAAATAAGCAGACTTCTATTTTCCATCGTGTCCCAACACGTGGATGATTTGAAAAAACGATTTTTAATTCACGCAGACATAGGTTATAACACGAACGATGTTAAAGTCAAAATGCCGGTATCTCACCGGATATCGTCTACTCAATACGAAGAGACCAACGAACCCGATAGATGGAGTCGAGAAATAGAAAAGTAATTTTTAATTAAACCAATATACAGGGTAATGCATTATTTAAATTTATGCACGTAACAAAGTGAAAGTTTGTTTTGTTTGTTCGCGTTTTCTTGTCAAATACAATTAAACATTTACAATCAGTGGAATCCGCAAACCAATGGCGGAGTGAATTTCAACTAGAATTATTACTTACAAAAAATGCCGAATAATGACATGTAACACTATGTACATACGAGATGATTCAGGATCAAATCTAAATATTTTTTTTAAATATGTAAGGCAATAATAATGAAAAGTGCCGGCAGTCGAACTTAGTCTTCCAAAACTCTTCTTTAAATGTTTTTTTGTTTTACAAATTTTTTGGTTAATTATTTTTTATAATAAAGGTATGATTGTCGACTTTGGGGGGAGGGTGTCCTGTCGGCAATCCGAGAATTACATCAGTATTAATCTAGTAATAAAATGATGTGTGGGTAGCACATTTTATCTGAGTGCACTGAATAATAAAAATACGAATTTTGGTAGGTATGTCTTTGCAGTGATCCATATTAGTCTTATGCGTTCTAAAAAGATAGTGTCCTGTTTGTGTACTTAACACTTGCGCTGATCTCAACACCCGAAAGCGAACCTACAGTACGACTTCGTACCACATATTACAATAGATTTCAGTGGATTTTTCTCACTTAATTTTCAATTTCTTAATGTTATTTGCAATAATAGAATTTTTTTTGAAAAACGATTTATTTTTCCGAGGTTGCGTTTTTTTTTAATTTAATTTTTTTTTATATTGTCTAAAACCCCGAAAAAAATTCAAAAAATGTTTTTGTACCTAGTTGAACTTAATTTTTTTAAGAATTTTCGGCACCATTTTGAAAATTCTTGGATGTGATTTGGCATTGTAAAATTGTAGAAATATATCTGTTACACGGAGAGAAATCTGCAATCACTAGTTATGAATAGTATGTTCATAAATTACACATTTAATAAAATTTATAAAATATGAATTATATTATGATGTTATGCGTAATACGCATACAACATTCCTAAGAGTGCAATTTCTATGCGTTACGTGTATTCATGTATTATGAATATGGTTTATAAATGTAATAAAGTTATGAATTGTTTTCATATTTTACTAGTTATCACTATAGTTATAATTTTATCTTAAGTTATGAGCAAACCTTCTTATATTATGATACATCAGCAAAACCAGCAGAACGTTTCACACGCAGATAGTGTGTGTATTGCATCAACTAAAGAAGTGGTTTTATCAACTGATAAAAAGGTAAGCAAAATGTAATAAAATTGTCATATATTTCTGTTTTTTGAGTTCTAATGTTTGTATATTAATTATTTTCTACGAATATACATAAGATACAAATATTAGTACTTATAACACATTCACATACAAATTTATAATTCTTGCGTAAACTAGTAGGTAACGAAAATATATTACATTATAAAGTATGTATTTGTATGAGGTGTGTATACCAAATTAATTTGCCGTTTATCTCAATTTTACATTATATATTGTGCGTATTTCCATTTCTTAAAATTAATATTAAAAACGTTAATAAATACTAACAATCCAAAGTAGGTACATATGTTCTGTTTTGTATTTAAAATGATAAGTTTCTCCGGTATCAGCTACTGTCAAAAATGTTTACATAAATTAGAATTTTACAACACGTTCTAGTCATTTATGCACATACGTCTAAGGTAATCAAATCCTTATCGCGAAACGATTCAAGGAATTATATTCCGGTACCCGTATTTATTACCACAAAAACATACAGTTGTCAAAGTAGTCATAGTATCCAAAGTAATCAAAGTAACGAATCACTTTAACTTGAATTCGAATTAGATATACAAGATGTTCAAAGTTGTCTGTTTATTATTGCTATTTTGATTAATATTAAAGCTACGAATTAGATTAAATTGAAAGTTGAAACACTTTTGATCACTTTCTGTTTATTTACATTTTCTAATACACATACTTCTTATTTCTAGATTTGCGTCGCTATAATTTAACTAAAGTATTGCAAAGAGTTGTAAAACCTAAAGGCTGTAAGAAAATAGACAATAAGGTATGGAAAGTTAGCATTGGAGATACATGGAAGTTTTTTAGTTCTGAAGTGAGAACAGTGGCAGATATGTGTAGTAAGGATGACGATAATCTAGTTTGCTTTGGTAACGGATAACATTACGCATTTATACAATAATTTTCTATAAACTTTTGATGCCTACTTTAAAATAATGGATTTGATAAACGTTGTAATAGCGGCTTCCACGGCCGGAGTCTATACTAAGATAAGAACGTCTTCCGGGTTTGGACGGTGTCAATGTTGTAACCGAAGTTGCCAACGTTTCGCCCACTTTCGTAAGGGGCTTCATCAGGGCGTCAGAGAAATCGAAGAACTCAAAGAAGCAACCGAAATCTAACTAAACACTTCTCAAAAGTTAGGTAATCAACTTGTGAACTAAGCCAGATTCTAAACTAAGAAAAGGTAAGAAAGAAAACGATAAACTTGAAAAAGCAAACGAAAATCTAATAAAGAACCACTACAGAGTTAGGTAAACAACTTGTGAACCAAGCCAGATTCTAGAATCTGTAAGGTAAGAAACTCTGTAGTGGTTCTTTGTTAGATTTTCGTTTGCTTTTCCAAGTTTATCGTTTTCTTTCTTACCTTTTCTGAGTTTAGAATCTAGCTGGGTTCACAAGTTGATTACCTAACTTTTAGTTAGATTTCGGTTGCTTGTTTGAGTTCTTTGATTTCTCTCACACCCTGATGAAGCCCCTTACGAAAGTGGGCGAAACGTTGGCAACTTCGGTTACAACATTGACACGGTCTTAACCCGGAAGACGTTCTTATCTTAGTATTGATAAACGTTGCTGCCTATATGATAAGTAAACCTATTACAAAAATTATTTGTGTTCATGTTCTTCAACTTCAATATTAAAAATCGTTTTTGTTAAATTATCTTGACTGCAACAGAAAAAAAATTTGTGGTTAGCAACTTGTAAAATTATTTTTTTAAATTGTTGCTCAAGTTCTGTTTCAGTTTTGTTTATATTATTTACGTTTTATTTATTTGAATAATGTTTAATTTTTTATAATAATCTGTATTATTATATAATGATATGTGTTACTAGTTATGTATTAGTTCTTGTGTTATGTGTTCTATTTAAATTATTTAGTTGTAAAAGTATGGTGGTGTACTTATAGCTGCATTAAAATTGTGTAATCATCGTAAAAAAATAAACATCTTTTTAAAATTCGAAATATGTTTTACTAATTTATAAAATATATATGAGAAATATCTTGTGATTATTTCGTATAAGAAGAGTAAAATTAACTCCGAAGTTATGATTAATATTCATAACTGTTAATACACTATTCTGAATATCATTTAATAAACAACACTTTATTTATCACATATTATGATTGGATGCTTAAAAAGTTATTCTTAATTTAATTAGAGTTTATGAATATTAATCATAAAAAAATGTGATTATTAAGCATACATAATGAAAATACTTCGTTACTGGATGTGAATTATAATCATAATAGATGTGACTTAAATCACATATTACAATTACCTGGTTAAATTTTTATTCTTAATATGATCATTGTTTGTGAGTTTACTTCATAACTTATGAATTATAATCATCATCGATGCTAACATGACTATTCACAAATTATACCGAAGGTTTATAAATTTATGAATAGCTAGTAGTAGTTGTTTTTTATGCTTAAATTACGCATAAGTTGTGCGTCTTACGAATTATATATGAAAACATTTCTCTCCGTGTATGGGCATACATTCCAAAGTGGAGATATCTTATTAGCACTACTATAATTGAAACTAATAACATAGTTTCTATTAAATCTTTACATCGCTGGTGCTCCAATAACAATAAAAAAACGTACTTAACAATGAAAACTACAGTACTGATTATGACAAACAAAATTGTATTTGTTGTAAAAACAAAAAAGAAGAACAAATAAAAATTAAATTGACAGTAACGTTTTAATCAGTTTAGATATGCTTTACAGCTAAAGATTTGCAACAAAAGAAATAATAAACAAAAAATAGAATTGTAGAAACAGATAAAACAGTTTTATTTAATGGTGCATTACGTCAATTTAAAGCATTCTAAGCAAGACAATAAATTGTCGACCACAGCAATCACTATGTTAGATTAGAGTAATAAAGTAAACTAAGAGTTAAAAACACTACCAAAAGCTTATGCAATTTTAAATTGTGAGCAGCAAATAATACACGCTTTGGTTAATTTTAGAATATAATATACTATACATCATTTTTCTTAGTTAAAGAATAATTAGAATATATCATAACAATACAATCATTTTTTATAAATTATTTCTTTAAATGAATATTGTTGTACAAAAAAACAAACCGAATAAATGTAAAAACTCGGATTTAGGTAAGGATAACGTAATATCAGTAATTGAATATTAAAATTTAATCTTCATAATATACTTGAAATTGTTATCTTTAATTATTAAAAAAAAAATTATTGTAACTCAAATGCTGTCAAAGTTTTTTTTTCTTCATTCATTATTTATAAGTAGAGTAGTTGTGTAATCGATAATTTAAGTTGTTTTTGAAAACACAAAAAAAAATACCTTTAATTACTAGTAAATTTTTTTAACAAAGAAAAAAACGTGCTCTAATTTTCTTTGACACTTTCGCCACAATAATCAATCAGAGACGATGTAGGAAGCTCAACGCTATCACGGCCTTAGAGAAACACGCTTTTCCCTTTGTCTGCATTTACGAGCAGTTTGAGGTTGAAACCTTTAGGGTATATTTAGATTATCAGAAACGAAAATAAATACCCTACTATACGAATTGAATCTTTTTGCTAGAATATTTCCAATTCGTTTCACTAAATTTTTTGTATTTGTAAACCCAAGTTTATTTTAGAAAATGCAACCGTTTTATTGTATAAAATAATTCTCAATTTATAATTAAATTCTGTTTTGTTGTAAACTACGCTTGCAACCAGTTTGTAACTTAAAAAAAATTACTTTTACTTTTAAAACTATCGTAGTGTCTCATCAAATGGAGCAAGTGTACCTCGTGACCAAAGATCGTGATATTTACTGACATTATTGCATTCTCTTGAGGCTGGTCACATCACGATTGTATCAATCTAAATAGAGCATTGGACGTGACTTGTGGTCCACACAATACCAGCACGTTATTAACAATTACCCAGAACTTATGGATGTGATTACAATAAGAATATATTTTGCTTATTAATGTAGGCATCGTGCGACTTTGCAAGATTATACTTTTTATAGATGTTATTATTGTAAATTATGCATTTACTAGTTTATGTTATTATGCACCCGTACCTGTATTAAATTTATTCAGTTTAATAATATTGCATTAACTAAAATTACAATAATAAACAATACTTTAACTAAAACGGTTTATATTTATATTTTTGAAATCTTTAAAACGATAACATTAAAGTGTTTTAAAGAACGTTGCTTCATATATCGAAACAGTGTAGATAATTACAATTTATAATACAATTTTGTAATAACATAAGTAAGACGTGCGTTGGAACAGTATTTAAAACCAACAGTGACATCATTCTGCCAGAAAAAGTTGGTTTAAATTTTTTACTTTTTTGAAAGTATTTTTTCTTATAACAAATTTCAAAATGACGATACGTACCGGTTTTCTTTAAAATAAAAAATTATAAGTTATTATAATTATCAAATAGTATATTATTGATCCAAATTGAGAAGTGTATCAAGTAAGCAACAGATTATATACCAAGACGCAAAGCGCCGAGAGATACAAGTCGCGGGTTATAATAATTTTCTCAACCCGAGGTCTATATACACTTTTTCTCTACTACTAAAAATATTAAAACATTTTTAACTGTTACTAAATCAAAATTTTAAGTTATTAATTTCAAGTTAAAAATTACGTTAAGCATTAATTATATCTAAAACATATTTAATTCAGTAATATTCATATTTAGTAAAGCGCAAACTTTAAATAATTTACATTTTTTAAATCAAACGAATTTGTGTAAATAAAGATTTAAATTTTTACAATAGCATTAAATAAAATTTTTTGTCCTTGGCTTTAATTTTTTTTTTGAAACTGTTATAGAATAATCAGAAAATGTAAATAATGTTTATTATGAACTAGTAGTGAATAATGAAATATTACTAATCGAATTCTATACAATTAATATCAAAAAATATGTTTAATAACACAAAAAACAAATGTTCAGTTATTAGATCCAATCAAGTATACAATCACAATGTCATCCGTGAAGCTTACTGCAAGAGGTAAGTAAGTAAGTAAGCAAACATGAACTTTTTAATATACACGCTCCTTTGAAGTTATACAAATCCTATAAGCCTTCTACTCCTTGGCTCACTGATAACGTTAAATTAATGATAAAACTGCGAGATAGAGCTTTGCGCCGTTTTAAGCGTGATCGTGTCTCTGCAAACTGGGATTATTACAAATCGTTAAGAAATCTTGTTGACGCATCTGTACGCAGGGAAAAGAGAGCTTATTTTGAATATATTGTCTTCTCTAACAAAGGCAACACTCATAAACACTGAAAAACAATTAAATCTCGTAAATCTACCTCCCCATCTTTGAGATCCTGATAGAATTAACAATTTTTTTGCTGCTTCCTATAATAGTTCAATTACTGCTTTTGATAACTTAATTTCATACTATACTAATAATGTTAAAGCTGGAGTTACGGAAGTGTTCTCATTTACGCTGGTCTCTCAGCAGGAAGTTGAAGAGGTATTATATGGCATCAAGTCTAATGCGGTAGGGCCTGACGAATTGAGTATACGAATGATACAACTTTGTTGTCCTTCTATTTTCCAGTTGTGACGCATATTATAAACTCATGTTTACTTGAGTCTACTTTCCCTCTTTCATGGAAAATGGCACATGTTCTACCAATACCTAAAACAAAGAAGTTTAATGAATTCAATGATCTCCGTCCAATAAGCATTATTTCACCTTTATGAAAAATTTTAGAAAAGATAGTTGTAAAGCAAATTAATGTTCATTTTACCAAACTCAATGTTCTTCCATCAGTGCAGTCTGGTTTTAGACCGGTGTATAGTTGTGCGTCAGCTTTAGCTTCTGTCATTAACCATATAATTGTTGCTTTAGATTCTGGTTTTAATACAGCCTTGATCTTACTGGATAATGATAATCTATTATTTTCTATTATGCATTTGATAGGATTTGGCGGGTCTTCTTTACATTTTGTTAAACATATTTTAGGTAATAAGTCTCAATGTGTCAGCTTATAATGAGTTGTCTAAACCTACTTTAGTTTCCTGTGGTGTTCCACAGGGCTCTGTCCTTGGACCTTTGTTGTTTACCATTTATACGTGTAATATTTTCCATTGCTTAAACTCATGTAAGTTTCACTTGAATGCTGATGGCTCACAATTATACTTTTTGTTTAAAACATGTGACTATTTACCTCAGTATAAATCCTGTAAAATCATTGGTTCGCTTGTTCTGTAGCAAGACCGTGAGAATTTTCTTTGAGACTAATATTTCTATCAACCTAGGTGATAATGTTCTTGTATTTCAGCATAAAGCGAAAAATCTAGGGTTAATCTTGGATGTTGATCTTAGGTCTAGGAGTCATATAACGTCAACAATTGAAAAAACATACTCGTCTTTTTGAACGATTTATCCGTATTGTCAAACTCTTTCTCTGTATGTTTGTAAACTTCTCTGTGATACGTTAGTTTTAAGTCATTTTAACTATTGTTGAATTGTTGTTTGTGTTTTATTTATAGTATAGGTCGCCGCCAATGTATTTCATTTGCATTAAAAGCAGCGAACTGACTGAAAATGATTCAGAGAAGGCATTTCTGTATTTTTGTTCATCTAATAGTATCGTACAAAAGCCAACTTTACTATATGAAAAATAACTTTTTGCACAGAAATCCATACCTTAAATCTACGGTAAATCTTTGGTATAATGATTGTTATGTTGTCTTTTTGATCTGTCAATAAAATAAATGAATAAATAAAAAGCTGATGCTAGAATCGGTAAAGAACTTTGGTAATATACTGTTTCCTCACCGCGTTCCCTTTAAATTTATCAATTTCGCTGCAACAAGTATGAGTACTAAAAAGACTTGTTATATAATCTTGTTCTGATTAAAATGAATTAGAACAAATATAAACATAGGTATTTAAGATGCAATGCTACAATTGACAGAGCTTATCGAACGCACAAAATTTGGCGTAGAGTGGGTCTAGGCTTTCAAAAAATTAAAGATAAATATTTTTTAAAAAATTTCAAAACAAATTTTTAATTATTAAGAATTTTTTTTTGTTATTACTTATACTTAATAAGCCATTAAGACAATTGTATTATTTAAGTATATTTTTATTAGATATTATGTTTTGTTTTTTTTTTAACTAGACTTTAATTTTGCAATATTTTTTTTATATAAAATATTAAAGGTTTAGTGTAGAATCATCTCTTTATATTCAATTTTTAGCTAAACTTGTAACATGAATTTTTTGTTGACACAAGTTTAAGCAGCACTCGACATGGTAAAGAACGATTATTAAGCGATAGCATTGGTGCAACCACGGACAGTTGTGTGCAATAGTGATGATTAAGCAGCGTTAGCAATTCCATTAAGTATAAATAGAATAAGTACGTTAACAATAGGAGATAGTTAAATAACAAAATAATAAATAGTTAGGTAGTTAGTTAATGTCAGTTAATGTAATCTTAATTATAATAAGAAATAAAAGGGAATTAAAACAAAGTGCAATAATTAGTCAACCCTACAGTATTTAACTTATGTGACGTTACAGTCTTCTGATTTTTTTAAAGTGGTATTTTGTTTAAGAGTTTTGTGCCAAGCATGGCCCATTCCATCTTTGTTTGATTCAGAAAATAAAGATACTTTCAAATTAAATATATTTATTTTTTAAGTTGAATCGGGAAAATTGCAATGAATTTTATCGGGTGTTTTGTTATTACTTGTGTTGCATTTACAACTACTACGTCTATTTCAAAATCTTAGACAACACCACGTTTTATTGTATTTCTAGCTATGTCAGTAGGAAATGGGCCATTATTTTGTAGGTAAATGTCACTATGCAGTGCTTTTAATCTAAAATGTCTCGTAAAAATAATTTGTAGGTGACTCTAAAGTGCAGTCAAAACCTGGTCAAAATTTAATAGTCACTTTAAAGTAGTTGTTACTTTAAAGTAAAATTTTAATGATGATCTGCCCAGTTTTACTTTAGTAACTTACTATTACACAAAACATCCTGCTCGCCTTCTAATTTCTTTAAGTGGGATTTCGTCTAGAAGTTTTATGTCAAGCATGACCCATTTCATGGATCATGTAGTTATTTTGTTAAGCCTGATCGGGCAAAGCTTTTAAAACGTGTTTGTGAAAAACGTATATTTCTTATTTTTTTGCATATACTTTAAAATTTTTTCAGGCTAAGTTACAACAGCAAGTTGCTTATTAAACTTTAGTCGTCACTTAAATTTGCAATAGAATCGTTATTCTTATCGCTTCTAAATCTTGGAAAGAAAACGGAATCATTACTTTCTTTAAAGGATTTTTTCGTTTTTTAATTAATTAATAAACAACTTTACTTAGATCTAATTTAATTCACAATCATTCTCTCCACTTCTACTCACTTTGAAATTTTTCAAGCAATATATTATATAGTAGTTTTATTTATATTATATATTTTTTCATTTTTCTCATAAATGTTATATCTGTTTCTTGTTTTTTTACGTATACGGATTTTAAATTAAAAATAAAACCTGTCAGAATATTGTATTATTATCAAAAATAGCCGTATCGTTTATACAAAAGCATCTTTGATACCTACAAAACTAGGGTTGACCAATTTTGCTGCGATTTGTAAATTAATTTTCTACAATAACGGGTGATCGAGATTATTTATTGCACAAAGAACACATGTATTATACATATGCATGTCCATAAATTGTATTTTAATCAAGGATGTCAAATGTTTTGCTTGATATTAGTGACATTTTTCAATGTGAAAAATCTCCCAAGCTTTTAAATGTGTCTCACAGTTCTCTATTAAACTATTTATTGTTTTATTATTACTAATTGCAGTGATACGGTCCCAGTCCTTGTAGTCTATAAAAAAATAGTTAAAAATTAAAAAAATTACTTCATTTCATTCTTTGCTGTTTGATCTTACTGTGTCATTTGTTATGTTCCAATGGGGGAGGTGGAGAAAAAGAAAAAAATAAATTAATTACCAAAATGTCACGCTTACCTACCTTTCGGCTAGCCTCACCGCAGATGGCCGTCGGGTAAAAGAAAGTCGAAGGGAAAAGAATATTCTTTGGTAAGCAAAATGCCCGAGTGCGCCACCTCTTCTTGAAATTTAGTCGAACGTAATAAGTCTAGGCAGGAGAAAAGGAGATCCTAGACCCGAGGTCCCCCAAAAGAAAGATACCGAGAATAAACAATAATCATTTATTAGGTATATACATATTAACAGAAAATTCCTTGAAGGAAAGATCCCACTCGACCGTTACGCCACTGGTATAAATCACATATAAATAAATTACACAACAAATAGAATATAATGTTAAAGCAGGTCTAAAATAGACTACAATAAACGGTAGCAGATACACCCGTGACCGCGCGTGAGAATTAGAAAAAGTAACACCGCCCGTAGTCCTTGACGTCAAGTTCACGACCGGTAGAAAATTCGTCATACATTTAGATTACGACAAACAATACGTTTCGAGATCCCAAATCTCTACTATTTACAAATTCCCGCACATTATAGATTGAAATTTCTTTCACGTTATGTACAGTAATTAAACACAATTAATTAGATTAAATAGGCGTACTGTATACACAAAAGACAATTGTTCAAGAAAGAAATACATAAAGTCACAAAGTCCGTTCTTATTCCATTCCATTAAATCTGTAGCGTGAGTTGTACTATTCCTTACACGTTGTTAGGCGCGAGCAGAAGTCGAGACCCCGAAGCGCGTGGACAAAAGTGGGTCGAGGTTCCGCGGTCTCCCGATTTTCGACGTTATACTTAGAGATACGTATAAATACCTTTTCGGTCCGAGTGCTTTTTATTGAATTACTCATTCACCAGGTCACCTCGTTTTTAAACCCTCGGCACACTCCCCACGCTACAAGAAAGCGCCATCAGTCGACTTAGATTCTTTACACCGCTGCGCTTGTTATTTCATCAATACAGTTACAACTCCGGCAGTTCGTAAGAAGCTACACAGAACACCAGCTCAGAAAGAAAGCTCCAAAAGAAATCTAAAACAGCGAATATTAGTTGGTACGTCTCCACCATCAACCACGTGCGAATACTAACCTACTTTATGATTTTGCTTAGAAATACGTAGATATTTTGTTCTACGAATGCGACATTCGAGCGGATTTATTAAGGATTTCTAAAATAAAACGTCGTTGCGTTAGATGATGATCGATGAGGGAAAACCTCATTTTTCTTACCAATCCATCTCCGCCACATCCATTACAACGCGAACCACCAAATAAAATGAATTCCGTAGATGGCCAACTACTCTCGCGCGCCCTCTGCGTGCATAAATTGAAGAATATAGCTCGAGGTCAGATATTTCACACGGTTAAAGGCAAGGTTGCCTAACTATCAGGCGAATTTATGCCCATTTACGAATTTACACGTTACACATTGATTTTGTTTAATTTGGTAAGTTACACTTTTGTGATTATATGTGTGCAAAAGAATATGAGGGTTTGTCTGGGGGTGTTCATAGCTGACCTTTTTCGGGGGGTTGTATAACTGCATCACTGTAGCACTAAAAAGCTGTACAGGCTACTTAACGACCTTGAGGGCAGTACAGTCGTTACACGCACCCTGAAATAAGCACGAACGTGTAAATACATTGTAGTCAACCAATTACTGGTTAGCGACATTAATTATTGTATCAAATTAATCGATCATCTCGCCATTAAACGGCGTATTTTGTATTAAAACGCACGGCTAGCGTTAATTACCTCCTGTAATTACGTTTCTAACCGATTTTTGTCGACTCAATCAAAAATTTGAGTCTGGGAACTCCGTTATGAATTTTCGAAAACCTCCTCCCGTTATCACAAATAGTTCTCCGCTCACAGTTAAAAATGTTTCACCAAACGTCAACTTTCGGAAATTTATTTTATCTATACTTACTGTCAGTTATTTTTGGGTAACCCCCTAGCACTCCTGTCACTAATTGCCGATTCAAAAACCTAAAATCACCTACTTTAAACTTAGAATTGTTCAAACCTTCATCCGTCGAGAAACGACGCAAAAAATGTACATCAAATTATTAATTAGTCATAATAATTTCCATTGTAAATAATGCTTTTATTATATTATATTTAAAACGTGAAATTCTTTTTCTACATCTAATGGAGGCTAAGAAGCCGCATTTTTCTGCGCCCGCGGACGGCTTAAACTTCTTTGTTTTAGTTATTTTTAGTGTCTTTTTTTAACTTTTTCCATTTTTTTAACCGGTTTTTGGTGTCTTTTTATTTCTAATAATATAAAGTAGTCTAGTTTCTTTTGTTCTGTTAATGTGTACAGCTTTTGACTAAAGTAATGTCCCTCGGACACATAGGCAACCAAAACATCAGGTTCACGATCGTAAACGAAGATTTAAAAAAGATTTAAAAATAAAGACGCATGAAGGACGATTAGATGTCGCGTTGCGCTAATTTGCAATGGTAGTATTGCTAACTGGCAAAAGTGATTCACAATAACAACTTTGATAAGGTGGGATTTGTATTACCTCTAAGTGACGTAGCATAGCAAATATAATTACAAACCTTAAAAAATAGATATTACCTGTATTAGACCAAAAATCTAATTAAATTCAATTTAAAAACGCAAATAATAAATTGCTCTACGGGCGACAATATTACAAAATAATGTCCACATGTATATTTAATAAAAAAATAGATATCTTGTCTTTAATATTTAACAATTTCGTTTTAAGCGGCAATTGTGAATTTTGAATTTGTGACAATAAATTAAAGGCGCATTATATTTGCATAATTTGATTACGGTTTCCGACAAAATAGATTCTATATGGTCTACCTATTTATATTACCTTTTTGAGCTGAACAGCCTAGATTCTATATCAATCACTTAAATTAGCCAAAAGAAAAAAAAGTACTTTGATTTTGAACTAAAAAAATAAAAATTTTATATAAAGGAAATAGCTTGCAGCACCTTTGATAACATAGATAATGACCAAAAACGAGATAATTTATTGTTAATACGTTTAAAAATACTTAAAAAACTATTTTATTTCTTATTTGTTTTTACTTACTTTGCAATACACAAAATTTATTATTTACTAGTCATTCAATAAATCAGTTTTTTATTTATTTTTTAATAAAGTAAAATATTTTAATGTTTTTTCTATAAATTTAGTTATGTTGTTATTCGTAATATCGTAGTTGTAAATTTTTATTGTATTACTGAATGCATTCAAAATTATTTTTTTAATTGATAAAAAATCTTTCTTTTTTTCAAACTATGTAAATATATTCTAAAGTAACATTGCAATAATACAATAAAATCTTCATCCTGTAAAAAAATGATACATTAATTAATGGATTATCAAAAATAATGCATCATTTACAACGCTGTAATAATTCACACAATCGTTGCATTTAGATTTGATACCGCTAGATAAATTTATTGTGCTGTATCTTGAGCAAAAATCAGTTGTATCACAAAACCTCAAAGTGCTGACGCGAACTGAGATTAATGCTTATAGAATATACTTTAGCTTTAGCTATATCAATTGAATCGATTGAAAGTTTCTTACCTAAAATGTGAAAAATGGTTTATGAGTGTATACGTGTAATTATAAGTGAGAAAGAAAACGTCTAAAAATAAAGTTATAGATAAGCGCATACCATACTGACGCCTATCAGTATATCTTTTTTTACCTTTTTTGAACTTTCTTTTGTCACTGTTAAAATGTTTTGTTTTGAAATAAGTCTCTTAAAACTAGACTTCTGGGAAATCGCTAGTATCTTTGGAGACCATAGGAAAAATAGTTGCGCTATGGGAGTTCGGTGTTCCAGTTACTGAAATAGCAGAGAGGGTTGATTTGCTCTTGGGGTGTAGTTATTTAACGAAATAGAAATTTTAATCATTGAACATCATTTAATCTTGCTTTTGTGCTTAAAGCGTCGCCATATAAAGTTTGTAGTATAAAATCCGTATTTTTGAAATATCTAAAAAGCTAATAATAAAATGCTGTGCTGTTTAGTAACATTCACCCGTTTTTGAGAACACTAGCTTTTTCTGGAAAAACGCTGTATATTTAAAAAACATTATTTCTATTTCGTGTTTCAAGTAGTCATGCCATGATTATCGCTCAAACCTATAAATTGAATGTTGCAGAAAACTAATTTTTCGTAATCCTAGTCCAGTATTTAGCGCTCTTTATTTATTATTTAAACTAGACCTGCACATAGAACTTTATTTCTTCCGTTGGTTTTTAAAGAAAAAATGAACGGAATATTATGCAAACAACCATCTTTACGTTTAAATACAAAAGGAAGATAAAACACAAAATCTTCTTTAAGATTAAATCTAATTTTTACTTTAGCTAATCCACGTATTTTTATGACGGAAAATCGTTTATAAATTTCTGATTTTATATATATACATTTCATCACAAACATTTCTTTTTCTCAAAAGCGGAAGTGTGAAAGAAATTTTTGTACTGTTGTATATGTTTAATAATTGTTTAATGGTTTTTTTCAATAATTGAGTAATATATAACAATATGCACGACAAATTTGTTTGGCGGTGTCCAGCTCACAAAAACAAGATTTTTTTATTCTATAAACCTATGTAATCAAAGAAATAAACTTAGTTTTTTTCTCAGGAAATAAAACGATCATCGTTTAGTGTTAATTAAGAAATACTTTAATAATGAATGCATACAACTAACGCCAGGGCATTGCAAACTATTATTACTTTTTTGGCAATCAATTTCAACTGATTAAGCGTTCATAGCATTGATATGAGACATTAATTTGTTAATTTGATGGGAATGATTTACATCAAAGAGTCGATTGTATGCATTGGTTAATATTAATTCATTTATTGAAATAGAATACTTCAAGATAAAAATTGAGACATTTGCTTATTGTGGGAAATTTTTTGAAATTCCTCAAATATAATAACGACATTTAGGTTTTTATTTGGCGTCATAATCAAATTAAGGGAAATTGCAATTATATTTTACGACTCCCTTATTTTTTGTAGTCAACGCAAGTTTGGAGATGGATCCGAAGGGAACTAAAGAGAGCCGAAAATAATCGTCTCTTACAAACGAGAAAACGTACTGGACGACGCCGGATTTTAAACCATAATAACGAGAACAACATAAGGCAATGTTGCGCAGAAATACCATTTTGCACGTCTACCATGATTAGAGATAATCTACAGCTTACTTGGAAATATCAGGACTGAGGTTAGGAAATTACACAGTATTGAAATTCACAGTCGCATTCCTGCCAGAAAGCCACTGATAACGAAAGAACAAGTCTGACGTCGAGCACAATTTTGTCAAGCCAACGCAAGACAAAATTGGCAGCTTGTAATTTTTAGTGACGAAAAAACATTTTGCTCTTCGGAAGATTTCCAAAAAACACTGTGGAGAGCGGATAGTACCAGATACAATTTTGAAAATATCCAACCCATAAAACGCATTAGACGTATAAGTACAGGTTATTGAAGCTGGATGAGCCAAGCATGTCCGGGGGAGCTTGTCCAAGTAAACTCAGGTTTCCGTCTGAGGAATATGTGTCCATACTAGAAGATGTTATGTTACTATCGGTTAGGGCAATTTATCCAGAAGGCGAAGTAGTTTTCGTTCAAGGCAACTCTCCCATTCATCGAAGACGAATAGTTCGAGAATGGTTCGAACAACATCCAGACATACACGTCATAGAGTGGCCAGCCCGGTCTCCAGATCTTAACCCCATCGAAAATCTCTGTACAGCTGCTGTGCGTGAATGGGAAAATAACATCATGATTTGAAATATAGGCCAACTTCACGCAAATATTATGCGTACTTGGAATACTCTACACCTGAATAATATTGGTAATAATAACATTGGTAAATACATGCCTGCTTGCATTCAAGCTTGTATTGAATCCGACGGATACTACACAAAATATTAATTAGCCTTTATTACTTTTCCTTGTTCAACTTGAACAAAAAATTAACACATTAATATTATGTTTAATTTTTAATGTTAGGGTGTTAATCCTTTTTTTTGTTTAATTTGCCTTTCTCTTTGCATAGATAGTTATATTGTTACTTACATTTATATTACATGTCCATAGATAATTGATATGTAATAAAACAATAATTTTTTAATTCTTATTAACCAAAATATAAATGAGTTACATTCATATTCTGATTAATACTTTACACGTAAATTTTTTTGATGCTAATTTCTCTGTTTGGATCAATTTTATAACTAAATATATAAATTAACTACAAATCGCGGGACCACGACCATGTCGTGCCAATTACTTTCACATTGATTATCAAATCGCGGTATGATGTATCTGTAATTAAAATATTTTGATTATCTCATTTCCATACTATTTCAATCTTCCATAAACTATTAATGTTATGTATGGAGTATCATTGATAAACGTAAACTTGTAGTTTGTTTTAAACGTTTCATAACCAGCTTATCGATATTACATTCAATTATCTTCTCTTATATGAAAAGTAACTTGATTATATTTATACACCACAATTATGTAACTTTCATCTGTTATCTTTAACTACCTAAATTGTTACAATTTAGCCATAATATATTTAAGCCAAAGGATGGCATTTTTCAGGCCAAATTAGTGACTGCATGTTAATATTTCGATCTTCAATTAGCCAATTATGTGAGAGGTTGGTGACATTTGTCAGTTTATTTCTTATCTTCAGTTTAAGTCATTTCTACAATTTAGTGCAATAGGGAATTCAATCAACTTTCATATTACGAATTGTATATTTTATAAATAAGTTGTTATTTTTAGTATAACTTAAATATGGTTACATGTTATATTGCATATATTGTTCATATTACCTTTCATTCCTGCAGAAACATCTTTTCTGTAAGTTCACTTTACGTAGTTTATTCATCTTAGCTAAATTATATTTTTTCTTTACATTATGTTTCTCTTTTTTGCTGCGATGTATTTTAATAAAACGATTACATATTTATTCTTAAGTCGATTGTCGTTTATGTGATAAATTATTTTTATGCGCAAACATCTATTTGTATATCTTAATCATCTCAATGCCTTGCATAACTATAAATTGTACTTATTGCTTTTAAAATAAAAAAAATATGTTAGTAACTTCGCGTAATAAATAATTACACTGTGTGAAGAAACCACTGTTCAAATTTCAAACCTTTATGTAACTTAAAGTTGACTGCTTTAACGTCACAATTTTTTTAGTACAACGTAATTAAAAACAAATGAGGAATAAAACTGTTTTAAATATAGTAAACAGACAAAGATGAAGAATATAATATTTTATTTTGAGAGTTATTAAGAATAAAGTCTTCTATTTTTAGTCATTATTGGTAATGTGTCTATCTAATTCCTTTATATAATAAAGTAAATTTATAACATGTAAATTTGCTTTTGAATGAATTGACCATTCTGTTTAAATTGCATGAACCAGTGTCCCAAGTGAGTAAATACCTTAAAACTAGAAAAATCTATACAAAATTAAAAATTGGTGTAATACATTAGCGTTCAACCAGTGGCTTTGGTTGCAGTATTGGTAACGCTCCTAGCTATTTCTGTTTTTTAACAAAACAATATTACCACACACAAAATTTAAATTTTTTTAGTTCAAAATCAAACTACATTTTTTTCCTTTTGATTAATTTAAATGTTTGATATAGAATCTAGGCTGTTTAGCTCAAAAGGGTAATGTGAATAGGTAGAAACCGTTTAGAATCTATTTTGTTCGAAACCGTATTTAAAGGAAAGTAAATATAAATGCGCCTTTAATCTATTCTCAAAAATACAAAATTCACAATTGGCGTTTAAAACGGAATTGTATGGTATTAAAAACAAGCTATCTATTTTTCTTACTAATTATACAATAGACTTGTGTAATTTATAATATATAATTATTGTAATATTGTCGCCCGTTGAGCAATTTAATATTTGCATTTTTGAATTGAATCGTTAATAGATTCTTGGTCTAATACACGTAATATCTCGTTTTTTAATGTTTGTAAATATATCTACTATGCTACGTCACGAAGAAGTAATACAAGTTCCACCTTATCAGAGTTACTATTGTGGACCACTTTTGTCAGTTAACAAAACTACCTTTTCAAATTAGCGCAACGCAACAACCGTCCTTGTTATTTATAAATCTTCGGTTACGATCGTGAATGTGATACTTTGGTTGCCTATGTGTCTGATGGACATTACATTTGTCAAAGACTGTACATACCATCTCAGATGTATTTGGTTTCAGTTTTTAGGTCTTTAAAAAAAATGATTAAGTGCAAGAGCGACAAGTTTAAATTGTCGAGAGTCACTATACAGTACGAAACTTCCGTACGTAGCAAAATTAGCATTATAGTACTTTAAAATCGTACTTAGTGTATTGTTCTACACTGTAAAAAACGTTATCAGTTAGAAACTTGAGCATCTTTTTTTTTAAAGTTCTAATAGGCAGATCTTTAAATGTAACGGGTAGCACATTAAAAAGTTTCGGAGTCAGATAATCCGGGCCCTTTTGAGTAAGACTCAACCTACAAAAATTAGAACTATAATGATTGTTAGTTCTTGTTAGGTAATGGTGTCTATCATTATGTTTAGACCACAAGCAGTCATTTTGCTTAACGTAAAGTAGGCACTGAAAAATGTAGATAGATGGAATAGTCATTATAGATAACTCACGATAAGCTTCTATACAATCTGCTCTGTATGGTAGATCAGCTAACACACGAATAGCTCTGCGTTGAATTCTGAAGATGTATTTTATGTGGGCCGACGAACCCCACAGCAGCGTTCCGTATGTGCAATGCGAATGAAATAAACCATAGTATGCAGTTTTTAGGACATGTTGGGACACTTCGTTTTGAAGACTTTTGAGGACGTATAAGTTACGGGATAATTTAGCCGACAACGTAATGATATGTTGCTCCCATGTAAGTTCGTTGCGTTTAACATCGACGGATCGACTCTTGTCAGAGTAAACGTAGTTTTTTTGTCTTTTCATTGTTGACTAGTAGTTCATTTTCTGAGAACTATACATTTGCTTTTAGCTGCATATCGTTGACCGTATTGTTAAGTGTATTGATGTCTCCATCTCTTATTAAAACGGTGGTATCATCTGCATAAAGTATGATATTATCGTTATCCATGTACTTTGGGAAATCATTAATGTAGATCAGGAACAACATTGGTCCAAGAATTGACCCTTGAGGCACACCGTCTATTACCGGAATCACTGGCAAGAATAAATTGTTAAATTTGACGCATTGTTGTCTCTTTGATAGATACGAATTTACCAATTAGATAGTGTTGTCAGTGAAGTTGTAGTGAGTTAGTTTATCAAGCAGTAGATTGTGCGATATGCAGTCGAAGGCCTTACTGATATCGCAGAATATTGACAAAGTGTGGTCGCCACTTTCAAAGGCGTCTAATACTTGATTTATAAATGAAATTAAAGCAGAAGTTGTATTCATGCCCTTTCGAAAACCAAACTGTTTATTATGGTGCAAGTTGTTCTCTTCGAAGTATTCGGAAATCTGATTATACAGCAATTTTTCTAAAATTTTGGATAAAACAGGTAGAATAGAGATTGGCCTGTAGTTGCTGACAGCATTAATGTCACCGGATTTAAGGAGTGGTAAAATTATCCCTATTTTAAGACGATCCGGAAATGTGTGGTTGGTTATGCAATCATTAATTAGTGACGTTAAAGCTGCTACTATGTTGTTGATTTCTGAGTTTATTAATCGAGTAAATAAGCCATAGATATCTCTGGAGTTACTGTTTTTAAGAGCCATTATGATATCCCTTACGGTATTAATAGAAATTTCCTTGAAGCATTGTTTTTTTTAATCATTTGTATGACAGAAACAGCAGTATCTGCAAAAAATGCATTAAAATTACATTTATGTTTATGATTGATTATTTTCCATAATTTTTTTGCTGAATTATAAGAATTTTGTATGACAATACCATTGCAGAGGTTTTTATGACGTTTGATTTCATTTCTGTAAAATCGTCGAAAAGAATTTCGCTTGTGTACAAGGATGGAGTTATCGGGAAACTTTTTGCATAATTCACATATAAGCAAAAATTGATTCCTGAGTATTTGTAGTTCCTTATTAAACCATTTAACATTACCATCGTGGATACGCGCAGATATGATTCTTTCAGGGAATGCGATTTTAACTGATTCACTGAGGTTTTCAACGAATATTCTAAATTTATCATTAATGCTCAAATTTGAGTGGCGGACAAAATCCGATGAAAGGTTGCTAATGATGTGGTGAAAAGAATTGAGACCTTTAATTGTGAAAGGTCTACACTTATTGATGGAAGTCAGCTTCTTATCTCTTGAGGTTGTCATTATGGTAATTCTTTGTCCCAAGTGGTCCGACAGGTACGTCTCCATGTTTGTTGTATCGTAGTTTCCAAATGCAAAATTTATGAAAATATTGTCAAGGCAGTTTGAGTTTCTTGTACTATCTTTGATTGTCGGAATAAATTCAAAGGAATCAAACACATGCTAAAGACTGACGGTCATTTGTGCCGAATTTAACATTGAAATCGCCACAGATTATCGTCTCCTTGCCCTTCGGAAGTTTATCAAGTACGCTTTCCATTACTGATAACATATTATTAAAGTCGCCTGACGGAGATCGGTGTATACAAATAATGACAATGTTCAAGGAGGAGCATAGGATGGCAATAACTTCGCATACTAATTCCACCGATAATTAATTTATAGAAGATATGAGTCGGAAGTTTAAAGAACGATTCACTAAAATCATTACACCACCATGAGAATTGACTTTTCTAGCAAATGAAAACGCTAAAGTTAGGTTTGCAATGTTTACACTATTTTTTGTTTCAGTATCCGTTAACCAATGTTCACTTAAACATAAGATGCCAATCATAGATAATTGTTGCGCCAAGAAACAGCTTAGCACGTCAATTTTTTTCCTTAGGCACTGAATGTTAAGATGAAACAGTGTCAGAGTAAAAGGATCTTTGTTTGTATTACTGTCTAAGTTTTTAAAATCCCTACACGGAGTTGAAGAAAAAAACGGTTGATTTTTACATCTGTAGGCCATTTATCAGAAGACGTCACAACTTTTGTATCAGTTTCAGAAACTGTGATTTTAAAGGAGCTATACTCATTCGGTCTGCGGGCTTGTAGTTTTTCACATTTAGCATCGTTAATGTTTTTAAATTTTAGATATTGTATGATATCATCACTACTTGTATTATAGCTGTAGAGGATAGACATGATAGTGCATCCACTTAGTAGCTACTTTCAAAGCGCAAGTTGATGTTAGGGAACCGCATACGATGTTACGTTGCCGGGTGTTCTTTTTCTTAGCAAATTGGAAACCGTCGGAATCCGCATTCTCGGTTACTTTCACAATAGTATTAAGGGAACCTTGACTTAGAGATTGTGTTGAGGAAGATACATTGGTTGAAGGTGGTAGAGATGAAACCGTTTCCGATAGATTATCATGTCTCAATTTAGTTGCATATGTCGATTTCTTACTGCCGAGATTTGTAACTTTATTATTACTTTCCTTTGAAAATTTCTCCGAGATAATATATGTTGATATAGGTTACCGTTTGATATTTGATTGATATGACTGTAATCACTTCTATAAAGTTTATCGTTACGAGTATGTTACAAGTTTCTTTGTTGTTTACGGAGCTTGCACGCCCAGCTCGTAATAGAGTTTAAATAACAGCTAATTGGAGAAAGGGGTGGTCCAAAAGTAACCAAGAAGTTTTATGGGCACCAAATCAATGTCTTGTTGAAACAGCTTTTGTTTTATTACCACAGGAGGTTCGAAACTTGCCATAAATAGTTAAAGTCCGTAACGTCGGAGGAAAGAGGAATTAAAAAAATAGTATCAACAACAAATTAGGTTTGCTTATCTTCTGCAAGTTAATCAAATCAGGTATAAAATTGGTACTCTCACAAGAAATTGTCAAATAGCCAATTTGGTTATAAAATCGCAGTCAGCATCGGCCATTCACAACACATCCGTATATTTGAGAAGAGTATGGCAAATTTTCTTTAAATTAGTTAATCATAAACTGATTTTTCTACAATAACAAGATTATAACACCATTCCACAGGACCCGTTACCGTCTGTATAATGTTATTTATTTCCAATCGATTTAAAGATTGTTCTAACTGAGGTTAAATTGATTCTGGCACTCTTCGTAAAGGTTTCGCTAACGGAACAGTATCATTTTTTAATGTAATCTTGTACTCACCTGTGTTCCTTAGTCCATCAAACAAACCCTTGTTTTTTTCTACTAATTTGTCTACATTATCATAACATGCAACTGCATCTACACTTTTTACTAAATCTAAATCTATGCACTCATGCAGCCCTAAAATTGGTATTAAGTTGTCTTCCCTAACAATAAGAAATTTTTCATTTTTCTCTCGACCTTTAATTTTACAGTTCAAAACAGCAGTGCCTACTGGTTTTATATTCTACATCCATTAAAGACAACTAACACAGTTTTGGTGTCTGAGACAATGATATTACTAATTTTTTGTATTTCTATAAATTTGTTATACGGCAAAATAGAGCATTCGCTTCTCATATCTAACTTAAAACAAATATTGACATTGCTCACACTTATCCCTTGTGACCACAGTTTTTCGATAGTATTATGCATTTTTATAGAATCTAACCTAAGATAACTACACGTGATATCCTCTGACATATCTGTTTCAGTTTCTTCTTGCACTTTATGCACCTGACGCTTGTTATAGTTCTTTTTCACAACTACATCAACTGTTTTTTCTTGACCATTTAGTGTTCGTAGTTGTTTCCTACTTATTTCTGCAACTCTGCAGTTGGTTTCAAGTCTGATTTTGACGTCCCTCACAAGTCTTTCCTGCAGTTCATTGTTATTCCAATGAATGTCTCGAACTAAACTATCTTCCAACTTTTCAAAATTGCATGACTTTGCTAACGTTTTAAACGTTTTAATTTCTCTCAGAAAGTGTTTAAAATCTTAATTTTCTCCTTGTAATCTATTCGAAATTTAAATCTATCATAAGTTTCGTTCTGTACTGGTGCACAATGCTTCTTAAAGGCTTCAGTTACATTCGCAAACGTTTTTCTTTCTTCTTCGGTCAGGCCAAATATTTCATAAAGAACTTGAGCTTGCTCTTCAGCCACATTTAAAAATATTGCAATTTTTGTTTTATACTCTTTGGCCTTATAACCTGTTGCTTTCATGTAATATTTAAAATAGGAGCTTTGAAAGCTGTCATTATTTTTTCTTGAACTTCAATCTTCTTGTTTTTCTTGTTCAATCGTTGTCTTACAATTTTCTATCGCTTCTCCCTGTCGTTAGCCTTATTCGTTTTTTTCCTACACCCAATTTTATAATTCTTCGTACGGTTTCACAAATCTACTATAGTTTTTTATTATTATTTTATTGTTTTTTCAGCTTACACCATGTAGTAATTGATACTCACAAATTAATGAATTTATATTTATTAATTTGTAATACAATAACTTTATATAAGGAATGACGGAAGTATATTAAGTATATGTCAATACTATTTCCATAGTTTCACACAACCCGTTGTCAATAGCTCTTATTTACAACATGGTCTTTGCGATATGTACTGTTAAATATTGAGTGATGAGTTATTTTCTCTATTTTGAATGTAGTAAACTTAGTACGTTTCCAGTTTTTGTTTATTTAAGTGCATTTTTATAAAATAAATTTTTGTATTACAGTTTTACAATAATTTTTTTAAATAATTATAAAGTAGCAGTGTTATTTTATTATAACAAGAAGTGTTAGATTTGCTAATACAAATATACAAAAATGTTTAATTTAATTATAGTATCAATTAAAGAAATGCGATAAAAAACAAATTTTTAAATTTAAACTTTTACACCTGAATAACAAGCACCTGTTCGATAATTTAATTTTGGGTGGTCTACATAGTAAATGTGGAGCAGCTGACCACCTTAAAATGTTAAGCTGCGGTTCTTGATTATATTTGTTCTATTAATTATTTAATGTCCAACATAAATGACAATTTATTTGTTTAAGTATTTTAATCTTTTACATTTTGAAACATGGCAACTAAAGTTCCGGTAGGTAATTAAAGTTAAACATGTTATAATCCCCATATGAGAATTCAAATCCTAGCAATTACACAACCAGTATAGGATTAAAGAACAATTCTACCGAAAATAATGTTATATAGAGTAATCTGACTGTTGTTTATAAAGTTGTCCCTAATCGCTAGATTCACTCATTTGAAATCTCTACAAAGCTTACCGAGCGTATTGTTCTCTACAACGAAGATGTTCATTTGATATTAAACATTAGCCAACAAACGCTGTAACTGACAACACTTTAAATGCAGTAGTTATAAATTAGGAATTAGACAGTCACTTGTGGTATAAACTTTCATTGACGTGTAGTTAAACAAGAACAACTTGTAAATAATTCCGCTGTGAAATGCACTCTTTGTAAAAACACAAACTTTATAAGAAAATTTTGTTAGAGATTATATAAGTTACATCGTTGAAAGATGTAAGTCTTACTAATGTAAAAGTAAAAGTAATCTTCAGCCTTCAAAACTTTTTAACGGTATCTACAGACGATTTCTGTGTTTCAAAATAGCTAATCCGTGTTTCAAACAACTTTGAGTCCTCTTTCCATTTACACTTTCAGGTGACGGTTTAGAACATGGATTTTGAAACTTTAAACTTTAGATAGTCAATGACATCGTTTTAAAGTAATTTATAATAAAATTATAATGAATTTTAAATTTGTTAAAAAAGATAATCTTATTTATCTTTGATTTCATATAAAAAATATTTAATTTAAATCCGAGAATTTAATTGAATTTGTCAACGTTGTTAAATCCTAGCATTAAATCAACGTGTATGTGTGAAATGGGGTACTAGTTAAATATTTGTGGAACGTTCTACAAATTCTGTTGGTTTTACTGCAATTTTAAAGTACTCTTGCAGGTATAGGAATGCAATTACACTTGTTATTTTGTTAGCAAGTTTAATTGAATTGGATAGTTTTAAATAAATGAAACTGATTTGGTAAATTACTAAATAACAAATAAAAAATATTGTTATTTTACGTTCATTTATTTTTTTAATGAAGTATTTGTTATAACAAAATTTGTTAATATGAATAAATACATGAATTAATTAAAAATATTGATTTTACGAATACTACCAATCTATTTTTATTGTTTGATGCTAAAAAAACTTATTTTTTCAACACTTTGCAATGAAAAAAAGAGTAAATTAGAATTTAGTCTTTAGGTTGATGGAGAATCTAGGTACAAATTTCCATAACGTTGTAGCCTTCTATTTAATAACTACAAAGAAGTTTATATTTTTCATTATAATAAATATTATATTTTACAATCTTCTCCTCATGATTACATAAAACAATCGTAGTTTTCATCTCTTCAATTATTTCGTTACAACGGTTGAAAGTAAATTTCTTAAGTATGCTTCTGACTGACCAACACAGATTTGTACACGAGGCGGTACAATGGTCACTTCATTTCTTTGTGTTGTTGAATTACAAGTGCGTAGTGTTTTAAAATGGGAAAAACTTTATAATGAAATTAAGAAGTAGTTTCATACCTCATCAAGCACGAGTAAGTATTGTATAAATTAATTATTTTAGGACAAAAAGTATCGTATGCTTGTCGTACTAATATCTTGTGCAGTCCTACATTATCAGCCGCAGTGGCGTACACACCTTCAGGGGCGTAACACTTCACCTTGTCAAAAAAAGAAAGAAAAACAAATACGTAATTAATAATGTATAGTACTAATATAAAACAAATATTCTATGTAAAGAAAGAAAGATTATTTATTTTTTTTTGTTTTTAAGTCCAGCCTTTGTGGCGCACGTCTAACTCGCGTGGACCTACGTAGTAGCTCACAATTTGTTTCCCTATTTATTCCGATCGTGTTAGAATTCTCACTAGGACTCACATTGTTACTTACTTCTAAATTTGCGTCTGAGTTACAGTTAACTTCACCTGAATTAGTATGATGCCCGGTTACATTTACATTTTCGTGCATTACAACAGGCTCCTCAGCAGATTACACTGTAATTCGTAAGTCAGCCAACACATCTGAGCGAGTAGTTTCACCGATTTTTCGCAGTTGGTCAGTATGCCTTCGCCAAATGCGACCATCGTCAAGTTTGATTAAGTAATGTAATTTACCCTGTCGTTCGATTACACGACCAAACAACCATTTGTTATTTGAATTATAATCGCGCGCAGAAATGCGTGCTCCAACCTCCAATTCAGGTATTTTATTTTGCGGCATTGCATTTACAGGTTTAGCAGTAAGTTTAATTAAATCAATTCGCGTTCGAATTTCTCTGCCAAACATTAAAAAGGATGGCGAAACTTTGGTTGTGCTATGAGGTATTTTTCGATGCTGCATAAGGAACTTAGCCAGCTCGTAATCGCGATCATTACTTTCATGTTTCATCGCCCGAATATCTTGTTTCAGCATTTGAACGTAACGTTCAGCTTACCCGTTTGTAACGGGGTGATATGGTGCTGTGCGTTTATGAGTAATTCCGTTAGATTGTAGAAATGATTGAAATTTGGTACATGTAAATTGACTTCCATTATCAGTGACCATAGTAATCGTCAATCCAAATTGAGCAAAAATGTTTCGTAATATTTTAATAGTGTTTGTCGAGTTAATTTGTTTCATAATATAGATTTCTGATCATTTCGTAAATGCATCGACCATAATTAAATAATAAGTTCCGTAGAACGGCCCTGCAACGTCTACGTGTAGTCTTTGGAATGTAGTTTTTGGTGAATTATGGGTTATTCGCGTTTTTGTTACAATCAAAGCAATTTTTAACAGTTTCCTCAATATCCGCGTCGATATTTGGCCACCAGCAATAACTACGTGCCGGCATTTTTATTTTTGTAGTGCCAAAATGAGCTGAGTGAAACTCTTTTAGAACTTTACTTTTGAAACAATCAGGGAGTGCCACCCGCCAGCCACGCATTATGCAGCTTTGTTGCAATGTAAACTCAGATTGCGCGACATTAAATGTTTTATTCATGGGTAGGATTGTACCCATTTGTAAGGCATGTAATAATTGATGTAAGGTGGGATCTCGAATGGTCTCTCTAGCTGCATCACAGACGGTAACTGGTAAACTTTCGATTTGTCGTAATTCAAAGATATCACATGCGTCGAATACAAACGTGTCCTCCGACCGTGTTGGTAGTCTAGACACTGCGACGGCATTTGCATGCATGCGTTTTTGTATTTGATGTCATAGCTTAAAGTTTGCAAAAGTAGTGCATAATGTTGCATCCTACTAGCAGTGAGTGTTGGGATTTCTTTTTTAGGACTAAATATATGCACTAAAGGTAACTGATCGGTTAACAATTGAACTCTTCGACCGTACAAATATGGGTAAAATTTCCGAACTCCGTAAATAATGGCGTATGCCTCTTTATCAATTCGTGCATATTTTTGCTGTGTTGCTGTTAATGTTTGAGAAGCAAATTGTATGGGACGCTCCCACAGCATAGGGGCTAGCATCAGTAGCTAGTACTAATGGAATCATAATGACAAAGGACGTCGTCTTTTTGCATTATACTTTTCACTAGCTGTAATAAGCGCTCGCACGCTTCGTTCCACTCAAAAACTCTATCGTTATGTAAAATTTGATTTAGTGGAAATAATAATTGGCTTATATTTTGGAAAAATCTGCCATAGTAAAACTTCCGTTTTGTTTGTAGGCCTTTTCATTGATTGTATAACCTCAACTTTCTTTTGTATTTTTCGCACCCCATGTTTATCTATTAAATAATCGCAGTACTTAATTGAATTTTGCATAAATGAACTTTTTGATAAATTTATTTTTAGATTATGACTAACCAACCGTTGTAAAACTAAATCCAACCGTTGTAAATGTGTTGTATCATCCGGGCCTTAATATCGTCAAGAAAAACGCTTACCCCCGGTATCCCCTGTACTTTTTTTTCCATTTTGCGTTGGAAAATTGCAGGTGCTGATGCTACACCATACATCAAACGAGTGCACATGTATAGTTCTTTGTACGTATTTAAGGTTAATAAATGTCTGTAATCAGGATGAACTGGCAAGTGTAAATATGCATCACTAATATCAATTTTAGTGTATTTTTCGCCATTTGACATTGAACCAAATAATTCGTTTATAGAAGGTAAGGGATGGTTATCGATCTGTACTATTGCATGTGCGTATGCGACCATTTGATTTTACCACGGGCACAATTGGCGTCGACCAATCAGAATTACTGACTTTTATTAGAACTCCTTGGTCAACTAAATTATTAATTTCATTTTCCACTCGTGGTAATAAAGAAAATGGTACCGTGCGCGCTTTTTTGAAAACCGATTTCACATTCGTTTTCAATGTTAAGCTAGCTTGCATGCCTTGTTTTTCCCCAATATCTGCTTTGGTGAGGTTTGGATATTTTTGCAATAATGTAATTGCTTTGTTTGTATTTTCTGACCATGCACTAATCTGTGAAAGTTCTCCCCAACCTAACTTTATTTGGCCACTTTCTACCTACAAGGGTGGTTATTATATTTAACATTTACTTTTGCATAACCTAAAACCTTTATATTTGTATTACAATAACTCGTCAAGGTTAATTCTGAAGTGTACAATCTTAAATCTGGTATCAATTGATTACATTGTTTTACCCCGATTACTGATACAGCTGCACCACTGTCAATCTCAAAATCAACGTTTACGTTATTTATTGAAATCGTAACAATAAATTTCTTTTTGTAGTTAGTATGTTCGTTAGTAATAATACATAATAAATCCGCGACATTAGTATTTTCGTCGTCCTCATTTAAACATTTTACAGCATTTCCCTTATATTTAGTACAATCTTACAATATGTACAAGTCATGTTTATTTTCGGACATTTATTTGCAAGGTAGTTACTTTGACCGCAACGGTAACAATTGAGTTGTTTAGTTCTCTTAGTAGATGGGTTAGTTTTAAAACTACGATTAGTGTTAGTATTATTATTATGAGTAATGGCACCTTTTGTTCCGTATTTATTCGTAGTAGGAGTAGATAATAAAGCAATAGGAGCCTTGTTCCGATGTAGTTGGTTCGCATCTTGTTTCGATAGTTCCATTCCTGTAGCGATCTCCACTGCACGATCTAATGTTAACCTCGGAGTTTCCAATAGCCTACTTTGTATTCGCTTAGAATGCAATCCGTACACAAATTGATTTCGCACAGCTGTTTTCACGAAGTCCTTAAAATTGCAGTTTATAGACAGCTTTTGTAGTGCGTGTGAAAAATCTTGTATCTTTTTACCCTCGTGTTGCTTCCGACTTTGGAAACAAAACACTTCCGCAATCTCCAACGATGCCGGGTTGTAAAATGCATCCATCAATGTAACCACTTCTTGGTACGTTTTCTGCTCTGGTTGCTCTGGTGCTAGTTTGTCACACAATATGTCATACGCTTCAGCCCCCATATTATAATGAAGTAAATACGATAACTTCAGATTTTTCGTGATCTTAAAGACCCTAAACGCGACCTCAAGTCGTTTTACCCAACGGTTCCACCGTGTATTTGTAACATTAAAAAAATTGACTGTCAAACTAGCTTGTACCGTTACATTGGCTATACTATTTCCCATTTCTTCATTTGTCGTATTAAGATTGGTATTTTCCGTGTTCGTCATGTTTTCTTTGTTCTAGAACGTAATTTAGTAAAATTATACTTCTCTTGTATTTTCTGTAGATTCGATTATCCTCGCCGCCAAACTGTTGTATCTTTCCGGTGGGGGACCCGGTAGTGTTGTTATTCATATGAATTAACATATTACACTTATTTCTATAATAATATAGATATTTGAATTAGCTCGGAACTTATGATGCACGAAGAAAACTAGTGTTAAATTGCCGTAGCGTTTTGCTAAGTTATATAGAACCGTCAATATGTTGAAAAATATACACATATAGATCGTTCTCAAAAATTTTGTTTGCATAAATATTGTATTCAATTAATGACAGTATTATTTATATGTATTGACTATGTAAGCTAATTTATAATTTTACTTAAGGTTTAGATGAATCTATATATACTTCCCGCACTATAAATAGCGAAGTATTACCTGAGCATAACGTTGAGGAAAATTTCTTCTCAGTTGAATAAAAATATGATTCTTTTGTTAGGCCCTGATCCAAGCGCCCGCGCCAAGGAAGGACCTAATTGCACAACAAAATTGTTAATCGTTGGATCTGGATTTTACAAAATGGAATTAAAAAAGACACACTAAAAAGTTTATTAAAGAATTATCCACTCACAAAAAACTGCCCTCTTTTAAAAGCCCTAAACTAAATGATAAAATTCAGTCAGCCCTTTGGGATAGTGGGAATTCCTATGAATAAATTGGTTACAAATGGAGACAAGGAAAACGAAATTGTGCCATATTTAAGTGATTCCTATAAACTCTTAACGCATCTAAACCGTTCTTTGTCTCTTCACCGGAGATATATCATTAGTCATCAAATTACTCCTATAATGAAGAAGTCATTATAAGCTTTACCTATTGATGACTTTCTTTTTGGTGTAGGTTTGGCAGATGGAATTAAAGAAGAGTAGGTCATAAAAAGTAAAAAAATCACAATTTATTATTAAATATGGGAACAAGAATTGGCACGCAGCTAGTTATCAAAAAGAGGTTGCCATCAACTTCACCCGTAAATCCTCCACGTTCTTTAAACTCCAAGCGCCCTTTGGCCAAGGATCGCATGAAACCCCAAGTAGGGAAGCACCGGAAGACATACCTATCCCATCAACCTTCGCAAACCCGTAAGCACAAGCACAAGCATCATCGTCTGTAGAGGTAAAACCACAATTTATAGCTGGTAGACTAACATATTTTCTTCACAAATGGAAGAAAATTGCAAACCCAATCATTATTGATTGCATACAAGGTTATAATCTGCCGTTTATTAAGCGTCCATACAATTTTAACATACCTTCTGTTACACTTTTCAATTCACATACTAAAAGTCTTGAAGTAAAAAATTATCTTAAGAATCTTATTAGTATAGGCGCTATTGAGAATTCGAAAAGAACAATAGACGATTTTTATTCAACGTTTTTCTTAATTCCTAAACCTAATGGATCTAAACAATTTATCTTAAATCTTAAAAATTTAAACAAATATATTTGCCCTCCCCAATGTAAAATGGAGGATTATAAGACTATCCTTGATTTAACGTACAGAAACTGCTGGTTTTCTACCATGGATATTAAAAATGCTTATTATCTGGTATCCATCCATTCAGGTTTTAGAAAATACTTGAAGTTTGTATTTAATTAAACTGTCTACCAGTTCACTTGATTTCCCTTTGGTTTAACAACACCGCCTTTTGTTTTCACAAAATTATTAAAACGTTTTTTAAAATACTTAAGGCACAAAATGTTACACTTGTAGAATACATAGACGATATGATTATTGGCAGAACCTACAATCAATGCTGTTCACACACGAAAATAAAGCTTTCCAAATTAGTTGCTCTTGGTTTTTTATTAAATACCGAAAAGAGTAATTTAATCCCATCTCAAACCTGCAAATATTTAGGTTTTATTTTCAATTCGTTAAACTCTTTCTTTACCTTTAGATAAAAGACAGTCAATTCTAAAGAAATGTATATACTTCAATATACTTCAAAAGCAAATCTAATTGTAAACTTAAAAGAATTACTCAATTCGTTGGAAAACTTATTTCTGTTTGCCCTGCCTTAGACTATAGTTTTTAATAGTAATATGTCCTGGAAATATTTTCAGATGTTTCACTAACGGGTTGGGATGCAGTATGCAAGGGAGAAAAAATTCATGGCTTCTGGGGTACTAGCTTTTATAAAAACCATAATATCTATTATCTGGAACTTCTTGCTGCTTTTAATGGATTGAAAACCTTTTGCAAAGACATAACAGAATGCGACGTATTGAGAATTGATAATAAAGCTAGTATTGGTAATATTAATTGAATAGGAAGGGCAAAATACTCTAACCTGAATAGAGAAATTTGGGAACGGTACCAACAGAAATTTCTATATATCTTTGCATCGTACATTAATACAAAAGAAAACAGCATATCAGATAAAGAATCAAGATCTAGGAATATTAATGCAGAGTATGAATTAAATACAAAAGCCTTTGACATGGTATGCATTAAATATGGTATACCAATTGTAGACTGTTTTGCTTCTAATACCAACAGAAAATGTGCACGCTACATTTCGTGGTTTAAAGATGAACATTCCTTTTTGTAGATGCATTTACAGTGAACTGTAGTAATGAATATTTTTATGCATTTCCTCCATTTAGTATCAATGCAAGAGTTATTTGTAAAATAATTAACGATACTGCAACAGGTATATTAGTAGTCCCTTTATGGGAAACACAACCATGGTACACCATGTTTCTAAAAATATTAATGAAAGACCCCATTGTCTTACAACCAGCACGTGATCTAATTTTATCGCCTTTCAGAGATCCTCATCCACTGTGGAGAGACCTTACCCTGGTCATAGGGCTTATATCAGGGACTGGTTTTTGAGAACAGGCTTTCCAAAAGTGGGTGTTGACACTATGTTGTTATCAATTTCTAGTACTACATTAAAATAGTCTTCTACTTACCTATAAAGGTGCTGTAACTATTGTATAACCACTACGCTTCAAGATCCTTTTTCTTATAACTTAACCGTAGTAATTTCTTTTTTAAATAATCAATTTGAGTCTGGTGCCTCGTTTTCGACAATAAATACTTGTAAATTGATTTTGGCCTAAGTGCTAAATATCAAAGAGGAAGATAAAAATGTTCTTAAAAGATATTTAAAAGGTATTCATTATTTTGGGACCCGCATCCAGTACTTCTGTACTTGGAAAAATTATATCCATTGCAAAATATCTCTTTTGAAAAATTGGCTCATAAACTAGTGACATTCATGGCATTAACATCAAGAGACAGATTACAGACATTTGCTAAAATTCGTATTCACAATATTAATATACCTGTTACGTCTGTAGAATTTAAAACATATAACAAAATATCATTATATATTATTTTATACAATAAAAATTTTAGTTGTGCTATAGCAATTTTTTTTATTTACAAAAACCGAAACCGTTTAATACATTTGTTGCACGATTCTTGTGCGTCTTCCGATATCTGTCCTATTGGGAATAACGCAGAGGAAATAATGTCCGCGCCATGCATAAGAAGTTCGTGGACAGACGTAGGCATATAAAACCACGGATACAGGTCCATAATCTTCTTAGCTGTAGTCAAATTGAATTCCTGAAAACGCTGAATATTCACATCCTGTCCTGAGAAAATCGCTTGCAATATTATGTAAATGTTTTTTGATCAAATCCTCGTCAACACCAGTAATTAACGATATGTCATAATGTTCAAATAACCGCCGAGCCGTGTTCCCTTCATTCGAGCTACTATATCCGTGTTTGGGTTCGTCGATAATTAGTCCTAGACGCGTTCGAAAACCTTGTTGGATGTTTTTTTTTCGACGCTGTACTGCGGCCTTTTCGTCAACTCTCTTTACATCAAGTTTATACGCGAGGTGCAAGCAGCATTCAAAAAGTCTTATCCACGTATGCAAAGATGAAATACCCTACTAGAAATTGAGCAACCGCTTTTTTGCTCAAAATGTTTGTTATGACATTACTTTTCAGCTAAGCAAAAGCATCTGACCGAACACGACAGAACAAACAACTTTTTTTTTTTTAAAAGTTTTTTTTTTGTTAATTTACAGCAACAAACTATGGTATTGACCAATTTTTTATTCAAATTATGCTTAGGACACTATTATTCTACTTACGTTTAGGAGATGAATCCATTTTACGACGACAAATTTCATTGAGATCACGTTATAAAATACACTTATATAAATCAGATATAAAAACCGGGTAGCTTGCCACTTGGTCACTTTTCTAATGGTTCCTAAGCCTAAGTACATGTCATAAAGCAAATCTGACATGTAGGTTCGATGAACAAAATACCAATCTATAGAACTAGTAACGTAAAAAAATCTAGATAGTGACTTTGTTTTTTGACTTTTATGTCATTTATTTATTTATTCATCCCACTGTGCGTTGTGACTTAATAATCGAAAAAATGAAAACTACGAGTTTTTATGTAATCATTTCGGAGGAGATTGTTTATATAATTTTAATTAATCGTCCTTGCAGGGAAGTAGATTAATTGTTCAACTAGTTATTAATTTATTTATTTTACAAAAGCGTCTTTTGCGGTTAAACTGCTTTTTTGGTTCTAAACTTTTCTTATAGTTATAGTTAACTTATAGTTTTTGCTATAAACGTTTATAAAGCGCTCTTGTATTCTAGCGATTTAAATACACTCTTATCGATTTAATTATAGAATTGGTTTCAAGAAAAATGTCTATTAATGATAGTCGCCTAACAAAATTCCAGATGTCTGTGGGATCCGACTTCTCAACACTATAAAAATACAACAAACAAGATGCTTTACAGAAAATTGCAAATCTATTAAAATGTAATGTTGAAGATAAAGGTAAAAAACAATGACTACGAAATTAGACAGCGATGCCGACTGCACTTATGTATAGTTCAAAATGGTATGCACTTTTTGATGGATAAATATGAAAGGAGGAAAACATTTAATTTTGATACTAACCAAAATAAAAATATGGCGAGTGAATCCTTATATTAATTTATTATATTCATCGGTAGGTACATTTATAACTATTTCGGAAAAAGTGTTTATAGAAATTAATTATGCAATTATGCAATATTGTTTTGCCATGGCAAAATATCAGTGTAATTAAAATCATCTGAAAATTCTTGCCGTATATTTTTAAATTATCCTTGTTCAGTGTTGGATAATGGGAGAAATGATGACAAACCGTCCACATTTCTCCACTGGCCTGAAGTAACAAAGTCATCTTTCATTATGTCCATCATGCCCAGTGAATTATATAGGTTCCTAGAATCCTTCCTTTACATTAAATAATTATGTAGGTATACGCAGATCATAATTTAATATTCTTCCCTGACAACCAACATCGATTAGTATAAGATTATGGTTAGCGTCTACAATGGTCATTAACACCACATTAAATGTAGATTCATAATTAAAGAAGTCACTTCCGCTGTTAATAGGTGCTTGTATGATGCAGTGCTTTCCATCTATAGCGCCGATACAGTTTGGGAAACTCCACTTCTCATTAAATTCCTGAGCAGTTGATAGCCTTGCTGTTGACGGTGTCCGAATTTAATAAAAACTTACTTTAGGTTGTATATTAATAAAACTGTTCTTTTAGACTCATGAGCAGGAGAATAAGGGAGATGAACAAGGAGGGGCTGCGGTGGTGGGCCTTAATGGAGGTACACAGTCAAATTCAACAACACATCCGAAACCTGCAGCTTCAGTAGGATCAGGCAACACAACAACACAATCGCAACTTTCAACTTCCTTGAGATCTGGTCACACGGCTGACTTGGAGAAATTTGAGTTTTAGCTAAGTTTAGTATCAACTCCGATGTTTTTATATTTATACAGTTTACAAAATACTATAAATACAGAAAACCAAAATTACACATTCCGGATGGTACCAAAACTGAAGAAACCAGAAACCTTAACACTTTTAAGTAACTTTTTTTTCTAATTCCTTTTTGTGTTTTAAAAAATACAATTAAGTACTTAAGAAGTTCTAAGATTATATATTTTTTCAATAAATGTCTTAAGCATAATGAGTATATTTTCGTTTACTTACCTTAGAGTAATCATGCAATGCTTCATTTATCGCAACACATACTTCAGATATAGTATTATATATTGTGGATTTAGATATTTTAGTAAAATACATCAAGCTTTCTTAGGAATCTCCAGTTGTCAAAAATCTTAACCACTGCTAGCCTGTCATATGCAGAAATCGAGTCTCTAAAATTCGTACTTGATTTTTGAATTTTGTTTCTGATCAGAGACAATAAATGGTCAAAATCTTCAGACGCCATTCTACAAAAATTTTGGAATTGACCACTTTTTTGTTATTTTTGCATATCCGTCATTGTTTCACCTACGTTATCTAGTATCCTTCCTTGCATTAACTTGGTCACCCACCAATGTCTCTTTCTTCTTTTTTTTTGCACTTTTGAGACAAAATAATAAATGCAGCGCTTTCAATTATAATAGCGCTGTCAGAGTCGGACATAGCAAAGCACTCACAACCACATAATTGACCTAAATGAGGAATGAGCACTCGTTCGTATCTGAAATACGATTACAAACTCAAGAATTCAACAAAGTAATTTTCAGTAGCGGTTTTTTATTCATGTTTGGGCGGGTATTTTAAGAAATAGTTTAATTGCACCGTTTATTTTACCAAAAAGGCTTACAAGCGACTTGTACTTTTACAAAAAACTTTTGCCCAAGAATTTGATGACTTACCTCTTAAAGATCGCAGAAAAATGTGGTTTATGCACGTATGTCCGCATGTAAGTCGCTTCGTTTACGATTTCTTACATATAATTTTTACGGGTTGTTAAATTGGAAGAAACGGCACTAGACGCTTCTCAGTTCGTAGGTCAAATAACCCTTTAAACTTTTTTCTGAAGCTACGCAAAAGGTGAAGTATACAAAACCTCATATATATATAAATAAAGAGCTGCAAAATCCATTTTTTGCAGCAGCAAATGCAATTAGACTGAATGAGCAATTACGCGAGTAACGAACAATTTTCGGCGACATTTAGATGTTTGCGTTTTATCCAATGGAGGAGGTATCATCCAGTGTACTTAAAAATAACGTGCAGCATAGAAAGTTCATTTAGCCACAGTAATTTAACTATGCGTTATCTGATAACATTATTTTGTATTTATTTTTATTTTTGGTGTCAGCAAATCGCTAAGAAGAAATTTACACTTCTTAGAATAGTTTATTTTTATTCGTAGTGTCAACAAAATTGTTTTGTGGCGTTAAAGGTGTCCAAATTGATTTTCTTGCCAACATTAGCTTCTGTACAACCTTCTGTATTTTCTGCGATTGATTGATAGACAAGCAAACGTTTGTTTCTGTTTTTAGAATCATTACTTTTAACGTTGTACAGCATTTCATTTGATTCATATTCTGATAGTAAAAACTTGTCAGCTACTGTCCACTGAAACTTCTCAGATACCATTTTCATTCCAACTGTTATAATATGTTTTCTGTAGGATAACATATGATTATATTAAAACTATTATAATATTGGGTACATTACACTGTAATATTTCTTATAAAAGATATTTGATAATAATTCTGAAAATGTTATCTTCACATAACTATGTTAAATAGTAGTAAAAATTATTAAAAATAATGCAGATTGAAAATGTTTAAAAGTATATATACAAATACCTTAAAATAATTTTGATAGACGTTTTTCACAGTTTTTTTCAGCTAGTTCTTATATCAAAATTTTGAAAAAGGTTTGTTTATAAATAGAAGTATACATTTGCAAACATAATTAATTGATGAAATTATTAATAATAATGCCGGTTGTTGCAACTATAGCATATATAAAAATACTTTAAAATCATTTTTGTGATAGACATTTTTCACGAATTTTTCAGCTAGTCGTAACATAAATTTTTTTGAAAAGGGTTTGTATATAAATAGAACGTTACATTTGCAAACATAATTGATTTTATCGATTTGTAACGCTGGTTATGAGGTAATTCTTCTTGACACGGAAGTAATATTTTACGCAATTTTAACTTACTAAGTTTAAAGTTATGATTAATGTAGTATCATTTTATAATAAAACTAATTAACGGAAGGTGAGATTTAAACCAATTTATAAAGAAGACAAAATTTTGTTTCAGTTGTTTTAATAATTTATTGTCAGAATCTTGTTGCCGAGATTAATTTATAATTAAGCTTTGACAACATATATTAGAAAACTTTGTAGAACCATTAATTATTTTTATTATAAATACTTTATTTTACTGTCACATTCTGTACAAAGCAAACTGTATAAAGAAATTAGTTATGTTTTGAATACAGAAAACAATTTCTGTGGATGCATTTATGCAGCAAACGCTTACGCTATAATTAAACCCTTAATTATAACTCGATGAAAATAGAAATTAACGTATAAATCAGTTAAATAAGTAGCCAAAGCCGTTATTGAAGTACCGGCGGGAACAATGAGCAATATTTCAATTTTACCCGAGGTGTCCTATTTAATTACATGCATTAACGATAATGGCCGCTCAGTGCGTTCTGTAACGCTATTGCTGCATCAGATAACATTGACGATACTGCATAATTATAACAAAAAAAACAGGATGAAATTCACATACAAAAATAATTTATGTAGGGAATTAACTGCATTTAACATTCAATTTATCTTTCTGTTCATTGTTATTTGCAATTTTACGCAGTCGACAAAAGAAGTAATAGCGAAAACCGTATTTCAATATATAATTTTGAAAAATAAAACGTTTGTCAAACTTTAATAATGTTTAGTAACATAAAACTTGTAGAAAAACAAATTGTAACCAAACAGATAAGTTGTTAAAATATACATACATATATGTACTTATAGAAAAATATTAGACCATTTTTTCTAAATTTGTCAATTAGTAATTTATTAATTTTAAAAATTATTTTACTGATAATATAATTGCAATTGCAAAAAGTATATTATGATCTTTAATTAGATTTTAGGGTTATAGACCCAAAGAGATTTAAAAGAACAGCAAACATAGTTTGCTCTTACTTAAGACATATGGGAGATTACAATGTAATTACGACAATATCAAAATTTACAAAAAAAAGATTATTTAAGTTATATAATAAAATTATTTAAAAGCATTTTTATAACCGATATTCACTATTTCCTCTTGCCTTTACATAAATATTTTTTATATAATTAAAGGTAACCAGTTATATACTTGCTGACTGTTTAAACAAATGTGTTTACCTATTTACATAGGTGGTTCTGTATCTGCTGTGTACAATGTGCTAACTGGATATAACACAGATCACGTACTGGTTTCTTCGAAAATGTATTGTAAGTCAAGGTCAATAATAGATAATGTTACTGATGGAACGAAAAGTGCCCTAAGAAATATAGTGCAATCATGTTTTTTACGTAACAAACCACCAACAGTACAGAAAATTATGGTTTTTATTAACAAAGTTGAAAACTACCGCGTTACAAACATTATTTAAAAAAATTAGGTTTAAGTTATTTAAACAAACAAAAGTGTATTGTGTTTCTAATATAGTACTTTATTTTATTAGTACAGAAAAAGAAATTACAGCAGTGTCCTATTTAAAAAAAACCGACATCATAACTTGAAGAAGACTATTTTTTTGTGCAATAAGAAGATAAATATAAAAAAGAAAAAAATAAAAAATTTTGAAAAATACAACAATTCAAGCAACACGGTAAGCTTTTGTTTTTAGATTATCTACTGAACTTTCTGGTAAAGACAAACAATTAATGATAAAAACGTTTAAGTTCTCCTAATGTTCAGTTAAACAATATAGATAAATAGGAGAGGTAAAAGAAAACATTTAATGTGTTTTCCTAAGGCGACGTTTTGTGGTTTTCAAGTGTCCACTTCATCAGGCCAACTATATTGAATAAAAGAAAAACAACATACAAAAAAGGTAGCGATAATCACGTAAATGATCAAACTATAGAAACTTTTTTCACAAACACTACTTAATAGTAATGGACAATTACTTACGGACAACGAGAAACAGGTGGAGTGGTCCTCAAACAACGTCATTAAATAAAAACTAATAAAAATGTAATGTAAATTACGCAATAAATGAAAACAATTATAACACTAACATTATAAATTGAGGTCGTGTGATGTAAGAATTGAAGACCTCGGGGGAAAATAGTAATAAGCCACATTTCAATCGTTTCGAGAAAAACGGGATAAACGTTTTCCATTAAATCCTTAAATCTGGATAATTAGGATAGATCTATCAATATTTTTTTCTTGTTTATATGACCAAAGGGTTTGATTCCGTTTCCGCAATTAAAAAAAAATCGTGACGGATTCTGAAAAAAAGATGAAATTTTGAAAAAAAATGTGGCTTGTTACCTTTTTGCAAAATATTATACTTGTTAATTTTTACCACGAATGAAACGAATGGCAGATAAAAATATTTATTGAAACCAAAATGTCAACACAAAATCAAAACAGAAATTAGGTACTTTGTTTTCAACGATAAAAAAAAACACTAACTAATCGGATTCAGAATCACCATCGATATTTTCCACTCCTACATCTTGATCTTCACCTTCATCGTCAATTTAATTGGCAGTAGTTTTGACACCAACACTAGTATAGTAGTTGTGATAAACTTTAGGAATATATGGAAGCAAAACCCTCAAGTTTGCCAACTATTTTGCTTTAATATGAACTGAAGCTACATACTTCTTTTCTAATGCATTGAGCTCTTGTATAATTTGTATTTTGTGACCTCTCTTCCCAATGTTGACTGCCTTGAATTCTTCATTAAAAAAATTCTTAATGAACATTGTATTATGATAACTTTCCTCGAACCTTTGGAAAAGTCCACATTTTCTTTTTCGTCAGTCCACTGTTTTTTGCTTAGTGATTTACTAATTTTTTCAAAAGAAAAAAAAGTCATCCTGATTCATTCTACATACTGTAAATGGATTTTGAATTTTTGAATCTTGAACAGTTTCCACCCAACATTCAGGAGAGTAAACTTGTCTCAAGTATTTTTTATGCTTTTTAATTGCAGCAAAGTCGCGATCGCATAGTAAGTTGGTGTGCCCAGCGACACAGAATCTATGTTTAATAGATTTGTATACTTTACTACTTACTAGGTGAAGCCATAATGCCATAATGGTCCAATTTTTATTTTGGCTACCACAATTATCAGTAAATACTAATAGGTTCTTGCTGGGAGTGGGAAAATGCTCCTTCATAAATTTGAGAAGGTAGTTGGCAATTTCATCGGAGCCCCGTTTTGCGACATCTTCCGTCCGCATATTCATAAAACTTTCTCCAGTTTTACCATTATAAATTCCTAAGTTATACATCCAGATTTTTCGTAAGTAGAAAGCTTTGCCTACTGTAAGCTGAGGAATTGGCAACGCTTGTTGTAAATCAAAGCATATAACTTCCAAGTCATTTTCATTTTTAGACCTTTGGATTTCGTTTTTCATGTTTGATTGCATTTCTTCTGCTCGCCTTTAGTGTAGTTCTAAATTTCCTTCAATTTATTCTCATCACCTTTGTGAGTATCAAGCAAAATATTATATTCATCACACGTTGCACACGTATCGCTCTTAGGGATCTTAAACCCAATATTGTATTCAGAACAAAAGATTCTGCTATATCAGTTTTCCTTTGCGGGAATAATATTCCGTTCTTGACACCAAGGGATATAGTATTTTTACATAGAGAAGATATAGATATATCGTGATCAATGTAGCACTTATGTGGGTTACGTTCTCTACTATAATGACTCCGATATTTAGAAATGGCATTAATGTGCTCATGAATAGACTGGAAAGTTTCTTCCGGTAACTTGTTTTTCCGGTTCTTATTTCTTTCGCGGCCATCGCTTTTTGGTGTTGAAGTCCTTGGTTTTACTGGGTACAGATATTATAAATCGTCTTTTTGAATTTTGTAAACCATGAATAGACATAAACTCTTGTTTGCAAACTTCCTGGTCGTTTTCGTTAATTTTTACAAAGTACCTAAACGTAGTAGATCTTGAAGATGTCTGCCTTTTGGTTTTCTTTGGGTAAATAAATAAGCGTTTTGTTTATCAAATGTTTCTAGGTTCCAGAATGATTTAAATATAGTCTTTTCTACTCCTTGCAGTAATTCTCTGCATTTTTTGTTGCATTTACATGGCGGTCCTAAAGTTCTTGGCATTTGAGTCTTCCCTTTTGTAGTGGTATATCCATGTCCAAGATTTCGTCTATGTTGGGCTTTAACTTTTTTTCTGCATTCTGTTGATTTGCCTTTTCCTGGCGGCTTTTCTTTTCTCCGGCGATTAGATAAATCCTCTAGCAGCATCTTTATTCTGATATAAAAAAATAATAGAATACCTTTTTTACCAAATCCTTTCACCAAACCGAAATTAATAAATTTGCATGCAAAAAGGTAACAAGCCACAAGTCATATGATATAACCTCTTTCTGTTCAAATATCTTACACCTTTTTTTAAAATAGTACGTAAGTAGTACGTTTGATAAATTCAAGTGATGGAAATAAATGCTTGAAATATATTCTAATATACATTAACAGTCAAGATTTAAAGATTTTTCAGCTTTCAAAACCATTTAAAATTTTGGTTAAAAAAGTAACAAGCCACGTTATATTTTGTTTACCTCTGAGGTGAAAACACTGCTGTTATCGCTGCTGCTACTTGAATTATTAAAATAGTCCTTATCTCTTACACTATCATCCGTTTCACTCGAAATATCACTTTTGTCACTGTTTTCATCATAAATAAACAATTTTCGCTTGACCGCACTATCTCTGCCGCTCGCCATGATGAAAATGTGTGGCTTATTCCGTTCTTCCGTCGACATCAGACAGCATTCACTCTTAACCGAAGAACGTAACTAGATAACTGTGGCGCCATCTGTTGCCCAAGTACCGCACTTTCTTCCTTGTGGCTTCTTACGGTCTCAAGATATTAAATCATATTATTATCTTACTTTTACTCATGTTGTGGTTTGTTACTATTTTTCCCCAAGGTCTTCAACTAATTGTATTTTATTATATTTGCTAAAAATATTTTGCTTATTTTTCGAAATTTTGAAGACCGGTTTAAGTCGGTGCTATGTAAGTTAAAAAAAAAGTGCTATAATAGTGTTAGATAATTCTTCATAACTGTAATTAGCTGTAACGGTGGTAAATTAATTATACATGGCAAATTTATACTATGAGATGGCTCTGCCACCAAACGTTTCATAATTCTTTATTTCATAGCAGAATAGTAGAAAAAAATATAACTTCCGCAAACTGAAAAGGCTGATATACAAGATTGGTCGACAAATAAATCAATTGAATTTGAGGAAAACATGATTAAAGCAGAACTTGTAACATGTATGTGATGGATGATGAAATGGCAAACACTAGTGAATGAGTTGTGGTACGATTGCCACCTTATCACTGTGAGTTAAATCCTATAAATTAATATGGGCACAAATAAAAGGAAAAATCGCTAAAAAAATACAACGCTTAAAATACAAGATGGTAAAAATCTATATCTTAAAGCAGTAGATAATGTTTCTGTAGATAATTAGAAAAAATCTACTCAGCATTTGACTAAAGTAGAATGTGACAAACAGACCTCACATTAAAACATATAGTTGAACCTGTTATTATTTATATTATAAATTGGGCAATGAATCTTCTACATCAGACTCTGGTTCCGCATAAATGTTGTTTTCTTTGTTCGATTTTATTAGTTGTATTATGTAAATACTTAATAATATTACGTGAAATAATAAATACATTGTATTTATTAGGTGTTGGCAACTAAAATAGAATAATCCGTATATCGTATAGGCAACTAACAATACACGTATGCATATTTTAAGTAAACGACGTACATTACTATTATTTGTCTATGTAAATCTGACTTAACATAATACAGCCTGTTTTTTAGTAGGAAGGACTTATTTCCACCTGTTTGGCAGTTTGTCCGTACTCGTCGATTATGTTTTCGGAAGATGGCGTTAAATCTGTATTATTTGTAAATATATTCGTAAATGATTGCAACATTTCATTGTCCATAATGAGTTTTAATTATTTTTTATTTGGAAAATATCTGTAAGCAACGTGTAAATTGGTGTATACAGCACAAAAAAAATATGTTTGTGTAACACACAAAACAAAAAGCACGCACATTTTACATTTATGAAAAGTCACTGTGTTTTTGTCACTAATTATGGCACAGAAAGTTTTAGCAATATTACGCAATTCATCAAACATCAGTGTGTGAAAATTTTTTTCTTTTTCTTAATATCATCAAATTGTCTAGGATTTAAAAAATAATAAAAATTTAAGATTGTCCAAGATCTTTCGGTTTTGCAAAAATCTTGTAATAAAAAATAAAAACATACAATAAAAATAATACGTTCAAAATACAAAAATACATTTATCGAAAGTATAAATACTTATTTTACCACGGCAGCAGTCGGAACACAGACCTCTGGGTGTGAGCCTGAATGAAAATAAAATACACAGGCGTGAATTCCTTTAATTTATTTGCCACTATAACATAATACACTAACTATTTACATTAAAGAAAAAATGAACATTATTTGGATTAAAACAATATTTGGGCGCCAATCACCTTAAAATTGGTGATAAATAAAAAGCATCAAATCTTATACCTAATTATTAATTGATATCAAATTCAAAAGTAATAAACGTTTAATTTCTTATGGAGTATGAATTTCGAAAAAATTTTGATAACACAATTTAATTAACTTGAATTTAAAATGTAATAAGTAGTAGCATAAATTCCAGTTGACTCACCATATATTATGACGTTATACGATATCTTCTATTTATAGCACATTCTTTGTTGAAATGATAAGATTCTTCCAGCATATTAAAACGAATCAAACGAATGTAGATTTGAAAGAAAACCAAAATATAAATCCCATAAAGAAAAAGATCCAGTAAATAAAACGAAAAGATCCAGTGTAATAAAAAAAAGACCCTAAATATAAATAATTAGAATGGTTTTTAATCGACATGAAATTACTTACGTTGCCTTAGATACAACGGTCTTGAAATCAATTCCTTTGTCTAAATGTATTGCGTAATATTGTGGAATCACTAAAAATGTTGAATTCAATAGAAAAATTATATCGGAATAAAAATAAACTTACCAGCAATTAGTTGGAATGAATAAAAATTAATTTGTATGCGTTTTTACGCCATAATTAAGAAAATTTGTCTTGTTTGCACCACTACGACGTGTAAGCCCCAAGATGGTTCAAACGGAAGTACGAACAAAAATTGATTGCTCGGTCGATTCGAAATATGACGCGAAGTTGGCAAACTTAATAAATTTAAGTGCAATATTAGTTGCAGAAAATAAACGAATGCAAAATTGAATTTTAAATGTAATGAACTCTAACGGGACGTTACAATTTCCTTTCACAAGATTTCGTTGAGCAAACTGAACTAGTACAATCTACTAGTACTTTAGGACAATTAACATCACCCACCAAGTGATGTATAAAACAAAGTATGTGCTGCAGATTTGCAAAAAGCAAGTGTAATTAAAGTTTTAATTCAACGCAAAACTGTTTTGTTAATTCTTTTTGTAGGCAGCTTACAAAGAAAATTATTTAGCATAACATAATAAAACAGTTATATGAACACATACTTGGTAGTATCAATTACGCAAGGTACACACAAATTAAGATCATCGTTATCAAAGTACCTAACTAATATAAAAAGCGTACGTTGTCGATTTAGAGATAAATCGAAATAAATACTGTAAAAAAAAATCTTGTAGTTGATGTAATCTATACAGGAAAAGAATTGACGTTATCAAAACTATGTGATGACTAATACAAAATTTGCAAGAAACAAATGTGTTATAGTAGTAGTTCACTTTATAATTGAGAACTAGTACGTTCAGTTCACGGATGAGACTAGTACAATTGAAATAGTTTGTTCAGGAACTACAATCGCTAATTTCAATTACAAATCTTTGAGCAGAGTCATAAATTAGTTTATAATTTAATAGCGAAGGTTTCCACGGCCAGAGTCTATACTAAGATGAGAACGTCTTCCGGATTTGGACCGTGTCATTGTTGTAACCAAACTCTAATCTTCCAATCTACCTCCAGAAACTTAACGTCGATTTACCCCGTCAGATTCAAAACCATCTATTCCAAAGTTCACAAACCAAGTATTCCCTTTTGACCTATCGTCAGTACTATACAATTTCCTACCTACAAGCTAGCCCAGTTCTTGTTCAACATTCTTTTCAAATTTACGGGTAAAACCTCTTCTCACATCCTTAATTCTCAGCATTTTGTTACAAGCTTTAGGTATTTTACGAACCTGCACGGCCAACTCTCAATAGTCGGAGAGAGAGGGGGTTCATAGATACATTAAATATAATTAAGGGCGCCAGAGCTTATCCCAAAAGTGACTTCTGTCCGCTCACAACAGAATGGTAGCACTTGTAACAAGATGTTAGGTTCGTAATCCCTTCTACTCGGCTGTTCGAGTAGCCAGCGTTTGTGATTAGATAACGACGATCTAAAAAGAAAGGTATGTTGTCATAAAAGAACAAGTAACCACAATAACAACTTTAATCTAGAATCGTTGATGATTATCACAGGATATAAGAATTCTCATTACAGAAAATCAGTAGTATCGGCAACACACAATACATAGATAAATTTGGTTTACATGAATAGCGAAGAGTAGATTTATAGTAAATCTCAGTTGCATATAGCATGCGAGATACATGAAATAATGATAATAAGTACGGCCTTAATATTACAATATCATAATAAATATTGGGAGTACACAGCATACGTCATACACAATAAGCAATAAGCAAGAAAAATTACTACGGAATTAATATTCACACAGTTTCGTGAGCGACCTGGTTGACTACGAGGTAAAACATATAAAATCACTTACCAAAACACAGGAACTTCCGCTGGTGTGAAGAAAGTACTTTCTCCGCCACGTAGTCCTGTAAGCAATTTGAAATAGCAAGTCGTGTCAAACTAATTCCTCACGAAAGTGAAATCTACAAAATCATTACTTAAATTTTAAAGTACACACATAACACAACCCGAAAGTCGGATGCTGTTATACCCTTTTTCTGTGATTTAATTAATTCCAACAGTAGGCCTTATAAATATTTAGAATCGTTCCAACACAATATTCGTCGAGGGTTATCTCTCGTCTTTCGGTATCGATTTGAATTCATGGGCCGGATGGTGGTAAGAATGGCCGGTGACGATACGAATACCCCACGATCGCAACGAAGCCACAACTTTCCCTGGTGGACGTTAAATTATAACCAGAATGCCCCTAGTTATGAGGTAGCACATGGCGCTGACAAAAGACATAAAAATTACCTTTAATTAAAGAAAGAACACAATCCACTTACTCTGCGGGAGCAAATTTGTTATTTAAGGAAACTTCTCATTTCCATCGTGTCCCAACACGTGGATGATTTTAGAAAACGAATTTTTCACTCACGCAGACATGGGTTAGAACATGAACGCTGTCAAAGTCAAAATGCCGGTCTCTCACCGGATGTCGTCTACTCAATACAACGTGACCAACGAACCCGATAGATGGCGTCAAGAAATATAAAAGTAATTTTTAATAAACTGATATACAGGGTAATGCATTATTTAAATTTATGCACGTAACAATTTTATTCAACGTTTAGAAACTATAAAATTTGAAGCCCAAGATCTTCTTGTGAGTTTTGGTGTCATTTCACTTTTTACCCAAGTTCGACGAACGAATCATTAGTAGGATTCGTTCATTATCATCAAACAGATTCTGTCTCAACATGGATAGGACTTGAGTCTGGTTTCTCTTATGGATAAGTGTTTATCATCCACTTACTTCTAATTCGATAAAAAGTTTTTTGAACAGGTTTCTGGTGCTGCTATGGGTTCTCCTCCATCACTTGTTGTAGCTAATATTTTTATGAAATTTTTTGAAACGGTTGCTTTTGAATCATCAATATTAAAACCTTGATCTTATGGTCATGTCGAATTGTCTAAGTTTCTTGATCATCTAAACAATCAACACCTAGATATCAAATTTATTATGGAATTCGAAACTGATGGTTTTCTCCCATTTCTCGGCGTTCTTGTTACTCTTAAGCCCAACTGACTTCTTGGCCATTCTTCATAAAAGCTAAACTAAACGGCCTAACCATTTTAAATTTAAAAAAATTGTATGTGCTGCATGTTTACTATATTACACTGTTCCTCTAATTTTTTGAAATAGTCGAATTTGTTCTGTATTGTTTTCCCAAAATTGTAATCCATAAACTATTATGTTTATGAAATGTTTTATGAAATTTGTATATTTATCTATTTCCTATTTAAAAACTTGATACTGTGCTTATCCAGTACCAAGAGCAATATGAATCATATTTCAGATTCTCTCTTTGACTTTTCCTTTAAAAGCATATCGCACATATAAAGCTGGTCTGAAACTGTTATATCTTGCGTCGACTCTACTTCTATCAAAAATAATTTATATTTTGCAAGAAATTTTACAATTGATTTCTTTTTTTTTTCTTCTCATTGTCTATAAGATTAATTTCAGCTTCAAATCGATGACAATGTAATGACATAGATTGATTATAAACACAATTATTTATTCAAATAATACGTTTAATTTGTTGGTTGCGATTTATTTCAGTCTAATTGGTATTGTCTAATAAATTATCGAAATTTTTTGAAGATGTATTTTTTGGATCTGACGTTTTAGTTTTAATAATTTTTTGTTTCTTGAGTTTTTTTTATATTGATCTAAAATCTTTTACTATAGATGAATTTGTAATAAACCAAATGCCTAGACTGTGAGCCACGCCTAGTTGTTATTCTACCTTGATATATGTTTTGTATTTTTTTTTCAAACCTTTAAATACACGAAACTCATTAGTTTAGACGGCAGCAAGTATTGTATATTTTAATTTAATTTTTATACAGCTTTGGAGAGTGGATCGTGAGTGTAAAATTAATAGGATTCAGCTTGATCTTTGATGTTTTTATTATAATTTAATTTAAAGATCGCCAAAACAAGAATAAATATAAACCAAAGATGCTCTTTTTCTTTTGACGAGTGTATTTATTTTAACGACAACATAAAAAGAATAAAACACATGACATGACATCAGGTAAATATTTTAATTCTAGATACTTATTGCAAAGTCACATATGTTTTTTAAAGTTTGACTGACATAAAACATATATTATTATTATATATAGAGCTAATAATTATGTTTAATCAGCAATTTTTTAGGCTTATTTTTAACTGTGTTTTTGAATTTACGTATTTATAGATGTTAAATGTTTTCCTTAAACTTTTTTTTTATTTTGCTAAAAACCCTAACACGATATTTTAACGATTTAAATACGCTTATTTTAAAAATTGTTTTTATGTGCGTATATTTTAATAAAAAGTAATCCAAAATCATAGTATGTAATCTGTTAAAAATTGTATAAGAAATCCAACTTAATAATTAATAAACAATTACACAAGGGGACATATGCGTTTCAATTGAATTGAAAAACCAATTGCGTTATAACTAAAACTATAATAATTTCACAATAATAAACTACATTTGCTGTAAAGAAATTTTAGACAAGGTTTTGTAATTCTGTTGTAAAATTACTAGTAATGCTAGTAGGTATTTATGATTTTAAATGTCATATTTTTCAAATATTTTTGTGGCATTCGAAACGGGTTTACACAAAGTACCTTTTAGTGAATTCTAGAATTCTTTGCAACATTGAAAAAGTATATAATTTACCTGCTTTTGGGTACTGAGGTCGGAAACAGTGTAACATCTACTCTATATAACGAATAAATTTAAATAATAATAATAATAATTAATAAGATAATCATAATAATGCACCGTACTAGCTCTTATGGTTTTATTAACGTATAAACACACACAAATAATATATGAGAGCAATGAGTTTTATTCAAAATATAACCAGGGTCCGGGTATTCTAATCGTACACTAATGTTTACAATTCTAATTTGACGTAATTTTAAATATAATTTGGAATATAATTTGGAATATAATTTGGGCGCCACAATATTTTTTATATTAAAATGGTTAAATATTGAAACCAAAAAAACAAACAAACAAATCTTAAAACAAATACTTAAGTTATTTACATACGTGTTATTGAGGGTTAGTTATATTACTTGTTGCTTGTAACTTTAGCGCATTGGACGTGGTCATCACGTGACTTAATTGAATTACGCGTTTCTCATCTGATTCATGCAACATTACCAAATTCTTGAAATGCAAATTTAAACTTCCATATTTTCCGTATTTATCCTGATTTGATCTAATATCCGTACAGATCCATTAACCAGAACATCGTAAACAAACGTAACGTATGATAATTTTTATTGGAAACATCCAAATCAAATTGCATCAGACGTAACCATGAATAATTATCGATTTTCACACATGAAAATCATAATTCATAACGGAAATTCCTCGTAAAAGCGACGTTGTGACTAACATCAAACGTGCTGCGTAAACCATATCTCATATCGCATTTCAAACCTCAAAATCGTAAAAAGGCGTACGTATCTAAACCAAATTTTCGTAACCATAAACGAATTCATATATACACAAATCAAAAAGCATCAAATAAATCAGAAACGTAGTCGTATATCGTAACCCATAGTAAAAAAAAACCTTTTAGATTACGGGTTTTTTTAAACAAACGAAAGCGTAAATAAACAGACAAAAGCGGATATTATTACATACGACGAACGCAGAATTCCACCATACAAATTTAACATGTGGGCATTTTCTGCACGTTGTGCAGGACGAACACGTCCTAACGCCGTGAAAACACACCCAAGATGGTGTATGACTTAAGAAGAAGAACTCATAACGCATGTGCTGTGCGTCAAATGCATTGCACAAAAGAATTTATATAAACAGTGAACACAAAAATGTTAATTAAAATCAGACGTAATCAATCGAAAAAATGTGCACGTTACAACAGTTATATAGACCCTGAACAAGAATAAGAAAAGTATTCTTTATTAATAATCATTTATATACAATGCTAATATGCATTTGGATTTTGTGTTTGTAGTTTGCAAAGTTTAAATTTTAATATCGAGTTTTAACGTAACGTAATTGTATAATTAGGTAACTGCCTATTAATTTTCTTATTTTTTATTTTTGCATCATGTTTTTTAAGTATAGAAAAGCAAAAAGTGATTTTGTAAATAGTTTATTTTAACGCAACGAGTACACCCTAAATGTTTGCTAAATTAGCTGTTCAACGTTTACAGAAAATAATTCAAAAAAATTTTAACGGTCATCACTAATAAGAAACATAAATGAAAGAAATGCGTTTATTTACGTAACTATGGTCAATAATTAATAAACAAAAGATTTTAAAAAATATACCAGTAAATATATGCAAAAAACAATTTCCAAAATTTATTTGAATAATATTCTTATTTTTTGAATAGCAATCCCAAGAAAATGCTTTTGTTCACTTTTAAAACTAATCGTGTTAGAAGTTTTTTGTAATTTCATTAATCCATACTAGTCGGTAAAAAGACAAACATTACAATATACAGTAGATGTTTTATTAAAGTGATTACATAAATAGAAACCATAATCTGCTGTTGAAATTTCTGTAAACCATATTTTAAAAAAATATGTCTTCATACAGATTCTTGATTGAAAAATTCAAATTAAAACCATTTGTCGGTGTATTTCATACCAATTAAAATAACTTTAATACATTTTAATGAATTTCATAATTATTATTATAAAATGTTACATACGTAAATCCGTTATTATATTTGGCAAAATTTAGAACATTTATGTTTATGCTTATGTAATATATGATCATAGTAATAAGTAACTTTAAGATACAATTATTTTGTGTACTTATTTTTTAAAGACGTTTAAAATGTATAAAGATTTTATCTTTATATTTTATTCATCATTTATAATTTTATTTTGTTACTGTCGTTTTTATAAATAAAGGTGTTTTTACAGAATATCTGCAGTATTTCAATACGGTTTGATAAAATCTGTACAACGCATAGCAATAAAAAACCAGATTAAATATCATTTGCAAACATACACATTTGTAGTAGGTATATATTTTACAAGTATCTCACAAATAATAGTGAGATACATCTAGAACAGATTAAAAAGTAATATTTCCTATATATTGGAAACAAATATTGAGACGACATTTACATCTAATGTCTGCCATATATTGTAAATATATATTTAGAAGATAATTATAACTAATATTTAGAAAATATTTATTTTATATAAATTATTGTTATAACATTACAATAAATGGTCAATCTAAAAAAGTGTGACATTTAAATATTTGCCAGATGTCATTTACAAATATATTACGTATATTTTGTGGTACTAGGGTAATTTCTGTATCTTCAAAATTAGCATCAGTAAAAACTATTGATTTGAATGAGACATTGCTAGCTTTTCTAAATTCATCGAAACCGTAAGTAGCAAGTGATAAGTAAAGATTGCAAAAAACCTTCCTGATTTTAGTAACAGTTTTTTACTACTCACTTGTTTTTGGTATAGTGCAATTATGTGCCTGAAGAAGAGTAATTTTTCTGTCGTTCAAAATGCATTGTTAATTCAACTCTTGTAAAAAAATCAGCAAGCTTTCCTTCATGTATCAACAAAAGCAGTTATAATAATTAATATGCTAAATACTGCAATTGATGAGTATACATACATTTAACGCGTTTTTTTCCAAAGTTTTGAATTTCTGTGTAAAACTGTAGATATAGACGTTTTACTTTTAGCAGATTCAGCAGCAGTAGTTAAAATATCAAGAATATCTTGTACCAATTAATTTTTTTGATTTAGGAAGAAGACAATAGTTTTGAAGTTATAATGTTTTATATTTTCTAAAAAACACTATAATCACAAAAACAACGTAGTTGTTACTATAAACATTTTATTATCAGTAGCATATTTTTAATTATAACAAAACTGAGTTTTCATTCATTTCTTTTTGTTTAATTAATTTAATCGTTACGTTTAATTTATTTAAAAAAAATAACAAAAATTGTTATATTTGTTGGTTTAATTACCGTATTTCAATTGTATATATTATTATAGCAACAAAAATAACAACAGCTTTTGTGCAACTTACAAATAAAACTACAACATTAATTTGTTTTAAAACAGAGTTAAAAACAAACTTTTAGTACATTTATAACATTGACTTTTATTTTTATCTAGTCTTAATTTTATTACTAAAAATCAATTTGTTTTAATGAACGTACGTTTAAAATTTAAAAAAGTACGTGCTACACTTTAATGTTCGAAGCTTTAATGACCAAACAACGACCTCTAGCACATTTTGATGTGCGTTTAAATTTGAACGAGTGTGAAATTTATTACGCTAAAAATGTATCAACAAAGCAAATTGAAAAATTAGTTCCAGTTGTTTTAACATATTTATGTTTGAGTATTGTTTGATCTTATTTTAGAATGCGATTTTACTAATCAACCTGACAATAAACTTGTCAGACGTGTACGTTTACACATGGTATGATTTGAAAATTAACACCGTACGTTATACTGTAAGATATCGCATGGTACATAAACACTAAGAAAAAATCGTAAAAATTCGACGTTGTATGCATCGTGAACCATTAAAAATGCAGACGGTTCGTACATGGTTTATAAACGCGGTAAAAAAATGTATTATGAATAACTTGATATTTTTTGATAACAAGAAACGCATTTTAATTTATAGCAGTGTAAATTGCAGGGTAAATTAAAGCGTTAACTAACTGCAGATAATCTATTTTTCTTTTAAAATGGGGAGAAAAGCATCGTGTAATTTTGCAGCAGATAACGCACCAACAATCAAACACATTCAATGGCCGTTCACAAAAGCCCACTGGCCCTTTGTTGAAATGGAGAAAATCAAGTGTAATAGGAGTAGTGGAACGTTAATCATGATTAAATTCGTGACGCATTGATTCCATTACAATTTCTACATACGCAAAAATTTTTATTAAAATAAAAATGTTTTAAAACGATTTTATATTTGAGAACGTATTTACGTATTTAACAATTTGAAAAAATACAAGTGACGTTTTTATATAAACGTTATCTGGTAATAAAATGTGTTGATTTAGTATTAAATTTGTTCTTATAAATTTATGTTGTTTAGAACAAAGGGAAGGCACCTATATAAATAAAATGTTCATTTTATATAACTATTTTTTAATGAAATGTAAAATGTAGAAGATTTGTAAACAAAATATGCAACAACTTTTGTGTTTTATGGCTATTGACAGTTTTACAAAATAAATATAAAATTTTTGTAAATTTCTCGTGGCGAAAACCTTTTGTTTGTAGTAAATGAAGTGAGCTGTCGTAAGATACTTACGAGCAAATTAATTAAAACCACTTAGTGGAAAAATACAGCTAGGTACTCCCATACACCTGAATGAAGGGCGGAGTTATTAGCTAAACTAGCTGCCTTACATAGCATTGATTAGTAGAGCAAGTTTGACAGACAAATGCGTTTTTCTGAGAAACAAAAACAGTATTATTGTCTTTAAGTTAAAAAACATAATAAATAGACCACAAAGCAGTAGGAAAACGTGATATTTAGTGATGAATTGACATTTATTATCATAAACCATGCTGAAAATGTGTACGTCAGAAGGTTTCCTGGAGAAGAATTTCAACAACCCAAACAACACATTGGTACAAAAAACGTCTAAATGTCCGTCTAATAAACGTTAATAACACGTTTAAAAACGTTTTAATGTCTAATAAATGTCTATTAGCCGGACATTTAGACGTTTTTTATACCAATGTGTTGTTTGGGGATAAATCATTTTACGTCCGTCATGGTATGCGGTTGCATGTCTGCTAAATAATGTAAATATCTGGAATAATTAATAGCGTTAAACACATTGAAGTACTCCAGCACAAAATGAATTAATTGAATCAATTATTTACGCGTAGTTTCATGTTATTTTAACCTTCCGATTACCATTGGGGTCTTTTTTGACTCCAGACGTGTTGTTTTTGTTGTCTTTTCTTAAGTTTTTTTTACAACTGTCCCAATATCTTTTAGCTGAGTTTCTTTCAACAATGTTTAATAATATATAACTAATTTTTCAATTGTTATTTGTTTTGCGACGTAAAAAAATTGTCGTTGGGGTCATATTTGACCCCACTTGGTAACCGACGTTAAAAAAAGTAATTCTAATATTTTGTCTGCATTTGTCATCTAATCTGCTTGTTTCAACGTGTTTCAACGTGTTATTCGTCTGAATCATGATTACTACCATTCCGTCTTTAGTCATTACATTCGGTGAGTTTGTTCGAATCAGTTGAAAAGTGTGTCTGCTGTGTTATTACATTTGATTGGAAATAGTTGTTGAATTATGGCTAGAAAATATTTGTCTCAGCGTGAAGTGGAAGAAATAGCTAGCAATATTAATTTACTGAATGAAATTGAATATGAAATTTTATCTGACGATAGTGATGCCGAATTTGAAGAAGTAAGTGTACCTGATGTAAACCCGATTGAAAGTTCGGAAGACGATGACAGTGATGATAATTCGCTCAATGATAAAGATATACTGGTGGGTAAAGATGGTTCCATATGGAAAAAAGATAAGCCTCATGTTACAAGACGAAATCAGCGAAATATTCTAAAAACACCGCCGGGATTAACAAAATTCAGTGAACATATTTCAACATGCCTAGATGCTTTTCATTTATTTATCTCGGAAGACATTATGAACATAATACTTAGAGAAACAAACATTCGAGCTAGAAGAATTGTAGGCGATACGTGGAACCCAGTAGATGCAGATGAGTTACATGCATTTTCTGGATTACTGTTTCTAGATGGTGGTTTGAAAGCACGCCAAGAACCAATATTGGAGCTGTGGAGTACGAAATACATGTCTCTCCATAGACCAATTTTTTGTGCTGCAATATCTCATAATCGACTGAGAGACTTTTTGAAATACATTCGATTTGACGATATGGACACCCGAGAAGAGGGACGGGCAACAGATAAATTAGCAGCTATTCGTAACATTCACAATATTCTTGCTGCAAATTTCAAACAATCGAATAACCTTAATGCTGAAGTATGTATTGATGAACAACTTGTTCTTTTCCGTGGAAAATGTCCCTTTCGAGTGTATATGAAGTCGAAGCCAGATAAATACGGAATTAAAATCTGGGCTTTATGCAATGTTAGTAACAGATATTGCTGGAATTTCCAAATATATATTGGAATGGTAGACAACGCTCTAGAACGGGAACAAGGTGTAACGTACTTTTCTAAATTGTTTTGTTAGTTTTGCATCATCCTATATTTCTTTGGCTTCATTGTAAACGTGGCAACGCCGCTTGCACGTTCTCGTTTCTTTTTGCGCATCCGGTTAACGGCCATTGTGAAGTTTGTTGCACGCTTTACCGCGTGGATCCTGATAATGAATTTTTTTAAATAATGTTGAAGTGTTAGTTACAAAGGCCATTTATGTAACGATAAATTCATAAGGCGTTAAAATTTGCCGTTCGTTAATACTCCACGCTGGTGAAGATAAGCGGTTTTTTTTCTCTATTTTATTAATTGTACAAGGGGTCACCACGTGTTCTTTCTATTGTAGCGAGTTGTGTTGGGCGTTGTTTGCCCTGAATAGCGGCGATTCCCGTATGAAGGTTGTTCGACGAACCGCCTCGGCCCTTACGTTACCTTCTTGTTGTGCTCTCTAACCTCGCAAGTACAAGTTTGACCGGCCACCTGTGGATCGTTGACATGCTATCCATTTATACTAAATAAGGAAGCTGCGACACCATTTTTTTACGTTAAAGTATGCAACAGCATCCGATGAACCGGGTTTTTCTTTCTTGTGGTGTAATTTTCCTTTAAAAAAAAACTAATCCTGTTTTAGATTTTTTGTTTGTGTATTTATCGTGAGTCACTGGGCTGACCCGATTCTGTTTAATCTTATTACGATTCCAGGTTTTGCTGAAAAGAAAGCGCTTTCTTCCAGTTAACTGCGAAAATTTGGTAAGTCATTCTTTATTTATTAATACGGAGTCAGAGAAGTATCTCAAGTGTAACGTAATTTTTGTTATTTGTTTGATTTCATCGTAATGTAATTGATCACCTTATATGAGGTTTTGACTGCTCCATTTTGTTGATCGCATGCTGTCACGCTTTTTTTTTGTAATATTCGGTGTACTATTCATGATTTTGTATGCGAATTCTACCTGCTGTTAATTGGCCTTTACGTACTTGTTAGGTGTGTTGCCGATACTAACGGCGTTGTGTATCTTGCGAATAATATTAAATTTGTAAAATTTAAAGTGGTTCATCAAATCAGTTTTGTGCTATCATATGTTCAGGTTTGACAATTAATTGAATTTGTTTAAATTGTAAAATTTAGATCCAGTAAACTAGTTGCATTTTAATTATAAGTAGCATTATCTGTCACAATTTTAACTAATTCATTTAATTAAATTAAGCGAAAGAGCTACTGCAGCAATCAAAAACCTTGACCGGAACAATTCGTAAAACACGTAGAGAAATACCAAAAGAATTTTTGCCAAAAAAAATCGAGCAGAATATTCAAGCGAAATTATATATGGAGAAGACACAATTTTAGTATCTTACGTACTTTAAAATTTAGAAACGTTATGCTACTTTCAACGCAACACCAAGATTTTGAATTGTCCGGAGAAGACCTCAGTTACAAACCGCAAGTTATCTTGGAATATAATAGCAGCAAAGGAGCTGTGAACAGCGCGCAGCGTCGATAAAATAGTGAAGGAATACTCATGCAGAAGAAATACAAATCGCTGGCCTTTTGTTCTATTTTTTAATTTCCTTGATATTGCTGCCATGAATGCATTTATTCTATACACTACGAAATTTGGAAATTTTGAAAAAGGGTAAACATCCCGAAGGAGATTATGTTTGCAAAAACTTGGGTTTGAATTAGTAATTCCACATATCAAAGAAACATTTTAGTCAAACGGTAATTTTATAACTAACACAATGAATATTGTTTTTTTTGTCCAGGACAAATTTTCCGAACGACATACTGTATCAAAATAGTGGCCTGCCATTTTCATCAATAGCCCATAAAGGTTTGAAACCTTTGTGACTTAACTTAAAAAATCCTTGCATATCAGTGGCGGCTTCTCTATTAGGTCATTTGGTCAATCACCTTCCAAAAATTAATAAGAAAGGTATTTGCTTTAAAACAACAGAAAATTTGCGTTTAAATCAAATTAGTAGCGTTTAAATTTCATGCGTTTAAATAATTGTCAATTTAAACGCAACAGGCTGACACGTACTTGTGCCCGCATTTACATTATATTACGATGATAGTTATTGTAATCAAGAGTGATACACACATAATACAATTTTATGCGAGTTAGAAAAGAAGATAAGTAAATGTTTAAATGCTTTCGCAGGGTCTTCAGCCGGGCCGCCTACTCTAAAGATAATACTTAGTGCAATTATCTTTGATTGCAATGCTTACATTGCTTACGTGACTTACGTCATATATCGTTTTCATCGTAGAAGGTTTGTGTAAAATACAGATGCTGGATTGCAAATTTCTTATCACATATTACAAACTTTACAGTCGATTTTCTTAATTGATCGATAATATGCTCGTCCTCAGCCTTTACTTCAAATTCGACCAACGAGTAAAAATAAAAATAAAAAAATTAACAGTAATTTTAAAAAATCTGTGTATGATTCGTTAAATTGGATTTGTGGATTTGAAATAAATATTAGATTTTACTGTTTTCTGTTTACTGTTTTCAGATGGTGCATTAATCATTATGTTGTAAAAATAATGTTACGGATTTGTACCATTTAAAAGAAAAAATTTAGCACTTGTGAAGTCAATAAAAGACCATAATGAAAATGTTTGTAAAAACTAAAAATAGATACATATATTAAATAAAACAATTGACTTTACATGTGACTACAGTGGAAAGAGAACGATGTTTCTCTGTGTTAAACAGAATTAAAACATTTCTGCGCAATTGGCAATACTATGAGATAAGAAAAATTTGCATTTCAATGCTAAGTATTGAAAAATAATTGTAATTTTTAATGAGCATGTTATTGATCATTTTGGTAATTGTAATTATAGACGAATATTTTGTATCTTAAATATAATTGATCTTAAATATAAATCACGTTACTGTAATAATGTTTTTTTTTCGCCTTTTTGCTATATTTGCGTTTTTTTAATGACCCTCTTGTATGATTGACCACCAGCCGCCACTGTTGCATATACAGAAGCACTCTAAAAGTTCTTGTCTTGGAATTGACTGACGATGTTAACGAGCTGGATTTTTGACACTAGTCAAACTTTTATGATATTATATTGCCATAAGCATTGCTGAAGAATGCTGTTGAGAGAGATTTCACATAATTATCAGATAAACCATTAATAATGTTTGTGTTTGCAACTAAATAGTTGCCAATTTAGTACATATATGGTTTTGATTTTCATATTTAATAGATTTTATCAATGCCATAATTTTCTTCTCATGATGCTTGACGTCTACATATTTTACATTTTGAGATAAGTCTTTCTTACAAACATTAGAAGCCGTCATGGATTTTCATATGTCTTCTTAAAAGAACGAACGCTAGAGAATGTAGTGACCACCGCACTATTAGCTGTCCTATACGTTAAAACTGCTCCTGAAAGTTATTAAAAAGTAAACATGGATACAGATAAAACACAATTTAGATTTTGCAAGGTCCTTTTCTTATTCAATGTACTAGTCCAATAACCTTTGACGTCAATCAAGATATATACGTGTGCTTGATCACCTATAACAAAGTCCGCCATGACCAACTAATGAAAGTCTTTATATCCAAACATAACAGACTACATGGACCTCAGAATAATATCAAACCTATTGAAACGTTCAAGAAATTACTTGCAAACGCAAGAGCCTTCTAGAAGCTGTCTAGAAGATATAGCGAAAAGTAGGGAACGTTCGAGAAGGATTCGAGAAGGATTCGCCGATGTCTATAAATGCCGAACATGGAAATCGTAGGTCAGTTATTGCTGGAATGTGAATGCATGCAGTATTAAGAAGATTAATCAAGTGAAGATAAATAAGTGATTAGCACGTGCGGAGTTTTAAATAAATAACAGTGTACACCGAATCGTGTATGTGATTATTAGTGTAAACAAGTGTGAAATCCGAGGACGTTATCTTATCTTAAGTGATATAAATTATAGTGTAAGTGTTTTATTAAATATTATTACATTTAACTAGTTCGGTTAATTTAAAACTGTACATATTCCTAGATTAAGTAAACGTATTTTTTTAGTCGTTTTAAATAAATTAGTTTTTAATAAATTAACACGCAACATTGGTGTCGGTGTCGGGTTCGTTTTTATTAGTGTAAATACCATTAAGTAATTTAATATCGCTCGAGATACGATACGCGTGTTTGTTTATAAAGTATAAAATAGTGTTTATTAAACTTTTTCTTTTAACAAGTGCGTGATCACGTTATTAATTAAATTCGTGGTTTATTATTAATAAGTGGATCGTTATTAAAATTTTGTGTTATACAAAAACTGCATTTTAAAAAGTAGTGTATTTAAACTTTATATTCGTGTTATATTTAAATTTATGCCGGTGACGCGTTTGCAAGCAGTTAAAATGGATGCAAAACTATTTGAAATTCTCGAATCGATGAATAAAAATATAGAAGAAAATAATAGAAAAATGGGCGAAAATTCACAGAAAATTGAAGAAAATTCAAGAAAAATGGAAGAAAAACTCTCCGAACATTCTCAGAAAATGGAAGAAAATTCTAGAAAAATAGAAGAAAAATTGTTGGAAAATACTAGAAGTTTAAAAGAAGAAATACGAACGAGCATAGAAAATCAAATTAAAGTTGTTCAAGAAGAAACCCAAGCAGATATGTTAGACTTAAAAGAAGAAATTTGCGAATCTGTGAATGACAAAATAGAAGAAGTACAAGACAAATTAGAACAGAAATTAAATGAAAAATCAAGAACCATAGAAGACAAGCTAGAGAAAAAATTGAGAGAAAGAATACAACTGCTTGAAGAAAGAATGGCGCAAATGAATTACCATGGCGAAGGAAGTGTCACGAGTGAAGATTTAATAATGGACCGCCGGGATGAAAGCACTCACAAGTTTAAGGTTGTACCGCCAAATTTTGATGGTAAAGTTCCATGGTCAACCTACTACAAGCAGTTTGAAGCCGCAGCTACTGCTAATGGTTGGAGCAACAAGCAGAAAGCGACGTCTTTAATAGTGTCCTTACGTGGAGAAGCGCTGGGAATTTTACAAACTGTTCCGGACCACCTGCAAGAAAATTACGAACTCTTAATATCACGATTAGAAATGAGATATGGAGATGCTCATCTTCAACAAGTCTATCAAGCTCAAATTAAAAGTCGGGTTCAAAAAGCTGCCGAAAGTCTTCAAGAGTTTGAGGCTGACATTGCCAAATTAACACGGCTTGCGTATCCTACAGCACCAGATACCTTCTTGGAGCAGTTGGCTATTCAAACCTTCGTAGACGGCCTCCGAGACAACGAAACTCAGCAGACTCTACGGTTAGCACGACCGAAGACGTTGGATGACGCTTTAACCCATGCTTTGGAGTTTGAGGCGGCAAAACAAACGTCGCACCGAAGCAGCCATAAGCTCCGTTGTGCTACAGAAATACCCTCGAACTCAGAAGAAAGCATTGAAGACATAGTGCGACGTGTATTTTGGGAACAAGTAGCTCGAGGAAGAGAAGTGACGTGCTGGAACTGCGGGGAAGTGGGCCACGTACGACGACGCTGTACTAAGCCCAAAAGAAGACCAGAAGAGCGTCCGGAAAACTAGAACAGGTCGACCGAATGGGGCGAAAGTCAACCTCAACGAGCCATGCCCCGGAGATTACCATCCAAATGGCATCGCTTAGGGAGCAATTGCATAGCATTTATCTCGATGGCAAAATCAATGGGAGAAGCGTCCAGTTACTGGTTGACACGGGAGCGACGAAGACCATCATTCGTCCTGACATGTTATTGGAAAACGAGAAGACATCACCAGTAACAGCACGACTTCGAACAGCGACGGGTGACGAAATACCTACTCACGGACAAGTCAAAGTAACCATTGGTTTGGGAAATGGAGTACTCGACCATCAAGTACTGGTAGCCGACATCACGGAAGAAGTTATCCTGGGATAAAGAAGTATGGGTTCCATTTGGATATGAAGAACGATGTCCTGAAGATCGACAATGAAGAAATTCCTTTTCATTCGTCAGAGAAGGCAGCAGTGCGAGTTTTGTTGAGTGAAGACGTGATTCTGCCTGGAAGGACGGAAAGTGTGGTGATGGCACGCCTGGATGGAAATCTCCGGGAAGGCTACATACGCGCGATTGAACCAATGGAAGGCGGCTTAGTTGAAAAGGGACTACTCGTTGCCAGAACCTTAGTACGAGTAAAGAAGACGATGCCAGTAAGGATCTTAAACATCAACTCAGATCCTGTAACGCTGAAAAAGAAGACCGTGGTAGGCCAATGCACGCCAGTATCACAAATTGTGAGATGCGTGAAGTCGAACGAAGATACGTCGCCGAAGAAGTGTCCACAACATCTATTGGACATTCTTACCACCAAATGCGAAAACCTCAGCCAAGACCAGCTGGCTAAAGTTAAAGTGTTGATCCAAGAGTACCAAGATGTGTTCGCGCTGGAGAGTGGCTCCAAAGGAAGAACTAACGTGGTGAAACATAAAATTAATACCGGAGACGCTCGGCCGATACGACAACATCCACGCAGACTTCCTTTGGCGAAAAGAGAAGAAGCCGAACAAATAATTACGGATATGGAGAGAGAAGGCGTGATTGAACCTTCAAGTAGTCCATGGGCATCCCCAGTGGTACTCGTGAAGAAGAAGGATGGATCAACGAGGTTTTGCGTAGACTACAGGCAGCTAAACGACGTGACCAAAAAGGACAGCTACCCTTTACCCAGAATTGACGATACGCTAGACACCCTGTCAGGATCCCAGTGGTTTTCTACGTTAGATTTAAAGAGTGGATACTGGCAGGTAGAATTAGAACCCAAGGATCGTGAAAAAACAGCTTTTACGATCGGAACTGGTTTGTGGCAGTTCACTGTAATGCCCTTCGGCCTGTGTAACGCTCCTGCAACGTTCGAGCGTTTGATGGAGACCATCTTGCGCGGATTGTCTTGGAAGACGTGCTTGGTTTACCTGGACGACGTGATCGTGGTTGGAAGGTCGTTTGAAGAGCACTTGAACAACTTGAAGGAAGTGTTCCAGAGATTACGTGGGGCTAACCTCAAACTGAGCCCAAAGAAGTGCCACGTATTTAAGAAGGAAGTCCAATACCTTGGCCACGTCGTATCTAGAGATGGAGTAAGGGCTGACCCAGACAAAATCCGAGCAGTGCAAGCATGGCCAAGACCGATCGACAAACATCAGGTCCGAAGTTTCCTTGGGTTGTGCACTTATTATAGAAGATTTGTCCCCGGATTTGCCAATATTGCCAAACCATTGACAAAACTAAACGAAGAAAAAGCAGAATTTAGATGGAATGAAGACTGCGAAAATTCTTTTAATCAACTAAAACAGGCCCTAGTCACTTCGCCGATTTTGAGTTATCCACGAGAAGATGGAAAGTTTGTTTTGGATACCGACGCAAGCAATATGGCCATAGGCGCGGTCCTTTCGCAGGTTCAAGATGGACAAGAAAAGGTTATCGCGTACTTTAGCAAGGTTTTTTCTAGGCCAGAAAGGAATTATTGCGTGACTAGGAGGGAGCTGTTAGCAGTCGTTAGGTCCATCGAACATTTCTACAAGTATTTGTATGGACAAAAATTCTTACTGAGAACAGACCACGCCGCATTAAAATGGCTACTGCAGTTCCGTAACCCAGAAGGACAAGTAGCAAGATGGATCAAGAGAATGCAAGAGTATGACTACGACACAGAACACCGTGCCGGAAGCAGTCATCGGAACGCTGATGCCTTGTCCAGAAGACTATGTCCGGCGGACTGCAGCCATTGTTCGCGACTGGAAGAAAAAGTCGAATGCCTCCGGAGAACTGCTATGGTTGATGATGAGTGGGAACCTGAGTAGTTACGTCGTGAACAAGAAGACGATCCTGAAATAAGACTACTCCTGGACTGGAAAGAAAGCGACCGACGACCAACCTGGGAAGAAGTGAGTGCTTTGGGCAAAAATATCAAAGCGTACTGGGCGCAGTGGGACTCCTTGATAGTAGAAGACGGTCTTCTTAAGCGATCCCTAGAAAGTGCCGAGGGCACGGGAAACAGACTACAGCTGGTAGTGCCGAAGAGCAGGGTGACCGAAGTGTTGAAGCATCTCTACGATGGGACATCGGGAGGACACTTTGGCATTAAGAAGACGTTGGGTAAAGTGCGAGAACGATTCTACTGGATGAACTGCAAAGAGGACGTCATAAAATGGTGCCGTAAATGCATAGTCTGCGCTTCAGGAAATGGTCCAGCGAGAAAGCGCAAAGCACCCATGAAACAATACAACGTAGGAAGCCCTTTGGAAAGAGTAGCGATTGACATCGCAGGGCCGTTCCCAGAATCCGATTCGGGAAATAAATACATCCTGGTGGCGATGGATTATTTCACGAAATGGACGGAGGTTTACGCCATACCCAATCAGGAAGCAGCTACAGTCGCAGACGTATTAGTAAAGGAGTTTTTCTGCCGGTTTGGAGTTCCGTTGGAATTACAGTCCGATCAAGGCCGCAATTTTGAGTCTGGGCTGTTTCAAGAAGTTTGCCGACTGTTAGGAATTAAAAAGACTAGGACAACGCCTCTCCATCCTCAGTCTGATGGCATGGTTGAACGGATGAATCGAACAATGGGCAAGTACTTAGCCAAGGTAGTGTCCGAACACCAAAGGGACTGGGATCAGTACTTGCACCTTTTCTTAATGGCATACCGATCATCCGTTCACGAAAGCACAGGCCAAACACCATCCTGTGTCATGCTCGGTCGTGAGATAAGATTGCCATGCGACCTTCAATTTGGCCGAAGACCGGAAGAGGAAGTCGCTGGAGAAGATTACGTCAGCAAGCTGGCAAAGAGGCTAGACGAAGTACATGAAGAGGTTCGTAAAAACACACAAATTGCCAGCGACAGGATGAAAACAAGATATGACGTCAAGGCGCAAAATGGTGGGTTTCAACCTGGCGATATGGTCTGGTTGTATAACCCTCAAAGGAGACGTGGTTTGTCGCCGAAGCTGCAAAGGCAATGGGAGGGCCTCTATGAAGTCGTGCAGCGTATTAACGACGTTATATACCGCATCCGAAAACCGCCCAGAGGCAAGCCAAAAGTGGTCCACGCCGATCGTCTAGCCCCGTTTGCTGGCGATAACCACAATCCGCAAGTTCAGGTCCGAACCAGAGTAATAAGTAGCAGAACCAGGAATCCAATCGAAGAAATGGAGTTCGAAAAGTTTATGAACTTATACGGAGGTTCTGGAAAAGCTAGGTTCGGAGTTACCACCGAGGAACAACAAGACCTGTTCCAGACACAAAAAGATTACGCCATCGCACATTGCGTGAGCGAGGACCTTGACATGTCCAAAGGGGTTGCAGTCGTGTTTAAAAAGAAGTTTGGGCAGCTAGATGAATTACGAAGACAGCAACCGGCAGTCGGAAAAGTTTTAGGACTACGTGGTGACGGACGCTTCGTTTTCTATCTGGTCACCAAAAAATACTCACGGGTCAAGCCGTTATACAAAGATCTGTGGCAAACATTATGGAGTCTCAAGAGAGAAATGGAGTTCTATCATGTTAAGAAATTGGCAGTACCCAAGCTTGGTTGTGGCTTAGATCAACTGAATTGGAGGACAGTTCGAAACATGTTGGAGGTCGTCTTCCGAGGAACAGGCATTCAAGTGTTGGTCTGTAGTTACCAACCAAGGAGAATATTGGGCCAGGAAAAGTCCATTGACTGTTACTTTTATGGTCAAGGAAGTTGCCGAAATGTAGGAAGCTGCCGCTATCGCCACGATCCCTTTTACCGGTGTCACATCCAGTCTCCTGTTCTGGGACAGAACAGTCCTAAGAAGGGGGCAGTGAAACGTTCAAGAAATTACTTGCAAACGCAAGAGCCTTCTAGAAGCTGTCTAGAAGATATAGCGTTCGAGAAGGATTTGAGAAGGATTTGCCGATGTCTATAAATGCCGAACATGGAAATCGTAGGTCAGTTATTGCTGGAATGTGAATGCATGCAGTATTAAGAAGATTAATCAAGTGAAGATAAATAAGTGATTAGCACGTGCGGAGTTTTAAATAAATAACAGTGTACACCGAATCGTGTATGTGATTATTAGTGTAAACAAGTGTGAAATCCGAGGACGTTATCTTATCTTAAGGGATATAAATTATAGTGTAAGTGTTTTATTAAATATTATTACATTTAATTAGTTCGGTTAATTTAAAACTGTACATATTCCTAGATTAAGTAAACGTATTTTTTTAGTCGTTTTAAATAAATTAGTTTTTAATAAATTAACACGCAACACTATATTACAAACAAAAAGCAAAAATCCTTATTGACGAGCAATTATCAAATGAATTTGAGATCAAACGAAGAGTCAAACAAGGGTGCGTTTTATCACCACTGCTTTCTAACGCATACTCTGAAGAGATTCTGAAGAACGCGATTGAAGAAGAGACAGTTGGAATAAAAATTAATGGGACACCGATTAATAATATCAGATACGCAGATGACACAGTTATAATAGCGGGAAATATCGAGAACCTGCAAAGACTGGTGAACAAAATAGTTGAGTGTAGTCAAGAATATAGGCTAATAATGAAGACTAAAAAGACAAAATGTATGAAAATATCCAAAGTACAAGGAGACAATATGAGACTGATAGTTAACAGTATAAGTATAAAACTACACATATCTGGGTACAATTATTAATTCCACAAGAGATTTTAAACTCACCTTGAAAATGCGACTGGTTAAATGCTGCATATTCTTTGTGTTGCTTTATGGTATGGAGGTTTGGACCATAAATAAGACAATTTGTAAACGACTGGACGCCTTCGAAATGTAGGTATATAAAAGGATCTTAAAATATCATGGACAGATTACGTCATAAACGACGAAGTTCTGAGAAGACTAAACAAAAAGGATGAGATCATAGAAACAATTACAATAAGATAACTACAATATCTAAGACATGTTACACGCGGAGAAAAATACACCAGATTACAATTAATCACGCAAGGAAAAATTCAGGGTAAGAAAAGCGCAGTTACGAGGAGGATTTCGTGGCTGCTAAATCTGAGAACATGGTATGAATGCTCATCAAATGAACTATTTAAAGCAGTCACTTTAAAAATTAAAAAAATTATGATGATGACTAACCTCCGTCTATTACAAAGCTTACTTCTATTAAACTAAAAGTTGCAACGGAATCTAAATTTTAAAAGTTAACTGTCGCTTATCTACTCAATGTTAAATGTACTACAGATTGTATCGGAAAAATATTATCTATACACAACGTAATTATTTGGTTTTCTACCTTTATTAATTGGGTCAATCCTTAAATCCCGTGAAAGACGTTATTCTTTTATAGTCACTGGTTAAAAGCTTGATATTTGGATTGCACATAAATTGAAATACACTTATTTAATAAATCGCATCAACGCATTTTTTTAACAGAATCAACATCGAATCAACATTGGTGAAGAAAAATTGTTTACAATAACGCAAATTGAAGACAATTATGGTCTATACATGAGCCACTTCAAAAACTGATATTCCCCAAAACAAAGTTTTGTGTGAATTTGGTGGGATTGGAAAGCTGTGCTGTTATTCGTGTTGATTACAAGTAGTCTATTGATACCTCTTTGTAGTGTGATCTAGATAGCGCTCTATACTACGTATAAACGTGAACTAACTGACGAACACGGGTTTACATTTCACCATCTGTTTCTATGCGTTTGTACCCAATTCCAACGTGGGCTTGGTCAACGTCCAAGACGTACCGTATCCCAACGTGGTAGTAATAGTGATGATAATAACCTAATGGTGATTTTTTTTAGGCAATAAAGCGTTTGCAGGTTGTAGACTTCATTGTGTACGATGGGCGTTGGCCTTGGAGCAATAATAACCCAGTCGATTTTGAACAGAAGCTGAAGGCACAGTTATGGGCGATTATATATTTTTTTTTATTTTATCGTGTTGGTAAGTCTAGACCTAGTTTCGGTTTTTTCGCTTGATTTCAATTTCAGACAGAAAATTAAAGGTTGTGGGTGCCGGTAAATCATAACCTAGTTCTGGACAAAGGAGAAAAGCCAAATTCTATTGCAGAGAAGCTTGCTAAAAGGAATTTGTCTTTTATGCACAGAAACGGATTGTGGTAATCGTAAGTGGTTCATTACGTTTTAGGTCTATGTGAGTTACCTTGTGCCTTAAACCCAAATGTGCAGTAATCTACCTACCCAATTCTAATATTCGTATTGGTGGATTTATGTAGACACTGTGAGATAGCAAAGGAATCTGTTTTGTGAAGATGAGACTGCGACGGTGACTTCTCAAACGAGTATCTGCGGAAATTGAAAGCCGGGGTACATTCTCTATCCGATGCTCTATTTGGTGTCGGTATCTCGGGGGCTTGAGAACTAAATTAGGCACAGGATGGGCGTTGACTAATTTTATTATTTACATTAGAGTTTTTTAAAATAAAGGAAATATTCACTGTCAACCCCGTATGGGCGAGCAAAAGTTGGCATTTGAGGGGAGATATACATGTAAACGGTCAAAATTGAGGTATTTTTCGTGATTTTTTTTTTCAAAGTAAATAATCAAGCAATCATCGTGGCACTGCGGATATATTTAAAGGTGGCATCGAAGATGTTACACAAATTTTTTCATAAAAAATTTTACAAAATGGCGGACTTATGGAGTATGTGCCACAGCGTCTCGATCTTTGAGTTTCCCGGTTATGGACAGGATAGAGCTCGTAATTCGTGTCTGAAATAAAAAAACACAAAATCTTTGTTTTTAGTATAAGTTTATTTTATATTTGAAAATTAAATACAGTTTTGAACGAAAAGTGTTAATTTATAGGAAAGAAGATTTCGTTTCCCGCCCCTTAAAAAATAATAAAAAAGACTTTTTTTTACAAACATGTAGGTTCAAATGGAAGAGAATTTAATACTACAGAGAATAAGCTTTGTTTTACTCCGATATGTTGCATAGTTTTTGTGAATCGTGTCCATAAGGAAGACAAACACGCAAAAGTGGAGAAAAAGCAGTGAATATTACAAGTTATTTGTTACTTGCAGCAATTATGGGCTGGTCAGCTGTAACACGCTGAAAATTTAAACGGCAGAAATTTGATTTATAGTGGCGCCATCTATGTTTCGTAGGTACAAACACTATATTCAAATCTTTTGGCGGTCATTTAAATATTTAAGTATTCCCGCTGTATTTTTGGGGCAAAAAAAGACCTAATCGAACGTGATTTCCTCTTCAAATTGGGAAAGGGAAGAAAATTTCCTTTCTGATTGACAGTTGCTTAGACGGAAAAGGAAGTGCTGCACAAGGTGATGTTAAAAATTCGTTCGTCGTCCTCTAGAATTTTCAATTTTTGCAAGATTGCTGCTGTAAAGCAGGATTGTCCAGAGAAAATGACTTATATTTCAGTGGTAAATTTTGACATTGGTATTTACGCTGATTTCCGTAAGGGATCATTTTGGAATTTTTCACCACATTGCACCTTCAACCTGTCTCGTACACCTGAGGTAAAAAACAATCTCAATCAAACATAGTAAGTAATACTTTCAAGTATTATAATTAATATACTTATTATACAATTCAACGATCTAATTGCACGTTTTTGCTTCTTCGCCGTAGACGTTGCATTGGGAAGTTGGTTCGGCTAAAAGCAACTAGAGTAGAGTAGATAAATTAAGCGGCCTAATCTATTACCTCCTGGCTTTAGTATCTCCAACATCAATCTACGCAGGAAACCTGCCCGAGACCTCTGACCTGTTCGTTGTACCAAGCTTAGCCCTTGAACAACCTGTATCAAACTAGATAAGTGAATGTAATTGATTTTAGTTATAAGTTACATTACTTACGTCAACCGATTCAACGGTGAGGTTAAGATTCAACCTCTTGATGTTTTTTTTTGAATCTTATCTTAATTATCTAAAAAGGAATAACCATTGTGAATATTATTATTGAAGTTATCTTGTTTTACTTACGGTGTATTTTAATAATCGTTCATTTACTCCGTGCAATTAGGGTTTAAGGTCACATTTATAGTTTTCATTTTTTTTGTGGTTATATGCATTATACGTATTATAAGTCAATTTATAAGTAGTTGTGAACGTGTCTCATCGGAACTACTGTTACAAATTATCTACCGTGCTACCGTTACAATATCCAGTAGCGCACGATTGTTAACGGAATTTGGGTCCGGCTTTACATTAATTAATTAATTATTTATTTTATGCACAGGTTAAGCAAACAAGTACTTGGGTGCGATAATTCTTTTAATTTATTTTTTTTGAACTTATTTAATTTAGGCACAGACAGGAGCGCTGTGAGAGGATCCAGGCCTGATCGTGGTCGGCAATTGTTTTTTTGTTAACTAAATTATATGACATTTACCGTTACTTTTATCCTTTTTGCGGCTGTAATTGAACGAGGAACTGAGAAAACCCTAGTATTACGTTTTTTGTTGGTTATGGTATATTAATTATAAAGTTTTTATTTATCTGTTCACAATTTATGATAGGAATAAACACATTTGTTGCGGGTTATTCGTAAACTCGTTTCTTTCCCCTTTATGCTAGTTAATGGAACTTGATTGCATTAGAGCAGGTCCTGTTGCGTCAAGGTGTGTTCGCATCGCTGGGTAGACTTGCTGGCGCCCTATAAAATAATTGTTTTACCTACACCCTCCTCCACTTGAGTCGGCCGGAGCCACATACTTCCACTACAACAAGAGAGGAAGCTCGTCTTCGATAGGAGAAAGCGTTTCACAGCTATTCCTGCACCATACAGTACGCCTTCTTCTTCTTCATAGAACTCGTTCGCATTCATTTTTTTAAGTCTGCCAGCTGTTCTGCTGCTAAATGAGTGCCGTTTGTCCTGGTTTTCGACTCGTGCAAACATCTTGTTTTGCTGTCCAATTTTGAAATGAAGCAAATTCATGACCAATAATATAGATGAATAGCCTTCATTGAATCATCCAGTAGCGAGGTACGCAGACAATTCCACAATTTTTTTGCCTGATGCTCAGGATTCAAGCGCCACACAGTTGAATTGAAGTATTCGTTGGCATTTTGCGTCCGCCTAAACAGCGAGTTAAAAGATCTTCGTTTGACAGTTTCTCGTAAATTGGTCGGATGTGCTTTTCGATTGTTTTGTCAATGACTCGAGCTTCATGCTGATTTTTTGCTTCTGCTTGACGCCATTTGCACCAACTGTCGGCGCCTGATGGACAGTTATCATGCCTTGGAGAATTGTCGCTTGAACAGTAATGATCTAACGTTGCAAAAATAGTGTTTTTCATATCTGTTACCGAATTTAAATTACGTCGTATAGCCAAGCCGTAAAACATCGTCAGTTTTTTTATAAGAACATCCGTCTTACCTTCGACTTTCTCTTTTTTTTATTTTTCGGAGTTGCGTAGTTTGTGTACTTCACGCCGTACTTTTCGTCAGATCGTAAAAACCTTTCAGTTATTGAATCCACTTCCATTTTTCCGGCCGAACCATCGTGATTAGAGGAACATATATTTCTATGAGTTTCAAACCAGATCAAGAATTTGTTGTCGTTTTTCTTTACGTAGAACGCACGCATGACAGTATTCACTTTTTACGATAAAATCAATCAATTTACCACTGTAGTATCCGATGAGCGTTGTCAATCCGTATAGTGAATTAAATCCTACTTTCTTCCAAGAGCCGTCCCTGAATACTTTCAAATGTGCTTCGTTTCTTCCTGTTGCTGCATTTTTTTCTCGTTCTTCCTCGACAGTTTTCTTCGTGATTGATTCAAACATCGATTTCGATGCTATGTGCAAATATTCCAGTATATGTTGGCATGTTGTGGTTGCAAGTCCTTGGCACAAATCCATAAACCCACAGAAAATATCTAGCTCTTCGTTTCCTATGCCAAGAAGCCTCATAACGAACACAATTCATCTGTTTATTTCGTACCCATTTTTAACGAATTGTACTTCTCTTCGACCACACACATACGTCACGACAAGTTGGAATCCTAAGCCTCGATGTCCGGTTTCCTCAAACGTAACTTTCTTTTTGCACGATTTACAACATAATATGTCAGAAAGCGCACCAAAAACCGATAAAAATTCAATGATGCGATAACAGTGAAGCGGACCAACGGTGACATCATTGCTACTCGCACTCTCCAATTTTTTGCTCCTAGTGCTGGTATCCGCATTTTCGTCCTCTTCTTTCGGATAACTCGACATGGTGTTTACGCGCCAAAAATCGTTTACACTTGTATACCTGAACTACGAACTCCGAAATATGTCTCGCATCGAAGAATTTATAAACAAAGAGCCGAGAGGTGGGGCAGGTACCCGTCGCCGGCCGGCTGTCGTTTACCTTCTCGCTCTACGCTCAAAGCCAGTTTTAGTTCCTCGCTTACATGCTTGATTTGAGGCACTTAGAGTTCGAATTCGAATTTAAAATGTTCACAGCATATTCTCCAGATGATAAATTATTTTTTAAAGCAAAAAAAATGTTGGGTCAAAAAATTTCGATTTACATGTATATCCCTCCCTTGAGGTGCTGAACTGTAACAAACAATTTGGTTGTGTACTGCTAACAACAGGACAAATTAAATACAGCAATTAACGAATAATGGCTAGAAATGCTCAATTGTAGACAAATCATTTTTTACTAGGATAATGCTAAACCGCACACATCTTTAATCACTTGCCAAAAATTATTTAAGTTTGTTTGGGAATTAATGTTAGTTAATCCACCATATAGCCTTGATCTTACACTATTAGATTACAATTTAATTTGATCTTTGCAAAGCTTCTTAAATGATAAAACTTTCAGTGACGATGACGCTGTGAAATTGCATGTGGTTCAATTTTTTGCCGATAAAGACTAGAAGTCAAAAAGATAACGAAGTGAAAATATATCATTGATTATAGTTCATTTTTGTTTATTTAAAAAAATTGATTTATTTGTTTAGAAAAATTTATAATTACTCAACGAAATTAATTAATGTTTTTATATTTTGCGTTTAAACGTCCCTGAATTCGAACAGTCGCGTTCAAGCGTCTTAGATAGTTGTATAAAGTATATGTAATTATACATACACATATAATTGCAATTTTTAAGAAATTTGTTATAATAAAATTAAATTTTTTTTGTCTACTCTTGCATTACAACAAAATGTCTGAGATTAACAGTTATTTTTTGTCTTTATGTATTTAGTTTTTGAACTAAATTTTACTGTTATAAATAAAACCGTAACTGAAACATTAGATTGTTAAAAAGTAAGACAATATTAGCATTATCAATTTACACATTCACGCCACACAAAAAAATTAAAAAAATAATTATTATACTTTTAAAAAATACGTAGAATGTAGTATTTTAATAAAAATAAATTTCAAGTTTAAACTTTAGTATGTAGAAGAATGTTTCGCATTGTTACGTTGTTTTTCCTACAGTTTTTAGGAAAGAATTTTTTTAGATTACATTTTTGCAAAAAAAATGATTGTTTTGTTTTATTACTGAAAATAATTTGATTTGATTAACTAAAAATAGCTATATTTGTTATTTTTATTACATTTTAAATTGTTACAGTTCTATTGTGCATAATTGTTAAAGTAAATAACACGTTTCGTTATTAGTTTAAATACGAATATAAAACATTTTTTTAAATCTTAGATGATAAAAAAATATATTTTATTTTATCTTATTAAATGTAATATAAAATTTTGTTTAGAAGCTGTTCTTTATTAACAACAACCATATGTTATTTATAATTTTTCATTTTGTAGTATATTTTTACTTTAACCAAATTTTAGCAAAGCCAATAATTATAATAATTTGTTTTATATAAGCAATAACATTTATTTGCTACAAATGGATAACCAGAAAACATTTAACAAACAACAAAATGTATATATTGTTAATTTTAAAATTAATTTAGAACCATTTAGTATTTAAAATAGCATTTGTAATAATTATAATCTAAGACGTCAAACTTACTTAAAAGCTTGTTTACTTAAAAATCTTAAAACGTATAAATTAAATAAATATAGAAGTAGCTGTTAAAAATATCTACTCTAGTCTTTTATTTATTACGTAATGCATAAAACCACAAAGTAATTTATAGTTTCCTAAATCCTATCTAAAATGTATAATCTGAAAATATTTCACAAGTTGTTATTAGCAATACCAAAATTTATTAACCAGCAAGCTGGTTCTTAACGTTTTTATTGGGATCTTTAAAATTTGTTAAGCAAGTACAGTGTTTATGTGTATTTTTTTTATCGTCTATGGCATTACTTAATTTTCCTAAAAAAATAATGTGCTTGTCCTGTGTAGTTAGTTCAATGATTAATGATGTATTTGCATATTTAGGCAAATATTTCTTTAATAAATCATAATACAGAAAACACAATCTCTTGTATTCGAATACGTAAAACTTCCGTAAGACAAATTACACAGACATTGATGTCAAGCGTAATATAGCACCAAAGTACGTGACACCTTAAGCTGGTGATGTATAATAAAACTTATATTACAGTAACACTGGATTCCAAGCTATATATTAATCATACACAACTACCTCGACATTGTTCAAAATCTTTAGATGTATAAATTATGAATCAAAAATATGCGATAACTAACGAATAAATCTATTTTTTTATATAACTCAGACTGAAGCATTTATTGGTAATAGACTGTAAAACTTGATTACAACTAATTGGAAACGTATACCCCACGACAATAATTACAAGAAATGCCCTAATGATTTGTAAGTTCAAACATTTGTTAATCTGTTACAGAATACTGTATTTCTATTTAAAATTGAACTTTAATTTATATTAGTTTTAAAATTACATTTTATTTGTTGAAGCAATAAAAATTTTTTTAAATATTTTTTTTTCTAAACAATTCAACACTTTTTGCACACAAAAACTAATTTATTTGCGTTAATAGGAGCCAGTTCAACACAATAAAAAAATGGCTACCTTCCATTAATTTAATTATCATCGCTGTTATTAATCCACAAAAATATTTAAAAAATTGTATTAAAACCGATTTAAAATTGTTCTAAGTTGCTTTTAGTATGATTGACTAATAATAATTATAAAATGATAAATGGCCTGTTGCCCGTTCCCTTAGTTCAAGCTGCAATTATTATTATACATAGTTATAGGTTTGATATAATTTTATAAGAATGTTGTAATTATAGCTTAGATAACAACCTTACCAATTTATAAGTTCTATTAAATTTTTCGTTATATATGAAACCGTATCATTTTCGTAAGATATGTTTCATTTAATAACATATACGACTTCATTCAGTTTGCAACTGTTATACATTTTTAACACCTGTGTGCATTTAATCAATAGATTTCAAATATGTAGTTAAGTAATTTTAAACTGTTATTTTATTATCATCACTTTTGCCTTAAACAAAACATGGATTTAATTTATGTATTAATTTGCAGATTTGTATAGTTGTTGCAGTAATAATAAAATAATGTGATAATTAAAAAGCTGCTAATTTTTTTCAAATTAATTAAAATTTTTTTAATATCTAAAAATTATACAAATACATTGTTATGTTTAATATACCATTCGTACTCTTGCACAGATTGAGTCCTTTTTGAGTTTCAATTTGTGAAACTGAAGTCATTGAAGCAGTCACTGAAAATGTTTTGATTTTCTTGAACGATACAGTTGTATCTTGGATTTGTAACATGAAAGATGTTTACTCAGTACTCAGTGGAGAAGGGGTGGGGTAAATTAAAAATCTATGGTTGATTGGAAAACTTAAAACGTAAAATCAAAAGTTAAAATCAAAACGTTACAACAGGTCTCTAGTCTTCGTCAACCAAAGGAACACGACCTTTCAGTATGCATAATCACTAAATTTTAAATACAAAACAAAATTGACTTGCAAACAGATAAATTGGTAAAAAGCTTTTTTACACTTGAATAATTTAGCATTTATTACAAAAAAATAGAATAAGCATGAAACGCATATATAAAGTTTTAAAAAACCAAATGAATGCCTAATTAAAAAATAATTAGAAAATTTTGACATGATACCACAAATTAAAAAAAAAATCATAAGCTTCTGATCGCAAAATTAATTAGATTAAATCAAACTATCTTAAGTAGTTCAACAAACAAATAAGGACAAAGTTGTCTTATTAATTATTTTATTTGTACTTAGGGTACATTATAAGTCACTTGAATTTCTGTCTTCAATCGTTGTTAATTGTCTTTAATCGTAAATCACAAAACATGCATCTACATAAGGCACCCTAGTAGCACAAAATATATGTACGATATTCTAATGATCTTGGTACAATATTTAAAGTCGGCGAAATATGGCTTGGTGTAATAGATATATTCTTGATATTGTTAAAATGTATAATACTAATATTCTAAAAATATATACGTACAATATCATTGATATATTTTAAAACCTTACAAATATTTTCAAGGTTTACATGACATCAGGTAAATATTTTAATTCTAGATACTTATTGCAAGATGTATTCTAAATATTGTGAAAATAGATAAAAAGAATGTTATAAAAATATGTACCAACAATATCGTCCGTGTATTCTAAGGTCACAAATGTTTTTCAAAGTTTGACTGACAAAATATATATTTTAATTATGTATAGCGCTATAATATTTATGTTTAATTAGCATCGAACTTTTTTATGCTTATTTTTAACTGTACTTTTAAATTTACATATTTATAGATGTTACACGTTTTCCTTAAACTAATTTTTAATTTTTGCTAAAAACCCTAACACGACGTTCTCACGATTTAAATATGCTTATTTTAAAAATTATTTTTATGTGCGTATATTTTAATAAAAAACAATTCAAAATCATAGTATATAGTCTGTTAAAAACTATAAGAAACTGATTTTAATTATTAGAAAAATTACACAAGGCAAATATGAAATTGAGACATCTGCGTTTGAATTGAATTGTAAAACTAATTGCGTTATAACTAAAACTATAGTAATTTTACAATAATAAACTACATTTGCTGCAAAGAAATTTCAGACAAGATATTGTAATTCTGTTGTAAAATTACTAGTAATGCTAGTAGGTATTTATGATTTTAAAAGTAATCATTTCCAAGTGTTTTTGTGGCATTCTAAACGTGTTTACACCTTTAAGTAAATTTTGTAGAATTCTTTGCAACATTGAAAAAGTATATTATTTACCTGCTTTTGGGTACTGAGTACAGAAACAGTTATATAGACCCCGAACAAGAATAAGGAAAGTTTCTTTACTAATATGCATTTGTATTTCGTGTTTGCAGTTTGCGAAGTTTAAATTTTTATATCGAGTTTTAGTGCAACGTAATTATATAATCAGGTAAGTGCTAATTAATTTTCTTATTTTTTATTTTGGTATCATGTTTTCTAAATATAGAAAAACAAAAATTCATTTTGTAAATCATTTATTTTAACGCAGCGAGTACACCGTAAATTCGATGTTTGCTTAGTTGGCTGTTCAACTTTTACAGAAAATAATTCAAAGAAATTTCAAGGGTCATCAGTCATCACTAATAAGAAACATAAATTAAAGAAATGGTTTTATTTACGTAACTATGGTCAATAATTAATAAACAACACATTTTAAAAAATATATAAATAAATATATGCAAAAAACAGTTTCTAAAATTTATGAGTATTATCCTTATTTTTTGAATACCAATCCCAAGAAAATGCTTTTGTGCACTTTTAAACCTAATCATATTTGAAGTTTTGTGTAATTTTATTAATTCATAGTTAGTCGGTAAAAAGACAAACATTAAAATACATAGTAGATGTTTTATTGAAGTGATTAAATAAATAAAAATGATAATGGTGTTGAAATTTCTGTAAGTCAAATGTTAAAAAAAATTATATGTCTTCATAGTTTTTTTATTGAAAAATTCAAACTAAAAACCATTTGTCGGTATATTTCATACCAATTAAAATAACTTTAATACATTTTATTATATTGTTTGTTTTTTTAGATGCAATCACAAGACAACATCCTAATGCAACGAATGTTACATACGTAAATCCGTTGTGTTATATTTGGCAAAATTTAGAACATTTATGTAGTACCTATGTAATATCTAATGATAGCGATAAGTAAAGAGTGGATAGTAAGGCAAGAAAAAATACCAAAAAAAGTGGCATAAAAGATATATGCCAAAAAGGCAAAAAAAAGGCACAAATATCTATTAAAATTTACAGTTTATTTTTTTTGTTTTACAATGTTTATTAAGTGCTATTATTTTTCTAAGCACTAATAAAATATTTTTCAATATTTTGACCTTGTTGTCTTTTGTTGCTTTTTATCAATTAAAATATTTTTATAAAAGGAAAAAGTTCTTTCAACATCACAAGATGTTAGTGGAGCAAATTTTAATGCCGATGTTTCTGTTATTGTTAAAGATATTTTCTGTTGATGCTTCATGACTTCCCCTTTTTGAATTTCACTCAGTTGTTTAAAGAGGTCAAAGGAAGGGTTTTTTGATGTGACGGAATCTAATTTTTGATTAATTTTTCTTCCTTTTCTTCCTATAGTTTTATAAAAGCTAGTTCTCTCTTAACAGCTTCGTCATTAAAAGTTTTTTGAGATTTAGAAATTGCAGCAGAGGCCGTCTCGTCAAATAATTCAACCACCTAAAGTAAGACAATTCAATTAATGTATAAGGCAATGTTAGATTATAGTATGAACTGTACATCTTTAATTTTTTCAAAATGTTTTGCATAAAAAATGCAAGCAGATAACCAAGTTCCCCATCTTGTTATGATAGGTACCGGTGGAAGTTTAACATCTGGAAGTTTTTCTTTATAGGTTCTTACCCGTAATGGTGCTTTCGCAAAAACCTGAAACAAGATCCAATAATCAAAAAGAGAATCTGATATGTTGGAGATTTTTACCTTTTTGGTGGCAGAAATTAACTTGTTTACTATTGCAAACTCGTCTCTAATAAATTCACACACCCTATGTATTCCATGTGCTAGACAAGTTAAATGTTTTAAATTCGGATAAAATATTTTTATTGCCTGAGCGGATTTGTTCATATAAGGTGCTGCATCGGTTACGAATAAGAAAACCTTTTCTTTTTTTATGCCATTGAGATACAGATGTCCTACAAACATAAAATTATAATTAATAGATTGGATTATATTAAGCAATCATTAAAAAAAACTTACGTAAACAATCATCAAAAAAATTTGCAACTGTTTTGTTATTGGCCCGTGGAATTTCTTTAGATTCTAGCAAATTAGTTTTGTCTGGTTCTAGTTAATACAAATTTACCAACTACAAAATTTGCTATATATCAACCTCTACAATCGGTTGTTTCATCAACCAAAGTCTAAATGTAATGGTCCCCAATGTCATTCCTTATTGTCTGTATTTTCTATAAAAGTTAAACCAGCATTTTGAAAACAATTAATACTTTAATTAAACTGTGCTTACCGATTGGTAACATATGTCTTAATAATTTTTTCTCAAAGTTGATTCATCTGGAACAACTTGTTTAGTGCATTTTGAGGAAATTGCAAAAATTGATTTTATCAAGTTTTTTCAGAGGAATTTGAGCCGACACCAATGCTTCGCACAAATCTAGAGCAAAAGTTGTTTTTGATGGGCCAGGTTTATTCTGTTGATATTCTATAACGTTTTTAACAATGGCTGTTTCATAGTTTTTTTAATATTTTTTAAATGTAAACCACTACCCAAGTGTTGTTTTACATGGTAATTTTTAGTAGCACCGATCTAAAATAATACAGATACTAGTAATTAAAAGCATTTAAATTAAGATAATACAAACTTACTGATTTTGGGCAAAATTGATAAAAAAGGTTTTCCCCGTCGGTTGTTAAATTATTGTTCAATTTACTTCACTTGTAATAATTTTCAAATTTTGATTGTTTATTAGGTGGCATTTTTTAAAACTTACTCACAGCACAACAGCAATAAACTATCACAGTGTGACAATATCACAGGTATTTATAACAAACAAAGAATATTTTAGTGTGTGTTTCAGTCTTTAAAGGAATCCCACCGGACAGAATTAAAATTATCTATATTTGTTTGCTTTACTTAGGTTCTGAATAGACCTATAAAACATGATTCATTCCGAAATCATTCTGGTTTTATAAATAGTGTTTTGTTAAGCCTGTCATTGTACATAATCCTAGAATAAATTTTTACAATAGTTCTTCTATATAAGCGGCTTTTGTATTTAATGTTTTCTGGAAACCATTGTTTAACAAAACATGAAAATCCCTGTTGTTATCTATAGGTTCCTGGTAAGACCTTTTGAGCAAAAAAAGTTAATTATATTAGAGTACGTAATTTAAGTAAAATTCTGTAATGCGTTATTGTCATCTACTTATTAAAACACTGTTTATACAAACTTTCCAAAATTTATATGTAAAAAGGCAATATAAAATAATACTCTTATAAAAGGCAAAAAAGACAAAAAGTTACACAAAAAGGCAAAATATGCAGGCTCCAAGCATTTGCCTGACTGTCCGTTCTTTAGTAATAAGTAATTTTAAGTTACAATTTTTTTTGTGTAATTATTTTTTAAAGATGTTTAAAATGTATGTATGTTTATTTTGTTTGTGTCATTTTTATAATTAAACGTGTTTTTACAGAATATCTGCAGTGTTTCAATGCGGTTTAATAAAAACTGTACAATGCGTAGCAATAAAAACCCTTATTAAATATCATTTGCAAACATACACATATGTAGTAGATATATATTTTACAAATATTTCACAAATAATAGTGAGATACATCTAGAACAGATTAAAAAGATATATTACCCATATATCGGAAACAAATATTGAGACGACATTTACATCTAATGTCTGTCATATATTAAAAACACATATTTAGTAGATATTTATACCTAATATTTAGAAAATATTTATTTTATATAAATTATTGATATAACATTACAATAAATGGCCAATATAAAAAAGTATTACATTTAAATATTTACTAATATATTACGTATATTTTGTGCTACTGGGACACAAATGAAATAGAATAGGAATAAGCGTTAATTCACAAACGTATGTTTCTATTCGCAGCCTTTTTGCTGTTATTACCAAAACCAATAGCATTATTACGATTATTTTTATTTATAAATACTTTGTTTTAATTAATAATTTATTTATATGTAGTGCCCGCCAAAAGATCGGCACAAAACGAGTCTTTTTTTAAATTTTGATGTTTTAAAAACGTTTTTTACGGCAATAATTTGTGCTTGTCTGAAAACTTGTTTAGTCCCTATCAGATATACCGAGTGATTTTCACTTAACTAGAAAATTGCGTTTTTCGAAATTGTCTAATTTCAAAAATTGCTATTTTTCGTAAATTAAGCAAGATTTCAATGAGGTTACCAAACAGAAAAATAATATTGTTGCATAATCTTTACGTTTTTATTGCAAGAGACTTTATGGGAGAAATTTTTTTCAATGATAATGAATACTAACATTAGAATGTCTTCCGGGTTTGGAGCGTGTCATAGTTGCAACCGAAGCTGCCAACGTTTCGCCTACTTTCGTAAGGGGCTTCATCAGGGCGTGAGATAAATCGCAAAACTCAAACAAGCAATCGAAATCTAACTAAGAACTTCTCAAAAGTTAGGTTATCCACTTGTAAAACAAGCCATAACCTAAACTATGAAAAGGTAAGAAAGAAAACGATAACCTGAAAAAGCAAACGAAATTCTAACAAAGAACCACTACCGAGTTAGGTTGCAACTATGACACGGTCCAAACCCGGAAGACATTCTAATGTTAGTATAGATTCCGGCCATAGAAGCCTTCGCTATTACATGATAATGAATATCCATTTACGTGGCTTAAAAAAACTCGAATTTGTCCTTACTGATGAATTACTTTTACAAAAACCCGGTAAATGTTCTTTTACAATTGTCTGAGTAAGAAGAGGTTTCTTTAATCAGTTTAGATGATTCAGTCAAATGTCAAGAAAAATAACGTTATTATTTTCATAATTCACAGTTGCTTTGAAGATTGTTATTTTCTGTTTCCTATCCATTTTTAAATTTATTCGATTAAAAATTAACCAAAAGGAATAATTATTTATCTAAAGAATACAAAATCGAAACTGTTTTAATTGTCGCTGAGAGTTATAAAACGCACAAGTAGAGGCAACAATTTTTAACGAGCGACATCCTGACAGACAATTTTGCCACTCATTACTAAGATTTTAAAGAAATTTAAAAGTTCGGTTAGTGAGTGTAATAAGTTTAAAGTTCCTCATAATCGTTGGGATCATGTTGAAGATCATCTGCTAGTATCCAGCACATCGGCCAGAAGAATTTTGTAAACAAATAAATTCAGAATTTTTTACAAGCGAAAAAACATCTACACGTTACAAGACCTAAATTTAGATGCTCGGCTATATTTTAGCTTTTGGATTAAAACACAAATAGAAGAGGACATATCATTTATTAAACATGGCTTTTTTGCAAATCTACATTTTTGTCAAATACAACTGTTAGTTCCCAAAATTGTCGGTGGTGGGCTGACGAAAATCTCTATTTTGTGATAGAAACACGCGACCAATACTCATTCGAAACGAATGTCTGATGCAGAATCTTTAATAACCAAATAATTGCACCATTTTTCTTAGAAGAAAATCTTAATCCTGAGAGGTACTTAGATTTCCTCCAGAATGACTTGTATGTAATAGAGGATATTCCATTAGATCTTTGCAGAAATATGTATTTTCAGCATGGTGCTCTAGCGCACAGTACAATTGACGTTAGTAATTTTCTTGATTATCTTTTTTCCCATAAATGGGTCGAAAGATTTTCGGAAATTCCCTGGCCTTCGCGTTCTCCGGATCAAACACCATTTCTTCTTGTGGGGATACCTCAAAAATGAGGTCTATAAACGCAGATCTTTTAGGAATATTAACTATCTTGAAAATACAATTAAAGAATGCGCCGCTGAAGTATTGCCTATTATGTTCAGGCATGTTTCAAGAGAGATGTATAAACGAACCATGCTGTGTATTGAAAGGAGCTGAGGGCACGTTGAAATTTAATTTCTGTTTTGTTTTGATTCTTAAAATTATGCAATATTTATTAGTTACATAACAGAAAAAATTACCTATGAGTGTTATTTGTCGTATGTTAGTTAAAATAATATTATTATTGATTATTCCGACAGTGATTAAAATTATTGTTTAGTTAGACCGATGATTGCTGCAGTGTGCCGACCGTCCCCTGGGAACTTGAAAATCCGAGAAGGAGCTACGAGGAGCGACCGTGCCGGCTCGTACCTATATCCGCAGCTGGTCTCTAAGGTGAATAGCCTCTAACGATAGAATAATGTTGGTAAGGGAAGTTGGCAAATTAGATCCCTAACGTCGGGATCAGGATTGGCTCTGAGGACCTTGTTATGGATGAGCTGTTATCAGTACTAACCTGCTCAAGATCGGGAGGCTCCATTACCACAACAATGGAAGTATCCACACTCGCCTTCGTTGACGACCTTATTCTTCTCGATGACCGGGAGTCCACTCTTCTCGGTACCTTGGATACGGTGCAAAGATATCTGCATCAATGGGGCATACAGATCAACCCCAAGAAATGCGCGTCTATCTGCGCAGCCACCATCCAGGGAAAAACAGTCGCACAAACCACGCCTATGTTTAAAATTTTGAGTAGCTGCATCCCGCTTATCGGAACCTTCACTCCTTTCCGATATTTCGGGATACAAGTAGCATCCAGTAGAGTTACTAAACGACCCTAGTGAATCTCAAAAAATGGGGGCCAGCTCTTATAAGAGCGCCACTTAAGCCTTTCCAACGTTACACCATCCTACGTAGCTACCTGGTGCCACGAATGTTATACGGATTACGGATACCCTATACCACCAGCGCTGTCCTTTACGAAACTGGCCGAATGTTTAGAAGAATGGTGAAAAAAATCCTGGTACTCAATATTTATACCAAAAACCAATTTATTTATTTGAGTATTACATACGGCGGCTTGGGGATTTCTAGCTACGTCGCCTAGTGCCATACATACTCTTACGTCGCCTGAATAGTGTACGAGCACGAAACCCACTATCGGATAAATTATTTACCAATATGGGACCAACCGCAGAGTATATCTAAACAAATGGTGGCCCCCCACAGCTTACCGGCGCGACCAATTGTCTTCAAGGCCCTACAGCGCGGAACTGGAGCAATCCTTCAAACATGCTGCCAGCCGCTCTTGGCACCTACAGCCTCCCAGATATTGGTGACCCCATGATTACGTTTGTGCTGAACAGTTGCGCACCGCCAAACTGCCTACTGCTGCAGTGCTTTCCGCCCCGAGCGAACCTCGTCTTTGCCGAGACGGGTGTACAGAAAGTAGAGTCGTTCACCCATATCTTGCAAGCTTGCATTTTCTAAATTTTTTGAAAATCTCTCCCAGTATTCTTTATTCTTCTTATTCTATTGTTTATTCTGTTACGTACTTCTCGATATACTGCATATATTGCGGGTGATCTGTCCATACTGTATTGTACAAACGCTTTTTTCCTTAGATAGTTCTTTTACCTCAATTGTGAATCATGGGGTTTTTGTAATTTTTTCCCTACCTATTACTGTTTCGCTTCCTAAAGTTTTTTTGCATTTTCTATTATATTACTCTGTAACTACTCGGGCATTCATATTCCCCAGTAGGAGCAACATTTCATCTTCAGGTATGTTACTTTATCCAGATCTTCATAAAACTCTTCCCTTACTTGTTTAAGTTTTCCATCTTCCGAAGAATATGCTGAACAACTGTGTAATATTTTGAATTTCGTTTTTAAGCTGACGAGAAGTAATCTTGATAGACATTTAATGTTTTTAATATTTTTGTATTTATTGTGTAAGAGTGCAACTTTCCTTTTCTTTCTGTTTCTAGCAGGGTACATACGTTAATTTTATTTTGTTCCATTTCCAGTAGGATTTCATTATCTCTTTGGTTTCAACTTTTGATACTCCAACTTGCTATGCTCATATATTCTTTACTACATTCTTGTTTCCTTTTCTTCTGTGTTCTTGCATTTGTCGTCATCGTATAATCCGTCCTAATCCGAGACATGTCTTTGGTTCTGTGAGTAATTATTTCTTTTACGGTGGGTAGATTACTGGTCTGTCCCACCAACCCTCCTACTTTTTCCAGACTTGAGACCGGCAGTAGTTATCATAGAGCTACTCAGTCTACTCTATGACTTGCCTTAAGTACCTTTAAGTAACGTTCAATTATTACTTCACATGAAACTTAAATCACACTTGAAAGGTTATTTGAAAGCAAGTGAAAACACGTTCTGATTAATTAAGTTGCATCCATTAATAAAAAATAAAAAATGGTTAATTATTTGAAGTTTGACAAATTTCAAAATTTGAACAACATAATATTAATTAAAATAATTAACATTAATAATAGAAAATCCTAGGATACAACAAAATAATAAAATAATGGAAGTAATCAAACAAAAACTAATTTAGAAAAAGTAAATTATTATTAAAGTTAACAACTTATTTTTAATTTATTTTGATTAATATATGTTGGTAAGTTTATTTATTTTTATTTTTATAATTTTTTTTAGTTTATATTATTTTTCAGATTTCTATAATTATTATTTTTAAAGTTTATGTAATATTTGAAGTTTGATTTTTCAATTCTAATGTAGTAAGTTTATATTTAAATAAGATTCGATTTTATATTTTTTATTTTATAGTATACGCCTGAAGATGACAATTCGCCGAAACATGTAGCGTTAATTAAAATATAAAAACAAAAAATTAAATTTAGTAATGGGAAGGTTTTGAGTATTTATAAAAAATAAAAAATTAAAATAAAATAATATAATATAATAAACCCATTTTGAGTTATTAAAGAATTAATGGAAAAAATAAACTTTAGGTTTTACAATATTTATTAAAATTAGGTACGTGGTTATGTCAAGCATCACAACTACAAACTAAATTACATTGTTCAAGTTGATGCAGGTTGACATATTGCAACGCGAAAATAGTATTTATGAGATAGTTATTTTAAATAATTTCAATTAGTTGCATGTTTCTGACAACATTATTAGTGAAGAGTAGCATATAATAAACATAGTTTAAACTTAAGGGTGTAATAAATTTAAAATAATTAATTAACATATCACTAACGGTGTTCCAAAAATTTACTTAACAGCAATTTTGTGATTTAAGGTTTTGTAGAAACGACTATTAAATAGAGCGGCCGCGGCGGTTGCAATTTTAGATGCCACGTTTGAATTATGTATGCTTGTAATGTTTGATTTATTTATAGTTGGAAACAATTTTTGTAAAATGCTTTAATTATACTTAATGCACAACAATTACAACCAAAATAGATTACTAGTGGTGCTAGCAATAAAAGAAAATACGTTTGCAATACTTTCTTCAACTAAATGAAAAGTGATTAAAGGCAGAGTAATAAAATAGTTAATTGTTACAGATGTAAAAAGAACCTTCGTTACGGTGATAAATTTCTTGCTTATAATTGAACTCACTTTAATTGCGGCTACATAGTCAAGCTAAAAAAAGCACAATAATTATATGTTGAGATTAGTGTTTCGAGTATTTTTATAACTAAATATATTGGTTGTTAAATTAAAATTACAAATGCAAATTAAAAGACGAATGCGACTATAATTTATAATTTAATGCGCACTTCTATAAAATATTAAGTAGTAAAATCCGATATTTACTTAATATTAATTTAATATTTTTGTTTTTTGTGCATCTTAGTAGTTACACACTTTAGCATATGATTAGTTAAAAATAAAATTATGTTAGTATCTTTGGTAAACGAAAAACTAACAAATGTAAAACATTTTGTGTTGCTAATGTTTTTGACTACGTTGCCAAATCCATTTCAACCTATTTAATAATAAAACCTAAAGAATTTGAGATATTCATAAATATTTGGAACTGTACTTGTTTATTTCTGCATGCGTTAGTCCTCATGAAATCCAGGAAGTCCGACGTCACATTTAGTGCAGAAGAAGCCAGCTTTTCCAGTTCAATTTCTGCATCTTCTTGTCTGACATTGTTGTATAAAATGATTTAGTCTATCATATCTAACGTCTTGAACTGGAGGAGCCGTCTGCTTACCTTGTTTAGATGCTGCGATCGACGAAAAAAAAGGAGTTTAAGTGTTTTTCTGTCGGTTTTCTTGTTCCACACTATCCAAGCGTTTACTACAGTTACATCGATGAACAAGGAAATTGGCCACCACCGTTTCTTTTGCCTCATTCTCGTTCTGTAAGTGGCAGTTGACTCGTCCATCTGATCCACCCCTCCCATGTGTGTATTGTAGTTCACAGTAACTTTAGGCTTAGGAATAGAAATATTACTTTTCTTTTCAACAGAAAACATTTTCACAGTGGTAATATCTAAATAGTCAAAATTAGTTGCAACGTTCACCGTATTGTTGTCGTTGTTCTTCATGACAAGGATTGCTGAAGATGTGGAAAATTTATAAGACCACTTGGATGACTTCTTGAGTGCGGCTTTCTTTGGAAGAGGACAATTTTGAAGCCTATTTTCACAAAGAGTACCATTTGTGCAAATGCCACTTGATTATAGCTTATCTAGTAGTTTGAAGGAAGTTAAGTCATTGTCAAAATATATTTTGAAACCTTTATTGCATGGGACTTTTGCTTTTTTTATTAGATTCATGACAACGTCACCTCCAACTCCTAATTGTGAGCGGTTTACTTCTTCACTTTTGTTTGTGTAAACATCGAAAGCATACATGTACCCATCTGAAGAACAAAGGAAGTAATTGTCAAAGTATACTTTGAAAGCTTCATTGCATGGGATTTTTGCTTTTTTTATTAGATTCAAGACATCACCTCCAACTCCTAATTCTGAGCGGCTTACTTCTTCATCTTTGCCCGTGTAAACATTGAACGCATACGCATATCTACCTGAACAACAAAGCTTGTCTTTGATAAATATGGTTATGTATGATACAACTGGGCAAAATATGTTACTAAGTCTGTGTATGTTAGAATACGGGCGGATTTGGAGTTCACTTGAACTAGAAAACACGGATTCAAACGAATTTCGTGTCCTAAAAATACCAAGCGACAACAAATCAATAATCGAATCCCATATTAAAGAAGTGAAGTAATGGCTGACGTAACTGCAGTTCCAGAGCCGTGAAAGATATTCAAGAAATTAAAGTCATTTTCGAGGACTCGCCATTATTGTAAAACATGCAGATGACCAGTTGGGCAGTGAAGACGAAATTTTTCTGTTTAGGTTGATGACGACCCCGGATAATGATCTAATTGTGTGAAGCGCTTACTACTAGAACAAATTCATTTTCAAGTGATACAAGACCCAATGTACCAAACATTGTAGAAAACCTCATTGACATGTTTGTGCACCTTTTCCCTGCAGAATTAATTTAGGATACAGTTTTTCAAACAAATTTGTATGATCTACAAAAAAGTGGTGGAAATAACAACTTTACACTGACAGCAATACATAAAATATAAATATTTTTAGCCGCCAACTTGTTGATTGGACTGAAAAAAATTTCTAGCTACAAAAATTACTGGGCTTCTCCGGAGAAACTAAAGGATAATTTTATATTTTCTGTAATGCCCAGGAAGAGATTTACTTGGATGTTAAGTGATATTTATATGACGAAAAACGCAATTCAGACAAAAAAAAACTTAAGCTCATTACAAGTTTTACAATATACCAAAAGCAATTTAGGGCAACAAGTTGTGCAGGATCGCACAGAAATATTGACTAAGAAATACCACAGTGTTTTTTGACAATTTTTTTAAATTCTGTTTCGTTTCAAAGATCTTTATTATTCCAAAGCATTTATGCTTATAGAACAATACGCACAAGCATGGAGGGTATCCCCAGATGGGTTGGCTGCTCTTAAGTGGATAGTTAACAGAAGTGTTCTATCCTTAAGGAATTTCCGTTTGATCTTGATATTGTCTTGAGAAAAAATAGGATGGCTCTAAGAAGGAAATAAGTTGCCCTAAAATAATGAGGCAGTACAATAGCTATATAAGCTAAGTTCTATATGTATAAAAGTATATATCACGTTTACAGAAAGTGTAATAAGTGGTGGCATCATATTTTTTTTTCTACTTCTTGGATGCCAGCGTAGTCAATGCATTTATTTTATATCAGCAGATAACTTCCTCAACAACTTTAACGCTAAAATACTTTTAAATGTCCCTAGCTCGTAGTCTCATAGAAGTAGTAGATCGCTGAAAACGAAGAAAATCTTTGTCAAGTGAACCTGTCCGCAAATACAAAAAAATAATTTCCCTTAAGAAGTGCGCATATGCCTAAACGATACGGTTCGCTGTGGTGTAGAAATTGCAGCATCAGCACAGATGTTCACAGAACTATTTGGGAATGCTCTGTGTGTAATATAGGATTATGTTTGAACATGGACAAAAATTATTTTTATTAATACATGAAAAGTAGTAGAATTAATATTTTTATCCAAGAGCCCAATGGTTATTAACAGTAACCACATCTTACAGGATAATCTAAGACTTAAATGTTTTGTATATTTGTTTTTTATTAATGACTACATTGCAGAATATTCTTTACTAGGAGGCGCAAATTAAACCACTTAAGATTTTATTATGGCGACGTTTCGTGCAACCAGGCGTGAACTTCTTCAGGCCAACTAAAAGGTTAGAGTGGAATAGTCCTTAACTCCAAGCGACATGAAACTATTACACAATATAAATTAAAGTTAACATGAATAATTGTTAAAACATTTCTAAAAAGTCAAATAAATTAAAATAGTTGTAAATGAACAATCAACTGTGAATGATTTGGTTTCCAGTGTAAGGCGATTTTAACTACAACGTTAGGAAAAGCAAATCCTGTTTTGACAACGGAACATAATCATGCAACAAACAAGGAAGAAGTTAAAGTGACAAAATGTGTAGAGCAAATGAAGTAATGAGCTGAAGACACTTTGGCGAAACTTGTGCAAATATACGCTGAATCTATGTATGTTAGCCTTAGACAATTCTACACGTGCGGTAATGCGTGTTGAGAAAGAACATTGCCGGAACAAACTCGTTAGAAGAGCTGATTATTGAAGGTATAGTACTGGAAATGGCTTTTATTCTAATTTTTTGTTCATGTATTCCTACTTCAGTTTAAATCATATTAAAGGATTACAGTGACGATCTAGAAAATAGTTTTGATCCGATTGCTCTAGCTTGCCTCTAGCGTTTTCTCCAACAGTTTATAGTTTACTTTGCTTCAGGGAGCTTGCTTCAAGTTTCTAGTAGTTTACAAACCTGCACGGCCAACTCGCTGTAGGATTGAAACTTTACCTGTCGGAGAGAAGGGAGGTTCAGGTGACTTTATTATAAAAAAATATAAAGGGCGACAGATCTTTTTTATGGAGAAATAGCTCCTGCTAGATAAGCACAGGAGACTCATTGCTTGTACAGAATTGTTAAAGATTGTAAAGCTGGAGGAATAGAAGAAAAAAACCAAATCGTTAACAACAATTGCACTTTAATTACTTTAGAATGATAAATAGATTAAAATTTGAATCATTAACAATTACGAGATAAGTTGATAACATCACAATAATAGTTATTTGTATCACTAGTCCAGAAAGTGCTATTTTGCGAGTATGAGCATATTTGTAGGCCGAGGCGAAGCAGAGGCCTACAAAAGGCGAATACTCGCAAAATACTTTTAGGACGAGTGATACACAACATTTTTTGTGCCGAACTTAAAAAAAAAATGTTTAAAAAATGATTTATTTTACTAACTAAATTTAAATATTCTATGTTGATAACAACGAAATCTGTAATTTTGAATTTTAATTGTTTATGTAAATATACTTAATTTTGTTACAATTTAATTAACTTGATTAAAAGTATTATTTATTTGTATCGTCTTAAAATGGATATTCCTCCACACATTAAAGAAGCTGCACAAAATGTGATAACAATTTGTTACCGACAAAATCTTCGGATCGATACTGGAAACCACGATCTTGTTAACTGGTGTATTAAAAATTCAGCAAGCGTCTATAATAAGTATGTTTTATTATATACAGGACACTGCATTTGTAGAAATAGTGGAACGGCATTAGTAAGTCAGGGAACTAATATCACGTAGTTGAAAAGGACAGTACTGTTGCCGAAGAATTATAGAAGACTCCTTGACACCTAAAATCGCAATAGACAATCAACTAACAAGACAATGTAATTCCATACCACAGTGTTCCATAAGTTTTGCTAATGTCGATGGCATTCAACCAAATTGTAACGTTCAAAACTTACAATTCAACTTAAATCATACGAGTTTACTTTATATAAATATTTCAAACTGCACAATTAACTTTAATTTAAATAAGTAAGTTTCTTATAATAAATGATAGAGATGTTCATATGCTGTTGATTAAGCTAAAAGTTACAATTTAAAGTTATAGATGTTTCATATACATAGGTATACTTACTTGATCGATATAAGTTTAAATGATTTTTAATTTTGCGGTTGCCTTTATCGTTCTCTTTGTCAATAAGATTGAAATAAGTTTGCATTCGTTATTAGAAAAGTCGTTATAGGTAATTTCGAGTTATGCTCATAAAATAATAATTTTGACATAAATGACATGACACGTAAACTATTGAAGAAAGGCGAATTACTGTACTGCCAACTTCTAGCTATAAAATTTTACTACATTTAACCTTGACTTTACCGGCCTAGTCCGGAAAAGTAATTTTTCCGGCCGATTATATTGCTTGTAAAATACGTCAAAACGGACGGAGGCATAAAAATAAATTTTCGACACGATTAGTAAATATGATTATTCATGAGTAGCGACAGCGAATAATTAAAATCAAAAATTGACTTACCAAGATTCAGGTGTGCATCCAGAAAACGTTTTCCTACTGGCTTCCAGTAATCAAACTTCCTGAAAATAATCATGTTTACCTGGTGAGTCACAAACTACATCAGGTAAAAGGAAACATTTAAAAAAAAGTAAGAGAACAGGAACGTATCGTATACTGTTACAACATGTCTTTTCGTCCAAGTTGGTATTAGGTATCAATTGCCTCAGAAGGGAAATTCAATTGTGTCTGGTACATATGCCCTTCCGCACAAGATGGTAGAAAGTAGAATAGAAAATAACAGGATGTAATACGTTTACGCAACATCTTTCCAGTCTTTCCTCCTGAAACCTAGAATTTTCATCAAACAACATTAGAATACGGAGAGCGTACTAATAACCAGACTGAAGGTTGGAATAATTGTTTTTCTAACTTGGTGGGTCAAAAGCATTCCACTGTCTGAGTATTAATCAACCAAATGAGGCAGGAACTTGCCACTGACAGAACAAAGCTTCGACAACAACAAATTGGAAGGCGTCCTACAAAGAAAAAAAGGACAGTTTATGAAACACTGCAAATTCGTTTAAAAGGTCTCTGTGAGGATTATGTAGCAAGTACAACAAACCTAGAGAACTTTTTAATTGCGATTAGTTATAATATAAGATCTGTAGAAACTTTGTAACTAATACTATAATATTACAATGTATAATATCAATACCAACAACATTAAATAATACAAATTTTTTATCTTAGTTTTTTTTAATCTGCGTATAAACGTTCTCTTATTAAAAATATCTTCTGTGTTTTTGACGTTTCGTGGGAGCTTCTTTTAATCAAATTATTATGAACAACACATACAAAAAAACTGAGTCTCTGTTTGCCTTTTTATGTGGTGCAACGCAGATACTTTTATTGTTTGTGTTATTTCTCACCACGTCAAATACTTTTTATCATGAAATCATTATATTTACTCGACATATGCATGGAAAGAGTTTGCGGGGTATTTTTTCCTTAAATATTTTTTCAGTAGGATATTTTTTCCTGGGGAACTTTTTCATGGGTTTTTTTTTTCGGGGTATTTTTTCATGGTGTATTTTTTCCGCCGCCCTGTGTTTATATTTTATTGCAACAGGATTTGAATGCACAAGTTTTAGTAAAATTTGTCATTGATCTGTTACCTGAACATGTTAATTCCCCTATACATAGAAAGAAGTACAATGATCAAAGTTGTTCAAATTGTTTATTTCGTATTGGTTAACATAGTAATCGTTAGTATCGGTTATAGTGTCAAGTGCATGTTCGGCAATGGCAGACTTAGTAGGCTGGAGTTAACGAACTTCTATATTCTTTTAATCTCGTATTTATAGTTCTACCAGTTTCTCCAATATATACCTTGGCACAGGTGCATGAGACTTGGTACACTCCACAGGTATTGTAAGATATTTTATCTTTTGCAGAGTTCAACAAATTTTCAATTTTAGTTGTAGTGCTATAAGCAACTTTTATCTTATATTTTCTTGGTATTCTTCCAATTGTGTCACTTATGTTAGAAACAAAGGGTAGATTAACAAAGTGTTGGTTAATGGTTGAATCATCTGTTAAAACAGGTCTTGTCTTTGGTCGAACAAACTTTTTAATTTGTTGTTTATTAAAACCATATCTTATAAAAGCTTTCTTATGGTGTTCTAAATTCTTTTTGTAATTTATCTTATTATCTTATCTAATTGTTCCAAGTTACTGGGATGGGTGATGGTTTTCGATAAACTGAATGTATACTAAAGTACCATCTGACTTTCTTTCTATCTTTAGATCAAGAAAAGATAAGATACCAGTAACACTTTTTGTAATGCATTTAACAGTAACATAGTAACAAAAAATTGTTAAAAGAAAGTAATTCATCAACTGAGTTCATTAAGAAACTAACACCACAAAATCCTCTTATTCCATGGTTTTATGGACTACCCAAAATACATAAACTAAATGCACCTATTCGACCAATTGTTAGCTGTATTGGATCGACAACTTTTTTGTTTAATGGTGAATACTACAAACAATTAGATGGTGTAGCAATGGGATCGCCAATTTCTCCACCTATTGCTAAATATTTTATGGAACATTTTGTTGAAAAAGCTTAAAAAGTTGCATCTAACAAAACAAAGTTTTGGCTTATATATGTAAATGATATTTTTGCAATTTGATCTCATGGTGAAGATAAACTACAAAGTTTTCTGCAATTCCCTAACAATCAACATCCAAACATAAAATTTAGTATTGAAAAAAGTGTTTTCTTATGTTTGCAATTCAAGAAAAATCTTTGATTAGGATCGCAAACAAATCAAGATTTATGAAGCACTGTTAGCTCATTTACTAATCGTCTGAATTAACAATGTACACGTTTTTACAAAAAATACCTTAATTAAATAATTAAAGCTTTATTTATTTAAGTAATAATTCAATTGTTTAATTTCAGTATAATAATTTTTAAATAAAAATATTGATAGATAATAATTCGTTATTCGTTAGAGCCTTACTGTGTATATTAGTTGTTAATGTGCTATAACTCAAAATAAAAATTGTTTTAAAATAAATTTAAAAACATATGTTGCGTGCATTTTAAAACTTTGCATAAAAATACGTAATAATAACCATGGAAAAATATCAATGAGTATGAACCGTTCCGTATCCAGTAAAATTTTTATACGGACGTTTAAACGCCTAAAGCTTATGCAATAATGGTGCATATATATATATAACGTAGTTTTATTTCCATTAAATTAAATAATGTTAAAATAATACATAAATACATATATTAATCAAAATTGTTAGTTACTGAGCGCGTTTTTAAAACGTGTTTTAATATACATTACGAACTCATGTTGCAATGCGAAAAGTTCTATTGCTGTGCATTACTGTTACTTCTAGTTTTATCGATTTGGTCACAAAATTTATAAACATGAAACTAATTTCAAGTAAATTATGTAAATTTGAATTAAATTTTAAATAAGTAATTAAAACATTTTGAAATAAAAACTTCATTCGAGAACGTCTATCAACTGTCAAGGCCGATAAAATATGCAGTCTGCTGCACTTGACTACCAGAGTAGACTTTGTAATTACTCATTTGTATGCGAATCCACAATTATAAAAGGAAAACTGTCGACATTCACGTATTTAGACGTAAACTTACTATATAGTATTTTAGACATACGAACATAAGAAAAAAATAATATTTAACGATGAAGATTCGTGCTTACAGATAACTCGTTTAAGAATTTATTGACATTGTGTTTCTAAGTAAACTACGTTAACTACATTTTAATATAAAGTGTGTTTCTAATTCTAATTTTTTTTTAGATTTTTTGTTGTTTTATTTAAATTAAAAATTTAATTTTAGAAAAATGCATAACAAGACTTCTTACTCTAAATGCAAATTGTGTAGTCTAAGAAAATTTGGTATTGAAATTATTACTAATAATTTGTGTAAAAACTTAACAAAAGCATTTAAGTGTCTAACAACGAATGAACGACAAAATAAACAAAATTAAAAAAGATGGTAAAGTTACCTTTGTAGTGATTCTAAAAAACTTTTTTTAACGTATGTGTTATTTTTTTTGTGTTTAAATGAGATAGTTAAAACGCTGAAATGTTTGAGCTGCGTTTTTTCACCCAAAACTCACAAATTGGAATTCGTACAGTCCAAAAGGTGTAGTTCTTGCAGTTTTTGGTACGTCTGATGGATTATTCGGTATTTGATAAAAAGCCTTGGCACGTTTCGTGTGATTTCATACAAGCTTTTTATACCTCTTATTAATTTGTCGTTCATTCTTCTCTTCTTTAGAATTTTCCAAACTGTTTTTCTTGAAACGCTGTCGAATGCTTTTTTCAGGTCAATGAATGCTACATATATTTTTTTTCTATTGTGTATTTTTTGTGTATGTGTGTTAGCTGTTTTAGCACAAACATGTGGTCTTGCACTCCTCTTCCTTTTCTAAATTGGCACTCTACGTCCTCTAGTTGCTCTTCTGTTGTTATCCTTAGTTTCGATTCTAAGATTCTTTCATATAATTTGGTTATTGTCGGTAAAATTTTAATTCTTCGATAGTTTGTGCATTTCCTTTTATTTCCTTTTCTGAATACTGGAAACTTCCCAATCTTTAGGGATCTTTTCCTCCTGTAAGGCTTTATTAAATATTTTAGTAATTATTTCTATACCCGTCTTATCTAGATTTCTAACCATTTCTGTCGTGATGCTGTCGTGCACTGCAGCTTTACCTCTTTTTAATTTTTTCAAGGCTTCTAATACTTCTTATTCTTTTATTTCTTCACTTTTCTTTATGTGTTCTTCAGTGTTTATTTCAGCTCCGTCTTCTAATGTTCTATTATGTATCTCTTCTATAGTTAGCATTTCTTGGAAATACTCTTTCCATCTCTATATGATGTCCTCATCGTTTCTTAACATTTTTCCATGCTTTGTTTTTATGTAATGAGCTATTTGTGTTTTTTCTTTACGGAGAGTTCTAAGTACCTTATCAAATAGTTTTTGGTACCCTAAGCTATCTTTTTCCATCCTTACACCAAATTCTTTTTTAGCTTGTTTAACCGTTTCCTCTTTACTTTGATTCTCCGCTCTTTATTTCTATTGTACCTATTCTCTGTTTTTTCTCACAAATACTTTTTCCATGGTTTTTCTTTCTTTTAATTTCTTTTCTTATTTCTTTATTCCACCATCTTTTTTTTTTATTGTTTTACCAGCATCGACGACTGTCATTAGCTGGTGGGTTTCTTTATATTTTATTCAATACGTTAGTCTCCTGTAAGAAGTCGATTATTTTTTTTCGATTTTCTGGCTTATCATCTAGGACATTTGCCAGTACTTTATCTAAATTAATTTTTTTTCTAATTGCTTTATATTTACCGCATTCTATTAGTACGTGCGTTACATTTCATTTTACTTTACATACATCACACAACGGTTCTGCTCGCCTTTTTAATCTCCACCCCGATGTTAAGTTGGTGTGTCCTTTTCTGAGAGGCGTAATTATTACTTCTTGCCGTCTACCCATTGTTACAAGATTCTATGGTAGGACAGAATGCTTTATTTCTCGCAGTTGAGTTATTGAGCCAGCCCATTCTCTTTGCCATATGTCAAACACGTTTGCAGTTATTTCTTTTGTTATGAGGTTTAATTTTTGGATATCTGTCTTATTATTTACCTAAGGTGGTTCAACGCGATAACGGCATGTTGATATGGGCGTTAAGTTAAAATTTAATTCTATGTATCCGCAACTTTGATTTCGCTCTGGGGAATTTTTAAACATGGAGGGTCATGTGCACTACGCAGCCAACAAAAGTCAATACAAGTGGGTTTTTTTAGGCAAATATGAAAACGATTTCGGCCGCTCTTGCTGTTAAACAGTTAGTAGCTGTTTGAAGTTGAACTTCTATTGTCGTCAATTCCGTTTAAGAAATTTAACGTTGACTGGATTTTTTTCCGTAAGAGTTTGCATTGCTATGAGAAATAATGTGACACTTAGCGTTGACCCTTGCGGTACTCCATTTTCTAACTTTCGAACTGAAGAAAGTTGTTGTTTGACTTGGACTTGAAAAAATCGTTCGGAAAGGAACTCTTTGATAAATTGTGGAAGGTTACCTCGGATATTCCACGTGTGTAATTTCTGTATTATGTTGTATCTCCACGTCATATCGAACGCCTTGTGTATGTCAAAAATGACTGCAATCAAATGTTGCTAGATTGCCAGCCTTCATGACGTTTCCACGTGTTAATATCTCCTCCTCTGTCAATAAGCAACGTTGCCGACGTCTTTGTTAGCCAGTGCCCAATATGTTTTTTCTAATTTGAAAGATTTAAATAAGATGTCACATTCCCAAGCTTGTAGCTCTCTATAACCATTTCCCATTTTTGTATTTGAGAAAAAATCGTCAATCTCCAAAACCCACAGGTCAACGAGATATGCTAGGTTTTGAAACTTAAATCAGAACTGTTGCTAACTTCGTTGTTAATTAATTATTAATTATACAATATTTGTAATCGATAAGAAATTGAACTTTGAACAATGATTGTCCTATGATCATTTATCCTAAAATCATAAATGACAAAACTATTTGTGATTTTTTAAATTTGTCAGGATAACTGTAATTTAATTAACAAAATTAGTTATAAATGTCATCAAGAGAACAATGTCAAATTGAAACTTCGCTAGTAAACAGTTTACGGTTTGTGTTGTTTGAAAAATAATGTCTGTCACGCCTTCAAAAAAATGTTATATGATGGAATTTTATATCATTTGTCAAAAAATAGCCACTAAACACGAGATCGTTATAATTTGTTGTGTTTGCTACTTTGGGGAGACAAATCAAATTTGTACAATAAGGGCATAATTAACAGGAAAAATAGCCTCAATTGGAGTTAAGACAATCTGATGATTTTCCGTTTTTGTAACTGGCAGAGATGCTTTAGTGTTAATTTTATCAAGGTGGGTTAACTGGTAAGCGATGCGCTGAAATGTGGATCGTCACAATTAAAGACTTCTTGGACATAACTTTTTTAATGACAGATGCTTATCAACTAGCGGCCTTGTCCGTATGCTTTCTGAATCACTAGACATAACGCCTATGGATTATTTGGTTTGGAAATATTTGGTGGTGTATAAAAGACGGTGTGATAATCTTGAAGATCTCGAGCAAAGCATCATTCCAGGGACACTAGAAGTGTTTATAAGCAAGCTCAAAAATGCTTAAAGCAAGAGGGCGATGTTTTTGAGCATCTAAACCAAATTTTGTTTTTTATTAAAATCTATAGAATAGTTTAATATAAACGATAACATCATAGATAGTCGTCTTATTTTTATTTTATGATAAGGTAAAGTTAACACAGTTGTCTTGTTGAATTTTAAAAATTAGCAATAGTTATTTTTGACTTTTGGATAAAAAGTCAAAGGACAACTTTTGTTTAGAATTATAATTTTCTATCGATTGAAAATAGTGTACACTGGGTGTACAATTTGAAAAATTAAAGTTTTTGCCATTGTAGTCAGCAAAAAAAATATTACTAATTTGCATATTTTTTTCATTTTGTACCTCCACTAATAACAAAGTTATCAATAGTGCGGGCTTCAGTTTGAAAACTATATATTTTCTATATTTACTGAAATAGTCGTTTTCCAAAACGATGAAGCGTCCAATTTCCATTTAGAGTATTTGTTGGCATCTACATGCGTTAAATACGCCAAATATTAAAACGATGTACAAAATTAACGATTTTAAATGAATATGTATCAAAGAAAGTATATCAATCTTTACCTTTGTTCTCAGATACTTTTCGTCGGAAGCATCATGCATAAGCTTCCTTTGAAAACATTTTATTTTTTTTTAATTTATAACTAGTCCCTTGTTTCTTTTAAAAAACACACAGCTTTAAATGTTTTTTGATGTTAGCAATATCTTTTAGATTCAAAGATGCCTTTACCATCGCATAGTGCAACCACAAGTGGAACCTTTCATATTATGGGCTAGCTTCAACACGCTAATAATACGTACTCAAAATAAATAATTACGTTTTCTTTTGAACACCATTTTAGGAATCTTTGGTAGGATGTTTTGTAGACACTCCACTACTTGATCAGCAGTAGTTTTTTGATGCACGCTGTTGCAGCGACAATTTCAGAAGGCTTCGAAAATGACATAAAAGCACAGTTTGGATTGAGTTTTTTTTTTAAATTATTTCAAGTTTGTTTTAAGCGTAGTCAACGTAGTCCGTATTGGGACGATATTATTTCACATGGAAATTTAACCTTCCGATTACCATTGGGGTCTTTTTTGACCCCAGACGTGTTGTTTTTGTTGTCTTTTCTTGAATTTTTTTAACAACTGTCCCAATATTTTTTTAGCTGAGTTTCTTTCAACAACGTTTAATAATATATCACAACTTTTTCAATTGTTATTTGTTTTGCGACGTAAAAAAATATTGTCGTTGGGGTCATATTTGATCCCACTTGGTAACCGACGTTCTAAAAAGTAATTCAAATATTTTGTCTGCATTTGTCATCTAATCTGCTGGTTTCAACGTGTTTCAACGTGTTATTCGTCTGAATTATGATTACTACCATTCGGTCTTTAGTCATTACATTCGGTGAGTTTGTTCGAATCAGTTGAAAAGTGTGTCTGCTGTATTACATTTGATTGGAAATAGTTGTTGTTGAATTATGGCTAGAAAATATTTGTCTCAGCGTGACGTGAAAGAAATAGCTAGCAATATTAATTTACTGAACGAAATTGAAGATGAAATTTTATCTGACGATAGTGATGCCGAATTTGAAGAAGTAAGTGTACCTGATGTAAACCCGATTGAAAGTTCGGAAGACGATGACAGTGATAATAATTCGCCGAATGATAAAGATATATTGGTGGGTAAAGATGGTTCCATATGGAAAAAAGATAAGCCTCATGTTAGAAGACGAAATTAGCGAAATATTCTAAAAACACCGCCAAGATTAACAAAATTCAGTGAACATATTTCAACATGCCTAGATGTTTTCCATTTATTTATCTCGGAAGACGTTATGGACATAATACTTAGAGAAACAAACATTCGAGCTAGAAGAATTGTAGGCGATACGTAGAAGCCAGTAGATGCGGATGAGTTACATGTATTTTTTGGATTACTGCTTCTAGCCGGTGGTTTGAAAGCACGCCAAGAACCAATATTGAAGCTGTGGAGTACAAAATACATGTCTCTCCATAGACCAATTTTTTGTTCTGCAATGTCTTGTAATCGAATGAGAGACCTTCTGAAATACATTTGATTTAACGATATGGACACCCGAGAAGAACGACGGGCAACAGATAAATTAGCAGCTACTCGTAACATTCACGATATTCTCGCTGCAAATTGCAAAAAATCATACATGCTGAAGTATGTATTGATGAACAACTTGTTCCTTTACGTGGAAAATGTCCCTTTCGAATGTATATGAAGACGAAGCCAGATAAATACGAAATTAAAATCTGAATTTCCAAATATATACTAGAATGGTAGACAACGCTCTAGAACGGGAACAAGGTAAAACCCAATTTTATCGTTTTATGCACGAGTATAAAATTTCATTTCTAGGGAAGCGGGTAGTTTTGGATTTCGTTGACTGTTTGAGAGAGGGTTATGGTATTACCACAGATAATTTTTTTATGTCTATGTCTTTGGTGAAGGAGCTACTGCAGGAATTAAAAACCTTGACCGGAACAATTCGTAAAACACGTAGAGAAATACCAAAAGAATTTTTGCCAAAAAGAAATCGAGCAGAATACTCAAGCGAAATTCTATAAGGAGAAGACACAATTGTAGTACCTAAAAAATATAGAAGCGTTATGCTACTTTCAACGCAACACCAATATTTGGAATTGTCTTGAGAAGACCTCAGTTACAAACCGCAAGTTATCTTGGACTATAATAGCTGCAAAGGAACTGTGGACAGCGCCGATAAAATGGTGAAGGAATACTCATGCAAAAGAAATACAAATCGCTGGCCTCTTGTTCTATTTCTTAATTTCCTTGATATTGCTGCCATGAAGGCATTTATTCTATATATTACGAAATTTGGAAATTTTGAAAAAGGGAAAACATCCCGAAGGAGATTATTTTTGCAAAAACTTGGGTTTGAATTAGTAATGCTACATATCAAAAAACGTACACTTCAAGGATTACCAAGACATGTGCAGAATGCAATAGCGATGGTTTTGGCAGACACAGAACCAGAGGAAGTGGGACCGCAAGACGAAACTATCGCTCGTCCAAAAAGAGGTCGTTGTAAGATATATCAAAGAGTAAATGACAAAAAATGTTCGCAAACATGTGAAAAGTGCAAACTCTTTGTATGTAAACAACATTGCCAGAAAAAACTACAATAATATGTAATAATTGTTGCCCTCACTAATTTATGTTTACATTTTATTTTTATATTTTTATTAGATTATATGAAATCTAATGTAAATTTAAAATATTAATAAAGATTACCATTACAAATTAATCGGTTTTTCTTTACAAAATAAGAAAAAAACTTGGGGTCAAATCTGACCCCACTTGGTAATCGGCGCTTCAAAAATTACTTGGTAATCCGAACGTTAAATCAATAAATTGTGCTCTAATTTCGTTCTTTTTTACTTTTCTATAACAAAAGTATAGCAATCGCAATTTAAAGAAAAACAATTTTTTTTAAGAGTTTTACGTTGCAAGATCTCCTGTATCAGAAAAACGCATTTTTGACAAAAAAAATTTGGGTGTCTGTGTGTGCGTGTGTGTCTGTGTGTAACGTTGTACCCACGATAACTCTCGAACCAAAAGTCCTAGTAATTTGAAATTTGGTATAGAGCTGGTTTTTCATATTTTCTCGGTTTTATCAAAAGATGGGTTTGATAAAGAAACCGGAAGTAGGTGTATCTACCATTTTGAACAGTTTTTCGAAATTATTTGAATTATTTTTACAGTTTCTTATAGAGTTAATTCTTTTTAACAATTTATTCAAATAAATTTTTTTTCTAACATAAGCAGTTTATTGGATATTTGATTTATAATTAAAATTGAATTCGATCTATGATCCTAGGTTCGAATCCAGCCTACGACAAGTTTTTTCTAGAAAAAAATTTATATCTTGAAAGAAAATCAAGATACGTTAAAAAATAACAATGTTTCTCTAAATTCTTTTGACTTTATATACGGAGTGCTGCATCTTATTTAAATTATCTTTGCATGTACCCACGATAACTCTCGAACCAAAAGTCTTAATTACTTGAAGTTTGGTATTAGGCTGGCTTTTCATATTCCCTCGGCTTTACCAAAAGATGTGTTTGATAAAAAAAACCGGAATTGGATCTGTGGAAAATTTCCTTTAGTTTGTAAATAACCCACCACAAGTAGGCGTGGGTAAAAAGTTTATCTGTTTAAAAAAAATAAATAAAAACGTCAGTTCTAAAGTTAGGGTGTAAGAAGCAAGTTGTAGCTATTCAAAATAAATACCATTACTACTCCATCCGGTCTCTTGTAATTCTTTTACATTTTGGTGCCGAAACCCGGGACGGAGTTGTTTAACGATACAGTGGTATCATAACGTAATTCAAATAGTACATTTGTTTTATATAACGGTAACGACCAATTTTAGAATTTATAATGGAACGAGTAAAACGGAACGTCGCTAGAACGCAATTTACAAAAACTGTGAATAGTATTGTGAGTGTTTTAGATCACGAACGTAATTTAGAAGAAATTTGTGCTTCAATTTCTAAGCTTGAGCTAGTTACAGCTAACTTAAAAGAAGCCGATCGAAATATGGAACACTTACTAAATGAAAACGAAAACCTAGAAGAAGAATTATTGAAGATTGCCGAATATGAAGAAACTGGTGTAACTCTTTTGGCACGTTTGCAGTTTCGTAAGAATAGGTTAGAAAAAGAAACGACCTCGTTTAACGAAATTAATAGAACGAGTGTAGACAACGCAGTACGCTCTACCGTACCATCGCAAAACGGACCATTGGTTAAGTTACAACGTCTTGAATTAGCCAAGTTCGATGGCAATCCTAAATGTTGGTTACATTTTTGGGAACAATTTCAGTGTTCTGTGGATAATAACGCGCAACTAACTAACGGAGATAAATTTATGTATCTCAAGATGTGTGTTCAAGGAAAAGCCGCTGACAGCATCGAAGGTTTTCCACCTTCCGGAGCCTTCTACGAAGAAGCGTTGAATGTACTTAAAGAACAATACGGAAATAGTGAAAAATTAGTAAATCAGTATTTTGATACTTTAATGAACTTAGATCAAGTGCGGTCGCGAAGTGATATAGACACTTTAAAACGAAACTATAACGTAGTGACGTCTACAATCAGAAGTTTAAAAATCCTTAACGTGCGTGCTGATAGATATAACGTCATATTAAAATCTAATTTATTAAAATCGTTACCAACGGAACTACGTTTGGGGTTTTTCCGACAAGAAAAACACAAAGAAACCGCTCTAGAGGATAGTAACCTAAATGTAGATGAAAACACCGCAAGTACCGCCAAAGAAGAGTCGGATTTGCAGGTAGACGCTTTATTAAAATTTATTAAAAACGAACTTGGCGCTTTAGAAGAAGCGATAATACCGACAAAATGTCAATTTGAGAAGAAAAGAGAGGAAGTCGGTCATAAAATGCATAAGCGTAATGGTACTGCAACTAGCCTGTTGACTACCGATACTAAGAAACAGGGTTGTTTGTTTTGCGAAAAACCTCACAAAACAGCAATTTGCGATTCAAATATACCACTAGTTACGAAGAAAGAAATGCTAAAGGCTGCCTACCGTTGTTATCGATGTACCGGAGAAAAACATAATTCAAAAGATGTTTTAATAAGTTTATTGTGTGCAGTAAATGCAAAGGCCGGCATGCAACTTCAATGTGCGATCCCGAATGGTTAAAAAGGATTAAAGTAATAACACCCCCTGCAGTTACAACGGCTACTAATTCGGACCCAAGTACTTCGACCTCTGTATACAGCTTAATGACAAATATGCATAAAAACGTTTTGTTACAAACAGCATGTGTATTTGCCGGAATAGACACCAACAATATGACATTAATTCGTTTAGTTATTGATGGTGGAAGTCAACTAACTTTTATTAAAGAATCCTTATCAAGAAAGTTGCAGTTGCCTGTTGTTGGTCAACATCGAATCACAATCGGAGCCTTTGGAAATAATCATCCCGCACCGGCAAGGATTTGTAATTGCGTAAGAATTCAACTAAAGGGACAATATGGAAATGAACCCATAAACATTGCAGCAGCGGAAGTACCGGATATATGTATGGATCTTTTGAAAATACCGAACGAAGTTATGTTAAAGGAATTTCCAAAACTACAGTTTGCCGATTTTATTCCAGAAGATTCTGTACTTGAAGATGGAATTAGTATTTTAATAGGAGCAGATTATTATTGGAATGTGGTAACGGGTGAAAATAAACGTTTGAGTGACTGTTTGATGGCAATAAATACTAAGTTTGGATTTACGTTGCATGGTCCTGTTCCTGTCGACATCACGTGTGTTACAGCTAATGTTCGAGCTGTCTTACATGCATCGGTGATAGAAGAAGAACAAGTAACGCAGCAATTATGGGATTTGGAAGCAATAGGTATAAGTGCTGACAATGATGAACGAAATAATTACGTAAACAATTTCTTAGAATCGTCAGTTACTAAGTGCGGCAAACGATATAAGGTAAAATTACCGTGGAAAAACGAAAATGTTATTGAAGATAATAACTATGTTGGTGCTTATGTACGCGCAGAAAAACTTAAGTTCAGATTAGAACGTAGTGTTAAGTTAACCGAATATAATAATGCAATTAATGCTTTGATTAACGACAATTATGCAGAAGTTGTGGACGATAATAACATTGGTGTAAATGGACGAGTGTACTATATGCCGCATCGACCGGTTTATCGCGATGATAAGAAAACAACAAAATTGAGAGTTGTTTATGATGCTAGTTCGCATGGACCAGGATTAAAATCTCTAAACGATGTGTTAGATAAAGGACCTAATTTAAATCCGGAGTTGTTAAGTGTTTTATTAAGATTTAGGTTAGGTACTATAGGTATAACGGCGGACATTGAGAAGGCTTTTTTGCAAATCTTGTTAGAGGATGAAGATAAAGATGCGCATCGATTTTTATGGTACGATAGTGAAAACAAGATTCAAACATATCGAATGACGCGTGTTACGTTTGGTGTTACGTGTAGCCCATTTTTATTAAGTGTTGCTATTAAAAAACATTTAGTTCATAACCAGGAAAAGGATTCAAAAACGGTAGAATTATTGAAACGTGGATTTTATGTGGACGACTTAGTTGTAAGTGTGAACAATCTAGAGCAAGCGAAATATTTAAAGAACTTTTCTACGGACCTTTTTTACGATGCATCAATGAATCTGCGTAAATGGGTTATTAGCGGTATTAGTGCGAGTGACAGGTTATCGGAAAAACAACCTAAAGTTTTAGGATTATCATGGTGTAATTTAGAGGACAGGCTAAGTGTTGATTTAACAAATGTAATCGATTATGTGAATTCGGTACGTAATGCGACTAAGCGAAACTTGTTGCAAACTATAGCGCGGGTGTACGACCCTTTAGGATTGATCGGACCATTTAGCATAAAATTTAAAATATTGTTCCAACGTGTGTGGAAATTAAAATTAGGATGGGATGATTTACTTCCATCTGAACTAGCAAGTGAGTGGCAAAATTGGGTATGTCAATTAACACATCTTAACAAATTTTCGGTGCCACGATGCGTTTTTAAAAGCGAACAAACACGTGAGTGCCAACTGCACATATTTTCAGACGCCAGTTTATTAGCGTATGGCATAGCCGCATACATACGGTACGAAGATATGTACTGTCATGTGGATGCCGAGCTGATATGCGCGAAAAACCGAGTTGCACCTTTAAAAGAAAATAGTGATAAGGCAATGACATTACCGCGGCTAGAGCTTACCGCTGCTCTATTAGCGGCTCGATTAAAAAATTATTTACGTAAAAACTTATACATAACAATTACTAAAACAGTGTGTTGGTGCGATTCGCAAATTGCTATCTACTGGATACGCGGTGAAGCAGATAAATGGAAACCTTATGTAGCAAACCGAGTTAAGGAAATACAAACCCTATCTAAGGATAACTGCGAATGGCGTTATTGTCCGGGAAGAGACAATCCAGCAGATAAACTCACAAGAGGAATTACTTCTCAAGATTTATTGAACTCTTTAGAATGGTTGCAAGGTCCAAAATGGCTGAAAGAAAGTGAAAAAACGTGGCCTGGAGAAACGGTGCCTAACAGTGTTTTAATTGCGCGTTTGTTAAATAATTGTTTAATTAACGAAGTAAACGAGAATGTTATCAACAGCCGCTGTTTTGTTGAAAGTGAAAGATTTAGTTCACTTGATCGTTTACTAAGAGTATCAGCATATGTGTTACGGTTTTTAAACAACGTGCGCAAAAAAGACAATAAGTTTATCGGAAGCATCAGTGTAAATGAAATTGAAAACGCAGAGATAATGTTGATAAAGGACGCTCAATACAGTGCGTATTATGATGAAATTGACAGTTTAAGTAAACGGACAGTGTTGAAACGAGATTCTAAAATTATTACGTTGTGTCCGTTTCTAGACGAAAGAGGCCTAATGAGAATTGGAGGACGTTTACAAAACTTGCAAATGCAGTTTGAGGTTAAACATCCAATATTGTTACCAAAGAAGGCATATTTAAGCAAATTAATTATTCTTAAAACGCATGAAAGATTACATCATAGCGGAGTGAATGCCACATTGTGCGAAGTAAGAAAGCGATTTTGGATTGTCCGAGCGAGACAAGTTATAAAGACTTATTTAGGAAAATGTTTTGTTTGTAAACAACTAAAAGTTAAAGCAGCGTCAATGCCCTTTGCACCGTTACCGAAGGAAAGAATAATGCAAACCAAACCATTTGAAGTAACGGGATTGGATTTTGCGGGTCCATTGTATTTTAAAGAAAATAACAAGCAACATAAAGCTTATATATTTTTATTTACATGTGCCGTGACAAGGGCGCTTCATTTAGAAATGGTACTTTCTATGGACGTTTCGGCTAGTGTTTTAGCATTAAAACGGTTTTTTGCGCGACGCGAAATACCGAAAATTATTTATTCCGACAATTTTAAAACATTTAAAAGACTTTCTGTGGAGTTTAGAGCTCTTAACGATTTATTGAATAGTGTAGAGTTAGCTGAATTTTGCTGTAGTTACAGACTTCAGTGGAAATTTATTGTAGAACGTGCGAGTTGGTGGGGTGGTTTTTATGAAAGATTAGTAAACATTGTTAAAGACTGCTTGAAAGCTACGATTGGACGACAAACTTTAAATCGAGATGAGTTAGCTACTGTGTTAACAGAAGTAGAGGCTACTGTTAACGCTCGACCATTAACTTACGTTGGATCTGATCCTTTCGAGGCACCGCCGTTAACGCCTGCACATTTTCTTGTAGGACCTGCAGCGATGACCATTCCAACGATATCAAAACGGTCTAGTGGGGATTTTTTACGACAACAATGGCGACAACGACAGCGCGCAATGGTTTACTTTTGGAAACGATGGAGTACCGAGTACCTGCAACTATTACGACATGCTCATCACAACGTGAACGTACGTGAGTGTAGCATTAAAGTAGGTGACGTCGTGATGATTCACTGGGTTGATTCTAGACGTCTTTTATGGAAAATGGGTGTAGTGACTAATGTGATACCGGGTCGCGATGGTAAAATAAGAGCTTGTTATGTTAAGTGTGCAAATGGTCAAATCTTAAGACGGCCAGTGCAGTTATTATATCCTCTAGAAATTAATGACTGAAGCGTTATTTCCGCGGGCAGAGGATGTGGAAAATTTCCTTTAATTTGTAAATAACCCACCACAAGTAGGCGTGGGTAAAAAGTTTATCTGTTTAAAAAAAATAAATAAAAACGTCAGTTCTAAAGTTAGGGTGTAAGAAGCAAGTTGTAGCTATTCAAAATAAATACCATTACTACTCCATCCGGTCTCTTGTAATTCTTTTACAGGATCTATCCGCTATTTTTAACAGTTTTTCTTATATAATTTTGTACGTATGTAAATTATTCGAATTATTTTTACAGTTTCTTCCTAACAATTTATTTAAAGAAAAAAAATTCTAACATTAACAGTTTATCATATATTTAGTTTGTAATTTAAAATGAATTCACAAGTATAATATAGTTTCGAATCCTGCCTGCGACGATTTTTTTTAACTAATTTACTAAAGGGGTAAGTAATATCGAGGCGCACAGATATGCTAAAAAATCAATACAAACGTGTAAATATCACTTCAAAATGGTTTTATGACAGCATAACTCTAAAAAAATATGTAAATATTACTTTATCATTCCTTATAGGAAAGTCGTGTGGTGACCACACTAGTTTTTTTTTCAATGGTTTTATGACGTTTTAAGATAAAATTGTGTATTTTACTTGGAACTGAATTTATTTCTTCACTACGTTCAGCAACTAAACGTACAATTTTGCCACACAAAGTTTTATTTATACTTTTGTTCTGCATTTCGTTAAATTAATTTTTTTTGAGAAAATTTAAACAGAATCAAAAACAACTAACTAAATTGTTTAAATTTGAAATTCAAATGTTTTACATAGTACCAACTCTTAAATGTATAATACTCTAATATTATTTCAATTAATGAAATTTTTAAAGCGTTTTTTTTTTCAATTTTAACTAAATTTTAAAACATTTAAATAAGTTGTTTACTAGACGCACACTCCTATTTAGATAATAATTAACTTTAAAAACATGGTTTTACCTACATAGATTTTGATTTTTTTGCCATTACGTAATTATAGTAACGAATGAATATTGAAGTTTTTGATAAACCTTGTACAAAGAATAATTTTTAGTGTATCAAAATAAGATGTCTTTGTGCTTTATTTAAAATTTAAAAAAAAACTTGTGTTTTTAAATCAAATCAAATTGTATTTTTTTGTAATAATATTATCTAAGATTATTTTTTCTTGTTTAAATGTTTTTATGTTTTAAAATAATAAATTGTAACTAATCGTTTATAAGCATATAAAAGTTCTATATAAAACAAGCAATAAAAACTTTTTATACAATTTACAAACGTTAAACGGCTGATAAACAACTTATAGAGAGGTAATTGGTAGTAGTTCTAAACGATCGTCAATAGAATTACTATTTTATTGATACAACTTTTAAACTTATAATTGGGATAAAAACACCTTGAACTTTTACAGTCGTTTCGTTGCAAATTACAAATTAAACTTTTACAGTTACAGCCTTGCACAACTTTAATGCAATCTGGAAGACATCGTTAAAGGTTACGTTTTTGTTACATTTCATTAAAAGAAAAAGTAAGTATTAGTTGGTGTAGTTTTTGATGTCATTTAATTTGCACTTTGAAAAGTTTTTGAAATTATTATTATGCTTTACTGCTATTTATGAAATTACAGATGCGCTCGTAAAAAAACCTTTTATTAAATGCATACTTGAATACATTATTACAAGGTTTGGGACAAAGCTTTTAGTTGCAATATATCGCAAAGAACGTTAGTTTTTAATAAATAAATTGAAATTTGTTTTGTAATCAATACTTTCTTCCACAATATTTGTATTATGAATGTATGTACAAATTATGATCAATGTTGATTAATAATCGAACCGGTTCAGTTAATCAAACTGAGTTGTTTGCTGGTCCCTACACTGCAGTCTAATATTATGGGTAACTGCCATAAACTGTTTCTATCCCTTACGGAATTTACAAATGCAAACAACCTCTATCTGTATTCAAAGCTCTGGAGATTAAATTAATGATGTTTGCTACGTATGATACAGTTATAAACCTTACGTTTAAGAGAAATGATATTAACTTAAGTGCAATGTTTGAATTTAAACCTATTAAACAACTACTGCAAACTGTCACTTCTGAAAGTACAATAACGCAAAACGTTAGAAAGCTCTTGTATCTATTATATAAATTTGAATAATATTCTCGTCTCGTTGGCAACAAAAAGAAACTGGATGCTGCTGTTACGTAATGGGTTATTAAATCTACAATTTACTTGATTAATGATATCGCACTATTTGTAAATTTTTTATTCCAATACTGCAAAGATAAAAGCATTTCAATGTTTCAGCAGAATATGAAATCTCAAGTGAGTTATAAAAATTGTATGAAATGCAGTTAGATGTAAAGTATCAACGGTATATTTTGAAGTTATAAAACATTAAACAATTTTTTTGCTATGTAAAATATAAGAAATATCTTTAAGTAGCTACTTATAAACTTTTTTACGTTTTACAAGATAAAAATGATGAAGAAATTTTAAGATATAGAATTTCGGTTAAATGGGAGAAAAGTTGGGCATTTTAGAGTTTAGTAAAATAAATTTTTTTAACTGACGAAATTCCGAACCCCTCCGAAGTTATGCGACAAAAAGCGCATGTTCACGATTTCGTTTTTTACAAATTGATACTTTGTGATTAATGTTAAAGAAAAACCAAGAGAACTTTCCACAAGTACTTTTTAACTTTCTTTGGCATGCAGCAAATTAAAATCCGACGTTTAGTTTTTGAATGACCATTATCAACTTTGTTTGTTTAAATACGTTCCTAATTTTTTTATACATAATATAAGAACTTTTTATTCTGCATTTGAACGTATATCACAATTTACGGTTTCATTGCGATTTTAAAGTTATTTTACGATTATCAAAGAAAATCTAAGTATGAACCTGTATCCATCCCAATAATATTCCAACTAAATTTTATTTATAAATGAGATTTTGCTAATTGTACATTTCATACCAAGTTAATAAAATGACATAGACGTTTTCAATTTTGAATAAAAATTTTATAACCAATTAATTACAAACAAACAATAACACATAAATAGACCGAAAACATTTTATGACAAAAATATTTAAACATAACGCATAAAAACAATTAAAAAAATTTATAATGACTGCTCGAAAAGCCCTCCTTCGTTCTCCAAGCATAAATAGCATCTTCTAACTGTAGAATTTAAAGTATGTTTTAACATTGTATGTATTTACAGTTTGCCACGTAACAATGGGGGAGGTGGAGAAAAAAAGAAAAATAATAATAATAATATACCCAGATGTTGTGCTTACTCTTTGGCTAGCCTCACTGCAGATGGTCGTAGGTCAAAATCCAAGTACGTACGGCAATCTTCCTAAGTAAGCAAAATCCCATTGCGCCACCTTTTTTCCAATAATAAACCAATGTAGGATGTCTAGGCAAAAGAAACCTGTAAACCTGTAAACCTGTAAACCCCCAAGGTACATTTCCCAACTCAAAAATATCCAAAATCCAATAATAACTATTTATTACAAGAAAGCCTCTTAAGAGTAGGCAATAAATATCTACTGGTACGCCACTGGTTACACATAAACACATTAATAATTAACAAAGTAAATTACAAGCGGAAGCAGGTCTAAAATAGACTCTGGAAGCAGAATTAAAACAACGTACGCCACCGTCAAAATTATAAATAGTAGCAAAAATTTTCGTTTTCCGCCAGCGTCTTATTTATCATCGCCCGAAACCCGCTTGACTTCAAGTGGAACTCGAACAAGTGTTTCAAAAAGGTCACCAATTATACGACCTCGCAAATCGCGAACCGGCGCGTGCCTCCTAAATCCTTATTAGTTACAATTCCGCAATAACTGAATAAAATTTGTTATTTATATGTTTTGATTACAAAGAAATTTAATAGATTCGAATTCGGCGTAAATAACTACATACAAACTAGAAGCAAGCAAATAACGTATCAGCAATTGAGATAAGTAGTCTATAACTTTTACTTCCACATTTACGTGGTAACGTGACACTATGAACGGTACACATCGCGCAAACTGGATTCCAGACCCTAAAACGTTCGGTAAGTAACGACACGATCCAACGCCGTGTCACCGGTTTGTTTATCGGCGGACAGTTACGCAAATACTTTTCGGCACCGGCTACATCACAGCGATACCCCTAATTAGATAATCCGAGATCATCTGGACTTTGGCGAACACACTTTGTCTGAACGAGCGCCCTCTTACTATTGTACCTCCAGCGAGATTGCTACATTGTTATTCCATTGCTTATAACGCCATTAAAACAGGAACGAAAGTAATAAGACGACAACCATAAGAGAAATAGCGAGTGAGAGAAACGAGCTATTTTACGACGCCATTCAAGAAAATATTCCGTCATTGCGTTTATACGTAAAATATCCAACAGGATTTGTTAAACATTTCTAAAATGGAAACGTATTTGCGTAAGATGACGATTGATAAAAGCAAACCAAACTCTTACCAATTGTTTCCTTACATACTTTGACACATGTTAACTAAGAAATATACCTAGAAAACTACTTGCGCCCTCTACCCGCATAAAGCTACGAGTATCATTCGAGGTCAGATAAAATACGCATAATAATGGTAAGTTGCCTATCCATCAGGTGACATTATTACCGAAGTAAGAAAATGATCGTTATAAGTTTGGAATGCGTTAAGTATGAACCTTTGGAGTTCTATTTCTGTTCTTCTAAAGTTATGTTTTTTATTTACCCTCAAAGAAAAAAATCCAGATTTGTTCCATGGGGAGAACGGATTGGACAGGGTGTTTCAGAATTGGTGCTTAAATTTTTTTCTGTAAACCTATTTGAACGCTAAATCTTAAAAACGTGTGAATTGTGCGCAGGTGCATCATCCTGCTGAAACCAACAATCGTGTATTCCGGCTAAGGATAAATTGTCAGGAGCGTCTTCCAAAGTTGTTTCTAGTAAATTTAAGTAACGTTGCAATGTGAAATTTTGATTATTAACAAATGGTGTCATTATCCTTCCCAGTAAACACAAAATTGATAATGTTTAGTAACAGTTTCAAAACAAAAAATTTATGATTCACTCTTGTTTCAAACATAAAAGAAACCTAACTGCAATAAAATAGCTATAAGTCCATCGCTGTTTCACTTATTTGAATCAGTATAGTTTCGGTATTTTAAATTCAAATCTGTTGCAAACTAAATGTTGCATTCGGTTTACGTTTTAAAAGCTTCGTTCTTGAACTGATACTAAATGATCGATACATGTATGATTTTTTTGTTTCAATAATGAACTAAAACAATTCTTTCAATAATATAATAATACATTTTCGAATGCACGTTTCAAATTTTATTGCACAATAAATATTTTTAAATACAATATCACATTGAGTTTTTTACATATTGCAACTTTCCTGGATGTGGTATTTTCACGGAAGCCTCGAAAACTGCATCAGTTACTGTTGGGTAGCAACTTTTAACCGCATCTGTAACAGAAATAAATATTTCATTTATATACATACATAATCATATAGTTACACAAAATTAATTACATTTTTTAATCAAAAACAACACAAACTTAATATAAATATCACTTTAGCAATCATTAGAAAGTTATAAAAACACTGTGAATACCTTTAGCTGTACATAATCGTATAGAAAACTTGAAGAATTGAACTGTAATTATAAATCCTAAAGTATCATCAGATTTACGCAATAATCTACCTTAACGCAACCATGTGTGTTAATTTACATTTTTTTTATACAAATTAAAACATGATACATAAAGAACAGAAATGATAATAATATCGATTACATTTATGGATTATAATAAAATGTTTCGACTTACCGTTTATTGTTCCATTTCGTAATTGTACACACAGCATCACTTATCAAACTGCAACCGAACAAGTGAAAAGATATCAATTTGCAGCGCAAGCGTTGACGACAGTAATGAAAAGTATACCAACGACTAATGCTGACTAATCACAAAGTATTCGTTTTTCCTAGAACGATTCCAATGTTTTGAAAATAATTCAATCTTATTTACTCGATCTTTAACCAATTCTAGTTATTCAAAAAATATTCGGTTTTAATAAATCCGTTTTTAGACGGTTGCTGATTATGGGATAAAAATTGCAAGTACTGAAACGGTTTAAAACTGATTGTGAAAAATCGGAACTCTTTCAATTTATTCACTGTCAGTTACATGTAAATGATATAAAAATGGAACTAACACGAAACAACGTAATGAAACAATTGTTTTAATTTTGTGACTGTAACAGTTTCAATCCGTGTTTACTGGGTTCCTCCTAAATTTCTAGCCCACATATTCAAGGCAAAACGGTGTTGATGATTCCTTGCATAATTTTGAATTTTCTTAAGAGCAAAACAGGCGAACGAATAAAAAGTAATGGTGTTCTATTTTGAAACCGACAGTAAAAACAAGTATTAGAATAAGGCAACGAGCGTTGCTAGAGTAGAGAAAAGGATCAGTAATCAATAATGTAATCCAAAAGAGGTTATACAGAAAAATTTATTTTTTCGAGAAAGAGAAGATACACCCAGAGAAGATGTACAGTCGACAGAAACTAAATGTTTAGAAAAACTACACACATTCGACTTTTTCTGACAACGCTAAATCATTTCCTATATAATTGTATACTACGTATACTCCAATTTTTACCACACTCAGTAAGGTAGTTCATAGAAGAAATGTGAATCAAATCTAGATGAGATTGATCAAATGAAAGCATATTACCACAAACTGGTGTGCTTCAAATAGAGAAACTAAAATATGTGAAGACAAATCGTACATAACAACGACATACATGCTCAAGTATTCCGAAACATCTATTGTGCGAGTTTTAATTTTAACCGGCAGTTGTGTATCATAATACAGGTTTATCACAATTGGAGAAAAAACTTTAAACAGAAATACAAAACTGAAAATCTGTAAACACGTTTGCCACTAAAGTAAGAGAAGCTAAGTAAAAAAAATGACGCAAACGCGAAACAAATCTAAGCCAATCAACAAAAGCAAGAAACAGGTACATGTGTATCGGAATTATTTAACAAGTTTGAATTGGTTTCCTTGCTGTCAAATGATAGGTGTCGATACAGGTAACACCAAGTTTCAGAAGTCTCCCACTTCTTAGATTGTCAGCCCAAAAGGAATCTTGAGGAAGAAATATTAACGATTCCAACACGTGGTGTAAAGGGTACTATATTTAATAATTAGAAAATTTCGTTGATATCCACCAACAATTAATGTGACGCGATCTACTTCTATCATTATTTTTTTTTTTAGTTAAGTAGACAAATAACCATTTATTATTGCAGTAACAATCTCTCACAGTAACCCTTGCGTTGACCTTTGAAACCCATCATTTTTGAAACTATCTATTCTGGATTTAACCTTACGTTCAAATATCAAACAATACTATGACGCATTTTTCGATATTCAAAAAGAATCGTGCACAATTCTTTGTCTCTCTGTTAATCTGGGATTCAACATTGTTATCAATCGTTTGTTGCCAACAATAAGTTTTGTTAATAGAGAAAGTTTCCTCAAAATTTTTGATTTAGAATAACTACTCTAATAGGCTGCGGTTAGACTAATTTCGTAAAAACTTTGACCGTTTGTTACGTACGAAATTTTCATTACGGACGACCCTGTATATTGAATTGAAATTAGATTCCGGTTTTGACGCCCTCTACCGAACTTTTCTCGCGACTGTCATTTTACGACGAAATTGCGAAGCTGTCAATTGCCTAAAATGGTCTGTACGTCTTAAGTAATTTCTTCCAGTACCATCCGGAATAATGGAAATCAAATTGTAATTACATTACGTTCCTAAAATATTTGAGTCGTCACAGGGTAAGATAATTGCTGTCGTTTTATAAAAATTAGTTTGTAATTCCTCCTTCATTTTAATAGCCATTTTCTACCCGCTTCGAGCACATGTACGTTTCAACAAAAATTTGGTTACAAGCTTTATGTCTTACGAACCTTGCACGGCCAACTCACACAGTCGGAGGTAGGGGAGGTTCACAGGAAGTATGCTTAAGGGCGCCAGAGCTAATCCAAGATAACACTTCTGCTTCGCTCACGACAGACGATCCAAACTTGTAACCCAATTGGAGGTTCGTAATCCTTATTACTCTGATGCTCGAGTAGCCAAAATTAGTTAATAGATAACGATAATCACAAGAGCAAGAAAAATAAAAGAGAGATTAACAATTATAATCACTTGAATGTTTTAACGTTGGATACTAATAAGAATATATGAAATTTCTTCACCTATCGATGCTCGAATGGTTTTCATGTAGAATTAACAAATATCACAGTTTTGCTTTAGTAGCACAGTAAATTGACAACTATACGCTAAATGCGCAAACCTTAAATACTAGAATGAATAACAATTTTCAGTAACAAGTAGAGGAGACTTTGATATCGTAATACATAAAATCTACTAGATTATATCGAAGTTCTTATACATGAATGCCCGCAGTATCGGCAACACACACTACACATGGAAATTATGTCGAAATGGACAGCACCGAAAGTCTCAGAATAAGTATGTTTTTCCCTCACAGCATGCGATACAGTTATGAAATGATTAAGATTACCTTATTGGTATATAAGCGATAACGTAATTACGGTCATTAACATTAAACACAATTCTGTGAATAACTTTCGTGATCCCGATATAAAAGTCAAACAAATAACTCCCCCCAAAATCCAGTTTCCACTTCCGCGGCGAAAACGTTTTTCCGCCAGTGGCCTGTAATAAATAGTGAAAAGCAAATCGGATCACAACCTAGTTCACACAGAACAAAAGCTAAAAGAAATAGTATTAATAAATCATTAAATGTTACATAAAAACCCGTTGTATCGTGTACTGTAAGGATCAATTTTAACACAGGTGGCTGATAACACAATCGACTAGTATACAGGTAGTAACATCTCCCACGGTAAGGCTTATCGAGACCTCGTTTTCGTGGCGGAGAAAGCGCCTTCCAAAAGCGTACGTGTTCGGTAACGGTATTTCTCAATAAGAATTACTATTCACCATTTCTTTGTTGAAACGTACATGTGCTCGAAGCGGGTAGAAAATGGCTATTAAAATGAAGGAGGAATTACAAACTAATTTTAATAAAACGACAGCAATTATCTTACCCTGTGACGACTCAAATATTTTATGAACGTAATGTAATTACAATTTGATTTCCATTATTACGGATGGTACTTGAAGAAATTACTTAAGACGTACAGACCATTTTAGGCAATTGACAGCTTCGCAATTTTGTCGTAAAATGACAGTCGCGAGAAAAAATCGGTAGAGGGCGTCAAAACCGGAATCTAATTTCAATTCAATATACAGGGTCTTCCGTAATGAAAATTTCGTACGTAACACGTTCAATCGTAACTACTTTCCTTTTATTTAATTTTACGTTTTCGTTTTACTATTACGCTTTTAGCGATTCGAATAAAGATTCTTTTACTGAAAGATTTAGATCTTTTTTTTCTTTGAGTATTACAGTTTACGTTCATGACTTGAACCAATCGAGTAACCTTAGTAATTGTTTTTAGTCAAGACCGGAAGTAGCTAAGAGTATTACAGGCTACACTGAAGAACTTCAAGTCCAGGAGTTAGTCTTACGTTACTTATAATAATTTAAATGATCACGTCTATCGTCTATTGAAAATTTAATTGTTGAAAATTATTGCGGTTGTTTCTTTGACAGTGGGTTTACATGTAACTTTGGTGTATCTGAACCAAATATTCTACAGATATGGTAGAATTGGCGCTCGTTTTTCCACCTATTTTTATAATAACATTCTTAACCCCGCCTACTCACCGATATCTTAGCTAGCCGTGGTTTTTACCAGCAAGACCTACTGGAAAACAAAGGTTGGTAACAGTTTTACTGTACTTTTTATAATCACGTTTTTTTTTAAATATACCCGTTTTATTTGTTGCATGTTTTTCTCAATTTATTTTTTATTGTTTATTGATTACAGCAAAGCTTAATCAAACAGTAAAAAAAAATAAGAGTTTGAAAATTTTGTTTTGAAAGTGTTTCCGTTGTTATTTTTTTTGTTTTCACAACTTTAATAAACTGTTTTTTGTGCAGTTGTACAATATTTAATCTCCAACGTCACGCGGTTAATCTAAATCTAAAATATTCTAACGCTTACAAAATTATATAACGCAAAAAAGGCTTTTTTTCCAAAAAATAGCCAAAACACTTACAACAGGATCTTAAACAATGTTATTCTACAACCACAGTTTTTTGCAAAAATTAACACTAAGAACCTTATTAAAATTTTGCCGTAACATCTTATCTAAAATTTTTGAATTTACTGATAGAGATTATTTTTTATTAAAGTTAAAAATTTTTGAAAAGACAGAGAAATCGAAAAAACCATCTCGGATACTATAACTTGACTAAAAATAATATAGCCTAATGTTAGAAGTCTGTCTTGGATAATTTTTTTAATTAAAATCAAATGTGTTAAAACCTAGAAAACAAAAAAAAAAGAAACAAATAAAGCACAAAACAGACAATGAACGTTTTTAAATAACAGATAAACTCAAACTACAAAAAGTAAATCATATTAAAGTTATTCATTCATAAGGTTTCATTGTTGTAAGCCGAATAAAATGATACTGAGTTTGCACATTAAAAAATGTAACACACTAATTGCGTAGGTTGAGATCAAAAAATAATAAAAAAGTAATCCTTTGACTAGCCTATTTTGGCTAGGTCAGTATCAACGATGGTCGTGGGCTTAGATGTTATAGAAAAAAAAGTAGACACCACTCCTCGTACTAATAAAGATCCTCAGCTTGAAGATACCAAAGATACATCTAAACTCACTACGGAGCGAATAGGAGGAAACAAAACGATCAAAAGCAATGTAACAAGTGTATATATGTAAACATATATATTATCATTAAGAAATTGGCACGCATAACAACGTTAAAAAAAAGAAAGTACTAAAAACTTACCCTACCGAAGTTTCTCTTAGGTTTCTATAGAAAAAATGAAGTAACAAGTAAGCTTACGTACGACGTCATGTGTCTAAATTTGGCTTTGATTAAATTTAAAGCAATCAAAGAAACTTGAAGCGTGTTACGTCAGCGTACACACCACAGCTGCATTACATAACGTTAACAATTTTTTTAAAATATACGACTAAAAATAAAAGGTTTTAGTTTGATCTTGAAAGTAACAATCAAGAATTATTAATACGGTAAAATCAAATTAACAACGGTCGAAGGCTGAATATAAAGAATTATAAGATAGGAATAAGAAATTTCCACAATACAATACTCTAAGGTAAGTTTGATTAAAGCTCGAGTCAGTAATAGCTATACAGCAATTCCCCAGATAAGAATAAATTAACAGGTGGGAATCATCGACTCTAATAAGATTTCTTTCGGAGGCTACTGGATCATTTTCCCTATGTATGGAAAGGTTTAAGAATCCCTCAGATTAATAAGTGGCGAGAGAGAGCCGTTTCAAACCCTAGCAGAGCTCAAAAAATTTTAATCGTGTTACAGCAACAACACATCTTTAAAAAAACTTACCTGCAACCGCTGAATTAATTTAATAACTCGCTTAATCCTGCCAGAGTACTGCACAATATACTTCCACAGCATAATTGAAAAAAGGAAATAACCAACGATGAAGATTAAATATAAATAAAAAATACTTACAATTTAGCGGAAAGCGTTTTGATAATCAAGCGATCACAGCGGAATCAAATGTACAAATGTCTGAGTAAAAATTTCTTGACAATTTACTTAAAGTAGATTGAGCTTTACAAAACGTGTAGTTCTCATATATTTCTCGCCAATCTTGAGTAGATATTGGCTTTTAATGAAAATCGACATCAAATTGGTTTCCTAGAGATCGATTCTTATTTTTTATTGAAAGGTTTTTTTCCTAAAAAGATTTAAAAAGGTGGATGTTTGCGGAACAAAATTATGTTTTTATCGATTAGTTCTTAACAGAACATCTAAGGCGCACAACAGTCAGACGTAAAAATGGCGTTCGGCTATTTCCGTATTGATTTGCCCTCCTCCAATTTCTTAAACCTGAACACGACGGTGCGTAGAAAGTTTCAAACTAGTTTCCTTGAAATGTACCAAAATGACTTTTAAATTATTACGAAAGGTTTCCGAAAAAGCTGTAGTTTTAAATTTAGCTCAAAAATCAAAACAGATTAAAGTTACATCTTATTGTTCAAAAAAATATTTTTTAGTTATTTCTCAATGTATAGATGGAAATTTTCTCATATTTACACAAAGAGAAAATAATTCTGCATCAGATTTTTTTTTAATTTTGTAGACTTTTTTGTATCATGTATTTAAAATAAGTTATATATTGATTTACAAGTTTAAAAAATTAATAGTTTTTTAGTGAGTATATACCTTTGAAATCACGAGTTGATCAAATTTACGCAAACATATAAATTCATTTTTGTAAACATGCTTTTTGCTTTTGTTTGTTACATAAAAATTCCAAAGCAAAATTAGAAAAAACTTACTACCAGTTCTGTAGCTGCAGAAATGGAAAAAAATATAAAGAGCAAATGAAGATATTCGACTTGCGTATTTTGTTCAAAAAAATTGTTTTATTTATAAAATTTATTAACATTAATTTTTAGACATTGTTAGGTGAACACTTTTAAAGCTTCAACAGTATGGTCAGTGTTGTGAATTTCTTCTTATAAAAAATTGCTGGTTTACGGCAAACGTTATAATGACGGTTATTTCGCAAAAAAATATTGAGTCCTATCAATGCATAATGTGAAAGAATTTTTTAGAAAATCTTTCTGAGGCCAGTTTTCTGCTTATACAGGTGGTGTTGGTAATTACGTTGCATAGAGCATGTAAGGCGGAAGAATTACGTTTACCAAAAGTAGATTATGTAAAACAATGGTTCCCGAAGTGGTCTTTACGGACCCCTAGGGGTTCCCGGGATCATTCAGCGGATCTGTGGAAAATTAGTATTGATTTAGGGGTCTCTAATATAAAATTAAGAAATTAATATGGAAGTTAAAATAAACAATAATGAAAAAAGTATTAGCAATATTTAAGTCCTAAGTAAAATATAAATATAGACAGGTGTATAAAACACAACTAATAACAGGCATTGCGGTGAGTCAGGACTATCTATACATGTTTATAAAGACACGCAATAGAACCGATACCTGCACCAATTAGTCTATAACATGAATTATAACAGAGTAGTGCATCTAATCAGCAATTTAGTTCTGCGTTATGCGTGATGTGAAGTGCATATAACAAATTTTCGAAGTCTTGGACAAAAAGTATAATTTTCTGTATTGTTATGCAGATAGCGAACTTTTGTTCAATAAGTATATTTGAATTACATAATTTCTTTTTAGTTTAAATTTATTTAAACAAAAATTTATATTCTTGTTTTAGTTAATAAAAAAAATTATATTTTACAGTTATTAGTACAGCAATCTCTTAACATTTATTAAAGCTTTCTTTTTTCTTAAAAACAAGAAATTTAATAGTTTAACTAAGAAGCAATCGTCGACCTTTAAAACGTCATTATCAACAATTGGAACAAGTGAAGTAATCAATTCGAGTTTGTCAGTGTCTGTGTTGCGGTTAGTTTGCTCAGTTTCTATTGTAATATTTAATTGAAATTTTATTGAAAAATAAATGTAATAAGTAGTTTAATTTTTATATATAATAATTGGAAATAGCTGTTTTTCTAAAATAATGTTTACTAGTATTTTGTATGAAGAGTTTTTATTTTCTATAAAACATTTTCTTTAAACAAATGTATTTATAATCTTTTTAACTTTTAAGCTTAAATTTGTGATGTTATTTTAATCAATTTTTATAATTATAACAAATTTTAATATATATATTTTTTTACAGAATAAAATCAAACCTGCATGTTAGGTAAAACGTCAACCAATATTTTGAAAATAAAAAATATATTAAAAAAAAGTTGCTGTTTTATAAAAAAAAACTCTTCATACATAATACTAGTAAACATAATTTAAAAAAACAACTATTTCCAATTATTATATATAAAAGTTAAACCATACAATTTTGAAGATCGATTGCACCCAAAATGGAAAACGTAAAAAGCTCGAAAAACTATCAAAACAACTTTAATCAGCTTCACCATTTATTCAACCACATCCTACGCACTCAAGGATTCATGAAATTAGCAATAGTAAAAAAATTCTTAAAACTAAACAACAAAATTATAAGGGTAAGTGCCAAATTGGATTACCTCTTAACATGTAAAAGAAAATCTATATTACCAAATTTTATAAATCAATCAAAATTCAAACATATAATTTTTTTAAATTCTATTATAAAACAATATCTTCATTAATCAAAGATTCATTTATAAAAAAAAAATTCTAAAACAACAAATTATTAAATATAAAAAAATTATTGAAAAATGTTTATATCCTTAACTAATAATTAACTAACTTACAATTAAAATAACACAAAATTTTAAATTAAAACAAAGAATACAAAAACACACACCAAAAAAATTCAATACTTAACCATCAAAAAAAAAAGTCTTCAGACACAAACCAAAATCAACATAATATAAACCGTCACCAAAAAAATAACTGGATTGCAAATCTAACAAACATAAATATTCCTAAAACAGTAACTAACGTTATTAAATATGGATCAAAATTTAATTTACCTATAAACACACAAAACAAAATATCTATACAACACATCATCGCAAATATAAACCAAGACATACAGAAATTACTAATACTCTTATACAATATAAAAAATGTACTAAAAGAAATAAGAAAAACAACAATAAAAACAAAAAATATAACATTGACTCACCTCAAATAAACTCACCATTTTCAACATACTACTTACAAACTACAAAAAAGTTTTTGAAACAAAACCCAGAAATAATTATAACACAAGCAGACAAAATTGAAAAAAAACAGTAATAATGTACTCTAGAGATTATAATACAAAAATGAACAACATCCTAAATGATAATAACACATACAAAATTTTAAAAAAGACCCAACTTCATTAATTCAAACAAATTGCAATAACTTGTTAAAAGTATGGCATAATAATAATTGGATAGACAGTATCACATATAAAAAATTAATAACTTATAACAGAACTCCATCCAAAATTTATGGCTTCTTAAATTACATAAAGACAATTACCCATTACGACTAATCATTGCTAGATACACCAATCCGATTTATAATATTTCGAAATTCTCTTTCAAACATATTAAAGAATGTTACAATCTTAAATAAAAATATTATTAAAAACTCTTCGATTCTTAAACAAAAAATTAGCAATTTAAAAATACCTCACAACCATATTTTTGTATCATTCGACATCACATCATTGTACACAAACATACCACAAGAACTAGTTTAATCATCAATTACAAAAAATTGGAAAAACAAAAAAAACACACTAATATCCCTGAAACTGAATTTATTAAAGCAATAAAATCAATACTAAACTCCAGTTTTCACTTTTCAAAATAAAATGTATTCACAAACACAAGGACTCGCAATGGGACAACTCATCTCATCTACAATTGCTGACCTAGTAATTGGCGATTACGAAGCAGATATAATTAAAGAATTTAAAGATATCACCCTCTACCAAAGATATGTTGATGATACTTTAATAATTATTCACAAAAAATTATACAAAAACTTACTTTAAAAATTTAACAACAATTATCCACTAATAAAATTCACTTATGAAACAGAAAAAAACAAATAAACTTTTTAGATTTAACTCTCATACACAACAATGACGGCAAAATATACACAAACTGGTACAGGAAAAAGACAAAAACAGACCGTTGCATACGCATTATAATTCATGCACACCTAAATCATACAAAAAAGCTATTATCTTTAGACTAGTTAATCGTGCAATAATATTATCATCAGAAAAATTCCACTCACAAAATTTAATAAAAACCAATAAAATGCATGTAAGAAGGATAAAGACAAGACGTGATGGAGAGCTTATAGATACTGCAAACCATATACTTACTTTTAATGTCACGAAGCTTCCTAGGGTGATACAAACCGCGTTCTATCCATTACAGGTGCGCCCATACATTCCAAATCCTTTGAGGTGCTTTAACTGTCAAAGATTTGGACACTCGTCAGTAAATTGCAAGCACGATAAGCGGTGTGTATGTGGAAAACCCACCCATGAGGGTTCGTGGTGTGAAGAACCTATTGTATGTCCAAACTGTCAAGGGCAGCATAAGGCCACGGCAAAAACGTGTGCGGTCTTTAGACAAGCAATAAAAATACAAGAAGTAAAGATAGTGCACAGGCTGTCTTACTTGGATGCAAAGAAGAAAGTAGACACAATGGTAACACCAAGTACTTCCTTTGCGCAAGTCGCTACTGCTCCAGCACGAATACCCATTCAAGCTGTTCAAGCAATCGGCCCCGAAATTAAAAGTATAGATGTAAAAGAGTTGGAAAGGGAACTGTTGCCTAGGTTAGGAGATGCGCTGAAGGCTGTGTTTGCTTTGAGAAAGGATAGCACAAAAGAGGTGACGAGTACGAAGCTTACACTTGATATTATTCAAGAAAATAAAAAACGAAAAGACGATCAGAGAACACCACCTGAGGAAAAAGGTTGCATTGAGGGTAGTCAGCCTTCTTTTAGCCAGCAAAAGGATACCAAAATGGTAAAGAAGCCAAGAGGTTGGCCGAAAGGTAAAACTAGGAAACCCAGGGATGAATCCCAAGATTCTTTGAGATCCCGGTCTACATCTAGAAAATCCACGCATAAAGGTGGACAATTGTATGTCTTCTATTTTATTCATTTCTTTGTCTTTAATCTGATTTGTTTTGTCCATATATACACAGTTATCTATTTTATTTTATTTTATTTTATTTACATGTTATTTAATAACCAATCAAACATTTTACGATGGATACAAATAAAATTATACAATGGAATTGTAGGGGTATAATAAGGAGATACTGTGACATAAAGATGATATTGCATGAGTATAACCCAATGTGTTTTTGCTTTCAAGAAACTCATCGTAGGCATAATCAACCGTATCGCTTACGAGGTTACGATATTGAACGGCGAGACGGTATTAACAATCAAAGAAGCAGTGGTGGTGTATTAATTCTCTTACGAAACAATGTAGTATATGAAAAGATTCAAATTAATACACGTCTGCAAGCGGTTGCCGTTAAGATACGTTTACCATTGCAAGTCACTGTCTGTAATATTTACTTACCTGATAATAATTGGACAATAGATGAAATCTCCCAACTTGTTGATCAGCTTCCACGACCTTTCGTTATTACAGGAGATTTCAATGCCCATAACCCGATTTGGGGATCAGAAAATACGTGTAGGAAAGGTAGATTACTAGAAAATTGGCTGATCAGAGATGATATTGTAATCCTAAACACCGGCTTGCCTACATATCACATTGCTAGGTCAAATAAGTTTTCAGCTATTGACCTTACATTAGTCTCTACCAATCTAACTCCTCGTCTTAAGTGGGAAGTAATAAATGACTTGCATAACAGCGACCATTTTCCAATTATTATAAGAATGGATATACCTGAAAGAGAAAAAGTAATATATAAAAGATGGATTGTAGAAAAGGCTGATTGGAATTCTTTTACTAATAACCTTGTTACACATAGCCCTGTAAATGTGGATAATGTAACAAAATGTATTAAAGATGCAGCTCAAACTAGTATACCTAAATCAGATGGAAAACGTATTAAACGACCCTTGCCTTGGTGGAATCCTGAAGTTAAAAAGGCAATAAAGAGTAAGAAAATTGCTTTTAGAAAATATCAAAGGGAACCATCCATGGAAAACCATATCCAGTTCAAAAGAGCTAGAGCAGTGAGTAGACGTGTTGTTCTAGAAAGTAAAAGACACAGCTGGAACCAGTATGTTTCAACAATATCATCTCCTCAAGACACAGGGCAGGTGTGCGAAAAATAAAAGCAATATCAGGAAATGCTAAATATAAACAAATAACTCATTTAAGAAACGAAAATGGCAATATCCTAGAGGAAGAAAAAGAAATCGCCGAGGTTCTTGCCCGCCACTTTGCCAGTATGAGCAGTAATAATAACTATGATCCGGAATTTGTGCAAAAAAAATGAAAGTGAAGGGCCTCTCAATTTCAGTACCGAACAAAAACTAGGCTATAACAAACCTTTCAACATGGGTGAGCTAAAAGTATCCGTAAAAGAGCTTAAGAAGACTGCACCAGAACCGGATGAAATATCAAATGAAATGCTAGGCCATTTAACCTCACAAGTAAAAACTGATCTATTAAAGGTTTTCAATGACCTATGGAGTCAGGGAACATACCCCGAACAATGGAAGGTAGCTACAGTGGTACCCATACATAAAAGGGGAAAGAATCCTTTATATGCAGAAAGCTATCGACCAATAAGCCTTACATGCTGTATAGGTAAACTGATGGAAAAAATGGTGAATAAAAGACTGCAATACTACCTTGAAAAAAACCATAAAATAGTATCGTACCAAGCAGGATTTAGAAAAGGCCGATCAACGGTGGACCATCTAGTTAAACTAGAAAATGCTATACAGAAAGCTTTTAGAACAAGACAACCCTTAATAGCGGTCTTTTTTGACATAAAAGGGGCCTACGATATGACCTGGAGGCGTATATTAAAAATATTATATAAATACGGTTTAAGGGGTAAACTACCTAAATTTGTCGAGTCCTTTATGTCCAATCGTTACTTTCAGGTACGAATAGGAAACACACTGTCAAATGTTAAAATATTAGAAAACGGTGTCCCACAGGGCTCAACGCTTAGCTGTACTCTGTTTCTGATTGCAATAAGTGAAATAGCTTACGGAGTTGACTCGGATGTTTTCCGGGCACTATATGTACACGATCTGGCTATATATTGCACTGGAGCTACTGTACGACAGATAAGCGTTAAATTACAATATGCAATTAATAATATCCTGCAAAATGGCAGTAGAATTGGCTACCAATTTTCTGAAGACAAAGCCAAATGCGTTCATTTTTGTAGACTCCGTAAACCGCACGATGATCCATTATTGTATATTCAGGATAGACCGATTGTATGCACGCTATCAACAGCCTTTCTAGGACTCCTTTTTGACAGGAAACTTACATGGGATGTGCATATTGAACATCTAAAACAGAAATGTGTGAAAACCATTATTTATTTTATTATTTATTTATTTAATTCCATTGCATGATACAATTATTTATATATTATAATAATATGTGCCACATGAGCTTAGGCTTGTGTGTGGCATAATACGGAACCATATCAAAAATGTACCGAACGTACTATTGAATACATATAGTATTGGTAAATATTTTTACTTAATTTTTTTATTTTGGTATGTTTGTTATAAAGAGTGTGTAAGCTCGTCATAAAAATCAAACGGCAGCTTTTTTAACCAAAGCTTTACTTTACGTTTAAATATGTATAATGAACTACATTGTTTTAAGTGTAATGGCATGATATTATATAATTTCGAGCATAAATAACTCGCATGTCTATGTGAGCTAGTTTTAATTCTTTTTGGCAAAATTACATTTTTACTTTGGATGTGTCTTGTGTTATGTGAATGTGTTGAAAAATTAAGTAGATTTTGATATTTAAATGAAAAAATGGCTAAGTTTTGTAGATATAATTGTCGTATTGTATTAATTTTCATGTCCGCAAAAAGTAACTGAGTAGGGTATGTCAGATCTTTAAATGATATAATTTTTAATATTAATTTTTGTAAAATTTCTAGAACCCTAAGATAACATTTTGATACCCCTCCCCAACCAATAATTCCATATTGAAGTACCGCTTGAACCAAAGCAAAATACACTGATTTAACTGTTTGGAATTTTAAAATGTTTTTAACAATTTTAAATTTATAGATGACTTTTCTTATTTTTTTCACTACTTCATTTATGTGTACTTTCCAGTTCAATTGATTGTCAATATAAATCCCTAGGTATTTGATGTTAGCTGTGCTGTGGATTCTAAAATTGCAACTCAATTTTGATTACAGTTTACTTTATGTACGTTAATCACCGGAATGGGATTTTGTTCTGTTTGTCGTAATGAGAAACACATGAATTTTGTTTTATCTGCATTTAATGTTAATCCGTCAATGTCAAGTCTATGTTTTACTTTAGCTATGCCATCTTCCGCCCTCAGTTTAACTGCATCCCAGGTTTCAGCCTCAAATAAAAGTGCAGTATCATCAGCAAAAGTTTATATTGTACCAGGTATACTTATTTTTGATAGTTGATTTATATATATAAGAAACAAAATTGGCCCTAATACAGTGCCTTGTGGTATTCCTATCTTAACATCCAATTCACTGCTAATACAGCTATTGATATTAACTACTTGCTTTCTGTTAGATAGATAGCACTTTATTAAGTTATGAGCAGTACCCCGGATTCCAATCATCTCTAGTTTCTGGTATAGTATGTTATGATTAACAGTGTCGAAGGCTTTAGCAAGATCAAGAAACACTGCAACAATTTTACTATTAGAGTCCAAAGCATCATATAGTCGTTTAGTTAATGTAAAAATTGCATCATCGGTGCCAATACTATTCCTAAACCCAAACTGATTTTTTGACAAGATATCAAATTTATTTAAAAATTTTGCCAATCTATGTTTAATGCACTTTTCAATTAATTTTCCTATTGTACTTGTTATAGAAATAGGCCGGTAGTTATTAATTTGATTTGCGTTGCCTGTTTTTAAAATAGGAGTGATTACACTGGTTTTAAACATGTTAGGAAACTCTCCATTTACAAAACATAGATTCACAATATGAGTTATGGGTTTAGCAATATGTGCACGGATTTTTTTTAATACAACGCTATTTATACCATCTTTACATGCTGTCGTGGAGGTTTTCAGAGTTTGTATTAAATTGTTAATTTAATTGTCGGTAGCGGGTTCAAGAAACAACGTAGCATAATTATAATCATCAGCTACCATAGGTTTTACTGTATTATCGATTTGATTAAACATATTAAGTGTAATATTTTGAAAATACTTATTAAAATAATCAGCTTTATCTTTATCATTAATTATGTCAGCTCCTTCATCATTCTGAATAATGGGTACTGAATTTTTCTTTTTGCGACTATTTGTGGCCTCAGCTATTATATCCCAAGTCTTTCTTATGTTCCCTTGTACATTTATTAGTTTCGTTTTGTAGTACTTGTCTTTAGTTTCCCTAATTAGTTTAGTTAATGTATTTCTGTAAGTTTTGTATTTATTTAATAAAACTAAATCTTGGGGATTTTGTAGTCTTAATTTACTTAATTTATCTCTATTTCTAATTGATACAAGTAGACCACTAGTTATCCAAGGTTTTAGTTTTGTTAATTTAGAGTTGGTTGTAAACGTACTGGTAGACTTAGAGATATAGCAGCTAAGTAACTCAACAAATGTCTCGGTGGATTTATTAGTGATTTGGCATTTAATGACAGTTTCCCAATTTTCATTTGATAATAGATTTTGTAGTTTACTATAATTGATGTGACTTTTAGTTGTACGTGATTTATTGGGTTCAAAAGTTGAGTTCGAATCAATTAATAAAATAACAGGAAAATGATCTGTAATAGCCGAATTCATTATTATGCTATGAATATTACTTACTAAAGTTTCTTTAGCTTTTACAAAAAAGTGATCTATACAGCTACTAGAGGTTGAAGTAACACGAGTAGGACCTTGAAGATGATATAAATAACCATATTCGCTCAGTAAATTTATATATTCCGCGGCAGTTTGATTTGTGTCGTCCAGTATGTTTATGTTTATATCATCCGCAAAAATTTCAAGTTTATTGTCACAGCTTATCAAGTTTGTTCTTAGATCTCGCATAAAACCACCGACATCTGTTGAGGGCGGACGATATACGGCTGTAAGACCATAATTAAGTGAATTTACTGAAAATGTAACTCGCAAAAATGTATTGCCACTATCCAGTTTAATTAATTTAAATTTATTTTGGATAGCCTCATTAATATATAATATCACGCCATCATTTTGGTTAAGATTGCCATAATTATAAATTGTGTTGTAGTCATTTAAGTTATATTTATTCAGATCATACTGAATCTGCCATGTTTCTGTTAGTATAATTATATTGAACTTTAATTTAATTTGTTCAAGTAATACAATAAATTCGTCAAAATTTTTGTTCATACTTCTTATATTTAACATTATAATTGATAAAAAGTTATTATTTTCACCGTATGTATGATTAAACGTATCTATGCCACACACATCCGTAACTCCGTAACTTGTATTCATATTATGTGTAATGTCTTATCTTCTGACCAATAAAAATAATATTTAAACAGATTTCCGCTATTATAATTGGAATACAAAAAAAATAAACACAAGAGAAAAGTAAAGAAACCACCACCTAAAACTAAATAGAATTAAGTTTAATTAAAGTAATTTGAGTGTTGCTCCCCATCGGCTTAAATTAAATTCATATTTTCAAGGTCTTTCAAATTCTTTAAACGAACTTTCCGGTTATCTTTATTCACAATTACGATACCATCGTAAGTCCACGTATTTTTAAAACCAAATCGTTCGCTGGCGCAATGCAGCAATGTTGCTCTGTTTTTTGTTATGTCTTCTCTAATCTGCACTCCTGTACCCTTTAACTTTTTTTTAGCGGAAAATACCATGGCACGTTGTCGATAACCTATAAACTTAACTATAATTGGCCTAGTTTTATTACCTTGCATTCCAATACGATGACATCTGTCAATATCATTATTAGATAAAGTTAATCCTAATTGGTTGTTGCAAACGTTTAACACTTGATTTTCTACGTTTTCATTTCGCTCTTCTTTGATTCCCCAGATTCTCAAGCTGTTACGACGAGTGTATTGTTCTAAGTCGTCTAATTTGTTTCGAAGAATCTCGTTATCAGTTTCGTAATTTTTGATTGTCTTTTCCATATTATCGCATTTTGTTAACAACTGATTCATTTTGTCTTCTATTCGTATCATTACCAATTCTGATACTTTATCGGCTATTATTTTTAGAAAATCGACATCGCATAGTACGGATTTTGTGATTTCACTGATATCAGTTTTCTGCGCTTGTGTAAATACCATTTTATTATTATAGAAAAACCCACAATTTTAAATATAATTAGAGCAACACACAAACGTCTACTCTGTTCGAATGTACATTAGTGAATGTTCGAATGTACATTAGTGAATGAACCATGGACGTAATAAAAGTGCTATCCCATACTAAATGGGGTGCAGAAGCTCAAACGCTTTTAAACATATATCGCGTCTTAATTATGTCGCAAATGGATTATGGAGCTAATGTTTATGCGTCAGCTTGCAAATCGCGGTTGCTAAAACTAGATAAGATCCATAATATGATAATAAGGTATTGTTTAGGTGCTTTCCCTACCAGCCTCGTCTGTAGTCTCTATTGTGAGTCAGACCTACCCCCATTAGACATCCGGAGGAAACATCTAATGATAAGTTACATAATAAAGGTTAAATCGCAATCAACTCACCCGAATAGTAGATTTCTTTTCCCAGTAGAAAATGTTTTTGCTACATGAGTAACTATAACACGACCCCTCAGCATACGTTTCAATGAATTTCTGGAGCAAATAGAGGAAACAGTACCCACGCTATTTTACGAAAGTTAGTATGAGCACGCGCCATGGTTGATACCTGAAATTGAGGTGAGACTAGAACTTAAAAACTTACACAGAAGTACAACAAAGTAGAAAAATACTTACGTTCGTTCAAAAATATCATTGAAAGCTACACAAACACGACACTTATCTACACCGATGGTTCCAAAAGTGAATTGGGAACGGGATGTGCTGTTGTAATAGATAAAGTGACCCATTGTTGGGCCCTGAAAGCTGAAACTTCAGTATATGTAGCCGAACAGTGTGCAATATGGAAAGCACTGCTATGCATTCCCATGGTACGCACAAAAAAAACTTATAATCAGCGATTCGTTAAATGCTGTAAATGCTTTAACGGACATGTATACGAGGGATCCTTTGGTCGATATATGTCAGGTGTGTCTGTGCGATCTCAATAGATATGGAATCAAGGCTGTGTTTGTTTGGGTACCTGGGCATTCAGGAATCCCTGTAAATGAAAAGGCAGATAGTGCAACAAGACAAGCAATCACAAACCCACACATGAACGTGTCACATCTTAAAATGTCGGACATTCAAGAACATCTAAAAAAAAACTTTGAGATTTGGCAAGATAAGTGGCAAATGGAAGATACCTACCTTACGTATATTAAACAACAGGTAAAAGAAAAAGTGCACTTGCATGGGTTTCGCAGGGAAGAGCAAATAAAAATACATCGTTTAAGAATAGGACACACCAAAGTAACACATGAATATCTTTTAAAGGGTCAACATAGACCCCAATGCCATACTTGTAACACCAACCTTACTGTGAAGCATGTGATAAGTGATTGTGCAGATTTTGTTAATCAGCGGCAGCTGTATGACATACAGGCGGATATTGTGCGGAATTTCAGTAGTATACCAAGCATGAAAAATATGTTGCAGTATATAAAAGCAATTGGGTTGTATGAAAAAATATGATGGTAAATGACTACACGTAGTTTGAATCTATTTTTGTATGGCGAAAAGATCTAAGCAGTCGAAGCCATAATAAAAAAAAAAAAAACGTAGCATTACAACCTAATTGCTTAGGCAATGACTTTAATAATAACTTAACTTAAATAAAACAATATATCAGTTTACCATACATTCCAAATCTATCTGAATAATTAAAAAAAAATTTAACATATTACAATTTCACTATCAGTTTCAAAAACACAAACATTTAAAAAAACATATCTTCACTAAACTAAAAGACCGTACTGAAACAAGTTACAATTCAAATTTAGTCTACGAATTATCCTGCCAAAATTGCTCAGAAATTTACATAGAACAAACAAAACTACTCAAAAACAGAATCCAACAACACAAAAACTCTGTCAAAAACCAACATTTAAATCTGGACAACACAAAAACAGCTCTAACAGAACATTCCATAAATCACTTTAACAACTATGATTATCAAAAGCCAAAAATATTATATTCTGAAAAAAATACATTTAAAAGATCAATTCTAGAAATGATTGAAATAAAACGTAATAAAAACTCAATTAATTGCCGCAATGATATACAAAATTTAAGCAATTATAAGTTAATTATTAATACATTTTACAAAATTAATATTTACTTTCATTCAAAATCAAAAATTTTTTCCCAAATATTTAATATAACCTTTACCTAGAAAATAACACACAATGCATGCGCAATAAACTTTATATTACTTTATACATACATCTACACACTCAGATACACACAAATACGATAAATACATTTTAGAAAAATTTTTCAATTAAGGAATAATTAAAAATTATAAAATAAATTTCAATTATAGTTTATAAAAAAAAATACGGAGATGCAATTTACACTCCAATAAAAAACAAAAAAAAAACTGGTATAAAATTAAATTTTTATTAAATGAGCAATGTTATTATAAAATTTGGTAAGTACTTTACTGTATTTATGAATTATCTAATCCAATTTGACACTCGCCCTTAAACAAATATATTTATTATCTTTTTAACTTTTAAGCTTTTGTCATGTTATTTTAATCAATTTTTATAATTATAACAAATTTTAATATACATTTTTTTACAGAATAAAATGTTACTAATAAAAGCCTACATGTAGGAGAAACGTTAACCAATATTTTGAAAATAAAAAATATATAAAAAAAACTTGCTGTTTTATAGAAAAAAAAAACTCTTCATACATTATACTAGTTATCAGTAGTAGTTTTGCATAATTTTTTAATGTTTATTGTTAATTACATAAGTATTTATTTTTATGCTACAGATAAATTAAAAATATTATTTTTGTAAGAGTAAGAATTAAAACACACTTTACGCAATTTCCGGTGAGACATTCATGCTACTACTATTTTTAACTTCTGTTAGTGCAGATATGGATTATATCAATCTTAAGCGGTAAATGTTTTTAATTTCTACTTGACATAATAATTAATACTTAGAACTGTAATGGTTTATTTAAGAATTTTATTTCTATTGAAGTTAGACTTGTCAGGTTTTAAAACGCATATGTATGCGTACGCGATGATGAAATTAAGTATAAAATTTAAACTTTTATTAACTGACAAAACAAACATAAATGACATGAAATGTTATAATAATATAAATGCTATGATTATGATTAAGGTTTAAATGTTATAATAATATAAATGCTATGATTATCAACATTTTTGTTTTTGGACGAATACGAGATATGAAAATTAGGTATAATTAAGAACCGTAATTGCATTTGAAAATTATTAATGTTTTTACTTAAATCATTTCCTTATTTAATTATATAACAACACATTGTTTTAATAAATTGTATTAAATAAATATAAATCTTTATTTATTTATTTACATTAAACACACACTTTTAGTGGAGATTGACTACTACTATCATTGCTCTTTTAAACGCTTGCATTTGAAAACATAATATTTGTTTTTTATGCATTTACATTAATAAATAAAGTAAATTATATTAATAAAATAGGTATCTATATTTAAACCGGACATATAAATTTAAATGTAGTAAAATATGATGCCATGTGTTAAACTGCTGTCGTATTAACTTCAAATATTAAAATATGTATGTTAACGCAATACCCAAAATGTTTAAATAAATTATATACAATTTCAAATCAAATAATTAAAAAATAATTATTTAATGTAATTGTGTAAAATAATCTAACAATTATATTTACAATAAATTAGTTTGAATTAAAAAAATTATATATTCGTTCAAACTAAGTTTTTATACATGATTTATATATTATGTTATATTATTTCTAATATAAATGCATTGTTGTGACATATTACGTCTAAATTTATTGCATTAAAACTTTGCTAAAATAAGAAAATTAAATTGGGAGACTTGCGGTTTATGTTTTTGGTTTAAGTGCGCCCGGAAAGTATCCGATAACCAATCCCAGCTTATTTTTAGTTACAGAAAAACATTAATTCTTAATTAAACTTTGGCGAAAGTGTTGAATAAGTAAAATCGTTCTTGAATGACTGTAAGTATGGGAAAAGTATTTCGGCTTTGCCGCTCGAGAAACATTAATTTCAAATTTTATTGGAATTTATTTCTAACTTTAAAATATAAAGAGAGTGTGGGTACGTGCGATAACAATAATTTCGTTTTCAGTAATTACGTTGTAACATTAAAAATGATTTACGATGTGAAAATTATAAGGTTTTATTCTGGCAGTGCTTGAAACTTTTTGCTATGAAGTTTAAAAACTTCTTTAAGAAAGATACTATTAAATTGACAAATTTGTTTTTTTGCAAAAATATTTATAAACCTTGATTGATTTCTTCTAATTAATTTTATCACTTTATTACATTGCAATAATTTTGCTGAAGAAAAACACTTTTTGAAGTTTAATATACGCGTCATATTTTTTTTGGTAAAAGCACATCATTAAAAGCACAAAAAATCTAACAAATTCAGTTGAGTTTTAGATATAAACTAGTTTTAAATCAACAAGATACAACATCGGTAATGAGTAGAGTAGACATTTTATGAAGTTTATTTCAACGAGTATGCCAAAAAGATTATTTAACGCTGATGTCAGGTTATTTACCCAACAGTATTTGTAATTCATCGTGTTTGACTAGTTACGCTCTAGAAAAGCTAATAAAGTTCGCATGTACCGGCTATTCATGTTTTGCTTTTCTTTTATGAAAAACCATTTAACGACCTTTTTATGTCCACGTATGTTTCTCATTAAAAGAGTTATTCAAATTGCACGAATGCAATATGCAAAGAGATGTCTGCAACCTCATTTTAAAACATACTACAATTCAACGTTCGTCTATTGTTGGTTTTTGTCACATATTGCCACTTAACAAGAGTATACGTTGTATGTAATACACAAGTACTGATGTTAGAGGACAGCAGGATATTCAATGTTGATTGTATGTGTCTATTGTTACGAGCTGGGGGCAATTAAAAGCAATTTCATTCAAAGTAAATACAAACACAAATATTTCTGTTGTCGTTCATTTTTAATTGATAATTTTTGTTGCATGTAACTAAGTTTATTATAAACTTATAGCAGTATTCGATTAAAAGTATAAAACCACATTTAAAAGTTTAAGTATTACTTTAATTTAAAAATCAAATATTAGTTTCCAACTCCACAGAATGATGTTTATATAAGAAGGATAAAACTTTAAAGCTTTGTTCTTTAAGCTCTATACGTTCTTAAGTGTCGTATGTTTTTCAAACTCAATAGTTTTCAGTTATTGTTCTAAGTGGGTTCTACGATTTTATCTAAATTAATAAAATGCTATATTGGAAAAATATGTTTATACAAACCATAAACCGCTTGCGTTGTTTTTAATTAATTAAAAGAATATTTTCAGTTATTCAATCTTATTTAAATTTATATTAAATATTTAATGCATATTTTGAATTCTTTCTATTTAATAAAAATTCATAATGTAACGTACTGGTAAAGTTACATACTTTTAAGGATAACGTTGTTACTATTAGATAGTACTAGAATTTTTAATAAAGTAATTTCAAAGTATATGGTTTACGTTGTCGGCTATAACGAAGATAAAAGTATAATGGTTTTCATAACCGTTGCACGTTTAAAAATAAATACGATAAAACTTTAATTCAATTTAAAACACAATAAATATCTATTTTTAAATAAATAAAATAGGTTATTATAAAAATAACATTTTAATTAATTTAATGTATTGCCAATTTTTCTCATCTGCGCTACTCAATTTAGTAGCAAGGAGAATAATTTGATTTATTAAATTTTGTTACGGTTTATTTTTAAAACAAAAAGTTGCAAATTTTTGTAAGTTGTGCCTTAATAATAATAATAATAATAATAATGTTTATTGACCTTAACAAAATACATTTTGCGCGGTCAATAGAATGCAATCAGCAAAGCTTGTTTTCATTGCATCCCATTTTACATATAGATTTCTTTGCTACAATAATTTATTTTTTACTTTTAACTTAAAATTATATAATGAGCTTGTGTTCAATCTTGTGTAATACTTATTGAACAGAAATGCGCCTAAGTATGGAAAGGAACCTTTGAATTTTTCACAGTGGTGCTTAGGGATGCGCGCGGTTCGTTTTCTTTGCTCATGTTCACGTTTTATAAAGTCGATGGTACAATATAAGTAGGCTGGTGTTTTTGACATAAGAATTTTATATAGAAGTGTTAGAAATAACATTATATATCTATCACTTATTCTAAGTATTTTGAGTTCATTATAACATCGGATAACATGATTATGCTTAAGTATAAAAAAAGAAAACCTGAGACAGTTGTTTTCAACAACTTGCAACTTGTTTTTAAACTCATTTGTCAAGTGACCGTAGTATGTTATTAATCCATACTCAATTGAGCTGAGGACTAAACTGCATGTTATGTTATATTTAATATATGCAGGTAAGTAATTTTTAAATTCGTATAAAAGTTTTAATTTGCCATAACTCAATCGACATTTTGATATTACATGCTCAGCAAAAGTAAGGTCTTGATCAATTATGATTCCTAATATTTTAACCGACTCCGAAAATGTTATCTCTTGTCTCTCTATGATGATACTGGATCTAATGGTATAACATTTTTTTTTAACCGATGCTTTGCCGATACAAAGAACTTTGGTCTTTTCTCCGTTTAAAGTTAAACCGTTTTCATCCGACATTGTGATCACTCTTTGAAGATTCTCGTTCATTTGCTCAATAGCTTCGTTGAAATTCAAAAACGATGAGTGTATATATATATATATAATTGCGTGTCATCAGCATACATACTGATTTTGCAATTTTTTGTATGTATTTTGTCAAATTCTGCGGTGTATATAATAAACAAAAGTGGTTCTATAATACTGCCTTACGGTACGCCATTGTCGTTAGGTATTATGTCGGAACATATTGATTTATCCTTCAACGAAAGTTATACAAATTGCTTTCTGTTTTGCAAGTATGATTCTAGCCAGGCTAAGGCTTGAGTTGAAAATCCGTAATAGTGTAGTTTTACAACAAGTAAGGGTCTATTTAAAACATCGAAAGCTTTCGAGTAATCAAGTGCAGAAATATTGTAACTTCATTATTATCCCATGCGTTTGTAAAGTCGTTGATAATGTTTAGAATATTGGTATTTGTACTGTGCCTTGGTCTGAATTCGGACTGGAAAAAGGGTACAATGTTTTTTTTTAACAAAATCTGAAATTTTCTTGTAAATCCACTTTTCAAGGACTTTGCTTACGACTGGTACAATAGATATCGGCCTTAATAAACTATAGTCATCTGCTTGATTAACTTTAGGTAGCGGTATAATACACGCAGTTTTCCACTTGTCTGGAAATGTACTTGTATCAATAGATAAATTTATTATATGTGTAATAATATCTGCACACACTTGGCCAGCTAATTTCAACATAACGATACTAATGTTATCGTTCCCTACCGCATTGGATTTAAAAGAATTAATTATTTTATTTACTTCCGTACTAGATATGTGCTTGAATTTTAACTTTTCATTAATATTATTGTAGTTGTTTTTGTAATAATATTCAATTATATTATATGAAATATTTTTAAGGGGAAGAGCTTTAACAAAATGGTTGTTTATCTTATTAGGGTCGGTAATATTTAATGATATGGTTTTTTGAGTTCGTTTGTGTACCGAGTTTTGTTTAAAGAAACACCACAATTTTTTAGAGTTGTTTTTTATTTCATTAATTTGATGATTGAAGAAGGTTTTCTTTTCGTGTTTTATTGCCGTAGTAAAAAAATTCCGCATTTCCTTGTGGCTGCGAGATTAGCCTGCAGTCTGAAATTTTTGTATTTATTATGAATTTTGTTTCTTTCTTTAATCATAACTTGAATAACTGGTGTTATGTACGGGGCCCTCCGGTTTTTTGGGGTAAACTTTACTAAAGTAAGTGTAAGTAAAACAGGTATGCGAAAACTTTGTTGAAAAAATGAATTTTATTGTCTATTTAAGGCATGGTCACTACATCATACCATGGAAAATTATTGACGTCTTTCATAAAAGCATTCCGGTCAAAATGCCGAAATGATCTGCATGTAATTTGCCTGTGTTGGGAGACTATGTGAGATATATCAAGAATACACGACGTTAACATATGATCACTTATGTTAAGGTCTTCACAACCGGCATTTGAGTTTGCTAAATTATCTGACACACAGATAATATCTAGTAGTGCCTTAGATTTAGTACTGATTCTCGTAGGTTCCTTCACTAATTGCTTAAGGGCAAATACTGAAAAAACATTTTCTAATTTAAGTGCGTCGTTACTATTGTTCAGAAGGTTCACGTTCAAGTCGCCCATAATAATAAGTCTATCCACCTGAGGAGCAACGTAAGCCAAAACATTTTCAAAGTCTTGAAACCATTTACAACCTAAATCTGGTGGCCGATAAAACACACCAATACCATAAGTTATTTTCCTGATGTTTACTTTGATGAAAAGATGTTCCAGTTTAGTCGCGCTGGTGTACTCAATTATCATTACCTTATACCTGAGGTTGCACGAAATGTACATTGCCAAACCGCCTCCCTAGTTGTACGATCTACTCGAACTAAATTGAAGTTAGTTACAGCCAGCAAATTATCAAGAACTTTGGGATTTAACCAGGTTTCTGAGATGGCCTTATTAGTTGCTAATAAGGGGGCTGAAAGATGATGATAGGGACCTTATATTGATACGCGCTACTCTGAAATTTGACCCCGAGATATATGAACTATTATCTATTTCGGAACAGTGTTCATCACATGTTAGTTTAATTGAATCATTTACAAGTTTTTTGAATGCAGATTATTCCTAGGCTTATGTTTCATTACATCAATTCTGAACACATCTTGTTTTAATGTGTTAAGCATTTGTGTGTATGCAGTGCAAATATTGCGATCCTACGCCGCATGATTAAAGTTACATTCAATTTTTTTCACGTGGTTGTAGTAGACACAATTTGAGCATTTATATTTGTGTACGTCCTTTACTTTACAGTCGCGTACACCATGGAATTCGGCACAGAGTAGACAAACAGGGGAATTTTTACGTGGACAGTTTGCCGACGAGTGGTTGAATCCGTTGCACGTAAAACATCTTTTAAGTTCCATACCAGCATAGAATGAGCATCCTTCAAAGCCAATTAAAATATATCCAGCCTGAAGCAGTTTGTTATACAGTACCGCATCAGTATTTACAATCACCTAAAATATTTTGGAGTTTTTCTTCACCGGCGAAACAGACAAAATATCACATTTTGTGTCTTCTGAAAAGTATTCACTATGTTGTAATTTCAATTACTGCATAATAACTTCAGGATCTAGTTCTTCTGTTAAACCAACAATGCGTAACTTAATAGGAGTAGGATTGAGCTGCATTAGTTAATAATTCTCAGAGAGATTTTCTTCGGCCTCTTTTAGTAACTCTTGACTTGTTTAACTTCGATTTTCGAGGAAATTAACTTAACCTTGCTGAGAACATCGGACTTGGTTGTGTGAGAATCTTGTTTGTCATCTTTGGGTTTTATTAAGACTTTCGTTTGAGCAGCTGCTGCAGCGATATTTGCATATGAGTGTTTACAATTAGAAAGATCCACCTTGTTAGCAGTTGCGGTAAATTCATTCATTTTATTGGCAATAGCTCCGAGAACCTCTTTCTTTAGAACGCTCAAAGTTGATGTTAAATCAGAAATAAGTAGCGATTTCATCTCATTTAGTTTATGATTAAATTCATTTATTAATGCTTCAGAAAGACAGTGAAATTGCTGATTGCAATCAACAATGTAAGTGCGTACGCAGTCCTTACAACGTCATGTAAGACCGGGATGGTTTTTGAGATAATTCACCAGTTCAACAGGTAATGCAGCACAGGGAACATGATACGGTTTATTGCAAGGTCCTAAACAATTAAGACCTGGTGTTCTTGATATGAAGCTTTCAGCACACTTGGAACACGAAGGCGGCATTTTTACATGCAAACAAAGTAGCATGTTGACTGGACTAATGTTTTTGCGGGAATCACTGTGATTAATTATAGCCTTGTTTATATACATTATAGTTAGACAATGAGATAGCTTTATATGGAAACAGATTTTTTAGTCATATTAGATGGCGATAGTGAAAACAAAGTAATAATTAAATGCAAAGCCTCAAACCGTTTTTTGTTATTAAAAGATTGCAAACGATGGCGGCACAAGTAAGCTACTTACACACGCTATTAGTTTCGACATACGTGCAAAGCAATGTTTCACCAGTTAACTTGCTTTGATTCTTAAAACTCTGAGTTTGCAAAAATAATTCGTACACATGAATTTCTGTTTATAAACAAAATATAGAATGAATAAAATCCTGCAAACGTTTCGATAAAATTATAATCGGTTGAGTGGTTTGTTTCATTTACTTTGTTTAATTTTCTTTTCAAGCCGGAAGCCAACGAAGATGTGCTAATTTAATTTTTTTTAAATTCTTATACTACTCAAAGGGCACATAAAATATAAATATACAAGCTTATTAGCACTTTAGATGTATCTTTAGCAATAAATTCAGCGCTCGCCGCTTATTGGAATCACGGATAATGTTTTTAATCGGGTCATATCACTTTACTAAAGTAACAATCCGGACGCATGCTACTACATAGAAAAAATGCCGCTTATAGTAATCATAATTTAGGTTTGTTATCAATTTATTTTCAGGTTTGTTTCTATACATGATCAATAACTTATTTTGTATGCATTTTTGAGCTGAATTTCACAATACGGTTGTTTAGAGTGAAAAATTTTATCATTGTACTCTAAAAATAGTTGTTTTGCATATTTATCTTACTTTTGCAGCGTTATTTATTTATTAAAATAATTTGACTAATTTACGAAACTGTACATTATTTTAAAATCTGTAAATACGTTATCTTTGTGAATTAACTTGGAAAGCACGTGCCTTCTTAGAATAACAAATTAAATTAACAACGTCTTATGTGATAACGTTGTTTTGTATTTATTTTTAGTGTCAGCAAATTTCTGAGAAGAATTGTGTAGTTCTTAGAACAGTAAATAAAGCATCATAACGTTGTTGTTTTTGATTTCGTTTTATTAATGGTGTCAGCTTTTTTAGACGTTTTATAAAATTTTTTTTGCTTGTATATACAATCTGATTTCACCTTCTAAATTAACAACTTGTTAATCACATACACGCTGTATATATTTACTGCTTTCGAACAAATAAGCATTATCATTCGGTTATTGTTATCAAAAACCTCAAGTCCCACCGTGATTCTATTAAGCAGCGTGCACTGCATAGTTAAAAACGCACGCATTCGGCCAGAAATAATACCTGCATTACCTACAATATACCAGATCCCAGACGTGTTTTTATTATGTCAATAAACAGAAATATTCTACAAAGGACCATCCTTAGCTAAACTGTCCTGCCCACCCAAATCATCTTTTATCATTTTTTTATCAGCATGTGTATTCATTAACTAGTTAATTTTAACCTAATTTATATCAAATTTGAGTAGAAATTTTGTAAATTTGGTAGTTTATTTTATTGTTTTGATCGCTCGAATACTATAAACAAATATATTGTCTTCTATTAGGGAAATAATTATGTTTCTCAGAATACCAGTTGTTTACGTAGACCGAATTTCATAACATAAGTGTTATCGTGCATAGATATAATTTTCTTTCAAGGTTATTTTACGTGTAATAAAAAAAGAACGTATGTCTTATCCAAATCTATAAAACTGTATCTTTATAGATCACTGTAAGAGAATATACTGATCTGTAACTTAGAAATCTGTAATATTAACAAAAGCAGCGCTAAATATGTTTGCGTTTGCATCCAAAACTACTCTTGCATCCAAATTAATGTTTCCAATTTTAGCGCAGTCATTGTCTAACTATAATGTATATAAACAAGGATTATAGTTAAGAATTAGATTAAATTAAAATTAAAATAAAAGTATGTAGAAATTGTATTCTTCAGCGTATTGTGTGTTGCTTATTCAAAGTTTTGATGTGGGTTTTGTTGTGACTTATTTATTTATCACTTCATGCAATATTGTTAATGTTTGACTTTAAAGATATCAGTCAGTTGGAAATTTTACTCACTATTTGCGATATTTGTTTTCACTTTGCTGTTATCTCCTACTCCTCTGACCATTACACCATTTTGTCCCTTATTATGTTGACCACCGCATGCTTCGTACCTCAATTGTTAACTTCGTATAAATTAAAAATTAAAATACACCACAATTATTATACAAAACAACAAAATATCACGAAGCACAAACTTACACTTCAATATATTGAATCTATGATTTGATTACTGATTAAACGTAAATAAAACACAACAAGTTATTTTTGTAGCCGTAGCTACTTAATTAACTCAGGCTCTCTTAGTTCCTTTACATGTTTCTAAATCATTCTCTTACCTACTTGGTTTTCTGCCTTAGAAGCGAAGATAAGCCGTAAGGCAGGTGCCTCGCTGAACCGCGTGCTCACAAAGCACGTACCGATACCTAGCCCATCCGACTAAGTCTAACCAGGCTTTTCTTTAATAATACTTTTCCTACTCTTACCTATCCTTTATGTGACGAACTTGTACCAACCAAGTTCGGGTGGTTTGGTGGGTCCACATCCTCCTCTAACTAGGACAGTGATACTGACTAAAGAAGATCGTGTACTGCTTATGTATTTGCACTTCAAGGGGGAGCTGTGTTATGGAACTGCAAACTTTAACTTACTATGGCATTGTCAACTATGGAGGCAGAATACATAACACTTTCTGCAGCCGCACAAGAAACAGTATGGCTGGTGCAATTCTAGAACGTGTATTGGTCAAATATACTTTGGTTGACACACCAAGTTTTGTTGTGACAACCAGATTACATCAAATTTGAACTTCTAGATGCCTAGCGTGCTTGAACTAAGCATATTGATGTTCGACATCACTTCATTTGGCAAAAAAATGACGATGGACACATCAAAATCAGTTACATCAGCAGTGAAAAAATGTTGACCGACAGTTTAACCAAAGCAGAGCATGGTGCAAAATAAATGTTTTGTGCAAAAAGATGGGATTTGTGTTCAACTAACAAAATTTGGTTGTTGTGGGGGTGTTGAAATAAGAGTAGTTATAGTTTGAACCAATAGTTAGTTCATAGTGACTTTTGTAGTTTTAAGGCCGTTTACAATGTGTGTTACTTTTTCTTTTTCCGGTTGTTCTAACAAATGACGTGTTTTATTAATTTATTATTATAGTACTGAAACGTCCGAGAAGTTATTCGCAACTTCGAGAGCCTTCGAGAGGTTTTCTAGAACGTTCACCAAAGGATGTGGAACATACGGGAACGTTTTGCCAAAATGCATAATTATTTTGCAAACAAATCCGAAGTCAGTTATTCCCGTAATGTGAAGACGGCAGTGTTAAGAAGATTATTCAAGTTCAAATAAATAAATAAGTAATTAGCACGTGTGTGGAGATAAATATACGGAGTATAATCTTGTACGTGACTTTAGTGTAAACAAGTGTGCGAAGCTATCCGCAGACTTTATCTTATCTTCGTGTAAGTGATAGTGCTATACATAAATTATACTGTAGTAGGTGTTGTATTAAATATCTTTAGATTTAATTAGTTCGGTTAGTTTAAACGTGTATATATTTGTAGTATAAATAAATTAGTTTTAGTTAATACAATTCGTAACAGTACTATTTTACTTTATTTAAATTTAGTTTCTAATTTACTATTTCAATAAATACTAAAACTAACAAGTTTTTAAATGAATCTTTAAAATAATAAAAAAATAACTTTACATGTTTAAACTTGTTCTATGATAGAAAAATCAGTAAAAAATTTAAAAAAGAAAAAAATAGTCAAAATATGAATTTGACGAAATAAACAAAACGTCTATAAATTATTAAAAATTCCCTTTTACCTATACGTTCGAACTGAAAATTCGATACTATGTAATTAATCTTTTTTGTAACGCAAACTTACAAACAACAATGTACAAACAAAGAAATGATTTCATTTTTGTAATAACAAGTTTTTGAATTGCATTGTCCCATTGTATTTAATTCTGAACTCCTTTTTAGTGCAACCGCGCGAATGAAAATTTTTAGTGAGATGACAGCCGTGCCTTTGAAACACAAATTGTCTTGCTTAATAAAGTATCCACGTGCTCAGAATTCATAACCGTTTCTTCATTTGTAAATTTTATTAGTTTTATAAAACAAGCAATAACACTTATAAAAAGTGTTTCTACGGTATATAACAAATAAATTATTTATAAAATTCTTTATTATCTTCAATTAAATTTAAAGTAATAAGAATTTTTTCAAGCAATCTTGATCTCTTCATAATAAAATGCTTTTGGAAAGATCCAGTTTTTTTTGTGATAGTTTAGAGGCAAACATATGAGAAAACGATTTTAATTTAAATGTAAATCAAACTGTGCAGGTATAACATTAGCCAATTTCATGCAGATACAGAGTGAGTCGTTCTTGGAATCATCGGTTTTAAGATATTTATTATGCATATATTGGCTCTAATTGTATTTTATTATAATTACTTTAATCTTTAAATAAATAAAATCTAATTATAAATAGGTTCGAAAAACTGTAGCTCCACATTAATCTTATTCTCCTGCATGTGATTAATAGATAAAATCCCAGTCTGGAGCTTACAAAAAAAAACAAATAAAACAAAAGCTATTCCAAAACAATTCATTAACGTAAATTAGCTTTAAATGTCTTTGAATAAAAAATTACTAACAGAATCAGCGGCTTATTCCTCACACAACTGATTATATCGATGGATTTAAAACGTAACGTTGATTTTTCCGAACCTTACAATTCAGTACGTGCTCTCTTAAATATTTGCTTTATCATGCATACTAACTAAAATAAGCTTTTAATATTTGAAACTGGTCATGTTTCACATTATATACACAGTATATAAAGAGTATATGTTCCCATTAGGGGTTTAACTTAAAAATTAATGAAACAAAAACTGACACAATTTTTTTCATTTTTTTTAATGTAATATAATTACCCTACAAAATTAGTTAATTAAGTCAGATACTTCCTATATAGAAGGGGTACTAGAAAATCCAATTAAGTTTTTTTAAAATAAACTTATATGTGTAGTAGTATCAACTTTGCGCTACAAATCAAATTAGTTTTAACTTAAATATGTTTAATTCTTACACAAAACGCGTTCAGTTGTTTATTAAAATCGTTTTAGAGAAAGGATGTAACATGGATAATTCAGAAACCTTATTACACACTTGTAAATTGTGTTTTGTTCGGGTTTTGCGCAATTAATTTTATATTAGGTGGTTTTATCCCATTTGAGTGCTTTTGATTGGTTCCGATTCAAATAACTAACTACATTAACCGATATCCGATTGCAATGATCTCGTGGGAGCATCTGCTGTCCCATCTTTATGTTTGACTTGTGTTTTATGATAATATTTGTAAATAATGTAATTAAACCGAAAACATACACTGATGATAAAACACTTTTAATATAGTAAAAGTATGAAAAAAGTATATGTTATTAAAACATTTTTCGATTGTTTTTGAAATTTTATAATAGTTAAAAATTAAAGTTTAGAACGTGACAGGTACTAAAAATTGCTGATTCTTTCTTTAGAAAAAAACATTAATATTGTTTTCATTCACAAATATAGCATTAAAATAATGTTACAGTAATTTTGACAAATATTGCATAGCTGAATTTTATTGACGTCTGCTTATCAAATCATTAAATTGACATTACCTTATTTTTTTTTAAATTTAAATTACAAAATATTTTCTTATGTCATCATTTCAGGATACATTTGGTTTTTTTTTTGTTCTTTTGCCTGTTCATCGTCTCTATTCTATGATTTTTGCATTCCATCTGGTGCTCGTTATTTTTGCTACATGTCTGTTACAAGCTTATAGGTCTTACGAACCTTGCACGACCAACTCACACAGTCGGAGATAGGGGAGGTTCAACTAAATGAGAGTTAAAGGGCGCCAGATCTTTTAGAAGTAAAGGTTCTATCTCGATCAGGACAGAAGGTTCAAGCCTGTAACGAATTCCAGGTTCGTAATCCTAGTTGCACTGGTGTTTGTGTAACCAACCACAAAGGATGATATGTTACCATAAAGAAAAGATAAAACAGGTATAACAACTTTAATTTAATGATGTGGAGTATTAACAACTATAATTCAGTAACGTAGAAAATTAATGGATATAATTCAACAATGTATAAATCAGTAACGTAGAGTCTTAATAACTATAATTCAATAACGTAGAGGATTAGTAATAATAATTCAGAAATTTTTGTGATACATTCTAAGTACATAAATGAAGGAAGGGTCAGCAACCCACAATACATAAGTACACCTCGGGTGTCGATAAACGAAGAAAATTTCCCATTAAATAACGAAGGTTTACAGCATGCAATATCACAGAATTAGATATTGACAATACCTAAATGGTATTAAAACTATTGCAATTGCGTATGTTGAACAAATTAAATTTTGTGAGTGACCTTCTTTGACAGCGACATAATAATTAAAAAGATAACTTACCCACAATCCAGCACTTCCCCAAAGAAAACGTTTTCCTCGTTGAGTAGCCCGAAATAGTATGAATGTAAATCGTGTCAACGCAATGACTCACGAAAGTCGAAGTCTACAAAATTGTTAATAAAAGAAATTAGATATAAGAACCCGATATATCGAATGCTGTTTCTCGCAATTATTAAGAGGTGGTTGTCACAATCGACTGACATCTAAGAAGTAACATTTGTTTTCGGTGTGGATCATAGCCTTTCAATTATTTATCGATATTCATTCTTCATTGTTCTTAATTAATTAAACCATCACATGTGGCCAAAGCGTGTCGTAACGGCTATCAAATTAAGAAAGAAATTACAAAAGAATCCTAACAATACGGATGTAAATATCTTACCTGTGACGAATAAATTACTTTAAATACGTAATGAATTTATAATTTAATTTCCATCACAGTTCTATTAATTTTAAATTTTCAGATTTAGGCAACAGAGGCCATTTTAGGTAGTTGACAGCTTAAATGATTTGACCGCAACATTTCAGTAACCAGTAAAATCGGCAGAGGGCGTCAAAACCGGAATTTTAATTCAATATACGTTACGAAAATTTTGCACGTAACATGTCTCCCAAAATCCTACTTCAGAACTGCGATTTTAGTTATTATGTTGGATACCATAGTTATCTTGCTGGATTCTTTTTTTAATCTCTCATTGTTATTGATATGGTTTTCTCCAAGGTTTTCTGTGTAACTCTTAATTTCTCGTTTATTTTTTCGCAAGTGTCCATGTTTGGGCATCATATGTTAACACCGAAAATACGCATTGGTTAAATATTTGTTTCTTTACATATTGGGATAATTACTATTTTTTAGAATCAGAGTCTAAAAAATATCAAGCTTTCTCACGACAAAGAAATGGTAGTATGTTGCACAAATCATGGTAAATTAAATATGTATTTTGCGTAATGTAATTATTTAAAAAAATTGTTTTTGTAAAAATTATTAAAAAATTATTTATTTACCCACTGACATTAGAAGTATTACGCCCAGAAGGAGTAATTTCTTCAACTTGATTTTTTGACAGTGTGGTAGTCTTCCACCGGGAATGAAACAATAACGTTTGCAAGAAATTTTATTAACATGTAGACTTCATTTCAAGACTAAAGAACCGCTGCGCAGAAACCAATTTTGTTCCGAATGTCAGTACACTAGCTAACCAAAAAACGTTTCCAACTTTCATACGGCGTTTGAGGTGTCCACATTCATTCCACAAATTGTTACAAACTCTTTTTCATCTTTGTGTTTTATATTTTTTTATATTATATTTATCGTTTTGTATGCATTCATTTAGATAAATTAAAGATAAACTATTACAATTAATGTACATTGTTTACAGCAGATGTTTTTAGTTATAATTTATTTCGCATGATCGTGAAATTCCGAATTCATCCGACGCGCACCTCACGGTTCTTTAGTCGTAAAATGATCTCTATCTAATTTAAAAAGAATTAATAATATGTTTGGTTATTCCGTAGCTGAGTACACTTCTGTACCCGTCTAAGCGACGACAAAATGAGATGGTCGACGTTTGTTTGTGGTAACTTCTTCCAAGCATCATGAACTTCGTGGAGTTACTGTGCCAAAGTCTGTGGAGGATGATGCAAAGCGGAAATTCTCAGCCCCATTTCATCCCACACATGTTTGATGTGATTTAAATCTGGTGAACGCGGTGTTTACGGCAAAACATTTACGCCTGAGGAAGTCCATAGTTTGACAAGAAATATGGGAACGTGCGTTGTCTTGCTGAAAAAAGACGCGTGGACGGCCATCTAGATAAGGCAGTAAAGTAATTCGTAGGACATCATCAACATAACGCGCAGCTGTTATACTGCCTCAACTAAAGACAAGTTGTGATTAGTTACCATAGTCAGTAGCCCCCCAAATCATTACAGTCCTGTATAAATGCCTCTCAACAGCAAATCCAATATCAGGTTGTTCTTTACAGCGGCGTCTTACCCTTCTACGACCATCGTGAATACCTAAACAGAATCTTGATTTGTCACGACCATACTCATTACCGTCCTTGCAATACAATTAACATGACGTTCAATTTCATAGGATAAACCAGTGATTCCCAAAATGGGCGCTACCGCTTTTTGGTGGGCGCTGCAGAGGGCGGTGAAAGCATAAAAAAGGGAAGATTTAGAAAAATTGATTTATGTATTCTGCTCATAACGCTTAATTTTCTTTGAACGACGTACTGGGCGTTGGCTCGGTTCCCGCATACTCCCTCATTTGCATTGAGGAATGTGCAATCGCGCACTGCTACTGTTCATGTGGTGCCACTGAATTGTTGTTCCAAAACACGTGAGCACTACAAGCATTACTGCGGACAACTGCCACGCGTGCGATTGCTCGATTGCAAGCCCAAAGCCTAGAACTGCAGCGGCAGTACTGACAGATTAAATTAAATTAGATTGTTGTAATGACAAGTTAAAATTAAGTATTATTTATTTAATTTGTGATAATTATAAGCACTTTACAATTAATAATATGTTAGATTTTAAAAAAATTGCGAAACTAAATACTATGAGATTTTTATTTAATTTAATGTTTATCTCTAGTTAACGTTCTTGCACCCCAGATTTGTCAATATTGTCATCGACGACCTAAAAGAAAAAGAACGACGACAAACCAGCCTGATGTTCGACGTTCTGGCTGATGAATAGCAGTCGTTGTTTATCAGTTAAACCTGTTATACGCAAATTAAAAAAATAATTAGTGAGTGCGAGTTAACGGGAATTAACCTTTATTAAATTTAAATTAAGTCAAATGACTGTTTAGGCTTGCAATTAAACTAATATTGAGTGCATGACCGAGAGCGTAAGGTTATTTATTTTAGTTTTTTTTTTACAAAAATATTTAAAAAAATTGCAAAAAAAATAATTATAAAAACACCTCTATAAAAATTTTATTTATTTTTTATTTTTTTACAGATAATAAAGGCTCAACCAATGAAAAAATGTAGGCACTATAATATCAAATATTTGAAATTGAATTGAAAACTTTATTGAGTCGTTTGTAAACAATACATTGCCTGATTTGCCAGAAAGTTTTAACGAAACTATGAAGCTTTCCAGACTAAAAGAACATTTGACTAACATACAAAAACATACAAAAAAATATAAGGGTTTATCTTATTTTCAAACACTAAAAGAAAAATTTATCAAACAACCGACATTGGCAAAACTCTTTCCAACCGCAACCACAGAAGATGGCGATGACTTACTTGCTTCTTACAATATTTCGTTAATGATTTTAAAATTGGGAAAACCTTATACTATTGCTGAAGAACTAATTGTACCGGCTATAAGTAATACGTACTGTGTTACATAAGCCAGTATCTGATATTATCAAGAAAAGTTCGTTGAGCAATATTGCAGTCCAAAGAAAAATTGATGAAATGACTCAAGATGTTGAAGATTCATTGTGTGGCTATTTAAAACATTTCGGTTCTCTATTCAATTTGATGAGTCAACTTTGCCAAGAAATGAAGTTTTACTTTTACCATACGTGCAATTCAAAAAAAAAGAACAAATTTGCCACAAATTATTATTTACTAAATATTTGCAAAACTGATACTACAGGAGAATCAATATTTCTTCTATTGGATGAATTTTTTAAAGAAAAACACACACCGCTAAGTAACATCTTATCAGTAGCCACATATAGTGCTCCAGTAGTGGTAGGGCACTACAGAGGTTTTCTTGCATATTTAAAACAAGAGGTGTCGAATGCATTGACAGTATACTGTATCATCCATCGTTAAATTCTAATTTCCAAAAATTTAAGTGCACGCTTACATAATTCATTACATTATGTAATTAAAGCTATAAACACAATCAGAAGGAACTCTTTGAATGACAGATTATTTCAACAGTTTTGTTTTGAATACGATGAGGAGTTTGATCGTTTGCTGCTTCAATCAGAAGTTCGTTGGTTCGTACCTATTTAGATAGGTTTTATAACCTATTTAATTCGGTACTGGAGTCTTTGAAAGATAAAATGATGCTTTACAATCCAATTAATTCAATCCAAAAGTGACATTTAATGAAAGCAATCTTCAGCTTCAGGGTGATGAACTGAATTTAATAAAAACAAAATCTGTTATTTCTGCATTTGTGATAAAATTTCTTCTGTGCAAAAAAAATTTTAAACGATCGGAATTCAACCAATACCCAAATTTACCAAAAACAGAAAAAAAAGATGAAAACATACTTTTTTATCTAGCGAATGCGCAGCTTTTCCCCTCGACTTAGTGTAGCAATTGATGGTGGCCTTTCCTCCCAAAAGAAATCGCAACTTTAAAGGTTTCCGAATTAACGTAGCAATTGATAGTAGCAGCTCCTCTCAAAAGAAATTGCAATGTTAAAGGTTTCCAACCCCTTAACGGTGTGGATAGTTAAGTAATAGTGACGTGACGTCATGGAAATTTTTCCCCAAATATGCCACCAGTTTGTTATCTTCACCGATAAAGGAGAGGTGTGGGGGGTATGGAAATCCGCTATAGACCACTAGGAAAGAATCAAATTAAAACTCCAATACCGGAAAATCTAATGACTTACCCTGACTAAGCTTCCACTAAATAGCCACAAAATTCATTTGCAGATTTACGTGGAATCGCGTGAAATAACTTAACCTTCGGATTACCAAGCAATTCTTGAGGCGCCGATTACCAAGTGGGGTCAGATTTGACCCCAAGTTTTTTTTCTTATTTTGTAAAAAGAAACGATTAATTTGTAATGGTAACCTTTATTATTATTTTAAATTAACATTAGATTTCATATAAACTAATAAAAATATAAAAATAAAATGTAAACATAAATTAGTGAGGGCAACAACTATTACATATTATTGTAGTTTTTTTCTGGCAATGTTGTTTAGATACAAAGAGTTTGCACTTTTCACATGTTTCCGAACATTTTTTGTCATTTGCTCTTGGACATATTTTAGAACGACCTCTTTTTGAGCGAGCGATAGTTTCGTCTTGCGGTCCCACTTCCTCTGGTTCTGCGTCTGCCAAAACCATCGCTATTTTATTCTCCACATGTCTTGGTAATACTTGAAGTGTACGTTTTTTGATATATGGGATTACTAATTCAAACCCAAGTTTTTGCAAAAATAATCTCCTTCGGGATGTTTTTCCTTTTTCAAAATTTTTAAATTTCGTAGTGTATAGAATAAATGCATTCATGGCAGCAATATCAAGGAAATTAAAAAATAGAACAAGAGGCCCGCGATTTGTATTTTTTCTGCATGAGTATTCCTTCACCAGCTATTATAGTCCAAGATAACTTGCGGTTTGTAACTGAGGTCTTCTCCGGACAATTCCAAATCTTGGTGTTGCCTTGAAAGTAACGCTTCTATATTTTTTAGGTACGTAAGATACTAAAATTGTGTCTTCTCCATATAGAATTTCGCTTGAGTATTCAGCTCGATTTCTTTTTGGCGAAAATTCTTTTGGTATTTCTCTACGTGTTTTACGAATTGTTCCGGTCAAGGTTTTTGACTGCTGCAGTTGCTCCTTCACCAAAGACATAGACGTAAAAAAATTATCTGTGGTAATACCATAACCCTCTCTCAAACCCTCAACCAAATCCAAAACTACCCGCTTCCCTAGAAATGAAATTTTATACTCGTGCATAAAACGATAAAATTGAGTTTTATCTTGTTCTGGAGCGTTGTCTACCATTCCAGTATATATTTGGAAATTCCAGCAATATCTGTTACTAACATCGCATAAAGCCCAGATTTTAATTCCGTATTTATTTGGCTTCGACTTTATATATGTACACTTGAAAGGGACATTTTTCACGGAAAGGAACAAGTTGTTCATCAATACATACTTCAGCATTAGGGTTATTCGATTTCTTGCAGTTTGCAGCGAGAATATTGTGAATGTTACGAATAGCTGCTAATTTATCTGTTGCCCGTCGTTCTTCTCGGGTGTCCATATTGTCAAATCGAATGTATTTCAAAAGGTTTCTCATTCGATTACAAGACATTGCAGCACAAAATATTGGTCCATGGAGACACATGTATTTCGTACTTCACAGCTCCAATATTGGTTCTTGGCGTGCTTTCAAACCACTAGCTAGAAGCAGTCATCCAAAAAATGTATGTAACTTATTCGCATCTACTGGATTCCACGTATCGCCCACAATTCTTCTAGCTCGAATGTTTGTTTCTCTAAGTATTATGTTCATAATGTTTTCCGAGATAAATAAATGGAAAGCATCTAGGTATGTTAAAATATGTTCACTGAATTTTGTTAATCCTGGCGGTGTTTTTAGAATATTTCGCTGATTTCGTCTTCTCACATGAGGCTTATCTTAACACAGCAGACACACTTTTCAACTGATTCGAACAAACTTACCGAATGTAATGACTAAAGACGGAATGGTAGTAATCATGATTTAGACGAATAACACGTTGAAACAAGCAAATTAGATGACAAATTCAGACACATATTATAATTACTTTTTAGAACCTCGGTTACCAAGTGGGGTCAAATATGACCCCAACGACAATATTTTTTTTACGTCGCAAAACAAATAACAATTGAAAAATTTGTTATATATTATTAAACATTGCTGAAAGAAACTCAGCTAAAAAAATATTGGGACAGTTGTAAAAAAAATTAGGGCGTGTACTAGTGTACACATGTAAGAAGTGAAACTTCTTTATGGCCTTATTTTTCGCAAAATGATCTACATGCAACTTTTCAGAAATTGGTTAAATAAAGTTAAATTAGATACATTTTAAACAAAAGGATTTTATTATCATAGACATGAATACAAATTTTTGTAAATCAATTAACTAATTTTTGTAGATTCAATTTCATATTTCAGTTACCATAAGCCATTAATTACAAAAATATATAATAACGATGACAATGATAGTAATAATTCTATTACAATTAATGAAATGCTGTAATAATCTTAGTAGCAAAAAGTTAAAGTGAAATAATTGTATTATTTGTATTCATGTCTATGATAATAAAATCCTTTTGTTTAAAATTTATCTAATTTAACTTTATTTAACCAATTTCTGAAAATTTGCATGTATATCAATTAATTGACGTTCATTAAATTAGCAGTCTTATTAATTAATAAATACTATTTTAATGAAATCATATACATTGACCGATAGTTACAATAAGAAACTGAGATTAACCTTAAATATTTTAAATTTAAAATTAGATAAATTTTAAACAAAAGGATTTTATTATAATAGACATGAATACAAATAATACAATTATTTTACTTTATTGCTACTAAGATTATTACAGCATTTCATTAATTGAAATAGAATTATTACTATCATTGTCATCGTTCAAACAGAAACTGAGGTTAACCTTAAATATATTAAATTTAAAATGTCATCGTTCAATCAGAAACTGAGGTTAACCTTAAATATATTAAATTTAAAATGTCATCGTTCAATCAGAAACTGATGTTAACCTTAAATATTTTAAATTTAAATTAATAACATATTTCAGAATTTATACTCTATGTCAATTAATTCCACCCAAGTATTAGAAAAATAGATATAATTACTTACTTTTGTTAAAAATCCACTGGAATTAGAATTAAAATAAAGCCTTTGATTTTGTTGATCACTTTAGTATTGATATATTATTTATCACGTCGCTATTGCGTTTCAGAAAAAATGTGACGCGTAACGGAATAATTTAATGTGACGCGTAACCGAAAAAATGTGACGGTAAATTTTTTTCCAACGCCGATAAAGAAGTTTCACTTCAAAAAAACTTAAGAAAAGACAACAAAAACAACACGTCTGGGGTCAAAAAAGACCCCAATGGTAATCGGAAGGTTAAGAGTGAAAGCCTTGTTGGGCGTATCGGTCTGTGTATCACCAGACGTTACCGGAAAGTGAATAAAATACGCTTATAGAATTTGACAGCGCCAACGAAAGGTGGGCGTGTCGAGGACAATTTTTATACTGAAAAAAATTTAACTACCAACTTTTTAACATAACACATTGTAGTTCTAACATTAAAGATAGGCTTTGTAAGCAGGTTGGACTACTAGACCGTTTAAATTTGTAGAGAATAGTTAAGCAAAAAAAATGTGACATTTTGGCATCTAACGACAGAGTTATGTAAAGTCACCTGTAATGTAATAATACCGAATACTTCATGTATGTCTATCATGTCAACGTAAATATATTATTTTTGTGTCAAGAAAGTAAATTCGAATTTCTTTTAGCTTGTTATTTGTAGTTGTAGTGAATTTATTTGCATATTTCACATCTATATAGAACAATGCTTTTGAAACCTGAATTATATTTTTTTTATTTTTGATAAAAGTATGTATGTCTGTTCCATATAATCGAATTTAAAGCACTTATTACTTATCTTCCATTTGTAATTTGTAGTTTCTAGGTATGTGTACTAGTTAAATACTTTTGTGACCTAACTGCAATTTAACGTCAGATCTTTTGAAAATTCCATACGCAGGTATAATTAGTTTTGCTGCAGTTTATGTTTAAACTCCTATCGTTGTAATTTTCTACTTGATTTTTGGTGCATGTATTGCTAAGTTTTGTACTATTACAATTTAGTCATTAGCAAAGTGGAGAGTATATAAAGACTCTATCGAACTTGCTCACTTTGTCGAACCGTAGGAACAGGTTTATATATAAGTGATATTAGTACGTTGATAAGAACACCTTATCGAATTGTTTGCTAATAGAACAGCCTTGTTGACTTAATAAAATTTAAATGGAAAGTATAGGCAACACACTGCGCCACGAAGTGACACTAACACAAATACAAGTTTGAGAATTTTGTAACATTAAAAACAAACAACATGTCAAACTTTATCGATAGGAAACCGTAATAATTAACTCCCGATACAAACTGGTCGTAAGCAAACCGACAGTAACGTACTAAAATAAAAATCAATAAAGGCACCTAAAATCGATACACGTACTTACTAGATCTAGGAAGGCTGGCAAAACATCCCTAAAAACTCTAACAGAATGTAATCGGACAAATACCACAAATATAATAATTCCAACACAGACTTGTTCCTAAAATCAGACAAAATTGATGCGTTGAACTTTTCATTACTTTGTAAATATTACTGTAGTAGCCATAAATGGTTTAACATGAGAACATAGTACACAACAAGCCTAATTAATATCTTCTTATAAAGTTATCTAAGAATGTAAAACGTATCGGAAACTCGCACTAATCAATCGAAGAATTGTTACATGTGTAAATCAACACAAGACGAACGTAACATCCAAAGACTATACCAACAATGCTACAAACAAAGCATAAAAATAAATTTTAACCGCAAAACGTATCGGTACATTTAGTAAGTTTTGTTGAGCATTGGTTTGGGTTGTATTTACTGAGCTGTCTACGTCAAATATGTCAATATCGTTAATCCAAGAGAAAAAAAATCTACTAAGCCAATGCAAAGTTGCCCACTGAAAATCGAAATGTAAAATACAAAATATAAAGTGTGACGGATAAAACAATTTTTTTAACATAACAAATTTGTTTGCTTTCATGTCATGATATTTGTTTTTATAATGTTGCAGTGTGGAATTTCAGTAAATTTTAAGCACAGTGGGTGATAAAATAGAGGTCTGCCGTAAACCTGTTGTCATTTAAAATGATCCAAATAACTCAATCGTAAATTTAACTTTAGACACTGTGTCTACTTACAAATTTTTTAAATCATGTATATTATTGTTAACTGCAGTTTATGGATAAAATTATGAATATCATTTTTGTAAGGAATCTAGTTAGACAATTAATTAAAACTAATTTAATAAATAATAAAAATATGAATTCGTAATTATAATTATTAGGATTGGACTTGATTCTTTTAATCAATTACTTTAACATTCACGTAATAAACTATATACAAGTAATAACATTTTTAAAATGTATCTTTTTCCATTTAAAAGAAAACTTTAACTACAAAATGTTTAATTTCCAGAATGTTGACTTACTGAATGCCTTTAAAATTCTTCAAATAGTTTAGAACGATGTGAGCAGTGCTCCAATAAAAATTTCTTTGAGTTATGTAAAGTTTTAGGGTTGTAAGTTTTAAAATTAAGTATTAAATAAGTATCTCTAAAAAGTATTGTCACGTCACTGTGTATTTTAAAGTTAAAATTAAAATTAAACAAATTGCTGCTTTAAATAATTAAGAAATCACAATTATTGATTCAGAAATAATTTAATTTGACAGTAAACTGTAGAATAAAATTTAATTTATTTAATTGTAATGTTTAAAAACTAAATTTTTGTGAAAGCTAGTAATTTTATAAATTCAAATTGTAATGATTATATATTATTAAAAAAAATTATAATAATTATGTTAATACATATAGGAAGTAAAACAGTTTCTTGTCTAAGTTTTTAGTTGCAAAAAAAAACAACAAACTAAATCGTTATACTGTTATTATTAATTTATGCTTTATAACTCGTATGAAATTTTAAATCTTGTTTAGAGTTTGGTTGTTTAATTGACTTTTTAAATTACATAAAATAAACTTGGTTAAAAAACCGTAGTAGTAATTAGAGTACATTTATTATAAATAATTACATTTATATTAAACAGAAGCTCACCTCCTCATTTGTATTATTTTGTTATTTGTTAAAAAATCCTTATTGAACATAGCAATTTAATTACACAGACTACGTTATTATGGTGTTACTATGTTACATTTACTACACTTATATTTTATGAAGTATCTATTAATTCGTTTATGTTGTAATTTGAACTAAAGTACTTAATCAACACAGTTGTAAACACAGTATCGGGCATATATGGATTTCGTATTCATTAAAACTTTATGAAATTACCATATAACCTTTTATTCCATATGAGCACAGAATCGTGGTTGCAGGTTAGTCACGGTTTATGTGTTTAAAATTAATTTAATACACTTTCAACAATATTTGAATTTCAGATTCAAAACCGTATCGGACGAGTGCTATTTAGCAAACAATATAAAAACAAGAAATTATAGATTTCTGACAAAAATAATTGTTAGCTATTGATATGCAAATAAGCAAATATTAGTAAAAATTGGTGTATATAGAATTTTAGTTTTATTACTCTATTAAATAAGATAACTTTTGTAATTATTCAGGTAAATGCAAAATCAAATTATTATTTGTTGCAATTGCAGTTATACAAAAATCAAATTTAATTACATGTTAAAAAATAATTTAATTAATTTATTAATATTTATTTATGTCTACAGTTATTTAAATTAATTAAATAATGCAATACTTATTAAATTAAATTAAATTATAATATGTAGAAAAATTTAAAACTTGGTCTTCTGCAGCTGTACGCACTTTTTTGGTCTTAAATTACTGTTTTTTAATCTCACAATTACAAATGCTTTAAATTTTAATCGGTAAAATAATATTTGTAGTACTGTTATAAGTTCACAAAAAAGTTATTTTATACAATGGGGTATAATTACTTGATATGCACATTTAATATTCAAATAATAAATAAAATATAAAATTATTAAGTCTGGTCTTTAAGGACTTTTAAAAGAATTCTTAAACTTTCTAAAGGACTAAAAGGTCATGGTATTTTTAAATTATTATACATTGACAATAGAATTCTATCGATTTCTTAATAACCGTAACAATAGCAAAAGTAAAAGCGATCACAATAGATCGAACCTTCTCGCAAGACAATAAATTAAACTTTTGTATATAATTAATATTAATCGTAGTTTGTCACATAATATAGTTGTGACATTGTTTTACAAATAAGATAATATGTTTATTAATAACTTGTTCGGTTTCAATACGTTTAACTTTATACTTACGTGCATTATTTAAATTATGCGAAAGTTACTTGGTGATAAATCATTAACATGAATTGTTTTTTGATTATGTGCTCGTAAACATATGTTTACAATAATTTGAAAAATTTTTGTATTAGGAAATTTATTTTATAATTTTTTGTTAGTAGAAATGTTTAATTAAACGTTAGGTTGTTTTTAAATAAAAATATAATCAAAAAAGCGTGTTTATTATTTAAACTATTCAAAACAACATAGTTTTAATAGACATTTAAAAAATGTTTATTAACTCGAAGTTATTTCTATTTTTATTAAACCTTCATTTCATGATTTTAATTTTTTTGAATAAAAAATATTTTTGATGTCATTTTGTGTTTTAGACTATGGGAAAAATAACAAAAAATCCAAATTAAGCTAAAAAAATACATCTGTTGGAAATATATATCATCAGGGCAACCTAGATAGTAATTAATAGGAAAGATTTAAAACAATCTGTATCTTTTGTACACACACAACTGCACTGCACATTTTGTAATTAAAAAATAAATAACATACAATAAAAATAATAATAAACGTTCAAAATATAAAAATACATTTATCGAAAGCAAAAATACTTATTTTACCACGGCAGCAGTCGGAACACAGACCTCTGGGTGTGAGCTTGAATGAAATTAAAATAAACAGGTTTCAATTCCTTTAATTTATTTGCAACTATAACATAATACACTAACTATTTACATTTAAAAAAAATGAACATTATTTGGATTAAAACAGTATTTGGAATAAAACAATATTTGGGCGTCAACCACCTTTAAATGGGTGATAAATAAAAAGCATAAAATCTTATAACTATTAATCGATATCAATTCAAAAGTAATAAACGTTTAATTTGTTACGGAGTATGTATTCCGAAAAGTTTTTGAAAACACAATTTAAATAATTTGAATTTAAAATGTAATAAGTAGTGACATAAATTTCAGTTAACTCACCATATATAATATGACGTTATCTGATATCTTCTATTTTTAGCACATTCTTTGTTGAAATGATAAGATTCTTCCTGCACAAAATAACGAATCAAACGAATGTAGATTTGAAAGCACAACAGCAGCCATAATACCAAAATATAAATCCAATGAATAAAAATCCAGGGAATAAAAGGAAAGACACCAATAACGGAAAATCTAGTAAATAAAAAAAAAGAAGACCGTTGCCTTAGATACAACGGTCTTGAAATCAATTCCTTTGTTTAATTGTATTGCATAACATTGTGAAATCACAGCAATTAGTTGGAATGAATAAAAATTAATTTGTTTGCGTTTTCAATTAAGAAAATTGTCTTCATTGCACCACTTACGTGAAAGCCTAAAGATGGCTCACACGGAAGTACCAACAAAAATCGATTGCTCGGTCGATTCGGAGTACGACGCGACGTTGCCAAACTGAATAAATTTAAGTGCAATATTAGTTGCAGAAAATAAACGAATGCAAAATTGAAATTTAATTTAAATGAACTCTAACGGGATGTTACAATTTCGCACACTTGAAATGGGTGAATGCTTTGCAATTAAGTAATTTGCATCTTAGACGCTTCCCTTCATATGTTATCCAATGCGAACTTTTTTCCAAGCGTGGTGAAACATGAGCTGCTGGTCTTTTACAACGTTTAGCACCATATGCTGTTCTATTTGGGAACTTGGTCTTCCTTATCTTTTTAGATTGTTGGACCCTATCAGGCAAAAACAATCTGCCACTTCTAATCGAAATTCCCATAAATTCAATGGTCTTGTAATTCAACATTTACTTCGTTCTTTCCTTACCCTTTTATATAAAAACCAAGCATTTATTGCGGTCACATCTAATAAATGGAAAAATATCTTAAGGTTCCACTATTTTGAGAAAAGTGGAATTTTGTAACGACCAATAAAACTATCAAGTAAATCAACCCTTCCATATGCTTGTTGCATTCTTGTATGACATTCGGACGATTAATTTCTACTTTTTTTAGTCTTCTGTCAAACTTTTTGACTTTTGAAATTGGTAATTCACCATGACAAGAAGACAACATGTGCACCACTTTATTGTTTTTCCGAGCAACTAAGCTCAGATTGACACCGTCCACATTAGTCATGTACTCTCCAGACGTTCCACGAGGCATTTATTTTAATTCTTTTTCATTAGTAAGCTTGTTGTGCGGACCTCTATTTCTACGCGCAGTGGTGCCTAGCATGTATATGCCTTGGCCAGTCATGTGTGCAAATAATGGGACTGATGTGTAATACTTGTCACAGAATTGTTGGTGATTGACATTCGAGCAAGTCTCGCTACAATATTTGCACTTGATTCCAAATCAGGCACTTCTTCCTTTCCTTTTCCTTTGTAAAGTAGTTGTTGGAACCTTGATAGACCTCAAAATTATAACAAAAACCATCAATCCCACACAGCATGAACAGTTTAAATCCCCACTTATTTGGTTTCATAGCATTGCATTGTTTCAAATGGTTGTAGCGTCTTGTTACAAGTTTATAGGTCTTACGAACCTTGCACGGCCAACTTACACAGTCGCAGATAGGGGAGATTCAAGTAAATAATAATTAAGGGCGCCAGATCTTTTATAATTAACACTTCTGCCTCGATCAAGACAAACGGTCTAACCTTGTCACAAATTTTTAGGTTCGTAATACTTTTTACTCTGATTTTCGGGTAACCACAATAAAAGAAAAAGGTATGTTACCATTAAAGAAAGATTGAACAGGTATAAAAACTGTAATTTAGTAACGTAGATTATTAAGTGTATCAAATTCTCAATCCATAAATGCCAGAAGTATCGGTAGCACACAAAACATAATTTGAAACGGAATGAATAGCGAAGAAAATTTCATAATAAATATCGTTTGTACACAGCATGCGATACACACAAAATAATTAATGAAACTACCTCAATGGTTTTGAAACAATGATCGTGATTACGGAAATTAACATAAGCAAACATTCCGTGAGTGACTTTTCTGACAGCGACAAAATAATTAAATAAACTCACCCACAATTCAGTACCTACTTGTTCGAAGAAAACGTTTCCTCGGTAAGTGAGCCTGGAATAAATTTGAATAGCAAATCGTGTCAACCCAATGACTCACAAAAACAAGATCTACAAAATTGTTATTTACTACTAAAAGAAAGCACACATAACATAACCCGATTATCGAATGCTGTTGTACACATTCAATGGAGTTTTAACCGTAGGCCATACAGAGTTATACTCGTCCCATGAAGGTACTTATCGTTATTATTCCCTCATTATTCTTTATTGAATAGAAACATGTGACGAAAGCGTGACAGAACGACTATCAAATTAAGAAAAAAATTACAAAAAAATCCTAACAAAACGGGTGTATATAGCTTACCCTGTGACGAATAAATTACTTTAAATACGTAATGAATTTATAATTTCATTTCCATCGCAGTTGACGTTCTATTAAATTTTAGACTCAATGAAGTGATTAGTGAAGAAATATTTGAAACATGTGTATGGAGTCTACAAGTCCAGCAATTTCTTTGAAAGATTGGATTTGCCTCAAAATAATACTGCATCATTGTTTAGTACAAGTCGTTTTCTCCAAACAATTCGGTTTGACAATTTTTTGTAATGCCTGTAGATGTTGAACATTGTAATGTCGTCGGCTTCTTGGACATACTGTGGGTCAGCAATAGTATCAGTATCAGAAAAGTCTTCATATTCATCTTCGCTTGCATCTAAATGCAGTTCTGCTTCCGACAAGGGTTTTCTGTCAGTCCACATCTAAAAACTCAACGATTTACATTACTACTAATGCCCATAATGTTGTAAATATGCAACATGTCGTTTTAGCAGCTAACGTAATTACTTTGAAGTGTAAAAACTACTGCATTATTTATTGAAAATGCAAATACATACTTTAACAATCCTTTGGTATAATTTTTTTAGCAACAAATTAGATATTTCTATTAAAATGCTGTATATTTATAAACCACGCTTTGAAAATTATCCACCTGTCAAAACTGAGCACACAATTATTTTAATTTTTTACAAGTTTCTGCATTGCATCGCCACTTATGGACCAAGCTATTAAATTTATGTATGCAGTATAGTTTGTCGCAAATTAGCTACACCATGAATAGTTGCTTAATATCGAAACTTATGGGAGGTAAAATGTTTGTAGCAAATATGCAGGAACGTGAAACGAAGGGTTAATATGTATGCAAAAACTAGTTCGAATGAACTAACAATCTGTTTTATTTTAACAATATATTAAAACTCTATTAAGCTAAGCTTTTCCATTAAATCGTTTAGTTGTCTCACTGGTTAGCTAATTCGAGCGGTTTAGTTCGCTAAGTCGTCTGGTTAGATTTCTCACATTAAGTACCCTAGACGTTTCTTTATTAACATCTTAATAGATGCGATTGTTTCCACTTCGAGTTCTCGATGTTGTTGTTACGTGCACACTATGGCGCATTAACTTAGCACATTGTTCTGGTATCGCTGTGTCACGTAAGTGTTGCATTTTTTCCCACATCCTCATACTTAGGCTCCATATGCGCATACTGGGGGCAATACTTGTTAATATAAAAGCCGCTTGTTGTACATTGGCATTTAGTATCATCATCCTAGTAACCAGTACATTTTCCAAAAGTTAATGCGTGGTTCCTCGTGTTTCCATCAAAGCTTGGCATCAAGAGTTATCCCAAGGTACTTTGCTGTGTTGACCGGATGTAGCCTTACTCCATTGAGAAAAATTGATAACTGGTTAATCTTTATATTAGTAAAGTTGAGGTATGATATATTGATATATCTGGTTTCATTAAGCTTAATGTGCTACTGCTAATGTGTCCAGGTGGCAATATTACCTGTTGTTGCAATTCCTTGTTAAGTCTTTGATTAAATTGCCGGTTGCCATCATTGCCGTGTAATTTGCAAATGTACTAATCGTGCAATTTTTTGTTTTTGGCATGTTATTGATATACAACAAATACAGCGACCTACGACACTTCCTTGAGTTACTTCGGCTTAAATTTTTATTAGTTCTGAGTGCAAACCTTTATGTTTAATGCGAAATTTTGGTTCGATTAGCTACGATTTAATAAGTTGATAATATAGATAAAGGAGAGTTGATTTTAGCAAGCCGGCATACCATACCCGTTCGAGTACTTGTGCAATGTCTAAAATATTACAGAACATACTTTTTTATCTTCAAGTGATTTTTTTATAAGTTTTGTTGTTCTGTAGTTCTGGTCGATGGATAAATGTTTACTACAAAAGCCAAACTGATGTGTTGGGATAAATTGATATTTTTTGATAATGGGTTTGAGACGTTTCAGAATTAGCTTTTTGAACAATTTTAACATAATTGACAATATTGCAATTGCCCAAAATGATTCTACTTTGTTGTGGTTTGTTGTGCTAGGTTTTGGTAGCATAATTACATCAGATACTTTTCAAAATACTGGAACATGCTTTGACCGGATGGAAGCATTAAACAATGCAGTTAACTTCATCAAAACTTTTCTTTAAAATTTTTTAAGTATGGCTCCAGTTACCAGGACGAAGTCAAGTGCTTTCTTCGGATTTAGGTTTGTTCAAATTTCTTCAGCAACTTCTTTTGGTGTGACCAGTGAAATTGTGTCATTATACTAATTTGGAGTTAGTTCAGGTAAGTTTTCTGTTCACGTGTTTGGAAGAAACTTTGTTTTAAGATGGTACGCAAACGTATTGGCTTTATCATTATTATTGCGAGCTTTAGTGGCTTCAGTTGGTGCTGCCGGCTGCTGTTAAGCCTGTTAGGAATTTGTTCATTTTGGAGTTATTCAACCTTTTTATTTCTTGGGTTAGTTGTCATGTTAATGTAGTCGTTGTTTAATTTTGCGTCGCTAGCGCCGTCTTAGTCTACGTTTTGGGAATCATATCTTTAATCTCTTTTGGATATTTCAGTCACATGAGCTTTCTTTTGATAACTGGTGTAATTTTCTATGCTGCTTGCTGGCTGGCTGTGGTAAATTTGTGCACTTTATTTTTAAGTTAGTCAATTGTTTTACGTTGGACACTAAGGTTAATAGTGTTCTCTAACATGAGATTAATGTATATCCAGTCCGTGTGTTTGTTCATTAAGTTTATAGTGTTCTGGTTGTTAATAAGATAGGTAAATGGTTGGAGTTTAGATCATGGTCTTCTTCAATTTCGTTGAAATTGGTGAGACGTTTTTGGTGACAAAGAAGTCGGTTAAGTCTGGTATCTTCTTTGGGTCAGTTGGCCTGTATATGGACTTTCCCGTAGACACAAATTCACATCCGTATTCTGTAGCAGCTTGATATAGCTCTCTCCTTTTGGCCGTGATCAACCTAGATTCTCAGCGTGTGTGCTTTGCATTGAAGTCGCCTTTAATGATGAAGCAATGCGAAGATATTGTATCGCGGTGGTCAATATATTGCACTTAGCGTTAGTGTTTTTTTAATAGTCACTATTGTCCCAGTTATTGCTTTAATGTCGCGCACTTTACTTCTTCATAGTGATTTATGTTTTTTTTAAATTACAATGGCACATTCACCACGAGCTGTATTCGTCGGAGGAAGAGTATTGTGTGTTAATTATAATTATAATTTCGAAACTTAATATTTCGATCTGATATCGAGAACCCAGCCTGAGGCTTATGACTATGTCTTCTATACTTAGGATTGCTTGCTGTTCATCTTTGTGTTGCAGCAGTCCATTTGCATTCTATTCCATATTATGTAGGAAATTAACCATTAACAATATTAGCTTCAAGTTTATCGAGTCGCTGTAGTATTTGTTGAAACTTCATTTCAATTTGGTTTTGTTCTTTTCCTTTGGCCACTTGACTATATGTTGGTCTGTTTGGATTTAGGTTGTTACGGACGAAATTTTCTTTACGTACGCCTATGTATTTTGACGTGAAATTAGATTCGGGTTTTGACGCCCTCTAACGATCGCTTTCTCGTTGGTTGTCATTTGGCGGAAAATCGTCATTTGTGGAATATACGTCAAACGATGACGCGGATTCGCGCGACGTCCCTCTTTTATCTATATCCTTCGTTACATAGTACTGTCGAACTTGTAATTCTAGTTTCATCTTCCGCTTTGGGAAAATGGTAGGTTGGACGGTATTCCTAAAGTGTAATCCGCTATCCTCGATTGTGACTTATTAGGTTTTACTACCTTTACCAATTTTGACTTCTAATTTTAGGTTTAGATTAGGATTTCATTAGGTTAAGTTATTTTGTTTAAGAAATGAGTTTTGGGATTTGACTCTTGTGCGACGATGTTGCGAGACTTGCTTTTTGCGTTTGTTGTTGTTTATTTTGCGTTTGTTGTTGATTTTTGCGTTTGTTTGTTTTGTTCTGTACTTCGCAGTTTGAAACGATCAGTTGTGAGTTGGGGGTTGTGACACGATTCGTGCTAATATTTATTACAGGCCACTAAAGAAGAAAAACGTTTTTCTTCGGGCTAGTGGAGGCTGCAATTCGGGTGAGTGATTTGAACTTATTTTAGATATATCGTCGTCACGAACAATTACTCACAAACTTTTATATTACAATTTAACGTTAGGGAATACTTATAACGTGTAGCTACCAATAAGGTATTTACAATCAGTGAAATTACTGTCTCGCATATTGTATGTAGTTGAAGGACATGTACTTCGGATCCTTATAATTGTGTGTGGTGTGTTGCCGATGTTGTAGGCATCGAGATCTTAACTTTTTTTTCTATAATTCTCTAAAGTGACTGTTACAAAATCAAATGTTAATACCGTTGTTAATAATCAGTGTAAACTCTTCTAGTCTTTAGTAACTCTAACTGCGAGGTATAATGACGTTGGCTTAGTATAAATACACCTGTGATAAATGTTAATGATAGCTTGAAAGCGATTAAAGTGGTTAATTCTTTTTCGTGTGCTTATTGTTCCCTACGAACCAATTTCGGGCTACTCGAACGGCTGAGTAAAGGGATTACGAATCTTCGAATTGTTACAAGTTCTGCACCTCTCTGTTGTGAGCTAACAGAAGTATTACTTTGGGAGAAGCTCTGGCGCCCTGAAACATCTTTTATATATTTCTTGTGGACCTCCCCATCTCCGACTACTACGAGTTTGGCCGTGCAAGGTTCGTAACACCCAAAAAGCTTGTAAAAAAAAAGGTTGTAAAAAATTCGTTTTGACGTTTTTTTCTTACGTAAGTTATCTTCATGTAAACTTAGAAAAATACACAATTGTTACTAAACATTGTAAGTAATCAAATACTCCTTAGTAATTATCAAAGATTTAAAAAAACTCAATACTGGGTGTAGTTATAATTAAAAAATTTAATTCTTAATCAAGTTAATAGGTAGTTGTATTTGAAGTGGGTTTAAAAATGGTTATTATAATAGAAGTGTTTAAAACAACTAGCATGAGGTTATTTATTGAGTAAGGAGACCTTGAGTGACAATATCATGATAGATTCAGGTCAAGGTTTCAAGATACGATGAGATATGAGCAAACAGCAACAAATCGTATCCGCAAAGGATCTTTTTGACTGGGCAGTTGAAAACATCAAATCCGTAAATTTTGAATCTACCTCTCACAAAGACCCTATAGAAACAAAATGATTTTTGAAGAAACGCTTTAGTTATGACTATCAAAGGTACTCAGAAACTGCATGCTTTTATCTCCCAACCAACAAGCACATCAAGAATATTAGTAAAACCATTTTCAAATTCATCTGTACCAAGAGTTGAGGTGTTGAATGAATCAGTTAGCAGACACAAGTGGGTGTGTCACAACAGTGTACGAAGATAGGTAGTGGTTGGCATACGTCATGGCCAAAAATGAAGAAGATGATGAGGTCAAACTCACATTCCTTCACTTTGCTGAAACTGCTCTATCATTTACCGTTCTAAAAAAACGGATATTTTGTGGCTCAGTGTAACAAACATTTTTTGTAAAGCGAACTCATGAAGCTTTTGAGATACATCGCATCCAATAGTTTCTTGTTATGTTTGTTTTCTTTAACATGTTCTATTTGAAATGAAAAAGTTTTTGTGAATTCATATTGTATTCATTTAAATGTTGTAATTTATGTTGCGGTTTAATCGAATTCTCAGCATCTGTTTATTAATACTTGACTACATCAGGTCAAAATTAACTTTGATTTATAACAAAAATTAGGGAAAACCCACTAATTATAGCTATTAACATTAACTAGTTTTTAGACTACAGTTTGAAAGACTTACAATAAAATCTGTAAGTAATATTGTTTTTCTTGTTTATTTGTTTAAAAAAGCTCCATGATAAAAAGTTGTTTAGTAATTAAAGAAAATGTAGACACAAGTATAACTACTATTTAAAAAGAATACCTACCTAATACTTTTACTTATACCCTGATGCATTCATTCGTATAGATTTCCACAAACAATCGCGTTTCTTAAACATTAAAGTGTTGGTTACATAGATAATAAAACGAAAGTATTAGCTGTAGAACCAGTAACCAAATTAATTTGTGAAACCCCACATGAGTTTCACAAGTTTATTGACAAAGATTTGTGTGTGACTTGTATATGTGAAAAATGTCCTTTTCGATAGTAATACTAACCATGTTCGTGCAAGATTTAATTTGTTTGACTGTATATGATGTTGAAGATAATGAATGTTTTCTTGTATTATTCCTTTAAGATAGCAAAAACACGGGAAAGACAGTTATTCATAGCTTATAAAGAAATACAAAATGTTTTAAGGTATCATTTTGAGAAACTGAGAAATTTCAAAGCCAGTCACATATTACTAAACGGGTTCGTTACACTTTTCGGCCTTTTTGAAGAATAGTTGACAAATCTGAATTACTTTCCATATTTTTTTGTTACGAATTTCCCGTTCTTGTAAATCATTATTTTTTTAAACTTAGACTTGTGTAAAAAATCATGCCTCGTTATTTAATATACTATAATAAGGTTTTATACTTTTCAACAAGTTCACAGCTCAATTAAGGAAAATAATGTAAAAGTACGCGGTATAAACAACACACACAGTACCACGATGTAAACCAAAAAAAAGCATGTAATATAAAAGTTACAAGATGTATTGAATGAAAAACGTAATTGTACAAGTACAACACACGCTAAATCTATATAAAAAATTAAATACATATAGGTAAATACTGACACAATAATATATAACAACGTTTAATGACATGAGCAAGAGGAGTACTTACAGTTGATTTGCATGTCTACTAGATCTGGATAGGGTCGTAATCATATATCCCTAAAATTTGAAAAAAAATATATATACAGGTTAAACATCACAAATGATTATTTCAAACAAAAAAATTCGTCTAACTTTCCAATTGTTTTGCACAAATGTGTTGCATCAATAAATCGTTTCGGTAAAGACGAAACTGTTCAGCAAACTCCCATTGATTCCTTAATATAAGCCCCAATAACGTAGAAGTAGACATCCAGTAGATAAAGTAATTCTCCGAATAATAAAATTGCTAGACACAACCACGACGGGCGAGAAAATGGGACCTCACACCTAGTGTTAATGTACACAAAACAAGGTTTTAGAGCTATATTCATTTTCACAATAATTTAACACGTCATTTTAGCTATTTATGTATGTACTAAGAGCGTTGACACGATGATTATGACTGAAGGGTAACGTAATGCAGCCCGAGAACGACCCGAGGGATGTACGTTGCTCGATGGGCGTAATCATCTAGTAACGCCAGTGGTGCATATAAGATTTTATTTTTTTATATAAAATAAAAATAAAGAATTACATAAATTTTCTATTACAAGTATATCTAGTGGCTTAAAACAATAAACCGTTTGACGTTTAATTATTTATTTGTCAAATGGATTTTACAATCACAATAAATCTGCAAGAATTGCTCTAATATGTTGAAACACAATGCACAAAAACAAATAGAAAACTTGTTACCATCAAAATCTAAACAAAAATATATATTATTTTTGAGAGAAGGCACTATGAGAGGGCGTTATGAGTTCATAACGCCCTCTGTATTCATAACGCCTGGTTGTTATCTATATGTTTATGTATCTTGTATCCTAGGTATTAAGAGTAAATTAAATTAAACAAGTAATTAAAGTGAAAAATAATATAATTAATAATCTACAATATTTTTTTTAAATACATACTTTACGTGCGGTGTAGTACAATTAAGGATAACACTTTTCAATGTTTGAACGGTGGCGGTACGTATAAAAATTAAATTCACATATAAATTAAACAATCCAATAAAAGCAAAGATAAAAATTAAAACAGTTTTTCCCAAACTCAATATCTACTTTACTTTGTACACAAAAAACGTATTTACATTAAAAAAATATATATATATACATTTGTTTAAATTTTGTTTTAGTTTTTTTGATACCATTACTTAATTTTCACATTTTTTTTTAAAACTTAATGTTATTTGCTGCTCATAAATTTGAAACGCGATAAGACCCATTTATAATTTTACTGTTAAATTTATCATTAGCAGTTAATTGTACCGTGATTACAAAGTTTATGTGCTATCTGTTTCTACAGTTTAGCACGATCTATAATATTCATTTAGCTACAACATTAAATATTTTAGTCATGAATCTTATTTCAAAGTACAAATACGTATGATTTTAATTAACTTATTCGAATTGATTTCTTTTAATTTATAGTCCTAATTTTATTATGAATTTTGTATAATTATTCTACAAATTTCCTTTTGTTAAATTAATTTTATTTATTCGATTGAACTAAAAGCAAAAAAGAGTATATTTTATAGGAATCATTTTTCAAAGCGTGTTACAACAAATTCATTTTAGTATCGCTTTGTTCTTTATATTATTTTTGTAAATTCAGAATATACACCTTTACATTGTTTACATTATTTTAAAGATTATTGAAGCAAAATTAACAGCAGTAATTTGTAAGATATAACAGAAACAAAAAAAAATTGAAAAAGTTTACATAACTATCACAATTTAGTTCAGATTTAGTGTAAACACGGAGTGTAGCTAAATAAAGGTTTTTTTTATTTGAGTTTTTTTATTTAAAATGTTCTAAATTATTTTAAATTTTAGAAAGTATTACAAATTAAAATTTATATCCGCACGTGGATAAAATCGAAAAATTGATATTGTGATAGAAACAAAACATTGCCAAAAAAGTTACATTAGTATAAAAAAGGCAATTGTTGTCGCATTTATTAAAATTAAAAAGAAACTGCGTTTATATCAAATAATTGTTTCTCATTGTTAGTTTTATACGTTTCGACACGAACTTTAATAAATCTTAAACACACCAACGGAAAACAGCAATTTTAAAAATATGTATTATAGCTATTGGTATTTTTATTGCTATTAATACTGCTACTGCTAATGTTATTGTCATTGTTATCACCATTGGTACTGCTACTGCTAGTATTACTGCTGATACTGCTACTGCTATTATTGTTATTGCTATTACAGTCACAGTACAATAAATAACTACCAATAATATTTAGACAACACTGTAAACGTCTGTTAAAAGAATCTTTAACTCGATCAAGCATTGGTCGACTATTTCTTATCAATGAAGCAGCGTCTTTAATGCTATTTTTAATTGTTCATTATTTGCCATTGGGACTGGATTAACTTTTCACATCTTACTGTAACCGTAAGAAAAGATAATATTGAATAAATAAAATACAAAATTGTCGGATCATAATGTAATCGGAATTTATCAATACATAGAAAATGCAAAATTGGTAAAAACACAGAATATTTAACCAACATAAAACCATAAATTGAACACGCTAATTAAATAACGGTATTTAAAACTTAACCAAAAACACACGTCAGATTGAAACAGTCGCAGAAACAAAGATTTGTCACTAAAAAGTACATAAATTCAAACAGAGGTTACACGCGTACGAGCGGATCACCAGGTTGCAAAAAGTAAACGCGTTGCACATGATAGAGATATATTTGTTGGAGTTTTAAAATTTAACAAACTGTCGACTTTGATACTTCTGCTTCAGTTTTTTATGTTGTGGGCTTTTACGATTTCGATGCCCTCTTTATTTGCAGTTTTTGAATTATTGGGATCTTCTAGGTAGCGTCTAATCAAAATGTATAATTATGCCAGGTTCAAAAATGAGTTTTATTGCCCCTTAACAAAATAAACGTATGTACAATAATTAAAATAAAAAGTTAAATAGTTTAAATAAATATATAATGCCAGCGATTGTAGTTGAGTCACTTCAACAGATCGTCTCTATGTTAGTTCCTCTACTATTTACCTATAACAAGTAAAGCATTCACATTCACGTACGTGAAAAACAAAATTGCAATTTTATTAAATAAGTTTTAGTAATTGCAGAAAGATTCATTGTGGAAATCATATTACATGTAACTATTAAATTAACTAAAATGACTGAAGCGCCGGTAATTCATCTAAAAATTATTTTAGGTTAACAATGCCGGTTTCCAAATTACAACTTTACTGGAGGTCTTTATAATAAATCCAAGAGCAACTTTAGGGAAACAATGGTCCCTTAAACTACGGATAAGTGAGGACAATCAGTCGGATAATTAGAGCTAGTACGATAAAGTTTAATTTTAGGTTATATTTAACAACGTTTGTATTATTATACTACGGAGTACCTTTTGCACTGCTATTGGGATAATATAACAAAAGTAACGTCGTGAATAGCGCAACGGAAAGGCCGTTACGCTGTGTAGACTTCGGGATCATTAATCGTTGGTGACGAGAAAAGTAAACGTTTTTCAGTAACGTTACGGTGTAGCCGTTACGTTTGCTAAAAATTACAGGGAGGGGTTAATACTGGCTCCTAGTGCCAAAAAGTTCCCTTACGCTTGTTGTTGGTAGCGAAGAGAAAACTTTAACTAAAAGGGCATCGGAGAAACCACTACGCTCGATCAGCTAAGTACAGGTACAGTAATTAAAGATGTTTTTTATTCGGCGGAGTTCTGAGTCTAGAAGAGGAAGTTCTAAAGTTAAATATAAAATTTAAAATTTTATTTATGATGCGGACTTTGTTTTTATATACTACATGGTATTATTGCTATTAAATGGAATTTGTGACCTCTGACTTAAAACTTACTAGTAAAACGTCAGGAAATTTCTATATTAAATTTAACTAAATGTACTCTTTTATTATATGCAATTATTGTTAAATTAATTAATTATTAAAGATTGATCCCAGAAATTTTGGTACTCTTACAATGTCATCTACTTCTGCATATAGCTTCTCTTTTAATTTTGTTTTTTTCTTTCCTAATCTCTGCCATTTTTTTATCGTCTTTTACTATATCGTCCGCTCATTTCTATAGAGGTTTTCCTATATTTCAATTCGTAATCTTGGTTCTCCAAGTAATTATAATGTGTGCCTAGCGGTTGTGTGATTATATGGAAACGTACAATACATTGCCGTATAACGAGTCTACTAGTACTTGTACCTAGTCAAGCTGAAACAGCATCCAAATATTCTCCTCAACGTTCAATACCTGACAAGGACGTAGTCCTTCACGATTTTGGGTTTGAGGTTTAAAAGAGCCATAGTCATAAAAATATTAAACAGTAGATGCAGAAATGTATGCTTGTTTGATAAAACACGATTAGAAAAACGGATCACATATAATCTTAGTGCGTCTGCAGCATTTTCATCAGTTTTACCATATAGCCAATTGTCAAAATTGACTCTTTGTAATATTTATTTTGTGTTGTTTATGATAACGCATGTACAAAGTTTTATGATTATTTTCTAAATACGTTGTTGTTAAATCTACGGAACCAATCAAAATAAATAACAAGGTAGCGACCCTGTGTGAATGAATTGTTTTTATAATTTCATAATGTAATGTGGAGTAAAAATTTACATAAACATTTAAAAACTGGTTTAACATAACCATACATAATAAAGTACAAATATTAGACATGTTCGGAAGACACATTTTGGAATATTGCAACCTGCGAAAATATGATTGGTCTTTTCTGAATGCCTTGAAGCACAAAAAACTGATCGATGATAGTAAATACTTCTTTAAGTTAATTTGAACATGATGATAAAAATTGAGTAATTTTGTTATTTGACTGATTCAATTACATAACCTGCGGAACTTGCGAATTTTAGTAATTATTATAAAATTTGTAAACAGCCAATTCAAAATGCTTATAATCATGACTCTTTTATGACATCAATAAAAAACTGCAAAAAAAAAACTAGTAGGAAAGTTAGAAATTAATTGCTTTGATTTATTTTACTAATATTACATTTTTAAAAAAATATATTTATATTTAATTACACAAAACTTGCCTATAGACTAACGTTTGCGAATATAACCTAAAAAAACATTTAATTTACAAACCAAATTCATTTACTCTAAACGTACCGCCAAAACTAATGCATTAGAATCCACACGGCCTTAAATTATTTTGTTTTAAAACTTTATTACTGTGATGCATAAAATATTTGTCCAAGTCTTTTAAATTATGCTTATATAATTTATCAAACAGAATGCACAATGTTGCTTAATTGCTGATAAACATACAATGTGCAGGGTCTGTGTAAACAATGTTCCTGATTTATTTTAAAACTTAATCTTTATTCTTGCAACTAACAACACATACATCTTTATAATCATTGGTTGGTTACCGCCAGGGAACTAGAACTACCACCAACTTAAACACTACGCAACATCCCCTTTTCTTTAATAATTTTAAAAATGTTACCCTACTACATAATCCTTATATTTATATGATAATCTAATTTGTATTTTAGTCTTCCTTCCTGTATTTAACATCTCCTTAAGATATTTATTATTACTTTCATTTTCTACTAATTCTGATTTATTCATTTCATACTTATTTAATGATTTTCTTAAGTCAACTGTCTTTCTACAAATTATTTCGCCTTTCGTATCTTTCACAACATATGATCTAGGTGTAGAGTATTTTTCAACAACTACTGCTGGTTCCCATTCTTTTCCTTTCCTTATAGTTATATTTTCCCCTTTTTCAAACTCACTTCTTTCTTTAGTCTTCCTATCATAATACCATTTGGTTAAATTTTGCTTATTAATTATGTTTTTTGTTATAAGTGCATTATTTGGTATTTGAGGTGTTAACAATTCACTCCTAATAGGTAATTTTGTTTTTAAACGTCTGCCCATTAGCAACTGAGCAGGAGTATACTTTAAATGTTCAATGACGGTATTTCGATAATTTAGTAAGGCAATATCTAAGTCACATCCCTTTCTCAAAATGTTTCTGGCAATTTTTACGCGACTTTTTGCCAACCCGTTAGATTTTGGGTATCTTGGACTACTTGTGCAAATTTCAAATCCATATTTTTCAGCAACTTTTTTAAAACTATACGAGTTATATATTAATTCATCCACACTCTTGTTTTGAATATAAATGACTTTGAACCATTTAGAACAATAACCAAAAATTATTAGATAAGCTTTACTTTCATATTCACAAATATCTGATGCTATTTTAGTATAAGGTCTATCAGGTATCGTATGAGGTAACATAGGTTCTTGACAATTTGTGGGTTTATATTTGTTACATGCAAAAGTAGAAACAAAAGCACTTGCCTGAAATACAGTAACATAAACGGTGTTATGTCGAGCTCAGTGGAGACGGGGTGGGTTGTATTCAAAAATCCGTGATTACTTAGAAACAAGATTGTCAATAAAATCGAAATAAAATAGGGTAAAAGCTCAAAATCGGTTAGGGTGCCAATTAAGGTCACGATGATAACAGCTTCTGGACCCCTGATAACCCAGAAGCTCATCTGGTTGGTTACAACTCCTGGAACTTACCTTGAATTGTAACTTGCTAGACTCTGAAATGTTCTCTTAAAAATTTACGTTCGCGGCGGCCGAATGAGTAAAAGCTCTTTACATTTTAATAATTTAACATTTATTAAAATAACAATAGAAATCAAACAAACTTGAATAATAAAAAAAACCAAAAACGCAACACAATGTACGTATTACCTGTTAGTCGTAAAGAAATAGTATATTGTATAATTAGTAAAGGTCGCTTGACATTGCCAACGAGTATAAAAATTTGTAGCTGAGCCCAAGGCAAAGCTGGCAATTCATACGCGTTAGTAAAACACATTCCTTACAAATTATAGACAAAAGGCAAAAGTTATTATGATTGTGCTGGATCAGTTTACAAATTATCAATTATTTACAACATTTTACTTTTACAACCAGTAAATAAAAGAAATGTATTCATGCGTAAGCCTGAATCGTCAAAAATATCTTCAAGTTGTTCCGACAAATACGATGTTGATATGTAAATGTTTTCTTAAAAACGGCAACAAAATGATATGTGAGTATGATTCACAAAGCAAATAAGATAAATTTGTAAACGTTTAAAGATAATGTGGAAATAATGGTTGTTATTAAGAATTGAGTTTTGCAAACTATGAAAGTAATAAGAAAATTGCAGTTAAAGAATTAATAAACGTTACAGTATTGAACAACAATTTCTAAACAATGGTTGTTTTGCTTATAAAAACCACAATTTTTTTAATAATTTATGTAACTAATTGTTTTTCTTATTACTTAATTAAGATTCTTCTACTAATTTTAAACAAAAACATTTATAAATGTTTAAGTTTGAAAGTGTTTTTAATCAAAACAATAGTGTTTGTAAAAGTTAATCCTTGCACTTGTAAATTGAATTACATACTTTATAAAACCATAAAAAAACAATGTATTTTTTACTGTATAGTAACAAAAACTATTAATAAAGGTTGTGATAAATAAGTTTTCAAAGTTTATGTAAAGTTGGATGTTCTTAAAGTAAAACACGTTCAAAGTAAAATTACTTTTTGTATCGTATAACAAAGATTTAAAAAAAAATAATTTGATTAATATTTTTTTGTATAACAAACAGGGTATACTTTATAGAAAGTTTAGGAAACAATCCTGTAAAAACAACGTATACGACAAGATGGTCGGTTGTTATCCACAAAGACTATGCAAATTATTTTAACGCTAAAACTTAACAGATAATTTCATATTTGATTTACATATTAAAATCAAATTATTTTGAAATAATTAATTTGAGTATTTGTAAGAAATATGATCTACTTATATAATTTATTATTGTTATGTAGCGTTAAATCCTTGCAAATATTTTCTTTAGGCGTGCAATAAAAATAATTAAAAATTCCTACATATGTTTAACAGTTAATCAACTATTACTAAGTCGAATTAAATTGGATTTATTAATTAACGGCTATTTATTCATATCAATTTAATTAAAAAAATTATGCCAAATTCATATTTATAAATTTATAAATTTACAAATTACAAAACTCAATTTAATGATATAGATTAGAAACTTTAAAAATATAACTTGAGTAAAAGTTATGATTAATGACGTATTGTTAATAGACCCGTGTGAATAATCTGAAATACAAGCAATGTGAAACTCCTTTCGTTTTGCTATAAACCGCACGTTTTTACAAACTGTCAGTTGCATATTTTGGTTTATATAGTTTCTAGTTCAAATTCAGTGTAGCAATTAATTTGTCTAAGCAAAAATATTATACAAAACAGTAAGCATATATTCAAGTAACTTAGACAAGGGTTTGTTTAGTGTATCACGCTACTATAACGACATTTCGTATAAACCAGATAGTGACAGTGACGTAGGACAAATAAGTTTAACCCAATTTACAATGCAAGAAACCAGTTAAATTCTGGTTGAACTACTTACGAATGTTACTTATTTTATGCATTTCTATTCCGCTGAAAGTTATGCAGTATTAATAAGAAACATTATTTTAATTTATTGTATTTATCTATATCTTTATGTATTATAAACGTTTCTCATAATTCATCGGGGTGTATGCTAGAAAAAAGTTTTTCGTTTAATGAATTCTATCTGAGTTTTTACAAACAAAAGGTCGCTTTGTTAAAATGAATGTCCTATTGTTGTCGTTAATTTAAAAATAATACGCACTTATCGTGCTTTAAAATTTATTGCTGTCTTTTAATTTTTTGTTTGAAATAAAATTTTGTTACTACAAAGTTTAGCAGTTGTGTAAAAAAATCATTAAATCCTTAGTAAAAATTGATATTGTAAGATATTGTAATATAAATTTTTATACTGTCGAGATTTCAGAAATTATTCGAGATACGATACGATAAATTGGACCAAAACTGTTATGAAAATGGTTATTTAATAAATTTTTTTTTTGAATCTATGCGTTATTATTTACTATTATATATGTGTGTGTTTTGCTTATTTAATTGTTCTTATTTTAAAAACTTTACGCACATAAATATAAATTCCACATTAGAATTCTTTTTCAAAAAAACAATATTTAATTTAAAAATACCAAAAAACACAGTTATTATTTGAAACAATTATTCTAAAATAAACTGTATACATAGATCTTAAATTTGACGATAATATAATAATCATATAAAAACATATTATCAAAATATGGCATAAAATATGCAACTGTCTATGCTTAACTATGAAATTTAATATGAAAATTGTGCAACTGTTTTACACGAAACAAAATAAAATTAAACAAATCTCAGTAAACATAGACCATGCAATATTTTTTTTTCATATTTTTTTTAAATGTTTTTAGGCAAAGAAAAACTACCTTCCAGGTTACACAATGTTACTAACGTAAAATTAAAATGCGAAATTAAACAAACGTACCTCTTTATATAAAATTGAAAAATATGATAAAATGTGCATTTTTCTATTGCACTAATAAATAAAAACTATAGGGTAAACCATACAGTTAATGGCCGTTTAATTTCTTTACCAACTAGATTTTGCAATTATAATATTAATAATAATAATAATAACAGTAGTGTAGAACTCCGGTATCTTACCGCGCGTGTTTATGCACTAAAACCCTTCTTTCTTCGACGTGTGTTTCCTCGTAACACCATAACTTGCATTTCTTCAGAGAACCAGGTACTCTTTGTCTTGGTCTGCTAGGTAAATTTACGCTAATCGTTATTACGTTTTTATAATTTGCTCGTCGATGTCTTTTTAACCCATTATTTCCCTGCAAACCTTCTCAAACATTTGCCAATTTAGTTTGCATCATGTTAAAAATTCTTCTAAATTATTTTTGGTAATGTCTTTCGTTAATTTCCCCCTTGCCTGGCTGTATGTGATACAATAGAACAGCGTGGGTTCCGCGTCGTTTATGCCTGCAGAGCAATATAGACATTTCTCATATAATGTTTGGTTGATTTTTTTTTTGCCTAAGCCCCAACTGGCTGTGTCATGCTAACATCTTGGAAAGTGTAATACGTTGAATTGTTGTGTCGGCTTTTGTACCATCTCGTCACGTTCTTAATTAAAGTTTTGATCCATTTACCTTTGCCTTCTTTATCCCACCCCGTCCCGTACCTAGTTCATCGATAGGTTTAAGCGATTCTCAACGTTGCGTTTGTCCATTGCTCTGTGCCATATCTGCGGTCCGTAGATTAATGTTGCCATCGCCGTGCTACAAACTATTTTTTTTTAAATTGGTGTGGGCCGTTTATTTTGAACGATTAGACTCAATACTGATTCTTGCGGCACTCCCGCTCTTATGTTTTTTCTGCTTCTGTTTTTTCTTTTCGTAGCTAATCTTCTTGTTATTGAGGTACGCTTTGATTATATTAACTAGGTATTTAGAGATTCATTTTTTTCCGCTTAGATTATTTTTACCCATGTCGTCGTATTTCTTTTACATACTCTCTTCATAATTTCTTCTATCGCTTGGATATTGGATTTTTTTGGATTTTGCTAACTTGCTTTTCTCTAGTTCTTCGTCTAGTTTCTTTTTAATCAGCGTTTTGTATAGTTTCGCCAATAGGTTAATTAGACGAATTGGCCTGTACAAGCTTTGAATTATCTTCGGTATTAGTTCCACTTTTGCTGTCTTCGAATTTTCCATAAAGTTTTGACTTTTAAATAGTATACTCATGGAAACTTGAATGGTTTTGGTACATTACATAGTAGCTGACTGTCTCGGGTGTAATCCCATTTGGTTGTCCGGTATTCTTGGTAGCTATTTTTCTATTCGTTTCTTTCCTATTACAAAAAGTTTGTTTATTGCGTTTTCAGGCTTTTCTTCGAAGATTATTATTTTTATTTCCGTTTTTGTTTCTTTTGTGATAATTTTGTATGTCAGTCTCCATGGGTCCTGGTTTATTTTCTGGTAGAACTCCAACTAGTTAGTTATTTTTGCCATTTTTATCCCTGCTTTTAGCTTTTTGTTTTCATCGTATATGTTTTAGTAAACCTCTAACGCGATAAACTCTTCCATGTTCATGTCAGCCTTACTTCTGTTAACGTTCCATTACAGTATTTTAATGTATTTTTGCGGTTTCATATTTGTTTCTGAAGTTTATATGTACAATATATCTTAGGTGTATACATAAAAGTTCTATCAATAAATAAATATAAATATCGATAAACAAATTTTATATACTTAGCGAATTGACTTTGGGACGTTACTAAAGTATATATCACAAACAAAATTATTTTATCAATTGATTTATCACAGTTTATTATCAGTACCCGAAGAAAGTTTCCTTCGCCGTCTCACCTTATCTCTCTGTTTTTGTTGAAAAACTTGCTGTTTATCTTTCTCGCGGTGTGATTTTTTACATGATACAGTAGGCAGTATTTTTCTTGATTGCAGTATTTTATGTTGTTTTGTAATAAAAAATTTTCCGAATAAAGAACGTATAATAAAAAATGTGAAAATACATTAATTAAAAGCAAAATAATATAACCACGGCAGCAATTGAAAGCACAGACTTCTGGGTGTGAGGTAAATGCAAGTAAATACACAAGACGTGAACTCCTTAAATTTATTAACTATAACATAATACACTATTTACATTAAAGAAAAATGAACAATATTTGAATCAAAATAATATTTAGAATAAAATTTGGATTAAACAATATTTGAATTAAACATATTTGGAATAAAATATTAGGGCGCCAACCACCTTTATATTGGTGATGAATAAAAAGCGTAAAATCTTACATCTAATTATTAATTGATATTAAATGCAAAAAATAGTAAACGGTTAATTTGTTATCGAGTATGATTTCCGAAAAGTTTTAATAACTGAATTTAATTATTTGAATGTAAAATGTAGTAACTTAATTCCAGTTGACTCACCACATTTAATATGACGTTATCGTATATCTTCTATTTTTAGCACATACTTTGTTGAAGTGACAAAATTCTTCTAAAGGAATGTAGATTTCCAAACACACCAGCAAGCATAAAACCAATGTATAAATCCAATGACGGAAAATCCAGTAATTAAAAGACAAAACCAAAATAAAAGATCCAGTAAAAACCGAAATAAACGAAAAGATCCAGAAAATCCAAAAAAGTAATAGACCCTAAATATAAATAATTAGAATGGTTTTTTTTTTTTTGAATGACATGATGTACTCACGCTGCTTAGCAACGGCCTTCAAAATAAATTCCTTTGTCTAAATATTGCGTAACATTGCGAAATCACTATAAATGTTGAATTCAGTAGAAAAATTATATCAAAATAAAGGTAAACTCGCCAACAATTAGATGGAATGTAGAAAAATTAAATTGCATGGGTTTTTACGCCATAATCAAGAAAATGTGTCTTCCCCGCATCACTACGACACGCACGGCCATGCGTGGCCCAAACGGAAGTGCCAGCTTAAGCTAATACTAAAGTAGAGTTGAAACAACGCGACGTTGCTAAACTGAATAAATTTACGTGCAATATTAGTTGCAGAAAATAAACGAATGCAAAATCAAATTTTAATTGTAATGAACTCTAACGGGACGTTACAGTTTCTTTGCCACATCTATACCAATTTCCCGCTCTGCCTGTGTTTTTGCAGTTTTTTCCGTGTGTTTAAACTCCCTTGTTTTTTTCATTTTCTTCTTCATTTTTTTGTTTTTCTTTATTAAGTTCCAGTTAACGCATGCTGCATTTTGGACTTCTCTCTTCTCTTTTTTTTTGGAGGCCAAGCCAAAATGTTTCTATAGAAGCGTCATTAATAGTTTTATTTGTATGTTTGTTAAAAGTCTCCACTTTCAGAAATATTTATAGTTTGCGTGTTTTTACTTATTAGTTCTGTTTCTGAATAAACAAATTGTTGAGTTTTAAAAACTTCTCCAAACTAATTGCCATTTTAATTAAATCTTGTTCAGAAAACGTTTTTCTTTTGTTTTCATTTTCTTTCATATTAATGTCAGGTGCCAAAAATGTTACTTTTAATTAAGTTTTATTGTTACCTTCAGTCTCACTACTGTGATTATTTTATTCAGTTACCTCTTTGATCATTCTCATTAAATTCTTTGCTTCAACATAAGTTACGTTTTTTCTAATACCTGTACTAATTCTTTTTCCTTTTTAAAAAAAATATTTCTAAACTTTACATAACAGTAAAGAATCTTCAGGAAAATTTGTTTTCATTTTCTTTCATATTAATGTCAGGTGCCAAAAATGTTACTTTTAATTAAGTTTTATTGTTACCTTCAGTCTCACTACTGTGATTATTTTATTCAGTTACCTCTTTGATCATTCTCATTAAATTCTTTGCTTCAACATAAGTTACGTTTTTTCTAATACCTGTACTAATTCTTTTTCCTTTTTAAAAAAAATATTTCTAAACTTTACATAACAGTAAAGAGTCTTCAGGAAAATGAGGATCTTGCACAAGTGGTTCCAAAGCATTTAGAAAAGTCCATCTTGTTGGAATTAACAGTATACAAGCTGATGGCTTTAAAATCGTTTTGTATGGTGCATAGCAATTCCCCAATCATGTAGTAATTATTCAACCAGTTTCGCTTTTTTCTCTTTTTTTTAATGTTACCATTAGTGGCAAAACCAAACTTCCAGCAGAAAATATGAACAAGCTGTGATGGTGCTTTTAGATGAAGCATGTTTCCTCTCCATTTAATACCCTTGAAAGGCCATTTAAAATATTTTCGTACTGTTTAGAAAAAAGATACAAGCTTGTATTAGCACTGCTTAGCTTAGCTGCTTTAAACCACCTATCCTATGGAAAATACTTTTTGAACAGATTAGAACTTTGTCTAAAACTATTTAACGGAGAATTGCACGTCGTATTTTTGTCTTGGAAAACTTTTATGTGCGTTTTCTTTAATCCACTTTATTAATGTCTCATCTTCTGCTTTTTCTTTTTTCATTATATAGATTAGAACCACAGTTTGCTTTTTTTAACAAGTACGCACATGAAACCACAAATAGTGCCACCTTAGCAATGTTTGCTGATGATAGCCGTAATTACGCTAAATGAAAATTTTCTGACAGAGATTAACCAACTTAACAAAATGGAGAATTAAAACCAATACAAAACTAGTTGAAAGTCTTTATTTAAAAAAAAATTTCAGACCTTATAAACGTAACAATCAATCAATGTATAATAAAATGAAATGCAAGAGATAAGGCAGTTAAACACCTAGGGGTTTATTTAGACACCGGACTTGGATGGGGAATTTATGTGAATAAGAAGATAAGGGAATAATATGCGAGACTCTCATTACTATACATTCTACAATCAATTTTAACATACGCATGTTTAGTTTGGAGTATTACAACTAAAATTCGCTTACGAAAACTCTAAATCCTACAAAAAACAATCACTAGAATTGCAGTAAACGCACCGTGGTTCATTAGAAATGAACAAATACACAGTGAACTAAACTCACCTAATGTGTCAGACTTTATAAATATTTTGTGTACAAGATTTTTAGCCAAAATACCAAAGTGCCCAAATGGGGTGTTATATAACCCAGGCAGAAAAAACATCAGAGACTCAAAAGAAAACTCCCACAAGAATTACCTCAATTAAACTAATTTCAATTAAAAGTGATTAATGTTAACTAACTCTTACATTTCACATAAAGTGATAGCGGTACAGAGGAGTCAAATGATGACTTCACTACGTATTAATTAATGTCCTTGTTTAACAGTTTAACAGAATCATGTATAGTATATGTATGGTGAGCTGATTAAATCCAAATAAAAAAAAAACTTTAACAATTTTTGTTTTTAATTGTTGAATTTTAATTTTTAAACTTGCAAGTCACTGGGTGAGTGAATTAAGTAGCTCAACTGGTTTCATTGTGGTAAAAACTTAGATTTGTTGACAGAAAGGAGAAGCTTTAGAAATGAACAAACACGAAAATGATAAATACGGCGCAAAAATGGATGAAGAGAAATAACATTTTAAAAATAGGCGCTTGTAACATTCTTTTTCGGCACAGAAAAGATCAAAAAATAGTAAATGAATTAGAAACCTACAAGATTGAGGTATGTGCCATTAGCAAAACGAAAAAGAAAGGGAAAAGAAGCATTGATGCAGATAAATTTCTAATATTGTACAGCGGAGTAGATAAGGACAAAAGAGCTCAAGGAAGTGTAACCCTACTAAGACATAGCAAATATCGAAATAATATCTCAAACGTAAAATATATTGAGAATCATATGATGGTAGTCAGTTTAAAATTGAAAAATACTAGATTCAGTATCTTTGTATATGCCGGTCATCTCACAAGATAAAGAACAAAAATCACTTTCTAAAAGAATCTACTACAACAACGACTAAAACTTTCTAAATAATACAAGAAACAGTGAAAAAGCAATCATCATTGGCGATTTTATCGCTCGAATAGATAATGTACCAATAGTTGAAGTGAAACAGAGAAAAACAAAAGCAGAAAAACTTTACTTGAGAAATTACTTGGTCAGATACTAGAAGCCATAGTTCCATAATCGACTACATTATAACGAATAGAAAAATACAGTCTAGAAATATATTAGACGTGCGCATTCTGTCTTCGACTAGTATGGGATCGGATCATGGACTCGTTTTAGAAAAAACAAACATTACACTAAAAGTTGTTAAATAAAAAACGTAATAACTAAAAAAAGATTAAATATAGAAAGCCTTGAGAACGAAGGGACAAAACTTCTTTATCATAAAAAACAGTATTCGTTTTACTTTCGAAGGATAAAGACGTGTTGTAAGCCGCTCTTGCAGTTTAATTCAATACGGAACGTGTACGTGAAGTGAATTGTGTTTAACGTCAACAAGGTAGTGCTATCGCTTAAATGTGACTGTACGCTGCGGGCTAAGATAACACGCTATTCATATTGCTGTTCAAGTATAAAATGCGCGTAAAAGCATAATGAATCAGCAAATGTTAATTCAAAGACCTCCAACACCAGCTGAGTTTGAATTATCCCAGCAAAACTAGATTCTCGTACAACAGAATCAATTAAAAACTCAAAATGAGATTAATTTATGGAATGCCTGGCAACAATCTCTCGCAACCATTGAAACTCTAAAAGGAAATATCAACCTACTAATGCAAATGGTAAATAGCCTCGAGAAATCAGTGGTGGTACCCAATGTAAAACAGGGAATAGAAAACAAAACAGAATATCACACCGATAAGGAAGAATTAGCGAGAGAAACAGAGTGGATAGTTCAGCGATCAAAGAAATACAAATCTAAAAAACGTAAAGCATCTGGAACCCCTGAAACCTCTCCACAAGCGTCGACCTCTAATCAAACAGACAACATGGTTCGCCGCCGGTAAACTTGGTAAACGTAAAAGAATACCAAGCTGTGCATGAAATATTGGAATCAGCAACAATAGCATATACAGTAACTGCTATGAATAATGATGTGTTTAAGATCAACGTTTCGGACGAAATACAATACCGGTAGCTAATAAGCACATTACGTAACTATGAAATTGAATACTATACTTACGACGATAAGCAAAATCGACCCATAAACGTTATGGCCTGGGGCATACATCCAACGTGCTCAATAAAATTGATTACAGAAGACCTGCTAGCAAAAGGTTCTAATATTGAAAATGTTACCTACACGATGAAGAAATTAAAAAAGGATGTCGCTACTAACCTCTACCGCTACATATGCTATCCTTTAACAAATCAGCAGACATTAAAGATATCTTCGCGATTAATGTAATCGCGGGGTTAAAAGTAAAAATAGAACATTTACGCAAAAACACAGCCCTTATTCCACAATGCAAAAAGTGCCAAGCATTCGGACACACCCAAAACTTCTGCGATAAAGAAGCTAGATGTGTCAAGTGTGCAGGACACCATGCTACTAAAGATTGTAAGTCAGCTAGACTTGCAAAAACCAAGTGTGTCAACTGCGGAGAAGCTCACCCAGCAAACTACCGAGGTTGTGTGATCGCAAAAGAGCTTCAAAAGCGGAAAGAAAAAACGCTAAAAGAGAAAAAAAGAATCGCCAGAACAGATAACGAACAAGTAGCAAGAGTAGTAGAAAAAACCCAACAGAATGTTCCTACTCTACCAAAAACTGACTCAGTAAAACAACGCAACCCAACGGGGAGCAATTATGCACAAATGATTAAAGGTAAGCCACAACAAAGCACTGTAAAAGAATCACAACTGCAATAAACATCACGTTGCAAAAAAATCTAGAAAAAATTGATAAGCAAGACAAATCAATCAAAGCAATCTTAAACAGAGTTCAAAAGCTTGAGACCAGCAATAAGGCGGCTGCCAAAAACAACAAATAAAAAATGGCGACTATTAGAATAGCTGCATGGAATGCCAATGGGCTTTTTACAACACGCCCATAAATTAGAACTATTCCTCTGGAATCAAAAAATTGACATCTGTCAAATTTCACTTCACTAGAGAAAATTACCTGAAAATAAAAGGTTACAAATTATACCACACCATTCATGCAAACAACACAGCTAAAGGAGGATCTGCGGTAATAATAAAGGACAATATCAAACACTATGAAGATTCTAAATATGAAACTTGCGAGATACAAGCAACAACTGTAAAAGTCTTTACAAAATCTAAGGAGTTTACCATTGTTGCAATATACTGTCCACCTAGATACGCGTTAGAAAAAGAAGATTACTTCAGACTCTTCCGAACATTAGGAGGTCACTTCATAATTGGAGACGACTTTAATGCCAAGCATACCTTCTGGGGTTCGAGACTCATCACCACTAAAGTTAAGCAATTATACGATGCAATTAAACAAGCTAAATGTAAATGTCAGTCTATTGGTAAACCAACTTATTGGCCAGCAGATGGCAACAAAATACCAGATCTAATTGACTTCTTTATACTGAAAAATATTTCACTTAATTACATCAGTATTGAAGACAATTACGAGCTGTCAGCAGACCACTCTCCGATTATCTTGACGTTAAGTGAAACAATTATCAATGAATCACACCCACCGTCACTAACGAACAAAAGGACAAACTGGGATACATTCAAAACAGAGCTAGAAGAACGTGTCCAATTAACAGTCCAACTGAAAACAACTGACCAACTAGATGCCTAAGCAGAGCTGTTCATTGCTAACTTACAACAAGTGGCATGGAACTATACTCCGGCGCCTAAACAGATAACAACTGGGCTAAACTACCCAAAGGAAATTAGAGACCTCGTATCAGCAAAACGTAAAGCACGGAAAAAATGGCAACAAAGCAGAGCACCTACAGACAAAGCAGTGCTAAATCGACTAAGCCAGCAACTTAAACAGGAAATCCGTATCGTTAAAAACGAAACATTTTCTGAATTCCTAAGAGATTAATCAGATGATAAAGATACCGAGTACTCCCTGTGGAAGGCGACTAAGAGGTTAAACCGACCACAAAACCAAAATCCACCTATCCGCAAAGAAAACGGTGAATGGGTAAGGAAAGATAATGAAAAGGCGGAATTATTTGCTGAGCACTTAGCAAATACCTTCCAACCTCACTTCGCTAATGACAACGAACAGCTACCTACGATTGACACCTGGGAAAATAGGGTTATTGACCCAATAACCCCGAATGAAATTGCCACGGAGATTCGAAAGAACCTAAGCGCCAAAAAAGCATCTGGCTATGATTTGGTTAGTGCGCAAGTGCTTAAAGAACTGCCAAGGAAGAGCATAATGAAACTTACGCACCTATTCAACGCTGTTCTGCGATTACAATACGTACCGATTCAGTGGAAGGTAGCAGAAGTGATTATGATTCCAAAACCAGGGAAACCACCAAATGAGAAGGCATCATACCGACCAATCTCACTATTACCAATAGTATCCAAATTGTTCGAGAAGCTGCTCCTAAAACGCCTCAAACCAATTATTGAGGAGAAGCAACTTATCCCGAACCATCAATTTGGATTTCGAAACAAACATTTGACTACACACCGAATCACGGATGTAATTGAAAAATCCTTAGAAGAAAAAGAAATTTGCTCAGCCATATTTTTAGACGTAGCCCAAGCATTTGACAAAGTGTGGCACGAGGGTTTACAATACAAACTGGAAAAGAATCTACCCAAACAAATGAGTCAGATTCTCAAATCATACATCTCCGACCGTCACTTCAGAGTAAGATACAGCGTAGAATACTCAGAATTAAAAGATATTGATGCAGGAGTACCGCAAGAAAGTATCCTTGGGCCAATCTTGTACTTACTCTACACCAGCGACATCCCTATGAGCGATGAAGTGAAGACAGCTACATTTGCTGACGACACTGCATTGCTGGCCACAAGCAACGAGATAGAAACAGCGACAAACAAACTGCAAACAGTCGTCAACAACGTTACAAATTGGACCGAGAAATGGCGGATCAAGCTAAATGAGGCGAAGTCTACTCACATAAACTTCACTACTAAAAGAATCAATTACTTACCCATAGTGATCAATTAGAAGACAATTCCACACGCTAACACAGCGAAATACCTGGGCATGACACTTGACATCAAGCTCAGGTAAAAAGGACACGTCAAGAAAAAACGCTAAGTCACTCCGAGCTATCCCTGCATAATAAGATACTGTTATATAAACAGATTCTAAAACCCGTTTGTGTCTACGGCGTGCAACTTTGGGGATGCACGAAGAAATCTAATGTCAAAATTATACAAACCTTCTAGAAAAAAGTACTTCGGAGCATTGTTAATGCTCCTTGGTACATCAGAAATGATGACATCCACAAGGACCTACAAATGCCAACGGTCAGTGCGGAAATTAAAAGGTTCGCGAGAAAACATGAAACAGACTCCATGAACATGAAAACGTCGAAGTGCTACAACTGCACGACAACAATCAACTTACTCGTAGACTAAAAAGGCTAAAACCCTTCGAGCTAGTGTAAGTGAAGTGCAGTGATATAAGGGCAATTAAAACATGTGAAATAAGAGTTTTAAACCATATGTGGAGTGCGCCAGTCGGAGTACATCCATCAACCGCTAAGACTTGCTTAGATGTAAGATAAATTAGATTTAAGTAAGAATTGTTCGAATTAAATTGCTAGATAGTTATTAACTAGTTGCAATGTATGCGGTAAGTGCGTAAATAATAAATTAAAAAAAATCTCTAACAGCATCTCTTCACCCAGCCGTTTGGGATTTACTTGATGATAAAATCAGAACTAAAGTAACAGAGTTTGGTTTTAAATTATTTAATAAACTAAGTAATAAACTTACATTTCTCCCTTTTTACTCCAAACTACAGCTTTCACACAATACTCCTTTAACGTTTCCATTTAATTTTAATAATACCACATTGAAATTTCACGACAGAACTCTTAACTTAACCAATGTTGACTTTACGAACGAAGAAAAGAATTTTCTTGACAAAGGTCTTAAATATGCTCCTAAATTACCTTTGAATAACTTACATGTGAATAATTTTAAAGCATCACTTGAGATTGCTTCTAACAAAATGCAACATATCATTAACACTTTAAAGCAAGTCATACCTACCAATAAACAATTGTTAACAAACGAAACTAAGTCACATTTTTCTGAGAATTCAGTTGTAAAATCTATTCGCCATAAAATATCTGAATTCGATTTAGTAATTTCAAAAGCTGATAAAGGCGATTGTTTAGTTATCCAATACAAGAACGAATATTTAAGGAAAACTTTAGATTTTTTGAATTCCGATCCCAAGTAGCATCAAAGTGAGAATAACTTATACTGCCACTTGAGTTTAGTGATTATTACGTATTTAACACTTTATATGCAACTTCTTAGTAATAATAACTTTATTCTATTGATTTATAGTGGAAATTACGTGGATACATCCTTTCTTAACCACTTTGTAGTTCTGTAGCTTTGTGGTGAAAAGTAAAGTTTTTCCAACGTTATTTTCACTAAGTAAAATCACTTATAAGTTTTTTTAACTTTAGAGTGGCAAATTAAAGTGGCAACCACTAAATCGAATCACTAAAATCTTACTTAAAAGTAATAACCACTTTAAAGTGGCTATTAAAGTTTTGGCCACGTTTTGGAAACTTAAAATATACCTAAAATGTAGGTGCACTCTAGAGTGGTATGTTGTCGTTGTTGTAACGTTTTAGCCACTTCCATAAGTGATTTTCACGAAACATATATAAAATTTCTAAGTAACAACACATTGAATGTAAGAAATTAATGAATTATAATTAAATTTATAATGTAAATACTAATAAAATGTGTTTTAGATTGTATAGTTATTTAATTTTTATTTTATATTTAGGACTTTTTAATTTTGATTTTCTAAAAAAAATAAAGATTTTGTTGGCGCATGGTTATATTACAAACTATAACCTCTACATTTAACAGTAAACTTGCATTTGTTGCAATTTTGCTGTTAGCAAATGTTGTACAAATTCAATAATAAACATGTAGTTCATAAAAACTTAAAACAGTTTGATCGAAGTTAACTTAGTTGTCCATTTGTAAAATAAAGAAGGGATCTAGATGAGAAAGTAAACAACATTTAAAAATGAGACAGAGATATAAATACATTAAAGCAGTTTCTGAAATGTTCAGGGCCACTAATAGTCACCACGCCGCCACTTGGCAGCGACGTGGATTTTACCTGGCTGTAATGTTATTTTATAAGTGATAAAATGGTTGTAATCACGTAACGACCACCCAATATTTGTTCCCCATTTTGGTGGTAGCCACGGTATAGAACTGTTCCTGTAACGTGGTAGTGACTAGTGGCACGCCACTCTACAGTTCCTACGACTGTGGCTGCCACGTGGCAATCACCAAAAATGCTAGTTGGGATGATTTCACTCTTTCCCCCAAATTTTCTTTACAAAAGTTAACTTTACAGACCAATAATATGTTAAAAGAATCCAAATTGTTAATGGAAACCTTTAATAAACAAATTTCAAGTTTACAGGTTTCTAACCCTCAGATACCACGTTTGTACAGCTTACCTAAAATTCATAAACTAAATTTTCCAATCAGACCGATAGTTAGTTTCATTAATTTTCCTACTTACCCAGTTTCTCAATTTTTAGCTAGCATTTTCAGAAACACAATTAACTGTTTACCTAAATTTGCTATCAAAAACACCAGACAATTAATTCACAATATTAACAACATGAACATTAGAGACAAATCTAATTTAAGATTAATTTCCTTTAACATTGCCAATTTGTTCCCTTCTATTCCACCTAATCACATTAAACCCATTCTTCTTAATTTATTATTTAATTCTGATCTTTCTAACAAAGTGGCACAACAAGTCATTGAATTGACACAATTTTGTACCAATAATATTTTTTTCTAATTCAATACGTGTATTTTTCAACAAATACAAGGACTGCCTATGGGGTCCTCACTCATTAATTTTAGCCGAAATTTTCATGGACAATTTAGAATGTCAACACATAACTAATAGTGAACTTTTCTAAGAAACATGTCATTCTTTGGAATAGATACGTTGATGATGTTTTTTGTATTTTCCAAAGGAATAATTCTCATATTGAAACCTTTTTAGACTTTCTTAATAAGATACACCCTCGCATTAAATTCACTGTCGAGATTCCAAATAACAAAATTTGACCGTTTTTGGATTTATACATTTCTATTAATAATAACAAATTTAATTTTAATATTTTCACCGGAAACCGACTACAACGAATCACATGATTCCTTTTGAATCTAATCACCCTATCAACTATAAACTAGCATCTTTCAATTTCCTTTTCAATAGATTGTTTTCTGTTCCACTTTCTGAGGTAGACTTTGATAACGAATTAAAAATTATTTTTTATTTAGCTAGAACCAACAATTACCCCATTCATTACATCAATAATTTATTTCACAAACTTTTTATACAGCACAAAATCAAATCAGTTACCACTTTAACACAGAATAAAGAACAAACCAATCAATATATTAGTATTTCATTCATTTCCCAATTTGACAACATCATTCAAAAAATCAATAAGAAGAATAATATAAAATTAACTTATAATATCTCTCTTATGGCGAAGAACTTGCTTTGTAATGTTAAAGATAAACTGGACATTTTAGACTCATCCGGTATTTATCAAATTAATTGTTCATGTGGTAAATACTATATAGGCAGGACTTTTATATCAATTAACACTCGTCTCAAAGAACATCTTAGATACTTAAAAAACCCTAATAAGTACAATAACAATATAGATAATGTTAAATCTTCGTTCACTTTCCATATCCTTTTCAATAATCACAAATATTCCAATTGCAAACTGATTCATCCTGTTATTAATAACCGTTTCAATCTTGACATACTGGAAATTATTTATATTAAATTAAACAAGGGTAATAACAATTTGGTTAACGATCAGATTAATCATAATATTATTGACTTAAAATTCAATTATTAATTTTATCCAAACTCTGTAGCCCTGTTATTTGTTGGTTTAGTTTGTTTCTTGTTCTTTTACAGTGTACGATTTTGAGTATTTTGGTTCATAACTTTGACGTTTGAATTTTGTTAAAATTTAATACATTATGAGATTATTATATATCGATACCTACATCAGGGTCATATTAAGAGGTATTTTATATATCACATTTTGTTTGTGTGTCTGTATGTTAACATGTAATAATTTTACCTTATTAATTAATTATGTACACTCTTTTCGTTTAAGAGGTGTTCTTGTTTAATTCTTGAACGTGTTAATCAAAAATTTTCACCTAACATTAGTTATATGTACTGCTTAATTCAAGTAAGTTTAAAGTTTTTTATTTTTATTTATCATAATTTAAATTAAAAAAATTTTTTGAAAATGTTATCAATTGAATGTTTTGTAATGACGTTTTTTACCCAGTTTTACTACGCCTGAAGATGGCTTAATTGTTTTACAAGCCGAAACATGTCGCCAAATTAATTAAGAACAAAGAAAATAAAAATAAATGTGAATATGGTTGTCAACCCAACTAGCATTTTTGGTGATTGCCACGTGGCAGCCACAGTCGTAGGAACTGTAGAGTGGCGTGCCACTAGTCACTACCACGTTACAGGAACAGTTCTATACCGTGGCTACCACCAAAATGGGGAACAAATATTGGGTGGTCGTTACGTGATTACAACCATTTTATCACTTATAAAATAACATTACAGCCAGGTAAAATCCACGTCGTTGCCAAGTGGCGGCGTGGTGACCATTAGTGGCCCTGAGCATTTTAGTAACTGCTTTAATGTATTTATATCTCTGTCCCATTTTTAAATGTTGTTTACTTTCTCATCTACATCCCTTCTTTATTTTACAAATGGACAAGGTTTACTTCGATCAAACTGTTAAGTTTCTATAAACTACATGTTTATTATTGAATTTGTACAACATTTGCTAACAGCAAAATTGCAACAAATGCAAGTTTACTGTTAAATGTAGAGGTTACAGTTTGAAATATAACCATGCGCCAACAAAATTTTCATTTTTTTAGAAAAACAAAATTAAAAGGTCCTAAATATAAAATAAAAATTAAATAACTATACAATCTAAAACACATTTTATCAGTATTTACATTATAAATTTAATTATAGTTCATTAATTTCTTACATTCAATGTGTTGTTACTTATAAATTTCATATATTTAGAATAATTGGCAAATTCTTGTTAATGGCGGCATAGAGATTGTTCATAAATATGGCTACTTAGAAATAAAGTAACTGTTAAGTGGCAAAAACTAAGGATAGCCACTTTGGAGTTACTTCCACTCAATAAGTAGCCCAGAGAACTAAGAAACATCCAATCAAATTTCAGAACACTTAAAAGTGATTTTTAAAAGTGGCAGCATTGGTGGCGACCACGTGAATTTTGTTGAACGGCCACTCAATAAAATTTACATGCTTTCACGTTCATCTTCATAATGAAGTTGGATACATAACCTAACTAATTTATATTTTATTATCAACTTCATTTCATAACGTATAATTACAATCAATTATTTTGAACACTCTTAATAATATTGTTATCCAGCTTATACATTTGTAATTGTTCTAAATCATTTTCACATTATGGATTACTTATATGTGTTATTAAATGTCAGATTCCTAATAACTAACTTCACTTTACGGGTTAAACTTTTGATGTCTTCCTGGAAAGCAATTTTAGGTTGGACAGATTTAAATACTAGCAGAGTAATTTTATTTATACTGAGCCGATTTGCATTGTAGAAAATAGGCCACTATTTAGTTACAGTAACTTAAAAGTGGATTTCAGAAGTAAATGTCACTATGTAGTGGCTTTAATCTAAAATGTCTCGTGAAAATCACTTATGGAAGTGGCTAAAACGTTACAACAACGACAACATACCACTCTAGAGTGCACCTACATTTTAGGTATATTTTAAGTTTCCAAAACGTGGCCAAAACTTTAATAGCCACTTTAAAGTGCTTATTACTTTAAAGTAAGATTTTAGTGATTCGATTTAGTGGTCGCCACTTTAATTTGCCACTACAAAGTTAAAAAAACTTATAAGTGATTTTACTTAGTGAAAATAACGTTGGAAAACTTAGCTTTTCACCACAAAGCTACAGAACTACAAAGTGGTTAAGAAAGGATGTATCCACGTAATTTCCACTATAAATCAATAGAATCAAGTTATAATTACTATGAAGTTGCACATAAAGTGTTAAATACGTAATAATCACTAAACTGAAGTGACAGTATAAGTTATTCTCACTTTGATGCTACTTGGGAAGACTAAAGATTTGAATTGCTTTATTAACCTTCAACCATACTCGATAGATCCATTTTTTAAATTACTACACTAAAAGTTGTTAAAATAAAAAACGTAATAACTAAAAAAAATTAAATATAGAAAGCCTTGAGAACGAAGAGACAAAACTTCTTTGTCATAAAAAACAAAGCCTAAAACAAAAACAGATATAAAATAATACAGAAAAATTACCGAAGAAGAAAGTATCAAAAAGCAGTTATCAAAAATAAACAAAAATATAAAATACCATGGTACGACGAAAGGCTTAAAATATTAACACACAAACAAACGTTTTTAGCATATAAACAAAGAAATAAACAAAATCAACACAGAATACTAGGAAAAATTTACAAAGAACATGGAACACGACCTGCATGGATCACAAAAAAGTGTGGAAAATGATAAACAACGGAATGATATGAATAATTTAAAAAAATGAAACAAACACGTAAATAGGATGAAACTAGAACAACTTTCAAACATATCTAAAAACGATAACCTATACAGCAGAAGAGCAGGCAAGTTAATATACAATCAACAACAACAGAAGTCGAATAAACGGCAAACAAACACGAGAAATCCTAGTCGTATGAGGAAAATGAAGAATTGCATTTTGATTCTTTTATATACCAAGTTTTTAGCTAAATGTAACGTAATAGGTAGATTGTATTTTCTTTTGATTTAAAAACATTGTTAAACACACTAGTAATTAGTAAAAATTATTTTTACTTTACAAATGCGTTTTACAGACTTGACGTTTGTGATAATCTAATAATAATATAAAATGTTAAGTGTAACAATAATTACATAGAACAAGTATCTTACAGTACTCCAACTAAATCCTCTACAATGCTTTATGTAATTTTGACAAGTTTAAATGTGTGTTTCTCGTCAGACGTTTAATTAGCCTTTAATTTAATTCATTATTGCATACAAATAAGTGCTTTAAGCGTTTATATTTTTTATGCTCCGAAAATTACCAATTTACTATACCACTATATTTAGAAATAAGAAGTTAGCATGTGTAACATTTCTTTAGTAACAAAGATTACGTAAAATTGGCTTTTGTCCCATTAATATAATTTCCTACCTTGCATTAAATAGTACACTACAGTTTCGGCATATTAAGGTTTAGTAATTAGTAATTACTAAATTTGGTTTTCGCAACAATGAATACACAATGTACGTCTTGCTGTTTGCTGTCATTGTAGGCGGTTAATAAATAGGTATTAATTATAGAGGGTTTATACCTAAGAGTTAAATTCTGTTAATTTCGGATACATCAACAAAACCTCATTGGATGCAAATGATTTTGTTTTACCTTATTACATAAACGCCCAATTTTTCTTTGACACTTTTATATTTAGTTTTAAACAATGCACAAGCTGCGCCTTCATCCAAACCCTTTCTTTTAAAATCCATTGTCTAAATATAAAACGTCCTAGTTATGATAACATACTTATTTTTTACTTTCTGTAAAAGGTTTATAGTTGCGTGTTATATTACAACCATATGGCTACGTAGTCATGAATATATTTTTTTCAAAACCGTTTATAAATCAATTTGGATTTATGAGTAAGACAGTAGCTTGTGCACTGTAAATATATACTTGCGAGGGCTTTTGTTGAGTTGCAGTAAATCTACTCCTACGTAAAAGGTACAAACCGGATACTTGAGATTAATATTGCAATATAAATCAATATATGGATTACCGCAACAGTTTAATAACTGCGGTTAACTTTACATAAAATTTATTTAAAGAAACCGCAATGCTCTTTCATATATCTACATCGTGTATGGTTTGCCTGAAAATGTTCTAAACATTTAATTTACTAAAGTGCACACGCTGCATTCGTACTTTAATGCATTATAATTTATCACTTCTCTGTTAATTTTTATTAATTGCACGGTTAGTTACAGACTGCTTTAGTAGAAATGACATAAATAAAATTACTTATATAGCAAATGTTGGTCAAGGATTTTCTCTGTAACTAATTTCTCATATATTAACAAGTACAGTTACAACAAAGCAATTAAAAATTAGGTAATTTTTTTTTTAAAATTTATTGTTTTATTTAAAGTAATTACAATATAAATGTAAATTATTGTTGCAAATATTCTATATAATTAATTATTACAATTGCATAAATTATATAATCTTAACTATTAAAATAAAAGAAGTAATTACTGTAACATTTAATAATAAAATACAAATATCCGAACAATGCAAAAGACAGAAATAACTAAAAACTTTACATAAAATCATATGAACGAATAAACTAGCAAAAGAAACAAAGCGGCACATATACCCGTAGTAGAACACTTAGAACACAAAATTATTTTTATAATTTGTTGCAAAAACATTTACGATACAAAACGAATTGATTTAATTTTATTAGAACATGAAATAAATAACGCTCTAGTAATATTTATGTTTTGAATTTAAGAAACGTAAATTGTGCAATTTATCAAAAACAGTTTATTGAGTTTATTGGTCACATGATAGTTTATATGCTGCTGTGAATAAATGATAATGTCAGCTGGCTATATCTCGGTGGAAAGATTGTCAGCTGATGTCCTGAAGAGTGTAACTCATTTCGCCTATTTAAATATACCAGCTGACGAGTTTTCCCTCGGCATACTGCTAAGTGATTTTTTTTATTACTCACAGGAAAATTAAAATAATATTTAAATTTAGCGGTTTTCTAGTTAATTATTGCGCTGAAACACCAGAGGTCGTATAATATATTTTGTTTGCATGTCAATTTAAGTACCTAGTTATCTTTCTAAAGGGGTTGAGCATTAGTGTAGTGACTGACGGTTGCACAGAAAATAAAAATGTCAAACGTAACTCCTTACTGCGTATTTTGTAAAAAAACAACTTCTCAAATGAAATTATTTAGTGACGAAAATTTGTTCAAGTGCAGTGCAGTGCAGTGTTAGCTATTCAAAAAAATAACAATCTAGTGGGACACGAAGCCGTACTTGCTACACAGCAAAACAATTTTCAGCTGTACCATACAGAGCGCCGAAGCAAACAAAGTCCGCGGAAAATATGTCAACTAACTTTAAAAATTGAAAGCGGTAAATGTTTCAACCAATCACAATTAGAAAGTACCGTCCGCTTGAAAAATTAAATTACAATCAAAATTCCTTGATTGCTTCGTGTTTGTTTACATCTTTACCTGCTGTTTTACTTAAAAATTCGTCGTTATTCAACTAGTCTTTATAAAGACTCTTTTAAACGCCATTATTTGTGAACAAGGTATGTGTATTTATAATTTTTGTTTTAAGTATAACCCAAATTTTTGTAGCATAACCTCAACATCAGTTATTACTTTGTATTCATTATTTAAAGATCTGTATTTAATTTCAGTATTTATTCTACAAACAATAACTAATTTCGATGGAGATTTTTACATTACTTACTTTCTGTATTGTTTCAGCTGTTATTTACCAACATGGAATCTAAGTCGAAGAAAACCATTCATTCCAAAGCCAGAAACATTATTAAAAATGTTGTGGAGTTTTTCGATAAACAGAAAGCTGCGGGCGTATGGACTTTCCCTCTAGAGAAGGCAACAGAACTAGCTGCTGCTGCAACGGGCAAATCAACCACCTTTATTAAAAAAATCTGGGTGAAGCGATGACGACCAGTGATGGTATTTTAAGATCTCCCTCGAAGAAAAAAAGAAGTGGTGGTGCAAATAAAATAACGTTGGATAATTGCGACTTAAGCATTTTAAAAAGAACTGTCCATGAAGTTTACACGGTTGATAAGAAAGTTTCAAACATGAAAATTTTAGTTGAAAAAATGAAAGAAAAGATTAATTACAAGGGGGGAGCAGATACACTAAGAAAGTATTTGTTACAAATTGGTTTTAAATATAAAAAATGCCACAATAAAAGAAAATTATTGATGGAACGTGATGATATTATTGCTTGGCGTTCTCGTTATTTACGCAAGTTGCGAGAAAATGATGCTTTAAGCGAAAACAAAAAACCAATAACATATTTAGATGAGACCTACATTCATCCATCATACGGTGTTAGTAAGTGCTGGCAATCTGAAGAAGAGGCTGGTGTTTATCATACAGACAGAGCAGGTCAAAGGTACATTATTGTGCATGCAGGTGGATCATACGGATTTGTTAATAATGGCCTTTTAATCTTTAAATCTAAAACTAAGTCCGGTGATTATCACGACGACATGAACCATACCAACTTTATGCAGTGGATGGAAAAACAATTAATTCCAAACTTGTCTCCTAATGGTATTGTTGTCATGGATAATGCACCTTATCACAGTGTACAAATTAATAAACCTCCAACACAAGCAGAACGTAAAAAAAGCATTCGACAATGGCTCGAAAATAATGGAGTAACAACAACAAATGAAATGCGTAAAGCAGAACTAATAATGTTAGTGAAGCAATTTAGTTATACGAAGACATATTACGTAGACGAACTTCTTAAAAAACACGGGCATACAGTGTTACGTCTGCCACCGTACCACTGCGATCTAAATCCAATCGAGCTGATATGGAGTTTAGTGAAACATAAGATCGCTATGAATAATGTTACACAGAGTGGTTTAGAGATCGAAGCCTTAGTGAGAAAGGCATTTTCTGATGTAACTGCATCGGACTGGGACAAACATTGTCGACATGTAAATCACTTGGAGCAAGAAATGTGGCAACGTGATGGATTGCTGGATGGAACGGTGGAAAACCTGTCGTTCATGGTGAACACAGGATCATCCGACGATGAAAGTTGTAGTGGAGCAGACGAAAGTGACAGTGATTGAACTGCTTTATTTTTTTTATGATTGTATTTTTTGATGTAAATAAGTAATTTTTAGAATTACTTTTAGAAATATGTAATATTTTGTAATGCCATACTTCATCTTTTAGAAAAATAAATGTGTAATTACAATTTATTTTAATAATCATTAAGTCATCAAGTGTTTATCTGAAATAACCTCAAACTTCAACAAGCTCTAGTGATTATTTACACAGGTAACCTATGAATAATTTGAATTTCCCACCAAAATACTTTTTAATTTGAGTGTACCTTTAAGATTAGAGTGACACTAGCCACGCCTCTCCAGGGACTTTGTTTATTCAGCTCAACTGTAACGAATGTTATCGCCGCTTCACGGCGTTGCTGGCAAAGTACAGGAAATCAACATCGGCATCATCTTCTTCAACATTACCGTATGTACATATATGAATTAGTTCTTATTTAGGTTAATTTTTTAGTATATTTTAGTTGAGATGTAGTTTAATAATAGTAATAATTTAATATTATTAATATTACGGTAAATATTTCAACGTTATATACATATGGAAGATATATTTCCTGAGGATATCACTGAAGATTGAAATATTAGTATATGTTTCTTTTGGGGGAAAAGCAGAAAAAGATTTAAAGGTGGCGAGGAAAAATTATCAATTTTTACTAAAAATGGATGGGATTCAATTGAAACTTTAGCGATAGAGACCAACGATTCCGATATGGTCGAGAGCTTCAGAACCTACAATCGGATCAATATCATTTTTTTCATAAAAATTGTAAAATACATCATATTACCTCGCGAGAATCTACATTAAGGAAAGGAAAAGAAAAATCTGAATCACATTTCACTAGAGATATACGTGCAGAAGCTTACGATGTAGTTGAAGAGTTTGTTGCTGAAAATATTGTCTGTCAAGAGCAGTATTTTTTTTTTAAATTTTTGAATGATATGTTTATTGAACATTTGAAAAAAAACAGAAAGATGTTTCAAATTACAGTTTTAAACCGTATCATTTAAAAGAGAAATTACTACAAAAATTTACCAAAAAATTAGCATAAAGAACTTTAAAGGTCAATCTCTGGTAAAACCATTCAAAGGTATCATAAGGCAAAATGAAATAGAAAAACATAACATTTTAGATGCTGCTGCACATATTCTATACGAAGAAATACGTAAAATTCAATTTCAAAAATAAACAGAGAAGATAAAAACAAAAAATTTAATGAGAATGTGAAGCTCCGGATACATTAATAAATTTTTACACGAGCTTAATTTCTGGTGAAAATTATCGATGGAGGCAAAACAAAAAAACCACACGGTTAGATAAATCATTCTCAGAAGATCTCATTTTTGCTGGTTTTAATGGTAAAATAAAATTATAACACATTTTCTTTGGCATAACATTGAAGAGTTTAACCAATAGCAAACAAATTGTTAACATTGTTAATCGATACGGTCATTTCTGCAGTTACACTACATTGGAAAGCCTTGAGACTGAAGCAACATTCACTTCTTGTAAGCTGTCCGAAATTTGTCCAGAAGGAATTGTACGAACACCTGATTTGTACACTGGAGTTGCATTCGACAACTATGATCACTTCGTAGAAACGACAACTGGTAAGGACACACTCCACGATCATTTTCCAGATTGAAAATAGCGAGGAAGCTGTTGAAAACAAAAATGTACAGCTAAATATTCAGATTGAGAGTAATATTGTTGGCGAAGCAGCAGTTGAAAATGAAAATAATTTGAATGTCTGCAATGTTTCAGCTTTGCAATCCCATAAACATAGACGGAGTTTTGATACTGTCACTCACGAACAAATACGATACACAAAAAAACCGAGAATGATTGAAATTATGCTGCCACCTGAATCATTATTGCATTTAAATACTATAAATCTTCAATCAGTACAGCACATTGATTTTGCATAGATGCTTTTACACTATTTGAATTTGTCAGACACACCAATGTGCACGAATATACATCATCCAAGCACAATATTTGTTATTTAACAACGATTAATGCTTCATCAACGAATAAAGATATAGTATATGAAACCACGATTCAAAGTAAAAAAGCGGCTCTTGAGTGTGAACAAAAATACGTAGAAGTAACGTACGACCTTGCGATTGCAAAAATTGCGCTGCAGATCCAAAGCACAGAAAGAAAACTTTTAACGATTTATTTATCCACCTTGTAAGATTTCACATTATGATGGCGTACTTCCAGCATTTTATAGATTTACGGGATGCGATTTCAACCCGGCCTTTTTTAAAAAAGGGAAAAAGCGCCCATTTTAAATCATGAACAATTCTGAAGATTTCACCAAATTGTCAACAATTGTCAAAGCCATCAGAGAAGAGAGAAGATTTTTTTGGCAAAATTGAAGAGTTTTTTTGTCAGATGTATGGATTGAAGCAGTTAAAAAACATTAATGATGCAAGGGTAGCGTTGTTTCAAAAAACATATAAATTCCTTGATGATGATGATATGTTCCGGTTGCCCAAAAAAGGTATTGATGGCTCGGCTCTACCACCATGCAAATCGGAATTATATGAGCATTTTTTAAGATCATGTTACATAGCGCAACTTTGGTCCCACGCTCACCTGAAAGTTACAATTACTGATGAACCTTCAATTTATGCCTGGGTAGAAATCGACAACAGATATGAATTAAAGTGGTTTTCTGGATCTCAGTTACCAACATCGATAAATCAAATTACTATTCAGCACGAAACAGCTGACTTTTTTTTTATTTCAATCATGTTGATTATGTTATATTTTTGATCAGATGACAATAATGAAGACATGGTAGTAGACACCTTTAACAGCGACTCAGAAAGTGAGACAGAAGGAGATGAGAGCAACACGAGCCAATGCGAGAGTGACATTGAATAAATTATAAAAATAAATTTAATAACTTTTTCGTTTCAATATTATATGCAATAAATAAAAGTTTTGTTAAATTATAAATTCATTGACTTATTTATCACAGTACCTCCTGTGAAAAATAAAAAAAAATCACCTAGCAGTATGCTGAGGGAAAACTCGTCAGGTGGTATATTTAAATAGGCGATATGGGTTACACTCTTCAGGAGATCAGCTGACAATCTTTCCACCGAGATATAGCCAGCTGACATTGTTATTTATTCACAATAGCATATAAAGTATCATGTGACCAATTTTCAATTGAAAAGAAATCACTGAACATACATATATTTTTTTCATGTTCGTACGATCAGCTGACGTATAATCCACCACTCTATAGTCAGCTGATTTTTTTTGTTCAAGATATAAGGTATTTGATAAATTTTCAATTAGGAGGAAATGATTAAAAATATTTTTTTTCTACGTGCGCGGATCGGTCCTGCTGCTCAACCCACCCACGGAGTCGCACCTGACGTTCACAAGGCCTCTTGATACGACTCTCTGAAGGAGTTTACGAGTTATTGCTCGAGAGGAAATTGGTCATGAAGGAAATGAAATACTCGGGGTGGACCAAAACTAGCAAACTGGATAGTACCAGCTGACTGTTCAAGAACTGATCACAGCCAACAATCAAGAAGATTAAAATAGCTGTGAATTCAGGAAGTAATCGGCGTAGTGATAATCACAGAAACGGGGGTTACACAGCGATGAAGAAGGCAACGGAAAATCACTCCATTAATTATCCTTAGTACAATCATCATAATGACAAAAACAAGTAAATGCGAAACTACTGATCACGGTCCTTGGAATCCAAGATCCGTCAATCGAAGATTAGACAAGGCCTCTGGTGTAGTTAGCCAGCGATATCCTTGTCAACCAAACAAAGAATCAAAGATAAAATTAACCGATATAAAAATCAGTACCAACTCGGGACATATTTTAAAAGAAAATAGCACAATATACTATTCCGATAACAACGATAATCATCACATATACGGCGTAGCAATTATAGTCAACAAACAATACAACAGCGCAGTGGAAGCATTTGTCCCAATCTCAGAAAGAGTAATGATTTTACAACTAAAAACTTCCGATACAAAATTAAATCTTATCCAAGTATACGCCTTACGGCAGATAACAATGAAGATGAAGTAGAAAAATTTTACTAGCAGATCGACGACGCCTTGAAGATAACAAAGAACAGAGATATGACAATCGTTATGGTCGACTTCAACGCGAAGATCGGTAAAGGTGAAGCAGGAAGATTTGCGGGTAGACATGGAATAAGGGCAATTTATCCAAGAAAACGAAGTAATACTTACAAATACATTCTTTGAATTACTAGAAAGACAATTGTATACATAGCGGTCATTTGCAGATAAACCTGACAAAATAGTTAAGAATCATATCAAAAACAGGTACCGTAATGTTGTTACAGCAGTCAAAACATTCCCAGGAGCAGATGTCTCATCTGACCACAACCCCCTAATTGAAAATGTCACACCTAAACTCAAAAATAAAAAAAAATATAAGAAACCCCTAGACAAGAAAACTCAAAGATTCCGAAATTAAAGAAAAATTACAACGGATTGTCAACAAAAACCTGGACACAATAAAACACTGCTTCCTAGAGCCTTGCAAAGAAATATTAAAGCACACGGGAAAGAAAAAAAATAAAGGGATAACGGACGAAATACTGAACATGATGAAACATCGAAAAAAACTCAAGAATCAGGATGTTATTAGATACAGAAAAATCAATTGTGTAATCAAACAAAAGATAAGTGAAGCTAAAGAAAAATACTTTATAGAAAAATGCAAAGAGACTGCACATATTTCAATTTCTCAGCCAGCGAGGAAACGTTTTTTGAAAGAATTTCAAAACAAAGACGACTTATTCAATCTACATAAAAAGGTCAACGAAGTGACAGGTTTACAACAAAGAAGTGAACCTAATATACTCGTTGCCAAAAACGGGGATCCTATAATTCTAACTGAGAAAATAGTTTAACGATGAAAACAATATACTAAAGAGCTTTTCGAAGATGAAAGAGGTGAAATAGAACATATATCATATGTACCAGGAGAAATGGGCCAAGCCATTACAAAGGAAGAAATTTTACACGCTTTAAAAACAACAAAAAATAGAAAAAGTTCTGGACTGGATGAACTACCTGCCGACATATTTAAAGTCGAAGGGGATGTACCCTTGGTCTTCATATGTCTTCCTAAAAGAATGAATACTAGAGAATGTAGTGATCACCGCACTATTAGCTTAAAGTACCATATGTTAAAACTGCTCCTGAAAGTGATTTACAACAGAATTTATCAAGAATTAGACATGGATATAGATGAAACACAGTTTAGATTTTGCAAAGGCTTGGGTACGCGCGAGGCTCTTTTCTCATTCAATATACTAAACCAAAGGCGAGCTATCATTAGATGAATTTAAGATCAAACGAGGAGTCAGACAAGGATGCGTTTTATCACCACTGCTTTTTAACGCATACTCCAAAGAAATTTTGAAAAAAGCGTTTGAAGGAGAGACAGCTGGAATAAAAATTAATGGGACACCGATGAATAATATCAGATACGTAGATCACACAATTATAATAACGGGAAACATCGAGAAGCTACAAAGACTGATAGACAAAATAGTTGAGTGTAGTCAAGAATAGGGGCTAACAATGAACAATAAAAAGACGAAATGTATGAGAATATCCAAAGTAGAAGAAGACAATATAAAACTGATATTTAACGGTAACATCATCGAACAAGTCGAAAACTACACATATCTGGGTATAATGATAAATTCCACAAATGATTACACAAAAAAAAATTAAAATACGAATCGAAAAGACAAGAACAAATTTTAACAAACCCAGAAAGGTACTTTGCACAAGAGATATAAAACTCAACTTGAGAATGCGGCTGTCTAAATACTGCATATTCTGTGTGTTGCTTTATGGGATGGCGGCTTGGACCATGAATAAGACAACTTGTAAAAGACTGGAGGTCTTCAAAATGTGGGTATATAGAAGGATCTTGAAAATATCATGGACAGACTACATCACAAACGACAAAGCTCTGAGAAGACTAAACAAAAAGAATGAGATCATAGAAATAATTAAAATAAAAAAACTACAATATCTAGGACATATTACACGCGGAGAAAAATACACCAGATTACAATTATTTATGCAGTAAGAACTGTAATACCCTATAGCACTAATAGCTATTCTTTAGCTACTCTAACCGACCCACAATGCAATTACGCTCAGATTGAAAAGGACCTCCTCGCAATTGTCCATGATTCTCTAAAATTTCATCAATTTATATTTGGTCATAAAATCATAGTACACACTGATCATAACTCACTGGTTCCATGATTTAGTAAACCATTGTATTAGATACCTCAAAGACTTCAAAAACTAATGCTAGATATTCAATGCTATGATCTTGATGTCATGTTTATACCTGGTAAGGACCCAGTAAACACAAAATTGATAATGTTTAGTAACAGTTTCAAAACAAAAAATTTATGATTCACTCTTGTTTCAAACATAAAAGAAACCTAACTGCAATAAAATAGCTATAAGTCCATCGCTGTTTCACTTATTTTAATCAGTATAGTTTCGGTATTTTAAATTCAAATCTGTTGCAAACTAAATGTTGCAATCGGTTTACGTTTTAAAAGCTTCGTTCTTGAACTGATACTAAATGATCGATACATGTATGATTTTTTTGTTTCAATAATCAACTAAAACAATTCTTTCAATAATATAATAATACATTTTCGAATGCACGTTTCAAAATTTATTGCACAATAAATATTTTTAAATACATTATCACATTGAGTTTTTTACATATTGCAAATTTCTTTGATGTGGTTTTTTCACGGAAGCCTCGAAAACTGCATCAGTTACTGTTGGGTAGCAACTTTTAACCGCATCTGTAACATAGAAATAAATATTTCATGTATATACATACATAATCATAGAGTTACATAAAATTAATTACATTTTTTAAATAAAAAACAACACAAACTTAATATAAATATCACTTTAGCAATTATAAGAAAGTTATAAAAACACTGTGAATACCTTTAGCTGTACATAATCGTATAGAAAACTTGAAGAATTGAACTGTAATTATAAATCCTAAAGTATCATCAGATTTAAGCAATAATCTACCTTAACGCAACCATGTGTGTTAATTTACATTTTTTTTATACAAATTAAAACATGATCCATAAAAAGCAGAAATGATAATAATATTGATTACATTTATGGATTATAATAAAATGTTTCGACTTACCGTTTATTGTTCCATTTCGTAATTGTACACACAGCATCACTTATCAAACTGCAACCGAACAAGTGAAAAGATATCAATTTGCAGCGCAAGCGTTGACGACAGTAATCAAAAGTAATTGCAACGACTAATGCTGACTAATTATACAAAGTATTCGTTTTTCCTAGAACGATTCTACTGTTTTGAAAATAATTCAATCTTATGTAATCGATCTTTAACCAATTCTAGTTATTCAAAAATATTCGGATTTAACAAATCAGTTTTTAACCGGTTGCTGATTATGGGAAAAAAATTGCAAGTACTGAAACGGTTCAAAACTGATTGTGAAAAATCGGAACTCTTTCAATTTATTCACTGTCAGTTACATGTAAATGATATAAAAATGGAACTAACACGAAACAACGTATTGAAACAATTGTTTTAATTTTGTGACTGTAACAGTTTCAATCCGTGTTTACTGGGGAGATGGATATATACAATGTCAAGATCCGTTTCATCAGAGTCTGTTACAAATACAGAAGACAATCTCACATTACATGTCAATCTTTTTATATTTAATTTGAAAGTTACTCCTGAAGTATTACAAATAATACGTAATGAAATAAGGCAATGATCATGAAATGCAATGTTCATTGAAATTCCATCAGAATGGCCGTCTTCAAAAAATTATATACCAAATGACCTTAAGTCATATTTCAAATTTTAAGTAGAAATTCATATTTTAGATGAATTATTATTCAAAGGCACCAATTTGATTATTCCACAATCTCTCAGGTCTAAAATGTTAAATATAATTCATATTGGTGATTTTGGAATCAATAAATGTCTTGAATATGCGAAAATAGCACTGTTCTGGCCAAACATTTTTGTAGATATTAAAAATTTAGTGACACGGTCTCATTTGTCAAGAATACGGTAACAATAATTTAAAACAACCTTTACTACCTTATGAAGTGAAATTGGTTCCGTGGAACAAAGTTGGTATTTACCATAATATCGGACAATTGTCCCCCATTTAATTCGTCACAATTTCTTAATTTTATTTAAGATTTGGGTATTGGACATATCACATCAAGCCCATATCACTCTCAGTCTAATGATCAGGTTGAACGATCCATCTGTAGTCTTAAAAAACTACTTATTAAAACGATGGAAACGAACTCATATCCATATCCGGCTTGAATGCAGTATAGAAATACACCAAATAATAGTACTAATTCAGCTGCTTACTTTCTAATGTCTCGTCGTCTCCGAGACCGATTACTTGTTCATTCGGAATTACTTAAATCCAGATTAATAAATTAAAAATTACAAAAATTGGATAGATAAAAATAATGAAAAGAAATCACAATACTACAAACATAATACCAACAACCTGTCAGAATTACCCATAGCAAAACATATCCTATTTAAAAAATTCTCTTCAGACAAAAAATGGTTGCAAGGAAAAACAATCCAAATAGGTCCTCAACTTAGAAGTTATATTATACACTCTAATAATTGTCAGTCGTACAGACGTAATAGGGTTCATCTAAGACCACTGCATAAATCCAAATTTTATACAAGTAATATCCCAAATAAAGGGGGTAGGTAGTTTTAGAAATGATAGTTTGACCACCTGTAAGATTAGATTTATAATATTGTTTATAACGAAAAGAGATGTTAAGGAATTATTGTAGACGTGGCAACACGGCATAACCTGCGATGTGACAGTAATGTAGGTCATGATATAGATGTAGACAATAAGTATAATGTATTTCTTTATTTTGTATTAATATACTTGTTCAATAGATTTAACATCGTCGTGTCGTTCTTGTGTCTACCATTAACAGATACTAAAAACTAAACCATATGCTACTTCCTAAGATGTATATCTCAAAGTGATATTTTTCTTCTGCAACTCCGATAACTTTTTGAAGCAGGTTAAATATAGTTGAGATGCTCTGAAGTAAAAATTAGCAACCGCATAGATTAATATGCCACCTGGCACTTGATGCGTTTATAAGTATGCTCCATAACACGTGCTACAAGAAAAGAAGGAAATCTGAATTACATTACAAAAACGAATGTTATGTACGTTTATCTGGACAAAAACCTGTAAGAATAAAATTAACGTTTCATCAAATCTACAATTAGAATGAAACAGGGAAACCGTCGGCGTCGGTTAGAAATTTTTTTACCAACTCATAGAGTACTAGCACGAGATCTTTAATGCCTTGTCAAAATATCAAATGACAAACATGACTTTCCAAAAAAATAACCAAATTGAAGGTAGTGTTGCCAACTTAAAAGGTTTATGCAAAATGCATATATACAGGATGTTGTAATAAAAAAAACCAAACTTTACCAGAGGATATAGAAGGAACGATAATCAAAAACCCTACTTAATTAGAAACCACTAAAAAACGAAAGAGAGGAAAACCGTTTAAAAAATAGAAACCGTAAGATAACACTATTGACTCAACAATATAATGAAATGAAGAGATCTTGAATAAGATTGGGACAACCAAAAATTTAAAAAGCTAAACACGACAATCTCGTAGAAGAATAGTCAAAAAAGAAATTTACCAGAAAACCATTCTGTTTAATCGGTAGAACATCATGTACTAGAAATAATATACGTCGACGTCCAGTTTTTGCTATCAATTTTTATTTTAATAACAAGGTAAACATTATAGCAGTATTTTCCAAAAAAGTATACAGACGTGAACGTTTTGAGTGCTTTTCATCATACTTAGGAGATGTCTATTCATGTAAAAAAACTACCGGAGATTATTGAATACTGTATGAAAACAACGGCATAGGAATCTGTACCGTACAAAAAACCAAACCGTTGGCCGTTTGTTGTGTTTGTCAACATAATTGATATTTCTGCCATAAATTTCTTCGTGTTATGGCAAAAAACTAATACAAATTGGCATAAAGACAAACTGTATAAAAGACGACTTTTCCTAGAAGAAATCGGATAACAATTAGTATATGAACAAATCCTAAAAAGTAGTACAGCACTCATAGGACATAATTCAGCGACATTAATTCAAAATAGGAATGCAGTAAACGAGCAGTCGTCATCTGATGCAGAAGAAAAATCGAAGAAGCAAAAATTGTCTAAAGATTCTCGCTATGAAAGTTGTATAAAAGAACGCAAAACATGTTCTACATGTAGTATGTATGAAAAATATTTATGTGGAGAACATAAAACTGTAAATGATTTCTAAATTTTCTCCATCTAAATTCAGCTTTACGAGCGAAGGTATTGTATATTCCCATTCTTTAGCCGGTGCCTACATCTAGTTCAACTTTACAAAAATCAGAGAAGCGGTTTGGATGTCAACTACTAACACGTGTTCAGTGGCGTAATTGTTTATAGTGAAAATGTAGTGTTTAAACATTTCAAGATGTGATTTTTAGTGTTTCTGTCAAAAATCCTGTATCATTTTTACAAAAGGTAAGTGTTAAGGCTAAGTGTTGTTGCAATATGTATCTTGTTACTTGTTGAGTACAAAATATAATGTTTAACGTTTAGGAAATACGTGCATTTACTTTGGTGCCCAAACGATATAGTGTATTTGATTTTATATTTATTTAGTTTTCAAGGAATGTGTAATTAGTTTTTTTCCTTATATTTAGAAATTATATATTTGAACACTTCTTTCTTCGAACCTGTGTTTTATTTTTTAAACCTTTTTATTTATTACATGCAATTTTTTTTAGATTGACATTATTTCTTATCTTCCCAAATAATACAATATTTTCTTATGAATTTGGTTATCTAAGTTATACATGTGTTGCAGATGTAGGACCTAGCCAATCTAAAATGAACCCAAGCTGCTTTAGATTACTTCTACAGCTGCCCGAATGAAGAAACACACTCGGATGCCAAATTCGACGAAGGATCTAGTGAGGAATTACAAGCACTAAACCAAGTTAGAAGTAGATCATCAGGTTCATGTAATTGTTTATCAGTTTCATTATTGACAATAGACACTAGTGATACAGGTAGTGTTTCAGTTGTAAGTACTATCGATACCAATTTTTAAGTCAGACAGTAGCGAATATGATTGGGGCAAATATACTGACTATTTTGACAATTTTAGCAACATATTAGATCATAATATCCCGCAAAAAATTAGTAATTCAACAAATTTATACGCGAGACCGGAGATAAAACGGAGGGGTGAAAACAACGCCAAATAAAAATTGAGAGGACACTAGTATTCAAGAGCTAAAAGCTTTCATTAAAAATTTTATTCTAATATACATACATTTCCAAATTGCTACATTTAGGGAATTATAGGTCTACTGACCCAATGTTGCATGTAGTAGCAAAAACCATTTTTCAAAGATACCAAAATAGTAGAAAAGCTTTATCTAAATAACAACAAAAATGCTCTACCAGGTTAACAGTACGTGCCATAAAAAGAGATTAGAAGGTGTGGTGCTTTGCTGATAAGGAACAAGATTCTTGTATCAGTTCAACATTTATACTGGAAAAGACGATAGTGAAGAAGCAACAAAAATTCTAAGCGACTTCTAAAACATAATAAGTTAAATCGATCTTAAAAGTTGGAAGAAGAAGAAATGATAAATAATTTTAAAGTTCTTTATCAGAATAACGTTTGTCAAGAGAGAAAGTGTATAAACGGTTAAAGAAAAATTTTAAAACGCTACTTAATATGCAAGAAAATGATATGATGAAAAAATAACATGATTACGATTTTTTAAGAGTCATTTAAATTTTCAATAGATAAGTCAAGAAAATTAAGTAGTTTGTTGAATTCTTCTTTTAAAATAAATTTAATATTAGCATGTAATGTGTTAAGTATTTGAAAACAATGATTTAATTCGTAGTTACAACTTTTGAATATAACTAAGATATATCTTTTATAAAAAAAATACAATGTTTTTTGATTATATTATTTGAAAATATTTTGTTAATTTCTAAGTTAGGAACTTAAAATTGTTTATCATATAGCAAATACTAATGGTTATGCTTTACAGCTTATAAAAGGATTACAAGGTAAAATTAGTTTCTCTATAGAAATTAAAAACCTGACTAACGCCCAATTCCAATGACCCTAAAATTTATTTTTCTTTCATACATAGAAATTTCTTCGTTAAACTTTCAAAATTTGTTTAAAGGTTGTAATATTAATATTTTGTCTATCTAAAAATAACTTTCTATTAGTTAATACAAAAGAAAAAATCGACATTCTTGATAAATCAGGAGTTTACTAATTAAAATATGGTGATTGCAATTCTTTTTATATAGGTCAAACCGGACATAAATTTGGTGTTTTTTTAGAACATTATTTATGCATTAAAAATAATAATATATTTAAGTACTTGTCTAAATCTTCGTTTGCTAATCACATTTTAAGTTTTAATCATTCTTTTGATTTAAATAAAGATTCTGAAATTTTTACGTTTGTAATAAAGGAATTAAACTATTTTTTTAGAAATAAGAGAACTTATTAAGAACATAAGAAACATTTAAATAAATCACTAAATGAAATCAATAATGATAATAACCAATCATTTTTTTTATAAATAATTATAAGTATATTTATTTATAATTGTCAGTCTTATGTCAATTTATTGTCATGTTTTGACATTTATTTATTTTATTTAAATTAATTTGTAAGTTTATTAATTTATACATTTTTGTGTTTGATTTAAATTATTATACATTAGAGGCCTGATGATGACATATAATGTCGAAACATGTCGGTTTTGTAAAACTTTTTAAAATACTATTTATCATTTTTTATAACGTTTAAAGCAAATGCTTTTTTTGCAATATTAAAATATAGTATTTTTTTAAATATATTTTAAATAAATTTATATAAGTATATATAAATTATTTATTTATATTAGAGATCCACTATTACATAAGCAACATACAAAACCAAAATAAGACATAAGCATTAAATAGAAAATTGCTGTATACATATAAATTATATGTTGTTTAATATAAAATCAAGTTAGAATGCAAACAACCGTTTAAAGGAAATCCCTAGGTAGGTATACCAATAAATCGAAAAGGCAAATAAGAATATCAGATATCCGACATCAATAAATAAACGTCGATTTATAAAAACATTAATCATATATTGATGTTAGACTTATAAAGTACAATAACGTATTTTATTTAAAATTATGTCATTTCTTTGTAATAAATGCGATCATTTACTGCAGTAAAAAAGACAAATCTCCAAGATTATTATTAGAAACTTGACGTTCAAATGTACGGTTATAAATAATGCAAGCAACATCTGATCTATTTCAGAAATTTGGTAGCTGCTTACGTAATAAGGATACCCGCAGGATGTAGTAGTTAATTTGCATGGACTAATGTAAATTAGTAGTTGGATAGTTCAGGCTTATAATTGCTCAAACTTTACATTACATAAAGCAGCAAAAAATAAATTTTGTAAAAAACTGCTATTTACTGTTTCTAACATATTAATTTTATTTAAAAAAATAAATATTTTTTTTCACTTAGATTGTAGCAGTTACAAAATTTAGTTAATTCCTTAATTGCAGTATTTTAAAATGGTTGTGCGTTATTCCAACATTTAATTTTCAAAGGTTGCTTATTAAGTACTTAATTTAATACAAACACTTTAGGGCATTACAACTTTGATTTGAATGCTTTGAATTAAACGTTTTAACGTTAAATGTATAATTTATATATGTTGAAACGTTAAAATTATATTTTTAATTATGTATTATGTTTTACATGTAAAATAAAAATTTTCATTAACTCTCAGAATTTTATATTTGTTGTTTATTCTGTATCGTTAAGTTTAAAGCAAAAAAACATATGTTTTTTTGTAAAAGTTTTAGTCGAAATTTAAATTAATTATTTCCAACAAATCTGATATTAATTTGGTAAATTAAATATTAACTCTAAGTTATAAGTATAAACTTTTTTTATAGTCAATTATACAATTTTTTAGTTGTTTTAGTCTCGCTTTCATCTTAATATTTTTTTATTATTTTTTTTTTAATTTTTATACTTCAAACAATTTTTTTAAAACATTTTAATAAATTAGGAGAAAGTTTCTTTAACTGCATTGAAATTAATGTTTAAAAAATGGGTTTAAATGTTGAAACATACAAAGAAATTGTATACACAGAAGGTTTATTCTTCTCATTTGCTCCTCATTTGCATTGAACAAGTGCAACTCCAATTATTACTTTATTTTATAACACGTGTAACTTTTAATGCAAAGTAGAGGTTTATCTTTGTTTTATCTGTACAATAAAACGCATAAATTAACTAAATGCGACGTAGACTACAATTTATACGATGTACATAAAGCCTTTCTGTTGAAGTTTCGTACTATCTGCGGTTTACAGCCTTTATGACCGAGTTATATTTGTCCTGTTTTGCAACAAACTCATACATATAATAAACTCCTAATTTAATTAAATCTTGACGGAAATTTTACCACTTAATGGTGCATACCTATGCAGCAAACAAAACTAATTGTAAATTCAGCGTCAAAACAATTTGTTCAGAAAACGTCTCAACAGACTATAATAATAAGTCACCTTAATTATACTTAAATTATTATAAGGAATTTTTATGAATTAATAACTATTTGTGTATTGATTTTTTTTATAAAAGAGGTTAAATGTTTGTTAATTCAAGTTACAATTAGTAAATTGCAATCAATCATAAATGTTCACTTTCACAGCAAGTGGTTCTGCAATGAATGGATTGACCGACCGTTTTCTATGTTCATTTTCTACATTGTCGCCTCGAGTAATGACCACATAAAATACAACTGTTATTTGCTCACTTTTTATGGTGTACCCTATCTATACAAACGTTTAGAGAAACATTACGAAACGCAAATTATACTGTAACGAATTTATTACTTAAAAACTAATTTATTTAAAACGATTAAAACTACTTTTACTTATTATAGAAATATGTACACTTTTAAAATTAACCGAACTAATAAAATCTAATAATAAAAACACTTACACTCTAATTTATGTATAACACGAGATAAGATAACGTCCTCGGATATCACACTGTGAGTCACGTTCACTCGATTCGGTGTACACTGTTATTTATTTAAAACTCTCGCACGTGCTAAACACTTATTTATCTTCAACTTGATAATCTTCTTAACACATTCGCATTCCAGCCATAACTGACCTACGATTTCCATCTTCGGCTTTTATAGACATCGGCGAATTCTTCTGGATCGTTCCTCACTTTTCGCTATATCTTCTAGAAACTAGATAACAGTTCTAGAAGGCTCTTGCATTTGCAAGTAATTTCTCGGACGTTTCACTGCCCCCTTCTTAGGACTGTTCTGTCCCAGAACAGGAGACTGGATGCGACACCGGTAAAAGGGATCGTGGCGATAGCGGCAGCTTCCTCCATTTCGGCAACTTCCTTGACCATAAAAGTAACAGTCAATGGACTTTTCCTGACCCAATACTCTCCTCGGTTGGTAACTACAGACCAACACTTGAACGCCTGTTCCTCGGAAGACGACCTCCAACATGTTTCGAACTGTCCTCCAATTCAGTTGGTCTAAGCCACAACCAAGCTTGGGTACTGCCAATTTCTTAACATGATGGAACTCCATTTGTCTCTTGAGACTCCCTAATGTTCGCCACAGATCTTTGTATAACGGCTTGACACGTGAGTATTTCTTGGTGACCAGATAGAAAACGAAGCGTCCGTCACCACGTAGTCCTAAAACCTTTCCGACTGCCGGTTGCTGTCTTCGTAATTCATCTAGCTGTCCAAACTTCTTTTTAAACACGACTGCAACCCCTTTGGACATGTCAAGCTCCTCGCTCACGCAATGTGCGATGGCGTAATCTTTTTGTGTCTGGAACAGGTCTTGTTGTTCCTCGGTGGTAACTCCGAACCTAGCTTTTCCAGAACCTCCGTATAAGTTCATAAACTTTTCGAACTCCATTTCTTCGATTGGATTCCTGGTTCTGCTATTTATTACTCTGGTTCGGACCTGAACTTGCGGATTGTGGTTATCGCCAGCAAACGGGGCTAGACGATCGACGTGGACCACTTTTGGCTTGCCTCTGGGCGGTTTTCGTATGCGGTATATAACGTCGTTAATACGCTGCACGACTTCATAGGGGCCCTCCCATTGCCTTTGCAGCTTCGGCGACAAACCACGTCTCCTTTGAGGGTTATACAACCAAACCATATCGCCAGGTTGAAACCCACCATTTTGCGCCTTGACGTCATATCTTGTTTTCATCCTGTCGCTGGCAATTTGTGTGTTTTTACGAACCTCTTCATGTACTTCGTCTAGCCTCTTTGCCAGCTTGCTGACGTAATCTTCTCCAGCGACTTCTTCTTCCGGTCTTCGTCCAAATTGAAGATCGCATGGTAATCTTATCTCACGACCGAGCATGACACAGGATGGTGTTTGACCTGTGCTTTCGTGAACGGATGATCGGTACGCCATTAAGAAGAGGTGCAAGTACTGATCCCAGTCTCTTTGATGTTCGGACACTACCTTGGCTAAGTACTTGCCCATTGTTCGATTCATCCGTTCAACCATGCCATCAGACTGAGGATGGAGAGGCGTTGTCCTAGTCTTTTTAATTCCTAACAGTCGGCAAACTTCTTGAAACAGCCCAGACTCAAAATTGCGGCCTTGATCGGAGTGTAATTCCAACGGAACTCCAAACCGGCAGAAAAACTCCTTTACTAATACGTCTGCGACTGTAGCTGCTTCCTGATTGGGTATGGCATAAGCCTCCGTCCATTTCGTGAAATAATCCATCGCCACCAAGATGTATTTATTTCCCGAATCGGATTCTGGGAACGGCCCTGCGATGTCAATCGCTACTCTTTCCAAAGGGCTTCCTACGTTGTATTGTTTCATGGGTGCTTTGCGCTTTCTCGCTGGACCATTTCCTGAAGCGCAGACTATGCATTTACGGCACCATTTCATGACGTCCTCTTTGCAGTTCATCCAGTAGAATCGTTCTCGCACTTTACCCAACGTCTTCTTAATGCCAAAGTGTCCTCCTGATGTCCCATCGTGGAGAAGCTTCAACACTTCGGTCACCCTGCTCTTCGGCACTACCAGCTGTAGTCTGTTTCCCGTGCCCTCGGTACTTTCTAGGGATCGCTTAAGAAGACCGTCTTCTACTACCAAGGAGTCCCACTGCGCCCAGTACGCTTTGATATTTTTGCCCAAAGCACTCACTTCTTCCCAGGTTGGTCGTCGGCCGCTTTCTTTCCAGTCCAGGAGTAGTCTTATTTCAGGATCGTCTTCTTGTTCGCGACGTAACTGCTCAGGTTCCCACTCATCATCAACCATAGCAGTTCTCCGGAGACATTCGACTTTTTCTTCCAGTCGCGAACAATGGCTGCAGTCCACCGGACATGGTCTTCTGGACAAGGCATCAGCGTTTCGATGACTGCTTCCGGCACGGTGTTCTGTGTCATAGTCATACTCTTGCAGTCTCTCGATCCATCTTGCCACTTGTCCTTCTGGGTTACGGAACTGCAGAAGCCATTTTAAAGCGGCGTGGTCTGTTCTCAGTAAAACTTTCGTCCATACAAATACTTGTAGAAATGTTCGATGGACTTAACGACTGCTAACAGCTCCCTCCTAGTGACGCAATAATTCCTTTCTGGCCTGGACAAAACCTTGCTAAAATACGCGATAACCTTTTCTTGTCCATCTTGAACCTGCGAAAGGACCGCGCCTATGGCCATATTGCTTGCGTCGGTATCCAAAACAAACTTTCCATCTTCTCGTGGATAACTCAAAATCGGCGAAGTGACTAGGGCTTGTTTTAGTTGATTAAAAGAACTTTCGCAGTCTTCATTCCATCTAAATTCTGCTTTTTCTTCAGTTAATTTTGTTAATGGTTTGGCAATATTGGCAAATCCGGGTACAAATCTTCTATAATAAGTGCACAACCCAAGGAAACTTCGGACCTGATGTTTGTCGATCGGTCTTGGCCATGCTTGCACTGCTCGGATTTTGTCTGGGTCAGCCCTTACTCCATCTCTAGATACGACGTGGCCAAGGTATTGGACTTCCTTCTTAAATACGTGGCACTTCTTTGGGCTCAGTTTGAGGTTAGCCCCACGTAATCTCTGGAACACTTCCTTCAAGTTGTTTAAGTGCTCTTCAAACGACCTTCCAACCACGATCACGTCGTCCAGGTAAACCAAGCACGTCTTCCAAGACAATCCGCGCAAGATGGTCTCCATCAAACGCTCGAACGTTGCAGGAGCGTTACACAGGCCGAAGGGCATTACAGTGAACTGCCACAAACCAGTTCCGATCGTAAAAGCTGTTTTTTCACGATCCTTGGGTTCTAATTCTACCTGCCAGTATCCACTCTTTAAATCTAACGTAGAAAACCACTGGGATCCTGACAGGGTGTCTAGCGTATCGTCAATTCTGGGTAAAGGGTAGCTGTCCTTTGGTCACGTCGTTTAGCTGCCTGTAGTCTACGCAAAACCTCGTTGATCCATCCTTCTTCTTCACGAGTACCACTGGGGATGCCCATGGACTACTTGAAGGTTCAATCACGCCTTCTCTCTCCATATCCCTAATTATTTGTTCGGCTTCTTCTCTTTTCGCCAAAGGAAGTCTGCGTGGATGTTGTCGTATCGGTCGAGCGTCTCCGGTATTAATTTTATGTTTCACCACGTTAGTTCTTCCTTTGAAACCACTTTCCAGCGCGAACACATCTTGGTACTCTTGGATCAACACTTTAACTTTAGCCAGCTGGTCTTGGCTGAGGTTTTGGCATTTGTTGGTAAGAATGTCCAATAGATGTTGTGGACACTTCTTCGGCGGCTTATCTTCGTTCGTCTTCACGCATCTCACAATTTGTGATACTGGCGTGCATTGGCCTACCACGGTCTTCTTTTTCAACGTTACAGGATCTGAGTTCATGTTTAAGATCCTTACTGGCATCGTCTTCTTTACTCGTACTAAGGTTCTGGCAACGAGTAGTCCCTTTTCAACTAAACCGCCTTCCATTGGTTCAATCGCGCGTATGTAGCCTTCCCGGAGATTTCCATCCAGGCGTGCCATCACCACACTTTCCGTCCTTGCAGGCAGAATCACGTCTTCACTCAACAAGACTCGCACGGCTGCCTTCTCTGACGAATGAAAAGGAATTTCTTCATTGTCGATCTTCAGGACATCGTTCTTCATATCCAAATGGAACCCATACTTCTTTATCACGTCCATTCCTAGGATAACTTCTTCCGTGATGTCGGCTACCAGTACTTGATGGTCGAGTACTCCATTTCCCAAACCAATGGTTACTTTGACTTGTCCGTGAGTAGGTATTTCGTCGCCCGTCGCCGTTCGAAGTCGTACTGTTACTGGTGATGTCTTCTCGTTTTCCAATAACATGTCAGGACGAATGATGGTCTTCGTCGCTCCCGTGTCAACCAGTAACTGGACGCTTCTCCCATTGATCTTGCCATCGAGATAAATGCTATGCAATTGCTCCCTAGGCGATGCCATTTGGATGGTAATCTCCGGGGTCTGACTAGATGAGATTACTTTTTGTCTCTTTTGCTCGCCTCGTTCCAAATTACCGAGCGCTCTTCTTGTCCTCTTTTTAGGTTTAGTACGATGCCGTCGTACATGGCCTATTTCATCGCAGTTCAAAGCTGTCACTCCTCTTTCCCGAAGTACCCGTCGCACTATGTCTTCAATGCTTTCTTCTGTGTGCGAGGATACTTCTGCAGCGCAACGGAGCTTATGGCTGCCTCGGTGCGACGCTTGTTTCGCCGCCTCGAACTCCAGAGCATGGGTTAATGCGTCATCTAACGTCTTCGGTCGCGCTAACCGAAGAGTCTGCTGTGTTTCGCTGTCTCGGAGGCCATCTACGAAGGTTTGAATAGCTAATTGCTCCAAGAAGGTATCTGGCGCTGTAGGATACGCAAGCCGTGTTAGTCTGGCGATGTCAGCCTCGAACTCTTGAAGACTTTCGGCAGCTTTTTGAACCCGACTTTTAATTTGAGCCTGATATACTTGTTGAAGATGAGCATCCCCATATCTCATTTCTAATCGTGATATTAAGAGTTCGTAATTTTCTTGCAGGTGGTCCGGAATAGTTTGTAAAATTCCAAGCGCTTCTCCACGTAAGGACACTATTAAAGACATCGCTTTCTGCTTGTTGCTCCAACCATTAGCAGTAGCTGCGGCTTCAAACTGCTTGTAGTAGGTTGACCATGGAACTTTACCATCAAAATTCGGTGGTACAACTTTGAACTTGTGAGTGTTTTCTTCTCGATGGTTCATTATTAAATCTTCACTCGTGACGCTTCCTTCACCGTGACAATTCATTTGGGTCATTCTTTCTTTAAGCAGTTGCATTCTTTCTCTCAATTTTTTTTCTAGCTTGTCTTCTATGGTTCTTGAATTTTCTTTTAACTTCTCTTCTAATTTGTTTTGTACTTCTTCTATTATGTCATTCACAGAATCGCAAATTTCTTCTTTTAAGTTTAACATGTCTGCTTGGGTTTCCTCTTGAACAATTTTGATTTGATTTTCTATGCTCGTTCGTATTTCTTCTTTTAAACTTCTAGAATTTTCCTCCATTTTCTGAGAATGTTCGGAGAGTTTTTCTTCCATTTTTCTTGAATTTTCCGACAGTTTTTCTTCAATTTTCTGTGAATTTTCGCCCATTTTTCTATTCATCGACTCCTGACCATTTTTGATTGATTCAAGAAATTCAAATAGCTTTGCATCCATTTTAACTGTTTGCGAACGCGTCACCGGCATAAATTTAAATATAACACGAATATAAAGTTTTTAAATACACTACTTTTTAAAATGCAGTTTTTGTATAACACAAAATTTAATAACTATCCACTTATTAATATTAAACCACTAGTGTCCGGAAACGAATTTAATCGCGATCACGCTCTTGTTAAAAGAAAAAGTTTATTAAACACTATATTAACTTTATAAATAAACACGCTTATCGCGAATCTTAACAGATATTTACGCGATGAATGTTTTTATAACGGAAGCGATATTAGATTGCGAACTCCACACCTTACACCAAATGTTACGAATTTATTTATTAAAAACTAATTTATTTAAAACGATTAAAACTACTTTTACTTATTATAGAAATATGTACACTTTTAAAATTAACCGAACTAATAAAATCTAATAATAAAAACACTTACACTCTAATTTATGTATAACACGAGATAAGATAACGTCCTCGGATATCACACTGTGAGTCACGTTCACTCGATTCGGTGTACACTGTTATTTATTTAAAACTCTCGCACGTGCTAAACACTTATTTATCTTCAACTTGATAATCTTCTTAACACATTCGCATTCCAGCCATAACTGACCTACGATTTCCATCTTCGGCTTTTATAGACATCGGCGAATTCTTCTGGATCGTTCCTCACTTTTCGCTATATCTTCTAGAAACTAGATAACAGTTCTAGAAGGCTCTTGCATTTGCAAGTAATTTCTCGGACGTTTCAATACATTAGTGTTTAAATTTAACTTATACAAACAAAAACTTTACAGGTAATTCCACAAAAGGATTATTCCGAACAACATCCTATTTGATGATTTCATTTAGAAAATCGGCTAAATATGCTTTCATATTACATCAGTGCGATGCCGGAAGGACTGGCACAAACTAAACCTACTAGGATTTAGTATTCCCATAACCATTATAGCGTTTAATTAGGAACGGATATAAATTCAAGCTGGACCTGATTAATATCTATCGTATTGAATGCTACCATAACCGGCAAATTCTATTCTTGTTCTATATTTAATTTATAAACTTTTCAGTTACAAATAATCATTTAGAATAGTAATATTGTCTATTTGATTTAAGTTGAGGTAAAGTTAAATAATTATTTATAATTAATTCAAGTCTTTCTTCAATGTTATTTATTTTAATTTTAATTAATTAGATATTTTGCGAATTATAACTAGCATTATTTGTTTAAATTTAGAAGAAAAAAATGGAAATAAATGTTTTTATTACTAGTTTCTATTCTACATTTAAATAAATATGACTAAAGCTAACTGTCTAAATAGCTGCACATTAAATAATCAAAAATAATTTAAAAATCTGGATAAATTTAAACTACTAATCTAATGATTAAGATAAACCCAGAAAACTTTGATGGCGAAATAGTTTACAAAGCTTAAATTTTAAACATTCAAGCAGCACCGCATAGTTTTTTTAACGTTTCCAAGCCAACACTTTCCATAATGAAACCAATAAATCCACATCCTAACAAAATTGCTGGAAGAGATTGTAAAAATGTCACAATTAAACCACGACAACTAAAATAGAGAAATTTTTAATAAAAAATCCTAATAATATTAAGAAATTTTAACAAGATTTCACAAATACAAACTAAAAAAGCTACCGAATTTGATGGAGTTCTACTAGAATTTATTAAATTTTCTAGACCAAAAACGAGACTTTGGTTATTAGAATGACATAATGTAATGTAATAACATTTAGTTTAATAAGTTAATTGAACTTTCTAGGTATTGAACTTATACGTAAGAAAATACGTGCAGGAAATTAGAAAAACGCGTAATTGCATTTCCCGTTTTAAGAAATATTTTTAAGTCACCTTAATAAAAATCTTCAATTCTTAACAAAGTAGTAGTATAAAGATGGTAGTTTATAATAAATTTTAGTCATAAAAGAGTTGATAAAAGGTTTTAGTTAACGAACCTTGTACCCTAAAGCGGGTACATCACATGGCGATCCTGCCAGTTCCCCACAAAAAATGCCATGTGGTCCTCAAACAACTAACAAAAGGATAATTGTCAAAGCTGCTGGTTCAGGGAATAACAATGCTGCTCAATCGGACTCGAAGCCTTTTTCCTTAGTAGAAATTGGAATAATTTTGGTAATTGTTGTAATTACAGCATTCATTGCATATTTTATATACCACCAATGTAAAAAAAACTGGAAAAAGAAAGGTGGCATAAGGTAATGGGAAATCAGGAATTAGTAGCGATGCCTAAATCATCCTGATCATCTTAAATTTGAAGTTCCACGTCCACATATCTGTGTGTTTTGTGTGCAATGTTATACCACTTTCCGTGCAGTTTTCACAGTTGTTAGAAGATGTACAAAGTTTTTACGAAACGTAGTAAAAGAGATGCAGAAAGAAGAAGACACGTCCTTACTATAATCGTAAGTTAGAGTATTTAAATAAATTTAAAGAAATAATAGTGCAGATTTATAATTGCTTTAATGAACAATATTTTAATGCAAACGTAGTTTTAGAAACTAAGCAATGGGTAGCTAATATAACTCATTATATAGCGGGACTAAAAAAAATTTAATGGTTAGGTTCTAGTAGATCCGCTGACTTATTTTTTGAGGCCCCCAATGAAATTGTAAAATCCGCTGTTATTTTAAATTTAAACGGTGTAAACATTCTAAGAGTTAAATATGAAACAAACAAATTACTATTTTTGTTAGATACAGGTGCGTCTGTGAGCGTAATTTTTCAAACATTTGTTAACTCTAATGAAAAAACTAGTGTGGTTACTACACGACTTTCCTATAAGGAATGATGAAGGAATATTATGTTATGCTGTCATAAAACCATTTTGAATATTCTTTCGCTGTGCGTACGTGACGTGACGGATGTGGTGACAATATTTTTCATCTTTATTAATTTACTTTGTTTAGTGTTCCATCTTTTGCAAACATTTTACGGCGCAAGTTTGTTTAATTAAGTGGGGTTACGAGGTAATATAAGGATAAAATTTTGATTTTGAAAAAAAGAGTTGGGTTGCAATTTAGAACATCGAATATCGAGATGTAGTCAAGCGTTCGGAGTGCCTTTTAGCTTACCGTTACGTAATACCGCGGAAGTGAAATAAATGGAACCGTGAAAATTAAGTGTGGTGGTGGAAAAGTTTGGTTTTCCAAATTCGTAATTTTACGGTTTAATGTACTTCATGGTTTCCAAAATTACGCTAACGTTTCGAGTTGGATTTGCTATCGAAGTACTGTGTTAAAAAATCCATTCTTCGCTTTTGTGCGGATTTCACGTTGGTATTAAAAGAGAATTCTTCCGCCGTCATTCCATTGTTTGGGGTACCCTCCAACGTTTCTTCCTGTAGACAGCTGGCAACTCAGAATCAACTACAAGTTCTTTCCTGGACGACAATTCAAGGTATTTATTTTGTACCGATTATTTAAATGTGAAATTTTTATTTACGCGATTGTGTTTTAAAAGCTTTGAGATTTTAAGAAAAATCAAAAATGTCGCGAATTGATGTTGTACCGATTATGTAATTAATAATTGTTAGTATTTGTCGAAAATACGTGACAAAATTTTTGTTGAAGTAAAGTTTTTATTGGACATTAGCCGTAAAAATTTACGATTAAAAATTTTCATCTTAAGTTAATAATAACGAATTATTTCGTTTTATATTTAAGTAAGTTTCTTTTTTGTAACGCGCACACGGCCGTCATTTTTAGGTCAATTTTTTTAAATTTTATTTCTTTAAATTTTGTATGTTTTTTTTGTTTTTGTGCACTTATTCAGTTAACTATAATTTTTTTTTCTTTTGTTTATTAAACGTTCATTTTACGTATATTTTGTTCTTGGTGTTTTGTTTTGTTAATTTTGTTGATTTCAATACTATTATTTTATTTTTTTTTTTTGTTCAAATAAATGTTAAATAGTTAAATTGTAAACAAGCTTTTAATTCCGTCGGCCTCCGCGTTACGTAAAATTTTATTAGATTATTTCAGATTTTAGTGAGATACACTCTATTAAGGTAAGTCCATTTAGAGTGTATCCTTCAGGAGCGGGCATGTGATTGGCAAGGGCTAGAAGTCCATTAAGCTTTACTCCTTCTTGGCGCCCTTTGATTTTGACTTTATTATTTTTCGATTTTGTGTTTTCGTCAAGTTTTCCACATCAATCACGAAATTTTGTATAAAACCCACCCCGTCTCCACTGAGCAGCGGCATAACATCGTTTATGTTACCTTATTTCAAACAGTGACATTGTTTCAACTTTTGCATGTAACAAATGTTTGAGATAAGATGACTGTATAAGCATGAAACTTGATTAGTACCTCTTCCCGCAATAATTTCGTGCCACATGTGACAGTATGCTTGCTTGGGAACACGGCCGTGTAAAGATAGATTGAATGTCTAAAGCTGGCGTTTATAAAGAGCAACTGATGTAACTAGATCCGGCGTAGGTAAACATTCTTGTAAATCAAATGTGTAAATTCTTTTAGAATCATCGTCTTTGCATCTATCTTTGTCATTTCTTTTTGATGTATATGCGTAATCTGCTTCATCTTGATGGTGTGATGGTGATAGTTATTTTCTTTTCGTGAAATAGTTCTGCATAAACCTTTTTGCTTATAGGTTTGTTTACGTTTTCTTGCTTTACATATTCTTCATAAACTTTGAAAAGTGTATAGTGAGGTGGAAGGTACTTTTTTGTGGTCTGGTGTCGACAATAGTACCTCTCTTAAGCAGGGAGAGACAAAATACGTTTCCTAGCAGCTTCCTTTACTTCGTCAGGTATTTTGTGCCACGGCTCGTGAGTACCTTTTTTTGTCGTCATGTGTAATTTCTGATGTGCTAGCATTCTTACTTAGTATTACATTAGTAATAAACTTGCTACTTTTGTTAAAAGTTATTTGGAAACAACTTTTACAAATTGGTATCATACTTCCAGAAACTTGTAAATGGTAAGTATACGTAAGTCAGCGATTTTTTTGTTTAGATTTGTCTTCAACTTTTCGTTTTGCTACTTTCTTGGTAGCTTCATTAATTGGACTAGCCATATGGGATACTCTTTTATTATGGCTACCCATAGCTCAGTATTCTTTAAACAAAATGTTTCTGATATTGTCGTTAAACTTTGTTTTGCACTACATACGACATTTCGATAAGGGTTTACATTCCCATTGTGGAACTGTTCTCCCTTTTTTAGTTTTATAGGATTTACCTAAATTTTTATCAGTTTTATTCTTTAACCTTGCTGCTCTTGTATCTCCCTTTAGAACTACTGTGCTGCCCTTCTTACGTTTTTTTCTAATGTTTCTTGTTTTTTCAATGTTGTTTTCCTCACTTTCAATCAATACAATATTATTTCGCTGTCGTAATATTTTGTCTTCATCAGACGAACTCGTATTAAGGTCTTTGGTAGGAGAATAATGAGGGTTAGCATCGCTGTCATCCATGCATTCCCACAAATCATTTGGAACTTCGGGAAGAGAAGGAGCAGGGCTGGAATCTAAGATTTTTAATAAAGAAACTTACTATTCACGGAAATTATTCAATAAGCACCTGCCCCTGCTGCCATTGTTCATACCATTCACGCACATTGCAACTAATTGCCTTCCTCTATTAGAAAAATTCATCGCAATCTAAAATTAATTGTAGGTTATGTTTTACCACTGTGCTAATATAAAACAGTACCTAAGTAACACTGTCCGTAGTATAACCCGTAATGCGCCACTAACACATTTTACACAATATTCATTCGACATTTACTAGCTATTTATCAGAAATAACGTTGATATCACAGTGTGACTTGATGTGTACAGAATATGACCGTTGGGCTGTGTAAACAGGTATAAGTAAGAAAGCCGTATGTGCTAACAGGTATAAGTCTACTTAACCCTCTCTAAACAAATTCTAATAGTTGCGTTTACACATTAAAATTTGTTTTAAGCACCTATCAGTATCTCAGAATACCACCTCGTACTGACTTATATCTCTTTGCACGCCGATAGTATGCGATATTTTAGAACGTTTAATGCAATTATCCCATTTTACACAAAATGTGACTTATACCCATTTGCAAACCTTCCAGCGATTTATCGTAGCAAAAAAATATTACAAAAAGACAAAAAATTGGAGAGTAGTTATAAATTATAGGCTATTGAATAAATATATTAAAGACGACAAATTCTCGTTGCCCTGCATAAATGAATTACTAGATTCTTTATCAGGAGCAATGTACATTATTCATCTTGATTTATCCCAAAGTTATTATCAGGTCAAATTAAATCCTAACAGTAGACAGTACCAAATGACCAAATTACCAATGGGTTTGAAAATCAGTCCCAGCGCATTTTCTCGTGCTATGACTAGAGCCATGTCAGGCTTAAATTACGAAGTTTATTTTATTTATCTAGACAATTTAATTGTTTTTGTTAATAATTTAGTAAATCATAATCGCAACTTAGTTAAGGTTCTTCAACGTCTGAGACACGTAAATTGACAACTAAATCCTCATAAATGCAACTTTTTACAAAAAGAAATTCTTTATTTAGGACATGTTATTTCAGAAAATGGTGTTTCACTTGACCTTAGTAAAATTCGAGCAATTCAAGAATATCCTACAAGATTCACAAGAAACGAAACAATTTGTAGCATTTGCGAACTATTATAAACGGTATATTCCAAACTTTGCAAATATTGCGATTCCATTAAACTATTTGACTAAACTAAAGTTGTTTAATGTCAATAGACTACGGATTGTAATCAAGCATTTGAAACGTTAAAAGAATCACACGTGAATTGTTCAATATTACAGTATCCAAATCTATGAAACATTTTTAACCTTATTTATACGAACGACACTTTATATTACCTACAGGCTATACATAAACCGTCTATCTTTTTGGTATCTTTTTGGTTTGCACTTGAAAAATATGACTTTACAATAAAAGCAATCAAAGGTCAAGACAATGTTACACCAGATGCTTTGTCAAGAATAACCATATCGGCCGACGAATTAAAAAATGTTGACGCAACTGACTGCAACCCATTAGACGTTCTTACTAAAGCCCAAAAAAAATGAAAATGAAAGTCTAATCATCTTACTTGTTTGGGGTTGTTACGTGCAAAATTTTCATAACGTAATACCCTGTATATTGAATTAAAATTAGATTCCGGCTTTGACGGCCTCTGCCAATCTTTTCTTGTGACTGTCATTTTACGAAGTCGTTAAACTGTCAACTACCTAAAATGGCCTGTGTCGTCTGAATTGGTCTGAATCCAAAGATTTAATAGAACATCAACTGTGATGGAAATGAAATTATAAATTGATTACGTTTTTACATAGTTTATTCGTCACAGGGCAAGATATTTACATCCGTTTTGTTAGGATTCTTTTGTAATTTCCTTTCTTAATTTGATAGCCGTTCCGCCACGCTTTGGCCACATGTTTCTATTCAATAACGAATAATGAGGGATTAATATTGATAAATACCTTCATGGGACGAGTATAACTCTGTAAGGTCTACGTTTAACACAAAAAAAACAAGAACTTTTCTTTGAGATTCTACTCATGCGACAAACACCTGCGAAACCAACTTTCATTGAATAATTAATAATTTTGTAGATCTTGCTTTCGTGAGTCATTGGGTTGACACGATTTGCTATTCAAATTTATTCCAGGCTCACATTCACCGAGGAAAACGTTTTCTTCAATCAAGTAGGTACTGGATTGTGGATAAGTTTATTTAATTATTTTGTCGCTGTTAGAAAAATCACTTACGGAACTTTTGCTAATGTTAATTTCCGTAATTACGATCATTGTTTCAATACCATTAAGGTTGTTTCATTAATTATTTGGTGTGTATCGCATGCTGTGTACAAACGATATTCATTACTAAATTAATGAATTGGTTAGGAACACTCTTCACTAGGAGGGGCAATTAAACCACTTTAGATTTTTTATATGGCGACGTTTCGTGCAACCATGTGTGCACTTCTTCAAGCCACTAAAATATATTGTACGTAAGTAAAAAGTAGCACAATGTCTGGCGTTATCCCCGAAATTTATGTGTAATTACTATAATAAGGCACCTATTATTAGTTTAATCAAAGATATAGAAGACATACTTACATACCATCATGATGAACAACGAGAAGGATTAAGAGGGAAAATTGTCAATGTGGTTACCAACTTCGTTAATAATAAAACTAACAAATGTCAGACACCACAAGACCTTCACATTAATAAACTAGTGACATCTACACGAAAGTTTATTAAAACACACAAAGACATTCTTATTACAAAATCGGACAAAGGCAATGCTACAGTTATTATTCATAAAGACGAATATAAAGAGAAAATGTTGACTTTACTAAATGACGAAAACATCTATAAAAAGACTAACGTAGATCCTACTAATAAATACCAAAATACAAACAACAGACTATGTAGACGACTATATGACAATGGACACATCGACTTTATTACTTATAAAAGACTTGTAACGTACACAAGTACACCTCCTAAGTTATACGGTTTAATAAAAACTCATAAAGATGAACATCCGGCCAGACCTATTGTCTCTTGTATAGGAGCTCCCACGTATGAATTATCTAAATACGTTTCTAGTATAATTCAAAACATTTCTTACTTATTTGATCATAACATAAAGAACTCCTATGAACTTATTGAAAAAACTAAAAACATTACCATACCGAGTAATTACAAAATCATTTCGTTTGATGTTACATCTTTATTCACAAACATTACTAAAGATCTGATCGTTGAACTAATAAATAAATATTGGGATGATTTGAAAAGCCATACAACTTTAGAATTAGTCGATGTGGTTTATATAATAGGACTTCTTTTTGAGTCAAGTTATTTTACATTCGATGACAAGATGTATACTCAAAAATTTGGTACTGCCATGGGTAATCCTGCGTCACCTATATTGGCTAATCTTGCTATGCATGATCTACTTAAATACGTAAACAACAATTTATCATATACACCGGTCTTTGTATTTTGTTACGTTGATGATATTGTTGCATGTATACCCGAAACAGAAATCCATAACACTCTTAACACTTTTAATAGTTACAACCAACATTTGAAATTCACGTATGAAGTTGAACAAAAAGGTTCATTACCATATTTAGACGTTAGACTTAGTAAGGATACTAACACGGGTTGTTTAGTTAGTGAATGGTATACTAAACCCATAGCCTCTAACAGAACGTTAAATTACTTTTCCAAACATCCACACCATCAAAAGATTAATACGATTAAGGCTATGAAAAATAAAATATTAAGTTTAAGCAGTCCACAGTTTGTTACAAAAAACCTTAACTGTTTAAAGAACATATTAAGGAAAAATAACTACCCGAATAACATAATAAACAAAATACTCATACACACTAACACAACGAATAATAATAATACTCCACCACCAATAAACCCATCCATTACTAACCCTAATACTATCCCTAATACTAACGTTATTTACACAAAAATAATAAATGTTCCAAACCTAACAAAAAGAATAATTCCGATTATTAAAACCAATCACATTAAAATAACAACTTACAACACTAATACTATCTATAACATGCTGTACAGTAGAACTAAAGATAAAACTAACACAACTGAAAAACATGATGTAGTGTACAAGCTAGATTGTATAGGATGCCAAGTGTGTTACATAGGGCAAACGAAACAGAAGAGAAAAAATCGCGTAAATAAACACAAGTATGATTGCAATAATAAAGAGGGCGAAACAGCGTTAGCGTTACATCATATCAATACGGGACATAATTTTGATTTCAACAATCCTAAAATTTTAGACATAGATTGTAACTATAAAAAGCGTTTAGTTTCAGAGATGATATTCATCAACGTTTACAAAAACAACATTAACTTTAATACAGACACGAATAATTTAAGTAATGTATACAACAATTTAATATCCAAGATTGCTTATTAGCTTTATATAGGTCTATTAAATTCGCGGTATTTTCGTTTCTTATCTTACTTGATTACCTTGACATTGCAATATAATTTTTGATTATACATGTCGTGTCAATTGTTTGTCATTCTTAGTTATTGTTCATATACAACATTTTAATTATTGACCTTTTTAATAATATTTTAACGAGTTATTTATGTTATTTATATTGTGTATTAGTTGTCATGTTGTTTGGAGTTGAGGACGTCTCCACTCGAACTTTTTTGTGTAAGTTTCTTGTTTTGTACCTAAAACGTATTATTTATTATACAATAAGCAATGTGTAACTTACGTACAATATATTTTAGTGGCTTGAAGAAGTGCACACATGGTTGCACGAAACGTGGCCATATTAAAAATCTAAAGTGGTTTAATTGCCCCTCCTAGTGAAGAGTGTTCCTAACCAATTCATTAATTAAACATTTAAAGGAGGACGTAACTACATTACTTCATTACTAAACTTTCTTTGCTATTTACTGATGTATTGTGTGTTGCCGATACTTCTGAGGCCGATACTTGAGAATTAGATATACTCTTGTTAATAATCTACGTTACTAAATTAAAGTTTTTATACCTTTTATGGTAACATACCTTTCTCTTTTATTGTGGTTACCCGAACATCAGAGTAACAAGGACTATGAACCTAAAAATTTGTTAGAAGCTTGGACCGTGTTACAAGCTTTAGGTGGTTTTACGAACCTGCACGGCCAACTCTCAATCGTCGGAGAGAGAGGGGGTTCATAGATACATAAAGGGAAAGATATATAAGGGCGCCAGAGCTTATCCCAAAGAAGCTTCTGTCTGCTCACAACAGAATGGTAATAAACTTGTAACTAGATGTTAGGTCCGTAATTCCTCTACTCAGTAGTCAGAAGCAATTAGTTAATACGAAGGTCATAGGAAACAAGTATGTTGTCATAAAAGAATAGCTAACCACAATAACAATTTTAATGTAGAATCGCTGAGGATTATCACAGAATATAATGACTTTTAAATACAAAAAAAAATGCCAGTAGCATAGGCAACACACCGTACATAAGTAAACATACAGTAAAAATATATAGCGAAGAATAGTTTGTAGTAACTATCGTTTACATAATTAGTAAAATGGCATTACTGACAATCAAATACAGAAATAAGGAAGTACTACGCTAATGTTAAATTATCATAACACAGCGTGTAAAATTAATATAGCATTAACGTTAATCAATCGGTAGTACACAGCATGCACAACTTGACATAAGTAAAATTTACTACCTAGCTCGTAAACAACAATAGCGATAATTACAGAATTAATAGCAAAAGTTTCGTGAGTGACCCGTTTGACTACGCAATAAAACATATAAGATCACTTACCAATAAATACAGGAATTTCCTTTGGTGTGAAGAACGTACGTTCCCCGACACATAACCCTGTAAGCAATTTGAATAAATCGTGTCAAGCTAATGTCTCACGAAATCACATCTATAACAATTATTACTTAAGATACAAACAAGTATAAAGAATATAAACCGGTTGTTATATGCTGTGGTACCCCTTTTCTATGATTACGCAGGTATCTGCTGCCAGAGTAGAATCTCGGCAGTTCTTAGTTAACCTCGATACATTCGGTTTTTGCCATAAGTCGTATGCCTCATAGAATATTTGTTTGACGAGATAAATGGACTCCTCATTAACAATTAACAATTAGCACTAAGTATTCGCACGTGGCGGAATGGCCGGTGACGACGCAAACGAATTTTAAGTGTATTTCACATATAGATTGGTCACCATGATGGTGTATAATTTTAGAAAATGTTCACTTGTCAATTCGCCGGCCATTTTATGTAGTTTCCAAGTTGAAGAGCTCGTCGTAAATGACAGTCACGCGTAAACGATCGTTAGGGGGCGTCCAAAACGTAAATTAATTTTTCGTCGAAACACATAGGCGTGCGCCAAAGAAATTTCGACCGTAACGACAAAGGCATGCATAAAGAAAATTACCGTAACAACCGTCTGTCTTGATCGAGGCAGAAGTGTTAATTATAAAAAATCTGGCGCCCTTAATTAATATTCACTTAAACCTCCCCTATCTCCGACTGTGTGAGTAGGCCGTGCAAGGTTCGTAAGACCTATAAGCTTGTAACAGGGTCCATAAACCCATTCGCGGTTTAAGAGAAAAATGACCATAGAATGGTTTAGTGTTCAAGAAAACAGATAACAATGTTTAAAAACATTTATTGTAATATGTAAAATCTTACTTCTATTATATTTAATAAAACTTCCATTATATTCAAATTAAAAAAATTACAGGCAATCTAAACAGAGCACACATTTAACATTATACTTAATCATAATTCATTTAAATTACTCGAAGAAAAAGAAAAAATAAGAAAAGCTAATATTTCCCGTAAGGTACTGCTTTAAGGACACAGGACGCTCAAATACAACTGTAAAACACAATTAAGTACGGTCCCATGAGCTGCAAAGAAGGTTTAAAATAATCTTCGCCCTGTGGTCCATAGGCTGTGACGAAATATTAGCCGCGGGGCTGAACGTGTTAAACACTAGCCATTTGACCCAGCTTCGCATGAGTGCAATCTACGTATATCTCACGATGTGAAATTTTTTAGGTTAATCGTTACTTATAATTATCAGGTTTTTGAAGTATTGGGTATTTACAAAAAATTATTTTCTCTTTAAACCATGGTTGAGACTTAGTGTGTGTATTATTAATTTAGAAACAAACGTTGTTGGTTATTTGGTACAAAAAAAAAGAAACTAATTTTTCCAATTTTTGGTGGTATATTTCCATTACTTAGTTTTAGCAAAAACTTGCAAGAATTCTGTTTTGAATTATAGGTAACGAAACTTATATTAGTTTTGATTTCCAGTTCAGTTACATCTAACTAAAGATAATATGTTTTTAAAAGAATAATAATTTTCTCGCCACTTGTTCTTTTTGTTATATTATAAATAATATTTCACAAAGGTCGCCTGAAAATAAAACTCTACAGGCACAGATAAGTAAATTTGAGTTACGCATACCTTCTGTCTAATACTTAAACTAGTAGGTTTGATATTATCTATAAATTGGGTTAAATCAGTCAAGTTGAAGCATTTTTTCCGTGAATTACGACAGTGTAATAAAAAAAACAATTGAACATCGGATTTTATCTATATTCATAAAAATTTTCTATAAAAAAAGCAAACTACGAATAAATGTTATGAGAATTTGCAATGGGAATTAGGATTACAATTGTTCAACTACTAATTACGTTGAAATTATGATAATACTTCTTTTACAAAGAAGCCAATGTTGACTAATCCGAAAAAATTAAAACAGCAATTTCCTATTTGCGCATGCAGCTTAAATTCAATTGAGCTGTTTATTAATGGAACTTTTTTAAATTTATTTGAATTAGAAATCAAATTTTAAAAGACTTAGAACTTTTTTAATTAAGGGCTATAGCATTCATTTAAAACTTGAGCAAAGAATATAAATACATAAATAGAAAATTCGGCAAAAAAAAAGTTTAATTATTTATGATACAATTTAGATACATATTTGCAGCAAAAAACATGTTCTTTGAACGCTTGAGGCGATGCTTATAAGGATGGTTACTAACCTCGTGATATCTCTGCAAGTAAAATCTACAACGCCAATTAAAAGTGTCCCATTACTTTTTTGAGGCAGTGTACGTGTAAATTTGATCCACTCGTGAGCTACGCTCACTCGTGAGTTCAAATATCTACACTCACTAGAAAACTATCACTTTTATAAACTTGTATATCAATATACATACTCTTATACACTTACATTTCAAAAAAATTAATTCCTTTATCAATTAAACAAAAAAGTAATCATTATAGTTATGTAAAGATTCAGTTCACTATTCCAATCAAATAGATTTTGAGTATACTGAAAGTGTATAGTGCCCGTATACTTGAAAAAGTTTAGGTAAAATTGAACTAAAAGATTTAACGGGACTACTAACTAAAGAATAAATTATATAACAATTATTTTTAAAGTTATTTATAAACTTTATTTATAACCAAATTCGTTCGTCGTCATCTACTGTTATGCTTAATATGCCAAGGTATTATATTACGTTTATCAACAACAAATTTTAATTTTTTTTAATCAAACTGATTCTTCATTAACTGTAATTATTTGTTTCATTTTTACTAGTTTTTATATTACGCCTAAAAAATTATTGACAATTGTTAATTGTACGTTTCCTATTTCAAATGCTGTAATCAATTTTCAAATATAATATTTAAAAGCATTTCAAATTGTTACTAGTTGTGCACGTAAAAGCAATACACATTGCATTATTAAAAGCAATTATTGTGACTTGTCATTGCAGCATTAAAAGTTTTTCATTGAAATTTACCTAGGGACATAAACATTATTTATTTGCAATCGTTTTTTGATTTAATATTTCTGTATTTTTGTTCAACATTTGTTTATTTATTGTTACAGAATGGTTGATTTAAAATTGTATTTGTAATAAAATTGCTAAAAACCCGTTCTAACCTATATCACTTTATTATTCAATTTTTCCATTTGTATAAAATAGAATGTATGATGGAATTGAGTGAAATACGCATACATATATGCGTATATGGAAAAAATCTAATTTGTTTCGTTTGAATTTAGTAGATACAGCAATGTTTGTTTAAATTATTTGGATCTAAAAAGTAAATGTAACATTAATGTTTATGTAAAAATTAAAAAAAAAAGATTTTTCTTTGATTTATTTAACGTTTAGCAGCTGTTTGTTAATTTCTAAATAGTCTTGCGAACGTTATTTGCAGAATTAAATATGCTACCAAAAAGAAAAATAAAACAAGTTAGTGTTTATTGCATTTTTTAAATAACTTTTGCTACATTTAGTTATAAATAATTTATTATTAATAGAAGCACAACCACTAAGTAACATTACAGAATTAAATTTGTATCTATAAATTATTTAAAAAAATTAAATTATCAATTTGATACTTGCAACTCAAAGTAAAAAAAGTTTACCTATAAACTATAACTTTAGTATAATATGCATTTTATTATTTTTACTCTGGTAATATTGTTTTTTTTAATAAGGTAAAAACGAATTATGTATGGATAAATAAAGATGTAATTAGTACTAGATCTTGTCTTCCTTAGGAGGGGCAATAAAAACCACTCTAAACTATTTTTATGGCTACGTTTGTGCCTCTAGTGTGCACTTCTTCAGGCCACTGAAAATATATTTACGGTAAGTGAACAACATTACACACGTATAACAACTAACTGAATTTGTTAACAGGTACAACATAAAGACAAAAAAACTTACAAGAAAAGGTTATGAGTGGAAACAGTCCACTGGTTCAACGAGCGTACCGTCTAATATTATTACTTATTCTACCCAGTAAACACGGATTGAAACTGTTACAGTCACAAAATTAAAACAATTGTTTCATTACGTTGTTTCGTGTTAGTTCCATTTTTATATCATTTACATGTAACTGACAGTGAATAAATTGAAAGAGTTCCGATTTTTCACAATCAGTTTTAAACCGTTTCAGTACTTGCAATTTTTATCTCATAATCAGCAACCGTCTAAAAACTGATTTATTAAAACCGAATATTTTTTGAATAACTAGAATTGTTTAAAGATCGATTAAATAAGATTGAATTATTTTCAAAACAGTGGAATCGTTCTAGGAAAAACGAATACTTTGTGATTAGTCAGCATTAGTCGTTGCTATACTTTTGACTACTGTCGTCAACGCTTGCGCTGCAAATTGATATCTTTTCACTTGTTCGGTTGCAGTTTGATAAGTGATCCTGTGTGTACAATTACGAAATGGAACAATAAACGGTAAGTCGAAACATTTCATTATAATCCATAAATGTAATCGATATTATTATCATTTCTGTTCTTTATGTATTATGTTTTAATTTGTATAAAAAAATGTAAATTAACACACATGGTTGCGTTAATGTAGATTATTGCGTAAATCTGATGATACTTTAGGATTTATAATTACAGTTCAATTCTTCAAGTTTTCTATACGATTATGTACAGCTAAAGGTATTCACAGTGTTTTTATAAGTTTCTAATGATTGCTAAAGTGATATTTATATTAAGTTTGTGTTGTTTTTGATTAAAAAAATGTAATTAATTTTGTGTAACTCTATGATTATGTATGTATATAAATGAAATATTTATTTCTATGTTACAGATGCGGTTAAAAGTTGCTACCCAACAGTAACTGATGCAGTTTTCGAGGCTTCCGTGAAAAGACCACATCCAGGAAAGTTGCAATATGTAAAAAACTCAATGTGATATTGTATTTGAAAATATTTATTGTGCAATAAAATTTGAAACATGCATTCGAAAATGTATTATTATATTATTGAAATAATTGTTTTAGTTCATTATTGAAACAAAAAAATCATACATGTATCGATCATTTAGTATCAGTTCAACAACGAAGCTTTTAAAACGTAAACCGAATGCAACATTTAGTTTGCAACAGATTTGAATTTAAAATACCGAAACTATACTGATTCAAATAAGTGAAACAGCGATGGACTTATAGCTATTTTATTGCAGTTAGGTTTCTTTTATGTTTGAAACAAGAGTGAATCATAATTTTTTTGTTTTGAAACTGTTACTAAACATTATCAATTTTGTGTTTACTGGGTAGTTAACATAAAATTATTAAGTCGGTAGAATTAAAATTTAAATCTATATACAAAGATAAACGACGGACGTTAAAGTTAAACAAACAATATACACTGAATGTAAATTCAAAAATAATTGTAAGTATGATAAAGCTAATAGATAAAAATGATCATGAAATCTCATTTTTCTACAAAGCTTATCTTGCAATTTTTGAAATTAAATTATTGTAAATATTACTTAAATTATTGGTGTCGTTATTAAAATTAATTTTGTTTTTATATATGTTGATGTATATCATTTCCGAAACTAACCTTTTTTTGAAATTATTATCAACATCTAAAATTGTAGGATTGTTGAAATCGAAGGTATGTCCAGTGTTAATGTGATGGACTGCTAATGCTGTGTCTGCTTTTTTTGTTATGCAATTATAACGATGGTTGTTAATCCGATTTTTTACTTTTTGTTTCGTTTGGCCGATATAACATACATTACAATTGGTACAGTCTAGTTTGTATATTACATCGTGCTTTTCTATTGTGTTTGTTTTATCTTTTTTTTGCTGTACAGTGTATTATAGATGGTGTTTTTATTGTATATTGCTATTTTGATGTTATTTGTTTTTAAAATCGGAATGATTCTATTTGTTAGGTTTGGGATATTAATTATTTTCATATAAGTGATGTTAGTATTAAGGTTAGTGGTAGGATTGGTGTTAGGGGTCGTATTAAGATTAGTTGTAGGTAGGTTAGTTGGTGGCTGAATCACGATAGTTATGTTAGTATTAGAAAGTATTTTGTTTAATATATTTTTTGGATAGTTGTTCTTCCTTAATATGTTATTTAAGATGTTGAGGTTTTCTTTGTGAAATTGAGGGCTACTCAAATTTATAATTTCATTTTTCATAGTCTTGATGACATTGATTTTTTGGTGGTGTGGGTGTCTCGATAAAAAGTTAATTGTTCTATTAGAGGCTATTGGTTTAGTATACCATCCTGTAACTAACATACTAGTGCTAACATCCTTACTGAGTCTAACATCTAGAAATGGCAATGAACCCTCTTTTTCGGTTTCAACCGTGAATTTTAGATGTTGATTGTAACTGTTAAAAATATTCAAAGTGTTTTCAATTTCTGTATTGGGAATGCATGTAATGATATCGTCAACATAACATAACAAAAAGGTGGGTGTAAATGTCATTTTGTTTTTTACATAATTAAGTAAATCATGCATTGCAAGACTGGCTAGTATAGGTGATGCTGGGTTGCCCATTGCAGTGGCAAATTTTTGAACATACATTCTGTCATTGTACGTAAAATAACTAGAATCAAATAAAAACTCAATAATATTGACAACATTAACTAGTTCTAATGTAGTGTGGCTCTATAACTCATTCCAATATTCTCTTAACAGTTTTACAGAAAGCTCTTTCGTAATATTAGTGAACAAAGATGACACATCGAATGATACAAGCAAATGATTAGGCGGCACAGACCGGAGGATAAATTACTTTACCATTAATAAATAAAGATGTTTATAGAAGCTGTTGGCACAATGCTTTTATAAAATATGCTAATTGTTGTAAAAAACAACTTAGCGCTTGAAAACGTTGATCATGATCGTTTTCGTTAAGCATAAAAAGTTTAATTTTTGCATGTAGGACAAATGTTATAAAAAACCATACTACATTTTTGGTTTTAAAAATCCAAGTTAAAAAAATTTCATTTTGCATCAAAAATATTGTTGCTATTGTTATCTCACTGTCTAAATATGGTTTTCAAAGAACGAACAATATTTTGCAGAGTTTCCCGTACAAAATGGTAAATTACGTATCTAGGGAGAAAAGTATAACATTCCCACCCACGGATTGTTGTCTTCTATTTAAAAAACCTTTACATTTAGTTAAGATTTAAAAAAAACGATCTTAAAGTTAATGTCGAATTTAACAGATTCATTTGTAAATGTAATACCAACTTTATATGTCTGGTGATTTTAGTTTTTATTTATTTTTTCTCAAAAATGTAATTTTACAAAAACTACACAAAAAATAATGTACGTTACTCTCGTCTAAAGTTTCACAGCATAGCAACGCTCGTTATTTTACGCTTTACTTTTGACGCTTGTTATGTAAATTACTATTTTATAACTAAAAAACTATTACATTTTTCCAGTATTACGATACGTTAAGAAATCATTGCGTATTTGTTGCATTGTATCCGCAATTATTTTTAGTCTTAATACCGCTTGGTTCTGCTTTATCGTTTAGGATACAGTTAAAAATTGTTTCTTTTTTTTGGTAGATAGTAAATATTTTTATTTCGTAGGTTTCTTTTTTTGATCTAGTTTCTTTTGTTGCCTTTTCCGTTAATAAAAATGTAAAGAAAGTACATTTTTGTTTGTACTTCTGTTCGTACTTGTAGTTGGAATATTGTTGGATAGTACATATTTAGTGCATATTCACTTGAGTCATTTAGGTCCAGATTATTGCCATACGTTTTGAGTACATTATATAATTTATTAGTTACTGCAGTTATTTAGTATTGTGTTTTAAAGTATAAATTGTAATTTTATAATCTAGTAGGCTCATTTATTTATGTAATTTGTTTCGTTATCATTTAATAATTACGTCACAGTTTTCAAATAAGAAAAACCGTAGTTATAAAGATGTGTGTTTGGCTTATGAAGAAAGTTTGTAGTATTTTTCGATTTAATAATGTAGTTCTTTGTAGGTTTTTAACCCTCAATAATTTGGTGACGTCCGTAAAGATGTGGAAGAAGGTACAGTGAAATTGAAGTTTATAGAAATTATTTTATTTTGTATATGTTACGATCTTGACGTTTCACTACATTCCGAGTATTGAAGTCATTGTGTGATCGTTTGTGTATGTGTGACACAATTCAACTTTACTTTTTTGTGACGGTTTAATCATCTTTCGAATGTCTCAGTCCAGTCCTATGAACCATTCAAATTTTTGGCAGGATCATATTGGAGGCCTTACGATCAATCCGAATTGAATTTGAATTTGAAAATACAGTACCCTTGAAGTAAATTAATTACGCTTAATTACATACATTTGTAATTAACGCATTTTTGTTTGTTAATTCTACATTGTTTGAGCTTTGTATAGATATAATTAAATTAATGTACAGGGTGTTTAGCTTCTTTATATCAATATCTACTATTTTCGAATTTATTTCCATTAGTTTACTTGATTTAATAGCATTTTTTCTATTGAGTGAGCTGTGAAATAGATTAAACTTGATTTTAAAAATCATCCTCGTAAGGAAGTATATGAGAAACTGCAAAAAGGTTTCATGAAACCGGTAGTGTTGCTTACACAAGATTATTAAAACCTATAACTGAAAACAAAGATAAGCAATAACAAAATAGATATAAGTTTAACCAGTGTAATTAAAATTCTTAAAAATTATGGTTATTACCCATACCATATTCAGATGCATCAAAATTTGTATGGGAGCCATTTTGAGCGTAGGTTCGAATTTTGTTAATGGTTTCTCAAAATACTGGTGAAAACGAACACTTCTTTGACAAAATTTTATTTACCGACAAATCTGCATAGTATAATAATTGATTAATAAATACATGTAATTTTCATTATTATAGCACTGGAAACAAACCGATGCTCTCTAAACGTCTATGGAGGATTAATCGGAAAATACGTAGCAGGGTCGTATTTTTTTTGATAATTATTTAAATGGAAGAAAATTTTTAATATTTTTACCAAGAGATTTATGGATTCTTTTTTTGACTATGAGACGAAAAATGTGACTGCAGTTAGATGGTGGCTCCAGCACATTTTACGCCTAATGTAAGGAGATATTTCAATGGCAATTTCCTAAAAAATGGATAGGTAGAGGTGGTCTCAACAATTGGGTTTCTAAATCACCTGACCTAACAACAATGGATTTTTTTTGAGGTTATGTAAAAAAATTGGCTTATCACACTCTACTGACGTTCTCCGAAAATATGATACGTATGTATTCGCGATGCGTTTGCAACTGTAACTTCAGCTACCTTAAAAAACCCCAAAAACAATTATGAACAAAGAATAAAATTGAGTATTGAAGAAAATAGACACCACTTTAAATATTTGTTGTGAATTTACTTATTTAGATAGTAAACAAGTTTTTGTCTATTACACCCTATATAAATCTCTATTCGATTAACAAAATTTATTGATGCAGGTTAACTAATGAAAATCAGTTTGAAACTATTGGATATTGGTACAAGAAACCTTATGGCGGTTCAAAAAGAAAATATTTTTTGTTGTTATTGCAAGAATAAAATAACACGGTGTTTCATTTAAGTTAACATGGTAATTAAGCGAAATGTTTTACTATACTTGAACTTCTAATTACAAACACTCTGTACATTAATTTAATAATTTAATTATTTATACACAAAACTTCAACAATTTATAATTAACAGACAAAAACGCGTTAATTACAAATGTATGTAATCAAGCGTAATTAATTTATTTTAAGAGTACTATATTTAAAAAAAAAGTCAAATAATTTAAAAACGATTAAGAATAAGTATACGGAATTTTTTGAAACAGTTCTTAAAAATAAAATTTATAGTGTTTGTTTAGAAATATATAACTTTATATTGCTATTTTATTTTTGTCACCTTGTATATTTCGAATAATTCTTAAATTGTAGCCGGCACTGACTTGCGTATTGCAGTTAAAGGATTTTGTGATACCATTTATAAAATGAAAATTACAAATAAAATGAAAACATCGCATCCAAACAAAATGTGATTTATCCTACTAGAAGTAAACCTTATGAAATTGATAAACAAGTTCATGACTTGGAAACCCGCTTATGTCAACAATTATCAAATGATGACTGGAAATCTTTTGTATCGCAGATGAAAAAAATCATGAAAATGGTACCAGATCTAAACAGATAAATAAAATTAATAATTTATTTAACAAACAGGTTATAAATTCATATAAAAACATTACTTATAAAAATGGAATACCAAGCATTAAAAGAACTAAGAAATAACAATAATCTTATAACTATACCAGCCGACAAAGAAAAAGCTACTGTGTTAATGGATAAAACAGAATACATTAACAAAACCAACAGCTTACTTAATTGTCGCCGTTTTACTATTTGCGGCTATATTCACTCCAATGACATTTAGTTGACGTTTTTGTTTTGGCGCCAAATATACGTTTGTCCCGACGTGCACCAAACAGGCGGGTTTCTTAGGAGTTTATTTAGAAAACGTGTGTGAATGTTAGAGTCATAAATAGTAATAAAGTTTAGTAAAGTGATACAAATATCAGGTAAGAGTATATTGTAACATAGTATTATTAAGGTTTAATTTAATACAATTTTGTTCGTTATGTTTTGTATGAGGGTGTTCAATAACTGAAACTAACATGATGCTTAGATTCAGTGGTTGGACAACTGTCCAATAACTGCATTTGGCAAATTGTGGACAGTTTTCATGTGGAAACCTAGCGTTTTGTAGCTGTTTCATGTAATTCAATTTAAACAGCAATATTCGCAGCGGAACCAGTTATTGGACGCCTGTCTAATAACTGGTTGCGAGATGTCCTATAATTAAAATAAAAGTGTTTCTTTTTGTGTCTGGTTTCCGAAAATGCCGAAGAAAAATGCGTATAATGTGGAATCGATGGAAGCCGCAATTAATGAGGTAAAGAACAATAACAAGTCATAGAGGAAATGCGGCACACAAATACAGAGTACCCAAGTCAACACTGGAATTCAAATAAAAAAATCCAGATCACAAAGACACATGCGGCCCATCTCCAATCCTTTTATTAACAGACGAGTCTGAGCTTACAAGGTAAAATTAGTTTAACTATCTTGCAACCTACGTTTAACAGTTAACTGTCTTTTATTTGGCAGATGGATAGAAGGGCTAGCGTCAAAAGGATTTCCCAGGAAAAAGGACGACATTTTAAACAGCGTCCAGAAATTTTTGACAGACAATCCACGGCCTAATCCATTTAAAAATAACAGACCTGGTGACAATTTGTTAAAGGTAATACATTTGAAGGTTATTTGGAAAATACAGATTATTAAAATTGCGTGCTATATTTTAGATATTCTTGAGAATCGTGCAGAGAACAAGTAGTGCTGCCAGCGCTTGTGTTTCAGAATCTGATATACGGATATGGTTTAAATATATAAACGATTATCTAATTTCAAAAAATATGAACATTGATGACTTCGAGAATTTACAATGGGGATGAAACTGGATTTAAAATTTGTCCAGAAACAGGTAAAGTTTTTGCCGGAAAAGGGGCAAAGAATGTTTATTCTGTGGAAAAGGGATCACCTAAGGAGAACATTACTGTAATGTTCTTATTTTCTCCTTCCGGATTAATTTGTCCACCAATAATAATTTATCCTTATAAGAAAATTCCGGAAAAAATAAGTGCGACTGTTAATCCGAATTGGGGAATCGGACGATCTGATGATCGGTGGATGACTTCGGAGACATTTTTTGATTACGTCAAAAATATATTATATCCATTCTTGGTTCAAAATAATATACAATTTCCTGTTATATTATTTTTGGATGGCCACAAATCGCATTTAACATATGACTTGAGTCTGCTTTGCAACGAGTTAAACATCGAAGTCATCGCATTATACCCAAATGCCACACGAATTCTCCAACCATGCGATGTAGCGGTATTTAGGCCGATCAAACTGGGATGAAAAAATGCTGTGAGAGAATTTTATGAGGAAAATCCAGGACAAGTCTTAAACAAAATTACATTCGCTCCACTTTTGGAAAAAGTAGTCAAAAATAATGTTCAAAAAGAAGCCCTAATTAATGGATTCCGTGTGTGTGGTTTATTCCCCTTCAATCCAGATGCTGTTGACTACACAAAGTGTTTGGGAAAGGAAAATACACCTACTGATGATGTACAAATTCCTTGCCATATGGATCAAACTACATTTGTCAGTTTGGCTGGGGAAGATTTAGTAAAAAGATATAAATTATTGGATGATGTTCTGATTAGGAAGGGTATTGCTGAAGAGTTTATGACGTTGTACAAAATGTGGAATTATTTTAAAAAACCAGTTTCTTTGCTAAATGAGAAAAAAGATGATGTGGGCATGTCAGAAGTGGCAGTATGAATCAAAAATTAAGGTCATACAGAATATTGTCTTAAAACAAGCAAATACAGATTATAGCTATAGTTTGCCATCTACTAGTAAAAGCATTGGTGTCTATTGAGAAAAACCAGAAAAACCAGCAAGAAAGAATAAACGTGATATCGAACGGGTTTCATTTGCTGTAACGTCAAGGAATTATCAAGAGAGTTTTAAAAGGAAACGTGCCTTAAATTTGGAAGAAGAAAATAAAAAATTGGAGAGAAAGCGAAAGAAAGAAGAGAATGCAGCAGCAAAAGCTTTGAAAAAAACTGCACGAACTTCTGACAATAACAATTCATGCATTATATGCAAAGTTCCTACAATAAAGAACAACTACCTAACATGTGATACTTGCAAAAAAAGGATTCACCGTCGATGTGTTCCAAAAACACACAAAAAATGAAGCACATGTTCCCGATGAGGATGAGGATGAGTTGTTTATGTGTCATAAATGTTATACTGAGGAAAGTGATGAAGATGTCAATTCAGAAATAGAAAGTGAAGAAGATAGTGAAATAGATGATCGAAGAAAAATCGACAGAGAAATAGGTAAAGAATCGAAAGACGTTGACGAACAAAAAGAAAAAGATCTGATGAAGATGGACGTTGACGAGCTATTTACAATGTATAAAAATGAAATGAAAATGTATAATTAGGTAAATAAAAGGTTTTTGAACATGGATTTGAACTTCTTATTACCAAGGTAGGTATAGTCTAATTTAGAATCGCTAGTTCCCCATTGTCCAATAACTGAAAATTTTGTGTCCAATATTTAAAATTTTTGTCCAATAACTAGTTTTTTCTTACCTTCAAAGGTTTTTTTAACTTCTAAAGGAACCATATTTATTAGAAGTATTTAAAACTCGTTACGTAAAAAAATTATACAGTGTGTCCGAAAAGTATGGAATATATTGTACAGGTCGATAAATATGCACTTTACACAAAAAAGTTGTAAATAAAAGTTGTTTATCACTTAGTTATCTACCACCTGGGAGATATCAATTTAAATTTTTGCTGTAAACAAAATCGTAACGAATAACACTTACATTTTTTTAAATGGCAAGGCACGTCTTTATTATACTCATTTGATAGAGTCTTTTTTTGTCTTTTCAACCATATGAAACTTGAATACCTTTACATCAAAAAATTTTCAAGAAAAACAAGGACAACAAATTTATTTTACTGAGCAGTATTAATCAGGTACGTAATATGTAGCATTGAAACAATTGAATGCACTCTAGAACACTGTCACACTTTGCTATTTGTTAGTGCTTGAAATATGGCTCCATTATCTGAGAAACATAGAATTGAAATTTTAATGATTCTGGGATATGGAGATAGAAGAAGAACCCAAAACGAAGTATGTAATTTATTTAATAACTTGCATCCAGAATTAAACATTTCGCAGTCCACGGTAAGCAAAATTTGGCGGAAATTTCAATAGACAGGCTCGGTGAAAGATGCGAGTAGAACTGGTAGACCTTTGTCATTAAGTAATGTGGAACGAGAAAATGTGTTCTTGTCTGTTGAGGAAAATCTACAAATTTCTGTTCGGCAAATTGCTAGAGACCTTAATTTGAATAAATCGGCTGTACATGACGTTTTAAAAAAAGAAAAATTTCATCCTTATAAAGCTTGTGTAGTTCAAGCATTATTTGAAGACGATTTAGACAGAAGGCTGGAGTTTTGTGAAACAATAACAAACAAACTTGAACGAGATGCACATTTTCATAAAAATATCCTTTTTACTGATGAGGCCACGTTTTGTTTAAACTGCACAATTAACAAACAAAACACACGTTACTGGTCTTCACAAAATCCTTACTGGTATCTAGAAGGACACACCCAATACCAGCAGAAAGTCAACGTCTGGGTAGGAATGATTGGAAGTCAAATTTTGGAGCCATATTTTTTTTTAAGGTAGTTTAACGGCGAATATTATCTCGATTTCTTAAGATTTGAGTTAGTTCCTGCTTTGGGCGAGTTATTTCCACATGAAGTAGATCCAGATATACCTCATAACAGAATATGGCTTCAACAAGACGGGGCACTTCCATATTTTGGAATTAATGTCCGCCACTTTCTTAATAATACTTTTCAAAATACATAGATAGGCAGAAGAGGTACGATAGAATGGCCTGCTCGCTCGCCGGATTTAAGTCCACTAGATTTTTTTCTTTGGGGCTATATTAAAAGCAAAATTTATGTAAATAGACCTGATAATGTTGAAGATTTGAAAAATCGCATTAGAGTTGAGATAAGAGCTATAACTCGAGATATGATTTCAAAAGCAATCGATTGTTTTAAAAACCAAATTTACCACTATCAAATTATGAATGGTTTACATTTTGAACATTTATTGTAAGTTTAGTTTAAATACATTTTTTTGTTATAACAATTTTATGTAAAGATATTTAAAGTTTAATATTTGCTATTGTGACAGTGCATTCAATTGTTTCAATACTACATATTACGTACCTGATTAATACTGCTCAGTAAAATAAATTTGTTAGACATGTCCTTGTTTTTCTTGAAAATTTTTTGATGTAAAGGTATTCAAGTGCATATGGTTGAAATGAGAAAAAAAGACTCTATCAAATGAGTATAATAAAGACGTGCCTTGCCATTTAAAAAAATGTAAGTGTTATTCGTTGCGATTTTGTTTACAGCAAAAATTTAAATTGATATCTCCCAGGTGGTAGATAACTAAGTGATAAACAACTTTTATTTACAACTTTTTCGTGTAAAGTGCATATTTATCGACCTGTATAATATATTCCATACTTTTCGGACACACTGTATATGTAATAAGATTTGACAAAGGCAAATTAAGGTAACTTGAAAAATACTTCAACGGCTACAATTTAAAACCTAAAAAAAAGTTTATCTGTCCAATAACTACCTAGTTTACCCTAATAAAGAACAAATTAAAAAGTTTCTTCGACCAAAGACAAGACATACTTCAACAGATGATTTAACTATTAACCAAAACTTAGTTATTCTACCTTTTGTTTCCAACATAAGTGACAAAACATAAGATAAAAGTAGCTTATAACACTACAACTAAAATTAAAAATTTTTAATTCCTATAAAAGATAAAATACCTTACAATACCAGTGTAGTGTACCAAGTCCCATGCACCTTTGGCAAGGTATATATTGGCGAAACTGGTAAAACTATAGATACGTGACTAAAAGAACATAGAAGACATCTTTATTTACTCCGGCCTACTAAGTCTGCAATTGCCGAACATGAACTTGACACTTTTCATGCTATAAGCTTTGAGAAAACTAAAACAATTTCTAAAACAAAGACCTAGAAATCAAGAAAAATTAGAGAAGCTATTGAAATTGTTAAATATCCTAACAATTTTAATATAGACACTGGTTACAAACTATCTGACACCTTGTTACCTGTTATTTCCTAATCTTAATTTGTCCACCGATTACACTTAAGCTACGCCTAGAGTTTTTATAGTGGTTTTCCTGTAGACTTTCGAGCAAATGCTGTAGCTAAATAAAATTGCGCCAATTATCTAGTTCCATACAAGTTATTGTTTTAGTCATAATTGTCAAATTAATTTAATTTATACTGCCTGCCGAAGAACTTTGCTAAAGTTCGAAAGCTTGCATTTAAATTGTATTAAATTAATACCTCATTTGACCTAAAAAAATCTTTAATATGTTTTATGGTAAAACTTTTATGTCTAAAATAATTTTATAGATTATTGCTGTATTTTTATCTCCTTAAACTTAGAATTTTGTGTTTGTCATTTTATTTAAACTTTTACTATATGCACAAAAATCCTTAATGCGTTTTGTATTTGTGTTTATTCGTAACTATAAATGTATGTGATAACACATTTAAAATTGCAAGCTGAAATAGTAGTTTGAACTTTTTTATAAAATTTTCTAATGTATGAATAAAAATCTACCAAATTCAAAGTTAGAACAGTTTTTGTATAATTATAAAAATTTCTATTTATGTGAAATCTGGTAAAGCGAAACCAAAACAGCAAATAGAGCAATAATTGAAATTAATTATTGTGATTACACAAAATATGTTTGCCGTTGTAGGCAAAGTGGCTGTTGTAGACATATCTAGGTTTTTAATAGAATAAGATAAATAAAACTAAAGCTCAAAAAAAATGTTGTAGTTAGTACAAATTTTTAAATATTTTACGTATAATAGATAATGAAAAAGTTAGTTTGAAACATATCACTAAAATAAATTAAGCATTTTATTAGAGTAACATATTTAACGGCTTTTTATAAATAAATTATTGTTAGCTACTAAAAAAAAAGTACAATGTGTTGGTTATCATAAGTTCAATCATATGAGTATACGTTGTATTTTAAATATCCAATCAATAAAGCAAATAACAATTAAAATCGTTATTACATCAAACATAGTGGAGCAACAATAATGATACTAGTTGAAAGTAATATGCTTATAGTAATCTTAAATCATCAAAATGAAACGACCTGCCGTGTACATATGACGAGGGTCCACATTAATAACATGCGATACCATCTCACTTCCTACCGTACGGGACGGTTATGAAACAATAAACAACTACACAGCACTTTATTAGCTACGCCTCAACCTCGACAACTAACGTCTTCAAATGGCTCACACAGCGGGCTTATGCAGATTTTATTTGTAAATATAATTTTATTATTGCGGTAAAACAAATTAACTACCACCAGTTTGAATTAATTTTATTCTGTCTTATCTAAACTTTCCGGTTTAAAAGTAAAATCATGTAGTGCCGTTTCGTTTTCCTTTACCGTAATCATTTTAGTTAAAACGCGTATAAAATTTGCATAAATAAAGTGATAAGCCAGCCATAATTTGCAATTACTTACACCAAATCAAAAGAACTTTGTTAAGGCAAAATCGATTTCTGAAATACATTTTGTATCTTAATGCGACGAAGAGACCTACACCTTAATGGTACTAAATTGGTTATATCGTTCTTGATAAAATTCTACAGTTCTTACATTTTTCTGAGTATAATAAAAACTCAAGAAACCAATTTGTTGTATATTAAAACGGTACAAACATTTTATTTAAGGAAATGAAATAAATTTTAGAAAATTTATTTTTTTGTAAACTATTTTACGCCTTCTTAAACAATTACAATTTGTTTTTGCTTTTAGGTCAAAAACTTGTACTTCCAATTACATGGGTACGTATAATAACACATAATAGAAACAAGTAGTTACTATTAATAGTGGTTGTAATCTCATTTACACAATAAACTATTTATTGAAACAAAAATAACCATCAAAAAAAATTTTTATGTTTACAAAAATACTAATATGTAATATGTAATTAAATTGTTAAGAGGATACATTGTTATTGGTTAATAATTATTATTATTTAAATTATAAGTCCACCAATAATAAATACTAATTTTCAAATATATTTTTTACATATGTTTGAAGCTTACAAATATAAAGCTCATCTTCAGAAAACTACAAAAAATATATATTAACAAGTCATAAAAAGTTAAGATTACAAAAAAATTTAAACTTACATTTTTTGAAAAATGTCAAATTTGAGAATTTGTAACTAGATATTTAAAAAACAAAAAATGTAAATTTTACATAAATGTAAATTAAAGAAAGATGGTGCAATTTAGAAACAAATCTAAGAAAAATTAAGTTTAAAATCATAGTTGAAATTGATTTGATCGTTCAACAAAAAATTTTTATCTGATATTTTAATATAAATCAACTCTAGCAATTCAAGAATTTGTTTGTTATTTAAGTTGTTAAAAGGATGAAATAATTTGTAAGAAAAAAGAGAATGACTATTACCTAAAACATGTTGCGCAAATGTAGATTTCACTGAATTTTGATTATTAATAAATTTTGAAGTATTTTTTAAATATCTAAGATGTTCATTAAGTTGAGTTTGGAAAGATCTTTGGGTCATACCAATATAAAATTTTTGACAAGAACAAACTAATTTGTAAACTGCACTTTTATTTAAATTATTATTATTATTTAGAAAATTACAAGAAAAAAGATTCCGAAGAGATATATCATTAGAAAAAGAAATTTTGAAATCGTTACCTTTACTTAATTTCTTAAAAAAATTAAGAAAATCTGGTATAAAAGGAACCGAAAAAAATTTCTTAGTAGAATTTGTTGAAATTGGTATTAATTTAGTGTAAGATTTAATATAATGTTTATATAAGTGTTTGTGATAAACATTATAAATAATATCTAAAGGAAAATTATTGGTATAAGCTAAATAAAAAATAATATCGAATTCAATTTTATAATTTTTAATTGATAAAGGAATAGTGAGAAGTCTGTTAAAAAAATAATGAAATGAAGCTAGTTTATAAGAAATATGGTAATTTGAGTCAAACGGTATTAAATGGTTAGTAGTTGTAGGTTTTCTATAAATTTCAAATTTGAAAGTGTTATTATTATTTAAAGAAATTAATAAATCAAGAAAAAGCAACTTATTATTTTTTGAAAATTCAACGGTAATTTTTATTCTATTATGAATATTATTTAAAAAATCTAAAAAGTTATGAACATCATCATTTGAACCATTAAAAATACAAAAAATGTCATCAACATATCTCTTCCAAAATATTATTTTTTGTAAGAAAATTTGGTGTTTAGAAATATAATTATTTTCTAAATTGTTTAAGAAAATTTCAGCAAAAACAGGTGATAAAGGAGAACCCATTGGAAGACCTAGATTTTGTTTAAAAAATTGATTATCAAATTGGAAGAAAACGTTATTCAAACAAAATGTAGTAATTTTTAATAAATCATTTGTTGCAAAATCAGGAAAAACAGGAAGTGAAAGAAGATTATCACCTATTTTTGCTGAAATTTTATGATTTTAAACTTAATTTTTCTTAGATTTGTTTCTAAATTGCACCATCTTTCTTTAATTTACATTTAACATTTTGTAAAATTTACATTTTTTGTTTTTTAAATATCTAGTTACAAATTCTCAAATTTGACATTTTTCAAAAAATGTAAGTTTAAAATGTTTTGTAATCTTAACTTTTTATGACTTGTTAATATATATTTTTTGTAGTTTTCTGAAGATGAGCTTTATATTTGTAAGCTTGGAACATATGTAAAAAATATATTTGAAAATTAGTATTTATTATTGGTGCACTTATAATTTAAATAATAAGAACATATAAAGCATTAATTTTTTAATAAATTTCCAACTACTATACAAAACTAAAGCCTTTAATTCTCTTAAGACAAATACTTATCTTCACTTATAATTGGTGCAGATAAGTTTACAATTGAACATACAACAGTAAAAATGTCTTCAATTTTTGGCAAGAGTGTCCATGGTAAAAGTTTGCTGCAAATCTCAAACAATTTAATCCTCTGATAATCTGATAATCTTTCAATGTGCACACGTGCTCTGGCAATTTCAACATTTGTTTTCGATTTTTCTTCAGAAAGTTGTTTTCCATTCCTGAGTAACGAAGGTCTCACAAGTATTATAAAATGTCTTTGTAAAATTTCTTCAGTACAAAATCCCTTATCCACTATGACAGCATTCATTTCTAGCTTATCAACTAAGCCACTTTGTTCAAAGATAGCCTTGTCCAAAGCCCTTCCTCGATATGCTTTACTGATATAACTGGAGATAATACTGTCATAAATTTAATTATGTGACCACCTTTATAATGTGAATAAATTCATATTATGCAACACAAACATTTAGGTTTCTGAACGCTTAATTCAACTTTTACATTTGAATATTTTTCAAAGCATTTGGGTAGACTTTTTCTAATCTCGCTTTTACTTGGCCAAACTATAACTAGTTTTAAAATACTTTTTAACTTAGATATTATATTCCTAAATATGACTACATGTTTTGCTACAAATAACATTGAATAATGATGCAAGGACTACATATCGAAAGCCAGTTTGAAATTTTTTTTAAAAGCCAGAATTATTTGTTCTTTTACTGATAATTCTTTTACTCGCGTCTGTGGAAAATGAAAATTATACAGGGTGTCCCACGATGTACTGTACATACTGAAATGGTATGTTCCTTAGGTCAGTTTAAGTAGAAAACGTCCTATAAACATAGGTCCAATTCGCCATAGTTACACAGATACAAGCGTTCAAAGTTTATAAATGCTCACACATTTTTTGAAAATTATTATTATTGAAAACAGAAAATCGAACTACAAAACAAACATAAAAAAACAAATAAACAAAAATCACATCAAATGCTCAAAATGACCTCCTTCGGCATTAATACAACGACGGCTGCGATCTAAAATGGACCGAGTAGCCGCTCGAAGCACCTGCTGGTTGTTCCGTGTTTCTTGACACACATCCAGAATACTCTGTATTAGTTCAGCTCTGGTATTAACTTTTAGCTCGTATACTAAACTTTTCACATCACCCCATAGATAGAAGTCCAAAGGTGTGAGATCGGGCGATCTCGGTGGCCAAGCATGCGGGCCTCCACGCCCAATCTACCTATTGCGGTAAGAAACATTTAGATATTCGGTCACATGCCGACTAAAATGTGGAGGAGCTCTATCATGTTGCAGAAACATTTGTTGTCTTGTTAGTAAAGGTACTTCTTCCAAAAGCGGTAGCAATTCATTCCGCAAAAAGTTAGCATGTGCTTCTCCTGTCAGACGTTCCTCAAAGAAAAAAGGTCTAATAAGTTGATCGTCAATCATGCCACACCATACGTTAACAGAAAATCCGCGCTGAAAGTTAGTTTTTGTTGTGCCATGTGGATTTTGATATGACCACAAATGAGAATTACGTGTATTGTTCGCTCCATCTCTAGTAAATTGCGCCTCGTCGCTAAATAAAATGAATGGAACTAATTGTGGATTTACCTGTAGCCAGTGGCAGACATTCAACCGCGCAGCAAAATCTCCAGGTTCCAGATGCTGAACCTGTTGTATGTGATAGGGATACAAAAGCCCATCATGTAATATTCGCCATACTGACGTACAGGGAAGTCCCGTTCCAGAAGAAATTCTTCTAGTACTCAACCCTGGACTGCGATCAACCATCTGTAGAATGTTTTCCTGCTCATTCACATTTAACTGCACAGGACGGTCAGATCTTGTTGAAACTGATGGAAATGAACCATGAGTCCGTACATGTTGAAACACAGAAGAAAAGGTTTGGTGATTTGGCACCCTCCTGTTGGGAAATCTTCGTTCATATTCCCTAACGGCAGATCTCGCGTTTCCATCACAAAATCCATAAATGTAAATGATATCAGCATACTCTTCGTTAGAAAAATGAGAAGGCATTTTGCATTTAAATTACACTTCATTTAATAAAATCGACTGTGACATTAGTAGAAAAGAAAGCAATAAATGACATATTGTTCGGCTTTTGTTTCCCAGTTGACTAAGAATAATTAATTTAAAAAAAATGTGTGATCAGTTATAAACTTTGAACCCTTGTATCTGTGTAATTATGGCGAATTGGACCTATGTTTATAGGACGTTTTCTACTTAAATTGACCTAAGGAACATACCATTTTAGTATGTACAGTACCTCGTGGGACACCCTGTATAACAGTATAATTAAATCTAAGAGTTTAAAAGAATGTAAACCAGTTAATGAATTTAATTTTTTATCAAAATCGATTGCTCTAATAAATGGTATTACTAAATCCCCACTTGTAACTTGTGTACCAACTTCTATTCGATCAGAAACAATATTAACCAGTCTCAACAAACTCGAAGCAGCTATTTCTGCTTCTTCTGAATCTTTAAAATCATTTCTAGCAGCTAAAACTGATGTGATACGCTGTTCTACATCGGCAATTAGCTTTTCTTCGTTTGCTTTGTTTATCCTATATCTGTAAGAAATCCTATTTTTACGACTGCCATAAGCTTGTGCAGTTTCTGCAGTCTTCTTGAGAATGTTTTGGGTCGGTACAGCATCTTTTTTTAGTCTTGGATTAGTAGTATGAAAATCTAGAACCATAAATAGAATTTATATAAATTGCATTTTAGTTCCAATAATAGGTATTTGTTTTTACAATTTTTTGAAATCCAGAAACTTACCTGGTAATATAAAATTTTTTTAGCAAAATGTAAAGTGTAAACTCTTATTGAGTTAGAAGCAGGTTTTTCCATCAATAAGACTCTCTCCCAAGCCGTTTTTTTCTTTTATTTTTCTTTAACTCCATATTTATTCGTTAAATAGACATGGCCAGATTTTGGTGTTGGAAAACAATGAAAATTTAATTGTTTCTCTCGTCCTTTTTTCGTATGGCACCCGTACACACAGCAATTTACTTTTTACTAGTCATAATTACAACAAAAACTCGAACATTAAACATAAATCATAAACATCCACGAACTGTTCTATGGTACGTTTTATACGTACCTAAACTAATTTAAAATTTTACCGCACGCTGGCGCTTTAGTTAAAGTTAATTGCGAATATTCTTTTGACTTGTTTATACACGGAGTGCTGCATCTTCGTTACATTATCTTTGGGTATACCCACGATAACTCTTGAACCGGAAGTTTTAGTAACTTTAAATTTGGTATGAAACTGGCTTTTTATATTCTCTCGTTTCTATCAAATTATTTTTACAGTTTCTTATAGAGATAAAATTCTTCCCAACAATTTATTCAAATAAAAAAAATTGTAACATTAACAGTTTATTAGATATTTTATTTATAATTTAAAATGAAGTCACAAATATAATGTAGGTTCGAATCCTGCCTGAGACAATTTTTTTTTAAATTCCATACCTTGAAAGGAAAGCAAGAATGTTAAAAAAATAATTTTTACTAATTTACTAAATGGGAAAGCAATATCGAGGCGCACAAATATAGGGGTTAGTCAATATGACAACATAAGCTCAATTTGCCATATTTTATATTTTATCTTATGGAATCGAGGAAAAAAATTTCATAACATTAAAAAACTATGTAGACATTCTTTTATCATTCCACGTACCACTTTGCAGGATCTTAAAGGCGTAAATTTCCCTAATACAGTTCTTAGTAAAAATCTTTTATAATACAATATTTTTTATTGTAATACTACTAGTTTAGAACTTTTAGATTACTTTTAATAGTTTGGAGAGATGTATTTTTAATTCATTTTAAGCAGTTCTTTGTCAACTGTTGTTTGTTACGCTAATTTTATACAAACAAAAGTATATTTATAAAAGAAGATATATATCTCCCTTAATAACTGAGAAATTGTCTGCATAAAATAAAACAACGCTCTCTAGTTAAAACAGGTTGTAATGAAAGCAGTTAATCATATGCTTCTTTTAAGGATGATGCAACCCTGTACAAGTAATGGGTCAAATATTCAATGTGAGTAAAAAACTGGTAACGCCGGGTGTAAAAAATTGCGCTTGAATATATGATTAACAGTTTCTCTTCTTTATCTTACTTTTACAAGCTACAAACTGTCGACTTACTATCAAAGCTCTTTTTTGGGACTTTGCAGTTTTTGATTACTTCAGATTAGTTTAACATTAGTACACGTTTCTGCAAAACTTTGTAAGCCTAGCGTCATTCTAAGCTCCATCTAGCAAGGTTTTTATTACCTCCTACGTCGCCATCATCGTTTTTCAAACTCAAAACCTCTTATGTCTGTCATGTGCGCGGCGTGATTTAACCTTACTGAAGTAAAGTGTGTTTAGTGCGGTAAATCTTAAACAAACATGTATCAATTTACAATGAATACGGTGTTACATGCCAAAGTTAAAACAAAGTCACTGCCTGAAATGAGGTAACATAAACGATGTTGTGCCGCTTGCTCAGTGGAGACGGGGTAGGTTATATTTTTAAATTCCGTGATAACTTGGAAACGAGCTTGACATAAAATCGAAAGAAAAGGGTAAAAACTCAAAATCCGTTAGGGCGCCAATCAAGGACACGATGATTATAGCTTCCGGACCCCTGATAATCCAAAAGCTCATCCGGTTGGTTACAACCCCTGAACTTACCTCGAGTTGTAACTTGCTAAATTTCTGAAATATACTTAAAAATTTAGGTACGCGGCCGCTGAATGAATAAAAGCTCTTTACAGTTTAACAATTTAACATTTATTGACTGAATAAAATCAAAAAAAAAATAATGAATATCAAACAAATTCGAATAAAAATAATAAAAAAAACAATGAAATAATAATAAGCAAGACAAAAAAAAAATTAACAAACTGAATACAAAATTAATATATATAAAAAAATAATAATAATAATAGCGTTAACTCGTTGTACAATACAACACAATAAAAATAAACTTCAAGGCCTTGACCGCATACAACAAACAAAAATAATAAAATACAAAAGTCATAAAATATACGTCCGAAACTTTGCTTCGAACAAATTATATGTTACAATTCGTTACATTATCTTTTATGCATGAATGAGATTTACTTTTACATACACAAAACAAAATTATTTAATTAAAGCGAACTTCACGCAAACACCTTCAAGTGTTTCTTGAAATATTTAAAGTTAGCCGTAATTCAATCGGCTCAAATCAAAGCTTTTAAATCATATCGATCGCGGTTCACTTCACGATAATAACAAATTCGATAAATACCTTTACTCAGATGAACTGTCGGCTACAGCGGTTCCAGAAGCTACGTATTTACATTGAACCCGGGTCGGTCTAGGTGTTCTGTAGTCGAATACAAGCTCGGTGGGACCCCCAAACAATGGAATTCCGTCGGAAGATTTATTTCACTATTTAATTGAAATCCGCACAAAAGCGAAGACAAGATTTTTCACACAAAACATCGAAAATAAATCCAACTCGAACGTGAGATTGATTATGGATACCATGAAGTTCCTTAAACCGTAAAATTACGAATTTGGAAAATTACTATTATTTCCCATCACACCACTCAATTTTCACGGCACCATTTGTTTAACTTCCGCGGTATTGCATAACGGTAGGGTAAAAACACCCCGAACACTTGACTACATTCCGGTACCCGGTATTCTTAATTGCCACCGAAAACAAAAATCCTCAAAAATCAAAATTTTACTCCTTTTTAACACCTCGTAATCCCACTTAATTCAACGAACTTGCGCCGTAAAATCTTTGTAAAAGATGCAACACTAAACCAAGTAAATTAACAAAGATGAAAAATATAATGGCCAAGTGCGTCTTGTCACGTAGGCCTTCGAAAGAAAGAAAGTGTTCTCACAGAAAACGCTTACGTCGCTAACTTGGCAGGTGGTTCCAAATGCGCTCGTAAAACAACTCAGCATAAACAAAAATACAGATACCAAGAAAAATTTATCAAATTACATTCCCAAAGGAAGTCGTAAATTATATAGAGTTGTTTTTCTAATGAGATAACCAGAGGTAAAAACACTAAATCAAAATCAAAACCACGGAACTTTATGCATTAAAAAAAATACCAGTGATAATTGTGAAATAACTATGCAATACAAATAAACTTAAATCGAACGTAATAAAATAACGAGCGAAACGCTTTCGATGCTAACATCGAACTAATCAATCGAAAAAAAAACAAAACCGCAAATTTAGCCAGATGAATCTAATTACGGGGTCTTACATAAAAGATTCACTGCTAAAATCCAACGCAGGTTACAACGGCAAGAATTGTCCATTTTTATGTAATTTATAATTCATTTACACTGACCATACAATTACGCTACTTAATTGAGTGGTTTATTCTGTTCAGTAAACTTACAAGGTTTTGACGTTTTGTGAATGGCTACTATAGTTTGTAATCATTTAAGAGTTAGAAGTTTTATTGTAATTATTAGATTATTGAACAAATAAGTTTGTTGATAAATATACTTTTATTTAGTTCATTTTCATTCTCACTCCAGGGTAATGTATAAATAAACTGATATTTTTGATCCTTTTTCTAGAAAACTTTGCTAAAAAAAACTAAAAATACCAGTTTATTTATACTCTGATTTACTTACAAGGGTTACTTAAGTCTTATTTCTAATATACTAAGTATATTAACATTTTCTTAAAAAATAATTTAACCTCTAGAGGAGAGTACTTAGTTTCGTTGGTTACTATGGGCAATAATTCAAAGAACTGTTATGGAATCATGGAGAAATAGCTTTAGTAGAAAATAATAACCAAAGTCATGACCTCTATCAACCTAATACTACCTCGAGCTTTTAATGACAACAAAGATTAATGGGATCTGTGTGTTGGTTTTAAGGCAGGAAATATTTCAGAAAACCAATATAATAAACATATTATAAAAAAATCAGGAATTTGCAAGAAGAAAGAACATGACAAGGAAAAGTTAAACATGTTTTTACGATGGATTTGCAATCCACACTTCTTTGTCCTATGTTAAATGTTTTGCAATGTACTACAAAAAAACTGATCGTTCATAATTTCACTATTTTTAACTGTAATACATTGTTACTGTTTCATCTGGAATGAGGCAGGAGTGGTGTTACTGCAAAAGAAAATACATTATTACCCAAAAATATTTATGTCAGGACATACTCAGATAAAGTGCCATATTATGCACTCCTCAATTGAAGGCAAAATCAGAAATTTAGAAATTTACTCACCGAAAAGAATTGGCAGAAATTAAACTTAAACCCTTTTCCTTAGTTAAAGTTAAATTAGAGTTAAAGTTTAGTTAAGTTTAAATACTATACTTTGATCCGTCCCGGTTTTAAAACAAGCGATCCAACCGTGAATGATCTTTGTGCAATGCGATATAGACTAGACAAAAAAATGGCTATAAGCTAAGATTTTCATATGAGTGGAACATTTCTGAGAAGACACAGGAATTAAAAAAGAGTTGCAGAGTTTGGTAATATAGTGCCTGTACAACAAACAGCTGCCAATTAAAGAAAAGTAAATTTGACCATCTCCAACGGTTAACTTATAATAAACTATTATCAAAAATTCTATTTTCAAGGTCAAGGTAATCATATCACAAATAAAAGATTAACTATATTGTTGTATACATTACTTAAGTTATTGGTGTCATTATTAAAATTGATGATTTTGTATACATTAATGAATATTATTTCTGATACTAGTCTCTTTTTATAGTTACTTTCTCAATCTAGAATGATGAAATTCTTAAAATCAAAGTTATGTGCGGAGTTCACGTCTAAAAGTAATAAAAACTAGGGTAAATTTAGTAGAAAAACATTGAACAGTGTTCACAGGCGAATGCAGAAACGGAAATTTTTTTTATGTTGTATAATCTGTAACAACTAAAATGGCAAACTTAGTTTTGATTTGATTTGTTTTGGGATAGTAGGTAAAAATCAAATGTTGTTTAAAACTAACACAACGCTACTTGTTGCATAATTTGACTCACGAATTAAATACGATTATCAATGGTTACCTTTCAAAGTATACCATAGCAAAGGATAACTACATCTATTAACAAACGGGCACCATCTTAGGCTGTGGTGGTTTAGAAAGGGAACAGTTTGATCAACCAACACCAAATATTTAACGAAAACCATCGTCAGTTTTAGGCAAAAAAATAAAGGGATCTTTAGCAAATGTTTTAAAATGCTGCGCTTGTGTAGGAGTTTGTAGAAGCTCGGACGGTTTGGTATTTCTTATCTTGTACAAATGGAACTCGAGACAGCGAAATACATGCTGTGCTATGGTGCGAGTAATAACGTGGCGCGGCTTAATACCATAACGACCTGCAAGCGGATAATACTCATCAAAACATTCATGTGTTTTTTGTAGATTAAGATCTGCTACTTGTTCTTTTCTGATATCTTCTGAAATTTTACCAAGTGGTCAACTGTGACACTTCTACTCAGACAAGTCTTCCGGCACAGAAAAATGCGAAATTGTGTTAGCAACAACCTTGGTTTCTTTTAAATAACATCGAAACTTTTTTTGCACTCCAGATCATTTGTTCTCGTTTTTTAGTTTGGTAATTTTGCTCAGCAAATGTTAACAATTGGCTGGCATACTCGACGGGCAGTTCCTTCTGGAGAAGAAAAGCCCTGATAGCGTAAGAACCGGTAGTTGGCAAACTCTTGAATTCATTGAAGGCATTTTCTTTGACAGGTTTCCATTTCCAAACGACACTTATTTTGATGATAATCGGTAATGGTTTTACAACTGTAACCGACGCGTCATTTGATTTTGTGGGTAACTTTTAATGAAATTCCTAGGTATTTAAGTTTAATTTATTGGTTTCATTTGCTTTAAGATCATTCAGGTAATTTCGCGTTATGTTATTGAAGTTATTTAGGTCGATTTTATTGTCATACGTTTTGAGTACATTTTATAATTTATCAGTTACGTCAGTATTTAATTAGATTGCTATATAATTTATTTTCCCGACAATTTTTATTACTTTCTGAGATACCAGAAATTCGATATTATATTTGTTTGTTTATGCTAACACTATATAAAATTGTATTTACATTTTGATATCGTTACAATCGTACAGCTGTTTCAACCTCGTATAAGCAAACGTGTTATGCTTGTTTTAATTTTACATCTTTGTCAACTCTTGTTGTCTCGTTTGTTCTTCTTAAAAATTTGATGTTTTTAATTGAAGTGGTGATAAGCCAAATTTATTTATATGAGTAATTTTTGTTTTAAGAATTTAAGTTTTTTATGTTAGAAGACTTTGGGGTTACCGTTTTCGGGGATGTAGTTACGGTGGGTTTTGACCCGTGGTTAGTGGTGTCTGGAGGGTTATTATCGGTTCTATGAAGTTTTAAGTGAATGGAGTTTTTTTAATTCGATTATTTTACGGTTTCAGAGAGTCATTTGTGACTGAGTATATTTAAAGTTTTATGAAATTTATTGTGTTAAGAGCCGATTTTGTGCGTATTATTCCATTTCGTTTTAGAGTTGTTAAACATTTTTTGCCAGTCCATCGCAAATCTGTAACCACTTGAACTTTTGGCTAATATCTGGATCGTTTTGTAACCCACTGAAAACCTACCAACTGAAGCTACAAAATTTAAGGTAATTATAATGACAGTACGAAATCAATTATAATGTTACATTTTGCTAACTTGAGTGCTTAAAAGCTTTGAATTTAAACAAAATAAAGTTTGTGACTTATGTTTTTTGCAAAATTATTAGAACTTTTAATCAACGACACTTACAATTTTTTGGTCGTTTGAATTATTTTAAAGACAAATTGTCACAGCTTTACATTTTTTTTGATAATAATATCAACGTCAAATTTGTCAAACTAAATCAGGACAGTAGCATTAAGATTTTTGACTTTATTGATACGGAATGTTTGTTTTGTAGTATATTTTATTTTTTTTTATTTGTTTTGTTGCGCACCAAGTCTAGCAATTTCAATTTATCTTAACGGTACATAACCAATTTGTTGCATTTTGTAAATTCAGTTTTAATCTACGTATTTATATTGTTTTTCTTTTGTATGCTTTTATTTTATTTTTTTGCGTTCCATTTTAAACCATGTAATTATTTTCATTATTTTTTATATTTTATTTGTGTTTAATTTAAAACTAATAATTGTTAAATAGGCAATTTTGTAAAAAGCTGTTATTCCGTCGGCCTTTGCACTTATAAAATAATTTTAATACTTTTAAGTCGGTGTTTAAATACGACATCCCTCGACTTGACAACTTTATTTTCTTCCGGAAACCAAACTCTGTGGCCATCTTTTTCATCGCAATAACCCACGAAATGTCCTTTCTTGTTTTTCTTATCCCACTTTTGCCTTTTTACTTTGGGTACGTGAACATAGCATTCTGTTCCAAAGTTTTCGGCCAGTCCGTAATTCATATGGAGCTTTATTTTTCTCAGGAGTGGGTCCTGATCTGTTTAAAATATATGTTGCTGTATTTATGGCCTCCGCCTATAAATTTGTTGGCAAATTCTTAGAGTGGATCATCGAACGAGTACTTTCTACCAGTGTTTGATTCTCTCGCTCCGCACATCCGTTTTGTTCGGGAGTGTATGGCATCGTGATTCCAGGTTCCTTGAAAAGATTGCAAACTTTCTTATTTTTAAATTCTCTTCCTCCGTCACTTAAGAAACATTTTATTATGATTCCTGCATTCCTACACTCGTTAAGAAAAGTTTTCAGGCAATTATGCACCTCACTTTTCAAATGTAGAAAAAATACCGTACGCAATTTTGAGAAGTCGTCCTTTAGACAGAGAAAATACCTGGATTTTCTAAGTGACACATTCTGCATGAGCCCGCACACATCTGCGTGAATTATTTTACCCGAGTTGGACGGTGTCTGTTTTCCAAACGTACAGCCCTCACAAAAGTCCTCAGTCGCAGCCAGTGTTTCAATACCATACTTGTTATAAACACTCTTGACATGATGTTTGCCCTGATGACCTAAACGTTCATGCCACACCTGCAGCGAGTCCCTTTCTTTTGCCAAATATACTTCTTTAGGGGTAGTCACTTTCATTTTTAGCAAATACAGACCATTGGTTGTTTTGTCGGCTGTGATTCTTGTAACACCATTTTTTTTAGACGACAGCCATTCTGATCTGGTAAAAAGGCATAACCCTTTCTTATTGCGGCCCCTATCAAAAATAATTTTTTTGATATTTCTGGCACAAACCAAACATCCTCCATGTGGTTCTCTTCACATTCACTATTTTCTTTTTCGACCATTACTTTTATGCTACCTTTTCCATATGCCAGTATCACCTCTTTGTTGCCCACTTGTATTTCTCTTGGTGTTGCAAACTCTTTGAAGTTATAAAATATATTTTAAACTTAGTCATGTGAACTGAAGCACCAGAATCTGCAAGCCAATCTTCCGGTTCGTGATCAACATTGGAGGTGCAAACGAAGGCATCACTGCAGACTTTATTCTTTTTTTCTTTGTTGCTCGGCTTCTGGTTTCGTTTTAGACAATCTTTGCAAAATGACCAGTTTCATGACATTTAAAACATTTTTAAGCATGTCTTGCTTTGCTTTAATTGCCATCCGTTTTTGGAGTTACAAAAGGTAAGGGCTCTTCATGCTTTAACGGTAATCGCATTTCTATAAGCCTTAGCCTTTTCAACAACAGAATAACAGTTCTGTCAGCAACCGAAATCGACTCCCACACACTCTTGAATTCTGCTCATGAGTAAGAGATCGGACAGTTTACTTTTTACAAGCCTGTCAAGTTCGTCGTTCAATTAATGGAACACCTTTTGCAGTCGATCTACACGTGTCGGTATGTTGTCGGTATCATTTTTTGTTACCTTAAAAAACTCTTCCATGATCCTATCAATTCGTTGACCTGATGTCTGCTCGTACACGCAGCACAGTTTCTGCCAAGTTTCATATGAGTTGCTACATGTGGCGGTTAGTTCCAATTTGGCATCGTTCAAAGAACCAGAAATTATTAATTGTGCGAAAGCATCCAATTTTTTAAATTCCTTCAGTTTTTTTTTTGGAACTCTTCTTGTCTACCTTCTTCGGCTTCAAGTATCTTTCGTACACCAGTAATAAATTCATGCACATCTTGGTGAACCAGGAGCAGTTCTATCTGACGCCATTTCGTCCAATCGTTAGCACCTTCAAGTTTTTCTATTTGCTTCTTAAAGTCTACTGTATTTTCTCAACAATAAACCTCACAACAAACCGATTGACAAAAGAAGAAAAAACTCACTAACCTTTCTAGCACGTGGTCCTTAATTCACAACAAACGTTTATATTACAACTGTTTTTTGTTATTTATATAATAATAATACTGGGCCCATAAGCTAATGTAAAAAATGAAGCATGATCTCGTTCTTAACAACACAGTATTCATATAAACGCATGTATTGCACACACGAATATACATACGAAAACTTACAAAAACATGAGCACATGGATTGACTAAAAAACTAGAGAGCCGTCGTGTCTCTACTACCGATATACTCATATATACAGTGTGATACAGCATTAACAATACTATTTATAACAAATCGCAAAAACAATTCGTGTTTGGTTATTGTGTTAGGTGGAACTGGGAGACTAATTTTATGCTCTAGTACATAATGGAAATTGAAGTTTTGAATCAAATTAAAACCAGTAGCGGTTAGAAACATTTATCATTATGCTAGCGGTTTGTAAAAAGTCTATTCTTAAGTTTCAATGCGTTCGTATTCAAAAACTGCACGTAATATGACTTGGATTGTTTTACTTTGAATCAGAATGTGGGTATCAAAAGCATGTGCTTCAATGATTTGTTCAACACATTCAGCAAGTGTTATCGTTATCATTCTAACAAAAAACGGAGTTTGCATTTGTTTTAAAATTGCGTATTTCTGCAATACTGCATTTAGAACCAGTATCCAAACATGCAGTACCTACTGAATCAAACAAATTTTAACAAGAAAACGGACAAAAATTATCATTGTCGGCCATAGATTACAAAAAAACTGTTTGATGACAAAGTACTGCCAGAAATCTTGATTTCTCTAATCCAGGTTTATCACACCTATTACAAGAAAATGATGCCAAAGCCTCCTTATATTCGGATTAGATTTTTGTCTAGTACTTCAAGTGTTTACATCGTGCTGATTATTATACTTATTTTGTTTAGCTAGTTTTTGACAGTCTGTTTTAGGATAATTAAACTTTCTACAATACCCGCATTGTGTCTTTTTACTTGGAAAATGTGATTGCAAAGACGTTACTGTTTTACATTCGAACAAATTCTTCTAATCAGTGAAAGCTTCTACACTTTCTAGAGGGATACGTTTACGGATTTTATAATTTAAAAGTCTATAAACCATATCAAGTTAAATTCTTTTAGCAAGAACAGGTCCCCTTAGTAATCGCAAAAACAAACAGACTCATAAAGACTTCTGTAGTTTTGTCATGTTTTTATTCACTTCCAAATAAGTCACAATAAATTTGATATGCATGCTTTGTACAACGCAAAGGACGACAAAGTGCTTCTAAAGTTGAATGTAAATCTGGTATTGATGATTTAATTCCTTGCCAGCAAGCTTAACTTTCTAAAAGAATTAGAAAACCTTTCAAAGCATTTCCATCAGCTATTTTTACGTATTTTTGCTAAACTCAAAACATCTCAAAAAATTGGTATGTAAATTTAAAAATTGTAAATATTGACAGAGATCTAATTGTTTAAAACATGAAACCAGTATGACAATTTTAACATTAATAAGAATTAAATATGACGGTTTCTTATAAAATAGAATTTTTACCTAAATATAAACAGAATTGCAGAATATAATAAAATTTGCGTTTTTATTGAACTAATAAATTCTATACCTAATGAACAAAAAAAATCCAAGTTTTATAACAATTTGGACATTAATTTAGAATATAAAATTTATATAATTTTTAATTTTTTATTTTATATTAGTGTCCGATTTTCTGTAAAACTATATATAATTTGTTTATATACAAATGGTATTACATATGGCATTACACATATATGTATTTCTTGATTCCTTAATTCCTTAGCTTGATTTGGCAAATTTTACACAACTTTTTTTCTTCATACTTTAGAAGGTCAAGGCATGTCTCTAACACGTTATCTCTTTTTTCTTTAACAGGAATTTTTTGATCTAAGCGTGAAAGTCATTTTAAGTAGTTACACACCCTTGCCGATTTCGGTTTATCGGCTGCAACAATTTGAAAGGGGCCTATGCTAAATCATATTAATATAAAAATGATTAATATTCGTAATAATACAAATTACTTTCAAATTTATTAACGTTATTATTACTAAATATTTGATTCAAGACACAAAATTACTAATAAAAAAACTGTGATAACAATTTGCGTAAAATAAATTATTTATATCTAGAAGAATTTAATTTCGCAAATAATTAATAGACAGTTACCCATGCTAAACAAGTTTCATTACACATAATTCCGCACGAATAACTTTTTCAAAGCAGCCAACTTTAGATTTCACATCGCCCTTTGAAAAAGTCTGTATTTTAGGTATCTCCGTTGCTTTTTCGTTCAGAATTCAGGAAATAACGTCACAAAATTACATTTTCAGTAACTCAACTCCGAAAGTGTGCCAAGAATGCACAAATCAATATTTAATAACGTTTATATGCACTTAACTGCATAAAACTGCGATAGTTCATATAAAACAAACTACCTAATTGTAATTCGACTTAAATTTAATAAACAGCTGAAATTTTAATTACAAGTTATGTTTGATAGTGGTAGATCTTTTAAGCTGGATTATAAGAACTTGTAGCAAAGCAAATTACATTAAAGAAAACCCAGAATGAGAAGTTCAAAGAAGGACCGGGTATCGCATTCTGCATTCAGAAAACGTAGTAGTCCTGTATCAGCTCCTTTCCTTTGTAGCCCACTGTCACGATTCGATATCTTCCTTGATTTGTCTTATTGACAAACCTACTAAGTTATAAACTATTCTACAACTTATTGATTTTGCATTTTTGTGAATAGTGCATTTTAATTGTACAGATAAATTAAAACTATTACATATAAGTATGTACACAATTAAATTATTTAACTCAGTATCAGAATATAATTAAACATGTATATACTTATATCGTTAAAGTAATCCATGCCCAAAGTGGAGTATTAGATATACAATTAAATTATTTAACTTAGTCTTCTCTACAAAAAATATTTTAATTTAAATTTATCTTATTTTAAAATAAACATGTTTTGACACTTTTAAATGTCATCATCAGTATGTCTGCAAATAATATAAATTATTAAAAATATAGTTAACGCATTAAATTATAAGAGAACATACTCAGTAATACAATTAGATTGACAAATGTCAAAAATAACAAATTGAAACTATCAATAAACACACAGCCAGAAATAATAAAAAATAAATTAAAATTAAAAAAAAAATAGAAAGGTAAAATTAGAATATATTCTAAGTTGATCAAATTAATGATACCTTCTTTTAGGAGGTTGGACAGAAGCAACTACTTCAGTTATTCGTGCGACGTTTCGTGTTCAGGATGAACACTTCATCCTTTATTGTAAGAGACAAACATTTTTTTATTGTTTTATAAACATAAGAACAAAAATGTATAATTACATAACTAACAAACATCACCGCACTTTAGAAATTTGAATACATTTTGAACTAATTATAAAATGAAGCATAACAAGGTTAAAAAAAGGTTACTTACCACTGAGTCAAAGAAATTTAAAGCGAGCCACTCACGGTCCAACACCGCAGTACGATTTTGTCGAATGCGATTGCAGTACAATTGTGTTGGAAATCAGATGGGAACACACACGTAACGATTTTGCAGTACGAGTTTTACTTTCAAATGATAAAGAAGTCAGATGAAACTATACTTTTAGCGGCTCTTGCGCTTTGTATAACCGAAAAAAACGAAAAAAAACACAAGAAACGTAGGTGGTGGTGCAAAAACTGGTTATTAAAAAGACATACATACAGTCATGTCCATTTATTAAAATAATTGCGATTATATCCAGAGGACTGGAGAAATTACCTTTGGATGGATGAATCAACATACGTTGAATTGCTGTCAGCCATAACGCCTATTTATCAAAAGCAGAACACAGTAATGTGATCTTTAATAACACCACATGAAGGACTTTCAGCTCCTTTAAGGAGATATTATCTATAGTAGGCATGTACGAAAAGTCACTCTGAGCTCTATGTTAAGGGCAATTAAATTCAGAGCTCTAGAGTGACTTTTCAAATATATAATCATAGATATTAATAAAACAAATATTAAGCGTCACAAGTGTAACTATAAAACAAAAATCAGAGGCTAAAAAAGTCGAAGAAATAAATGGAGTCAATCTTTACTTTTCGTATTAATAATGTTACTACAATTTTAGATATTTAGCAACGGGAAGAAGCTACGAAGATTTGAAGTTTTCCACTGTCATCTCTCCTCAAGCCTTGGGCAGAATAATACCCGAAACATGTGCTGCTATTTACACAGTTTTTGCAAAGGATTATCTAAAGTTAATAAAATATAGGACAGTGAGGTATAAACTTTGAAATTACGTTTAATATCAAATAAAACAGTACATTTCAACACATGAAAACTGAAAATATTGTTTAAAGAATACATTAACCTTCCGATTACCATTGGGGTCTTTTTTGACCCCAGACGTGTTGTTTTTGTTATCTTTTCTTAAGTTTTTTTACAACTGTCCCAATATTTTTTTAGCTGAGTTTCTTTCAACAATGTTTAATAATATATAACAAATTTTTCAATTGTTATTTGTTTTGCGACGTAAAAACAAATATTGTCGTTGGGGTCATATTTGAACCCACTTGGTAACCGACGTTTTAAAAAGTAATTCTAATATTTTGTCTGCATTTGTCATCTAATCTGCTTGTTTCAACGTGTTTCAACGTGTTATTCGTCTGAATCATGATTACTACCATTCCGTCTTTAGTCATTACATTCGGTGAGTTTGTTCGAATCAGTTGAAAAGTGTGTCTGCTGTGTTATTACATTTGATGGGAAATAGTTGTTGTTAAATTATGGCTAGAAAATATTTGTCTCAGCGTGAAGTGGAAGAAATAGCTAGCAATACTAATTTACTGAATGAAATTGAAGATGAAATTTTATCTGACGATAGTGATGCCGAATTTGAAGAAGTAAGTGTACCTGATGTAAACCCGATTGAAAGTTCGGAAGACGATGACAGTGATGGTAATTCGCCCAATGATAAAGATATACTGGTGGGTAAAGATGGTTCCATATGGAAAAAAGATAAGCCTCATGTTAGAAGACGAAATCAGCGAAATATTCTAAAAACACCGCCAGGATTAACAAAATTTAGTGAACATATTTCTACATGCTTAGATGCTTTCCATTTATTTATCTCGGAAGACATTATGGACATAATACTTAGAGAAACAAACATTCGAGCTAGAAGAATGGTATGCGATACGTGGAAGCCAGTAGATGCGGATGAGTTACATGCATTTTTTTGGATTACTGCTTCTAGCTGGTGGTTTGAAAGCACGCCAAGAACCAATATTGGAGCTTTGGAGTACGAAATACATGTCTCTCCATAGATCAATTTTTTGTGCTGCAATGTCTCGTAATCGAATGAGAGACTTTTTTGACTTTGAAATACATTCGATTTGACGATATGGATACCCGAAAAGAACGACGGGGAACAGATAAATTAGCAGATATTCGTAACATTCACGATATTCTCGCTGAAAATTTCAAAAAATCAAATAACCATAATGCTGAAGTATGTATTGATGAACAACTTGTTCCTTTCCGTGGAAAATGTCCCTTTCGAGTGTCTATGAAGTCGAAGTCAGATAAATACGGAATTAAAATCTGAGCTTTATGCAATGCTAGTAACAGATATTGCTGGAATTTCCAAATATATACTGGAATGGTAGACAACGCTCCAGAACGGGAACAAGGTAAAACACAATTTTATCGTTTTATGCACGAGTATAAAATTTCATTTCTAGGGAAGCGGGTAGTTTTGGGTTTGGTTAAGGGTTTGAGAGGGGGGGTGTATGGTATTACCACAAATAATTTTTTTACGTCTATGTTTTTGGCAAAGGAACTACTGCAGCAATCAAAAACCTTGACCGGAACAATTCGTAAAACACGTAGAGAAATACCAAAAGAATTTTTGCCAAAAAGAAATCGAGCAGAATACTCAAGCGGAATTCTATATGAAGAAGACACAATTGTAGTATCTTACGTACCTAAAAAATATAGAAACGTTATGCTACTTTCAACGCAACACCAAGATTTGGAATTGTCTGGAGAAGACCTCAGTTACAAACCGCAAGTTATCTTGGACCATAATAGCTGCAAAGGAACTGTGGACAGCGTCGATAAAATGGTGAAGGAATACTCATGCAGAAGAAATACAAATCGCTGGCCTCTTGTTCTATTTTTTAATTTCCTTGATGTTGCTGCCATGAATGCATTTATTATATACCTACACTACGAAATTTGGAAATTTTGAAAAAAAGAAAACATCCCGGAGGAGATTATTTTTGCAAAAACTTGTGTTTGAATTAATAATCTTACATATCAAAAAACGTACACTTCAAGGATTACCAAGACATGTGCAGAATGCAATAGCGATGGTTTTGGCAGACACAGAACCAAAGGAAGTGGGACCGCAAGACGAAACTATCGCTCGCCAAAAAAGAGGTCGTTGTAAGATATGTCCAAGAACAAATGACAAAAAATGTTTGGAAACATGTGAAAAGTGCAAACTCTTTGTATGTAAACAACATTGCCAGAAAAAAACTACAATAATATGTAATAGTTGTTGCCCTCACTAATTTATGTTTACATTTTATTTTTATATTTTTATTAGTTTATATGGAATCTAATGTTAATTTAAAATATTAATAAAGGTTGCCATTACAAATTAATCGGTTTTTCTTTACAAAATAAGAAAAAAATTTTGGGGTCAAAGCTGACCCCACTTGGTAATCGGCGCCTCAAAAATTGCATGTTAATCCAAAGGTTAACAAACAGTAATGTCAGTAACCTATAAAATATATAAAAACATAAATCTATTAAAAAAAAGGTAAGCTTATCTCTGTGTATTATCCTATACCTTATAAATTGAACAGATTTATCCCTATTCTATAAAAAAAGATCTATTCGAAATTTTGCTAACACTATTTAGAATTACACAATATCAGTTATTATCATTAGCATCAAAAGTTTCTAATAAATGTGATGCAAAGTAAAATAGATAACGGTTAACGTACTGAAGCTGTCGTAATTCTGTGTAATTTTTAGCTGTGGATGTATCATTAGATGTACTTTGAAAAATGCTAGTTGAAGCAGCAGTGACTGTAACATTATCGTTGAATGTACGTTGGGAAATGTAAGGTATACTGGCATGAGTTGAAGGTGGTTGCAATCTCTATTGCTTGTTTAAAGTATTGCACTCTGCTTCTAATAAATCGTCGTTAATTAATTTTTCAGCCGTAATTCTTTGATATGTTGGAAGACCCCTTAATTTCATAGCGACATTGTCTCCATAAACATGAAATTTCATCACGGGGATCTGTTTTTCGCCCTCGTTTTTTGCAACCAGATGGCGCCTTGCTGTAATTTGAAGTACCTTTTGATAGGATAGAAGGTTCAGATATTTGGGAGTTTTTCTTTTCTAAAGCTTTCTTGATCAGTTATCTATAAAAAAATTAAAACATGATTATACTTTGTCAATAAGCTAGTCACACATCACACGCTATAATAAGATGCCAGACATTTTTAATTCCTTAGGGAATGTGACTGATGAAAGTGTTCTTGCTCGGGCCCTGACTGAATAATATTTTTTGTTCTAGTTTCCAAAAACTGAAAACGAATGGAAGCATATTGCACATAGTTTCGAGGAAAAATGGAACTTTCCTTACTGTTTGGATGTCATAGACGGAAAGCACGTTAAAATAGTTCCACCAGCTAACTCAGGCTTCTATTTTCATAATTATAAAGCATTTCATAGTTTAGTGCTTATGGCTATAGCAAATGCCAATTACGAAATTATGTATTGTAATTTCGGGACCAATGAAACTATTTCCGATGGAGGAGTATTAAATAACACAAAATTTTATGAAAAACTGAAGTTTGAAAGTCTAAAAATACCTAAGCCAGAAAAACTAAAAAATAATGAACCTACTCTACCTTATGTATTTGTCGGTGATGTTGCCTTTTTGTTAGCGGAAAACTTAATGAAACCATTTTCTCAAAGAAATTTAGACAGAGAAAAAGATATTTTTAACTACAGATTGTCACGAGCGCGTCGAATAATAGAAAACGTGTTTGGAATTTTGGCTGCTAGATTTCGAATATTTCATACGGCTATCAATGTTCATTTAGGAGCACTTGAGATGATAGTGATGGCATGTTGCGTCTTGCACAATCTGTTGCTGATTATTTTTTGGTTTAGATATGTATATGACTGTATTGTTCTTTTTAATGGTTCTTTAGACGATCTAAGTAAATTTAATGATATTATTAATTCACTTCTTCACAAAATAAAATTTACTTATATAATTAAAAACAATATTTCTCTTCCTTATTTAGATCTACTTATTCTATGTGATAATAAAAACTTTAAATTTGAAATAAATCGTAAACCTACTTATACGGATTTCTTAATTTCTTTTCACACTAATCATTCGTATAATCATAAAATTGCTTTTTTTCGTTCTTTAATAAATCGTTTTTATTTTATTCCTCTTTCTATAGCCAGTTTTAATAAAGCATTGAAAATTATTAAACAACTTGCTTATAATAATGGTTACACTTTTGAAATTTTAAACACAGTTCTTCATAAAACTGGTTTTCGCCAATTATTTTAAAATTTGGTATATAATAAAACTAGTAGTAATAATATTTACCGTTCTATTCCTTACATTAGTCCTTCTTGTCTTCTCCTTAAAAATTTGTTTAAACAATTTAATGTTTCTGTTTCTTTTTCTACAAATAATAATTTAAAATATTATATTGCTAATAATAAAGATCCTATTTCTGCTTTAGATAAATCTGGTGTTTACAAAATTTCGTCTTCTTCTTGTAATTCTTCTTATGTCACAGTTTCATTTTATTAATAGAAATTAAAATACTGATATCTGTAATACCTGTTCTGCCTTTGCTAATCAGATTTTGTCTACTAGTCATTCTTTTTCTCCTGATCTCAATATTCTCGATATAAGCACTTCTCCTCTTATTAATCCTAAATTTTAATTTCAGTTTTCTATTTTTTTTAAATTTTAATAATAATCATTTCTGGGTGTGTGTTTATTGATAGTTTCAATTTGTTATTTTTGACATTTGTTAATTTAATTATATTACTGGGTATGCTCTTTTAAAATTATATATTTTTAATAATCTATGCTATTTGTAGACATACTGATATAATAATAAATTTAAATTAAAAACTTTTTGTGGAGAAGACTTTAAGTTAAATAATTTAATTGTATATCTAATACTACACTTTGAGCATGGATTACTTTAACAATATAAGTATGTACATGTTTATTTATATTCTAATATTAATCTATCAGTTTGGATATTAACATTAATAAATCATAAATAATTTAAGTCTTTTTAATGTGTCCCAAAACTTTTTTTTTCAAAATTATTAAGATTTTTTGTATATTTTGCTTCATCCAAGTTATTTTAACGTTTTCTGTCAGGATACAATGTGTTACAGATTAATTTTTTATTTATTTTTGAAATTTAAGTTTATCATAAATGAAAAGTAAACACGTAAATTTTACCTTAATTGGCGTTGGTCTTCTTGTATTCTCTTCCATTGAGAAAGGGTGGTTTGGGCTTTTGCGTTAATTATTGCAATTACCAAATTAATAGAAACAATATTTATGCAATAATTAAACCACTTAATTATTTACCGTCCAAATTAAGAAGAAAGAGGCAGACCAACGGGTGTGTTTAAAAAAAATTACATTGCTCAAGTTCCTAATTTTAACTTTTAATAATGAATTTTAGCCTTTCTCGTTTACCAATTTTCAATTATTTTCGTGGTTGGATTGTAGATTTTTCGTTCATGGAATTCATTAAAATGGTTTAGTTTAGTTATACATGGATTTTCAACAGTTAGTGGCAATTCGAATTAGGACCTCACTTTTCATTACTGTAATTCAGGTAAGAGAATTAGTTGATAAGTACAAAATTCGTAATTTAGTTCAAAATTAGTATATAATTTATAATTTAGTAAATGACGTACTTGTAAATGAAATACTCCGCTTGCACAGTTATGTTACTCATTTAATTATTTTGCAATTTAGATCAATTTTAACATTTAAATAATAAATGCATACCGCATATTGGGAAAATTACCAAATACGTAATCTCCGGTCGCGGTTGATAAACGCAGGTCAACGCGTTTTTACGTTAATTTTGACACTTCAGCCGTTGTTTTCTTGTTTGTATAAAACATTTATTTATTGATATGATTATTGTTTTCATAAGAATTAAATACATGTCAGTGTACATACATACATAGTTGATAAAACGACTGGGTTACACCAATAAATTTTAACTTGATTTTTTTCCTTCTTTATTAATTATAGTTTTTAAAGGGAATTGGCCTTCCTGAGGTTCGTCGCTCAGGAAATCCTTCAGGTAGACTTGGCGCCCTGTGAGTTACAGAGTTGTTTTTTTCTCTAGCCGCCAACTTTTACTGTTCACCGTTCACCTTGCTTTACAATAATTTTTAGACGTTCTTGTATCTTTATTTAATTTTGTTCTTTTTTATGTACTTTATTTCTCATCTATAACAAAGTTAGGTAACCCGTAATAGGCGTTATTAAAAAAATTACTCACTTTACTTTTTTATCATCTTTATTAAACAGTTACTAATTTGATTAAATTAATTGAGTCTTTTATCGTCAATCAATATGATTTCGTGACTACCACACACAATAGAAGTTAGGCTTTATCTCGGACTTTATGGATAGAAGAATATGAAGCTAGTAGAGCACATACATATACAATGTGGGCATATATTGCACTCCTCCCCCTCTTCTGTTGACTTTTTAACGGACCAATATTTGCAAATTTTCAAAAGATGTTTTACTGTTGACTGTCTTATTTCACCACAAATGTTTAATGTGTCTCCGGTAAGGCAAAAGGCCCATTTTTAGTAATGACTGCACAGGTCAAGTAAGACCTCAAAGTGAAAGTATTTTAAAACTGCAATTAGAGTTGTAAAAGGATTTAAAATTTTTAAATAGTTTTTAAGAAAAAAAATTATAAATAAACTAAAGTTTCTTTTTTGACTATGAATCACTTATTTTTTTGTAAAACTTCTGTTTTTTAAAACCAATATATGAGCATTGAACTTGAAAAGTAGAATTAATAAGTAAAAATAAGACTATAAAGTTAAGTTCATTTTAAATTACAAATAATTTTAATTTTTTTAGTCTGATTTTTAGTAATCTACTACCCTAGAATTTTATTTTAATTTGTTGTAATACAAAAAAATTTAATATAACAATTTCTATTTTTTTTTTGAATAGAAAAATAAATATTTAAATTTTTAAGTATTATTGCAGTATATAAAACATAAATTTATGTGATTAAAAATTTTCTTTTGGTAGATAAAAAATACCAAAATATAAAATTATGTAAAACAGTATAATTTAAAAAAAAATTATTATTTTTTAATCTTCTTTTATTTGTGTTTTTGTTTTCGTATGTTTTTAAAAAAATGAAATTAGTTTTTTTTAAATAATGTTTACTAAATTACCTTACTTAATTTTCAAAAGAAACTGATTCTCATTTACATTAAAATTGTCGTTCACCTTGTTGAATTTCAAAATTGTCTTTGCTTGACTAGACATCACATTACAGAATTACTTTGCGTATTTGCTCAAGCAATGAAAAGCAATATCTTCTATCTAATAAAAGCAAATTTATAATTAGATGGATACTAAGACTGATAATTAAATTAAAGCAAATGACAAATTCAACTATACACATGTCACTTATTCTGCATTTACAAATTGTTTTATAACTACTTAGCTTAAGCATTTGCTCGAAAACTTTAATAATTAAAAGTTATAATGTATAAAAATTTAACAATTTCGTCAATTAGTTAGTTGGCAACATTGTGTTGCATTTGAATTACTTGATTTTTTTGTTATACAAATTTCTTTTTACGCAGAAATTTTATGTGTAAAACACTTATTGTATTCTAATTAATTTATGAAAAGCAGTGAAAATTTATAATATGAATATTGTACAAAATTTTACCTACTGTTGAAATTCTTTTAATTAATTTCTTAAAAATAATAAAAATAACTATTTACAAATTGTAATCTAGAAGTGTGCAAACCTACGTTTTGTACATTTTTTGTTGTAAGCTGTCACTTTAAATATAAATTAACATCAGTTAGTTGAGTTTTTATTATAAAACTTTAAAAATGAGTTCTGCAGAAAAAAATATATTTTTAGAAATGGAATTAACAGCAAATGCAGTAATTCAAAAAATAGTTACGGCCAAATCTAGAAATGAAAATAAGTATAATGTTGGTGTAATTAAAAAAAAGTTACTAATGTGTCTGAAATAACCAAAAATACAAAATTGTTGACACTACCCAGTAAACACAAAATTGATAATGTTTAGTAACAGTTTCAAAACAAAAAATTTATGATTCACTCTTGTTTCAAACATAAAAGAAACCTAACTGCAATAAAATAGCTATAAGTCCAGCGCTGTTTCACTTATTTGAATCAGTATAGTTTCGGTATTTTAAATTCAAATGTGTTGCAAAACAAATGTTGCAATCGGTTTACGTTTTAAAAGCTTCGTTCTTGAACTGATATTAAATGATCAATAAATATATGATTTTCTTGATTCAATAATGAACTAAAACAATTCTTTCAATAATATAATAATACATTTTCGAATGCACGTTTCAAATTTTATTGCACAATAAATATTTTTAAATACAATATCACATTGAGTTTTTTACTTTCTTTGATGTGGTCTTTTCATGGAAGCCTCGAGAACTGCATCAGTTACTGTTGGGTAGCAACTTTTAACCGCATCTGTAACATAGAAATAAATATTTCATTTATATACATACATAATCATCGAGTTACACAAAATTAATTACATTTTTTTAATCAAAAACGACACAAACTTAATATAAATATCACTTTAGCAATCATAAGAAAATTATAAAAACATTGTGAATACCTTTAGCTGTACATAATCGTATAGAAAACTTGAAGAATTGAACTGTAATTATAAATCCTAAAGTATCATCAGATTTACGCAATAATCTACCTTAACACAACCATGTGTGTTAATTTACATTTTTTTTATACAAATTAAAACATGATGATAATATTGATTACATTTATGGATTATAATAAAATGTTTTGACTTACCGTTTATTGTTCCATTTCGTAATTGTACACACAGCATCACTTATCAAACTACAACCGAACAAGTGAAAAGATATCAATTTGCAGCGCAAGCGTTGACGACAGTAATCAAAAGTATATCAACGACTAATGCTGACTAATCACAAAGTATTCGTTTTTACTAAAACGATTTCACTGTTTTGAAAATAATTCAATCTTATTTAATCGATCTTTAAACAATTCTAGTTATTCAAAAAATATTCGGTTTTAATAAATTAGTTTTTAGACGGTTGCTGATTATGGGAAAAAAATTGAAAGTACTGAAACGGTTTAAAACTGATTGTGAAACATCGGAACTCTTTCAATTTATTCACTGTCAGTCACATGTAAATGATATAAAAATGGAACTAACACGAAACAACGTAATGAAACTATTGTTTTAATTTTGTGACTGTAACAGTTTCAATCCGTGTTTATTGGGTATTTGAACCATCATTTTAATGAAGAGCAACTTAGATATTAGTAAATAAATCTAGTTGATGGCTTTTTACCGATAAGTAAACGGAGCTTCTTCGGAGAAGGATCGCAGGCTTTGTTATACAAAATTATAACGTAAATCTAAAAAAAGACGCCAAGACGATGAAGGATTAAGTCAGGGAGATACCGTCTAACTCTACCCGTCGCTGGAAAAAAATAAATAACACCACAGGAGTAATAATACAGAATATATATATATTTATTTTATCACAAAAGATGAAGAAAGTATATAAAGGTAAATTTTCGCCAATATTTATACGTGGGTCGAATAAAGTATAAGTTGCGCCGAATAGTGAGCAACACACCCTACAACAAGCTGACCCTGTCGGTCTAACCTTTTACATAAACAAAACGTCTAAATTTATATTTGCAAATCTTAAAATTGTAGACAAACAAACAATTTAAGCCTTAGAGACTCACGCGAATTGCTTATGAGTTCGTGAAGCACAAAAATATTATTAATTGTGTTAACTTAACATGCACGTACGGTCATAAACGACATGACCACCGAAGTACAAATCGAAGGAAAAAAATTGAAATAGTAATACTCACAGTTAAGTTTTATCCAGTAGAACATTAGCTAATCTCCGTACTTGAGTTACCTAAAAACCCAATCTAAACGAGCATATAAATGTTAACACAAGTAAAAGGACTCTTTAGCATCCAATCATTTAAGAACGCAAATGCGCAGCGTTTCCCTTCGACTTAACAGCATAAATTTCCCCAGTGTTTGTCGTAGTTAATCTTCAAAAGAGAGATATTCCTGCAGGTTTCCAACCTTTGATGGTGCATAAGATAATAACGTTATCAATAATGTGACGTCATGGAAGTTTTCCAACGAGGCCATCTGCTAGTTATCTTCGGTGATAACAGTAAACATGTGGTGGGTACCAATATCCGCTTCAGACAATTAGCAGAATCAAATTAAACCCTCAATAAAGATTATTGAGGCCGCTCCAGATTTAAACTGTATATGCAAAATATGGCTTGAAGATGTGGTGGATGTGCGAATTCAGCTTCGGATACGCCATCGATGACATGATTTATGTAGAACTTCAACTTGGTGAACTAACGCATAAGAATTTAAAACCTGAAGTTAGTCTGTAATTTACTTTACAATAGATAATTTTTTTATAAATGTTCTAACAATTATCTTTCGTTAGAAAAAGACACGACGGTGTCGGCACACTACAGGAAAACAAACGAGACATTCCAAAAAAACGTCTAATAAAGATCACCTAGTTTGTTCTTCGATGATTTGTTTTAGAAACAATGTTTGAATAATAAACGTGTAATTCTGTTAGTTAGCATGCATCACGACACTTCTGTCAGCGGCAGTGCCAAGAAGAAACTAGATATAATATAATTAAACGAAATATAGTAGTAGCAGTAGATGTTATAGATCAGATGGTAACAACATATACTAGTAAGATGCAAACTAAACGATAGTCATTAGCTTTTTTTTTCAACGTTATGGATGTATCAACTCTAAACGCCTTTATAAAAACATCCAAACTACAATTAAGGGATTACTCACAAACGTAGATTATTCCTGAAAGATTTGGCCAAGGAGCTGATATTACCGCATATGCAGAAGAGGTGTACAAACCTATACTACGAGAAAGTGTTTTAGAAGCAATGAAGCATTTCTGGTTCGTCGAGGGTTCAAAAAGTAACTGACGTCAAGACAAAGAGTTATCCATTGTGCCTAACTCGTATTGACCATAAAAGCACACTAATTTGTAAGACAGTTCAAAGTATTAAAATCCAAAGTTTAAAACAAATTCAAATGAATAGAAGAGTAGCGGGCGCAGCACACCACCGGAGCGACCGGGTTTAGGCTATTTATTCACTTATGCCATGGGCCATCAAGAAATATTTAATTTTTCAAACACTCGTATACTTTTGTAAATAATTGTTGATGATTTTTGAATTAATCTGGTAATAACAACATGGTTTGATACCATATTAGCAATATAGAACCAAACTTAACCTCTTAGCAAAAGGGCGGTAACAAATATTAATGCTTCAACGTGAATTTGCCCCCAATTAAAGTTTTTATTTATGTATCCATCAACAATAATTAATTCTTTATTTGTAGATAATTTGAATATACAAAAAAAGCGAAGTGGCGCCGTAGACTACTCAAGATATGTATGCGGCTCTGCAAGTCGTAAATACAAACTTTTTATCAATTAGAAAACCAAGTCAACAATTCTCCCAAAAACTTGTTAGCTGTGTCGGATTTACAAGGTTGTCACTCACATGAGACCAAGAAATAATACCTACAAACAAGTTTTTACTGTTGAACAAGAACAGTTGGTTGATCACAAACTCGACTTGGGAACCCGTTTTTATAGAATAACAACAATGGACTGCCGAAAATTAGCTTTTGATTTAGCAATAAGATTAAAACTGAAATACCCTTTTAATAAGGAAGTCAAACTTGCTGGTATCGACTGGTGAGCAGGCTTCAGGAAAAAAAACCTTCAAATCTCTATTCGTTCTCCTGAGGCTACGAGTATGGGTAGGGCCGTAGGATTTAATAAACTTCAAGTGGAAAGATTCCACAAACTACTAGTATCTTCTTTGAAAAAACATGGATTTCAGGCTGACTAGATTTTTAATATAGATGAGTGTGGTGTTGTTGGAATTGTTAGTGCCGAAAGAAGGTTCAGCTTTACTGCCGTATGTGAAATATCTGCTTTAGGATGTTATTTACTCCTATTTTTCTCTTGCCAAGTCAGAAAATGAATTCATTGTTGATGCGAGCTTGTCGTGCAGGGCTTGTTGGGTATGTAAACTGGAACAGTTTTAATTAAAATAATTAAATTTTTCTTGTTGTTTGTTTTCAATTAATTTTTCTCTCCTTATCAGAGGATGTTTGGTCAGTTTTGGAGGTCATTTTTGGGTTATTTCCTAGGAGGTATTAATTACTAGAACCTGAATGAGCACGATTGCTTCATCATTTCATTTAAACGGATTTAATGGTGGATTTATCTGAGGCATGGTGATTTGCACTGCTGTTTGGAAAACCAATTCGTTGTTCTGATTGCCAGGGATTTATGTGTACTTTTCAAGGTTTTATTTTTTGTTGTTTTGTTTCATTACCGTTTCTACATTGTTATTTATGTGTTGCATCCTTTTTTTGAGCCGGGCAGGCTAACGAACCAACAATCAACATCAAAGAGGGTACGCTTTAGATTGCAGCCACTAAGGTCCAAAAATTATAATTATTTGCATTTGAACGGTACTCAATTTACTTTATTGACCATTCTTCAATCTATCGGAGGTTATGTCCTGTTTCCTGTTCCCAAGTGTTGTTTTTATATGTACTTTGCACTCACACGAAATAATTTATTTACTTTACTTTTTTTTATTATTAATTACTTGTTTGTTATTTCCAATATGTAAGAAAAAAACAAAGTTAATTTTTCTTTTGCTCCCAATATTCGCACCTTTATTTAAGAATTTAAGTTTTTTTTATTTATTAATTCACTGCTTTCGTTATATTCTTATACATATTTGCGTATTTCGTTAAAACAATTCATCTGTTTGTTAAATAATTTTTTTTTTGTGTGTGTTTTGTTTTTTGTATACTATACTATACTATACTTCAAGGTGGACAGACAGTGACTATCTTTTAAAGTTCCTTGGTCATTTTATAAGTGTCGTAAAACCAACAGACGATCAAAAATTTGGCATACAACTCATCCGGCTCAATGACAATGACGTTGTAAAGATATTGTCAGGATACGGGGGTTGTAGCGGGGTTTACTACGCAAGAGGTCGTGACTTTCAACCAGAATCATTTCTCGAAGTAATATTTAAGCATTTTATTTACATTTAACATAAACATAACAATTAATAAAAATATAAAGACTTACATTATTTGGAGTGACATTTCACTGCACTACCGACTATATGTGATTGACTAATACTAATGAATAATAATAATAGTAATGAATGGTAATATAATAATGAATGCTAATTAATGAATTAATGAATGCCCCTCCTTATTAGTACAATATTTATACTCTTCATACATACATAGTTCATTGAAACCACATCCTCCACATGCCTGTTTTTACAGGAAGATTTAATCAAGGTATGTAATTTTCCATGTGGATGTTGGTCCCAATTTTTATAGTAATTACCGCAACGTAACATTGAGAATTATAACTCATCTTCCTCTTTGGATGTATGATTACATTTCTTAAATTGATAACCTAATTTCTATATGAATAATCTATATGAATAATTGTATATTTTACATTTAATAATTAATTTTAAAATTTTACTTTTGTAACATTTCCCCTCGTCTTCTAAAAGCTGGACCCACAGCTTTCGCCGGTGACAGACTCTGAGAATCTTGTCAACAACAAAATCTGTTGGTTTACTTTTTTGAAGTACCTCGTATACAATATATTTTGGATACAATACTTAAATTAATTTATCTTATCTAACATGCACTATCCTAATTTTACATTCTAAATGTGTTAACCTCAGTATCCGCTTTTGTCCTAAAATTTTACCACAATTTGTTAGTTATTGTCTTACATCGCATAAGTCTAAACGTTATATTTGATTGTCTTGTATTCACTTAATTTTTTAACTTGTAACACTTAATTGTTTAACACTTACTTGTTTGTTAATTAAAATTCACTTTGTAAGGTGTGTAGTATAAAAACTTCTGTCGTAATTGTACATAAAGGTATGTCTATGTATAACTTACTACAATTATTAGAATAAAGTTCATAATAACAAAATAAGTTATTTTAGGCGTTGAAACTTCATCTTGATGATGTTCTATCCATGGTTCATTCAGGCAACTATTAAGGTTGTCGAACGAGAAATACCGAATTAGTTTTGAAGGAGCTAGGCGTGTATACGCCCGACAACAAACGAAATGAGACCTACCTGTTCAAGTCGCCTTATGGAATAGAAAGGTTGGAACCAAAGGAAATAGTAACCAACGCGTGGTTGCAAAATTATTTCCACGGACTCTCGTGGCACGATGGATCTATTCCATACGGGTTAAGGCCAGCAATAATACGAACTCTAATTGGAAAAGGAAAAATACGAGTGCAAGGAGAAGAAAAAATTAAATTCTTTTGATCATTATTAACAGACCACCAGGTAGAAACCGCAGATATTAAGTTACCTAATGGGTTAATCACCCAGTGTCACTATCACCGACACAGGTTATTGAAGTGCGCAGCAAAGCAAGGATTCTACTTAGGAGAATACGACGCAGTTAAACAATCAACTGCGTGGGAAAGCGACGACGAGTGAAGTGAAACAGAACCATAAAACAGAATCACATATATGTCCTTATATTATAAATGTCAATAAATATATATATTTGTATATTATGTATATATATATATCTTCATATTGCATTTTTTCCATTTCCGCAATTTATAGCACGTCTTGTCCATTCCAGAATGTACTTATTAACGACAACAATGGCCACACTAGTAAATTACAACGGGAGTTTTTTGGAAACTATTACCTGATGCAATTACCTATAGTGCAACAATACCTTTGACATACCAGTCAAATTGGGAAACAAGCCTAGTCGAGGTAAGGCAGGAAGAACGAAAAGGAGCGGCATGTAGTAATACTGATGTTACGTGCCAAATAGGTAACGAAATTAAAAGTCTAAATAAATTAATTCATAAAGAATTGGTAAGAACCCATGAAGCTATTGACACCAAGTATTTAAAAGTATCAAAAACTTACCAAACTATTAAACGTAAACGAGCGCTAGAATTTATAGATTTTTTCTCATGGAGTTGTGGAGTAGCAACAGAACGAAAATTAAATAATTTAGTAATAGGTTACAACCAAATGCAAAAATTTCTTAAGCAGGAATGGACAACAGTCTCATACAAATAAGTAATAACTCAAAAGTTTTTAACGAATATCATAACCAAGCAGAAGAAAATCTGAAGGAAATTAAAATTAAGGTAAATAACATTAATCAATTGTTACAAGCTTTTGGTTTTACGAACCTTGCACGGCCAACTCAAAATAGTGGGAGATAGGGGAGGTTCACAGGACATATGCTTAAGGGCGCCAGAGCTGATCCAAAGTAACACTTCTGTCTCGCTCACGACAGACGGTCCAAACTTGTAACCCAATTGAAGGTTTGTAATCCTTATTCTCGGCTGTTCGAGTAGCCCAAATTAGTTAGTAGATAACAATAACCACAGGAGAGAGAAAATTAACAAGAGAGCTTAACGATTTCAATCACTTTAAGATGTGAATGGCAAACAGTAACAAGAATATATGAACTTTCTACATTCATCCGTACTTGGAAGATTTTTAAAAGTAGCAGATTGGCCGCTATACATTGAATTCTCAAATCATAAATACTAGAACTAACAATAAGCATTAACAAGTGTAGCAAACTTTGATTTCGAAACACATAAGGTTTACGGGATCCTATCAAAGATTTATTACATTAATGTCCGCAGTAGCGGCAACCCACAATACACATTCACAGTAAGTCGAAGTAAATATTCTTCACCCACAGAGTATGCGATACAGTAAAGTGAGTGATTACAGTTACCTTATTGGTAGATCAGCAATACATATATTTACGATCGTTAATATGGATCAAGATTCTGTGAGTAATTTTCGTGACAACGATATACAAAAAAATCAATTAAATCAACTCACCCGAAGTCCAGTTTCCACTATCGTGAAGAAAACGTTTTCCCCCTCCAGTGGCCTGTAATAATTATTTAAACGCAAATCGTGTCACACACCAACTCACAAAGAATAGTAAGCAAAAAAAATTAGTATTAACAATTCATTAAGTATTGTATAAAAACCCGGTGTATCGAATACTGTAAGTAGCAATTCAGAACAGGTGGCTGATAACACAATCGACTTCTTCATTAAGCACTTTATAGAACCCCAGTGTATCGAATAATGTAAGTAGTAATTTAGAACAGGTGGCTGATAACACAATCGACTTCTATTCCCAAATCAGCATCCACGACGCAACGTTCGCCGAGACCTCGATGTTACTTAAATAGCAGGCCCTCACAGCAGCTTATATGATCGGTAGTATTATTCATTAATGGTACTTATGCATCCTAATTGCTGCTTGAAATCCACAATGGCGGACAACGTGGTAGGAACCGGCTATCACATGAATATAGAAATTACGAAGGACCCTTAATAGATTTAGGACAAAAATATCTTACCCCGTGCCGAAAGAATCGTAATAAATTCGCAATCGCTTTATAAGTTTAGGTTCATCACACGTGATGTTCTTAAAAATTTAAGAATCAATTCGAAAACCTCGACACCGGCCCGTTACTGTAGTTAACAGCTTCACGATTATTTCGTCAAATGACAGTCACGAGAAAAGATCGGTAGAGGGCGTCAAAACCGGAATCTAATTTTAATTCATCTATAGGGTATTCCGTAATAAAAATTTCGTACGTAACACAATATGAAGCTGAATTTAAAAACAAGATAGGGAGAACTTTTAACCATACTGAAGAAAAAATTCAACATACTATATTTTATGTATACGATACTATAATCCATGTACTAAATTTAGAACGCTTAATAAATCAAATTGAAATACTTAATACGTGTAAGGACCATAAGATTCCATCAATTATAGTAAACCCTCAAAGTCTACAAATAGATTTAGAGAAATTATCAATTGAACTAAGTAAAAAAGGTTATTCAATTGCTATACCCATCAACGAATTATCTCGATACTATAAGTTGTTTATTTCAGATTGTAGTACTACAGAAAATAAGCTATATGTTCACATCAAAATCCCTATTGTTTTAGCCAATCAAGAGTGGAAACTCTACGAACTAATAACAACTCCATTTGCGTGGAACAACGAAACGTGTGTACTTATGCACGAAACTCTTTTTATGACTGTCTCGCATAATAAAACTTTGAAATCCATTTCTGGTACTTCGTTGCATCATTGCAAACCTTATCACGATAAACTATGTTACTTACCCAGATTTGATTCAGACGCAATTTACGGTCCACAATGTCCGTATCAAATGTATACCGGAAGACTTATGTCGACACTGTTCGTTTCGCTGTCATTCTTCGCAATATCAGAAATAAGCAGTGATATTTTTATTATCACGCACCCAAAAAATAGAACTCGTATTATATGTCCACAAGAAAACTCTGAAATTGAAAAGAGTAATTATAACCATCCAGGTGCTTTACAGGTAAAGCTACCCTGTCAGTGTTCTTTAGTCGTTAATGAAAGAGAACTCATATCTACAAGATTTCCATGTTCATCTAATGGAATGAATAATCCTGAGTTAATACATGTGCTTCCAGCAACATGGTCTAATTTAAAAACTTATGTCATTAAGTCTGCTAATAACGAAATAGTATTTAATAATATGTCGGAATGTCTTGATAATAACTGGACAACTGCAGTTCCTCATCTGAATTTGTCCACCACTTCCATTATAGGTCAGATAAAAGAATCTCTTGGCCTTGCGATATCAAACACACCAGAATCGCTGTATTCATTTCAAAGCGATACAACCTTCTATGTGTGGAATATAGTTTTGTCAATCGTTTGTATATATGTATTAAGTCGGACAAATAGACAAGGTGGAGCTCTAATTGCTCTAATACACCCCGTCTTAGCATCTGATACAGATAACAACGAGGTCAAAATTTTAAATTTATAACGTCAAAAACTTAACGAATAATCGTGCCATTTATGTAACATAATCATAATTAAAATAATAATAATGCACCGTGCTAGCTCTATGATTTTATTAAATATAAACAACACACAAACATTAGAGCGATGTGTCTTATTTCTAATTATATTCAGGACGGGGTATTCTACTCGTACACTAAGATTTACAATTCTAATTTGAAATATATTTTGGACGCCACAATATTTTTTATATTAAATTTATAACGGTTAAATATTGAAACCAAAAACGAACATATAAACAAATCTTAAAACTAACACTTAATTAGGTTAATTAGGTACATACGTGTTATTTGAAGGTTAATTACTTGTTGCTGTTCGTAACTTCAGCGCATGGGCGTGATCATCATGTGACTTAAATGAATTACGCAATACTTGGAAATCTTCCGGAATTTACTTTCTATTGTTTTCGTTTTGATTTATCCTATCACCTTAGCTCGATGATCATTAACCATAACTCCATAAACGTATAGGGGGAACGTACGTATCAGAAATTTTCCATAATCATATCCTACATAAATCGTAATTTCGTATTCAAAAAACGTAACGTAAAACCATCGAAATTGTACGTATTCAAACAAATCAATTCGAACGTATCAACCAGAGTATATCGTAACTCATAGTTTAAAAAAACTTCCAGTTCGTACGTACAAAAAATAAAGAAAGAAACTAAAAATCAAAGGTTACACCACGTGTACAGAATAAAGAAATCACTTACCCCTTTCAGATTACGGGTTTCTTTAATTAAACAAAGGCGAATATAAAACGGACGAAAGCGAAAATACAGCGACAAAAGCGGATAATTTTCAATGCATACTACAAAAGCAGATTTCCACAGTTCAAATTTAACATGAGGAAATTTTCTGCACGTTATGCAGCCGCTTCCTTTCGCAGTTCAACGGAAGATGAGTTAAGACAATATGGCTACGAATCACGCATGAGTAATGTGCATCAGCGATTTGCGCACGCAGAGACTCCAAAAATGTTAAATTAAGCCAGAATTATTCAATCGAAAAAATGTAAACGTTACACTCGCTACTCAGTCAAAAAAAAAACAATAAAAAAATGAGTAATTGTCGGAGAAGAACTTGAAATCGGAACCGGATGTATCAATAAGACTAACTTCACAAGTATCGGAATCATACGAAACAATCGGAACAAAATCTCTTGAATCATACACACAACAAACATTCTCAAACATCAATTCATGGAGCGCTCCTTTCAAAGTAAAAAAACATACTAAGTGAGTCCTAAAGATACCGTAAGAAAAGAATATAACATAACAGATGATCGAATACCAACTTTCAAAAATATTTATCGTAAAGAAACTTTCGAAACGTAGCTAATAACAAAATAATTCAGATAAACAAATAACCTTCAATACACGGTTTCTTATAACCTAGAACAGAACTGTACCAATAAAAATAAAATTAACTTAAGATCACTATAGTCTGACACATTTGATAATAGGCAATTTAAGAAGAGGGAACTTCTGAGCTTCACGGGATCCACTCATAATGTTGTACACCCACAACTAAAACACTACCTAAAAATGCAAATAGGCAAACACAAACAATCGTTAAATCAATTTACTTAATATAAAACGAACTTATTTACAGTGGACTAACAACTATACAAAATATTTATTGTTCGGAAAAATCACAATAATTTTCCTTTAAATCTTTAACATGGAAGTTTCCAAGGTTGTTACCGTTCATATCTTCCAATTGGTAGACCAACTGAGAGAGAATCTTAATAACTCTACATGGAATGTATTTCGGGGCGAGTTTTTTAGAAAAACCACGAGAAGCGTCTGATAACACAAAATTACGCTTCCATACAATATCACCAACAGAAAAGTTTATCGGACGTTTACGTAGATTATAGTATTTTGCATTATTTTCATATGCCTTATGAAGACGAACTTTTACCTCTTCATACATTTCAGGTAATTGGGCCAATTCACGGGTCCAAAACAACTTATTAGCGATTTCTAATGGTTCATTGGGATTAACAGAAGCGTAAAAATCACCAGTAGGAGGAACATGACGACCGAAAACTAAAAACGCAGGAGGAACTCCAGTAGCATCATGACATGCCAGACGAATAGCTTGAGCAATGTCAAATATGTGCTTATCCCAATCACGATGTGAATCTTTAATGTAAGACGAAATAGCAGTAACGAGTACACGATTTACTCTTTCCGTAGGATTTACTTGTGGATGATATCTCGCATTCATCCAAACTTTTTGAACTTTTTGAGAATCCAAAAATGTACGAAATTCTTTCGAAACAAACTGCGAACCATTATCGAACATAACAATTTGAGGAACACCAAATATCGAAAAAACTTGTTCCTTTAAAAATTTAATCATAGGTTTCGTAGTAGCCGTACGTAAAGGTTGAACTAAAACAAATTTCGTGAACCAATCGGTCACAACAAAAAGATATTTATTGCCTTTTTTAGATCGAGGCAATGGTTCTAGAAGATCCATGCTGACTAGTTGAAAAGGGAAACTAATTATTTTTTCCTTACCCATCAGACCTGGACGACTAACATTTGTACTCTTTTGACTAGCACAAATTTTACATTTCCTAACGTATTTACTCACAGAATGACGCATTTTAGGCCAATAATAAAATTCAGAAATTCTTAACAAAGTTTTGGTAACACCAAAGTGGGCTGCTGTCGGATCATCATGACAACGTTGCAATATTTGTTCTCTATTTGCAGTAGGAACTACTAATTTCCAATCGGGTATATTTGACTCTAACGGAAATACAGACGGTACGAATTTGTACAAATAATCACCCTCGACTTTAAAATATGGGTACTCATCAGGAAGATTCTTAACTTGATCAATCATATTTAGATACCATTCATCGGGACTAAATGATTCTATATTAACAATCGAAACGGAACGAGATAACGCATCCGGAATTACATTTAATTTGCCGGGACGATGTTGTACATCGAAATCAAACTGGGAAAGACGCATACACCATCTAGCCAAACGACCAGTAGGTTCTTTGATATTATGAAGCCATTTTAACGCAGCGCAATCCATAATAACAGTAAAAGGCATTCCTTCTACATAACCACGAAAGTGTTCAATACCAAAAATAACACCTAACAATTCTCTTTCAGTAGCTGAATATTTACGCTCTGCAGTAGTCAAAGTGCGACTAGCGTATGCGACGGGATGTTCGGAACCATCAATTTTTTGAAACAAAACAGCACCTAATGCTACATCACTAGCATCAGTCTGTATGAAAAATGGTGACTTAAAGTCAGGCGAAACAAGAATTGGAGCAGACGTAATACGAAGTTTTATTTCCTGAAAAGCTGACTTTGCCTCTGGCGACCATTGAATAGATTCACCTTTCTTTTTATTCTTAACCAAGGAAGTGATCGGAGCGGACAATTGAGCGAAATCTTTAATGAAACGCCGATAATAACTAATCAAACCAATAACGCGTTTAACTTCAGTGGTGTTACGAGGTTTTGGAAAATTTACAATTGCAGAAACTTTATCTGGATCAGTGCGTAAACCTTTACTATCTATAACAAATCCTAAAAATTTTAAAGAAGATCGGCAAAATTGACACTTATCGAAATTTATCGTAAAACCAGCATTGCGTAGACGATCACACAACTCATTTAAAACGGAAATATGTTCCTCGAATGTTTCGGAAGCAATAATGATATCATCAAGATATACAAAAACTTTTTCATCTAACATAAGCGGACCTAAAATTTGCTCCATGCATTTCTGCATCGTTTGCGGACTATTCGACAAACCAAAGGGCATTACAACGAATTCGAATAAACCTTTACCGGGAACACAAAAAGCGGTTTTAGCACAAGAAGATTTTTCTAAAGGAATTTGCCAGAAAGCTTTTCGAAGATCAATACTACTTAAAAATTGTGCATTACGTAATCGGTACAAAATCGCATCGGTACGAGGAAGTGGAAACGCATCTTTTCTAGTGACACTATTCAATTTTCGCGCATCATAATATAACCTAAGATCACCAGTTTTCTTTTTAACAAGCAGAACAGGACTACTCCATGGACTATTTGATGGACGAATAACACCTAAATCTAACATATTATCAACTTCTTTATGAAGATGTTTTTGCATAGCCGGAGACAAAAGGTACTGACGTTGCTTAATTGGGGAAGCATCACCTGTATCAATATTGTGTTCTAATACATGAGTGCGACCTAATTTTTCCGAGACTAAATCAGAAAATTTTGACGTAGTATTTCTCAAAATTTCTTCTTGCTGCGGTGACAGCAAATGTCTATCAATAATCGTATTTGGATTCGTAACAGAATTTAACGAAGCAATATCCTCAGACCAATATTTCCTATCTTTGAAATCTACACTAATTTGAAATATAGAACCGAAATCCATTCCTAAAATAATTGGTTGTTTTATCGAAGAAACTAACAAACATGTCACATAACGGGTTACTCCATTTAAAGTGACCGGAAGCAAAACTTCACCATTACATGATTGAACAACACTATCAGCTGTAGTTACTTTTACTACACGAGGTTTAATTTCAAAATTAATATTATGTTTTCGAAGAAATTCAAGACCAGATGAACCAATAATTGTTGAAGATGCACCACTATCTATCAAACATTTAAGCGGATTACCATTAATATGTATCATAAGATATAATCTATTATCGAATGGAACAGACGTACAAAGCGGCGAAACAGACGTAGAAGACATAAACAACTTAACTTTATTTAACCAAATATTCCATTCCTTAGAAGTCATACGAAATTTATTTACTGGCTCTTTTTGTCTATTGTCTGACTGAGTTTGTTGTCGATTGGTTGTGCTTTTTGGTATCGCTCCGGATTTGGTATTGACGTAAACAGATCGACTTTGGTTTGGACCGATACCACTTGACTCGTTTTTTGGATTGCAAGCGGGACATGTAGTTCGATAATAATTTTTCTTACCACAACCAAAACAAAAGATTGATGCCGTTTTTGGACATTGTCTATGCATATGACCTTGTTGACCACAGTTAAAACATTTCTTAATACTTAAATCAGAGTTACTTACAGATGAAACATAATCAAATGAATTACGTGAACTAACGCAAGCTAAATCTGGTTCTAACAAAACTGAACGCTTTTGCGGAGGCGGATGGTATTTATCAATACGTGACTTTACGTCTTGAACTTTACGACACAATTCTTTCAAACGATCTAAACTATAAACATCATGTAAACTTACGCGTTCTGAAAAATAAAGATTTAAATTTCTCAAAATTTGATCAATAATTTCGGATTCGGAAGGCTGAGTTTCTAAACGACGATACAAAGCTTCAACTGACATAATGTAAAAGAAAACATCTTCATTTGGACCTTGTGTTCTATTTCGAATTTCATTTAATAAATCGTACTCATAATTTGAAGGAAGAAAATCTCTTTTCAGACACTTAACTAAATCGGACCAATTGCTAACCTTATGTTTAATACTACGATACCATAACAAACCATTATCAGAAAATAAATCATTAGCCGAACGAAATAATTCATGTTCAGAAACATGCCTGGACTCACAATAATCTTCAATTTTTTCTAAAAATGACATAACACTTTCCTTTCCTTTATTTCCAGAAAATTTTATACCCCATTTGTAAACTGGTACTGACTTAATCATAGATTGTTGTACAGACGAATCGTTCGAACGTGTAGCGGACATATTAAGTTTACTTAAATCACTTTCAATTTGTGACTCAGAATGTTCAATAAGAAGACCTTGCAAAGTTAACAACTGCGTATTAAAATCATTTTTCTGTGAAATTTGTGCCTTATCGGAAGGCTTAAGCAGATTGATTCTATTTTCCAAATGTAAAAGACGAGTATTAACACGAGTACACACTAAAGAAGTAACATTTTCAGAATTCAGTAAATCCCAAAGTTCAGTTAACGATTCTTCAATTTGAGAAACATTAATTTCGAAATCATCATAAGGTTGAATAAACGAAACAGAAGGTCCATTACGTTCCTTACGTAGTTGTCCACGCAATTGAGCTCTACGTAAGATTTGATTATCTTGTGGTTTTAAACCACGACACAAAAGTTCGAAAACAATTTCATTACTTTTCAGATGATTTGGTTCCATTTTCAGAAAATGCAAAATATCGAAACAAATATCGAAATCATATACAGAAAACACAAACCTAACCGTAGCAAAAATTAGAAATCGAAATCAATAACGAAAGCAGGATAAATCATATCAAACGTAACATTTCAAACCGTATCGTAAACTTAAATTGAATCGTATTTTACCTTCGTACGAACAAGTGATAAACCTTACATAACATATTATCATAGTTACAATACACAAAACAAAATTCATAAAAACATAAACAAATCATATCATATAAAACATAATTCATAAAACATCAAATACAAAAAAATCAAATCAAAATTTTTAGTACGGTAGAATTTTCTCTAGCCTCACACGATGGGTGCCATTTATAACGTCAAAAACTTAATGAATAATCGTGCCATTTATGTAACATAATCATAATTAAAATAATAATAATGCACCGTGCTAGCTCTATGATTTTATTAAATATAAACAACACACAAACATTAGAGCGATGAGTCTTATTTCTAATTATATTCAGGACGGGGTATTCTACTCGTACACTAAGATTTACAATTCTAATTTGAAATATATTTTGGACGCCACAATATTTTTTATATTAAATTTATAACGGTTAAATATTGAAACCAAAAACGAACATATAAACAAATCTTAAAACTAACACTTAATTAGGTTAATTAGGTACATACGTGTTATTTGAAGGTTAATTACTTGTTGCTGTTCGTAACTTCAGCGCATGGGCGTGATCATCATGTGACTTAAATGAATTACGCAATACTTGGAAATCTTCCGGAATTTACTTTCTATTGTTTTCGTTTTGATTTATCCTATCACCTTAGCTCGATGATCATTAACCATAACTCCATAAACGTATAGGGGGAACGTACGTATCAGAAATTTTCCATAATCATATCCTACATAAATCGTAATTTCGTATTCAAAAAACGTAACGTAAAACCATCGAAATTGTACGTATTCAAACAAATCAATTCGAACGTATCAACCAGAGTATATCGTAACTCATAGTTTAAAAAAACTTCCAGTTCGTACGTACAAAAAATAAAGAAAGAAACTAAAAATCAAAGGTTACACCACGTGTACAGAACAAAGAAATCACTTACCCCTTTCAGATTACGGGTTTTTTTAATTAAACAAAGGCGAATATAAAACGGACGAAAGCGAAAATACAGCGACAAAAGCGGATAATTTTCAATGCATACTACAAAAACAGATTTCCACAGTTCAAATTTAACATGAAGAAATTTTCTGCACGTTATGCAGCCGCTTCCTTTCGCAGTTCAACGGAAAATGGGTTAAGACAATATGGCTACGAATCACGCATGAGTAATGTGCATCAGCGATTTGCGCACGCAGAGACTCCAAAAATGTTAAATTAAGACAGAAGTATTCAATCGAAAAAATGTAAACGTTACAACTTATGCCAGTAGTATATCCCTTTGTATTTTTGTTTTAGTTATGTTATGCATAATATTTAGTTGTTGTGTAAAACAATGGATAATAATGTCCAAATCTAAAACACAACATAATGCTGACACGAAGTGTAGCTTATCAGCACGCAGTGATGTCCATGGAAAAGTGGAAACCGTGGAATTAGAAAACTTGGCCAACATAAGAAAAAATAATGTGTTTATAGTCGACAATCACACGAACGAGCATCCAAATCAACCAGTTGTTGGACGTTCTTCAAGAGTTATTCATAACCAAGAAGAATAATAGTAGAAAAATAATCTTTATTACTGTGTCGACAATTTATGTAAGAATATTAGAAGAAACTGATTGTAAGTATGAAACAAGTAAGTAAGTAGAAAAACGTTGATTATTAAAAGCGCGCATAATCAAATTTTAATCAATCTGCCTTTACGTAGGAAATAATGAGTGAATCTTTCTGATAGTAGCCCTACATTTTATTTAGAAATTTAGATTGGATACATGGACGCATGTACTTAACCAATCACAAAATGTCCAAGTTAACACAATCTGCGAATATTCCAAAATGCTGCGCGTGGAGGATGTGGTAACAAATTCTGGAAGATCACGTAACAAAGGTATAATGTGCACACTCAGGAAATCAAAAACATATAAATACTTGACATTGCACTTGAGTTAGGAATTTTTTAAAAGAACGACATTTAGTCAGTTAGAGATCGAGATTTAGTTCGATCGAGTTAGAGTTCTAGAGTAGTTCAAAACAAGTCCAAGTCAAGATGGCAAATGTAATAATGTAAGTTTTTAAACATAATTATTATGCTTCATTTATAAATAAAACTTGCTATAAATCGACGATGTTATTTCTTCAAACGATCCCAGTTGAAAGTCACGACCTCACCCCCGTATCGTGACAATATTTGCACATATTGCAAGGGATTTTCTCTTTGCTGAAGTAGTTAATGTTGAACAGCATACCCAGCCTCAAAATGACACAAACATTGTAATTCTGAACAAAACAAGCAACCACTTAACAAATGAGACCAACAACAACTACCGGAAGAAACTCTGAGTGAAACAGATAATCATAATCTACCGTAGCCAACACCAAGCTGATTTAAAGAAATTGAGAAAAAACCAAGTTGTTCCAAAGAGAACTCAACATTTAAGGCAATAGACTTTATTTCTTTTAAACCCGCTACCTTAAAAGAAAGAAAAGATGAAAGGAAGATCCAACGAGCAAAAGAACTGACAAGCACGCCATTCAAAAAAGGATTGGAAGCTAGTTTAATTTAAAGGGAAGCATAAAAGCAAAAAATTAAGCTTGTCAAGCGGCAACTAGTAGATAGCGTTTCAAAACCAAAAAAAGAAATAATAAAACCAAAGGATTATAACGATTCATCAGAAAGTGAAGACGCTAATGTAGATAAAACAGTAAATTTTCGGAATGAAAATCAGAAACAAGGTGGATACAATGTATGATATGCATGCGCTGCTGTAAAAGAGGACAAGGAACATTTTCATTGTATTATCTGCGCGGACCAATGATCATTCTTGTTAATAAAAACAACGAAATATTAGGAATATGTTTTCTTTTTTAAATTTGATAGTGATTTGACATCTGGCTTATTTCATTTAATAACAATAATCTATTTGGGGTTAAAAACCAATGGACTTTTTCGCCCTATGGGGTGAAGGGGACCTGAGGCACGTTACTGAAATTCTCAGTTTAGCTAAACTCTATATACGCAATAAATTTAACTTTGAATACTAGTTCATAAACAAAGACTGCATTTTCTAGTTCTTTTTGTGCTCTTTCTCTTTTTTTTTTGATGTCGTGTTAACTCTTTCTCTTTCTGTAAATGAGATAATATAATCATCAATTTCATGTATCTCAGGAGAAAAATCTGGATCATCCATACTATCATCCGGGTTTTCTTCTAATTCCGAATCTGCAATGTTTTCTACTTCTACATTATTCACCATACATTTACTACCATCGATTAGTTCATATAATAATTCCTAAACTAATTCCGGATCAGTATCCTCCAAAATGTTTTTTATTGTTTTATTTATACTAACTAAAAAAACTTAGAAAAAAAGAATTTATAGATATAGAAAAATAACAACATTTTTTGCTATGCCTTCTCCGGGTGTAAAATTTATTCGGTTATTACCAATGCTACGTCAAATTGACAACATACTGGCGGAATAATTCGGAGAAAACATAGCTAGCAGCTGAGGTTAATATAACAATCGTGTGAAAATTTACGCGCTAAATTTAAAATGCTATACGTCAAATTTACGTACACTGACAATCTAGGGATATAAAAGTCTAACCGAACACAAGCGCTCAACAAAAGCTTTCCTATTGTTTTTATATCTCTGATATATTTTTGTCATTTATTTAGTAATCTTACGACAAGGTATCAAGTTTTACAAACGTTCGATAACAATTCACTTATTTAGCAAGCAACTGAAACTCAAGGTTGTCATGTGACGCTTTAATTGGCACTAATGTCCAGTGATTTTATAAAAAGACTTATTTGTAATAGATGTCTATCGTTATACAGCAAAGAAGATATTTGAGGAAGTTTTCTAAATAATATTTTTAACAACAGTTGTTTTCATTTTATAAAATTCCTTTTTAACTTCAGACAAAACCGCGTTTGTTAATTTGACATTTAGATTCAAAAGTAGTAAACAAATTTTTAGGTTTTAACATCAGAAAAGAAGCCTAAGCTCAAAAAACTTATTTATTCAGTTGATTGTGTCTTGTCGATTTTCAGTATTATGTAAAAAATATAAGTTATTAAGTAAGTACGATTAGTTTTCACATAATAAATCAAACAGTCAATAATTATTTATTCAGTCATTTAGTATAAGAACCTACATTGTTTAAAAACTAACTGCGCTAGATATTACTTGAACTTTTTATTGATTTATTTCATATCTTTTCTTTCGTGCAACATCTACAATACGCTTACGAATCGCATCCTTAGTATGTCCCATATTTTGAGATGGTATCTAGTCTAGATAAATAACATTATCTAATATTGCCGTTTTTTTAAAATATATTTTTAAGTTGTTAATAAACTTTCTTTTTTCTGAAAATTCCTTTTTATGCACAAATTTGTTTGTCGAAACAGAAATTGAACAAAATGATACTTCATTCTTTAGAAGTAAAAAAATTACATTGGATTGGCTTACTACAATATTTATATACATATAATGATAATCATAACGGGTTTTAGATTAAATGTGATTTCAGATCAACATATTTCTTAGTTCTAATTATTGGTTGATAGGAAAATAATCTGCTAGATAATGCTGTTTTTACAAAAATTGTAATATGTGTAATTGTATTTATGTAAACTTCTAAAACTATTTTATAACTAACGCCGACTGTTAATATATAAAAGTATATTCAGTGCCAGTTTTGTTTACAAAGTAATTTTCAGTATATATTGTGTTATCACGTAGCGTTCAAAAAGAACAAATAGTTTAATGTGTTATCGACTGGGATTTACCTCTGTCAATATAATTTCTTTTCAATACGTTTGGTGAGAAATCTACGTTTTATAAAAACAACACACACAAAATATTTGTGAAATATCAAAGCAAAAGCCTCGCTGAAAGATTTCAGTAACGTGGAAAACGAATTAGGAAGTCTGGGCTTTGGGATGTTGGCTTACACTTTCATATGAGAAAAAAAAGACAATGCCAACTTGTATTTGGTCTTACATTCTTCAATGGATTTAAAGATTCTAGATGTAATTTTTAGTATTGTCTTAGACATTACTAAATTACAATGATATAAAAATATTATGTCGTATTGTAAATAAAACTGTCTAGCAGTAAAACAGTTAGAAGATTATTTTGGACTTGTTCCAAAATTAAATTATTTCCGTGTTAGTTATTTTCATTACGATTCCGTAAAATTTATGAGGCATGAAAATAATGCTAACAAATTGTAAAGGCAATAAAGTTTATATAATACAGCAATGTTCTCGTTTAAATAGGTAACATAATTAAATGAAAACATTATTACACGACGCTTCATACGTAATTGGAAGCGATACGATGCTGGTATTGTAAAATAATTAAATAAAAGTGTAAACTAATGCAATTTATATAAGAAAATTTGTTCAGTGTTATTACAAACCATCAAGCCAAAAAACGTATACTACCGTTTTAAGTATTTTTTTGTTAAAATGATAGCACATTAACTGCTTAGCAAAATTAAAACTACGTTTAATTACTTAAATATCTGCTTCAAAGACATTTGGCAACTGCAAATAGAATTTACTTAATCGTATTTATTAGTAGTAGATAAGAACAGCTAACTTTCTTTGAATGTATGTTTTTGTTAATTAGAACTTCTTTTAGTATTAATTGTTTAAATTTTTCTTCTGCGGTATAATTTTTGTTTTGTAATGCGTAACAAATATTTTTAAATTGTTTTTTTTTTAAATATAAAAATAATTAAAAAATAAATGCTTATTTGAAATTGTAAATATATTGTATTTTTTTCTTCTAGGAATTTATTATGATTTTTTTAGTTTTCTTTCTTTAAAAATGTAAAAAAAATGACTATTATCACCCACGATTATAAGCGACTTTTGGCTTAGACCGTAATTGAACAACCAAACTTTTTAAGGATTTTTTAGTCTTTTCTGAAGAGCCAAAACAAATGATTAGCGATCAGGTAATTAACCGACTTTCACTTTCCGTTACCGCTTGACTGACTTTGTTATTATTTAGAGTAAGAGTTTGTGTCCTTTCCAAAAAGGCTCATCGTTGTCTTAAAAGGTGTAGTGCTGGTAGCCAAGATTTGCTGAGATCTAAACCGTGGTTTTGGTTCATATTATATGGATGTCTTTCCATTTCCACAGTTCTTTTACTCTAACTTTAATAGAGCGTTCCATCTATCTTGTATAACTTGATCCACAGGAACAACAAATTTTGTAAATCCCGGCATGTTGTTGTCGTGAAGACCGTTTTTATATTATGTGTCTTTAGCGCTGTGCTTATTTTGTCTGTCAAACACATACAATATAGTAAATAAGCGATGCTAGTAGGAGGTGGTAAGTTTTCTTTGACTTTTGAATTGACTGCTCTTTCATATGTCTTTTGGATCTCTTTCAACCCGTATCCATTTTGTTGTTGTTGTAGAGATTTTAACAGTGTTTCCTTTTTCTTTTGTAGATTTTTATTACCTGACATACGTATAACTTTTTTAGCTAAAGTATGCAAAACAGTGATTTTTTGTACTGGATATAGTGAGTTTTAGCGTATACATAAGTATGCGTTTTCTTTCTATAAACTTTCCGTGATTTTTTTATATAACCAGTGCATCAAGAAAGGCTAGACTGCTGTTATCTCAGCAAATTTTGGTTACCAGTAGTACACCTTCTAAGACAAAGGCCGACCTTTTTGGAAAGCACACATACTCTTACTCCGAGTGATAAAGAAGTCAGTAAAACGGTAACGGAAAGTGATCGCTAATGATATAGTACCGTCACTTACTTTTTTGTTTCAATGATTTTTACCATTCTAAAGATGCAAGCTGCAATGTCTTGCAAAACGTCAGTTTGTTTGGGTTCACGAACGAAAAGGCAAAGTCAAGTTCTACTTTTTATTTTCGCTCGCAAGGATGTTATCATGTTTAAAAAAATTTCTCCTGTCAGTATGCACAGTCCAATAATATTAAAAGCAATTTTAACAAGGTTAAAGAAATGTGGTAAAAATTAGTACTACAGGTTCTTAAAAAGACATCCTGGACCTGTAAATTATATCTATAAAGTACCAAAAAATTAGTGGATTAATAAATATTTTTTTAATGGGTTCGGCACTTTGCCAAGCATACTAAACGTTCCACTAATGATAGGGTATTATTAGTTATAGATAACCATAGCAGCCATTGTACACTAAAGGAATACAATTTTTTCTAAGGAAAACAGTCACCTTGCTTCCACACACATGCCAAAGACTACAGCCACTTGATGTCTGTTTCTATGGGTGTTTAAAATCAACTTACAATTATGAATGTAATTATTCTTTTAAGTCAATAAATTATGAAAAAATTCACCAGTATGACATTGCCGAGTTGTTTAAAAATCTTATAAAAAAAGAGAAAGGTGTAAAAGCTATTGACGGAACGGAAATTTTTCTAGGAGACGTATTGCTTGAAAAATATCTTTCTTAATGTCACAAAAACGTATTTTAAGTTGTTTAATCATCCTATTAACGTATTAATTTTCAGATAAGAATAGTCAGTACTTTCAATTACTTCTGAGTTGCAACTGTCATACTGCACAAACTAGGATAGACTATTAAAAATTTTCCTTTTTTGTGTCTGTTTGACATCTGATGTTATCTCTAATTGTGAACAAAGCCTTATAGAATTTTTAAATATATTTTGAAAATAATGGTTATCTTCCCTGTAATTTTTAAATGTTAAATGTGAAACTTGCCTATTGTATATCAATTTCCTATTTTTGAAGAAATTTGCTCATATTTTAAGATATTTCCAGAATCGATTCAAAAATAAAAAGGCATGTTAGCAGTTGAAAATACCGCAGTATGGCGGGATAAGTTAATTTTACCGCACGAACAGCGTTTACACGACTATACCATCTAGTAGTGTTGAGAGAAATTATGTTTTTACATTTTATACCTAAGACGTTAGCCAGTGTATGGTAATTGCATTAAAATTTTCCATTTCTCTAAATACCTTCTGTACACCATTTAAACGACGGTTTTAATAAGTTAGCTCTATCGCATGTTTGCGCCACACATGTACTATGCATTTTATATTTTTTAAAAGTATCACTAATTATCTTTATTAAAAAGGTAGGGTTTAATTTTTCTACATTTTTCTAAAGTACCCCTTTAGCTTTTTCTGATACATATATCTGACTCATATGCTCATTTGTTTTTGAGTCGAAATGTCACGTGTGTGGTGTGTCATCCGCCATAGGGATTTATTTTTGCAACAAGTTTATCTAAAATGGTATTAGAAATACATTGAATTAAAGCGTTTTGAGAAACAATACTGAACAATAATGCACATTTTACGGTGGTCTACAAGTTTGTAAAAATGGGTCAAAATATTTTAACTAATTTAGTGTCTCAAGAAAATTACCTCTGTTTGTACTATTTTTATTTTTCTCATGTCCACGCAAAGGAATACATTGTATACTTAAAATAACCTAGTGAGATATGCCCGTTTTTTTTTAATACTTTCAGTTTAAACAAAATCAAGTTTATTAACTACAGTTTCTTGTTTAAGAAAATCCTGATGATAACGAAATTTTTGCGACGCCTAAATCAGTAGTCGGCAAACTTATTAGCCAAAGAGCCAATTAGTTTTAAAAAAAAATTGGAAGCCAAATCTGCTTGTTTAGTAACTTTTATTACACTAAATAAGTAGTACACTAAATAAAACTAAATTTGATACTTAATAAATATTTATTAATGCGAACAATGTGCTTGCATCTCCTTGGAAAGTTTGAGTAAGTCAGGTTTGTATGTTGTTGTTTTTATTTTTAGGCATGATTCCAAGTTGTCATCAATAAGACGACTTCATAGTTTACTCTTGATAATATTCATGCTTGAAAAAGATTGTTCGCATATATATGTAGAACCAAAAAGGGAAAGAACAGCAAACGCGAGCTTTTTCAGCTGATCGTAAGAGTCAGGATTACTATTCCAAGCGTTGAATATGATCATGTCTTCCTTCTCCAGGTCATTCAAAGCGGACCACTTGTGTTGTGAACTAAGATCACATTTTTTTTCTCCAATATTTCCAATTCAACACAAAGACGTTCGAATTTAGAGCGCCATATCTCTTTGTTTTTTAAATCCAGCAATTGTATTTCAAAGCTACCAATGTCAACTTCAAAAGAAAAAAATTTCAACTCGGTTATCGTAGCATTAAGAGGATTTTTGACAAATGCTAAAATTGCTCTGCTGTTTTTAAATTCCTGAAACCTGCTGAGAAATGCTTCCCTCATATTTAAAATTATTGTTTTAAAATGGTGTATATCAATAGAGGAATTATTTTCTTGGCGATGCTTCAGCAAGTTCGGAAAGTGAAACAATGTTTACCTTTCAAAATCTTGAGCATAAATGGATAATTTGTTTTCGAATGTTATAACTTCTTCTAACATCGAAGATATTAAGTTTCCTTTCCCTTGTAGTTTACGATTAAGCTGATTTAGATGAGACTTAACGTCTACCATAAAATAAAACTTTTGGATCCACTGATCGTCTGTTAGTTCTGCTTTAATTTTCGGAAAAATGGACACCAAACGTTTCCTCTTGATAACCAACTTACCTTCTTATGAAGCAGAAGATCACCGTACTCATTCTCTATTTCAATTAAAAATTCTTAAAATTGGCGATGATTAAGAGCTTTAGCTAAAATGGAGTTGATAATTCTAACTCTAATTCCATAACTTTACAAATTTCATCCGAAATGTTTGCGCACAAAGCGCTTCTTGGTGAATGATAAAATGGTAAAAAAGTATCTTGTGATTAATTTTTTCTTTCAAAATAGCAAAAAAACCCTTTTCTTACGCCGGTCATACCTTTAGACTCATCTGTTGAAATCGATACAATTTTATCGAAGGGAATATGATGTTTATTCATACACTCAATTACAGCATTTGCGATATCTTCTCTACGCGTCTGACCTTTAAGTGGCAATAATCCTAAAAGTTCTTCTTTAGAGCCTGAATGAGACACAAATCTTACAAAACGTGAAACTTGCGCTGTATCATTTATGTCACAAGACTCATTAACTGCTATTGATAAAGCCGAAACCAATTTCAGGTCTTCTATATGCTGGGTAGTTATATTCGAACACATTTTAATTGTTCTATCTTTTTTTGTTTTGGCAGACAATGGTACCTTTTTAATTCTTTTCAGAATATCTGCTTTGTTCTTAAAATCCCGAAATAGCTCTTCGGATGCATTTCTAAAACAATTTTTTACGTATTCGCCGTCTGTGTACGGTTTCCCTCTGTTAGCAATCTCTTGGCTAAAAACAAAACTTTCCATATTAATATTGCTGGAAGATTGCATCCAGTTATTAAAGACAGAAGTTGACGACTCTTGACTCTTCTGAAGTTCCTCAACTGCTTCCTTCCTTGCATCACCGATAGGATATTTAGTGCTAAATGACGTGTGCTTTCTTGTAAAATTTCTCTCTAAATTTGACTTCTTGTTATGCGCGAATTTCTCCTTACAAGTAAGACATGTCGAAAGTCCATTAAAGTTTTGAATAAACGCAAAATTCTCGGTCCACTCAACTTAAAATTTGCGGTTTTCATCTTCCGTTTTTCTTTGCTTTTTTTTGTAACCATGTTAATTGGAGTGCTTATAAAAATACCCCAAATATATTTTTTTCTAGGTGTAATAAAATAGTATGAAAATACCTGTAAGATGTGCAGCTAGATTGAAAAATACAACAACTTTTTAATAAGACAGGAAAACGGCAGACACGGTAGATAAGACAAAACTGTTCACACTGCAACTGCTGGTCTGTGATGCCAATTTGTACCCCCACTACTTTAGAAAAAGTATGCGCCCGCATGCTTGTGGTACTTTTGTATCACACCGGAGTACGCCGAAAACGTACGAACAATTTCAGCCGGTAGCTCGTACATGGTTTGTGTTTACGTTTACGAAAACTAATAAAATTAAACTCGATGTCTGTTACGTATTTTTACAACAATATAAAATTTTAATTACCTATCTTTCTTTTAACTTAAAAACAAAACATTATACATGTTTTCGATGTATAGAAGAATTTTAATTTATCAAAATAAGATGTAATTTTTTTTACCAAGTTTTTATTTAAATGAAAATATTGCGCCTTCCGTGGATATTTGTGCCAGAGTCGCACTTAAGGAGCCAAAGAGCCACATGCGGCTCTGGAGCCGCACTTTGCCGACCACTGGTATAGGTGTCTTTTACTTTTCTCGAATTGGTCCCAAATATCCTGGAGGGGAACCATAAAGCTATGTTTTTTTTGAACAATATTCAAGCTAAGGAAAATCTGTATACCAGGAAAATTAAATAAACGCTTATCTTTTCCTTACCTAATATTGGGGTAACAATTTAATCGCTGTTGGATGGGTTTTCAAGTACCAATTTTGTATTTTTCGACTGTAGACACATAAGATAGATATAATGTTTTTATAATAAAACCGTGCAAACTGTAAATTGCAATAAACCTTGATCGCTTTTTTGATAAAACGACAGGACGCTGAACTAAGAAACCCGATACATATCAATTGCATTTTCCTGATTTCACCGAGAACGACGCAATGTTTGTTATTGTTAGTAAAAAAAAACAAGTCTGGTCAGAAAATACTCACACCGATACGCAGTAGGTGACAAATTTTAAAAATACATAGGTACATACATACCTACTAAAAATTTCTAAAAACACCTATAAAATTATAACATTAACCGAATTCTGGATCACTATATTCGATGCATTTTATATCCATTGGTGTATTTGATAGTGGCTACTCGCGCTGGTCAGCAGCTCCTAATCTACTCCATTATCCTAATATGTCGGCATTCGGGCGATTTACTTCTATCCCAAAATGGAAATTGGATTTATTATTCATATGTTTTCGTATTAATACAAAGTTATAAATTTATCAATGTACATAATGTTCCACGTGTTTTTGTTAAATAACTCTAGTCATATTAAAGGATCGAAAACTCCCCAAAAAACATCTAACGACGCTACTGGATATATCAGAAAATTTCTCAATTTGTTATTTTAAAATGCCTGTAAATGTATATTTTTGTTTGATCGGTGTAACCGGATCTGTTGACCAATTATTTGTATTTGTAGTATTTTTTTGTATTAAAAGCTTTCGTATGTATAATTTTTGCTTTTTTGTCTTCTCCACTTTTTTCTCTGAATGTTGTGCTCAGATTCATATAAAAAAAGACTGCATATTATAACTAGATGTTTCAGTACAAATAACTCGAAACAGTAATAACAACAATTCTTATTTAGTTATTAACCATATTTATGACAATTTATTAAACATATTTTAATAACATTTATATTTCATTTATTGTTTTCTTTTTAATTAAATACTATTTTTAATCATCTTCTATTTACTAAGTTTTATTTATGTTATCTAAATTTTTAAGATACTAGTTTAAGCATAATTATTAATATAATTTAATAAAAACGTTATTTATTAAATTTAAACATTAGTATTTCTTGTACGTTTTATCATAAATTGAACAACAAAAGTAAATCCACTTGTAAACTAACAATTTTTTATGGTTTTTAAAATCATATTTTTGTGTTCTGTTTTAATTACATTCCATAAAACTATATTGTTATTTGTTGTAATTTTTATACTTATATTATAATCAATTATACTTTACTGTTAAAATGATATGTTTGTCTTTAAATTTTTATGTTTAAGTTTACTAACTGAAATTTATACTAAAATTTAAATATCTAAAAACAAATTTTAACTAAATAAAATTAAAACAAAAGTGCAAACAGTTAACAAAGTTATGTAGTTGGTAATTCTCTAGATAGCATCACTTAGGTATGTACATGTTACATCTACAATAAACTTTCTAAACGGTTTTAGTTAAGCATAAGGTTTATTGAATTACCATTAATTTAATTTTTTTTAATCTAATTATGACAAATTTTAATCTGTTATTTAAGTGTTAGTAAATTTCGTAATTTTTTTTTAATTTTTAATGAAAAGCTTTGACGCATTCTTATGTATTTAGTTTAAACACAACACATTGGTTATTAATTATTACAAATCACTAATATTTCTGAAATAAAATATAGTTAATTTTAAAAGAATAATTAATGTAATGTTAGAAATTAGTAAAAATGTTAAACCGCTTTGTTTCTGTCATGTATCAACAATATAATTAATTTACTTTTAATTATCTACATGCTATAAGTTGTGAGCGTATGACTTAAGTTATATGTAAAATTAAGAGTCCATAAAAACAATTATGGGTACTAAAAAATTATTCCTGGGTAGTTGGTCAAAATTTTTTTTTAAGCACAAAAAGAATTAAGTTTAAAGTAAAATCAAATATTAAATAAAAGATTATTTAATCAAGAAAATTCAAAGCAATCAAAAAAGCATACCTAACTATGTTTCAAAATCCTGTAAAAAAAGAAAACATTTTAATTTAACTGTAAATCGATAATTTTTTTCAAAATATTTTTTATGACGTTGTAATAACTTAACCTTCAGGTAGATGAGCTAAACGCCCGCAACTTAATTGTAGTTTTTTAAGGCAACGTTTTGTGACGCCATTGTGCATCGTTCATCAGGGCCGCTATTTTACTGGAAAACATTAGATATTAACAACGCAGTGTAATTAAATATTAAACAATATTATAAAATTTAACTAATAACATTTACTTAAAAACAAGTTAAATACTTAAACAAACATTGACATTTACAATTTGTGCAGAAATAATAAAATATAAACAGAACATATCTACACAGTTCACAAACTTCAAGTAGATGTATTACAACTTCAGGCATGATAGCCAAAAAAATCACACGTGGTAAATTTTTATATGCGACGTTTTGTAGCGCTATTGTGCGGATTTCATCATGGCCAATAAAAAAACTGGTCCTAGCGACAAAGATAGTAAAGCGCGCCGACGAGCCGCTCAAAGAACTTCACTATTACAAATTCCGCGAGCTTCTATTACCCTCTACACAGTACAGCGTTTCTTCCCACCCAGGATGAGAAACACAAAATTTATAAACCCTCCAGATTTCAGAGATAGTGCTCTAAAAACCCAGAATAAACTCTTGCAACCCTCATAGATGGAAAGTGAAGAAAAGAAAGGAAAATAATAAAAGGCCAGATCTTGTGCCTAGTTCATCTCTCAACACCGAAAACCCTACAAACAAGCCGTAAACAAAATAGTGGTGCGATATTGTGCACATAAGAGAGTAAACTCGTCGCTCGTGCAAAACTGAACGCAATTATCAAAGATAATGTACTTAGGAGTACCAAACAATAAGAAGATATTTACCTCTATTAATTTAGAAACCGTAGAAACCGTAGCCGTGCGTAATGAAAAAGATAGGTAAATTTAGTAAAAGAGTCTACCACAACCTATATATAACAGTTAGCTTTTGAAAACCAAGATAAAGAACCTACAATATTAATGCAGAGTACTTGCCATGGGCGTATTAATTTTGCTCTAGGAGCTAGAAATCCCGAAGGTGTCTTCTGTTCTATCTTATGAGTTGCACACACCGTACGTTTTCGAATATAATCAATAATTAGCTCTTAGATAAACCAGTAATTATGTTCACGATTACGCTTTAGCGTTTTTGTAATTCCACAGTGACCAGCAGTACGAAGATGGTGATATTGCTGTATAATTAACTTTTGTTGATTCTTAAGGACCACTAATTTCCAATTAGAATGATTTAAAAAGCTTCGGAGTGATTTATACAATACGCCATCAACGACTGACCGCAAAGCAAACTTGCAAGGAAACATCGTGACTCGGTCGATAAGTTTCAAATACCAAAAGTCAGTTACGGAAGAGTAATGCCAAAGTCAGACAAACTTACGTTAGGAAATTTAGTTATTGTATCCACTGGTGTGACAGAGCGCGATAAGAGATCATGTACAACGTGTTTCCCTTTTCTGTGTACGATAGAAAAGTCTTATTGCTGTAGTCGAACAAACCAATGCGCAAAGCGCTCAAAAGAAGATTGTAGGCTATGTAACCAAAGCAAAGAATGATAATCAGTCACTACTGTAAAATGAGAGCCCTCAATAGATAGACGAAATTTTTTTATAGTCCAAAGTACTGATAAGCATTCCTTTTCGGTGGAAGAATAATTCCCTTTAGGCTTTATTAATGAGCAACTAATATAGCTAACGACAGTTTCTCCTTTATCAATCGTTTGACTCAACACCACACCTAACCCAAAATCTGAAGCATCCGTTTGCACAGTAAAAGGAAGAAAAACAAGACAAACTTGGGACAAACAAGAATAGGTGCTAAATTTAAGCAATTTTGTAAACTAATAAAAGCGTCGTGACACTCTTGAGTCCAGAGAAAAGAAACATTATTTCTAGTCAAATTAGAGGAGATATAAAAAAAAAGTTCTGGATGAATCGCCGCATACAAACCAATTTAAGCATCTCAAAGCCTTTCATAAGAATAGGAATATTACAGATCGCAGAAACTTTATCGGGATCGACTAGTAAACCATTTTTGTTGACGACATACCGTAGATATTTCAGCTCAGGTCGGCAGAAATGACTTTTGTCTCGATTTAATGTGATATCTAAAGAAGAGAGAAATCGAGCGTCTCGTAACCGATCTACAATAGAAGATATGTAGGGAAGCGGATACGCATCCTTTTGAGTCACTTCGTTGACTTTCCTGAAGTCCATACAAAACCGATAGGTACTGTCAGATTTCTTAACTAGAACAATCGGAATAGACCAAGGACTTGAAGGAGGTTCTACTACACCCAGTAGTAACATCTTGTCTAATTGTGTGTGAGCTATTGAGAGTACTTGGAATTGAGGCGAAAAAAGAGTTAAAGTTCTATATTCATTTACGACAATCGGGTACAAAATTCATAGCCTTCCAAAAGTCAATGCCTAGAGTTAAGTGTTGAGAAATTTCAAGAATAATTAAAGTACACAGGATCGTGACTTTATCTTTAAGACGGAAAGGAAGAGACAAAGAACTTAAAACTGTGCATGTCGCCCCATTAGCCAACTTGCAGAAAGAAGATTTAGAGTTAAAGAAATTTACGTTCAAAGAACGTAGTTTCTCCTACCCTAGTCTGCCAAAAATACTGCGTAAGCTCAAGAATCAAGTAGTGCCTTGAAAGAATTCCCAAAACAGTAACATTTAGAAAAGGTCGTTTATCACCCTTAACACTTGCCAAAACAAAGTCCAAAAGAAATCTTTGCTTATCTCCTAAGCCATTAAAAGGTGTGTCTGAGTTTAAAAATAATTTGCAAAAATCTTTGACTCGGTCCGAAGACTCCGAAGCTAGTTTTCCAAATTACAACATAGACAAGAAGTACGAGTTACACCCTGTTTGCCACAGCGATAGCAATGTAGTGTATGTGGTTTCGAGCATTGCGGAGATAAGTGACTAACACGATTACAATTCCAAAAACGTGTATCTCTGACAGTAGTGGTAGTAGACTGACTTCGAGAAGTAGAAGCTCGATTATTAGAAGAAGACAAAGTACTAGTAATAGAAAAAACGAGAGCGGGCAAAAGTGTTAGCAAAAGTAATTCTAGTAGAAGTTTTTGGTGGTTCTACAACTGGACCCACATAAGCTAAATTAGGTTCAAGCAATTAAGATGTTTTCGAAGAAGTAGGAGGTTTAAACGTGTCTGCTTATTATGATACAGTTTCTTGCCAATAGCTAATAATTGTGAAAGCGACTGTTACAAGCTTATGGGTCTTATAAAACTTGCACGGCCAATTCACACAGTCGGAGATAGGGGAGGTTCAAGTAAATAATATTTAAGGGTGCCAGATCTTTTATAAGCAAAACTTCTGTCTTGATCAGGGCAGACGCTCCAAGCTTGTAACTAACTTTAGGTTCGTAATCCTTATTACCCTGATGTTCCGTAATCACAATAAAAGAGAAAGGTATGTTACCATAAAGGAAAGATTAAATAGGTATAAAAAACTTTAATTTAATAACGTGGATTATTAACAAAAGCCTATCTAATTCTTAATCCATAAATGCCAGAAATATTGGCAACACACAATACATAAGTTGAAACAAAGTGGATAGCAAAGAAAATTTCATAATAAATATCGTTTGTACACAGCATGCGAAACAAATACAAAATAATTAGTGAAACTACTTCAATGGTATTGAAACAATGATTGTAATTACGAAAATTAACATAAGCAAAAATTTCGTGAATGACTTTTCTGACAGCGACAAAATAATTAAATAAACTTACTCGCTTGAGTAAAATCTCGAAGAAAAGTTCTTGTCTTCGGTTTTTAGTTTTAAACGTATGCCTTACAGAGTTATGCTCGTCCCATGAAGGTATTTATTGATATTAATCCCTGATCAATAACGCATCGAAACGTACAGCCAAAAACGTGACGGGACGGCTATCAAATTAAGAAAAAAACTACCAAAGAATCCTAACAAAACGGATGTAAATAGCTTACCCTGTGACGAATAAACTACTTTAAATACGTAATGAAATTATAATTTCATTTCCATTACCGTCGATGTTATTAGAAACTTCCAGTTTTAAACGACAAATGCCATTTTAGGTAGTTGTCGGTTTAACGTCTTGACAGCAAATGACAGTAAAAAAAAATCGGCAGAGGGCGTCAAAACCGGAATCTAATTTTAATTCAACCAATATACAGAGTATTACGTTATGAAATTTTTGCACGTCACACGACGTAATGTCTACAAGAACAAGAGAAGTATGATAGAAAAGGTTCCAGCAATCGATTAAATAGATTTTGCATAATAGCGACATAAATAGCAATCGTCTCGGTATGTCCCATAGTTTGAGAACAAATCTCTACTAACAATACTTCGTTGTAGTCAACAGGTAAGAATTCCTCTTTAAGTAATGTCACCACATCTTTCTACGAACGCAAATTAGAACGACAGGTACGAAAAAGAAGTAATGCCTTGCCACTAACAATGGAACAACTGTTGCTTAGAAACGTTACGAGCTACGCGTAATTCTTCGATTCTAGTAAGAAAGTCTAATACAGACGAAGAGTTCTTGCCAGAAAAAGAAATATTAAATTTAGCTACCGTAGTAGACTTAGAATAACCCTCAGCCGATGATGGTACAGGAGTTGTGAAGTCTCCTTTAGATTTGGAAGAAATCAAGCCAGGTTCTTCCTTATGTTGTAAGATAGTCTTATTAGCTTGAGGCACAGAATCAATAACCGGAGAAGAAATAGAAGCAATAGGTTTTGTCTTGCAGATTTTTGATTCAACGTCGTTTTTCAGTTCCTGTAGTATTATCAAAAACTTATTTCGTTCATTTCGTTATTCACTAATGCTGTCAGTTCAACAACAATTTGTTCGAAAACTGTTTAATCTTCCTTATACGGTATAGAATGTTCAACTGAGGTAAAAGATTTATTCAATTCTACCTGAGGAGCTGTACGTACAGTTTTCCTAAGACGATCCACATTAACTCTTCAGCACACGCGTTTAAATACATATCTCCAGTACACGCGCTACGGACGAAACCTTCCCATGTAGTAATACATGCTTTATTTAGCAAATAACATAGTCTATCAATTAGTAGAGGCACTTTATCTTAATATAGACAATAGAAGTATTCAAATTACATTTTGTATACACTAATTTATAATATAAATGGAATGGCTCATGATTTTCTTATACAATAGGTATATTAAAAACAAAAAAGTTATTCTAGAAATCTTGTCGCTCGTCAATGTCCATATCATCTTTTTCGCTGCTACAATTAAGGCACATTTTTGTTATATGTTCTGTACAAATGAATGCACTGCACTTACAACACTGCGACTTCGTAGGTCTATTTTTTTCCGATCACAGAAATTACACCTTCCTGATGTTGTGTTTCTGACCGGATTCTGTTGGTCCTGAATGTTTAATATTTCACATATTCTTCATTTTGTTGTGTTTGGTAAACTCATCGAAAGTCTATTCCTATCCTTTACTAATTGTTTTACCAAGGCTAACAAGAAATCTCTTTAAGAAAGACTTGGTTGGGAATGGTTATGTTTATAAATAATTTGGCTATTTATTCCAGCAATATTTAAGCTTGTATGAAAAATAGTAAGAGGCCATCGACAACTGACCCGATCAACGGAATATGTAGCTTTCATTTGATCAACAACGTCCACACCACACTTTGTTTGATTATAAAAACCAACAATCTCTGGCAATCGCTTTGGGGATTCATTGTCAATAGAATCTTCAAAATGCATACTAGATGCAAGAAGAACCACTTTGTTCTTTTTTGGTTTATAAGATACTATAGACATATTGTTAGAAAAACCAAACATGGATGAAAATTGTGGTCTGCCTTTTGTAGCAAGAAATAATGGCGATAATTCTTTTTTATTTTTTCTTAGAGTCCCCTCTGCAGATAATTGTTTTTCTAATCATTTTTTGATAAGTGGTATTGAGGTGAGCCAATTATCAAAGGTCAAGTTTCTCTCCGAACCCCTATTGGTTTTGATAAACGTAATACAACGTCATATGGCTTATTGCTCAAATTGTATTCACCTAATGGATGCTTTCCTGGATATATTTCCATATTAAAAGTGTAGAACAATTTAGCATCGACCAGTGCCATATTTTTAAACCATACTTAGCAGGCTTAGATGGTATATATTGCCTGAAAGAACATCTTCCTCTAAAGGGTTCCAGCATCTCATCAATCGTTGCAAATTCTGAAATTGTATAGCTTTTCTGGCAGTTGCTAACAAAGTTTTTAAAAAAATCGCGAATAGGTGCTAATTAATCAGTCTTCTTTCTGGCATTTCTTGTGTTTAGATCATCAAACCTTAGAGCCCTTAATAGGAATAAAAATCGATTCAATCCCATAGTAAGACGGAAAAACTCTGTACCCTTACCCAAATCTGTTTTACGTTTGTATGATGTAAACGCAAAAGTCCTGCTATGTATAATAATCCTATTAGAGTTTTTAGTTCTGATAGGTTCGTATCGGTTGCGTCCCTTTCTCTAGAATAATTGATGCGAATTATTCGTATATATATATATATATATGTTGGTGTTATCCACAATTTCTTGTAAAATATTGTCGGGCACAAATGATTGCCAAATTTCTAGTTCTGTTTTTAAATCCTTTGTATTTTTTGTAGGTTCAGGAGATTCTCTAAATATATTTTGTTTTCGAGTTTCTCGAGATTTATTTTTTTCCGAAATCATACACCACACAGTATGGTACTTTTTTTGAAACTAATTTTTGTTCGGTGTCTGATTCACTTTCCGATACATCATCTAAACATTCATAAGACTCACTATAGTTTACAACGTCAGAATCTGAATTTTGGTCGCTTAAATTTTCATTGGAACAATCATCATAAGATTGTAACAGTGCCGTTAGCAGAATTTTACGACTTCGAGATAACGCCATATTTAAATTACAAAAAACCTAATGAAATACAGGTCACACTAGCAAAATGTTATAATGTTATAATTATAAAATTTGTTTCATCAGCACACGCACACGCGGATGAATGGTCCGCAACTAACTTTTACGCACTGTGGCATGAAGATCTTAGGTAAACTATTATAAATACATATACCACATGACTTCTAAAATGTCTAAAAATAGATAGCTCAAACGTTAAAAAAATTGAACAAACGAATATGAACGAATGTAGGAGCTTACGAATAGTGCGGAGCTTTTCTCCGCGTACGCGTGTTCTGAAGGGTTTATCTGTATCTATACCTCTAGAAATTAGTTCATATTCAAGTTCAAATTTGTAAAGACGATTTACATCAAATTTCCACCACACACTAAGACAAAACAAAGAAGACGTCACTCAGTTTGTTCTTCAATGTTTTGTTTTAGAAACAATATTACTATAATAGCATGCAGAATTAGATATTATTTTTTATTTAGCTTATACTAATAATTTTCCTTTAGGTATTATTTATAATGTTTATCACAAACACTTACATAAACATTGTATTAAATCTTACACTAAATTAATATCAATTTCTACAAATTCTACTAACAAATTTTTTTCGGTTACTTTTATACCAGTTTTTTTTAATTTTTTTAAGAAATTAAGTAAAGGTAACAATTTCAAGATTTCTTTTTCTAATGAAATATTTCTTCAAAATAAATAATAATAATAAATTAAATAAAAGTGGAGTTTAGAAATTAATTTGTTCTTGTCTAAAATTTTATATTGGTATGACACAAAGGTCTATCCAAACTCGGCTTAATGAACATCTTAGATATAAAAAATACTTCAAAATATATTAATAATCCAAATTCAGTGAAATCTACATTTGCGCAACATGTTTTAGGTAATAGTCATTCTCTTTTTTCTTACAAATTATTTCATACTTTTAACAACTTAAATAACAAACAAATTCTTGAATTGCTAGAGTAGATTTATATTAAAATATCAGATAAAAAATTTTTGTGGAACGATCAAACCAATTTCAATTATGATTTTAAACTTAATTTTTCTTAGATTTGTTTCTAAATTGCACCATCATCCTTTAATTTACATTTAACATTTTGTAAAACTTACATTTGTTATTTTTTAAATATCTAGTGACAAATTCTCATATTTGACATTTTTCAAAAAATGTAAGTTTAAAAATTTTTGTAATCTTAACTTTTTATGAGTTGTTAATATTTTTTGTAGTTTTCTGAAGATGGGCTTCATAATTGCAAGTTCGAAACATATTTAAAATACATTTTGTAAGTTTGAATTTATTATTGGTGGACTGATAATTTAAATAATATTAATAAATATTAATAATTAATAAATAATGAAATTACTGATGTATATAAATTATAGATTTTTTTACAGTAACTTTTACAATTGTTTTTTTTAATAAATATTTATTTTTATTTTAGTTATTTGATAAAACATTTAAAATAATTTTAAAAAATAATACATTTTTTAGTTAATTTTAATTTAATAATTCTTTTCTTTGTAGCGTAAGAAATAAATTCTAATAAACTTTCTGTTTAACAAAATTAATTGAAATCTACATTGCTGATGATTAGTACAAATTACTTAAAAACAGAACAGTAGCCGACATTATTATTTCTCAGAACATTATTTTTATGTCCGAAACATAAATACATTGTTGCACCTGTTTTTCTATCGTTCATTAACGTACTTATACGTGTTGGCGTATAGTTATTTTAAGCAAGCATTTAAGTAATAATCAAAATTTTCAAAGTAATTATGTTTAAAAAAAAATATTTATTAATATTTTTGCTAAAATTGCACGTATTTTTCAAAATAATTTATGGCATCTCGTTTGTAAATTGTAATAGGTAGCTACATTCCACTACAAAAATTTGTTTTTCTTAAAAAAAAATTCTGAGATAAATGCACGAAAGAACATTTTTCACATGTTAAACTTTTTTAAATTATTCAAGAAAATATTTTCGTAGTTTAGTTTAACTTAGTTTATTTTTGTTTGTTTATTCAACATTTTCAGCGAAAAGACTGTAATGTCATATCTTTTTTCATGTAATAAATTATGTTTAATTTATCATATTTAACCATTTTTTAAACTTAAATATATAATATTTTCGTAAAAATTTATGCGTTGCCATGCATGATATCATTACATTTCCGTAATGGAACTTAAATAATAAATTAACGTTAATAATAATATTTCAAGATATATAAATATTATGAATTGAAAGTGGTTTAAAAAATGCAGCTTACCTTATGAATTTTTGTTTATATTGAGTCTTTTTTAATGCTTATTTTATAACTGCAGAATGCCAGCATATTATTTATTTACGTTAATGCATTTTGTGGTTCGTCGAATTTATTCAACAAAAATGCACACAAAACAAAAACTTTGATGCTTTCAGATGCGTATGCATTATTTATACTTTATTGTTGAATGTTTTTTCTTTGATTTTATACACTTTTTGTATTACATTTTTACTCATTTTTGCGACATTTATAAACAAAGCAACTCATGGACATTTGAATTTAAAATACAAATTTTATTAACTATTTAATTTGGGTTTGCTAAAATGTTCAATCGTGGCATTGTAAAAATTCAAACAAATTAATTTTTAATATTATTTTTCTTAAACAGTTCTAAGTCTTAAAAAGGCTTATAATAGAAGATTGAGATTTTATCCTTAACTGACAAATTTTACTGATCGAATTGAATATGAGTTTGGCGTCCTTCTTACAAAAAACTTTTTATCTAATTTTAAACCTTATATATCCTTATTCGGCAATGTTCTAATAAAGATGACTAAGTTCAGATTGGCAAATCGAAGAAACGCGATAAACCAAAGATTTGACAAGAGAACAGAACAAAATAATGATAAGACTTGTGCATGTAGATATCTACTTCTCTTTACATCTTTAGAACAGTGACTCCCAAAATGGTCTATGTCGACCCCCAGGGGTCTAGAAAAAAAATTTGGGAGTCGATGAAATGAAAATGGGGGTCCACGAAAAATTTAAAAAAAGACAACTGTACATTATATTACGTATGTATTTTATTATTAACATGCAATATGTTACCATTTTGAAAAATAAATTAAGAAAATAAGAAATCCACTACTGTACAGCTGCGTGTTTTTTGAAGAATTTCCAATACACACTCTCATTTGATTGTTTTTTTTTCATAGAATTTAAATGTTTTTATATAGGAAACATATTAAAAAAAAATTATTTTAGAAATAAACTACATATTTTGGCCGGTCACATAAATAAATATATATGTCTCAATATTTACTTATTAACGACCTTGGTAGGCATTTATTATTCTTTTATAGATACATATATCTTACCGAATAACTTCACAAAAAAAAAAATAGTACTTTTGTCCATTGGTCGTTATACTGTGGGCCAGTTCGGATTACTGGAATGTTCGGATTACGAAAGTTCGGATTATGGATATTGCACTGTACATACTTCTCTATTTTAAAATTAAAATTTTGAATTGTTGCTAAAATGGAACCAGTGAATTTTTACACATGACAGTCGAATGTACGTAGAGATAAATCGCATAACAATTTGTTATTACTATTCGTTGTATAATATTTTATTTTATTTTAGACTTTTTTTGTACCGATTTTATCTTTAATGAAATTTTCGTTACCTTTATAATTTGAGTGGATTTGGTATATGAATAACACAATAAATGCCATTGATCCAAATTGATTTTCTTGAAGAAAATACACCTTGGTCATTGATTCTTGATGGGAAATTTCCTAAGGCTATCCGCCAACATTAACCCTGCATTCCGTTGGATAACATCAACGTGAAATTTGATCCATATGCGTGAGTTACATATATTCATCTACATTCCTTTCGTCGATTAAAAACTTTGCTTCATCAACTTATTAAATAGTAAATATTAAAATTCTCTAATTAATATAAAAATTAAATTTGTTTACCGCAAATATTTAAATTAACTCATTTTAAAATTGTTTTTCTTACTATATGTAAAGAAATACCGGTATTCTTTTAGTTTAGTTTTAAGTTTAATTAACTAAATGATAAAAATTGCTATCCTTAGTTTTAAGTAACCTTACTGAATTTTACCTTATTGTTTTTGTTTTGTTTTTGAATATAGGATTATAAATATCTTTTGAGATTGAATCAATGAATTATTCCTGTGTAACTTTTTATTGCAGATAAGACTTTAATAGTTTAGTCTTAAAATCAAAGTATTTGGCATCCTTGACTTCGGAAGTTAATTGACCAATTTTGACTATTTTTCTAATTGTTTAATAAATTTCTTTACATTGTTTGTTAGCGCACTCTTCGCTTACCTAAACTACCTGAGTTTTTTACGCAACAATTTTTGGCATCCCTTGTGGGGAATAACATATTTGAATGGAAAATAAACAATTTAGTTTGTGCTAATTGTTTTTCTTTTGTCTTGAATACACGCCTGGATTAGAAATATCGTTTCTATATCTGATTTGATTTTCGTTATCTAGTATCGTATCTTTATCTAAAATGTCTCTTATCTATGCTTTACTTTTTAAAGAAATTAGTTATAAAATTTCTATCAGAGAACAAACCCCTTTGTCTACTAAAGATCAACGTCGTAGACAGTTGCGTTCTATTCTGCATCGCAAATCTAGTGACGAATCTAAGGTTCTAGTGTCTACCTATGCTTTTATGCAAGATGTCTCCAAAGTATCTAATTTTTTGAAAGATTCAACTTCAAAAATTTTAGGTCTTTCTGATTTTTCTTCTGAAAGTCCTTATGTTATCGACCGAATTTCTCGAATTATTGTCAAAAATGATGAAAGAAAAAATATTGTTGCACAATTAAATGAATCTTTTGTTGATTTGGAAAGCGAATTTCTTTTACGTTTGGATAGTACTTCCGACATTGAGTCACAATTACAAAATACCTCGATTAAAGAAACTACCGTATCTCATTCGTATAGTATGCCGGTTTGTAAATGGAATTTGATGTTTTCTGGTTCTTCAAATAAAAGTAACTTAATCCAATTTTAAGAAAAAGTTCATGAATTACGCTTACCTCGTAATATTTCTTTCCAAGAATTATTCGACTCTGCCGTTGGTCTTTTTGAAAAACAAGCTCTTATCTGGTATCGTTCTGTTCCACATACCGTAAATAACTGGCACAATTTTGAAAAACTTTTGAAAGAAACTCTTCTTCCATTTTCTTATGATGATGACCTTTTATCTGAAATTAAGCAGCGTACTCAAGGAGAAAACGAGTGTGTTGCTATCTTCATTGCTATAATGCAAGGTATGTTTAACAGATTGTCTACACCCACCCTCGGTTAAAGAACAACTTCGTATAGTAAAAAGAAATCTTCATCCTTTCTTTATCTGACATTTGGTCTTACAGGATACTCCAACGTTTCCTATTCTCTTGGATATTTGTCGTAAGTTGGAAAATAGTCGTCAACAAATTAAAAAATATGATCCGCCACCTTCAAGAAAAGTGAATGTTCTTTTAGCTCCTGACTTTGCCTATACAGTTGATATCAGTAAGACTGATTCAATCCCGGAATTATCTTTGTCTGTCGTTACGTGTTGGAATTCTCAAAATAATGGACATATCTATTCTAACTGTAAATTACCTAAGAAATTTTTTTGTTATGGATGTGGAACTCCTAACATAGTTAAGTCAAAGTGTTCTTCTTGTTCCTCTAGACGTAATGTGGTTTCTGGAATTCCTGCTGGTCAACCGACTGTCTCTTCCAAAAAAACGAGTCTGGCGCACGAAGAGGTGCAGTGTGTCCCGAAAGTCTAAGTCATCTCAACAAAAATATCTTCCGTACCATCCAAAAGAAAGAGTAAAGTTGTCTAAAACCTACTTTTCTAAAAATGAATGGTCTGCTTGGTTAAAACCCATTGCTAAGTTTTATCGTAACTCTTCCTCACAAAGTTTACCTGAATTATCTCTTCTCTTTGTCTCTATGCCGAATGACAATCGTCCCTACATTAAGTTTTTCTTGAATAATCAAGAACATATAGCTCTTTCAGACACAGGTGCAAATATCTCTGTTCTAGGTAAAGATGCTTTACATGTCGTCTCTTCTTTCTCTACAGTTTTGAACGATCCCTCTATTCTAATATCTACTGCCGATGGAAAACCTCAAACAGTATCTCAATTTATTAAAATTTCTATTAGTATTAATAATGTCACTAAGCATGTGAAATTTTATGTAGTGTCGTATTTCTACTAGCTTTATTTTTGGAATGGATTTCTGTCATCTGTTTAATATATCTATGGATTTTCTTTTTCTTCGTTCTCTATACCTGTTTGTAGTGTAAATAAAGTTAAGAGTATCTGATCAAGTTCTTGAAAATATCAGTAAACTTGAAGATATTGTTAAGAAATTTAAGTCGTTATCTCCTGATACCTTTTTACCTGAAACGCATTTATCTTCTCACTATATCGATACTGGGAATACTAGGCCAATTAAGTAACGTCAATATCCTCTTTCTCCTTCCTTACAAACTCATCTTAATAGTGAAATAGATCGTCTTCTGGAACAAGGTGTTATCGAAAAATCTAATAATCCTTGGAACTCTCCTGTTTTACTTGTAAAGAAAAAAGATGACTCTTATCGTATGTGCTTTGATGGTCGTAAGCTAAATGAAGTAACTGTTCGTGATTCCTACCCGTTGCCTAGGATTGACTCTTATCTTAAATAAATTTCGTGATAGTCAAATACTTTCCCTTAATTGATCTAAAGCAAGCCTTTTTTCAAATTCCTCTTGATATCGATTCTCGTCCTAAGACTGCGTTTACTGTTCATGGTAAAGGTTTTTTTCAATTCAAACGAATGGCTTTTGGTTTGTGTAATAGTGCTCAGTCAATGCAAAGACTTATGGATGCAGTGCTTGGTCCAGAACTTGACCCCTATGTTTTCGTCTATCTTGATGATATAATTATCGCCACTCCTACCTTTAAAAAACATTTAGAGGTTCTTAATTTGGTTTTCTTAAAGCTTAAGAAGCTAATTTATCTGTAAATTTTGAAAACTGTAAATTTATGCGTGATTCCCTTGTCTTTCTTGACTTTGTAGTTGATAAAGATGGTTTGCGTACCGACTCTAAAAAGGTTCAGTCAATTTTAGAAGCTCCCGTTCCTAAAAATACTACTGAAGTTCGTAGAGTAATGGGTTTGTTACAATATTATCGTCGTTTTATTAAAGATTTCTTTACTATTAGTGCCCCTATTAATGCTCTCTTGCATGGTAACCCCAAAGGACAATCTATTGTTTGGACTTCTGAAGCCGACCAAGCTTTTTCTACTTTAAAAAAAATATTTACTTTTGCTCCTCTCTTATCTAGTCCCGATTTCTCTAAGCCTTTCTTCATTCAAACTGATGCTTCTGACGTTGGTCTAGGTGCTGTGCTTTTTCAAGAAGCAGATGGTTTTGAACATCCTGTAGCTTATGCTAGCCGTATCTTAACTGAAGCTGAGAGAAAATATACCGTTTCTGAAAAGCGGTGTCTTGGTGTTTTGTTTGATTGCGAACATTTTTGAGGTTATGTTAAAGGTACAAAGTTTACTGTCTTTACCGATCATTCTTCTTTGCTCTGGTTAACTAAACTCAAAGATACTGCAAATCGCTTAGCTCGTTGGTGTCTTCGTTTGTCTCAATTTACCTGTTCTATTAAACACCGTAAAGGTTCCGTAAATGTTCCTGCTGACTATCTCTCTCGTTACGTTAATCTTCTTAAAAATTTTGAATTAATTCCTGATGACGGGTATACAAGTATGTTATCTAAGGTTATATCTAATTCCGCTGATTATCCTGATTTTACAGTAAAAGATGGTATTTTATATAAACATTTGCGTCGTAAACATAACGTAGTTTCTAACTTATCTGATTGGAAAATTGTTGTTCCTACAGAAAATAGAAATAAAATTATTTGAGAATTCTATAATGAAGTTACTTCTGGTCATTTTAGAGTTTTTAAAACTGTCTCTCCTATTACCGAATTTTATTATCGGCCAAAATTATTATCTTTTGTTAAAAAATATGTCTCTAGTTTGTGGTTTTCAAAAAGCTCCTAATGTTGCTTGTGCTGGATTTATGGGCAAATACAAAAACATTAACTTTCCGTTTCAGATGATTTTTATAGACTTTATGGGTCCGTTCCCTCGTTCTAAGAAAGGAAATACTCAAAAGCTAGTAATTACCGACTGGTTTACGAAATTTGTCATGATGAAACCCTTATCTAACGCCACTACCGTATCTGTTGTTAAATATTTTGAAGAAAATGTCTTCACTATCTTTAGCGTACCTCAAATTATCTTGTGTGATAATGCACAAATTTTTATGGCTAAACAATTTACCGAATTTACCTCCAATCATAAAGTTAATATCTGGTATAGTGCTCGTCACTTATCTCAAGTAAACCCTACCGAACGAACCAACAGAACTGTTCTAGCCACTATTTCTTCCTTTATTAAGAAAACCATCGTTGTTGGGACAAAAATGTTTTCAAGATTGCTCAAGCCATTAGTTTATCTAGACATGAAGTAATCCAATTTTCTCCTTCGTTTCTAATGTTTGCTCGTACTGTACCTGTTGATGGATCTTTCTGATAGGTTTGTAGTAAAAAGCTAGTATACCGATAAGATTGAAAAAACGTGTAAGTAGAAAAATAAGAAAACACCTTAAAGAATGGCAGAATATGAAAAAAAATAATGAGAACATAAAGAAACGCATTAAAGAACAAAGAACAAAATAGGCAACAAAAATTAGAAGATTTATTTGATATTGTTCATTTTGATGCTTTAAGTATCATGACTGTTGAAGAGGACAAGCAATTTTTATTAAGACAACGAAAGAAAGGACGACAGGGTGTAATTGGTTCAGTAGACAGAAAAAAATTAATGAAATGGAAGAAAATGGAAGAAAAAGGACGTATTAAAAAACTGCGCGAATGTGAAAGCAAAAATATATGACAAAAAAGGTTCTCCTTTCTTTGTCATTGTTGTCTAGTAGCGATAAAACAAGTGAATCTGATTTCGAAGTCGCATCAGAATCTCCGCAAGCGAAACCACCCCAAAAGCGAGCTCGAAAAGATATTTTTATAAGCCAATTAGCTTCCAGCTTTGATGTCTGTAAATTGAGTGATAGAAAAGCGACTACGGTCGTCGTCTCTACTTTAAAAAGTGCAGGTTGTTTGAAAAATCGAAACGAAGTAGCAGAGTCTCTGAAAACCGAGTTCAAACATGGTTTGCCATTAACAATTTATTGGGATAGAAAGTTAATTGAAGATATTACTGGGCATAAAACTGTAGATCCTCTTGGTATCTGGGCATAGGATTAATCAACTTCTGGCGGTTCCAAAATTGGAACGTGGAACAAGTACAGCCTGTGCGTCAGCTGTCTACGAAGCAATAAATTCATGGGGCTTGAGCGATAAAATAAAATGTTTATGGTTTGACACTACAGCTGTAAAAACCGGTTTAAAAATAGAGCATGCGTTTAATTGGAGAGAAAAATGGAGAAAGATATGCTTTGGCTTTCTTATCGCTATCACATTTTAGAAATTATGTTATCAGCTGCAGTGGATCAATCGCTCGGACCGTCTAGTAGTCCTGATATTCCATTGTTCAAAAAGTTTAAGAAAAATTAGTATAACATTGACCAAAAAGATTATAAAACAATAATTAATGACACTACTTCAAACATCGAGGAAAATGTTGTCGCTGACAGGATTTCATTTGCGCAAAAACAACTCCAAGTGCATCAACCTCGAGACGACTACAAAGAATTGTTACATCTTACAATCATTTACTTGGGTGGAGTACCCGAAAAAAGTATTTTATTTAGGAGACTAGCTGGGCTACACCGGGCTAGATGGATGGCAAATGCTTTGTACTGCTTGAAAATTTTCTTATTTAAACATCAGTTTCAAATGACAAAAAAAGAAGAGAAAGTTGTGAGAAAAATATGCATTTTCACGTTGATAATATATACATATAAAGTACTGGTTTTAAGCCCTTGCCGGATGGTTAGCACCGAGAAACGACTTACAATTATTGAAAGACCTTAAAGACTTTGATAGGATAAACCCGGAAATTGCTACTGTTGCCCTGAAGAAAATACTGGGCCATTTGTGGTATTTGTCGAAAGAGCTGGTTTCTTTCGCATTTTTCGACTACAAACTTTCAGTTCAAGATAAGAAACGAATGGTAGATGCACTAAAAATCGAAGGCACAAAAGATTGCTCAAAAAGAAAAAGCATTGATGTAGAAAAGAAAATTGAAGACTTTGTGACGAGCAATTCCTTACGATTTTTTCAGATCATGGGGATCTCATCAGAGTTTTTGAATAAAGAGGTTGAAACTTGGGTTGCAGACGGTGATTTTTAGGCGGCAAAGAAAATCGTTCATTCTATGCGAGTAGTGAATTATATTGCTGAGTGTGGTGTTGCCTTAATTGAGGAATTAAATAAACGGTTAACCACAGATGAAAAACAAAAGCAATTTTTGCTTTTGTTGCTGAAAGATTATAGAAAAAATACCCTAACTCCAAGAAATCAACACTTGTATCGCAGTAATACATGATTTTAATATTTCAATGTATTGTATTGTATTGTAATAGTAACAATAATTTTGCATGCTAAATGTCCGTATCAATAAATAAAATTTTTCAATTAATGTATAGTGTTTTTTGTAAAATTCAAACCTTGGTAGCAACCCCTAAATATTATTTTAAAATTGTAAAAAAATTATTTGATTAGTTCTTTAAGGTTTGATTCAAATAAGGACCACGCTAATTTAGATAGTTTATTAATATAACGTAAATGTTTTTCCAATCTGATGTCGAAAGCTCTTATAGTTTTTCCTATATAAAATTTGTTACAGGAGCAAACTAGTTTGTAAATGCCACTGTTTTTATTTTTACTGCGATACTCAATGTCCGCTGAAAAAAATTTTATGTAAAGTAGCAGGTTTGGAAAAAGAAATTTTGAAATTAGAACATTTATTTAAATTAGAAAAAAAAGTTGTGGAAAACTCTCAAAAATAAAAAAAAACATCGTCAACGTATCTTAACCAACAGGCCACATGATTTAAAAAAAGGAGTTTTGTAGTGATATAAGAAATTTCCAAATAGTGTTTGCAATATCTTTTCTATCTGTCACCATTGTTCCTTTGTGGTTTTTAGTTTCTTTATCACTAGTTTTCCTTTACTTCTTCTGGATCTTAGCACTTTCATATTCATTTTCTGTTAGTTTCTTAATCACGTCCTTTCGGATATATTTTTTCATTTTCTTATTTAATTCTGTCCGTCTTTCTTTTTTCTTGTTATAAGTTTGGTTGTTTGATCGCTAATTTTTTCGTTTTTCTTGGGGAAGTCTTTATGCAGTTTGCTATTTTGTCTGTAAGTTCGTTTAGTTTAAGTTTGTCTAAATTTTCAATGGGTTCCAGTTTTCGTTCTATTACATTGTTGTATTGTCTTCCTTTTATCTGTAAATCTGTTTCTCTTTTCGGTATGTTGTTTTTTTTTCAGGCAGGTGTTTTGACAATTTTTCCTAGCAAGTCTATGGTTACTATCCGTATTAAATCGATTTATAATCGTGACATTTCTACACATATTTCTTACGGAGAATAGGATGTAATCGATCCCGTTCTTTGCTTTGCCGTCAGAGCTCTTCCAAGTCCACTTCTTTTGTGCCGGTTTTTCAAATATTCATACAGTATAGGTTTTCTTTACATAGAAATTCAAACATTACTTGCCCTCTTGGGTTTACCAATGTTTTCTGGGTCTGTTACGGTTTTAGGCCCAATTTTGGCATTGAAGTTTCCCATAATAATTTTTTGCTTGGTCTTTTCTTGATTTATACCTGTTGCGAGGTTTTCGTAGAATTGTTGGGCATCTTCGTCTGTTGGTCGACAAATGTCAAAAATTAAAAAATTTAAATTAAAATTGACATTAAAAAACATAGCCATAGATAATATTGGAAAATAAAAAAAATGAAAAAATAAACAAATTTAAATTTATTATTAAGCAAAGAAGATTATCTAAATTTTCATTAGAATGACGGTGAATTTCAAGATGAAAAAATGAATTAATAAAATACGATTAGCAACAAAAGAAGTGTTTGGTATACCAAAATTTAAATACCTTTTAATAAAATAAATATGTTCCTTTAATCTGGTTTTGAACTATCTACCAGTTTTTCCTACGTAAGAAGAATTGCAAGAAGAGCAAGAAATTCTGTGTGCACCAGATTTATCTAAAGAAGAAACAAAATCTTTATCATTAACAACAAAATATTTTAAATTATGATTAGTAGAAAAAGAAATAAATATATTAAACTTTTTAAAATAATTTTTAAGAAGAAGGGAACAACAATTAACATAAGGCATAGAACGATAGATATTAGCACTATGCGATTTATTTTGAAAATATTTTTTTAAAGAAATGATATAAACGAACTTTATAAAAAACATTGCTTAAGATATGAAAAGGGTAACCATTAATATAAGCAATTGTTTAATAGTTTCAAATTTTTTATTAAATCTACACTCAGAAAGAGGAATATAAAAGAGGCGATTAAATAAAAATCGAAAAAAAACAATTTTATGATTAAAAGGATGTTTAGAATAAAAGAAAATTAAGCAATCAGTACAAGCTGGTTTACGATAGATTTCAAAACTAAATTTTTCATTATTTCGTAAAAGAAGAAGATCCAAATATGAAACAGAGTTTTTTTGTAAAGTTCGTTTATATTGTAACAATTATTAAAACTAATTTATTTATACACAAAATTTGTACACGTTTATAACTACACAAAATTAATTAAAACTAACGATATTTAATAAAAACACTTATGTTAATTTATATAGTACACTTACTGAAATATAATGTCCGCGGATAACTTCACACACTTTTCACATTCTTTCGTGCACGGTCTATACGTGAATAAAAAAAAAACACGTGAACGCTCGCAAAATTGACAAAAACTTTGCGAATGTGTTAATATCATTTCTTCAATATTTTTTTTAAATAAATCGGATAATGCTACTATCTATCGTTCTATGCCTTATTTTATTTCGTTTTCTCTCTTTCTTAAAAATGTATGTAATAAAATTAAAAGTCACTATTTTTGTTCAACGCTTTTACAAACTGCTTCATTAGACCCAGTTTAATATGAAGAAGGGGGAAAATGATTTTTGTTCGCTCCACCAAAGGTTCGTGTATTATGTTTGGGTCGCTAACATTTAAATCTATTCTCACCGGTCAATTTTTCTGAGTTCAATGCTTATCCCTCGCTCTGCTGTCCCACAAACACAAAAAACATTGATATTTTATGAATCCAGCTTTTGGCCAAGTAAAATTACCATTTTAAGATCTACACAGATGATCCACTTATGTTCGTTATATTTAATTAGTTCCATCACATTTTTAAATGTTTCGTATGCTTCCGTCCGAAGCACAAAATTGCCAATTCAAATTGAACCCAATGCAATTCCATTGTGCAATAGAACGCACTTTAAACTTCTCTTAGAGCTGTCCAAAAATAATCGCCAATCACTTAGGTCATATTGCGTCACACCCATAGAATTTAGTAAACCCAGCACATCATGGCAATATACTAAATCATTGTCTACTTTAAAATATTGCAAAAGTTCTTTCTCTTTTGTACGAAAGAACGTAACTTTTGTGCCTTTTTCGATTAAATGCTTTTCGTTCAGTCTTGAAGTTAGTAATTCTGATGCATTTTTGGAAGATTTAAATTTCTTACTAGATCGTTTAATCGACCTGGTTAAATCTCTGAGGTGTAGAAGAAATAGTAGGACTGCATTTAAAATCCATATCGTCATCATGCTCATTCATCACACAAAACAGATCTTTCTCAAATAAAAGAATGAGGCACTGGACGCCTTTCAGAATCTAAGTTTCAGTAGGTGATTTTTTACCTGTTTTTTTTTGTGTAGCTTGTAGTTTTTCTAAGGCAGAAATAACAATAATTTTTGTGTTTTTTAGGCTCTTTTTAAAGCATGGGAATGCCAAGTGCTATTTTCGTGCGTTTTTCTTTGCTCCACTGTCGTAAATTTTCAACACAAGGCTTGCAAACTTTATGCGGAGCCCAATACTTTTCCTGGTCGCCAAGTCTAACTTAAAGATACGCTAAATACATTTTCTTCGCAAAGTCGCTAATGTTTATCCTCTAATTTAGAACAGTAAAGCTTCCACATTATCAGATCTAAGTCAGCAAAAAAAAGTATAAATGTATTGGCCAGAATAATTTAAATTCTTCATTTAGGAGAAGCATACAAAATCACGTTCGCCTTTTTTATGGCTACGTGTCGTGCTTCAATCGTGTACTTTATCAGGTTACTGAGATTTATTAAGACCCGTAAGCCAACAACATATAGTAACAACTAAAATAATTACAGATAATTTTACAACATAGAACTTACGAGAAAAGTTTAAAGCGGAACAATGAACCGCACCAAGAACATGAGCAACTTTATAAGACTAGAGTTTCATATAATTGAGCCATTGAAAGGTAAAATGGTATAAGTCAGTTTAGCATTGTTCTGAATTATAATGCTGTAAAGATAAAGGCTATTAACAAAAATCTCATAGTTATTTAACGATTACTGATTCAATGAAAGAAATGTAATACATGTAAGATTAAATGTTGGGCAGAATTGGCATTGGTAATTTTCAAAGATTGAATAATTCTGTAAAATGGCATATGCCACTTTGATTTTCAAGATAAGGTTAAATTAATTTATTATTTCTAATTACAAAAATAAAATATTCTGAATAATTGTTACATGTCGTTATTTTGTATTTGTCAAATATATTTATTCTAAATTAAAATTAACGGCTGCACTAGTTTACACGCCACTACTAATTGTCAAATCATCTTACGGGTGGGGATAAACGCGATACAGCAAATAACGGCCATTTTACTTGCTTTTTATCTTTTTGAAACTACTGCAAATCTGAGTGTTATTTCATGTAGTAGTTTTTCTTTCTGCTGAATTTTCTTCGTTAGTGATTTCTATTCTATTACGCTTTTAGCGGCTCTGCTAGGGAAAACGTGTTCCAGGTATTGGGTTAATTACGCCACGTTCCAGGAAGGAAAGCAATTCCAAACATGGCATCGGCACGTTATCTTCTTACCTTTCCTTAGCGAGTTCGTGGGGTTTATTTGTAAGAATGGGCTTGTCTGTCAGTTTCGTCTACTACGCAAATCACTTGACAGGTCTTTTACAAACTAAGTGAACAACGAGGTTCACATATCAAAATTGCACATCAGTATCGTTGATATAATGTATATGTATATTGACTAAACGTTTTTTTGAACTATGTATTTTCCACGTGTTACGGTAAGAAATTGGACGTAACTATTTCGTTGAGCAATGTCCACAGTAGCTCAGTACTTGTAGGCGAAATTGGGTCGGGATTGATGAGGGTAAGAAAAAAAAAAGATAATTGTGAGTCAGAGAAAGGGCGCCACGAGATTCAAAATTAATGTTGTTTGGAACTGGAGATCCGAATCTTGAAGATATCTTCAGCCTTGTGGCGAACGATGGTTTGCTAGCAAAAGGAACTAGGAAAAAGTTTGAAACAAATACATCAAAGTCGATTTGATCTGGTTATATTGAAAAAATTAAATTGATAAGATAACGAATATAACAGATAACAAAGTAAATTATAAGTTCATATCTTGTGAAATAGAAAAAAAACGCTTAACACTTGGAAACAAAAGGCATTTCTAATTATACCTTGACAAACCAAACTAAACCAAATGATTTAGGTAGTAAACGTTAAATAAAACAAAATAATAAAAAAAAATATCAGAGTACGATTAATGACTGTACTGGAAATGAGCCAGTAAATGGAAAATAAAATATCTTACCTTTCATTAATATCCAGCTGATTCCTTGCGCAAGAATTCCAACTGGCAAGCAATCTATATAAAATAAAATAAACCAAAGGGCTATAACAGTAGCCAGTTCAAATATGATAAAATAATTCTAAACAATTACTAACTCCAAACACTAATCGAATGCTGAATTTAAATTAATTAGCAATAGAAATATTAAGTTTAAATGTAAAAGCAAACAAATGGTCAAGGTAAACTAGAGCACAAATACTATCAATTGTGATTACAAGTAAAGGAAAAATTATAAAGCAAATTGAATTTATGAATGCGTATCAAATTAACACATCTTTTTAAGATAAGACACAAATATTTGTATGTAGCAATATTAATTTAATTAAAGTTATGATGTAGCAAAATCGATACGAGAGTAATTTAGTAGTAACATTTAGGTAGTTAAAGCTACTAAATTTAATGTATTAGTTAACTTAGCATTTGAAGTAATTGAAATTTTTGTTGTGCGACGGTGACTCCAAAAAGGCCCAAGGTAAGATGGCGACCAGACGTAAACGACGCGACGGTGAGACGATGCGTTATGTGGTTAGCGTAGATAACCAAAAATTGAAGAAGCGACGATCAATGACGACAAAAATCACAAGTAAAATTATGTGTAGAACCATACGACGCCATAAGTAAAACCATAAGAAAACCATCAGTAAAACCATAAATTAAACCATAAAGAAAACGCTATGGAATTAATAAAAAATTAATGTTAGAAATTTAACGAAAATGTAGTACATACCCTGGGAATTTTCCGCAAGCGTTACACAGTAATTTAATTGTAGACACCTTTTGAATGCATATATCCGTAAAATACGATTAATGAATATTAGGAGTAGCAATTTTTCCCCAATTAAACATTAAATTTGTCGGAAATTCACTTAAAGCCGATAAAAATCGAATTTTTAATAAGAAACGTGAAAGATCGGCACTGCATTCACATAAAGAATGTCGAACTTTCTTTTTCGATAAAACGATATCCCAAAAAACCCAAATTGGAAATTTTGAAAACGCACGCAACGTTTAAAGTCTAATTTTTATCTTCCTATTTAATAAAAATGTTAATTCTAACGCCATCCTGTGGTCAAGCATTAAAGGATTAATAAAGAAATCTGGGTATGAACAAAATTAAATAAAACTTTTATAATATAAATTAAAATAACGCACAAAGGCGTTACACATGTGTCTATATAATGTATTGCTAAAGTTGTATTGTTTTATGTAATATTTAGATAAACATCTACACAAAGCAATACAACTTTTTAAGGCTATAGACTTAGTATACCATTCAGTAACTATCACACTGGTACTAACATCCTTAATAAACCTAACATTTAAAAATAGCAAAAATCCTTATTTTTTGTTTTTAAAATAAGTTTTAAATGCGGGATGTAACTGTTAAAAACGTTTAAGGTGTTATAAATTCCTGTTTCGGGAATTCATGTAACGATATCATCACCATAGCATAATATAAATGTCGGCCATGTATTTTGAAACTTCCTAATATAGGTGACGCCGGATTGCCCATAGCAGGACCAAATTTTTTTATACATTTTGTCACTAAACGTAAACTAACTCGAATCAAAAAAGGAGTTCAATAATTTGGACAGTTACTGAATGGTATCCTAAGCTTATAGCATCGAATAGAACAATCAGTTATTTATCTAAACACCTACACTACTAATCAATGTAATTATAAAATATGTTTGAGCAGTCATCAACTCCATGAAAAGAACTTTAACATTCTAAAAAAATACTGAGGAATAACATCCATTCTATTCTTACTAATAGGCTTATGTGGAAATCATTCAATCTTGAAATTTGGTTTCCGAGCTGGTTACCGTATCGTTGATGATTTTTTTGAAAATTAGAATTAATTTTAAGTTTAGAGTCGAATCAGCAAACATACGACGGTTATGATGTTCAAGTGGTTTTAGTTTTTAAGTCAACACAATTTCATATGCGAATGTTTTAATATAATTTCTTCAAATTAAAAAAAAAATAAATCGGAAAATGCTAATATACATTGTTCTATGCTTTATTTTATTTCGTGTTCTCTGTTTCTTATAAAATTATTTTAAAAGGTTTAATATTTCTATTTTTTTATAATAATCATAATTTAAAAACTGTTATTGCTAATAATAAAGATTCTGTTGCTACTTTAGATAAATCTGGCGTGTATAGAATTTCTTGCTCTTTTTGCAATTGTTCTTATGTAGGACAAACTGGTAGAAAGTTCAAAACAAGATTAAAAGAATTTATTTTGTTAAAAGATAATTACATTTTGGTATATCAAACACTTGTTCTTCTTTTGCTAATCATATTTTACCGGTCATTCTTTGTTTTCTGACTTTAATGTGAAAATTCTTCATATTTGTAACAAAACTTCTTTTCTTAATCATCTTGAAATTCATCGTCCTTATAATGAAAATTCAGATAATTGTCTTAATGAAATTCTTGATTTAAATATTTCTTATAATAATAAATTTTAATTTGTTTATTTTTTAATTTTTTGTAGCATATTATGGGTGTGTATTTAATGTCAGTTTCAATTTAAATTTTTGAATTTTTGGCATTTGCCATTTACATTTTATAATTTCATAATAACTTGTAAGCTTAACTCATTTGCTTTTAGTTTAACTGACGATGACAATTAAAATTGTCGAAACTAGTTTTCTTGTGTATAATAATTACTATTTGTGAATTGACTTAGTGAAAATATCAAATTTAAATTATTTTAACCAAAAATTTATAATTTTTAAAATAAAACCGTAAACTTGAGACTAGGAACATTTAGTTGAATAACCTCAAATTTACTACAATATAACGTTTTTATTTATTTATTGTTTGTAAATAGTTTCTACTTTATAAATCATCGCATCGCTATTTTAAATTGTGTTAATAAACATGCTTTACATTAAAAAAAAATTCATTTTGACAAAAGAACAATACAAAAATAACTAGAAATTTTTTTTAATTTTAATTAAACATCGTTTTATTTAAGTACACTCGTGAATTATATAACGAATACAAAATCAAATTTATTCAAAATTAATTTTAATCTAAAGTAAAAATGCTGCACCGTTTGAAATAAATTAAATAGATAACCATTAACAAGTATCTTTTGTATTTAATTATATCGAAATGTTAATGAAACTGGTGGTTATTTTTTTATAATTAAATTTAATTTTGATTAAACGTTTTTAAAGTATACGTCAATCTGCATTTTAATTGCTTAAGAAAACATCTTAATGAGTCAGGAAAAAAAGTTTTACTTTTGAGACAATTTTTAAAATCTTGCAATTTAGATATACACGTAATTTAATTGATAGAAGGTATAAGATACGCATTAAAACTAGAATTAGACCACATCGCTAACAATATTTTAAGATCTACTCGTGGCATTCTACTGTTTAAGACAAGGTAAACAAGTTTTTTGTTCTTTAAATGAGCTATCATAGTAGCCCATCTTCAACAAGTAGGTAGTTTCCCTAATGAGGATGGGGTGTTATACAGTGGGTGTAAGATGTACGATAACAAAACCAATTTAAATTTAAGTACATGTTTTTGTCTTCTTAATCAATCAAGCTGTTTAATACTATATGTGCATGCTTGGTATCAAAATGTATTGTAGTGTCACGGTAAATATAAATTATCTACGTATTTTCTATATACGTTTAGCATAAATTAGTTTTTTAATAATTAATGTACAATTTCATGCAATTTTTATAAGTATACAATTTAAGCATTACTAAAATTGGTTTTCCACAATTTACTCAATTTTTTCGTATCACAATCTGTGCCGTGCAATATATTTTTAATGTCTAAAAAGATTTTCTGAAAGAATTAGTAGTTCGTGTCCTGTATACGAGTTTACATTACTTAATTGAAATTCGAAAGTGTTTGTGATTTTAATACACCGGACTCCATCTTGAGCGAACCGAATAAACTAAACACTTTTACAGCGTTCTTAAAGAGGGCAGCACTAGAAATCGTATTTATTTTAAAACTCAATAAAATAGTATTCAACTATATTGATGTTTCGTTACTAATTAAAACCCAAATATTTTTATTAAAGAATTTAATTAAATTGTACAATTGCACTTGCTGCAGATAAAACTTTAATTTTGTTACTCTAATTAGGGTGCGGTTTTAAAGATAATTGAAAAATGACAATACGATTCTACAAAAAGTTTAATGTGGTTGCACAAGCGAAGCAAAAGGGGGGATTAATAGAATTTGCATTGAAGTTGAATTAGCTTGTAAAACGACTTCAGAATTCAATTTTCTCAAATTAGACAATTGTGTTTGAACTCACTTACATTGAATTTACTGTCTTGTAATTTGACGAGTAACGAAGCACCTTAATGAGTATTTTCCTTAGGGATGCTACCAGTGCATAAACCAATGAACAAGTACATTAGGTACAACGCAAACATTACTCTAATAATTATTATGCATAAAATTTATTTCCTAAATAATACTTAATAAATTATTATTTTATTATTATCACTTATTATAAAACGCATTTTCATTTCATTGAAGAGACTGGTATTTTAAGACACACATGTGGTGTGCGGTTTATTAACTTAAGATACACGAGGCATGCTGACAAATTACAAAGCATATGACACTCTTTGATATTTCAGTGTGTTTCATCTCGTTCCATAAGCGTAAGATGTTTCAATTAGTCACGCAGTGCTCATGAGATTTTAAACAAGAGTTAATACTTTTGAAATATGTATTTGGCAAACCGCGCTGTCACATAACGTTGTTAAAATATATTTGAAAAACCACTGACGCATTCTTTTCACGATATGATAAATATTTACATTTTTGTTTATTTGTCTTCACGCTTATATTAACTTAAAATTCATATTTGCATACATCTACTTCAGGTAATTAAAACTGAAAATTTAATGACGCAGAACTTATAAGATATTTAAGTTTGTAAATGCTTTTTGTATGTACACATCAAAAATGCTAAAAATACGAGCGAACAGTTTTTTGTAATACGTTTCTTATATAAGGAACAAAATAAAAATTTTAACTAAAAATATGTTCTTAACAGAGCTGTATACGTATAAAGGATCATAGTAACTATTTAAAAATTCAAGTCAAGCAGGGAATTTGAGAACTTTTATTTAAAGTTAATTTTTATAGAATTAAAATTTGTAAAATTATAACAAACATAATTTCATACTAATAAAAATGTTTTTTTAAATTTATACAATTCAATGTGCAGTAATTTAAATGCGTTTGATTTTTTAAAACCAATCTGAATGATTAAAATCTAATTAAAATTGCCAAACTCACTACCTAAAACTACCTACATTTGCATTAACATATTTTAAGTCATGTAAAAATTTTATTTATACATTTACTTTTAAATTTATTTTTCTATCGTCAATAATGGTTGACATCTTTTTATTAATATAATTTTGAAGAATGCCTAATTCGTGTTGTCTACAAAGCATTTTATGTATATAATAGTAAGTAAGTAAGAATTTTATATGTAAAAATATAATAATTTAACATAAATCGTAACATATTTCTATTAATACTAATTTTTGCTTAAAAATTATTCTTAACATAATCACTCAGACCCCTTTTAAATTTATAAATATTTTTTTCGTGTTTCATTTCATATCATTATATAATTGTAAACCTTTGTACAGAAGAGAATTTTGTGACTTTGATTTTCAAGACTTTGAATGTATATGATAGTTACGTATCACTAATTTTGACATGTAGTTTGGAAGCAAATTATTAATTATTTTGTAAACCAACATTAAGGAATTGAAATATATCCGCTGTTTCACACTTAACCATTGCAAACAATCTAACATTACTGTGATTTTCGTATATTTTGAACAATGTAATATAATCCTCATAGCCGTATTTTGTTGTTTCTGTAACGGTTTTAACACGAGTTCGTAACACATTAAAAATATACTACTGCAAAAATCAAAATATGGTACAATCATCGTTTTATAAACAGTAATTCTGGCATTAATCGTCAATTTATTAGATATTCTTCCTAATAGAATAATCTTATTTGTTACTTTTTTTTATTACATAATTCATATGGTTTCTAAAATTTTGATTGTGATGTATAACTACTCCTAAATATTTAATTTCTGGAACCTGTTCTAATTCCATATTTTCAATTTTTATTTTGGTTGTACTAACGTTATTATTGAATATTGGCATTGTCTTACTTTTCAGCACATTCAATTTTAATTTGTTTGCTGGTAACCAGTTTGCAATAATTTCTAAATCTGAGTTTAATTTTAAAATACCTGAATGTACATTTTTATCAGTAATTAATACAATGGTATTGTCTGCAAACAAATTATTATTACAGCACTTAAGATTAAGTTCTAAATCATTAACATAAATTAAGAAAAACAACAGCTCTAAGACTGATCCTTGAGGTACACCTAAATTATTCTAAATTAGTACAGATTTGTAATTTTGGTACGTAGTGGTCTGAGTGCGAGATTCCAAGTAAGTTTTGACCGTTTAAGTTGGGTGTTTTTTATTCCATTCCAATTTCAGATTTCTATTTCCTCAGCACGAGATTTAGTACTGTTTCACACGAGTGTTTATTTCAAAAACCTGATTGATTTTCATTGACTATATTAACAACTGATTCTAATATTTGTTCGTACACTGGTAATATATTGATTGGTCGAAATTCTTCACACCTTTTCGTATTTTTAATTTTAGGTGTAGGTATGATTTTTGATTGCTTTCAACGTTCAGGCAACTTTCCACTTATTAAAGATTTGTTTATTAGCTCTACCATTGCATTACCAATTTCTGGCAATGCATCTGTAATAACTTGCTTTGTAATGTGATCCGTTCCTCCTTTTCGCGTAATATTACTTAAAATTTTCTTCCGATCTGATAAATTAACTTGTTCAAATTAAAGATTTAACTTGTTCAAATTAAATATTGGTTTTAATATTGGAGCTTCTTTGAAATTTTCTGGGGGCTGGTGTATACTATTATTTATGTGAGTAATGCGCTTACAAAATATTCGTTAAATTTATTTGATGTTTCCGCAAAATTACTAATATCTACATCGCATCGTCAAATATTATATTTTTTTGTTTATTCGTTTGTCCATTGATTAAATGTTTAATAATTTTTCACATGTTTTGAGGTTGTGCGCTATTTTGCTGCTTATCTTAATTACTAAGTTACTATAATTATTTCTGTTATTTTTCTAAAACCTCCAGTCATTTTCATTTCATGTTAATTTAGTAATTTTATAAAGTCTGTTCCTTTCGTTTTGGAGATTGCGTAAGTCTATTGTAAACCAAGTGTTACCTGTTCGTGTTTTTAATAGTTTTCTTTATAATTAGGTTATTTGCTGCATAACAAAGCGTTTTGTTCTGAATATTTTTTGTAGCAATTTATTGGTTTCATTTTGCAATCCATCTTTTTATGTAATGACATTTGGGAGAGGCCAGATGGTAGAACTCGAAATGAGATCGATTATATAGTTGCAGACAAATGGTCAATCGTTAAAGACGTGATGATACTAAATAAATGCAGGACGGGCAGCGACCACAGGATGGTACAATGCAAAATTCAAATAAAACTCGATAGGGAGAGATACAAACTAATAAAGAAAAAGTCACAACGAATACGGGCAGCACCGACAGATATCCAATGATTTCAGGCTAAAGTTACTGCCATACTACAAAGCGGTACCTGTTTAGATATCGACATCAACAACCTGAATGGCACAATAACGGATGCCTTAAAGGAAAGCCAAAATACATTTTGCCCTAAAGGAAAGAGGGAAGAGAACATTAGTCAAATAACAAAAGAGCTGATACTCGAACGAGACCAAATGAGGAAAGACAGTACCATCACTAACTTAGAACTGAGAGCAAAAAACAAGCAAGTCTCCAAGGCAATTAGACAAGACATTAGACACTGTCGCAGTATAAAAATTCAAGAAACCATAGAAAGTAATGGTAGTATGAAAATGTTGCGAAACAGTCTCACCGAAACTAAATTGGAAATAAACAATCTGAAAAATAAAGAGAGCAATATCACATCAAATCGGGAAGAGATCTTAAAAATAGTAGAAGAATATTACCACAAACTGTACAGAAGCCGTTACGAAGAAGAGGTAAACGCGAATATACAAGAGCAAAGAGTTATAAACCAAGAATCGGAAGAACTGCCAGATATCACCATTGGAGAAATCACAGGGTCCTTAGCCAAGACAAAAAGCAATAAAGCACCGTGAGAAGACGAAGTGATATCGGAATCCATAAAAGCCGCGGGGCCTCTATTGATGGAGAAGTTGCGAACTGTCTTCAACCGATGCTTGGGAGAAAGATCCATCCCCGACAAATGGCACAGCACAACCACCATAATATTGCACAAAAAAGGAGACAAAACGGATCTAGAAAACTATCGCCCCATAACTCTTCCCAGCCACTTGTACAAGTTGTTTACCAGGGTTAAAACATCGAGACTGGAAAGCAAACTGGACTTCTACCAACCAAGAGATCAAGTGGGGTTTCGATCAGGCTTCAAAACAAATGACCACCTGTAGAGTGTTAAAACTCTCATAGAAAAAACCATAGAATTCAACAGGCCACTAGTACTACTGTTCATAGACTTCCATAAAGCGTTTGACACGATCGAACTAAAAGCCCTATTAGATGCCCTACGAGAATGCCGTGTAGACCATAGATATTCTGAGCTGATTCGTTATATATACAAAAATGCCCATATGCTAATCAAAATACACAAAGCTAGTAGTAGTATTAGCATCGGAAGAGGGGTGAGACAGGGAGACACAATGTCTCCGAAAAGGATTAGCTTCGGGTGGGCGCAGCATGGGACGACCACCTACACGCTGGACTGACGATATAAACCGAGTCACAAACAACTGGATTCAGGCTGGGGAGGAACGGCAGAGATGGCGAGCCATGAGGGAGGCCTATGTCCAGCAGTGGACAACTAGGTCTGGTTGATGATGATGATAACCTACATTTATTTCTATTATATCATGTTCAGTTATTTTTGGTTCATTTAGTACAACAGACTTTAACTCATCTACGTTTGTAATTACTAGGTCAACTATTGTACGGTTACTTTGTTACGAGAAACTTGGGTTTACAAAGTTGAACTGTCAAAAATAAAATGTCCCACCGGTCTTCTCATAACCAAACAAAGCAACGGCTAGCACAGCTTCTTCGGAGAAGGATCGCAGGCTTTGTTATGTGTGATTATAACGTGAATCTTAAAAAAAAGACGCCAAGACGATGAAAAATTAAAGTCGAGGGATACCGTCTAACTTTCCTCGTAGTAAGCGAAGAATAAATAACACTACAAAAGTAATAACACCGAATATATATATTTATGTATCACAAAAGTTGGAATAAGCATGGAAATGTAAATTCTTGGCAACATTTATACGTAGGCTGATTAAATTAGAAGCTGCGCCGAGTGGCGAGCAACACACCGTATAACAAACTGCCCTTGTCGGACTAAATAATTACGTACACATAGCGTCTGAATTTATAAGTACATATATTTAAATTGTAGACAAATCAAACAAATTAAGCCTTCGAGATTTGATGTGCACAACTGATAAATTTGCGAAGCACAAAAATACAATTAATTGTGTTAAGTTAACATGCACGTACGGTCCTAAACGATCTAGTCCCCGAAACACAAATAAAATAATTGAAAGTAGTAATACTTACAGGTAGGTTCAGTCGAAAGTTAGCTAATCTCCGTACTTGATGTACCTAAAAAATACTATTAAACCCAGATCGGAACGAGCATATACGTTTATCACAAATAAAAAAGGTTTGTTTAGCATCCAATTATTACGAACGTAGGTGCGCAGCGTTTCCCTGTGACTTAATCAATTAAATTTTCCATGTTTGTCTTTGTAAAAGAAAGGATTGTCCTGGCGGTTCTCAACCTTTGACGGTGGATATGATAAGGACGTATCAATACTTCTACGTCATGGAATATTCCGAACAAGACCACCTGTTAGTTATCTTGATTGATAACGCAGAACAATTGGTGGCTACTAAAATCCGCTATAGAAAATTAGTAGGTGTCAATTTAAACCCTCAATAAAGAAAATTGTATACTACTTACCCCGTTTCAACCTTCCACAAATAATTGCATATTAAATTAGCAGCGTGACACAATCTAACGGTGAAGGTTAGCACGGGCGTACAAGTAACAAACTCGCCAAAAGATCTAATACTTATTGAATTGCGGGAATGCTGTCAAAAATCTGACAGTCTGGCGCAAGAGCAAAAAGGTCCTGACAAATTTCATACTAACGAGAAATTTTCCATACTGGCGAATTGAACTACTAATTTCTTCTTTTAACGTTACAACTTTCTGTTGTATGCGTAAATTCGTCAAGAATTTGTTTTATCCCTAGGCTTCTAATAACTTTTATTAATTTCGACCCATAAAAACTTTGCTTGGATACATCTATATTAAAATTCTCTATAATTATATGTCGACTGTTGTACGGAATTGTATTATCACACCCTTATTCAAAATGTTCTATAAAAATAGCATCACTTGAACTTGGTGAGTGATACAGCACCGTAATATATCCTGTTTGGAATCTTCTTAGTATTTTGATACATTAACCAACAGTTATTGGCTAATGCGAAATTCAAGATTACAGTATTCTATTACTTATAACTATTACAACCCCTACAGTTCTTCTCATTTGTGATTTACACCGGAGTAATGCATATTCTGAAAACTTGATTTCACAATCTTGTATGTCCTCAGTTACACGATTTGGTTTCATATCTTAAATTCTTGGAAATGTTTTAGCATGCTTTGTGTATTCAAATATAAAATGTTCGCACTTTCTTTACTTATTCTAAAAAATAATTCTTCTTTCTTTCTATTTTCATTTTTCGTTTAAATACAGCACTTTTTTCACTTCAGACAGGATGGTTAATGTCTAATTTCATTTTTAACTTTTTGGCCATTTAAATACAATTTGAACATGTGTGATTTTCTTCTTCATCAATAGTACATTCTTGCAACCCATGTAAACAAGCTTTTTTGCTTTACGCTCCGAGGCTTTATGGTTAAATTCATTACATTGATAGCATTTTTTGATTTCAATAGCATCATAAACTATGCATCCATCCCAACCTACGTTTATCTTTTCTTCTTTCATTATAGTCCGATACGCATACGCATTTACTTCCGCTTAAGCTATGTAACTTTTCTTTTGTGTGTACAATCTTTAAAGACGATTTTTCCGAATTTAGAAGACTGTTCTGCATTTTAATTTTTTTCTTGATTGTTTCCGGTTACAAATTTTAAAAACTTTGTTTTTAAGGAAACGTTTAATACTTTGGGTTTTAGTAAAATTAGTACTATTGAAAAACGGTAAAATTTCAACTTTACTATTACATTTTTGTATAGTTTAGTTGTTTTTTTAGTTTAGATTTTTATCTAGCTTTTAGCACCACCGATATATGAAAGTGAGTTGCAGATGGTCTTTGGTGTGCTGCTTATAACGGAATTAAAAGAGCGCCAAAACGGTAGAAACATTCACTACAGATCCCGTTTACATCTGTCGAACACAGTTAATAATAATAATGATACAAGCCCCTTAGATTAGGTAACATCTCGTACCTATAAGCAAATCAATTGGCTTAACATTTCATTCAAAAGAAGTTCACGTTGGTGAATACAACACAATTGTCCAATATCAAGAGTTTATACAAAACAAATCGTTTAGTTAGTTTAGTTTAGTTAGTACATGAAATAAAAATTGTATACTTAGTTGTATTAACAAGCGTAACACGTACGTTTAGTCGTGCGTGAATACGACTGACCTCATAGCAAAAAGGAGCTATATATAAAAAACAAAGTACTTACAATTATGCGTTTTCGAATATGTGATTAGCTAATGGTACATCCAACGGAAATCTCCTAAAATTTCTGTAATTTAAACTGTGATATATATATATACACAGTTACCACAAATAAATTGCTTAGTTTTATATATATAAAAAAGCAAGTGCGCTAAGCTTTCTGAAGTTAATGAAGATATTTCAGCAGGCGTGCCATCCAATTTGTCGTCAATACTTTTGGTAAAAGTATTTGTAGTTACTATTTACTACTATAAATATTTGTGAAAATTTCGTTTTGGTATAGAGTATTTTAACTATGTAGTGACATGAGCTATTCTAACCTTTAATTTCATTATGACTATCCAAGTGTTTTTAAAGCGTTGTTTTGAACAGGAACGTTTTATTTTTTCGTCAATAAATCCGTAAGCTTAAGTGAGTGAGGCTCACACGTTTAATTTTTTTTTGCCTTACTATTTGCATGTACTTTTAAGTTAATAAGAAAAAGAAGTTGTTGTTCAGTTGATTTATAGCAAATTTTTTTAGAATTATCATTTTGTGGCAATCTTTGTTTTATTGCTGTACTCTTTAATTATTCGTTTTGATTAAACTTTAATGGGCTTACTAAATAGAAATTTAATTTATTTTTTTTTTAAATATATTTTATAACTTTATTACGTTTTATGTTTAACATAAAACAGACAGCCTAGAACAAATCGTAGTAGAAACGGCAACGATAAACTGGTGGTGGAGAACTAGCAGGGTAAGAGGGTCCTAGATTTTTTTATAACGCTAATGGCTGATGTGCATGTGAGCTCTCCTCATACCGGGCTTTTGATTTCTCTAACAAAAAGTTTGATATTACAAAATTCTCAAAATCTTTTATAATTATAAAAAAGGAAGAACAAAACAAAAAGTATGACAAAAAACTGACTATTTTACGCTAATGTACAGTAATTGATTTAATAAATTCCTGTGTAAATTAGGCGTTTTTTTTCACGAGTCGGTTTTAAAAGTCCACAATCTTATTTTTGTACAGGTCATTACCGTACAGGATAATAAATCCAGAAAATTTAATTTAGGAAACTTGTACAAACATTTTACTTATAAAATCTAAAAGCAATAGTTATTTGTATCGTTGGTCCAAAAAGTGCTATTTTCCAAATACTCGCAAAATACTTACAGGACGTGTAATACACAAAATTTTTTATGCTAACCATTATACTATAGTTGATAAAACTGAAACCTGTAATGACGAAATTCAACTGTTTTTTAAATTAATTTAACAATTACATACTATTGTTATAATTTAACTTATATGAAAGTATTTATTGTTTTAGCAATTGTAAGGTATAAGCAAATTTCTTATATTTGTTTAAAAAAATGTTAGTGTTATTCTAGACAAAAAGACAGATAATAGTGCATGTTAATAAATCTGACAAAATAACAGATGAGGTTTAATTAATTAATGATTATTAGTGCCAACTACTAGTTATAAAATTCTACTACATTTCACCGGCCTAGGCCGGAAAAGTAAAATTACGGCCAATTAAGATAATACATTAAAACGGACGTGTTCAAACATGTTGCAAAGTTGCAAATTTAATAATATAATTGTGTTGTAATACTATAGACACATTCTTTACAGTATTATAATGTGTGTTAGCAAATTCTTTCCAATGTCACAACATGTATTGTGTATAACACATTCCTTACAATGTCGTAACAAATAAGCAAATTTTTATAATATAGGTTAACAATGAAATAGTAAAATGTAAAACCAAGTAATTTGAAATGTATAAATACTCAACTTTTTATCAATAAATTATCATTCAAAGTAAAACTTGTTTGATCACTTGACACTTGCCCTAGAATCTGGTATTGTTCAAATATTGATTACCTGGAAAAGTGTCTAACTATTAAGTACGAACACCACCGTGCTTAACAGACGGAAGCACAAAAAATAAATTCTGACCGTGTGGATGCTGTTGCATTAGTTTAAACAGTACGTATATAGTAATGTTTTATGTTATGTTGGCAAATGTTAGTATTTTGTAGTAGTTCTCTTGTAATTACTTGCATGTAAATTTATTTTATAAAATCTAAGCTTAAGGTACTTGGAATAAATCAAAACGCTTAATTTGCAACTATATTAGATCCAAGTACGGCAAGAATACGCATTTATTTAAATTGTTTCAATTTAAGCCCTTATTAATTAAACAATTACCAAAAACCAAATTAAATCTACTTACTTATAGTTCTAGAAAAAAAGTACATTTAACCAATATAGAAGTATTTGTGCGCAGTAGTCCGGGTAAATGTACGCAATTGTAGCAACTGAAACTTGAGTTTATTTAAATCATTGAGTTATAATAAAAGGAGGTCGCGTTTTGTAGTCTAAAACTGCACAATTACCGCCATATTGATTGCATTACATTTTACACGAATGTACACAATATAGGCAGACCGATATTAAAAAAAACTTATACATTGATAGCCTGATTTACATTTTTTTAGTTTGGCGATTAAAAATCTTTTTAATTAAATTTAAATTTTAAAATAGTGTTTTTTAATTTAACTTTATTTGTTTTGTAGCATATTCTTTATTCTATATGTTTTTACGTATTTGTTTAAGCTCTGGTACCTTGGCAACAATCAGTTTTTGCTAGTTATATTCTCCCCTAATATTATAGTCATAAATTAATCAAATATTTCTTAAAATTAATTTTTGTGTTTTATGAGCCTGGACGCACATGTGTTAATGACCCCTGTCACTTTATATTTTTTTTTCAATTTTTATTTATGCATCTGAAAAGGAACCATTTAAGTTGTTAGGATTAAGTTTCATAGTTAGTTTAAGAATATATATTTAAAACCACCAAATCTTAAAAATCTATCAGATATAATTGTAACGAAGAAATTTATTATTTTTGTGTTATTGGTAATTAACCACAAACATATCTCGCTGATTGGAAAATATTTTTTTCGACTACTTCTATGATTTCAATATGTTTCATTCTGTTTAATTTGTGTTAAATACGTATTTGCATTGCTTGAATCAAGCCATAAGCTACATACTTAATTATGGTAAACTCTTAGCGTTATTAATTATGTTAAGTCCTCAGCCATTTATGTGTGACTAAGATTATGAATTAATCTCTTATTTCCAGCCGAGTAGATTATTTAGGTTTTAGTTCAATTCACTATTGAATAATTATTGTGTACGATGATTGTATCCAATTACGTATATTTAAGTTTTAAGCTTAGTCAAGGCCAAACACAAATTGATGATTGTAAGCTTACACTCCTAGAAAGTCAGACTGTAAAGGTATTGATGTTCAATACTTTCTAGAGGTATATTATTCAATAGATAATTTTTAATTTTTTTCCAGGGAAATATAAAATCCATTAGAACGTAACTTCTAAGAAGGTTGATCTTTGTCTTAGAGGATATAATACTGGTAGCTAAATTTTTTTGAGTCCTAAACCGTCTTCTCGGTTCATATTACATGGATGTTTTTCTACTTCCACAGCTTCCCGGATTAGTCTGGGAAAGTAGAAAGGAGTTATAGCCAACACTTTAGTTTGGTCAAAGTTTAGCGTGTGTCCTTGGTTTCACAAGTGTTTTGTCACTGTTGATTTAGTAACTCTGCGGTGTTTGCAGTCAACCATATGTTCTTTTACTCTAACTTCAATAGAGCGTCCCGTTTGTTCTATATAACTTTATCCACAGGAACAAGGAATTTTCTATACTCCGGCATGTTTTATAGTCCCTTGTTTGTCTTTAGCAGAAGTAAACCAGGATATCTTTAATTGTAAAGACAGTTTTCATATTGGTTTTTTTAGCACCCTGCTTATTTTATCTGTCGAACTCTTACAGTATCGTAAATGAGCGGTGCTAGTAGGAGGTGATGTCTTCTTTGACTTTTGGATTTATTGCTCTTTTCCATGCGTTTAGGATTTTGTTAAACCCGTATCCATTTTCTTGTAGAGACTCTAACAGTGTTTCCTTTTTCTTTTGTAGATCATCTGACACACGCATAGCTCTGTTAGCTGAAGTATGCAAAATAGTGTTCTTCTGTACTGGATGGATGTGAGATTTGGCGTTTAAGTATATATTAGTGTGCGTTTTCTTTCTATAAACGGAATGACCCAATTTTCATTGTTTTTCTTTATCACCAGTACATCAAGGAAGGCTAGACTGGTGTTATGTTGTAACTCCATAGTAACTTTAATGCTATTATAAGCAGAGTGTAGATGTTAAAAAAACTGATTTAGTTTATCTTTGCCATGAGGCCATACAACAAACGTATTATCAACATATCTGAACCAAGTTTGACTTGGTATCTCTTTTTACTAAAGTCCTGGTTGATGAATGATTTTGCTTAAGCAGAGAATTACTGAAGAAGAAGTTCTGCTTATTGTACTCTGTCTTAAAAACACTTATTTCAGTTATAACGACAACTTGTTTAAACAAGTAGAAGGAGTGGCCATGGGTTCACCGCTCTCTCCAGTTATAGCCAATATTTACATGGAATATTTTGAAACTGAAAATATGGAAAATGTTGAGTTTAAACCAAAAACTTGGTTCAGTTCAGTTGATGATACGTTTGTTGTATGACCTCATAGCAAAGAAAAACTAAATTAGTTTTTTCAACATCTAAACTCTGCTCATGATAGCATTAAATTTACTATAGAGTTAGAACATAACAGCAGTCTAGCTTTTCTTGATGTATTGGCGATAAAGAAAAATAATGGGAAATTGAGGCATTCCATTTATAAAAAGAGATCGCACACTAATAGATACTTAAACACCAAATCTCACCGCCATCCAGTACAGAAAAATACTGTTTTGCATACTTTAGCTAAAAGATTTATACGTGTGTCAGATAATGAAAATCTACAAAAGGAAAAGGAAACACTGTTGGAGTCTCTACAACAAAATGAATACGGGTTTAACAAGATCCAAAACAGCAATAAATCCAAAAGTCAAAAAAGACTTATTAGCTCCTACTAGCACCGCTTATTTACTATACTGTATGGGTTCGACAGACAAACTAAGCAGGTTGCTAAAGAAACATAATGTTAAAACTGTCTTTACGACTAAGGATACCCTGAACACCTAGTTTAGTTCTGCTAAAGGCAAACAAGGGACTCTAAAACATGCCGGAGTAAACAAAATTCCTTGTTCCTGTGGATCAACTTATATAGGACAGACGGGACGATCTATTGAAGTTAGAGTAAAAGAACATATGGCTGACTGCAAACACCGCAGGGTTACTAAATCAGTAGTGGCAGAACACGTGTGGAATCAAGGACACACGCTAAACTTTGACCAAACTAAAGTGTTGGCTAGAACTCCTTTCTACATTACCAGACTAATCCGCGAAGCTGTGGAAATAAAAAAACATCCATGTAATATAAACCGAGAAGACGGTTTAAGACTCAGCAAATCTTGACTGTATTATATCCTCTAAGACAAAGATCAACTTTCTTGGAAAGGACATAAACACTTACTCTGAGTAATAACGAAGTCAGTCAAGCAGTAACGGAAATATAAGGTCCGTTAATCAAGCTAATCGCTATTGATATAAATATCGTCATTGACACTTTTACCTTCAGTGACACTTACCACTCTGAAGATGCTAGCTGAAATGTCAACGTCAGTTTGTTTGGGTTCAAGAACGACAATACGGCAAAGGCCAAGTTCTACTTTTTGTTTTGGCTCTCAAGGAGAGACTAGGACCAGGCCTAAGTCTGGGTGTTTAACTACGACGCGGTCTAAGCCGAAAATCGCTTATAATCATAAGCATAAGTTAACACAAAGAATAGTTTCATCTCTAAGAATCAATATCAAGTCAATTTTTTTGTTCAATTTAACCATAGTACAGGCATGGATCTAAATACTATGTAACTTCCTTAAATTGTTTGTAGCAAATAAGATTGCTCAGAGACAAACGTTAAGCGACCGAAACTCTTGGCATCACACACCTACTACAAAAAATCTTGTTGATTTACTTTCAAGAGGTGCATTTGCGATCAATTGCTATCTTCACTAATTTAGTGACATAGCCCTGATTTTCAATCAAAAGCAAGAGCAGGTCAGATTTTCGATGAATTCTTGAAGCTACGTCAATGTGTAACGGCTTGTTATTATGTAACAACTGTTAACAATTACATTTTATTTAAAAACTTTTCAAGTTTACTGCGTTAAAAAAGAGTTATAGCGTATTGTTTTCGATTCTTACATAATTGTAAACTTCCAAAGAACATGTGAGTTTTTAACAACTAGTGAACTTGACAAAGCTCTTATTCTTATTGTAAGGTTTATACAATTCCAATCATTTTAACAAAAGATTTGTGATCTTAAGATTATCTAAAGCGCAAATCAAAGAATTTACTCTTAAATCTGTTTTTTGATGATCAAGGTCTTCTTCGTGTAGATAGGACGTTCTAAGGTAGCTTTAAATAAAAAAAACATCTATTTTTCATCTTATTATTTTAATATAAACATCTGCGCTTGCTACATTCAGGTCCTCGGCAATTATTGGTGTCTATTCGAGATACTTTCTGGCGTATTAGAGGTAGGAACATAGCTAGAAAGGTAGCAAACGCTTGCGTCACATGTTTTAGGTCAAGACTTAAAAACACAATTACTATTATGGGTTCTTTACCTTGTGCCAAGAACATATCCTTCATTTTCATTTGAGATGAGTGGCGTAATCTATGCGGGAACTTTATAAAAAAATCACCAAGGTAGAGGAGCTAAATCCGTTAAATGTTATCTATCATTGTTTGTTTGCTTCTCTACTAAAGCAGTGCACATTAAAATTGTTGCATATTGTTACGTTAGATTATCCAATCGATAATCCCGATAAGACTAAACAGAAATTGACAATCCGGCTGTGGATTCTGGAAAAGTTATATCTAATACACCTATTCTCACTTAAGCAAATTGTATAATTATATATGTAAATAATAAACAAAATTAATAAAATGATTACAATTTCGATTTTACTTAATAACAGTTAAATTACGATGACGATATGGATGATGATGATATGAAAATGAAATCAAAAATAAATAATGGTAAATCAATAAATTATGTTTGTATGAATACGACTTTAATTCTAAATTCAAAATCGGCAAGGCCGACGATAAATGCACCTACGACCTGTCATCGTAATCGTACTTGCCAGTCAAAGTAAATTTTTAAACTTATCTTTAATTACAGCGAACAAAGATCGAGAAGCTCATTCGGGTTTGTATCTGTCTTCTGATTGATAATTGGCTGATAATTAGCTCATTCATCTAGGGTCCTTATTCTGACAACCATTCAAAGGAAAAAAAACGGTTCTAATCGGTACCTCTATTTTCATGAACACCCTTCTTTTGAAAAAGAACGATCGCAATCTAGGCACGATAAATAGGTAAATGACATATACTTTTACGACCTTAGTCGCTCTACGTTTCAACTAGTTCTGTTCATACTTTGAAAACCGAAAACCCGCTATCATTGATACTAAATTAATAAAATCAACTAATTTTTCTACCATAAAAAAAACAATAACAATCCTATCCAATTACTAAATTTAACTAATTTTTCAAACGTAAAAAAACATGTAACAATATTCTTAGGACAGAAGCATTTTGGCTGCATTACGTCGCTTTGTTGTGCAAAGGGAAAACCCAATACTATTTATTCAAATAACGGTTTGGGGGTCTTTGTGTACCCAGATCGAATCAATATTAAACTCCCATCTTATATATCCTTTAACGAACGATCCCAATGATCTGCAACCTGTAACGCTTTCCCATTTCCTGATTGGAACAAACTTACTGCGTTTCCAGAACCGAGCTTAGGCGACGTATACCTGTGGGTTGATTATCAACATATTCAGCAGTTAATACAACACTTCTGGAAAAGATGTGTTTGTGATTATATTACCGAACTGCAGCCTCGAACGTAGTGGACATCAAGACAATCACAACTGAAAGTTAGCACACTAGTCCCAAGAAGACGAAAACCGTCTTCCACTTCAATTGACCTTAAGTCGCATAATTAAAATTCATCCTGGCGCAGATCAAGTTGTTCGAATCGCAACCATTCGAACCTCTAAAGGGCCAACCAAACGAGCGGCATCAAAGCTATATCCTTTTTTGACTTTTGGGAAAAGAAGGCAAAAGTGTTTAAAGAATTGACTGTAATTAAACGAATAAAGATTTTGAAACGTGGCCTCTCACCAAGACAAAACTAAAAGAATTTCATTATGTATTGAAAGTAATGTAAAAAAAGATAAGTTTTTAATGCATTTTTGTAAATCAACAGTACGTTAATGTCATTACAGTTTTTTTGTAAATACACGGAAAAGTTTGAATTTTTTCAAGTTTGTTAATTATAAATAAAAAAATTACAACTACTGAAAAATGACGTTTTTCAGTTTTTTTATAAAAATCAAACAAGTTTAAATTTGTTTGTTTTTGTAATGATAAATTGAAGAAAACACGAGATTGCATAATTATTGCCATTTAATCAATATAATGATTAATGTAAAATTATTAGTCAGCATAGTTTTACTTTTTATCACACACAATAGTTGTTACGTTTTAATTTTGTTATTACGTAATTTGTATTTGGCGATAAATTTAAATAGAAACGCGTTGGTATTTCTGTTTGAACTTATTTAATTTTAAGTCACAAAGAATCTAATTTAGAAAAACGTAAATTCTTTTGTTAAAGGTGACATTTGTTTTGAAGTTAAATATTAAAAATTTCAACTTCATTCAAATACTTTTTCCATTACAAATGTAAAACACAAAACCACAAGAAATACAGAAATAAGTCTTGAGGAATTTAATGTTATCAAAGCTCTAATATATTTCGGTGAGAAGTAGTTAACTACTGTCGGTAGAGGCAGTGACATAAAAACTATAAATAACAATTCCTAAAAACAAGCCAAACTAATTTGTTTCTTGTGACAAATGAGCTACTGTGGGTGCTAACTTCAAATTTTTTGTTGTCATTATTACTCCAATTTAAAAACAAATTTATATTGTCGAAAACATGTGCTTGACAGTAAAACATGCCGCGAGATTACATTTCAACTGATATATGGACGCGGCATGTTTAATTTTAGTTTATAAATCTTATTTTTATTATTTTTCTCGGAAGCTATCATGGGCTGTTAAAGCGTTTTTAGAGACTAAAAAACGTTTGTCATTTTCGCAAAACAAAGATTATATAAAATCGGTAAACTCCCTCGTTAAAGCTGTAGGGAAGTCCGGCAAATTAGGGCAGTATCAACGGATTAACTAAAGACGGCCAATACCCGGGGATTGCATTGTCCCTAAGGGATAAGAATATATCATAGGGTGCAACTAATCCCACGCGACCAAGCAGTTGCCATTAAAGACTAAGAACTAATTACACCGGCATGCAATACGACAGGAAGTAATTCCGCAGCATTTACATTTACAGCTTTTTTTAGTTATTTATTTACCTCGTATTCTAAGTTGAACTTTTTGTGGTGCTTGACTGCGATTAGACGGTTTGTTGAAAATCTATAACAACAGCAAATAATTGGAAAGCTTTGAACATCTCTCGAGAGACTACCACAAATTGATGTCCACTCTTGACAAATCCTGTATAGATCACTAAGGATTTTCCCTTCTGACAATATGAAAGTCGCTGTCTGCATTTTCGACCTTTTATTATCTATTGAATCCTAAATCTTGTATTTCATCGAACATTTTTTCTGAATTTATTTACAGGACAAGTGATGCAATACTTGACTTAACAAAAAATGCTGCGTTATAATTGTAATTAACTATCGGCGTTAGACTTGAAAATAGGAGATTTATAAAAACTAGTATAGCTGCAGGAGCGATTTTCCAATTAAATTCAACAAGTTATGTGTATTGAAATTTTTTCTAATTTTGGTAAGAAGTTATCAAATAATTACAGCTTGTTCTGTAGATTACTTACATTTTTGTAATTAAGTCTTCACGTTTTACATGTTTCAAGATGAAGAACTGTAATTACGACCACGCGCACCTATACAATAATTACATTTGGATAATAATTAGCTGTAGTAGCTTCGTTTGCGTGTAGAATGCAAGTTGATCAAAATAGGTCTTGTTAATAGTTCGCTACCTGTCACACTAACGTGATTTTAATATCAGATACTTTAAAAAAAACTGCTTCTGTTTTATTGCAAGCTTTGTATTATTTAGATATCGATTTCTAACTACAACAGACTGAGCGTGATAGTCTGAAAACGAACTATATTGCCTTAACAATTACTCCTGAATTGTTATCGAAAAATTTTTATTATCGTTATTACATCGACAAACACAATTTTCTAGTTTTGTTGATAAATCACCGTAAACTCGTTACAGTAAAACTCTTTTGAGTGCGGTTGCAAACTAAAAAGCAATATTCTTTAAGAGAAAAATATGTATTGTCGTATTTTAGAAATTCTTAACCTTTAGTCTAATAAAACTCTTACTCTGATCAAAAAGGTCTCTTCACTTTATCACTTTCAAACATATTCTCCGGAATACAAAATAAAATTACTGTTTTCAAGCAGGATAGTAAAAGTAAATATTTTATAAAGTTTCTAACAATAAAAATTTTCTAGATACAAATAGTTTTTCAAAGAAAAATATGAAATTTACTTAAGATATTATAGCGAAGTACTTGTGAGAAGTTTTGTAATATCGTTGTTGGTTTTAACTTTGTTTTATTAATAAAATTATACAATATTGTATTATTCGATAAAATTGCTTCTACTTTCAAAACTAGACGATGTTTTTTTATTTTTAATCTTAAAAGCTTTTCAGGTTTTTTTTTTCAAAGAATTACTAATTGGCGATTGATTTATTGCAAAAATCAGCTAACAGTAAACCGCAGGAGAGTATAGGGAAAGTTTGACCTTTGCATGGATTGGTTAATACACGAGTCAAAGTAAGAAAACTAAATGTGTGTATAAAAAATGCAAAATCGACATTGCCAGTTTTGTAATAAACACAAATTCCTTAAATCTATTTAATCCGAGTCACGTTTTATGTTCGCTAAAAACATAAAAGTAACAATTCGTTGTAGTATATTTAAAAAAAAAAATAATCAAGATACGTTTATGTTTGTTTAAATTGGTCTTTAGTTAAACTACAAAGTTTTAAATAAAAATTATAAAGATGTGTGGTTTAGTTTAGCAATGGACTGTATATTTTTTGTTATTTTATTTTATTGATTGTACATCTCACTAAAAAATGCCACATTAATCAAACTTAAAAAATGCTACTACTTTTCTAACGTTCTAATACTAATCCTTATCGGGAAAAATCCCCTCTTACAAAGTCATGTGATACATGCGCCCTGTACAAAACCTAAAATTAAAACTAAAAGCTTCCCTAAAGGAGGGGACAAACTTTACAAACATAGTCGTAGGTTGTGTTGCCTATACGACTTTTAACATTTAAACTTAACCATAGGCTGCCCACCTTGAAATGTTTACATTTCAACAAAAAAAAACGGTTAAAATTCTAACAACTAAACAGGCTAAATAATTATAAATTTGCCGCTAAATAAGAATAGGTCAAAGATATATACAAAATGAAATACTTCAGCTATATAGCTAATACAAATGTCGATAATAATAAAATATGAATCATAAATAGTTCAGGTCACTTCCACTGTGGCGCATTAATCTAACAACACGCACAATTTGTTTACGGGACGTGAAATTATGTTGTTCAAAGTTTTTAAAGTTGCGGATCGTATAACGCCGTCCGTACCTCGATGGATTTGAAGTACACGACCTAAAGGCCAGTTTAAAGGAGGTTGGTTGTCCTCACGGATAAGCACTAAGGTGCCCACTTGAAGAAGATCTGACAGGTGTGTAAACCATTTGCTTCTTTTTTGTAGTTCAGGTACAATTTCGACACTCCAACGTTTCCAAAAATGTTGCACGATTCGCTGGGTACGTTGGTAAAGAGATTGGTTTTCATTGTTTGGTAAAAGGTAAAAGGTTATAGAAAGCAGGAGTATTCATTTCTAAACGCTTTGTTGGCAAATTGCCCATAATGGGGTTCTTAGATGTTGGGTTGACCTTGAAACATTTAACGCATTTGCGTATATAAAACCTTTTATTGTATTTTTTGCCTGATATAGGCCAATACTGCTCACGGATGATGCTTAATAATTGTTGTGATCCACAGTGTAATAATTTGGCATGTAATATCCTATGATCAGAATTGTTAAAGGATGACTCTTGGGAAGCAAGAGTGGATGCTTCTTGTCAAAATGGAAATTTGAATTTCTGATGCGACCTCCAACTCTTAACAATTTATTGTTATCTAAGAATGGATTTAAAGAGAGAATTTTACATTTCGGATTTAGCTTACGGCTCAAATCAAGAGTTTGGATTTCGTTAGAAAATGATTCAGATTGACATAGTTTAACAAGTTTATGCATCGAACAATTTAATTCATCAATTGTAAGAGTAGTTGATGATATTTTAGTTGCTGAAGGATGGCAATTACCGATGAACCTTAGACACCAGGCTGTTATTCTCTGCAGCCTTGTTAAAGTGGAATATTTTGTGAATAAATTAAAATTATGAGATATCTGATTTACTAAAACACAAGATGTAGATTTTAGTTCGAGACTGTCGCTCTGGTTAATCTCTGCAATTTGGAGACGAGAAGATAATATGATCCTTGTTAGAAATTTAGGACCGTGCCACCAAAGATTGTTGGTTACTATTTCAGATGCGGTTAAACCCCTGGAAATAAGGTCTGCAGGATTGTCTCGAGATTGAACATGATGCCAAAAGGAGATCTCAAAATGTTCTTGTATCATAGCAAAGCGATTGGCTATAAAGGTTTTGAATTTATTTGGTGGAGAATTTACCCAATTTAGCACTATCATGCTATCAGTCCAGAGAAATATGCGATCGATTTTCATAGTTAACGATGATTTAACCTTTAACATTAATTGCACTTGCAAGACTGCTGCACACAACTCTTAGCGATGGATGGACATTGTACGCAAGGGTGCTATGCGTGACTTGGTACATAGTAAGTTTGTAGAAAAAGAACTTTTTCCGTCTGAAGTGCGTACATAAATGCAAGCACCATATGCCGTGATGCTGCTATCAGCAAAACCATGTAGTTCGATTGTATCATACGGATAATTTTTAACACAACGGCTTATTTGAAGATTTTAATTCGTTTTTGAACTGATTCCATTCAGTGTTTATAAGCTCGGGAATTTGTTCATCCCATGATACTTTAAGTTCCCATAATCTTTGCATAAAAATCTTTCCCTTTACGATTATTGGAGATAACAAACCTAATGGATCGAAAAGCTGCGATATGTTTGAAAGGATACTACGTTTAGTAATTTTGTCGTTGTTCATGATAAATCTGGGGTTATAATGGATAGTATCGTCAATAGAGTTCCAAAACAAACCCAAAGCCTTGGCATTAGATCTTTTCCCGATAGGAACATTAAAAAATGATGTATTAGCCTTAGATGATTCGGACATAATATGGCTGTTATTTGATAAGAAATTTCTAATATTGAGCCCTGCTGATCCTAATATTTTAATTAGAGAGTCCTTTATTTCAATAATTTCCTGCAAGCTGTCAGACGTATAAAGCAAATCGTCCATATAAAAACTTGAGTCGATAATAGAACATGTCTTGGGGAAGATGCTACGATTCAAATCAGCTAAATATTGCAAACAACGGGTTGCTAGATAGCTTGCAGAAGAAGTTCCATATGTAATGGTATTTAGTTCATATGTTTCAACTCGGCTAGTAAGATTTTCACGCCAAAGAATGCGCTGAAATTTTCTTAAATGAGGATGGATGTGTATCATACGATACATTTTTTCTACATCGCCTGTTAAGGCAAATTTGTGCTGACGGAACCTAAGCAGTATCGAGAACAAATCCTCTTGGATAACAGGACCTACGCATTGAACTTGATTTAAAGATAGATTGGATTCAGTTTTAGCACTTCCGTCAAAAACTACCCTAAGCCTTGTCGTTAATGAGTCCAATTTGCATACTGCATGATGAGGCAAAAAATAGTCTGGGATGTTGTCAACATTAACGTCGCCACCAAATGTGGAGAGAGTATTGTTTGATCCAAAAGTGATGTCATCATGAACCTCTACGTCAACCCTGGTCATGTGACCCAATGCTATGTAATCATGCATAAATCGATAGTATTTCTCACGTAGTTCGGGATTAACCGTAAACTTTTTTTCTAGGTTATATAATCTACGAAGAGCTTGACCTTTGGATTTGCCTAACTGAGAAAGAGTTGATTTGAATGGTATCGATACAGTAAGACGACCATCTGGTCCTTGAGTAATGGTCTCACAAAAATGATTTTGACAGAATCTTTCTTCGGCTGATAATAAAGAGGATCTGTTGATAGGGTCAATACTTTCGGTTGACCAAAATTTGGTCGTTGTTAGATATCGGATGATCATATGTTATGCTGGAGTGCAAAACAGTAGTATTTGTTTTAGCCTTCGATGGTAAGTGGTTAGACAAATTTCCTGATATTACCCATTCAAGAACTGTTTTTTGTAGAGTTGGGCTTCCTTTCATTAGCAATATCTGACCTTCGCTTAACAAATGATAGAAAAGAGAAGCCCCAATTAAAATATCAATAGGAGATGATTGATTAAAGTTATTATCAGCTAAGCTAATTTCACTTGGAATTGCAAGCTGGGATTTGTTAAATGTTAACGATGGCAGACTTCGAGAGATTGTTGGAATCACTAGACAAGATAATCCAGTTTTAAAATTGCTAAAGCGTGATGCAATTTGTATATGTGTGACACCTTCTAAACTAGAAGTTTTTGAGTTTATGCCGAAGACAACTGCATTAGTCGGATTCAGTTTACTACCTATTCGAGCGCAAAACTGAGTAGTGATAAAATTGGACTGGCTTGCTGAGTCGAGAAGACACCTTGCTGCTTGCCAGGACCCGTCTGAAGACTTAACCCTGATGAGAGCAGTAGATAATAACACCTCGTCTGAGTTAACACTAATGCAAGAAAGTGATGTCGGAACTGAAGTTTCTATAGAGACATCAGTGTTATCAACTGTAGCTGTATCTGCAGTAGTTGCAATATTGGATGTTTTTGTCTTAGGTCTGCTGAAGAAACATAAAAGATTGTTATGCGCCCTTTGACAATATTTACATTTGTGAGTAGAAAAACATTTTTGATTAGCATTATGCCTGAATTAATTCTTGCAGATTCTCAGTTCAGCTACCTTGTCAAATCTTTGCTTGACTGAGTAACCCAAAAATTTAGGGCAAAGATATAAATAGTGATTAGCATTACAAACTGGGCAATGCTCGCTGTTAGTTACAGCAAATGATTGTTTTATGTTAGAAATACCTTTAGGGTTTTGGTATTTAGATGAATTAGGTTTATTGTCGTAGGAAGTTCTATGATTATTTAGAACATCTTCCAACATGATACATCTTTCTGATAGAAAGGTTAGAGTTTCTGTAATAGACGGTATCTTCTTAACATTAAATTTACAGTATTTGCCTGCTGTACGCTAATCCAATTTAGATTTTATGATGTAGGCTATGGCACCAGCCTTAAATGATTCATCAGATAGATGCATGTTATCAAGAGCACGCAGATGACGCGTAACCCTATCGTAAAACTTTCTAAGATCAACAGCAGATTCTTTATTTAATTTGGGGATGTCGAACAGGCCTTCCAAGTGTGAAAAGATAATAAGTTTTTCATTATGATACCTATCTTTGAGCATGTTGATTGCAATTTCATAGTTAGAAGAGGTTGCAGTTAATTATTGAATTAATTCTCTTGCGGAACCCTTTAATGAATTTTGAAGATAGAGGAATTTTTCAATATTGGTTAGTTTTGGATTATTATGTATCAAGGCTGTAAAGGTATGGAAGAAACCAATCCAGTCAGAGAATGTACCGTTGAATGAAGGAACATTTAGTGTAGGTAATTTCACATTACTATTGTCATTAGAAAAGGTCAAGTTATTACTTGTACTATTGATTGAGGTGTCAATATTTGATAATTGATTAATACGATTAAGTTCTAAGAGATTAGATGCCTGTGCCACAAGGTCGAAGTACTGTTCTTCGAACTCTTTTACAGAAGGATTAATTTCCATGTTTAAAGCACTTAACTGAATAGCTAAGTCTTCATATTTTGTGTTGATTGGTTTGAACTGTTCCAATCGTAATGATAATTTCATTAATGTTAGATCGGTTGCAGGTTGATTATGTACGATTTCCAACAAATCTTTAAACGATTGTACCTTTTCGTTCATGATTTCTACACTAGAAGTTAAACGTTTAATTTCCTTTTGCTCTTTACTTGCCATTGTGACAATGCAAAGATATTGTTTATAAGTAGATAAATGATAATAAATGCAACAAATAACTATTTGTTGTGCAAAACCCAAATGGGACGTTATAAATATGATTGTAAAAATAGATAATAAATTGATAACACCCAAATCAAAGTTTGTTTTGGCATAAATAAGATAGGTTATGATGGGTTATGTTAATAACATAGGTTATGATTGTAGATGCTTTGGAGGGAAGCGAGGGAAATACAATAGCAAGGAAACGTACCTTTTTTTGAAGTGAGCGTAGTCGATAACGCAGATTTCGCTGTTGCGTAATGTAGGATATGATGTGTGAATTCCCGCCAATGCACGAGGACATTTACAATTGATGAGGAGCCGCCATTTTCCCCATATAAAGATGTGTATGATGAAATTTGATCTCGTTGCTGCTGATTTTCTTACTTGCAAACAACGATCGTAGATGAACCCTTCTCCAAGTAGAAAACAGCGATGTACCAAATGGCCGCTGGGTTATGATTATGTTGAACGCGTGTATGATTCTTTAAGATGAGATGATTTCACCATAGTTTACGTTGATTTTTGGATTATTTAAATAAATAATCCGGCTCGAAGGACCAAAATGGTTTAGTTTAGCAATGGACTGTATATTTTTTGTTACTTTATTTTATTGATTGTACATCTCACTAAAAAATGCCACATTATTCAAACTTATAAAATGCTACTACTTTTCTAACGTTCTAATACTAATCCTTATCGGGAAAAATTCTCTCTTACAAAGTCATGTGATACATGCGCCCTGTACAAAACCTAAAATTAAAACTAAAAGCTTCTCTAAAGGAGAGGACAAACTTTACAAACATAGTCGTAGGTTGTGTTGCCTATACGACTTTTAACATTTAAACTTAACCAATGTGAAAAATCATACGTAAAATTTGGTAGCGCTGGAGTACGCTCAGAAATTACACACCGGGTGTGAGTGTGCGTCAAAAATATTTCATAATTGAAAAATTGTTTCCAGTGCGTGACACACTATGTCGTTCAAAAATTGAGGTGGGTGCATACCGAGTGTGCTCACGTCCCACATGATACGTAAGTGAAAATGTGCTAACCAAAGAAAGTGTGACTTTAAAAGTGTCAATATTAAACATAACCTACTACACTAGCAATAGTGGGTTGCTACTTAAGTTTTGAGATATGGCAACACTGGAGTGCGTTCAGAAACATTACCCCAAGAGTAAAAGTTACACTTGATTGTTCAAAAACTTGAAATTGTTACCTACAACGGACACTCTCAAACCGTTCAGAAACAGTTTGGGAATCACCACAGAGTAACCTTTTTCAACCCGCTTGCAACTGCGGAAAGAATTACCTTGACATGCGCACTTGCGTAGTATATGTCAAAAATCAAAACCGATTAAAATTGCGTGGTTAGGGTATTTTGTGCTACTTGTTGCATTTAAAATTAAAATGACAGACTTTGATGAAAATGATAAGTACATACAGGTAAAAGCTGCCGGCCAGTCTGTAACAGACAAAGACGGTAATCTTTTATTCCAATACATAAAAGGTAAAAATAAATACTAATAGTCTTGAACAGTTTATTATAATAAGTTTTTCTCTTTAGATGGTTCCTTGATTTATATTGCACCTCAATCATCTTCACAGCCTACTGATTGGAGGAAAAACGTGATGTCACCTGAAGAGGCTTTGTTGCCAGAATCTACAAAAGTAGCTCCCCGAACTTGGTGTCGAAATGCAACTCTAATGCTAATCAACCTCTATTCCCAATATGAAAACATGTTCAAATCAACTACAATCAAAAATGACAGTGTTTGGCGGTTGATAGAAATTGAAATGAAGAAACAAAATTTTAATTACAAATACAAAAATAAGATACACAAAATAAATTGATAATATGCGGAGCGATAAAAATTCTGGTGTAGCTGTTCAAAAATTTGAGTTTTTAGAGCAAATCGATACAATTTTTGCCAAAAAGCCAAACATAAATCTACCTGTGATCGTTTCAAGCAGCAAGAGATCTGGAAGCGCTAGTACGTAATAAAAGTTTTTAATAAAAAAGCTTTTTACAATTATCTATGGTTTTATGTATCCTTAATTTAAACATGTTGTAACTCTACAACCAACTGATGATTGTTTGGAGGAAGATATTACAAATGATGAGCCACTAAATAAAAAACAAAAAAAGAAGAAAACGAAAGATGATGAACTATTAAACTATGTCAAAGAAAGTGCTAACAAAAAAGAAGAATGTAGAACTAAAAGACATAATGAAATGCTTGAAATGCAAAGAGCATCCATAAACACATTCAAAAGTGTTATGAAAAAACTTATTGAAAATTTGTAGATTTTTATGTTTTCTTTTGTATCTTCATGCATATGATTGCAATATATTAAATTTAAATGTTTATTTTGCAAATTTCAAGTAAGAATTAAAATATTATCTTGCATTAAACAGCTGTCTTGCTAGAGTATCACGGCGTCGTTGCCCATTCAACGCAAATATGGCAACAGCATCTTGTTCATTTTCATCATTATGGTGAACAAATGGCATGCATTCCCTAATGTAATCTTCAATAAATAAATCGTTATGATCCAAACATTTATTATGTAGAACACAGCAAGCAATAGTTTTGTGTGGAATTAAATCTATTCTATTCATATCCAAAAATTTTAATCGTCGAAATCGCCCAAATAGTAAAGCAAAAGATCACTCGACTGTCTGTCTGGTTTGAGAGATAAGATGATTAAAATTACGTTGTATGTTATTTAAATGGCCTCGATTTATGTATGGAGGCATACACCACTGTAAGGGAGGGTACGCTTTATCCCCAATGATGAATTCATTCTCAGGAAAATAATGATCTGTATTTCTAAATATAGATTTGTAAATGTCTGAATTAGAAAAAATTCTAGTATCACTAACAGATCCTGGAAAACCTGTAAATGCGTCAATGAATTTCAATGATGAATCGCATATGCCTTGTAATGTGAATGCATAATTACATTTTCTAGTGACATGATTCTGGATTTTGTAAAGGAGCTTTAATAGGTACAAAAGTGCCACCTATTACTCCTACGACGTTATCTACACCTGCCATATTACGGAACTTTCTTTTAATTGTTATTAGCTTATCTCTGGTAGGTCATGTCATGTGATTACTGTGGGTACCAATTCATATAGGATTTTAATAACTCTAGCGAATGACACAGAAAGAGAAGATTTTCCCATATCAAAGCGTTTGCCTACTGATCTAAACAAAAAAAAATAATTACAAAACTAAAAATTTAACTGTAGATTGATTTTTTGTACCTGTAAGAATCTGGCGTGGCCAACAGCCAAATTACAGCTAGCAATTGTTTTTTAACACAAATAGTTGGTCGTCTAGTTGTAGCATTGTTTTGTAATCGTGGAGCAATAGTTCTTAATAAAGTTTCAAATGCTTCCGGTGTTAATCGAAAGTCAATTTGAAACTGCACGTCAGTCAAGTATGGTACCACATTTTCCACATAAAATTTCATTCTTGTCGGTTTTACTCTTATTGAATGTCGTTTACGGTGAATTAAAATCAGTTCTTCACCACTGTCTGTAGAGTTAGATTTATTAAGGTCATTGCAATTCAAAACCAATTGCTTTGCTTGTATTGTAACAAATGCAGTAAATAGTCTAGTACTATTTATCTAATAAAACACGAACAGCTTAGTTTTATGCCGGCAACTATTTTATATGTTATTTATACACCCCTTAAATTTTGATGTGGTACAAAAATTTTTTTTAGGTTATGTGAAACTACATTCACTTTGTTTTCACTCCGGATCGTTTAGAAAGAAAATGTATTGAATGTACCTCATTATTTTATGACGCGTTAACTTACCTTACCTATTGGGAAATGTTTCTGAACGCACTCCTGATGTGAATATGTCAAATCTGACATTGTCATCGTAAACTTTGACATTTTTAATGGTAAACGTACTCAGAACGTGTTGTCATACGAATGCTATTTGTGATTTTTACAAATACTTGAAACATTTATTGTTGTCCCCACTAGGGTCACCAGCTCGCCGCAGGGGCCTTCAGTGCAACAACCAACCACGGCGCAATACGCCGATGGAGGCGGTCCCGCAAGAACTACGCAAAAGAGTTTAAAACCGGCGCTTCCAGCAATCAAGATTGAGAGGTGCTTGACTGGTTGGCGCGGAAAGACTCCTTCGCTTAATGATCCTCTGAGTCTGGAGGATCACCAACCAACTTGCGGTACTCAAGAGCGCGGTTTAGGTACCCTTGTAACGGCGAATGTATATAGTTAATATTGTAAATATTATTGTTAGTTCACGACGTTATTGTATTATATAGTTAATAAACTTGCATTCTGCTAGACTTGGGTGTTGTTTTTCCTAAATCGCGAACAAACGGTATTACGCGTACCACATACCGAGTCCGGAAGATACCGACGCCGACGTCGCGACGCCTTCCCCGACTCCACGGTAACAATTGGCGGCCCGGAACGTGGGGCCTAACTTCGAAGAAAAAATCCGAAGTAGCGAGCAACGAGCCGCAATCCACGAGGAACCCGCCTCCGACGAGCGAAAGGAAGAATGCCGGTAAATACTCGAGCAACCGTACTGGACGAAGGCGCACTTACGTCCAGTGGCGCCCAACAATGCAAGGAAGAAAAGAAGCTTACGTCAGAAGAAGCACACGAGATGCTGCGACGCTTCGCCGCCTTCTGGCCAAAAGAAAAAGAAACGCCCGTCTTTAAAGGGACACAGCTAGAGGACCCCGACAAGTTCAAGAAATCGAGCCGCTTCTGGAGGAAGCAAACACCGATGAAAAGAAACTGAAGATAGCCGCCAGCTGCCTGCGCGACGCCGCCGCAAAATGGTGGAAAACTTATGCCAGCTTCGCCACGACGGTGGAAGAATTCGCTGAACTGCTGCGCGCCGAATATAACGACGTCGCCGCCCGTAACCAGCTAAAAAGCCAATACTACGGGAAGAAGCAGGGTCAAGGCGAACCAGCGGCCGAATTCCTCGACATGAAAAGCAAACTTGCGAGGCGCCTGAGTATCAACCCCGCAAACGATATTGCGATGTACATCAGCCAGCTACAACCGGCGGTACAACTACATTTTATTGACGGCACTCCGGTCAACCTGTTGGCGTTAGTGAAGAAAGCCACAACGGTAGAAGCCGCACTAAAGAATATAAAACTAACCGAGCTCCGACCGACCGGTCAAACCACAGCTGCCCCGATGCCAGTACTGCCCCGAGCACCATTTCAATTGAGACTGCCCAGAGCTAGCATGGAGGCAAGCTCTGAGAAACGAATTAAAAAGAGACAACAACGCTCCGTCTCTAAACGCGGTAAATGTCCGCCAAAACCTGCCCAGAACGAAAGTGATCATCGAGGACCGAGAAGCAGAAGCCATCTTCGACTCCGGGGCCACCCACAATTTTATACGACGAGACGCCTTCACGACGCCGATACAAGCATCCAAATTCCAAGAAGCCACCACAGCGGCCGGGACGAAAATTCCAATCCTCGGCGAAACTGTGATGCCGTTTCAAGTAGGAGGTCACGCCAGCGTGTGCAGAGCCCTCGCCGTCGACGCTCTCGTTTCGCCACTCGTCCTCGGACAAGACTGGTTACGACAAGAGGATTCCGTCATGGATTTTGGCCGCCGGCGCACCGTTCACTGGGAACAGACAGGAGAAATAGAAACGATCAGCGCTGCGGCTGTCAAAGCTGACGTAATCCCGCATGTTTCGCCTGCCGAAGCTGAGACGAAACTCCAAGCGCTTAGTGTCGACGGCCAAGAAGAGGAACCGCCTGACCACCTGTCCATGTAACCTCAAGTTACTCCGCCGGAGAGCGAAGACGAGGCACCACCCCTTCCGTCGCCCGACTACACCGCTGCCGGAGACCAAGTCATCTGCACGCGTACCCACTTGACGATAAAGGTACCAGAGGAGCAACGGGAAGTCACTAAAACCCCACGCGTTACCACAGCCAGGAACAAGGTCCAGAACCAGGGACCCCATGCTAACTACGTAATCAAACGACGGCCACCACCGGACGCAGGTCCAACTCCGGAAGTTGCCACCGTTCCAGATTCGGTGCGACTAGCCGCTCCGCCTTGGGTCCATCACCAGCCGCCACCGGCTACCACCACGCCCATTCCGGCGATCAAAAGCATCGCGGGACCATCCTTGACGGGGGGGGGAATGTTGTCCCCACCAGGGTCACCAGCTCGCCGCAGGGGCCTTCGGTGCGACAACCAACCACGGCGCAATACGCCGATGGAGGCGGTCCCGCAAGAACTACGCAAAAGAGTATAAAACCGGCGCTTCCAGCGATCAAGATTGAGAGGTGCTTGACTGGTTGGCGCGGAAAAACTCCTTCGCTTAATGATCCTTTGAGTCTGAAGGATCACGAACCATCTTGCGATACTCGAGAGCGCGGTTTAGGTACCCTTGTAACGGTGAATGTATATACCCTAGTAGAAAAATTCATTTCTGCAGCATTTTCAAAACGATTTTTATGAAATAAAGAAATATACCAGAATCGTTTCACACTTGTCTCAAATTTGATAAATGTCCGCCCTTTGCAATGTTTCTATAAATAATTTCCTAAATCATTCTTGAAATGTTTTAAAACACTTCTAAAAATGATAACTAGAGTCGTTACTTATTCATGTTCATTTAATTTATTAAATTGTTTCTTAAAATAGCATTGGAACGATTATTAAGTTTAAATCCAAAATAAGGAAAGTATTCGTTCAAAAAACGATTTTTTGAAATGTTTTTGGAACGTTTACACAGGCGGGGTTTGCAACGATTATAAAGTTCAATTTCAAAATAATGCAATTATGCGTTCAAAATATAGGATAGGAAAACTTGCTAGAACTGATCTTGACGGCCGATTGGACTTGTTTAACGAATAAAAAACGTCATTTGATATATTGCTTAAGAAACAACCAAAAAATATAATGAGTATCACGAGTGCGACTCGTTATTTCTACGTTTGGCAAAGGTTACATACCACGAATTTGGCTCGCTATTTTGTCCCAATGGATTAATACTGAATCGTCAAAAAACAAAACTATCTAATAGCTTTTTGTATTAAGTTTAGCGGTTTTGGAAATACAAATACAAATCATTCAAAAAATGTACGTGTAAATCGTTTCTAGAAACATTAAAAGATGATAACTGTGTATTATTCTGCAACGTTACGTAGATAACTCCGCAAATTATTTTGGACATCAACGTTTAATATTTAGTGGAAACTAACTGAAAATGTTACAAACACGATTTAGGAAATAATTTTTCAGTGTATTTTGGTATTATTTCTGAAATCGATTTGTATGCGCTGTAATGAATCGGAAGTCCGCCGCATATTTGTGTTCATAAATTTTTATAATTTAAATCAAATTACGCGTGAACTTAGGACCTTGTGCAGCTAAACCACCTCCAGACCGACGAAGCGCGCGCCGTACCCCACTCATGTGTCCTCGTACGTGATAACCCGCTATAAAAGGAGATCCCCTGAAACAAATTTCACTTAGCCTTAATCCTGTTTACCTGTGCTCTACTTACCTGTAAACCGAATTAACCTGCCGAAATCCAGTAACGACAACCTCGCACCGTCTCTTGATAATTCTCTGTCCGTTTTAATAATTAACCAGACCATCCGCTATTTACCTTGCTAATTCTCTAATCCGTTTATTCAATAACAACCGCTACGTCTTGGCCTTCTCTCCTGAAACCGACTAATTATTCCTGTTACCAGAACCTGTTACACCGAACTAACCTGTTAAAAATTAATAATCCTGTTAACACCGAACCTCGCACCGTCCCTTGATTAATTCTTTAGTAATTTCACCGATTAACATGACCAAACGCGATTCACCTGGCTCATTCCTTCGATTGTTTTGTGTTACGATAAATCCTCGTACTGACCAGATTTCTTGTATTTATTCATTCACGATTGTTGACCTGTTAGTAAGTTCACCGTTTAATTAATTTCCAGTCCAGCCTTGTATCGAAACCAGTAGCATCGCAGTGCTAGAACAGTAGGGGATTAAGTGTACAAAGTAACTAAGCCTTTTGTATCGGGGCATTCGCTGCAACTGCTTATTTACAATTGTTAACTTACCCTCGACAAATTCTATTACAGACTACAGTTAACTCGGTACGTTTGTAATCGTTTAACCACCTAGCGTAAACTCTCGAGTTTAACAAAAATAGTGCATCGGGGAGCCGTAGCGTAGATTTGTTATAATTCGTTGGTTTACCCACCTGCAACGTATAGGGTCACAAGAGCTAAATCTACCAGTAGTATTTTAAAACAACAATCACCTGAATTTAAGTATCAATCGTAGCCTTGAATGTTCAATACGTTTTCCTGGTCGAATTAAATTGTATTAACTTCTCGAATCACCCTTGTACTCAGAATTAATTACCTGTAGAAATACCGTTTGCAAATAGGCCCGTAGTTTATTAAATACATTATCTTTGTTAAATACTTACCTGGCAATCCGCACAAAGCACGTGTTAATATTAACCTCAACAAGCAATCACACAAACTTCCCGTATTATTGTCAACCTGATCCGAAATAAATATTATAAATCCAGTTAATTTGCACAGTAATCCTTTCCCGTAATTATCCGATTAACTCACCACGTTCTTTATTGTATTTATTCGTAGTTTTATCAGCACTAAAATTATTAATTTACAGATACAAACGGAAGTCGATAGTAGCGCCACCACTACGTGGAAACGACAGGACTGGTTAAATAACATACAATATTTTTATTAAACTACATACAGTGTATACCGAAAATAAATGCAATTGTCAACTTTGTAAATTAATTAACTCTTAAATTAATTCTCTACCTTAGCTGAGCTACCCAACCAGTAACCTGAGCCAGTACGTATCAGTACAGCGCTTCAAAAACCGTCTAAAAAACAATGTTCGGATTCGTTTTTGAAGCAGTATGACATTGGTTTGAAAACGTTTTATAAACGTTTTAATGTACCATTTAAGCGTATTAAAAATGTTACAAATGTAAATAATTTAGAAACGTTTTGCTCTACTAGGGTAGTTATTATTGTAAATATTATTGTTAGTTCACGACGTTATTGTAATATATAGTTAATAAACTTGCATTCTGCTAGACTTGGGTGTTGTTTTTCCTAAATCGCGAACAAACGGTATTACGCGTACCACATACCGAGTCCGGAAGATACCGACGCCGACGTCGCGACGCCTTCCCCAACTCCACGGTAACATCATCTTGGTCAAAAAATAAATCGCGAATATTGGATTAAACCAACAGCAGTATGTCGATCAACTCGCTTCGACTTTTGGTGATGAAGCACCATCTCGAGCCACCGTGTTTCGCTGGTTTTCCGAATTCAATCGTAATCCGACTTCGCTACAGGATGAATTTTGTGAAGGTCGTCCAAAATTGGCTGTTGTGTCTGAAAACATCGATGCTGTGCGTAAACTGATATTGCAAGATCGTCTAGTGACATATCGTAAGATTGAGGCATACTTGGACATTAGTTCCACTCGCATACATTTAATATTCCATTTACAATTAACTGTCAAAAAGATTTGTTCGCGTTGGATACCGCATAATTTGACAATCGCTCAAAAAAAAAGCTCGTGTCGATTGGTGCAAAGAAATGTTGAAAAAATTCAATCGTGGTGCTTCAACAGACGTCTATTAGATCGTGACAGGCGATGAATCATAGATCTATGCATATGAACCCAAAACTAAACAACAACAAAAGTTGTTCGCGCACGAAGCACTTCGAAGCAAATGGTCGCTTGTTTTTTCGGAATAACTGAACAAGTTACCATCGTTACATTAGAACAACATAGAACGGCCAATTCTGAATAGTACACCAGTATTTGTTTGCCAGAAGTGTTCGGAACACGAATCATTCTCTATCACGACACCTCATGCTCTTGCACATCAGCTCAAACAAAAACGTTTTTGAGCAGTCAAAAAATTGATTTTATGGGTCATCAGCCGTACAATCCTTGCTTGGCACCCAATGATTTCTTCTTATTCCCGCAGATCAAAAATAAATTGCGAAGTCAACGTTTTTCGACGCTTGTAGAAGCGGTTGATGCGTTCAAATTACATGTTTTGGAAGTACCTCAATCGGAATGGAAAAAGTGCTTCGACAATTGGTTCAAACGCATGCAAAAGTGCATTGATCTTAATGGAGAATATTTTGAAAAACCATAAACCTATTTCTAATTATAAATAGTTGTTTTTATTTGTCTATCTTAAAACATAAGTAGCAACCACGAATTTAGTCGAATTCAATCGACTTTTTAACTAGACATGGAAGCCAAAAGAATTAGATTACTTTAAAAAGTTTCCCTTTTTGTGATTCACTGCGAAGAAATACTTGAAAGTGAAAGTTACTTTTCAAGTTCAGAAGATGAATATCTTACTTTGTATATGGAAATAGTTATAACTAGATACAATCATACAGAATTTTTAAACAATTTTTGAATGTTCAAAAAAGCGTATCAAATGTTATTGCAAAGGATGGGTCCAATATTAAGACGCAACGAAAACATTCGAAGAGAAACTGGTAATGTTGAAAAGCAGATTTTGGCGACACTCTGGTTACTTGCTACACCAGATTCTATTAGGTAGGTAACAATTTTTATCGAGTTAATGAATATCGAGTATTGTTTTAGATCCGTTAGAAAAAAATTTGATCTGTCAAAAGCGTCGTTATCTGTGAGTTTTATGAGAGTTGTTAAAGCAATTGATAACATAGCACATATGATAATTAAGTGCCAGACTTTGATGGTACATATGTACCTATTAAGGCACCGCCCTTAGATCCAAAAGTTCACATAATCAGAAAATGTTTTTATTCAGTTACTTTACAAGCTGTTTCCCTTGGGAATCTCAAATCTTAGATATCCCAGATCTGTAAGTGATACCCAAATTTTCAATAATTCCGATATTTATCAAGAAATAAGCAGAAACCAAAATTCCACTATTTTCCAAATAATTAACACATATTAGGTGATAAAACGTATGCGACGCTACCTTGGGTTATTCCACCCTTTATTAATAGAGAACGACTGACAGCTGCCTAAACATATTTTAACACTAAACATGCTCAAACGCGGCAGTGTATTGAGAGAACAAGAAAAATAAACAACTTTTAATATAAATCTTTTGAACTATAATTTTATGAACTATAATAAACGAAAAATTAAGATTTTTTCGAACAAATGAATGTAATGTAATCCTTTAAGTGCCAATAATTATAGTTTTTTCCAGGAGCGCATCCATTTTATTATTATAGGCTGCTTAGAAAAAATCATCGCAACAATTTAACAATTTAAAGAAAGTTTTTAGACCAAATAACTGAAAATGGAATACTCCCAGAGTAAGTGTTTGTGTTCTTACCAAGAAGGTTGATCTTTGTGTTAGAGGATATAATACATGGATGTTTTTCTATTTCCAAAGCTTCGCGGATTAGCCTGGGAAAGTAGAAAGGAGTTCTAGCCAACACTTTAGTTTGGTCAAAGTTCAGCGTGTGTCCTTGAGTCCACACGTGTTCTGCCACTGCTGATTTAGTAACTATGCGGTGTTTGCTGTCAGTCATATGTTCTTTTAAATTTTGTAAACTCCGTCATGTTTTAGAGCCCCATATTTGTCTTTATCAGATGTAAACCAGGTGTTTAGGGTATCCTTAGTCGTAAAGACACTTTTAAAATTATGTTTCTTTAGCACCCTGCTTATTTTGTCTGTCGAACCCATACAGTATGGTAAATCAGCGGTGCTATTAGGAGGTGATAAGTCTTCTTTGACATTTAGATTTATTTCTCTTTGCCATGCGTTTTGGATCTCTTTGCACCCATATCCATTTTGTTGTAGGGACTCCAACAGTGTTTCCTTTTGCTTTTGTAGATTTTCATTATTTGACACACGTATAGCTCTTTTAGCTAAACTATGTAAAACAGTATTCTTCTGTACTGAATGGTAGTGAGATTTGGCGTTTAAGTATCTGTTAGTGTGCGTTTTCTTTCTATAAACGGAATGCCTCCATTTTCCGTTATTTTTCTTTATCACCAGTACATCAAGAAAGGCTAGACTGCTGTGATGTTCTCACTCCATAGTAAATTTAATGCTATTATGTGTTTAGATGATGAAAGAACTAATTTAGTTTATCTTTGCCATGAGGTCATACAACAAAAGTATCACCAACATACCTGAACCAAGTTTTTGGTTTTAACTCAACATTTTTCATAATTTCAGTTTATTACGTGCATAAATTTATAAATGCACTACCCTGTATATTGGTTGCATTAAAATTAGATTTCTGTTTTGACGCCCTCTGTCGAGTTTTCTTTTTACTTCATTTTCTGTCAAGACTTTAAACCGGCAACTACTTAAAATGGCTTGTGATGTTTAAAATTTTAAGTTTCTAAGAGCATCGGCGTTAATGGACATGAAATTATAATTTCATTAAGCGTTTATAGTAGTTTATTTATCACAGGGTAAGTTTTTCATATCCGTTTTTAGAATTATTCCGTAATTTCCTTCTTAGTTTGATAGCACGTCCTGCCACGTTTTTGACTGTATGTTTCGATGCATTATCGATCGATGAGGGGTTAATATCGACAAATACCTTCATTGAACCAGTATAACTCTGGAAGGCCTACGTTAAAACTAAAAACGAAGACTAAAATTTTTCTTCGAGATTCTACTCATGCGTGAAGCAACTGCGAAACCAACTTTCACTTAATGGTTGCAATAGCATTCGATAACCGGGTTCTTATGTGTACTTTCTTTTAGTATTATTTAACAATTTTGTAAATTTTTGCTTTCGTGAGTCATTGTGTTTACACGATTTGCTATTCAAGTTTATTCCATCCTGACTCAATGAGGAAAAGGTTTTTTTTTCGAGCAAGTAGGCACTGGATTGTGGGTAAGTTTATTTAATTACAGTTGTGTCAGAAAATCACTCACGAAATTTTGCTTGTTTTAACTTACGTAATTACAATAATTGTTTCAATACCATTGAGGTACTTTCACTAATTATTTTGTGTGTATCGCATGCTGTGTACAAACCATATTTGTCATGTCATTTTCCTTGCTATCGACATCGTGCAAACTTGTGTGTTGCCGATACTTCTGGCATGGATTGAGAATTTTTGAGAGTCGTTGTTAATAATATACGTTATTGAATTAAAGTTGTTATACATATTTTATCTTTCCTTTATGGTAACATATCTTTCTTTTTGTTGGTTACACGAACGCCAATGTAACAAGGATTACGAACCTGAAAATTTGTTACAAGCTTGGACCTTCTGTCTCTTATTTATTTGAACCTCCCCTATCTCCGACTGTGTGAGTTGGCCGTGCATGGTTCGTAAGACCTATAAACTATCAAAAAATTCTATGCAAATATTGGCTATAACTGAAGGGAGTGGTGAATCCATGGCCGCTCCTTCTACTTGTTTAAACAAGTTCTCGTTATAACTGAAATAAATGTTTTTAAAGCAGAGTTTGATGAGCAGAACTTCTTTTTCAGTAATACTCTCTTTAACCAAAAACAACACTTCGTCGACCGCGATTTTAGTAAAAAGAAATACCACGTCAAAGCTGACTAGGATATCTTCTTTTATTATACGCAAGTTCTTAATTTTCTCTAAAAAGTCTGTAGAATCTTTAATGTGAGTTTCTGTATTTCCTGTCAACGGCAAGAGTTTTGCAGCTACATAACCTGCTAACGATTGGGTTGGCGAATTGATGGCGCTCACTATCGGTCGAAGGGAGACTCCTTCTTTGTGTATCTTGGGAAGACCGTAGATTTGTAATATAACTGGATTTTTGACAATTGTTACGAGAAACCCGGGTTTCTAGAGTTGAGATGTCAAAATAAAGAGTTCCACCGGTCTTCTCATAACCAAACAAAGCAACGGCCAGCACAGTTTCTTCGGAGAGGGATCGCAGGCTTTGTTATGTGTAATTATAACGTGAATCGAATAAAAGGCGCCAAGACGATGAAAAATTAAAGTCGAGGGAGACCGTCTAACTCGCCTCGTAGTACACGAAGAATAAATAACATTACAAAAATAATAACACCAAATATATATATTTATTGTATCACAGAAGTCGAAACAAGTATAGAAATGTAAATTCTTGAAAGACATACACACGTAGGTTGACTAAATTAGAAATTTGTGCCGAGTAGCGAGCAATACACTGTGCAACAAACTGCCCTTGTCGGACTAGATAATGACATACATATAGCGTCTAAATAGATAAATACATATACTTAAATCGTAGATAAATCAAGCAATTAAACTTTCGAGATTCGATGTGCACAAACAATAAATTCGCGAAGCACAAAAATACAATTAATTGTGTTAAGTTAACATGCACGTACGGTCCTCAACGACCTAGTCCCCAAAACACAAATAACAAATTTGAAATAGTAATACTTACAAGCTGGACCTTACTCGGACTGTTAGCTAACCTCCGACTTTGGTACAACCTAAAAAATACTATTAAACCCAGATCGGAACGGGCATATCCGTTTAACACAAGTAACAAAAAAAGGTTTGGTTAGCATCCAATTATTACGAACGTAAGTGCGCAGCGTTTCCCTGTGACTTAATCGATTAAATTCTCCATGTTTGACTTCATAACAGAAAAGAATAGTCCTAGCGGTTCTCAACCTTCGACGGTGGATATTATCAGTACGTATCACTACTTCGACGTCATGGAATGTTTCCAATACGACCACCTGTTGGTTATCTTAATTGATAACGCCGGACAATTGGTGACTACCAAAATCCGCTACAGAAAATTAGTAGGTGTCAATTTAAACCCTCAATAAAGAAAATTGTATACCACTTACCCCGTTTCAACCTTCCACAATTAAACGCATTACAAATTTGCAGCGTGACACAATTTAACGGTGAAGGTTAACCCGGGCATACAAATAAAGTGAACTCGACAAAGATTTAATGTAAAATGACTGCGAATATGCTGTCACAATTGTGACAGTCTGGCACAAGAGCAGAAAGATCCTGACAAGTTTCATAATATCTACCGAGACATTTTCCCTACTCGCGAATTGAACTACTAAGTTCTTATTTTAACGTTACACAATCAAAGTTTGTTTTTCGTTAATATCTATAGTAGTGGATTTTTTGAAGGCAAAGTTTACCTTAGTGCATAAAAAGTTTAAAGGGTTTCTCTGTAGACGTATGTAGCAATCTTCCGAGAGTAAGTTCGTCATTTTGTCGTTGTAATCTTGTATGTTCATAACGACTGTAGCGTTTCTTTTATCTGCTTTCAATACTAAAATGTCCTTATTCTCACGTAACCGCTTAGCTGCTTCTCTCTCATGTTTGTTAATATTAGAGCGTGGTGGGCTACTAACAACCGATTCTCATGGCATGGGATGCGGGGCAGTTCGTTTACAAATTTACGATGAATAAGACGGGTGCATTAAATCATTCAAACAAACAGAAAAAAAGTCAACCATTAAAAAAATACTACTGGCTATAGACTGCAATGAATCATATTAAATTATACTAATAAAAGAAAGCAATTACTGTTAATACCGATCATCGAGCTTTGGGATATTTATATCCCTGAACATATTAAAAGATTTGCTGAACAAGCTGTAGCCAAACGATAAATGTAAAAAATTCATTAGTAGTAGTTGGATTTAATAACCGCGCAATTCGAAAATTGTATAAAAAAAACACGATTTTAATCCACTAACAAGTATATAGTGTAAGTAACTATATCAGTACAATTGCAAAAATTTCCGCCAGAGAAAACCAGTGTACGGCCGTTTGACCCTTTCGGGGATCATCAGCACTCACCCAAAAGGGTGAAACGGCAGTAACATAGAAGTATTTAAGAATTGCTTTAAAGTTTTTTTTTGAAAATTTGATAGAAACTGTATAATTATACAAATAAACTACAACAGCACTTATTGCTTTTTTTACTATTTATTTTAACAATTCAACAAAACACTTTTACACAGTGTAATAGCGAAGGCTTCCACGGCCGGAATTTTTATTAAGATAAGAATGCCTTTCGGGTTTGGACCGTGTCATTGTAGTTGTAACCGAAGTTGCCAACGTTTCGCTCACTTTCGTAAGGGGCTTCATCAGGGCGTGAGATAAATCGCAAAAGTCAAACAAGTAACCGAAATCTAACTAAGAACTTCTCAAATCTTAGGTTATCCACTTGTGAAACAAGCCATAATCTAAACTCTGAAAAGATAAGAAAGAAAACGATAACTTGAAAAAGCAAACGAAAATCTAAGAAATAAGAAGAAATAGTCTCTATATATAAAGGAAAAAGAATCATCACGGATGGTTAGCTCAAACCCATGATCGCGATTGAAGTTATTGGGGTGTTTGATGATTTATATGCTTTCTCGGAATTTCGTGTTGAATCTATCTTGTGACCTGTAGTAAAATGATGTTCAGCAACCGCAGACTTGGAAATATACCTTTTCCTTATACAACGATCATGTTCTGAAATGCGAGTAATGACGGAACGACCGGTTTCACCAATGCAAACTAAACCACATGAACAAGCAATTTGGTATACACTTTGAGATGAAAGTGTAGGAAATTAGTCTTTGGGAAAAGGAAGAATCTGAGAGATTTTGCCTGCCGATTTGAATATGGGTTTAATACTATTCTTACGAAGAAGTTTCACTATTTGATCTGTAACCTTGTGAATGTAGGGTAAAAAGGCCAAATTCGGGTTGGATTCGGGAGTAGAAATGTCCTTAGGTAATCGAATACGTGGATGTAGACGACGATTAATAATTCTATAAATATCTCGCTTTACATAACCATTGTTCACTAAGGTTCTAGTAAGATGACGGAGTTCTGAGTCTAGATTCTCAGGTTGGCAAATAGAAAAGGCACGATGAACCAAAGATTCAATGACAGAACGTTTCTGTGCAGGATGATGATGAGACGAAGCATGAAGGTATCTGTCCGTATGGGTGGGTTTGCGATAAACAGAATGGCCTAGAAGTCCGTCGGGCTTACGAGTCACAAGAACGTCAAGAAATGGAAGAGAACCATTACTTTCGATTTCCATAGTAAATTTGATATGTAAGTGTTGATTGTTAAGATGATCAAGAAACTTAGACAATTCAAGATGACCATGAGACCAAACAATAAACGTGTCGTCAACATATCTAAACCACACTTTAGGTTTTAATATTGATGATTCCAAAACAACCGTTTCAAAGGATTCCATAAAAATGTTAGCTACAACAGGTGATAGAGGAGAATCTATAGCAGCACCAGAAAGCTGTTCGTAAAACTTGTTATCAAATTGGAAGTAAGTAGAAGATAGACACTTATCAATAAGAGGAACCAAACTCAGGTCCTTGTCATGTTGAGACAAAATCTGTTGGATGATAATAAGCGAATCCTTAATAGGAACTTTAGTAAAAAGTGAAGTAACATCAAAGCTCACGAGAAGATCTTGGGGTCCAAGTTTTATAGTTTCTAGACGTTGAATAAAATGCCGAGAGTTGAGGATGTGAGAAGAGGTTTTACCTGTAAACTGCAAAGAATGTTGGAGAAGAACTTGGCTAGCTTGTAGGTAGGAGATTGGATAGTACTGACGATAGGTCGAAAAGGAATACCTTGTTTGTGAATTTTGGGAAGTCCGTATAGACGAGGTGGTTTAGAATCTAATGGGGTAAATCGACCTTTAGTTTCAGGTGGTAGATTGAAAGATTTGATGATTTGGCTGACCTCACGTTCAATCCTCAAAGTGGGGTTATGAGTTAGAAGAGCGTAAGTTTCCTCCGACAAAATAGAATTGATTTTTGTAACATAATCAATTTGGTTAAAAACTACAGTAGCGTTGCGTTGTCGGCTGGAAGAACAGTAATATCAGGTTTCTTACGAAAACTTTTTAGAGCTGACTTTTCCGACTGAGATCTGAGACTTAGATGTGGCGAGGAAGATGCCTTATAAAAGACTCAACAGCACATAAAATATCTTCTTTAGGAATACGTTTGGGAGCAACCGCTAAATTCAAACCCTTAGAGAGCACCGATTCCTGTTCTAAGGTGAGGACCAAACTAGATAAAATGGACAACCGTCTTTAAGGAGTTAGTAGTGGATGAAACTTTACGATTCTTGGATTCCAATAATTAAAACTTTTTGAGATGACTTTCAGTTGTTACTCTTAGAGTGGTATCAGATTGCTGGTAAGTAATCTGGTCGAAGAGTTTCCAATTATCCGGGGATAGAGTGTTGGCCAACTCAAGATGAAGATAAAAGAGTTGTTTTGAAATGATGTCTAACTCTCGCCTAGTTTGCTTAATCCGTTCGTGTATCAACGCTAGACTAGCACGGTGCAGGATGTTTTTAGAAGAACGTGTCTGAATGTGGAACTTGGTTCTGAGAAATGCAGGAATGATGTTGTGGTCAGGACAGCGACTAAGAAAGGTTAAATTGCACAAAAGTTTGACGAGTTTGTGGCGAAGTTTGGAAAATACGGAGGTTTTAGAAGAAATATTCTCCACGTAGAAATTTATTTCACGCCCTGATGAAGCCCGTTATGAAAGTGGGCGAAACGTTGGCAACTTCGGTTACAACAACAATGACACAGTCCAAACCCGGAAGACATTCTTATATTAGTACTTTTGCACAGGATTATTGGTTTTATACGTGATAGTAATAGGTAATTATAAGTACTATTTTTTGCTTTCAAATTTTCAAAACCGTCTTTTATTTATTCATGACCGTTACCGTTGTCTTTAAAATCAAAATTAAAACCTTCATACAAAAGGTTTTGCAACTATTTTGGAGTAGCTTCATGTATTTAATACGTAGCTCAAAGTTGTTAGCGCCCTCTTTCAATAAATGTTTACACTTTGTTGGTACAAAAATTTTAGTGACATAACGTAAAATTTAGTCGCTAATCTTCTATACAACATATTTCAGTTATTGCTTACGATTATGCACTATTAATTGAAATATAGGTTCTTTAAATATTGCTTCGGGTTTTGTATATCTCAAAATTTTCTAAGTTCGATAAAAAAATTTCAAAAATACTCAAGTTTCACTTCAATTTATTTTTGTATTAATTAGATTTATGATTCCAGAATAGGAAGTTCCCTGAAGTAACATCATATTCTTTAATCAGATTTCTGGAATTTTGAATGTATATGCAATAAGCTTGAATAGAAAATTCGTTTAAAATTATACTGTGGCACCATCTTTTAATACGCGTGACTTAAACGCCCTTTTTAATAAAAAAAAATGTTTTGAGTTATTTGGAAATTAGAATTACTAATTGTTTATTTAGCTTAGCTTCGTGACAATTTATCTTTCGGCTTGTACAATTTTAGATAAAATTTTAATTAATTAAAATTGCAAAAAAATATTACCATAAAATTTTTTTAAAAATCAGACTTTATCTTGCTAGTTTTTAGTAGACATGTACTAATATTAGCTCGAGATTTTATTTCCTTTACTAGATTTACAACTATTGCGTTTTATTACTAAATTTAACGATTTTACTCTATTTATAATTTATAGATCTTAAAAGTTTGATTATCTTCTGTTTTTTAATTTATTGCTTCTTACAATCTTTAGCTTTGTATAACATCTGTAAGTATAAAATAAAAGTAAATTGTTAGCAAACTTATACAAATCACTCAAATAACTTTCACACTTAAAAATTACATCAGATTACGTCCGCGTGTATTTATCGAGTATATATTTTTACTACTTACTTACTAGTACTTTTACTTTCACGTTCAAATAAATTATTTTGTTTTTCACAAAAGACGTGTTTTTTTCACATTTTAGAAATTCGGCATTAAGCATTAATACTATTTTTAGATATGGTATTTTATTATCACTTTGATAAAATATTTCTTAAGGTAGTTAGTTATAAATGTAAGAAATTCTTTTGCAATTGATTTATTATTAGAATAATATTGGAATTTTTTCGGTTTTTATAGTACTTCTCTTAAATTTATTCGTAGTTTGAAGTAAAATAATTGAGGCAGAAACAAATAATCTACTTGACCTAATCGTAAAAAAAAGGAAATAAAATTATTCTATGTTATACTAACATGTGAACGTTACATTAGTACGCTAAAGAAACTGCTTGGTTAATATTTATATAATTCTTTTCGAAATAATGTATTTATTTATAAGGCTAAAAAACGCAAACTGCAAAGTACGACTTTTCATTTCTGTTAAAAAAGTTAGATTTTACTTAATTTAACAAAGAAATTATAACTTGAAAACACTTTTATGCGTCAACATGTTGCGGCGGTATTTGTCAGTTGTGGTGCTTTAATCTCCTTTGTTTAGGCAACTAAACTTACACTAGAACTCATTTAAAAGGTTTAAACTTTTTTTAGTCATTTTAAGCTGAATTATGTTTATCTACGTACTCAATACAATTTGTTTATTATTGTTTGTGAAGTAAAAAATAGATTAATGTAATATACGCGCAGTTTATATCAAAATGCGTAATGTGGAGTTTTTTTAACAATAAATAAGTATGATAATATTGTTATAGTCTTTAATTTAATAATAATTCAAAACGTTATAAAATAGAATTTAATTGACCTAAACACTAATAATTTTTCTTTAAAATTTCTTTTATCGATTAATTTAATATTCTTTACAAATTTATTCTAATCTGTAATTACAGTAAATATTTATTTATGTAAAACGCCGTTACTTACAAAAAATTTTAAATGTGCTAAGAGCCCAAAAGCACATAAACAAAACATTGTTTATATAATTGACAATATTGAATTCTTGGTTCAAGGAGGGGCATAAAAAACTACTCAGTTTTTCTTTATGGCGACGTTTCGTGCACTAAATGTGCACTTCTTCAGGCCACTGCAATTTATTATGGTAAGTACACAACTATTTAATCAAGTTAACAGTAACTAATTACAGATGTAAACAGAACAACACTTAACGTAAGAACTTACGTAGAATATTTGAGCAATTACTCTGAAGTTTCACAAACATGAACACGTCCTAAACTTAATTAACAAAAATGGGATTATTAGCAGTCAATGATTAAAAACAAGAAATAAGTATAAATAATAAATAACAATACAATTAAACATGGAGAACAAACACTATGATATGTATAATCAAACATTTATTCTAAGGTAACCTATTATCAAAATAGACTATAAAATGAAAATAACCGCGATAAACACCTAACAATTTTTCGTAATTTTAGAAATTAAATTATTATAAATACTACTTAAATTATTAGTGTCCGTATTAAAATCGAAATTATATCTTGTGTCGATGTGATGTAGAGATAACGCTGTTTCTCCTTTTTTAGTTTTACAGTCGTATTTATGGTTGATAATACGATTTTTGACTTTTTGTTTCGTTTCGAATAACTTGACTTTAATGAATTTAATTAAAAACACAGAAGATATACTCAGTTGTCATAGTGATGAGGAAAAGGAAAGATTAAGGGGGAAAGTTGTGAACATTATTACCAACTTTGTAAATAGTAATGCAAAAAAGAAACTTACACCACAAGATGTATTTATTAAGACACTATTGACATCTACTAAAAAATTTATTAAGACTCATAAAGATATATTAATCACAAAATCCGATCTTACGGTCATTATACATAAACAAGAATACAACGAAAAAATGTTGACTCTACTTAATGATAATAACACCTGTAACAGACCCATAAAACGCCTGCCAGTCAGACACCCACAACACACGCAGTAGATGCGTACCTCACCAGAGCTGCGCCACACAGAACGCTGATAGATGAAAACAGAACCGAACTAGTTTATAAGTGCAGCCACCTGGCTCAACGATCAACCACTAAGACGGCTTCTTTCCGTAAGAACTTCTTAGGCAATACGGTTCTTCTATTAAAACCAACTCAACACGTGATCACCAGGTGTCGCTTCAGGGCTGACGTCGCGGACATCCTCAGAAGACGCTAACCAACCGCGGTAACGTAACGCCAGTGTTAGTGCTCGTGACTCGTGGTAACTTAAACTTAAGACCTTCTTCCCGTACGACTTTTGAACTCTTTCAGTTTTACTGTCTTAAATACCTCTGCCTGTAAATATTTCTAGTGTTAGTATAAGTTTGTAACTTTTGTAAATAGTAGTGTTGATAGCAGAATAAAACTTCTACCGTCAGCCTTACACACCTACAAAAAAACTGACGTAGATGTTACAGCTAAATTCCAAAACAAAAATAACAAAATGAGCAAACAATTATATGACAATGGACACATTGATTTTGTCCCTTACAAAAAACTTATCACTTATACGAGTACACCTCCTAAGATGTATAGTCTAATTAAAACCCATAAGAACAGCTACGAATACTTCACCATCTGTAAATCTAACTACGACTAATCTTAAAGCTAACTCTAACACTAATAATATTATGTACACGAAAATCATAAATGTCCCAAACCTAACAAAAAGATTAATTCCAATTTTAAAAACAGATATCATCAAAATAATAATGTATAACACTAATACTATTTACAACATGTTTTACAGCAGAACGAAAAATAAAATTAACATAACGGAAAAACACAATGTAGTGTATAAATTAGATTGTATGGGTTGTCAAGGATGCTACATTGGACAAACGAAACAAAAAGTCAAAAATCGTATTAACAACCATAAATACGACTGTAAAACTAAAAAAGGAAAAACAGCGTTATCTCTACATCACATCGACACAAGATATAATTTCGATTTTAACAACCCTAGTATTTTAGATGTGGAGAATAATTACAAGAAAAGATAAGTTTCTGAAATGATTTTTATCAACGTATACAAAAATAATATTAATTTTAATACGGACACTAATAATTTAAGTAGTATTTATAATAATTTAATTTCTAAAATTACGAAAAATTGTTAGGTGTTTATCGCGGTTATTTTCATTTTATAGTCTATTTTGATAACAGGTTACCTTAGAATAAATGTTTGATTATACATATCATAGTGTTTGTTCTCCATGTTTAATTGTATTGTCATTTATTATTTATACTTATTTATTGTCTTTAATCATTGACTGCTAGTAATCCCATTTTTGTTAATTAAGTTTAAGACGTGTTCATGTTTGTGAAACTTCGGAGTAATTGCTCAAATATTCTACGTAAGTTCTTACGTTAAGTTGTTACGTGCGAAATTTTCATAACGTAGTACCCTGTATATCGACTTAAAATTAGATTCTAGTTTTGACGCCCTTTGCCGATCTTTTTGGTTACTGAGAGGTTGCGGAGCCATTTTGAAGCTGTCAACTACGTGAGACGGTCTGTGTCGAAAAATTTGACCGTATTCCTAAGATTCTAAGTGCATCCATTGTGATGAGTACGAATTTATAAGTCGATTACGAATTTATTGTAATCTATTCGGCACAGGGTAAGATATTTTGCATCCGGTTTATTAAGATTCCTTTGTAATTTCTGTATTAATTTGATAGCCGGTTTCGCCACGCTTCAATCACATGTTCGATTCAATAAGGAACAATGAAGGATAATTACTATTGATAAATACCGTTACCGAACGTGTAAGATTTTGGGAAGGCATATTACCCACAACGAAAACGAAGTCTCGACAAGCATTACTTTGGAGATGTTATTTCTTATACACCAGTCGATTGCGTTACCACCCACCTGTTCGTAATTGCAAATAACAGCATTCGATACAACGGGTTCTTATATCTCATTTAATTTATTATTATTAACGATTTTGTAGTTTCCCATCTTCGTGAGTTATTATGTGACACGATTTGCTATTCAATATCTATTCTAGGCTACTACCGGGGAAAACGTTTTCTTCGCGCAAGTAAGCACTGAATTTTGGGTAAGTCTGTTTGATTATTTTTCTTCGCCGTCAAAAAAGTCACTCACCGAACTTTGGCTAATGTTAATTTCCGTAATTACGTTTACTGTTACAATACCATTAAGGTAATTTCAATTATCATTTAGGGTGTATCGCATGCTGTGTACAAACAATAATTATTACAAAATTTTCTTCGCTATTTCGATGCAACTTAACTTATGTATTGTGTCTTGCCGATATTGCTGGCATTTATGAATTGAGAAATTAAACATACTCCTGTTAATCTTCTACGTTGCTAAATTAAAGTTTTTATACCTGTTAATTATACTTGTTAATCTTTCTAGCATTTATGAATTGAGAAATCAAATATACTCCTGTTAATCTTCTAGGTTACTACATTAAATTTTTTATACCGGTTCATCTTTCTTTTATGGTAACATACCTTTATCTGTTAATTGTGGTTACCCGAACACCAGAGTAACAAGGATTACGAACCTAAAAATTCGTTACAAGTTTGGACCGTCTGTGGTGATCGAGGCAGAAGTGTTAATTAGGATTGATCTGGCGCCCTTAATTTTAATTCCCTTGAACCTCCCCTATCTCCGACTGTGTGAGTTGGCCGTGCAAGGTTTGTAAGACCTAAAGCTTGTAACAAAGTGTTGTTTTGTTTACATCTGTAATTAGTTACTATTAACTTATTTGATTAGATAGTTGTGTACTTACCCTAATAAATTGCAGTGGCCTGAAGAAGTGCACATTTAATTCAATATTGTCAATTAAAGTGAAATAAGGAGGATAAAGAAACCGTACCATTGTTTATATATAAAATTGCATCTAATAAAACAGGGTGTTCTATAATAATATATTGTACAATAAGTAAGGAATAATTATCATTGCCAACGAGTATGAAATTTCTATTTATTTTATCTCAATTTGTCAGTGTTTATTCTACTATTAATAAGTGTAACTATTATTTAACTCTTAGCTATTTACCTCTATTTTGAAAAATTTTAAGTGTAATTTACCTGCTTTAAATACCTGCAATTTTACTATTTTAATTTTTTTTAATACATCTTGCTTTTACAGCCAATAAATAAAAGAAATCTATTTATACAAAAGCCTGAATTGTTAACAATGTCTTAAAGTTCTTCCAACAAATACCATGTTGGTGTATAAACGTTATTTTCTTATAAGCTGCGACAGAATAACATGTATGTACGGTAAGCTTCTAAATATTTAAAAATAATTTGTAATTAGCGGGTGTTATTATTAAGAATTGAGTTTTACGAACTAAAAAGGTAATCAAAAAATTAGTGGTTTACTTTACATTTAGAAAATGCAAAATAAAGTTAATTACCTATAATGTATTTTATTAATGTAACATACTGTATATAAGTTAGTATAAACGCCATCTTTTAGTATAAGAAAAAAGGCGCTAACGGTGGATTTTGGCGCAACTAAAATAAACACAACAAAATTGGCGACGAGGATTAAAGAAAAATGGATTAATAGTGAAAAAAAAAAAATCGCATAAGGCACAAATACGCATCATTTATTTAAACACATACATCAAATGCTAATGTAGAATCCTCGCAGTCGCATCTCTAATACCGTAATAGCCTCTTTACCAGAATTCGATGAAACCAAAGAAACATTTGGTAACTATAGGACACGCTTGGAAAATTGTTTTGTTATTCGTTGAATTCCGGCTGACTCAGACCAGAAAAATGATAGAGCTCCTTTACTACTTCACTGTGTAGGGCCACAATACTTTGCAATTTTAAGCGCACTGTGTGCTAGAGAAGACCCTAAGAAAAAAACATATGATTAGCTAATAGACTTGTTGGGACAACACATTATGCCAAAACCTTGCCCACTAATGGAACCGAATTGTTTCTCAACGCTCACAAAAGTCTAGCAAAACAATATCACAGTACCTGACCGAGTTGAAGAAATTTATACCAACGTGTGAATTTGCCATGTGGTCAAAGCTTGGCGGAACGGCTATCAAATTAAGAAAGTGTTACGTGCAAAATTTTTATAATGCACTACCTACTGTTTGGTTTAATTAAAAATTACTTTTCTGTTTCTTGACGCCATCTATCGGGCTCGTTGGTCTCTTCGTATTGAGTAGACGATATCCGATGAGATACGGGCATTTTGACTTTAACATCGTTCACGATATAACCTGTGTCTGCGTGAATTAAAAATCGTTTTCTTAAAACATCCACGTGTTGGGACACAATGGGTAATAAAAGTATTCTTCTTTAACTAATTTAATCCACGCAGGGTAAGTGGCTTTTGTTCTTTTTTTGATTAAAGGTAATTTTTATGTCTTTTCGTTAGCGCCATGTGCTACCTCCTAAGTATGGGTGTTCTTGTCGTAATTTAAAATCTACAAGGGAAAATTATAATCGGAAGCTGTAGACCTAAGAACGCTGCGATACAAGGGCAGAATTTTTATGCGGAGGCAATTAATACCAGTAATTAATATCACCTTGCTCGGAAGAACCTAAGTACCGGATACGATTGAATTTCTCTACGAAGGCAATAAATTAATACCATCGTAGACGAAAATACATTGTAACAGCATACGATAAGTTTCGGTTCTATTACTTTCTTTTAATTGTTTCTTTTACTTGTAGTTTGTGAGTCGCCAGGTAGACATGATTATTTTCAGGAAGTTTAATTACAGGAAGCCAGTAGGAAAACGTTTTCTGAAGGTAACCCTGAATTCGGTATATCAATTTTTTTTGCTTTTAATTATTCGTTGTCGCTACGGTGCTACTCATGACTAACTATATTTCCTAATCGTGTTGAAACGTTCGAATTGATTTGTTTCTTATTATTGTTACTCAATTAGTTTAAGTAAATTACTATCGCATGCTGATTACGTCAACGGTCAATTATCATTATCAATGTAATTTTCTTATGAAGATTTTTATATGTTCTGGTGGTTACACTTTTGATTTACGTGTAGTGTAAGTTGCCGATACTTCTGATATTCTAGTACCTGCTTATATTTGTACTCGGACTACAATTATTCTTTGTCATGCTATCCAATTGTTATTGATTCAAATTTTAATCTATTTATCCTTATAGAGTAATTAAAGTAAAATTGTTGTTAACGATTTAGTTTCTTTCTTCGTTTCCTCCATCTTTACGAACCTTAACAATTTTGTACAAGCTTCGAGCCTCCTGTGCTGATCTAGCAGGAGCTATTTCTGCAAAGAACAAAAGATCTGGCGCCCTTTAAAATAAAGTCACTTGAACCTCCCCTTTCTCCGACAGGTATGGTTTCAATCCTACAGTGAGTTGGCCGTGCAGTTTCGTAAATTACTAGAAGCTAGTAGCAAAAGAACATACAAAAGAATCCTAACAATACGGATGTAAATATCTTACCCTGTGATGAATAAATTATGTTAAACACGTAATTAATCTATAATTTCATTTCCATCCCAGTGGATGTACTATTAAATCTTTGGATTAGACCAATTCAAACGACACAGACTATCTTAGGTAGTCAACAGCTTGAAAAATGAATTCCGCAACATGTCAGTAACCAGAAAGATCGGCAGAGAGCGTCAAAACTGGAATCTAATTTTAATTCAATATACAGGATATTACGTTATAAAAATTTTGCACGTAACAAAGATAAAGAGTATCTGAAGAGGAAACTGAAATTGAAAAACATACATACGTTCAAGCGTTGATTGAAAAGTCCTAAAGATAGTCAACTACAGTACTAAAATGCGAACTCGAGTATAAATGCACTGGTGTATGAAGGGTTGCGTTCTTATTTACTTTGAATACTCTGTATAAGCATTTTCATTCGTAAAAGTGGTCATACAACTAAAATAGTTCATCAACAACCGCAAGTTGCGTGACGTACGGTGGCGTTCAAAACTTCAAAAGTGCGGCGTTGTAACATTTATACGTATAGCCATTGAATGCGTTTAAAAAGTTTTTATTTAATTAAGTAATTTTTAAACTAACGATTTTCTTTTAATAAAATGTAAATGCTAGAAGTAATTATAGAAATTACTTGTGTATGTATGTAATAGTAGTCAAGACTACAACCTACAAAAAGCCGTTCGCAATTATTCATTGCGTATACAATCATAACAATAGTAAATTTCAATTATCACAGAGCTCAGATAAAATTGAACCAAAAGAAAATATATGACGAATTTTTTTTTGTATATTTCAAACACACTATAGAAATTCACAAAATTAAGAAATATATTTTACCTGAAATATTTATTTTTACTTGAATGAAGTATAAAAAAAAGGTAATTCCTTTTTAAGCATGCAGGTAGATTTCAAGAAAAATCGTAAATAGTTGTGTACCTAGGTTATTAACCCTTTTCATACTAGCTTTTTTTGTAAGAATTTGTTAAACTGCTTACAGATTTTATGCTAAAAGTTACATGCATTTAATTATTAAATTATGTTCTGTTTATATTACAGAAAATTAACAATGCGTTCTTTTTAAATAGAATAAGAAAACTGTAATTACTGTAATGTTTTCTTTAAATTCAATTTGATTTTGGAATTAAACGCTGGTTCTTTCACATATACATATGTAATACAAATATTGAAGTATTTCTTTAAAACATATTTTAAGAACGTTTTCTGAAGTAAAAAGCTTTTAGAAAATATCGATCACTACTTAATGGACCAGTGGCGGACTTAACGGTGCCGCAGGCCCGTATTGCATGGAGGCCTGTTGTGGCAGGAGGCTCATAAGATGATTGAAGTAACAACTTTTTTGCGGGATAACCGATACAAAAACACAACCACAAGTAAAAAAGAACTCAAAATACTGATGTACCTATTTCATAAAAACACCAACTTTATCTTTGTATTTATTTTTAAATTCTTAGCAAAATAAGTGTAAGTAAAACCAGTGACTCATTATGTTATTACCTGTGTTATTACTATTGCTTAAACTGCCGGGGGTTTCACAAATGCAATAAACAATATCCGTGAAGCGTTTTCAAAGAGTACCGCTCATGGATTGTTCACAACAGTGGTCTATTATATTGTACAATAGAAGCTAAAATAGCTTGTCTGCCAAAATTTGTAAAAAATGTAGTTTTAAATGTTTTTATTTAACCATATTTTGTTGGTATTTGAAAAACCGTTTGTTTACCAAATAACTACAATTTTTAAATAAGAAATGCCTCCAAATAACTTGATATTTTAAAATGAAATTCATTTGTTTAATTAAGCATTTAACTTTTTTTAATTAGCATTCCACGTTGATTGACAAATTTTTCAATCAAAAAATTGCTTGGTCCTAGTAAAACGATAATGTGCTTGCGGTTACTTTGCAACATACTATGACTTGGGTGTACCGTGTACGTAATAAAGTCTGTACTGTACCTATACCACTAGTACTAGAAAAAATAATTTTTTTTTATAGTATAACCGGATTAAGCGTTTACTTGAAAATCTCTAACTTTATTTATAATTTTTTTGTTATGATTACTCTATAAGCAATAATTAGCAATTTGACTTTAAGCGCTCTTTTGCGTAACAACAAAAGTAGTTAAATTTATTTTCTTTCTCATTGAGAATAAAATATAACACGTAAATCTACTCTGCAACTCACAATCGCTCACATCATAAAGGATTTTTGCATATGTTTCCAGAATATGCGTGTCACCCGGGACACATATTTATTATTTTGACAACATGACAACCTTGCTTAACTGTTAATTATAGTAAGCATTCAGTTTACAGTTTTCTTAAGATCTTATTAGGATTTACTTTGCAGTGACCTGTTTAGTAAAGCAGTAAACCTGACCAGCACATCACGATGCTGGCGACACCTAGTGCCCAGCACATTTGAACTGGGTCGCAAATGCCCCTTTGGTTGACTATCTTCCTAACATTTGTCAATCAACGGTTCAAGCTAGAAAAAAAAGAAGTTGTGCCATTTGTTATAAGAAAAATTAAGACGCTCACGGGTGTGTCTATGCAGTAAAGAAGACAACGCAAGTAAAATCAAATTTTGGAGCTTGTGATGGGAAACCACTACTTTGTCTGATTTATTTTTTAAAATTCATAAAGTCAACGCAAAATGATGTTACTTTATAGTGATATTACATTAAATCAAATTTGATGTAACAGTCTGGTTTAATTCTTTGTTCCTCCAACTTTATGGGCCTTGAAATGTTAATGCAAGCTTCAAGCTTTGTGTACTGATCTAACAGGAGCTGCATCGGCACTCATTAAACAAAATTTTATCGCTTGTACCTCGCTTTTCTCTGATTGGAATTTTTCCAGTTCTATTGCCAGCTGGCCGTGCAAGGATGGATGGAAGCTTGTAGCACTTTTCTTTTCGTTTTTGAATTGGTCCAAAATCCGAATCCACTGCTCGCTATTAAACTTTTAGTCTTTGTCTTACTATTTCAAGGCAAATTAATACCATCTTTTGCACAGAATAATTTTTTTAATAAATTGATTGCCACCAATCAACACGAATGAAACACGTAAAAGGTGCAGAGCAATTGTTTGTTTGGATAAATTTATACCTTGTGTCCCACAAAATCGCAATTTAAATGAATTTTTCTGCACGACGATTATTCGAGCAATCTTCCTGCGTTCGACCTATTGGTACCACGATTAATGTTCGTAGATATCTGTGTAAATGTAAATTTATGTTTAATTAATTATTTTTTTTTCTAGTCTGCTACAGAAAATTTTCAAATGTAATTTTTCTAGTCTTTGTTCTTCAAATTTCCATTTCTTAAAAAATAAAATTGCATAATGTTGATTTGACGGGCTACAATTTATTTAAGCATCCATATTACTTTAAAAACCGAAAATAGCCGATCTGAATCGCATGCGCGAAAAACCTTCAAAATTTAGAATTTCAAATGCCTGTAATTAATTTATTAATTATCAAATTATAATCAAAAAATTGTTTTTAGAAACGTTTTAAGTGCCTCTTTAAATCTGCGTCAAAATTTTTGCGATTTTTTAATTTGGGAAGCAGGAAAAAAATAAATTCAATTTTTCCATGTTAAATCCTATGGGGTACCCCTAGCGTGGGACACAACGTATACCTATAAATACCTACACTTAAGTAAAATAAAATTGTTTTTCATCAAAATTAAAAATGGCACTGGAAAAATAAAGCATTACTGAAATAACTCACAGCAATTCCTCAATAACTAATATTTCTTAAAAAGTAATAATGTTTATGTTATTAGTAAATTTTTCTATGAAAATTAACGTTATAAAAACTAAACATAAGAAATGGGTTTATAAGGTAATTTAAATAAAAAATTCAATATTAGCAAAGACAATAAAATAAAACTTTTAGCAAATAACTTTAAGTGCTTTTATTTATTGCTTTTCTCTACTTACAATTAATGTAACGTAAAAAATTAATATTATTTGATGTAAGTCAATTTGTATCATCGTGTTAGTAAGCAATTAACTTTTTAGTTCCTTTACATAACAAGTTAAAAAAAAACGATGTTATCACTAAAATGATGAAGCTTCATGACACGTACTTTTTAAATTTACCGGTGTTGATGAATCTTCTAAAGAAATGTTGTTATAAAATTTAGATGCAAGTCAGTTGGATACTAAAGAAAGTAACAATGTTAAAACTTAAATGTATATCATTATTTATGTTTATTTAACGCATGTATCGTGTTGGAAAATGTAAATTGTATATTAAACAGAAACGAATTTTGCCAAAACAGTTGAAAATTTTTTTTCTGGAATATAATATTTTTACGGCAATTTATAAAATAAATAAATATGACTTCTTTATAGGTATTTCATTTTTCCAGCACAAATAACTCGTAAATTAAACCATTCAACAAAAAGATTCATTCTTGGTATTTGTAAATACTAAGTAAACACTAAAACAACTTGGAAAACAATTCCAACGTATTTTTTCAGTTTGTTCTTCTTTAATGAAAATTAATATTTATGTTACAATTCTTGAATTGAAGTTCCAAGCAACATTCTTTATCTACCTAGTTTCATGTGTTCCTAATACTCCTGATAGCTTAAACACTTGCTAACCACGTGCTCGTCATTCTTTAAATTCCTTGAATTTTAGAATTTTTCCTATGTGGATTTCTATATTTGTTTATTGCGAACTTCTAAATTTTATAGATTTCTAAACTTTATTTTAAAGCACTGCAGTTTTCTACAATTTTTTTAGTGTAAATCGATACGAACGCAATAGTTTTGCTATTCTACGTTAGAGGGCGCTAAGAGTAAGTACATTGCGGACACCAACGGCAAATTCGAGAGTTACAGTTTTAAATACCTGGCGGTTTCCTGGTCTCCTAATACCAGATCTACCTAAAACACTGCCTGTCGACCACGTGCTTTTCAAATCCAAAGCACGATTTGACAACCGTAACAATTTCATATTGTTAGGTATTCCTTTGTTGGAAAACAATATATACAAAAGAAATACTAATTACCTGTCTTGTAAATTGTTAAATTTCTAAATTTGTTAACAATCGTTTCTGAATCATTAACGTTTCCTTTACAAAAGGAAATCGTTAATTTCGGCAATTAACTTTGCCGGACACATTCCGCATGTAAGAAAATTAATTTCATTCTATTTATTCTTGATGCCGAAGACGTTAATTGCGTTATTTTTAGTTTTTGAAAGAATAAGTAAAATTAGATTTCATCAGTTAAGTTATACGAAGCTGTTTACTTATAATTTATAATGTTTTCAAAGTATAATTTTTTTGGTATCAATATACTATATTTACTAGGCTACCGACGGTACAACGCCCAATATAAGTATATTTTCTTAATCGTATTTTAGTAACGTTTTTTTATTTATAAAACAGTTTTAAAGTAATAATCATAAAATTTGAAGTTTATTATTGTATTTTATTAAAGAAAGTTAGTTGAGCATTTTCTAGTCAAAGAGGGCAACGATTGACCGCAAATTAAAAAAATCGCATAAAACAAACAATGGGTAAATTCCATGTTAATTTGCAAGCGGAACAGTTAACAGCCCTTGTAATTCAACCGAAGTAAATAAATATTTTCGTGGTAACGGTAAATAAAGCAGCTGGGAATATAAATTGATATAAACGACAATATACATTTATAAAAAATTACTTAATTCTGTCAGAACTTTTTTGAATTAATAAGTAAAACATTATTCTGTTTGTTTTCATATCGCCATGTGCGTATATATACTCGCACAAACATACAAACACAACATATTTAATTTTCCACATTTCTCAATTTACTGAAATTTTTATTCTAACAGTAAAATGCAAATATAAAAAAATTATGTCTGGTATAATACCAGAAATATATAATATAATAATGTAGAGTTGACTGTTAGTTTTCATCGACAATTTACTTAAGCCAATAATTAAAAATTTTGATGTAATTCTCAAGTCAATAACCATGACACACAAAAACTTATTGTCAGTAAAATTTGCTGAAAAATGCGTTTGGGTATAGTTTAAAAAAATCGAAGATTTAGATTTTGATAACATTACACAGCATCAAAGACTAGGTGAATAAGTTATTAAACTTCAAATTTTAATCGTCAATCTGTATTCCGCGGAATCAAATTTTAATGTAAATCTATAATTAGAATATTTCTTTCGGTTTCAGTTAACTAGATCTGAAGCTAAAGCACCCCACCACAATTAAACTAAAAGGGCACAAACACAAGTTCTTAATTTGCCAATTACAAAATTAATTCAATTTAACTACACAACATTCTCGGTTGTTTTTCACGATGTTCTTAAATGAATTAATCATTATTGATCACTAAAATTTTATTGTACCGTAAAATATTTTCCAAATTCTGTTTACATTACTATTTTGTTGCGTTTCCATTACGTTTGAGGAACTAGTTAGCACGTTATCGCGACAATATTCAGTATTTTTTTAGTGATTAGAATACGAGGTATTTAAACATTAAGGTTCCGCTACAAACAATATATTATTGCCGTAAAAATTCTTCTAAACTTCTCGCACAATATATACCTAAATTTTTTCGATTGCATAATATTCTCAAGTAGCACTAAATCTAAAATAAATAATTTTAAATATTTAAAAAACAAGATTTACCACATACGCAGTGATTCACAAGCTTATACAATTTAAGATAAAACGACAATCATCTTAATGGATCTTTCAAACGAACCCTAATGTCACCCTCAAAATACCTAACAGGCATTAATAATAAAAGATGCAATTTCTTAAAGCTTCTTTTAGAAAATTCATGCAGTATTTCCAAGCAATTAATTTGTCTATAGTATTTTAACAATGTTTATAACACATTAATTTATTTAAGCTTGCCACGTTTGTTTTTTACTAAGTTAGTGGCATTTTTACATTACATTTAAACTTTTATAAAATTTTATTTTGGGGGAACAGTCAGGGTAAAACGTTTTTTACGCATAAGCCATTTTATCAAATTACCACAAATATGCCTAATAAATGTGGCTTCATATATGAAATTAAAATGTTAGTATAAATATCATGGCATTAGATAACGTTACCGATTTGTGTATTAAGAGACTTATACCCAAACTAATTTTAAGCAATTATTAACATAATATCTTAACCAAAAATATTCAAAAAATTACGGAAAACATGCACAAAAAGAGGATCTACAGTCAAGAATTTGTCGGTTGTGACATGCCATTTAAATTCGACACGTGCTCAGAAATTAAATAAATTTATTGTTGGAAACTGTTTCAATAAACTAGAGAGAATTTATTTGCAGTCTAATGAACAAACTATAATGTGTACAAAAAAAGCTGCCGTTTGATTTTGCATTATCAGAAAATGTATTAGCCAAGAAAAAAGCAAAGAAGATATATTTTGTTACAACCAAACGTATAAAACGTCAAACTGTTCGGCACCGGATAATTGACAGAAAACAATTCACCGAAAACAATTTGCCGAATAGACATTTTACCAATCGGACAATTGAGAAAAAAAAATTACCGAGCTCGAAATTGCCCGAATAGACAATTGACCAAATTATACGTATGAATCATGCAATGTAAACAGTAAATTTATGTAAAATGGGTCGAAACTAAGGCATAACATAACGAACGTTTATGCGACACGAAGCCGCACGGTGTTATGTAAAAAAATTACATGTGAAAATTAATTATTCGACAAGCACAGTTTTATTTTTCTGCGGAGCAAGACCGTAAATATTAATGCACTTACTTATCTAATTTATCAAAAAGAAAAAAATTAATTGTAATAATACTACCAGCAACAGAAAAAAAAATAAATTGTTAATAGAGATTTAATTAAATTGTATTTGTTGAGGCCTTCCTCAAATTCAATCCGTTGAATGTATCCAAGCATTAATAATATTACAAAAAAATTACTATTTCTTTCCGATAATTTTTTAATAAATTATCAGCTTTAATACCCCTAGAGCATTGATAATACCGAGATAATTTTATCATAGAGACTGCTGAAAGCGTGTTTTTTGGTCTTAAAGAAACACGCTTGAAACATTCTCTACCACAAAATTTTGAGTATTTATCAATGCTCGAGGTGTATTCGGTAAGATAATTTTTTACTACTTTTCATGTTTTTCAATCAATTAATACTAATTAGTTGTGTTTTTTAGTGTAGTTTCTAAAATAATTTTGTTGTTACAAACATCAACACATCTTTGTATCATTATTATGAATTGATTTACTATCTGACATTTAATTTGACATTTGAATATATCATGTCTGCTTTGCCCGATAACTGTAATCCGTTGATGATTGGTTAAATTTTAAAAAATGCAATAATATAAATTTTTTTTTATTGGTTAATTGATAGAGTAAGAAATTGTCGTATATAATACAACAAGTGGTAGGAATCTTGCCCGTAATAATTTTTTTGTGCTTCCATCCGTTTTGACGTATTTTACAGGCATCATAATCGGCCGGAAATTTTACTTTTCCGGCCTAGGCCGGTAAAGTGTAGTATGTATAATTTTATAACTAAAAGTTGGCACTAGTAATCATTAATTAAATAAACGTCATTTTCAATATGTCAAATTTATTAACATACACTATTATCTGTGTTGTTGTTTAGAGTAGCACTAACAAAAATTGTTTTAAAAAAATATAAAAAAAATTTGTTTATATCTTACAATTGCTAAAAACAACAATGGTTTTATTTTCATATAAGTGAAATTGTAATATTATTATGTAATTGTCAAATTAATTTAAAAAATAACAATTGTATTTCGTCATTACAGGTTTCAGTTTTATCAACATATGTTATTAAATTTTATTAAAAATCAATACTTAAATAACCGTTTTTAATTAATTTATACTATAAAGGTCAGCACAAAAAATGTTGTGTATCACACGTCCTAAAAGTATTTTGCGAGTATTCGCTTTTTGTAGGCCTCGGCTTCACCTCGGCCTACAAATAAGCTCATATTCGCAAAATAGCACTTTCTGGACTAGTGATACAAATAACTATTTTGTGCTTCCGTCCGTATTGACGTATTTTACAGACATCATAATCGGCCGGAAATTTTACTTTTCCGGCCTAGGCCGGTAAAGTGGAGTAGAATTTTATAACTAAACACTAGTAATCATTAATAATTTAAACGTCATCTGTCACTTTGTCAGATTTATTAACATACACCATTATCTGTGTTATTGGTTAGAGTAGCGCTAAGAAATTTTTTTAAACAAATATAACAAATTTGCTTATATCTTACAATTGCTAAAAACAACATAGGTTTTATTTTCATATAAGTGAAATTTTAATAATATGTAATTGTCAAGTTAATTTCAAAAACAATTGTATTTCGTCATTACAGGTTTCAGTGTTATCAACATATGTTATTAAATTTTATTAAAAAGCAATACTCAAATAACTGCTTTTAATTAATTTATACTATCAAGGTCAGCACAAAAAATGTTGTGTATCACACGTCCTAAAAGTATTTTAGGAGTATTCGCTTTTTGAAGGCCTCGGCTTTACCTCGACCTACAAATATGCTCATACTCGCAAAATAGCTCTTTCTAGACTAGTGATACAAATAACTGTTGTCAGTCAAATCACGAATAGTTGTTGTGACAAAAGACAACAACTATGAGTGGTACTGACTGACAAAACTTACCAAAAGATTCCTATCACAAGTTGTATTCGTCAAGGCAATCCAAAGAAATGACGGAAAATTTGAGTTTTTTTTTTAAATGCAGTAATTCATGAAACGCACAACGGCAACGTGACAAAAACTGTGTAAATAGTAACAAAATTTTACCAGTTTTGGCGAAATGGCAGAATTGCGGTTTGGTAAAACATTTTTTTTAAAAATACGGACAGAAGTAGTGATGACTAATCCACAGAATACAAAGCGTAGTCGTAGTTCTGTGTGGGAGCAGTTTTAAAAGTTTTGCGACACGAGAAAATTTTCCCTAACGGAAGTATCACCTATCTCGAAAGTAAGCAGTATATTAGAAGATTACGCATTCAACATAAAAATGCGATGGAGAGGATTACAAAGATTCCACTTTAAAAACAATGTTGAATACTACTGCCAAAATCGTGAAGGAATTATATTTTAATTCGTTTAATGTGAAGATGAATCCATTCTCAGATATTGAGGAAGCCGAAACCAGTTGCAAACGATTGCAGAAAAGAGAAAAGTGAGTTCAGTATCTATATTAGATGACAACTACAAAAAAATGATAGACGAAGTCTGGAACGAAGATACTTCTTCAGGGTTCCAGAAAAAAATCTATCAAATTGCAGCAAGAGAGCTTGCTCGGAGAGGAGGAAAAGCGGCTAAATGTTTGATCGAATACTTTTAAGAAGAAAAAGAATGCACTGGAAAATTGACTGGGCGTCTTTGTGACAGTAACTAGCTAATTTCTAATGAGAAGAATCCTAATCATTGTCCCGTGAGGTTGGTATTGCTTATAAAAATATGTCAAATATTTATTCCGTTTTATGTTCATTTTCAGATTGTTGAAAAAGATGTTACAAAACGTAACGTCACCACGGATCGTTTATTTCTGACTGCCAATCTTAACTGGTGTGAATCTGGTATCTGTATTTCCTGTAGGAATAAATAAAATTGGTAAATGGACTAAGAAGAGTGCAGAAAAGGCTGGACTGGATGTAAAGAGAATTAAGATAACTAATCATTCTACGCGATCAAGTGCAGTAACCCAGTTTGCGAAATCTGGCGTGAAGGAACAACAGTTAATAAAAACTACGGGCCATAGTTCAGCAAACTCGATTTGCTCTTACTTGCAACTGCTCACTCAGCACTACGCACAAATAATAAGTAAAATGAGAAAAGAGGAAAAAGTACAACCGATGGTGAATAAATTTTGCATTCAAAACAAAGAAAGACCAAAAATTGTTTATAATAATTGTGTTATAAATAATAATTATTGTATTATCGCTGTAATCATCTGCTCCTTAATATGGAAAGATTGCCAGTGTAATTAAATCCTAATTGGCTCAAATTCAGAAACTAGACAGTTTCGATTATTTGGTAAATTTTGAGTTGGATTGTCGTGCTAATTTGCATAGTTAATTCAAGTATTATACTACTACTAAGTCATTACAAAAACAGTTGTGTTTTTTTAATACAACAACAAAAAACCAAGAAAAGTCGTTAAACAAAAAAAATATTGAAAAGTAAAAGGAAGAAGGAAGAAAACCAATAGGATAAATACCTAACATAACTAACTAAAAATCAAAAATAATTTACCGTCCCATTTGCAGTTACCACAAAACAAACTATTGTGATGAGAACTCGTTGTCCTGTGTACCTGTTCAATCCAAGGAGGACACAATCCAATTATAGCCTTCTGTAATAGGGTTCGTTGATGTTATGCTCAGCTAGTCTAAGAATTCCACGATACACCATATGGTACGTACATACAGGATTCGACGTTGGTTAATTTGAAAAATCTTGTCCGAGTAAAACCATCTGAAATTAAAAGATTCAAAACAAATAGGTGAAAAAGTCTTAAAGTAAACACACTAGTTTTTAGATACGAGAGAATTTCAACTCACCAAGATAGAGGTGGCTTAAGGATGATATTGCCAAGGTGTGGAACCACTAATTTTGGAAAAATCCAATAAAAATACAACCCCGTACGATATACAATATACAATATTAAGACAATTGACTAGCTTTCGTATGTTTAGATGATGACTCAAAAAAATCCGCATTTGCAAAATCGTCTAAATGATTCTTAGCTCGACATTTTCGTACCAATCACCAAGTACAAGTATATTTTAAAAAAGAAACAGGGCGTTATAAATAAATTTGTTAACCCTCATGTGACTGAGAAAAAAAACAAATTCTAATGACGGTGTGGGTTCCTGGGTACCCACTGTATATTAGTTTAGAATTTAAACTGCAAACATTTATTTTCTATCATTTTTTAGTTATAACTCAATGAGGTTAAAAATAAATAGTTTACGAATTTGTGTAAAATCCGTATTTGACAAGATAAGACTTGTTCGTTTGAATGGCAACAGTGTCGTAGTGACAGCAAGTGAATCCACTCTTTGGATACAAATTAATAGTCAGTTAGTACGATATATTTTGACGCGTAAACTAGTGCGAGTTTCTGCTATTTTATATTTATAATGGCTGACAGTAATGCAGGTCCAAGTACAGGCACGAAATCAAGATGGCGAAGAACAAGGTAAGGTTTCTAAAAATAGAATATTTTTGTTTGGTTTGTGGTTTCTCGTCAGTTTTTTTTACTTTCTTTTCATAAATAAAAAATTTTTGGTGGTACTTATTACTACGTTTCGCTTTATTTTTTCTAAGTATTTTCAAATTTTTTAGTTTTAATTAGGAATCTGATTTCTGCAGGCTGACTTCTGCAGAATTACGAGAAGCAATAGAACAGTTATCTGATGTAGAATCAGTTGTTGTTTCCGATGAAGATGAGTTCCACAGTTGTCAGATGGCGAACGCGAGGAATCTGATATCAAAAATGATCCTGTAGTGGAGCAAGATGATTCTGAATCCGAAGTCGAGCAAGAAGAGCCTACTGAAACCCTTTGGGCTGGCAAGGATGGTACTCAGTGGAGTGACAGATCATCAACACAAAGCCAATCAGTAAGGCCTAACATTTTACGCGAAAAAAGCGGTGCACCGTCTTTTGGTCGATCACATACGCCCCGAGAAATTTTTAAATCGATTATATCTCAAGAAATGTGTACCTTGATTCTAAGGTATACTAACCAAAAAGGTAAAAAAGTAACGGATGAATACAACCTAAGATTAGCAGAGAAATATCCATCTCCCAAAGAACCAACACCAAAACAATTTATTCCATTCTCTGAAGTAGAATTAGATGCATTTTTAGGAATCCTTATTGCTGCTGGAGTACATAGATCTAATAAGGAACGCGTATCTGAAATGTGGGGTCTACAGTCTTTGCCTCTAATTTGTACAGCTATGCGTCGTGATCGTTTTAAATTGCTTCTCAAATTTATTCGCTTTGATAATCAAAACACGCGAGCTGACTTTGGACTTGGCTAAATTTAATCTTGGCAAAGAACTATAAACCAAAAGAATGTATTACAGTAGACGAACAACTGTTTCCTTACAGAGGACATACGAAATTTACCCAATACATTCCGTTCAAGCCAGCGAAATACGGAATAGACATTTTTTGGGCTTGCGATGCTGCAAATACTTATCCTTTACAAGGTCAACTATATACTGGAAAACGACTAGATGGTGAACGTCAGGTAAACGTCGGTGAGCGCACAGTTTTAGATCTAGTGTCGAAGTACAAGGGATCGGGAAGAAATGTAACAACAGATAATTTTTTTACAAGTTTGCAACTGGCCCGTACATTGAATTTATGGAATATGACTTTGGTAGGTACTGTTAGAAAATAAGGCATTTGTACCTCCTAATATGCAGGCATCTAACGACCGACCTATAAATTCAATCATTTTTGGATCCAATAAAGATGCAACATTATGTTCTTATGTTCAAAAAAAGAACAAAGGTGTTATACTTTTATCATCCATACATACAACAGGTCAAGTAGATGATACTTTAGTCGAGAAGCCTGAAATAATAAAATATTATAACAAAACAAAAGGAGGTGTTGACAATATGGATAAGATGCTGGGCGAGTATACGGTAAAACGCAGAACAAATCGTTGGCCATTAGCATTTTTTTCAACATGATAGACGTTGTGCATTAGCTTCTTATTGTATTTACAAGAAACACAACTCAAATTTTAGAGCAACTGATCAACGTCAAAGATTTCTAAAAGATCTCGCAATCACGTGTGCTTGCCTGCAGTACAAATGCGATCCCTTATTCCAAAAGTTGTTGGTAGTTATTTTACAAGCCAGTCTCTAGAAACGTTTCTTGGCTGACAACTAATCCAGCCCACTATTACTCCAGCTAGAGAACCACCACAACGTGATACTGCTGGACGTATTATGGTAGTTGGTAGATGTCAAATTTCTCGAGAAGTGGAACAATGCGTAGAAAAAACCGCATTTAGAAATCTCACAAAATCTCAAACCTCAGCGAATTTGAAGAAAAAAATATTCATGTATAAAATCTGAATAGGTACTCGGGTACCCTTTCAGTCACATAAAGATTAAACAAAAAATTTCTGTGATAACTATTTTGTGCAAATTTAAATTTGGAACGTATAGGCAACTTACTCTACAGAACTATCTACAAATTAATGTAACAATTTTTATTCTTCCTAAAAATTAAAATACAAAATAACTATTTTTCCCTAATAGCATCATCTACAATGTAAGGTTTCAAATCCTTTACGTGCCATCGCCCTTTTGAATTACCAATGTTGTCGTCTAATTCATAAACACAGTAAACAAGTTTACGTTTAATTCTGTAAGGTCTTTTATATTTTCCCGCTAATTTTTTATTAAAATAGTTGGCAGCATCTGATAATACATAATTCCATTTCTACACTATCTGCCCAACTTTATATTTTACATCTATGGATCTTAAATTGTATCTTTTTCTACTATTCTGTTGCGTTTTATGTAAGTTTTGATTGACTAATTTATACCATCTTTCTAAAATTAAATTTCTTTTAGTTTTCTTTTTTTCACATTTTTCAGTGACACTACTTGCATTGAGTTCGTTTTCACCCGCTTGACATATCTCATGCCCAAAATGAATAAAATAAGGTGATTTCTTTGTGGTTTGAACATGTTCGCAAGGCAAAAGCTAAGGAGCTCAAATGCTTATCCCATTTTCTTTGGTTGTCTTTAAGGTATGCCGACATAATAGTTTTTATTACACGGTTAACAAGTTCAGTATTATTAACTTGAGGATGATAACTTGACTTAAACATTTTAACTTTATATTTGTCTACCAGTTCTATCCTTCTAATTTGTGAACCATTATCACATCTAACAAATTGTGGGATCTCGAACAGTGAAAATACTGAAATAATAAACTAAATATACTAAAAATGTCAGTGACTACAAATACAATTTGATTTCCATAAGAGCTTCGTGGCAAAGGGCCAATTAAATCAAAACTAATTATTTGCCAAGAGGTTTTTGGTAATTTCTGAAAAAGGTAATAAAAAAACAACTCATTTAAATATTTACCTGTATAAGCAAACTTTCGATACCAAGTGTGCTAAAAAACCACTTTTATGTCGCGTAACGAAAATATTCAAATGTGTACAACGAATGTTTTGATGAATAGAGTTTAAATAACAGAAAAACGTTACGCACAGAAAGACAAAATGACAAAAATTTCATTGACGTACATGTACCAATATTTGAGTATTTAGATAAAACGTGGAATTTTTTTTTCCATAAATATATTAGCAACAACAGATGAAAGCGGAGTACTCATGGCAACATTTGATGTTTCTAACTAAAATTTTTCGCGAAGTTAAAATTAGAAATTCCATTTCAATATTTAAACATCTTTTTTGTGCTGCCAACATTGCAAACGTCAATATTCGTTTGTTAGTGTAGTTACGTAATGAACGAAAAAAGCTCTAGGGTGGCAAAATGAAAACTAGGAATCCACATAAAAGTAAGTGTTCAAAGTCAATTAATATATTAGAATGAGTATGTGACAAGTGGAAAAATCATTTTAAAAATCTTGAAATTCAGTTAAAATTGAAGAAAAACGATGTTAAAGTTAATGTCAAATCTGACAGATTTAGTAATAAATGTAGTACCAACATATTATATTTCTGTTGATTTTTTTTTATTTTTTCAAAAAAGAATGTAATTTTATAAAAGGCAACACAAAAAATAATGTACATTACTCTCGTCGAAAGTAAGAAATAGCATAACGAACGTTAATGCGACGCGAGGCCGCACGGCCGAGCGTTGCATGTGAGTAACTAACTACGTAAACTACTATTTAATGTCAATCGATATCCTAGTTTACCTCTACTATCATTTAGTTTATTCCAAACTCTGAAAATAGCCACTTTGACGGCAGCGAAAGCCCACCTTGCAAGAAATCGACTACACAAAAATTATCCAGAATGAATAATTTGTTATGTTAAAAGTATTCTGATATAAATTACGTATTGTATGAATTTATTCCGGAACCCCCTTTTGATACATTCAGAGTGTTGGCTGTCATTTTTTAATTTTTTTCTTGACGTACGGAATTAATAAACGGAAAAAACAACGTTTCCGGTCAATGTGAGAAGGATTTTGCATGGAAATCTAACGTGATCGTTTAGTGAGACCTTCATTTCTAAATATTTGTTGTTACCCGCGTTATAAATGTGTGTATTGGTTTTACTTCTTATGTGAGGGTTTCTCTGGGGTAAGAATTACCTTCTATTTTTGTGACATAACTTGATTTTTCCGTTATTATAATAATGATTTGAGCTACCGCCACGTGTTTGTCCCTTTGGCAATAGTACATGTCAATTAAATACATTCCGCTGGAATCGATAACTTGGAGCACGTACTAAGAAGGACATTAGTTACTAACACTAATTTTTCAAGATAATCTGGGGTCAAGTTGTTGACGTACTTCGTGTGATGTTCTACTAAACCTGGAAGTACAAACAGTAAAAATCAAGGTTATTGACTGTGATATTTCTCAACGAACTTTTAATTGTTACTATACTGTATGTAATTCAGCCTTGCTTCTTTTTTCAACCTTTTTCTTTCGTTGTTAAAATGTATTTGTTGTTATAACATGTGTTTTGTCATTTGTTCTTTCAATGGACATATTTAAACGGTATCTGCCAGTAATAGTTTCCAACCGTTTTGGTCTGCTATGTTCAAAACTTATGAACTTTTAATTTTTTTAATAAATAATTACAATGATTTTTGTTATTATAACTTTGCTATCATAAAAATACTTAGCCTTAATTTTGTTATACAAATATAACATTGTACAGAACTTATTTTGTTTTTTTTTTAAGTTTCATAAAAAGGCAACGTTCTGGTTTGTTGTAGCTATACACATATAAACTGTAATGGTAATGTAATTCTTTTATTATATAAATATAAGTTCATAGTTTAAAAATTATTTGTGTTTTGTTACGTTTTATCTTGTTATTAAACAGAAGTTTTTTTACTAAAATTTTATGTAGTTGTCGTTTACATCCACTCGTTCAAATAAGAACATTACTACTTCTAAACCCAGTTTTCTGTTCATGTAATTTAGTCTACATCGGTGAAACTGGTCTTTCCGTCATCACAAGCATTTCAGAACATGATCGGTTATAAATAAAAGACATACTTGTAAGTCTGCTGTTGCTGAAAATCATTTTACCACAGGTCACAATGTTTGATTGCAAAATCTCTATTCATCTTCAGTAGAAAAATCCGAAAGAGCATGGAAATAATCAAACACACCAATAACTTCAATCGCGACTACGGTTTCACATTTTTCTCCTTTTAGTCTCCGGTTGTTATTCGTTTATCGAAGACAAGCTGGTTTTAATTGTAACCGAATCAGAATCACCTTCAATTCTTCGATTTATTTTACGCTTCAATGAAGCTCCTTATAAAAATAGACGAAACGTTGACAACATCGGTTACAACGTTAACACAATTTAAACTTGTTTAGTATAGACTCCAGCCGTCAAAGCATTCGCCATTACAAAAGTTTTTTCGTTGAATCACAATTTTTGTTATTTTTTTTGTTGTTTCCTGAACTCACGACAATTTCTGTGGTATTTTAGTAAAGACACGATTGTTTTGAAAAGCAAACCTTGCAGAAATGAATAATGGAAGACTTACTAGCAATTATTTATTCAAAAGTTTCCTGCACGCCGTCTGCTAAGTGGCATTATTTGGACTCATCTAGGGTAGGTCACAGAAAAATTTCCTCATCTTGATTACCATTGGAGGAACTGTCAACAGCAGCAATTTCAAGTCAATGTTATAAAACGTTCGTCAACAGTTTTAGTTAATACTATGCAAAATAGTTAAACATGTCATCAAAAAACATATTATATTCCTTGCTGTAAGCTGCGCTGCAGTAAATATTTCAATCAATTTTGTTTAAGGTGGTACTTAATGAAAAAATTTAAAAATTATCTTTTTTTTTTTAATTTTTGTTTTTTAATCTACACTATATTCTGCAAAGAATGCAAAAAATCCGATGCCTCTACAAGGTTTAGAAGTTACTTAAATTTAAGTGTAAACTTGGAAGGACTCTTCTAGCTATACGTTACACAAAAATTGCCTGCTTCAATGCCTAATAAATAAAAAATACGGCAACGAGGTATGTTTCCATTAACTGATAATGCTAGACCATTCCGAGCAACAATGTTTAGGCTAATCTGCCTATTGCATTTTTTGAACGAAGCAAAAGAATTCACCGCCGCACTCAACGCTCTGATACAAACAATATCGAAAACATCAGTGCTTTCATACTTCAAATACTCGGGTAATTGAGGTTTTATTTTAGAACCTAAGAAGGATGAGTTTGTGTTGTCGAGCAAGGTTGTGGTGACTCCACATTTACCGAACAACTTGCATTCGATGTCATTTCTGCAGGCCTTTTACCTGAAAACCGCATTTTTCTATTCTTGAAAATCGGACCCGTTCTCGGCATATTTGAAACGAGTCAAATAAAATCTCTACAATAAACACAAGTAAAACAATAACACTACAATTTACGAACAGGAACAAGAACTTTGAAAAGCAAAAACGACTACTAAAGAAAAAAAACTAAACTTTTTTGTTTCTTGCTTCTCCTGAACAGTAGTATTTTTTCTATTTCGGTACACTTTTCTTCAAAACTATGACAGGTAATTGAGTGTGTTTTTTTGTATCTTATTCATGGTGACGCTACGAACAAACGCAGCAGAGCAAATTTTAAAAATCCAGTTTCTTTTTTACTTTACTTTTAATAAGACAATAAAATTTTCAAACTTTCTAAGTCAATAAAAAATTTACTATTTCTTTAAATTAAATTCTACCTGCTGTACAGCTTTAAAACTATGTTAAGAAAACTTGTTCAAAATTTCACAAAAATCGATTAAGTAGTTTTTGAGAAAAGTGTACCTCAATTTGCATGGAAAATGGCTCCGTTTAGTACCCCCTTAAAACCCCTAAGTAATAAAAATAAATTTCCTCAAAGTTGGAAATATTATGCACAAAATAGCCTAATATAATTCAAATTTCAAAATATTTAGCATGTAAAATTTTTTGGTTAACTGTTTTTTTGCACCCCAACACAGTGGGACAAAACCTGAAAAAGCGGTCCAAAATAGAAAATACATAATGTTTTAAAATAAACCTATAACAAGTGTATTTTAAAAGAGAAAGGTCAGGGCTTCAAGTTTTCAATTTTGGGGTAAAACTCTGTTGCAAGTGGTCAGCTCAGTTACAATTGTGTTTCTTCAATTGCGTTGTTTAATTTAAAATTATTTTTTGACTTTTTGTTTGTAGTTTTGATTGATTTTTTAAAGGACCACTCAGGTTTAGGTAAGTACATGCCACTACAACTGTTTATTTTTATTTCTATTGCATATATTAATTGTTGTAAACCATTATATACGTCTACAACAAGCGAACATTTTCTTTCAGATAAAAAATTAGTCTGATTAGATCCGACTATAAAATTTTAATATGTTGTTACCTCATTTATTATTTACACTTATTTATTGTTTTTAATCATTGACTATTAGTAATCCATTTTTGTCAATTAAGTTTAAGACGTGTTTATGTTTGTCAAACTTCGGAGTAACGGCTCAAATATTCTACTGGCTTGATGAAGTGCACATTTAGTGCACGAAACGTCGCCATAAAGAAAAACTAAGCAATTTTTTATGCCCCTCCTTGAATGAAGAATCCAATAGAGTGAATTTCTTGTTATGTTTATACGTATAAACAAAATATAAAATACTTTTAAGTGTCAAAGATTATTTAGTCTACGTTTACATTAGAGATTACACATGTTCCTATAAATATTTTTCGTAAATGAAAACGCCGATTTTACAAACAGCTGAAGATTAAATCCTTTGTTCAATTTAGTTTTACATACGCGATGAATTGAACTCAAGCGCAAGATTTGGAGAACTGACCAAAGACGACAAATACACAATTGCGACGTATTTAGATCTGCGATATAAATCTCATTTTTTCACCAGCATCACTGCGGGGCAGGTAGAGTCTAAAATATTAAGTATGACAATCAGCAGAATCAGAGAATCCAAAGGATTCCATTTGTGATGACGGCATACCTTCTCCCAGAAGGCGCCGAACTCAAATTGAGAATGGAGTCTAACCTACGTCATCATCTATGATGAATTCATCATTACAAGTGTTACAACCTATGTTAAGTATGAATGAAATGACAATTTACTTCTGAAGACACAGTCATAACTACAAGAATACAAAAAAAAAACGATTGCCTTTGCATGAGGATTCTCTTATGTCGTGATAATTAAATTCATACATATATACTAATGTTTTCCTATTAGTGCGCCAATATTTATCAGCTCCTCCCAGCAGCGTGGCGAGTGTGCAATAATTTAGCGGAGCTGGTTTTATATATGAAGAACACCGGAACAGATTGTTAAGTGTAAAAACGGCCAAACTACTTTTCATAAATATAATTTACCATTACTTAATTTTGAATATTAGTTTTATTAAAAATTGTGTTTGTCAAAAATTGTGCTTTTTTGCATGTAATTAACGTCTGCTTCCGTATCCGTTTCTGTTTCCGCTAAAATTTACTTTTTACATCTGTTTCCGTTTCTGATTCTGTTTTGGGACTTCCGTTGCATCACTAGTTAGTACTAATATGATAATTACTGAATGGTATACTAAGCCTATAGCCTCTAATAGAACAACCAATTAGTTATCTAAACATCCGCACCACCAAAAAATTAATAGTATTAAGGCTATGAAAAATAAAATTATAGGTTTGAGCAGTTCTCCATTTCATAAAAAAACTTTAAGATTCAAAAGAAAATACTTAGAAACAACAACTATCCTAACAATATAATAAAAAAATACTGCTACACACTAACACAACTAATACTATTCCACCACCAGTCAATCCACCTAGTACTAACCTTAACACTACCCTTAACGCTAACCTTAATACTAATATCACTTACACCAAAACCATAAACGTCGCAAATCTAACACAAAGAATCATTTCGATACTAACAACACCTAACATCAAAATAACCATGTATAACACTAACACCATTTACAACATGCTGTACAGTAATACTAAAGATAGAACTAACATTATAGAAAAACACGACGTAGTGTATAAGCTTGACTGGACTGGATGCAATGCTTGTTATATTGGTCAAACTAAACAGAAGCTAGAAAATCGGATGGCCAATCATAAATATGATTGTAGCACAAAAAAAGGCGACACAGCTTTGGCTGTACATCATATAGATACGGGGGGACACAATTTCAATTTTAACAATCCCACAATTTTAGATGTGGAAAACAACTTGAAAAAGCGTTTAGTTTCCGAAATGCCATACATCAATATATATAATAATAATATTAATTTTAACAACGATACCAACAATTTAAGTAGCGTTTATAATAATTTAATATCCAAAATTGTGAGATAACTATATAGGTTGGATTTATCGTTGTTGAGTTCTGTGTTTTTTTTCTTTTTATTCTTATCTTTCTCTTGACATCTATAAGTTTTTGATTACACAATATTTGTAAAATGTTTGTTGAACGTGTATGTCCTGCGTTATTTAAACATATTTTAATTATTGACCCTTTTATGTTTAATGTTTTATTTATGTAAAGACAACTCGTAGAGTTGCCTATGTCCTTGGTCGGTGGATTGATCCATTTGATTGTATTCTGTAAGTTTTATGTGTTAAAAGTTATCTGTTCATTCTGTTGTTACTATGTTGTTGATTTACGAGTTTAATAAATTACAGTTGGCCTGATGATGTGCTCGCTTTTAGCACGAAATGTTGCCACAAAAATAGATTAAAGTGGTTTTACATGCCCGTCCTAAACGAAGAATTCCAAATTAATTAGTGCATACACAAAGGAGGAGGAAGAACCTTTGCCAAAATTGATTATTTTATATTGGTTGACATAATAATAATAATTTTAATAATTTAAATAATCAATAACAATAAATCATCCTCTTAACAATTTAAAAATTATAATTTGCTTTTAAGTATCGTCTACTATTTATTTACAGCTTTACTTCAAAAATTGTTCTCATTTTGTTTGCTACAAGAGATATTTATTGATTGTTCTTTCCAAAACCGAAACCGAAAAAAATGTACATAAAATTTTTAAAATAAAACTAGAATACAAAAAAATCTGGCTTTTATAATATTTTATTTGTAAACTTTATATTGTTATACTATTACTTTTATTACTTGTTTTATGTCAATCAATAAAAACAAATTTTATCAACATGCAATTAAGTTAGGGTTATTTATCAATAACTTATAAAATGCAACCAAAAAGATCTTCGAGTTGGAATACATTGGCGAGGGAGTTGGAGTATTAAATTTTTCTTATCATTGATTATATGTAGTACAAATTGCGCTTCGTATAGAAAAGATTAGATACCGTCGAGCAAAAGTTGCACAAATCCTTGTAATAAAATAACTGCTACTACTAGCTACTACAGAACCTCGCGGCACATAAGCACTTAGAATCCAACAATAATGCTTTGGTTAAGTCCGTAATAGAGTTTCTCAAAAGACCAAAGCAAATCTAAATCTAGGATTATCCATAGAATTATATGTTTGAAAGTTTATTTATTGCGTTGAAATAGTTTTTCAATCGTTTTCTGAGTTTTAATGTTATAATTTTTTTTGTATGACAAAAATTGAATTGACCTTAATGTAAATGGCATGTTACATTTTTTACGTTGCAATTCCAATAAATATAAGTTATGAAGTTTCCGGGTGTCTTTATATTTGCGGAAACTATAAATTAGGGGACGTGACCAATTTGACCCTCTTTGATTGAATTGACATGTCTTAATATTAGTCAGCAAATTGAAGCGGTACCAATACATGTATATCTAAATTAGTACATAGTAATATTATGTTTTATTACGCCGAAACATTGTTTAGTCTTATTACTATGTGTATCTCGTGATGTATAAAAATTTAAATAAATGTGCCATTTCGTTAATTGACTAATGCATAAAAGAAATTAAACAAGGATTTTGATTGCACGTGCTTCTAAATGAATAAAAGGTTCGTAATCGAAAGATCAGTCATTTACTTTTCTTTGTATGTGCATGCAATTTGGAAACTGCACAGTAAGATCATGTCACCCCACAAGTTCCGGTCTGATTTGTCGGGGTATTCGGCGACAAATTAGTTTTCCGTCGTCTGATGCGACGTGTTCGAAGTCTGTACAGAAAGCGAACGACAGCCGTAATATACCGCCCCCAGACACTATCAAGCCCTATTTAAATCACTGATAAATAAATGAATTGTTATAGTCGTAATGTTGAATTGCAGGCAATAAAATATAATAAAACGAACGAGAAATAGTTCGTATAATTTATGACGTTCTTTGGGTTAACGCATAACTAGAATAATTAAATACTTTCGTAAATGTATATGGTAGAAGTGGTAATAATTTTAATAGTCATCAAATTATGTGTGAATAACAACCGTGCATAATTTAGTAACAGCCGTAATTTAACAAACTTTCTTTTTCTTTCGTGATGGTTGTGTTTTTATATAAAAAATTTATAAAATGTTTATAAACATTCTTATAGAAGCATTTGCTAGACATAGTTGTAGAATGTGCTGTGATTAATTGTTATACTTATAATATGTATTGCCTACATCATTGAATTTAAATTATAGCTTTATAACGTATAAGTATTTCCATAAAATGTAAGAGGCAAAACCAAGTATGACTCTCAAATATTAAAAAATTTTCTGAAAAAGAAAACCAAATTTTGGAAATTGGAAATCTGGTCGTTTATTAGAATGTGACTGTGGTGGATTGGCATCAGTCTAAAAATACATAATAACATAATAACAGTAAAGTAATGCTAATTAAATTGGATATTAAATAACTACAAAAAAACCAATAAAATTATTTATGCAACAAAAAATGCAACTGGAAAGAAAAGAAATATTTTTATTTTATGTTTTACGTTTTATTTAGGAGTATTGAATTTTAATAACTTTAGGATTATAAAAAGTGCCAAAAAACAATTTTATATAGTCATGTAGTCAAATGACTTTAAAAACAATTGAACTGCTCAGTTACGAAGTATTTGCTAAATTTAGGTATGAATGCATAAAATAAAGAATGAAACGATAAATTTAATACATAATACACATAATATATAATATAATACTCATAATATATAATATAACACATATGATAAAATAAAATACAAAAATTGCCATCTTAGTACTTTGTGTAATGCCCATTATTATACATTCTTCTAGACGTCTCTTCGCACTACTTACAAAGTTTCCGCAAATTGGAAATGATTCCCACGATGTCGTGACATGTTGAAATAGTTCCTGCAAATTTCTTTCTCTTACACCAACGTCATTCCAACTTTTTACCATGACAACCCAAAGATTTTCAATCAAGTTAAGGTCAGGTGATTTTGCTGGCTATGGTAACAATTGAATTTCGGGATGGTCATCAAACTATTCATTAACCATACGGGCTGTGTGTATATTGAAGTTATTTTGCACCAAAACTATGTTGTGCATTTCTTTTTCAGGATAAATTGTAATTACTGTAGGTCAGCGGTTCTCAAACTTATTTGTGTCGTAGACCCCTTGCCAAGTTTTTCGGTTTTGGGTAGACCCCCTACTTGCCTGATATTGATTTTTTGTAAATTTTTAACTGTAGCGAAGTTTAGTGTTAAAAACTTAAAGTAAAAACACATGTTAAGTTTTATACATTTATTAATTGAATTTAAATTAAAACTACTCAAAATAAAATTTTGTATCTGTTATATAAAATATAAGTAACATAAAATAAATAAATAAAATAAGTAAATGTTTTTAGTGAAAAGGATGAACCTGATGCTTTAATAATAAATTATCAATATTTGGCGTCAATTTTGGAAGGTGTCATATTAAATCTCCTCGGCTAATGATGTCCAGTCTGTTTCTTTTTTTCGTTAGGAGATTGGTAACAGCACTGAACCCCCTTTCCACTATGTATGAAGATAGAAAGGAAATTAAAAATTTCCTCGCTATATTCCATAATACGGGATAAGTAACGGGTATGTTGTTTTGCAGCCAGAATTGCTGATATCCGTTTTTAAACTAAACCTTAAGTTCTTCGTTTGTTCTTAGTTCAGCTAGTTTTTCTTTTATTATGACATTCGTTATTTCTATGTCACCATACGGGTTAATTATCCACGGTGGTATTACCATAGTCAAAACATCCTCAAACCTAGTTTCAAAATCTGAATATAGGACAATTATATGTTGAACGTAGGTTGAAACGTCGTTTACCTGGCAGTTCGTCTGTGACAAATTGAAGAACTGGGAAAATTTGCCCCGTCCAATATTTTGCTTCATTAGTTTAACTCTGGCAAGAAACGCTGATAACATGGACTTTGTTTTAATCAATTTAGACTGTCGCCTTGTAACTGCAAATTAACCATATTAAATTTTGTAAACAAACTTGTTAAATAGCCGATGTTTGTTTTCCATTTCATTAAATTGTCTTTTAAAATTTTATCTTTAGTATCCAGAAATTCTAAAATAGTCTCAAAAAGTGCAAAAAATCTTGTCAAACATAAGCCTTTCGATAGCCAGCTTACTTCAGTGTAAAGGAGTAATTGATGAAAGTGTTCGTCATTTTCTTAACACAATTGCGCAAATAACCGCGTACTCAACGCGTTGTTTCTGATTTGGTTTACTACATCAATGACTAATTGAAGAGATTCATGTAATCTAACACTCGAATTTTTAGCAACTAAATGTTGTCGATAGATGACGCAATGTATTGCTAACACCCCTGATACATTTTGTTTTAAATAGCTTATAAATCCACGATAACGTCCAACCATGGCTGGTGCTCCATCTGTAGCTACGGATATTATATTTGATAAAGGGATCCTTCAAAACATAAAATATTGATTCACTTTCAGTGTTGGCATTACCGGGTAAAGTTGACTCGTGGATCTATATAGAGAAATGGGTCGTTTGCAAATAATTACGCAAGAAGCTTTCAATATCAGAACTCATTTCATCAATACTTCTTTCAACAGTATTGCACTTTCCTTTTTTATTTGTCTAACATTCGTATTTATAGAGTGACGAATTGAACAAGTCAGTGCAAGTTCGCGAAGCTCTGAGACTGCGCGTATGCTTGTAACAAGATGATACTGGTATATCATTATGTGCAGGTTTTTACAAGTTCAAAATGTATTGCGACCACAAAGCGAATGCCTACATCCTACAACTTACACAAAAGAAAGAATAGAAATATCTCACTTATTCATTGTTAAAATTGAAAAATTTTGTTAAATAACAATAAATTACTTGACAATTAGCACTTTTATTAGTTTCTTGTAGAAGTTAATATCCAATGTAATTAACATTACCTAAGTATTAATATGTAGATAATTTTTTGTAATTATTTATATACCTAATTGTTAACGAAATAGAATATATATTCATATATACTGCACTGCGCCGTTGTTGCCAAGAAAGCCGGCTAGCTTCTGGATCGGAGGCAGGGTGCGTAGGTGCACGTGCTAGCTGCAATAAAAATTGTGGGCGCCAACTAAACGAACCACCTAAACTAAAAAAATAGAAAGGGACACCACAAACGACGGTGGTCAGTTCAGTAAATAAAAAGAAAAAAACGTATTAACTAACAGTAAGGTATATATTCGACTAGCGGGGTAGAGTTATAATCATTTGTGATATAAAACATAAAAAAAACAAATATTATTTACACGTGTGAGGTGCTTTAGACACGATCACCTAAATCGTAGTTGGTAGTACTACAAAAAAAAGGAAAAAAAAAACCCTATAGTCAAGTTTTTTCTTACGTTATGCGATATATCAATGCGATTTTTAATCGATTGAATTAAGGCAGGCAAACACACAGATACAAAAATCAGGGACTCTCGGTTCCAATAACACCTACTTACTACAGGGTAAGTTACCTTGCATGCTGAACCCTAGTATCTATCTCTAACACGTTTGGGGAGGCGAACGATTTAACCTAAGAAAAAATCTTATAGGTAAATTTACCAACTTAATTACGTTAATCTCGGCCAACGTATTACTTGTGGCTACGTAGAAGGAGCTCCCTATACCAGCATAAGAATACCCACACACATTGTGTTCTTAAAATAACCCGACCCCTCGCCTACTCTTAACTGCGGAGATCTATTAGTGAATTTGTTAAAACAACTTGTTATTGTCCCGACAGTCTAACAGTAATTTGGTTAAGGCCTTATTTAATATATATATTGTATTATGTTGTCGTAGGTAGCAGTACGGTTGGCAGTCCTTTCCGCATGCTTAAGCCAGGGAATCCTTAGAAGGTGTGAACAGCAAATAAAAAAAGGTCAATACCTGTGTCATTCGTAAGGCACTTCCAATGGGGTACTCTTTGGCAACATCGCTTGAATAAACATATCTTCTTTTTAGAAACGACCGATTAGAACTATCCCCTCTAAGTGGTGGACTACTTTAGGGTTCGGTCACAATGGAACTAGCCGCTAAAATTTTAATTATGAGTTTTGTTTTATTCTTAGAAGTTACGTTTATTTTTTCTTTTACCCCAATTGTAATTCTGGGCAATCATGAATTTTACAACTTTAAATTTTTGTCTGTGATCTAAAGCACTTTTACGTTGCAAATAAAAATTTACTCTTGTTGTTTTATCTAGTTCTAATCATAATCCAAAGATAACCCCGGAAATACCTTACGAATACCCGCCAAAGTATTAACAAAATTTTGAACCCTGTAGTGGCGGCAACCCACATTTCATTCCAAAATACTGCCTGACTTTTCAAATGTTACACTCTCCCTCCGCCAAATTTACCACTGGGGCAGAAAATGATTCGTAAAACTCTAACAACACCGCTTATACTAAACACTGATTAATGCTATAATTACAAGAACACCATGAAACGCAAACCCACTCCATGTTTGGAATGGTGAAATTCTACATCCAATTCCGGTTCGATTACAAAAACTGTGATCACCGATAGAAGAATTGTATAAGAGAATATCGAATTCTACTCTATTCACGAAACGTGAATAGCAAAACCATCATAATGTCTGAATTCTTAAAACCATATGAAAATTCCAGTTCATAAACAAAAAGGTTACTTTTTTCTAGCCCAAACTTCGTAGGCCTACTTATAACTACACTTAAAAATTAATTCTGGTTCAGCTAAGCGACTGGCATTAGTTTATACTACAAAACCTAAATCTAGCTATTTACATCTAATCCAGAGCCAGGGCGCCAAACTCAGTTAAAAAAATCTATTCTGTCGATCATTCAACAGCAAAAATTGCAAAAGAAAATGTTTCTGAGGCGAACTGGTTCTCAACCCCCCCATAGTAGAATCTCAAATCAGAGAAATATTTCTAAAAAAATAATCTTAACAAAAAAATTTTATAGTGGGTTTGCTTTCAAATCTTTAATGTGGAAAACTCCTACATCCTTGCCTTTTTCATCCTTTAGTCGATAGGTAAGTCGACCAGTAACTTCACTAACTGTACATTTTACATATTTTGGGGCTAACTTCCGAGAAAAATGATCACTAGCGTTAGACAGCGCAAAGTTTTTCTTCCACACGGTGTCTCCTTTCTTAAAAGTTAAAGGTCGTTTGCGTAAGTCATATCGATTTTTATATCTCTCATAAGCAGCCTTCAAACGTGCTTTAACCTTCTGATGTAATTCACTGACATTATTAACATCTGTCACTATCTGTTCTCGGTCAGCTAATGTAACATTTTCAGGGTTGGCTTCACGCAACTTTCCATAATAATCTCCACTGTTAGGTACAGTCCTACCAAAATTTAAGAAAGAGGGTGAATGACCGGTTACCTCATGTACAGCATTACGAATGGCATGAGCAATTTTGTACAGATAAACATCCCAAGTGCGATGATCTTCTTCTACAAATGAACGTAAGCAAGTACCAATCACTTTATTAACGCGCTCCACTGGATTCACTTGAGGGTGATAGTTTGCATTGTACCAAACGTTCACTTTGTATTCCGTCATAAGATTCTTGAATAAAGTACTAGTAAACTGTGTACCGTTATCACACATGATAATCTGTGGCACCCCAAACATCAAAAAGGTTTCCTCAATCAACCTCGTAACTGATGAAGAAGTCGCATTCTTTAAGGCATGGACAATAACAAATTTAGTGAACCAATCTGAAATGACTAAAATGTAGGTATTGCCTTTCTTGGTACGCGGAAATGGTCCCATCAAATCAATGGAAAGTAATTGAAATGGGTACGCTACCTGCTTCTGTTTTCCCATTAATCCCGGGCGTAACATATTGGTAGCCTTACTAGCATTACAAACGTCGCACTTCAGAACATATCGCGTAATGTCCGATTTCATCTTCGGCCAATAATAAATTTCCGCAATTTTACTAAAAGTTTTAAAAACTCCCAAATGTCCAGACAGGGGATTATCATGACAATCTTTCAAAATGTCTATCCTACGAGACTTCGGAACCAACAGTTTCCACTCGATTAGATTAGAAATGATGTTATGTTTGTTAGCCACATACTTGTAAATTATTTCATCCTCTACTTTAAAATTAGGATATCGCTCCGAATTAGCTAAAATTTTTTCAAGTAATTGTTGGTACCAACGATCTTTGTCTTCGATTGAAATAGATATGGAATGCAAGTTAATAGGTGCTCGCGATAAAGCATCCGGCACTACATTGAATTTTCCTTTCCGGTGTACAATGTTAAAATCAAACTGATTTAACCTTACGCTCCACCTGGCTAAACGTCCACTTGGGCTTTGAATAGTACCGAGCCATTTGAGAGCTTGGTTATCCGTAATTACGGTAAATTTAGTTCCTTCAATATAAGGTCTGTACTTTTCGATACCGAAAAGAATCGCACAGCACTCCTTTTCCATCGCATGATAATTTGTTTCTTGTTTAGTGAGTGTTCGACTAGCATAGGCAATGACTTTCTCGTTTTCTCCTTCACCTTGGACAAGAATTGCACCTAAGCCTACATCTGACGCATCGGTTTGGATAACAAATGGTTTACGAAAATCAGGGCTGGCAAGTACAGGAGCTGAAACTAATAAATTTTTCAAAATATTGAAAGCATTGTCTGCCTGTGCAGTCCAAATAATTTTCTGTCCTTTGCTTTTTCCTTTAAGAAGTGCCAAGAGTGGGCTGGCAATAGTTGAGTATGACGGAATAAACCGACGATACCATCCAGACATTCCCAGAAAACGTTTAATCTCGGTAGCTGTAGTGGGCGTAGGATAGCTAGTAATTGCCTCAACTTTAGCAGGAGATGTTCTTAAGCCGACAGCATCAACAACAAATCCCAAATATTCAAGAGATGGCCGACAGAATTCACATTTCTCAAAATTTACCGTCAGACCTGCGCGTATTAGTTGTGACGCAACTTTTTCTAACGTCTTCATGTGGTCTTGAAACGTGGCAGACACAATGATAATATCATCCAAATAGACGAAAACTCCTTCCAGTTCAGGTCCAAACAATCTATCCATTAGCCGTTGTAGGGTTTGAGGACTATTGTGAAGACCAAAAGGAAGAACGGTAAACTCAAATAAACCTCGCCTCGGCACAGTGAATGCTGTTTTCTCCTTAGATTCTGGCGAAAGAGGGATTTGCCAAAAAGCCTTCCGTAGGTCAATAGAAGATAAGAAACGAGCATCCCTTAAGCGATCTAGAATGTCACTTACATAAGGTAGTGGATAAGCATCTGGTTTGGTTATTTCGTTTAATCTTCTACCGTCAAAACAAAAACGAAGATCACCTGATTTCTTCTTAACCATAACTATTGGGCTATTCCAAGAACTGTTAGATGGTTGTATGACACCTAACTTTAACATTTCGTCTACTTCCATATTAACCTTCTCTAACATTGCCGGTGACAAGGGAAAGTAACGTTGCTTGATGGGTCGAACGTTGCCAGTATCAATCACATGTTCGACTAAATGAGTTTTACCTAATCGATCAGTCCCCATGGTTTTATACTGCTCAATGATGCTTTCTAATTGCTGACATTCGTCACTAGAGAGATCAGAACGAGACTGGATGACTTTAACACTACTAACGCAACTAGATGGTATATCAGCCACCATGTATTCATCCTTAGCATAATCTGTTTTCAATTTAAAAATATAACAAAAATCAATACCTAGGGTTAATGGATATTCCACCGTATCAGAAACGATTGCTGACAGATTATGAGTTACATCATCCACCGTTAAAGACATTAAAACCGTACCTAAAACATTTTGTTTCGCTCCATCCGCAGAAAATACATTCAAAAAGGAATGTCGATTCAATTTAAGATTTAATTTGTTGATTAAGGTGAGCCCATCTCGTCCAAGAATGGTTCGATTCGCCCCTGGGTCCAACAATGCTAGAATTCGTACACCGTTAACATGAACAACCATATAACCTCGATTATCTAAACCACGATGTTCAAACAGGGTACTAACAGTAGCATTCAGACAACAAAAATTTCGAACACGCATCAGCCAATCTTGCCATTCATTGCTATCAGCCTTACAAGCATAGGAACGATAGGATAAGCGGCCGTCACCTACCTCCGTCCTCCTCCGTTTCTTTTACTCTTGGTACAGTTACTAAAGGTTATATCAGGAGTTCCACAAATATAACAAAAATATTTCCCTCTTTCCAATACGTGTGAAAAGTATGTCCTAGTTTGGAACAGTTAAAGCATCTGGTGCTAGCTCGAGCACGATTACCTATTGATCGGCTTCTAAAATTTGTACGGGGATTAGTATCCGTAGAAAACTTCGAATCAGATGCCGCGGGCAAAGTACTGACTTTAACCAATGAAGAAGCAGCTAAGTCAGGTTCCAATGGTTTACTAATGGGACTTTGAGAATAAAATAATTCGCTCCGGCGTTCGACTTCTTCCATTTGCTTACAAAGGTAGCGCAAATCATCAAAAGAATGTACTGGTATGAAGGCTAATTGTTGAGCATATTTCGGCATTAAATTATGCATCACAATACGCAATTGCTTGTTGATGTTGGGAGGTTCATGCATTCTAGTCATTAAGTTCTGCATGACTGCGATAAAAAAGTGAGCCGGTTCGTTACTGGCTTGCTTCCGCGACCGAATTTCATCCCATAACGCATCATCGTAATCCGAAGGAAGATAGGTAGATTTCAATAAGTTAACCAATTCATTCCATGAGTTAACACTAGCTCTCACCGACCTAAACCATATCAACGCCTGTTCACTAAACAACTCAACCGCACTTTCAAAGAGAACTTCGTCCGAAACACGACGTGAAATTTTTAATTCATTTACTCGCTCTAAAAAGGCATTGACACCCATTATCGAAGTATCACCTGTAAATTTCAAACGCCATTTTTCGATTGATTCTGGTCGTAGGTAATATGGTGCAAGAGGTGCAAACGATGAAGGGCCAGCTGCTGGATTGAAAATGTGATTAGAAGTAGACCGTCTTTGAGACTCGACCGGTAAAGCGAAATTGTTGTTAACATTACTGTTGTTTCCACATTCAGCGTCGTCCTGGTCTAAAACTATGGCTTCTACCTTTCCTGCTAAAATAGGAGAACTTTCAGTCTGAAATCCTTGAGAGACCACTGTGTGAGGTGCTTCATCAGTCTCCATCAATTTCGAACTAGATTTAGCTTCAATGTTAATGACATCAAGAACGTGTGTTACATCATTAATAGAAATTTGCTGCGATTCGGATGCCTCCAAGACAAGGTTCAAAATATCACCAGCTCTATCCAATAAAGTTTTTATAGCCGAAGAAACTTCTTTTGGTAATGACGATTCGTGTTCGACACAATATTGCAACCTTCTGATGACATGTTCTATGCGTTGTGATAAAATTTCAGCAATATTCGAAGTTGGTGCTGTCAAGAATTTGTTTACTTCAACTTCCAATTTGGTAATTTTCGAATTGCAAGTGTCTAGATGAGTTCGATAACCACACAGAACGGGTGAAGAAACCTGAGATCCCCTACGTAATAATAATCTTAATTCCGCTCTCCGTTGATCAGCTGTTAACTTTTCCGGATCACTACCTCTTATCAAAAGTTCCCAACTTACTTCGTCAGTTAATAATCGTCCAACTTTAATTGTCGCCATAATATTGCTTTATATATACCTCACAATTATAATACACACTAGATTAAAGAGTCTAATACTTAAAGTAATTTACAAGAAACTGTAACTAGTCGGAAAAACGAGAAAAATAAAAAAGAATAAATTGCAGAAATAAATTGATGCACGTTGACGTTAGTCGAGCCCCATTACGTTGGGTGTCATTTTCTTGCACTGCGCCGTTGTTGCCAAGAAAGCCGGCTAGCTTCTGGATCGGAGGCAGGGTGCGTAGGTGCACGTGCTAGCTGCAATAAAAATTGTGGGCGCCAACTAAACGAACCACCTAAACTAAAAAAATAGAAAGGGACACCACAAACGACGGTGGTCAGTTCAGTAAATAAAAAGAAAAAAACGTATTAACTAACAGTAAGGTATATATTCGACTAGCGGGGTAGAGTTATAATCATTTGTGATATAAAACATAAAAAAAACAAATATTATTTACACGTGTGAGGTGCTTTAGACACGATCACCTAAATCGTAGTTGGTAGTACTACAAAAAAAAGGAAAAAAAAAACCCTATAGTCAAGTTTTTTCTTACGTTATGCGATATATCAATGCGATTTTTAATCGATTGAATTAAGGCAGGCAAACACACAGATACAAAAAAAAATCAGGGGACTCTCGGTTCCAATAACACCTACTTACTACAGGGTAAGTTACCTTGCATGCTGAACCCTAGTATCTATCTCTAACACGTTTGGGGAGGCGAACGATTTAACCTAAGAAAATCTTATAGGTAAATTTACCAACTTAATTACGTTAATCTCGGCCAACGTATTACTTGTGGCTACGTAGAAGGAGCTCCCTATACCAGCATAAGAATACCCACACACATTGTGTTCTTAAAATAACCCGACCCCTCGCCTACTCTTAACTGCGGAGATCTATTAGTGAATTTGTTAAAACAACTTGTTATTGTCCCGACAGTCTAACAGTAATTTGGTTAAGGCCTTATTTAATATATATATTGTATTATGTTGTCGTAGGTAGCAGTACGGTTGGCAGTCCTTTCCGCATGCTTAAGCCAGGGAATCCTTAGAAGGTGTGAACAGCAAATAAAAAAAAGGTCAATACCTGTGTCATTCGTAAGGCACTTCCAATGGGGTACTCTTTGGCAACATCGCTTGAATAAACATATCTTCTTTTTAGAAACGACCGATTAGAACTATCCCCTCTAAGTGGTGGACTACTTTAGGGTTCGGTCACAATGGAACTAGCCGCTAAAATTTTAATTATGAGTTTTGTTTTATTCTTAGAAGTTACGTTTATTTTTTCTTTTACCCCAATTGTAATTCTGGGCAATCATGAATTTTACAACTTTAAATTTTTGTCTGTGATCTAAAGCACTTTTACGTTGCAAATAAAAATTTACTCTTGTTGTTTTATCTAGTTCTAATCATAATCCAAAGATAACCCCGGAAATACCTTACGAATACCCGCCAAAGTATTAACAAAATTTTGAACCCTGTAGTGGCGGCAACCCACATTTCATTCCAAAATACTGCCTGACTTTTCAAATGTTACAATACATATTTGAAATAATTGAATTTTCAATGTATAGAAAGTAAATAGAAATTATAGACACTGCGGTGTTTCTTACCTCAGAGATTATAAGAGTGCTTTTCTGTCTTAGACTGTGATCACGTGCTTCTATTTCTACCTAAATATGTCCATTTTCATTGATCGCGGGTGTACATATAAGTTTGCATTATAATACAGGGACTTCATTAAAACATGTTTCTCACGTGACCTATAAGTTGAACATCAAGATGGTTTTAGTTTGGTAGTATTACCGTTTAGTACGATTCTCATTTTGTTTACATCGAGTGTCATTTTTGTTTTACGTCGTTTTTCTTTATCTTTATTTTATATTTTTCAAATTAGTTATTATCAAAACTATGCAGCACTGTTGGTGTTTTCTCTGGGCTAGTACTAAATAATAGCGGTAATTTTGAGGTCTAATTTTTTTAATGTTATATTGATAGCATTTCACAATGTTTACTTCTGAACAATACATCGTTATTCTAATGGCGCATTTTCGCAATCCCTATGGAACTCAGTCGTATTTTTTTCAAAGTTGCATTGATCAATTTAACAAACATTTCTCTTCACTAAGATAAAAATGACTGCCGGGTTTGGACCGTGTCATTGTTGTTGTAACCGAAGTTGCCAACGTTTCGCCCACTTTCGTAAGGGGCGACATCAGGGCGTGAGATAAATCGCAAAACTCAAACAAGCAACCAAAATCTAACTAAGAACTTCTCAAAAGTTAGGTTATCCACTTGTGAAACAAGCAATAATCTAAACTCTGAAAAGGTAAGAAAGAAAACGACTTAAAAAGCAATAGTCTCCGTATATAAAGAAAAAGATCGTCACGGATGGTTAAGCGTGTTTTCGATAAATGACTAATGACCGGGAACCAAATAGGGGATAGCTCGAAACCATGATCGCGATTGTAGTTATTGGGGTGTTTGATGATTTCTATGCTTTCTCGGAATTTCCTGTTGAAAAAGAATGGAGATTTGGCAATCAACGAAACATTATCAAAATCTATCTTGTGACCTGTAGTAAAATGATGTTCAGCAACCGCAGACACCTTGAGATGAAAGTGTAGGAAATTTGTCTTTAGGAGAAGGAAGAATTTGAAAGATTTTGCCTGTCAAGTTGAAAATGGGTTTAATACCATTCTTACAAAGAAGTTTCCCTATTTGATTTGTAACTTTGTGAATGTAGGGTAAAAAGACCAATTTCTTGTTGGATTCGGGAGTAGAAATGTTCTTAGGTAATCGAGTACGTGGATGTAGACGACGATTAATAACTCTATGAATATCTCGCTTAACATAATCATTGTTCACTAAGGTTTTAGTAAAATGACGGAGTTCCGAGTCTAGATTCTCCGGTTGGCAAATAGAAAAGGCACGATGAACCAAAGATTCAATAACAGCGTTTCTGTGCAGGATGATGATGAGACGAACCATAGTATCTGTCCGTATGGGTAGGTTTGTAATAAACGGAATGGCCCAGAAATCCGTCGGGCTTACGAGTCACAAGAACGTCAAGAAATGGAAGAGAACCATTACTTTCGATTTCTATAGTAAATTTGATATCTAAGTGTTGATTGTTAAAATGATCAAGAAACTTAGAATATTCAAGATAACCATGAGACAATAAACGTGTCGTCAACATACCTAAACCACACTTTAGGTATTAATATTGATGATTACAAAGCAACCGTTTCAAAGGATTCCATAAAAATGTTAGCTACAACAGGTGATAGAGGAGAACCCATAGCAGCACCAGAAACCTGTTCGTAAAACTTGTTATCAAATTGGAAATAAGTAGAGGATAGACACTTATCAATAGGAGGAACCAAATTCAAGTCCTTGCCATATTGAGACAGAATATGTTTGATGATAATAAACGAATCCTTAGTAAAAAGTGAAGTAACATCAAAGCTCAAGAGAAGATCATGGAGTTCAAGTTTTATAGTTTCTAGACATTGAATAAAATGCTGAGAGTTGAGTATGTGAGAAGAGGTTTTACCTGTAAACTCGCAAAGAATGTTGGACAAGAATTTGGCTAGCTTGTAGGTAGGAGATTGGATAGTACCGACGATGGGTCGAAAAGGAATACCTTGTTTGTGAATTTTGGGAAGTCCGTATAGACGAGGTGGTTTAGAATCTGATGGGGTAAGTCAACGTTTAGTTTCAGGAGGTAGATTGGAAGATTTGATGATTTGGCTAACCTCACGTTCAATCCTCGAAGTAGGATTATGGGTTAGAAGAGCGTAAGTTTCCTCAGACAAAATAGAATTGATTTTCGTAACATAATCAATTTGTATTATTTAAATTATAAGTCCACCAATAATTTTAATTTAGATTGTACTGATTTTGAAAAATTAAAAAGTTCTCCATTAACTAAATTTGTTACTAGGACTATACATATTTTGCATTCAACTGAAAACACGTTTAGTTTTTTTTTTAATGTTCATTTGTTTAGTTTGAAAGTATCTAATGCTTCTATCTCTTTACTTTATTGTTTACCAAAAATTCATACACCAAATTTTCCTATTAGACCAGTTGTAAATTTTATTAATTCACCTACCTATAAAATTAGCAAATTTTTAACTAAAATATTTAATTTTGAAATGAATTTTATTTCTACTTACTCAATAAAAAATACAAAAGAATTAATAGATTCTCTAAATAATTTAAGTTTTCCTTCTGATACAATCTTAAATCTTAATATTGTTTCTTTTTCTTTCAGTTCCTCCTACAGATGTAATACTTATAATCTCTAGTCTTCTTTCACTTTCTGTTTTTCCTGATTTTGTAACAAATTATTTATTAAAAATTACTTCATTTTGTTTAAATAACGTTTTCTTCCAATTTGATAATCAATTTTTTAAACAAAATCTAAGTCTTCCAATGGGTTTTCCTTTATCACCCATATTTGCTGAAATTTTCTTAAACAATTTAGAAAATAATTATATTTCTAAACACCAAATTTTCTTACAAAAAATAATATTTTGGAAGAGATATGTCGATGACATTTTTTGTATTTTTAATGGTTCAAATGATGATGTTCATAACTTTTTAGATTTTTTAAATAATATTCAAAATAGAATAAAATTTACCGTTGAATTTTCAAAAAATAATAAGTTGCCTTTTCTTGATTTATTAATTTCTTTAAATAATAATAACACTTTCGAATTTGAAATTTATAGAAAACCTACAACTACTAACCATTTAATACCGTTTGACTCAAATCACCATATTTCTCATAAACTAGCTTCATTTCATTATTTTTTTAACAGACTTCTCACTATTCCTTTATCAATTAAAAATTATAAAATTGAATTAGATATTATTTTTTATTTAGCTTATACCAATAATTTTCCTTTAGATATTTTTTATAATGTTTATCACAAACACTTATATAAACATTATATTAAATCTTACACTAAATTAATACCAATTTCAACAAATTCTACTAACAAATTTTTTTCGATTCCTTTTATACCAGATTTTCTTAATTTTTTTAAGAAATTAAGTAAAGGTAACGATTTCAAAATTTCTTTTTCTAATGACATATCTCTTCGGAATCTTTTTTCTTGTAATTTTCTAAATAATAATAATAAATTAAATAAAAGTGGAGTTTACAAATTAGTTTGTTCATGTCAAAAATTTTATATTGGAATGACCCAAAGATCTTTCCAAACTCGACTTAATGAACATCTTAGATATTTAAAAAATACTTCAAAATATATTAATAATCAAAATTCAGTGAAATCTACATTTGCGCAACATGTTTTAGGTAATAGTCATTCTCTTTTTTCTTACAAATTATTTCATCCTTTTAACAACTTAAATAACAAACAAATTCTTGAATTGCTAGAGTTGATTTATATTAAAATATCAGATAAAAATTTTTTGTTGTACGATCAAACCAATTTCAACCATGATTTTAAACTTAATTTTTCTTAGATTTGTTTCTAAATTGCACCATCTTTCTTTAATTTACATTTAACATTTTGTAAAACTTACATTTTTTGTTTTTTAAATATCTAGTTACAAATTCTCAAATTTGACATTTTTCAAAAAATGTAAGTTTAATATTTTTTGTAATCTTAACTTTTTATGACTTGTTAATATATATTTTTTGTAGTTTTCTGAAGATGAGCTTTATATTTGTAAGCTTGAAACATATGTAAAAAATATATTTGAAAATTAGTATTTATTATTGGTGGACTTTAATATAATTTAAATAATAATAATTATTAACCAATAACAATGTATCCCCTTAACAATATAATCAGTTTGATTCAAAACTAAAGTAGCGTTGGCTTTGTCGGCAGGAAGAACAATAATATCAGGGTTCTTACGAAGATTTTTTAGAGCTGACTCTTCCGACTTAGAAATGTTGGATTTAGGAATTTTAGATGATTCAAGGATTTTGCCAGTGTTAATACGAATGGGATCTGAGATGTGGCGAGAAAGATGTCTTATAGAAAACTCAACAGTACATAAAATACCTTCGTTAGGAATACGTTTGGGTGCAACCGCAAAATTCAAACCCTTAGAGAGCACCGATTCTTGTTCTGAAGTGAGGACCAAACTAGATAAATTGACAACCGTCTTTAAGAAGTTAGTAGTGGATGAAACTTTACAATTCTTAGATTCCAATAATTGAAACTTTTTGAGATGACCTTCAGTGGTTAGTCGTGGAGTAATATCAGACTGCTGGTAAGTAATTTTGTCGAAAAATTTCCAATCATGCGGGGATAGAGTGTTGGCCAACTCAAGATGAAGATAAAAGAGTTGTTTCGAAATGATGTCTAACTCTCACCAACGTGGACTTATGATGAACGTAAAGTTAAGTCAATGAATTTGATTGTATGTACAAAGTTATAACGAAACGGCAAAAGTGACCGTAGTTGTTTTTAAAATTATGTATAACTTTGTATTAATGCGTGAGATTTAGACTCTTAGCTGCGGATTACCTCTACCGCTACAAACCGCGCGACTTTTCAGTGCTTAAGAATTATTCAGTCCTAACAAAACACAGTATAAAAACTGCCGTCAATACTGAAACTTTTTTTTTCTGACGCGACCCGTTCCTGGCAGAAACCTCCTCTTCCATGACCTAGTCCTGGTAGAACCATTTACTGGATCCTGTGTTTACCCTACTAATATTTTGCGACTTAATGCTTTGTACCTGGCTATTTTTTTCTTAAACCAATCCTGATACTGTTAATCTGTTTAACACTAGAGCATAAGCGCGGGCTACGTATGTAACCCGACTCTTGTGCTATCTCATCTATTCCTCAAATATGAATCCTCGCACTGGTCAGTACAGTGCCGATTCCCGCGTAACAAGGAGGTCTGCACAAATCGTCTGTAAAGTGGATGGGCTACGTATGTAACCCGCACGAACGTTCACGTAATCTTATAAAATATTGATCTCAATCGCTATATTGGTAAGTATATGAGTTTTGTTTTTTCTATTTATTCGTAAATAACCGTAGAGTGTATATATGTATTTTGTATTTATTACGAGCACATTTATTTATTATTTCGTGATTTACAGGTTACAATGGCAGCAAACGTCAACGAAGGACAAATACAAGAATGGCTGATGGAGGAGAACGAAGATAGTGACTTGACAAGTAATATGGTGGAAGAGGATAATTTTGTAGATCAAGAGGCGCAATGTAAGTCTCCACACGATTCCGAAACTGAGCAAGAATGTTTAGAGGAGGATGAGCGAGACCAGGTCAGGTGTCTTCTGAAGATGATATGCCTTTGTCAACGTTGACCATTTACCAGTCTAGAAATGGCACAAGATGTAGTAAGTTACCACCGCCTACGTCTCGAACAACACAAAAGGCATTGCGGTGGAATTAGTTTACACTACAATGTCTGAGAGGTGATTCCGTTACCTGCTGCGTGTACTCTAATTTGATGACATAAGAGATCGGGAAAACCGATCGATTGACTGCTACACGTCAAATCATAACGATAATGCAACGAAAATACAAGACTTATTACTCATCCAGCAAAAATCTAACCATAGATAAACAATTAGTTTCTTTCAGAGGGCGTTGTGGGTTTGCACAATATATTCCAAATAATCCTGCGAAGTTTGGTATAAAGATTATTATGGTTGTGGATGTTAAATACACATTTGTAATCAATTTTGAAGTTTATGCAGGTAAGCAGATAGACGGTCCATGTAGTCTCTCGAATAAAGTTCCCTAAATCATACTTCGACTTTGTACCATTTATATGGATTGGGGTGTAACGTCACGATGGACAATTGGTTCACCAGTGTTCCTGTATGCAAAGAACTACTAAATAAAAATATAAAAAAAATCAACAGGAGATCACTAATGAGTTTAAACTACTCAAGGCAAGAAGAAAGAATCTACATTTGACTTTTAACCAGATTGTACAATTGTGAGCTATATCCCAAAGCGTAATAAAACAATAGTAATGTTATTGTCTACTCTTCACAATGACAACAAAATTTACCCTGACAGCGGTGAACCTGAAAACTCTGAAATTATCACTTTTTCCAATCAAACCAAATGTGATGTTGACATTTTTGATAAAATGTGTAGACAGTACGATGTATCACGAAATAGTCGACGATGGTCGGTCACATTATTTTAAAATTTCCTCAACATGGCTGGTATAAATAGTCTTGTAATATATCAAATGAAGAATTCTGACACAAAAGTTGTTCGGCGCCATTATTTGAGAGATGTCGGATTTGACCTTACACGTCCCTATATCGAGCATCGTCTTGCCATGGTAAACATACCCAGAGGTATTAAACTGAAAGGAAGACTACTTATGGGATTGTCAAATCAACCTCCTCAACCTAATATGCCAATTCGTGACTGTGCACGCGTAAACAATGCAGCAAATCTATGAAGCGGATTTGTAGCGATAATCAGGTCATTGTGTGTCCACAATGCATCAATTACAAGTAAAAGTTGATGTTAATTTTAATTGCTTGTTTCTTATACAACTTAAAAAATATATTGGTAGTTACACTAATATTGTTTAGTTTAAGATAAAACTTATTGATCTCGTTACGTCCAAATATTGTTGATTTTTTAGATGTTTGTGAATTAAGCTTAACTATTAACCCAAAGAAGAAATGTTGTTAAATAAGTGCCATTTTTAGATATAAATAAAGTTGAATTGTGATAAATTTTTATGTTATATTAAGGGCATCCAAGTGGGCTACACATGTAGCCCGCGCAAGCGTTCTAGGAGTATATTAGGGTGCATGCACTCTAGTGTCAAACCATCTAACAAATACCTGCTATCGTACACTGACATTTTCGACTCATACCGTATAACAAAGACCGGTTTTTGAACTCTGCTATTCTTACGACTTTTGCATTTAATTTTCTCCGTTGTGTATAAAAACGCTGTCACGTCAAAACGCCTTCACTCAGTGTTGACTTTAGCTTCCGCTTTATCTAGTGTTATTTGCACACACCGAATCTGATTCCCGTAAGTAAATTATCAAATCGACATCAGGTTGGCGTTGAATTTGTTGAACGTAAACTAACTCTACCCGTTACTTTTAAAGACACGTTTTCATTTCTTAACATAGTTAAGGTTGGCGCATTGATTGATCACGCAAGCCAGGTTACTTTAGGATCTTTTAATACGTTCAGCATTGCTACGCTTTAGTTTCGGACTGGAATCTCTAAAATCAATAATGCAAGTCAGTAATTCATTTCCAGAACATTTACAGAAGTCGCCAATTTTATTAACTTAGTGTAAACACACCTGAACAATTTTCCAGCAATCCTTACCTGTAATTTCCGTATTTGTCCAGTGTATACATTAATTAACCTAATTTCTAGCACCGTTCTTAACAAAAACTGATTAATTTCCGCCACGCCGTGTGCACGTATTTTTTTTTAATTGGGAAGACTAACTTTATTTTTTTCGCCAAACAGGATGAGATGTCACAATAACCTCCGATTCCCGTTAACCGGAAGGTACGTTATTGGTTGAATCCAGTTTAAGCAATTTACCTTGAAAGAAAAATCTGAAACTCAAATCAAAACAAAAGAAAAACGCGAATAAAAGCTACTTTACAATGTATATTCAAAAATCTAACATTTATTAAATTGAATAAAACTAACAAAAATATAATTAAGAAGCAAAACAAAAATAAAATTAGATTATTAACTCAAAACATAAAGCAGCGTGAAGCAGCTTTCGGCCGAAAAAAATTTGAGGGTCCCAAATATGTTATGCTAATTTATACAATATTGATAATAATCAGCCGTAGGCGTTGTTGAATTGCGTATTTACAGAATAAAACTACATAGAATTCCCGTAAAAACGTAAACTAATTTTTCGGTAAAGTTTAGGAACCGCTACATTAGCGAACATTAAACCGAAGCTTTTAATTTAAATTATTATCAATCACTATTTCGTACTGAAAGAAAGCACCCTTAAATTAGCACAGAACTAAAAGCTTTTTAGATATGATGTTGCGACAAAAATTAAAAGATAATTAATTCTCAATAAATAAATAAATACAAATTTTGTTTTATAACCATTACACAGACTGATCATGTAAGTGTAACCTATAAAGTTGGCAAAATAAAACGACACGAATTTTATGTAATTTTTGTACGAAGTTTTTGCATCGTAATTAAAAATAAAATTACTTAAAACTTTGAAATAACAAACATGATTTAAAATACGTCAATTAAATAGCAACTAACAATATTTAAAATTTGACCAAACGCAAACGTCAAATTGAAACGATCGTAAATACGAGGATTTGTCATGAAAAGTACATAAATTCAAACGTAGGTTACAAACTAAACTTTAACGATATTAATTTATGTCTTTACATTTACGATCAAACGTCTTACATCTAAACGTTTCCGTTCAAAAGTCGTTGCGTTTAAACCTCTTTGCGTTCAAAACTATTTTGTTAAAACGACTGCGTCCAAACAGTCGCGTTCAAATGTCCTAGACCGAATGATAAACGTCTATACGTTTTTTGCATAAAAATGTTTTTTTACTAAAATCGATGACGCATTTGTAGTCACAGTGTATGACAATCGAACTTTTGCAATTCATCAGTTTTTTTTACCAAATAGCTTTTATTTTGCAGTCAAGTTTAGTGTAATGTGTACTCCGATCCAGTTGTATGCTATGTTACTTTCAGTTGTTTTTTAGTTGACCAACTAATATCATCATGTGCAGGCAGAAAAACAAACGCCAGAGTTGACTTTTGATCGTCTGGACAACAAAATTAGAATTATAATATCTAATCCTTTTAGTAGCTTTTGTTTTAATTTTAAATTGGTTAAACTTTTTAAATAGCGCAGTTCAATGTATAGTTCCAAAGTTAGAAAAATATTAATAGACCTTCTACCGCTGGAGTAAAAAAAGTTTTTTAAGGAATTTATATATTTTTTGTATGGACAAATGAATACTACAATAACATCAACGTAATATGCTTCTGAATTATTTAATTTTGCATAAGTTTCTGTAACAAACACCTGGTAAAATTGGTTTAGCAATATTTATGTAATGTTATACAATTGTACCAGATAAATTTTTAAATAACATTAAATTGCAATACTAAATCAAGATTAATTAAAATCAGCAGTTATATCTTCATTTATTGGATTCGAAACGAATATTTATAAAATCTCTTATCAAATATACTGCTTTTTTTGGAAATGTCCTGAAAAAATATATTAAATTGTATATTACAAAAATATAAACTTACTGTAAAATATTGTGAACTGTTAAAGAAAACTCTGGGATGGTTTCTTCTACAATATTTCTTCTTTGAGCAGATATAATACATTCAGCCGCAACTTTAGGAGTAACTTCTTTAAACAACTGTGGAAAACGAATTTTATAATTTGTACATAAGCCGGTGCTTACGATGTATGGAAAAATTGTTGTCAACTTTATTTGATTTTGAGGATTATACCGAAGTTCTTCGTTAAGAGCTGACATCATACCACGAACTGCATATTTAGATGCGCAATATGGGACCATATTGCGAAAACCTCCTAATCCTACATGAGATGATAACGCCACTACGTGACCATGATTGTTTTTAATCATATTAGGTAAAACGGCTTGGAGCGTCTAAAGGTTTAATTGGAATTATATCACTACTGTGTTGTATCTAGAAAATATTACCCAAAAATGTGACACAGTATTAATCTCAATCGTTCTTCTTATATCTTCTTCATCGTGCTCCAGTAATGAACGAACTTCAAGTATACCGGCGTTATTAATTAATACGGTAATCTTACCTACTTCACGTTCTACGGTTTGTACAGTCTTTATAACTTCTTCTCGATTTGTAACATCGCATCTGTAATTTGTAAATATGTGTAAATTGTATATTAATGCTGAAGCATTTACATATAACCATATGCGGTTTTTCCCTTTTTTGTAATGTGAGACACAACATTTTTATTAGCTTGTTCATGGATATCCCAGCACACAACAATTGCATCTAAATCTGCGTATTGTAAAGCTAGTTCTCTACCAATTCCATGACCAGCACCTGTAATCTATAAAATATTACTTGCAATTAAATTTTAGAAATTTTATACGAAAAAGTTTACCAACACAATTTCACCTTGAACAGATTTTTTAGGCACTGGTACTATAGTTCTAAAGATACTCTCACACACTGTTATAAAAATTTTCAAAATTAGAAGAATAACTTCTAACGCTATTGGAAAGGATGCGACCTCACCAGTTTCTTCACGACTTCGTCGGTCACTACTTTTTAAATTTGTAGTAAATGTTAATTCTTTGTTTGTCTACTTACCGATTAGTATGTTGATTCTTATTCAGATTCATTTTGAAATTGACTAAATATAATTATTTTAGTGTTCGAAAAATTTTAACAGTCATTGTGATATCAAGACCTTTGTCGTTCTTGTTATCAATTTCAACTTTGTTATCTGTAACTTAATAAATTGTTAAAAACAAACGAAAACTAAATATAGTTTTTGATACAGTTGCATTTACTATAAATTTTAATTCAAAATTAATTGCAAAAACTAAAATTTAAAATACACATTTAAGTATTGTTTAATGACTTTAAAGTAAAGGTACCTACAGCGTAAAATTGTTTAAAAAGAAAATATTTTTTTTTATTTATAGATTGATTGTTCTTAAGCTGATTATAATGTTACTACTATGACAAACAAATAATATCTTTTAATATTATCAAACATGACCTTTGATTACATAAGTAATTTTTACAAACACTTTATTTTTAGTGTTTTATGATGCTCAAAAATTTGCTAATTTACAAAAATTTTTAACGCTTATAAAACGGACGTTTGATTCGGTTATGCAAGTTTTGTAACAATAACGAAATTCTTTCTATTTTGGTTTTCTTGGGTATAGCAAGTCAATAGATTTTTCTTAATCGGACGACTACTAATTAACAGTTGATCATTAAAAGACAATCTCTACCACATTTTGAATTATAGTCTAATCCCGTTGGTCCAAACGACAACATAACATGAGTACTTCCAGTTTTATAATATTATGTACTTTTTTTTGCGAGATACCATAATAGTTGCTATAAAGTTTTGTATAATAGATTTACACGTTAGTTAGTAAACCAAGCGTTAGTCACTACGTAATCTTAAAAGATAATCGATGCTTTTACTCATTCAAAAATTTTGATATCACTAACTTGATTTTTCGGTATACTTACTTACTTGCCCCTCGGTATTTTCCTAGTACGATTGTTACGGTAATACATGAAGTAAGCGGTTAGCTCAGAGCTTTGGAGAGTGAGTCGAAGGTGAATATCGATGTGCTGATTATAAAATAATTTAAAAGGAGAGAAAAAACGAGATAAACCTTCACTAAAGGCTTTTTTTTCATCTGACAAACACTGAAAGTCGAAGTCGAAGAAACACAAGTATAACAACGAATACATCAACATAAAATATAATAAAATTAACAATCAGCAATTACCAAGTATATGATAACAAATTATCGATAACAAATAATTCTAGTATTAGCAAATCCTTAAAGTAGAAGCAACACCTCAGACACGTAGATATATGGGTTATTAGGACTAAAATATTGCTTGTGATAATTAATCGTGACAACATTTACGTTTGACACCAACACAAATTATTAGATAATAAAGAGAGTCTTACGGTTTTCCATTCATGCGATTAGCTAATAACATATTTATACTATTCTCTAAAATTGCCAAAAAAATAATAAAAATACATCTATAGTAGTATCACAAGTAAATTGCTAATAAATCATCTAATAATATTATAAGCAAAATGCTTCCAGTTTCCAAACGACTTTCACCATTAATATCGAATTTTACATATATCTCATCCGCTTGACGCCAAATTAGCTCTTAAAACGAGTGTTTGGGTTTAATATTTCCATTCGTACATGTTCCGAATTATCGACTTGAAAGAGCGACACCTGAGAAACATTTAACAACTCCAAAGGGACAGACGTGTGGAGGTAAACTAACTCGCTGTGATTATACGATAAAAGTAAATCTTTTTAATTAAGGCAAAGACAAAGACAAAGTTTTAATCTTGGACAGAATGCAACCCTCACGGAACTCTTAAGCAACAGAGAAACCTTTTAATGAACACGTTTGCAATTGTTTCTTCATTTGGTATAGCATAAGTAAAGTAATATATTGCCAACAGGATGTATTTACATCTTGAGTCAAATTCTGGGAACGGTATTGTTCTCTCAATCCTCACTTTCTCTAAACATTTTTTTACGTTATATTTTTATAGAACATTGTACTTCTTTAATCATTTATTTTCTGACACGCAGACTACGCACTTACAACACTATTCCATTACTACTTTTGATTCACTTTTTAAAGTCTTTTTGTATTTTTTAGCAAATTCTTTGCGCCAAAGTGTTTTTCCAAAGATCATGGTGCAAACAACGCAATACTAACTGTAGCATAATTTCAGTTATTTAAATTTTTTTTAGAAATTGCTTCAAAAACCGTTTTTTTCCTAAAGGTCTCACTGCTTAAACATCCGTATTCTGTAGTTACGTTGATTTGGCATTTTCTTTGTCCTGTTAAAATTCCATTTGTATCTCAGTTATGTTTGATTTTTAGATAATATTGTGATTAAATATATTTTATCTGTTTATCTTAAGTTTGTTTAAAAGCTCATTGTATTAACTACGTTTAAAATGCATTCGCACTTGTATTATTGGTGTTAGTTTTATTAAATTACATTTGGAATTGAGTCATTTTTATAATTTATTACTTCTTAGAGACAGTTTTATGATTTAGGTTTCAACAAGTTAATCTTTATGACCATAATTAAATATTTGGATATTTTTGTTATAGTTGCTGTTCTCACAATGAGAAAGGCTGTATTCGAACTCTACTTTTGCGTTTAAATTAAATCTGTTTGCACCTTCTTTCACAAAGATTTCAATCACAGCTTTTATGGAAGTAGTAGCAGATTGAAATGATAAATATAAGTGGTTTTAGTTTGGGAAAAAAGTTGGTTGGCAGTCGTTCAAAATGCCTTAAGTAACGGAATGTAGTTGGTCGAGTGGTGAACTCACCCCTTTTAGATGAAAAATTACCGCGGAAATCATTAACAATAGAGCAGTGAATAGTTAGTTCAAGTAGAAAAACTTTCCAATTTTCTAAACAATTACGGCTTATTGAATTTCACTTGATGCCGGTTTAGTTTTGTATTAGCGCACCGTGGGTTTGTGCGTTAAGTTTGTGCTTCACAATCCAATTTTTGCCTTGGTGGCGGCTTATTGAAAATCTTCCGACGGTAACTTTTTAAATGGTTCGGATTCCGTATCGAAGTTCTTGCCGACGTCAATTGGGCTAAAGCTAACCAGGAGTGCGTCTACGAACAAAATTTTAAGGTTATATATATTTTTTTAAATGTAATTTCCTGTTTTACTTGCTTGTCCATTTTTTATTTAGATTTATGTAATAAAAAAATTAAATTATTAAATGTAACAAAGATTTTATTGCATATGGAAATTTAAGATTACAGATTTTACGTGTGATACACTCTTAAGGTAAGTCCCATTTGAATGTATTCTTTTGAAGCGGATTCGTGGTTGGCAAGGGCCTGTAGTCAATTTGCGTTTACACTGTCCTGGCGCCCTTTGATTTTGACTTTTGATTTTGTTTTCTTTTGAGTTTTTTACACGATCACGAAATTTTGAATACAATACACATGCTTCTTCTCTGAGCATCGGCAAAACTGCATTTATGTATTCAGTTAAAAACCGGTCTGGAAACCTTCCAGAACATGATTTCACTCCTGCCAGATTTAGATAAGGAATTCAATATTAGTTTGCTTTTGTTTTGACGATCTAAATACCAAAGACAAGCAAAAGCACTACTAACAAATACAATGTTCCTATTTTCGAATATTTGTAAACAATACTTACGTTTTGATTGTTGTAGCATCTGCAATTCTTATCAACCAAAAGACTACTAACACTTATATACTAATGACAAAATTAATAAAGTGATCAAGCGTACAAAATGCAATTAATCAAAACAAATTTAGCCAATGGAAACACAAATGTAGTTTCAGTTCTTTCAAATGTCCCAACAGCGGCTTCCGCACGTTACCTATCTTTACATTTGGTTAACTGAAAACTTCCTTCTTATTTTTAATGACAGCTGTTTTAATTTTTTTTTTGTACCAATGTTCCTTTCTGTGTAAGATCTTTGCCTCCGCTCACTTCACTGTATGTTGTTCTTTATATGAGTGTTGCACGATGCCGGATCATGATATCTCCCTTTGCGTATGAGTTCTGTATTATGTTAGTCTGGTTTCTAAGGGTCCTTTGGTTTTCCTCAGATTTGACCTGCCACATTCATAAGGGACTTGATAGATGTAATTTTTGGAGTATCGGCTGGTCTGTTGTCTTGTGCCACAGATCATACTTCTAATGGTAGTTGATCTGAACACTGTGTCGCAAGTTCTACCTATGCGTTTTATCGTTTCGGTAGTTTTTTTTTGGTTGTTGGTTTATGTTGGTTTATAAAAAAACTCTTCTATTATCATTATTGGGTAGCTTATTGGTTTAGCTCCTTTTTTATGTTTTTGATTTCTTCTTAAAGTTTTTTCCTATATTACGTAACTTGCGGGCTTTGTGACATAAAAACTTTGCTACAACCTTTTTCGTTGTTGTTAAGTGATTGGATTTATGGTTCCACTATGAGTTGGTTTTCTGTAAAAAGCCGTCTCACTTATTCCATTGTTTCTCTTTACCTGAACGTTCAAAAATGGTAATAAGTCAGCCCTTTCTTTTTCCATTACTTATTACTACTTATAGATCTTACAAATCTTGCACGGCCAACTCACACTAGTCGGAGATAGGGGAGGTTCAAATAAATAGAATTTAAAGGGCGCCAGATCTTACTAAGTAAAACTTCTACTTTGATCAAGACATTTGGTCCAAGCTTGTAACAGAATCAGGTTCGTAATCCTAAACGGACCAAAAAAGAAAGATAAATATGTATAACAACTTTAATTTAATATCGTAGAATTATTAACAACCAGCACAAGTAATTTTGTGGTAAATTATTCGATCAATAAATGCCGGAAGTATCGGCAGCACACAATACATAGGTTTAAACATACGGTGTCGATAGCGAAGAAAATTACATTGATAAAGATAAATATCTATGGTCCACAGAATGCGATACACAAATTAATTAACGAAAATACTTAAATGATATTGAAACAATTATTGTAATTGCGTAAGGTAAAACAAGCAAAATTTCGTGAGAGACTTTTCTGACAGCGCAAAATTAATTTAATAAGACTTACCCACATTTCAGTATTTGCCCGACGAAAATATTTTACTCGTTGAGTCGTTCTGGAATATTTATGAATAGCAAATCGTGTCAACACAATGACTCACAAATGCAAAAATCTACGAAATTCTTAATTAATGCTAAAAGAGATTAGACATAAGAACTTGGTTATCGAATGCTGTTGCACATATTAAAGTAAAAGTTGACATCGCAGTCGATTGACGCGTAAAGGATAGTATCTCGGAGAAAAGTTCTTGTCAAGACTTCGTTTTTAGTTTTAACGATGGCTTTCTAGAATTATAATCGTTCCATGAAGGTATTTGATCGGTATTAACCTCTCATCGATTGAGAATATACCGAAACATGCGACTAACAGTGACGGTACGTGCTACCAAATTAACAAGGAAACTTCTAAAAAATTCTAAAAACTAATATGAAAAGCTTACCTTGTGATGAATAAACTAATAGAAAAGAAGTTTTCGATTTAGATACTAGTTTCTACATATGGAGATGATGTTAGAAAATTAAAATTTTACCATCACAAGCACGATTTTAAGTAGTTGACGGTTTGACGTCTTGACAGGAAATAAAGTAAAACGAAACTCCCTGGAGGGCGTCGAGAATAGAAATCTAACTTTAAGGTAATAAATATACTGGGTATTTCATTATGAAATTTATGTAACAATATATAGAAATAAAGACAACGGAAGTCCTGAATTGTGATATTTTATTTTAAATGCAACTTTGTATACTTAATTCCAAGAGACGTTGAAAAACCGGTATAAAGCCGGAATCAGTAACAAATTTCTAGACTACGAGAAGACGTTGACCAAGGTTACGAAGAAACAGATGCATAAACTTTTGCGAATGGCTGAATATGATTTGCTTAATTGCATTTTGTACGCTTCATCACTTTATTAATGATTCTTTAGTATATAAGCTTCATTAGTCTTTACGTTTGTTAATATTTGCCTGAGAACAATTACAGAGACTATAGCAGTCAAAACGTAGTACATATTAATTTATTTTTTAAGAAAATAGAAATAAAACCAATCTAAATCCGGAATTGTGCTATTTTATCAAATGTAACGTTTTCTACTTTATTCAAATTTTAACCTTGTTCCTGGAACTCAAATCACACCCCAAAGTCTCCCACTACTGTGCAACCATATACATTTAAGTGGAGTTACAGCACAATATAGATACAAAATAGTAGTTTAAATGGAGCAAATTTGTGTAACATAATTATCTTAATGCAGTTCAATATGCGCAATGGTCAATTAAACCAAATTAACGAATTTTGTAAACGTTTGCAAGCACGTTCACAGCAAACGTTTTCCAGCACAATGCGCACTGGTTAAAAGTGTTACTCAAAGATCAAAATGCTTTCTACTAAGCGAGATTACTGTGGTTACAGCGTATATCAGAATACAGAATTTGATGACGAGAAGGACAAAGGTAAAATTGACAATTTAAAAGTAATAAAAAAACCATTATCAATCAAAAACTGTCGTATTTTACTTAAAGGAATAGAGCTGCAAAATGGCTTAAGCAATGCCCGTTACAAAATTCCAGAACTCCCACCAAAAATTTGATAGTTTAATTTCTTGGAGTTTGAGAATTCATACGTGGACTGAAAAAAGAATCTTGAAATTTGGAGAACATTTTTTGAACCCCGCCTCATTGTAATTATAGTTAAAAATACAAACAAATATTTAGAAAATGTAAAAGACACCCTTATAATCGGGATGCGTACATAAGACCATCTGTACACAGAAGATAGAAGCATTACTTGGTTTACCACTTCTCACCGGAGTAATAGATTCAAATCATCTAAATGCAGAAGATTTATTTGCCGCAAATCGTTCCTTGTCCGAAATATTCCGCATGCTTATGTAGCTACAACGATTCTGTACATTACTGAGATATTTGAAATTTATTGATATAGCAACTCGTCAGCAAAGACAATCAGAAGACAAGCTTACACTCATCAGATATTTTTCAAATATTCGTCAGCAATTACAAAAAACATTTTAGTATGTCTCAGCAGGTGACGGTTGACAAAAAACTAGAAACTTTCGCTCCTTCCGACAATATAAACCGAACAAATATGGTATTAAGATTTTCGCGCTTTGTTATGACCATTTGAAGTCAGCAATTTTACGATAGCTGTTGTAAAACGGTTGTGTAAGCCAGTTTACGTAAAAGCGAAATGTTACAACATACAACTGGTTTACCAGTCTCGAACTTTGCGAACTGTTGTCAAAACATTGTAAGCTTACAACTGTAGGTTCAATTTTCAAAAACAAACTGCAGTTGATCCAGACTTCGTTCAAGCATGGTTGCGGCTAGAAAAAACTCCACCCTCGTTTTGTAGAAGTTAAGAAAAAACAAAAACCATTTTCTTATCTCTAGTATGCACAATAGTGATGACATCGAGGCACAGATCGGAAAATCAGAAATGATTTTGAACTACAGCAAAACAAAAGGGGGTGTTGATATTGTAGACCAATTATGTTCTAATTACAAAGTGGCTTGGGCCACCCATCGCTGGCCAATAATCATCTTGTATAACTTATCAAACACCCACAACTAAAAAGTCATAATAATTTCTTCGCGCGTACTTTTGGTTTGGTTTATCTGTATCTGATGATTCAGATGATAAGTTTTGCGCTTGCAAACCACTTACTTCATTATATTCCTGATCAGTGTTTGACGCATGTTCACTTTCAAGAGCGAAATTTTCGTCTGTTTATTGATCCTGTACATCACTCACATCACTATAAATTTTTTCCAATCCTCTACTTACAACTATTTTAAAATTATTATCAGTTTCCATAACAGTTTGAATTCTATCAATTGTACAAAAGCACGGATGTTGGGTCCTAGGGACCCGATTACGCGATATACTCTGACTTTTCAGTACAGAATACGTACTAATAGGAGGTTATACGGCCAGCCGACGAGAACCCCCACTTAGGCACCGCGAACAAGCAAATTATCGGATGGCTCGGGTTCTTAGGAACCCACCTCCGTCATTAAGGGTTAAAACCTTCTTAAAGAGAAATTGTATCAAACATTATACCATAGCACCATATCATCCAGCGACCAATCGTTTAGCAGAGATCGTCGTGAAAAACTTCAAAGGATTCCAGACTGCATTGAATACAAATACAAAGAACAAAAATATTTCAAAGCCAATAAGCAGATATTTCTTAGCTTATAGAAATGCCAAACACTGTACAACAAACGAGAAACCAGCATTTTTAATGATAGGTCACAATTTAAGCACAGCAATTGATTTATTGAGACTAGATACAAGAAAGAAGATCATTATGAAACAAGAAACAAACATCAACGGAAAATTTTATAAAAAACTGAATGAAAGGGAAAATTTTATTATTAGAGACTATAGAGAAAGCAACCACAAGGGATGGCTAGAAGCAAAAATTATAGAAAGAATAGGAGGTAAAACATATGTACATATGCAAAACAAGAATTGACCAACAAAAATGGCATATTATAAACAAATTAAAACAATAAAAACAAAAGACGACATTTTAATAAATGCAATAGAACATGCAAAGCACTTTACTATCCAGAGGAAAACACCAAGTAGAGAATGTAACGTGTAAATTTTTTACGCTTGAATACGTCTGATTTTCGTTAACATTTTTGTATTCACTGTTATGTAAATTCTTTTGCGCAAGCATTTCACGCACTGACATGCGTTTTGAGCCTTCTTCTTAAGTACGAAGACATCTTACGTTTCGCAATGAAGTAGTGAGCGGACATTTTTTTGCGTGCTGCAAAAAGTGGAATTACCACTTATTGAATTTGTGTTTGTAATTTTTTTGCGTAATGGGGCAAATTATTTAAGCCTGCGTTTGTTTGTGGCTCCGCATTTGTTCGTAGCATGGCATTTTGTTGTATAGAATAAAAACCCGTAAATTAGAAGGGGTAAGTCATTTTTGTTTTGATCCGAATTGGTAATTCATCGCAATTTACGTTTTAGTTTTTGTTTATGGTACTTGGTTTCAAATCTACGAAAAAGAATTAAGAATACGATTTACGAAAGTTGCATCATATTACGTCATTTCAATGAATCATATGATGACCACGCCTAAATGGAAAGTTGCGCAATAATTTTATCTACGTTCGAATTGGAAGTTTTTGCTTTTACGACTACGTTTTCTGATTTATTCGATGCTTTTCTGATTTATGTACGTGTTAATTCGTTATGGTTACGAAAATTTCGTTTGGATACGTACGCCTTTTTACGATTTTGATGTTTGAAATGTGATATTAAGATATGGTTTACGATGCACGTTTGATGTTAGTCACAACGTCGCTGTTACGATGAATTTCCGTTACGAATTATGATTTTTTTGGATGTTGCGAATGAAAATTTTACGCTACGTTTGTTTTACGCTATTCTGGTTAATGGATCTGTACGAATATTAGATCAATCAGGATAAATACGGAAAATATGGAAATAGGCATTTCAAGAATTTCGTAATGTTGCGTCATCGCATAAATTAGATGAGAACGCGTCACTGACCTCACCAATTCGACTTGCGCATTAAAGTTTGAAAGCAGGTAACTTTAAATTTATATTTGACCTTCGATACTGTCAAAATATGTAAATATGTTTTTTTTTGTTATTATGTTAGTGTAAATCTTTTGGTTTCAATATTTAACCATTTTAATATAAAAAATATTGTGGCGTCCAACTTATAAAATCTTTTGTATTTATCAAATTCAAAATTATTAATCTTAAGTAACGTAAGAATTCCCACGACTCTAATTAAATAAATATGAAAATTCTCATTGTTCTTATGTAGTTTGTTTTTTTATAATGTGTTTGTAATAAATATTTTTGTGAGCTAGCCAGGTGCTTTTATTTAATTTATTTTGTTACGATTAAAGTGTATTAGTAAGTTTTTCGCTACAAGAAACGAGTCAAGTATCACAAGAGCTAAATGTGTAATAACACTAACATCCGCATCCTAACTGGACTTTACCAATTCAAACTATAATGTAATAAATAAACCTAAAAAGCAAACGAAGGTTCCATCCAAATGTAATGAATTTATTTTAAATGTATATCAATCTAAGGATGGAAATATGTAGTATATGTTAATCGTAGCTTAAGAAACATGGCATCAACGTAAGTAGATAAGTGGATCTAAGCATCCGCGCCAAATTGATTTTTGCTGGGTAATAAAAAAGGCTAAGATACTTTTGTAAGACATTTTCTGTATTCGTTTTTGTAAAAGCTGTATTTTTAATATATAACAAAACATAACAAAATTGTATCAACCGAAACAAACCCTGTTTCAAAGTATATTCTATTTCAAAGCAATAATTGCGCAATTTAAACCTATTCATTGTTTTAACCCGTTTTAGGAATGATGACTTAATGACATTTTTACGACAATTTAAGTTTTTTCATTACCCCTCTTACAACTGAAAAACTGTGGGTAATTTTAAAAATACTTAGTAAATTCCAACATGGAATTATTTAAGAAAATATTTATTTTGTATTTTTTGTCTGTGAGTATTTTTATGATGTACTAGTAAGATGTAATAACAACATTAACTATATAATTGTTTTAAAATGACAAGCATTTATAAAAATAACTTTGAAAGTAGTTGTTTGCATTTTAACATAAAAATTATTATATTTTATATGTTGTGAGTTCTTAATAATTAAAAAACATAAAATTTTTAAAAGTAAGGCAATGTTTTTTTATAAAAGTTTATAAGTCTGTAAACACAAAAAAATATGATAAAATTATTCTTATTGCTGTAATCAATTAATTTATTATAAAGGGGTACCAGAAACGCATCAAAATCCGGATGCTACTAAGAATTCTACTGTTATAATCTAAGCTGTACATAATATAATTATGACTAACGAATTATTTACCAGAACTAATCTCTTTTAACGAACTTGTAGTAGTGAATGTTATAGTTTATAAATACATCAATTTCCTGTATATATGTATATTTTACATATCAACAAAATTATAATAAGTAAAAATTAATGTTTGACAAAATTAATTCAGTATTGAAAATGCTATTAAAAAAATTTATTCATTGTTTACAAACATTGCAAACTAGTTACTATTTTCTTTTTATTTATTTATGGTTTTTACGCGGGGATTAGGATTAGTTCAAAATTGCATCGTACAAAAACCCTGGTACTAATCTGAAATAAAGTCGTCAAGTTTTAATCTTCCGTAGTCTGTAAAATAGTTACGTACTAGAAATTTAGTTTCTTAATTGTCATTATAAAGAACGTTCTATTGTGTTTATTTTTTATATAATATATACCAATAATTTAAGATAAAAGGATGCTCGATTATCGTTCCCCACAATGCATACAATTACGTAATCCCCTAACTTAATCGAATCATAAAGTGGCTGCACAGTTTCGCATTTCCGAAGGCATTAGCATGAAACAAATCCAGTTATACGCCGGAGACACAAATAATCGAAATGTTACCAACTTATTCAGATTATCAAAAGATATCGTTTTGATTTGAATACATACATACTGAATAACTAAAGGAACCAGTAAGTGCTATAACATTCAGCAAGCAGGGAATACCTCTAAGGTAAAGCAAACAAAAGCATATAGTTTTATTAAATGATAAAAATCAATAAAAACTTGTACACGTTTGTTTAATTCAACTAAAGTAACCAACACGAACGTAATTTTAAATTCAAAATACTGAAAAATAGAAACGTAACAACAAAAAAATACTATTATATTTAACATTGAACAACGTGTAAATCATTAAGTAGTCGAGCTGCAATAAATTCAGAGTGCATTTCAAAGTAAACTCAACACGATTGTTCCATTTGGTTAGAAAATTCGTAAAAAAGAAGCCACGGTATTGTAGACTTGCGCTATTTCAATTCAATGTAAATATTACATCGAGCAGACGAATGTTTGATTATAAATTGGATTAACCAGAAAGAAATTCGGTTAATATCATTGTAGAATTTTTCCGAGTTTCCTTCATTTGCTTTTAATGTAGTGCTTCGTATGCTGAACGAATAAATAAAGTTTTCCTTATTTAAATCAAAAAGTGGATTTTAACAACCGCTAAAATTTTCCGCTCATTTTAATGCTGCTCTTCAGTTAATTTGAATTCACGAAAAAATTATTTTACTAGTCGAATATACACAGTTTTATACAAAAGAATTCGCAGTGAAAATGTGATAACTTTATGCTTTTCGACAAGCTAAAATTGAAATTGCCATTTTATTGAATTTGAAAACTTTTATTTAGAAAAGTCGGTAGCTTCGATTTGACATTATCTTACTTAGAAGTATATGTTTTTATACAAGTCTCAATTTAGAGTTACTCAAATTTTCGTACTGGTCTTATATACTGAAGTACTCTTTAAAGTTCATTTTATTTCAGCCTGTTTACAATTTACTTGAAACAATTTCTAAATTACAAAGTTGCTTTTGGGTAATTATTAAGTAGCTTACTAAACTAAATTTCATAAATACTTACAAACTTGGTTGTTAAAAATATTATCTTCGTTAATTATTTAATTATTGTCGTTCGTAACAGTTGCGAAACTGCTTTTTAATTTCAAATTTACCGATTAGTATGTATATTCCTACTTTACAAAATTTTGACTTTTAATCTACAATTTTTTTTACTATTGGCTAAGAAATTTATACAACCTCTCTTTTCTGATTATTCATGCAATATATATTTTTTAAAATAAAATGTAATAATTACAGAAATTTTATGTGCAATTGGACTTTTTCTGGTTCTTTATTTTGGTATTATTGTAGTTTTATGTTTATAGATTTAGGTTAGTCTGTCATTGGCGTATGCATACTTTTCTGTTTATGGGATTTTTTAGTTAGTAATAATTTTTGGTTCGTCTATTTTTGGTTATAATATTTTTTTGTTTGGAAGACCACCGATTATAGTATACCTCTGTGGCTACTTGACTTTATTTTCCGTTTAATGTTATACTGGAATAATCAGAGGAAAACTAATTTCGCAAGTACTCTTGTAAACAACACTATTTTTTTTATATAGTTTACAATGTAATTTATAAGGATAACTATTATTAAGCATTTTTGTAGACAGATAGTAGTTTTAAAATACTAATTATAAACTCAATACGCAAATAGTATTCATTATAAACATGAAAACTAGTTTCAACTATTTAAATTGTCATCGTCAGTTAAACTAAAAGCAAATAATTTAATAAGAATGATTAAACATTTAAAAGAGTTATTTATATAACATAATATAAAAAGGAAATGACAAATGCCAAAGTTAAAAAATTTAACTTGAAACTGTCATTAAATACACAACCATAGGTGTTAGAAATGGAAAATGAAAAATTAAGCAAATTAAAATTAATTATTGAGAAGAGAAGAAATATTTAAATCAAGATCTTTATTAAGACAATTATCGGTATTTTCATTATAAAGACGACGAATTTCAGGATGATTAAGAAAAAAACTTTTCTTACAACAATGAAGAATCTTTTAATCTTGTTTTGAACTTTCTATCAGTTTGTCCTATATAAGAACAAATGCAAGAAGAGCAAGAAATTTTATACACATCAGATTTATCTAAAGAAGAAACAGAATCTTTACTATTAACAATAAAATATTTTAAATTACGATTAGTAGAAAGATAAATAGAAATATTAAACTGTTTAATATAATTTTTAAGAAAAAGAGAACAAAAATTATCATAAGGCGTAGAACAATAGATAGTAGTATTATCAGATTTATTTTAGGAAACAATTTTTAAAGAAATGGTATGAACAAACTTTATAAAAAACGTTTAAAATATGAAAAAGGTAACCATTATTATAAGCTAATTGCTTATTGGTATCAAATTCTTTATAAGGATAATTAGAATAATTAGTTTACTATAGATTTCAAAACGAAATTTTTCATTATTTTGTAAAAAAAGATCTAAATATGGAATTTTATAAATAAAATGAATAATGAAGTTATTAAAATTACTTAAATTATCTAAAGAACCATTAAAGAGGTCAATGCAATTATCAACGTATCTAAACCAAAAACTAATCATATTAAAAGAAGAAGAATTAGAAACGATTTTATTTTCAATATTATTCATGAAGATTTCAGCATTTAAGAATAGTAATTATTATGTAATTAAAAACCTAGCTGCATACCAAATTTCAAGTTACTAAGACTTTTGGTTCGAGAGTTATCGTGGGTACATCCAAGGTATTTTAAATAAGATGCAGCACTCCGTATATAAACAAATTAAAAAAATATAGAGAAAAATTGTTATTTTTTACCATATCTTGTTTTCCCTTCATGGTGTGGAATTTTTTTCTAAAAAAATTGTCGTAGGCAGGATTCGAACCTAGGATTATGTATAGAATTCACTTTAAATTATAAATCAAATATCTAATAAACTGTTAATGTTAGAAAAAATTTTTATTTGAATAAATTGTTAGTAAGAAATAACTCTATAAGAATCTGTACAAATAATTCGAATACTTTACATACGTACAAAATTATATAAGAAAAACTGTTAAAAATGTCGAATACACCCACTTCCAGTTTTTTTTTATCAGAGCCATTTTTTAAGAACACAGAGACTATGAAAAGTCATCTCCATACCAAATTTCAAGTTACTAAGATTTTTGGTTCGAGAGTTATCGTAGGTACATTGTTACACACAGACACTCACACACGACAACCACATTTTTGTTGTCAAAAATACAATTTTCTGATAGGAGACCTTTAAACGTAAAAGTATGCAATACAATTTTTTAAAATATTGCGATTGCTATACTTTCCTTATAAGAAAGTAAAAAGGATAGTCTCTTCGAGATAGAAATTTTCATCCTTGCTCATGATATAATTGCTTCATACAGTAGTATCCGTAAACCAGATAGTAACTTGTTTCCGGAACTTAGTAGTAATTAAACATGCGGGTAACAAACAAGGAGCTGGAAATTCAATAATTGGTAACACGGGGTGTGGATAATTTATAACTAACCTTAAGTAGATCTTCGTTTCAATGGCAACACAAAAAACAACATTGAGCAGGTTTTGCATAGGTTTATACGTTCTGCATCAAGAGAAATTTCTCTTAAAAAGATTTGCCAAAATGCAAAAAATCAAACTTAAGAATGGTGTTTAATCACATATGTATTTATAGCTTGTGACGCCTCTTACGATATAAAAACTTATTAGCAATTAAAATTTCTAGCTACCACGCGGCTGTGTGTAGAAAGTTGTCTATCCGTCAGTTAAAAATGTACCAAAATGTATTTTAAGTCGTTACAAGTTACATAGGATTTTGCTTTTCTGGAGTTTGACCAAAGTCTGTATCTTGATTCCTTTGAGTCTATCCTTAAACTAGGCTCGACACCAATAAACTGATTTCATTATCTAAGAGAGACTAGAGTCAAACGTAATACTATAGTTTAATTTTAATTTATTTTGCATGGCAGTAAAATCTTAATTTTACAGGAAGCTACGGCGAAGTAAGGTGTTTATTTAGTTATTTAACTGAATGTAGTTTATATGAGAGTATTTCAGTATTACTAACATTTTTAGTTGTAGTTGTCTTGACTAACTAGCCTGATTCCCATCTACAACAACTCATTTTCTTTTCCTGATAAGGTGAGTGCCTTAGTAATTCTCATGCTCACTCAGCACATAGCTCTTACATAGCTCATCCGACTCGTCGTCTAACTAGGGAATCATATTTTCTTGTAATATATCCTAACTTCACCTATCTTTTTGGAGACGAATTTTTGTGCCGAATCATAAAAATATTGATTTTGACGCCGTTCTCCAAAGTTACAATCCGTCGGTACAAATTGGTTTGATATGTACGTTGTATGCAAATAATGTAGGTCATTTATAATATCTTTTACTTCTTTATGTGTCACTGGATGTATCGGTTTGCCTGCTTTTCCAAGTTTTTTGAAATAGATGTAAACTTCATTTTCTTCATCTTCACCAGCAAGAAGAGGTTTGAATACGATTTGTAGATAGTCGCAAACGTTTTAGTTTTATCTTCATCTGTTTTGGTCGATTGAATAGTCGATTTTCTTATAGATAGTATATCTGTTTCTGGCTGTTTTAATCTACTTGTAACTTTCTACAGGAAATATTTGGTATCAGGTGATAGCTTTATACTATTTTTGAAATTATTCATTTTTAAAGCTTGTTAGTAAATTTTCAAGTTTTTTTTGCTGCTCAATTGTAGTTCGTTTTGTCTTGCAGCTATCCTGACATATTTTTTGTCTTTTTTTTTACAATTTTTTTATGAATGTTTATAAATAATTTTTTTTTATTTGTTATTTTAGTTTTAAAAGTGGTGTTTCTTACATTGTTTTATGTATGTAACCTGTACATTTTTGCGTTTTCCTTTCTAGCTTTTTTTGTCGTTTTGAGTGAAGTTTTTAAGTTTATCTTTATATTGAGCGATTCTTTGAAATATTCTGAATTTGTGTGTTGATTATATAATTTTTTAAATGTCTCTTTTTTTATTTTTAAGTCTGTCTGACCTAGTGTAGAACCTTTGGTAACGAAACAGTCTAAACCATCTAGTGCTTCTTAGGGATTAGTTGGCCTATACGTCGGGGTTTATATGTTGGCATATATGGCAAATGGTTTAGTTGTGATTCTTGTTTGTTTTCAAATTTTTTCTTTCTCAGGAGTAAATATTCTGGAACCCCCAATGCTTAGCGATGTAATCGCCTCCGACTCAAAATATAGTATGTCTAAGTTGATACAAAACTGTATTAAGTCATCTTTATCAGAACGATAGTTTACTGGGAAATCAGGTACAGAAACAGTTATAGGTTCGTTTAACATTTGATGTTTAATACCCTGTCAAATGACAGCCGCCCCAATTCTCTTTTCTCTGTGCCAAGATGAGCTGCATCATAAGGTATATAATATGGTATGTTAAAATTAGTGTTAGTTGATAAATAGGATTCTGATATAAGTAAGATATCGATATTGTTTAGTCATAAATAGTTAGTTATCTTAGGTTTATGATACCACTTGCGTTCTATAGGGCTATTTTATAAAATTGTGCCAGTATAACTTAAGGTTAGTCAAACGCCTCATCTGTTCTCTGAGCTGTCTGAAATCTTGTGACAAATCCAACATAGTTGTTGTTCTTTTGTTATCAAAAGGTATATTGTTTGTGTAAGTATGCATTTTGTTGTCGTAGGAGAATTTTAATACAGTGCACCCGCTTATTTGAATCACGGATAATGTTATCAGTCGGGTAATGTTATCGCTTAATTAAAGAACGCGCTAGTACATAGAAAAACACTCTTAGTAATCATAATTTCGGTTTATGTTATCAATTTTCTTCTTAGGTTTGCTTCTATACATAAACAACAAATCTACTTGTATAATTTTTTTAACAGAATTTCCACAATAGGTTTGTTTAGAGCTAAAAATTTTATCATTGTACCCTTAAAATAGTAGTTTTGCATATTTAACTGTATTTTTGCAGTGTTATTTATTTATTGTTTTTAGAATAATAACTTCATTTAACTACGTCTTATCTGATAACGTTATTTTTATTTTTAGTGTCAGCGAGATACTGAGAAGAAATATGTAGTTCTTAGAACAGTGAATTAAACATCATAACGTGTTTTTTATTTCTTTCTATTAACGATGTCATTAAACTAATGTTACAGGTTCGTAATTTTTGATTAAATTGACTCAACATTTTAAATTTTTTTAAACGTTTTATGAACATTTTTTGCTTCTATTGCTGCTATTATTTCACCTTCTAAATTAACAACTTGTTAATCAGATACACCTTGTATGTATTTACTGTTTTCTAACCAATAAACATTTATCCGTGTTTATGTTTTCATTGTTTTGTTATATGTGAAAGTTTTGTTTAGTTTAAGTTGTGATGCTAATATTTGAGCGTACTGCAGACTTCTTTTGTGTTGTGAGTTGTTTACGTTCTCATAAATATGGAGATGGTATTTGTTTTATTTGTAAGATGTTTTGTTTCAAACTATTTTACGATGTAACGGTTTAGCCTATTACTGAAATATTAAAATTTAATTTTTTAAAAACGGCCGTGTTTACGTTTCACAACCAATATTTAACAATACTATTAGTCACATAATAGATCAAACAGCTCAAAATGCCAACGATCTATCAATAGAAAATTTACCGAAAAAACTGTTTATGACTTTTGGTTTAGACCGCGTCGTAGATAAACACCCAGATTTTTTAGACTTGGTCTTAGTCTCTCCTTGAGAGCCAAAACAAGAAGTAGAACTTTGCCTTTGCCGTATTGTCGTTCGTGAACCCAAACAAACTGACGTTTCGCAACACAATGCAGCTTGCATCTTCAGAGTGGTAAATGTCACCGAAGGAAAAAGTATAAGTGACGACCTTATCTTTCCGTTACCGTTTGACTGATTTTGTTATTACACAGAGTAAGTGTTTGTGTCCTTTCCAAAAATGTAATACTGGTAGCCAAGAGCCGTCTTTTAGGTTCATATTACATAGATGTTTTTTTATTTCCACAGCTTCGCGGATTAGTCTGGGAAAGTAGAAAGGAGTTCTAGCCAACACTTTAGTTTGGTAAAAGTTTAGCGTGTGTCCTTGCTGTTCTGCCACTGCTGATTTTGTAACTATGCGGTGTTTGCAGTCAGCTATATGTTCTTTTACTCTAACTTCAATAGAGCGTCCCGTCTGTCGTGTATATTTTGATCGACAGGAACAAGGAATTTTGTAAACTCCGGCTTGTTTTAGAGCCCCTTGTCTCGCGAAACGTCAGTTTGTTTGGGTTTACGAACGACAATACGGCAAAGCCCAAGTTCTACTTTTTGTTTTGGCTCTCAAGGAGAGACTAGAACCAAGCCTAAAAAGTCTGGGTGTTTATCTACGACGCGGTCTAAGCCAAAATTCACTTATAATCATAAACATCTCGGATAACAGGTGCGGCATTTTTTGTAATCGGTAAAAAGCTTTGGCAAGAAATAGGCACTCCGATTTTATAAGCCGCACAGAACTTAGTTGCGTATACAGACGTTGAAATCAAAACTCTTGGTACGGCAAAGGTAAACGTGCATGCCTTCAACAAACACAAATTGTTAACAGTGTATGTCGTGGAACAAAACGACGTACCACTTTTTGGTTTAGATTAAATTTTGATTTAGACATGCTACCAAGTGCAACGGTATGTCAAACATCCATAAATGAAATGACAAACACAAAACAAGATCTAAATGTTGAGTATTAACTAAAGAAATATAACGACGTTTTTAATGGAAATTTGGGTTCAATATACGGACATAGCGTTTTGAGGATATTACGGCGAAATTGAGTCGGGGACAAAAATTTTCACAACTTGATCTCCATGATGCATACTTATAATTAACAGTACATCCGGAATCGAGAAAATACCTTATAATCGTAACACATAAAGGGTATTTTACATACAAAAGGTTGCCATTTGGTGTATATTTTGCACCAGTATTCTTCCAACAAACAGTGGATCAAATTCTAAGCGGCATAGATACAACAATTTGTTATCTAAACGATATACTTATTACTGCGCCAACAAAAGAACAACACATAGAATGAGTACAACAAGTGCTACAACGATTAGTCAAAACCGGTATAAAAACCCATACGTCCAAATGCCCGTGGCTTCAGAACAGCATCGTATTTTTAAGACATCAAATCGACAAAAATGGTTTACATCCCACTGATGAACATATTAAGGCCATTCGTGACATGCCGACTCCCACAAATACAACAGAACTGCGATCATCTCTGGGATCAATAACATACCACGGAAAATTTATACCGAACCTACAAATAACTTGCTCAGCCTTACACCGATTATTAAAAAAAATATTAAATAGAGTTGGAATCAACAGGATGAAGAAATCTTCACAACTCACTTCGAACAATACACTAGTGCATTATGATCAAAAGAAAGAAGTTTTTGAAGTTTTGGAAAAAGGGTTAAAAGCAGTATTATTTCACAAGCAATCAGACAACACATTACGGTCTCTTGCATATATGTCCCAATCATTGAACGACACCGAATCAAGGTACGCTACAATAGATAAGGAAGGACTGGCTATAATCTACAGTGTTACAAAGTTCCATCAATATTTGTACGAAGACATTTCATATTACCAGTGTTGTAACAGATACTTTTTTTCTAGTATCTAGATACAGATACAGATACTTTTCATAGTTTGTATCTAAATACAGATAAGATACTTTTTCAAAAAAATTATCTATATACAGTTACAGAAATTTTAAGAAAGTATCTTGATACATGTCAGATACATTTTTAACTGTTGTCAATAAAATTTAAAAAAAAATATCTATTTTGTTCAGCTAAAAAACACAATACCTGTATTAGGCAAAATATTACATTATCAATCTTAATCAATCACATTAAAAATACAATTTTACCAAAATAAGTGATAACTGACAAAAAACGACAGCAATGTTTAATAAAAACTTATATAATTTACAATTTGAGCAAGGAAAAGTATCTAAGTATCTAATCCATTCAGATACAACGAAAAATGTATTTAGATACAGATACAGTTACATTTTGTCCAATGTATCTACATATGTAACTAGATACCTACTTCAAAAGTGTCTAGATACTTGTATCTAGATAAAATAGATAAAATTCAAAAAACTGCTAGTATTAAAGAATATTATCAAAAGCAAAATCAAAAATTGTCTTACCGATAAACCCATACGTGCAGCAATTACTCGGATAGAAAATCCACATTCTCGTAAAGCAATAATCTTCCTTCTAGTTTTTAGTGATAACTCTGCTTGTCCAGGAAGACGTGGCATTTTGCACAAAATTGACATACAAAACAACACTAAATATTATTAATTACAAAATGAATTTTAAGTAACCCCTTTATATACCCTACTTAGTAATAACGGAGCTTTGGACAGCAGGAAGCATTACTGAGGGTATGGAATACTTCCCAGAAGAACGGGGTTTTGAGTCTGTGGAAACACTGCTTTAAGTGTAATTTTGATGATAGTTTCTGTTTTTTTTTTCTTCTCAAAATTTAATTCATTCTTTGATTTTGGTTTCAATTTGCTAAGTGCTAATAATAAAAGTAGAAAAACGTTTGTAAATTTTTGTTTAGTAAGTAATTGTACTAGTTTTATAATCAACAATCCTAGGTTTTCCAAAATAATTGAGATGTATTGAACCAAATCCATACGATTGCAAAATTCATTACGTTTGCCAAATGTAATGTTTTGCACCCTATATGGATTTATTAACGTTGTCACAAAAGGTAAAATAATAAGAAAAGTAAAGGAAGAAAGTATATAATAATATAAATTTAGAGAATTTAAAAACTATAAATTATTAATGTTTTGTAATTATTTCGTTAAAAAGCTTTACTTCTTTGTATTATTATATTTTGTATATTGTACTTGTTTTATTATAATTTATTACTTAAAGCAAGATGAAATATTATTACTTTATTTGGGGATATTTGCATTTTCTAATCATTTTTTTACACGATATTTCTTTAAAGCGGGGGTCATGCCCACGATTGGAACTGCCCCGCCTACTTAAAATTTCTACATTTCGTCAAAATTTGGCGGAGCAACTATTGTGACACATACATTTGTTTCTAACCGTATGGAACAACGCTTAAAATTTTGGCATTTTTTTAATTTGTTTTTAAATTTTTATTGAACATTTTTAATACCAAATAAAAATTTTTATACTTTCCATTGGCCCAATAATTTTTGTTTGCCATTGCGTACTTTACATGGTGTATAAATATAAATAAAAATTTAAGGAAAAATAATAAAAAAATTTTCAAAACGCAAAAATGTAAAAAAATCATGTTACTTGTGTGGGGTCCATAAACCCGTTCTCGGTTCAAGAGAAAAATGATCATAGAATGGTTTAGTGTTTAAGAAAACAGATAACAATGTTTGAAAACATTTTTTGTAATATGTAAAACCTTACTCCTATTATATTTAATAATTTTTTAAATTTCATTTTTCTTATATTCAAATTAAAAAAATAATAGGCAATGTAAACAGAGCACACATTTAACATTATACTTAATCAAAATTAATTTGAATTACTTGAAGAAAAAGAAAAAATAAGGAAAGCTAATCCTTCGCATAAAGTAATGTTTTAACAACACATATGACGCTTAAAAACAACTGTAAAGCACAATTAAATACGATCCCATAAGCTGTGAAGAAAGTTTAAAATAAACTTTGCCTTGCGGTCCATAGGCTGTGATAAAAGTTTAGCCGCGGGGCTGAACGTGTTAAATACTAGCTAATTGTCCCAACCTCACATGAGTGCAACCTATGTATATCCCACGATGTGACATCTTTTAGGTTAATCGTTGCTTATAATTATCAGGTTTTCGAAGTATTGGGTATTTAAATAAAAAAATTTTTTTAAACCAAGGTTGAGACGTTAATCGTTTTGTAGAAAAAAGGAGACAGATTTTTCCAATGTTTGTTGATATATTTCCATTACTTAGTTTTAGCAAAAACCTGTAAAAATTCTGTTTTGATTTATAGGTAACGAAACTCATATTAGTTTTGATTTCCAGTTCAGTTACATCTAACTAAAGATAATATATTTTTAAAAGAATATTAATTTTCTCGCCACTTGTTCTTTTTGTTATAATATAAATAAGATTTTACCAAAGCCGCCTGAAATTAAAACTCTACAGGCACATATAAGTAAACTTGAGTTACGCATACCTTCTGTCTAATACTTAAACTAGTAGGTTTTATATAATCTATAAGTTGAGTTTAATCACAAAGTTGAAGCATTTTTTCCGTTTATTACAACTGTGTAATCGAAAAAAAAAAACAATTGAACATCATATTTTACCTATAGTCATAAAAATCTATTTTCTTTGAGAAATGATGATAATACTTCTTTTACAAAAAAAATCGGAATGTTGATTTTAATTTAATCCGGAAATATTAAAAATTTAAGTAATTAAAACAGCAATTTCATATTTGGGCATGCAGTTATAATTTCTTCGACCTATTAATAGAACTTTTTTTAATTTATTTAATTATAAATCAAATTATAAATGATTTAGAACTTTTTAATTAAAGGTTATATCAATTATTCAAAACTTGAGCAGAGAACATAAATACATAAATACAAATTTCGGCGAAAAAAAATTTAAATCTTTATGGTACAATTTAGATACATATTTGCAGCAAAAAACATGTTCTTTGGACGCTTGAGGCGATGTTTATAAAGAATGGTTAGTAACCTCCAAACATCGTTGCAAGTAATGTCTACAATGCCAATGTTGTCAAATTTAACTAGCCGTTCTGTTATAACGTAAGTTTGATTGCCTACCTTGCAGGTCGCGCTTAGAAGTGTCCAATTATTTTTTTGAAGCATTGTACCATACAACTAAATGAAAAAAGCAGACGCATCATCAGCACCCAGGCGAAATCCGCCACGAGTCAGGAAGCTACCTGTCCGCTATCAGGACTGACAAACATTTCCTTTTTTTAAATGTATATAACCAAGGAAGCAATATAGTATTACAGAACAATAGTATACGATCAAGTTATTGTTTTTTTACCAACATGGTAACAGAAAAAAAATTGTTGTTTGACGTTTAGAATTTACGTATTAATCGAGTAAAATAAATAAAGTGTTTTTACTCAATTTTACGACACAAACACACTTAAATTTGAATAGTTTAAATATACATTAATGCAAACCAAAACTAAACTAGTAAAAGTATATTTTGCTTTAGATAATCTTTAAGTGTTAAATTGCAGTTATGTATTAACTAATAAACAATGACATTGAGAAAGGAAATATTTCTTTCATCAAACACGCAAAAAACATATTACTAGACGAGTCTATTACATATTTTCTAAAGTATATACGCAAGTTTATTTTTTTGGGTTAACTAGTTATAGTTAATCAAAACACGCATTGCTTATTATCCAATTTTAGTTTTTTGTTTTATAAATTTTTTTGTCGCATCGTACGTTTTTAAACAGTTAATATGATTATAATGTTTAACAAAATGCTCTTTTCTACTATATCTAACGTCAACTTTACACATTATACAACTTTCTCTAAAATAACTAGCGTTAGATAGATATATCACATAACTGCATCCAATTAATATGCTAATGTGACGTTAACTTTGATGGATCATTTCTTCTTATCGTAATAACAGCAATTTAATGTTTTGTGATAAAGAAACTGCATTAATGTCAATGCGTACGTTAACATAACCTTAATATACAATAGAAAATAGATGCGTCAGCATATAAGTTTGTATTATCTTATCTAAATGGTTAGTTTTACAAATTATAAATATTTTAAATGCCTAGAAGACTACAAATCTGTCAGACGTATTCTTAACTGCAGATGGTCGGAAACCTCAAACAAAATGTATCGAAAAATATGTGTTCTCGAAATTAAAAACATGATATATTAGCATCCGCACCTCCCAACTTTAAGATGAGGAGGGACTCAAATCAGGGTAAAATTTTAAACATGTGTCTTGTCAAAACACCTAGTTTGTATTTAGAAAATTTTGCGTGAGTTTGTTTTATAAATGTAGCACGAGAAAAAAAGTTAAAGATTTTCCATTCAAATTCGCGTGTATAGACCACACAACGTTTTATGTAAACCTTATTGTCTGCATGTATAATTCATTATAATAGTTTGGGTAGCCACAAAGTGTGTTTACTATACACATTTTATAATTCGAAGGTTTGTTCCGTCACCTGCCCTAATATTGACTTCTATTCAATACCGATGAAGCACAACCGTAAAAATGTTAACGTCGAGCCAGCGGCGTGTTAAAACTTTCACTTATTTTTATATTAGAGAAAGTTGTAAACTCGTTGATTAAATTTAAAGATTAAAGACAACGAACTACCGTTGCACTTGTAAAAAATAGGATTTGAATTTTGAAACAGATTTACTTCCGTTAAATGACATAAACGTTACCACCTCATTATTATTTAATTATTTGTACGTGAGTAAACAATTGTTTCATTACTGATAAAACTGTTACGTAAAATTAGATTTATCAGATACTACGCCACTGAATAAATACAATTGGAAGATCCTATAGTGCATTGTTACAAATCAGCAAAGCGTGAGGATTGACAGTTCGGCCTGACTAAAAACGATCCCTAGCTTTGTTACAAAGCGCAACAAGGCCCAAAGATCTATAAAAGTATTCGCATTATATGCAACAAACAATACTTGTAATATATGACCTCACAGAAGGCTTCTAGAATTTGATAAATTGATTCGAAGACAATATCGACACGCTGCAAGAAATACGCACTTTGTGAATATTCAAATTTACGAGTTAAACTACAACGAAAAGAGATGCTTAAATGTTTAAAATATTTTTAGAATAAAATAAACAGTAAATAAAAGAACTTGTTACAATATTTAAATGTTATATGACGTGCATTGTTGAATACACGAAGGGGGTGATAAACCACGCAATCAAACGTGTTGCTAATCCGAATATCGGTCGCGAGATCTATGGATCGATTCCATGCAGGGGTTCTTGTTAGTTAACCTCTTATTCTTTAATGTTGGCCTTTTTATAGTCAATCATCTTTGGAATTTTAAGATGACACCGCGTAGCTTACGAAATGAAACAGTGATTTGTTGTTTGACAAGCCAATTTAAACTTCCTACTTACATATTTCACTTCTGGATTGTTAAAAATGATGTAGCGAGTCACGGTAAATTTTTATTTTCTCTAATTATTGCATATGAAAGTGATAGTTTTCGCAAAATATTTATTAGTCATTTGCCGTTGTTTATCTTTTTATTTTATTTGCATTTATTTGCATTATGACTAATCAAAATAATATTTTTTTAAAAGTAAAAAGAATCATTTCGATTATTCATTTTCTACCTGCGTTTAGACAGTTTTGAAACAAAGACGTTTTGTATATAAATAAATATGAACAATCAAAGTTTTATGTTTTTTGATTTAAATCTCCTCCCAAAACTTAAAATAACAATGACTTTGTTATATGTTAATATAATTTTTTGTAAATATCAATCAATTTGTAAAACCAATATAATATAATTTAGTTAAGTTAGTAAAATGCATAAGCTTTAGGCGTAAAGAACACCGTCTTTTAAATTTAAATAGGTTAATAGACAATAGATATTACATGCCGCAATTTGTAAAATTATAATTATATATATCTTTACTATAAAATATGATCTCATTACAAAATTTTACTTAAAAACACAAGGAGTTTTAATTGTTGTTACTAAAAATTTAAGTAACGCCATAGTCATTAGATATGTCCCTAAAATGAACATTACCGCATTTTCAGTCACAGTCTAATAGTATTACCAGTATTTATACTTGTAAATATGATTCATTCTTCTTTCGCCACCTCCCGTTTCACCACCTAGACATCTTAACTGCTTTTTCGTCCTGTTTCGCCACCCAGAATATTTTGGTGCAATTAGTAATCACTAATATTCCCGGTTGACCACCTGAGATATTGAATTAAAGGTAAATGACGTCATTATATAGAAATACACTATTTTTCGAAAACTAATTTATTTCATTGTCATATAAAAATATTCTTACACCATAAATAAGAAAATGTACATTTGAATATTTAAAAACAAAATTCAATTTATTTATTTATTTTCATTAGGATTGAAATTTTTTGTAAACATTGTAATAAATCAATATCAAAACTTTTGAAGTCTGCACAATTTTATGAAGTCGTTCGTCCATAGCAACAAACTTGGTTTTTCTTCTTTTTGGAGTGGCGTGATGCTGAATTTGTATGGACTGTAACTGCATATTCTGACCATCTTTTTGCAAAGTCATAAGAAGTTCAACAATATTTGGATTTGGCTTGTTTATTCTTCTATTCAGCCGGCTATGCCACCCCTCGACTGTATTTGTGGTACGGTGTCTTTCACCATAGCAATTCCATATGTAACCGAAGGGCCCATTGTCTAGCCAAGTTTCGACGAAATAATCGTTGAATTTGTCGAGCTGCTCATTCGGCACATAGGTTTCCATGATAATTATCCACCCATTTTCTATCTCAGAGGGTGGAATATGTGCTAATGAAGCACACATCCTAATGTGCCGGCGCACTTCCTCTCTTTCAGCGTACATGCGAGTCAAGCCTAACTCTTGAACTTTTCGCCATAAACACTGACCGAAGTGAAAATTGCACCCACTAATTTTCACATTCGGTAAGCTCTTCTTCATCGCTGTTATAACGGCTTGCTCGAAATCCACTTTAACATAAGTCGGTCTCCAGTTAGGGAAGTGGGCCTTCAGAATTTCGAACATTCTAACATATGTTATTTCCTTCTTGGATATTCATAATGCTGTAGTAAAAATTGATGATTTTTATTTTTTTCAACTTTATGAAATAAAACCTGGACATCGTAAATTGGAAGAAGAATTTTCTGATTACCTTTTACAAAACTACTTAACATCTGATTCAATATCTCAGGTGGTCAACCGGGAATATTAGTGATTACTAATTACACCAAAATATTCTGGGTGGCGAAACAGGACGAAAAAGCAATTAAGACGTCTAGGTGGTGAAACAGGAGGTGGCGAAAGAGGAAGACCCCTGTAAATATACCTTGAAGTTATGTCCTTTTGTCTTGTAAATAAAAAAGGGATTACCATTACTAAATTTTACATGTATTTCTCAAACTATAAGAAAATAGTATTACTTTTATCACTGTATTTATATTTTTATGCGAATAAAAAAACACACATTTCTTTCTATAATTTTAGATACATACTTATTGATAGTAAAATTTTGAACGTATAAAATTAAGATAAATTGTAAATAATAATCTAATTACTGATTTTATAAAAACAATTTTACATAGTGTTACGTTATAATTTAGATTTTCTATAAATTGCGGTATTTGTATTCTTGAATGGTCCTCGTATACCAACTTATTTTTGTTTTCTAATTTTTATTTTGAGTTCTAATTGAAATTGCGTTTTGTGTGTTCTTGTTAATTTTTTGTAATTAACAGTATGGTTAATTTTGTGTTTTGAACCTAAAATTTATAAGGAAACTTGTTATCTTTATATTTATGGCATTGACCTCATCCTTACACTTACCTACATAAAATTTGTTGATTATTGTTACATATCGTAAATTGTTAATGTTAATATTCCATTAGCTTAGATCTTTTTTCGTTAAGGTTTTGTTCTGTTTTCGAAATTAGTTATATTGTTTTGCAATAGTAAATACGCCATTTTTATTTTTCATTTGGATTTCGAGTCTAAACCGACTTGAATTCGGCGACTTTCGTAATCAACTATTCGTAAATTTGACTTGCCAGAGTCGTGCGCATCGACGACATTTTTCACAAGGCATTTTCTCAGAAAATTTTGTAAATTCTGTTATTATGTTGTTTCTTATTTTATATTCCAGTGCTGTTTAGTAATTACCACTAATTTAAAACCTTTTTTAACTTGCTATTTCCGATTTATTTTTCGATACTTTTGTACCACAATTATGCACGGCACTGATTTATTTTTGGCGGTTTCTGAGACCTTTTAACCCGAGTTTTTTTGAAACATTCTTCTTTTCTTTACGTGAGCATTTATTAGCCAAAAAGTGGTGTTGGCATGTACATGGTTCATCTTTTAGGGCTATTTGAATTGAATTAATGCCTTCTGAATTATTCAGGATTTACGGATCATTGTACAATTATTTCTTACTAATCGTGTGGAAATTGAGATTTAGAGTAAGAAAAACTCATTTAATTGAGGATCACTGTGTCGCATCCACGTGGCTTTTTTTTATCGTATTTTTGGGTTTTACAACGTACCCTCTCGAGGTAGGCCGCAGAACGCTTTAATTACGTTACAACGTATATCGTCATAATTTTATACTTTTAGGGTCCTTTCCCAGGGCATAAAATTTTATCCTTAATACTGCTATTTGACGTATTAATCAGCCGCCATCTGGTAATTTTATCAACGGAAATTTTATGGAAATCTACTTTAAGGTCAGGCATTTTCCTATTTTTATTTACGAAAGAGGATTTCGAAAATTAATCGGACGCCACCGCCTTATTATCGTTCGTTACTGAATTAAGTATTTTTTTTTTGCATTATCAGTTGTAAGATTATGCTATTCGACTGCTTTTATTAATTTTATTCTAAAGCACATTGTAAAGTTTAGTTATTAAGTCGTTGTTCATATAGCATCTAGTATTACATTCAATTTATTCTTTTGTTTATTTTTTTTTAAACTGCAATTTGCCTTCCCGTTGGGCGAATGTTGCATTCGCGCGTTAGTGGCGCGTCCCTACATTTGATCTATTACGCATTTCGCGCTATCGCTGCTTACGTAAGCTACGGTTGTCGCTTTGGATTATTTTTTTGTCATTATATTATAAAATCGTACGCCACTCGTGACCCCGCTCGGGTGGATCTTCACCTAAAGGTGGCAAATTTGCTATTATGTTCATTTATTAGTTACATTTGAATGTTTTATTATATGAATGTGTCTGTTAGCGTTGTTTTCTTTTATTTTGCCCTGCATAGAACAATATATTTGTGTGACACCCGTTTAGGGGTTGGTGGTGTGTCAAAAACCGCAACGTTTTGGAAGGGTTTGGAACGGGTACTCAACCTCTTGGCGCCTAGTTATATTCATAGCTTCATTCAGATCGCCCACGCCGTCTCCACTGCGAAGTTAGCCGCGGCAGTCCAACCTCAACCTTTACGTCCACTCGTTGGTGGTCGTATCAATAGGTACTATTAATGATAATAATAATAATAATAATAGTATTTATTTATTTTTTTTTACAATAGAAAGTTGCAACACAATACAGTGATCAGACATGCTCATGGTCTAAAGAAGGCCGTCTGAGGAGTTGTCACAGAACTGTACCTATTAAATCCAATTAATTCACAATAAAAAGTTATTATTAAATTATTCTGAAACCCAAAGCAAATTTTCAACAAAACATACTTAAACTAAACTAAATAGATACGTCTAATATAACCTAATAATTAAACTCTATAGCTAACAGATATCTATAATTCCATGCATCTTTGCAGTAATTAATTAAATTTATACAATTCCTACCATTTAAATACTCTTTAAATTCTTCGTAATCTAGTGCAGATTTGTTTAAGTATCCCATACAGGAAACCCCAGAGTTAGACAACGGGGCCAGACCTGGGCCAGTACTGGGAAACCTTGGCGTACCTATATTGGCCCAGACTTGGCCCAGGACTGGGTAGCTCAGCCTCGGCCATTCCATGAGGACGCTAGCTTGGGCCTAGACTGGTTGACCCAGCTTCGGCCATGCAAATTATTAGCCAAGCTTGGCCCAAGCTTGGATAACCCATCCTTGGCCATTCTATGAGAATCCAAGTTTGGCCCAAGCCTGGATAACCCAGTCTTGGCCATTCCATGGAGACCCAAGCTTGGTCCTACACTGGTTGACCCATCCTCGGCCATGCTAATCCTTACCCAACCTTGGCCCAAGTTTGCATAACCCATCCTTGGCTATTCCATGGAAACCCAAGCTTGGGCCAAGACTGGTTGACCCAGCTTCGGCCATGCAAATTATTAGCCAAGCTTGGCCCAAGCTTGTATAACCCATCCTTGGCCATTCCATGAGAATCCAAGTTTGGCCCAAGCCTGGATAACCCAGCCTTGGCCATTCCATCGGGACCCAAGCTTGGTCCTACACTGGTTGACCCATCCTCGGTCATGCCAATTCTAACCCAAGCTTGGCCTAAGCTTGCATAACCCATCCTTGGCTATTCCATGGAAACCCAAGCTTGGGACAAGACTGGTTGATCCAGCTTCGGCCATGCAAATTATTAGCTAAGCTTGGCCCAAGCTTGTATAACCCATCCTTGGCCATTCCATGAGAATCCAAGTTTGGCCCAAGCCTGGATAACCCAGCCTTCCTATCCCCAAATTTGCGCTCCATAACATAAAATTGCACGTGAAACTGCATTAAAAATTGTAAGCTTTGAAGCAAACGGTATCTTATTGTTAACCATTATTTGATTATACGTATGCATAGCGAATTTAGCTTTCACTGCCTTTTCTTTAAAGTGTTCCTGGAGTGATAAATTTGATGCTAATGTAATGCCAAGATATTTATATGTGTTCACTACTTGTACTTCGGTTTTATTGTAGACCCACTTTTTCTGCTTAGCTGGTCGCCCACCATTTCTAAAAACGACTATCTTCGACTTACTTAGATTGAGTTCTAGATTCCATAATTTACAGTACTGCTCTAGTGCAGTAATCATTTTTTGTAGGGTAAAGCCGTCAGATGCTAAGAAGACAAGATCGTCAGCGTATGCTAGCAATGTAATACAAACAATTTCTATTCTAATCCCTCCATCTGTATAATTTTCTATGTCATTTATAAAAAGCGAAAAAAGCAGGGGACTAAGCAAACAGCCCTGTTTTACGCCCATAGTCGTTTCCAGTGATTCAGTTAAACCATGTTGACACCATACCGAAGCCGATGTTCCTTTATACATATTTCTTAAAATATTAACCATTTTACTGGACATACCTAGCATACTGGTACGGTCAAATGCAGCTGAAAAATCTATGAAAAAAGCGTATACTTTTTGACGTTTACAACTCAGTTTAATTTTAACTAGAGTCATTAAAATGGCAATATTATCAACTGTGGAGTAAGATTTTCTGAAACCCGCTTGAAATTCACTTAATAATTTTTGATCGCCTTCCCAAGCAGTAATCCTATCTAATAAGAGGCCAGAAAACAGTTTGCTGATGTTGTTAGAAAAAGATATGCCTCTATAATTGGACACATTATTTATTGCTCCTTTTTTGTGAATTGGAAAAATGATTGAACATTTAAAACTGTTTGGCACATTCCCATTATCGTATATTTTTTTAAAATAAACAAGCAGTCTATCTAAAAACTTAACAGAAGCGTTTTTGTAGAATTCATATGGGATTCCATCAAGTCCTGGTGCTTTATCGGTTTTGGTTCTATTTATGACAATCAATAAATCAGCTATCGAGAAACGAGCATCTAAGATATCATTAGTTATAAAGGGTTCAGTATAAGCTATTCTTGTAGCAGTTAATGGCGGATTTAATAACTGTTTAAAGTAATTAATCTATTTTGTAGTAGAAATGCTTTTATCAAAACAAAAGTTATCTGATCGAAAATAGGTACTATTAATATTTCGCTGTATGTGCAAAATTATTTAGAAATAAAGTGAAACTTTTATACTTTAATTTCGTTTAAATTTAAATTGTAACGTGCACATTTTTTCGATTGAATACGTTTGATTTTTATTAACATTTTTGTGTTCACTGTTTATATAAATTCTTTTGCGCAATTCATTTGACGCACAGCACATGCGTTATAAGTTCTTCTTCTTAAGTCATACATCATCTTGGGTGCGGTTTTTACCGCGTGAGTACTTGTTCGTCCTGCACAGCGTGCAGAAAATGTCCACATGTTAAATTTGTACGGTGGAATTCTGCGTTCGTCGTATGTAATAATATCCGCATTTGTCTGTTTTATTTACGCTTTTGTTTGTTTAAAGAAACTCGTAATCTAAAAGGGGTAAGTGATTTCTTTGTTCCTTACACGTGGTGTGTAACCTTTTGATTTTGCGTTTTAGTTTTTTTTTACTATGGGTTACGATATACGACTACGTTTCTAATTTATTCGATGCTTTTCAATTTGTGTACGTATGAATTCGTTTATGGTTACGAAAAATTGGTTTGGATACGTACGCCTATTTACGATTTTGAGGTTTAAAATGTGATATTACGATATGGTTTTGGATGTTTCGAATGAAGATTTTCATACGATACGTTTGTTTACAATGTTCTGGTTATTGGATCTGTACGGATATTAGATCAAATCAGGATAAATACGGAAAATATGGAAGTTTTTGCTTTTCAAGAATTTCGTAATGTTGCATGAATCAGATGAGAAACGCGTAAATAAATTAAGTCACGTGATGACCACGCCCAATGCGCTGAAGTTACGAACAACAAGTGATAACCTAACCTTCAATAACACGTATGTAAATAACTTAAGTATTCGTTTTAAGATTTGTTTGTTTGTAAGTATTCGTTTTAAGATTTGTTTGTTTGTTTTTTTGGTTTCAATATTTAACCATTATTAATATAAAAAATATTGTGGCGCCCAAATTATATTCCAAACTATATTCCAAATTATATTCCAAATTATATTTAAAATTACGTCAAATTAGAATTGTAAATATTAGTGTACGATTAGAATACCTCGACCCTGGTTATAATTTAAATATGGCTCATTGCTCTAATCTATTGTTTGTGTGTTGTTTATACGTTAATAAAACCATAAAAGCTAGCACAGTGCTTTATTATTATCTGAATTTTATTATTATTATTATATTCGTTATTTATTCATTACAAAATGGCACGACAAAGGTTATTAGTTACATATTTGGCACCCCATAAAATTTAGACGTTATAAAATGATACTATCAAACAGAATTTTCCGGTGTAAGAATAAATATTTGTGCTAATATAATGTAATTTATTTAAATTTTTGTTCACATAGTCACATTCTTTTTTTTTTGTTTAAGCGGTTAAATACTTCACTTCTTAATGAGTATCATAATTACAATTTTGTATTCATTAATATTATTTTTATTTTAATAATAATTATTTAGGTGTTACTTACTTTTGCGTTAATAAAATGTTAATAAATAAGCATACGTTTATAATTACAGTTCATGCTGTAGTTTATTTTAATAACATAATTAAATAAAAAAACATTATCATATAAAAAACAATAACAATACAAAAGTTGTATAGAAATAATTAATACTTTATGTAATAATAATTATTTTGTATGCATGCTTTTAATCTAGACTGCATTGAGTTTACTAAATTTTCACACAACTGTGATCCCCGAAAACGTTCCCAAACTAATTGTGAATGTTGGATAATATTTTCAAGAGTTTTAAATTCAATATCAATATCCCAGTTTCTGATCATTGCACCCCACATATTTTGAATTGGGTTCAAATCTGGTGATCTCGCTGGCCATTCGGTTACTTCAACTTTGTTTTGATCTTCAATCCAGTCCTTAACAATTCGTGCTGTATCAATAGTAGAAATATCCTGGACTACTTGAATAATTTTTAGCTCATCTTGTAGAAATATTCTTCTCACAGAAGGTATCAAGACCTTATCTAAAATATTCAGGTATTGCTCTAAAGTAAATCGAGGTGGTGTCACTTGCACTAACTCTCCTGGACCCGCTTGAGATATCCATCTCCACAATCCAGCTGTCACTCTACCACTTCGCCTATTGGGCAAAACATGTTCTATATTTTAACGAGTGTTTTGTGGTATCTACACTGTAGTTGGACATTGATCAGTGCTAGAAAATACTTTTTCATCTGTAAAGATAACAGTACCTCAATCCAAATTTAAATATTGGCGACAAAAGCGTAAACGAGCTGCAACATGACGCTCTGTAATGTTAGGTTTACTTGCCGGTTTTCTACAATGTAAATTTGATTCGTGTAAACGTCTTTGAATGGTGGAAACAGAGCAATTAATATTCAGCGTTTTCTTTATTTTTTGGCAAGTTGTAAAAGGATATTGTAATGTATAGCTGAGTATGTCCGCATCTTCTTGTCGAGAAGTAATTTTAGGTTTAGGTGGTGTGTTCCTTACAAGCGGCGTATTACCAACTTCCTGACCTTTCGTAATCCATCGTATAACAAATAAAACTTTGAGGGTGTCATTTGTATAACATAATACATTTTAAAGGTAACATTTGTAACATAAAACATAACATAAACGCATAACAAATAAATGAATTAAATGCACCAGCCAGCTCACAAAAATATTTATTCAAAACACACATTAAAAACAAACTACATAAGAGCAATGAGAAATTTTCAGATTTATTAAGTTAGAGTCGTGGGAATTCTTACGTTACTTAAGATTAAAATTTTCAATTTGATAAACACAAAAGTTTTATAAATTGGACGCCACAATATTTTTTATATTAAAATGGTTAAATATTGAAACCACAAAATTTACACTAACATAATAACCAAAAAAAACATGTTTACATATTTGACAGTATCGAAGGTTAAGTATAAAATCAAAGTTACCTGATTTCAAACTTTAATGCGCAAGTCGAATTGGTGGTGTCAATTACGCGTTCTCATCTAATTCATGCGATGACGCAACATTACGAAATTCTTGAAATGCATATTTAAATTTCCAAATTTTCCGTATTTATCCTGATTGATCTAATATTCGTACAGATCCATTAACCAGAACATCGTAAAACAAACGTAGCGTATGATAATCATTCGCAACATCCAACTCAAATTTTATCAGACGTAACACATGAATAATTATCGATTTTTACTCATAAAAATCATAATTCGTAACGGAAATTCTTCGTAACAGCGACGTTGTGACTAACATCAAACGTGCAGCGTAAACCATATCTTAATATCGCATTTCAAACATCAAAATCGTAAAAAGGCGTACGTATCCAAACGAAATTTTCGTAACCATAAACGAATTCACACGTACACAAATCAAAAAGCATCGAATAAATCAGAAAGCGTAGTCGTATATCAAAAGCAAAGATTTCCAGTTTGAACGTATCAAAAAATTATTGCGCAACTTGCTATTTAGGCGTGGCCATCATATGACTCATTGAAATGATGCAATATGATGCAATTCTCGTAAATCGTATACTTAATTCTTTTTCGAAGATTTGAAACCAAGAACCATATATAAAAACAACAACTAAAACGTAAACTGCGATGTATTATACAATGCGAATCAAAACAAAAATGACTTACCCCTTCGAATTAACGGGTTTATCTTAATAAATTTCGTAAATTCAACAAACGCAGGTAATACAACAAAACGCAGATGCTGCAACGAAACGCAGGCTTAAATACTTTGCCCCATTACGCAAAAATTCACAAACACAAATTCAATAAGTGGTCATTCCACTTTTTGCAGCACGCAAAAAAATGTCCGCTTCGCCTCATTGCGAAACGTAAGATCACTTCGTACTTAAGAAGAAGGCTCATAACGCATGTGCCATGCGTCAAATGCATTGCGCAAAAGAATTTACATAAACAGTGAATACAAAAATGTTAACCAAAATCAGACGTATTCAATCGTAAAAAAATGTGCACGTTACAATCGCCGGATTTGTTTAATCTACAAAGTGTTAAGTTCTTAGTATTAGATTACATTTATCATTAGTACTATATTTAAAGAGATTATACATTATATATGTGCTTAAAAAATTGACGTCAATTTAATAGCTTCCAATATCTTATAAAATAGTATTGTTAGTGATTATATTTAATACATGCTGACTGTGTTGCAATGCAATGTAAAAAATATACTATAGAATAATGCTTACCGATAAGTCAACATGTTGTGATATTGTTCGAGGTGACATTCCTGCTTGTGCCATCCCAACAATACTTCCTCTTAAGAGTGTTTGGTACTGTGTAGGGACAGTTACAATCCACTAGATGGCAGCTAAATAGAAAAATTATTTGTATCGTTCAAGACACGCCTTAAAACGTGTACTCAGGTAAAAAGTACTTATTATATAAGGATAAGACGTTATTGCTGTATTCGTCATAACTGTATAAAAGTTTTCACTGTGGAACGTTTAAAAACATAATCTGTACCAAAATTGATTTTTTACGTTACATTTTTAGAATTATTTCCTTTACTTATTCAAAGAGTTTTATATTAATTTACTTAATTTGTTATTTTATGTATTTTAAAACAAAGCAATTTTTGAAAATAATAAAAATAAAAAACAATAAATTTACAAAGAAATTTTATTTCACCGTAATATTTTTAAGGTCTTAATCGTTCACAAAGTATTATAAAGTAAAAAGTACAATTTAATAAATACCAAAGGAAAGTTACTGTTAAAATTATTTTTTTGTAATTACTATACGCACTTAAAAATTAAAAATGCAAACATTTATAGTAATACTGGTGCACAGTATACAAATGTATCAATTTCCGTACTAAATGAAACATAGAACTTTTTTAAAAATGCATACAAAGTTGTAAAAGTTTATAATTATACTTTTTTTTAAATATCACAATATGCGACAGTTTCTGCTAAAATACAAAATTAATTATAAAAATTATACTTTTTTGTATGAAGCAAAACATCAAAATAAAACAAGGGGACCTGGACCGAACCCATATAAAACCGTAAACCGGACCAAAACCGGTATTTTTAATTGGAAATATCTTAACAGTGACTGACAACATCAAAAACGCCGACTAAGCAGAAGTACAGAGTACCAGAAGGGACTATTACAAGCTTCAACCCAAAAATAACAAAACAAAAACCCACTTATACCAATACAGCAAGAAAAGTAACTGAGAAAGAAAAATAAAAGAAAAGATACATAGTTGCGTGAACACTAAAGAAGGAAGTTACTAAAACAAAAAAAGAAAGAAAGTGTTCAAGCAAAAACCAAGATAAAGAAAATAAGTCAAAAGAGATAATTGCCCTAAAGGTGAACCTTCAAAAGCAAAAGAAAAAAGAAAAAAAAGTAAAAGTAAGGAATACAAGAAAGGAAGAAAAGAGACATACGGAGAAAGATAAAACAAGATATAGATGTCTGATTTGTTCTTCTCTCCGTAGAACAAACGAAAGGTAGTGACCAGCCCTTCAATGGCCAACAAGCGCCCTAGAGGCAAACTACAAATAGAATCCAAGAGAAAGAAAAATGGTTAGAACATAGAAAAGATGGATAGACCCAAGAAGGAAGAAAAAAAGAAAAGTAGAAAAGATACGAGATAGAGAAAGACGGAGAAAGATAAAACCGGATATAACTGCGTAAATCGTTCTTCACCCCGTTAAAGAACGAAAAGAAAGATCACCCTACGGTGCCCAACCAACCACCCAAAATGGGTAAACCTCCAGGAGGAAGAAAAAGAAAGAAGGAGAAAAGATATCAGTTAGTTATAGAACAAGAAAGTACCAATTGCTGTCCCCAAATTGGAAAGTTTACTCCAAGACTTAAATGCCGACAAGCGGAATAGGAAACCCAACAAAAAAATTCTAAACTAAAATCAAAGTAAGAGTCCTACTAGTGACTTACCAATCTCAAAATGGCCGTCCAAGCGGATGTAACTATATACAAATAGAAAGGTAGTCCGTCCCGAAGTAAGGTGGTTAAGAAAAAAATCCAAAGAAATTGCTTAGGAACTTACGAAAAAAAGAAATTTGGTACAGCAAACTAGAGGAAACAATTGGGTAGCATCCCAGCTATAACCAACAAAATACCGTCAACATAGTCAAAGAATCAAATTAAAAAGTCTGCAGACGAGAACCAGAAGAATAGCCAAAAGTCGAAATCCTAGAGCGAAACAAAACAGATTAGAACTTACGACGCTTACAACGCCGATGAAGAAGAAGAGAACGATTAGAAAAAGGAGACAGCAAAGAATAAGCAGAAGTGATTAACGAAGTGGATGTAAGAGTAGTGGTTTTTACAGCCGGAGGAACAGCACGATCCCTTTATACACGCGTAGACCTTGTAGCAATACCAGTGTTGGAAAGCTTCGACGTTGCTGGCAAAACGTGACGTGACCTAATCGGATTGCTTCGTTACAAGTTCGAACAAGAACAACAACTTATAAACTCGGCAAGCTTAGGTCTCATATGAGGCCAGTAGAAGTGACAGCTAAGAGCTTCTAAAGTCCGCTTAACACTGAGGTGATCAGAACCAGATGTAATGTGGTAATCCTGGATAAATTTCTTGCGCTGGTCCGATGGTACAACTAACTTCCAAACGCAAGGAAAAAATGCGTACTCGTTTACATAAAAGATATTTTACAACACCCCAACGACAAGGAGAAGCAGTAACTTTAGATATCATATGTTACGTGCAAAATTTTCATAGTGTAATACCCTGTACATTAAATTAAAATTAGATTCCGGTTTTGACGCCCTCTGCCAATCTTTCTGGTTACTGACATGTTGCGGAATTCATTTTCAAGCTGTCAACTACCTAAGTTGGTCTGTGTCGTTTGAGTGGTTTAAATCCATAGATTTAATAGTACATCAACTGTGATGGAAATGAAATTATAAATTAATTACGTGTTTAACATAATTTATTTGTCACAGGGTAAAATATTTACATCCGTATTGTTAGGATTCTTATGTAGTTACTTTCTTAATTTGATAGCCGTTCCGCCACGCTTTGGCCACATGTTCCGATTTAATTAATTAAGTACAAGGAGGAATGAACATCGATAAATAATTGAAGGCCTATTATCCACACCGAAAAGGAATGTTACTTCTTCGACATCGGTCGATTGCGATACTCACCTCTTAATAATTAGGAGAAACAGCATTCGATATATCGGGTTCTTATATCTAATTTCTTATATTAATAATTTTGTAGACTTCGACTTTCGTGAGTCATTGAGTTGACACGACTTACATTCATACTATTTGAGGCTACTCAACGAGGAAAACGTTCTCTTCGGGGAAACGCTGGATCGTGGGTTTTCTTTTTTAATTATTATGTCGCTGTTAAAGGTCACTCACAAAATTTAATTTATTTGATATCTGCAATTGCAATAGTTTTAATACCATTTAGGTATTGTCATTATCTAATTCTGTGATATTGCATGCTGTAAACCTTCGTTAGTTAATGGGAAATTTTCTTCGCTTATCGACACCCGAGGTGTATTTATGTATTGTGAGTTGCTGACCCTTCCTTCATTTATGTACTTATAATGTATCATAAACGTTTCTGAATTATGATTACTAATCCTCTACGTTAATGAATTATATTTATTAAAGCTCGACGTTAATGAATTATACTTGTTAATACTCTATACTATTGAATGATATTTATAAATATTTTACGTTACAAATTTATACTTGTTAATACTCTACATTGTTGAATCATCCCTCTATTAATATTCTACGTTACTGAATTATAGTTGTAAATACTCCACCTCATTAAATTAAAGTTATTATACCTGTTTTATCTTTTCTTTATGGTAACCCATCTTTCTTTGTGGTTAGTTACACGAACACCAGTGCAACAAGGATTACGAACCTGGAATTCGTTACAGGTTTGAACCTTCTGTCCTGATCGAGATAGAAGCTTTACTTATAAAAGATCTGGCGCCCTTTAACTTTTATTTAGTTGAACCTCCCCTATCTCCGACTGTGTGAGTTGGCCGTGCAAGGTTCGTAAAACCTATAAGCTTGTAACACATACCTAAATACCAAGTACTAGGTCTAATAATCCTAGAAACTAAAAAGAAATTAGAAGGAAGAGAAAGAAGAAAACGAACAGTACGTAAAGGTTTAGCACCTTGAGAACGACAACGAACACAAACATTGGAAGTAGAAGTAGATACAGAAGAAGAAAGTGTAGAAGTATTAAGAGAACAAGTAGCCGGAATAGCAGAAGAGACAGAAGTAAAAATCTTACTAGCAAAGACTACAGATGGCTCTTGAACTTTTTCACCAATTTCTATTGTTAAGAAGTTAAAAGAACTACGAGAAATGATGTTTGACTCCAAACGCTTGCCTAAAGATACTAATTCAACAATAGATTTGATTTCAATCAACGTTAAAGGCAGTTGGTAGAACGGCGTTAGATTCCATCAAATGACCTTTAGCTGCATTTGTTCCGAGACCGGTTCTGCTAGATGAAGAAAGAGGTCGGTCGGGTTTTGGTTGGGAATAACTTCGAAACCAAGCGCCAATTCGTCGACCTCAGTCGGGCTCTAGAAGTCCTTTCGTTTAATATAGAATGTATAAGTATTGTTCAGGTTCACGTATACGCGATCTAGTTGGTGTTTTGGGGGTATCTTCTCATGTCTCATGTCGGAAAGTAACACAGTGTTAAATTTGTAGCTGGTTCCCAGTTTTTCATTTTTTTTATTCTTAAAATTAAAAGTTATTTTCCATTAAACCTCTTACAATTATTCATATTATCGAATCGAATCGATCGAATAAGTTCCGATTGGTTGTAGCTACGTTTTATATTCATAATTAAAAAATCTTTAATTTCACTTAAGTCTTTAGTATTAAATCCTTGTTGTAGCATGCTCACTACTAATTTGATTTAACTTGATTCGCCAATAACAATAATGTCATCAACAAAGATTACCAGAACTACAGGTTACGTATACTTTAGTTGCCTTATAGCTTCATAAGTTTTACTCACGTACGATCAAAAGAAAAACTTTAAAACTAACTTCTTTGTTAATCGGCGACAAATAATCTTGAAAATATTAACGCGTTCGCTCGTTCACGATGTTAAAATGTCTTGATTATTAATTGCCATCATTGTTTGCTAAGTAATTTTAAAACACCGTAGTTACTATTATACCCTAGAGAACATTTTATATAGGTTTCGTTGTTCAGATTACCATGGAGAAAAGCCGTTGGTAGCTAGTTGTTTTACTATCCAGTCATATTGTACTGCTATTAATAAAATAATTCGTACACACGACATTCTCGCTACAGGCGTATATACATTCTCCAATGTTTTCCTGATAACCTTTTGCTACTGATCTTGCCTTTTTGATCCCGTTTTCCTTTGTTTTAAAAATGCGTTTTGTTTCGATTAGTTTTATTCCTTCTGGCAAGGCTCTTTCTTTTTATCTTTCCATAACTTTATGAGATTTTATCTTGTTTTCAAAGGTTTTTTTCTATACTCATACTCATTTCAACCGGTTGCTGAACAATACGTTGCATAAATATTAAAATCATTTAGGTGATTTAGTAATTTAATTTTTCTTTACAACTGTTCTTTTTTATCTTCAAGATCATGTTCCATTTCAAGTAAAGTTTCATCTTTATTAATGATTTCTTCGGCAGGATCTTCTTCTAGGGCAATCTTAACTTCTATTTTGCCTGTCATCATTTTCTTCTGTCATACTTGAACGTCATTTCATCAAAATCCTTTGAGATGACAATTTTATTTAGTTTTGAATCCCATAATCTGTATCCGTATGTACCATACTCTGCCATGCGCGTAGGTCTTGCACGTTGATCTAATTTGTTTCGCCTTGTCAATATAACTGCCCAGTTTCCATCCAAATACTCTTAGTTTTGTCAAATCTAATTTTCCCAAAGTTTTTGAACTGGTATGTTTCCTAAAGTTGGTTATATATTCAGTTGGTATCCTGCTGTTCTTATTGCTTTGCCCTATGGTGTTTTGGGCAATTGGTCGTAGAAAACACGATTCATTACTATATTTAGTAAAGTTCTATTTATTCTTTCACTCACTTGATTTGTGGAAAGTAGAGCACTGTGTACTTAAGCATTATACTTTTCTTGTAACAGTAATTTTTCAAAGTGTTGGATGAAAATTTTCCCCCGTTATCACACAAAATACGACTCGTGCAAATCTTTCCCAACCTTGTTTCAAGACGAATAATGTACTAATTTATTCTTCTATATGTCCACTTCACAAAAATACGACATACTTCTTTACTAAAGTGCAATTTTACTTTAGCTAGAATAACGTTTTTTATTTTTCAACAATTTTTAAAGGATTCATTAATTTTTCTTACTGAGGAAAAAATTTCTACTATTAATGCATTAATGGTTATAAATAATTTTGGTGTAGATAACTGTAATAATCCTTTTGAATATGTTGAGCAACAGAACCTTTAACCAGATGATCCGTACAGCCAGAATCTAACACGAATCGAATAATACAATAATTTCTACATATTTGAAGTATTCGAACTCACCATCTCATTTGAAGTGACTTCTCCTTCTTCCTCAGTTTTGTTCTCTCGTTCATCTGTTTGTCTCGATCTTCTTTCACTTTTGATGGGCACTGTGCTATTAGATCATTTTTGCCACATGAGTAGCAATACAATCTTCTAACAGTACCTACAAATGAGTTATTACTACACTCTGGAGCTTTGTTTTGGTTTGCAAATTTTAATTCTGCATCTAACAGTTTGCTTTTTACACCATCTAAAGTTGGTTTTTCTGTAGTTGTTTCTCAAACAATAATTACAATTTCGTTCTTGTCTGGCATTGATAAAAATAAATGTGGCACTTTCTCATCTATTTCTACAGTTGCTCAAGTTGCTTCAAACTCACTTATTAAACAATCAAATCCTATGAAATGGTTTTGCAAGTCCACATCTTCTTGACACCGTAACTGTAATCATTTTCTTCTTATAAAAAGTTTTGAAGAAACACTTTTTATTTAGAATACTTGCTCTAACGACTTTAGCTTCTCATATGCTGTTTTGCACAGCCTCACATATTCAATATGATCTGCCTGTTATGCACACAAGTATTTTGGATTTAAGAGAACCTTGCAATAGAAGAACTATAGCAATCATATACTCGAAATTTTAAACGCAATTATCTGTAAACTGTATTTTTTTAGATACGGTGGTGGTGATCAAAGTTTTTTTAAAAACTATAGCACTAATCAAACTAATATATAACGTAATTGTTTGTTATTACAATTAGTCATTTTTTAAAGACATCCCCATGAGTCAACATCGGATTGTGTTTTAGAAACTGTTAGTTTTGCTTTTGTTGATATTCATTTTTTATACAAATGTTTTTTTTATATCTTAATATGTATTCATTGTTTTTTTTAAATTTTTTATTGATGTTTTTTAAGCGCTTGTTCAGAAATATGCATTTAGTTGCTTTCAGTTTTGAAAAAACTGTAGCACAGTTCAAATACCGGCAAGTAAACAAAAACGTAGTGTTAGATTTGGTGATGACTTAGAAAACTTGAACAATGTTGCTACGCGCTTAAGAAAAATAAATGTGTAATTCTGATAAATACCTCTATCAGCGATGGTGCCAGGAGTAGATGTTATGGATCAGATGGTAACAACATATACTTGCTAGAGGCAAACCAAACGTTGGCCATTAGCAATATATCGGCTCTAAATGCTTTTATTGTTTTTTACAAGGGACATACAAGCTACAATCAAGGGATGAGTTATAAACGGAAATTATTCTCGAAAGATATGGACAAGGAGCTGGTGTTCCCACATATGCAGAAGAGTTCTACAAACTCCAAACTACGAAATAGTATTTTAGTAGCAATGAAGCACTGTATTGACATTTCTGGTCCGTTGAGAGTTCAAAAATTAATTAGCGTCAAGAAAAAATGTTTATTGTGTTCAATCCTTATTGACAATGACAACTTTATTGTAAATGCATGTAGGTTTTATTGAAGTCTAATGCAAATATTGCTCACCATTACAACTAGTAATAAGAACGGACATGAACATGTTTTGCATCGTAGAGTCAATTTAGAGCTGCTGTTGAATGAACTAAATAAAAATGATTTGAAAAATTTTCCAGATTACAAGACAATTGTATTTTGAAACAGAAGTAAATTTTAATGTTTTTTCGATTTTGACAAATTGACAAATAATGTAGTTATCTGTTTTTAGCATATAGTTTAGTAAAAAAAAAATGATACTTACAAAAACTAAAAGCAAAAAAGATACAGCAAGCCATAAAAACAAACTATGGTTAAACAAATGCGATTATAAAAACAACTCGTAGGTAGCTTAAAAAACTACACTAAATTTCACGTTCAGCTATCACATAAAGACAGATAGCCAAAAAAGCCTAAACGTAAATGAATTTAAAGAGTGGAGAATAGACTGAGAAATTTGCTTGAAAACCCCTTAAACTTTTTAATGCAGAAAATAATTTACGCATATCATTAAAAAGTTGTATTTACAGAATGGCTTGATTGAAAATTGTTTATGGTTACCTAAACAATAGTACATGTAGTTATCGTTTATTTCTTTTTTATTTACTAGTTTTTTCGAAGGGATTATCTGCAACAAGGTTGGTCACAAATGCTAATATGCTAAGACAAAAACAAGAAGTGTGTATCTTACTAACAAACTTTTTTATGTTGTATATATATATTAATTATTTTCAAACACGTTTTTTTTATTTTATAATCACTACTAAAAAAAATTATATTTTATTGCTTGTTACTAATAACATAACTAGATTTTTTTTGTATGGTTTTTAGTAATTTTTTTTAAATAAAAGTTTTTATCAAATACAAACTTTAGTTAAACTGGTATGTACTATACTTTCAAAGTTTCAAATGACAATCAATGAACTATAAGTACTTAAAATATTTAAAAAAATAATCTATCCGATTGGTGGCGCTCCCACCGTGAACTGGCGTCTTTTGAAGCTTAACACGAAAGAGGTGGAATACATTTAAGAAATTTATTAAAACGTTATTAGTTTTATATGTTGTTAAACTCAAAACTCCACCACATACGTGTAAATCGTCTTTAATAATTAATAATAATTTTAAAATAAATTTATACAATAGAATTTAATTTGACAACAAATCTAAGACAAACACATTTAAAATAACGTTTTTTCAAACACAAATGCATGTAAGATATTTTATAATTAATAAACTGCTGGAAACCGTAAAAACCAATTCCAACTTTTTACAACGGTTGATAAAATCCTATTTATGTGTACTCAATTTCAATTTTTATTTTATATCGGACTAAATTACATTTTACCAACCCTCTTCGGTATTACTTCGTTTACTTTAATAAAAGTTCAAGCTGCAATTTCTATGACTATAGTTATTATACACTGTTTGCAATTTTCTTTAATTAACTTATTTTAAAAAAGAATTGCCGTAATATTCTTGCCATATGGCGTTTTTTAACGTTTGCGGTGTTTTCTACATCATTGACTTTACGGACCAGCTGCACCTTGCGTTAAATTATTTTCAGTTACCAATCTTATACTTAGCTTATAAATTTATTATGTTTTCTGAAAAATTTCAACGGTAGCAATCATTACTTAATTTTAAAACAATTTGTTAGACACGCAAACTAAATGTATTTTTTGCTGATACACAGCATGTGAACGGCATAAAGATTTTAAATGCAATTTCCCTTTATATTAATCTGTTTTTAAACTTACAAGGTAATCTGCAAAGCACCGACCCACTGTTTTCAATTAAAATATAATTGTCTTTTAGATTTTTAATCTTTACTTCATTAGTATTTTAATTAAAAGTTTGCCATGTGATGTATTCTAAACCACAAAAAAACTATACTTACAATCTATTTATGAATAATAAAATAAATGTAATACAGTATTGCGACATGCATAAATAAACAATTATGTTTATTTTTGCAATGTTATTTGTTTACTTCTTACAAAGAGTGTTTTTTAGCAATATATAACGTCGTGAAGCACTAAAAATATAATTAACATACACAAGTACGTGCCAATAATTTTTCAAACTGGAAATTGTGTATAAAATTTAAGGCCCACACGGAAAAAAACGATCTAAGTCACATTTAGTAGTAGTAGTAGTAATTTTGAGATAAACACAATTTAGTTTGAGAATTGATTGTGTTCTTGGTGAATATAAATATAGTCTGACAATTATACCAAAATGACTGAAACAGTATTGACAATAATATATTAAGAAATTAACTTTATTGTATTATTTGATTAGAAAAAAAAATAACAAAAAACATGTTGTTTGTCCCACGGAAAAGTGAACCAAGTTCATACTTTTTCCATGTTTTGTGAGCGTTACTCAAACTCAAAACACTATATGTATTAGTTACTGTTGAAACGTTCGAAAAATTATTCTCAAGTTCGAGAGCCTTCACCAAGTTTTTATCCATTCCCAGAACGTTCACTGAAAGATATAGAAAATTCTCGAACATTTGACCAAAATGTATAAATGCGATACAAACAAATCATAGGAAAGTTATTTCAGTAATTCGAAATCAGCAGTGTTAAGAAGATTATTCAAGTTTAAATAAATAAGTGAATAACGCTTGTTTCCGCCCTTTCTAAAAAAATTAAAATTTTCATAGCATCGTTAATTTCTATCAAAAAGGAATTTCCTTAATTCTTGCAATTGATTGAATTTCTTTACTGTAATAGTAAGTTGATGTTGCAAAAATAAGAAAAGTTGTCTAATTGGTTTGGTTCGGGATAAAAAAATTTTTGAATAGTGGTGTTTGCTAACTTATGAAAAAAAAAACCTTTTCGTTTCAGGTCAATAACAACAAAGAAAGTAAACTTTCTTTGTGAAGGTTTGAACATGTTTACCCAGTAAGATAAAACTTCCATTACTGACTTAAAGAAAAAGTCCGTATCACTTTCCATATAAGCGTGACCATTAATTTAATCTATCAAATCTATCTTTGTAGTATATTAAATATTGCAAAAATTTAAATATTACATAATTTTTGTTTTCATTAGCGCCGGAATCACAAAATGTTTTAAAATAACGAACAATAAAAAATAATACTTGAAAAAATTATTAAAATTATCTGCACTTTTTTAACAATCGTTTGTAAATAAGCATAAAAATTACATTATTGCATACTGGAAGATTGAAACCAATGATCAATTCGACTTTTGCAACTTAGAACATCGTTTCTCGATTTTTGACAAAAATGAGTTAGAGCCACTTTCTTATATAAAAAGATCTTCTCTTTCTATTAAAATCATATTTTTCAAAATAATTTTGAAAAAAGCATTTTTATCGTACAAAATTTCCCTAATTATTATCGTAAAACAGTTTGATCAATAAGATGCAAAGTAAATATTTTCATTGCATTTACAGTTACAATAGGTCACAAAGAATATTATAAAGAAAGATACTACATATGATATATAAAAATTATATTGAAATATTGTAATAAGCCTTAGTTACGATTTTATTAATACATTTGTTTACGTCCGGTAAAAACGAGTCTTTTTTATTTCTGCGAAATAATAATTTGTGTTTATAATTCATTTTTAATTAGAAAATATGCGCTCAGGAAGAACATTTATAGTGAAGCTTGCAGTAGGTATGTGATGATCCAATTCATGTCTAGAATAATATCGATTTACCTAAGAGTAATTTTAGCTTTTAGATGAAAAAGGAGCAAAATAGTAATCATACCTTTTTACAAGTAACATTAAGCCACTCTCCAATATTCATTGAAAATGATGTTGGTCCAGAATACGAAGAGGTGAATCCTGGTATATTATCTTCTACTAATATGCAAATAGTAATACCATTTAAGTAACAAGAATAATTGGTAGTCCCACCATCACAACAATACAAACGTATTAGAAAACTAGTCAAAAGTCAAATAACTTTAGCGTACAAGGCCTACATCCAACACGCTGAAGCTAGTATCCTGAACTGTCTTAACGAATAACATGCCCAATACTTACATACGCTATGTGCCGGAAAACGACATCATTACGTCAATTTTAAAATTAAAAAACAATCATTCATCTGGTCCAGATCAAATACCTGTTTTATTAATTAGAGATTGTCAGATGCTCCTTTGTAAGCCGTTGATGACTATATTTAATCTTTCTTTTCAAAATGGCACTTTTCCCCAAGTATGGAAAGCAACCAATACTATATTACCTGAAAAATGGAAGTCCTCGTGAAACTGTGAACTGCAGACCAATTAGTATTTTGTCTAATTTTGCTAAAATTCTTGAATCCATGTTATACAGATATATGACAGCTTAAAAAATTTCATTACCTGTAATTAGCATGAATTTTTTAAAAAACGATCCACAGTAACAGATCTTGCGTGTTTCACTCAATTTGTACGTCAAGAGTAAGATGAACGACACCAAGTGGATACTGTATATTTAGATATACGTAAATTGTTTGATACCGTTTTTTATGACTAATCATTGATAAACTTAGCAAATTCGGTTGTCACCAATCACTCTTAAATTATTTAACTTCTTATTTCACAAACCGTGTTCAGTTTGTTGTGTATAACAATTACACATCGTTGCCTATTTATCCTACATCTGGACTGCCTTAAGGTTCTAACTTGGGTCTTCTTTTATTTATTATTTATATCAACGATTTATCTGACACAATAACTTGTAGACATTTGTTTTTCGCTCATGATGCTAAAATATTTACTTCTATCTCTAATGAAGACGATCTTATTGAAAACTGGTCTCAATTAAATTGCTTAACACTAAACACTCATAAATGCCAAGTAGTGTCATATTCAAGAAAGTACACTATACAATTTAAATATGCAATAAACTCACTGTTAGCTCGTAGTCAGAAAGTCAAAGATTTAGGAATACACTTCAGCTCTAATCTTAGTTTTATTGAGCACATACTCAATATGTCTCGCTCAGCTCTTTCTACTTTAGCCTTTATTATACGTAGTTGCAAGGACTTTTCGAACCCTATCGTGCTTAAAACCTTATACATTTTATTAGTAATAATTAATAATTAATTAGCGGAATACATTCAAAAGTACCTGCTTATGTATTCAGTCCACTAGTATTGTTGTCATTGTTTGATTTGTCATTACGCTTCTTTGAAATGGTAGTTGTACTTGTGGACGAAAAAACTTCTGAAGATTGCAAACTGTAGTGATCCCCTCCATCATTATAGAAAGTATCATTAGATTCAAAAGAATTTATTATCAAATTTGAAGAAACCAAGACCAACACAAACATTGTAAAAACTGGAAACACATCTGGTATGTAGGTCTTGTCTGCAATACTATCGTCTTCACTAAAATCTTCACCACTTTGTTTTGGCGGTAAAACGGTTTTTACACATTTGCTTTTTCCATAAAACGTTTTGGGATCTATTGCTTACTATTATCACACAGATGTGTAAGGCATTGGGTGATCTAAAAAATAAAACTGTATCGAGTAACACAATATTGGCACGATATTTGTTTACTTACCGCAACGCTAGGCATTGCACTACAGGAAATAATCTTGCAAAATTGATGTTTGGTAGACCATTTAAGACTCGATTTGACAAAGTTAAACCGGATTATCTTAGAGATGAGTTTAAAATAGAAAAGAAAAGAAGCAACAATTATTAAAGTTTTGAGACCTAGAGTATATCTGTGTTGAATTCATAACTCTGACTTGGTTTGGAAACGTCATTTAAACCAAATCCTTGCAGCATCCACACAGTTAGACGCACTAACTAATGGTGTTCCGCAAAGTCTCACAAACAATAGTCATGTTAGAGGCACAGCTCCAAATAACCAAGTATCTCATAGTATTAAGGATAATGTTAGTAATAATGATGTAGATTAAGGGTTGTATTTAGTTAGGACGTCTTGCACCGTAGAATAGTGAAACGCTAATCAAGATATCTCACTTTGTAGCAGTATGATTAAAAAAGTAATTTAAGTATTATTTAAAACAATCTTTTCTCCAACGGGCTAAATCGCGAAAAGTTTTTTTTTGTAATAAATATGAATAGTATCACGTTACAAATAAAACATAAGTTTTAATCGATACTGCCAACGGAATTTATTTTTATAAGTTTTTATTCTTTTACCCCGTTACATACATGTATTTTACTGACCTACATGCATCGATGTATCTTTACATTCTACATGGTGACGAATTAATTGAGTTAGCGATTAAAAAATGTTCTATTAATTTTGTTAAAATTTCGTACAAATATAGGCAACCCATTAACCAGGGACCTGTGCCGGCGACCACCCGTTGTTAAACAATCGGATTACTAACAAAAGGATTATAACTGTTTGTAAACTGCAGGTAGAAACCTACTTAATTTGCTAACGCATTTATTTATTAAAATCAATCTAATAATACACCAAGTACGTAATCAATTTGATTAGAATATTGAAATTCATTCATAACGAATAAAAATAAAATTGCCTAAAGATATTTATTTACGACATATTAGCTAACAGTGTTAATAGTGACGAGAAAAATTTAAAACAATAAATACATCAGTCCAAAATAGGTACCAACATACTTTTGTCAACGCATAAATAAACAATCTTACAAATAAACATAACTAATAATAATAATCAACTATGTATAAATAATTATAAGTCAGCCTGTATATTATTTTGTATGCATATAAATTAATATAAAGAAGGGGAAAAAGTAACAACTTTACAGATGTACATCCTTGACATTGAATTTCAGAAGATACAGTTTTTTCCACATACATTAATTTAAAAAATGTCTCTCGAATAGGTAGCTGTCGTGATTGTCTTGAAACCAAAATTTCGGGTAACAATATTATATAATAAAATTGTTCAAGCTTCGAAAGCATTTTTTTCTCCTAAAACAAAGTATCGATTTTAATCTTTTCTACAGAAATACCAGTAGGAATCCAAACAACAAAATAGCAAATGTCTTTTCTTACGATATTTAATTGCCCTTGGATTTGGTACATGTAGCTGTCATTTTGTTTTAATTTTAATTCGATTTCCTCTACTCGACAAAATTTGATTTTATTCTTTATAACGGCTTCCATCGGAGTGTACATTTTTGCACCGTATGGGTATTTGATTTCTACAATCGCATTTTCATCTACTACTTTGTCTGGAGATGCTGCCAAACATGGGCGAATTTCATCCACAAATAAACCACAAGGATTAACCTTTATATTCGTGACCTCTTGAAAATCGTCTATGGCTCAATGCTCATTTTTTTCCCATATCTTTTAGCAGCACTTTCTGTAAACTGTTGGTATAATACATTTTTTATTACATTTGCATACGAAGTTGCTCTGCACAATTTACAAATGCGGTCAAAATTTGACGCTGTCAATATTTTCCACCGCTCTTCGTACCACCGACTGCTTCGGTGTTGACCAATAGTTTTATTCAAAATTTCTTCTCGCTTCAAAAACAATTTCTGTACAAATTTCTGCGCTGCTTCGTTTAATTATTTCTCTAGCATATCCGGCGTTGGTTCAGCTGCATCCGGTTTATAATCAGCATCTGCGATTCCAGAGTACTTAGTACGGTAACGTATTGCTTTTTGATTGCAAATCAATTTTACGCTTTTGTTTTTTGCAAAATAACTACTACTTACGTACGTACTATTGGCTGTAGTTTTCACAATTTCGTGGAGTGTACCTAATTCAATATGCGTTACAGCAGTTTTACTCCTAATTTGATAGCTACGGTAAAAAGCAAAATTCACACGTTTACCACCAACAAATTTCGCAACGTGGGAATTTTAAAGTGCTGCGGAACTGTTGGTAACATCATGTATCAAACTCTTAGAATCGTAAGATACACGACATACTGCAGTCATTAGTTCCTTAAATAAACCGCTTTTTTCAAAATCTGGAATAATATTGTTTTTGGTTTTAACACCGGTACAAAAATAACCCCGTATGATCACAAAAAATATGTTTCGGTGCATTTAAAACATCAAGTTCTAGTTCTTTAATTTTTATATCTGTAGTCACATCTTGGATTTTTCTAAATTGAATGACTTTAGTAACTTTACTACGAAGCCTGAGAATATTTTCTGAGATAATGTCTTTTAATTCGTTTTGGTTTTTTGACTTCTCGTAGTTTATTTATGTAATTACGCAAAATACGGTTTTTGCATTCATTTTTTTGTATTACAGTAGAAGTACCATAGGGCATCGACTCCACAAGTTTTCGATGCACGCTGCATTCTTTACTAAAATGACTGCCTCCATTCCAGTTGATGGACCGGTCTAATTTCCATAACAGGTGTGCTCTGGACATTGATTATTTTGTACAAATCCTTTCGTGCACACACCAAACAAAACTTATTTTTAACGGCCATATAGAGCACCTTCTTTGTCCGTAGTCCAACTATACACGCAACACCTCACAAGGCGTTATAATTAGTGCGATACGACTGTTTGCTCCACGCTCCGTCTGTTACAACTGCAATGTTTGGACACCCTTGGTCGTCTAATCCTATTAGTTCTAATGCTAGTTTCGTTTTTTCTTTAGCGGCTTTATTCATCGCGTCAATTGCTGCTCGATTATAAATTTGACAAACTTCATCTTGGTAAACTTGGTAAGTAGCACTTGATGGACTAGGAATATCTAAAACCGCAGAAAAGTTAGTTGGGTTTTCATTAAAATTTTTGGAACCATTGAAATTTTCAAAATAATATTCATTTTCAGATGAAAATATTTCTTCCTCAACGTAAAAGTTTATGTCGTTATCCATTAAATTTTCTTCAGTAGAAGAAAATGGCCGATTTCACTTCACTTTCTTCATCGTGTACACGCGATACACATGGTGCACTAATTGTGCGCACCCTTTCTTTTGCTGCACGCATTTGTTCTTTCATACTACGTCTTGTTTTAGTCAACCGCAAGTATTTCGAATTTGCAAACTCTGTACGACACATTCTCGAAAACTAAGAATGAACAACTAAACACAGATAATATCACTTCGTATTGTGTTTGGTAATTACTGTTTAAATGAGATGTATGTAAGTAATTTGTAGAATAAAGTTGTTATTTATATTAGACTGGAATGTATCTATAATTATATTCAACTAATAAATAGGATTTAAATAATCAAAAATTAATCTTAAAAAAATAATAATCACATTTTACGTTTACAATAATTGGAGGACGTTTTTGATAACAATTTATAAATAAGCTTACATTGGTTCATTGTTTCAAAGGATTGACAATATTGCAAATGTTAGATGTTTATCAAGTAGCTAAGTTACATGCACCTCTGTAGCTCTATGATAATTACCAGAAATTTATTTAATCATCAATATCTCAAAACGACAATAAAGAAATTAAAAGAATAAGAATACCTTTTATTGTTGTTCAACATCCTATTAGTATTAGCTCTAACTTTGTAAAATATCCATTAAATGATTAATTATAATTTATTATTATAATCTATATTTCGTATAAAACAAAAACAAAACAATTAATGATAAATTAAAATTTTTTTTAATTTAATTTTGCCTGACGAAGAACTTGACCAAGTTCGAAAGCTTGCATTTAAATGGTTCTAAATAAATACAACTTATTACTCGAAAAATATCTGTAATACTTAAACATTATTGGTAACTAATTTAAAAATATATTGTTTGTTTCTTCCAAAAACATTTTTTCCGTGTAAACAATCACAGCAATTTAATATTAATAGAATTATTAATTAATGACATTATTTAAAAAAAAAATTGTAGCATTTTGAATAAGAATAAGTAAATAAACTTAAGTTTGGTTTGTTTAAGAAAGGGATTTAATTGTCTATCATATTACAAATGGTAATTGCTGGTTTATGGTTTACATGCACCCCTGCAGTGAGCCAGGTAGTTGGTGTCATGAGGTTTGCAGATACTACAGGCGTTTACTAAATTTCAAAACTAAGATTTTATTTGACTAAATACAACCCTTAAGGGTGCTCAAAAGGTTGATCGCGAGTGCTTTTTGAGTAGATCTCGAGAAGAAAAAAATTGTTAATAAGTAGGTAACTAAACTACAAAAATTTATTCATTTTCTTTTATCGTACGTAATAAAATAACACTCTGCTAGCGGCAAAAGGCGGCTTTATCAAAGGAATGTGCGGTACTTGTCAAAGAAAAGTCGCGTTTTTTTATTCTTGCCGCTTTTCTAGAAATTTCGGGAGGCGCGTTTAACGGGAACATTCGATACTTTCGTACACGCCGATATAAATGTTGCGCCTGCAGGAATTGGAGTAATTCTGAATTGTAACTTAAAGGCAATACTACGTCGATACAAAGTTTATTATTAAATAGTACAAAATGAGTGCAGCGAAGAAATCTAAAACGTTCCATTTTAATAACGATTGGGAGGAAGAATTTTTCTTTTGTATGGTAAAGGATAAGTGCATTTGTCTTATTTGTCGTGCGTCAGTTGCAATACCTAAGCGTGGTAACTTAGAGAAGCATCATAAAACGTTTCATAAAAACTATGAAAAGAATTTTCCGCCGCAGAGTGAATTAAGAAATCGAAAAGTACGTGATTTGATATCTTGTTTGAAAAAAGAACAAACCATGTTCACAAGACCAGCCAAACAATTAAAAGCTGCCACGATCGCGTCATTTAAAATATCTCATATATTGGCGAAACACAAGAAACCATTCGAAGATGGATCGGTTGTGAAGGAAGCATTTATTGAAGCGGGTGAGACTTTATTTGGAGATTATAAAAATAAAACAGAAATCATGTCTGCTATTAGAGAACTTCAGTTATCTCGTCCGACTGTCACAAGGCGTATTGAAGTCATGAGTCAGGACATGGCAGATAAACTAAAACATGATATCATGGAATGTACATACTTTTCTTTACAATTCGACGGTTCCACCAATATGACAGACACTGCCCAGCTGTGTATTTTTATTCGGATGATATTCAATGACATGTTGGCTAAGGAAGAATTTTTGACAATCATTCCTCTGAAGGGGAAAACCCGTGGCGAAGAGATATATGACGTTTTTTTTAATTTTGTAAAATACTACAAGCTACCAATATATAAATTAGTGTGCATTACAACTTATGGAGCACCAGCAATGACTGGAAACAAAAACAGTTTTGTGGCATTGTGTCGAGCTAATGAAGATTTCCCTTAATTTTTTTCATTCCATTGCATTATACATTAACAAGTTTTGTGTTCAACACACGGAGGAAATTACGGACATTGCAACAAAAATTGTGAATTCCATTCGTGCACGTAGCTTGCAACGGCGACTCTTTAAGTTGCAGTTGGAAGATAGGAAGTCAGCTGAACACACTGATTTAGTTCTTCACACGGACGTCAGGTGGTTGAGTCGCGGAAAATTTCTAGAAAGGTTTCAAGAATTATTGCCAGAAATAACAGCTTTTCTAGACGAAAGAGGTGATGACACTCAGATGCTGAAAAACGAAAAATGGCTGACTGATTTGGCATTTTTGACTGACATCACAATGCACTTAAACACCATTAACTTGGAGCTTTAAGGTAAAGGAAAAACTATTATTAAGATGATTAGCGCAGTAAACGCATTCAAAACTAAATTGCAAGTTATGATAGATCAACTGAAAAGAAAGGATCTGAAACATTTTCCGTCTTTGAAAGCAAGGATTCCTCAGTTGAATTATGATACGTATGAGGCTGAATTATCAAATATTTTGGGACAATTCGAAAAGCGTTTTTATGATTGCAGTAAATATAGCATTATTTATGAGTTATCCTTTCTCATGTAAAAACATTGAGGAATTAGCTACTGAAATAGCAAGTCAGTTTAATGTGAACTCATGTTCTGTTAAAAATAAGTTGGTGCAGATTATATCAGATATACATCTCAAAGCTACAGCATCTGATACATATTTCTGGTATTTTATATCTGAAGATAAATATCCGAATCTAAGGCAAATCGCTCTTCAACTGACGGCAATGTTTGGGTCAACTTTCTTGTGCGGGTATGCATTTTCTGGAATGAAGATAATTAAGTCAAAATATTGCAATCGACTAACTGACGATCATATGTCATCATGCTTGCGATTAGCACTCAGTGGTTACGTATGTACCATCTTATGAAAAGTATGCTGAGAACATGCAGTGCCGCGCATTTTTCATTGATATTGTAGAGAAGAAGCTAACTAAACCTAACCCAAACCTTGACTAAAATAATGCATATTGTGCGGAAAGCTAATACCTATATATGCCACGGTACACCCTACCTAGGTAGTTAGGTAGGTAGGGTGTATCGTGTATGTACGACAACCCTACATCACACATACTTGAAGCCTCTCAGAGTCGATCGTAAGAAGTCTAAACTTATTGAGGTAGATCGCCAGCAGTTCAAGTTTGAGCACCCCTGATGTAGATAGTAGACCTAAGAGATTAATTAAGAAACCTATTAAATAAGATTTGTAAAAAAAAGGATATAGATTTTAGTTTTTGAGGAAGGGATGTTATGTATTTAGCCAAAAAGTGGCAACCATGTTTTCTGTTTCCGTCTGGTGGCGTCACCAATCGGAAAGTGTTGTAACCACGTATAAGCACAATCATGATATTGGCGTGTAATTGCAATGGTGACAATGTATTAACGTTTTATGTTTATTAAATAATTGCGTTTTATACTAACTGTGTTTGCTATGGACATAACAAATACCATCATTTTAAAATCCTTATTGACTGAATCAGAAAAAGATGACGATAATAATGAATTTTAAAAAAAGTGCTTTAAATGAAAGAACGATCTGCTTTAAAAAATGAAAAAACCAAAAAAAGCAATACAATCGTTCATTCATCAGGATTCAAAAAAATTCACATAAAATTTGAATAAACCAACCCTATCGCACATAAAATAAGCTTGAGAAAAATTCTTCTCAATCTTGACTTTGCATTCTAAAATCGAGTATCTTGGTTTTGTCTTTATTTAATTTGATATAACAAACCAAATCATTTTTTGCGCCTGAATAATATAATGTGCCCATAACCAATTACATAATAATTCTCAAGTATAAAATGTTAGCATTAAACGAAATTATTACAAATCGTATAAAAAATAACGGTTTTTTTTCTAAATTAAAAAGGTATATAAATTTAAAGAAAACAATTTAAATAAGTAAATATTTATATAAATTTTAAAACTAAAGACGTACTTGTGCGCGATTTTGGAATTTTGTAAAATTGATTATGCGCATGTTTGACTCCAGTCAAATATAAATATTCAGTATTAGATAACGATATAATTTGGATCTCAACGTAGTTTCGGCAATATATTAATTTAAAATAGACATTAATAATACGTATAATTTAAAGTCAACATATTTTCAATAATATATGAGCAGGTAAGTAAGGACCTGTAATTATCAGGTTTAATATTGGATAGCTACGGATCACCGCGACCAAACATTCAATTACACGGACCACCCACCTGAGTAAATCACTACAAGCTTGTTGTCTCATCACTTATATTACCATACACTTTTTTCGTTGTATCGAGAATAAGAAACACCTTTAAGTGCGCACATAACAATAAATTACTCAAAAACATAAATTTGCAAATTTTTGCATGCGTCCAAGTTCTGTGCTTTGCAGACATTAACGTTTGTAAAAAATTACTTCTGCTGAACCAATATTGATTTGAATAAACAATATGCGTTATTGCAAATTTAAATTTTGTTTACACTCGATTCCTATTAGTTCTTAAATTATGGCCACGTCCTACAGTTGTCCATACTAATATATCAACAATAGTTGCTTATTTGTCGTAAGTTCCTAAATCAACCTTTACGACTCTACATGCTAAATTTTAAAAGCGAAAATACTCATTTATCAACAAGTTTACAAACTTAACAAGGTAATTTAAATATCTGAAAACTGGTTATTATAACTTCACCGACCCGCCTTAAATAACCATATCATGGCTATTGTTTAGTAAACTGGCGTACGATAATAACCACCTTTGCTTAATTGATACCGTCCTAAGATCAAAAAACAATGGAGACGATAACCATTTTTGAACTATTGCGTTCCCTTCGGACACGAGTTGAGTGAAGTAAGAAAAGAAACTTTTGAAAACAGTTCTGTGAATGAAGATATACTAATGATTATTGTGGACATAATAATGTACCTCTCCTTAATTGCATTTATTCACAGTAATTACTAAATTCTTTAAAATAACTTAATTACACTTAAATCTTATTATGTATTTAAATTATGGTTATTTTATACAATTTGTGTATCTAGTTTTTAAAAAACAATTCGAATGTCCAACCGTTAAGCCGGATTATTATTCAGTTTTTTACGACTTCCTTGTACGCCCATACAAATTTAATTTTAAGGAAATGTCTGTTCTAACTGCCATTTTGTTTAGTTATAATTGTTTTCTGGTTTAATTCAACATCAAACGTGTCAAAATCTTTTTTTAAAGTAAGAGTTATGAGTACTTATAAATTTTAATTAATGAGAACAAAAACCACTATATTTTAGTTATTCAATTTTTTGAGACATTAAAATTGCAAAAAAGTATTTTTAATAACAGTGCTTATAACGAACTCGTAACGTATTTGTTAATTAATTAAATTATTTAATTTTTGGTTATTGATGTAGTTAATAAATAATGATTATAATTTAATAGAAACTTATTGCAGTTATTCTTATTTTAACTTTAAATGTATTTACTTAATGACATTATTAACTCAATGTTTTAAATTTTCTATTGTACAATTGCATAAAATTTATTACTGTAATAATTGAGCATTGTTTGACACACTGACTTTATACCTGATATTTTTACCGATACTAAACTAAGACGAAGTGTATGTTTACTATTTAAAATAATTAATTACTTATCTAAAAGTGTCAAAATGTCCTAGTCAACACCAACCAAAGTCGTTTCGAATCTTATTGGCAATATAAAGATAACATTAGTTTCTTTAATCGGAAACCGAATCGAAACTAACAGTTAAGTTCCCATTCTAAGCAAGTATGTTTCCGCCAAGATTCGGTACAGTTACTTGGTTCCGGTATTATAAAAATTTGATTGGTAGAAACAAAACAGTTTCTATTTTGTAAAATTATTTGTGTGGTAACTACACAAAATCGAAAAAACAAAACAATAATAAAAGTTTATTTATTAACTATATCCTGAGGATACCTCAAAGAAATACGTTAATTTAACTAAAATAAATTGTAATTAAACATTTTGTTGCCTCTTTCATCTTCTTCGTCGTTATTTTCTTAATTGGATAATTCAGTTTTTATTGTAATTCAAAAACTTTGCAATTTTATTCATCACGTTGCTACATTTTGATATGTCAACATTCTGACAATGTTGATAAACTTTAATTAGAAATGCAGATATCTAGTCCACGTTTCAAAATATTTCTCGGCCCATTAGATCTACATGTTTTTATTGATAACTTCTGATTTATCATATAGCCGATATTTTCTATTTTTATGCTGTTAAATAAAGAACAAAATACGAACTTAGCGATGCAACACACATGGGTCATAATCTTTATGAACTACATTAAAACATCAATTTAACAATTTATTGTCCAAATCTAGTTACCAAGTTTTACGAGCAAGTTTCGGACGCCTTTATGGGTTCTCCTTTATCTCTTGTTGTAGGAAACATTTTTACGGAATACTTTAAAACGGCTTGGAATTATCGATATTAAAACTTAAAGTCTGGTTTAGGTATGTTGAGGACACTTTTGTTGTTTGGTCTCATGGTCGTCTTGCATTATCTAGGTTCTTTGATCATCTGAACAACCAACACCCTGATATCAAATTCACCAGGGAAATCAAAAAGAATGGTTCTCTCCAATTTCTCGACGTTCTTGTGGCACGTAAACCCAACGTATTTTTAGGCCATTCTGTTTATCGCTTTAAGTACACAATAAATCGACCTACTTATTTTACAGCGAATTCAATGTGTACTTAAAAAGCGGCTACATTTAAAACACAGGCTTTGTCACAAATTTACATAGGTATTTACAACAATATTCGCAAAATTTGCAGTCCATTAACTTTGTCATTGTAATGTTTATTTACTTATTCACACCGATACCGAATCTATAAATTCATTTGGTAATTATGCGCAATTCCTCTTAAGTATTCGATAGTGTTCCTGTTATTATAGTCTCTAACGACCGTTAAAATACGTTGATCGGCATCCCTGTACTTTTTTAATTTTACAGGTAGATTATGTCCAGCAACAATGTGTTCATAGTAGATATCATGATTGGTTTGCACTTTTTGTAATCCGTCTATAAGCTTTCAGATTGTAGGATGATCCATACCTAACTCCGTCTGCAGGCGGCGATGGTCGGCTTCTGCGTGATTATTAGTTTTGTCTTGTTGGTTTAAAGTTCTGTTGTAGAGATTCCACATTTTGTGAGGAAACAAAGGCTGTTTTCGTCCATTACCTCTTCTTTTTAATCCTCCAACGTATTAGTCTTCAAACCAATCTAAAATTGGTTGCACATGATCCGATAAGTTATCAGATAATGTAAATAGAGCATTTTCCATATCTTGAATTGGGACAAACGCCAAGGCTATCACCATTTTTGCGTACAACGCAAATTGCGCTTCGTTGTTGTAGCGATGTATTAGGCCTAATTCACCTAACTGTTTTTTTATTTAGTCTAAAATCCTCGAATTTCTGCAGTAGGAAATATTTCAGCAACACTCTTGAAAACAGCCATTTCAAAGTCACAAGTAATGGACTTTGGATCGAGGTTTGGCACTAACACTTTAATTATGCTAAACAATCTGTCGTAAGTTTCTCTACATTTATTAGGCAAAAGTGCGTAGAAGATAGAGTGAATACTTCCAAATTTTTTTGCCGAAACAACGTAGATTTGCTTAAATACATTGGGTGCAATTTTAAATGTTCCATCTATAAAAAAATTATCGCAGGTCAATACCATTTCCAAATTTCGTTGTCGTTCAAAAACTAGGATTTTTTCTGCACCCGGTCCACTATCAGCTAGCAAAAGGTTTTCTGAATTGCCGGGTTCTGAGACATATAATCTGTAATCTTCAGGAATTTTGAGGGCAGCCAGAGTTATAGTATTTGCTGGAGCTTGATTAATTTGATTTCGTTTCTTTCTAATTAGTTTTTTTAAAACAGGCTGATTAAGAAGAGCTCCTTGACAAGCAATATCAGTATTTTCGGTACATTTGTTGATTACTTGGCACGTCGATTCTTGGGTTTCTACAGCCCTTTTCTTAATTTTTGTAATCACTTGGTCTGCTGCTACTTTAACTGCAGATGGTTCGTGGTTATGTGAATTTAAAATTTTTACAACTTCGCGATTAACTAAATGCACGCGCGCTTTACAATCCCGTTTTTGTTCACATCGCCAAAATTCAGTTTTTTCGTCTGCGAATAGTTTGTCAAACACGTACAAAAATCCGTTTTCACTAAACTTTTCACGATTTTGCTGCGACGTGATGTTATTCATGTTGAACAGGATTGTCTGAAATAAACACTACTACATTAAAGACTAAACATCTTATCGTTTACAACCACCTTATATAATATGATGAAATTGACCACACAAAAGATACTATTAAGGGTCTAATTGACTATTGTCTTTTAAATATTATTTTAAATTTGTATTTTACATCAGCCATCAATTAGACATTAAGTTGTAGTTAAAAAGATACGATTAGGAGTCTAATTGACCCTTTTAAATATAATTTTAAATATGTATTTTACATTAGCCATCAATTAGCCAAAATTGTAGTTAAAAGACTTGCATTTTAAATGGTTTTGTTTGAAAAAGTCAATAACTTTTAAATATTTTTGAAAAAATTAGAAGCCATCAGCTAGTCTTTAAAGTGCCGTTAAAAGATTTTCATTTCAAATGTTTTTTTTAAAGCGTCAAATAATCTTATACAAGTACTTAAAACATTTCATTTCTCATTTATTATAAATTAACACGTTCACCTAAAATATTTTTTTTATTTTAAAAAACACTATGCGTTGTATAATATAATTTTCGCGCCCAGTTGGCTCGCGTCCACTTGTCCCATTACGTATACAACTTGGCTACAACCACGTGCAATGTAAAGAAAATGACTTAATCCACACCACATTTATCAAAAGAAAGAGACGTGATGAATACCAGCGCGGAAGTCGAACATGTCGATATAAAAGTTGCTTCTTTTTGGCCAGAACACCCAGTGTTCGAGTTTATCCAACTAAAAGGCCACTTTCAAATGAAAAGTATTAAAGCAAACCTTACAAAATTTTGAACTACCGTATCGGCTGTAGGATATAGATACTCAAATGAGGTCGCAGATATTCTGACAAATCCGCCTGCCCTAGAAAAATACACAAAACTAATAAAAAAACTATCAACTTCACAAAACTGTCAAACAATGATTAGAGTGCGATGAGATGGGTGACCATTCATCTTCTCAATTCTTCAATTTGCAAACTTTGACTGACGCATTAATCCCGGACTCTTTGCTACGGACGATCAGGGCAGGATGATTGTCTGCTCCCATATCCGCACTACTCGCAACGCAGCCTGATAAATCTGTTGACTACTTAGCAAAAATTGCAGATAAAATTAGAGATGAAACGATCTAACACACAGTGATATGGGCAATTAATGCACAAACTTACAACCAAGTCCCATCACAATCAAAGAGATGCCCAGTAGCCAAGAATATTCTGATCTAAGAAATGACATTAGTAAACTAATCAAGCAAATGACAGTACTGTCGCAAGAGATTGATGAGTTAAAACGAGCCCGTGGTAAATCGGAATCTCAAAGCGCTACATCAGCCAATCTTGTTTGAAATCTACTTCACAAAAAAAATATGAAAACTGTTGGTACCACCACCGATGGGGAAACTGCGCTAGACAATGTGTACCACCTTGTGCGTTCAAGCAAAAAAACGAGGACAACCAACAGTGAATGCAGCCCACACTGCGGTTCGCGATCAACAAGTCGCTTTTTTGTAATGGACAGTCATACAAAAAGACAATTTTTAATAAGCACTGGTTTTGAAATAAGTGTATACACTCGCAGTTTTGTACATAACGTCGTTCACTACCTAGAAACAACACCAGGACCACAAATCTTAGTCGTAAGCTAGAGAGAAACTTAAAGCAGTAAAAAAGAAATTTGATCAACTACTGGCTTTGGGTATCGTTAAGCCATGAAAAAGCAGTTAAGCATCACCACTCCATCTGAAAGAAAAACAGTACTAACTGGAGACCTTGCGGTGATTAGCGTCAACTTAATACAAGCACGGTTACAGATAAATATCCAGTGATTTTTCGTATTGTAATAAACTTATCTAAATGCATCTTCGGACAGCCTGTAGTAACTTTCCTCGGCTATACTGTTAACAGCAGAGTCTGTAAATCACCAAAAGAAGGAGTTAAACAAGTCAGTGATGCAGTGAAACCTACAATAATGAAACAATTACGATGCTTTTTGGGGATGATTAGCTGTTATCGTTGATTTAGAGTACAAGATCTACTCTATAAGTTGTTAACAGGTGCAAAAATCAAAAACAATTATGTCATACAATGGTTAGAAATCAGCAAACAAGCTTTACACAATGTCAAGCAATGATTAGCGAATGCAGTAGTTTTGGCTATTCCATCTCTAGATGCTGACCGCTCATTAATAGTAGACGCATGCTATTCAAAAAATCTTTTGCTGACACAGCAAAAATAGAGCGCTTATGACCGCAAACTGCTCGCCGTAAAAGACTTTAAACAGTATTTAGAAGCACGTAACTTCATCCTATTCACAGACCCAACCAGGCAATTCCGGTACTTAGACCTAATAAGTCAGTGTACTACAAACATCATACGAATAAGTGGGAAAGGAAACATCTCCTCAGATACACTGTCAAGGTTAGAAGCTGTCAATACTTCAACTTACGTAATATATCAAGAAATTGCAGAATCGCAGAAAAATGATACCAAACTTTAAAATGTACTACAAGGAACATCCTCTTTAAAATTAAACAAAACACACCCAAGTGCCCGTGCAACAATCCACATAACAAGTCAACGCTAGGTCTGGCCAGCGATAAAAAAAGACTGGAAAATGTGGTGCCGCCAGTGCTTTAATGGCCAGGAAACCAAATTTTCGCGCCACATTTCAACACTAGTAGGCAGTTTCCAAACACCAAACGAAAGGTTCGAGATTGTGCATTTGGATATTGTGGAACCCTTGTCTTATTCAAAATTCTATTTTTACATATGGACATGAATCGATTGTTTTACAAGGTGGCCCGAAACTAATCCAACAGCAGACGTAACTGCTGAATCCATAGCTGCAAATTTTACACTACATTGGATAGCACGTTTTGGAGTTCCACTACAAATACTAACGGACGGAGGACGACAGTTTGATTCAGCATTGTTTGATTCACTCGCTAAGCTCACATACATGCAACATTTGAAAACAACACCATACCACCCACAATGAAATGGAATCGTGAAAAGATTCCATTGACAACTAAAGATTGAACTTAAATGCCATAACAACCCTACATAAACTTGAAAACCACAGCAGCACAATTTTTTATGGAAAAAACCTTTGTTTACCAGGTGAATTTTTTGACTTATCGGTTGACGGTCTGCAAAAATACTTCTAGCAAATAAAACCTGAACCAACAAGTGTTCATGGTACAAAATCAATTTTTATATTCAAAGAATTATATTCTTCAAGCTACGTTTTTATTCGTCATGATGCTGTACGAAAACCACTCCAACCAACTTATGATGGAACATTTCTAGTTGTCAATCGAAACAAAAAAATATTAATGGTACATGTCAACGCTAAACATACAACAATTTTATTTGAAAGGCTTAAACCAGCATTTTTGTACATTGAACATACAAAGGAAAATACATAATTATGCTCAACGTTTACAACAACCCTGTGAAGACCGAACATATAAAAAAAGAGTAACATTTGCCTTAGTGATAACAATATTTCACTTCAACGTTTTATGACGTTCAGTAGAATCAAGGTGATGTGGCAACCTTACAACAAGCCTCATCACGGCGAAAACTACAAGAAAAAAAGAGGACAACTACAACGGTTTTGAAATATCCCCTTTTTGGTTCCCGGTTGTTACTGGTTTATCGAAGACACGCTCTTTTTAGAACCCAATAAGAGTTAAGCTCATCCCAACGTGACGATACTTTTTCTATAAATACGAAAACAACTTCTTCTTAAGTCAATTTTATGGAGTTTAGAATTTAACTTAACTGGGTAGTGATTCCTTGTTAGATTATCGTTATTTCTTTAAGTTTTCAATTTTTTTCAGCTTGGATGAAGGCCTTTACGAAAGCGGACAAAACGTTAGCAATTTCAGTTACAACATCAACACGAAACCCAAAAGACGTTCAAATTTTATTAAAAGTTTTGTTGTTTAAAAATATTTAAACAATATCTAATTGTAAGTAAATTTATTAAAATTAATTATAATAAAGTACCATTACACTTGAGGTATGATTGAGCTTTAGAGTTAATTATTTCTGAGTTGACATTTCTTCCAATACTTAAATCAGCTTTTAATTTTTTTATAGTATTTAATTAAGATATCATTACATTAAATAGAATGTACTTTAAACACTTTCAAACGAATTAGTAAAAACGAAAGCTTTGAAATCAGTGCTTTGATATTGATATTCAAAGATGTACGCTTAACTAAAAAGACTGTAGTTATGTATCACAGAACAATCAACATAAGTTTATGTTTTAATGATTGCAGAACATATTTAGATATTAGTGTTAAAATTTGTTGACAAAAACGTGTTTCTCTTAAATGTTGTGTAAGATTTCTGTACTTCGGTATTGACTTGTAGATTTAGTGGAAACGTGTTATTAGCCGAGATATTTGTAATAACAAAATTTTAAAGCATATGTATTGTTAAAGTTGTCAAAATGCAATAACATCAGAGTTGTTATTTTGAGTCAAAATACAAACACAAAACTAGTAATAATAACAATTTAAACAAATTTTTGTTCGTCTGTATAATCACTGAAATGTTTTTAAGTTAAACTGTAAGTAAATGAATTTTTTTTAATATAACATTTATTATAATACTTAAATTTTGATATTAAATTAAAGTAGAAAAACTGGTAATAAACTATAATGTTTATTGTATGCAATTAGAAGCCAAATTATGACATTTACGTAAAAATAATAAAAACGAATATTACTACTGCTTTAAATGTACATACAAGGTACCAAATAAAGTCAAAACGCTTATATAAGTAGGTATGTACATATATTGAATTGAATGTAACGCTCTTTATAACATTGTATTATAACAATATACTTAAAGTGTGACATAGGTACCATTTAAGCGGGTTAGCAATCCGGTTTTATAACATATGCATTTAAGATAATCTTATGGTATAAACATATCTACTATAATAAGTTAATTAAAATATTTAAATTTCATGTCACAACAAAACGATATTTGTGGGTGTATCTAGAACTAAACGATTTCTATAGTTTTTGTAGTGCAAAATTGTGAAAATAGTAAAACTAATGTAATAAAAAAATAGTAAAATACCAATCACTTACGTTTGTAAGAATTATATATTGACGTTAAATTATCCTAAAAAAAATCATTTAAATTAATTATAAAAGGTTAATACGAAAAATAATCTGAACTTTAAAAAACAAACTTATATCCATAAATTTGCTGTAAGTGGTCTAGAAGAAGAAATGTATTTTGGCCATTTCAAGAAAATCAACTGTAATGATTAATGTTTATAAACAGCTTTTAGTTACTTTTAAAACAACTGTTTAAATACAGTTTATAATAATAACTGTTTCCTTAACAACATAAAAATTTGTTGTTCTAAAGCATTGTAAAAAACAACTTTTTCTTTTCAAGTTTTTGGTTAGTCTAATTAAAAATATAATTTTTTTAAATGAATTTAGTTCCATAAACTTTATTAAATAATTATTATGAAGAACTAAATCTTACACTACAAATTGGTGACCCCGCAAATTTTGAAGCAATTCTGATATACTATTAGAGTATCGTTTGCAAAGCCACGTTCGTACAAACTCGCAAAATTCCAGCCGTGCACCGAATCGTTGTGGTAAATTTTCCATTAAATTTTCTTGTCATATGATCCACTTTTGCGCTTCCAAGACATGCTTAAAATTACGTCGTTCCATAGGCAATATAGGAGATCACTTTAATCGAAGTGCTTTGAGACAAGACACATTTAAGAAATTCTAAATACTTTTCTAGGTTGATATACACAAGATACTTTCTCCAGCTAACAGAAGATGGCTCTTATTAAAAGCTTGTGTTGACAGGACTTTAGAACAATTTGATCTATTAATCACTTATTTTAAACAGAATGTTTTGGATGAATCTTCTAAAAACACAAATGTCATGCTAACAGCCACGCAGAAAAAAACTTACCTAAATATACCTAAAGTTTATGTTCTACACTTTGGGATTTTTTGTAGATTTTAATCTCATGTTTCAAGTAGAGTTGCCACTTTGTGTGGGTAATTGTACCAATAAGTAACATATAGGTGAGAGTTACTTTTCAAAAAGTCAAAACTCATTTTTAATAAATATTTTTCTTGAGAAAGATGAACATAAGGTAACATAATATGAATATAGGAGCGGTTAACCTGAATAAAATTTATTTTATTGAAAATTTGAAGTTTTTAATATAGGAAGGTAACGGATGTGAGACATTGTTCACGGAGGTGATAAAACTACATATGTACTTGAAAAATAACTTTATTTAATTTATAAAATAAAAATATTCAACTTTGGAACAATAAGAAATTATATTATGTTGAGATATTACTAAACAAATATACTGCTAAATGATTGTTCTACAGCATTACCGACGATATGATATTTCTGTTCGTGAACTACTGTAGAATTGATTTTTTTCTTTAATGATATTACATAGTACTATTGAAATAATACTGTTGCCTTTTAGTAATCATCGGTTGAGGTAATTTCTGTAAAATATCGTCAGAATTTATTAAAGAGATATCGTCGACGACGGGAAAGATAAAAAAGTTTCCCATGGAAGATTTTCTCAAAAATTTAACAGTATATTCTATATTATTTGGTTCAGTTGACATGATTAATGCTAGGAAGTGCTTTGAAATTTTTTTCCCACACAATTTTACTAAAACATAATCATTGACAATGGTAAAGTAGTTTGTCATCCTGTTGTCAAGTTGTAGTTAGTACTAGTTTTTTATCTTCTTTAGGAGGGGCAATAAAAACCACTCTAAACTGTTTTTATGGCCATAAAAACAGTTTAGAGTGGTTTTTATTGTCCCTCCTAAAGAAGATAAAAAACTAGAACTAACTATAATCATTGACGTTGATATCAACTTGAACTGTTTCGTGATGGAATTCATCTTCGCTCTCTGAACCTGACCTATAAACAACTGCTACAAGCTTTAGGTCTTACGAACCTTGCACGGCCAACTCACATAGTCGGAGATAGGGGAAGTTCAAGTGAATAATAATTAAGGGCGCCAGATCTTTTATAATTAACACTTCTGCCTCGATCAAGACAGACGGTCCAAGCTTGTAACGAAGTTTTAGGTTCGTAAAGTTGGAGGGAACGCAGAAAGAAACCAAATCGTTAACAAAAATTGCACTTTAATTACTCTAGAAGGATAAATAGATTAAAATTTGAATCAATAACAATTACAAGATAAGTGGATAGCATAACAATGAATAATTTTAGTCCGAGTACAAATATATGTAGTTAGTAAAATAACAGAAGTATCACCAACTTACACTACACTTAAAACAAAAGTGTAACCATCAGAACATATAAAAAATCTTCGTAAGTAAATTATATTAATAATAGTAATAATTGACAGTTGACGTAATCAGCATGCGATAGTAATTTACTTAAACTAATTGAGTAACAATAATAAGAAACAAATCAAGTCAGACGTTTCCACACGATTAATAAATATGATTATGAGTAGCACCATAGCGACAGCAAATAATTAAAATCAAAGATTGACTTACCAAGATTCAGGGGTACTTTCAGAAAACGTTTTCTCCATACGAAGAGACCAACAAGGCTGATAGATGGCGTCGAGAAATAGAAAAGTAATTTTAATTAAACCAATATACAGGGTAGTGCATTATTTAAATTTATGCACGTAACACATCGTAATAGTTTAGACGCTCTCTGCTAGTAGAAATAACTATACCCAGTTAAGGAAATAATTTAGATACATAATGGAAATTGTTAGACCCGCGAAAAACAGCAAGAATTAGATTTCTAAGGCCAGGTACACATGAGGGCGTTAGACGCCGCATTTGTAAAAACGTAAAACGTACGTTAGCTAAGTACCAGGGAGTAAATTGGATAGTTCATATTCAAATGTACGCTTTAAACGAACGTCATCAAACTTCATAGTTTTCTCTTCGACCGCCGCGTTTGCAGTACGCTTCGAGTTATTAAAGTAAGCATTGTACCGTACACATGATCAGTATAAAGCGCGAGTTTGCCCAGCTGACATCACACATTTGTATTTCTTTATAAGATTTTTAAGTCAGCCAGCAGTGTGTAGAAAGATGGAAGTGGAATCTTTTGATATCGAATTGTTTATTGAAGTAGTCCAAAAAAGAAGATGCATCTGGGACATGGAGTGTCCAGAGTACAAAAATAGAGTTTTAAAAAAATCTTCTTGGCAAGAGTTGGTGGACGTCTTTGTATCTAGGGGATAACAACCAAGCACAACTTAACACTTCTAACTCCATTGCTGTAAATAAAATATAAAAAATAAACGCTCTCATGTGTATAGTACCACTTTTTCCTAACGTACGCTCAACGCCGCGTCTAACGCCCTCATGTGTAGCTAGCCTAAAGTAAGCACTGAATTTCAAGTTTTATTGTTTTAAACTAAAAACAATCTTTACAGTAGTAACTAAACAAAAAAGGATACTCTTATTATAATCGATGTGTCCCGAGTCATAATGACGACACTGTTGTCCAGGATCACAACTCGTACAGGATAATTTCCGAAATTGATCAACTTTATTATTTTTCTGAGACCAAGTAAATTTCCTAACTGCCATTGTCCCTTTAAATACAGTATTACATATGTCGTCAATTTCATTTATATTATCTGCATTTATCAAAATCGTCTTTATGCTCTTACATTCTGTTCCTACGTTTTCGACCAAAGCCTTTAAATTATTAATATCTATTCCGTTAGCTACAAAGTCATCTACTGTTCTTTTAATGCATGCACCTACGCCATCAGGCGCCCCCTTTCCATGCCCACTCTCCGAAAAATGCCAACGTAAAGTTTTAACATCCAATTTTTTAACAAGGTAGTTACAAACAAGGTAAAACATTTTTCTGTTTTTATATTGTGTGGTGATCACTAAGAAAGTGGACATATTTTAGTTTGGGTACATTTTTTTTAATTTCTTTTATTACTGGATCTAGATGAGCGCAAATAGCTGCGGATCATGCCTCAGACTATCACTTAGAGTACAGAATGATGTTGGTATAACAGCGTCCGAAGACTTATGGTATCCAACTACAGTATGGAGGGTTACTTGGGGTTTTGACCCGCTAAAGTGAGCATATTGAATTTCCTCAGCATACTTGCAACAGTAATTCTCTGAGAAATCAATATGGAAAAGAACTTCGTTATTTGGCAATTGCTTTTTAATTTGGTTCACTGTGCGATACTGGTGAATAACATTTCTTTCATGTATCAGAAACTTATCTAAAGAACTATTTAGTGTATTAATTAAATCGGATTTCAAACATTGTATTCTTTCCTTCACTGTTCTTTGGTATATCTTTTCTTTACTTTTAATTAGCAAATTTACTTTTTTCGTTAACCACTTTTCATAAAAAATTGATTCTTCATTGAAATCAAAGAACTTGACAACTTTATGTTTACATTCCCCACAAGTTCTTTCAAAACAATTTTCTTTTGTCTGTTTTCCATTACACATTATTGTTTGCATAACTTCCCGAGTTGTTTTTTTGTTGTTTGTTGTTGTTGTTTCATAATTAACAATTCCATATTAGTATGGGCTATACACAGACAGGTATTACGAGATGTAACTTTTGGAATAATAGCATTAAAGGGTCGCAGCTTGCCAAATAAAGCATAACTTATCTTAATGGAAGGATAGTTACACAGAAATTTTTTATACAGCTCCTTGAGACTGCAATTTAGATAACGCTTTTGTTTTTTAACTTTTTTTAATGTTATGATATCGCTTTTCCCTGAATCTGATAAAATCTTTTTAATTTTTTTGTTGGCAACTTTAACCGAAATACATTGGAGGATGAAAGGGCCTGTAGATAATTCATACATCTGTATTTCCTAACTATTTTTCCGGAAATCGCATGAGTAAAAATTTTCTTCTTTGCTGGTGTATTTTGCGTTTTGAAATTTTCTTTTCATTGGTAAGAAAGTACTTCACCAAACAAAAGCTTTTTTTTTTACAAAGTTGCTCAACATTTCCGCTTGGTAGGAAAGTACTTTCAGGTATTGGAGAACTTGGAAGTGTATTCTCTTCCAAGTGTCTTGCTAATGTTTCTTATCTTTTTTTAGCATCATAATATTTTTTGCTTCTTTTCCTCCAGGACTTTCTTATGCTACGCTTTTCTCGTTCAGTCATATTTCCAATTGCTTTAATTTTTGCTTGAGCTTTTCTCTGATAGTATCTTTCTCTCTCTTTTCTTTTTTTTTTCTTCATATAGTTCTGGATTTTTCCGAATTTCTTCTCGTAACTTTTGCATAGTAATTTTTTTTGTTCTCTACATTTTCTTTCTCGTTTATCATTAATTTTCTTAGTTTTAGCCATTCTTATGTGAACTCAGATTCAAAGATATTACACTTGAACAGATCCATTAGGATATTATTTTAAAATTCATTGACACAGACTATTGAAGTTAAAGGTAATTTCTCACCTCCACGAAAACTTCTCACCTCTATTGTCATTGCATCGTCATGGAGGTGAAAGTAATGGAGGTGAGGTTTTCAAATGTTTCGTTCTGTTAAAATAGTATGTTTGAGCTTAGGGTTTTCTGCATTAAAAAATAAAAAGGTTTCGACATGTATTAATTGAAAAACTACTTACATGATATTTATTTTCAAAATCTGGAGTTTTATAAACACTAACGGAGGTGATAAACTAACTTGACGATTTTCGAATACTAAACAATTAACTTAAAAAAACACTTTATTAGTAACTATTTGACCACATTTTTACTACTACAAGAAACATACGACTCTAAGGTGTTCTACCTTACCTACAAGATATATAAAAATGGCGCTCTTTCAAATTATCAGCGAATTTCAATTTTATTCACGGAGGTGATAGATAAGTCTGGGACAAGCACGTTTTGAGCTATAAAATTTTTCAAGCATTGTGAAACCAAAATGATTATTACAATACTTATTTTTTGAGTTATTTTCTTGGTCTAGGAAATTAAATTTGTTTCAATTACATTTTTTTGTCGTGAATTCTATAAGTGAAAACCATAAGGTATGGTTGGGGACACGGCACGAAGGTGAGATCTGACATACTGTGAACAGGAAATAAGTAAATATAAATTAAAAACGTAAACGTATAGATGCATTTTTTGTAATGATTAGAAATAAACAACTTTTTATTGAAGATACCGGAGACAATCAGACGGAAAGTGTGCTTTTTCGTAAAATTACCCGTGTGCTAATTTCATTGACATAGCTAATTTTAGAACCGAAAATATATTTTCACTAAATCATCAAATCCGAGTATATTTTTAGAGCAAAAAAAAATTATTTAGAAGTTGCTGCAACTCATAGTCTGGTAGAGTTTGAGGGTATGCAAGTTCCAGAACTGAAATTCAATGATTTTTACAATCTTAATAATCTAAATTTTTATATCGAGTTGGTGTGTCAAATTAAGAAAAAAATCAGGTTTGATGATCTAATATTTGAAATGACTTCTATCGTGGATTCAAAAGTGGCTCGAAGTTTTAAAGTTAGATCCTTGATTAGTATATTAAATAGGTTTCCCATATTAAAGCAGTATTTGAATGTCAGACCCTGGATAATGAGTCGCATGATCATGCATTAAATAATAATAAAGTCATACAAAATATGTATGCAGTCATAAAATAGTCACATCTAATATGTAGTGTAATGTAGTGAACTATTTACTTTAAATTTATCAAAAAACTGTTTTTAACGCGTTTGTATTGAATGTGTATAAATTTATGGTTTTTGATTTCAGCTCGGTTAAAAATTCTGCTCCTAATCTCAAAATTGCACTCTCTCGTCTAACGTTACAACGATATAAAGATAAGTTAGTAATTATTGAATTCTTTTTAAGTATGTAATGCTTACCTACTTAAGAATATAAAAGATATTATATAATATATTATATAAGATAATATTATTATACCGCTATTCCTATTATTACAAATTAGCAAAAACGCTATAACCAGTTACATTTCTATTAAAAGATGAAATCTGAAACTATTTTTTGTAAAGCAATATACACAATCAATCAAATCTATACAAAAATTGGCAATTACGTAAAAATGACAACACTTACAATATAAATTACTTAATGAATTGTGTAGTGTATTATATCGTATCTCATTATGAACGATGACCTATGTATAAAAAAGCAGGTCACTAAATTACTGACATCTATCAAAGATAATAGTTTTAATTATGAACAAATAACTATTATTTACTTTATTAACCTTTAATAAAAGTATGTAAACGTGCTAATTATAAATTTCACAAAAGCCTGACTTACAGTAATTTGTTTAATTTTAACTATCTAGAAACATACAATTTCTAAATGTCATTTTCATCAAAGAAATATTTTGCAGTACCCGACTATTGTCTAAATGTACAACAATATTTTTGTATGATTTTTAAAAAATCGTCAGTTTACTATTTTTAGAAAGTCATACTGACTTACAGTAATTTGTTTAATTTTAACTATCTAGAAACATACAATTTCTAAATGTCATTTTCATCAAAGAAATATTTTGCAGTACCCGACTATTGTCTAAATGTACAACAATATTTTTGTATGATTTTTAAAAAATCGTCAGTTTACTATTTTTAGAAAGTCATAATTAACGTCTATTAAAACCGTCACGACAAAATTAACTCACTGCCTTTATTCGCTCGAATTACTATTATAAGAAAATAAAAACAAACAACAGATGGGATTCATTTTGAAAACAAACACTATTTGTATTAATTAACTAGTAAACTAAAACAAGATTAGAATTTACCTAGTCCCAAGTTTCGGGTTTTGAAAAGAAAAGCGTTGACGGCTTTATAATTGCCTTATTAACCTTTATCGTCCATCTGTTATTTTTAATTTACGCTCGTGTGATTTATAGGTACATAATTCTACGTAATTTTTATAAAAACTTGATATAACTACATATTTATTTACATTTTTGTTTTTAATAGAAAAATTTCGGCTATTTCAAATACACTCATTAGTACTTAGAACAATGTATGCAAAAATTATATAAATCATTTGTATGTACGATGGGTATTAAAGAAATTACTCAATTAGAAATCTTGACATAAAACATTTTAATTAATATGCAAGAAAAAATGACCGTGGCCAAATTTAATTAAACTATTTAAACATTATTGGTGTATTTGAAACTGTGTAAAAATAGTTGTTGCATAAATACTAAAAACACAGAAATTCAGTTAACAACAAAAAACAAAACGAAAGCATATCTTACACATCCGATTTTACAAACAAAATTCATTTTAATATTAAAAAAATAGATTAAAAATAGTAAAGTATCTAGTGTGTGTAATAATGGTACCATCTATTAACAATACCAATAACGCTTCATTAAAATGTTTTTTTTTTTAATTTATGTTTATTTTGTGGCAGACTTTAATTAAGTAAAAAATACCAAATGTAAAGGGAAAATAAGTATCCTCTTATGTATAATTAATTCAAATGTATGCGCGCTTATATAATAAAGTTTAAAAAAGCTTTGTAACATTTTTGCGTACCATAAACGCTACTTAATGCTACACATAACAATCAACATTACATTATATCTAAAAGAATAAGGGTCTTTCTGGTAAACTAGTAAGAATATTTGTTTTTGATAATATTTACTTGAAGTTTATATTAAAGTCGTTATCTTACAGTATTACCGTGTTTCTATTCTTTCCATTTATTTTAAATAATTTAGTTTATTTACATTCATTTATTAACTTATAGAAAATTAATAAGTGGAAGGATGTGATCATTTTTACTTCCCACCCACGGTCAGAAAGTGATTTTACATGCATTTTTTTATAAACGTAAAAATTGATAATTAACTTTAGACTTTACAAAATCAGAAAAAAGTATAGAAGACTATAACAATAAATAAAAAATATTAATAAGTACAAGTTAAAAAAAATTAAAAAAATAAAAATTGTTGAGAGTAAAATAGTAGACAAATTTCGCTTAAAATTCTATTATTGTCTCAAGCTCAAGTTATTGTTGCTCTTAGTAGTAATTATATGTTTTTAATTCGCTTGTACTACACTATTACAGCTTCTCGTAACCTTTCATTTTCTTGTAGAAACTAAATCTCACACACAAATGTTTTTTTTGTTCAACTTGGCACAAGACCATGCAGTATGGTTTACCTTAGATAAAACTTTAACGATAAGTGAATAGAAGCGGCAGGTCTCTTCTTTACTGCTTAAAAACACAACCACAAAATTCGCCACATATCTACCATGATAAGCACTCGTATTTTCGTCAAGTGAAACCCAAATTTTCTTGTTGCGCAATTTTTTCATAAATTTTGTCCATGCGCTGGTTGTAAATTACTAAAATATAATTTTTTTTAAAAGTCTCTAAAAACTGATTTTATTTAACATTTTTTAATTTACGTATGAAAATCTTATCCGATGTTAATATTTCACGCAACTTGTTAAGTTATGATGAAGTTTTTAACATTAGATATCGAGTATAATAACGCGTCCCGAGTATAATAAATGTAAAGGATCGCGAGAATTACAGAACTCGCAAGGTTTCCAAAAAAATGCACTACGGTAAAGGCATTCAATGAATCCAAAGTTAATGGCAGGTAACTGTGGTAAAAATGTCGAGTTTGGAACTGCCAGCACTCGAGGACTAAGATTTAAAATCATAATTATGTGTAACAATTGCCCAACACGACCCATTCTGTTTTGCTCTCTCATAAAAAATACAGACAAAGTAAACCGGTAATTTATTTTTGCGATGCTGCTGCTGGGACAATGCTTGAAACGAGCTCAACGAAATTGTGGATTTATAGATATGCCGACTTTTTTCTGCCACTACGTACAATTTACTAATAAAAAGTATTCATGGCGCGGTGATGTTTGTTGCATAAAACTTTTTCCGTGAAACTACCAAAGAAGAAATCAACGAAATTAGAAAGGGAACAAGTGATCTACAATCAATCGATTTGGAAGAAACGAGATTTTACGTTACTTCTTTCTGCGATTACACTAGTCTGCAAAAAATATTTTTTATCGAGCCCTGACACTATTCCGGGCGATACTTATGTAAAATGACGTCCTAAATCCAAATATGTCTTCCGTTTTCTTCCATCACCCACCAGTTTCGAGGGAGCCCCAAATCTCTAATTTTACCACTTTTCGATAAATTAATGATAATTTATTTATCGAACAATAGTAATAATTATAATAATTATTATAATAATAAATATATGGACATGAATTTAATTTAAATGGGAAACAGAACTATTTTAGCTATAAACAGTAATCAATAAAAAGATATTCATCGTTACTTGGTGCTTGCTTTCCTTTTATACCCTGAGGTACAGCTCTCTCGTTTCAAAAACCAGCAGTACTCCGCCAACATGCTTGCATTCCACTTCCCTGAAAATCTCTTCTGCAGCTTATCGATGTCTTGATGGAACCGTTCCCCGTGTTCATCCGAGACTGCTCCTAAATTTTCAGGGAAAAACTCCAGATGCGAGTGAAAGAAGTGAACTTTAAGAGACATGTTACATCCTATGTCCTTGTGCGCTAAAAGCAGTTCCTCGACGTGAGCGACATAATCTTCACTTTTGTGGTTACCCAGGAAGTTCTTACAAAGGTTTGGAAATGCAAGCCAACCTCGTTTTTCTTTTCGATTTAGGTGTTCAATAAACGCCGAATCTTAGAAGAGTTGTCTAATCTGGAGACCAACAAAAACGCCTTCTTCGATTTTAGCTTCGCTAAGAAGAAGAAATTTAGTTTTAAAAAATTGAAATGCGCCACCTGTCTTGTCCACTACTTTCACAAACTGCTTGATCAATCCAAGTTTGATGTGTAAAGGTGGTAAGTAAATATTATCCTTCGGAACCAAAGGATTGTGGGCGACATTTTTTTGACCAGGAATATGATTTTCTCGCAGAGGCCAGTCCCGTACGATGTAATCTTTATTTCTGGTTCGGCTATCCCATTCACAAATGAAGCAGCAATATTTTGTAAATCCTGATTACAGGCCCGTAAGTAGAGCAACAACTTTTAAGTCAGCGCAAAGTTTCCACTTATAATCATGATAACTAATTTTATCAAGGATTCTGAAGATGTTTTCGTACGTTTCCTTCATATCAACAGAGTATGCAACTGGAACTGATATGAAGTCATTCCCATTTGCCAACAGGACAACTTTTAAGCTTGTTTTTGATGAGTCTATAAACAGTCTTCATTTGTCTGGGTCACATGGCATCTGGAGCTCTATCATCAATAAATTTGCATTAGGGCAGAACACTAAACCGTTATCTTCTGAGAAAAGACATTTTAGGGTTGCTTGTCTGGTCCTGTTAGAAGATATTTTTACTTCCTTTTCTAAGAGATTCCACTGTTGAAATCGCGATCCTAGGAGCTGAGATTTAGTCTTGGGTAACTGCAAATCCTTAACAAAATCTGCGGAATACTTTTCATCATCATTGAACGTATCATTCCAAGCCTCAGGTTGTGGCTTGAGTCTTTTAAATCAGTTTCCGGCTTTAGAGTATAAGTGTTTGAAGGCTCTGGGGTTGGCAAAGTATCATTATGAGGAACAGGTCTTAGAGCTGACGGAATATTGGGATACTGAATTGTATGCTTACTTTTGCGCAAAAACCCGACAGTGGAAGTCATACAAAAGTAACAACCTGTAAGACGACAGCGAGGTTCACGCCAGACCATGGGCACAGCAAATGGCATTGATTTACGGGTACCTTTGAGCCATTTGGTCAAACTACTGTAACAAGTTGTACAGCAAACTGATGGAGCCCAAGTCTTGTCCTGGTCGCCAACTTGACAATCAAAGTAAAATTTATAAGCTGTTTTAACAAGCGGAGAAAGGGGTTTTCGTTGCGCTTTTAAAGTTAATTCCCCGCAGACATAGCAGAAGCTATCGGGATGATTTTTACATTCGCGTGGCATAATTAAACAGTAATTCAACGGCCGACATTAACCACAAATCACACTTAGTCACTTGAAAAAATCCGGAGTAAAAGTAGTTTTACTGTTTTACACAAATGAACAAAAATGAACACAAAATCCAGCACGTTTAAAACGTCGACATGTTAACTCTGCAACAGCTATAGATGTACTAATCAGTTAACAACAACAGTTAAGCAAACAATGTAATATACTATAATGGGAAGAGTAATGCAAGTTCAAGCCTGTCGAAAATTCCTGTTCAAACCTGCATGTGGTATTGAGATCGCCAGCGTCGTTCAGTGAATCTTCCTAACTGTTTATTGATATTTTTTTACTGTTCTTATATATTTGTATTTTATTGTTGTTTCTATATACACTTTATAGCAAAACTTTTGCCATATACTTTGGTATAAATTTTATTACCTGCTTTGGGATGTTTAACGGCTATAAGTTAAAATTCTAAAAAATGGAATAAATAAAATAAAAATGGGGTCCCCCCAAAATAGGTGGGTGATGGGTAAAAACGGAGCTCATTTTTGGATTCAGGAGGTCATTTTACATAAGAATCGTCAAGAATGGTATCAGGGCCGATTTTCATGCAGACCAGTGTTATTAGATTTTACAGTGGCAAAGTTTTGAATTTACTCAACAAAAGTTTGTTTTCTAAGCAGTGCGAGTTTTGGAGCAAAAGAAGGGTACGACTGAATATGAAGAGTGGATGGACACTCATGCAACGGAATGTCAATTACGTCATACAAGATTGTCTGTAATAATGGAACGAGATTGAATGGTCAAAATGTTTTAACGTTCTGAAGGATTACATGACGCGAAGCACAAATTGTACGTAGCAAACGGCGATTTGAAACGTTGTTGTTGTGAAATCGAATCCATATGAAAATACAGCTATTGTCAAGAAGGAAAGCGTCAGACACGCACAGAAGAGAATTGGCAGTCGACTTTGCGATTGCAAGATTAACAACAAAATAATGGGTAGTAAGAGTAAGTTTACTGCAAAACTGATAAACAAATTATTAAACGCAACTCTGACTCCGCCGAGAAAACAAAAAACCATATTTGACGTACGTTCTATCATTATCGATCTACTGACCAACATCAATTTAATGACAATTGTCCAACCATATCCGAGTCGTGTTGCTTGTGGCAAGGCACGCATGCCGAGGGAACGCTAGACATCATTCATCACGATTACACTATACTAAACTTTTCACATGACCCTACAGATAGTAGTGCAAAAGCGTGAGATCGGGCGATCTCGGTGACCGAGCATGCGTGCCTTCACGCCCAATCCACCTATTGGGGTAAGGAACATTTAGATATTCGATCACATGCCGACTAAAATGTGGAGGAGTTCCATCATGTTGCAGAAACATTTGTTGTCTTGTTAGTAAAGGTACTTCTTTCAAAAGCGGTAGCAATTCATTCCGCAAAAAGTTAGCATATGTTTCTCCTGTCAGACGTTCCTCAAAGAAAAAAGGTCCAATAAGTTGATCATCACACCACACGTTAACAGAAAATCTGCGCTGAAAGTTAGTTTCTGTTGTGCCATGTGGATTTTGATATGACCACAAATGAGAATTACGTGTATTGTTCACTCTATTTCTAGTAAATTGCGCCTCCTCGCTAAATAAAATGAATGGAACTAATTGTGGATTTACCTGTAGCCAGTGGCAGAAATTCAACCGGGCAGCAAAATCTCCAGGTTCTAGATGCTGAACCTGTTGTATGTGATAGGGATACAAAAGCCCATCATGTAATGTTCGCCATACTGACATACGGGGGAGTTTCGTTCGAGAAGAAATTCTTCTAGTACTCAACCCTGGACTCCGATCAACCATCTGTAGAATGTTTTCCTGCTCATTCACATTTAACTGCACAGGACGGTCAGATCTTGTTGAAACTGATGGAAATGAACCATGAGTCCGTACATGTTGAAACACAGAAGAAAAGGTTTGGTGATTTGGCACCCTCCTGTTGGGAAATCCTCGTTCATATTCCCTAACGGCAGATCTTGCATTTCCATCACAAAATCCATAAATGTAAATGATATCAGCATACTCTTCGTTAGAAAAATGAGAAGGCATTTTGCATTTAAATTACACTTCATTTAATAAAATCGACTGTGATATTAGTAGAAAAGAAAGCAATAAATGACATATTGTTCGACTTTTGTTTCCCAGTTGACTAAGAATAATTAATTTTCAAAAAATGTGTCATTAGTTATAAACTTTGAACGCCTGTATCTGTGTAACTATGGCGAATTGGACCTATGTTTATAGGACGTTTTCTACTTAAATTGACCTAAGGAACATACCATTTCAGTATGTACAGTACCTCGTGGGACACCCTGTATACTTTTTAGATAACAAAAACATGTAAATACGACGAGTTCTGTGAATCCTGTACATAAGATATCCAAGATAAACATTACATCATAATAGTTACTAAATCAGACAGTAAACTAAACCAACATAAAGTTTTTAATAAAAATATTAATGGTACACATATTTATATTTATACAAAGAATAAATGTCTCTTTGGCTATCAAAATCACTCGCTCATTTTAGAGTGTTGTTTGTTTGTTGTTCGATAAAGTGGTAAATGTACGTTTTGGTTAGTAACCAGCAATTTAATATTTAGTTCGTCCACATACTAGGCCAAATGTGTATAAATAAATAGGAGCAAATTTCGGATCACGCACAACACCTACATGATGGAATAAATACTTTATTCCATCACTAGTATAGGCTTTTATTATTACATATAATAGTAGGTTGTGAAGTTGCATTTTTTAAGAGCAGCTAAATAATATTTCATTATTAGCTACTGGTTAATAACGAACATATTTGGATATTTTGATAATTGTTTTAAAGAAAAAAAGTTACAAAACTGATTACCAGGACCAAGAAATTTTATTTAATGTTATTTTAAAAATTGAAATTGTTTGTTAAACAAATTTATTTGATTTTAACAATGTAAGTTATTTGAAGTTTGCGCTTATTTAAACAATTTTAGTAAGTTTAGCAAAAAAACTTACGTTATCTATTTATTTCTGTGTTATAAATCACAATTACGAATTACGTCAAAATTAATTCTATTAAACCAATGACAACTGTCACAATCACTCATTTGATTTTTCATTTTAAATGAACATCTTCAAATGTATATTCAAATTTTATTCGTTTTTTATTTTTTTGTTTTTGTTTAGTTTTAAAGTTTCTATATTTTTTGCCAGAACAGTACTATTTACAATCTGCTTATAGAGCAATAAGTAAATTACATTTAAATAAATTGTAGTGTGACAATGGAAGCAAAAGTTCTTTAACGCCGCCTCAGTTACAAGTGTAGCACAACAATGTTGGGTAGTAGATACTTAACCCTACGTTGCATAATGTTCCCAAATGGGAACACAAACTTAGAATCTTGTAGCAAAATTTCCGACAAATGTCGCGAATAGCTTAAAATCTAAATTTTTTGTCTAGTGATACGCTTAAAGGTTATGTTTATGTTTCCGTGCAATCCGAGAGGTTTTTTTCACAAAAATTATAATTAGAGCTACAAAGATATAATTCTGCTATTCTGAAATAATGCACGTTCTATCAAATAACTCCTCAATTATGTATGTTCTCGCATGAGAACATCGTGCATATAACCTACTACAAACCACAGATCAGTTTTTCATATAATATCTTATTTGTAAGAAAATGCATTGTGGAACCTTTTAAGGGCGTAAAGTAGAGGTTGAACGTCATAACCTCCAAGAAATCGCTTCTGGAAGTGAAGATTCTGAGCTATCTGATGATGAAATCGATTAGCCATGTATTTCAACAGTAAATGCAATAAGAACATCAAATAGAAAAGATCACTTACTACCCACAATGTGGAAAAAATTTTACTCCGCGGTAATGAATTATTAACTGACATCTTAAAATTGAATAATGCATATAAGTTATTCTACTACTTATTTTCTGAAAAATTTCTTTGAGAAACTGTTAGGCAGACATGTACATACAGTGCTCAAACAAATAATAATAAAGCAACCCACAACCAGGAAATACTGGGCACCACAAACACAAACTTCCAAGATTGCAGATGTAATAACAGTCAACCGATTTAAAACAATAAAACTTTTTTACACTTTACTGACAACAGTATAGAGAATACTAAAAGTATTGACAAAATTTTATCCAAAGTTAGTGTTGCATACTTAGATGTTCCACAATAACAAAATTTGTCATGTGATGAGCAAATTATCTTGTTCAAAGGACAATCAAGACTAAAAACTTATAATTCTAAACAAGTAAGGAAGCAAAATGTGGGTGCTATCTGGAGTATCGAATTTCTCCTACAATTTTGAATTGTTTGCTGGAAAAGATTGGTACACTGTTGTAAAGAAGGCAGATTTAAGAGGTGCAAGCAACGTGGTTGTTCCAATGAGTAGATCAATCCCGCCTAATCTACATCACAAACTGTATTTTGACAATTACTTCGCTGGTATGCCCTTGGTTGCTTATTTATCAAAGAAAAAAATCCATTTTGTGGAAACTGCGCACAAATCGTTTAGTTGTCTACAAAACCGTAACTGAAAAAGAAATGAAAACACGTGGAAGAAGTCTGACAACAAAATCGTCTTCTTTATTTCTGATTATGGTGGTACATTCCCTTTTCTAAAAGTGAAGAAGTTTTTCAAGTCATCAAATGAGCGTAATGAAATTGATTCTCAAGACATCGTTTGAAAAATTAAAAGTAAAAAGCAAAAAATGGTATCATAGGATTTTCTATCATATGTTAGATGTAACCGTAAATGTTGGCTCCTAAACAGAAGAATCAAATGTCAGCTAGGGAAGAGAAATAAAATTGTATTTCTACTTATCTTCAAGACAAACCTGGCAGAACAGTTATGTAATCGAGAAGTTGTCAAACCCACTAAAAGAAAAAGACCTTGCAGGACATTCCAAAACCACCAAAAAGAAGATGTGTAGAAACTCGACTCAATGTAAGTGTCCAAACTGATCAACTTTCCCACTGGCTAAAATAGACCGAAGCTAAAGAACGGTTCAAAAAAAAGGATGCAAATGAGAACATAGAGTTAAATGCCAAAAATGTAAAATACATTTATGTTTTCATTCAAAAAGTAATCGTTTTCTTCAGTTTAAATAACTTTATTCTCAATAAAACTTTTTTTGTTGTTCCCAATCGGGCACAAATACAAACTACTCCTAAAATACACTATATGGAAAAATTCACCTTATTTTGACTATCTATTAACATAAAATGCATACAATCAGATTTGATCTTTTTCTCTGTAAATTGAGTATGCGTCTTAAGCTTACGGTTATGTAAGTTGTAGGTTTAACGTAAGTGTATTTGGATGAAGTTTTAATTTGGCCATGTAACTTTCACTCACCTTCACTATTTCATCTTTGACAGCTAACATTCTGAGGTCTTTGTAGATGTCTGCATTATCTATATAGTACGGTACATTGAGGATGATCCGAAATGTTTTTGACTTAAATCTTCCTATTATGGCTATGTGAGTAGAAGATGGTGTCTCCCAAAGTTGTATTTGTATAGCCGTATCGGTTTAAGTATGAGTTAAGTTGTTTTCTTTTGACCATATGAAGGTTCTCCACGTTAAGCCTCGATTCCGTTGATGGTAACGAACAGACAAGCAGCTCTTCCTTTGGTAAAGGTGACGTGTACAGTTAGATTCATTAGTTTTAATTCATTTAAGTTTAGTGTCCTCAACAAAGGTTGCAATTGAAACTTTTTCGCTGGTTGGTAGATCTGCTGTGTACAATAAGTATAATACTGATCCCATTACACTCCCTTGGGGCACACCACAAGTCATTGGGGCACTTTCATGTTTAATCTGAAATATTCTGTCGTATAGGCAAAAACGTAGTAATAGATATTTGTCGTCGGGCTGTCACTTTTTTAGCTTGTACATTCAAGATTAGTGCCAAACTTTGTCAAATGATTGACTGATGTCCAGGAAAACCGCACTGCAGTATTTTTTTGCTTTAAATGTGTCGTTAATAATATCTACCACTCTATGACCTTGTTCAATTGTTGAGTGTTGCCTACGGACACCGAATTGATGGTCTGGTATGAGGTATTGTTCTTCAAGAGTAAACTTATGGGTCTGTGTAACTCTGCTAGGTTAGGAGGTTTGTTAGGTTTATGGATTAAAATAATTTAGATGACTTTCTATTGTGCTGGGAAATGTGCAGTTCTAAGAATCGCGTTGAATATTGTTGTCAGTATTGTAAAGCTCTTAGATAAGAGTTTTTTCGGGAGTTTTCCCGTTATTAAGTCGTACCCTGGTGATTTTTAAAGGCAGTTTTGTTATTACATCTTTCGCTTTGATGGTTTGGGTTGGCAATGACAGTTGTATCGGAGCTTCTAAGAACTTATTTATTCCTTCTTCATTGATACCGGGTACTCCAGGTAGTGATTCAAAGACTTTGCTGAGGTGTTTGGTAATTATCTTGGTTTTATTGGCGTCGCTTTTCGCCCATGTTCCGTTTTCTTTTCGTATTAGCGGTACAGGTTTTTGCGGTTGCTTAAGTCTTTTAGTGGCCTTCTACAAAGAGTAGTCAGTCGCTTCTGTGACTGATAGTTCTACAATGCATTTTCCAACAGTTGCGTTTCTGTATTCCTGAAGCATTTTTTTAACTGTCTTTCGGCAGCATTGTAAAATTTAATGTCTTCGGGGTAGCGTCTTTTCTGCCATTCGTTGCGTAACCTTCTCTGCTATTTGTTAATGATTTCGACTGTGTATAATTTTTTTATACTTGCCAAAAAATTATAGAATTATAAAGGTAAAGTAGGAAAGTGACTAGAATTTGGAGATAACTACATATCTTCTTCAATTCTTTATTTAAGATCATAAAAAGTATCTATGTATCTGCTATCAATTTTAAACATACATGTAATTGAAAAACGATAATAAACTGTGTTTGTTTATACAAAAACTGCCAATTTTCTGACTTTGGTTAACGACCAACATTAATTAGCTGAATTGGTTTCTTATAATTTGTGTGTTGTTATGGACATAACGTTTTATAGTTTTTCTAACATAGTCGTACTTGATAATTTTCCCCGTTTAAGAATAACAATTACATTTGAATATTCAAGTATTAAACTGCCAGAGCAATGTGAATAAATGTAAACGTAATTTTAAGTGGAAATTATGACTTATTTGTTTCAATCATACTTAAAGTGACGTTGCAAACTTAATCGATAATTTGCATCAGTGCTTTGTATTGAGAAAATAATTGGTTCGTGCAGTAACTTGTTTTTTGATCGACTTTAAATTCCACAGGTCAAAAATCAATATGAGTTGTAGATCGGATGGTAGTAAAATTATATTTGCGGTCGTATCTGAAATAACGGGTATCGTTAGCAGTAATTGTAGTTGTTAGCGGGGCGTGGTTTAGTCCCTTACCCTTCTTTGTTCACCTTATTTCTTAGGAGCGGTACAAGTCAACGTAATAATTTATGAAAAATTTTAACAGGTGATTGATATGTATTGTGGCAAGTACTACGTCTTCGGCATATTTTCAATAATATATAATTAAGCCAGACCTTGTTCACGTTGTTTCAGGTAAGATTTCTGATGGATTGTTTGAACAGCGATCTTTATTACTTCACGAAAAACTAGACTCTAGGTTTCAATTATACGCACAATTGTACGAGTATGTAACTGCACATTACAAAAACTGCAAATAATTTAGTAAACATTTTAAAAAATGCAAGAGAAAGTTAAAGCGAGAGCATGAATGGTTTACGAGCGTAAAGAATTTCTCAAAAATTAACTTTTTTAATCAAACAAATAACGTTATTTTTACTTCAAGACAAAAAAAACATAAATTTCCTACATAAACTAAAAAAATAAATTAGTTTATGAATACATTTTACAAAATTCAAAACAATACTAATTAATTAAGCAATGTTATATAGAACTTTTTTTTAGATAAAAAATTAGTAATATAGAAATTTCAATTATCATTTCTTCCATGTTCTAATTTGTAGTGTAGATCAGTAGCAACGGGTTGGTAATATGCCCATTTATTGTACGTTGATGAGACCGCTTATTGATGTTCTTAAACTAAAACTAAGCCGCATCTATAGTTGTTGGCGTAGTAAATGGATTTAGAAGTCTAAATTATACTTAGATCTGGTTTTAAACCGCAGATACTAATGCTTTGTTTTATAGTTATAGTTCGTTGAATAACCTTTTAAGAATTTCTTCAATTGCTGAACGTTATAATTACTCTTAATATTCTGGTTGGCGTACGGTAGCATTAAAAAATCAGTTCACAATACTCAAAAAATATTTAATTTATTTTAATTAAGCGTCAGTAAAGTAATAATTTTAAAGTAATTTACACAGTTATTTTTTATTTAGAAGTTTAACAAACAGAACAATTATTTTGTTAACGGAATTGTAGACAAAAATTATTTTATTATAAAATTAATTAACATTGTTACACTGGTTTTCGTGTAACAAAAAATAAGTAAGCAACGGCTAACACAGTTGTCCCCAAGGAGTGAGTCGCAGGCTTCGTGATGCAGATTATAAAGTAAATCTAAAAAGGCATTTAACTCTACCTGTAGCTAGAAAGGAAAAAATAACACGACAGAAGTCATAACACAGAATATATATTTATTTTATCACAGACAATAATTCAAAAAAGAACGAAGAAGGTACATAAGTATAATTACGTAAATTTTCCAAACGCTAATACATGGTTCGGACAAAGCATAAGTTACGCCCTATACTGGGCAACACGTTGTACAGTAAACTGACCTAGTCGGTCTAACTTTTACGTTCGAAGAAGAAATGACTTTATATTCGTGAATTCAAAATCACAGAAGTATATAAAAAAAAATTGAAGACTTAGAGACTCAACGCGCACTGCATACGACTTTGTGACGCACAAAATGATCTTATAATTAATTGTGTTAACTTAACATGTACGTATGGTCATTCTAACAATCGACATGACCAGCAAAGTACTAATTATAAAACTAGAAATTGTAATACTTACAGTTAGGTTTTTCTAGTAAGAGATTAGCTAATTCCGTACCTGTATTACCTAAGACGTAATATTAAATCTAACACAAAAATTCCGTTTTTGAAGCTGTTACATGCAAAAGAGGAAACAATGACACTTGCCTGAAATAAAGTAACATAAACGGTGTTATGCCGGTGTTCAGTGAAGATGGGATGGGTTGTATTCAAAATTTCTTGATTATTTTGGAAAACTTGACGAAAACACTAAATTAAAAAGTGAAAATCAAAGGGCGCCAGGAAACTCAATGGATTAGAGGCCCTTTGCAACCACGAGTCCGCCTCAAATGGATACATTCAAATGGGACTTACCTTATGAGTGTATCACATCTGAATCTGAAATATCCTAAAAATTCACAAACGCGTACGCAGACGGAATAAAAGCTTTGTTACATTTAACAATTTAACATCTATTACATAATTAAAATGAGAATAGATAATCAATAAAACAAGAAATTTACAATTAAAACTTAATTTGACACAAATAATATTTAAAAATAAACAAAATGAAGATAATAAAAAAAAATACCTTTTTAACCGTAAAAAAAATAAAATACCGAACGGCCGTGTGCGCATGAAAAAAAATTCTTACTAAAACCAAGTCAAAGTCCGTAGGGGTATAAAGCAAACTTTACAATTCTAAATTATGGTACGCCATTTAAGAATATCTTTCATTCTTTACTTTATATGTCGTAACAACCTTTATAAATTGGTTACATTACGTCTTTTATTTTAGTGCATAACAATAATACTTAAAATTAGCAAACATGAACACCACAAATGGTTTCATTCATCGAAATATTTAATATCTATCAATAAACTCTCATAACTAATTCCAAAGCTTTTAAATCACTGAACTCACAAATTAAAACTTAATCGGTAACTTATAAATACCTTGATCGTTCGAAGACGAGCTACTGGTTAGCTTAGGCCAGATGACGTCGTCCGGAATCTCGAAAGGGTACCACAACCACTTGAACCATTTACCGAAGATTTTTAATTAACCACCCAAAGCGAGAATATGGATTGCCAAACACCACGACACGCAAACCAACGATATATACTAATACGAAACTAATGAACAGTGACTTCAATAAGCCGTAAATGCTTTACGAAATAGGAAAGTTTTTCCACTTGAACGATTCACTGTACCATTGTTGAAGCCTTCCGCGGTACTACTACATCTAAAGGGGGTGACTTTTAACCCCTGACAACTACATACCGATACTTAAGTTATTTCGGACGGCTATCAGCCAACTAACTATTATTACCAAAATCACTTATCTATATAACCTAATTCGACTACCATTTCTCCAAAGGCTGTGTTTAAAACTCCAAGAAAGAAAACAATCTCATTAAAAAGTGCGACACGGAGGCAAACAGATCAAATAACGTCAAAATCGTAGTATTGGACCACGGAATTTGGTTTTTACGTAAAAATGTTAAATTGACAAAATATTATATTACATTACTATCGTAAAGATTAAACTGTTTAATAAATTAAAATAATGGTTTTATTCATTTAATCGACTAACACAAAGAAACTAAGTACGAATGTATTGAGAATGTACTTAAAACAAAGAAGTTTTAAACTAACTTGAAATACGCAAACGGCTAAAACATATTTAATTTTGATCCAACAAAAAAAAACTGTCGAATCAACACAGTTAAAGAATACAGATGATTTAAGGCGCAATAAAATACTAATCTTTATCAACAACTTTGAATTATAAAATTGAATTTAAAAAGGTAAAATAACTTATTAAACTCAATCTAAAATCCATTAAAACCAATTCCAAATACAAGAAATACTTCAATCCAAATAACGGGATTTTCACGAAAATAATCAAACAACCAATTATTTATTTTAATTTGAGATAGCGAATGCGTAGCGTTTCACCTCGACCTGTAGCAATGGATGGTAGAAGTTCTTCCCAAAAGAAATCGCAATCTTAAAGGTTTCCAACCCTTTGACGGTGTGAATGGTTAAGCTACACCAAACATGCGATATGTTTGTTATCTTCACCGATAAAGGAAATGTGTGGGGGGTATGAAAATCCGCCCAAATAAACTTTCAGTCAGATAGACACCAAACTCGATTGCATGTTCACGTGGAATTGCGTGAAATAACTTAATGATGAGAGTTTTTGTTGGGCCGAGATACCGTTAAACGGAGGTCTATGTTGCACCAAACATTACCGGAAGAAGAATTAATTCGTGTTTTTATAAATTTGACAATCGTCCACGAAGTGGGCCGCCGAGGACAAATTTTATACTGGAAATTTTTAATATACTAACTTTTTAACATAACATAGTAAATCATTTCTACCTAGTTGGTTCAGCTTTTCAATTGAAGATTAAAAACACAAACCTGCGATGGAAAAAATACAATAGAATTGATAGTTGAACTTTATGTATTTACTAAAAATGAAAAATTTGTATAACGTCACGTTTTCTTGAAAAATTTAGTTTTTTTTGGATTATTATGAACATTTACTATAAGTGCTTTCAACGTTAAATTTTTTTTACAGAATACTTCTTTGTAACACCTCCCCGTCACCGTCCCTTCCTTCCTTTGAAATCTCTACCTACAACACTGACCTCGCTGGAACGCTCGATAAGCGACCGTAATCGGCAATCACTTTTTTTTTTCTTTTTAGCCAAAAAACTCTTTTTCTATGTACAAGAATCAAGAAATGGTATTTGTTAAGTATTTTGAGGAAGACTTTGGTCTGTTGTTCTAATGTTCTCGGATAGATGAGCAAATTTATGTTCACATACGGTAAAGATGAATGAAAGTTATTTATGGATTCAACGAAAACGAGCATGAAATCGGTCTTTCACCACTAAAACCAATATGCATTTGTACCAGTTGAACACTCAGTGTATTTAAAAAAACGCTATCAATAAATCTTATTTAAAAAAAATAAAAATCTTGAACCAGGTACCAAGTGCGTGATGTGGATCAGCTTAGTTGATCTAAAAAAATATATTGTTACTTTCTTTGTATATGAAACAGTTTGTTAAGGTTATTCCAAAAGATGGCGATTGTTACAAATACATGTCCGAAAAGTTATCAGATTTATCAGAAAGAGACAATTTTTGTTTATCCAAATATCCGCAAGCTTATGAAGAAAAAAAATTGATATTTGGATGACAATCAGAAAAAAGAAACTTGAATTTTCTTCAAAAATGTCGTCAGTAATTTTTTGAGTAGGGAAGACCAAGGCTAATTGACACGGTATTTGTATTTTATGCAATATTTTTCAAAAAAGGAGTATAATGATAATAAAATAGTGGTAGGAAGTTACGTTAGTGTTATGGATATGTTAATAATAATTGTGGTTACAATTTATACATAAACAAGAGAATTTATGTCGAAATTATATTGTGATGCAGATGTGTCAAGATACCCGACTTACTAATTAACAGCAAAAGTAATATTAAACATAAATTCAAATAATTACAAGCGAAAAGAAACCCTTTTAATTTAAAAAAAAACTTATATATCTTAGTCTGAATCAGAATTGCAACTATGACAAACAAAAAAAAGTGATTTATCATTTTTCACAAATTCTACAAGGCCCATAAAGTACATCAAACCCATTATTCTCCTCTCACGCTGTTTGAATACTAGGTCTAGGCACACAAGACAAGTATCGTCCTCCTCCTCTAAACTATTTTCATCCTTTGTTGCGGTCACGTTTGGTATTTTTTTTATTTCGTTTTTTGTGCCAGCAGTTTCTGATAAATTTTTCCTAGCCGCTTTCTTTTGATCGAAAACAATTTTTTACTATTTCTGTGACTGTAGCTTTTTTTTATTATTTTCTATAGCATTTTTAATGGACGTGTCCGTTAAAATAGCGGTAGAGCATTTCCTTCTAGCTACTGTAGTTTTCATAGGTAGAGTTTTGGAAAATGGTTGAAGTAATTGAGGTGTAAGTAAATCACGTTGTTTAATTTGTGGCGACAGTTCAAATGATGGTCCTTGTTGTGACATTTCTTCCAATGAGATTTTTTTTGACGACACTTGAGGAAGCAGCGTGTTTGTAGATATCGGACGAGATGGTGTTAGCGGTAGAGATTCTTCTTCAGGTGGTAAGCTTGGTGTTACAGTTTCATCTGGGACAGGTCTGTTTGTGAAATAATTTGGCATAAACTCACTTTGAAGAAATACATCTTTATTAAAAGGATAAATACCAAACACTTGAAAACCAGGTTTAATATTGGTTGGTGAAACGGCAAGAAATTGACAATTTTTGGGATATCATATATTTTCATAGTATTGCCGGGATGATTAGTTCTGCACGAATCAGATGCAGAATTATAGTATCTTTTATGTGGTTCATAAACACTGCGGTCTAGCGGTTGTAATTTATGGCTACAATGTGAAGGAAATGACAAAACAGTATCTCCATTGACTTTATAATAATTTAGAGCATCTATAGACAAATGGGAGTCATGATTGTCTAGGAGCAACAGAGGTGGCTTTTCTTTTGAAGTTTGCATATTCTTCACAAAATGCTGCATAAACTTTAAAAAGTGTTCTTGTTTCATCCAACCTGATGGGTTAGAATCACCAGCACTACCAGTAGGAGCATTCTTTAAAAAATGTTTTTTAAAATACACCCTGAAAAAATAGAAAAAGGTGGAATTGAGTCCCCAGTTGCTGATACCGCAATTGCCAAAGTTACCAGATTCCCCCTTTCCGCTGATACCATTCTGCCAATTTGTCTGTATCTATGCCTAGCAACTATCTTATCAGGTTTTTTTGACAGTTGTAATTCCTGTCTCATTCATATTCCAAATGTCCCTTGGAGACAATTTCACCAATCCATAACTATTTTTAAATTTGGTAAAAAGGCATTAACATTAGTTTAGTTAAAACTTGATGCTCTGGCTAAACTAGTAGCTTCAGGTTTTCGTATACTTAAATCTTTGTGTCTTTTTAAATAGGCTGAAAACCAACCTTCGCCAGTGATTTTATTGATTGTCAATTGTAAGGAACTTTTATTTTTAAATCAATTGCGTATTAAAAAGTGAATGGACGTACCTCATTTAGTGACAATCCATAATAGATATTGGAAGCTTTCTTTAAATATCCTTCAAAAGTATCTTCTTGTTTATCGGAGAATACCAATCTAATTTTTTTATAGCCAGCGTTTACGCCCATCAATATTATCAGTTTCGCCAAAGATTTAAGCGGAATATCTTCTCTTGTAGTTTTCCTTTTATAATTTTTCATTTTAAAAAATAAGATACATCATTAAAGATCATAAAATTAATATAGTGGGGCATGTTGACACAAGTGTCTACTTGCCACGTTTTTTTCTGTCAACAAGCCCTATAAGAATTTTTTTAAGAAATTTGCATTTATTATCAAATCCGATTCATAACCACCGGGTCAATTTGCCTCTGTAGCCAACTAACCCCGGTCTTCCCTAATCATAAGAATCCTAACTATAAAGCAATTGTTATCAATATGCTAGACAAATTTCAAGCGATTGGTTTACTCTACGAGTGTCAAAAGACATTTCTTTCGCTCACATGTTGATTACTGCTGTGTGTAATTGTTCTGTTTCGTTAATTTATTTTTAATGTTAATTTATTTAATGGTTGTTTTGATGCCTCTCCTTATCGAAAAGTCCTAAAGAAATTGTGTTAATGAATAATATTTTAAACAATCTTTTCAGTCAATCGTAATGAGAACAAAACTCAAGTTGACCAATGGCATTAGAATCACACTGATTATTTGCTAGTAGCTAGTTGTAGCGATTAATTTTTTACGCTATTTCATTGGATCTCTATTTAAATAAACGCATTAAGATTTACTTGAATAAGCTAACGTAGCCGGTTTTGTTTTGATGATAAAAATTTATACACATCACAGTTTGTAAGGTAAAGAAAATTTGAAATATATGACACAAAAACTTAAAACTTAAGACGAATACAAAAAAAAGATTAAAATTTGAAAAAAATCAAGCAGTGAAAATTGGTGTATTAAAATAATCAAAAATATCCGATTATGTAAGAAATCAGAGAGTAAAACAAAAATAAATATCTACAAGAGACCTAGACGCAACACACCAAATTTTGACAATTTGGCAGTTGTTGTCACCATCTTGGACCTAACGCTGCTACGTGCTAAAAGAGGTTACCGTTAAATTGCCTACAAGAAGTAACATAAAGGCTCGGCTTGTTTAGTGAGATGAGCGTTGGTGGTACGATAATTGAAATTCGTGAAAAAAGAAACAAAAAAATAGCAATAACATTTAAAAAAATAAAATAAAATCTTTTTTTTCATCGGTCGAATAAAACAAGCAATATAATATCAAAATTTAAACATCAACTAATTATCTTAAAGGAAAATAAAAAATAAAAATCGAGTTAATACACTAAAAAAATGGATTGATTAAAACTTGTAAAGTTCTTGCATATGGGAAATTACATTAAAAAAATTACAACATAAATTGGTTTCTTAAAGCTCACACATACAATTAACGGTAAATAATAAATACTTTGACTTAATTCAAGACGGTGATGGACTTCGAAAGCGACGTCAAGATAGCGGGCGGTAAAGGTTACAGGTTGCAGAAGGAGAAACTCTGGAATAGTAGTTCTTGACCGGTGGTTAAAACGTTTAATTTTTTTATTTAAACAGCAAATTTGCGAAGTTAGGGTTATACAACGACATGAGCAACCTACGAAAAAAATTGCTTAAAACATGAATTTAACAAAACAGTACATTACGAAATGGAGTACATTGATTTCCTTAAAATTTCATGTTATAGCAGTTTCAAACGTAATATCGGTACAGGTAGTAAAAATTTATTTCTGTCTGTCACTTCTTTCTTAAATTCATTTTTACACCGATACTTATAAAATTTTGACAACCCCCACTGTAAGTAAAACTATGATGTATAAGTTTTTAAAAGAACAAAACTAGAAAGTATGACGTAATCTTTTCACAACTGAAGTAAACACATTTCTTAAAAGGGTCCCATAAGGAATTTAAACTGTATAGCTAATTCTTGAAAAAGCGATAATAGCTGTAACATAAATATCACACACTGCATGATTTTTTGAAGTTTAGATACTGCGGACGATTTTTGATTTTTAGTGAGCTTTGGCATCTATTTTTTGTCACAATAATTGATTGCGAATCAATATAGATGCAAAGTTACAGAAATGATCAACAGAGTAGGCAGTCACGTAAATGTAGATGTAGAAGAAACGTGGAAAATTTTCAAGAAAATACTTCTTACTGCGGCAAAAGACGTTTGTGGTATAACAAGAATTAACAGGAACAATAAGCAAACTGCATGGTGGAACGAAAACATTAAAAAGGAATTAATGAATTGGTTAGGAACACTCTTCACTAGGAGGGGCAATTAAACCACTTAGGATTTTTAATATGGCGACGTTTCGTGCAACCATGTATGCACTTCTTCAAGCCACTAAAATATATTGTACGTAAGTTACACATTGCTTATTGTATAATAAATAATACGTTTTAGGTACAAAACAAGAAACTTACACAAAAAAGTTCGAGTGGAGACGTCCTCAACTCCAAACAACATGACAACTAATACACAATATAAATAACATAAATAACTCGTTAAAATATTATTAAAAAGGTCAATAATTAAAATGTTGTATATGAACAATAACTAAGAATGACAAACAATTGACACGACATGTATAATCAAAAATTATATTGCAATGTCAAGGTAATCAAGTAAGATAAGAAACGAAAATACCGCGAATTTAATAGACCTATATAAAGCTAATAAGCAATCTTGGATATTAAATTGTTGTATACATTACTTAAATTATTCGTGTCTGTATTAAAGTTAATGTTGTTTTTGTAAACGTTGATGAATATCATCTCTGAAACTAAACGCTTTTTATAGTTACAATCTATGTCTAAAATTTTAGGATTGTTGAAATCAAAATTATGTCCCGTATTGATATGATGTAACGCTAACGCTGTTTCGCCCTTTTATTATTGCAATCATACATGTGATTATTTATCCGATTTTTATCTTCTGTTTCGTTTGCCCTATGTAACACGCTTGGCATCCTATACAATCTAGCTTGTACACTACATCATGTTTTTCAGTTGTGTTAGTTTTATCTTTAGTTCTACTGTACAGCATGTTATAGATAGTATTAGTGTTGTAAGTTGTTATTTTAATGTGATTGGTTTTAATAATCGGAATTATTCTTTTTGTTAGGTTTGGAACATTTATTATTTTTGTGTAAATAACGTTAGTATTAGGGATAGTATTAGGGTTAGTAATAGATGGGTTATTAGTGATGGAGTATTATTATTATTCGTTGTGTTAGTGTGTATGAGTATTTTGTTTATTATGTTATTCGGGTAGTTATTTTTCCTTAATATGTTCTTTAAGCAGTTAAGGTTTTTTGTAACAAACTGTGGACTGCTTAAACTTAATATTTTATTTTTCATAGCCTTAATCGTATTAATCTTTTGATGGTGTGGATGTTTGGAAAAGTAATTTAACGTTCTGTTAGAGGCTATGGGTTAGTTAGTTAGTGAATGGTATACTAAACCCATAGCCTCTAACAGAACGTTAAATTACTTTTCCAAACATCCACACCATCAAAAGATTAATACGATTAAGGCTATGAAAAATAAAATATTAAGTTTAAGCAGTCCACAGTTTGTTACAAAAAACCTTAACTGCTTAAAGAACATATTAAGGAAAAATAACTACCCGAATAACATAATAAACAAAATACTCATACACACTAACACAACGAATAATAATAATACTCCACCACCAATAAACCCATCCATTACTAACCCTAATACTATCCCTAATACTAACGTTATTTACACAAAAATAATAAATGTTCCAAACCTAACAAAAAGAATAATTCCGATTATTAAAACCAATCACATTAAAATAACAACTTACAACACTAATACTATCTATAACATGCTGTACAGTAGAACTAAAGATAAAACTAACACAACTGAAAAACATGATGTAGTGTACAAGCTAGATTGTATAGGATGCCAAGCGTGTTACATAGGGCAAACGAAACAGAAGATAAAAAATCGGATAAATAATCACATGTATGATTGCAATAATAAAAATGGCGAAACAGCGTTAGCGTTACATCATATCAATACGGGACATAATTTTGATTTCAACAATCCTAAAATTTTAGACATAGATTGTAACTATAAAAAGCGTTTAGTTTCAGAGATGATATTCATCAACGTTTACAAAAACAACATTAACTTTAATACAGACACGAATAATTTAAGTAATGTATACAACAATTTAATATCCAAGATTGCTTATTAGCTTTATATAGGTCTATTAAATTCGCGGTATTTTCGTTTCTTATCTTACTTGATTACCTTGACATTGCAATATAATTTTTGATTATACATCTCGTGTCAATTGTTTGTCATTCTTAGTTATTGTTCATATACAACATTTTAATTATTGACCTTTTTAATAATATTTTAACGAGTTATTTATGTTATTTATATTGCGTATTAGTTGTCATGTTGTTTGGAGTTGAGGACGTCTCCACTCGAACTTTTTTGTGTAAGTTTCTTGTTTTGTACCTAAAACGTATTATTTATTATACAATAAGCAATGTGTAACTTACGTACAATATATTTTAGTGGTTTGAAGAAGTGCACACATGGTTGCACGAAACGTCGCCATATTAAAAATCTAAAGTGGTTTAATTGCCCCTCCTAGTGAAGAGTGTTCCTAACCAATTCATTAATTAAACATTTAAAGGAGGACGTAACTACATTACTTGATTAAAAAGGAAATTAAAATCAAAAAGGATAAATGGTTGAAGTATCTAAGTAGAAAAAATGAACTAAACTACCGAGAATACAAAAACCAAAGACTAAAAGTAAAAGAACTTGTCACCCAAGCAAAACAAAGGGCATGGGAAAATTTCGGCCAAAAAATGGAAACGGAGTATCATACAAACCAAAAACTGTTTTATAAGTTACCTAAAAATTTGAGAACTGAAAACAAACAACATGCGATAAAACAAATAAAATATGGCAACGGAAGTATCATTACAGACAAAGAGAAGATAATGGAACGATGGAGAACATACTTCGAAAACCTATACTTTCTACAAACCACAAAGAAAAGACAACCAATAAAATGTAAATTGATGACAAATGAGAACAGTATAAAGTTAGAAGAGATACAAGATAGTATTTATACTCTTAAAAATGGGAAAGCTGCTGGGTTTGATTGTATAACTACGGAAATGTTAAGGTGTATGGGTAATAAAGGGCAACATATGCTTCGGATAATATGCAACAAAGCCTGGAGTGAACGAACTTTGCCAAAAGACTGGGAAGTGGGTTTAATAGTACCAATATTCAAAAAAGGTGATAGAAGAGATTGCAGTAATTATAGGGGTATCACTCTGTTAAGCAACGTGCTAAAAGTGTATGAAAGGGTACTCGAAAAACGATTAGTAACAAAACTAGAATCTCGGTTAGAAGAGTCACAAAGCGAATTTAGAAAGGGACGAAGCATTCAGGACCACATCTTTACATTACATCAATTAAATGAAAAACTAAGAAATACAAAAGTAAAAATGTACTTAGCATTTCTAGATTTAGAAAAAGCATTCGACAGATTACCGAGAGCAGTGGTAGAAGAATGCTTAACAAAAACAGGAGTTGATGCAAACCTGACACAAGCAATTATGAGTCTATACAGGAACAATAGAAATTTCGTTAGAACAGACAACATGCTTTCAAAAGATTTTCCGGTGAGCAAAGGTATACGGCAAGGAGGAGTCATAAGCCCAATGTTGTTTAATATAGTATTAGATGATGTCATTAGTTTTAGTTTACAATGGCGGAAAGTGAAAATGCTTTGAATTTGCTTCCCGACAAACCATGTAAGCATTGCAAAAGTATACCCAAATTGGGTTTAAAGTGTAAAAATTGTGGTAGTGTTTTGCATCCTGGATGCGTAAAATACATAAAAAATGTTAAATTGATTAACGATAATCAAGTAATATGTTGTGCAAATAGTGAAACCGAACAAGTTGTCGCTAGTGAACTTTGCACCAATATTAATGCTACGAATATCGTCAACAACAGCGACGTAAGTTCAATCGAAATTAATTATTTAAAATCGTTATTAGCTCACAAAGACCTAATAATTAACAATCAGCAAGATACAATTGAATCGTTAAAAGCTCAAGTAGGATTATTAAATACATTGTTATCTTCTACTTCTCTTAATACAGTAGCCGGCTCTCTTCAACAAACTAGTAACTATATTCAATCATACAGTGACGTCATCAAAAATCAAAATCCGTTAAAAAAGAATGCAATCGAAATGCGTGGAAATAAATCAAACGTAGATAATGTATCCAAAATAATACTAACAGATAACTCAAAATCCTTGAAAATTGCAAATAAACAAAAATCAAAAATGAACGAAATACTTAATATAAATAGCGATTTACCTTTAAATAACTCACAATCTAACAATACGGTACTCGATATAGAATTATCACCAAACAATGCAGGTTTCGTAACGGTTTCTAATGAAAGAATTAAAAAAAACAAAACAACTTTAGGAACGAACATTGCCGATAATGAGAATGCAATTGTAAATAATAACAATGTAGAAAACGACTGGTTTTCGGTTGTTAGAAAAAAACCCAAAGCACTTAATCGTAAGTACAATCCAGGAACGTTTGGTTCATGTGAAGATAGTACTTTAAAAGCAGCTGAAAAATATGTTCATTTACATATCTACCGTTTATCTGTAGATTGTACGGAAGACATGTTAATTGACTACTTAAAGTCTAAAAACATCAAAACAGTTAAATGTAATAAACTTACGGCGAAACATCCAGAAGAATATTCCTCTTTTAAGGTATCTGTTGCTGAGAGAGAGCTGGATACTGCAAAGGATCCGAAGATTTGGCCTGCAGGTGTAATCATTAATCGTTTTTTAGTGATACGCCCAAAAATACCGAAACCGGAAACATAATTCAAAAGTTTTCCGTGTTTCACATAAATATACAGTCTCTGCGTTCTAAGATAATTGAACTTGAATCTTACATACAATCTTTAAACTTAGATGTGATATGTGTTACTGAACATTGGTTAACAGACAATGAATTAAGCGGCGGTTTAAAGCTACATAAATTTTTGTTAAAATCATACTATGCTCGAAAAATAAGCGGTCATGGCGGTGTGCTAATCTTGAGTAAACCAGGTATATGCTTTAAAAAACTGGATGACGTTAATGAGTTATCGGTAGAGATACACGGAGAAATTTCGGCTGTAATGTGCACCGACTTTAATATAGTTATTGTGACAACATATCGTTCACCAAATGGCGATTTTAAAGTTTTTCTTGATATAATAAATAACTTACTATCTAAACTTTTAAAATTTAAGAAAATCATAATTGTTGGAGATTTCAATGTTAAATTTAACAGTCCCGATGAAAAGAATACCGCAGATTTATGTGGAGTGTTTACTACTTATGGTTTTTGTCAAACTGTACATTCAGCTACTAGGAAAAAAAATTGTTTAGATAATATTTTTATAAATTTCTGTTTGCAATCTTTTGAGTGCACAGTACATGACACTAATCTTTCAGATCATTTTGGTCAAATGTTAACTGTATCTGGAAATTTTTGTAAAACTGTTAGTAATAAGTTTATTGAAAAAACTGTTCGACCCATTACAACTAGGGGTTGTTATGCATTATTTTATATACTTAGTAATTGTAATTGGCATTATCTAGATCTAGAATATCTTACTTTTGAAACTAAATTTAACATATATTTTTCTAATTTTATGGATGCTTTTTTAATAGCTTTTCCAAAGAAAGTATTAAAAACTTGTGTTACTGACAATAATGTTAAATGGTTCAATTCTGAACTGAATAATCTTAGAGTTAAACTGTCGAACATTAGTACTTTATATCGCACATATAAATATCCTATATTGTTAAATGCTAGAAATCATTTAAGATCTTGTTACAAACAAGCAATCATAAGAGCAAAACGTGCAGCAAACGATAGATTAATAAAAAATTCTAATAATAGCATCAAAACTATGTGGCAAATTGTTAATTCGCACAGAGCGGAAATGCAAGACAATAATAATGAAATTAATATTGATGTTAACGTACTTAATAAATACTTTGTAGAAAATTCTATAAATAATGTGACATTCAAAAATAATTCACAGTTAGTTTTAAGAAAAAAAATTGTTAAAAATAGTAACTTAGATTTTAAATTTTCTTTTAAGCTGGTTTCACAAGTGGAAGTCAGAGAAATAATATATTCGTTATCGGATAGTCAAACGAAAGATATATTTGGAATGTCCACTAAAATTATTAAGAAAAATGTTAGTTTGTTAGTAGAACCATTGACTAAATTAATCAATTTATCGTTTTCCAATGGAGTATTCCCTGATAAACTAAAAAGCTTTAGTACTGCCATTATATAAAAAAGGTGATAGAACAAATTGCCAAAGCTACAGACCTATTTCTGTACTTCCTATAATGTCAAAAATTTTTGAACGTGCTATATACAATCAAATAACTTCACATTTTGAAAGTTCAAACATATTTTATTCAAACCAGTACGGGTTTAGACAAAAGAAAAACACTTGTGATGCTGTTAATTACTTTGTTAAGCATACTTTAAAATGTTTTGAAAAAGGTGAACAATTACTAGCAATATTTCTAGATTTAAGTCGAGCTTTTGATTATGTATCGCACCAAATCCTACTGACTAAATTAGTTAACATATATAATTTTGATCAACTCAGTTTGGATTTGATAAAATCTTACTTGTCAAACAGAACTCATGTTGTACGGATTAAAAATGTCACATCATCCGAATTAATAGTGGAAAAAGGAATCCCTCAAGGTTCGATTTTAGGACCATTGTTGTTTCTAATTTTTATAAATGATTTGCCATCAAGCTTTCCAAATGATGCAAACTGTATCTTGTACGCTGATAATGTGACTATATTAATAAATGGTGAAGATGAAAACACAATTTTAAAACACTCCGAGCAACTAATGTCATCGGTAGACAAATGGTGTAATATTAACCAGCTACAACTGAATAAAAACAAAACAACTAAAATGTTATTTTCATTAAAAAATATAGTCAAATACAATTAACACTGTTAAATTTTTAGGAATTACGTTAGATGTAAAATTAAGCTTTATGCAGCATATTAATAATTTATCAAAAAAAAATTAATTGTAATATTTTTATTTTACGTCGTCTAGCCGATAATGTATTTCAAGATGTTTTAAAATCGGTATATTTTGCTATAATCCACGCCCACTTAAATTACTGCAATTTAATATGGGGAAATTCAGCTTCTGCGAAAAAGATTTTTGCTCTTCAACGTAAAGCAGTTCGTATATTAGGTGGTTTAGGTTACCGAGAGGACTGCAAAAATATCTTTATTAAACAAAAAATCTTAACCTTACCTTGCATATATATCTTAAATTGTGCAATATTTGCAAAAAAACAGAACAAGAATTTGTAGTTAGGTCTGACATTCATAAATATAATACTCGTCAAAATGATGAATTAGTTTTAAATTTCTATCGTTTAAATAAAACGCGTAATAGTTATGTGTACACAGCAAAAAAAATATTTAGTTATATTCCTTCAGAAATTAGAAAACTCGGTTTAAAAGATTTAAAATGTAAAGTGAAAATGTACTTGTTACAAAAAGCTTTTTATTCTTTAGAAGAATTCTTTAATTGTAAGCACAGTTTTATGTAATTACTTATAAGTTTTGACGTCTGTAAATGTTGTAACATATTTAGCAGAAATAAAGAATTATTATTATTATTATTATTATTATTATTATTAAAGAAACAAAAAGAGAAGCAAGTAAATTCTACGTAGGACATAGAAACATGGAACCGGTATGGATTAATGAATGTGTCTTTGCCGACGATTTGCTAAAAGGAAAGTGACCTTCAAAGAAATATAGACATCTGGGTTAACAAACTGGCAGAAAAAGGACTAAAAGTGAGTGAACAAAAAACTAAAGTTATGGTCAGCGGAAAACCGGACACTACTATAAATATATCCATAAACGGGAAACCAATAGAACAGGTAATCACCTATAAGTATCTCGGAGTGCATGTTAACAACAAGGGACATCAAGACACAGAAATAAATGCAAGAATAGAAAGTGCTGCAAATGTGTACCATACAATTAAAAACAGTTTCCTGGGGAAAAAGGAGGTAACATTAAAAACCAAGATAAATGTATATAAGACAGTTTTTATCCTTATATTCATGTTTGGATGCAAAAGTTGGATTCTAACAAAAAAGGTGAGAAGCAAAATTCAGAGTATGGAGATGAAATTTTTGAGAAAAATATTAAATGTAACAAGAAAGGACAAGATCAGAAATGATAACATCAGGGAAATATTGGAAGTACAAGCAATACACGAGTATATTGAAAGATGCCAACTCAGATGGTATGGACACCTTATCCGTATGAATACAGAGAGACCTGTGAGGAAAGTATGGGAAATACAAAGAAATTAAAAGAAATCAAGAGGACGACCAATTACAACATGGAACCAGCAGATAGCAGAAATATTGGCTAAGAGAGGATGCACCATAGCGCAAGCAGTAACCTTGGCTACTAGCAAAAGAGATTGGGCAAAATTTGTATATAGCATAGAAAGCAAATGAGTATATATTTATTATTTTGTCACATGTATTATATTTTTATAGAATTTATTATTTATTTTAATTAGGTATTGTTAAACTAAAGGATTTGGTACATACATAAGTTGCTAGTTTAGTTAAGGAAAAATTATTAATGTAAATTAAGAATCTTTTTATTTTATCATTTTTTGTAACTAGATTGTAAGGCACCTTTACACTCTACGGGGTAGAAAAAGATCTGATTATATATATATAATTGATTTTTTGAAAATAAGAAGCTAATCCTGAAGTACCTAATTTTTTTAAATATTTTTCGTATTGCTTTATTTCTTTTTCTCATTTCCTAAAATACTGATATTGAACATCTTAACATAGCGATCTTTAATCTCATTTTTAGAGAATAGTTTATTAAAACACAAATTACAGTATGAACGCGCTTCAATCACGAGACCGGGTTTCATACACTAGCCGCGCAGCGGTGAGTTTATGAAGCGGTCGAGTGATTGAAACGTATTCTATGACGTGTGTTTTATACTATTTTCTCTATTTCGATACAATAATTAATATTTTTTGTATAATTTTAATTTTAAAACAACATTGGGAAACTTTAATATTTTATTGAATTGGCAACACTTACACTTTGACATATTGAAATTCATGTGTTAACCTAAAATCTCATACAAAATCATCTCTTTATACCTTTATAAGTAAATACTTTGAATTAATAGGACGTTTTTATTTTATCTTGGCATCAAAATTGTAATTTCAATTGTTAAGTTGAAATAATTTTGATTTCTTTTTCATGTAACGTCAACTTACGATGCAGAGATACCAACTTTGAAAAAACTAACATTACTAAAATTCGTGTAAAAATTTGCTTATTCTTACACGGATTTTAGTGTAAGAATTGCTAATTCTCATGTTGAAATAAAGAAAAAAAAGTCCTAGGTTTAAAGTAAAATTACCGAAAATGTCAATCATATTATCAGAAGCAGATCATGAAAAAACATGAGATCATATTATTTGTAGTATCAGCATTAGCTATGCTGGTTTGCGTTATATGGGAGAATCTTTAATTCTAAAAATTAAGTAATTTACGATATGAACATTATAATTAAATGTGATAAAATTTTTGTAAATCGTCGATCTAACAAATCTTAAAACAAAAAAGTTTAATTGACGCTATTATTAAGCGCAGTATACCTTTAATTTTTATTTGTAATAACGTGTAATTATGCTTTAAAACAGAATGTTAGTTTGTTCTATTTTAATTCATTTAGTTTTTGCTACATTATACATTTTTATAATTAAGTGGGGAATACAAATATGTTACTGTGTGCACATTTTACTTAATTTAATTTATTTTTTGTGAGGCAAAATGTTTTGTCTTTTAGACTACTAGTATTGAATTTTTTTAAATCTCCATTATAGTAGTACATTCTTTAAATTTTATATTATTTATTTATTAATAATTTGTAAGAAAAACCATTTAATAAATTAAAATTTAGTGATACATTTTTAGATTTTACAAAATGATTAATTATAGTCTATGTAATTGTGTGAATCAAGCCGTCCCTTACGCATCATTAAACACCACATTTCCGTCGTTGTTCCATTCACCACATCAAAACAATCCAACTGCAATATTTGCTAACTTTTCTGTTAATTAACTTAATTAATTGCATCCAATTAACGTACCACTACATAACATTCAATTTAAATTTAAACAGTAAATCCGTATCTATTAACAAAATAAGATATTACACGTGGGTATTTAATAAATAGCCAGTTATTAGAAAGTAGTTAAATACTTTTTATGAAGTTATATAACATTTTTTTTTAAATTGACCTTTAAGCTATAAAATTTTGAAAATATCAATAATTAAGATACTTAAATTTTGCGTTTTTGTTTTCAATAACGTGACTGTTAGATAAGATAATTTTCTTCAACTTAATGTCGTGATTAATTAAAAATATAAAACTCTAAAGTAATTCTTATAATGGTTTTATGGCAATTTATAAAATCGTGTGTTGTGTTTAACGAGAGAATTTATTTTTTTAAGAGGCTGGTTAAACATAGACTATCAGCTCCCAGTTCAAATTGCGTTTAATGCTTACACAACCTAATAAAAAAATTATAAATATAATATTTGCATTATTATAACAAAAAATATTAATTACAATTTCTAATTAAAATCAAGTTTTAAAACTGCATTTTTTAAAATTAATTAAAACTGTAATTAAAAGATAATATTTTTAAGTTTTGCATAAATTTTCAATAAATTGGATGACAAAAATACAAAAAATAGATTTTAGAACAAATACGAATTTTAGCAATTTCAGATTTAGTACAATAAACGTTGTGTTTTTGATGCTGAAAATAAATTAAATTTTTAATTATGTGGTTTATACATATTTTTATTGCACTAGGATTATTTATAACTGCTATACGAAACGTAATATTGAACACAATATAAAATTAAAAACAATAATTTATTTAAAGTAAAAGTAAAAGTAAGAAATAGCATTGTTTGATAACATCATGCGATTGGTGTTGCATCATCACAATTAAAGTAAAATTTATTGTTAACTATTGAAAGTGAACTAATAAATAATATTTCTACGTGCACGTTTTATTGGGTTGAGAAACTTGGATGAAATGTATAAAATTAATCATTATAAGTAATCTTTGCTTTTTATTTTTGCTATTGTTTTGGGTAATACTAGACGTGACTAGCGTTACATAATTACATAAAATGTAAAAAAGATATTTTATTACGCACGTTTGTATATATACGAAAATTTAAGCAGTCAAAATATTACGTACTTATTTTTATGAAAATAAAATATGTTTTATTAGAAGATAAAACAAAGGATTGTATTCAAAGTTATATTTTCGTATGTTCTTCGTACAATTATTAATAAATACATACTTCATTCCTTCCTTGCAGCGTTTTAAAAGTTATTAATTAAAGCACAAAAAAGTTTTTTTTAAAGATAATGAATATAAATGCAAACAATATTTAAAAATAAAAGTTTTGTGTAGAAAACATTGATTTTTAGAAAAAAGTAGTATTTTGCATTTTATGTTGTTTAATTCATCAAAATTTCCAACGTCAAAAATTATACATGTCAACATTTCTTTCTTATTTATTCATTTGACATTTGGTTTCATGTAATTAATAATTAAGAGTTTTTTAATTAATTAAGATGCAACGCAGTCGGTGACAGAATAACACTGCGAATTTTTATAAATTTTATTTTGCTCGTTTTATAAAATTTGTTCTCATTGTTATTTTGTTATTTAAGTTGTCGATATTTATACGGTTGGGACCAAAAAAACTAGTATAATTGCTTAGGCAAATTTCTCTTAATGTTTAGTTTTTAATCAGCACCTTGTATTGTACCAAAATATAAAGTTAAACTTGTATTATTAACATTAATATTGTAACGAATTTTTTTATTAAAACTAATTTATTCAAACTACTAAAAATATTTTTACTTATACTAGAAATATGTACACTTTTAAATTAACCGAACTAATTAAATCTAATAATATTTAATAAAAACACTTACACTAATTTAAATCACTTACACCAAGATAAGATAAAGTCCGCGGATAGCTTCACGCACTTGTTTACACTAAAGTCACGTACAAGATTATTCTCCGTATATTTATCCACACTCATGCGCTAACGACTTATTTATTTAGACTTCAATAATCTTCTTGACACTGCTGTCTTTGCATTACGGCAATAACTGACCTACGATTTGTTTGTTCCGTATATATACACATTTGGGAAATCCTTCTCGAGTGTTCCATATCTTTCGGTATACGTTCTTGAAGATGGATAACAACTTTGAGAAGGCTCTTAAATTTGAAAACGTTTCAATCTTCATTTTTTTAATTAAATACAATGTTAATATTAATATTCTAACTAATAAAAAAACAATTTAAACTATCGGAAGTTCAAGTTCCTAACCAAATTACACATAATTATTTTAAATATACACATCAAATACATCAAATGTTTTAAATCAAATTATATAGTAATGTATAGGGTCAGTAGGTGTGAATGTAAATGAAATTTGCAAGTTTGTAGCAATTTAGTATTTTTCATATTATGTAGAATTTTTTTCACTTTTTCTGGGTAGACATGTTTCTGTGGGTATTTGGAGCATACTTAGGTGATATAAGTGAATGCTAAGTTAGCAAAAAAATATTTTTTTAACATTTACATTTACTCCTTTCATTTACAATTATCCCGACAGGTCGGGGGTAAATTTAATAGAGAATCTTTGTAACGATTCAAGGCAGTGGCTTGAAATTCAGAGGAATTGTGAACAAACGTTCATTGAAAATCGTAGTGTATTTAGACTGACAATTGAGGTGTGTTTACAATTACCACATTTCTGTTAATCAATGAAGACAATAATATAAAAAATCAAAATTTATTGGCATCAAATGACAAAAGCAGTTACTGTTTATTGTTCGAACACATTAATAGTACCAGGAAACTCAGAAACGATTTGGCAGCAGTCTTTTATCATCTTCGGCACTGACAGAATACCAGTTATCATGTCGAAAGTTATATCTGAAATGTCTTTATCTTTTACTATAAACTGAGTCGCAAACTTGTGATAGCGTCAGTATCCCTGAACTGTAATTTCCCCTTCTTCTTCATCAATTTTTTTAATGGAACATACATATTTGTAATGAAATGTTTTGCGCGTACCACCGACAAAGTCAACCAAGAGAAAGCATTCCACAGTTAACCGGTTCCATTCAGGTTTTTCATACCCAACTTCTGGTATAGATTCTGCGGTAATAGAGTTTAAAATGTTCTCGTCGTTATCAGATGAATCCTGACATAGTTACGTTTCAGGTTTTTCTGAAGGATCCTTTACAAAAACCTTTATTTAGCGTTTCTTAGAAGAGGCCTTTCTTTTTTTCATCTTTTTGACGTTTCTTCGTTTCCGCCTGTTGAAGTTTTATCCAAAACTTTCTCAGTTGTTAGAATCTCTTCATATTTAATTGGCTTTAAGCGAGGCACTATCTGCAGTTTTGTTTTTCCTGCGTCTACTGAAACAAACTGAGTTTTATTATTATTTATACAACCTTCAAATATTTCGATTATCTTCGTAGGTGTTTTCAGTAGGGTTTTGATGTAATATTCAAATTTGCGGATGTAGGTTCAGTTACATTAATAGAAGGACAATTGGAACCAGATGCGGATACAGCAGTAAAAGCTTTATCTTCAAAAGGCACAGTAAGAGGCGACAATGCTGCAGTGTCCTGTAAATTCAGTAAGTTGCTATCAGTTGGAACGGAAGAGTTTTGGGGCGTTTCGTTGCGTTTTTTAAGTTTGGCTTTATATCTCTGTAAAGCGATAGAATTAAAATCGGATTCAGGGAATTTTGTACAATCGACTGGAAATGTTCCGCTTGAAATAAATCCATTCATGATATTCCGCGGGTTCATAGACTCTACCCATACTTGTCTCAATAATTCTACAAATTTGTCTTTGGAAAGTCGTCTGGAGTCCCTCTTTTCTATTTGTTGCTTGGCAAAAACTATCAGTTTCTTTTCCCAGTTTGTTTTTATACGTCCAAATACGCTTTTGTCCAAAGGCTGAATTTTGTCTGTTAAATGGCTAGGGAATTTAACCACATGTATATTATTATCTAATGCAGTAGTCACAATACGGTAACTAGTATGACTACTATGGCCGTCAAACATAAGAACAGCTGCATGATTTTGTAAATTATGGGTACTCTTAACAGTCTTAACATAAGTTATAAACCCAACACTAAACCATCCAAAAACTGTGATTCCTCCATCCATCCATTCGAGGAAGTAGTACACAGTGCTCTTGCTTGTACTGCATCGCCCTTGAAAACAATAAAAAGTGGCATAAAACAGCCATCTGCTGAAATTGTGGCCAAGACTGTAATAGACTCGCGCTTAGAACCACCCTAACTAAACCTAAAAATACAAAAACAGTGTAAATACTATTTCCATAAACATAATGTTAAAATTAACGTACCTTTCCCTTTTTTACCAATAGCTTTTACTCGCTTTGGGTCTTTACAAAATCCATTTTAGTCCGTATTAAATATTAACTGTGGTTTATCTTCTAATTTGTTGACTTTTATTAATGCATCAATCTCTTGATAAAAATGGTATATGACTTCAGGATCTCTAGCATCTCTTCTGGCATTCTGCAATACCTCAGGCTTTTTAAAAGACATACTTGGATGCCGCTTCATGAACCCATAATACCAATCGTCCCCTGAAATTCCTTCTTTAAACGGGGTTCTCAGGTTATTACAAGTAACGTACTCAGCAACAATTTCCTTAATTTCTTCTCTGTCACAAGCATAGCCCATTCTCGCTTTGGCTTTAATGCAGTTTTCAAGTTCATCTTCAACTTCTTGATTCAAAGTTGTAGGTTTGCCCGTCCCCATTTTTTCAACAGAATTCCAGCGTTCCTTTAGTTGCTTGAAAACTACTGCCTTTGGCACACCATAGATTTGTTCTACTTCATTATAGGTGTGGTTTTTGTTTTGTATATCTTGGACAGCTCGTAATAAGTCATTTTGTGTATAATTAGATCCAGTAGTTTTCTTGTTGTATTTTCGAACCATGCCTAGTGTAAGAAAGTTTTTTTGAACCTTTGTTGTATTAATTTTTTTATTAGATGTTATTAAAATCCATACACTATAGTTGTAATTTAATAAACAGGAAATTTAATAGATATAACCCCAAAAAATATGTTCACATTAACCCCTAACAGTTATTTACATTTACCCCGCATGCAAAATTTAATAGAATAAATGTAAACATTCACCACGTGGTGGACTTGTTTGGAACTTTGGAACGTTTTTATTAATGATAATAATGTACAAGATCTTATTATTCCCAAGAAATAATATTGATAATAATAATTTACCTTAAAGAGATGGTCTCACAAATTTTTCTCTCACGTTGGTAGAAGTGAACACAATTATATTATAGCGGTTTCAGTTAAATCATACAATCAAACGGCTTTGTTACGTAAATGACATTGACTGAATTGCTGACGTTTGTTGAGACACACGCGAGCTGAACAGTATTGCCAAACATAACTTACAATGTTTCAATCTTATAAAAATCGAGCGTTTACAATTACCCCGGATTTACATTTACCCCACCTGACCATACATCGACACCCGCGGTCAATAAAAATGAACATATTTAGGTAGAAATAGAAAAACGTGGTCACAATCTAAAGGTACGGACATAACGGAGACCCTTGCGTAAGCGCATTGCTCCGACCCAAGTCTGGTACCTTAGACCGTCGCGTCGCTCCGACCATAGCGCGTAGGTGGTCACATTGACGCCTCCACCATCGTATTTGCATTTCAGTTTAAACCGTGAAAGAGCGTCATAGACATGGATGTTTTAATATCTTCTTCTGATGACGAAGACGTGTTACTGGACTCAAGTGCTAAAAAATGGTACCTATATAAAAAATCACAAAAACGCACAGTTCATCTTCTAAAAAAGAAGCGTTTTCAGTATGGTGAATCTGTACAGCGATCATCATCTACCTCTTTTCTTGTTGAATTTAATTCAATCATTGCCTTTTTACTTTTTCTATTCTCTTCTCTCCTTTTTAAGTACTCAATTTTCTCCCGTTCTGCTGTAATTAAAGCTTCACCAACGCAGTCCTTTTTGGCAGACCTTTTAGCTTTTTTCGTTACTAGCGTTGGTGAACTCCGGTGCCCCTGACAAAACAACTGACTCGGCGACAAAAGATGGAGCTTGAGAAGAAGTTTCATCGCTAGTTTCGTTTCCACTTCCATCATCGTCGTTATTGAAATTGCCTTCCGTTTCCCGAACGAACTGAAAAACGGTCAATCAGGGGTTTCCATTACCAAACCTTTTAATTGGTTGCTCTGACAGCTTTTTCATGAATGTTTGCCGCAGCCTCTTTCACTGAGATTTTGCGGATGCCGCTGAAAAGGAAACATAACGCGATTTTATTGTTAAATTTATGAAATCTAATAAGAACTTATAAAATATGTTTCTAACCTTCTAACACCTTACATCTTTGTTAGATTTCTTTCTACCGGACTGTCCTTCAGAGGTTTAGCCTTTTCATTTCGAATGGGAAAAATTGTAATAGAAGTTACACAATTATTATGGGACGTCCTTTCTTAGGAACATATGCCCGTTCCCTCGCAAAAGAACTTTAAAAAAATTGCTGACAATTTTTATAAAATTTGGAATTTCCCAAATTGTTTGGAAGCCCTAGATGGGAAACACATCCGTTTGCGATGTCCTAGAGGCTCTGTTTCAATGTTTTATAATTACAAGGGGTATTTTTCAATTGTACTTCAAGCATTAGTAGATGCAAATTATAGATTTGCCAATGATGATGTGGGAGGGTACGGAAAACAAAGCGATGGCGGTACATTTAAAGCTTCTCCATTATATAAAAAATGGTACACGGCTCGCTGAATATTCCAAAAAACCGTAAACTTCCTAATTCGAATTTAAAACTGCCGTATGTTATAATCGCTGATGAAGCTTATCCATTCATGAAAAGTTTGCTTAAATCCTACAGCAAGCAAGATGTAAATCCCGGAAAAGAAATGTTTAATAAACATCTATTTCGTGCGAGGCGTACGGTGGAATGTGCGTTTGGTATATTACAAGCCAAAAGGCAAATTTTGGATAAACCAATTCTTACGGATGTCAAGATAGCGGACAAAATTGTGAAAGCTATCTGTATACTACATAATATAGTCATTGACATGGAGGGCATGAAACACAACCTACAGGATTTTCAAATCGACAACCATGCACCTAATCGACGAAACGCTAGTGGAAGATTTAATGACGAAGCAAAAGTTGTACGAGAAGGTTTTCAAACTTATTTTATGCAAAACAACTAATAAATATTAAGTAAAACTGTAAAACAGCTATAATAGGTATATTTACTTACCTGGTACACCACATTCCTCTGCAATTTCTTTCCATAATCTATTTAAAATTACACAATTGTGATGATATTTGTTTCTTTTGTTCCATATAGCCTCTCTCACAAATACAAGTCCGATTAATTTTTTTTGTCTACCATTGTGTGAGCGATGGTCTAGGGTCGAGAAAGTACTAAGCCCAACTCCATGGTGCCATGGCCTGGCTCCGATCTATGCGCGGAGCGGGGGTCGAGGCGCCAATATGACCGCTAACATTTAAAAGCACTAACTGTTTGTTTTGTGATCAATGCTAGGGTGCTGTGCTAAGGTCGGAGCGTTGGTCAGCGCCCACTAAGACAAGAAACTACCTTAACCCTTATAATCTCTCAGGCAAAAAACTTAAAATTAAGTGATATATGTATGAATCTATGTTCAATTTCGTTAACAATTAGATATATAAATAATTACAAAAAATTATTTACATAATAACAATAAGGTAATTTTAATTAACTTGGATATTAAATAACTACAAAGAAACCAATAAAATTATTTAAGCAACAAAAAATGCAACGAGAAAGTTTTAATTTTCAAGTTTATTATTATTATTTAACGAATAATTATGAATAAAAGAAATATTGAAGATTGTATTATCCATTATAAAGTCTTTAACACAAAATTCAATTATAATTGTAAATACTTTAATGCCTTTCCTATATGTTTCTTTTTTATTTATTAATTATTTGCGGCTACATGTTTCAACCTAATGGTCATCATCAGGCTTTTAAAATTGTCAACACAATAGTAAAATCTAAACCTTAAAATTCTTAATATACTTACAATTAATAAATAAATTAATAAATGAAAATTAAACAGTTTGTCAAAATGACAATATAAATTAAACAAATTTTTTTTACGAGAAAGGTATATAAAATAATATTATTAACAAGAAAATTAAATAAAAATAAAAATAATTTAAATAAAAAATGTTATTTAAGAAAAAGAAAATAATTTTCAAAATTAACAATTTCTTTTAAACATGCATCTGGTTCTAAGTTTTCAGGTTTAACAATTATCTCCAAAAAATTTAATTTTAGAATTTTATTGCAAATATGAAGTATTTTGTAGTTACTTTTATAACCAAAACAGTGGTTATATACTAATATATGATGAGCGAAAGAAGATTTATTATATAAATTAATACCAACATTATTGTTTTTAATGTAAAAAAAATATTCTGCTATTTTTGTTCGAAATTTACGGCCGGTTTGTCCAATATAAAAAGAGCTACAGCTACCACAATTTAATTTGTAAACACCAGATTTATTTAAAATATCAACTTTATCTTTACTATTGACAAGTAAAGATTTTAAATTAAATTTAAATGAAAAAGAAATATTAATATTATGCGTTTTAAATAAATTGTAGCCGCAAATAATTAATAAATTAAAAAGAAATATATTGGAAAGGTATTAAATTATTTACAATTATAAAAACATAAATATTTTTATTTTATGTTTCACGTTTTATTCAGGAATATTGATTTTAATTAATTAAAAATCTTAAAAAGTGGCAAAAAACAATTTTATATAGTCATGTAGTCAAATGACTTTAATAATTGAAATGCTTGGTTACGAAGTATTTGCTAAATTTAGGTATGAATGAATAAAGTTAAGAATGAAACGATACATTTAATACATAATAAACATAATATATAATTTAATACACATAGTATATAATATAATACATGTGATAATATAAAATACAAAAATTGCCACTTTAGTACATTGTGTAACATTATTATTAATACATTCTTCTAGATGTTTCCTCATGCTATTTACAAAATTTCCGCAAATTGTAGAATTCCGTAATAATTCCCACGATGTCGTGAGGTGTTAAGAAAGTTTCTGCAAGTTTCTTTCTCTTACCCCATTGAATCCTACGTCATTCCAACTTTTTACCATGGGAGCCCAAAGATTTTCAATCGGGTTAAAGTCAGGTGATTTTGCTGGTCATGGTAACAATTTAATTTCGGGATAGTCATCAAACCATTCATTAACCATTCAGGCTGTGTGAATACTGCAGTTATCTTGCACTACTATGTTGTCCATTTCTTCTTCATGATACATTGTCCTTACTGTAGATAACAATATAATAATACATTTTCTAATAACTGGATGTATTCACTCGAATTAAACCTAGCTGGGATACTCCTTCATGTTTAGACCCTGTTACGGACGAAATTTTCTTTACGTACGCCTATGTATTTCGATTTGAAATTAGATTCGGGTTTTGACGCCCTCTACCGATCGCTTTCTCGTTGGTTGACATTTGGCGGAAAATCGTCATACGGTAAATGGCATAAAATGGTCTGTACGTGTTGAATATTATGTATATCCGATACCATCCAGAAAAAATGGAAATCCAATTATAATTAGATTAATTATCTAGAATATTTGGAGCGTTACAGGGTAAGCTATTGCCGTCATTTATGAAAAATTCGTTCGTAATTCTTTCTTCATTTTAACAGCCATTTTTCTTTCCTCCACTTCGAACATTTTACGTTCTCGATAAGAGGATAGTGGAAAATATTTCTACTTAAGTCATCACGTTACCGCACACGTGCGCTGGCGGAAGGCGGTTTCCACGCCACGAAATAGGGTCTTGCTAATCCTTTCCGGGGCAAATATTGCTACACGTGGAGGACACGACGGGGTATCAACCACCTGTTAGACGTCACTACATATCTGCTTGTTATACAGAAGATTGGTGGATACCCAGGGCCGACGTTAATTATAATATCAGCCACCTGTTTGGTTTCACTATATACAGTAGTCGATGCACGTTTTTTTTGGTGATATAGATTTCATGAATTATTAAATACGAATTATTTTAGCCGAACTATCCGTTGTGAGTTGGGGGTTGTGACACGATTCGTGCTTACTGTTTATTACAGGCCACGGAAGAGGAAAAACGTTTTTCTTCGGTCTAGTGGATGCTGAGATTCGGGTGAGTTATTTGAATTTATCTTAGGTATATCGTTGTCACGAACAATTACTCACAAACTGTTGTATTCAAACTTAACGTTCGTGAATACAAATAACGTGTAGCTACCAACAGGGTATGTACGATCAGTGAAATTACTGTCTCGCGTACTGTATGTAGATGAAGGACATTTATTTCGAATTATGGTAATTGTGTGTGGTGGGTTGCCGATGTTGTAGGCATCGAAGTATTAAATCTTTTCTATAATTCTCTCAATTGACTTGTTACAAAATCAAAGGTTAATACCGTTGTTAATAGTTATCATGAACTCTTCTAGTCTTTAGTATCCCCAACTTCAATGTATAACGACTTTTGATTATTATAAATGAAACTGTGATAAATGTTAGTTATAAACTGAAAGCGATTAAATTTGTTAATTATTTCTCTTGTGCTTATTGTTCCCTACGAACCAATTTGGGCTACTCGAACAACTGAGTAGAGGGATTACGAATCTTCGAGTTGTTCTGAACCATTCTGTTGTGAGCGGACGGAAGTATCATTTTGGATAAGCTCTGGCGCCCTGAAACATCTGTTATATATTTATTCTGGACCTCCCCATCTCCGACTATTGCGAGTTTGGCCGTGCAAGGTTCGTAAAACCGAAAAACTTGTAACAACCTCAAAATCCTGCGTTGATTTGTCCGCTGCTTTTATTTGGAAGAACGTTTTCAACATTATGTCGAGTTCCATTTTGTCGTCATAGTTGAACAGAAGCATCTTGAAACAACAAAAATTTTTTTTGTAAGAAAATATAACATTTGACCAGTCTCTATCTAATGTTTTTTGACAAAATTCTAGTGGTGCCATGGCATGGCCAGGAGTTAAAACTATTTTTCGGGCGGGTTGTCGATTATGTATGCCAACCTCATGCAGCCGAGATCGGATAGTTAACACTACAACCCAGTCCTAAATTTTCACTGTTAAAGTAAACCTTATTCATAGGTTGTATGCATAATGGCGTAATCTTCAACTTCGGTAGTTATACGAGCTCTTCCAAGACGAACACTATATAATTCTCCCATTTCACTTCTCTTTATCCACCGTCTAACAGTTTGTCTCTATAAGTATTGTATACAAATTAATAATAAGAATAAGTAAATTAACATTACAGTAATAAAAGCAATTGAATGGATCGGGGTATTAAGGATACATGCCAAAGTATTTTTTTTCTTAATTTTAAAAAAGTCTTGACCAATAAGTGTAATTGCAGAAATTTATAGATAAAATAAAATTAGAACACTTACAGAAAGACCAACATCTTGAGAAGTTCTTGTTATAGACCAACCAGTTTCAGCTAGAGCTGCTATACGGCTAAGAAATACTAAAGAAGAATCCCCCTGATTCGGTCTTCTGGGCATTTTTGATTTAATAGTAGAATGCAAGCTTTCACTTGTGAAAGTTTTGTGACGCGGCAACACCCGAAAAATAGTGCTACATTTTTGATTTTATTACAAAATTAAATGACGGAAACACTATAAACACAATACTTCCGACGGAAAATCACTACTAAATTATAACTTACCCCGTAAGTAAAAAATACGATTTTTAAATTGTAAGTTTTTCCACTAAACCCTCTTTATTGAAAAATTACATATATTGTCTTAATCGATACTATTGTCTTGTTCTTGTATTGCCTTTTAAATCAGAAAATTAGAATCCCTAATTACTGTGTGTGCACGAAATATTAAAAGAAAAATACATAGATAATGTTATTTAGGATATTGACCTTTTGACAAATGAACTAATTAAAATTGTTAAATAAAATTGTTCATATTTGCTTCGTGATATTTTGGGCACCTTTTATAATCATAAATTTATTAAAAGTTAATACTTCTAAATAAAACGAAATAAAGAATAGAAATATTTTATTTATTTATTGTTAAATTTTAATTTTTTATTAAATAACAATAAATCACTTGCCAATTAGTACTTTTAATATGTTTTTGTTGAAATTAATATACAATTTAAATAACATTATGTAAGTATGTATTAATATGTAGATAATTTTTTGTAATTATTTATATATCTAATTGTTTACGAAGTCGAACATATATTCATATATAATTGAAATAATTCAGTTTATAATGTATAAAAAAATAATAACAAATCATAGATACGGTGGTGTTTCTTACCTCAGAGATTATAAAAGTCACGGTACTTTTCTGTCTTAGGCTGTGACCACGTACTTCTATTTCTATCTGAATATGACCAATTTCATTTACCGCAGGTGTACATATATACTGCTTTTCTTAAAAAAATTAAAATAGATTACCAGCTACTACGGTTTTTGTAAAAAAAGTAATACCATATTTTATATCGAATGCAATTAACAAGAAACGAAACTCTGTAAATGAAACAAGCATTTCGCAGAGTTTCTATTTACATACAACTAACTAAACAATTCCAGCTTTAGTTTTCCCAATCAATTTCTTTTTTTCAATTATAATTGCAGTACAATTTAATTACTGAAGCATATTACAATGTTTACTATTAAATACAGTTCAATGTTGTTTCTGGTATACAGAAATTGTATACACATTTTTTTGATAAATTTTAATATAACCTCTTGGGCATTTAAGAACAAGCCCGATTTATTAACTAAACAAGAACCCTACAAATCAAATTTATGTTTCATTAAAATTTTTATTGTAATTGGATATTGATTGTGTCAAGTTCTTACATTAAAACCAGTTCAAAAATTTATTATTAATTATAAAATAAAATGAAAACGAAGAAATTCTAACGTTTAACATTACGGTTTACAAAGTTAAACAAACTCAGATAAGCAAAAAACCGTTTTCACTCACGATTTCATCTTAAATTACACGAAAATATAGTGCATTTGTCTCTTGCGTTAGATATAAATAACGCTCTAATTTTGTTAGTTGTAATTACAAAAAATAATTGTTTTATTATCCAGAACATAATTCCACAATTATTAGGGATGTTTTAAAATACAAACATTTGGCAAAATGTTTATTCAGGGATAAAAGTTAATTGTGACAGACAAGTATTTTTAAAAGCGTACGAGATTTGATCGATTTGTTAGAGATTACAATTGAGATTGTGTAATAAAGCGAAACGAGTACTCTAAGGACTACATGCTGTTATGAAATAATGTATATGACTGGCTTTTGACAAAACCTCAAGTGTGTATGATGGAGTAGTTAATTTTATAATATAATCTGTAAGAAATCGAAATGAATTCGGACCAGCGTTAGTAGGGACTAAATTCCCACGTGGTTCAATAAATAGGGACACAAATCACACTTACGTGGTCACAGTAACAATGACTGATTACTACTCTAGAGATTTCCCAATAACAGACATAGTTGCGTAGAAAAAAGGATCAAAGTTCATTACATTTTGTGGTCAACAAAATTGAAAAGAAAAAACTCTTGATTCTGTAAAATAACTAAACGTTCATGTGCAATACATTCACCTACAAGAAAAAGAAAATCATCCACAGCTCATCAGCTTTGAAAAGATCAAGATATCGCGATGTCATGACCCTTTTATCAGGTGCCACGAGTTCTCATTTACTTGGAAGACTTGTAGCAATCCGTAGGATTTATTTTGTATATTGAAAAGTTTACGTTTGTCATTTAATTTTGGTTTACAACATACTTTAACAGAACTTTATTTTAAAATTCTTACTGTTCTTACCACAATGCTGTAAACGCGCCTTTTAAAACTATAAATCTTTAATTTAAAATTGCTTTAAGAATGATTTTTACTATAACTGTAAAACAAATGCGGTTTTCAAAAAATGAAAGTGTATATGTTATAAAATTTTAGTTATGGAGAAATCGATATTGATACAAAGTTTGTTGTAAATGCAGTTTTTTAAATTTAGTTTTAAATCATGTTTGTACTACTCAATGTTTTTATTTTACTTTTACTATTTGTTTAGTTTTTAATTAAATGAACGTTTACAAGATATCTATTTTTTCAATAGTTGTCGCGTGTTTTTTTATTAAAAACATAAAAATAAATAGATAACTATGCGAATAAGACTGCAGTTCAATTTTAATATATCTTTTTTTGTAACTTTAATACCTATTATAGTGACACAAGAAATTTTTTTGTTGATTTACTGTTTTTTGGGGTTGCAGGTAAGTTGATTTGATTTTTTTTGTTTGTCGATAACAAAATAAAATAGTAAAAATGCATCTCTAAGATTATTTTTAAGCCATATGGTTAGTTGTCACAATTCAAAAAATACCAAAAAATTTTAAAGATTAACACTGATATTTTTATTGATAAGATATAACTTTAAGACGGCCAAAAATAAAAACATTTTTCTAATTGATTTTTGTTTGTAACAATTAACATTTTACACAAAAGTATCAAGTTGGCCTGTGTTTCTTTCAGTCGGAGTATGCAGCAGTGGTTTCTACTCCTTAAAACTCCTCCAATGTAAAGTTGCATAATTTTTGGATTATTTTGCGCGGCGGAGAAGGTGTTTTTCTATAAGTGCATCTTATCCTTCAAATATTGAACACAGCACATAGCTTAATTACACTATTTACACTCATTTTTGTGTAGTATTATTATTTTGGGTTTACCTATTTTGTTTAAATTTCGCCGTCAGAATGAATACGTTTTAGCAATAGCACATTTTAACTTTTTTTGGGGTAGTGCAGACCAAGATAGCATCATTAAAAACAAACATAGTTTGTTTTTTACAAATTGTGATTAAAAGAGTTAGTTTGAAAATTTTGAAGCAGGATCTTTCACTATATCATTCGGCGAATTACTCATTGCAAAAGGACCATCATGTTGCTGGCCAACTTCCAGACACATAAAATGCTTTCCAATCTGCCAGTGCAAATATCTTTATATAATATTTGGCGTGTTTACTTAGTACGTACTGGAAGTCTAATAAAAGTTTTAATTTACATCTTCATTTTTCAAGCCTTTCGCTCCTAATTTTATACCAAAATGACGGTTTTTTAGATGTTTTGTCTTTGCTCTTCCTCTCCTTGAAAATTGACGTTTGAACCATACAGTTTTATTTTTTCCAATAAAAGCCAGTCAACTATTTTCTACTTCATGGTATAATTCGGTGTTGTTAAAAGCTTAAAAAGTATATGAAATTTATCTCCAAATCAACTTTTCTTGGCTGATTAGATGTGTAAGGTTAGAGGTAGTAGATATGACACCTGAAAGCAGATATAAGACCCCAACATCACATCACTTTCAGAGATCAACTACACTTCGACACTTTAAGACTTCCAAATCTCAATTCGAGACTTCACTTCCTCCAGCCGACTGCGGGAAGTACGTTCAGAAGAAATCGTCTTGTCGTGAGTGAAAAGCAAACCCAATCCGTCTAATCTAATTTCAACATCGAGTAATTGTTGATGTTGTTTTTCGTTTCTCTATTTCTTGCGAATCCCATTTTAATTTTGCATTCCTATAAGTATTAGTTCACTTTCTAATTCATTGACTTATATTTTATTTCTACTCACGCAGTACACCGTTAACAATTATTGTTGTTGAATGTTAGCTTAGGCGTAGCGAAAACGTTAATATCCTGTACAGATAAGCCAAACTCCTGGTAACTGTAAGCTGTAGATATTCTCTTAACCAATACAGTTACTTCTTCGATAGTAGTCGAACGGTAGCTTAGGCGTAGCTGAAACCTCTATTTATTCAACACCGTCACCCCTCGTAGTTGTAGACCGCAAATATCTCCTAGCTAAACAATTGCGTTTTGGTAGTTGCTGAAACTTAGCGTCCAGCTAGCGGACACTACTACTTCCTCGTACTTTTCTGTTATATCCCTGGTGACTGTGGACCGTAGACGTTTTCTCAACAAACGCAGTTATCCTAGCTAGCGGAAACTTTTATTAATTTTGCACTCACAGTTAGTTAACCTCAAAATAATATATTGAATCGTACTTACTCTGTGAAGATGTTTCGTTTAATTCTGAAAGGAGAAGAAAGCTCCAACGAGTTAATTCATACCGAACACACCGTTTGTTTTATAGGATATTATTGGTAATTGATTTTAAAGTTAAACATTTTTATTACAAGTAGCCATCTTGTCCGTATAAGCTGAAAACGTTAAAAGGAGGATCTGGATTCCGATTCAAAGAAAGTTGGGTTACGTTAAAAATTATTGTAATAAATTCAAGTTTCAGTTAAATTTATTTCATGTTTTATACAAACATTTATTTATTTAATGAATTTATTGAATGTATTTTCTCCGACTGAAGACTAAAACGGAAAAGCCACGCAAGCATTGCGTGTTACATATTTTGTAGGCGCCACTGTCAATTCAAAAAGCAAAAGGCAGAAAGGGGTACCGTTCCAGTGTCTGATATTTCTTGCTCAAATAACAATCGGTGTTTGATCATCAAAGTTAAAATATTCTCCTAGATAGTTTTTATTTAGATATTTGTTACGGTAATACAACCGTAACCTACACTAAACGGTAGCTTTGAAGAGTGAGTCGTAAGTGATCTTCCATGTGCTGATTATGAAATAATTAGAAAAAGCGCCAAAAAGGAGAAAACATAGATTTATAGATGCCCGTTTACATCTGAAAAACACTAAAAATAAACAAACCCAACAACAGAAGTATAATAATGAATATATATTTATTGCAATGGCAACATAACATAGGAAAAAAACAATTACTACTACGAAGTATATGATAACAAATCGTTTATATTAAAAAAGGTAACAATAATAATATAAATTTTATTATAAGATTGAAATGACAATTGAGTCAGGACGTACAATTCAGAAAAATATCGATTTTTGATAATTACCTCTTATCTTAATACTATCCGTCAAATTAAAAAAAATAATATGACATTTAAGTTTAATAATTGCTAACTTTAATTAAATTATAATTAAAGAAGATGTGATAAGTTCAAAAAGCATCATGGATTTCAGCAATGCAAGATTTTTTAACACTATTGTCAGTAGTGCTCTCGTAAAAAAAAATTAAAAAAGACAGAGAGAACTTGTGTTACGCACAAAAATCAAACGTTAGGTGGCATTTAAGTAACTTAAGTTCCTTGCTTAATACATATAAAAAATAATGCACCCACGCATTTATATATAAATGTATACTCTTAGGGTTGTAGGAATTCTATCAAACTTTAAAATGCTTTATTTTAGTTTGAAAACAAACAACTTAAATTTAATGTTAAAAACTACAAAGTTTTTATGATAAAATTGGTATAAATATTGAAACTCAAAAATAAAATCATTACAATCATAATAGATGTTTAGTTAAAAACGTATTTACAAACTAAAATACATACTGGCATTGTTAAATATTTACAGGTAGCTTATCTTTCTCATTTTGCGTTCCGCACCGCATTCAGTGTGATCACGATCTGATTTATTTAGATGAAATTTTGTAATGCGTAACTTATGTTCCAAAATTTCTGTATATTTTGATCTGATTGATATTTTTTTTTATAATCCTTCGAAAACATAAAAACCAAATATAACATAAAAAAGACATACGATACAAACTTGGAATTTTTATTATCAATCACATCGTCTAAATTTAAGCGTATTGAATCTTCTTTTCGACACGCAGCAAAGATCCCAAATACTAAAATTGCTTTTGGTAGTAGATACTGTTTATCTGAAACTTATAACATAACATAAAATTTGTTTATTTGTTCTGTTTCTTAAAACTTTAATTTTTTTGGTATATGTCTTACAACTTGACACTTTTAGTTTTCTTCTTGTAGTTTTGACACGTCTAGTTTTTGGATATTTGCCTATAGTTAAAACAGATGGAAATAACTCCCACCCACAAATGTTTTTGTAATACGCCAGTTCAAAGTAAACGGCAAAATTACTTTAAAAGCCTGATGCACTTCCCTAAACTATTGTGTACTAATATTCTTTGTATTTCAGCGTTTCGTTAACTTTTATCAGTATTTTTTTATGTGTATACAATTCATTGTTTTACAATAGTTTTTTTAAGCCACCTGGCATTGTTCATATCGAGGTAAGAAATAATTTCTTTTAAAATAGCTACTAACTGACAGAACAATATTTTTAAAGGTTATCTAATAGATTATTATAAATCGTTTGCCAATGAGAAATATAAATCAAAACATTTATGAGTATCTAATAAACAAACTATTTTAAATATCTATAAAACTTGTCAACAAAGTCAACCAAGTAGTTTGAAAACAGGTCATAGTAAATTTACAGCTACAGCAGCAGGTACTAAATGGATATACCACAGATCACGTACTGCATTTTCCGACAGTATGACGTAGGTCAAGGTCAATATTAGATAATATTACGGATGGAACAAAAGGCGTTCTAAAACATCTTGTGAAGTTGTTCTTTTTATGTAATGAAGCACCAGCAGTACAGAAAGTTGTGGCTTGCATTAACGAAGATGAGTTATAAAGTATGTAGTGGATAAAATGATAAAAATCCATTTAATTAACATGGGGACAAATGAAAGTTGAAGTTGCTAAAAAAATACATCATTTAAAAAACCAGATTTAGCTACTACTTCACTTTTTTGTCAATAACTTTGCGGAAATTTAACTTTCTATTGGATTTGAGCATTGACTAAATGATTGTATTTTTCTAACTGACGAGTTCATACAACGCTTGTGTAGACATTGTTTCTGTAAATGGTTGTTTCTGAATTTGGCAGTTTTTTTGTGAGCAAAAGAATCACTAAAATCTTTTTTTTAGCCGTGGTTTCATTATCGCTAAAATGTATTGTACATGATAGCAATTCGAAACATTTTACCTTTCAATTTGTTGCCATATAAATTATTTTTTGGTCAGTATTTGGAAATAACAGGAACACAAAATAACTCCACCCATTAAAACATTCCAACAAAAGATTCAATTTCTTGTTCGTTTGTATTAGACCTTAAACTTAATGATATGGGAATGAGACCAACTCAACGGTTAAATATATTTTTTAAAATCATAATTGTGATAGCTTCCTTGAATTTGTGCAGTTATACCTGTGTTGCGTACCGTAAATAGTATGTTGCAAAGATGTAATCCAGTAACATTGTCCTTAGTAGTATTTTTGACGCCAATATCATTGTTTTTCGACTCACTGTCACTTGACTCAAGTTCAGCACACCTTTGCACAACATATTTAATAGTATCCTCGCTTCTTCTGTTGTTAGTTTCTACAAGAGATATCACACTAATATTATGAACATAATAGGGATGACAATATTTGTCAGTTTTATATTGTTTAAAAACTCACTAATGGTTTTCGGTTCTCTTTTATTTACTGGTTCGTCTATCATAATTGTTGGAAGCAAAAGTTGATAGATCTACATCAATTCTGAACAACTAGTGCCTTAAAGTTTCAAAAAAAGTTTTGGCATAAAAAGTGGTTTTATCCACCTATGACAAATTTTCAATTGCCGAGTTTTACGCTTACGTGTTTTGGGTACTCCAAAGTCCTCAAACTGCAAACTATCAAACAAATTGTCGCACAGTCCGTTTTGCCTATTCTCGCAATTGCCCAATTGTAACGCCATTCTAGTAATCCTTTCAGAACTTATCAAGACACTGCATTAGTGTCGCTTGGGGAGTATCGGTAAACTACATACGTTTGGGATTCATGACATAAATATCTATAAAAACAATCAAATTGGACCACTAATCAATAAGAAATTACTTTTTATACAATAATTCCAAATAAAAACAAATTTTTCGATTTTTTGGTTTCATTGTGGCAAACAACATGTTAATTGACAGAAAATAAACAATATTCACAATACAGTGTTTAACATATGTGATTCGTTTATATATTTATTTTCGAATTATTATAAAGGAAATTTGTTTTAAATTAGTAGTAGTAAACAAAACGTTAAAAAACTCTACCGTGCGACTCTAAGGATTTAGTTGTTATAGTCATAAAACTGATACGTAAATTTACTAATCATCTGTGCATTTACCATAGCAATAGTTGTTTACGTAGTAAAATTATTTAAGAAAGTTTGACACGATGGAAGCAAATGGAAGATTTGTGGAAATTACTCAAGATATTCTAAACGCAGCGGCTACAGCTAGTACTGAGCTATTGCCCATGTAACAAGGAAACAATAAATAGATATGAAGCTTTTACAACCGAAGACCAAAAATGTGTGTGGCATGAATGAGAAAACTTTGCTGTGCTATGTAACGGAATTACCTAAAAAGCTTGCACCGAATACCGTATGGACTAAAATCTTTATGCTAAAAACCTATTTGAAGCTCCATGATAATATTGACTTTTTCAGGTTGGTATTATGCTATGTTGTTTGTTATTATTACACGTTCCCGTTATGTTTCTGCAGATATCGAAAATTTTTTACTTTACTACAAAAAAAATCTGAATGCCACAAAGTAAATAAAGTAAAAATATTGACAACAGAAGAGGTGACAAAATATTTAGTGAAATCATCGGACGAGCAATATCTGTTAGAACAATTTATTACTGTATTTGGAATATTTGGCGCTTGCCGGTTTGAAGAACTCTTTTTGTTGTGTGCGGACAAAATTGAAGCTACTAGTCAATTTTTAATTGTTACATTGGAGGAGACAAAAAACAAGTTTACAAAAAAGTTCACTATCACAGAAGACGACACGCCCTTTCAGGGTTGTACTTTATATAAGAAATACGCAACATTTTAACATCGTGAAAAGTACACAGGTCGTGGTTTCAGAAGATCTGCTTCCACTATATGGGTTCAAAATGGAGGTCATATTTTGACGTTGAAGAAATGTGTGTTGATAATCGTCCGCAGTGGCGGAGCAATATTTTGGACAATTCATTAGTAAAAAAATCAAGATTTTCCAACAATCGAAAGTGCTTTAACTTCTATTTCACCATTATAAAATAGCAATGATTCTTTTCTTACAAAACCAGAGATTTCTACTGCTGTAGAAAATGAAGAAATTCATTATTTCAGGCAATACCAGTTGCTCTTTTCATTTCAGTTATTGTTCTCATACTAAATAGTCTTCTTAAACTATGATGTAATTGACATTGTTTTTGCGTTGGTAAAACTAATGCGGTTTGTGCAGATGCACACTTATCTTTTTTAAATCGATGCCGTCAGCTCCTGGATGCAGATGAGTGACTCGTCCAAACAGCCACTTTAATGGAGACGGATTGTCATCGCGGATTAGAACTATAGAGCCCAATTCTAATATATTCTTGTGGTTAATTTTCCATTTGGAGCGAACTTGAAAATTATGGATGTATTCCTTACTCCAACGCTTCCAAAAATGTTGGAGTTTTTGAATATGCTGGTGTTTGCTCACCTGTTGTTAACCGCGTTCATAAGATTGTGCTCAGGCAAAGCAGTAAGCTTTCTTCCGATAAGGAAATGTGCTGGAGTAAATGGATCGAGGTCGTTAGGATCAGTAGTAAGGGAGGATAAAGGACGGGAATTTAATACAGCCTCAATTTGTGTAAGCAACGTGTAGTACTCTTCAAGTGTCAAAAAGGTGTTCGCAGCAACTTGTTTTAAATGGTGTTTTACAGATTTCACACCCGCTTCCCACTGATTTCCCAAGCGAGGTGAACGCGGTGGGATGAAATGCCAGAAAGTCTTGACAAGAGCTGATGAATCTTTAATGTGATTTTGAATTAATTTATTTGACAAAAAAGAATCCAATTTAGCCTTTGCCCTAACAAAATTAATTCCGTTATCGGAGTAAATGTTCGAAGGTTGTCCTTTTCGGACCGCGAATCTCTTTAAAGCTGCTAAAAAAGTTTCAGTAGTGAGGTCACATACCAGTTCTAAATGAACCGCCTTTGTGCTACAGCACACGAAGATACAAATGTATGATTTTATTAGTTCTGAGCCACGCCCATTCTTGTTTTTTATTATTACTGTACCTGCATAGTCCAAACCGCTATAATAAATCGGTGATACAATTTTAAGGAAGGTTTCCCATGAGTGGGTTAAATGACTTAGGATTGGCACGAAAGCATTTTATACAGTCATGAACTACTTTTCGGAACATGCTTCTGGCAGAGATAGGCCAGTATTTATCACTTAGAAATAAAAGTAATTGATTAGCACCACAATGTCCATTAACGCAGATTAATTTTGTTAACCAATGCAAAGGTGAAAGCATAATGAGGTGCTTCTTGTCATAATTGAAATTAGAATACCGGATACGACCACCTACCCGTAAAATGCCTTGGTCATCTAAGAACGGATTGAGAGCCAATAATGAACTTTTGGAGTTTATTTGTTGATCTTCCTTTAAAAGTTTAATTTTGCTAATAAAGGTTTCACGTTGTGCAAGTTTTATTAAGCTGAGTAAAACATTTTGTCTTTCCTCCACAGTTACATACCGGTTTATGTTGCGGTTACCTCGATTTTTTTTTATGATTTACGAGTCGGTAGAAGTAAGCTGCGACTCGTTGCAACTTGGGCAAGGATGAAAATTTTGAAAATCTATTTAATAGTTGTGGATGAATAGCTACATGGGAGGAGACGCGAATCTCTAAACCATTTTCAAAGCAGTTTGGTTGAGTTCGCCAAGATGCTGAATCGCCCATTAACCAAGTGAGCACTTCCCACCACAAATTAGCGTTTTCAAGATCTCGAGACGACACGCCACGCGATAGTAAATCCGCGGGATTGTCGTGTGTCGGAATGTGCTTCCAGTTTTTACTGTTTTTAATGGATTGAATTTCCGCTACTCTGTTGGCTACAAATGTTTTCCAACGCTTGGGTGCTTCTCGTATCCCATTTAAAGTAATTGTGGAATCGCACTAGTAAAAGAAATGACTAAAGGTGCATTTTAAAGCCGAAGTCGCCTTTTGCATTAATCGAGCCAAATGTACTGCTACGCCTCATTTAAGGCGAGGTAAGCTTACACTTTTCAAAGGCGCTACGCGAGACTTAGCGCATAATAAACGTAAATGTGTGATACCGTTCGAATCGGTAGATTTAATGTACATGCATGTTCCATATGCAGTTTCTGAAGCATCAGAAAAACCGTGAAGCTCGATTGTCGTAAGGTTTTTGACAAATGCGTGACGAGGAATTTTTATTGACCTAAGGAGGTGCAATTTATTGCGGAAATAACCAATTGGTGTGTAAACTTAGTGGAACGCTTTCGTCCCACGACAGTTTTTCTTGCCATAAAAGTTGTAAGATTAATTTTGCCTGAACGATTACCGGAGCCAAAAGCCCTAATGGATCAAAGAATTGTGCAACAGTGGACAAAATTGATCTTATGGTCACCTTAAAATCATTTGAAGGATCCCGTATGTTATATTGAAATTTGTCGACGTTGGGAGTCACAGTCACAGGATGCCAATAGTGCGTGTTTCTTTATTTTGAGATAAGAGAGCGTTAAACGTTGGAGAATCTGTCTCATTAATGTAGGAAATTACACCTTGAGAATTGGACGTTCATTTTCGAAAGCGAAACCCGACAGAATTTAGAATTTGGTATATTTCTGACTGTAGTTGTAGTATAGTATCCAAATCATTACTACCCGATGAAAGGTCGTCCACGTAGAAATCATTTAATATAACATCGGCTGCGGCTGGAAACTTGTGCCAACGCTTTAAAGCTAGCTGCCTTAAAGATCTGGTGGAAAGAAACGATGCTGACGCTGTGTCGTAAGTTACCGTATTTAGTTGGTAGCAGGTTACCTCAGCATTGGGATTCTTTCTCCAAAGTAATAACTGGAAGTTGCGTTGATTGGGCTCAACTAAGATCTGACGGTACATCTTTTCGATGTCCGCAGTAATAACGTAGGTATGTTTGCGGAATCGCAACAGGATAGAAAATAAGTACGACTGAACCGACGTGTTGAGTTTCGTTTAAAGAAATTCCCGAAATCGTCTTTGTGGAACCGTGAAAAACGACGCGCGTCTTGGTAGTGGTACTGCTTGATTTGATTACCGCATGATGTGGCAAATAGAAATGTGGCTTCATAGAATGAGGGATTTCTTGCACACGAGTCATATGACCAAGAGACTTCTAAGTGTCTAAAAATTCGATATAGTTTTCCCTTAACTGTGGATTTGCGCATAGCTTCCGCTCTAATGAATAAAATCGCTTTAATGCAGTAGGTCATGATTCGCCTAGTTTCGATAAATTCTTCTTAAAAGGAATGTTTACAATGAATCGGCCAGTTTGATCGCGAGTTGTGGTTTCAGAAAAATATGCTTCAGTATTGTTCATCTGCAGAATTGTAACAATTTGTGAAATCTTCTAACTCTCAGAATTTTTCTAGTTGGTTTTGGATATTAACGTTTTTTGAAGTATTACAACAAAGCAGTGAAGTCCCTTTTAGCGGTACTTGTTTTAGGGATCCTCCAAGAAGCGATCCTAGTTTAGTTTTTTGTAACACGGGTTTGCCTGGACCTAATTTATGTTGCTCGACACAAAGCAAATCCCAAAAGATGTCGGCGCCTAGAAGTATATCTATTTTTTTAATAATTTTTTATACCTCCTTGTATAAGTAATTTACCTTAATTTCTTTGAATTATATTCTGTGGGCGACGTTTCACAGACTGCAGTGTCTGCATCATCAGGTCTTCTATTTATTTGCACACAAGTCATATATTTTTTTATCCAAATAAATCGAAGGCCTGATGAAGCAGACACCGCAGTCTGTGAAACGTCGCTTACAGAATATAATCCAAAGAAATTAATTTTCTCCTTACACGTCCTCCTATTGAAATTTTATAAAAAAATAACGTTAAATTATATCTATTTTGTTTTTAATGTGCGGTTTAGAGTCGGCTAGCTGAATGTGAGAGTGTACTTGTAACGTTTGCAAATTGGTCAACATTGGTGTTCAAGTACAAGACATGATATTGGCGCATTGTATAAATTAACGCATGAGTTTAATGAAATTTGAGTTCTAGAACGTACGTTTGATTCGGACCCACTGATTCCCGAAATTTTTAAGTTTTTCTTAGATTTTGGCAGCCCTAATTTTATCGCAAAGTTCGCGAGTGATGAAATTTATTTGCGAACCTGTGTCTAGCAAGGCTCTAGAATTATGAACGGCACCATTGCTGTCGGTGACTAGAATACATGCCGTAGAAAGAATTGTTTGATAAGAATGGTTATTGTTGGGTAAAATTGATTGCGATGCATATGAGACTGGCAGTAAAATGTCATCTTCTACCTCGGTAGCGTGATTGACTAGAGCTTGACTTGCAGTGCTTTCAGAATGGCTAGGAGGATTACAAATTCCATTTACACTATCATTACACTTGAACGAATTTTAATTAATGTCGTTTGCCGGAAACGTATCCGGCTCGAAAGACCAATGTTTTTGCGTTGGTTAAACTAACGCGGTTTGTGCAGAAGCAGGCTGTAAAAATTGGGAATTACATGCAAATACGCTTAGAAACACAAAGGGTGCATTAGCAATAAAACAAAAATTCCTTAATATCTAATTTTAACTAATACTAAGTGACAAGCTTACAATACCTTAAATCAAAGATTATAAACAAAACGTATATACACATAATACTATTGTAAGTGGTCTTGCCACTAAAATAGCTAGGACGCATTAACAGACATGAATAAAAATTGTTTAAGAAAACAATCACAATTTTATTGAAGAATCTGTCAAAACTAAAAAGATATTCTATATTTGAATTGAAAATATAACTAAATAGATTTAAGTTAATAGCACAATGTGTAAATAATAACTGTGTTCCAATAATACCTACTTTAGTTTTTACTAAATTTCAAAAACTATTCAAAAAGTCGAACAAGAAACCAACACTGAAGTCAGAAACACTGGCATTGTGGAATATACTTAGACGTTAAAAAAAATTATTTTATAAACCAATAATTAAAGACCAGATGTAAAATAGTTTTTCTACTTTTTCACATCAAACTAGACCGTAAGACGCAATATGTTAAAGCTTTAGATTTAAGAAGCGACTGTTTCCGCACAAACACAAAAATTTGGACAAGTAAGTTATGAAAAAAATAGAAAAAAAACAAAATTATTACTGACTATAAAACAAATGTTGTTTTTTTTATTTCTAAGGATTAAGCTTTATTTTGATTATTATTATAATCTGAGTTTAATGGATAGTAGACACCGATCAAAGTAAATTTGTTTCTAACAGCAGTTTTTTAAATGAATAAATTAAATAAACAACAATAATAAGAAATGTAACTAAAACAGAATGTAGATATTAACACAAATTTATTTTTTTAAGCACTTGATTACAAACCAATTTAAAGTGACCGAAAAGAATATAATCACAATGCAAGAAGACGAAACTTTTAGAACTAACATTTTTGTGACTGCTATAAATTGTTTAATATTTTAACTTGCTCGAAGCTGTACAAATTAACCCAAAATTGGATACAAAATTATTTTCTAAAATTTACGATGAAAATATCGTATTTCATAAATATAATGTTAAAAAAATACATAATACGATACAGCCAAGTTTAATAACTTTTCGGGTTATTATTTATCTTTTCAGCGGAACCGTAAAAAGGATTATTTTAAAACAGTTTTTTTTGGTTCAATTTTTTTTTATTAAACTTATATTAAGCTGCGTTTTATTAATTGAAAACTCTTGGGTACAATGAATGCCATCGGCGTATTTCTTCATTTTTAATGCGTTTCAGGTTTACATCGTCTAGAAACACTGCCACCACATTAACAATTTGAAATATTAAAATAACTCAAGATAAATTAAGTTACATGAGTCTGTTAACATCTGTTTATACGTCTTTCCGATATCATTTATCAAAATAAATAAATAAATAAATAAAGCAGTAGGAATGGATTCATAATTTAAATAAGCACTAAATTCACGGCAGAGAAAAATAAACTTCATAAAATAACATTCTTTAAAATTGTATTTAATGAAAAAAAGAGATAGATTTACAAAGTAAATAGAAGAGACGACGTTAAAAAATTTAGGCGTCTCAGTCTTGTCGTCGCCGAAAGAAAACAGGTGACCTACCATCGGAGCCGCATTTGTCATTATTATGCAGTAACTGTGCATGTCTCTCGAGGGTCTTGATATGCTAGCTTCTTGTTTATAATAGTATTTCATTTCTCGCACCCTAAGCACAACATTTCTGCAGTTACTTATTTATATATTTTCCTCCCCTTCAATTTTCTCATTTATGAAAACGAATTAGGTTTCTTTATTAATAAAATATGTAGTTATTTTGTCCCACACCTGCAGTAATGTTGTTGCTATATATGCGAGTCAGGGAGTTTATTGAAGATGCTTTGATTTATGTTCTAACACTAGATACGGTATAATGTCCTTTATATATTAATATTAAAAAAATGATGCGAAGCGTTTTACATTATCTGCCACTATGTGCGGTGTTGGGGAACGGTAATGGTTGTTTCAAGTTTTTTACATTAGGGGAAGTTTTTATCTCGTAAAAAGAAGTGCATTTTATTGGAAAAAGTCTTTCAAACAACTAACTTATCCAAAATCAGTCGCAAAGTTTTTTTAGTGTAACAATGATTTATAAATGAACACAAAAGGCTTCATAGTTACTACAAAAATTATGATAATGTTAGTTGTAAATGTTGCTTAAAAATATCCTTCACACGCACGCACTGTTGTAAACATTCTTTTCGAGTTATTAAGAATTCAAAAATTACTACTAAACTTTGTTAAATATAGTTTTAAAAAGCTGCCTGATACGTTATAAAATTTTTATTAGTGTACCCAAACCGTAATTTGAAATTTTACTTAAAGTTTAATACGAACGCGGTTCTTTCTCATTTTCTTGGAATCCTTAATTCTACTTCGTCTTCTTTTGGTCATTTTAGATTCCTCCTGAGAGTGATTTAAGCAGTTGGGGAGTTCCAAGACATGATCTACGTGAAGAATAGCAAATTCAAATAGCCACCAGTAAAGCTGACCACCTTACGAACATACATTAGCAATTCAGTATATGGGTACTTTATGCTACGTGATTCTCGTTAGTAATTCTTTAAATCTTTCGTTCGTGATATACGTATAGTAGTATTCAACATTTTTATAAAATTTATTAAACAAATTAAATGTAAGTGTTTATCCACATTCAATACAAAAGTCTTTAGGTGTTTTTATGTTTTGGAGTTTATACGATCGTAGAACCTTACTAACCTATAAAACTTCAAATCTAAGCATACTACAACAAGAAAATTTGTTTTTTTCTTGACAAATATACACAGTTGTAAAACTCAATTACTTAAAAATTTTGAATAAATGAAATTAATTTTGTGTTATTAGATATCAAACAAATTTAATAAAACGCTTTTATTACGTCCAAATTAGTTTTGAATTTTTCAATTATTGTTAATGTAGTTTAATTTAATTTTAAAAAAATATATAAAATTGCATTATTAATTGTCAAGTATTAAATTATAAATTTTAGTTTTGATTAATCTTCTTTCTAATTGTGAGACACGTCTATATACAGTTTTTAAAAACCTATATGTGTACTTCAAAATTAAATTTGGGTTTTTTATTATGTATCAATTTCTTACGTTAATTTTTTCTATTTGATTGGACAAATTGCTTTAAAAATTAACAAAAGCTTACAATTTGACTTATTTAAGATACATTAAAGCCTGTTCTACGTTATACTTTCTGTGTTCAAGTTTCTATAAACTAGAACTAGTCAAAGAAACAAGTTTAGTATAAACAGAAAGCAAAAGGTGATTAACTGTCTCTTTTCTGCTCATGAACTATGTTACAAACTTGGATCGTTTATAGTTTAAAAAAAGTTTAGACGCGATAAGTTTTCTGTTTCACACTATACTTTTTCTAATTCATAAAAACTTGGACCCAAAAAGTATAATGTAGAATAGGATTAAGTTTTGTTTGAATTTATGCAATTGAAGCATTTTACAATCACAATGAATGTCCAAATATATTAAACAAACTAAACAAAAAGCAACACAAAAATTAGTATTTAAATCTAAATAAAATAGTGTTAGTAATAAATCACGTATGATTTTAGTTTTTGCGGTTTTCTTTGTTAATAATAATAGCGCCTTCCGGCTTACATCTCATCGCGTTAAAACACCCAGGTTTTTTAGTTTTTTCTGGTAAGCCAAAAGAAAAAGTTAAAGTTAGTTTTGGCAGTTTGGTCGTTTGTAAAACCAAACACACTAACGTTTTGCAACAATCAAAATTCAAGTTCAAGTTTTTAAAAAATTCTGAGAACCAAGACAAATTAACAAAAATTTCTAAAAAAAACTGATGTGGCCACCACACGACTTTCCTGTTAGGAATGATGAAGGAATGTTTACATATTTTTTTTTAGGTTATGTTGGCATGAAAACATTTTGAAGTGATATGTACACTTTTGTATTGACTTCCTAGCATGCTATAACTAATTTTGACATTTTTCTCGTCGGTTTTATTAAATATATAATCGAAATATGACAAATAAAGCTTATGTTGTCATATTGACGAACACCTATATTTGTGCGCTTCGATATTGCGTTTTCTTTTAATAAAAATACTTATTTTTAACGTATTTTACTTTCTCTATAAGATATGGAATTTTGTTCTAAATAAAATCGTCGCCATTTTAAATTATAAATAAAATATCTAATAAACTGTTAATCTTAGAAATTTTTTTTATTTAAATAAATAATTTACATACTCACAAAATAATATAAAAAAACTGTTAAAAATGGCGGATACATCCGCTTACGGTTTTTTATCAGACCCATCTTTTGATAGAACCGATTGTTATGTAAAATAAAATAATTTACATGTGAAATTTAATTGTTTATTCAAACTAGCATATTTTTTTCTCTGTGGAGCAGAAACGTAAATATTAATTGCTCTCACCGTTGCTTCTAATTTATCGAAAAGAAACAAAATAAATTGCAATAATACACAAGAATAAATAGTTATATAATCAAAATAAAAAAATTTAAATTGCATTTGTTAAGGCCTTGTCCAAATCCAATTAACTGAATGCGCCCAAGCATTACCCGCATTACCAATAAAAAAAATACTACTACAACTATTTCTTTCCGATAATTTTTATCATTAATTATATTTTTTTTTTCTACGACTAGTTCTTACAAACTAAAAGAGATGTATTTTATATAATAGAAAAAAATGGTAAATAAATATTTCGAAGAAAATGAAAAAAAAAACTATGGTAAGTGCCTAATAACTAGAGAGCGGAATATATGCAAAGTGCATATAGATGCATATATTGCATATTTTTGCTTATTTCAAACAACATTGCATATTTAAGCTAAACACGATTTATTTTGCATATTCTAAAAATAAATTAATATGAAATTTTAAAATTTCACTGTTTTACATTAAATTAGGTCGAATTTTATAAGTTGAAACGGTATGAACGAACTCTGGACTTTCCCGTTTCTACCTGAATAACAATGCGACAAAAGATTGCATTACAATGTCATTGAATTTGTTTCTGAAATTGAGGGGTTTTTCAAGAAAAAGATTATTAGCTTAGTATTCAAAATACGTATTGTTAAATAATATTTTCCGTCGATCGTTTATTAATACTTGTATTAACGTATAGTAATGTATCAAAAGTAGTGCGGTAATAGCCCCTATTACCGCACTACTTTTAAACCAATGAAATCAACGAATTTCTATTAACGCTCTATTTTTTCTAACCAATAAAATCGTAGAAAAGAATTAAGATTTTTATGAGGTTACGTATATTGTATTAGTTAACGTTTTTAAATAAAAAATAAATTAAAAAATTCACCCGTGCATTATTATAAGTAAACATTTCCAATAATTGTAGGTTAAGTAACCTGATCACTAAAATGAAAACAAAGTGATATACTTTGGAGTTACCAAGATGCTAAAAGAAGCTGATAAATAAAGTCCTTATTAACAATAATTGTGGTCTACATCATCTGACTATTTTATGAGCACACGAATTGTCAATTGGTTTTTATCGATGATTTTCAGTTGCTTTTGCGGAGCCTTTTGATATCAAAGTTGTGATGTTTGTATGTTATATGAAATGGTATATAAAAATAATCATAAATAGATTTTAGTTTATTACATAAATAACAACGTATATTTTGTATAATCCAATACTTATTATATAACTGTGTTGTAGTGATACTCGTGTACTTCTTTTGCATACATACCAAAAATATTACGTATTTATAAAAATAAGACAAAGAGCATTGAATTATCGTTACTTTCTTCGACATTACCTTCTTCATCTAAGCAACTACTTCTTTGCCATTTGCACTAATTTGTAAAACATTGCTCACTATGCTTTGCTAAACTACAAATGAACTTTTATCAGATTCAAATTGTATCGATAAGTTAGTGAACAGCATTTTTATAGTAAATCATAAACTAAAAGATTTACTAAACAATTGTGTTACTAAAATTCAGCTTTTTGCATGCTGTTCATTTAAAAACTACAATGTGGCACATTATGTTATGGTTAATATGACAAATCTATAATACGAACAAACGATTATGAATTTCTCGTGTGTATATACCAGATTTTTTTCTTTAAATTGCCATTACGTAAATATTGTTATAAACAAAAGTAACACAACAATCAATATAGAAAATATATATTTAATTTATAAGTAGGTGAACTAGTTTCTTCTCTCTAAAGCCATCATTCGAAACCCCATCATTCATTAGCGACAACACTAAACTATAATTCATGGCATTTTTGTACTCAAACCCAATCAATCTGTCGTAAGAATTTGTTTATGACATCTGGTTCACCGTTGTAATTAACATTCACTTACATTTTCCAAACTAAAATGTTTATTGTTAAAACTTTCTTATCTACAGAAGTAAATATGTATTAAAATTAACATTGTTTTTACCGTAGATTTTTAATGTTTCCTGGTTTTATTCCTAATAACAATATTCGTCATTTATGAACCATTTTTAAACGTATAAACACTTTATTTGCTTTATAAATAATTTTGATTTGCTTTTACATCAAGTGCAGCTTCTGTGTACAAATAAAACAATCCCACGATTACCTTTCGGCTGATAAAGAAAACTTTTTAATGTTTCGAGATGTAATTTTCTTCGATTTTCTAGCATACTGTTAATCACATAAAACTAAAAAAATTTTGCAATCATTGGTATTTTCAAAACTAATTATAATCAATCGGATTAAAATTTAATTGACGCGTTGAGGTTATACAGCATTCCCATTACTTAAAAATCCCACTACCGTTGATACAAAAATAAAACAATTGTTCAGTAGATAAAATTATAAAATTATAAGTAAATGCAAAAAATTAATAAGATACGATCGACGGAAAAACTTAAAAACCAATTTGTTTGATAATATGCAATTAATAATCTCGACAACATTAACGCTCTCGCTCGCTGCGCTCGCTCGCGCGTGAAAATGTCTCGATTATTAATTGCCTTCATTACCAACCTTGTTGGTTAAATAACTATTACGTAGAAACAATTTCTAAAAATAAAGTAGGTACCTACCTGCTTTAAAGAGGCTAATATATTTTTTTCCGTTTTCCGAAAACATTTGTTTAAAGTAAACGTAATATCGTGATAGTGCTTTTAAAGTGTTTTGTATATTTTAAATTAAAATATGTCTACCATTCAACAAAGTGATTCGATGAAGTGTTTGCCCGAGTTAAAATTAAGTGGAGAGAAAGTATTTTGCAAGGCCTGTTCTAAAATTGTAAGTTACATTCATTTTGACATGTCATTATCTTAAAATTTACGTAGATATCAGAATTTCATATAATATGCTTCTTCGCATCAGAGCAATTTCAGAAATAAAGTTCAATCTGTCACATTTTTTCACGTTTTTTAAAAATGTAATATTTGACTGTGTGGACTTTAAAAATTCCTGTTTAGTTTAGTAAATTCGTCAAATTGTAGCTTTTGTTTCTATAAAAATTGATTTCTCTTTGGTGCATGAACATTTTTTCTTCTACATATTTTCTGTTAGAAGAAGTTTCAAGTCGACCAACATTTAAAAACAGTGAGTCATAAGTTGAAGCTAAAAAAATAGCATATGTATTAAACATAAATGTGTCTATTTAATATTTTGTTTTATTTATGAGTATTTTTAATAAATATGCATTTGCATATTTACGAAAATTTAGAAAAAATAGCTGCATATTTTTAGCAAAAGTAATACATATATATGCGCATATTTTGGTAATGCTTTGTTGCATATATTCCGCCCTTTACTAATAACTAATTAAAATCAAAAATGTATAATACCCCCTTTGCAGTTACAAAACAAACAATTGTGAAGAGAACTCGTGTGCCGTGTATCTGTTTAACCCAAGAAGGCACAGTCAACCGTAGCCTTCTATCATAGGGTTCGTTGATGTTGTGCTTGGCTTGTCTAAGGATTCTACGATTGATAATGTCAAACTTGCATGTATCCCTTTTTTGGATGTTGTGCGATACATCACATGGTACGTACAACAAGATTTGGTTAACATTGGATAACAGAAAAGTTTCGTCAAAACCTTGGAGGTGGCTTAATGAGGTATTGTCCAGGTGTGGTACCACTAATTATGGAAAAATCTAATAAAGAAACTAGTCTGTACGATATACTAATACTAAATAAATTCACCAGATTTCTTATTTGTAGATGATGCTTCAAATAAATCCGCATTTGCGAAATCGTCTAATTGATTTGAGCTTGACAACATCACCGTAGCAAACACCAATTGCAAGTGCAATATTTAAAAGGAAAGAAATCAATCAATTTGCAAAAAAACAATTTCCTCTGATAACAACTCGATGCAAATTTGACTTTTGAACGTATAGGCAACTTACACTACCATTTATTTATTTACAAATAAAACCAAAGATAAAACTCAGAATTATTCCTTAATTGATTTTAATTATGTAACAAAATTAATGTAACACGATAGAATATGAAAAGCGAGCTCCATACCAAATTTCAATTTACTAGGACTTTTGACTCAAGAGTTATCGTCGTTACATCCAAAGATAATGTAAGAAAGATGCAGGAATCGAACCTAGACTATATATGGAATTTACTTCAAATTATAAATCAAACTTAGGTTACGATTAAAAAAATTTTTTTAAGGCACTTATCAGATATTTTTTGTAGTTATATCGCAAAACAAAAACTGCGGATTATTTTTTAAGATAAAATTATTATTTTCAGATATTCTGATTACATTGGAGACAAGGAACTTGAAGCAACAAAACGATAATGATGATCGTAATTGTTTTTAAGACTGAATATAAAATTTTCCTTGTTACAAAATCATTTAAACGAAACCAAAGCGCATATAGAATTAAACGCGAAATCCTAGAAGAGAATATTACTTCCGAGACCTGCGCTCGGTAGAACTTCTTTTCCGATACCCGTACAGGCAACCGTAAATAACATTTGACAACCACCACTACACACCAAGTTAATTTTTTGTAACTATTTTAAAACTCAAACGACTGCTATTGGAATCTTTTATTCTTCTCATAAATCAACCAACGACTATTTGTTTGTGTCCCGGCTATTATACTGTGTTTTAATTCAACCGGACGTGTTAAAATTTCTCGTAGTGTCAAAAAAAGGTTTTGTCCTGTTGACTATTAGTTTCCAAATCGTCTTGTGTTATTTGCACTAGCGGTATGTAAATAAGTTAACGCATTAATAAATTGCTCGAGCCGTTGTGGTTTAGTATTTGTTAAACGTCGGCTTGATACACCCACAAATCTTTGAATTCTATTTTGAATACTAAAAGGTGAATTGGCGTATTGATAAATGGTTTGAGCTAGAGTGTTTGTTAAGACGTTTGACACCTCTACGATTCGAACTTGTTTTTGAACGTGTTTTTGTAAATAATAATCTAATTGTGTAGACGCCTTTCAAGATCTCGTGAACTGTGGCGCTGTAGTCTGTATATGTCAAAATATTGTTATTATCCGTTTTACGAACATTCTCCGGTACATTTTTTCTAACCTATCTTTACTTTCATCGTTGTATTTGTTGTTAATAGGTCTTTAGGTATTATTATAAATAAATTGATTATTTTTAATTTTTATTGAAATGAGTGTCTTTTGAATAGACTAACGTTTTTGGAATTCAGATAGACTTGTAAAATTTTGGACTTTTAGTATATTAATTCCGATTTTCTACTTAAAGTCACAGTTCACGACATAATGAAATGCCTCTATTTGTTATTAAAATTTTGCAACACCTTGTAGATTGCCGTCACGGTAATTTTTTTTCAAACGTGATTTTGTATGAAAAAGCTTTTTGATAATATCTCTAAAACGGATTGACTGATTTCTTTGAATTTCTTTCAGTTTGTCTCGGTCGCACATTGGCGTTATAAATACCGGTTTCTAGCTGTACAGACCTGCGCCGTGATTTATCAATTTTAATTTGGTTTTTGTCAGTTATTACATTTACATTTTATTAATTAGCAAAAAATGATTTTAAAAAGGTTGAGTTTATTGAAGTGAAGTATCGACATTCAATCTAATCGGTAATTGTTGACTGTGTGTTTGACCGTCAAATGTTTGCATTTTTGTCTCAAGGACGAGTTCATAACAAAGGGTTCTCAAACATCATAGCTAAAGACGAACAGTGCAAACAAACCCAAATACCGGTATTTGACGAAATAATATGTCTCAAACCAAACGACGGTTAAACAAGTACCAGTTTGCATATTTGCTGTGATCATTTATAGTGTGTATTAGTGGTTTAGTAGATCAGCGCTAGTTCGAAGAGAAGCTACTTCAGGTTATTAAAAAAAATAAAAAAATTAATTTTACAACAGTTAAGTTAAGTTGTTAAGCACCGAATAATATTCTCAAATTTTAAGCAAAATTAAGAAAAATATTCAGAAAAGAGGTTGTGATAAGAAATTAAGTTATTTGAATGTGTATCCACCATTTTTAACAATTTTTTTTTATATAATTTTGTACGTATGTACATAATTCGAAGTATTTTTACAGTTTCTTATTTATCCAAATAAAAAATTTTTCTAACGCTAACAGTTTATTAGATAATTGATTTATTATTTTAAGCAAATTCCATATATAATCCAGGCCAGCGACGATTTAAAAAAGAAATTCATATCTTGAATGAAAACCAAGATACGGTAAAATAATAATTTTTACTGAAAGGAAAGCAATATTAAGGCGCACAAATATAAGGGTTATTCGATATGACAATATAAGCTTAATTTGCCATATTACGGTTATATCTAATGAAATCAAGGAGAAAAATTTCAAAAAAATTATAGCATGTTAGGAAGTCAAAACACATATCACTTAAAATGGTTTTATGACAACATAACCTGTAATATGTAGACATTCTTTTGAACACACCAGTTTTTTTTAAGATTTTAAAAACTAAAAGTACAGAAGTGTCATACAATTTATTAGATATTTTCTAAATTATTAGCGCACTTTGATTACTTCACAGTGATAACGACAAGGAGTTTGTGAATGAAGTAATAAAAAACGGTGCAGAAACGTTTCACGTCAAAATTGTTCATGGTAAGCTTTGCGACCTTCAAAGTCAGGGATCGGCTGAGAGTGATAATCAAGATGTCTGTGACGTCTTAATAACCTGGATGCAGAAAATGCATCAAAATAGTCAGAAGGATTGCAATTTGTTCAATTAAAGAAATACCGATCTTTCCACGAAGAAATTCAGGGTAGTTCTTGCAAAGCTATGTTTGTTGTTCTAATAATTAATAGTTTAATTGATACAAGGCTGCTATTACCAATTGTCGAAAAAGTGCAAGATGAACAAAATTTTTGCAATTTTCAAAACAAGGCGCATGATACACAAGAGACAAGCGTCCAACCCAAAGAAGTAGATCAGCCACCAAATGAAAATAATGAAGAAGACTTAGTCAAATAATATAATAACATTTGTGTTTAAATATTATATATTTCAAGGACAAGAAAACTCACTCAAAATTGAGAAACGAGCATCAATCTGAAAGTATTCGCAATTTTACAAAAATAAGCCGAAAAATGTTGCGCCGAAGTAATTCCAAGTTCTTAAAAATAGAAGCTGGACAAAATGTCTTAATTAAAGACCGATGTTGACACAGGTCGTTTGTCATTTTGTAATGTAATGACCGTGGTATTGTTACGGTTTACCCTGTACATATTAAATTTGTATTTGTACTTGTGAATAATTGTTATCAAAGCGCAACGCAAATGTTGTAAAACTTGTTAGTTTATGCATTATTGTATTTTGTTAGACTAGTTTTAAGTTATTGTTATAAGACGCAGCATTGCAAATCGTTACAATCGCTATAATATCCAGAAAAATTCTGTGAATAAACTTTATTACGAGAGCCATTCATTTATTTCACAACAAGAAGGTCTATTCTACAAATCCATATTTCCGGCGATCCTCTTCGCGAGCCTCTGCAGTAGGTACCCTGCGTACGCTCGGTGGTCGTCGCGCCCGGACCCGGCGCCTGGTGAAATATAAAGTGGCTGGAATGGAAGACGTTGCTGCCCCCAACTCATGTTTATTACCTGTACAGGTTTTATTTTTTATTTAATTAAGCAGCATTGCGAATCGCATTTTTATTATTTCTCTACATCTACGCATGTCTACGTAACGGATTTACCTTTATGGTTTTATCGGGCAATTTTACCCCCAGTCTTCGTTACAGTATTAAGCAACAAAGATGATTTATATTAGTTTGGAACTGCATCCGGAGTACTCGATAAACTGTATGCAAAAGATGAATTTCAGGTAACTATTGTCTAATCTAAAACAAAATACAAATCACTTTCATGCTTTCTCAGATGAACAAGTTAACACCTTCACAGATTCTAACACGCACAATATTTACTCTGCACACAGTTATTGCAAAAGAATTAAATTGTGGAAACAAAGTATAACTGGGTCTTTAAAAATATAAAACGCAATAGTAAATGTCAGACGCGTAAAATTATTGAATGGAGACCTCGAGAAAACAAGAGATCTAGAGGAAGACCACAAACCTGGTGAAAGAGTGGAAAATCTTAGGGAGACTTACATCCAAAGGTGGATGGAATAGGCTGTAGAAGAAGAAGAAGAAGAAGAAGAAATGACATTCTAGTACATCATGTAGAAATATTTCATAATCTTAAGTCTGTTTATTCAAGGAATCTTTTTATTTGGCATCTGACGCATCGTAAGTGTGCGTTTCGTGAACTGCCTAAATTGAAACGGTCAGATGCTGAAACAGCGTTGCTTTTCGGCATTTGATCGTTGTGCGAGGAACATATGAGAATGTGTATATATTACAGCAATAGGCCAATGTTGCCAACATATACATACTGAAAATTAAACAAGGTAAAATGTATTAGGTAACTATCACACTTTCAATGTATTAATAAACTAAATTTTAGAAACATTTTAAACCAAGACAAATATTATACCATTGTTTTTTACATTGAATACGTGGTTTCATAAAACTAAATAATAAAAACATAAGTTATTATAAAAACTTATGAGAATATACATCGCTTATTCATTTATATATTAAGTAATATAACGTGTGACTAAAATGACGTTGGTTAAAAAAAATAAAAAAAAAAATCTTTAATTAGATTTAATATTGCATTAAAAACGTTAAAAGAATATAAAAAAAAATAACAAATGGTTTTCTTTACTTAAGTATATTTAAATTTATTTCTCAAAGTAAATAATAAAGAAATAGCGTTCAAAAGCATTACGTAAGTCAAGCTTGTTCTTACTTGTTCATGTAAATTAGAATTTTTAAGACAGAAATGTTAAAGATTTTTTTTTTAGGGTAAATGGTGTATTTATTTTTACAATTTAAATGCAAGCTTTCAAACTTGAGCTAAGTTTTTCGTCAGGCAGTATAAATTAAATTAATTTGACAACTGTAAACTAAGGTAACTAAAAACAATAACTCGTAAGTGAACTAGATAATTGACGCAAGTTTATTTAGCTACAGGATTTGATCGAAGGTCTAAAAGAAAACCACCATAAAAACTCCGACACCTAAACGCAAATTCTCACCATCACCCAGCTCAGAAACTTGGAACGATTCGGGCATTATGTAATCGTCATACGATAATTTGTCACAAACATAAATTGCAAGAAGAGTTAGAACACGCTAAGAAAGTTTTTATAAAACATGTTTTTAGTAAAGAACAAATTTAAAAGTTTATTCGACCAAAGACAATACCTACTTTAACTGACGATTCAACTATTCACTAAAACTTTCTTATTCTACCTTTTGTTTCCAACAAAAGTGACAAAATTGGAAGAATACTAAGTAAAGATAAAATAAAAGTAGGTTATAATTATAACACTAGAACTGAGATGAAAAATTTGTTGAATCCTATAAAAGACAAAATACCTTACAATAACTGTAGTATACCAAGTCCCATGCACCTATGGCAAGGTATATATTGGTAAAACAGGTAAAACTATAGATACGAGATTAAAAAAACATAGAAGACATCTTTGTTTACTCCAGCCTACTAAGTCTGCTATTGCCGAAGATACACTTGATAAACTTCATGACATAAACTTTGAAAAAACTAAAATGATTTCTAAAACAAAGAACTGGAAATCAAGAAAGATTAGAGAAGCTATTAAAATGATTAAATATCCTAACAATTTCAATAGACAGTGGTTATGAGCTATTTGACACCTAGTTACCTGTTATTTCCTAATCCTACAATTTATTGTTTTTAGTTACCTTAGTTTTACAATTGTCAAATTAATTTTATTTATACTGCCTGACGAAGAATTTAGCTCAAGTTCGAAAGCTTGCATTTAAATTGTATTAAATACATCATTTACCCTAAAAAAATCTTTAATATGTTTTATGGTGAAGCTTTTATGCCTAAAAAAACATAAACATAGTTTTAGCTAAAAAATAAACACATAAGTTTATAAACTAGAACCAATTATGTATTGTGTATCAGATGTTACAATAGATCACAAACGTGTTTTTTTTAACAAAAATTGATGTTTGCTTCAAAGCTAATACAAATAGGACCTTGTAACACTACAACTTATATTTTTGCAGTTTTTTTAAATGTAATAAAAGTCTAACAAAGACATAATAAATAGTAATTATTGAATCAAATTAATTAAAAACTAAAATTATATTTAGTAGCTAATTGTACAAACGCTATTGTGTTCATTATTATCAACTACTAATATAAAATACGATAACATTGTTCACTTCCCATAACAGTTAATTTAAATTACAAATTAAATAAAATATTATCAATGCTCTAACATTCTAAAGTATTTAATGTCAAACCTTTATTATTATGGAGGTTATTTAATTAGTGATTATATAACCAATTGACGATTTCTACAATACCTTGTGTGTAACACAATGTGCATGAATGAGTTGGCTAGCATTTTAAAATTTAATTTAGACATTGATAATTTTATTACAGCACAAATATAAATGTTATTAAAAAAAGAGGATTGTTATTAATGGTAAAATTCAAGGAAATTATTACGTAACGATATTTAATTGTAATTTTGTGTACGATTTTTTGTATTATCTATTTTAGGAAAAATATAAATTGTAAAATCGTTACTCAAATTTAATTTTTTGTGATTAAAAAAAATATGTATTTGAAATGGTAATTTTTGTTTTTTAGGTTAAGATATCAAATCACTAGTCGGTTTTAGACTTTTTTTTTAATTAGTCTTAATATTGTCAAATATTAAAACAGAGATGTAATAAATTAAGCAAAGTAGATTTAAAAAATAAATTATAATAAGAATATTATTACTTACTTTGACTAAAATTTGTGATAACAAAAAATTGTTTATTTAGGTACTGTTACATCAAAACATAAAAAAAAGTTAATAAATGTGCGATTAATACAATGAAAACTTTAAATAAGTACAAAGCGTTTACTAATTATTCAAAAAACATTAATTAATATGTATTGTTTTTTGACCCTGAGTTTTTAGGTCAATTTAATTAATGCATGTGCTATAAAAATATTATTTTATTAAAAAAACAAAAAAAAACCATAAAAATATGTATTAAAAAAAACATGTAGGTACTGGTCTTAAAATCAAATAAATCTAACATTTATATAAACGCTTGCTCAAGTCTCTACAAAGCATATATAATTTTTATAAAAAATATTTTATTCAACAGCATGATACACCAATTGGAATTTTTAGATACTTATAAAAATATTTTTGTTCTAGTTGCTTATCTGTTTCAAACTAAGACTTAGAAGTTGAAAAACGTCGCTTTTAATAGCTCTATATGCCATTATGTATAAAATGGTTTTAGATTTACATGATAAATGAGATGGATAAAAACAGATACAATTTAAAAAGTTTAAATCTTTGAATGAGCTATAAATAGAACTGCCTTTCTTTAAACGTTCCAATTCGTAATTAATAAAAAAATATTTGCTTTTTAATATAAAAAAGAAAACTTAATATATTATTTATGTATTATTTTTTATATAAATTTTCACAATCTATTTTAATACGAGCTTGTTCTAAATAGAATTAATTATGCTGTGTTATAACAATAACAACTGTCTTCTAGTAGTTTTTTTCTTATTGGTATTTTTAAGATGTTAAAAAATCCTATAGTTATTATTCTATTTGACACCAAAAGTATTGTTTTATTCTTAAACAATTAATTAAAAAAATAATATTTTTAATGCCTAAAACAGTACTGTTAGTAATTTTAGGTTTATATCCAGAGAATTAAGTATACCACGAGAAAGCAATTAGTGATTTACATTACCATTTCACATTTCAACATTATTTAGAGTTGCTTTTATTAATGCAACAATAATAAAAACGGGTTCAAAACATCTATAAACTGTTTCAGTCATGATTTTTTTTGTTTGCACTAACAGACATTTAATTGACTGATAGTTTAATTTGCAATCATTCAAATAAGTTCAGAACAAAACAAAAAATTGCTGACAAGAATAAAACTAATCAAAATGAATGGCGCTTTAAAATTCAGTGAAGTAATTCCTCAAAAGCTTTTTGTTAGAAAGTAAAAACGTATCCATACTACCTCAGTGTTCATAGATGCCAGGTGTTACTTTTAAAAATGCAGTCATCATTATCATCACAACATTTTCAAAACTTGTAACTCCAACCGGGCGCGTTCCCAGCTTTAAAAACCCCTGGCACTGCACTGCACCTTGCAGTACGGGTGCGGCTAACTTCAACTTTTCTTGGGGGCTTCTACTTAACTTTTCCAATCTAATCTGTGGAGTTATTCAAATGCCTTTAATCCCTTGTTTCTCGGTCCCGACGCTATTAGTTGCAAGGGCTATACTATACTGTTATATTTCCTTCCTTCAAAAAATAAAAATGGTGGACTAATGATGACGCTGGCAAAAACATGGTTTCTTCAAAAACAATTATGAACACACAACAAATAAACCAATCCGATGTTATTGCACAGAAGAATTCGGAAGCTACAGTACTGGCACAAGACGAAGAAGTAAATCGAGATTCTCTTAACTCGATATCCATTTATCGCGTTGTACAGATGGCCGAAAAACAAACTGCTGCGTTTGTTACAGCTACTAGAACAACCAATAAGACTAGAAAAGAAGATGGTACCAACCAGACTGAAGTTTGTTTGGTTAATGAAATAAATCATGACCTAGAAAAAAGACTAGAAGAAAACAGTAGCACTAAACAGAAATAAAAGAGTTAAGTGATAAAATTTAAAAAAAAAGTGGGATTGCTCAGTCGAATATCAGTAAAAGAATGGCTAAAGAAAAACCAATGGGAACCAGTTGCAAAATAAATGTATGAAGCAGACTCACAAACTAAAAGTACCAAATTGAGTAACCCAAAGACGCAAACCACACAATGGAATGGCATAGGTGGCGCGACGATTCTTAATATTGATGAAATAGACACCTTGGAGAAATGAAACAATATCAAAGATTCAATTAACTCGTCAAAAGCAGTACCAAAAATTGTTATCCTAGAACCGGAGGATAAAAATTTGGATAGCGAAATATATATATATAACTACAAATTTTCATAATTGATCAGCTTTAAAGAAGACTTTAAAGTGATGGAGCAAACACCAATTAAATATAAACAACAAAATGAAACAATAAAACGTACGACCATCAAACTTACGTATGATGGAATAGATGAGGACCTATAAGCAACAAAGGTGGTCAGTAAAACAAAAAAGTTGTAAGAACATACAAAAAACTATTGGCAAGAGCATAAAACAAAGTAACCAAAATATAACGCACTGGTGAAGCAATGAAACGAAGAAACATATTAAAAATACAGAAAACGCAAAAAGATACCAGCGTGTAAAAGATGCAAAAAAACTCATATGCAAAAAAGAAAAGAACGAATATAAGATTGCAAAGAGAAAACCAAAGAAACATATTAAAAATAAAAAACCAGCTGAATGGAAAGAATTGTGCAACAAAGTAGATTGCGATCTGTTTGTAGATGCATACAGAATAATTAGGAACCGGTTACAAATTACAACACCAAAGATAGATATCAAGATAGAGAACAAGAGAGAAATATACCATTCATAGTTAAAAATTAAAAAAAAAGCTAAATTGATACTAATAGCAAAGCACAAAAAGGGCGAAGCCGGAAAAGAGAAGTACAGACCAATACCATTAATAAATGTAATGAGGAAAGTATACGAATACATTGTACAAAAACGATTACTAGAGAAAATAAAAAGAAATGATGATCTTCGTAACAACCAATTCAAATCCAGGAAAAAACGGTTAACGACATAAGCTGCCAAAAATATCATAGATTGGATTGACCATAAACCTATCGAAAATAAGAGATAGGCCGCGATCGTAACACTAGACCTTACAAATTCTTTTATTCTCGCTAACTGGGATAAGATACTAAAGAAATTAAAAGATCAAAATCTCTCAAATCGTATATGGAACATAGTTAGTTTTTACCTGAATGACAGAAAACTGATAGTTTTAAGAAATGCAACTATAAATAGAGAGAGGGGTAATATCTAAGCATAACTTTTGATAATAAAAGGAAGATTACCAAACACGTAAACACAACAGTTAAAAAACTAAAAAAGCAAACAAAGCATTAAAAGCAAAAAATGAAAGCCCTGTAACAGCGAAGGCTTCCACGGCCGGAGTCTATACTAAGATGTCAATGTTGTAACCGAAGTTGCCAACGCTTTACCCACTTTTGTAAGGGGCTTCATCAAGGCGTGAGAGAAATCGAAGAACTCAACAAGCAACTGAAATCTAACTAAACACATCTCAAAAGTTAGGTAATCAACTTGTGAACCAAGCCAGATTCTACACTTAGAAACGGTAAGAAAGAAAACGATAAACTTGAAAAAGCAAAAACAAAAATCTAACAAAGAACCACTACAGAGTTAAGTAATCAACTTGTGAACCAAGCCAGATTTTAAACTCCATAGAAGTGACTTAAAAAGAAATAGTTTCCGTATATAAAGAAGAAGTATCGTCACGGCTAGTTAAGCTCGACTCTGATTGGGTTACAGATGAACAGAACGTTTCTGTGCAGGATGATGATGAGACGAAGCATAAAGGTATCTATCAGTATGGGTGGGTTTGCGATAAACAGAATGGCCCAGAAGTCCGTCAGGCTTACGAGTCTCAAGAACGTCAAGAAATGGGAGAGAACCATTACTTTTGATTTCCATAGTGAATTTGATATCCAAGTGTTGATTGTTAAGATGATTAAGAAACTTAGACAATTCGAGATGACCATGAGTCCAAACAATAAACGTGTCGTCAACATACCTAAACCAAACTTTGGGTTTTAATATTAATGATTCCAAAGCAACCGTTTCAAAAGATTCCATAAAAATGTTAGCTACAACAGGTGATAGAGGAGAACCCATAGCAGCACCAGAAACCTGTTCGTAAAACTTGTTATCAAATTGGAAGTAAGTAAAGGATAGACACTTATCAATAAGAGGAACCAAACTCAAGTTCTTGCCATGTTGAGACAGAATCTGTTCGATGATAATCAGCGAATCCTTAATAGGAACTTTAGTAAAAAGTGAAGTGACATCAAAACTCACAAGAAGATCGTGTGGTTCAAGTTTTATACTCTGTGGACGTTGAATAAAATGCTGAGAGTTGAGGATATGAGAAGAGGTTTTACCTGTAAACTCGCAAAGAATGTTCGACAAGAACTTGGCTAGCTTGTAGGTGGGAGATTGGATAGTGCTAACGATAGGTCAAAAGGGAATACCTTGCTTGTGAATTTTGGGAAGTCCGTATAGACGAGGTGGTTTAGAATCTGAAGGGGTAAGTCGACATTTAGTTTCAGGAGGTAGATTGGAAGATTTGATGATTTGGCTGACCTCACGTTCTATCTTCGAAGTGGGATTACGAGTTAGAAGAGCGTACGTTTCCTCAGACACAATAGAATGGATTTTCGCAACATAATCAATATGGTTCAAGACGACAGTAGCATTGCCTTTGTCGGCGGGAAGAACAATAATATCAGGGTTCTTACGAATACTTTTTAGGGCTAACTCTTCCGACCTAGAAAGGTTGGGTTTAGGAATTTTAGATGATTCAAGGATTTTGCCATTGTTAATACAAATGGGATCTGAGATGTGGCGAGGAAGGTGTCTTATAGAAGACTCGACAGCACATAAAATATCTTCTTTAGGAATACGTTTGGAAGCAACAGCAAAATTCAAACCCTTAGATAGCACCGATTCCTGTTCTGAAGTGAGGACCAAACTAGATAAATTAACAACCGTCTTTAAAGAGTTAGTAGTAGATGTAACTTTACGATTCTTGGATTACAATGTTTGAAACTTTTTGAGATGACCTTCAGTGGTTAGTCGTAGAGTGGTGTCAGACTGTTGGTAAGTAATGTTGTCAAAGAGATTCCAATCATCCGGGGATAGAGTGTTGGCCAACTCAAGATGAAGGTAAAAGAGTTGTTTGGTGTCTAACTCTCGCCTAGTTTGCTTAATCCGTTCGCGTACCAACGCTAGACTTGTTACGTTTTCTTTTAATTAGTAACGTTCTCAAATGAACGCACCAGCTAATAATTTATTCACTAATGTTCTGCAACGTTAATATAAAATGTGCCTCTACAATGAGATGCGAGTTTGGACTAAGTCTAAAGGTTACCAAATGTTTTACTCGCATTTGGCGAGTTCTTGTCGATTTTGTCTTTTAGTTACTATGCACATGTAGTTTTACGGTGGCTATAAAAGTTAGATTTAAATGGTCAACTCTTAGCTTGGTAAGTTTTCTAATCCACATTTTATTGTTGCTAACTTAGACAAATATTTACAGAGGGTTTTTTTTGTTTTCTTTATTTCTCTTGGCTGCTTTCTTCCTAAATGTAACCGTTTCCAAAGAATAAAAAGGTACAAGATGGCGGGTGAAAGTCAAGAACGTTGTACATCTCTCTTGAGTCGATGTTAAAGGACCGACGAATGCCGTTATGTGTTATAATTACGATGTCTGACTGAGACAATTTATCTAATCCTTACTGTTTGATTTGGAATAATTAGGGCGTATGATCGTTATCTACAGGATTTCATTGGAGACAGCCCATGGAAATTTACAATGCTAATTTCTTTAAGTTAAGTAAACGTAACGTCAATTATCAGCTTCTATAAGTAAACTAATGTATTGTTGTAATTTTGCTTATGTTCTAACCTACATTAAGTGTGAAGTGTGGTACTGTCTTACTTTTGTGTTTTACCTAATTTCTTTTCTGATGACTAAGAACGAACACTTGGACAGAGCTCTGGACAAGTCGATCGATCTATCGGTGTGTGTAAACCATTGTTACCTGTGACTCGAGTAAGGTAGTATCCTACTTTTTTACATTTTATGTAGTGTTATTTGCTTTAAAAATTCATTTTTAGTCGTACGATTTTGACTAGACCAAGTTTGCTTAGGCCTCTTGATTGAGTGCACGTTTACTTAATCTTACTTAATTTTACTTAATCGTACTTAATCTTACTTAATTTGTTTGGATTACTTTACGAGTAATTACTGAAAATTTGTTTCTACGATGATTGCACCGAGGGAAATTACTCCCTAACGGTAGAAATTACTAAGTTTCTTTAATTTGTGTTGTTGACTCATGTATTTAGAGTCCATATTGACATGTCTAATTTTTTTAATATATGTATATTATTCTTATATCTATTGTATCCTTAAGTAGTTAAGTATAGTTACTGTGTGTATTGATATCTTTGATTGGCTTTGGTAATTTAGCCAGAATTACGAGATTTAATTCAAAATAAACTACCTGGCGCCTGTATCTCTGGGTATTTTCTAAATATCTTCAGTATAAAAGTGGAGATTATTTTTAGATTATATAAGCTACCTCCAAATTCGGCTGCATTATTATTTCTCACCTACTTCCCCTCTCCTGAGCTAGGGCAATATTTCTTGACTATTAATTCCCATTGGAATTCTCCTGCGTTTATTATTACTACCCCACTGCAGCTGGTAGGGGCATGTAATAGACTAGCACGGTGTAAGATGTTTTTCGAAGAACGTGTCTGAATGTGAAGTTTGATTCTGAGAAATGCAGGAATAATGTTGTGGTCACGACAGCGACTAAGGAAGGTTAAAGTGCACAAAAGTTTGACGAGCTTGTGGCGAAGTTTGGAAAGTACGGAGGTTCTGGAAGAAATATTCTCCTCGTAGAGATTGTTAATGTAACAGCGAAGGCTTCCACGGCCGGAGTCTATACTAAGATAAGAACGTCTTCCGGGTTTGGACCGTGTCAATGTTGTAACCGAAGTTGCCAACGTTTCGCCCACTTTTGAAAGTGGGCGAAACGTTGGCAACATTGACACGGTCCAAACCCGGAAGACGTTCTTATCTTAGTAATGGAAGTCCTAATTCTAGGAAAAAACTGGTGTTGCAAATAGCACTGCAATCGATAATATTTAATGCGGCACCAGTATAGTATTATACCATATATAGAAATTTGGCTTTAGTAGAAAACAATAGGAATGTACGCTATCACAATTTCTTACTAGACACGGATGTTCTAGAAACTACCTGAGGCAAATTAGAAAGCAAGAAAATGAACAATGCTGGTTCTGCCAAAAAGAGGATGATGTGGAATACAGCTTCTTTAACTGCATCAAGTAGAAGGAAGACAAAAAACAATGCGAAAATGCAGTACAACATGTGCTAACACCTGAGAAAATAAAAATAATAATTAAAAAAGAAATCTGGAAAACAGTAAAGAAATAAATATGTAATTTATTGACGACTAAAAAAAAATTTAGAAAAGACAACGAACGAAAATAGGAAATCAAAACCCTTTAATAAGTCACTTGAAAAGGTGGTGTTGAGACTTGAGACTATATAGGATAAATAAAAACTAGTTTAGTTTGCAGGCGGCCCTAAAAAGTTGAATCCAACACACTTTTTTTTACTCTCATCTCATAAAAAGAAGGTGTCTTTAGATGATTCTTTAAACCTCTATTGAAAAAAGCACATATCTAACGATTGACTAGCAATTACTAGTTTTTTTACGGCTGTTGGTTTACTTTTTACATATTAAATTTGATTGAATATGAATTAAAGTTACGCGTCTTAGCTGACATAAAAATTTTCTATTACTTATATAAAATCGAGTATAAAGTTGTCTTAGAACAATCGGAAATTCGAAAAAAAAAATGAACTGCAGTTATTGAAGCAAACTTTGTGCAAATGTTTTTTTTTTTTTTGAATGAATGATACAGATGTTTAATTTGCAGGTGAGATCGGTTAAACAGTTTTTGTGATACCTGAATTTTGCTTTGTGTGGGTTCTTCTATATATTTTTTTGCTACATTGGAAGAACCCTATCTTCCGTGTTTTTTTCAGAACGAGTAAATCAGCGCCGCTTTCTACCAACATGGTTGTCAAAAAACGCTTTAGTCCATGTCTAAGTATATTTTCTGGGATCTTTGGTTTTAGATATTTTTCAACAATTTTTGGAACACCACTGATAGTATGGCTTCTAACGTGTTGAGCGTACTTCTGCCGTTTATTTTAATATGCAATTAATAATCTTCTGCAGTTTATATTTTTAGGTCGTATTTACTATAAAGTGTGCATGGCTCAAATGTGCATTCTTCATTGGTAATATTAAAACTTCTTGATGTATGAGCAAAAACACGAGAACAGAGCGCTCATTACCTACCACATTGTTTAATTATAAACGTATTAAATAATCTTTTCGAGACGCATCAAAAATTTCAAAAACTAAAATTGTTTTTGAATTTTGCTAGTAATAAATTTGCTTGTATTGTTTGCTATAGGATTTTATTCGAGATCTTTTTCTGAGTATATATTTGATTATACTTGGTTCACAAGTTCATTACTTAATTCTTTAAAGATTAGTTAAATTCGGTTGCTTGTTCTTTGATTTTTTTCTCACGACCCAATGGAGCTTCTTACGAAAGTGGGCAAAACGTTAGCAACTTCGGATACAACAATGACACGGTTCAAACCCGGTAGACGCTTTTATTTTAAAACAATATATGTGCAAAAATATCTATTATTTCTTCATTGAAAATCCTATAAAAAATCAATGAAAAATATAATATTCAAACTTATGATTTTATAGTACAATTTTATAAATTTTACGGTTTTTTTTGGCTTTGTACTGTTATTGTCTTTTAGAAACTGCTTAAATTAATTAAAACAATACGTTTTCCGAATTTAAAACTAAATAAATCAAAGTTACAATACATTTTTTTATTTGAATTTTACAGTAACTTTAGTACATATATAAACAGTTTTTGTTGCAACTTTGTAACTACTGCAGAATAATAAAGAAAGAAACAAAAATGTACATAAAACCTAAATTCAACTGAGAATTTTTACTTTATCGCCTGTCCCAGACGTAAAAGTCTTTACAATCTCATGCATAAATACTTTAAAATTACAAATTGGATAGTTTTGTTTGAAATAGGGAAAAAAAATATTTTTTTTTCTTTAAACAATAAAAACTTAATGTAAATGAAAATAGTGGTAATGTATAATAATACAAAACGTAATGTGAAACCAAATTAATATATTAAAGTTACGTAAAATATGTCAAAGTTTTTTAGATTCTGCGTTTATAATTATTATTGTAAATTATTAGAATCTTTTAGCTACTTATTGATTTAACGATTTAAAAATAAACGTATTTATTTATAATATAAAAATTTAACGTTAGACACTATATAAAGCATTATACCACACAGTAAAAATTTTAATTATTCATTTTTAGACATGTGTGACTTAGAAATTGATTTTATCAGATACTTAGATGCTTTATGTATTACAAGATTATAATTATTATAAGACAATGTTAACGCCAAGTACGTCAATTTGTACTTTCTCCTCCTTTCATTGTTCCTTATCCTTATCACCACATTCCCATTGCATTCGTTTCCTAGTGTTAATATACAACGCATCGTAATTTTAAAAACGAGAACTTTTATTGTGCGAACGAGTTTCCGCGGCTGTAAAATATTAGTGCGGTGAATTCGCTTCACGTTGTTATCTGGCCAGATTGAACACAAGAAGACTGCCACCATTCGAGCCTTGCGGATTACTCGTAAGTGATTTAATATCATTAATTTGCGACCACCAGCGCAACCTTAATCATAAACATTTGGTCCTCCGCGCCGTATAAAATTTATTCTGTAACCTCTGAATCCTACATAAACTACAGTGCTACCTGTTTGCATCCTTAAATAAATTTTAAATTAATATTGCAACAAAATTAGAATAATCATTTAAAATTTATTCGTGCATACATTTCATACGATTATGGCTAAAAGCAACGTCGAATCAATTGCAGATAAGCTATCGAAAACTATCAGCAAACGTTCAAGCTTATTTGCAAACGTGACCTTTATTTACAACAAAGTAAAAGATTATACAATTGAAAAATTTGAGGTATTGGAAGCCTACAACGCTAAATTAGATAGGTACGAGGCCGATTTCGAAAGTTTTCAATATCAAATTGTTGAATACAACACGCTTTTAAAACCCGAAGAACAATTAGATGAAAACCAATTGTATCAACCTCATTGCGCCTTTGACGAAATTATTGCTTACATTAGAGCTACTTACATTAAACTTAAAAAACAGCTTCCAGTACAAACAGAAACATCTTTATCTTCGGTTCATGACTCTTCCTCGCCCGCATTCACGCTTCCAAAGATATCGCTGCCTAACTTTTCTGGTAATATCGAAGAGTGGCCTGAATTTATTTCATTATACAATTCGATTGTACATAACAACAGTTCATTACGCATATCTCAAAAATTTCAATATTTGAAATCAGTACTGTCTGGAGAAGCTTTGTCAGTAATATCAGAATTTCAACTTATTGATGATCATTATTCTTTAGCTTATCAAACCTTACACGAAAGGTATCAAAATAAAAGACGCATAGCTACCATGTATTTAAATAAAATTTTAAATTTTAAAGTGGCATCATCAGCTACACTACAAAGTTTGAAAGATTTTTTAAACGTTCATCAAACTTGTGTACACGCTATAAAGTCATTAGGTATTGACGACTTAGCAGATTTCTTATTATTTTCGTTATCGTTAAAGAATATAGATCCAACTACTAAACGTGCTTTCGAAAATAAATACATTTCCAATGAGATACCGCTGTATGAAAATCTAATTGAGTTTATTACTCAGCAGATGCGCAGCTACGAGTTATCCGAACCTTATTCTAAACCATTTAATGCTTATAATAAAACCAAAAGTAAATTACAATTGCCATCGAAACCTTCGCACTTTTATAATTCGTTGCACTCTTCACAAATTCGGAATTTAACATGTCCTCGTTGTAAAGGCATACATTTATTGTATCAATGTCCAGAATTCATAAATTTAAATTTGTCAGACAAATACGACTACTTACGTGTTTCAAATAGGTGTTATAATTGTCTCGGAAATCATTCTCGTTCGAATTGCAAATCTAAGTCGGTTTGTAGAGTTTGCGGCGGAAATAAACATCACACTGTATTGCATTCGACGCAGAAACCGCTTCATCTTGCTTCAGTGCATGCTAACGTTGCTTCCGAAACCGTAAAGAATGCCTTGCAAACTTCTCATGAAGTTCAACCGTCTACTTCACATAAATCAGATGTTTCTCTGTTTACCTCAACTTCCTTATCTAGTTTTGCTGCACCTCAGGTAAAACAAGTATTGTTAGGAACTGTTCAGACTTACATTGCTGATAGAAATGGTTTTTTTCATAGAATACGCGCCCTCATCGATCCCGGGTCACAAATTTCCGCTATTACCGAATCTTTAGTAAAGTTGCTCGGGTTAAAACCGCAATTAGCTTGTACAGAGCTATCAGGAATCGGTAAGTCCACAGTAAAGTCTCAGAGCATTGTAAATTGCTGTCTTCGTTCAAAATTTTCAACTAATACAATGTGTCTTCCTGTGTTAGTTTTACCTAAACTTGCTAGTCGAATACCTTCTTCTCAGTTACCTGAAAGTGTTATAGAACAGTTTCGCCACTTGAACTTAGCTGACGAAACGTTTCATATTCCTTCTTCTATCGATTTGCTATTGGGTGCCGACGTATACCCTACCATTTTTAATCAAGAAGGAAAAGTATATGTTACTGGTTATCCCTCTGCGGTAAACACTTATTTCGGATGGACAATTATAGGTCCCACAGATTTTCCCAATAATGATCAGACATTACAAAGTATGCTTACTTTTTCTGAATTATCCAAAGATTTAAAACGGTTTTGGGAAGTTGAAGAAATTTTTAGAGCTCCACCTTCTGATCCAACCAATTTGTATGTTGAACAACATTTCATAAAGACTCACAAACGTGACGAAACTGGAAGATATGTTGTAGCGGTTCCATTTAAACCTAATTCGAGCCCTTTGTCCTCAAACTCTTCACGAGGTTTACGGTCTTTGTTAAAACTAGAAACTCGATTACGCAGTATTCCCGAAAAATTCAAACAATACAATGATTTTATGCAAGATTACTTGATATCAGAACATATGTCAATTGCTTCTTCTCCTTCCACGTATATAATACCGCACCATGTCGTCATTAAACAATCAAGTTCCACAACAAAAATTCGCGTTGTATTTAACGCTTCTGATCCTGATTCAACAGGAGTTTCTCTCAACGAGCGATTACTGCCCGGACCCAAACTACAAACAGACCTTATTCAAATCTTATTAAAATTTCGTTGTTATCCTGTTGCATTATGTGCAGATATACAAAAATGTACCGTCAGATAACAGTTCGAAAGGAAGATAGAGCTGTACAACATATTCTTTGGCGCGCTTCCTCTGATGGCAATGTACAGGAGTTTGAACTCAATACTGTTACTTATGGTCTTACTCCTTCCGCCTACTTAGCAATACGCGTATTACACCAACTTGTTCACGATGATGGTGCCCGATATCCAGATGCGTCTTGTGCCATCATGAACTCTACATATGTAGACGATGTGATAACTGGTCATCAAGATGTATCTTCTGCTATAAATTTACGAAACCAGTTAACTGATTTATTTAAGGGCGGAGGTTTTCAACTCAGAAAATGGGCTAGTAGTCATCCAGAAGTTTTAGTTGAGTTACCTGAAGATCATATAGAATCGCAATTAGATTTTTCTGACGAGGAAAATTCTTTAAAAATCCTAGGATTATCTTGGAATCCAAACTCTGACTTTCTTCTGTTTCGAGTGCTGCCTTACGATGATAATATTACAAAACGAAATTTGTTATCGTATATCGCACGAATTTTTGACCCGCTTGGGTTTTTGGCACCCGTTGTTTTTTCGATGAAAGTTTTACTTCAACATTTGTGGTTAGCTCAAGTTGGTTGGGACGATTTGATTCCACCAGCACTAGAAAAAAAATGGTTATTATTTACAGAAAACATTTCTCTTCTTGCTACCGTTAAAATCCCTAGGTGCGTGCTTCCACAGAAACCTACTCTAATTAGGCTTGCGGGATTTTGTGATGCTTCAGAAAAGGGTTATTCTGCTGTTCTATACTTATGCGTCCAGTCAAATTCAAATTTTTTTTCCTATTTTTGGAAGGCAAAACCAAAGTAGCACCACTCAAAATCATGTCTATTCCTCGTTTGGAGTTGAGCGCCGCCGTTTTATTAGCCAATTTAGTCGAATCAGTAGTGACTGTTTCTTTTGCCATTTTTCATTGAATCTGTTCACTTATTTTCAGATTCAGAAATAGTTTTATCTTGGATTATGACTCCACCACACTTATTAAAAACGTTTGTGTGTAATAGGATTGTTACAATAACAGAAAACTTCAAAGTGTGTTTGGTCTTACATTAAATCTGAAAACAATCCCGCTGACCTTCCTTCACGAGGATTAACTGTATCTCAATTTGTTAGTCCGGATATCAAACTATTTTTGGTTTAATGGTCCCTCATTTTGAACAAAGAAGTTTCAAAATGGCCACCTCCTTTTCAAATGCATAATAAGCATTCCTCTTTGCTTTCGGAAATGAAACAAGACTTCAATTGCTTACTTACAAAGCATACAACCTCAAATCCGTTATTAGACAAAATAAATAATACCTCAAGTTTTGTAAGATTACGTCGTGTTTTTGCTTGGATAAGACGTTTTATTCACAATTCAAGGCTTCGAGATGACGTACGTATTTCTGGATCATTATCTGTGGCAGAATTAGAAAGTTCTACATTATCCCTTACAAAAATTACTCAAAATCATTATTTTCATTCTGAAATAAAACAAATCCAAAATAAAACGAACGCAAGTCGCAACCTAGCATCGTTATCGCCTTTATTGATTCATTTGGTTTCCTCAGGGTGGGCGGAAGATTACGTTACTCCGCTTTGCATGAAGCAGCCAAGCATCCGTTATTGCTACCCAAAAATGCTCATCTCTCTAAATTAATATGTTTTTATTATCATCATCTGTCATTACATTCTGGTCCTAACACTGTTCAAGCTCTTATTAGAACAAAGTTCTGGATTTTATCGCTTCGTGGTTTGCTTCGAAAATGCATACGAGAATGTTTTACTTGTTATAAATTTCGTGGTATTACTTTCCAACCTCCAATGGCCGATCTTCCTGCTTCTAGAGTTTCTATCTCTCGCCCTTTTTCACAAGTAGGTGTAGATTATGCCGGGCCTTTTTCAGTAAGATCTAACCGCTTACGTAGACCAGTGGTCACTAAAGGTTACTTATGTTTATTTGTTTGTTTTATAACTAAAGCGGTACATCTTGAGTTTGTATCTGAGTTGAGCACTGATGCTTTTTTAGCTGCTCTTGATAGATTTGTAGCTAGACGGGGTTTACCATCAGTTATTTACTCTGATAATGGGCGTAACTTTATAGGAGCTTGTAAGCACATAACGGAAGTTTACAAATTTTTAGTTCTTCATGTCACAGATATTTGTGATTTTTTATCTACACGACAAGTAAAATGGCAGTTTAGTCCTCCATATGGCCCTCATTTTGGAGGTTTGTGGGAAACAGCTATCAAATCTGCCAAAGCTTTGCTTTATCGCTTGTTAGGTAATGCATCGGCCACATTCGAAGAATACGCTACCTTATTCGCTAGAATCGAAGCTGTTCTTAACAGTCGTCCTTTGTGCACCTTATCTGAAGATCCATCGGAGTCTTGTGATTATTTGAGCCCTGGTCATTTTTTAATAGGGTCACCTTTACTTTCTGTACCGGAAAATCCTATTCCCGAGTCACGTAACATGCGTAACCGTTGGTTAAGGCAAAACCAGATTCTTCAATCGTTTTGGAATCGTTGGTCTAAAGAGTACTTGAACCATCTGATTCAACGCAATAAGTGGACATCTAACACATCGATTCCAAATGTTGGAGATATCGTGTTACTGAAAGGAGTTGCGTCGCATCCTTTATCTTGGCCTATAGGTCGTATTGAATGCTTGTATCCAGGTTCAGACCGTATAGCTAGAGTTGCTTCAATTCGTACAGGTAGTGGTACCTACACTCGTCCAGTTGCAAGCCTTGTACCTCTGCCGGTATCCTCAAATTAGTTATTAGTTAAAATTTATTTGCTTAATTTTTTATGTTAGTTACAGTTTATCTGCAATTAAGTTTAATTTGCTTTGCTCTTAGTTTAATTTAACCTTTTTACATTATATGAAATTATGAAATTTGGTGGGCGGTATGTTAACGCCAAGTACGTCAATTTGTACTTTCTCCTCCTTTCATTGTTCCTTATCCTTATCACCACATTCCCATTGCATTCGTTTCCTAGTGTTAATATACAACGCATCGTAATTTTAAAAACGAGAACTTTTATTGTGCGAACGAGTTTCCGCGGCTGTAAAATATTAGTGCGGTGAATTCGCTTCACGTTGTTATCTGGCCAGATTGAACACAAGAAGACTGCCACCATTCGAGCCTTGCGGATTACTCGTAAGTGATTTAATATCATTAATTTGCGACCACCAGCGCAACCTTAATCATAAACAGACAATAAAGTCAAGAAGTTATGGCAAAAGTTACATTTGCTTTTGCTATTTGAACGCAATACCTTTGTGCTTTGAATGTAAGGACAAACTGTAAAACAAATAATCAGTGACGTTTAGGTTTGTTTTACAAGATATTTGATACATACTTAAGATCATCAAGTTTTTATCCATGTGAAATTATTTAATTTTTTTAAGGGCAATGAAATCTAATCTAATCGTTCTGTTGCTGAAGGGCCACGAGTTTTCCTTTTATCCCGTCGTCTTGAAAGAGTTATCGTATGGTGAAGTTTAAATAGAATTGGAAACGTGGGTGCTTATTTGTTGAGTAGAATTCTTGGTCGTTTGATATTGCAATGAAGTTCATCGTAGTCAGTAGATTTTCTTACTGATGGGTTTGGGTGACTTGAATTCATGTAGAATTAAGATCTTGATCTTGTTAAGATTTTGACTAAGATGAGAGGACGATTAGTATCACGGTGGATATCTTTGTTTCTGACAAACCAGGGAGCGCTGACGGCTAGTCTCGGGGATTTCTTTTGATCCACTTGAATTTTTATAATGTGGAATTTACCAGCTTGATTCCAAACAGGTGAAGCATATAACATGATGGGATTGATTATGGTTTTGTATAAAAGAGTCTTGTTTTTGGGTTTATTTTGCTTTTGCAACAATATAGAGGAGCTAAAGATTTAAGAGAACCGCGACTTTTATTGACAGCAGATTTGACGTGGGAAGAGAAGGTTAAGCGTTTGTCTGGTATCACACCGAGATATTTGGCGTAGTTGCACCAGGAAATTTGGTGGTTAGAAATGGTGAGTTGACCGGAATTATGATGTTTTAATCTTCTAGCGAAGATGTTTAGTTGTTACCTCCAAGTGTAATTTGATAAGTTTTTAAAATAAATTGTGTAACTAAATTAATATATAACGTTGTAACCTCATTTATTTGTTATAAATAAACATTTTTAATTTTGTACATTTATTGAAAATTACACGTTTTATTAGGTACATTAATCTTTAATCTAAGAGATTATACATTACATAATTTTGAACGGTAAGTTGTATATTATATTCCTCCTTAATTGGACTTGACACGATTTTTAAAGTTCTTCTATGAGGAGGGACATCAAAACACTTTATGTGTCTATATAAGGCGACGTTTCGTGCAGCTGAGTGCGCAGTTTTTCAGGCCTATTTTAGACTAAAAAAAATGGCGTGTGCACTGCACTATGAAGACAATTAATCACATGAACTAACATTAAAAATAAATTAATTGAACACAAGAACAAATATAATACAACAGTAAGAAACGTGGACTTACATACCGTGAATTATTCAATTCAAGGTTGATAGGTAAAATTTTTGAGTTTTTGCGTTTTATCTAATTTGAGCCGTGTAAACTTGTCTCTTCTTACATTGGCTTAAATCATCATATAAAATTAAAAGAGAGGCTTAACTCTATCTTTTCGCCGTACAGCGTATAGTACTTGAAGTGGTGGGGAGGTTGTGGGAATTTGTGACTGTTGTTTGAAAAAACGTAATGTTGTCATCGATGCAATTTTTTGAATAAATAATTGGGATTGGTAAAGGTTTTCAGTTAATAGTTGGTTAAATCTAGACCAATCAGTATGGAAACGTAAACTAGGCACAGACTCTGTTGTAAGTGTTGAAAAATGCATAACGGGGTTATGATCTAAATAAAGGTAGGGAAAAAAGGGATATTCTGAAAGACAGCTATATCTAAGAAGTCCGGGCGGTAAGTGTGCAATGGAAGCTTGATAGTTAGGAAATACACGGTCTAGGTCATCGTCAGTGAGTAGAGATTTGGTTGGTTTGTAACAAGAGACAACTCTAATATAGCTAACGGCAGTTTCTAGTAATATTGGCGTCAATTCTGTGTAATCACAAGGAGGGTTAAGAAGTTGATAGTGCTGAAGGCATCTAATTATAAAAATACCGGTGCTACCGCCTTTACTATCACGGTCGGTACGGTAAAACGTATAATTTGGAATTTTGGGGTTATGGCAATCATTAAGGTGAGTTCCCGATAGAAGAATAACATCGATTTCGTACTGATCAGATCAGAATTTTTGAAGTTCAGTAGTTTTATACTGAAGACTATTGTAGTTCTAGAAGAATATCTTGATGCACGTGATGTTAGGTTTATTAGCCTTAATTGTTTATAAAAAATTGTGGCTGTTTCAGTTGGATTCGACTGACTAAAGGTTGTTAGCATGTTACCTATTATTTTACCAATTTAGGCATGCTTGTTAGGCTGAGGAATAGCAGTATCCTTTGATGTATTGTTAATTAGTAGTCGCTCTCAGGATAATAGTGGGAACATGATTTTCGTCCTTGTTATTGTTGACGAAATTGCAATTTTGAGGTACTTTGTTAGCAGACATATCTGCGGACGTCATTTTATTAACTTGCATTATTTGAACGGGTATTGAAGTGAAAAGTATTTGGATATCAGGAATGCACTAACCTGACTAATAGTGTCTACTTCAGCACTCATATGTGTGTGGACATTTTGTTTTTTCCGCATTGGTTGAATACTTTCATCGTCAGCACTAGAGTGAGGGTCATGAATCGGTTTATACAGAAGATTAAAAAATAGTTTTTTTAAAACCACTAATTAATTCCTGACGGGACATTGACGCACAGGCTTGATATAACATGTTTTGTGAATTAAAATACAACACAACACGAAAATTCGCAAAATAACACAAAAACACTAAACAAAATACGGCAAAAGAAATTAACGTAATTTAAAACTTTAACTTCTTAAAAAATATGTAAAAATATATATTTAAGTTAAAGCCGAAATGAATGACAACTTTGACATTGACAGATCGCAGGGGAATAAAATGTTAACGAAATCAATCTTCCTTACTATATCAACGAAAATGGATGTATAGTAAAATATAAACACAGTTAACAAACTTAATTTAGTATTGCCAATACTCAAATGAAATTGGTCGCATTCAAAAGGGTCATTTCGTTTCTTACGTTAGCATGTAGTCAAACTGTTTAACAATTAGTTTGGTTTAATAAACCCATATTTTAAATACATTACACTGACAAGCACGTTATATTTTGAGTTTGGATAAATATATTTAAATTGTAATTAAAAGTTCTGAATAAGCACATGGTATTGTGAAAGAAGCACAATATAAAAACCATTCCACTAACCATCTAAATTTGATTGTTTAAAAAGACTAAGTAAATCTAGAATATTTAAACCACGCAATTATTTTAAGAAATAATAGAAAACAGATGTTTCATTTGAATTAACTGTTTATAGCATTATTAAATACCGAAAGGTTTCCTCCTGGCAATAATACTTGAGTTACCGTTCAAATTAATGATCCCTTCGTATAGGAAGAAACAAGGAAAAACGGGTCCAGTTAATCTGCGACGTTTTGTGCTTATAATTAGTACTGCATCAGGCCGCTTCTTTATTTGGTAAGAAACCATTCAAAATAGTGTATAAATAACTAACAACCCACAAAACCATAAGTTCCATGTAGGTTCGATAAGCATTCCCAAATATTCATTTCTAAAGCATGCCAATAGTAGTTTGTGTATGGACTTCTAATAACACACTTAATTTAAAACGTATTCTATAAGAATGCCTATATAAGAAGAATAAAGTACTCTAAAAGATTCTTTTAAAAACACTTCTATAGGAATACTATATTTAATTTAAGAAAGAAGTGCTTATAGCAGCCTTAAAATGACAGTTGATTGGAATTACTAAAGTATTAGAAATGTAGCATTCTAATGGCGTTCCCATATTGATTCTATAACAATGCATATAGAAGGAGAATAAAGTACCCTAAAAGATTCCTTTAAAATCACTCCTATAGGCCTTCTATATTGATATAAAAAATAAAGTGTTCATAGCAGCCTTGACAATGTATTAAAATTCAAGTATTACGACTAACATGATAACAATCTTTTAGTGTTTTAGTACCTCTAAAATCGGTTTAATCGTTCTTTATTTGAGATAAAGAAATATAATTTTTAATATCAGAAAAAACCGTTTGTACAAGTTGCTAAATTGTAATACCTAAACAAAAATAACTTCCTGTAGAGATTAAACGCCCACATCTAAATTTTGTTGATAAAGATATGTATGCAATAAAAAAACTTATGCATTCGCGTTTGATACTGTAAATGTAGATAAGATACTTTTATTTCTGAGAATTGTGACGAGATATGTACTGACTACCGAGTTTGATTCACCAACGCTTCTAAGTAAGTACTTATACGGTTACGGGTATATGCAGTTTTACGTTTACGAAAGGAAGACGACTTCGGGCTTAGTCTATATTTGTAAATGTGTTCTTTTTTTGTGCTGAATTAAGGAAGAAAAAGCTATTAGAAGTTCTGCCGATTTAAGTAAAAGTAAGTACAAAAAGAAACAATTGACAACATATCTATTTTTGTACGATCAGCTTATCCACGTTTTAGCGCTTTATTGTTATTGTTTATGTTTTACTTGGCATGAAGTTATTTTTTTTAGAACAGGGGTGGCCAACCTGTGGACTTAAACTTAAAAAGCATTGTAATAAAAAATTTATTTTATTCATAAAAAGAAACATATTTTTGATATGAATCTAGTGAAAATGCATGCGACTGATAATAGATAATAAAAAATAATTAATCGCATAATTTTGTTATAGAGTTAACCCAAAGTTGATTCAAAGGAGTTCCTAGATGTTATTAATGAGAAGGTGTTCCAATGGCTACGTCATGGCAAAGCGAGATTAAAAAATGAAATAATTAGGATGATGCAGCAAACTACAAATTCGCAAACCATTGATTAAAAATTATTATAGTTTAGACAAAGATACTGTACAATTTCTTAATAAAAAATGACTTAAAACTAATCATTTCATGCTTTTTGTGTTTCTTATGGTATGCTATTAAAACCCTGTAAAAGCATGCAAATCAATTACCTTTTAGTCGTTAACTTTGTCATGCTATTCTACAACATAGGAAAGTACTACATTGGCACTATTTTAAAGCATTCTAATGGAACGTGAAAACTTCTACCTTTGGCCTGCTTTTGTACAACGTCTAATAGGACTCTATAAGCACTAACTGTACAGCATTCTACTGGAGTGTCAAAACCTATCTCTAAACATAAACCATTCTACTGCTACAGGAAGGCTTTCAGTAATATCAATACTGCCTCTATACTTCTAAAAGCATTATTATGGAACCTATTTGGTTTTGTGGGAAGCATTGATATTGTAGTCTGACACTCAGCCCTATGATGTATCATCTCACGTTACGCACAACGTGCACGTTATGAGAATTTCACGTTACCTAACTACTATTCCTAAGATGTATCAAATTCAAGCGGCACGTTAACCTTTTGTGCCACGTTATCTTTTCAAGGTGAAATAAATAGCAACACCATTTGCGATGCTGTTAACCCTTGTTATCCTTGTTATAACCTCACTTTAAACGCAGTTGACGTTTTGTTTATTTAGATTTGTTTACATTTTATTTACTTTTTTGATCAAATTTTTAATAATTGAGTTGAAAAACTTGTTGAATTAGGTGTTGTTGCAAAAATTAAATGAACTAGAATGAGAAGTAATAATTTAGTTACAAAGTCAGAGGTCTACTGCAATGCCGGTGAAATTGAAAGTGAGACGAGAAATTGTTTTGTGAACTCTGTATTGCTTAAATGAAGCATGTGTGAGTTAACAAGTTAACGTGCCGCTTGAATTTGATACATTTTAGGATTAGTGATTAGGTAACGTGAAATTCTCGTAATGTGCACGTTGTGCGTAACATGAGATGATACATCACAGGGCTGATTGGCGCATTTAGAGAAATCGTCAGCGCCACTCATTACTGAGACAGGAACTAAGATGTAGCGCTAACCATACTCACAAACACCATACTTTTTTGTGACAGTTTAATTTGTCAGTGCAATTCTCGTATGTAATACAACAAGTGGTAGGAATCTTGCCGGTAATAATTTTTGTCAGTCAGATCACGAATAGTTGTTGTGACGAAAATTTTCTAAAGACAACAACTATGAGTGATACTGACTGACAAAAATTACCAAAAGATTCCTACCACAAATTGTATTCGTCAAGGCAATCCAAAGAAAATGACGAAAAATTTGAGTTTTTTTTAAATGCAGGTATTCTAGAAATGTCACCACGGCAACGTAACAAAAGCTGTGTAAATAGTAACAAAATTTTACCAGTTTTGTCGAAATGGCAGAATGGCGGTTCGGTTAAACAATTTTAAAAGAAATACGGGCAGAAGTAGTGATGGCTATTCCACAGAATACAAAGCGTAGTCGTAATTCTGTGTGGGAGCAGTTTAAAAAGTTTTGCGACACAAGAAAATTTTTCCTGACGGAAGTATCACCTATCTCAAAAGTAAGCAGTATATTAGAAGATTACGCATTCAACATGAAAAAATGCGATGGAGAGGATTACAAAGATTCCAATTTAAAAACAGTATGGAATACTTTTGCCAAAATGGTGCAGGAATTATATTTTAATTCGTTTTATGTGAAGATGAATCCATTCTCAGATATTGAGTTTAAAAGTGCGCGAGCAGCAAGAGACGGAAGGCAAAAGCAGTTGTCAACTATTGCAGAAAAGAGAAAAGTGAGTTCAGTATCTATATTAGATGACAACTACAAAAAAATGATTGACGTCTGGAAAGAAGATACTCCTTCAAGGCTCCAGAAAAAATTCTATCAAATTGCAGCAAGAGAGCTTGCTTGGAGGGGAGGAGAAGTGGCTAAATGTTTGATCGAATACTTTCAAATAGAAAAAAAATGCACTGGAAAATTGACTGGACGTTATGAGTGCAACACCATTTTATCCAAAACTTGCCAAGGCGGATCACATCGTCTTTGTGACAGTAAATGGCTGGTTTCTTATGAGAAGAATCCTACTCATTGTCCTGCGAGGTTAGTATTGCTTATAAAAATATATCAAGCATTTATTCCGTTTTATGTTCATTTTCAGATTGTTGAAAAAGATGCTACAAAAGAGGGGCCGTAACGTCACCACAGATCGTTTATTTCTGGCTGCCAATCCTAACTGGTGTGAATCTGGTTTTTAGTACAAGAATATTCCTGTAGGAATTAGTAAAATTGGTAAATGCACTAGAAAGAGTGCCGAAAAGGCTGAACTGGATGTAAAGAGATTTAAAACAACTAATCATTCTACGCGTTCAAGTGCAGTAACCCAGCTTGCGAAATTTGGCGTGGAGGAACAACAGTTAATAAAAATTATGGGTCATAGTTCAGCAAGCTCGATTCGCCCTTACTTGCAACTGGACACAGCACCACGCACAAATTATAAGTAAAATAAGAAAAGAGGAAAAAGTACAACCGATGGTGAATAATTCTTGCATTCAAAACAAAGAAAGTGTTGTGTTATAAATAATAATTATTGTTGATAAAGTTTATTGTTCAATTTTTTACCTTTATACTCACCTGTATTATCGCTGTAATCATCTGCTCCTTAGTATGGAAAGATTGCCAGTGTAATCAGATACTAATTGGCTCAAATTCAAAAAATAGACAGTTTCGATTGATTATTAAATTTTGAGTTCTTATTTCAATATGTATGTGATGTTCTTTACTTTTCTTGATTTCTTCGCAAATCTGTCATGCGTTTGATCGTTAAATCTACGAGTGGGTTAAGCATGTGTGATTAATTCTTAAGCGAGTTAAAATGACTGCTTAACTGTGTTGTTTTATTGTATAATCTTATTGAAACAAACTAAAATTTGATCAGTCATTAATTTTCACAAAATTTTATACAGTTTTATGCAATTCCGTAAATTTTTATGCAATTTCATAAAACTTTTTAAATTATTTAGCTTCAACAAAATGAATCATCATAAAAAATTTGTTTTGTTTTAAAAGATAGCGGTATTATTGTAAAGTGAAATTCGTTTAATTTAGTACTAATCTCAGTATTGTGTAGTACTGTCTTCTACGCAGTCTAAACCCATATTTAGAAATTTTTTTCATAGTATCAGCTATCCATATTGTTATAGAGTATCAGTGGAAGATTCAGACAATTCGGTTGTTTACCGAAGAGTTCAATTTGTTAACGCGGCTGCTGAATCCTTGCAGTGGAGAAGATAAATACAGAAGTTTTGATAAGTTTAGTTGAAGAACGACTTGTAAAATGGGATAAAACATTCAAGATACATGTATATATAAAGATAGGAATTTAAAAGAATCGGAATGGAAAAAGATATGTATTATATGAAATAAAAGCTTTGAAGAATTGGAACAGAAGCAAAGACAGGATTACGGCAAGTTTTAATTTCTATTTATTATATTTTAATATAACAGTGGCAGCAATAAAACTGATAATATTTGGCTTGCAATTATATAAATGTTGTGTTTATGTTATACATGAACAAAATTATTCTATTCTATCTATTGCTTTGTCTTGCCATGAACCCGCTTCAGAAAATAATCAGCAAATGTTATTCTAATAGAATTGACAGATGTTGCTTTACGTATCGTTTGTGCATTTGGTATATTATGTATATCGTTCGTTTTTACTTCTGTATGTAGAATGTTTTCTAAATTAGAACCATTTTTTTCTCTGACAAAATTATGTAATACTGTGCAAGCTTTTATTATCCAAATAGTTGGTTTTTTAATAAATATCCAAATGTTTGGATAATCTGTGAAAATCAATTACTCAAACTCTCGATGCCATAATTCTATGGAATTGTTTGTTTTTGGCAAATTTTTTGTGCCCCATCATACCAATTCCATAAATCATGTGAAAATAAGGGCAAACGACATTGTCTACCTCTTTGTGGACGCTCGATCCAGGTATCTTTAAAATAATCAATTATTGACTGGGTTTCTGCAGGTAACACATCTTGCTCGTAAATGGTTTCAAATGCTTCCACTACGTCTGCAGTAGTAACGATAATAATCGGAACTTTAAAGCAAAATCTGCATCAGTTTCGTACCCTCTTTTTAAACAGTCCGACTGGATTCTTCTAAGGATACATTGACTATAATGAAAAAATCTGTTAATATGGCTGCAGACGAAGTTTCAGGCAATAGGTCTTTTACTTTTGAAAGTAACCGAACATACGTTTCTTCTACATTGTTAGGTAGTAGTGCGTATACTAAAGGAATCGTAGTATTTTTAATTAATCCGTGCATTGTATATAGTTGATAAAAAAGATGATGTACAGTTTTGAAAGTTCCGTCGGCAAACTAGTGTTGTGACCTTTGCCAGAAGAAACAGATTTTGTCTGGTTGAAAAAATTAACAAACGATAATCGTGTAGGCCTGAATCAAATAGTAAAAATTGTTGTCCATGTTTTGTTAGTTTATACTCTTCTGAAAAAACAATGTCTTTTCTGTCAAGAGGTAAAACCGGAGCGGCTTGCTAATTACTTCGTACACGCCTAATTGTTTTTTTAATATTGCTCACTTTTGGAAGTGCGGCAGCTGTAGCTGAACAGATGCGGTTGATATTATATGATGTGGCCCATCTTGGGTTTGTGTGGCGTTTTCACGTTTTGTTTTTTTACTTGCTTTGCATCCGCTACAAGGTTGTGTGTCTTACTTCTAAGGTTGTAACACGAGCTTTGTACTTCAACTTCTTGTAGTAATCACATTTCCAATAAATGTTTTGATTTGTAACACTCTTCCGGGGTAGCTTGCGGTAGATACGTTGAGATAAATAAACACAATAATATAAACTTAAGTATATTGTAATAATTACAAAAAAACCTCTTAAATAAATGATTTCCTGGCGTGTTGTTCTTCGCCTTTGAGCGACGCCCCCAATGTGACGCCTCTGGTATTTTTATTTCGCACTGCATGGTTAATAAGGTTGTTACGCATTCAAATTAGCGTACATATTTGGCGGTCATCGGTTTTCAAAAATAAAATTTAATATCGCTTAAGAACTGCAAAACTCGTTCGAAGGCCGTCTTTTACCGTGATACCTCGCGTAATCATTACTTTGATTGACCTCCGTAGTTACGGTCATTTTTGCGACTCGGCTTATTTTTATAAAATGAGGGGCGAGTAATTTCATCAAAGGGGTAAGAGTCATCCATTTCTATTAATTAATTATTTCTCTTTGCTATTGTTTGTAATTGTTAATCGTATCGTAGGTGTACTTAGAGGTTTGACCTTAACAATGGCGGATGCACGTGTCAATTAACGAAAAATTAATATTAGTAACATCTTGAGCGAAAGTCACCATCCCGCGTGAAGGAAGCAAATCATATGAACCACCCTTCAATCGACAAGTGACCACATGTTGCATCACGTATCAAGATAAGTACCAAATAATTCAAGTTACTAGAAAAATAAAACAAAAGCATTACCTTCCTCGTTAATTAATTAATACCATCGTAGTATGAATTCTATCATACTTGTATGTAATAGTGGTTTTTTTGTGTCTATTACAATTATTATACTAACTGTGTTACATTGTATTACAATTTCTTTTTTTTTCTGAGTTTTACCTAACCCCCGTCACCAAGGACTTAGTAGCGGGATCACTTCCTGCCCGTAAAATATACCTTGAGATTGTTCAACACCTTTATCATTATTATTGTTTTTTTTCAATAATTTTTATATACTCCAGGGTGAGACGCGCCAACCAAACTAATTTAGAAATTTAAGTGCTCACCCAAATTGGGAGGATATAAGGTTATTAGTGTCAAATGCGCTTGTACGAAAATGGCGGCATGAATTTCCAGCTGCGAACTTTGCTGCAAGTAATTAATTAAAATACGGTGCTCTGTAATTAATCGAGGTATTAATAGGATTTACACAGGTGAGTTAATGTGTTATACAAACGGTAAAATAACGACGGTTAACCCAGGAAGTTCAGGTTAAATCGGACAGGCGCGTTATCTACAGGTGTGTGGAAAATTACCGGTAGGAGTTCCAATAATAAATGAACGTGAATGCTATTAGCCCAAATATTAAGGGTGTACAATGAACGTTTATGCGATATAAACAGGATCTTAAAGGGGAATTACTAGGAGGTTTCGACTTGTACGAAGGTTACTACAGGGTATGTATGAATGGTGAAATGACAATGAACGAATGGGTTTTTTTTAGAGATGACAAGGTACAGGGATGGCAACTGACTTTAAGGGAAGATGTAGGGGTTGAGAATGTTGTGTCGGTAATGAATACTAGTTTTCAAGATTTAACGATAATGAATGAATGCTACGTAGAAGTACGGTGGAGGCTAAATCCCGTTTTATGTCTCAAGGTTTCGGTGCAATGATTACTCAGGTAACTATCGGCGGTTCGCCAGTATCCACCAACAAGTAATTCTATTATAAAGTATATTTACAGGGTTTACTGGGAGGTTTCGGTTCGTAGATGCAATCACTTGGGTAACTATCGGCGGTTCGCCAGTATCCACCAACAAGCAATTATGTTCCTGGAGGCTTTTAGAGGTCAAACGACCCAATACGGAGATTACGTTTGCTAGTGCAACTATCGGCGGTTCGCCACTGTCCACACTGGCCCCAACACGAAATTGCAGATCAGAGAAATTATTTACAACAGGGATGTATATGAAATAACGAAATTAAAAAGGATCATTCAGGTAAGATAAAATAAAATCGATCAATACTGGTACAAAAGGGTGGCTACTTACAAATACAGGTGCTGGCGATGAATACACTCGGTACAGGTGACAGGACGAGGTACATGCAAGAGGTACGGAATGAATGAAAGATGATGATGATACAAAATGTAACAAATATGATTATGGTACAAAATGAGTGAAATATTCGGATGCAAATGGTAAATCGCGAATCAGGAGAATTGTCACGTACGGTGCAGGTTGTTATTAATATTTTTGGACGGTTCAGGACGGTTATATTTCCAGGTAAACACAAGGAGAACTGGTAAAAATAGATAGATTTTTCCCTTGATGCATGCTATTTTATATTGCCGGTGGTCACGCTTCGGTAGACATTTAGAGTAAGGATTCTTCGTCTGCGCGATCATGTACTCTTGTAGACGCGACGAGGTCGAAGTCCACGCGTATTTGTTGGGATTTTTACACAATTTTATTACAAATACGGACATCACAATCGGTTTCGTTACAGATTTTCTTTATGCGTCGATCAATAATTTACTCTTCCCCTTTTCACTAAGTACAAACTCCAAAGCCATTTTGCGCTGTGACTTGCTCAGATTTTGGAAAATAAAGTAATAGAAACGAGTCTCACTTATTCCAAACCAAATTTAATATTTTTGGTTTAGTGAATGTTTGGATAATGCAATTAGAATGAAAATCCCTACTTGGAGACGTTAACTAATTATTAGAGTGTTAACACTAATGGGGTGTTCTTATTGTTCATTCAAAACTACGTTAAAAAACAATTATGGTTACATTAGAATGTTATTTATTAAAAGGGATTATAAAATTTTTGGCCAAAAACTACAGCATATACAGGATGTGTTTATAAAATTTAAAGCAGAGAAGACTTGCGAATAATCTCAATCAGCCGTTATATACAGTGTGTCCGAAAAGTATGGAATATATTATACAGGTCGATAAATATGCACTTTACACGAAAAAGTTGTAAATAAAAGTTGTTTATCACTTAGCTATCTACCACCTGGGAGATATCAATTTAAATTTTTGCTGTAAACAAAATCGCAACGAATAACACTTACATTTTTTTAAATGGCAAGGCACGTTTTTATTATACTCATTTGATAGAGTCTTTTTTTCTCTTTTCAACCATATGAAACTTGAATACCTTTACATCAAAAAATTTTCAAGAAAAACAAGGACATGTCTAACAAATTTATTTTACTGAGCAGTATTAATCAGGTACGTAATATGTAGCATTGAAACAATTGAATGCACTTTAGAACACTGTCACACTTTGCTATTTGTTAGTGCTTGAAATATGGCTCAATTATCTGAGAAACATAGAATTGAAATTTTAATGATTCTGGGATATGGAGATAGAAGAAGAACCCAAGACAAAGTATGTAATTTATTTAATAACTTGCATCCAGAATTAAACATTTCGCAGTCCACGGTAAGCAAAATTTGGCGGAAATTTCAAGAGACAGGTTCGGTGAAAGATGCGAGTAGAACTGGTAGACCTTTGTCATTAAGTAATGTGGAACGAGAAAATGTGTTCTTGTCTGTTGAGGAAAATCCACAAATTTCTGTTCGGCAAATTGCTAGAGACCATAATTTGAATAAATCGGCTGTACATGACGTTTTAAAAAAATAAAAATTTTATCCTTATAAAGCTTGTGTAGTTCAAGAATTATTTGAAGACGATTTGGACAGAAAGCTGGAGTTTTGTGAAACAATAACAAACAAACTTGAACGAGATGCACATTTTCATAAAAATATCCTTTTTACTGATGAGGCCACGTTTTGTTTAAACGGCACAATTAACAATCAAAACACGCGTTACTGGTCTTCACAAAATCCTCACTGGTATCTAGAAGGACACACCCAATACCAGCAGAAAGTCAACGTCTGGGTATGAATGATTGGAAGCCAAATTTTGGGGCCATATTTTTTTGGAGGTAGTTTAACGGCGAATATTTATCTTGATTTCTTAAGATTTGAGTTAGTTCCTGCTTTGGCCGAGTTATTTCCACATGAAGTAGATCTAGATATACCTCATAACAGAATATGGCTTCAACAAGACGAGGCACCTCCACATTTTGGAATTAATGTCCGCCACTTTCTTAATAATACTTTTCAAAATATATGGATAGGCAAAAGAGGTACGATAGAATGGCCTGCTCGCTCGCTGGATTTAAGTCCACTACATTTTTTTCTTTGGGGCTATATTAAAAGCAAAATTTATGTAAATAGACCTGATAATGTTGAAGATTTGAAAAATCGCATTAGAGTTGAGATAAGAGCTATAACTAGAGATATGATTTCAAAAGCAATCGATGGTTTTAAAAATCGAATTTACAACTGTCAAATTATGAATGGTTTACATTTTGAACATTTATTGTAAGTTTAGTTTAAATACATTTTTTTGTTATAACAATTTTATGTAAAGATATTTAAAATTTAATATTTGCTATTGTGACAGTGCATTCAATTGTTTCCATACTACATATTACGTACCTGATTAATACTGCTCAGTAAAATAAATTTGTTCGACATGTCCTTGTTTTTCTTGAAAATTTTTTGATGTAAAGGTATTCAAGTTTCATATGGTTGAAAAGAGAAAAAAAGACTCTATCAAATGAGTATAATAAAGACGTGCCTTGCCATTTAAAAAAATGTAAGTGTTATTCGTTGCGATTATGTTTACAGCAAACATTTAAATTGATATCTCCCAGGTGGTAGATTACTAAGTGATAAACAACTTTTATTTACAACTTTTTCGTGTAAAGTGCATATTTATCGACCTGTATAATATATTCCATACTTTTCGGACACACTGTATATAATGTGTTTAAAATATTGGTTATAAATTTATAAAGTTGCGCTAAAACACATTTTTCGGTCAATTCTCCTTTCCGGCTATTCTCCTTTCGGGCAATTGTGCATTCGGGAAATTATCTATGAGGGCAAATGTCCATTCGGAAAATTGTTTTCGGCTACTTGTCCTAGATCCATTCTTTTTGACTCAAACTCAAACTGTTTTTATATGTTTCTTAGCAAATAAAGGAGGGGTCTGATGAGGTGCTTATTATAAGTACGAAAGGTCGCAGATTAACTGGACTTGTTTTTAACACGCTTTTATTAGTTCGGGATGTATGTATGTAATGTATGTATGTAACGGAATCTTTGAGCTTAATTTTCAGCGGTTTCCAGGTGTTTGATTAACTTGAAACTTTGCATGCGTTTCACGGACCGATGACAATGCAATAATTCATTAAAAAGTTTTTATTATCCTAATTAGGATCGTCAGGATTAATTGATTTCTTTAGGGATCCTCTGCATGAGAGTGACAAAGACAGAGCGCGTGAACTGCGCAAGTGTGCATCTCGACAAAGCCTATCGCGTTTAAATCGTTTCAGTGTATTTCACTATTACCACTTCGTGTCGGAGCAGGTAATTTGCGCGCCCGCTGCCTGCCTTGGATGTGATAGCTGTTTCTCAGGTTCCCTCCCCGAGAAATAAGGTCTTACTGTCGATAACTACTGTTTCCAATACGTTTTTAGTTCGTAAGATATTTCATAATCACATGTCCGCAAAAATTGATTATTGATAAATCGAATTAAAATACGGAAAATAACTGATAGCTTAGAAAATTGAAAAAACACGCTTTTATAGGTACCCGAACTAAAAAATAGAAAATAAATAATAGTTTAAAAACTAAAAAAACACGCTTTTATAAATAACCGAACTAAAAAGAAGAAAATAATTTATAATTACAAACAAAATTATTAAATTCAGTGCAATAATATATAATTATAAACAAAATCACTAAATTCAGAGTTAAAAGCGTGGGGTGCATCTATAATCATTGTTACAATTATTCTAAAGGCAGCTATCAATAAGGGGAGAGTTATGAAAATATAGAAAAATCCTACAAATAACACGTTAAACTATTGTTACAAACAATGATAAATTTATTTCTGTGAACACAAAATATAAAAAAATAAAAACCTCTGATCTTTACAAAAAAATTATTAGATTTAACAAAAACAGTGCAGCTGTAGAATATCTCGTCACGTATGTATTCAAACGTCGTGTTTAGTGACAGTATTATGTATATCAGTCAAATGACAAATTGACAGCAATAGTCGAACTGAATACATGTTAAAACAATGATTGATATAATTAATTACAAAAAAAAAGAAATAACAGATACTTGCCGCGAAAGACTACCGTGTATCCGGATGCACCCCACGCTTTTAACTCTGAATTTAGTGATTTTGTTTATAATTATATATTATTGCTCTGAATTTAATGATTTTGTTTGTAATTATAAATTATTTTCTTCTTTTTAGTTCGGTTATTTATAAAAGCGTGTTTTTTTAGTTTTTTTTTAAACTAATATTTTTCTTGTTTTCTCTTATACGAAGGGATAATTAATTTGATCGGTAACTCAAGCATTATTAAAGACAACTTTTTTTTTATAATTAACATTATGTTCGTGAGTCAATCAATAGTAGTCCATAGTACAATAAATTCTAATCTTTTTAATAATAATATTTTTAGTAGACTTTAGATAATTGGCAATAGGCATTTAAACTATTTTTTATTTCTGTAATTCTTTGTTTTTTCAATTTAGTATTTTCATCGGTTCTGTTTTTTTTTTGTTTGTTGAGGTTTAGGTAACAAGATTTTTAATTTTATTTGTAGTTTAATGTTAGTATTACTGTTTACTAATTAGACTAGAAAGTGTTCTTATATCTTAAAAAAAATTTATTCATTTTAATTAGGTCAGGTAAATGCTAGTTATACTTTTTTGTGCATACTTTAGGGATGTCATAAATAATCATACTGATTAACAGAAAATCTTGTCTTATCAGTCTTAATACATTGTAATAATAAAAAAAAAGAATTTAATTACAAAACCGATGTTTTTGAAAAACACTGCTTTTAGTAATAATTTAACATTTATTAGCAATCTTCTGTGTCGTTCTAAAAACTAGATTTTGCAAGTCTTGTGTTTCTTCAATTTTCATGCGGTACTTGAATGATAATATACGAGATTTAGTGCAATAATCGTTTATTATTGAATTGTGAATACACTTTGTATTCAGAATAATAGACAATACGTTTACAATCTAATTTTCCCATGCAGTTGTGCAATACCATTTGCATTAATTTTATTATAATAAACAAATTCCTTTACAAATTCACACGCTAACTAGGTCACCACCGCTATCTAAAAATCATAGAAACATTTTTGCATAGTAAGCATTTTCTCATGCAACAAAATTTATATACGGGCTTAAATCATTTATTTTTAAAATTTCTTTATGGATTTACAACGTTCAACGTACTAAAATAATAACAAGCTACCTGTTTCCTGAGTGAAAAAAAATAGTGTCCACCTTTATTACCTCGTAGTAATTTATTCTGCCTATACTCATTCGGTTGTGTAAGAAGATACGGATCAGTAAATGCGAATTGACGGGGTGTAAGTTTAAATTATAAGAGCCGACCGGTAACGACTTTTAAGATAACACGGGATTAAGATTTCTATAAGAATACAAGACTTTTCAATCGATACATTTTTTATTCAATTAAACTTATATATCGCTAGAAGTTGTTTTTGTATTTTATTTATAAGATAATTGCTTCTGGCGTATTCAGTTATCTGGTATAAATATTTCCGTCAATCAATTGGTACCTTTTCTAATTTAGTTTTCATGACAATAACGATGAAGTGATATTCATATTATATTTGATATGTTAATATATTAGAGAATATATTGTTTTTTTGTTAAAATTTTTGAATTAAATTCACTCGGACGTGACTTCATTAAGGAGTGTCTCAATTGCTCGTAAAAATTCAATGAAACGTTCACATTCAACTGCAATAGAAATATTATTTCAAATAGATTAACATTCTTTTGAAGTTTAAATAACTGACAGTTATAGACACCTTATTTAAAAGCAATGCTGGGAAGAAAAACAGATCGCGTTTGCCTTAGATCAACGTCATCGATCTTACAGCTTCGTATCATTCAAGCCCTTTGTATTGCTGCCCTTTGAAGTGTACGTGTGATGTCATACTGACAACACAACCGCCGCATTACCGGAGGATATCCGTAAAATGGAAAACGGAACGTTCAAAGAAAATGTCGGAAATCGCCTTCCTCTTTGATAGGTACTTTCACGTGCGGCCACATTATCAAATCCTAAATCTTGAGCCTCGAAGGGATTCATAACTATAAATACACTATAAGCTAACTGGAAAATGGTTCTCGTTAATAATTTCAAACTGACCAATTTACTAATTGAACTAATTATAGAAACGTGTCGAATAGACCTTCATTACTTGACAACTTCACATGTGCTGCAAATTTATGTTTTTAATAGTCACAATAAATTGTATGTTTATATCCTATAGTTACAAATGTAATACTACACTGGTCACCGCTTGAAGCTTTACAATTCGAAATTTACATTGTTTCGCCAGTAATGTTCTATATTAACTGCGAACAATATCGGCTGAAAGTTGAATACGATTTGTTCATTTTATAGTTACAATTCGTTGGCGCATATACATACCTCTGTTAAAATGACTTTACTGAAAATTTTAACAATTAAAGCACTAAAACGAAATTGTGTATACTCTACTGCGCTTTATTTACAAAGCCAAATAATTCATTTAGATTGCACGTTATACAAAATACTTGGATTTAATAACGACACTTAAAATTTTGTATAAACCCCTTGATCAGTTATTCTATATAAACGACACCGTTAAAGAACTTTTGTAATATCTTTGAACAAATAAACCTTGTATAAATAAAGATTGCTTAATATTAAAACGTTAGTGTTTATTTCTTATTTGCTCGTTAATTAAAAAGATCAATACCCAAAATTGTTTAATTACGTACATAAAATAAATTTACATATCCAGAAATTATAAATACTAACAGTTTAAGTTTGTCTGATCATTAAAATATTAAATATACTAAAGATATTGTAAGACAAATTGAAAGAACGCCGAATGCACACAACTTCAGAAGATGCTCTGGACTAAACACCAAAAACGTGCATAACATGATTACACACTTAATTATATAAAACAATACCTAGAATGAACATTGTTAAAATATTACCGAATCAAAAAATCTTTTTAAAACGATTAGTTTATATTGTAAATACTAAGAAATATAAAAGTATTTGTTCAATTTTATTAAATATATTTTTTGAATAAACAAATAAAACAAAACATTTTTTTTTAAAACAGTTTTCCAAATTTTTTTATAGATAGAAACATTAAAATTGTTTTCCAAATAAATGATTTACAATAAATAAACTATTTATTTAATTTATGTCACAAAAGTTCGCTTCTATCGACCAGCTTTTAAAATATTTATCAATAGAAAATAAAATCAATTTAGTTAGTTTTTATTTTTTACTTATTATTATAACTAGAAACAATTACAATACAATTATAAACTAAATTATTTTATACTTATATAATGTAATTTTGTTTATTTTAAACTATATGTGACGACATTATAAAATGTCATCATCATTATATCTATATTTATTAAAAATATTAACAATTAAAGTATTAAATTAAATAATTAAAAGAACATACCAAATATAAAAAATTAAATTGACAAATTTAAACAAGGAATAAACAGACAGTCACAATTTGAATGAAAATTAAAGTAAATTAAAAAAAAGAAAAAAATAGAATTTAGAATCAAGAGCATTAGAAGTGATTACATCAAAAAAATTAATTAAGATAAATCAAAGAATTATTATTAGACAGACGACAAATTTCTAGAATTTCAATATTAAGAAATATGTTTTTCAAAAGCAGAACGAGTATTAGAGATGCCGGTATTTAAATTTCTATTAATAAAATAAATGTGTTCTTTTAATCTAATTTTGTTGTTGTTTTTTTGTTTAACCAATATAAGGACAGTTACAAGAAACACAAGAAATTATGTAAATACCATATTTATCTAACGCAGAAAGGTTTTTGTTATTAAAAATAAAAAAAAATAATTTATTGTTAATAGAAAAAGAAATAGAGATATTAAATTAAAAAAGAAAAAGTGAGGATTAGAATAATAAATATTATTACTACCTAATTTATTATATACTTATATACTATAAACTTTTAACTAAACGTCAAAAACAAGTTCTATAAATAAGCGTGTTTAAAATATGAAAAAAATAGTTATTACTATGAGCAAGTTTGATTCTTTATTAAAACTACATTTTTGAAGAGGAGTAGAATAAAGATAATTTAATAAAAAATAAAATGAAGTAAGTTTATGAATATACGGCTGGTTAGAGTAAAAAGGAATCAAACAATCCGTATAAATAGGTAAAATGTATTATCAATATACAACGGCGGACTGGTCGATCGCCTGATGGACCGCGGCGACAAATAAATTAATTTTATTTGTAGAGTAAAAAACTTGGCCCACAATTTTTTCATAAAAGTTAGGACGATGAAATCTGAATATTAAAAAAACTCTATAAAAAGAGATGACACACATTTGTAAATCAACTGGAATTTTAACCCTCATTTTAGCAGGCAAATTTTGATTACCTTTGGTTTTTCCCAACTCCGACATCTTCGTAGAAATGCCTACTATTCCAACCAGATGTTATTTATTCGATTTGGATACAAAGAGATATTTGTCGAGCTAGGGATTACAAAAAAAAAGATTAAAACTAATATCGAGCAAAAGACTTAACGTGCCTTTACATTATGCAATTTTTTCATTAGACTTGGCATTCGATTTCATATTTTTCTGTTTACACTATTAGATATAGCGTTAACCATAACCATTCGATTTTTCAAGAATAAGACGGTGAAAACATCCACTTTGACATAAATAAAGTAACCACAAACCACCACACACGACACGACACACCACAATCGACGTATAAAGTATAAATTAAATGTTCCCAAGTTGTATGGTGGCGTGTTTGAGTTTTTTCTGCATTTGTAGATATGAGTGAATTTAAAAAAAAAAACAAGAAGGTATGTGTAAGCTGAATCTTAGTGTATACTTCACATGTAACATTTAATAGATTACGGTTTGGAACAAAGAAACCTTTACGGTGTTTTTGGAAACTTTTGAAGGATTTCCTTGCTTGTATGATTCAAAAAATAAATTTTATTCAAATAAACATGCAAGGACAAGTGCACCAAATAAAATTAAAAAATCACTGGAGCAATCCGACTTAACTGCTGAAGAAAATAAAACAAAAATCAACAATGTGCGAACCCAAATATCCCATGGGCTGAAAAAAATGCGAGTAACTCACAGCGGTGTAGGCACTGATGAGCTGTATGTCAATATCGGAAATCAAAAATATCCACGCAGTACTTAAAAAATATCCGTCATTATCCGCTGAGCGCGCCTCTGTTATAGTTTACGATAACTTTGTAAATTATTTAATAAAACCAATAAGTCACTATTTATGAACCGTTCATTATTCTGCAGTTTACGTTCTCTAATAATAATAATAATTTAATTTGACTTATTCGTACAAATTACTTAATTTTAACAATAACTAAATAAAATGCAAATTTATATATGAACTGTAACGTTTAGAATACTTATTATTTGTATTAGTAATCAGAATTATACTATTTTAGAATACTTATTAATTCAGAAAAAAAATTAAATAGAATTTAGTAAGGTAGTAATAGTCAGCGCTACTTGCTAGTAAAAAGAAAATGTAATATGATACTATACACCTCAGAATATAATCTATCGTTGCTTGGGTTTTAATGACATTCTTCCCAATTTTAGCATATTATATACTATTATAAACTTATTAACCCTTTCAGTACGGCTGACTAATATATTCGTCAGGGAGGTTTCGCGGCAGACGGACGGATGACGTATATATTCGTCAGATGTTTACTTGCTTCTAGGGCGGTTGATTCAGTTAAGCCACTAGTAGAAAATGAATTTGGCTCACGGCCGAGTGCCGAACCGTTTTGTTCACCCTATCTTGCCAGGCAGACGCCTACCGAAAATATTCGGCACTGACGAACAGTATCGGCAGCCGGCAACGTCGCAAGTCAGTTGATACAATATGAAAGGATACCAATTTTAGCGGCAGTCAGCTTTACAATGTCGTCTGGAGAGCACGCGAGTACTTCAAGACGATCTGAAAGACCTAAAAAACGTAAAATAGACGCAGAAAATACTTATTGCGGGTTGTCTAATGATGAAGTGAGGCATATTCTAAACATTGTGGGTGAACAAGACTTGTTTTGTAGAGATGAGGAACCGTTTATAGGAAGTGAAAGCGAATATGATCCCGAGTCTGACTATGAAAGTGAAGGGTGTTTGAGTTTTCTAGAAGAGGAGTTTTTGAAAAACAGCAATAATGAAGTAGAGGACCAGATCTCCAATAAAAATTTAGACAAATGTGACAATAGTGATAACGATAATCAGCATTTTAGAATAAAATGGGGTCTAAATGATTTTGTACCTAAAGTGCACAAATTTGATATAAACAATAGTGGTATACAGAATGAAAACCTAATGAATGAATCCCGGAAGGTGAAGTATTTCTTAAATTTATTCTCAGAAGAGATAGCCAATGTTATTCTTGAACAAACGAATCTTTTTGCTTGTCAAATTAACGTAAAGAACTGGAAAAATATTGACGTTCAAGAATTATTCGTATTTTTAGCCATAACAATCTGATGCCCCATGTCAACAAATCCGACATAAAGGATTATTGGTCTACTGATGATTTGATATCAACACTTTCTTTTGGAAAATTAATGTCTCGCGACCGGTACCTTCAAATATTAAGGTATTTACATTTTTGTAGTAACGAATAAGTACCAAATAAACGTTTGTATAAAATAGAAGGCATATTGAATATGATACAAAACAAATTTTTTGCCACAAGTGCATGGGACTTGGTACACTCCACAGGTATTGTAAGGTATATATTGGCGAAACGGGTAGAACTATAAATAGGAGATTAAAAGAACGTAAAAGACATCTTCGTTTAATACAACCTACTAAGTCTGCCATTGCCGAACATGCACTTGACACTCTTCATGATATAAACTTTGAGAAAACTAAAACAATTTCTAAAACAAAGAACTGGAAATCAAGAAAGATTAGAGAAGCTATTGAAATTATCAAACATCCTAACAATTTCAATAGAGACAGTGGTTACGAACTTTCTGACACATGGTTACCTGTTATTTCTTAATCTTAATTTGTCCACCATTGACACTTAAGCTACGCCTAGAGTTTTTATGGTGGTTTTCCTTTAGACCTTCGAGCGAATGCTGTAGCTAAATAACTTGCGCTTATTATCTAGTTCCCTTATAGTTATTGTTTTTAGTTACCTTAGTTTTTTATAATTGTCAAATTAATTTAATTTTTGCCTGACGAAGAACTTAGACAAAGTTCGAAAGCTAGCAATTGTATTTCTAAATAAATATACACCATTTACCCAAAAAATAATTTAGCAAATATATATGTTGGTTTAGGTGTATCGGGTGCAGTAGTTGTCAAACTTTTGAATCCTTTCCTCAACAAGGATCATTCATTTTATAGTGATAATTTTTACACTAGTCCGACTTTATGTACGTACCTTTGTGAACACAAAACTAATTCTTGTGGAACAGTACGTCAAAACAGAAAACATATGCCCCCACTTGACAAAAAACTGAAAATGGGAGATATCTTGGCTTTCAAATGGAAGGATCGTCGTGATGTCACAATGCTTACTACTTTACATGAGAATAAAATGATCACTCTCCCCAAAATAGACAGACTTACCCAGAGAAATAAAGAGAAATCTTTGTGTGTACTTTCTTATAATCAACACATTTGAGCCATCGACAGATCTGATATGACGATCAGCAGTGTGGATTGTACTCGAAAAACTATTAAGTGGTACAAAAAATTATTTTTCCATACACTGGATATATGCATGCTGAATGCTAATGCTTTGTATAGGACTCAAAACCTTGGCAATGTTTCGTTTCCTAAATTTCATTTGGACGTCGCGTCGTCCGCCAGCTCCTTCAAAGGTAATTTTTATTGCTTTGTTGAATTTTACAGGAAACAAAAAGTTTTCAGTTTTTGTAGTACGAAGGAGAACTTAATTGTTTTTGGTTTGCCAAAACACAAAGTACCATTTGAAAATAATTAAGTTGTTGGTAATAATACACATAACAATTGAAAAGTTTTTGTGTCCGTAACATTTTATTTTTAAACCGAGGTTTTGCAGTATATTAGAATATTTTAAGGTTTTCAGATATCCATCACGGCAAACCAAAATCGATTCCAAATTTTATTGGTCAGGCCAGATTAACTGAGAGACACTTTCCAGATGAAGTTCCTTGCAGATAGGAAGCTGCAACTGAGGAAATGCTTTGTTTGATCTCACACAAAAAAAAGACCAAAGAAAAGAAAGGACTGCAAATATATGTGCAAACAATGTGGTGTCGGGTTATGCATAACACCATATTTCGCGGTTTATCACGAACAAGCCAATTTCTGATTTTTTCAAATATTACTTTGTATTCAAATAAATATTTTTTGAAAGGTGATTTCTTTTAGATTTACAATGCAGTAGTTGTGAATTTCTGAAGTCATAAGTGATGTCTTTCATTGTGACGAATATGTTCGTCACCAGTCTGTTAGCCATCGTAAATACTGCCGTCTGTGTGGTACTAAATAGTCTAAGAGGGTGCCGTCTTGAAAGGGTTAATCCAGGTGAAAGCTCTTAAATAATTAAAAACACATTTTTGTTAATAATTCTTAATAAAAAACTACAAATCACATACATTATAAATTAGGTACTTAATACAAAATTTAGAATTACATTAGAACATATTTTTATTTTTGATTAGCATTATTACCTGTTACCTGAATTTGCTGTAAATTTGACACAACCTCCTTCACTTTCAATGCTTTGTTTAATATCTTAGATAGCTTTTAATGTAGATGTTTGTAATAAGTTCCTTTTGTCAGGTTTGATGTTAAATAAATCACTAAAAATACGTTCTACTGATGTATTTGAATAAGGTAATATCAATAAAAGAGGAACAACTATTTTCAAGTTTGGGAAAAAATTTAATGTTAGCTGTATTTTTCAAATAAATTTTTTTTTTCCAGTATCAATCATTCAGCAAGCCTAGAGTATATGACAAATTCTAAATATAATTTTGTGAAATGATTATTCATTGTAGATAACAAATTTTCAATAGTTACAGAAGGATCATCAAAAATAACTTCTGTAAAATAAGCTATTAAAGGTTGAAATTGTTCTAAAACACGATCAACACAAGCTTTTAGTGATAGCCATCGTGTTGCTGCTGGTGTAAGAATTTTTGAAAAAAAATTTGTAACGGTTAAACTTTTCTGTTCTAATTGCGCTTCTGTGAAAATGGCTACCAATGTTTCTTAACAAGTCTTCGACTGATCTGGATAATTTCAAACATGCTTTAGAAGCATCAAGATGAATCATATAGCAGGAACATTTTACACATACAATATTGGGATTTAATTTTTTTAATAAAGAAAATACGGAATAATATTCGCCTACTAACACATTGGTTGTATCGGAAGAGAATTCAACTAAATTGGTTAGTGGAATTCCTTTCGAATTGATAACGAATTTTAATGTGGCAAACAAATCATTTGCATTGGCACTTTCAGTTTCAACTATATCAAAAAACTTTGTTTCTACATTGTTATTGTCATTGTCAAAATAAATTACGGTAAAAGCGCATTGTTTTTTAACTGAAATATCAGCCTGCTGTTTTTAGTTTTGCCATCAAAGTATTTAAAAGATACATGCCTAAGTTATCTTTAATAACTGCAGCGGCCTTAGCTCTTTTAATGCTTAAATTGTTGGCAATTTGGGAGTCAGGAAATATGTTTGATAATAATGGACACATTGTGTTCATTAAAAGAAATGGAAGATTATTAGTGGCTAAGAAGGCAGATAATTTAATTTCTGCATTTTTAATGTTTTTATCTAAAGTCTAGTTTTGTATGCGGCTGTAACTTTTTGATTGTTTTGTATTTGTTTAAAATTAAATTTGTGTTTTTCACTACTTGAATATTTGACCAATGCACTGCAATAATGTCTCAGCTACACATTTTACAATATGCCAAGTCGTTACCAATTTTTGACGTCTTTGCAGATTTAGCAATCCATTTTTTGAACTCTTTATTTTGTAACCAATTGCTGCTAAATTTGGATTTCTTCTTCTGTTTATCTATTGTTTGACTTGAAGCGCTACTAATATCAGTGTCCCCATCTGATTCTTCTTCACTAATTTGCCTTTTTCGGTTTTAAACAGTTGAGGATTTTATTATTAGTTTAAAATAGTCGGTATTTAACCACTTTACCTTTATTGTAGTGTATCTGAGTAGATTTTACATTTACATCTTTTTTTTTGGATAGTTTAATGTACTACATGTGGATGTCGTAAGCAGACATGTCGAATTCTGTAATAATCAATAAATGCAGTAACAAGTGTGGATATAATTATCCTATAATGAAACAGATTTATTTTATCCTATAAGTTACCTTCAACAATCATTTATCCATGTTGTGTGTTTGTTATAAATAACACATCAAATCACCTAATACAATAACACTATAGGTTGCAATAACACGTCTTCGTAGTTGATCTAATAATTCGGTCACAATGTTCACAATTTATACTTTTACTTTTAAATAACTCATACAATGGTTCGTTAAGGCGTTCAAATATGTTCAGTTGCAAATTGCGTTCAAGTGTGTTGTGTATAGTGTTGCGCTACAAAAAATGAGTGCTGTTGCCATTGACCTATCTACAACGAGATAACCGGTTCTAAAATTGCTGTCTTTGTTTCTTTGCTTTTACAATTTGGCGCTATATTTTTTTAATAAAAATATCCGGAAATATTCTGTTTTCGAAAATTATCCGCGAGCACATTAGAATATCCACAAATCGGATAATTATCCGCAAATCGGCAACACTGTTAACAACTGTTACTTGGCTCAATTTTTAATACCTTTTATAAAACCAAGAAAGGAGAAGGATCACATAGGACACACAGAACAAACTTTGAAGGTATATTGCGCAGTCGTTTATTATCGTATTAATTGATAAATTATGTTAGGAGTCCACTAAAGAATATAGTTTATTGGATTCAAACTCACTGATACCTGATAAAACGCAATTCAGTATTTCTACTCCACCAGCATCAATAACAGCAAGATATTCCAACATTAAAAAAAGTGTACATGACGGGGATGTGGCTGACAAAAGAACAGATGGCAAGAAAGAAGTGGAGTTCGCAAATTTTATTGCTAAAGAATTGAGGGAAATCCATGACCCAAAACTTTTGTTAGAGGTCAAATTTGAAATTTCAAGTATTATTTATAAATACGCAAACAATGGTTCAACAAACAGAAGGACGTAACTAATTATAATTTTAATTCTTTTGTATAATTATATATAATTATTAATAGTAGTATGTAACTACAATAGAAGTTTCAAAAATTAAATTTTTTGACAGTTTCTTCTTCTCATGGTACTTGCCCCACTGTGTTAAAATAGTTCGTAAATGTTTTTTTAATGGCAATTGATTCATTTAACGATCGATTAGCTGTATTACGTTGTAAACCAGTCATAAATATATTTTTTTCTCTATTCTCCCTTGGCGATTGTTACAAAAGTAGTATTTTTGTTGTCTACTCCCTGTAAATATTTTTTACCATCTTGTCGTTTTATGAAGTTGTGTAAAGCACAACATGTCATGGTAACTTGTTGTACTTTAATTACAGAGAAGTTTACGTCTTTTTTAAGTACTTTAAATCTATTACTTAAAATGCCAAAAACGTTTTTAACTACTCTTCGAGCCCGGCTCAATCTATAGTCAAATATTTTCTTTGAAGCGGATGATCTTTGACCCCACGGTTTCATTAACTTTGAACGCATCATCAGCCACTACGACATATGGGACTTTAATATTTGTGTTAGCTAAAAAATCATCTTTTGGAAAATGTAGCTGAATCATCTTAACAGTTATACTTAAAGATGAATTTGCATATACACTTCCATCACCTATACGGCTATTACAGCCTACATCAATAAAAAAAATATATTCTGCATCATCTAATACTAGAAGTATATTGCTATGAAATCCCTTATAATTATAACAGAACAACATTTCTTTGCCCTAAATGCAATAAGCTTTCCATCCTATGCTCCTAAGCACATTGGAAAACTCCATAGTTTCCAAAATTTAAAAGCAATTGATTTCCATTCCTCATGAAACCTGGGTACCTAATTATTACATTAATATAAAAAACTGCAGTTTAATGAACATGTTTACCCGTATATAATCGTCTTTCAGTGCTTCCTAGATTACAGCACAACAATCAACTATTATTAAAGATAAAGCAGGCACAGTAATTCTAAAAATATAACTTATTCTTTGATAAGTTTCTCCAGTTCTAAGAAATCGCAGGGTAACCAACAGTCTTCAAGAGAATAAAAATTAATTAAAATGTTTGGACTCTCATACGAGTAAAATTTTTGAAGCCACAAGGATCTTCAATTTTTAACTCATCAAAAACTCAGCTGGCAGCTCCACGGCCCTCGTTTCTTCTTATGGACCATTTTCTGGACCACAAACTGCGTTTCTTCAAAATTTATTTTTGTTTATATTTGAGTGTGTTAGTTTCACTTGTAACAATAATGAACAAGTTACAATTGATGCCATTTCAAACCATAATTGTTTATCGACCATCTTACTTAATAACCTGCTAAACCAGCTAAACAACTTAAAAAATAGACATTCATTTTGACATTTTTGACGCTTACATCAAATTGCAGTATCGAATAATGTAAAGACAAAAGCGAATACAGTTTTTGACCCAATCTTATGAAAACATCGAAACTAACTTTCTAATGAAAAAAACGCAAAAACTTTTCTCATTTTCTACCCTGTTCAGTCTTCTCCAATTGATAATTAAATTAATGTCGTGTTAGTAATTAATTAATCATTTTTTTCTGTTTTGTTACAGTCTAAAATATAGTATATTGATTGATGTAATTTTTGTGGTTACGAATTGAGTATTTTTTATTTTATTCTGGTATTACTGACTCACAGTATTTCAATTAAATTGTTGAGTCTTATTTTTTGGACATTTTGAAGAGGGTAGAACATTGTAAAAACTTTTCAGAATGGATAGGGACCTGAAACGTAAAGCCAACAAAGGTGCCGCACAGAAAAAAATGAAAATAATGAATAAACAAGCAAACTTATATAAACCAATTTTAAATTTTTATTAATGAAACGCTTAACATGACGATTTAGAAGAAACCAAACTAACTGGGCCTGAATCCCTAGTGCTAGAAGTTGCAGTTGGTGCTAGTACTATTGATATTCCTGAAATGAATCGGATGTAGATGAAAAAAATGTTAATCTCCTGAGCATGTCCCATCTCAAATAAGTCTAATTAACATAAGTGAAGAACAGACATTTTTGGGAGGTGAATATTAGACCAGTTGCAGTTGTTTGTTAAATTTTATCCTGTACAACTTTTAACTTTGCTTTTAACCGTAATTCGCTCTTTAAGAGGTCGAATGGTCAAGGTGAGATTTGGTTGTTATATTCTATTAAAGATAAATCATTATTTTGTACATTGTGTTTGGTGTACTGTAAAGTGTCGAATGTGTGTAAAATATTTCAGTTAAGCATGTGTATCAGCGTTTATTGGAATACGAACAAATTTGTGCGCACATTTAATGTATTTATGCCCATTTTCTTTTTATAAAAAAAATAAATGTTCGTGCAAGTAAAAAAAGGATACATAGTTTTAAGAGTTGTTGTGGTGATAAAAACTATTGGCAAATGTGGACTGGCTTACAGGGGTCATCGTAACAAACATATTTTATCCCTACAAAAAGCATATATAAATTATGGCAATGTTCTTGAATTGACCATGTTAAAATTTTAAGCACTCATATCGATAATGTAATTAAACAAAAGAAAAAACTTCATGATGCTATCAAACACGGAAGAGGAAATTTAGTTTCATTTTTAAGGAAAAGGTTAATGAATTCAATTACAAACATTACAAAACAACTGATAAAAATCAATATTTCTCAGAAAGTAAATAATATTAAAATCTATTCCATTCAAATTGATAACGCCCAAGATTTTTCGGTAATCGATCAAACATCAATTATCATTAGATTTGTATAAGACATTGTACGAAATCCTATTAACCATCATTTGAAAAAATAATATTAAATAAAATTATTGTGTTGGCAGTTAAGTAGCACTGACGGGGCCGCTAATATGCAAGGAGTGTAGAATGGTTTCACTGCATGGTTAAAAATTTTTGGCTATTTACATCTGTAGTGCTAGTCATATTTTAAATTTAGTAATTACCTCGATAATTACAGATATTACGCAAAAATCAAATTATTGTTTTTCTTTATTTGAGATATTAAATTCCATTGTTGTTTTTTTTATAGAATGTTATACAAGAATGGATGTGTGGCGACATGAAGTGTTGCGTAAATTTTTGAAAGATTATTGGGCAATTCAAAAAATTACAGAAAGCTATAATTTAAATAACGAAATGAATAAGCTGAGCAATCTGTGATTAACGGTCCAGTGATAAAATTAAAATTTAGATACATAATGTGGTGTTGGACACTGTAGTTAGTAGCTTAGGTGATAGGTTTACCAAAAAATTAAAATATATATTCTATTGTAGCAGTATTTAACCCCAATCGATTCGACAATCTGCAGGAAGATACATTACAATCAAGTTTTTTAATTAATTAATCAGAGACTTTATCACAATATTATTATAATTTGACGAAAATAATTCCGCATGTAACTTAAGAGAAGAGCTATTAAATTTTGCAAGAAAATATCCGCACGTTAAAGGATCAGTTCTTGATCAATTAAATATAGAGGATGTTTCAGATGACAATACTTTCCAGAAATTCCAATCGTGTTTATCACATATATACACATTTTTGTCAAATATAATGGCTAATATAAGTAATGATAGAATAGTAGATGCATTCTCTAAAAGAAGCGAAACAATGTCAAGGATATTAAATTACTAGTTGTCAAAAATATAAATTTTTTTGATTCCATGTGGCTTTTTCTACGAATGCACAATTATAAAATTTTAGTTTAGGAATCCACCAGAGGTAGCATTTAGCGGAGGCAAAATAGCTCATGACCACGCCCCTTTCTTTCTTTGGCGGATTTTTTCTTTTTTTACAAAATTCTGAAATGTCTCTAGATGCCACCGATACGTACTGTCGGGGCGCACCGGTGAAGGTCTTGCCAATATTATTCATAAATATTTTGGCAGCAAAGGAAGTAATGTTTAAACACATACTTAAACCTGATAATTAAAAACAGTATTTGAAAAACTATAATATTAGAAAAAAGTATATTACAAATTAGGGACATAAATTCTTTAAGAGGAATAGAAGAAAAAAGATCAACAACATCAAAAGAAACAAGAAAAGATGATCCGGTTATGCTCTCATTTAAATTTAGTGATTGTTTCCTTTCTATAAAGTGTCTTTTGTCTTTGGTTCTAAATGTTTTTCAATAAATTTTGGGTTTGGGTTGTTTTTACAAATTTGATTTCATACAAATTTTCTTCAAACCTTAAATTTTTTTATACGCAAAAACTTTAATGCATCATTTTTCGACTAAGGAACATGTCACTGTAAGTGTAAGGCACATAGCAAGACAAAAAACGTAAAAGGTTAATAACACCCAGAAATTAAAAGAAATTGGTAAACATTGTTAAAAAATATTTGCTACATGCTCTGCCATTACTGCTAAATTAAACGGACAAGAGTAAAAGTAACTAGTATTTGTGTTCATTGAAGTTTACATAGACTAGAAAGGCTAGTACGAAAGCTCAAATTGACGTAGAATAATATGGATAATAAAGATCATCAGACATTTTTCAAAACTAATGTTTTGGTTAGTTATTTCTGTATAAAGATCTTGAAGCTTGGTTAAAATAATAGTGTTTAGAGTCGGATGAAAATTTTATCTTTGTGCAAGATGGAACTCCGTGCCATACAGCTAAATCTGTAAGAAAACCATAACAACAATTCTACTTCTGGACTAGCCAAGAAGTTTCCCTGAGCTTAAGTCCGATAAGAATACGTGGAAACTCTTAAAAATAGAGAACTCAAAAGAAAACCACAAATTCCGTATTACGTATTTCAACATTGGAACCATAACCATCATTTAAAACAAATGCCTCTCAAATGCATCGAGAGCATACTAAATGGTCTACAGCAGACTGCTATGGAAAATTAAAAAGGTTTTACCAAATATTGAAAAGATAACTAAAAAAAGTATTTTTTTCTTTAATTGTTTTATGTATACAAATATGTATATTTACTCAAAGTCTAATATAAAGAAATATATTTTTATAAAGATATTTTACTATCCAAAAGTCATAATTTATCCAATATACTAAAGTTACATCTTACTGTAGAAGAATTCATAAGTTTGAAATAAGAAATTTTTTAGAGAATTAAGAGTTAAATATCAGAACTTATGACAACAGATAAAGAAAAACAAGAACAAAGATATGCTTTCTAGAAATCAGTTTAAAACCACCAGGATTATCTAATCTAATCATTAATTTATGAACATAATCTCAACTCTTAACATTTTAAGCGGGCATAAATTTTGTGTAGTATGAAAAATGATACGGTCCTTCTGCTGCATGTACTAGATCACTCGTTGCTTCCACAACACATGCGCAAACCTCATTTCCTCATTCGTCACCGCGATTTAGGCAAACATTTAATAATGTTTTTTAAGTAAGTAAGTCAGCATTTTTTTAAATTCTTCGTTGCACGTTTAATATGGTCTTTGAATGTATAACTGCTTACACAAACCTTGTGAAATTGCAAATTTTTTAGACTCTTATCACGCTCTCTACTGCTTTTAGCAATTTTCTTTAGTCGATCTACTCCACCAATCACTAGTGAATCAGTACGATTGCAGATAAAAAAGCAGCGCTTGGTATCTTCAGACATGTTTTAACCTGCAAAAAATTAAATAAACAATTAAAATCAAACATAACAAACATTTATTAAACTACAAATATTTAATTTTGGTCAACCGACTCTCTTTCATTCGTAATAAAATGGGTGGTTTCTGTTATTTTGACCCCGTGAACTTTAACCTTAAGATACTTAAAGTTGCCCAAGGGTGCTACTTTGGCACCCCGCATATTATGATTCAGTATATCAAATAGTACTAGAATAAATCATAAAATTTTAGTTGTACCCTATTTCAAGGTCACGTGGCTTGGCGACCGGACTATAACAAATTAATCACAAAAATCTCACACTATAAATAGTGTAGCGTCATCTACAGATCGATTGTCTATAGATCATTTAATTACAATTTTTAACAAACTAATTATGCAAAAAACATAAAATAAAACGTGCTGTTGTTCCCAAAAACTTTATTGTAAAATTTTTTACTATATTTAATGCAATTATCGCAGATTAATGAGTTTTATTTTAGTATTTTGATCGAAGAAAAAAGAACTAAGAAGCAATCATGCAAAAACCGATAAACCCACTTTTGATGAACAGTGAGTTACACATTGTTTCTCACTAATTTGAATGTCTTCTATTGATATACGAAGTCAGGTTCAAGCAATAGACCATATTTTCTGTTTAAAATTATATATGAAGTTGAGGGTTTAGGACAAATCCGGATAAATCCTTACTGTTATATTGCTATCTGTTTCCAAGTAGCAAAAGCATTAAAATTTAAAGCTTTTTCATAACAGGTTGCTATATTACAGATTTTTCAGAATTACTAATGCAAGACTTTAACTGCTATCTTGGGTACTAACTTTACTATAACCTAAAATATTTTGTTATAAGTAAACAATATCGCATTTTGCTCTAACTAGTATGGCAAATTACAGTGAAGACAAAGTTTCAGCGTAAGATGCCAATTAGAGTAACAGGAAACGTCAGATAAATGAAACAAAGTGGAAAAAACAGAAACAACAAAGTGAGATAAGTTTTTCTATCACAAAACATTATTAGAGGAATTTTTTTTTATTGAAGAGAATGTGAAGGTGTGAATTCTTCATGAATGAATATTTACTTGCTTGATTAAAAATATTTTATAAATAGCTTGTGGAGAATTTAAAAAAGTCCTGCTCATGACTTCAAACACATTTGCCAAAAGTGAAACAATTCATAAACAGCTTAGAAAGGCAGGAAAGTCACTACAACCGAGCAAAGTCTAAGAAAATTTATTTGGGTGCTAGCCTCAACACGAAAAAAATGCATTAACTTTACCAAAATCAGTGTGGTGAAGGCAATAAATTACACTTTTAAATGTTTTGTAAAATTTTTATAAACGAGTTCAACATTGGATTTTTTAGTCCAGCTTTAGATTGTTGTGCAAAAAGCACAAATTTGATAAACTTCTCAATTTGGAAGTAAAAATAGATAAGAAAAGAGGGAACGCTTTTTATGACTGTTGAAACAAAAACCCCCAAATTCAATCTCTTTCTTTTTCGAGCTACAGTTGATGTTAAATTCAAACTTCCTACAATTTTACTTGTTCGAAAAATCAGTCAGAAGAAATTTTACTACCTAGATTCTTTAGAGTACGACAATGTGACAAAGCTTAGGCTTTTTTGTGACGGCTGCAGGGAGCAAAATAAAAATGCTCATATTGTTTATGCGTTATGTGTCTGGCTTAAATTCAAGTCGCCGGCTAATGTTTCCGAAATACAAACAGTCTCCTTACCGGGGTCATTCTTTTTTGCTAGCGGATAGGGTTTTCGGTAGAATAAAAAAAGCACTCAGACGCAACCTAACCATAATATTTTGCACAAAATATAAATAGATTTACCAGAAATTTGGGGAAGTAAAAATGTTAAGTAAGGACTGTAAGACACTGGACATAAAGCAACTTGATACATTATTGGAGTAACAATTTGGTTTAAGTTGAGAAGAGGAGGAAATGCTAAAAATCATATAGTATTTTGATTAAATGTAGCTCTTCTTGAAGATGAAGATGGAAATAGAAATCAAGAACTTTGTGAATGCCTTGAAGATGAAACTGCAGTCAAAATTTAGTGTTTTGTTAATCCATTAGAATACTTCTGATAATAAAAATGATTTAAAATGTTCTTATTATTTGGACTATTACCATTAATAATACAATAATTTTTGAGAAATAAATCAATAATATTCTTTTGAGTTTTGAGCACATTCCGCTAAAATTAGAATGATACTCAAAACCCGGTAAATCGAAAAGTTTGACACATTTTTTTTTCTATTTATTTCTATCTCTGGTCATTATCATTATGTCTCGTATTGCTTTCGTTGTGTCTATGTCTTTTTGGTCTTTTTCTATCTTCCTTTCCACTACTGTAACTATTATTTTCTATTTAACTAACTCCGTCTTATTCTTACTAAATGTCCAAACCAGGGTAATTGTCTATTTTCCTCATTATTGGTATTTGTTTCAAAGTTTTTCTTATTTCTTCGTTTTGTATTCTGTCATGTTTTATTACTTTTGCTAATGTTTTCATTTCATCGTCTTTACAGTCTTCCCTTTGATAACCCATATTGCCTTTTTACTTTGTTCCTTGATATGTTTTTTGCACTTCTTCATGTAGATTTTTTTCTGTTTAAATTCTAGTTATTTCATCGTTGTTTTTTTTATACTTTTTTATAATTATATCTACATGTTGTTTACTTTCTTTGTACTAAATCGCAAATGTTTTTTCTTTCTCTTTGTTCTTTCTAACTTCATTCCATCCAAAGTATTTTTTCCGTATTGAAGTGTTGTGGTCAAGGTGTTTTATCAATACATTTTTAAATTTCGAAGTTATTAAATCCAATTACCAATATATATCAACTTCTGTAGCACTAATTTGTCTTTTTTTGTTTATTTAACTGTGTTTTTGCTATTTTATTTTTTTTCTATATAATTTAATCTTCATACTTTGTTCTTGTGCTGCTGAACTTTTTTTAAGCTTTTGTTCTGCCTTACTTTATTTTTGAGAACTGAGTTCGACCAGTTTTACACCTTTTATTTACAATAATTTGTAACATGTTTTAATGCTGCATTAATTACTGTTGTCTTAAATATATTTATATATTATATTATACATTTATTAACGTTTTTAAGTACAATTTAATCAGTGAGCTTTGGCATTCCTACTCAATGCTTCAAAGCAAAACTTAACAGAAAAATTAGCAATAAACGAACGATACTACAATTAGCAATTCTGCATTTAATTTATTATAACGGATATAGTTATTGTAGTCGCAAAGTCTTCCATGGTCTATACTAGAACCAAAATTGCCAACGTTTTGCCTACTTTTGTAAGGGACTTCATCATGACATGAAAGAGGTCCAAAACTTAAAAAAGTAAATATAATCTAGCAAAGAACTACTACAGAGCTAGATGAACGAAGCCACATTCTAAACTCCTTTTAATTTTATCAGTCGACACACTGCAATTTTGGTACCAATAGCTGGGCAAGGTACTATAAAGTTTAAAAATGATCACTAATTATTTGCTTTTTGATTGTTTTGATTTCTCGTAAACAACTTTTTTAGTATAGTATTTATAATTTGAATTAAAATCAAAACTTTATCCTAAGAAAATGTATTTCTGTTTAAAAAGCAGTTCTATTTTTTTTAAACTGTTCTAGTAGAATTAGTTTGAATCCTATTATAAAAAAAAATACTTTTTGTTGTTATACATAAATGAAGATGATATGTCATACTAATAAAACGTTGACAGTCCTGATTCCTTATCAACATTGCCTTTATTAATATGTCAAAATTAAGATTAGAATGTAACCAAAACACGTCTACACACGTGTCGCACCAGTATGACAGGAAACAGAAAGTACTTTACAAAGCAAAAATAATCAATTCAATTATGCACAAAGCGTAGATAACATAATTATTGTTGATCGTCAAATTTGAGAAACTTATCTACAACGGCGTTTTATTTAATTATAACCCTTACGATTAGATGAACGTAGGAAAACCCTTTTGTGTGCGATGACTCATTTTTACTGACTGTTTTTCGTCAATTGAAATACCATCTCTCTTGTAGTAAGTTGAACATGCCCCTTTCCCATATCGAAAAATCTTTCTGCTTCAATGTGTTTTTAATAATAATCTAATTCCCCCTCCGGATATCATTTACAGAAGTATATTTCGATGTCACATGTCTTTTATTGTAAAAGCCACGGTAATAATTTTTTAGCCATTATGATCACCCCCTCAATTTATTTGTGGTGATGACATTTTAAAAAAATAATGCGTTTCTAGTAATAAATCCTAGTTTGTGTTCCGTAATAAACAATTCAAACCACTTACGGTACCCGCTTATTTCAGTGTGAATGAAAAATCCTTCAGACCCAAACGCAATACCGCAGTTTTGTGTAATAACTTTTATCTTAATTATTAATTGTTGGTGTAATCGAATTATGAATGTATAATTTTATTATTTAATTTCTAAACATAAATTTGTTGACCTCGCATTAAGCGGTTGAGAATCTTAGATATAATGCAAAAAGATAAAAATCTCATTAGAATGTAACTCGAGTTACATAGCATCAATTAAGAAAACTTCACAGCAATTGTTCTTAATTAAGATAGGACTGGGAACATGTATGAAACAGTTGAAAATAAAATTTTCCTAATTACATCTCGTTTTATAGTAGTAGGTCGCCTAATATGTGCCTCCGTTAAATGTCTTGGGGGATTTATATACCATGATATTACATTCTTTGGCGCAAAACTAGAACGCAAAAACTCCCGTACTTGTAAACTGTTAATGTACACAGAAAAAGTTTTTATCTTTATATAACTGCTTCAGTACATTTATTCTTTTTTCTAACTATGCTTATTATCTAATAACTACGAAAAATGTTAAACAATCAAATAAGTGTAAAAAATACATAAAAACTTTAGTAACTTAATATTAGCTCTATAACAAACGTTATAATAATGTAGATTTTTGTTATATTTTTATCTTTTATACAGAAGACAAAATCTAAGCAAAAAATATCCTTAAAGTTGTATATTTTATTTTTTTTTAATTACTATCTGATAAATACATTTTCTAAAACATGTAGAATTAATGGCATTTATAATGTTTTTAAACCAGTGCTGTTTGAGTATTGATCATTGATTGTGTTTGATTTTCTTCCAATTAGATCAGTACCTTCTGCATTAACAGTTCCAAAAATTTTCCAATAATCGTTGAATGCGTTAAAACCTTAATTTTTTGCCATTGCGAACCTTTCAATTTAAAAGTCAAATAAAATTAAAACATTACATGTGAGTCTAGTAAACGAAATAAAAAGACACGAGTTAATTACATTCTTCATTACCTCTCTTACAGTTCCAAATTATTCAGAAGTGAAATAAGAAGCACTTAAAACACGTTTTAAATAAAATTTCATTTATTTTATTTGTTTCTATTAGTTTGTTGTTGTTTGTAAATAATTATTACAATAATTATTAGGCTCATTTCATCTTTTGGTGTTTCTTTGCTGGTGACGGTATTTACAAAAATGCAACAAAAGAAAAATCTAATACTTGTTCGTAATTCTGATTTGTTTTATAATTTTAAAATAAATACATAATATGAATACAAAAAAAGCTAGCATTCTTTATACAATTTCTTTTTATATTTTTGTTGAATGAATCATAGTATTTAATTATTATTCTTATTCGCTTGTAAAATGTGCTAATGAGTTTAGCAACAATTGTTTGAAACAATGGTTTAATTGATCACCGCCTGAAATTTGCAGTTTTTAATTGCATTAGACGTTTCGCAAGAGAGAGATTCGTTAATTATTTTAAATGCACGACATATTTATATTTCAATTATTTAAAATTTATATAGTTAAAGTTATTTCAAAATCAAGTAGTTTTAATATGACGTTTATTAACAAGTTAGATATTACAAAACAAACTTTTAAATTAAACATCAAATTAGTCCCCCTAAAAGTATTTAAAATTCCCTCCGGTCTTAAACACAAAGAATTACCCCCTGCATATGATGCGGCTTATATTAAGTTTTGCATTGCGATCTGATAACAAAGTCTTACATAAGTTCATCTTTGTCTGCAGTTCATTCTGATGATGTAGTTGTTCTTATTACTTCAACTAATTAATCACATTTGGGATTACTGCTGGAATAAGTTACACGCAATTATTATTTCCCTTTGTCGTCGTTCCACTTAGTAATTTGCTTGCAAGACACAATATCGAAGCTGAATCTAATATAAATTTTGCATTTTTTTAACGTTTTTGCAAAAATCTTCTATTCAATCATTTATTAAATATTATTGACGGAATTGAGGTAGTAATCAATTTTGTATGGTTTACTTTGGCCTACAATTAAACTTTCTGAAACTGAAACTTTCTGATACAACGCAACTTTCTAAGAACACGATAAGCCCCAAGTTACATTTAATTAACTATTAAAACTCTTCATTAGTAGACATGCTAAAATTTGTTAACTATTGTTAAGAAACAAATATTTTTTAAAGGTAATTACGCACAAATTTTCTTTGTTAAATTTATTAGCGCAGCTACAATTTAAATATTATTTACTGTTTGTATAAATATTTTGTACTACAATAAAACAAATTCGAAACGAAAAAAACGATGTAAAAAAATTTTTATTTATAAATTCCTTTTTTTTATATCGTTTATTTTATTAAAACAACTCTGCTATAACTCAGATATTATTTTAATTTTTTTTAATTTAAAGTAAATGCTTTTTCTATATTGCCATTAAATAAAAATATTTATTAGTTTTTTTTTTATCTAATTATATTAACATTTTGTATATTTTTGCTTCTGTATTCCGTAACTAAAATCAAATACATATGTATATCAAAATCAGTATTCAACAGTCTTTTTTTGCTCTAATAAAACTGTTTATTCTGAGGTTCTTTTTAATGATATTCAAACTAACTGTTGCGTATTTGATCTAAACGTTTTTTGTCGATTTATGCATTGAAGTTTTTGGTAAAAAAATTACAAACACTAGAACTATGTTTATCAAATACAAAATTTAATTTAAACAACAGTTTCAATTCCGTAGTCTCCATTGTGACACAATTTTTTTTGCAGATTTGTTAACTATAAAAAGCATCAACTACTGCAAATCGTAAAACTTTAAATTTGTAACTAAATTCACTGGACTAAAAGTCATGCGTATTTTGTAAAATAATCAAAAATAATTATTAAGATTAATTCAAAACAAACTGTGATACATCATTTTATTTCGATCGGAAATTAATTTATATACATCTTTAAATTTTTAAATAACAATTACTTAAAATAGTTTTAGGTTAAAATTTTTTTTGATGGCATTAATATATATATAATAAAAATAATTTAAACAAACCATAATCTAGAAAAATACTATTTTGTCCTCTTTTTTTCAATTTGGCTTAAATGAGTGAATGTTAACTGAGAGTGCTATTGTAAAAACAAACGAAACTAATATTGTCTTTGTAATTTTTTAAAACAATATTTACGAACAATTCACTATTCCAGTAAGAGCGAATACTCGCAAAATACTCTCAGCACGTGTAATACACAAAATTTTTTGTGCTAACCTTTATAATAGAATTTTGTTAAAAACAGTTATTTAAATATTGAATTTTAATAAAATTTAATAACATATGTTGATGAAGCTGAAACCTGTAATGACAAAATTCAATTGTTTTTAAAAACTAATTTGATAATTACATAAATTCATTACAATTTAATTTTTATGAAAATAAAACTATTGTTTTTAGCAATTGTAAAATATAATCAAATTTACTGTATTTGTTTAAAAAAAAAGTTGTTAATGTTATTTTAAACAAAGAAAACAGATAAAAGTGTATGTTAATAAATTTGGCAGAATGACAGATGCCGTAAACAATTAATGACAATAGGTACCAACTTCTAGTTCAAAAATTCTACTACAATTTACTGGCCTAGGCTTGAAAAGTAAAAGACGAAAGCGCAAAAATGCTTTTGTCATGCCCAGTAGCGGTTTGTGAAATTAAACTTAAGGTGGGTTACATTTTTTAAAACGCTTGTACCTAATGTAAACGTTTTCAAATATTCTTATGTAGGTAAATACCAAAATGTTTTATCTCTTTCATCAGCATAAACCAATAAACATGGGAAACAAAACAAGAAATTTGTCGTATCACATCTATAATCAGAGACACAGTTAGATCGCTAAAAAGTACTTTAACTAAAGATATTTATGGTTTATGTACCAATGTTATAAAGGTTAATATTAGTTTATTTGTTGAACCACTCACTAAATTAATGAATTTAACTATTCAACACGGAATCTTTCTTGATCAACTAAAATTGGCACTGATTATTTCAATACTTAAAAAAGGTAATTATAGTAGTCCTGAAAGTTATAGACCCATATCGATATTACCGGTATTCTTCAAAATATTTGAGAGAATTGTATATAATCAAATTGTTGATCATTTTAAAAAGAATAATATATAAAATCTTAAGCTTTCGCGGTTATTATGTTTATGATTATAAGCGACTTTCGGCTTAGACCTCTACAGCTGCTGAAACTCTCGTAGATTACACCTTCTGTCTTTTGAAGATGGTAATCACACTATAAGGATTTTAGTAAAAAAAAACAACATATTTATAGTTTTGATCAAAAAGCATTAATTTAATTACTATAAATACTATAAAACTAAGTGAAAGTATGTCCGCGTTTAGTACGATACGCAGAGGTGTCCCACAAGGTTCTATCTTGGGCCCCTTTTGTTTTTAATTTATTTTAATGATTTCCACCATGTAGTTGAAGATGTAGCCACATGCATACAATACGCTAATGACACAACTTTACAAATCTAAATTCATTGCAAGAATCTATGAATGAAATAATTTTCCGTAGTTGTGAGTAGTGCGAAGCCAATAATCTTACGTTAAATACTAAAAAAAACGCGAAAATGTTAATGAACTTTCACTATCAGCCGCAATATATACGCATTAAGACGTCTAAGGGAGAATGTCTCTAATGTAGTTTCGAGATCTGTTTACTTTGCAACTATTCAATCGCACCTCTGTTATTGCAATCTAGTATTGGTAAATTCAGTCAACTCAACACGCATTTTTGCGCTTCAAAGGCGTGCGATTCGAGTCCTAGGTTCCGGTACGCGAGATTTGGGCGCCGGCGATTGGGCGAAGACAATAGAATTTTTTACACGCATCGCACTTCAATGTAGTGTTGGTTGCTTTTCTCTGTGCTACTTGCCTTCCTTGCTCTTCTGCTATTTTTGCGTAACGTACTGTACATCGTTTTCTGCCAGCACGTCCGACCTCGCTAAGTTTGTGTTTATTTTCCATAATGACTGGTGCCGTAATAAAATCCCCCACCAGGCCCAGAATTAATTCTTGTTTGAATTTGGTAATTGTTATTGTTTCATTGGCAACACTCTGATGTGCGATATAAGCGTTTATAAGTGCTGTACTGGCCAAGAGCTCCATCGACAATTTCCTATACCACTTTATTCCTTTACGCAAAGGCGAATTATAGCTTTACATTTGGTCTGATATATCAATAAAACTTTTACATGTATTATATTCGATTACGTTCTTTGGCTTAACAGTAACTCCGCGTGGCTTCCGTATTGTCACCATTTCGTCGTCGAATTTGGTACTAATCATCAGTACTTCGCGTTTGTCCCTCCACTTCTGAACAATGATGCCTGAGTTGCTTTGTTCAGCTACATGTTCGCCTACTCTCAATTTCTTGGAAATTACATTTTTAGGGTTATACGCGCGGTTTTCGCGTAATGTACCAATCATATAAGTTTGTGTGATTGAGGAGTAGTAGTTGTCAACCGCAAGAGTTCGTCCTTTGTCAAGCAGCCCATCCATGAGTTTTATAACTACATTTGTTGGTACGCTGCTACCTTCGACGTATTCTTTACCACAATATACGTTAAAATCGTATGTATAACCACCTTCTAAGCAAAGTTTGAAAAGTTTTATTCCGAACTTATGTCTTTTGTTGGCAATATACTGTTTGAACTTAAGTCTACCTTAAATGGGTACTAAGGTTTTGTCTATGCAGACATTTTCATTTGGAATGACGGCAGCTTTGAATTTATTCTTCATTTTTTTAATTAATGGAGCGATTTTCTGCAAACGGTCATCACTTATGATCGAATTGTCGTTGAAATGGAGAATTTTTCATAATATTTGGAAACGGTTCCTTGACATTATATTTTTGATATTGTTCAAGTAAATATTATTCTTTGAGCAGTACGACTGTAAAGATGGCAAATGACATAAAGGTATATACCAACTTACCATCATAGATAAAATATCACCGTCTACAAAATATTTGTAAAATTCTAAGGGAGACTTGTCGTAGAAGTTTTCATATAATTGCACATTGAAACCTGCACAATGTTTATCCTCAAATGTAAATTTTGGTAAAATTTCACCTTTGACTGGACCCCAGACAATTGCTTTATACGTATTTGCTTCTAAAATTTCCATTTCAAAGTCGTTTCATCAACAGAGTCGCCGAAATTAGTATTTTCCTGTCCTTTTCTGGTGGACGGTACAGGTTGTACTAGCGATTCGGCATATGGTTTTCGGTTCTGTTCTAGAGCTCTCGAATCGTATTCACTATCACTACTATCAAACGGTTTGTACTCGTCCGAAAGATAAACATTACTAGACACAAATTCGTTATCCGACGAATCTTCTCCTGACAAAATTTCTAGGCAATATTGTTGAAGTTTCCGAAGCGCATTGTCGCTATCTATTCGTGTCGCAAACAGGAATCGACAAGTTAAAGCGTGAAGCCACGTTGGACTCACAAAGGCATCCCGTGATAAAAGTCTTGCTGGTGGCTTTGACACTCCAACCCGGACTCACATTTTGAAAAATTGATTTTTTGACTAAAAGTAAAAGTACATCGGGCTGTATGAGTTAATAGAACAAAGAAATATACAGAAATGCTATTTAAAAAAAAAGGATCGGCCAATGGAGACGTAAAAATTATCAACATTGCGGCACTTAACCTGTTAACAGATAAAAGTAACCACAACAGCATCCTTAATTCACCTTTAACAGAGGACTACAAGTGCAGTACTTAGTCAACCCGTAAAGTCGAGTTCAATTGACTCGACGTCTAAAACCACAAGGTTGGGTAGAAAAATTAATTTTCGATCGAAATACATCATAAGTGCCGTGAACAAACAATTATATTTTTTCTATCATAATCACCTTAATTGTAAAATCTTATCTTTATATTATGTACATATTTACTTATTGAAGTCAGTTTGTAAATTTGTTGTGAAAGGCAATTTTCAACTATGTTCAAGTGCAAGATGCCTTACGTATCATTTTACCTACTAGAATATGTTATACCTACATTTCATGTAAACTAATCTAACCAACACATTATCTATATTTATGTTTAAAAATGTTACATTATCTTAAACGTTGCCCAATTATCCAATGTATAAAATTCTGCAAGGGGGACTAAATTTGTATTTGAATTTCGCGCCACAAATTGTAGTTTTCCGCGATCCTGGAGGTTAAAAGTTTAACCGCTAAGATAGCAACTGAAATAGTTACAAGATGATGTTCATTACAATTTCTTTGGTATCTAACGCGGTTGTGCATTATGTTAATAAACGCAATTCATTAATTTAGAGGCTTAGTGTATTATTTAACTAGACCGACCTACACTAGTGTCTAGTACGCCCCTGTAACTAGGACCCTAAAAACTGATAAACCATTAAGTGACCAATGACTGTACCCGTCACCATATACTACATGCTTAGGTGTATAGTAAACGATTATTACAATAGGCGTTTTTATAACTTGGCGTGTAAAAGCTTGTAGAAAGTGTTACTTTTGTTAAAAATTAAATTAAATTATGTACTGTGTTTTTTTTAACATATTGATTACCTACTTCATTTTTGTAAAATATGTTAAATAAACAATGTAAACAATTTAAAGCTAAGGTTATTTCAAATTCCCCACATTTTACTATATATAACAAACGATTTATATTTATTGTAAACGTTGTTATTGTACAATGATATTATAACTTGGCATTTGGGATTTACAATAGTTCCTAATTACTTCAAAACTGCGTTAGGTGTTTTGCTTACTACCTAATAATAGCTTGAATAATTTTAGTGCTGTAGCACATCTTAAAATAACTTGTATATGGGGCGCATGATACCGAATTACCTCTTTGTAAAACCTGAAGGATAGATCTGTATCCCTAGTTGTATCGTTCAACTTAACATTCAACATACGAAACAGGATCTCTTCGTTACTTCATGCATCCCCCTGGCACCAGTTTCAAGGAACGTCAAGTTTTGAAACGCAGAAACGCGTAACTTGTAATAAACTTACAGACACAGCCGTCTTGAAACATCCGCGATAACAATGTTTGCAATTTTATTATTTACCGAAAATACCATCTTCTCGGTCTTAAAGACAAAATTGTTAAGATAATCTTGCTCGTTCAATTGTATTGTTTTGATATAATAATACAGAATATGGTTGCATTTCAGTTTTTTATTTTACTCGGGTAGCAATCGCGCACGTTTTATTAAAAAACAAACATCCTCGGGACATCCTCGAAAAAAGGTTATATTGAAACACACAAATAAAAAGGTTCAGTTCAAACTAAATAAACAATACCGTTCTTTATTTATGTACATAAGAATACCGCAATTGCAATATCTTTTACGTTTTCTTTCAACGACTCATACACAGTGGTTTACCAACTAATGCATTCATCCATTGTATTTTTGTTATCTCGCTTCTAGCTATGTTTTTAGGTATGTTCTTAAATATCTCTTTCTTTACACGAGAAGATAAGATGTATTGCTGCAATGAAACTTTATGTGTTTTCTTAAGTCGCTACGATATGGAAACAGTTGAAATAATATTACAATTTTCATTACCTACCTGGATTTAAAGTAACAAAGGCTGCGGTCGCTCAGTTTATAAACTTACTCAAATTTTGTTCATATTCAAGATTAAAGAATCCAGTTCCATTTGTTAAATTTTTATTCAACTTTTATTGTACAGCTTTTTCTTCCTAGTTATTAAATATATATGCGTCTATAACCGAACGTTTTTGTCGGCAAGTAAAACGCATGTTTTTACTATTATTTTGAACCATCTTAATAGTGTTACGTCCTATATCTGAAAATACTTTCAGTGCATTATTTCCATGAGAATCTAACATTTTTTATTTTTCAATGTGTCTCAATTCTCAAGAGATGCATAATATAAATTTAACTGGAGTAGAGATAGGCTAATACTAAAGATATCTGTAGCGGTCAATACGTTCGGTTTAATCATTAGAAAAAGCACGTTTACTTAAAGTTTATCTTCAATTATCGATTTTTTAAATAAATTGGATACATTTCATTTTTTTTCACGGTATATCTCTCATCAAAATTTATTTTCCGAGTACTTGATAGAAAAGTGGCATACTTAGCTAGAATTTGTAAATGAAAGTGGTAATTTTCTCGTTAGCAACCATTTTTGTTACTCAATTTATTTATCAGCGTAAATTGTAAACGATCAATTTGTTATATTATTAAATATTACACTAAAATATGAAGAAACTGACCGCAATGCAAACACTGACAGATTAGATTTTATTACTTTATTCGCTCTTACTGCTGATGTTTACGTTTCAGATGTCAAAAATTGCTCTTCAGTCAAACTATTAATTTTTTTTATTTATACTTTATTTTCAATGCTTCGACATAAATTTCTGCAGCAACACTACTACGCTAGTCGCTGTATCTCTCAGCTCCACTGACAGTTAAAAATGTTGCTGATATTCTTCTCTGGTAGCCTTAAGTACACAGAAATTTTTTTGGTAAATTGTAAAAACTAGTTGCTTTGTGCATTTACTTTGTCTATAAAATATAAATAGTTTGTAATAGTTCACAGTTTTTGGTCTTAAATTTGTAAAATAAAATAAAAAACACATTTATCGAAAGCAAAAATTCTTATTACTACGGCAGCAGTCGGAACACAGGCCTCAAGGTGTGAGCTTGAATGAAAGTAAAATACACAGGCGTGAATTCTTTTAATTTATTTGCAATTATAACATATTACACTAACTATTTACATTAAAGAAAAAAAGTGAACATTATTTGGACGCCAATCACCTTCAAATTGGTGATAAATAAAAAGCATAAAAATCTTATAACTAACTATTAATCGATATCAAATTCAAAAGTAATAAACGTTTAATTTGTTACGGAGTATGTATTCCAAAAAGTTTTTTTGATAACACAATTTAATTAATTTGAATTTAAAATGTAATACGTAGTAGAATAACTCCAAGTTGACTCACCAATATAATATGACGTTATTTGAGCTCTTCTATTTATAGCACATTCTTTGTTTAAATGATAAGCTTCTTCTAGAACAAAATAACAATTCACACGAATGTAGATTGGAAAGCAAAAACAGCAGGCATAAAACCAAAAGAGGTAAATCCAATGAAGAAAAAATCTAATAAAGAAAAAGTTCAATAAAGGAAAATATATATAAATAGAAATAATTAGAATGGTTTTTATTCGACATGAAATCAGATACGTTGACTTACATTCAACGGCCTTGAGAATAAATTCCTTTGTGTTAATGCATTGCACTTAACAGCAATTAGTTGGAAAGAATAAAAATTAATTTGTATGCGTTTTTACGCCATTACTAATAAAATTGTCTTCCTTGCAACACTTACGACGTGCAAGACCAAAGATGGCTTAAACGGAAGTACGAAAAAAAATCGATTGCTCGGTCGATTCGAAGTACGACGCGACGTTGCCAAACTAAATAAATTTAAATGTAAATTAGTACGTAAATGCAAAATAGAATTTTAAATGTAATAAACTCTTAACGGAACGTTACGAATTCAAATACTCAATTTCGTTTACTCCATCTTGTGATGTAACTGTAAAGAGTCGTTTTTTATTGTATTTGTGTCATGTAATTTTATGAGCAAAATATACTCGCAATCCTCTACATCATCTACTTTTACTAAACATAATTCTTCTGCCCGACATGTTCCATAAAACTCAATTACCAACACCACCTTCGTAAGCAGAAAACTGTCATCAGGAGCTTTTTGAAACTTCTTCACATTATCCATCAATAGCACTTAAGATTTTTTTGCCACGTAACCGTCACTTTTATGTTTTAGGCGGCGGATACATTAGATAAGAATGCGTACGTAATCATCAAAATTAAACAAATATATACAAATATGTGTAATATTTGTTTAATTATTAGTCGTACGAATAGTAAGTTTTTGTATGGTCGTTTTTGAATGTGCTTAAAAATGGATTGTGAGAAATTAATAATACAGATCCAAAAAAGGCAATCTTTATGGGACCAAAAAGTATGCAGTACTATAATAGAGAACTAAACAGAAAATTATGGAGACAAGGGAAAAGATGAATGGAACAGGTAATTTATAAATTGATTAATAATGTTACTATTGAATTATATCGTCTATTAATCACTTAAAATGTATTTGACAACTTATTTATTATTCTTATTAATTATTAACATTAATAAAAAAATGTACAAATTTGTTAAGAATATTGTATTCTCTATCAGTAGCTTTGTTTAAACATCATTGTCCATTTGTTTTGATTTTGTTTTGTTGTAGGTTTTGAATAATTTGCAAAACATCTGGACTACCCTCCTAGTTGATAATTATGTTATGTAATAACCAAAATAAGTCAACTTTGTCTGGGTAAATTTTAATCTCCAATTTTAAAATTATCTATTTTGATGTTATAATGCCAAAAGCACATTCAACAAGACGTCTTGCTCGGGAAAGACAATTATTAAAAATTTCTTATTCTGGGGTAAGGTGTTGTCCTGGAAATGGCTTCATTAAATAATTTTTTAGCGGATATGCAGCGTCTGCTACAAAAACATGTGGTGCGATAGTATTTGTATCGAGTAGAGTTATAAGTAGCATGTTCAAGAACCGAGTATAACGATGAAAAAAAACTTCAACACTTATGAATTTGTAATTTGCATCTACCAAACCTTGTAGCACTATAGAAAAGTATTTTTTATAATTGAAATACAAAGAGCCAGATTTTTAGAGACATTTGTTATGTGTTTTGGTATGATGTTTGTACCGTATAAGATTTATTCCCGGAACGCCCACTTCCCGCTGCATTGGGAGCGATAGCTGTCAATTTGCTAATGTTTGACATCGATGTATCGATGGGAGAAAACTTATTTTTCCGGTCTTTGTAGTACGCTTCGTACATGTTCTAACGCAAGTGTCCAGCAAACTTTTCACTTCTAACTATTCGCCCTCGTCCATAGTATGAATGGGTGTAGTATTTTTGCTGCCTTGTGAAAATTTTCCTGGGGTAAGCATTGCTTCATATTTTTGTAATTTACTTTAATTTTCCCGTATTGTCATTAGCGGTTTCTGGATACCCACACGTTGTTCTATTAATGTGGAAATATTAAAACCCGTTTCGTTGACGGGAAATCACGTCACGCCAGGTTGATTAAAAATATCGAAACCTTTGCTAAATTAATATAATTCTAACCGTATTGGGAGGCCCACTTGGCAAAATAACATAATTTATTTAGGGAAAACTTGACGCATTTGGTTTTCTCATTAATCGTATGAACCGAATGGGATTTGCTTATGATAACACCGTATGTACGTGTTTGTTATATTTCAGCAAATTTTAGGAAATTATGGGAAGGTGCTACTAACTAGTTTCATTCTTCAAAAGAAAATTAAATTGTAAGTATTATATTTCCGCCTTTAATTACTTTTATTTACGTTGTCAGTCGATTGTACACACAACACATAGGTTGTTCTTACAATTAACTATAAAACTTTTTCTATGTGTGTTACGTTAAAAATGTGTTAGTAAGATATTTGTCCCCTGTATAAAATTTATTCTCGCTACGCTCACTTTTTGTTGTTAGAATAGGAACAAATATGTCTAATTAAATTTTACGGCGACTGTGATACACTTTACATGTATATTCTAACGTCAGAGCCCAACGGAGTTTTCACTTCTAAAATTTTACAAGTAACTGTGTTATAAATGAGTGTATTATTTTCGTTGTTTTTGTGAAATTCTTCCTAGGGTTAGCATTTGACTCATATTTTTGCGATGTACGTTGATTTTCCCGTAATCATAGCTATTTACGATACTACTACGTGTTGGAGCAATTTGAAAGGATTCCTGATTAATCCATTACTTTTCGCTAGAGGCTATAATTAGAAACAATCATATTTGTAATTCGTGTGATGTTCAAAGGACCTTAGATGCATACCTGCATTAAGATTAGTAAAAACCACTTAGTTGCTTGACGCATTTAACTAGGATTAATTGTTTATTGATAAGATTTTTAATTGTGATACGATCCTATACCTTATTTTTTTTAATTTCCTTGGCGATTTTAAAGTGATGGTTTCAGCGTGCCGATAGCTATCCGCATGGACGATCTTACATACTATTATTTTTTTTATTTATCAATAATTTGTACATTTATCGAACGTGAAATATGTACGACATAGGTATAGTGATTATCATAATTAACGCATGCAGATTTTTTAGTTCTTACGGTGTCAATTTGCGTAAAATGGGATATGCAACTGGTGTGAAATCACCAGTTTTACATTAAATCAAAAATTAACTCCAAAATTACATATTGTTTGATTTTGTTCTGTTGGATATATTTTGAGAACTTTGTGTAGAGGGTTGCCTAACCTCCAAGACTTGTATCAACGATATAACTGTGATATTTATAGAATTATTCTTTACTACAATTATTTACCTAATTCTTGTAACATGTTATCTCTTCTTTTCTCATTGAAAAATAAATATATTTGTAGTTATAACCAGTGCTTCGGAGCCTTTTTAATTTGTTTTATAATTTAGCACCACGAAGCTAACGACCCAAACCTCCGCATTCAACTGAGTCAGATGTTAGCCATTTACCTTGCGAATAAACTTTTGTAACAGTGCAACATACTATTATTTGGTGCGCTTTGGTTCTCTGTATTATCAAGACTTGTATTTTTGTGTTGTAATTTACAAATGTAAATTTATTCTTTTGGAAAGTAAAAGTTAGACAGGCAAGTTTAATTTTTTGTACTACGTGTTGCCCAACCAAAACGGACCTACTTCAACAACTATTGTCTGTGATATTGACCTACGTTCTAGCGTTTGATGATTGATAAAATAAATATACTTGTTGCTACAATCTGTGTTTTGTTATTTATTTGCTTTCAGCTTTGGATAAATTTAAACGGTATCTTTAATCCTAATGTTTCACCGTTTTGGCGCCTTTTTAATTTGCTTTATAATTAGCACATCAAAAGCTACGATCCAATCAACAAATCAAACTGAATTAGTTGCTAGCCATTTAGTTACAAGAATTTTCGTATTCTAATATGTTTGCCATCAATGACTCCGATTTAGCTAAGAAATTTTAATTTTTTATAAAATTGTTTTTCAATAGGTTTATACATTTGTTGTAAATGGTATGTTTTTTATATAAACTATGCCACATAGCATTACAAGTTTTATAAACATTTTTTTTTTATTGTCGTGTAAAATATTCGGAATGAGAATGCCAACGATCGAAAACATACGCCAGTAGCAAAGTACCTGAAATTTTAAGAGGTTATCTATTTCAGTGTATAACTTTTAACTTGTTAGGAATTCAATTATCTTTTTTTTTCTTAAAATTCTCAAAATGTTTTATATAATTTGGTTACAGACGATATTATACGTCAGAAATGGTCGGGTTTGCAAGATACTTTTAGGAAAGAGCTTGGTAAACTAAAACATAAAAAAAGTGGAGATAGCAGAGATGATGAAAAATTATCAAAATAAAGATTTTTTGACAACTTGCTCTTTATTAAAAATCAGTTTAGAGTCGAAAAAGAAGCGGAAATGTTCTAAAAGAAAAAAATTTAAAAAAATCGCGTACATGCAACGAAACAAATCAAAATGAGACCTCATCAAAAGTGCACAGTGATAATGAAGAATCGCAAACTGAAACAGAAAGCAACTTGGAAAAAAACGAATCTTTATTTGTTGCACCGTCCCAGAATGATACACAACCTTCAATTTCGACAAATTTAATAGAACCAACTAATACTACAAAAAGAAAGAAAACTGAGAGAGTGAGACAATGAACAAATTACTGGGTATAGAACAACAGAAATTAGAGCACTTTCAGCACACCTCTCAACTACATCAAGATGATGATCACCAGTTTGTTTTAAGTGTTGTTCCATACATGAAACAACTTCTAACTTATAGAAAACTATTTATTAGGACAAAATTTTAGTAATTACTTATAATTGAGCATAAACAATTAGTTCGAATCCACGATACCAAAATTTTATTATATCTAGAAATATTTACATTTTCATATATTATTTTTAGCATCGAGTACACTGATCATAGTGTTAAAATTAAGATTAGAACGTCTTCAGGTTTGGCCCGTGTTGGTTTAATTGAAATTGCCAACGTTTTGCCCACTTTCGTAAAAAGCTTCATGAAACTGTGAAAAACTCGAGAACTCAAAGAAGTATACGATAATCTCACAAAGAATCTCTACAGAGTTAGTTAATCAATTTGTGAACCAAACCAGATACTAAACTCTATAGAAGTGACTTAGGGTCTTTACTCACAAGCCACTCGGTGGTAGCCACCGGTAGTCGTTACTTGTTTTGGATTTTAGCACAGCATTTATTAAAATGAGGCTCTACTTACAAACAACAATGCAAAGACACTTCGTATTTAGAAGCATGCGTTTATTCCTAGCGCAACATTGTTTTAAATGAGCAATAACTCACGGACCACTACCACAGTGTGTCTAGACGTTGTCTGCTAGTTTCTTGTGTGTGTGGGAAATGGATTTTACAAACATTATTGTGGACAATTTTATTTGTAAGATTCAGAAGGAGCAATCTATTTGGAACAGACCTATAGAAGACTACATCAATATGTTACGTGGTTTTTCTCGTAACTAAAAGAGAAAGACGACTAACTAAGTTGTTCCGGGGATTGTAAGCTTTGTGGTGTTAGATTATAAAATAATTTAAGAAATCGCCAAAACGATGAAATACTAAGATGGGAGACACCGTTTAAATCTACCCACAGCTTAAATAGAACAAATGACAAGACAAGAGTGGTAACACAGACTATATTTAATTTTATCACAAACAGTAGTTAGAAGAAGAAGAAGAAGAAGAAGCAGGTATTTATATAAATTATATCAAACTACGCCCTTTACTAAACAACACGTCGTACATCGTACGTCTTTACATCCGTAAATTAAAATACAGAAGTACGAAAATCGAAGATTTATAGAATCAAAACGCACCTAACATGTACGTTCGGTTATTCTTACAATCAACTGGCTACCAAAATACTAAGAATTATAGTAGAAAGTGTATTACTTACAATTAGGTTTCTTCAAGTACGGGACTAGCTAGTACACCGTACCCGTATTACCTAAAACTTAATTAAAATCTGACACAAAAAACGTACATATGGCGATACCACAAGTAAACCCTTTTTATTCATACGATCACTGAAAATAAACGACTGTGCAGTTTCCCTCAAATCAATTTCGTAATTTTTGGAGAAAGTGTCTTCCAATACGTATAATAATTACATCCAACTGCTCGAAAGTGTAGATCGTGTTAGGTACAGCAACGTGACGTTATGGAAATGTTCCCAATTCTAACATCTGCTTATTATCTCCACCGACGACAAAGAAAACGTGTGGGGTGTGGAAACCCGTTCGAATAAAGACGCAATAATATTTTAATTTATATTCACATAGGTGTGGGTGAAACACGTTACTATGTCTGCGTTCTTCAAACTTTACCGGAAAAATAAAATCGTGTTTTAAAACTTGGCATTCTATCCCTACTTAACAACGAAAAGTGAGCGTGTTGGAAAAACAGACGCTCGATCTTCTTCAAAGAGTATGGGGGTGGACAATTGGATATTTACATCCCTTGTTTAAGGACAGTATTCTTGTAACGGTCGTTCTGCCATCAACATGCTTTAAGTTAAATAAAGTAATTATTTTTTAATACAGTGAGTGTTCATTATTATTATTATCATTATTGGTTATTGCGCCATAAAGCAATTGGTCCTTCGAGATATTTAAATTAAGTGCTAACAAACAAAACATTTTGGTCCTTCGAGCCGGATTAATTAGTGATAAAGAAGGAAAATTAGTTATTGAAGATAAATTGAAGATTATCAAGAAGCTATTCTGAGGTGGTGTAGTGGACATCGAGGCAGCTAAAATTATTAATCCAATTAAACAAGTAAGTCCAGTCCTTTTATTCCGATTTCCGATTATTATTATTATTTATTGCGATTTTGCGAGTATTGTTATTAATTGTATTAAAATGACTGATTCAAGCGATTCTGTTGATTCAAAATTATTATTAAATAAACGAAAACAAATTAAAGCTCAGTTAACTAGATTTCAGACCTATATTAGCACATTTGATGAAAAACCAAATATAATCGATTTGAAAAATAGATTAAGTAAAGTAGAACCATTGTGGTCCGAATTCGATTCAATTCAAAGTCAAATTGAGTGTTTAGAAATACATGATAGTTTAGATGTTAGGGAAGAATTTGAAAATAAATATTTTGAAAATACTAGTAAGGCTAATGAATTAATTATTAAGTATGAGTCCCAATCTAGCAATAGGTCTCATAGCAATACGGTTCATACATTTACTGAGCCAAACCAAATTATTAAATTACCGACAATGAATTTGCCAGAATTCAGCGGCAAATATGATGCATGGATGAATTTTCACGATATTTTTAATTCTATTATTAATTCTAATGAAACATTAAGTAACGTACAACGATTTTATTACTTAAAGTCGTCGCTTAAAGGAGAAGCGGCAGATTTATTGAATTCGCTAGAAGTTTCTGATTCAAATTATTCGGTAGCATGGCAGTTATTAAAAGACCGTTACGAAAACAAAAAATTAATTATTAACACCCACATTAAAGAAATATTTAATCTTTCGCAAGTAGTAAGGGAATCGCATTCAGCATTAAGAACTTTAATTGATAATGTCAATAAACATTTGAGAGCGCTCACTAATTTAGGGTTACCCACGGATAGTTGGGATATACTTTTAATTTACATCGTATCAAATAAATTAGATTATAGAACCAAACAATTATGGGAAGAACAATCAATTAAAAATAGAAATTTGCCAACTATTAAAGAATTTATAAATTTTGTTAACAATAGGTCCCAAGTATTAGAAGGTACTTCCAATAATTCATTTAACAAACAGTCACCAAAGCAATACACGATGAATCATTTTGTTTCAAAGGAAGTTCTTTGTATTTTATGTAAGAAGGACGGTCATTTACTATTCCAATGTAAACATTTCTTAAAACTTACCATTCAAAACAGATGGGACACCATTAAAAGATTAAAACTCTGTTTAAAATGTTTTAAACCAAACCATTTTAATCTTCAATGCAAAGCTTTAAATTGTAAATATTGTAACTTACCACACAATACACTAATGCATGAACATAACAACCAGACAGGTAGAAATGTTTTAAGTCTAAAAGGAAACAATAATATCCAAGACAATGCAAATTTAGAAAGCGGCGAAGGTCCAAGTTCTAGAAACAATTTAACAATTGCAAACACCTGCGTTCAAAAAAATCCATTTGTTTTATTATCAACTGCATCAATTAGTATTCAAGACAAGGGTGGTGATTACATACGTTGCCGAGCTTTATTGGACTCGGGGTCGCAATCGAATTTTATTACAGAAAACTTATTTAAAAAATTAAAATTAGATTATACTAAAGTTAATAGTTCAATTTCAGGAATTAGTCAATCTCTTACACATTTGAAATATCAAACTAAAACGGTTATTAAATCTCACTACAACCATTTTCATTGCGCTTTATCATTATTAGTAATCAAAGACATTACGGGTAAGATTCCGGATTGTGACATAGATGTAGGTATATTTAAAATTCCTGATAATATACATTTAGCAGATCCGAACTTTCATTTATCAAAAGGTATCGATATTTTGTTAGGAGCAGAATTGTTTTGGAAATTACTGTCGGTAGGACAAATACAAACTAATGATAATGTGACTTTGCAAAAAAGTAAATTAGGTTGGTTAGTTGGGGGATCATTGAGCGAATTAGAAAATACTAATGTGGCATTATATGTGTCTAATCAAAAACTAGAAACTCAATTAGAAAAATTTTGGGTTATTGAAGAGAACGAAGAAAGAAAAAATTTTAGTGAAAATGAACTTTATTGCGAAGAGCATTTTATAAAACATTTTAGGTACGATAATTCCGGTAGATGTACAGTAAAATTACCTATGCGGGACGAACGTATTAGATTTGAAAGTAATTTAGATATCGCGGTAAAGAGATTTAACCAATTAGAGAGGAGATTAGTTAGGGACTTAGAATTTAAAGAATTGTATTTAGAATTTATGAAGGAATATGAAGCTCTTGGGCACATGTCCAAGATTAATCCTAAAGAAAAAGATGAAAACTTGTATTATTTACCCCACCATGGCGTGTTAAAGCAATCTAGCTGTACGACAAAATTAAGAGTTGTATTTGACGCGTCGGCCAAGACAAATTTAGGTTATTCGCTAAACGATAAATTAGTGGTAGGACCGTGTATACAGGATGATGTTTTTTCAATTCTAATTAGGTTTCGTAAACATAATTTTGTAATTAAGGGAGATATAGAAAAAATGTATCGCCAGATTAACGTTTCGGAAGATCAACGTAATTTGCAGCGGATCATTTGGCGGAAACATCCGTCCGAAGAACTGCAACATTACCAATTAAATACTTTAACTTATGGTACAGGGCCAGCATCATTTTTAGCAACTAGGTGCTTACGCCAGATAGGTTTAGATAATGCAGCAAATTTTCCCTCAGCCAGTAAGGTTATAGTAAACGATTTTTATATGGACGATCTATTAACGGGAGTATTCACGGAAAGGGACGCAATCGAATTAAAGGTTCAATTAAGTACAATATTAAAAAACGCGGGTATGAATTTAAGACAATGGGCATCAAATAGTTCAAATATTATTAAAGAAGGGGTCGACAATAAACACGATTTAGAGGAACATTATGTAATTAATACAGAAACCAACTCAACGTTAGGATTACTTTGGAACACAAATACAGATTATTTTAGTTATAGTTTAAATATAGAAAATGTGAATAGAAAAATTACAAAAAGATCTATTTTATCGATAAGCGCTAAAATTTTCGATCCGCTAGGTTTAATCGGGCCAGTCATAACATCTGTAAAATTAATCATGCAAAAATTGTGGAAAGAAAAATTAAATTGGGATGAGTCGGTGCCGATGAATATACATACAGAATGGTTAAATATTAAAACTAAGTTAAATTATATAAAAGGTATAAAATACCCTAGGCAAGTAACTATTAAAAATTACGTAGATTTAGAACTACACGGGTTTTGCGACGCGTCATTAATTGCGTATGGTTGCTGCATCTATATCCGTAGTAAAAATGCCGAGGGTAAGGTGCAATGTAATTTATTATGCTCTAAATCTAAAATTGCCCCAATAAAACCATTGACTGTTCCCAGATTGGAGCTCTGCGGAGCAGTCTTATTAGCAAAATTAATGCAAAAAGTAATTAAATCATTTGATACAAAATTTTCTAGTATTAGGTATTGGTCAGATTCTACAATCGTGTTATCGTGGTTAAATAGCGATCCTAGCACGTTTCAAATATTTGTAGGAAACAGAATTAGCGAAATACAAAAAATTTGTAGCGCCGATCACTGGCACCATGTAAAAACTCAAGATAACCCAGCTGACTTGATTTCGAGAGGTATAGGGCCGGAAGGGCTATTAAATAACGGGAAATGGTGGCATGGTCCTGATTGGCTAAATACGGAGAAAAGTTATTCAATTTCAACCTTAGAAAAATTATCAAATTTACCAGAAATACGCCGCAATTGTTTATTTACGGCACATAATGATGTTAAGGAATGGTCATTGTTAACTAAATATTCTAACATTAATAAATTACAAAGAGTACTAGCGTACGTGCTACGCTTTATACAAAAAATTTGTAAAAATAAAGAAACAATGACTAGCGATTTAACTTTACTCGAGTTGAGAAACTCTTTGCACAATCTCATTATAATAACGCAAAAACAATATTTTGGAAATGAAATTGTAGCGGTACGAAATTCCCGCGATCTACCCAAAAACAGTTGCCTTTTGTCCTTGAATCCGTTTATTGATAAAAATGGAGTATTAAGAGTAGGGGGGAGATTAAATAAAATGTTATTAAGTAATGTCGATTATAAAAATCCTATCATATTACCTTCAAGGAGTGTTTTAACAGAATTAATTGTAGTTGAAGAGCATAGACGGAATTTACACATCGGGGTTCAAGGTACGTTAGCCAGTGTGCGACTAAAATATTGGCCACTTCATGGCCGTAGTACGGTAAAACGTATTATTCATAAATGCATCACTTGCGCGAGATTTAGTCAAAGGAAGGTTGCGCCAATAATGGGAGATTTACCTATTGAAAGAATCCAGCCAGCCCGTCCATTCACACATACAGGAGTTGATTACGCAGGTCCATTTTTAATTAAAGATGGAAAGCTGCGTAACCGAAAAGTGATTAGGGCATATTTATGTATTTTTGTTTGTTTTGCAACTAAGGCGGTGCATTTGGAGCTGGCTGGTGACTTGTCCACAAACGCATTTTTAAACGCATTCAAAAGATTTATTGCTAGAAGGGGAATTTGTACAACAATTTATTCCGACAATGGCACAAATTTTGTAGGTGCCAATAGAGAGTTAAAAAATGTAATTAACGTGTTAGTAGACAAAAAATTCGACCATTTTTTCGAAACGAACGTAATAGAATGGAAGTTTATTCCCGCGAGATCTCCACATTTCGGAGGATTATATGAAGCCGCAATCAAATGTGCTAAATCAATCATGAAAAAAATTATCTCTAATCAAGCATTAACCTTCGAGCAATTAATAACAATATTTGCCCAAATCGAAGCCGTACTAAACTCCAGACCCTTATATCCTTTATCAAACGATCCTCATGATTTAATCGCATTGACTCCTGGACATTTTTTAATTGGTCAACCAATGACTCAATTACCTCAACGCGACGAAACCAGTATGCCGACAAATTCGGTAAATCATTTCAAACTTATTACTCAAATGTACCAACACTTTTGGCATCGTTGGAAAAAAGAGTACATAAATACGCTGCAAGAACGTGGAAAATGGAGAACATCTAACGTCAGTAACCAAATCAAGATTGGCGATTTGGTGCTCCTAAAAGACGAGTTTACGCCTCCCATGTTGTGGCCGTTAGGCAGAATTGTGGAATTGCATCCAGGTAGTGACGGTGTTGTGCGAATTGCGACAATAAAAACGGCAAAAGGTTTAGTGCGACGAGCAATAGTGAAATTAAGAGTGCTACCTATAAGTGAAAATGAAAGTGATTTAACCTCTAATGGAAACTAAGTTAATAAGTTAGTGTAAGGCTTGTAAGCATTATGGACAATTCGTAAATTCATGAAATTATTTTTTGGTTTATGTCATTATTATGTTGTTTTTTTATTAGTTTGTAGATATTCCAGTTTACTACTGAAGTTGTTTTGATTTGTTTTGTATTGTTATTGTGTATTAGTATTGTATTCTGTGTACCTTATGTAATTAGAATAAGATTGACTTTGAAATTAATATTTCAAGGCGGGGTGGATGTTGGAAAAACAGACGCTCGATCTTCTTCAAAGAGTATGGGGGTGGACAATTGGATATTTACATCCCTTGTTTAAGGACAGTATTCTTGTAACGGTCGTTCTGCCATCAACATGCTTTAAGTTAAATAAAGTAATTATTTTTTAATACAGTGAGTGTTCATTATTATTATTATCATTATTGGTTATTGCGCCATAAAGCAATTGGTCCTTCGAGATATTTAAATTAAGTGCTAACAAACAGAGCGTATCGAGAATAAATTTTATACTAAAACATTTTTAACATAACAAATAAAAACTTTGGGAGGTTATAATATTCAAATTTGTAGAAAACTTCTTAGAAAAATGTGCGTCAGAAAAATATAATTATATATAAGGTAATCAAGAATTTATGCATGTTTCAAATTTTAATAATTTCCCAAGACACTTGGGCTTCATTTACAACATAATTAGCACACTTATTTTTGATGCTGTTGGTTTTTTTACCTTGTGTTGTATCACTTAGTGATGGCCAAAATCGGTCTTGGTCTTGCAGTCTTGTCTTGGTCTCGCAAGATTTGCAAGACCAAGACCAAGAGCAAGACAACAACGCCATTAGCAAGACCAATACCAAGACTCAAGGTTGCAAGACCAAGACTGGATGCAAGACTAGCTCTGCAAGACTTCGGCAAGAACAAGACTACCTTGCAAGACTCTTGCAGTTTTTTTCTTATTACAAACAATTATTTATCTTTATTATTTATCCCACATTCAAAAATAACTTGTTTTCCCAAAAAAATTATTGTATGTATACGTGAAAGTAAAGTAAGTAAAAAGTTTTTTGAAAAAACGTTGTTTCGACTTTAGTAAAATGATGCTTGTTTGAAAAATAAAATTATAACTAATAAGTAACCACTATAATCATCTTAAATGAAATATTTACTTAAACCAAATAAAACTATTTCAAATTTGGCTAAAATGTAATTTAATTGAAATAAATTATGTCAAGAACGCATTTTATAATTAGGGTGTACAATAAAACAAATTCAGTTTTTCAGAAGAAGAAAGTTTACAGTAAATTTGTATTTAAACAAAACGATATTCTAAATTTTAAAGAAAACATATTTTTCTGTCCCATATGAATAGAAACTATATAGGCAGATAGATATCAATAAAATATTAATTTTTATCGATTCCTAAAGCGTTGAAAGACGCTGTTACGAATTTTAGCAACATTAGCTTCTTTGAATTAATTTTTTTGAGTTCATCGAATATAAACTCTTTACATTTCTATGATCTAATAAAAGTATACACAAGTAATAAAATAACTCGTAAAATAACAACTTGTGGAAAAGTCCCAAATTCTTAATTCTAAGTTTGTAGTAAAAAGCACGTTTTACTTAGTTTACAATAAAGGCACCTACAAAGGATTTTAAACCAGCACGGCGCCTGTAATACTCATGCAAATCCCTCAAACATCCCGAAGCGTTGTTCTTTTTCACAAAACAACTGAATTCTTAAAACTTAAAAGTACATCTATTATTAAAAATGCAATAGTGCTTATTATTTAATATTTGTGGGAAAAAAATCGGCGATACTTTAGCACATTTCAACAAGTTTATACCTTCACAAATATTTTTACTTGTCTGTAATTTAAAAGTGTGTTGTAATTCTAAGTTCTCATTCAGTGTTTTAACGTTGTAGATAGGTTAATTATATAAGGCGACGTTTTTGAAGATAGGATCTTAAAAATGACTAGTGATGAAGATTCGATGGAATGGTCGCAAAGTTGTAGTAGTAATGCAATTCAAGATAGTGATAATATTTGTGAAAATAATGAACAACATAAATTATCAAGCAAAAGCAAATATTGCGAATTTTTTGATTTTAATTCTGGAAGTAAAGACCTTTTTGGTTTGTGCAAGTTATGCGAAAAATCTAAGAAGAGGAGAGTTGAAATTAAAATGCAAAATCGCAATACTTCAGGATTAAGGAAGCATCTTATGTCAGCCCACAAAAAAGAATCACAGAATATTTTACCACAAAAACAATCAACATCAACGATTTCAATTTCGAATTACTTTCAATTTACAGGAGAAGTAAGTACAAAATATTTTCATCCATATAACGATTAACTTTATTTTTGACTACAGACATCACGAAAAAATAAAGACTTTGTCACAGCAACGGTGGATTGGGTGACAAAAAAGTACCTCCCTTTTTCATTTTTTGACGATGACGCAACTAAAAAGTATTTCCAATTAATATGCCCAGGGCGTACGTTTCCGAAGAGACAATCTCTTCGACGGCAAGTTAAACAACGATTTGAAGATCTTCAACTTCTTGTTAAGGACCAGTTAGAAACTTGTAAATCTAAAATATCTTTTACAATCGATGGATGGACGTCTGTTGCTGGAAAAACTTTCTACGGTATAACGGCGCATTATATAAACGATAACTGGAACTATAAGTCAGTAGTGCTTGATTTTATCCCTTCTCGTGGTGGGCACACAGGAAATGATATAGCAAAAATTTTTTATTCGTGCTTGCAACAATATAAATTAATTCACAAAATACAAGGTATTACTGTGGATAATGCGTCTGCAAATGCCAAATTTATGGAAGAACTTGCAAAATTAATTCCCACCTTTGATTCATACAATCAACACTTTCGCTGTATGGCACATATTTTGAATTTAGGTATTCAGGATTTGATGAAAAACCTAAAATTCAACTGCGAAAACGAAGAAAACGAAAATGAAGACGAAGAAAACGAAGACGAAGGCGACAATGATATAGACTATAACGACGCTACAAGTGGCGTTATGAAAATAAGGTCTGTTTTCAGCAGAATTAAAAAAAGCGAAATATTGAAAAACAAATTTCGTTCAGCGTGCGATACAGCTTGGTATCGCGCTAAAATTAAAAGGTGGAATAATTACTTTGTGTAGTAGTATTGCAGATTTAAGCGAATTTAATATCTCCGAAGGAGATTGGTGGTTATTAGAAAAAGTTTATAAATTTTTGGTGAATTTTAAAAACTTAACTGTAAAACTTGGTGGAGATAAATATGTTACTCTTCCGTTTGTCATTGTGTCTTTTAACCTACTACTTGATAAAATTGAGTCAACAATTCATCAATTGGACGAAAAAGTCGATCGAAACGAGATGGACGTGAAATTAATATTTGCTTTTCAAGCTTGCAGGGATAAAATGCTAAAGCACTACCAAAAAACCAATTGGGTTTATTGTGCGACACTTGTGCTAGACCCCCGACACAAAGCCGAGACTTTTAACTTGACAACGTGGGGAACCGAAATAAAAATAAAAAGTCTGCAACATTTTGAAGAAATTTATGAGCAATATAAGAATAAAGAAGAAAAAATCGCATTGACTGAATCGTATACAGAAGAAGAGCATGACTGCCAAAGCGATGATGACGATGTCATCGATTTTAATAAATTGTACACATCAACTGCAACTTCACCTGCTTCAAGAGCTCAAGGAATCAGTAAGGAGGTAGATGACTACATGAATCAGCCTAGGGCTGCAAGCTCGGAGGACATTTTACAATGGTGGATGACTCATCAAACACAATTCCCGATTTTAGCAAAAATGGCTCGAGATCTTTTGGCAATTTCGGCAACGTCTGTTCCTGCGGAAAGATTATTTTCAAAGGCAGCCTTGGTGATTCGCAAGCACCGCAACAGATTGAACAACGAATTAGCACGATGGTTGCTATGCGTTAATAATTGAACCAAAACAATATCATGATTTTTTATATACCTATATTACTTTTTTGTACGTATGTCATACTATTATTTTTATTATATGTATCTTTTTATTGATTAAAATTTTGAAAAATTATTGGTGTATATATTATCAGTTTGTGACAATTTAAATTTATTCGTTCAATAAAAATGTAGGTATATACAATTTTAAGGTCCTTCAAAATTAAGAATTGAAGTGAATTAACATTTGCTTATGTATTTATGTATTTGTGTTTTGATACTTTATTGAGTATAAAATTAAATTAAATCTTGTTAGATCGTTGACATGTAAAATTAAAAATAAAGTAACTTAATATTCCGTATCATCTTTGTTATTGCAGGTTTAGTAGATTAATGAAAAGTAAAAAATTCTGTCTAATCCACATTCATTTTAAATAATAAAAATTATAAGCAATATATGTTTCCACGTTTTTAATACTTAAGCCATTTACAGATGCAGTTGTACTTGTAGATGGTTTAAATATTAAAAAAGTTGAAACATGTCGTGTCTATTATAATTTATGTGGGTACGGTGTAAAAATGCAAGACTGCAAGAGTCTTGCGTCCAAGACCAAGAACAAGACTAAAACTCTATATGCAAGACCAAGAACAAGACCGAGATTAAGGATATCAATACAAGACCAAGAGCAAGACCAACTGGTGCAAGACCAAGACCAAGACCAAGACTTATATGGTCTTGTCTTGGTCTTGCGTTTGGCCATCACTAGTATCACTGAGCATGTAATAAAAACCATCAATAGATAATGTGTAGTCAAAGTTGTATCCATTTTGTTCTCGTACAAAATTGTTAAATATATAGCACGCTTTTACTATTTTTTCAGCCAGGTTAAAAAAAAAACGTTAAGGAACCTATGGAAAATTATTCGTTTGTTAGGAATGATCCTAAAAGTGCATTCTATATATAGTCCTCGCAATTTAACTTCCGATGCACGTCATTAACGTCAGTGACGTAGTTATTCAACCCTGTTGTCGGTATTATCATGTAAACTTACTGTTTTCGTACATCCTGTATATTACATTGCGAATTACGTTTTCATTAAAAGTTTTTACATTCGTATCAAGTGTACTACGCTTATATTTTGAGGAGATCTAAGAACCTCGTACTTAGCAACCGCTGTTGATACAGAAATAACTGTAGAATATATGTATGTATTACTATATTTTAAATATTATGTAAAAGGTTACCTCTCGCACAGCATTTACCGATATCAATGGACCACCATTATCTCGTTAAAGCTCAAAATAGTACAGTTTTGTATCAAAAATAATTATAAAAAACAAGGAGCACCTTGACGTAAAAAACACAAATTAAATTTGATAGATGCCAACAACGCTGCAACTGTAGTAAGCACACCAACAACTTGACAAAAAAAATTCCATAAGACAATTTGGTATTTATTTAATTTTTACTATAAATAGGGAGGTATGAATTTTACGTCATTAATGAGGTGCATCGAAAGCTAAATTGCGAGGACTTTAAGTATATGTATCTCCTTGCTCTTGACAGACAATAATAAAAGATTTTTTATTTCTGTTAAAAAAATGTTATCAAATTAATACAAAAGGGGTAGATGTATCTGAACTCTTAAGCATTGGGTCTGCTGGATTGTTTAACTTATTTGCTATTAGTTTCTTTATATAGTAAACAATTCTTGTAAATAGTAGGATAAAATGACTATATGTGCCAAGATCTACATTTATTGCTTGGTTTACTTATATGTATATGCTTTACGTCTATCGCCTTTATGCAGTTGGGAAATTTTGATATCGTCTTAAATCCTTCAGCTATGTTTAACCACTGTTCTTCCCACGAAGTTGGAATGAAAATTGGTTTCAAAACTCTCTATATAGCTTCACAAATCTCTTGTATTATAAGAACAATTATTGTAAATAGATCAACTCCGAAGTTTGATGATTTCTAAGCTTTCTTGGACTTTTCTATTGAAGACAATTAAAGATTTTGCAGTAACCGAGGCGTTATCAAAATCTATATTGTGGCCTGTAGAAAAACTGGAACGACCGGTTTCGCCAATATAGACTAAGTTACATGAACAAGAAATTGAGATAAAAATGTAGGACACTTTGTCCTTGGAGAAGGAATAATTTGAGAGATTTTACCTGTCGAATTGAATGTGGGTTTAATACTATTCTTGCAAAGAAGTTTACCTATTTTATCTGTGACCTTATAAAAGTAAAGTGAAAATGCCAATTAGGGATTGGAATCGTATATAGATTTATCCTTAGGTACTCGAATGCGGCCGTGAAAGTCTTCGCGATTACACAGCGTTAAGAGTTTTTACCTAAGAATGTTTAAAAATCAGTGCTAATAATTTTTATATACAAAAACAAATCTTTTCAACAATGCACGCAGTTAGAATACCATTATTTGCCTCTTACAATTTTTGTTTGTTTCTCCAGTCACTAAACTGCTGGTAAAAGTTTTTCCGTATTTTGCTTTCGATTTTGTAAGTAATAAGCTTAACTGTTCATTTTCAATCAATATTTTTTGACAAATTATTCGCTTGCTCAAATATTTTGTTTCTATGTCAACAAATGTACGACATAAAAATATTATTATTCTTCGGCAATCACATAATAGCGTTATTTTGGTCATGTGAACGAAAAACAGCATGATCCACACGTTAGAAAAGTGAATTTTCATAATCGTGTGAATTTGAAGCACTCGTGAGCTGTGTTACCTCGTGAATTCAAAGATTTACATTCACTGGAAAACTATCATTCTTCTAAACTTATAGATCAATATACTATATCTAAATAAAACCTGGCAAAACGGAAACTTATCTGGTCCTACCAGTTATTTTACCAATTTTAGTTGTTTATGTATTATTTCTTCTTCTTTTTCTGAATAAATAACACAGCCCAACAAAATAAAATTTTTGTGTGGTGCCGGAAAAGTAAGAACTGATTTTGAATATTTGTGATGTGCTGATTCCAAAAATACCTGGTTTTTTTCCGTAGCAGCTCCAGTTTTTGAGATATGGGCTAATTGGTATTAGTTCTGATAAAACGCAAAAATATTGAAATAGTGATATCTTTAGAGGCCAAAAGTGAAATTTCCTACCTAAATAATTAAAATCTAATGAGCTAGTTTGAGTTACTTGGTATTACTCATTACTGTAAAACCCGACATTCCTATACCCCTATCAAAAACTAATTAATTCTACGTATTACCTCGCAAATATCTCTGCTTTACGAGGTACAGTTTATATAAAGAAATTAGAATCTAATTAGCCAGTTTGAGTTATTTGGTATTTTTTCATTTGTGTAAAACCCAACATTCTTATAATTACTTCCATAAAAACCTAATTAACACACAGCTATGTATATTAACTCGCATCTTTGCTTTAAGAAGTACATTTACCTATTTAGTTTACGTAGCTGAAGTTGTGGTATCATTTGGTGTTGTTCAGTGATAAAACATACATTTAATTAAAACCATGGCATTCAGAAACAAACGTAGTTGTTTTTTGCTATGTATGTACTTTTAAAGAAAGTAGAAAGCCTATTTCTGATTGTGTGAGAAGGAGTTATCTGGCCTATTTTGGCGTTCACTTGGGTGACCAGGATAAATCTTGGGCTCCACATTTCGTATGTAAAACATGTATTGAACATCTGCGTCAGTGGACTGTTGGAAAGAGAAAATGTCTAAAGTTTGGAGTACCAATGGTTTGGAGAGAACCAAGAAACCATCACGATGACTGCTATTTTTGTCTCGTGAATATCAAAGGAATCAATCGGAACAATAGACAGAAATGGCCATATCCTGATCTAGATTCAGCAAAGAGGCCTGTACTGGATAGTGAAGAAATACCCATTCCATCATTCAGCAGTCTGCCTTCGCTCCCGGAAGATGATGCAGAACTACCCACGTTTGATGAAATTCAATGTATGGAATCAGAAAACGACAGTGATTTTGAAGCAGATTTATCAAGTCCGCAACGTTTCAATCAACAAGAACGGAACGATCTCATTAGAGACCTGAATCTTTTAAAGGAATCTTCAGAATTACTCGCTTCCAGATTAAATGAGAAGAATCTACTGCAGCCAGATACCAATATTACATTTTATCGTAAAAGAGATAAGGATCTGCTGCCCTTTTACTCTGAGGAAAATAACCTGGTATTCTGTAATGATATAAGAGAACTCTTACAAAAAATGGATTTGTCAGAATACACACCAGACGAATGGCGCCTTTTTATAGACAGTTCCAGACGAAGTTTGAAATGTGTGCTTTTACACAATGGTAATAAATATGGCTCAATACCCATTGGTCATTCTACCAGCATGAAGGAGGAATACGAGGCAATATCACTAGTCCTAAAAAAATTAATTATGAAGAACATCAGTGGGTGATTTGTGTCGACCTAAAAATGGTGAACTTCCTCCTTGGACAGCAAAGTGGATATACAAAATATCCTTGTTTTTTATGTCTTTGGGACAGCAGAGCTAAGGATCAGCACTGGGTTAACAGTAATTAGCCTTTAAGAAATGTTATGACTCAAGGAAAGCAAAATGTAATCAACGAACCTTTTGTTGCGACAGACAAAATCGTATTTCCACCCTTGCATATCAAGTTGGTGCTTATGAAGCAATTTGTGAAGGCTTTAAATCGCGATGGACTTTGTTTTGGCTACTTGATTCGTAAATTTCCTGGAATTAGCACGGAAAAACTGAAAGTCGGAATATTCAATGGCCCTCAGATAAGGCAGCTTATTAAAGATCCACAATTTACCGCATCAATAAATGAAATTGAATCTAACGCTTGGTGTACATTTGTTCAAGTTGTACAAAATTTTCTGGAAAATTATAAGGCAAAAAATTATATAGAATTAGTGGAAAATATGCTTTCAAACTTTAATATACTCGGCTGCAACATGAGCATAAAAGTTCACTACCTCTTCAGCCACTTAGATCGGTTTCCAGAAAACCTAGGTGATTTGAGTGAAGAACAGGGGGAAAGATTCCATCAGGACATTAAAACTATGAAAGATCGATATCAAGGAAGATGGGGAACCCACATGATGGCCGACTACTGCCGGAGCCTTCAGCGAGACTGTCCTAATAACTACCATGCTAGAAAGTCATATAAAAGAAAATTTTTAAATGATATGTAAATATAATTTATAAACTTATTTGTTTATTTTGTGAAATAAATACATTACTTTGTATTTTATGTGTTTTTTTACTAGCACTTGAAGCAGATAGTATTAGTAATAACGTAAAAAGTATAAAAGTTAAAAAACTAGACTATTTCTTTCTAAAAAAAAGGTCAAAATACAATATCTCAAAAACTAGATCTGATAGACCAAATCTGAAGACAGTTTTGAGTTCTGCACCCAAAACTTACTTAAAAACGGTTACAAAACCCCTGGCACCAAAATGTGTGTTGGGCTGTGTAATTATTAATTTGAATCATATTTAAATTTTTTTTTTAAACTTTACTATTACCATTAAAAAAAGATTCGATTTATTAATTATAAAGTTAAAATTTTAATACTGAGACATAGTAACGTACAATAAAATAATAAAAAAATAACAAAAAATATATAACTTTTAACAGCAATATGTAACATGGGTTTTTGAAGATATCACAAAGAAAACGTTAAAAATTGACAATTATTTACGTAGTTCCGAAACTATTAAAGTCAGATTTAATTGTATTTGGAAGATAAATAGTCTTGAAATGTCATTCTAAGGGTGTTTTTACAACTGAGGTGGCCCACAGATACAATAATGCACATTGTCCACTAAACAATGGACACGTACAACTGATTCACATATTTGGCAGTTAAACCCACATCCGCTAAATGATGTTTACAGTTTCTTGTCTGAAACATTACAAATTCCCACAATGACGTATCAAAAATAAACGTTGTACTATTTTCTTAAGTTATATCAAAGTAATTAAACAAAGAAACAAAACGTACTTAAAATTCCTTATAAAAATACAAGTAATTTACCATGACATGAACGAATGCATTCAAAAGAAGTCCACATACTACAAATTATCATATTCTGTAAATGTTTACAGTTAATATATACGTGGGTTGTGGTCAACTTTCTATTGACTAAACTGTGATTTATTATCAACAGAAATATTGTTAACCACCCCAACACTATAAATTTAAACGGTAATTTTAACTTACCTACTACTGATCCTCTATTCATGACGGTTCTCATAATTTAGGAAAATTACTAAAGGGTAACACTACTAAATTTAATTTTAGCGACAATATCTTTCATATGATAAGTAAACGCAAAAAAGTTTAAACAATTTTTACTTTAGCAAGTGCAAAAACTGCGAAATTAAGACTTAGTATCAGTAATAAATCGAAAAGTTTAATTAAAAATTAAATTATAATCTTAAAAACGGGCATTAAATTTTAATAAAACAGATTGCCGTTTAAAGTAATTTACTGTACGACTTTCGGCCAAATAAGCTGAAATTGAAGAAAGAATAAAAAAGATGGTTTAATTCATCGTTCGGTAAACTCAGACATGTACAAACCTTTTAACAAAATATCATATTACGTTTTCTTTCTATAAACAGTAGAAATGCCGAAGGATTTTATACATACTTATAAATCTTCGCCACCTTCAAATATTTTTTCTACTTCGAAAAAAAAAGGATAAAGAAAACCATTTCTTTTGCTTGAAGTTGTCTTACTTTTAAATGACAACTTCGTTCGGGAAAACAAATTGTAATTTAAATATACATCGGCTATAAATCACTAACTCAACATCTGTTGAATTTTGGTTAAGCCACACTAAAGTTTAACCCTCTTAATCATTTCTTATTAGAAGTTATTTCATAAAAGATACAGAAACGTCGACGCAGTTGCCAGAAATTTACTGCAAACAAAGACGCATTTGGTATTGTAATATAACAATACAAGAAATGCGTGCAAAATCTAAAAAGTGGTTTGGCATTTTAGTCGTGTAAGCTAAGAACACGCATATTTTATAAAGTCATTCTATTTATAAAATTAATAGTATAAGAATAAAGCCAGTTGTCAACGACTAGAAAAATAAATACATTTTACTATCAAAGATATATAACAAAACATTTTTTTTATTATGCAACTGCATTTAAATACGGGTATTAAAAATACCTGCAATAACATATTAATTTAAATAACTGCCAGATTATTTATAATAATGTCAATATTAAGTAATATATAACTTACTGCACGTTTTGCTAGATTTTTTAATATTGCAATCTATCATAATTAAAAGCTAAAAGTCGAATCTAGAAATAATTTTTGCCGAGGCTTTTTTGTAAAAACCATATTTTATGTTATTATTAAATACATATAAAGTTAACATTTTAATAATTCTTATACCTATACAATAAAATATCTATAAAAGTTGTTTTGTTAACATTATTGTTAGTGATTACTCAATCATTTTATACAATCTTAAGTATTTTTTAATTTAGCTTAAGAATGTTTTTACTAATATTTTTTGGTTAAAACACAATAATAAACAAAGGAAACACAGTAAATTGCATCGACGTAATTAAATAATTTAAAAAATGCAAATTTAAAATATTTTAGTATTAGCGATTTGATCATTTTTGTAAAAGCTACTTAACTATGTTTCTATTAACATCAATCATGTTATTTTAAATACCGTTTTTGAATAATTTAAGATTAGCCATCTATACTAAATTGTTTACTAAAAAATATATTTTTTTGAAACAAATTAATTTAAATGATACGATTACTAAACGTATTTTTTCAGATCAAAATTTATAACATTTTTAGTGTATTTTTTTAATCGTATTTTTTATAACTTAAGTGATGCGTTATAAGCTAAAAAATGTTTATTTGGCAATAGGGAAAATACTCGTACAATATAATATTGGCTGAAACCGTTATCAAGATTTTACGAGTATTAGTCAAATATGTAGATTAAAGCGGGGTGAGATGGCACACGTTTTACAAAACAAAAATATACTCTTTATTTAGATTAATATAAAGTATAATTATAAAAATATAAAAAGTAAAATGTTAAATACTAAAATTCACTTAATACAGACGCCTTTTTTCTTTGTTTTTCGATAATCGTTGTTACACCCAATTTGTTTTCCATATCACTGAAATGTTCCACTCCACTGAACGAATCATCAAGAATCACGTTATCAGATTCTGCAGAAAAAGAGTCATTATGAATGATTTTTTCATTTTGCAAACCTTTACTTTTAATCAATTTCGCTTTCTCTCTTTGATTTCGCAGTTATCTTTGACGTTTTCATCTTCTTTAGTGCCAACTCCTTTTTTTCTCAATGTTCTTTGGAAAAGATAATATTTCATCAATATTGGCTCGAACCTTTTTTATTCCTTGCGTCACTTTGGGTACAGGAGAAATGTGATTAAGAGCTTCTCCAGGCGTGATTTCCGACTAGTCTTTTTTGCGCTCTTCAAATAAAAAACCTAGTTTTTGGTTTATATTTATTTTGCCGAAGATCCTAGAATTGCTTGATAGTGGAAAGTCTGATTTTTTAATGCCTCTTTGGCGACTTATCCCAGAAAATGTTGGTTGACAAGAATTTTGGTGTTCAACGTCTCTTTGGTTATGTTATGAGCATTATAGTTGAGGAGAATCGGGTACAGTCATATTTGTAATCAAACTCTTGTTTTCAAAATTCTAATGAACCGATTCCGTTGTTTGCTGCAGCAAATACGCATAGTCAAATATTATATTTAAGTTAAAAGAGAAGTATTTAGTAACTTATCCTACGACCGCGCACAGAAGTATCTATCCCGTAGCGAAAAGAACTTATATTTTCACAAGTTACCTATTGGAGATAGAGAAAAGTTATTAATGTATTTGTTGATAATTATCACTGCAAAATGAAGGGCTTACTAATCAAAATTTCGCAATTTTGGGACCATCCAAGTCTTCAGGTTTTTACTGCTTGCTAATCAAACTACCGAAAAATTTGAGGATTGTTAATAGTCAACGAAAATTTTATAATTGATAAAGATGATATTCTGTTATATATATATATCTAACATGATAATCATTTTGCCGAAAAAATCTACTTTTTGCAATCCTTATTTTTTTTGATACATTAACAAATAAAACTGCAGAACTAAACAGCACATTTTAAAATAATGCTAAAGATTTTGTTTAATTTTTAGAACAATATATATTTAGTAAAATACTAGGCGTTAGTGTATTTGGGTTTTTGTATTATATTAACCCTAGGACGCATGGGTAAATATATCAACGAGAATGCATAACATGAGTCTCAGAGACTCCTATATTAAATACATAATACTGTAAAAACTACAATAACTAATACAATTATATATGTTTATGTAGTAAAAAAAAAGTTAAAAAAAAACTATAAATTACAATTCTTGCACACTATTTCACTGTGTTCCTTGCAAGTGGGTTTCTTGCACTTCACACAAACTAATGTACTCATACGTTCAATGCGTGTAGGACATTCGGAACATCTTCTTTTCTTTTTTGAGACTTCAGTAGATACGTTTGTTGTAGGTTCCTCAACAGTTATAAAGTTGTTCATATCTCTTCGAATACTCCTCGTTAATTTTGGGTTTTGGGGTGTCCGTTTCATGAACGGAATTACCAATTCTAATGACAATTCTATTATAAACGATTTTCGTTTATTTGTTTTTCCTGTTGGAAAATCTTAGTGTTGATGTATATAAAGAAAAAACGCATTTAGAGCTCCTACATCCATAATGTTGTACCAAACTGCAACAAGCCATCTTCTTGTTTGTCTTTTTGTTGTGTAGTTTGCAACCATTTGATCCTTATGATCAACCCCTCCTTTAGTTTTGTTATAAAATTTTATAACTTTAGGTTTCTTCTTTTCATTATCCACCTCTTTGGAGTGATGCATGGATAGAAGAAGTACAGTTCGATTTTTTTGGGACATAGCTCACGAATGTGAGATTTTTGTGGAAACCAAATCTGGAAAAATAAACAGATCGATCTTTTGATGCTTGAAATGCATTTGGAATTTCTTTCTTGTTTTTTTTAAAGTGCCAACACATGTAAGTCGTACCAGCAGCAAATGATTGTGCCAAAGGAATGATTGTAAAAAAATTATCTATTGTCAAGTTACGCCCTGACTAACTGGACGTGTCCTTTTGTCATCAAATCTAAGAAATTTCCTTATATTTTCAAAGCGGTTGACCGACACTCTAGATCTATATAATGGATTTGACATTTGCTGAGTCCGCCAGACTCATGTTATGCTTTAAAGGGGTACAAATGGAAAATATGTTATGTACTTCCTATTTTTTATTTTTTTTAATTGCAGTCTTAAATACTGCTCGGAGTCTCGGAGACTCATGTTATGCATCCTAGGGTTAACTGTTCTATTCTAAGAATAAGATTGAGACATATTGCATATTATATTTTGCTGTGTATTATTTAAAATTTTTCTCATTTGGTTTCAGAAACGTTTCGTGAATTCGTAGCTTGCGTATTTATCTTGGATCTACTAAGATCTGCTGATTTTTTTCATTAATTTTTGCAATATTGGGAGGTATATTTTGCAGGTGTATCGGTTACATGTTTATGGATAATATCATGAATACTACTACTTTATTGTGCGATATCACTTGTGTTTTATGTGATCTTCTAAATGAAAAACGTATGCGTTCTTCACAAAAACTTTTGCTATTTGCGAATTATATAACTCTGCAGAATTATTTGTTATGTCGTGTATAAATAAGACGATTTACGTCAGTCACCACACGCTGCATCATGTTCTGATATAATTCACAATTCCTCGATTTGGGCAAAAAAATTTGTTTTTCTTTCAGACCTTTGCAAAAGTAGCTTCTCTCGATGTTCTCGGAATGGTCACCTAATATATGTTTTGGTTTACGCAAAATATCGGTTTCAAGTTTTTTGATGTTGTCTGTAACGAGACTGATTGTGATTTTCTGTATTCGATGGCTTTGGTAATTGCAGTTCTAAACCTTAATGAATTTTTAAAAATTGCATTTTTTTTCCTTATTCATATTTTACCGTTTTAGGTTTTTTTGTTAGTTCTTTTAATTTATTAATGTAATTCCTCAAGATGTGGTTTTTACATTCAATTTCATCACTCCTGGACCATCAGGCATAACCTCCCGCAATTTTTTATATACGCTGCTGTCGCCATTATCTACAAATTTGACGTGTTTTATTCGATACAAGTTTATAAAGTTTTTAAATCCTTCAATAATAATACCTACTTCCATTTCGGTTAACGTATCACTCCAGTTCTTGTAAAATGTATGATCAGCACGTTAGTCATCTACGTACCACAAAACACAAAATTTATTTTTTACTAAAATGTATATAACTATTTTTGTTCTGAGCCCTAGTATACATGCAACATCTGATAAAGAGTTGTAGTTTGTGTGATAGGATTTTTTACTCCAGACACCGTCCGTCATCACAACGATTAAAGAATATCCGTCCTTATCGATTTTTTTATTTTTCAACGCCAGTAAAGCTTCCTCTTTAGCGGCAGTTTCCATCTACTCAACTACTGCAATATTATATCAAATACTTGTTCTTGACATTGTCCGTAAGTTGCCGATGAAGAATTTGGTATATCCAGAGCACTAGAAAATTCCTTTAGTCAGAAACACTGAAACCATTTACGCTTGAGAAGTTTTAGAGCATGCAGAAAGTATTCCATATTAATAATTAGCTTACCACTAATAGTATTTAGAACTTCATAGTTGTTTTTGTATTTAATTTCTAAATCCAACAAATAGTTTTTATCAACAGAAATTTTTTTTACAATTAGTAAGAGTATTTACATTTTAATACATATATTCATGCTTATTTTAAAAATCCAATAAATTAGCGTCATCATCAAAAATATTTCTTTACAATTTTCTCCGTTCTCTTCAATAGAGTCCACAGATATGTTTTTTGTTATTTGTCATTAATTATATATTATATATATAGTGTAGGAAGTATTGCCATCCAACAGCAGTGAATTTTTTCCTGGTTGCTTTTGCGAGGAAAAATGTTGTGTTCACCATTCAAAAAATATTTTAGAATTAACATACGCTAATTTTTTGGACATGCATAGTTGAGATCCTGGTAGCATTCCATCTGCACATTCATTTGTCTTATTATTTTCTTTAAAAATGCAATAAAAATACAAATACACTTCCTCTGCATTGTAACAAGCAATGTCACTAACACTTTCTCCTTTTTCGGCGGGAATTATGGCTGGTATACTTTTTGAAGCAATTTCTGATAACACTTGTGCTCTGGTGTTTAATTGGAGCCTAGTCTTATCGCTGTTCAAAATGTGACCAGGTTTAACTAATAATCGATTTTCAGCGAGGACAGTTTCAGTTAATGCAAAATATTCTATCACAGTATCTCTCGACAAACCTATGGCTCTAGCTACATAGGTGTTTTCCGCTTTGTGGACACTAACATCTGGATTTGTAAAGCTAACTGTAACCATACTTTGCCAGTTTTGCTGAAAAATAATTATCTAAGTAGCTTAGTATTAGGGATTATTAAAAATCATCCACACCGTCCTGGAAGGTATGCCAAATGTTGAGTAATTATGCCAGGTTAAACACCTTTCTTTGCACTTCAGTTCTTGTTAGCGCAAAACTGTGTTTTCGTTGTTTGTTGATATGAATGGATAGTTTGACTTTCGTAGTTTTATCATAAAAGCCCTCGGAACCTAGCTGATTTTTTTTCTCTAAATTATACGCTTCTATTCTACGTTTTAATGTCGTTTTGGGTATATTATTTAAAAGGGAAGATTTATTTTAGGATATTTCGCCGTATATTACAGCAGTAACTGCCAGGTGTAAATTATTCTCGCTTTAATTACAGATTAGAGCTACGTTTCTTTTTCGAATATACTTGTTAGGCAATCTTTTTTTCAACAATAAATAAATGGTTCTTCTCTCTTCGTAAATACCGGTTCATTTTTTCTAAAAGTCTATGAAAGATGAACGATGCAATTTTTTGCAAAACGGAACGCTGTAAACTGCTGTTTTAGGTTATATGTATACCAGAAAGTTTGTATAATCAATATAGTTGAAAATATTCGGCTAAAACTTATCTTAAAATTATTTAATCGGCAACCAAAGACACACTTCATAACAACGTTGCAAATTGGTCGTCATGTTATCAAATAAAGGTTGTCTCAGTTTTGCGAAGAAGGTTTAAATGGTATCCTTTAATTAATCGATCGTTTGTGGTGACAGGTTGAAGACGGCAATGTATGCATTTAAAAGAATGAGGGATTGTGAACCATAAGGGAAATTGGTGAATTATGAAATGATTTTGTTTTGTTGTTCCTAAAGAAATTTATGAACAGCGGTAGCAGTATGACTTGTTGTTCCGTTCTGCTGCTATTGGTTATCACGTTTGTCATATCACTCATAAATCATGTGATCGACAATTTGAACATAACAAAGTGTTTCTTCCAGAAACCGAAGGAGTTCTTAATTATTCTGAAGACAACTGGATCGGCAGACAAAATCGCCACCAACAACGGCGTCCGCCAAAAGACCAAAGATCAATAATTTTTTAGAAGGAAAAAAAGAATGAACATTGAGCAATACGTCAGTGACTAAAAACCTTCCCGCGGTCGAAAACAATACAAAAATTGTGCTGAAAGGATTATGCGTTTAGTGCTAAATTACAATTCAGCAAGCGACGTGACAGAGTACTTATGTGAAATCGCTTATAATATTTAATACTAGGTTATATAAACAAAAAGTGGCAGTAAGATCGAACCACACATATTACAAAACTGCTTACTAATAATTTGCGTTAACAAATAATAATTTAACAAACACAAACCTACAAAAATGATTTTTACGCTACATGTGTTCTGTATTTTTTTCATATTTTGTTGCACGTCATGATTTAGTTTAGTTTAGGGTTTTGGGTGTTAATATAATGTGAGATGTGAAGTGAAGTATTTGTATACTTGTAATAAAAAAAATCTTGCGATACAATATAATAAGTTAGTAAACAAAAATAATGCAATTACAATAAACATATGGTCCTTACAATAAACAATAAATTAAGAAATTTTCAATCGATTACAGCGACTACAGACATCGAGACGATAAGAGGATTTAATATACGAACAACTTCAATACACCTTAATAATGTTGCATTTGTAAAACTAACACAATTACTCATAATGCCAGACGACATTGCAATTTTAAATCGAAAACGTAACGCAATTAAAAAACATCTAACCGACTTTTTGAAATTTATAAATAACAATTACGTCAATTTTACTTCTAATTTTGAATTATACTAATCGGTGGCAATTGAAATAATATTACAATTAGAAAATATTATTCCAATATACGATGAAATTCTAACAATTCAAATATAAATAAATGCTGTAAATGGGTGGGACAATAACGATGTTTAGAAGCGTTTAAAAATTCTTACTTTGCGATTTTTGCACGTGCTAATCATTTAAAAACCAGTTTCAAATTTCTTGGCGACACTAATTCAATAGCAAGCGATGATCGTGTTTTATTTGTAGGTGCTAAAAATACGACATTTGATAAAAAAATACAATTAAAATACCTATTATTAAATTGCCAAAATTTAACGGACAATATATAGGGTGGTTTGAACTTCGCAATGCTTTTAATGCTTTAATTGATAATTCTGATGCACTTTTGGGTGGTTTTGGAGGTTTCTGTTGACAATCATGCAGCTACTTGGAACTTAGTTTGTGATCAATACAAAAATAAACGTTTATCAGTAAAAAATCATTTACGATCTTTATTCAATTTACCAAATGTATTAAAAAAATTTCCTTCTCAGTTACAAGTATTGATCGATAGTGTCACTCAACATTTACGTGTTTTAAAATTTTTAGGACTTTCTGTAGAGCATTGGGATTTTATAATTGTTTATATTGTCACTAGTAAACTTGGCTCAATTACAGTTTGAGAATGGGAATCCAAAACCTTCAAAACGCAACTTTAAACATTAGCGAGTTTAAAACAATTTGTACAGGCTAAATCAAACGTGTTAGATACACTTAATTCTGAAAAATTCAATTTATTAAATAGAAAAGAAAAAGATCACAAAGATAAGATAAAAACAAAGTGTAGTATAAATTCAATTTATTCTATTAACACGGTTTGTTATTATTGCAAAGGTTTGCATATCATTTATAAATGCAACGATTTCATATCTTTTGCTAATAATGATTGCATTGAAAATCCCAAAATTTGAAACTATGTCAGAATTATTTAAAACCGGGACACAATACAATTTTTATGTAACTCAATAAATTGTAAAAGATGTCACAGTAAACACAATACAATGCTACACCAACACCGAAAAACTTCGGTTTCTTGAAGTACTTCGAGTACCTCAGATGCACCATCTTCAACCGAGATCGCGTTAACTAATATAAATCAATTTAATCAGGTTTTATTGCCAATTGCGCTAATCAATATATTTGATTTTTGTAACAGAGTTTATGTTTGTTGGACACTTTTAGATTCACAAAATAATTTCATTTTTGAAGCAATTGTCAACAAACTTAATTTATATACCGAACCTGTTAATATAAATGTCGATTCTTTAGTTGTTTCATATATTAGTGGTTTATAACTTGAATCAACAATTGACAAGTCAAATTGGAAAATACCCGATAATATTTTTTGCAGCGGATCCTAGTTTCAATTACCCTGTTTAGATTGATGTTTCTCTGGGAGCTGGTATTTTTTGGAATTTGATCCAGTTTGGTCGAATTAATCTGCATCTCTATGGACCGGTTATTCAGAAAAACGCTTTAGATTTGATATTTTCTGGACCTGTAGAGGTTACTTCTTTTAATAATATTCAATGCAATTTCAATACATAAATATATTGATATTCAACAACCGTTATTTCAATTTTGGGAACTTGAAAATTGTCAAAAATCAACCATAGTCAGACGGTGAGCAAAGATGTGAGGAGCATTTTCTCAATACGTTTCAACGCGATGAAGATTCTAGATTTTTGGTTTATATTCAATTAGAAAATCGTACTGACAAACTAGGCGATTCTAAGACAGGAGCTGTAAAATGATTCTATGCTTTAGAGAGAATTCTTTAGACGAATCTCTCGTTATGTGCACTCAATTTATATCAGCATACGACAGTACGGGACACCTCTCTAAAATCTAAGAGTTAAATTTTCAATCATGTCACTATTTTCTTCTACATCATGGTGTGTTAAATGAACGTAGCAGTACTACCAGACTTTTTTTGATGGTTCATTCCAATCGAGCTCCGGGTATTCAATAGATGATTTATAACTATCTGCTCCAGTTACTCTCAATTCTTATAGGTTTTAAACAATTTCGTATTGCAATTTTAGCCGACATAGCCAAAATGTATCAGTATTGGCGTAGATAAGAATTCTAAAACTCTAGGCCTTGGTTGGAACTCAAAATATAATTTTTTATTTTTCAATATTCATGTTGAAAATTTTCTCCCTGTAACCAAACGATCAATGTTATCGGTTATAAGGCAAATATTCGATCCATTAGGTGTTTTATCTGCATGCACAATCACAGCCAAAGCAATTTTATAATTATTATGCCAGAAAAAACTAGATTGGAATCAATCACCTCTTCCCAATCTTAAGGAAAAATGGGTTTCTTTTACTAAAAACCTAACTCTTTTAAACCTATAGAAATCCATGGCTTTGCCGATGCCTCTGAAAGGGCATACGGTGCTGTATTTACTTGAGAAGTTTTTTTAACCATATGTCAGTCGATGTCAATTTATTATGTTCTAATTTTATGTCACGCTTAGAATTGATGGCTTGTTTGCTTGCTAAGTTAATACTTTTAGCACTAAAAATCAATATAAACTCAATCTTTCTTTGGTCCAATTCAACCATAGTGCTGGATCGAAACACCATGTAATTTCTTGAAAAAGTTTGTAGCAAATAGGATTTCTGAAATACAAACGTTAAGTGACTGGAACTCTTGGCATCATACACCGACTACGAAAAATTGCAATTCTGTAATAACTGTTGACAATTTCTTTTTATTCTCCAGTTTACTGGAATTAAAGAGAGTTATAGCATATTGTTTCTGATTCTTACATAATTGTAAGGCTCCAAAGAATGTAAAAACACGCTAATGTGAACTACTGAACTTAACAAGCCTCTCATTCTTATTGTAAGATTAGTACAATTTTAATCATTTCAACGAGAGATTTTATAACATGCCCAAAAAAAATACCAAAATAAATAACAACAAATCCTACCTAGTACAAGATGAAGATGGTTCCGGCTAAGGCTAGTGGAGATGGCGTGCGATATGATATTTAATGGGCGCCAGCAAACCTATAAAACTCACCACTCCTTATCTCTACAGGGTTTGCTCTGTGCGAGAGAAGCTCTTTTCCTAGATCCGAAATTCACAAAAAAAATACAACGAAAACCCCAAAAACCAAAGAATATAATTAAGTATTATATCTACAAAAAAATACAATAAAAGCTTATACAATGAAATTGTCCACTTAACAAAAAAAAATCATATGCTTTAGAAAAGGACCAAAATGAATCGTGATTACTTAACTTGCATAATATTAACAAAAAAAAATTAATGCGGAAGTATACGTAAATCCTAACCCTGAAAGAAACAAAATCAACACATAAATAAAATCTAAAAAAATTTAATGATATAAATATACGGTCGGAGAGTCTGGTACCAAGCGCTTGATGGATCCTCTACAAAGACGAGTAGGTGATCACAGTAATGTTCATAAAATCCAAAACTACTGGCCACCATAATAAGATACAAACTTCATAATCCTGCTAGAAGCAGTACAAGATATAAAACCTTTTAAACTTGGTGGATGGTTTCAGCTTCAACTTTTATTTGGAACTTAACGAACCACACGGTCTTCCACCTTCCAACACCAACCAGGAAGTGTTTAAAATTTTGTGTTTCCTGTCTTGTTTGATAAGCCTTATCAATAGTTTTTGGCAATACTAGAATATTTATTTGTAGACAACCCACAATGTTAGCTTGTACCTAACCCTATCTAAATATACAAGAATAATTATAAGAAGTTTATATACAAAAGACTTACAATCATCTAAAGCGCAAGTCAAAGATTTTGTTATTAAATCCGTTTCTTGAGATCAAAGTCTTCTTTGCGTTTAGAACGCTCTGAGGAGGCTTATAATAAAAAACATTCATTTCTATTGCCTGCTAAGCATAATTTTTTTATCTTATTTCTATACGAACATCTGCGATTGTTACATGCAGGTCCTCAGCAATTACTGGCTTCTATTTGAGATAGTTTCTGGCCTATTGAAAATAGGAACATTGCTAAAAAGGCAGTAACCGCTTGCGTAACATGTTTTAGGTCACGACCCAAAAACGCAATTTCTATTATGAGTCCTTTACCTTCTATAAAAATACATCTTTTATTTCCATTTAACACGAATGGCGTAGACTATGCGGGAACTTTCCTTATGAAAAATTACCGAGGTAGGGGAGCTAAATCCCTTACATTTTATTTATCAGGTTATCTGCTTTTCTACTAAAGCAGTACTCATTGAAGTTCTTGCAAATCTTAGCACAGAAGGTTTTTTGGTTGTTTTACGTCGCTTTGTTGCGCAAAGGGGAAAAGCCAATACTATGAATTAAAATAATTTGTTAGAATGCTCCAGTCAAAGTATCCTATAATACAAAAAACACTTACAATTGAAGGTATCAAATGGAAATTCATTCCACCTAACTCACCTCACTTTAGGGGTCTTTGGGAGACCGGTGTGAAACGGGTTAAATTTCATTTAAATCGCATTATGGAAAATGTCTCTTTTACGTTTTAATAATTATATACATTGTGTGCCTAGATGGAATCAATATAAAACTTCCGCCCAATACATCCTTTAAGAAACGGTACCAATGATCTGCAACTTTTAACGCCTACCCATTTCCTAATTGGAAGGAAATTTACTGCGCTTTTGAAACCAAACTTAAGCGACGTATCTGTGAGACAATTATCAAACTACCAGCTTTAAAAGGAAGGGACATCTGCACAATCACGACTGAAAATTGGCACGCTAGTTCTTATTAAGGACAAAAACCGTCTTCAATGGGCCTTAGGTTGCATGATTGAAATTTATCCTGGCGCAGACCAAGTTGTTGAAGTCGCAACAGTTCAAACCTCCAAGGGGTCAACTAAACGAGCGACATTCTAACCTCTTCCACGCGAAGAAGAATTTAAAATTTAATGATTCTAATTATCTTGACCCACGACCAATAAAAATGAACATATTTAAGTAGGCATAGAAGTTCGTGGTCACAGTCTAAGCCAGAAAATCTACCGTGACCCTTATAATCTCTGAGGTAAGAAACACCACAGTATTTATGATTTGTTTTTTATTTTTTATACATTGAAAACTCAATTATTTCCATGATATATGAATATATATTTTACTTCGTTAACAATAGATATATAAATAATTACAAAAAGTTATCTGCATATTAATACTTAATAAATTCACAATTATAAAAAGTGTCCAAAATGTCACAAAACAAAGATGAACAATTTTATTCAAAAGATCAATATCCTAAATAGCATTATCTATGTATCCTTCTTCCAATCATATTTCCTGCACACACAGTAATTAAGGGATTAAGACAATGTATGTAATTTTTCATTGAAGAAGGTTCAGTGAGAAAACCTTCAATTAAAGATCGTATTTTTTACTTACGGGGTAAATTATAATTTAGTAGTGATTTACCCATCGAAAGTATTGTGTTTAAATTGTTTCCGTCATTTAATTTTTCAATTAAATCAAAAATGCTCATAAGGTCGAAACAGGGGAATCCTTCTTTAGTAATTCGTAGCCGTATAGCAGCTCTAGCTGAAGCTGGTTGGTCCATAACAAGAATTTCTCAAAATGTTGGTCTTTCTGTAAGTGTTTATATTTTATTTTATCTATGAATTCCCGCAATTACACTTATCGGTCAAGGTTTTTTTAAAAGAAGCCAAAAAAATACTTTGAGGTGCAAGATTTGAGGTGTGGCATGTATCTATATTACCCCGATCCATTCAATTGCTTTTTTTTTTACTGTAATATTAGTATTTTTTAAATTAATTTTTATACAATACTTATAGAGACAAACCGTGGATTACGAAAAGTGAAATGGGAGAATTAGATACTGTTCGTCTTGGAAGAGTTCATATAACTACCGAAGTTGACGATTACGTCATTATGCATACAACCGATAAAATAAGGTTTACTTCAGCAGTTCAGATCTTTGCGCTGCCATGGTAAAAAGTTGGAATGACCTTGGATTCAATGGGGTAAGAGAAAGAAATTTGAAAGAACTATTTCAACATGTCACGACATCGTGGGAATCATTCCGGAATTTTCTAATTTGTGGAAACCTTGTAAATGATATAAGTAGACGTCTAGAAGAATGTGTTAATAATAAAGTGTATTACAAAAAGTACTAAGGTGGCAATTTCTGTATTTTATATTATCAGATGTATTATATTATATATTATGTGTAATAAATTGTATATTATTGTATTATGTATTAAAAGTATCGTTTTATTCTTAATTTTATACATTCATACCTAAATTTAGAAAATACTTCGTAACTAAGCAGTTCAATTACCTTTAGTCATTTGACTGTATGACTATATAAAATTTGTTCTTAGCACTTTTTATAATTTTAAATTTATTAATATTCAATAATCCTAAATAAAACGTGAAACATAAAATAAAAATATTTCTTTTATTTATAAGTATTCGTTAAATAATAATAAACTTGAAAATTAACACTTTTCCCGTTGCATTTTTTGTTGCTTAAATAATTTTATTGGTTTCTTTGTAGTTATTTAATATCCCATTTAATTATAATTACCTTATTGTTATTATGTGAATAATTTTTTGTAATTATTTGTATACATAATTATAAACAAAATTGAACATAAATTCATACATACATGTATCACTGAATTTAAAGTTTTTTATCTGATAGATTATAAGGGTTAAGGTGGTTTCTTGTCTTAAATTGTGACTACGTCCTTCTATTTCTACCCGAATATGTCCATTTTCATTGACCGCGGGTGTACACATTAGTTACAACTCCTAAATCGAGCATTCTTTAACAGTCTCAAACGATTCAATTATGAAACATGTTAACGCAGTGTTGGCTCAACCCAATATGCGTTAAAAATTTAATATTTATTTATACTTCCAATTTTGCTATTTAGCAAACAGTGCCAAACTTTTTGTTAGTTTTTTGTATTTTTTATAATCTTTAAAGAAGATATTTTATGTTTTGTAAAACGTGTGCCATCTCTCCCCAATTTAACTTACATTTTTGATTAATACTCCTAATTTTTGATTAAGCTTTTAGCCAATATTGTATTGTATGAGTATTTTACCCATTGACAAATAAACATTTTTTAGCTTATATTTACATTAACGTATTACTTAAGTTACAAAAAAAATAATCTAAAAATACTAAAAGAAGTATTTTTGGCTGCTCCGCTAATAGCACTAAATTTTTTGGTGCATTTAATGAATTAATATAATTTGTAAAAATGCTTGAGTCAAACTGTACCATAATACAAAAAACACTTGCAATTGAAGGTATCAAATGGAAATTTATTTCACCTAACTCACCTCACTTTGGGGCCTTTGGGAGGCCGGTGTGAAACGGGTTAAATTTCATGTCCATTTTCATTGACCGCGGGTGTACGTTTATGTTGAAAGTATCTTTTTCAAGAGGGTTCTGTATTTTTATTTATATTTTTGTGTTACGCATGCCACGATTTTTTTACTTTAGGGTTTTGAGGGTTAATATAATGTGAGATGTAGAGAAATTGTATACTTGTAATAAAGAAAGCATCTTGCGATACAATGTAATAATTTAATAAACAAAAATAATCGAATTACAATAAACAACATGCTTTATACAAATATATGTTTCAAATGTATTTTTTATTTTATTTTTTGATCTATTGTATATTTGACTTCAAATAAATCATATTCCTATAGTGCGGTACAACAGCTGAAGTTTATTTAATCACTTTTTAGAACTTTGTGTATTAATTTCGAATAAGTAGCATAACAAAAATGTCAACCATTACAAAAACCTCGTTTCAATTCGAACAATTCTTTGTTTGAAAAATTATCTGTTCGTATAAATGCATCTCGAAATATCGTTTTCGGAGAATTGTTCATTTGAAAAGTTGTTTTAAAATTGTTTTCGGATAATTTTTCGAACGGAAGTAAAATAATATTTGGAAGTTTGTTACAAGTTTATATTTTTAATTTTTTTCGTATAAATGCATGCTGTTTTGTTTCCATTGTTATTAAATATATACAAAATTAGATTAAATAGAATTAATTTTAAATTTAATATTTTCATTTAAACATAATTAATTTTGCATTAAATGTAATAGTAATGGTATCATAAAACTAATCTGTTTATATATATTTGTAGAAAAAATGTAAAAAAGATTATTTTATTAAATCGAGGAAAAATATGCAAATTTAAATGTATTATTTGTTTTAAATGGTATATTTTCTTGTCAAAATTTTTTTGTAGACGTTTAACTATAAAAACATATATTCTAAACTCAAAATGATAAAAGTGGTGTCAGTAAATTGATTAAAATGCAAAAAAATTACAAACTGGTAAATTAATTTTTTTGTTGTTGAATTCAAGATTTTATGTGCTTCAAAAATTTTTGAAACTGCCAAATTGCAACCAGAAGTGCAATTTTTTAAATGTTAATGCTTATGTACAAAAACATTTATGCAATAAAATTGCTTTTGTAGTGGTTTTGCCATTTTTATTAACAACCTAGTGGTTACTAATACTAACGGCGTAGTTTTGTGCCATAGTGCTTTGTTCGTTTTCCTTACTTGAATAAATTTATAAAACAAGTTTCAAATAGTCCGATCTAACGACGCAAACTTATGTAGGCGTTAAAACTTTTATAAATTCAATTTAAATTTTTTAAATGTTTTTAATTTATTTAAATTTCTTAATTACTGACTAATTTAAGTATATCAAATTTCTTATGTTTATATAACTGCTGTAGCAGTTTCTTATAATGAAAAGTTAATTAATGTTTGCGCTGACTATTTGGTTTTACAGATAACTTTTCTTTTTTTTATTGATTGAGTCTTTGCGTATTCTGAAGAAATTGGTTTTCAAGCATTTATGTTTCAAACATAATCAAACTAAATATAATTGAAAATAATTCTATTTAATGATAAATCAGAAACGAACAATGTCTGGAAAATGCCACGACAGATAATAGTCGTATAGCAAAATTTCTGTTTCTGACATCCCTTATCCGGTGACACATGTTTGGTCTTTGGTAAATACAGCGCATCTTTGCTTTGTATTTTTTGTAACAACATTCATGTTAACACTGGAACTGTCACACCGATTCGTTGAGGTTTAGATGCTTAGGGATTTATTGAGGGTTGCATTAGGGTAACTTATACCTTGCAACCCATATATTCTTTGTGCATTATAAAATAGCCGTATTTATTAAGGAGTGATATCAGAAACAGCTGCATCTAATTTTTACTTACACTGCAAAGTCAAATATAACTTTTCCTAGTTGAAGCGGTTCTAACAAAACAAATCTTTTATTGTTATATCTTTCCATATGTATGTTAAATTAGTATAAAGTATGATTAAAGCAGGGCAAATTATATACGGGCAATAAATATTAATCTTCTGCAAATGATCGAAATGCATTATTTTCCGCATATTTGAATTTGTCCCCAAGCAAATGCCATTAAAATAATCCTTTTAGCAAAACGGAGGCCATCTGCACTTATATTTAGCAAATAGCACAGTCTTATGGTTTATCCTATAAACCATTAACTATGCTGAAATAAATAAATGAAGTGTATGTTTTAGTCATTTTGAAGTAAAATAAAAATGTTCGAAATAATAATTTTTACTTTTAATATACTTATAAATTACGTTTTTATTTTTAATAGTAACTAGCACAACAAACCTTTACAAACTACGGTTTATACATTTTTTTTTGTTAGTTATTTTACTTACGTATGCGTATGCATGTGCACTATTTTATTTCATAAATAAGTTGAGTTTAGTCTTAATAATTACTTTAGTCATTGACATACACAATGATTATTTTACAGAAATAAATAATTTAAGATTTAGAAAAAAAGTTTAGAAAAACATTAATGCAACACTAACGGCTACATATGTTATTAAAAATTTGTTCTGAAAGTTATGGTAATCAGCACGATAAAAGTTCACATGGAACTCGTAATTTTTATTATGTCGATAATAATAATAATTAATTTTTATTGATTCTTGATGTTAAATTGCTGTAAATATTACTTAAATTATTAGTATCATTATTAAAGTTTATGTTATTGTTATGTAGTTTAAAGTGTATCATTTCTGAAATTAATCTTTTTTATATTTTGCTTCTACATCTAAAATCGTAGGATTGTAGAAATCAAAAGTATGTCCTGTGTTTATATGATGTAAATCTAACGATGTATCACATTTACTTTTCTTACAGTCATATTTTAGTTTTTTATTTTGATTTTTTAGTTTTTGTTTGGTTTGGTCGATGTAACATACTTTGCATTCATTGCAGTCGATTTTATACACAACGTCATGTTTTTCTATAATGTTGGTTTTGTCTTTACTTGTACTGTATAGTATGGTGCTTGTGTTGTACATTGTTGTTTTAATGTTAGTCGTTTTTAAAATCGGGATGATTCTTTTTGTTAAATCGGGAATGTTTATGATTTTAGTGCAAATGGTGTTGGTATTAGAGTATGTGTTAGGGTTAATGATGTGTGGGTTAGATGGTGGTGGGTAGATGTTAGTTGTGTTATGAAATATGAGTAGTCTATTAATAACGATTTTGGGATAATTAGTATTTCTTAGTATATTTCTCAAGTTTGTTAAGTTTTTAGTTTGAAACTGTGGACTACTACTAATTTTATTTTTAATAGCTTTTATGGTATTTATTTTTTGATGGTAGGGGTTATAGTTAAGTATTCTCTTAGAAGTTATCGGTTTAGTGCACCATTAGCTGTATTCCAGTATTCTTATCTCTACCAAGTCTCACGTCTAATTAAGGAAGAGTGTCATTTTTCTCCGCTTCGTAGGTGAATTTTAGATGTGGGTTGTAATTTTTAAATATATTGAGAGTGTTTTTAATTTTGGTGTTGGGTATACATGAAATGATATCATTTACATAACGATACATGAATGCTGGATTGTACGTGAGATTGTTATTGACATAACTTAGCAGGTCATGCATAGTGAGATTGGCTAATATCGGTGAAACTGGATTATCTATGGGCGTCCCAAATCTTTAAATATTGTAGCGAATTTAGAAGAGGTGAAAAACTGAACAAAAGACATTGGTGGAATGGATTCAAAAATGTCTTAGCAAAAGAGTTCTGAAAAGAAAAGATTACCTTTTATACTCCGTGAAACGTTTTCTAAACATAAAGCCAAAACCAAAATAATGTGTTAATACTGCATAAGAAACGGATGGTACCATTTATTTCTCAAGAGACATCCTAAACTGACATTACGAACCACTGGGTTTGTTACCAAGGCTAGTGTTAATATTTCTTCAAGTGATTTAAAACGCTGGTTTACCGAAACAAAAACTTGCCTGAAAGAGAACGATTACTGTAGTATTTTGAAAGATTCGTTCAGTGTTCAATGGAGACGAAACAAATTTTATTCGTGCCCGCAAAGTTCTCGCCCCGAGACGTGTATGAGGTTGAAAACTTTTTTTAAATCTAGTTTAACTAGTTACTGGTGTAATGACTCCAATGGTTATTTATCTATACAAATGATTGCCAAACTATATTATTCAATCGATTCGAAGGTTGGGGAATAGGGGTTACAGATAGTGGTTGGTAGCGAAGTGACATATTATATGAATATGTTTTCAATGTTTTACATCCATTTTGAGTTAAGTCCGCCAATAGATTTCCAATTAGTCTATTTTTAGATGAACACAGTTCACACTTAACTTTGCAGCTAAGCAATTTATGACAAAAGCTTCAAATAATTTTTATCTGTTTATATTCTAATGTTGCTGCTTTTCAACCTATAACAACAAAATAGAAGCGTGCTGTGAGTGATTCGAAAAAAACTAATCCAAAGGCTTGTTTAACCAAAGAAAAATTTGCGCCTATTTTGAAAAAAACAATTCAAAATTCACATAATCCGATGGGAGTTGCTAATGGTTTCAAAGCTTGTGGTATTTGTCCGTAAAACTTTAGTGCAATAGATTTCTAGAAGTGTATCAGAAAAAAACCAAAATCAATAGCTGTAGTTATTAATGAAATAGACACATCTACAAGAACACGATATCATATGAGACATTTGTCAGTATAATTGGAACCGATAAGAACTTTAGACGATAAAGCGATACATAAAGACCCAGACAGCATCGCAGTTATAACTGATGAAAAAGAATCAGAAGTAAATATAACCAAAGCCGGTATCTATGAAGCCGGTATCTATTAAGAGTTTTTAGTTCTCCTGTTTATTCTAACAATATTTCTTATCTTCTAGATACTGCAGTTCAGTGCTGCTCATTGATTTCTAAAATTTTAGAAATTGAGAATATTCCTATTATTATTTGCGAAGAACAAATTTGATAACAATAAAACAATTCCACAGACATTTAACGAATCTTTGAAGGACTTTTTATATTGGCCAGCAACACTCAAAGAAATAAGATAACAAAAAAGAGAAGAAAATAAATTACAGAATAAAGATTTAAATTTGTCAAAGAGTTCAGATCTAAACTCAGTTCAAAATGTATGATCTAAAAATAAATCTGAAGAGACGGAACCTATTACTATTACTGCACCTTTGTCAACGGTTTCTTCTACACGATCATCTTTTAGTCAAGTAAATAAGATTTAAAAAGTAACTAGGCCATTATTTGGTTCTTCTCCTAAAATAAAAGTTTTGTCAAACATATATTTGAAGGTTAAGCGCCACCGGTGTACGCTGCTAAACCTTTCGTCCAGGCCATGGCGGACACCGGTGTCCTCCAGAAATGTTTCACTTAATATTTACGCCCAGACCAGTAGATCACAATTATATTCTTTATATCATAGTATTGTGACCGCGTGGCTATGGTATATCGATCGGTACAACCAGGATCTCGGTATCTGTTATTCTTTCCAAATGTGAGGCAGTTTATGTATACAAAGCGTTAAGTGTGATATAAATTTGTTATCAAGGTAATGATATTATCAATAATCAATAACTTAAGACAAAATAAGAGTTTATAAAAATACAAAAATACACATTTTATGAGCGCATGCTTGTAAACTAAAATTTTTGATTATTATTCTGTTGATAAAAAATAAAACAAGAAACTACAAAAATTAAAAAAGAAAAGAAAATTGTTAGTTTATTTTTTTATGAACAACGCAAAAGTATACAAACTGAGCGATTTCGTATTCGATGGGCTTGGTTGAATATCATCATCATACTTTAGCAAGCTTTCTATAATATGTTGTCGAAATTCTGTCATGGATATATCTCTTCCAGCTATTTGTTTATATATAAAATGCGAATTTACTATAGCCGTTTCTAAAATAATTTCGATGGCTATCTTTCTGTACCACTTGATCGTTCTTCTTAGGGACGTACTATAACTCGACATTATCAATTATAGCTCTTGGTTTTTGAACAGTTTCATTGTGTCGTTTTATTTCAACAGTTACATCTGTGTGACATGATGATAACATTAGCAGTTATCTCTTATCTTGCCACTTCAAAATGCTCACTATCTCACTTTTCGCATTTTTTTTGAGTGACAGTTTTATGATTCCCTCTTCGATTCTTTCTTAAGGTACCCGTTAGATGTGTTTTATTGTCAAGTAGCAGGTGAGCTAGTTCTAAACTGGTATACCAATTGTCTGTAACATTTGTAAGAACTGAGGCAGCATCGTCTTGTTCTTTACCTGCATATATTTTTAGATTCAATGTGTAACCATACAAACAGCACAGTTTAAAAACTGTTATTCCGTATTTATGTGTTTTTTGAGGATTGTACTGTTTCATCAACAGTCTTCTTTGAAACGGCTGAATTTTATGTAGCCGGTTTTTTACCTCTTCATTATTATTTGAAAAATGCCACATTTTTAGGAGTAACTCAAATCTATTTCAACTCATAAATTTGTGAGCTACGTTGTTTCTATAAATCCATTGATTTGACCAGTAATTGCGAATAGAATTAATTGGTATAAGTCTCATATACCCAAGTAGACCAATAAAATTAAACATTTCTTTTCTGTAGTTTGGAGTCCATGGTTGTGCTCGAGAATGATTTGAAAGATTTACAGTAGATAGAAGATATTGCGTGGCATGCAAGTTCGTCTGATCGACAATTTTATCTGTTATTGGAAAATCAATAAAAGCCAAATAAAATTTCAGTGGCTGTTCTCCATCTAAGGCAGCGTGCCATTCATCCAAAATTCCTGATTCAAAGCTTTCATGGAAATGGATTTCCTTGAGGGTTAGTCCAAACAGAAGCTTTGACGTCATGTTTATTCGAAATAACATTTTGTGGCCCTTGTCACGTACTTGCTTTATCAGCAGTTATTTTTCGTACTTGTGGATTGTTACTTTTTGTTACACTTTTTTGTCCCAATTTCTTGCTTTTCGTTTTTTCGTCAATTTCTTCGTCGCTATCGGTACAATAATTTTCTTTAGAACCGGAAAGGATATAATCATGATCCAAATTTTCTGAGAAATCTTTGATCTCGTCGTGCTCTTTTTCTATTTACTATGTTCTAGTTTCCGCTTTTTTCTATCTGTTTCATCATCATCATCATCATCATCATCATCATCATCATTATTACTAAAACTTGTTTCATCGCTATCGGAAGGAATGTAAACAGGATCAGCGTTTAAATCAAATGAACTAAATAATTTCTCAGCAGAACTATCCTACTCCATTTCTAAAAAGAATAAACAATAATTGAAACTACAAATTACAGTTAGAACAAATATAAATACCTTTTTGATTGCATTCATTTTTAGTCAAAGCGAATTCTAAAAAGGGGTTTAGAACGGCTGGACTCCATTTCTTACACGTTGTCGCATTGAAGCACAGCACTACACTGATGTAAACATGCAAATAATACGTGCGCCGGTAATGATCGCCAGAGGACACGTGACCGTATCGGATACCGGTGGCCGCCTCAAATATTTTGATTCCTGAATTGTCGAAAAAACAAAGAAACGTATTAATAGATACTATAGCAACTTTTTAGATACGAAAATGCAAAAAAAAATACTATTGGCCCCAGATAAAAAGTTATTAAATATGCCATGGCACTTTACCTGTTAACTTGCATAAATCTAATTCTCCAGTATATAATTGTTTAACTTGTTTGAAAAACAAAAATTAATTAGTGACACATGATTATCACCTGAATTTAGTATTACCTACCTACCTATACATCTAGTACGTTCGTTATGACTTAAAGTTTGATGAGCAAAATATAATAAATAACGATTTAAGGCTTTTGACGATTATTTTAGGTTGGTTTTGATACTGTAACGTCGACTCTCAGGTAGTTTCTTAGATAAAGAAGGCGCTAACAAAAGTAGCAAAGAAATTAATTAAACAATTAGAAAAATTGCCAAAATTGGTCAATTAACTTCCGAAGTCAGGGATACCAAATAGTTTGATTTTAAGACTAAACTATTCAAGTCTTATCTGCAATCAAAAGTTACACAGGAATAATGTATAGATTCAATCCGAAAAGATAGTTATAATCCTATATTCAAAAACAAATTCAATGAGGTTAAATTCAGTAATGTTACTTTAAAACTAAAAATATAAATTTTATCAGTTTCTGATTTAATTTAATTAGAGAATATTAATAATTAATATCTAATACGTTAGGTTGAAATGTAAAGTTATTTAGTAAAAAGAAACACCAAGTTCGTTGATAAATCCAAAATTTTAATTGACGAAAAGAATGTAGATATATGTAACTCACGCACATAGATCAAATTTCAGGTTGATGTCATTCAAAGGAATGCAACGCTAATGTTGTGGGTTACGATAGTAACCTTGGAAAATTACCCTTAAGCGATGACCAAAGTATTTTTTTCAAGAAAATCAATTTGGATCATTTGCATTTATGTCTTATTGGTATACCAAACCCATTCAAATAATGAATGTAGTGACAATCTCGCTCAAGATAAAATCGGTGTAGAAAAAAGTCTAAAAAAACGGGAAATTAGATAGATGTAACAAAATAAAAATTGAAGACATACCAGTATTATTAACACAGACTTTTCTAAATAAAGATATTGTAAAAAGTAAAATAGAAGTTACATGACAGAAACGGAGTCACACAAGCGTACTACTCGAACGTTAAGCCTCGAATGCATTTTAAAGGCTGACCTAAAAAGTAGCGACTCCACAAAATTAAAAATAAAAGAAGGTATACACACAACGATTTGTTAAATGAATACAGATAATTCAAAAGCAAATAATAACAGTAACGAAAACGTAATAGATAAATTGTTGTATGTATTGTACATACAACAATTTACCTATTACAGTTATTTTTGATAGCTAGGAAAGATTTCTTTGTAATTAATTGACTACCTAGTTATACAGTTTCACATCGACCATTGACTGATTTTCTTCAGGTCAAAAACTCATTTTAACAGCCAATTACTGTAGATTTTGCATGCTATAACTTGTAATATTTTTTTGTAAAACAAGAAAGACCAATGTTACTTTCAATAAAATAGTTTGAAAGTATCAGTTCTATATTTTTTTAAGTAAATTTTATAATAAATTTAATTTTTATGTTTTAAACATAAAAAGAGAGGTTGTTGTAAGGTATCTTAAAGAAGCCAATAACTATACACTTTACGCTATGATTCCTTTTTTTAACTTTGTAACACGCGCAACAAAATGTTTACATACATGTTTCCACGCGTAGTGTAAAATTAGTTTTACAATATAACTTGAATTTAAAAAATCATTTATTGTGTAAAATATTAATTTAATTGTAATGAAGGTTTTATTTAATGTAGAATATCATTAAAAAAAAGTTAAGTGCATTAGTAAATTGTTTTGTGATAAAAACGTTTTCAGTTCTATTCTAAAGAAAAGCGAAGCTTTGGGAACACTTTTATCAACTCGCTTAAGAACGCTCATAATTTTGTTATAAATCATGTAAGTTTTTTAAAACTCAGTTTGTTGTAAAATACGGATATCGGTTCTTATCTGACCTAGATTAATAAAACGCCAACCATACTGTCGACACAACAAGAGTGCAAAAGTTTTTAGATACTCTCTTTTGGTATAAATTATTCGTGAGCCATCAACGTGGTTTGAGCTTTCAAGCAACCAGGTAGGTATCTTGATCAAATTACTAAAACTCGTGGGACAAAAAGCCCTCTATTTACAGTTTTAAGGTAATCAATGTTTGTCTACAAGTCCTGGCAGTATCTTGTTTGTTACCTTTTAAATGCCGAAACAGATCTGCGTCTACCAGGATTATAAATTTTTTTATTAAAAATTTAAGTTTGTTTTAAATAATAGATACGCATGCATGCAATTTCATAAATATAGGAGGAAATTGTGAGGGAAGCTACTTGTGGATTACGTTTTAATATTTTCGTATATAAAGCATTTTTATTCTGCACTTCCTCCATTATTTTGCGGAAGTTGTTTAACTTACATTAACAAAAATTGAAGTAAATGTAATAAGAAATTATGTTAGAAAACTTTCTCGGTCGTATTATCGAAGTTTAAAAAGCACCTGGGATTAAAAATACTAAATTGTTTCTAGAATGCCTTTGGTAAAAAATGAACTTTGTTATGTAAACGTACACAAGTGTAAAAATATTTCACAGAGGTATCCTTAATTATCTTCTATTCTAATCAGTCATGGATTAATTAATGACGGGCGGGGGCATCAAAGCATAAAGGACATGGCCGACGGCTACCGTGTTTCAACAAAACCATCAATTTATTGGCATTTTTTAAACGAGTTAAATTCTTTGTATGGCGAACAACGTGGTGGGCAAGGTGTTTAAGAAAAACAACGACCGTAATTTAAAATACTTTAGATGCTGCAGTTTAAAGTAAAAAATCCTATAAAAAAATAAAATATAAATTGGTGTTCCAATAAAATGTTTCCAAGAAAATTGGTTGATTTGGGTTTATTTACAACACGCTGAAAACAACAATAAAACATTTACATTCAAAAAATATCAAATACATTTAACAATGAATTAAAAAATATACTTAAATAAAACATCAAACAATAAAAGAAAAGTTATTGCAAAAGATTTATTAAATTTATTTTCAAGTCATTAACATCAACGTTAATAATACAAAAATGTTTAACACTTTTAAATGTCTGAAGGATTTCCAAATTTATATGTACCTGTTTTTTTTTTTAAATGTGAGCCGGCTAAAAAATAAACGTCATTAAAACTTTAACAGTTTAAGAACACCATTTGTCTTTTTTTTCTATTACAAACAATCTCATTCTAACGTTACAACTTTTTTATTTTGTTTTTTCAAACGATGTCCAATCTCTAAATTAAGTACTTATCCTTAACAAGTAATAGTAATGTTACGTACGTTCAAAGTAAAATTAGTAGCATGCATTTCAATTCTATTAGAAGCATAAACGCCTACTTTGTGTTCGGTTAGATTAAAGCAGAAAGAACGAAAAAATACCACCATACCATACAAAATTTATAGATATTCAATATTGTATTTATTGACCTTCGGAATGATTTTATGCGGTCGTAACTGTATGAATCCTACGTGTTTGTACGAACATTATGACAGGCACACCTTTGCCTATTACAAAGACTTCAAGAAGTTTTTCTTTCTAAATCGTATCTGACATAAACTTCACGAAACCAATTACTAAATTTTGTAATTAAGATTTTACACGGGCAACTATAAATAACCAATAAAGTAGTAATTATTGTGAAAGATTCAATTTCGTAACTGTAATAGTTTACCGTAATCACCTTTTTATTGAATTGTGTACTCGAGTTTGTTTTAATAGTGGTTTTGATAAATGTACTTGTTGATCTTTTCATTCTGATGTTTATAGTTGTGTTTATTGCTACTCATTTCGATTTTAGTAGTTTTCGATTTGTTAAATTTGATTGAAATTTAACGTTATCTTTTTGGTATTTTATACACAAGTAGTATAATGTTGCTGTTATAATTTTCACTACGTTCTTTAAATAATCAGTTATACAACATAATTATGAAATAAAAGTTTTCATTAAATTACACATAGTTTTAAAAAAATTAAAGAATTACCTCTAATATAAACCTACTAATTAATTAACTTTTTCTGAGACAACTGTACAAAATTCGATATTGAGTTTTTAATATAAAAAAAAAATATTTTTAATACTGTGTACTACAATGTTAATTAAAAAAATTTTAAAAAATGTAAATACAATAATTTAAAATACTCGAAATCTATATAGATATCATTTAATATTTAATATTAGCATACTAGTCAATATATTTAGTTAAGAATGGAATTAATTGCTTCAATAAAATAAATTAGGTCGTCTTACAAATTGATCTAAAATTAAACTTAAAACGTGACTTAATCTAAATTACAAATTAATGCCCGAATTAATTAAATCAGTATTAAAGATACAATAAACTGTGCATCTAAAGCATTACAAAATATGACTGCAGCTTTCTTAGTTATTTTTTTATGCTTTTGATTTTTGGTGTTTAATATATATTGTTTTTTGAACTTTTTCTTTGTTTTGATCCAAGCAACATAATATGTTTACTCAAATTTTGTTTTCATATACAGGGTGTCCCATTTGAAGTAAAACGGGCGAATATCTCGAAAACGAGAAACAAAAAAAATGTTTCAAGTTGAAGTATTTCAAGGGGGACATGTGATGCAAGTTTCCACTTCTTGAGGAACCATAGATTTCAAGGTCATTTAAAGGTCAACTTTACTTTTTTAAATGGAAACCTATATTTTTTATTCTTTATTATTACTCCCTATAAAAAGATAAACAATTTTTGTAGAAACCATTTTTTAGTTTAGCGCACAGTTTCACAGATACTTTAACGTCAAGATTTGATCCAAGAAATGCATGTTACACACATAGTACATGTAAATTAGTAGTCAGAAACAAAAGAAACATTTATTCATTGTAAAATTAACACAAACTATACTATTTTTTTCAAATATTTATTTCGAGTAACAACAACACGGATGATTACATAAGGTGTTCAAATGTACCCCCATTTACGTCAATACACAATTGTAATCTACGGTGCAAGTGTTGTATGCACTGTAGGAGAACATTTTGTGGAATATTTTCACAAGCATTCCTTATACGGTACCGCATGTCTTCTTCAGTAGTCGGCTGATTTCGAAAAACTACATTTTTAATATGTCCCCATAAAAAAAAGTCAGGAGGAGTAAGGTCCGGAGATCTAGCCGGCCAGGAAATGTACCCACGGCGGCCAATCCAGCGTTGTGGGAAGACATTGTCTAAGTGGTTTCTAACCTCCCGTGCGTAATGTGCGGGCGCACCATCTTGTTGAAACCAGATTTCCAATCTCGTCTGAAGATCTATATCTTCTAGAAAATATGGCAAATCATTTTGCAGAAAGTCTAAATAACGTGCACCATTTAGAGTTTCGTTAAAGAAATGTGGTCGAATAAGATGTCCATTTACAATTCCACACCAAACGTTTATGCTCCATCTGTGTTGGTGGTCAACTGCTCTGTACCAATGGGGATTTTCAGCCGCCCAGTAGTAGCAGTTGTGGCGGTTTAATAATCCAGTGTTCTGAAATGTGGCTTCGTCGCTAAAAAGTACCAAATGAAAAAAATTAGGGTGCTCCGCAAACTGTTTTAATGCCCAGCGACAAAACTCTAAACATCAAATCTTATCTTCTTCTGTCAGTTCTTGATTGATAATAATATGGTATGGATGAAATTTTGCGGACTTTAAAAGTCTTTGCGCTGTAGATTTGGGAACACCTAAATCACGTTGAATTTCTCTTAAACTAATATGAGGATTTTGATGTAACAAGGCTAAGACTGCGAAAAGACGGGGATCATCATTATTAACATCACCTGCATTTATTCTGTTTTGGGTTCGTTTTAGATTTCCAAGTCGGGCCTTTCGCACAATTCTAATAATTGTAGCAGCAGTTGGATGATGACGTCTCTGGGGATATCTTCTTCTGTATAACTTTGCAGCACTTTGATAATTTTCATGGCATTCACCAACAACTAAAATAATATCTACTATTTCACTTGGTTGATAGTGGCTCATGTTGAACGTCAAACTTGTGTTATTATTTAGACCTAGTACCTAATAAAAAAGTTGACAATTTGAAATGCTACTACTTAATGTAAAGCAAACATTTGTTTTTGGGATTACTACATTAGGTACTTAAATAAAATAGCACAAGCATGCTCAGCTTCTTTTGTTTCTGACTAGTAATTAACATGTACTATGTGTGTAACATGCATTTCTTGCATCAAATCTTGACGTTAAAATATCTGTGAAATTGTGCGCTAAACTAAAAAATGGTTTTTACAAAAGTTGTTTATCTTTTTATATGGAGTAATAATAAAGAATAAAAAATATAGGTTTCCATTTAAAAAAGTAAAGTTGACCTTTAAATGACCTTGAAATCTATCGTTCCTCAAGAAGTGGAAACTTGCATCACATGTCCCCCTTGAAATACTTCAACTTTTATCTGAAACATTTTTTTTTGTTTCTGGTTTTCGAGATATTTGCCCGTTTTACTTCAAATGGGACACGCAGTATATATATACAAATGTTTTGCAAATACTTAAAAAAATAATTTTTACGTATTCTTATTCAAAAAAATACTGGAAACTAGTAACGCCTTGTGCTCTAAGAACGTGGGTTGGTTAAACGTTAGTATGTATAAATTAGTGACGACGTACGTACTAGCAAAGCAGCTGTGTGATGTACACTGCCTTAAAAAAGTAATCGGACACCTTTAAGCGCTACCTGCAAGGTAGGCAACCAAACCTACGTTATAACAAAACGCCTAGTAAATTTGACAACATTGGCATTGTAGACATTACTTGCAGCGATATTACGATGTTACTAACCATTCTTCATAAGCTCTGCCTCAAGCGTTCAAAGAACATGTTTCTTATATGCAAATATTTATCTAAATTGTATCCTAAAGATTTAAATTCTTCTTCGCCGAGTTTTCTATTTATCTGTTCTTTGCCTTAGCAATTAAAAAAATTTAATTATTATTTATAATTAAAGTTCCACCTATAGCTTGAATAATGATAAACTGTATGCTCAAATATAAAACTACTGTACTAATTAGCCTAAAAGTCTTAATATATCTGGATTAAATTAAAGTCAACATTCCGATTTTCTTTGCAAAGGAAGTATCACCATTAAAACGTAATTAGTGGTCGAACAATTGCAGTATAAATTCCCATTACTCCTTTTAAATTATTCGTATGAAAAATTAAAGGATACATGTTACAGATTTCTTTATAGGTTCATAACAGCTTATTCCTTCAGCTGTCAAAGTATTTCTTAATGTTTGCAAACCCAGGCCATTTTAGGTAACTTTTAGCTTGAAATGACTTGACCGCAACATGTCAGTAACCAGAAACATCGGCAAAGTGCGTCAAAACCGGAATCTAATTTTAATTCAATATACAGAGTATTACGTTATGAAAATTTTGCACGTAACGGTCTTTCGCGAATGGTGGCGGAAGTTGTGAATGGAGTCAAACGAGCATCTTGGATAATGTTGTAGTTTTCAACTCTGGATAAGAAAGATGGCCTTCCACTTTTATAAGCGGTCTGTAAAAGGCGATCATATTCTGCGCCTTGTTCTCCGCGTTGAATCCAATAATGGATTACACTTTTCTAATAAAATGAATAATACTTAATTAAAACTGCAAACTGTTTTACATTTACTGAAAGGCAACGATAAGGTAATGTTATTAATTTAAGTTACGTTACTTTTTTAGTTATGCGTTTTTCGGCTAAATTGAAGCAAGTTAACAGTACACCATTCTAAAAAGTGCTTTAATGCATTTTTTTCCTGTTTAAAATGTGTGTAGAATAATAATAAAGCTATCAGCTTTTTTCTTTTACAATTATATAACAAAAATTTAGCAACAAATGCTAGACACATTTTAAACCGAATACAGATTCATTAAAACACTGCTTAGAATGGTGTACTACTAAATTGCCTCAAGTTTAATGCATAACTAAAAAAGTAAGAAAGCAACAAGTTTTTTCTTTCGCAAGAAATTAGTAACAAAAATTTCTAATTATGTTTTATTCGATTTTGCTAGCTTTGTATTGCTAACTTGAGGGACGTGAAAAACTTGATATCCAATTGCTATGTGACTGAAACTTTTAGAATTTCATTATAAACAGTTTGCTGTGATGTAGGTGAATAATTGTGCAACTTTAATTATACATCATATAATACTTATAATATAGGTACATATACCCATGTTTAAAATTTAAAAAGCTGCTAATATTAAGACTAGATTACTGGGGCGTTTTGAACGGACATGATTACTGGAGCGTCGTAAATTTTACGATTTTGTAAAAAAACTGCATTATCTTCTAAAATTTTAATTAGAATCGAATTTTTACTGTATTTATTTATTTTTTATACCTTTGGCAATACTTTAATATAATAAAAGTTTTATTATTTACAAGTCATTTGTGCACTCAGTGCAAATGTTCCCACGGTGTTTACCACAAATTGCCCGTTTACACGCTGCACAATAAGTAGTGGTCATCCGCCTAAGTTGATTCGGACAGTAAGAACAAATTGTACGTTTCTGTTATTGAGGGTTGACATTTTCATTGTTCACTTGAATTTTAAGAATATCACGTATATCTTGACGTAGATTGCGTCTCAAACTTTGGATTAATAATCTGTGTTCCAGCCATGGTTTCGCAAGAAGTTAACTTAGGTCAATCATGTATTGGTAACGCGAAAGTGGTTTGGTTTCTCTTCTAGTGGCATTGAGTAAATATAACACATATGAATTTATGCTAGTCATGTTCACCATATTGTAAAATATACATAAAGGCCATCGTTGTGTTTTTCTACTGCAGCTCATGTTTGAACACATTTGATCGAACGTATCTACGCCTCTCTTTGTCTCATTGTAATTTATTATAACTGATGGTTTGTTTGTCTGTTGGCATATTTCTGCTCCTTCATGTAGTGTTGAAAGCAAGAGAACGATTTTCCCTTTTTTTGGCATATAGGATACCATAGTTTTATTTTGATCAAAACAAAACATAGAAGTCTTTGTACGTCTATTTTTCACTTCTAGCAACCCTAGGGGAATTTCTTTTTTATTTTTCCGCAAAGTTCCTATGTCGGTTAATTTGTATGGGTCACCCAACAGCTCACCAGCTAAGTCAATGGATGAGAACCAGTTGTTCATCGTAATGTTACAATTGCTTTTATGGACCGTCTTTGTGATTATTTTAACATAAAAACTAGCCAAAGGCAAGCCATTTGTTTTTGTTTTTTTTTCCCAAATAAGGACAAGCATCAACCATATATTTTGTTTTATTATCGCATACTATTACAATTTTGATGCCGTAGTTAGCAGGCTTATTTGGTATATACATTTTAAACAGTCACCGAACACGAAAAGCAACAAGTTGCTCGTCAATGGTAAGGTAAGAAGAAGGTGTGTAAGACCTTTAAAAATGATATAACCACCGATATCAACAATAATATCGTTTACTATATTAACCAATACGAAACAACAATTTGAACTTCGATCATTGAACTTCTTTTTATGCATAGGGGAATTATGTTCAGGTAACAGATCAATAACAAATTTTATTAAAACTTGTGCATTCAATTTCTGTTGCAATAAATTAATAAGCACAATATCAAATAAACAAATCCATTTACTAAATGCACAAATTCAATAACCAACAAAAGAAATATAAATCGAACAATTTATAACATATGTACAAAGATTACAAGTTTATATTCATGAAAATAAATCAAATAATTATCATTTAGGCAAATAACTGCTACTAAATTTTCTAATTTTAAACTAAGATCAGATATGTCTTTCACAAGCTTATCAACTAAATTATTTATTAAATTTAAGTTACGATGCCAATTTATCAAAATCAATTTCGATCTATATGATCGAACAACAAAAAGCAAATATTACGATGTTTCGTCTTACAACGAAAACTAAATATTATTATATTTACGAATTAGCGATTTCTTTGTCTGACGACAAAGGCTTCTATTTAAATTTTCAAATTCAATTTTAACGAAAGCGATGGTGAAGAGATGCAATCAATGTACATCCTTCGAAACTTATACAATCAACGAAATAACTAATTTCATACCTTATGTATGCACAGGTTTGACAAGGTCAAACATTGAAGTTTCCTTATCGACAATACGATACTCAATAGAAATTTACAGCTTCTGCGAGTCCAGAAAATGTAATTCTTCAATACGATAAGAACGATTTGTAGATATAAAAGCGAATTCCAATTATGCTACGATGATATCTCAATTGGGATGCTACTTCCAATTCTAACGAGATTTACGATTTACGAAGTTGGATCGATATTATACAATAGTATGACGACGCCATTTTTCCATAACCAAATGTGCCATGCTTCATTTCAATTTTCGACTAAATATTCGATCCAAATCGATTTTCAAGAACCAAATCTTAAAAGCTATTAACGACAAAACGAAATTACAATAAATTCAACAATTTTAACTAATTCTTAATCAACGTGTTGATTTGCGAAAAACACAATTGAAAAAGAACGAACGATTGGTATTCGCTCATGACGATCTTGCGCGACCTACGATATTTAAATTAACTAAAAGTTTTCCAACCATAGGCGTGCTATAAAACGTATGGGTTCGAGCGACAATATAAAATATCAAACTTAAGCGTTACAATGACAATAAAAATGTCCCAAATTTTGCGAATATGTGTGAAAGGATCGTTCTCCTTCCTTTCAAGTCGGGTTTCCTTAGCGTGAAATCTGAGGCAATTTATTAAAAACGTAAATCTATCTATTTATCTATCTATCTATTTATCATAAACGCTCTATAAAATGTGCCTGAAGTGGTACTATCAAACATATGCTTTCCAGATAAATGGATATCTTTTTTTGCTGCAGACAATATTAAAATTCCAAACAAAACCTTTAGATCTTCTTTAATGATTTGGGATAGCTTACTGTGACTATGGGCATCATATCTTTGAGATTGTCTAGCAATTTAACTGTTGGTGTACTGAATAATGATTTCCAGAACATTGTCCGAAAAGAAGTGAAGAAAATACTGTTATTCCTTTGTTGCCTGATACAAAATTGATAATCTGCTACTCTTTTAGATCTAAGTGGCAATTTAGATTACCATTTATGTCCGTTTTTACCCTTCAGGTTTACTTTATCTCGATATGTCATAAATGTATTTATTCAAGCAATCTTAGCCAATGGGATATTGTCGTCAGATGAGCTATCATTTATTGTTTGTTCATCAATTAAAGTTTTTACTTCATTTATTGATGAACGCACAGAACTCTTACCTCCACTCAAATGAGAAGTTATTGAGAAAACTGATAAGCTCTCATCTTCACTGACTTCATGATCTGAATCGGAGTGATCTAGTTCTACCTCCAGATTGTCTGCTTCCGAATCACTTCCGCTTGCGTCAAATGGTTCAGGGTCACTTTCATTGCCATCCATAATACGTTGAATTGTTTTCTCCAGTTCTTTGTTTGTAAGTTTTTTGTTGGCGGACATTTTACTATACCGAAATATATTGTTAATGCAAAAACTTAAAAACGAAAATCACTTACCTGATATAACAAAAATTTCGAATTGTATTTGTTTGCGATCGAATATCAAACGTCGTTACTGGGGCGTCGTAATATTTACGATACATATGCGATTTAACGGATTTTTAAAAACAAAATAGTAATAGTAGACTACACAAGCAGCTACCATAAATCTCGAATACATCTGTTAACCGAAAGTGTTCGAAATGAAACGATTTAAATCGGTTGTCGTAAAATTTACGACGGTCCAGGAATCTAGCGTTAAAGAATATTATGAAAAAAATTATCTTACCCATAAACCCATACGTACAGCAATTACTCGGATAGAAAATACACATTATCGTAAAGCAATAATTTTCCCTCTAGTTTTTAGTAATAACTCTGCTTGTCCAGGAAGACGTAGCATTTTGCACAAAATTGACACACAAAACAACACTAAATAACATACATTTCAAAATGAATTTTAAGTAACCCCTTTATATACCCTACTTAGTAATGGTGGAGTCTTGGGCAGAAGGGATCATTACTGGAGGTATGAGATAACCCCCAGAAGAACGGAATTCGGGTCTTTGGAAGCACTGCTTTAAGCGTAATTTTGATGAAAATTTCTGTATTTTTTCTTCTCAAATTGAATTGAAAATCTTTGATTTTGGTTTCAATACCCTAGTAGTACTAGTAATGAAAGTAGAAAAACATTTACTAAATATATGGATTGTCAAAAAACTCAAATACATAATAAGTAACAGTAAAGGAAAAATGTATATAATAATATAAATTTAAAAAGAGTTTAAAAACTATAAATTATTAGTGTTTTGTAATTATTTCGTTAAAAAGCTTTATTCTTTGTATTATTATATTTTGTTGATGTTATTGTACTTGTCTTATTATTATTTATTACTTAAAACAAGATAAAAAATTATTTCTTTATTTGGGGATATTTGCATTTTCTCATCTTATTTTTACATGATGTTTCTTTAAAGCGGGGGCCTCGCCCGCGCCTGAAACCGCCCCGTCTACTTAGGATTTCTGCATTACGTCGAAATTTGGTGGGGCAACTGTTGCGTCACATAAATTTGTTTTTTATAATATGAAACAACGCTTAAAATTTTGGCAGTTTTTTAGTTTGTTTTTAAATTTTTATTAAACATTCTTAGCCCCAAGTAAAAACTTTATAGCTTCCATTGGCCCAATAATTTTTGTTTGCCTTTGCGTACTTTACATGGTGTATAAATATAAATAAAAAGTTAAGGAAAAATAATTAAAAAAAATTTCAAAACGCAAAAATGTAAAAAAATCATGTTAAATAAGTATATAAGATTTCACGAAAGCCACTTAAAAATAAAAAATCACGGATAAGTAAATTTGAGTTGCGCATACCTTCTGTCTCATACTTAAACTAGTAGGTTCAATATCATCCATAAATTGGGTTAAATTAGCAAAGTTGAAGTTTTTGTTTTCGTATATTACGACAGTGTAATCACAAAAACAATCGAACATCGAATTTTACTTATATTCATAAAAATCCACTTTCTATGAAAATATGCAAACTACGAATAAATGTTATGAGATTTGTTCAACACCTAATTACGTTCAAACGTTTTTTTATAAAAAAATTGGAATGTTGACTTTAATTTAATCCGGAAATATTAAAAATTTAGGCTAATTAAAACAACAATTTCATATTTGGGCTTGCAGTTTAAATTTATTTTAGCTATTAATTTATTTTAATTATAAATCAAATTATAAATGACTTAAAACTTTTTTAATTAAGGGCTATAGCATTCATTTAAAACTTGGACATAAATACATAAATTTATAGAAAATTTGGCAAAAAAATTTAAATCTTTAAGGTACAATTTAGTTACAGATTTCCAGCAAAAAAACATGTTTTTTGAACACTGTAGGCGGTGTTTATAATGAATCCTTGGTAACCTCGTAATATCGCTACAAATAATATTTACAATACCAATGTTGTCAAATTTAATTAGCCGTTCTGTTATAACGTAAGTTTGGTTGCCTACCTTGCAGGTCACGCTTAAAAGTGTCCAATTACTTTTTTGAGGCAATGTACAAAAGCAATTTATTTTGAATGATACAAATATAGAATTTTTATTAGACAATATTAAGACAAACGCAAAATAAATAAAAAAATAATAAAAGGCTCATTAACAAACTCCTCGGCCGGTAAAGAAACAACTTGTGACTTGGCTCCACTTGTATTTGTAATTTGTAAGTTCAGGCACCTCCTGACGATCGGGTTGTAATTACTCCTCCTGAAACATTTCTACTAAACTTAATTTTAATTTGTTGTCTATAATCGGGTTATTTTTTAAATCGTATGAAACATGTCCTTTATCAAACACATCTCCAATCAACAACACGTCATTAGTTTTAACTATTTTCGAGCTATGTGGATTAATTATTTTTTCAATAGAAACCTGGGTACCAAAACTATATTTTATGTTTGCAACAAAAATCTTACCTAATAAGCAATGATGGTCCATAACAAATTCAGGCACAATATAAAATTTATGATTCAAATCTATGGCATCAATTTTGATTGCAGCATTAAATACAACTTTGGTAGTTAAAGTACTAGTAATAATGCCAGTAAATTTGATTGTTCCCACTGGAAGGGGCTCTTATAATGATCTGGTGCTAAATCTTCTTTAATCAGTGATATGCCACTACTAATGTCAACATTTGCCTTAAGTGTCTAAATCTAAATCTACAACACCAACAGGTAAAACATAACTTACTACAGGTTCTATTACTAATGTAGATTGAATTTTTGTATCAGCTGATATTCGGACTACTGATGGTGCCCCATGGATATAAACCCTTTTCTCTGCACAGTTTCGAGCAAGCATCCGTATAATGTCGTATTTCTCCACAGTTAAACCATTTGACAATTTTCTGCCTAGAATTACTATTGTTGCACGAAGATCTTAACTTTGGTTCTTGTACTAATCTTCCTAGCTTGTCATTGGATACTACTTTAAAAACACTGCTCAATAAACGCAGCATACCATTTAATAGCGTAAATTCTTTCATCTGAGCCGGCAGCTGCAGATTATGACTCTCCAAACCATCAATTAGATATGATATATCTTCCTCTGCTAACCCCAGTTTTAACACAACTTTATCTTGAAAATAAGTGTTGAATTTATCTCCAGTTTGCCACCTCCGTGCTTCCAATTTTCGCATTTGCATTAGCCTATCCTCTTTACACCTGAACATATTCAACATTGCTTTCTTTACAGCACCAAACCCTACAGCAGCATGTGAAGGTTTTGAATAAAACCATGCTTGTGCAGTGCCCCGTAGCTTACTAATTATCACTAAGAAATATTCAAACTTCATTTCAATTCTTCTTCATTCAAACTATTGTTCCAAATCTTCGTTAATTTTTACACTAAACGTAGGAAACTCTTCAATTCTTAATTTTCTAGCGTTCGCCGTTTGTTACATGAATGACTGATGCCACCAATTTCTGCAAGCATTCTCCGCTGCAGCATGCTGTTTAAAATCACTTCGACGTGACTAGTACCGCTACCAATGTTTGTTTCCTGTTCCAAAAAAATAAATTACACCCTCAAATGACGCTTTATTTGATACCAGACTTAAGCCCCACACCTGATGTTGTTTGCTTTTCTCTACTTTTGAATTTACCGCTTTTACTTAAAGAAAAACACCACAAACTTAATCAAGAACATATATATTAATAAAACAAAAACTTCGGGATGGTCGCAGCGCTCCAAGCACGATGCAATCACCCCCGTCAATAATTATGTCATACCGCTATATAAATAAAAATAGATTTATAAATATTTGTAATTAGCGGTAAACTGATTTTGTGACATTTTGCATTTACACGTTTAAATTTATAGTATGTATTTAGTTGTATAGGTTCGCAATTTCATTTTGTTTCAGCGTCATGGAGGTTTTCGCTTGAATACCATTACAAGTAAACCATTTTTTGCAGGTTATAGGTTTAAAGTGGTTCTGCCTTGACAGGTTTTACTGTAATTTAGAAATGTTTATAATTATAAGGTCTACAGTTTTCGCGATTTAATCTACAAATAATAAATTAATTTTAGAAATTTTTACTGTTTTGTTACATAATTTCTCTATTTAGACGCAGATTTTTACTACAAACCGTTCTATGGGTTATTAATTAATACCAAAAAACTAGATTTTACTTTGACATGAACATTTTTTGTTTGGGGGCCACAGAGTTGTTACCGTATTTAATTTATTTCCATAAACTATATGGTTGTAAAGTATTTAAATTTTTGTTGTGGTATTTTTATTGAAATTTAGTTTTGTAAAAAATAAAGTCATTAATCAATTAATTACCCATAAAAATACCCAAATTTCTTAGTAAGAAATTTGCATACCTAATTCCTTACTAAATACGGCAATACTAATAGCCCATTATATGATATTAGAACATACGTAATTTTAATTAAATATATATACAAGCATTTTGATAAACGTAGTTTTCATTTTTTCTCAACAAATTTAGTTAATTAGAATGTTTGCAAATACAAATGGCCGCCCGCAGAACAGGTAAGCCCACACGCTATTAAAAACAAACCTGGTTTACACCACTAAAACTTAATTACTATTTAGCTTTCAATAATAATGAAGTATAATTTGTAAAATACAAATTTTACAAAATAAACTTAAATAAATTATTTACTATTTTAGCTAATTTTATAACACCTATTTAGTATTTTTTCAGTAGATGTAAAACAACATTTTTAAAATGTTATTATTATTAATATTACTATTCTAACCGAGGTCACGAATTGTAGTAAACAATTTATTTTATTATATGTTTATGTCGTTTTAACAATACTTGTCATGTCAATCAGTATTAGGTACTTACTTAAATTAAGATTTATTATAGATTACAATAAAAGCTTTAGCACCTACATACATGTTTTGAAATTTACAATTTAATGCTGGTAGTTTAATAGTACAAGTTAAAACAAGTATTATATATTATGCAGGTTATTTTACTTGGTACAAAGCATTGTTTTAAGTTTTTTGTATAACAAAAAATTCTAGTTTTTACTTACCTATGATGCACTAGCTAACCAATAAAATGGTTACAATTTTTGTATTTAAAAATATTTTTTATTACTTTTGCGGTGCACAGTTATTAACAACAAAAAAATCTACGCGCGATTGAAGTAAAACTTTTTTGTGGTTTGTGACAGACATTACTGAAAAGATTAAACTTAAATTAAAATAAATATCATTTCAGGTTGTTGATTTTTTATTTTCATTTATTGATAAAAGAGGACTCTGTCATTTCAAATTAGAAAATGTAAGGCAACCCAAATGACTAATACGCTAATGTACAATTGGTTGCATAAACTGTAGTTAAAAAAATGTTTTCGTATAACGTATGGGCTGCTAAGCGTTCACTGCACTGTTAAGGCAAGAACCTTTAAAAAATTTACCAATTGGCATTAAGAAAACTTAAAATAGGATTTTCTGTGGTAGTTTGAGAATTAAAAACAAACCTATAAACATAAAACAAAATTTGTTGAATTTTAAATAAAGTGGAAAATGTATCAACTCGTCAATAACATTTTCTTCTCCTATAAAAACAAACACTACCCTCGCTACTTTTTGTTTAAGTCCAATTTACAAGTTGGTATTTTACCCGTAACGGGAATAATAAATTCTTCCAAAAATTTGAAACCCTGGAACCACACGTCGTCACGCTATGGGAACTAAATCGGTTGCATTTTCTTCACTTGGACAATGATTGCAATCATGGACATTTGTTAGTTCTTGTATGCTAGCTACGCAATTAGCTACAAATGTTTTCACTGTGTTGGGTATTAAGTGTAACTAACCCAGAGCTATCTTTGGGTCGGTCCAATAGACCAACTTAGAGAATTGTGAAGAGAAAATACTTAATGCCTGAGATCACGGCAGCTGTTATTGTTAGTCGAGGCAGCGAGGCTGTTTTTGACAGTGCCACGCGTTTTTTTGAACATAACAAATGCACTTCAATGCGGTCAGAAAAGACAGATCTCACATAGAAACATGAACTGCAAGCTAAGCAACTCGCGTCGATAAAACTCAACAAAAAAAACTTCATTAATAATAATATAGCGAGAAACATGCAACATCGGAGCACAAGTAACACTTAAAGCGAAAGCTTCCCATTTAGATTGTAAATCTAAAGAAATTGTCTTATCCCAAGGTACTTGGCTTTTCCACAATTCTTGGATCACTATATTGCCCGCAACAATGATAGGAGCTAGAAATCCTAAATGATCAAAGAGTTTTGATAGTGACAAGAGAATTTTTCTCTTTCTCACTGTGACGAAGTCCATTTAAAAAGATCAATAAAATTGGAATTCATTATTTGCTGGATACCAAGAGACGCCTAGAGTTTTAGACTGGATATCATGAAAATTAATAGTAACCGTTTGAGGGTCTCAACGGAATACCAAACGCGTTCAATACATTGGTAATTTAGACACTTATCCGCAGAGCTTCATCTATGGCGTACGTTCCAGAAACAAAATTGTCTATGTAAATTTCTTTTTTGTGAATTATCAGTAATGAGAAATGCAAGCTGCGCGCATCTAAAAACGAAGAACTTTTCAAACCGTAAGTGACCATGAAAAACTTTGACACTTTGACTTTTTCAGCATTGTCATCACGCCAAAGGACGCATTGATGCTGACAATGGTTTGGAATAGTCCAGATTTGTCTGTACATCTTGATACATTCTGTAATCAAAGCTACTGGACATTTTCAGAAGTTTACTAGAATAGAAAACAAATCCCTTTGCAACATAGAACCAACATACTAACAATCATTGAGTGATAAAACTGTAAACGTTTTTGAACTACCATCAAAAATCACTCTTAACTTAGTAGTAGTGGAATCTGGATTTAAGACTTCATGAAGACGTAGCTAGAAAAATTTTGTGTGGAAACGTAACACAAATATTTAAGATCAATAACTCATTAGAGTAGATTATTTTTGTTCTGGAAATTTATTCAGACGCTTTTCTTCAACTCGATAAACGGTTTTTTTACCATGCTCAATACAGTGTTTGTTTTCTTTGGAAAGTAATGCAGGCTCGTTAGCTTCTGGTGCGGTTCTCAAAATTGCTGTAGATCGAAATTTACAGTGGAAATAGTCAGCAAAGAATTTGAAGATTGTTTAGTCTTAGTTTTTTGCAAACTGTATATTTTCGTCACCAGAAAAATCTGACTAATGCACAGAAGACTGTAAAATTGTTCAGCACTTACGAGAAGTTTTATTTCTAAAAATGCATTAAAATTTGGGCCAGCAAAAGTGATATTAGCAGCGAGTTAAAAACGAGAACCATAAAAAAATAGTGAGGGATAGAAGACGCAATTTTATCAACTACAAGACATTTTAAATTTGTGCAAAAACGATTTATGCTTATTTTAGCAAATTGGAAAATAGTGTTTTTTTGCCACTGCGTCTTATGAGCGAGATGTTCGCTGGTGTTGTAGATAGTTTTAACTTTTTAATCAAATTATTGGAAACTAACTAATTGAATAGATGGATTCATTGTCCAGCAATCTGCGTACCCGACAAAGAACTCCATTTATGTTTCGTATCATTATTTCAACAATATCCAATAAAACTATCGAGTTAATAGACACAGCGCATGTTGAGGTTGTCGCCACATTAACTGACAAAAATTTTGCTGCTTCAACTGCTTGCGTCTGGAAATAAAGACCTTTTTTTTGCACTTGACATAGAAAAACTTCGATCGGCATGGTTGAGTGGGATAACCTAAGTAACCAGGAAATACTTTTAAATCTCTAGCTTTTTGTATGAGCTCATAAACGTTTAAACTTGGATCATTTTTACAAAAAGTGCTTTTCTTTTCACCACAACATTTGAGACAGATTTCAGTTGCAGTAACAAAAGAATGCCTCTTTTTAGGTTTAACAAATCTTAGAAATATGTTGGAGGTATGGAAGTTAATGACATGGATAATGTTTCTTGCTTCGTAATGAACAATTTTTCTAGTTCTACTTTATATGGATTATAATTTCAATCCAAAAATTTAATTTAATTAAGAATTATTACTGGTTTTATACTATAAATTCAATAAATAGATAAAGTGTTTTGTGTGGTAAATTAAATAGAAACAGTTTTAACCTCAAAATATTTACCAAATTTTTTAAAGGTAAATTAAAATAGATTGTTTTAAAAGAACAGATTTGTACACAAACAAGAGCAAAATTTAAATATAACAGCAAAAAATAATATCAAAAGCCAAATAACAATGTAAATTGAAACCAAAATGTCAACAAAATAAATGTACTTTAAAGAATTGCGATACATGATTGGTCGACACAATTTGTCCTTTAAATTAGTTTTTGTAAGCTTGGTAGTACAGTAATTACTGTTTTTTAACAGCGGAAACTACGTGAGCTGTGACATGGGCGTTACTTCCGCCAGAAAAAAATCTCAAATTGCGCTTAAAGAAGTTATTAAAAAAAAAACGAATATACAAGTAATTTCGGAAAGGTATTTGGAAAACTTTCATTTTTTAATATTGTATATTCATTAGTAAAATAGCAATTTTAGCAATTGATTTTCATATTTTAGATATATGTAAAAAATAATAGTTTACTGGTTGAGATGTCAAATATTTTCTAAAACTTATTTAATCATAAAAAGTTTTTGTTAGTATTAATTTCATTATTAAGACAGTTAGAAACTGAAAATAAAATACGCTTCATTTACTAAACATATTTATTACAACAAAATAAAAAAATATATTATAGTTTTTTTTTGACAATTATCTATTATTTAATTATACAACTTTCCATTCACCCTATCGTAAATTGCGTCCTAAACAAACAATCATAAATTTTATGATTAGGTAACGCTAATTAGACATGCAACGGTTCTCGTATTTCTGAAAAAGAATATGAACATTCAAAGAGTTTATTTTAAAATATTTATTTACGTTAAATATTTATATAAATGTTAAGTGAAGTATAGAACATGGTAATTGCGTTTGCAGCATTCAGTATATTGTAAAAATTAATATTTAAATTCTTCTAGCAACTATTTAAAAAAATGGATACTATACAAATTGTTTTATAATAGCAATAATGTAATAATAAACTGATCATTATATGGCTTTTGTTAGAAATTACGAAAGAGTATTTTAAAAACCAAATGTTCCTGTAATACAGCGATAGAATTTTATGGTATTTACTTTAAAAATGGATAATATATTAATTGTTATTACGTAGCAATAAAACCGTCAACATTTTTCTTTGTAAATAAATGATTTTTTTTACGTTATAAGTATTTATAAAATAATAATAATAAATCGAGCATTTGTTATTGCTAAAGCAAAAGTAGTAAAACAGATTACGTAGTATAAAGAATCTGTAATTTAATGTTTGAAAAAATAAACAAACGTAGAATATACCAACTGTCAAAACTATTGCAAAAATACCAACCTGGAAGAACGAAAAGAAAATTTTTTGTTTAAGATTAAACAGGAAATTTTTTATTTTATTTTGGATTAACTGTTTTTAATGTTTCAAAAATTGTTTACATTAAAAATAAGCATCTTGTAATTTATTCTGAAAACTTGTTTACTCTCTTGTATATTGCAATTAACTTAGCATATATTTTTTTATTTAATTGTAGTTAAATTATACACTGGTCATTATATTAATGTATGTGAATATAAAAAACTACTAGTACTAGTAACTAGTATTCAACATATCAATCACACAGAAAGAAAACAGAGACATTAAATTAACAAGCATTAAAAAGGTACAAGCAAATTTAAATCACCCTAATATTTGTTTGTTATTTAGGTATCGATTTTTAATAAATTATGCTGATCAAACTGAAACCTGTAATGACGAAATGCAATTGTTTTTAAAATTAATTTCACAATTCCATAATTTTCTTAGAATTTAACCTATATGAAAATAAAACTATGTATTGTTGTTTTTAGCAATTATAAAATATAAGCAAATTTAATATATTTGTTTTAAAATTTTTTGCTAGTGTTATTCTAAACAATAACACAAATAATTATATATGTCAATAAATCTGACAGAATGACATTTAATTAATTGATTATTTATAATGCAAACTTCTAGTTATAAAATTCTACTACACTTTACCGGCTTAGTCTGGAAAAATAAAATTTCCGACCGATTATGATGCTTAAAAAATACATCAAAACCATTGAGTTATTATAAAAAGAGATAACATAAAGCATCTATTTTCTATGAAGAAAGTAGAAACACTGGGCGTGGCTTAGTCTACTATCAAGATGGAAGCTTTGTCAGGCCCGGATTACTTAAAAATTAAAGTTTTAACATGTATAAATTTTTCAGATCAACAATTTGTATGTTAATAAACAAAATTAAAATAGATTAACAAAATACATAAATGTATGCTTAGAAAAAAAGTGTAACAGACATAATTACAATGTTACAGACGTATTATCATCATCATAAAGTTCAAATACTGTAATTTCTTAAGAAAATTATTTAACTGAAGATTTGTGGATCTATTCAATTAGGCAATAAACAACTTTATTAGTCTAAAGTAAAAAAAAATATGAAATTCGTTAATAATATGCAACAAATCAAATGACATATATTAAAAAAACAGTAATCTAACATTTAAATTTTATTAAAATGGATTTTTAATAACCAAACTAAGAAAAATGTAATCGGGGTATCAATGTATACATTTCTTTAATACTGTTCTGCTTATATACATACCTGTGAAATGTAATTCCCAATACTACCTTTTCCACTATTACAACTACTTAAAACACATAAAACCAATATGTTTTAAATGTTTTTAATTAAAAACTAAAAAAACATATCAGGGCAACTCTATATAGTATGGAGTTTAGAATCTGGCTTGGTTCACAAGTTGATTACCTAACTCTATAGTGGTTCTTTGTTAGATTTTCGTTTGCTTTTTCAAGTTTATCGTTTTTTTCTTACTTTTTCAGTGTTTAAAATCTGGCTTGGTTCAGAAGTTGCTTACGTAACTTTTGAGAAGTTCTTAGTTAGATTTCGGTTGCTCGTTTAAATTTTTTGATTTATCTCACGCCCCGATGAAGCCCCTTACGACAGTGAGGGAAACGTTGGCAACTTCGGTTACAACAATGACATGGTCCAAACTCGGAAGATATTTTTATCTTAGTATATAAACTCCGGCCGTGGAAGCCTTCGCTATTATATAGACGAGATATGTGCCAAACTTAAAAGTCAAGGAAGTGCAAAGAATAAAGAAAAGAGTAAACGGAATACTACAAGATACTCCTAACCATGCATATACTCACATTTAACGTTCCAAAGATACCTAATAAAATTACAGCGGGTTACTTGTCATTACTTTACGCGCCTACATTCCAGCGCCAATGAGATGTTTTCGGTACCAGAAGTTCGGCCACACGTCACAACGATGCGAGACCATGTTAGTTTGTGTTGGAATGTGTTAACTGCAAAGGACCACTTTTAGTCATATCCAGACAGAGCCCGACATACAAGCAAAAATCAGCAATCCAAGAAGTTTAAATGTAAGAGAACATTTCTTACCCTAAAGCTAGAAGCAAAGCAGTTTTATCTAAACCACGGCAGGGAATTTCCTACGCAAAGATGGTAAAGAAAAACAACAAATTGATACCGCCCAGCTAGTAAAATAACTGGTACCACCGTTGGTTACCATGCTAAAAAAAAATTCGCATCCAAGGATACACGAGCACAGCTTTTTTAACCACCAAAAACAAGATCACGCGTGAACTCTTTGTCTAGTCAAAGTCCTGCATTTTCAGACGTAAGATCTAAAAAAAGAAAAAGAATAGAGCGAGCAGAGTCAAGTTATTCGACAGAAGACGAGCTCACGGGAAGCTTGGAAGCTTCCAGACAAATGATGAAGAAGAAACAAGGCTGACCTAAAGGAAACCCACGAAACGGGTCGACCTGATCTGTGATAATCTTTGTGATAATACCTGTGAAATATGTGTTTGTTGCCCATAGTATATAGTATTTATTAGAGTTCTATTCATACATATATTTGTTATTTATACGTATACGTCCAGAGCATCTATTTATTTACTTGTTATTCGTCTGTTCGTCACGTTTGCCAATATTTATGTATTAGTTTTAAGTTATTTAATTTAAAATCTAGGGCCAGAATGAATACATAATTCAATGGAACTGCAATGGTATAATACGGCGATATTGTTCCCTGAAATTAGTGATGAGGGATTACAATTCATACCTCATGTGTCTACAGGAAACAGATTTAATATCTCGACATCCGTACGCATTAAAAAGTTATAGAATCCTGCGGAAAGATGTGGAGGCGGACCGAGCTAGCGGAGGAGTAGCCATTTTCCTCAAAAACGATATAGGTACGTCGGAAGTTCCTATTATTACAAACCTGCTGGCAATAGCAGTAAAATTAGCAGTACCCGTTAACCTCACTATCTGCAATATATACTTACCCAACGCCGATTGGATATCGCAAGAACGTGAAGAGCTGTTAAGGCAACTACCACGACCGTACCTTGTAGCTGGAGATTTCAACGCCCATAATATACTATGGGGTATGGCGTAGAAAGAGTCGTCGACGATACCAATTTAGCCGTGCTTAACAATGGCTCTCCAACATTTTTGAACTCAAGAACTAATACTTTTTCAGCAATAAACCGCTCCTTATGAACGGCGGACGTAACACACAAGATCAAGTGGACCACATTAGACCATCTTCATGATAGCTAACATTTCCCTATGCCATGTCTTTCGGATTTCAACACGCGTTACTCCCAAAAGATAGTTGCTGCAACGCGCAAATTAGAAAACCTATAGAGCTTCCCTGGTCATTCCCGACGTATCTGACACTGTCAATGGAGCAGTAGCGGCTCGGAGCACCGCAATCTTGCGTGCTGCCTAAAACAGCATTCCGGTAGGAAGGGGAACAGCTCACAGAACGTCAGTTCCATGGTGGCACAATAGAGTAGGACAGGCTATAAAGGAAAAGAAGCGCTTTTTTAATACATGTAAGAGGCATCCCACGTTGGAAAATACGATAGTTTTTATGAGAGCCAGACCGCAAGCACGACAGACGATGCTGGAGAGCAAGCGTCATGGAGAGATTACGTATCGTCGATCAACGCATTAACGCCGACAGCCAAGGTATAGTGTAAGATTAAAGCGGTGGCAGGAACAAAGAGGAACCCAGCATCCATCAAACTGAGCGTAAGCGGTCACACACTCGATAGGGCAATAGACGTTGCAGAAGCTTTTGCAGACTAATTTGAAGTCGTTAGTAGTTCCAATAACTACGATGAAGCCCTCCTAAAAACAATTCACGAAAGAGAAACGCGTTTAGAGCTAGACGACCTATAAGGTAATTTACCAATTAACGCTCCATTTCGACAGTACAAAATTGAAGGATTTCGAAAAGGCGAGCATGCCGTTGCTGTTTTTTTCGACCTTGAAAAGGCCTACGACACGGCAAAACGAAATAGAATTGTCCGTAAAATGCACGACTGGGAATTAAAGGGCAACGTCCTAAAATTTGTCGTCTCGTTTTTAGACGACAGAGGCTTCAAGGTGCAAGTGGGCAACAACTTGCCTACTAGAAGTAGTCTAAAAAACGGAGTGCCGCAAGGGTTCAGTTCAGTGTGACTCTTTTTGCCATTGCGGTTAATGACCTAGCAGCATCGGTAGACCCAGCCATCCGTAGATGTCTATACGTAGACGATTTGGATATTTTCCTCTCGGTGCCTAAGGTGAGAACGATCAATAATAAATTGCAGGAGGCGATAAACACGATACTGCTGAATTCGGCAACGATGGGCTTTCGACTCTCCGCGCAGAACACCAAACCATACATTTTTCGATCCGATTTTTTGGACTTACCTTGCAAAACTGTCATGGAAACCACACATCGTAGATCTAGTACAAAAATACAAACTTGCTCTGAACGCATTGAGAGCAATCTCTGGGACTAAGTTTTAGGAAGAAAAAAAAACATTGTTAGACATCTACCGCTCGATGAACTTAGCGAAAATTGATTATGCCTGCGTAGCGTAGTCCGTAAGACAGCGCTCGCATTGCTTGATGCAATACAGAACTCGGCTGTACGATGCTGCCTAGGCGCTTTCCGTACCAGCCTGGTAGCTAATTTACTGAGCAAAGCATGAGTCTTGTCTTTAGATGCAAGACGCGCGTACTTGATCACCAACTACAGCATTAACATAAGAGCGTAACCGAAACATCGGAACTTTGCCTTTATGTTCATAGGCGTGAGTGGGTACATCGGAAAACCCACCATCTCGAGACCGGTCGGCGTGCGTGTACTGGAATTAGCAAACGAGTAAAGATATACGATACCACATACGTACATCACACTACATACATCATGGCGTAAGAGCAGCCATTGTTGTGGGAAATAACATTTACACTTAGTCACTACCACCAGATGCCACAGTATACGTGACTGAACAATACGTGGTATGGCAGGCACTCAAATTCTGCGATCTCTACATTCGACAGCAATATGTAATTGCCATTGATTCTATCAACGTAATCAACGGTCTACGTAAAACAAGTTTCCAAGACCCCATGTCGGTGATGATGACAGACATACTAGAATATCTTAAATTAAATAATAATGAAATTACTTTTATATGGGTACCGGAACACAGCGGTATACCTGGAAATGAAAGTGCAGACGAAGCGGCGCGCGGAGCTGCGTGTCGGGATACAATCGACGTTAACATCCATGTCCCCAGAAATCGAAAAAAAATTTAAAAGAAAGTTAAAACAGAAATGGCAGAACGGGTGGAGGGAAACAATCAACAGCTTAAACAACGTAAAAAAAGATATTAATCGGTGGAAGGGATCTGAAAAACTGAGCAGACAAGATCAAACTAAAATTACAAGATTAAGGATTGGAGATACTAGAATGAGACACTCATACATATTGATCTTTTCAAATCAACCATCTTGTAACTATTGCGACAATCATGCCCTCATAGTTAACCACCTCCTATGTCATCGCGTCGCAATAAATAATATTAGAGGTTTATGTGAGTTAACAAACCATATAGAGGAAATACTCACCACAAAAGAAGGTAGTAAAGGAACAATTAGATTCCTAAAAACAGTTTTAGCATACCAACAAATATAGTGAGGTTAAAGGAGTATAAGATAAAGCGCTAATGACCATAGCAGTCGATGCGCTATAAATAAAAAAATATATCGTTATTATTTGTTATAATGAAGTCTATTTCATTTCTTGTTCTTCAATCTGAGGTCTGCCAGGTTCATTTACGTTACATTTTCGTCTAATAAAAGGTACTCATTATTTTTAACTGTTGCGTTTTTGAGAAAGTGTATGGCCACTGTCGTTGTGTTTTACAACTCTTCCAAGTCTTTCAGTTTTTTTTTTACTTTTGCATTAAAATCCCTTATTATCATATAGTATTTTATTCTATTTTTTTTATAACTTGTATATCGTCATAGAACTTTTCGACTTCATGGTCTGGATATGTCTGCATGATTTTCAAATTTTGTTAAGTATAATTTAAGCAACTATAGAAGATATTGCAGTTGTAGTGATTACATCATTTCTCAATTTTCGTTCTATGTATTAAGAAACCAACCACTCCATAACTCATATTTTTTTCTTTTATAGTACAGTAAGTTTCCCGATTTTAATTTAATTATTTTTTCTCCTTTTATCTGCCTTGTACAACCCAACAACGTCTCACCTTATGTGATATTGTTCTTCTTCTAGTTGTAGACATCTGTATTCGGTTTTTATCGTATTAGCATTGTATTATTTTTATCTAGGTGATTTTATTTTTGATTTTATTTTGCAGTTTTAAATTTATCAATTTTTTGCCTGCCGCGAGGGTGCCCGGGGATCACCGCAACGAGATTTCGAATTATTCACTCTACCGAGATACTTTTTTACAGCAGAATAATTTTGTCATGTGTTAGTGAAAAATAGCAATGAACTGATTAAAAGAACCTCACTTCAGTCAAATAAAATCAAACGTATGTTGATTGTAACTAACTTTGAACTATATAAACCGCCAATTAGTTCTAATGTCGTCTCCTGGCCTCTATCCACGACTAGCAAACATCGGGAGTGGGGTGAGTACCGATTCTCGATTTATTAATATAAAATTAGTTAAATTTCCGGGAGGCGCCACTGGGTTAAACAACCGGCCACGGAGAAGGCTAGGATCAACCCAGAACTCCTATCGACACTAGAACTAGGCACCGTAAAAAAAAAGAAAGAAAAAGACGAGGTCAGCAGTTTCTCCAGTTTTTAATAAAACTCTACCCTGTATTTAATCCTGTTTACTATTTTATATTGTACAACGAATAATAAATAAATTACGAACTAAAGTTTAATAAAAAAAAGGAAAGAATCATCCTACCCTTTGTATGAATTATGATTATTTGTAGAGGTTTCGCCCACTATAAAATACACGCATGCTCGTGTTAACCCTTTTACTTAAGGTTATGAATTATTATTTGTATTGTGCCGCGCGGTTTTACAAAATTATGAGGGTTGTTGTTCGCGTTGTCTCGAGGTAAAATGGCTGTAAGAGCATCTAAGTGAATTCGAGATCAGCACTACGATCTCCCCCAAAAGCTGCCCCTAATTGAAAGGTCGTTCCCCTCACCGACAGCGAGCAATTGCTTCCTATCGTACGTAACCTTAAACTCGTACAATTTGTGTACAATTCCGCGTACCGAACTATTCTATATTCTTACAGGATGTTACGTACATAAATTTAAATAATGCATTACCCTGTATATCAGTTTAATTGAAAATTACTTTTATATTTCTTGACGCCATCTATCGGATTCGTTGGTCACTTTGTGTTGAGCAGACGACATCCGAGGAGGTTTCCGGCATTTTTGACTGTAACATCGTACCTGGTAGTATCTAGGGTTGCGTGAGTGAAAGTTCGTTCTCTAAAATCATCCACGTGTTAGGGACACGATGGAAATTATGTAGTTTCCTTAAATAACTAATTTGCTCCCGCAGCGTAAGTGATTTTGTTTCTTTCTTTAATTAAAGGTAATTTTTATGTCTTTTTGGTTAGCCGCCATGTGCTACCTCATAACTAAGGGCATTCTGGTTATAATTTAAAGCCCACCAGGGAAAGTTGTGACTTCGTTGCGATCGTGGGGTATTCCTATCGTCACCGGCCATTCTTACCACCATCCGGCCCATGAATTCTAGTCGATACCGAAAGACGAGAGATAACCCTCGACGAATATTGTGTTGGAACGATTCTAAATATTTCTAAGGCCTACTGTTGGAATTAATTAAATCACAGAAAAAGGGTATAACAGCATCCGACTTTCGGGTTGTGTTATGTGTGTACTTTAAAATTTAAGTAATGATTTTGTAGATTTCACTTTCGTGAGGAATTAGTTTGACACGACTTGCTATTTCAAATTGCTTACAGGACTACGTGGCGGAGAAAGTACTTTCTACGCACCTGTGGAAACTCCTGTGTTGTGGTAAGTGATTTTATATGTTTTACCTCGTAGTCAACCAGGTCGCTCACGAAACCGTGTGAATATTAATTCCGTAGTAATTTTTCTTGCTTATTGCTTATTGTGTATGACGTATGCTGTGTACTCCCAATATTTATTATGATATTGTAATATTAAGGCCGTACTTATTATCATTATTTCATGTATCTTGCATGCTATGTGCAACTGAGATTTACTATAAATCTACTCTTCGTTATTCATGTAAACCAAATTTATCTATGTATTGTGTGTTGCCGATACTACTGATTTTCTGTAATGAGAATTCTTATATCCTGTGATAATCATCAACGATTCTAGATTAAAGTTGTTATTGTGGTTACTTGTTCTTTTATGACAACATACCTTTCTCTTTAGATCGTCGTTATCTAATCACAAACGCTGGCTACTTGAACAGCCGAGTAGAAGGGATTACGAACCTAACATCTTGTTACAGGTGCTACCATTCTGTTGTGAGCGGACAGAAGTCACTTTGGGGATAAGCTCTGGCGCCCTTAAATATCTTTTCATTATTATCTAGGAACCCTACCCTCTCACCGACTATTGTGAGTTGGCCGTGCAGGTTCGTAAAATACCTAAAGCTTGTAACAAGGACCTTTTTATCCCTGCTGTCCCCCGTGAACAAAACCGGTGTCTGCCTTCAAATATCTGCAGCGATATGAATTTATGCAAAAAAAGAAACCCACGGTGTTATCTCAGGTAGGTGAAACCAATGTATAATATTATTATATTTAAGGACTAAACTAATTATTGAACTTACAGCTAACAAAAAAAATCAAATAGAACTTATCTTAAACTAAACTTATCTTGTTTGTTGTAGGGTATCGCAGCTGGTGGTGACTGTGCCCGAGGTGGAACGAGCAGATAAGGGGGTAGTCCGACAACCTGTTTACGTCCGGAACCGCTGCTGGAACCCGGTGGTGGTTCCCTAATTTTTTTTTGTCATATAAATATACCGAAGGTGGAGACTTGGTGGTACAAAATCACACTTACCCACGATGTTGTTGGGGATGTAAGATGTTGCCCTGTGTTTAAAATCCGGTTCACTAACCGTAAGCATAAGGTTTGTTATTACCACTAATGCTTTTATTTAGTTGTAGATTATAGCTGCTTAATTCCCCTTAGGAGTCTATTAGCCCAGGTACCAATATACGTATACCAGCCAACTAATTGACTTTATGCCGCCAATATTCTTACGCACAGGTAATGCCACAACCTTTCGAATACGTGTTTTTGGAGAAAGTGAAGAATTCCTTTGTGATAGCAGCGATAATCTATCAAAGGGTCACCAATAGGTCGCTATACAAATTTCCAGCACGTTAAGTTGCCTATACTTCGGCGTTTGGATCTTTAACACGTTACATGATGCCAAGTTACCGTCTGGTTAAAACATGTTAACCGCAAAATAGTCTGTAGGCGTTAAATCAGCGCAATTATTACACTGAAGCATACTTACCTGAAGTTCGTTTTAAACCATTAACGCCGTGCGTGGTCCTACGGCCACGGGGCCGTACTTATTTTCAAATGCTTTATTACGTATGACTAATGGTTTGAAGAGCGACACATGTCATAAATATACCCTAGATTGGTAAGAGTAGGTAGACAGAATTTCTTGACAGTCAGTTGTATTCAAATTTTTGGAAAAGTGTGGTTACCTCTGTAGAAGACAAAAAATATGGACATTCGCTTTGAGTATGTATATTTATTCTATGATTTAGTTATTTTTGGTAATTACTTTCGCATTTATACATTTAGATATACTTCAATCATAATGTTTACATACAGTTTGCACATCTCAATCCCAAAAAAGTACATTATATATATATTTTTTTTAGAAGGGGATTTTCTCTCGCTGAGGCGATGGACATAATTTTTAATGATGATGTTGAGGGAGATGTATTTATAGAACCTCCAGAGACACATGTCGACACTGACCAGGATTCAGGAGACGAGGATGATGGCGGGTAGGATTTAGATTTATAGCATAATTTCAATAAGTATGTTACGGACGAAATTTTTATTAAGTACGCCTATGTATTTTGACTTGAAATTAGATTCGGGTTTTGACGCCCTCTACCGATCGTTTTCTCGTTGGTTGTGATTTGACGGAAAATCGTCATACGGCGAATTACGTAAAATGGTCTGTGCGTGTTGAATATTACTTATATCCGATACCATCCGGAAAAATGGAAATCCAATTATAATTAGATTAATTATATAGGATATTTGAAGCGTTACAGGGTAAGCTATTGCAGCCGTTTATTAAAATTCGTTCGTAATGTTTTCTTCATTTTAACAGCCATTTTTCTTTCCTCCACTTCGAAAATTTTGCGTTCTCGATAAGAGGATATTGGAAAAATACTTCTAATTAAGTAATCACGTTACCGTACACGTGTGCTGTCGGAAGGCGGTTTCCACGCCACGAAAATAAGGTCTTGCTAATCCTTCCCGGGGCAAATATTTCTACACGTGGATGACACGACGGGGTTATCAGCCACCTGTTAGACGTCACTACGTACCTGTTTTGTTAAACCGAAATACTGTTGAATACCCAGGGCCGACGTTAATTGTATTATCAGCCACCTGTTTGGTTTCGCTATATACAGTAGTCGAGGCACGGGTTTTGTTTATATATATATATATATATATATATATATATTTCATGAATTATTAATACGAATTGTTTTAGCTTAATTATCCTTTGTGAGTGGGTGTGTGACACGATTCGTGTGTAATGTTTATTACAGGCCACTGAAGGGGAAAAACGTTTTTCTTCGGGCTAGTGGATGCTGAAATTCGGGTGAGTTATTTGAATTAATCTTATGTATATCGTTGTCACGAAAAATTACTCACAAACTTTTGTACTCAAAATTAACGTTCGTCAATGCATATAATGTGTAGCTACCAATAAGGTAATTACGATCATTGAATTTACTGTCTCGCGTACTGTGTGTAGATGAAGGACATTTACTTCGAATTATTGTAATTGTGTGTGGTGGGTTGCCGATACTGTAGGCATCTACATATTAAATCTTTTCTATAATTCTATAAATTTACTTGTTACGAAATCAAAGGTTAATACCGTTGTTAATGATTATTGAGAACTTTTCTAGTCTTTAGTATCTCCGAATTCGATGTATAGCGACTTTTGATTATTATAAATGAAACTGTGATAGATGTTAATTATAAACTGAAAGCGATTAAATTTGTTAATTCTTTCTCACTCGAACAGCTGAGTAGAGGGATTACGAATCTTCTAGTGTGTTACAAGTTCTGAACCATTATGTTGTAAGCGAACGGAAGTATTACTTTGGATCAGCTCTAGCGCCCTGAAACATCTTTTATATATTTATTGTGGACCTCCCCATCTCCGACTATTGCGAGTTTGGTCGTGCAAGGTTCGTAAAACCAAAAAGCTTGTAACAAGTAAGCACATTTGTTCATTTTATATTTCTACAGAATTGTTGATAATCTTACGTCTCGTCCGTTACGTGCTAATGCGGAAATTAGATTACTAAATAATGATAGAGGAGGTACTGATTATGAAATAAGTGAAACTTTGCTGCCACAGGCAGCACCTGGTGCATCGGGACTTTCGGAGATTATTCAAACCTCGTTGTCGAAACGGATTGCTGAAAAACCCAAAGTTATACCGCGATGGGAAAAAGGTGTCGATTCTATCACAAAACAAGAAGATTCATTTTCTTATCCGGATTATTCGAAATTTGCAAATTTGTCAATAACTGAAATATTTATAGATGAGACCATTATTCATTACTTAGTGAAAGAAAGTTAACGATATGCGTTATTTTTGAACTGTCCTGATCCTAAAATATCTGCAGATGAAATTCGTTGTTTCATAGTCATTTTATATGTAAGTGGGTACAATAATTTACCATCTAAAAGACATTATTGGTATTCTGGGAATGATATAAAAAACGTAGCTGTCTCTCAAGCAATGCGAAGAGATAGATTTTTGCAAATATCTCGTTTTCTGCACTGTGCTGACAACAGTAAAAGCATGGAAAGTTCGGCCATTTATGGAGATGTTAAAAAAACGATGTATAGAACATTTTGTTCCTGAAAAAATATTCTGGCAAGCATGGCTGCAAGCAGTTCATTCGTGGAAAACCTATCAGATTTGGCTACAAAATGTGGTGCTTGAATTCGACAGATGGCTATTTAATAAATTTTGAATTGTATCAAGGAAAGGGCCCTAACTCAAACGTTGACTACGAAAAAGTTTTTGGTAAAGCAGCCAGTCCACTATTAGTTCTCTTAGATGAACTTCTGGATGAGAAAAGAAATCTCAAATATGCACTTTATATGGACAATTTATCTTCTGGTGTAGCATTATTTCCGTTTCTTTCGTCACAAAATTATTCAGCAATTGTTACCAATTTTTAATTTAATTCTCAAACAGAAACATCAGTATATATACCTAAAACGTCTCATATGGAATACTTGTTGACTTAGAATTAAATCAAGTCAGAATAATTGATATATTTTGGTTGATAAAGTAAAGCATTTAATGCTTGTAGTGTACGTATCAGGTGGTTATGTTACAGTTTAAGTAATGCAGTTTTCTATAATTAAAAAACAATGTACGTTTTTTTAATAAAAAAATTTATTTCTTAACATTATATAATTTATCGTTAAAAATGTATATACATAAGCTACACAATATCCAAAACTTTAACGTAAATGCATAAATACATTATGTTTAAATAATTTTGTTGAAGTTTATGTTATCATTTACATACATTGTAGGAAAAAATTATTGTACCCCTTACAACTAAAGACGCATACATAATTATAATAATAATAATATAATTTTAAGTACTAAAAGTCTATAAAATTATCATATTAATGTTACCATTTTCGTCTGCTACCAAATTTATTTTACTAAACTTGTTTACTAAAGAAATAAAAATTCGTATAAAATAAACATTTTGTGTCCCTGTAATATCTATATCGACAGTTGGAAAATTAAAACTATAAAATAACTAACGAATTGCCCAGCTTTCTGTTAACTATAGCGGCTACATTGACCCTACAATGTTATAGAATTTATGCATACACAACTTCCAAATAAGACTATTCCATCTCAAATTTATATTTTTAAAAATAGTACTAACAAAGACAGTCTTGCATTGTCCAGTGTAAAATATCAAACCGTAAACGTCATTTTTGGGCGTTGGTATTTAACAAATTATATTAATTTATGGTACGTTTGTAGACCTGTTTTGTCATATAAACGTATAAATGCATTTTGTACAGTAATGCAGTTACTTGTTCGTTCACATTTGGTTATTTTTCTCATAAATTTTGAACAGAAGCTAAACTACGGTGACATTAATTTAGTAGAAAGATTATAAAAGTCAAAAAGGTACAAAGTTGTAGTGAATTTATTTTATTCAAATATGATTAAATTTTTTACACAATTTCAATTTAAATTTTTTTGCAACATTCCACACTCGTTTCGTTTTACACTTAACTCGACTTTTACATTAAATGCTAAAGTATTAAATTGATAATTATACAAATCTGACTTTAGGATGTTCAAGACTGATTTATTGCTGTTCGAGCAATCTTAGATGGTTTAAATAAAAGTTGTGGTATAATAGAAAAGTAAATTAAAGTCTAACAAAATGTAATTTATGGCTGATATTTGAATAAACTTATATTGTAACCAGTGAGTATAAAATAAGATAGTACGTTTCTAAACTAAATTTTTTTTATTAACAAGCTGCTTATAAATAAATGTAAATTTATTTAGAAAAAAATATATAAAACGATTGTAATTAATATTTTTAATGTGCCGAAGTACAATGTTAATCGTTACATGTTACGTGTAGATATTTTTTGCACAAAACAATTTTTGGAATTGATGTCTCCGTAATTGTCACGTACACATTATTTGAACGTGCAGACGATGAGGTAGTTTTTACGATAGCATCTTCTATATGAATGAATGTAATCATTTATGAATCAGTTTCCTGTGCAATAAATTGCATTGTTGCGTTATTGGAAAACGCAGGTGGAAAATCAGAAATTAATTTTCGTTTTTGTCAAGGCGTTAAATGAAAACCTCTACAAAGATACTGAAAAATAAATATCTTAAACTTCTTGTTTTCTTTTTAAATTTTGCTGAGATTTTGCATGTTTTTGTTTTTAAATTCATATTTAACTGTATTAGTAGTATTTTGAACAAAGTAATACTAATACAGTTAACACAAATTAATAAATTAAACAAAAATAAAATTAGTTTATTTAAATTTTACATATGTTTCAAGCTTACAAATATAAAGCTCATCTTCAGAAAACTACAAAAAATATATATTAACAAATCATAAAAAGTTAAGATTACAAAAAATTTTAAATTTACATTTTTTGAAAAATGTCAAATTTGAGAATTTGTAACTAAATATTTAAAAAACAAAAAATTGTAAATTTTACAAAATGTTAAATGTAAATTAAAGAAAGATGGTGCAATTTAGAAACAAATCTAAGAACAATTAAGTTTAAAATCATAGTTGAAATTGGTTTGATCGTTCAACGAAAAAATTTTATCTGATATTTTAATATAAATCAACTCTAGCAATTCAAGAATTTGTTTGTTATTTAAGTTGTTAAAAGGATGAAATAATTTGTAAGAACAAAGAAAATGACTATTACCTAAAACATGTTGCGCAAATGTAGATTTCACTGAATTTTGATTATAAATATATTTTGAAGTATTTTTTAAATATCTAAGATGTTCATTAAGTCGAGTTTGGAAAGATCTTTGGGTCATACCAATATAAAATTTTTGACAAGAACAAATTCATTTGTAAACTCCACATTTTTAAAAAATCTAAAAAGTTTAGGATCACGAAAATCTAATTTTGTAACAAATGATTTATTAAAAGTTACTAAATTTTGTTTAATCAACGTTTTCTTCCAATATGATAATCAATTTTTTAAATAAAATCTAGGTCTTCCAATGGGTTCTCCTTTATCGCCTATTTTTGCTGACATTTTCTTAAACAAATTAGAAAGTAAATATATTTCTAAACACCAAATTTTCTTACAAAAAATATTATTTTGGAAGAGATATGTTGATGACATTTTTTGTATTTTTAATGGTTCTAATGATGATGTTCATAACTTTTTAGATTTTTTAAATAATAATTATAATAGAATAAAATTAGCATTGAATTTTCAAAAAATAATAAGTTGCCTTTTCTTGGTTTATTAATTTCTTTAAATAATAATAACACTTTCAAATTTAAAATTTAACTCCACTTTTATTTATATTATTATTATTATTATTATTATTTTTTTTTTTTTTTTTTTTTTGTTTTTTTTTTGTGTTTATAGCGCATCGATTGCTAAGGTCATTAGCGCTTTAACTTATCCTCCTTTCCCCACTATAATTGTTGGTATGCTCCAATTATTTTTATAAATTTTATTGTTTTTTCGATACCTTCCTCTGTGGTGAGTGCTTCTTCTATATTAGTCGTTAACCCACACATACTTCTAATATTATTTAATGCGGCGCATTGACACAGCAAGTGGTTAATTGTGAGCGCATGATTGTCGCAGTAATTACAAGATGGTCGATTCGAGGAGGTTAGCAGGTATACGTGTGTCATTCGGGTGTGACCAATTCTTAACCTTGTAATTCTAGTTTGATCCTGTCTTCCTAATTTTTCAGATCCTTTCCATCGATTAATGTCCTTTTTTATATTGTTTAAGTTGTTGTTTGTTTCTCTCCACTCGTCTTGCCATTTCTGTATCAGCTTTTCTTTTAGAATTTTTTTTAGATTTGCGGGAACATATATGTCAACGTCGATCGTATCGCGACACGCAGCTCTACGCGCTGCTTCGTCTGCACTTTCGTTTCCAGGTATGCCACTGTGTCCCGGTACCCATATAAAGATAATATTCTTTTTATTTAATTTAAGATGCTCCAGTGTGTCTGTCATCATCACCGACATGGGGTCTTGGGGACTTACTTTGCGTAGGCTGTTGATTACATTGATGGAGTCAGTGGCTATTACATAATTTTGTCGATTGGAGAAATCGCAGAATTTGAGCGCCTGCCATACCGCGTATTGTTCTGCGAGGTATACTGTGGCATCTGGTGGTAGTGACCAAGTGTGAATGTCATATCCCACTACAATGGCTGCTCCTACGCCCTGATGACTTTTAGATCCATCAGTGTAAATGACGGTCGAGTCTGTGTAATTATCCATGATTTTTTCGAAGGCATTTCGGTGTTCCTCTGCGGTCCTATTTGCTTTCAGTGAGTTGTTCAATTCTAAATGCACTGATGGTTCCTCTCTAGTCCACGGCGGGTATTCTGTTATATTTGTCGTCAGTGGGAGTGGAATCGTATATCGCAATTTGTTTGTTAATTCCAGTACTCGCACACCGGCCGGTCTTGATATAGTTGGTTTTCCAATGTACCCGCTTCTACCTCTGAACATAACGACAAAATTCCGATGTCTCGGTTGCGCCCTTATATTGATACTGTAGTTGGTGAGCAAGTACGCACGTCTCGTTTTTAAAGGTGAGACTCCTGCTTCACTCAGTAGACTTGCTATCGGGCTCGTGCGGAAAGCGCCTAGGCAGCATCGTACAGCCGAGTTCTGTATTACATCAAGCAATGCGAGCGTTGTCTTACGTGCAGAGGCATACGCTACGCAGCCATAATCAATTTTCGCTAATATCATTGACCGGTAGATGTCTAACAGCGTTTTGCGTTCTCCCCCAAACTTAGTTCCAGAGATTGCTCTTAGTGCGTTCAGAGCAAGTTTGCATTTTTGTACGAGCTCTAGAATGTGTGGTTTCCATGTCAATTTGGAGTCGAAGGTAATTCCTAGAAATCGGATCGTTTCTTTGCCGACTATAGGTGTTTCGTTTAAATGTAAGAGCGGTCCATAGTGTGGTTTTCTCATTCGACAAAAATGCATGGTTTGCGTCTTAGACGCTGAGAATCGAAAGCCCATCTTTGCCGAGTTCACCAGTATTTTATTAATTGCCTCCTGCAGTTTATCATTGATGGTTTTCATTTTAGGCGCCGAGAAGAAAATTGCCAAATCGTCAACATATAAACATCTACGAATGGCTGGATCTACCGATGCTGCTAGATCATTCACCGCGATGGCAAAAAGGGTCACACTGAGCGTGGACCCTTGCGGCACTCCGTTTAGTAAGCTTCTTCTGGAAGACAATTCGTTGGCCACTCGTACTCTAAAACTTCTGTCGTCTAAAAACGAAGCGACAAATTTCAGGACGTTGCCCTTTAATCCCCAATCGTACAGTTTACGTAAAATTCCCTTTTGTCTTGCCGTGTCGTAGGCCTTTTCGATGTCAAAAAAAACAGCTACTGCATGCTCGCGTTTTCTGAATGCTTCTAGAACCGCTTTTTCTAGGTATACGATTTGGTCTAACGTCGATCTGCGCTGTCTAAAGCCTGCTTGGTGTTCGACGAGGAGCTGGTGAGACTCCAAGTGCCACATAATCCTGTCACTTACCATCTTTTCTAAGATTTTCCCTAAACAGCACGTTAGACTAATCGGCCTGTAGCTGGAGGGTTGTGTGAGATCTTTACCTTCTTTTGGGATCGTCACGATCACGGCTTCTTTCCAGGCGGTAGGATATGTACCTTTGTTCCAAATCTTGTTATATAAAGTCAGAAGTAGATCTTTTAAAGTAGGGAAACCTTCCCTGACAAATTCGTAGGGGATTCTATCTGGTCCTGGTGCAGATTTTTTGCATTTTTTTAAGGCCTCTTCAAATTCAGTTTGTCTAAATGGGGCGTTAATCGGTAGGTTACCGTGTTGCTCATCTAGCTCTAACAGCTCGTGATTCGTTTCTAGGGAGGTCGCATCGTGGTTATTGGAACTACTGACGGTTTCAAATTGGTCCGCAAATGCTTCTGCAACGTCTATTGCCTTATCCAGCGTGTGACCGTTTACATTGAGTTTAATGGATGCTGGGTTTTTCTTTGTCCCTGCCACCGCTTTAATCCTACGCCATACCTCGGCTGTCGGTGTTAATCTGTTGATCGATGATACATAATCTCTCCATGACGCACGTTTGCTTTCTAGCATCGTTCTTCGTGCTTGCGCTCTGGCTTTCTTAAAAGCGATCATGTTTTCTAAGGTCGGTTGCCTCTTAAATATATTAAAGAAGCGCTTCTTTTCCCTTATAGCTTGTCTCACTCTCTCGTTCCACCATGGAACTGGCGTTTTTCGAGCTGTTCCCCCTCCTACCGGAATGCTGTTTTGGGCAGCATGCAGGATTGCGGTGCTCAAAGCCGCTACTGCTTCGTCGACAGTGCCAGATAACTCGGGAATAACCAGAGAAGCTCTATATGTTTCCCAATCTGCACGTTGCAGTAACCATCTTTTGGGAGTAACGCTCGAATGGTGTCGGAGTCCGAAAGACATAGCTATAGGGAAATGGTCGCTGTCATGCAGGTGGTCTAATGTGGTCCATTCGATCTTGTGCGCTACGTCCGCCGTGCACAGGGAGAGATCTATCGCTGAGAATGTATTAGCTCTCGCGTTCATGAACGTTGGTGAGCCATTGTTCAGCACTACTAAATTGTTATTGTCGACCACATTTTCTACCCGAGTACCTGCCGCGTTTACGGTGGCAGAACCCCATAGTTTATTATGGGCGTTGAAATCCCCAGCCACAAGATATGGTCGTGGTAATTGTCTTAAAAGCTCTTCAAGTTCTTGTGATCCCCAATCGGCGTTAGGCAAGTATATGTTGCAGATAGTGAGGTTAACGGGGCTTGCTAGTCTTACCGCTATTGCCTGCAGGTTTGTGACAATAGGAACTTCCGACGAACCTATATCGTTTCTGAGGAGAATGGCTACTCCCCCACTAGCTCGATCCGCCTCCACATCTTTCCGTAGGATTCTATATCCTTTTAATGCGTACGGACGTCGAGGTATCAAATGTGTTTCCTGTAGACACATTAAGTATGGGTTGTAATCCCTCATCAGTAGTTTTAGGGAGCAATATCGCCGTATCAGACCATTACAATTCCATTGAATCATATATTCATTTTGTCCCTCCATTTAAAATTGATTAACTTAAAACTAATATATAAATATTGACAAACGTGTATAAATACGACGAACAGACGAATAAAATAACAGGTAAGTAAATAAATGCTCTGGACGTACACGTATAAATAACAAATAAGTGTATAAATAGAAATCTAATAAATAATATATACTCTGGACAACAGACACATATATCACAGGTATTATCACAAAAATTATCACAGATTAGGTAGACCCCTTTCGGGGTTTTCCTTTAGGCCAGCCTTTTTTTTTCTTTGATATTTTACTGGAAGCTTCCGAGCTGCCGGTGAGCTCGTCTTCCGTCGTATAGCTTGACTCTGCTCGCTCTATTCTTTTTCTTTTTTCAGATCCTACGTCTGAAAATGCAGGACCTTGACTAGACACAGAGTTCACGCGTGATCTCGTTGTTGGGGTTTGAAAACGCTGAACTTGTGTATCCTTGGATACAAATACTTCTTTTAGCATGGTGACCAGTGTAGGTACCAGCTCTTTTACTAGCTGGGTGGTATCAATTTGTTGTTTTTTCTCCACCATCTTTGCATAAGAAATGCCCTGCTGTGGGCTAGACAGTACTATTTTCTTTCTAGCTTCAGGGTATGAAATGTTCTCTCTTACTTTAATTTCCTGTATTGCCGATTCTTGTTTGTATGTCGGACACTGTCTGGATATAGCTAAATGTTGACCTTTACAGTTAACGCATTCTAAGGGGTTTTCGCAGGGTCTCCCTTCGTGCAACTCTTTTCCACAGACACACACTTGCATGTTTTCGCATCGTTGTGCCGTGTGGCCGAACTTCTGGCACCGAAAACATCTCATTGGGGCAGGAATGTAGGCGCGTACGGGTAATGACAGGTAACCCGCTTTAATTTTACTTGGTATTTTCGGGACATTGAAAGTAAGTATATGGTTAGGAGTATCTTGTAATTCTCCGTTTACTTTTTTCTTTATTCTACGCACTTCTTTAACGCCTTGACTTTTAAGTTCAGCACATATTTCGTCTGTCGTGCAGACTAAAAGATCTTTACAGTTAATAACTCCTCTACTTGAGTTAAGTGTATTATGAGGGGTAACCTCAATCTTTGATTCTCCTAAGCGTTCCGTTTTTAAAAGTTTATTAGCTTGAGCTGAACTAACAGTTTCAACTAATAATCCCTCCCTAACTTTTCTTATGTTCTTAGTTTCTCCGATTAACCCATACAATTGCCTCTGAATAACAAACGGACTATCTTTGCTAAAGTCGCCATCGACTTTCCTAACGACCAGAAACCGGGGGGTTACCGCCTTTTCCTGGCTCGTAAAGAGGTGTTTAGAAGGACTCTTACCTTCACCCGGATTTAAGGGGGCGGGTGCCCCTGCTTTGTCGTAAGAAATAGTATTCATATTAATCCCACGAGTTGGGACGAACTAAATGTCCAGTGCGGCAGTGCGCCCTTACCACACCAAGGCTATTTACATGAAAGGGTCGCCAGGTACTTTCAGGACAACCGTTCACGACTTCGTAACGTGAAGCCATTCATCCATCGGCACGGTACGTATAACACCTTAGATTTACGGATTTTTTTAGAGGTTTACTCCTCTGCGGGCCAGGCGGTAAAGCCAAGCCCCCCGTCCGAGCAGAGACATGACCTAACTCTGACGGTGTGTACAAGAAGAAGAAAGTTTCTTCTTCAGGTCCATAGGGTACCACGGGTTTGGCGATCCCCGTACTGCCTATGTGAAAATAGACAGCCCCTGTAGGATTTTTGATTCAGGGTTTACTCCCCTAGATCCGTCGCCTTTTGCAAAAGCAGGGTCACCTCTTGCAGGATGTAGCCGAAGCTACGGGCGAACGGTCTTGGACACTGAGAGGCTAAAACGGGTGTCGCCGTTGGCTGCACACCCTTGTATTACGCATCAAGTGTCCCTGGTCTACGACCTTGACCCCTATTATTATTATTATTATTATTATTATTATTATTATTATTATTATTATTATTATTATTATTATTATTATTATTATTATTATTATTATTATTATTATTATTATTATTATTATTATTATTATTATTATTATTATTATTATTATTATTATTATTATTATTATTATTATTATTATTATTATTATTATTATTATTATTATTATTATTATTATTATTGAGCAAATTACAAGAAAAAAGATTCCGAAGAGATATTTCATTGGAAAAAGAAATCTTAAAATCGTTACCTTTACTAATTTCTTAAAAAAATTAAGAAAATCTGGTATAAAAGGAACCGAAAAAAATTTGTTAGTAGAATTTGTTGAAATTGGTATTAATTTAGTGTAAGATTTATTACAATGTTTATATAAGTGTTTGTGATAAACATTATAAATAATGTTTAAAGGAATATGATTAATACAAACTAAATAAATAATAATATGTAATTCAATTTTATAATTTTTAATTGATAAAGGAATAAATAGTAAGAAGTCTGTTGAAAAAATAATGAAATGAAGCTAGTTTATGAGAAATATGGTGATTTGAGTCAAACGGTATTAAATGGTTGTAGTTGTAGGTTTTCCATAAATTTCAAATTCGAAAGTGTTATTATTATTTAAAGAAATTAATAAATCAAGAAAAGGCAACTTATTATTTTTTGAAAATTCAATAGTAAATTTTATTTTATCATGAATATTATTTAAAAAATCTAAATAAAATAAAGTTATGAACATCATCATGAAAACCATTAAAAATACAAAAAATGTCATCAACATATCTCTTCCAAAATATTATTTTTTGTAAGAAAATTTGGTGTTTAGAAATATATTTACCTGCTTTCTAAATTGTTTAAGAAAATTTCAGCAAAAATAAGTGATAAAGGAGAACCCAATGGAAGATCTAGATTTTGTTTAAAAAATTGATTATCAAATTGGAAGAAAACGTTATTTAAACAAAATTTAGTAACTTTTAATAAATTATTTGTTACAAAATCAGATTTTCCTGATCCTGAACTTTTTAGATTTTTTTAAAATGTGTAGTTTATAAATTAATTTGTTCTTGTCAAAAATTTTTTATTGGTATGACACAAAGATCTTTTCAAACTCGACTTAATGAACATCTTAGATATTTAAAAAATACTTCAAAATATATTAATAATCCAAATTCAGTGAAGTCTACATTTGTGCAACATGTTTTAGATAATCGTCATTCTTTTTTTTCTTACAAATTATTTCATCCTTTTAACAACATAAATAAACAAATTTTGAATTGCTAGAGTTGATTTATATTAAAATATCAAATAAAAATTTTTTGTTGAACGATCAAACCAATTTCAATTATGATTTTCAACTTAATTTTTCTTAAATTTGTTTCTAAATTGCACCAACTTCCTTTAATTTACATTTAACATTTTGTAAAACTTACATTTTTTAATTTTTTAAGTATCTAGTTACAAATTCTCATATTTGACATTTTTCAAAAAATGTAAGTTTAAAAATTTTTGTAATCTTAACTTTTTATTAAATGTTAATATTTTTTATAGTTTTCTGAAGATGAACTTCACAATTGTAAGCTCGAAACATATGTAAAATACATTTTGAAAGTTTTAATTTATTATTGGAAGACTGAGAATTTAAATAATATTAATAAATAACCAAAAACAATGTATCCCTTTAACAATTTAAAAATAAAAACCGTTTTAAAAAAACCAAAAAAGTTTTAGTTAAAAAAAAACGCTAATATAAACTTTTTGTCAAAACGTTAATTTTTGTCGCACTAAATTAGGCACTGACGTTACCTTCAATGTAAAGTTGTTTACCTAGATGGACTTAACCAAAAAAATATAACTAATAATATGCAATAACTTATTGATTGCAATCAATCATGTTTTTGATATTTTACTAAAATTGTATATAGTAAAATTTAACTATCCTTATTGCTTAGGTTATTAAAAGCGGTGCAAAATTTAGATAAATATTTGGTGTATATTGGTATATACATTGGATACCGTTACAATAACTATCGAGAACGTTTTTAAACAACCAAAAGTTTTGGTCCGGTGCTAATTGCCTAATAAAACGACCAAAATATTACTACATTTCTATAAGAAAAGTATAGCGATCGTTTATTTTTTCAAAAAAAATTTTTTGTTTAATTAATTGTCCCAAATAGCTCAACTACGGAAGAAAATTCTTAAAACAAGAAGGCATTTTATGCAACAACATGAAAAATGGATGCCACAACGTGGATTTGTAACAACGGAGCTTCACAAAACATCATACGTGCTAAAAATTATTTTCAAACCTATAAGCGTTTTGTATCTTCTGTAAATATTACGTTGGCTAACAACCAAGTTATGCTTGCATTTGGATCTGGTAGTATAGCAATTGAAATCCAAGTAAATAATGTATGGAGTGAACATTACATGTCAAACGTGTGGAACCCTGAACACACAAAATTACAATATCTTAAGATTATGTTGTAGCCGGTCCTGGTGTTGTTTAGTGATTTTGTCCACAACACCCTAATAATAATAAAGTAATAAAATAATTAAACGTATTTACATTAAACCACACAAAATAAATGAAATAATTAAAATTCAAAATAAAATAAATAACATAAAATAACATAATTTAGAAAATGAAACTTAAATTAACCCGGCAGTGGTGGCGCCCCCTGTTTGTTACACACCCGGTGGCGCTGGGTCTGTAGTACCCAGCGCCAGAAACAACTTAGATTATCTTTTTTGAATCAAAATTTGAATAAAATATAAATTTACGTCAAAGACCTGTATTTCTTGGACTATAATAAGACATACTTAGTGAATTTTTTCGTAGTTATCAACAATTTCGCCTTGAAAATAGAAAGTGCTATAATACCTCTTCTTTGCAACAAAAAAAATACCAGTTAAGTCAAAAACAGATTTATTGCACAAAATTAAGGAACGCAAAATAAACATTATTCTAATATGTCAAGACAAAATCAAAATGAAAAATGATTGCACACAATTCGAACACATAAACTGGGCATGCTCAAGACATACGAATTTATGGCATGATAAACAGTAATATTTTGTTTTTCTATCCTTTTTACAAAAATAACAGCGCCGCTTTGTGCCTTGTGGGATAACCTCTGCTTCCTGATGATCTCGGGTTAGATCAGCAGCCTCTTCGCGCTTTTCTCTAACAGCTCTAGGGACATTCTTTTCCAGGACCCTTCGCCGCGTATGCTCTTCGGTCAGTGATAAAGAAAGCCTTTTCAAAAATAATCTTCTAATCGTTTCTCCTTCTTGCCCTTTATTGTTAGAAGTGAATATTATTTGGGCGTTAATTCCAGCTAAGTTCAAAAGTGAATAAAATATCACCATCGGCCATCGCCTTGTATTTCTAGCAACGTTATATGTTGCACAGAGTTCATCAACTGTGTCGACACCGCCTTTAGTACTGTTGTAATATGTTATAATTTCGGGCTTCATTTGCTTTCCAGTGTTCATGTCTATGTCATCACTATGATGCATACTCGACGTCAATACAACATTTTTTCCCTTTTTGGGAACATATGACACAATAGTCATATCTTTTGAAAAACCAAACATGCTTGAATTAACTGGCCGATCCTTTGTATTTACGAATTCTGGTGGAAGTTCCCGTTTATTCTTTCACACAGTTCCAACATAAGTTAATCTGTGCTCATTCAAAAGCTGAGAAACAAGGGGAAAACTGGTAAACCAATTGTCTGCCGTAACATTCCTTCCTGATCCTGATATTGGTGAAATTAGTCGTTTTACAAGACAAGTTGGATCATTAGGAAGTCTGAATGCACCCTCGGGCTGTTGACCGGGATACACTTCCAAATTCAAAGTATAGTGAATCGACTACTGCATATATTTTCAAACCATACTTATTGGGCTTATTTGGGATGTATTGTTTGAAGATGCACCGTCCCCTGAAAGCTTCGAGCTTTTCATCTATTGTAACACAATCGCCGACAGTATAATATTTTTTGCAATTTGAATTGAATAATTCAAAAAAATCTCGTATTGCTGCCAGTCTGTCCGTTGATTTTCTCTCTTCTCTTGTCTCCTTATCTTCGAACCGTAGAGTACGTAATAGAAAAAGAAATCTTTGTTGTGACATTGTAAGCCAAAACCTTTCGATCCCTGTACCGCTTCTGTCCCAAAGCTCAGCAACATTCAATCGGGCGGCTCTTAGAGTTCCTGCCAGATATAAAAGGCCTAACAAAGCTTTCATTTCTATAGTATCCGTTGGTCTACATGAACGTTCACGGCGAAACTGACCATGTATTTGTGTAATATATTTGTTGGTATTTTCTACCAGCATATCCACCATTTCTTGGGTAATATATAAATTCCAGCATTCCAAAATAGTTTTCGCGTCTCTTGCTACGCCTGTAACTCTAGGTTTCTCTTTTATAACATTTGCGGATCTTGTTTTACGAGCTGGTGGCGGATGCTTGAACCACTGTGTTCCATCTTTACCAAAAAGAGATGGATTTCTATGCCCATCCGGTTCTTCTTCGGGCTCTACATCACTGCTCTGTTCTACCTCTTCTTTAATATCCATATCACACTGCACATCTTGCTCGGAAACATTTTCATCAGCGTCACTTTCTTCTGACGACAGTAGTTCGCCTCCATCTTCCTCTTCCGCTTCATATTCTGCCAGCAGTCGCAACAAACGCGCTTGCTCCTTCTCATAGTAACTCATTCTATGACAAATATGAACCGATGAATGAAATAATACTAAAAAAATTGAAATATATTACTTACCTTATGAATATGTTTTGTAACTCACAGAAAAAAAATTGCTACATCACCGGTGGCGCTGGGTCTGTGAGATCTTTTTGTAAATATCACAAAAACTATAAATACCTCAAGTTGGACCGTTCTCTACTCAACTGGTGACAGCAGCGTGTAGGCACTTATAAGAGCGCGTATCCCCACCTCCGTTATTTTTTACGTAATAGGGGGAAGTACTGCGCATTGGGTCTAACAGACACAGCGCCACCACTGCAGGGTTAATTCCGTGTGGCTCTGTATATATCCTGCTGTTGAATCCGTCGACAGCGCCCTCTATTGGTTTGTGTACGATTCTGTTATACTTCAATGTTGTTTTAAACTAAAACACAAAATAAAATATGTTTTTTTTATACCCGTGTTTTTCGGTAATTAATTAACGCAAATCTCCTTGCCAGCGGTACCTTTTCTTGCGTTTATCTGGATAACTGGAACCGGTAGATTTGACAGGTAAGTTTCTAAACAATCTCGTCGAATTTTTCGAACGTTGACCTCAGGTGCTTTTTTAAATGCAATTTAAAAACTTCCTGTACGTAAAAAAATACGATTTTTGGACTTTTAAGAATCAAATTTAATTAAATTCAACTAGATAAAACGATAATTAATATTAAATCGGTGTTTTCTATAATTTTTCCAAGGTCGCAACTAGACCTGGAACTTGCGGTGTAAATGATTGGATGAAATCGAATGAAATACACTTCAATATGTATTTATGAGATACGTAACACGACACGGAAACAAAACGGATTTCAGGTGTATTTGATTATGTCACAGGTACGGAGTTATATAAACTTGTCAAACCACTCGACAGATAAATAAAACCGCCTTCAACACTTACGGCAAGCACTAAGATACACTACGAACAGACAACTTTCGGTGTTCGACAATAACTAACAAGGATAACCAAATACAACACTCTAAAATACAACAATTACTAAATATACAGACGAATTAATGAAAATACGTGAAAATTATTTGCTGTTTGTTGCGACAGGTGAAACGCAGGTCCCGATCGTTGCAATGACTGGTCAGGTATTAACCAGGTCGAACAAATGCTCCAGGTACAGGCGGTAGTTGTTAATTGGATTGCTGGTTAACTAACGGTTAGTTTTCAGGTTTGGCAGGCAGTTTTCGGCATGGTCGATAGATAGTTCAGAGACGCCGCTCGGACGACGACGAAAAAAATATCATCCTACACGGTACAACCGTTTTTATATTTATATTTTATCCTTCTTTCAATGCCGGTTTTAGAAAGGGGATCGTCTTGGCGCTGGTGGCATATACGCGGATGTGGGTAAAGTCTATGCACCATTTTAAAATTTGTTTAAAATGGAAGACTTTATGTTCGTTTCGTTACAATGTTCAATTTAGACATAATAATAAAGTTCGTGCAAGTGCTCGCTGGCAAAAAGCAAACATTACAAGTATGGCATGAAAGACTTGGGCATCAAAACAAATTTAATGTCGAAAGGGTTTTGAAGCAGGTTGGTATTAACCTGAATAAATTGCAAACTGAACCTTCTTCTTCGATGGTTGTGCCTTAAGTAAGGCACATTGCTTGCTTTTTAAGAGTCGTGACGAATACAGACTTAAAGTCGTCGGTGAAAAGATTCGCGCGGACGTGAACGGACCTATGAGTTCAAACTCAGTGGGCGGCCAAATAGTATGTCTTATTTAAGAACGACTTTAGCAGATACCGTCGAATTTTCTTCATCAAACATAAAAATGAAGTATCAAATTGTCTGGAGCAATCTTTGAACGAGACCAAGAATGATAGTCATACTGTGAAGGTATTTTTGGCATAGTTCCGAATTTGCTTGCACACCGGTACGAAAAATTTTGTCATTGCGTGGTATAACGTGTCGTCTAGTTTCGCCATACATTTCACAACAAAATGAGGTTGCGAAACGCGAAAACAAGAATATTGTAGAGTTTGCGAAATCTATGCTTGCTGTGAGCGTTTTGCCAAAGTCATTGTAGGCAGAAACCTGTTACACAGCTAAATATCCACTCAATCGCTTCGGTAAAACTCCAACAAATAGATCGAGTCCTTTGGAATTATGGACTGGTTACAAAATGACCAAATTGGATCATTTAAAAGTTTTCGGAACGGAATGCTACGTTCATGTTGTTAAACAGGTTCGCAAAAAATGGGACAATAAGAGTGTTGCTGGTCATTTTGTCAATCACCCCGTGTAAATACTAACCTACAATATGAGTCGTACATAAAATATTCCTATACGGTTTTCTAAGACTCCTACATTTATCTCGGATTCTACTAACAGAAAAGCATCTATAAGCCAGATGACAAAAAAAAGCATCTATAAGCCAGATGACAAAATTAAAAGTGGTCGGAAACGGTTTCTAGAAGATGAACTTCGCTTGCGCAATCTGACAGTATGAAATTCAAGAAAAAATTTTTCGAGGTCACGTTGGTGACGGAAAAGTTGTGTATCCGTCAGACGAAATAATTGCAAATTAAAAAATTAATCGTTACAAGAATAGATACAAGTAAACACCGATCCAGTTTATAAAGACAAAGAATCTACGGTTTCAAAGGAAGTTTTAGAATTGCTAGATTTTTTGTGGTTTGACAATGAGTCAAACAATGATGACTCACCGGAAAAAGAATCTTCTGCTTCGAAAGAAGAAGCTCTGTTACGACGTAGTAGTCGAGAGCGATCTTTGCCAGCGCGGTTGAGTAGTGGTGAGTACGCATTATTAGCAGAAATTGATAGTTCTAAGATAACTCCAACTTTCTATAATGAGGCTATAAAGTCAAAACACTCTGAAGAATAATTAGCAGCTTTGAGGAAAAAACTTTCAGCTCATGCAGAGAACAACACGTGGGAGCTTATACATCCTCTTAAAGATGCTAAAGTAATATATAATCAATAGGTTTTAAGAGTAAAAGAGCTTTTAGATGGGAATCAAAAATTTAAAGCTCATTTGGTTTTTAAGGGTTATGTGCAAAAACTAGGAATAGACTACCACAAAACTTTTAGTCCACTTGCACGCTACGACAGTGTCCGTGCTTTATTGGCAGTTGCAGCTACAGACAACTTGGATTTATGACAGTTTGATGTGAAAACGGCTTTTCTGTATGGTTCTCTTTAGGAACAGGTTTATATTTCACAACCGGAAAGGTTTAGCAATAAATCTGGTCGTGCTTGTCGTCTTCAGGGTAGCCTATATAGACGTAAACAGGCCTTGTCGACTTTATAAAATCCAAAAATTTAGATACTTGTACATGCGATCCATGTTTATTTGTACGTTCTATGAATGGTGAGAAACTATTTGTAGCCATTTATGTCGACGATGGCTTAGTCGCTGGCAATGAGAAATCTGAAATTGACAAATGTATGAACAAATTACGTAAAACTTTCAAGATTACATCTGGAAAATTTGATAATTATCTAGAGATGCGAATTGTACGTCAAAAGTACGGATCAATTTTTGTCAATCAAAAGTATATATGGTGGCAATGACCAAAATTATAATACGTTTATGCCATATCGAGAGGCTACATTTGACGACTACCCGACATCGCATATGCTAAAAGTAAAGTGGCCAGAACTATAAAAAAACCAACAGATGCTGATTGTAGTGATGGCCAAACGCAAGACCAAGACAATACCACATAAGTCTTGGTCTTGCACCAGTTGGTCTTGCTCTTGGTCTTGTATTGATATCCTTAATCTCGGTCTTGCTCTTAAATATAAAGTTTTGGTCTTGTTCTTGGTGAAATTTCTGTCTAACCCACATAAATTATAATAGACACGACATGTTTTGGTTTTTTTAATACTTAAACCATCTACAAATACTCTGTAAATGGCTTAAGTATTAAAAAAGTGGAAACCTGTATTGGATTAAACAGAAGTTTTTACTTTTCATTAATCTGCTAAACCTGCAATAAGAACGATGATGCTGAATATTAAGTTACTTCATTTTTAATTTTACATGTCAACGATCTAACAAGATTTAATTTAATTTTATGCTCAATAAACTATCAAAATATAAACACATAAATACATAAGCAAATGTTAATTAATTTCAATTCTTAATTTTGAAGGACATTAAAATTGTTTTATTGTATGGCTAAATTTTATTGTCATATGTTAATATATGCACCAACAGTTTTTAAAAATTTTTTTTCCATAAATATTAAATATTAATCACTATTGGATTTGCAATACGTCCGTTATATTTTATAATAGATGTACTTTTAAGTTTTGAGAGTTCAGTTGTTTTGAAAAAGAAACAACGCCTTAGCACGTTTGAGGGATTTGTATGAGTAGTACAGGCGCCGTGCCGGCTTAAAATCCTTTGTAGGTGCCTTCATTGTAAACTAAGTAAAACGTGCTTTTTGGTACAAATTTAGAATTAAGAATTTGGGACTTTTCCACAAGTTATTTTACGAGTTATTTTATTACTTGTATATACTTTTATTAGATTATAGAAATGTGAAGACTTTAAATTCGGTAAACTCAAAAAAATATTAAATTAATTCAAATAAGCTAATGTTGCTAAAATTCGTAACAGCGTCTTTCAACACTTTAGGAATCGATAAACATTAATATTTTATTGGTACCTTTCTACCTATATGGTTTCTATTCATACGTGACAGAAAAATATGTTTTATTTAAAGTTTAAAAATCGTTTTGTTTAAATACAAGTTTACTGTAAACTTTCTTCTTCTGGAAAACTAAATTGGTTTTATAGTACATACACCCTGATTATAAAATGCTTTCTTGACATAATTTATTTCAAATAAATTACATTTTAGCCAAATTTCAATTAGTTTTATTTCGTTTAAGTAAATATTTTATTTAAGATGATTATAGTGGTTACTTACTTTTTATTTTTCAAACAAACATCATTTTACTAAAGTCGAAACAACCGTTTTTCAAAAAACTTTTTACTTTCATGTATACATACAATAATTTTTCTAGGAAAAACAAATATTTTTTTGTTTGTTGGATAAATAAAAAAAGATATATAATCGTTCGTAATAAAAAAAAACTGCAAGAGTATAGCAAGATAGCAAGGTAGTATTGTCTTTGCCGATATCTTGTAGAGCTAGTCTTGCATCCAGTCTTGGTCTTACAACTTTAAATTTTGGTCTTGGTCTTGCTAATGGCGTTGTTATCTTGCTCTTGGTTTTGCAAATCTTGCGAAACCAAGACAAGACTGCACGGCCAAGACCGATTTTGGACATTACTAGCTGATTGGGTCAGTGTGGAGCAAATCTTCAAATACTTGAAAGAAACCGTTTTACTTACGAGACGTTCAACAGGAGTTGTTAGAATATATGCTGGTGGTCCAGTGTCGTTGTGTAGTCAGGTGCAGAAGTCAGTAGCACTATCTACAACGGAAACGGAATTTGTAGCTGCTAGGGAAGGAGCAAAAGAATTAGTTTGGCTTAGTCGTCTTTTTGCAGAATTAGGTCACTCGCTAAAATTTACATTGTTCTTAGTGGATAATACTGGAGATGTCAGTATTTTGTAACGTCCCGTTAGAATTCATTACATTTAAAATTCAATTTTGCATTTGTTTATTTTATGCAACTAGTTTGCGTTTAAATTTATTTAGTTTGGCAACGCCGCGTTTGAATTGTATTCGACAATTGACGCTTTTTCGACCATTTTCGACATTTTTTTTTTAATCTTTAATTCCTTTGGGATGTTTGGATTCCTGATTTTGTGGAATTTTGTTATTTTGTTGTGGAAGAAACTTATCATTTGAACAAAGAATGTGCTATAAATAGAAGACCTCAAATAACGTCATATTATATTGGTGAGTCAACTTGGAGTTAGTGTACTACGTATTACATTGTAAATTCAAATTAATTAAATTGTGTTATCAAAAAACCTTTTTGGAATACATACTCCGTAACAAATTAAACCTTTATTACTTTTGAATTTGATATCGATTAATAGTTATAAAATTTTTATGCTTTTTATTTATCACCAAATTAAAGGTGATTGGCGCCCAAATAATGTTAATTTTTTTTCTTTAATGTAAATAGATAGTGTAATATGTTATAATTGCAAATAAATTAAAGGAATGCACGCCTGTGTATTTTACTTTCATTCAAGCTCACACCCAGAGGTCTGTGTTCCGACTGCTGTCGTGGTAATAAGAATTTGTATTTTTGTGTTGTGTATTTTGGGTTAAGATTTATTCTTGAATTTAATTTTTTTTATTGTGATAGTGTATTTTGTCGGAGCTCTCAGAAGTGACGAACTATTTTATTTTACAGTTGAACATTTTGCTGGTGAACATGAATTAGCGGATTCGCTAACTAAACCACTTGATCGAGTTCGTAAAACTTCATCAAGAGTTGAGTGTAGTCCAAATGAGCGTATTGGTTGCTACGAAATAGTTATATGTAACTTAGAAGGAAGTGTTAGGATTCAGTTAATGTCACTACTTTCTATCCGTAATACTCGTGACGCCATCTGCAGTACATTGTATGTATTACAATGCAATTTTACCAAAGATAAGTGGTGGTAGCTATGTTCATGTTTATTATTTTTCACATTACGTTTAATCTGTAAGTTTTCTGTTAATTAGAAACGTTTTATTTTGCTTCAATAAGAGAGACGTTTTGAATACGCAACAACGCAATTCCAGTAAATTCTACACTAACAAGCTTATAGCTGCTTGTAAATAGACTGGCTTCAGAGGCCCGTGTTGTATAAAAGCGAGGTAACTGTAGAAAACATTTCTTTTAGATTTTTTTTTGGTTAAAGGTTAAAAAACAGTCAACAATTGATTTATGGAAACGACCTGTATCATCTCTAAAGTCTTGTTTAAAAATAGAAGTCATTTAAGGGAACAATATCAATCCGAGTTTGGAAAAAAAAGTAAAAATAAACTCAAAAGTAAATTATCTTGCTTACCTGGTGGATCTGAAAAATGTTGTATAGATAGACATTTTTTAATAATAATTACAGTTTATAATTGATTTCAGTTAGACGATAAACTTATCAAATCAATCAAAACGCCGTAATCTACAAAAACAGCTTATTTTTATTGCTGGAAAATGTCGAGGTCTCTGTACAATCTAATTACATAAAGCTAATCTTTTTACTGCGTTGAATCGACATTTAAAACCAATATGCATTGTTTGTTTTTTTCATCTTATCCAACATCGATCAAATAAAAGACATTGTAAAATGATTAGTTATATTTTTTTGGTTGAATTTGAAACAATTTTATTATACTTGTATGGTTTTTTTAACAACGCCTGCTGTAAATAAGATTAGAAAATATTGGTAAAGCAAAAATGTTTTTAAAAAACCGTAGATAGAAATGTTTGAATGAAACTAAAAATGACAAGTTTATCATTTTTACGAGCAATTGCATTATTCATTATTCCGTTCCGTTTTAGGGTGAAAAAACAGATGTAAAATTAAATAGACTTGTATACGTGTTTCCTTAACAATATTTAAGGGAAAAGTATATAAATAGATTTTGTAAATATATTAAGAAATAATAAGAATAATTTGTACCAATATGTCAAAAATTAAAATATTTGCGGCAACTGCTTGAATGTTTCCATATGCCCTAACGGGATGTACTTCCGGTTAAACAGCGACAGATTAAAATATGTTCTCACTTTGTATCCCATTAAGGAACATGATTCTTAGCCAAGTATCATATTTTAGGGATTATGCACATTTGTTCCACTTATCCGTTTCGCAACATCTTTAACGTAACAAAACATTACAATTTGGCACTTGCGTAAATACGTGTCTTTTACTTACGTGCATGTCACAACAGTTATAATGATGTAAACGGTTTTATTTTTTTTTCTCGGAAAATAAAATTGCCGTTTTACAAAACTCGAGTTTACAGCGTTCTGTGTTAAATTTATGTGCATTGCATTAAGTGGGTGTTAAAATTCAATAGTATCCTTAAAGTAATCTATAACAAGTTAAGTTAGCAGCTGTATTGCAGATTAGAGATAAAATCAGGTTCTGAGTTGTAGACAAACACAAGTAAGACATGTTGGGTTGACAAATTGCACCTGCTTTTCAGTGTTAAAATGACACATCTTTGTGAGTAATTCTGTTTACAATTTACATTTAAACATTAATTTTAACAATTAATTGGGAATCTAACTTGATTACATAGTTAATTAATAACAAATTTGCTTGTCTTATAGAAGACTTCAATTTGCATCTTTAACTAGAATAATACAGTTAGTACTAGCTTTTGGTGCTGTAAATATTTAATGTTTTCATACCGTTCTGACTATTAACTCAACACTTGCAACTTCATGATGTACTTGAGTAAATATTTACTTCTATTCTTCCAAGTGCAACAAAGAGGATTGTTCTTGAAATACGTTCGACTTAAGAGTCAGTGCAAATGTTGACATTTATATGAATTTGTTTTGCAATGATTTCAAGCATATGAAAATCAATGTTGTTCTAAATTTCTTTTGTTAGTCTAAGTCAGTGTAACTAATTATGTCTATAAACTACACTTTTTTTAAATTAGAATCTATGTATAGATCAAAGAAACGCTTCCGTTTATGATGCTATGAAGAAGCATAGGATATATGTATATGACATTTAAAAATTGTTATTATCTTTTTATTAAATATTAAACTCATTATAGAGAGAGTCTTGATTCGTGACGCCGGTTAGTTTAGCTGTCATAGCTCAGAAAATATCTCGTACGCTCGTTAAAATGTGATGATATATTAACGTAACACATGTGCGATTTGTTATGTTTTGGTTAATTATTAATGCAGGTTTTGATTTATAGTAATTTGTCAGAAAGGCAATAGAAGGGGACGTTACACGCACTACAAAAGCAAAACTATCTAACAAGACCTCTAGTGAGTTCAACTTGAAAATATTTGTTTAGATCAAAATATTGAGTAATATTAACACAAATAAAATCAATAAAAAACAATAAATTATATCAAACACTGTTTTGACACTTTTATAAAATAGGGTTCACTTCAAAGCACAATGAAACCAATAAACAACCCTAAAAGCTAACTAAAGCTGGGTTTATAGGATTATAGGTATTGTTAGAATACTATGACAGATGTTTATAACTAAAAAATGAACACCGCATTATTTGTAATTTTAAAAAGGTGTTTAAAGTACAAGTAACAGTGGTCGAGCATGGTTTAACATTTAAAATTTACTGTTCGGTATTGTAGTCTAAAGCGGCGCTGCTGTTAAGTTGACATACGATGTTATTTATAAAATCAAATGTGAATGGTATTTATAATATATTCGAACTATAAATAGTAGTTATTAATAATGTTCTATTACTATACATTATTAATTTTTGAAACTTTACATATGCCCGGTTTTATTTTATTATCATTATGGAATTCGATACTGTTTTTACTGTTAATAAATAATTTTTTTTAATTAAAATGCATTCATACTAAATTAATGCCAGCCAAAAATGTTAATGTCTGAAAATTTGGGATTTTTTACGATATGGCTTACCATTTTGCTGAAATGTACAAATTTAAATTTTCTTGACAACAGAGAATATCTACAATTTTTGATTTTTCAGATTTGTGAATTTTAATTAATAGTAAGTTTATCAGTTTATATAATAACATTTTGTTAAATGTTTTTAACTATGATATATTTTTGATTTTCGCTTTTGTAAACCGTTTATGACACTATTTGCGATTTTCAGACTTTGGGAGCCTTGTAGTCTCTGTTCGAACAATAAAATGTTGTATTCAACTCGTTCTTGTCTAAATTGGGTGTTTTTTTGCTCGTGAAAAAAACTCCAAATTTACACGGAAACTTGTTAAATAAATACCTATTGTCATTCTCCTAATAACATGTTTTCAAAAAATTATATTTATTTTAAATTTTCGGACAATACACACAATTTAGTTAAAACCGCTACTAGATCAATTTTTTTTCAATAACAATATAATGATATCTTTTTATAGGCTGTTTTAATTGTCTAAATTTTTTTTTACCTACGTTTGTTTTAAAACAAAATGGAAACATAATATAAAAGTAAAATAGCCAGCCGGCATTTTTTTAACTAATTTAAAAGTTAGTTGTTTCACTATATTTTAAGAACAGTGCTAGACAATAGACAACGCCAAAAATAAATACGTTTATCAGAAAAGTGGTTTGTGTTAGTACGTGATGTTGGTATGTTATGCACGAGAAAAACTATAAAATATCAGAAAAAACTGTTCTATACATTTACCTTATTATTTTTAAGCTCACATGCGATGATGCTACTAAAAAAGTTCAAAAATCTTTATTTGCAAATACCACATTAGCAAATGTGACAAATCGTTTCGGTTGTTTGTGGACTAACTGAAAAACACTTCCACTCAGTGGTTTTTGTAACAGATACAAATAAATTACTACAAACAAGATGGGTGGTAAAATGTAGTGTACTAAATTTAATTTAATTTTGTGTTGTATATCTACGATAATTTTTAAGTTTGCACAAAAAGTGGTTGAGTGCTCCTCAGCCAAAGTCTACTGCCAAGTGTGCGAGAGAGATAGAAGACATGAAAAATTATTTCCAAGTAATTTCAAAAACCCTTCCGTTTAAATATAGTTTAAAAATGGTATTATAATATAAGAACGTCATCGTTAAGAGAGGATGTTTCTTATTTAAAAAAAAAAAAAAATTATAATTTTTGTTTTCAAAAATTTTGGAAAAAAGATTTTTCACAATTGAAGGTATACATTAGGGTGGAGCAAAAATATTGCGTTTTTAATTTTGTTGTAAATTTGACAAGACTTGGGTGGTCAAAAGTTGTTACCAGTATACTGTTTTTAACCTTTGAATTTAAAATAAATCAAATTATATCTTGAGGTGCCACGGCGACCTTGAAAGTCAAAACTACGTAAAAATCAAGGCTTATTTAATTTTTGTTTTGTTCAAAATGTAGTTTAACTTGGGACAAAAATTAAATAATTATGTTATCAGTAACGCCCTAAAAAATATGGTAACTTCAAACAGATTCGTTGAGGTGCCACAATATTACTGAATGTCGAAGAATTACGGCTAATATCACACACAGTTTTATCTTTTATGTATAAATGAAATGCTTGGCCACAAAAACTGGTTTTATAACTATATTTCTTTTGTTTTTAGATTATAGCAAGTGTATTAAACAAAAAATGACAACTTTAACACGTGCAAAAGACAGTAATTGTCCGTTATTTGGAGTTGGAGTACCATTTAATGAAAATGTTTTACCTACATATGGTGATATATTGCGACAGTAACAATTTGTAACAATTTGAAATGGGAAGGTCAGTTAAAAGAGCCAACGTTTTCAGAAGTAGTCAAAATTATCTCCCCTTCTCTCGAGACACTTTGAAAGAAAGCGTCAATACTTATAATATCTACTGAACGTATTATTGAAAGGATCCGTGATTACTACTGTAAATACAGAAATCTCTTGAAACCGTTCAAACAACGATCCAATGTTCCCAGTTTTGTAAAGAAAATCGAACAGTTTAAAGATAAATCGAAAGTTTTGTTCGACATTGCATCTTGCAAATGTAAAACTTACGAAAAATGCATTTGCGAAAAAAACAAAAAAGTTTCTGTAATGTTTCTAACTGACCAAAGAACTATCAGAAAAATGATGATAGGAAATATTGATAACAAAATGACAAAACAGCTGCAAGAACGGGAAAAAAGAAAACTGAAACAAGAAAAATCACTACAAGAAGCCAACAGTTCTGAAGTGCAGAAATTTGACAAACCCGAAAGAGAAAGAACCAACAGATCCGTAGAGTTAGGCGATAGTTTGTCAGATGATCATACTGTAGATTTAGACTTGCCTCTATTGGAAGATAATAAAAATCCCTCTACTTCATCTGGGATTTCCAACAAATCTCGTGCTTCATTAACTATAACATATGCCTAAATGCGTAAAACTCTGCCAACAGTGGCTCGAGAATGTGATCGATGGGGTCTTTCCGACCGTAGTGCTGCTGCTGTTTCTTCTGCGTTACTATAAGATTTAGGTATTATTACTGAAAACGATACAGCGTCTGTTATCGATTGTAGTAGACGTGAGAGACAAAAATTGAGGAGTAAATTCCAATCTGTGGGGGAGAAAATTTAGTACTAAGATCGATCTATTTTGACGGAAGGAAAGATCCATCCAGAAAAACTGTTATAAAAGATGGAGTACATCATTCAGTAACAGCTATTGAAGAACATATTGTGATCCTTTAGGAACCAAATTCCGAATGTTTAGGATATGTTATTCCTACATCAGGACATGCTATTAGTATTTCAAAAACTATTACGGATTACTGTTTACTGAAACAATATGACACTCAAGAACTAATTGCAATAGGATGTGATGGTACAAACGTTAATACCGGATACGGAAATGGTGTTATAGGCAAGTTAGAGCTCCATTACAACAAATCTCTCCATTGGTTCGTGTGCTTGTTGCACACCAATGAACTTTCGCTGAGACATCTCTTCACTAGTTTAGACGGCGCAACACATGATCCTAAGTCATTTGGTGGGTCAATTGGTATAGCTTTAAAGAAATGCGCTCTACCCGTTATAAAATTTAAACCGATTGAAGGACATGAAGGATCTCTCCTGCCTGAAATTGATTTAAAGGAACTAAGTAACGATCAGAAATATTTGTATAAAATGGTTCTTGCTGTTACATCAGGTGAATGCAGTAAAGATCTGGCAAATATTCAACCTGGGCCAATATCACACTCTCCTCAAATGAACCCTCACAAAATCTCCTCATTTTAGCTACATACGTAGTAATTGTGTATGCGCCGGTCTGGTTTAGGATTAAAGTTAAATCAGCTTGCTGGGAAGGTCCAAGACAGTTGTGGAAACTCATCTCATTAACTAGGTATTTTCCAAAACATTTGAAAGAGGTAGTTGATCTAGTTATCCAAAGAAACTCATATTTCGCGCACCCGGAGAACATATTATTGCCCAAGATCAAAGATAAAAGACCAATCATTCGGAAAGTTGCCCTTTGTCGAATATTACGTGCAAGAGAGCAAGAGAAGTCTAACTCAATACGCCAGTTTAAAGTTTCTGTCTTAAATTTTAAGGCCCAAGAATACAACGACATGATAAATGATGAGTCGTTTAAAAATATTGAACCTCCCTTAACAAGATCCCTTGCAACAGCCGAAATTAAAAATTACTTAACTGACAGAGAAGAAATGATATTGATAACGTTTCCCAAATTAGTGTGTCACTCTCAAGCCGTCGAACGATGCGTCTGTTTGGTGACAGAAGCTGCGGCAGCTGTAGGAGACTTAGAAAGAGATGGCTACGTTTGATCGAGACTGAAGTCTAGATCTATCATGCCGACATTCAATAAGAAATCGAAAAACAAATTTCTAAATAAAATATATAAAATAACACTAATTTGTAAAACTAAAAAAGATTAGCTTATCTTATGTAGAAGAAAATTAAACTTTATTTTAATTCAATGCGTTTTTCCTTATTTTTACCAAATTTGAATCCCTTTGTGGCACCTCAAGATGATACGACACTGTTTTTTTTGTGTTCCTTTGAGTACTTATTTTTGACTAAATTTGATATCAACAACTATTTAAAAAAACATTAATTCATTAAATCTATTATCCTCATTAGGAAACATTCAAGGTCTTTGTGGCACCGTTAAAAATCGACAAAGTTGAAAAAGAATTAATGGCAATCTAGCTTATTGATATAAAAAAATATTTTTTTTTCGTTCCACACTAGTATACATTTTATGTTACATGTTTGGTTGACTAAAAACATATTTTTAAATTTCAGTATATGCCTACCGGTACCAATCAAAAATCAATTTTAATTTCTATTTTTGATCTAACCGCTTTCGCAACTTGACGCCACCTGCAATATGAGACAACAAAATCAAAACGAAAAATTGACAAAATTTGGCAGGATATTTAAAAACTAATACATGCATTTCCACGTGTTTGCATTATTTGAATTTTTGAGTGTAATAATCAGTCATATTTCATTAATATTTTATTTACAAGTAAAGTGTACAATTATTGTAAAAATGTTTGATAGCTCCAACAAAATTTTAGTTTTCCCTTATGTCCATATTACGACATAGACGCGGATCAATTATTTCCAGTACCAATTTATTTTTATAAAAACTGATGAGCTTTGGCTTCATTTTATAATTCCAATCTTTTTTAGTTATATGGAATTGCCCCTGTATCTGAAAATAATAATTGTGATTGGTTTTAAGTTTAAAATCATTGTTCAAACAAAATGGTTTTAAATTTGTTATTGCTTCTTGAATGTTAAAATTCTTAGCAGTTTTCGGGCACTTTATTTCCACGATACTATTATTTGAAGTAAGAATTCCATCAGGAGAAGCTGCAAGAAAGCCAAATTCTAGATCTTTAAATAAACCGCATGGAAGAACTTTTTCTCCTGACTTTTGCTCGTATGGTTTTATCGCCGAATGTTAATTAATTTTTTCATAATCAATGGCCTCATTCACAAACGGTGTTTGATATAATAATCTTTTTATTATTGGTCCATTTTTTGTGGTTGATGTTCTTTTACAAATTTCACCAAACTTTGATGCAGTCACTCAATTCTTTTGTTCGGTAAACCATCGGTCATTATCTGATTGTCCCCTTGTCAGAAATTCTATTTTGTCACGTTCCAGTCTATCTACATTAATTTTCTCTAAGAATTCTAAACTTTCTTTTTCATATTCAGTGATGCTCATATCTGGCTGTTGACTTTCTGAACCATAATATTTTTTCCCGTCATTTAGTTCGTTTATACATCTTTTCTTAAGGAATAGTTTTTGTTTTACTGCAAACTTACGGGTACATTCTTATAATTGCTGTTTTCTTTTTTTATCTTCATAGTTTTTGAATGCCACACTAGTCCATATTGAAAATTTAATCCAGCACCATATGTTCTAAATTTATATGATCCGCGTTTACTTCTATTTACCTGTTTTCCACCACTAAATTGGCAACTAAAAACATACAATTCTCAGCTAAATCACTAGTATTATTAGTAATCAACGCATTTTCGTAAAAGAGGTTTTAGACATTCTTCCACCGATTTTATTACAAACAATTTATTGTCAGGTATTGGTTCTGAAGGCTGACTTTGAGAATTGAATTCCGAAAACATGATATAGAGAATTTCTAACATTATACTACCAATCCTCTTATGTGTTTTTTTTTTGCTTAGCGTTATAAGCAATTGCCTTTCGAACAAAGTTTTCAAGTCTCATAATAATTGCAACTGTTTTATGATTAAAGGACCTTTAATTTGCAATTTAAATAAAGTTTTTGTGTAACATTTTACAACGTGGTTGGCACACTCCCTTTTTTCACGTTCCTTCCTCAAGGAAAAAGCTCTATTACTTTTTTTTAAACACTTGAATCTTCGTCTCCGATAAGAGTTTTATGCTCAAGTCCATGTATATCATAGCTTGACCTAAACGTTTCCACGATCATATCGGATTCCATTGAAGCAGAAGTCCCATGCCAATTTTTGAAACAATCTTCGTGGTCTGTCGAAAGGTTGTTGTTTTTATTTAGAGCAATATTTATTTTTGACGTCAATGTGTAGTAGTTTCTTGGTTTTCAGACCAATTACACATGCAACCCCAGAATTTGCTTCGTATCTATGCCCATGGCTTCTATGATACCAACCTCCATCAACAATTACTCCGAGTAATAACGAAGTCAGTCAAGCGGTAACGGAAAGATAAGGTCCGTTAATCACGCTAATCGCTACTGCTATAAATATCGCCATTTACACTTTTTCTTTCAGTGACATTTACCACTCTGAAGATGCAAGCTGCAATGTCTTGCGAAACGTCAGTTTGTTTGGGTTCACGAACCACAATAGGGCAAAGGCCAAGTTCTACTTCTTGCTTTGGCTCTCAAGAAGAGACTAGGACCAAGCCTAAGTCTGGGTGTTTAACTACGACGCGGTCTAAGCCGAAAGTAGCTTATAATCATAATCATTTTAAAATTGTTTATTTTTTGAAGATAAACCTGTATTTATTGTGCATTGTTAATTTCAATATCATTCTAACTAAGTGGCTGTAAATGTTTAGTTTTTGAATGTCTAGTTTCTGAAGTAAAATGTGATAAAAAAATAAGAACAAAATAATATTGTCCCATATTTTGAATTCAATACGAGGATGGAGACAATACAAAAAATTATGCATATTATAAATCCAATCCCCACAAATCTAACATAGTGCAACGTAACAATTACTGAACTATACATTTTGTGGGTTACTGATTTACAAGAAAAACTGAGATATTTCGGCTAGAGAGCTGATTTTTTATGAGCGTACTTACTAAATCGACCTCAAAATGTTATAAGTAGTTTTTAACAACAACTTTTTCTTCTGTAATACCAAACATCAATATCGAAAACGTGCTTTAAAATAACTCTTCTTGTTTTTCATTAGTAAAGGAAGAATTTGTAGTCATGTTTTTTACGTTTTGCCAACTTTAATTGGCTTTATGATATATTTTAATTATAAACAAAAACAGAAAAATTTTATTTTTTTATAAATAAAACTATTTTAAAAAAAACCTATAACATTAAAGAGTAACAATTTTTAATAAATTAACATGAACTAATATTTGGGAATGGAATTGCAATTGAGAATTCTCATTATAATTTAAATAAACTCTTCTTATTTTGGAGTCAAGTTCGTTTAGCCATTCTTTTCTATTGATTTCGAAAATCTCTAAACCACACTTCATTAGCACTCATAGTCAAATCAAAGTCTTTGAACTCTTTCAAATCTTTGTGTTTAGATTAAATAATTTTTAATTGCAAAATTAAATTTGTATAATTAATGCCACGGTAATTATTATTTGATACAATGTGTTTTGCATCAAAAATCCTAGTTTTAATCTTTGTTTTGTAAAAATCGAAGAACAAACGACAAAAAGAACGAATTATAAAAACTGTTTATTTAGAATCCTTAAAATCCTTGTTTTGTTAACTTTCAGCTTTCAGCTATAATTTTTTTGTACTTTTATTTACATATTTTTGAGACCGTTAATTTTTATTGTTCTATTCCAATATCTGCAAATTTTTTTTTCTAAATTTTGAATAAACTTGTTTGATTAAAATCAAAAATTTTAAATATTTTGTTTTATTTTTGTTGTTAAAATTAGAAAAAGAATAATGTGTGTTTTATAAAAAGTTGTGTTGGAAAAACCATATGAAATGCAATCGAAATAATTATTTTAATTTCTTGATATAATTTAAACAAATTTGTATTTATTGTTTTACTTTTAATTGAAGTTAAAAGTGTAGGTGCGATACGTTTGTAAAAATAAGTATGTTACGTTTAGAAACGATTTATGTTAAGTAGTTCAATATTCTTGAAATGTTTATGGTAGCGTGACAAGCGTTGATCAACGACATTTACCTGTCGGCAGCTTCATAAAAGTAGCAGCTAAATATTAAATATTGCTGCTTATACCAGTATGCGTGTTTTCTTGGTATCTCGAAAATACCAAATGAAACAATTAGGTTCGGCAATTGCAAGTGTATCGTGATATTTTAAATATTCAAGTTTCGTGAATGATTATACAAGAATGTTAATTTATAGATGTACGAATTTTTTTTTTCAGTTGCGGAAAATTAGAAAATTACTTTAAGGGCAAGTCCTTACTAACTGAAATAAAAATTCCATAATCTTATCAACAAGATTTAACCATTTCAACAAAAGCTAAAAACATTAAAATATATATCAAGCTTTGTTATCCCTTTCCATTAGTGTACGGCACGCAGGTCCTATCTCAACACACATTAGCATGCGACCTCAGTGTTGTATTAGAATTATAACGTATTAAATCACGTGACTATGCTTGGGTGTATGTACTTCTAACGATCACCTAAATCAAATGTGATCACGATGATGCAATGTTTCAGTTTGTATCATACATTTGGAATAATTTTAATCCAGTTAATCCTTTGTGATAGTTAAGGTACGCGGTATATATTTTCGATTCCATGCTGTTTCTGCTAAAAAGCTCATTTTTTAGGTCAAGGTTAGGTCTGGTTCAATACCCATAAGGAATAAAAAGCGTGATATTTTATACAATTAATAATGCGTTGAAAAGAAAACGTTTTGGAAATTGTTGAATATTTGATAAGCCTATCAAGTGGCGTGCATATACTTTTTTGTAATTTAGATTATTTCTATTGTGCATTATATTGGTAAACGAACGAAACGTTTAGTAGTTTACGTTGACACGATACGTAAACTGGAACATTTTATTAGCTATGATTTATAAAACACTAGTTTTTTAAAAGTTATGAAATATAGTTTTTATTAAAAGTAATGTGCATATGTTGTTTATTTAAAAACATTTGTCCTACTTAAACCGTAACATTAAAATATGAGTAAAATTTTCTAATAATTAATACTATTGTATATTTATTTAATTGGACTCGTATTGAACAAACAAAACTGAGGGAACAATCAACGTAATGACATACGGGTTGTACATCTGCTGTTATGCACCTGGAAAAATATTGAAAGTTAAATGTAAATTGTCTCCAATGAATTGTACTCACTTTTAAATTAGTTCAGATATAGTACAAAAATGTAAAACCAAATAAAATAATTGTTAGCAGTCAATGACTAAAAAAAATCAAAGTCGTAATACTATTAAAGAATAAAATTAGATTATATAATAGCGTTTTGTTAATTAAAATTGTTTTATGGAAATATTTATAGTAGCTATTTATAGACAAAAATAATAAAGTTCGTTTAAAGGTTACTTGTGAATCGTGGTATTGTAATCAATAATTTAGTAGTAGTTTGAAACGTGTTGTTGAAAAATGTATAATTTAATTTGCATGGATATTTAAAAAAAATATAACTACAGTGCCTCTTTTTCTAACAAAATATTGCATAAATTAGAAAAATTTAAATACAAGTAGTTTTTTACAATTGTATGTTAAAAAATTGCATACACGTTTTTTTATATATTATGCAGCATTATAAATAATTAGTTTAATTGTAAAAACTAACAAAAATAATACTTAATTAAATTCGATGTAAACCTTTACAAAACTCAAATCTGCGTATACTGTTTTAACAATCAAAGTTTTTCATTAAAAATTAAAAATAAATTTTATTGCAGAATTTATATGTACGTCTACAAATTGTGCGTACAATGTCGTACAATTTCTTCGTAATAAAATTTTTTAAACTATCAACACAGAAGTTTCAAATTTAATTTACTATAAATTCACATTCTTTACAATAAAAACAAAATTTTAACTGTGCATTTAAAAATTATTTTTATTTAAATTTCACCGGAATAGGGGTGTAAAAGTCAACGTTTGATTGCTATTAATGTTTTCTCGAAAAAGTGCGTTACAGCTACAAATTATCGGCATTTTAGACACGTGTACCAAATGAGGGTTTATATATTTATTTTCGTTTACGTATTTTATTACTTTTAGCTTTAGTTTTATTGTAAAATTTTTTTTTTTAATTTTGAAAAATTATTTTATGTTTAGTTTTAGTTTCTAGTTTCTGACGACGATTGTTTTAACGATATACGAAACCTTCACTATTATACTTATTTTGATATTAGAATACTGTTGGAATTTTCTCTTCAAAAGTTGATTGTGCTTGACAAAATTGTTTTCTGTTTTGTTAAATAACATAACAATATAACTATAAGCCAATTAAAAAAGTCGTATTTGAAAATTTTTGATAGCTATTATATTTGCCTATTTTCAAAAAAAGTTCTGCATTATTACATTTATGTACTTTTAAGCGGTTCCACGCTAAGCCAACGAGCAATAAGCAACTAGCAATAGGCAACAGGCAATATGATCCGTAGCAACTATTTTATATTGAATTAAAATGAGGTCTCACATTAGACAACTCTACATTGATTAAACAAAAAATGATAAGGAATTGCGGCAACATTGATTTCTGCCGATACTCTATGTATTTCAAAAACCTACAAATTTTGCATCGTAATATCAATATAAATAGACAACCGCAGTGATCATTTACAAAACGATACAGAGCACACAATTCGGACCGAACATTAACAAAACGACAGACGCAAGAGACAGGAAAATGCAAAAAATAAGGTAAACCAAAAGGATAATAATAAAGAACAAAAAATTAAAAACGTACCGAAGAAACAGAAATAGAGAAGAAAGAAAAGTTTTATGTAATGCTTGAAGAAGTGTTAGACAAAATACAAAAATTTGACATCTAAATTATTTTTGGAGATTTAAATGCTAAAATAGGAAGAGAAAATCGAAACACTTCCGTGGCAGGGAAAGAAAGCCTTTACGAGGCTGTAAATGAAAATGATCGAACGTTATTTTAGTTATATTTAAAGGCAGTGATATGATCTAAATAATTGTTTTAATTTACTAAACTTGTTACATCCAAATATAAAATTTACAATTGAAAAAGAATCAAACAATATTTTAAATTTTCTTGATTTATCTATTAAACGTGTTAATAATAACCTTAAAATTTAAATTTATCGTAAGCCTACAACACGTTATTCCTTTTTCTTCATTCCATCCCCTTTCACACAAATTAGCAGTTTTTAGATTTTTCTTTAACCGATTATATACTTTTCCTCTTGATTGTGATAGTTTTAATAAAGAAATAAATATTATTTATTATCTAGCTAATATTAATGGTTATCCATTACATATCATTAAAAATTTTCAAAAGAAAATTTTGTCTTCTATTAAAACTAAAAATTGTTCATCTCTTCATCTTCATTTCAATTTCAAAATCTTTTAAAACATTTTGCCATTAACATTTCTTTTTCGTCAAATAATAACATTAAATCTTTATTTGTTAATACTAAAGATAAAATGTGGTGATTGCAATGCATTTATATAGGATAGGTCAACAACAGGTCAAAAGTTTTCTATTAGAATTGCTGAACATCTATCTTGTATTAAAAATAATAACATCTCATTTAAATCATTTGCTAATCATATACTAAATTCTCATCATTCATTCAATTCTAACAAAGATTTTTAAATTTTACACATTTGTAATAAAGGTTTGAGACTACATTTTTTAAAAATTAAAGAAATTATTAAAAATTACAATTCCAATCGTGAATTATCCCTTAACGAAGTTGTTAACTTTAATAATAATTTACTTTTTCTAAATTAGTTTTTGTTTGATTATTTCTATTATTATATTATTTTGTTGTAACTTAGGATTTTCTATTATTAAAAGCTAATTTTGAAATTTGTCAAACTTCAAATATTTAACCATATTTAATTTGATAAAGTAAGTTTATTTATTTTTATAACTTTTTGATTTTTTAATTTATATTATTTTTCAGATTTCTATAATTATTATTTTTTTAGTTTATGTAATATTTAAAGTTTGATTTTTCAATTCTAATGTAGTAAGTTTATATTTAAATAAGATTCGATTTTATATTTTTTATTTTATAGTATACGCCTGAAGTCGAAACATGTAGCGTTTATTAAAATATTAGAATAAAAAATTTAAATAACGGGAAGGTTTTGAAAATTTAAAAAACATTAAAAATTAAAAAAAAAATAAACGTTAGTGGACTTAACAGTTAATAGAAATTTGGTAATCAACAGTACAATGTTTCAGTGTAAGAAGATACGTAAGTACACATGGATCAGTCCCGATAAAAAAACATTAAACCAGATCGATCACTTATTGGTAACTAATATCCATGGACAGTGTATTGTAAACGTAACGTCATGCAGAGAAGCCGACGTTAGTTCGGACCATGTATTAGTAAAAACAATAATAAGGCAAACCATCCTGAACCTAACAAAAAAAACAAAAGTACAAAATAAAATGGGTAATAAAAAAATTAGAATTGGAGGCAATAAGACTGGAATACGCAGCAAGTACTAAGAAAGCAATATATAGCTGTAAACAAAACAAAAATATCGAAGAACAATGAAATGATATAAAAAATGTTATAAAAGAGAGTGTAAGAATAAGAAAAGAAGATATTGGTGAAAAAAAGGACTTGTTTTCACGAAAAATGTAAAGAAATGGTACAAGAAGACTTAAAATTCTAAATAAACAAACAGCAGAGCTACCAAAAATATATAAACAAATATAAAACGAAACAAACAAATTTTGTAGATTGAAGAAAAGAGAAGCAAAGAACAAAAGAGTGGAGAGTATTTTAACAGCATACACAAGCAAAAATGCAAGAAGCATTTATAGCAAGATAAAGATAGAAAAAAAAGGATATATATATATATACAAGCCACATTACTGAGAGACGAAGAAAAAGAAGAAGAAAATTTAGTACCAAATAATGACAATTAAATACAAATACCAAATTTTAAAGAATTTACAAATGCCTTAAATAAAATAAAAAATAAAAGTGCAGGTTCCGTTAAAATAGAACTAGTCAAACATGCGGATGTATATAAAAATATATACAAACTTATAATGGTAATTTGGAAAGAACAAAAATGCACGTAACACCACGTGGCACGTAACAACAGTTTATCCTATCCATAGGAAAAGCAACAACCAACTGCCGAGTAATTATAGACTTACATATATCACGACTAAACGTGGTATACAAGATTTTAGCACACCTAATAAACGAAAAAATTCAATATCTAGTGGAATTCAAAATAGGCCAACACTAAGCGGTACAAAACCTAAATTACTGCAAGGTGCAAACGGTTTCGAGCCAATATTAAAGAAAAGTGAAACTTAAAACATCAGAAATAAAAAGGTGTATTTCGACGAGCAATTGTTATAAAGAACGAGTCATCCACTGCGATCTGACTGACGCTTTCCAGAAAGAAGTTCTATTTAAAATAACGAAGATCCAAGGCTTCCACAGTGATCGTACTATCATGTGAAATTAATACGCAAAAGCGTACGTCTTTAAGCAGGTTAGAGAAAAGTTAATTTTAAGTATTGTTTGTATTTCAATTATTTTATATTTTTCATACGAGCTCATTCGACGTCGTATTTAATATCTTTATATATGTAATAAAGTTAAATGGTATTTACGTATATGTTTTGTAAAGAAGGTAAACATTCAAACCCCACGAATACCCTGATTGAGCATAGAGTTTTTATCTCATGTGTTAGAATCTAGCTATAAAATTAGGAAAGTAAAGTAAACGTAGGACATCAGAAAAAAGAAACGTTGCAAAATGGCGCCCAAGCGTGGAGCTTTCGAAATGTTTGAATGTAGGGCAGTAATTAAAAAAGTCAAATTTGAAAAAAATATTTTTTTTTAAATAGAACAAAAGTGAAGTAAGCACATTTTAAAGATTTAAGTAGCATTCTATATTTCTTTATTTGAATGGAAAATAGGATGTTTTGTCAAAGCACACGTAGTAATAATTAAAATATACCTAATGTATTTCAAAGAATTAGTCACGTCATCTTTGTATAACTTTCAGTTTTGGGTCGTGTGAACAGTTTAGACAAAACAAGTTCACGCGTTATTTAGTCAGGTTTTATTAGTTTATTCGGGTAATTTTATTATTAGCCGTTTTTTGTGTTATTATGCACGGGAAAAGTAATTAAATGAAATCGTGAAATGGAGATAAATAACGAAAATTCGGAAACCCTTAATTTGGCCGATATATTAAAAGCGATTAAAGAATCCGAAAATAAATTTGATAAAAGATTCGATAAATCACAAATTGAATTAAATCTATTAAGGACAGTTATGGTTGAAACTAACCAAAAAATTGACCATGCTAATGAATTATTAAAAAAGGAAATTTTAAATATTTTAGACGTGAAAATAAATCGACAAGATGAAAAAATTAAACAAGACGAAATTAAAATTCATAACTATTTTTAATCACGGGTAATTCCTTTAGAAAACAAAGTGGAGACGTGTCAAGAATCTATTAATGAAACAAACGCAGATTTTGCAATTTTAAATAAAACTGTAGGTTTAATCGATAATGACGTTAAAGAAATTACAACAGTTGCAAGAATTAAAATCTAAAATTTCCATGCAAACTGTAACAACAAACACTCATTGCAGTCCAATAATGCATAAAATAGAAGAAAAACCGAAATTTGATAGCACTAAACGAACATTACATCCAATAAGTTTTTTAAAAAAATTAAGAAACTATTTTAACAAAATGCAAATAGGAGAAGAAGATAGATTAAGTACCGCAATCGAATGCATGGAGGAGGATGTGCATAGCTGGGTTGAATTTTACGAAAATAATTGGTACAATTTTGAAGAGTTTGAAAGAAATTTTAAAGAAAAATTTTGGTCAAGCAAAGAACAGGACAAAATTAGGTTATCCGTTTACGAATCACATCAATTTAATCAAAGACTTAGCAATTATGCCCATCATGTTTGGTATTGGGTGGAACAAACCACATATTTAGATCCACGAATTCCGGAACATTAGTAAACGCGTTATGCAGACATTTTCTACATAACGTTACTGCGTATTTAATTACGGCAAGAATTAGCACAATAGAAGAGTTATTAGAGGTGTTACAAGAGTTGGAAAACAACAAACAGGACAGAGAAAGACAGACACGATTTTCCGACGGACGCGAAAGAAGAGGCGGATATAGAAATCACGGAAATCGTCAGGAAGATAGAAGAAATCAGAACCAAGAACAAGCATATGTAAATAAAATTCAATGGCATCAACGAGGTCACCGAGAAGTTAATCGGGGCCGAGGAAGGTTCACACTACCCATCCCTAATTATTGTACTGAAAGAGTTCAAACTTCCCCGCCGGAAAACTAGAAGAATCGCGTCAGAGCGCTCCATCCGGTAGGCAAATACTGCAAAAAAAACAAATACTATCACATACACAGAATGATTTATAAGCTGATTAATTTAGTTTAATAATTTTTAGTAATGGAAACAGACAAATTTTATAAATATTTTTAAAATGTGTAATTTAGTTTAACAACTGTTTTATTTGTTGTTTTAGCTGGGGTAGAATGTAAAAAAAAATGTAGCAAAATTTGCGCACAGAATTTTCTTGTAACATGAAAACATCAGGTTCTGGAAGTGTAAAAACTCAAAAAACAAATTATTTGAAGTACGCTATGCAATTCGATTTGTGAAAGCAAAACCTTCAAGTGGCAATTTACAATACGTAGAAGAAATGACTGAGCTCCTAAATGACAACAGTAATAAGGTTCCTGGTCTTGATGATTTTAGTCAATCTCAATTAAATAATCCCCCATCACTAGACAAAATCCTTAAAAACTATAGAAACTACTAAAAAGCCAAATAAAAATGCAAATTTCAATTGAAACAAATGAAACTGATAAATTTTTCATTAAATTTTTCAATTGGAAAAAGGTCAAAACTACCGTGTCAGAAAACAGCAACGCAACTCTAGAGTTTTTAAAAAACTTACTTCCTGAATTGGCGAAGACGAATGATTACTAACTACGTCAATTAAAAAAACAGGCATTAGACACCATTGATTCTATTTTGTGTGATGCTTCGCCAAACTTTTTATTTGTAACCTTTCCCACACCAAATTATGGTTTAAACAGTTTCTCATACCAGCCATATACTTCTAATTCACTATCAAATCAAAAAATCCGACCACAAGAAACACATACAAAATAAATCAAATACCTATAAAAAAAATTTAAAGGAGTTTCAAAAGTTTTTGGGATCATTCGATAAAAATATTGAAATATTTTGCAAATAATACTAGTTGAAATAGCAAATGAAGATCTAACGGCTGCTGCATGAATTAGAGCTCTTGGTTTGCAGTCCTATTGACTACAACTTGTGCTTTTGCTGACGGCTCGTCATCGACAGCAATGTTTAGAGTAGTGTGCCTAGCAACTGGATTGGGACGTAAAATGGCATACGGTAGTCTGTAAATCAATCAAATCCCGATTCTGCTTGGAAATGCACGATGGTCGCATGATAGTCAGACGTAGACGTGGAGAACGTTGCAATGTGCAGTTCTCTGTTGAGCGGCATGTTCACCACACTGTGGCGGTTATTGTTTATAGAAGCAGTTCGCAGTTGGTATGCATTTGAGACAATATGAATTCCCACCAATATGTTGATGAAGTGGTAGAACTGCATATCTTTCCATCCTTTCAGGAGCTGGAGGACCCGATTTTCTAACAGGATAATGCCTGTCCGTAGATTGCAAAGCATTCTATGGAGCGCTTTAAAGGGGTTAACGTCAATATCTTGCCGTGGCCACCTAGATCTCCCGACATTACGCCTATTGAACATGTCTGGGACATGATGGGTAGAAAACTCAAGCAATTCGCCAATCCTCCACTGACACTAGAAGCTCTCTGACATTAATTACAGATTGCCCGAGATACAATACCTCAGGAAAATATTGGTACCACTTGGTGGAATCCATGCCAAAAAAGGCACGGTAGTGTAAAACTAATAGGGGTGGTCCAAGACGTTATTAATAAAAAATGCGTTTATCTTTTGGTTAATTTTTTTGAAATTTTAATCAAATACTACTTTTGAGTAGTTGCACGTTTCTGCCAAGTTTGACCCAAATATTATAACGTCTTCTTGGTGTTGTATTTTTTATGTCACAGAGTATACTCAAACCGTTATAAAACTTGCACACACAGGCAAAATTTAAAAAAAAATTAACCTGCTCCACCGTTTACCATTTTAGATGTATCGTGCTTGCGTTTAATATTGTTTTTAATTTAGCATTTTTATTGATAATTTGATATTAAAATTATTTTCAAATCAAATACTGCAACAAAAAACTTAAATAGAAGTACTACGAACATAGACATTCGGAAATTGTTTCCAAAATTTTTACATAGTTTTCCATAGTACTATTGTTGTTGTAAGTAAGGATTAAATCGGGCCAGACCAAGCTGGAATTTGACGGAATCTCGGCATGCATCCAAAAACTTTAAAACCAGCCAAAATTTCTTTTGACGCGGCCCTATAACCGGCTCAAAATCGGACTGACCTTTGAGAAGGACAAGTTAAAGCCTAATTTGTATTGATATGTATAATGTTGCTGAGTTTTCGTTTTTAAGGATAGCTTACGGTCCGTGCTTTTCGAAATTAAATTTTAAGTTGGTTTTAAAATATGCTAAATTAGATTGAGAAATGGGTTTACTCGCTATAAAAATACTTTAGATCGAAATATCGACTTAAACTTCTTTAGTTGTCATAAATAATGCGTTGCAAACTAATTGTCGTGGTCTACCTAACGGTAAAATTAAACTAAAGGTTATTAGTAAACAAGTTTTCAAAAAATAGTAACCAAGTAACAAAACATATGAGCAAAAAAATAATTTGTCAAAAAACGTTTATCAAAAATGAGTCATTGAAACGAGAATAATGAAGAAGTTTTACCATTGGTATCAGAAGCAAAGTCAAGTTTATTACCTAAAACTTTCAAAGTAAAATACGAGAAAACTTGCCACCAGTTTTGGGGCTGGAGAAATGAAGGTATTCTAATTACGTAGTTTGTTAAAAAGGTTTGTTCTATTTATATTATATTATTAGCACTGATTTTTATACATTCTTAGGTAAAATTTCTTAAAGCTTCAACACTATGATTAGTATACTCGATGCTGAAAAGTACTTTACAAATTAATGATAATGTGGATATTTCTGTATATAAAAAAATCGCCGACTTACCTGAAACGTCGAAATGACGGTTGTGTGGCATAAATCTCGAATTCTATCGATGGATAATGTGAAGAAGTTTATCTAAAAAGCTGCTGATGCCAGTCTTTTGCTTATAAATTTAATTTAGTATTGTTTGTTTACTAATAACCTTTAGTTTAATTTTACCGTTGCGTAGACTACGACAATTAGTTTGATCAGAGATTTAAAAGATTACCCTATGGATTAAAAATAGCCGCACAATTATTTCCAAAAACTAATGAACGAAATTTTGGATACATTCCGGGTCTCTATATTTACATTTATAATAGAGTAATCCACTTGTTAATAAAAGAGCTCGCAAACTAAATGTAAAATTTAATAAAGAAAAACTTCAATATAAAGTTGAAATAGGTAAATACATAGGTCATAAATTTTCACACGCAGGAATAGAACTCGATAAAAAAACGTATAAAAGCAATTAAAAATTTAATACTGCCTACGAATAACTACAAAGTGTTCTAGGTATGATAAATTATATAAGACATTTTTTTCGAAGTATGACCGAGGCGACTACATCTCTAAGAAATTTATTGAAAAATGACACCGACTGGAATTGGAATGTAAGTCACACCAAGGAAACGGAAAAGATTAAAGAAACGCTTAGTAAAACTCCAACACTAGGAATTTTCGATGAAAAAAAAAGAAATAACGCTACAGGCAGATAGCTCAAAAAATGGAATAGGTGTATGTCGATTACAGGAAGGAAAACCTATAGGGTATGTATCAAGATGCTTAACAGAATGCTCAATGCTCAATGTGAAAAACAACTTTTAAGTATAGTATATACATGTCGAAAATTTCATAATTACATATATGGTAGACAATTTAAAATGGAGACGGATCATCAACCATTAATTGCATTAATTCAAAAAAATTTATCAAAAATAAGTGCGTGTTGATTATTAAGAATGCCTTTGAAATTAACGATAAATGACATGAATTTAGAATATAAACCGGAGAAGTTCATGCACATAGCAGATTTGTTGTCAAGATCCCAAGAAATACATAAATTTGATAACAAAAATGCAAAATCTTTAACCGAAATTGTTCATTCAATTCAATTCAAAGTATAAATGAACAAAAAATAAAAAATATACAAGATGACATTAAATTGTAAAAACTAAATTATAATCATATTGTTTGAATAGTTGGCCTAAATTCTATATCTAAAGTGGAGAATGAATTAAGAGATTACTATAAATATAAAAATGAAATTCATTTAGAAGATGATTTACTATTTTTAAACGTAAGAGTAATAATTCCAACAAATTACAGAAGACAAATTCTAACATTATTTCATGAAAGATATTTGGGTATACAAAAGACCAAAGATTGAGCTAGAGATTTAATATATTGGCCATCTATTAATTTAGTCATAGAACGCACAATTAAAGATTGCAAAATATGTGAAAAATTTGGTAATAAGAATAAAACTGAAATACAATTCCAGAAAAGCCATTTGAAAAAATCGCAGCTGATATAACAGAATACAGTGGAAAAACATACTTAATAATAAGTGATTATTTTTCTAAATCGATCGAAATTTGTCGAATCAGCGACAAAACAGCATCAAAAATGATCTTAGCTTTCAAGAAAACTTTTTGCAGTCATGGAGTACCAGATATATTAATTGCTGCCAACATGCCTTTTTCATCTTATGAAATGCGACAATTTGCGAAAGAATAAAACTTCAAAATTATTATGACATCTCCAAATTATCAAAAATCCAACGGAAGCGCAGAAAAAGGTATTCATATTGCTGAACAGATATTGAAGAAAAGTAAAGCACAAAATACTGATCATTGTATACTTTTATTATAGTACAGGAACATTCCGATAGCTGGAATAGGTCTATCACCAGCTCAGATGGTAATGAGTAGAAGATTAAAGACAAAACTACCAATTGAGAATACACTACTCACACCATCAATACAAAACAATCTAAGGAACAAATTAATTGAAAAGAACTAGAAAATTAAACAAAAACTATCGCATATAAAAAAATAATGCTTAGTACAAAGGTAAAATCATAAAAAAAAACTGCTACTCCCAGGTCTTATATAGTAGAAGACGGCAACACAAAACAAAAATACAGGAGTAACTCCTTCCATCTAAAAAATCAAATTCCCACGCAATACCTGAAGTTCAAAATCTCCCTAAAATAAAAAATAAAGCAAAACAAAAGAGGAGTAATCGTTTAATTAAAAAGCCTAATTGGCAAGAACATCATGCTATGTATAAAAATTAGAAGGGGTAGAGAGGAAGATTCCTTATAAAATTGTGTTTAAGTTAAGTTCAATATAAAATGTTAAAATATGTTTCAGTTAAAATTTGTAAATTTTTGGAAGGAAGATGTTATATAAGTGAAGTCAGTTTTAAAATATAATATAGTAGTTTGAAGTAAATTGGAAATAATGAAATATAGAACGTTATAATAAAAAAATTATTAATGTATTTTAATAAAATTATATTAAAATTAAATAGTACGTATATAAAATAAATGTGTATGCTTAACATAATAATCCAGATAAAACTATAAGGTTGGTTTCAAAATAGATAACTTTGACATAGAACTTGAAAAGTTTAAGAAAGAAGTAACTGAGTAAATGAGAAAATGATGAGTAATTTTTTTTTAAATTTAAATAAAAAATTTAACAAAAACTAAAACTTTGTAATTTCAAAACTAGTTTTTTAGTTACTGACTTAACTTTTGGATAAAAATTTCAAATATTTTAAGTACATTACAACACCAATTAATTAAACTTTGTAGTATCTAAAACTCGAGAGCTATAAACCGAAACAAGATAGTAATGCATATCGACACGTTTAATTTTACTTAAAAGTATTCTTTACTCAACATCAACGATAACTGACCACCTTCTAAACTCATTTACGTTATCTACAGCCAGTGTAAATTAATAGGTTAATGAAATTCTGTGGATTAAGATTAAGATTCCTCGTGCACGTTTGATCTTTGAAGGTTGGCTTACTCAAAGCTGTTTGGCATTCCCAGACTGTGCGCTTGTATCTTCACTGCACTCTTGTCAAAATCACGGCGGCACTTTGACCAAAGGGTCACTATCCACTCGGATACCTAATCTTGAAAGCTGTTAGATAAAGTTTACATACAAACTCAGCAATAATGATAAAAGAGGAATTGTGTTACAAGTGTAAGGTGAATATTGATGTAAACGTCTTTCTATTATCGAAAACGTTCTATGTTTAGTTATTTACGTTAATTTAAACATAAAATTGAGTCACATCTTTATTATTAAGCTTTATTTATTTTAAATTTATTGATTATACTTTGATTGAATTGTCTAATTATTGATGAACTATTAATAGCTCGTCATAAACATAAACAACGATAAAGAGATAGGAAAACATCCTCGGGGAACTTTATCAATCCGAAAGTGCTGGAAACTTAATACGTCAAGAATTACGTAGTAAACTAACTTGTTATAAAATTGTGATTTTGGATAACTAAAACCTTTATCAAAATTTGACAAGATTGAAAAAGTTCACATACCTAAATAAATAAAAAACCCATAACGATAGAATTAGTGTCTAAGTGTACTAAATGTAAACATTTAGTAAAGTTTGAAGACACAGTTAAATCAAACAAAACAAAACAAATGGTTTTTAAACGATGATATTTGTGTAAAGGCACCAGTCTCCTACTGAAACGTACTTAAATGGAACCGTAGTGTTTGTTTAGGCGTACTTAACATTTGAAGATACTGGTCTAAAGCATACATTAGCGTTTTTGTAATAAATGTGTTTTATTAAGTCATTTTAAATATAGCTATTTTTAAATAATCATCAAATTTCTATTTCCGTGTTTTTATTTCTTTTCAGTGTCTAAATATTCCTTATTATTTTATTACAGTTTATATATTTGCAGATAATTTTTATTACTGTATTTTTATTATTATTATTAGTGTAAAAAATAACTTTAAAACGCGTAATAACAAACTAACACTAGAAAAGAATCTTCAGTGCAGTCTTACAGAACTTTTGTTAAAAAGGATAAATACGTACATATATGTAAAAGCAATCAATCTCAGCTTCTAAAACAAAAATTAAATACATAAGACGGGGATAATATACATATGTTACTGATTGCTAATAAAAAAATTTTACCAAAGCAGCATTTTTTTCTGTGGCAATTTTTTATTGTTAACAAAATTAACTTAATTTTTTTTTATTAATAAGAAATCATTTTTGTGACTGAGTGACGTAATACAGCGAAACTTGCTAAAACAAAAACTAAGTTAATTTTTCTTCTTTAGGCAATTTTTTTGCCTTATCAGGTTTGATTAGTTACGGTATATACACTGAAAAAAAAAATAATAAAATGTTGCAATGCATTTTTTAAACTATATAATTTATTTTAAATTAATTGTAGTTTGGCTACCATTTCTTATATTAGAAGCTCGAAAAATATACACTTAAAACAATATCTATGCAAATATATTAAAAACAGCAAAAATATGCACTAAATCAGTCAAAATATGCCCTAAAAACATGCTCATATGCTATATGTAACGCTTTTTAACTCAAATAGTAATCATTTTTATTTAAACTTTAGGATAAGTATAGCTATAAAGGTTTTGTCTGCAAAAGATGAAATAATAACAGCAACTAGCTATACACGGTGTATCTGAAATACGACTACAAACTCAAGAAGTAGTTTTCTTGTAGAGTTCAATGAAAATTTTTCCTTTAAGGATTTGGTCAAAATTAGTCCAGTTTTCAAATATTTGCAATTAAAGTTTTCAGCGTCAGTCCTGACTATCTAAATAAATAGAAATTGTTTGTTGATTGTAACTATGCGGTAAATGATTGGTGTAAATGCTGTAAAATCCGTGAAATGTTTTGATGTATTGTGTTAATTATTGTTTTCTTTAAATTTCCGTCATCTACAAACTGTATTTTGAGTACATAATCAAGTTTATCATTGGTAGAAATAAGATTTCAAATAATTAAATGCAAAATTTAGCTATCTTAGAGGTGAGGTCGATAATCTGAGTATAGCTATAACCTCCACACCACACGTAGGTTGTGTATTGAGCAATATCCTAATAGACAATTGCCTTTACTATGCTTTATTATATAGGACTTGGAGAAACTGAAGGTTGTTACGAGAACATCAGGTTACTCGAGCTGGACAGCCAAGAATAAATTGTTATGCTGGTCTTGTTGTAACAAAACAAAGCAACGGCTAGCACAGCTTCTTCGGAGAGGGATCGCAGGCTTTCTTATGCAAAATTATAACGTAAATCTAAAAAAAAGCGCCAAGATGATGAAAGATTAAGTTAGGGAGATACCGTCTAACTCTACACGTAGCTGGAAAACAATAAATAACACCACATAAGTAATAACGCAGAATATATATATTTAATTATCACAGAAGATGAAGAATGTACATAAATATAAGTTTTCGCAAGTATTTATACGTGGGTCGAATCGATTATAAGTTGCGTACAATAAGCTGACCCTGTCGGTCTAAACTTTTACATAAACATAACGTCTCAATTTATATTTAAAAATTTTAAAATCGTAGACAAACAAAACAATTTAAGCCTTCGAGACTCAACGCGCACTGCGTATGAGTTTGTGAAGCACAAAATAATCTTATTATTAATTGTGTTAACCTAACATGCACGTACGGTGATAATCGACACGACCACCGAAGTACAAATCGTAAAAATTGAAATAGCAATACTTACAGTTAGGTTTTATACAGTAGGAGATTAGCTAATTCCGTACTTGAGTAACCTAAAAAGTAATATTAAATCCAACACAACCAAGCATATCGCGTTAACACAAGTAAAAGTCCCCTTTAGCATCTAATTACTTGAGAACGCAAATGCGCAGCGTTTCCCCACGACTTAACAGAATAAGTTCTCCAAACTTTTGTAGAAGGTTATCTCCAAAATACAATCAGCCCAGAGCCAAATTAAACCCCTAATAAAGAAAAATTTACACCACTTACCCCGATTCAACCTTACAAATGTAATTGCATATTGGTGTGAAGGTTGCCCCGGGGGTAAAAGTAAAAACCTGGTCGATGGTCTTACAGAAAGTGCCGTTAAATATGCTGTCTAAAATTTGACAATTTCGACAAAAGAGTAGGGAATTGTAAAGACAAATTTCATACTTGAAGAGAAATTTTTATACTCGCGAATTGAACTATTAATTTTTAACATAACAAGGTGTTGTTCCTACCTGCAAAGATCGTGGTCGAGAAAAATCACCTCATGTATTAGCAACACAGAACAAATCTTTTCAATAAAAAATAAAACTTTAATATTTGTTTTTATTGAATGTATGCGCAGATATTGCAAGTTGTAAAAGATAACACACAAAGTAGCATTAGAAAAATAGGCCGCGCAGCTGTGTCCCATAGTACGCTACATCGTGTTTTAAGAAATTATTCTTTGTACCCTTACTATGTCCAACGAGTCTAATAATTAACCGACTGTGATTTTGAACCGCGACTTAAGATTTGTTAGTGACTGCAGCGACAAGAAGTTTTTGATCCTGACTTTCGTGCCAAAATATTATTTTCAGATGAGTGTTGTTTTACACGAAATGGAGTGCTGAATTTTCACAACACGCATGTTTAGAAGACCTTTATGAAATTCAACAAAGTAACTTTCAGTGGCGGTTTTCTATTAATGTTTGGGGTATTTTAAGAAATAGTTTAATTGCATCGTTTATTTTACTAGAAAGATTTACATACGACTTTTGTTTTTTTAATGTATTAATGAAACTTTTATTTTGACATTTTTTACTTGTATTTATACTATAATTTCACTTGCTAAAGTAACAACCCGTAATCAGATACACCCTATATAGGTATAATCGAAAAGTTAAGTTACACTTTTCTTCCATTGTTTCGCGTATTAATGTGTCCTCAATATCTTCTTTTTGTTGACTTCCTCTTTTTAGAACAAATTGTTACGAGAAAATCAGGTTCCTCGAGTTGGACCGCCAAGAATATTTTGTTACGCTGGTCTTTCACCAGTGTTTGTCGTTGTTAATCTTCAAAAGAGGGATAATCTTGCAGGTCGCCAACCCTTGACGGTGTATAAGATAATAACGTTATTAATAATGTGACGTCATGGAATTTTTCCAACTATGCTACCTGCTAGTTATCTTCGGTGATAACGGTAAACATGTGGTGGGTACCAATATCCGCACTTACCCCAATTCTAGTCTTCACAAATGTAATTGCATATTTGCGTGAAACGATCTAAAGCTGTAGCTAGTAGTAGGAACAAATTTCATACTTGAAAAGAAATTTTCATACTCGCGAATTGAACTACTAATTTTTAACAACAGAATTTATATAATTTTAAATTAAGACTACTTTTCTACTCAGTTCCATAATGTGAGATAAGAAGTTTATTGACATCATTTTTTTTTTCTTACTTGCTGCATTCTTCTTAGTGGCGACGGTTGAAATCATATTAAGTATGCTCTTACCTTTCTATGCAAAAGATTTTCAAATTTTTAGATCTGCTTTATAGTTGTTTCCTCCGCAAACTGCTTCTATCCCTTTTTAATTCTTAGTAAATATCGTTCTTTTTATTTTTGAAAACGCAAAATGCCACTGAGGACTTTATAAATTTACTTCTTTCTTTTTGTAATTTTTTCATTTCAACATCTTCACCCACTTTGAGCACACTTCCATACCGGTGAGATTTGAAGAGTTAAAGAACCGTATGATTTGTCAACCACTTTTGTGTTTATATTCTCCTAAAGCAGAAACACAGTTGCATTGTGATGCTAGTAGCTTAGGATTTGGAGCTGTTCTTCTTCAAAAGCAAGCTGACGATAAATTTCGTGTCGTATTTTAGTAGGTGAACGTCAGACACCGAATCTAGGTACCACAGTTTTGAACTGGAAACTTTATCAATTGTAAACGCTTTACAACGTTTTAAGATTTATTTACAAGGGCTGCATTTTACAATTTTTACTCACTGCAACAATCTAAAACTAGCTCTTAAAAAAAAAAAGATGTAAACCCTCGTATTTTAAGATGGTCGTTGATATTAGAGGATTTTAATTATACTATTGAGCATCGAGGTAACGCTCGAATGAAGCATGTTGACGCATTGAGTAGGTGTCATCAGGTGTTTGTCATTTCAGAAAACTCTTTCGAGAGAACGCTCGCAATTTATCAGACAAAAGACGTCACTATTTCAGATATAGCACGTCGTTTAGAGAACAAAGATGATAAATTGTACGAATTGCGCAACGGTGTTGTTAATTAAATAAAGGATATTAAAGGATAAAATATGTTATTATTCAAACTGACTCTTTTATTATTACCCGCCACAATATATATGATCATATTTGCGAATTTTTATCTGATTGTCTAAAATTATGTTTAAATCAAATTTTTTTCAATTTTAATAATCAAACTTATATTCAAAAAACAGATCTGCCTATGGGTAACAATCTGTCACCTATACTGGCTGAAATTTTCCTGACTAACTTAGAAATTAAGAACATTTTTTTGAATAATTGAATTTAAAAAAAAATTATTTACTATAAAAGATATGTTGACGATATTTTGGTTGTATTTAAAGGTAATAATTAGACTTAGACGTTTGTTTTAATATTCTAAATTCATTACATCATAACATTAAATTCACTTTTGAAAAAGAATCTAATAACGTTCTAAATTTCCTAGACTCACCTTTAAATAGCGTTAATAATTCTGTCAAAATTGGTATTCATCGTAAAAATACTACTACTGATCATGTCATTCCTTTTTCTTCTTTTCATCCTTTTTCACACAAAATGTCATCTTTTAGATTCTTTTTTAATCGTTTATACAAATTACCTCTTGATACATTTAATTTTAATAAAGAACTTAACATTTTTTATAATTTAGCAAATAATAATAATTATCCTTTAGATATGATCAAAAAACTTCACAACAAAATTATTAATTCCATTAATATTAAAAAAATTTCAACTCTTACTCCACTTTCAGATAACATTAAAAAGACATATTTGTCTCTTCCTTACATTGGTCGCTCTTCTTCACAATTTCAAAATTTATTTAAAAAGCATAATATTAATATTTCTTTTTTATATAAATTTAATTTAAATAGTCAATAGTAAAGATAAAGTTGATATTCTGAATAAGTCTGGTGCTTACAAATTAAAATGTGGTAGCTGTAGCTTTTTTTTATTGGACAAACCGGTCATATATTTCAAACAAGAATAGCAGATCATTTTTCTAACATTAAAAACAATAATGTTGGTATCAACTTATATAATAAATCTTCTTTTGCTAATCATATATTAGAATGTAACCACTGTTTTAATTATAAAAGCAACTACTAAATTCTTCATACTTGCAATAAAAGTCTAAAATTAATTTTTTGGAGATAAAAGAAATTGTTAAACATAAAAACTTTGAACTAGATGCATGTTTAAATGAAATTGTTAATTTTGAAAATGATTTTCTTTTTCTTAAATAACATTTTTGTTTTTATTTAAATTATTATTATTTAATTTTGTTGTTAATATTATTTTATGTACCTTTCTCGTAAAAAAAATTGTTTAATTTATCTAGGTTAGATTTTACTATTAAGTTAATAATTTTAGAGGCCTGATGATGACCATTGGGTTGAAACATGTAGCCGCAAATAATTAATAGATAAAAAAGAATTATATGGGAAAGGCATTAAATTATTTACAATTATAATTAAACATCTCATTTTGTGTTAAAGATTTTATAATGGCTAATACAATCTGAAATTAAATTTGTTTAATGTAAATCTTAAGTTTTGCAATCAAGAATAAAAATCTTTAAAACCACAATAAAAAATTATTAAAAAATTTAATTAGTTACTTATATATCTAACATTTTGCACAATGTTAAAAATGGTTTTTTTTTAAATTTTTTATGTCATGTACATGTATAAAGTACCAAATTAACTTGTGATTTTTGTATTATTAAGGTTTACTGGAATAGAGAAGGCACCAAATTAAGATTTTTTTGAAATTTATTTGCCCCTTTTGACTGTAGTACAAAAATGTTTATTTCAGGTTTCACTAAATAGTTTAATTTTTGGATTGGAAATTTAGGAATAAATATATTTTCAAAAAAATTAATACAGTTATACATAACAATTTCATTGACTCAAATCAATTCACCTCCATTCCTAACAACCATGAACGATTTCACTTTGGGAATTTTGGTATTGTAGGATTAATATCGGAAGACACCAGCGCAGAAACGCATTTTTACATTAGAAAAAGATGCAGTAACGATATGAGAATGATAAAGATATTACAGTACATACTAAAAACATTTACTGGAAATTACGTCAGTTTTTCGCTGTTTGTTGTTGATATTCGTTTATAACCTCGTTGTTTCACTCTACTCATTTTACAAAAGTTTTTGTTAAAACTACTTTGTTGTTTATATTGATCTTAAAAGTAAGTTGTTTTAATTGTTTTTAAATTTAAATGTATTAATGAATTCATTTGTAGTTTTTTATAATGTGCGAAGCAAGTACCTCTACTCCTGCAAAGATACGGCATGTGTTATCTGAGGATGCTAGAGAGATTGTTTAGAATATCTACAACTTTTTTAAAAACTCTAATTCACAAGGTAAAATATTTTTATTATTCTAAAGATTATTTTATTTTACATGATTTTATTAGGTAATCTTCTGAATACAGTTGTACAAGCAACTGGAGTATCTAAAAGCACCGTTGTTCGTACTTAAAAGCAAGGTCGTGCAATAGATTGCAGTGAACAAAGTTCATTTGTGGTTTCAACCCCAATACCGAAAACTTCTCCGAAATCATCTGTTGACAACTGTAGCGAACAGATAATTCGTCGAATAATTTATAACTTTCATATTATTGAAAAACAAAAACCTACTATAGCAGCAATTTATAACCTTATTAAAGATGATGATTCGATTGGATTCTTGGAAAAGAAATCATCACTTAGGACGTTGTTAATAAAAATGGGTTTCAGGTAAGATTATTGTTTACGAAAGCATTACTTTTTTAGCTATATTTTATTCTGATGGAGAAAAACAATGGATCATCGTAAAATACTTATGGAAAGACATGAGATACGTTCTTTACGTTGTTCATATATACGAACAATTACCAATTGCCGAAAAGCTGGACGAACAATTATATACACCGGTTAGTTAACTGGATTACAAACGTTAAATTATATTTTATAATTTTGTATACATTTTAGATGAAACATACATAAATGAATCTCACACAACACCATATTCTTGGACCGATGAATCAAATGCAGGTCTAAAATCTTCAATAGGAAAGGGGAAACGACTTATTCTAGTACATACTGGTATGTTTACATGATTTGTTTATAACATTTTGTTATTTAACATTATTTATTTTAGGAGGTGAAATGGGTTTCATCAATAACGCATTATTGATATTTAAATCAGGACAAAACACCGGAGATTATCATAATGATATGAACTACATAAATTATAAAAAGTGGATTGAGGACCAATTGCTACCCAACTTACCACAGAATTCTGTAATTGTAATGGATAATGCAAGTTACCATAACGTGTTAGCTGTGAAGCATCCAAATTCAACAAGTCGAAAGGCAGAAATGACTACATGGCTAATGGAATGGATCTCATACGATGAAAAATCAACAAAACCAGAATTATATAACTCTGTTAAGAATTTATTGTGTTCGCTGGTTTTCGTTCGCCGAAATATATGTACGGGTGTTTTGCCCCTTCTTATGTTGTAAGCGGCGCGTACCCCCAGAGTTGTTCATGCTACCTTCGTAGTAGAAAGACATCAAGATTATTATGTTTTGAATAAATCTAATTCAAAGTTTATATTTTATTTTGGTTTGTTGGCCACCTCAAAGTGCCAAGAAATTTGTTGAGCTGCTAGATGCTGCAAAATCTAGACACAAAATAGTATGATTGCAGTTTACAAGAAGCAGTTACTGCATCATACGCCACATGGTCCTTCTTCGAGCCGGATGATCTAATTAAGTAGATCAATTCCAACCAATTTCAGAAAAACGTAAGTTTGAATCAACAAATTGTTTTATTTGAGAGAAAGTTATATCCATTTTCCTATGCATTACAATTTTATCCTTTCTGTCGTATTACTTTTAAACTTATCCAAGTAATAAGCATTCCTTTTACTACCTGAATGCCCTTTATTTTGAATAACTAAAGTGATTTTGTAACAAATATTTTATACGCATATTTTACATTTATATATGTATGTATGTACGTAAAAATTCAATTCAAATTATTTCTGTATTGTAAATGCCATTTGGTTTTCTTCACTTTTAGCGAGTCGCTGTGAATTGACCTTGCAAAGCATATTATATTACTTGCAGCTGCATTGCTTATCGTGTACGATTCAATCATTCAATATCGTTTCAGTTTGGGTGCAAGAATTCTATTTATCTATTATTAAGTGCATGTTTTTTTTTGTTTGTCGCACATATTTTAGTTTTCACCGTTTCACTGTAACGATAAGAATTTATCTCGTTTTATTTATTTCGCATTATAGTTAATAATTCTTAATTGATTTAAACAATGGCACAAGTTGCCAAAAGCATCGTTCTCAATTAAAATCAAAGCTGACTCGGTTTCAAACTTTTTGTTAAAAATTGCTAATCTCGATATCAATGATATTTTAGACGAACAAATTAAAGAAATTAAAAGTCGTTTAGACGCTAATCTTTCGCTGTTATCTCAATTTGAACAAATTCAATCTGAAATTATCATTTCGACTGAAGACGAGGATGCTGAAAGCGAGTATCACATTGAATTTGAGGATAATTATTACTTAGCCGTTTCTAAAGCTCAAACGTTGTTAGACAAGCTACAAGCTAAGTCAAATAACATCGATCTTATTTCCTCAAATACCGGGCGATCAGAAAATTCAATAGAATTTTCAAACAAAAGTTTAACGTTTAACTTACCGAAAATTTCTATTCCAAAATTTTCCGGAGAACTAGAAAATTGGCTGGAATTTCGAGAAATATTTAATAGTTTAATCCACACGAATGAAAACCTTAATGACATCCAAAGACTGCATTATTTAAAGTCCAGTTTAGTTGGGGCCGCATCTCAAGTAGTTAAGTCCTTACAATTTTCTTCTTGTAACTACAAAATTGCTTGGCAATCAATCTGTGCTAGATACGATCAACCACGAATGTTGATAAGAAACCATCTAAAGTCTATTTTGGATTTAGATCCTTGTATCAAAGAATCCGCTACCAAATTGCGAAATTTTTCCGACGCTTTGTTTAAACATATAACAGCTTTAAAATCTCTTGCAACTGAGGAGCAATTATTTGAAATAGTGATTATCCATATCATGTCAGGAAAACTAGACTCCACTACGTCCCGGGAGTGGGAAACTCTTAGGAACAACTCCAGTTCGGATTTGCCATCTCTTTCTGAGTTCAAGACTTTTCTGACAAATACAGCCAATCTTTTAGATAGTCTACCTTCCAAACCTCCATCAAAGATTGCGCCAGAAAAATCAAAACCTAATTTTTCTAAATCATTTGTGGTGAACGCATATGCATGTGCTTTTGCAAAGATTCACACTCTTTGAGCTCATGTGATACATTTTTAAAATTATCTCCCAACAAAGGTTATCCAAAACCAAAGAACTAAAGCTGTGTATAAACTGTCTTCATAGAGGACATTTTCTGCCACAGTGTTCGTCAAAGTATACTTGCCGCATTTGCAAAAGAAAGCATCACTCTCTTCTACATGCTGCACCTTCTTGTGTTGTCGATTCTCAAGTGCAGCCGGATGGTCTCGCAAATGTTGAAACGCCTGGACCATCTCAATCAGTCACAACACTATGCGCAAATGCATCTCAAGTTTTATTGCCTACTGCGTCTGGTCAAATTCTTGATTCTGGCGGTAGACCGCACTCTGTTCGAATTTTGCTTGACTCAGGTTCTCAATCGAATTTTATTCGAACTTCTCTTTGCAAAAAACTCAATGTGCGTATCTATGACGCTAATTTCGTTGTTACTGGAATAAGCAATTCCACCTCTCGCATAAACTCAAAATGTGACGTAATAGTACGTTCGCATTATTCCAAGTTTCAAGTTTCACTCTCTTGCTTGATCATGGATGAAATAACTGGCGTAACGCCCAGCTCTCGTGTTGATTGGAATATCTTGCAGATTCCATCGAATATTCAGTTATCTGACCCCCGATTTAATGAACCTGGCGAGATAGATCTTTTAATTGGTTCCTCGCAGTTTTTCAATCTGTTATGTGTGGGTCAAATTCATTTAGGTTCTAATCTACCGATTCTGCAAAAAACTAGACTTGGGTGGGTTCTTTCTGGTCCTACAAGCCCCCTAGTATTTACCCAAACGCAATGCAACGTCAGTATCAAAGATGATCTTTCTGGTTTAATTTCGAAATTCTGGGAACTTGAAAGTTATCCTGCTGAGAAAGTTTTTTCACCCGAAGAAAATGCGTGCGAAACTCATTTTCAAAATACTTTTCGTAGAAATTCCGATGGTAGGTTTGTCGTTTCTATTCCTTTAAAACAATCAAGCGAGGTTCTTGGAGATTCATTTCATGTTGCTCAGAAAAGATTTTTATCTCTCGAACGTCGATTTCATCATAATCCAGAACTTTTAAAGCACTATACTTTGTTTATGCAAGAATATCAAAATTTAGGACATATGTCCCTCTCAAAATCCCAATCTTCTGAAAAATCGTATTACCTTCCTCATCATGGAGTAATAAAGGAAGGGAGCTTGACAACAAAACTCCGTGTCGTCTTTAATGGATCTTCTCCCACATCTTCGGGTCATTCGCTAAATGATATTCAAATGGTTGGTCCAACCATTCAACAGGATCTATTCTCGATTCTGATTCGCTTTCGTAAGCATACATATGTTGACATTGAAAAATGTGTGGGCAAATATTGATTGATCCCACTCAAAGGTATCTTCACAAAATTTTGTGGAGATCCTCACCGTCAGAATCTCTCCAGGTTTTTGATTTAAATACCGTCACCTATGGTACGGCTTCTGCCTCGTTTCTGGCCATTCGTTGCTTGCATCAACTTGGCGTAGAATGTGAGATCACTAAACCACTAATTTCTCAAATAATTAAATCCGATTTTTATGTGGATGACCTTCTTACTGGTGCTGACAACTTAGACGACGCTCGGAATATTTGCTCGGAAATTGCGCGTGTTTTACGAAAAGGATGTTTTAATCTTCGAAAATGGATATCTAACAATCCTAATGTTCTTGCAGAAGTTCCTACTTCAGAACTGCACCCGGGTATTCTAGATCTTGGGTCTCATGATCACACTAGCACTCTTGGTCTGGGTTGGTCATTCCAAACGGACACTTTCATTTTTACTATATCTCAATTAACTGCCAAAAAGGTGACAAAAAGGTCTATGCTTTCTGAAATTTCGCAGATATTTGACCCGTTGGGGCTACTTTCTCCTTGCACAGTCAGTGCAAAGATCCTTTTACAACAGTTGTGGTTGGAAAAATTGTCGTGGGACGACCTTATTCCTAACGATGTCTTATCAAAGTGGTGTTCATATCGTAATGATTTAATTATCCTCAATGATTTGAAAATTTCTAGACACGTCTTATGTAAAGATGCAACTGACGTTCAGCTTCATGGGTTCTGCGATGCCTCAATGTACGCCTACGGAGCCTGCATATATGTCAGATCTATTGATCAAACTGGTCTTATGCAGTCACACCTTTGTGCGCAAAGACCAAGGTTTCGCCCTTAAAACCTACTACCATTCCAAGGCTCGAATTATGCGCCGCTGCTCTTTATCAAAGCTAGTTGGGCAAGTAATTAAAGCTTTAAATGTAACAACTTCTGCAGTTTATCTATGGTCGGATTCTACTATAGTACTTAGTTGGTTAAAAACTAGGCCGTATCTCTTAAAGACCTTTGTTTGCAATCGCGTTTCTGACATACAAGAACGCACGTCCAATGCTATTTGGAAACATGTGCCTACCAAAGATAATCCTGCCGATCTACTATCTAGAGGTATCGCTCCTCAAGCTTTGAGATGTGCTGACTTTTGGTGGCACGGTCCATCATGGTTGATAGAGAAAGAAGTTGCATGGCCTGAATCTTTCTCCGTAAGTTCTAACATTCCTGAAATAAAAAACGTCTTGAAATCTTATATTACAGTAGTTGATTTTCCAATACCAATTACTAACTACTCCAACTTGAATCGTTTGGAACGGATAATAGCCTTTTGCCTTCGATTTCATAAAAATTGTGCTACGTTGCCTAAAGATCGTAATAAAGGCTCTCTTACAATAAATGAGTTAAGATCCGCTCTCTTGTGTTTGGTCAAAATGTCTCAAATAGAAACATTTCCAGATGAAATAAAACAATTACAAGCCAATAAACCGTTGAAGAGGTCATCAACCCTTCTCAGTTTAAATCCTTTTCTAGATAGTGATGGTGTCATTCGTGTTGGAGGACGTCTTCGTAACTCCCAATTTTCTTTTGATAGGAAACATCCTATTTTAATTTCTGGCAAGCATCACCTGTCTAAACTTATTGTTAGTCGAGAGCATTTACGAATGCTTCATGCGGCCCTCAATTATTGCTATCTTCGCTAAGAGATCGATTCTGGATAACTTCAGGTCGATGTCTTGTCAAGCGGGTAGTCCATAACTGTATTAAGTGTTTTCGACTTTCGCCAAGCTTTCTACCACCAATTATGGGAAACCTACCTCAATCACGTGTAGAGCCTTCCGCCCCTTTTCATGTTACGGGGGTTGATTATGGCGGACCTTTCCAAATTAAGGATCGCAAGGGTCGTGGATGCAAACTTTACAAGTCCTATCTGTGCTTATTCGTTTGCTTTGCTACTAAAGCCGTACACCTCGAGTTAGTCACAAGCTTGTCTTCTGAAGCTTTTATTATGACTTTTCGACGTTTTGTGTCTCGCAGAGGTAAGCCCCTGCGTGTTTACTCCGATAATGGGACTAACTTTTCTGGCGCTAATTCTCAACTTAAAGAATTAGCCACATTTTTAAATAAAAATGGTTCGTCATTGTCTGACGCTGCTGTTAGTCAGGGAACTGAATGGCATTTTATACCCGCGCATAGTCCTCACTTTGGAGGTTTATGGGAGGCTGGAATTAAATCAGCCAAGCATCACATTAAGCGAACCGTAGGTAATGAAATTTTAACTTACGAGGAGTTTACCACTTTACTTGCTCAAGTGGAAGCAGCTCTTAATTGCCGCCCACTATCCCCCCTATCTTCTGATCCCAATGATCTCCAACCTTTAACTCCTTCTCACTTTCTCATTGGGAAGCCTCTTACGTCTCTACCGGATCCGGACGTTAGCGAACTGAAAGAATCCAGACTTACCTGTTACCAACGTGTACAACAGTTACATCAACGCATATGGAAACGTTGGAGTAAAGAATATGTTTCAACACTTCAACAACGCGTAAAATGGAAATTAAATGGTTCCGAGCTACAAGAAGGCACGCTAGTTCTTCTCAAAGAAGACAACCTTCCACCACTGCGCTGGAAGCTAGGTCGCATTGTGCAATTATATCCCGGTAGTGATGGTGTAAATCGAGTGGCGTCCATACGCACAGTGTCAGGAGTAGTGCGCCGCGCATTTACTAAAATTTGTCCTTTGCCCATAGACTCAGTCAGTGCAACAAAGTGACATTAATTTAGTTATTATAGTATAATTTTATTTGGACAAAATCTATATTTAATGTATCTATTGTTTGTTGTTTTGCGTAGTATAGTCATTTCTTTTTTTTTTGAAAGCTTTGCCTTTCAAGGCCGGGGGCATGTTAAGAATTTATTGTGTTCGCTGGTTTTCGTTCGCCGAAATATATGTACGGGTGTTTTGCCCCTTCTTATGTTGTAAGCGGCGCGTACCCCCAGAGTTGTTCATGCTACCTTCGTAGTAGAAAGACATCAAGATTATTATGTTTTGAATAAATCTAATTCAAAGTTTATATTTTATTTTGGTTTGTTGGCCACCTCAAAGTGCCAAGAAATTTGTTGAGCTGCTAGATGCTGCAAAATCTAGACACAAAATAGTATGATTGCAGTTTACAAGAAGCAGTTACTGCATCATACGATACAAACTCAATAAAATTGAATAAACCAGACTACACACAATACAGTGTCGATTCAATATTTGCAAAGAATGGGCACACTGTATGTCGTTTGCCACCATACCATCCGGAGTTGAACCCAATAGAAAAGGTGTGGGCAATTGTAAGAAATTGGGTTGCATCGAGAAACGTTACCTTTAAATTAAACGATATAGAAAAACTATCACGAGAAAAGTTTGCAAATGTTTGTGCAAATGAATGGGAAAAAGTATGTTTTCATGTAAAAGAAATTGAAGAGGACTACATGAAGAAAGAGCATATAATGGATACAGAGTTTGAAAAATTTATAATACAAGTGACTGGTGATACTTCGGATGAAGACTTTGACAGTTTTTCTGATTATGAGTGTTAATGAAACTTATTAACTGCATAAAACATGTATTTTCTAATTTATGTAGCTGAAATAAATGAATTCTATAGTTTCATGATGCTAAAATAACTGTAATTATGTTATGCCTACTAACAAACCTTAAATTGTTTATTATTAATGTAATGTTTAAATAAAGTACTGTATTTTTTCGTTATATTAATATTCACAAATACTTCTGCATAAAAGTTGTCTAAAGCTTACAATCATTTTAATGAAATGAGTTGTAAGTTTGATTAATCATAGTTTAAATTCAAGTTCAATCTACTCGCAAGTGAGTATAAAATGACATAGCCTAACTTTTACTATACGATTTAAAAAAATTGTTTTACGGTTCCAAATCAAACTCAAAAATAAAACACAAAGGCAACAAACTAAAAAATAAACTTCTAAAACTATTTTTTTTAATTTTTTGAAAACTTATGTTTTTAAGTTGAGCTTTACACTTTGACGTCACATTTCTCGCGCAGCTTGGTGTCTTCCCATATTAATCCTAGTATAATACACTTATTCCAAAAACTCGTTTAATAAGCTTTCTGCGACAACACTTTTAATAAATGCTATGCATTTATAAAACCTTGTCAGAATATGAATGTATGCACTTTATATGCATTTGGCAATGGCACATTTTCTGAGCATTACTGTTTACTAATACAAAATTTTCACTGAAACGGATAAATAGTTTTTTAACTGAGATTTTGTTTTTTCTGTGGCAAAACTTTTAATATCAAATTAAATTAACATTGTTTTTATTGATAAGAAGATAATCTTTGTAACTGAGTAATGGAATAATCATATAATTGATTGTATATTTTACATAAATGATCCCGATACATTTTAATTTTTAAAATAAATATATCATTATTATTTTAAAGTTGTTTTAAATAATAATTTTCTATTTAAAACTTATTTAAACACTATTAGAACTTGGTGTGTAATTCACATTTGTTACATTACATTATTGCAGGACTTTAAAATAAAACAACTGCAGTATAATAAAAATGAAAAATGTAGTAAACAATAATAATAATGTAGTTATATGTAAACTACAACAATAAATTCGTAAGTTTGTATAAAATGTTCAGAAGCGTTAAAAAAGTCTATTGTATGCTAAATTTCAATGATTAAAAATTTTGTGTTTCAATTTAACCATAAAAAGCATCAATTTTGAAGTACTTATTTTTTTAAATAATTTATAGATTAATCTGATTGTTGGAATCAAACTAAAACAGGAAATTACTGGTATAAATTAGTCTAACTTTGGTAAACAATTTTAAGTTTTTTGGTGCAAGCTGTGTTTGTTTCTATTCTAAGGTACCTTAACAAATATTTAAACAGAAATACAAATATTCTGTTTGTAAAAGACCCCTTCAAATTTTAAGTGTATTTTTCGATTTTGCACAAACTTTTCAGTATTTATTTAATTTTACAAAATGTAGAAAAGTCAAACAGTTAATTTATTATTAATTTAAGCAAATAATGGCTTACAATATAAATTACATTAAATATGTTTTTATCTGCAATGGTACATTTTTGCTTCATTTGGTTATTATAAAAACAATTATAGAATTAAAAGGATGGAATAAATACAAAAAATATGTTAACGTACCAATTTATAAGACGAGGTAGTTTTTAATTGCCTTTATCTATCTATATCTTTCAATACGTCTTTTAAAATATTTAAATTTAGCAAAAATTTTCTATAATAAAAAAGTTTTAATCAATGAAACTTATTAATTATCTTTTTTAATTATTTTATACTATAACTGTAATTATAAAAACTTCAACATAATTCGACTAGTTTACAGATAGTGTTTAAGTGTGTTATCGGAATAATAATAACTTAATTTTGTAATATATGCAATTAAACATAAACTTTAAATTAAACTATTAATTCGCAAATTACATGCAACTACTAGAGCATTTGCTTAAACATTATCATTTCTGAAATTATCTAATTAATAATGAAACATTAACAGCGTGTCAACAAGAAAGTGGTTGCTGATATCCTAAGGGAAGTTCGTCTAAGTGCTAGTAATTACATCAAACGCTTGCAGGCGTATTTACACTATGCATTTCAGATTTCAGCTTTATGTTTTGCAGTCATTAAGACCCATGCAGTATTATTCAAAATATAAATATTTGGTATTTGTACTGAGTATATAAAAATATTGTTAGAAATATTCAATAATTTTACATTACTCAAAAAATTACTAATAATTAACAGTAGAATATTAGAATTTATTTAAAAAAATATAAATGCAGCTAAAGAATTTACTAAATAAACCCCGTTAATATTTTCTCCATGGAGTTTAGCCGCATCAGTCGTTTATATACACAAACCACAACAAAAATAACACAATTCGGATTAAATTACAGAACAAAAGGCTTACAAGAGACAAATCCATTGAAAATGTTAGAAAGAGACACGATGGCGCCGTTCGTTGTTGATATGAAATTATGTTCCTGAAGTTACTTAATGAAAGTTCACGTAAAGGATTTAATTTAATTTTCATGTTGCAGAAGTTTAAGGTATTTTATTACATTTACTTTTTCTTTCTATACAAATTAAGATTTTAATTAATTGAACAAATTAAAATTAAAATACTATTTAAATTATTTATACAAAAAGATGTGTTTTTCTATCTGTTTGCGCGAATAAAATTATTTAACGAGAAACAATTTTCTTCAATAGCAATTTTAATGTTACTATAATACTTAGACATGTAATTAAATTGCTGATAATAGAAATTAGTTAAATGTACTTAAAAGAATAATATGTCAATTTAAAGTTTTAAGTTTGAGAAAAAATACGTTTTTGATTTGACACATAAACAATATAAACATATAAAATAAGACATTACTGTAATGTATATCTAATATTGCATTAGTTAGCTACACGTTACATTGAATTGTAATAATGTAATAAATATTTTTTTAGTTTCATTACATTGTACTAACATATAATATCAATATACGACATATAACAGGGTGTTCGTAAAATACGTCTACAACTTTTTCGACGATTTTTGATGTAGAAGTTTTTAATTATAATCTAAGTGTTTTAGTGCTTTAGAAAATGGCTTTAAAAGTATCTCTCTCAAAAATGATGTAATGAGCAAACAATCACATAATTTTTGTATTGTGCAAAACTATTAATTTATTTTTTAGGAGTAGCTGACTCAGTTTGAAAAGTTTTCTGTCTCTAATAAAAAATTGATCAAAGTGGATTAGAAAAAAATAGTTTCTAATGTCTGCAGTTATGTCACCGTTACAACATTAAAAACAAAGAGAGGCAAATAAAATATCATAGTAGAAGTAGGCATTTCTTTTTGTCTTTTATTTAATTTTTCGGCCATATAAAACCTCAATTTGTCTGTCAAATATTGAATATTCTTTTAATACAATAAAATTTTTCATTATAGATGTTTATACATACGACAAAAGTCGTACAAGTGTTAAATGTACCGAACCAAACATTCGCAAATATTGAAAAACGCTTTTGCGAAAGAGGTAAGATTCAAGCCAAGATATACAGATTGAGGGCGCAACGTACAATAAGAAATGTTTACGAAAGACAAAAACCTTCCAAACTAAGCCACCTACTTACAAAAAATAAATTAATAGTCATTGTATGCGTAGTAAAAAATATATAAGCGCTTGTTTGCTTATTACATCATTTTTGAGACGCGTGTATGTTTTTAAAACCATTTTATAAAGCACTAACAAACTTCAATTAAAAACAAAAACGCGTATCTCAGAAATGGTCAAAATCTATTGACAGGTTATTGAATTATTTAAAAAACAATAGAATCATTTTAAAAATAAAGCCATCTAGCGGTTACATGAAACAACATTAAATAAAGTTAAGTTTCGTTCTATTTGGAGTCAAAAAATATTTAGTTTCATGTTGTACACGTATTTTCCAAACGCCCTGTGTATTAGCTAGTAGTGCTCGCAGCTCCGCTTACGTGGATAATGTCAGTCAAGGTAAGCTTTCCACCTAACCGTTGTAAGCGTGTTTTTCTTTATCTAATCTGTTTGCATTTTAGTTTCATGTCTTTGACGTACTAATTGTTTTCTTCTGTCCAAAAATTAAGTTTCATTTCTCTTAGATTGTGATTGCGCTGTTCTTGCAGATCTTATAGGCCTTCTAAGAACGATTTTGCAAATAAGTAATTTATCCTGTAAAATTGAAACAAATTTTATTGTCATTGTTGTTTATTTCTAACATAATTAGATTGTGATTACAGTTTTTGTAACATTGTCAGACGATGCTGCAGAAGACTGCCCATTGCCAAATTGTTTGACTTGTTAACTGTCATCCACGTTTCTCCTGTGTAATTTTATGGTTTCCGTGCTGCTCCAATGTAAATTATTGTTTTCTGCTTTACGTTCTAAAAGTGATTTCATTGATTAGCGTTGCTGCGGCCATTGACCTGAAGCCTGTGCAGTCTAAACATGTGAGTCACAAAAAATTGTGGACTGGCGCCTTAATTTTTCTGTTACTATCTTTTTGATCATTCTGTGAAAGCAGCTAAATTTTTAAGGATAACTGAAAAAAAATAAAAGTTAAAAAAAGGTAAAAATTAAAAAAACATAGATAAACTGAAACTATATAATATCTCGACTAAATCATTGCTCTAAGAAAACAACGCAGAAAAAAAATTGTTCTACAGATCAAAATATAGAATTAATGTATGCTACCGGTAAAAACATATGAAGGAGATCTTTACAAAAGCATACATAAAAAATCTCAAAAAAGTGGCAGTGTAATTAACAAAACTGCAAGTTTGAAATAGAGCTAGACAAGACAAGCAGCAAAATACAAAAGGAATAGATCAGCAAACTTTGTAAGATAACGACTATGACGTAACAAGCATTGGGAGTAACCTTGATTTGAATTGGTATTACGTAGCACACTATCAAAAAAAAATTGATGAGATTAGTAAAGAGTCACACGTTAAGAATAGAAAACAACTTTAAAAAATGAAGAAAAATAAATTGCACGTCAACAAAACGTTTTATCCAAATGTTAGTTTTTACGTGAATTTGTAGGTCATATTAGCGTAAATACGTTGTTATATCAAATGTGACGTTAAAGGTGTTGCATAGAATATTAGACACGGCGTACAATCTCTAAAACTGTAAACACTGTAACAGTGATGTTGTTCACATAGACAAAGATGTTGCAGTCTGCAAGTAAACCATCTTTTAGTAAGTAGTTAAGCTTTTGGTTACTTGCGTGCCATATTGAATCACGTGGAAGATAAGCAAAAATTAAAGTAGTAATTAGTGAATTTACAGAAACGAAATATGTTTGCAGTTGAGAACTCTTAAAAACTGGTATTTAGAAATTAGTTGATGGTAACTTTAAAGATGACAGGTCAGTCGTGAATGTTTCTAACAAAGCGAGATGGTCAACAAAGATAAAAAGTTATAGTACAGAAGTTACTAACACGTGCTATTTTTTAAATTGCTAGTCAAGTTTCAAATGCGTAGACTTTAACAGAAAAAGAAGAAAGAGCAAATGCAATATTGCCGATGGAGTTTAAGCTGACCAAAATGCATACAAGGCAAGAAACCATAACATTTTCTTTTAATGTAACATGCTGCTTGTCTTGATTCCATTCTTATACAAGTTGTAATGGTCAAAGCAAAAGTAGTATATGTTGTCGTTGGGAAGCTGTGCTTTTCAGGTTGATATACATAATGGGTTTTGTCACCACAGTATATAATCATTTTGTCATTGTAGTGTTTTAAGTCCTATGTGTGACCGACGATCCTTTTGGTTGCATTAAGAATCTTGACGTCCTTCGTTGGTACATTTTCTAAATGAACTTTAAAGATCAGTCTGGTATTAAAAGGAAGTACCAGATATTTGAATTCTTTTGCCATCAAGAGCTTGGTTCCGTACATTGTAAGTAGTTTTATATTATCCGTTTTCCGTCGCTTGGTAACCGTAACAATTGGATTCTTGATTGGGTTCAGTGATAACCCTTTTTTTTACGCCATTTGTTGACGGTGTTTAGTGCACTCTGCATTATGTTATATAAAGATGTGCCAAATTTCTCGTTTTCAATTATGGTAAGATTGGGTTCTACTGTGCTACTGTACAAAATAGCTGTTACCGTCCGATTTTAAGCATTTAGTCAACCCAGTTTTGCACCAAATGTGCGAGAGCCGAAACAATTGCTTTCATTATAATTTCCAACAATTATATAAAAAAAATTCTACAAAATCTAGATAACTTTCTTCCGTAATTCTTCTTTTTTTATTCTGAAAGAAAGAAAAATACTGCGATTGCAATTTTTTTTCAAAATTTTTTTTTTGCATAATTTTACGTTCGAAAATCTCCTGAATCAGAAAAATTTGACAATAAAATGTTGGGTGTCTGTGTGTGTGTGTGTGTAACTATATATCCACGATAACTCTCGAACTAAAAGTCCTAGTAGCTTGAAATTTGGTATAGAGCTGGCTTTTCATAATTTCTCAGTTCTTTCAAAAGATGGGTCTGTTAAAGAAACCGCAAGTGGGTGTATCCGCCATTTTTAACAGTTTTTTACATAATTTTGTACGTATGTAAATTATTCAAATTATTTTTACAGTTTCTAATAGAGATAATTTTTCCTAACGATTTAATCAAATAAAAAATTTGTTAACCATCATCTCCAATAAAGTAATATCCATCGGAAAGATTTCCATTGTCATGGTTGTTAAAAAGCTAGCAGTTTTTAAAAATAGCGCCGTTTGATCTACACTTTTTGCTGCCAGCATTTACGTATGTAAAACAATAGTTGGAGTCAACGACAGCCATCAAAGCAATACTGTTTGAACTTTTGTGGTTGAAATATTCACTTTCACTACTTGGTGGAGCAACAACAAATATATGTTTTCCATCAACAGCACCGCAGCAGTTAAGGAAATTCCAGTCATTTTCGAAATCTACACATTGTTTCTTCTACTCTTCTTCTGTCGAAGAAAACTGAAAAAAAATTAGTTTTTATTTTTTGTTATATTACAGAGTTTTTACATGGCAGAAAACAGTAATCATGATGATGAGGTGATACAATATCCATCACATCAAAATCAACCTGAATCTACAAAATCAAGTGTACAAAAATTGCAGAACACTCCATCAACAACAAAGAAAACGGCAACCCAGCAATTCCCAAAACAGTCGTTAAAGAAAGCGAAATATGCTAACAGAAAAAATATACAACAGTTACGTGAGAGCGTCAAAGAACTTCGTAAATTACACACGACTCTAAATATGGGTACTTTAGAATCCAAAGACAATGACAATATTGCTTTTGGTGCATATGTAGGTGTGGCATTAAATATATTACTACTGCAACAGGCCATCATGGCACAAAGTGAAATACAAAGCATTCTGACTAAACATCGTCAGCAATCGTGTTCACACCCAGCTTCTTCTTCTTTGCCTCATTCATGAAATAACTTAATTGATGCGGACACATCACGTCTTTCATTGTTGTATAGAGATCTCCAATTTCTGCACAGTCGCGCTACTTAAATGACCCACAAGACGTCTCTCAAGAAGATATTGACAACTCGAATAAAATTACGTGATTATAGCGCAAAACTAGGAGCTACATGTAATTGCTAAGTTAATATTAACATTTTTTTCTAAATTTACTATACTTTGTTTTTGTTTCTTAATATTATAATAATAAATAATAATAAATTAAAAATACTGTTTTCATTTACTATATTAAAAACTCACCCTAATCAAATTTCCGAGACTTTCGTATATCGCATCACATACTTCTGGAATAAAATTGCTGTTTTAGAAACTCTGAATAAATGCAGAAGAGTTCTGTAGTTATTGCCAGTAGCCAAAAAATTTATTGTGATTTCTAATTTTATTTGCAGTGTTAAAGCATCTCGTACCATTGTGTGACATTTCTTAATTTTTGGAGTTACCATTCTTAGCAGTGTTTCAAAATGTTCTGGAGTCATTCGAAGACACAATCTGTACTCTTCTACATCTCCTTAAGGAAGTTCTTTTAAGAGGATCAAAAAGGCCCCGTGTCTATGTCTGTTTCTTATCCAGTCTATGCACCATCTTTTCTTGTTTCTATTTTGTTCTTTCTCAATAGTTCTAGTTACCAATGCTTTTCGTGCAGCTTTTTCATTTCATTTATTTCTAATTTTTCTCTGTTCACTACTACCTTTTGTACCATACTACTTTCAATTTTAAAGTGAACACGAATACTCTACCAAAATAAGTAGAGTAGAGTTGGATTGGCTTAAAAGTACGCCCCAGCTTAAATGCTAGGTTTTATTTAAAAAACTTGTGAATTTTGGAAAATACTGCAGTATCTTGCCATTTGCAAAAATGATAATAAATAAAACTTAATAGATATTAAAACAAAGTTGTTGTAATATATATTTAAAAAAAATAGTACACTAAAATGTCATACTGACACTTTAACGTAATTTATTTTATATAAAGAATATAAAAAAAAATTTAAATTGAATTCACAAGGTATTCTACACAGTTATTTATTCACTATCTTTGTTGGGTATTACTCTTTTAAATGTTAATAAAATTGTTTAATATAATTTTTTTTTGCATAAGCATAAGTTAAAACAAAGTATAGATAGTTTACAAACTTGGTCATTTTCCTATTGAATAATTTGCATCACCGAAGCATTACCCAAATCTATAAATATTGCGACTGGTAAAAAATTATTTTTGTCAACAGCAGACCTTTTTTAAACAACCATTATATTTTGAAATGCGTGTGATCCGAAAATGACGAGTTTCATTAACGCACACTAATTCACATAAGTAAATTTGGTATATGGCTTGAGATGAAATTCTTTAAGAAAATAAACCACATCAAGGGATTTTTTCTCTGAGCTATAGTGTTATGGATTTAGAGTAGAATGAATTGTATTTAGGTGCTGGAGAACGAGATGACGATTAAACTGGTTGTCAATTATGTTTCACTTTGTAGTAACTCATAAAATGCACTATTGTAAAAAAAATATAGAATCCAAATTCTTTTTTTTGCAATTACACAATGAATAATTACTGTTAAATTTTCAATTAGAAATGATATGGTTTATACCGTATTTGCAAAAGCTGAACACGTAATAAAATTATCAGTTACGCCAAATGCAGAATGGCAAAAACGAGTTACACGCATGATCAAAAACAAATAACGTTTTTATCTTTAATTGATAACCTTTCGTTTTGTAGCACCAATACATTTAAAAGTTAAATTTACTTTGAGACTGAATGTGGTGAAACACGTTCATGCGTAAAGCACTTACTGAAAACGTGTTACTAACGCTGGCTTAACATTACAGCTGCTAACTGTTTATATTCAGTTTGCTAATTAGATTAACGTAAAGCTATTTGATATACTTCGTTGGAAGTATTGACATCAAAAAGTTTTATTATAAATATTATAATTAATTTCATATTGCAGCTAGTAGCTTTATCCGAAACATGAAAGTCTAAGTTTTTTAAGATAATATTTGCGTCGTATATCAACGTTTAACCATGTTGTTAATTATTTGTTATATACCAGTTGACGGGTTAAAATAATTACTAATATCGTTTTTATTTAAACCATGGAGAATTGTCAATTTTATACTAAAATAATATCCCAAATAAAAAATTTTGAAAACATAATAAATTTTCTACAGTTTCAGTTTAGGTAAAAGTAACAGTAACGCATATAGTATTTAAACAAAAACTACTTTTAATTACTTTGACTAAAATTTAAATGTCACAAGTTTTATTTATAAGCTGTAAAATTAAGAGCTGTTTTATCGTTGCTTATGATAATTATTAATAATTCATTAGATCTGCGCATTGTGAAAATATTATTAGCAAAAACATGTAATCTACTATTACTAAAAAATGCCTATAAACAACCAATTGCAGTTTTTAACATTTTTTAAATTCGTTCAGTTTATTAAAAATTTGTTTACTAAATGTACTTGAACCTGCCTTAAGATTAAAATGCTTACGAAAGAATTGATTGTTCCTCAGTATTGTGAACAATCGACACACCCACTTTTCCTTTTATATTGATTATTTTTCTTCTACAGCAATCAGTCAAAAAGATACAATCGTACTTCTTTTACAATGATGCTACAATAAAGCTTTGTTTTGCTTTAAAGAAAACAGTGGTAAGTAATTTATTTTTTCCTAGAGTATGTCAGCTTTGTAATTCACTGTCACGGTGCAGTAATTTAAAACCGTCGTAATAAGAAAAATACTTTTGTTTTTTTCAACTTTATTGATTTATGATATAAATGCGATTTAATAATAATTATTAAATGATTTAATTATTAAATCATTAAAATTTTTAGAACTTCTGATAAGTATCCAAGTACGTGTATAGTTAAGTGTGAATACCTTAATTGAAACGAACGCAATCAGAAACGTAGCTATAAAAATAACAACAATCATTCTATCAACTCGTTATTTTAAATATATTCTATTAACAGTGCCGTATCTATAATTACAAAACCAAAAATCGTGTAAATCATTCTCGAGTTTCCATTGTGGGTGTTTAATACTCCTACAAATTGGTAGTTGAAGTCATCAAAAGGCATTATACATTTTTATAGATGTTATAAAAATAGTTGTGTACAATTGGTCAGCTTACAAAACTGTGAATATTCGCTTTTATTTAAACTTGAGCGATGTTGAAATTTTTATTTTATTTAATAACAACGATCATTAAAATTCGAAACTAAACAAACAAACAAGAAATTTTCAGTTTTGTCATGTGTAATAATTTACGCGAGTAATTATAAAATTGTTAAATAGGAAGATGGCGCTTGTGAAATATAGAACATATGTGGTATTTCTCGAAAAAATCTTGATGATGACATTTTAACGCGGACAAATTGCATCGTTAGCCAGGAAAGCATAAAAACTATCTACAAAAGTCACATAGAATCATAAAACAGACGATCATGTCTGCCAACCAACCGTAAACAAATGCAAAATAATTTAGTACGGCTACACCTGTTCAACGAAATGTGACATATCACCAGTAATTTGTAAATAATTTGAATTTAAAATGCGTTGTGCTGGTTATTAAAAGAACGTGGTTTATAAAAAAAAAATTTTGTAGTATTCGACTTGTGCTATAATAAGTATATTTTAGAAACAAGCTTTTCAAGCTATTAATAGATTTATTTACAAAAGATACTGTCTATTTTTCTTTATTTGAGCAATACTACTGTGTTTACATCGTCTTTATATACTTAATTTTTAGTGTAATAATGAATATTGTTATATTAAAACAAAACTATAATGTTATTTTTTTTAATTAAAGCATTAAATTTGTATTAGAAAACTATTTAACTTTCATGACTTTTAATTTAGTTAAATAGTTTCTGATCACACATTTTATAAATCACAACTTGGCTGTAACAGTATCATAAATATCTGTATTTTCGGATTACTGGAGCAACAACTTCACATTTTCACGCGGCAGAACTAACATAATTTTTATTTAACAATATATTTTCTAGGTGGAGACTTATGCCTATGTGTAAATGTACATTTTTTATTGTGTTTTGTGCAAAAATTGTTGTGAATAGACTACTCTCTAATTCATTTAAGAAAACGGGGTTACTTTGGCAGGTTTTGACCTATTTTGGTGCTCTAAGTCAGAAACCGACTGCATAATCAAACTTTTTGAAATTTCATCGTGCCTTGTGTCCAATTGGCAACAGATCACTCAAATATGGTTGGTTGTCATCCACACATGATGGAGAAAAAAGAATTTTGTTGGGTGCCAATGTAGGCAGAATTTTGGGGTTACTTTGGCAGCACCTGCAAATCAAATTTACGCCAATGTAGAGGCTGTATTAAGCCTTCATTGGCATCAAAAATGGTAAATTATGGGAGCAGCTTTGAGTTTGGTCTTATATTTCGGAAGTTATTGAAGTAATAATGCATTTTTTTTTTTTTTGATAATACATTTATTTATTACCAAGATTTAAAGAACAACTCAAAACAAATTCTGAAAGTAAAATAAACATAAATTCTCTACAGGTTTCACAAAAAAAACAAAAAAAAATCAAAACATTCCTTTTACAGAGAAAAATTAGCATCTTTTAAAGAGTCATCACTGTCAAAATCTTCGTTTGTACAGAGGGAACAAACAAAAAATGGGTCCGTGCTCGTCTCATTGCAAAAGCCACAAATCCATTTTTTGCATTTACTGCAACAAATCCAATCAGGACCTCTGTAATTATTCCACTTTCTAGAGCAAATGGCGCAGACGTCATCTGTAGCTTTAACAACCCTTTTTGCTTGCTTTCTTATTGGCATTTTTTTAGGAACTGCAACTAAACTTGCAACGGGTTCGTCGTCACTATCATCGTCGCTACTAGTAAGAATCTTTCTCTGGTTCCTTGAAGGGCCAGCGATTGGTTTATCTGTAGATAGGTTTGATTGAGGTGCATCAACCTTGAGCGGTTTACCGGGCTCTATTTTCCTGCCACGTGTTTTAGTGACCTTTTCTTTATTTGATCCGCGTAGATCTTGAAGCAGATCAATTAGGCTCTCATTTAGGATACCAGCTTAGGCATTTGCGTCGTCTTGATAGTCTGGAATTCTTTTAAGAAGTTCTTGTGGATTAAATGGACAGAGCCCTGTGGCTCGAAATCCAGATTGTAAATTATTGAACACATTTTCACTGACTATTTAGGAGCGTTGGAAAATATTCTTTTGGAATAGACAAAGACGATTTGGTTTCACTGCGCCATTTGTCTAGAATTTGACGCCATTTTTTTTTGAACGGGGCAAACACTGCCACATCCAATAGCTACATAAGGTGGGTGCTGTTGAGTGGGAACGCAGTCATATAAATATTGTTCTCTTCACAAGCTCCAATGACAGCAGGTGAAAAATGAGAGGCTAGATTGTCCCCAATAACAAGTTTTTTTTCAGGATTTTCAATGTCTTTAATTTTGGGCAGTAAAATTTGGAAAAACCATTTTTCAAACTGTTCCATGTCGAACCAGCCACTGGGTGTGTTGCTGTAGACCGTTCCAGGAGGACCTCCTTTTGTCTACCTTGTACACCACCATAGGGGGCAATAAATCTCCAGAAGCGTTTCCGCACAACATGATACTGATGGAAGCCTTGGAATGTTGCTGAACTCTCTCCACGCGTTTGGTTCTTCTTGGAACAATGACTTTTTTGGCTCCAGGGTCATCTTGGACATTTGTTTCATCGTAATTGAAAACCAAAGAAGAATCAATATCTTGTATAACATCTTTAATGTTGTCAAAGAATTCGACAAGTTGATTTGGTCCTAGCGCCGCACGTGTTCGTTTTATGTTTGCAGCCAAACGGACACTCAACTTGTTCCGGATGATAAAGTTTTCAAGGTAATCATGTCCAGGAACATTGTCATGAAACTCCTTAACATTTCGACCCTTTTTGTTTAAGTATTTGTAGATCAATTCGCGAATATCAATTTTGGTAAACGGGAATCCCCAATTGCTCGCTGTCACTAAAGTTTTTGTCAGTAACTGCTCCTCTGCAGGTGTAAATACGGTTGGATGACCTGGAGAGCTCGTATGCTCGCCCTTCAGCTTGTTTTGAAGTGTCCTTCGTGAAATTTTTAAGCGCCTGCTTGCCGCCGTCTGACTCATGCCGCCCCTAATGGCAGCCAACGCCCTTTAAAGGTTAGCTTCAGTAAAGTTCCTGTAGGTACGCGACCCCAACTTTTTTTTATAGTTTCTAGGCATTGCTTGTCAATTTATGCCTGTAATAAAATAGAATCTTTGAAAAAAAAAAATATATATAAACAAACAAAAAAACATTTAAAAGTAAATAACCAATAGCTGCCAAAGTAGGCCGAAGTTGCCAAAGTAACCTCGTTTTACGGTAGTTAAGGAAAGTTTAAATCTTGATCGTCATTACGTTTCACAATGACAAAAATTATATTTTAAAAATACTGATATTTGGTTATATTGACTTATTACGTTAGCATCTTATTTATTTGTATTTAAACGGGTAGAGTTTTTAGGAGAGTACTGGGTAGAGTAGAGTAACTCTACCCGTAGCAACCCTACAAAAATCTCAGTAGAGTAGATTTTGGAGTATAGTGAATTGTTTCTGGTATAGTAGAGTACTATCGCACATGTGGCAAAGTACCTCTACTCTACGTAACTCCTCCACGTCGAAGCACTCTACTAGCTTCCCCACTATACCCATGTAAACTCAACTTATTTGAGTAAAGTACACTAGCTGGTAGAGCTCAGTCTAGTTAAGACGTTGCGCAAGACATTGGTTGTGCCTTTTCTTTTGTTTTGTATTTTAACATTTTAAAAAGAACATGAAATTCACTCTTCAACTCATAACTTTATATGGTAAAAACAAATGTTTATTGAATTTAAGTAGCAATAACTACAGAAATAGGAAGATGAGACAGGCCGCGGAATGAGAAATTGTAGAAAAAATTGGAAAAAATAGGTTTGGTGTGAATTAATTTAAACAAATGAAAAATTTGAGATGCACCTATAACCAGGAATGTTTGAAGATAAAAAAAACAATCTAGGATAGGTGCAAGTGATGTATACATTCCTTTAAACTTTAAAAAGGTTTGATGGCATAGACTCTATCTTAAAAAATGCAAAAGAAAACAATCAAACTTAATGTTCTGTGGTAAGTATTTGATTCCTCATCTTCTTTGACATGGCTGTTGATCTTCTGCCACCATGTGGTTCAATGTTTCGTAATTCTACGATTTTTTGCTTCCATTATATATATAACACAATAGATTTGACAATCTGGGATTTGATCGACAAACTATCTACGGAAAAAGCCGAAGAGATCGCCAAAAAGGTAAAGATAATACAAATGGCAAAGTTCCAGAAGTTACAGGAAGTACAACATCCTTCACCGCCGCAATTAGAGACAGACAGGATCATCATCAATATGTCTTCCACCACACTCAGTCGACCAGCAACGGCCATTTTATCAAAAAGATGAAATTTTGCTATCACACCAAAATTTATACCGAAGGAAGAAATAGTGAGTTCATTGGAGAGCACACTCAGAACTCTACCACAACATATTCAAGAAAAAGTGAGGGTCAAAACAGCCGATATTCTGAAAAAATCTACAGCACCGAAATCCAACATCAATTGAGAGGAAAGAAAAGCTCTAAGGGAACTTAAGGCCAACAAAGAAATCACTGTATTACCAGCTGATAAAGGAAATGCTTCTGTAATCATGAACACCAACGACTACATGGAAAAAATAGATAATTTGCTACAAGATTTGGCGTACAAAACATTGAAGAGGAATTCAATAAAACTTCTAAAAAGAAAGATTTCGGCTGCTGTAAAATCCGCAAGCACGATCCCGGACATCAAAAGAGACGACTAATTCCTACAGATACCAGAATTCCGCACCTTTACGGCCTTCCAAAAATCCAGAAACCAGGGGTGCCGCCTCGCCCAATTGTGAGTGATACAGGTTCAGCCACTCATCCTCTCGCTAGATACTTATGTACCATTTTACAACCGCTTATGGGAAAAAAGCATCCATCACGTAAAGAATTCCCAGCACTTCGTTTCAAGAATTATAGAAATTAAATTGGAACCAGAAGACATTTTAGTCAGTTTTGATGTGACATTTCTCTTCACAAAAGTGTCACTACAAACAGCACTGGAGATCATCAAGACCAAATTACAAAAAGCGGATTTGCATGAGGAGCTTAACGGACTAATTGAGCTATGCTTAAAGTCTACGTAATTCTCATTCAACAATATTGTATACAAACAAATTGAAGGGGCAGCCATGGGATTACCACTTTCTCCAGTCATCGCCAATATATTTATGGAGGATTTTGAAGAAAGAGCATTAGAAACCGCTACTCTCAAACCAAAATGCTGGCTACGTTATGTGGACGATACATTTGTAATTTGATCTCATGGAACAGAAACACTACACAAGTTTCTGGATCACATCAACCAGTTAGATTTCAACATCAAATTCACCATGGAAAGGGAAACAAATAGAAGCATTCCGTTCTTGGACGTACTGGTCACTCGAAATATGAACAACAAATTGGGACATCAAGTACATAGAAAACCGACACATACTGACAGATACCTCAACGCCGAATCACATCATCATCCAGCTCAGAAGTTTGCAGTTCTAAAAACTTTAGTACACAGGGCCAAGGGGATCAGTGAACCAAACACGTTAAAGACCGAGAGGTCACCTAACAAACGCCTTAATAAAAAACGGTTTTAGAAAAGCAAACATATATCGAGCAATTAACAAACACAGTAAGGAAAAATCAAAGAAGGAGGAACTCGTGGCAACTTCCTTCCTTCCTTACATAAAAGGCTGCACGGATAAAATAGCAAGGATACTTAGAGGAAAAAATATCAATGTGATCTTCACTGCAACAAATAAATATCCGCAAATTTCTCAAAATCAAAGGAAACAAAAGCACCACTCGAGGAACCAGGGGTCTACCACATCCCTTGTTCGTGTGGGCTGGCTTACATAGGACAAATGGGACGCAACATAGCTACCAGATTAAAAGAACATAAGGCGGATACAAAGAAACATAACACAAGATCTGCTGTTGCGGAACACTTTTTAGACACCGGTCACACGATAAAATTTGAAGAGGCAGCAACGTTGGCTATATCCCAAAACTTCTGGCCTAGACTATACAACGAAGCCATTGAAATCCAGAATTACAACAATTTTAATAGGGATAATGGAATCGATCTAGCGCCAATATGGAAAAACATGTTCCGGAAAACTAATGAAACGGAACCGTCACAAACCACTGACCCGAATGCCGTAATATAAAGGCTTGTCAGGATCCTATATCTTTAGTTTCAGTTTTTTTTCTGAAGAAGACAGCGACATGACTGTCGAAACGTCAAACATAATAAATTTTTCAAAGTTTGTAAGTTTTATAAATTTTGTGAAAAGTGTAAATATGGAAAGCGGTTCAAAACCCGAAAATAAATATTTGTTAAAAAATCATGGCCTCAAAAATAAAACAATAACACATATTATTCAACGTGCTTTTTTGGTTGGCCCTCTAAATTTTTAATTTGTTACCGACAAATGTACATTTAACTTTTTTATAATGACAAAAAAATTTAAATATAATTATTTCTAACAAAACTTGTAATGATAAATTATTGTATTTTACTTTAATTACATTTTTCAGCACTTGGGGAAATGGCATCACACATCAGTAGAACAAATTTTAAAATTGTAGGTTTTGAAACTCAAAAGAACTGGAAAAGGTTTCGGTAGCTAAAAGATTCAGTGTGACCTGCAGTTTCAATCGTGGCATCTGTCGTTAGAGTGTGTTTTTTTGGATTTTATCTTTAACCATGTCCAAAAGTTCTTCAAACTTTTCTGGAGTCATTCTAAGACAACTTTTATATCTCATCGCATCATCTAAAGCCAAGTTCTGTTAAATACACAGTTCTGATTCTATTTATCTCCCCTTGAAGAGTTTTTGCCATTTCCTTTTTGAAAATTTTTGAAACCTCCGTGAAACAATTTTTTTTTCCTACTACTAATCATTTTCCGGTACGTTAAACAACAGAAAGGACAACTGCAGCACTACTAACTCGTAAAATTTTCCTTTCGTGTGAACGGTCCCAAGCCATTTTGCTCTTCTAACAACTTTACCTTTGGTATAATACTCGCACACTTGCCTTCTTTTACCTTCGATTTCTATTCTACTCTACCGTTACTCTACTAATGAAAATTGGTTTTGGTGTAGTCGAGTCTAGTGTGTACTGCTGAGAATACCATCAAGAGCAGTTTATTTATTGTTGTATTTGGAGTTCATTATAAATCATTCATTCCAAATCAGAAACATTAAAATTGGTTGAATTGTATGGGAACATAAATTTTTATGGTATATAACAAGTGTTGATTATAAAAAAAGGCATAAAAAAATAAAATAAATAGTTCGTAAAATGCACAAAGAAAATTTAATTCCGTACCTACAGTGAAATAGTATATTTCATTACTAAGCTTGAAAGAAGTTTTTTCCCGTGCGAGCTTACGGGTTTTCCGTCTGAGGCGAAGCCGAGCACGGGAACGCATGCGAGAACGAGAAAAGCCCTTTCTGCCTTGTGATGAATGATATTTTTCATTATACCTGTCTACAAAACTAGAATAAAAGATGTAAAATCTGTGAGTGATGATGTTTTTCTTGTTTATTTGTCAGAGAAAGATCGTTTTTTGAAACCATCCGCAAGGGAGTCGATTCTCTATGATAAAAAGTTCTTTATCTATTAAAGAAAATGTAGACACAGAGTATATATACTTGCGTAATACTTCTATTTTTTACTTATACACTGATGCATTCATTCGTACAGATTTCCACAAACATTCGCATTTCTCAAACGTCAAGGTGTTGGTTATTTACCTAAAAAAGCCATTATATATTATTATTAACAGCAGAACAAGTAACCAAATTCATTTGTGAAGCTTCAGATAAAAAATTGTAATTGACAAAGGTTCCGTTTGACTTATATGTAAAAAATGTTCCTTCCGATAGTAATACTAACCACTTTCGTACAGGTACTTTTGATATTTGGTATTTATGGAGCATGTCGACACGTCAGACAAAAGCAAATCGGAGAGTTCAAATAAAACTGTAAATATCAGTAACAATCAAATCGTACCAGTAATCTTACATTTAATGAATTTGTTGTTAAAAATAAAGGCTGTTCGGTTAGTTCTTCTTCTACTATATACACTCCTAAAAAGCAATGTACCATAATTGGCTGCTTACAAGGAAATCTTATATCTTACATGCCACTCGATCCAGTAAACTTGAAATAGAATTTACTACAAAATTTTACAATAAAGAATGTGGTTCAACTTTGAATACAAATAAAGATTTTGATAGACGTCAAAAATTTAGTGTAAAAATGCAGATCGCCAACATTAATTTCATGGCGCGAAAATTTGACTTCCTTAAAAATGTTATTATAAGACCCGAATAAGACCGAAAACTGTTAAATTACATTGAAACTATACTTTAGGAAAGAATTAACTCTAGCTGAAGTATCTAAAAATTATTGTTATAAAATTAGTCGTTAGTATTGTCACCTACAATTAAAGTCACTAGTGTAATGTTATTCTTAAAAGTTGACAACAATGGAGCACGGGATAAAATTTTCCCGTGCAGTGTACGGGAAAGATGACCTTTCATAGCTCATAAACAAGTACGGAATACATATGTTTTCATTGTAGTATAATGAAAAGTATATTAAATTAGTATACACAAGCTTCTGTAATTATTTTCTGAATCTCAGAAACTCGACGTAACTTCTAGTTTTTCTTGCGTTGTTATTGTATCTCTCATTTGCTTATCACATTCCTAAATTTCTGGAGTTACCATCTCTAGCAGCGTTTTAAAGCTTTCCGAGGTTATATTTAAACAAGATTGATACTCTGTTGAGCAAGTTCTATAAAAAAATGCAGATGTTCCATAGTCTATATGTATCTTCTTTTGATCTAATTTCTTTTACATATTTTCTTTTTTCTAGTTTGTTCTTCCTCATCGGCAAAAGTCACTTTCCTCAGTAAAACGCCAGTAATGTTTGTTCTTTTCTAACAGCACGACGACGGCTGGTGTTCAGTGTTGTGATATAAATTTTTAACTGTACTCTGCCACTCTAACAAATTAGAACGGTTGCTTGACCAAATTCGGTGAATTACAGTAGTTTCGCTAAAAAACATGCCAGTGTAGTCAACCACTAACTCGATTAATGAAAACTAGACTTAAGTGTCTAAGACATTTGCCTAACTTTGTTCTGTTATGAACAATAGATACAACTTCAAACTTATCATTTGTCAATTGAATTTATTCTGAAAAGACGAGCAAGGATACGACGTAAAGCATTGAAGCCCGCAAAAACTGTTTGTTAACTTAGTAAACTTGCAATAAGCACAAAAATCAAAGAAAAACACAAAACACATATAAACATTCAACAGCATCTTCAGTTCTTTGTTGGTATATTCTCTGAAATCTTTTAAATCTTTAGTAAATTAATAGTACATCCCAGTATTGGTTAATAGATTCTCCTCAAACCGTCTCGCCTCCTCTAATGCAAGTTGTCGAACCCATGATTGTCGGCCACAGTCAGAATGCTAACAAAAGACCCCTTATCCCATAAACGTCAATCAACACACCCAAACTGTCACATGCAGAAACTGTTTAAAAAGAAAATTATCTGGATAAGGTAACATAAATGAACATATTGCCGGTGCTCAATGGAAACGGTTGTAAGTTACAAACAAATCCATGATTAATTGGAAAACTCAAAACGCAAAATTAAAATAAAGCAAAAGTCAAAATCAAAAAAGCGCCAAGTAGGTTTATAACTCAAAAATGGCCTCTGGACCTTGCCAAACAAAAAGTTCGCTCCTGTTGATTACACTATAAATGGGACTTACTTTATTAGAGTCTATTGTACTAAAATCAGGAAAGACTACCAGACCAAATTTCTAAAAATTTGAGTGGTTATGGGTTTGCTATTATCCGTCGGAAGATGAATATCCGCCAAAAGGCGAAAAGGAATACTAAAGCGCAAAGTCGGGACTGAATACATTAAATTCCTCGCTACAATAATTAAGTTGGGTGCCAATAACCTGTCAAAATCGTAATAAGTACGAACTAGTAATATTTTCCAAACTTAATTTTCACTACGCCCATTAAAAATCCTATAGACACTAACACCGAGTAAACTCTTAAGTCGTATGGTAAGAGCAAAGTCTTAATACTTAAACCAAGTCCTTTCATAACCTCGTATTTGCCTACTACAATTGAAAATCATGATCTCAAATTTTCTTAAGAACACAAACAAAAAAAACAATAAAACGGACAAAGATAAGAATTGAAACTGCAAAATTGCAACAATAGTAAAATGTAAATGTAATTCTAAATGGTGTCAACATAAACAAACAAATATAATATCAAATTTCTGGTATCTCAGAAACTAAATAGCTAATGCTAGTAATCTGAGATTTTATTATTACAAAAAAAATGCAAAATTGACGAAAACACAGTACACGGATATTTAAGCAACGTAAAATCATAAAATAATTGAACCCAAACTTACTTAAAAACTCAAAATAACGAAGATGATTTGAAATATTAACGTTTAACTAATAGGATTTAAAACTTGACTAAACGCAAACGTCAAATTGCAACGATTGCAGATACGAAGATTTTTAAATTAAGTACAAAAATTCAAACGCAGATTATCAAACGTGCGAGCGTTTGGAAGTTGCCTATTTGGGTGTTTCTCATGGTACAATTGGCGTGCGGCGCGTAATGTATGGGCTTTTCCGAGCACAAGGTGCATATCGGCGAGGTCAACCCGAGTGAATCTGTAGATTTTGCACGTTAACGGAACAATAACAATAACCCAATACAACACGATAGCAACACAACAGCAAGATGAGTTTACAAGTAAATCACCGAAACGTTCTGAAAAAACGAACAAAATGTCGTCTATTTGACATTTATCGGCCTATGCCTACTTATTTTTAACAACGAATTTTTCTAGAAGTGCAGCGACTACTCCTTTTTTTCGTGCCGACTCGGATTGCAATGTTACGTATTAAATCTTAGATTTGTGCCGCCATATTAAGTTGGCGGTACCAAGTGAACTTTTACAAACGTTGTCAACTCTAAAAATATGCGCCTGTATAATATTATACATATATGCTAATGACGCTATAGTCACTGCAGAATTATTAGATTTCCAGATAGTATTAGATCAAGTCAAGATGATTTTCATCTACAAAACATCTACAAAAACAAAAAAAAACTGTGACCTATTAAAAATTTTATTTAAGTCAAAAAAAATCTTTGAAAACATATTCTAAAAAAAAAGTTTGAGTCAGACGCTGAATCTTGAGACGTGCTCAATTGTTGGTTGTCTTTTTTTATTGATGATTTCCTTTTTCTCCCTTATAGAGTGAATTTTTAAGTTTGCAGTTTTACAAAAATAATTACAATTGAGCGAAATCAAGAAATAATAAACGTTTGTTACACGTCATTAGTTATTCATAAAAGTCGTAATTGTAACTAAATTTCACTACGCCGCTGGTTGCGGAAGCTACTAGATAAAAACTTTTAGATTTATTTGACACTTACGGAAGGGGTTAGCGTTGGTAACCACTTATAGTTTTACTTGCATATTTTAAGTCACTGTAAACGATCGATTTTAGTGACGCCTGTCCGTTAAATTGTAAGTCATTCTTTTTTCTATGAAGTTCGCGGGATTAAGGCAATTTTTGACTGAGCTGGCAGGTAAAAATAAAATAGCGTTGCTCTTAATACTTTTTTATAAGCGGTTTGCTGGAGTAGAGGCAACTTTTCAAACGTCAAAAGTAATTTCCACGGGAATGGTGTTGCATATCCATTAATCCCCGGGATTTGTGTTATCGGAATCGAACGTTTTACATCTGCGGATATCGCTAAGTATTCTTTGATGGCGATAGGTGGCTAGCGCCTCGCTACAGCTTTTTTGATAATTATTGTATATTTACAACTCGTAATTGTATTCAATTTCCTATTTATTTATTCATCTTATGTTAAACTTTAGTTATCAAAAATTACATTGCAGATCATACTAAATCACTATACCTTTGTAAAACGCTTTTAGCTCTATGTTATGAAGTTGTGTTGAGTACGCTGATATACTATTCAAACTTCTTTGATTTTTTAAACGTGACCAAGGCCAGATTTTGGCAAACCACGCTATACAGATTACGCAAGTCTCGTGAATAACTTTGAAAGTAGCTGACGTTTGCTACTTGTCGCAAGGAACTTCGGGGCGGTAAGTTTTTAATTCGTACTCATTTTAGCATTTGTATCAATTTGTTGGCGACTGCATGTGAACTAGTTGATCGATTCTACGATATAAATTTACGGTGGTTGAAATATGGAATTATCGTGTTGAAACTTAATAACCGTGTTAGCTTGTTAACTAGTATTGCTCTGTTTTACTTATTATTAATTTTTTTAAATTACTATTTTCTTAAACGAATAAGTGGCTGTAGTACATCTTTATGTTGTAGAGAAGTATATACGCTTTTTATGTTTCTCGTTGAGTGTCTTTTTTTGCTGTATCGTATACTTTTTATTAGTGATTTCAGAGGCACCTTGGTGTCTCCGAGCCGAGGATTTAGCCAGTACGAAGAGTGGTGCCTATATATTTTTTTTTCAAATAACTTAATTTCTCCAAGAAGATGAATTTCAGAACCGTTATAGATTTTTCAATTTAAATATTACTTAGTAAATTAAAGTTTAAAATACAATGTTATATACATTTTTGCTTTTAGTTTTGGAAGGGTGAGCAGAACAACAGTTGAGGTTTACTCTCTACCAATTATACAATTGTTGATTTGTTTACGGTTTTATGCGAACGAGCACTTTTCGGCGGATCCACTTAGTAAAAGTAAAATAAAAAACATTACAAAGAAAATAATTATTTTTACTGTATCTAGTAATTTTTCGAAAAATACTAACACACAACCTGTAAGCCAGATAATAAAAGGACTTTGATTGGTTTTGCCAAACATTTTCCGCAATTTGTACTTTTTTCGGTTACTGAAAGAAGGACCATAAATACATACCTAATGCGATTTTCACAATTAGCTGACTTTCCTACGCTAAGAAATATATTATTCACTTATGTTTTATACTACGATAGTACACGTAATATCTACTACAGACTGTTAATTTGTATAATTACAGTTTCTTTTACTGACATCAACTTAAACTACATAAACTTGAAGTTACACTGTCAAATATCAAGATGACAACGTAGCGCTTAGAAAATTATTAGTTTTAACCAGTAATATTAGACTAGAATTAGAAGTTTCGATTATTAGGTAAAATGTCAAGCGAGTTGAAGCGATTACTTCAGATCGACTTGACCAATAACGACTCAAATACTTGGTTGAAATTAGACTACGGCATTAAAGAAGAACTGAGCATTTTGTGTAACAAAAAATCATTTTTGGAACTGGGAAACTCAGCTTTTCTTATTTTTTCCGCTAAAATACCTAAGTCAAGTGTAAAAACAGTTTTTCTGCTGTCAACATGAATATTCACTCGTTAGTAGTTACGTAATGGACGAAAAAAGCTCTAATGCGGCAATGAAAACTAGAAATCTTGTAACGAGTTTAAAAATACAAACGCCGAAGTATAAGCAACTTAACGTGTAGGTCAAATTTGTATAGCGACCTATTGGTGACCTACTGATAGACTATCACAGCTATCAAGAACGAATTCTTCACTTCCTGTAAACACGTACTCGAAAGAAGGTTGTGGCATTACCTGTGCGTAAGAATATTAGCTGCACAAAGTCAATTAGTTGGCTGGTATGTGATTCGGTACCACCAAGAGCATACCTTTGGTATATTTATATATAAAGAAAACAGTTAGGGAACAACCACCGGGTTCCACCAGCAGTTCCGGAAGGAAACAAGTCGCAGGACTATCCTTTATCTGCTCGTTCCACCTTGGCCACAATCACCACCGGCTGCAATACCCTACAACCAAATAAGATAAGCTTAGATTAAGATAAGTTCTATTTGATTTTTTTTAGCTGTTAGTTTGAACAATTAGTTTAATCTTTAATAGAAAAGTATTTTATTTTACCTTGGTTTCACCTACCTGATATAACACCGTGGGTTTCTTTTTTTTTGTTTTAATTCATGTCCAATCGCTGCAGATATTTGAATGCAGACACCGGTTTTGTTCACGGGGGGCAGCAAGGATAAAAAGGACCTGTAAGAAATAGTTTCGTACGCGGGATTTTAGAAGTTTAAGGTTACGTACGATAGAAGGCAATTGCTCGCTGTCGGATAGAGGGAAATCTCAAAATCACTTAGGTACTCTTACAGCCGTTTTACCTCGAGACAACGCAAACAAAAACCATCAAAAATTTATATAACCACTCGGCACAACGCAAAATCATAACTTTCATAACCTTAAATAAAGAAGGGTTAACGCGAGCACGCGTGTTTTTTATAGTGGACGAAACCTATACGATTATAATTTATACAAAGTACAGGATAAATCTTTTTTTTTAAAGCTGTAGTTCATATTTGATTATTCTTTGTACAGTATAACTTAGTAAACGATATTTAATACAGGGTAGTTTTATTGAAAACTTGAGAATCTGCTGTCATCGTTATTTTCTTTTTTTTATTTGTGCCATTGTCGAATTCTAATGTCCATAGGAGTTCTGGGTTAATCTTAGCCATCTCCGTGGTCGGTTGTTTAACCCAGTGGCGCCTCCCGGAAATTTAATTAATTTTATTCTATTTAATCGGAAATCGGTACTCAACTCACTCTTGATGTTTGCTAGTCGTGGATAGAGGCCAGGAGACGACATTAGAGCTAGTTGGCTGTTCATAGTTCAGCATTTTATTACAATCCACATAAAACTAACTGTTCCAAGTTAATTATTATATTAGAGCGAGTATGCCACAGGTGGAAAAGTCATTTAATAAATCATGAAATTCAGTTGAAATTAAAAAAACAAAGCGATGTTAAAGTTAATGTCAAATTTAACAGATGTAGTAATAAATATAGTGCCACCATTGTATTTCTGGTGTTTTTTGTATTTGCAAAAAAACATATTATTTTATAAAGGGCAACACAACAAATAATGTACGTTACTCCCGTCGAAAGTTTCGTAGCATAACTCAGTAACATGCAACGGTCGGTCGTGCGGCCAACGTTGAAGTTATGGTGTACTTTACTTTCGACGCTTGTTACGTAAATTAGAGAATATATTTGTAGTATAAGTGTCTAATTATATCTTGAATTGTAGTTTTTAAAAAGATGTTTCTTTGTTAATCTTTTAATAATTAAGGATAGATTTTCAGCTTTATTATTAGTCAGTGTACATACTAAGTTTCTATTTTCGTAATATAAAACAGATTATACGATATTAGACTACGTTACAAATAAAACTGAAATCTAAATAAAAAATTCTAATTTATTAAGTTAAATTAAAGTTATTTATAATTTACATAAAAAAATTAAATTTTTTATACCTATTTCAAATACAAAAACATTAATAATAAAGAATAAACGTGTTTAAACAATAACATTTATTTGAACTAACTAATTTTTATTTTTTTTAAACCAATTTGACTTGAAATTTATTCTCAGTTTAAAATATGTAGCAATTTGACGATAGATTTACGTTCTCATATTTTTTAGGTTATGGGATTTATTTTTAAAACTTGTAGTCACATTTATGTTAGTAATTAACTACTCACACATGTCATAATTAATGGATTCTGATACGCTGTCAACAATAAATACAATATAAAAAATGATTCAGAATTTGACAATTTAAATTTAGTGTAGATATTCAAATTGCACTAATTTTTTTGTGCCTAGTAAATAGTATTTTTTTGTTTTTTATTTAGTATGTAAAATTTTATTTGTATGTTGTAAATTAATGGCAGAACTAATTTGTTTTAAACTGTTTATAAATTTATTATAAGTTTGCAACATATATTTAGTACTAAAATCAAATTCAAAATATTTGTTGTTTAGAATATGTAAGTTGTAATTAATATGTAAAGATAATTTTACATTTGCTTTTTACTTTGTGTTTGTATTGATTAAAAATGTTTATTTAGCGTAGAATGTAAAAAGTATTTTTGAAATTATTTTTCCAAATATGTGTCTACCATCTAAGCAATTAACTAGGCGTCAAAGTATTTAGGTTTCAACAATGTAATTAATGTGGTAACAGTGTTGAGAATAACGGAGAATGTGTAAAAAACTTATTTATTACATGAATTTGGTGTGTTTTTGTAAAAGAGTATTAAAACAGACGTGCGCTAAAATCATAAAGATAAAAACTTTACATACGTTTAATTAAAAATATTTATTATAATATAGTTAATAAGTAATCTATCTCTAAGTAGAAAATAGTGTAATAAAATATCATATTTTCTTTAAGTCAATCCACAATTATATTTATTATAAAATTAGTTTCGACAATTTAAATTGTCATCATCAGTTAAACTAAAAGCAAATGAATTGACAAAAATAATTAAACATTTAAAAGAGCTTACAAGTTGTATAAAATTAAAAATTGAATGACAAATGTCAACAAATTGAAAATTTTAAATTGAAACTGACATTAAATACACAGCTTTCGGTGATATGAAAAGGAAAATGAAAAATAAAAAAAGTAAATTAAAATTTATTATTAAGAAGAGAAAAAATATTTAAATCAAGAATTTCATTAAAACAATAATCTGTATTCTCATTATAAAGACGATGAATTTCAAGAATTTCAAGATGATTAAGAAAGAACTTTTGTTACAAAAATGAAGAAATTTAACAATAAGGTCAGAAGAAAAAGAATGACCAGTAGATAAAATATGATTAGCGAAAGAAGAACAAACGTTTGATGTACCCGAATTTAAATACCTTTTAATAAAATAAATATGTTCTTTTAATATTGTTTTAAACTTTCTACCAGCTTGTCCTACATAAACACAATTGCAAGAAGAGCAAGAAATTTTATACACACCAGGTTTATCTAAAGAAGAAACAGAATCTTTATTATTAACAATAAAATGTTTTAAATTACGTTTAGTATAGAAAGAAATAGAAATATTATACTTTTAAAATAATTTTTAACAAAAAAGAACAAGAAGTAATATAAGGCATAAAACAGTAGATAGTAGCATTATCCGATTTATTTTGAGAAAAATTTAAAAAAAATGCTATAAACGAACTTTTAAAAAAAATCATTGTTTAAAATATGAAAAGGGTTACCAATGTTATAAGCTAATTGTTTAATAGTATCAAATTCTTTATTAAAATTTAATTTTAATTCAATCTATAAATTTTGTTCATTATTAAGATCCAAAATGAAATCTAATGTTATTCGTTCTTGTCTTGATTGTGTTAATAAAGTTGAAGATTTTATTAGTAGAGGTGATTTTAAAGTACTTTCCAAAGATCCTATTTTTAGTTTTTGTTCATCTTTTCTATCATGTCTTCAATCGTGTAATTTAACTTTTAATTCTCTTGAAAATAGAAATATATATCCTTTTAAACTTATGAATCCCTTAACACCGTCTCTTTATAGTCTACCAAAAATACATAAACTTTCTATGCCAATTCGACCTGCAACTCTTCTGTCTCTAAACATGCTCCTTGGATTAACAATATTATAAGAACTTATTGTAGTTTTACTAATCAATATTCTATTCTTAATTCTTCTGAGCTTGCTTCTTAGATTAAAACATTTCCGTTTATTTCTTCATCTATTCTCTTATCTTTTGATGTTGTCAATCTTTTTCCATCTATTCCTCCAGTAGAATGTATTTTTCTCATTCGTAATTGCTTTTTTCTAATGGATCTCTGGATACTTATGTTATAGTTATTGGGAATAAGGAGCTTTTCTATTAACATCAAAATATGTAACCATGTTCGGTGTGTCTCCCATTATTCATGATTGCAGTGTTGCCACATTGATCTTACAACATCTCTCTTTTTTTCTAAAAACTAATACAAACAACTTTTGATTATAAATGGCCTTATTTTATAAGTTAAGCCGTACCGGTGGCTTTATGACCCGTTTTGGGCGACTGATTATTTCAGGTTCGGGTGTCGCTGATTCTACACTTGGCACTTCACTTACACTGCGATTAGGATTATTTATACTTATATCATTACTTAATTCTATTCCATTGGTATTATCATGTGGCAATTCATATTCAATATGATATGGTTCCTCGTCTTTGTTAACTTTTATTTTACGAGTAACCTGATCACTTTGGTTATGAATTCTCACGACATGTCTTCTATTTCTAATAACTATTCTACCATTCTCTATTAATTTTACATTGTATGATCTGTCATAACCTTGTCTTACTCCTACTATCTTTCCTCTCAACCATTTTGGTTGGCCTAATACAAAATTTCTAATATTGACTATATCTCCTTTTTCAACATACTTAACTTTTTTACATTTCTATTATACTGAGTTTTTGTTTTCCCTTGTCTATTCTGTAATTTAACTTTTATGTCCCTGTAATTGGTCATTTTTGGTTTCAACAATGTTTTTTTAATAGGTAATAAAGTTCTTCGTCTATTATAGAGAAGTTGTGCTGGACTAGGCATATTATACCCTAAAGGGGTGTTCATTAACTCCAAAATAGCTAAATTTCGATCTATGCCCTCGGCTTCACTTTTTAATATGGTCTTTTTTTAAGTACCAATCGTTCTTTCTACTTGCCCATTAGACTGAAGGTAGTGAGCGCTAGTAATTTTATGTATAATATCAAAATTATTAACAAACTTTTTAAATTCTGTTGAGTGGAATGGAGCGCCTCCATGAGTTACTATTTGGAATGGTATTCCGTGTCTACAAAAGATTTCTTTTAGATAAGTTGCTACTGATTAAAAATTAGCAGAATTTATTTCTCTGACTATAAATTTTAAAAAATAATCTATCGCTAAAATATACTTTGATTTTTCTGTTTCAAATAGATCGATAACTAATTTTTCCCACACTAACTCAGGAATTTCATGCAATATTATCTATTCTTTGTTATTATTGTTACGATAAGCTAAACATTGTTCGCAATTATCTACCAAGTTATTTATTTCATTATTCATTCCCGGCCACTTCATTTGCCCTTAGTTTGGTTTTTTCTCTACCAAGGTGTGCGGTGTGTACTTTTTTCAGCATTTCTGATCTCAAACTTGGAATAAAAATCTTATCATTTTTAAATATTACTCCATCATGTACTCTTAAATCCTCTCTAATCTTTGCATATATTCTCATATTTTCATTCACTTTCTTTGGCTCATTTGGAAAACCATTTTTAACTAATTGTATTAATTCCCTAAGATTTGAATATTTCTGTGTTTCATCCCTAATTGTCCTTAATTATTTTCTGACATCGGTAATGTTTGCACAAACATGCAAAATTGGTGTTTAAATTGATTAAAAGTGTCTTCTAGGTTTTTGTCTATATCGCTCGTAAATGCCCTAGATAAAGCATCCGCTACCTTTAAATCCTTCCTTTTTTTGTATACTAAATTGAACGAAAAAGGTTATAACAATAGCAACATCCTTTGCAAACGTGATGGTGCATTTAATTTATAATTATCACTAATGGTTTCTGATCAGTTTCTATCGTTACATCCCGTCACCCATAATTAAACTGTCTAAATTTTATGCAAGCAAATGTTATACTTAGCATTTCTTTCTCTATCTGAGCGTATCTTTTTTGTGTTTCTGTAAATGCTTTAGAAGCATAACATATTGGTTTATCTTTTTACAGTAATACCACACCACATCCCTCACTTGATGCGTCACAAGATATCACTACAGGATCCTCAATTGAAAAATATTGTAATACAGGTGCATTACACAATAAGGTTTTTAAATTATTGAAAGCTCTGTGCCGACTATCACCCCAGTAAAATAAATTTTCTTCCCTCAATAATTCTCTCAAGGGTGCAGTTTGACTTGAATAATTGGGTATATATTTATTTACATAATTGATAACACCTAAAAACCTTTCTACTCTTTTCTTATCTGTTGGTCTGGGCATTTTCACAATTGCTTCGATCTGTGCATCATCTACTTGCAAACCATCTTTGCTAATTAGGTGAGCTATCGATATTACCTTTTCTACTCCAAACTTGCATTTATTTTTATTAAATTTTACTCCTTTGTCTTTTGCCACTTTGAAAACCCTTTCTAATCTCTCATTGTGTTCCTTTAAATTTCTACCGTATATTAATATATCATCAATGTAACTATCTATCCCACGCCTCCAAATATTTCCCTAACTTTTTTTGAAATATTTCTGGTGCAGATTTAATTCCGTATGGGAGTCTTAAAAAACAATATCTCCCAAATGAACTGTTAAAAGTGCATAATTTACTTAAATGCTCGTCTAATTTAATTTTCCAAAACCCATTTGAACAATTTACCACAATAATTATTGTTGCATCTTTCAACTTGTAATATCTTCAATACTAGGTATAAAAAAATGTCCCCCTTGATAGCTTTATTTAATGCTGATGGATCTAAACAAATTCTAATATCTAAATTTTGTTTCGGAACCAAACCCATCGAGTTAACCCATGCAGTCGGCTCATCCACTTTTTTAATTATTTGCAAGGATTCAAATTCAATTAATTTCCGTTTTAATTTATTTAATAGAGCGAATGGTATTTTCCGTGGTGGATCGACCTTGGGTATAGACCCCATAATTATTTTAATTTCATGTTCACTCGACTTTATGCAACCTATATCCTCAAACACATCTCTATTTTTCTTGACTATCTCGTTAATTTCATTACTGTAATTTATTTAATTTACCCTTTTAATTAACTTTAAATGTTGAAACCCTAGTATTGGTCTATTGACATCCAGAATCTGGTTTTTGATCTGTGATATCTTATTTGGTTTATTTTTTACATGAGTTGTTAAAGTATAATGACCTATGGGACTTATAACCTCATCGGTCAGTGTAGAAATTCTGCCTAATGATTTCTTAACTTCTACTTTTTTACTTTACTTTTTTTAAGGTAATACACTACAATCCGCTCCCGTATCAAGCCTAAACCTTACATCTAATTCATTATTTACAACACACTTCTCCACCCACGCTTCAGATTCATCTCTTATTTCATTTAAATTCCCTACAAACTTATTGTCATCTACATTTTCTACTTCCTCATTTATTTCAAATTCAAGCGCATTTATATTCTTAAATTGACATGCAATACTAAAGTGATTAACTCTTTTGCACTTGTTGCAAACTTTTCTGTTCAAGTGGTGTACCTGATGTGAATGCAGTTTACGCTGTCCTCGTCGAGGTTGTCCTGTACATCGCTCTGTCACCTCCTTTCGGCCTCGATTCCATTTTCCTGGTTGGCTTGCTACGTCTCGCCAGGTTTACCTGTGTTGGGTTCTCCATACATTGGATTTGTACTCTCGTAGTGTCCGCTACTCTGTAAATTTCCATTGCTCGAGTTAACGACAAACTTGGTTCTCGTAACAAACGATATTTTATGTGGACTTCTTTTATGTCCATAACTATTCTATCTTTTATCAAACCACCATTTAATTCACCGAATTCACACGTTGCTACAAGTTTTTGTAACTCCGTACTATACTCATCAAACGACTCGTTTTCATTTTTGTCCCGTTTAAAAAAATTGTATCGTTCGTATGTAACATTCTTCGTTGGCACAAACTTGTTGTCAACTCTCGTTATAATGTTCACACTTACGGTTTTATCTTCGTTTGCTTCCCATGTAAACGTATTGTATATCTTCAGTGCACGGTCTCCTATTAAATTTAGTAACATGATTTTCGGTAATATTGGCAGCTCTTAGAAAAATTTCAAACTTCTGCTTAAAGAAACTCTAGTTTTCCCCCATATCGCCTTCAAATTTCAACTGTTTTGGTTGCTGTACAAACCTCGTTAACTGCATTTTTTTTTCGCCGTCCGCTATTACGATTTCACCTTGCCGCACGTTTTATATTATGTGCAATTTTTAATTTATCAATTGTTACCTGTTCACTTATTTATCGTTTATTTTACCATTACCGACTACGCCATGTTATAGTTATTGGGAATAATGAGCTTTTCTATTAACATCAAAATATGTAACCATGTTCGGTGTGTCTCCCATCGCCGACTCCCTTTATTCATAATTGCTGTGTTGCCACATTGATCTTACAACAACTTACCAGATTTTAGATATTTGTTCTTTGCTCGATTTGGTTTTTACACAATTTTTTTTAATAGTTTATATTCTCAATCATGTGGTTTAACTATGGGATCTAATATTTCACCTCTTGCTGCTGAAACCTTTATGAAAAATATTGAAAATAAAATCTTTTCTAATTCTTTTTTGTCTAGTATGATTACTTTTAGGTTTAGATATGCTGATTGCATTTTTTTCTTTAATGGTTCTTTGGATAATCTAAATAATCTTAATAATTTCATTAATTCTATTCATTCTAATTTTCATTTTAATTACAAAATTGAATGTAACAACTCTCTTTCATACTTAGATCTTCTTTTACGTGAGAATGACAAATTAAGTTTTGAAACCTATCGTAAACCTACTTACTTGCTTAATTCCCTTTTATTCTAAACATCTTTAATCATAAAATTCCTTTTTTTCGTTTTTTTTTTAATTACCTCTTTTATATTCCTCTTTCTGAGTGTAGTTTTAATAAAGAATTTGATACTATTAACAATTAGCTTATATTAATGGTTATCCTTTTCATTTCTTAAACAATGTATTTTAAAAGTTCGTTTATATGATTTCTTTAAATTTTTTTTTAAATAAATAGCATATTGCTACTATATATCGTTTTATGCCTTATGTTATTTGTTGTTCTCTTTTTCTTAAAAATGGTTTTAAAAAACATAATATATCTATTTCTTTTTTTACTAATCATAATTTAAAACATTTTATTGTTCATAATAAAGATTTTGTTTCTTCTTTAGATCTTATGTAGGACAAACTGGTAAAAACTTTAAAATAAAAAGAACATATTTATTTTATTAAAAGGTATTTAAATTCTGGAATTTCAAACACTTGTTCTTCTTTCGCTAATCATATTTTATCTACTGGTCATTCTTTTTCTTCTGACCTCAATGTTAAATTTCTTCATTTTTGTAACAAAAGTTCTTTTCTTAATTATCTTAAAATTCTTGAAATTTATCGTCTTTATAATGAAAATTTAGATTATTGTCTTAATGAAATTCCTGATTTAAATATTTCTCCTCTTAATAATGTCAGTTTCAATTTAAGTTTTTTAATTTGTTAACATTTGTCATTCAATTTTTGTAATTGTATATAATTTGTAAGCTCTTTTGATTGTTTAATTATTTTTGTTAATTCATTTGCTTTTAGTTTAACTGATGACGACAATTTAAATGGTCGAAACTAGTTTTATAATAAATATAATTGTGGATTGACTTAAACAAAATATTATATTTTATTTATTATAAAAAAGAAAACAAATTTTATTAACAAAACTACAGTTTCAGAATAGTAGAATTTATTTGAATCGATAGTTTTCCATGCGATTTAAGACTGTTTGTATTTTTAATTAATAGTCTATTAGACGTGCGCAGTATTAATAATAAATTTGTATTGATTAGATAAGTCAATGTCAATTATATTGTTAACGTCAGCTGCTGCAAAACGCTCTTGTGAATTTTAGTATAGTATAAATTACATTGCAAAGTTATATAAAAATAACTAAGAATGTGTGCTTAAACGTCAAATAAAAAATAATATTTGAAGAAATTAATTAATAAAAAAAACTATGTTGCTCGGTAAACTTTAAGAGTAATTAACTAAGAAAACTATAAAAACGTGATGCAGGTACTGTATTAATTTAGAAAATTTTAAGCACTGATTTCTTACACATTTTTTGAAATTTTTGTAAAAACAAAAAAAATATACTTCTAACAATATTAAAATTCTTGCAATATGTATAGATCTAGCAAAACCATAGCAGCACAAACCCAATAAGTTTATAGTTTTATACTCCTACTGATAAATAATATGTTTTGGTACTTAACACTGCAAACTGACACAATAAAGAAAATAAAGGAAAAACGTTATACATATACATGGAAAGCTCTAAAATCAAAATTTTTTTAGAACGTACATATAATAAATTAAAATAGATATTAACTTTATTGCGTTAAGACGTGGGTTCTTGGTTATACGAAGCACTAAACCAAATACATAAAGATGTGTTTATTTGTACTAAACGTCAATATACATGATGCTTACAGCAGTAAACAAATCCATTGCTTGAAAGTCTTTTCCATAAATACAAAGCGGTTTGACAATTGCTTGTAATATGCAAATACATTGAAAACATTTACTACTTTAACGTAAAATTGAACAAACATTACTTAATTTTGTTTTGTATTTTAAAAACTCGTAAAATTTATTCTTCTTTATACCGAAACTGAATATAATCAACGTTAAACAAAAGTAAACTATAAAGATGTGAATACGTAAAGAAACAATAATAAATATTTAAAGAAAACCTAGTTTAATTTTTTTTTGAACCAATATATACTTACAAAGAACTTAAAAAACTGCAAACTAAAAAAATGTGTCACAGGCATTATTTTCTCTTAATGTTAATGCAACATTTTACCCTGTTATTTCACACAAACTAATTGAAAATAAAACCGTATGCGTAATAGTTAAAATGTTGTCTATGTACATGACCTAAGTAACAAAATAAAAAAGCGTTACCGCGAGTTTTACTAAAAGTGTAAATTTATGATGATGACTGTAATCAATTCAAACAAATCTATTTTGTTACTCCACATGTAGTTACGTCTAGACATTACCTGTCATCGAAGTAGTTCCTTTGCTTCACACCCACACATTCAACTACAAATCGTTAGTCCGCCTTAGATCTCAATCTTTATATATACAAGAGGCTTAAATATATCACAAAATTACAGACACAACCAAATTGTTTATTAGACAATATTTATTTGTAAATTTGGTTGGTGTTTTCAGGACGGAAAAATTATTATGCTTAAAAAATTTATCAAATAATTGTTTATATAAAGAAATTGTAACTGTATTTAAAACAATACCTTTAAAGACGCATCCATCATGGTACTTGTATTGATTCAACGTAAACTTAAGGCAATCAACTAGGGTTTCATCAATTACTTGTTGACATTGTAAACCCGACCCAAATTTGTATAAATTCTACAGTAAATTAGTAAAGGCGCTGCTTTTGATTTATTTTAGAAAAAGTTCAAAATTTTTTATTTAACAAAAAACAAATTTATAAAGTTTGTATTTATATTTTTTAAATACATGATAGCAAATCAAAATATATTTTATAAACAACTTTAGAAAATTAAAAAATACATAATTTTGTAATTTTTTATTTATTTTAATCAAATAATTCGTTTAAATAATTTATTTTGGCTCCATTAATAAAAATGATCACGACCGTATTACTGTGTTCGTTTTGTTATAAAACTAACTTAAAATTTACTAATAAGATTCTATATTACATTAGAAAAATGTTAGACAATTACGTCTATTTACCGGATTACGAAATTACGGTTTTTTAATTTATTTTTGTTGTAATTAATTAAACAGCCTTTATTTGTCATAAAAAGATTTTTTTTGACAAAGAATTCGTATTATAAACACAAAAATATTCTACCACATAGAACAAATAAAAACTTCTTCCATCTATCCCAATCCTTCTCCCAATATCTCCAACCTTCCTCTCCCTTCTTCACTTAGCTCTATACATTCCTTTAACATGTGCTCTATATTTTCCCACCCCTCCCCACATAGTCTACATTTATCTTTATCTTCCTTCGATTTAATCTTAAGTTTTTTTTGCCCTTTATGTACCTTGGAATATTATCTATCACTATATTTGTATATCTCTCATTATATTTTCCGTCTCATATTCTTGCTCTCGTTTTTTGTTTCTCTATATCCTTATCTCTTCTTATTATCTCATCTTTTATTTCCATTCCTGTCTCTCCTATTTTCTCTACCTCTTTTCTCGCGTATCCAACTCTTTCATAATGCCTTTTTCTTTCTTCTTGTCCATATTTAATTTTTCCATTCTTTACCTCTCTCCAGCACATTTGAAGCAATTTATATTCTTCTCTTTCTTTCATTTTTTCTTTGTAACACATTTCTCTCTTCCCCGCCTGTACTCTTATCTTTTCTAACTTCATTTCCTCCTCTGTTATGTACCCTGGCGTTTCCCTTTCTAATCCTAACGTCCATTTCCAGTATTTTTCTCATACTTTCTCCAATTCCTCCCATTCCTTCCACCCCCATATTTCCGCCCCGTACATCATCACACTCTTTATTAATTTGTCAAACAACCATCTTCTTGTTTCTATTTGCTTCCCAAATCCCGTCTCTTCTATACCTCACACCTGACCTACTATTCTATTACATTTCTTTGCTAACCACTTTATATGTCACTTCATTTACACTTTCTATTACCTCCTCTCCCCACTTCCTCTCCACTCTTTTTTACCCCCCTACCTTTTTGAAACACTACTATCTTTGTTTTTCCCACATTTACACTTAAACACTTTTTTTCCGGATACTTTTTTACTGTCTTTATCATCTCTTTCAACTTTCTTTCTTTCTTTCTTTGCTATAATTACTATGTCATCCGCGTACGCCAAAACCCACTTTTTAACCCCCCACATTACTATTTCTCCACTTTGATGCTCCATCAACTCTTTCTCTAAATCCTCTAAATATACGGCAAATAAACTAGGACTAAGCCGGCACCCCTGCCTTAATCCTTAATTTGTCCTAAATGCTTCACTTAATTTTTGATCTATTCTTACTTTGCACTTTGTCTCATTATATATTTCCTCTATATTCCTTACTAGTTCTTCCTCTATCTGTTTCTTTCTTAATATATTCCATAATTTACACCTATTTACATTATAAAAACGCTGCTTTTATATCCAGAAATAACGCAAAAACTTTCCCTCTCTTTACTTCTAATTCTTTGTTTACTATCTGTTTTAATATGTAAACATTATCTAATGCCCTTCTTCCTCTTCTAAATCCTGCCTGCCAGTCTGGTAGGATATTTTTTTTCTCCATTTCTCTTTCCAGTCTTTTTTGCAAAATTGTCATATAAATTTTTATATACCACATTTGCCACACTTATACCTCTATAGTTTTTCACCTCTCTTCTGTCTCCTCCTTTGTAACTGGGCATATTATTGCTTCTTTCCAATCATCCGGAAACCCATCACCTGACTATATCTTATTTAAAATTTTCCCTATTCTTTCTTTCGTTCTTTCTCCTATATATTTCCATTGTTCTCGTTGCGTCCCATCCGTCCCTTCTGTCTTTCCTTTTTTTATTTTTCTTAATGCTTTTTCTGTTTGTTCTTTTTGTATAGTACTACTGCTCTCTCCTCTTGTTATACTTTCTATTTCGAATTCACCCTTCCTCTCTTCTTCCCCTTCTAAGACCTCTACGTAATGTTCTCTCCATTTTTTCATATCAATTTGTTCAATTTGTTGTAATTATAATATAGCAAAAATTAAAACTTTGTTGAAATGCATTTTATTATAGTTGCTTATACAAAATATCAAAAGATTTCTTTTATCACAAATATTAATAACTTTACTAATGCCTGGCGCTTGCAGTTTAATACCGATGCCAATTTCAAAAAGCAAACATTTTTCTTGCTACACTACTGCTTCGTGTAAATTTTGTACACAATACGATATGTAATGCACTGTCTTGGGTATTCCATAAATTAGACAAACATTTTGTCATTTTTGTGTTTTCCTAATATCGTTGCTATTGAGACAGGGTCCATATACAATGTCACAGTAATTGGAATCAGCTAAACCAAATGAATCACATAGAATTTTTTTATATAACTTATTCTCGGTTTTGATAAATAATACGAAAATTTCTAAAACCTTTTTTCATAATATAGTTAACATGCGAGTGAAATTTCAGATTAGAGTCCATAAAAAGTTTCACATTTTTAGTTTCTGTAGTAATATCCACTTCTGCGCGGTTGCGTTTGCAAACTTCTAATTTAAAGGGTGCACCTCATTCTGTTAAAATACGGTTGCAATATGGTAGGTACTATTAAATGTTTTAGTTATACTATGAATACAAAAAAATTATCATTTATAGCTACTCCTAAAGAATGGATCTGTACGTGCAGTTGTAAAGCTGGCGCAGGAGGGCAATGCAAACATATTATTGCATGTTTACTTAATTTATATAGGTATGTATAAACTAAAATTTGTACTGTTTATTAATAAATGCATGGGGACAACACAAGAAGAAGTTTAGGATCGAAAATATGCAACCAGTACAAAACTTCTGGACATGTCATTTTAAGCAACTAAAAACATCATCTAACGCTTCAACTGTTGACAATGAACTTCTAGCAAACATTTTTAAAGTATTCCTGTCTGGTAAAGAGTAATGCCACTAGTTATAGTCATTATTTATATACATGCATACACATAAAGTAAAGAATAACGAATGAATGACTTCTAAATGCTGTTCATAGATTGTTCTCCAAATTCAGAAGCTGCATTACATTATAGCCAGTGCCGTAGATGTTTATTGGATGATTTACCTGAGAATCTATATATACAAGAATCAAACGAACAAGCTTTATTAAAAAAAGCTCTAACATTAAATTTAACATTTAAGTGTTTTTGGAATTTACCACTACCAGTAACAGTAAATTCTAATGACAAACTTTATTTTAATGCTAATGTAAAGGTAGGTATGGAAGATGCAATAAATATTGCATTAGAAACAATAGGTCAAAATAATTCTATCTGGAAGCGTGCGAAACAAAGCAGAATAACTTCATTAAGGTGCTATATATAATGAATTGTATACTTACTGGTCAAACAGAAGTCCACATTGGGAAAAAAATTACTTCTTTCATTCAAGCTTCATTTAAGGGGAACAAGTATACAAAACATGGTACAACTTATGAACCTAAAGCAAGAGCTACCTATGAAAACGAATTTGGAAAAGTTCACCAAGTAGGACTAATAATAAACCCATTGTTTCCCTAGCTTGCATGCAGCTTTGATGGGTTGAAAATGTATAAACATTTCTTTTACCGTTTAATAGAAATTAAATGTCCTTTCTTAGGTTCTAAGCAAAGCATTAAAAATATCATAGATACCTTGCAATATGTAAAATGTGATTTCACACAACCTTTTCCATATTTGTTGAACACAAAACATAAATATAATGGTCAAGTGCAGTTGTCTATGGCCATTTTAAATTTAGAGTTATGTGATTTTGTTTTATACAGGTCCTATGATAAACAAATTGTAGTCATTGAAGTAAAAAGACATGAAGTATTCATAAAGGATGTACTTTCTAAATTACAATCAATTTATTTTAATTTTTTATTGGCAAAATTGTCATTGGATTTTAAGAATTAGTAATAAACTATTATAGATATTTCTTTTGTTGCATAATAAAGAATATATTTACATAAAGATTTTTTATTTAAATGCATTTTACAAAGATACAAACAGTAAAATATACATATAAAGGAATATACTGACTGGCAAGTTTTTATTTATATATGTACCTATCTACAAATTAATTATTTTTGAAATTTTGAATTAGCTAAAATTAGAGGGCTTAAATTTGTTAATCCAGCAATTACAATCATTATATTATCCATATAAGGTAATAGTGTCCACAATATTGTTCCTTTGCAAACTCTAAATATTTTAACACGTTGAATTGCTCGTTCAACATGTACACGAGCTTTTGCAATTGAAGCTGTTGTTTGTGCATATTCTTTAGAAAATTGTGTACGGTTTCGTAGGTATGGTGGACGGATTAATTTTATAAAGTGTTGTTAGCATTCATTTTCAATTAATATTCCTTTATCAACCATTATCACCTGGATCGATCGAGTTTTGCTATTATATTTTCAGAATTAAAAATTGCCTTGTCAGACATTCGTCCACAATAGCCGTTACTTACATAAGTAATTAGACCTGATGGGGCAACACCTATCATATATTTTATGGTATGGTTTTTCTTATAGTGTAAATAAGAACAAACTCGACATTTTAAACAGTGACTTTTTTCAATGATTATTTCAGTGCAATCTAAAATAAGTCTTGTGTTTTTATAATTTTGCAAGCAAATTGGCACGTTACTTAAAATTTCCTCCTTAAAATCAGAAGTTATTGTATCTAAAACATCATAATCATTGCATTTTTCATAAGTGTTCACTTGCACACCTTTATCTTCAAATGTCTTTTTAAAAACCACTTCCTTCTTGTTGAATAACAAAATATTTTCTGCAGCCTGTTTAGTTGCTTCGTCAATTGGTTTCACATCTTCCTTATATTGGGGTTGCAAATCATTTTTGTTTGCTCCTCTGTGGACCAGTTATCGACGTTTGTGTAATCTTTCTTCACGCATTTTCTGATAGTGCCTGTTTTTAATAATATCATGGGAACGAGTGGGTAAATTCTGTGAAGGTACAACATTTTTCTTTAACCGGGGCAGGTTATTAACATGTGCTACAAAATTAAAAGAATATGAGCATATTTCAAACTTGAGACTAATAACTATTAAATTAAATAGTAATAGGAAGATTAAATGCATTTTAAAGACCCTTGCGCGATTCTTAAAATCATACATGCAAGTATAGTATAGATTTAGTTGACATATATTTGATTTCACTACTATTGTTTTATGCTATACAATGTTTTCATAATTTGATTGAATTTTCATAATGGTCTGTAGTCTAGTGAATCAGCCAATAATTTTTTGTAGTTTCGGATCAAACAATAAGGCGTTTACTATATAACATGTACCTAAATAATTTAATTTATGCAATACATACCCTTATTGAAGAAGTCCTCGTTCTTAAAGTGTAAACTGCACACCTTTATGTAGGGTGAAATCTTTTTGCCCTTTCTTAATATAATAACCCACTGTTTTCAATCAAAATTGTCTTGTGGAAATTTATGAAAAGACGCATTACTATTTTTATAAGTTGAAGTGCACTGGGGCACGCAATAATTTACTTTACTTTTTGATGTTTTATTATCCATGTTTAATAAACTTTCTGAAACACGATATACGTTAACGATCCGAACAACGTTAACCTTTGGTTAATGTTGGTTAACCCCAACGGTATTAGTTACAACTTTTGGCGCTTGAGTGCGCTGCTGTTTTTGCGTTTCTCGAATAGAGAAATGGGTCGTTTGCAAATAATTATACAAGAAACTTTCAATATCAGAACTCATTTCATCAATACGTGTTTCAACAGTATTGTTGCTTAAGGGAATTCTTTTAATGATATCAAATGCAGGTTTGTGTAAAACAGTTTTTAAATCCTCTTCAACGGCTGGCAAAATTCACTTTTTCTCCGGTAGTATGCGGTTTTCCGGATTTTGTTATAAGTAGCAAGATATTGTAAGACGCCCGCAAACCATCATCACTTCTTTGTGACGTCGAAGCGAACATTCTGTCCAGCGTGGGTCTCTTCTGAAGTTTATCTTTGAGTATTTAAAAGTATTTCAAATCTTTATCTGTTTTATCAGGGTGACATCTTCTCAGATGATCCTGCAGCTTGGATGGTTTCATAGCGCCATTGCCCAAAACTTTGTTGCATAAAAGGCACATAGGCAATTGTTTGTCCGACAATGATGGAATGAAGCCAAGTTTCAAATAATCAACACTGTACTGTCTGCATTTCTTCTTAGATTCGGACATGGCATCAGTCATCTGTGGGCACAATTAATCTATTTAAATCAGACATAAAATCCAGCAGCTGTATATTAAAAAATCAAAGTCAAATTTAGATCGTATGGACTTAGATTTTATGGCAGTCTTAGGCGTACAGCTATTATATATGAATGTAAAAAGGGGAAAGTTATGAATGTTATTTAAGGTTTTGATATGATGGAACTTAAAGGAAATTTGACAGTAACATAATAAAAAATGTTAAAATAAATTATTATACAACGAATAATAATAACAAATTGTTATGCGGTTTATCTCTACGTACATTCGACTGTCATGTGTAAAAATTCACTGGTTCCACTTTAGCAATAATACAAAATTTTAATTTTAATGTAGAGAAGTATGCACAGTGCAATATGCTTATTCCGAACTTCCGTAAACCGAACATTACAGTAATCCGAACTGGCCCACAGTGTAACGACCAATGAACAAAAGTACGGTTTTTTTAGTTTTTTTGTGAAGTTATTTGATAAGAATAATAAATGCTTAGCAAGGTCGTAAATAAGTAAATATTGACACACATACATATTAATTTATGTGTAGTTTAATTCTAAAATAATTTTTTTAATATGTTTCCTATATGTAAACATTTAAATTCTATAAAAAAAAATGAGAGTGTGTATTGGAAATTCTTCAAAAAATACGCAGCTGTACAGTTGTGGATTTCTTATTTTCTTAATTTATCTTTCAAAGTGGTAACATATTGTATGTTAATAATAAAATACATACGTAACATGTATGTACAGTTGTTTTTTTCTAGATTTTTCCGAAAACATTCCATAATCCAAACATCTCCTTGCAGCAATTAGTTCGGATTACGGAGATTGCACTGTAATTATTATAACGATTGCTAAAACTTTGAAAATGAAACTATTGAGGAGTACTCGTGTAATTTTGCTTGATTCGAATATTAAGCTACTAATAACTGAAGTCATGATTGGCGTAATTTATTTATCTTTGATAACTACGAGTACAAATCTAAAATATAATAAAAAATAATGTACTTACTTTTTTCCGGCACTCTCAAACAAAATAACACTGATTCACTATAATTTGTGTGATAAACTACCAGTTTATATATTTTTTTAATATTTTCTTCGCACTTTCCTTTTCAAGATTCAGGAAACGAATATATGTATTTGTCTCACATTCGTATTGATAGAGTGACGAATTGAAGAAGTCAATGCAAGTTCGCGAAGCTCTGAGACTGCGCTTATGCTTGTAACAAGATGATACTGGTATATCATTATGTGCAGGTTTTTACAAGTTTAAAATATATTACGACCACAAAGCGAATGCCTACATCCTACAACTTACACAATTTTACAAACATGTATATTAAATATTATTTTTATATTATAAGATATTATAATGTAAGTAAGTAAATCGGTACTATCAATGTATGTTGAGATCCTTTATCGTGGACCCCTGTTTTAATTTCATGGACCCCCAAATTTTTTTTTCGTTAACGTAGACCCCTTGAAGTTTGTCATAGACCCCTGGGGGTCGATATAGACCACTTTGGGAATCACTGATCTACATTATTGCTTTCAGTAATAGTTTTCAATAATAATCCGCCTTCAACATCTTTAGTTATGATTTTTTCGCAATTTATTGCACACTGGGACTGTATTGGCCGAAAAAATTTTAAACGTATAAGAATTTAATAGTTTTAGTATCTCGTAGCTACGGCTGTTTTTAAACATTCTTAATTTAAGAAATTAGCCACTGCCACTCAATCTCTTTTAAAACTGCAAACGTTACCAGCTTTTCACAGAATGTCAATTTCAATTTAGTTTATGTACACTTATCTCAATATAATGTTACTGTGTTGTCGATCTAGTGATAAGCAAAATTGGATAAGTGCAGTTATACCCTTTGTTATGAAGTGATTTTAATTATACACATGTTACCATTAGAATATGTATACCAATTTGTCAAAATTAAAAGGAAATATATTTATAATAAATGTGGTTTTCACCAGGATAAGTTAACTTACCACTTTTTGAATATGTTAGCTACTAAAATGCTTATTTTTGTCGATACAGTTCTCCTTTTTTGTCAGAATGTGTATTAAATAAGCTCTTGTATTCATGGATTCACATAAAAATAGATTTGGGGATAAGTTTGCTTGCCCCGTTTTGAGTTTTACCCACAGAATTAACTCTGAAGTTGGTTTGTCAAATTTAGAGTAATTTATATTAAACTCTTCTAATATGAAAGTGTTTTCAGATATTATACTAACATCTAGAAATAAATTGTGGAAAGCATTTAAGAATTTTCCATAGAGCAAATTTTCGAAAACAAAGGTTTTCAGTTTTTTCGAAGTTAAAGAGGAATTAACAGAAATTCGTTTATTTTAGCAATGGGATAGTGAGGAGGATATGAAATTACACTACTTGGTCTACTTAACCGACCTTCTATCTTTTACCCTTTGTTAATTACCATTTCGGTATACACTTTTTGTTTTAGTAAAACAACGTAGTGTTGTAGACCAATGAGACATTAAGAACAGGGTCTGAAAAGAAGGTATGCTACTTTTCTTGTCGCTATCTCATTGTTTTAGCATTATTTTAGCAACCATTAATATTAAAAAAAAATCAAATGTCATTTTGACAAAAGTAAAAATGTCGCGCCTCGGCAACATTCCTGACGCTTCAGTTAATGAAAACATTCAAATTTCGATTCTGAACAAGACAACTAAGTGTAGAGAAAGTGAGTGGAATCAATTTTTCTTTTGAATTAGCGTGGAAGCAATTGTATCATGGACTATTTTAAAGAAGAAATAGGAAACAATGGATGCGCATCAGCCAGAATTAATTATAATCCTATATTTATAAAAACTTGTCAAGGTAGGTTAACAATAACTAAAGAAATTCATTAAATTTTAAATAATATAGGTGGTGCTGAAAAATGCGCAGATAATAAGTGGCTTACGCCTAACAAGGAAAACAAACAAACTGCAAGAAAAACGTAGTTCACACATTACATCTAATAGACTATTTTTAACTACAAATCCTCACTGGAAAACAACTGGAAAATGGTACAAAAATTTTCCTGTAGGTTACAGTGAGCTTGCGAAGTGGACCAAGTTCTCCGCGGCAAAAATTGGATTAGATGTTAAAAAAAGGAAATTGACAAATCACTCGCATCGTTCTAGTATTGTTTCGCATTTAGCAAAATTTGGAATAAATAAACAGGAATTAATTAAGATTACTGGCCACAGTAATGCATCTTCAATAAAACCATATCTTTATATTGCCGAGAACCACCACACCAACATCATCAACCAACGACGCACCAACTCGAACATCATTCATCAAAATTCTAGACCAGATTTACCTCATGTCGCATTTCCATCAACTTTAAAACAAAGTAATTCTCAAGCTTCGTTCACTGATTGTACTTTTAATTATAATTATAATTGTTCTCATAAATAAAGTTGTTAAAAATTTGACGTATTGAACCCTTCATTCAGTTAATTCTCCAACCGAAAATCATTCGTTTTCAACTGTTGTCAGGCAAGATGTTAATTTTTTTATTTGCATTGATTGCTAAAAGGTAATTAAACTCAATCAAATTCTTGGGAAAAGAACTCTCGCGCTCGGGTCTTTTCGTCAATTTGATCTCGTTTAATTGCTAAGCAACCAGTTCTCATACAAAATAAAAATCTTGCCGACAAGAGTTGAGCACTTATGATCTTACTGTTGAAAAAAAAGGTCTAAATACGTCAGAAAATACTATTAAGTGCTGTGAAAGTGATACCGCGTTTGTAGATTCAAAAGCCAGTGGGACAAGTATAGACGACTTTTATACAAATATTACGTACATGGAACAATAAATTTACTTTCTGAAACAACAATTACAAGATAAAGAACATACAATTCTAAAAAAATACAAATAATCAACGACAAGGAAGAAATTATTAAATTACAACAATAAAATATAAATAAATCGAAAACACATTACGTTATGCCGCCTATCAGTTACTTAAGTAACAATAACAAACTGGAAACTGATAAACCTAAAACAAAACAAATAACGACATCTAGAAAAGTAACAACAAAGCAAATAAATTCTTCTTCTCCCATTTCCACACAGATGTCAGATACCAAATTAAAAAGTAATAATTTAAACGAATTAGAATTACTAGATCTTTGATATCCTTCTGCTGATAACTATATGAATAAAAATCATTAAAAAAACTGCTTGGACTACTGTAAATAAAAATCAATCAAAATAGAAACACCATAGAAAGACTATAATAGGAACTTAACCATCGTACCTAAGAAATCGATTCTATACGTTTGTCAGCGAGAGATCTAGTGTGCTGATATGAAGAGTTAAAGTAACAAGTAAATGTATAATTATTACTGACCCCTACACAGCCTCATGTAGGTAAATTGTGGCTTGGATAGTCAGTAATGCAGTAGATACGATTTAAGAGGTATCAGTCCTGACTGTTGTCTTTAGTTGTTCGTGTACTTCAACCATGTCTTTCTGTAGTAAATCTAGTTTGATCTTCAATCTTCTTAATTGAGATCCGCGCTCCGGATGTGAGCCGTTTGTCCGTGTTTGTAATGTGGTTGTTGTGTCATCTTGAATAGATAACCCTTCTTCGTACTTCAGTAGTAATGCTACCCCTTCGTCTTTTAGTTTTTTCGTTTGTAAGTAGAAATTGTTCTTGTAATATGGATGCTCGTTGTCCGCTTGTTTCATCAAGATGTTGTGGGTTACTTCAAACTCTTCCCATAGTTGCTGTATCGTTGTTCTTTTACTCACAATGTACTTGTCCGTTTTTCTGTTTGGTGAATCTTTTTTCATGTTGACGATAAGCCTCTGGATGGACCCTGCTAAATCTTCTTGAGTTGTGAATAACTCGTTACGGGACGCCATCGTGTATTGAAGACCGTTAGTTGTGGGCAAAGAACTCAGTTGCTCGAAGGACCAATGTCAGCGAGAGATCTAGTGTGCTGATATGAAGAGTTAAAGTAACAAGTAAATGTATAATTATTACTGACCCCTACACAGCCTCATGTAGGTAAATTGTGGCTTGGATAGTCAGTAATGCAGTAGATACGATTTAAGAGGTATCAGTCCTGCACAGCCTCATGCAGGTAATTATGGCTTGGTCCACTGATACGTAAAACCGTCGAAGTAAAGGAAGTACAATTTAAGAGGTATCAGTCCTGCACAGCCTCATGCAGGTAATTATGGCTTGGTCCACTGATACTTTAAACTGTAGTAATTGAGACAATCAAAATACGGTTGTAAAATGACTGCTGATTTATTAACATTATTTACAAGTATTTATATACATAAAAATGCTTAGCTCTACATTCAACTATTTCATTACTAGCCTACATTATAAAATATTTGCTTATGTTATGGCATTTTAAAGAATTTGTTACTACACAATACATGTTGTGACATTGGCAAGAATGTGCTGATATACATTATATGCATTGTAAGGAATGTGTATAGAATTACATCACAATTATTAATTTTTAACTTAGAAATTTTATAATTTATATTTGTAAAATTTAGAGGTTTTAGATTAAATTTAAATAATTTATGTTTGTAGTTCAAACATTCTGCCGGGCGTCATCGGTACGAAGTGGTTGATTGGAATCTTCTGCTGCTTCGGTGTCGCCTCTATCTGAGTTGTCGTCAGGTGGTAATGGATTTAACATGAATTGTGCTCGGTTTACTGGTTTCTCTTGTTTCTTCTTTAGTAATTTCCACGTTATTAGAATTGCACTACCTGTAATTACTATAAGTGTTATTGTTGTTAAATTAATTACAGTCGTGGTTGTATTGATACGATGCCAGTATGTATAACTCTGTGATTGTTGAATCTCTTGAGCCTTATCTTGCAACTTGCCAAAATGATCAGATGGTGTTAAAACGGGTTCTTCTGAAATTGTTGGAACTTGGCTTGTATTTTGTTTAATGTTTAATTTGTTGTCATCTGTCGACTTGTACCATGGTTGAATGTTGTTAATGGCATCCATACCTTCATTCAATTTCCTTCTAAAGTTTTCCAAACGTTGTTGTATTCTGTCCTCACTTTCTTTTGCTGATGCTGTTATAGATAGCAGCAATTTAGTGTGCTGGTCGGTCGTTTTTATCAACTCTTGTTGATTTTTGTCTAAACCTTCAATGTTCCTATACACTTCATCGTTTACACCAAATACTGATGTTAGGAAATCTCCTAAGAGTCCTCTCTTCATTCTTACATTCTTCTCATGCAAACTATTCATGTTCCACAGTATTTGTTTTTGTTGTTCATTTAAATGTTTGATCAACTCTGGGCAGTGAGATTCTTCTGTTAGTTTCATAGTGTTATCGCACAATTCCTTCATTTGTTCGATTGTTTTATTGATTTGTTGTACGTCATACTCAAAACTTGATATGTCAATAGCCATGTCCAGCCTTAGTTGTCCCCTTATTACTCTAGTTCTTCCAAATTCTTCTATTAGTAATCCCGGCCTAGGGTATTTGATGTTATATGAACCGTTTCCCGGTACCACTGTTGTACTTAATACTAGCATCATGCCTAATACCATTGTTAATCGGTTAAGTCTAGTAGGTTTTGATTGTGACTTTTGTTCGTTATCCTTTTCTGTCGGTAATTGAATTAATTTGGTAATTGGTCGTTTTAAAACTGCTCCCCCTTTTGTCTTGATTGTAACAACTCTAACATTTCCATCTGTTCCTGAGTGCACTTCTGTTACCCTTGCCAAAGGCCATTTGCTAGGAGGGTTATTCTCTTCTTTATGTAAAACTAAATCTCCTGTACTTATATTGTTTTGTGTTACCATCCACTTGGTTCGTTTTTGTAACGTATTTAAATATTCCTTGCTCCAAATCTTCCAAAAGTCATTTTTCATTCTTTGTATTAGTTTCCACCTTGTTAAACTGTTGTAGGGAACTTCTCCAGATGGCTCGTTTGGTGTGATTAATTCCTTCCCAATCAAAAAATGTCCAGGAGTTAATGTTGCAATGTCATTTGGTTCGGATGTCAACGGACAAATTGGTCTAGAGTTTAGACATGCTTCTATTTGACATAATAATGTAGACAACTCTTCGTATGTTAGCGTGGTGGTCCCAATAATTCGTTTTAGATGATATTTTGTGGATTTCACAGCTGCTTCCCAGAGGCCTCCGATATGCGGAGCTGCTGGAGGAATGAAATGCCAATGTATCCCAACTGTTGTCAATTTTTGCTGCATGGAATCATCTTCCAATATGTTCTTCATCTCTTGTTGTAATGCTTTATTAGCTCCTACAAAAGTCGTTCCATTGTCACTATATATGTGGCTACTGTTTCCTCTTCTTGATGTAAATCTTTTAAAAGCAGCAAAAAATGCATTTGTAGTCATATTACTCACAGCTTCTAAGTGTACTGCTTTTGTAGCTAAACATACAAAAATTACAATGTATCCTTTGTACGAGTGATTTCCTCGTCCTTTAGAAGTTCGAATCTGTATAGGTCCTGCGTAATCTACTCCTGTGTGAGTGAATGGTGATGATGGTGTTACTCTAGGGGCTGGTAGCACCCCCATTACTTGCTGTAACGTTGAACTTCTATACGGTAAACATTTCATACATTTATGAATTTCTTGACGAATGATTTGTTTGACGTTTATTATCCAATACTTGCGTCGTATATATGCTGCAGTAAGTTGGTTCCCACCATGTAATAGTTTGCAATGTACATCTCTTACAATTAATTTTGCGATTGCACTGTTATGTGGTATTAGTATAGGATGCTTTTCGTTATATGGTAATATGGAATGTTGAAGTCTTCCCCCAACTCGAAGAATTCCATTTGAGTCAAGAAATGGTTGTAATGGCAGTAGTCGACTTTTTTTGTCAATGACTTGTTTTTGTTGGATTCTTGTGATTTCTTTTTTCCATTCCTTGTGTTGGATCAATTTTATAATTCGTATCATACTAAGGTTTAGTTCTTCTGTTGTAATATATCTTGGGTTACTTGACCGGTTTCTGCACTTTGCTGAGAATCTAATACAATACGCAACTACCCTAATAAGCTTTTGTAACGATGAAAATCTTGATTCCAGTGTAAATTCTTTAATGTCGATAGTCAAGCTTTTTATTTGTGGTTTTCGAGCTTCTTCCGTTGTTGTAAAGATACTGTTTAATGTTGGTAAAGTTAACGAATTCAATTGTAACCACTGTGGTCCCTTCCACCATAAATTAAATTCCTTTAACTTAGATGGTGTTATCCCTCTGGATATTATGTCAGCAGGATTGTCACTTGTTTTTACGTGTCTCCAACTCTCACTTGATGTTATTCCACAAATTGTACTAACTCTGTTAGCTACGAATGTTTTCCACTTTTCCGGACCTGCTTTTATCCACGATAAAGCTATTGTTGAGTCCGACCAACAAAAAACATTTATGTTGGACATACATAAATCATTCAGGGTTTGTTGTACCATTTTGGCCAGTAATTCTGCAGCACATAATTCTAATTTAGGAATTGTCTTTCTTGTTTTCAGTGGTGCTACCTTGGACCTGGCATATAGTAGTTTTATGTAGTTATTTCCGTTTGTATATGTAACCTTGCTGTATATTACTGCTCCGTAAGCCTTTTCTGATGCATCACAGAATCCATGTAGTTCTATTTGTTGTAATTTATTTGTATATCCCATCCATATGTCTACAGATATTTCTTCTACGCATGGTAATTCTTCTCTAAATTTAATCCATTCTTGTTCTATTTCATTGGGAACAGTTTGGTCCCAAGAGATTCCTTTAATCCATAACTTTTGGACTAATAGTTTAGCCTTTACTGTAACTGGGGCTAGCCATCCTAATGGATCATACAATTTAGCAATATCCGATAAAATTGATCGTTTTGTAAAACGTAATTGTTGTTGACTTATATAGACCTTAAACGTAAAACAATCCTTTTTCTTTGGTGACCCTTTCAAACCCAAAGTTTTCTTGGTTCCTTCTTCATCTATTTCCATCACATCCATTCCTCTGAGATCAACTGGTAAGGCTTGTATTAATTCTAAATTGTTGCTTGCCCATTTTCTTAACGTAAATCCTCCAGATTTACAAAGTTTGATTATTTCTTGTTGTAATTGTTTTGCCTCTTCTATTGTATCTGTTCCTGACATCAAATCATCTACATAGAAATCATTATTCACGACGTGTGACGCTGTTGGATATTTGTCTTTTTCATCGTCTGATAATTGTAAAAGGGTGCGGACGGCTAAGTAAGGTGCCGACGAGGTACCGTATGTAAGGGTTGTTAGTTTATATTCTCTTATGGGCTCATCTTGCGAAAATCTCCAAATTATTCTGTGAAAATTCTGATCGTCGTCAGTAATTTTTATTTGTCGGTACATTTTCTCTATATCTGCAGAAAATGCTATTTTGTGTTTTCTCCATCTCAGTAAAATGCTTTTTAAATCTTGTTGCAATCTTGGTCCAGAATGCAGTAATTGGTTTGAACTGATTCTTGATGTAGTTTTAGCTGATGCATCAAACACGACTCTTAACTTTTTTGTTTCACTGTTTTTACTATTACGGCTTGACGTGGAATGTAATATGTTTTTCGCCTTAGTTTGGTTTTTCTTTCCATCACTGGTTTTATATGACCCAGGGATACCTATTCCTGCATGAAATTCTTGCATTCCGTATATAATCCGTCGCCTCCGTTAAACTTCTTTTCCAATTGTAAAAATCTTGCTGTTGCCTTCTTTTTTGATTCTCAGAGTTTGTTAACATTATCATAAAGGGTATTTTAACAGTATAAGTGCCATCGGTGTTCATCAAAGGAGTATTCTTGTAATGGGTTTCACAGTCTTCATTTGCCTCACTTTTATTTCTGGTTACCTCCACTTCCTCTAGTTCCCAAAATTTTGGAAATTGTTGAACTTCTGCACATGCTATCATGCTTATAACTTTTGCTCTTGTTGATAATGCGTTAATTTTTTCTGACAACATCCATCCCAATTCTGTTTGTTGTACCAAAAGCCCTGTGCCCAATCGTTGAACTCCTAAAAATATATCCTTAGGAACATTTACTCCTAGTATGATATCTATTTGACCAGGTATGTTAAAGGCAGGATCAGCCAATACCAAATTCTGAAATGTATACCCGTCATAGTCTCTAATTTTTTCTTCTAGAAGCACCTTTGTTAATTTTGGAAGTATTAATAATTCGAATCTACTGAATATTGACTTGAAAATCGTGGATGAATTTTTAATTGTATTCGTCGTCGTACTATGTTTGATTCTTGTTTTCCCATTCCCGACACTTTTATGTTTAATGTGTACTGATTCTTGTGGTACTGCTATAACGCCTGCTGCATCTCTTGTAATAAATGATGCTTGTGATCCAGAATCTATTAGAGCCCGGAGATGTTCAAATTGTCCTGACCAAGTTTTTATTCGTAGCATAGCGGTTGCTAATACTGCTTTACCATGTTCTTTTGGTGTTGATATTAGTGTTGCTATATTTTCTTGTGATTTTTTCGGAGTTGTTGTAGTAGCCGTTGCTTTGTAGTAAGTAGTTGATTTGCATGTATCAGAATGCAATAAAGTGTGATGTTTCTTGTCACATGTTGCACATCTCTTTTGACTAAAACATTGTTCTTTTAAGTCATGTGCCAGGCAGTTATTGCATATCCTTTTATTATTTATTATTTTTACTCGTTCTTGTGGATTTAAATTGCCAAATTTTGTGCAGTAGTATATCTGGTGTGGACCTTTGCAATAGATGCAATTAGCTTTATTTGTATGGAATGTTTTTATCTTGTAACGATCTTGAAATTTGTAGTTTGTTCTGTAATTTTTGTTACCTTCGGTTTTTGTTAATTCTGCTCGTGTTTCTAAACACTGGAATTTGTTCCTATAAACTTTAATAAACTGTCTAACGTTTGTATTTCCCGCGGTGCCGTTAGCGATTGTTCATAAAGTTGATGCGTTTCTCTGTCTAGTTTTCTTGTAAGTACATGGGCTACAATGCTTCCCCAATTGTCAGTATTAATCCCCATGTTCGTTATAGCTCTTAAACACTCCACTGTTGTATCATGTATTTTCTTTAAACCGTTGACACTCTCGTTTGTCAACTTAGGTAAGTTTATAATGCTGTCTAAGTATTTTGCAAGTAATATTCTTTTGTTATCATACCTGCTTGTAATTATTTCCCACGCGGACCTGTAGTTTGCTTCATTTGACTCAAAGTGTTGTATTAGTCTGCTAGCTTCTCCTCGTAAATGTGTTTTTAAGTATTGCATTTTCTCTGCGTTACTTATTCGAGAGTTGTCGTGTATAACTCTCTTAAATATGTCGTGGAAGGTGGACCATGTCTCATATGTACCTTCAAAAATTGGTATCTGTATTCTGGGTAGTACAACATGATCACTCTCTTGAGTTTTTTGTGTATTTCTGTCTTCTTTTAACTCTTGTAATTGTATTAGTAACAGTTGTACGTCAGTTTTTACTTTTTGGTATTCTTCACCGTCGTATCCTTCATCAACTAGTACGTCTTCGTATAGACGCCTTACTTCGCTCCATGCATTTGTAATGTCCTGTGCCGTAATTTCACAGTAGGCTTTGTTGACTGTTGTCTTTAGTTGTTCGTGTACTTCAACCATGTCTTTCTGTAGTAAATCTAGTTTGATCTTCAATCTTCTTAATTGAGATCCGCGCTCCGGATGTGAGCCGTTTGTCCGTGTTTGTAATGTGGTTGTTGTGTCATCTTGAATAGATAACCCTTCTTCGTACTTCAGTAGTAATGCTACCCCTTCGTCTTTTAGTTTTTTCGTTTGTAAGTAGAAATTGTTCTTGTAATATGGATGCTCGTTGTCCACTTGTTTCATCAAGATGTTGTGGGTTACTTCAAACTCTTCCCATAGTTGCTGTATCGTTGTTCTTTTACTCACAATGTACTTGTCCGTTTTTCTGTTTGGTGAATCTTTTTTCATGTTGACGATAAGCCTCTGGATGGACCCTGCTAAATCTTCTTGAGTTGTGAATAACTCGTTACAGGACGCCATCGTGTATTGAAGACCGTTAGTTGTGGGCAAAGAACTCCAGTTGCTCGAAGGACCAATGTCAGCGAGAGATCTAGTGTGCTGATATGAAGAGTTAAAGTAACAAGTAAATGTATAATTATTACTGACCCCTACACAGCCTCATGTAGGTAAATTGTGGCTTGGATAGTCAGTAATGCAGTAGATACGATTTAAGAGGTATCAGTCCTGCACAGCCTCATGCAGGTAATTATGGCTTGGTCCACTGATACGTAAAACCGTCGAAGTAAAGGAAGTACAATTTAAGAGGTATCAGTCCTGCACAGCCTCACGCAGAGTAATTATGGCTTGGTCCACTGATACTTTAAACTGTAGTAATTGAGACAATCAAAATACGGTTGTAAAATGACTGCTGATTTATTAACATTATTTACAAGTATTTATATACATAAAAATGCTTAGCTCTACATTCAACTATTTCATTACTAGCCTACATTATAAAATATGTGCTCACGTGTTATGGCATTGCAAAGAATTTGTTACTACACAATACATGTTGTGACATTGGCAAGAATGTGCTGATATACATTATATGCATTGTAAGGAATGTGTATAGAATTACATCACAATTATTAATTTTTAACTTAGAAATTTTATAATTTATATTTGTAAAATTTAGAGGTTTTAGATTAAATTTAAATAATTTATGTTTGTAGTTCAAACAACGTTTCTCGATCATATCCAAAAACAAAAACAGAAGATGTCACAAATTATTTAACACAATACTTTCCAGAAGCAAAATGTGAACAAATGCAATCAAAGTATCCAGTTCATTATAGTTCTTTTAAAGTAATGATTTTTTTCTACAAAGTTAACTGCAGCGTTAGATGAACAAAAGTGGTCTTGCGGAACTTAGGTTACGCAATATTTTTTTCCCAAAAAACCACAGAATGTAATAACCAAGCGACAAAGTATAAACACATTATAAATAACACAAATGTACACAAGTCAAAAAGACAATCGACAGAAGATGACTACTCTAAAAAACACGTAGTACCTTAAAGGGAGGAGGTTCTTTAATTTTAATTAAACCACTTTTAAATTTCAGATGTTTAAAAAATGTTGTAAATTTGTCTAATGAAAAAGATGACGAGTTATCTGGCATTTATGTAATATCATTAAATGTAGTAGTTTTATCTGTTTATAGATCACCATCTGGCAATTTTTCTTGTTTTTTTAGCTAAAATTGAGCAAGGTTTAAATTCCTTAAAAACAAAAATGTCATAATGGCTGGTGACTTCATTATTTTATTTGGAAGTAAGAGTAGAGAATGCGTTCAGTTTTGTGATTTACTTGCTACATGCGCTATGAAAAAAATGGCAAACTCCGGAACTAGAAGAAAAAACTGTATAGACAACGTATTCTTAAACTTTAATACAAAAGTAAGTTTTTCACTGTAAGTGGAAACAAACCTATCCGATCATCATAGACAAATTTTATATTTTTTACTTCCTACAACAGATAAAAGTAAGCAAAAATTGCTTAGTAAAGTTTGTCGTCCAGTAGCTTTAGTTGGTGTAAATACATTTTTTAAGGAAATTTCTGCAGTTTCTTGGGACTTTATTGAGTACAATAATATTTTAGCGGTTCAAAAATTTGACAGTTTTGTAAAAATTATACATAATAATTTCTTAAATGCGTTTCCTAATAAAACTTACAAATCTAAACCAAATTTTACATATAATTATATTTGACATATATGAGAGATCAGTTACTTTTTTTACATGAAGCAAGTAAGTTATACTCAAGAAATAATTTTTTAAAATCCCAAAAAACAGAATTTTGCAGAAAATATCAACTAGTAATAAAAAACCTTAAAATTTGATATAATGATTCGCAAGTTAAAAATTAGAATTCATCAATAAAAACAATGTGGGAAATTATTAACGACAAGAGAAAAAACAAAATTGAATTAGTGAATCACAAATTTTCTTCGGACGATTTGAACTTCTTTCTAAATGTAGCAGAGAACCTTGTCAAAAAAGTTGATAGCTTTGATAGTTTTGACAGTCCAATAAACAACACAACAAGGATTGACGCTGAATTGAGCTTTCAATTTGAACCAACAACATTTAGTATTGTTAGGAATATAATAACTTCATTAAAAAATTCAAACAGTCGAGATGTTTTTGAATTAACAGTAAACCTAATTAAAGTTATAAGAAAGGTTTTTGTCATTCCCTTAACTAAATTCATTAACAACTGTATTGCACATAATATATTTCCCGATACACTTGGTTGGTCCAGTCTTTAAAAAAGGAGAAATAAATGATATAAATAACTATAGACCTATATCGCTTCTGCCTATAAAACAAAAATTCATTTGAAACAAATAATTTGTTTTTATATAAATCAGTTTGGTTTTAGAAAAAACAAAAATACGACTTTGGCTTTAATAACTTTAATTGAGAAAATTATTAAAAGTTTTGATAAACAAGAGCATTTAATTGCAGTATTTTGCGAATTGTCAAAAGTCTTTGACTGTGTACAACATGATAAGCTTAAATAATATAATTTCACAAATAATGCCACACTCATGATCGCATCATATTTTAAAAAACCGAACACAACTAGTAAAACTAAATGGGAAGTTATCTGATCGGATTAGTTATGGGATTCCTCAAGCATCTGTTTTAGGCCCACTTTTATTTTTAATTTATATCAACGATTTACCACAAATAAATCTTCTTGCTGATTACATACTCTTTGCTGATGACACTACTATCATGATTAATGGAAAGAATCATGCAGATTTAGCAGCATCGTCATCTAGTACACAAGTTAAAGTGTAAAAATGGTTTTCTAATCACAGGCTAACTTTAAACCAAACAAAAACAGTTCATGTACTTTTTTCTCTCAGTAACTGCGACATTGATAATACAACGTTTGATGATCACACTCGATTCTTGGGCGTTATTATTGACAAAACTTTAAAATGGGATATTCATGTTGACAGAATTGCCAAAAAACTAATAAAAAAAAATATCTTTTTAGAAATTTAGCTAATTCTGTATTATTGCCAGTTCTTAAAACAGCTTATTTGGTCATGTCATTCTTTGCTCTCTTACTCAATTTTAGTCTGGGGTCAGGGTGCAGACTGCAAACGATTATTCTCATTGCAATGCAAAGCTGTACGGATCATAAGTAATTTACAGTATAGAGAAAACTGTAAGTCAAAGTTTTCAGAATTACAAATATTAACTTTGCCGTGTATTTATATTTATGAAATTTTAGTATATACAAAAACAGTTGCCAGCTTGTAGACTGACTAAATCCCAAAAATCAACGAACTTTTTAGCACCTAAATAAACTGCCAGATGATATAAAATCTTTAGATATTAAACTATTTAAAAGTAAAATAAAACAATTTCTACTAAAATAAGTTTTTTTTTCGTATTATGACTTTTTAAGCTCTGTGATATAAAATCTGAAATTTAACTGTGGTTTAAATGTGTTTTATATCGCAGTAATAATGAACGTTGACTGTGTATGTTTTATTTTGTTATGTTATATAATTAATTATACATCATTATAGATTTTAATAATTTTCTATGGTTTTATGGTGAAACTTTTACATTTTAGATTTCTTTGACAATTTTAAATACGTTATTATACCTTAACATGAATAAATATTATTATTATTATTATTATCTTTAAATAAATTGTTGAGTAAATACAATACTATTTTAAAATGTGAAAAAAAATGACGAATGTGATCAGATTCAAAAAAATTTAAACGCGTAGATGTACAGACAAGCAGCTTTTGTGCATATTTGTTAAAATAAAATTTAAAATATGTTCCAAGAAAGACTTCAAAAAAAATAACATAGAAAAAGTTACGTTTTACATAAACAGATAATAAATTTGTGCCTACCAACCTAACATAACGTATTGTGCTTTTGTTAATACACAGTTCACATAATGTTAAACGTCAAGAAAATAAAAAAGAGTACGTTTACGTTTGAAATAAAATAAAAAGTTTCAAAAAAAATGTATTTATGTTTTTATTGTATAATATAAAAATTTACTGTAGCGTTGGCGGTACCAGATGTTATTAAACAACAGTAATAATTCAACCTAATTAAACAATAAGTTAACTGCAGTATTTGAATTGAATTTAAATATTGTTGAAAATTTCTTTAATATTCTTTTGCGCATAAATTCTAAATAAAAACAATATTAACTTGTATTTCTTGAGACAAGCTTCTCAGAGATTAAATGTTTAAAGTTTTAACAAGAAAGGTTAGTAGAGACTGTAAACACATAATTAACAAAGTTTCTTAAGAAAATCTCTTTTAATATCTCCTAGATGTATCTTACGTGACTTGCAAATCCCAATGGCATCGCTTATATCACTTACAAGTTATTAACTAGACAAAGTAACCAACTTACCTTTTACATTAATGCCGCAATGTTATGAGAATGAGAAACCGTATATTAAGTTGTATATTAACTTTACGTTCTTGCCCTATATTTCTTAAGCAAATTTAACATATTTTTGATGGTAAGTATCCATATATACACAGATCAAATTTGAATTTAGACTTGTAAACTATATCAGGTACAGAACAACATTCGTAGTTGGCAAATTTGTAATTCTGATTAATTTGCCCGCATTTAAAGCCTCCGGATACCAGTTTAGTAGAGTCCATGTAAACTAAGAGTTACTTTATCTTGTTATGCATATTAATTAATGTTAGTTCTGGAATAACTTGGTTATTAAATTCGTTCAAGCATAGAATGTGACCATTTTAGAACAATTACAATTGTAATTAACCGTGATATTGGACGTTTGTTCTGGTATGTTAAACGCACACAAGACTTTTAATAAATACGATCTTATTTATCTTTTTAAATTGTCTTCATCTGCATTAATTTATTTTACGAACGAATGAAGTATCACGAACTCAATTTGATTGTTCACGCCTATTGTCGTTCTCTCTGGTAACATTCTTAATTTGTGTATGTCTTAACTGACAGATTCTAAATTAATACTATTGCATTTTACAGATTTAATGCATTAAATTTAAAAGGTTTCCTTAATCCTTAACCTTAATATCCTTAAACCTTAATGCACACTTTTTGTATACTCGCTTTGTTCTAAGTTTATTTTATATTCTGTCTGCATGTATTTGATATGTATTCAAAGGTTTAACTAAACAAACTATAATAATTAAGTAATAATAAAATTAATATATTGATAACCAAATACATTTTATTAACTATAGATAATGCCAGAAATGAAACACGTTTAATGCTTTTACAAATAAAATACAAAAAGTCGCTGCAATAAACTCTTGTCAAAACATAGTAAACTGCAACAGGTGGCGCAACTTCACAATTTCTAATAAAATGTTTTATTGTCGTAGGAACACAGAAATCAAACATATTAAGTACATTTAATACAATTGTTTAAAAATAACAATAAATCATTATTGTTTATGTTATACATGTGTATTATAGTTATTTTTTTATTGCCATTTTTGAGCAACTTTGTTAAAGAATTATTATAAAATCGATACCTGAAGGAAGTAAACACATAAATTAAACGAGTAGCTTTGGTGTTCTCTTGAAGTCGCTGTTTAATAATTTAAGTGTTTAATGCTTGATAGTAATTTTTGTATATTAAAACAACGAATCCGTACCAAATTACTTATTATTATTTATTATTAACTAGGAATACATTGGTACCATCTGATTATAAGATTATATAAATTGATGTTACATCTTTATTCACCAATATCACTAAAGAACTTACAGTTAAATTACTAAATGAATATTGGGTTGAGCTAAAGAGCCACACCACATTAGAATTAGTTGAAGTTGTACAAATCATTCAATTCCTGTTTGACTCCAGTTATTTTACTTATAATGACAAAATGTATACTCAAAAATTTGGTACTGCCATGGGAAATCCGGCGTCGCTTATATTAGCTAATCTCACAATGCATGATCTGCTAAAATATGTTAAAAACAAACTGACTTACACTCCAACATTTTTATTATGCTATGTTGATGATATCGTTGTATGTATTCCAGAAACTGAAATTAGTAATACCTTAAACGTTTTTAATAGTTACAATCCACATTTAAAATTTACTTTTGAAATAGAAACACAAGGATCTTTACCATTTTTAGATGTTAGACTGATCAGGGATGTTAGTACTAATACGATAATTACTGAATGGTATACTAAGCCGATAGCCTCTAATAGAACGATCAATTACTTATCTAAACATCCGCACCACCAAAAAATTAATACTATTAAAGCTATGAAAAATAAAATTATAGGTTTGAGCAGTCCTCAATGTCACGAAAAAAACTTTAAGATTCTAAAGAAAATACGTAGAAACAACAAATATCCTAACACTAATATAAAAAAAATACTGCTACACACTAACACAACTAATACTATTCCACCACTAGTTAACCCACCTAGTACGAACCTTAACACTACCCTTAACGCTAACCTTAATACTAATATCACTTAAACCAAAATCATAAACGTCCCAAATCTAACACAAAGAATCATTCCGATACTAACAACATATAACATCAAAATAAACATGTATAACACTAACACCATTTACAACATGCTGTATAGTAATACTAAAGATAGAACTAACACTATAGATAAACACGACGTAGTGAATAAGCTTGACTGTACTGGATGCAATGCGTGTTATATTGGTCAAACTAAACAGAAACTAAAAAATCGGATGGCCAACCATACATATGATTGTAGCACAAAAAAAGGCGATACAGCTTTGGCTGTACATCATATAGACACGGGACACAATTTCAATTTTATCAATCCCACAATTCTAGATGTGGAAAACAGCTTGAAAAGCGTTTAGTTTCCGAAATGCTATGCATCAATATACTATATAATAATAATATCAATTTTAACAACGATACCAACAATTTAAGCAGCGTTTATAATAATTTAATATCCAAAATTTGTTGGCCAAAAGTTGGCCTGATGAAGTGCTCACCTTTAGCACGAAACGTTGCGACAAAAATAAATTAAAGTGGTTTTACATGTCCCTCCTAAACGAAGAAGTCTGAATTAATTAGTAAAATTACTTATATTAAAAGCATGCATTTCTATGCTGTGTAGTTACGTCAAGATTTAATAAGTAGATTTTACTCTAACTTGTAATGGTTTCTTTATGTGTATAACAAAATAAAGTTGTAAGAATATACATACATACATATACATAAAAATCAAAAAGAATATCTTTAGCATGCAAAAAGAACGATGGTCACCATTTGTCGCCTATCAACGACCTCTCTCTCTATCTAACCTCTTTTGCCATAGGCGTCCCTTAAAATAAAATTATACATACTCTTAAACGAGCGTTGTATTACATTGCTCCTCTTCTTGAAGCACATTAATAGATTAGATGTGCTTCAAAAATACAATTTTAATTGAAAATAAAAGTAAACTTATTAAGTAATACTTAGTTAATAAAAAAAAAAAACAAAGTGGACTTGTTACATGCCTTGAGTGAGCAAAGCTTATATTGAAGGTTCGCAATTTGGTTTTAACCGATAACTATTGTATTTCCCATAAGGCTCATTTGTATCTAAGTTGTTTAGCAAATATGCATTTGGTCTTATAATCTTCGAAATTATGTATAGACTTTCATAAACATCCAAAAATGTATAAATCTGATTAATTGCATCAGAAATACGTGATGTTTTTACCAATACCTTATCTTCAACATTAAATTTAAGTGGTTTCTGATGTTTAAATTATTTTCTTTGCTCAGAGGATTTCAGCGTACTCTCTTTCGCAACTGCGATTTTATTTTCATGACTAATGTTAATGGAACCTTCTGGAAATTCTGTTAAATCAGCAAGAGGTTTGTCTGACTTTATACCAAAATGCAATTCCATTGGAGTAAAACCAGTAGATTAATGTTTTATATTATTTAGCCAAAAATTAATGTTTTCCAACACCGACACCCATGCTATGTGCTAACTAACAAACGAAAATATCGTCCAAGCGTTTTCATAATACATTCACGAGCATTTATTTTCCTGTGGTTATCTAATGGTGCAATATATTAAATGTATTTTAATGTTTTATTCCAAATTTCAGAATGAAACATAGTTTCATGCACTGTCTGATAAGATACGCTTAGGTTTGCCTACTTCTAAACAATAGGTATTAATAAATCTATCCGTACAGGCTTTGGCAGTTATTTTGCGTAAGAGATATAAACGAACATACTTAGAAAACATGTCCATTAAAACAAATATATAATTATAGCCGCATTCACCAGTAGGCTGTGGCCCATAAATATTACTACTAATTTCATTTATTTTACTTGGTAGCACTGCAGCATATTCACCGCAATACGTTTTATTTGAATGTTTAGTTTTTTGACATCGATCACAACTGGACACCATTTTTCTTATATGACGGCTAATGCCCCTTTAGACAAAATGTTCCATAATTGCCCTTATGCACTTGGATGAACCAAAATGATAATAGTGAACAATATTTTCTTCTAATTCTTTAGGTATGACATCAAACATGGATCCATTCTTGTCTCTTTGAAACAAGATACCATTTGGATGTTCTTCATGTTGTAGTTGTTCTATAACTTGACGTAATATCGTTAGCACTCTCTCTCTCTCTCTCTCTCTCTCTCTCTCTCTCTCTCTCTCTCTCTCTCTCTCTCTCTCTCTCTCTCTCTCTCTCTCTCTCTCTCTCTCTCTCTCTCTCTCTCTCTCTCTCTCTCTCCCCCTCTCTCTCTACGCAATGTTCATCTTTTTATAAACACACTTGTATATTTTTATTAACCAAAACTTATTTGTATTAAAAAAATTGATATTTACAACAGACCATTGTGGTCAAGGTTGCTACACCAATAATACTTAAACTCAAATTTAATTGGTTGTCGATGTTTCCTTTTTTGTGGTTTAGGCAGCTTGTATGTAGCTGTGAATTGAGTAGTTTGGCCGGAGTTACTACCATTTCCAGGGCCGAGTAAAATAGAAGAATTGGTGGATTGGGTTAGTAGCCTATTTACCGTAAAAAAAAATTAAATCAGAATAATACAATACGAATAAGCAACATTGAACATAGTAGCTAAATAACCGAGATCAAGATGTTACAAGCTTTACGTCTTACGAACCTTGCACGGCCAACTCACACAGCCGGAGATAGGGGAGGTTTAAGGGAATTATACTTAAGGGCGCCAGATCAAATCCAAATTAACACTTCTGCCTCGATCACGACAGACGGTCCAAACTTGTAATTAAATTTGAGGTTCGTAATCTTTGTTACTCTGATGTTCGAGTAGCCAAAATTTGTTAATAGGTAACGACAATTAAAAGAGAAGGTATGTTGCCATAAAAGAAAGATTAACAAGTATAACAACTTTAATGTATTAACGTAGAAGATCAACAAGAATATATGTAATTTCTCTACTCGTCAATGCTCGAAATATTAATAAGTATAATTAACAAATATAAAAACTTTAATTTAACAGCGTAGCAAATTGATAGAAGTATGTTGCATTCCTCAATTCATAAACATTAGACAAGTTAACAAGTATGATTAATCGGTATAGACACCTTGAATTAACAACGTAAAAGATTAACCGGAGTATTGTCTAATTTCTCGATTCATAAACACCGGACATATCGACAACACACAAAGCATATATTTAAATTACGAGATAGCGAAGTAAATACTAAGATAAGAACGTCTTTCGGGTTTGGACCGTGTCAATGTAGTAACTGAAGTTGCCAACGTTTCGCCCAATTTCGTAAGGGGCTTCATCAGGGCGTGAGAGAAATCGAAGAACTCAAACAAGCAACCGAAATCTAACTAAACACTTCTCAAAAGTTAGGTAATCAACTTGTGAACCAAGCCAGATTCTAAACTCAGAAAAGGTAAGAAAAAAAACGATAAACTCGAAAAAGCAAACGAAAATCTAACGAAGAACCACTACAGAGTTAGGTAATCAACTTGTAAACCAAGCCAGATTCTAAACTCTATAGAAGTGACTTAAAAAGAAATAGTCTCCGTATATAAAGAAGAAGTATCGTCACGGCTAGTTAAGTTCGACTCTGATTGGGTTACAGTTGAACGAGGGCGTGTTTTCGACAAAGGACTAATGACCGGGAACCAAAGAGGGGATAGCTCGAAACCATGATCACGATTGAAGTTATTGGGGTGTTTGATGATTTCTATGCTCTCGAAATTTCCTGTTAAAAAAGAATGGAGATTTGGCAATCACCGAAACGTTATCAAACTCTATCTTGTGACCTGTAGTGAAGTGATGTTCAGCAACCGCAGACTTAGAAATATGCCTTTTGCTTATACAACGATCATGTTCTGAAATGCGAGTAATGACGGAACGACCGGTCTCACCAATGTAGACTAAACCACATGAACAAGGAATTTGGTATACACCTTGAGATGAAAGTGTAGGAAATTTGTCCTTGGGAGAAGGAAGAATCTGAAGGAATGTTCTGCACACCTAACTGCAAATGCAAAAAGCTTTGCAACAATTGCGACACATTTTTGAGTCTAGCGACAAAGATTTTCAAACTGTGAAATTGTGAAAATGAATGTTTTTTATCGGTTAATAATCACTGGTCTACATGAAAATCGGCCCTGATACCATTCTTGATGATTCTTATGTAAAATGACCTCCTGAATCCAAAAATGAGCTCCGTTTTTACCCATCACCCACTTATCTTGGGGGGGGGCATTTTATTTAATTTTTTGCATTTTTTTAGAATTTCAACTTATAGCCGTTAAACAACCCAAAGCAGGTAATAAAATTTATACCAAAGTATATGGCAAAAGTTTCGCTATAAAATGTATATAGAAACAACAATAAAATACAAATATATAAGAACAGTAAAAAAATATCAATAAACAGTTAGGAAGATTCACTGCACGACGCTGGCGATCTCAATACCACATGCAGGTTTGAACAGGAATTTTCGACAGGATTGAACTTGCATTACTCTTCTCATTATAGTATATTACATTGTTTGCTTAACTGCTTCGATCAGTACATCTATAGCTGTTGCAGAGTTAACTTGTCGACGTTTTAAACGTGCTGGATTTTGTGTTCATTTTTGTTCATTTGTGTAAAACAGTAAAACTACTTTTACTCCGGATTTTTTCAAGTGACTAAGTGTGATTTGTGGTTAATGTCGGGCGTTGAATTACTGTTTAATTATGCCACGCGAGTGTAAAAATCATCTCGATAGCTTCTGCTATGTCTGCGGGGAATTAATTTTAAAAGCGCAACGAAAACCCCTTTCTCCGCTTGTTAAAACAGCTTATAAATTCTACTTTGATTGTCAAATTGGCGACCAGGACAAGACTTGGGCTCCATCAGTTTGCTGTACGACTTGTTACAGTAGTTTGACCAAATGGCTCAAAGGTACCCGTAAATCAATGCCATTTGCTGTGCCCATGGTTTGGCGTGAACCTCGCTGTCATCTTACACATTGATACTTTTGTATGACTTCCACCGTCGGGTTTTCGAGCAAAAGTAAGCATACAATTTAGTATCCCAATATTCAGTCAGCTCTAAGACCTGTTTTTCATAACGATACTTTGCCAATCCCAGAGCCCCCAAACACTTATACTCTAGAGCCGGAAATTCATTTAAAAGACTCTGAGCCACAACCTGGGGTTTCGAATGATACGTTCAATGATGATGAAGAGTATTCCGCAGATTTAGTTTCTCAGCAACCTCACCTCTTCATTCAATCGGAATTAAATGATCTTGTCAGGGATTTGCAGTTACCCAAGACTAAATCTTAGCTCCTAGAATAGCGACTTCAACAGTAGAATCTCTTAGAAAAGGGAGTAAATATATCTTCTTACAGGACCAGACAAGCAACCATAAAATATCTTTTCTCAGAAGATAAAGGTTTAGTGTTCTGTCCTAATGCAAATTTATTGATGACAGAGCTACAGATGCCATGTGACCCAGACAAATGGAGACTGTTTATAGACTCATCAAAAACAAGTTTAAAAGTTGTCCTGTTGGCAAATGGGAATGACTTCCCATCAGTTCCAGTTGCATACTCTGTTGATATGAAGGAAACGTACGAAAACATCTTCAGAATCCTTGATAAAATTAGTTATCATGATTATAAGTGGAAACTTTGCGCTGACTTAAAAGTTGTTGCTCTACTTACGGGCCCGCAATCAAGATTCACAAAATATTGTTGCTTCCTTTGTGAATGGGATAGCCGAGCCCGAGATAAACATTACATCGTACGGGACTGGGCTCTGCGAGAAAATCTTATTCCTAGTCAGAAAAATGTCGCTCACAATCCTTTGGTTCCGAAGGAAAATATTTACTTACCACCTTTACACATCAAACTTGAATTGATCAAGCAGTTTGTGAAAGCAGTGGAGAAGACAGGTGGCGCATTTCAATTTTTGAAAACTTAATTTCCTCGTCTTAGCGAAGCTAAAATCAAAGGCGTTTTTGTTGATCCCCAGATTAGACAACTCTTCCAAGATTCAACGTTTATTTAACGCCTAAATCGAAAAGAAAAACGAGCTTGGCTTGCATTTCAAAACGTTTGTAAGAACTTCCTGGGTAACCACAAAAGTGAAGATTATGTCGCTCACGTCGAGGAACTGCTTTTAGCGTACAAGGACATAGGATGTAACATGTCTCTTAAAGTTCACTTCCTTCACTCGACTTTTTCCCTAAAAGTTTAGGAGCAGTCTCGGTTGAACACGGAAAACGGTTCCATCAAGACATCGCTAAGCTGGAAAAGAGATTTTCAGGGAAGTAGAATGCAAGCATGTTGGCGGAGTTGGTTGGTTTTTGAAACGAGAAAGCTGTACCTCAGGGTATAAAAGGAAAGCAAGCACCAAGTAACGATGAATATCTTTTTATTTATTACTGTTTATAGCTAAAATAGTTCTTTTTCCCATTTAAATTAAATTCATGTCCATATATTTATTATTATAATAATTATTATAATTATTATTATCGTTCGATAAATAAATTATAATTAATTTATCGAAAAGTAGTAAAAATTAGGGATTTGGGACTCCCTCGACAATGTTGGGTGATGGAAGAAAACGGAAGACATATTTGGATTCAGGACGTCATTTTACATAAGAATCACGCGGAATAGTGTCAGGGCTCAATAAAAAATATTTTTTTGCAGACCGGTGATAATTAGATGGTGTTTGCAAAGCGCGGGAAGGAAAGCGCGAATTCTTGGTTCAAATTATGCTCTCCCTAATAAAATGTTTGATTGTTACTTTATTATTTAGAATAATCTGATATAAAATTCTACAGTTTTTGATATAAAAATAAGATCAACTCGTGTTATAATCATCGTATTAAATCGTATGAAACCAGTCAAAATGTTGTTAAATTCGAAATATTTCTTGCGGGCAACAATTGAACTAACGAAATTAAAGTGAATTGTCTGAGCTTTCAAATAATGTAATTTAGGAAGTTTTCTTATGAAGGACTCAAAAGTTATAACAGACAATTCTCAAAATTACGTGGTTTTCCGCAATAATTTTTTTACAACTACCTGAGAGTGTCGTAATTTTCTATTACGAATGCAGATTTTTATTATGAACATGTGTAAACATGGTTTATTAACTTATACAAAAATACTGGTTTAATGTAGACTTTCTTGCCGCTGTCGCCAGACTAATATTTTTATCGTAACTAAAGCTTTTCAGATTGTATTCTTACAAATTGTAAAGGGAAGACAATTAAGGATGTTAAAGTAACAGCTTCCAAGATAGTTACAGAAAAAAAATCAGAACCAGCAAAGTTAATAATTCATAAAATTGAATTATCTTACAGTCATCCTGTTTGATTTTGATATGCTATTTTAATCATGGTGCCTAAGTTAATTTGTTGTAATTATTACCTTTTGTTTTTATTTTGTCAATGGCAAATTTTTTATTGTTATTTATTTTCCTGCTAATGATTACAAATAACATTAAGAAAAATATAAGGCAATAATTTGACTTATAACTGTTACTATTATAACATTATTTTTGTATTTCTTGCTAAACTTGTTACATTTCGAATTAGTATTTAAATGCTAAAAACTTTCAAACACATTTTATTAAATGTTTCATTGATAAAGAACCCAAGCACTATAAATTAATTTAGACATTTTGTATTCTTGTGAACAAAATATGCGGTTTGTGGTTTACTTCTTAGATAAATTTTTACATTTCTTATAAGAAATACAAAGATTTGGAATTGTTTTAATTTGTTTTTTTTATAACCTAACCAAAATTCACAAATGTAAAGATTTTTATTTCTATTGCTAACTTTAAGATACATTTACATATAACTTGTATGTTGAATGTTAACTAGCGTTCATTACAGAATTGGTTAAATTAAATAAAATTTCTTGTGGTAAAGGGTTTTTGTCCCATTTAACATCGCGGTGATTAAATTAGGCGAATGTTTACGTACGTACCAATAACCTAATAAACACAGAATGGCCGAAATACCTAATCACAAATTCTTTACAAAATTGATTCATAATTTTTTTGCGGCAGCGTTACTATATTTAGCCAACACTTTAAATTAGTACTGACATTCTAGCAAGATCATCCGCTCTAAACTTAATTTTATTTGCTGACTAAGCAAAGTTAATCTAACATTCCAACGATCAGGTACTCGATTTGTAAGTGTATTAAAGAGAATTTGCTTCCAGATGCAATAGCTGTAATGAATAAGTTTTGATAAATATATTTAATAATTATCCTGTATTTACAGTTTTAAAATAATAAAATATCTTAAGTTGCAATCAGTAGCTATAACAATGCAGCTGACAATACAAAACCGTTTACTAATTGCAATGAAATAGGATGTACACAAACAAACTACCTGTAAATAAAGGTGGCAAAAACGATCTATCAAAGATTCAGTATCACATATCACACCACACGTTTAGTATAATACAAGAACGTGTTTTTCATTTGCTTTCCAATCATTTATTTAACCTGGCGCATCTTATCATATCTAAAATCGATAAGTCGCCAAGCCTTTAAAATCCTTATGTTCTGTCATTAGTCTTTCTAATGTGATAAAATCAGCCACTAAGTTTGAGGAGGTATACACAAAAAAATCACTTGTTCCTACTAAGAAGATTTCTTAAGACACTTTGAAAGTACATACCATTAATTATCGTTTCCTGATGTTGAAAGGGTTTAGCCCTTCACATAAATTACCTTTGATCACAGATAAATCGCTAATCCTTTTCTATACCTGTTTTCTAAAAATTTTTGGAAACACCTTTTGTGTTCTTAAATAAAAAGGATACAGATTGAAATTTAATATAATCAACAAAGCAGATGGGCAGATACACTTAATTATGTGCATCTGTTGTGGCAATTTTCGATATTAAATTAGCTGAATGTTATCGAAAAAAGTAAAAGTAAATGTGTTTAACAAATATAAATTAATTTTTTGTCAACTTTAAATATAACCTTAAGTGTGGTAGTTTCTATTATGCATGTGTATGCCAACGCATTTGTTTTTATAATATTTTTTTAAAGGACCGGTCTATAATTTTTTGTACATTCATCATGTTTGTTTTTAAGTCTGTTAATGAAATACTTTAACAACAGTTTGCTTATCTTTATTATTTTATCACAAGGGTGACAATTTTATTAGAATTGTTATGATATTTCACCTTATCAAGTTATAATTATATATAAAAAAACCAATTGTATATAAACGATTTTTAATATAAAAATACAAATACACAACATTTTAGTTAATTTAAAATTTAACAAAAGTAATAATTAAATAATACAATTTTAAAATAAGTATAACGAAATTTTCCTTTTGTTTAGAGGACTAATATTATATATTTTGCAACTCGACGTTTTGATTATTCTAAATATGTGTTTGGCTTAAAGCATAACAGTTTTAGATCAGATTAACACTAATATCTTTGTTTTACGTTTTTCTAACAATATTTTAAAAGTTTTTTTGATAATATAATTAAATTTTTTAATTGTAATTTGTATATTTTGATAATGTTTAAACACGTTTAAAAAGTTTATTACATGTTATTAATTAATAAACAAATACTGCATAAAAACATAATATAAAAATTCATAATATAAACTACGCAAATTGTATGTTGTCTAACAGTTTCTTGAGAATCACTAATTAAGTAAGTTTCACTAAGACAAAATTTGAAGCTGCCAACAGAAATTAATTTAACAATTTTTTACAGACAATGCAATCGATTTTTTCTAGGTTAAATATGCTTTATGACTTATATCAAAACAAACACTAAAACATTGTGTAAGTGATTAAAAATCAGTTTTTTTTATTTACTCAAAGAACTACAATAATTAGGTATAATGTTTAACTTTGAATTACTAACTAATAAACTAATCCATAAATGCCGATAAATACTAACCATACGTAAATTTTACGATGTTATTAACAGTAAAACCCAATCAATTTTTATTGTCAATATTGCCTTAGAAATCGTTACATGTAAAAGATCTTAAAAAGAAAATTGCCGTCGATTGGTAACATAACCGAAGTAATTGCCAGAGCTCCGTGGTAACGTCGTTGATTACATTCGAAAATTTGTGAATGTTTCAAATAACTCAAATGTAAAAGCAAAAGGCAAATCAAAAAGGCGATAGGAAGGTAAATAGCTTAAGTAGGCTTCTGAACCTTGCCAAAAAGAGAACACGTCATGCGATGTCCACACTATGAGGACCTACCTTTCAGTATATACCCAGCCCCGCGCCGTACACAAGGGCAAAGTCGTGTAGTGCACGACGGCGCCGAGGCGCCGAAGGCGCCGAAAAGCCCCGAAACTGAAAAGTAAAAAAAGATAAAGCAACAAACAACATTGTCAAAACAAAATTTTTAATGATAAAAAATCAGTATGTTTTTTATTTGTTTAATTTTTTATTTTTACTCTTTGAGATGAAAAACCGAATTACTTCTTGAAATAATATATTTTCCAAATGAGAGTACACAATAAGAGCATTTATTCGATCGAATACGTAATAAGTAACATGATAACATGAATTTAGTAAACTCAAACAAATCTGATCTTATTTATGTTTGAGTTTGAAATTTGGCTTGCAACGAGCCAACGAGCGAACAAGCGTTTTTTTTCTGTCTGAGCTTGCAATGTACAAAACTTTATATATTCAAGCGCTGCAATGGTCGTGATTTCATTTGTGGCCTGATGCCCGATCGATAATTAACTTAGCGAAGTGAAAAGGTGCATGGGGTAAAAGATATCTGCTTTTGAAACTTTAGTTTTTTGTAGTCTTACAGATTTTATAGTGATGCGTTTTGTGTTGTGAATTAAGGTGAGTTTATCTAAAATTTATTTTTTATTTTAGATTTATTAAAACATTAAAAGGCATCTCAAAAATCCTTTTATATTTGATTATGTAAACATCATTGTTAATTGAAGTAAAATCAAACAGAATAATTGATAAGCACTAATGCTACTATTTATAAAAATTTATAAATTTTGAAATAACCTGAAATAAGTAATGTTGAGAACATACTTTCGAGTTTAAGTTTCAGATGTCAGAAAAAAAAGAAGAAATTGTCTAGATACCAAAATTTGCTGAATAAAAGAAAAAGAGAAGAAGAACTGGATAACCATGTCAAAATTACGCATTTTTTTTCAAAGCCCGAGTTTACTTAGCCGAATATTAATAACAACAATAATACATCTGAATCCCAATATTCTGAACCTGTACTTGACAGTATCAGCAGCAGAAAAGAAACTGATCTTCTAGAAATCAATCCATCAACATCTTCAAGTTACGCTAATAATGAGAAATAAACACCTTATTTTACCGAACAAAGAAAAAATTGTGCGTTTTTAGTTGTTGTATACCGAAACAAAAAATTAACTTTCCTGCTTCTGTTTTTTTTAATGACCGCGATTAGAAATCTGTTCGCCTTAGTGATGAATCTGGTTACAATGACTGGCAGCATTTAAGTGAACATTTAAACATTTATGAAAAGAGCAAGTTACATATTGAAAATGTTCTAAAATTTGCTAAATCTTTCTAACTGTTTTAATAAAAATGAAATAATTGATTCTGAATTTCAAAATGTAATAAACAGAGAAAATAAGTACTGGCAAGCTGTTGTAGAAAGAATTTTCTACGTGACAGTTTTTAGGTCAGCAAAATGTAGCTTTTTGTAAAAGTAGTGATAAGTTGTTTGAGAAAAACAATGGTAACTTTTTAAAATGCATAGAAATGATTTCCAAATTTGACCCGATTATGTCAGAACATATAAAACGCTCTCAAATAAAAGATCACAAAAACTATCTCGAGGATAAAATAGAAAATGAAGTAATCAAATTGATCGGTGAAAATATAAAATCTAAAACTTTAGAACTAACTAAAAAGACAAAATATCAGTCCATATTATTAGACTGCACTCCAAATTCTAGTCACCAAGAACAAATTTCAGTTTGTATAAGATTTGTTAATTTAAAGAGCACGGGAATTAGTATAGAAGAACATTTTTTATTATTTTGTTGTATAGATGATGTGTTGGGTGAAGGCTTCACAAAATTTCTTTTGTCGGGGTTAGTGAAAGAAGGCTTAAATATCAACGATTTGCGGGGTCAGAGTTATGACAATGGGGACAATATGCGTGGTAGGCATAATGGTCTACAAAAAAATTTTTAGATTTCAATCCGCGAGCTTTCTTTGTTCCTTTTGCAATCATACCCTAAATTTAGTCGTCAATGATGCCGCAAAATCGAACACTTTGAAAATCAATTTTTTTCTTTAGTTCAAGAACTGTTTGTACTTTTTTCAGCTTTTATTAAAAGCTATTCAATTCTGAAATCTAATTTACCTAATGTAACAAATTTAACTCCTTTAGGGTATCAAGTTGGGGAGGTTTATGATGCTCTGTTTGAAATAAGCTAAGAAAACTTTGAAAATAAAGTAAAAAATTTGGCTGCATTGTTGGCCAAAAAAATGCAGAATTTTGAGTTCATTTGCATTCTTATATTGTGGTATAATATTTTAAGTAAAGTTAACATTGTTAGTAAAATTATTCAAAAACCGAACTTTGAGGTTGCTCAGTGTTGTAATCATTTAAATAATTTGAATAATTTTTTGAAAGCTTATCGCTCCGATAAATGTTTTAATGATCTATTGATTGATGCTAAAAAAATAGCATCCAGCTTAGACGTAGAACCTAAGTTCAAAAAACAAAGAGCTCTAAGACTTCGACAAATAAACAAAAAACCTTTTGATTATGAACGTGACAATGAACCGATTCACGACGGAACTTTAAAGTGTAAAGTTGATTGTTTTTTTAATGCTCTACATGTAATCATAACATCAGTGAATAAGAGATTCCAATTATTTTTTTTTACTCAAATAATTTCGCGTTTTTATAGAATATTTATAAAACGAAAAATTATTCTGAAAACGAACAATTAGAATTATGTCAAAAATTTGGAAATTTTTTAAACGACAAAACTCGCAATGAACGAGAATTAACTGCCGTGAAACTTGTTAAAGAATTGCAATATTTACAAAATTTTGATGAAAAAGTTATTACGTCTTCAGAAGAAACTTTAAATTATATAACAATTAACAACTTAGTGGATTCTTTTCCTGATACGAACATAATACTTCGTATTATATTAACAATGCCGATTTCTGTTGCTACCACAGCACGATCTTTTTGAAAACTCAAAATAATAAAAAAATATTCAAGATTGACCATTCAAGATCGAACCAGCGAAAAGAATTAAACACCGAAGATTTATTATTTATTTAGAATTATCCTAAAAAATAAAGTATTTTATAACAGACCTTGACTACTCAACTACTGGGCGTTTATATGCCAGTTTTAGTTTTGACAGAAACTTCTAAAATACGTCCTATTGGCCAATGCAAAGGAAGATTATTTGGTTCTTGAACTAGAGCTATGGTATAATAGGTTTGGATTTGGTATGCCAACGGTTTCCAGTATGTAATGTATGTAAATACTCAAGAGGCTAGCGCTTCCATAACTGCTGGACCATCTGATCTATCATTTGATATCTACCTAGTCTACTAGGTTTTTTATTAGTAAGATCATGAACAGGTAATTTGTCGAGAGGAGTAAGCGCAAGAGGTTCTGATGTGCCTGAAGATAAAACGCATAAAGGACTGGAATAAAGTAATAACTCAATTTGAGTAAGTAAAGTATTCACTTATTCATACGTTAAGAGTCGAGATCCAATAACTTTAAATACATGAGTTTTAACACATTTAATGTTAGATTCCCACAACCTCTTCATGTGTGGAACAGCCGCGACATTGAATTTCCATTCAATTCTTCGATTAGCTAATACGTTAGAAAGTTTAAGTTGAAACTCTTTTGAAGAAACTGGTACATTTCTTTTAAGGCAGTTTTAGCCCCAATAAAATTACTGCCTCGATCGAAATATATAGTACATATACATTGACCTCGACGTGCTAGAAAGCGCTTAAAAGCTTGCATGAAATTAGGGATGACAAATCGGAAATTAGCTCCAAATGAACAGCCTTAACGGCAAAGCAAATATAGGCCTTTTGCGACCGAGTACCTTGATGACAATTCAAAACTATAGAAAACGTTAGCAACTTCGATTACAACAACCATGACACGGTCCAAACCCGGAAGACATTCTAATGTTAGTATAATCTTTGTCGCTCACTTGTTGCAAGATTTTATTTCTGACGTCGTCTTCTTTTTCATCATTGGCTTCTTCCGTTGCGGCTCTTAACAATGCATCTACGTGCGCCATTCGACTTGCGGGTCGGTGTTTGACTTCACAATCGTATTCAGATAACACGTAGTACCATCTTGGAATTTGTGGGTTCACTGTACGTTGAGCGTTTAAGTATCTAGGTGCTTGACAATCTGTTATTATCTCAAAATGTAAACGATTAAATACGGTCGTAGTCGATTTAGGCAAAATACAGTGGCCATTAACTCTAGTTTACTTGAATGGTATTTTTGTTCCGTTTCTGTCGTTTTCTTTGACAAGTAATATACTGGTTTCCATATTAAATTTTGATCCCGTTGCATTACCATACCTGCCAGGCCGTTCGTCGATGCGTCGCAATGTAATTGTGCAAGCGCATTTGGATTGTACATCGCTAACGTCGGCTCCTTAATCAATGTTTCTCGTAAAAAATTGGAGCTGGCTCGTTCAGTTTCCCACATTTAAATGGAACATCCTTTTTGGTTAGGTCAGATAAAGGTCGTGTGTGTTCTTCATATTTATGTACGAATCTTCGGAAATAACTCGTCAATCCTAGATACCGACGTACTTCGTGCGCGTTCTTTGGTTCTGGATAGTTTTTCACAGCGCTAATCTTTTGTTTTCCCGGTTTCACTGATCCATTCGTAATACTCATTTCCGTTTGTGAGTCCAAAAATCATTCGTTCAAATTGTCCCGTTTTGTCACACGTTATAAATGCTGTTTTTATTTTTGCTTCTTTCGTTAGTGGCACTTGTAGACACCCACTCATTAAATCTAATGTCGTGAACACTGCTTCCACTGAGTTTTTCGAGGATTTTGTTTGTACTCGGTAATGAATAATTCTGTTTCTTAGTTTGGGCATTTAATTTTCGGTAATTGATCACTAACCGAGGTTCTCCACTTTTCTTCGGCACTAAATGAACAGGTGAAACGTACGGTAAATTTGTTTCCGAAACGATTCACAGTTCTTTCCATTCTCGAATTATCTGTTTCGTCTGCTCAAGTTCTTTTGCACTCTGACGTATAGGCAAACAACGTACAGATCGATTATCGTCTTCGATATCCATTTTTATCAGTTGCGTGCATCTGATTTCTTGAATCGTTATCGCAAAACAATCCCGATATTCATTTACCAAATGTATCAGTTTTTAGACATTTTTAATTTGCGTGTCTTTTTGCATATTAAGTTCACAGAGTTCAATAACCTTTGGCGTCATAATTCGTGCCTTATAATTTGTGTCGGTGCAAGGTCGCGTGTATCCAATTACTTTTTTACTTTTACGTCGTCGTTCAAATTTCCAAAAACTAATTCATCATCAATTTTGTAATATGCTATATGAGGTTGATCGGTGTAGGAACGTCCGATTATCACATCCGCGGATTGAGTATCATTGTCCACGATCCACAGCTCGACTCGAATTGTACATATGTTGCTACCACTGTTAATTAATCCTACTACACGATGAATACCGTTTATCACAACATCTGTTAAATATTTCCGATTTTAGGAATCTTCAACCATTTGAACTTCTGCCGTTGCCGTTGCATTTTGGGTATTTACACCTGTCCTTTTTTGTGGTTTAAAACAATATCTTGCCAAATGTCCATATCGATTGCAATTGAAACATTTTGGCTCACTTTTTTCGTTTCATTTTGCTGCTCGCTTGATAAATTTCTTGGTTTCTTGACGTTCGTTTTTTTCCGTTTCGGGTTACTTTAGTTTCCGTATTTGTCTTTCCTTATTTTAGGTTCCTGTGGGTTGTATTAAACGTTCGAGTGTGATGATGCCGTGCAGCAAATCGTCTGAATCTTTATGTAGTTTTGTCAATAATGCGCTTTTAATTTCTCTTTTTATTAATCCTGTCACTATCTGTTCTTTTGTTTCTATAAAACTTAGTCCCACCTCACAACACATTTTAAACTTTTCATGAAAGTATGCAGAAAGATCTTCATTTTGTCTTTGCATTCGTTGTTGCATTCTTTCCCATATTCGGTTGTACTGAGACGTTTACAAAAGGTTTTCTCGAATGCGGCTTGAAACGCCGACAATGTTGTTAATTGCGAATCTCTTGCCTCATGCCATGCTCTTGCTGCTCCTTGTAGATTCATACATGCAGTTTCGAGTTTCACTTCTTCAGACCATCGATGTAATGAACCGCTTCCGTTGATGCTTTGCAACCATTCTTTTGCACTATCGCCATTGTATGTGGGCATTCCTTTCGTTAAATCCGTCATTACTTGGTACGTTTGGAGCGTCTGCGCTAATGCGTTTCCGTTATCAACTGTGTTTGCTTCATCAACAGCGTCATTAATTGTGAGTTATCCAATTGGCCGTTTAGCTTGGGTTGACTCGAGTCCGGCTTTCTTGGCGTTCTTCTACCACAATCAAACGTGGCATTTCCGTTGAATCCGCCATCTTGACTTTCGTTGTCGGAATTCATTTTGCGGTCTTTTATTTTTATTCTGGACGATTTCCTTGTAGATATATCCCATTTCTGAACTTTGTAGTATATTATCTTTATTATAACTTTACATTTAATGAACTTATAATTTGGTGTACAAATGTTTTATACAATACTAATCAATTTAACAGTCATTTCACACTCGTGATTCGTCGACTGCTGCCTCGATCTGGCTCTACCCTCCCGCATTTTTCTTGGTGACAACAACAGTAAATCATTTAATGAATAGTGGCTTCTGTTGTACAACCGGCATTAAAAAGAATACAAACTGGGGTCTTATCTGAGTTAGTTTTAAACATAGCATAATGTGGAATATAATAATTGGGTAACGAGGAGTTAGCTGTCGACGCTTTTATCAAATGACCTTGTCTTAAATAATCGTGCAAAATTAAAGTTTAAGACAAGGATTGCTTTGTAATTTTCTTTCTAGCAATAAATAACGTCGAAGAGCAATTGTATAAGAATCTCCCAAATTACTAGGATTATGTTTGAACGCCAAAGTTACTGTGTAAGAACCAGAGAAAACTCGACCATAAGAATGTCTAAAACTGTTTTTGCATTCTACGTCATTGGGATTTTTTATAGAACATGAAAGTATACGAGAAAGAGTTGGTTCTAATATAGTGCAAAAACTATAAGCGTCTAGAGAATCATGCACAACTGGTACAGATCCCATTACAATTACAATTAAGGATGTTTCTATTGCAAGTGGAGTATTAACTGGACCTAATACCAATTGTTCTTTTTATATGTTGTTATTCCCAAGGAAAGTAGATTTTCTTTGAATTAAATTTCTATGCTTTTTTTAAAATTCTGCTAAAATTTAGAAATAACAAAAAAAACTTGTGAAAACTGTCAAATAACAACGTTCAAATTTGCAAAATATTAATAATAACAATAGTATTACATTATCCACTTTTTACTACAAATTTATTGTTAAAAAAATTGTAATAATTACTTAAATCATATTCTAACCAAATTAATATTATAAAAATTGGTGGTAAATAAAAAGGGCCTATTTTGCCAATATTTTCATTATTAGATTTTTTCTAAATGCGCATTTTGTGACAGTTAATTTGCAATTATAACAACTCATAGCTTTTCACTATGTAAAAAATTGCATTTTTACAAAATTGAATTTAAAAAAATCAATAGTAAAACCTATACTGCATAAAACTATAATTATAATTTTTTTTATACATAAACGTTTAAAGCTTTAATTTACAAAGTCAAATTTTGTTTCCTATTTACAAATTTTGGTTTATTTCTAAGCAGATTTTACGTTTGACGTATATAAATTTTAAGCTTTTTTAAATCTTTATAAACAATTCTTGGCATATCTTTGTGTATATTCAGTAAATATTTACAGTTTATAAACAAAAACCGAAACGCAGGAGTACAAAAAATTAAACTTTGTAATACATAATTGACAAAATGAATAAATTACTTATAATACAAAAACTGTAATTTAAGGTTAACAGTTAAATATTTATATGTGTATTTAAACGATAATAAAAATGAATAAACAACAATTTAACAACATAAGGCTGTTTAATTTCAATTAACTTTTTTTCATTTGACCTTTGCTATAAATAAATATCTCTTATATCAATAAGAACAACACTTGTAGAAAGTCGTGGCATTTATTTATAGAAAACACACTCGACTATAAATAGAGCTTTAAAAAAAAGTAATTTTAATATGCATATTTTAATAAACACTACAATGCATTTTTTGCCTTTTTAAAGTACGTGCCTTAATTAATTCAATTTAATACTTGTAAACAGATGTAAAGCTTTAACTCTTTCAATTATTTCATATGGGCGTTTATTGCAATGATGCTATTAATGTATGTTAAAAAGTTATTGACACTGTTAAGCGTAATTTGAATTCTATTGGTTTAATAGATTTCAAAACTACTTGTCTGACTTTTAACTATTTAAATGAAAATAAATTTTAAATTAATTACTAAACGTTATATTTAATTTATGAAAAGAGTGCAGTAGTTTGTGCTTGTCAAAAATGATTAAATGCAAACAGCGATATGCAAGAGTTAAGTAAATTTATAAATATTCATTCTAAGTAGTTTTTTTAAGAAACGCCCATTAAATTTTAAAAGTAATTTAATTGCTTTTCGATTTATTAATAAAATACTGGCTGCTATATGCAATTGTAAAGTGGTTAGAGCACATTGAACGTTCCACTAATGTGTTTAATTAAGCTGTCGAACCACTTGGCGCCGATGATGTGTGTAGGCCCTTCCACAGTTACTTCATCAGTCTATCGATGTTTGTTGCTTGTTCAATCAGAATGCATTCAATGTAATTAAATTATTGCTTTTGTATGTTTAATAAATAAGTCGATTTAATGAATGATATTAATCATTAATTAAAATCATTTATTGAACAGACTTATTTAGTTTTAAACATTGAGAATGTTAATTAATTTGAAGACAAGTTTCAATTTTCGATCTTGTAGAAATACTTTAATAAACCTATAATGAAAAAAATTAGTTTTTAATAAATTTAGTTTTTGTCCTATGATGTAATTAAAATTGTTAATTTTTTTTAATTAAAAAACTCAAACTTATTAATTAACTTTCAACGCGAATTATTCTCAAAGTATTTCATCAAAATATAGAATAACAAAATTGTTGTTAGCAGTCGAATTATCTGCCAAAATTCGTTTCGTCTTTGGTTACAGACACTTTTGAATTTGTTCTTGATATATAACTTGTAACTAATGTAATTCTTTTTCTTCTAATTTTACAAATTATCTTAATTTAAATACACTCTAAAAGATTATCTACAATTTTCAATTGTGCATTCACTTACTTTGCTACAAGCTTTTGAGTTAAGGATTTTTGTTTAAAAAGTGTAGGTTTTTTTTTAACAAAAACAGTTTGATTACTGTTCTAATTACATATAAACAAATATAATGTAATTAGAAAACGTAGTAAACAAATAGTATATATATTATTAAAGATAGTCAACCTTACTGGAATTTGCGACACATAAATTTGTACTACACACTATAGCTCGTTAGTATAGTTTTGTACTGAACTGATTTGTTACGTTACTGTACAGTGTACTGTAAAGTGTTACTAACAAGATTATAATAGTTTTCTTTAATTGTGCTAATATTTAAGTACTTTCTTAACAATGTTGCCAGTATTATGAATTAATTTATGTACGATATTTGTAGTTGTTTATTGCTATACGTATAAAATTTAAGTAAATAATCATACATACAATGACAACGTTATATCAATGTATTTATTTTGCATTGTTATTACTTTAATTAAAAAGTTGTATAGTTTTTTGTACATGACAAACTATGTTTAATATCTTGTTTTTTACAACATAATAATTTTTTTCGGAGTATTTTGGTAAAAGTTTTTTTATAATCTTGTTCCGTTCATATTGCGGGTTATTTGTATCATTATTTATGTAAAGTGCGAAAACTGTAAAAAATATTTAGGTGTTGATAAAGCGATATAAATGTGCTTGCAACATCAATTGTAAATAAACATTACAATAATTCAAAGAAAATGCAGTTTTTATACGGACTAACTTCAGAATTTTCAAAATTGTGTACAACCTATTATTATTGCTTAATGAAGAGTTCAATAAGTTACAAACAGATTGTGGTTTAGTAACAAACTTTAGACGATTAAAAAATAATTTAAGGTGTACAGAAAATTCGTAGTTAACTGAATGCAATTCACATGAAACAACAATTATTGACCAACACTGATTAAAATAAAACTTTATAGAATATTAAAATGGTCAGTTGGTAATATTAACACTGGCACTGTTAAGAATGTTACGACACTTAAAAAACCTTATCGTAGGATCAGAATCTTATCAATGTAGAAAATGTTATTTTTTCTTAATTGTATGTATTGTAAATATATAAATTGGTCGGGCAAGTTATTTTTTATTTAATTGAATTTTTTTTTGTTGTTACATCATTTAATTTTTCTTTACTGATGGTTGAGGAACTGCCATTATTAATATAATATCAGAAAAATTGATATCTATTGTCGATCTTCGACAACTCGTTGATTTGAAGCAGTTGTATTAGAATTGTCGTCGTGTGTGCTACAACCGCCAATAATATCGATTATCGTAATTCAAAACCCGGAATTAAAAGTGAATATTTCGAAGCTCCTAATCTCCCTGTCCTGTCAACCTTCTTCCTGTTGCCCTTTGTAGGAGGTTAGAGATCAGCTTCTGGACGTGGTTTTGAGGTAAGTCTTGATACGATAATCAATATTTTATAATTATCATTGGTCCTTCGAGCCGGATTTGTAAAACGAAATTTGTTCGTCGTTTAATATTGATTTAAATTGTAGATGGTTAGTAGGATTAATTAGTTTTCAGTAATTTGTTAAGTTTCAAAATGGCATCAGCGAAACAGGCAAATTTATTGAAAATTTTAATTAAAAAAAAAAGGAAACTTTGTTTCAACGGGTTCAAAGATTGTACGATTTTGGTAAGAAAATTAATGAACCGGGTAACGTGGAATATTTTATACAGGCTTATCTGTTATTGGATAAGACTGTTAAAGGATTCGACGATATGGAAATGCAAATCAACGAGGTTTCAATAGGTTTAGACGAAAATTATGAACCGCGATTTACGTCGACAGTTTCGAAAATGGTTGAATTTATCGAAACAATCGCGATTACAATTAAACCGACTTCGGCGGTGGCAGTGCCTCAGTCCGTTTTCCCAACGAAGGTCGAAACTATTCGTTTAAACAAGGTCGAAATTCCCAATTTTGACGGTTCGCCAAATTCTTGGCCAGCATATTATGAATTATTCAGAACTTTGGTTCACGAAAATAATGACATAACACCCTTAGAAAAGATGCAACATATTGCTTCGAGATTGTCGGGCTCTGCCGTAAATATTTGTATAAGCATTAAACCAACTGCGGCTAATTATGAGGTTCCGTGGAAATCCCTTGTTGATCGTTATAACGACGGGCGTTCGTTGGCAAATACGTACCTTGAACAAATTCTTAATTTTAAGCCACTTCGTGTCGAAAGTCGTGAAGGGATTATTTCAGTTCTTGATGAGTTTTGCGCTCCTGTCGCGGCTTTACATTTAGACGATGTTGGCGACTTTATGTTTTTTAATCGTTGTTTAAACATTCTTGACCCAACAACAAAAAAGGCATTCGAAGCGGCTTGTCACGATAAAGATTTTCCGGCTTATTCAGAGTTGGTAAAATTCTTAGAAACACAATTAAAATATTTGCCTGTCGTAAGCAAATCGAGTACTTCCAATTTTCCGCAAAAATCAACTCGAAATAATTATAAATTGACCCATTCTTTTGTAGTAAAGCCTGGCGAGGCGAATTCTCAAATACAATGTTTGTTTTGTAAGCGAGGTTCCCATTATTTGGAGAAATGTTCGAAATTTTTAAAATTGACACCTTGGAAAAAATTTAAATTTGTAAAGAGACAACGTTTGTGTATTAAATGCTTATCAGAAGATCATTGTTTATCTGAATGCAAACGGGAAAATTGCAGTAAATGCCAGTTAGAACATCATACAATGTTACATTTTGAAGATTTCAAACCTCGAGAAAACCCTTTGACGACGGAAACGGAGGTTAACATTACTACCCCTGCAAGCTTGTGCTCAATGAATATGTCAGATGTTAAAAAACCGGAGGATGTACCATCCATACTTCTTTCTACTGTTGTTGTTAATGTGCACGATAAAGAAGGAAAATGGTGTAATATTCGTTTGTTATTAGATTCCGGAAGTCAATCTAATTTTGTGACTACTAAGATTTGTCGTAAGTTAAATTTATCAGTCGAACGCGTAAAATTATCGGTATTAGGATTTGGGGGGTTGAAGAATTCTGTACGAGGGAAAACAACTCTGCAAATCTACTCGCGTTTTGATTCTCGCATCGTGTTTACGTTAAAGTCACTAGTCGTGGATAATATAGTTGATAAACTTCCATCTAACGCTGTAAATTTGTCGTCGTTAAATTATTTACAAAATTTACAATTAGCCGATGAAAAATTTTATGTTCCTTTTCCCTTTTATACTAGGGGGAGAAAAATTGATCCAGGCTCCGGATACACCCGTAGCCATCCAGACTCAGTTTGGATTTGTCGTAATGGGTAAGGCATCTACACCAGGTGGTATTGTAGATAATAATTACGGTTTAGTAACCACAGTTGACAGTCATGCGGAACACTTTATTCAAAAATTTTGGCACTTGGAAAATGTCCCTGTGTCGTCAGATTCCCTTTTAACTAACGATGAACGCGAATGTGAAAAACATTACAGTTCTTCTTTAAAGCGGCGAGAAGATGGGAGATATGTTGTTGCCCTTCCGTTTCGAGAAGATCCTAGTTTGTTAGGAAATTCTTACAATTTAGCTTGCCAACGCTTTAAACATTTAGAAAACCAACTAGCTCGTAATTCTTCTTTGCGGGACGCATATCATGCCGTGATCAAAGATTATATTCAGCAAGGACATATGTCGATTAGTTCTGATTTTATGCACTCAAAGGGATATTTCATTCCACACCATGCTATATTTAAACCACAAGGTGTGAGTACGCCAGTGCGCGTGGTTTTTGACGCCAGCGCCGTAAGTAGTTCGTCAAAATCGTTGAATGACTTATTATTTTCCGGTCCAAAGCTACAAACTAACATTGTCACCTTGTTGTTAAATTTTAGATTGTTTTCTTGTGCTTTAACTGCCGACATAAAACAAATGTATCGACAACTTGTCGTCGACCCGGTACATCGAAAATACTAGCAAATTTTGTGGAGGTTTAATAAGGACAAGTCAATTCAAGCCTTTCAATTAAACTGCGTAGTTTTTGGAATTAGCTCATCCCCATATTTAGCTTTAAGAACCATCCATCAGTTGGCAGAAGACGAACGTAAGCGGTTTCCTTTGGCGTGTGAAACAATTCCTAGGGATATGTACATGGATGATTTGATTACGTCAGTCCCATCTGAAGAGAAGGCATTAGAGGTTTATACTGAACTGACAGAATTGTTTCGGTCTGGTGGGTTGAAGTTTCATAAATGGGCTACAAATTCGCCGGTAGTCAGAAAGCATTTTTTTTCTCTAAAATGGCAGCCTATTTTAGACACGTTTGTGTTTCGGATTGAGTCAGGCAATCGTTCAGGAACAAAACGAGATATATTGTCGACAGTCGCCCGTATTTTTGATCCCCTTGGGTTTTTAGCACCAGTCACTTTGTATTTAAAGGTTTTAATCCAGAAATTGTGGCAAGACAACGTTGGTTGGGATCAAGCACCGTCTAAACATGTGTTTTCGTGTTGGCAAACTTTTCAAACCGAATATTGCATGTTATCTTCATTCAAAATTCCGCGTTTTCTCGGCATTTATGAGCATTCTAAGCTATTGTTGATAGGATTTGCGGATGCTTCAGAAATAGGTTATGGCGCGGCGGTTTATCTAAAGGTTAACCAAACTAATTCCAAGTCTGCTATTTTTTTTGTTTGTGGAAAATCAAAAGTGGCTCCTTTAAAAATAGTGTCCATTCCTCGATTGGAATTGTGTGCCGCACTTTCTTTGTCGAATTTGTTAAAGGTTGTTGTCGAGAATTTTCATCTTCGTCAACTGTACCCTAAAGTAAGAGCATTTACCGATTCAACGATCGTGCTTCGTTGGTTGAATTCTAGTCCGAATCGTTGGTCGACATTTGTTGCTCATAGAGTAGCAAAAATCCAATATCTCGTTGAAGTAGAAAATTGGGCTCATATTGGTGGGAAAGAAAACCCAGCAGATTGTTTGACGCGTGGTTTGACACCCTCCGAGTTGTGTTCTCATCCATTCTGGTGGAGGGGTCCAAGCTGGTTAATTAAAGAAGAAGTCGAGTGGCCTTCTCCGTGCTTAAGTATGGAATTAAAGAATCCTCCGGAGCAGAAAGCAAATAATTGTGTCTTGATGGTTTGTCCCGATCTTGGAAATTCTTTATACAACTTTATTGGTCGGTTCTCGTCATTTTCTAAATTGCGAAGAAGCATGGTGTACGTTCTTCGATTTATACGTATGTTACCATGTAAAGAAACTACTGAGAACGAAGATTTAAGTATTGCTGAACACATTTTATGTCGGATTGTGCAAGCGCAACATTTTATCGCGGACATAAACGGTTTGAAAAATGGAAGAGTTTGTTCAAATGCGCTTCTAAGATTAGCCCTTTATATAAAGGATGGTGTCCTAAGGGTGGGGGGGAAGACTAAAAAACGCAAGTGTCGGTTACGAATACTCGCATCCGATTGTACTTCCTAAGAACTCTAATTTGGTAATATATTGATTCGGTATTATCATCTAAAGAATTTACATACTGGTCCAAATTTGTTGTTGTCATTAATCAGACAAAATTATTGGATTTTATCCGCACGATCGGTTGTACGCAAAGTAATACGAGAATGCAATATTTGTTTTCGCATTAACCCTAAGTCGCAAATTCCGATTATGGGTGATCTTACTTCTTGTCGGTGTCTGAATCGAAAGCTTTTTGGAAAACTGGGGTAGACTATGCGGGCCCTTGGCAAATTAGTCTTGGTTGTCGTAGAAAACCGATAATCCAAAAGGCTTATATTTGTTTGTTTATTTGTCTTGCGACAAAGGCCGTTCATTTGGAACTGGTGTCGGATCTGACAACCCAAGGGTTCTTATCTGCCTTTAAGAGATTTTTGTCCCGACGAGGTGTGTGTTCTGAAATATTTTCGGATTGTGGCACTAACTTTGTTGGTGCTCAGCGGGAGCTGGAAGAGCTAAATCGCTTAATGTCTTCTACCGAGTATCAAGGATCACTAACTCATGAGTTGAGCGAGTTTAAAATAAAATGGAATTTTAACCCCCCTAGTTCTCCGCATTTTGGTGGAATTTGGGAATCTAATATTAAAAATGTGAAATCCCATTTATTTCGAGTTGTCGGTAGACAATTGCTCACGTATGAAGAATTCAATACCTTCTTAGTGCAAATCGAAGCTCTACTAAATTCACGATCGCTTACACCGCTGAGTGCTGATCCCTTGGAACCTCTAGCGCTGACTCCTGCACATTTTTTTAATTTAACGCCACTAAAATCGCTTCCGGCGGCAAGCGTCATAAGTGTGAATCCTTCTCGTCTCACCCGTTTTCAACTGTTACACCAGTTGGTACAAGCCTTTTGGGCGAGATGGAGTCGAGAGTATTTGCACGAGATTCAAATTAGAACTAAATGGTTTAAGTCTTCACAACCGTTACAAGTAGGCACCTTAGTTTTAATGATGCAAAATACCACACCGCCGCTACAATGGCCGCTAGCACGAGTCGAACAGACTTTTCCCGGGCGAGATAATACCGTTCGAGTAGTCCTTGTTCGCACTAGTAAAGCCTGTTTTAAAAGATCGGTGGCAAAGCTATGTCCTTTGCCGACACAATAAGATTGGTTATAGATAATTTTAGTTTTTTTTTCTTCAATCAAAAATGATATTATTTTGTTTATTCTTTGCAGTATATTTAAGTATCTCAATTTTTGGTTTTTGTGGTGCCTGGTTCTATCTGTTGTTGGCTTTTCCTCGCAAATTCAAATTGGTAACAGAATTGTCTGAAGTGGAACCTTCAGGGGCGGGGGGATGGTCGTGCAAGTTATTTTTTATTTAATTTAATTCTTTTTTTTTGTTGTTACCTCATTTAATTTTTCTTTACTGATGGTTGAGGAACTGCCATTATTAATATAATATCTGAAAAATTGATAGCAATTCTCGACCTTCGACAACTCGTTGATTTGAAGCAGTTGTATTAGAATTGTCGTCGTGTGTGCTACAACCGTTAGTAATATCGATTATCGTAATTCAAAACCCGAAATTAAAAGTGAATATCGCGAAGCTCCTAATCTCCCTGTCCTGTCAACCTTCTTCCTGTTGCCCTTTGTAGGAGGTTCGGGATCAGCTTCTGGACGTGGTTTTGAGGTAAGTCTTGATACGATAATCAATATTTTATAATTATCATAAATATTTCTAAATAAGTAACAAAAAACTAATGTATCTAGGTACTTAATTTTTATTTTTGCCAATGTTAAGTATTGTATTTGATTGAAATGTAAAACGGTCAAATAAAAAAGTTATAATTTAACAACATATTTTTTTACTTAAAGCACAAAGAAATGTTAATAAAAGATACAGGTCTATAATCGAAATCACGGATTAATTTGTTTAGCTTTTTTTCTATTTGAATACAATCGCGTTAACCAATGAATAATTAACGACTGTAAAATAATAGTTGTGTCCTTTCCAATTTAAGAAATTAGCAATGATTTAATTTTCTAGTTTGTACTTTTTATCAAAAAATCTAAACTTTATGTATTCTATGTCTGATTTTATCATTGTTTATTCTGTCCAATCTCGTAACACCACAGCATCTTCTCTGATATTTCATTTCTACTGCTGTTATTTTACTTCGATTTCTTTTATTTATAATCCAATTCTCGGCTCCGTATGTCATAATGCTTTGTCATGGTATTGTATATCTGGATTTTTGTATTTCTTGTAATGTTTTTATCGCATATGATTGGGCGGAATTGTCTTATACATTTTCGCGTCTGTCCCAACCTATTTTTTATCTCCTCTTCCCTTCTTGTATTTTTTGTTATAGTGTATCCTAGGTATTTAAACTTATCTACTTCTTTTATTTTGGTGCTTTTGTCTACTATAAGGGTTCCTTCTTGTTCTTGTGATGTTACCAGGTATTCTGTTTTCGTAAAATTTATTTCTAGTCCCGCTTTTGTATATTCTTCTTTTCACTTACGCAACATCAAACCGAGATCCTCTTCATCTTGAGCAATGACCACCTGATCGTCTGCGAAACTAAGTGTTTATAAGTGTTCATTTCTAGCTGGCACGCCTATTCCTTCGCATTTTCGTTTCCAGTTTTTCAAACTGTTCTGAAAGTATATTTTGAAAAGTGGCGGTGAAGTGGACCAGCCTTGTATCAAGGATTTAGTGGTTTCGAAGTTTTCTCTCATTTTCTATCCAACTTTCACTGCTACTTTGTTGTTCCTTTATAGGTATACTACCTCTATCAGATTGTGCAGTATTCCGATTTCTGTCATTGCTTTCCAGAGTTTGCTTCTTGTTACCGTGTCAAAGGTTTTTTTTTAATCAATGAATTCGAGATGTATTGATATATTTTTGGCCGTTTTCTTTTCTATAAGTTGCTGTAGCGTGTTTATGTGTTCTATGGTTGATGTTCCGACTGTGAAACCCGCTTGTTCATCTCCAATTATTTTTTCTATACTTTCCTCTAGTTTATTCCTTATTACCATTGTGTGGACTCTTCCCATCATCGTTATTACGCTTATTTATCTGTAATTTTTACATTCCTTCTGTCCCCTTTTTTAACTATGGAAGTTATCTATGCGTGTTTCCGTTTCTCGGGCATTTGTTCTCCAGTTATTATTTTTTGGAACGTATTTCTGATCATCCGTATTAGTTTTTTGGATCCGTATTTTATTGGTTTGGGGTCAATTCTTCAGGATCCTGGTAATTTATTATTTTCGATTGTTTTTATAGCTTTGTGTATGTCTTTTTCTGTGATGTTTATTATTTCTTTTTCTTTCCTTTTTCCTTTATGTCCTTCTCGTTTTTCTATAAATTCTTCTCGTGTTTCCGTTATTAGGTTTTTCTAGTAGGATCACTGTTCATCTTCTCTGATATACGGTATCTTTGTTATTCGTTTTTAAGGTTTTTGTTAAATTCCATGATTTGGAGCTTCTTGTCCTTCCAATCTTGGTCGGTGTTGTGGTTCTTTTCCATTTTTCATTTTTTTCTTTAACGATTAGCCTTTTTACTTTCCTATTTTTTTCTCTGTACTTCCTATAGTCTTCGTTCTTTTTTGTACTTAGTCATTTTTTGTATAGTTGTTTTTTCACATTACTTGCTTTGTTGGCTGCTTCGATAAATTTTCACTTGAAATTCGTTTCTGTTTCATCTATTTCTCCTAATCAAATCTGAACACTATTAGTTTTTGGTCCAATTTTCTTTGGTATAGTTCTCCTATTGTCTTGTCTTGCAGTAGGTACAGTTTGAGTTGTTTTTATCGATTTTTCGCCTTTTATTGTGCTATCTGTTTTTTTGTTTTTCTATTTGAATTCCATGTTTGCAATCAAAAATCTGTGATCGCTGCCGCACTTGGCCCCTCTTTTCACTTATACGTCTTTAGTTGTTATTGTAGTAATTTTTCTTTACTATTATGTAATCTATAATTAATTTTATATTTTGTGTGGTTCTTGTGTCCAAGTGTATTTATGTATGCGTTTGTGTTGGAAAAATCCGTTTGTTATTTTGAGATTTTGTAGTTCATACATTTTTGTTATTCTTTCTCCGTTATCATTCACGATCTCCTCTCCAAACTGTTCCACCGTTTTATCCTTCTTCTTACTTCTTGTTCTTTCATTCATATCGCCAGCTATGATATTTTCTCCTATTGTTTTTACTTTCTCTATTTCTTCCGTTAGAGTGTGTATGAATTTATCTTTTTTTATCACTGGGCTTTCATCCGTTGGTACGTATACTCTTAGTATCGTAATTTCTTTGCCATATGTCTTTAAATTCACTTTTATTATTCTTACATTTATTGGTTGCCACAATTTGACCCTATTCTTATACTTGTTTTTTATTAAAACCCCTACTCCTGCTTTTGCTCGTTGTTTCTTATTCATTCCACTTCAACAGTGCAATATTTCTTCTAGGGCTTTTGTTCCATTTCCTTTTTTTCGTTTCATTGATTATTAATCCTTTTTTCTCCTTCCCTGAATGCTCCAAGTTCCAATGGTGATTCTCTTTTCCTTGCGCTTTTTTGTTTTGTGGTTGAGTTTTAAAACTAGTTCCTCAGGGTTACTCGTGGAATAATTGCCCCTACCCTATTCCGATGGGGCTCCTTTTTGATGAAGTGTGGATTACATCTGGAGATTATTTGCATTCTTCCACTTTGTCATCCTCTTTTCGCTTAATGTTTTTTTACTTGTTAGGTGGTTAATGCCTAACGCCATAACCCCCTTTTGGAGGGCCTATGACTCAGCTGCCCACTTCTGGTATCTGTTTTACTAGTTTTGGTCCGCCCCGGGTATTTTATTTCCCTGGTTTGCGCTATATCTAGCGAGCTTTCCTCTATCTGCCGCCTAGGAAAGCGCCCGATGGGGGACTAGTTTTTTTATTTGATAAAAAGCAAATATTTTAGGTGAAATCATACGAACAGTACAGAAAAAAACGTGACTAGTCAATTCTTGACAAAATGGAGCTGAATATGCCATTGGACAGTGGCAACGTTTCATATGAGTACTCCTTACAGGCTATAAATATGTGTAGTCAATAGTTTAACACAAATTTAATATTCCAGTACAAGAAATAAACGCGAGTAGTCCATGCGTTACAGGAAAAGAATGTCAGAACTGCAATACTGTGTAATGTTTCATTTGCATTCGTTAGAGTAACTGCATATTTGTCAGAGTCACTTTTGTTAATTGTGGTTATATAGACTATTGTTTAATTATGTCTAATGACAAAAATGTGCAGCAAGTGTGTGTACTTGTTTCCAAGAAACGTCAGAAAACTGGCCGTTTAACGGAAGTAATTAAAAAATTACGTTTACCAAGCCACGAGGAGGGACCCGATTGTGGATGCAAGGGACTGAAATGTATTATTGTAAACAGAAAAGCAAAAAGTGTTGACAAAGTTTAATGCAATGGACTCTTGAAATGTCCAAAACCTCTACTTGTCTGGATTAATTTTGGTCACACCAATAATGCAAAGACGTTGTCGATTACCATAGGAAGAGAGTAATCTTTGCGATGCTTTTTTCTAGTACAAAATTCGCGTTTGCAGAGATCATATCGTTATTGATGTTTCTGTATGTGCCACTGCTTTTATATCAATACATAGAATAACAAGGAGGAAAATTATGACGATACAGAAATCATTGAAAATCTCTGATACAGCTCCAATGGTTGGAAAAGGAAAACACTCATCCAGACACCGCAAGCTTTACAGATGCAAACAACCATATTTGTGACCACATACGTTTATTTAAAGAAAGAGGAAGTTACTACGCTACCAACAAGTCCAAGAGAGTGTATTTAACCTAGGAACTAAGCCTCAGAAAAATGTAGAACATGTAATTAGAAAAGCAGAAATTCCTTTTGGTTATTCTCACTCGGATACTTCTAGTACCTGTGACCAGTTTACAGCATTAACATTTAAGCTTTGGGCTAACTTGGCAATTTTAAAGGGAAAAGACTAAAATATTCTATTCTAGAAAAAAAAGCTCGTCAGCAAACGAAGTGTGTTACTTCTTGTATGACTATATTACAAATCATGTTTCAAATGAAGTAAAAAACCTTATAATATGACTCTTGGGCAGACCAATATAAGAATTTCACAATTTTTCGTCTTCTCCATTAAATTGTTCATAACATGAATAGATTTTTTACAATTAAAGTCGTTTTTTCTATTTGTGGACGCTCCTACATGGATTGCGATAAAAACATGAGGACAATTAATTGCCAAATAAAGGCCGACTTACCTTAAAATTGGCCTTCAAAGAGGCAAAACGGAAACTAATTCTATTAAAATTAGAAGAAATGAATCAAAGTCTTATTAGAAATTAAAATACGTTTTTAGAAGCGCTGTATACCAAAAAATATCCATTTTTATCACGGCTAATTAAAGAATTGCTGGTGACATTAGAACATCCTCAACTAACTAAGCATCGCGATTCATAGAATGGTACGTGGGTTGAATCTATTGCAGCCCAACAATTTCGTAAGGGAATTAAGCTTGTACAGCTTGAAATAAACGAGCTGTTATTTCCACATTGAGTTTATAATGGTAACATCATGTTTCTTTAAATTAATATCTTCATTTCTGCTGGGAAGTATAGCAATCTGCAAAAGCTAAAGAAATTTTGTGGGAAACTAGCAAAAGTTAACTATGAAAAATTACCAAAGCAGCAAGAGAAAAAAAATAGAAAAAGCAGAATTAAGCAGACCAGACGAAAAAAAAGAAAAATAATACTTAATATACATATATACAATACTTAATACAAATATAATTATTTGTTTAGTTATTTATCACATTTTTTTCTCTGTATGTCACGTAGTGAGTCTACTAAAACAAATTCTATTTAAAACAGCTCATATTAATTTTCTTTAAATGGTCGTAAATCATTATCAAGTATTCTAGGTAGCCGGCATTTCAATAATTTTATATTCCAAAAAGAATCGCTAGCAAATGCATGGTTTTGAAAATTAAAACTACTATTCTGAACAAACTCGATTGTCTGACAAAACACGTTTTTTCTCTGTAGTGTTTATATTTCTTGATTTTGTAACTGTTAATAAGAAGCAATCTGCACTTGTGAAATTTAAATTTTCAACAAACATTGCAAAAACTCTCTTAAATTACAAGAATTACAATATTTATAACTTATTACAGCAAAACCGGGCGTTTGTGACACTTTCAAAAACCCCCAATTATTTTAATAAACATTATTAATGTAAATAAAATACTCTATTATATATCCAACAGTTGCTGTCTTTACAAATATCTACTCCTTTGTACACCAAATTTTTATTAACGGTTATTATAAAACCCCATTATTAAATTATTTTTCTAAATATCGGCGTGGTTTTTCCGTGATTAATTTTTATCATATAACAATACCTACTTGTGAGGTTAAAATATAATAAAATTCAAATTTATCGGTAAAAGTAAGTTCTTATATTTACTGATAATAATGTGCATGTGTTGTGTTGACCACATTAATGAATTGCGATTCAGTACAGACAATAAAAGTAAACAAAAACACAATCATACATGCATGCAAGTGTTGCATTCTTATTACATGAGTTGACTATCTTTAAAAATATTTCAATCAACAACGAAAGCAATAAAACCCAACACCTATGGTATTCTGTTAAAAACTAATTTATTGAAGTAATCATCATAATAGAACTAAAAAGTTTGCTTGTTAACACATATACTTGTGGTTAGCAGACATATTTTTTAATTTGTTTTATAATGTAAATAAATAATAATACAGTATAGCATAATTTGTAAAGAAATTTAATTATTTTGTAGAAAATTAAATATTTTTAATATAAGAAAATACCAGTCAATAATTTTTTGAAGCAATGGTTTAAATTCAATGTTTTATATTTGTAAATGTTGGTTGGACAATACATTGTTGACCAGTAAAATACTATTAAATATTGAGTAACACAGTTTACTTTAATTGTGCAATGTTTGTAGTTAGACCGTAACTACTGTTCTATTCTATTTGTTTAAAACGTTTGTATAAAGGTATTAGTGTGTTCACTAAAATATTTGAAACTTACACACCTTCAGTCATAAATTACGTTTTAGATGATCGTTAAAGTACATAAAAATTTGATTTTTTTATTTAAACGATAATAGAAGAAACTGTTAAATAATAATAAAAAATTGCTACATGTTTAAAACATTATAATAAACGCAACTGAAACTAAATAAATAGTATAAACATTATGTAAACTAAAAGTACACATAGAATAAACGCGACACGATCCTTTAGTGTCAATGAATTTTGATACGAAGTTCTTAAATATTCTAGACAAACACTAACAGTTAGTTTATCATCTGTGTTTAGATTCATGAGCCAATTTAGTTGCAATGACAATAATGTTAGGGTCGGGGTTAATTCACAGAGGAATGCTGAGATGCTGGCTTGATTTGTTCTCTACGATCCTTTTGCTTCAAGTCCATTTAAAAGTTTAACAAAAACCTTTTATACCACTGTTGTGTTTAACTTTTACATTTAATTTTTAGAACGATCCCAATGCGTTACCCGTTGCGACTACTATTCAAACCCCGTTTTACCCTTATTAAAACTGAATTCTGCTGGTCACATCTGCCGCACTAACCTACTACCCACGAGGTCACTCAGCCAAATCTGGACTATTACCCAACGACGGACATCTCTTAATTGACCAGTCCTTGGAGTAATTAGCCTTCTATTCTCTCGTCTAACTTGCCCACATTTAGTACATGATACTATTTTATGCAGTGCTTTAAATCTGGCAATTCTCCTTTACACATTCCTTTAATTTACGCCGCTTTGTCATAATTAAATATTTACATTCTTTCAATGCCGACCAAATATTTTTCATTGTTTAATTAGGCTTAACATACAGTAATAATATAACGTAAATTATTTAAAATATTTTAATTGGAAGACAACAGTCAACAAATTTTTATTAAGCTTAACGAAGATCATAAATTCTTTTGGGGAAACCATAATTGCTGTGTAGATAAAATAAAAGTGTTTGAATTTCCTGTTTCTGCATTTATTGGTTCACAGTATTACAAACACCAAAAATAGAACTAAACAATTAAATTATAATATTATTTTAGGTATTTACATTGTTAAATTACAAAAATAAATTTTGTAGTTTCCCTGTAGTCATTTTAAACTTAGACGTGTATTCTTAAAATAAAGTTTCTACAAACAATCTAAATTCTGTATAATCGGCCCTAACGTTGTTTGGAAAACTTCCTGGTCTCAAGTTTACACATATCAGTTACTTCTTCACGTATTCGCCCCCTAGTTTGAAACATTTCTCATATCAAAGCTGAACGATCTCTCGTTGAAGCAGCCTGCCGCCAGTATTTTCAGTAGGGTATCTATGGACGGTGATTAACTGCAGACAATCATTCAATTTCTTGTCACTTATACTTATTCGTTGTTGTCAATATTAAAATTGATGTTGATATTAAATTAAAACAATTTACTAGAGAAAGTTGTTTACTGCATTAAGAAAAGTTGGATTTGAATTTGAACTCTGCGTACGTACAAAAATATACAAATTATAGTATTATATTTATAAAATCTTATCAAAAACTCTATAAAATATAGATAATATTAAGTTAGATGTTAGACATTACACGTAATAAAACCTATACGATTATTTTGATTTATGCTGTCAGTATTTACTTTTATTGCTTTGAACATTACCTTACGTCACTGTTATTTATTATGCGGCCATTTGTCATTTTTTAAATTTTGTATTATTTATTTACAATTGTTAAATTTTTCTATAAAGCCTCGGATTCTTGATTTCTACATACAAAAAACATTCAAAACTAAAATTAATATTTTGCAAAATGTAACTTTTAAAAACGTTTCAGTTAGTCGATTTAAATCTTATAAACATATTTAATTTTTTCACATACCGTCAATAAATTGTACAACTTAGAAAAAACTTTTTTAGTAAAAGACCTGTGTTACCACATGACGAGGTCTAAGCGTCCGTCAAATCATCAAAGTTCTTGTAGTGTTATTTTATAATATTTGCAAAAATTTGCAAAACTAAAATTTGGCAATTTGTTCATCTGTTGTATTTTAAGCAAAAAAGAACAGTATCCAGTAACGTTGTTACATTGTTTCTAAAAACCTGCAAAAATTGCTACAAACGGCATAGAAAAAAGTTTAAAAGCAAGTTAGAGAACCTGATAGTATCCGATCTATTGCAAAACTAAGTCAAATCAGTTCCGTGGTTTTAATATTACAATTTTGAATATAAATTGTCTTAATTGTGCCTGTGTGGTTTTAAAAGAAAAATTAGACAGAAAATTATTCGTTTTTGCTTAACGCCATAACGTTTAAAAATTTGTATGAAAAAGTGTGTTTAAAATTAAAAAAATTAACAATATCTTATTCTAATAAAACTCAATCTTGTAACAAATCGTGAAAACACATAGAAGTATTAAAATCAAAGCGTTGCTACAGTTTCATAAATCTAAACTACAAGAAACGACTGCCAAAAAAGTGATTTCAAATGAAAACTAAAGCACCAGATGCTATGTAGGTACTGCGATTGTGAAAAAAAATTTTTTAAAGATAAACATCTTCAGTAATTAGTTAACTCAATACAATTTTTTTTAATGAACAAATGTTTTTGTTAACAATGGTTTACAAAACGACGCATTGTCATAAGAGTTGCCCCAAAAACTCCTACTGCATATGGATGATTTATCAGTTGCAAATTTGCAAAAGAATGTTTTACGATTTTTATTTTTTAGCGAAGAGAAAGGCTCTTGGAGAATTGCAAGCTTTAAATGTTATTTTAGAAAGTTGATATTTTACTAAAAACCCAATTGTTACATGCAAAAGATCGTAACAAAAGAAATAACTAAATAGAAGCAACGTAAACGGGGTTTTGCTCGGTAATGAGCGGTAAGAGGTAAATTAGCTCAGAATAGAAATTAATCATATCATTGTTTTATTTAATTGAAGAAATTACATAAGTCGAAGATTAGTATAAAATTCACTTTGATAAGTTCAAAGCTTTTAAATTACTCTCTACGCAAATATAATTGCAACGAAATCTTTTGCAATCAACGTAAATTCTAAATAGCTGAGGTAATTTTGTTTCTTGATGAAAGCTGCGGGTGGCTGAACCCAGAAGTAAAACGGCAATCCCAGACTCAAACGGGGCAATGGCAGAACACGTATGGAACCAAGAACACACGCTGAACTTTGACCAAACCAAAGTGTTGGCTAGAACTCCTTTCTACTCTCCCAAACTAATCCGCGAAGCTATGGAGATAGAAAAACATCCATGTAATATGAACCGAGAAGACGGTTTAAGACTCAGCAAATCTGGGCTACCAGTATTATATTCTCTAAGACAAAGATCAACTTTCTTTGAAAGGACACAAACACTTACTCCGAGTAATAACGAAGTCAGTCAAGCGGTGACGGAAAGATAAGGTTAGTTAATCACGTTCATTGCATTTAGTATAAATATCGTCACTTACACTTCTCTTTCAGTGACATTTACCACTCTGAAGATGCAAGCTGCAATGTCTTGCAAAGCGTCAGTGTGTTTGGGTTCACGAACGACAATACGGCAAAGGCCAAGTTCAATTTCTTGTTTTGACTCTCAAGCAGAGACTATAGGACCAAGCCTAAGCCTGGGTGTTTAACTACGACACGGTCTAAGCCGAAAGTTGTTTACAATCTTCTTCTGGTTATTCATCATTACTAGTAGCAAGCCATAAAAGCATCATAAAAAATATTTTTTTGTCTTATGGTATATACTGCAATCATTTTTTAGATTGTAAATTCTTTTAATCTGTTGATAGTTTAGAACAAATTCCAACAGAAACAAAAAATGTAAAAGGAACAATCCCAGATTTTTTGCAAACATATGTCCCTTATTATACTGAAAAAATTTAAAAAAGTGTCTTTATGTTTGGCTTTTATTTTATAAAAACTGATGAACAGTATGTTTTTTTATAATACCTTGGCTCACTATTTATTGAAATTAATTTTTTTTCTCATTAATTTTAAAAGAAAACAAAGATAAGCTGGATTGAAGAGATTAAAATTAAAGAAACAGAAAGTACAGGACACTGTAACACCCTAACTAAAAGTAGCCATCGATACTTGGCCCCAGGTTATCTGTAGTAAATATCAAATGGCTGTAAGTAGTTGCGCAGTTGTGTTGTGAGTGAAAATTTTAATAAATCAGGTAAGAACAGTACACATTTAATCTTTATTTACCATCTACATCACGTAACATTAATAAATAGTATATGGAATAAGTCCGCCTGCAGAGTGGCTGGGTGGATTGAGTAGCCTAGTTGCTCTGTTGCCGGTCCCAAGCCCGGGTAAAGGAGGAGGGTTGAAACGATGGGCCAGCACCCCATCTTTCGTAAAAACCCAAACATGCTAAAAATTTCGACTCGAAGCCTCGGAACCAGGACGGAAACAAATTACGACGAATGCAACGAAAACGGACTATGCGCTTGGCTACATGGAATGTGCAAGGTTTAAGGACAAAACAAAATGAAGTGTTTAATGAACTCGAACAAAACAAAATAGACCTTTGTGTTCTAACTGAAACGAAGAAAAAAGGAAAAGGAAGCGAGACAGTGGGAAACTATATCCATTTCTACAGTGGGGTGTGCAAGAGTACACGTGCAAAAAGAGGTGTTTCAATAGCAGTCCACAAGAAATATAGAAACCATATTAAAAGTTGGGAAGAAATAGATGAACAAATAATAATCATTGAACTGAAACTAAATAGCGAACAAATTGTAATAATAGGCGTTTATGCCCCATGTGACGATACGGACGTAACTATTAAAGATCAGTTTTATGAAAATTTGACAGGTTTATTGGAAAGTTTTAAAAACAACAAAGAAGTATGTCTGTTGGGAGATTTTAATGCTAGAATTGGTAAAAAGAACAATGATTTAGTAGTGGGAAGATACGGAGAAAACAGAATAAATGACAATGGGCAACGTCTTATAGATGTTTGCAAGGGTTCATCTCTACGTATAATGAATGGTTTTTTCCCACACAAAGATATACATAAATACACGTGGATACAGCCGACAAAACAACTGCAATCGATTATTGATTATTTTATACAAAGAAAAAACATCTAGGTTAAAAACTACTGACGTAAGGGTTCTTCGTGGTGCGGAATGTGGATCCGACCACCATATGATTTTAGCAAAGGTTGTGATAAACTTTAAAAAAAGAGAAAATAAACAACGGAAAGAAGGTACAAAAGTAACACATAGGAAATACAATCTAGAGAGTCTAAAGCATGATTCAGTGAAATTTCTATATAAACTACGACTAGCTACAAAACTTCAAGGTATACCCAATAACATTGTTAAAAACACTGAAGATAAGTACCAACAATTAAGAGATTGTATACATCAATCAGCTATAGAAGCATTAGGGTATGAAGAAGGAATAAAAAATAAACGTCCTGAATGGTGGTCGGTTGAACTGGAAGAAAAAGTATCAGCCAAAAAGAAAGCCTACCAAACATGGCTGCTTACAGGAGATCCAGAAGATAGAAAAGTATACACAACACAAAATAAAAACGTAAAACGATTAATTAGTAAGAGAAACAATGAAATCTGGGAAGAAAAATGTGAGAGGGTAGATAGATGCTTAGGAGGGACTAGAGTTACAGAAGCATGGAAAGTCATCAAAGGTGTAAGAAAAGAACGAAGAGACGAAAGAAAAATAAACTTAATTAGTTATGAAGAATGGAAAAATCATTACCTGACGTTGTTAACAGGAAACAGAGAGGAGTTTAAGGGAGATATTGACGAGATCATTCCAAGTACGGGTCTAGAAGTGGAAAAAATAAGTTTAGAGGAAATTAATAAAACACTCAAAGACATGAAAAATGGAAAAGTTGCAGGGCCGGGAGACATTCCCATCGAGTTAGTGAAAAGTGGTCCAACGATTCTATTGGAAAAGCTAGCAGACCTTTTTAACGATTGTCTGATTGAGGGAAAGGATATCCCATCAGATTGGAATTTGGCACACATCAGTTCAATTTATAAAAAAGGAAATAGAAAGGTGTGTGGAAACTATAGAGGAATTAGTGTCACTAGCTCGTTGGGGAGGTTGTATGGCAGAATAATAAAAAAGAGGATTGAAATGCAGTATGATGATATTGAAGAACAAAATGGCTTTAGAGCAGGACGAACCTGTACGGATAACACATTTACTCTTTAGCAAATATTAGAAAAACGAAAAGCCCGAAATCTACCTACCCATCTTCTTTTCATAGACCTAGAAAAAGCCTACGATTCAGTGCCCTTGAAAAGTATGTTTAATATATTGACGAAAGTTGGCCTTAGTAATAAATATGTTAGAGCAATATATAACATCTACAAAAATGCACAAAACGCGATAAAGACTGGCAGCGAAATATCACCACCTTTTCAAATAACTAAAGGTTTAAAACAGGGATGTTGTCTATCACCTACACTATTTAAAATATATTTGCAAGAAGCATTATTAGAATGGACGAGAAAGTGTGCAGGGATGGGTATAAAAATTGATGAGAGATGCCTAACAACTCTATTCTTCGCGGATGATGAAGTACTCATTGCAAACTGCAAAGAAGACCTAGATTATATGCTGAGAAAACTGAAAGAAGCATATGAAACATGGGGCTTGAACATCAACATGAAGAAAACAGAATATCTTAGAGTTGGGGATGAAGGAGAGGATGATCCAGATTTGGAATTAAAGAATATAGCACAATGTGAGGAGTTTAAATACCTGGGAAGTATAATTTCAAATAAAGGATCATCAGAGAAAGATATAGCGTATAGGACTCAACAGGGGAAGAAATGCATCGGAATGTTAAATCCTTTACTATGGTCCAACAATATAAGAATTCAAACAAAAATGACAATCTACAAAACAATTGTAGAACCAATATTGACGTACGGAGCAGAATGTTGGCAATTGAAAGAAAAAGATAAACGAAAAATAAATGCGGTGGAAATGGATTATTTGAGACGGTCGTGCAGAATATCAAGACAGGAGCACATCCAAAATGAACAAATAAGAAGAAGGACACGAAGAGTTCACACAACAGTAGAAAGAGTAGAAACTAGGCAGCTAGTCTGGTATGGTCATGTAAAAAGAATGTCCGATGATAGGTGGCCAAAGAGAGCTCTAGAATATATTCCCCCTAGTAGGAGAAGAAGAGGAAGACCAGCTCAAACTTGGATGAGCGGGATAGTGGACACAATGAGAGATAGGGCGATCCAGGAAAATGAATGGGAAAACCGGAAGGTTTGGCGAGCGAAATGCGAGATGCGGCAGAAGCCGTAGGATCTTCGCTACTAAAAAAAACTAAAAAATATGGAATAAGTGATCCTAAATACATAAATATCCATGTGTTTAATAATATTTTAACCAAAAAATAAAGTTTAACTTTGTTGTTGCCCTGGCCATAAGTGGGGAATTAATTTTGTTACTTTGGTTAGTTATCGCCATGATGTGACCATAAACAGACTTACATAAATCTAGTTATAGTTATATGTAACTCTGTTTAACTTGTTTGTACAGATATTACCCAAACAGCAATGTAAGCTTGTATCAAGATTGCAGCAAACATGTCGTGACAACTATAAAACTTGCAGCAATATTGTCGTGACAAGTTTGGAGACTTGCAGCAAGTTTGCTGCAAGTTGACTAAGGAAGCAATAACAAGCTTGTGACAACCTTGTCGCGACAAACTTGCAGCAATACTGTCAAGACAAGTTTGGAGACTTGCAGCAAGTTTGCTAAGAAAGCAATAACAAGCTTGTGACAATCTTGTTTCGACAAACTTGCAGCAATATTGTTACGTCTTGCCATGACAAGATTTGAATTTCCAGAAATGTTACAGTCCTCTGTCATCGCAAAGTTTAAAATTGTAAAAATGCTATTGAAACATGTAATCGCAAGACTTACTTACTTACAGACATATTAACGTTGCTTGTCATGGAAATTCGTCAAACTTTCAGTAATATCGCTGTACTTTAAAGAAAGGTACAAAGAAAAACAAAAAATTATTTTGCTTACTGATATTGTAATTAAATAAAGACTTGTTTCTACAAACTAGTTACAACTTCATGAGCTATTGTCTATTTGTTTTAATTCTGTTCCATTTCCACCTGTTCTATTCATCGCTAGGTTTGTTGACCTGAAACATAAAATTAAGAATAACCTTAATTGCTCATTTGATGGTAATGTTAAATAAGCTAAACGCATGCAAAACTTTAATAATTTAAAATCATATGATTACACAATACACAGCATACATTAATGGTCTCAAACTCGGTTACTAGTGTTTGCAAAATTATTTAAAATTTTGAATCGAATAAGTATACAAACCTAAGATGCAAACCAATAAGTGCACTAGAATGCAATAATACTCACCTAAAAAGTCCACGATGAGTAAACACAGAACTAAATAATAATGTGTTAGAATACAAACACCATGTAAATGACAGACATGACTTTTATTAACATAAAAATGGCGAGTCATGCGCCGGTATTTACGCGTTTATGCCGGCGTACTGTACATTTGAAAAATAAAGTTTTCTGCAAGTTTGCAGCAAGCTACTCAAATTTCTCAAGCGTGTGTCGTCAAAGTTGCCAATATTACCAATATTGCTGTAAACTTGCAGCAAGATTCGTAAACTTGGCAAGGAAAAAGAAAGCTGAAAGCAAACTTGCTGTAAGTTTAAATGCTATCTGGGTAATATCATTGCTTCTTATTTCTAGAGATAAATATAAAATCATGGAAAAAATATACGTAGCCTAAATGAACAAAAAAGATTTTTGTACTTCTAATTGTGCCAATCAAGCTTTAAAAGCTATAAACAATAGTGTCTGTGTTAAAGGCCAGCATAGAAGTACCACGAACCACACTTCATAATAAAGTCTCAGGAGAAAGTCCACTTTATTGTCCATGTCATTCTGGACCCGAGTCCGTCTTCTTAGGAAAGAAAAGTAAAAAGTTCTTAGTGGAATGGTTACTTAAATGTGCCCAAATGGGGTTTTCCATAAATAAAAAAGGGCTTTTGCACTAAGTAAAAAAATAGTCGATGAAGCCAACATAAGAACTCCATTTTCCAACAATAAACCAGGAATGTTTTTATTCTTTTCTAAAAAGACATCCTGTTGTATCGCAAAAGCAAGCTGAATATATAAAGCAGGCAAGGAAAACTATTACAAAAAAATTTGAGAAATGGTTTACAAAAGTTAAAGATCTGCTCACAGAAGATGGAAAACCAGCACTTTGAAACCTACAGCTACAAGAGTATTTAATGTGGACGAAACAGGTTTCTTCCTGGCTCCGAAAGGAGGGCTTATTCTTGGACCCAGAGGACAAAATGTTTATAGCGCATTTACAAATTCAGATAAGGAAAATGTGACAACCTTATTTGCGGTCAATGCAAATGGTCAGTTTGGTCCATCACTCACTGTGTACAAATACGAGAGTTGGTAAAACCGAAAATGGTTGGATGCCGTCTGCTAGTTTTTTCGAATGTATTGGAAATGTCTTTTTGCCATTTTTAAAGCAAAATTCTATAACGTTTCCTGTTGTATTCGTCGATGGTCACCGCTCGCATATGATTTTTGAGTTTAGCCGACTTTGTCGACAAAATAAAATAATACTTGTGGCACTTTATCCAACCTCTACACACATCTTACAGCCACTTAATGTAGCTGTTTTTGGGCCGATGAAAAAGATGTGACAAAAGATTGTGCAAAAATGGCGAATTGATAACGATATAAGGAAAATTTCAAAATCTAACGTTCCGATATAATTATCAGAGTTAATTAAGGATTCAACTATGACTAATAACGTTAAATCCGGATTTAAGACAACGGGATTGTTTCCATTCATTGTCAATAAACGTGACCTTTCTAAATAAGTTATTAGAGCGCCTAATGTAATAAACGCAATAGACAAATGTTGAAGACATAAAAATAAATGCATCTCAAGTATATAGAAACGAAAATTGACTCTAATATTCTTAAACAATTTAAAGATGCAAACAGTAAAAATTATGATTGGGATGGTACTGCAGAAGCTGTGCTGTTATTGGATGTTTGACTAAAAATAAGCAACGAAGTTGACACTTAGCAATGCCCGTATAGAAAACACATACGACCTTCATGAGCAAATACCCCTAGAACAAACGCCTTCAGCAATATTAGATATCCTATCATTCAGATTGAACTAATGGAAGATGTTGCAGTTTCTGATAATGGAACTTTTAATAAGACTTTCCAGACGACCCGACCAACACACACTTGTGAAGCCTAATGTAGAGAATTCGTCTTCTGAACATATTGTTGTCGCTGGTGAGAACGAATGCACCAAAATACTCGTAGAACCTACCATGCATGATATGTAGCGGTCTTGTGCCACCGTATACAATGACATTATTTTATGGCCTCATTATAGACCTACAGTAGGAAAAAGTAGAAAGGAATATACCCCGAGCGTTATTACTTCTGAAAGATGAGTGGAATATTATGAGCTCAAAGAAAAAGTAAGAAAATTAAGGAGAACCAAAAAGAAGAAAACAAAAGAAAAAGAGAACTGCAAAAGAAAGAGAAAATGGAACAGAATCAAGCGCCAAAGAGAAAGAAAAAGGAGGATCTTGTTTTGTCGGAACAGAAAGAAGAGTGGACTGAAAGTGGGGACAGCCTGGATGCCGTTGATTTTAGTGAAGCGACATATCAAGAAATAGATATTTTGAAGTAAAAGATTTCAAGACTGATTAGATTTTGGCGTCGTTCATGAACATTAGAAACAGGGCATTTAATTACAAGTATGTTGCCAAAATACTACAGGATTTGGAAAGGAATTAATTTGAGGTACAGTGTTAAAAAAGTATAGATGATGTTAAAACTGCATTTTAGGTGTTAGATGATGATCAATGTGTAGTTGCAAAAAAAGAAATTCTAGCAAAGCAATCCACAATTGGTACAATTTGGAAAAATTTTGAAGACAGCTTTTCTTGATGCAGTTGATGTGTATGCAAAATTATAACTGTATCTTTACAATTTATTACATTAACCGTTTGTTCTAATAAAACCTACGTAATTGTGTTTGATATTATTACAAACATTAATTATTTCATTATGGCCATAAGTGGAGGTTCATATGGCCATAACTGCTATTGTTCTGGCCATAACTGGAGAAATGGACTTACTTTTATTAATTATTTTTTTGTTGCATTATTATGCAAAATATAGTACTGTTCTACTACGAAACCTTTAAAAGATAACTTTAAATAATGTCTCTGATTTTGTGTTCACGAGTTTTTAAATTTATACTTTAGATATTGGCATTAAACAATTAATGTGTGCTAAATGTGGCCATAACTGGTGTCTCTACCCTAATTATATATTTATTGAATGGTTGACACACGTTTACTGCTCTAGGATGTTTGTATATTTGATTGTTGTTTTTTTAAATAATTATCGTAATTGTATATTAATTTATATTCTTTATGAATTTATTGCGTTGTAACGTTTTTTTATAGCATAGTTTGACCTCTTTTTTTCTATAACGAGTAATCTTCATTCTTAAAAATCATTAAAAGTAAAACCTAATTTTAGTAAATTGTCTTAACATTGGATAAGATTTTATTTTATAAAAGCTACAATTTGCATTAAACAATGCTTAAAATTTTCGTATTTTTGCTGTAGTTGATAGTTATAGAAAGAAATAAAACAGAAATAAAATTTTATAGTTTTAAATAAGTATTAAATTACACAAAAAGCAACTGTAATTTGTTTTTGTTATTTTTCAACACTATCAAGCTTACTTTAAATTTTTTTTAACAAAGACTGATTTAAAATTCTTTTAAGTTTATAGATTTTTTAAAATGTAATGCTTAATACCATTAAGCTGTGCTCAATTTGTATCATAAAATGCATGCGGTGTAGAAATAAAATATTTAAACACGGCCAGAATACGAAAAAATAACAATTTTGAAATGGTCGTAGCGAATAAATATACGGGGACCACTCTTACACCTTAAACCATTTTCTATGCACACAATTTTGCTGAAATATAAGATGCTACTAAGTTAGAATCTCCTAACTGCTTAGTATTCTTAGAGAGATATAAAAGAGAATGCTAAAGTATAAGCTGCTACGCATGAGGTAATAAACGGGAGTGTTGACGTGCTTATCTTGCATAAATCACATGTACATAGAAGACTGAATTGTTATACTTTCGCAAACAAGTAACATTCCCGAAAACATTTATTACTTGCTTAGAATTTTATATTTCCAGTTTTACAAATACGTAAATGCTCAAATTTATATTCTATATAAGTTTGAAGTAAACTATAAATGTTTTATATTTATAATATTTTAAACTTAATAATGGTACGCAAGGCAAAATGTAAATTTGTTTTTGCATACATTAAACTTTTAAACAGGCAGCAACTTTATAAAGAACAAAAATGGGTTTGTATTTACCTTTTAAAGAATTAGGTGTGTTTATGTGTAACTACAGAACTATTTGTTTACGTGCTACAAGTTTAGTTAGTAATATTGTACATTATAATTACAAGTCGTATTGATTATAAACGTTACTACTGTAACAAGGAAAGGATCTACTACAAGTAAATTTAAAACAATAAGAATAATTAGAATCTTTTTTTTGTATAGAGGAGTAACACCTATAAAGACTACTACCGATTTCAAAATCTTTATTAAACTAAAAAAAATCAAATTCTTAAATGATCGACAACTTCGATATAATTCCACTGTAAATAATTAAACAAAAACGTGGAAATTTAAGTATAACAATAGCAAACAAGGACATTTAAATCATAGTAATGTCGCTAGTATTGAAGACGATTAGAGATAAAAAGTTAAGTTTCCTTTTCTATCCTTCTAATCAGTCAATGTACATAGATTTCGTTAGAAACTTTCCAAACGGTATAAGACTTTAATTATAAAATTTCAAATCTTCCACGTGTAGTTTACAACAGATAATTTACGAAGAGATATTATTATTACACTGGTCTGCAAAAAAATATTTTTTATCGAGCCCTGACACTATTCCGGGTGATTCTTATGTAAAATGACGTACTGAATTCAAATATCTCTTCCGTTTTCTTCCATCACCCACCATTTTCGAGGGAGCCCCAAATCTCTAATTTTACCACTTTTCGATAAATTAATTATAATTTATTTATCGAACGATAATAATAATTATAATAATTATTATAATAATAAATATATGGACATGAATTTAATTTAAATGGGAAAAAGAACTATTTTAGCTGTAAACAGTAATAAATAAAAAGATATTCATCGTTACTTGGTGCTTGCTTTCCTTTTATACCCTGAGGTACAGCTCTCTCGTTTCAAAAACCAGCAGTACTCCGCCAACATGCTTGCATTCCACTTCCTTGAAAATCTCTTCTCCAGCATAGCGATGTTTTCATGGAACCGTTCCCGGTGTTCATCCGAGACTGCTTCTAAATTTTTAGGGAAAAAGTCCAGATGCGAGTGAAGGAAGTAAACTTTAGGAGACATGTTACATTCTATGTCCTTGTAAAAGCAGTTCTTCGACGTGAGCGACATAATCTTCACTTTTGTGGTTACCCAGGAAGTTCTTACAAACGTTTTGAAATGCAAGCCAAGCTCGTTTTTCTTTTCGATTTAGGTGTTCAATAAACGTCGAATCTTGGAAGAGTTGTCTAATCTGGGGACCAACAAAAACCCCTTCTTTGATTTTAGCTTCGCTAAGACGAGAAAATTTAGTTTTCAAAAATTGAAATGCGCCAGCCGTCTTGTCCCCTGCTTTCACAAACTGCTTGATCAATCCAAGTTTGATGTGTAAAGGTGGTAGGTAAATATTTACCTTCGAAAGCAAAGGATTGTGCGCAAGATTTTTCTGATCAGGAATAAGATTTTTTCGCAGAGGCCAGTCCCGTACGATGTAATGTTTATCTCGGGCTCGGCTATCCCATTCACAAAGGAAGCAGCAATATTTTGTGAATCCTGATTACAGGCCCGTGAGTAGAGCAACAACTTTTAAGTCAGCGCAAAGTTTCCACTTATAATCATGATAACTAATTTTATCACGGATTCTGAAGATGTTTTCGTACGTTTCCTTCATATCAACGGAGTATGCAACTGGAACTGATGGGAAGTCATTCCCATTTGCTAACAGGACAACTTTTAAGCTTGTTTTTAATGAGTCTATAAACAGTCTCCATTTGTCTGGGTCACATGGCATCTGTAGCTCTGTCATCAATAAATTTGCATTAGGGCAGAACACTAAACCTTTGTCTTATGAGAAAAGACATTTCAGGGTTGCTTGTCTCGTCCTGTAAGAAGATATTTTTACTCCCTTTTCTAAGAGATTCCAATGTTAATATCGCGATCCTAGGAGCTAAGATTTAGTCTTGGGTAACTGCAAATCCCTGAGAAGATCATTTAATTCCGATTGAGTGAGGAGGTGAGGTTGCCGAGAAACTAAATCTGCGGAATACTCTTCATCATCATTGAACATATCATTCGAAGCCCCAGGTTGTGGCTCAGAGTCTTTTAAATCAATTTCTGGCTCTAGAGTGTAAGTGTTTGGGGGCTCTGGGATTGGCAAAGTATCGTTATGAGGAACAGGTCTTAGAGGTGACGGAATATTGGGATACTGAATTGTGAGCTTACTTTTGCTCGAAAACCCGACGGTGGAAGTCATACAAAAGTAACAATCTGTAAGAAGACAGTGCGGTTCACGCTAAACCATGGGCACAGCAAATGGCATTGATTTACGGGTACCTTCGAGCCAGTTGGTCAAGCTACTGTAACAAGTCGTACAGGAAACTGATGGAGCCCAAGTCTTGTCCTGGTCGCCAACTTGACAATCAAAGTACAATTTTTAAGCTGTTTTAACAAGCGGAGAAAGAGGTTTTCGTTGCGTTTTTAAAGTTAAATCCCCGCAGACATAGCAGAAGCTATCGGGATGATTTTTATACTTGCGTGGCATAATTAAACGGTAATTCAACGCCCGACATTAACCATAAATCACACTTAGTCACTTCAAAAAATCTGGAGTAAAAGTAGTTTTACTATTTTACACAAATGAACAAAAATGAACACAAAATCCAGCACGTTTAAAACGTCGACAAGTTAACTCTGCAACAGCTATAGATGTACTGATCGAAGCATTTAAGCAAACAATGTAATATACTATAATGAGAAGAGTAATGCAAGTTCACGCCTGTCGAAAATTCCTGTTCAAACCATGCATGTGGTATTGAGATCGCTAACGTCGTGCAGTGAATCTTCCTAACTGTTTATTGATATTTTTTTACTGTTCTTATATATTTGTATTTTATTGTTGTTTCTATATACATTTTATAGCAAAACTTTTGCCATATACTTTGGTAAAAATTTTATTACCTGCTTTGGGATGTTTAACGGCTATAAGTTAAAATTCTAAAAAAAAATGCAAAAAATAAAATGAAAATGGGGTCCCCCCAAAATAGGTGGGTGATGGGTAAAAACGGAGCTCATTTTTGGATTCAAGAGGTCATTTTACATAAGAATCGTCAAGAATGGTATCAGGGCCGATTTTCATGCAGACCAGTGTTATCATGTAAATAAATCTGGATTTATCCTCTTTTTGAACGTGTGAATGCTGTTCAACATTTTCCATAACCAGACACTATCGAAAAACTTGGTCGATGCTTAGGGCTAGTTAACTTCCTCATTCGGCCGTAACTCAGAAAATATTATTTAATTTATGTTCAAGAAAAAGAGAAACAAAAAATTGAATGAATTTTTTCAACTGTATAAGCATTTGATCGTTTGAAATCTGACTTAGCAAATGCTACATTGTTAGCGCATTCACCTTTAGAATCGCTTTTTATTTCTCTACTTTTGACATTGCTGTAGGCGCTTTGCTCCAGCAACTTTGAGAAAACAATCTCGAATCTTTAGGATTCTTCTCCAAAAAAACTTAGCCAATCACAAAGGTCTTACAGCATTTATGACCGAGAACTATTGGTTGCTTATTAGACATAACGTAGAAGGTCGTACGTTTAACATTTACGATGATTAATAAACCTCTAGTTTATGCGTTCGAAGAATGTCTGGAAAGAACAAATCCTAGACAATTACGTCATCTTAATTACATCGGACAATTTACTACAGAGATACAGTATACACCAAGTTCTTCGAATATTCTAGCTGATATCTGTCCTTGTATTGAATCTATTGAATTGTTTGATTCCTTACACAATATATCACACCCTAGTATAGCAGCGTCAGTAAACCTAGTACAGCAAAAATTTTGTTGGCCTCAACTGAAACGCGATGTGTCGTTGTGGTGTAAAACCTGCATACCATGTCAGCGTAATAAAGTATGGAAACACACCGCAAGTGCAATCGGCAACAACCCATCGACTACTAGAAAATTCGAACACATCAATATAGATATTGTCGGACCACTGCCACCATCGCAAAGATATCGATATTTACTAACAATTATAGAAACGTTGGCCTAAAGTCAATCCTCTAATTGATGTTACAGCGGAAACCGTTGCTACTGCAATATTCTCAAATTGGATTGCACATTTTGATACCCCCAAGATTATTACTACCGACTACAGTTGGTAAAAAATAAGCCAGCTTGTTAGTGTTGCTAGAACCTTTATACTTAGGTGGCTGATTAGGCATTGTGATAATAAAATACCCAGGGCAAACAAAAACTAGCAGCAACGACTGACTTAGATTATGTGGTTGCAAAAAAAAGCGTCTAACTCTAGAGAAGAGGCTCACAATAGCGTCTGACCTATGTGATTGCTCTTATATTAATCCAACACGTTTGGCAAACGAAGTCTACAAATGCCAAAAACCTTCCCAACTGAAATCATAAATACATGAAGTCCTACAACAGTAAATAACTAGATGAAAACAGCCCAGTGCAGAACAATATGGAATCAAATGGAGAATGCCTACAACCACGAGTGGATGTATGCTAGAAAAGAAGAAAGGAAAGGTCTAAGCACACTGCTTTGCCATACTTCCCCATTAATGTTTTTTCTTCGCACATTTATTATTTTGTTTGATCTTGAAGAATTATTATTATTGTGAATCCATAAGTTGAGTTCCTCCCCAAATTTGTTCAATTGTTTTGTCTTGCTATCTTATACATTTATTTTATTTTGTCATCGTTACTTTTTCAATTCCGATATTTTTTCTATGCTTTTTTTTTGTGTTTAACTATATCTATATTATATTTCTTCATTCCACTATCTGTTTTTTTTGTTTTCTTATTTTACTCGTCCCACATATTTTTGTAATATTTTTATAGTTTCTTTAAGCATTTTTAATCCAGTTTTCAGTGTCAAATTGTTTTTGAATAATTTTTGAGTTTTTAATAATTATAATACTTATAACAATCTCTTATTGATTTGTCCTAAAATAATTTTTTTATTTTTAGATTGTTACTGATACAGAATTCATTTTATTGCTATTTCTATTAGTTATTGTTCCTCCGTATACTTCTAAACATCTTAAGCTATTAATCAAATTTCTTTCGACTTTAGCATTCTAGTCTGCTATTATTACAACGTTATCGATTATCGTGGTTCATTTATTGTATTTGGTAACATATTGATAATTCTGTAATGTGTGTTTTTATTATTCTTTTGTTACCTGGAGCAACTCCTTCATCTTCAATTAATACAAACGGAGCAAAAATATCTGAACTCAGAAACTTTCGATCTCCTGGAATGTTTAATTTATTTTCAGTTAGTTTTTTATAGAGTACAGAGTTCTTGTAAATAGTAGAATCGGATGACTTTCTATATGCGTCAACATCTACATAAAGGAAACAATAATTTGAGTCGCGTATTGCTAATAGAGACAGATAAAGGAAAGGTTTATATCGATTGATTTAATTCACTGGTCTGCATGAAAATCGGCCCTGATACCATTCTTGACGATTCTTATGTAAAATGACCTCCTGAATTCAAAAATGAGCTCCGTTTTTATCCAACACCCACCTATTCCGGGGGGACCCCATTTTTATTTTATTTTTTGCATTTTTTTTTAGAATTTTAACTTATAGCCGTTAAACATCCCAAAACAGGTAATAAAATTTATACCAAAGTATATGGCAAAAGTTTTGCTATAAAATGTATATAGAAACAACAATAAAATACAAATATATAAGAACAGTAAAAAAATATCAATAAACAGTTAGGAAGATTCACTGCACGACGCTGGCGATCTCAACACCACATGCAGGTTTGAACAGGAATTTTCGACAGGCTTGAACTTGCAATACTCTTCTCATTATAGTATATTACATTGTTTGCTTAACTGCTTCGATCAGTACGTCTATAGCTTTTGCAAAGTTAACTTGTCGACGTTTTAAACGTGCTAGATTTTGCGTTCAGTAAAACTACTTTTACTCCGGATTTTTTCAAGTGACTAAGTGTGATTTGTGGTTAATGTCAGGCGTTGAATTACTGTTTAATTATGCCACGCGAGTGTAAAAATTATCCCAATAGCTTCTGCTATGTCTGCGGGGAATTAACTTTAAAAGCGCAACAAAAACCCCTTTCTCCGCTTGTTAAAACAGCTTATAAATTGTACTTTGATTGTCAAGTTGACGACCAGGACAAGACTTGGGCTTCATCAGTTTGCTGTACAACTTGTTACAGTAGTTTGACCAAATGGCTCAAAGGTACCCGTAAATCAATACCATTTGCTGTGCCCATGGTTTGGCGTGAACCTCGCTGTCATCCTACAGATTGTTACTTTTGTATGACTTCCACCGTCGGGTTTTCGAGCAAAAGTAAGCATACTATTCAGTATCCCAATATTCCGTCATCTCTAAGACCTGTTCCTCATAACGATACTTTGCCAATCCCAGAGCCCCCAAACACTTATACTCTAGAGCCGGAAATTGATTTAAAAGACTCTGAGCTACAACCTGGGGCTTCGAATGATACGTTCAATGATGATGAAGAGTATTCGGCAGATTTAGTTTCTCGGCAACCTCGCCTCCTCACTCAATCGGAATTAAATGATCTTGTCAGGAATTTACAGTTACCCAAGAATAAATCTCAGCTTCTAGGATCGCGACTTCAACAGTGGAATCTCTTAGAAAAGGGAGTAAAAATATCTCTTTACAGGACCAGACCCTGAAATGTCTTTTCTCAGAAGATAAAAGTTTAGTGTTCTGCCCTAATGCAAATTTATTGATGACAGAGCTACAGATGCCATGTGACCCAGACAAATGGAGACTGTTTATAAACTCATCAAAAACAAGCTTAAAAGTTGTCCTGTTGGCAAATGGGAATGACTTCCCATCAGTTCCAGTTGCATACTCTGTTGATATGAGGGAAACGTACGAAAACATCTTCAGAATCCTTGATAAAATTAGTTATCATGATTATAAGTGGAAACTTTGCGCTGACTTAAAAATTGTTGCTCTACTCACGGGCCTGCAATCAGGATTCACAAAATATTGCTGCTTCCTTTGTGAATGGGATAGCCGAGCCCGAGATAAACATTACATCGTACGGGACTGACCTCTGCGAGAAAAACTTATTCCTGGTCAGAAAAATGTCGCCCACAATCCTTTGGTTCCGAAGGAAAATATTTACTTACCACCTTTACACATCAAACTTGGATTGATCCAGCAGTTTGTGAAAGCAATGGACAAGACAAGTGGCGCATTTCAATTTTGAAAACAAAATTTCCTCGTCTTAGCGAAGCTAAAATCAAAGAAAGCGTTTTTGTTGGTCCCCAGATTAGACAACTCTTCCAAGATTCGACGTTTATTGAACACCTAAATCGAAAAGAAAAACGAGCTTGGCTTGCATTTCAAAACGTTTGTAGAAACTTCCTGGGTAACCACAAAAGTGAAGATTATGTCGCTCACGTCGAGGAACTGCTTTTAGCGTACAAGGACATAGGATGTAACATGTCTCTTAAAGTTCACTTCCTTAACTCGCATCTGGAATTTTTCCCTGAAAATTTAGGATGAACACGGGGAACGGTTCCATCAAGACATCGCTAAGCTGGAGAAGAGATTTTCAGGGAAGTGAAATGCAAGTATGTTGGCGGAGTACTGCTGGTTTTTGAAACGAGAGAGTTGTACCTCAGGGTATAAAAGGAAAGCAAGCACCAAGTAACAATGAATATCTTTTTATTTATTACTATTTATAGCTAAAATAGTTCTTTTTCCTATTTAAATTAAATTCATGTTCATATATTTATTATTATAATAATTAATATAATTATTATTATCGTTCGATAAATAAATTATAATAAGTGGTAAAATTAGAGATTTGGGGCTCCCTCGAAAATGGTGGGTGATGGAAGAAAACGGAAGACATATTTAGATTCAGGGCGTCATTTTACATAAGAATCACCCGGAATAGTGTCAGGCCTCGATAAAAAATATTTTTTTGCAGACCAGTGTTATACGTATATGCTTTCCATCATGCAGTTGTAAAAGTTTGATCTCGTCTCGAAACCTTCGGCTACGTTTAACCACTGTTTTTCGACAGAGTTGGAATGCAAATGGGTTTCAAAACTCCATATAGCTTCACAAACCTCTTATATCATATGGAATTGTAACTCAAAATATATATAAAAAATGCAATTCCATCATAGAATATATACGTTTTTAGTTGAGATAAGAAGTGAATAAATTTTGAATCTTTTTCTTTTAGCTGCAAACCGGTTTATTAAATTAAATTAAATTTAAAAAATTTTCTTTACATATAAAGTTTGACATTAAATGTGATATAATAAAAATACTACAAAGAGCTAAATTACAACGAGTTTAAACTGTATTCATGCATCACATAAATTTAGTTCCTTAAGCAATTATCATCATCATCAACTTTCATATAGTACAAACAAGCAACCCCAAAATTTATTGCAGGCCGTTTTGACTACATCTCAACGACCACGTACATCCCATACACCATCACTTGCGAAATCTCAATGCAGTACTGCATCATCAGATTTCTCAATGTTTTACAAATTAACATTTATAATATATAATAATATGTATAAATATGTAGTTTAGAATTAAAAATTAACTTTGATGTCACCATAAGTTTTTCTTTTGGCGTGATACATTTCTTTATGGATATATCCATTCCTAAGAGATTATCTTCCAAAAAGGAGAAAAGTTTATTAAATGACGAAATAAACATTCAGGAGTACTGAATAAATTTGCTTTCATGTGCACGCAAATCGTTGAACAACGTAGAATAAAACCCTTTTTTCTTTTTTTGGCTATTAATGGATGTACCCAAAATGTTTGTTTTATTCTTAGTTTTCTTCTTCATTTTTTTTTTGAACTAGCAGAACCAACAGCATCTCTTTATATAAAAGTTTCATAATAGTCTGAATTAGATCATGTAATATGTAGTATTAAATTGATCGGAGAGTTGGTTGTTTGCGGCTGTCTGAACCAATACTCGTCTCGTGGAAAAGGTTTTACCGCTTGTGACTACTTCTGGCTGGTGAGTAAAAGCTCTAAAACAAATTGAGGAAATCTTTTACCTTGTACCTAACAATCCACTTAGGAGGAAAATGCACTACAACGTTAAGCAATGTTTACTGCCTTAACATAATTGAAAAAGAAACTCTTTTGTTGTCGACGAAATATTAGATGGGTTAAAGGTTACAATTTTCTAGAGAACATTAAAACATCATATTTAAAAATATATATTTTTTAAATTTTTTTGGTTAAAAGTGTAACAACCACTTGCTAGTTTATTAACTGGATTCAATAACTACCCAAACAACACATTGGTACAAAATACGTCTAAATGTCCGTCTAATAAACGTTAATAACGCGTTAAAAAACGTTTTAATGTCTAATAAACGTCTATTAGCCGGACGTTTTTTATACCAATGTGTTGCTTGGGTAGTATTAAATATTAGAAATTTAATTATTACAAAATCAATTTTAGTTTTTAAAAGTTCTGCAAGTTTGCCGTTGTAAACCAAAGTATTATCTTATATTTAAAAGTTCTATCAATAATTTTTTTTTTGTTTATTCTATGGTAACCTTTGTATTGAATTCGTTCAATTTTATAAATTTTTGAAAATTAACATTAGTTTTAGTTTGAAATCTTTGGAAAAGTCAAACAACAAAGCAGATTTGTCTTTTATTTTTTACGTATGTTTTGATAAACTCAAAAAAAATTATCTTTTTGTTAAGCTTTAATAGTCTTCATAATCAAAAGGTTTATAAAACGTTTTTTAAAAGCAAGCATCAAACTTAACTGTCAAATTTATTGTACTAATTTTCAACATGTATTAATGTTTGCTTAGTATTTCTTTTTTGTTAATGCTAAACAATATAGTAATAGCATTTTTAGACCGTGTTAAAAAGCTTTGTTTTCTGCAATTACTATTGTTAGATGAACAAAGATTTTTTTTTTTAATGTAAATGTTGGTGTTATAAGTAAAATGATAATACGCAAATAAAAGCACAATAATTTAGTGGTATTTTTTAATAATTGCAAAATCTTTAGTGATATTATTTAACAGCGTTAACATTAAACCTGATGATAATGTTGTTTGTATATTTACATCTGTTGTTTTACTCGTTAGTTTATATGAATTTATAATATTATAAGTAAGCATGTATAAAATATTTTGTATAATCTTAAATACAAATGTAGGCTAATGGTACGTAGGTGCTCAAACACATAATACGATAAGATTGAATAGACATTGTTAAAAAGTATTATTAGTCGTTCGTAGAACTTACTTCTAGTTTTTTTTTAAGTTTCAACTGTTTAAAAAGCAATTATATCAATAAATCTATTATTGAATAAATATTTGTTTGAGTGCACTTTTAAGTCTATTTATAAGGGACAGGATTGTTATAAACGTGGGTATTTTTTCGGATCATTTAAAACGATATTGCACAGTCATACTAAACCGTAAGTGTATGAAAACGTTCCGAATTGTTCAACATGTTGATCATACGCGCATTTAAATTGTCGATAAATCACTTCAAGATATTAAAAAAGAAAGTTTGCAGAACACTTTGGTGAGCTTGAATCACTTATAATAGTTTTGTGATTCATGTAAGTTTCCAAATTACTTACATCGTTAGCATTCAGTTTGATGAATTGTGAGTCTATAAAACGTCTTTTTTGTTTGCAATAGTCGTGTCACGTATACAAGATCATTGCCCAAACAATGCGACATAAAAGAAGCAATGACGAAACATAAGACATTATTACATTGTCATTGCAAAGTGTAAGCTTTCTACCTAATACACTCGAGTATGTAATCTGCGGAAAATGTCAAATATAATCGATATACGTTAGGTAATTTAACATGGGAATAAGAGATGGCTTATAAGATTCGCGGTTCGATAGGGTGCTTGATGCTATGCATGCAGACCATACAACTTAGGTTCAACCCTATACGTGTTCAGAATTTTTATTTTACTGATTGTGTATTGGATTCGTAAAACCCGATATACATCATCTAACAACCCTTGAATTACTAAAACAAGAAATAGTTGTAATATTTAGTTGGCGTATTTCGTTTTTCAATTGTGTCGGATGTAAAATAAAATAATTTAATCAATGCGGCAAAATTTAAATTCTCTTTGTTTAAAAATTCTATAAAACAAATTGTATTCAATTATATGGAAATTTACACATAATTTTGTTTTTGTGGGTTATGGCCGCTTATTGTCGTATATTTAACAAAGACCTTTACGCATATTCATTTCTTATTTTGTATAATAGTTTCCTGATTTCTAATAAAATTTACATTTTAACTTAATATCACAAACGCATCAGTAACCAACAATTAAAAAAAGACAATTTCAAAATCTTTTTTTTTAAATAAATTTATTTTTTATATGCATCAATTTTAATTAGATTCTCATAATTAATATCATTTAAAAAATGTTATTCGTATACTACCTGAGTGAAACTACTTAGCTTCAAGTGTCACTAAGAAAGAAAAACATAAACAGTCCGCTATGCTATGCGGCTAAAGATAAACCATTGAGAGTTATAATGATTCTTCAAATCTCAATAAATTTACTAAACTAAAAATATTATTGCAATCGGACTAATGCACGTGCTTGATCAGACATATCAAAACAAAATCATTAAAAAATTAATCTTTTTATATAAAAAAAAATTCTTTTATCTTTAAATTTAACACATTACATTTAAAATTAGTTTTACACTATGTGCTCATCGTAATTATTTATTAATTATATCTTCTATAATAATTAAAATAATTCACATATGGCATTATTCAAATCGTCTAGAATATAAAACTGTAAAAAAGTAATCACGATGTGTAACAAACAAGTTTATGCTGCAACGGTATCTCGTTGATGTATAAAAATTTTCAAAAAATTTAAGTCATACACTTAGAATTTCATGCTCAATAGATACTTGTCTTATTGTTTATTGTTTCCATATTGTTATGTGTGTTTTTTGCTTACGAGTTCTCCGTTCTTGTAGGCAGACCATACTACGTTTAGCTCACTTCGACGTAGATTCTAACCCGCAACATAAAAGGGTCCACAACGGTACACAAGTATAAATCAAAGTTAACCAATTAAGAAAAAAGAAAACAATACTTTAATAATGTCTTTTATACACGCTAATAAGTTTTCACAGTTCTATTTTTGAAAATACTACAAAATTACGCACGATGCAAATTTACAAAATAAAAAATTAAAAAAATTTCTTTCACATTTGTCAATTTAACTAGCAAACTCATTGAATAAAAAACGTAATTGTATCATTACGACGCACTTTAAATCTGGTCAAAAAATTTAATGCATGTGAACGCTGGTTACAACAATATATGATATTTGTGATTACATCCACACCCGCTACAAACTTCTTATATAAAAAAAAAAAAATAGATTTGTTTTGGAAAATTTTCGTAGTCAGATTTTGTGGTCCCCAGTTTTCCTTTTTGTTAAGCTTTTTTTTTTATTTTTGAGCAATGTTATCACTTCCTGTGTAATCACCAGGAATATAAAGTGGATAGGAAAATAGATAATCAAATTATTAATGAACACAAATCTGCTTTATTAGTGGTTTCATTATTATAGCCGCAAAGTCATCAAACCACTTTTCCTATTACTTTTTTTTTTTAATTTTATATATATATTTTGCATAAGTTTTGGCCTAATTTTATCCACTGTTACTCCTGAGAAATCCAATATCAAATCACATTGTGATTAGTTAAGTTGGTAATAGTTATGTTTACAAAGTTGTACATTTTTAGAAACACGTCTTTTATTTCTAGTGTGATTAGGCATTTTCTACTGCATGTCATAAAAGTAGTGCGGTTATTAATCACGGGCGTATTCGTGTTACTTCAGTTATAGTCGATTGAACGGGATTATTTCAGACAGACCTGATAGTGTCAAAAAAATAAATTAATTAAATTGCGATTTTTTTAACTAACGTTCCAAAGTTTAAAGGACGGGAAAATTATGACGATTAGGCTTTCGTCATTGAGAACCTTTTAGGACTTGAGGACTTAGATGGTTGCATCCAAAGTACAGCAACGGATGCTACCAAGGCAGCGAAAGCAAAACCGAAATTAATTTTATCTATCGATCCTTTATTATATGTCCATGTGAAGGATGCAAGCGATGCTATGAAAGTATGGGCAGAATTAAAGAAATTGTTCGGCAGTTTATAATTTTTAAGGAAAATGGGACTCTTCAGGATGTTAATTGGACGATTGTGAAAATATAGAAAGCTACGTGAACAAGCTGATTAAAACTTCGTAGAAGCTGAACAACATTTACCATTCACGACAAATGGGTAGGTTCCCTTTTATTAGCCGTGGTTACCAGAGGCGATAGAACATTCGGGAATTGAAATAACAACAGACACCATTAAAGTTAAGTTATTAGATATGGGCCCGTTGGTAATGCAGGTGCATTTGCCAGTATGGTCTTTGGTGGTTATCAAATCCTCGAGTGGATAATGCGCTAGTAATAATCGTGACGGTAATACAGTTTTTGTAGGTGGTTTGAATATCGGTAATACAGTTCGCGCTAGTAAGAATTTGAATCAAATCAAATGTAATGGCTACGCTTTTAGTGTGGTTTTTTTAAGTGACGAATTTAGCAAGAGTATACACTTAATGTGATCAAGAGATATCGAGTGCAACAAAACGTGAAGACGTAACTGTGGCAAATAATGAGTAACTTTCTGTAACTTGTGCAAGCGACGTTCGACTTACAACAGTAGTGAACAGCAAAAACTTTGATATCGTAGTAAAAAATGCTATGTACGTTCCTAAATTAACGAGGACAAAGACAAATCTCCTTTCGTTGCTGATTCAAAAAAAGAATACAGTTATTTTTAAAGGTGACGGCTGCAAAATATTCAACAAACAAATGATAGTAGTAGTTATAGCTCACCTAATTAATAATGTGGGTAGGTTAAATACAAACATTAATTATTCATGTTTTCTAGCTTCACATATAAAATAAGTAGCAGTGAGACAACATCGTAGTTTAAGCCACATTAATGATAAAGACCTACGGAAAATTAAAGGAATAGTAGATGGCATTGCAGTGAAGGGAAAATGGAATGAGTCAGGAAATTGCATTGCTTGTTGTGATGGCAAACAAACGAGGTTTCCAATTAACCACATACACACAAGAGCAAGGTCATTGTTAATTAATTTACACGGATTTGTGTAAGTGAATGAAAAACTTATCAATTGGAGATTTCAGATATCTTTTGTTACTTGGAGAACGATTGCAGTCGGATGACTTTTGATTACTTCCTTAAAAATAAATCTGAAACAACTGGGTGTTTAAGCAATTTAAAAGCCTGGTGGAAAACCAGAAGAGATGCAAAATTAAGGCGCTGAGATCAGACAATGGAGGGGCATATTGTAGTGATGATCTGAAAGTATTTTTTATGAGAAATGGTACCGTCCATGATACTACGAACCCCCATACTTCTCAACAGAATGGACTTTTAGAACAAATGAATCGGTCAATAGTTGAAAAGAGCAAATGTCTGATAATCGATGCAAAAATAGATTAAAATAAATTTATTCCATTCCTGGTTCTGCTCGTTATTCCTCTAGTTCGGACCTGATCTTGAGTAATACTGAGTAATCGATAGGGACCACTATTAGCTTGCCTCTTGGTGGTTTTTGGATGCGATATGACGTCATTAATACGCTGTACAACTTTATAAGTCTTTACAAATTCGGCAACAATCCACGTTTATTTGTGGATTATACAACCACATGTCACCTGGTTGAAACCCATCGTTTTGTGTTTTGACGTCATATCTGGTCTTCATTCTGTAGCTGGCAATTTGTGTTACGGACTGCTTTATGCACTTTGGCTAGCCTCTTCGTCAACTTGCTGATTTAATCTTTTCCAGCGACTTCTTCGGGTTTTCGTCAAAATTGGAGATCGCATAGCAGTCGTATTTTGCGACCGAGCATGAGCCAAGATGGTATTTGATCAGTGCTTTTGTGAACATGTAATCGGTATGCCATCAAGAAAAAGTGCAAGTACTGATCCCAGTCTCTTTAGTGTTCGTACATTACTTTGATTAAGTACTTTTTCATTGTTCGATTTATCCGTTTAACCATGCCATCAAGTTGAAGATAAAGATAATTCCAAACAGTCGGCAAACTTATTGAAACAGCGCAGAATCAAAGTTGTGGCTTTGGTCGGAATGTAATTCCAACGGAACTCCAAACCGATAGAAAAACACTTTCACTCATACTTTTGCGATTGTAGCTGCTTTTTGATTAGATATGGCGTAAGCTTCCGTCCATTTTGTAAAATAATCATTTGCCACTAAGTTGTATTTGTTTCCTGAATTAGATTCTGAGGACGGCTTTGCGATATAAATCGCTACTCTTTTTAAAGGGCTTGTTACGTCATACTGTTTTATCGGTGGTTTGCTCCTTTTTGCTGGACCATTTTTTGATACGCAGACTGTGTACTTACGACACCACTCCATAACGTCCTTTTTGCATTTCGCACAGTAAAATCTTTTTTAAATTTTCTCTAATTACTTTTTCACGCCAAAGTGTAACTCTTAATGTACCATCATGCAGATGCTACAGCAGCTCTTTCTCTATCTTGCTGCTTGTCTTTCCAGATTAAAAAACTACAATAGTTTTCAAAGCGGCGTGGTCCGCCTTTAGTAAAACCTTTCGTCCATACAAATATTTGTAGAAGTGTTTTATGTACTTGAAGAATGCTAACAGTTATCTCCCAGTCAGGCATTATTTCTGTTCTAGCCTGGAAAAATCTACTACTAAAATACACAAAGACTTTCTTGTCCATCTTGCACTTGTGAAAGGACTGCACCTATGGCTAGATTACTTGTTTCGGTATTCAAAGCAATTTATTCATCTTCTCTTGGATAACTTAAAATCGGCGCAGTAACTAGGTCTTGTTTTAGATAATAGAAAGTTTTTGCAGTCTTTAATCTATTTAAATTCTGCTTTTTTTTCAGTCAGTTTCGTTAAATGTTTGGCAATATTGGCAAATTCTGGTACAAATCGTCTATAATAGGTGCACAACTCAAGAAAACTGCAAACTTGATGGTTGTCGATTGGTCTTGGCTATGCTTGCAATGTTCGAACCTTGTCTGGGTCAGCTTTTACTCTAAATACGACGTGGTTAAAGTATTTCTTCTTTGGTAAATACTTCTTTAGGCTTAGTTTTAGATTTACACCCCGTAGTCGTTGGAACGCTTCCTTTAGTTTGTTTAAATGTTTTTCAAACAACCTTCCAGCCACAATTACTTCATTTAGATAAACTAAGCACGTGCTCCAAGACAGTCCTTGCAAGATAGTCTCGATGACACACTCGAACGTTGCAGGAGCGTTACACAGACCGAAAAGCATCACAGTGAACTGTTCTACCTGCCAGTAACTACTCTTTAAATTTAACGTAGAAAACCATCATGATGTGATAGTGTAGTCAATTCTTGGTAAAAGGAAACTGTACTTTTCGGTCATGTCATTAAACTGTCTGAAATTTTCGCAAAACCTCGTTGATCGATCTTTTTTTTTTACTGGTACCACTGGGGAAGCCCATAGACTATTTGAAGGTTCAATCACGCCTGCTTTTTTCATATCCGTAATTATTTGTTCAATTTTTTCTCGTTTTGGCAAAGGAAGTTGGCATGGATGTAGGCTTATTGACCGATGGTATTAATTTTGTATTTTACCACGTTACTTTTTCCTCTGAAACTACTTTCCAGCGCAAAAAACTTTTGATATTGCTGGATAAGCACTTTAACTTTAGTCAGCTGGTCTTGGCTAAGGTTTTAGCACTTGGAGGTAAAAATGTCTAATAGATATTATGGGCATTTCTTTGGCAAAGTAGCTTTACTAGAATAAACGCATCTCACAATTTGAGATACTGGCGAGCATTGGCTTACCACGGTTTTTTTTTAGCTTTACCGGATCTGAGTTGACATTCAAGATCTTTACTAGAATTATTTTTTGTTCGTACTAATGTTTTTCCAACGAGTAATCTTTTTTCAACCAAGTCGCCCTCCATTAGTTTAATGACGCAAAGGTAGCCTTTGCCAACAGTTTCCATCCAGGCGTACTTTCAGACAGATTCAAGTCTTTAATTCAATGAGACCCGCACGGCTGCCTGCTCTGGCGAACAAAAACTAATTTCTTCATTGTCGATTTTTAGGACATCGCTCTCTATATCTAAATAGAACCCATACTTCTTTATAACGTCCATTCGTAGGATAACTTCTTCCGTGATGTCGTCTACCAATACTTGATGGTCGACGACTACATTTCCCAAACCAATGGTACTGTTACTGGTGATGTCTTCTCATTTTCCCGTAATACTATGTCAAGACGAATGATGGTTTTTGTTCAGTAACTGAACACTTCTTCTATTGATCTTGGCATCAAGATAAATGCTATGCAATTTCTCCATATTCAATGCCATTTAAATGGTAATCTCCGAGGCTTGGCTCGTGGAGGTTTCAGCCTTATTTGTTCAACCTATTCTAGCTTTTCTGACGCTCTTATGATATTTTTTCAGACGTAGTCGTACGCTGCCTGCTTCCCAGCACGGCACTTCTCATCCCTATGCTATTTGTTTGTAGAATACACGTCGCATTGATTCTTCGATGCTGTGCTTATGGTCTTATGGTTGCTTCGGTACGACCCTTGTTTTGCTGCCTCAAACACCAAGGCATGTTTAAGATAAGCATGTCCATATCTAATTTTTAAACGTGAAACTAAGAGCTCTTAATTAACTTGGAGGTGGTTTGCAAAATTCCAAGCGCACCTCCTTGTAAGGGCACTATTAAAAACGTCGTTTTCTGTTTGTTGTTCCAACTATTAGTTATAGCTGCGGCTTCAAATTGTTTGTGGTAAGTTGACCCTATTTTTCTAGAATTCTCATCCATATTTGTATTGATTGATTCTTGACTATTTTTTATTGTTTCGAAAAATTTAAATAGTTTCGCATTCATTTTCACTGCTTGTGAATGCGTTAGCGGCATAAATTATAAATACAGATAAAATTCCGATAACGAGTTTTTACCGATACCAGAACAACCAAAACATCATTTCAACACTACAGAAGATTTTAATGATTTTATTAGAAATCTAAATTTGCCAAAAAGTAAAGCAGAGCTTTTAGGCTCTCGCTTAAAACAGTGGAATTTGCTTGATGATGTTAATATCACGGATCAACGTACTAGGCATGAAACATTCTCAACATTTTTCACAAAAGAAGATGGACTTTGTTTTTGCAATGACATAAAAGGTGTGTTCGAAGAAATTGGCATACCTTGTGTTCCTAGCGAATGGCGTTTATTCATTGACATCTCTACAAAAAGCTTAAAAGCTGTTTTATTACATAACGGAAATAAATTCCCATCTTTTCTAATCGCTCACTCAGTATATCTTAAAGAAAATTATGAAAGCATTAAAATTTTGCTTGAATCTGTAAAGTATCGCGAGTATAACTGGCAGCTGATTGGAGATTTTAAAATGGTGGGATTTTTGATGAGACTTCAAAGCGGATATACAAAGTATCCGTGTTATTTGTACTTATGGTATAGTAGAGCGGATGCTAAGCATTATAATCAACAGTCATTGCCTGTAAGAACAGAACTTTGTGTCGGGAAAGAAAACGTAAAATTTGAGCCAATCGTTGAAGCGGAAAAAGTGTTAATGCCGCTTCTGCACATTAAGTTAGGGTTGATGAAAGAATTTGTTAAAAAACTGGATTAAACCGCAGAAGCTTTTGAATACTTGAGAAATTTTTTTCCGAAGTTATCAGAAGCAAAAGTTAAAGCTGGGATTTTTGTTAGTCCGCAAATCAGACAAATCTTTGCTGATGAAAAATTTCCAACGTTGCTGAATCGTACTCAAAAAGCGAGTTGGAACAGTTTCAAAGCAGTCGTTTCTGGATTTTTAGGAAATAACAAACCGAAAACTACAAAAAGCTAGTTGAAAATGTGCTAAAAAATTTGGATGCCATGGGCTGCAGGATGTCTTTAAAAGTACATATGCTGCATGCTCATTTAGATAAATTCAAAAACAACATGGGAGCGTATTCAGAAGAGCAAGGAGAACGTATTTGCCAGGGCATTATGAGCTGCGAACAACGTTATCAAGGCCAATACAATGAAAACATGATAGGAGACTATATTTGGGGTTTATTAAGAGATAGTACCTATGAACATAAAAGAAAAAGGAAAAGTGTGTATTTTTAAATTATTTTCTACTATATTGTAAGTTATTTTGATAGTAAAACTTAATAAAAACAATAAAAACGTTTATTTAAAAGGTTTCATTTTCAATTAAAAATTAAAACCACAGATTTTGAAAAAATATCGTTCAAGCGGTTTCCTAAATAAAAAAGCAAACTTTTTCATGCCATATATTTTTTTTTCTAACTATGACCTAAAGAATTGAAATTTAATGGTATAAAGTCAAAGTCAAATTTTGTGTTGACCCGTGTAATCCTTGTAATTTTTGTTGGGTTATCTTTAGACATCCAACCCCAAAATCCTTCGTTCATTTGTCCGCTGTTTTTATTTGGAAGAACGTTTTCAACATTATATCGCGTTCCATGTCATCGTCATAGTTGAGCAGGAGCATCATGAGACGAAAAAAATGTTTTTTTGTCAAAAACTATAGCATTTGACCAGTCTCTATCTATATTTTCTTGACAAAATGCTAATCGTGCAATGGCATGGTCAAACAATTTTTCGGGCGGGTTGTCGATTATGTATGCCAACCTCATGCAGCCGACGTCGGATAGTTCGCACACTACAACCCAGTCCTAAATTAATAAAAAGGATCAGTAAATTAATACTACTGTAATAAAAGCCATTGAATGGATCGGGGTAATAAAGATACATGCCACATCTCAAATCTCACACCTCAAACTATTTGTTTGCTTAATTTAAAAAAACCTCGACCAATAAGTGTAATTGCAAGAATTTATAGATAAAATAAAATATAAACACTTACAAAAAGACCAACATCTTGAGAAATTCTTCCTATAGACCAACCAGCTTCAGCTAGAGCTGCTATACGGCTACGAATTACTAAAGTAGAAGTCCCCTGATTCAGTTTTCTGGGCATTTTGTATTTAATTACCAAATTAAATGACGGAAACACTTTAAACACAATACTTTCGACGGATAAACCACTACTAAATTATAATTTACCCCGTATGTAACAAATACGATTTTTAAATTGAAGGTTTCCCCAGTAAACCCTCTTCATTGAAAAATTGCATATATTGTCTTAATCGATACTATTGTCTTGTTCTTGTATTGTCTTTTAAATTAGGAAATTAGAAAATCCCTTAATTACTGTGTTTTGACAAATGGACTAATTAAAATTTTTAAATAAAATTGTTCATATTTGTTTCGTGACATTTCGGGCACTATTTATAATTATGAATTTATTAAAAGTTATTACTCCTAAATAAAACGTGAAAGAAAGAATAGAAATATTTTATTTATTCGTTGTTAAAATTATAAAATTTTGTTAAATAACAATAAATTCCTTTACAATTAGCACTTTTGTTAGTTTTTTGTAGAAGTTAATATCCAACTTAATTAACACTATCTAAGTATTGACATGTAGATAATTATTTGTAATTATTTATATATCTAATTGTTAACGAAGTAGAATATATATTCATATATAATTGAAATAATAGAGCTTATAAAAAGTAAATAACAAATCATAGATACTGTGGTGTTTCTTACCTCAGAGATTATAAGAGTCACGGTACTTTTCTGTCTTAGATCTGAATATGCTCATTTTCATTGACCGCGGGTGTACTTAACGTTTATATGTTTTTTGATGTATGTTGTATTTGTCAATGTACTGCGTTATTAAAACAGTTATACAAAAATTTAAAAAAAAACAATAACAAATCCACAACAATTATAACTTTAATGTAATAACGTTTGTCATGCTTTTAACTAGTACTAGAAAACTAACTGTTTATTTTTACAGTTTTAAAATATGTAGTTTATTATAAAAAAACCAATTATTTACAAATATTCACGTAATGCATGTAAATAAAATGATTAAAAGTATAACAAGCAAATTATCATAAAACACGTTCTTTTAAGATAGATTACTTGCTGTTATTTAATTTCTTCATTAATTCATTTTTAAACTGACATAAAACTAACTTAAAAAGCACAAAAGATAAAAACTACATAATTATGAGTAGGATATTCAATGATTAACGTTAACGACTTGTTAACATGTATCATATAAACAAGTTATTACCGGATATACTTCCATTATTAAAGTTGAAATTGTAAAGAGACTGACAAAAACAGGTAGTCATAATAGTTTCGTTTGACAAAATTAATAGGGCAAAACTGCTTCAAGAAATTGGACAGGAAATAATCTATAACTATATTTCTTGTTAAGATACTGATAATTTGTTAGGCTGTTCGTTTAGTTAAGGATAATTAAAGATTGATTAATCATTGTTTGAAAAGCAGTCGTTCCGTGACGCCTTAAAATGCGATTGGAACCCTCTTCTAATGTCAACGATTGTAGCTTATAACTTATAAACAAATTAACTTTTGAGAATCGAATTAAAAATTTAATTGTTTACTAGAAATTCTTATTAGTAATTGGACTTATTGAAATGTGGTTGTCATGAGAATATTGAACAATAAAATTATATTTCAACACACGTATTTTCAAAGAACAACCGTGTGAGTTCTATTATGCATGCTGAATAACTAGATATGTCCTGATATTCTTTATCGATAAAAATGTAGTTGCCTAAATTATTATTGTTGCTATTACATTTTTTATAAATAAAACTTGTTTTTTTAACGTTTACAAAATATAATATTGTAGGTAGGTATTCTTGAGGTAGTTTGAACTGAATTATAAGTAACTCAGATTCTGATATTTGATTTAAAAAAAATATTAAAATGTGTACATATTAAAAAAAATATTTCAATGTAAGTAATTACTCGGCTGTGCACTTATAGATTTTAATGTTTTATTCTGGCGGTTTTGTCAAAATATCGGTATAATGACATATAAAACATACAAATAAATACAACTCGTAAGTAAAATTTCACATTTAGAAGATCACGACAATTATTAAACTAAAATTTAGGCTGATGTTACAGGGGAGTTGAATTAGACTCTTTTCTTCATACAATGTAAATCTGCTAAAATTTGAGAACAAGAACCTGGGATCTAAACAAATCTTTTGACATCGACGCAAAGTATTTTAGAAACCAGTCAATGAGCTTTGAGAAGTATTTCTTAGAAAAGAATCTTTATGGCAGTCAATGGAAATTTATAAACACTGTCTGCAGATAAAATAATTAATCATTTAATGCGTTTATTTAGATAACAACGACACTAACATTGCAATTATTTATTTAGACGTTGTTTGCTCTTTAAGACTTAATACTGATTCTAATTTCCTTCGTATTTCTTTTACATTGTTACGAATTTATTATTAAAAACTAATTTATTTACACGACTATTACTGTTTACTTATACTAGAAATATGTACACTTGTAAATTAACCGAACTAATGAAATCTAATAATATTTAATAAAAACACTTACACTAATTAAGATAAGATAAAGTCCGCGGATAGCTTCACACACTTGTTTAAACTAAAATCACGTACAAGATTATTCTCTGTATATTTATGTACACACACGTGCTAACGACTTATTTATTTCAACTTGAATAATCTTCTTAACACTGCTGTATTTGCATTACGGCAACAACTGACCTACGATTTGTTTCTTCGGTATTTATACACATTTGGAAATCCTTCTCGAGTGTTCCCTATCTTTGGTATATCATCTAGAAGATGGATAACAACTTCCAGAAGGCTCTTGAATTTGCAGATAACTTCTCGAACGTTTCAATATTTTAATATTACTAGAATATGTATCTGTTTCGGTTATTGCTTCAAATATGTTTGCTAAATGTTTTGGGAATATTTCAGTATGTTAAATATATTGCACAAATGCTCTAATTTCAACAAACAGTCGCGTTCGGCAAAGTAACAGAAGCTTTTATGTATAGAAGGGCCGTGTGGTGAACTTCCAAATTTATGCACAGTTTTTGAAAAATATAGTTTTGCGTGGCTTAGTTTCTATGTAGTTTACGATTTTAATGCAAATGTTATTTTATGGATAATGCAATGAGTTCACATAACAGAAAGTGTCTTGTTGCAAATAAGCGTTTGTAATCTTCCATAGCAACAATGCATTCACTGAATTTCATTAATACACATTTCAATGCACTTTTTCTAATCCAAATTATTACCGTTATACATTTGTCAAACACATCAAGTAAGTTTTGCGCTTCCAATAATATTTTTGCAACATTACTATCCAGAAAACATACATAACAAATAAAAAATGCGTTTTTGTGATTGTCGGTGGTCTTATTAAATTTCTGACAAAATGCATTATTATTCTCCCAGTATAACATTAACTTTCTAGAAAAAACTGGTAAAATAAGCACTTTTTTTAATATTCCGGACCGTTACTTTGTATTAAGGATTAAAAAACTAAAGAAATAGTTAAAAATACAACAAACAAAGCAGAAAACAATAACCAGGCAGAAAAATGGAAGTATCGTATAAAGAAGCCGAAAACAATAGATACAATACTACATAAAATTATAACTAGAAAAAGTACTGTAATACCAAGTACACTTTTAGAAAATCCAAAACGTTATAGACAAATAAAATAAATATTACGAAAGTAAAAGATGACGAATCTTGTGGACTTAAGGTTCACAACAATCTTCAGTAAATATATCAACGCAAAAGAAGTTAAACTATATACTAAAAGATCTTGTAGTAGAGAAGATTTAATAAGACTTTCTAAGACAATATTATGTCGAACGCTTTTTCTATGTCTAAAAAACGTCTAAGGCATAGGTTCCCAACTTATGGACTACCGTCCACTTTACAAGAACAAAAAATCTCAATACCCCTTTTATATAATACTTAATTACACCAATTTTATGTCTGTCTATTATAATCACAAATTAAATTAATTCTCTTTCTCTAATCGTGCTCTTTGTGGTCGTAGCAGAGAGTAGTGTGATTATTAATTAATTAAAAATCCAAAAACATATAATAAAAACATTTAACTCGGACAAAGACCATACAAAGTATTAACATCAGTCCCAAATCACCACGCTCAGTGATCTGCAGTCTATTTCTTTTTTTAGACAGTAAATTAGCTACTGCACTGAACCAAATATGATAAAAAATTTTTGTACTATTTCCCACCATCCAGGGTGAAGAGCTGATATTGATTTTTGGAGTCAGAGCTGTTGGTATCCATTTCTGAATTTTACTTTTAATTCTTAGTTCTACGAGTTCTTCTTCTAAATTTGATGATTCTGCTGTATCTGCATTTGCGAAAGGGTCTAAAACCCAGCTTGATATATTTATATTTAAAATATCCTGGCAGTAAGTAAGTAAATCTTCCTGTTTTTTTGCTTTTTCCTAGATTTCTTTTGCATAGAAGCAGTTTTCCCACAAAAGCAGCTGAGGTTTTTTGTTTTTATTAAATTCAACTCATCACCTTGCAATTGGAAATTAACGGCATTAGTTATTTTAAAAAGGTCTGACAAATAAGCGATGTCATTTTTTGACGCAATCAAGTGTCCGCGCAGTTCATCGTCTCTGTTTTCAAGGAAGTCCCGTACTGAGTCAAATAGATTGAAAAAGCGATTCAGACAAATACTTTTCGAATGTCATCAAACTTCTGTGTGCAGCATCAAGCGATTGTAGTCTTCATAATTTTCATTACAAAGTTGCCCAAACAATCTGTCATTTAACGAATTGCTTCTTATCTTGTTGACTGTTCTAATAACGTAATAAAGCGACGTATGCAGGTGTTTATTAAGATTTTTTGCAACCAAGTGCTGACGATGAATAACACAATGTACAGCGAGTACATTTAGTACTGCTTGTTTTAAATACGCCATAAAACCCTTATGACGCTCCGTCATTGCTGGAGCACTATCCGTAGCAACTGATAAAATATTTCAAATAGGAATTTTTTTTCTCTTGGAAAAAAACGTGAGTGGTATTAAATATGGATTCTCCTTTTGTATCGGTTTTCAAATTTTTTGCAAATAATAACTCTTGACAATTTTTTTCTTCTTTTATGAATCGGTTGTAAGTCAAGAGTAGTGCTTCGTTATTTGGTGAATTTGATTCATTGAGTTGAATGAAAAATTCGGAAGTTTTCAATTAATTACATAATGATAGTTCAACGTCTTTAGTCATTTCATCTGTTCTTTTTTACACTGTATTATTACTCAAAGGAATTTTTTAATGATATCCTGTGGTGTCTTATGTTGAAAAACAGTTTCGATTACCTCTCTGACTGCCTGCGTTATTAATTCTTCACCAGTTGCAGGTGGGTTTCCTGCTTTTGCGATTAATAATGAAACATTATATAAAGCACAAAATGTTCTTGTTTAAAACACGACACAAATAGGTTTAATATAGTTGCCTATTTTAAATGTTTCTCTTCTATCTTATTCAAATGCCCTTGGAGCCTAAAGGACTTCATTGCTCGAAAATTTTTTTTTGCAAATTAAACGCATATGTATTAATTGGTTTGTTGAAGATTGCGTAAATCCATATTTCAAATACTCAATATTGTACTGCCGACATTTCTTTTTACTTTTAGACATATCGAAATTCACAATTTGTTACGATTTCAATACATTAACTTTTCAACCGATTTATAGAAAGTTATAAAACTAACAGCTATAATGACTTCTTTACTTATTTTGTCACGCATGAGTATAGATCACTGACAAAGCACACAAAAACAATAAGACATTAGAACAGCTATCCCTGCCTTTTAAAAATTTGATTTTGAGCACGCAAGTTTGTTTGCGGTGTCCCGGTGCACATGCTCTGCAAACAGGTTGTTACAAATTTCCATATTTTTGTCAAGATTGCGTCAATTGCGTCTTTGTTTATACTTAATGCTTATTTAAATGTTTTAATGTTTATTTACACCGTAATAATAAGATAAACATTTTAGACAGCTAGATAAAATGTTATTTCATGAAAACAGAGGTATTTTCAAAGCATTTTATTATATTAAATTTCTAATTAGGTAGATACGCCGCGAACGGCCCCTTGAGTGCCATAACGCCCCCCAATTTCCTTTGAACCCGCTACCGCCCCCAAGAAAAGCTCCAGCGCCCACTATGGGACGATACCGCTCCCGTTGGGAACGTATGGTCTAGGGTGTAGATTTTTACTCAAATTTTAACAAAAGAAATCTAAAATTAAATAAAAAATTTGATTTTATTTATTCAAAAATTTATAAAACAATGTAACAGCCCTGATTTTAATAAATAAAAAATAAAAATGCAATTCATAGGGGAGAGTGGGAAAATAGTGCGCACCTAAGCAAAATGTGCTCTTATAACTAGACCGTTGACTGTACGTTACTGATACTTATACCTTGTGTCCCACGCTAGGAGTACCCCATAGGATTTAACATGGGAAAATTGAAATTATTTTTTTCCTGCTTCACAAATTAAAAAATGGCAAAAATTTTGACGCAGATTTAAAGTGGCACTTAAAACGTTTCTAAAAACAATTTTTTGATTATAATTTGATAATTAATAAAATAATTACAGGCATTTGAAATTCGAAATTTTGAAGGTTTTTTGCGCATGCGATTCAGATCGGCTATTTTCGGTTTTTAAAGTAATATAGATGCTAAAATTAAATTGTAGCCCGTCAAATCAACATTATGCAATTTTATTTTTCAGGAAATGGAAGTTAGCATTGATTTGTTATAAAACATTTGAAGTGTTGACAGTTTTTATAGATTTGTTTTACAAGCTTCGAAAATGAATGTATGTATGTATGTATGAATTTCTTCTGGTAAAACAATATTTGCGAGGTGTTTGAAAGGTCCAAATTCGAGAAGACTTTGCTGGTTTTTTCGCAGATGTAAATAAAAGACTAATTAAATAAAATAATCAAAGTCGTTGTATTAAAGTTGAAGGTAACAAAATTCTATGACTAAAATGAATGCGCACGGGTCAAGCAGATGATTTTGAGTTGCTTTATTTATTTCGGGCGCGCACCGGTAGCAAATTTAATAGTTTATCTATTTGATTATTCTTGTGATTTTTGTTTTGAAGACTCCAAAATCGCGGACATACTCCGGTTAGGTTGTTGCAATAACTGCCTATCGCATTCCCAGGAGAGACACGCCCAACCAAACCAGCACGTAGGGTGTTAAACCACCGCCAACTTATTGATTTGCAAATGTGATAAAAATAAATGACTTGGGTGATGTTATGCTGGTGAATGATTTATTCGAGTCCGTGAAAATAGCGTTCAAGCCGTAGTAATTTAATTATGAGGGATTTGGCAGAATGGTCCAGGTACCAGCGGTTGTTGATTAATATTACTTGGAGTTTCAGGTATTTAGTAAGCCATCGGAGAATCAGTTTTATAAAAAGTCTTTGTTGGAAACGAATATCAGAGTAAAAGTTTCACCGGAAACGGATTGTAGGAAAAAGAGTTTTACTGGGAGCAGGTCTCGAAGAAGAGGTTTTACCAGAAACGGGTGCGGCGACTTTTATCATGAATGTCGCGCGCTTTGTCCTATACTCGGTGGGGTGAGATGCAAACAATTACAAGGTCAATTTTTAAATCAAACTGAAAATCATACTTCCCATACAATTGCTTTTTTAAAAGCGCAAAAATGGTGAGTTAGAAGTATGAGGGCAGAGTCACTATGTGAATAAATATTCATTTACATTCTTCAAGTTGTTAAAACCTTCCTTGTGTACTGGCGTCCGGGTGTATCTAATTGCCTTTTTTAGTAGTCCATTCAGAGGAGCGGTTATCTATTGTGTACCACGCTATGCCAAGAAATTATTGCAACTGTTTTATGGTTGCCGGGGCTATGAGTTTAACAATCGCTTAAACTTTCTCCGGATCCGGCTGTATTCCGGTGTGGTTGATTACGTGTTGAAGGTGATGCAGTCGTTGAAACACCGTTTGCATTTTGACTAAATGTTTTTCGAAGGTAAATCCTAATACAATTTCAGGGCCGATCACTTCATCAAGTAAGCGCTGGAACGTAACTGGAGCCAATTGCAACCGCAAAGGCAACACTCAAAACTAGAAAAAAACACGGACGGAAAAGGTAAAACTGTAATCGGTTTGTTATCGGTGTCCAAGGAATGTACTGAGCTATCGGGCACCGCGCAGTTGGTCTAAGATACTTTATATGAACGAAATCGGGTAAGTGTTTTTATTTGCCGAAAATCGATACAAAACCTGTGATTTCTAGTTGGCGTACACACCAGTACAGCAGGCAAACACTAGGAGCTTTGAGAGGGTTTAGTGACTCGTTTTTTTTAACATTTGGTCAAACTTTTCATCTATGAGCCTGGTTCCTGGGTTTTAGGGTGACCCGGTGATACGTCCGGTCATAGTACGAAACTGTTCCAATTCGGTTTACAGAAACCGGTTACGAATAAATAATTCTGTTTCAGAGATGCTGTTTAGGCTTTTAAGGCCGGGTCGGGTCGGGTAGTTGCATTACATGGTTCGGTTCAATGTTCAACATTAGGATGCTTTCCCTTACTTTGACTGGAGAGTTGTGCTGTTGTAGAAAGTTTAAGCCGGCCACGATATCCATAGGGAAATTCTCCAACAGCTGACAGTTGAACGAGAAAGGTTTGGTTACCAATCTTAACCGGAAATACGCAATACGCACACCGTCGGCTTGGTTCCTTGGTAGTTGGATATTACTCCCTACAAGTAGATTAAGTTGAGAACTAACGTAACGTTAGGGGCACCGGTGTAGACCATAATCAATGTCTATAAACGCTAACGGATTGGAATAACCGTGTATCAAAGTAAGCTGAAACGGGTAGAGTACTTTGTGATTGCAAACAGACGCTTTTTGCGGTTTTTAGCCATGAAGTCCACTTGACGTAAGTTGTTCAGCTAAGGCCCGGTTGACTAGCGAAGAATAATTTATTTTAGCCGGCCGACCGAAAACATCCTTGTCATTATTTCTTGAAATGTTGGCCTCACCATCAACATATTTTAGAATCGTTGAAAGACCTGGGTTGTTCCTAAAAAGTATAAGAAGGCGGGACTGCATTTGTAGTTATGATCGCTACGGCGGGACGGGCTGCACGCAATTAGCAAAGTTCTTGATTAGGCATTGCCTCGAAAAACTACAGAAATTTTCATATAAGTTTCTCAGTTGAGCTTACGGAGAAATTTGGCCGTGTCATTGTATGAGGGTTCAGATTGGGTTTAGGTTTGACATACTCCAGTAAGGAAGTCGTATCAGTCTTAGCGTCAAATTGTATTTCTCGTATCCGAACGGAATCACATTATCGTGAGATTGCAATTATCCCTACCGGTACGATTAGGAAATTTGATGACTTCGATCGAGAAGTATCTTGGTTCTTGGAATACGTCAGCGTACTAGCCAAGTTTTCTCCGCTTCGTAGAAAGTTAATCAAATGGTTTTTCGATTTATTTACTTCTCTAGATGTTTTTAATCTGTACGTTTGTAATCGGTTTACCAATTCCTCCTTTTTCATATTGCAGATCTAATTACTCACACATCCGGTTCGTGGATTCCTTCTTGAGTTGCGTCAACTAGATCAGACTAGATCTCAGGCGCCAATACAAAATTAATAATGTTTATTTTTAAGTAGACGTAACGCTCTCATTTTTTTAGGTAAGAATGCATAGTTTTTAAAGTAAACTAATGATTTGTAAAAACATTTGTATACTGTTAAACGCGATAGATATGTAAATAAAAATACAATGAAACTCTTCTATATTGAAAGTTGGCCCTGTTTTTGGTATCTTGCTATTTAAAACATTTTAGTTATTGCTTCGGTATTAAAGACACTTAGACATAAAAAATATATATGAACAATTAATTAAAAACAGTTTTGATACTACGTTCTCCTTTTTCAAAAGATATTTAAAAATTAAAATTTGCAATAATTTTTTGTAGCCTTAGTAGTGTTTAAGTTTCCACCGGTTGCATTCGTAATACATTTTTCCATTCTGGATAATTTCCGTGTTGTCGTTATCATACAAGCTGAGTTTTCGTCACACGCCGCAGCGGACATTTTCATATCCTGGAATCAACTGATTGATTGCACCGTAAAGTTTATCTTTTATAGACCGGCTTCCGATCGATAAAACTGGTTTCTAAATCTCGGTTAATATTAAAAGGATTTTTAATTATTTCAATGGATTCCCTAATGTTTCACTGATAGTAATTAGAAACATTAGCTAAAATCTTAAAGTTTTCAAACAAAATTTGATGACCTGTTTTTAGTACGTGTTCCGGAACCGCTGTCTTAGAAGATTGTTTAAGACGACTACATCTTTGATCGTACTTAATACGAATTCCCACGCCGTTTCTCCTATGTATGCACGACCACAACAGCAAGGAATGCTATAAACGCCGTTAGATTGAAAAGGAATAACATCCGAAGATTGAAAAGAAATAACCGAATTAAAAAGTTGACCCAGTTTAGTAAAAATAGAAAACTGAGCTATGATGTTGTGTTTAGACCATTGTTTTCTTCTTACGCTTTGTGCTAACTTTGATATAGGGTAGATAATTGATAGACACGGGTTGAAACATAGATTCAGCTGTTACTCTTGGTTTCGTAGACGTAAACTTTGTAATAGATTGTTTAATATTTTTTTATTGAAATTGTTTGTGATTAACACCTTGGTTAGATAATTTAATTTTTTTTAAGATATTAAAGTTAACTTAAGAAAATAGCTCTGCACACTAAAGATTTCAATACTGATACTTTCTGAGTAGGGTAATGGTAAGACAATCCATTTAATCTATTTATATGGGTAGACTTTTGATAAACTAAATGTGATAATGAAACCATCTTCATTTCGAGTAACTAAAACGTCCAACAATGCTAAAGAAGAGTTCCTTTCTAATTCCATAGTAAAACGAATATTTTGATGAATTGAGTTTAAATGACATAGAAACTCGTTGAGCGTAGAAGGACCATGTTTATCTTACCAATATTATCTTTAGTAATGCTTTAGTTTAATTCCACAAAATCAATTCGATCGCTACCTAATTACGTTTTATCTTTTAACAATGTTTTTTATGATCCAGTACGTATTTTCTCTTGTTTATTATAATTTTTAACACATATTCTATTCACAAACGCAAATTTAGAAAATAAACTTTAATTTAACACTAAAAACACAGTATAAGTAGTTTATATCACATAAATTTGTCTATACTTAAACCATTTATATTACTTGCAAATGACAGTATTAATAGCAAATTCATATAATGTAATATCATATAAAAACTATCTAAGTAATGTAGGTACCTGTTATGATAATTAGTTTTAAGAAAAGTAATATAAACACCTGCATTATAAACGTGACAAAAATTTACTTTATGATACAAGACTTGTTAATTAAGCATATGGTTTTCCTACTGGTAATGTATTCACCTCTTTGGCATACAAAGTAGCGTTTGTTATAAAATTTTAAGCAGTAGGTACAGGTAAATACACCATTATATGTATATATGTCATGCTTGTGTACGCAAAACAAACAAAAAATTTTAACGTATCCGAAAGATTAATTTTCCCATCAATTTTAAACAATTTTTTGATTTATAAGTATTTTAAATTATGTATACATAAGAAGAACGTAAATCAAAACGACTAGTAAATAACACCTCAATTGCACTTACACAGAATACACATTTTACACATAAATATAAATTTTATGTATATAGTAGATTTGTATACAATTTAAGTTACTTGAAGGATCATAAAAACTGGTTTGATTACAAATTACAAATTCATATACATATACGAATAAAAGAAATTCTTTATTACATAATATGTAAACTAAAAATGAAATCACAGTTATTGTTCATGTTATAAAGGTATTCTTTGTTTTTTTGAAGTGCCGTAGAGGTTATAAAATGCTGCGTAATGGTACGTGTGAGGTCTTTAGTGGCAGAAGCACCGTAAAAATTAAATAATTAATTGCGCCGTCACTATATATCTAATCAACTTATCTTGAATGACAAATGCGTGCTATCAAATTGCTAAGAATTTAGTAGTAGCAGCATCGTTTAACGGCAAATTTACAAATAATTACTAAAAAAAAATGTTTGTACTAAACAATAGCTGTTGGTATGTGTAAAACTATTTTCTGTAGTTATAACAAGTTGTAGAAATATTGCTTGAGCGAGTATGCAAGTTGTGCCCACAAGAAATTTAATTGTTTCAATTATGGTAGCATGCTATAAATTGCTTTCATTTATGTAAATTATTATAAGATATAACTCGACTAATTAAGATTCATGTTGTTATTCAGAAGCCATTATAATACCTTTTCACTTCAATTGAAGTGTTACTTGAAATGGTCATATTTATGGTGACATTCTTTTAAAGGATAGATTAAGCAGATTAATATATTCATTATTAATGTCGAAGTTTGCATTAAAACGTACCAATTACAACCGTTATCGGACATTTATCGAAGATATATCAATTAGTAAGTTTAATAGTAGACGTTGTAAATATCTATTGTTAATAATTATGAAAATGAATAATTAATTGTAAAATATTACAAAGATAAACTTACTGCCTACAAACCATTACCTTCTAATGCACGTTTCTATTAAATCAACATTTAATTGCTTCATAATTACCAAGATTATTACCTTTTATCCTAAAAATAACAATTATTATTATTAATATGATGTTTTAAAATGTTTAGTTAATAATATTAATATTAGAAAATAGATGATATAATTTATTTATTTATTTCCTTTATAAATTTTACAACAGGCAAATAGAGCCCAATATCGTTGAATTGAAATAAGCATTTTTAAAAAGGAATAAAAAGAAAACTGAAAAATTAAAACTAACAATGTCTCCGCAAAAACAACATCCTTTTCATAATAAACAAAAAATAAAACAAATTATCATCATAAATATTACAAAAAAACAGGTATAATTTATAAGCAATAAAATAATATCCCTTAATACGTATGTACTATTATGGCAAAAAATAGAACAGTAAAAAAACAAAAACAAATAAAAGAAAAACTAAACTTAAGATAAATTAAATTAAAATACTGTGTGAATAAACATCATATAATAAATAATATAAATAATTATAGATAATTACGTAAAAAAGTATTAGGAATGCCGAACTCACTAATTCAAAAATGCAGAAATTTTTCCAAATAAATTAGAAGTCTTTAAACTTGCAGTCAATAAAACTGAATCAAAGTGCAGTAGAAACTTTAAGACGCTTTATATCGCCAATCTTACAATTAAAAAGATCAATGTCCCTACCAACTAAATTAAATTGCGTTTGGATCCTGACTAACAGATAAGCTGAATGTCTAACCGTAGTGGAGGTCGGAGGAATAAACAATTATCTTAGGCATAATTTCAACTCAGGTGCAAAAAGATTTTCTAAGATATTAGGCGCAATTACAAGATTATTCACCACTTTATAAAGGAACACGAGGCCGGCTGAGCCCCTTCTAGTCTGTAAAGAGGTCATATTAAACTGCTTTCGAAGGACAGCAGTCGGCATATTTCTCTCCAGACTCTTTCTCTGGCTCTCATAAAATAGATACCTTAAAAAGCCATTTTGAATCACTTCCATCTTATGGATACTATCTCGTGCAAAAGTTGACCAAATCACTGATGCATATTCTAATTTAGATCTAACTAAGCTATTGAACAAAATAACAATAGCATTAAGATTTTTAAAATCCTTTGTGTTCCTCTTGACAAACCCTACTAATTTGTAGGCTTGGATTACTATTGAAGAAATGTGCAATTTAAAAGGAAGATTTTTTTCAAAAAGAACAAGACCAAATCAGCGTATATCAGCATACTTTGTTTAATTCTATAATTAAATGAAAAATTTACTTTTTTGTTAGTAAAAGTTATAAAATGACATTTATCTATATTAAGTTTTATTTTATTAACACTGCACTACTCGACCATTTGATTAAGATCTTTTTTCAAAAGCTGATGAAGATATGATTTGCTTTAAAAGTTCAGCGTCATCAGCAAACATAAGTATGGTTGAATGTTTAATTATAAGAAGCAAACCATTTATAAAAAGTAGAAATAATAAAGGACCTAAAATAGATCCTTGAGGCACTCCACTTGAGTTAACATACTCTTGAGATGTAATATCGAAAACTCCAATAAAATTTTCTCTATAATTAAGGTATGAGCTAATAAACCGTATTGTTGATAGAGAAAATAGAAATTCCATTAATCTCCCTAACAGAATGTTATAATTCACGGTTAATGGTAAAGTAGTTTGTCCTCCTGTTAGCAAGTTGTAGTTAGTTTAAGTTTTTTATCTTCTTTAGGAGGGGCAATAAAAACCACTCTAAACTGTTTTTATGGCTACGTTTCGTGCCTCTAGCGTGCACTTCTTCAGGCCACTGAAAATTTATTTACGGTAAGTGAACAACATTACACAAACGCATAAAACAACTAACTGAATTTGTTAACAGGTACAGCAAACAACAAAAAACTTACAAGAAAAGGTTACGAGTGGTGGTAGTCCACTGGTCCAATAAGCATACCGTCTAATAACTTACTTAATCTAGTTAACATGAAATTAAGTCAATAATTAAAAGAATTTCAATATATGTACAAAGAAAACAACGGACATTAAAGTTAAACAAACAATATACACTGAATGCAAATTCAAAAATAATTGGAACTATGATAAGGCTAATAGATAAAAATGACCATGAAATCGCATACAACTATAAAGCTTATCTTGCAATTTTTGAAATTAAATTATTGTAAATATTACTTAAATTATTGGTGTCGTTATTGAAATTAATGTTGTTTTTATATATGTTGATGTATATCATTTCTGATACTAACCTTTTTTTGAAATTATTTTCAACATCTAAAATTGTAGGATTGTTGAAATCGAAGGTATGTCCAGTGTTAATGTGATGGACTGCTAATGCTGTGTCTGCTTTTTTTGTTTTACAATCATAACGATGGTTATTAATCCGATTTTTTACTTTTTGTTTGGTTTGGCCGATATAACATACATTGCAATTGGTACAGTCTAGTTTGTAAATTACATCGTGCTTTTCTATTGTGTTTGTTTTGTCTTTAGTTTTACTGTACAGTGTATTATAGATGGTGTTATTATTGTATATTGCTATTTTGATGTTATTTGTTTTTAAAATCGGAATGATTCTATTTGTTAAATTTGGGACATTAATTATTTTCATGTAAGTGATGTTAGTATTAAGGTTAGTGGTAGGATTGGTGTTAGGGTCGTATTAAGATTAGTTGTAGGTAGGTTAGTTGGTGGCGGGATCACAATAGTTATGTTAGTATCAGAAAGTATTTTGTTTAATATATTTTTGGATAGTTATTCTTCCTTAATATGTTATTTAAGATGTTAAGGTTTTCTTTGTGAAATTGAGGGCTACTCAAATTTATAATTTTATTTTTCATGGTCTTTATGACATTAATTTTTTGATGGTGTGGGTGTCTCGATAAAAAGTTAATTGTTCTATTAGAGGCAATTGGTTTAGTATACCATTATGTGACTAACATATTAGTGTTAACATCCTTACTTAGTCTAACATCTAGAAATGGTAATGAACCCTCTTTTTCAATTTCAACCGTGAATTTTAGATGTTGATTGTAACTGTTAAAAATATTTAAAGTGTTTTCAATTTCTGTGTCGGGAATGCATGTAATGATATCGTCAACATAACATAACAAAAGGGTCGGTGTAAATGTCATTTTGTTTTTTACATAATTAAGCAAATCGTGCATTGCAAGACTGGCTAGTATAGGTGATGCTGGGTTGCCCATTGCAGTGCCAAATTTTTGAACATACATTCTGTCATTGTACGTAAAATAACTAGAATTAAATAAGAATTCAATAATATTGACAACATTAACTAGTTCTAATGTAGTGTGGCTCTTTAACTCATTCCAATATTCTTTTAACAGTTTTACAGAGAGCTCTTTTGTAATGTTGGTGAACAAAGATGACACATCAAATGAAACAAGCAAATGATTAGGCGGCATTAATGTGTTTTTAGTTTTAGCGATTAATTCGTATGAGTTTTTTATATTATATATAAATAAATATGAGATGTTCTGTATTATATTAGCTATGTATTTTGATAATTCATACGTAGGGGTTCCTATACAAGATACAATAGGTCTTATAGGAAGTTCATCTTTGTGTGTTTTGATCAGACCGTAAAACTTGGGAGGTGTACTTGTATACGTTGTAAGTCTTTTATATGTCTTTAAGTCAATATGTCCGTTATCGTATAGTTGTTTGCTGATTTTGTTATTGTTATTTTGAAATTTGTTAGTAGGGTCTATGTCAATTTTGGTGTAGATTTTGTCGTCATTCAGTAAAGTCAATATTTTTCTTTTATATTCATTTTCATGAATTATGACAGTAGCATTTCCTTTGTCAGACTTGGTAATTAAAATGTCTTTGTGTGTTTTTTTGAATTTCCTCGTAGATGTCACCAAAGTCTTAATAAACCGGTCTTGTGGTGTCAAGGTATTTTTTGTTTTATTATTAATAAAGTTGGTAATCACGTTGACAACTTTTCCCCTTAATGTTTCTTTTCCTTCAGCGTCATGACTAGCAAGTATGTATTCTGTGTCTTTGATTAGGTTAATTATAGGAATATTATTATAATAGTTATACATAAATTTAGGGGACAACGCTACACATTGGGCGACCTTATCAGGTAGATGTATATCGGTTAAATTGTAAATGCAACCCTGTTTGGTAATATTGCAATTAAAATGTTGACGTTTAAACAGATTCTCAAATTTGTTTTTTAGTTTAATTTTATCGTTTAACGAAACACGTTTTTGTTTATTATTTAATATTTTAGTCAAAATCTGTAAATCTGTTTGACGAAGTACCCTATATAATTTAAGTTTTAGTTCATTAATAATTTTGCTTGTCATGACGCTGAAGGAAAAGAAACATTAAGGGGAAAAGTTGTCAACGTGATTACCAACTTTATTAATAATAAAACAAAAAATACCTTGACACCACAAGACCGGTTTATTAAGACTTTGGTGACATCTACGAGGAAATTCAAAAAAACACACAAAGACATTTTAATTACCAAGTCTGACAAAGGAAATGCTACTGTCATAATTCACGAAAATGAATATAAAAGAAAAATATTGACTTTACTGAATGACGACAAAATCTACACCAAAATTGACATAGACCCTACTAACAAATTTCAAAATAACAATAACAAAATCAGCAAACAACTATACGATAACGGACATATTGACTTAAAGACATATAAAAGACTTACAACGTATACAAGTACACCTCCCAAGTTTTACGGTCTGATCAAAACACACAAAGATGAACTTCCTATAAGACCTATTGTATCTTGTATAGGAACCCCTACGTATGAATTATCAAAATACATAGCTAATATAATACAGAACATCTCATATTTATTTATATATAATATAAAAACTCATACGAATTAATCGCTAAAACTAAAAACACATTAATGCCGCCTAATCATTTGCTTGTTTCATTTGATGTGTCATCTTTGTTCACCAACATTACAAAAGAGCTCTCTGTAAAACTGTTAAAAGAATATTGGAATGAGTTAAAGAGCCACACTACATTAGAACTAGTTAATGTTGTCAATATTATTGAATTCTTATTTAATTCTAGTTATTTTACGTACAATGACAGAATGTATGTTCAAAATTTGGCACCGCAATGGGCAACCCAGCATCACCTATACTAGCCAGTCTTGCAATGCACGATTTGCTTAATTATGTAAAAAACAAAATGACATTTACACCGACCCTTTTGTTATGTGATGTTGACGATATCATTACATGCATTCCCGACACAGAAATTGAAAACACTTTAAATATTTTTAACAGTTACAATCAACATCTAAAATTCACGGTTGAAATTGAAAAAGAGGGTTCATTACCATTTCTAGATGTTAGACTAAGTAAGGATGTTAACACTAATATGTTAGTCACATAATGGTATACTAAACCAATTGCCTCTAATAGAACAATTAACTTTTTATCGAGACACCCACACCATCAAAAAATTAATGTCATCAAGACCATGAAAAATAAAATTATAAATTTGAGTAGCCCTCAATTTCACAAAGAAAACCTTAACATCTTAAATAACATATTAAGGAAGAATAACTATCCAAAAATATATTAAACAAAATACTTTCTGATACTAACATAACTATTGTGATCCCGCCACCAACTAACCTACCTACAACTAATCTTAATACGACCCCTAACACCAATCCTACCACTAACCTTAATACTAACATCACTTACATGAAAATAATTAATGTCCCAAATTTAACAAATAGAATCATTCCGATTTTAAAAACAAATAACATCAAAATAGCAATATACAATAATAACACCATCTATAATACACTGTACAGTAAAACTAAAGACAAAACAAACACAATAGAAAAGCACGATGTAATTTACAAACTAGACTGTACCAATTGCAATGTATGTTATATCGGCCAAACCAAACAAAAGTAAAACTCGGATTAATAACCATCGTTATGATTGTAAAACAAAAAAAGCAGACACAGCATTAGCAGTCCATCACATTAACACTGGACATACCTTCGATTTCAACAATCCTACAATTTTAGATGTTGAAAATAATTTCAAAAAAAGGTTAGTATCAGAAATGATATACATCAACATATATAAAAACAACATTAATTTCAATAACGACACCAATAATTTAAGTAATATTTACAATAATTTAATTTCAAAAATTGCAAGATAAGCTTTATAGTTGTATGCGATTTCATGGTCATTTTTATCTATTAGCCTTATCATAGTTCCAATTATTTTTGAATTTGCATTCAGTGTATATTGTTTGTTTAACTTTAATGTCCGTTGTTTTCTTTGTACATATATTGAAATTCTTTTAATTATTGACTTAATTTCATGTTAACTAGATTAAGTAAGTTATTAGACGGTATGCTTATTGGACCAGTGGACTACCACCACTCGTAACCTTTTCTTGTAAGTTTTTTGTTGTTTGCTGTACCTGTTAACAAATTCAGTTAGTTGTTTTATGCGTTTGTGTAATGTTGTTCACTTACCGTAAATAAATTTTCAGTGGCCTGAAGAAGTGCACGCTAGAGGCACGAAACGTAGCCATAAAAACAGTTTAGAGTGGTTTTTATTGCCCCTCCTAAAGAAGATAAAAAACTTAAACTAACTAGTTATAATTCACGTTATCAAATGCCTTGGCAAAATCGAGATAAATCACATTCACCCTGCCGTGTCCCTCCATTGCTGAGGAAACTGCATGCGTAAACACCACCAAGCTAGTTACCGTCGATCTATTTGGCAAGAAACCATGCTAGAGAGAAGAAATCTCACTCCTAAAATGACAATACACTTGTTTATGAATGAAATATTCGAGAACTTTGGAAAATGAATTCAATATAGAAACTGGTCTATAATTTAAAATTGATGAAGTATCGCCTTTTTAATGTACTGGAATTATTCGAGAAATCTTCCAAACTGATGGAAACTCAGATTTCATAAAACAAGCATTAAAAATAATTTTCAAGGGTTGAAGGAAGCCATTAGCACATAGCTTAATAACACATGTAGAAATTAAATCCGGCCCAAAAGATGTTTTGGGTTTTAATTGATTAATAGCCTCCAGCACATTTTCCTCTTCCACCTGCGCAAACAAGAACATGTCCAGTGGTGAAGAGGGATGGACATAAGTATCACGTTCATCAAACTGAGGAGGAGCAAAACTACTAACCTTGTATACCTGCTCGAAATAATCTGAAAAGCCTCTAGATATTGTGTCGCCCTTAAATATCTTATCCCCCCAACTCATTTCTTTATCTGCCCTAAGACCTAGAGATCTTTTAGCAGTAACAAAATTCCAAAAGGTATTAATACTTTCACTCGCAGTTTCACCTTATGAATATTTTTTTCACTTCTACCCGAAGAATGATAAAATTATTATTGATTTGCTTTGAAAATCTCCTTCTTCTGCTTAATTTATTTTTTAACTTGATTTTATTAATTAAATTTACTGATATACATGCGGGGAATTTTAAAGATTGTAGATTGACATTTATTTTTATTTTCGGCACTCTAAAATTAAAAATCTTGAAAACTTTATCATATAATCTATCTACAATGTAATCCACATTGCCAGCCGCACTAAACAAATTCTGTGTGGCGGCTATAATTCGTGGCCAATTAGAAATTATGGTTGACGACGGAGGAGGAACTTATCATATTTATCCCTAGGCGCCAGATCTTTCCTAGTTGCGAGTCCACCCGATCACGATGGAAGGGTTATTCCGACACAAACCGCTCGAAAGAAAACCACCAAATAAGCTTGCTTCGTATGTATATTTATGAGAGCTACATATGCGAGAAAATTACTATGTTCAGCTTTGAAATGTGAATTCGACACACAAAGAATGGGTTCAACAAGTACACGGGTACCACAAGAGTAACAAGGAAGGTTTGGAAGGCCTTTGCTAAATATTGATAAGGCCATCAATAACAGCGCGATCCTACAATATAGATATATCAGTACGTACGTGTTATCTACGGGTTCTGTGAGTTACACTAGCTAGTATAAACGATGTTTTATATAACGCACCCTGTAGTTTATAAAGTAGTTGTAAGTGACCAACTAACCTCAAATAATTAAGTGTAATAGCGGTGTGAATTTCTGAAGCTCCCCTTTTATACGTAAGTGTGGCATGACACAAATTAATGAATGAATAACTTACATAATAAATTGCTTGAATCTTAAAAACTAAATTCCGTATAGTTTAGGTAAAATAAAGTGATTGGTGAGGGTTTACCAAACCGAGAGAATGGGATCTGCCCGAGTAGTACTACGATGTCGACGTGAGAAGTTCTACTATGGTTCTATCCCTCCAAGTTTACTTTTGGCAGCTTAGGACAAACCAGCCGATAGATGTTGTCGCACGGGGTATACCATGCAGTGTGCATCCACGGCAATTAACGTGAGAGGTTTTCTCTGGATAGTATCTGGTGAGGAAATCTCACTGCTCGTTAAGGTCAAGACGATAAAGCTAGGAGAGTACATTGACGAGTAAGCTTATGAATTAAAAATGTAAAAACACTCACCTAGATGTTATAGCTTTGTCAATGTCGGTAACGAATATGTACATTGGAAGTATATACAAATATTAATGGTCGTAAATCCCGATAATACGGAAAACGTTGACGGGAATTATAAGATTTATAAAACTATCTATAACCCACAACGATATTTACAGGATGCACGAATGGATGATCCTAATATATATAGGAATTATAACAAATTTGTCAAGCCATTAACGTGCACGCCACGACCATGAAAAATACCGGAAAAGAAGAACCTTTTCGTTTTCTAAAGAATAATCTTATTTCCAAAAAAACGTATAGATAAGAAATTTGATTTTCAAGCGGGGAAATTTTTAAAACCTAGCGTAGACAACCCACCATACGCCTAAATATTGCTACATCTGCAAATTTATATTTTCTAGGTCCTCGATTAATTTTTCAAAATTTGCATTTTTAAAGTTAAACTTGGAAGCAATTGAAATCTGGCGACTAATTTTTCTAGAAGGTATAATATTGTTACACAATAGTGCCGGGTGGTAAGTATCCTCTGGAGTTAGAAATTCATCTCTAGTTACAACAGTTGACAACTGCGATAGAACTAGGTCAAGTGTATTATTATTAACATTTTTTATATCATTACATTACATAAGATCATACAAATTAACAAAGTTATTCCAGATATATTGAAACCACCCATTAATACTATTTTCACTAACCTTTTGTGGGTCTTCGAGGAAATCAAAAAAGTTATTTAAGGAATCTACAGAAGCAGTCAACATATATACAACAAGAAAGTATGAGTTTGTAAAACCCAAAATAACTTTAAAATATAATGCTTCAAAGTCAGATGCAGACTTTTACGCCACATCCACAGCCGTTAGGTTACTCCGAATTGCTAATAAAACACCACCTTCCCTTGACTTTCCCGACGATCTCAAACCTCAATCTGCCCTAAACAATGTCTATCCTACCTCCACCAGCTCACCATCAAATATATCCTGACATTTTGATAGGCTACTGTAATACATTCAGAAATTCCACTACTCATTAAAACTGCTTTTCAGTGACTGGAGACATAAAAAGGGACTGTTGCTACAAAAGGTCAAGGAAATTTCTAATTTAGAGGATTTGTACATTTTGGTATCCTAATTAATATTCCTACTTTGCGACCGTGGTCGACCGCCGCACACACCGCTATATTACAAAAATGGTACCGAAAACCAGTTTTATCTTCTCTCTACGAAACAGTTTTTAAATAAATCAATAATTCACGAGTTACAACGGAGTCAAGCTCAGCAAATGTCTACAATTAACAAAACCGCTACATTTTATCTCGAAATTTTAGTTTACTTAATACGAACTACCGTTTTTTACCCATTTCCGCACAATAAATTGACGGTGTTTACATAAATTTTAGATTACATTGTATGATTTTCTTTCAGGACGAAACGAATATTAACGAACAGGTCTTCAGATCGGAGCAGGTCAAAAATTTGTTCGGTTGGGGTCAATTACAAAAAACCCTCGGAGGGTCTACTATCTCCTCTCTCTGAACCCAATCTTTAGGAACATATACCGTCTATGCTCAGGGGAAATACGTTAATGTTAGTATGGCGATAGACGCCAAGCGGAGTATATCCATTATGACTGCTCTAGAAGATATTTGTTTGGTGTGCAAAAAAAAATTGAATGAAGGTGCTGTGGTGAGTGTGAAAGAAAGAGGCTTGAAGACTTTTCGAGAATCACGTGTGAAAGGAAATGACGGTAAAAGTGAATTCTGTGATTGTGCATGATACCTGCCGAAAACAATACACAAACAAAAATTAATTACTGCATTGAAACGTCGAGGAAGCAATGTTGCTCCCTTGCCGTCACCCCGAACGTCCTTAAGATCGGTTGTACCAACACTTAATTTCAAGCATAATTGAATTTTTATGCAATGAAGAGAGATAATTCCTGCATGAAAAAATTCTATTGTCCGCTATCATCTGGAAAAGAGGTTATCGACCAGCTACAAATGTCAATGAAGCAATGGAAGCAATCTATTCCTATCTCCAAGAAAAGTCCGAGGAATGTCGGTTCTCTATTGACAAGCTGATGAATCAAATCGAAGGAGATTAACACCAGGATAGCAGGACAGTCTAGTCAAGGTTTCTTTTATTGCAACAACAGCTTTAACACCCACAACTGTCTGCTTTTTAAACACATTATTTAAAATACTTACAAATTCGTGGCATGAAAGCAAAAAAATCGATCTACAGGAAGAGCCACTAGGAATTGTCTGAGCTGCAGCAACGATAGTCTTAGAAGACATGCGATCACAGGTATACGAAACGAAAAAGTGTCCTTCCGATAATTTTTAAAAGATATTAATACGGTCATTCCGGAAACGTTACGTGTTTTCCTTTAAGATGTTATACTAAAAATGAAGCGCGGCCTTGAATAATAAAATCTTTCTCAGTCTTTTTCACAACCTGAACGAAAAACTGGGCCACCTTCTTACTAGTTCTTGTGAATGTAATTTAATTTCTAAGATTGTTTCTTTTTAACGTGCTTTATTTCTATAAAAGTTAAAAACGAAAATTACTATAAATGTACACAACTAAACAATATTACATACCTATAAAAGAATTAGATTACACTTATGTTTCAAAACCGTAAGAAATAATTACGTATAACAAGAATAATAATCTTTATATATATAATTCTTCTGTACTTGTGTTGACAGTGAACTCCTCCTAAACGGCTGAACCGATTAGAATGAATTTTTTTGTGTGTTTTCAAGTGGATTCTAGGATGGTTTAGATTTACAAATAAACCCGGCAGATGGCGCCGCACTCGTTATCTACGTTATTTATCTATACTGCAAGTAAACTGCTGAATCGACTTGAATGAATTTTTGAGTACCTATGCATTTATTGATTCATTTCATTCATTTTGTGTATGTATTTATTCAATCCATTTAATTTTTTTGTACGCTGTGTTTTGATATTATATGTATCGCATTTACGTAAATATTGAGCGTATTATATTCAGATAAAGTTACGTGCATAGGATTTCGTTTATTTTTTAACATTTTAGTTTGAGTGTATTATATTAAGTGTGTTTCGTTATTTTGACATTTTAATTTTTTTGTACGGTGTCTTTTGATATTTCAGGTATTGTATTTCAGTGAATATTAAGTGTATTATATTCTCATATAAATTACGTACATAAAACAATGCCACGTCTTCGTGGACGAGGAGGAAATATTGGTCGACGGACTCGGAATTCACAATTACTCCAGAACGGTCGGTTGAATAGATCGGCAAAAGACAATGAAAATGTAAGAAACCAGGCTGCAATCACACGTGCTAATGAAAGTCAAGAACAACGCAACGAACGTCTTCGAGCTAATGCATTGAGACAAAAACTGGCCCGTCAACGAGTCACCGACACATTCAGAACACGTGAACAACAATGTTTGCAAGTGTATCGCGCATTGACAGGTGCATCATTTCTTCGCTTTGTGTTTGAATATGAGTCGGACATCGACTATTCGTCACATTCACAAATTGTAATCGGTGCTATGAACAAACCGGCTGCTGCTGCGCATCTGGAAAAGTTATATTGCCACCATTGAATTAGCCGCCAGAACCATTGAGAGCACTATTGGCTGAAGCTACATCTCAATCGAAATTGTTTTTTTGTAAAATTCGTGCTTTGAAAAGACATCATTTGGAGTAACAAAAATCGTTCAGAATTAGAATGGTCGCAATTTTCAATCAACGTTTAAGATTCAGGGCCAAGTGTATCATCAAATTGGTTCTTTAATGCCGATGCCTGATAACGATCCAAAATTTCTGCAAATCTACTTCATGGATGATGAAGAGCAGCAAATAAACGCACGCTGTCAGTACAACCATATCGAGCAGATGGAGGAGCAAGAAATTGTGGGTATTTTAAAACCGTTTTTACAGAATCACAATAAATACACGATATTTCACATGGAACAAACAGTCAAAAAAGTGGAAACCACGAAAGTGAGGTGTTCTGGTTGAAGGATACAACGGCATATTTATGGGAAATACAGTAGACCGATTATACACAGTCCATCCAAAGGAACGCGAATGTTTCTTCTTGCGTTTATTGTTGGTTTATGTTCCTGGACCGACGTCCTTCCAATACTTGCAAACAGTCAATGTCATTTTGTACGACACATATCGTGATGCGTGTCGCGAATTACATTTGCTCGAAGATGACTACCATTGGGATATTACACTTGCAGATGCAGCATTGAGTTCTTCTCCTCATTAAATTCACCAATTATTTGCCATATTATTGACGACATGTTTTCCATATCAAGCTTCTATCCTCTGGAAGAAATATAAAGATTCCATGAGCGACGACATTCTGCATCGCATTCGGATCGCTGATCAAGATCCCAACATTGATTTTTCGCCGGAAATATATAACGAGGCGCTAATACAGATTGAAGATAATTGCATTCTGATTTTGAATATGCCACTCATTCATTTTGGTATGGCCTCACCGCCCAGCAACAGACATCATTAACAGCGAGATTCAGCGCGAACAACAGTTCGATACGGTCTCTTTAACTACTTTCGATGAAAATAATGAGCTGATGAACAAAAGAATGTATACGATTAAATTAATTTGTCAATTGCAGTAGGACAAGGTGGATTCTTTTTTTGAGCGTTATCAACTTCAAAATACAACAGTCAATGAGATATTGTTCAAATCGATCGACACTGTTACCGATCCTGACGAAGCAGTCAACTATCCTGTTGAATATTTGAATTCACTGGATTTACCAGGAATGCCACCACATAACTTGCGATTAAAACTTGGTTCACCTATTATTATGCTTCGGAATTTAAATGCACCTAAGCTATGCAACGGTACGAGATTAGTAATAAAAAAAATTATGGGCAATGTTCTTGAAGCTACAATTTTGAATGGCAAATTTGAAGGTGAAGTTGTTCTCCTGCCACGAATCCCAATGATCCCTTCAGACTCACCCATTCCATTCAAACGTCTGTAATCTCCAATTCGCTTGGCATTTGCCATGACTATTAATAAGTCACAAGGTCAAACAATGTCGATTTGTGGGATAGATCTAGAAAATCAGGTCTTTTTACATGGCCAATTATATGTGGCGTGTTCTCACGTTGGAAAACCGTCAAGTGTATTCATTTATACTCATCACGAATTGACTAAAAATATTGTTCATCAACTAGCATTAAGATAAAATTAAACAACCATTATTGATTATAACAAATTGTTTTTAGAAAAATTGGTGTTATTTCAAAATAAAGAATAACAAAATTATTATAGTATTTGTCTTTCATTTCTTACTTTGTTTAATATCCTAATCGCTTGGTATGCAGGACAACGTCTGTCGGGTCCGGTAGTAATTTATAAATTAAATGAAATGTCAATAAAATAAGACTTGTAATCTGAATGTTGCTATGCTACCGTTTATCATAAAGGTGGAGCAGTGTTTCGACGTTTACATATACTTAATATTTTTTTGTTGAGCGCACTTTTTATTTTTTTCATTAGTAAATTGCGCCCGTGTGAAGCCGGGGCAGATCGCTAGTTATATATATTTAAAAACATATTTTTTTATAAACATTTTAATTTTTTTTGAATGGTTTAATGCGGTTTTATTGTTTTATTTTAAATTAGTTATGCTAATACTATTATATTATCGCTATTCTATACGTTTAGCACTGACCTAAACAAACTAAAAAGATAATTTTTCTTGTCACTACTAATAAAATTTTCGATGGAGAGTTTATTAAGATTTATTAATAATTATTTATTATATTATTATTATTATTATATTATTTTTAATTTTCGATTGTGTTTACTGCAAAATAGTTTTTTTAAATTTTGTATTTTTTGTATTTATGAAAAAATCTGTATTCTACATAAAACGATTTAATAATATCATTTGAGATTATTTAATTATAAGTAAGCAAATTATCTACACTAATCTTAATCAGTTTATTACGTTAGCACTGAATATTTTGAATTACTTTTTTTATTTAAGGATAAAGATTTCATACGCTTAAAAACGTTATTAATTAATATCAATCTTACACACGCAGACAAAAACAATGTATCATGATTTTAGTAGCAACGTAATTACATAAAATCTATAGCTTCCTATAACAATTTTTATGTTTAAAAACAAATTTAATAAAAAAGTTAATGAAAAAGTAAAAGTGTTTCACAAAATGGAAAGGATAGAGGCCAACCTATATTGTGAATTCATACAACGTAGTTACTTTAAAAACTGTTCTCAAACTTAATCAAGTTGCAGACATTAAAACGTACGAACTGATGTCGAAGTATGTAATTATCAAGCGCAGTAATATCTAACTGCATATAATTAACTTACAAAAGTTTTCAAATCTTGATATACTTATTAACGAAAACTGAAATTATAGAAAAAAATATGATTACAAACGTTATAAGCCAAGTCATTACGTTTAAACTTAAGCAATCGTATTTTCAAAGTACATAAATGCATTTAAGTAAAGTTTGTAGTTATTGTTTACAATGCAGTTATTGCTCCTAATTTACAGAAGCAATTATTTTCTCATTAACTTGTAATTACACCTTTAATAAGAATTACCTATGCAGGTGGTCGTTTCAACTCTAGAACGTATAGTTTAATTTATGTATAAATTTTCATACACACAAGTAACCGCGGAATTAAATAAAATTAGTTTTAAGTATAGAAACAGATAGTGTAAACAATATAATTCTCAGTATTTTAAAACTGACTGTAGCAAACAAAAAAAATTGCTGTCTAAGACAGAATTTAAACAGTGATTAAAATTATTAGTAATTTAAACTCAACTAGTAGTTTAAACTAAACAAACATTTACTCAACTCAAACAACTTACTTTATGCATCAGTCCTTCCTTAGTTTTCAAATTGCATTTATTAATTTTCGAAATTCTTTTCTTAAATCTTTTTTTACTTATTATTTTACAAATAGTGTCATATTTTATAATGAGCATGATATTTTATTTATTATTTAATAAAATGTTAGCTATTATGCAATTTAAACTAATGCATTTAATCTATACTAATTAATCAATAACAAAAACTTTTTTTATACAAACATAAAAATGTTTGCTCGAATTAGACTATGTACATGGTGTAAGCGAAGTTTTTGGCGTTTGGTTTATTTTAGAAAAGGCTTTAATTAAGACAAAATAAAAAATATTATAGGAATAATGAGATTCAAAAGTTGGCAAAGAAACATGAGAATGGCAAATTATATAAATTGAAAAATGGTCAAGTTTATTTATTTAAGAATCCGGAACGTAATAGAAATAAACTCAAAAGGTACAATACAAAATTTATTTAAAAATATGAAGAAATACAATAACAAATCAAATATATATAAGCAGTTGTGGTAAGTACTAACATTAGAATGTCTTCCGGGTTTGGACCGTGTCATTGTTGTTGTAACCGAAATTGCCAACGTTTCGTCCACTTTCGTAACGGGCTTCATCACGGCGTGAGATAAATCGCAAAACACAAACAAGCAAGCGAAATCTAACTAAGAACTTCTCAGCAACCGCAGACTTGGAAATATACTTTTCTTTATATAACGATCATGTTCTGAAATGCGAGTAATGAAGAAACGACCAATGTAGACTAAACCACATGAACAAAGAATTTAGTATACACCTTGAGATGAAAGTGTAGGAAATTTGTTTTTGTTAGAAGGAAGAATCTGAGAGATTTTGCCTGTCGAGTTGAATATGGATTTAAAACCATTCTTACGAAAGAGTTTCCCTATTTCATCTGTAACCTTGTGATTGTAGGGTAAAAAGGATTCGGGAGTAGAAATGTCCTTAGGTAATCGAGTACGGGGATGTAGACGACGATTAATAACTCTATGAATATTTCGCTTTACATAACCATTGTTCACTAAGGTTTTAGTAAGATGACGAAGTTCCGAGTCTAGATTCTTAGGTTGGCAAATAGAAAAGGCACGATGAACGATTCAATAACAGAACGTTTCTGTGCAGGATGATGATGAGACGAAGCATGAAGGTATCTGTCCGTATGGGTGGGTTTGCGATAAGCAGAATGGCCCAGAAGTCCGTCGGGCTTACGAGTCACAAGAACATCAAGAAATGGAAGAGAACCATTACTTTCGATTTCCATGGTAAATTTGATATCTTAGTGTTAATTGTTAAAATGATCAAGAAACTTAGACAATTCAAGATCACCATGAGACCAAACAATAAACGCGTCGTCAACATATCTAAACCACACTTTAGGTTTTAATATTGATGATTCCAAAGCAACCGTTTCAAAGGATTCCATAAAAATGTTAGCTACAACAGGTGATAGAGGAAAACCCATAGCAGCACCAGAAACTTGTTCGTAAAACTTGTTATCAAATTGGAAGTAAGTAGAGAATAGAAACTTATCAATAAGAGGAACCTAACTCAAGTCGTTGCTATGTTGAGATACTAAGCGAATCCTTAATAGAAACTTGAGGTTCAAGTTTTATAGTTTCTAGACGTTGAAAACATGCTGAGAGTTGAGGATGTGAGAAGAGGTTTTACCTGTAACCTCGCAAAGAATATTGGACAAGAACTTGGCTAGCTTGTAGGTAGGAGATTGGATAGTACTGACGATAGGTCGAAAAGAATTACCTTGTTTGTGAATTTTGGGAAGTCGGTATAGACGAGGTGGTTTAGAATCTGATGGGGTAAGTCGACGTTTAGTTTCAGGAGGTAGATTAGAAGATTTGATGAGTTGACTGACCTCACGTTTAATCCTCGAAGTGGGGTTGTTAGTTAGAAGAGCGTAAGTTTCCTCAGACAAAATAGAATTGATTTTCGTAACATAATCAATTTGATTCAAAACTACAGTGGCGTTGCCTTTGTCGGCTGGAAGAACAATAATATCAGGGTTTTTACGAAGACTTTTTAGAACCGACTCTTCCAACTTAGAAATGTTGGATTTAGGAATTTTAGATGATTCAAGGGTTTTACCAGTGTTAATACGAATAGGATCTCAGATGTCGCGAGGAAGATGTCTTATAGAAGACTCAACAGCACATAAAATATCTTCTTTAGGAATACGTTTGGGAGCAATCGCAAAATTCAAAAAAATATAGACACTTAAAGAAATTTTAAATAAACAATGTAAAACAAACTATAAAAATTTTAATAAACAAAAAAGAAGAAAAATTATTGAAAAAAAATAAAATAACCAAAAACTGAAAAACAAAACTTTATCTAGAAATAAAAACATTAAAATTGGTATTCAAAAAAGGACAACATGCTGCAGAATATTAGCAAGATTTTTGAAAAACTACTGAATAAGCGACGTAAAATCAAAACGCTTAAAACGCTGTGTTACGGTAAGAACTTAAAATAATTTGCCAAATTTGCTACGATAATAAAAGAAAATTTAAATCGCGCCGTAAAATGGAAATACATACATTCTTACTCGTGCGAATCTCGCACAAACAAAAACGAGAAGACTACAATTTAAGACAAGAGCAGTGATAACTAAACCATATACAAAAAAGGGACAGAAATTTATGTAAAAACAACACAAAAATTCCATATTACTTGTAACTTATAAGATTTTAAAATTCTAAAAAAGAAACAATAATTTTTTGTTTAAAAATATTATAATTAATGAGCGGAAATTGTTGCATAACAAAACGTCGCAATAAAGCGAATATGAAAAAACTTAAGTTAAAATACGTCTAAATGTAGGATTTACTCATAATTTAAATTTTTTACTAAATTGCAGTATAATTTTCAATATTGTAAAAAATTCTGAAAAATTGCAGAAACACTAAAAATTACAAAAATTGCAAAGAATTGCTATTTAGTTATTATTCAATACATAGGAGAAAATTATGCAAAACGTTAGATAAACTACAAGCGGACTCGGACATATTGTCAAAAACAAGACACGCCGCCGCCGAATGGATTCAATAACGAAAATGGCCGAAACCTCAAAACGTTATAAATATTCCTATGGATAAATTACCGAACATAGTAAAAGACGACGCTTTACAGATCGTAACCAGACGTCAAACTCGAATATGCCTAAATTCACAAATTTATCAAATTCCTTTGTAAAAAAAATGTCAAAAACGATCAAAACGCCAAAAATACTTAATGCATAGACGGGTAAAGGGGTATAAATCGGTTTTTAGTGCCCATTGAGTTAAGTGGGCTAAATACCAAGGCGTGGAAGATAGTTTTTGACCAGATGCCTGAGGGATTGCTAAAAATATACAACCGACTACTTAAGAGCCTGGAACTTCCCAAAAAACTGGAAAACTGCCAAGGTCATAGTTATACCTAAACCTCGGAAAAATTTAAAAGTCAGTAGTAGTTATATACCTATTACTTTAATTAACGTAGGGAATAAAGTATACGAGAAAATAGTGAATAAAAGATTGCTGAAGAAATTGACCGTTAAACATGGACTATCAGATGATTAGTATGGGTTTAGGAAGAAGACGTGTGAAAGAACTAAAAAATTAGATACATTCCAGGAAGCACATGTGGTTTTTGATAAAAAAAGCGTTAAACGCTGAAAAATGATACTGTGTAACCCGCGTTTGGTTTTGTGTTTAATTGTTTGTGAAAGACTAGGTATTTGTATTTTTTTTATTTATTTCGTTTTTTTGAAGGTCATTTAAGTAACTTCGCATTAACTTATTTAAGGAATTTCACATTTTTAAATTCTTCTTAATTTTTTATTGTTATTTATTAAGCATATCTTTAGTACGTATGCACTTAAATCATTTAAGACGATTTAATTATCATACGCTTTAAGTACATTTTATAATTTTTGAGATACGAGTAATTTGATATTTTTAAGAAGCTATTCACTATTAACAGTATTGTTTATTTATTATTATCTTTGCTTACAATTGCAAGTACGATCTGGGAAACTTCGTCAAACTTACGTAAAATTACGTTTCGTTTTAATTATTATTTCTTCTGGTTGCATTTTTATTATAGGGGATTTCTTTTTGTTACCGTGGAGATTCGGCGTCGGTGTCTTCCCGCCTCGGTAGAGAGGTGGACGTACTTAGATGTAAGCTGGTTGGCAATCCCCCAGACTCAGAGGACCATTAAACGCTAGAAGTTTTTCTGCGCCAACACCTGTTACTCCTGCCGGCCGGGAACGCTGTTTTTATTCATTTTCTGCGGGATCGGAAGACCATCTCCATCGTTGCGTTGTATGTTAATTGGTTGCGCCGGAAGGGCCCTGCGGCAAACGGATGGCCTTTGTTGGGATAACATCAAGGAGGGTCCCGTGATGCTGCTGTTGATCGTCGGGATGAGCATAGCGTCGTGGTGGAGCAGCTGGCGCTGGTGCCAGATCAGGAGCGGCGGCGGTTGCTGATGTTGGGCCTGCGGTTTAGTGCCGGCTATAGATTGTGGACGCACCTGGCCTAGTCGGTGTTAGGTCGCTCGATCTAATGGGCGTTGGTGCCAGCGGGTTGTATGATTTTGGCCAGGCCTATCCATTTGGGTGCTAAGCGGCAACGACCGGTGTCTCAGTTCCGCTCCCTTACTAACGCGTCGTCGGCGTAGTGGGTGGCGGTCGGACCGTAGTTGGCGTAGCGAGATCGGTATCTGTGCTGGTTACGGTGGACTCGACGGATTCGGTCTGGTCGCGGCTTTGTCGTAGTTGTTGGGCAGACGTCAGTCTCCTGGTCGTTGTAATTTGTAGCTTAGAAAAGTGCCGTGGTTTTGCCGAAAACTCGCATTTCGATATTTGTATCGGGTTCTTCAGGATGTCCCGCCGTACAAAATTTTGCGTTAATTCGGAGTCGAAAATAGCTTTCTACTCTCGGTCCTCGATGCAAATTATTGTCTTGGGCAGGTTCGGACCGATGTACAGCGCGTTCAGGGCCGGAGTGTTGTGGTACTCCCTCGGCTGGCTTTTTGGAACTTGTCTCTGTGCGAGCTCTGGGCAGTCGCAATTAATGTCGCGCTCCGCACAGTATTGGCATCGCGGAGCTGCGGTTGTCTGATTGCCCGTTAGGTTGCCGGCGTCGGTCGGGGCTCAGTTGTCTTATTGCTTCTCATTGCAACTTACTCCGTTCTGGCTTTTTTTACTAGCGCCAACAAGTTGACTGGAGTATGGTCAATGAAGTGCAATTGGAGAACTGGTTTTAGCTGACTGACCTACATTTCGATGTCTTCTTTGGGGTTGATGCCCAGGCGCTGTGCAAGTAGCTTTTTTGTGTCGAGGAATTCGGCCGCTGGTTCGCCTTGACCCTGCTTCTTCCCGTAGTACTAAGTTATGAGCTGGTTACGGGCGGCGACGCTGTCGTATTCGTCGCGTAACAGCTCGGCGAATTCTTCTACCGTGGTGGCAAAACTGGCGTACGCTTTCCACCATTTTGTGGCGGCATCGCGCAGGCAGCTGGCGGCTACTTTTAGTTTTGTCTTATCAGTGCTTTCTTCTTTAAGAAACGGCTTTATTTCTTGCAGGAACTTGTCGGGGTCTTCTAATAGCTTGCCCTTAAAGATTGATGTCGCTTTTTCTTCCGGCCACGCGGCGGTGAGGCATCGCAGCATATGGTGTGCTTCATCTAGCGATAGCTTCGTTTCTTCTTTGATTGTTTGGGCGCTACTGGATGTTGATGTGCCGTCATCCAGTACGGCTGCTCGGGTTGTTACCGGCATCTTTTCTTTAGCTCGTCAGAGGTGGTTTGCGCGTGGGTCTGCAGCGCGTTGCTTGCTACCTCGATGTCCTCGTTGAAGTTAGACCCCACGTTCTCGGGCCGCCAATTGTTACCGTGGAGGTTCGGGAAAGGCGTCGCGACGTTGAGGTCGGTGTCTTCCGGCCTCGGTAGAGAGGTGGACGTTGGTTGTAAGTTGCGTTTGTTACGACAGAAAGCAAATAAGCAAAGTGTAATAAACACGATTTTATTCTACTTTATTTTACAACTAATATATTAATACATATAGAAACAAGTCGTATCAATATTAAAATATAACGCGAGCGACGTACTTAGGCGTAAGCTGGTTGCCGATCCCCCAGACTCAGAGGACCATTAAGCGCTAAACAGTCGAACACCTGTTACTCCTGCCGGCCGTGAACGCCCTACGGCAAGCGGATGGCCCTGGTGGAAACAACATTTTGAAATATCTGTTGACAGTCCGTGTATCGTTTTTAAAGGAAAAACAGTTTCTATTTATTAACGCAGTTGGATACAAACTCTCTTTCAGAATACAATAAAATGTGGCAGTGCCGGGGTTTCTCTAAATTCAAAGTAGCAGGTTGCGGGTTTAAAATGTGTTAGTAAAATAGTTAAGTTGGAAGTTTAATGCTCAATTTTGTTTTGTTTAACAAATTCTATCCTTTATCAAAAACAATTATTTTCCGGTAAACCTATGGATGGAAAAAAATTGTATGGATGTAAGTAACAAATGGAAGCTGTGAAGGAGACAATCTTAAAGTATTTTATCAACATTGTTGCGAGATACCTACAGAATAAGAAAATGAAACTCTGTACGACAGTGTCTTGCAGCTACTATTGCTTGCAGGAGCAAATACATTATTGGTCGCGAACGATCTTGTGCTTAAGACGGAGGATGTAACAGCAATAAGAATAAATGAGAACAACGCTATGGAAAAAATTTTCGAATGGATGTTGAAGCACGAGCTAAAACTAGCCACTCAGAAAGCAAAACCAATGGCCTTGACAGAACTGTCTACCTGGGGATTGCTTTCGACAACAGCTACAACACGGAACAACATGTGCAATACGTCACTAAAAAATACTCAAAAATTATAGCTTTGCTGACACAGATGTTGCCGAACATCAAAGGCCCACCATACCTTAAAATACACAACGTATAATATTTGATAATGCTATATGGAGCATCAATCTGAAAGAAATCTATGCGCTTCGCATATAAAAATAAAAATAACAAACTGCAGCGTAGGATTTTGCTCAGAGTTGCCATGGCATATATAGAACTACCTCGGAGGCGGTCCTGCAAGTAGCTACAGGATGCTTGCCGATAGACTTCCTAATCAGATAGAGAGCTGATATTGAGAACATGGCCCTGGCGCGAATCCAAACTAATAAAGAAGGAATAAGAAGTACATAGAAGAATTGCAACATAGATGAAATACAAATGAAGATAACGGATGGATAAAAAGACTAATCCTTAAATTATACCCCTTTTTACAGTGTAAGCATAAAATGTTAAGCTCTTTATTTACACAAGGGCTAACGGGATTTTTTTATGAAATACCTAAAGAGAGTCGGTAAACCAATATATGACAAACCTAGATATTGCTACCAAATCGATGATGTAGAGCACACTATAATAAACTGTCCAAGATGGAGTAAAAAAAAGTGAAATTACGTGAAAATATATGGTTCAGTACGGTAAAGGATCTGATCTAGGAAATAATTAAGGAAAAAAGATTATTGAATACAGAAAACTTGTCAATTGTAAAAATCGTGACAACCAAAAAGAAGGATGAAATGATCTGGCAAACCTCAAATTTAAACATTAGTAGTAGTTATGGTTAGTAGGGCTACAGTCCGGTAAAAGTCGGTAAAAACGAACTAAACTAGTATTAGACCAGACAGTATTTTCTGTGTGTATATAGTAAAATAAGATCCATTAAAGAAGAGGAGAACTGAAAGAATCCTGGTTCCAATCTCATATGTTAAACGGTTTCGGTACCAGGACGTGTAAATGTGGATTGTTTTAGTGGGTAGGGAGCAGTCAAAAGTAAACTGTCGGACTACCATACTTTCTAAGTTATCTTCCCAGGGGTTTTTAAAGAGCATTTTCAACCACAAGAAAAAGTTGTCTACTCCGTGTGTCAAATTGTAAGCTGTCCCTGGGTGTAGAAAAATGCGCTTACTGATATCAAATTTACGGGATAACTATAAAGATATTGATCCTTTATCGGATCGATAAGACTTTCTAATATATGTTTACAGTCTTACATCTTGCAGTTATATGAATTAGAGAGATTAATATAAGTTGCAAACAGGTTGTGTTAAAACCGCACCAACACGGATAGTCAATAAAAAAACTGAAAGTAAGATTAATATAGTAAAACGTTCAAGAAATTATTCTTAAGTTTGAGAACCTTCACGAAGTTTTTATCCATTTCCTGAACGTTCACCGAAAGATATAGAAACTTCTCGAAGGATGGCCGGAAATATATAAAAGCGACACAAACGAATCATAGTTCAGTTATTGCAGTAATGTGAAGACGCCAGTGTTAGGAAGATTATTCAAGTCTAAATAAATAATAACGCGTGTGTTCGAGATAAATTTACGGAGTATAACCTTGTACGTGATTTTAAAGTAAACAATAAGGGTTAAACTAAAGTTATGCGATAGTGATATATATATATACAGGGTGTTAATAAAAAAACTTTACACACTTTAGCAGGTGATAGTAGAGATGAAAACAAGAAAAAAATTCTAATACACTTAGGTCCAATACTCATTGCTTTTCGAGACATGGAATTTTTAAATTTTTATTTACACCTCTTATGAATGCGATATCGCGTTATCTGCGATAAACGAACAATCGCAGAATACATGTCAATCAACATTTTGTAACAAATTAACGATGAAATTACTTATTGCTATTTAAGTTAGTCTTATTTTTGCAATGGTTCAATTTACATGTGCGGAGTACGCCGATATGCAGTTATGTTATGGCGAAGCTCATCGAAATTCGCTAGAAGCTAGACGAATTTATCAGCAGAGATATCCTTTGAGGCATATTCCATCTCATAAAACTTTTTAAGAAGTCGCCAAAGGTTAAGCGAAACAGGTTGTTTTAAACCGCCAAAATCAGACAGTGGCAGACTTCGTAGGGTACGTATGCCAAACACCGAAGACATTATTTTGCAAGCTGTAGATAATGATGACTCATGTGAGTACCAGGCGAATAAGTAGAGCTGTCGGCGTCAATCATGTATCTGTTTGGCAGAACCTTAAAGAACAATTACTTCATCCGTATCACTTCCAAAAGGTTCATCATCTACGGAGAGAGACGGACTACCGTCCGCGTATCCAATTTTCCCAATGGCTGGTACATGAATGTAACATAAATCCAAATTTTCTTGGAAACATTCTGTTTACAAACGAAGCCTGTTTTACTCGTGATGGAGTTTTTAATTTTCACAATATGCACGAATGGCCAGATGAAAATCCGCACGCAATTCATGTTAAAAATCATCAATTTGGATTTTCGATAAATGTTTGTGTAGGCATGGTGGGTGATTGTTTAATTGGACCATTTCGTTTGCCGAATCGGTTGAATGGTCAATCCAAAGTTAACTTTTTACGTGACAATTTGAACGATCTACTGGAGGATGTGCCATTAGATGTTATTATGAACATGTGTTTTATGCATGATGGAGCTCCAGCCCACTTTTCGCGTATAGTAAGAAACTATTTAAATTAACGGTTCGAAAACAGATGGATTGGCCGGGGAGGACCTGTCGCATGGCCACCAAAATCTCCTGATCTAACGCCCTTAGATTTTTTTGTTTGGGGGTACTGAAAAGATCTTGTTTACGCCACTAAAGTGAACACAGAAGATGAACTTTGGCAGCAAATTGTATACGCCTGCCAACAACTAAGAACTCTAGGTGTTTACCATCAAGTGCGTGCGCCTCTTCGACGACGGCTGCAAATTTGTTTACAAGAGCAAGGACGACAGTTTGAACATCTTCTGCGATAACTTTAGAGTGCGCTAAATGCGTTGTTTGTTGTAGTTTTTTTTGTAAAAGCTCTATCTCGAAAACCAATGAGTATTGGACCTAAGTGTATTAGAATTTTTTTCTTGTTTTCATCTCTACTATCACCTGCTAAAGTGTGTAAAGTTTTTTTATTAACACCCTGTATATATAAATTAGTATGTTTTTATTAAATATCCTTAGATTTAATTACTTCGGTTAGTTATAAACGTGTACAGATTTTTAGTATACATAAATTAGTTTTGATAAAATCAGTTTCAAAAACGTTTAGAAACAAATAGGTCTTGGAATCGAACAATATTTGGAGAACTGCTGCGGGAGTCTAACTCAAAAAAGTGATTTAAAGAATAAGACTGAAGTGTTTTAGTAAATCGTAATAATAAAACATTTTCAGTTTGAGGTTTTGTGTTTGGTTAACAAATAGTATCTGCGTATAGTTTATATTAAAACATCGAATAAAATGCTACCAACATTTATAATACATTAATTTTAAAACTATATTCTACATTAAACACTGTCAAATATCAATTATATTTACTTCGAATCGCTGGTAGAAAAATTAATGTAATTTTTAGGAATCTATAATTAGAAGTACGTGAAAAAATGTAGGTGGTTGATTTTGTTTATGTACCCGAATAATGTATAAACAAAGATTCTGTATAGAGTAAGTCTGTAATTTAATAAGACAGGTTATATTAATTGGTATTTTGACATGTTTATTAGCTGTCGAAGATTTATGACTAGCGTGTAAGCCTATATCGGGTACATCGTCCCTTGGCTCCTAATCTAAACTTGAAACGAAATTTGTAGGGGCCTAAGCTAATGATAAAAAATTAATTACTTACTTTTACTGCGATAATCGCTTGTACATTCTCACGACTGGAACTGCAGTTAACAGTTTAAACGGCAACAGTTACGTTTGTATCAACCAAAACTAAAAAACCGACCGAATAATCAATCACCGTGTATTTATAGATGTATAAAATTATAAGACATGCTGTTATTTAAAATTTGTAAAGTGTTGACAACTAAAGAGCGTTCGTTACAGTTACTTTCATAATTAACTTTTTTCCATAATGAGTAATGCGAACGTCAAAATTATTAATGACCCGCTTTCTTAATGCAAGCGATGCCTTAAGAAGTTTTTAAATTTTGAATTTGAAATTGAATTAAATTAACGCCATATCTTATTATGCTAACATGTATATATTAATCTTCAAGCATTTATTCTATTAAAACTTTAGTGTAGTTGCGTTACCATTTAACTAAAGAGTTTAAAATGGAGATACAATACGAATTATGCACTAAAACATATTTTAGTGTTTAAAAAGACAATTTAAAAGTTTTGTATAATGTTTGAAAACAAAAATTAAGTGTATTGTAAACTAGTGGCAAATACAGTGCTACATAACTTTTAAAAAATGTACAGATTAATCTGATGGCAATTTTATTCACCACAGAGCAGTATCTTTTGCTATTGAGCACCTAATTCAAAATTTATCTCTTTTGAGCATAAGAATATACGTACTATAAAGATATTTGTAAGTAAAGACATTTTCAAATTTTGTACACGAGATGGACTAGTTCAATATATGGTCTTGTAATGATACCATTTCCTCGTTCAAAATTGTACAAATTCTATGTGAGAAAATCAGATTTTTTTTCCGTAAAAATAATCCATGTCAATCATAAGAAAAACTACAAAATTTATTGATGACGATGAAATTGATGGTCAAATTATATGAAAAATTGCGAAAGTGCCATTTAATGTCAGGTTAAAAACATACTTAAATAATCCATTAATATTCAAAATAAACTAGTAGAAATAGCAAATAATCCGGTAGTTTGTGTTAATGCCTTTAACCAGTAATTTGGTACGGTTAGTACAAGGATGACAATGACTTTGCCAGTAATCGATTTATATTGATAAGGTATCTCTGAAACCATAGATCACCTCAAGAAAGGATAAGGTCTTGGATAGAACAGTGTTACCGTAAAAATGATTAAAACAATTACATAATATATTTTTATATCTCTAATCTAAGCTTTTTAATTGGTATATCTTCTAAATCTTTAAAAACATCAAAATCACACCTATCTATAAAAGTAAAAATGTGATGAAAAAATGAAATAATTTAAAAAGTAGTTGCAAACCACTTACAAGATTTCTAGAAAAGATAATCCTATAGACAGACAGTAGTTTCCGGACGAGTCTATGCAATAGACGCAATTTCCTCAAAGATATACGCTTTGTTAGAATCTTATAAAAAACTCTAATCTATATTTTTATAGTTGCCTTTTTTTTTAATACCGTGTTCCATAACTCGTTTGAAAAATCCGGGAGTACTAAGGATAACACTCGACTGGTTTGAAAGTTACACACACGTGAGCAAATAACGTGTAAAGTTAAGTTTCTTTAGTTAGAACAAACTACGGCATCTATTAAGGAACTGCTCTCGGTCTAGTGCAGTATATGGTATTCAGGAATGATTTTAATCCTCTTGAGAAAGAAATTTTAAGAAAATGCTATTTTTTTGCTTTTGACTCAATCTTATTATTCTTTGTTTTTGATGGTTCCAATGTTCAACAGTTGCAAAACTCACAATAAACATTAATTATTCATTATATATTATATGAATGCACACTCCCAATGCAATAACAAAAAATTAAAAGTAAACCCAATAAAATACCATGGCATTTAAATTAATCACCAGCTAAATTACTAACAGAACGAATAAGTTAACCTTTATATTAACAAGACTACGTCAAATTGTAAGAGTATAAAATTCTTGTGGGGATTTTTCTTTTTTAATTATTTAATTTATAAATAATTATATGAAATTCACACTGTAATTTTCCGCCAGAGACGCATGAAGGGCTAAGAAGTTACGTTTAGTTAAATTTAACACAAGAAATTCCCAAAGAGGTCACAAATTCTATTTAATATTACTGATACCTTGCACTCTATAAAACCTACGTCCACCTCATTAAGTTAACTTTGAATCTCATATTCAAACACTCCGCTTCTAAAGCTAACTTTAATATTTATTAATTAAACTGTTCGCTTATAGACCGACCACACAGTGTAATGAGATCTCCGTGGCGCCGTTCACGATGCGACTTCTGTTATATCATCCCGTTAGTATTCTCAAAAAAAACTCCGTAGCATAATAATTCACTCTTTGTTACAAGCTTATAGGTCTTACAAACCTTGCACGGCCAATTCACACACTTGGAGATAGGGGAGGTTCAACGAAATAAGAGTTAAAGGGCGCCAGATCTTCTATAAGTCAAGCTTCTATCTCGATCAGGACAGAAGGTTCAAGCCTGTAACGAATTCCAGGTTTGTAATCCTTGTTGCACTGGTGTTTGTGTAACCAACCAAAAGGAAAGATGTGTTACCATAAAGAAAAGATAAAACAGGTATAACAACTTTAATTTAATAATGTGGAGTATTAACAACTATAATTCAGTAACGTAGAGTATTAATAACTATAATTCAATAACGTAGAGGATTAATAATGATAATTCAGAAATTTTTGTGGTACATTCTAAATACATAAATGAAGGAAGGGTCAGCAACCCACAATACATAAGTTACACCTCGGGTGTCGATAAGCCAAGAAAATTTCCCATTAAATAACGAAGGTTCACAGCATGCAATATCACAGAATTAGATATTGACAATACCCAAATGGTATTAAAACTATTGCAATTGCGTATGCTAAACAAGTTAAATTTCGTGAGTGACCTTCTTTGACAGCGACATAATAATTAAAAAGAGAACTTACCCACAATCCAGCACTTTCCCGAAGAAAATGTTTTCCTCGTTGAGTAGCCTGAAATAGTATGAATAGCAAATCGTGTCAACGCAATGACTCACCAAAGTCGAAGTTTACAAAATTGTTAATAAAAAAAATTAGATGTAAGAACCCGATATATCGAATGCTGTTCCTCGCAATTATTAAAAGGTGGGTATCGCAATCCACTGATGCCTAAGAAGTAACATTCGTTTTCGGTGTGGATAATAGGCCTTCAATTATTTATCGAGATTCATTCTTCATTGTTCTTAATAATTGAATCAAAACATGTGGCCAAAACGTGGCGGAACGGCTATCAAATTAAGAAAGAAATTACAAAAGAATCCTAACAAAACGGTAAATATCTTACCCTGTGACGAATAAATTACTTTAACTACGTAATGAATTTATAACTTTATTTCCATCACAGTTGATGTTATAAATTTTTAGATTTAGACGACACAGGCCATTTTAGGTAGTTGACAGCTTAAAAAGACCGCAAGATGTTAGTAACCAGAAAGATCGGCAGAGGGCGTCAAAACCGGAATCTAATTTTAATTCAATATACAGGATATTACGTTATGAAATTTGAAATTTTTGCACGCAACAAACCTTAACCTACGACTGAATTTTATCGTAAACCGAACCAGCTTTGATAATTTGATTAACTGTAGTATTGACCCGCAGCTCCGTTTCGTGGTTTTAGTAACATTACTCGCTCATTTAATGTAAAGACCACCAGTAAAGTATAATTTGAAAGCCGGGATTAACCTAAAATAATTTTCAACTGCAACTACCACCATTTCAGTTATTTTCGTTAGTTAATTACTTAGCCGTAATACGTTTTCTACTTAAGAATAGACATGTCCAGGATGCTGTGAAACAACCCATACGATACCATTTTATTATTTTTTTTTCTATACCACAGTTTCATAATGAGGTAATTTGGCCTACGCTGTATGACCGGATTGACACTACGTCAATTCGGTCATACGGTTTTCTGTCAAATGTAATTATAAGACGGAAAACGACAGTTCGTTCAGTTATCTTATTACTAAAATGTATAAAAAAATTTCAAAGTAAAGGTAGTTTGACAGCATCCTGGACATCTTATACAAAACAGAACTACTAGATGGCACAGCAGGCATCTCTAAGGCTTAATTACCGCCGCTAGTATAATCAATTTATACCAATTTAACTTTTATTTATTTTATTATTATATTTTTGTTTATTATAGTTTGAACCTGGCACTTTTCAATTCTCCGACTTGATGCTACCTAGAAAACCGCAGTAAGTTGCAAAATAAAAAGAAATCAGCCGTAGGTGGCCACAAATATTGAATACTGACACACTCAGGAAGTTGTACTATAGCCTTTGTCTAATTTGTTCTCAGTCATGGTTTACTGTTGCAAGAAGCCGTTTGTGCCTCTTTTTGTATCAAACTGAATTAAGAAATTTATTAAAATATTTAAGTATTCAAATGTACATACCGTCTATAAATATCACTATTATATTTAGTTTTTTCAACCCAGTAAGACTTTTTAATTTTATAGGTTTTTTATTTGCGAGCTCGTAAAATTTACAACAATATTTCCCCCTTCCTTCATCGACCACAAACGAGAATTATTGCTCACACATATTCCAAGAGTCAGTTTTTCTTAAACTGTAGTCGGAGAGGTGTACTCAAAACTGTTTGTTGTATGCGTATATATGTTACGTGCACAATTTTTTCACATTTATATAGCAGAATGTGTTTTTGCGTTTTAGAATTGTCTCATTATGGCCCGTAGACTACTTACGCAAAAAGTGCTGCAGAAAATTTATTTGATGAGGCAGAGCAAGACAACGAGACTTGCTATCGTTCAAATTGGCGAAACCGAGCAACAAATTAAAGATCGAACATGAGATATCTTCAGAGGAATCTAAAGAAGAAGAATTAGCCCCTCAGGAGTCTGTTTCTATTGAAAAAAATATGTCAACAAAATGGCGTCCGAGCAAATTCCGTGTTCTATCAAAAACCAATAGATTAAACATAGTAAAATTGCCCGCAGGTGTCACTCAAAGAACTCGCGGCATTGAAAACGAACAGGATGTGTTCTTCCAAATTATTGACATTGCTGTGATTGGCGATGTCTTGAAATACACAAATATGTATATTGATCAGCTAAGAATTGACCACCAATATTCGAGAGATCAGGATTCCAATAACATCGATAGGCATGGGTTTATAGGGTCTACTATATTTGATAGGTATAAAAAAATCAACTACACAAATGTGAATGAGATTTTTACGAGCGACAGCACTGGCATTGAATCACAAGAGCCGTCATGAGTTACAGGAGGTTATTATTAATTACACGTTGCTTGGGATTTGATGACCAAATTACAAGAGCCGAAAGAAAAAAACTCGACAAACTGGCAGCGGTTTAAGACTTTTATCAAGCGTTTGTCAACAATTCCAGATAGGTGATCAATTTCAGCGAATACGCTACCATTCATAAGATGCTGCATAAATTTAAGCGTCGCTGTAGTTTTGTGCTGTATGTTCCTAACAAATCAGCAAAATACGAAATAAAGATGTTTGTGTTATGTGATGCCAAAATTTATTATACATTCGAGCTAGAAATATGCTGCAGAAAACAACCAGATGGGCTATTTGCGGTCTTTATTTCCCCGGCAGACGTTGTAAAGCGTATAATCACAACCATAGAAAACTTAAATCGGAATTTGACCATCGATAATTGGTACACAAGCGTACCACTCGCTGCCTATCTGCACACAAAAAAAATAACGGTTGTGGGTACTATAAAGAAAAATAAAATTGTAATCCCAAAAGAATTTTTGCCGAATAAAAACAGGACTGCGCAATCCTGTGTTTCTGGACAAATATAATAATTCCTATGTGCCTCAAAGAAATAGGGCTGTACTACTCTCAACATTACATGACGACAACCCGACACCCGAAAGCCCCAGATTATCCTAGACGTAACGTAAGAAAAGGCGGAGTGGACACTGTAGACAAAATGTGTACCTACTACTTACTCAATTGCTAAGATAACAAAAATATGGCATCGTGTTGTTTTTTACACTCTGCTGTATATTGGAGGCATACATACTAATGATTTATTTAAATTTGCCTGCCCAACAGAAGTTTCTACGCTTCCAAGAATTTTTTAACGAAATTCATTCAGTTTGATGAAAGAACACTTTATCTTCAGATCAAATATTAGAAATTTACCTCAAGATATAAGTTTCTAAAAGTGAATTACGCTTGGCCTGTTCATCTTAGAAGAGAAGAAGACATCGTTTAAAAACGAGGTGTATGTCGCTCGTGTGTATTGAAGAAGAAATATTTTTTTAAGTGTTGCTTGTTTTTTTGTTCATTCAAATGAATTGTTTTTTTTAGTACTGTGATATATATTTTTTTACGTTCCCCATTCCAATTTCTCAACATTTGCGTAACAAACGACACCTTGCCTTTATGATATTGGTGTAGAAAAATTCTTTTTTCCAAGTAATGCCATAGACAAAGATAATATGATGAATAAAACCTTAACATTAAATTTAAGAGTATGGCATCGTTTAGAAAAAAAAATTATAAATAATTTAGATTCTATCTACATATTTTTGTTAGCAATTTTGTTGAGTTAATATAAATAATGTCTATTTTAATTTTCTAATGTTTTTTGAAATTTTTTTAGCTGTTGTTGTTCGCATGAAAATACAGTGTAAAATTATGTATACTTATAGGATCTGAATTTTGGAAATTCATAAATTCCGTCAGAAAAACAATAAATAATAGAAACAAAAATGTTAAATATAATATAATTACGGCATACAAAAATCAAAAGTAACAGATGTCATCCAACGCATAGGCACAATAAGATGGAGCTGAGTGGGCAACATTAGAAAAACAAATGACAACAGATAGAGGCATCGAATAATAGAATAGACACCTGGGCAAAATAAAATAAATGGAGGCCGGCCACAGAAAAGATGGACGTAAGATAAAAAAAATAGCTGGTTATAATTAGTTACAGACGACTAATGAAAGAAACCATGAGAGAAATTTAAAGAAGCTGTACATCCGACGATGGATGAGAAAGTATTTTCTGTAATTGACACGAGTGCGGGTTTTTGGCAGATTAAATTAGATAACGAGAGTTCAGAATTATGTGTTTTTAACACACCCTTTGGGAGATACAAGTTTCTAGGAATTCAATTTAGAAAACGATGCTCCAGAAGTTTTTTAAAAACGAACAATAAAAACTTTTGGTGGTATTGATGGAATACAAATTATATTTGATGACTTAATTATAGTAGGAATAGATGAAGCAGATCACCATGCAATATTAGATACAGTAATGAAAAGGACTCAAGAAGAAGAAGTTACAGTTCAAAGTAAAATAAGTAAAGTACATGGGTAATATTATAAGAAAAAATAGAATTATTGCCAATTGGACAATTAGTGAAATAGAAACGCCAAATAAAAATGATTTAAAAAGATTTTTAGGTATGGTGTATTATTTATCACAATTTATTCCCAACTTGTCGAAAGTAAATGCGCCTCTGCGAGAAATACTGAAACATAATGTATTATTTGAATGGGACAAGAAACGACAAAATTACTAAATTACTAAAGACAACATTGTCTAACACTCCAGTTTTAAAGTATTATGATTCAAAATTACTAGTAGTGTTGTAAACAGACGCAAGCGCAAGAGTCACACCTAATTACATATGCTTCTAGATCATTAAGAGAATCGGAAGAAAAGTTTGCACAAATCGAAAAAGAACTGTTATCAATAGTTTTTGGAACGGATGTTATCATTATGTGTATGGAAGACCAGTCATTGTTCAATCAGATCGTAAACCTTTTGAGGCAATTATTAATAAAAAAATCTACAAAACAACAAGCTGATTACAACGCATTAAAATTTTTTAAATATGATTTTAAAATCACATATACTCCTGGTAAGAAAATGTATATGGCAGATTCGCTATCTAGAACCTATTCGAAGAATTCCGTCACAGATGATAAAGAATTAGAATCCGCAGTAGACATAATTTCAAAACATTTGGCAAACTTAAATGAGAAAAGATTAAAGATGCAATTAGCTACAAAGCAAGACAAAACCCTGCAAAAAATTATAAAATATTATAAAAAAGGAGGGCCGAAACATCAAACAGAAGTGCAACAGCTAGTAAAACCTTATTGGAAATTTCAATCAGAAATTACTGTAGATGATAATTTATATTTGGAAAAGCTACTAGTTCCAAAATAATTAAGAGATAAACTTTTTACCCAAATACATAATGGTCATCAAAAAATGGAAAAATGCAGCAAGATCAATAGTTTATTGGCCTGGAATTACACAACAAATTGAAGATACAGTATCAAAATGTTAGGTATATGAAAAATATCAAAAATGTAATAAAACAGAAACCTTAATTCAACACGAAATACCAAGGAGGCTATGGCAGAAAGTAGCATCAGACATATTAGAATTTAACAATATGATTTTTTTAGTTGTAATAGATTACTACTCAAATTGGTTACAAGACTTCAAGAAAAAACAGCATTATAAATCTCACTTAAATTTAAAAAAATATTTTCTAGAAATGGAATACCGGAAGTTGTTTCAGCCACCATGCCGTATAAATAGCTTTTTGTTTCATAAATTTGCAGAAGATTAGGATTTTAAAATAACGTCAAGCCAAGATATCACGATAACCAAAATCGAATGGAATGGCACAAAGAAAAGTGCAGTTAGCAAAGAATATACTACGAAAAGCAACAGAACTCATAACGGCCTTTTATGAAATATTAATGGCATACCGAAATACTCTTATCAAAGCTATAGGAATATCACCAACTCAAGCTATGATGAGTCGAGTAGTAAGGACAAAATTACCTACAACGAGTAAATTACTAGAACCAAAAGTGATCAAATATGCTAAATAAAAAAAATGAAGAGTAAAAGAGATCAAGGAAATATTAAAATCAACAAGTTAAAGATTTGCCAGATTTAGAAAAAGGACAGAGTGTTATGGTACGAAAAGGGAAGCAGTTGGAAAAAGCTCAAGTTATGCAGAAGTTAAATATTCCAAGATCTTATATTGTAAGAAAAAAATATCAAGAATATGGAAGAAACCGATTTAAAGACATCAGCAAACAATCCTTCTGTTTTCAATCCTGACCCAGAACCTGAAATCTCAAATCCTAGTTCATGTCATTCTAAGGAGACTAACAGTGTTGAAACTAATTAATAAAACTGGTTTTCAAATCTTCGATAAAGGAAAACTAGAATCTTGGTTAATATTAAAAGGATTTTTAATTACTTTAATGGATTCCCTAATTTTTTTGCTGATAGTATATAGAAACATTCGTCTACATATTTTACTTTTTGACAAAGAAAAAGTTTTATTCACATTTGACATGAACCCAAGTGTTGGTACAGATATGTTGGATGACATTTGGCAACATACTCTTTCTACGCTCAGCGAGTTTTTATGTCATTGAAACTCAATTCATCATAATACTTGTTTTGCTATAGATTTAGAAATAAACTTTTCTTTACCCTTTTTGGAAGTTTTAGTTAATCGAACTGAACATGGTTTATTATCACATTCAGTTTATCGAAAACCTACCTATACATATATGTATATATTTAAATGGATTGTCTAATCATCATCCTTCTAAGAAATTATGAGTGGTGAATTCTCTATTCTACAGAGATGTTTCATTCAGTAAATCCCAAAATCTTCAAAAACAGTTAAATCATCTAACCAAGGTGTTAGTCGCAAACAATTACAACAGAAAATCTATTAAACAATCTAATACAAAGTTTTCGTCTGCTAAAGTAAGAGTAAATTATTCCTTTTCAATCTGACGACTTTTATATCATTCCTTCCTCTTGTGGTCGTGCATACATAAGAAAAACGTGTAGAAGCGTGGAAATTCGTATTAAGGAGCATCAAAAATATAGTTGTTTTAAGCAATCTTCAAAGTCAGCGGTGACGGAGCACGTGCTAAAAACGGGTCATCAAATTATGTTTCAAAACACTAAAATTTTTGCGAATGTTTCTAATTGCTATCAACGAAAAATTAGGGAATACATTGAATTAATTAAAAATCTTTTTAGTATTAATAGATATTCTAGGTTTCCTTTAACGGAGATATGGAAACCAGTTTTATCAATCGGAACCTAAGAACCATAAGGCAACCGCAATTGCTCTGTAATAGGCTCACTCGAGGGAGATGTTCTTATGTATGTTGAGTCATAACTTGTTAACTATTATAAAATTAATGTATACAAGAACATCTTAAAATCAAAATTTAAAAAAAAAATTGCCCTGACTGAGCAGCATTTTATAGACTAAAAAATACATTAAGATCCGATTTACCAAACACCATTACAGACAAGAACCTTTGATCGGTTCTCGCATGCGGAAAAAAACGTGAGCATTTAATAAGAGCATCATAAGTAGGCTACATAAAACTCAAAGAGCAATGGAGAGTAGAATGCTAAATATAGCATTACGGGATACAGAGATTAGAAAAAATCAACTAACAGATAAAACGCATATGCACAATAAGATGGAGCTGAGTGAGCAACAATAGAAGAACAAACAACAGATAGACACATCGAATAATAGAATCGAGACCTCGACAAAATAAAAGAAATAGAGGTCGACCACAGAAAAATTGGACGTACGATATAAAAAATAGCTGGTTATAATTGTTTACAAATGACAAATTATAGAAACGAATAAAGGAAATTAGGGAAGGCTTACATCCGACGATAGATGACATAAGCTAATAATGATGTGTCGATCTACTTATTTTTATGTGTGTGCTTAATTTTGTCTGTTTGTTAATGTTACTAAGATTCAAAATTTGAGAACTGATTGGAGTTAAAAATCTATTACGGTCTAAAATAGGAAATACTGGTGCAAAAAAAAAGACATTGCAATACATTTTATAAGAAGAAGAACGTCCAACTAAGCGCTTTCGTACATGTGTTTGGCACAAATAAATGTTTTGTATGGTTGTAATAAAAAAAAAACTGGTGTGGTCACCACACGACTTTCCTATAAGAAATGAAGGAATATTTACATATTTTTTTAAAGTTATGCTGTCATAAAACCATTTTGAAGTGATATTTACACGTTTGTATTGATTTTCTAGCATATTTGTGAGCCTCGATATTACTTACCCCTTTAGTAAATCAGTTAAAAAAAATCGTCGCAGGCAGGATTCGAAACTATATTATATTTGTGAATTCATTTTAAATTACAAACTAAGTATTTGATAAACTGTTAATGTTAGAATTTTTTTTATTTAAATAAATTGTTAGAAAGAATTCTCTATAAGAAACTGTAAAAATAATTCGAATAATTTACATAAGGACAAAATTATATAAGAAAAACTGTTAAAAATGGAGGTTACATCCAATTTCGGTTTCTTTATCAAACACATCTTTTGATAGAGCCGAGAGAATATGAAAAGCCAGCTTCATCCAAACTACTAAGTAATTAGGACTTTTGGTTCAAGAGTTATCGTGGGTACATCCAAAGATAATTTAAATAAGATGCAGCACTCCGTATATAAACAAGTCAAAAGAATTTAGAGAAAAATTGTTATTTTTTAACGTATATTGCTTTTCTTTCAAGATATAAATTTTTTTCTAAAAAAAAAATGTCGTAGGCTGGATTCGAACCTAGGATCATATATCGAATTCAATTTCAATTATAAATCAAATATCTAATAAACTGCTTATGTTAGAAAAAATTTTTAACTCTTAAGAAACTATAAAAATAATTCTAATAATTTACATTCGTACAAAGTTATGTAAGAAAAACTGTACAAAATGGCACATACACCTACTTCCGGTTTATCAGACCCATCTTTTGATAGAACCGAGAAAATATGAAAAACCACCTCCATACCAAATTTCAAGTTACTAGGACTTTTGGTTCGAGAGTTATCGTGGGTATAACGTTACACACAGACACACACGCACACAGACACCCAAAATTTTTTTGGCAAAAATACTTTTTTCTGATTCAGGAGACCTTGAAACGTAAAATTCTCAAAAAAGAATTGTTGAAAAAAACTGCGATCGCTATACTTTCCTTATAGGAAAGTAATAAATAAATAATTGTTTATGTCTCATTTTATTAGAATACATTTTTTAATGAACTCATAGAAGACTGGGTTTAATAAGCGGACTCACAGTCTGGCGCTTGTACTAATGTTCCAATTTAGAGCGCGTGTTCCTGAAAGTTAAAAACAGGTACTATTCTCAGTTACTCATTCAAAAAGTAATATAATGAATTTTGTAAAAACCAAACTGGTACTTATAGATTTGATTATTTGAATAAATTATTACCTGCTACACATTTAGACTGAATAAAGATTCTAAAAGAAATCGGGAATTCTATATAAAAATTAATTTTGTTTTCATTTAGTACAATTGTATAATCCAGTTAAAACTGTATTTATCATTAATAAAATTAATAAAATAACTTTATAATTTAGTAATTAAGTAATTTAACGATACGAAATTATTGATAAAAAAAAGAATTGTGCCAATAATGTTATTGTTATAAAAATAACCATTTGAAATTTCTGTGAATACAAAAGTAAAAAGGCAAGTTAGAATTGATCGAGAAATAACTGCTATAAAAATATTCGTACATTTCCTTCAACATTTTGGTGACAAATAGGCGGTCGTTTCTTCAAAACAACATCGTTATTGCGACTCATCCAGTTTATGTTAGTACGACACTTTCACAGTCGATGTGCCGTATAATGTCTAGTTTTTAGTGTCTGAGTAATAAAATAACGCATTTTTCTTTAGATAAATTTACATAAACTGTACAATTTCGCTGGGATTCTTCGTGTTTAGATATTTAGCGGTTCGCCCCAAGCGGTATTTATGAAAAGCTCCCCTAGGCATAAGGAAAACTCAATTTTTAAGTTTATTGTTACTATTCCAAAAAGAATATATATATGCAATTATTGAAAACCAAATATGTATTAAAATTTATATTGCAAATTTATATATATTGAAACTCAATACGTAATGATTTATATATAATTGTAACACACTTTTTAAATGTTTGTCTAACTGAAACTAACATTAAGTTTTACAATCTGTCATTATTTTTATAATGTGGTTTTGGTATTTAAGTTTAAATCAATAAAATTTAGTAATAAAATGAATTACATATTACAATTTTATAACAAAGAGTTTTCAGTTGTTTTATATCAGTTTTTGTGTTTAAACAAATTATATTTTTTCTCTTTAAAATACACAGAACTTTAAAAAAATTGTTCTACATTGGAATTAAAAATCATTTTGTCGGCGAATTTAAATTTTCTTATAATCCACTGATTATTATCAGTCATCTACGTGAATTTTCCTCGTTGTGGACAATTCAAAGTAATCTACATTTTTTCGGTTTAATAGAATGTTTATTAGTGTAAAATGCAAAATAAAAAACAAACATAATCGTTGTAAATTTATACTTCGCGCGTACTCTAATGGCCGGCACCAGTATTTCCACATCTCGCTCATCGCTGACGACTGAAGGATTCTTCTTCTTCTAGTTTTCAAACTCGTCAGTGTATTGATCTTTAAGATCGTTGACTTAAACTTCATTAGAATCATCGATTTGAATTTATCCAGAATCCTCGTCTAAAGATTCTACCAAATCTCTTTGTAGCCCATGGTTTCAAAGTTCTGCACTTGATGAGCTCACGTTTGGCTTTTCGTGAACATCTTCTTTCAGAACCTCGCAGTGATTATTACGTTTTACATTAGTTGCAAAAAAAGAAAACTTAAGTTTTAGACCAAATTGTTTTCTTTTAATGGCTTTTGGGAGGTGGAAGAAATCCCCACCAAACTCGTCGTCTCACCTGAAGATGATTAGACCAAAAATTTATTTGTTAATACGCATTTTCGTGACCATTCTGGTAGTTTTGGCGTTTTGTTGCCTTCCAAAGATTGCCAAACGTTGCCCACGTGCATACGATGCAGATTGCAGATCGTCGTTTGTTCGCACTTGAGCGTTGTTTGGACAGTCAACCTGACGACCGCCGCATGTATTTCGCATTTATGAAAGATTACCTCGCATCGGGCCATATGTCGCTTCTTGCCGCGCCCTCCAAAGGAAGTCATTGCTATGTTATTCCACACCATTGTGTGTTTAAACTTGAAGCAGGCTACCCAAAAATTCGTGTGGTTTTCAATGCTTTTTCGCGCGACGCACACAACAAGTCACTCAATGATTTCCTACTTGTCGGGCCTAAATTGCAAAAAGACATAGTAACCATTTTGCTTCGTTTTCGATCACATCGTATCGTCTTTACTTGCGATATACACCAAATGTATCGACAAATATTGATACATGAACCACATTGTCAACTTCAATTAATTCGGTAGCGGCATCTCCACAAGAAGAGATTCAGACCTATCGTTTGAACACTGTGACCTATGGTATGTCACCCTCGCCTTATTTGGCCATTCGGTGTCTGCTACAGTTGGCAGAGGAAAATCAAACACAATTTCCGCTTGCTGCGCAAGCCATTCGTTCAGATCTGTATTTTGACGATGTTGCGTCCGGGGCAGACACTTTATAGGCTGCTGGTAAACTGAAGAGTCAGCTTGCGAAATTATTGAAATTGGGTTGTTTTGAGCTGCGCAAATGGGCCAGCAATGATATTTCGTTGTTAGACGATCTTCCCGCCGAACATTGTGAAATACAGCCGTTAACATTCCACGAAGACGCGGAGTCGGTTCAAAAAATTCTTGGCCTATAATGGCAATCCAGCTGTGACGCATTTTCGTTCACGGTTAAGGTACAAGATCTTTCATTTACCAAGCGAGCGGTTCTCTCTGAAATCGCAAGAATGTACGATCCTGATCCGATTCAGCGTCTCGGGGCGTTAGGTGTCGGGTGGGATGACACCCCTCCTTCGGATGACTGTGAGTCATGGATTCAATTTAAAAGGGAACTTTCTTCATTGGTGGCATTGAAAATCCCTCGATTAATACCGCATATGTCGTACGAGACATGTCAGCTTCATGCTTTCTGTGACGCTTCGCAAGTAGGTTATGCTTGTGTGATCTATTTTCGTTTTATCGATAACGCTAAGAATATCCGTATCAATCTTGTAGTTGCCAAATCCAAGGTTGCCCCTGTAAAGGTGTTATCAATTCCTCGCGTCGTAGACACTTACAAAACCATGGTAACTATTGAAAGAATATTTGTTTGGTGGTGGTGGTCGTTTCCTTTGGAATCGCGCTTCGTCCAGGAGCGAGTTCCGCCAAAATACTGGCAACATGTCCGTTCCGGACAAAACCCGGCTGTCACAACAATTCTGCATTTTATCAGCACGTCGTGCGATCAAGCATCTGTCAAATTGTTTCCGTGTACGTCCATGTGTCCCTTTTATGGGTGAGCTTCCGGCGTCTCATGTGTCGCAAGTGAAGCCGTTTTCTCGAGTTGGCGTTGATTACGCCGGTCCTTTTCTTTTGACACTAGGTCGAGTGAGAGGAGCTAAAATCTACAAAGGCTACATCTGCATATTTGTTTTCTTTGCCATCAAAGCCGTCCATTTAGAAGTGGTCTCAGACCTGACTGCGGAGGCATTTCTTGCGGATTTCCGTCGTTTCGTTGCTCGACGAGATCGTTGTAGTGACATCTTCAGTGACTGGCACTAACTTTATTGGCGCCAATCGTATAGGTACTTCAAAACTCGGGTCGACAGTCTGCTGACACATTGGGCATCAACTGGCATTTTAATCCTCCTGCTTCTTTGAATTTAGGTGAATTGTGGGAGGCCGGAGTTAAATCCGTCAAAACGCACCTGTCGTGTGTGTTTGGTGAACAAACCTTCACTTAATTAATACAGTCCTAATTCAAATCAAAGCCGTGTTGAATTCACGCCCATTGTATCCGATGAGTTCGGATCATAATGATTTATCTGTTCTCACTCCTGGGCACTTCTTGACCCTTGAGCCGTTGATCGCTTCTCCTGACGAGGATGTCACGTCCCTCCTATTAAATCGTTTGTCATATTGGCGTTTTATTCAGCGGTGTCGACAAGAATTTTGGCGTCGTTGGCACCATGAGTACTTACATACACTCCAACAACGCGCAAAGCGGAATCAACCTTCCACTACCCCTTTAGTGAACAGTTTAGTGGTGATAAAGAACGAGTTGGTTCCACCGCTGCAGTGGCAACTGGGTCGCATCGTAACCCTACATCCTGGTAAGGATGGCATCGCTCGTCTTGCCACCCTCAAGACCGCGCGATGTTTAATTAAAAGATTTCTAATCAAAATCTGTCCTGTGCCTATGCGGCAGTATAAACCTGTTGGTTAATTGTTTATTCGTTTTATTTTAATTTAGTTTTGTTTTTAGTATTATAGTTGTTGGGCGATTAATTTAATTCATTTTGAACAAATAAAAAAATCACGCTGTTATAGTGATTTTGGCGGGCGGTATGTTTGGATTTATATTTAAAATTAAAGCTCTTCCCAGAAGTACCCCTTCCTTTTGTTTGTTTCCCCGATACTAGCCCGAAACCCGACAAACAAACGACTAATTGATTATTGTTGGTTGAATTTACGAGCCGACCTGCGACTTGATTGAGTCGCCCTTTTAACATTAGCCGTTAGCACCGTTATTAACTAAAAGAATATTGGTTAATTAAAACATAGCAGCTGGGTAGCTTGTGGTGGACGTTTTGGCCATGTTCCACGTTGGATGTTGGCATGGATGAAACCCCAATTCCCAGCCATATTATACTGTGTGTATACCACGTCGGACAAGTATTTTGGAAACAAGGTTAGTTCGTTCCTTTTTCCGTTTACGAGTGTATTTGCTATGATTTTATATGTAGATCTATTACCCACGTCGCCGACCGCTGATTTTTGTTATAGTTACACTGTCAATTTCATTTATAATTTATTTTTTTTTGCCATTAAACCAATTAAATAAATTGTAGCTTGATTTATTTCAATCAAACGTTTCGTTGCGGTTTGTGTAAATATTTTAAATTGTTAAGGAGATTCATTGTTATTGGTCAATTTTTCAATTATTCAAACTACCAGTCCACCAATAATAAATTCGTTAACTTTCAAAATGTATTTTTTACATATGTTTCGAGCTTCAAAATAATGAAGCTGATCTTCCGAAAAGTCTACAAAAAATATTTACAATTTATAAAAAGTTAAGATTACAAAAATTTTTTTTTACTTTTATTTTTTTGAAAAATGTCAAATATGAAAATTCGTAACTAGATAATTAAAAAATGTAAGTTTTACAAAATGGAAGGAAGATGGTGAAATTTAGAAACAAATCTAAAAAAAATTAAGTTTAAAATCATAAATGAAATTGGTTTGATCGTTCAACAAAATTTTTTTTTTTATATTTTAATATAAATCAACTCTAGTAATTCAAGAACTTGTTTTTTATTGATGTTATTAAAAGGATGAAATAATTTGCAAGAAAAAAGAATATGACGATTATCCAAAATATGTTGGGCAAATGTAGATTTCACTAAATTTGGATTAAAAAACAGTTCAAAATACATTAATAAATATATAAAATAAATCTAGTAAAAACTTTCAAATATATAGGCATAACTTTTTCTAATTCGGGTAAATTTAAATGTGCAGCAAAAGACTCAATCAGAAAAACTAAATTGGCTTCCGTTAAAGCAATAGAAATATTTAAAAAATCAAAAACTGGTAGCTTGGATGCGCTAATGGTCATCTATAATTCGATTCTTAAATCAACACTACTGTACTGTGGTGAAGTATGGGCACAATTCTATACTAAATTGCTAGAATCAGTACAAGCGCAATGTTTTAAAGAAAAATAATTTTTTGCCAAAATGTACACCTGATTTTATTGTTAGAAATTAGAATACGATGTATTAAAAAGAGCTTTAAATTACTGGATGAGAATTATGAACTTATCGGATTTTACTAACGGCAATGCGAATAATTGGGTTTGCGAAATAAAGACCTTGACGGAAATGAACGGAGAGTTCATAGTTAACATTTCAAACGCTAATCAATTTAAAAGACAAATGAGTATACCTTTAGATGCCCAAAGACAGACTCTTGAAAAAATTGACATAGAATTAGCAAAAAATACACGCTATAACGCTTTTTAACATTTTCTAGTCTAGATTAACACCAATCTAATATGTACAATTTGCTCTTTAAAAAAACATGAGGATGTAAATCATTTCTTGTTAATATGTCCAATGTACAATGACATAAGAAAAAAATCTCTCAAACTGTATATCAAAGATGAAGGCATTTGCGCAATTTTAAGAATTAAGTATGAAAAGCAAATTAACGATTTATACTTCATTAAAACCCATTTCCCACGTAATCTATGAGTTGAGCATTAACATTGTTTTAGGTTGGTAGTGTTACCAAAGTGTTACCGTTTAGTAACATTTTTTGACATTCTCGTTTGACGTTTTGTTGACATCGGGTATTATTTTTTGTCGTTTTCCTTATTTTCTATATTTTAAAAATTAAAAATAGTTATAATCATAACTATTCAGCACTTTTTGTGTTTCTGTTGGTAAGTACTGAATAACAGCTGTAATTTTGAGGTCTAATTTTTGTAATTTTATATTAGGTAATAACATTTCACGATGTTTACTATTGAACAAGTCACCGTCATTGTAATGACGCATTTTCAAACGGAGAAGTGGTACTCGCAATCCTGATGATTGATGAAACTTGGTCGTATTCTCTTCAAAGTTGCATCGATAAATTCAACGAATATTTCCCAGAAGGAAACTTTACTTACGATGCTTTCCGACGACATAAACAAGTTTTAATTAATAGATTTTTAAATAAAAATTGCATTTGCAAGAGGAAACCTACAGGAAGGCTTAATGTACTCACTGCACCTGTTATCAAAAAAAATCGTAATCGAGTATTAATAAAACGGTGAGAAAATTATCTGCGGGCAACAGGCATAAAGTCACTTTAATTCGATTTGTCAATTATAAGCATTCAATTTTTAAGATTATTACTAGAAACTTGCCACAAAACACTAAAAAAAAACCTTTAATGATTCCGTAACAGATTGTAGTTTATCAATGTTTTCCAAAATTTAAAGAGAAGAATTAACACATGTATCGCATCTAAAAAACAACATATTGAACATCAGTTATAAATTTTAAATAAATGTTATTATCTATTTTTATTTCAAATAAACAAGTATTGTTATTAATGTGTTACCGTTTTTAATAAATTGCTTAACCTTAATTTAAACGTTACAGATCAATTTTTTTACGTTATACCAATACAAGCAATCTTGGTTGCCTAAGATATACGTCACGTGGGATCCAATCATTTATGAAGGCCCTGTACTATTATATACGTAAGGCGCTCAAAATTCGTTCATTTTGCCATAACGAGTAAGTCTATTTAGATAATTACTAATGTAAATCGCTAATAATTATGTACTATGTTAAGCATGTATTAATAACGTCGAATCGATTTATTTATTTATTGTATATACCTACATGTATTTATGTTTTCGTTCAACTAAACTTTTTTGTAGTTTCTATGAGGAAAAATGCAAATAAACATTACTATTATTATTATTATTATTATTATTATATTTGCATAAAAAATTCCTTTAAGTTTCAAAAAAATTATCGTTGTTATTTTGATATTTTATCTTAATTCATACGCACTGAGCGGTGAACATATCTGTATATAGATCCCTTGGACGAAGATAGTATTAAAACACTTTTAATTAATCACTATAGCTAAACAGTCATAATTCAATTTTATTAAAAAAATTATTAATAAATACACATTTTTTAGTGTTATTAGACCTGTTGTTTGAAAAAAGAACAATAAAATTGATTAAACAATATAGAACCAGAGTCTTGAACAAACATAAATGAAAATAAATTGATTTAAAACATTAAATTTATAATTAAGAAAAAAATATGTATCAACAATCTTATAAATTATGTAAATATTGTTAAAATACATAAATAAGCTAATCTTTCAATAGCAAACTGCACGTAACTACAGAATTTATAAAACGCAACTAATATCACATTTACTAAAACAAAAAATTAAAACAGGTTTAAATTTTGATATTTAATTTTTTTAATGATTTTAGTTTACATTATAAAGGACAAAAAGTATAATGCTTGTTATTTTAATTTTATTTATTTTTTAATAAATCTCAATCCCTTCCTATTATTTTTAATTTTTTATTTTAATAAACGCTACATATTTCGACTTAGAGGCATCTTCAGGCGTATACTATAAAATAAAAAATATAAAATCGAATCTTATTTTAAGCATAAACTTACTCCATTAGAATTGAAAAATCAAACTTCAAACATTAACTTTAAAATTAATAAATATAGAAATCTGAAAAATAATATAAATTAAAATAAAATCAATAAGTTCAAATTTGAAATTCATCAAACTTCAAATATTTAATCATATTTAATTTGATTAGTATATAGATAAGTTTATTTTTTTGATTTTATTTTAATTTATATTATTTTTCAGATTTCTATATTTACTATTTTTAAAGTTAATATTCAAAGTTTGATTTTTTAATTCTAATATAGTAAGTTTATGTTTAAAATAAGATTCGATTTTATATTTTTTATTTTATACTATACGCCTTAAGATGACAGTAAGTCGAAACATGTAGTGTTTATTAAAATTAAAAATAATGAAAGGGTTTATTAAAAAATAAAAAATAAAATAAAATAATATAATAAAACCCATTTAGAGTTTGTAATAGCGAAGGCTTCCACGGCCGGAGTCTATACTAAGATAAGAACGTCTTCCGGGTTTGGAATTAATGGAAGAAATAAACTTCAATATTGCTTGCCGAACAAACATTTTCCATGAATACATGAAATCGAATCTTAAAACGAAGAGAGCTTCGCTAAACATATGGTTTAATAGCTTGTGTCTTAAAGAAGAACTATTTCCAAAATACATTACATTCAAAACTAAAAATAAATCACCTCAAGCCATTAATGCAGTAACAAAAGGTAAAAAAGGTTGGTTAAATAACAAAATACAGTTTTGGTATAAAGTTAGAAACCAATTAAATTTAAAACTTTATATACAACTATCATCTGTATTAAAATATTTTTATAACTTAGAAAAAGCTGAAATTATAAATTTTGTTAAAGATGAAGTACAAGATTTTGGTTTTCACACTTTTAATAAACTAATTCTAAAAATAAATAATTTACGAAAATCAAATACATTGAACAATTTTCAAACTAATAATATCCAAAATCCAAACCCTGTTTTTCATAAGAGATTGTTTAATTTAAGTAATACTAACTTTGACAAATGTGAAACTGAATTTCTTGAGATAGGTCTTAAATATAATAACAATAAACTTAACACTAAATTACTAAAAAATTTCAAAATAGACTTAGAGTGTATAATATATAACAGCTAATTATACCAATACTAATTACATTAGAGCTATTTGTCATAATAAACTAAGCAAAATTACTATTCCATCTGATAATTTTAATAAAAATGTTATTAATAGTATTAAATTAAAAATTAAATACAACAATTTAATACTAACTAAAGCAGATAAAATATACTTTAGTTATTATTGAAAAATCTAGTGATATTAAAAAAGTTAACAGCTTCCTCACATCTACTGACTTTGAACTTACTAATATAAATTTTCTTTCATTTATTAATAAAGTTAAAAACAAAGATTTGTTATCAGAGTTTTTTAATATTAAACATTATAGTCAATGTCTTTACTATGTGGTCTTACTAAAATTCACAAAACTGATTACCCAATAAGACCAATACTCCAGTTTCTAAAATTTCATCTTGGCTTAATAAAATATTACGTTCTCAAATGAACTTTCAGTTTCCTTATTCTATTACAAACTCTCAATGTTTAACTAGAGAATTAGTTAATTTTACTTCTAAAGACAATTTTATTTATTTTCATATTATTATTCTTTTTCCTATGTTCCGTTTATAGATTGTTATAATATAATTAAAGGACTAAATGTTCAATCTAACCAACCTGATAATATTTGTGTTTTTATACTTGGTTGCTTAAATATATGTTTAAGCCAAATTTTTTTCTTATTTAACAAGCAAACATTTATTCAAAAAACAGGTTTACCTATGGGAAATAACATTTCACCGACACTAGCAGAAATTTTCTTATCTAACTTAGGAATCTATAAACTTTTTTCTAATGATGTTATTAAAAAACATTTTATTTATTATAAAAGATACGTAAATGACATTTTAGTTATATTTAAATGCAATGAATATGATCTAAATAATTGTTTTAATTTACTAAACTTATTACATACCAATATAAAATTTACAAAGAAAAAGAATCAAACATTATTTTAAATTTTCTTAATTTTTCTATTAAACGTGTTAATAATAACCTAAAAATTGGTATTTATCGTAAACCTACAACAACTGATCACGTTATTCCTTTTTCTTCATTCCATCCAATCTCACACAAATTAGCAGCTCTTACATTTTTCTTTAACCGATTACATACTTTTCCTCTTGATTATGATAGCTTTAATAAAGAAATAAATATTATTTATTATCTAGCTAAAATCCTTTAGATATTATTACAAATATACAAAACAAAATTTTGTCTCCTATTAAAATTAAAAATTGTTTATCTCTTACACCTGTCCCTAATCAATCTAAAATACATTTTTCTCTTCTTTATATAGACCCTTCTTCATTTCAATTTCAAAATCATTAAAACATTATGGAATTAACATTTCTTTTTCGTCAAAAAATAATAGTAAACCTTTATTAGTTAATATTAAAGATAAAATTATTATTTCAGATAAATCCGGTGTTTATAAATTAAAATGTGGTGATTGCACCGCATTCTATATAGGACAAATAGGTCGAAAGTTTTCTATTAGAATTGCTGAACATCTGTCTTGTATTAAAAATAATAACATTTCATTTAAATCATCATTTGCTAATCATATACTAAATTTCCATCATTCATTTAATTCTAAAAAAGGTATTGAAATTTTACACATTTGTAATAAAGGTTTGAAACTAAATTTTTTACAAATAAAAAAAATTATTAAAAATTACAATTCGAATCGTGATTCATCCCTTAACGAAGTTGTTAACTTTAATAATAAATTACTTTTTCTAAATTAGTTTTTGTTTGATTGTTTCCATTATTTTATTATTTTGTTGTAACCTAAGAATTTCTATTATTAGGCTAAATTTGCATTGAAATTTATCAAATTTCAAATATTTAATCATATTTAATTTGATTAATATTTATTTTATTTATTAAAATAATTTATTAAAATAAAAAAAAAATTATAATGGGAAGGTTTTAAAATTTATTAAAAAATAAAAAATAAAATAAAATAATATAATAAAACCCATTTAGAGTTGTTAAAAAAATTAATGGAAAAAATAAACTATAATGCTTGTTTTAATTGAGTACTTATTACTTTTTTTTTAAATTTGTCGATGATAGAATAAATATTTAATAACATTTTGACGTAAATTTGTGCCGTAGTTTACTTTTCATTAGAAGATATGACGCGTTTGTTAATATTTAATTTTCTTAGAATTACTGTATGTTTTTTCTTATTTTTAATTTATAGAATTCAGCTTACAGCATACAACAGTAATTTAAATTTTGCATTAATTTTGAATTTTTGAATGAATACAGTATTTTTAACAGTTTAGACATATAAGACAACGAGGGTTGTTACTGCACAAATAAATTAAAACATGACACTGCATATGGCTGAATATTTAAGCACGTGTTGCTCTGAAAAATTAAAAAAAAATCAAAATTAATACCTGAACAGGCGTTAAACTGATTTACCCTATAACTTAATGTAAAAAAATTACAATTACTGCGGTTTGCCAGCTGAGCTACATATTTCAGTTAGTTCTGTTTATCATCTGTAATAAGTTAGTTCGCGTGTGGGCCCGAAACTCATACCTATCCAGCACACGTGGCACATACGTCGCCCTACCCTACCTTGTTAACTACTGCTCTCCATCTGTCTCTTTTAATCTTTGATATTCAATCACTTGGAAAACAGTTTTCATTCGAATAACACCAAATTGCCATTAGAAACCCAACATCCAATCATTCTTTAAAAATAGGTTCAACGCTAAGGCTTTTAGTTTGGTAATACGGTTTTTTTTAAGTGATAAAAACACTTGCACCTCTATTAAAATAAAAAAAAAAAATTGAAAAGTATCCGTCAGCTAAATTTAATTTAAAGTACCCGAAGTAAATCCTAAAAATCTAGGTTAAATGTAGTCGATAAATCCTAATTCGTACATATTATAGCTTGAAATTTAATCCAAACGAGCATCAAATTCCCAGGAGGAATATTTGCTTTAAACGTTCTTTTCCTTAGAGTTATTGGTTCTTCATTCATGCATCGGTCAAGTATTCTATTCCATCAATTTCCTTAATTAAAAGGCAATTATAGATTCTTTCAGATCTGGAAACCTGATCGAGCTTCTAAACTGTAATTTAAACAGCTAAAGGATTTTATTTTACAAAATGATCGTTAAAGCAAAATTTTCCAATTAAGAGCATTGAAAGAGATTAACCCTTTTATTAGAAACTTGACTACTAAATTCTACAGGTAAATCTCGTGCTAAAGGTAAAGCGCTGATGGTTGATCTCATTTAAACGTGTAATTTGATCGAAAACGGTTACACGATACCTACTTTAAAAATCTGTCGCCAAGTTCACCTTGCTCCCTTATGCTTAACATGTTTAATTTAAGCTTAAATTACTAAATTTCAAAGTCAGTATGACGTTGTTTTAAATTAACATCTGGACTGTTTATTATTAGAAAGGAAAATCTTAAAAACACAAAAGATTTATTTTGAAGTAGCGAAACAATTTGGCAAATTTATAATTGAGTGCTTAAAATTAAATTGCCTCTAACTTAATTTTCTATTAAGCGTTGGACAATAAATATATCTTATAGCTGTTGGTTGTATAATACTGGTGGAATTATGACAAATATACTACAATGCCGGTGGTCGTCAAACAAGCGAAGCCAAATATGCCCCTATATAAAACCACATAAAGGCTTTATAAACTTTACTCAACTACTATAGAAATATGGGATTTAGTGATATTAAAATTAGTTGCGCTGGTTTAGACTTAACTTATGTATTATCTCACAACAACAAGTACAGACGGGAATTATAGTACACTCTAATCATAAGCAGTCGAATGCTACCGTACAATAGTGTAAATTATGGATTCCAACAGAGAGATATATGTTAGTAGTAAGTAAGCAAAAATCGTAGGTAGCCATTAGTAATAAATAACGTAAGACGTGGGCATAACCAGTATAACTGATATCGTCCTCTTTATAATATTCTCTTTTTGATTATACGATTGTTAACTGCATGTGATTATTTCAAATACTATTATTATTAAAAGCAAACTAAGCGGCCGAACAACGTGTAGCAGGATATTGCTTTTTTAAATTTTCAGATATTTTCCGCTGTTTCCAAGTTCATTTCAACTCAATATAATTACCTAACAGACCACAGGCTACGCTCGTGCATTAAATGGATTGCGTCAAAGACGAACAATAATGAAAATGCAAATATTTATAATTTACAGAGGTTGTTATTTTACTCAGGTTGGTATAGTTTTTTTTTGTGGGTTAGACATTTATACCCGAGAGTAAATTGCCTTTTGGGATTTAATATTTAAATTAAATATCAACAGTCTCTTGCGCAATAATAACAAAACAATAATTATTATGAATTTGTAGTCATGTGGAGCATCACAGCAGATTATACCCCATACGTAATGGGAGCATTGCTATTAACATTTAATTTTTATTACACTTTATCTGTTTATTCTATTTTTTTGTTATAAACCTGAATTTGTTACGTACAGTAAAATATTTTTAAAAATAAGTAAACAATTTATGGGTTTTTTATAAGCCACACACATTTATTGGAGTGATATTTGTGTACGTACACGATTTTTAACTATACATTATTCAAATCATAAATACGTGGCGTGTAATAAAAATATTTCTTGTGGTAATCTATCTATAAGTGATTAAATAAATATTACTAAGTCTTAATAACAACAAAAAACGCAGGTAGTCAAAAATTACAATTAAACATATAATTAATAAAACCAAAAATACGATAAAATGAAAGTTGAAACGAAAACTAAAACTTAAGTATACACATATAAAAAAACCACCTTATCCATGTACAAGGCTCATGGGATACATCGGGCCTAAAATTTTTTTTTTGACATTTCTCCAATTGCGAGATTTTGTGAAAAAATTTATTTTAGATATAAATTTTTGAAAGATATAAGGACTTTAAATGTTGTTTTCTTTATCTTTTAGGTGAGTTTTTGTTGTAGATAAAACTGAATTTGTTAAATAAAAGCTTTAATTTTTAGAGAAAGCAATTAAGTCTTTGATTATAAAAGATATAAATAACATTATACAACAACATTTTCTACAAATATTTCACGAAACATGGAAAGATTAAGATTTGATTTTGTTAAGAAACCAACAGCAGATGGAAAATCAAACAACATATGCATAGATATAAAATTGAATTATTAGACTCAAAGTCTTTTCCACAAAATATTATATTTTAATTTATTTTATCTTAAACATGTTTCGACATTATAAAATGTCATCTTCAGTAATTCTACAAATAGTAAAAACATTAAAAATATAGCTAACAAATTATAAAAGAGCATACCTATTAATATTATTAAATTGACAAATGTCAAAAATAACAAAATTGAAACTATTAATAAACAAACAGCCAGAAATGATAAAAATAAATTTAAATATAAAAATTGAAAAGTAAAGTTAGAATTTAGGATTAAAAAGAGGAGAAGTGCTTATATCGAGAATTTCATTGAGACACGTAGAAGAATTATCATTAGAAAGACGATGAATTTCTAAAATTTCAAGATTGTTGAGATAATGGCCTTTATTACAAAAATGAAGAAATTTAATATTAAGATCAGGAGAAAAAGAATGACTAGTAGACAAAATGTGATTAGCAAAGGCAGAACAGGTATTAGAGATATCAGTATTTAAATTTCTATTAATAAAATAAATATGTTCTTTTATTCTAATTTTGAACTTTCTTCCAGTTTGGCCGACATAAGAAGAATTACAAGAAGAACACGAAATTTTGTAAACACCAGACTTATCTAAAGAAGAAATAGGATCTTTGTTATTAGCAATATAAGATTTTAAATTGTTATTTGTAGAAAATGAAATAGAAACGTTAAATTGTTTAAACAAATGTTTAAGGAAAAGACAAGAAGGACTGAAATAAGGAATAGAACGGTAAATATCATTACTACTGGATTTATTGTATACCAAATTTTGTGGAAAAGACTTTGAGTCTAATAATTCAATTTTATATCTATATAATTCCACTTTAAGAATGGATTACTTTAACGTTATAAACATATGCATAGACTCGATAGCTACACCTAACGGACCGATTTTTGGAATACCAGTCGAGTTCCAACCTGCAAACTTGCATCAATTTATTATAAATACTCAATACTATGTCAAAGTAAGAAAATCATTAAATAAAAGGTATCAAACAAGGAAAATATGGATAACTTTGATAGATGACATATCAAAAATATATTTAAATGAAGAACAAAACCTACAGTTTAACGATTTTTAGGAAGAAATTTTAGCAGAAACAAATAGTGTTGAATCTATACCTAGTGGCTCAAATAAATCGTTTGAATAATTGTTAAAGAAGTTGCTTGAAAATAAACAAATAAAATCTGAATGGCAGGAACTCAAACGCTTACCAGTGGATTAGGGATTTTAATAAAGAATGTGAACGTTTCCAAATCAATGAAGATAAATAGAAAATTGAAATGCTAAAAAATTTTTTTGGATACTCTAGCATAGATTGGTACAGCTGCTTGTTAATAAAACTTACAGTTGAATCAGAGTGGAACAAATGGGAGAAAAGTTTTTGTGAGACGTTTGCAAGCAAAGGATCGTGGCCCATTAGACATGCTCTAGCTTTTAAATATCAAGCAGGTTCGTTACTTGAGTATGCTTTAAAAAAAGAAAAATTGTTATTGGAAGTAAGAAAATCAATTGATACTTGGACACTTATAGACCTTATAGCATTTGGCTTACCTAATTATGTGGTTTACTTTACAAAGAACGAAAGATCTTTACAACGAATTAGGAAGATTAGAGCATTTTGTTGGGAAAAATAAATATAATAAAAAAGATAATATATATTCTGACAATAGATCAATAAAAGTTGAGAAAAAAAACCATGCCAAATCTGTGTCTGCGAGAAAAGAGGGATACGTTACCATTCAGAGGAAAATTGCTAGTTTAACGAGAAAAATAAAAAAACAGTTTTAAAAACTGTAAATAATTCAGAATTGGAAATTGAACTGAACGAGGAGAATCCAAAAAACTAGAAGTGCCACCATTAATAAAAGTAAAGTTAATATTAAATGATATTTTAAATGTTTAGGGAATTTATGATTCAGGTTCAAATGCGTCATTAATAAATGCAAAGTTATTGAACATACAGCCTAAAGAAAATACAGATAATATAAAAAAAACTTAACTTAAAAACTATTAATAGTGAGAAAAAAACAAAAGGTATGGTAACATTAAAAATAAAAATTTACAATATTGTAAGAAATATGGATGTTTTTGTAGTAGATAATGAAAACTTTAACTATGATTTTCTCATCGGGTTGGATTGCATAAAAAACTTCAAATTAATGCAAAATGAAGAATTGAAGATCATATAACAATACGAAAGGAAAGACCGTAAGCTCAATTGAAAAGGATATGAGCAACGAAAAATACTTAAAAAATGTTAAATCAAAGATAATAAATGTTAAAATTCCTGATGTACTAAGTAACAAAAATAAAGAAGGATTTTTATTAAACTCTGAGGTATTAAAACAAGATACTAAAACCATAAGTAAATGTGAAATAAATTTCAATGAACATATAAACTTAAATCGATTTGAAACCTTAGTAAACCATTTAGATTTATACCAACAATCAGAAATTGATAAGTTGATAGAAAAATACAAACCGGTCTTTGCGAAAGATAAATATTACATCGGTACTGTACGAGATTATGAAGATAAATATTGTTACAAACGTTCATACAGATGCACACCTGAAGTTAGAAAGGAAATATCAAAACTATCAATATAATTAAATAAAAATTTGAAGATTCTTATCGCCCATTTGGTGCTTCAGTAACTCTAGCATATAAAAAAGAAGATGAAAGAAAAACAAAACTGTGTATAGATTTTAGAGAATTGAACAAAATTGTCGTCCTACAATCACAAACTTTTCCGTTGATTGAGGATTTAGAGATAAAAACTGTAAACTGTAAATATTTTTCTACTTTGAATATAAATTCATCATTTTAGTCAATTCCTTTAAAAATTCAAGATAGATACAAAACTGCATTTGTTACACAGGAAGGCCATTTCCAATAGACGTGCCTGCCATTTGGGTTATAGACTGCTCCAGCCATATTTCAAGGAATCCTGGGAAACATCATTAGAAAGTACAAACTCTCTAGTTTTGCAATAAATTTTATCGATGACATCTTAATTTTTTCGAAAACTTTTAAAGAGCATTTATTACATCCAACGAGACTAATAGAAGCAACACGAACAGAAAGCTTTAGAATTAAATTTTCGAAATGTTCTTTTGCAAGTAATAACGCCAAATATTTAGGTCACATAATTGAAAACAATTCAATCAGACCTTTGAAAGATTATTTAACTGCTGTCAAAAACTTTGCACTTCCAAAAACAAAAAAAAAATATATGACAATTCCTAGGTAAAGTAAATTTTCATCATATATTAGTGCAATTGTTCTGGTTCCTTTACACAATTTAATACGGAAAGATGTGAAATTCGTATGGTTCGCAGAATGTCAGGAATCATTTGATAAAATAAAAGAATTGCTATGCTCAGAACCAATTATGAATATTTTTGACCCCGAATTACCAATAATGATTTACATGGATGCTAGTATAAAAGGAATGGTGAGCGGTGTTAAAACAAGAAGATAAACATGGAAACAGTAAGCCAGCTGCTTATTTTTCAAAAAAGTTAACTGAAGCTCAAAAAAAGAAGAAGGGAATATATATAGAATGTCTAGCAATTAAAGGAAGCTGTGAAGTATTGGCACCACTGGCTTATGGAAAAAGAAATTATTGTATATTCAGATCATAAACCATTAGAAAATATGGACATCAAGGCTAGAACTCACGAAGAACTAGGAGATTTGACATATCATTTATCCCAATATAATTTTAAAATTAAATATAACCCAGGAAAATTAAACTAAGAAGCAGACTGTTTAAGCAAAAACCCAGTTCTAGAACCTCATGACAATACTGAAGATTTTTTAAAAGTTGTAAATTTAATAAACCTAGACGATATAAAAAATGACCAACAAACAAATCTTGACCTAGAAAAAGAAAAACTTACATTTGAATATGAATTTTACTATAAAAAGATGAGAAGAAAAAAAATCATATTATCAGAAGAACTGAGCAAAACTCTAATAAAACGTGTCCACGATACTGACTGCCACATTGGAAGAACACAGATGACACATAAAATAATGCAATTCATGAATGCGAAGTTTGTATAAAAAACAAATCAAGGAGGAAGTCAAAATATGGTTTAATGTCACATTTAGGTCCAACAACACGTCCATTAGAAATTATATCTATTGATACCATTGGAGGCTTTAGAGGATCACGGTCGATAAAGAAATACTTACACCTTTTGGTCGATCATTTTACAAGGTATGCTTATATTCTTACATCAAGAAATCAAAGTTCCAATGATTTTATTAAAGTAATAGAAAGTGTAAATGTAAATGTGTAGACAAATACAATGAAACGGAACATACAATTTCAAAATTTGCTCCAAAATAGTTTTTGGAAGGTGAAAATATTAATATTTTACCAATTGAATTGAAATTAAGATGCACAAAAGAAGATCTGGAAAGAGATAGGAAAATTGCTCTAGAGAACACAATAAAATCTCATCATTATAATAAAAAAAATATTCCACCGGTATAAGGAAGAACATAAATTGGAAGTCGGAGACAAAGTATACATGGAAAACGGGAATAGATTAAATAGGAAGAAAATGGATGAACTGAGAATTAGACCATACAAAATTATGAAGAAGATTTCTAATTCAATCTATGAAGTTAATACCGGACACAAGAAAACAGAGTCCAATTTCTACCACATTACGAAAATATCTCCAGTGTATGTTAGTGGATAAACAATTACATACATTATTACATGCAATTGTTACTCTCTCTGGGGGGAGATGTAAAGAAAACCACCTTATCCATGTACAAGGCTCATGGGATACATTGGGTCTAAAGTTTTTTTTTTTGACATTTGTCGAGATTTTGTGAAAAAATTAATTCTAGATATAAGTTGTTAAAAGATATAAGAGCTTTAAATGTTGTTTTCTTTAATTTTTAGGTGAGTTTTTGTTGTAGATATAAAATGAAATTGTTCTATACGTTTTAAAGCAATTGTTGCTAAATTATTTTTAGGCTGGCAAAAAATAAGACGCTTCAAAAGAAAAAATTCCCTCAAAACTTACCTACAATTTACAGTTTTTGAAGAGGAAAGCAGTCTAAACGAAACTTCAGTCAGCACTCAAACAATTTCAGAACCCAGGACTCCTCATATTTCTGAGAATACATCGGAAAACAACAATAAAATAAATGGCTTGCTGGAAGGTCGGAGAATTGTTGAGATACAACATTTTATAAATCAAATTCAGTCATTTCCTCATCATGAGTTATTTCCTTGTTTTTCTGGAACAGTTGACAAAAGTGTAAACGTTGTAAAAGAAATTCGTAAAGGTTATTTCCAAATTTACATTCAAATGCGACTTATGCAAAGTTGCATATAAAGTTACATCAGATGAATATGATGGGAAGTTAAATAAAAACGGGGCTGCAGTACTAGGTGCTATAAGTATTGGTTGTGGGTTTTCACAGCTCAATGAGTTTGTTAGTACGGTAAACATTACCGAAGTATTGTACAAACGTTACAAAGCTATCGAAGAGAATTTGCAAGAAGTAATTGAGGAAGAGTCTTGGGAGTGCATGTTTGAAGCGGGAAAGGAAGAAGCGGAGCTCGCCAGACAAAATAACGAATTTGACGAAAACAATATTCCTATGGTTACAGTACTAACTGACGGAGCTTGGTGCCAGAGATCGTATCGCTCCGGTTACAATGCACGTTCTAGTGCTGCTTGTATAATTGGACAAAGAACCGGTAAACTTTTATATTTGGGCATAAGGAATAAATTTTTTACGATGTGTTATATGGGAGGAAGGGAACATATCTGTTTCAAAAATTGGAATGGAAGTTCCACTGCGATGGTAAACGACATTTTTTTAGATGGGTTCAACCAAAGCCTTTCCATGCATGGTTTAAAATATGCTTATCTAGTTGGTGATGGAGACAGTAGTGTTTCAAAAAAACTTCAATCTTCAATGCTGTTGAAGAAATTGAATGCTCCAATCATTTATTAAGAAATTATTGTAATAATTTAAAAAATTTGGTAACAAGAAATCGCTCCCCGTCTTAAACAAACACTAAAAAATAATATTCATCGTCTTAAAACAGCAATAGAGTGTGCTATTAAGTATAGAATTGCTAACGGGCACCTTATCATCGTTGTAATAAAGAACGTACTATTTTGTGTTATGTTTGCGGAACTTCTAACGCTACTTTTTCTACTTGTCCAAAATGTAGCAATAGAAATTCAAAAAACGAGTAAGAACAAGCATCGTGTTTGGCTTACAACGATTGAACCCCGAAATAATAAAGGCTGAAAATTTGTTATGGAAAAAGTGGTTACAAAAAGTTTCAGGATAACAGACCGTTTAAAGTTCAAGTTAACAAAATTCCTTTACTAGCCTTGTTGGACTCTGGTGCTAACCAATCTGTGATTGGTAAAGAAGGATTGTTTTTGTTAAATAAACTAAATCTGTCACTAAACCATTTTAATACCAGAATGACACTTCAAACCGCTGATGATACTTGTCAGTCAGTCTTAGGTTTAATGGATTTACCTGTAACTATTGACGGTATTACAAAATTCGTTAGTTGTGTAGTTTCTAATACTATCTCCGCTCCTCTTACTCTTAGTGCCGATAATTGTTACTTATTTAACTTAAATACAACTTTTTGCCCGAATACATTTAACGCTTCTAGTTTAAACCCTTAAACTAAATATATCTTTGGAAAAGCAGATCTTTTACCAGAACAATTTCGAACGTTTGAAGTGCTAATTAATACATTTCAAAAGATTAGTGTTCCGAAACTTGGTCGTACTCATATGGTAACCCATCATATGGATACGGGAGATGCAAAACCAGTCAAACAAAGATATTAAGCAATGTCACCTACTGTAGAAAATTGATGCAAACATGTATCCAGTCTTAGCGCTCAAAAGTTACACGACATACAACCGCTTTCATTGGAATAATTCAACTTCTAACCACCGGTTTCAAATATGTTCAACTAGAGATTGTGGCCGATACTTACAATAATATTGTTACTATTATACTACACAAAACAAAATTATTTGAACAGCTTCGATCATTAAACTATTAGATTAAAGGCGGGTTGCACAAAGCAAATCAAAAATGTAGCAAGTGATTATTTCTGAAATCAATTGTTACATCACGAATAAACGTGGTTACATGTTACATTTTTGATTTGCTTTGTGCAACCCGCCTTATATGTAGGGGAATTTGTGTAACTTTAATATCAATTTTTACTAATACTTGTGCATTCGATTTTGGCATAAAAATAAAAAATACAAAAAGTATTATTAAAGTGATTATGTAAGTGCACAAATTATATAACTGTAATGAAATGAATTAAATGGATAAACAAATATTTAATATTTCTAAACTAAAATAAGATCAGATCTGTCTTTCACAACTTTGTCAACTAATTAATAACAAAAGTTACAATAGTAGTTATATAAAATTAATTTCGATCTTGACGATTTAAACACGAAACCTTTTCGAATTACGATGATTTGTTTTACAACAAAAGCCAAAAATGTTAGATTCAACTACAAATGCTTTGATTTACAACAAACGCTATAAATTTTAGGCGTGCTTTGTTTCATAACAAAATCTTTTACTATTTTCTAACTAAACTACAAAGAACGCGATGATGAAAAAATGCAATCAATCTGCATTCTCCAAAAGTTATAATACTAAAAAAGAAACAAAGTTCACACATATGTATGCAATTGTCCTTTTATTTTTACAAATCTGCGACTATAAAGATGTAAATATTACTACTACAATATATGAAAACAAACTATTTAGCGATAACGGCAACTTCTGTTATGCTATGCAATAACGAATTATTTACAACGATAATAACTTCTTCCATTATGCTAGACGATATCTCTCATTGGGTTGCTAATTTCAATAACTACGAGAATTCTAAACGTTGTTGGAGCGATACAATAAATCCACGACGCTATTTTATACTTCAAAATGAGCTATGTGACAAATACAATTTTGACGATCAATACAAGATTCCCAAAGATTTTTGATAATTAACTCTTAAAACTCTTTTTAATTACTCTAACAAGGTTTTAAATTCTAACGTGGAAGTGTACGTGTACATAACAACGCGTTCACTTAGAAAAGAACAAACAAATGAATGGTGCACATGGCGCACTATTAAAATTTTGCATATAGGCTCGAACGACAATTAAAATATAAAATTAGGCGTTACAACGTCGTGCATCACTTTTCTTACTTACATGCATTGATAGATTTTTTGATGGTTCAAAGTATAGCCATCAAAAATATACCGTTGCTCGCACTTTTTATAACGGTGAGATTACACGATTTGAATCAGCTTTACGTGTAACAACGAACCGAGATCGATAATTTGAATCTTTGTTATTTAATCAACTTAGTCAACTTATGGTTATTAGTAATAACTTGCCATTTACAAGCAAATGGCATAGTCGAACGAAAAACAACAATGGATTCAAGTTTTGCAATAAATGTTACTTGGGATTTGTGTTATTTGGCACGACGATCCATATTATGTTGTTTAAAGTGGATCGAATACATTTATAGTCAACAGTCAAAACCAAAACACATCTATCTTCGTATCTGGATCAGGACGAAGAGTTCAATTTTTAAAACGTTTAAGCTAACGACAGCTAACAACGAGACTTTTGTGGTGTACACAATGGTGTATCAATGTAATTTTGCATCACGCTTATCGTTTTTGTTCAAAAAGTTTATAATTTAACCGTAAAAAAAATATTGGGGTTTGCGTAAAGGCCGTATAAAAGTCCACACTTATACAGTATACACTGCTTATTGGAATCACAAATAATGTTCATTCCGATAATGTTATCACTTTATTAAAGAACGGCCGAACGTATGCAGCTACATAACAAAAAAAAAATTTATAGTAATCATAATTTTATGTTATTAATTTTCTTCTCAGGTTTGCTATACATAAACAATAATCTGTTTTGCATGAATTTTTTAGTTGAAGTTTCACAATACGTTTGTTTAGAGTGAAAAATTGTTTCATTGTTACCTAAATCTATCTGTAAATACGTTATCTACGAGAATTAATTTGGAAGGCATATAGGTTCTTAGAATAACAACGTCAGTAGTATACTAGGGCCGGTTCTGGATCACTTGGGTAAGATCGGTAAGAGATTGTGGAGTTTCGTTGCTATCGTTTCGTTTCGGGTATGCTCGAGTTGCATTTGTCGGAATAGATCGTATTGGTGGTAGGGGAACCGCAAAACCTCGTAGGAGTAGTTTCGTTTCGGTTATGCTCGGATCTAGGTCAGTCGGGGAAGTTCGTAGTAATGGTGGGGATGCTTTTGTGCTTATATAAGGGTAATGTTTGTGAAGATTTAATATTAGTAACTTGAACAAAACTTTTTATTTGGTTTTTTACCTAAGTGCTAGAAGTCTATTAATAAATGAGCAGTATAAAATAAAGTGTTTAAGTAAAATAGATGGTAAATTTGGGGCGCAAGTGATTGTCGAATGCCAAGGTTTTAAAGTACCTCTCAAAGATTTATTAACAAGTTTTTTATTGAAGACATAAATCAAATTAGTAGCTTGATTGGTTCGGAAAAAACATCTATCTCGTCAGCCGAGGAGCTGTTGGTGAAACAACAAACATTGAATTTATTCAAAAATAAAATAGAGTTATAATGTATGACATATGTAAATAGTTAAAAAAATGTAGAGTTGAAATAAACAATAAATGTTTGAATTAATGATACGTTTTTTATTTCACTATTACAGGTTTTATCATACATTAGTAAATATATTAGGCAGTAGGTGATAGTAGGGAAGAGAGAGAAAGTTTTGATTTTAATTAAATAATGTATTTTAGCTTGATTTATTGTTATTTATGCAATACTGTTTTTGTTTATCCAGCTGTTGTGAGCTTCATCAAAGCCTAACTACTTTACATACATTTTAGTATTTTTTTTTCGTAAAATTCTTTCAATTAAGTACGTATCCGGATGTTTAACTTTTTGCAATTCCATTTCATAAAAACCTCCTAAAATATCATTCCTTTTTATATCTCTTAGCAATTAGGTAGTTGGGTTAGTTAGTTTAACTTTCCTAATTATAAAAATTTCATTAGACCAATTAGGAGTATACCCCTTTTCCAATGCATTACTGGGTTTGCTAATTCTTACGTAATCCCCCAACGAAATTTGTTATTTTTGTTTGCTATTTTTATGTGTGAGTATGCAGATTGTAAAATAGGTTTTTTGTTGTTTTTATTAACCAACGATGGTTTTATTTTAATTGTACGATGAAAAGTGTTATTGTATAGATTTGTAATATCATCTAGTATGTTTATCCATTTGTAATTACCCTGTAGACTAAATCGTTTTCACATTATGTTTTTCAAAGTTCGATTAACACGTTCTACAATTGATGCTTTTCTTGATTAATATTATACTTTTTCGTCAAGTTTTTAAATGTACTATTGTAAAATTCTAATTTTTCGTCTGTTTGTATGGTTTTTGGTAAATGCTTAAAGGTAATAATATTTTTTCTATTGCGTCAGTAACATGTTTTGCATTTTTTAATTTTAAAGGAAGTGTGCATACATCTTTCGAAAAGCAATCAATTACAACAAGTATATATTTAAATTAGTTGTTTTGTTTTGAAAACGAAACCATATCGACAAGCTTACAGTGTTTCATTAATACCATTTATTATAACCCGACGTCTTTTGAAATTTCTTTGTGCAGGTTTATGCAATTCTAAAACTTTATCTCTTTTCATAGAACATGGAGCAAATTTTTTTGTTGCTTTTCGTCAAGGCATTTTTACACTAAACCACTTCCTATTTTGACAGGACATTTAACTACAGCAAATTACTGAGAAGAAATTGTAGTTTTTAGAACAATGCATTAAACGAAACATTGTTTTTATTTCTTTTTATTAACAGTGTCAACATATAATGTAATGGTCCGTAGTTTTCACACAAAATTTTTAATTTTTTTAAAACTTTTTATGTATTTTCTTTGCTTCTATTAATGTTATGATTTAACCTTGATATTGTTATCATTTGGTTACTGTTATCAAAAATACCAAGCCCCAACGTGATTCTATTAAGCGGCGTGCACTGTAGTTATAATTGTATCAATCCCAATACCAACACCGTATGCGCAGAATTTGATGATATCTTATAAAATAGCGGGACAAATCAGAAAACTACAAGTTATAATTCGACACAACGACGCCTAAAAACGAACAATAGGAACAAGAGAAAAGTATTCTACACATGTTCTACATGTTAACTTAACCTCACACGGATAACCTACACACAACTGTTCTCGTTTGCATTTCACATTTTCTTCGGTCAAGGTCGAAAATATACCAAACTTAAAACATTAATGCGCAAACGACAACAATTGTAAGTCTTTTTAAAACTACAAAAGTTTCATTATAGAGCTATAACTATAAGAAAAACCTGCTTGTACAAACTCTGTATTTACACAAACTAATTGCAATCAGAACAATTCTAAGACAAACCATACAAATTTAGTTTACATTTTTTTTTTAAATGTTATACAATTTAAAGATATCGTTATGTTGTACACGACACGCTATTATAAATTCTAGTTGCATCATGTTATCTTGTTGGTTTAATAAAGAGTACAGTGAGAAATTTTAGTATATTCGTTTAAAACTATAATTCATTACTTAGAAACGTTACAAAGTATATTGTAATATGAAGATAGTGGTTTTAATTATGTTAGAAGCGTATTGTATTAATAGTACTTTGTGTTACAAAAATTTTAATCGATGGGTGCAAAGCGGCCATACTGAAGGTGATATGACAATACATAAAAGTGGCTTAAGTGATACAAATTTTCGATGGCCAGATAAGACAATATGTTATCAATTTTCAGGAAACTTTAGTAAGATAATTAATAAATAACTGTCCCATATATTTCAAGGTTTTGAATTTTAGCTCAATCAGAAATTGCCCTTATTCACGACGTAGTAAACACTGGGTTTGAAGGAACATGCATTAAACTTAAAAGCAGTAGTTGCAATGGAAATTACGTAAATATTACGGTGTGTAATTGTGTTTGGTATAATACTTTAATAATATTTTTTTAAATCAAGAATACCAATAGTGGTTGTTGGTCAGATGTTGGATGCTTAGGAGGTTCTCAACGACTAAATTTGGGCGAAGGTTGCTTTTTTCGTGAAATCATTATACACGAGTTTCTTCATTCTCTTGGTTTTTATCATGAACAAAGCAGATCTGATAGAGATTCTTACATACATATAATATTAGAAAATATTGATTTAGGTGCATAACAAAAAACAACAAAACTTTGTGTGAGTTGGTGTTTTTTAGACTATATAGAAGAATTTACAATACCTGAAAATGTTGTTACATTTGGTCAACCCTATGATTACTGTAGTATTATGCATTACGATTTATACGCATTTACCAAAAATGGAGAAAAAACTATACAACCTCGTTGCGTATGTAGCATATTCAGCATTTTAAAAGTAATATAAAATAATTTTTTCTAGCCTACGATTTGTGATATTGGCTTTGAACTTGAATTAAGTCAAGTAGATAAAAATAAAATCAACATTATGTATGATTGTGGTAATGATTATCCCATTATATCTGTGCCAGATCCGTGCTCCACGTTTTAAATATATACAATTTTTATTTTACATGATATATAGTATCCTTTTATGTTTTTTTTGTGATAATCTGTACTATAACTACTAAATTTGTTAACTCGATGAATTAGTTTCTATTTATTTATATTGCCTTAGTTGTTTTATTAGCCAAAACAACTTTAATAAAATATGTTTGTTATATTAGAACTAACTAAAAATAATAATAAAAAAACCAATACTGTCCGCACGTATTTAACTTATGAGATTATTAATTGATAACATTTTGTAAATTACATGTAAAAAATGGCTAAATCAGTCAAGTCAAAATGGTTTAAAAAACAAAGCTGTATTATAAATTAAATAAACCTACATTCAAATGTTTAATGAAATATATTTGTTGAATGTTTAAATTTTTAAACTTTAATTAAATATTCTATGTAGAACAAGATAACATATGTTGTTTAATTTTCAATTACTACATGCCCAAATAATAAATTGTATATACATACGATACATAAATCGGTTCAATAAACTTCAATTATACTTAGACACAGATATTTTAGTAACATATAATATGTATTATTAACAGAATATTTGAATTAAAACTAAGTTTTTGCTACTTGCGGAAAATCAGAAAAATTAATATTATAGTGACGTTTAAATGCGTTGCAACAAAATTTAAACAATACAAAAACTTTATACACGTTTTTTTACAGTTAGTGAATCGTAAAACTTGATTTTTATACTAATCAATTGAACTACGTAGGGAAGTGTTACGTGATAAACACTTAATTAGTAGAAATACGATGTTTCAAGAATATCCAAGCTTTTACAAACTAATTTTAATTTATTTGTAATTCTCAACTTAAATTATAAACCTCATTACTTAACATATTATAAAAAATAAATAAATTGTAATTATTCAATAAATAATTAGTGATTACCAAAATTTTTATTAATTTAATAAGTATTTGCCTAAAATAATTAAACAAAACATACATAAACAAAGTTGAAAACAAGACAAAAATTACTAATAAATTAAATTGAGTTATAAAATTTGATATGAAATCTAAATTAGTTATACAAGCCTAATAAACAAAATCGCAAAAAGCACAATTTGGTAATAAGTGAATTAATTTACGAAATTTTTAAAGAAGCTTAACTAATATAGCGCAATCTTGCAAAGTTTTTTAACCGCGTAACACAATAAAATCAAACAGTTACTTAATGATATATCTGCTTGATTCTTAAACAAAAATAACATTCGCTACACATACGTTGTCTTTATTTAATAAAACACAAAATGCAAAACAAACTAAGTTCTTCTGCAAAACCGTAATAAGCAATAACCGACAAACTTAATATATTAAGTCGATGTTTTTTTGCAATTATGCAAAGCAAACAGTATATTGCGGCAAACAGAAATTCTGACTTTTGGTTTAGGAATCAACGTAGACGGTTTTCTTAAGGGCTAGCGATGTAACTGAAGAACAAGCTGATACGATGGCTAAATAATCTGCTCTGAAAACGACGTTTAATTACGTGTAAAGCTAAATTTAAATAAGTCATGAAGTAAAATTTTCCATGAAAGATACCTACAAAAAAAATCGTTCTCAACCTTGTCAGCAGAAAAAAAACAATTTGATAATCCAAAGGATTCTAAAAAAAACAAAGCTTACTTAAACTTAAAACAATATTAAATTACAATCTAAATTTATTCGATTAAAACGAAATATTTCTGACTAACGAAACTAATAAATTATAATGCAATCTTAGTGCAGGACAACAATAATAGACTCAAATGAACTCAAGTGCATTTGCACTCAACCAATACTTAAAATAAAATTAAAAATAAAATAAATTTAAAAATGTCAAATACCAACAAAATTAACCGGTATGAAGTTAGCCACGGATCTGGCCATAGAAATTTGTTTTGAATTTAATACCAATATAAAGCATTTAAACATTCCTAAATTAAAGTTACTATATAAATATACGCCACAAACACAATTTATTATGTTTTTATATAATTGTTGTTAAAAATAGTTTCAATAAACACATATATAAACATGTAATTGTGAAAGTGCAATGTTTAAAAGACAGTCATAATTGATTTTACTGCTAGTTCGTCTATAGATAGATTAAACAATGATCCACAACATATTAAAAAATCACGATGCGGCTATTTCTTAAAAAACAAAATTTGACGTCGAATTCGCACTACGCTCAACTTACATTCAGGCATAAACAAACGCAATTTTTACAAAGATAGTCATTTTTGATTTTTCAGCAAATTTGTTTATACTTAGATTAAACAATTCTTAACATATTAAAAATTACGATGTGGCTATTTTTTAAAAAAACGTTATTTCATGTTCATATAAAAAAAACTGATTCACAAATTATATATGTTCCACATTGTTGTCCAACTCGATATGTTACTGAAATCGATAATTTTCAAAACAAGATAAGAGCCGGTTCTAAAACGCTATTTTTTACACAATTGTTTTTACTTAGTTTTTACAACAACTATTTACTTAAAAATTGCTTGATACATTTTTTTGTCTAAGTAACAATCATAGAATAAAATAATTCAAATTTGTACCTATAAGAAATTTGCAAACATTAGTAAATCAAAATAGATAAATAAAATCATTAAAGAATCATCAACAACTAATTTTGACTAAATTCGAAATTCTTTACAAAACTGCGTTTACGTAGCTTTAAAAATACTTGTACGAAAAGGACGTTTTTATTATGAAAAAATTGTTTTGGCCTATTTTTTTGCTGTGTAACATTAAAATTTTTGAGAAATTTATGGTCGAAATATTATGTTTTCAACAAAATAAATTTGTTGTTGGGTTGACCAATACTGTATCTTTGGATGATTGAGTTTTCTTTGACAAGATTCGCCAACAGTCGAAAGAGTTAGTTTTGTAAAGTCTTTTATTAGGAACAGAGCCATCATCGTTCTTTTAGCCCACAAAGGCCACACTGATTACATAGAGAATGCATTCTATTCTGTCAGAGGATACGTACGCCCCTTTCACTCAAAATGATAACTATGTACTACCCCTTCTTTTTTTTCTGTATTATGTGGTGGACGATCATTCTGCACCCCCATCGTCGAAAGGAATGTTGCAAGTGTAACACGCTTACATTTATTAATAATTAAATGTATTTAATTAATGATTGCTTTGCTTAAATCAAACCCAATTGCCAACATGGTCCTTCAAATAAGTTTATTTTTAAATTACCTAAAGAAAATGCAAATTAGGAAAGTTACTACGAGGTCCACCTATTAATCAAGATATTTGCGGACATCGTATGTTTCCCGTTGAGAAATGTATTTCCTTTGCTAACTTTATTTCCTAACGTTGCTAAATTCTATTTCAGTCAGTATTTTTTATTTTTTTTTGCTGAAAGTATTGCTTTTACTTTGAACACATTGGCGGTTGCCGTTGCTGTAAAAAAATAATAATGATAATAAAAACGTTATTGCGCCATGCTCTACGCCGTCACATGCAAGTTTTGTGCTATTTTGTGTTGCGTTGTGCTATTTACTATATTAATTAATATAATGCTTTTCTAAACCGTATAAAAATATTTTACTTTATTCTGTAGCGTCATCATTGATTTTAAACTTCTCGCCTTCAACTTACAGTTACATCAAATTTAAGTTTTAATGTAAAAAATTAGCTTTTTATTTTCAAACGTTGTCTACACAATACAACCCTTAACGGTATTAGTGACGTCACTTGCTTCTTTTATTCGTAATCACGGATTATTTTTATCGTTTCCTTTAAATTTGCTTATTTTGAATTAAATATCTGCCGTATAATGGCCCAAACAATTGTATCATTAAAAACTGATCGCCCAGTCATCAAACGAAAATTAACCATGTTTAAAAAGTTTGTCGAAACCTTACCAAACAATGTCGCGCAAAAAACGGAATTAAAAATGCGTTATCAAAGTTTCGTAGATTTAATAAAGTAGTTCAACACGATACAAACACAAATAGAATGCGAGTCGAAAGAGCCTGAAAGTGAATACGTTGAACGTGAATCATTCGATGCGAAATATTATTCAGTTGACGGCGAAGTCGAAATATTGTTGCGCGAAAAATCTGAAAATGCTACGAATTTAAATCATTCATTAAACAGTAGCGATAATCAAATATCATGCTTTCGTTTGCCAGCGATAGATATTCCAAATTTCACTGGCTCACACCAAACGTAGATTGAGTTTTGGGATACTTTCGAAAGCTTTATAAATAAAAACGATGCTTTGCAAAATATTCAAAAATTTTATTATCTTAAAACCAGCTTAGTCGGCAAAGCTGCAGAATTGCTTAAAACGCAAACTTTCTTTGCGGAAAATTACAATAATGCGTGGAATATAATTTGCGAACGGTACATCGACAAACGAGGTTTCATTCAAAATCACATCAATACTCTTTTTTCCGTCGATAACAACATTAAGGAATCCTCGGCTAAATTTATAAAAATTATCGATATTACAATGCAGCATATAAGGTTTTTAAGATTGCTGGTCTCCTAAAGATAAGTTAGGCGAAGTAATTATTATCCACTATTTAGTTGCTAATTTAGATTCACGCACCAAATTAGACTGGGAAGAGTCGAAAGACATCAACAACCCTCCGACAATTTCCGATTTTTTAGATTTTCTTAAATTGAAACCTAGTATAGCTGAAGCAGTTGCAAATGACACAGTAAAGCTTATGCATTCACGAGATGTATCACAAGTGCTTAGCAAACAAATTGCAAAGCACAACAGTGGTGTTCGCTCTTTTCAACAATCAGACTCGCCAATATTGCAAAGACCTTCATTTAATTTTCTGCTGTCAAAAGTTTAAATGGTTGCCTGTAAAGAATCTAATTAATTATGCCAAAGAGAACAACCTTTGTTCCAATTGCTTTTATAAGAGTCATATATCCAAAAACTGCAAATCGCAATTTAGTTGACGTCACTGTAAAAGCAGATACTATTCATAGCTTCATTTAGACGGTGACACATCTGCATTATTTTCGCTCAAACTTCAACAACTATTTTAGATAAAGTCAAATTTAATTTCGTTTGCTTCTAACAACGTTCTTTTGTCTACAGCCGCTGTTAAAATTGCTAATAATGATGGCCACTTTCATCTTGTTAGAGCATTGATTGATTCGGGAAGTCAAAGTAATTACATAACTGTAGATTTATTCAATCGCTTAAAAATTAATAAAAAACGTGCTCACATAAAGGTTCTGGGTTGGATGAACTCTTCTACAAATGTTAATTCCGAATGGGACGCGTCAATAAGTGCAAAAACATAAAGAATATCATTTTAAAACTTCCTGTCTAATAATACCGATGATTACAGGATTTCTGCCTAACGTAGAGGTTAAAACAGAGCACCTTCAAATTCCATGTAATATCACATTAGCTGATACAAATTTTATGAAACCTGGTTCTACTGACATTCGTCTTGGTGCAGCATGCGTTTATAATTTGCTATGCGTACGCCAACTAGGTTTGGTTGGATTGTCAGTGATTCAATTTGCAGTGTTTCCTTCTTACAGAATGAAGTCCGTTGTCACTGTTCTGCTGCTATTCAAGATCAGTTATCTAAGTTTTAGGAAATTGAGGAAATTCCTCATAAAAAACCTCTGTCAATTGAAGAGGTAGAGTGCGAAAACAACTTTGTTGTAAATACCAAACGAGATTCTTCCAGACGATTTATAGTTCCTTTAAAAGATTCGCCATCTAAATTGGGCGAGTCGTATCAAACAGCCAAAAGGTCATTTTTTGCATTGGAAAAACGTCTCTCTTGCAATGAGCGTATGCGAACTGAATACGTCTCATTCATGCGCAAATACATCGAGTTAGGTCACATGTCCCCTTCGATTGCTCTATGTGCTAGTTCAATCTGTTACCTACATTATCATTGCGTACTTAAAGAGGATAGCATTAGTACAAAGTTGCGTGTCATATTTGACGGTTTTTCTCCATCTGCAAATGGTTATTCAATCAACGATCAACGAGATTTATTCTCCATACTCTTAGGTTTTCGCTCCTTTGCTTATGTTATGTTGGCCGACACCAAAAAGATGTATCGGCAAGTACTTGTTTGCCCTTCTCAGAGACCTCTTCAAGGATACTGTGGAGAGAAACTGCTAATCAGGAACTCCAATCATACGATCTGAATACCGTGACATACGAAACAGTTGCACCTAGTTTTCTTGTCATCCGTTTTCTATATCAACTGGAACTTGATTGTAAAAAATCTGACAACAAAAAAGCTGTAAAAACGTTTGGAACACTGCAAGCCACTGAGTAGTTTTCAATGAATAACAGTTCAGCCAGCTCTTTGACTGATGTCTTTGTCTTAATATCTGGTTTTAAAGTTTTTTGAAAACATAGAATTTCATTGGAAAAATCTGGCATTACGTCTTCACTATATTCGCGAGCGAGCTTATCTGCTTCTAGAATCAATTGTTCGTTTGTGGCTGATAAAAGGAACTCGGGCGTAAGAACTATGAACACATTAGCAACATTTTTCATTCCTTCGAACCGAAAACTGATTTCATTTATTACGGTGTCTAAAGTACCAAAATATACTACAGTCTTAATGTATAGTTTTGGCTCAGCAAGACGTTCGTCTTCAATTAGTTCATCAAAGTGTTTTTTTACTTTTTTAAATATTTTATTCCAAAAATTTTCTTCTTACTTGAACCACAAATTCAAAGTTTTCGATATGCTTTTTTAGTGCACTAGCTTGAGTTTTCTCCCCTGAATTGGATGACCTTAATATTATCGTTGTCAGTGATTTTAATATGACAACATTGTTATGCCTTAATGCTTTCAAAGAATCTATCCTAGATGACCAGCGTGTCGGACATAGCATTTTTATAGTGTAAGTAACTGAACTTAGAAGCTCCCACCTTTTAATACTTTAATTTAAAAAAATGTACAATTGTTCAACAATATCAAAAAACGTTTTATTTTCTTGAATGCATGAAATGGCATCGTTCAAAACTAAGTTTAGATTGTGAGCTGCACAATGAACATACTTGGCAGTTTTCTGCTTTTTCTGAATTCTAGATTGAACACCTCTGTAAATCCCAGACATATTTGCAGCGCCATCATATCCCTGTCCCCGAAATTTTGATAACATCAATTCTTTCTCTTCAATAGTTTTAATGATTTCTTCCTCTAAACCTTGCCCAGTTTGATCACCTACTTCTTTAAATCCTAAAAAGCTTTCGTTTATATTTAAACTAATCGGCCTTCCTGCGTCGTCTTCTATAATCGAAACATGCCTAATTACTTGACTCAATTGATCTTTTTTAGTAATGTCTTGGGTGGTATCCATTATAATAGAAAAAAACTGAGCAGATCTAATTTGTCTTAGAATTGTATTTTGAACTTTTCTTGCTAACAGTTGGATAAGCTCATTCTGGATTTAAGGACTCATATACTTTTCACGGGTTTTTTGTGCATTGACTATCACATTCAATGCAAGATCTATTATTGCCAAAAAATTGCCACTGTTGGGCTGGCCGACACCTTCGCTATGGCCTCTAAAAGGTAAATTAAAAGCTGCCAACGTGAGAGTAACATTTACAACGCGATCTAAAACTTTTACCGATTTGTTTGTTTCTGTTCTAATATTTGAGTCCATAATAACGTCAATTGTATGTGTTTTTCTCCATAAATTAAAAACAACACACGCATTTAAATGATTGCTGCTAGTCTCGTGCGTTGTAATTTCTTTTAACTTCAACGGCAGATGAAACTGTGAGGCACAGCTAGTTCTCTAAATTTTATATCAAAAGATATCAAAACGTAAATATACTATTTAAGTATAGGTAATCGATTAAAAAATTATGTTAACAATATAACAATAAACGAATTTCTGTTTATAAAATTATACTCTACAAGTGTTTTTACTCCGATTGTATCTTGTTAAACACAATTGCTATCGCGTACTGTGTCTTTCTTGCACATGAATCTTTCCTTTATTATCTTCTGCGCATCTCACGGTTTTTCCTTCGTTGTAAGACTTGTAACTGTAAAAAACGACATTGTAATTTTAAGTTAATTTTTAAAGTGTCGAACTGGCATAACTTTTTTTCTATCATAGCATGTGGGCTCCCCTACATGATGGGCCCCCCGCATTGCAGGGTCTGCGGGTTAGGCAGTTACGCCGCTGTTGCCGACCAATATCCTATGGGCATCTTGGGGAAAGCAGAATGACACAGAATTGACTATCCTACAAACAACTAAGTCAGACTAAGATGATCTCGAGATATAATATATTTTACTTTTATTGCACAAAAATATTACTAAACCTTAAACCCATTTAAAAAGAATCCATTTTGTTTAACAATAAGTATTAATATTTATGAATAGAGACGAATAATCCTAGATTAACGTTCTTAATTGCATTTCTTTGAACCTGAACTTCTAGAACAGTTATTATACTAAAACAAAAATGAACATAATTTTAATTTACTCAGTCTAATGTTTTTGTTAATAAATATGTAAAGGCTTTCTTACCTTTTTGGCCAAGCAATTTGTAGAAGTGTAAAACAGCATTTTTAATCAATTTTGGAAAAACTAGCTCCTTATGATCTCCTCCGCGTTGTCCCCCATATTTTTGCAATTCTTCTTATCTAAAATTACACATGTATTAAATGTAAACTGAATAGTTAGAAAACCAGTACAATACTTACGGAATTGTTCATATTTTCTTCCGTTTGAAGATACTTTTTCAAAGCGTTAAGTTGTTCTTGAGAGCTTACAAGAAGCTTTAGCTCAGTAATAGAAATACTCGCATATTGTTTGACTAAACGATAAAATTTTTGTTGGAATAACTCTAACCTCACTTTCGCTTATATAAAATCTAAAAGTTATTTTTTAAATAGTTCATAAAGAATACGAAAGCATACATAATTACTTACTCCAATCAGTATTTTTTCATTCTTTTTTTACATACGCAACAATCTAGATCACAGCACAAAACGAAACAAAAGCGTGAAGCATTAGCTAAAACAGCTGAAAAGCCAGTGAAAGATATCCTATGGATATAGTTTTAATGATCTCCTAAATATATTATTTTTATTATATCCCATGGTTATTGTTTAAATAGCCCGGACATACATCTATGAATTGGCCAAGAAACTGACATCTTCAGGATATTGGGTGCTGCATGGGAACAGAAAGGGGTATTTTTCTATTAATACTTAGGTGATATGTGATCCTGGTTTAGAAATTCTGCACATCATTGCGCAGTATTTAATGTGATCTTAAAAGCTCAAAAAATATTGACATTAGGAAGCTTGTAGATTTCCAGACAATGTAAAAAAACAATATAAAAACCAGCTTAGAAAATCAAAAGATGTTTTCCTATAAAAAAAATTTGTTCTTCTGAATTATTAATTATTGATTCCAACACCTGTTTTATTTAATTCCCTCTAAAATTTAGGAATATCAACATACTACTTTACTATTCTCAAACAGCTTAGTTTGTCCTTACTGGCCTTTATTTTTATTAAATTGATGTTAGGTCTATCTTCCTTGTCCTCGTCAACAATCGGTGTCTGGAATTGGATGTATCTTTTTTTCTGTATAGTGGAAATATCAACTGCTTTCATTATAGATACATAATAAGGTTTACTTACATTATCTTCTGCTATCTCCTTTTTAATTTTCCTTTTGATATTACAGTAATAGCCGTATAACTGCTTTGCCGTTCGTTCCCCGGTTTCAGTCGAGATGACGCTATTGAATTCGACAGCGACTTCTTTCCATGCTTCTTGTTTTTTTGTTACAGCAAAAGCATTAGAGGATTTGTCCTCTAAGGTTTTGCTATATCTATTGTAAAGAAGGAAGAAAGAGATGGATTTAGAATTAAGTGATTGGAATTCTGGAAACTGGTATTTCATTATAGCATTTTTTTAAATGTAAGTTCAGCTTTAGTTATATAAAAAATTGGATATCCAAAAACCAGATTAGCAAGTCATGTACGAATGTATTTAAGTGATATATATGACTATCACTTATTAAATAGATACATAAATTGACCTGTTTATTTTTTTTATGAATTCTTCTTTTTCTTTTGAGGTAAAGTTCTTTTCTCGTTTACTTTTATTCATTTTTTAATTTGAAGGTTATGCCGACAACTGACAAATCTATTCAAACCAAATTTAAATGAAATTGACAAAACCGACACACATTTGAGATTTCACTGCTTGTTTTGCGCCGTTGCCAAACATACTTAACAAGAGGCTGTTGATTAGTTAATCAAACTAGCCTAGCATTTAAAAGCGTCCTTTTACTTTATGGTAGAAATTATCTGGTTTCAACAAAAATATTTTTGTTGTTTATTTGCCACACTACTTCTTTAGGTTAAATATATATAACAAAACCATGATTTCGTGGGTATCACGAATTATTTGGTAGTACTACTTTTCTGTTGGTGTTAACAAATCTATTAATAGTTTATTCTCTTTTTGATATAAGTTTTATAGTATAAACTACTTCTAAAATGCAAATGAAACAATACACGTTCAAAGCATAAACAGATAATGTTTGTATCATCACGACCATCTAAATTTAAAAAAGATTTATCCGTTGCAGTAAAACAAAATAAGTGATGATTTTTTAGTGAATAAATTGCTTTTCGATAATTATCCTGCATACTATTACAAAAAAAAACTATAATTAACAAAAAGTATACTATTGTTAATACCGGAAAGAAAACATTTAGAAAAAAGATAATCTTAACTGCCAATTAAAAGTTGAGAAAAAATTATGATACTGTAGGACTATTTTCAATAACGTTTTTTTAATATAACAGTTCGAAGTAAATAGAGTTTAATTAATTAATTATTTGTTAAAGTATTCTAAGCTCCCCAACTAATTATCATTTTAATCCTTTATTAAGAATACTACTATTTTATCATTAAGAAATCGCCTCTCAATGTCAAATTAACAAATAAAGAAAGACGTTTCTTTACAATTATATCTCAGATACGTACAATCTACATTACCGTAAAAATAAAGAAACATTTTATTTTAATCTAATTCTTAATGCTGAATACAGTCTAATTATAGATAAAGCCGTACATAAAAGTGGCTTTACAGCTGAATTGTATATCTAAATGCTTTGTTTCGTGGGAAATCTACCATAAAGTTAGGGAGTGAGTGATTGACAAGTCGACAAGATTGGACGGTGGACAATGAAAAGGACGATATTGTGAGTTACCAGATTGGAAAAAATCATTTAGATGCGATGTTAATCTTATCAGATACATTTAATAAAACGTTTCATATTAATATAGTGCCGAGTTTAAATTAAAATATATTTACTGCACAAGCAATTTTTCAACACGTTTTTGTTGTTTAAATACCATTGGTTTCGCTATTCATAAAGGATTATAAGATATACAATTTAGAACTTAACAATATGCAAAGAAACTTTCAATGGCTGTAACATCTTAACTAGCCCCGTCATACTTTACTTAAAAAGTCAGATTATTTTTACAAAACCTGTCAATCAGTTCGAGCGGTATACTATAAAGGAAGTGATTTGAAAATACAAAACGATTTCTATTTTCTCTTTGTTGGTGACTTGTGATCGGTTAAAATTGGATTAGGAATTTCTAAACTTAACAATGTCTTTTACTTTTTAAGTAGCTGAAGAATAAGTTTTAGACCACACATTTAGGTGTCTTTCATAGAGAATTAGAAAGTTAATCATTGTTTCAACAAAAGTATATTCTTTACAATGTTTTAAATTTTGATTATTTATTCAAATCAATAATACTTCTTTCAAACCTGTTTAAAGAATTCGATTCTACCCACCCATCCGTCGAGCACCAAGCTTTAGATTTTAAAATTTTAATTTAATTTTTGGCAGTTGGCACTTTTAGAATGTCTTATTTATATGCAGACATGTTTTGATTGCATCGAATAAATTATGATTGAATTTTATTGTGCAAGAAAGTGATTTTATGCACCCCGTCAATTAAATGAAACTCTTTTAATTTTCTTAAAATTCTCTACGTAAATCTAAATAATTTTATTTCTATACTTATTTAAGGCATTGTATTATATTTTGTGTGAAGTAAGTTTAACATACTCCTAATGCTTTTATACCACCACAAATGTCGGTATACAAAAGAGGAAGACTATCATAAACGAATAAAACTATAAAACAGGTCCGATTTTCAAGAAAGCTGTCATAACTCGTAAATTTTAATTCAAAAAGCAACCGGAGCATTTTGCTTCGTCACTTATTGTAAAAATATTCAATTTTTCACGTCAATTCGTTCAAGCATCTGCGTTTAAAAATTATATTCTTAAGCCACTTTAGGTAAGAACTTCAAGGGAGATCTTTTGTTGCAAAGTTGACGGTTTTACCTTTTTCAAATTGGGGTAGGTGCGGTTGTTTTCGCAGTTGGATACTTTTCAATTGTTTTGCAAGTCATACCAATTTCTTTGTAGAGTGAATTTTTGCGGATGTGCATTCGTATTGATACAATTTAAATTTTACATCAAAGTTTGTAATTTAAGAATTATTTACGGTGAATTTTACAATAAGACCATATGCGATTAATACGTGACCAATAAAATAGTAATGTCATCTTTGTTAAAATTGTTTTAATATTTGTTAGATAAGTAGTAAAACAAGATTAATCATAAGTTTGTGCGGCAAAACGTAAAAAAAGTATCAGCATAAGATTTAATGACTACAACAAATAAAAAAATTAAAATACAATACTATAAAATAAAAAAACTATAATTAAGTTTAAGAACAATCGTCTTAATTGTTAGTACCTTTCAGAAGGAAAACAATGCAAACTAAAGAAAGTTAATGCAAATGGTTTCTTTCAAATAATAAGAATTTTATTGCTATGAGATTTCTTGCATGCATTGAAAAGAAACGTTTACAAACCACAAATATATGGAGGTTGCCATAAATTCGAATAGAAACTACTGACCATGATAAATGTTCTCAAAATGTCAAACTAAATTTCTTTTTTATTGAACGTATTGTAATTGTGTATTTCTGTACAATAACTTAAAACCTCAAATTTGTTTGTAAAATTTTCTGATTAGTGTTTATTTTTTTTACCAATATTATAAATTTTAATTTTTTTAATTTTGTAAAACACTCATTTAAAACCAAACATTAAATCATAAATTAAGATAACTGTTTATATATTAATTGTGAACAATCAACTATTCAAAAAGTTAACTATACATATATGTAACATACTTGCAAGATATAATAATTTTTTTTAAAAAGTAAGTAAATAAAATTTAAAGATTTAGAAATTTCACAATAGCAAACCATATACGTTTAAATTAAAAAAAACTTTCAGTTAGTTTATTTAGATATTATTACTCAGGAACGGTTTTAGTGTCAATTTACGTTTGAATAATACAAACCGCATAAAGGCATTTCTAAGCATTTGTGGTTTCAGCACCAAAAATACAAAAAATTGTACAGAATTTGTGGCAAAAAAATTCATACATCATAGACAAAAAAAACCTACTGTAGCAATCAAAGTTTTAAATTTGAATTTGGCGCCGTAGTTACCCGCTTTTTGTAATTTAGTTATTCCTTCCGGCTGGTAAAGAGACACGGTTACCGGGATTGTAGAATGAGTCGTTGTATTGATTGTATATGTACTGAATCATCTGTGTATACGCTGACAATAAATTCTAAATATACAGTGTGTATTAAAATTTAAAGAATTGATCAGGTAGCGTTCAAATTGAACAACGTTACTACAACGTCAGAAGTGAGATTGATCCAGGGATTGACCTGATAATTGAAGATCATTTTATATACGTGCACCGCCATTTTTATAAAAATGGATTCGTCGATCCAAGCGGACGAGAATCAGCAGGTCTCGCTCCAAGAGTTAATTGAAGCAATCATACGAGCTGTTCAACGAACATCTATTCAGAGTAACATCGCCCAAGGAGCGACACAGCGGGAAACTCCAACAATAAAATTTAAAAACTCTGAAATAAGTACACCAACCTAACCTATCTTTGGAGGAAACGAGGAAGAAAAAATCGAACATTGGTTCAACCGAATTGATATTGTACAAAACACTTACTCTGTGCCCGACAAAATCATGATCGTTATTGCAGTGGGCGAATTGGCAGGCACGGCACTGAAGTGGTACCATTCTCAGGTAACTCATGTATGCTTATCCTTTACTGAATTGAGGATTGAATTAGAGAGCGTGTTTAAGACTAGGGAGGATAAAATGATACTAATGCGTAAATATGAATCTCGACGTTGACGGAAAAGTGAGAAATTCTCAGTGTATTACCACGAGAAGATACTGTTAGGCAATAAATTGAATCTTACCGAAGACGACATGATCAATTACATCATTGATGCAATGGACAATCTTATGATGCAAACACAAGCCAGAATGCAACATTTTAAGTCGCTGGCACAGTTTGCAAAAATCATGAATAAAGTGACGTCGTCAGATAGAGGCATAACTAATATGAACAAAACATATATTCCCCAGACAGCAAAAACGAGTTTTTTGAGACCAGGACCAAGATCAGCATCATCTCAAGCAGTACATAAGGATGGTAATGGAGACTTGAGTGAAATCATTAGAAACCCCATTCGGTGTTTCAATTGTAGTGAGTATGGACATTTGTCAACTTCTTGTTACAAATCAAGACGCCAAAAGCGTAATTGCTTTCGGCGCGGTGAAGCTGGCCATAGGATCGAGAATTGTAGGAAGCGGGTGGCAGGAAGTAGCGCAACAGAAAATTTACGGGATAGCACAACAATGGTAGTAGAGGACACCACCAGCTGAAATTTGTCCAGTTGTTGCCCCGACCTACACACTTCCAATTGGGTTTGAAGTCAATGACAAATGTGAAGGAACTGTGAGTAGTTATAAAGTAATTGCATTGCTTGATACAGGAAGTCCCATAAGCTTGGTCAAATCGAATTATTGGTGAGCAAATTGATTATACATCACGTAGTAAATTGATATAAATTTATAATCCTTTTTATTGTAATGCAGAAAGACCAGCTGTACCTTCTGTGAAATAATTAATAGTTAAAGATAGGTTTTCCTTACATTCCTTGAAGATCAGTTGGATGATTTGAAGGGAAAGACACTGTTTACTTCTTTAGATTTAAGAAACGGGTTTTATCATGTTCTAATTGCTGTAGACAGCATTCGTTTCATGTCATTTGTAACGCCACTAGGGCAATACGAATATCTGAAAATGCCATTCAGGATTTGTATAGCACCTCAAAGCTTATAGTTATATTAATTTGATTTTTAATGACCTTCTACGTGAAACAAAATATTGATTTATTTCGAAGATCTACTGGTGACTACAGAAAATGTTGCACAAGATTTAGGAATTTTAAAAATGGCGTTTCAACGAATGGCAGAACACTTATTAGAACTTAGACTAGATAGGTGTAACTTTGTGAAATCTCGTACTATCTATTTAGGTTATTTGGTAGATGAGAATGGCATTAGGCCTAGCCCGAAAAATGTCGAGGCAATCGTAGAATATCCGATCCCTAGAAACGCTCATGAGGTGTATAGATTTATAGGGTTAACTTCGTATTATAGAAAATTCGTACAAGATTTGGCAACTATAGCAAAACCTTTAGATATGCTAATCATGAAAAATGTAGAATTCGTTTGGGGCGGTATGGAATTAAAATCATTCGAATTATTGAAAAACAAACTAGTCCAGTCCCCATTATTAAGCATATATTCACCATTGTTGGAAACGGAATTGCATTGCGATGCGAGTTGCGTTGGAGTTCAGTTCTATTACAAAGACAAAAATTTGACAACAAATTTCATCCGGTTATAGTAAGCATACAAGCGATACTGAATCTCGTTGAAAACGTTTTAATTGTTAAACAAACTAAGGATCCAAATATCGTTAGAATTAGGGAACGGTTGGAGAGGCAGGAGGATTCGTTTTTTGAATTGCGAGACGGTATAGTCTACAGAAAAGCAGAAGACAATCTTTTATTTTGTGTACCATAGGATATGCAAGAAAATGTAATTAGGACTTGTCACGATAATATAGGACACGTTGGTTTGTAAATTTGCGTAAAATTGTTAGGGATTATATATCCAATGGCTTGCAGTGTATTACCTTTTTGCCTGTAGACGGAAAACGAGAAGGTTTTCTACATAATGTTCATAAAAGTTTGATACACTTCATATTGAGCACTTCGGGCCACTCAAAGCAACAGGTAAAAGAAACAGGCACATATTGGTGGTAATTGATGCGTTTAGCAAGTTTGTAAGTTTATTTCCATGTCGATCAGCTGACACTAAAATTGTCATTATACATTTGATTTAATACATATAGTAAGCCTCGCTGAATTGTATCCGATAGAGACAGTTGTTTCAGGTTGGTACATTTTACAAAGTTTTTAAATGGGGAAAGTGTTGAATTAATTCTATTAGCAACTGCATGTCCTAGGTCTAACGGCCAAGTGGAACCCAAAACAGATTTATGGCCCCCATTTTAGCCAAATTAATCGACATCGAAAATAAAATAGAATGGGATAATGTGTTAATTGATGTTTAATTTGCTATCAATAACACCACTAATAGAGCTATTGAAGTAAGTCCATCAATGCTACTTTTTGGCATAAATCAAAAAGGAAAGGTACATGACAATATTAAACTTTTTCTGGATGAAAATGAATACTTGTCGAACAATTGCATAGATTTAAACGAAATCAAGATATGATAGAAAGCATAAAAATGCTAAGCTGTATAAGATATGTGACTATGTAGTTATAAAGAACCTTGATACAACTCCAAGCGTTAACATAAAGTTACTGCCTAAATTTAAGGAACTATATGTTGTTAAAAGGTCATTGGAAAATCATAGATATGTGCTATCAGATATAGAACGATTCCAAGTTAGTCAGATTCCTTTCGAGGGAGTAGAATTAAGTTATGGAGTAAATATAATGATGTCGATGATTATCATGTTGACGGGGACGACAATAGTCAGGATGGTCGAGCTGTAGCAATCTAAGTTTTAAATTTGAATTTGACGCCGTAGTTACCCGCCTTTTGTAATTTAGTTATTTCTTTCGGTGAGTAAAGAGACACGGTTACCGGAATTGTAGTATGAGCCGTTGTATTGATTGTATATGTACCGAATCAACTGTGTGTATCCTGACAATAAACTCTAAATATACAGTGTGTATTTAAATTTAAAAAACTGATCAGGTAGCGTTCAAATTGAATAACGTTACTACACTACAAAACATGTAAAATCATGCAGGACTTTTTTATACCAAATTCATAAATTTCTCTGTATTTTTGGTTTAAGTTTGTTTTTCTGTTCACGGAATTTGCTAAATTCAGTCAATTGCTTCTTTGGTTGTTGATGGTTAACTTGCCATTAACCTTATAATGTACAATATGTTCAATAAAAATTTCTACATCTTAAAATTTTGTAATTCCTTTATTCAGGAAATTGTGGTTTTTGAAACACCTTAAGATTAATATATTAACACATTTTTTTCTACCGACAGACTAAATGCAGAGCAGTTAAATAAAAAAATGTTTTTTGATAGTTACCCCGCTCTTATACAACTTTCTGAACAGCTATGTACTTGTTTGCCGTCAAAGTAGTTTGTACAAAAACGAATCAACTTGTGCACGTGCGAGTAGCTTTATATTATATTTATATTAACCTGCATCTGCAAGTTGTAACTTCAATATTTAGAATAGTACATAAACGTCTGTTCAAAAAACTGCATTTATCAGTTTTTAAGGTGTGTTACAGTTAGAATAGCGTCAGGTAGACAAAAACGTAGTGTCAGAGTTTTTAAATCATTTAAACTCAATTGATCAAAATATTTGTTTTACTATGGAATTAGAAAGAAACTCCTTTTTAACATTTTTTGAAAGTTTTAGTTAATCGAAATGAAGATGGTTCTTTATCACATTCAGTTTATCGAAAACTTATCAATGCAGATAGATAGTTAAATAGATTGTCTCATCATCACTCTTCGCAGAAACTATCAGTAGTAAATTCTTTAGTGTATAGAGCGGTTTCTTTAAAATCTTCAAAAAGATTTAAATTATCGAACCAAGCTGTCACTCGCAAACAATACCATATAAAAAGTATTAAACAGTCTACTGCCGTACTTAGCGCAGAAGCGGTAACTAGCATAATGACTATCCTGAGATATTGGTACTATTATGTTAATAGCTCTGCCAACTTAGTTTGGTGTCATATTGGTCTCAAAATTTGTACAACTTTATTAAAAATCGATAGTCTATTGATTGTGAAATTTACAAGAAATTAAATGTTTTTGTTAATAAGAATGTATATACCGCTTTTTTATAAATTTTTTTATAGAAATATACTAAGGCATTTTGACGTATCTACTAACTTGCAGCAGCCAGTTAGAGTTCAGCATAAAATTGATTATAAAAAAAGAAAGAATATAAATTAAAAACCATATCCCTTATGAGTGCATACTGAACTTTCTAAAAAATGCATATTACACAAAATATAAAACTATTGTTCTACACAAAACAAATTTTTAAAAATCATCTTTATCTTCGGCAGATTCCCCGCTCGCTAATGGAATATTTTCACAAAACTGAATTCTGTTACTTGGTGTTATGCTAGTGGCACCTATAGTAAGATTAACAATCCCATCACGTATTTCACAGGAAATGCCCCTATATGTTGACTGCTGATTGAGTGTTGGAATAACAGATTTTAAAATTTTGAAATTAAAGCGGTAAAAGATCTCCTTCATAATCATTTTTGTAAAATAAATTCATTTTACCTCTTTCAGCAACAATTTGAACTATATCATGTAAATAAACCTTTTTCAATTTAAATTTGGAACTAAAATGCTTTCATTCAAAAAAGTCTTTAAGTTATATCTCTAAAACAGCTACTTTAGAAGAATTGGCATTTGAAACTGCCTTTTTGAAATCATTAAAGGTATAGATTTATTAAAGTTTTTCATAGATTGTTCCACCTGGTGGTGAAACGAATCCGCCGACATAAACCTGGGCTCAAAATAATTTATGACAATTTTTGTCTGACAACATTCGACGAATTTATAATGTAAACTAGGAAGGTAAGGAACGCCCAATTTTTATTTTGAGCCGAGCAGTTGTCCAACTAGAGTACTGTTTTGGTTGTGTCTCTGTGCTCTAAAGAAAATTTATAAAAGGTGCTGGTTATATCCTCTTTTTTATGCCTTCTTATAGCTTCATGCCAAATTGTCGCCATTAGTCTTGTTTTTTTTTTGTTTGACGCCACTGGTACAAAACTTTCATTGTATGCAACTAATCTGCCGGTAAATATAACAGTCTTGAACATCTCGTAATTGAATAACATTATGACCTTTTGTAAATCGTCTTCTGAATCAGGCTTTTCAGCATCAATTCTACAATTAATTCTAACTAATTTGATTTTTCTAAAGTGAATTTTCCACTTCTCGCAGGTATTACAATCTAGAATTAAATTATATTTGTCATGGTCATGTAATTTAAAATGTTTGCATTGTTCACATTTTTGATGACCTGGTTTAACAAACTATATATTATGCTTACGCAAAACTGATCGGTATAAATCATAGGAACAAAAATTCGGGTAATTCAGTTAAGTATTAGCAAAAGGAAGCGTGTTCGTGTAGATAATGCAAAATTCTTGGCTTGAATGATTATATGTGTTGAATAACTACTTCATTATTTTTTTTATTTGGACGGTTTTTTCCACGGCTTCTGTTCTTCTTAGGGATAACTATGCTTTTATTTTTCTTTATAATACTTTCTATTATTTTGTCATTGCTTTTTCTATAATCCTATAATGTTAAAAAAATATTTTGTGGGTTTAAGTTTGTTAGCACAAAAATTTTATGGTTAATTTTATGCATTATTGTCTTTGACTCGATTCTTTATCCTTTTTTTAATTTTCTTTTACCATATTTTTTATCTTATCTACGGTAAAATACAGTGTTAGATGGAATATGTGCAAATTTTACATTAAATCAAAAATAATCCAACTAGCTTCACCAGTTTTAGCTTTTTGTTTGTATTGGCGCTTTAAAACATAAAAACCATCCAATTTTCTCAGATTTAATTCTTTTATAACTCCCAGGGAAGACTTTTGTTCTTCAGGAGTCTTTTCTGAGCTCTGTTTTTGATAAAAACTATAATGGTTCAGCACATAGTACAGGATAGACCAATAGTGTCTCAAAGTAATATGTTTTCCTTATAATATAAAATATAAACAAAAAAGTTTTACATTTTACATTATTTTCTACTATACAGGGCATTCCATAACACCAGGACAAGAAAAAACCTAATTTTTTGAAATAGAGCACATTGTATATTAATACGTATTTGGAGTCTTCCTGGCACTCTAAGTTAGTCTTTACAAAATTATAAATAGTTTTAAAAAAAAATCCACAAGAAATGACACGCTTTTAGGAAACAAAATCGTGTAATTTTTAACATTTACATTTGAGTTATTAAATAAATTCAAACGTTTAAATTTATAATTAATAGTTTCTTTTAGTTTTTTCCTTTTTATTCAAATGCTTCTTCTTACATAGTTTTTTTAGTTGACAATACTAGTGCTGTTAATTTAGTTAAAATAAACTTTATATATTTATTAAGAAAACCAATAATCAGAGGCAAATCCGTTCTTACAATTTTGGTTTTTTTTACTATCTTTTACTTTAGGGATAATCTCAAGAAATTAAAGCAAGTGAATTTGCAAAATCTCCGAATCAGTTTGGCTTTTTACAGTACCATTTAGAAGTGGGGTTATATTACACAATCACTGATAATACCACCGAATACATTTAAAGACTATCTAACTTGGCTTTTGGATTGTATAAAATGTGGTTTTTGATCAGAATAATAGTGGAAATTATTTAAGACAATTTTTGTGAAATATGGTTTCATCTACAAACAGAACAAAAATCAAAAAATGAGCATCTACATTTTTCATTTGTTGAGCCCAATTACAAAATCCGAATTTTTTTAATTTTTACTCAACTCTTGCAATAGCTGAATATCATATAGTAGCATTTTATTTTCCTTAAGAATCCTCTGTGCAGTAAATCAACTTATATCTAGTTTTTGCAATAAGTTTCTATCATCTAATTCTCAGTCACGGCAAAAAGTACATTAAAGTAATTTTCTTCATTTAAAAACTGTTTTGTTCTAACGTTTTTTTGGCACGCCACATTTTAGGTTCGCTCAAAACATTCTATTAGATTTTCAAATTTTTTTTACATGGTTGCCTTCTTTTGGGAAATCGATTTTGGTACATTCTTTTGACCAACAAGTAGTATTTGTCACTTGCTCCAACCACATATATCATATCAACCATTTCTTTAGTAGAAAAATTCATTTAGATGCAAAATTTAAAAATACTGTTCTACTGACTTTTACAATAGAGCATTATGTGTTTATCAGAATTCGCAATTATTTTCATAGCATATTAGATTACCAACAAACAATATAATATTAATAGCCACCGAAAAGCGTAGCTTAGTCAATAACATAATATATTTTTAAAACCATTGCTTTTGGGATAGTCACATGCTATATCATTTCGATAGCAAATTTAATTTTCTGCAAAATGTCAAATTCCAAATAATTTCGTTTCAGTTAAAAAATCGGGTTTTGGCTCTTTAAAATTCTGCATTTTTGACATTTAACACAGAGCTTCATATATTACATAATTACGTGTTCAAAACTTTTATGAATACCTCAGTATTAAACCTTATACTAAAATATCATTTCGATACAAGCTTTTGTTTTTTCAAAACATGTCATTCTTTGAAGCAATAAACTTGGAAGAAAAATTTTAAAACTACTTATAATTTTGTAAACGCTGACTTATAGTGCCTTTAACCTTATATAATTGTAAAGTCGACCTCAAGATATCAAAAACGTATATAGAGTATATTCCTATATCATACAAAATGGCAAATCGTGAAATCTAGGATATTCCTGTTACTACAATATATTCTATAAATGAAGTTATAAAAGTGTAATTTTACTTCTTTTTATGTTTATACGTATAAACAAAATATGAAATATTTTCAAGTGCTGATTATTTACCCTACGTTTACATTACACATGGCTTCTCGAAAAGTTTTCGTAAATAAAAACGCCGATTTATCAAACAGCTGAAGGTTAAGTTCTTTGTTTAATTTAGTTTTACATAATTCATTTTAGTTGCATAGTTGCTTAATTGGATTATTTAGTCTATGTTTAAGTTAACACACATGAAGACATGATTCCGAGAAAACATTGGTGGAAAATAAAAACTCCATTCAAACAGTTAAAGAAAGATTAAGTACTTTGTTTGAATTTAGTTTTATTCTTTGTTTGTGCAATAATAGGGCCCCGTAAAATGTTTGAGTGTGCCTAGGGCCCAAAATTTATTTAACGCGCCATTGCATAAGCGCAGTTTTACTTATACATACTTTCTAAAACTAAACCTATAGATTTTAAATGCTTTTATTTTGTTAATCCAATCTTAATAAAATTTAAAAAAAAAGAATAAAAATATGTTGTTACTACACATAAAATACAAACACAAAACAATCAGTGCATATCATTCAAACAGTAGGAATAAAGCAAATAACAAATTCGAACTTCAGTTAAACTAAAATACGCACGGTTGGAATAATGTAAATAATGATGACACGTTAAATAAACTTTCCTTCAATAATGTGCAAGTACGTGTTATTCAAGAAACAGCAAAAAACAATTAAATTTTACAATGTACATACAATACGTTAAAAAAAAACTTACGTTTACGATGCAAAGAAATATTACCTGCAAGTTATGTAGTCCAATTATCTTATTAATAAAGAAATGCTTTTTGTTTTTTTTTAATGCAAAGAAAAAATTTAATTGACACGACTTTTTTATAAGAAACAAGCAGATATTTCTATAGACTAATTTAGTAATTATACTTTTCTGAATGTATATTAGAACTTTATCTAGTTTTTAGCGTAAAACTACAATTTAAAAGACAAGACGTAAAGTTTTAGTAAACAACTTAAGTGCAAATACCTGTTAATCACAAATAGTTTAGATTACAAACTAAAGCGGTATTTAAGCACAGTTATCACTTCATTAAGAATAAACCCACTTGCTTACATTGATGGGTTAATTAAAACGTGTTATAGATAAAGTTTCCGTCATTGAAGTTCACGAAGAATTAATTACTACTTAGAGCTGTATATAAAAAAAACAGAATTTTAAATTTGATCTATCGAAACGCACAGGTAGTATTATTAAATTAGTTAATAACCCTTCTTATACACAGGTGCTTCCAAATTTTGGGAAATCGAAATGCCTGTTGGAAGACGGTTCCCAATTCAGTAATTACGGGTTGATATGTTGACTGAGGCAACAAGCCTTTAATAACATACGATATACAATGTCAATATTATTATCCAATCAAAGATGTCTTTGCAGACAACATAATTATCTTACTACTATAATTTATATCGTATTAGTCAGCAAAGCTCGTTTTTCAGCTTCTCCGGCTATACGGGTGTCTTTCTTGAGTAGTAATTATCATTGCTAACAGATAATTTAATAAGAATCTTTTTTGAACTCGAGTTTGCTCAGATTCATTACATATAAATTTTTGAAACAACTGTGTAAAATTGTATTTATGTAGAAATAATTTCAAATTAAATTAATTCTCTTCAAATTCTATTTTTTTTTCTTTAATTATATAAAGGATTAATCGTTTTTTAATGTTTACGTTATATTTTCAATTGGTTAAGAAACATTTGATAAATTAAATCTGTATTTTGTAATTAATTACAACAAAAAATAATAATATGTTTTAGGATGTTTTATAACCTGATCCTAAGTTTTATTCTTAAGTGTAATTTAATAGTATCTATTCCAAAATTTACATAAAAAATTCATTTATATAAAACAATTATACGTTTCATACACTTCTTACGGTAGGAAACGCTTGTATCTTAAAAGTACTTCATTTATTAAAAATCATTAAACAGTGATTTAAATAAATAACTATGTTAAACCTATAACTATAGTGCATTTAAAATAAGAAGATAGTAGATGCCTTACGTCTGCAGACAAGTTTAGAAAGTTATTATTATTATTATTTTTAAAAAGAAAGGAAAAATTGTATAATGCAAAATCTATTTAACTAAATGGTTTCCAGTTTTAAAAATAATTATGAGGACTTATTTATACCATACAACTTTGGAAGTTTTATTATAACTAATAAACATTAAGATACAAAAAAACAATACAAGTAATAACGAGTTCGCAAGAGAAGAGAAATATTTCATAATAATATAATATAAATATGATAAATTTTAAAAACACAAAAGTGCCAGAACTGAATTGTCAAACTTAGGGTTATAAAAAATAGGATGCCAACGCAATTTGCCAATATAACCAAATATTACTATGTATATATGTAATTCCAAAGGCGAAAAAAATAAAGTCGAGAATTATAGAGGGGTAACATTATTGAGCTCGGCATACAAATTGTACGCGACAATACTGCAAGAAAGATTACAGAAGGAAATAGAGGAAAAAAGTTTGGTACCAGACGGACAAGCGGGATTCAGAAAAGGAAGAAGGGCGATAGACAACATTTATATAATGAAACACTTAGCAAATAAAGAACTAGAAAAAAAAAGAGGGAAAATGGTAGCACTATTCGTAGACCTAAAAGCTGCTTTTGACAAAGTGAATAGAGAAAAGCTGTGGGAATATATGAAAAGAAAAAAAATCAATGACAGATTAATACAAAGAATAGAGGAAATATACGAAGAAACGAGAAGCAGGGTTAAAGTGAATGGGGAAGAGAGTGAGAAATTCATAACAAAGAGAGGGTTGAGGCAGGGATGTCCACTGAGCCCAAGCCTGTTCTCGTTATATACGGGGGATCTGGAAGAGACAATGAGAGGACAACAGACAGGAGGGATAGTGGTAGGGAAAGCTAAGGTATGGTCGTTGGCGTATGCGGATGACATAGTGCTGGTGGCTAAGGAGGAAAAGGAAATGAAAGAGATGATGAAGACGCTAGAGAAATATATGAAAAAAAGAAATGGAAGTAAACACGGAGAAAACAAAGATAATGATATTTAGAAAAGGAGGGGGAAAAGAAAAGAGAGGAGTGGAGATGGAGTGATAAGAAAGTGCAACAAGTGAAGGAATTTACATACCTGGGCTACACGATGAAACAGGATAATAAAGAGGAGAACACATAGAGGAAAGGTAGAAGAAAGGAAACAGGCTAATAGGACAAGTCTGGGGTGTGGGGGAAAGAGTATTCAAGATGGATATAAAAAAAAGAAAATTGCTGTTCGAAAAATTAATAAAGGGGGTGGTAATGTATGGAGCGGAAATATGGGGCTGGAAGGAGTGGAGGGAGGTAGAGGGGCTACAGGAAAAATACTGGAGATGGGTGTTAGGATTGGACAGGGATACACCGGGGTATATTGTGAGAGAGGAGGTTCAGATAGAAAATAAGGATTGAGACAGGAAAAAGAGCAATAAAATACGAGGAAGAAATGAGGGAGAGAACAAATTGCAAAATTCTGCAAGAATGTTGGAAAGAGATAAAGGGAGGGAAAGTGAAGTACGGGCAGGAGGGCAGAGAAGAGTATTACAAAAGAAACGGGTACGCGAGTGAAGAAGTGGAGAGATTAAGAGAAGAGGGGGTAGGGACAAGAGAAGAAATAATAAGGAGAGATAGAGACATCGAAAAACAAGAGAGATGGACAAAGATAAAAGAGAGCAGATATAATAGGAATTATAAAGATATCAAGGGTGAAGGGGTGCCGGAATATTTAAAAGACAGTGAGACAAAAAGCAACAACAGGAAAAAAATGGTGGAAAGGTTCAGATGTGGCAACGAGGAGCTAGGGAACAAATATTGGAGAGAAGAACCAGAAAAGTTGTGCAGGCTATGTGGAGAAGAAAGGGAAGAGTAACCACATGAGAAAGAGATGCAGGGAATTAAGAGAAGAGGGGATGAAAATAGTGGATATCTTAGATGAAAACGGAAAAGGAGCGGAATGGATGGAGGAAGTATGGAACAGGAGGAAAAAGTTAAGGGGGGAGAAAGGATAAGAAAATGTAATATATATGTAATGTAATAACACGACCAAAATTTGTAAGCCAAATGGCAATAAATAAAGTTAAACTTATATATGATAAATTTTAAAAACACAAAAGTGCCAGAACTGAATTGTCAAACTTAGGGTTATAAAAAATAGGATGCCAACGCAATTTGCCAATATAACCAAATATTACTATGTATATATGTAATTCCAAATATAATTTTGTCAGTGTGAAACGTGTTTGAATCTTAACCAATGACAATCAAAATTTAAACTTTCTTAACCACCTTCTTATAGAATAGAAAATATTATGAATCATGCCCATGTAACACATTGACGTTTTTTATACGTTTGGTATTTTTTCGGTAGTAGTAGATTAGACCAAAAATTTAGATAAATATTTTTGGAATTATAATAAATACTATATACGAGGATTGTTCAATGGAAACGCATCTTTGGTCCAGAAAAAAAATTATTGGCAAATGTATTTACAAATAATTACCTCTACAATTAAGGCACATATCCCATTGTTTCACTAACCGATGTATACCCTGCTTAAAGAATTCTTGTAGCTGGTAGTTAAAAAATTCTTTTACGGCATTTTGTACTTCTTTGTCCGACTAATTACGATTACCTTTTAACGTCTTTTTCAGTAGCCCAAAGATGTGAAAATTGCAAGGCGATAAATCGGGACATTTCTTTCACATGCCACATTCCTGTCTGTTGATGCAGTACACAATGCACCTGGTCGTGGCTTATCATTCATCTCCTCTCTTCCACTTATACATTGTCGACACCAAGCTAACCTGATCAAAGAAGAGTTTCGATTGAACAAGCTTCGTATGTATGTAGTAACCGTAATTAATAGGTAACTACAATTACGTTTACCTATAAAGGAAAAGCTTCATTACAATGGAATCAAGGCTTTGGTCAAGGCATGTATACTATTCTATTTACAATCATTGCTTCATCATTCAAATTAACAATGTTATTCGAGCTAAAAGTCGATAATAGTGAAATTATTGTTAATCTAACTCACAGAGAAAACAAACGCGTTTTGTGTCAAACGTATCACAAGTTATTTTTCAGAGTTATTATTGGTGTCCTCAATGTCCGATATTAAATTTGAAAGCGCTCCTTCAGAACTGAAGGACGCTGCAGAGAAGCTAACAAACGACTTACTACCGACCAAAAATAGATATGAGAAATGCTACGAAAATGATCAACACTTTTGTCTTACTAAAGGGGTTCAGAACATTGGTTCTGAAAGCGTGCTCACTGCATATTTCAGTCAATTGGCTAAAACAAAAATGGCATCAATTCTGTGGGCTACATATTCAATGCTTGGTGCAAAGTTAAGTATTAAGAACTGCATTGATATATTAAAGAATTCACATTTAATAGCATATCTTAAACAGAATATTGGACCCAAACCGATGAAATTCAGCGGTTTTAGTCAAGTTAAAATTAAGACATTTTTTGAAGTGTTCCACTAGTTTCTGCCTTACAAAGTAAGAAATTTATTTTATACTTCATCCTCTATACTCTACTTCATTGCCAAATTGAGGAGATGTCTTATTATTGTCTTCTGCAAAAACGAGCATTCATCAGCAAGTTGTACCTTCAACGTCTCGTAATGCTACAAATCATGTAGCTGCCAGTACCTCAAAACAGGAATCCATTTCTTCTCAAGGCGATTAACATGAGATTACTTCATTTTTGACACTTAAGATAGTTCTAACGCTATAATTAATATATATATATATATATATATATATATATATATAAACCAGCTTAACCTAGTCATTTGTGTGTTGATTGTAAATAATCGTTTATTTGTGGGAAGTAAATCTTAGAAGAAAAACCTTACCCTTTAACTTTTTTGTTATGAAACTATTTTTTATCTTTATAATATATAAGTTTAACTTTATTTGTTGATTAAGCTTACAAATTGGTTCGTGCTTCCCCTATTTACAATTACTACATTACATTCTATTTACATTTGTTTACATTTTTTTAATACATTTCATTATCCATCTTCTCTTCTTAACTGTTTCCTCCTTCTCCATACTTCTTCCATCCACTCCGCTCCATTTCCGTTTTCGTCTAAGATTTCCTCTATTGTTGTTGCTTTTATTCCCTATATTCTTTAAATATTCTACCTCTCCCCTCTTCACCCTTGGTATCCTTATAATTCCTACTATATCTGCCCTGTTTTATCCTTGTCCATCTTTCTTGTTTTTCGATGTCCCTATCTCTCCTTATTATTTTTTCCTTTACCTCTCTCTTCTCTTAATCTCTCTACTTCTTCTCTCGCGTACCCGTTTCTTTTGTAATACGCTTCACTGCCCTCCTGTCCATACTTCACTTTTCCTCCTTTTATCTCTTTTCAACATTCTTGCAGTATTTTGCATTCTGTTCTTTCCCTCAGATCTTCCTTGTATTTTATGGCCCTTTTTCCTCTCTGTACTGTTATTTTTGCTACTTGTATTTCCTCTCTCAGAATAAAACCCGATGTATCTCTGTCCAGTCCAAAATCAATTAATTAAGTTATACTAACAGTAATAGAAAGCAAACCGTTGTGAAATAAAAACCGAGATTATAAGCAAACTATTCGTAAGAATCACCGTAGTGAAATCGAATAATAATCAAATTTGGCTTACCCAAATCCGGTGTTGAACATTAACAAAACGTTTTTCCAATGGCTCACCTGTAATTAAACTAACTAACAATCGTGTCAATCTAGCGATTCACAACAACTACAACAGAGGAAAATTTAATATTTACAGAAAGGATAAAGAAGCGAATTATGCTGTTTACATGTGTAATTTTACTGTATTTTAGTACTCTTTTTAGACATATTTTATCCCTCATTATTTTGACGTGAGTTTATCATAATTACTCTCTTGATTCTATAGCGATTTTTAAAGTTAATTTATTTATAAACAAATGTTACACGGTTAGAACTACACGTAACTAATTAAATCTAAAGATATTTAAGAAAACCACTTACACTAAATTATATATTTCTATCTAATAAATATTAAATTCAGTTTAATATTTGTTAGTTTATTTTTAATCACAATTACAAAATAAAATATGTCATCTTTTCTTTTTTAATTATTTATATATGACTTATATATGACAACTAAAATTATTATAAACAAAACAGAAAATCATGACAACGTAAGTAAATAAATAGTTTTAATAAAACAGTGTAGATGGCATCAAATGCTAAAATTTGAAATTAATCACTCAACACGCCCTCCTCAAATTTTGCGCTTTAACAGATTTTTAATCCCATGGCATCAACATGACGATAATGTACAGGTCCCGGAAGTGGCTTCGGAAGAATGTCAGCTGGCATTATTGTTGTTAGATAATCAATTTTATCTCATTATTTTTTACCAACTGACGAACAAAACGATATCTTGTAGCAATATGCTTAGTACGTGAGTGACTTGAAGCATTTTCTGCAATGTACTTTGCTCCACGATTATCAGTTCCAAGATCTATCATTGATAAATAATTTAATTTCAATTCTAGCATTAAATTTCGTAAATATAATGCTTCGCGAGATGTTTCTGATAGAGCTACATATTCTGACTCCGTTGATGAGATTGCGACTGATTGTTGTTTCTTTGAACGCCATGATATTGCAGCTCCACTTAATATAAATACATATCATATACATGAAATTCGGTCGTTCTCATCATTAGCATGATCAGCATCAAAATATCCTTGGATTCCAAATTTATCATTTTTAAATACTAGCCCATAGTTTTGCGTACCTTGTAGATAACGTAACACGTCTGCTAACCAATAAATTTCTTGATATTTTTCATTAAACTGTGATAATCTATTAACAGTAAATGTGATGTCTGGACGAGTAGCATTTGCTAAATACATTAGTTATCCAATTAATTGTCTGAATGGTTTTTCTTCATCTTTTCTTCGATATGAATTTCCCGCCTGTAATTTTGCTTTAGTCACTTGGAGTTTTTACTGGATTGCATTCTTCCATATGGAACCTTTTTAAAAGATCTTTTACATATTTTTGTTGACTTAATTCAATTTCTCCATTAATTTGATTGTTTTCGATTCCTAAACAATGTCGTGCTAAACCAAGGTCTTTTATCTCAAATCTCTTTATAAGTCCTCTAATTCTTTCAACTTCTTGCTTATTTTTATATATATATATAAGATATCGTCGACATATACGACCAAAATTGTATATTGATCCTTACTTATGTTGTAATAAAAACAGGTATCATTAGCTGCTGGAGTTAATCCAAGACTGTCTAATTCTTTATTCAACATTTTATTCCATTGATGACCAGCTTGTCGTAAACCATACAATCCTTTTTTAAGTTTGCAAACCTTATTATTTTGGGATAATGCTTGAAACATCTTATAAGCAATTTTTCCTAAACTACTATTTTTGCCATATTTTTTAATAATTTCTTTTAACGCTTCTTTAATATACTCTGGCAGTTCCATAAATATCTCTTCTTCTAAGTATCCATTCAAATAAGCTGATACAACATCCATTTGGAAAACTGGCAAATTTTCTCACACAGCCAATGCCATCAAAAGTCTGATAGAGTTCAACCTAGCTACAGGTGCAAAAGTATCAGTGAAATCTATTCTTTGTCGTTGTGTAAATCCACTCGAGCTTTCCTCCGTTCAAGTGTTCCATTAGGTTTGAATTTGTTCCTTAGAACAATTTTACAAGTGACAACATTTCTATCATTTGACCGTTCAACTATTTCCCACGTGTTATTTTTATTCAAGCTACGAATCTCTTCAGTAATAACTTCCATCCATTTAGTTGCTTCGTCTCCAGTCATTGCTTCTTTTAATGTTATATCGGCAAAATTTACTTCTTCAATTGTTTCATTTTCATTTTCTGATGGATCAACATATATTTTATCGTCACTTAAATCTTCTTGAATTTTATCTTCATCATCATATTCCTCTTGGTCTTCATTCATATTTGCTGTCTGTCCTGTGTTGTAGATTTTTTGTGGTCTTCCTCTTTAGCCTGATTTTTCTATCCGTGGTCTTCCTGGTTTTCGATGTAAAATTTGTCTTGGTACGCAATCTTCGTTTATTAGATCATTTTCAATTTCTTCATTTTCATTTTGAGCTTTAATTGGTATATGAACGCATTCAATATTTTCTTCATTTTTATCAGAAACTTTATCTTCTTTTACTTAATTTAAAAATTGATTTTCAATGATTTGTACATCTCTTGCAACAATAACCTTTTTTTCAATTGAAATCCATATTCCATAAGCTTTTGATTCTTCTGAATAACCAACTAGAATACCTTCTTTTGAACACGGATCAAACTTTGATTTTCCTTGTTGTTTTTCTGAGACAAACGTTTTTGCTCCGAAAACTTTTAAATTACTCAAATCAGGTACTTCCTTGTTCCAGATTTCAAATGGAGAATGATTATCTAAGCTAGATGTTAGACATCTATTCCTTAAATAATTTGAAGTAAGTAGTCACCGCCTCAGCCCAGAATCCATGACTTAAGCCGGATTTGATTAAAAGACATCTTGCCATTTCAATTAATGTCCTGTTTTTCCCCTCTGCTAGTCCGTTTTGCTGTGGTGTATAGGGGAACAGTTAGACGTCGAGATATACCATTTTTCTTCAGAAATTCGTCAATTACAATATTCTATTCCATTATCGGACATTAAACATTTAATTTTACAATTTATCTGGGTTTCAGCACGTACTTTATATTCTTTGAAAGCTTGAAAAATATCACTTTTGTCATGTAAAAATCGAACTTCACACCATCGTGTGCTATCATCAATTAATGTTACAAAATACCGAGCACGTCCCAATGATTCTACTATTGACAGTCCCTGAACATCAGTGTGTATCAATTCTAATTTCTTTGTGCAATTTTTAGACTTCTTAGGAAACGGTAATGCAGTCATTTTTTTTTGTAAACAAATATCACACCGTTCCAATTTTTTTACTTCATTAATCTTAATTCCAACAGCTAATCCTTTTCTTGAAATTTTTAACAAATCTTATCTATTCAAATGACCTAGACGATGATGCCATAACTTTAAACTTGCTGAATTATTTACTGCCGCATTTGCTTGCTTTTCACTGCCACAAACATAATATAAATTTAATAGCGAAGGGTTCCACGGCCGGAATCTATACTAACATTAGAATGCCTTCCGGGTTTGGACCGTGTCATAGTTGCAACCGAAGCTGCCAACGTTTCGCCCACTTTCGTAAGGGTGTTACACTCTAAAACGATGGTTTAGAGAAGGTAACAATGGGATGGTGGTTTGCCAGCTAACTTAGTCGAGAAGGGGCGGGTCGAATTATTTGTCTCTCACTTACCTTTTTGCCGAGTTTACTTAAATCAGGAAGAGTTGTTAAGGGCGCCACCGAATTTTTAGTCACTGTGAAATGTTCGCCAAAACCGGAAATTCGAACACTCCGTAGATGAAAACAGGTGATTCAGAGAAAGTCAAATATGAGATAATAATTCGTATATTAAAATTTAAAGCAAGTAAAATGGTTAATAAAATCATTCAAATCAATCTTAAATTTAAAAGTCGCACAGGGAATCAGCCGCAGAGCGCTTGATCGTACGTACGACTCGCCGCAAACGATAAATGCCGCTACTCGAGAACTACCTTAACTTAATTCACAACTAAAGCATGCATACAACAAAACATCAAACAAAATAATAAATCAAGACTGCGAACCGAGTCAGAGGGGTCTAAAGTTTGATAATCAAGACATAATTGAATTCTAAGACTCTATTCTGATCGATTCGCCCGTCTTGACTTTAACCAACAATTTAAATCAACCAAAACAAAATCAAATAGAAGTACGCGTCGAAAATAACTGGTGTCCGTGATGTTCCTCTAACGATCGAATTGGAGGCGAGTTCTTCAGTTGAAGAGGTGATAAGTTGTTAAAGGTACTTACAGGTATGTCTGCAGTTTGACAGCTACTAATCCTTAGTTTACAACAAAAACTCAACACTTTATTGTCAGAATCGATTCACTTAATTCCGTCAAAGACGTTACACGCGTTCAGCATCGGTAAAACGCGTCGGTACAGTACCATTAGCCGGGAAAACTTTATAAAGTCCGCAGTAGCGACTATTTTCTCAATTGGGAGAACAACCGGCAACTTTCCCGGAACTAATTATTACAATCGTCAATTCTTTAGATGTTCCGCTTGTTCGTTCAATTACCCACACTTTAACATTCTTCGTTTACCGAACTTTTCACCTCAAGGTCTTATCTCGCCTCAATCGTTTGATTTTAACCAATTTTCGTAGTTCACCTTTATTTAATTAAACACACACAAGTGCGGTTCTAATTTGCCACTTGAATTAGAATGTTTAAGTAACGTAATGTTCATCACCTGTATTTAATATGCGTCGCCGAAAACTCGGTGTTAATTACCCGCATAAAACACTTGACTTCTTGAACCGAACTTAAATCAACTCTTTGTTTTACAAATTTACATTATACAAAATTTCTGATTGGAGTCGAAATTATATTAATTGACCTTTTTTTTCGAGGGCCAAAAAGGAACTTAACTTTCCTCTGGAAAGAATGAAGCTTAAATAGCCCCTTCTCAAAAACAAAATCTCCAATCAAAAACCTTACATTAATTACATCTTACTTTAAGACAAAGAACTTAACATAATTTAGGTACGTGACAATTCTTATCCGAATCTTCCCACGCAACAGCTAAATCAGCACTTGATTCTGATTATGAAATATAACAAGAATGATAGCTCAGCAAGTCCATGGGAACAGAGTAATAAACGCGTTCAGAAACATAAATCTTACTCTAATCTAAACTTAAAATATACAAAGAGACATCTGAACAAAGAATAATTCTAAGTAAAATAATTTTTAACATGAACCAAATCTCAAGTTTCAAAAATTTAATGGGTTTAAGGCACGTACACAGACATCCGTCGCCAAAAGATATTCAATTACCAGATTGTAATAAAAAAGTAAAAATACATTTAATAAAAGTAAAAATAATATAACCACGGCAAGCAATCAATCGTAAGCATAGACATCAAGGTAATGGGTTGAATCGAAATAATTACAAAGATGTGAACTCCTTTAATTTATTAACTATACTTAATTAACTATTTACATTAAAGAACAATGAACAATAATTGAATTAAACATATTTAAAATAAAATATATGGACGCCAACCACGTTACGTGATAAATAAAAAGCGTAAAATCTTACACATAATAAGTAATTAATATTAAATCGTTGATTAAATGCAAATGTCGTGAACGTTTGATTTGTTATCGAGTGAATTCGGTTTAATAAAACAACTCAACTTAATTATTTGAAGATAAAACGTAACACAGGTAGTATTAATTTTAGTTGACTCACCATGTATAATATAACGTTATCGGATATCTTCTATTTTTAGCACATACTTTGTTCTTGTGATAAAATTCTTCAACAGGAATGTAGATGTCAAAACACACCAATCAGCATGAAATATCCATGTATAATAAACTTCATTAACGATAATTCTTTAATTCAACGACAAAACCAAAATAAAGGATCCAGAATAAAATCCAATAAAAAGAAAAACTCCAATGAAAATAAAAAAGAAGAAGACCCTAAATACAAATAATTAGAACTGTTTTTAAATGACATCATCTACTTACGCTGCATTTACACTTAGCAACGGTCTTCAAAACAAATTTCCTTTGTCTTAATTATTGCGCAATACTTTGAAAGCACTAAAAATGTTGAATTCAATAGAAAAATTATATCAGAATAAAGGTAAACTCACCAATAATTAGATGGAATGAATAAAAATTAAATTGCATGGGTTTTTACGCCATAATCAAGAAAATTTTGTCTTTCTCGCATCACACACGTGCACGCCAAGCGTGGCCCCAGCGAAAGTGAAATTTCCAGCCACCTTCAAGTCGGTTAAAACAACGCGACGTTGTCAAACTGAATTAAATTTACGTGCAATATTAGTTGCAAAAAATAAATGAATGTAAAATTGAATTTTAATTGTAATGAACTTAAACGGGACGTTACAAGATAATAAATAATTTTAAATGAATGTAAGTAAACACAATGGAAACTTTTAGAATGTTACCAAGAAATACGCAATTTGAAAATACAAAGAAGTTTAATGAACGATGGAAATGCTAAACACACCCGTAATTACAACATAATAATAAAAAAAAATATGGATAAAAATTCTCAGCCCCCAAAAACCACCGGGACGGTGACACCCCCCTTACAAGAAGAGTGATTTCCCAAATTACTCTAACCAAAAAAAAAATAAAAGCGATAGAATACCAAAACAAAAAAAAAGGTACCGTAAGCCAAAAGGAATCGGTAGATTTTGGACGAAATGCAAGGCTCGACACGATGCACCGGTCATGAGTAGAGAAGAGGGCACGCCATGTTTCACGGTATCCACATGTTGTAAAATCCCACAACTAACCCACGACCGACACTAAGCAACCTTACCTGAGATAGCAAAACGCCAAAACCATCGACACAAACATCTGACCAACGGCGCAAAACGAAAAAAATAAAAAAAAAATAATAATAAAAAAAAATTATTCATGGGAGGGATCGAGCTTTAAATCCTTTGCGTTCCACACACCTCTTGAAGTGCCGGAAGCATCAGATAATTCATAAGTTTGGTACGACACCTTGCGTCGAATTAGAAAAGGACCCACAAATTTGGGTGCTAACTTAGCGGTAAAATGACGGGAAGCATCGGAGAGGACATAGTTCCTCCTCCAAACGGTATCTCCAATTTCAAAAGGAGCGGCACGACGACGCAAGTCATAATATTTTTTTGATCGTATATAAGCGGCCACTAATCGCTTTTTAATATCACGGTAAACATCGTTAAAAACATTGCTCCTAGGAGCCAAGTGAGTTCGATCGCTGAATGTAATGTCATTAAGTTTGGCATTGTCGGATGTAGGACCAAAACGGGAGCCGTCAAGACATATTTCTTGACCAAAGTTAGTAAAATATGGTGTCAGGCCGGTTACCTCATGCACGGCAGTTCGGATAGCACAAGCCACTTTGGCTAGGTACTTATCCCAATCACGATGATTATCCCCTACGTATGAGGCTAACATGGTTTTCATTACCCTATTTTTACTCTTTCGGAAGGGTTGGCCTGGGGATGATAATGCGCATTGAAAATTATTCGCGAATTGTATTGGGCTACTATTTTAGTAAACTCACGACTACGGAATTGAGTCCCATTGTCACATAAGATATATTGAGGAGCTCCAAACATTAGGATGACATCCTCTTCTAAACGTTTAGTCACTGCCGCAGCAGTAGCGTTACGTAACGGCAAGAACAAGACAAACTTTGAGAAACAATCCGCCACTACCAATACATACGAATATCCACTCTTTGATCGTGGCAAGGGTCCGACAATATCCGTAGCAATCATTTGCCAGGGTTTTTCTACGACTGGATGACGTGACATCAATCCAGCAGGGCGTTGTTGCTCGGGCTTATGAGCAATACACGTATGACATTTCCTTACGTAGCGACCAACGTCGACTTTCATCTTCGGCCAATAATAAAGCCGAGAGATTCTCTCATAAGTTTTGAAAATGCCCAAATGACCTGAAGTGGGCTCGTCATGAAATTTATGTAATAAGGCTGAACGTTCCGCCTTAGGAACTACCTCCCTCCAGTTATCTGACTCGCTAGATAAGTCTGGATAGTCTACCGAGACGTGTTTAAATAATTTACCGTTATTTATTTTCCAATTCGGGAAAGCTTGGGGGTCGCGTTCAATTGATTTCATAAGTTTATTTAGCCATTTGTCGGGTTCACCGACCGCAGAATTCCTTACCGTCATTGCATTCAGCACGGGTACGGCACGAGACAAAGTATCGGGAACGACATGGTCTTTACCTTTCCGGTGAACTATATCAAAACTATACTGCTGCATACGTACAGCCCAACGCGCTAAACGTGCGGTAGGGTCCTTTAAGTTGTGTAACCATACTAAAGAGGCATGGTCCGTAATAACCGTAAAATGGGTTCCCTCTAAATAAGGTCGTAACTTTTCGATGGCCCAAAGTACCGCGAGACATTCTTTCTCTGTGGTGGAAAATTTTCTTTCATTTCGTGTCAAAGACCTACTACTATAACAAATAACCCGTTCCTCATTGTCTATATTCTGCGTTAGTACGGCAGCAATGCCAAAGTCAGAAGCGTCGGCCTGTACGGTGAATGGTAAATCGAAATTTGGACAAGATAAAATAGGTGCTGAAACTAAACATTTCTTAATAATTTCAAAAGCTTCTACACATTGAGGAGTCCAAACAAACCTTGCTGATTTCTTTAACAAATTAGTCAAAGGTGCTATAATTGATGAAAATTCCGGTATGAACCGTCTATACCATGAAGCCATTCCAATAAGACGCCTGACCTCTGATACCGTGGTAGGCGTTGGGATGTTAATGATTGCTTCAACCTTTTCGGGGTCTACCGATAAACCGTTGGAATCAACGACATACCCGAGATATTTCAATTCAGATTGACAAAGACGGCACTTATCAAAGCTTAAGGTCAAATTCGCTTCCTTGAATCTTTTCAAAACTTCAGCCAACACCTCAATGTGTTTTTCGAAAGTTGGAGTACATATAATAGTATCATCCAAATAAACAAAGACATAGGGCTCTAATTCGGGTCCAAGAATTTTATCAATGAGTCGCTGCCATGAAGCCGGAGCATTAGCCAAACCAAAAGGTAACCTTTTAAACTGAAACAAGCCTCTATTGGGAACTGTGAACGCGGTATATTGTTTTGAGTCTTGACTTAACGGAATTTGCCAATACGCAGATTTGATATCCAAAGAAGAAATAAATTTAGCATCACGTAATTGGTCTAAAATGGTTGAAACATAAGGTAAAGGGTAAGCGTCCCTTTCAGTTACTTTATTTAACTTTCGGAAATCCACGCAGAATCTATGCGTGCCATCTTTTTTTTGACTAATAAAATAGGACTCGACCACGCACTACTAGATTTCTCGACCACATCCAACTTTAACATTTTGTCCAGCTCGGCGTCAATTTGTTTTTGCATATAAGGAGAAACTCTATAATACCGTTGCTTAATTGGGGAGGCGGTAGTTTTAATTTCATGTTCGATCAAATTAGTATAACCCAACGTCGCATTTGATTCCGAAAAATAAGGATCAATCACCGAATGTAATTTAGAATTTTGTTCAGCTGTTAAGTCCGCGCGTGACACGACAGCTGGTTTTGGGTCATTGACTGTGTCAGCGGTGGCGATCGACGCAAACTTCCACTGACCTTTCCGTAAGTCTGGAACGAACCCAGATTGTTTCCAATAATCAACTCCAAGAATTAAGGTGTTCGATATCTCCGGTACTACAAGGACGTTAACTAAAGTCATTTTGCCCTTCATCACAATAGGCAAGTCAACGGAACCGATAGATTCAATAGTTTCACCGTTAGCTACAGTACATTTAATTTTGTCTTTGTTATTTAAACGAACGCCTAATTTGTTTAAACGACGCCAGGTTTTATCGCCGATGATCGTTCGCGTAGCACCGCTATCCATAAGGCCGAGTACGTTATTACCGAAAATTTGAACGTTAATGAATGGACGCTGATCTTCCTCAGATGCATCAAAAACATAGTCTAAAATAATTTTGGTTTTCTTAAAATTGGTTTCACGTTCACTAAATGCGGAATTATAAAATATTGCCGACTGTACTTGATTAGCGGAACGGACCAATCGTCGGTCTTTTAATCCGTTCTTCGGAAGTTTTTTGAACAATTTGGACACGTACGTACGGTAGCGTTTCGATGACCACAACGATAACAATATTGAGTTGACCTAGGTCGGTCACAATCTCGTGCCAAATGTTGTTTACTTTGACAATTCCAACATGATCTATTGGGAACACGATTAAAAACAGGCCGATCACGCGTCTCGTTATTAATTTTTGGTGTCTCAATTTTTCTTTCCGCGACTGGCGCATCCGGGATACCTAAGGCCGCAATGTCGCCTTCCAAATCGTATTTTCGTCTAACCGGAGGAGTAAAATTTTCAATAGACTCTAAACTGTTTTCTATTAAACGTCCTAATTCAATTAATTCATTAATAGAGTTAATTTGGGTTAAACTTAATCGCGATTGGTAAATAGGTCTAATATTTTTACGTAAAATTTTTAACTGTGCGTCTTCCGATAATTTAGTTTCTAAACGATTAAACATTCCTTTCATAATTGCTACGAATATTCCGATCGGTTCTTTCTCGGATTGGGTTCGTTTTTGAATTTGTTCTAATAATTTATCATCAAAGTCGACAGGCTGAAACTGTAGTTTTAAAAGGCGAACCAATTCAGGCCATGAATTAACCTCATTCTTAACCGAGCGCACGTAAATTAAAGCGTGATCCTTGAATAAATCTAAACATTCGGCAAACAGCTGATCATTACCAACATTACGAGAAATTTGGTATTCGGAAACTTTTTCTAAGAAGGAGTTCAAAGACAGTGAGCCACTATTACCCTTATATTTTATATCCCATTTCCAACAAGGGGTCGATTTCGAATGATTAGTTGACACTGGAGACACCGTAGTACTTGCAACCTGGCAAATATTATTCACATTAGAGGTGGAAGGAGTACTTTCGATGTTTAATTTGACATCAATAGGTTCTTCCGGTGGATCAGAAGTATTTTCCACCGCGACCACTTGACGATCTAAGAGTTCATAACGAGAAATAAGAACGACTAATTCCTGAAGTAATTTTTCTTTCACTTCAAAATCATCACTTTTTTTTGGTATGGCGTTATTAATTCTATTTAAAGCATGTTTAAATTTTGTTTCGATAATAGAAGAAGTTTTTGATGAAGGACTGGTAACCAATTCGGTAATTAATGCATCAATTTCGGATATAACTAAAGTAATTGCAGCTTTATCGGTAACAAAATCAAAAGGATAAGAAGGACGGATTGGAGATTTTCCCGTTGCTTCCTCTGCTAAAAATGTTTTTAACCAAGCACGTAATGCAGTAACTCCTAAGGTGGTATCTCCACCCCTAATTGAAACCTCATATTTTAATTCGTCATGTGATAATCTGGCGATATTTAACTTATACATTGTAGATAATTAAACGTGAACGAACCTTTATAAATTAAAGTGTAAAAGAAAAGTGTTGACTCAATCGGATTCCCGATGTAAAAGAATATCTCAATTAGCACGCGCCAACTAATAAAAACTAACCTGTGTGATCCGGTCAATGACTCGCCGATAACGATACATAAATAAACATCAAATAAGCTTGTGGAAAGAAATATCGACTTCCACTCGGAAACAACAATTGATCTAAAGACAACAAATCGAACACAATTTTTCTTAACACACCTAAAACGCTGAACAGAATTCAATCTAACAAATAATCGACTAATAGGTAAAAACAAATTCATGAAACGTCAAAATTAGGTATTCTCTTAACACAGTGAGAGACAATTGGGCTCCACGTTGGCCGCGCCAATCTGTTACACTCTAAAACGATGGTTTAGAGAAGGTAACAATGGGATGGTGGTTTGCCAGCTAACTTAGTCGAGAAGGCCGGGCTCCAATTATTTGTCTCTCACTTACCTTTTTGCCGAGTTTACTTAAATCAGGAAGAGTTGTTAAGGGCGCCACCGAATTTTTAGTCACTGTGAAATGTTCGCCAAAACCGGAAATTCGAACACTCCGTAGATGAAAACAGGCGATTCAGAGAAAGTCAAATATGAGATAATAATTCGTATATTAAAATTTAAAGCAAGTAAAATGGTTAATAAAATCATTCAAATCAATCTTAAATTTAAAAGTCGCACAGGGAATCAGCCGCAGAGCGCTTGATCGTACGTACGACTCGCCGCAAACGATAAATGCCGCTACTCGAGAACTACCTTAACTTAATTCACAACTAAAGCATGCATACAACAAAACATCAAACAAAATAATAAATCAAGACTGCGAACCGAGTCAGAGGGGTCTAAAGTTTGATAATCAAGACATAATTGAATTCTAAGACTCTATTCTGATCGATTCGCCCGTCTTGACTTTAACCAACAATTTAAATCAACCAAAACAAAATCAAATAGAAGTACGCGTCGAAAATAACTGGTGTCCGTGATGTTCCTCTAACGATCGAATTGGAGGCGAGTTCTTCAGTTGAAGAGGTGATAAGTTGTTAAAGGTACTTACAGGTATGTCTGCAGTTTGACAGCTACTAATCCTTAGTTTACAACAAAACTCAACACTTTATTGTCAGAATCGATTCACTTAATTCCGTCAAAGACGTTACACGCGTTCAGCATCGGTAAAACGCGTCGGTACAGTACCATTAGCCGGGAAAACTTTATAAAGTCCGCAGTAGCGACTATTTTCTCAATTGGGAGAACAACCGGCAACTTTCCCGGAACTAATTATTACAATCGTCAATTCTTTAGATGTTCCGCTTGTTCGTTCAATTACCCACACTTTAACATTCTTCGTTTACCGAACTTTTCACCTCAAGGTCTTATCTCGCCTCAATCGTTTGATTTTAACCAATTTTCGTAGTTCACCTTTATTTAATTAAACACACACAAGTGCGGTTCTAATTTGCCACTTGAATTAGAATGTTTAAGTAACGTAATGTTCATCACCTGTATTTAATATGCGTCGCCGAAAACTCGGTGTTAATTACCCGCATAAAACACTTGACTTCTTGAACCGAACTTAAATCAACTCTTTGTTTTACAAATTTACATTATACAAAATTTCTGATTGGAGTCGAAATTATATTAATTGACCTTTTTTCGAGGGCCAAAGGAACTTAACTTTCCTCTGGAAAGAATGAAGCTTAAATAGCCCCTTCTCAAAAACAAAATCTCCAATCAAAAACCTTACATTAATTACATCTTACTTTAAGACAAAGAACTTAACATAATTTAGGTACGTGACAATTCTTATCCGAATCTTCCCACGCAACAGCTAAATCAGCACTTGCTTCTGATTATGAAATATAACAAGAATGATAGCTCAGCAAGTCCATGGGAACAGAGTAATAAACGCGTTCAGAAACATAAATCTTACTCTAATCTAAACTTAAAATATACAAAGAGACATCTGAACAAAGAATAATTCTAAGTAAAATAATTTTTAACATGAACCAAATCTCAAGTTTCAAAAATTTAATGGGTTTAAGGCACGTACACAGACATCCGTCGCCAAAAGATATTCAATTACCAGATAATAAATAATTTTAAATGAATGTAAGTAAACACAATGGAAACTTTTAGAATGTTACCAAGAAATACGCAATTCGAAAATACAAAGAAGTTTAATGAACGATGGAAATGCTAAACACACCCGTAATTACAACATAATAATAAAAAAAAATATGGATAAAAATTCTCAGCCCCCAAAAACCACCGGGACGGTGACAAGGGGCTTCATCAGGGCGTGAGATAAATCGCAAAACTCAAACAAGCAATCGAAATCTAACTAAGAACTTCTCAAAAGTTAGGTTATCCACTTGTAAAACAAGCCATAACCTAAACTATGAAAAGGTAAGAAAGAAAACGATAACCTGAAAAAGCAAACGAAAATCTAACAAAGAACCACTACCGAGTTAGGTAATCAACTTGTGAACCAAGCCAGATTCTAAACTAGGTAGAAGTGACTTAAGAAGAAATAGTCTCCGTATTTAAAGGAACAGGATCGTCACGGATGATTAAGCTCGACCCTGATTGGGTTACGGTTGCTAGGGGGCGTGTTTTTGTTAAATGACTAATAACCGGGAACCAAAGAGGGGATAGTTCGAAACCATGATCGCGATTGAAGTTATTGGGGTGTTTGATGATTTCTATGCTTTCTCGGAATTTCCTGTTGAAAAAGTGGGCGAAACGTTGGCAGCTTCGGTTGCAACTATGACACGGTCCAAACCCGGAAGACATTCTAATGTTAGTATAGATTCCGGCCGTGGAAGCCTTCGCTATTACATTAACAATCTCTACGGGGAGAATATTTCTTCTAAAACCTCCGTATTTTCCAAACTTCGCCACAAACTCGTCAAACTTTTGTGCAATTTAACCTTTCTTAGTCGCTGTCGTGACCACAACATCATTCCTGCATTCCTCAAAATTAAGTTCCACATTCAGACACGTTCTTCTAAAAACATCCTACACCGTGCTAGTCTAGCGTTGATACGCGAACGGATTAAGTAAACTAGGCGAGAGTTAGACACCATTTCGAAACAACTCTTTTATCTTCATCTTGAGTTGGCCAATACTCTATCCCCGGATGATTGGAAATTCTTTGACATTACTTACCAGCAGTCTGATACCACTCTACGACTAACCACTGAAGGTCATCTCAAAAAGTTTCAATTATTGGAATCCAAGAATCGTAAAGTTTCTTCTACTACTAACTCAGTAAAGACGGTTGTCAATTTATCTAGTTTAGTTCTCACTTCAGAACAGGAATCGGTGCTCTCTAAGGGTTTGAATTTTGCGGTTGCTCCTAAACGTATTCCTAAAGAAGATATTCTATGTGCTGTTGAGTCTTCTATAAGACATCTTCCTCGCCACATCTCAGATCCCATTCGTATTGCCACTGGCAAAATCCTTGAATCATCTAAAATTCCTAAATCCAACATTTCTGTCGGAAGAGTCAGCTCTAAAAAGTCTTCGTAAGAACCCTGATATTCTTGTTCTTCCAGCCGACAAGGTCAACGCCACTGTAGTTTTGAACCAAATTGATTATGTTACGAAAATCAATTCTATTTTGTCTGAGGAAACTTACGCTCTTCTAACCCATAACCCCACTTCGAGGATTGAACGCGAGGTTAGCCAAATCATCAAATCTTCCAATCTACCTCCTGAAACTAAACGTCGACTTACCCCATCAGATTCCAAACCACCTCGTCTATACGGACTTCCCAAAATTCACAAACAAGGTATTCCTTTTCGACCTATCGTGAGTACTATCCAATCTCCTACTTACAAGCTAGCCAAGTTCTTGTCCAACATTCTTTGCGAGTTTACAGGTAAAACCTCTTCTCACATCCTCAACTCTCAGCATTTTATTCAACGTCTAGAAACTATAAAACTTGAACCCCAAGATCTTCTCGTGAGCTTTGATGTTACTTCACTTTTTACTAAAGTTCCTATTAAGGATTCGCTTATTATCATCAAACAGATTCTGTCTCAACATGGCAAGGACTTGAGTTTGGTTCCTCTTATTGAAAAGTGTCTATCTTCTACTTACTTCCAATTTGATAATAAGTTTTACGAACAAGTTTCTGGTGCTGCTATGGGTTCTCCTCTATCACCTGTTGTAGCTAACATTTTTATGGAATCCTTTGAAACGGTTGCTTTGGAATCATCAATATTAAAACCTAAAGTGTGGTTTAGATATGTTGACGACACGTTTATTGTTTGGTCTCATGGTCATCTTGAATTGTCTAAGTTTCTTGATCATCTTAACAATCAACACTTAGATATCAAATTTACTATGGAAATCGAAAGTAATGGTTCTCTTCCATTTCTTGACGTTCTTGTGACTCGTAAGCCCGACGGACTTCTAGGCCATTCTGTTTATTGCAAACCCACCCATACGGACAGATACCTTCATGCTTCGTCTCATCATCATCCTGCACAGAAACGTTCTGTCATTGAATCTTTGGTCCATCGTGCCTTTTCTATTTGTCAACCTGAGAATCTAGACTCAGAACTCCGTCATCTTACTAGAACCTTAGTGAGCAATGGTTATGTCAAGCGAGATATTCATAGAGTTATTAATCGTCGTTTACATCCACGTACTCGATTACCTAAGGACATTTCTACTCCCGAATCCAACCCGAAATTGGCCTTTTTACCCTACATTCACAAGGTTACAGATCAAATAGGGAAACTCCTTCGTAAGAATGGTATTAAACCCATATTCAACTCGACAGGCAAAATCTCTCAGATTCTTCCTACACTTTCATCTCAAGGTGTATACCAAATTCCCTGTTCTTGTGGTTTAGTCTACATTGGTGAAACCGGTCGTTCCGTCATTACTCGCATTTTAGAACATGATCGTTGTATAAGGAAAAGGTATACTTCCAAGTCTGCGGTCGCTGAACATCATTTTACTACAGGTCACAAGATAGATTTTGATAATGTTTCGTTGATTGCCAAATCTCCATTCTTTTTCAACAGGAAATTCCGAGAAAGCATAGAAATCATCAAACACCCCAATAACTTCAATCGCGATCATGGTTTCGAACTATCCCCTCTTTGGTTCCCGGTTATTAGTCATTTAACAAAAACACGCCCCCTAGCAACCGTAACCCAATCAGGGTCGAGCTTAATCATCCGTGACGATCCTGTTCCTTTAAATACGGAGACTATTTCTTCTTAAGTCACTTCTACCTAGTTTAGAATCTGGCTTGGTTCACAAGTTGATTACCTAACTCGGTAGTGGTTCTTTGTTAGATTTTCGTTTGCTTTTTCAGGTTATCGTTTTCTTTCTTACCTTTTCATAGTTTAGGTTATGGCTTGTTTTACAAGTGGATAACCTAACTTTTGAGAAGTTCTTAGTTAGATTTCGATTGCTTGTTTGAGTTTTGCGATTTATCTCACGCCCTGATGAGGCCCCTTACGAAAGTGGGCGAAACGTTGGCAGCTTCGGTTGCAACTATGACACGATCCAAACCCGGAAGACATTCTAATGTTAGTATAATATAAATTTCCAACTCTTTGCGAAACCAATTTTATTTGGCGTCTTTTCCTATAATAGTTGCTTCAGTTTTAGAAAACCTGACAGTATTTTCGTGGTCTGTAACCCTCGCAACAGATAACAGATTAGTTCTTAATTATTTTACTAATAATGTATCATTAAGTTTTACCGACCTGTTTGCTTTTCCATCTGTAGTAAAAACACGAGCAGTTCTTTTTGCTATAATTTCAGTTTGTACATCATTGGCTAATAAAACATTTCCACTCGTTAACGTCATATTAATGAATGCTGCTCCATTATTACACATATGAGATGTGCATCCACTATCTAAACACCATCGCTTATCACTTGATACTTTCTTCGTATGAAGAGCTTCTTCCGTTACTTGAAATGCATCTTCGACTTGAACCTCAACTTTTGATGAATATACTTGTTTATTATTATTTACTTTATCTGGGCAATCAGCTGCTTTGTGTCCAACTTTATTACAGATGAAACAATTATACTTAAGTGGCTTACTAAAATTACCATTGTTTTTGCGTGGACTTTCTTAATATCCACTACTTTGATATCCACTGCCTTGATATCCACTGCCTTGATATTCACTTCCTTAATATCCACTTCTTCGATATTCACTTCCTTGATATCCACCTCTTTGATAACCACTTACTTGACTTTTACTTCCTTGACTTCCACTACTTTGATACTGTTTAAAATTGTTAACTAACATAACCTCTGCATTTTCCGTATCACGTTGACTTTGAGAATCATACTTTTCAATAACTTTTTCTCAAAGTATATCAGGCTTAGGCAATTCATTTTGAGACTCCATAACACATCTAAACATTTCAAATCTTGATGGCAATGCATTAAGAAGTAATATTGATTGTAAATCATCATGCATTTCGACACCCATGGCTGAAAATTTTGCTATTATGTCGAAAAATTCCATCAGTTGAGTACGAAAATCACTGTTTTCTGATATCTTATAAGATATTACTCGTTTGAGTAAACTTTCTCGTTTTACCGGTCTCGTAGAGGCATACTCGGACTTTAATTTGTCCTAAATTTGTTTTGAAGTATTTAAACTTTTTACCATTCGTAATAAACTCGGATCAATAGCAATTATTAAGTCTAATTTAGCTTTATCATCTTCTTCTTCCTATTTTCTGACACTCGAAACTGACGCATTATCATTTTCAACTAACTCGGGTTTTGGTTTCTTGCCATTTACATATCCCCATGTGCTATTTTTTACCATTACAGTTTCAATTTGCATAGCCCATGTATCATAGTTTCCCTTTGTAAGAGGCTTGATTGTACTTGATGACAAAGACATATATTTTTTTTAATTTAATTTTTACAGTGTTCTGGGCCCATAACCTGATAAAGATTAAATTCAGTTGAATATTTGTTAGTTTATTTTTAATCACAATTACAAAATAAAATATGTCATCTTTTCTTTTTTAATTATTTATATATGACAACTAAAACTATTATAAACAAAACAGAAAATCATGACAACGTAAGTAATAAATAGTTTTAATAAAGTAGTGCTAAAATTTTAAATTAGTCACTTAACACTATCACTCAAAAAATAATGTCCGCAGTCAACTTATGTTTATCTAAACCGGTATTTGTTTACATTAAAAGCACGTACGTTTGTACGCCGTTATATTTATGTTTTACTGGCACGGGCACTTTATCTATTTATCTTAGCATACACGTGATTCACCTATTTATTTAAAACCGATTTTGAAAAAATTGACCTCAGCTCCTTTTGACTACTTTTTATATATTTCTGTTATCTGTGTCGAGAATTTTCTATATCCTTCGATAAATGTTCTCGAAGTTGTTTTACTTTAACATTTTTTCGTGCTTTATTTTTGATGTCCGATATGTGTTTCTTAGGAGACGTATCCCTACTGCTCCAATTATTTTTTTCTTTGCTGTTTATTCGTCAGCATTTTACACCATATGAATAAGGGCATGTAGATTTTTGATTTTGTTTTATTATTTATTTTACTTGACCATAGAAGCATAGTATACCAATTGCTTTTTTACGTTTGTGTTATCTGTTCTGTGTTTCCTTTTTTGAATATTACATCTTTTGATTTCAGGTATAGGTTTATGTTTAGCATCCATTTTTTGTATTATTCTTCAAGCTTTCTTTGCATGTAATCGGCTTCTTCTTCATCATCAGCAACAATTACTTAGTCAACCGCAAACAAGGCCAAAGTAGGTGATAGACTGCGCCTTTGTGTAAATCCTTTTGATGTCGGGAAATATTTTAATATGAATTTGCTCTTGTTTTTCTTGGTGCAGATTCCATATTGCTTTTATATATGTTCTACTCATTAAAATTTCAAATATTTTTTTTGCCAAAGTACCGTATTATAGCCTATTTTCTATTCTAAAAACATGAGTTGAGTGTTCAAATTTTTTTTGCTATTAAATTGTTTTTTGTACAAGAACGTCTATCGCGGAATTCAAATTGATATTTATATTTTTCCAACGTCATTCTTTAATTTCTCTTTTAGTATTTTGACATACAGCCTTCTCATTGAGCTTATCAAGTTTATTCCTCTGTAGTTGCTACACATTTGGTTGCTTTCTTCCAGATTCCAGTCTTTTGTAATGTCTGTCCATATTGTAGTAAACGTTTTTTAAAGATATCAACCCGTATTTTTACTAACCGATTGGATGCTTTATGCGCTCAATTATTTCTGGCTCTTTCGGTTTTCTATTTTTATATTTCTTTATCTCATTTACAGGTATATAACTGTTAAAGTAAAGTTTTTTATGATAAAGTTTATAACAGTTTTTATTATCATCGAACACTTTATAAAAACGTCTAGTTGCAAAGAAAATTATTTACGATATCACGTAGGTACCTCTTCTGCACGTGCTTATTTCGAATACTATCTAAAGAAATTACTGTAAAACTGTAAACATACTGCACAAATACGCATTTATAATCATAACACGTGTAAGCAAAAACAAAGATAATTTATTTAAAAGATCCGCCAGAAACTTTTGTATTATGTACATAATAATTTATTTTTGTCACATTACAATTTTAATTTGAACAAAGTTTTATTTATTTCTAAAAGAAAAACAGATAAATAAAGGGGTTTATAAAGTTCAGTTTATTTAAGCATAAACTGTAATTTGTTTTGGAATTCGTGGCGTTAAAACTTTTTAAATTCTTAGCAATTTGTAAAACGAATAAACTCGGAATTCAAATTATGTTTAAAATCAGCTCCAATTAATAATTTGCATTCCGCAATAAATGGATTCGAAAGATATTGGTTTCTATGCAATAAAGTTTAATATGAATTTACCACGCTTCCGCGACCCTTTTCTTTCAAAATATTTGTGAAATTTTAATTCAGAAAGCCTCGGCTAAGAGGAAACTGTTTACTTTTTTTTTGTGTTTCTTGTTGAGAGAATTACTGTATGGAAAATGCTTAATAAAGTATATGGATAGAAGACGGCATCCATACTCATCTTTGTTAGGTGTTTAATTTAATATTTATGACTGCCGAAGCAATTTATATACTTTTTTATTTTTCTATTGTAACTCCTTTAAAGTATTATGATTTATGAGAGGATGAAGGTTAAGTTATTTGTTCATATGGCAAGTTGCTTTTAAAGATTAACAATTTAGGTGTGAGATTATATATATTTCTATTAGATAAATTTAAAGCTTTTGTTATTTTGCACAATAAGAAGCGCTACCACTTTTCATCAGAAATTAATCAGTTACGAAAAAATTATTATTTCTACTCACGTTTATAAATTCCTACTTGTCTTAAAATTATATATTACCGATGTCCTATGGAAAAGTTAAGCATGATATATTATAGATGTTTGGTGATAAATGAATAATTATAAGCTATAATTATTTCTGTTTTAGTTATCTTCGTGTAACTTGTTAGTTGAGGATTTTATATATTAAAAGTATGCTGTAGTATCCGCTTTTTACCTTAAGGTATTGCTTGTTATTTATGGCAAGAAAGTTAATTGATATTTACAATTTCTTTTATAAAAAGTAATGGTGATTTATTATGATAGAAAATTAGCAGTGTAAAACGTTAATGTTAAATTTTACTTCAAAAATACGATCCTGCGTTTTTAAAAACCTAAAATATTGATTTAAGTTTTAATTGTTTTTCAACGTTTAAAAAATGTCTTCGTTTAATTACTAAACATTATTTTAATTAATTGTAGAATTATTTTTATTTATTTTAGGTATAGTTTTTGTACTAAAAGCTTAGGTATTTACTCGACAAAAAATGAAGTTTTCTATAAACATTAACCAATTTATTTATACAAAAATCTCCAAAACATAAATTTGATATTAAGAAAAAAATTTCCATTAAAATTACACGTTTATAAATTAGTAAAAATAAATAACGTTAACAAACCAAACATTTAAAGTAAGAAAGTAAGTACGGTCATGACACTGAGCAATATAAATCTTGAAAAATATTTAGTTAAGCATTTTTTGTGAGATCAAAGATAAACGTTTCTAATTAAAGAATTATATTTGCGTACATTCAGTCAAAAGCTGTAAATGAAATTTAATTCGGCAATTGCGAAATGGTATCCTTTCGGCAAATTCTTTTCTCGTTTAACTCGCACTAAAATATTTTCTATTAACGTGTAAATGCTTGCGACAAAATATTTAGATCTTGACTATTTTAAGATACTTTGAACTTCAATTTTCAAATAAAATCAATTGTCGACGTATTTATAAACGGTTTTAATTATTCTTTTGAAAAATTGCAAAAAGTTAGTTTAAATGCAAATTGCCAAACATACGTTGTTGGTTTCATGTGTAAGTTGCAATCAATTACCGAATGTGATATGTTGTATTCAATACAAGTTAGAGAGCAGTAAACGCTTTGGTCGTCGAAATTGGACAGTTAATTTATTATTACTGCGAAGCGTATCCTTGTTAAATGTTAAAATATAAACACTAAAGCATATATGTATTTTAGTACGCTAATGTAAGGTAGCTAAATTAAATAAGACCCCACTTTATTATTTACATTTATTATTGTCATTTATGACCAACACTTAAACAATTACGCATTAGAAAATTCTTGACAAATATTACGGCGTTGTTGACAATTTTGAATAAAGTATTAAAAATTATTTTTATTATTTTACAGCAGCACTGTTGTGTGTTATTTTAGCATATATAATGCATAATGGTACACCGGAGAGATCAAAACGTTACATATTATTGTGTAAAGTGTAATAAACATAAAGACTATGCATTACAATGGAGATATAATTTATATTCTAAGATGAATTAGTAATGAATTGTTTATTGTTTGGGTAAACGCCTTTTTAAGTTGTTTTGGTAAATAAATTAGGGATTGTAAGTAATTTATAGAATTCGAATAGTAAATATATTTATTTGCTGACGTTAAATAAATAATTTTTATTGATCTAATGTTTTCCTTTGTGTTTTTGTATACGTTATCTTAGTACGTTACTTTTTTTTAATATATTTTCAAAACTAAGAATGTACGTTATGTTTATTGGAAATTGTAAGTTTAACGCTAGTAATTTTTTAATAGAATTAGATCTTTTTTGTTCAATTTTTTTGCTAGAAAACAATAGATGATTTACGATTCCATCAGATACGTTATCACAGTCACTGTACGGATTTCTTTTAAATCCTATTTTATGAAGGTGCGAAGGGAATTTGCCATGATTTATTCTTAGTCTTGTAATTATTAATGTAGCAAATTTTGAAATAATTACATTATTATCAATAAAGAGCGGATAGTAAGGCAAGAAAAAATACCAAAAAAGGTGGCATAAAAGGCATATTAAATCTGCCAGGCAATAAAAAAAGCACAAATATCTATTAAAGTTTACAGTTTATTTTTTTTGTTTTGCAATGTTTATTAAGTGCTATTATTTTCCCAAACACGAATCAAATATTTTTTAATATTTTGACCAAGAAGCTGTTGCCTTTTATCATTTAAAATATTTTTATAGAAGAAAAAACTTTTATCGACATCACAAGATGTTAGTGGAGCAAATTTTAATGCCGATGTTTCTGTTATTGTTAATGATATTTTCTGTTGGTGCTTTACGACCTCCTCTTTTTGAATTTCAGTCAGTTGTTTAAAGTGGTCAAAGGAAGGGTTTTTTGATGTGACCGAATCCAATTTTTGGTAAATTTCTCTTCCTATAGTCCCTGGACATGCTCTTATTCTTTCGAAAGTAGCGAAAGATTCGGTCATTGCGGTTTCGCTTTTTTCTAGCTTCTTTAATTCACCAGGAATGCCGGAAAAGTGTGTTTTTATAAAAATTAACCCCTCTTAACAGCCTCGTCATTAAAAGCTTTTTGAGATTTAGCAATTGCTACAGAGGCCGTCTCGTCAAATAATTCAACCATCTGAAGCAAGACAATTCAATTAATGTATAAGACAATGTCAGATTATAGTATGAACTGTACCTCTTTAATTTTTTCAAAATGTGTGGCATAACAAATGCAAGCAGATAACCAAGTTCCCCATCTTGTTATGATAGGTTCCGGTGGAAGTTTAACATCTGGAAGTTTATCTTTATAGGCCCTTACCCGTAATGGTGCTTTCACAAAAACCTGAAACAAGATCCAATAAAAAAAAAGAATCTAATATGTTAGAGATTTTTACCTTTTTGGTGGCAGAAATTAACTTGTTTAAATTTAAATTCGTCTCTAATGAATTCACACACCCTATGTATTCCATGTGCTCGACAAGTTAAATGTTTTAAATTCGGATAAAATATTTCTAATGCCTGAGCGGATTTGATCATATAAGGTGCTGCATCGGTTACGAATAAGAGAACCTTTTCTTTTTTTACGTCATTGGGATAAGCGAAATCCTAGTCCTACAAACATAAAATTATATAATTGTAATTAATAGATTGGACTATATTAATCAATCATTTAAAAAAAACTTACGTAAACAATCATCAATAAAATTTGCAACTGTTTTGTGATTGGTCTGTGGAATTTTTTTGGATGCTAACAAATGAGCTTTTTCTGGTTCTAGTTCAAACAATTTACCAACTACAAAATTTTCTATATATCAACCTCTGCAATCGGTTGTTTTATAAACCGAAGTCCAAATGTAATGGTCCCCAATGTCATTCCTTATTGTCTGTATTTTCTATAAAAGTTAACCAGCATTTTGTAAACTATGAATACTTTAATTAAACTGCTTACCGATTGGTAACATATGCCTAAATAATTTTTTCTCAAAGTTGATTCATCTGGAACAACTTGTTCGGTGTATTTTTCGAGGAAATTGCGAAAATTGATATTATCAAGTTTTTTAAGAGGAATTTGAGCCGACACTAATGCTTCGCACAAATCTAGAGCAAAAGTTGTTTTTGATGGGCCAGTTTTATTCTGTTGATCTTCTATAACTTTTTTTAACAATGGTTGTTTCATAGTTTTTTTAATATTTTCTAAATGTAAACCGCTACCCAAGTGTTGTTTTACATAGTACTTTTTAGTAGCACCGATCTAAAATAATACATATACTAATAAAAAAGCATTTAAATTAAGATAATACAAACTTACTGATTTTGAACAAACTTGACAAAAAAGGTTTTCCCCGTCGGTAGTTAAATTACTGTCCAATTTACTCCACTTGTAATAATTTTCAAATTTTGATTGTTTATTAAGTGGCATTTTTTAAAACTTACTCACAGCACAACAGCAATGGGCTATCACAGGTATTTATAACAAACCAACAATATTTTAGTCATGTGTTTCAGTCATTAAAGGAATCCCACCAGACAGAATTAAAATTATCTATTTTTGTTTGCTTTACTTAGGTACTGAATAGACCTATAAAATATGATTCATTCCGAAATCCTTCCGGTTTTGTTGTGTTCTGTTAAAGCTGTCATTGTACATAGTATAGATTCTTACAATTGTTCTTCTCTATAAGCGGCTTTTGTATTTAAAGTTTTCTGGAAAACATTGTTTAACAAAACATGAAAATCCCTGTCGTTATTTATAGGTTTATGGTAAGACCTTTTGAGCAGAAAATGTTAACTATATTATTGTACGTAATTTAAGTAAAACTCTGTAATGCGTTTTTGTCATCTACCTATTAAAACACTGTTTAAAAGACAAAATGTTAAACAAAAAGACAAAATAGGCAGGCTCCAGGCATTTGCCTGGCTGTTCGCTCTTTAATTATTATTTTTTTTATTATTATTTTATTGGTTTGAGTTCTTACTACAATAATCTTTCTAGATGTGTTCCTAAGATGATCTAGCAGTTTTCTTTAAACATTTTTGGTAGGTCTGTGTGCGATAATCAAGTGTCGTTTTGATGTAGTTTTAAGGATTCTTTAGCCTGTAAGTCTACCATTTTGTTTCTTTTGATGCCCTAGTGTGCTTTAGTCCATAAGTAAACCACTCGATAACCTTTGAGGTGTAGCTTATATTGACTATAAAAGATGTTGCACAATATTGGGTTTTGCCAATAAGTCACCGAATAATTATTTATTGTGTTTAAAACTGATTTAGAATCCGACAATATTAATACATTAGATGCAGCATTTTGATCAATGGCAAACGCTTCTGCTGTAAAAATTGAACTTTAGATATGTTGGAAACGATTTCTGGGTTATTACTTAGTCGCTACATTTTTTAAAGTTAGTATTCCCACCTTTTTTATTTTTTACATAGTGCCAACTTACGTTACCATTTTTATACAAATATTACTTAATCTAATTCCTACCCTACCTAATTTTCCATTAGTACAATCCTATCCTACAATTTGTCCAACCTGACGACTAATCGTCCTCGATTTAATAAAGACGTTAAAGGGTTATTTGGTTCATGGTCTCATACGAGAAGCGTCTATTACGCCGCTAAATGGGATTTTAGTTAACTGGAACCTTTAAACGTCCCTCACAATGTAACGGTCATTATCTAAACAATTGTCAGCAATATATAAGGTTCTTTATATGTTGGGATCATTTTTTTTACCCCAGGTATTGATACATTATTCATTATAACAATATATTCGCCAGGCTTATAAACTAGAACCTCTTTATGAGTCTTATATATTTCTTAGTATACGCTTGATCTTTTAGAATATTTTCCTCCGCCACATTGCGAATCATAACCAAATCGATTTCGTCATCATTCGAGGATAAAAAATGTTTGAAAACATCTATCACGTTACCGCGCTGCATAATGCCGAATACTAACCGACTTGGAGTAGTTCCCGTAGATTTGCTTAAGGTATTATTAAAACAAATTCTACCGCATTCAAGACCTCGTCCCATCTATCTACTGCCGGGGATACCTTTGCTAGCATTGGGGCCAACACTTTATTTACGCGCTCTACCTGGTCGTTTGCCCTTGGCGCACCGGTTGCTATGTGTATGTGATCAGTACCGTTTTCTGTTTCAAATTCCGGCAAATACACAATACATTTAAGGCAATTACTGATATCTGCTCTAATCTTTGATCTTAAACGTGATACCCAATAACTCCCCAATATTAATTCAACAGATTTTTCCACGCCTATGTGACCGAAATCATCATGATACTTGTAAAAAATAGCATTTTGCATAACAGTGTAAATGCAAAGCAATATTTTTCCCTCATGTTTACAAAACACTAATCCGTTTTTAAGCTCATACAAGCTACATTCCCCTCTTTCTAATGACTCGCGGATTGACTTTAACTACAAATCTGCATCTGGTTTATATGCCAGATTCTGTTCTAAAGAATTATCCTCTAAAATCATTACTTCCTGAACCCCACTTAGTGCATCTACGTGAGACATACCATTGCCTGACCTTTGTTCTATAGTATAATCAAAATCACAAAAATCAGACATATAAAACCCATCGCATGATCCTTGAAATCACTTCCTTTTCACTAAAGGTTAGCTTAATACTCTCACAATCAGTTACAATATTAAATGTTATACCTTTTAAATACGCCATAAATCTCTTGATTGAATAAACTATAGCGAGACACTCAAGCTCATAACTGTAATATCGCGTTTCACAATCATTGCTCTTCTGCAAAAGTAACTGACTGGGTGAAACTCTCCGGAGTCTAGCCTTTGCATGAAGACCGCGCCGAATCCTACAACGCTCGCGTGACAATGCAGCTCTGTCTCCGCTACCACCGAGTAGAACGCTAAGATCGGTCTACTTATTAAGTATTCTTTAATGCGTTCCATAATTTCTAACTCAACTTCTCCAAACTGAAATTTACTTTTTTTCTTAATCATATTATACAATAGTTTCGCTAAAGTAGAGAACCCATCTATAAACCTCCTAAAGTATTTTGCTAACCCTAAAAAACTATATAAATCTGTTACATTTTTAGTAATCGAATATTCCGCGACAGCCTTAACATTCTCAAAAATTGGACCCCCAACGTTAACGTCATAACCTAAATACTCTATTCGGTTTTCTAAAAAGCAACATTTACTTATTTTTAACTCTTACAAATTCTCTACAAAACTCTTTCAAGATGATAACATTCTCTTCTATGGTAGTGGTAGCTACCATAATGTCATCCAGGTAAACCACCACTTTTTTCTTGCATTAACTTAAAAAATATCTAATTTACAAATCTAGCCAATATTGATGAACTATTGCAAAATCTAAAAGGCAATTTGAGGAACTCGGATTGCCCATACGGAGTTACAAATGAAAAATACTGGGTACAATCATCTCTTATTTGAACATTGTAAAACGTATCCTTCAAATCTATTTTTCTAAATCTGCATGCTATCCAACTGTTCATCATGTTCGGCATAGGAAAACAGTCTCTGACTGTAAGCTTATTTAGCTCTCTAAAATCTACGCTTAGCCTTTTGCAACCGTTTTTCTTATTAATTAACACGATGGGGGACGAGTATTTAGACGAACTTTTTTTAATGATTTTCGTAACGAATAAATCAGATATTATTTCTTTTACTAGCTCTTTCTCGGTGTACGCAAGTCTACAAGGAATAAAATAAAACAGACTGTGGTTCAGCGTTAACGCGACACCGGCCACGAACTTCTTTTTCGTAGAAACATATCGTTTTGTCTCAATATACTCATCGTTAAACATATTTTCAAACTTACTCCTATTTTCCAAATCAACATTTTGACATATACTTAACTGATATCTAAATTCTCTTTCCTTTCAGTATCAATCAACATAATCTCCTCTACTGCACTTTCAAAACAATCTTTTCCACGAACTGCAATTTGTTTAGCATTAACAATTAACTTGTCACTCTAAAACTGAACATTAATCAATGGGCTTAAGATAAAATCTCACCCTACTAAGCAATCAAGACTCATAGCATCATCGTCATCTATACAAGATTCTATGGAGATATCTACGTTATCTATTATATTTACAGTATTGTTCATACCTGTGAAGTTATCTGCGCCTAAATATGGATATCTATGTTCCTCTGGTATAAACTTAGATTTAATAAGTGATACACCACTTCTTGAGTCCAATAATGCTTTTAATTGCTGACAGTCCTCGCCAAATTTCAGCTCAACTGGTATATAATGCGCAGGTGCTATCTTCTTACTGTGTTCCACTACCATTGTTGTACTGTTTCCTGAGAGCTTCTCACTTCTTGACTTAAGTTTAGGACAATCTTTCCTCAAGTGCCCTCGATTTTGGCAAAGAAAACATTTCTGATGAGGACACTTTGAAGATAAATGGCCTCTTGCTTAACAACTAAAACATTTTACTTGTTTAGCTTCTTCGCTCACCGGAATTGTCGATACACATGCCGCCACAGCAGAATTGGATGGTACTGCTCTTGGTATTCCACGTTTAAAGTTAAACTATTCATTAACACTAAGAGGTCCTCCAATGACTTAAACCTACTTATCCGTTTTGTATGTATTCGACGATGTTCTCTTCAGAGAGATCTAAGTGGTTGCCCAACAGCACTTTGTCGTAAAAGTAGGTTGTAAAACTTTCATTTTTTTCCATCTACGAGCAACAAATTTAGGTGTTTTTAATTTTCCAATATTTATTAGTCAAACAATACAAACTTAGTATGTGAATTTTTTCTAGTAAGGCGCTGTCAAACGTTCTGATTTTAACTATAGTTAGCAAGATATTCTTTTCTTATGGAGAAGGGAGGTTCTTGGGCTTCTGCTAAAATGACATAACATGGTGATGAACGGATAGCACCAATACATATTCTAAGCGCTTTGTACTGTAAACGGTCTAATATTCACCGATTAGATTGAGATGTTGATCCATAAAGCGTTGATCCGTAATCTATAATCCAAATCCGTAAGCCTTATAAAAGTTTATTCATGAAGTAGTATCTGCTCCTCATTTTACTTTAGATATGTATTTAAGTATGCTTAAACCTTTTTCACATTTAGTTTTTATATGCTTTGTATAGGGTTGCCATACGTCCGTTTTTATAAGGGACTGTACGTTATTTAAACTGTGTCCGTATGTCCGTTCCGTTTTTTTAATGCGTCCGTTTTTTAATAGTTCTTTGTTATTTTCTTGAAAGATTTCAACTGCAATGTCAACTCTCTTGTGCACAATTCCGAATCATCCCGAAGTAGCCGAGTTCATGTTGCGCGTGTAATTCTGCGCATGTGCAGCTTCTCGATTCCGATGTCAAAACTCAAAACTCAGTTTACTTTGGTTTGTGGTAAGGTTATGTTATAAGGTTTATTGGTTTATTATCATTTAAGTTTATTTGACGACGTGTAGTGAATTGGCCTATTACCAAAATTTTTAACAAAAATAATTGTGAATTTATATCTAATAAAGCATCCTGATAGACGGTTAGTTTGAAAACAATAGTTTGTATTGACTTTTGAATCTTTCATCGAGATTTATAAACTATTTGTAATAAACATGGGGAAAAGAAAATCTAAATATTCTGTTGAATTAAAAAAGCAATTTACATTTATAAAAAAGGGCGATGCGAAGAGTCTGTAAAGTGTACTATTTGCAATTCAGAATTTTCGATTGCACATGGTGGTCGCCGTGACATTGTGCAACATGTAAATACTTAGAAACATAAAAAGGCTAAGTGTGCATCGACGATTAGCCAAGCTGTTACTACGTTTTTTAAAATGGCCGAACCAAGCAGCCACGATTTAAATTGCGCAGCTAAAGAGGCCACATTTGCTTATCACACAGCGCAACATAATTTTAGTTTTAATTCGTCTACTTGCACTTCAAAGTGAATCTCCTCTTTCTATGACCCGATGTTTTCCAGTGCAAAAACAAAGACTGAAGCAATCATAACTGACGTAATAGCTCCCCATGTATTTACTGAAGTTTCGCAAAATTTACAATCTGTAAATTTTATTACTGTCACTATAGACGCTTCAAACAGATTTCATCAAAAATTAGTTCCTATTATTGTTAGGTATTTTTTGGATAACCAAGTCCATGTGAAGTTATTAGAATTTCAAGAGATACCTGGCGAAGCATCGGATCTTTTAACAGAATACGTTTTCAGAACTCTTGAAAAATACAATCTTACCAAAAAAGTTATTTGTTTCTGTGCAGATAACACAAACACAAATTTTGGGGGTGTAAAAAAAATGAATGCTTACAATAAATTAACAAGTAAAGTTGGCCATGAACTACTTGGTATCGATTGTTCAGCACATATAGTACATAACTGTGTACAACATGCGGTTGATAAGATGCCAATACTTGATATGGAGAGTATGGCAGTCAAGATATATAAGCATTTTTCCATATATACAATAAGGACAAATACTTTGAAAGAATTCTGCCAGTTTGCAGAAATCGAATTCAAAAAAGTATTAAGCCATTCTGGTACAAGATTTTTAAGTTTTCTTCCTGGAGTTCATAGAATTTTATCGATTTTTAATGGTTTAAAATCATATTTTCTCTCAGAAGAAAATTGCCCAAGTATTTTGAAAAATTCTTTTGAAGATTCTTCTAGCGAACTTTACTTATGGTTTATTCATGGCACTCTTGAAATGTTTAATAACACAGTACTAAAAATGTAATCAAACGAGGCAACAGCAGTTGAAATAAGTAGTTTGTTTATGGATTTAAAAACCAAAATTAATGAACGTAAAAAAACATAAATTTATTCCTAAACAATTATTAGTAAAACTACAAAACGAAGCAGGCGTCAATATGGAAAAATTCTATAAAGTTGTAGACAGTTTTTATGACAATTGCATAAGTCATTTAAGTTGATGGGAAACACACTTTGAAGCTATTCGTGGTTTCGAATGGAATTTAATGACACGACCTCCAGAGTGGGTATCTGTTGAAAATTCTGCGGAAACGATTAACAAACAGCTAAATACAAGAATTATTAATACTGATGAACTCTTTGATGAAGTTGTGACATTTAATTGTTTAATAGAAAATTTAAACTTTTCGCAAGACACATCTTCGATTCAAAAGTGGACTGAGATTTTCAGCAGTGCCACTTATAACTATTATAATCTTAGAGAAGTGGTTGAATTTATACTTCGTTTGCCAGGAATTTCAGCGCCAGTTGAAAGGGCGTTTTCGTTGATGGGTACCATTTGGACATCGGAACGAGGAAGAATAAGTGTTACTACAATTAAAGCATTGTTGCTTATTAAAGTGAACACACATTTACCATGCTACTTGTTTTACGACAAGATAAAACATAATACAACATTTTTAAAAAAGATCATGAGCTCTGAAAAATACGAATGGGCTAAAAATAAAGAAGAAAATCCATCCACCTCGAAAGATGAGAAAGAAGAGCAACCATCAACTTCTTTTCAATAATTAATCAATTCTATATTATATTTGAAGTTCGTTTAAATAAATTTAACTATTAAAAATGTTGTCCGTTATTTCAATTTATAAATTATGGCAACCCTAGCTTTATATGTTTTGTCCACAACAGTTTAGAATCTAGAATAACTCTTAAATATTTATGTGTAGACACTAGAGGAATTGCTATTTTAAAAAAGTTATGTATTTTGAGCCTGAGCAATTTTCCAATGACGTATTTCGATATAATTCTTTTGCACAACATGTTCGTCGTATAGTCGAAAGATTTTGTAGTACGGGTAGTATTTCAATAGGAAAATCTACCGGCTGGCCTACTGTTTTAACGGAAGAAGTTGTTGTAGATATTTGCCAAAGAATGGAAGTAAGTCCAAAGAAATCTCTGCGACAATTATTACATCGTACAAATCTATCGCTTGCTACATATCAGAAACCTTGCAAAAAAGTCTTGAAATTACAACCATACAAGGTGACTGTGACACAAGAGTTACTGCCTCCTGATTTTACACGTCGAATAGAGTATTGCCAATAGTTTAACAAAATCCTAAACAATGCTGACGTGTTAGATGTAACTTTCTTTAGTGTTGAAGCATGGTTTCATCTTAGTGGATATGTGAATTCTCAGAATAGTACGATATGGTCAGCAGAAAACCCTCATATTTTTGTACAAACATTAGTTAATCCGCAGAAAATTGGAGTGTGGTTGGCGATGTCACGAAGTAGGGTCATTGGTCCGATTTTTTTTAATGAAAATATTAATGCAAACACTTATAGAGAATTAGTTTTGGATCCATTTATTAATAAACTACATGATGATGAATTACAGCATTGTTATTTCCAACAAGATGGGGCCACCGCTCACACTGCTAGAACAACATTAAATTATTTACGACAGTTCTTCGGTGACCAATTGATAAGTGAAAATAGATGACCTCCACGACCTGATTTAATCCCACTGGACTTTTTTATGTTTGGTTTTTTAAAAAATAAAGTAAATTCACAGCGTCTAGATACTTGAGAAGAAATGCGAAATGCGATTACAGAAGCTGTTAACAGTATTACACCGGAAGTGTTACATAATGTTTTTAACTATATTAAAAAAAGAGTGAACCTGTGTTTAAATTTAGATGGACAGAATTTTGAACAGATGTTGTAAAATTGTATAATTTTTTTACATTTGTTAATTACACTCTAATTTAACTTCTATTGAACCTCATGTTTATAAGTATTTGAAACTGTGTTCTGTCTTATAAATAAAGTGACAAAATAAATTAATATCTTTATCACTTTATCATAAATTTAAATATTACTAAAATATTTTACGCGCCGTCTATGGAGTGTCAATACTTAGTACCAATTTTATAAAATTATCTGATGAGCGCCAAATTTAAACGCCCGTCAATCATTTTCGAAGACAGTGTATTTATTGTTTAATCAATATAAGTTATTAAAATTAAAGTAATTATTAATGTTAAGTATATTATTGCTAGAATTATTACTATTTAAACTTACGTGCATTGTTACCTCCGTATCTTTGTCTGACCCCAGGGTCATCCCCGGGTCAGGCGGTGGTTTAAACATGAGGTGACCAAATTATTAGTAAACACAATCACAAAGAACAAATTTAATAATTAATTACAAAATAAATTTTCCGCAAAATCATTCTCTTATACATAATATTATTTTCCTAAAAGAAAAAAATTTTAATCTATGTATATGTTACCAGCGTAACAAAAATATATTTTAACTTGGCAACTCCAAAAGAACACTTTTGCTAAAAGAATTATCGAGTCAATGTAAAAAAACGTTATTATTTCAGTATAAATTTCGTTCAAAAATAAATTTTGTTTATTTTGTATAATTGTTAAAAGATTAATTTTTTTTATAATTGTAAACATTTTTAATACAAAAAATAACGCTGTATCAAGCTTCATAAATACACGAAAATAGATGATTCTTTTACATAAATTATATTAAAATGCTTTTCCTATAGAACTGTTATTAAAGTTTAAGAAAATATTTGTTCATGTTTAAAATTACCTCAGGATAATTTATCATTCAAATTTAGTATCAAATTTGAATAGATTATTAACGCTAGAAAAATAACGAAATAAATATTTAAATCGCTTTTTCGTTGAATATATAAAAAAAAATTATTTCTACGCTTAGGTAATTAAGATATATAAATACACTATAATTTTCTACTTTGCATGAATAATTGTACCAATTCATTAAATACCGTTTTATAGTTGGCATGCTTTGTTGCACTTCCTTAGCGTGTTCTATTCACGACACTAAACTTACTTTTCCGTTAGTGCATTAATGTATTTATACACAGTATGTCACTGTGTATTTCTTAGTGGTAGAACTGACTGTTATCACAAAAGCCAAGGTAAATAAGAGCATAATGTTGTTTTAAATGCAGAAACTAAATGCTTGCAGCGTACTAATTGTAATTTATCACATAGTACGTTGCAGACACACATCGGTTGACATATTCTCATGCCACGTTTAATAAAAACAGTCACTGTACGTGTTATATTCCATGTACGTAAATGCGTTTACACTAATTTCAAACAGTTTGATATAGACAATTATTTAATTGTAATTGGTTACACCATCGATAGTAGATGTGTACATGTATGATTTAAATATTTTAAACATTAAACACATTCAAGTATTCTTAATAAATTATTATTTATTTTGATATAACAGATAAAAAAAAACAATAAAATTACTTTGCAGATTAATAGATTGTTAGTGTTTCAGTAGAACTAATGTAACAACTTTTATGTTACTAGTTGGCAAAGTCTACTTCTTTTGCTAAATATTAGACAAACTTTAACCATCGTTGCCAAAAACTTCTTTGCGGTTGTTATACAAGTAAAAATCTATTAAACCGGTTTACAGAGCCACTAACAGGTTAATAAGACTAATGTGCCCCAATTAGGAAACGGAAAGGAGTTTAGGAATCGATATCGTTTCAATCACTAGACAATGGGTATAGATACCTCGAGTTTAATGTGCACTTTATCTGTATTAACACGATATTTAACTCTTCGTGTGTGAGTTTACATATCGTCTATAACTTAATTAAATGACTTTTGACGTATTTTATTTCTGCCTCCCAAAGTCCTCCAAAATGTGGACTTCAGGTAGAATAAATATTATGTTAAGCAATAGTTTTGTATTCGAAACCTAGAGTTTCGTAATTTTTTGAGTTAATTGGCTGCGTACTAGTATCACTATCAGATACCATTACGCAAGGTTTGCCACGTCGCACAGTGCATTGAGGTATATGGGAAATGGGACAAAAATCATAAGCTCGTTTAGATACGGCAGAAAAACAATTTTTTGATACATATTAGTTGATTAAGTTGGGTGCGTGAGATAACACGTAATTTGTCTTCAGTATACAGAGTGAGTAGTTTAAACTATACTGGAATCAAAATCTAGGAAACATATTCATTGGTGTTTCATTACCATTGCAAAAAACATTAATAAGTTTCCTGTTAGAAAAGGCGAAAAAAAATCCAGAAATACTTCATTTCTGCAATACAGGGTGTTGAAATTTTATTTCGTTTTTGATTTTTTTTTTCTAAATAATTTTTGAAATGGATGTGGTTATTTATATTAAAATTCTGAGGATTATAAGACACGAAATTCGAAGTTATTGTTTGTATGACTTCCATTTGTAAGGGAGCGCCACCTCTCATCACTCTTTTGAACGTCCCTAACTTTAAGGTAGATGTGGATAATACTTGATGGGTATCCATAACTAAATTGATGAAGAATACACAATTATGTTGGATTTTACAAATTACTTATTTCGACTTTCGACATACGTTTCTATAAATCACTGTATCTCCTTCAAGTACAAGTTCATTTCTAATATTTGTACTTGATGAAGCCACAGTGATTTAGATAACGTATAACCACATAAATAATTTGTGGACTCTTCCACAGCTTTTTATTTTATTATAAGACATAGGAGCTCTTTTCTTATTTTTAATAAAAGTTCCTGAATGCCATCGCAATATTTTTTGAACATGTAAATGGTGCAGTACGTGAGAATTGCAATTAATGAAACCCTAAAAAATGAATGCAAAAGTTATAATGCAGAAATTAATTTTATTAGGTATCAAAATGAACATACAAATAAACAAGTTGTCATAGATAACAAATTCTGCCAACCTGAGTTAAATAAATCAGTCTAATTCGGATGATTCTTTATCAGAGATTAATGCTAAATCTGAAATTAAGTTGTTCGAAATTGAAGGGTCTAGCACTTTTAAATATTTTTCAACCTCTCCATCGCTTTTCATTCCTTTTTTCCTTTTTTAGTACTGATCAATATGGTCACCAGGTCCTTGTTCGAGTACGCGGATATGAGTCCTTACCTCCTTGTGTCTGGTTTCAAGCGCATCTTCGGACAATTGTTCAATTGGCAAAGAAAATGCACTAATTATTTCACACCCGTGAACAAGTACCTTATGGACACTATTGGGCATGAAGTACCAACCATTTAGACTGATATATAACTTCCTCGTTTTGTCTAACAACATTTTAAATTTTTCCACATCTATAGTAAAACCGCTTGACAACACTCTTAATAATGGAAAACTTAGTAATTAGTTCCTTTTTGATTCCAGTTATCTCTGAGCTAAGAACAAGATTTGAGAAGAATATTCTTGCAGTTTTACCATCATTGGTCGAGCCATATCCAGGCTTGGGCTTGTCCACTAAGGGACCCATTTTCGATTTTAAGTCAGCTTGAATTCTTTTCTTATTCATGTTTATGATTTGCTTATTTTTATTATCTTTTACTGGCCAGGATTTGATGGGTAACCTATAGACTATATGCAAGAGACATTCAAAATACTTAATCCAACAATGTAGGGTAGACAACCCAAAGCGATAGTTTTCTGCATGAGGTACCCTAGTCAACACTTTCTTTGTGTTCATATCCTTTGGAGTAGCACCACAAATTATACATTTGGAAACGCCATTTGTATCAGATAAAACGTTGCTCTCACTGCCATCCATCATTGTAAAAAGGACCTCGTAGCTGACATGACTCTCTTGGCCACTCTCCATTGTGAAATGACTGTTTTGAAATTGACTGATTTCCTCCGTCATCAACCTTTCCTCCTCGCGCACTAGTTCTGCATTTTCTTTTTGAAACAGAAATTTTATAGGCCTGCAGTAATTTTTGTTTGTATTGGCTGTGACCAGAGCTACCGTCGAAGTCCTATTTACACATCAGTTTGAGTCGATTACTGTCATTCTCTAAATTGCAAAGATTAATTATGCTCTGAACAGTCAGGTGAAGAAATTGCTGCAGGCTCACTTCAGCTGAGGTTTCAGTAACTGAAACAGATAATGACATAAAGGCATTTTTGACTTGTTTCAAATTATAGAGACTTGGAAAGCAGTTTGGGCGAATAGCATTTACTATAGACCTTAACACTTTATTGTTCGACAAATCTAGATCTAAATACAGAGCTAGAGCTTAAGAAGGAGTTAGTGAGAGAAGTTTTAGCTTTGTTCTCTGTTGTGCCACAAGTCATTTCGGCGGCGAATTGTAGCTGATCAAATGTCCTGCTAGCTGCGAGTTTTGCTAACCGCTTTCTTTTCGTCTTGAGTGAAGCTTCATTGAAGGGTTTCATGGGTCTTCTACGTGGACGTTTTGGTCCGGGTTTGCTTATTTGAGTAGGTGAATATCGTACTTGTTGCTGTAGCCAAACCTCGTGATGTTCCAGAAGTCTTTTTCTGCTTTGACTAACCTATTTCTATTTATTATTCATGTTAAGACAGAGCAGCCAGCTAGTTGTTATCAGTTCTTTACGAAAATCGTCAGGACATTCATCCAGCGCTAGGAGGAAATACATTTTCTCGAACACGGCTAAAGTTTTGTTTGATTTTTTGCTCTGACACCATACATCCAATAGATCAACATTTTTTATCGATTTGACTCGCTCTGCAAAAAATATCATAATAAGATGAATCGCGATCAGAAGCAAATGAACTCTACTTGATAATAATGTTCATTCATTAGGCAGTAATAAAAAGCTACAACTACGAAATAATATGACATGTTTTTTAACCTTCCGTGAAGTTTGGTAACTGAAAAATTTGCATGATTTTAGAATAGCAATCGATAGAACATGCAGAAAAAAATATAAATGAGCCAGAGACATACAAAACCAAACCAAATATTTCAAAGAACATACCTTGATCTATGTTCTCCATGAGTTTTTGTGGATGAACACTTCACTTTTGATCAACTTCCCCAAGTAACTATGGTTGAAAATCTTAGATTATAGACGCAACTTCAAATTAAGAAATTGACAGCTCGTGACAAGTCAATCGAAGCGGAAGACATTGTTAGAATCGGTCGTCATGACAGCGCACTCAATTGTCTGATCAACGCCTACTTTGGTTTCCTACGAGTTGAAATTATTTTTTTAATTTTTGGGTTAAGCTCGATTCACTGTGCGTCGTGCCACAAAACGACGTAGGCGCGCAACAAAGCAAAATGTGTTACGTTGCTAATTCTAATTAAATCGTTTTGCTGACAAAACTCAAAAATAAACAAATATATCCTTTGAATTTAATTTTGTTCTGCGACATTTCTTGTTTTTTACATACATGAGTAATATACTGTTTTGTAATTGCAAACGAAAACATCTTACGCTCTTACTGCTTGTTTAGCATTTTTCTAGTAGGCCAATAAGTTAGACGTACGTTTGTCAAGATTATTTGAGAACCGGTTTGCAAAGCAGTTTTATGTTCCCGTTTTATATTAGTTTTTCTTCTTCTTCTCCCTTAGATTTTTTCACTTTTCTCGTTTATGTGTTTTCCTCATCTAATCGTGTCCTATCATCTTCTCGATGTCATCCGTCCACCTGGTTTGTGGTCTTCCTCTAGGTTTCGTTTTTTCGAGGTCTCTATTCTATAATTTTACGCGTCTATCCCCTTCCATTCTTCTTACGTGTCCTGTCCAGTTCCATCTTAGGAAACAGAGTCGTTTTACTACGTCAACCACTTTTAATCTTCTACGTGTTTCAGTGTTAGTTATATGGTCGCGTAATTTGATGTTCAACATTCTTCTCGCCATTGCTCTTTGCGTTACTTGGAGCCTATGTATGATGCCTTTGTATCGAACCCATGTTTCAGTGCTATAAGTTAGTACTAGCAGCACGTATTGATTAAAAGTCTCTGTTTTTAATGTATTTTTTATGAGTTGAATGACTTTACATTTATGTCTTTTGTTTATTTCCATTACTATTGAGATAACCCTTTCTGATATAGTACTGATAGTCTGATTGTACTGACTGACTTTAGTTTAAGTTTTGTGAATTGTTCTCCTGTTCTTCGTACTTTAGCTAAACCTATTATTGTCCATTTTATTTTTATTATTTCTGTTTGTAGTTCAATTAATTTTTCTTCGTCTCCTAATGTTCTTATGTTGTTGTTTTTTACAATTGGAGGGTTGTATCGAATTTATGCCCCCCTCCCAGAATCCATGGGGCTGACAGAGATTTCAGTGCGAGATTCTAATTTTGGTCTACTCGCCTGAGTTATCATATTTTGTAAACTCGACATTTCATTATTGAGGGGTTTCTTAGCCTAACTTGCCACGCTGTCCAGACGGGTTAGCAAATGTGTAGGGATATAGGTAGGGTTTGGCGATGGATGGGTTGGCATTTGAAGGTTAGGACATGATTCCCTTCCTTTTTGGGGTTTAGAAAAAATCGTGGGTCGCGTGGGCTGGGTTGCTTTCATGAAATAGACCTATTCCTGTCGGGATCACAGAAAGTGTTTGTCCGCTACCCCCTTCATTTATTAATAGTTACTCTTGTTTAATTCAAAGAGTTGTAAATAGTTGTAGATTTGTTCATATGGTACAGAACCACAATTAAAGATAACAACGTCAAGCCATGACTCTTTAAAGCTTAAAAATACTATAAATTCTTTAATGAGAAAAAATAGTGTTTTGCTTCTCTGTAGTAGCAAAAGAAACACAATCCCTTTTAGTTTATGATAATTAAATTGTTGTAAACATTTGACTTGGCCAATCAACACAAAGCTACATCGACTGGAATTTGCTTTGATGACGTATTTTTATTTATATACGTCACAAATAGTTTGAATTTGTGTAATTCTTTTTGTTACAAAGGTCAGCAAGTTTTTAGAGTTTGGTTTCCGCCAAGTTTAAACTATTTGAGTATCTGATCAAAAATACACACTGATGTTAATTGTTAAGAACTTAACAACCGTAACCGTCGTTCGATTTTGGCCGATTTCTTCTGTGACAGACCCGGTATTCAAGTTGGCTTTATTTGTTTTGTGTATTTTGGGAACTTCGCGTTAATTTAATAAAGCTATTCCATGTTTTTAAATTCATCTTTGTCAATCAAATTGGTAAGTAAATTTTGTATTCAATTAATTCGAGATTTTACGCTGCTTAAACATCTGTATTCTGCATTTACGTTGATCTGGCATTTTTTTGTCCTGGTAAAATTCCAAATGTACCTTATTTATGTGTTCCTTTGATATACTATAGTAATTTAATATATTTAATAACTGTAGATAGCTACAACAGTGGTAAAATGTTAAAAGTTGATTTTACACTCGCGAATTTCAAAATAGTTTTGAATAAAACTGCGGAAAAAACCACAACGTAAAGGACATTGGGGGTAAAGCAAAGTGAGTGCGATTGTGCAAATATATTTTAGCAGTTTCTTTGTCTTCAGTTTGCTTAAAACTTCATTGTATTAAATACGTTCATAGTCCATTTGCAATTACGTTTTTTAGGTTACATTATATTACATTTGGAATTTACCTTATAATTTATTAGTTCCGATAGACAGTTTTATTATTCGGTTTCAACAAGTTAATCTTTATGAGTGTAATTGAATATTATGGTTTAGGTATTTTTGTTTAGTTGACGTTGCATTTTTTGCCATGAGAAAGGCAGTTCTTCGAACACTTCCTTTGCGTCTTCATCCGTTTGCATCTTCTATCCACGTCTTTGTTTTACTGTTTTCTTTTACTAAGATTTCCGTCACAGCTCTATATAGAAACGGTCACGCACTAAGTTTATAAATATAGGTGATTTTGGTTTTGGAGGCAACTGATTCAAAAGTTGACCAATCATTCAAACCTTAAGATGTAGTCCGGACGATAGAGTGAATCAACTCGTAGGAGTTGAGGGTATCCGCGGAAGTGATGCAGAAAACAGTGAATTTTTAGTTCTGTTCGTAAAATTTACAGCTCTTAAAAGTGACACGTGCTTTCAAGTTTTATTTTTACGTAATGTAGAGTCGTGTGTTAAGTTGTACGAAACGGTTCAACTTTCGCCTTAGTGTGGTTTATCGAGAATCTTCCAACGTAACCTTGTCCATTAAGGGTACTCTTACGATCTTATTGGCGTCAACATCAGGCAACCTTATGATCAACCGGAAGCATCTTCCCAAACCAAATTGGTGAACGTTATACCGCGATTTGAAAAATTTTAAAGCTTTGTTTTTTTTTGTTCATTTGTGTAAAACAGTAAAACTACTTTTACTCCGGATTTTTTTAAGTGACTAAGTGTGATTTGTGGTCAATGTCGGGCGTTGAATTACTGTTTAATTATGCCACGCGAGTGTAAAAATCATCCCGATAGCTTCTGCTATGTCTGCGGAGAATTAACTTTAAAAGCGCAACGAAAACCCCTTTCTCCGCTTGTTAAAACAGCTTATAAATTGTACTTTGATTGTCAAGTTGGCGACCAGGACAAGACTTGGGCTCCATCAGTTTGCTGTACGACTTGTTACAGTAGTTTGACCAAATGGCTCAAAGGTACCCGTAAATCAATGCCATTTGCTGTGCCCATGGTTTGGCGTGAACCTCGCTGTCATCTTGCAGATTGTTACTTTTGTATGACTTTCACCGTCGGGTTTTCCAGTAAAAATAAACATACAATTTAGTATCCCAATATTCCGTCAGCTCTAAGACCTGTTCCTCATAACGATACTTTGCCAATCCCGGAGCCCCCAAACACTTATACTCTAGAGCCGGAAATTGATTGAGAAGACTCAATGATGATGAAGAGTATTCCGCAGATTTCGTTTCTCGGCAACCTCACCTCCTCACTCAATCGGAATTAAATGATCTTGTCAGGGATTTGCAGTTACCCAAGACTAAATCTCAGCTCCTAGGATCGCGACTTTAACAGTGGAATCTCTTAGAAAAGGGAGTAAAAATATCTTCTTACAGGACCAGACAAGCAACCCTGAAATGTCTTTTCTCAAAAGATAAAGGTTTAGTGTTCTGCCTTAATGCAAATTTATTGATGACAGAGCTACAGATGCTATGTGACCCAAACAAATGGAGACTGTTTATAGACTCATCAAAAACAAGCTTAAAAGTTGTCTTGTTGGCAAATGGGAATGATTTCCCATCAGTTCCAGTTGCATACTCTGTTGATATGAAGGAAACGTACGAAAACATCTTCAGAATCCTTGATAAAATTAGTTATCATGATTATAAGTGGAAACTTTGCGCTGACTTAAAAGTTGTTGCTCTACTCACGGGCCTGCAATCAGGATTCACAAAATATTGCTGCTTCCTTTGTGAATGGGATAGCCGAGTCCGAGATAAACATTACATCGTACGGGACTGGCCTCTGCGAGAAAATCTTATTCCTGGTCAGAAAAATGTCGCCCACAATCCTTTGGTTCCGAAGGAAAATATTTACTTACCACCTTTACACATCAAACTTGGATTATTATAATAATTATTATAATTATTATTATCGTTTGATAAATAAATTATAATTAATTTATCGAAAAGTAGTAAAATTAGAGATTTGGGGCTCTCTCGAAAATGGTGGGTGATGGAAGAAAACGGAAGACATATTTGGATTCAGGACGTCATTTTACATAAGAATCACCCGGAATAGTGTCAGGGCTCAATAAAAAATATTGTTTTGCAGACCAGTGATAATTCAGACCCATCTTCACTAAGCATGAAGTTAGTAGGATCAAGTAATCCCACCGTGTTAAATATTTTAATTTTGTCAGATAAGATAGATTTCACAATAATTTGACTAAGACCTAAAAATGAAAATATAATGTCTTACCATTTTAATGAACGTTTAAACTGTAAATTGATCAATCTCCCACAAGAATGACGCTCCTTAACTCGTTTGTTACCAACTTCAAATCCTAGTAGGTGATCTTTGTAACAACCACGTCAAAACGGTTAGCTGAAATGTCGTTTAGTAAGCGTGGTTGTAAATACTATACTATATCAAGAAAAAAAAAATAATTGGCCCCACTCCAAGCCAGTCGCGCTATGGACCTCACGCCTTCTAGAAGCCCCGCGACAAGGGATCAAAATAATAAAGAATTAGTTTTTGATAGAGAATTATAATATTAGCACGACTTTTTCTGTGTCTTGAGAAAAATTCACAGTTCCTAATTCTTTAAAAAAAATTAAGTCAGTATATTTTGTTTCTCTTTTAATATTTATTATTTATTTTTAAGTTCTTTTTAGAACGTTTATAATTGATTCCGCAACAACAAATTTTGATTTGTTTGAGACTGTACTTACGAAGTTACAGATAGTGCCACACTGGCAACTGAAGGTCACTGGCCATCCTTAAATGCCTTAACTGTACTTTCTAAAATAATATATTTTTTACTTAAAATTATTATAACACAACAATCTTACTATTAATTATTACTGAAATAAGTGTATTAAAACGATTTTAATTAATACTGTGTCGAGTACAAACTTTAAGTGTAATTTGTAGAAATCTTTAAATTACAATAAATAATTGAAAAAAAAATTTATTTGATTTAAAATTTTAATATTTGCATTTTAATTGACACATATTTAGATTTATGCTATTAAATTATGTTTATATAATTTGACTTATTTAGTTTTGTTCCGATAAATAGTCAGTAATATGTTCTGTTTGTATTCATGTTCACTTCATACTTGCATAATTTTTTAATCAATCACTTAAACATTTATCGGAAAGAACCTATTACCACTAGTCTATCATTATTTATTTTTTAGCAATGTTTGCTTTTAAGTAACAGTTTATAAATATTTTTGTTTTACAAATAGGTACCCTGTTACTTTTAGAACGATGTTGGGCGTTCCTATGCATCCATTATGATCGATGACTTCAATTTCCTGTTACGCGTTGATGATTTAATTACGTGGCTAGGCATCAAACAGTTTTGAAATTACTTTGTTCGAAAACGTGTATGTTACTTTAATGACGTTGTTACTAGCAAGCGATATTTGTTATTAATATATTTTAAATTTTTTAATTTGACAAACTTATTGTGCTTTAATATCGGGGTAGTTACAGCGAATACGTTTTATTAAAGAACTACTATAGAGCATTAACGCAACTTATATTTCTAGTCCAATAAAAAAAATTTGTCATGTATGACGTATAAAACCTTCAATTATATACAGTAACACGCAAATATAAATAATTATATAATAACATAATTAATACTTAATTAAACGTCAATGTTAAAAACAACATAAGATGGCACAAGATAAGATTTAGGTATTTTGGCAATAAACAAATTTTAGTTAAAAAAATTTCAAATCAAAACTTAATACGTTTTTTGACAGAGCTACAGATATTTTATAACCAAGTTAGTTAAATAAACTAAAAAAAATTAAAACTATAAAAACTCAAGTAGTTAGAATAGGTGAAACCAACAGTGATGCCATGGTCGTGAAAACGGGAGTGCCACAAGGATTAGTTCTTGGACCTGTTCTATTTTTAATATATATTAATAACTTGTTAAATTTGAGCATTACAAATTGTACGTTATATTCTTTTGCTGACGACACTAGCTATTTTTTCTGGTTCATCCAGCTGGAATGAAAAGTATAAAAATGTGGCTTGATTCAAATTTACTTAGTCTTAATGTGGGAAAAACTGTGGCACTTAAGTTTTTCTTAACAAATGCTGGACAACTAACAGAAACTTTTCGTTTGTTAATTCACAGAAGGCATTGCTCTAACCATTTTTGCTTTTGTGATCTACTCCGCTTGGTTGATAGCGTTAAGTACTTAGGTATAATGGTGGACCGACATCTGCGATGGGACTGTCATATCTCGTACCTGTGCTGCAGACTCAGAAAGACAAAATACAAGTTTGTGCAACTGAGATCTGTACTGTCTACAGAGCAGGTGAGAATGGTTTTCCTGGCGCTGGTCAAGTCCATCGTTGAGTATGGAATTGTGGGTTGGGCAGCTGTAGACAGACGGTGATAGAACTGCTAAATTTAATATATAAAAAAATAATAAAAATCTGTCTAAAAAACCACTTGATTATCCCATTCTATTTCCGGACTTTAAATTTACATAATTTGTTTAAATTAAATTCACTAAAGTTCATTCATAAGCACCAGTCTGACTTTACTTTGGCCCCAACCCACAGCAACGCATGCCTCTGTACGAACTCCGCAGCCGCACCGTCTTGGCTGAGAGGAATGTGGAACGCTCCACTCCAAGACTTTACAATCGAATTCTTGAGGTCTCTTTGTCTCAAAGATATAATCGTTTTTGCAGTGCAATAGAACGTCTGATCTTGAACTTGTTAATTTAAATAATATTTAAGAATTAAAATTAAACTAAAAAAAATCAAGTAAACGTTTCCTTTGGTTTGATTGTTATTTGGAACTCGTTAATTTAAATAAAATGTAAAATTAAAATTAAACTAAAAAAAATGAAGTAAAAATTTCTTTTGTTTCTTTGTTAAAAAAAAAGAAATTATAATAATATAATATAATATTATAATAACAAGTATAAGTGGTATAATATAAAACTCCTGGCCACGCACGGGCACCGCCTCTGTGACCAGTATTTTCTATAAGTTTTCTGTAAATCTTATAAATTTTGTTAATGGTATGTTTTCAGGAAATAAAGTTATTTGGATTTGATTGATTGATGTAAATATTCCTATTATTTTTATTCATTCATTACGGAACATAGCGTTACTGGGTGGATTGAGCAAACAGAATAACACGTAGCACAAAACAAAGATTTCTAGACCAAGTAAGACGATTTTAATTTTAAGGCAAAACCACACAACAACAGAAACTAAAAAGCTATTTGTAAGGTAACTGCTTAGGACTTTTGAAAATGGGTATATGACACTATTTGCAGCACCAGAAAACTAATAGAATAGAGAATAGAGAATAAATCGAAAATTTAGTTTAACCAAAAAACTGTATTTTTAAGGAAATAAAACAATATTTAAATTAGAAGATAGAACATTCTGTAGACTTTATTAAATAACTTGTAGTGTTCGTAAGCAAACGACTTGGCTGAATTAGTAAAATGAGGCAAGACGATTTACAAAGAAACCTTTTGACCAACCATTTAGTATCCCTGCAATATTTGACGGAAAAAAATACAACGTTTAAAATAACAGATAATTACTAGTTTTCTAAAAGCCGTGCAAGCATACATAGACTTTTAGTATACACAACACTGCTAATTTTCTTTTGCAAGAAACCGCTTACATTACAAATACGCAAAAAACAGAGTGCTACGTGAAAGAGCGAATTTTATTGAAAATCAGACACAAAAATTACAAAGTGGAGAATATGGTAGCATTTGTCAAGATGGGTCTTGATTTAAACTGGGAGAAGAAGACAGTTCGGCTTAGCGTTACTACACCGACGTGTATATTTTGAACATGGAAAACGAAGAAATCGCCACAAACACTTTGAATGCAGAACAAATTTGTTGGGATCAGAAGAGCGCCAATTCGGCACCATAATAGAACAGTAGCTATAGATTTAAAAACTGCGCTTAAAACACTGGCAAATCCAAACAAACCAACGAGGTCTGCACTCAGGTATAACAAGCCAAACAACAAACGAGCTTAGAACTTTGTTGAACTAAAACACACATTAAACGGGCAGGCAAGTCAACTAACTGACAAAGAAACAAACAAACTGTTACATTAATTTTGTCACATAATTAAAATCAATTAAAAAGTAATTTGGAGTTTTATATTTGGTTCTATTTGTAAATAAATAAATGGTAGTGTAAGTTGCCTATATGCTCAAAATTCAAATTTGCATCAAGTTGATATCAGAGGAAATTGTTTTTTTTAATTGATTGATAAAGGTATGTTTCTTTTTAAATATTGCACTTGCAATTGGTGTTTGGTACGGTGATGTTGTCAAGCTCAAATCAATTAGACGATTTCGCAAATGCGGATTTATTTGAAGCATCATCTACAAATAAGAAATCTGGTCAATTTATTTAGTATTAGTATATCGTACAGACTAGTTTCTTTATTGGATTTTCTCATAATTAGTGGTACCACACCTAAGCAATACCTCGTTAAGCCACCTCCATCTTGGTGAGTTAGAATTCTTTCACATCTAAAAATTAAGGAGTTCACTTTTAGGCTTCTTCTCCTATGTGTTTCAAAACGTTTAATATTACAAAGTTTGGACGAGACTTATCTGTTATCCAATTTAACCAAATTCTGTTGTACGCACAATCGTACAATCCTTAGACTAGTCGAGCACAACGTCAACGAACCCTATGATGGAAAGCTACGATTGATTGTGCCTCCTTGGATTAAACAGGTAGACGGGACACGAGATCTCATCAAAATCGTTAGTTTTGTAACTGCGAAGGGAACATTAACCTATTTTTGATTTTAATTAGTTAGGTTAACTACTTACCATATTGTTTTTTTTCTTTTCCTTCAAAATATTTTTTATCGTTGTCAAATTTACCATTTTTTTGTTTTATTATATAAACCCATTTGTTTTAGTTTGCAAGAATTAGTCGTAGAAAATAATATATAATTAATGATAAAAATTATCGAAAAGAAATAGTTGCCAAAATAGTTCCAGTAGCAATTTTTAAATTTTTTTTATTGTTGGTAATGCGGGTAATGCTTGGGCGCATTCAAATAATTGGATTTGGACAAGGCCTTAACAAATGCAATTTAAATTTTTTTATTTAGATTATATAACTATTTATTTTTTTTTGTATTATTACAATTTGTTTCTTTGTTTCTTTTTGATAAATTAGAAGCAGCGGTGAGAGTATTAATATTTATCTTTCTGTTCCGCAGATAAAAAAATGCTAGTTCAAATAAATAATTAAATTTTACATGTAAATTGTTTTATTGTACATAACCTTAATTGGCGCCCAACGTGGGGCTCAAAAAATATTAATACGACTCATCGATTATTTGCGAAAATAGTTTTTTGCAATCTTAATTTAACTTTATTTGACAATGCAATTTCGTTTTGATATCGATAGGTTGTGTAAAGATGAATTGAAAGTTAGAGATGTAGGAACATCTGGAGGTGTAGGCAAGTTACGAAAAAGTTCGAGAGGCGTGTTAGCTCTTAAAAACTTCGGTTGCTTGCTCCCTAAAATTGGATGAAAAAAATAAATTAATTGTTTGTGAACAAAAAGTAACGGAACTTAGGAAGGTAATGTCATCTTTCACAGATCTTGCTTGTGTGTCTACCTCTAAGAAACTTTAAACAAAATTTAGTCATCTCTTTAGTCGAATAAATAGAATTTCCAGTACTGATGAAAGAATAGCACAAAAACGATCTGATTTATTAGCTTCTTTAGCGGAGCTTATTGCTGATTACAGTTCTATAAAGGTTGATGCTAATGAGACTTCTTCACTTTATTCTCAACATGTAGCACCAGCTACTGAAAGTAATTCCAATAGTCAACACGTTAGTACAATATCTTCAAGTAATACTCCTTCTCGATCGATTCCGGTTTACAAGTGGAATTTGAAATTTTCTGTTCGAGGGGACAAGTTTTAATTCATTCCTCGAAAAAGTCGATGAGTTATGCAAATCACACAATGTGGGTAAGCAACAATTGTTTGCTTCTGCGATAGATCTTTTTGAAGATGAAGCGCTTCTTTGGTTTAGATTGGTTCGTAGTCAAGTTAAGGATTGGAACCGTTTAGTTGTATTAATCAGAGAAGAATTTTTACCTCTTCATAGGGCTGATAAACTTTGGAATCAGATTTTAAAACGAACGCAAGGTCCAAACGAAACGATTGGCATTTACGTTGCTGCAATGATGACACTTTTTAATAGGATGCCTACCCCTGTATTATACAGTTTATGTCTAAGTCCTTCGATCGAACATATTGCCATTGTATCAAGAAAGTTTGTTATTAGTAGAAATCAATGCACCTCTAGAATTGACTCATTACTGTCGCAAATTAGAAGCTGCGAGAGAGAAAATTTCAGAATACAAACCCCCTGTTCGAGGCCAGTTAACACTAGAACCTAATCTAGATTATGCTCAGTCATCTTCCAAAAGTTATCAAGATGTTAGAAACCCGCCGTTAAAAGTTAGAGAGGTGGTTTCGTCAAATATAAAGGCATGTTTTAGATGTAACAAACCAGGGCATATAGCAGAGGTCAATGTCATGTGAGAACTAATTGTCCAGTTTGTAACCCTGCATCGGAAAACGAAAGTCGGAGACAGTTTTATACCGGAAACGGCTCCAGCAATCACAATCGGTCAATGGTGATAGTTTAGTTTTAATGGAACAGTGTAATCAAATAGTTGTGTCAGCTAAAGCAATCGAATCAGATTTAAATACAGAACAACAATCGCGATTAGAATCGGTCGTGGAGAAAACATAAAATTATTACCGACCATCCTCCCATTAAACAGCGTTATTATAAGGTCTCACCTTATAAAGAAAATGTAATAAACAAAGAGTTTGAAAAAATGTCAGAAGCCGGCGTAATTGAGAAATCTGATAGTGCTTAGTCGTCGCCTATTTTGTTAGTTCGGAAAAAAAGACGGTTCTCAACGCTTTTGCGTGGACTTTAGGAAATTAAACAGAGTTACGGAACAAGACGCGTACCCGCTTCCCTATATCTCGTCGAATCTTACCAAATTAGGTAATACACGTTACATGAGTAGCTTAAAAGTACGTATTGGCAAGTTAAATTAGATGAGAATAGCAGAAAATACACGGTCGCGGTCAGAGCTGGGCAAGTTACTTTGTAAAAGTAGTTAACTACTAACTAAAGTTACTTATTTTTAAAAGTAGTGTAAGTTACTAACTACTAACTACCGTAAATCGAAAAGTAGTTAGGTTACTAACTACTCAAGAATTGTATTCTAAAATATAAGTTATTTTTTTCAACTACTTGTAGAAAATGTAGTTCTGAGACGATTTATGTTATACCACTTTCAGTCATATCAACATAAGTACCTATAGACACTGAATTATTACTACGTTAAAGAAGATAAAGTAAATCAATCATACTCACACGAAAACAGTAAAACAATTTTAACGTAAGTACTATTATTCTACTATCATGTATATCTATTATATTACAAATTCTCAAAAAAAAAATAAATAAAATAAACCTTTAAAAAAACAGAACTTAAAGTAATAAACTTATTGTGATATTCAATATTTATTTCCTTTTCATAAAAGTAACTATTCAAAAAAAGCATCAGCAATTCTTTTGAGCGAATTTATGAATGAAAAACGAAAATAATCGCTCGACAGCAGCTGATGAAGGTAAAATTGTACTATATCTAATGAACATTTTTTTAATAATCTTATAATCATCTTACATAGATATATGAATTCTGTTATCTTCCAAGTGTTTTAACAATTCCAGTTCTATTCATCTGGTTTTGTGAGCATATTCATTCTCAGTATCAGAAGAAATGTGTAACTTTTTAGACAAACCAGGTTCATCAAAATCAAAAAAACTTTCATTTTGTTGAAGTAATACTTTGTTTACGTTTAGATCAGTGGCATTTAACATTTTGAAACAAATTAGGTTTGCTGCATTTATAAAAATTTTTTGAAAGTCTACATCCATGTTTACTTCTGCGTTACCGTTCATCACTTGAAGGACACGTTTTAATCTGCGAACTGCAATGGAAGCTGAATAATTGTAGCCATATTGCATGTAATTGAAGCCGCTAATAAAGTAGTTTAATTACTAGTAAAGTAGTTAAGCTATTAACAAAGTAGTTTAACTATTTTTGTAGTTAAAATAAGGTAGCTAACTACTTTTTAAATACGATTACACGAAAAAAGTAATTTATTCCAACTACAGTTACATTATTGAATTAAAGTAACTTGAATATATAGAATACAACTATCGTCAACAAAAAAGTAGTTAGATTAGTAGCTTAAATACTTTGTAGTTAACTACTGCCCAGCTCTGGTCGCGGTTTATACCAGTTCACTCGTCTTCCGTATGGATTATCCAATGCACCGGCTACGTTTCAGCGGTTGATTGATGTTATTCTTGTACCCGAATTAAAACCATATGTCTTTCGTTATTTAGATGACATAATCATCGTGGCTCCTTCCTTCGATAAACATTTAGAGGTATTAGATGAAGTATTAGTAGATTAGCAAAGGCAGGATTCACCTTAAATAGAGACAAAAGTCACTTTTATAGATCCGAACTTAAATATTTAGGTTATCTAGTAAATCGTAACGGTATACTTATGTATCCTGACAAGATTGCATGTATTCTGAAGATGCCTCCGCCAAAGGACATAACGGATATTCGTCGTATTTTAGGGCTGATTTCTTGGTACAAGCGTTTTATTCCACAGTTTACTGAAATAGCTTCTCCTTTATTAGGTTTATTTGAGTAAACGGTTCAAATTTAATTAGAATTCTGAATGTGAGGATTCGTTTAGTAAAATTATTAAAGAAATATTAATTTCGTCACCTATTTTGTCGCTTCAAAACTTTGAATTCCAGTTTACTGTACAGACTGATGCTTCTGCTGTCGGAATTGGGGCATTATTAACACATTATTAATGAACGTTAATATGTTATTTGTTACATCTCAAGATCACTTAGTAAAAACGAAAGAAAATTTTCGGTTACCGAAAAGGAATGTTTAGCGGTGCTTTGGAGTATTGTGAAATTTCGTTGCTATTTAGAAGGTGTTAACGTTACTGTAGTGGCAGATCACCATAGTCTTGTCTACTTAGACAATTTAAAGGACCCCTAAGGTAGATTAGGTAGATGGGTTTTACGTCTCCAACAGTACGATTATAAAATTGTCCACCGAAAAGGGAAAGAAAATGTCCCTGAGACTCTGTCCCAAATGCTACCACCCAAGCAACATTTTGTAACCGTGGTTACGTTGTAACCAGTTGCAAATTAGTAACATTAGCACCATGGTAAATAAACCGTTGCAGCAACGTAGCAGCAACTTTCGTAATTTACTAAGGTTTCAAATCTATTACAGAAATAACCATTTTACAACTATGGTTATAACTAAGTTTTTCTTATACCTTTATGTAACTACAGTGTCAATTTAGTGGCATTAAAACCTTCATTTCGGTTTCGAGTGTAACAGTCTTGAAACTATGGTTACAAGTGTGAATTTCTAAAACTGTACTACAGTGTTAATCTATACGTTCAAACAGCAACAGAAGAAGTGCATTTTACGAGATTTTTATAAGACACATAGTCTATTATCATTATCCAATAAACAGTACCGAAAGTGTTTCTAATTCAAAACTACGTAAGTACAATTATTGGTATATTATATTACTATAATTTTAATCGTGCATTTAAACTACTGTTTCTAATTTAATCAACGTTGAAGAATTAGTTGCCAATTATAAGTAAGCAAATTTTAAATTGATTTTATTTTCTTCTAGGATAAAATAGAATTTGATTGCAAGGACATTACAATATTACACACAGTGATCAGAACGTGTAAATTAGATCGCCATTGCGAACACCTATAATCTTTAAAAAAGCAGTCGAGATTATGATCATTGAACCGATTATAATTGCACATGTGCATTTGTAGCCTAATACAAATATTTAACTAAGAATTACGTAGACGCATTAAACTATAACATGTGAGGGATATCTTAATCCGCCATGGTCTTTTAACACAAAGACATTTTTCGCTTAACAAAATTTATGCATTTACTATTTACAAAATTTATAAATAATAAACGTAATCCGCTTTTCTTGAAAATTTGCAGTAAAAACCTGTTTACTGGTAGTACCTACCTGCAACAGATGTAAAAATTCTTTTAGGTATTATATCTTTTTTGTTTGAATTTAGTTCTATAAGAAACTATAAAAATTTAAATAATGTACATTTATTATAACTTTTTATATATCTGTATCTTTTTATTAATATCATTTTATCTCTACTTTTGTTTTAATCTTTATGATGCAGTTAGTAACTAAAATCTTGGATAAGTTGCTTAACAAAGCGGTTATAAAGTAGTTTCAAATAATGGTAATTAAGCATGTTTTCAAAACAGTTACATAGCAGTTGCTGTAAACGGTAACTACAATGTTACAAATCAATTACAAAACCGTGATGATAAACCATTACAGAAACGATTCAGAATAGGTAAACATGATTTGTAAAAAACCGTTATAGCAACGCTGCAAAACAGTTACAAAGTAGTAATTGCAACGGTTTCAGACACGTTGTAAAACGGTTATAATATTACTGCAGTTGCCTTGCAACCGACCAAATCCGGTATTGACAACGTGTTAGGAAAGACTCAGCAACTATTCTGTAACTAAATACCTTACTGAAACCATAGTTGCAAGAGAGTTTTACAACCGTTTTGTAACTGATTTTTACTACTTGGGCAGTAGATGTGGATATTAATGTCATTGAAATTTTGGAAGTTAGAGACCCTTGGTATCTTAAAATGGTGCGTTTTGTCCATGAGAAACCATTAAATTATCCCTATTGGAGAGTTACCGATGATAAATTATACAAAATCGTAAAGTCAAGGTTTAGTGAAGAAAAAGAATTTTTTGATAATTGGAAGTTAGTAGTCCCAAAAGAAAAACGTCATGAAGTTTTGCAGTTGTATCATGATCATCCTATTTCAGGTCATCTCGGAATTTATAAAACCTTCTTTCGTGTTGCTCGACTTTATTATTGGCTTTCTATGTGTTGTGACATTTCCAAGTACGTACAGTCTTGTTTAGTTTGTCAAAGGATAAAACCTGAACAAAAAGTACCTGCTGGTCGAATGGGTAATTATTTAATACAAAAGACCCCTTGGTAAATAATTAGATTCGATTTGATTGGGTCTTTGCCACGAAGTTCTCACATAAATCAGTTTATATTTGTAGTCACTGACGTTTTTAGTAAATTTAGTTTATTATTTCCGCTGCGAAGAGCTTTAGCTAGTAAAACCGTTAAACTTTTAGAGGATGATGTATTTTTACTGTTCGGTGTCTCACAATTTGTTAGACGTGATAATGGTCTACAATTTAGAGAGAAAGAACTTAGAAACCTGGTAGACAAATATAAAATCAAAATTATATTCAACCCAAATTACCATCCTCAAGTTAATAATACTGAACGCGTTAACCGCGTAATGAAAACTATGATGTCGGCATACCTTAAAGACAACCAACGAAAATGAGATGAACATTTGAGCTCCTTAGCTTGCGTCTTCCGAATAGCATGTCATGAAACTACTATTTTCTGTTATCATTTTGGCAGCATACAAATACCATGTCAAAAGAGAGACTTTTAAAATTATCTACAAATCGAGCTATTTTTTGGAGTTTTAACAAAAACTGTGATGTTCAATCTTAGCTCGATAACCACATACCCAACTTATGGCATACAGAGGTTTCAAATTGTTTCTTTTTTCAGAATTATTGAAGATATTATAGGGTAGAAACCAAGTATATTTTCTCTGAAAGAACAACGCGAAAACTTATTTCTGATTTTAATTTCTCTAAGGCATCGACAAAACGCAAAACTACACCAGGTCCTAACTCCAAATCTTATAAGCCGTAACATTGTTCCTACTCAAACTTATAACCCCATCGGATTGGTTTCCCACGTATAAAATGTTTAGTTAGGTGGCGTTTATAATATGGAAACAACTTCAAACTTATCACTTGCATTCAAAGCATTATTGTCGCAGTAATGAATGTTTTGCATTATGTATGTGAATTTATTACGTGAAATTGCAGAATGGATCAATTACTTACACACATAACCACCGACCATCATTAATCCAATAATACAATAGATATCTTTCATTGTAATATCAGAAGAACGGTTATTGTATCTGTAATAAGTGTTGGTGTGATGATATAAAGCAGAGGTTCCCAATTTTTTTTGTGTCGTAGACCCCTTGCCATGTTTTTCGGTTTTGGGTAGACCCCCTACTTACCTAATATCGATTTTTTTAAATTTCTAACTGTAGTGAAGTTTAGTGTTAAAAACTTAAAGCAAAAACACATTTAATAGAATTTAAATTAAAACTACCAAAATAAAATTGTCTATCTGTTATATAAAATATACGTAACATAAAATAAACAAAGCAATAAGTAAATGTTTTTAATAAGAAGGGTGAACCTAATGCTTTAATAATAAATTATCAAATTTGGCGTCAATTTTGTAAGGTTTAATCTAAAACTTCCTCGCCTAATGCTGTCCAGTCTGTTTCTTTTTTTGTTAGGAGTTTGGTAACAGCGCTGAACCCTTTTTGCACTAGGTATGACAATGAAAAGGAAATTAAAAATTTCCTTGCTAGATTCCATAATACGGGATAACTAACGGGTATGTTCTTTTGCAGCCAGAATTACTGATATCCGCTTTTAAACTAAACCTTCTTCGTTTGTACTTAGTTCAGTCAGTTCCTCTTGTATTATGGCATTCGTTTCTTCTATGTTACCATATGGGTTAATTATCTACGGTGGTATTACCATAGTCAAAACATCCTCAAACCTAGTTTCAAAATCTGAATAGAAGGGATATAAAAGTTGAACGTAGGTTGAAACGTCGTTTTCCTGGCCGTTTGTCTGTGACAAATTGGGGAACTGGGAAAATTGTCCAATATTATGCTTCATTAGTGTAACGCTTGCAAGAAACGCTGATAAGGTGGACTTTGTTTTAATCAAATTTAGACTGTCGCTTGGTAACTGCAAATTAACTATATTAAATTTTGTAAACAAATCTGTTAAATAGGCGATGTCCGTTTTCCACTTCATTAAATTGTCTTTTAAAATTTTATCTTTAGTATCCAGAAATTCTAAAATAGTCTCAAAAAGTGCAAAAAATCTTGACAAACATAAGCCTTTCGACAGCCAGCGTACTTCAGTGTGAAAGAGTAATTGATAAAAGTGTTCGTCATTTTCTTCACACAACTACGCAAATAACCGCGTATTGAACGCGTTGCTTTGGGTTTGGTTTACTGCATCAATGACTAATTGAAGAGATTCATGCAATCCAACACTCAAACTTTTAGCAACTAAATGTTGCCGATGGATGAGGCAATGTATTGCTAACACTCCTGACACATATTGTTTATCCACGATAACGTGAAACTATGGCAGGTCCTCCATCTGTAGCTACTGATATTACATTTGATAAAGGAATTGCTTTTTCAATGAAGTAATCTTTCAAAATATAAAATATTGGTTCATCTTTAGTGTCGGCTGTTAAAATTCTTGCGAAGAGCAGTTCGTAGATTTCTTGATTCATAATAAAACGAACATATGCCAATAATAACGCTGCATTACCAGGTAAAGTTGATTTGTCCAGTTGTATAGAGAACTGAGTCGTTTGCAAATAATTACACAAGAAGCTTTCAATATCAGAACTCATTTCATCAATCTTCTGCTTAAGCGAATTCTTTTAATGATATCAGATGCAGGTTTGTGTAACACAGTTTTTAAATCCTCTTTAACGGCTGGCAAAATTAACTAACTTCTCTCCGATAGTATGCGGTTTTCCAGATTTTGCGATAAGTAGAGAGATATTGTAAGACGCCCGCAAACCATAATCGTTTTTTTGTGACGTCGAAGCGAACATTCTGTCCAGCGTGGGTCATTTTGAAGTTTATCTTTGAGTGTTTGAAAGTATTTCCAATTTTTATCTGTTATCAGGGTGACATCTACTCAGATGATCCTGCAGCTTAGATGGTTTCATAGCGTCTTTGTCCAAAACTTTGTTGCATAAAAGGCACATAGGCAATTGTTTGTCCGACATTGATGGAATGAAGCCAAATTTCAAATAATCAACACTGTACTATCTACATTTCTTTTTAGATTGGGACATGGCAACAGTCATCTGTGGGCAAAATTAATCTATTTGAATAAGACATAAAGTCCAGCAGCTGTATATTAAAAAATCAAAGTCAAATTTAAATCGTATGGTCTTAGATTTTATGGCAGGCATAGGCGTACAGCCATTATTAATGAATGTAAGAAGGGGAATGTTGTGAATGTTACTTAAGGTTTTGATATGATGGAACTTTAAAGAAATTTAAAAGTAATATGACAAAAAATGTAAAAATAAAATGTTATACAAGAATAATAATAACAAATTATTATGCGATTTATCTCTACGTTCATTCGACTGTCATGTGTAAAAATTCACTGGTTCCACTTTAGCAATAATACAAAATTTTAATATAGACAAGTATGTACAGTGCAATATCCATAATCCGAATTTCCGTAATCCGAACATTCCAGTAATCCGAACATTTCAGTAATCCGAACTGGCCCACAGTGTAACGACCAATAGAAGAAAGTACAATTTTTTTAATTTTTTTAATTTTTTTGTGAAGTTATTTCCTAAGATATATTCATTTATAAAAGAATAATAAATGCTTAGCAAGGTCGTAAATAAGTAAATAATACATATTTATTTATGTGACCGGTAAAAATAATAAGTTTATTTCCCAAAAAAATTTTTTTAAATATTTTTTCTATATGTAAACATTTAAATTCTATGAAAATAAAGGTGTGGTCTTCATTAACAAAACTGAAATTTATTTATCTTGGACAATTAGGTACAAAAAGGTTAGCACTCTAGTTCAAAAGTAGTACCAAATTGTAGAAACATGTAATTATCGTATCGACACTAGCTCAAACGCATTAAATACTTGGCTGTCGATATTCAGCCATATTCCCTAACTTTTACTCAAAGCGAGTAGAAGTGACCATTCCGAATCGACATCTGTTTAGTTCGCAATGACATACTTCTATTGTGTCCGTTTTGGTATTCCCTAACATCCATAGAAGTGGTTCAAACGATTGATCATAAACCTCTATTTCAAACAACCGGCAACACGGTATGCTAAGGGATTTTCGCCCGTATTATTTTAGGTAGCGGTAAATTTAAGTTAAGAATAAAGTGCAATCCAAAACAGATGTTAAGGAATAAATGGAAACTGTGAAAGGAAAAGGTTGTAAGTTTTATGGTAAGTACAATTATTTTCTTGTGTAGCGTTGATTTAGCAACAAGTAAAGTAAAAATGTCTGAAAACGCTGTTGTAAGCAAAAAAAACATCAAGCGAACAATTACAAATTTTAATAGATTTCATAAGTACACATAAAATTTTGTTGCATGGGAAAACAAAATCATCTGAAGCCGCTTCAAATGAAATCGAAAATTTGTGGGACGAGCTGACGACACTTTTAAATAGTTGTGGATCAGGGCCATCAAAACTAAAATCTCAATGGAAAAAGGTAATAATTATATGTAAAATTAAGTAGTTTTAAGCTTTGTCATGTTATATAGACTTTTATCGACTGGAAATGCCACACGAGAAAAAAGGCCAGGGACATTTTACAGTCGATGCGCAAAACAGGTGGCGGAGAAGGAAAAGAAAAAGTCTTGACACCAACAGAGGAAAAGTTATTGTCCCTGATAAGCTGGGTAACCATAAAGGGAAACGAAAAGGTAGAGGAAATTGGAATGGTTTTAGAAAAGGAAATTCAAATTGTGGCACAACCGCAGTTCAATTTGATACCGCAGACCCAGCCTGAATCTCTAATGGAACCCTAGCCCGATTGTTTGTTGGAGCCACAGCCTGATTGTTTGTTAGAGTCCCAACCTCACCACCCAGAAATTACAAAAAGGAAAAGATCTTATACATGTGTACAAAGTACAAGTGCGCAACATGAACCACGAAAAAAGGGAGTTCAAATAAAACGTAAGTTAGTTTTGTTTTAATTAAAAAGTGAAATTTGAGCCCCATTTTTTTAGATTCTGAATCATCTCTACAGAAAATTGTAGATACGTATGCTGCAGCTCAGAGGCAAAGAAAAGAGATAGCTGAGCTTCTAAAGTTAAATGTTAGTGAAGATTATAGAAACAGAGAATTAGATTTGAAGGAACGTGAACTACAAGTTAGAATTATAGAGGCACAGAACAAATCGAAGGAATTAGTTTTAAGAAAACGCGAGCTTAATATAAAAGAAAGAGAATTATCTTTTAAGGAAATTGAGTATTTAGAGAAAAACAAAATTTAAAATTCATAAATGATAATTTAATTTAAGTTATTATTATAATCCTGATCGTTCTTATTATTTTTTTTTCATTTAGCGTGTAAAATGATTACGAATGAGCTGCGCTCGTGCTCGACGACCTGCAGCTAAGATTTCTCCATCTTGAATGTCTGAATAGAAAAAATAATTATTTGTAAAATAAACATTGTTTAATTCACATTATAACCTGCATTGTTAGGTATATCTGGATAATCATACCCATTATCTTCCATGTTCATTTCTTCATCTGCTTCCACATTGTTTTTTATTAATATATTATGCAACACACAACATGAATATATAATCTTTGCTGCTTTGGTAGGATTGTAATGCAAGGCACGATGTTTCAAAAGACAGCGAAATCGATTTTTTGAAACACCGTTACACCTTTCCACCACATTTCTTGTTCTAATATGAGCACGCGTGTATCGACCTTCTGGAGAATCCTCTGCTGCATTTTCAATAGGTATAAGTAACCATGGTTGAAGAGGATATCCAGAATCACCTTAAAAAATCACATGGTAGACATATTACGGATATGTTAATAGTATTATTAGGTACCTAACAACCAGGTTCCCCGAACATGATTTTCTCATAGATATCGTTGGACTGTACTCATCTGCCAAATAGCTGCATCATGGGTACTTCCAGAATACATCGCATTGCAATTTAAAATGCTTAAATTAGCATCACAGATCTATAATAAAAATCACTTATAAAATATACATGGGTGCATATATTTGTATCTTTATAAGCTTACAATTTGAACATTGATACTATAATACCCCTTTCTGTTAAGATATGCATATCCTGGATACTGAGGGTGTTCTAATGGAGGTGCAATAACAGCAACATGTGTGCAATCAATACACCCAATCACTCCTGGAAAATGATATTTTTCCATAAACCTAAAACGAAGATAAAATCAGTTTCAATCAACAGAATATTCTCAATAGTACCTCCTTTTTAATGTTAGTTGGCTATCTTCACCGCGTGAAAATTTCAAGTAGCGGCGACTTAACTGCCCTGAAATTATTTCGCTTACTGATTCTATGCAGCGACTTACCGTTGTCTGGCTTAACCCGAGAAAAAGTCTTGTCCTACACTTTTCTGGTAACTTCCGTGTGCATAAAAGTGTAAAGCACACAATACCTTTAACCAAAATAAAACTGAAATGTACCTAATTATAAAGTTATGAACTATTCGTCACCTTCAGAGCATTAGGTACAGAAGTACTTCTAACTGTTTCTACCATAAACACTTCTAGTTCAGCAATTAAATTTATCGCTAATTGCTTGGGTAAACGATATAAACTTTTAAAGACCGTGTCTGGGATTTCAAAAGGATTACTTGCATCCCTTATATGCCTTCTTTCTAAACGAAATAATTGCCTAGAATAAAATGTGAAACTATATACCTACTTATAACGAAAACAATTAACAACTTACATTTCCACTGCCCTCTCTATATCTTCAGCAATTAATACACCGACTTCTAAATTCATTGCCTTTTTTTTAATTAAACTACTTCCAGAATAAATCACAAAAATAATAAAATAACCTTAAAAACAAAACAACAAAAAAAAGTCATCTGCCAAGATCTGCATAGTACGCATGCGTGAACGTCATTGCTATGACAGCATTCTGATCTCGACAGAGATAAAGCGGTAGAAGTCCACTTCTATTTACTAGTGGCGATTCACATTTCGACTTCTATTTGTATGTAGTTAGGGAATACGAATTGCTCACAATTTCTATTCGAGTTTGTCACTTCTATTCGTCTTGCAGCATTTCTATTCGATATGAAGTTAGGGAATAGGGCTGATTAATTGGCTTTCTTTTTTACGACATCCAGATTCTTTGCTTTTATACGCTTGGCAACTGTATGGTGAACTTTTAATAATTCTACATGTTCATTTTGCGTTTGACATGGGTCTTCGTCGAGTAATCATCCCAATTCTTTGTCTTCAAAGTTATTTGATGCACCAAAGCATTACAAACTTTATTTTTAAGGCGTTGTTTCTAACAGTGCATTATCACCGTAAGTAAAAGTCTGTGTACTTTGACTGCAAATTTTTTTCAAAGACATAATCTAGTAAAGTTTTCTTTTTTTTACATGAAATTCGACGTGTTTAACACGTTGACGGACAATTGCGGCTATAGCCGTCAAAGCGAAGTTCACAATGTGGCATGACTGCTATAGCCGTCCAAAACGAAACGGTCGTTTTTAGACACTACGGCTATAGCAGCACAAATGTGCACTTACTGGCGTATACGTAGAAGCATAGTGTCGTGTTTTGAAAACATCTTTTTAGGTTGAAGTTCATATTTCACCTGTTATACGAGTTGCAGATTCAGTATGCACGTGGTTGTGAAGGGAGTAGTGCGATCGTGTTTTCTATTGAATTTATAGTTCTTATTGATACGTTTAACGATATTTATTATTATTTATATAACTATACTGGTATGTATTTGTTTATTACTCATTTTATACTTTAAACAGAAATAAAAAAACAAAATTTAGCATTTTAGGTTAGGTTAACGATACTATAGGTTATACTGTTTACTTTTTTTTTTTGAGTTTTACATTTGAAATATAAATAAATAATGATAATGTAAATGATAAACATATATTATATATATAATATACAATAAATAATAATACAAAATAAAATGTTTTATTCAATATTTACAGAAAATGGACAGTTGGGAAAAAGATCAGGCTAGGTTGCTGAAGATTGTTGAGGAAATGAATAGTGGATCAAGCAACAGTGAGTCTGAATCTGATGCTGACAGTGCTGAAAATAACAATTCGGATAGTGAAGATGATGAATCAACTACAGATGAGGAATATGAAGCACCAGAAGAACCAGAAAATGATGAGACATGGCATACCAATACAACATCTATAAGAAACTTTTCTTTTGATGCAGATGCCGCTGGGGTTCTTTTGGATATAGAAGAAAATGTTTCTCCAATTCAGGTTTTTGAAAAAATATGGGATGACCAAGTAATGGAAATGATTATAAAATCTACGAATGATTACGGCATAAAACTTTGCAATCAAGCACGGCCACATACAAGGCATAGTAGAAAGGCAAATTTCAAAAATACTGATATGATCGAAATGAGAAAGTTTTTAGGTTTGTGTTTGCTTCAGTCCCAGCTAAAATTCTCCAGCATTAGAAAACTCTTTTCCATTGATGCATTACATTACCACCCAGCATTTCCGTCACAAATGTCTGGAAGGAGGTTTGAGCAAATATTGAGGTGTTTTTGTGTTGAGGAAGAAAATTCAAACGACCCTTTGAGGAAAATAAAAATATTTCTTGATTTGCTCATACAAAAGTTTGCGAATGCATATGCACCAAATGAAGCATTATCATTAGATGAATCGTTGTTATTATTTCGAGGAAGGCTTTATTTTCGCACGTACATGAAAGGCAAAAAGGCAAAATACGGAATTAAATTCTATGAACTTTGTTCAGCCCAAGGTTACGTTTTGAATATAGAAATATACAAAGGCCATCGAGAAAACGATGAAAACATGACAACTATTGAAAGTCTTGTGATGCGATTGATGCAGTCATACTTAAACAAAGGCCATCATTTGTTCATGGATAATTATTACAACAGTCTACCATTGTCTAACAAATTACTTAGCAAAAAGACACATGTGACAGGAACTCTTCGTGTAAATAGGAAGGGTCTGCCACAAGAAATAACACGTCGTAAGCGTAGAAAAGGAGAACATGTATGGCGACGCCAAAATCAGACTTATGTGTCCAAATGGAAAGATAAACGGGATGTGCTATGTCTAACAACAGCTTACCACCCAAGCATGATAAACACAGCTAACCGGCGACAACAGGAAAAGAGAAAACCAATTGAAATAGTGAATTATAATCAGAATATGTCAGGTGTAGACAGAGCAGATCAGATGATGTCCTATTATTCCTGTCCACGGAAGACAATTAGATGGTATAAAAAGGTAATCTTTCATCTACTGGATGTAGCAGTATGGAATTCTTTCTACATCTTTAAAGAAAAGACAGGTTCTCAAATTAAGTATATAGAGTACAGGGAAGCAATCATACGATCTCTAACTGGTATAGATAATAAACGGGATGGAAGAACTTTGGTTCAATTTAAACGTGCACAAATCCAAACCAATGAAATCAACAACAATGGAACACAGCATTTTCCTGAGAAAATTTCACCTCCTGAAAATTATCAGCGAAAAACATATTTTCAGCGTTGTAAACAATGTTATAAACAGGGAATAAGGAAGGAAACATCATATTGCTGCAAGAATTGCATGTCAAAACCTGCACTGTGTCCTGCACCATGCTTTGAAACATGGCATAAAAAAATTATCTGTAGTAATTATAAAATTATAATAAATTTTTTTGTCATTTATTTATTTTTGTTTGATTAAGAACTAACATTTCGTGTAAAACTCCCAAAAATACTTTGTTGCATACAAAAATTGCTTGTTTGAACCATTAAACCTGTCATTTACGTTTTTAAATTTTTGCTGTTATAGCCGCCATCGTCCTATCACTTAGTGTATAGAATCCGCTGGCGCCATGACGGTTATAGCCGCAACCTAATTAAAGGTACTAAATTAATCAAAATTAAGTTTATTTAAGCAGAAAGAGTAAAACTATACTTCTAACATTCTAAAAATCACAAAAACATATAGTGTCAATTTTCGAACTTCGCTTGTTCCTACTGTCCGTCAACGTGTTAACTTAAAAAAAATATTTGTTTAAATATAATCGGAATAAAGTATACCTTCCTTTTAAATCTAACGAGGAAGTTTCGCAATAAAGTTAACTGTTGTTTTGCCCAATCCAAAAAGGGATAACCATAGCAAAAACTATTTTTTTAGTTACGTTGCATAAAATTTGTTGTATTTACTAATTGTGTCTTTTGCATGTATGTTTTAATTATCACTATGATTATAACAATGTTTAGTCATCATTTATAATTTATTTCTGCTCAAGTTTTACAATGTACAGTAATGGTCATTGATGCCAAAGCAAAATGATTATAAATTAACATTTTCTTCTAGATTGTGTCAAGTATTGACAAAGTTATATAACTAAAATTCAATGCCAATTTACATACAGCTGTGCTAATTAAAGCAGTTCAAAATATGAATTTTGTGTTAGTACATACATATATGCAGTTATACTTAAAATTTTCTGTAAGTAATTTCATCATAAAAAAGTAAAAGTTGCAATTTCAAACATCCTGACAAATGCCACATTCTATAATTATAAGTAATTAGATCATAATCTGTTAAATAAAAACGAGTTATTTTTAATTCAGTTTCATTTGTATCATTGACGTGAAGCAACCGTTACAGTTCGAAATGATGGCACAACCAAAATTACGTATTTACTGATCTAAAGATATAATAGAAAAAGTATTTAAATTTGTATTAAACTCTGCAATGTGTCTGTGAAAACCATTAATTAAATGCCTTGTATTTGCTTAATCAAAATAATTATACGTTTGAAACGGTGTTCTCATGGTTTTAGTGAAAGGTACTTATAACGTAAGGCAAATAGACCACCTAATGAGTCGTTTTGCATTAAAATAAAACACCCTAAAAATGTTTGCAGTTATGTTAAAAATGCAGATCATTAATTAATTGCGTGCAAGTAACAATTAAGCATTAGCGCCATATATCAAAACGATTTTGTTTTAATGAAATTAAATAGTTTATGTGACATTTTGTATTTCACACACAAAATAGGATATTTTTTGAATTTTAATTAATTAATTAACTGGAACGTGTAACGAAGATTATTTTTATAGCTGCAGTAATAGTGCACTTTTTTCAGGAACATTATGCGCATTACATCTGATAACGGCAAGCAATGCAATGAAAAAGAAATGAAAGTCGATTTGAAATACAAACCCAATAAAAATTGCGCAAAGAAGTAAAACATTACGTAATTTAAGATTTTATCATCACTTAATATTGTTTTAATATTTAAATGAAATGATAACTATTTATGAGTTTGCCATTGTTCCCTGTCGATAGCAAAAACTTATACGGTAATGCAATTAATTTTAATGCCACGATAATAATAACGACGGCTAAACACGCTAACGACATAAAATATATTATTTGTGCTTAGAATTTTGCCAGTTTACGCAGACGTGTAAATTTCCAATTAAAAATTATATACTCTTCTTCGAATAACTTCAAAAAGCTGAGATTCCGATATTTTGGAATCGATCCAAGTTATGACAAACTTAAGCAGTTCGAGATTAAATTCAAAACATTTGGTTTCTTTGATGTGGAAATTAATTTATTACTCTTCCTGTGGTTACAACAGACATGAATTTCTCTAACTAAAATATACATTTAAGAAGGATTTTATATTATCACCGTTTTACTTAACAAGATTAATCAATTTTATAATTTGCTTTGGGGTCTTATTTAAAATTTTGCCTTAAAAATGATCAGATAAACATTGAAAAATTTGTGCATGTTTACTCATTCATACAAACACATGCTATACTAACTAGATTCTTGTTGAGACTATCATTTACTAAACGCAGGTTCTCATGATTTACTTCTCGAATACCGATGCTATTATTTCTGAAACCAGTAATTACGGAGACCACCGCGAAGACTTTAACAAGAACAAAAATTTATACCTTTAACTGAATACCTCTCTTTCAACACACTCGTCCACTTATACCCTTCGGTTATTCCAAATTATCTAATTTTATACAAATTTTGAAACTAAAAATATGCTTACCTACAACTGTTTTTATTACTTTATGTCACGACTGCACTAAAGAAGTACATCTGTTTTTAAAGACGTTTTATTTAGATCTTGTGTATTTTTTTCAAGATTTCGGTAACAACTTAACGCGGTGTATAATTCCTTGTGAAGCACGGTAATTCCTTTTAACGTATTCCAGTTCTTTCAGCCGACAGGTTTAAATAATTATCACTGAATAAGAAAATATACGCGCATGTGTTTGGTCATATCAATGGTCATATGAAAAACTAATTAACAAATTAAAGTGTTTTTAATGTCAACATGCAATGTAAGTTTTATTAGTATCTGTTTTTCTTTATAAAAGTTAATGAACATAATCCGCACTACCACTGTTATTGTAACCCTAGGTTTAGTTTTTTATACTTTGAAAGTAAACAGAAGTATTGGTAAACACTTCTCAGTAAAAATATATGATTTTAAAAGCACAAGTTCTAAAAAATTAGATTAAAAGAAAACGTACGTTAGTAACGTAAAGAAAACTATGAGAAATGTGTTATAGTTGTTAATAATATTATATTACTATATACTGCAACTTAAACTTATTAATTATGTAATTTAAGCTCTCTTAGAAAAAATGTTTTTACCTGGTACACAAGAAGCAAACATTTTGACACGCAGGGACAATTTTTTTATTATAAAATATTTAACACCTGCCTAAAAACACTTTCTGTAAAATGATTTTTGATTGATGTGAAAAACATGTACAAAAAACAATTGTTAACTCAGATTTTAATTTGAAGATATAAAAAAAAACAAATGTATTACAAAAAGCTTAAAATGTACTTTACTTTCCTGTATATAATCAGAGTTTACATTCTACTTTTTCTTTTATGATGTTGGTTAGCAAAAACTAATTTTTTTTTAAATTTTAACCGTCCTACTATATTTCTTTCCGTAAAAAAAATTATTAAGTTTTAATGTGAATATAAACAATTGTCATTAACTGATTTTTGTTGTTTTTATCGCGGACTGTACGTCAGTAGTACCAAAACAAATCAGACATATATAAGAACTATTTATGCCACAAAGACGTTATTACAATGGTTACGCTCGGAGAGCAACGTGATACAGCCTCCGGCTGAAGGGGTGGATGTTGCTTGGTAGGTGTAATCATCCAGTAACGCCAATAGTGCATACAAGATTTTATTTTTTACTTTATAATATAAAAACTAAATATGAGCAATTACTTTAGTTTCTATTTTACTAAATCTACAAGTATATCAACTAGTTTAGAACAATAAGTAGTTCAACATTTAATTATTTATGTGTCAAATTGATTTTACAATCACAATCACATGTTTTTGTGTTATTTGCAAAAAGAAATGATGAAAAGGTAGTTAACAGATGATGAACGGATCGGAGTGTAAAGGTAACTTGTGTTAAAATAATAAAACGCATTTTAAAACTCAAAAACATTTATTTGTCAACACACTGTATGGACTCCTTTCAAAAATCTAATTTTTCTTCGGAGATCAGCCAAAAAACTTTCTACATTGGTAAATTCCAAGTTTCTTAATCCAATAATGCCCACCAATCTTATGAAAAATTAAAATAATTTTTTATGATTGAGTCTAGTCGAGTACAGTTTTCTTTTTGTCATCTATGCTTCATTTTCAGCTTGTTAGCCTAAAAAAATGGTGTACTCAAATAAATAAATCGGCCACATATATAATATAAATCAACAAAAAACACAAAAAAACGTTATTTAAAAATAGTCAGTCCATGGGTTAAAAACTATTTCTGAGTGTGAAATATCTTGAAACAGTGTCTTTTAATACAAAGAGTAACATAGCTTTTTTTTTCTGCTGTGACATACGCTGCATCGTAGCTGATTCGACAATTTTTTCGGAAAGTGGCCTAGTGGATCGTCCAGTCAACTCCTAAATAATAAACCGGATGGCCGTCCTAAAGTTGATCTTGTTTGAATGACCTTGTTATAAGACCGTAAGTAAAAAAGGGTGACATTTTGTTGAAACAATGGCAAATGTATAGGGTCTTGTGGGAAAACGACTTGTTATAGTTTTCATGCGATTACAAAAGAACCCACCACCACTTTATGCTATGCATTACAACTCGATAACTGTTGACCGATTGATTTAAAAGATTCACCCTTCCCGTGTGCGCATTGTAGGTATTGCAAAGCTTTGGTTGGGGTACTGCTATTTTTTCTTCTTTTATTGATGACCATATTTTTATTGTGACATTGGTTCAATGCTGTCATAATTGGTAGCCATTGCAATGACGCTATTGTCATGTCAGAATTTTCTTTATCGTAACGGTAATCGAAATTACCACGGTCTTTTTTTTATCTGACCGGAAGGAAGAATTGAACATGTTTTATTACGGTTCTCTCGCACAGTTCCTATAGCTCGCATACATTTCTCTCTCAAAATAGTTAGCAGATAGCAATTTGTAAAATAATTGTTCAAAAACACGATGCGATCAATAAGTTCTTTGACAACTTTTAAAAGATCAATTACCACCTGAGATCCCAGAGGACTTTCAACCTCACCATTAGTCAACTTAGCACTACAGTAGGTATCAAAGGCAGAACAATAGCCACTAAAGCTACAAAACATCTAGTCGGTATAGCCAAAGCGTACTGGTGTACCTTTGATGAACAATTGTGCAGAATGATGTTCAAAATATCGTATCAGCGGTTAATGAATGGACAAACATTTGTGAAAAATTTTGAACTGTTGTAATTTTTTATTCAGTAAGTTCATCAATGGTTGTACTTTGAACTTTTCATCAATTCAGTCAATCTGGATGTTATCTGCCAAGTGTAGATATTTTTTTATATTCTTGAATCGATTTCTACTAATACAGATCGAAATAAATGGCACATTCACGCCTTTATTTAAACACCAATATAAACACGCAACACGCACAAGGTAATTTATGATAACCACTTAAAAGAATCACACCTACAAAAATCTTGATTTCGTCATCAGTAACTTGAAAACTGTCTTTATTGCTGGATTTAGCATGTTTATTGGTTTGTTCTACTATAAGATTGACAACTTGTTTGTCAAACAGTTTTTAAAAAATTTGAATGAATTTATAGCTAGACAATTGTTTTCGTACCTTACTCAAACAAATAGAGTTGCTATTAGTTTCATATCTACTGATTCGCTACTCCACTTAGGCTGACCTAATTTTGCTTTTTTTGATAGTGTAGTACAAATCTTAGATAGTGGCATGTTTTATTCTGTATAGCTATCATCCTCCATCGCTGTTTCAACTTCTCCTGGAACATCACAGAGAAGACACGTTGTAACCAGACTATCTTTATCAAACCTCTCTTCATCAGTTTGATCATCGGATTCTGGTGGATTAATTACCACATTAATTTCTGAGTTTAAGAATCTTACATTTGCTATGGTATCTGCAGGCTCTAGTGTCCTGAATCTTTTTCCATAAAAAGATGACGCGGAAATATCATGGAAATTTTCCATCATAAAAGATTGCTTGAAAATACAGAAACTTTTGAGATTAAAAAAATACCCAAAAATATTTCCTGCATGCGCACATTGTACTTAATCGAATACAGTCATGTTTAACTTAATAAGAAATTAAATGTAAGTTTTCACTTACCTAACAAAAAATCTTGCTTTTACACCTTTGTTTGTTATAGAAAAGAAACTTCCAAATTTAAAAAGAAATTATAATTTTGAATACAATTATCTGCTTGTCACTATTCAATACACAAAACCTGATGTACGTGTCTCAGTAAGTTGCTATTATGATAACATAGAATGGAAAAAGGTGGAATTCGTCTGTCAGAATTTATACCGAAAACTGTAAAGATTACGATTCTGCAATTATATTTTACATTGTTAACACATAGATCCCGTCCGACGGTTAAAATTCAAGTGCACTAAGCGAGTACAAAGGGCGTAAATAGGTTAAAATCAGCAAAAATTTATTTGGTGACAGGTATGTCAAATAGAAGGTTTGTTTTCTACTAATTTAGACGATTATTTTGTTTCCGTATGGAACAAAAGATCTAAAAAATACTTAATTCATCCAGATTTACATCTTTCCAAGCATTGATAAAAGATGTTTCTGCATGCAAAGAAATCTCAACTGCACAAACATTTGTTTAGTTTACAGCAATTACTAAGGAATCGTCGTCCGCATTCATTTGAAAAAATCGATCAACCTATCATCTCTTGGAATTGGCACCAATAATTTTTGAGTTTTCCGAATCAGAACTTGTTTCAATACATTCATGTCACTTAATTTTTTATCAGAACTTAGTACTGCTAATGTGCATTTTTAATTACATTAGCATCAAAAACATTAGCATGTTTTTAAAGTTGCAGCTTAAACTTGATCTGCCATTGTCAGTGTCAGGAAAATATTCATCACCACTGTCGTCCTTCTCTCAAATTTCTACTAATTTACTATTAACAAACCTTTTTTTTTCTATAATTAACATCAAAAAACTTTGCTTTGTCATTCATTTTTAACTTCAAACTACCACCAGACAAAAATAAAAACGCGAAATCAACTAAAAAACGTGTTAAAATAAACACTTTTCGATGACATGACGCCATGAATACCAGCAAAATCCATAAATTATAGTTGGTTTGCTAATATCTTGAAACCGGACTTGAAATACTTTGGATTTTAATAACTTATTTGCCACATGATCACGTGATTGACCTCATCTAGTTTTTATGTAAATGTATAATTTTGTTAAAATATCTAGAACTGCAGTTTTCATTGTTTTTCTTGTGGGACTAATTAAAATAACATACCCAACAAAGCGTTTTCTATGGATACGCAAAAATTATAAATAATTGATTACAAAGCTACAGATCTTATAAAAGTCAGCAATTAGAATATATATGGATAAATTCTGTTAAAAATTAAATTCATATCTATTTTTCAATTAAGATTACAATTCCTTTGAAAGTTAGTGTGAAAACGTAAGAAACTTGTCCGCTGCTAATATTAGCGTACATTTTAAAATGCTTATTCATAAACATATTAAATTTAGTTTACAACCATAAACATACTGATAAATTGCCAATACTTTCAGTGATTAACGTCAGTAACAATTTCTTTACACATAAATGTTTCAAACATTCTACTATGTAAAACATTATGCCAGGAGCGGATTAATTTGGGATGCCGGAGTGCTGTAGTACTCATAATATATAGGTCCCGAGACTCTTGATTTAAAGAAAGAACCGGAAAAAGAAAGGTTAGATTTGCAAATACCTGTGAAAGTTTTTTTTTTGTTAAAAACTAAGTATAGATTTCATCATTTATTCAAAAGAAGAACCTCAAACAAGTCTAAATATGGATCCAGCTGATATAATAGAAAGTCTCAATATTTTCAAAATTCAAGAAGTACGTCTGTTTCAGCAAAGATAAGTCATACGAGTGATGATAGTAAAAGGTAATAATGTTAATAATAGTGGCACAACAACTAATACTACCAAAAAAAGTGTTACCTTAACGACAAAAATTGAATTCATTAATGAACACTTAGGTGACCTAGTGCTCAAAATGCGTCGTTGTTAACTGAAAATTAATTTAATTTTTGAACTCCTTCAAATGGAGATGTAGTTTAACAAAATGGCCAAATCGAGTTTCAAGTATATTGTTTCTTGTAAATGTCATTTTTACATTACAAAAATTATTATAAAAAGGGCACTGTAGTAAAAGATTCCACACTTGAGAAACACGAAAACTCATTGGAACATATAAAGTTGGTGCAAGCAATTGTTACCATTTCGTGGCTATCTAAATAAATCACTAACGGACTTACAAAACATTAGAAATTCTTCAATTAAAGCATATGATTTATTTGGGTTAGTTCCGAAAATTTCAACTTCTAAACATTCATACAAACAACATATTATGGGTAGAAATATTTCTTAAATACCATGGCATGGAAGAACTACAAAAATTATAAGAAATAAAAGAAACTACATATATGGAATAGTAAGTACATATACTAAAACAGTCAAAAAATTGCAGAAATGATTACAAAAAATTACTGTTTAAGAATACTTTATTTTTATTAATATTTTTGCAATTTTCACTTCTTTGTCATTTGTTATTTACAAACAAAATCTTTAGATCTGTAATCACATATTTATTGGTTTATACGAAATTACAAAAAAAAGTACTAGGTTTGTAAAAAACTGTGTTTGTATTTCAGCCATTTATATTGACCACAAATTTCTATTCATACAATTTTTAGATTATGAAGCGCATTTGACGTATGTGAATATTCAAAACTTAAAATTTTTATACATATTGTAATCGTCCAAATCTCAAAATTAAAATTGACCATCTTTAATTGTACAACACCACGCGGAAAATAAACAAAAAAAAAACAAAGGTATTCCATTCATTTATTTTTGCGTCTAAATGTACAAAGACATTCCACTAGGAAAAGTATCGGTGAAATTTAGAACCATTCAACATCAAGTTTTGCTAAAATTTCTGCCTAATCTACCGATTAGCTTTTGGTTTCATACATGTAGAAACCAAGTGATATTCCAGTCGGATTTATCTGATTAAAACCTGACCAAATTGGTATCATTTGCTGATTATTGAAAACTTTGTTTGTTCTTATATTTAGATGGCAACCTTTTCGAACCCTGACACGAAACGGTCTTACTTTTAAAAATCTATCGAAACTCTATACATCTGCTGTACCTAGATTGTCATGCAAAATTTAAAAATAATAACGTAATATAAAGAAACGATTATTTGTAATGTAAAAATTTGTTAATAAAAATAGGTTTGAAACAATAGAAACCATGTGATTGGCGTTTCTTTATTGACAGCTCAAAAAGTAACCTAAAATCCATAATCTTACATAACAGAAGTGGATATGATGAAGTACCAATTGCTCACGAAACAATGTTAAAAGAAGAATATTGTAACATCCCGTCAGTTTTACAAGTGGCAATTTTGTGTTGATTTAAAAATGGTGAACATTAATCTTGGTTAAAGTGGCCAGGGGCGTAGCTACCATGGAGCAGTTGGAGCTGCTCCGAGCGCACGAATTTTGAGGGCGTACTAATCAGAGATGTGCAAATTTTGAAAAACGACTATTATAATGCTAGTAAAAAAATGATGTTTAATCAATTATCAATATACGTGCACACAATACTTCGTACATTAAAATTGCAGCACCAAGCCGGGGTAAGAATTTTGTAACTAAACTTGACGGGAAGGTTTAGCTACTCAGAGGTAGCACATAATTATTAGTTGGGAAATGTCCAAAATCCAGTTTAGTATCTTTTATACGAAAAATTACTACTGCGCCATTCAGTCCCGCATCGTACATAAGGGTAAATTCGTGTGGTGCACGACGGCGCACAACTCAAAAAAATAAAAAATAAAGCAACAAACAACATTGTTAAAAGAAAATTTATAATGATAAAAAAACCAGAAAGGAATTGCATGACGAGGGAACTACTTCTTGAAAATAATATATTTTCTAAATGATAGTACGCAATAATACAACTTATTTGATCGAATACGTAATATGATAACATGAATTGTGTGATTTAGATTTATTAAAACATTAAAAGTCAAAAACTTGCATCTCAAAAATCCTTTTATATTTGATTATATAAACATCATTGTTAATTAAAGTAAATTCAAACAGAATAATTGATAAGCACTAATATTACTATTTATAAGTTTTGAAATAACTTAAAATAAGTAATGTTGAAAAAATACTTTCGAGATTGAGTTTGAGACATCGAAACATTTCTATTTTTCATGAATAATTTGTCAGTTTGTTTACTTAGGTATTGATTTCTTTATAGTATATAGGATGTCAAAAAAAATATTTGGATACCAAAATTTGCTGAATGAAAGAAAAAAAGAGAACCATGTCAAAATTACGCATTTTTTTTCAAAACCTAAGTCTGCTTTGCTAAATATTAATAACAACAATAATACAGCTGAATCCCAATATTTTGAACTTGTATTTGAAACAAGTATCAGCAGCAGACAAGAAACTGATCTTCTAGAAAGCAATCCATCAACATCTTCAAGTTCCGCTGATAATGAGAAATCAACACCTTCAAAAATTACCAGAACGGAAAATATGAGTCAACTTTCGAAAGATGCTGCACTATGGCCAAAGAAATTACGTCCTAATAATATTCAAGAATTAGTAGAACGTGGCCCTGCTCATTATCAAAACAAAAAGGATATTTATCCGAGAGATAGTTCGGAGTCGGGGCGTAAGTTTTCCAATAGTTACTTCTTTAGAATTTTACCGAACAAACAAAAATTGAGCGTTTTTGGTTGTTGTATTCCGAAACAAAAAATTCACTTTACTGCTTCTGTTGCAAAATTTTAATGACAGCGATTTGAAATCTGTTCGTCTTAGTGATGAATCTGGTTACAATGACAGCATTTAAGTGAACATTTAAACATTCATGCAAAGAGCAAGTTACATAACGAAAATGTTCTAAAATTGCTAGATCTCTTTCTAACCGTTTTAATAAAAATGAAATAATTGATTCTAAAATTCAAAATGTATAGAAAGAATTTTCTACGTGATTCAGTTTTTAGGTCAGCAAAATTTAGCTTTTCGTGGAAGTAGTAATAAGTTGTTTGAGAAAAACAATGGTAACTTTTTAAAATGCATAGAAATGATTTCCAAATTCGACCAATTTATTATTTTGTCCTACGGATGATGTGTCGGGTGAAGGATTGACAAAATTTCTTTTATCGGCGTTAGAGAAAGAAGCCTTAAATATTAACAATTTGTGGGGTCAGGGTTACAACAATAGGACAAATATGCGTGGTAGGCATAATGGTCTACAAAAAAAATTGGATTTTAGTCCACGAGCTTTTTTTGTTCCTTGTTGCAATCATACCCTAAATTTAGTCGTCAGTGATGCCGCAAAATCGAGTACTTTGAGATCTAATCTAATCTAATTTATCTAATGTAACAAATTTAATTATAAAACCTTTATCGAATACTCGAGGGTCTAGTAGAATAGATACAATAACTCCTTTAAGGTATCAACTTGGGGAGGTTTATGATGCTCTGTTTAAAATAAGCGAAAGAAACTTTAAAAATAAGGTAAAAATTTGGTAAAAATTTGGCTGCCTCGTTGGCCAATAAATTGCAAAATTTTGAGCTCATTTGCATTCTTGTATTGTGATATAAAATTTAAAGTAAAGTTAACATTGTTAGTAAAATTATTAAAAAACCGAACTTTGATGTTGCTCAGTTTTGTAATCATCTAAATAATTTGAATAATTTTTTTAAAGCTTATTGCTCCGACAAAGGTTTTAATGATCTATTGATTGAAGCTAAAGAAATAGCATCCAGCTTAGACATAGAATCTAAATTCAAAAAAGAAAGAGGTCTAAGACCGCGAAATATAAAAAAAAACAATTTTATTATGAATGTGACGATGAACCGATCCACGACGAAACTTTCAAGTTCAAAGTTGATTGCTTTTTTAATACTCTAGATGTGATCATAACATCAGTGGATGAGAGATTCCAATTACTTTCTGCTTACTCTAATAATTTTGCGTTTTTATGGAATATTGATAAATTTAAAAATTATTCTGAAAACGAACAATTAGAATTATGTCAAAAAGTTGAAAATTTATTAAACAACAAAACTCGCAGTGAACGAGGCATAACTGCCGTGGAACTTGTTAAAGAATTGCAATATTTACAAAATTTTGATGAAAAAGTTATTACGTGTCCAGAAGCAACTTTAAGTTATATAACAATTAACAACTTAGTGGATTATTTTCCTAATACGAGCATAATACTTCGAATTTTATTAACAATGCCGGTTTCTGTTACTACCGCAGAACGATATTTTTCAAAACTCAAAATAACAAAAAATTGTTTAAGATTGACCATGGGGCAAAACCGACTAAGTAACCCTGCTATCATTTCAATAGAAACGGACCAGCTAAAAGAATTAGACACCGAAGATTTAATTAAACAGTTTGCAAAAATTAAAGCACAGAAAGCTCAATTCACTTAGCTAAAATATTAATAACAATACTTAATACCTGTATATTAACCTTTAAAAGGTGACATATTGCATTATTAAAATAATACATTGTTTTGTTTTTATTTGTCGATCAGTTTCGTCCTGTAATATATAAACGAGTATTTTTAGTATTTTAAATATATTTTTTTTTGATTTTGAGTTGTAATACTATTAGAATATATTTCTGTTTTCTATAGGTTTATAATTATGTTATGTACCTCAATGAAAAAATACTTGTATGGCTTATGGCTTGTACTTGTAATATATAAAAATGAAAATAAATTTATGAAAATAATTTTTAAAATTATTTTTTAATAATGAATAATAATACCTAACTTAACCCGTATCTGTACTCACATATGAACGTATTACAAATTTGGGGCGTTATTTTAAATTTGCACAAGGGCGCCAAAAGTGCTAAGCACGGGCCTGGCGCCGTTTGCCAAAAATTTACTGGACAATGAGTCAGTTGTCCCTTTTAAATAAAGTGAATAACAGTTTTTAACAAAGGAACATTAGTACGGTACGTAGACATAGCAATTTTCAACAATTACGTTTTTTGTATATACTGTCTAAACGGATTCTGAACTCTGCTAAATTAGTAAAAGCAGTTTAGTTAGGATTTTAACATAATTGATCATGTTGTATAAACTTTACTTAGTTAGAAATTGAAATTATTTTTTTATTTACATTAAAAGTCGTAAAAGATGCTGAAGTCAATTTAAGTATCTACAAATTATTTTTTCGGAGGCTTTAACCCTTTTGCATTGTGTTTAAGTTCTGTTAAAAATTTGTGTTAGTTTTAAGTGTTTGGGTTTGATATTTACATTTATTTATTCTGTTTGTGTATATGCTTGTTAATTTTATTTTGCTTATTTACCTTAAAGGTTTTGTGAATGTTTTACTTTTAATTAATTCTATGTTTTGTTAGATTTTGTTTTTTTTTGGCAGGTAAGCAATAAAGCAGAAATCACCAATCAAAAAGTTCCCATTTCATTTTAGAGGTTTTAACACCGTTTTTTGCCTAGCCTGTTTGAATATGTCTTATATTTTAAATAAATTCTCAATAAATAATTTTTAAAATTGAACTAAAAAGTAAAGATATTTTGCTGAAACTCTTGCGAGAAAAAAGAGGCCAGGCAGAATTTATTTGTTTCAAAGCGCTGAATATGTAGCTACCACATTGAAAGTGGTTACACTACATTTCCCTGTTTTATGTGTCTTTGGAACAATACAGCTAAAAAAAGATCATTGAGTCAGAAAAAACTTAACCTTGAGAAAAAAATATGACGTCTCAGAAGCAAAATATAGTCAAAAATTCACTTGCAGCTCATGAAAAACCCATCCTGCTGCCATTACATATATACCTGAAAATCATAAAGCAGTTCGTTAAAGTACTCGATAAAAACGGGAACTATTTCTCCTAAATTTGCCAAAAATGTTTGCAGTTAACTATGGAAAAGCATAAAGCCCTAAGTTAGACAACTTACAAAAGACACCCAATTTAGAAATTTTATGAATTAGCTTAAATTAAAGCGGTCTATTCATATGCGGTTTTGTACGTCGGATTTGTCCGACATACAGATCCATGTTTGCTATACACAAGCGCATACGTAGGCAAGTCAAATCCACCCTAAGTACACATATCAGCGCAAATCTGCAGTTGAAAGAACGCGTTGACTGTGTGTAGTGTGTAGCGTCAATATCATGGAGAAGACAAAAATTGCTATACTTGAAGATTTTTAACGTTATTTGATGAGAGAAAGAAGAAGAGAATGTGGTCGAAGCAGTGGTTATTAAAAAGAGGAGAGTATTCACATCTAAGTCTCATCAATTAACTTGAATTGCGAGAACTTCGTGATCTATACAATTACTTGTGTTTGAATGCTGAATTCTTTGAAATATTACTGAATTACGTTCGTCCCATGATGAACAGAAAAAACACACACTTGAGAGAAACAGAAAGCGTCTAATTACCACGCTTGGCTGTATAGCAACTGGAAGAATATGTAAATAAGTCTGCTTGAAAGGTGAATTCGTCATTTAACAGTTTTATTGGGTAATAGGTATTCAAGTGGATTTCAAAAAGTCACCGACTTTTAACTTTATTAGATAAAGCTTTGAATAAAAACAGAATTGATGGGTTTTACATAAAATACCCTATATTTTATTGCATCATTGGATTTGCCTTGAAATTTTTTACTGTAAATATTCATATTTGCCCCTTTTTATGCAAAACCGTATATTTCAAAATATTTGCAAACTATAGTTTACCCTGTTATATACCACTATTCCAAAAAAAAAATAAATGTAAGCCTTTCTCGAGAGATACATCTAATCCACCGTGAATCACTCGGCATTATACTAAGGCCTAATGATTGACAATGCCATTAGTTACAGTTTCCATCATGCAACACCGACTGGTTTGAAATTGCAAATAGATTCAACCGGATGTGGAACTTCGAACACTGCTTGGGAGCGATAGATAGCAAGTACATTGCAATAAAAAAAAGTCGCCTAACGGCTGATCCTTCTATTACAACTATAAAAGGTCTTGCAATACGGTTTTATTTGCTATTGGTAAATAGTAATTGCAAATTTATATACCGGAATTAACGGCCGAATATCTGATGGAGGTGTACTTCAGGAGTTGACCTTTATGAAACAGTTGTGACATTACTTATGATGAAAAAGTTTTTAATTATAGGTTATCTCGGGCAAGACGAGTAGTGGAGACCGGTTTCGGGATACTGGAATGTCGTTTTAGAATACTGCTGAACACCATGACTGTAAATAATCTGAAAACCATCGATAAAATAGTACTAGCATGCTGCGTTCTTCATAATTTTTTGAGAAAAGCAATTGTACAAAGCAATGAAACTTTGCTAAAATTGTTTATTAGCGAACGTCATATTGCATTTACACGCACCGACAAGTTTCTTGTTCACTACGACTACTGACAGGCAGATTTGCTCGGCTCGCGTCTACGATATGCGTCTTCAATGACGCACGGCGAGCAAAACCAATCTTGCAAGCACCTAGATACACATATGCGGATTTGTCCACCGTACATTCCGACGTACAAAATCCCATGTGAATAGGTCGCTTAAGGGTTTGGATAGCTTTCGTCGCTGTGATGCTTTTTTGGAAATACAAAATGAAAAAAATGTACTGAACCTGTAGACCAATTTCTTACAATTAAAAAATTTAGGCTGCAACATGACTATAAAACTCCACTTTTTCTATAGTTCCGGAAAAATCTAGTAGATTTGAACAAGGAGAATGGTGAGCGATGCATCAAGATTTACGCGTCATGAAAGAACGTTATTAGGGTTTTTGGGATACGAATATGATATATGACTATTGCTAGTCAATGAATGATTAATTGAATTTTTTAATAAATTTTTTCTTAGTATAAATACATGCGTTTTTTTTCTGTTTTGAACGTAGATATCTGAATCACAAAAACCAGAGCTGATAAAAAAATTTTACTTTTATTTTTGAACTTAGCATACCATATGTAATTAACAACAGCAAAAATTTTGTCATTTGCTTTAAACACAGTGATATTTTTTTCTTGTAGTGACAGATTAACTTCATTTAATTTAGAAAATATTTCCGTTAAATAGATAAGTGTTAATAACCACATTTTATCATATAACCGAGTTTCCAAATTAAAGGGATGTTCTAAGAAAAAAACGCACTTCATCTGGCAACTCAGATAATCTAACTAAAATTTTACTCCGAGATAACCAACGTACTTCTGTGTGAAGTAGTAAAGATGTATGGAGGCCAACCGATATCATCACACATTGTCTTAAATAACCGCATATTTAAAAGCCGAGACTTCATTATTTTCACTGACTCGTCAAGAACAGTTTTAAAGAAATTGGCAAATTTTTGACAGCTAATGCTTAGAGGTGAATTATACCGTGGCTATTACTACTGCAATTTTTAGCAATTTATTTGATCCTTGCAACAGCTCCTGCAGTTTTTCGCACCATCTTTTTTGCTCAGTACAAACATCGATGCAATTATCTCATGGTAATCCATTCTCGCAAAAATAGTTGTTAATAACATTGAAAATTTCAGTCCCTGTGGAATTAGTTTTTAACGGCTTACAGATAAGTAGATGATCTTCTATAGCATGTTTGTATTGATACCGTAGAAATACTAACAATACCGCTAGACCTGCTACATCAGTAGATTCGCCCATTTGTATAGAAAACTCACAAGACTATAGACGAGAAAGAGCTCAGATTTTATGTTATTTGAGATATTTTTTGTGTGGTGAGATACTGTATCATTCGAAAGTGGTACGTGGACAGTTGTTTAGCTGACTGTTCGTCCAACATACATTTTACCATGTCAATTGCACACAGTTTTATGAGCTTTTCTGCTATTGTGGGAGACTCTCTATTACAATTTTGTACGAAACAATGTAGGAAGCTTTGGTGGCATTTTTGTTAACAGTCTGTGATGCTTGAAGTATATTTTTTGTTTATTTTTAAAAACCCCTCTCGTTTTTGCGTAAAGAATTCTGCCACCTTATCTTTTATTTAATATTATGACGAAGCATTTTTGCAGGAAACACAGAACTGTTTGGTAAAATTTTGTTATTCAAAACACACTGAAGACAATTATCGGCATTTGTAAATCTAAAAGCTATGTAACTTTCGTTATACTTTCTCTTTTTTATGTTTCATGAGATTTATTTAAACATGATTGGCATACTAAAGAACGCTTATTATTTCTTTCTGGCATAATTAAGCTATCTGCTTCTAAACACTGTAAAAATCTAATAATAATAATACATAATAAAGAAAATGAAAAAATTGTATCTATACTAGAAGGCGCAAGCTTTGATTCTTTGTAACTTGATGTTAAAGTCTTAAAGGCTTAAGTCAACGTTCCATTCCAAACAACTGATAACACACCGCTCATAAAACATAAATAACTATGACGCACTGCGTGTTCACTGGGAACCCTGAGAACAGTCAGTTTTGCTAGAAGTAATTTGTTCACGTTAGTAGATTACTTCGAAAAAGTTTCAGTAGGTTCAAAAAATATTTAGTGAATTCAATTTTTTAAGGTTTGCAACAAAAAAAAACACTTAATTTTATTAATTTTTTTAAGTGTTGAACAGAAAAAAAGCTGAATACGTAAGCTTTTTTTTAAAATTTTAGGTGCTGTAATTTTTAATGTAGTACTTAAAAACACTTAGTATTATTTACTTTTTTTGAAGTGTACGCATGAGTATACATTTTTTTCATGTATTTGCTCGCGGAGCCCATAAAAATACTCCTCGAGCTCCGCGGAGTACACTTTGAGAAATGCTGGCCTAGACGATTCCGTGGGTACCAAATCAGAGTTTAGAATTGAAAACAATATATATATGTAAATACATATATATATAAATAACTCTGTGGGTATCATATGTGATACCCTGGGTCTGAGGAAATTATCCAAATTAGTAAAAAATTATATTGCAAATACAAAAACAATTTGAATAATAACTAAAAATGACAGCCAAAAAATAGTTTTAAAAATACTGTTTTAATAGTATGTGTTAGAATATATGTCATACGTTATTTTCCAGGATAAACAAACTTGATGTCGTCATAAAAAGTCATAAAAAGGTTTCAGCTAAATGCTGATATGATCTCGCGTTACATATTTACTGTTTTATTTATAGTCATCCGCAATAAATATTTTGTTTATTTTATTGTTTGCAATGTTTATATTCTTATCGTCCTTTCAAAAAGTCACTTTCTAAAAGCCTTTTATAAAGACTATTTTCATCCTTTTAATGCAAGGAATTAACACAGTTGTTAAATTTATTTTTAAAATGAGCAGATCTAGATCAAATATTTTGTTTTTGCCTTGTATTGGATTTGAGAATAGTCAAAGTTATTATAAAATAAAACTTTTCAAATTGTATAATGAAAACCATGTCTTATTTTTCTATATAAAACTAAAAATAGCAAACAATATATTGTAATACACAAAATAAAAATTGGAATAGAGAATATATTCAAATGCCAAGGGAAATCAAATGTATAATTTTCTAAAAATATGTTTATTGTGCTGCACTGCAAAGATACTACTGTTTCAATCAGATATGAAATAGAAATTCTTTTCTTTAGATCATTTTCTTTTGTTTTCACCTGTATTATTTTATATATGTATATAATTTATTTGTTATTTATATTTACACATGCATGCGTACAATAAATACAAATTTCTGCTTACTATATCTATAATATCAAAAGAACAAAAAATTTTGAATTACATTTATTTATTACATACTGTTTTAAATATATATCTAAAAATATCATAAAGGTAAATAACGACAAACGTAAAATGTTTATTATAAACGAACGTGACGGAATTCTTCACCTAATATTGCACAAGTTAGAAAGTCCAGTAACCAACACATATCCGGCCAAAACGCTTTTAATCCCTAACCTTTATGTAATTATTTCCTTTGCACAACAATATTAAACGGTTTAAGCTCCCTCACTACTTTGGCTTATCAGGAAGTTTAATCTCGACTTTAGCGTCTGACAAAATTTTGTACATAATAATTGCTTCATTCAAAAAAAAAAAACTAACGATTAGTATATAAACAAATTTGGGCATAAGTATTGTAAGGTACTTCGCACCACACTAAAACCTAATTTATAGTAATTTGATTTTTAAAAGAAGAGCAAACGAAAGCTAATTGGTCGAATGTTGTTTATGTACTGAGATACAAATCTTATAACACACTAACATGTATGTTGAAAATAAAATTTAATTAAAGACAAGAAAATTTATTTTAGAGTTTAATTTATAAGATTTACAAATATAACAATAATTATATACAGAGTATATTAAACTATGTATAAAAAGAGTTTACATCACCAGGTTATGCAAATGCCCAATTTCTTCATTAAATCATAATTGTATATGTAGAGCGATCGTCAAGTGGTTTAGGCATAAGCCGCTCTTACACTGCTTATAATTAGTTTAAAACGCATATAAGTTCAATAACATTGTTATATTTATATACTAAGTTTAGTGTAAATAAGGTTTTCACAAGATAGGATCATCGTTTTTAGACAAATGGTTGTTTCGTGACGTCTTTAACGGTTTAACTTTTCTATATATTTATGCGACCGACCTAAAATAAAAAACGAACAAATGCATGTCAATGATGCAAAAGACAATATTACAAAGACACGATAAAACATGTTAATTTTACATAAAACTAACGTAGGAGTTTTAAGAACTTTATATATAATTTTTTTAAAAATTTTACATTAATAAAGAAATTTAAAAACACCTTCTGTTTGTAATTAGTTTAATTTGAAACGTTACTTTAATCGGGCAGATTTTATTTAATTAAAAATTTTTGTTTAATCAAATTATTTGTAAAGTGTTGCTATTGGTAAAAATTCAATAAATGTAAGGCAACATAAGCGTTACAAAAAAACTTTAAAATCAATGCAAAGTCTGTACAGAAATTAATTTAGCTAATAAAATTAAAGACAGAAGTTACAGTTTTATTGTTTTTTTGAGGTAACTGTTAAGTTAAACCGATCTATTTATATAAAGTGTTTTTATCTTTAATAATAAATGAAACGCCGGGTTGTCAAGTTAAATTGATAAGACACCCACAAACAAATGCACAAACAAATAAAGCTTGCATTAATGTCGTAAATAAATTATTTATTGATTTAAAATTTTAATTATTTTTTTAAGTGTATTGCTTTTCTGTTTATAAATTTTAATGCAATTCAGAATATTTCGAATAATTAAACTTTAAAATAAGTTCTTGCGTTTTTTAAAGGGTTGGTAACTGTTATTTATTTTAATAGACAGCATAAATTTCACACTCTAAATACTCATAATAAAACAACTATTGTTTCGTTTGTTTAATCAATTATCAGGTCTATTAAAAACACAACATAAATCTTCTACGTACACAAAATGGTGTTAGTTAAATTATTTAAATTTAAAGTAGGTGGTGTGAGAAATTTATTTGTTTGTAAATTACTTATGTAATTTTAAAAATTATTACATTTTAAAATCCTCAGTTTGCAAACAGCACTTTTAATAGTACTTTAATTAATACTAATTAAATTTTATAAAATATATTGGCTTTGAGTTTAAGCTCAATATTTGAGCAAATATAAATTTTTTATTTTTATATTTTACATCGAATTGCATTTTTTATATCGGTAATTATTAAATAATAATAATAAATGTAGCTATAATTTATAACAGATTTATTTCCTTGTACGTACGTGTCGGTTTTGTAGCTGGTACTATTAAAGTAGATATTTTTTTAGTAATGAATGTAGTACTAATATTAAATTTGTCAATATCATTTTTTCAACAATATTTTTTTTTAAATTTTGCAAATACAACACAAAACATAATGTATGTAACTTTTCTGAAATGAGAACGTCTTTCGGGTTTGGACCGTGTCATTGTTGTAACCGAAGTTACCAACGTTTCGCCCACTTTCGTAAGAGTGGGCCGGAATCTATACTAAGATAAGAATGTCTTCCGGGTTTGGACCGTGTCATTGTTGTTGTTGCCAACTTCGGTTACAACAACAATGGCACGGTCCAAACCCGGAAGACATTCTTATCTCAGTATGGTTTAAAAGTTCTTTGTTTTAAGTGCATTTTCAATACATTCGTACTTGGTTTCTTTGTGTTAGTCGATTAAATGACGTGGGTATGAAATCATTCTTTTTGATTTATTAGGTAGTTTAAATTTTATGACCGTCTTGTAATATAATATTTTGTCAATTTGACATTTTTACGTAGAAACCAAATGCTGTGGTCCAATACTACGATTTTGACGTTATTTGATCTGTTTGCCTTCTTGTCGCACTTCTTATTGAGATTGTTTTCGTTCTTGAAGTTTCAAACACAGCCTTTGTGGAAATGGTAATCGAAAAAGGTTATATATATTTATATACTAGCGGACCCGACAGACTTCGTACTGTCAAAAAGATTTTTAATATTGTAATTTTTTGTTCCTACGTATTTTATAGTCGGGACAAAAAATTCTCTTGAACAGAACCGTCACCCTGGTGATAGGACGTGAATAAAAAATAATTAAATAAAACATATTATATAAGGTTTTAAAAGTAATCGCTTTATTGTTAATCATGTGAATCATAATTATTAACAAAAAATATTTTTATTATCATTGTATTGCTTTATGATATACGATGTTTTTTGTTTGATTACCTGGCGCATAGACAAACAAATCTGATGGTTTTCCAACACGGGAACAGGCAACATACAATTGACCATGTGAGAAACATGGGTTTTCCAGATTAATACCACAAACACTTAATGATTGCCCCTGGGACTTGTTTATGGTCATAGCAAAAGCAAGCCGCACTGGAAACTGTAGTCGTTTAAACTGAAATGGCACATCAGTCGGAATCATTGGGATGCGCGGTATGAGAACATCTTCTCATTTATACTTTCCTTTGAGTATAGTTGCTTCTATCACGTTGCTTAGTAATTTTTTTATCGCTAACCGTGTTCCGTTGCAAAGACGCGGTTTGTTGATATTTCGCAACATTATAACAACCGATCCAACCTTTAATTGAAGATTGTGAGATGGCAATCCTGGCAAGTCCAGCGAGTTTAAACATTTTAGTGCTGAATGGACTGTTCGACCACCTTCAAGCAAAGTTGTTGCAATTCCCGACGAAGCTAGTGCAAGTGCAATTTTATTTTGTGAGCGAATTGTTGCTAATATTATAGAAATCAAAAAAGTTTTTCCTGTACCACCAGGTGCATCTAAGAAGTAAATCCCGCCAGTTTCATCATTTGTTACTTTCATAAGAGTATCAAATACATACTTCTGTTTTGCAAACAGAAAATCCAAGAAAAACAACACAATGTACAACCGTAAATTGACATTGACAGTTTGTTTTTTTTTCTTTATTTGATTTGACTTGAAGTCCTTCAAGCGGTACCAATGTTTTATGTCTATAAAATAAGGATATTAAAACTTTTTTTAACGCGGTTTGTATTTGACTGATTTAATGATGTGAAAACTGATGCATTTTATTTCGCGTGCCGATAGTAAAACAAAAGAAATTTAATATGAACTTTATACAATAGCATGCTAAAATTGACTATGTTTTATTTATAAAATTTTTTTATCGGAAAAAGAAAATGGCTGTTTTAAAAGTTTTTCCGGCAATTATTTGAATTTTTCTCGCCGTAAAAACCATCCTTGAACTCAAACGAACATTTAAAAAAAAAATTGTCAAATTGGTCCAGGCGTTGTTGAGTTATGCGCTTACCAACACATTTTGCGATTCATTTTTATATTATAGATATATACATATGTTAATTTGGTGAAAAAAGGAAGTCGGTTAACAGTCGTCAGAATGTTTTGGTATGATAGTTAGTTGGTTTCGGGGTGGTAACCGCATCCCCTTTTAGGGGAAGTAATACGCCGAACGCGTGAATTTTTAGTGCAGTTAGTGGAGTGTTACACCAAATTCGTAGAATCTACGGTTTTAAGTAAATTTCACGCGCTTTTGGTCTATATTTTACATAGTGTAGAACCGTGTTCGTAGAGTGCTACGACGCGGCTACAACCTCGCCTTGGTGGCGGCTCTTGAAAACCTTCCGTTGGTACATAGTCTTTTGGGAATACCTTCCAACCTTTCTTCCCGTATTCAGCTGTCAACCCAGGATCAACCACAAGTTCTTTCCTAGACTTACGACAATTCAAGGTATTTATTTTGTACCGATTCTTTAAATGTGGTGAAATTATTGTTTACGCGTTTGTGTTTTAAAAGCTTTGGGTTTTAAGTAAATCAGAAGTGTCGCAAAATAATAAATGTAACAATAATGTAATTGATAATTGATTATTGTCTGTATTTGCCGAAACTATGTGACATAATCCCGTGTTAAATATTTGTTTAACGTTAACTGGATAATTTTACTATTAAAGTTTATATCTTGGTTTGATAAAAAATAAATTTATTTCAATTAATTAATCTCAATGTAACGCGCACACGGCCGTGCATTAGGTAATTAAGATTTTCCATTTGTTTTTTTTTGTTTTATTTCTTTAACGTTCATGTTTACGTACATTTTTTTTTTGTTTTATTTTGTGAATTTTAATACTTTTATTTTATTTTTAGGTGTTCAAACAAATGTTATGTAGTTAAATTGTAAACAAGTTTTTAATTCCGTCGGCCTCCGCGTTGCGTGAATTTTTTTAAAAATTATTTCAGATTTTAGTGAGATACACTCTATTAAAGTAAGTCCATTTAGAGTGTATCCTTTAGGAGCGGGCTTGTAGTTGGCAAGGGCCAGAAGTCCATTAAGCTTTACTCCTTCCTGGTGCTCTTTGATTTTGATATATGGTTTCTTCAAGTTTTCCAAAAAATTCACGAAATTTTGAATATAACCCACCCCGTCTTCACTGAGCACCGGCATAACACCATTTATGTTACTTTATTTTAGGCAGATGTCATTGTTTCCTCTTTAGGATGTAACATCGTAATTTCCTGAATAAAAAAATTGCAAACATAATACATAAAACGGATCACTTGGCTAAACTTTCGGCTTAGACCGCGTCGTAGTTCCATATAAGCGACGTTCGGCTTAGACCGCGTTATTTTTAGGCTTGGTACTAGTCTCTCCTTAAAAGCCAAAACAAGAAGTAGAAGTTGGCCTTTACCGTATTGTCGTTCGTGAACACAAACAAACTGACGTTTTGCAAGACATTGGAACATGCATCTTCCGAGTGGTAAATGTCACTGAAGGAAAAAGTGTAAATGACGGTATATCATTAATGATAAAGGTAATTAACGGACTTTAACTCACCTTTACCGCTTAACTGACTTCGTTATTAGTAAAAGTTTAGTGCATTTTCGGCAATGGCAGATTTAGTATGCTTTTAGTATGCCAAATTTTATCTTTTACAGGATTCAACAAATTTTTATTTGTAGTAGTATTAGAATCAAATTTTATATAATTTTTTTTTAGTATTTTCACTTACGTAATAATATTTATCATAATATACATAATAACAATAACAAATTTGCTTTATTGAGTTACTAGTGAGAACAAATGAAAAATTTGGTACAATATATAATACATTGATATTTTAGTCACTACACGAAATCCAAAGACGAACAAACAACATTACGGTTCTTTCCCGCTCTTCCAGCCTAAGATATTCATTGCTGTATGGAGAAACTACAAAATTTGTTGTAACCCATATATTTACAGCATGTTACACATATATACTAGATTACATAATGTACACATATAATTTAAACTAGGTAGAATACCAATGACAACATGGATAATCGCCTTCTGAATTTTTGCAGTGAACATATCAATTCGGGAGAAAGTTATAACGTTAGTATATTATACGTAAATAATATAAAATAATTTTTGTTAAATTTAAGTTTGAAGGGTGGCATTGACGAAAATAATCCTTACGCAGTCATTTTGAACTGTTTGTACACGGCGAATGTAGTTAGGAGTATGGTTTAGAAATGCCATTTCGTCTTCTATATAAAGGACTAAAAAGCGAAAATAGCAAAATTTTTGTTTATAGTTAAATCATCTGTTAAAGTAGGTCTTTTGGTCGAAGATACTTTTTAACTTGCTTTTTATTAAAACCGCGTCTTACAAAAACTTTCTTAAGGTAATCTAATTTTTCTTGTAATTTGTCTTGGTGACATTATCATAAGTATAATGTGCAAATTGTTTCAAGTTTCTGAAACGGGTAATGGTGAGAATTTTTTCTTTACCATGAGACCAAATCGCAAAAATATCAACATGCCATAATTTTGAATTTTAAAATGCAGATTTTAATTTTTTTTCTTCAAAATGTTCCATAAAATAATTTGCAGTGGATGGAGAAATTGGCGATCCCATGGCTACACCGTCTATCTGTGTGTAGTATTCACCAATAAACAAAAACAATGAAGTTGTGAAACAATGGTATTATTATCAAACTGTCGTTTCAAAAGACGTAAAGTATCAACTATTTGTACATTAGTTAACAACGAGGTAACATCAAAACTAACTAATAATCTTTTTGTAGTTTTATTAATAGAACACTTTCATCGTAAAAACTTACACACAGGACCTAATTTGGTGTTGCCTTTACTAAGGCAACGCCAATGGATACTGTCTGGTCGAAGTATTATTTGCTTTCATGTTTCAAAATGGAATTATTGTTTTAGATATCGACCTCAGACACCTAACCTTTTAATGAAGAATTTACCTCCTTGTCGTATAGAGAAATCGAAACTATTTTTAAGAACCGCTGTAGATTACGCGGGTCCTTTTCCTATAGTTTTGAATCGTTATCGAGATACTCAGTCGCAAAAGGCCTATATTTGCTTATTTATTTGCTTTGCCGTTAAGGCTGTTCATTTCGAGTTCCCAATATTGTGCAAGCTTTTAAGCGCTCTCTAGAACGTTAAGGTTTATGCACAACTATGTATTTTGATCGAGGCAGTAATGTTATTGCGGCTAAAACTGCCTTAAAGGAAATGTAATAATTAATTTCTTCAAAAGAGTTTTAGCTTAAACTTTCTAACAACTTAGCTAATCGAGGAATTGAATGGAAATTCAAATTTGCGGACGCTGCACACATAGGACGCTTGTAGAACTTTCGACGTATGAAAAATGAATTCGTTACTTACTCAAATTTAGTCATTACTTAATTCACGTCCTTTATGCGTTTTATCAGACCCATCAGAACCTTTCGTAGTTACGCCCGGACATTTTTTAACTATTACTCCTCTTGAAAAATTACCTGTTCATGATCTTACTGAAATAAAACCTAGTAGACTAGATAGATATCAAATGATAGATCAGATCCAGCAGTTTTGGAAGCGCTGGCATCTTCAGTATTTACATACATTACAGACTCGAAACCGTTAGCAAATCTAATGCTATCACTGTAAATACCATAGTTCTAGTTAAAAAACCAAATAGTCCTCCTTTTCATTGACCAATAGTATGTATTTTAGAAGTTTTTCCTGGTAAGGATGGTATAGCACAAATGGTTTCTGTCTAAATTAAAACTGGCATATGTAAACGCCCAGTAGTCAAGGTCTGTCTTTTACCCACGTAATTAAATATTTTATTTTTTAGAATAGTTTCTTTAGGTTAATTGTGCAATATTAGTGTTTTAGTTTAGAGATTTTGTTTTGTTCAGAAATTTATTTCAGGATCGGCGGGAGTGGTTTGTTTTGAATAGATACATTTTATTTTTCCTTAAAATAAAATACGTTTTGTTGAACTTTGTGATAGAGTTTTATTGTCACTATTTTCTTATAAAATAAGTCTGTGTTAGATAGTTAGCCAGCACGTTATAACGCCTTTTATGATCATCTCAATTAATTAAGCAATGTAATGATACCGAAAAGTAGAAATTAAGACAGTGCAATAAATTAAAAGAATTAGGAACACGTTAAATCCTTTCGAAAATCATTACGGGGAAATAACTTTGGGTAAGTTTTTCATTATATAATTCAGTTGCAATTAAATGTTGGCTTTTCTTTTTAAATTTTGATACGTAACAGTCTGAGTTATCAATTACTTCCTCTTAACAGTTTTGTAGTTAACAATTAAAAATTGTTACTAGGATTTTTAAGTAGCTTTATATAACATGTGGGATCATAAAGTAAGTTGTTAGCTTTGTTAATATATTTTGTTTTATTTATTAAACAGTAGCTTTTCTTTTATGGGATTATTATTTCTTAAATCTTCTAATGTTTGATATTCAGCATTGGTAAGATTCTTCTTTGAAAGATTGATTCTTCATAATATCCTAGGTGTTTTAAAACAAATCGCGGCTACTTCATTATCCGGAAGATAACCGATACTAACTTAGAAATAATTTTTTCAACATGAATTCTTGAAGGAGTAACAGCAAAATCCAAACTTTTGAACAAAACAGAACGAGCAGTATCCGATATTTCAGAACAGCTTAAATTAACTACTAGCTTATCATTTTTATAATAAATGTTTTTAGAAAGCTGGTTAAGTTGGTTGTTAAATAAATTATTAAATTTACCTATCTGTCTGGATTTGGTAAAGTTTCCGTTTATTTATTTAATTTATAGTAACCATTTGACAGTTGTTGATATAAGAAACTTTGGAAGTGAATGAACTTGTTTATCAATCTTATAAAGTTGACTTCTTGTAATGTGAATCACTTTTTGTAGGAAGGACTTGCTTAATCACACATTTTTTGACTCCCTGAGTTTGGATGTGTTGATTTATATGGTATTAAGAAAAGTTACAGAAATGTTAGATTACGTAGTTGGTTTACCTTTTTTTATCGTTTATAATATTTTTAATATAAAGTAGCACAACTTTTAGTATTTCTTTAGAAGGTCATTGACCAAATGAGCTAATGGAGAAGCCGCCATTGCTGATTTCCAATTTTTGTCTCGTTTTAAAAGAAATTATTTAATTTCATAATTATTTTTTTTGTCGATATACATTTTTTTGTGTTAGTCAAATATATTTTCTATGCAAAATTTGTGGTGTTCAAAGTTTTTTTCCACGGAACTGCATGATATCCGACTTTTCGATTATATTTATAGTGCTCATGACGTTTTTTATTTATTCTTTAACCTTCGGATTACCAAGCAATTTTTGAGGCGCCGATTACCAAGTGGGGTCAGATTTGACCCCAAGTTTTTTTTCTTATTTTGTAAAGAAAAACCGATTAATTTGTAATGGTAACCTTTATTAATATTTTAAATTAACATTAGATTTCATGTAAACTAATAAAAATATAAAAATAAAATGTAAACATAAATTAGTGAGGGCAACAACTATTACATATTATTGTAGTTTTTTTTTTCTGGCAATGTTGTTTACATACAAAGAGTTTGCACTTTTTACATGTTTCCGAACATTTTTTGTCATTTGCTCTTGGACATATCTTACAACGACCTCTTTTTGTGTTGTTCTGTGTCTGCCAAACAACATTTTTTTTATGTCGGAAAACAAATAACAATTGAAAAATTTGTTATATAGTATTAAACATTGTTGAAAAAAACCCAGCTAAAAAAATATTGGGACAGTTGTAAAAAAAACTTAAGAAAAGACAACAAAAACAACACGTCTGGGGTCACAAAAAACCCCAATGGTAATCGGAAGGTTAAGATAGAAATGCACGTTAAAGACTTAGGTTTAATAAACTCTTGCTTGTGTAGTAAAATTAAGTTAAATAATTAACTCTTTGCCAAATGTACATATAAAGACTCAATAAATTTTTGCTATACTTATGTTCTGTTATTCTTCATATCGTTACTACTTATGAGGTAATAAAAAATAAAAATCAGCATTAAAACTAAATATTATATGGGGAAATTAAGGTTCCTCAGTTTGACAAAAATTATTTCCTTCACGTTTACTTTACAGTTGCAGCTTCTAATCCGTTGTCATACAAAACTTTACTATTTACATCGGTATGTGATACCTATTTTATTTTATCAATTTTAGAGCTAATAATCTAAAAAGTAGTTGACTAAAAAATAAATACATACAGTGTTTTAAATTAAATATTTTAAATTGTTTTTATAGTTACTAAAATAAAACTAACAAAGATTTTATTGCTACAGATATTTTGGTAAAAAAGTTAACGCTTTTAGTTAAATGTGACAATAAAGTTTAAACAAAAACTTTGATAATTTATTTAATTACGCAAATTTTGTAAAAATTATAACAAACGAATACAATTAAATTCAAAAAGATTTGTTTAAGTTGGAAACGCCTACTGGAGTATTATATTTATATTTTATTACTTATAAAATTAGAAAACAAACACATTATTATTATTATTATTATCGCATAAATTAACACATAACATATGTCTTTTTTTTATGGTTTACAACTACTTTATTAAAGTAAACATTGGTTTTTTTAATTTTTAGAATTGTGTTTTTTAAATTATATAAACTGAAACTAAATATAGTTTTTCAAAAACATACAAATTGTTTATTAATATTAAAGTAACAATTTAAGCAAAAATCTTTATTATTATAAATTAACATAAAATAAACGTACTTATATGTTGTTAGTAGTATTAATAATTATTTATTCTGTGTGATGTATAGAAGAAACTAAACAAATATAATCTATATTACCTCTATCGTCTTCAATACTATATTTAATATATTTTTTCTGCTTGTTCGTTTTAACGGTATAAATAAAAGATTATTTCATTTAAAGCGTAACTAGTGAGCAATCGGCGTTCTTTTGTAAAACACTTTAGTAATAAAAGGATAAAGTCCTACTTTAATCGATCTAGCTTCAAAAAACACTAGCGTATATAATTACTCAACACCAATCATCCGATTCATTGATTTCGAATTATTTCTAGTGATAAATATAAGCGTTATTCAACACTACAATCGTCAGTTTTTTAATTAAAAAACTGGAAACGCAAAGATAAAGAAATTGTTAAAAAAATAAAAATTCACATTTTAAATGCAACATGTTTTAGGGTCTATAATCATCAGCGCGATTATGTTCCGAAGACTAATTTTCATCCTAAACCAAACACAGCTTTAACTTATACAAACACAGTACCGCCTCAAGCATCGCATTAGATAGATGCACCTGTCGGTTCCTATATTTATAATATATCAACTGTCTTTATTCTTAGCTGCCTAATTCTAGTTTTATTGGGCATTTCTAAGATCAATTATATTACGGTTGATGAGCTTTGCTCAGATTTTATTGTCAGTTAAGAATTATTTCTATTTTTATAGGTGTAGAATAAGAATGCATAACCATTACCAATTCATTAAGTATTCTACCTACATTTATTTGATTTGTTATAGCTTACTAAAAAAAATTTTAAACATAAGTAGTCTTTAAAATGTTCATAATTTATGGTTACATTTTAATACTTTTCTTTGAAAAAAAAATGTTGTAATTGAAAGTTAAATTTAGTTGTTAATTTGAATTTTTAAATATATGTAATATACAGACGTTACAAAATTATACCTGTATTAAATAGTCTTCCCATCTCTGAAGAAATATCACCAAATTAATGGCGTATTAAAATCACATAGGAAACTAGAGCGAGTACTAAAACTGTCTAAGTTATATAGTAACGCATAAAACATTCTCTCCTAGAATGGAACGGTTCTTACAGAAATGTATAATTTATAATTATAATATGTACGTTGGACAACTTTTATAAGAATTCGGTGTATTGTATAAATTACGTGTAATATTTTAAAACGTAATCAAATAAAGGAAGATTTGATGTCAAAGTTATTTAAACATATAAATATAAGGGGCCAGTTCAACTCTGCCATAAAACATTTAAAACCCACGCAAGCATGCTTTGCAATGTTGTTATGTAAGGGTACATTAACGTGTTTACAAATTTATAGTATCTTGCTTTTGACAATAAAGTAATTCCTTCTTTAACGTCTAATATCGTCGTTATTCGTGTACATATACAATTCCGCTAATGTTATTTATATATTTTTTCTTACAATCCATTTTTAAAACTAATAAATTATTTCGAAATGTTATTTTATTAATTCATTAATAACAAGAAAAAGAAATAAATCAGAAATGAGCAACTTTGATTTATATTTGTAATTAATGTAACTCTTGAATTTCAGCTTTATTATGAATTGGAGCATCAGATGCACGATTACTACAAATATAAAACTATGAAAATATAAGGCACAATAGAAGCAGTAAAACTGATCGGAAAAATAGTTCTAAAAATTGCATTTAATCAAAATAAAATTTATTTTAAAATTGTAGATTTTTTAAATTTTAAACAATTATGTATACTTATAAAGACAGTTGTGAGTTTAAGATTTAAAAAAAATAATAATTTTGAAATATGTCAAGTGTTAAACGTAACGGTGTTTCGATTTTAAAATGATTTAATTTATGTGTTATTAAGATCTAAATATGTCATCTTTAAACATTTTTTTATTAGTTTGGTTTAGTTTTAAAGAAGTCTAGTAATGATAGTATGCTATAACTAAAAACTCGATTATATCCACTAAAAACACGTCAAATATGCACGCTTAATGCGCTTAGATACCATCACAATATGCAGTAAAAATATGCAATATTATATTCCACAAAAATTATTCATCCGTTTTATTTTAATTTAATAATATTATAACTATTAACATATACGGAACTACAACTACACACTTGTAAGAGGAAAACAAACATTTTAACATCACACAAAGCAATTGCGACATTTTTAAAATGAGAAATTATGCAACAGTTCATACTAAATTTCTTCTCAAATTTTTTTAAGTATAACATTTACTTATTGCAATATTCTAAACCTTTCTGTTACGTTATCTTTTAATTAGTAACGTTCTCAAATGAACGCACCAGTTAAGAAGTTATTCACTAACGTTTTGCAACGTAAATATAAAATGTGCCTCTACAATGAGATGCGGGTTTGGATTAAGTCTAAAGTTTAACCCACGCTTTACGTGCATTTGGCACCTTCTTGTCAACTTGTCTTTTAGTTGCTATACACATGTAAGTTGTACGCTGCTATAAAAATTTAGATTTAAATGGTCAACTCTTAACTTGAGGGTTTTTTTTCTATCTTTCCGATTTTCTTTCTTTCTCTTGGCTGCTTGCTTCCTAAATGTAACCGTTTCCAAAGAATAAAAGGGTACAAGATGGCGGGTGAAAGTCAACGTCGTACATCTCTCTTGCGTCGATGCTAAAGGGCCGACGAGTGCCGTCATGTGTTATAATTACGTCTGATTGAGACAATTTATCTAATCCTTACTGTTCGATTTGGAATAATTACGGCGAATGATCGTTTCTACGAGATTTCATTGGAGGCAGCCTATAGAAATTTACAATGCTAATTTTCTTTTCTTAAGTTAAGTAAACGTAACGTCAATTATCAGCTTCTATAAGTAAACTAATCTATTGTTGTAATTTTGCTTATGTGCTAACCTACATTAAGTGTGAAGTGTGGTTACTTTCTTACTTTTGTGTGTTTTAGCTAATTTCTTTTCTGATGACTAAGGACGAACACTTGGGCAGAGCTCTGGACAAGTCGATCGATCTATCGGTGTATGTAAAACATTGTTACCTGTGACTCGAGTAAGATAGTATCCTATATTTTTACATTTTATGTAGTGTTATTTGCTTTAAAAATTCATTATTGGTCGTGCGATTTTGACTAGACCAAGTTTGCTTAGGCCTCTTGATTGAGGGCACGTTCACTTAACTTACTTAATATTGTTTAATTGTATTTAAGCGTATTTAATATTACTTAATTTGTTTGGATTACTCTACGAGTAATTACTGAAAATTTGTTTCGACAATGATTGTACCGAAGGAAATTACTCCCTAACGGTAGAAATTACTAACTTTCTTTAATTTGTGTTCTGACTCTTATGTATTTAGAGTCCATATTAACTTATGTCTAATCTGTTTACTATATATATGTATTATTCCGGCATGGTACTATTCGACGCCGCCGTTTCGACGCGGCCGGTTCAACACCGCCGTTTTGACGCGGATCGTTTTAACGCTAGTGCGTTTTGATGCGAGATGTTTAGACGCTAATGCTGTTATTTTTGATCGTAAGAAAAATAATATATTAATACTTTTTTGTCATAAATTGTATTGAAGAAATTATAGATTTAAGGTATAAAGACTTTATTTACGCTATAATATAATCATTAAACATCATATAATTCATTCAGAATAATATTAAAAATACAAACTTAAACTTGATATCGTAATTAAGTAGATAAAAATTTAATAACTTCAAGGGCCTATGAAAATCAAATCACAATTTAATACAACTGTACAAAAATGACCCCGACTTTGCTTTATCAGCGCGTATGATCACATCCGTTGCATTTGTGTCCATTCAAGATTTGGACCTAGCACTTGAGCTATCGACGGATGAATTTCCGCTAGAATTGCAACCTATCTTGAGATTGGTTGGAAGACAACTACGTTGGCCGTCAAATGCGAAGAGGAAATCAGCGCCGAATTCCGATTTTTTGCCCAGTCTTGGTCGCTTTACCAACGCGTTCAACAAAATATCAACTTAACAAATAATCACGCCGAAGGTGCACATAGACGACTTCAAATGGAATTGTCAATGGATCATCCGAGTATATGGAAGTTTATAGACACTTTGAAGACAATTCAACATGGGAGGGACCTTTATATGGAACATTTGATTGCTGGAAATAATCCAAATCTAAAATTACAGAAATATCTAAGAGCCGATACTAGAATTCATAATTTAGTACTCAATTATAATGACACAAATATAATAGAATATTTACATACGAAGAATTAGTCACAATTATGTAATGGACCCGTAATTGTTATACATCATATTTACTTGTAATAATTAAAATGTAAATTATTTGTGTTTGAATTTTTACAAAAACTTTACCTTACTTAGAAAGTCCTAACATAGCTTAAATCTGCAATGTTTCCAATAAAATTGCTAAAAGTATTAATATATTATTTTTTTAAAGGCAAAAATAATAGCATTGGCGTCTAAACGTCTAGCGTCAAAACGACCTCGCGTTAAAACGACTCGCGTCAAAACGGCGGTGTTAAACCGGCCGCGTCAAAACGGCGGCGTCAAAGTGTACCCGACCGGTATTATTCTAATATCTATTGTATCCTTAAGTAGTTAAATATATTTACTGTGTTCATTGATTTCTTTGATTGGCTTTGGTAATTTAGCCAGAATTAAAAGTGTTAATTCAAAATAAACTACCTGGGGCCTGTATCTCTGGGTATTTTCTAAATCTCTTAAGTATCAAAGTGCATATTATTTTTTTTTATTATATAAGCTATCTCCACATTCGGCTGCATTATTATTTCTCACCTACTTCCCCTCTCCTGAGCTAGGGCAATATTTCTTGACTATTAATTCCAATTGGAATTCTGCATCTATTATTACTACCCCACTGCAGCTGGTAGGGGTTTGTAATACTTCATTCAATTTATTTCAATTTGTAATTACTCACAGCATTAAAGTTTACTATTTTTTCTATAATATTTTATAACCATTTATCAATAAATTTGGGTTTTCTAACTTTATAATAGAAATTGAAATGATATCAAAACTTGAATTAATATTGGATAACTGGTTTTTAAGTGTCTTTCTCAAATTCTTATATTACGGTATCAATTCCTTTATAATTTTGGATGACAGGAACATTGCACTATCAAGTCATGGAGGTGATCAAATCTAACAAAAGTGGTAAAAAGTTATGTTTTAATGGTTATATGTATTGGAAGAAGCAAATTTGAATTTTCCGCTTAGAGAAATGGTCTGAAGTTAGTGAGGTAGGGAGGGGATTGAAGTACCCGCAAAAATGTATCGTTTGGTAGATGAAATAAATAAACAAAAATTGAACTAAATCTAAGATTATTTTGGCCATCCGAGTTAGCTGCAACACTTTTTTTAGAAGTGGGATTATTCCGACAAAAGTATAATTTGGTATTATGTTTAGAGTTTTTTTGAGGTTTATATAACTGTATGTTTTGCTAACCTCAATAAATAAATGGTTCCAATAGTGGTAAAATTTCGGAATCGACCCAGTTTCAAATACGTTTGGGAGAATTGGTTGCTTCTACAGTTCACACTTTAAATTTGCAACAAAGAGGTAAATTAGAAAATTCGCTGTTGAAGTCGTTAATACCCGAGTTCAATGGCAGTTTCGATGATGATGTGAAAACATGGTTTGCGGGGATACACAAAATAAAAGACAAATATTTAGCTGATGATGAACAAATATTATTAAATGTGATAGGCAAGTTACGATGATCAGCATTAAAATGGTTTTATTCGAAACCCACACATGTAGAATATACATTATCAGAATTAGAAAAGAAGATGAACAAAATGTTTCATGTACGAGAAGATTGCATTAAATTAATGAAACACTTTGAGAACCATAAGTGGAAGAAAGGTAAGAAGTTTAATTCATACTTTATGGCTAAGGTAATAGACAATAGACTAAACTTTGTTGAATCTTGTAACGATACGAATCCAGAAATGCAATTTTTGGGAAATTGACAGTAATTGTTTGAAAATTGCGCGTGGACTTTCACCCTATCGTAGGTCCCCACCAAATCCGGAACGGTGATCCCCGCTACAAAGGCAGCCAAGCGAAACCAAGGGGGCGTATAAAGGCGGCCACGCGAGCTTAGAAGACTTACTTAGACTTCTCCTCCGAGATCCGTTTCCAGAAACTTCTCTCTTCCGAGAAACCTTTGCTAAACCGCACCTGATTGTTACTTTTGTGTTTTGTCGACAACCGCTATTACCTGGACTACTCGAACGACCTGTTGATTGATTAACTCCGACTACGCTGCGATTCACCTGGACTTGTTTCATTTCGTTCATCACTCATTCATTAAAATCATCGTCACCGCCACGAACATCATTCCGAGTAAGTGTAAAATTTGTAAAGTCGTGTATCTGTTTGTTCCTGTTGGAGGTGTTAATACTCCGGAGGTTAGGTATACTCCTGGCCCGAGCATTAGCACTAATTAATCCAACTTCCTAGTGGTTACATAAAGGCCCTTGTTTAAAGTTTTTGATCTTTTTGTGGTTGGGTAACCCCGGCTCAAAGATTTAACAAGTCAAAGAAAAGAACCATTGTCAACAACTTTATGTAACTGGAGGAGCTATAAACAAACAGCTACCGTAAAACTTTAATTAGTAACGCGCCGTGGAATCATATTCACCTGATTATTAATTGTGCATTGAATTTACCTGTCAAGCTTTTCTGAGTTCACCGAATTTATTCAGTTTCATTTAAAAATCGAATTTAACGTTATTGACCTTGAATTTTTATTCAATCAGAGGTTTTAATTTCATTTTGTGACCACTCACGATCCACTCAATCAAAAGTTGTTCGCAGTAGCACCGTACGCCGGCCTGTAAAATTTCATAATTATCGGGGCCGTAATTACTTACTTTTCATGCAATTTTGAATTAAGAAACAAGAGGTCAAAGTCCGCAGTCGATTCATAAAAATTTATTCATCGCTTACCTGTATGTTTCCTTAACTGCCTTTAATCCCCGTTCTCCCCTAGTTGAAATAAAACCACCACACCTCACACTTAACCTGGCATTAATTAAAAACCAACAATTTAATAAGGTAATAAAATACGCCATATTAATAATCTGTTGTAGGACTGATAACCGAGTTAACGCAACCGCCGATAGATGGTAGCCTTTCCGGACCAAAACAAAAATTACATACAGGGTCAACGAACCAGAAAAGAAGGGTTTTTTTGTTTTATTATTGCGTAATCGTTTGTTAATTATTTGAATTATTTTATTTTATCCGTTATTATTATATATTATCACGACTTATTTTTGTATTCGTTTGTAATAACAAGTATATGTATTGTAAGTCAACAATTATTTACTACAATCTCCACTTAGCTACCCGAAGCACCTGAAAGATAAAGCGGCACCCATCCAGAAGGGTGGTACAATCTTCACTGATATCATATGTTGTTGATAGAATTCTTGAGTTCACTTTGCACACTTGTGCTAAAATGAAAGAATTTAAATCATTAAATCAACTTATTTCGGTATTTAACCATGTCACAAATAAAGATCGGGGTGTAAGTGTAGCTCAAGCACAGTTTAACTGCTATGGGGAAGTTAAGAGGTTAAGTGCTCTTCCACAAACTGGTGAGCCATCCGGCAGAAGGTTTACTGACAGACCTTCATCCAGATGCTTTAACTGCAATGTCCAATGATACATGGCTTTCGAATGCACAAAACCAAGAAGAGAACGAGGATTGTGCTTTGACTGTTGTGATTTAGGTCATTTCATTACACAGTGTCCTAGAAGAAATTACCCAAGCCGAGGTCGTGGTAGAAGTAACTATTTGAGTAGAAGTAATGGACCAAGCACATCCCAACAGAATGTCGATCCGGATAGTACAACCAATGTAATAGAAGAAACCAAGTTTACGCCTGCCTTTCTGAAAGACGTCAAACTACGAAATAAAGATGAATACATTGTAACCAAGGCTATTTTAGATACAGGTAGTCCGATATCTCTAATATTAAAAAATAAGATCAAGGACAAAATTTAGAATTTTTTCTAACATGGAATCTAGAAAAGGTTTTATTTAAAAGGTGTATACAAAAAAGCAATAGTTTGCTGTAACTGTGTTAACTAACTAACAAAAAACGTTTTTTGCGTCACATTACTAAAATCCTGAACTAACTTAACTTAAGGGTCGCTGGTTTTCTGTGCACACTAGATGGCGCTTGACAATGCATCCGGTTTAGTTTAATTTTATTTAGCAGAAAGCATTATTTGCCAGAATTCGTAAGCAGCAAGAGCTCTCAGAAATTAGTTTTAGAAATATCTGTATAATTTGTTTTTTTTAATTCATACTAATTTTTGAAAATCAAGGCATTTGTAAGATAAAAATATTACCTTTTTGTGCGAAGCCAGCACGTTTCATTTTTCAAAGGTTTTTGGACTATTAGAAGTGTGTCTTGAAAGTACTATCGATGATAGTAATAAAACTGAATATTTACACCAAATATTAGACGAGGTAGCTGAAGGGGGGATATACACGATTCAGATGTTGACAAAGACTACGTACCTACTGACGAATCAAGCAAAAATTGTTAGTTTCAACGCGAAAAAGAACTTTTAATAGAGAAAGAAAAGGTATAGAAGGAAATCCGAAGAAAGCAAGATTAAAAAGTGGGATTCATAGTGTGAAAAACAGATATGAGAGAAAACAGAAAAGAAATACAGGAAAGATCAAGACAAAAATATTGCTAAATATGTTTAACTTACAGCAATGTCTACCTACTAAATTTGTTTAGTCCTCGATAGCATTTTATAAAAGACAATTGTGGACATTTAACCTTACGTTTCATAATGCAGGTTCTGGAGTAGTCATATATGTTACATGTGGCATGAAGCTGAAGAGGGACGTGGTGGAAATCAAATAGGTCTATAGTAAGTATCTTTTAAGAACAGCTTGCTTTACTTCCGGAAATGGAGAAGATAATTTTTTTTAGATACGTGTGGAGGTCAAAATAAAAACTCCCATGTGGCCGCTATGTTCTTAACTGTAACGCAGAAAACAAAGAATTTAAAAGTTACTGACCACAAATTTATGTCATAGTCACATGGAGTGTGACATTGATCATGCCCTCATAGAGAAGCAATGTACGCAAAATTTTCACCCCCATGACTGGTACCAATTGGTTAGAAATGTTGGGGAAAAAATGTGGTAAAGAAACAGACACATAATAAATTTCTAAATTTTTCTGACTTTTACAAACAGTCACTGGTCTTAAGAAAGAATGATCTTGAAGGACTACCTTTTAAATATCATGATGCTGAGCAGTTTTGATATACCTCTGAAGCTGGTAAAATCTTCTTCAAAAATTTACTGGACGAGCAAACACTATTCGAAACATTTTCTGTGATCAGACGTGGAAGGTGTAACGTAACATTAACTGGAAAATGTTATTCAAATACACTACCCGTTTTATAGAAGAAATGCAATTAAAGATACGGACCCAGATACAAAAGAGTTCAATAAGAATGAAACAGCCACCCTCAAAATTTGAAATCATTAATAATCAATGAACTGTACTCATTATGAATAAAATGTGTTTATGTATTAATTAGCCGATATTGCATTTGACTTGTACTCTTTTTCCTACCCACCACATATACATTCATATATAAAACTAAATCTATGATAACAAAAATTATTAAAATTTTGGAAAACAATAGTGATAGTGATTAGACTTGGGATAACTCGGAGGATGTACTATTTGCAATATTAGTATGGCATAAAAAAATGTATAAAATCAAAGTCAACTCAAGATATTTCAAACATCACAATGATAATTATATTTTCCAATTTTGTAGGAGTAGACATTTCAAGCGACCTAAACAAAGACTTTTCCGCAGAAAATTTTGTTTGCAACTCAAAAGTGTTTTCAGTAAATGTTCTCAGATAAATTGCGCGAGTTATAGCAACTGTTGATCTTTCAAAATTAAGCTGCAAATAAATATATACCAACCGTAATTTTAAGCCAAAGAAGGAACATCCAAAAACGGTTACTTTCTTCGGAGTCATTATAAAGTTCTTTTGTAATGCTTTGCAGCAATGTAATAGCAAATTCGCTTTGCTATAACATTAACAATCTTTACGGGGAGAATATTTCTTATAAAACGTCCGTATTTTTCAAACTTCGCCACAAACTCGTTAAAGTTTTGTGCACTTTAATCTGTCGTGACCACAACATCATTCCTGCATTTATTATAATCAAGTTCCACATTCAGTCTAGTTCTTCTAAAAACGTCTTACACCGTGCTAGTTTAGCGTTGATACGCGAACGGATTAAGCAAACTAGACGAGAGTTAGACATCATTTCGAAACAACTTTTTTATCTTCATCTTGAGTTGGCCAACACTCTTTCCCCGGATGATTGGAATCTCTTTCACAACATTACGTACCAGCAGTCTGATACCACTCTACGACTAACCACTGAAGGTTATCTCAAAAAGTTTCAATCATTGGAATCCAAGGATCGTAAAGTTTCATCCATTACAAACACTTTAAAGACGGTGGTCAATTTATCTAGTTTGATCCTCACTTCAGAACAGGAATTGGTGCTATCTAAGGGTTTGAATTTTGCTATTGCTCCCAAACGTATTCCTAAAGAAGATATTTTATGTGCTGTCGAGTCTTCTATACGACATCTTCCTTGCCGCATCTATGCAATGCTACAGTCGTTTTGAACCATATTGATTATGTTGCGAAAATCCATTCTATTGTGTCTGAGGAAACGTACGCTCTTCTAACTCGTAATCCCACTTTGAGGATTGAATGCGAGGTCAGCCAAATCATCAAATCTTTCAATCTACCTCCTGAAACTAAACGTCGACTTACCCCTTGAGATTCTAAACTACCTCTATACGGACTTCTCAAGTTTTACGAACAGGTTTGTAGTGCTGCTATGGGTTCTCCTCTATTACCTGTTGTACCTAACATTTTTATGGAATCCTTTGAAACGGTTGCTTTGGAATCATCAATATTAAAACCTAAAGTTTGGTTTAGGCATGTTGACGACACGTTTATTGTTTGGCCTCATGGTCATCTCGAATTGTCTAAGTTTCTTGGTCATCTGAACAATCAACACTTGGATACCAAATTTACTATGGAAATTGAAAGTAATGGTTCTCTCCCATTTCTTGACGTTTTTGTGACTCGTAAACCCGACGGACTTTGGGGCCATTTTGTTTATTGCAAACTCACCGATACTGATACATACCCTCATGCTTCGTCTCATAATCATCCTGCACAAAAACCTTCTGTCATTGAATTTTTGGTTTATCGTGCTTTTTCTATTTGCTAACCTGAGAATCTAGACTCGGAACTCTGTCATCTTACTAGAATTTTAGTGAACAATGGTTATATAAAGCGAGATATTTATAGAGTTATTAATTGTTGTCATCCACGTACTCGATTACTTAGGGACACTTCTACCGAATCCAATCCGAAATTGGCTTTTTTACTCTACATTCACAAGGTTACAGATCGAATAGGGAAATTTCTTCGTAAGACTGGCATCAAACCCATTTTTAACTCGACAGGCAAAATCCCTCAGATTCTTCCTACTCCCAAGGACACATTTTTTATAAATGAAATTTGTATAAACGGTTAATTGGAATGCGTTTATGTGTTAGTGTCAGAAAGTTTTTAAAGCATTGATAATTTAACAAGAAAAAATACCAGAATGAAAATGATTGGGAGTATTCTATATTTTTTATATCAGATAAATGGTTCTTTTACATTAAAAATAAATCTCTCTCAAGCACATTAATAAAAAAAAATAATGTAAATGTTTAAAAGTATAGAGAACGTACTATATCATATTTATGTAACACAACTTTTATAATTAACTATTCGAAACTATATTTAAAGTACACAGTAGTTAAATAGTATACTTTATAATAATTATTAAAAAATATTTTTGTTTACCCAAACCGTATTTGTTATGTTAAATTTGATTATACAATAGTTCCTCTCATTTTAAAACTACTTCACGCAAATATCAATTCTTTTTTACGTCACTGTATAATTTAAACATTAATATTTATTCCAAATTTAATACCAAAGTTAAATTTTATGAAGTACAATTAAGATGAATACATTATTTGCAGTTTTATTTTGTTGAACATTGTCTAACTCCCACTTTTCAAAATAATTTAACTTACATTTATTCTATACATATTTTGAGTATTCTGAAGACGTCAAAATATATATGGATTGAATTTTTAGGGTTTTTAAGTAAAACATTTTATAAAAATACCTTTTTCAACTTTACCTAAGACTAAACATTTTGACACGTTTTCAGAATTTATTTTTTAAAAGTTCCTTACAATTTAATTTATTCATATGCCTATTTTTTTATCAGCAACACGTTGTAAGATACAAATAATACAAAATTTTTAAATTAGCGTGTTTTAAATATAAACTAGAAATATAAAATCAAAATGTTTTTTTTTTAGAATCTACACTGTTTATATACAGAAACGTCTATTAAATACATGTACGAATCCGGCAGTTTTATGTTTAGATATAAGATTGAGCTGTAAACTTTTTATTTTATGTTTAGTGTTATTTTAGTATACATTATTTTCTGGATGCGCAAACAATTTGTACTTTTAAGGAATTTTAACAATAGCAATAAAGTTTACGTGATTTTGTACAACGTATAAAACAGCAAACGTGTTAATTTTTTAGAGTTTATGTTAACAAAAATACAATCTAAATCTCAAAACAATATCTTGTAATTGTAAATTACACTAACTTTAATTAGTTAAAATTCTTTAATTATTAATTGGTTTTGAAAAAAAGTGTAAATCTAAGAACATTTTGTTTTTGTTTTAGACAACGTCTATGCAGCCAGATGAGTTTATAACATACATGCATTTTCCACTATTTTATATTTGTTTTTGCAAGAAAATTATCACTAAAACAGATAATGTATTAAAGAGTATTAAGAATCGTATTAATTAAGACGCACTGTTCATTGTTATCTTTAAACACTCTAAAATTAAATGTCTACGATGCAAGGAATCCTACAGGTTTCACATAGGTCCGATACTACTATACCTAATCTACGTAAATGTTTACCATAGCATGAATCCTCGGAATTTTAATCTGCTAAAAACTACACACGTACCAACCATCGTTTATTAAGAATAATAATTTACGATTTGGTAGTATCTAGTAGGAGTTTTTTTCCATTTCTGCTGTATACAAATAATCCCATTTTTGTCTGATTCAAATTTTTGACATACGAAACAAATGTGAAAAAATTAATAGCTTTTAAGTATTGTTTATCACTTGTATATGCGCATTCTAATTATTTTTATTGTGTAAAATTATTCTTAGATATTTAAATTGATCACAGAGTAGAAATTGGTGATGGCCAAAATTGGTCTTGGTCTAGCAGTTTTGTCTTGGTCTAATTCAGACACCTTCTAACCGTCGTTTGAATTTTTGCAATGTCTTTCGTGAAAGACCCCGTATTTGAGTTGATTTTATTCGTTTCATGTACTTTGGGATTCTTTGATTAACTTTACGTTAATTTAATGAAGTTAGTTCACGTTTTTAAATTCATATTTGTCAATCAAAGTTGTAAGTAAATTTTGGTATTCAATTAATTCAAAATTATTACGCTGCTTAAACATCCGTATTCTGTAGTTACGTTGATTCGGCATTTTCTTTGTCCTGTCAAATTTTCAGTTGTAATTTATGTTTCCCTTTTGAGATATTATTGTATTTAAATATAATTTAGCAGTTTGTTTATTTTAAGTTTGGTTAAAAGTTCATTGTTTTAAGTACATTCTCAGTACATATGCACTTTAGTCATGCTGTATTGTATTGAATTTCATTTGGAATTGAGTCATTTTTATAATTTATTACTTCCTAGATCAGTTTTAATATTGAGATTTCAACAAGTAATTTTAATGACTGTAATTAAACCATTTGATATTTTTGTAGTCGTTTCACAATGAAAAAGGCTGTCTTCGAACTTTACCATCACGTTTTAATTAAATCTGTTTGCATCTTATTTTCACTTTTCTGTGGTATTGGTTAATTTCACAAAGATTTCAGAAAAAACCTTTAGTGAAGTGGTAGCGGATTAAATTGATAAATATGAGTGGTTCGAAATGTCTTAAGTAACGGAATGTCGTTGGTCAGGTGCTAAATTCACCCTTTTTAGATAAAGAATTACCGCGGAAGTCATTAACATTGGAACAGTAAATAGTTAGTTCAATTGGAAAAACTTTCCACTTTTGTAAAACAATTACGGCTTATTGAATTTCACTGGATGCCGGTTTGGTTTTGTATATGCGTACCGTGGGTTTGTGCGTAAGTTTGGGCTTCACAGTTCAATTTTTGCCTTGGTGACGGTTTATTGAAAATCTTCCGACGGTAACTTTTCAAATGATTAGTGTTCCCTATCGAGTTCTTGCCAACGTCAACTGGCCTAAATCTAACCAGGAGTCCGTATACGAATAAAATTTCAAGGTATTTATTGATTGCCGATTAATAATTATTTGCGAGTTCAGTGATTGAAAAGCTTTGAAATTATTATGATGAGAATTTATTGATAGTTATTGAATCTTTCGATCATTCACCAAACATTTTATGGTATTCATTTGTGCTAATTTTAGTTTTAATTATTATTATTATTCAACAACAAGAATAAAAGACGATTTGTAACCAACGTTTAAAGTATTTTATCGGCGTTAAGCAAGAAAAAAATCTATTAATTGCGTATCATAATTTTAAGATTTGTGATTATGTTTTATTTTATACAGCTACGAAATTTATTTTATTTTGTTAATATGTATTTTATTTTTTTTAATGCGACCACGGCCGTACGTTATATTTTTCGTTTTAAAATGTAATTAAGCTTCCTTTTTATTTATAATTATTTTTATTTTGTTTCAGTGTAACCATGCTATTTTTTTAATTCGGTTTGTTTTCGTTTAAAATTTTATTTGCGTTAACTTGATTCAATTTCTTTTTAATGTAATTTCTTGTTTACTTGCTTGTCTGTTTTCATTTCAATTTATGTAATAAATGCTAAATTGTTAAATGTAACAACCCAGTAAACACAAAATTGATAATGTTTAGTAACAGTTTCAAAACAAAAAATTTATGATTCACTCTTGTTTCAAACATAAAAGAAACCTAACTGCAATAAAATAGCTATAAGTCCATCGCTGTTTCACTTATTTGAATCAGTATAGTTTCGGTATTTTAAATTCAAATCTGTTGCAAACTAAATGTTGCATTCGGTTTATGTTTTAAAAGCTTTGTTCTTGAACTGATACTAAATGATCGATAAATATATGATTTTCTTGTTTCAATAATGAACTAAAACAATTCTTTCAATAATATAATAATACATTTTCGAATGCACGTTTCAAATTTTATTGCACAAAAAATATTTTTAAATACAATATCGCATTGAGTATTTTACATATTGCAACTTTCCTTGATGTGGTCTTTTCACGGAAGCCTCGGAAACTGCATCAGTTACTGTTGGGTAGCAACTTTTAACCGCATCTGTAACATAGAAATAAATATTTCATTTATATACATACATAATCATAGAGTTACACAAAATTAATTACATTTTTTTAATCAAAAACAACACAAACTTAATATAAATCTCACTTTAGCAATCATAAGAAAGTTATAAAAACACTGTGAATACCTTTAGCTGTACATAATCGTATAGAAAACTTGAAGAATTGAACTGTAATAATAAATCCTAAAGTACCAGATTTACGCAATAATCTACCTTAACGCAACCATGTGTGTTAATTTACATTTTTTTAATACAAATTAAAACATGATACATAAAGAACAGAAATAATAATAATATTGATTACATTTATGGATTATAATAAAATGTTTTGACTTACCGTTTATTGTTTCATTTCATAATTGTACACACAGCATCACTTATCAAACTACAACCAAACAAGTGAAAAGATATCAATTTGCAGCGCAAGCGTTACCGACAGTAATCAAAAGTATAGCAACGACTAATGCTGACTAATCACAAAGTATTCGTTTTTCCTAGAACGATTCCACTGTTTTGAAAATAATTCAATCTTATTTAATCGATCTTTAAACAATTCTAGTTATTCAAAAAATATTCGGTTTTAATAAATCAGTTTTTAGACGGTTGCTGATTATGGGATAAAAATTGCAAGTACTGAAACGGTTTAAAACTGATTGTGAAAAATCGGAACTCTTTCAATTTATTCACTGTCAGTTACATGTAAATGATATAAAAATGGAACTAACACGAAACAACGTAATGAAACAATTGTTTTAATTTTGTGACTGTAACAGTTTCAATCCGTGTTTACTGGGAAAGTTTTTATTCAGTCGGCCTTTACGTTAGTCAATTTTAGATTATTACATATTTTTGTGTAATACACTCTCAAGGTAAGTCCCATTTAAGCGTATCCATTTGAAGCGGACTCGTGATTGGCAAGAGTTTTTAGTCCATTTGAGCTTTACACCTTCCTGACGCCTTTTGATTTTTGACTTTTGATTTTGTTTTCTTATGAGTTTTCCAAACAATCACGGAATTTTAAATTTAATCCACACCCTTCTTCACTAAGCACCGGTAAAACTTTGTTTATATTACTTTAATTCAGACAACATTCATTTTTCCAGCTTTTGCACGTAACAATCTTGTGGATATTAAATTTAATTGATGCAGTACCCATCTTTTGTGTGAATATGGAGGATTGTTGATATGTATGAATGATTGGAGATGCCGATTTTTGTTTTTTATTAGACTGAGAGTAGAAAGAGGAAGCATTTAATTTTAATACAATATTTTTTTATTAGTTCTTCCACCGTTAACATCAGACAGCACTGGGAAATCGTCAATATTTAGAATTGTATTAAAATGATTATTAATTGTAAGATTAGAACTGTTATTAATTAAAGCACCATATGAACTTTTAATACATTTTTAGCTAGACATATTTTTTCTTGGTTTTGGAAACGAAGGCATTTGTTTGAAATTAATTTGTGATCGAGTGTATTGCAAAAAATGCAAAATCCTTAGCATTTTATATCAGTTTAAAATGGGTTGGGCAAGTTTTGAATAATTATTAAGTCTGATACCTAAGGTAAGAAAAAAATATGATTTATATAGGTATATTTTATAAAACCATTTAAAAACATTTTTAATCTAAATGTGTATCATTTATCAAATTTACTAGTTCTTCTTCAAAATCTATTTAATCATCTTGGCTTGGATTATTGCTATGACTTGATGTCTGTGGAGACGGCAGTATAGACACCATTCTTAAGTCTTTGTTAACCGCTATGCTGAAAAGATGTTTGATACCCACTCTCAATAGGTGTTTGAGATGTTAGATATCCACTCTAAATGAGTGTTACCCACTTTCATTTGTTTGGTAACTGTGATTGTGTGATAGATGCTTCAAAACTGTTACTCTTTGCGAGAATCGAATTTGTAAGAATAGTGTTTAAACTTAATAAAATCAAGTTGTGACATTTTAGTAAAGGGACAGTTAATAAGTAAAAATTACTTAAATTTTCCAATTGAACCAAATAACATTTTGAACATTTCAATAATGATCACCTGCTAAATGTTCACCAATTACAAATAGACGCTAAAATATTAGATAAAAATATTAGAATAATTAATCCTATAATTTATTATGTACATTATGATTCAACTTGTATAATTATGTTAATATTAATATGTTTTACGTTTTTGATAAGGTATAAAAAATTAATTTATAAAAAGTTATTTAAATCAAGACCAATTATCCGAGTTTCAAGAAACGAGTTACAAAGAGCCTCAAAATTATATACTTTGTTGGCTGAGGACAGCCAGCATGCTTAAGGGGGGAAGAGTTATGTGTACACCCTGTATATTACATTTATTATATAATTGTTGTTTATCTAATTGTTGTTTATAGATCTAATTCATTAAGTTATTTAACTATATAATGTAAGTGTTAAGGTAGTCTAGTTAATACTGTGACCACGCCAGGAGTAAATAAAAAATTGGTACCTAAATATAAAGGACCATATCGATACCTTAAGATGCAAATGTTGTAAGTAACAATTCTGAAATTTTACAGAAGAGACAAAAAACATTCCATTTTTTAGGTTTTTTGTAATAAAAATTTATAAAAAAACACTGAAATGTTGTAATTATCTAACGTGATATAAATTAGCACCGTAAACATAAAATACATGTTTTTTTTTAAACTATGTGACTTACAACATTTTCGTCCTAATCTGTACTATTTAGGTGGACTTACAACATTTACTAAAATGATGACAAAATACACTGTTTTTAGCTTTTAATAAGTTTTAACTCGGATAATACAAAAATGTAAAAAAGTAACCATTTATTTTCATTACAATTTTTTTATACATTGTCAGTATTAAAAAAATCGCTTAAACAAGGGCAATACATACTAAGGAAATAATTGAAAAATCAACATTTAAAAACTGAACGTTCAATTTTTAAAAGGTAAATTGTTATAAAATTTATAATAATCCTTTTCCAAACTTATTTTTAAAGATTGTAAGTGGTCAAATTTTGATTTTTTTATTGATAGAGGTTTATCGTATAACTGATGGAGTTCTTTGTAAAAACATGCATTATTATATTTCTTGTTTTTACGAGTATATTCCATACTCGTGTAATTAATTTCATTGTGCTTTAGTTTATAAAGAAGGGATCCATCAGATGTGTACTTTATGGCTCGACTTTGTCACAACTGGATCGCCAACCTTACGCCCTGGCCTTAATGAAGTTAAAAAATTGAGTTGATTAAAATTCTTAAAAAAACCAAAATCTAAATACCTGACACGATATGGTTGTGGTAACTTTCTCGCTTGGAGGCAGACTCCAACATAATCTGCAGAAACATTATTATTTTTATTGCGTAATGCTCGTTCGATCGTCGCATGCATGGAGTCTGCCTCCATTTGAATGTGTCCCTTTTCTAAATATTTTTGCTCTATCATTAAGTGGTACTTTATAGCCATGTTAATTAAGGCATTTGAAATTGTTACATTTCGGTTCTGCGATGTACATCCATCACTCCAGAATATTATTTTTTGTCTTTTTTGCAAGATGTCCACAACGTGATCTTTTATAAAAAAAACTTAAGATGGAAGCGTAGTCATTTGCGGTCATTTGTTGAAGATAGTAAAATATGAACGATTAGTTTTGTCTTAAAATATTGGGATGAAACATTTGATTTAGGACTTAAAAGCACTGATTGTAGGTCCATACAAAAAACAAGGTCTGTCGAATTTTTATCAAATTATTTTGCTTCCCTAGCTTCTTTCTTTTTCTCTTGACGTAAAGCATATAACTACTCAGAAACGTTTCCTGTCTTATGCGATACACACTTATCGCATTCATCCTTTTTCGGCGTGAATAAACTTAAGCTCATCTCTGCAAATGTATGAGAAAATTTAGTTATTGAAAGATGGTCTATCTGCCTCTCTTTACACCAAACATTTTTGTAAAGATGATAAAGTTCCAATTTTGATTTCCAGTTTGGTTCCAAATAGAGTTTGCTTGACTTGGATCTGCAATAATGCGATTCCATTTTTGGAAGTTCTTCAAAAAAACTTGTTCCTTTTTACTGCAGTTTTTCTATCGTCTACAAGTTGTACTGGTCCATTTTCTGAATGTTTTCAAACATTAATCATTCTTTCACCCATACTGATGGTACTAAGGAACATTTTTTTGCAAACTCTGATTTTGTCCATTCCCTTTTACAAATAATACTTGGAAGAGGATTTTCAAGTGAGCGATTTCTGTCTTTTGGATTCACTATTCTCTACTGATAAATTAACGAAAGTCTTCCTCTGCTTCCAATCCATGTGTTTCCAAAATTTTTCGAATATTACTTTCCTATCTTCTTCATTTAGTTTATACGATTGCAGTGCATTTTCCTTCTTATACATAGATGAAGAAAGTCTACAATTACAGCGGGGTTTTATAGTTCTTTCGTCTTTTTCAATGTTGTAAATCCATTTTTCGTCTCTTTTTTTTCCCAAGATAAAAAACACCTTGTTCCCGTTTTGCTTTATTGATGTTTTTTTTTCCAAACGTTATCGTTAACTAAATGCCTTTTTTGTGTTTCTTCTTTTTATGTTCATCACATTGTGCCTCCTCTTCTTCTCGTCATCTTCACCTTGTTTCATTTTTATTCCATCTCCAATAATTTGCCCCATTTCCATTCCATCAACTTGCATAATTTGGGTTTCAGATCCACCATGAGTATTTTTTAGCTCATCTTCCTGTTCCTCACCTTTGCTTTGATAATCTATTTTACTCATGCCTGGGTTATAATCCGAATCATTAATATCTTCAGTGTCGCTTGATACTAAACAGTTGGTTGTCTGTATCTCATTAGTGTAACCATTTTCGTCTGATTGTTCTTGCTCGATTATATTACAATTTTCAATGAAACCCGCATTAAATTCATTAGTATTTAAAGTATCTGTTACTTCCGGTATGTCCAAAAGCAATAAGGTCTGAACCGAAATTTCAGTTTGTGCTGGGAATTCTTCTTCTTTTTGTTTTTTTGCCAAAAGAGTGAATATCTTCAAAGTTTTTTGATATATTGGGTGCGCCATTACACTAAAATATGATGGAAAATGAAGTAACTCCGTGAAGTAGTAAAATTTATAACAATCGAAATTGTCGTAACTCCAATGTTCTTTTTATTGTAATTTTAACGGGAATTAATGGATACAAACTTACAAAAATTATACTAAATCAAACAGTGATAAATTTAAAACGACTTGCAAATAAAAATCTGCTATAGTTATTGCAATAATCTACTTACATTCATTCACATAAAACTCTCTGCAAAAAACGGTAATAGCAGCATGGCATCTGTTGGAGTTACGACATGTGCAGATTGTTTCTGCGCACATACGGACTTACGACACTTTACATTACTAGATTTTCACACGATTTAATTTTTTTCCACATACTACATTATCAAAAATGATAAGTAGTTTCAATACACACCAGATGGAGTTAAAACCCTATTTTTGGTTAAAAGGGGACATTTGCATCTTAAGGTATCGATATGTGGTAGCAGATGATATTGTAAAAGACATTCAGGGATACCAATTGACGCAAATGCCGTTTATCCTATCCTTCAGTATCTTCTCCCGAGATCGAGGACGATCATGTCAGATCGGACGAGTTGTCAGATTTTGAAAATATAGAAATCAGCTTTAGTGAGAATTAGAATATAACTTTTTTTTAAAATAAGAAGGTTGTTGTTGTAGTTACTAAAAAAATAATAATTGAAATGTGATTTTATCTAAAAAATAAATAAAGAAATTGATTAAAGCAAAAGCCAATCTATTAATAACCCGGAGTGAAAATCCCTCGTACAAATTCAAAAATCATTAGTGGAAGTACCAGTTTAAAAAACATTAATTTGGATTGATCAATTATTAAAAAAATTAATTAAAAAAAATAACAGTGCGACAAAAGCTAACCTTTTATTCAATCTAATAACTTAAAAAAAAAGATCAATAACAAAGAATCACAATTAATTTATTTTCTTTGAAAATTATTTAATAAATAATATTATTAAGTTTTGTGTATAAATTTACATTAAAAAAAGTAAACGCAATACTAAAAAGTCAAGACTCTTCACGAAAAAAAGTGTTTATTAAGATTTTATTTTGTTCTTTAGTTTACACCTACTTTATTAACAAGTGGATTTTTTTTAAACGTATATCGTTGAAATGGGAATACATTTTAATATTAAATCTGTCAGTCTTCCCTAGTGCCTCAGGAAACTTAATATTATATATATATACATACACGCAACGCTAACAAGAAGTAAAACAACGAATGCATCATGCGGTCGCCGTGCTCTAACGTTTATTACAAATACACGTAGGTACAATGAATCTTTAATTCTTAATTTACAGACAGACACAAACGTTTTACTTAAAATGACAAATGGGTGGCATTAGAAAATATAAATAAAACATAATTTACACGTTTGGCTAAATTGCAGTGGACCTGTTGAATATTCAGGTGCCGCTAAAAGGTTTTTTCAAATACTTGCACTTAAAATTCTTCAGTACCGGTTCAATATTTAATCAACAACTTGAAATGATCACACACATATGTTGTTAAACACTATTTAAACGTACAAATATATTTAAAGCTTTTAAGAAACATACTTCTTTGCTACTGCGTGGAACAGAGCTAAAAATACCTAGTAGTGTATTATTATCCATAGACAAAAGGTTTTTAAGTTCTCTATGTTTACATACAATAGCTTTAACAGTAATTTAGTTTGTATTAACAAATGTGGCAAGCCGACAAATAAAAATAACTTATCTTAATGTCTAAGTGCAAGAATGGCCCGAGGCTTTAAGGCATTAACTAATTTCAAACGTAATAAATTGTAATTATAAGCGGAAATATTAAATGATTCTAAACATATGCAGGTAGTATTAATTTTCTAATTAGGTACCTTACCTTTTCACAATAAGTAAACAGTAACGTCTTCAAACCGCAAACCATTTCTTATTAGTGCAAACACACATTGTATAATTCGAAAATTATGCATAGAAACATTAATGCGGAAACTGTTTGTACTCGTTTCATTTTGGAATACCTACAGCAATACTTCAAGTAATTACCTTATTATTTTTAAACACATAGTGTAGGTATCTTTATTTTAATTACGGTTGCACATTTTCTTCCTTTTCTGTTATTCACATGTAATTAATTGTTCCTAGCATACAATATTTTCTTTGTAATTATAACATGTCTGAAATTGTTATAAATTTATTATTAAAAAGATTACTAATTGAAAGTTATAAGTAACGTAGTTTAATATAATTATAGAATTGTAATTTATGACTTGACTACATTTTGTAGTACACTATAAAAGTGCTAAATCGTATATGTTAAGTTCTAAAAGTTCATACATTGCAGGTAGATTTGATAGTTCACGAAAAGAAAATATTAAAAGAAAAAGAGCTATATTGTAAAACATTGTAGACGCGTTTAAAGTAATAGAAAAGCGAGGGTGCGTTATAGAGGAAGAAAAAATGCTGAAATAGCTTAATAACAACAATTTCGATTATAGACTTTTTTTGAAATATTGCTTTTATTATCTAAATATGATTTAATTTTAGAAAAACGTATCGAAGAATCCATCGAATTAAGTACTACATACCAAAAATTATCAAAAACTACCAGAAAACCGCGACGAAAAGTCGGTGGAAAAAACGCGTGACTGACTAACTATACGAGCAGATAAACAGAATGCTTGGTGATGACTTGCCAGTATTAAACTGAATGAACCAGAGCTTGTTTGTGTAGGTGCGTTGCATTAATGCTTGTACCTATACCTAGTCAATGCTCCCTCATTGCTTACCCCAATGTCCTTCTACGTTGTGGTTTTATCCCGACGAATTATTCAAAGCTGATTTTGAATTTCGCGGACGTTCAACTAATTCAACGTGTTTACCGCCGTTTATAGTCAATACTAAGGGCCGAATTCAGAGAGCGTCCTAATTTCAAACTCACACTCAACGGGTTAGTCACTAATTATAGACTCAAGTTAGTGTGAACCTTCCTCACCCTCATTTTTAGTATTCAGAAACCATGAGAAATAAGTGACTAACTTAAGTAATATTTTAGTATCTAATCTGTCAAAAATGTTGTTAGGGGAATGATTGGTAACGAAAATATTACTAAGTAACTAAAACCGTCAACTTCAAACCATTTGAAACATTTAGGAAAATAACCTCATTTCAGTCATTTCTGTTTTTCTTTCGCGTGCGTTTACTTGTATTCAGTATTTGTTTTTCCTCTTATTGTTGTTGTTCTTGTTATTATTGTACCGTTAGTATTATTGTTGTTATTCTTGTTGCATTAATTTATTATTACAATGACAACCAAAAGATCTTTTATGACCGGTGATGAAAAGACTTTTTTAAAGGAAATTGTAACACGGTTTATAAACGTAATCGAAAATAAAAAAACTGACGCTGTATCTGTAAGTGATCGGAAGAAAGTATGGCAGACAATTGCAAAGGAGTTCAATGCAATCGGCGAGCACTGTAATGTAAGAATTTCGGTGTAATTGTATTATAATTTGTTGACAATTGTAAACATTTTAGAGAACACCAGACCAGCTAAGAAAGTGCTGGGAAAATATGAAGAGCCGCTGAAAGTAGGAGTTGGCCACCGAGAAAATGAATAGGACGGCAACAGGTGGGGGCTCTTTCAAACCTCCTACTGATGATGAAGATGCTATGGTGGACAACATTTTAGTTCAGTAGACATTGAATTGAAAGATGCCTTGGACAGTGACACAATTACAATGGCAGGTGTCCCTGAAAGCATAGCACATCCTGACACCATATAACTCTCGAGGAACAGCAATTGAGAGGGAGCTCGAAATACGTCTTGCTCGTACAAAGAGAGCCATCGAGCAGGACGAAGAGTTGCACAAATTACAAGTCGAGGAACAAAAAATAAAAATACAAATAGATTTTGAAACTTTAAAACAAGAGCAAATAAGAACAACAAAATTATTAGAATAAACCAATTTAATAAATTTCTTTAAAATAATTGTATCTATTAGTTTTAATTGGCAAAATGCCTTATTATAAATTCAGCACGAATTATATTTCCTGGAATGTGTGCAGGTGCAGGTAGGTTGGATACTAAATTGTTCGCCATTTGGTATTGAATATGTTGCTCTCCTCGATTTATTGCAATGTTGTGTAAGACAGACGAAGCTGCAATTATTCGTGTGGTTGGTCGAACATTATATTGTGACTTATGTGTTAAACAACGGAATCTGCCTTTCCAAATCCCAAAGGTTCGTTCGACATTTCTCGTAGTAATTTGAGAAGAATTGTATCGCGTTTCAGGTCTTGTCGTTGGATTTAAAAGAGGTGTAAATACATGCCTGGTTTGTGCATATGCACTATCCCTTAATAAAATATCCGGTAGTGGCCACGTTGTAGACGCATGCAAACAGAGCTGCTATTAAAAATCCTGCTATCATGTGCAGAACCTGACCAACGGATGACTATATCTAGGATCTCACAGCGAGGCCCAGCAACCACTTGAACGTTTAATGACATCCAACCCTTGTGGTTTCGATACACTTCAGCATTTTGACCACCAGAGTTTTTAATTGGAATATGGGCTCCATCGATGCACTCGATCACTACAGGAAATCCCGCAATTCCAAAAAACAAGGTTTTCATATTTTGAAATTCAACATTGTTGGTAGGAAAATGCACATATTATCCCAGATATCTGGACAATTGCTCACTGACTTTATTAATGATTCGAGACATTGATGACTGACTAACAGTCAATAGATCACCACAAACCCTCTAAAATCGTAGAATATTAAGTAATGAGTAATGACATATTCTACAATTCTTGTACTTACTTGATAGCTTCCAGTTGCAATAAACCGAAGTGCACAATAGACTTTTAAATTCCGTGGTACTGGGACTCCACGGTTATTAATATTTCCACCTGCAGGATATATCATGGGCAAAATAATTTCCATGATGGTATGCCTTGAAAAACGTACCCTCTGGATTAGTTCCGCATTAGAATATCGCTCTAAGGGATTTTCATTATCCCTCAGTACAATTCTATATCAACACAAGTATTAGATAGAAATGTACTTTGGTGTTTTCATTGTTTTTCACTTAGGCACCACCAAATATGGATCGTCCTCAACATAACGAATAAACTCATCAAAATTGTTATCCATGATATATTAAAATAAATGTTAAATATAAAAATAACTATACCGCTAAACTAACACACAAGCTATCAATGTGACAACACTAATTACTACCTTGACTAAACTGCAATTATGGTAGAACAATAAAATGTAAAAAAATGTTAAATAACATGAATGCTAATGACTACCTCCTTACAACTAACACTATTATTATATATTACAAATCACTAATCACAAGCATTTGAAAGAAGCTACTAACAAAACATACGGCTACAGACACATGCAACATAACCAAAATGTTTTGAATTAGGGAGAGTTGAGGGTGGTCGACGCTTGTCTAAAATCTCTCTCACTTTTCACTCAATAGTTAGAAACATTTTAGTGACTTATTGCGTCTAATTCGTTTCTGAATAAAGTTTAGTATTTAGGAAGTATTAGGACGCTTTCTGAATTCGGCCCTAAGTTTCAAGTATTGCTCAAATACATAACTATAGTAGTAAATTAGTAATGAAATTCTACTCCACGCGTGCTCAGAAACGATTTCTTCTCAAGTCGAGAAACACCTAACAAGTTTCGGTTGTCTTTTTTTATCTATGGTTTTCTTTTTCTTGGTTATAGATTGAATTAGTAGATTTGCGATTTTATAAAAATAACCACAACAAGAAAACAAGTCAATAATTTAAGTTACTTTAAATTTATTGAAAATTAGCATGAACCGATACGACAAAAATAATAAAGATTTTCTTGAATTTGTTGATATAGTGAAAGCAGAAGATGCAAACTTCCAAAAATGCCAATGCCATATATATGCAATATTCGGAAGATTTAAGAAAACTTATCAAAATCCTCTTCTTCTTTTGACGGTGGTCTTCCTCCAGTTTTTAAACGAACGTGGTGCAGCATGGTGTTTACTTTTCGTTTTCTTTAAGTGTTTAATTTAGCGTTGTTTTAAATTCATGCCTAGTTTTTTTAACTGCGCGTGTGTTAAATGTTTTAGTTATTTACAGCTAAATGTTTTTGCTAAACGGTCGTAGCATTTGTTTTCTTGTTTTCTACAATTTGATATTTGACTACTAATGCAGCAAGCAATAGTTTTAAAAAAGGTAAACTATCAAATATTAAATTGACAACTATTTATTAGTTTTAGCCAGTAATATTAGACTCCGCCGAGAATTCCAAAAAACTTCGGTTATCGGTTGGGTTATAGAGATTACTTAAAAACGACTTGACCAAGTACAAGCTTAGATGTACTGGCATAACTGAGTTGTCTGCATGATGTGATGTTTAGAGACCATAAGCGGCAAAGGCGTTGGTCCTCTATTATCAAATCGGTTGAGTACTGGACAGTTCCATATTTAGATTAATGATGATAGGAAATACATTTTTCAAGTATTACAGAATACATGTAAGTTCCTTAAATGAACTGCTCTTTTTGGTTTGTTATAAATTCACAAAACAGAAGACGACGTAGTTGCGTGAGAAATAAGTCAAATTTTAGCTGTAAGACTGCGCAGCTTATGCTTGACTTCTGGCGGAATGCAAACATTCATTATTCGTTGCTCAGGTGTGGTGTTTATAAGAGGGCCTAATACACAATCGGTAAGGGATACAATTTTTGTCATCCATAAACCTTTACTTTATGGATACGTTAATTTAGATAATTCTTCTTCGTGCATCGCATTTAAGCGGGAAAAGGGGCGACAAAAACATATTTTTTAAGTTACCTGTTCGGAGGTAGCATTTGAGGTTAGTGTTTACATGTTTCACACGTGGTTGCGATTTGCAAACATTTCTTGTTTCTTTTAGCCGTTTAGTTTAGTTTGTTACCCCCGTGTCCATTTAACTACGGAGGTTTTGCGTTGGTATTGGTAATTATTCAAACCGTAGCTATCCGGAAAAACGGTGTGATTTTTAATCAAAAAGGGGATGCTAAAATCGAGGGATATCTTTTTGTGTAATATGCTTCTGTAAGGTTTTATTACGTTATTATGACAAGTCGAGCAAGGACGCGTGCTTGTTTTTAGATTATCTGAAGTAAACTTCAAGTAACGCAATGACTCACGAAAGTTGAAGTCTACAAAATTATTAATATATGACATTAAGTATAAGAACCCGATATATATCGAATGCTGTTTCTTCTAACAATTAAAAGGTGAGTATCGTAATCGACTGATGTCGAAGAAGTGACATTCCTTTTCGGTGCTGATAATTAATAGGCCTTCAATTATTTCTCGAAGTTCATTCCTCCTTGTACTTAATTAGTTAAATCGGAACATGTGGCCAAAGCGTGGCGAAACGGCTATCAAATTAATAAAGAAATTACAAAAGAATCCTAACAAACCGGATGCAAATATCTTACCCTGTGCCGAATAAATTACGATAAATTCGTAATTAACTTATAATTTACTGTCTTTCACAGTGGATGTACTTAAAATCTTTGGATCTTAAACGACACAGCCCGTCTTAAGTAGTTGACAGCTTCAAAATGAAATCCGCAACATGTCAGTAACCAGAAACATCGGCAGATGGCGTCAAAACCGGAATATTATTTTAATTCGATATACAGGGTATTACGTTATGAAAATTTCGCACCTAACAAAGTATAGTTAATATCATATCAATTTGAATTGTTGATTAAAACCCCAAATTATTTAATCTCGCTCGTACACTATACGTCAAGCGGTCCGGGTGAGTCTTGATTTGTAACAATACTGTAACGTTTAGTTTTTGCTACTAATGTTTTGCAATTTCTTTAATCATTCGATTAATGTAAAGATGAGTGATTTCAGATCTACAATAATTTTAAATTAATACGATAAGACTACTACAATTTTATGCGCAATTTACACGATATTTGGTTATCAAAACTGTGTAAATAGTTGTTATAAGGACATTTTTATGTAGCGACTACTGTTTATTAGCAATGGCGTAGTCCCATGCTCATATTTCTAGTATATGGTACTTACTTTAGGGGTGTATTGACGACTAAATTTTTAGTCAAAACTTCGCAATTTATTTGTCTCTTTTTCCGTCTTTCTCTCTTTTTTGTTATTAGTTGTTCAGAAATACTAGTCAACAATAAACGAAACTTTAAGTCTGTGATAACTGTGGATAGTTTTATTTCTTCACGCTCAATTGAGATTGCGGGTTCTACGGTATATCCTTTCTGTGGTCCAGATTTTCGCTTTCTAGGAGGCGCAAAGCACCAACTCTCCCGAATAAATTAGATACTTACAATCCAACTTCCGATCATCTACGACGGAAGCTAGATAAAAAGATGAGGATTTAGAGTACGATTTCAACGTTTCTAAGAACTTAGTATTACTTGTTGATATCGGTTTGACATGTAGTTTGATTAAAAGGCGCTACTATTCGTTGTACGTTGACATTCTGCCAGTATAGTCAAACACGCGAAATCTTCTTGCGTCTGTCGACGTAGAAGTTTCTTTTCGAATAATATACGTCACAAGGTTACGTGGGTTCTAATAGTCACGCGTTTTTGTGTTCAAGTTAAACGCTAAACTGCCGATTTTCTACTAAGAGAGCAGGTCGTAAAACCTGCGGTATGGGCAGTACAGGATAATGCACCTACCGTGTAACGGAATCCCAAAACGCAAGAACCAGAAACTAGGATTTGCAATATTAATTACGATAAATTGCACGGCACTCTTAGCGCACAAAAACTATGCATTACATTTTTTATGTCACTACAGGTGAGGTTATTATAATGGTCTTATTGCATGATTTGAAAAAGAATTATTTGGGCAAACACATTTATGGCGCTACGCTAATAAATCAAATTCAGGAATGTGCAGGAGAAAGCGTTTATAAACCCAAAGAGTTAGTGGTAACCCTTTTAGGCCTAAATTAAGTTTCTAAAATAAATTAAAATACTAATAGTATATTTGCGTCTATTGTCAATAAGGATAGAATTGGACCGGGTTGAGCCGGGCTTTAATAGAAGCCCGCCGGCCCGGCACAAATCTAAAAACTATATAACCGGTCCAAAATCCGGCTCGAATTATTTTTCTATAGCCCGACCTGATGACCAGCCCGAAATTGGGTCGGCCGGGTTAAAACCCGGATTTTGGAAGTGGACCGATAAAATCAAAACTAATCATCTGCCAAGGTCGACCTAGTTGAGGTCTTTGCCCCACAAGTCCCGCTGGCAATTTTTGCTCTAGCTTCTGTTGAGCACAGACGCGACACGAACGCACGTAATTTGAGACGCCTGCCCTCATTGTTGACCAGTAATAACGGTGATGTAACTTCCAGTATGTTTTGTAAATACCGAGATGACCAGATGTCAGATTATCTTGCAAAATTCTACTACGATAGCTCTTTGGCACAACGAGTTTCCAGTAATTCTTTTCCATGGAAAGTTCCGCTATAGCGCATTTCACATATTTGTATAGTTTTCCTGCTGCAAAAACTGGTTTTCTGCTGGTGTTTTATGAATACTGTTAATTATTGGTACAGCGCATGACAGAAAATCTGGAACAATATGGTCCTTGCATTTTCTGTGAACTGCTTCGTAGTCAAACGGTTGCAGGCGCAATGCCCACCTGCCCAAACGTCCAGTAGGGTCTTTTAGGTGATCTAGCCATAGCAACGAATATTGGTCCGTGACAACGATGAACCGAGTGCCTTCTAACTAATGTCTTAACTTCTGCACTGCCCAAATTGCACTAAGACATTCCCGTTCCGTCGTTGAATAATTTCTTTCTTGTTTTGATAAGGACCTAGAGAGAAATCTGATTACCTTTTCTTTGCCTTGAATGGTCTGTGTCAACACGGCCCCTATCCCATACGCAGATGCGTCTGTTTGGAGAACAAAGGTTTGATTAAAACCTGTTCAGTTTAAGGGCTAGGGATATCAAGAATACCACGTACCTTATTTGGGTCAACTCAAAGTCCGTATTTGTCTACCACATATCCTAGGTATTTCAACTGGGGTTGACAAAATTTGCATTTATCTTTACTAACTGTCAGCCCTGCCTTGATAACTCTTTGAAAAACTATGTCCAAAACACGTAAATGGGTCTTGAAATCTGAAGATATAACGATAATATCATTCAAATACACCATCACGAACGGTTCTAAGTCGGCTCCTAATACTTTATCAATTAATCGTTGAAAAGTAGCTGGTGCATTAGTTAACCAAAGGGCATTCTCTTGAATTGGTACAATCCTTGACCAGGCACTGTAAAAGCCTTTAATTCTCTGGCTGGGTCTTTTACGGGCACTTGCCAATACGCCGATCGAATATCTAATTAACTTAAGTATTTTGCGTTACATAGACGGTCTAAAATAACGGATATGTAAGGAATGGGATACGCATCTTTCTTTGTAACTTTATTTAGTTATCGATAGTCCACACAGAATCTATATTCACCTTTTTTGGTACAAGTAATACTGGGCTTTACCAAATACTATAAAAAGGTTAAGTCACATCCAGCTCTAACATTTTTTGTAGTTCCTTATTTATAATTGCTTGCTTTTTTGGAGTAACAAGATAATATCTTTGTTTAATAGGACTACTACTACTACGGTTGTGTAGACTAACATTTCTCCAATTATATCGAATTTTTTATCCAACATATAGTGCAAACTTTAGCGTTCTTGTTTGGAAAGATCTAGTTGTTCGTTTATTGCACAAAGATTATTTTCTGGCAGACGATCTATAATATGCCATACATCTCGTTTAAGATCGGGTATTATATTCATAAATTTCCAAAATCTAGGCCTAGAACTAGAGATTGTGGAAGTTCTGGTATAACTAAAATTGATAAAAGTTGAGTTCGGTTTTCAAAGTGATTGGCATTAATACAGTTCCTTTAGAGGTGCACATTGAACCATTTGCGACAGAACATATGGGTCGATTGGTTCAGTCCGGATTGTTGAAGGAATTCCCAACCGTCTTTGCCAACCAAAGTGCAGGTTGCAGCGGAATCTAAAAATCCTGATCTACCCAGAATATTAACCTTTAAATATGGCCTTTGGTCTCTATAAGCGTGAGAAATAATAAAATCCAAAAGTATTTTATGTTCAAAGTTACTGTTCCTAATATGGGTCGAATTTTCTAAATTTGCCGGGAAACTAACTCGACCATTTAATATCAACTCCTTGAGTTTCCCAAACACTTGGAGCACGTGCGGACTGTAACGTCAGGCGCGCCACATTTGTAACAGTGCATTTTAGGCAGTAGAGTGCACTTCTGCACGGAAGGATGTGGATCTTGAAGAGATATTAAATCTGTCTCAACTGCAGATATACGACTAGGAAATCTAAGTTTTCAATAAGCTAAATTTGGTTCTAATGTATGAGCTAAGTTTGTAGGCAGTGGACGGAATCTTTGAATACGGTCGTTTACGTTCTCTATGTTTTGATAAATCCGTACTAGTTCTTGTATGGAAAAAACGTAATTTAACGCTAATGCTTGTTGAAAACTAGGTAATAAATTGCGCCGTATAATATCTAGTCGAGTGTGTTCGGATGGTTTATCGGACAAACGTCTGTTCTTTGAGTACGGTTTCTAATTTCGTCCCACAACCTGTGTTCATAATCACACGATAAAAATGTAAACATTATTTTTTTAACTAAATCTTTCCATTTATTTAGATTGTCTCTTCCTGCTCGATACCAATGCAAAGCTTGTCCGGAAAATAACTCCACAGCTGAATGAAATAATTCGTGATGAGAATGATTTCGAGCGATTCTAACTGTTTCAACTCGTGCTAAAAAATCCAAAACGCTTATTTCGCCATTGTATGTCAAATTCCATTTATACAAGTACAGGTTATTGCGGTAAGTAAAATCATCAAACTGAGGAGCGGAAGTTTGGGTACGAAACAAGTGACTAGGTCGGTTTTCAGTTGTCTCAAATCGCACCCGTTGGTCTGTTCTACCAACAGTACTTTGAAAATCATTTCTACTAGGAGAAGATGCAGCTACAGGTGTTGATCGTTCGTTTACTTGAAGTGTTATTATATTATCTACAGGAATGTTCTTCTTATATATCTAAGAGGGACATAACTCCTCGCGGTTCTGTTCTAGTGGAGGTTTGAGTATGCGCATCAGAACTAGTTGTCGGGGTTACCAAAACATCTAAAGCGGAACACAACCGTTTATGCTGCTGAACCAATGTAAGCCAAAGAAATTTCTGTTCTGAATGTAGAGCGGAGACACGGTTCAATCTTCCTTTAACATGAAGTAAACGTGTATGATTGCGTTCGTGCTCGTTACATGCGTTTTGGCGATCAAATTTACCTATATCTTCTTGTAGATCAGTTAACTTCAAACTACATTTGGCCAATTCATCATTAGGAGGTAAGTGAATATCTTCTCGTACTGATTTATTGATTGCCTCTCTCAGCTTTGTCTTATTTTCAGCGATAGTAGCGCCATATGATGCTCCGCGTATGAACAGTTCGTTGATTAATTCGTCTTGCTTTAATCTATTAACTTCTATCTTGACAAATAAAGTAGAGGATTAGAATAAAATAAAACCAAAACCTATTTTTAACTATGTGAGAAAAATAATTGCTAAATCAGCTGCAAACATTTCATTTGTAATATGAAATTCGAAAAGTTTAAGTTCGTAATTTTCTTAGTTGTCGCTTTATAATCTTCAAATAAATCGTATTTAATTGAGTAAACATGAAAAATGTCTATTGTTATGTAATACAGAAGAACTCATAGTATCTAAAAACTCTGGGGGTATAAGATAAAAAAGAAAAGATTGTAATAAATGTCCCACTCAATTTCATTCACGTACGTTATCGGTGTTTCATCTCAATCTTGTTTATAAGTCTCGTAAAATTTATACTGTACAACTAACACTAATTGGTACAAAAAATGTTAATAATTGTTTTGTATTTGAATATAACCTAAACTGTTCAACATGCAAAGAGAATGAGACATGCATGTCTAGATCCTCTTTATTGAGTTTCGATGTGTACGGTCAGCAATTTGAATAAATGAACGGGCAAACTTAGAACATTCCATCGTATTTAAGTTTGGTCGACTAGTCCCTTGGGTCATACAAATTACCTGATTATACACTAGCTCGTAATAAACCTCAGCTTGTATACAGATCTGATCGGTATTACGTTTAATACACTCCTATTCAATGTTTACAGGCCATGCTTCTACATCCTTGTAAGGAACAACATGTTATTTAAACTCAATTTGGCTTACTTAATCAAATACTGTAAATATAATACATTGCGAAGATTACATTTTAGTAAAGTAAAGATCTTTAAAGTTGCATATACGAAATAATTCCTTATACTATGTATAACAAACCAATGTTGATTGTAAATCTTTACGCTATTTAATATTATTTATTTTTACTTTAAAAAAAGAAGCAATTACTTTAAAACTATCTTAACCTCGGTCCAAAGACAGGTAATTTTGCATTAGTGTAAATTATTTGAGTAACAATTAATCGCTTTTTTAATTTATAAGCTGTGTGTTGTTAACCTTAGAGTCGAATATTTATTTAATGTACGTAAACTCAACATACTGTTAACACACCATCTCTATGTTAACCAAAAAAATTGCTTTCAAATTTTAAATTGCTTCTTTCGTAATTTAATTTATTTCGCTACTTAATGGATATGCAAAATTTTAATCTGTTTTTTTGTATTTTTTAAATTAAAAAACGATGTTTATAAATATCAGAATGTAAAATCATAACTACAAAAAACTTCACTTTTTATTGCAAAAGCAAAGTAATGGATTAACTGTAATAGAATCTTATGTATTTTCTTTAGAAACTAACTTTTTTTTATTTTAAAATAAATAGTAACGCAACGCAGTTGCTTAAATTACATTTGCAACTAAAGTGGTTTGATTTGTTATTACACTAATTGCGTTTTTTTATATGATCCAATTTCCTACTTGAGGTTATCTTTTTTGTTAATACAGTGCTTACTTCTGTAATAAGCACCAAATATAATTTACTGAAACGTAAATTAAGATGAAAATATTTAAATTTTTTTACCAGTTTATAATACATATACAGGGTGTATCTGAAATATGACTACAAACTCAAGGAGTAGTTTGCTTGTGGCGTTAAATGAAAATTTTTCCTTTGATGATTTATTCTAAAAAGGCCCAGTTTTGAGATATTTGCAATTTAAGCTTTCAGGCCGGTCCTGACGATAGTCTAAACAAATGGAAATTTGTTTGTTGATTGTAACTATGCGATAAATGATGAGAATAAAATAAATGCTGTAAAATCAGTAAAACGTATTGATGTATTGTGTTAATTATTATTTTCTTTAATTTTCCATCATCTACAAAATCAATTGTTAATAAAATAATTCTAAAAAATATTAATGTTTATTTATTAGCATTATTATCGACATAGCTTAACGAAATGTATTTTGTGTACACGATCGCGTTTATCTTTGCTTGTAACCAAAACAAGACTTCAGTAATTACATGATATTGATGATTTATTTATGTTTCGATTTTTTAACGAAGATTTTTAGTTGATGCTACGTGATTCGTGTAAACGTACTCGTATTTCATAATTTTTAATTAAAATTTTCTTTATTGTGTACAACAATAATACTGTTTTAATGTAAGGTAAGTGTAAACCACCACACCACACGTAGATTGTAGGTTGAGCAATATCCTAATAGACAGTTGCTTTCAATAAACTTTATTTTGGTCTGTTCGCAAGGACTTGAAAAAACTGGAAGTGTTCTTCCTACCTAAAAAGGCCGTGGTTGAGAAAGACCACCATATGTATTAGCAACGGAAGAAGAATAAATCTTTTCAATAAAATCAAAACTTTAATATTTGTTTTTCTTCAATGCATGTGCAGATATTGTAAATTGTAAAATATTGGACACGAAGCAGCACTAGAGAAATAAGCCGCGCAGATAACGTGTCCCATAGTACACCACATCGTGTTTTAAGAAATTATTCTTTGTGCCCTTACCATGTTCAACGAGTGTAACAGTTAACCAACGTTGATTGTGAATCGTTTTGTGAGTGGTCGCAGCGTCAAAAAGTTTTTGACCCTGACTTTACAACCAAAAATTATTTTCAATAGAACACGGGCGTTGGGCCTCAAAGGGCCCGGCGACATACGTTACTGTTTGAACATTTTTATTTAAAAAAATACACTGATGTATCCGTATCGTGCTAAGAACCGGGTTATTAGAGCTGCCGCGTCGTTCTAATACTTATAGGTATACTTTACGACGTATCCGTGTTGTAAATAGATTGCAAAGCCGTGTTGTTAAAAAAAAATTTGCATTGTCTTCAAGTTTTGTAGTTTAGTTAAAACCCAAATTAATTGCGTTTATTATTGGAACTACCAATTATCTATGTATTAGTTAATATTTATTCCTTTGTTATCTCCTACTGCTGATGAGCCTCAAAAAGGCGAAACGGCCGTTCAGTAGTTCACTCTGGTGGCGTTTGCACAATTGCATTGACATTGCTTACCCCCAATGTCATTTTACGTTGTGGTTTTATCCTGACGAATTATTCAAAGTTGATTTTGAATTTCGCGGGTGTTAAACTAATTCAACGTGTTTTCCGTCGTTTATAGCTATTTATAATTATTTATAATATTATTTGACATTGTTCTAATTTTATAAAAAACAATTTGATATTTACAGTCTCTATTGTATAATACGAGTTTATTCTTGATTGCACTTGCAAAAAATTTTACAGCGTGCACGTGTAAAATTATTGTGTTCAGGGATTAAAATGTAAATGCACATTTATTTGAAGAAATTGACGCGTTTTATTTACAAATTCTTTTTTTTTCTGTTTAGTGTAGCAATACGAAAAAAATTAGTTTGCGAATGAATATTTGTTGTATTTGGTAGAATTTTAATTTTGTAGGTATTTTAAAAATAATATTAACTTCTAAATTAATAAATGAAATAGACAAAACAAAATTATTAAAAAATACTTTAGAAAACTTTAAAACTTTTTCTAACTGCATTAGAAACAAAAATTTTGCATCATAAATTAAAGAGAAAGCTGCTACATTAGCGGAAAAATGGAAATTATTGACAGAATTTCCAGAAAAACAGTTGTATCGTCATAAAATCCTTTTTTTGAGAGTAAAAATTACCATCGAATTGAAAGGCGGAAAGTTCATTTGATTAAATTATTAAACAAAATAAAACACATAAAGAAACAAAAATTCATAAGACAGTATTTTTTACCACAATAACATTACTTAATAATCATATTAACACTTACGACATGTTTTATCACCTGCGCCTTTTTGTAACCGCACCACATTTATAGTAGTTTTATTTGTATAACAAAATGTTAAAATGTACTTTGAAGTGAAACTATTTTAGCGTGGGTAAATCTGAAACTTTGATAAGTATCAAAAAAAGATTAATATGGTCCAGTTTGGCTTCGAACCCAATGGCCCACAGAGATTTTCTCGATAACTTGGCTGCACAATTCGAGCCTGGAAACACTTTATGAAAGAGTACATTTATGTACTCATTTTTGGTCTAAAATTATAATTTTTCATTAATAATTTTTAGAAAAATGTTAAACTGTAAGAACTTTGGTTTACTTAGTTTACAAGGTTAATTTCATTACCAAATTATGTGTACAAAATTTAAACTACACGAACTACTGTTTATTGTACCAAGAATTCATCAAAATTGCATTTAGAATTAAGACCGCTTTGGGGTAATGTGTAGAACGTTTATTTGGTATGAACCGTATTTTTATTATTTTTACATAAATATACAAAACTGCGTTCGTATGTGGCATTACAATGCAAAGAGCAAAAGTCGACTATATAATGCAGGTGTACTAAGCTTGTAACGAAACGAATATAAAGTCCACCATTTTGAACAAATTGAATATAAATTTTAAAATGGTGCATGTACTTTACCCGTATCCGTGTATATCCTACCAGCGCCACGACGACCCCCGCTCTAAACACGGCCCAACACGAAGGAAAAAGGATAAAAAAGCGGCTGCCCTGTCTAGGTTGGGATCTTTTCTTTTGCGTCCGAAGCCATCTCTAAAGAGAGCTGGAACCTACCGAAAACAATCTCCGAACCTGAAAATTAACAGTGAGTTTACTAATAATTTAATTAACAACCACAGCCTGTACCTGGAACCTTTGTTCGACTTTATTAAATCCCGACCGACCTGCGTTTCACCTGTCGCAACAAACAGCGAATCATTTTCACGCATTTGCATTAATCCGTCCGTATATTCCGTAAGCGTTGTTTTGTGGATTGTTGTATTTTTTATCCTTGTTGGTAATTGTCTAGCACCTGAGGTTATCGGTACGTAGAGTGCTCTAGCGCTCGCCGTGGATGTCAAAGGGGTTCTTCATTATCACTGGATAGTTACATACTGCACCTTGGTCGACCCGGATGAGTAGTCCTTAGAGATTTGTTCGTAGAGTACCTTAGTGCTCGCCGTAAGTGTTTAAGGTGGTTTTATTCATCTCTCGAGTTGTATGACAATAACTTTATGTAACTCCGTACCTGTGACAAACAAATACAACAGAAATCCGTTTTGTTACCGAGTCGTGTTACATACTTTATAATTACATATTGAAGTCCGTTTTATTCCATTTGATGCAGTCATTTGCACCGCCAGTTCAAGGTCCATTTGCGACCTTGGAAATTATAGAAAAAGCCGATCTAATATTAATTCTTTTAAACACGTGGAACTAATTAAATTTGATTCTTAATAATCCGCCGAATCAACCTGTAAAGTCCAGAAATTTTCAACATGCCCCCAGACGTTGAAATTGTTTTTAAATAAAAAATAAAGAATAGTTATACAAAACAAACAAATTGAACAAGCATTTTTTTAAATTGACAGTATCAGATATACAGTAAATCAAACAATAGTTCACTGCACTGATCAACGACACAGTTTATAAATAGCTCAAGTGATTATCTCATCAGCAGTTCGAATAGTTGCCATTCTTGCTATTTCATCGTTTCTAGTGTTGACAAATTCAATGCGCTCAAGCCTCCATTTTAATGTAGGAAGGTTGCTATCCATTATTAGAACCATAGTGTTCGGTTCTAAATTAGCTGCCTTGAACGCTATTTTATACGACGTTGGATCTCAATTTCAAATTCTTTCGCCCATCTTTGACAAAATTGATGTTGCGTTTGTTGTATGCGTTGATACATAGATAGTCTAGATTGTGAAACATCAAACAATGGTGGGTCAGGTAACCCAACTAACGGTCGTCCAATAAGGAAAAGCGAAGGACAAAGAGAATGCAAGTCTTGAGGATCAGATAAAAGCGGTGTTAACGGGTGTGAGTTTGAGAGCAAACAAGGTGTTAATAAACAGTTATTAATAATCCTTTTTTTAAAGTAATTTGCACGATTTTACTCCTGCCTCCCACAAACCGCCCAAATGAGAACTAAACGGAGGAATAAATTTCCACGATATGCTATCATTTGATGTTATTTCAGATATACTCGTTTCGTCAGTGATTAAAAATTTACCTTTTTTTCAGTTCTGATTTAGCCCCAACCAAGTTTCCGCCATAGTCGGAAAAGAATTTATTTGATTTTCTTCTACGTGCAACAAAAAGCCGTATACATAAAATTAGCTTCGAAGTGTAAGGCTTTAGTCGAGAAACACACAAAAAGACATATATCGGATTTGTACGTCTTAGTGCCCTTCTATCTAGAATTTTTTTACAATATTTGGTCTAGCATAATCTATACCTACTTGAGTGAAAGGAAACGAAGGAGTTACGCAAGTGACTGGAGGATTTCGCATTAACGTATTGCTAAGCCTGGGGGAAGCTTTAAAACATCTAACACATTGACGAACAATTTGCTTAGCCAAGCTGCGACTGGAGATGGGACAGAACATTTGCCTAATTCAAGATATTCAAACAAAAGTCGGATGAAATCTGCGTTTGTATGTCGCATTATAATACAAAAAGGGAAAGTTGACTATATAATGCAGGTGTTTAAATCTTCAACCACCAGTGTTCACCCTTTCCATCACACATTTAAACATAAAATAAACAATTTCCTACAACCGCTTTGTATGACATGTTTTATTAATTTTATTAATATTAACAATTAAAGCAGATTAAACAGGGATTACTGTAGAAAAAATCATGTATGGACCACATATATACACCATAAAGCAACCAATGGAAAAAAAGCTCGCAGAGATGTTTATCATTGACGTAAGATTTATGACTTAATACCAAAACAAACAGTACGAGACAAAGTGGAATAAATAGACATTGAAAAAGAACTAACAAAAGTAGTAAAAAAAACAACACTACACCAGTAAAAACCAGCGCTAAAAGAGATAAAAAATTGTAAATATTTAAAGTACTATTAAAAAGATTATCTACGTTTCCAACACTACTTAAAATTGATTCTCAAATAAATCCTAAAAAAGGGAAACATATATGCAATTCCAGTGCAAAAAAGTTACTTATAAATAAGAGGGGGGGGGGCATAAAATTATAAAAATTTATTTTTTTTATTTTTAAATTGTAATAGTGCGAAAAATATGCATCTATAGAAGGTAATAAAGTAGATTTTTTTTAGAATTTTTTACTGTCTCCGCATGATAATTAAAATTTTTAAAAATTTTGTAAATACCCACCAAAGTTTACATATGGTGAGTGTGGTAAAAACACAATATAAAAGTTAAATTTGTAATTTTTAATATAATCAACAATCATAGCTCTCATTACAAATAAAAAATCTATTCTGGTTTTATTCTCAAATGTATGCATTATTTTTCGAGTTCCTAGTTTTGTTTTAATGAGGCCCACTCTTGCTTTCTTTGTGCATAATTTAGACAAAGCTTCCGTTCTAATCTTTACAGAAGGTTACACAGCTTGGGTATGACTCGGAAGGCTTGTTTTCCGCACCGGATTGTATGAAAACCTTAAATTCCATATCGGATACATGTTTTTAAAACGGTGTGTTACGTGCATAAATTTAAATAATGCACTACCCTGTATATTGGTTTAATTAAAAATTACTTTTCTGTTTCTCGACGCCATCCATCGGACCCGTTGGTCTCTTCGTATTGAGTAGACGATATCCGGTGAGATACGGGCATTTTGACTTTAACATCGTTCACGATATAACCTATGTCTGCGTGAATTAAAAATCGTTTTCTTAAAACATCCACGTGTTGGGACACAATGGGTAATAAAAGTATTCTTCTTTAACTAATTTAATCCACGCAGGGTAAGTGGTTTTTGTTCTTTTTTTTTTGATTGAGGGTTATTTTTATGTCTTTTCGTTAGCGCCATGTGCTACCTCCTAAGTATGGGTGTTCTTGTCGTAATTTAAAATCTACAAGGGAAAATTATAATCGGAAGCTGTAGACCTAAGAACGCGGCGATACAAGGGCAGAATTGCTATGCGGAGGCAATTAATACCAGTAATTAATATCACCTTGTTCGGAAGAGCCTAAGTACCGGATACGATTGAATTTCTCTTCGGAGGGAATAAATTAATACCATCGTAGACGAAAAGACATTGTAACAGCATACGATAAGTTGCGGTTCTACTACTTTCTTTTAAATGTTTCTTTTACTTGTTGCAGTTTGTGAGTCGCCAGGTAGACACGATTATTTTCAGGAAGTTTAATTACATGAAGCCAGTAGGAAAATGTTTTCTGAAGGTAACCCTGAATTTGGTAAGTCAATTTTTGATTTTAATTATTCGCTGTCGCTACGGTGCTACTCATGAATAACTATATTTACTAATCGTGTCGAAACGTTTGAATTGATTTGTTTCTTATTATTGTTACTCAATTAGTTTAAGTAAATTACTATCGCATGCTGATTACGTCAACTGTCAATTATCATTAGTAATGTAATTTACTTATGAAGATTTTTATATGTTCTGGTGGTTACATTTTTGTTTTACGTGTAGTGTAAGTTGCCGATACTTCTGTTATTTTACTAACTACATATATTTGTACTCGGACTAGAATTATTCATTGTTATGCTATCCACTTATCTTGTAATTGTTATTGATTCAAATTTTAATCTATTTATCCTTATAGAGTAATTAAAGTGCAATTGTTGTTAACGATTTAGTTTCTTTCTTTGTTTCCTCCCGCTTTACGAACCTTAACAATTTTGTACAAGCTTCGAGCCTCTTGTGCTGATCTAGCAGGAGCTATTTCAGCAAACAACAAAAGATCTGGCGCCCTTTAAAATAAAGTAACTTGAACCTCCCCTCTCTCCAACAGGTATAGTTTCAATCCTACAGTGAGTTGGCCGTGCAGGTTCGTAAATTACTAGAAGCTTGTAGCAGGTGGTTTGGTTATTGCCAGTTAATGAGATTAATGTAAGATGCAGCTGCTAAATTCAATTGGGATACTTCAAATACTCTTGGAGTTAATGATTGCGACAGTTTACGTGCCTTTAAAACTTGACAAGCACCTAGCTCTTAAACATGTTACTGTTCATCAGATAGCTTTGCGATAATAAGATTTTTTGGATGAGAAAAATAACAGTTGGTTTCAATGAAATAAGTTTAAATAGATGACGTGCTCCATTCTTGCAGGACGGTTGATTTTTAATGGCAAACCAGGTTGGTGCGTAAACTTTCACTACAAATGTCTCCAATGTAATTAGCTTTATTCATGGCTATTATGTTGATACATACAAACGTAATATACGATTCACGCGTGTTAACCACCAAGCATGTGATAATTTTTTTTATATTTCCAATAATCATTTTCTTTGGTCTGTTGAAAGACTGTTTCTTTTTATGCACTTTTTTTTGGACAAACGCACAAACTAAAATCTTTACACTTACACGATGATATGCCAAATAACAGCGTGCTTTCCTATTCAAAACCTTCTGGTTGTTTTTAGTAATTCTTTTGATAGATTTTGAATGGTATGCTTTCAGAATTTATATTTATATTATATTTATTTTTGATATCTCGGCTATTTCAAAAAACTGGATTGTTGAGATTTTTCATCTGACATTTTAATTGGTATCTCATCTATTGTTATGTTATGTTGTCTATGTTACTGCAGTGCCAAAGGCGATATGAGCTGAACCAAGTTTGTCCCATAGCTACGCCCATTAGGACAAAGAAATCAAGGTCAATAGAAGGGTAGTTATTTTTTTATTCTCTATAAACCCATTGATTAAATTTTTACTAACATTTTTATAATGATCTGTTCACTTTGTCTTATATGCGTAAATCGAAAATTTTTTGAATTTTTAACAATTTTGCGGAAGCTGATGCACTTCTCCGATTTCAGTAAAATGTTACAGTTTAATTTGAACCTAAGACACGTTTTCCGCATGATTAAAAATCAGTATTAAAAAAAATTTTTGCTCTACCCTATTATACACCCTAAAATTCGTTGATGATTATATCGAAGCAAATAATTCATCTATAATGTGCGAAGGTTAAACCACTGTTTTACACTTTTTTTTACACTTTTACACTATAAAATAAAATCGGTACTTAGTACAAACGTTTTAGTTGTGTAAATTCCATTTAGTAAAATTGACTGCTTTAAACGTGGTAATCTGCTAAACTTCTAGTTTGAGTTGTTTTTAACAGTTTTTATTTATTTATTTTTGTGTGGAAAAATTTGTTAGATGTTATTTTTTTTTTAATTTTAGGTTGGCGTTACTTACAAAACGTTATTTAAATTCATCGTAACTCTAAGAAAAGATTTACATAAAACAAAATAATGTATAAACATTAAACTTAGTTAACATCAATATCATTAATTAATTACGTCAATATTGCTATAATTTTAATTGATTTAAATTTTGCTATGAGTATGGCGTTCTTCCTCTTCTAGTTTTAGCGAATCATGACCCACGCATTTTGTATAATAAAAGTTAATTACTTGACGTCTTCGCATTCAATTTTGCTATATTCTTGATGTTTGTACTATAGAAAACTATTTTTATAATAATAAGAAAGACGATAATTTATTACAGTAACAATTTAATAAAAACTGTCTGATGTATTTGTTGTGATATAGTGAAATCATTTAATATAACATTTAATAAACCACTTAGTATTTGCTGCAAACGTAAGTGTTTTTAGCAAATATTTTTCTTTAACAAAAAGTTTTACTATATTCTGTAAAATATCTATCCCTTAAAATTAAAGTTATCATAAACAATCTAACAAATTTCTAGAGTGCGTGCGTTTATCTAAGTCCACGTATTTACTGAAAAACTATGATTCCGTTTTTTGATGTGATTTTTTTATAGCGACATTTCACAACAAAAATTACTTATTTGGGGTAATTATGAATGTTTTAAAATATTTTTTGTCGGTAAAAGTGACTATGTCGTATTTGGTATTCTAAAAATCTGGTTTTAAGGACAGCACATCTGGTAGTTGAAAAAAGGATTTTGGTGGACATATGCCGCTAAGACTGCATGTGCTATTGTGCTGTTGTAGATATCCTCCACCTGTCAATACAGTTTTTTTAAATAATGTTTTTTCGATTTTATTTCACACGCACGCGAGCTATAGTATGTCGCAAAATATTTAACCTTACGGCAATTAGGGCACGTGCGAACTCTGCAATTTGCCAATCTGTATTGAAATCTTCAATGCGATCAATATGTCACTATGAAATAAAATTGAAAATTGCGTCGTTATTAATAAATTTGAAATAACAAATAAAAACTTAATTGCTATTTACATAATTTTTGTTTGACTATTTTATTGTCATTCAATTGATTCTAAATTATGAATAAAAATAACGATTTTTTATCTATAAGTAAATATTCTATGTTATAATTACATTTTCTAACATTTAAATAATTAATAAAGCATGTTAAATAATAATAATTAGAAAAACTAAAAGTATGTGTAAGTTAATAAAAACATTTAAAAATAAGCATACAAGCTTATTATCCAGAAATATATTTAAAAACGTAAATTGTTGATCAATTCAAACTGAAAACAGAGATTTTTGTTTGTTTGATATACATTTTAATAAATAACTATAAAATGTTAATAAACAAATTCAAAATAATAAATTTTAGCTGAATATTGTGTTAGATACAATAGCATTCGAATTAATGTAGAAATAAACACTTTAAGTTATACGTAGAGTATTTATTTAAAAACCAAAAACTAAAGAAAAAAGAATTCTACAAACAATTTAATTAAATTGCTCAGTTTTGTAGAAAACAATTTACAAAAATTGCAATAAAACTATTGTAATACTTACAAAAAGTACTTTTGTAAATTGTAACAATCAGTATTCTTTTCGTTGATGATGATAACATAGCAATTGAAACACGTTAGATTTTTATAAAGTTTTTGTGGTATTTGGTATTGTGATTTTTGTTTAAATTGATCTGTTTAGTTTACACAAAATAATATGAATATTTAAATTTTTTAGAAGCAATGATAAAAACCGCTATTGAAACTATTTTTAAGGAATTTGTGTAATTTACATACAAGTTGCAAGTTAACAAATATAAATATTTTGCACGTGCAATTCTTATTAAAATTTACTACGTAAGTTCAGTGGTTCGCAACACAATAAAATTCATAGCCAGTACGTACATACATAGATCAAAGAAATTCTTATTATTCTGGCGCTGTAATGTGACTGTAAACATTTTAATTCTGAGAATGATACATTTAAATTATTTTGATTTATTTCGTGTTCTAAAATTCTCAATACGTAGATTAGGTGGTAAATTAAATTTAAATATATTGTTTCTAGCACATTAACTACATTTAAATTCCATTCAATTACATTGTGAGTTACCTTCTCACATACATAATATAGACACACAGGAATTTTTTAAGAAGAAGTGATAGAATGCTATAGGAATTTGCATTACTTTTTTTATCTTTAAGAAAACGGTTAATTGCACACTAACAATAACTGTTATTCGTCAAGGCATTAAAATTTTTATTGTACGGTTGTAACCTTTTGAGGGAATTGTGTAAATATTTTCGTAAAAAAATTGTCATTTATTAAATTAAATAATTATAGTTGTCCAATAAGAAAAATAATTGCATTAACTTAGATTAGCATATAACAAACAAATAATTTCATTTTTATTTATAGAAACAGTAATTCTACATAATTAGACTGTGTAAAATGAATAAAATAAGTTGCCGTTTCGCACTACTTTCCAAATTTCAATATTTTCTAAAAGTTTATAAAAAAATATTAATTTAAAATTAACCTAATTAATCTTACCGTAATTTTAAGTTGTTTTCAGATTACAAACGTTGTAATACCAACACAAGTATTGGTAATGTTTAACAAAATACTGTTTATATACATTTAGGTTTGAAAACATTATCAAAATTTCAATACGCCTAAAGCAATGTTTACCATAAAACAAAGTAATAAAGTATTGAGAAGAGCTATCAAAGAGTATGAATAAATACTGCAGATGTAACGACCTGTATGGTAATTCGCCACCAAGAATGTACAAACTGTTTTTGATTTATAGTCTAAAATGCATAATATGATTTAGTGTACATAAAAGATACTCAATTTATGCACTACGATTGTGTTAAACTTCACGAGCTTAAATGTACGGAAATGTGAAAACAATAGCCAAGATACGAGTTTATCGTGATACAAAATAAATGAATATTAACCAAGTAAGTTTACTTTAATTAACATATTAATTTAAATTATATAAACAAAGGTGAAGGGTTGATTAAGGAAATGATGTTAATTTATCGTTAAGAAAAGTGTGAAACATTCCGCGCGGCGCTGAGTTCTCTGCTGGAATCCATGTAACAATCACCTTTATCTCTCCAAGTCGACTACCAAGAGTGGTAAGTATAATAAAACCTGTTAATAATTTCTCTGGCCTACACGTACACATTTATATAATCAACTAAAATGCAAGGACCATTTTATTGGTCACATTTGGAAAAGCTTATTCGTTCCGTTTAAAACGAACCAAACACTTCTTATTGATGTAATTTACGTGTGTGGCCGTTAAGTGTTAAATTTACATATATACATATATCCTCAACATCATTTCAATGACTCATTTAAATAAGGCTAAAACCGGATTCAAGAACTCATTAGGCAAGTGTTTTAATAAAAAAATTATATTAATTATATTAAATGGCTTGTACGACAGGTATCTGACGTTTGGGTTTGTTACTCGAAAACTTATTTTTATATAATGACAATTGTATGTATTTGTAAACAGATTAGTATCTATTGTCAATGTTTTATGATCATTTTTGTTATGTACTGCGGTCATAAAATAGCAAACAACTAAAAAAACGTAACCTTTATCACGAGCTCAATAAATATATATCAACTAAACATTTTGTTTATTTTTATCTTTGTGATCTTTCTAATTCTTAAATGTATAAATTTTGAACAAAAATGCTAATGTCTTTTCTATTAACAGTACTTTTGTAAATGCATTATAACATTTATCATTTTAATGCCTTTTGCCTACTTTATTTAAATAAATATTGTTCTACCACTGCAATAAAAAGAAGAATACAATAATAAATATATTGGTGACTACGTAAGTAACTAAAGTAGTTTTAAAAAAAATGTATTTTAAAAAAGACTATAAAAGTATATTATAATGAAAGTAGTTTGCATTTTTAAAATATAAATATAGGAAACGAATTGCTTGTACCATAAAAATCAAATTAAAAAATATAAGGAACATAAACGATTTTAAAGGTATTGCTTTAAATTTAAATAAATGGAAATAAACGTATTAAAATAAAACGTAGAAGAAAGTGTGAATTTTACGCTAAAAAATTATTGTCGGAATAAACTAATAGATTGCAACTACTGAAAAACTGAAGCAATCGATTGTATAATACCTTAAGCTTTACACTTGATAAGTAACTAAAGCTGAAGATTTTTTCCTTCATTTTTATGGCAGTGGAAAGTTTTATAACGCGCAAAAAGTTCAACAGTTTTACTATTGACCTTGATTTGGTTTTTTTAACCTCTCGTTGAATGTCGTTTGTCGACGACAATTAATAGATTCCTTAACCAGTTGACTTTTTAATTAGTTTTTTGTCAATGCATAAAGGTTAAATTGTTTAAAAGTAATAAGATTAAGTTAGAGTTCACGAAATTTGTAAAGAGCCTGTCACGTGATATGTGCAGTACACGAAACACACACGACGAATCCATTCTTACGAAATGAAGTGTGTTTTGATCTAATAATCAATTCACGGTTGCTATTGCTTTTTTTGTAGAATGTGTGTTGTTTGTTTAAGTTTTGAAATTTTGATTAGTGCTAAAATGTACTTTTCAAGCCAACTCTGCAAGTAAAATATTTGCTATATACACCACTGTTTCATTGGCGTTTTGCTACACCATTGTTTTTTGAAAGTCGCGTAAAAACACTCCGTCCACAGGTTCTTTACAGATAACGCAAACTCTAATTAATTTGGTAATTCAACGCTCACCACTAGTTGCTAGACAGCTTAAGATTATGATAAAGTTGCTCCCTGATCAACTGCTCCGTTCTAGTACAACGTGCACTTTTTCTGGCAATTTTTTTTGTAAAGCAGAATGACACTATGTAAAAGTTTTTCTAGATACTTTTATTTTAGTGTTTGGTAAAACTTGTTTGAAGTTTGAGTATACATGTTTGTGTTGATATTCACTCTAGATTTTTTAAATGTTCTCAATAAAAAATAGGTAATGAGATTAATTAGAGTTGCAATTATAAGCGACTTTCAGCTTACACCGCGTCGTATTTGAACATCCAGACTTTTTAGTTTTAGTCCTAGTCTCTCCTTAAAAGCCAAAACAAGAAGTAGAACTTGGCTTTTGCCGTATTGTTGTTTGGGTGCACAAACGACAATACTGCAAAGGTCAAGTTCTACTCCTTGTTTTGGCTCTCAAGGAGAGACTAGGACCAAGCCTAAAAAGTCTGGGTGTTCAACTACAACGCGGTCTAAACCGAAAGTCGCTGATAATCGGAACCAAAATCAATGCCTGTTTCTAATTTTGTCAACTTTCCACAATCGAGAATAGAATACTAAAACTAATTTGTGTAGCCAGAACTCTTGGTATCCATTTCTAAATTTTACTTTGATCTTAATGATTATTTTTTTTTAATTTGACGATTCAGTTGTATCTGCATTTGAGAAAAAAATCAATATTCAACTTGGCATTGTTCCGTCAAGTAATCATAAAGAACATCTAAGTGTTGGCAATTTGTAAATAAATTTGTTTTGCAGACATAGTTAACAACTCTGTTTATGTTTACCTCTATCTACGTTACGTTCTTTGCTTCTAATATTATTAAATCTGCTTATAAGTTATTCATATTTTTAAAAACTAAATGAGGCCAATGAATAACACAATGTACAGCAAGGCATTTGTGCTGCTTGTTTCAGATGTGTTATGAAATCGTTGTGATGTCACGCCATTGTTGGGGAACCATCAATAGGCCATATTGAATAAAAATGTGTTTCTCATAAAAAAAATTAAGGTTAAGATTAAATATCGATTTAATTTTTGTATCGGTTTTCAAGCTTTTAGGAAACAATAACTTTAGACACACTTACTTTTTTAATGAATTGTATATTATAGCAATGTTTTCTTTTTTAGTAAATCAAGAATTTTTTTATTTATTGTATAATTATACACTAGGGAACATTAAAACTGCAACACCAAAAAGGAGTGGGAATGTTGTGACCAAACATAGCAGGAAAGTTTAGCTACTCAAAAGTAGTAAATGATTAAGATTTCAAAGAAAAGGAGTCAGGCTGAACACAATTTTTATTTAATAATGTGTTGTTCTTTTTTTATTGGGTTCACACTCCATTACTCTTCGTAACATACATTTCGGTAAGTGGTCGATTTTCTCTTGAGTTATTGTATCCCGGGCGCCGACTTGTGTAAAACTTTCTGGGTTCCTAGAACTTTCTGTTCCGGCAGAAATGAAAAGTAAAAGTTTCTATTTCAAAAAATTAGTCACTTTGAAAACCACCGAATAATTTAAAAATTTTACTCTTATAACATAAGAATAAATAATATTAGGTCGTAGAACTCTGATAATATTTCTTTCAGTAACTTATCGTCTATGCTAAAACTCATCGTTTCATCAAAATCAGAAAACACTTTTTTCCAAGTTATAATATATCTAAAAACATTGCTTTGCAAAGCAATAGTTTTTCTTGTCAATGTCGTCTGCGTAAAATTTGAGGTAGTGGAGTCGTCTTCTTGATAATGTTTTTCAACCGCTCTGCCATTTGCAAATTTCTTTTTGCGGAGGAAGTAGATCTAGAAGTTACGCAAAACACAACACTATCTATAATTTTAAACAACTGTTGTTTATTGTGGTCTATAATATAGTCAAACATATAGACTCTTAAGGCAGCATCTAACCTCCGCGAAACACGTCGATGACGAGAAAGCTTCGGTGGGTTTAGTTTGAAAACAGCAATAGTTACAATTAGTATATTAATATGATAAACAAAACTGAAAGAATTACAAATGGGACAGAAAACCATTTGTTTTTGCCTCAACTTTATCTTTTTCAAATTTTACCAGTTTTGATATAAAAGCTACAACATTCAAATAGCTTATCAAAGTAGAGCTCATACAAACATAACTGATTGTCCATCTATTTGAACAAGAAGGACAAGTACTTTCACTTTTGTTTTTCTCTTCATTTTGAAATCAAGAAAATATCTGTAATCGTTTTGCTTAAGAGTCATTATTTCTCGAGCGTTTTGACATTTTGTTTGAAGTTAAGCATTATCCTCAAGAACTAAACTGCACAAAATGGCTCTAAGTAGCAACGCAGAAAATTGGATTTGCATACCAGTTCCTATGAGCTATTTGTCATTTGTAGCTTCATCAAAGCACTGACTGACAAAAAAAACATATCCAGTAGATGAAGCACGCCAACAAAAATTTTCAGCAATGTAGCAGACTCTGTATATAGCGTTTATTAAAAAAAATAACGGATTTATATTTAATGCTTTCTTTAAAATATGATGAATGCGATGTAGTTCTTAGATGGTTGAATTTATACAATATATTTGAAAAGTTATAGGTTATAGTTTCTGTTTGTTTGTGTATTCACGATGGGTGTTTAAGGTAAGAAAAAAAAATTATTAAACATGCACAATTTTTAGAAACATTAAGGAGTTATTGTGGGTACTAAGAACCCACAAAAAAATTATTGTGGGTTCAAAAAGTAGCTCGAACCCACGAACTCAGCGCCTATGTGAATAACTTTTAATTAATGGCGGAAAGCTTCCTGTGTCTGTGGAGGATTCGCAAAGTTACTCAATCTTCTACCCATAATATTTCCATGCGTTCAATCGGCAAAAGGTCTGCTGGTCATGGTAAGAGATTAACATTGGCATTTTCGAATTGGTTAATACAGTGGCTTGCTATGAGGGAACGGTCAGTATCCTATTAGAAAATTGGGTCTTTCAACTGCTGAAGAAATGGAAGAATATGGGGTAGTACAACCTCATTAACATATCACCGGGCGTTGATATTGCCTCGGATAAATAACTAACGAGACTTACTCCCATAGTCTATAGCATCCCATACCATAATATAGTGTCGTGCACAAACCGCTTAACAGAAAGTTGATCGTTTTCGTTTGACTCTTATATAGCCATTGTGCATCCCCAAACCAAATTGGAATTTATCACTAAAGACTACTAAAAAATTAATTTCTTATTACCATAAGTTGAAGATGGCGGCTCTGCGCTTTATTTATTTGCTTTAATCTTCCAGTTCTTTGTCTACGATGATTCTAACCTTCCCTAGTTCACACTTGATAACAGCGCAAGATAGTGAATTGGTTCTAGCTAAGACGATTTGCAATTTTACGAAAAACTACTTTCACGTAAGCCAACAATTCGATATCGTATTCGCGTAATTGGCGGTTAATTTCACGCTGTAGCACTCTAAGCATAATGGCACTCTCAAAACACATTAAACAAGAAAACCACAAGAGATAACAATACTAGAATTAACCAAGACTCGCACAAAGTACACACCATAATAATGTATGTAGTAGAAACCAAAAAAGCGTCAGTACCTTTGAGTAGCTAAAACTTCCTGCCAAGTTTGGTCACAAAATTCCCATACCTTCTGCACTTAATTTTGACTCAAAAAAATTTTTCTAACGATGCCTGACGCTGCCTTATAACAAATATTTTTATTATTGCTGAAGCTTGTAGTTCATCATCATCTTGCCTACAGGACGCTCTAAATGTTATTGTTGGATTATTATACTATATATTTTTTAATTCTTGAATTGAATTGTTTTCGCAAGATGGCGGTTTACGTACCTTCTTAATACATGATTTAGTTGTATATAAGCCGACTTGGTAAACGGACGTTTTGTTTTTAGTGTAACGCGGTCAGTAGTCTCTCAGACTTCACGTTAGCGATTAAAACACAAGTTTTCTAAATTTTACGGTTCTAGTGTGAAAATGTGCAAAAATGTTAACTATCCTAACAAAATGTATCCTGACTACCCAGATTTATTAATTGGACTCAAACTTTGTTAGATTAAAATAACGAACAAAATGGAATTTGATGAAAGCGACGAAGCTGAGTAAGATGTAGAAGAATTTTGTGAAGGAAACTTCAATTTGGATTATTCCCAAAATTAAGAATCTAGTTTTGAGAGTTGATCAAGAAGAGTTGTCAAAATAAAAGAAGTTTAAATGGTAGTACTTAATTCAATTATTTTTTTAAGTACATTTGTTGGGTCTATATCACAACGGCCACTGATCACAACGGCCACTAATAATATTTTATTATATTGCCCAATTTATTCACAACGGCCATTCTTTGAGTTGATCATAACGGCCACCTTGATCACAACGGGTAACTTTACAAATTGATCATAAAGACCACAACGGCCAGTTTGATCGCAACGCTCATTGACGCCAGTAGAAGAAAGCGACGATAATCACAAGGGCCAATCTGATAACAACGACCAAGTTAACAAATTGATCATAACGGTCACCGTAATCATAACGTCCACTCGTACTCATGATCATAATAGCCACTTTGATCACAACACCCGCCGACGGCAATAAAGGAAAACGTCATACGACGATGATCACAACGGCCACCCAGATCACAACGACTATTTTAGAAGCTGATCATAACAGTCAATCTTAGTAATGATCATAGTGACCACTGTGATCACAATGGCCACCGATGCTAGCTGACGAAGACGCCCAACAACGATGATCAAAATGGACACTCCTACTTGAATCATGATCATAACGGCCACTTTAATCACAACACTAATTTTTAAATTTCTTTATAAATAACGACTATTTGATGTAATAATCAATGACATGAGACAAAAGGTTATCGAGATATAAGCTTTCTAAAACTCTTGTGTACATAATTAACATCTATTATTATGAAGTGTTTAACATCAATTGATATTGACAACAGAAGCCGAAATTATGATTATTATAAATGATGTTTTTTCTATGTGGTAGCATACTTGCGGTTTGTTCTTTCATAAAACGATAACATTACCTGATTAATAACATTATCCGTAATTTCAATACACCGCGTGCACTGCAACTATTTTCGTCATATAGATAAAAAGTACTGTAAATACTTTTGTCAGAACTTTTATTTACCACACGTTAAATGCAATTGGAATTTTATAGTTATTTGTGAAACTAGAGCAATAAATGAGACCGCAAGCGTGAGTTCAAACGAACACCTAATGCATTTTTTACTCAAGTTTATAGTGTATACAATTTTTTTCCAAGACGCAGTAAATGATTATTTTATAAAAAACAGCTTTTGGAACAAAATCAAAAAAAATTGTTATTTATGAAAAAATTTAGAAATGGGCGTCGTGATCAAGGTAGCCGTTATGACTATGATTCGATTAAGAGTGGTAAAAGTGATAATTGTTGTTAGGCATTTTCGTCAACTGGCGGTTGTTATGATCAGCTTTCAAAGTGGCTGTGCTAATCAATGTGGCCGTTGTGATCTTTGACGTATGACGTTTTTCCTGTACTGGCATCGGTAGACGTTGTGATCAAAATGGCCGTTATGATCAACTGAAAAAGTGGCCGTTGCGATCAAATATTATTAGTGGCCGTGGTGATCAAGGTCGCCGTTATGATATAGAAAAACCGAGGTGACCGTTGTGACTAGGTTCCCATTCTATTTTAGTGTTATATTCCTATATTACTATTACAATAAGTTTGCAAGTTGCAACTTATTCGTTCAAAATGTACCTATTACTTTTGTACTTCTTCCTAGAATTATACGGTACCTGAAAATGTATAAAACGGGTTGCGACAAAATTAGAAGAATAGTTAAGTTAAGATATTTGTTTTGCTTGGTAAAGATCCATGTAAATATTGTAAAATAAAATCATCATACTTCTTCAAGTGTTATTTGATACAGTATACAAATTATATTTATTCGAACCTAGTTACGTGTTTGTGAGGTGCGTAACATTTAGTAAAATTGCTATTTTTATTAGGTGTAATGATAAACCTCCCTTAAATGTAAGAACTAGACAACATAACATTGTTGTAACTTAACTTGGATTGGACAAATCTAAATCCTAGAGATGTTTGGTCACTTTATTTTGCACTAGATACGATATCAGTATATTTTATTAAACGAATGTAAAAATGAAAGAATTTAGACAAAAATACAAAAGCCAAACTAGCTCTGTACTAGCTACAGTTGATGAAATAGAAATAAAAACTTTCATGGGTGTTTTAATACACTCATCTGTTTTTAAATTGGGAAATGAAAGCTTTGACTTTCTATTTGCGAGAAATGGTACAAGACAAGATGTTTTACGTTGTACTATGCCAAAACGACAAATTGAGTTTATTCTTATTGTGTTTCGTTTTGATGATGCTACAATTCAAAAAGAGAAACAAAATCAAAGAGATCCATTACCGCATTATACAAAGATTCTTGCCAAATGCATCAGAAATTCACAAAGTGCATTTTTACTTAGAGCAAATGTAACAATTGCCGAGATACTTGTTTTCTTCGGGTTGCTGTAAGTTTAAAGTATACATAGCTAAAAGCTGTCACGATATGGCGTAAAATTTATGTGCCTCACCGATGCTTGCAACAACTATGTATCTTTATAACGCGTATATTTACTCTGGAAAAAGCTTGATTCAAGGTCACTGCTTGTTGAAAATTCCCACCCAAGTTATTATGTGATTGTCCAAACCAATCGAAAAGTCAAATCACATTATAACTGCCGATAATTCGTTCTGCTTTGTGCAATTAGTGGAGTTATTATAAAAAAATGAGCTTGACATATGTTAGAACACTTAGAAAAAATCAAACTTCAGTTTCCTTTGTTCCAAACAAGTCAAAATCTGTAATTTTGATTCCACAATAAATGAACTGATCTGATTTCTGAAAAACCAGAAATTAATGAATTTTACAATTATACTAAAAGTGGTTTTAATACCTATGACAAGAAAGTCCCAGTTGCAGGACACGCAGGTGGCCTATAGCAACTTTTTTTGCGCCACTAGATGTTTGTATGTTATTTCTCAAGTTACAAAGACGTTCAAAAATTGTAGAGGAATTTTCATACCTTTATTGTTAAATTTGTGTTTTTCAGTTTAATGTCATTTGTAAGTAAACGTTTAGTAGATCTACATGATGTTTTATTGTTACTTAAAGTTATAAACAATAGAGTCTGTTAGACCGCACGATAGCAGTTGTGTTTCTATTCGGCACGTTAGCGGTTAAAGGTTCCGTGCTGACATTGGCAGCTTTGAAATAAAGCTGTAACTTTCTGAAACATTAGCATAAGTTTTTTTATTTGTCTTTTTTTTCTTATTGTATTTGTGCAAGTTTTTTAATTTTTTTTGTTTTAGAGTAACGTACCACAAAGCTCTCCGACTAGATCTAGACAAGGAATGTCGTGATAGGTGCTTCCACTGGCGCGTTAACCTTTTTTACGTGTATGTTGTTCGTAATGAAATCTGAAACAACGGATATTGGTTTATATGAAATAAGCTTTGCCACAAATACATCGATTATCCAATTTAAGATAAATTAATTCTTTAATTATTTTGTTATTTGATTGTTTAAAAAAGTTTTCTTATACTTTTGTTTTATTAAAGTTTTATTTTTGTCTTTTTTTCTTCGTTTCCAGTAGTAGCTTGGTGCAAAGAGTCACCGCTTATGAAAAAAAGTTTGTGACGCCCAAATTTATCGACGTTATAATCTCCAGCTGTTACATTTTACCTGTGGCCGATAACCTACAGAATCGCCTGCAATTGCCTATTTTTTTTAGTACATGTAGCACTTCTTCGCCAGTGCACATAGCAACTTGTTTATTGTATTTTTTAATCACACCCAGCTTTTACCTTTGGATCTGCTACCTTTTGTTAGCAATTACACTGGTCTGCAAAAAAATATTTTTTATCGAGCCCTGACACTATTCCGGGTGATTCTTATGTAAAATGACGTCCTGAATCCAAATATGTCTTCCGTTTTCTTCCATCACCCACCATTTTCGAGGGAGCCCCAAATCTCTAATTTTAACACTTTTCGATAAATTAATTATAATTTATTTATCGAACGATAATAATAATTATAATAATAAATATATGGACATAAATTTAATTTAAATGGGAAAAAAACTATTTTAGCTATAAACAGTAATAAATAAAAAGATATTCATCGTTACTTGGTGCTTGCTTTCCTTTTATACCCTGAGGTACAGCTCTCTCGTTTCAAAACCAGCAGTACTCCGCCAACATGCTTGCATTCCACTTCCCTGAAAATCTCTTCTCCAGCTTAGCGATGTCTTGATGGAACCGTTCCCCGTGTTCATCCGAGACTGCTCCTAAATTTTCAGGGAAAAAGTCCAGATGCGAGTGAAGGAAGTGAACTTTAAGAGACATGTTACATTCTATGTCCTTGTACGCTAAAAGCAGTTCCTCGAGGTGAGCGACATAATCTTCCTGGTTACCCAAGAAGTTCTTACAAAGGTTTTGAAATGCAAGCCAAGCTCGTTTTTTTTTCGATTTAGGTGTTCAATAAACGTCGAATCTTGGAAGAGTTGTTTAATCTGGGGACCAACAAAAACGCCTTCTTTGATTTTAGCTTCGCTAAGACGAGGAAATTTAGTTTTCAAAAATTGAAATGCGCCATCTGTCTTGTCCACTGCTTTCACAAACTGCTTGATCAATCCAAGTTTGATGTGTAAAGGTCGTAAGTAAATATTTTCCTTCGGAACCAAAGGATTGTGGGCGACATTTTTCTGACCAGGAATAAGATTTTCTCGCAGAGGAGAGTCCCGTACGATGTAATGTTTATCTCGGACTCGGCTATCCCATTCACAAAGGAAGCAGCAATATTTTGTAAATTCTGATTGCAAGCCCGTGAGTAGAACAACAACTTTAACGTCAGCGCAAAGTTTCCACTTATAATCATGATAACTAATTTTATTAAAGATTCTGAAGATGTTTTTGTACGTTTTCTTCATATCAGCAGAGTATGCAACTGGAACTGATGGAAAGTCATTCCCCTTTGCCAACAGGACAACTTTAAAGCTTGTTTTTGATGAGTCTATAAACAGTCTCCATTTGTCTGGGTCACTTGGCATCTGTAGCTCTGTCATCAATAAATTTGCATTAGGGCAGAACACTAAACCTTTATTTATTTTTTATATGAAAGGAAGTTTTATGCTGTTTTTTGTTGATGTTTTTTAATTAAGATTGTTTTTGAAGAGTTTTTTTAATAAATAGCATTTTTTTTATTTCTCCTTTATTTTAAATTTAGAATTATATAGTGACGACGTTTCGCTTATTTTATAAGCTTTATCAAGTCTTCTTTGTACATTTTTCAACTTTTTATAAATTTGTGAATGTAGATATGTGTATAATAATATAACATTATACACATATCTACAGATACGATAATACACAAGTTATACGTTTGACCAAAAATTTTTCAACAAAAGAAATATTTAAAACATGGAAATTTATTTTCAACTACAGTAATTATAAAATATAACCAATACCAAGTAACACAAAATTTATAAATTTTAAATATTCTGTAACTAACTAATTGACATTCACAAATTTATAAAAAGTTGAAAGAAGTCACTAAATAATTCTAAATTTAAAATAAAGGAGAAATAAAAAAAAAATGTTTCTTTTTTAACCAATAGCTGTTTATTAAAAAAACTCTTCAAAAACAATCTTAACTAAACCTTTATCTTCTGAGAAAAGACATTTGAAGGTTGCTTGTCTAGTCTTGTTTGAAGATATCTTTACTCCCTTTTCTAAAAGATTCCACTGTTGAAGTCGCGATCCTAGGAGCTAAGATTTAGTCTTGGGTAACTGCAAATCCCTGACAAGATCATTTAATTCCGATTGATTGAGGAGGTGAGATTGCCGAGAAACTAAATCTGCGGAATACTCTTCATCATCATTGAACGTATCATTCGAAGCCCCAGGTTGTGGCTCAGAGTCTTTTAAATCAATTTCCGGCTCTAGAGTATAAGTGTTTGGGGGCTCTGGGATTGGCAAAGTATCGTTATGAGGATCAGGTCTTAGAGCTGACGGAGTATTGGGATACTGAATTGTATGCTTACTTTTGCTCGAAAACCCGACGGTGGAAGTCATACAAAAGTAACAATCTGTAAGATGACAGCGAGGTTCACGCCAAACCATGGGCACAGCAGATGGCATTGATTTACGGGTACCTTTGACCTATTTGGTCAAACTACTGTAACAAGTCGAAACTGATGGAGCCCAAGTCTTGTCCTGGTCGCCAACTTGACAATCAAAGTACAATTTATAAGCTGTTTTAACAAGCGGAGAAAGGGGTTTTCGTTGCGTTGTTAAAGTTAATTCCCCGCAGACATAGCAGAAGCTATCGGGATGATTTTTACACTCGCGTGGCATAATTAAACAGTAATTCAACGCCCGACATTAACCACAAATCACACTTAGTCACTTGAAAAAATCCGGAGTAAAAGTAGTTTTACTGTTTTACACAAATAAACAAAAATGAACACAAAATCCAGCACGTTTAAAAGGTCGAAAAGTTAACTCTGCAACAGCTATAGATGTACTGATCGATGCAGTTAAGCAAACAATGTAATATACTATAATGAGGAGAGTAATGCAAGTTCAAGCCTGTCAAAAATTCCTGTTCAAACCTGCATGTGGTATTAAGATCGCCAGCGTCGTGCGGTGAATCTTCCTAACTGTTTATTGATATTTTTTTTACTGTTCTTATATTTTTATATTTTAGTGTTGTTTCTATATACATTTTATAGCAAAACTTTTGCCATATACTTTGGTATAAATTTTATTACCTGCTTTGGGATGTTTAACGGCTATAAGTTAAAATTCTAAAAAAAAATGCAAAAAATAAAATAAAAATGGGGTCCCCCCAAAGTAAGTTGGTGGCAGAGTTGCCACCCGTCCCGATTTTGCCGGGACAGTCCCGATTTAGATGAAATTGTCCCGCGTCCCGGCAGCCTATCAATTTTGTCCCGGAAATAATCCATTCACTTAAAGTTGAGACATCCAATCTTTACATCCTGTTAATTGTATATCTCAATTTTACTTCAAATTCGGTAATTTCAAATGCGCGGCAAGGTGATTTCGGTTCCAACAGTTGGCGATCCTGGTAACACAACATAACCCTACTTCCTTCGCGTGCGACGTGGTCCTCATCTGAAACTTTTTGTTGACATAGTATGTGAGTATGTATTTTATTACTGTTATTTCATACTGAAATGTCATCTTGTCAAACGCAAATTGTTTGTGTACAAGATAAAAATTTTTCTTGAGTTCATTGTATATTGTATCTTTATTAAAAATTGGACTTGGCGAAATGATTCGTTGAGTTGAGATCTAGACTATTCAATTCAAGAACTTCCGAAGATCGATGTCAAAGTTACCTATACAAGTGTTAAATCAAATCAAAATGTCCTTTTTACATATTTGCTATGATGATAAAGGAAAGACATTTTATTGTATTTTGCTCTCTTTCTTTTCAGAAAATATTTTGTCACGCACAATAAGTGAGACTGAAAGTGGCAATGATTGTAATTATGACCAATGTCAGGGCGATGGAAAAATGTCACAGTGTAGTCCCAAAAAAAGGCAAAGCGATTATGCAAATTTCGTAATGAATGGTTACAAAATCATTCATGGCTAGCCAAAGGGAGTTCAGTTATTTATGCACGGTGCAAAATTTGCAATAAAGATTTTTCCATATCTCACGGCGGAATGAACGACGTTAAACATCACGCAAATGGCAGCGAACATAAGCAAAAACAGCTATCGAGTACCAAATCGAATTTAATGACAACTTTCTTTGCAAAATGTAATTCAGCAGAAAATGATATAATAACTCTTGCTGAATTAGCAGAAACATATCATTGTGTTAAACATAATATGTCATACTCATCCACAGACTGCGGTATGAAATTGCTTCCTCAAATATTACCTGATTCAGCTATTGCTAAAAAAATTTCGTGTGGCAAGACGAAGTCTGAAAGTATAGTCAAAGATGTACTCGGCCCTAAATCTGAAGAAATTGCAATCAGAGCTTTGAAAGCTTCTGGGCGTGAGGAATATCATAAAGTCTATTTCAGTGTTGCTACGGATACATCTAATAAAGGAAATAGAAAAATGTATCCTATTTGTGTCCAATTTTTTTCCCGCAAGGACGGAAGTCAGACGACTCTGTCAAAATTCAAGTTAGATATTGCATGTGTTTCTGCATTCAGTGCAGATAATACTAACGCAAATTTTGGAAAAAATAGATCTGCTTTCACACTGCTTAAGGATAAGAATCCAAATATAATCAAAGCGGGCTGCCTAGCTCATGTTTTGAATAATACCTTCAAGCACGCTATGAACAAATTGGACCTCGATGTAGAAATTGTTGTATTGAAGATTTACAGCCACTTCTCATCCTCTGCATCAAGAAGAGAAAATTTGAAGGAATTTGTCGCCTTCGCGGAACTAGAATGGACTGAACTCAACAAACATGTAACAACAAGGTGGCTTTCATTGGGTAATGCAATACAAAAAATTTTGAAGGTCTACCCAGCTATTATATCTTATTTCATATCCATGGGTAATGAGTGCTCTAACATCATAAAGACATTGCTTTGTATAACATCAGATGATGAAAGCGATATAGAATCGCATGTGTTCAGCAAGACGTTTCTGTATTTACATTTTTGTACCAATATTTGCACAGTGTTCGAAAAGGCGATTTTGATATTACAAAATACCTCAACTACTTCGACCCAACTATACAAAATTTTGGAAGATGTGGCAGAAGGTTTGCAAACAAGAATGATCGAAAACTTTTATGGTTCACACTTGCATATTGCACGAAACCGTGCAGAGAAAAGAGTTTATGAAGAATCTGTCTCAGACTTCAAACAATTTTACCAAAATGCGCTGGTTTATCTTCGAAGCCACTTTGATTTCGATGAATCGAATCCTTTGAAAAAGTTGCAACCATTGTCACTTAATGGAGATTTGAGTTTCAGAGACCTTTGTAAAGCTTCATCTGCTTTGAAACTTGATTCGGAAGAAGGATTTTCAACTGATGAGTTATTCGAAAACTACAGTGTGGTGAAGAATATACTATCACAGATCGATCAAAATAAAAGTGTTGATGAAAAATGGGTACAAGTATTTGAAATCTTGAAGGACGAGAAGTTGAATGCCTTATATTCTCTCGTATCTCGTGCTTTGAGCATACCACCCTCAAATGCTTATGTTGAGCGAGATTTTTCTCTAATGGCAATAAAATGGTCAAATGTCAGAAATCGTTGCTCTGTAGATTTGAGTAAATCAGAATTACAAATTTCGCTCAATATGAACATGTCTTGTTCGGAGTTCATAAATAAATATAAAAATGATGCAGAATTACTGAAAGCGGTTCGTAGTAATAAGAAATATGCTTGGAAAAATAAGTTGAATTAAATACACATAAAATTATAAAGCATTTTTATTTTATCCTTGAGTTGAGACTGATAGTAAAAATATTGGACCTTACCTAACCTAAAGATTGTCCCGATTTTTCATTACCAAAAGGTGGCAACCCTGGTTGGTGGTGCGTTAAAACGGAGCTCATTTTTGGATTCAGGAGGTCATTTTACATAAGAATCGTCAAGAATGGTATCAGGGCCGATTTTCATGGAGACCAGTGTTATCGAAAAGAAAAAGTTATCACTATTTTGGCTGTACCTCTTCATTTAAAAATTACAAATTATGTAAGTTATGTAAGTAAAATATAAATTACACAAAACAAATTTTTAACAATGGTGTTCATCAAAAACGGTTTATCGAAACACAATTCATCAAACGTAACTTATTGAAACAAAAAGTTATTTGAAAGAACAAGTAACATAATGCAATTTATCGAAACTCAATTAATCTAATTAACTATTCATTAAAAGAAAAATTTATAGAAAGTAATCGTAAAAAGAAAAAGCTGTTTCTTATTTTGGTAGTTGGGTTACATCATTGTTCTATGAACCAGTCATTCAATTAGGAAATTTTACCTATAGACTTTAACAAACAATTTCTTAAGAAAGTTTTGCAGCTGTGGCAAATTATTATTACAAAAATGGAGATAGTAATACCAACCTTAAACTTTTAAGTTTTATTTTTGCTTAAGTCTTTGATACAAAGCAAAAAGTAAACTGACAAATCTATTTTATTTATATATCAAAAAACTATTCTAATTTTTTTGCGTTGTTAATAATTTATTTAAATAATTACTTTTTCTTTTATAAGATTTAGACGATTTTGTAGAGTATATTGAAAAAAAATAGATTGATAAAATGTTATTTATTAATAGATTTGTGTATATGTACATATATTAGTTTTTTATTAGTGTTATAATTATTTTACCGAATGTTGATAGTGAATACACACAAGTATTCAGTAATTCAAAATAGGACTAAGATTAATATTATAACGTAATATATGGAAATCCTTAATTTAAATTGAAAATATGAATACTATAGCAAACGCCGCAAGGAAGAAACTAAAATATAACTATCGTAAATTACAAAATACAACCTTAAACGTCACTACACTTTATTATTAAAAATATATTTCAATTGTAAATTCTTTACGTTTTGTAAACAATAAAAATATTTTTATTTAACCGAAATTACTGAATGCTAAACAAAAATACAAAAATTACTTTTTTAAATTGAGTATAATAAAATAAATTAAATATTCGAATAAAAATTCAACAATATTATCTTTAGCGATGCCGCTTATTTTAAAATTGAAATTCTTAGAGGAAAGACCAATAACTATAAACTAAGTTGTGTCTACATTCTTAAATAAACATGATGGTTGGTCGGCATACGCAACTTTTAAAAATAATAGTAATTCCGACTTTATTTTTTATAATTACCACTTTACTGGACAGTTGAGGCATCATATCTCATAACTCTCAAAAACCCATTGTCATGGTAAATGGGACTATGAAATATGCAGGAAACGGTCGGTTTTGGTCGGTTAACTTAGTGTAGGTATGTCTACCTACCTGTACCTGCTTTTCGTTTGGTTTCAAGAGTTAGCGAGTTATTACTAAAAGGTTTCTACATTGAAAATCTTTTAGCGCACCTTTTAAAAATGAAATTACGGAATTAAGTAAAAGTAAATAGGGGTTATACAACTAGTAGTTAAATATAAAGATGCAAATGTTCACGTGTCTTTGGTGTGCATAATCAACCACTATTTTGAATTGTAAACTATAAACACGATACCTATGTTTTATGTAAGTCTAGGAGACACTATTCTAGAGAATATTTATGTTAACTTATGTTTCTTATTAATAAAAAATATTTAACATATGTATTTGATCATACATATTACCGCATGACCTGTACTGCATTACCATCTATGTCTGCATGTTTCATAAATCATAATAGTAAAAGTGTAAATAAATAATATTTTTTTAGGTTTTGAAACGACTACTTATATTTATTACATTAATTATTAATCCTCGCGGGTTGCAAAAATTTAAAAAGTTTTTCTACGTTATACAACTATAATTACGACCACAGATAAAACACAAAATCTGCAGACTAAATATCTGCTTTTATAACACTTAAAAAATCTTGTGTTTGTCTTAATTTTAATAAAATGTTACGCTTTTTTCATAATTAATTAAAAAATGTTTTCGATTTTTCTGTATTTTATAAAATTAGAATAAACCCTCTCTGAATAATCTGACGTATTGTTTCGTCTAAATAATACAAAATCAACTTACATTCAGAATATTATAAATGTTATTAAAATTTACTTAAATTGTGATATGATTGTTGTATTTTTTAATATAAAATAAGATTCCGCTTAAAGTAGAAAATCGTTGTTTAAGATAAGGTGAAAAATAGCAGTAAATACAGCAATAATAGAGTCTTCTCAAATAGAAGCAAATCCTATTTGTATATGATTGCTGGCTATAAAATGATTATACAACTGAATATTCTTAACTTTTACGAGTTAACGCTTGTTAAACTATAAAAACCTACAACCTTACTTCTAAAATTATGTAACATATTTTACTATTTTTTTACAATTAGATGGTAGTTCTGTAAACAGAAATGCTTTCGATGGCGCTGCTTCAGTACTTTCTTTGCACTGTGCAATTCTTACATGCACTTCGTTTGTAATGAAAAATGGTTGAATTTTTATAGAATGTATTTACCATACAATTGGCATCATATTTGTTCAAGCAACAAACGAAGACTGACTTTTATATTTCTTAGCGACCAGTACGTAAAAGTGCAAAAATGAACGAAATGCGCCTTCTATCGGCATAGCATACTGGTAAAAAAGGACAAAAAATACAGGTAAAAAAGTTTTGGTTTCCAATAGAAAAAATCGTTAACATACCGGCCGCCTTAAAATCTTATAATTTTAATTTTTTAGGACTCTTTTCAAATGTACACTGCCTCAAAAAAGTAATTGGAGACTTTTAAGCGCGACCTGCAAGGTAGGCAACCAAACTTACGTTGTAACAGAACGGCTAGTTAAATTTGACAACATTGGCATTGTAGACATTACTTGCAGCAATATTACGAGGTGTCTAATCATTCTTTTTAAGCACCGTTTCAAGCGTTCAAAAAACATGTTTTTTGCTGTATCTAAATTGTACCATAAAGATTTGAATTTTTTTTGTCGAATTTTCTATTTATGTTTTCTGCTAAAGTTCTAAATGAATCCCATAATTAAAAAATATTTAAGTCATTTATAATTTGATTTATAATTAAAATAAATTAAAAAAAGTTTCATTAACAGCTCGGATAAATTTAAACTGCATGCCCAAATATGAAATTACTGTTTTAATTATCCCAAATTTTTAATATTTCCGGATTAAATTAAAGTCAACATTCCGATTTTAACAAAAAAAACATTATCATCATTTGAACGTAATTAGTGGTTGAACGATTGTAATCTTAATTTCCATTACAAATTTTCGTAGCATTTATTCGTAGTTTGCATTATTTCATAGAAAATGGATTTTTATGAATATAGATAAAATCAGATGTATAAATGTTTTTTTGATTTCGCCGTCGTAATACACGGAAAAAATGCTTCAACTTTGCTGATTTAACCCAATTTATGGATGATATCGAACCTACAAGTTTAAATATTAGACAGAAGGTATGCGTAACTCAAATTTATTTGCCTGTAGAGTTTTATTTTCAGGCGGCTTTCGTGAAATCTTATTTATATTATAACAAATAGAACAAGTGTCGTAAATAAATACCCGATACTATGAAAACCTGATAGTTATAAGTAACGATTAGCCTAAAAGATGTCACATCGTGGGATATACATAGGTTGCACTCATGCAAAACTGGCACAAATGGCTAGTATTTAACACGTTCAGTCACGCGGGTAAACTTACGTCACAACCTATAGACCGCAGGGCGGAGTTTATTTTAAACCTTCTTCACAGTTCATGGAACCGTATTTAATTGTGCTTTACAGTTGTGTTTGAGCGTCCCGTGTCCTTAACGGGTTATACGCAGTTAGAATTTTCAAAAAGATCAATTTTTTGCATATTTTGCATTTTGTATGTACATATATTTAAGTATATTCTCTGAATATTTGAAGCCAATCGGATAAATATTTTCGTAGATATACCTGAATTTGTAAGACCGCGTCAGAGGGTTAGAAAGCCGGCAGAGTAATAACCGGAGAAGCATCTACACTGCACGCGCTACTGTTTTTTTCAGAGAGGCGAGTCACATTCTGTTATTTTAATCTAAAATTAAAGTATTACGGCAGTCTAAAGAGTTCTGCCACGTTGTAAAGTCGCGCGTTCAGTTCAAACTACTCCTGAAATTTTTTTTCTCAAAACGGTATTTTCAAAGTCGGTGATCTCGATTTCTCAGAAATGGCTCAACCGATCGGTCTCATATTTTTACACAATCTTCTAACTTATATTCCTCAGGTATTGAACAAATAAATAAGATTTAAAAAAATTATTACTGTGTTTTTTAACAATTTAGAGCGAAAATTTCAGTCAAAAACGAAAATTTTTTTCAAATAGACGCTAAGTGTGTCAAAAATCAAAATTTTTATTATTCCTTTGCTTAATACCTGCATTAATCTATCCTTAAAAGAATCCACCATAATTTATGATTTCAGATAATCCAAACCGCCGAAATGGAGATCACCGCCAAACGCCTTTTTTTAGAGGTCGTTCGGGACATCATCTACAGGGGCGGTGCACATTAATATTTTTACATGATCGACGCGTTTTTGTATTTGAATTATCATCACTTGTAATTGATAAATAAAAACTGTTTCTATAAAAAAAATCATAAAACGACGTTTTTTTTGAGCCTAGCAACTGCATATAACCCCCTGTTTACATTGCCTGTTATTTGTTTAATTTAAATATAAGAAAAATAACAAAATTTTAAAAATAGAACGGGTTTATACACACTACATTTTTGCCTGACGAAGAACTTAGACCAAGTTGGAAGTATAGCAATTATATTATTTCTAAATAAATAATACACCATTTACCCTAAAAATAATTTAATATGTTTTATGGTGAAAGTTTTATGTCTAAAATAAAACATTAATAATTTATAGTTTTTAAACTCTTTTTAAATTTATATTATTATATACCTTTTTCCTTTACTTTTACTTATTATTTTGCTTTTTTTGACAATGTTAATAAATCTACATAGAGTGCAATACATTGCATTTGGCAAACGTAATGAATTTTGCAATCATTCGGATTTGGTTCATTACACTCAGTTATTTTGGAAAACCTAGGATTGGTGATTATAAAACTAGTATAATGGCTTAATAAACAAAAATTCACAAATGTTTTTCTACTTTTGTTACTAGTACTTAACGTATTGAAACCAAAATCAAAGATTGAATTAAAATTGGAGAAGAAAGAATACAGAAGTTCTCATCAAAACTACGCTTAAAGCAGTGTTTCCTAAGACCCAAAACCCCGTTCTTCTAAGGGTTACTTAACATTCATTTTGTAATATAATATTTAGTGTTGTTTTGTGTGCCAACGTTGTGGAAAATGCCACGTCTTCCTGGACAAGCAGAGTTATCACTAGAAAGTAGAGGAAAGATTATTACTTTACGAAAATGTGGATTTTCTATCCGACTAATTGCTGCACGTTTGGGTTTCTTTTTTATTTTGCTTTTGATAATATTCTTTAATATTAGCAGTTTTTTTAATTTTAAACATGGGTATATATACCTATTTTATAGGTATTTTATGATGTATAATTCAGATTGCACAATTATTCACCTCCATCACAGGAAATTGTTTATAATGAAATTATAAAAGTTTCAGTCACATAGCATTTGGCTATCAAGTTTTTCACGTCCCTCATGTTAGCAATACAAAGTTAGCAAAAACAAATAAAACATAATTAAGAAATTTGTTACTAATTTCTTGCGAAAGAAAAAACTTGTAGCTTTCTTACTTTTTCTATTATGCATTAAACTTGAGGCAAGTTAGTAGTACAGTGTTTTAGTGTATCGGTATTTGGTTTAAAATGTATGTAGAATTTGTTGCTAAATTGTTGTTAATGAATTGTAAAAAAAAGCTGATAGTTTTATTATTATTCTACACACATTTTAAACAGGAAATAAATTTATTAAAGCACTTTTTAAAATGCTGAATCAAATTAGCTGAAAAACGCATAACTAAAAAAGTAAGAATGTTACAATTTTTTTTCTTTCGCAACAAATTCCTAACTATATTTTTATTGATTCTGCTAACCTTGTACTGCTAACTTAAAAAACGTAACTTTTTCAATTAAATAAATAACATTACTTTATCGGTGCCTTTCAGTAAACGTAAACCTTTTTGCGGAGTTATAATTAACTGTTATTTATTTTATGATAAAAGTGTGGTAGCTATTATTAGGTTCAACGCGAAGAACAAGACGCGGAAAATGATCGTCCTTTGCAGACCGTCCATCGAAGTCTTACCCCGAGTTGAAAAAGACAAAATTATCCAAGATGCTCGTTTGACTCCATTCACAACTTCCGCCACCATTCGCGAAAGACTACTGCTACAATGCAGTTGGCAAAACATAAAGAATACTTTCAAAGCTGAAGGAATAACCTGCAATCGACCTATAAAGAAACCTGTAATAACTGAAGAAAATGTCTACCGGAGATTATTGTTTTCAGAACCTTTAAATTTTGATTGAAAAGGTGTTGAAAAAACCTTCTTCATTTTCCAAGATAGTAAAAACCTTCTTTGGAGACAAGTAATTCTAAATATGAATAAAAACATGTGCAACCCAACAAATAAAGGGAGAGAATTAGTGCTGTGTACTGGAGATGGATGAGTGATACTAGCCCAGTTAATTGACACGTGTCAATGGACGCTTAACCAATTCGGTTTGTTCAGGACAGTTCTCCTATACATACGGCAGCGGTAGTTCAAGAATTGTTTTTATAACATCCAAAAGTGGAAAGCACCCGTTGGCCACCTCAGTTACCGGATTTGAACCCTATAAAGAATTTGTAGGCGGCGGCCGTGCGTGGATGGAACGACGAACTAAACAATAACATAGAAATACGAAATATAAACAACTTGCATCGTCATATTTATACCGTGTGAGAAAAATTTCGAGGAGCTAATGTATGTGCGAATTTAACCAATTTGATGCCTAACAGTCTACGGGAATGTATAACCAATAATGGATATTAAACCCATTACTAGCATGTAAAATACAAATATTTAAATAAAATGATAAATACTTTTTTAATCATGTTTTTTATTAGGATTTTCTGTATCTAGTTTTGTTCTTGTAATATAAATAGTGTTTACGTGTAATTTACAATAAAATCTATAGTATTATTTTTATTAAAATGTAGTAGGTACTATAATAATCTAACACATAAACAAAATGCAAAATATGAAACTGCAAATTTTAGTTCATTACTATTAAATTTATATTCCCTCAAAATAGTTAATACTTCAAATTTTATTAATATGTATCCTTTAATCTTTCATATGAATAATTTGGAAAGAGTAATGGGAATTTATACTGCAATTGATCGACCACTAATTACGTTTTAATGGTGATAATACTTCCTTTGCAAAAAAAATCGGAAGGTTGACTTTAATTTAATCCAGATACATTAAGACTTTTATGCTAATTAGTACAGTAGTTTTATATTTGAGCATACAGTTTATCATTATTCGAGCTATGGATGGAATATATTTAATCATAAATAACAATTAAGATTTTACAATTACTTAAGCAGATAATATAAATATATAAAATACTAGGCGAATAAGAATTTAAAACTTTAGGGTACAATTTATATAAATATTTGCAGGTAAGAACCGTTCTTTGAACGCTTGAGGCAGTGCTTATGAAGAATGGTTAGTAACTACGTAATATCGCTGCAAGTAATGTCTACAATGCCAATGTTGTCAAAATTAACTAGGCGTTTTGTTACAACGTAAGTTTGGTTGCCTACATTGCAGGTCGCGCTTAAAAATCTCCAATTACTTTTTTGAGGCAGTGTACATTTGAAAAGAGTCCTACAAAATACTTTACTTAATTACGAACACTTTAACACGATACTCATTCATATATAAGCGACAATAAACTTTCGTCCCTTATCTCCTTTATCTTCCGATCCAACCGATGTCAACCCTCTCATTTTTGAGCATTTCTGATTGGAAGACCGCCACACGACCTTGCCACATCAAATTAAAACGTAAGTTTGTTTGCCTACCTTGCAGGTCGCGCTTAAGTGTCCAATTACTTATTTTGAGGCAGTGTACATGGAAGGCAATAACGATTGTGAAAGATTTATGTATTTTAGATGCTGTTGACAACTGCAAAGTATTTATTTACAACGTTTAGTCCGTTAAGCAGCGCCTGCGATCCGGTAACAACTTCGTTTTACACAAATTCTTACCAGACAATGATAGTAATTAGTGGCCAATCCAGGAAAAAAATGCTTAATAAATTTTCTAAAATAAGGCATTTTATAGTTGACCTAAAACAAGGTATGAGGCCAGAATCAAAATTATAAAATAATTACCTCATTTTATATAGATGATTAATAATTATTAAGCAATTTATGACGTCGTGTGTAACACGGTTTTTTAATATGTGATTCAAAGATGAATGACAGTCAGATAACTTATCAGACTTTTCTTTCCTATCTCTATTGATGTCACTTAATTTGTGATAAATTTAAATAGTCAAAATTTTAACGTTACACCATGTCTTTCTCAAATGCAATTGATTTACTTGTCAACCAATCTTGTAATCAGCTTGTTTAGTTGCAAAATGCCGTGCTGTTTGAATTGTTGTATCTGTCAAAATTTTTAAGTAAGATAATCGACGGTAATCTAAGTTTTTTTTTCTGTACCTATAGAGTAAGGTATATTACAAACACAGTATACGTTTGTTTGTTTAATTAATCTAAACTCATTTTTTTTAAATAATGTTTTTAACGTAGGTACTTTAAAATTTGACAAATTCTCATCTTTATTAATACAAGCCGTAACTTTCTGTACTGTTGGTGGTTTGTTACGTAAAAAGAACGAATGCACAATACGGTATTTCTCATTCTATCGGTAACATTATCTAACCTGTGGTACATTTTCCGAGAATGCAGTACGTGATCTGTGTTATATTTAGATAGCAGATTGTACACAAAAAAACACCTATGTAAATAAGTAAAGTTAAAATAAATCTTCACATGTAGGTAGGTACAAAACGCAAATAATATAAATGGTTACGTTACCTGCTGCTGTACCTGTAAATTTGCTATGATCGGTTTTTGAACCACTTGGTTGATTCTGTCTATAAAAGAATTTTAAAATAATAAATTGTGTACACATAAAAACTTAACGAAGCGCTGAAATACGAAGGTTAGTACACAATAATTTCGGGAAGTGGATCAGACTTTTAATGTAATTTTTCTGCGTACTTTGAATCACCCAATTACAAAAACATTTGTGCAAGGTGTCTGTTTCCATCTGTTTGACAATTCAATTATAGTAAATATTTTTTTAAGCTTGTAATATTATTTGCATAAGTTTTAAAATAGTAGTTGCTTTTGATTAAATGTTAAAAAAAGTGAATTTACTGTGCTTTTTAGGCAAAACAGCAACCAATAACAAATCAAAACTTTATGTATTAAATATTTTAAAAAGATTTTATTATACCTACTCGCATAATAAAAAAATAATTAGTAAAGATTTTCTAATTCGTAAAAGTTCTTTTTATTATATACACGACCCAAATATATACTGTACCTACATGTAATTATAAAAAATAAATTTTAATAAAAAGTTAAATCAGAGCGAAACAATAAAGCCAATAAAAGCATAAACAAAGGCATACGTAAATACATAAAAATCTAACATTGATTGTTTAAACCACATTTTCTTATTTTTTACTTTACATTGATTTAAAAAGAATACTTTATAAGTATATTTATCACTTTTAACGATATATTAAGCACACAATTATAACAATTTTTTTAAATAAAATACGGTCTATTTCATAAATATGTCTAATTACGGATTAATAAGTCGAAATCTATCAAGCAGTAACATTTAATTAAGGTAGATATAAAAAACTGCTAATTAGAGCGTATGTACTGCGCTGTTGTGTATAAACCATATTTTGTGTTTGTATACTAATAAATGTCTTTAATTTTTTGAAATATTTTTGGCATTTGCCTTAAAAAATATTTGTTTAGGTTTAAAAAATAACTTAACGATTTGTACGTTTATATTAGAAATTCAGTAGTTATGATAATTGTAATATTTTATACGATGGTTATTGTTTATCAAACTTTGACCTGAGTAACAGGTTTCAAAACTATGAAACATAAATGGATCGTATAGGACACTCTAAGTATTCATTTATTTAATTAACTGCGTCTAGTTGACTTTTTTATTTATAATCATCTTAAAAAACCATTTCCACTACATCAAACGTGTTTCACATTTTTCCGGTACTAACGCACGAAACCGGTAGCTTTAATTATAGGGCTTGAAATAGACAACGACAATATGTACGTCAACCCCTTTGTGTTGCGGCAACGGAATTTATCCAATATATTAGTTATTCTGTCAAAAAAGTAATAATTGCAGTTAAAATCCCACTAACCTCTACTTAAACGAACACCGATAAGCAATCAAATTCAATTGAAATTTTCTAAAACTATTTTTATTTACAAAACAAAATTATGTAAGAGAAATATTTTATTGACATATAGTTATGTAGCAAACAAATTTATATTTACCCATCAGCGTTTGTATACAATCAAACAAAAATCTTAAGAGCAAATGCAGAAAGTTCGTTTTTTGATTCTTTTTAATTTTAGAATGACTATATGGTAGTCTAAAAAATTACTCTTAAAAGAACTACTCAAAGTATTTTATTTCATGTTTTTATATTCTGAACATTTTAAAATTCTACCAAATTATACTTAGCTTTCCTAATGGATTTGTTAAGTTTTCCTTTGATATTTCAATGTATCCAAATGAAAACTTTTCTCTCGAGTTAAAATATATTTTTTTGTTTTATATTGCTACTTGGTAATCAATTTTATAAACTTTAGGTTCAGAATACAAATTAATTTTGGTTAGCTTTGTATTCCTTTGCATTGTAATTTGCCAAAGTTTATTTTGTAGAACCTCAGAATTTTCAATATAAATTTTAACATTTTTTTAAGTTACTGGCATTATGGAAATCGCTCATTCTTTTAAGTTGCAATAAAGCTAATGTAAGTGTATGTAATTGATTAGAATCACACACAGAAGAATCATTACGAGTTAAATATGCATACTTTCGAAATACAATTGTTGGAATAATGTTAAACATATTAAAAATCCATTTAACGGCAAGTTAAAACAAAAATAATTTTTAATAATATTGATACCACTTACTGATTTACATCTAATTAGTTATAATTGCTACATACAAATTATTACTTCTGTATAAAACGGTAAAACGGTTAAACCACTTAAAGAGTTCGATTAACATCTATTTTCAAACGAGTCCAACTTCTGACAGCATCCTTACCTAAAACATTAATAATAAATTAATATACAGGTGAAAAGGTATAATTTTATTTACTTAGCTGACATTTCTCGTTTGAAAAGGAACGCCTTAAAAACGAAAATCTTTGTATAATCGATGTTTCGGCGCCCATTCGCCTATTCAGTCTAGCCGAGCAAGAAAAAATGCATATAATAAACAAGAAAAAGTGCTTATTAAATTCGAATAGTTTTAACAAAATGATATCAATGTTTTCATAATTTGCAACTCTAAACTCAGTTAATTTTACAAAGTTTTATACATGTAATGACACACAAAATGTAAAAAGGATAAGTTAATTTCTAGTCTCTTCATTTGGCGTGCATGATTGATGAGTTTACGGATTCATCATAACCTTTACCGTGAACTTATTCATTCGTTTTGTATTTTACGAGCAGAATGTGACAGTTGAGGTAGTTGATTGAATGTAAATTCAAATGTAACTTTAGTAGAATAATTATTGGTATGTTCACATATCCATCAAGACTACAAAGCGATACTCATTAGCATATTTTAGCTTGAATTGTATGGTTTCTCCAGAATCATTTTATATATTTGTTTAATAAAGACTGTAATAAAAGATACGTCTCCAATTCGTTAAAAATCGTAAAACAATTCAAAAAACACAATCTTTACTAGTAATAAAAATAAAATAAAAAAATTATTGACATTTTTATTCTTTTCCTCGGTCTTGTTTGGTTTAAGCGTTTTGGACTTTTCGTGAGAACATCGATAATATACTGTTTGTAAATAGCGGTTTTACAAAAGCTACTTTTAGTTGTAATATGTCACACATAAAATCACTTATAATAACTTAAATGTTGTTCCTTTGCCAATTACTACCACTTGTCACAAACAAAGTTTCGGATTTATCGCAACCATTCAGGTTTTTGTTGATAATAACGTCTGATTTTTTATTTTTGCTGTTGAAGTAAACATATATCTGGTAACAGATCTTCTGGCCAAACAAGTATTCTTTAAATAAAGTAATATGTTTTTGACAGAATTCCGATGTGGTTTGACATGGTTATTATTGTATCAAATTTCTTTTAATTTGCTAGGTTTTCTTGTATATAATTTTTAACAATTTTTGATTCGTTTGTAATTAAAAAATATATTTCATTATCGTATTATTAAATTATAGATTATTAATATTTTATCCAGAAATTATTTGATTTATTTATTTAATAGTCACAACTGTGTGTGGTATAGAATAACAAAATTAGATCTCAAAGAACTTAACCCTACGTTAGTCACCTATTAGGATGTGACGAACATAGGCGCGTGGTCTACAATTGTAGACCGTTTTAGTTTTTACAAATTATATTATTTAAAAACAAATAAACGAATTAATTGAACATAATAGGTGTATATTGTATATTCTCTGAACTATTTCCAATGAAATAAAATGTTTTTGATATCTAACCAGTTTTATTTGGCACGGAGAAAATAAAAACCCACCTGCATGTTTTTTAGAGGATTTATTGAACATTAATATGAGGTAATTGATTAAACAACAACTTTGGGGCAACTTTGCCAAAAAAACACTTGTATTCTTTAGAACAAAACATAAACGACATTCATTCAAAGTAACAAAATTTAAAGTTTATTAAAAAAATTAACGTTTTAGAAAACACTGAAAATATCAAATTTTTACACGCTCAAACATTCAGTACAAGTGTCTTTCATATGATTTTTGCAAGCAAACCTCCCGCACTTCACACAGGATCTTCTAGATGATTTGTTTAGATTTCCAGGACAAACATGGCAACGTCCAACATAATCGAGAGGTCGCTGATGAAGTGGAGGGGGAATATTTGTAATGCCTAGCAGGCATTGAGCACGTTGCCGTATTCCTTTTGATAATTGGATGATTCTTGATCTGACTTCAATTTGCGGTCTGATTAGTTCTCAAGCACACTCCTCAACAAATTCGCTGCTCTTAAATTTGTCAAGGGGATGGTTTGCCTTATGGACGCAAAGAGCATTTATGCCAAAAATATTTAGTAGATCAAATAACACCACTATTGGCCATCGACGTGTATTCCTTGCTACATCATAATTCTGGCATAACTGATCCACCAGATCTACACCAATTTTGGTGCAGTTGTAGTCAGTGATCATTTCTGGCTTCATGGCATCTCCTGTTGTTTCATCTATTGCATCATCATGATGCATTGAGTATATTAATACTATTGACTTGTTTTTCTTCGGGCAGTATGACACCAGGGTAAATCTTCTTGAAAGCTAAAAAGGGAAGACCCTCTTCGCGAGGCTTATGAGGTAAAAAATCTTGAGGGACCTCACGTCTGTTTTTCCTTACATTACCTAAATATGTAAGCTTTTTCTTTAGCACATTTTTGACGAGCGATTGACTACTAAACCAATTGTCCCCAGTAATAATGCGATTGGTACCTGCAACTGGCTCTACCAATCTACAAATTCAGGGTATAGGACGTTTTAGCATCTCTTAGCGCGAACATTTTTATGCCATATTTGGCTGGTTTACTCGGAATGTATTGTTTAAATGCACAACTTCCTCTAAAAGCTAATAATTGTTCATCTACAGTAAGATACTCATTCACAAAAAAGTTGCTTTGAATATTACTTAGAAAAATTTCGAAACGTTCTCTAATTGGGGCTAATTTATCAATCTCTTTCCGCTCATCTCTTGTACGCACGTCATCGAACCTTAGACATCTCATAAAAAACGGAAATCGCTTCTCACTCATTGCCAAGTAGCACGACTCAATTCCGTCTCCTTTGGAGTTATCACAAATTCTGTGTAAATTTTTTCTTGAGCTTCTGAGAGTGCCAATCAGAAACAAAATACCAATGAAAGTCTCATTAGTTTGCTTAGCATCTTGGTTTCTTTGGTATTGACTTTGTGCCTTTTGAATATACATGTTTGTTGAAACGGTTATCATCCTAATAACAGTTTTATTCACGAATAACTTTAGGCATTGAATTTCTGTTGCAACATTGCGTGCCCTTCCTTTTGTACCGGGAGAAAACTTAACAATATTATGAGAACGCACACGAAGTTGTCTATTAGGCCTAGTTTTTTTCCATTTAGTGACTTTGTCTTTCCCAATATAAAAATTTGTGAGCGGGGCTTTACTTAAATCGTCTGACAATGCTTCTTGATCTGAGACTTCTAGTTCAGATTCTGTGTGGTGGTCACTGCTTTGAATTGCATTGACCTCATCTTCATCCGACTCGCCAACAATAGAGTTGTCTTCATCACTAGACATGTCGTCGAACCACCTCAACCATACTTCCGGATCCTTTGATCTTTCGGCGCGTCTTTTTTTAGGGTCAGACATCGTTTTTTCTAAAGTATAATTGTACTTACACACACTTGTATTAAAATAAAATAAGTAACACTAACTTAGACGCACCAAAATAATAATAATAACGGCAGTACTTAAGTGAGAAAATTTTACGTCAATGGTCACGTGGTCTACGTATGTACACCAGACCTGTTGAAGCGTCAATAAAACTGACGACCGCACAAATGGAGCAAAAACGAAACACTAATCAGGTGGAGCCACTTTCGCGCAATTTCAACAAAAAACCGAAGCGCTACCACTGTTGGAAGAGAGACGGTCTACCTTAATTTTGGCAGTGTTCCTATCTCCAGCAATTTTCAGATTAAATTCACTGAATTAAGCTCCTATAATGACGTAAATACAAAATAATCATATTTTAGGATTTACTGAACATCTGGCAATGTCGCTAAAACAATCACGACACATTCGCGCTAAAAGTTGTCTTAAACAAAACGTCTCCGTAGATGTGTGTTTGTTGTGATGAGCGAAGAACGTTGTTATCACTAAGGTAAGTGTACATGTAACCTATTTTGTTTTCCCGGTATATGTGGTTATAAACTAGAAAATAGTTGAGATATACCTTTCATCTTAAAGATATATAGTAGATTTATTTAAAAACAGATTTCATAAGATCTCCTATCATTTTAACATACAATACCGGGTGCCGAAATTACAAACATGAATAACGAAACATGTCTCTAATTTCATGACCGCTGCTGAAATTTCGGTCCGTTACGCGTTTTAAATAACGTGGCAATTTTTAATTTTTGGATATTATTCTAAATCCAATTATTAATAATCGGATAGAAGTGTTTAATTTTATTTATCTTATCTTTGACGAAGTTTGGGACCGAGACATGCCGAACATAAGATCAGTCAAACTAAAAGGAAGACTTGCATATTTTTTTCTGTTCTTTATAAACCTAAAAAATAAACCTATTTTAGATTTATGCGTATATTTATACAAAATAAACTAAGAAAAAGATAGATTTTAAAGGATGTTTTGTCATTTTAAGATAAAATATGACGTGCTGAAATTACAAACATGAATAATAAAAAATCTTCTTAATTTTGTTCTCTGTTAAAGTTTCGTCCGTAACGAGTTTTAAATAACGTAGCAAATTTCTATATTTTTGAATATTGTTTTAAGTAGAATTATTAATGGTCCGATATAGAAGTATATACACTGAGCCGATTATAAGATCACTCTAATAAAACAGCCATTTTGTTTTTTTATAATCCTATAAAGTAGGTAACCACAAATTTGTTTGTTGTTTTTTTAGCAACGTTGTTGAACAAGGCGAACTATGGAACGAAAACTATACTCTGTAGAAGACATTCGCAACGCCATAAAATCTATAAAAAAATGCATGAGCATATCCAAATATTCAATATTATTTAAAATTCCGAAACAAACACTGTCTGATAAATATAATGGAAAAACAGCTATTGACTGCAGAGCTGGTGTTCCAACTGTTCTCAGTGCAAAAGAAGAAGACATTCTTGTAGAATGGGTGCTAAATATGGCAAAACAAGGTTTTCCCGTGACGAGAACACAATTATGCGACAGTGTTCAAATACTAATGACTGAAATAAAAAGACTCAACCTATTTCTAAAAAATAGACCTCAGCGACATTGGTATGAAGCATTCCTTCGGCACCATCCAACTATAAGCCAGCGGGTCTCGCAAAACTTTTCAAAACAAAGGACACAAGTTTCTGAAGCTCAGATACGTGGCTGGTTTAAGGAAATAAGAATTTCTTTTGACGATAATGATTATCTGTTTATTGTTGATAATCCCCGTTGTGTCTACAACTGCGATGAAACAGCTCTTTTCCTCTCTCCAAAAGGCGACAAAGTTTTGGCAAAAAAAGGAGATAAGTCTGTTTATTCTTTTATTACTAATGACGAGAAGGAATGTTTAACTGCTCTTATAATGTGCAATGCTATAAGAGAATTACCCCCACCTCTACTAATGTATCCGTTTAAAAGAATTCCCAAAATTATCACATCCGCGTTTTACAAAAACTTTGCCATAGGTAGATCTGACAATGGTTCGATGACTGAAGAAAGCTTTTTTGAGTACATAGCAAAGATATTATACCCATGGTTGCAAAAAAATGATATTACTCTGCCGGTAATCTTGTTTGTGCACGGTCACACATCACATTTAACCATTCAACTAAGTAAATAGTTCAATAAAAGGAATTACTCTGATAAGTCTGTTTCCTAATTTAACTCACATTCTGCAATGCCTTGAAAAACATATGGAAAAAAGGGATACAAAATTTGAGGATTGAACATCGAGATCAAAAATTAGGCAGAGAACACTTTGCACCACTTTTAAAAATTGCCTTAGAACTAGAACTACAGAAAAATTCCTAAATTCAAATCATCTGGTGCAATATGGAAAGGAAATATCGAAGATACCAACCTCTTCTACTTCTGGAAAGCGCTAGTAAACAATTTTAATGGTGTAAACTCAAATCATGAACATCAAGTCCACGTTCCACATATACCTATTACTAATTCTGATGATTACGAACATGGACACCAAAATGAACCAGAAGTTGGAAAAGTGTCTGCTTTATTAAATGATGTCGTCACACATGAAACACCATTACTAATTATACTTAATTCTAATAACATTGACTGCAATATACCAGTTAATAATGTGATAATACTTGCCGACGCTAATGCGGACAAAACAGATTTTTTTCTATTCTAAACATTTCGCTCACAGACGAACAATTGAATGTCACCGCTAATGACATAGACACATCATTTTTACTTAATGGAGCAGGAATATCAGGAGATGATCCGCTACAATTGTCGCAATTATCATTGATTCAGGAACAATCGAAAACCTGTCCAGATATTCAAAAAGCAAAAGTTTTGTTTAATCGTACTCCAGAATCCAAGGTAACAAAAGTAGTGAGTACCGAACAAGAATCTACTAAATATAAAAAGTTAAGTTAGAGAAAACCTAAGGACAAAATTCCTGCTGTGGTGTCATCTGTAGATTGGCAAACGTTTTACCACAAAAAAGAGAAAAAAAATGAGCAAAATAAAGGAGAAAGAAACAAGAAAAGAAGAAAGGCTAGAGAAAAAATTGAAAAATGTTCAACTTGAATCAAATGCCCCTTTAGAAAAAAAATCATCTAGGTAAATCTGATGAATTTGACAAACAAAAAATCGTTCCCCCAACAAATGGTGCAGAGGCAAAAATTGATCTCTCAATAGTAAGCAAAGGCGATTATATAGTGATAGAATATGAAAACAAATTCTATCCAGGTTTACTAAACAGAGCAGACCAAGTAAAACAAGAATTCACCGTTAAATGTATGGTAAAAGCTGGAAAATACTGGAAATGGCCTGAAAAAGATTATGTGTTAACTTACTCCTGCAGTGAAATTAAATGTAAAATAGAAAAACCAAAATTAGTTAATTCTAATTTATCCATTCCAAATTTTCCAGACACACATTAGTTTTTAACGATTATTTCAGTGCAATAAAAATAGCATTGTTTTTATTTTTTTTAAATTCATTTCATTTCATCACCTTTTATACGACCTAACAAAATATCACGCATTTAGGGACAGCTTTATGCCGGCAATACGCTAAGCGCATGCTGAAATTAGAGACAATGTGTTGTTGTACACAAATAAAATTTATTTACAAACTTCGAATAGTTCTATTCTAAACGGAAAGTCATAAGTCAATTCTCAACTTATCCAACTCACACATACGGAAGTTTCCAAAACTGTAATTAAAAATTGTGATTTCCACTCAAATATAAACTCGAGATTAATAAAAAGCATTCATTAACCTGCCGAAGATTGGGACAATTACCTTACTTAGATGTTCTTTGCCGTACAATAAAAAAATTAAAATTAACACCATCACAAGTTTGGTATTAAGACCTAAAGAAATGAAAAAAATTACCAAACGGTATAAAAACAAGAATAGTGATGTTTACCACTAATTATTTTATTCCTAAGCAAGAAAATGTATTTTTAATGTAAGTTTAACTTTATGAAAAATTACCACACATGCGTTTGTCAATGTTCTTAGCCTCTACTTAACGAAAAGGTTTTACCTAGTTAAATATCAAGACTAATACACTAACCTGATACCAATAAAATCTGGTGTGCCACAAGGTAGCATTTTTGGACCTATCTTAGATCTTTTATATATCGCAAACCTTCTGATAACTAACAATGGCAACAGCCACGAACGCAGATGATACTGCAGAACATGCCAACCCGGTTACCGCATCACAACACCTTCAAGAAAATTTAAGTAAGTTGTAATCTTGACTAACTACATGGAAAATAAAGGCAAACAAATCTAAATCAATACATGTGACATTTACACTAAATAAAGACACCTTTCCTCCTATTACACTAAATGGTAACCAGCTTACGAGACAAAAAATCTTGGAATGGATAAACGCTTGATCTAAAGAAAGCACATATTTACAAAAGAAAGCAACTTGGCATAAAACTCCGGCAAACTTATTGGTTGATCGGTAGAAAATCACAGTTATGAATTGAAAATATTTTTTTACAAAGTTATTTTAAAGCGTGTGTAGAGATATGGGATTCAACTATAGTACACAACTAGTAATTCAAATCTTAAAATCTTTCAGCGCTTCCAGAACAAAGTTTTGAGAACCTTGGTTAATGCCCCAAAATCACATAATCGCGAAAGACCTACAAATACCATTATAGTGCCAAAACTGTAGAGCATCCGAATGTGCTAGCTAAAAATTTATTTAACACTGGTAAAATGCAACGTCTAAAACGACTTAAGCCAAATGATTTAATAGACAGATTCAATTAGTGTATGGAAGTCAGCTCATGTAGTTTTAGAGATTAAATTATTCTCGAGCCATCGGATTATGCTACAAAACAACGGTCAATTAGTAGCAATTATTTGGATTGAATTGGAAATTTGTTTAATTGACATATCTAATTTTGGGTGATTTTTAAGCTTCCACATAGTGCAACTCTTATCTGCCGACCACCTGGGTATGTACACCTCCTCGGTAGCTTCAAAAGTTAACGTTATGTTTATTACTTGGGGAAAGTTTCATGTGCGATTTGGGCTTGTCGCAAACTGTCATGTGGTTCTATCGTCTTGGGTGTCCTGTCAAAATGAATGTTGTAGTATATTTTATTAGAACATTTAGAAGCAACTACTTACAGGTTAAGATAGCAGAACTAATTAGAGGATGCTCTCTCCAACCACAGGTGACCATCCCAGCCACCGGTACGAGGTATATAACTAGTTTAGTCACGAAGTACACGGTAATAGATGTAAATAAAATACAATACTATTCTGGTTAGAAAAAAAAAGAAGCAAAAGGCATGCGGGAAGAAAATAAAACTTAACATTAACTACCGAAAAAAAAAATAAGAACAAAACTAAACATAAAGTTAAAAGAAAACCAACAACCTAAAAACGTGACTAATTTAGTATACATAACCACTAATTTTAAACGTGCGCGTAATAATTTTTTGTCAGTTTCATCGAATTTGATCGAAACGCATTTGAGTATATCAATTTAGCAAATTATTAATTTTTATTGTGAGTTTTATTTTGGGAGAAACGGGTTATTTCTTCGTGGAAGATTTTTCATTGCTTTTGTGTACAGGGTATATTTGTATATATAAGGCCTTACATATATAGGAATATTATATTTTTTTTATATATAGCATTCGATTGCGTCGGCCATTGACGTAGAGGTAAGCCGCGCTACCCAAAAAGGTTTTATTTACTATTTAGTTATTACGTATTCGGTGGATATTCTTTGGTGGGCTTATTTAGGGATTATACAGTTACGTAAGATACTTTTGTGTTGCAATATTACTTTTAATTATTATCATTTATACTTATTTTGTTTTTTTGTTTTCTTTGCAATAGATATATATCCAAACAAGCATTCTTTCTTTGTTTTATTTGCGTGTGGGTTTGGGAATTGGATTGAGGCTTTGGGTTGGCCTTCCCAGAGCTGTTTCGTTCCATTAGGCTTGGCGCTCTCAGTAATTAACATCAATTCTATATAGGAATTCCGCCCAGAGCTAGTTTTGGGGAAGAAAAGGTAAGTTTAACACCAGTTCCCAGATTTTACGTAGCATAGTTTAAGTTACTTTATAATGCCAGTACTTACTAATTGCAAAGCACAATAGTAAACAATGATTTTTCTTACGCACGTAAAACGCCAAAGTAATTACTTATCAAAAACAAAATGTGTTTACATACGTCAAGAAACGTCTTAGCGTAATTAAACAATTTTCGAACGTTTCTATTGGTTCCAATAAAAAAATTGTCAAGGGCTCACGGACGGTGCTCGGAGTAAATTTCATCTTCAACTGTAAAGTGTCTCCAATTGCCTTAAGATGGAATAATATGCATTTATGAGTCATAAAGTAGGTCAAGCAAAGAGTCTTGGTGGAAAAGGGGTCTACAGACTAACGGATAAACTAATATTGGATATAACAAAATACAGAATAAAGACAAAATGAGGAGAAAGCAATTATTAGGCCACTATACAAAAATTATCAAATGACAATTTACTCAAAAAATGTGTTGGCGTGAATAGTCAAAACATAAACAATCACAAAATTTAATCCCTACAATTCTTCGTGAGCAATTTAACAAACGAAAATTCATTCATCATATTACAACTGATACATATTTAGTTCAAAAAATTAAGTTAACAGCCTATATCCCGAAGGTAATGTAAAAGAGGTCTACTACCATAGTTTTCGACTATAACTTTTATTTGTTTAGCATGCCTTTGGTGCAATTGATTACCGGCCACAAACTGTTCTATTTTTAGTCGGTTAGACTTTCTTCTTTTTTAAACTAGTAAATAATTTTTTATAGAGTAGAATAAACTCCATTGATCATAAACAAAAAACTATTGTACCACCCTTGAACCGCATTATTGGTACGTGCAATATCTTCAATAATGACGTCGTAACAATTTTATATATTTTTGACAAATAATGGTCTATCTATGTGTCTTCATAATAATTAAGTAACTGCAGTAGTAAGTCCTTATTTTGATTGTAAAAACCACTATCAAGCAAACTGTTAAACGACCTTATCAAATCAGGGTTTTGCGTATACTGAATCTGCAGTCCATTTTGTTGGAGTTTGTTTCCATATACATTGCGTGAAGTGGAAGAATCAGCCACGAATTGTAGTATTTGGAAACTCATTGCAAACCGTATTTATGGCAGCCCCAAGTCTATTAGAATTGTTATTGGTTTAAGACCAGGCTTTAATACCTTTCAAATAAACGATTATACGTCTCTTCCGTTTTGTTTGGCATATACACTAGGAACTAAATTGATATATCGTACGCCGTGAATCGTATACGACTGACCAAACAGTCGTGGTGTCGTAGAAAATGTGTCATGCGCGTACCGATGATCGCAACTTGATATAAATTCTAAGTTTGCCCTAGTAGAAAATAGCAATATTATTTTGTCACCTGGTCTAAAAAATGTCGTGGTATACTCCTTCAGAATGACTAATTCCTGTAATGATGTGGGGTTTACAAAAACGGTATGTTATGTTACCCGTACTTGCTGAATTGTTTTTTGCATAACAAAAAGTTGCAATAGTATGCAAGTAGCAGTAACGGATACAACTTCAGAAACACTTGCTATTACCATTTGCGTCCATGTTTTAATTTGTTTCGCCACTACTTTTAACAACTTCTTATCCGAGAGTATTACCGCTGCCAGATTAACGCCATTTGTAGTATTTTGCACATTTCCAAACTATTTTTGCATTTCAATTAATATTTTTTTCTTTTATATTAACTTTGGCCGTTAGGTAGCAAAAACCGGCGACTTTTTTTCGCTCTCGATATACTCGAGCGCCATTTTGTTACGGTTGGACAGCAAACCAACTGAAAAAGGTTACCTTTTATGATTAATGTTGATTTTTTTTATATCGCAATAAAAAGACGTTATGGATGAAGGCAATAAATATTTTGTTTAGGATTATGTTTTAGCTTGGCAGCGTTTTTCGGGCTGAGGCGTTTGCCTTAATATAGAAATTACCTTTTATATGGTTTCGGCAAGAAAAAGTACTAATGGTAATAAGTTTTTTATTACGATTCGTTTTGTTACTCATAAATAGACAATAGTGGCTACCAATAAAGGGGCTTTCCATAGTTGGTCTTAGAGGTACTCTTCAGTAATTATCACTTATGTGCGATGATGCTGCAGATGAACCAGAAATTGACATACATATTAATTTGGAGTGGAAGAGGTTTCCGTTGCATTTGTATCATACGCCAAAATCTATCTTTGAAATTGATTTAAGTATAACCTTATCAGACCTATATCAGCTTCGAACAAAATGTTGGAAATACGGTGCTGAACCTGAACCTGTGTACAACACGTCCTTAATTTATCAGATATATACATATTCTTCAAAAACAGCGGCGTCATCAAGTTTGCTCTTCTTACTTGTGACTGTTTTTAAAGCCTTGTATGTTTTCAACACGATGGGGTCTTCTGCTTTACGTTTGCTGTATGTAGAAATATACGTTTTTGGTAATGCAAATGCTTTGCGTGGTTTACTTGTAAGGTTAGTCGTATTGTCGCGTTAATTTTCTATTTCTGGACTGTCTTTTAACTCAATTTCAGTGGAAACGCAAATGTCTTAGTTTCCTCAGCGTCTCCTCGTCGCTTTCTGTTATCCGAAACAATACGTATTACTTTGTAAACATACGCCGAATTCAGAAAGAGAATGGTTAGACGTTGCAGCATGGTTTGAGGAACAATTAGATTTTCTTTACTGTTACGGATTACTTGATAGAAAACATGTTATTCTGCAAGCTCTAATTAACTGCGGCAGCGATTACTTTAATTACAAATTCTACGCTTAGTATTATGCTGATGGGACTATTACTTCTAGTTTGCAGATGTTGGGTATCAAGAAAGGATTTCTCATGGTGGTGTATTTTGTAATGCATTTTTATCAAAAAATTGCAGCCTAAGCCAAAAGTGTAGCCTGTAATGTTTTGAACAGTAGGCAAAATCCAGTTCCTTTTGTTTTTATCGCAGAAGATTTGTTTCCTTTATAAGAATACATTTTTAAGCCATACTCGAGTATCCAGCAAAAGAACTATGCAACAAATTTTTATTTACAGGTGACCAAGAACCAAAAAATTGTAAAAATACGTTTAGAATTTTGTGCATAGTATATCGAGTATTACGTAAACCAATGATTCTGTAGCCACAAGAAAACAACAAAAATTGTATTAGCCTGGTTCATCTTTATAATTTTCTTCTTCGTGTGGCAAAATATTTATACCCCAAGTTAAACTTTTGATTATAAAACTAATAGAAAATTAGTTGCAGGTACATGGAAAACACAGACCGACCCATCATTTCCCACCTTTGAAGCTAATTGCACGAAAGTTTTTGTCTGCATTTAGTGACATTAGGAGAGAATTTGCAAAATATTTTGTTACTAAAGTTGGACGTGTCCCGTGGCAAAATTTAACAAATAATTTTAATGTACAATTGTACAAAATATAAATATTAAAATAAAATTGAGTTTACTTTCCAAATGCTTTGGTTTGTTTTTGCCTATTAAAAAATTGAAACTACAAATCATTTGGTCGTGTATATGTTTCTTCAGTTTCTGATCTAGACGGCTTGTGAATAACTCTTTGTTGTTTAAAAGGAAATTTATTTTTTGGTTGTTCCATTCTATTCTATTCTATCTAGCGTATACAAAACTATGTATTCAACTAAATGCGCAAGAATGATGTAAAGGTGCGTTTTCACCAAAGAAACGAACAACAGCGTGTAAGAGCATGTACGCATTTTTTATATGTGCTTGTTTGGTCGGAACCGACTTACGAACACGCAAACGCTTGCTCACACATTTTTGCTATTACAATCAATCTGCAACACCCCGTATAGTATTAATAACGTAATTGAATTCACACTCTTGCATTACCTGGAAACTTTAATTAACTACCGAAATCACCTATTTTTCTTAACGCAGTACAAACATACTGAATAATTTTTCAGCATTCTTAACCTATAATTTCCGTACTTATCCAGTGTATACGTTAATTAACTTAATTTCTGGCACCGTCCTTAACAAGAATTGGTTAACTTCTGCCAAGCCGTTTTCACCTGATTTTTTATTTAGGAAAATTAATTTTGTTTTTTAGAGTAGATTAAAAACTTGAGCCGCATTCGCTTAACTAGAATTCTACTTGGTGCGTAGATCGCATTCAACCAAATTCCGAGAATAATGCATTCATTGTGAAGAAGTTTTTAGTTATATACCCAGTGGAATAAAACTGCCCGAACTGTACAATTTCCTGTAACAAATATATTTTAGTTTATAGAATATGTTAAGTATGTTAATTGTGTTAGAATTAATAACGGTTTAAATCCAACGCCGAGATCTGAGCTACCAGGGATCGATACATTTTCTTTTACTTATACATAAATAGTTTTTTATTGCGTAAACCATTTTCTATATTCACGCTAGCCTTTTTGCAAAGCTCTGTCGAGTATTTTTCATATACTTCTTGATCAAAGGTTTTAAGTAGAAAATACAGATCTTGTGAATGTTTGTTTCTACTAAAAAAGTTATGAAGATAAACTCAGACGAACACAGCTTTTTCTGCTTTTTCAGGCTCCAAAATCATTGGTTTACGCAAAACCCAAAACACGACAGAAAATTCCAAAAACATCTTAACTTATCTTCTGGCTTTTGAAAATCGTAGTTAAATGTTTGTTCTATGGATTTTTTCTAGTGGAAGGCATAAGAATATGTTACTGTCTAGCAAAGGCGTCATTTGCCTGTTTTTTAATATTACTCTGAAGGCAAATGTAATTTTTTTTTTGAAAAAATTTGTATTTTAGAATATACCACAATCAGAAATTTTTCCTTGACACTTAACATTCGCGTACATAAAACAATAATCTGCATTAGTAAGGGCCATTAACACAATATTAACGTAATTGCCGCTATTAATTGATGCTTGAAGTACAATACGTTTTCCGCCAATGGCCTTACCGCATTGAGGGAAATTCCATTCTTTTTCAAAACAGTCTTCAACATCTAATCATTTATTTTCTATTTGTGGAATTTGCAAAAAAAATATTTTATTTCTTCTGTAAATCGTTTTTTTTTAGTTTTGTGAGGAGACTAATTTGTAAGATGAAGTAATAAACTGAAATAAAGTTACAAAAGAGGAAATTAGAAGAAATCCAATCGCTACTGCCGATAAAACTGAAGAACCGATAAAGTCTAACACCTCTTTTGTAGAACAAACAAACCGGAAGCTTAAGGAGTTTGTTCCACCAAATAAAAGCATGTATTCTAAAAAAAGCAAATAATGAAGATCCTATGATGATTAAGACAAAACAATTTCCAACCAAAAACCTAAGCAGGACAGCTGTAAAATGTTTGACGCTTACTTAGCTGGAAAATTTAGATGTTACGATATAATATAAGCGTATATGCGCTGAAGTAGAACACCGTATTTCCAGCATAACATTTGTTGCAGATATGCGACAATATACAATTCGGGGGCGACATCAATTACCTCATACCCAACGAAGTCGTTTGTTCTTCAGAACATGACGTATACTTCATTACAGTCATCTCCAGCACAATAGTCTCAAAGTGCGGGTTATGCATTATCAGTGTCGTCTCCAGCACAGTCACCGCTAAATACGACATTGGTGCACACCACTGCAATCGCTTCAAAGTGAAGAAGAAAATAACTCAGCAAGATGGAGTGTTTCACAGAAGAAAAAAATAATCATTAAACATATTTTTTTTAACCAAAATAGAAATTAACTTCTGTTGTTCTTCACACTAAAGAAATATGTGTTTTTGTAAGGATTTTTTTCAGTTTTGTTTTAATGAAATGTGTTATGAAATTTAGATTTTTTTTTTCTTACTTGTACATATTGGCGTAAAGCTTCTACAATGGCATCACAAACTGCCATATGAATCCCCTGTTGCCAAAAAAATCTTAATGTTAAGGCTAGTCTCACTTTGACAGATATCGCTGTTCTGTAATTTGTGTCTTGTTTCATTACTTTTAGCTCAATTAATTTAAGATTTTAGAAATCTGTTGACGACATTCTACAAAAATGCTTAAATCTTCCTGACTTTTCCGCTTCTAAATCTTGCAACAATTGATCGCCTCGATAAAATTGTCGATTCCTAAATAAAGTTGTCATTTAGCATCTTGCCTTTCTCTTCTTTTTTCTTGTTGTTTGCGAATTATTATAATTGAAGCACATACTAACGCTAAAGTATTATTGTATTTTTCTATTTTTAACTTAGTTAGTTTTAATGTTTGTCACACCCGGATCATCCGCAAAGATGAGAAAATTTTGATTGTTCATTTGCTTGTGCAAGCATATGCTCGCGAGAAAATTCAAAAAGAGCATGCAAATAATTGCTCCTGTTTGTTTTTTTCTGTGGATACGCACCTTTACGACACGTCGCAAGGCACTCTAACTCTGGCACGCTCGTGTACACACATCTGGTCGATACGCACCAAATATTGTAGTATAGGATTCTTTTGCGGTTTCTTTTTATTTAGATTATAAGCGACTTTAGGTTTAGACCGCGTTGTAATGGAACACCGAAATTTTATAGACTAAGTCCGAGTTTCTTATTGTAAGTCAAAGCAAGTAGTTGAACTTGGATTTTGCACTTTACGCTTGTAAATTTAAACGAACTAACGTTTTGCCAGACATTGCAGCTGTATCTACTAATACACGTGTCAGTTTCACAAATTACAATAAAATACATACTGTTAAGCTGAACTTGCACTCGAATTGTACACAAAAAATACTTGACTGCAACGTGTTCAATATCTAATACACGAAATCAAAGTGGCATTTAACAATTTGTAACACAGAGACTATACGTGACTTCAAAAAATGTTAGTCATTTTATTCGTCAATTTATATATAGAAATTTCATTGCATATAAGTATGTCTTAAACAGGATAGATACAGCAAAATTAGTAACTGTGTTTATTTGTATACAGCAATAGTTATTTAACAAAAAAAGTTTACAGTACTTTACAGCAAAGCTTTCAGCAATAGCATGCAGTAATTAATTCAACAAACTTTTTTTGAAATTTATACAATCACAGTTATATTTTAGATGGAATAATCTTTTTTTATAACTAACTATAACTAAAATTAAATTGATAATGACAAATATCTATGATTAACAGCATGCGATACGCAAAAATAATCAATGAAAATACCTTCCTGGTATTGAAACAATTATTATAAATACGTAACTTAGAATAACAAGCAAAATTTTTGTGAGAGACCTTAATAATGACACAAAAGTAATTAAACAAGACTTACCAGCAATCCAGTACTTGCCTGAAGAAAACGTTTTCCTCGTTGAGTCGATCTCGGAATATTAATGAACAGAGCAAATCGTGTCAGCACAAAGACTCACGAAAGCAAAAATCTACAACATTAATTAATGCCAAAAAGAATTAGAAATAAGAACCCGGTTATCGAATGTTATTACACACATTGAATTAAAGAAGATATCGCATTCTATTGACTCGCAAGGAACAGTACATCGGAGAAAATTTCTTCTCAGACCTTCCTTTTTTAAATATAAGGTAAGACTTCCAAATTATAATGCTTCCATTAAGGTATTTGCTCGATATTAACCCTTCATTGGTGGAGAATACACCGAAACATGTGAACAAACACGTGTTGGGTCGTGCTACCAAATTAACATAGAAATTACAAGTGAATTCTAAAAACTAATAGTAAACGCTTACCCTGTGATGAATAAACTAATAGAAACGCGTTTTCGTTTTATTTCATAGCTTCAACACAAGCCGATGATGTTAGAAAATTAATTTACACATTGCAAGCACGATTTTAAGTAATAGACGGTTTAACGTCTTGAAAAGAAGTGACATAAAAACGAAACTCGTTAGGGCATCAAAAATAAAAATTTAACTTCAGTGTTATGAATATACAGGGTATTACATTTTGAAATTTATGCACGTAACAAACTAGTTATTTTTTTAGAATATGATATGACAACGTTTGTGCCGTATGCACACTAAAAGTTTGGTCGGTTCAATTCATTTTTTTATTAATAGTCAGCATAGACGGCGTTTATAGTAAACAAAATGCTACCTTTTCCGATCCAAATATAGGTCAGAGTTGTCCTACATACTTTTTATCAAAAATACTTAGAAAATAGGCAATAAAAATATGTACTAATTCATAACAATGTGATATTAAAAACGTATAGCAAAATATTTACAATAAAGAAAAGATTAACATATAAAACAGCTAGCAGCTATAAATTTATATATTTATTATTATCTTTCTTTGGCTTCGACGTTAGATATTCGAGCTATAAAGCGTCAATTTGTTGCTTTTCGGCTTTGTGTCCACATTGGACAATATGTCCAACTACTGATTTCGGCGTTGTGTCCCTTTTCGGCAATGTGTCCAACAATTCGTTTCGATGTTGTGTCCAAGTTTCGGCGTTGTGCCTATTCGACGTGGTGTCCATTTGGTGAAGTGTCCAGGCCCCTTCGATTACTTTATCTGAAGATATGTCCATATTTGCATGAATAGATAACGTGAGAAATGCATTGAGTCGTCCCTTTAAACAAAAGTGTCCGTTAATGAATTTAATCAATTTGTTTTAAAATTAAGATTTATTTCTTACCTCAGATATAGAGTTTCTAAGATACGTTTTTATTTTCTTTAAGATAGAAAACGATCTTTTTGGGGTTGAGTTGAGACTGCCAAGTAAGTCAGTATTTTCAATAGTTAAAAAGTATTTGGGAAATCTCTGAATTACAACTGCAGAGAGAAGCCATTGCGTTTTTAAACTTATCTATGTCATCCAATTACAAAATCTTTCTGCGTCATAGTATAAATTCTGTTTTTATATCATTTTTATAAGTACTAAGATTCGTTTTGTAAATGTTGAGCAGGTTTTCAAAGTCTACACCTTTCTAGTTACAAAATTTTCGAAATATTGACTGACCTGTAACCAACAGTTGATGATAATAAAACACCTTTTTTAATTTTCACAATAAATGTATCTAAAAATGGGCATAATATGCTCATCCTAAAATAATTCTCAGGGCAAGTCAATTGAAGATTAGATCTCTATGTTTAGTACCTCGCAAAGCTTGGAATAATCAGGGAAAGGCTTATTTAATCAACAATTTTTTAACGTCGTATCAACCAAAACTCTGCTTTTTTCAAATCTTTCTTTTGAAAGATTTTACTTAAGTGTAAAGTAAGACTAAATATTGTTGCTGTAACAAACAAAGATACCATAAAATTGCTATGGAGTATAAGAACAGCATTTCTGAAAGTCTCCAAATTAGTTCATTCCGAGATTGCATCCAAGATGCTGAAACTGGCTTGAGCAATTCAATCAAGTCGTTAAAAGAATAGAATCCTTCAATTCATCTAGTTCCATCTACAGTTTCTTTTTAACGTTTTGGTAAGATGTTGTTCTATAAAAAATATCTTCATTTGAAATACGTTTTCTTTTGATTTGTTATTCCTGTCATGACAGCTACCACATCGTAACCCTGTCCACGTAACTATGATGTTTTAATTCTAGAATAAGTTTAATACAAATTTTTCTAAGCACCACATATACTGCACATATAGATACTTGCGAAAACGTAAAATAAGCTTGTAAAACACATTTTTTTATCATTTCTTTGATTTTTTGTCAAAATCATACAAGTTAGCCATTTTGTCTGCTAAATCGACACCACCCATTAATGGCCTGTAAAACTTTATTATCTCTAGGCATGACACGATTTCCACAGTCCCATCTTTCAGATCCCGGTTAACCATTGACATGGCGTTATTATGACAGTTACTGATGACATACTCAGAATTCTGTTTTGCCCCTTTTGAGATTGGTTTCGAATTTTGGAACATTTTTTCTATTGAACATAACCGTTCCAAGGGCAGCATAATCAATTTCATTCAACAGGTTTGTGGAGGTAAAAAATTTATCAAAACATAACGTTACGTCCTTCTTTTTGATTGACCCTGTTATGGTGTACCTACTCTTTCTCTCCTAGCATGCCTTTATGGGGAGAAGTTTCTTTTCCGCAATAGATGTTGAGATCATATACATATTGTGTTATTGAGTTACACCTTATCCATGTTTTGATGCTACGTTTTATCGGTTTTAGCGCCGTGTACTAAGTCATAGATTCATTTATGCTCTGAAACACAGAGTCTTGACGATATTTTTAATATGTTAACTTCAGGAAGTCTATTAGAAAATATGAAATCACTTCCCTCTGAATTCACTTCCCTTTTCCCTAATTTATAAAACCCTTATTCTTGAACGTAGCTGAGTGGTGATGTGATATGAAGTTGACATTGCGAGTAATACAGCGTTGCCGCTAATATTTTTTGTTTTTAACCAATCAAAATTGAGAATAATAATCAATAGTCCGTGCAGTCAACGTCATGTATATACATTCATAACTTTTCGAATGTTACATCAAAGTGAAAATGAAAACGTGCAAAGTGGTCAAATGAGATAAGCTCAACAAGGTCATAATCTGCCAACCATCTTAATGATGTAAAAGAATATTCATTCCAAGATTTTCTTTAACAAATTGCTCAATTTGTTCTTCTGCATCTTGTACATACCTAAATATGCTAATTTTAAATTAGTTTTTCAATTTTATTCAATCGATAATTAGTATGTATATTAATATCCAAAAACCTGCAAGAGAAAAATTAAAAGTTACATAAAAAACTTTATGTAGGAAATCGATATAGATACTTACTTGAATTCTTTCTCAAACAATTTCTTTAATTATTTGACATTTGTAGGTTAAAATAACTTAAACAGTATTACAAAGCTAACGCGATGTTCCGATTTTCTTATGAGAACTATAACTTCCATTGCTATAAACTAGTAGAAAAAAGTTCTCACAACGTTCGCACGATAGGAATCGGAAAATTTTTCAAGAATAGAAATTTGTTATTTTTGAGAGAACTCCGCCCACTTCTCAAGAAAACTATATGGGGAATTACTTCAAGAACAGACGTCTTGGAAGTCAACAGCATTACTAATATATTATGTTTTTAATAAATCATTAGATTTTTTTGGTGATGCAAAATACAATTTAGAAACTAAAAGCATAAATCGATCTCGTGATGTAGTTTGTCTTATCAACGCATTTCCGATAGATTTACGTTGTAACCAATATAGATAAAAAACAAGAAGTATATTGTAATATATCACAAAGATGCAACTAATGATCGTCATGATCTCTCACTATCTGTTTCCTGTTTTCTGCATTTGTTGGAAGATCTTTAGTACAAGTCAAGACGTTTATTTTGTACATTGAGGAATAAAATTAAATAGGCTTTTGTGTTTTGTGAAAATTTGTAGAAGTGTTGAAGATCTTGTAAATACTGAAGATACCAAAAGATCTATAAATACTTCAGCTTGTTTTCTTGGCTGAGAGATAATAAGAATATCGCCTTGCAAAAAATCAGTTGGGTTTATCCACATAATAATTTCGAATTTCGAAGGATCTATATGTTGTAGATTTTTCTCTTGTTGATGCAGATTATTTCGGATATTTTCAACGTTCTATTCTTGATTTAGATCCTCAATCTCGTTCTGAATATGTTTTGATGAGTCATACTCACTCGCACTTGGTTGATAAATTGTAATTTAATATCTAATTTAATTAACAATGCATTTTGAGAATTCTTGGTATAAATTAATTCCTTTAGTACTGAAACAGTTAAACGGTGGTTTCCATTACCAGCTTTCAACCGTTATGGCGCTTTTTTAAATTACTTTATGATTAGCACACCGAGACCTGCGATCCACTCGCCGAATTATATTGAGCTAGCTGCTTGCACTTCAGTTACGAGAAAACCCTCGTAACACAATTTTGTATATCAGTTTTTTGAATTGCGAAATTTGTATTTATTTCTACTTTTCTGCTATGAGATGAAGCATTATCTAACACTATTACAGCACCTTCTTCTAAGTTACTTAAGACCGACTCAAACCAGTTTTGAATAATGCAGAATAATTTTTTTCATGGTAGTTTTGTTCGATTCGAAAATAATCAAACCATTTTCAACTAATTCTGGTTCTAATCCTATGTAGCACAATTAATCGTTTGCCTTTACCTGAAGGTTTTTGATTTTTTTTTAAGAAAATTCTGTATTAAAATAATATACATATGGTTAACAACGTTATAACTTTTTTATAAAACCAAATTTTATATATTACTTCTATAAATCATTTTAAAATAGACATTTTTTTAATATAATGCTACAGATTTAGTAAGTATTTAATAATCTACAAATTTATTACATACAATTTTAAATTAAGATAATTTTACTTGAATATTACAGGAGTTGTGTAAATAAATTATTTTTTTAATAAATAAATGTTAAATCAAGACTTTGTTCAACGAGTAATACGTAGTACAGTGTTAGCTTTATGTTGTAAGTAAAATCCAATAACAAACAAATACGCACCACACCTTTCAATTTCAAATAATAACGTGTGAATGTCCATTATTAATTATGAAATGTAAGATTCGTATCTAAAGGAGCGTAAATATGAGAGATGATAAAACAACTAACAGCTCACAGTGATTAATAATGATCAACTGATTGCTAAAACTGATTGGTTTGTGTCGGATTTGAATACGGACAGTTGATGGATTGGAAATAGAATTAGTTCTTTGGAACTCCCGGTGAGAACCGCTTTGAAACTTCGATCACAAAAATTAGAAACCTGTTGTTGCAGAATTAAGTCGAAATGAAAGTTATTGCGTCGACAAGTGTAAAATGCACCATTAAATGTTATAGGTTTTCAAGACTCGAATAATAATACAAAGATTAGCATTTCAGTGGTCGTCGAAAAAATATTTTATGCGCAAAAGAAACGTTCTTGAAAGTTAGTCTTTTCAAAAAAAGGTGTCTAGAATTTCAGAAGTTTTATAAAAGGTCATAAATGGATCAGTTTATATGTAATGGTCACTTCGCCGAATGATCGTGACCAACATTAATATTAGTCAGTTTCTTTTTTCTTTTAAATAAAACTTATCTTTTTCACTGAAAAAGTTTCTTAAGAAATATATAGACGAAATACTTATCGCTGAGAAGGAATACAAATGCAACACATATTTTGTATTATAATTACTTCGTGGATTTCAAGAAAAGAAAATAAATCGAATTTTTTTTTGTACTCAATCATAAAATTGTCACATTTGTCGTAAAATAAAATACGTAATCGCCCAATTGAAGTAAGCGCGGTTTTCTTTTGTTTCTCGCTTTCCTAAATGATATTTTCCTTCAATCTACAAAAGCTGTCCCTCGTTTTAATCACTAAGTAGAACAAATTTAGACCCGAGCTTTTGCTAACTCGTTAACTTGTACCTTTACATTAGGTTTAATTTAAATAGAATGGAAATGCAGCTGCTCTTTGATAGGTACTTCAAATAATATTAAATATGTATGAGTTCATTTTTATACTGGCAGCAGCATACACAAATCGGTAAAAGTACTTTATATGCTAAATTAGAGACACACAATTTAGGTAATTAGTCATGCAAACAGTTTTCTTGTTTAATGTGCACCTTTTTTAGCTAAAAACTAAAATGAAGTACATATGTAAACGATTGTTAGTTAACTTTTGTAATAATTAATCATAACTAGTATTTGTTAGTACGTCTAATATTGTTAGTACTGATTTTATGTAAATATAAAAACAATTATGAATGATTACATTTTTTATCCTAATAACTTTAAAACATTTAAACAAATTGTAAACGTTTTTATATCTATATATTGGAGTTTTAGTATTCAAAATCAAAAATTCATAAATCAGTTGATATTTTATAAACACAATTAGTGGTTTCAAATCGTATAATTTCAGCCTGCCAAGAAGTAGTTACAGTAAAAATAAATCTTACCTAAATTATGATCTTTCTTACTAGTCAGGAAGATACTATGAATAGCATCTGTTTTTTAACGAGCAATTTTAATAGTGCCGATAATACGTGAAACCTAAATTTTATGCTTGTATTTTTTAACCTTAAAAAAGTAATGAACCTGGGAACCTCATAATAAAAAAAAAATAAAACACAAAAGTCAAAACAAATATTTAATTTGTATGATTACATATTTGATGTGCATGAAAACGTATTTATATGAAGTATATATTTATTTAGATTTAAGAATTAAGAAGTTGTCGTTTCTTTGAGATTTAGGTCCAAATTCAGACTAGTTAGTGGTAAGACATATTGTAGAGCAGTAAAAAAAATTAATAAATACATTAAAACAAATAAGTGCATTTCATTATATATTTAAGCTACAGATCATAAATAATATCAGAAATAAATTAAGCAACGCTTCATAACAATGACAGTGACATCAATATTGGTCTATCGAGCCGGATAAAAAACAATATCAATAACTCATTAAAATTGTAAGTCAAAATTCTTTTTCTTATCATCAACAGTTTTAAAAAATGTTTGTGTACAAATTTTGCAGGTAAAAATAAGCTTTTCCGATTTAAAGCATTTTTTAAATCTTTCAAACTTTCTAATTTTTAATTGTTGAAAATAAAATTTTCTTACTTACGTTTTTTGCGCTGCCGTTCTTCAGTTAGTCGTCGTGGTTCTGCTAGGCCTAGCTGTTGATAAACGGCGATGACCTTCTAACCCTTCCGTACGACAACACAAAAACCCCACGTTTTCCGGCACCAAATTTTAATGTTCTGCGACACAAAAGGCACAAGTGCATTCTATGCAAACGTAATTTACACACTGATCTTTTGCGATAATTTCCCCTTTTCCAAAAAAATTAATTTTGCGCATTAAAAGAAAAATTTATTTTCAACATAATGTAATTATAAAATAAACTTATGCGTTACGCTGTGTTAACAATATCAAAGTTAAAAAAAACTGTTAGGGAAGATCGAGTTAACATAGGATACATTTGAAGACACAAAATAAATAGAACTTATTCAGGATAACGAAAAGAAAAATTACCGAAATAAAAAAAATTTTAACCCTCTGTTAGTCGGAATATACGACAAAAGGACGCGGATATTTGGACACGCGACAAAAGGGCGCGGATATTAGGACGCGCGACAAAAAAACGCATGTAAAATTGGAAGCGAGACAAAAGGACGCATAGTAAATAGTATATAACTTTGCTTCACACTTCTTTTAATTTATTTTTTGTTTGTTTGTGTATTTAACAGCGCAATTGTAAAATTCCAATAAGAAGTCGTTACATTTTTCATAATGAATAAGTGTAATTAGAAAGCGAATTTCAATAACCGCGTTAAGGGGGTCATCCCATGTGATGGACTCAAAAAATCTTTTTTTTTTCATAAATTGCTTTCTTAACATGTCTAGAATACGGTAGTAAAGCGATTTTTGAAAATTCGAAGTCGTTTTAAAGATACAGCAAGTAGAAGAAAGAGCTGTTCGGAGCGCTGAGTTGGCAGTTGGGGTCCGGGCCTATTGTGTACCGTCGGCTTTATACCTGGCCCCCCTTTTATACATATATACGTTTATACAAGTTTAGACAAGTTTCTACAGGCTTAAACAGAAATTTCTATGGTTATTAAATATTTTACCGTCTTGGTTGAATTTCCAAGAGTGCAACAACTACAAATTATTTTTTTTCATAATGAGTGAACGAAAAGGAAGTACGAGTGGAAATGTTCATCTTGGTCGTAGTAAAAAAAACGTTTAGTGGAAACCGTTTTACGACCCAAAATGAAACGGTATTTACATCAGCTTCGGCGAAAAAACTTCAAAATAGCATGAACATGAAGGTTCCCATCGCTTCGAATTTCGTCTATTGCATTTTGGAGTTTGTTTCTGTATTCGCTGCAATTTCTGAAATGGTAATATGTAAAAGTTGTAAAAGTGATGTGTCTATTTCGCAATCAAGTTTCCGTGGTTTAGGTTTTAAAATTATTTTATCGTGTAAGTGTGTAAAACAGACAGTTATAAACTCAGGCCCATTGATCGAGAATGCATTTGAAGTTAATCGCCGGTTTGTATTTGTGATGCGATTATTAGGAGTTGGTCACGAAGGAATAAATCTTTTCTGCAGCTTCATGGACATATGTTCGGGTATTGGAAATTCAACTTATACTGCACTACTGAAAAACATTCATATTGTCACATCTTCACTGTGTGATACTTTATTATCATTCGCTGTGACGCAAGAAAAAACTATGAATGAAGAATCAAGAAAACCACAGGATGAATTGATTGTGTCAGGTGACGGTACTTGGAAGAAAAGAGGCTTTTTATCTCTATTTGGAGTTTTTACATTGATTGGAAAGTACACTGGGAAAGTTTTAGATGTCATGGTTATGAGTAGTTTTTGTTATGCATGTAATTTGTGGAAAAGTACAAAAAAACGGATCCTTTAGAGTCCAAAGTTTGGTATGAAACGCATGTAGATAAATGCACCATAAACCATACCGGAAGTTCCGGTAAAATGGAAATAAGTGCCATCACGAAAATGTTTTTGAGGTCTATGGAAAAATATGGCGTAATGTATGTGATACATCGGCGATGGTCACAGTAAAACTTACAAGGGGATCCTAGATGCTAAACCGTATAGAGATACTGTAGTAACAAAAAAAGAATGTGTGGGCCACGTAGAAAAAAGAATGGGAACACGACTTCGGGCTGTTAAAAATGATAAAACAAATAAAGGAATTGGTGGAAAAGGACCAGGTAAACTTACTGACAAAGTTATTCAAGAAACAACGAAATTCTACGGATTAGCTATTCGACGTCACCCAGATTCGCTTAAAGATATGAAAAAGGAAGTTTGGGCAACGTATTATCACAAATGTTTTTCAGATGACAACCCTCAGCATCAATTTTGTCCAGAAGGCGAAGACAGTTGGTGTAAATGACGTAAGGCAGAAGCTAAGAATAAGCTCGACCAATTTCATCACGATAAACCACCTCTAATACCACAAGTACAAGTAGCTATCAAACCGGTTTTCGAAGATTTATCGAAAGACGAATTATTAATTCGTTGTTTAGGAGCAGAGACACAAAACAATAACGAATCTTTGAATTCGTTGATTTGGACTTTTGCTCCTAAGCATCTTCATTCTAGCCCAAAGATTGTTGAAATTGTTATCAGTTATCATCATTATTGAAGGTTTTGAAGGTGTTTTAAAAGTAATGTCGGTTATGGGATGCCCCATTGGCCGCGAAGCGCATACGTATGTTGAGAAACGTGATGAAAAGCGAATCTCACGTTCTGAGCGGCGCGTAAGTGATATCGTTAAACAAGCCAGGATTGACTCAAGAGCTGAACAATCTGCTTTAAAAGAGTTTTAAGAGGAAGAGGAAGCAATACCCTATGGACCAGGCATCGCCGATTGAGGGTAAGTTGAGATTTTCATAGTTTTAAACGGACTTGAAACTTTAAACGCGTTTTTCTGAAAACTGTGTTTTTCAAGCTTTCCTCCATCGTATCTCAAAAACGGCTTGACCAAATGACTTGAAATTTATAGAGCACACTTAATACAAGTAAACGCATGGAATGAACTATTATCAATCGAAAAGTTCCAAAATTTCAATTTTTTTATAGCAAAAAACAAATAAAAAAACGCAAAATTCGCAACTTTTATTTAAAATGTCTACCAAAAGTCCAATTTTTTGTATATTCATTTGATAATAGTCCATTCCGTGCATTTAGACTTACATATTAAAATGCAGTTTTTTTTTGTTTCAGATAAGCCATCAGCCGGAATCGAGAAGGAAATGCGAGCTAATTTTTTTGAGGCGGGGGGTGTTCAGAACGCTGTAACTCAAGTTCTACACAATATTTTTAGCTTAAAGCTTATATTTATACTGTCGAAATATATATTAATAAATGATAATAAACTTAAAACTCTATCTATTTACTGGTCGTAGAAATAACATCCTAAAAAATCTCTAAAAAACAGCCGTCACATGGGATGACCCCCTTAAGAAGTCGTTAGACTAAAAAAATTCTTATATTCAAAAATCATTAACTAGTACAAAGAATATTATCAAATGCAGTTATCTTCTTGGATATATAATAGTCGCAACTGGATTTACTTGACAAAGTTGCTACATTCTTTGCTCTGTAAAGATGGTGCTACAATTTGTAAAAAGCCAAAAAGGCAACGATATGTTAGCGTATAATGGTTTTATTCACAAAAAAGAACGCGTTGTTGGTGAAAAAATCATTTGGAAGTGTGCCGATTACAACAAGTCTAAATGTTCTGGAAGAGTGCACACATTAAGAAACGAGGTGGTGAAAAATTTGAGCCACAATTATATTGCTGATGCTGCAAAGTTAGAAGCAAGAAAAGCTCTCAATGAAATGAAGCAAATGTCCGAAAACGTCGTATATTGGCTAATATATCTGAGAATATTTCGTGCGCTGCATCAGGACAACTACCTTCGGTTTCTTCCATGAAACGAACCATACAACGAGTACGCAAAGAAATAGAAGCTGCCCCAGCAAACCCAAGAACTTTAACGGAGCTTGTTTTACCTGCCGAATATCAACAGACCAGTAGTGGCAAACCTCTCCTTTTATATGATAGTGGCCCTGGTGAAGAACGTATTTTGTTATTTTCGACAGAACGGAATTTGACATTCATGAAGCACTGGTATGCGGATGGTACATTTAAGTCAGCTCCACCGTTATTTAGCCAACTATACACAATTCATGGAGTACAATACAGTAACGTAATTCCTACCGTATATGCATTGCTCCCAAACAAAGCAGAAGAAACGTATATACGTTTATTTCAACAATTAAAAAGGTTAAAACCAGGATTACGGCCAACAACGATTATGGTGGATTTTGAGAGAGCTTTAATTAATGCTCTGCAAGTACAATTTTCAGAAACCAGAGTACGCGGGTGTTTTTTTTATTTCACACAGTACCTATGGAGAAATGTTTAAGGCGCGGGATTACAAGCAAGATACAGTGAAGATCCTGATTTCGCTCTAAATTTGCGACAATTAGCGGCTCTCGCTTTTGTACCAGAAGAAGACATTGTTGCAGCGTACGAAGAATTACTGGATAGCAATTTTTATACGGAAAATGAAATTGTACTGTTAGCAGTGACTAATTACTTTGAAGATACATGGATAGACCGTTTAGACAGGAGAATGCGACGAAGACCACCATTATTTTCAACAAGTATGTGGATTTCTTACTCAATGATGGAGGAAGATTTATCGCGAACTAACAATGCTGTTGAAGGATGGCAGTTTTTCTTGTGTGCTTAATGCTGTACATCCCAGTATATGGAAATTCATAAATGCATTAAAAAAAGAACGCACAACTTCCAATTACAAATTTGAGGCCTGGCGCCGTTCCTTTAAATATTAAATAAAATATGAATTTAAAAAATAATAAAAAGGATTAAAAATTAAAAAAAAGTAAATAAGTTAAAAATAACATAAAAAGTAAAAACATATTAATGACAAGGCAATGGCCGCTGTAACCACATAAACTTTTAAACACGGCAGTATTTTTGCTGCCAGTCTTAAGCCTGGCTGAAGTGTGAAGGAAAGTCCCTATGCGTCCTTTTCTCGCGCGTCCAATTTTACATGCGTCCTAATATTCACGTCCTTTTGTCGCGACACCCGTTAGTCGAGTCTCCTAGATCGGCGTACGTAACATTTTCTGTAGCTGTTTGGATTTCAACGAAGTGTAATTATGACATAATTTTTTTAATCAATGTTACTTTTATTTTAAATAATTATCTACACTACTTTTATAAAATGATTTCTTTTTTATCTTGTTTTATGAATTTTATATTTTGTTTGAATACTTCTAATATTTTTTTATGTCGTGCTTTTAGATATGAATCCTGAAAGGAGACTAACTCTAGAGGAAGCAGTTCAGTATGTTTTAGCTTTCCCATCTGACTCAAAGGAAACTGTTGGAGATCTGATGATTACGCAGCAGAACAAAATATTTCAGTAAGTGAGAATTATTCTGATTCAGAACAGAAATGATTCTGATAATGGCTAACGATTTATTTGATTGTATCCCAAAATAATTTGAAAAGTACAATTAGCTTTGTATCAAAGGAACTGTTGCCTACATTTAAATAAGTGTTATCATTTAAATTTTGGGATTTTCTTGGTGGGATTTTGATTTCCCCACCATCCTTTAGGGTTTTTTTGGAAAAAAAGGCCATTTTTGAAAAGATGGAAGAACTTCCTGTGCGAGGATGATCGCCTAAAAGTAAATACAAAAAGGAAGACATTTTTGTAACTTGTCGTACAATACGAACCTGAGGAAGAACTGAGGTCGTATTCATTTTGTATGCCGAAGATTATACGTGACTTCTCGTAATTTGTTAAAGTAGTGCACCTACAAATTTCACATGGTGGACGTGGTTTTATTCCACCCATCATCATCTGTGAGCCTGCCCATCATCTAAAGGTAATTGTCTGTCTGAATGTTTGTCCTCGTTCTTGCATCAATGGTAAATAGTTTATTGTGACGTGTCTCCTTGTTAGTGGTTGTTACTTAATTGTTTCTGACCTGTGGTGTCTTATTCGTTATCTTTAGCATATACTTCAACCGGATATCACTTTTAGGCTTGCTACTGTATGTCACAATCTTGAGATAAGTCCACAAGTGGACCACGAACTAGTGTAGCTGTAGTCGACTCAGCCCTGACAATCCACCCCGTGTTTGTGGTAACCTGTACACATATCCAACATCAAGTAGGTAATAGTACCGAGCGTTACGTTTTTAAAGACAATAATTAGGTGTTATCATGTTATAAGAATTGTTTAAATAGATTACCGTATAAAATTTATTGTAGTTATAAAAGGTTAAACCAACTGTGTTAAGCCCGGTCACGTTGAATGTACCACAATTGCTTTCCTCCATGTGCGTGACATAGACCGTTATTAACGTCATTTACTTTGCACCATTACGAGTATTTTGGCCAAAAGACCCGTATATTTTGTAAGTTCAAATTCATTAGTATTGAAGCCATTTTCTAACTGCGCGGTGATATTGGCGCATTGGCTGTGGCTGCACGCGCACATTCGGTTGGCATCACTTTGTGTCGCGTTGTAGATTTAAATACAGTATGTTTGGCATTTTGTGACGCAAAAAATATCTTTTATATTAAACAAGAATACTGTTGGGAATGGTATTTCTTTTTATCGGCCTCACCCCTTGTTAAATCTAGTTTCTGTTTCGTCTCGCGCCAGCCGGGGTATCCCAATCCCTGCCCCAGTTCGAGTGCGGTCAGAAATGACCATGGAAGCACTGTAAGTTCTTTTGACTTTTTCTTTAGTAAGGATAAATCTGTAAAATGGTTTAAAACTTGCCCAAGATAAAATGTAAGCGTTGGAAGTCATAACATTAATCGCCAGTTCCCAGGAGTGAAAGGTGAGACAAAAAATGCAAAAGATCCTCTCTCAATATTCTAATTACTTTGTGATGAAATTATAGAGTTATTAGTAAAGTACACAAATATTTATATTAATAGATAAATTTACCAGAGATTCAGATGCTAAGGAAATATCTGTAACAAAAATGAAAGCCTTAATAATTACAATTATTTATTCTAATACTATCGGTGTAGAATTATTTAGACTTACAATGTCAGCCAAGAGATTTTTATTTCTTCTAAGATGCTTTACGTTTCGATGATATTACTTCGAGAAATTTGCGTAAGCAATATGACAAACTCTGCCCGATTAGAAAGATCTGAGATAAATTACCAGTCAATCTCAAAAAGTATTATATACCATTTTTTTTGTAGGACGATTGATGAGCAGATAAAATTTTGAGGGCGTTGTTTTTTTAAGTAATATTTGCTATTAAAACCGGAAAAATATGGAATGAAGGTATTTGCTTTGGCAGATTCAAAAAAATATTATAATTTAAAGTTTGAAATTTATTGCAGGAAACAACCACCTAGACCTTTCGAAATTGAGAATAGTGCTGCGCCTATCGTAAAATGGCTTGTTGAACCGATAAAAGGTACAAACAGAAATATTACCATGGATAACTGGTACACTAGTATTCTATTCGCTCGCCAGTTATTGGACGAATTCAAAGTTACTATTGTAAGCATATTACAAAAAAACAAAGCATAAATTCCTCTAGAGTTTTTACCAAATAAGTCAAAAGCTGTTTATAGTAGCCAGTTTGGATTTATGGGAAAATTAACTTTAGTCTCATACGTTCCTAAAAAAGCAAAGCAGTAATTTTATTATCATTGGTGATCATAGTGATAATAAAATAGATGAGAATACTAGAGACTGTAAGAAGCCAGAGATAATTACCTTTTATACCGCAACTAAAAGTGGAGTCGACATAAATGACCAAATGTGCGCTTCTTATAATCCAGGCAGAAGAATGAAACCATGGCCATTGGCTCTCTTCAATCATTTGTTCAATCTGGTCTCTATAAATTCATATATAATTTGTAGGGAAAATATGGTAAAAAAATCAGAAGGCGTTAAAAAGAGCAGAATTTATAAAGAAACTCGCTACAGATCTTTTAAAAGACTATCAGAAAAAATGTGGGGTAAATCCTTGTGTAAGACGCAATATTAGAAAGCGTATTCGGGAATATTTAGGAGAATGTAGCAGTTCAGACACTCGACCTGATGAACCAGCAACTCCAAAAGCAGCTAAGGCAAGATGTTTACAATGCCCGAGAAACAAAGATGTTAAAGTGAGTATTAGGTGTAACACCTGTGATCAGTTTACTTGAAAATTGCATTCCAAAGTTTTGTGTAATAAATGTGAGCCAAAATAAATGTTTTAGGTCATTTATTATAAAAAAAAAATTTAATTTTCAAAAAGTTTCTTGCAACACAAATTCTGTTTTATACAAATACAAATATTTTTTAAACTTTTAAAGGTTTTATTCAATACACATTCCTTCAAATTATAGTAAAGTAGCTTCCAAAACTAGATGGGGTCTTTAAGGACCCCACTCGATCGTTAACCATTCGAATAACTAAAGGTTAATAACAAGCAGATTTAAATATTCCAGGAAATTGAAACAATACAACCGGCTTTGGTTGTGAATTATCTTTTAGCTCAAACAACGTAAAATTACCTGTTTTAGGATTACCTGTTTTTAATAGGGGCTACAGTAAATACATGGAATTTTATGGGACATTATTAATATTCACTTAAGATCATTATGCAAATTACCGCCAATTGGAAAAGAAAGTGGAGTCGCTCTAAGAAATTTATTAGATAAATCGCTGGCTAATATACGCTGATTAGAAAATTTAGATCAGCGAACTCACTATTGGAATTTTTTACTCATAAAAAAACGAAGGTTGCGTACGAAATCTATCAAATTATATAAGCAAATTTTTTGGCTAACTCTTTTTTGAACTGATCCTGATTCCGTAAATCCGTTTAAACCGACTAACAAATACTTGCTATTGTAACCTGACATTCTCGACTCATACCAAAGACTAGCTTTTGAACCTTGCTACTCTCACGATTTTTGCATTTAATTTTCTCCGTTGCGCATAAAAACCCTTCTCACGTCAAAATGCCCTGTCTCAGTGTAAACCACCAGCTTCCGCATTATCTAGTATTATGCACAACAACCGAACCTCACTCGCGTAAGTAAACTGGCAATTGCTCGCGGCAGGTTGGCGTAGGATTTGTTGAACGTGAACTAAATGTAACCGTTACATTCAAAGATGTGTTTCCAATCCCTAACGTGGTTAAAGTTGGCGCATTGATCAATTACGAAAACCAGTTTGGATTAGGATCTGTTTTGGACTGATGTCTCTAAAATCAATAACTTCAGTCAATAATTCATTTCCAGAACATTTACCCGAATTTAACTCACCGGAAGCTTCCGTTTTCTATTACAATTATTCCGCAACACGCCGTATATATTAATAACGTAATTAAATGCCACCGTATTTCATTTGTGAAAAGCATCGTTGTTAATAGGTATGAGTGGTCAATCCGTTCTAAATTTGTAATTAAAATCCAGTTAATCTGATAGCAGCACCCGTGCATTCTCTGGAAGATTTAATTAATTACCGAAGACACCGATTTTTATTAACGCAATACAACCCTACTTAAATTTTCTAGCACTCCTAACCTGTAACTTTCCTATTTATCTAGCGTATACGTTAATTAACTTAATTTCCAGCTCCGTTTTTATCAAGAATTGCTTAATTTCCGCCGTGCCATTTTTACTTGATACGACTTTTACTTAGGAAATTTAAATTTGTTTTTTAGAGTAGATTAGAAGCTTGAGCCGCATTCGTTTAACCACAATTGCATTTGATGCATGGGCCGCATTCAACCGAATCCTGGAATGAATGCATTCATTGTAAAATTTTTAGTTATGTACCGAGTGGAATAAAAGTAACCAAACTGTAAAATTTGTTGTAACAAATACATTTTAGTTTATAGATCAAATTTATGTTAATGTGTTCGAATTAATAACACTTTACATTCAACGCCGAAACCTGAGCTACCCGGGATCCTAAATTTCAAATTTTAGAAATCACTAAAAATAAACATGCTGTTAGGTGTTTTCGTTTTTTTTTAAACTTTTTTGTATATGTCAAATAAATCATTATTACAAAATATAAGTCTTGGATGGTTTGTCATTAGTAGTTTACACGTTTCGTACCCGGAAAATCAAACTTCTATGTTAGCAATTAATGAAGGTGACTACATTTCTTAAAAATTCATTAACGAGATTATTTAAATCATATTCAAGATTTATGCAAAAATACGTGTTATTGGATCACATGTCAAAGTTTAATTATGATCAGATAGAGACAGAAAATATTGTTTGTTATTCGTCTCATCATGGCGTAATTAAGCAAAGCAGCGTAACTAAAAACTTCAAAGTTTTATTTGACGCTTGCGCCAAAAGTTCAACTAATCTACCACTTACATATAGGTCCACTTTTTCATGACGACTTATTTTTAATTTTATTGAGATGCCCGAAATATCGAGATGTGTTGAAGGCAGATAAGGTAACACTTTATCTTACCTAGAGCACTTCATGTTGGCGGTTTATGTGTAGAAAGTTTCAGTAAAATTGGTAAAAGATCATTTAACTAAGTCGTTGGCAATCACATTTTACTTTAGGCCATTTTAAATTTCCGTCCCATCTCCCCAATGTCAAATGATACGAACGATAGTAAACCACTCACTTCAGGACATTTTCCTGTTGACTTGTTTAAATATAGTTGTCGAAGCGTAAGTGGAAAGTAGTTTCACATCCAGACTCTTCAAGTATCGGCAAATGCCAAAAATAAGTTAAAATTTTTTGCAATGTTGGAGCTCACAGTATTTACATAATCTGAAAGTTGTCAAGCTTGGGATCATGGTGTTATAAGACGTGCATCCCAGAAAAGGCAAAACAGTTGGGGTAGTTACAGTAAAAATGCTAGATCAAATTCTCAAACGTCGTGTCTACATTCTGTGTTTGATTAATAAACAATTAATCAGAATTATAATTAAGTTCCAACCGTTGTTTGATCTTAGAACGTTTTTTTTTGTGAAAGACCCAGCATTTGAGTTTATTTTATTTATTTCTTCTCGAAGATCATTTGAGTAATTTTGCATTTATTTATTGAAGTTATTTCACGTTTTTAAATTTAAATTTAGTTTTATTTAGTACATAGTATATGGTACAAATGTACTTAAGTCATTTAGGTCGTTTTAAGTTTACATCATAATTTATTACTACGATAATCCTTATTATTGAGTTTCAAAGAATAAAATATTTTATGTTTGGTATCGTTTGTATCGTTGCATTTTTCCACGTTTTTGTTGTGCTTGGTCTTTCTCTTAGTTTGAAAGTTTCAGAGATTCCTTTTTTGGCGATGTAGTTACGGTGAGTTTTAGCCTTTAATACGTGTGTAGTGAAGTCTGTAGGGTTATAATGAGTTCAATAAAAGTTTAGGTAAATGGAATTTTTTTATTTCGTATATTTTACGGTTACGACGTTTTATTTGTACCCGAGTATAATTAAAGTATCATGGAATTCTCTAATTATTAATGTCCACTTTGTGTGTAGTACTTAAAAATATCATATAATTTTGCGTTTGCCTAATTTGTATTCAATTTTATTAGTTAACCGTCAGCCTCAAGCAAAACGTTTATATGTAATCACAATGTAGATCGTACTGACTCAATTTTACTGTCAGTCGCAAACTTTGAATCAGTTTTAATTATATGTATTGTCGTATAAGTACATTAACGTGACACCTTGTAACTGTCATTTGAAGTTGTTCGATTACTTTTATGAAAAACCCGGCATTTGAATTGACCATATTCATTTTTTCTATTGTGGAATCCGTTTTATGGATATATATAATTCATAGTTGTTGATAAAATTTTGTATTAATTTATTTTAAAATTAGTACGCTGTTGAATTATCCGTAATCTGTGTTGACTTGACATTTTCTTAGTTCTATCAAAGTTAAAAAATGTAATTAAAGATATTTGAGCAGTTTGTTTATTTTAAGTTTATTTAAAGGTTCTTTGTTTTATGTGCATTCTCGGTGCAGTCGTACTTGGTTTTTTTGTGTTAGATCGATTAGACTACGTGGGAATGAAATCATTCTTTAAATTTTTAATTTATTAGGCAGTTATGATTCAGGTCTCAACAGCATAAAATATATTTTGTCAATTTGACAGTTTACACAAAAGCAAGGGCCGTTGCCCAACACTACTTTTGTGACGTAATTAAATCTGTTTGCATCCTCTACACTTTTTAGGGGTATGGTTTTCTTTCATGGAGTTTCAAACACAACCATTGTGGAAATGGTAGTCGAATAAGTTTATATATGTATAAGTTATTTTGGTGATAAAAAGAAGTTAGTCGTACGAAATGACTTAAGTATCGAGATGTAGTTGTCAGGGGTTAAAGTCACCCTCTTTAGATGAAGAAGTACCGCGGAAGTCTTTAACAACGGTACAGTGAATAGTTCGTTCAAGTGGAAAAAACTTTTCTATTTCGTAAAGCAATTGCGGCTTATTGAATTTCACTGGATACCGGTTTGGTATTTCGTATTAACGTGTTGTGGAATTGTGCGTAAGTTTGTGTTTCACAATCCAATTTTCGCCTTGGTGGCGGCTTATGGAAAACCTTCCGACGGTACATAGTTGTTTTGTGTATTGGGGAACCTTTTAACGTTTCTTCCTAATTACGTCTGGCAACACAGGATCAATCACAAGTTGTTTCCTAGATTTATGACGACGACGATTTAAGGTATTTATTTTCTACTAATTACTTAAAGTTTGTAAATTTTATTTACGCGTTTAAACTTTGGTTTTAAAAAAAATGGTGTTGCAAATTAACGATTTCATCGATAATGCGCACACGGCCGTACTTTACTTAATTAAGATTTTCAATTGTTTCTTTTTATTTATTTGTTCCATTTTCTTATTTTGAGTAATTTTTGTTCAAATAAATGGTAAATAGTTAAATTGTAAACAAACTTTTAATTCCGTCAACCTCCGCGTTATGTAAAATTTAAGTTCATTTTAGATTTTAGTGAGATACACTCTATTAAGGTAAGTTCTTTTAGAGTGTATCCTTCAGGAGCGGGCTTGTTGTTGGCAAAGGCCAGAAGTCTATTGAGTTTTACTCTTTCCTGGCGCCCTTTGGTTTGACTTATTGATTTTGTTTTCGTTCGAGTTTTCCAAGTAATCACGAAATTTTGAATATAACCCACCCCGTCTTCACTGAGCACCCGAAAAACTTCGTTTGTGTTACTTTATTTCAGGCAAGTGTCATTGTTTCATCTTTTGCACGTAACAACCTGTCAAGGTTTTTTTGATCATTTGAACGCAGTCAATGTCAAAAATTTTGGCGCATAATAAAACCGTCGTACATAAACTTATATATAACGCATATTTTGTTTCTAAATCAAATACAAAGAAAGTAAAGAACGTTACTACTTGTGACGAAGAATTATCGGGTGGGTAAGTTTTTGTGCTGATACTTTTATCTGGTTTAGAAATAATTCTTATAATTGTCGATTATCGACTCATTTTGCAACAGCATGGTAAAAGAAAACTTTGTTTAAATACTGTTCAACTTTTATTAAAATCAATCACTTACAATTCTTGTTAGCAATTGAATATAATTAGTAGCATGGTGTGTTGCCTGATCGATAAGGCCTACATCGATGGTATAGCAGTGATATCAGTCAAAGAATCTATAATTGTTATTTAATTGTTCTTTTTTCTTTGTTTTTATATTTTAACACCGATTCTCTCTTATTGGAAATAAATATATTATTGTTAGAATCTGTGTTTTGCCAATTGTTTCTTTCAGTGATCGACAGATTTAAACAAGGTTTGTATTGGGTGTTATTTACTTGTTTTGGCGTATTTTTTATTTATTGTAGGATTAGCATATCAAGCAATTTATTGGTAGTTTGAATTATTTTAAAGACAAATTGTTACGGTTTTACATAATTTTTTTTATTTAATATCAACGTCAAATCAGTCGAATCAAATCAAGACAGAATTAAGATTTTTGTTTTTATCGTTACGGAATGTTTAGTTTGTAGTGTATTTTAAATGTTTTCGTACAAGGCTTTGCAGTTTTAATTTAACTTAAAGGTACCTAACCGATTCGTTACATTTTGTAAATTCAGTTTTAATCTACGTATTCATATTATTTTTCTTTTAAATAGTTTTCTTTTATTTTAGTTTTTTTTTTGTCATTCATGTAATTATTTTCATTTTTTTTTATTTGTGTTTTTCAAATCACTCACAAATTTCTATTCTGAGGTAATCTACCTCTTACCACTAAGCACCGACAAAACCTTATTTATATTACTTCCATTAAGGCAATTTTTGTTTGAACAGTTTTTGGATGTAACAAAGAATAATTTTATTGTTAATTTTTGAAAACCTAAAGTTTTTTAAAGTGGGCGGTTTATGTTTAAGATTAATATGAACACAAGGTTGCAGTAGTAGTAGAGAGTGCCCACGTGGGGGTACTTTTTTTCTTTAAGATTTAGGTTCAAGTTCCATCCATGTACTTATTGTAAAGCAGTCAAGTAGTAGTTTAAAAAAATTACATTACAACAATTAAGTGCATTTTAACGTAAATACATATGACCTGAGAAAGTCAAGCAAACCTAGTGCACTTGGTCACGGAACCGCGTATAAAACGGTTATCAGAAATGAAATTTTTGGTTAAATAGCAAAGCTAACGCAATGACGTTTAATTGAATTTAGTTTGGTGTAGATGTTTCAGCTAACTAATCAGTTTGATTTCAGTAACTGTCAAAATTATTGAGAAATTTCTGACCTGCGTTGCATGATAATTACCACAAAGAAATTATACAATTTTTAAACAAAGAATAAAATATTTTTAGTAGCCAATGTAATGCTTGAAATAACTTACTAAAAAAACTTTTATAATAGGTATTCGATCAAATTCTGATTTGTTCACAACACGTGACGGATAAAACCGCAATCCGGGCAAAACAAAGGCACGAGATGCGATACCGTCGTGAGCTTTAACATTTGTGGTTTATATACGTAATTTCCTTTCGCTATTCAAAGAAAATAAATCGGTCATTGAAATAAAGGAGCATGCCAGTTTAGTCATAAATAAAATATAAAAATAATAACCATTTATGTGCAGCATTAAAAAAATTCCATCCATTATTTATTAGAGCTATTTAGTAGCAAATGTATTTAGTTTAATTAGTTGCAAAAGTTGAAACTGTAGTGGTCAATATTCGTGCTATCGAAGTTATTCAATCTATTTCCCTTAGGCGACTTGTTGGATGTTTTATGAAGTTTGTTTTATAGTTAGTGTAGCGATTATGACCATTTATTTGGTTAAAATCTTTACATTAAAAATTGATTTAAAAAAACAGATACATTTGTTTAATTACGTAATTGAATAATTACACAATAGTAAAACCAGATACAAAAAAGTTTTTTGATTTAAAACCGTCTTGCCTGGAGCAAAGAGAAAGCGGTAATGAACATCCGCGCGTTTAAAGATCACTATCTCAAGAGAAAAATATATATATAACATATAGAGGTCAGCAAAGATGAATTTTTATGCAATCTTTTAAAATATGATTGACATTTACAATATCTGCTAACGAGAAATTTTATTACAAACGAAATTTTATGAACGTATATTAAAACCACTGAAGAAAACTAAATGCAAATTAAAGAAGAACCTAAAAAAAGAAGAAAAAAAAGAGAAGCACTACCCGAACAAATTAAATGTCACTACATATAATTCCGGCACTCACATTGACCGACACAGCGGGCCTCGCACCTAATCTCACATTTGTAAAGTCAAGGTCAGCAGGTATGATAGATGAAACACCAAAGTAGTTATTGTTTAATGTCTCCGGAGGGGGTCCGTCATAAAAAGCACAAAATCCAAATCGAACCGCGGCAGGTAGGTAGATGAATTTCAGTGGGATCTGTCAGAAGACGTTATATTTGAAAAGATTATGATTGTGTATTTTACGCTCAATTTTTAAAAGGATTTAGTTTATACAAATTCGTATTTTTAACTTGACAAATTATCAAATAACATATACGACGATAAATTCTTGTGTAAAGGATTATTTCAAACGTTGATATTTAATTATATTACAATTTAGTCACAGTTGAAAAACTGGTAATAGTTTTATATTCTGAGATTTATAGTTAATTAACTATAAACAAGTTTATTTCTATTTTTATTGGTGATTTTAAGAATCGTTTAAATTTTTGCTAGTAAAAAAAGTTTTTATAAAGTGGTATTTGATTTTTTCTTGGTAATAATACATATAAGTAACTTTTTTTTTATATTTTTTCTATACTTTTTAATTATGTTTATAACCAAAGAAATTATTTTAAGCTGTAAACATAAATGTATTTCCGTTCTGTTTTTGAAAGCAATTTTAATTTGACAACTCTATTTTAATTAAGTTTGATATACGTAAAACAAAAATATTGCTAATTTTTTAAAATGTGTACTTATAACCCTATTAAAGATTGTTCTAATTCCGGTTGAGAAATCAAATTAAAGAGTTATAACCACAAAAAACAAGGTTTAACTGGCCTTGGTAAAAAAACTCTGTAACAGGGTCTGCCTAGAAACACAAATGAAAAAGATTCAATGAACTTAAAAACAAATTAAGATATATATCTTTCAAAAAAAAAACACAAAAACCGTCGCAATAGAAAAAAATAAAATTCAATAAATCCGTCGGTTTAAGTAAGAGAAACATAATACGAAAATTTCTGGCAAATTAAAAAAAATATTTTGTTTGAGGAATCGTTGAATGTTAAAAAATGCAAAAAAAAATATATAAAATATCGAACAAATAAATATGAACTATCTTTAAAACTAAAAAGAAAATAAAAATAATATAAATTCTAGATGATTTTAATATTTATTTATACTGTACGGTACTTCTATAAGCTACTTTCATAAAATTTGTACTAACAAAGAAATTGTTAGTATTAGAACCTAAAGTTGAAAGAAACCTTGTAGCAGAAATTTACAAACATATATTGCAACATGTTACTCTTAAAAAGTTGTACAATAGACACTTAGCTGATTAGTCCGAGATAATACATACAATTAAAAAATAAACTTATTCATAATTGTATTCAATTTCTTCAAAAGTTAGCAACTGACTATTAACAATCTAACATAAACAGGTTTTGACGTTTAGCTTTTCCAGCTCCCGCTGAGCATCAACAGAGTTGGTGCCACAATCAGAAAAGGTTTCAGAACACTCACCTCATCTAGACAAAAATCTCTTAAAGGCTGACAAAAACTCTTGGGTCGTCAGATTCAACACCAGTTTCAAATATACGGACTTTGTTGCAAGAGAAATAAACAAACAAATGTACGCATTTGGGAGTATCGGTTTTGCTAAAGACTTGCATAATCTACCCTAGTTTTCCAAAAAGCTTTTGATTCAGCCACTCGAAAAGAGAGATCACCCAAAATCGCATTTTGCAACTTAGAATTGATGCAAAATCAAATATACTGCATAGCGCTTAATAGAATCACGTTGAGACTTGGAATTTTTGATAACAATAATCGAATGATAATTATATCCGAAACAAAAAGAAACAAATCAATTTTTAGTGGCCAGAAAGCAGTAAATACGTACAGCGTGTATGTGTTTAACAGGTAGTTAATGTAGAAGATGAATTCATAGCATCAATAAAAGCAAAAAAAAATTCATAAAACGTTTAAAAGAATTTTAAATTTTGTGTCAAATAAATCGAAAATTACGAACTTGTAGCGTTAAATAGTTTGTTGACACCGTTAATACAAAAATACTAAAAATAACGTTATTATATTTAATTCACTGTTCTAAGAACTGCACATTTCTTTTCAGCAATTTGCTGACACTGAAAATAAAAATAAATACAAAATAACGTTATTGCATAAGACGTAGTTAAATGAAGTTGTTATTCTAAGAACCTACATGCTTTTAAAAAGTTTGAATAAATAAATAACACTGCAAAAATAAAGTTATTTTTATGGTACAATGATAACAGTTTTCATTCTAAACAAGCTTATTGTGAAAAATCAGCTAAAAAATGTATGCAAAATAGATTAATGTTCATGTATAGAAGCAAACCTGAGAAGAAAATTGATAGCATAAACTGAAGTCTGGCCCGTACTTTAATAAAGTGATAACATTACCCGACTGATAAAATTATCCAAGATCCAAGAATAAACAGAGCGTGCTGTATTACATTCGTGGATTACCTTGCGTGCAACCGATCGCGCGGATAAAATCTTATAATTTTGTCTGATCAATGATAACAAATTCGGAACAATATGTAAATTTGTTTGATGAATATACTAAATTAATAGCTTTACAAAATGAGAGTTTTTAGAAAGTACGATCAGATAGTAACCTAACGCTTTTTTAGTCTTCCTGTACCCTTAGGAGACCTTCCTTTAAGTAACGGGCTAATCTTTCAAGCGCTATTGAACAAACTCTGTCGCGACATAAAATTTGTTCAGCAGTACTTAAATCGTTCCCAATGGTTTTCTTACATGGTAGCATACGTATAAAGGTCGAAGAACGCACACCATACTTTTTTGTAACGTAAAAAACGACGAGAACTGCCCAATACAATTATCGGGACGAACCACCAAGCAACAAATATTTTCTTTGTGCTCCGGAGGATTTTTTAATTCCATACTTCAGCAACGAGTAGGCTTCTCGGCTTATACTTTAATTAACTAACATGAACCCGTCCACCAGAAAGGATGAAAATATAACACGACGGGCGTCAAACCATGTAACAAACAACCTGCCCCCATCAATATGAGCCTAATTTACCACTTCAACAAAAGATTGAATTTTTCCCATTCTATGAGTAACACATGTCTACCAACAATTGGGACTACTATTTAACTTTTAATAAATTTGACAGAAGAAGTGCGACTCACAATTCCAATTGACGTATAGATACTATGCTTCGGATTTTCCACAAACCAAAAAGATAGCAAAATTACTTTTGCAAATCTTAACAACAATAGCTTAGAATTCTCATTTATACGAGAGAACGTGAAATTTTAATTAAAAATAATATAAAACACTCGTTCTGAAAATGCTCCCAATACGAAAACATATGTTTCTGAACTAAAACTTTTAAATACAGAGTGACTAGTGCTAAAAATCCAAGGGGATCAAAAATATGGGCAACTGTCGATAATATATCTAGTTTCGTTCCTGAACGTTTTCCTGGATCAATCCCAAACTTAAACTTGTCTAAAATAGGGTACTATTTTAGTCTTAAAATTGCACAAGTGTGATTTTCTAAATCAAATTCTATAGAATCTGGAAATGCTTCTTGTAAAAAAAAATTCTTCTTGACTACCAAACGTTAAATCCTTATCTTTTTTGTCACTGTAGATTTTGATTAAATGTTCCTTAAAATTAGACGGTTTCATTGAATCGTTTTAAATCGTTTTATTACATAGAAGACGCGGAGCACCGACAAAAAAAGCCCATGACAAAACAAATATGTCCTGTGTTACAAGCTTTAAGTCTTACGAACCTTGCACGGCCAACTCACACAGTCGGAGATAGGGGAGGTTCAAGGAAATTATACTTAAGGGCGCCAGATCAATCCTAATTAACACTTCTGCCTCGATCACGACAGACGGTCCAAACTTGTAACTAATTTTGAGGTTCGTAATCCTTGTTACTCTGGTGTTCGGGTAGCCAAAATTTGTTAACGGGTAACGAGAAAGGTATGTTACCATAAAAGAAAGATTAACAAGTATAACAACTTTAATGTAGTAACGTAGAAGATTAACAGGAATATATGTAATTTCTCAACTCATAAATGCTCGAAATATTAACAAGTATAATTTACAGGTATAAAAACTTTAATTTAGCAACGTAGCAAATTAACAGAAGTATGTTGAATTTCTCAATTCATAAACATTAGACAAACTAACAAGTATGATTAACAGGTGTAGAAACCTTGAATTAGCAACGTAAAAGATTAACCGGAGTACTGTTTAATTTATCGATTCATAAATGCCAGACATATCGGCAACACACAAAGCATATAGTTAAATTACATCGAGATAGCGAAGTAAATTTCGTAATAAATATTGTCTACTCCTAGCATGCGATACACTCTAAATCAGGGGTGGGCAACTTTTTTCCTCATCGGGCCAAATAAAATTTTTCGTATCGTGACGCGGGCCGGATTAGATTAAAGAAAGTAATAAAAGAAAATAAATACTAAATAAATTAATTTATAGGTATACCAAATTCTTAATACATATGTTTAATACTAAAAATAAAATATCTAGGGCTATCGCTTATACATATGTTGTAGATTTCGGGTAAAAGAAGCACAATTTAGAACAAATGTTTTTATTTGTAATAACTTAAATATTATTAAAATATGTATGAATTTATTTCGCGGGCCGGACTCAACAACCTCGCGGGCCGGATGCGGCCCGCGGGCCGGCGGTTGCCCATGCCTGCTCTAAATGATACTTGAAATTACCTTATTGGTATGTAAACAATAAACGTAATTCCAGACACCTACAGTAATCAAAGTTCCGTGAGTGACTTTTATGACAGCGAAAAAAATATAATTAAACTGACTTACCCAATCCAGTGCTTACTTGCGTGAAGAAAACGTTTTCCCACCGGTAGTAGCCTAGAATAATTATTGAATAGCAATTCGTGTCACACAATAACTCAAGAATAAGGAAACTACAAAATCAGTAATAATAATTCATTAAATGTGATATAAGAACCCGTTGTATCGAATGCTGTTGGTTGTAATTACGAACGGGTGGTTGGTAACGCAATCGACTGGTGTACAAGAATTAACATCTCCGACGCATTGCTCGTCGAGACCTCGTTTTCGTATAGGTAGTATGCCCTCCCAAAAGCTTATACGTTCGGTAGCGGTATTTATCAATCGTACTTATGCATCATTGTTTTTTGTCGAAGCGAAAAGGTGATTAAAACGTGGCGAAACCGGCTATCAAATTAATACAGAAATTACGAAGGAATCTTAATAAACTGGAGACAAAATATCTTACCGTGTGCCGAACAAATTGTAATAAATTCGTAATTGACTTATAAATTCATATTCATCATAAGGGATGCATTTAAAATCATAGGAATCAGTTCAAGATTTTCGACACGGACCGGCTCACGTAGTTGACAGCTTCAAAATGGCTTCCCAGTAACCAACAAGGTCGGCAGAGGACGTCAAAACCAGAAACTAATTTTTAACCATATAGGGTACTCCGTTGTGAAAATGGTGAATGAGTTTGTATATTGATGTCTCCTGGGTAATCCATTGATAACGCGATCGTAAACATTTCATAGGGGAATTGCAACTCGAGTATTTCCAATAAGCAATGATACCATTCTTTCTATTAGGGCAACTATCAACCAATTTTTCAAAAGCAGCTATTACGTCATCAACTGGAACAAAACTTAAAGCTAACAACATCCTTATCCATATCCTGCTATAATATGTTACAATGAATTACTTAATTGTTGATCTCTAACAATTATGTTTCATACTCTTAATCGCATTTATGTGAGGAATAACGGAATTCTATATCATGCTGTATTGCCACTTATAAAATGCATTATAAGATGTGGGCAATTTGTTGCGGTGATTTTTACACGGGCTATTTGGGAAGACGCTATTTTGTCTGGGCTATTCTGACGCAGAACTTATTGACTCAGATTATTTTGTCGGGGCTATTACAACGGAACAATTTTGACGTGGGTAGTTTCGGCTTAGGGCCATTTTGTCAAAGCCATTTTGACGGTGCGGTTTTAGCGTATACTATTTGAACCGGCCACAAAAAGAGACATATAGGTAAAGTACTATTTCCTGGTGACGGAATAAAACTATAACTCATATATGCAACACTGCCTTGTCTGCATTTTTTCTTCGGCTCACTCATACTGTTATCTGAAAAAAGGAACCTAAAAGGATATAGAAAAATATATATACTGTGATGATTTATACCGGTAAGTTAGGCAGCACAAACAGCATGTAAAATCAAATAAAATAATCTTTGATAAATGGGATTCTTCACATCAAAATTTTTCTTAATAGTAAGTCTTATTCTAAACAAAGCAATAAGCAGTAGACTAAGTTTGGCATAGAATAAAAACAAAAAAAGCATAGAATGGTTATCGATACAAAGCAACTATAACTAATTATTATCTAAATTTAAAAACTAAATACAACTATTTAATAATAATAATAAAAAAGTAATAAAAATAATAATAATAAATAGAAGTTACTTGATTACTTTATGTAATGAAATGTTGTCGTTCCTGGAAAGTTTACTGAATCTCATTTTTCCTTTTATATATCCAATTTCTACTAACTTTAGTCATATAAGCTTTGTATTTAGTTTATAAGATGTATTTAGGCAACATCGTAGTCATTCTCTAATATAAAACAAGTTAAATTATAATAAAAACTAATTATCATGTGTTAAGTAAGGTTAGGTAAGAAATATGTAAAATTAACAGAAATAAAATAAAATGATGAAGAAACGAAGAAATAGAAAGAAAGTTTGTGATAAAGTGAACTTGTGCAAGAGTTGATAAAGCAAAATGGGACGTAAAAAAATGAATAAATAAACAGAAACTCAAGTGTGATAAAAAACAAAGTTATTGACTTAATTTAATAATTAAAAAATTGTAAAGGTGTGCTAAAGGGAATAAGAAAGCCAATAGAAAAAAGAATTAGAGGCAAATCTTCGGAAAATTAGTAAAATGTGATTGACGCTGCCAACTTTAAAAAAGTAAAAGTTACCAAATATTCGCGCCAAAAAGTAGTAATTTTGGTACTTACCCTGATGGACGGATGAAGAGTTAGTAAACCCTACATATAGGGGTAGCGATAACGATAAGATCGTTTGGTATTTGTAAGTCAATTCATTCCATTCGATTCGATATTTGTAATTCGATTTTCGACAATATTCTTGATTCGAATCGACCAAGCAATCGATTTTTGTTCGTACTTCCGTTTCAGCCATCTTTAGGCTTACACGTCGTAGTGTTGCAAGCAAGACAATTTTATTAATAATGGCGTAAAAACGCATACAAATAAATTTTTATTCTTTCCAACTAATTGCTGGTAAGTTTATCTTTATTCCGATATAATTTTTCTATTGAATTCAATATTTTTAGTAAATTCGTAATATGATGCAATCCATCTGAAATTGATTGACCGTTGTATGTAAACCAACGAAAGTGATTTCATGTCGATTAAAAACCATTCTAATTATTTAAATTTAAGTTCTTTTCTTTTTATTTACTGGATTTTTTTCTTTATTGGAGTATATTATTTACTGGATTTTTCTGTTATTGGATTTATGTCTTTTGGTTTTATGCCTGCTTTTTTTTCTGTTTAATCTACAATCGTTTGATTCGTTATTTTGTTCTGGACGAAGCTTATCATTTGGACAAAGAATGTGCTATATATAGAAGATCACAGATAACGTCATATTATATGGTGAATCACCTTGAAGTTATTCTACTACGCATTACAATTTAAATTCAAATTAGTTAAATTCTGTTAAAAAAACTTTTCGGAATACATACTCCCTAACAAATTAAACGTTTATTAAGGTGGTTGGCGCCCAAATATTGTTTTAACCCAAATATTGTTCTAATCCAAATAATGTTAATTTTTTCTTTAATGTAAATAGTTAGTGTAATATGTTATAATTGCAAATAAATTAAACGAATTCGCGTTTGTGTATTTTACTTTCATTCATGCTCACTCCTAGAGGTCTGTGTTCCGACTGCTGCCGTGGTAAATAAGAATTTTCGCTTTCGATAAATGTATTTGCATATTTTGAACGTTTATTATTATCATTATTTTTTATGTGTGTTTATTTTTTATTACAATAATAATAAAATTTGTGTAGAGGGTATTGGTGATACCAAAATTAATATTGGTACCGAGCATGTAGACATTACTAACGTTTTATATGTACCGACTTTATCAACAAATTTGTTATCAGTTAATCAGATTATTAAAAAAGAAAATTCAGTGATGTTTGATTCTACAGGGTGCAAGATTCTTGACAAGAATAATAAAGTAATTCCAACAGCTTCATCAGTAAACAATATGTACAAACTAAACTGTACATCTGAGAAATTATTAGTGACTAAATCTGCAAGTAATTCGTTATTATAGCATCGTCGTTTAGAACATATAAGTTTTGTTTTTGAAGCAACCGCTACTGCCGCTGATCTCATTAAAACAACGCCGACCAGAAATTTGGACAGATAAACTTGTAGATCTGAGTAACTTAAAGGTGTTTGGTTGCATCCCTAAAATTAAAAGGCGAAAGTTGGATAGTAAATCAAAAAAATGCATATTTGTGGGTTATAGTCTAGTCTATAGATGTAATATTTATTGAAAAGGACCAAGTGCGCGATATAGTAGATCCTGTTTTGCTAGATTTAGATCTCGGCACCGATAAAGTGGGAGAAACTAATAATGATCATCAAGAAATTTTACCTGAGTTTATTGAAATTGATTCAAAAGAGGCATCTGATACCGAAAAGGAATTACTAGATAACGATCCAGATTTTGAAGCAAATGTAATGTTACCTGAAAATTTGACTGAAAGAAGATCAACCCGACAAACAAAACCAAAAATTCTACCGGACTTTGTTTATAATGTTTATGATCCGGAATCATTATCTGAAACTATGAATTGCAAGGATGCACATTATTGGAGACAAGCCATGGATGAAGAATACGACTCGCTAATAGAAAACGGCACATGGGTTATGAGTGATTTACCAGTTGGGAAGAAAGCCTGACATTCCAAGTGGGTATACAAAAGAAATGCGACGGAAAACCAAAGTTTAAGGCTCGACTAGTCACGGAAAAAAAGGTTATGCGGAATTGATATGTATCATGCAAAAGGCTGTTGGTTTTGAGTCAAGCCGATGTACGCTTGAATTAAACTTCTATTTTATTAGATTGTCGCTGTAATTGCATTGCAATAAGAGATTTAGTTTAAATTTTAGTACATTTACGTTGAATGTTATTTGAACGTGGATCAATTTTAGAAAAAAAGCAAATGCTTTAAATATGAAATCGTAATGATTAAATTCAGTATAATATTTCTCTCCGTGAGTTAAAGGATGTTCTCAGAAGTATGGCATACATTACAGTGAAACGTATGCGCCAGTAGTCCGCTGTACTTCGATTCAATACTTGCTATCATTAGCAGTAAAGTATGACCTAAAAATAGATCAAATGGATGCTGTTACCGCATTTTTGCAAGGAGAGTTGCAGGAAGAAATTTATATGACACTACCGGAGGGTGTCGAAACAGGATCAAAGGTTTGCAGGTTAAGAAAAGCTTTATATGGTTTAAAACAAGCAAGTAGGGCTTGGAACCAAAAACTTCATTCTGTGCTAATTAGAATAGGTTTAACTTGTTGTAAAACTGATCAGTGCGTATATTATAACATTAATGAATGTGACATTTTAATTGTAGGAATTTATGTGGACGATTTTCTAATGTTTTTGAACAACATGGACTTAAAACTGACAGTGAAAAACGAACTCAATACAGTGTTTAAAATGAAAGACTTAGGTGAAGTAAAATATGTTCTCAGATGTACAATAACTCGCGATAGAAGCGCAGGGAAGCTTTGGATAGACCAGGAAAGCTATATTAAAGACATCCTAGCACGATTGAATATGTCAGAGTGCAATTCAGTAACGACGCCTTTTGATGACAACCCACGTTTATCAAAAAGTATGTGCCTCAAAAGTTTATTCAAACCTGAGGAAATGGAAAGAATTCCTTATCAGCAAGCTGTTGGAAGTATGCTGTATGCTGTTCAGGGTACTAAGCCTGATATAGCCTACGCAGTGAGTCTAGTTAGCAGATACAACAATGATCCTGGACAGGCGCATTGGAATGCCGTTAAACGCATTTTTGGTACTTAAAAGGTACACTGTCGCGAAGATTACAATATTGATTGAAAATACCAAAATTGTTGGTTTTTCGGATGCAGACTGGGGAGCTGATATAGATAGTCGACAATCTGATACTGGCTATGTTTTTTTGGTCCAAGGAGGTGCTGTTTCTTTGAACTCAAGGAAGCAACAAACGGTGGCGTCATGGACAGCCAAAGCTGAGTATATGGCACTAGTTTCTACCACTCAGGAAGCGTTATGGTTACGCAGCTTTATGAAAGAATTACAATTTCAAGGATCGGAGCCAACTGTAATTTTCTGCGATAGTAAAAGTGCTATTGATCTAGCCTCTACTACTAACTACAAAGATAAACAAAACACATAGACATTCGTCATCACTTTATACGTGAACGTCTAGAAGCGAAAGATATTTCTGTTCGGCCAGTTAGTACTGCAGAAATAACTGCGGATATTTTCACCAAGGTATTTCCGCACCAAAAACATGATTTACTTATAAAAGGACTGGGTTTAGTAAAAAGTAAGAACCAGTGATTCTAGTGGGAGTATTGTGAATAGTTATAGAACCATTAGTGTGTTTTATATATGTGCCAATTATTGAGTACCCCCGGATATAACCTCTACGTTTTTTTTGAACGGTTGTATCCATGCTGTAACAATATATCTTGTAAATATTGTAACAAATTTATTTATCAAACTAATTTATTTAAACGACTAAAAATATGTTTTACTGATACTAGAAATATTTACACTTATAAATTAACCGAACTAATGAAATCTAATAATATTTAATAAAAACACTTACACAAATTAAGATAAGACAAAGTCCGCGGATAGCTTCACACACTTATTTACACTAAAATTACCTACAAGATTATTCTCTGTATATTTATGTACACACACGTGCTAACGACTTATTTATTTCAACTTGAATAATCTTCTTAACACTGCTGTATTCGCATTACGGCGATAATAACTGACCTACGATTTGTTTCTTCGGTATTTATACACATTTGGAAATCCTTCTCGAGTGTTCCCTATCTTTCGGTATATCTTCTAGAAGACAGATAACAACTTCCAGAAGGCTTTTGAATTTGCAGATAACTTCTCGAACGTTTCACTGCCCCCTTCTTAGGACTGTTCTGTGCTAGAACAGGAGACTGGATGCGACATCGGTAAAAAGGATCGTGGCGATAGCGGCAGTTTCCTCCATTTCGGCAACTTCTTTGACCATAAAAATAACAGTCAATGGACTTTTCCTGACCCAATATTCTCCTTGGTTGGTAACTACAGACCAACACTTGGACTCCTGTTTCTCGGAAGACGACCACTAACATGTTTCGAACCGTCCTCCAATTCAGTTGATCTAAGCCACAACCAAGCTTGGGTACTGCCAATTTCTTAACATGGTGGAACTCCATTTCTCTCTTGAGATTCCATATTGTTCGCCACAGATCTTTGTATAACGGCTTGACACGTGAGTATTTTTTGGTGACCAGATCGAAAACGAAGCGTTCGTCGTCGACTGCCGGTTGCTGTCTTCGTAATTCATCTAGCTGTCCAAACTTCTTTTTAAACACGACTGCAACCCCTTTGGACATTTCAAGATCCTCGTTCACGCAATGTGCGATGGCGTAATCTTTTTGTGTCTGGAACAGGTCTTGTTGTTCCTCGGTTATTTTAGGATCGGTTTCTTGTTCGCGACGTAACTGCTCAGGTTCCCACTCATCATCAACCATAGCAGTTCTCCGGAGGTATTCGACTTTTTCTTCAAGTCGCGAACAATGGCTGCAGTCCGCTAGACATGGTCTTCTAGGCAAAGCATCAGTGTTCCGATGACTGCTTCCGGCACGGTGTTCTGTGTAATAGTCATACTCTTGCAGTATCTCGATCTATCTTGCCACTTTTCTATCTTCTCTTGGATAACTCAAAATCGGCGAAGTGACTAGGGCTTGTTTTAGTTGATGGAAAGAATTTTTGCAGTCTTCATTCCATCTAAATTCTGCTCTTTCGTCCGTCAATTTCGTCAATGGTTTGTCAATATTAGTAAATCCGGGTACAAATCGTCTATAATAGGTGCACAACCCAAAAAAACTTTGGCACTGATGTTTGTCGATTGGTCTCGACCATGCTTGCACTGCTCGGATTTTGTTTGGGTCAGCCTTTACTCCATCTCTAGATACGACGTGGCCAAGGTATTGCACTTCTTTCTTAAATACGTAGCACTTGTTTGGGCTCAGTTTGAGGTTAGCCCCACGTAGTCGCTGGAACACTTCCTTCAAGTTGTTCAAGTGTTCTTCAAACGACCTTCCAACCACGATTACGTCGTCCAGGTAAACCAAGCACGTCTTCCAAGACAACCCGCGCAAGATGGTCTTCAACAAACGCTCGAATGATGCAGGAGCGTTACACAGGCCAAAGGGCATCACAGTGAACTGCCACAACCCAGTTCCAATTGTAAAAGCTGTTTTTTCACGATCCTTGGGTTCCAATTCTACCTGCCAGTAACCATTCTTTAAACCCAACGTGGAAAATTACTGGGATCCTGATAGAGTTTCTAACGTATCGTCAATTCTGGGTAAAGGGTAACTGTCCTTTTTGGTCACGTCGTTTAGTTGTCTGTAGTCTACGCAAAACCTTGTTGGTCCATCCTTCTTCTTCACGATTACCACTGTGGTTGCCCATGGGCTACTTATAGGTTCAATCACGCCTTTTCTCTCTATATCCGTAATTATTTGTTCGGCTTCTTCTCTTTTATGTTTCACTACATTAGTTCTTCCTTTGGAACCACTCTCCAGCGCGAACACATCTTGATACTCTTCGATCAACACTTTAACTTTAGCCAGCTGGTTTTGGCTGAGGTTTTGGCATCTGGTGGTAAGAATGTCGGTGTTCTTCGGCGACCCTATCTTCGTCAGACTTCACAGATCTCACAATTTGAGATACTGGCGTGCATTCGCCTACCACGTCTTCAACGTTACAGGATCTGAGTTGATGTTTAAGATCCTTACTGGCATCGTGTTTTTTACTCGTACTAAAGTTCTGCCAACGAGTAGTCTCTTTTCAACTAAATCGCTCTCCATTAGTTTAATCGCGCGTATGTAGCCTTCCCGGAGACTTCCATCCAGGCGTGCCATCACCACACTTTCAGTCCTTGCAGGCAGAGTCACGTCTTCACTCAATAAGAATCGCACGGCTGCCTTCTCTGACGAATGAAAAGGAATTTTTTCATTATCGGTCTTCAGGACATCGTTCTTCATATCCAAATGGAACCCATACTTCTTTATCACGTCCATTCCCAGGATAACTTCTTCCGTGATGTCGGCTACCAGTACTTGATGGTTGAGTACTCCATTTCCCAAACCAATGGTTACTTTGACTTGTCCGGGAGTAGGTATTTTGTCGCCTGTCGCCGTTCGAAGTCGTACTGTTAGTGGTGATGTCTTCTCGTTTTCCAATAACATGTCAGGACTAATGATGGTTTTCGTCGCTCCCGTGTCAACCAGTAACTGGACGCTTTTACCATTGATTTTGCCATCGAGATAAATGCTATGCAATCGCTCCATCGGCGATGCCATTTGAATTGTAATCTCCGGTGCCTGACTAGATGAGAATACTTTTTGTTTCTTTTGGTCGCCTCGTTCCAAATTTTCGAGCACTCTTCTTGTCCTCTTCTTAGGTTTAGTACGATCCCGTCGTACATCGCAGTTCAAAGTTGTCACTCCTCTTTCCCGAAGTATTCGTAGCGCTATCTCCTCGATGCTTTCCAGAGTCTGTGCGAGTACTTCTGCAGCACAGCAGAGTTTATGACCGTCTCGTTGCGATGCTAGTTTTGCTGCTTTAAACTCCAAATCATGCACCAAAGCGTAATCCAATGTCTTCAGTCGAGCTAACCATAGAGTCTGCTGCGTTTTGTTGTTTCTGAGGTCGTCTACAAAGGATTGAATAGCTAACTGCTCCAAGAAGGTATCTGGCATTGTAGGATACGCAAGCCGTGTTAGTCTGGCGATGTCAGCCTCAAACTCTTGAAGACTTTTAGCAGCTTTCTGAACCCGACTTTTAATTTGAGCTTGTTGAAGATGAGCATCTCCATATCTCATTTCTAATCGTGACATTAAGAGTTCGTAATTTTCTTGTGGGTGGTCAGGAACAGTTTGTAAAGTTCCAAGCGCTTCTCCACGTATGCACACTATTAAAGACGTCGCTTTCTGCTTGTTGCTCCAACCATTAGCTGTAGCTGCGGTTTCAAACTGCTTGTAGTAGGTTGACCATGAAACTTTACCATCAAAATTTGGAGGTACAACTTTAAACTTCTGAGTGGTTTCTTCACGATGGTCCATTATTAAATCTTCGCTTTTGACGCTTCCTTTGCCATTGCAAATCATTTGGTTCATTCTTTCTTCAAGCAGTTTCATTCTATCCCCTACTGCTTCTATTTTGTCATTCATAGATTCGCAAATTTCTTCTTTTAAATTTAACATATCTATTTGGGTTTCCTCTGGAACAATTTTTATTTGATTTTCTATGCTTGTTTGTATTTTTTCTTTTAAACGTCTAGAATTTTCCATCAATTTTTCTTCTATCTTCTGGGTATTTTCAAATAATTTTTCTTCAATTTTCTGAGAAGTTTCGTAAAACTTTTCTTCAATTTTTCTTGAGTTTTCTTCCATTTTCTGCGAATTTTCGTCCAGTTTTTCTTGGATATTTTTATTCATTGATTCGAGAATTTCAAATATTTTGAATCCATTTTCACTTTTTGCAAACGCGTCACCGGCATAAATTGAAATATAACACGAATATAAAGTTTAAATACACTACTTTTTAAAATGCAGTTTTTGTATAACACAAAATTTTAATAACGATCCACTTAATATTAAACCACTAGTGCACGGAAACGAATTTAATTAATATCGCGATCACGCACTTGTTAAAAGAAACACTATTTTACACTAAATAAACACGCGTATCGCGAACTTTTAACAGTTATTTACGCAATCAATGTTTTTATTAAAGAAGCGATATTTCTTAATGATATTTACACTAAAAATCGCGAACGATACCCCACACTGACGCCATTGTAACAAATTTATTTATCAAAACTAATTTATTTAAACGACTAAAAATATGTTTTACTTATACTAGAAATATGTACACTTGTAAATTAACCGAACTAATTAAATCTAGTAATATTTAATAAAAACACACTAATTTATATCACTTACAGGAAGATAAGATAAAGTCCGCGGATAGCTTCACACAATTGTTTCCACTAAAATCACGTATAAGATTATTCTCTGTATATTTATGTACACACACGTGCTAACGACTTATTTATTTCAACTTGAATAATCTTCTTAACACTGCTGTATTTGCATTACGGCAATAGTAACTGAATAGTTTCTTCGGTATTTATACACATTTGGAAATCTTTCTCGAGTGTTCCCTATCTTTCGGTATATCTTCTAGAAGATGGATAACAACTTCCAGAAGGCTCTTGAATTTGCAGATAACTTCTCGAACGTTTCAATATATATAACCACATAATACTTTAACTTTATTCAGAAACTACAGACCTTATTGGACGATATGTCGCAAACCTTATAGTTAGTAGGTTGTCGTGCCATAAAGCAGGTTCTCTAAATTTATTAGCTTTAAAATCATTAGAAAGAACAAACCATTTGACTGTATCTCGTTTTATTAACGAATCACTAGGTAATACAGAAACGTTTTTGTTATTCTGAAGTAGATTTTTTAATTTCAATATTATTAGGTATCCTGCGGGCCAATGGAATTCAATACAGTAAAGTAAAATTGCTTTTAACGGATGGTGATTTGGCACAAATTTAAAAACATTTTACAGCCAATTAATTCATGTTACATGTAAAGCACATGCACTGAACTTGGTTTACGAGACTATTAGATTGAGGTATAAAAATGTCAACAGTTTGATAATATCAAATGTAAAAAAAAATTTTTTTGAAAGTACCCACCCGGTGAGGTACTTGGTTTAAATCTGATATATTTTATGCCGATAATTTTAAAAATATTAAAAAAATGAGTATATATTCTTTGTTTAGCAAGCAGCTTGATATTGAAGAATAAGTTACCTACCCAAATTTTAGGTCGTGTTGGAATTTGCGTCTGATGGATCGGATTCGATAGAAAAAGCACAAAATATTTATAAAAACAATAAATTGAATAAACTGCAATATATAAAAGCCCATTTTTTGATATTATCAGCAACTATAAAAAAGCTAGAGGAAATAGGGCTACCTCTTACAGAGTCATTACAAATAATAGTAAATGTAAAACAATCTTTAAAAGTCACTCTAGGTAAAGTATCAGAAGCAGAAGATTGTATTATCCATTGTAAATCTCAAAATGGGATTTTTAATTATAATTTTAAATAATTTAATGCCTTTCCCATATACGTAACTGTTTTTTATTTATTAGTTATTGGCGGCTACATGTTTCGACCTAACGGTCATCATCAGGCCTCTAAAATTATCAATTAAAGTAAAATCACAACATTAAAATTTTTAATAAACTTACAATTAATAAATAAATTAATAAATTAAAATTAAACAGTTTCTGTCAAAATGACATATAAATTAAACAAAATGACAATATAAATTAATCGCGAAAGGTATATAAAATAATAATATTATTAACAAGAAAATTAAATAAATATAAAAATAATTTAAATAAAAACAAAAATATTATTTAAGAAAAAGGTAATAATTTTCAAAATTAACAATTTCTTTTATCTCCAAAAAATTTAATTTTAAACTTTTATTGCAAATATGAAGAATTTTTTGTAGTTACTTTTATAATCAAAACAATGGTTATATTCTAATATATGATTAGCGAAAGAAGATTTATTATTTAAATTAATACCAACATTATTGTTTTTAATGTAAGAAAAATGTTCTGCTATTCTTGTTCGAAATTTACGGCCGGTTTGTCCAATATAAAAAGAGCTACAGCTACCACAATTTAATTTGTAAACACCAGATTTATTCAGAATATCAACTTTATCTTTACTATTGACAAGTAAAGATTTTAAATTAAATTTAGATGAAAAAGAAATATTAATATTATGCTTTTTAAATAAATTTTGAAATTGAAAAGAAGAGCGACCAATGTAAGGAAGAGAAAAATATGTCTTTTTAATGTTATCTGAAAGTGGAGTAAGAGTTGAAATGTTTTTAATATTAATGGAATTAAAAATTTTATTTTGAAGTTTTGTGATCATATCTAAAGGATAATTATTATTATTTGCTAAATTATAAATAATGTTAAGTTCTTTATTAAAATTAAATTTATCAAGAGGTAATTTGTATAAACGATTAAAAAAGAATCTAAGAGATGACATTTTGTGTGAAAAAGGATGAAAAGAAGAAAAAGGAATGACATGATCAGTAGTAGTATTTTTACGATGAATACCAATTTTGACAGAATTATTAACTCTATTTAAAGATAAGTCTAGAAAATTAAGAACGTTATTAGATTCTTTTTCAAAAGTGAATTTAATGTTAGGATGTAATGAATTTAGAATATTAAAACAAAGGTCTAAATCATAATTATTACCCTTAAATACAACCAAAATATCGTCAACATATCTTTTATAGTAAATAAAATGTTTTTTAATTAAATTATTCAAAAAAAGTTCTTAGTTTCTAAGTTAGTTAGGAAAATTTCAGCCAGTATAGGTAAAAGATTGTTACCCATAGGCAGACCTGTTTTTTGAATATAAGTTTGATTATTAAAATTGAAAAAAATTTGATTTAAACATAATTTTAGACAATCAGATAAAAATTCGCAAATATGATCAGGAAGGTTAGATTCAAATAGAAGTTCATTAATAATATTTTGACATTCTATAAAAGGAATGCTTGGAAAAAGATTAACAATATCAAAAGATATAAGAAAACAATTTGTATCTAAAGTTAAATTAACTAATTCATCAGCTAGTGATTGTGAATTAGAAATAGAAAAAGGAAATTGAAAGTTAAGGTAAGAACGTAAAGTTTGATTTAACCAAGATGAAATTTTAGAAACAGGAGTGTTATAAAAAGAAACAATAGGCCTAATAGGATTGTTTAGTTTATGAATTTTTGGAAGGCCTTCTATATGGCCTTCTATATGGCTATATGGTAACTACAAAAAATTCTTCATATTTGCAATAAAAGTTTAAAATTAAATTTTTTGGAGATAAAAGAAATTGTTAAACATAAAAACTCAGACCCAGATGAATGTTTAAATGAAGTTGTTAATTTTGAAAATTATTATCTTTTTCTTAAATAATATTTTTGTTTTTATTTAAATTATTTTTATATTTATTTAATTTTCTTGTTAATAATATTATTATTTTATATACCTTTCGCGATTAATTTTGTTTAATTTATATGTCATTTTGACAGAAACTGTTTAATTTTAATTTATTAACTTATTTATTAATTGTAAGTTTATTAAGAATTTTAAGGTTGTGATTTTACTTTAATTGATAATTTTAGAGGCCTGATGATGACCGTTATGTCGAAACATGTAGCCGCCAATAACTAATAAATAAAAAACAGTTACGTATATGGGAAAGGCATTAAATTATTTAAAATTATTATCAGAAGCAGCTTATGAAAAACTACAAGGTACTCTCCTGAAAAATCCTGGATATGAAAAAATATCAGAAATTTACAATTTATTAAATGGAGAATTTGTGGATTCAGATATAAATTTAAGATATGTATGTAGATATGTTTATTTGCTTATAAATAAGTATATAAGTTTATTTAATACTTTTGTAATATAACAATTTTTCAGTGTTATTATATAATTCCTGTTATTATTTTTTTAATTCCCAATTTAGGGTTTATCCTATTTTTGTTCCTATTTAAAGCTTTTATGCACCTATTATAGAACCTTTTAAGATTCTAAAAATCCGACAACTAATCATTATTTTAGTTAATAGAGAAATTGTTAGTCAACAGTAATACAAAGTTTTACATATTTCCTGCGATGCTATCTAACGCATGAAAACTTACAAACTAACGTCCTTGTGCTGATACCTTGACTCGTGCCGTTTATAAGACTAAAAGACGCGGTTGCCGCAGAATGCTTAGCCCAGCACATTACCGTTATTATTACATTAAAGTAATTTTGAATACTTCGAATATTGTGTTTTAAAGAGCAATATATTTAAACACGAATTGAATAAAATTCCTTTTACTTTTTACTTATGAATATTTTAGTCGTTTTGTGATTATGGCGTCTTGCATAACGTATCATTATTATCTATATCTGACATCAATCTTTAATTTGATTCATAATATAGGTATAGTTGTCACTTCCGAAGTTGTAGCACTCATTTGATATTTTTATAAAAACGTTTTTGTAATTCTTCTAAGCCATTAAGATGTAAAGTATTTCAATAATTTTTATGGAGTCATAATTTTTTCATAGAGTTCAATAAGAAGAAGTAAGTTTTACATCAGAATAAATAATAGTCAATTTGTTTTGTAGCAGATGTTTGTGTAATATAAAAGTTTTCTTCGTAGCGAGAAACCGAAGGATATTTAACCAGATAGATATGTAAATTTTAAAGTTAAAAAATTATTTTTTTAGTGTGGTTGTTTTGTATGTTGACACAACCCTACTGTAACACCGATTACACAGAACTCTGTTTAATACTTCCAGTATTGCAACAGCAGACGCTTCATGTAAATTAGCATTTTATATACCACAACTCGTCCAGGCAGTCATTCTAAAACTGGCGGGTTACATTTAATCCCCTCATTTGATGCTTCGTCCGCCCTTGGCACTGGAACAGTGCTCATCCCTCGTTTTGTTCTATTCTTCAGCTCTTTGGATTACGGTTTATCATTCTTTCGGGATGTATTTTTTTATTGGATTTGTTGGCTTGTTATAACATTGTATTAACTTTTAATATAGATTTATAATACATTTTAAACTAAACCTGAAACGGTAGATCGTATTCACATCTAAACACTTATAATTAATTATGTTTATTTTTAATTTACTGAAAAATTTATAATCTTCTCTAATAAACAAATCTACAAATTGCACCGTCGCTTAATTTGTTTGATTTTCCTTATTCAGTATTTTAGAATTAATTCAATAATACAAAACGTAGAAATATAAATCGTGCTCACCCTCAAAGAGTTTATTTGCTTTTTAATTTAAGCAGGAGGATTAACGATTAAATTCTTATTTATATTTTTGTTATTCTCGTGTATTTAAAAATATTTCAACTTTTGACTGTTTTCGTTAGATTTTTTTAAAAATATTTTTAATTCTGTAAAAGCCGTCGTTTCTTTGATGTTTTCTACGAGTGTAGATAAAAATCTTGGTTTTTCCGCATTACTTCGAAACCTACCGTATAATTTTACACTGTTGTTTTATACTCGCAATATTTACATCTACGTACTTTTATTATGGACCGTAAGGTGTACAGTTTTTATTTACTTAGAATGAAAGAACAATGTGTTTAAATTTATTGTTCAAGAACTCGTTTTAAACCCTTATGTACAGCGTTTTGCCCACTCTAGTGGGATTAAGCATTAGAAACAGATGCACACATTCAGTAGGGTTCTCTTGAATACCAATGTAATACGAAGATACGGAGCCGCCGTGCATGTAACTACTACTTTGCTAATGATAGCATCAGATATTTATTTCAAATGTATCAAATAGAATCATTGTTGGTCTTTTCATAAAAATAAGTGAATACAATGATAGAAACTAATCTTACAATCTTTAAATGTAGTTTCCTGAACTTTGTGAATTGCTTTTGAAACGAAAACGAATACAACTTGATTGTTTCAAAAAGATCTTACTGATAAAAGCTGTAATCGATAGGTTTCCAAATACATGCCAATAGAACTATTAACATATAATTTGCTATCACTATGCTGCTTCAGTTATTACAATATTTTTACCAGTAAACCGTTTGTCGGTTTACATCAAAGGTGTATAGAATAATTTGAAAGCAAGTTTCAGTAGGTAATCGTGTTTTTGTACAAATTGATTAATTTGGCGTTATATTGTAAAACGTGAGAATTAAAATTTATGTCATGCACGATAGAATCATATTTGATACGATTCAAAGGTTTATTAAAAAGGGAATTCGATTTTATTAGTCATCGTATACATTGTGTTCTCATGGAAGCTGCTATTTTTTACTTGAATTATGACCGTAAAGTGATTCTTTTATTGTAAATGTAACACTGAAAATAGAAATTTGTGAAATGTATCAATGCCGCATTTTTTAAATTTACTTAATACTAAATGAGCTTTTTAGTATTTTTTCTTAGTATACACACAACAAAAGTCAGATTTTTATCGATCATTTTAAAAAGAATTATTTATAACTATTGCTACCTACACCAAAATTTTTTAACACAAAAGTTGTTTTAACATCTTCACCGCCGCTTATAAAAGCGACAGCTACTATACTACTACCACGCCAAACGCGTGTCTGACAATTTCTGAAACAAACACCCTGTAATTTTTGTTTATGCAAAATACTAACCCAAAAAAAAAAACTTTGGAATTTTAATTATATAATTAATTTTACAAACTCTTACCCAAAAAGGTATTTTCAAAAAACTGAAAAATGTATCTAGTTTTGATAAATTAACTTTTACTATTGATTTATATAAATGTTAAATTAAATAGTTTTCAGTAGTAGTACAAACTATAAGAAAAAAATCTAAAATTTTGCCGTTTAAAGTTTAAAGTTTAAAAAGATAAAATAAAATAAAAATTGTATTGTAGTTTCAAATTAAGGGACAAAAAAGTTATTATAAAAGCTTAATACATTCAAAATTATAAATAAGGAAACAATTTAAAAAAAACTGCAGTGGGTATTTTAAACGAATTTTAAAATGTTAATTTTATTTTAAAGTAACTATGATGACCAAAGACATAAAAACTTAAGAATATTAAAATCACAAAAAACGTCTAACTGTAACAATACATCAATTTTTAATGCACATTGACATGGTGACTTGTGCATAACACCCCAGAAAGGATACAATAATACCAACCGCTATACCAATTTAAAATAAGGCGGCAGTTTCAAATTGCAAAATGCACTACCTACAGTTTGGCTGTACTGACGAATTCATCGGCTCTGACCAATTAATTATAGTTAATTTTAGTAACATTAAATACAGTAATTAAATTAAATTACACTACAATAAATAATAAGCTATAAAGCAATCATTTTAAATGGAATTATCATTAACCCACGGTTCCATATTACTATTATGTAACATGTTTTTATAAGGTACTTGACTATGCTGAAAGTCTGGGATATCCTCAATTACGTAAAGACCATTGTGGTCTGTGTAACCCTTTTATTTTGGTATTAACTTTTTGTTAACGCCCGGTGTTATATCAATATTGGTAACACTGGTCTGCAAAAAAATATTTTTTATCGAGCCCTAACACTATTCCGGGCGATTCTTATGTAAAATGACGTCCTGAATCCAAATATGTCTTCCGTTTTCTTCCATTACCCACCATTTTCGAGGAAGCCCCAAATCTCTAATTTTACCACTTTTCGATAAACTAATTATAATTTATTTATCGAACGATAATAATAATAATTATTATAATAATAAATATATGGACATGAATTTAATTTAAATGGGAAAAAGAACTATTTTAGCTATAAACAGTAATAAATAAAAAGATATTCATCGTTACTTGGTGCTTGCTTTCCTTTTATATCCTGAGGTACAGCTCTCTCTTTCAAAAACCAGCAGTACTCCGCCAAAATGCTTGCATTCCACTTCCTTGAAAAGCTCTTTTCCAGCTTAGCGATGTCTTGATGAAACCGTTCCCCGCGTTCATCCGAGACTGCTCCTAAATTTTCAAGGAAAAAGTCCAGATGCGAGTGAAGGAAGTGAAGTTTAAGAGACATGTTACATCCTATGTCCTTGTACGCTAAAAGCAGTTCCTCAACGTGAGCGACCTAATCTTCACTTTTATGGTTACCCAGGAAGTTCTTACAAATGTTTTGAAATGCAAGCCAAGCTCGTTTTTCTTTTCGATTTAGTTGTTTAATAAACGTCGAATCTTGGAAGAGTTGTTTAATCTGGGGACCAACAAAAACGCCTTCTTTGATTTTAACTACACAAGGAAATTTAGTTTTTAAAAATTGAAATGCGCCACCTGTCTTGTCCAATGGTTTCACAAACTGCTTGATCAATCCAAGTTTGATGTGTAAAGGTGGTAAGTAAATATTTTCCTTCGGATCCAAAGGATTGTGGGCGATATTTTTCTGACCAGGAATAAGATTTTCTCGCAGAGGCCAGTCCCGTACGATGTAATGTTTATCTCGGGCTCGGCTATCCCATTCACAAAGGAAGCAGCAATATTTTGTTGCGCTTTTTAAGTTAATTCCCCGCAGACATAGCAGAAGCTATCGGGATGATTTTTACACTCGCGTGGCATAATTAAACAGTAATTCAACGCCCGACATTAACCACAAATCACACTTAGTCACTTGAAATTTTAAGCTTGTTTTTGATGAGTCTATAAACAGTCTCCATTTGTCTGGGTCACATGGCAATTGTAGCTCTGTCATCAATAAATTTGCATTAGGGCAGAACACTAAACCTTTATCTTCTGAGAAGAGACATTTCAGGGTTGCTTGTCTGGTCCTGTAAGAAGATATTTTTACTCCCTTTTCTAAGAGATTCCACTGTTGAAGTCGCGATCCTAGGAGCTGAGATTTAGTCTTGGGTAACTGCAAATCCCTGACAAGATCATTTAATTCCGATTGAGTAAAGAGGTGAGGTTGTCGAGAAACTAAATCTACGGAATACTCTTCATCATCATTGAAGGTATCATTCGAAGCCCCAGGTTGTGGCTCAGAGTCTTTTAAATCAATTTCCGGCTCTAGAATATAAGTGTTTGGGGGCTCTGGGATTGGAAAGTATCGTTATGAGGAACAGGTCTTAGAGCTGACGGAATATTGGGATACTGAATTGTATGTTTACTTTTGCTCGAAAACCCGACGGTGGAAGTAATACAAAAGTAACAATCTGTATGATGACAGCGATGTTCACGCCACACCATGGGCACAGCAAATGGCATTGATTTACGGGTACCATTTGCCATTGGTCAAACTACTGTAACAAGTCGTATAGCAAACTGATGGAGCCCAAGTCTTGTCCAGGTCGCCAACTTGACAATCAAAGTACAATTTATAAGCTGTTTTAACAAGCGGAGAAAGGGGTTTTCGTTGCGCTTTTGAAGTTAATTCCCCGCTGACATAGCAGAAGCTATCGGGATGATTTTTACAGTTGCGTGGCATAATTAAACAGCAATTCAACACTCGACATTAACCACAAATCACACTTATTCACTTGAAAAAATCCGGAGTAAAAGTAGTTTTACTGTTTTACACAAATGAATAAAAATGAACACAAAATCCAGCATGTTTAATACGTCGGCAAGTTAACTCTGCAACAGCTATAGATGTAATGATCGAAGCAGTTAAGCAAACAATGTAATATACTATAATGAGAAGAGTAATGCAAGTCCAGTAAACGACTTCATCTATTATGGTTTAAGCCCTTTCTTATTTTGTGGCTGCTTTGTTTTTTTCCATAATTAAATCAGGTATTTGTTTAAAATGAGCTACTACAGTTTTAATTATTTCTATTGGTTTCCAAATAAGTGTTAATGTATCTTGTGTTTTTTAGATTCTTTTAAAACGTTGCCAAAAAGGTATTGGTTTGATAATCCAAAAGATGTCGAAGAGCTTCAAAAAATGTTTAATTCTGACGAAGAAGACGAAAGTTAATTGGGCGAAATTGGTAATATATAAAAGTGTTGTGGCTGTCGCCATCTCTTAGTTAACGAGCCCACGTATAAAATATAAATTTGTTTGAAATTGATAATGTTGATTTGCAGATTTCGATAGTAAATAAAATATTACTGGTGCTAGAATTGAAGGTGATGAATATGATAGCAAAGAGTGTTTTTCTGGGAAAAACAACGCAACAAGGTAGAGAAAAAAACCAGTTCATAAAAAAGTGAGAAGAGAGAAACAATACATTTTACACGATTTGCCACTTGCCAGACCTAGAGCAACAAATGCAAAAACAGAATTCGAATGCTGGAGTGGTTTTATGTCAAACGATGCTTCATGTAAATATTCAAGAGAAAGAGATGCTAAACCAACAGATAAAATAGAGCTTCCGTCGCAGTAATCGACTACATCTGGAAAGTTTTATTAGCAACTTATGACAGCGGCATTGAACTGTTTAGAATTACAATGTCTTTGCGTAGATTTAGATTTCCTGAAAACAATATAAGATTTGTTGATGAGGCGATACGTCCGGAACAATTGAAAATAGACAGATATATGTTCAAAATTCTTTTGATGGTTGATTTCAACCTGTTTTATACAGGAAATCTGGAAATATATACCGGAAAGCAACTTAAAGGCTGAGTTAGTAATGAGCCTGTAGATGTTGTCAACAGATTAGCACAACCCATTTATAAATCAGGACAAAACATAACAGCTGACAACTGGTTCACTGACATTAAAGTTGTTTGTGATCTGAAAAAGAATAGGTTATTTTATTAATAAGAAACCCATGTACAGAAAAAAACGTAATTATAGTTTCAAGTATGCACTTCAATAACGTAGCAAATGTATCTTTTTGGCACTTCTTGAAGAATACTTTCCAAATTTTTCGTCCATTCCAGATCCATGACTACTATTTTGTGTCCATTCTTTTACATACATTCCCAAAGAGTTAAAGTCGACAAAAACACGAATTTACATACTCTATAAGTAGTATTTTGAAATTTTAAATCGTACTCTAAGGTTGAATGAGGCCTTCATATTTTGTGGCCTTTACTTCTTCTAGTATCGGAAATATTTACTAAACGTAAATACGTAAATTTTTTGTTGTTCCCAGCTAGGTTTTTTTTCCAAAAGTCATAAAATATATGTTTTTTTTATCAGAAAGCTTAGCGTAGTTTCTATTACTACATTTTTTACATTTATCACCATTACACGTTGCGCCCAATTTACGAGCTGATTTTTTATTGAAAAGTTGGTATTTTCTATCCTCGTTTTTTTTTGACTATGTAGTTCTTTCCTTCCATTCGAAATTGTTTATTTTTTATGTTTCAGTTTTCCACAGCTCCTGTACTTTCTTTCCGATTATTATTTTTTTTTGAGTTAGTTCTAAGTGTTCAGTTTGATTATCACTTCAAAACTCATTATCAGTCGTATTTAAAGACTTCGTCGATAAATGTTCTTCAGGTTCATATTCCAAACCTAAAATTACATCTTCACTGTGGTTTTCCTATTCTTCGGTTTCTACAACTGATTCTAAATTATCATCTTTATTTTTATGGTCAGTTATATATGATGTTGATGCAGCTGACTCAAAAGCATAAGGCTTGCCATTTCGCTTTTTTATTGTTTAATATGTAACGTAGATTCTGTAGCCAATCTAAATTCAGTATCATCAATTTCTTTAACAAAAAAGTAAAATTAGTTAAATAACTTGAACCACAATAAAAAATATCCCGTCCTTTCTCAGTGTGTAAAAGTTGAACGAGTATCACCGAATTGTCTAGTTTCCTAGCCATCGATTTATAGTGTAAAACTCGTATTCGTCTCAATAGTTTACGGCAAAACTACTTATCGACAAAAGAGTAAACAACGTGGTATTAAAGCACTGATCAGGATTAGTTATTTGTAATTTGTGTTACAATTTTTAATACAAGACCACCTATTTACATAAAGCTAACTTAGCTGATGCAAATGCAACAACAATTAACACGTGCTATTAAGCCCAGATAAACGCTGCATAAATGCACTTACGAGATTTAGTGCAAAACCAGTGCGCAACCAATTAAGTTTTTTCCACGTGACATTTTCACTACACTATTCTACTGTATCAGATACGAGGTTTTGCACGACAAGAAATTGAGTTTTGACAATTACTTTTTATACTTAATCTCACAACCAGTAAAATTTCACTTACGAGATTTTGCCGAAATATGATCGTTTTGTTTACAACGTTCTAAATTGTATGTTGTTTTACTACTTACTCTCTATTCATACAATTCAAACAATAGATCATTTCTACGTTTTTTGAATAAACTTTTTTCATATTAACGCAGATGCCTTTTCGCCATTTATAAGTTTCTATTTAAGAAATACAAGAACTTAAAAAAAGTTAAAAGAATTGTAACGATAAAAAGTACTGTAATTAAATATTAATTCTATTTTAGTAGATAGATTTATAATCCGCTTCAAAAGTGCCGAAACCTAAATGGTTAAACAACCAAGCAGCCTGGAACCTGTTACGCCAAAACTGCGGTACGAACCGGAACAGTGATAAGGATGTCGCTCCAAAGTAACCGTTCATGTAATACCAACACATCTCTAGAGCTTCCAACTGCAATACATTTAAAGTCTTTTGTAAATTCCACGAACAACGAAGATATAAACGATATTTTGAATGTGTCATTTTCAAGCGATCTAACGTAAGTTTGTTTTAACGAATCACATCTCCTTACTCAATCAAGTTTCAATGACTTGATACGGGATTAAAATTTAACTAAAGAAAAATCAAAAATTTTTGGGTTCTTGATTAAAAGAATGGAACTTATATTCCACTGCAAAAATTTCTGTATCTAAAAATTTTAGAAATTTGAAAAATTTTATTGTTGCATCGATGTGAATGAATTTTTGTATAAACTGAGTATTGAACACAACTTTACAGAATGGCAAATGTTTTTCGACTTGTCAAAAACAAGTCTCAAAGCCGTTTTACTTTATAATGATAACTCGAAACCATCAATTCCGTATGATAGTATGTCAACGATCTATTCTCCAATCTTTAGAAAATCTATGGTGACCTTAAGGTTATTTTCTTGTTATTACTGAGACTGCAAGAAAGGTTTACCAAATATTATTGTTTTTTTTTGTAAATGTGGGATAGCCGAGCAGTTCAGCCACATTACCAAGTAAAAAAATGGCAACTAAGAGCTAACATGGTTCCTGCATAATTTAATATAAAATTTGAGCCGTTAAGGGATTGTAATTTAGCGATTTTATCCCATCCACACATGAAATTAAGATTGATTAAACAGTTTGTGAAAGCATTACGAAAAGAAGTCAACTATTTTAAATACTTAAAGGATAATATTTCTTGGTTCACAAATTAAGAAGCTTTTCAAAAATGGAAATTTTGAACGTATCGTGAATGTTTTAGACCTGATAGCATATACTTCTTTTAAGAATGATTGCATACGTGGGAAATCAAAAAAAGTGAAGACTACCAAAATATCGTGGCTAATTCGTTAAAAAATCAAAAAAAATTAAGGTGCCACAAAACTCATGTTTTGCATTCAAATTTGGATTTCTTTTTTGTATTTATTTATTTTTTTCATAAATTTCGGTTTACAATTTTTTTATTATTTATCTACTAGCGAAGTATAATTAACTGTAAAGGTGGTTATGCATTTAGTTAAAGACTGTAAGAACCATACATCCATTTTTACAACAGTTATATAAAAGAAAGTTTGTAATTGTAGATTAGTTGATGACTTAATTCACTTAAACGTTTGCAACTTGTTTGATATTTGTAAAAAATAATATAATACATTGTTAAGAATTTTTGTGGGGACAATCCATTTAATATTAAATAATTAAAATTTACTATTATTATTTTGCGTCACATTTATTTTTATAACTGTTTCTTATTTCAACACAATTCCTCAAATTCAAAAACCATACGCAGAATTTCGTATTTATATTTAAATTTTAAAATAGTTTCAAAAACATCTTAACGAAATTATTTTATTAAGTGAAATGTTAAAACTACCGAAATTTCCAAATCCACCGGAAGCTTAATGAAATAAGTATGCGCTAAACCAGGATATTTCTAAACTCGAAATAGGTAGCCTCGGTTACTACCGGTCAGAAGAATATTATCATTATATGACCAATTTTGTAGTTTCTAATAATGTCTTCAGAATAATCAAATAGTTTTAAAAACGAGTTGTAATGTTATTTGACAGACGTTAATGTTTAAAAGGTTTAATTAAGACGTAATCCACTAACTAATTAATTCTTATAAACGATACGCAATAACCGTTTTTTTTGCTGTTTTACTATATTTGGTAATCATATTAATACCTACATAAAAATACTTTTTTAAAATTTTAATTTTTAGGTTTTTTGTAGATGAGACCCCGGACGATAAAATGAATAATTCTTATTAAAACTTGTGCAGTTGATTTTTATCGCAAAATTATGTTAAGTGACAAATTACATTAGATATCACTTACTTAATTAAAAACAGTCAATTATGTAATTGGGAAACATTGTACATAGATAACAAAAAATTTTCAGTTTCCGGGTATTGACAATTTCTTTTTTGTTTTAAATTTTAACTGCTGTAAATGTGTGGCTTAAGTAATTATTTGTATAATTTAATATTTGTTACAGAAATATTGCTCTAAAAATTATGAGCAATGTCTTTAACAGATAAAATGTTATCAGTAGTGTAAAAATTGCTTAGCATATATTAGAAAAAAAATTAATTAAAGACGGAAACACAAAATTGTCTTGTAATTATTTGTTTTGATAGACGTAACAAAAGTTAAGTTTCCGAACTAAATTCTTAAAGAAGTTTAAAGTTTAAGGATTAAGAACAACACTTTGTCATTACAACAATGTTCTAGCCTAAATTTTTCAATAGCTTTTTTTTCAAATGAAAACAACTGTTATAGCAACATTGTAAATATCTAAACTGATAATAACTTACCTACCCAACAATTTAATTGTAGATTAAACTGATAATTATTATTCTAATAAACTAAAATAAACTTAAATCGACAACACTCATTTGTTGTGCATTATAACAATAATAAATAGATAGTTTAAGAAGTATCTTATTTGCTGTACGTTTGACCATACAAGTTTAAAAATTAATTAACATTTAAAAAAAAATTATTTTTGCTAGACCAAAGATTTGCCACGGTTTTGACAGTTTTTTTAAGTGCTTGTGTTTTTTCGGGTTTGGTTTTTTGTAATTTGATATCTTTTAATGTTCAGGATTTAATGACTTTTACTCAACCAATAAGATTCTAAGAGCATTAACATTTATTTTGAAAGTTTTAGAATAATGGCCTTATGACACTATGTAATTTCTTATACAATTTCTTGTACATTTTTTAATATAAACGTATACTTAAATAACTTTACTGTAAAAATTGACATGGATAAAGAAGCATATACGACACTATGTAAAAACCAATATTGAAAACTACATGAAATGCGACTTCTTAGTGGTTGAGATTAAGGTACTTTTGAAATTATCGGTTGGCAACACTGGTGCGGTGACGTTTAATCTACTTGTTTGTTTATCTTGTACATAACCTTGTATATATCGATATTTTTTTAAAAATGGATAACCAATTATTAGCTGTTGCTGGTGCTAGTGTGATGTTTTATTCTATGATTTTATTTCGACGATTTCTTGCTAATAGTAAAGATTCAAAAAAAGCAAAAAGAAAGTGATGGAGTAGATCCTAGGTTGAAAAGAGAAATAAAGTTTCGTACTCAAATATTTTAAATATGCTTAATATTGAGTTAAAAGATGAAAACACATAAATTTCAGACCACCAATATCAGAAGGTTAATATTATTATAACTACAAAGCTAATCATTCTATAGGCGCTCCTAGCTCTGGTTGATGCTATTTACAAATTTAAATATATAAATGTGGTAGTGAATGGTCGTATTAGTGATAGTGGTGTATATCAAAGAAGCAAACTATTATCAGTTCTTTATGATGGATCTTTAAATTTACCAAAATCAAGAAAGTTACAAAGCCGACAAATGGAAATTCCTTATATCATTGTTGCTGATGATGCATTTCCACTAATCACCAAATTAATTAATAATAAATAAATTAAAAAATGTTTAATTACAGACTTTCAAGAGCTAAAAGAGTTGTTAAAAATGCTGTTGGTATACTTGCGAACAGATTCAGAATTTGACTTAATACAATTAATTTATCGGCAAAATAAATTTTAAATTATTACACTAACTTATGTTACTTTACACAACTATCTCCAAGATACAAATTTAGGAAATTCTGAAATTAATGTAAATTGTTCATTAACAAATGTAGAAACACAATGTTACAGATCTAAACCTTCGTCTACTGCGCAAAAGGTAAGAGACGAATTAAAAGAATATTTTTTTCCCCCGAGTTAATGGTTGAGTGGCACGAACAAGCTGTTATAACACATAATATTCGACCATTTTATTTTAACCTAAATAAACGAGAACCAAATTAATTTATTGCTTATTTTCTCTATCCTTATTACACAGTTTTGTAGTATGGCTATTATTTCATGTTCCGCTTCAGCTGGTATTAAATTACTTTTAATTCCTCTCATCTTACTTTATATGTATTGGATGTATCTGAACATGATCTTGATAGGGTTGTTTCATTGCTTTGCAAATATCTTCCATTTCCACTTTTCTTAGACGACTCAACCTTTCGTCTTTCTGTCAAGTACGTTTGGCGGAGCGAATTATATTTGGCTTTTACTTCTGCAGTGGTAGTTTCAGGCCTTACTTCACAGGTTATCTTCTCCACAGCTTCATTTCTAGTATAGGTACTTCTTTTTATATTATACAGGTTAGGATTATTGATTCACAAGTATTAAAATTGTTCCCTTGTCCAAGAGACTTAAAAAAAATAACACACACAATTCACAATAACTGACACAAATAAGTAATTCCAAAAATACAAAATCACATCTTGTATTCAGCGGCCATATTAGTTCGTGTTCATTATTTATATTCTGCGCCGAAACGTGCACAATATTTCTACAAGAAAATGTGGTTTTTTCATTTTTTACTTTCCTATAAGGAAAGTATAGCGATCACATTTAAAAAAAAAATTTTTTTAAAGAATTTTACGTTTCAAGGTCTCCTGAATCAGAAAAACGTATTTTTGACAAAAAAATTTGGGTGTCTGTGTGTGTGTGTGTGTGTCTGTGTGTAACGTTGTACCCACGATAACTCTCGAACCAAAAGTCCTAGTAACTTGAAATTTGGTATGGAGCTGGTTTTTCATAGTCTCTCGGTTCTATCAAAAGATGGGTCTTATAAAGAAAGGAAGCAGGTGTATCTACCATTTTGAACAGTTTTTCTTATATAATTTTGTACGAATGTAAATTATTCGAATTATTTTTACAGTTTCTTATAGAGTTAATTCTTTTTAACAATTTATTTAAATAAATTTTTTTTAACATAAGCAGTTTATTAGATATTTGATTTATAATTGAAATTGAATTCGATATATAATCCTAGGTTCGAATCCAGCCTACGACAATTTTTTTTAGAAAAAATTTTATATCTTGAAATTAAAGCAAGATACGTTAAAAAATTACAATTTCTCTCTAAATTCTTTTGACTTTATATACGGAGTGCTGCATCTTATTTAAATTATCTTTGGATGTACCCACGATAACTCTCGAACCAAAAGTCCTAATTACTTGAAGTTTGGTATAAAGCTTTTCATATTCTCTCGGCTCTATCAAAAAATGTGTTTGATAAAGAAACCGGAATTGGATGTATCCGCTATTTCCAACAGTTTTTCTTATATAATTTTGTACGTATGTAAATTATTCGAATTATTTTTACAGTTTCTTATAGAGATAATTCTTCCTAACAATTTATTTAAATTAAAAAAATTCTAACATTAACATTTTATCAGATATTTAGTTTGTAATTTAAAATAAATTCACAAATATAATATAGTTTCGAATCCTGCTGCGACGATTTTTTTAAACTGATTTACTAAAGAGGTAAATAATATCGAGGCGCACAAATATGCTAGAAAATCAACACAAACGTGTAAATATCACTTCAACATGATTTTATGACAGCATAACTTTAAAAAAATATGTAAATATTCCTTCATCATTCCTTATAGGAAAGTCGTGTGGTGACCACCAGTTTTCTTTTTTGATACGTTTATATCAAAAAATATACAAGAAATTGTATTACATAGTGTCATACGGTCATAAGATGAGTCATAGTCGTCAATAACAAATTCTCGAGATAAACAAAACAACTGTTTTTTATCACAATGTTAATTTTGGTTTTGAATTAAATAAATGTCAACTTTCAAACATATTGTGCTCTGTCTTTACAAGGCAGCGCAGTACAATACAAAAAAAAATGCAAAACTAAAAAAATATTCTGTCTGACTTTCGGTTTTATTTTACTTTTTTTTTGCTTCCACAGTAGCGTTACAATACGCAGTTTGACAGCTTGGATTACTTTTTTTTAATAGTTCAAAAAGTAACAGCTTTACAAAAATTGCTGTTTTCATTAATTAATATCTAATTTTTTAGTGTTTACGCAAATAAAAAGGGGCCCGGGCCTCGTTATGCTATGTTTCACTTCCCATGTTAGTGACATAAATCACTATTTGTTAGACCCCTAAATTCAGAACTTGCAAAATACCTCTTAATTCAACATAATTTGTTATAATTGAGATTAAATGTCCGACCGGTTGTAAAGCTTAGTATTTCATACACCCGATATAGTTATAGATAGACAAAAATATACGGGTTTAATAAAAATCTCTGACAAGGTTTTTTAATCGGTTCTTCGTTACAACCGAAATTGACTGTATTTTAAAAATTAACACGTGGTTTTGCAATAACTTTACATTTGGGTGCCTGTAGCCACATTAGTCTAGCGAAGTGTATTCAAATACATATAATTGGAACGAGCACGATCAGTTAAACATTTCTATAGCAATGGCTCGTTGGTGTGAGACCAATGTGTCACTGCAAATTTTTTTAAAATTTGGTTATAACAATCAAGCATAGACGTTGTTGTTAGATTACAGTTTGTATATTTTTAAGTAAAACTTACCCCTATTTCTATAAAAATAAATCAGATATGTATGTAAAAAAATATGTCACATCAATTTTTAGAGGTTCATTATCTTCAAAAAAACAGGGTAAACAAAAATATTGATCGCACACGTTGCATTTCAGTCAGATGATTTACGCTGTAGAAGAAAATTTGCGAAATTTACGAAACTATAATAATTATCTGTGCACAAAGTACGGCTCTTCTTATCCAGCAGATTTTCCATCAAATTCATCAGAACCTTTAAAGGCACACTAACATTGATATCTGGCGATTCTCCATAGCGTACTTGAAAATTATACGTATATCCTTTTTTCAAAGACAGATTTAATAATTTATTAATTTATGTCTTATTGGATATATATTGATAAAAATGCAGACGTCCCCAAAAAGGCACCAGAGTTTCATCAATACACACGCACTTAGACTATGTAATTAGATCTTGGAACAATTCTTTTAACTTATCTGTAAGGGACCTTGGTTTGTACAATCTATCTTCCGTTACGTTTTTGATAATGCTAAAATGTAAACACTTAAGTAACAATTGAAAACAATTTTCCGACATTATGGTTGATGTATGATTGCCATTAGGCATTAACCCTTTCGTCCCTGAATATAAATATTATCTTAAGGATTAGTAACGAGTTACGATTTTGTTAATTTGTCTATAAATAACAGATGTTCACTTTAAAAAAAATTGCCTCTAGGAAAAAAGGGGGGGGGGTACACACATGTATGTTTTTATGTGGTACAAATGTGTACCACCAGGGGTAAAATAATTCTGCAATTATTTAAAAATATTATTTATTGCACACTAATAGAGCCAACTAATTGCTATTTTACGTGGTACAACATGAAGCAATCCTTACACAAACGAATATTACATTCCTGGCAGATTGTCTTGGTCCGCTTCTGACGTTTCTGCTTAGTACACCTTGAACATCTTCTTCTTGTCTGTCTTTCCACAGGAAGGTGCAAGGGTACCGTACTATACATTTTCCTCTTTTTATTTGGAGGTCCTCTTTTAAAAAGTGGTAAGGAAGTATTTTGAATGCCCTCAGCTATCAGTTCTTCTGCGAGAGTTACGAGAAAAGAAAGGAGAGGTTTTTTTTTATTTTCGCGTCTCAGGTCATTGTATATTATCTAACTATTTACAGCAGCCATTTTTAGGCAAGTGTAAAATACTTTTTTCCACCATTTATTTGACTTTCTATCATGATCGTATAAGCCTACAAACTGATCTGCTCTGTCAACTCCACCCATTTTCTGACGATAAAATGATACAACTTCTGGGCATTCAATAACTTGCCGTTCCCCCGTTTTTGTTTTTTTAGAAATTTTTGTCATATTAGGTTTGTGGCAATTACTCATAATAATAACTTCCTTTGTGTCCTGCCATTTAGTACATAATAACCCACTCTTAGTACATCGAAACGTGGACTGTCCACGCTGCAGTTTATCCTTCATTGTTGGGACGTTTTTGCGGTTTGCATGTTCCTAATGCAGCAAAGTTTAATGTTTCCAATAATGAACACTAGTAAAAAATCTGTCAAAACAGAGCACCACATCTTTTTCTTTGATTGTGGACGCAAGAGATTTCACAACTTTTTCCTCAAGGGTTAGTGAATCTTTATTTATCGGAGTAGAAGTTTGTTTGCCACAATAGACATTCAAATCGTATATATAGCCAGACTAGGCATCACATCGAAGCCATAACTTTATTCCTCGTTTTGTAGGCTTGAGTGGCATGTACCGCTTTAGGGTCGAACGCCCTTTGAATTTAGTCATATTCTCATCGATGCTTTGATATACACTATCTTGGTGACATTTTGAAAATGTATGCTTCAGGCAGGACATGAGCTCATCAATATAGTAAGATTTTGATGGATTTGGTGGTTTCTCCGGCAAAGCAAAATAAATTTTTGAAACTAGTGTCATAAATCTGTCTTGGGACATTGTTTTTTCGATTGCACGATTGCTTAGAGATTCTTTTCCACTCCAATAGTGCTTAAGTCCAGGCAGTTTATTGTAGGACATTATAAATATACACCCCAACAATTTTTGAACTTCGCCTTTATCAGTGAGTTTCGCCTTATGTTTTTTGCCCTTGTTCATTATATTCAAGCGTTGATTTGTACATTCAACAATTTGTAAGTAAAGTGAGTGAGGAATAAGTTTATGAAAAATTTGCAGTGGGCTAAAAGTTGACAATATATCTTCATTCACTTTGCAATTTCTATCTGATGGAAGAGTTTTTGCCGGAACAAAGTTTTCGGTTGGAAATACCCAGTCTAAAATACGACACCCTTCACTGGAAATCGTTTGGATTGTCGATTCATTTACTAAATTTTCTTCCGCATCGCTCATCTCATTGTCCGTTTCACTAACTAAAGTTTCTCGGGCTAGCAAGACATTATCTTCTATGTCACTCTCTGATCCACTGTCACTGCCAGGCTCATAATCATCGCTTGACCCAGCTGAATATGGATCTTCGTTCTCATCTTATACATCATAATCTGATAAGTGTTCAGCGGTATAGTCCAGCTCCTTTTGTGTCAGTGCTCGTTTTTGGGCCATAATAATTCTAAAAACACATTCATCTATAAACCTGATGGTACAAATAGGTACCGTCAAAAATCACTGCTGGTACAAATATGTACCGCGTCACAAAAAATTGAGGTAATCAACGAATAAAAACAAAATATAGATACCTTACAAATGATCGGTGTCTATTGGAGTATTATTTATTCCCTACGATTCAATTTCAAATAAACTAACTCGTTACAATAGAAAAATATTCAGATTTCACAAGTATTACTCGTCATGTACAACACTAAACTAACCTCGACATTAGAATAAGTTGTGAAAACAACGCCGCAGGTTACTTCTACTTCAGGTGGCTATTTGTTTAACTTCAAAACACCGGCGTGGTACATTTGCCATATGCATATTATGTTTAGTTCAATTTTTAGGACTTATTAAAAATAGGTGGTACATATGTGTACCGATCAGGACGAAAGGGTTAATTGGTGGAATAGTGCATAATCCCATTAACATTACGATTCCAATACACTTTTTTGCACTTGTTTGTTGTATCAACTCAAATAAAAAACTATGGCGATTTGTCAAGATCAGTTTTGATTGCACTTACAATAAAACTTATTATTTTATAATGTAGAAACATTTTACAAAAATTATAAAAGGTTTAACATAAAATTCAGAAAATTGACCATTAAAACCAGAATGTGGCTCACTCAATAGAATATCTTGTAAATATTTGCCAGTTGCTTCACACCACTCAAAATCTTCGATTATATTATCCCTTATTCTTCATTCCTTCTTCAATTGTTTTACCGATTAATCCAAATGTTTTTGACGTGCTTCGTATTATATCTTTATAAGGAACACTGTAAGTTGCGACTAAAATCGAATCACATAAATGATTTTGTTGCAAGTTTAACTTCTGAAGGCCTGAACTTGCATTTATGTTGACTAATCAAGTTAGGGAAACCTGAATCATCACACGGTAGGTAGGCATAGGCCGCTTGAGAATACTGTGTCACTACGACAAAAGAAACAATAAATTTTTCTACTTAAATAATGCCTTTATAACATAACTTCCTGAGAAAGTAAATCACAGTGCATAAAAATAAACATTAAAGAAAAATGACCACCGAGACATGTCATAATTAATTGAATATTGGTTCGACAATGGTTTTTTGATGTTTTTTATTGATATAATGTTACAATAATTAATGGAGGATCCTTTTTAACAATCAAAATAATTCAAATTTCAGATTCCTTAAAATAAAAAACATACAATTTGAATTAAACTAAATTTCATATAAATTTTTTTTATCTCATTTTTGACATTAGCTTGACGTTTTCAATGTGTAGTGTTGTTTGAGTTTCCAGTTTTGTATACTAATTATTTTTTTTTTATTTAAATTCCACCCTAGTTACTTTAGCAAACTTAATCTTTACATTTTGTGATTTCTTTACTTTTTCTTCTTGTTTTTAAAAATGCTACTGCTGTTTGTTTTCTGTATTTTTATTACTCTTCGTGCTTAAATTTACCTACTCTATTTAATTTTTTTTCTCGAAAAAGGAAAATTTTCTCTTTCCATACTTTGTTTTTAATTATCTTTATCTTAGATAATTTTTTTTAGTAATTTAATTATTATATTCTAAATAACAATCTTAATAAATTATATTCAAATCATATGTATTTTGGTAAGTATTTAAATATGGTTTCCATTTAGTAATATTATTTATTTCAAGCAAAACTATTATCATGATGATTTTTTATCGATAAACTTGTTGTTACACAAAAGTTTGACAACCATGGTAACAACTCAAGAATCACCACTATGAAAAATTAACGAACGTATGCACGAGTAAATTTTTCTAGTAGTGGCGATTTGAGAGATTTTACCAATTAGTAATAAAATAAAAGTGACTGAAAAGCAAGTTTAACGAAGTAAGACATCAACATTGAATGTAATATTTTAGAGAGATTAATGCATGCCACAGTAATAACTCATTTATTTTCTATTAACTAGACGACGGTGAACTGAAATTCATAGAATTGAAAGGAAAAGTGCGATAATTAAATACTGTGTGTTCTGAAGACCGTTCCATAAACGATAAAAGACTTGTTTGTTTACATTTGCATCAGTACTTTGATTTGACTGTTTGATGCTGGTGTGATTTAGTATTAAAGTGTTCGCTCATCTTTTTTAACTGTTGTTCTCTAACTCGAGCCTGAGCAAAACTGAAAACCGCTTGATCTATTCGAATAATTAGTTATTTTATATTCACTAATATTCAAGCAAATTCTTTTTGATGACAGTTTCGTTCATTTTTCTATCTCTTTTATACCTATTGGAATATTTTTGTACCATCCTAGTTGATTCCAAAAACGATTTGCCGCCAAAAACTTTTGGGCACCACCGTGACAGGTTTTTGAATAGACGCGATTGTAGTCAATGCGGTTTGGTAATGTCCCATCCGCCATTTTTTTTTTTAATAAACATGACATCTGACTGCTTCACCTCCTTGCTAAGCGAGCTCGTATGCCATAATATGGTATACTTTCTTCGGTAGACCGTCTGGCGTTTCTTTATTCCAAATTCTCATAATTTTATAAATTTCAGCTTGATTTCTTCTCCTTCAATCTTTATTCAATCTATTTTTGAATGTAGGTTTCTTCGATTTCTTTTTATTGTCTTGTATTTTAATCTCTTTTTTTTTCACATTAAGCCCGCATGTTTTTTGATGTCCTCTTCCTATCTCATCTAGAGGCGTCCGCGTTCTTTCTTTCCCAGTCCGGGGCGCTAGTTTGTAATTTGTTTATTCCATTGCTCATATTTGTGTCGCGCATTATGACCAACAAATTACCATTTTACTTGAGCTGTTTGTTTTTTAACATCTTTGACCTTTATTCTTTACTTTATCCAGCTGTTTTATATTTCTCCTTTAAAGTTATGTTCAACATTTATTTTTACATTGATTTCATGTTACCGCCATTTTTTCCATGTTTCGCTTTGTTAAAGTAAGGATTCGATTGGTCAGAACGATCAAGACACATGCGTCAAAAACTTTTGTTTTTAGGTGGATTTTTTCGGTTACTTAAGTATATGCATTCATCTACTTTTTCTGTTTCTTGGTTATCAATAGTTATGTTCATCTATTCATCTGTATTGGTCATTACTTTAGTTTTGGTGGTGTTCATTTGTAAACCCATTTGTTTAGATTGTTTATTTAATTCTTGTATCATCGTTTGTAGTTGTCCTTCGTCTTTAGTTATGAACAAGACGCCATCCGCATACTTGATATTGTTTAAAAATTTTCTATTGATGTTAACGCTCTTTGTCTCTCAGTCAATTGTTCTAAAGAGGTCTTCCAATGCTGCTATAAATAATTTTCGGAAAAAAGGGTCTCCTTGTCTTATTCTTCCTTATTGGAATGTTTTCTACTTTCTGATCCTGTAACTCTGTGTTAGTTATTGCATCTTGGTAGATATTGTGAATCAGAGTCATGTATCTATAATCAACTCTGATTTCCCATAGCGCTTTTTGGATGGCGTATTCTTTGATTGTGTTAAACGTTTTCCAATAATCTATAAGCGCAATAAACAGAAATCATCAGCTTGACAGTTAGTAAGCGGCCTGTGATACTAAATTTTTTCCTGAACCCGGCTTGTTCGTGTGTAAGAAAGGATTTAATTTTGTTGTTAATTTGTTTTAATATGATTATTGAGAAGATTTTGTAGATTTAAGATGGAAATGTAATTGGCTAATAATTTTTTCCGTCTATCTTATCACTTTTCTTCAATAGCAATATTGTATTTGCTTCCTTCCATTATTTTGGTATTGTTCCTGTCTGTAGGCATTTATTATATAATATTTTTATTATTTGTATTATCTCGTCTCCTCTTTCTTTTAGTAGTTTCTCTGTTACATCGTTTTTTCCTAGTGATTTGTTGTTTTTTGTTTTTATGATTGCACTAATTACTTCTTCTATCTCAATCTCCATATGTTCTCGGAGTTTACGTTTTGGATTTTGTTCTTTAACATTTGTTCTATTTGTGTTAATATTTTGGTGTTTATTTTCAGTATTAGGTATACTATCGTTGTTATCATTGTTTTGATTTTCATACCATTTTTGTTGTGTTTCGGGAAACAATTAATCCAACTTTTCCACTGGCATTTTCTTCACATTCATAGTAGTATAGTGTGGTTCCTGACTGGATCTTTATTGCTGCTTTAATTTTACTTTGTATATCCGCTAGACCAATTACATTCCATTGGATGTTTTTTTAGTTAGAATTCGACTCGATCTTCTTTGACTCTCTGCCAAGCGAGCTCGTATGCCATAATATACTATAATTTCTTCTGTAGACCGTATGCCGTTTCTTTGTTTCAAATTGTCATAATTTTATAAATTTCATCTTTACTTAGTGCCAATGGACTTTGTCTTCTTTACAACGCTTGGCATTTTTGGCATCTCTTGATTCTTTGAATTCGATATTTGTTAACGGATCGATCTTACGGTTAAATTCATTGTAATATTTTTATATTAATATTTTCCAGTCACATTTTAATGTGTTTTAATAGCTGCTTTTTTAATAATCATTGGCGTTTTGCTTTCGCATATTGTATGCCCAATGACTCATAATAAATTCGCGTTAATGGTAATAACTTATAATTTTGTTCTCCACAGAATCTTTCAAATTGCATCCAAATTGATTATTTGTTTGAAATAGTGTTCTTAAATGTACTTTTGTAAATTATTTATTGTGACACAATGTAATGTCAAGACTCGAATTTATTTAACGTTTCTATCTACAGCTATAGCGTTTGTTCATTAAAAACAAAAGTTACGTAAGTTTTTATCACTTATTGGGAAAGTTAGAAGCTTTTTTATCGGTTCTCGGAAAAAAAACGGTATTTTTTTAGAGTAACAGTGATGTGATTGGCCGATTTAAATAATATTCATTAACGTCATTGGCTTAAGTTAGTAAAAAAATATAATAATTTATTTGTAATTCTTTTAATTTTAATCAGGAATAGTCATCTAAACTAATAATTCAATCAAATTTTAAGTTAATATTAAAAAGCCCTTTGTAGTAATGTTTTGTTAGGCTTGTGGTGTTTGATATTTTACTTTTTACGAATTTTATGCAATACGAATTAAAAAATTTAAAAATACATATAAGTATGTACAAACAAGTTAAAATATTATCGAAACTAAAGTTTTCATTAACTCTGTAAAAAAACTCTAAAGGGGTTTGTATTATATTATTTAACTTTTAAAATTTTCAAAACATTCCCATAAATTTTATTTTTTATTTTAATAAACGCTACATGTTTCGATTTTTGGTCATCGTCAGGAGTATACAATAAAATTAGCATGTATAGAATCAAATTTTATTTTAAAAAATGAACTTACTGCATTAAAATTCAAAAATCATACTTCAAATATTAAATTTTAAAAATTAAAAATAATTATAGAAATCTGAAAAATAATGAAAATTAAAATAAAATCAAAAAATTACAAAAACAATATTAGTAAAATTTACTTATCAAATTAAATATTTGAAGTTTGACAATTTCGAATTTGAAAAAATTACAAAATTAGCCTAATAATAGAAATGTCTTAGATTACTACAAAATCGTATAATAATGGAAACAAACAATTAAAAAATTAAATTAAATGTATCAACTCTCACACAAATTTGTAGCTTTTAGATTTTTGTTTAACCGATTGTATACTTTTCTTCTTGATCATGTTAGTTTTAACGAAGAAATAAATATTATTTTTTATCTAGTTAATATTAATGATTATCCTATACATACTATTAAAAATTTACAAAATAAAGTTTTGTCTTATATTAAAATTGTTTATCTTTTACACCTGTTTCTAATCAAACAAAAATATATTTTTCTCTTCCTTATATAGGCCCTTCTTCATTTCAATTTCAATTTATTTTAAAAAATTTTAACATCAACATGTCTGTTTTGTAAAAAAATAATAAGAAATCTTTATTAGTTAATACCTACTAAAAAGTTAAAATTAATATACCAGATAAATCCGGTGTTTATAAATTAAAATGTGGCGACTGCAATGCATTCTATATAGGACAAACAGGTCGCAAGTTTTGTATTGAAATTGTTGAACATCTTTATAGTATACAAAATACATAATAACATTTCGTTTAAATCATCGTTTGATAATCATATATTAAATTCTCATCATCCATTTAATTCTAAAAAAGATTTTGAAATCTTGCATTTTTGCAATAAAATTTTGAAACTAAATTTTATTATAAACTAAAAAAATAATTAAAAATTACAATTTAAATCGCTATTTATCACTTAATGAAGTTAACTTTAATAATAATTTACTTTTTCTAAATTAATTTTTGTTTGTTTCCATTATTATATTATTTTGTTGTAACTTAGGACATTTCTATTATAGGCTAATTTGGAATTTTTTCAAATTTGAAATTGTCAAACTTCAACTATTTGATTTGATTAATAAATTTTGATAAGTTTATTTTCATAATTTTTTTATTTTATATTAATTTTTATTATTTTTCAGATTTCTATAATTATTTTTAATTTTTAAAGTTTAATATTTAAGGTTTGATTTTTAATTTTAATGTAGTAAATACATTTTTTAAAATTAGATTCGTATTTATACATATTAATTAATGTACGCCTGACGATGACCAAAATTCGAATAATGTAGCGTTTGTTAAAATTTAAAAAAATTAAAATAAAGTTTATCGGAAGTTTTATCAATTGTTGCTGTACAAACTTTAAATGCAGTTATTTTTGTGGAATTAAATACAAACCATTTGTATAATAACCATAATCACAACATTTATCTATTTTTTAATTCTACTTTGACTGTGATTTTATTCAGTGGATAGGCTTGTCAAGCACAAATATTTATTTTTAATAAAGCGTTAATAAGAACGTTACACAACAATATTTGATTGTTTAATTTGTTTTATGATAAACGTGCAAAACCATAATCTGTAATTTGCATTTTTTTACTAGACACAAAAACCGTTGAAACTGTTTGGTAGCAATTTTTTAAACATTACATCTACTTCTGTTTTCTAGTCTTGTATGCAAACAAAGTGAAGAGAATACTATAAACCTGATAGAAAAATAATTAAAAACTATGCGAGTCAGTGATGGCAAATGCTAATTTTGTTAATGATAATTACTATACTTTTAATTAAAAACAACGTTTAGAATAATATCAGCTAATTGACTTAACAACGTTTTTTAAGACATGTCGGCTTTATCAAACATGTAAATTCTGTTTTGACTAACAAATATTTATGAATAAACATTGAATAACCTATAATAATATTTTACCATTTCAAAAATTTCAAGTCTGCATAATAAAAAAATAATTTTTATCTGAATTCTCTTTTCAAATTTTGTTTGTATTTAACATATTTCAGTTCACGATTGTAAATGAAGAAGCAAGCTGCATAGTTAGAAATACATGAAATTTATACCTATAAATGGGAACGAATGACGACATAATAAATTCTAAGAATTCCATTTTATAAATTCTTCCAACTGAAGTTATAAATTTTAAATAGAGAAACCTTAAATAACAATAATGAGTGGAAGCCGAAAAATAATTAAAATGCTAAACACATTCTTAAGCTCATTTAACCAAACGCTACGAACTTGATAAATCGACGTTAACACGAGTGTAGATTTTAATTAGAATGTTTCTTATTTTGTTAAAATTTGAATAAAAAATTTTTTTAGTCACATTGATTTTTAAAATTTTAAGAATGTCTGCTCTTTCTAAACCAAAGTGCGAATCGAGTTAAACGCACACTAATTTCGTTTAGATACTTAAAACGTAAATTGGCAAAAACAATGCGTAATCACGATTCTCATTATTAAAATTAAAGTTAAAAAAATGACATGTTCTAGTTGCTGATTAAATTTGTTTCTTAAAAGTTCCATATCTAAATGAATATCTGGCGTGCCCTTTAAAGTGGCGTTGCAAATGAACAGTTTCCCTTCTTTTCGGTTTTTATGGCCGTAAACGTTGCGGTCATAATGAACTGTGAATATCAACTAACATTTATATAGAAAATTTTTAGCTAAAAATGATAATGTTATTCTTGTTAAACGTCTTTTCACTTTATGATATGTAAATTATCTTCCGCAAAATTTTAACCGACCGTCTTCATGCAGCTTCGGTCATTAATTAATAACATAGATTTATAATGTTTTATACATGCATAATTATCTAAAATTAGTATTCCACGTAGATCTCTACCTAACTACAAAGTTGTTAACGTAGCCTCAAATGGTAGAGCAATAATGAAAAAGCAGACAATTAAGTGCTTGGAATTATAATGCAATTTCACTGCATTACGTGAAATTGTCACATTTAAATGCTGATTTATAAAAAAAAACTTATGTTAGTTTTTGTTTAACAAAATTAATTAACAAGTACTTAATTACAAGAAATTGTTCTTTAGTAATTCAGCCATTTTAAATGAAGCCGGATGTAAAAACCAGCCATGATGTTTTTTTTTTAGATTTAGATTAAAGAGTTGGACAAGCCCGATATTTAAAACTAACCAATCGCCGCATAGTTTTGCCGGAAGTAAACTATTATACCTATACATTACCTTACTTCCTTCTTCGTATTTAACCCTTGCGTTTCGTTATTTGCTTCGTGGTAGGTCATGAAAACTTAACCGTGACATAGTAATTGTAAAGTTCTGGTTCGATACACCGCATAATGGAAAAACAAAACACATTTACTCTATTTACATGCACATCAAGAACTTTTTTAGGAATAGTTTATGCTGAAAGATGTTTTTACCGGAACAAAGCTGTGTTATTAGCAAACATTAATTTAAATAGTAATTTTGAAAGTTTAATTGAAAAAGAGCATTTTCCATAAAAATGATTAATTATAATACTAACGTAATTACTTTAATGAAGTGGTAATAATTGTTAGAAAAACTTGTATGCTACACATTTTGTTTTAAATTTACGCAATTACACTTTGCGATTTAATTACTTGTTTTCTTTAGTAAGAAACGCGTTGACAATTAATAATTAGAAATAATTGCCTTAAAGAAAAATTATTACTGCAATAATTAAAGGTATATTGATTACAAAATTTCATTACAACGTATTTACTTGTAAGAAGATTGATTCTATTCTTGTTGTTGCATACGTTGAAACTACAGAATAAATCAGTAGTATACAATTTTTTAGAATTAAGTAATTGTGAAATATATTTTTATTTACGTCGTTTAAAAATAATTTTTTTTTTACTTGTGTATCTTCCCTATTAATCATTTTACGTAATTTATTGTACCAATTAAAAAAGCTTCAGCGCTACTTTTTTTTATTTATTACTTTTGCTTTATTTTTCTGATGGTTTTTATTAATTTATTAATATTATTGTTTGTTCTATTACAATTTTTATGGAAAAAATTGTAAAATGTAGTTCCGTAAGCTGTTTCATCTTGATGAAATAAAAAATAAAACCAATTTTGATGAGAAATAAATTCTAGTAAAATTTAAAACAGCACATATGACGTTGCTGATCTTGAACATCTTTGGTATTTCTAATTTGTAATGTAATTGTTTTATCTCGTACTTTATAACCGAATTTTATATTGGTGTTTTAGATACAGATCTAAATTAATTTACGAAGTAAGCACTGACAGGTTAGAAATTATTTTAAGAAACTAAGTTGGCATGATTTATTATTAAGTTAGTGTTAAGATTACTAGTAGTTATTACTAGTTGATAAAAATACACACAAATTGCATTTTATTATAGTTTATTCTTTGGTTAAATTTAATAACATTACACAACCTTTTAAATACGTTATCTTACGATTTTATTGAATATTTAAGTTAATTTAATTTTATTAATCAAAATAAATTGGTAGAATTATACTCAATACCTACATCAAAAGTTGTTGAAAATTTGAAACAGTGGTTGGTAAAAACTACAAAAAATTTTTAAAAATTATTGAAGTACATAGTAGCAATTTTTTTTCAAATTTTTTAAATAATTATTTATAAATTTATATAGAAATGGTTTTATTATGTTTACACATTGATAACTTAACAATCAAAAAATGTTTTTGAATTCGTTTTTTATCAAAACTAGTTTTAAATACTGACACACGTTTATAAGTCAATTTAAATATTAAAAAATTAAGAAACGTATCAAAACTTTTTAAATTCAAATGCTAAATGAGGTTTACAATATTATTATTATTAGGCTGTTAAATTTTTAAATGTTTTTGTTTACATGACTATTTTCTTAACTTGTTTAGTACAGGTAGCACTCTATCGTTTTTTCCACGTTATTTTGTCTTCTACTTTCTACTTTACATAAAGTAAAAAATGTAAAAAGTATCCACAAGGATTTGAAGTTTAGTCTAGTCAGAAGTCTAGAATGGTAAGAACTGTCGGTCTAATTTACCAATGAAAATAAATACCATTTTAGATAAACCAAAGTGCGACTTATCTGCGGACAGTGTTTAAACAAATTAGTTTCAGAATCCGTTACAATATTCATTGAACGTACTATTATACTACTACTACTACTATTGTATAAATTTTATATTAACAGAAAACATAACATTCCAACAAAATAATCATTTTAGTTTAAAAGGTAATAACAATAAGTATTGAAAATAAAACACATACATTCAATTTACCTTTGATGTGTTTCACAGACATCATAATCGGTCAGAAATTTTACTTTTTTGGTCTAGGTCGATAATGTGTAGTAGAATTTTATAACTAAAAGCTGGCACTAATAATCATTAATTAATTAAACGTCATCTGTCATTCTGTCAGATTCATTGACATACATCATTATCTATATTATTGCAGAGACAACAATGAGACGAGCAACTCATTGATAAATTGATAGGAATGTAAGCTAAACGCAGATGGTAACATTTAGGCGCGGTAAAATTTTGAAACCAAGCAGCTTATGATTGTGACTGCAACAAATTACAGCAATTACAATGTTAACAGAATATTTACCATCACCCTGTCGTACAGTTGAAGTGGCAATGTTGGCTACTATTTAAATTCAAGAAAGGTTAATTAAATTTTAATTATTTTGTTCTCATGTTTTATTTAGAGCGTATATAGAACAGGAAGTCCTTGGTGGTATTACTGTAAAATTGATTTCAAATCGAATTTTGTCATTACAGGTTTCAGTTTTATAAACATATGTGTAAGCCGTAACTCAAGTGCTTTAGTTCGGAGGCTAGGTGTGGATTCGTTTACTTCTAATAAGTAAAGAGAGAAAAGAAAACAATGTTGAAGAATTAACGTAATGTGTAATTTTGAATGATAAATGAATAAAAAAAATATAAATAAATGTTGAGCGTTACCAGTTTTTTTTTGTTTTAGAAAGTAATGCATAATTAAACTGCGAGAAAACCGCTTAGCCATAAAAAAAACTGGTGTGGTCAGCACACGACTTTTCTATAAAAAATTTCTACATATTTTTTATTTTTAAATTGAAGAAAAACATCCAAGTCAAAAGAATATAGAGAATTCAGAAAACTTAGATTTATAATTTTATTTGCTTAAACGAAATAATAGTAAAATTATTTAGGTATTACACATTAAACAATTTTTTTTTAATTTTTTTATTCTACCCACTTTGAAGTGATATGTACACGTTTGTATTGACTTCCTATAATTGTTTTTGATTTTTTCTCTTTGATTTCATTAAGATAAAACTGAAATATGGCAAATTGAGCTTATGTTGTCATATCGACTAACCCTTATATTTGTGCCCATCGATACTACTTTCCCGTTTAGTAAATCAGTAAAAATTATTATTTTTAATGTATCTTACTGTAACGTTTCCGTTACTACTGTTATTTGATTTTAAATTATTTGTATTATTTTAACTAAATGTTCCGTGTAAACCTTCCTTTATTTTTATTTTGTGCAGTCGCTACTTTTTAGGGCGATGTCAGCCTTAAAATTCATTCAGTAGCCATGTAGCTTTTATTTTACCTTAGATCTACAATATCTTTATTTAAAAAGTCTGTGTTAGTAATACAGTTATGTATTATGTATTTCTATTTTGTTACGTTTATCTAATTCCCCGTTTTTATTTGTTTTAAACTTTTTTTTATGTGCCGATTTCATCTTTAATGAAATTGTCTTTACCTTTATAATTTGAGTGGATTTAGTATATGAATAACACAATAAATGCTAATGATCCAAATTGATTTTCTTGAAGAAAATACACCTTGGTCATTGATTCTTAATGGGAAATTTTTCAAGGCTATCCGCCAACAATAGTTTTGCAATCCGTTGGATGACATTAACGTGAAATTTGATCCGTATGCGTGAGTTACATATATCTATCTACATTCCTTTCGTCGATTATAAACTTTGCTTCATCAACGTACTTGGTTTTTCTTTTTACTAAATAACTTTACATTTGAACCTAACTCATTAAATACTAAATATTAAAAACCTCTAATTAATATAAAAATTAAATTTGCTTAGCGCAAGTATTTAAATTAACTCAATTCAAAATTGTTTTTCATACGATAATTTCTATCCTTAGTTTTAAGTTACCTTACTGAATTTTACCTTATTGTTTTTGAATATAAGATTATAACCATCTTTTGAGATTAAATCATTGAATTATTCCTGTGTAACTTTTTATTGCAGATAAGACTTTAATAGTTTAGTCTTAAAATCAAACTATTTGGTATCCCTGACTTAGGAGTTTAATTGACTAATTTTGGCAATTCTACTGATTGTTTAATTAATTTCTTTACATCGTTTGTTAGCGCACTCTTCGCTTATTTACAACTACCTGAGTTTTGCGCTACATTACTTTTCTTTCAACATATATTTTTTTCTAAAAAAATCGTCGCAGGCAGGGTTCGCACCTAAATTAAATTTATGAATTCATTTTAAATTATAAATAAAATATCTAATAAACTGTTAATTTTTTAATCTAAAGAAATTTTTAGAACGCAATGTGATTTCTGCTCAGTGCTCTGAATGTCAACGTGAAGAAATTCAAGCAAGCGCGGGTAAACGGCGGGAGTATTAATTTGTCTTGTAAACTATACCTTCGTCTATGGTTACTTTACTCTGTTCGCAACACCGGCGTTCAGAGTCCAAAGTTTGCTCGCTCGCCCAGCGCATTGTCGTCAAGAGCTTGACACTGCCACGAATATAATTTTGCCTTCTCGTGGCGGTGCTGATCGACGGATCGATAATCTATAGCCTACCACTCCCTCTCATTATGTTTCCTTTTGTTCCCGTTCAACACACTATTATTTTCTTCAATGCCGTTGCTCGGGTTACCAGCCCGACAAACCACGGGTCTCTTAATACCTCACGACCACGAATCGCCTCGGATTGAGGGGAGGATTCGTCCTCCCCGGGAAACTGTCGAAACCCAAGATTACGACCGTGAAACACCGGTTCCATCAGCATCACCCGATGTACATGTAGGGAGACCACCAATAAGGCTCCCAATCCTTTCCTAGCAGCTCCACAGGCGCCGTAAAGAAAATTATCGATAAAACTAGGGCCGAGCCTATTTTCCGCCCCTCTTGGCGCCCACCCTCTAGCCATGCTACTACAGTGTATTATTGTCCTACCTGCAACCGGTCATACCAACTAAAATCAAGCGTAAGCAATCAGCGTAGGAAGTGTAATTACTGCGACGCTGTCTTTAGCTCCTTTCCTGTCGTATGCCAGCTCGATCACCGAGCTCACCCCATACAGTACCCACCTCCGAAGCAGTTCTTATGGCTCAGATCGCAAAACTTGAGGCGGCCTGCCGAGGAGGTGTTATATTGTATAAAGCTATGACCGCAGCGACCGGCTTGACTAAAATGCAAGTCCGCGGGCGTCGAGAACGACAGAAATACAAACAATATTTAGAACGTGCGAAAGAAAATCGCCAGCAAAATCTTTTTCTCGCGGCCTTCTTTTGCTCCACTTTCCGAACGCTCTACAACTCAACAGCCAACTACTACAACTCCTTTTGTCGCACTCCACCCTGCAACCACCTGCTTGTTTACAGCACCACCATTGCTGCGTCCATCTGTCACTTTAAACACCAACTTGCTTGACCCTACGCAACTTTACGCTACTGATTTGGCTTTACCACCTTTGCCGTTAGTTCCATCGGCTCTAGGACTTAGAGGGTTAGAAAGGTCTGGCATCTCCTGTCTTCCCACCGCAACCATCTCGAGCCAGATTTGCTGATTCTTTCGAAGTACTAGTCAGATCTGTGACCCCAGCTAAAGCTAATACCCCTCTGTTAGCCCTTCCAAGCAAACGCGAACGACCAGTTATTTTTTTCCCGGTCCAGGCCAGTTCCCTCCCCCTTAAACTTCGCCCGCGCCTTGTATCACCTGCGATCATGACTTCTAAGGCGCCTCCGCCTACTCTCACGTTGTTATCACCGCTATGCCACCCGCCCGAAGCCAGCCACTAACGTGTATAGGCCCATTCAAGATAATGACATTAGGAACGCTCTGATCGGTTGGAGCATCCGACCCTGATGGAATCACCATTGTTCAAGTCAAGCGCTGTCCGCGGATACTCCTAGCTGTAGTCTTCAATATTGTGCTTTTTCGAACCATAGTTCCAAAATCTTGGACCGCCGCCCGAACCGTTATGGTACCTAAAGAAGGCGACCGGCTTGATCCCGGTAACTGCCGTCTGATCACCATTGGGTCGGCACTTCAGAGGCTTCTTCACCAGATAATAGCTCGCCATCTAGTCTTAGCCGCCGATTTAAATCATCTCCAACGCGGGTTCTTACACCCTGAAGGACTCCTAGTTAACTACTACATAAAAAGCCACCCTTTAGCTCGAAAAAGTTTCAACATCATTTCTCTCGATCTCCGAAAAGCTTTTGATATTGTATCTCACGGAGCGATTGAACTTGCCCTTCAGCACCACCAGCTGCACGAGTCCTTCAGTATATTATGGAATTTCTCACAACAGCTACTACGACCATTCAAGTTAGTCGCGATATCTCCGACTCCGTTTCCATTCGTAACGGGGTTCGAAAGGGAGACCCGCTTAGCCCGTTTCTGTTCGACTTTGTCATAGATGAATTGTGGTCCGTCTTGAACTCCACAAAATCAGGAGGCTCCATAACCACCTCTATGCATATCTCCGCACTAGCGTTCGCAGACGACTTAATTCTTCTCCACGACCGGGAGTCCACCCTACCCGGAACCCTGGATATGGTACAGCGCTATCTCCACCAATGGGGCATGCAGATCAACTCTAAGAAATGAGCGTCCATCTGCGCAACCAACCAAGGAAAGTCAGTCGCACGGACGAAGCCTGTTTTCAAAATCTCGAAAGCACCACTCAAGCCATTTCAGCGTTATATTATCTTACGCAGCTATTTGGTGCCACGGCTTCTCTACGGATTACAAACTCCCTCCACTACCGGCGCTGTTCTCTATGAGGCTGACCGGATGATCAAGAGAACGGTGAAGAAAACCCTAGCGCGAAACTTCTATACCGGTGACCAATTTCTATACTCAAGCATCCGAGACGGCGGCCTGAGGATTCCGCAGCTCCGACGTGTAGTACCCTACATCTTTCTACGCCGCCTGAACAATATACAAACTTTAGACCCAATATCTGGAGAATTCTTCAATACCTTGGGACCAACTGGCGAACTAATGACTCGTATTTCAAAACTAACCGATGGAGGCCCCCCCACTACATACTGGCGCGAACAATTATCCTTACCACCAAACAGCGCACGACTTGAACAAGACTGTGAACAGCCGCTCTTGGCTCCTCCAGCATCCGAGTTTTTTTTGGTTGATATAACCCGTTAATGTAATGAATTAAATACATTTTATATTAATGAAAAATCATTTAGTATACCCTTTTTTATGGTAGTTTATAAACCTCAACCACTGTGAATTTCTCGCTTTCCTCGTTACCTTGTCTGCTTGTTGACAAAAATTGTCGATCATTCCCATAAAGGCAAAACATGTTTTGATGTTGCGCTGGCATCATCATCGGCATGCACTGTGGTTGTAAAGCACTCATAATTTGTTGAATTGTTGTAGCAAAAGTAGTCAACAATTTATCAAACTGTTGGGTTCTCCTTTCACTACTTCTTTCTTCGCTTTCTCGTTGTTGCTGGAAAAAGTCAGCATAACTTGTTGCTGCCGTTGAAAAATCCATTGTCTTGTTCTGGTAGTGGCCGGTCTTAAATTTGAAACCAAAGATGGTAAAGCATTGACATGATTTACGTTATCTTGTTTGAAAAAACTTGTTCTTTGAAAATTGTGAAGTAAATCATCTTGAAAAGTTAATATTTCATTTTCAACATTTTCACCAATAAAATTTCGAGATCCACTATTATTTAGTGGTTCTAGAAACAAATTAATGGTTGCATTTGTTGCTTCAACAGATTCATTTTAAACTGTATTATTCACAATTGCAAAATTGTTTAATAAAGTGTTTGTTTAAATGTTAGAGCAACTCTACAATTACTTACCATAGTTTATATTTTCTAACTTCTGCCCGACATGCTGATCGTTTTCTTAACCGCTCCTGTGCATGCTTTAACCAGACTTTTATAACATTTTCCACTTCCGTATCAGTTGAGTTAAGAATTTTTTTTTGACAACTACATTAATAGCAAAATTCAAAATACTTGCCGACTATTACATTTTTTAATGATATGTACAAAAATGTTCGTTTTTGACATCTTTCTCCGTAATAAATAAATTTAACCGCAGCAGAATATGCCACAAGGTGTTTAAAAATCTTATTTGTTTGAGAGGAAATGGCACTGCCACCTAATGTTCCCAAATATGATGCCTAGAAATTGAACTATGAAATGTAGATTACTAGAAATTATGTACGAACCGTCTCAGAAATATTGACGAGCGTTCAAATTTGACACACAGTTATTTTGGTGATTTTAGAATAGGAATGTTGTACTAAGTAAGCGGTCAGTTAAGTCAGTAGTGTAGCAGTCTCGTCGTTTATTATTTTCAGTTTCTTGTCTTCTCGAACAGTCCGTATTTTTTAATAAGACAATAAATTTTTCATTATGTTTTTCTATCTAACCACTCTGTATCTGATCATTTTGTTCCAATCAATACCAGAGCTATAAACGTTCCTTAAAATTAATTTAAAAAATATGTACACTTTACGTTTCAAAAGCATACAAATCTATGACATTTAAATAGCTTTTATTAAAGAAGGATGAACTAGACGCGTTTGCAATGGACGTGCTTGAATATGTTTCAATTGTTTTACGTAGTTCTCTAAGAAAAATTATTTATACACTATCTAAATTATTAGAAAACATACCTGTACTAGATTGTAAGGAGAAAGTCGTACTTAAATGTGTTCCTTTTACAAAAGGAAGTCTCGGGAATAACGACTCTTCAACAATATTCTCATCATCTGTTGATGGATCATAAAATCTTATAACTTTTAATAGTTTTCATTTTGGTATGTCAGTGTACTGCGGTTATTAAAAACTTCAACATCGGTATCTAAATTTGAAATATTCTCAGTTTCTTTACTTTTTTCTTAAATTTTTACCAAATCATTTGTAATTTTAAATCTAAAAGTAAGAAAATAAAATTGATACCAGATACATTATCACTATAGTAGTATATTCGTAAAACGCTGTGTAGTTTCTAACTGAGCTTATCTACAAGTTCGATACATTTTAAAGCTCTATCAAAGCGATGTTGTTCTTTGTAGGGAGCTAAAAAAATTCGTTTTTAATCGGCGCCAACTATCGACTATATAACAATCATAAACGTGATCGTGTTAACCACATATAAATACGTATAATTCATTACTTTTTTGTAAGGCATGTTATATATCTACATATGTATTTGTTCTTAAGTATACAATTTTTTTGCATTAATATTTAATTTTAGACTATGATTCATGTTTAAAGTAATAACTTTCCAAGAAAACATTTTAGCTATCAATTTTGTACTTAAATAATTAATTTTAATAATATTCTAATTGACAAAATATCATTTTATTAAAAAAACACGTGTGTTGGAATAAAAAATTACTTTGTTTTGACTATTGCAATTATAACAATTACTTCCGTTCAAACTAATTTTTGAAATAAATGTATTAAAATAAATCTTAATTATATAAACATTTTGCAAATACAAATCAACAATTTTTTATATTGGTTTAAAGTGCTTCTAAATTTTGATGAAAGTGTTATTTGTACGACAAATATAAGACGTCAAATTAAAGTCATAAAAAATTGACATTTTACGTTCTAAATTAGTCGTCAGACGTCTTTGACTAAAAATGTCGTCTTAAGACGTTCTATGCTATGTGGGATAGTACTGAAAATCCTACTTGTAGATCTTACACAAAACACGTTTGTTATTCTTTGTGTTGTCAAATTGCATTTATAGCAAGAAAGACACAGGTGTTTTATCCAATACGTTGTCTAATAAATTTAGGTGTTTATTACGCGTTTCTTAAAAGGTTTTTATAAACGCTTTAATCAATTAAAGTAAATGAGAATACAATACAATTAAATAGTTAATTACAATAAAATTTAAATGCAATTAGCTTCTGAATTGTAGCTAATAACTATATATAAGAAAGCTTAAACTAAATTGTATTAAAGAACACAACAAATAACTCTGTTTACTATTTTTTTAAATATATTTATTAATAATATTTAATTTTGAAACATTTTGTATGTATTTATTTGTAATTTTTGTATTGTTCTAAGTAAATTTTTCAAATGAATTTATTATACTTGAATGTTCTATGAGCACAAACAATTGTTATTTAATTATTTCATTGGTTTTTTTTTCAAATAGCAAACAATTTTACATATCTACAACGAGCAAAAATTATTTACATTTTTTGTAGTTCTATCAAATTCTTTTAACAAAAGACGTTAACATATCACGTAAATTTTTTTCATGATTTTAGGATGATACTTACGGTCTTCTTACAGTATTACTATAATTTTTTATAAGTAATTAAATAGAATATTTTTTGTAAGTAATTTTAATCATCTTTTAAAAAAATATTTAAATGTAAACGTATCTCATTAACAATAAACACAAACATCACCGGTGACAAAATGATACAAAATTAAAATAATTAAAAGAACGGAAATACGCATAAAAAATAATTATATAAATAATACAAAACTAAAATATTATTTATACTATTTTTTGTAGCAGTATAATGACCAGACGTTTATTGTTTTTAGTTAATGAGCCTCACAGGTACAAACTTTCTTGGAAACCATTTTTGGGTTAATTAAACAACAATTTGCTTATGAAACAGATGTTAAATCTACATAAAAAAATTAAATATTAATAATGTTTAACAACTTAATATGAAATGATGAATATTAATTGTTTTCTTGAAAAATATGAAATGCAGTTCCGAACAACGCCTTGAAAGTTTTCTTGTTTTGTAAAACATTATAAAATCTTTTATTCGTTTTTTTGTTTTACTCAATTTATTAACATTAACCAAAGTTTCCCGCAGGCATTAAATAAAATTTATTAATGCTGAAAACGTGAAATTCATAAAATCATCCACTTTTCAAAAGCGTTCGTTGGTTACGGTCACGTATTGCGTTCGCACTTATTTCATTCTTTTTAAATGCATTATTATAAAATAAATAAAAGAAAAGAAAAATTAAAAGACTACAATTAATTATTCTAATTCAAATTAAATTTTTTAATTTGTATTAATAAATACATATTTGCCTTAGAATTTTATTAAAAAGATGAATAATTAATTATGAATAAGCAAACGAACTAAATTAAAAACCATTTAAATAAATATTGTTTAATATAAAATAGTAGCTTTTTAAAAGATTTTTGTCTATATTTATATTTTTTGAATGTATTGTTACCTTTAAAGATAATTGATATTGCCTTTTCAGCAACGTTTATACATCTTAATGTTTGTTTTAATTATTTCAAAAATCTGTTTAATATGTAATATGTAAAGTTGTTCTATGTGTTTCTTTAAATTAAATTTGAAATTATATTTATGTGCTTTTAATTTAGTGTATACATATTGTAATTAAAACGTGTAAACTTTAAAAAATCTACTGATACACGTAACAACAAGGGTGTAAATTATACACAGTGCGGAACCCTCTTACGGTGGTTCAAGAGGGCTGTTTATTATCCTGTATAATGCATGAACGTATATGAATCATCGTAATCGCAAACGTTATGTAACAAACGCTGCAAAAAACTGATCACATAGAAATGAAGTTTTAGTTTTACATTTTCTTGTAAATACAATGCAAATATAAATTAGATAACAAGATTGACATACTGACGTCAATCATTAAAAGTTCAATAAAAAACGTTAACTAAAACCATGTTTGTATATTATAAATTATTTTTACGTATAAATTGTTTATTAAGTTTTGGTTAATTAAGTTTTTATTTTTATTTTGCCAACAGTTTTGCCTAATATTTAGTCATCCTCAGGGCTACAAGGAAACATATTATATATAAAATATCATAAAACTTATAAATTACTTTACCTAAATAACTTTTTTTATAACAAAGTTTTAATTCAAGTATTTTAAACATCAAAAAATCATTTTGATACATGACTACTTAATACAAAAAAATAATAAAAAATTAAATTACTATAAATTTTACTTCATTGTTGTCACTATGATTATAACAATTTAGTTGTTTTTTTATATAAAACATTTCTTTTATTAATCTTTTTTTTAAATTTAATTCTTTATATAAAATTTCAACATTATTAAAATCAAAACCATGTCCTGTTTCTAAAAAATATCTTTACGATGTTGAAACATTCTTGTTCTTAAATACTGTGAAATCCGGCCTACATAACCCTAATCGCATTCATAACAAAATACACAACAATCTATTTCTAATAGATTTTGTTAAAACGTATAAATATGTTTTTTAACAAAAACGCAAAACGTCAAATTGCATTTCAGATCTAAGACAAAAAAGTCGTTAATGAGTAGTTGGTTAGAAAATATCCGATAATCTATCGACGAAATTAAACTTGTTAAAAAACTAAAAGAATTAGAAAAAGCAATACAGAGCACGCCGCTTAATGGAATCACGGATAATGTTATCAGTCGGGTAAAGTTATTAAAGAACGGATCGGACGGATGCTGTTACATAAAAAACACCTTTATAGTAATAATGATTTCGGTTTATTTTATCAATTTTCTTTTCAGGTTTGTTTCAATACATAAACAATAACCTTTGTTTCCATGAACTTTTTAAATGAAGTTTATTCGGTGCATTAAATTAAAAAAAGTATTTTCTGTTTATTTGCAAGCTCAAATGATATAGAGTCTTTTTTTCTTTGTAAATCATATGAACTTATCAGTTATCGTCGTTGTGGCGACTATTTGCCGTCTAAATTCGCATTAGCCAAGCGTCAACGTACCCACTAAGTTATCTTACTTCAGTGAATCTGTTTTGCTGACGCAATAAAAAGATGTGTTTTTACCCTAAAAGAAAAATTTAACATTTTACAATATGATAAGTTGTAGTAATTAAGAAGACTATGTACCAATAATTAAAATAATTATAAGTGAACTAATTTAAACTTCATAATATTGTTTTTGATTTATTTTTATTTACGATGTTTTTGCTTGTAATGATGCTATAATTTCTTTTTATAAATTAATCAGATACACGCTGTAAATGCTACTCTTCTCTAACCAATAAACATGTTTTTTTCGGATACTGGATTTTGTTATCATTTGGTTATTCTTATTAAAAACCCCAATGTGATTCTATTAAGCGGTGTGCACTGTAGTAAAAAAAAATAAGTGAAACAGTTTACAGGTCATTGTCACATAAGTTTAGGTTTTCATAATATTTGTTTAATTACAATATTTTAGGTAAATTCTAACGATAAAAAATTTAATTGAAATGCTGTTTTAACCATTACAATAAAAACTGCTGGATCAGACAAAAAATTAGAAAAACAATTTTTGAAATAAAAACCATTTAACAAGTTTTAAAAATATAAATAATACTAAAAAAATGAGATAAAAATGTATATAGAAAAAAATTTGTGTAAATATTACAAATTGAGTATTTATTATTTTTATTTATTTAAAAAAACAAAGAATTTAAAGTATCGATTCTTACACGTTTACTCGTTGTCGATGTTGGTTAATTAGTTAAATTTAAAATTTGGCGATCTAAGTCACGTGTATTTTTTGCAGTTTGTAGTAGGGTGAGTCCGGGGTTTGTGGCGCACTTTTCCATTTTTTATTTTTAGATTTTACGTAACTACCGTTTTGAAAATACTTAATAGTTTCTTTTAACTGTCATTTTGTATTTTTTCTATAAGTTTTTTATTTTTTGATTATTTTTTCCGACGAGTACACACTGCACCTACATACCCCGCTTCGGGTTTAGTTAGTTGAGATAAGTTGGCGTATAAGTTTAAGAAATCAAAATAAACTTACAATTATGAAAAAAATCTTTTTATTAACAGGAACTTAATATGTATCAATATTTTTTCAAAAAAAGTTTATTAGAAAAAACTAAACGAAAATAAAAAACAAATTCTTAGAAATTAAGATTAAAAAACAGTACTCGCTTAATCATTAGATACAAATTCAAATAGATTATATTTCCGGCATACGCTGTATAAGCCCATTACGAGCAACTTGAACATTTCTCCAAGTTTTTCTAAAAGCACCATTGCCAAAGGTGTCTAAGAAATACAAGCAAAGGCAATCAACTTTATCATCATTGCTGTCATCTGCAATCTTAGCTTTTTCTCTGGGAGGAGCTTTCTGTTTGTTTACTTCATCATTAAAAGCCTTTTTCGTGACACGACCTTCCTTTTTGGTGTTTGCTCCATTTTGAGAGTTTTATTGGCGTGTCTATAAAAATTGGAGTATGACGTTTTCTGCGACACAATTTCTTATATTTTCTGGGACCTGCCTTTAATAGGGGCTTTAATTTTAAAGAAGTCACTTCTGGTTTTTTTTGGAGTAATTTCACATACGATTGTGTCACTCTTAGATTTTAGGGCGTCTGTAACATTTCTATGAATATCCAAAGGATCGCCTGGTTGATGACGTCATGGAAGAAACTGTGTTAGTTCTTAGAAATGTTTTTTGTTATTTGAATTAGGGGTTTATCTGTTGCATAATATGCCAAAAATTCCTGTTCAGAATATTTCTTTTTTTAAATAAAAATATTCCGGAGACATTGAAGCCAACCGTCATATTTTTTGGAGTGATAGCTGAAGGTAATGCAGTCTTGACGATTAAAAGATTGTTATATACTGACATAGTGACATCTGGATGAGTGGGTATTTAAGCGTTTCAAGTGGAGTTAATGTACTTTTTAAATAGGCTACATACTGGTTTATCTAAAGGCTGGAGCTTATGGGCGCAGTGGGGAGGAAAAACGAGAATTGTTACAATTTTTAATAAAGCTGCGATTGATAAATGCGAGTCATAATTGTACAACAATAATAATAGTAATTTTTTTGTAGAGCGGGCGTGCTTAACCAATGCAAAAAAGTGATCAACTTATCACCTATTTTGCTACCAAAGAGTCTTAGGACATATGGTTACTAAAATTCACTCCGGGAAAAATTAAATAAGAAAGGATACTATTCCCAATAGTCAAAACAGATAGTGTACCCCTTTACCTCTTTAAACGATATTCTTCCTATTCGTTGAAATCCCCTTCTAGTCTCAATGCACTCAGGTTTTTAAACGGTTGTTATTCCTGTCTTGTCTATATTGTAAGTATTTTCAAATAAAATTTTAAGAAGTTTTAAGACAATCTTTAGATTGCTGAAAAATTTGGCATCGCTTTATTTATTAAAACTGCTGGCTTTGGTCAGACCGATAGCTTCAGGGGTCCTGATCGATAATCTTTTATGCCTTGACATGAAAGAAGATAACCAATCTTCCCTAGCCATTTTAATTTTTGCTCAAGATTGGGGATGCTTGGTCCTGTTTGCATGTGCATATTTATAAACAAATGCCGTTGCTTACTTGGGTGAAAGACGACAAAAAACGTCGGAGGCTTGCAGAAGATAATCAGCTAGTTAGTTAATATTTTAAACGGTTTTTTTACGCAATTGTTTAGGTTTCAAACAGCCCACACTAGTTGAAGGCACTTCATTACGTCCTTGCAGTTAAGCGTCTGTAACTTTTCTAATGAATTTCCTTAAACTAGTCTCAGATATTCTAAATATTCAGTTTCACCTTTTTTGCAGCGGCTCGGGATAAGTTGCCCTACTACTGTAGACCGCCTGAAGGTATCTGCAATGGTTTAAAAGAAGCAAGCCGACAGCCGCAAATCATTCCACTTTGGGGATCAGTGTTACGTTAAAACACCTTTTTTTTTAATGCGTAGCTGAGTTTGGCTGTCAGGCACTTACCTTTAGTAGAAGTTCACGGAGTGCAGACTACCAGAAGTAGACAGATTTAGGCTTACCTTTGCTCCATACCGCGCTCTGCGTAGCCGTTCGTCGTCACCCATATTTTGTTTTTGTATAATTTGTATATATTGTTATTGTAGTCTTAATTGTATATACGTGTGTTGTTTGTGTTTTCCTATTTTAATATACTCTTATCAAGTGATTCTCTATTATAATTCACTTGCCTTTGCGACGGTCCACTACCGCGTTTCTCCGCCTCCACAACGACGCCCAACGGTATCAATTGGCACCCTAGAAGAGTGTGCTTATTCGGATGTAACGCTCAACAACCTACACCTGAGAAGTCCCGTCGCAGCCGACTTTTTACCGCATCCAACCAGCGTCCGCCGAGACAAAAATCAGAAATCTGTTTGTATTATAATAGAAAAGTGCATCGGTCTTCTAAAGCAATAATTTCCTTGCCCCCAAAGCCGGATGAAGAAATACCGGATAAGGAAGAAGTACTTAACCAAGTGAATGTAGAAGATGAATAAATTAATGCAGCTGTAGATAGAATTAATCTCGATTTAGCAGAAGGTAGAAGGATTTGAGCACAAGTTATAAAAAATATTAGATAAGTAATTACTTATTAAGATGGCAGATAAATAAATTAACTCAAATGTTCAAAATTTTTGGACAAATAAAGTAAACACTAAAGAAAATATTGCGTTGTTATCTAATTCATAATAGCTCCAGTACTGTCTCATAATATGCACATGCATTTTTTTTTTGCTTCTTCTATTATTAAAGTATTTACTTATATTATTAGAATTCAACATTAGGAGGACTAATTGCGTATGTATCTCTAGCACTGTATTTGATATTTTTTCATTACTTTCAGTCAGCTTTTCTGTGGCTACAGCCATAGTTTTATATGTTGCTGAAATTTTTTTGTTTACAATTGTTTGTCTCTCTAGCAATTTTAACTGTTTTGCATAATATTGGTATTTCTTGTTCTCTTGTGACTGCAGTTCACTAGCAATTGTTGCTGCAAGATTGTTAGCGCTGTCTATTTTTTGTGCTACTTTGCGTTTTTGTCCCACATCTGCCTTTGGAGTACCTACTTGCTTCACTGCTTCTACGCTTACTACAGAAACATCAGATTCTGGTATGTTTGCATCTGATTTCTCCTCATCTAGTCAATCATAATTTCTAAAACTTGTGACTCTGATGTAGATAATCCATCACTTGATATGCAGGAAATTGTTGATTTTATTTCAGTTTCCAATAGTGTTAGCTCGTTCACTTTTAAAAGTGATTTCAAGAACAATCTCCATGGAACGCGTTTCGGAACGCACGTAACGTACATTGGAATTTGTGCCTAGTTTAACTTAATTTACTTATGTCTTATACGTTTCTTGCGGGAACCAATTAAATTACAGCGTGGGTTAAAGTTTGACGTTTTTACTAAACTTCAATTTTTGCTGAAAATCGTCGAAGGTTTGATTTTAGGAACAAAGAAATATAATTTCAGTTCTGGAATAATCCAATACATTTTTAAAATATACGTTGAGAAACTTGTTTATTTACATACTTTAGAACAAAGTGTAATTTCACAATGATATCCATGTAGTCGGGTGCTGAGTAAAACAAATACGAGATAGAGGAAATAAAAAATACAGATAAGGAATCAATATCTCAAGTTTTTACAACTACGAAAGGCAAGGACTACAGCGATTTGACTAAAAGTACTCTCATTGCTGAAGGGGTTGAACCAGTAGTCATTACTTCGATTTTTAGTGCCAGTACTTTTAGTAAGAAAACCGTGTTGCTGCAACAGTCCTATGACATCATTAACGTCTCCGGTAATGTTTATATGTACAAGAGAAAACGTACTAAGCAGGACGAGACGAAGACGAAAAGTGTGACTACCGATCCAGTTCCGGCATCGATAAATTCGATCGAAATAACGAGGAAAAGTTTAATTCAAGCATTAAAGGCAATGGATCCGTTAGATGAAGACGTGATGCTTAGTCATTCTGTTGCTGCATTCCTGAAGAAGCGAAAAAGAAAAATATATTTAGAAAGACTGTATTTATTTATGTTAATGATGCACTATAATAATGATAACGAATAATTTTTTTTTGTCTTTGTGTTACCAAGCGATTTGTCCTTCCAGCGTAACAAATAAAAATGCTGAAATCATCTCGCAATGGAAATACTCTTCTCTGTGCGTTATTATTGCTCACTTTTCTTATTGACATTAATGTATCACTTATAGTAATGTCTTGTCGACATTGGTTTAAGTTTTCCTTACCGTTGACATTATAATCAAACATATTTTGGAGGCAATAATTTTGTTGAACTTAATATCGTTTTTCATGAAAAACCATTAAGTAATTGTGTTAACATACGGTAACACCAGTGATATTATCAATATCTTCTTCTAATTAGATACCAATACGTCAAACGGATTTTCAATAACTCTTCGCACCTATGACAATAGGTAATTAAATATACACTGCACATCTTTCAAATTTTTCTCAGGATATCGCCTCATTATATAATGTTCTAACGGAAAAACTTGTTATATGCAAAAGAGGTCACAATTACACTTACCTGAAATAAAGTAACATAAACGGTGTTATGCCGGTGCTCAGTGAAAACGGGGTGAATTATATTCAAAACTTCGTGATTGATTTGGAAAACTTGACAAAAACACAAAATCAAAAATTCAAAATCAAAGAGCGCCAGGAAGGAGTAAACATCAATAGACTAGAAGCCCTTGCCAACCACGAGTCTGCTTCAAATGGATACACTACTCAAACGGACTTACCTTAAGAGTGTATCTCACTAAAATCTGAAACAATCTAAAAATTTACATACGGGAAGGCCGACGGAATAAAAGCTTCGTTACATTTAAAAATTTAACATTTATTACATAAAATAATTGAGAACTGGAATAAATTAGTCAAGCAATAAAACAGGAAATCTACATTATAATCAATTTGACACAAATAATGTCTTTAAAGAAAACAAAATGAAAATTTAAAACAAAAATAAACTAGACATAAAACTTTCTATCATAAAACATATTAAAATATTTTTAGGGTAAATGGTGTATTATTTATTTATTTAGAATAATATATTATTTACCCTAAGAATATTTTAAAAATAAACTAAATTACCTTTTTAAAGAAAAAAAAACAAAGACACGGCCGTGTGCGCATAATTAAGAAACAAATACATAATAAAATTCCGCAAATGTATAAAAACAGACTTTACAATTCTCAACTTATGGTACGTTAATATAAGGTTATCTTTCTTTCACTTTATGTCGGAACAACCTTTTTACGTTGGTTACATTACGTCTTTCCAATTTTAGTGCATCACAAAAAAATTAAAATTAGCACACATGAACACTATAAGTGGTTTGAATCGTTCAAAAAAATTCAATATCTATTAATAAATTCTCACAACTAATTTCAAAGCTTTTTTTCATCACTAAACTCACGAAAAAATAAGCAATCGATAATCAATAAATACCTTTACTGTTTGAAGTCGAGCTCCTGGTTAGCATAGCCAGCTGACGTCGTCCTCAACCTCGATAGGGTACCACAACCACATCAACAATTTACCGTCGGAAGATTTCCTAATGACCCGCCACCAAGGCGAAAAAATGGGATTGGGATTCACATATATGTTATCGTTTATATGTAATAATTCAATAAACATCGAAAAATGTATGCACGAAATTGAGTATTTGCGCGCAATGATAAAGAATTTGTGTAGATTGTATTTATTCGTTTCGGTCCGTGCCTATTTGGAGAAACTTGGTGGCATTATATCACCGCACCGTTACAAACAATGATACTTTTAGAAAATTCAGTATTTATAAATTACGACACATTTTTTTAAACTCAAATTTTATTTTAAAAAAAAAACGAATACCTAGTTCCTTCAAGCCGTTTTATAAATAAAAACTAACATTTTACAAACGTAAAAAAATATTTATTTTATATTATAGGGATGTAAACTTTATTGCAACTGTAAATTTAAATCTCAAACTTCTGAGAACAATGGTTTTAGATACAATAAATACTATTTTTAAGTTGTTTATGTTCATATTTTTTTCTCTTTTTTGCCATCTTATTAAATTTTTTAAAAATTTTTATTAACTACATTAAATTATTACGATAACAAACACTTTTTTCATTTTCTTCAGATATTAGACATCCATACTCTACTGGACATTATTGGATCTGTATTAAGACGGACGGGAAGAAAATTTAACTGTTGATTCTTCTTATTTTCTCACTCAACCGCATTTTTTTTAAATAATCGTGCTTTATAGACGTAGTACTCATCTCTTCTACTCTTTCCACAAAGGCTGTGTTCGAAACTTCACGAAAGAAAATAATCTCATTAGAAAGTGCGGCAAGGAGGCAAACAGATCAAATAACGTCAAATTCGTATTATTGGGTCACGGCATTTGGTTTCTCCGTAAAAATGTCAAATTAAAAAAATATTATATTACAAGAATTCAAACTGCCTAATAAATTAAGATAATGCCTTAATTTTCCACGTTATCTAAACGATTGACACAAAGAAATCAAAGCACGACTGTACTGAGAATGCACTTAACACAAAGAACTTTTAAACCAACTTAAAATAAACAAACGGGGAAAATATTTTTAATTACAATGATATCTCAGAAGGGAAACATAAATTACCACTGTAATTCTGATCAAACAAAGAAATTGTCGAACAAAGATAATCATAGATGATTCACGGCGTAACAAAATATAAAACTTTTTCAAGAATTTTGAATTATAACTTTGAATCTATAATCGTAAAATAACTTATTAAACTCAATCTAAAATCAACAAAACAAATCTAAAACACATGAAATAAATAACGTCAATCCAAATACCGGGTCTTTCACGCAAATAATCAAACAACCAATCTTTTTAAATGACGGTTACAAACCTCATCGGCAACGATAACATCTAGGTATAATTTCTTGGATTTTAAATTTTTCAACGGTATCTCAAACTATTTAGATTTTGTAACTCGAACAAAATGTTATTTCCCTACGAGGTATTGATACTACATATTTATACTCTATAACTCGAATTTTAGAAAACAGACTCTATAAGTCGAATTTAGTAAAATACAATAATAAATAAAAAAATGTTTGGTGTTGTACGTTAAAAGATGCAATGATATCAAAAATCATGTATTCCGTTCATTGTTGGAACTTGAGAAAATAATTGATAAAATATCTGCAAATTCTTGAAATCAAAAGAAGATAACAGATTTTGTGCAGTTGTTTCTACAGTTTATTTCACTAATACTTTTCCATTTACTTTTCTATTTACTTTAATACTATTAGCATGTACATATTTTGTTTTAATAATATGATACATATGTGTCATACAACGTAAGTCGAATTTTTATAACTATGACTTAGAACTCGAAAAAAATATTTAAAAATTGAGCTTTTCTTAGCCGAAATTTTAGCAATGAAATCCTTTGTATCTCGAAATTCTTGTTAAGCCGAAACCTCAGTAACTCGAAATTTTTAACATTTTCCTTGAAGTTCGAGTTATCGAGATCGAGGTTTGTTCAAACTTTTAAACCTAGTATATGACTTAGCATCGAAGCGCACAAAGTTATAGTATAAATGGAATAGTTCTACTTTAATGTATTAATGTACCGCTGATGATGATAGCATAGCTTGAAGGGTTTTTTAAAAGCTAATGTTGTCGTTTTTATACTATTTCAGTCAAAGCGCCACAAGATTGCTTTTTTTTGGAAAATCGGTATTGGTATATTATTTGTGCAGTTTTGATGGTGTCATATGATGCCGCATTCAACACTCGAAACAAGCATTAAGTACACATTTCACTGTTTAGATCCAATGTTTAGTCAAAATGTCTTTTCAGTTGTATTACGTTTCTATAATTTTTGATCGAGGTCTACTGCCGAATAATGAAAATATACCAAAACGATATCTTTTTGTAGAATTGTGTATTCGCTTTGTAAACGAGCTTCAATAATTGATTTTTCTAAATTAAAAAAAGTTGCATTGGATCTGGTATTGATCAATAATTTTATGAATTTACATTACAAATGTAATTTTTATTTACAATTAACAATCTCAAGATATTCTTGATAAAATAAAAATATATTTCTAAAGCTTTAAAGCATTTTTAATAATTACTTTTTTTTACATTTTGTTTTTGTTAGGCTTTGGAATTGAATTTATTGATTTAATAAATGTTTATTACTTGCGCATCTTAGAATAGTTTATTGTTTATTTTGGACGCGGGTATTAGTTTGTTTGTCTGTATAAATAATATTACCATTAATGATAAAAAGATATTAAATGCATAAATCAACATATCACTATTTAATAATATCGATTTTGCTATAGTTTATACAAAAAGGATTAAAATGTGACTTTAGTAAGTGGATTATTACATTTTAAATTTAATTACTTGAAAAAACGTAATCTAAAAGATTTTCTTTTATCAATTATGTATTATGTAAAAATTAGTTTATTTATACAGTATTAACAAACAATTCTTTTTCTGAATTAAATTAATTAAGGTAATTTACAAAATATGTATAAATTTTACTTTAGATTATGAAAAAAGCTTAATTTATACAGAAAATATGCGCTATTCTACAACGCAGACAATATAATAGACAGCCGGAGAAACTATCGTTATAAATATTTAACGTTGTTTACAAATCGATCCTATAAATAAACGAACCAGTTAGGATTACTACAGAGGGAAAAACCTTAATTTTTCTCACTCTCCCATTGTAGATTTGTATAATATCTATTGAATTGAAAAACTGAAACTAATTTTAATATAATTTAGATTTATGAAACATTAAAACAACGAAAATGGATTTTATTGGAAATTTTCTTTAACTTGAACGATTTTTGAAGTAATTACGATAAAAATAAAAGCATTCTGTGCAAATCATGTTTAAATTCTATGTATTTACAAAATGTTCAATAAGCTAAAACGTTCTTGAAAATTAATCTACATTATATTAATATACTAAACTAAACTAAAAAGATTATAAATAAAAATAAAAAAAATACTACTAAAGTTAATATAGTTGTACTAACCGTACATTTTTAAACTTGGAAATAGAAAATTAAGAAATCAAGCATTTGATTCGATTTCAACAAAATGAGTATCAAATAAATGACAAACAATTCTTAAACAATAATTATAATTTCTAAATTAACAAAAAAATCATTCTGAGAAACAGAACAATAATAAAAGTTTAGACCGATGTTTATATGCTTATTTTCATTTATCTTCGTATGTGAAAAAGTTATATAATGAACAAAACTATTAATTGCATTTATATCATTTTGCTGATATATTAAAATACATCTTTCTGTAAAACATTACTTTTTCAGAGCAAGTAAACAGCTTACAAATAACAAAATATTATGACAAAAACAATAATAATTATGTCATCAGTGTGTCGACCGTAAACTGCGTAGTTCTTATTGGTTCGTAAAACAGAAGTTTATTGTATTTTAACTGCGTTCTATTTTAATTATGGAATATAAATATGATAAATTTTTTGATTATTTGAAATTAATCAATCTTTGAAGTCAAACTGATTTTCTATTTTTGTTTTTAGCATAATATAGAAATACCAAAATTAGACATTGTTGTAACATAAATTAAAATTACATTTGCAAAATTAAGAAATAGAATTGTACAATTTCAAAACTTCAATTTTTTTGGTAATGTGAACTTTGTAACTGTTACGCTGATATTAGCAAATTTGTAGCTAATTATTTACACTTACATTATATTATTTTATTTTTAAAAAAATCTCAAAACCTTCCCATTAAGTTTATTTTTAATTTATTAATCAATGTTGATTTCTATAATTATTATTTTTTCAAGTTTAATATTCAACATTTGAATTTTGATTTTTCAATTCTAATTATACGCTATAAGATGACCATAAGTCGAAACATGTAGCGTTTATTAAAATAAAAAATTAAAAATAAACTGAATGGGATTTGAGATTTTTTAAAAATTAAATAAAAATTTTTCTTTTTACCACGTCGTCTTGAAAGAGTTATCGTATGGTGGAGTTTAAATAGAAGTGTTATAACACATGAATTTGAAACATGTGGTGCTTATATCTTGAGTAGAATGGTTCTTGGTCGTTTGATTTTGCAATGACATTCATCGTAGTCAGTAGATTTTTTTACTAATGGGTTTGGGTGATTTATGGAAAGTTGAGATCTTGATCTTGTTAAGATTTTTTCTACGATGAGAGAAAGATTGACATCTCGGTGGAGATTTTTATTCCTGACAAACTAGGAAGCGCTGAAGGCTAGTCTCAGGGATTTTTTTTTTGAACTACTTGAATTTTCATAATGTGAGATTCAGGAGCTTAACTTCAGACAGGTGAAGCATATAACATGATGGGATTATGATTTTCTATAAAAAAAATTTGTTTTTTTGGTTTAATATGCTTTTGACACAAAGAAGAGGAGCCACAGATTTAAGAGAACCGCGACCTGTATTGACGGCAGATTTGACGAGGGCAGAGAAGGTTAAGCGTTTGTCTAGTATCACGCCGAGATATCTGGCGGAATTGCACCAGGGAATTTTGTTGTTAGAAATGGTAAGTTGACCGTATGGATGATGTTTTAATTTTCTAGAGAAGATTACCGCCGTACTTTTCTTGGCGTTAACGTCTATAAGACAATCAGTAAACCATAAATCTAAGATACTGTGGGCCACTGCGTTTGTGTCCTTTTTTTTACAGTTTACTGCGGCATTAAATTTAATTATATAGTTTATTAAACCGGCAGCGGTAATGGAGCTACTACCTATTGATTCCTGCTTGGCGCCCGCTGTCGGTTATTAATAATTAATAATTATATTAATAATATTAATATTAATGCAAACACGGCCGCGCGTAAAATAATTAAGATTTTTTATGTTTAATTTCTTTTATTTCTTTAAATTTTGTTTTGTTTTGATGCGTTTATCAATTAACTTCAATTTTTAACTTACATTTTTTTGTTTTATTTGTTTTTTTATCTTCCTCTAATTTAAATTGTACTTTTTATTTATTTTAAATGTTGTTTGGTAAAACAAGTGTTAAACCGGTAAATTGTAAACAAGATTTTAATTCCGTCTGCCTACGCGTTATGTGAATTTTAAATTATTATTTAAAATTTTAATCCTACAGGAACGGGCTTGTGATGGCAAGGACCAGAAGCCTTATTAGCTTTACACTTTCCTGGCGCCCATTGATGGTGATTTTTGATGTTGTTTTCTTTTGAGTTTTCCAAACGGTTGCGGAATTTTGAAGATAATCCAGACCCATCTTCACTGAGCACCGTTACGCTGTATCTGAGATTGCGGGAAGGATCTAATACCGACCCTCAGCGTCGAGTTGTTCTTCTACCCACGTTGCCAACTAACTGCAAACGCCAAGGTATTGCTCTACGCCCTATCAGTTATTTGCAGGTAATTTCAAGTATTAACAAAAAAACGGTTGAAACTAAATAATACAAAAATTATAGAAAAATAAACGGAAACTAAAAAACGGAAACTAAAAATAGCAAAAAATAAATTAGTATTCTAAATAAACTAAAAAATACGACTTAGAGCCAAAAAAAGAAGAAGACGGTGTGAGCTGGAAGCACGAGTTTATTATAAGCAGGAACTGAAGTTCAAAACGGACGGTTTAAACACAATATTCGAAATTGAAATCAAGGTTGCTTTTATGCTGGGGATGTCGGCTTTAGATAATGCCAGGTATCAGCGATATCAAAATGATTGTGCAACCTCTGACTTACCATTTGAGTTCAGGTACAAATCCAGGGAAAGTCCTACGTTCGATCTAACTAAAGTAACTTTTTGACCTGTAATTCGTATCTGACAGAAAATTTCTGTGTAACCTATGCAATTATTTGCTAATTAAATGATTATAAAAAGAAAAATGGCTACAAGAATTTTTTGTACTCTTACAATATTTAAGGCTGATTGTAGTTGTTGTTATATGTTTGGTTTGCTAGGAGCGGACTAAGACGATGGTATCGTCAGCACACAATGCTAGTTGTGTATTAGGGGTTTGGGAGTGTTGTACCTGTTCTAAATGGTTGCGGAAAGAACAGAGCTTTGCGGAACTTCTGCTGTTAAGGGTCTGATAGAGAACGAGACATTATGCAATTTAATACGAAAGTGTCGGTGTGTGATAAAAGAATGAATGATGCAAATTAGTTGGAGATAAATTTTGACAGAAATTAGTTTGTAGATGAGGCCATTATGCGAAACACAATCAAATGCTTTTGAAACGTCTAAGAAAACTGCTCCAGTGTCTTCATCCTTGGACATGGAATTGTAACAGTATTCGGTGAAAGTTGTTCAGTTGTAGAATGTTTAGAACGAAGACCAAATTTCTAGTCAAGAAAAATTTTTAGCCAGGAAATTTCAAGTTCAAACAAAAGAGAATAATTTTTTTAGCAATTTTGGAAATGGCGGGAAGAAGACTTCTTGAGCGATAATTTTGTGTAAATTTATGGTCTTTTAAAGGTTTCGGAAGTATCATTACGTTAGCTGTCTTCCTGTCACGTGAAATGTAACCTATTCTTAATATGCCATTGATGATGGCGGTGAGGAACATTATTGCTTTGTGAGGCAAGTTTTTAATAATTGTATTTTAAATTTTATTGTGACCGGGAGCTTTACGATTTATTAGAAATCGTATAATTTGCGAAATTTTAAACGAAGAAGCGGGAAAAAGTGGTGGAACTGAGTGATTTTGCGATAAAAATCTGACATTAGAGTTTATTTTGTCTATACGGTCAAGGTCAGCGATTTGGTAGTTGGGAAAGCATTGTAATTCAAGACTGTCAGCATGTGATTCTGTTTTTACAAAATGAAAATAAACTAGACCATTTGCAAAATAGATTGGTATGTCAAGTCTAGCGGAAATGTTGCGCCAAAATGATTTGGAGTCACGATTTAAAGAATCTAATTTGGATGACGAAGATTTGTTTTTAAAATTTTGTAGAGCTAGACAAACTTCAATTTGTAGTTTGCTTTAGGGGATTAAGGGTACGATGGTATTTATGTTAAGGCGGTCAAATTAATTGTTTAATATCAAAAGATAAAAAGTTTGAATATTTGTTAGCAGTTGAAGTGGTGGCGAAGTTGTATAAATTTGTGACTGCTGTTTGAAAAAGCGTAATGTTGCAATCAAAGCAATTTTTCAAATAAATAATTGGGATTAGGTCAAGGACTTCAGTTAATAATTGGTTAAATCTAGACCAATCAGTATGAAAACGTAAACTGGACGCAGACTCTGTTGTAAGTGTTGAAAATGCATAATAACGGGGTTACGATCTGAATTAAGTTTAAGAATAGAATATATGGTAGGGAAAAGAGGATATTATAAAAAACAACTTTATCTAAGATGTCCGGGAGGTAGGTGTCTGAAAGAAACTGGGTTTATTTGTTGAACCAACAGTTAATTAAGAATCGTTGTCTAGATAATTAATTAGTTTACGACCATGTATACAATTGAAATCTCCCACTGCAATGGAAAAATGATGGTTAGGAAATACACGGTCTAGGTCATCGTCAGTGAGTGGAGATTTGAGTGTTTTGTAACATAAGACAACTCTAATATTACCAACGACAGTTTCTAGTAATATTGACGCCGATTCTATGTGATTACAGGTAGGGTTAGGGAGTTGATGGTGCTGAAGGCATCTTTTAACCAAAATACTAGTGCCACCGCGTTTACTATCACGGTCGGTACGGTAAAAAGTATAATTTGGAATTTAGGGGTTATGACAAGCATTAAGGCGCGTTTCCGATAGAAGAGTAACATTGATTTCGTACTGGTCAAGAAATTGTTGTAGTTTAGTAGTTTTTTACTGAAGGCTATTGCAGTTCCAGAAGGATGTCTTGAGGGGCGTGATGTTAAGTTTATTAGCCATAATTGTTTATTGAAAAAAGATTTTTAGCAGTTGTTGGGTTGTTCTAAAAAAGCTGAAGTTGCTGTTTCAGTAGTGTTCGACTGACAAAAATTTGTTACCTAGAATTCTAGCAATTTGGGCATGCTTGTTAGGCTGAGGGAATGAAGTATCCTTCTACATATTGTTAACTTGTAGTTTATGTTTACATAGGGACACTTCTTTGGGAGATTGAAGAGGGGGAAATAAAATGGTTGCGGTAATTTGTGGATTAACCCATGAAGGAGATTTTTCTATTATAGAGGGTGCGCGCTTGGTAGCAGCAGGACATTGGCTAACGTCAGCGGGGTGAGGTCTCCCGCAATTAGCACATTTTGCTGGTATATCTCGAGTCTTGGTCATGTGTACGATGGGTGAAAATCATCACATTTGACACAGCGATAGGTGGCAGTGCATTTCGAGTGCAAATAACTATAGGTTGACAACGGAAACTTTGGTGCACAACGACGCTTGGAGATTAAGGTTTCTACTTAATTAGCAATCCTATAGCAATGAGTTAGTTAAAAAATTAGATTTTGTTCTCTTGGGAGAAGTATTAGAAAGAGCGCATTGGAATTTTGTTTGCTTTGTGCAATTGAGTTACTGTAGTAGGAGTGCAGTTAAAGGCTGTCAATTCGTTTAGGATCATATTTATTGGGGTGGTCTCTGGAATACCTCTGATTACGACTTTTAAGAGCTTGTCAGTGGGAAATGCATACGTATGATTTGGAATATTTTTTTTCCATTATGATAATAATGGCACGGTTGTCCGAAACAGTTGTAGGAGTTATTTTAATACCATCATTGACATTGATAGCGTTAGTGAAATTTTGTGGGAGTCTAAAAGTGTTACAGTAGAAAGTCACAGCGACTTCTCTCTCAGAATAATGGGGGGAACATGAGTATCGTCCTTGTTGTTGACGGAATTACAATTTTGAGGTACTTTGTTAGCAGGCATATCTGCGGACGTCGTTTTATTAATTTGATTTATTTGAACGGGCATTGAAGTGGAAGGTATTTGGTAATCAGGGATAAAACTAACCTGACTGATGGTATCTTCTTCAGCACTCATATTGGTTTTTTGAAGAACAGGGAACTTTTTTTCTTTTTTTCCGCACTCATTAAAAACTTTCATCGTCAGCACTAGTGGGAGGGTCATGAATCGTTTCATCCGGAAGATTTAATAGTCGTTTTTTAAACCATTTATGGCACTAATTAATTTCTGACACACGGGCTTGGTATGTCGGCGGTTGCATGTTTTATAAATTAGAATACAACACTGAACACGGAAACTCGTAAAATAAAGCAAAAACACTAAATAAAATACGGAAAAACCGATTAACGTAATATAAAATCTTACCAAATGTCTTAATCGCATTTGGCCGGTTTTTGGAAAGTTTTCACTGCGTTGTTATGCACACCTAGTTTTAATGCTGCGGTAAAGTTGATTTATATAGTTAATTCTCAGCCTGGTGAGTTTTTTAATCCAAATTTTATTTTGTATTTAGATTAGAGATATTGTTACAGAGAGTTTTCTTCTTTTGGTTGCTTTTTTCCTGGATTTTGTAACCGAGGACGGCTGAAAGTCAAAGACTTCGTACATCTTTCCTTCTTCGATGCTAAAAGGGGGACGAGTGCCGTTATGTGATGTAATACAACCATTGCGATTGTAATTACGATTTCTGATAGAGACAATTTGTCTATAATTTTCGGTCGTTTGATTTGAAATGCTTACTACGTAGGACCGTTATCTACGGGATTTCTTTGGAGACAGTGCATAGAAAATTTACGCCGCTAGTTTTTTGTAAAGGTAACGTCAATTATTAGATTGTATAAGTAAACTGATGTATTGCTGTAATTTTGGTTATGTTCTAACCTACCTTAATTGCGAAGTGTGGTACTGTTTTACTTTTGTGTTTTGGCTAATTTCTTTTCCGATGACTGAAGACTATAGGAACTTAGACAGAGCTCTGAACATGGATCCACCCGATCTACAGGTATATGTAAACCAGTGTTACATGTGGCTCGAGTAAGGTAGTATCCTACTTTTTTACATTTTATTTCAATTTCACTTTTGGTCATTCGATTTTGACTAAGCCAAGTTTGCTTAGACATCTTGATTGAGTGCACATTTACATAATCGTTGGGAAATTTTCTCCTCTTACTTAATTTTTTTATTACTCTACGATTAGTTATTGAAAATTTGTTTCTACGATTATTGCACCGAAGGAAATTACTCCTTATCGGTAGAAATTAATAACTTTTTAGTTTGTGTTACTGACTCTTATGTATTTAGAGTCCATATTAAATTGTAAATTTATATATATATTATTCTTATACCTATGTATTGTTAAGTATATTTACTGGTATCTAGGCTTTGGTAATTTTGCCAGAATTACAGGATTTGCTTTCAAAATAAACTACCTGGCGCCTATATCTTCGGGCATTGCTCCTTTAAGTTTATGTGGTTAAGCTACCTCCAAATACGGCTGCATTATTATTTGCTACCTACTTCCCCTCTCCTTCTGAGCTAGTGCAATATTCCTTTACCATTAATTCCAACTGGAATTCACCTGTGTTTATATTTACTACCCCACTGCTTCTGGTAGGGGTTGTAATAATGTCTCTGAAGATGCAAACTGCAATGTATTGCGAAACGTCAGTTTGTTTGTGTTCACGAACGACAATACGACAAAGGCTAAGTTCAACTTTTTGTTTTGGCACTCAAGGAGAGACTAAGACTAAGCCTCAGTCTGGGTGTTTAACTACGACGCGGTCTAAGCCGAAAGTCGCTTATAATCATAAACGATTAACGTAATTTAAAACTTAAACTTTGTAAAAAAATATGTGAAAATATATATTTAAGTTGGAGTCGAAATTAATGACAACTTGGACATTGACAGATCGAGGGGAATGAAATGACGATGAAAAGTAGACAATTTTAATTGTTTGAGTAATTTTAATTCGTATTTACAGTATACCACAAATTATTTTGATGACATTAAAAAACAAATTAAATTTTGTATTTAAAAATTTAAAAAAAAGTAGAAATAATAAATGCAAAATTAAGTGATTACATTTGATTTTAGATAAAGACAACTAAAATAAATAAAAAAAATAAAAAATATTTATATTTACAGATCTATACGTAAAATACAAAAGTATTTATAAAAAACTAACATTTGTTGGTGCAATATATTTCGCTTTACCTTTTAAGCTTTGTGCAAATTAAGCCAAATAAATAAAAGCTTTTCAGATTTTACTAAAAGTTAATATTTAAATTAAATCCGCACTTAACGTTTTTAAGAATTTAGTTTGATTAATGTATTTGTTTAATTACTTAGTCTACAAAAATACTTAATCTGCTTTTCAAAGTAGAATAAAAGCAAAGTACTAGAACAACTATCTTGTTTAAATTTAATTTATTAAAAGAAGCAATATACATCGATTTTCTCTTTTATGCTTCAACGTACATATCTACAAAATGGAAATATGTATAATTCATTAGTGTTATTAGTATAGATAGTTAATGAATTATGTTAGCAAAACGGTAGTCTAAATTGTTTGGAATCATAAAAAGGATTTTACTTGCGTTATTGATTTACAGTGCTTACATTCATCAACCTAAAAGCCTCTATTATGTAACTGGTTGCCAATTTGGTAAGTGTTAATAAAATTTGATTATATTAGAGATTTTCGGAATCAATATGTTTCTTCTAATGGAAAGTGGTTTACAGTTCATCGCGTCTAATGAAGAACGAAAAATTTACTTTACGTGTTTAAAATGTCAATCGTTGACATACGAAACTTAAGAAGCGGAGCTGTCATCGCTAACGTTATACGAAAAAGTCTCGTTTGACGGTATGGTGTAACGCAAAGCGATGACAAGTTAAAGTGGAACCACAATTTTTAAAATTGTATTTTTAACGTTAATTAACCGACTCTGATTAAAGCGCAACTACAAACATTATTTTGCGCAATATGCCAGATTCTATAAATGTCGACTGCTTTGGCACACAGTGTGCATTTGCTTTTTTAAGTGTACTTTTTGTGCATTTGCGGCATGTCATTATAAAATTTTGATTCAACATTAGTGTTTAAAAATCTTCATTGTTGAACGTTTTATTATTCAAACGGTGTCTATTTTTATGGAAATTTTTGCAGATTAACGAATACGTTTTAACTTTATGTTTATTTTTATTATACAATTTTTTTCGCTTGTGTCGTTGTTGTATTTATATTTCCTTCAAATTTTATTAATTACTTGTAAATTTTAAAAGAGAAAGAAATAAAATGAATTTTAGTACATTTTTCTCCTCTCAAAATGTTAAGTAATTTAATTTTCTTATTAGCAAATTATTCCAGCTTTTATAAAATTATTAAAGGTCTGTGAACAAAATCCCACAGTGCAACAATATTTGCTAATCTTTATAAGTACTAATATAGTTAAAAGTACAATTAATTATTAACAAAATAACTTCATTGTCTCGAATTAAACAATTTGTCAATTAAAATAAATACATGATTTTAAAAAAATCAATTCATTCATATTTTCTATTCGTACATAAACTTTAAGAACAAAATTATAAAAAAAAAATGTTTATAACGTAAGAAAAAACATTCAGTGTACATACAATTTTTCATAATTTAAAAGAGGTAGTAATACAATGGAAATGAGTGGAAAACAGACAGAGGTTGATACGCTGAAGTGATCTGGTAAGTAGATTATACTTAAGCTAAGTTTTTACTACTATAATAACATATTTTACAAAATGCAAATGTAGATAACTATATACGTTATAAAACCGCTAACGTTTCTTTTTTTTTTAGCAGAACGTATGTGCTGCTATCGGGAATATGATAATGATAGTTAATGTCTGTCATTAATTCATCTTAAGCAAACAATTTGAAGAACATGTACAGGTAGTAACTGAGGTAAAAAGTTTTGATATTCCCAGTTATATTAATTTAAAATTCTGTCAAAATTAATACCCATTGTTAGCAGCCGCTTACAAAATCGTACAAACGCGTATTATTATATGCCATACACGTTTCATTTCACCTGCAGACTTACCATCACCTCAAAAGGAACACGAATATTATTTAATAGAGCGAATACACGTTTGAATTCCAAAATTCTACTTAGAAACTTCTCAGATACGGTTTACTCATCGCCTTTATTCTTCGAGTGTAGCGCAAAAGATCAAGATAAGGCATATCACAAACTGATTCAGCACACTTCCACAACTAAATTATATTGCATAAATTATATGGTTAATTGCAAGCTAAAAACGCATTGTTAAAACGTAATTTTATTCTTAGAAAGTTTTTTTTTTAATTAATTTTATTAATTCCCAATAAATTACATCCGTCGTTTGAAAAATCAAAACTCTTTTCTTTACCAGAAAATACTTAGTTAAATAAGTTTGCGTGTACCGAACACTCAAAATGTATCTTCGTAAATTTACTTATGCAAGATACAGACATTTAATTTATTTGATATACGTTTATTATCGAATGGTTCAATAAAATTTATGTCTTCTTTAAACTTACACTCAATTTTTATGCAAATTTAAATAATGGTTTTATGATTTACGAAAATATTGTTGGCTGTTTAAGTTAATTGCAAGTTTCTGATGCGTAATTTTTAACGCAAAGAATAAAAAAATATTAATTTATTTATGGCTAAGAAAAAAAATCAATATATTATGTATCGAATCAGAAAATAATTATTTGCAGTTTTTAAACTAAAGTAAATTTCTAAAACTGTATTTGAATTCACTATTTTAAATAGAATTTCTTCAACGTGCCGGGGATTATTGGCAAAAGCGTTAAACTTGATAAGAATCAAACTAACCAATAAATTTTTGATCACTTATATAGAATTTCTTTGTTTAAATGAAATGTTTTGTGACGTTTAGGTGTGTAAAATTAAACTTTCTATAACAAAAAACTTCAAGTTTTAAAATATTTTAATTTTGTTAATATATTATAAAACTTTTTGTATTAATATAAACGGTTTAGAAATTTGCTCTTTCACTTACGCATTTTAATCGTAACGTGTTAATTATTTAAACGGCACAGTTTCTCTTATGTTGTTGATAAAATATATTTTGTTTACACACATTTTAACATTTCATAAACTAATACCAAATTGTTAAATTCAAGTTCGAACAAGTGTAAATAACAAATTGTTTTCGTGTGATTGAGTTGAGATTTAAAAATTCCAAATATTTAATAACAATATTTTTTAAAGATTTTTGGATATCACAAAACAAGATAACTTCTGTACATAGATAGTATGTTCTTATAATACCATACATTATTATCATTTTTTATTGAATAAATTGTTGAAATTGTTGAATAACTTTTACCAGATTATTATCAAAAAACTGTGATTGATATTAAAGTGAATTGAGTATTTTAAAACTGCTTGTATTCTTATTGATTTTGGAAGCATGTCCAACTTTAAAATATAATAATACAATATAATTATAGACCGATTGTCATAATTATAGACCGATTGCTTTGTTATCAGTATTTTCAAAAATTATTGAAAAAGTTTTGGCAACAAGATTAATTAAATTTTTAAATAAACACAAAATTTTGCTTTTGCAATAAAATGGTTTTAGACAACATGAATCTACTATGATTCATAGATATTGTAAACTGTATATATAAAAATTTGGATCAGAACAATAAAGTAATGGCTGTCCATGTAGACTTATCTAAAGCTTTCGATTTTGTTAATCATGATTTTTTATTATCTAAAATAGAGCGTTATGGTATTAGAGGAAGATGCAATTCGTTACTTAAATCTTACTTATGTTTTAGAAAAGAATTTGTTTCTTTTAATGGAGCTAATTCTCAAATAGGCAGTTTAGATTTCGGTGTACCATAAGGTAGTGTATTGGGCCCTTTATTATTTTTACTATATATTAAGGAAATTGATTCTTGTTTGTCATGTAAATTTACTTGTTTTGCCGATGATATAACTGTATTGGCGGCAAATGATAATATTAATAATGTTTTATTGCAATTTAACAAAAATTTACAAGCGTTGAATTTGTATCTCATTATGAATAACTTAACTCTAATTAATTCTTTTTACTCTAACGTAATATTGGTAAACAAATTAGATTTTTAATAATTGTTGTTTGTTTTCATATGTGCTGAAAATTTGTAATTTATTATTCTAGCTAGTAAGTTTTTAATTATATTGACTACTGTAATATGTTCTACTCTTAGTTTAGGATTACTAATTATAATTACCATTAATATAGATTGGCCTGATGAAGTTGGCACAATAGCCAACGAAACGTAGCCAGAATTACGTACTGAGTTTTATTTCTGAGTGGTGCCTATCCTCCACATCGAAGGATTCTATCATAGTATAGAAACACACCAAATCTATCAAGTTTTTTGGAGGATTTATATCGTTTCTCATATTAACTCTAAACCATACTAAAACATTAATAGCCGGTTACACAAAAGTCTGGTTAATTGGCGATTTACTAATCGTCGATTAATGTTGCGCTAATTAAGAGTCTGCAACCATATTACAAGCAAAGAAATCCTCTCTGCAAAACTCCAAAGAACCTTTCTATGGTATTACTTGTCATAATATGTGCTCTGCTTTATGCTACTTCACTGGCATTTGCTGGATGTAAGCAGATGAGGATTACATGGATATCCAATATCAGCTAATAGGTAACCGCTGCTATATCTTCCAATGCAAAATTCAACCGGAAGAAGAGATTTATTGAAAATAATGCTGTTGTGTACTGATCCTGGCCAATAAACAATAAAATGCATTAATTTTAAGTCGGCATCGCAAATCGCTTGAACATTAATGCTAAAATATCCTTTTTTGTTGTGATACGATTCAGCATTTAGACTATCGGTTGATTGTATATGCACATGTGTGCAATCAACAGCTCCCACAACACATAAAAAATCAGAAATGCAAAAGAACCATTGTTTTGTTTCCATTAACTTTTTGGTAGTTCTAGGCATCTTTATACATATATTGATGGGAGAGCTTGACAATCTCATTTATGATATGCTGAATAGAGCATTAATATTTGTACTCTTGCATCAAAGGATTAGTTTCGATCGCTTGTTGGTTTGATTCTATCTTTAATTGCATGTACCAAATTTATTATGGTGGCCTTATTTAATCGAAACCTCTTCTTGACATCAATGTTGTCTAACAATTCAAAAGGATTTTCTTTAACTCGTATGAACCTTATGCTGCGAAGCTGTCTTCAAAGCTACTCGAGGAAGAAGACGACAAGTGGAACCACATAATTATTTTTGTTAAATAATTAGTTTTTTAATAATTTTGTATTAAACGAAACTTGAATTAAACATAGCATATAATTTATTAGTTAGTTTTGACTGTAAATCATGAACTTTTTATTATTGAAAAACTTTAATTATAGGTTAATCAGCTAGATATCGCCAATTAGATAATCTTTTGTTAACAAGAGTTTAATCGGAGATTATAGTTTTGTGCAACGCAAAATATGGTTAATTGGCCGTCAATCTCTGATTAACGTCGACTTCAATTAAATATTTAATTGACCGTTAATGTCCCGTTAAACTACAATTAAAAGATAATCATACTTTAATCAAAGATTAGACTCCAATTAACGTTCAATTATCTTTTGTGCAACCCGCTATTAGTATGCAGTTTTTTACGAGACCAAATTAGTACAATTAAAGTACTCTGTTAAATATTAAAAAGATTAGTTTTTATAACTCTCTCTCATGTTGAATCAATAATCCGATACGGTATTATTATTATTTGGGGAAATGGTAAACATTGTCAACGTGTTCTTTTACTTCAAAAACGAGTATTGAGGTCTATGTTAGGCTTAAAACCAAATACACCCTGCAGAAAAGTTTTTAAAAAATTAAACATTTTAACAGTATATTCAGTTTACATTTTAGAAATCTGAAGTTTTGTTTATATAAATAAAAATCAGTTTAGAACACTAAATCAGCACCATTTATATGAAACAAGATATGGTCAAACGTTAGAATACGAAATCCACCTCACGTTATTTTAAAATAATCCATTTTATATTGGAGCTAAGTTGTTTAATGTTCTTTTAAAAAGCTGTGTAAATTTAAAAATGTTTAAAAAAGAAATTAAACACTATTAATAGATAATGCTTTCTACTTAATTAAAGAATATTTTAGTTTTACTTATAATTTAAAATAGTAATTTAGTTTTATTTTTATGAATTATTATATTGTACTAGTTAGTTTTATGTTTAATTAGTTTATGACTTGTCCTATACAAATAATTATTGGTCGATTAAATTATAAATTATTATTATTATTATTAAAACAAAATATTGCTTTTGAAAAGGGTTGCTTATATAGCTTGGTTATGTTCCAGTAACGTAACACAATCCCATTGGGTTGTAACAAAAAAAAAACGTTTTAAAAACTTATTTAGAAATTAAAAATGGACTTTGACAATGAATTATTTAGTTTCTTTGTAAAAAAGTTAAGGGAATTTGGGGCAAAGTGACAACCTTAACATAATCCCGATGAAAAATAAATGCAATATGTTTCTTGTCTTTACATTCAGGACTATTGTGCTATTTTCTAAAATAAGTGTTGCAAAAAAAAATTAATTGATTATGTATCATGTTACAAATTTTGGAAAATTAGATAAAAACAAGAAAAAACGCAAAATAATTCTGTCAAACAGACTTTTTCAACACCAACAAAAGAACTGACAATTTCAATTTAGAATGCAAAAAGTAAATAAAGAAGCAATTAAAATAATAAATATATTCTAATAAACAAATAAAACCAACATAAAAATAACAATCTGAAACCTTATAAGAACGTAAAAATTCTGAAAAAGAAGAAACACAGAATTATTAGAATACTTTCTATATAATTTTAATTTTTCCATCTCGTATTGTTTCTGTATTAATTCTACCTAAGATCTCATTCTCTACTTCAGCGTTTCTCAAATTTTTTTAGGCGTTTAGCCGTTACAAAGTTAAAGTTAGTTTAACGGAGCTCCAGTATATTCTTTTATAACTAATTAATTAACTAAATAAATGTTTTCGAAACTTTTAATTTTAAGAAAATACATAGTAGACAAATTTTAGATAAACTTATTAAAAACAATTTTGAAAAACGATCTTTATTGATAATTGTTATAAGTGTTGGTATGTTAGTGTCATATGTTATATTGAGGCTTATTTGCGAAAATTTTTTTAATGTTCGGTTTTATGGAAGAGAGTTGGAGTCTCATATCATGTTTTGCATCCAAGCGATTTCGATATTTGGTTTAGTGGCTACGTAGGAAAAAATCCCAGTTTTGCTATGTGCTGACGAAAATGAACAGAAATAACTTCTCTTGGCAGCTATAGATACTCTAAATCTATAAATGTTTCATACTCTTGCTATGAAAAACCATGTGATTAGTCTCTGGCAGTAGAAGGATTTTTTATCCAATCTTTCATTTGGAAAGAATTGGGTCAGAGAAACACATAGGTGTGTAAGATGCTCAATAATCTCATTTGATTGTTCTTTAGGTAGCTCAACTGTTTCCAACTCTTGACTAAGTTCCTTTAATGCTAGAAAACGGTCAAAGTCTCCATTTTTTACGCTACTAAGCCAAAATTCTGTGATATTTTTCTTTGTAGAAACAGATTAACTTCTTTTAGTTTATAAAATATTTTTGTTAAGTAGCTAATTCTGAATAACCGCATTTTATCACTTCATCTCACAACTGAAACAACTTAAGTAAACTTTTTTCCCCAAATAACCATCGTACTTATGTGTGAAGTAGTAAACATGTATGCAGGTTATCCATATCATCACAAAATATCTTAAATAACCGCATATTTATAAGTCGAGCCTTTATAAAGTTTACTATTTCCACTGACTCGTCAAAAACAGGTTTAAAAATTGGTAAAATTTTGATAGCAAATGCTTGGTGGTGAATTATAAAGTGACTACTTTTAGAATTTTTAGCAATCTTTTTGATCTTTGCAACAGCGCTTTTGCTCTATGAGTGCATACATCGATGCAACAGGTCACTGGTAATCCAATTTTGCAAAAATAGTTGTAACCAGGTTCAAAAATTTCAGCCCCTGTGGTATTACTTTCTAACGGCTTACAAATAAGTAGACGAGGAGGCTATAACGTGTTTATATTGAAAAAGCATATGACGATCATTTTTTAAATTAAATGATTTGTACACCAGACTGATTTGTTTATTTTTGTTTGCGGAGCCCATAAAAATACTCCACGGAGCCCTAGGGCTCCGTAGACTACACTTTGAGAAACGCTGCTCTACTTCAACTTCAGGAAAAACATAAACATCTCATTTTTGTCTGTACTGCCTCAAAAATGAAACGGTAATTTAAAGTATCAAAGTTTTAGAGTCTTTATGCATCGTTGTAATTTGAGCCGGCCTTTAAATGTTCAAACGATACTTTTTCAATACTAAATTCTTTTGATTTAAGATAAAATTCCGCATTACCGAGTCATCGGATTCGATGGTTTCTCTCTCGGCAAATTTACTTTAACGGTTTTTTTCTTAGATTTTGATATTTTTTGTTAGCTAAGATTACGTGAAGTTTTTCGTAATTAGAAGATGAGATTAACACAACAGTTATTTCCATTTTAAAATTTCTTTTACTGTTTCCGGTTTCGGTTGCTGAATAATATCACTTCGTGAATAATAATTTTGTTCCATCTTGTTAGTTACGTTGGCTTTTGTGCTTTTTTCCGTTGCCGTTAAACCAGAAATAGGGCGGTTCAGTTTATTTGCTATATTTTTTTGGGGTATTCTGAAGCGTTTTGCAGGTTTAAATAAATAATCTGAAAATATGTCCAAATTATAAAGAATAATTTCAGTTGCTTTAAAACAATTTATAACCGTTGAGCAGTTACCGCACGCTGAAGGAAGTTTCCAAATAGCTTTGATATTTGATATATAGTAATCACTTTTCTGTAGTTAATGTCTCTCGTTCAACCGAACAAAGACTTCAAACCTGTTTCTTTACTTTCATTGAAGTTATTTTGAAAGGCTTATTCGGTACAGTTGAAATACCCGTTTTGTCACAATTGTAAATTCTACTGGGCGCAAATTTGTACTGTTCAAGCATATCACTCACAATTTTAAAAAACGATGCAACATATTCTAAACCTATTACAGCATTAAAATTGTGGAGAAATGCGGTTTTTCAGCAAACTGAAAACTGAGGTGTTTTAGTTCTCTTGTGCCAAGACCAAAAAAATTGTTTTCCATTTTTAAATAGAATCAGTTAGTTCTTTTTCTTGTTAGATTGAATGGTTTAAAACGTCCCAACAGTTTTTTAAGCTGTTTCAGGTTCTTTATCAGTTTTGACTTGTTGCCTCAGTGTTGTCAACTGGACTGCTGCTTTTTTAGCACTAACCAAATTGTTTCCGACATCTTATATTGCTGCCACCATATACTGTTTTCCAACCAAAAATGCTGCTGGGTTATGCGTTTATAATTTTGTACCTTTATTGAATTTGAAACAAAGTTGTCATCAAGCCGTTCTTAAAATATTAAAAATAAGACATTCAAAAAAACCAATCCCACTATTTTAAATTGGAGCAAACCAGTTTGCCCTAAAGTTTATATAATAACTAGTAGATTATTAACATTGTTACAAGCTTTAGGTATTTTACGAACCTGCACGGCCAACTCACAATAGTCGGTGAGAGGGGTAGATTCACAAGAAAGATATAAAAGATGTTTCAGGGCGCCAGAGTTTATCCCAAAGTAACTTCTGTCCCGCTCAAGACAGGCGGTTCACACTTGTAACAAGATGTTAGGTTCGTAATGCTGAAAGAAGCAAAAGGAAGAGAAAAGCTAAATCGTTAATAACAATTGTACTTTAATTACTCTATCAAGATAAATATATTAAAAGTTAAATAGCCAAATCTAAGCAGGTACTAGCGAAAATGTACAAAATAGAATAGCAGCAGGGTCGGCAACTTACACTACACGTCAAACAAAAGTGTAGCCACCATAATATATATAAAACTTTATCAGTAAGTAACATTAATAATGATAATTGACTGTGGATATAAGCAGCAAGCGATAAGTCATTTACTTAAACTAATTGAGTAACAATAACAAGCAACAAATCAATTCGAACGTACGATTAGTAAATATAGTAAGTCGTGAGTATTCACCGTAGCGACAACGAATAAATAAGTAAAAAAAATTGACTTACCAAATTCCAGGGTTACCTTCAGAAAAACGTTTTTCCTAATGGCTTCCTGCAATTAAACTTCCGGAAAATAATCGTGTCTACCTGGCGACTCACAAACTATAAGTAAAAGACACATTTAAAGGAAAGTAATCGAACCGACACTTATCGTATGCTGTTATATTAAATTTTCCATCTATAGTGGTATTAAGTTATTGCCTCCGAAGAGAATTCAATCGTATCGCATTAGGATCTTCCGAACAGGTGACAGTCACTAATGTAATTAATTGCCTCCGAATCGAAATTCGGCACTGGTATCGCAGCGTTCCTTGCTCTACAGCTTCCGATTATAATTTTCCCTTGAAGATTTTAAATGACGATAAGAATACCCATAGTTAGGAGGTAGCACATAGCGTCTGCGTGGATGAAATCAATTAATTCAGAAGACTTCTATTTTCCATCGTGTCCCAACACGTGGATGATTTTAGAAAACGATTTTCAATTCACGCAGACATAGGTACTAACATGTGTAACATTTGAAAAGTTTCAGGCAGTATTTTGGAATGAAATGTGGGTTGCCGCCACTACAGGGTTAAAAATTTGTTAATACTTTGGCGGGTCTTCGTAAGGTATTTCCGGGGTTATTTTTAGATTATGATTAGAACTAGATAAAACAACAAGAGTAGATTTATTTGCAACGTAAAAGTGCTTTAGATCACAGACAAAAATTTAAAGTTGTAAAATTCATGATTGCCCAGAATTACAATTGAGCGGCTAATACATGGTAATCGAACCCTAAAGTTATCCACCACTTAGAGGTGGTCAGTCGCTTCGGAAATTGAGTATTCAAACGATGTTACCGAGGAGTACCCAAATGGACGTGCCTTACGAATGCCACAGGTATTGTCCTTTTCTTTTAATTTGCTGTTCACACCTTCTAAGGATTCCCTGGCTTAAGCGTGCGGAAAGAACTGCCAACCGTACTGCTATCTACGACAACATAATACGATATATATTAAATAAGGCCATAATCAACTTAATGTTAGACTGTCGGGACAATAACAACAAGTTGTTTTAACAAAATCACTAATAGATCTCCGCAGTTAAGAGTAGGCGAGGGGTCGGGTTATTTTAAGAACAGAATGTGTGTTGGTATTCTTATGCTGGTATAGGGAGCTCCTTCTACGTAGCCACAAGTAATACGTTGGCCGAGATTAACGTAATTAAGTTGGTAAATTTACATATAAGATTTTTTCTTAGGTTAAATCGTTCGCCTCCCTAAACGTGTTAGAGATACTAAGGTTCAACATGCAAGGTAACTTATCCTGTAGTAAGTAGGTGTTATTGGAACCAAGAGTACCCTGATTTTTTTTGTATCTGTATGTGTTTGCCTGCCTTAATTCAATCGATTAAATATCGCATTGATATCGAGCTGATTATCGCATAACGCTAAAAAATTGACTATAGGGTTTTTTCTTAAGTACTACCAACTACGATTTATTAGGTGATCGTGTCTAAAGCACCTAACACGTGTATATGATATTTGTTTTTATGTTTTATGTTACAAATGATTACAACTCTACCCCGCTAGTCAAATATATACCTAACTTTTAGTTAATACGTTTTTTTTTCTTTGGTGTTTTTTTTATTTTACTGAACTGACCACCGTCGTTTGTGGTGTCCCTTTCTATATTTTTTTAGTTTAGGTGGTTCGTTTAGTTGGCGCCCACAATTTTTATTGCAGCTAGCACGTGCACCTACGCACCCTGCCTCCGATCAAGAAGCTAGCCGGCTTTCTTGGCAACAACGGCGCAGTGCACATGCACGATGTTAAAGTCAAAATGCCGGTAACTCGCCGGATATCGCCTACTCAATACCAAGTGACCAACGAACCCGATAGATGGCGTCGAGAAATATAAAAGTAATTTTTAATTAAACTAATATACAGGGTAATGCATTATTTAAATTTATGCACGTAACAACATAAAATAACGGATTTTTTTTGTAGTTTGGCTTTACTAAAATTTCCACTATGTGTGTATCGTCATCCAAAAAATTAAACTTAACCTAATCAGCGATAATTACAACTATAATACAAATATATTACATTCACGTGGGCGCAATTTTTATAATGGCCATGAAAAAACAGATAAAACAAGAAGGATATTTGGAAATTAATTTATACGAACCGTCTGAGAGAACACTGTAGATTTTGTTATCATAATCTGATTGATTCATAATAACATTGGCGTTCCCATTGTCAGCTTTAAGGATGACTATAGATTTATCTTGTTTAAAAGACTTTAATGCAAAAAATTTCGATTTTGTAACATTACTTTAAGGAATTCTTTTATTACTTAAATTGTTTGTAGTTTTAAATCGGATTTTTTTGCAAAAAAACGGGAATTGTTTGCATGGAAGCTTCTACAGCTAATACAATTTCTTCAACTGGAAGTTGTTTTAGAGCAAATACAAAATTAAAACCTTTTGACAAAACAACTGTTTCTGTAAATGATTTAAAATGGAAAATTGTAATACTGATAGATGTATTTTGCCATCGCTGGATATGCCAGCACCAAGATAATTAAAATGTCTAACTTGATCGATATCGTATAATCTACTGGAAATTTACTTTTACTCATGTCCTTTGATACTATTAGAAACTGCGTTTTTTGTAAATGAGACGGGAACTTTTGTTGTGTTCTTATTTTTATTCTTTTATTACTATTTAGTTATTTGATTATAGTAATAATGTCCTTACTTATTCTATGGTATTTCTAATTATTTTCCTCACTATAAATATTGCATCTACGGTGGATCTGTTTGCCGTTCTTTATTTGTTTCTATACGTCGAGTAATTATTTTCGATAATATCCGGTATTTCTACAGTTTTCACACGTTGTCTTTATCGGTGAAGATAACAAACAGATGGCATATTTAGGGAAAAATTTTCATGACGTCACGTTACTATAACTTAACTAATCACACCGTATAGGGGTTGGAAACCTTTAAGATGTCTTTTGGGAGGAACTGCTACCATCAATTGCTACAATGAGTCGAGGGTAAACGGTGCGCATTTGCTATCTCAAATGAGTGTATGCTTTGAAAAAGAAATTTACTTGTGTTAACACCGTATGTACGTTTTGTGTTAGATTTTATATTACGTTTTAGATGATACAGGTACGAAATTAGCTAATTATTACAATTTCTAGTTTTACAATTAGTACTTCGTTGATCATGTCGATTGTTTACCGCACGTACATGTTAGGTTAACATAATTAATTATAAGATTGTTTTGCGCGTCACAAAATCGTATGTAGTGCACGTTGAGTCTCTAAGTTTTCAATTTATTATTTTTTTATATACTTTTGCGATTTTAAATTTACGAATATAAAGTCATTCCTTCTTCGAATGTAAAAGTTTAGACCGAGTAGGTCAGTGTACTGTACAACGTGTTGCCGATTATAGGGCGTAACTTATATATTTAGTCCGACCCATGTATTAGCGTTTGGAAAACTTAAGTAATTATTATTATGTTCCTTCTTCGTCCTTTTTGGAATTATTGTCTCTGATAAAATAAATATATATTCTGTGTTTTTACTTCTGTCATGTTATTTGTTCTTTTCCAGCTACAGGTAGAGTTAAACGATATATCTCCCTTATTTAATCTATTATTGTTTTGGCGTCTTTTTAGGTTTAATTTATAATTTCGCATCACAAAACCTGCGACTGCTTCTCCGGGAATAACTGTGTTAGCCGTTGCTTATTTCTTTTGACACAAAAACCAGCGTAACAATTTCTCTAGAGCCTTATAAGTCATGTTTAGCATCCTTTTTGAAGATTGAGATGATAAACCCTGTACGCTACTGCTATGGTTTTAGATTGCATGATTTTTTGAAATAATGCGGTCACATGTTTTATCAGATTATCGACCCCATATTCCATAATTTTATTGGTAGTAAGATGGTGATAATCAAAAACGACAAACCAAAAAAAATACATTTTTAAAACAAAGACAAATTGTAGAAAATAAAAAGTAAAAAAAGATAATACAAAAAAGTAAAATTACTGTTCTTTTGTGCCAACAAATTTACATAACCTTTTTAGAAAATATAATCAAAATTATCAAATTAAAAATAGCTAACAATTTTAAATATAATAAATTAAAAGCTTTACATCAATTGTTAAATGAAATATGGAGGCAAAAAAAAGATAAAATGTAAATGTAAAATTTTTTTAGTAAATATCATAGTTAAGATAGGATCTGGATCACTGAAATAATTATTTTACAATCTCTTCAGTTTTTAATTTTGCAGCATACCAACATTGCAACTGCTGAAAAACATTATTGGCATACATTTTTATTATTTATTAATATTTTTTGTTTCTGTTTTCTTTGTTTTTTTTTTATTAACATTTACTTTATTTCTGAATTTGTGAACTAGAATTTATAAAATTAAAACCGTTTTTTTTGCATTTTTACTTTGTTTTATTTGCCCAATAAACTATTTTTTTTTTAAGAAATTTTGAATACTTACGTTTTGTACCCATTTTATCACGTCTATAAAATAATTTACGTAAAAACCGACAAACCTCAAATGCTAAAAATATTGTGGGATTGTGTTATTTTTCAATGTTGTTTCTGTATCAGGATATACAACAATAATTTAAAGAATAACACCAACATTAATAAAGAAAATATGAAATATATTTTTTACAAAATTTGATGTTGTTTTGTTAGAAATTTAAATAACAAATCAAAAACAGTAATAACTTAGTAAATAGAAATCTATTTAATTAATGAAACTTGTTTTGTACAATACAATAAACTCTAAAACCACTAAAACAAAAACGTTTACAAAAGACGTAAATTATATAGCCGCAAGCTTTACGTTACCAATGTTTTATTAACATTAAAACTTGTACCTAAGTATTGTTTAAAATTATTTAAATATTCTCAATTTTAAATAATGAAATGTAATTTACTACTACAGAATGTAAGGAGTGTTTACCAATTGATATAACTTTCAAATTGATTTAAATGTCTGACTGAGTATTAATTCTTTGTCAAAAAACAATAATTGTTCAGGCACTTTCGTGCGTTGTGCAACTTTTGTATTTAATTTTAGAGCTTTTGAATTATAATCAATTATATGTTTTGCCAATTCTATTTTTAATAAAATATTACTGCGTAGTTGTTTTATATAAATGATTTGTAATTGGAACAAGAAAATAAAAATGTTAATATGATTTTATTAGTTTTACACAGCATCCCTGCAGTAAGAATTAAGAAAATTTTATGTAAGAGGGAATAACGTTTTTGAAGTCTTGGCACGCTACGGGATTGCACGTTATAATTCTAATTATGCACACCTTCAACCGGTATTCTCAGCTCATACCGCAGTATTATGAGCTATCAAATTTATATTAAAATAACTTCATTACCGAGTGTGTAATTTATGAGTATAATATTATAGAAGAATACGATTTCATTATTTGATCCTCAATTCAAAAATTAACTTATGTTAATGATAACTATTTGTAAATTAGAATTTTAATTAGACGTAATGTTATGGTACTCCAAAGAATTTAACAAAAAAGTGATTTATTTGCTGACAACTTTATTAACGTATCGTTATCCTATTAGCACAAAATAAATTATCTTTTAAAAATATGCTGTAGTTTTTTGTTCGTAAACGCAATCAATCAATTTGTTCATACTTAAAATTTTATTTTCAAAACTTATTCTACCTAAATTATAATCATTACTATGAGATAAATATTATGAAACCTGCATAAAGTTTTTCTGTCAAATATTGTAAAAAAACATGTTTTATTAATTTTAAATCTAAATTATCGTATTTTTTTTATATTTTTGGTGTTTTCTTAGTTATAATTTGATTTTGGTAAAGTTGTTTCATTTTTAAACTTTACTTCATATTTAATTATGTTGATTTGTCATTTTGTTTTAGAAAATAGTACATAATATATAACATTTAATCAACATGGATATAGAATATCCAAGAAACCAGCCGTTGCACGTCAGCAATAAAAAGTTACTAGGTAATGATGTCATGTGTAATGTTGTCATCTATTTTGTTTTTTGTAGTTTGTATATTAATTTTTGTATGTAAATATAATTGGTGTCTATAATCAATACATAATCTACCTTCACTACTATTTTTCTTATTTACGAATACTATCGGACTACAATATGGAGAATTTGTTTTTGTAATAAATCATCTAATATGGTTTGTAAAATTTCTTGTTCTGTAGACGACAACCTACGTGGCCTAAATGAAAATGGTTGCTCATGCTGTAGACAAATAGTCATTTCATGTTTAACTTTTGGTTCTAAAGGTTTACACAGATTAACATAATAAGTATTATACATATTCCTAACTTGGCTAACTACACTAAAATCGAAATCCTCGTTCATTTTTAGATCAGAACTACAATCGATATCAACACTAATATTTATATCATTAACATTATCATAAACGTTAGTGTCCTTTTCGATAATTTCTAAACCGTTACTAAAACTAATTTCAATGTTTGGTAATGAAATAAAATCTCTACCTAATATAGATGGGTACGACATCGTATCATTAGGCACTACATAAAACAAAATTGAAATACTAATTTTGTGTATTCTAATTTCTTGCAAAATTGCACCAAAAATGTTTAATTTAGAACCATTAATTCCAGTAAAACTTTGATCTTTATCGTAGGAAGTGATTAATTCAACAGGTATATATTTTTTCTTAATTAAGCTGCCTGAATCTACTAGTGCCGTTAAAGAGTACTTACATAAAGTATGATTCTCATCCGTAACGTTATACTCAAACTTTACAGTGTAAGGTGATACTAATGCCACTCGTGCAGTATTGTCTTTAACTTCAACAGACTCTTGAACCACATGAGCTTCCGTATTCTTCTTAACGTTCGATCGCCTCTCTGGGCAATGGTTAAGTTGGTGAGATGTTGCACCAGATCCAAAACAAGCACCTTTTTCCCGTTTCTTCATAGGGCAGTCTACATAGCGGTGACCCAGCTGATTACGGTTAAAACACTTAACATAACTGCAATTCCGTTCAAATACCTTAAGTTCAGTTTTCATTTTGGGAGAATTCCTTTTTTCGGTTTTAAGATCAGCCTTCGCCATTATCCCAGCAAACACATAACGTTTCTGTTACATTGCAATTCATCAAAAACATGAAACATTTGTTACATTGCGCTGATACTCAATTGTTGTGTCTCTGAAATAAGCAATTTCGACATACTAAAATCGTTCTGAAATTGTATGTAAGATAAACGCCAATTTCATGCGATATCGTCACATTGCAAATGTGCAACTTAAAATACGTTACAGATACGTTGTGCAAGCGAATGTTTATGAACAACATCTCTGCGACAAAACGGAAACGTGACAACTACGGAAAAAATTACGTTTGCGCCTCAAAGATCGTTGCCAACTGTGTTACAAATTTACATCAATTTACATTTTAATCATTAACGGCACGTTAATTTCAGTTTTATTTTATATTTATCCGGTGTATAGTAACAACAATCATAATCTTTTATATATTTTATACATCCAATCAGAATTTAGGTTATGTTATAACATTGAATAATAAATGTAAGAAGAAATGCAACTTAAGGGGCGATATCGTATCGACTGATTGGATCGAGATGTAGAGGTCGCCACGTTTGTATTGGATCGAGATTTTTCAGTTCTTGCGTGTCTGTCGACTTGTAAACTTCGGTATTGAATTGAATGTTTTTCTTGGGTTAACATTGCGATACGATTTTTAAAATTTTGGCAGTAGTAATGTTTGTTTGAACTTTTGTTTAGTTTAAGTGTAAATATATTTTTGATTTATTTTTAAAATGGGAAAAGTTACAAATCACGGTTGTGTTTATATTAATTGTGAAAATAATAATACCGAAAACAAAGGTACTAGTTTTCTTAAGTTTTTTATTAGTGATAAACTGCGTGCTAAAGAATGTTAAAAAAACTGTGGAAATATAAACATTGCCACAATGGACTTGTAAGATTTAAAACAAAAGAAGATTTGTGAGAAGCATCTTCGGAGATAATGTATAACAACAAAAGGAAATTTTAAACACATTGCAGTTCTTGTTCTACACCTTCAATCAGGTAAATATTTTTAAAATTTTTTTTCTACCAAACATTGAAAAATGGTTTAAATTAGCATCGGAGAAACTCCTTGTCCGGATTCTTCTGCTTCTTCTTGTTGCACTTAATTGTACAATAACTTAAAATAATTACTGTAAATCAGTGGCTGAGATCGCTATTACTTTCCACGAACAATGATCGCAATCATGGTATTTAGAATTAATTAGTCTAGCCATAAACATTCGATTTTCGTTTTCCGGGATACAATAACGTTTGGAGTATTGAAAATCAACATATCTAAGTATTTTTTAATATTGTTTCTAAACCATAAATTAATTAAAATTTGTTCATATTTAGATTTAAAAAAAATATTTACAAAAATTCACAGAAAATAGATACTACTGTGATGTTTTTTTTTCGACATGACGTGCTATTTAAATTCTGATGCAAACTTACGAACAAACAGTTTAAAGCATTAATAAACAACATATTAAAAAATAAGTGTCGTTCTTTCGTAAATTAAATGTTTCTATTTGAAATTGACCCTGAAAAGATTGCTGAGTAATTAGTCATAACTCATTTTGGTATTTGTCTCAAACATAAGATTTATGTATTAAAAATAAATTTGCAATTCTTTTCGAATACGTATTGTCATTTGTAGTTAATGCTTATTGTTTTTAACTTCCTGTGTTTTTATGATTTACCTTGGTGTTTATATAAAGCTAGGTTTTTCCCAAAATGCTGATTGTGTGAAAATTCTTACGAGGAAAAGAGCAAAGGGGTTAATTTACCTACTTACACAAAATTTTACGATTTTCCGTGAACTACCTGCATACTTAAAGTTTATTATACATTTATTAAAGTAAATATTATAGGTAAAATCGTGTTATATTAGTCTTATTTGTTTATGCGATAATTAAAAGTATTAATTTCTTTTCCACAACCGCAATTGTTATTTTATAAGCGATCAATGATTGCGATCGTTATTGTACAGACGCTCGATATCGCGATCATTATTTTGCATAATGATCGATTCATCGTAATTGCATAATCGTTCTGGCCATTGTTTTAAATGTTTTTTGTTGATGTTGGCATATGTCGAATAAAAATATCGTTTTTGTAAATGTTAGGGCTGCATTTCTTTAGCGCCTTGTCTAATAAATATACTTAGTTTTTTAAAAAATATAAAAAATTATAAACAAAATTCTTTTATGTTTATTTTAGCATGCTGAAAGCACTTCAATACAAATCCAACAATACATAAAATCTTTTTAGAATTGTTTAAAAAAAAATCGCAAAAATTTTGAAAATACTAATACTAATTGCATTTTCAAAACTTTATTTTTAAAATACATACTAACAACTTAAATTTTTTTTTACTCTTTGGGCTTATTTAGTATAACTTTTTACAGAAGCTGTAATTGTTGATATGAACATCAACCTAAGATACTCAAATGTAGTAGTTTCTTAAACATATGGAAGAAAACGTCGATTGTTATTTATCGATGACGATCGTGAAGACGAATAAATTTATTCTTTCTACAGCTCCAGTTCACTAAACGAAGGTATAAGTAGACAAGCAATAATAAGTAATTTGTTTAATATATGTTTTATAGTTAAAGATACGTCCTATAATATTTTGAAGATACTGGAACGATTACAGTGTGTTCTCAAATTCGTCAAGCCGTTAAGTTTTGACTAAACTACGCAACATAGTGATACAAATGGATTCTCCGTCAAAAATCCTTTTAAAGGATGAATTGGTCAATTATTCTTTTAGAAATTTAACATTGATTTTAATTTAAAATTATTTAAATTACCAGTCCACTAATAACAAATTTGTTTACATATGTTTCGAGGTTTAAAATAATGATGCTCATCTTCAGAAAAGTCTACAAAAAATATTTACAACTTTTTTAAATACAAAAAATGTCATCAACATATCTTTTCCAAAATATTATTTTTTGTAAGAAAATTTGGTGTTTAGAAATATATTTACTTTCTAAATTGTTTAAGAAGATTTCAGTAAAAACAAGTGATACATTTGATAATCAATTTTTTAAACAAAATCTAGGTCTTTCTCCTTTATCACTTTTCTCAATTTTTTTAAGAAATTAAGTAAAGGTAACGATTTCAAGATTTCTTTTTCAAATGAAATATTTATTTAATTTTTAAGCTACTTAAAAGTAGTAAAAATAAATCTATTTAAGCTGTATAGTTGTTTCTAAAAGGTGGTTTACGGTTCCTTTAGAGCTTCTTTAAAGCTTTGCTAGTACCACAAAGAGCTGTATAAGCCCGATTTTAATGCATTAAAGGAGCTACCTAACAGCAACATAACTGCGGAATTTTTAGCTACTGAAACGCTTCATGGAAGCTTCAGTTTTTTCACAAGCCACTTAAAAGTGTTCTAAAGAGTAACTTTAAAAGCTAAAGTAGTTATAAAAAAGTCGGTTTTAGCTGCAATTTGCTCACTGGGAAATTCTTGAATTACTAGAGTTCATTTATATTAAAATATCAAATACAATTTTTTTGTTGAACGAGCAAACCAATTTCATTTATGATTTTAAACTTAATTTTTTTTAGATTTGTTTCTAAATTGCATCATCTTCCTTTTTTAAAATAATTAACATTTAACATTTTGTAAAACTTACATTTTTTTAATTATCTAGTTACAAATTTTCCGATTTGAGATTGTTCGAAAAAATGTAAGTTAAAAAACTTTTTGTAATCTTAAATTTTTATAAGTTGTAAATATTTTTACTTTTTTGAAGATGAGCTTCATTATTTGAAAGCTCGAAGCATATGTAAAATAGTATATACATTTTGAAAGTTAACGAATTTATTATTGGTGGACTGGTAATTTGAATAATTTTAAAAATTGACGAATAATAACAATAAATTCCCATAACAATTTTCTTTTAATTTAATTTGCATTGTTTTAGTTATTTCTATGGTTTCGATTTATAATTTACAAAAATTAAATAAAAAACTTGAATATACATATTTTTTTGTTTTCTCAAATATAAAGCATGATATTGTTTAAGTTTATTTGACATTGACTTGTGTCGTAACAATACAAGCTATTGTTTATAATATTAACCTGTTTTGAACAGGTAAACGGTAAAGTAAACACAAATATAAGAAAAGCTTCTAACTCGTACTTCATAACAAATAAGTAAGTTCGCAAAATAAAAACCACGATTTTGCAGATGGCAGCAGGTCTTAGTCTATTAGTTTATGAAAAGAGGGGGTACAGACGGGTAAAAAAAAAGAGAAACACGAGAGATAAAACTACAGTACGATTTTTAACACACTATTTGCGCCTCTTCTTAAATTTTTACTCAATGGTTATAAGTATTTTAAAAAACTTGGTATTTACAGTACTTTAATGTATATTTCCTCGAAAAGTCGTTGTCGTTTCTCAACTTATACAGTAGCTGCTTATTCTATATTACTCTTAAAAAATTAAAATTAAGGTGTTATCCAAACACTCGTCGAAACATTTCAATTGTATAAAGTGACGAAGCTCGTTCTAAATGTTTGGAAATTGCTTTCCCACAAATTAATTTTACTGTTTATTAATTTCAGGGTATAAATAAACAAAAACCTTTTGGTAGAATGTCAAAACGACATTTGAGAAAAATAATACAAAATACTATTAAGGGAAATGTTCAAGGTGCTAATGGTAACGTAGAACAGATTCACACAACTAATACTAATTTGCATATAAATAAAACTGATAATATGGAACTGACAATTTGTTTGACTGAGCCAAATGCCCCCATTGTATCATGTGCTCTTAATAGTCAAATAGATCTGAAGAAAAACTACATTGTCGTCAGTTTCTTTTACAATGAAGAACACTGAATTTCAATCGCAAGAGTTAACAAGGAATACGGGCAATTTTAGTACAGTATCATAAAAACTTGCTGTTTGGGTTATTGAAAGTCACGTTTCACAAAATATTATAAATAATCTCTTAAAGATTAAAACCCCTTGTACCAGAATTACCAAAATATTGCCGATCTCTTATACAACACCACAATCAGGTTTTTTTAAATATGAAGAAATTTTTTCCTGAAAAGTATATTCATTTTGGTATTACATCTGGTATTTTGCATGTATTTAAAAAATTCAATAAACATACTTGATACGGAGCTGCAATTACGATTAAACATTGACGGTTTGCCTTTAAGTAAAAGCTCGTTAGTACAATTTTGGGCAATTTTAATATCTATAATGAACCTCAAATATAATGAACTAATACTGGTAGGAATTTATTGCGGAAAAAACCATTTTTGCTGTAATGCATTTTTAAAACCATTCATAGATGAAATGAAATTGTCACAAGTATCAGAAATTTCAGGTGGTATTTGAGCAGCAATGTAATTATATGTGACGCTTCAGCGAAATCATTCGTCCTAAACGTTAAAAGTCATAATGCATATTTCGGCTGTAACAAATGTTGCGTAGAAGCAAGTTTTATTAGTAATAAAATGACATATCTATCTTTGACTGCGAAATTAAGAACCGACGAAGATGTTTTAAACAAGATCGATGACGAATATCACAAAGGCCGTACTATATTACAAGAGTTGAATATTGGTTTAGTTACACAAATAGGTCTTGATTATATGCATCTTGTTTGCATTGAAATTTTAGAACGATTGCTAAAATTTTATATATATATGGCCCATAACCATACGTTTGAAACGAATCAATTTAAATTCTATAAATACTCATGTCGATTTAATTAGAAACTATATGCCAGACGAGTTTTCAAGGCTTCCTAGGTCATAGGATCAAATAGATTATTGGAAGGCTTTTTTTATTATATGTTGGTTCAATAATTTTGGAACCATACCTGAAATCATCACAACTAAAGCATTTTATGTCATTGCATATTGCAATGAGATTATTAGCATCGCCTAATATGGCTCATCATGATTACGCGACTATACCAAAAAACTGTTAACATATTTTGTCGAAAATTATTAGTATTTATATAGACAAGAATACATAACATATAATGTTCATAATCTTATACATTTATTAGGTGACGTAAAGAAATTTGGTTGTTTTGATAACTTCAGTTCATTTCCATTCGAAAATTATCTGCACAAAATAAAAAATATTATGAAAGTTTCTGGAAGACCATTGGAGCAAATTTCAAATAGAATATTTGAGCAACGACAACATTTTCAAATTAAATCAACTATAAGCTATCTATATTTATCTAATTCGAAGAAAGGAAAAATAGTACTTTATACGGACAAAAACACACAGCTAGATACGTCTATCAGAAATAATTGTGTTTGTATTAAATCTGGTGCATTAATATTCATTACAAACATTGTCAGTTCTACTATAACAGGAAAAAAAAATGTTGAAAACTATCATTTATACCCTGCTTCTTTAAAAATCAAATTAGTGCAATGTAATTACACGACATTGAATGAAAAAGTAAAATTTAAATATGAAGATGTACTGTGGAAATGTATTAGAAGTACCTTCCAATGATACAATTTTTTTTCTTGCAATGCCTCTATTACATCATATGTAACATTAATTTATGTAATTACAAATTGTGATCTATTTAAAAAGGTCTCTCTTTCAGGATAACTTTTACGTTGTCCTATATGACTTACCCGTTGTAGATGGTAAACAATATAGCATTGTTTTACGCAACTGGTTGCATGAGGAGGACAACATTACCTATCTAAGTTATCCAACACTAAAAAAGTACCAAAAATGTTTAAAAATGAAAAGATATCCTGACAGGCTTGGGAAAGTGACTGCTGTTGCAATACTTGGGTATTATGGTAAGAAGTTTTATACTCACAAAATCAGGCAAAGAAAAAAAGAAAATAATTTACTGCATTATAAATCATCTTCTGAAGTAGATGATGAAAGTTCAACATTCAAGAAAGGAAGCTTACGAAAACATAAAACAACAAAAATTCAAGATTTTCGTTATGAAAATGACACTTTATCGCCATTACCATCACCATCACATGCGAGTTAGTTGTTTTTACTACTATTACTTATAAACAAAATTGTGAAAATCATTTTTATATTATACATTATGTGTCAGATAAACAGTTTTCAAAATTTAATAATTTTTAAAGGTACCATTAGCAGCAACACGATGGATAACGATAACAATATAAATATAGAAAGCGTTCCTCATGTGATTTTGTCTTGTATTGAAAAGTCAACCACTAACTTTCCAACAAAAAATTCCGAAATATTACCTTCAGAAACAGTGGAACTTATATCAAATGAAAAAGGTACCTGTATACATATATATAAAATTTGATGCTTTTATATTATTTCTTCTGACAGAGATCTACTACAAAATGTTTATGAGAAACTTGTAAGGTGTGAAATTTTGTTAAGAAGTCACACTGATCGACTGATTAAAATTGAACAATATTTAAATATTGCACCTGTTCATCATGAAGTGACACCCCTGTCAATGGAACCTTCGTTAAAAACGATAGAGGACATAGAAATGTTTAAAATTAGCCTTTTAGATGATGTACAGTCCAGTGCTTTAGTAAGGTTTTGTAGATTATTTTTGCAGGTAAAAAAAAACTAATTTTTGTTGTTCTCAGCTTCAGGTTTTAAAACGGACATTAGGTTCCAATGAAAGAACAACTTTATTTAAAATGTTTGCAAAATTATTTGATTACAATTTAGCAACTTTATGTTCATGGAAAGGGAGGAAGCACAACTGTCGAGTAGAAATTTACGTGTTATAAAAATCATATTTGGTAAGTTTTATGAAATAGGTAGATAATTAATATTGCACATGTTTTTATTTTTATATAAACGCTCTTCGTGAGTCTTTTCCAAATATGAAAGACTAAGTCATGGACCTAGCTGGAATCGATTGGTTTCGTTCAGCACAACAACGGCTGAACAGGAAAAAAAATAATGGAACTAAAGAAAGTGAAAATATAATAAAATTATTATGTTGTAAGTTTTACTTGAATTATTTTTTCAAATTTCACAATGTGTTTTATTTTTAGTAAATATATAGTTATAAGTCTTCTAAAAACTGTTTAATTTTCCATCATTTATTATTACATAATTACTGTCGTATCACTAGCTAACGTAACTGTACCATAGCTATTATGTACACATTAACTGTAAAAGTATGTAACACACAATTGAAAAGCTATGAGATTGTTACATAACAATATATAAAATCGATATGTAGATATTACGTGTTTCTGTTACATAACAATTACAAATTTAAAGTATGAGTTCGTTTTGAAACAAAACTATGTAACAGTAACGACATTTTTTTAAGTGGAGAGCAGGCGGACATAGAACGTAGCAAAAGTCTAGTTGTTGCTTATAATTTAATTCGAAACGTAACATGAAATAGAAAAACGTATTTTCTACATTTTAACAACGTAACAGTGTTTGCTGGGTTCTGCTCACTCGGTTTTGTTGTATACGAGATATTGTTATAAGACTATGATACAAATCATCTACGTCACTGTGTTTTATAACTGTCAACGATGAATACAATTCTTTTGACCACAATCCAACTAGCACTTGTTCCTTAAGATCTTCAAAATCTAAACCTACTTCGGTGCACAATTTAACTTTATCAAAAAAGTACATATTTAGCTTCTCTTCTTCTTTTTTTTTACCCTTTTGACCATCACTTTCCACTTCATCGTCAAATTAACCCCACTGACATATGTCTTCTTAAAGGACTCCTGAAAATCGGTCCATGAATGTATATTATCTTGCTTGTAACTAAACCAGCTTGCTGCACCACTTGTGAGTTGTGATTTAGCAGTTTCCAATGTCAAGGAATCGGGCCAGTTGTGTAATTGTTGCATACTATCTAAATTATTGAGCCATGCCCTCGCTTTCATGCCACCACATTTACCTCATAAAATTTGGTGCGCCTTGACAAATCCGGCATAATGTGAAATAAACTTGGTTCTTGAGAACCACTTGTAGATGGCGCTGTTCTCGAATGGCCGCCATTTTGCGAACCGTTGCTTAATTGGAAAATGGAAATGTTTGAAGAGGACTCATAGAAACTGTATTATAGATAATTTCGATTACTCAATTCTATAATATAAGAACAGAAAAATCTTTCGAATATTACGAAAAGATATAGTTAATAAAATTTAATTACTACTAATTTATAAAAAAAAACATGTAAATAACTACTAAACATAATAGATCTTGTTCATACATGAACAATCATTTTTAATCATAACATTTAAATTTAATCTAAAACCTCTAAATTTTACAAATATAAATTATAAAATCTCTAAGTTAAAACTTAATAATATAATTGTGATGTAATCCGATAGACACATTCCTTACAATGTTATAATGTATATCAGCAAATTCTTTCCAATGTCACAACATGTATTATGTAGTAACAAATTCTTTACAATGCCATAACACATAAGCAAATATTTTATAATGTAGGCTAATAATGAAATAGTTAAATGTACAAGCAAGCAATTTGAACTGTATAAATACTCAACTTTTTATTAATAAATGATCATTCAAAGTAAAACTTGTTTGATCACTGACATCTGTCCTAGAATCTGGTATCGTTCAGATACTGATTACCTGGGCAGGTGTCAACCTATTAAGTACGAACCACCATCGTGCTTAACATTTGGTCCTTCGAGCCGGATCAACCCTGGATCCACCACCATCATCGTGCTCAACAGATCTACTTACGATGGGATTGTTACCAAAAAATTCTTTAGTAATTAATACTATACTAACATTACTAACGTTTTTGACTTCTTATCCTATAGAATTGAGTTATTAATTTCTTTAATAAAAAAACTCAAACCCGAAGAATTAAATGTAAACTAATATCTTACTAAACTACTGAATTTTATTTGTTCTATTTTTTTATTAAATTCTATTTCTTCTAGTAGAGCTTTTTCTTCAATTTCATGAATTTCTTTTTCTTGCATAATTAGTTGTTCTATTAACATTAATTGTCTTTCTTTGATGGTTATTTCTATGCCCGGAAGACCGAATCAGTGGGTTCTTTCGTAACTCAATTTATTTATTTTAATTCTTAATGAAGAATAAGGGTAGATTATGATGACAATGAAGTTACCAGTCACAACACTTGAATAAAAACACATTTGAAAATTAAGTTTCTTCATCAAACCTGAATTGTTGCTAAACCACTACACATCCAATTTCAGATTTTTACTTTAAAAATATAAACCAATTTGTTGCATATAATTAATGTACTTCAATATTTTTTGCAGTATTATTAACATTTAAACAATAAGATAATTTGAAAGTCATGTAAATAACGCGCCGAGAAAGAAATTTCCGGAAGTCATTCGAAAAATAGTTTTAATATATTTTTGTTAATTTAAATTAAAATTTAAAATGCATTTTTTTAAATTATAATAACCTAATGCACGATGCTAGAGTTGACTAACATAACTAAACACCCTAAAACATAAAGAACGAACCTTTCTGATCCTTCAGGAAAATGTCACGGTAACTCAAACTGGTTATTCCTTACAACAATTTGACGATTTTAAATACTAAGATTCTATATTCCATCAAAACATGTAAACAATACAATACTTCTAAGTTATATTTAAAATGCACTTTTTCAATATTTCGTGGAGGGGATAATTGACTTAATAAAAGCAGAGATTCACTTGGTTTTAATCATTTACTCATTTGCATAAACGTTGAACTGAGTTCTAAAGTTATTTAATTTTTAAATTCCTTACTTTAAAAAAATGCCGAGACGCATCGGTCAACGAGAGTGTTCAATGGAAACTCGAGGACGTATAGTAGGACTTTTCGAAGCTGGATGGTCTGCTCAAAGAATCGCACAAACTGTGGATGTTTCAGTAAGTACGCTTTTTAATCTAATTAGAATAAATTAGAAATATAATTGATTATAAATAATAACAATACTTATTAGGATCAATACCATTAACTGTATTATGAAACTTGCTTTGTAAACAATTGCAGTTGTTTTAAACCATTTATCTTTTATGTTTATCGTTGTTATTAACTATATTTATCTTGTTTTATTTGTTTTAGAAACAAACTGTGAGAGGGTGGATTAATCGCGGTGAAATCGGAGAGATGGCTACAGTTCATCCAGGAGCAGCGCGGATTACTACTCCGAACCAAGACAACGCTATTGTAGAAATTGCTGATAATCAACGTTTTCTATCTTCAATAATAATTAAAGAAAATTTGCAACTAATGTGTTCCGCGAGAACTATAAGGCGTCGATTGCATGAAGCAGGAGTGCATTGCCGTCAACCAGCAAGAAAAATTTTAATAACACCAGAACATGCAGCGAGACGGCTTCAATTTTGCCAAGATAACCTCAACAGAGACTGGTCAGCTGTAATATTCTCAGACGAAAAAACCTATTCGTCATCGCAAGATGCACCTACACAATTGTGGAGGCGAAATGGAACCAGGTATGAAGTGGAGAACGTTCTACCAAAAAAAACAAGTGGCCGAATCAATGCTGGTTTTTGGGGATGAATGTGTGAAAGTTGTCCCGGTGAACTGGTGCAGATAACACCGCCACGGTTTAACGCCCGAGCTTACGTTACAGTGTTAGAGGAGGTGATGTTGCCTAGTGTACGAGCACTTTACCCTGAAAATGAGGTGGAAAATTTTGTTTTTGTTCAGGACAATTGCACAATCTACACTGCACAAATTGTGCAAGATTGGTTCACAGATCACCCGGAAATTGACCTTCTACCATGGCCCGCAAAATCACCAGATCTCAATCCGATAGAAAATTTGTGCGCAGCTAGCGTAAAAGACTGGAACAATTTTAATAAGGGTATTAGAGAACGCAATGTCAACGAATTAACGCGACACGTGACTGATAATTGGAATTCCCTTCGAAACACAAATATTTGTGAAAACATTGTAAATAGTTTGCCCAATAGACTACAAAACTGTATTGAAAGCAACGGATACTATACAAACTATTAAATATTTTAAATAAATTAATTATTGCATTATTGTGTTTTGGTTTCCTAAGGTTTGGATTCTGCATGAGATGATTTTGATGAAAAACACTATTATTAATGTTTACATATCGACTTACCTTTTATTGTCGTTTCAAATTATCATATTGTATGAATGTTAATAATACTGCAAAAAATATTGAAGTAAATTAATTATATGCAACAAATTAGTTTATATTTTCAAAAAGCAAATCTGAAATTGTATGTGTATCGGTGTAGCAACAAATCAGGTTTGATAAAGAAACTTAAATTGAAGGTTTTCCCAGTAAACCCTCTTTATTGAAAAATTACAAATAATGTCATAATCGATACTATCGTCTTGTTCTTATATTGTCTTTAGAATCAGGCAATAAGAAAACCCCTTAATTACAGTGTGTACAGGAAATAGTGATATTTAGGATATTGACCTTTAACTAATAGACTAATTAAAATTGTTAAATAAAATTGTTCATATTTGTTTTGTGACATCTTGGGCACTTTTTATAATTATAAATTTATTAAAAGTTAATGCTTCGTGAAAGAAAGAATAGAAATATTTCATTTATTCATTGTTAAAATTGTAAAAATTTTATAAATAACAAATCATAGATACTGTGGTGTTTATTACCTCAGAGATTAATAAGGGTCACGGGACTTTTTGTCTTAGACTGTGACCACGTTCTTTTTTTTTTCTACCTGAATGAATCCATGTTCAATGACCACAACTGTACCAACATAAAATAAAATAATTAATCGATTAGTTAAATTTCCGTTTGATTGGTTCAAAAAACCAAATGATATTTTAACGCTCCGTTAATTATAAGTCTCAATTACTTAATCCTCGAAATGTTTATTCTAGAAACTGCCCATTAATTATTAATTACAAACAAAAATGTAAGCGTGTTACACTTGCAACATTCTTTTTAACGTTGTGGGTGCAGAATAACAATCCACCACATAATACGCAAGAAAAAGAAGGGGTAGTACATAGTTATCGTTGTATCACACAGATGGCAATACTCGTACACCAAACAGTATATAAGCACATATAAGTGTAAACATATATAATTTTAACTATGTTTTTTTATATTTTTTAATTCGTTTCTGTGTATTTATATGAATTATACATTATAGTTATTTAATGAATAAGATTGTTAATAATAGCGATTAATAATCGAGACATTCTAACGCCGTGAGCGAGTGTAGCGAGCGAACGCGTTAATATTGTCGAGATTATTTGTCGTCAATTAACAAACGAGCTAGTTTCAAAGTTTTTTCGTTGATCGTACGTTGGTAAAACGTGTGAAATTATAAGAAAACTAAAGTATATGTAACCCGTTATCTAGTAGTCGCGCAATATCGTTAAATCAGTGGTTGCTAACGATTTCATTTGGTGCTACACAAAATCGTTTATTAAAAGAAATTATTCCTTGGTACAAAATCGGTTATTAATAAGTGTCATTAACCTTCTTTTATTTTTGATACATTAATATACGATAATACTTCTATTAACAGACGATCGACGGAAAAATAATAAAAGTGTACACTGTAATAATTACTTTATACCTATTGTTTTCAATTAAATATTTACAAGTTTCACGCAAACAAAGTAATGTTTCTTTTGAGGAATTATTAAAGTGTATCAAAAATATTCTATTTTTCAGAAAATTAAATGTTTTTAACTCAAAAAAATTCTTGTATAAAAAAAGCTGCTGCAGTTTCCAAGTAATAAATTCTAAGTTAAAAAATACAATATAAGTTTTGAAACTAACTATTTGCTATACTTATTTCAAGCAAATTATAAATTTCTTATGAATGAAGTTAACTTCTGAGAACAAATTAAATGTACTATTATGAAGAATACAATTATTTGCTTGAATCGCGAATTTTGGAGTATTTATTTAAAATTTCTTTAATTCATGCAAAGATTGTGAATGCCGTGCAATAAATGAGCACATTCTTAAAAATTAAAACAATATTTATATTCGTTTGCTTATATACAAATATAGCATTTGTATAACTAAAAACTCATTTATTTGTTTTAAGAAAATTTAATGTGTGTATATCAAGTAAACGCATTAGAAATACAAAGGTGTCTAAACAGTAGCACCAGTAGCACTATCTAAGCGTTTTAGTGTTAAGAAGGGACATCTGTTACCTAATCTAAATTCTGTAAAATCTTACCTTAGTTTTTTAAATAGTGTCGGACATAGCATTTAACTTGAAACAATACGCTAGAACTGTAGTATTTGACAGCGCTTTGATTCAGAATTGTAACAGATTACTTTAGATAAGTTGGTCTTTTTAAAAAGATAAACGCTTTTTTAAAAAAATAATTTTAAAAATAGTTATAGTATTTGTTTTCTTTGCACTACTATAGTTTTTTATGTAACTTTATAGAAAAATAACTTTTTTTTTAAATTTGTGTAGAATATCAACAAAGTTAAATTAAATAATTATTTACTACGTCAAAATTAATAAAAAATTTATTTAAAAAAAAATGTATACAATCTAAAAAAAATAAGTTACACGATTGTCGAAAATCTGTCAGGTGGGGAATAAAGACAAGATAAATGTTGTTGTATTACAGTATGAGTTAATGACCTTTTTTGTACAATTATTAAGTGATTTACAAAAATAAAAAAATCTCTCATAATTATGATTGTAAAATTAAATAGATTAGATTATTATGACAAAGTAAAACACTGTTTTAACTTATCTAATTAAACCTAATCATATAATGATAGAATCTAATTACACGTAATTACAAAATAGTTTTAGAACATTAATGCTTTAAATGTGCATTTTTGGTGAAACGTTAATGCATTTTTACAAATTTCGCTAGGCGCAAACAAATTAAAATTGTAAAATACCGAGACATTACTAACATTCTTTTTACGAACGAAAGAAATACTTTTGCACGCTAAATATTTATATCTGAATTTTATGCAAATTTTAGTTTTAGTTACAATTTTTGTCGACTGATGTTTAACTTAATGACTCGGAAGGAAATGTATTCACCCGATACACAACAAAATTTCCGACATCTCAACAATAGCCGTAAAAAATGTTCGAAACGCATGAAAGTGGTCAGTGACATCGAAAATCATCAGCAATTTTCAGTCAAATATGACCAATATTAAAAGGACAGTAACCTGCAAAATGCCACAAAGTAGTAATGTAAAAGAAGCGTAACTTTGGGACAGTGGAATTGGTTTATAAATGCAGTAAACGAAACCAATTCCTATATACAGATAATGTAGAAACATTATACAACCTACTATATCTATTTCACTTTAACGTATTGCAAAGTGAATAAGTAATATATACACCCCCGTCGTTTTAGATAACTTAGTTTTCAGTTGGCTACGGCGAATTGCCCCTCGTAAATCTTCTCATTCACTTGCGTATTATCTATTTATGTTTATTGCAGGTTACTTCAGGGTACTTTGTCAGTGCCTAACTTGATCTGTTAAATCTACTTTCGTAAACTAAATTATGAAGCAAAAGTAAATTTATTTAAACTTAATAGAGAAAAATTTTATTACCTTTGAAAAACTAAAATTGCGTGTTTATTACAATTTCTTGTTCAAGCACGCATATCGAAGTAGCTCTAAAGCTGACTCGTAAAGGGTTATTAACCGCATTTTTATAATTATTTAAATTATATTAATTATGAAGTCTCAAAGGTCTGACAAAAAATGGCTTAGACAAACAAGACAAAGGTTACGTAAGTTTTTATGGTAAGTTCTAATGTTTTAAAAGTGGAACTATAATTTTGAAGTCGTTAATTTAACTCACGTCGTAAAAACCCGTGCAAATTTGGAAGCTGTTTACAATTATCATTCTTCGCATTGCTAAAAGTAACTTCTTGTTTTTCTATATACACCCAAACAAACAGGGTTCTTGTCTTATATTGAATCGATCGTCTCATGTATTTACTTGTTTTGTTCAAAAAAATTCCTACATCTTTTCACAACAAACGTAGCCAAATAACCCAAACGGTAATTGAAAATATTCGAAAGATGCACTTCTTCGAATCTTTTAGTGCGCAATAACACTAAAATCTTTTCTAAATCTATTGTTATATAACTTTGTCTAATAAAGAATTTAAAAATTGCATTTTATAAAACATCAACTACCATCATAAACCGATAGTCGGAACTCAACGCAAAGTAAAAATTTTACACAACTGTCAGAGTTTTAAAATATGTTATGCCATAAAACAATTGGGTGAGTTTGGACGATGACCTTTTTCAAGCTATTGGAACATATTCATCACATCTGGTTGGTTTCATATCCAAGATTATAAGGATATTTTCTTGATTTCTTTATCAGTATATAAAAATTAACCTTTTACATATGTACCTGCAAATGCTTTTTTATCATAATTTGTTATTATTCTTTATTATTAGTAGCAAAAAAAACACATTAAATTGTTCTAGATAAGATTAGGATTCTTCATTATTTGCATTTTATAGAAAAATCGTTTAATTCACTTCCACTACTTAAAAACAAACACCATTTTGTAAAAATAAGAAAAAGATGTGCTCAGTTAAAAATTTTAGGTAAAATTATTTAAAGAATTGGAAGCAGATGCAAACAAAGATTGTTTTTTAAACAACATTTATAAACACAAAATATACATCAGAAATTGCATCTTATTTAAAAAATTTAATATTGTTTTCTTGACATTAATCTTTAGTTAATAAATGAATTTTTATTTTTATTCTGTACGTTTGTTTTAAATTAGTATTCATGATTTGTAAATTAAATTGATTAAGTTGTTCTTCCCATATTTGACCCTTTTTGTTTAATATTAAAATTCCAGATTTGTTATTAAGATCTGAATTACTCAACCAAATTTAGAAATAATAAGTAAATCACAAACAAAATTAAATTCAGCGTGCAACAATAAATTAATAAATTTATTTCTGAAACTTTTATAATTGAAGTATAGAATAAAATTATTTCGGTTTAAACAACGCTAAACATTAGTTCACTTTTGATTTTATGATAAACGTAGTACATTTTTCGCCAAATTGTTTTTAAATTTATAGTCATTTATTTTAATTACATTACAGGTTGCATTTTTAAAATTTCTGTTTTTAGAAATTGTTATATGTACATTAGTAATTATAATAGTTTTTTAAAATTATTTTTTTAGAAATTTGATATAAATAACAGTTTTGAATGACTTACAATAATTGGAATTGATAGATTTACACTAATTTGATAAATAAATTACAGAACTTACTCTTTTCTAACTTTATACTTTAGTTTTAGTGTAGTAAGTCCAATTAATCTAAATTTTGTAAATCGAAAAATAATAATTGTCACTAAAAACACTTATTCTTAACCAGTTGCATATTAAAACTTAATTATTTTAAATTAATTAATTTTAGACAATCAATCTGCTTCTATTACACTACAAAAATCTACAAAAATTATAATTATTATTTCTATTGTAAGGAAGGTGAAAATAAATTGGCCTTTACATAATTTAATTTAAAACTGTACTATTAGTTTGATCCTACAATTTTGTAATTTGTCATTTAATAAATTTCGTGTTATTTTAGTTTTATAAATAAATTCGATATAGTCACAAACTTTTTTAAACGTTTTCGATAAACTCAACAAATTCTAATAATAAAATAAAATGTTCTTGAATCAACTTTCAATTTGAATAGTATCGTCTAAGAAAATGTTTCGCCCGTGAGTAGTAATTTATATCTAATTGTCAAATTTAACATTAATAAACGTCAAATAGAAAATTAAATTAAATGTCAAAATCAAATTTAAAAACGAAACGTAAAAGTCAATTACATACTGATGAAAAGTCGATTTAAATTTAAACTATGTGATCTAAAACCTAATTAGGCTACAAACTTGTACAGATCCACTTAAAGAAATGATTTATATTGTCAATAAATTCTTTAAAACAATCGGAAAGTTAATTGCATACTTCACCGTTTTTGTATCAAAAATTATTTCGTTAACTTCAGTAACTGCCACACAGTAAGTCAAGTTCAAATGTTAAAAGTTTTGAGTATTAGGTAAGACATAATATAATAAAAAGGATACAATACACACATTATATTTTGTGTCTGATTTGATGCAAAAAAGATATGTGAATGATAAAAATTTAAGTTTTTGCTCTAAGAAAGTTACACAACTAGAACAAAAATCGTCTAGCACGTCCTAATTATCGTCTAGATATGGATTTATTTATACAAAAATTAATACTGAAGCATGATCGTCCCAAAAAGTCTACAATTTCTAAAAATGTTTACAAAAATCATTTCCATAATATTTGATATATTTTAAATTCATAATTTCTTGAAAAACTTGTGTTGCATTTTGTTATGTGCTGTTATTGATTGTTTTCTACAGTCTGATTTTTTTTTTATTATAAGCGACTTTTGGTTTAGACCGCGTTCTGATTGAACATCTATATTTTATAGATTTAACCTTAGTTTGTGAGCCAAAACAAAAAGTTGTTTTTGCCGTTGGGTCGATTGTGAACCCAGACAAGCTGACGTTTTGCAGGTTATTGCAACTGGCACTTTCTCCTCAGTGACAATTAGCAGTCTGATGATCTCTGACAATTAACGTCAAAATGACAGTTATGCAAAAAAAATCCCAAGTTATATCGATGAATAATGTGATCGAGTTTCTAGAGAAAGTTTCTGGTACGAGTTTGTTGCTTCTGAAGGTAGTGTTGGTAGTTGCGTTGCATAAAGCACGTTGGGTGGAAGAATTTTGTTTACTAAAAGTAGATGATGTAGAAGATTACGGGAATATTTTAGTGATAACATTACATGACACAAAAACAAAGAGAAAACGAGTTTTTAGAGTTACATCGGAAGATGGAGTAAATGGAAAGTATTTGAATTTAAGACCAAAAATGTAGACCATTGCAGATTAGTTAGCAAGTTGTTACATGCCAAAATTAACACAAAGTCACTGCCTGCAATGTAGTAACATAAACAGGGGTTGTGCCACTAGCTCAATGGAGAAGGGTGGGTTTTATTTAAAAGTTTCGTGATCGAAATGGATTGACTTGTCGAAAACACAAAATCGATAAATAATAATGTCGAAATCAAAGGGCGCCAGGAAGGGGTAAAGCTTAATGGACTAATGACCCTTGCCAACCATAAGTCCGCTTCTGTAGTATGCACCCCCAACGGACTTACCTTAGAGGGTGCATTTGCTAAAATCTAAAATAAACTAATAAAGTTACACACGCGGAGGCCGACGGAATTAAAAGCTCTTTACAATTTAATAATTTAACATTTATTTGAACAAAATAAAACAAAATGAATAAAATAATAAAATAAAATAATTGAATTGAAATTGACAAAATTAAATACACAAAACAGTAACAAAATAATAAAAATTACGTGAATGCACGTTTGATCAAAACCAAAATTTAAAGTTAATGGCACAAAATACACAAACAAAATAATAAAATACACAATACAGAATTTTAAAGAAATAAACAGCACAAATTAATCAATCTAAAAACCTCTATGATCACGGCCGTGTGTGTCGATATAATACAAAAACAAAATGAAATAAACTTATAAACTAATTTATATATATATAATTTGAATCGATAATTCGGTCCCGTTTAATAAATTTTAAACTTGGGATAAAACAGTACCGTAAAATACGGTCATTAATTAGTTACATTAACGATAACTTCGAAACACTTGTAATTTTTAATTGAAAATTCAAAGCTTTTAACACTTAATCGCGTAAACGTAAATTTCACATATCAATAGATGGTGCAAAATAAATACCTTGATTTACTCGAAGACGGGCTTTTGGTTAGCGTAGGCCAGCAGAACGTCCAGGACCTCGATAGGGTACCAAATCCAGATGAATAAATTTACCAACGGAAGAATTATTATTGATCCGCCTCCAAGGCGAAAGATATGAGATTGCGAAACAAACTCACGCACAAAATTCACTTAACGAAACATGCGATATTAATTAGGAAAACAGTGATCTCCATGAACCGTAATTACGAAAAAGGAAAGTTTGATTTTCCACTTAAGCATCACTGTACCATTTTCACTTACTTCCGCGGTAACTATTATAAAAGGTGAATTATCACCTGCGTGAACTACATTCTGACGTCTGCCAATCAACTAACTTCGGACTCGTACCTCATTTACCAAAATCACACCTATATATCAACTTTTGTCGACTGCCCTTTCCACAAAGGCTGCGTTCGAAATCTCAACCACCAAAATATTCTCGCGAAGCAGTGCAATAAAGAGGCAAACAGCACTTATTACGTCATAGTCATATTATTAGGACACAGCGTTTCGCTTGTACGTGAAACTGTCAATTTGACAAGATATTATATTACAAGAATTTAAACTGCCTAATAAATTAAGATAACGACTTAATTTTTCCACGTAATCTAAACGTTTGACATAAAGAAATTCAAGTACGAATGTACTCGAACAAAGAACTCATAAACCAACTTAAAATAAACAAACGGCGAAAATAGATTTAATTACGATTATATCTCAGAAGGAAAACATAACTCACAACTGGAATTTTTACGGCGTAACAAAATACAAAACTTTATCAACAATTACATTGTAACTTTGAATTTAAAATCGTAAAATAACTTATTAAACTCAATCTAAAATTCACATTAAACCAAATTCAAAATACATTAAATGAAAATCGTCAATCCAAATACTGTGTCCGTTATCAAACATTACTCAATCAACCAATCGATTTTTAAACGATGGTTACAAAGTGCACAAAGCAACCAATTAGTTTAAACGTATTCTACAATTTACCAAAAAAAATTGCTGCATTTTCAAATTTATTGTAAATTTCTAAGTGAATCAAGACATTTGCATATCTCATTAATTCTTAAATGCATTTTTTTTTTAATTTATAGCAAATATCAAACAAGGTCTTTGGCATAAGCTTAGGAATAATAGAAAAGTAATTAAAAAATTAAATTTGTTTTTGACAACAAACGCTTTGCTGCCTAAATAATGAAGAGGACGGTGACGATATAAAACATACATTGTTAATTTAGAAGAAAATTATAAAAACAATTGTTGTTTTTATTCAGACAAAATGCGACTCTACATATTTGGCATTTTTTATGTGTAAATCCTTTACAATTGAGATATTTACACCGTTGTTTATTATCCAGTGTACATATTGGTCTCTGTTGATTTTTTTGAAGGGAATGTAATAAACTGGTCTTTTTTTCTTATTCAATGCCATTTATACCGATTTATACATGGTTTTTTTTTGTTGGTGTGGTTGTGCCTATCCTGCACAGGCACTCTGCGAGGTTTGCCCGAAATTGAGCTTGAGTTAAAAACTGTGCTTGTTTTTTATATCCAAAAATTGGTAACTACTAACGAGCAGCTTACGGCAATTACTTTTTTGTTTTTTTCATCAAAGCGTATTAATTTGTCCATATACATGCAAAAGTAGAAAACAAAGCGACGTTTTTATTGATTTTCAATATTGTTGATAAAATATCTACTACGTTAACTGTCGACATATATTAGTGACTCTCACTGCGGAAAGAACGCCGCATAACTGGATTTTACAAAATGAAATCCGTTGCTTTTGAACTATTCTCTTTGGGAATTATGTACCAGCAACGGCACACTTGTATTGTAACTATCATAATATAACCGTAAATTTTGATGTTCTGGAATTTGAACCAGGTGAATAACTACATTACCGGATGTCCCAACATCATTCTAATTTTCTTATCCAGTATAAATTTTAAATTTATATAAAAACCTAGACTAATTTGCTCATCAATCTTTAAGTGTTGTTCAAGTGTTACAACTGAAACATTTTTGTTGAGTGTGTCAATAAAAGTTTTTATCTTGTAAAGTCTGTCATACCCAAGTTCAGAACTAATGAGATTGTTTTTGTTAAAATATATGTACTGATTTCTCAAATTTATTTAGAGACATGGTATTTTTTACTGGTCATTTCTAAGTCTATCACTTGTTGATTTAGACGTATGTTCCCATTAAAGCGCAATTGCTCATCATTGAGACAAAGCGTTTGCTTCTTATAAGCGATTTTTGATGCAGGTACTTTTTTTTAAATTTTTATTTACGTCTTTTGGAATTTTTAATTTTTACCTAGATTAGTTTTTTTTGATTAGACGGCAAGCTTTCAGTCCTTCTCATGGATGTTTTGCTCATTTTCTATTACTCCCATATTTTGATTTGTATCTAACTCCTCTGCTATAGTATTTTTACTTTCATTGCACGTTTCTATAACATTACTGAAATGAGTCTGCAATACTATCTGTGTCGGAAAAATTTTCTACATTTTCACTTCACTATACATACCAGTAAAATGTTTTCAATATTCTTTGAAATTATGCCTTTCTTTTCATAATTGTTTTCTTTTTCCTTGCATCTCTTTTTACATTTGTTTCACTTTTAGTTTGAGTATTTAATTTTATTTAACATCAATTTTTTTTGTATTTGTTTACCAAAACTTTTATATTGATAAAATGAATTTTTTTTTGTCATCGCTTTATTTTTATTGCAGATTTCTTAAAATAAAAAATCGTAACCGATGACCTATTTTTTCGACTTTTTTGTGCTCAATAAACTAATAATAGTTTAACTTTATTTGTTTACTTACTTAGTTTACAAATTGCTTCGTGTTTCCCCTATTTACAATTTACCCCCTTTTTTTACATTTACAGTATTACATTTTTACATTTTTTACATTTCATTTTTCCTCCTCTCCATACTTTTTCTATCCACTTCGCTTCTTTTCCGTTTGTTTCTAAGATCTCCTTTCTTAACCTCTTTTGTTAATTTTCTGCATTTATTTCTCATATGATTAAGGTCCTCCGTCCTCTTCTCCACATGCATATCTTTTCTTCTTCTTTTTTCCAGCATTTATTACCTAACTCTTCGTTCCCACATAATAGTCAATGAACTAATTTTGTTTTGTTATAAAATAACTTTCTACTTCTGCTTTTTTTGTCTAAAAGTTTTCAATTTCTCAAGAAACAGAAAAATATTAAAAATTAACAAGGTGCAGATTTTATAGCGACAAACCGAGAACATTACAGCACTTAAAAATTCATACTTTTTATATATATTGTTTACTAGTATTTACAAAATATATATTTTTGCAATTTCAATAAATTTGTACTATTGATCAAAGTATTTGTTTAAAATCACAATAAGAAATTATCATTTTCAGATATTTTATAATAATAATTTGATTGTTTAATTATTTATGCAAGTATTTTCATTTACTTTCTAATTCATAAATAACTTGCAAATTTTGTTAAAATTGTAACCGACAAAATTGCGCTATACAACAACAAAGATAATAATTTCACAGTTGGAGAAAAGGCTAAGCAAAATTTACCTGAAAACTTGTAATGGATAGGGTTAAGCGCCGTTTACACAGCTACCTATTAGTATATAGAAACATGAAGTGTCCCTTTTTTTTTCTTACGTGTAAGTTGATATATAAATAAAAATAAATCATATTTAAAAACAAGGTTTGATTATAAGTCTTGAGCAATTCAATATTTTCAACAAACGTACAAAATCAATCTTATAATATTATATTATAATTTTATAACAGTAACAAATGCAAATTAAGAATATGACACCGGCTGCATTGTTCTGTTATTTTTTACTATTTAAATTATAGCTTTAGTATATTAATTTTATGCGTTTCAAACTATTTAATCTGTCAAACCTGTTAACCCTAGATCGAAAACATTAAACATATAAAACTACAGCTAAGTTGTAACTGTTTCTTATCTTTATTTTTATGTAAGAGATAATTAATTGTTTAAAAATGTAATATATTTTATGTATTCTACAACAATTTGTAAAATAATCCTTCAAGGTATAAACATTTTAATAAATAATTTTAGTAACACGGATTAATATAAAATTTAACAATTTCGAAAATAAATTAGTAAAATAGTAATAAAGCACGAAATGAGTACCGTTTATTTTTTAGTGTATTTAACAAAATATTTAATTATGTACTATATTTATACACACTGATAATGATAATATTCTTGCGTTTAGTTATATTCGGTAAATTTCTTTGTCTTGTCATATTTTTTTTTATAAAGCACTCCAAGTACTAAAAATGTTAGTACCACGATCTCTAATTGTCATATCGTCGAAATTGTCAGTGATTTCAACGCCTACTTGATCACAACGTTCAAATTTCACGATTGATCACAACATCCAACATGATCACAACGCCAAAATTTCACGTTTGATCACAACGTCTTTCTGGAAAATAACTCCCAATTAGTTTTGTTGATCAGATTGCATTACTTTTTTAGCTAAATTATCTTAATAGATAATTACACCAAATTTCCAATAAATACTAATAAATTAATAGATAATATTTATTTAATATTATTAATAATTTAATAATATTTAATTAATTTCTAAAAAACAAGTGCAGGTACCAAAGTAACACAAAAATAATGTGATCGCAAAATTTTCAACTAAATTTTAACTAATTACTAAATGAAACTGTAAGCTTTACTTATAAAAATTATTTAGCACATGCGTTGCTGTGAGTTCTATCTATCATAAACTTAATTTAATTTTGTTACCTATAAGCTCAATTTCATATAAATCTATCATTTTACTAAAAAAATCATGTAATATTTTTAATCCAAATAATGAAAAGAAATTAATTGGATTATCATTACACGAGTTTGTCCAGTTTAATGTAATATATTATCTCTCACTCAATTTGTATAAAGCTCATTTAGTAGATTAAAATTTTACTTCTAAGGTTAGTAGATGCCACAACAGGTACATATACTAAAATAAAAGTACCTAAATTATATAGGTACATTTTATCAACTATTTATTTGAAAATAAAATTTAGTAATATTTAATATGTATGATCTTTCAAAAATGGTTTTAATAAGATAAATAATAATAAATAACGTAAATAAATTTGTGGAAGAGAAGATCAAAATATTATTTTAAATATTACTCCAGTTTAAGTAATGAATTACTTTACCAACATCAATTGTAGTACTTTAATTTAAAATTTGTATGTAGATACAGATGCCAAGATGCAACATTTTAAAACGCTACTACGTACTTAAATTTGTAATGTTTTTTTAATAATGTTTTTGTAACTGAAAATACCCATAAATGCCGAATTACTTTGTTTCAATTTATAGTTTTATTACATTTTGTAATAGAATGGTAATTTTGAGTTGTTTGTTCAGTTGGTTGCTGTTTTTACAAATTCAAATGTTTCTATTCTTAGGGCATGATCTTAGGGTATGTTATACCAAATGTTTACGGATTACGAACTAGTAAGTACTATTTATTGCCCCCCCTAACTTATTAAATTTTACAAAGCGGAATTTTGTTTATTTTAGCTAATACAAATGTGATCGAAATTTTCGTTCTCATCAAAATTTTGTTTTAGTTTATAAAATGAATATGAATAATGTTTAATTTTTTAAGATATTAACGGAAATTACTTTTTGCATTATAACATAACATTATATTGGATATAAAATAATAAATGTAGAGCGCAACGTGGAACGCAATATGGACACAAGAATAGTTTAAACGCATTGTAGAAACCAGTATTTGTTGTTAAAAGGATTAGTAACAAGTATTATTTTTAAGAAAAATTCAGATAGAGAAATTAACTAACCTTGTTTTAAACAACCCGGTATAATTTATTGTTGTCCTTAAAACTATATAATCAAAATTACTAAATTTAGTTACTAAATTGAATTAAAAAATGCTTATATAATTTTTAAATTTTAGTGAATATTAAAAAGATTTTTATAAATATTACAAAATATAATAACAGTTTTAATAGAAATTTTATTACATAATATTATTAAAAATATTTTGTGCCTAAAATAATTAAAAATATATACCTAAAAAATTAGGTAATTAACACGCACTTAGTTGTTTTTACCTAGGTGCATTACAAAGTGATAGGTGCATTACTTAGAAAAATTAAGCATTATACTTACTGTTATCAAGAAAAATGATTATAGGATAAATCAATGAAAATTAATTTATTTGTTTCTTGAAAGAAAATGCAAAATAAAATAATTCTTTGTGAATAGTAGTGTATGTACATAAGCTGTTGGTCTACATTGTAGTATTTGTTTAAATGTCAATTAAATGCTTCGTAGTAGGTACATATTTTGTTTTGATTTTTGACGCCATGGTTTTTGGAGTTAAAGAAATGTCATCGTTTTATGTCTAATACCGCCTACTACCCAAACAACACGCTAATGTTTAAAAGACATAAATAAAACGTACTCGTAGATGGTCTATAGATAGTATAATTTACTCAAAGTCGGGCGTATATTCGACATCTAAATGTCCGCGGTATTTACGTATAACTTGAATCTAGTTTTAAACGTATTTACAATGTTTCGTTTCTCAACTTCTAAAAGATGTATTTAATTGTACCGAGTCCTAGCATTATAATTTAACGTACATTTAACGTTAAATTTTGTATCTCTAAAAGATGTCTTAGAGTATAACAAATTTAGACGGAATAATTTGTATAAAGAATATGCCAATATTAGACGTTCATTTTTTGCGAAAATGAAACATCGTATAGATATCATCTTCAACACGCACAGAATACGTTATGTGCATTAGATACATCAAATTAGAAGTTTAAATTATAAAAGTGGTAGAAATATTCAAACCTTTTACATATAACCGAATTGGTAAATACATTTTTTAAATAAAAAATATTATTATAAAAACCTGTAATATATTTTTTTACATAAAATAAACAAATAAACATATGCAATAGACATCGCCTATCTTTGAGTAATATTTTTTTAAAACAAAACTAAAAACAATACATTCTATACATTCTATTTTTCACTTGAATAACACAAGAATACTAGATTTTGCTCTAACATGTATCCAAATTTAGCTGGGTTACGTAAAGATTAATTTTCTTGCCTACTTCTTGGGTTACTTTTCTTTTTGTAGTTATAACGTGCTGCCGACCGAAGCCAATATTGAATGGTTTTTGTGATTGACAAGTCTGTTAAATCTATAGGTTTATCTGTAGTGAAATGAACGTGAACTGCCTCTGCAAAGATATTACATATAAGATCTAAGTTTTTACCATCATGTACATAGTACATATAATGTGCCGTTTTGTTAGAAAAAAAACTATTTCTCGTACATATTCCAATCAAAAATTATAGAAGATATATAAAAACTCATTTAGATGTTTAATGAATCATGTATAAAATGCGTTGTAAATTCAATTCGAAATTAAGTTCGTTTTCAGATAACAATGTCGAGCGCAGCAGATTTTATGTAGTACTTCAAAATAAACATATACCGTTACATTATACTGTGGGATAATCACCGTGTATAACGCTTCATAAGCGTTACATTATGGTGATGCTGTTGAAGGTCATCCAACCAATAAACCATAGAGAATTGTGTTAATGTTAAAAATCATCCACATATGGCTTTCATTATCGTTTTTAGACTACAATGTAAGTAAACTACTGAAAACGTTTAACTTAAACCTACATACAACGCGTATTAATCAATTGCATGCAATAAAAATTTAGATGATATTGAGAGAATTCGCAATAAAACAGTTAGTACGCTCAAATTGGAGTCAAAAAACATAACGTTTTTGTTTGCACTTATCTAAGTACTTACCTACTACACAGGTTTTTATACACACACACTGGATTGAACAACGTAATTTTAATAAATTCGTTAAAGTAAAACGCTTATTGCACCTACTTCTGACAAGCATGAATTGGCAATTTCGACAATGATGTGCTCTGACACTGACTGAGGCTCGAAAGAATTCGCTGTGAGTGCTAACGTTGGTGCTAGTGATTAGCGTTGTTAGATAAGCGTTATAATCGCTGTAATCGCGAAAGAAAATATCACACTCATAAAAATAATAATTTTAAGACTATTAATTTGTTTTTAATTTTCTGTTTTGCACAAAAATGTAATTAAATATATTTTCTGTTGTTTATTTAATTTCTTGATAATGCGTTAAAGTATTTGGTATCATAAATACTTCAATTGAATGTTACTTTTTGCACAATTATTCTTTGCTAACAAACAAAAAGTTGTTTTTGTATGTTTTCCTCATGTGACTAAAAAGTAGTAAAATAAAGTGAGATTTTAGACGTCCATTAGAAATAACTTCTGCTGAATTTATTTTATGTAAAATTTATAAAACTCTAATTAAGATACAAGATTTTCGCAACTTTAGAAGTAGTCTAAATTATGTAAATTTAAGGTCTAAATAAAATTAATACCACAATAGACGTCTATTACCTATCAACTTTTTTATTTAGACGTTCATAGATGGTTTTAGACGTCTATTAAATTACATTTAGATGGGTATGTGTTGTTTGGGTAATATATGAATAACTAAAACAAACGTTTATTGGAAAACAACTAAGTTTTCCTGCATTTAGTCGTATAACTACAAATGCTAAATTTATAACTAAAAACAAAACTAAACCAACAACAAATTTTAGTGAAAATGAATATAAAGTGCAATCTTAATAAGGTGGGTAATCCTCAGTAAGACGAAAAAAATTGCCCCCCTAAATACGCGGTATCTCGAATTATTTAGATTTTATAACTCGAACAAACTGTTATTTACCTACGAGGTATTGATAGTAAATTTTAAAAAAACAGTAGAAATCAAAGTTAGTAAAATACAATAACGCTTCGCTTGGAATTCTCCGAACTCATAGCAGTAAAATCCAAAAGTAATGTTTGGTGTTGTACGTTGTAAATGCAATGATATCAAAAATCATGTATTCGGTTCATTGTTTGAACTTGAGAAAATCATTGATAAAAAATCTGCAAATTCCTTAAACCAAAAAAAGATAACAGATTTTTTGTAGTTGTAGTTGTTTGTACAGTTTCCATTTGCTTTCATATTTACTTCACTAATACTAGTATGTACATTAGACTGTTTCAAAAAAATCGACAATTTTTTGAAAATATCATTGGAAATGACGAAAAAAAATACTGTGAAAGTTTCAGCTCTTAATATTCATATTAAGGTGTGCCGCATCACAATTTTCGATTTCCCATTTAATTAACATGGGAAAACGTTTTTTTTTTTACTTTGAAATTTTGTAACTTAGTAACTGAATTGGATATCAGTAAGACTATAACATATTCTTATAGGAAATTTAATGCTCTACCCTACTCTCTACTCCTTCAAAAGTTATTGAAGGTTAAAGTTAAACCCTCGATAAATTTCATCATTTTTTCAAATTTCCAGCAAAACTATAAACTATATCGGAAAATGTTATCTTCTGCTGTCCAGGCTGCACAACATGATCTGACTTTCATGCAAAGATTGATTCGGTATAAAGCAGTTAATTCAAAGATATTAACTGCTACCATCGATAAAATGAAAAATCACTTGTGGTACTTGTCTGAAAAATTGGCTGTCATTTCTTTATTTGATAACGGAGTAAATATGGAAGTAAAAAAAGAGATGGTTGCAAATATAAAGAATCGGGAAGCTATGAATGCAAAATCAAAAAAAACTGAGATGGGACTAGAAGATTTTGATCAGCTCTTAGTAAAAGACATGAGTGACTTCGTGTCGAAGGAATCTTTGTTTATTTTTAAACATTTGGATTTGCCATATGACTTTATTGACAAAGATGTTAACTTTTGGGCTACCGACGAAAACTACAAAGAACGTGAACAATTTTTTAACAAATTGGCTGTGGTAAATAATGCCGCAGAACGTGGTGTGGCGTTAATCGGACATTATAAGTGTTATACTAAAAATGAAGAACAATTGCAGTACTTATTACTCGTTGTTAGTGAATATAGAAAAAAATTTCCAAATTGTAATAAAACAACCTTAATATCGTAAAATAAATTGAATATAAAAAAAAATTATTAGAAAATTAAATAAGAATATAAATTTAAATTTATAAGTGAATGAATTATACAATTATAATGAAATATAAAATCTCAAAAATCCAAAAAATAATTTCTCCATGTTATTTTAATAATTTATCTATAAATGTTTATAGAAATTGATCAAAACATAAAATAAAAATAATTTCTAGTCAAACAATTAAATAATTTTAATTTTTAATACAGTTAAACCGTTGGTTAAACTACGATTATTCAAAAAATTTCACACTTTGATGGATGCCGCTCACAAACCGTAGAAAATTTCGAAAAACTCTTGATAGATAATTTATAGGAAATTAAATGATCTACAAAAAAAGTTCAATAACATTTTCCGATAAAGTTGATAGTTTCGCTGGAAATTTGAAAATATGATGAAATTTATCGAGGGTTCAACTTTAACCTTCAATAACTTTTGAAGGAGTAGATTTACGAAAAATTTATAAGATATAAGATTTGGAGAGCATTAAATTTCCTATAAGAATATGTTATAGTCTTACTAATAACCAATTCAGTTACTAAGTTACAAAATTCCAAAGTCTAAACAAAACTTCTTCCCATGTTAATTAAATAGGAAATTGAAATTTGCGATGCGGCACAACTTAATATGAATGTTAAGATCTGAAACTTTCACAGCATTTTTTTTTCATTTCCAATGATATTTTCGAGTGCCTAAAGAAAAAAAAATTGTCGATTTTTTTGAAACAGTTTGTTTCAATATGTATAACTCGAAAAATATTTTTAAAATTGAGCCTTTCTAAGTCGAAATTTTAGCAATAAAATCCTTTGTATCTCGAATTTCTTGTTAAGTCAAAACATTTTTTCCTTTCGTTCAAGTTATCAAGATTCTACTGTATTTTGTAAATCCTATTAAACCAAGTAATAGTAAAATTTGTACTAATCATCTACATGCTGTTGTATCATTATTTTAGTTATTTCGTGAAATCAAAATACGTGCTAAGCTACGTGCAACAACAATAAAAATCGTCCAAGTCTTTCGCTTTATTTCCTAGCTTATTATTCCTTTCTAGAAACCATCTTGGGAAATTTGATACGCATTATTACTATTATTGTAATAGTTTTAAAAACAATGAGTAAAATACAATAATCATAAAAATAAAATTAATGGAAAAAAGTTTCAAGGGAAGGAATGGGAAAGTTAAAGTTATAACAAATTGATAAGAACAGTTTATCGAACGACCTTAAATCAGGCATGGGCAACCGCCGGCCCGCGAGATTGTTGAGTCCGGCCCGCGACGTAAATGCATAAATGTTTTAATAATATTTAAATTATTTCACGAGTTTTTATCACACTTGAATTAGTGCGCTTGATATATTATTATTATCATTAATTGCGAGTGTTGTATTTCACTTTCAAAAATCGTACAATTTTGCAAACGAATTGAAACATTTTGCGATAAACGTTATCCCAACTTTTATACACAAGTTTCATATTTTAATTCATAATTTTCTTTGAGATTAGGAAACTAACTTAATACAACTTCACAAACTGAAGTAACGAACAGTGATTATACATATACTTAGTGCAAAGAATATCTATTTTTCGTAATCAAACCATTGATCAAACGAAGCTTTGTTAATGAACAACTTTTATCAAAAAAATATTGTAAGTACTTAGGTATAAATCGTTTTAATTATTATTATAAGTTTTAATTTAAAATAGATAGGTATAATCGGTAGCTCATAAGATGAGCAATTTAAAAAAAAGCAAAATTGATGCGGAATGTCGCATTTTTAACGATCATTGGACAATTAAATATTTAATTGGAAATATAGACGGTAAACCTGTTTGTTTGGTTTGTAATGAAACTATTTCTGTTTTTAAAGAATACAATCTAAAACGACATTTTTCCACAAAAAAATTAGTTAAATATAAACTTTTCACCGGAACAAATAAAAATTGAAGCCGAAAAACTAAAATCTGCTTTACGAAAGCAACAAAATGTTTTAAAAAAACAAAATCTAGTAATATTGTTTACAAAACAGTGCAAATCTTTTTCTGACGGAAAATTTGTGAAAGAGTGTTTGATAGATATTGTTGAATTATTATGCCCTGAAAAGAAAAAAACGTTTGAAAAAATTTCTTTCCGAAGAAGAACTCTTGTGAGACGAATTGGTAATATTTCAAATAATTTATCTGATCAATTAAAATTAAGTTGAAAAATTGTTCTTACTTCTGGCTTTACATGAGTCATGTGACATTGACAATATTAGTCAATTTTTAGTTTTTATTCGGAGTATAAACCATAAATTTGAAATAACAGATTACTTTCTATATATCCTATGAAAGACACAACGACTGGCAAAGATTTTTTTATGGCTCTTCAAGAAGTGTTGAAGAAACAATATAAAATGAGACAAAATTGTTAACATTACAACCGATGGATGTCCTAGTTTGACAGGAAAAAACATTGGGTTGTTAAAAAGGATAAGCGAGGAAATAAAGAAGATTCTAGAAAAAAAAATTTCTACAGTGTATGATTCATCAGGAAACTCTGTACAAGAGTTTTAAACCTTAAACACGTAGTATTGAGATATAGATAGAGATTGACTGTGAATTTACTAATATTTTTTACCGCACCGAAATACGGTGGCTTAGTCTTCGAAAATGCTAAAGCGATTCTATGAATTGTTGGATGAAAAGATTAATTTTTTAAGTGCTAAAGACAAACTTAAAGAAAATTGACTGAACGACTTTTTCTTCTCAGTTGATATGTTTTCACATCAGAATCTTTCCCATTTTGCAAGAACCAGATAAATACTTGAACGGTAGTGATTTTAAAAAGTACGAAGCTATAGTAAGTAATTTGTACAATGAGTTCATAAGAAGATTTGATGATTTTAAAAAGATTACCAAATACTTATCGTTAGTACGCCAACCGTTTAATTTTAATGTCGCCAATGCACGATTTTGTATTCAGTTGGAATTGATCAATTTACAATCAAATCAAATACTTAAAAAGAAAATTTACAGAAAAACGGTAACAGAATTTTATGCTTCTTTAAATCCAGAAATGTTTAAAAATATGTTGGATAATGCTCAAAAATATTTAGCATTCTTCGGATCTACTTAAATATGTGAAGCTGCATTTTCTTTAATAAAAAATGCAAAAAGCAAAACTATATCACGAATTACGAATGAATATTTAGGGGCTATTTTACGAATAGCGACGAGTGATTTAATACCTAATTTCGAAGAAATTATGAATCACGAACATACTAATTTTAATCCTTCTCATTAGAGTTTTTGTTTTTTTTTCCTAAAATTTTTTTCTTTGTGTCCAATTTGATATCACAATAAAAACATTTGTTCCAAATTGTGCTTTTTTGCCCTAAATCTACAACATATGTATAAGCGATAACACTAGATTTTTTATTTTTAGTTTTAAATACATTAAGAATTTGGTATACCTGTAAATTAATTTACTTAGTATTTATTCTCTTTTTTTACTTTCTTTAATCTAATCCGGCCCGTGTCATACGAAAAATGTTACTTGGCCAGATGAGGAAAAAAGTTGCCCAACCCTGCTTTAAATGGTTTTATTGTTGAACTACATACTCAAAAAGCAGAAAGAGATGAGTAGCTCAGATTCGAAAATTGCAAGAGTTATTTAATAAATAGTGATTTTAATTTATGGCGCACAATTCCTGACATTCTATTGGACAAATTACAGCTTTTTTTACACAGCCACAAATACCGATGTTTGTTTACTACGTCATTTTATTTTTCTATCGTTTTGTAACTTTTGTGCTATTTTTACGTTGTAAACCTCTGCGTTCTCGTATTTACTTAAAAAAGTTCTTCAGTGAATTAAGAATCTTTTACGATATTTGATGAATTACGTAATGTCGAGTACTGTTATATATAAAATCTCCGAAGGAGCAGGTATGTTTTGTTTACGATATAAGTTGAATAGCTTTTAGATTTATCGTAGGCATTGCAAAACCAACCGTGTATCGTGTTTGAAAAAATACAAAGTTACAGGAAGTCTTCAGCATTGTGGTGATCGACTTGACGAAACAGTTAAAAATAATAATAGAATAGTACACGGATTCTTTCTCGAAAATTAATTCCCTACGCTGGATAAGATTAGTAATGCTTTAAAACAATATCGCATTTGAACCAGACACTGTTCGGTCTGAGCTTTTACAACACAAGTATCAACATAATGGAATAGTCGATAATTTAATAAAATTTCTGATAATATTTATTTAATTCAATTTCAACCAGAGTTACCACAAAGAACTTTTTTTATACGTACATTTAATTTCTAAAATTATAGAAGCCTACTACTTTCAAATTTACCGCCTCAGATTCAAAAATAGTTATAGCTATGCACAATTTTGCAAACCTACCGCCATTAAAAGTATGTATTCTTGAAATACTGTACTCAAATTACGTCTTTATCATAAAACACTTTGTTTTTTGGAGACGACTTTTTGTGACGCTTATATGCCTACTCCAGGATTATATTTTATGAACAAGAACAACGAAATTAAAATAAGTTTTACATCTTCAGTTGCTTTTTTTCTCTTCTTAGAGGCTTCGATTAGGTGTGGAATTTTTTTATTTAATTAAACAACCGTAGTTGTAATTACGGCGACGTTTCGTGGTCTTTGATGTGACCACTTCATCAGGCCAAATCACTAAATTATCGATTGTCTTTGTCCTAACATTTAAAATACAATTAGAATACTTAAAAACTCCATTTGAATTTACATTAAAATAATCAGTCACTTAATTAAAATTTAATTTACAATTTTTGTGGTGTGGTGTGGTGTAAATACGAAATTCAACGTAAGTTTTACATGTATGAAACGGTGCACTTCCTTTATTGAAGAATCTGAGAAATTAAAAAGTAACTAAAATAACTTATTACAAAAGTTATATGTACCTAACAAATATTGAATAAAACTTTACTGGTTTTCAGTTTTCACAAACAATTATTTTTCTTCCTTACAGGATTCTTACAAATCAATCAAATTTATTATTTTAAATGAAAAACACTTTTATACATTGACATAAAACACTAAATATTTATGTATCAAGTTTGCAAAACTTTGCGTACGTGATGCATATAGATTTTTTTTTGCACGAATTCTCTAAATTATTAAATTATTGTAAACATCATAATCAGGTTTGAGATAGTTGTTAGAGCAACAAAAGATTAATAAATAACAAAAGTCTTCTAAAAGGTTTAGAATCCGCAAAATATGCACTTTAGAGAGTGTATGAGTGCGTGTTAGTTTACTTTAACGAATTGTGAACGAATTTTTTTTTAGATTTTTTCCAGTAGATTTTTCTTTTTGATTATTTTTTTAATGGATTTTATTTTGTGAGCTTAATATTTCCAACATAAGATTTTTAGCTTGTTGCAATAATAAAAAACATTTTAGATTTCAAAATTGATAATAATTTCAGTGCTGCTCACTTTAATTTTAAGTTTTATTTAATAAACAAGCTAAATTGTATTTAGAAGATCTTCACTTAATTAAGATTCATAGACTTCTAAAAAAAATTGTATAAAAGATGTCAAAAAACGATTTATTTCAGTTAGATTAAAATGTATCAAATCCATTTAGAAGTTTTGAATTGCACTTGTAATTCATACTAAATAAATTTCAGTTATTTAAAAATCAAACTGGAAAAACCAGATTTTTTGCAGTAAATTTTGTAGATAGATACAAATATAACGCCCAACCTCGATTTTTTGAAGAAATGTTTAGTGAATATTCTAAAACATTTGAATTAAAAAAAAATAAAAAAATTGAGCTTGAACATTTTATGTAATCTAAGCACAAAATTTACTAAAAAAAATCTGAACTCAATTGGTTAATAAAAAAGCTCAAAAAAAGTTTTATCTGGTTATTTTAAAAGGCGAAAAGGCCAAATACTTTTAAACCGTTAAAAATTACATTTACTAAATAGTGTAACAGTTATTTTTTGTTTAAATTTTAGTATAATGTCCTATAGGTATTAAATAACTTTTTTTTAATTATTTGCGAACTTTTTGATCAAAATTTAGAGTTAAAAAGATATGGCGGACCCAATCAGATTATACAACTCAGTAGTTCTAGTTGTGAGTAAATCCTAAGCTTCTTGTTAATATATCTTGGAAATACAATAAACATTTGAGAATGTTATAAATATGATTTATAGTACTTATTAAAGAATATTTAAAATAAGTTCAGTTAATGTATGCTGTTTAAAAACAATAAAACTGCTTCTATTCCTGGTCGGAACTAAAACGCAAACAGACCGAATAACGAAAAACATTCTACAGCAAAATTAACGTAATTGTAAATATATGTTAAAAGCAAAGAACAGTACTTTTGTATTTTAAGAAATTAATATAAAATCGTATTCCAATTTGAACATTGTTATCAATTATTTATCAAAGTAATTGCGTTTTTACAGTGCTAAAAAACATTTTTCTTTCAGCAAAAATTAAAATCTGCTGTTTAGTTGCAAACAAATAATAACAACTAGTAATTCTAAATAAATAAAGCTGTAGTTATTTTGATTCCTGAAAAGCAAATTGTGGATTAATTACAGATAAATAGCCGACAAAGTTCCGTTGTATGCAACGTAAATTTTACGTAAACACATAAATCATCAAAAGTTGAAAATAAACACAAATAATTTCTACGTGAGTGACTGTGCAGCTATTATTTATATAAATTGGATGTTTAAAAAAATCAAGAATATATTTAGAAACGTTATGTGCAGTGTTTTACTACACAACATAAAATGCATACAGTTATTAAATTATTTTTAGTTTATATATTCATAAAGAACTACTCGAAAGTAACCGTAATTTCTGTATTTATTATATAAGATACGTAGGTAACTCAGGCAAAGCAAATTTCGCTTTTTTCTGAAAGTCAAATAAAATTAAAATCTTGCTGCAAGGTTCTTGCTTTTTATTGCAGAAGCTAATATGTAATCATAGAATATTGCGTAAATTTGATTACTAGAAAAAAAAATAATTACTTTATTATACGTACTTCATCATCTTTTCGTTAATTATCTTTGTCATGTTACAACTAACATTAATCAAACGCCTAACAGGAGAACAATCAGCTTAGACCAGTGGTAATATTATATTTATATGCGAATTTATAATAACTTACTTTTGTGTACCATTATCTTATAAAGTAATTCGTGAAAATAGTATATTGTTTTCCATTTTTCTGTTTGTTAGCATCAAGAATTATTACATTAAAAACAATCATAAATTAAGTTAAAGAAAAGGCTTTTTTGAAAGGAGTTGACAAAAACCGTCGACATTTTTACAATTTAGTTTTTTATATTATTTTCCTTAATATAACAAATAACACGAATCTGTCGCAAAGCCGCTACGATTACTAATTTCGTTAGCTTCGACAATCGAACTGACAGCATGACATGATTCCCCCTTTAATAAAGGGTAAACTGATAAAATTAGGAGTTGATTGAAACACGATCAATCACCGACATAAAGGAAATAAGCCGTTTAATAAAACTTATTTTGTTTCAAATATTTTGGGGATAAGCTACTTTGATATATAGTACCGATTGGCCCCCTTTTTTTTGTTATACCCTCGTTATTGAAATAAGTTTAGATTCGATCACAGTTAATATCAGATTAACATAAAAGCTATCAAAACTTGTAAACGTAATTTATCTGCAGGACATTAATAAAGCAATTATTGGGCATGAATAACTAAACAGATTAATAGTACCTTGTGTTATAAATGTAAACGCACCTTCTACCATAAACTTTATAGTTGCTTGTAGAATAAACAATTTTGTGTATTTAAATAATTTTGTATGTTATAAATACTTACCTCAAGATTTGGACTTATAAAATTGTATAAATTAATCTGAGCCGAAATTTATCTAAAATTGTTATATTTAAATTTCTTGGCAAAAATATCTGAAAATTTTATAACGTATTAATCTAACGTCAAAATTGATCAAATGAAATTGTACGGATACAAACAGAAAATTTGTAGTAGTCAGCGTTCAAAGAAAAAAGTCGTCGATCTATTAATCATGTGATGTTACTTTAGTGGCCACCCAAACTGTACAAATTACTTTGTGCAATCCATTTTCAGATGCTGACGGAAGCTATTTTATCGACCTCCACTCGTGTATGTAATTTTCTATAATCTGTTTTCTTTTTTATATTTTTAATAATAAAACAAATATAATATAAATTATTTTATTTATTTGACGTAGTTCTCGAAGTCTTTAAGTATATATCTAACAGTCTCGACTTATACAGTTACTTAAGTAAAGTAAGAGAGTTTTTATACAATCTTAAAATTAATGACTAATAAGCGTTCCGTATTTAATATTAATTACGTTAAAATAGTAATAAATAATTCTCAATAAATATATACAAATGTACATGTTAATATTTGGAATACTATTAAAAAGCAGTAAAATTTGCTACTAGTTATTACTGGAATTAAATCACACAATTATATAAAAGTTCGGTTTCTTTTAAATTTATCACACTTACACAAAATAAGTCCTTGGTTGTGTTTGAGTATCTGGAATAGTTGAGTATACGTGATGTTGTTCTCGAAAATTGGGAAATTGAGAATATTGTGGAGGCCGCCCGTCTATTGAAACGTAACTGTGATTAAGCTGTTCTGAACCATAATGTTGACTACTGGTACTGGACCCAGCCTCATCTTCAGTACTGCGAGCAGATTCGCCAGATACGTAAGTACTTTGAGTTGGTGTTGGAGTTAACGCGGCACCATGTACCCGTGGCATCGTGGAATACTTATACCAACTGTCTGGAGCAGTTGGTGCCGCTGTATATCTTGCGTTAACTTTACATCTGACGTCGGAGGATTTTTTAATTCTAGATGATCGATTATTAATGACATCCGGCATGGCGTATCTTAGTTTCTCCCAGAAACGTCGTTCTCCCCATCTAGTTACGGTACACGCTCTAAGCAGAGCCCTCAGTTCGGAATCCATCGGTTCCAACGGATCACCGTTAAGTACACATACTAATTTATGCCTGTGCATGTTACGTAACGCACCTTGAAGGGCCGTTCTAAAATCGGGACGTAACCACTCGGCACCAATAAAGCTGGGGGAAACAACTAATAAAACGCGACGGGATGCATCGGCAGCGCCTACCATTGCGTCACTTAAATACGAAACACTACTTAACAAATGTAAATCACGGTAATGTAAACACAAAGAATGACCAGATTGTTCTAACTCCGGAGCGATTGTGCGCGACACTAAATCATCGTCTTTATGACTGTAAATCATGTAACAGTCGTATAAACGATCCCTGTCGTCGTTTGCATTAACCGGCGTTTTTTCTTGAAAAAGTCTAATGCCGTATTTAGAATGGGCCCACAATCGTACGTCTTGTCGGAAAATAAACACTACGGCCGCGATTAAACACACAATTATAACAGCAACAAGGGTCGCTGCAAGAAGTGGAACGTAATTTCCACCGAGTAAAGGATTGTTCGTTATAATTTCTCTTTGAATAACAGAAGTTGCAATTGCATTGTCAGTGTTCTCGCATAATTGAATTGCATCGGATAAAGTTCGTTTATTACCTTTGTCGGCGCAAAACATTTTCGATAGATCACCACCTGTCTCACGAAGCCATGATAACAGCCGCCCGAGAGTAATACAGTCACACGACCACTTGTTGCCGTCTAAAGTCACGCGCGGGGTAACTTCGGATTCGACCGCCGACACCAGTTGTTGCCAGGGTGAAAAGTTCACAATTTCGTTGTCGTTTAACTTGAGCACTTCCAATTTACGCATATTTGTAAAAGTTTTATTACCGACATAAGCAATTTTGTTATGATCCAGATATAATTCGTTTAATTTTTCTAATTGATCAAATTCGAATCCACGCAACTCTTCAAGCTTATTATTCTCCATGTGAAGAATTTTTAACGATTTAACGCCATTAAACGTTCTATTATGCAAAGCTTCTATATTACTGTTATTTAAAAATAAAACTTCGAGTTTTTTCTTCCCGATGAATACGTGACTACCCAGCTCGCCTAAATTGTTTCCGTCCAGGTAGATTTCAGTAGCGTCCATCGGAATTTTATTAGGAACGCTAGTATAACCGGCGTTGCTGCAATCGACGACGTTTGAAGTCCACGTGTGGTCGTGAAAGCACGTACAATTTGTAGGGCACGTCATTTCGCAGTCGCATGCATCGAAATCGCAGCAGTGGCACAATGCAAAGCAATGCGTTTCGTACGGACATAAAAAGTGCGAGGGTTTCAAATCTAATAGCGGTTGAGGCGGGGCCCCTCTGGAATGTGGAAGTTCGCACATCACAGAATCCAAATCTAATACCTGTGGATACTGTCGCGCATTGCTCATATGATTGACGCGAAGTAACCATTCCATCGTACAATCACAATAAAACGGATTCCCACCGATATAAAATTGCGGTAAATCTTGATTATCATCTACTATGCTTAAGCTTAACGCTTTAAGATCAAGATATCGAATGTCGTTTCCATATAAAACAACTTTTTGTAAAAACGGTTTTTTATAAAACGTACCGGGTTGCACGGTAGTTATTTTGTTATTATTAAGGAATATCGCTTCAATGCTGTCGGGAACAGAATTATCTTGAACTTCGGTGATTAAGTTAAAGCTAACGTCTAACATTTTAATTTTAAGCGAATTTCTAACGTCATAGTAGTTACCCAAATCCGGTATTTGATTATCGTGCATATCTAACCACTCTAAATTGGTGGGTAAGTGACTATAATCAAACCACATCAATTTGTTACTTGAAACATTTAACCACACTAAACTTTGTAAGTTTGTAAACACCCCACTTATGTCTGTCAACTCATTACTGTCGAGTCGTATGGCTTTAAGAGTGGGATTGCTCGCGAAAGCACTTTGCTCTACAAATTGGACTTTATTAGAAGCTAAATTTAGAACCTGCAGTGAGGGTAGAGACGAGAACGTGTCTCTTGAAATATTAACTATGTGATTATCTACAAGTCTTAATCCGTATAATGAATCGAGACCCTCGAACGAAGTGTTGTTAAGGTAGTCGATAAGATTTTTACCTAAATCTAACGTCTTTAGAAATCGAAGTTTACCTAATCCCGAAGGAACGCCACCGAGGAAATTCGCGTTTAAACCCAAATCGTGTAGATTCGTTATGTTTTCAAAGGCTTGTGGATGAATATACTCTAACTTATTCGAATCAATTAGTAATTGATGTAAGGCGTACATACCAAAGAAGTGATAATTTTCAATTCGCGATATTCTGTTGTGAGATAAAGTTAAGGCATGAAGATTCTTTAGTTCGGAAAAAGCACTTTCTGCTATAAAATCTATTAAATTGTGATCTAAGTTAAGAATTTGTAGGCTGTAGAGATCGTGGAAAACATTGGAATCGATGCGTGTTAATGCGTTGTGCGCTAAATTCAGGACAACTAAACGAACGAGACCTGAAAACGTGTCTCTATTTACCCAGCGTGTTGACAATTCGTTAAAAGATAAATCGAGTACTTCCAACTGATCTAGGCCTTCAAGTAAGCCGGGTGCTAATACACTTAGAGAGTTGTTTTGAAGATATAAACGTTTTAAATTGCGCGAAGATAAAAACATTTCAGGAGGCAACGCCACAAGGCTATTGCTCGACAAATTAAGCATATTTAAAGAATTTAAGCCTACGAACGCACGATCTCCAATTGTCGATACGGCGTTATCTTGTAAATGAAGCTCTTCTAACGATCTTAACCCTGACAAACCGTTATCGGGAACTACTATGATATCGTTATAAGAAAGATCTAAAACTTTTAAACCGCTAACGCACGCGTGACCAGGTGCTAACGGTCCGTTACCCCAGTCGGAAAAAGTTAACGCTAACACGTCTTGAAGTTTATTTCGCGTTAAATTTAATCTCGCTAAACTGTATAAAGCACAAAATAATTCTGATGGGGTACTCCATATGTTGTTATCCCCCAGATCTAAACTTCTTAGCTCGCCCATTCCACGAAAACTTTCAGGATGAAGTTCTAACGTCATCGCTGACCAATCTGAATTATGCGATCGTAAAGAAAATCGTCTTAAATCTCTTAAAGAAGAAAGAACCGCTGCAGGTATATTACGAATTTTGCAATATTCTATTCGTAAGTCTTTAAGCCGACGTAAGGATGATAGGAAATTTCCTTGATGCTTATTTGGTTCTAAAGTGCTTTCGAAAAATAAAACGTCGCTACATTCCAATTTTAAAGACGTGACGCGATCGGCTTGAATTTGCGTTAAATTTCCTAATAGTGCGTCGGCACCGGCAATCGTCCTTAATTGACAGGATAGTACGGGCTCTTCGTTTGTCGAAGAATCGTCCACCGGTTGCATTTGCCATTCGCAACCTTTTGGCGCATCTTCTAAACTAGTTAATGTCCGACCACACACTAACACTAAATTTATTAATACTAACAACAAAAACATGGTTACACAAAGATAACACACACTGTTTAAAAGTTCGTTATAACTACGTTAAGTTTAACATTGAAGACGAATAGTTGTGTTACCGAAATATAACACGACCTGCTCTCAACAAGCTCAAAACGGAACTGCCGAATAGTTGAGTAAACATACTGTTGCTCTTTTACAAGGATCGAGAAGGACGACGCTCCTCCTTCTACGCTCCCCACTAGGATTTACCAGGAGCACAGCTGCTTTTGAGCTGCCGAATTGGCGAATAGCATACGTTGTTACACACAAAAAGTTATAACATAACAGGATATTTGTAAATAATTTTGTAGAAGCCATGCCTGCTCTTCAAGTTGATTTTAATGCAGACACGTTTGATGAACTTGTAATTTTTATTATGGCACGTTTATTAGCAATATTTCTTTTTAGTATCTAATCTGACCAAATCCTATGTTATTTATTATAGATTATAAAATTAATTTTAGACTTTTTTAAGAAGAATTTTTTATACGAGCAACCTGTCAAAAATAATAGCTTTACAATACTAAACAAATAACAAAATAGCAGTAATAATAACAGTTTTTAGTAGTCCATTTTTTAGTAACAGAAAATATTTTTTTTCTTTACCTAATCTTAATTTTTATTATATTAAATTCTTGTTTTTGTAATTAATACGTTCATTTTTTTATGTATAATATGAACGTGTGTTATGCAGAAGAACCGCCATGTGTTTGCGTACATTAAAACATCAAGTACTAAGTACCGACATGAAATATTTTATAACTTCACATCAACCTGTATCGTAGGTGTTTGACTTAAAATAAATTTCAAAGATAAAAACTCTAACCTACTCAAATTAACTTATTAATCCCACGCGACGCTGTCAAGTTTGTAGTACATTGTTTTCATACAATCATTTTATGTATGTTTTATTATTATTATTATTTTAGTATAATACAAGCATGGGATTATCTGATTTTTTTAAAAAATACAAAAATATTTATTTAAGTCATTTTTAATTATTGCAGAAACAAGATTAATTAGTACATTTTTATAACATTTAAGTACTCTTCTTTAAAAACTGTTTTAAATCTTTAAATTTATTATTTGCGTTATTTTTTAAATTATTACTAGAGACGATTTTATAACAAAATGCATTTCTATCCTATGTAGTTTTATAAACAAATATTAATAAAATTCACCTACTCTACCTATATTGAAATATCAATTTAGGACACGCACAAATTGTTTACCATGATTAATAGTCTTATACGAAAAATGTCTTATTTAATTTAACAATAAAAAACGTTTTTTTTATTATAGGTATCTATTTTCCGAAGAATAAATTTGTTTTAATTTAACGTAAATCTAATTAATTTTCACTCAGCCTATTTTATTATGAATTTAATTTTTATTTAAAATTAATTAAATTTGTTAATTACTCATATAAACGTTCTTTTAAAAATCTAGTTGGTTTAGAAAAAATGTATTTTTAGTATAATAATTAGATACTTAGCAAATTTAAATTTGTAAAAATAATTATATTGTTAGGTTTAGTCGCCATCTGTTACAGAATAGCAGAAATACTGAGTTTTACATTGAGGAATCTATACTATACCAGGAGTTGATTTGTACTTGGCTGGCGTATATACAGAAATCTACAACAAAATAAATTATTTCTTTTGTAGGTATCTTTAATTTTTCAACATTATTTCTTTGCAGTTTTCATATTGCACCAACAAAACTTTGAAAAACTTTCACTTTTGCTTTAAATTTGTTAATATTAGAAAGCAGAATTTATTGGTTTGATTTTAGACTTCTACTAAATAGATTTGTTCTTGTTTTTAAAAATAACAGATATTTAAGTAGTTTTATTATACTGTTCAAAAATCATGATTCTGAAGTAAACGCCTTAAATATGTATACAACAAGATGTCGACGATAAGCTTATGCAAACAAAATATACGTATATTTTAAATCAGTAATTAAAACAAATGCAAAATAAAATTATTAATGTTTGTTATATCGTAAGCAGACAATTCAGATTTAAAAGTTTACATGTTTATTTAATTTTTCTTTATCGTAATACTGGATTAAGGTGTTATCAAAATTAGTTACTATACCAGTGCGTCAATTTGAAAACTTTGGATTGGGAATTTATTTACAACAAAAAATAATATCAAAATTTAAAATAGATTGTTAAAAAGGTCTTTAAAAACACTAAAAAAAGTAAACATTACACCTGATAATTTTGATATAATTAGTAAATAATAAAGTTTGGGGAGATGCTGTCAACACTTAATATTACACTGTTTGTGATGAAACATTTTTATTGTTTTTAACTGTTATTGAGACTTCTGTGAATGTTTTTTATTATAGTTTAGTTAGAATTAAAATTAGTAGAATTCTTTAACCTTATTCTTGTTATACGCAATAGTTTTAGTCATTTGTTTTCAGGAATTACCTTTTAGGTTTTAAGAACTTATAAGGCACGTCATCAGGATTTGTACTTTTCTGATGCATTTGTTAACTGTAACTTTAAATATGTCTATTCTTGTTATTGATTAATTTTGAAATAAGAGGGTGTATCTACCCTACCAAAATTTAGTCATATCAATAAGTAATTTAGGAAAGGAACAGGAGTAGCAAAAAAACGATGTACTAACTAAGAAGATAAATATACTTATGTAAACAAAATATTGAAATAAATCTGCAATTAAGAACTTAATTTTGCTTTATCACACTTAAAAAAGCTTAAGTGTCATCATGGTCCTTCGAGCTGTATAATTAATTAATTAAAACAAAATTTTCGGTTAATGGAATGGTGATTTGTGCATCGGTTATTGGAAAAATAAACGGTTTCGGTATCAACCATCGCACTGCAATACAAACAAATAAGTTTATAATACGGTTACGAACAGTAGTGATTTGTGTAACAGTTTATCGAATTTTGATATCAACTACCACACTGCTACAAATAGAGGACACAAACAAGGACTAAGACACACATTCAATTCGGTAAGTGATTCTTTTATAAATCATTCTTCTGAGACATGCCTCAGTCAGCTACGATTGTCAATGATTGTGAAAACATAAAAATATTAGTAAATAAACGTGGACGGTGCAAATCAAGAAAATTTAATACGTTTGTAAAAACCTTAATGTCGGAGCCATCAATCACTGATAGGCACATTATTCAATTAAAAAGGCGCATTGAATTATGTAATCAGACATTTCAAGATTTCAATTCCATTCAAGAAGAAATAGAATTATTAGACAACAGCGGAGATCAAATCAGACAAGGTGAAGAATTCGAAAGTTCGTATTTTGAATCAATTGCAGATGCGGAATTAATAATGCAAGAACATAATCGGTCAATGTCTGAAGCGGAAACAAACGCGTCTTTTAGTCAACGACACTCGACGAATACGGCCAAGCTTCCAGCGGTCCAGCTTCCTACGTTCGACGGGTCTTTCTAACAGTGGAATAAATTTCACGACACTTTTTTATCGATTATTCACCATAATGAGAATCTTAGTCTTGTTCAAAAATGTCAGTATTTGCAACTTAGTTTGTGGAACACTGCGGCTGATACAATAAGATCACTACCCCTTCGTGCAACGAATTATCAAATTGCGTGGGATAGGTTATGCAAAAGATTTCATAATTCAAAATTAATTGTAGAAGATCACATAAAAACATTGTTTGAACTACCTCAAGTTCAACAAAATTCCGCCGCATCTCTTAGAAATCATTTAGATAAATTTCTAAATAACGTTCAGGCATTACAAGCCCTAGAACATCCAACAGTTGATGATTTATTAGATTATATTGCAACCTCCAAATTTGATGGGATTACACGCGACAAATGGGAAGAAATTACAGTAAATATAGACTTTCCAACAGTTGATAAACGGAGTTTTTAGAAGAAACATGTAAAATACTAGGATCGCGATCGAATAAAGAATTGCAAGTTTACGGAAAAGGTTCAGGTAGTCGTAATTGAAATCTTAGACAATCGAAGACAGCCAAAACAATGTAGAGTATTACTGGACAGTGGATCGCAGAGTAATTTCTTATCAGAATCTTTCAGTAAAATTTTAAACATCAAAATGCAACCAGTAAATGTGCCAGTAATAGGAATAGGCCACTGTAGTACATATATTAACAAGAAAATAAAGACAATCATTAAATCCACAGTAAATAATTTTACAGCAGAATTGGTTTTTCTAATTATACCAATAATTTCTCAACAATTACCGGTGTTTGACGTTCAAACCACACTAATTCAAATTCCAGCAAATATAAAACTTGCTGATCCACATTTCCACAAATCAGCTTCCATTGACGGATTATTAGGAGCTGAATTATTTTGGCAATTAATTACGATTGGACAAATTAAATTGCCTTCTCACAATAATTTACAGTTACAAAAAACTCAACTAGGCTGGATAGTAACAGGGCAGCTTCAATTTCAGTCACAACCTTCAAGTTACGGCACCTCAGCATATTTATGTAACGTTGAAGAAGATTTAAAAACAACTATTTCAAAATTTTGGAAACTTGAGGAACCAACAAAAAATATTACACAACTATCAATAGAGGATTGACATTGTGAAGAACAGTTTGTTAAAAATTTCACTCGAAATGAAAACGAACGTTTTGTAGTACAGTTGCCATTTAAAAAAGATCCACGTGAATTAAGTGAATCTAAATCAATGGCCATGAATCGATTTTATTCCCTGGAGAGACGCTTAAACAAAGATATTGAACTAAAACGCAAATACACCGAGTTTATGAAGGAATACGAAGAATTAAATCATATGACGGAAATTACAAAAGGCCACAATGGAATAGAAGGTTATTTTTTGCTTCACCATTGTGTAATAAAGGAAACAAGCAAAACAACCAAGTTACGTGTTGTTTTTGATGTATCTGCAAAATCAACAAATAATACATTTTTAAAATGTTTTTAGAATGCCATCTTGTGGTAAAAATACCACATAGGATAATATAGGAAACTATAAATTAGTACGGATGGTAGAAAAGTTGTGGAAACACATCGGTGTATCCTAGCGCTGACGAGTTCCTAAAGAACGAAACAGTTGTCCGCTAGTTCTGATGTTGTTTTTCACAATTGTACTGACATTGTTCCTAACCTATTTTATAGTTAGGATTTTGACAGCGTCACTTGTCAATAGATTATTGACTTTCGCTGTCATTAAATCCAATGACAACTTTTCTACCCTCCGTACTAATTTATAGTTTTTTAAATAATAATAATACATTATTGAATGATATTTTGCTAGCTGGACCCATCATACAAAGTGATCTAATTTCAATCATGTTGCGATTCCAAACATACAAATATGTTATTACGGCAGACATTGCCAAAATGTATAGACATGTTCTGATTTCAGATGATGATAAGAATGATCAAAAAATATTATGGAGATATAATGACAACGAAGCTATCAAGACTTACACATTAAATACGGTCACGTATGGTACTACCTCAGCACCATATCTTGCCACTCGATGTTTAAAAGAACTTGCAGTTTTGATTAGGAAAAACAATCCCAGAGAAGCAAAAATAATTGAAAGAGACTTTTATGTGGACGATCTCATCACTGGAGCTGATTCATAGAATGAAATAATAACAATACAAAGAAAAGTAACCAACATTCTGCGTCAAGGATGTTTTGAACTTCGCAAATGGAGATCAAACATAGAAGAAATCAAAACTGCGATACGCCAATCAGAGCAATTTGACGCAATTATGAGTATAGACAATGAGCAAACATCAAAAACATTAGGATTATTATGGAATTCAACAACGGATCAACTACTCTATTCTACAACCATAAGATCTAATTTCAAGGTAACGAAAAGGAATATATTATCTGCAATTTCACAACTATTTGACCCATTAGGATTAATTGGACCTGTCATTGTAAGGACAAAACTGCTAATGGAAACATTATGGCAGCTTAAGTTAAATTGGGATGAATCGGTGCCAATGCATATATTTTCAGCGTGGAATGATTATTATGGTCAATTGGATCTACTAACAAACTTACGACTAAATCGCAATGTATTAACACATGACATTATTAAAAAAATTGAATTGCACGGATTTTGTGATTCTTCACAAGTGGCTTTCGGTTGTTGTATATACATACGAACTACAGACAATTATAATAATCATGCAACGCATTTGCTACGTTCAAAATCAAGAGTAGCACCATTAAAATCTACGTCTTTACCACGTCTAGGTCTATGTAGTGCTCTAATTTTGTCGGAACTGCAGCATAAAGTGAAACAAGCTTTACAGATTAATTTAGACCGTGAATACTTATGGAGTGATTCTACCATTTCATTGTCCTGGATTTCCTCAATGTCAAATTCTTGGAAAACCATTGTTGCAAATCCGGTTAGTCAAATTCAACAATTAACAGAAACATCAAACTGGCGACATGTCGGAACTAAGGATAATCCTGCTGATATAATTTCTCGAGGTGTAACACCAACTGTTTTGCTTAATTCTAAGCTTTGGTAGAACGGACCTAACTTTTTAATGTATGATTCAGAACATTGGCCTCAGCGAATTATGGCATCACAAGCTAACGAAGAAAGAAAGACTGTATCAACTTTTCTATCAACAAGAACAACATCATTCGAATTGTTAACAAGATTTTCATCATTGGTACTGCTAAAACGTGTAACAGCATATGTCATGCGCTTTGGTCGCAATTGTAAATTAAATGCTACAAATCGGATGTATGGACCATTGTCAGTGGAAGAAATTCAAGGTGCAACTGTAAAAATTTTGAAATTATGCCGCCAGGATAATTTTGGTGAAGAAGTTTTGTCATTAACAAGAACTAGTACTGTACATAAAAAGAGTAAATTGCTATCATTAAATCCGTTTATGCATGTAAATGGGTTGATTCGTGTGGGAGGACGCATAACTGAAGCCAATGTGCCATTTCAACAGCGTCACCCAATAATACTACCTAGTCATCACGTGCTAACAACAAAAATTATTTACTATGAACATCTGAAGTTTCTTCACGGTGGAACTTAGTTAACACTAGCTACGATAAGAACACAGTATTGGCCAATAGGAGGGCGAAATACTATAAAAAGGGTATTACGGAATTGTATCCGATGTTGTCCAGCAAAACCAAAATTAATAGAGCATGTGATGGGAAATTTACCACAACACAGAGTCTAAATAGCACGACCATTTAGTAATTGTGGAGTTCACTATTGTGGACCATTCAAACTGTATCAGAAACGAAGACGAGGAGTTGTTCCTCAAACGGGATACCTGGCTATTTTTGTTTGTTTTGCCACAAAGGCACGTCATTTAGAATTGGTTCTTGATTTAAGCGCGGAATGTTTTATAAATGCATTTAAGCGTTTTGTCGCACGGCGAGGAAATGTGTCAAATTTATACTCAGACAATGCCACCAATTTTGTAGGTGCCAAAAACGAATGGGAAAAAATATCCAAGGTATTGCATTCTTCCGAATATAAAGAACAATTTCGACATGTTTTGATCGAGTGTAATACACGTTGCCACTTTATACCTCTACGTTCTCCGCTCTATGGCGGTTTGTGGGAGGCAGCTGTTAAGGCAGCAAAACATCACCTAAAAAGAGTCGTGGGAAATAATGCGCTTACTTATGAAGAAATGTTAACACTAGTTACACAACTAGAGGCATGTTTAACTTCCCGTCCTTTAGTTCCTATCTCTTCCGATCCTAATGATTACACTACTTTAACGCCTGGTCATTTTTTGATTGGAGAATCATTAAAGGCTAACTCCGAATTGAATGTTGTGAATACAAGTATACATTTATTATCGTATTGGAAACGTATTCAACATATGCTAAGGGGATTTTGGAACCGTTGGTCGAGAGATTACCTTTCACAACTCCAGCAGCGCAAAAAATGGACAAGTCCAGGCCAAGACATTAAAGAAGGATCAATGGTACTTCTAAGAGACAACCAACTTCCTACGCTTAATTGGAAATTAGGAAGAATTATAGAACTTCATCACGAAGCAGATAACGTCGCCCGAGTAGCATAAGTTTGCACTACAAGAAGTGTTAAAGTATCAATGCGGAACTTAGCATTGCTACTATTGGTAACTGAAGAATTTAAGGAGCAAATGTAATTTTTGTGTGTTACAATAATGTAGTTCATGATATATGTTAAAACGTAATCGCTTAAAGGTATAGGCTTCAAGGGGGGCGGAATGTTGAGACTTCTGTGAATGTTTTTTATTATAGGTTAGTTAGAATTAAAATTAGTAGAATTCTTTAACCTTATTCTTGTTATACGCAATAGTTTTAGTCATTTGTATTCAGGAACTGCTGATGCACCTTTTAGGTTTTAAGAACTTGTAAGGCACGTCATCAGGATTTGTACTTCTAAGTAAATTCTGATGCATTTGTTAACTGTAACTTTAAATATGTGTACTCTTGTTATTGGTTAATTTTGAAATAAGAGGGTGTATCTACCCTACCAAAATTTAGTCATATAAATAAGTAATTTAGGAAAGGAACAGAAGTAGTAAAAAGACTATGTAGTGACTAAAAAGATAAATATACTTATGTAAACAAAATATTGAAATAAAGCTACAATTAACAACTTAATTTCGCTTTATCAAACTTAAAAAAGCTTAAGTGTCATCAACTGTCATAAATTTTAATTTTTCGCTATTGTAAACCGTCTTTGACAGTTTTTGCACACTTCTCAACATGAATGTCAAATTATTTTTAAAAGATTTTGAGACTTTGGGGGCTTCCTAGTCTCTCTGTTCGAACAATAAAATGTTGTATTTAACTCGTTCACAAGAATTTGTTAAATAAACTACTATTATTTTTGGAATAGTTATCACATGTTGTATCTTCTAGAATATTTAGAGCAAGTATCTTTGATGATATTATGTCAACAACGACTGTCAGGAGCTGCTTCTAATTTTTTTTGTAATTTGGTTTTATCGAAGGTATTTGTTTGGGCCTTTCACTCATTATTTACACGTCAGTATTTATTGTTACTTTAAAGTTGGTCATTGTTAAATTTTAACAAATTGGTTTATAAAAAAAAAATTATACAAAGGGTATACTCAGTTACTGAACACGTTGAAATAATCTATCTTTACGCAAAAGAAAATCGATGTGCTTTACAGGCGGCTACTGCGTTTAATGCAAAGCATTTGGATAAAAATGTTAGCGATGTTTACGTGCGAAATTTTGTGTGGTAATTTGAAGCTACTAGTTCTCTATCAAATATCAAGGCACCCAAGGGTTCAGCAAACCTTCATTCTGTAACATTAGCTAGAGTCGATGCGCGTCCTTTGCTTCAGCAACCTTCTTTTACAAAAATATTCAAACTAAAATACATTTAAAATTAACAAAAGATCACCGCCCAATTATAAAGAAAACATGAAATAATAGAGAAATAATTTGTTTGATTGGATAAGTTTCGTTAACATACCGGCCGCCTTAAAATCTTATGATTTTAATATATTTTTATGTATATACGATAATAAATGATTAACTGTAATAAAAAATAAAAATAAGCAAATAGCAACTACAAAATACATAAGTATACGAATACGCACTTCACTCTTGTGGCAATGCACAAAGTTTAATTACAGGTCTTTTTATTAGAGTTCCATTTCTTATTCGCAGCATAGTCGCTCTGATTACACCATCTTGAGATTTATGCACTTTGACCACACGCCCTAACATCCATTGCAAAGGGAGCAAGTTCGGTTCTTTCACTATCACTAACGATTTCACCTTGACAAGTTCAGGTAAGTGTTTGTACCATTTCGTTCTTTTTTGAAGTTTGGGAACCACTTCTAAACTCCAAGGACGCCAAAAACACTGCACTAATCGTTGAATGCGTTGATATAAAGACAATCGATCAAAATTACCCTCAGATAGCGCACAAAAAAGTCTTCCAATTTAAAAATGGCTTGGTGTTAGGGGAATGTGGTCATCAGAATCACTGGACAAAGGTGATAAGGAACGCGAGTTTAACACTGTCTCAATTTGAATTAACAATGTACAAAAATCCTCGTAGTATTGCCTAATATCTGTTTTAAATGAATTTTTATAGATTTAATACCACTTTCCCATAGTCCACCTTGATGAGGAGCTCTGGGTGTAATAAAGTTCCATTCGATTGCCTAATTTGCTACGTACTTTGAAATTTCATCTTTATTTTTATCGTCATTTAACATTTTGTACATTTTTTTTGTTTCACTTGCGGCGCCTACGAAATTTGTTGCATTGTCTGATAAAATAGATATTGGCTTACCGCGACAACCAATAAATTGTTTTGTTTGAATGGGACCGGTGTAATCAAGACCTACTTGTGCAAACGCTGGAGAACCCGCCTGTAAACGTTTACTTGGTAAGTTACCCATGAAAGGATTATATGATTCGGGGTTAGCTTTGAAACATTTCACGCAGTTACGAGTGATTTTCTTGGCTGTATTTTGCGCGCATAACGGGCAAAATGATTGCCGCTAACAGATGTTGAGCTCCGCAATGTAGGTACTGCTCATGATAATTTTCAAATTAATTTTGTTAGTGAGTGTTCTTTTGAAAGCAAAATTGGAAATTTTGTATCGATAGAATAATTGGGAGTTTTGAATTCTACCTGATGATGCCTACTTTATCTAAAAAAGGATTAAAGACTTGAATTGTTCTTTAGATCCTTTCCGGTGCTGACATTTTGGTTCAAGTTCAAAAGCTTCGCTTTGACACAGTTTTATTAAAAAGTCTAAAAAACCTTGCAATTCAACAGTACTTAAAGAGTTTGTAATGATTTAGAGAGTTTTGAGTTTTTTGCAAAACGTAACATCCGAGCAACAACGCGTTTTAATTTAATTAACTTTGAAAATTTATTAAATATATTTGGAACTTCTACTACTATTAAACTTCCAAAATACTAGAGTTTGTCTTAAGCTCAGAATTATGATAAACTTCGGTTTTAAGAATTTGCTGCTTATTCCAAGTTTCATTTATAGATAATAAGAATGTGGACCATTCCACCACAATGGATTATTTAATAATTCTACAGTAGATAGCCCTCGAGAAATTAAGTCGGCAGGGTTTTTTGAGATGGTACGTAATACCAATCATTTGGAGATATGATTTCTTGAATAGCAGCTGTTCTGTTAGCTACAAACACTTTATATTTATTTGGCGCGGAATGCAGTCAGTTTAAGACAATTTTGAAGTTTGTCCATAAGAACATTTTGTTAAATTGGATTAAAAGTGTTTATTTAACCTTTTCGGTTAGTTGTGCTAAAAGTACAGAAGCAGATAACTCTAATCGGAGAATTGTTGTATTGCGCAAAGGTGCAACACGTGATTTTGAACATAATAATTGAATAAAGACATTGTTGTAAGTTTCAATGCACCTAATTTAGCTACAAGATCTATAAGCCCTTGAACTCTTGTCACTAAATCCATGCATTTCAATGGTATTAACATTATAAGAAATTACACATCTAACTATTTTAAATTTGTGAAAAGCTCGCCTTTGAATTGATTCCATTCGCAATTTAGAATCTCAGGAATTCTTTCATCCCAAGAAAGTTTTATTTGCCACAATTGTTGTAATAATAATTTTTCTATAATGATAATAGGCGAAAGAAAACCTAAAGAGTCAAAAAGTTAAGCCACCGTTAAAAGAATGGCTCGTTTATAATTTGTTGGATTTTGAGGAGTAATTCAGAAATCGTATCCTATTGTATTGTCTAACGCATTCTATGTTATGCGCAGATATTTGGGTTCTCTCTATTGCTTATTGGAATAGTATGGAAAGATGAGTTCTGTTCAGTATTGCTACACAATATACTTAAATTATTCGATAAAAATTTTCGAATGCGTTTAACAAGATACTTATTAATTCATTTTTTATTTGAATCAATTCTTCAGCCGAATCAGCTCCTGTCAAAAGATCGTTCTTATAAAAATCGGACTTCAAAACAGACGAAGTTCTAGGCAATTCTTTTAATATAATTCTGCTAAATACTGTAAACATTTGGTAGCTAAATAGCTAGCACTGGCAGTGCCATAAGTTACAGTGTTTAATTCGTACGTATTTAACCCGTCAGCACGCGCGCATCTATTTCTGACGCAAGCACGTGCGCCGGGTAAATTTTACCCACTATGCAAAAGAGCAAGAAATAGGCTTGAAATGGTTCACAATTAATTAAATAATATATTGCGCAAAAACTCAAATTTATTCAAAAAACTTAGACAAAGTACAAAGAAAATTAAAAAAAAATAAATGAAACAAAGAATTACGAGTATTACTCAATATCAATCACTAACTTCCTCCGGCTCTATCGATTGCAGATAGTTCTGTGATTTTTCCAAGCACGTTTTGCACAAAGGATTGACGTGCTCTTTGCAAATTAGTTTGTCACAATTCATACACGCATCGTCCTTTTTGAACTTTTTGACGTTTTTGTGCAGGCTCCTCACTGGTCTTATCTTTAGAACTAATCATCTGAATAATTAACTTTAGATTAGACGGCAGTGTATCTATCAATCTACGATTTTGCAACTGGTCATAAGTGAGTTTCAAAGCTATATCCTTCAAAACATGTCTGCGTGATATAGGCTTATCGTCATTCATATTGGCTCTATATATAACCAAGGCATTTATTGCTGCCATATTCATATACCCAAAAAAGACGGTAAGAGGCCATCAACGAAATTTTCTAGATACAGAATAATTGCCGCATAACTCATCTACAGTATCTACTCCGCCTTTAGTAGAATTGTAAAAGGAAATCATCTCTGGTTTCTTTTTGTCTCCTGTGTCGGGATGAATTGTGGCATCATGATGCATCGTTGAAAGCAGTACAACTACTTTTCCTTTTTTGGGAATATATGATACAAGTGTCATATCTTTGATGAATCCAAACAAGCTTGAACTGACTTCTCTTCCTTTTGTAACAATGAATTCCTTGGGTATTTCGGCTTTATTTTTTCTAAGTGTTCTGACACAAGTTATTTTGTGATCCTTTAGTAAAATTTGAAATAAAGGAATACTATTGAACCAGTTGTTCAAGGTTTTCTTCCGGATTGACTTATGTAATTTGTCATATGTAGCACAATATCCGATGGTTTATTACTACATGCATGTGGGCCTTCTGGTTGCTTTCCGGCATATATTTCAATGTTTGCAGTATAATATGTGTTTGCATCAGACAACAAGAATCTTGATTCCATATATTGCTGGTTTGCTCTTTATATATTGCCGGAAACTGCAACGGCCCCTAAATGGCTCCAATTTTTCATCGATAGTTACGTATGCGCCCATCGTATAATTCGCTTGAAAATTTCTCTGGAACAAATTTGAAACTTCCCTGATTAGTGCCAACTTATCGCTTTTTTTTCTTTCTGACCTGTCGTGGACATTGTCAAATCTCACGGTTCTTGACAGAAAAAGAAATCGCTTCATGGACATTGTTGCAATAAATATATTGATACCGCTCCCATCACTCGACCACAAATCTTTTTACATTTAGTTTACATCCTTTTAGTACACCTGCATAATATAAAAGTCCCATTCAGGCTTTGATTTCAGTTAGATTAGTTAGTTCCGCATCTCGTTGTCTTGAAAACCGGTGTCTAATTTTTTCAATATATATATTTGTGCATTTCATAACAAGGTCTAATATTTTTTTATCTATCATGCAATTCCATGCATCAATTGGAGGATTTGCATTTCTTGCGTTTCCTTGTGGACCAGCTGCTGAACGAATAATATTATATGAAGGAGTGCGACCACATCTTAGTGGAGTTTTGCTCCATATTGTACCATATTTTCCTTTGTAACCAGATAATAACGACTGACTAATTTGCAAATTGCTTTCGGAATCAGAATCAGCTGCAAGGTCACTAACAACAGTTTGATCACTATCAGTTTGATGGTCACTTTCATACAGTTCATCTACCTCAGAATCATCAGTTTCACTCACTATTACCTCATCATCAACGTCGTCGTCTTGAGAAAACATATTGGCTACTACTTCACGCAATTCATGCTCAGATAATGGCCGTTTCCAATCACAACGCGATGTAGATGGACCAGAATTCATTTTGCAACTAGAAGAACATATTGCATTCAAAATTCAATAAATAAAACAATGCTTTTACAAATTCCTTACCTCTGCGCGTAGCAAAATATGTTCCTGAGAAACAATTGAAAACACTTCGGTTAGTAGGCGCGCGTGGGTATAAAATACCCAGACAATGTTTAAGCTTCAAGTGTGACGACTCAGGGTAAATTTGGATTATCTCGCCAAATGATTCTTTGAAATTTTCTTAGGTACGGATGAATAAAAATCTGGCGGTACATTTTCTCAATGTCCCCCAGGACAAAATTATGTTGTCTAAAGCGTAAAAGTTTCTTTATTCTTGAATTCAGTGACTAAATATGCTAAATGTTAAATATTGAAGCGTTTTCAAAGTAATTGTAAACTTTATAACAATAAAATATAAAAAATGTTTGAAAAAAGTGGAGGTCAGTTTTCGAATTCAGTCGAAAGTATTAAGAAGACTTGTAGGTTTAGAAAAATAAAGTGTGCCAAGTACAAAAAAATAATAGAACATTGTAAGCTTACGTGTTTTTATACAGACAAATACTGTTAGTATTTAAAAATAGTTACAATAGATTCTAATTTGGGGAAACGATTCACTGTCTTGAGAACCTAATTTTTAACTCAAATTGCACAGCGTTTTTAAACGCATATGACGTCAATTTGCGAATGGCAACACGACTAATTTTAAAATAAGCATAAAATAAGCTTCGCACTTTCACCATTTATGGCGTTTTGCTTATCGTTTTCAAGTGACAGCAGTGTCACATTAATTTTTGAACGTTCAAATGCAAAATGTCGATGAGTTTTTGGTGTTAAATGTTGTAAACGACATTGACAATACTGAAATCATTTTTGAACCGTTACTGAATCTACGACTACGTACTAATTATTCGAATAAATTATAACATAGTTTCATTTACAATTTATATTTACATGGCGTTATAGCTACTAGCAGCATTGCGATTCGTTGCTGAAGGTAACTATCAATTAGATGTAGGAAGCAATCGTACTGTTCCACTTAGGCATCCTTCCGTATCAAGATTGGCACATAAAGATAAATTGTATGCAGTCACATCAAGTTTTAGGGTAATTCATGAGCAAAAAGTAAAAATAATTATGTATATGTTACGATTTAAATTTCATTTTGGTAAAATTCAAGCTGATGTGTAAGGAACTTTCCATTCACAGTCGTGTTTGCAATTAATTTTCATCTTTTTTAAATAATTTTTTTGCTGCAAGAGATAATTCTGCGTATCTATTGCATTTCATTTTCGGCCTTGCCGTTGTTTACTTTTGTTGTGGTTTGGTAAGTGTAGATTTTTCTTCTGCAAACATCCGCTATATTTAAATCTTTTTAAGAAGTTCCCTCATGTAAATTTTTATTATTAAAGATTTGTGAGAACCTAATGGTTCACACGTGGGTTTGAGTGCTACACGTCTTATATTTTTTAGCTTGGTTATTCCTATTATTATTCTTCGCTAGAAGGATTCTACTACGTTTTACTGTTTTAGCGCCGTCTTTCTCTTACATTAAGAAAGCATATTCATGCCGTAGAATTACGTGAATAAGTTATTGTCTTTTTAGGCGTTACAAAATTCTCATTTAAATAATGAAAAAAAAGTGAAAGAGAACGTTTGTCTATCTCTGTAGGCGTTTAAACTTTTAATCCGAAAAACGCCACTTTAAAAAAATCCGACTTTACGTTATAAGTAAAATATTAAAAAAATTATTTTCTAAAGAAAATTGGTAGTTATTTAAGTTGATATATCAAAATTTAATATAAAAAGAAACAATATACCTCATATCAAAAGATTACCAAATACAATAATGGCAAAAACTTTAAAATAGAGCTCTGCGCATAATACTGAATTGTAACCGTTATACTACTATTCAACTTATGTTAAATAGTTTAAACTTCTTAAGTATAAAACTACATATTATCTTAAGCATACTATTATTCATATTTAAAATTAAACATAAGCAAGTACCAGAGTATATATCTACATCTGTTCAATACAATATAAACATTTATTACCACAATACTATATCAAAAAAATTACTTTCATGCAAATATCTGTCATAGGGCTATAGCCACACTAAATAATGGACTAACCATTTTTAATAATTTACCGGAAAGCAGAAAAAATTGAAATAATAACTTTAGGAAAACATGTCTTATGTATGTAAAAGAACAAATGTAATTTAATTTATTTGTAGGGATAGTATATTTAATTTTTTATTATATAATAGCCAAAAAAACTACGACTTTTAGCTAAAAACATACAAAATGTAGTCCGATCTTAAAATAAATTATAGTCGAAATCTGCAAAACAAAAGAATAAAAAACTTGAAAAACTTGCGTATAAAAACTTTGCAAAACAGGTTTTTCACAAATTACGCTTTACACGATGCTGTCTTATACCCAAATCAAAATCAGTAAAGTGAAAACAAGAACTGTGTTAAGTTTTATAAATGTATTTCAAAAAAAAAATTATCGGTAATTTTTGTTAAACGTAATTTGGTATTTATTTATACAAATAGAAGTTTTTGGTACAGTAAAGTTAAATACACCATAGACAATTGTTAAAGTTAATAGCATTTGCCAAGTGTAAGTAGCGTAAGAACGTAGTTTTGTATAGTTGATAACATTAGTAGAGGATGATGTATCTCACATTTCAATCGATAAAAGAATGTATTAGCACAAAGTATTAGGTAGAAGCAAACCTAATGGTTTATTATTAATATTGTTTACATAATTGAATGAAGCTTAGACAAGGCTGACGACCATAGCAGCATTTTTGGAAATTGATTTTCATGGTTCAGATTCGAATACATCCAAATTCTCTGGTATTAAAATTTTGTTTTGAAGCAGAACAGATTGATAATCATCACTTTCAGTATTGATATGACATGAAATAATAAAAAATTGAATTTTACAGCTGCAAAAGCTTTACAGTGTCTCGTCTTTTTAAAAAGAATGTTCATTCTGTTTAATTTTGTCATACCTAACTGTTTTGAACTTTATGTAAAATGTCTTTAATTTACATAGTCTCTTTATATTCTGTAAAAACTTAAAAGAAAACATTTGCCATTATAGCTCTATTGACAAAAAACAACTTTAGTGGCTCTAACGTTATTAAATTTATTTGACCTATAAGTTATTCTTATTACTATTACTAATAACTTTAAATATACATTCATTCAATGATTATAAACATTAATAAGATTAATTCAAAATGCCTTTGTTTTTAAATCAGCAGAGCAATAAATTCTTGAGTATTATTAATAAAGGATTTGGAAACACAAAGTTTAATATTGTTGATATCATACGTTCAACAGTTGTTTCAACCATAGTCGTTACCTATAGTAATTGATACCGATATAAGTAAAACTATCGTGTAATTGTAGTTTACTACTATTCGCACACATATCTTTAAAAACAAACCTTTTATGACAATAGCATTATTATCTAAACATATAAAGTATGTAATAAACAATACAAAAAACATAACAATAGCACAGATAATTAAAAAAACAGCTAACACGACACCTGACGACATATAAATACAAGCAAAGTACTCAGAAGTGCGTACTCTAATGAGAAAAGTTAAGTCTGAAGAGGATAAAATTCACAAAACAAAAAGATTCAAATGTCGCCGCTTATTCGTTTATTACAATAAAAATTTTATCAAAAAAAGTTATATTTTTTGCTACGCTTTCTTTACACATACTACCTTTATTAAAGTTTCTTAGAAGCCTCAAAATATTAACACAGTGTCCTTAAATTAGAGTTTTAGTGGGGTTCACACGTGGGCAACTTATTATTAAGAAATACATAAAATATTACCGAGAAATAGTGTTTAAAATAAAATATATTTAATTTATGCATTTACTTTTATTCTATATAGACTTTATGCATTTACAAGTGTTAAGTACAAATTTGGCATTATTAAAATTAAATTTCTTTATTAATTACAAAATAAAAGTAGTAATTTTAATAAATTTCTTCGTGTTGCAAGCAACCTTTGCGATTTAAAGCAGTTAAAGTATTGATTGTACTTTCAGGTATTATATTTCTAATACTTAAAAGATCAATAAAAAATTGGAATTTATATAATTAAATCGATGTTAATATGGTTTTAAATAATTGCTATGGTAGTTACAGTAGTTTATGCTTATTTGTTTACCTATGTGGTGTTACAAAGTAATTTGTGTTTCCCCTATTTACAATTTTACCTCCTATTTTTTACGTTTATATTTACATTCATTTTTCCTCCTCGCCTCTTAGCTCCTCCTTCTCTATACTGCTTCCATCCACTTCGCTCTTTTTCCGTTTTCTTCTAAGATTTCCTCTAGTTTCTTAACCTCTACTCTTAACTCCCTAAATTCATGTTTATGTGTTTAAAGTCCTCCGTCTCTTCTCCACATAGTCTGCACATCTTTTCTTCCTGTTATCTCCAGTATTTATTTCTTAACTCTTCGTTCCCACAGCTGAACCTTGCTATCATTTTTTCTTCTTTATTTTGTTCCCTTTAGATATTCTGGAACCCCTTCTCCTTTGATATTCTTATAAATTACATTTGATCTGCCTTCTTTTATTTTTGCCCATCTTTCCTGCTTTTCTATGTCTCTATCTTTCCTTATTATTTCCTCTCTTAACCCTACTCCCGCTTCCCTTAATCTCTCTACTTCTCTCGCGTTTCTTTTATAATATTCTTTTCTACCATCCTGCCCGTACTTCACTCTTCCTCTCGTTCCAACATTCTTATAGTATTTTGCATTCGGTTCTTTCCCTCAGTTACTGTATTAACTACATTTTTTTTAATTACAAGGAGCAACTTAAATTTTGCACAACAAATATGAGTATATGGTTAGCTATTGACAAGTTTGCTTAAAAAAATTGAGAAAGATGTACGTAGCGATACGAGCGTAGTGAAGCAGGAGCAAGTGAAAAATAGGGCTTGAATGTGTGGTATTGGCCCAATTTTTTGACTCATTCAAAAAATCTAAAGTTTTTACTTTTATTTTAACTTGAGCTTTGTACACTTCACCTGTACGTATCTAAGCGGCTAGAGACAGTTTGTAACTTTTTTGGAGCTAAAAAGACAAAATAATATATTCAAGGTTTCACATTCACCGGCTGTTCTCGGTTTCTTGTAAATTTTTAACGTAGTCATTTTGCGTTCAGCCGGAACAAAAAAAAGAATAAACGAAAAACACACATACAAAAATGAAACTAAAGCGCCACCACATTTTTAATACGGATCTAGTAAAACTTGGAAAAAAAAAACTTAAAAGGCTTTAAACTAATTCTATGATTTAATATAATCACAAAAAAAAATAAGCAAGACCATCTAAAAGTTTTTTTACTTCCATATGTCCAGCAAAAATTATGGCGTGGTGTTGACGTATTACGTCTTTGCGAAAACCTTTAAGTAGATATATTTATTTATTAACTTTAGTATAGCACGTCAGAATTTTGTAGTGCTTGTATTTATCTACTTTTGATGGACGGGAACGAATATTACGAACATTATCTTGAAATCTTTGCTAACCAATGATATTGCAAAACAATTCAGCTTTTTTGGATCACACTTAAAAAATAAGGCATTTAACGATAATGAAAGATGTTGTAGTTTGTAAGTATCATCTTATGGTTAGCAAGTGAATTATGCTTATGCATTCCATTTTCAGGTGCTTTTAAAAAAGTGTTACCTGAATCAACTACTGAAATTAAAAAATATATAAAGGACTGGTTGAAATATGCAACACAGCGGTTAGCATACCAACATAAGAGACGGGCAACAAATAATGTTTAGTTTAAAAGTTTTGTAACAGTGTAAGCGTTCTTCTTTATTTTTATTTTTTATTTTAAAATGCATAAAATCAGAAAAAGAAAGGAAATAGTTGATCGTAAACAATTTTATAGGCGCGCTAGAAAAGCAAAAGAACATATTTACAATAAATCCGATGGTGAACAACTTTAATACAATACCTCATGTTCTTTTGAGTTTCCATCAAATATAGTATTGGAACGTAATGATTTACCTGTTCGCCTAGATGAAATGTGTGAAAATGTTTCAAGCTCAGTGGATTCAGATTATTCTATATCGTTGTGCAAATTTGTTAATAATACTGAAAAATTAGATTTAAGTCATAATAATTATACTCCTGAAAAACATCTAGATATTATATTTGAGATCAATGACGTTGGTATCAATAATGAAATTTCTGATAAACCAAATATTTGTGCAAAATTAAAGCACTGGGAAACTATAAAACATAATATACCACGTATAGCAGTTTCTGATTTATTACATATTTTGGCACCTTTCCATCCCGAATACCTTTGGACAGTAGAACACTGTTAAGAACACCACTCCAAGTAAAAAGCAAAATATTGAATAATGGCGAATACTGCCACTATAGTTTGATTAACAGTTTAAAAATTTGTTTATCACAGCATAAGAGTATACTTACAAGTCAGGATAAATTTTAAATTGGTTTTAATATTGACGGTCTTCCTCTATTCGAAAGTTCGATTGCTCAACTGTGGCCTATATTAGGTCAAATGAAAATTTTTTATAATCTACCATTTGTAGTGGGATTTTTTTGTGGCTCTTCAAAACCTGATCCTTTATCACTTTTTATAGACGAGTTTATAAATGAATCATTACAAGCCGTAAATGACGGATTTGAGTTCAATAACAGTATGCATCAATTAGAGATCCATAGTTTTGTTTGTGACAGTCCTGCCAGAGCTTACATCAAATGTGTTAAGTCGCATAATGGATATGCTTGTTGTGATAAATGCACAGAATATGGCGAATACTTAGGAAGAGTTGTGTTTAAAGGTATATCATCTGCGCGAAGGACAGATTTGTCATTTCGTTGACAACTAGACGAGGAACACCATTTAAGAAATTCTCCATTACTTCGTCTACCGATTGGACTAGTAACACATTGTCTTTTAGATTATATGCATAATGTTTGTGTTGATGTTCAGAAGAAACTTCTGAACACTTGGCTATCTGGTCCTTTGAAGGTGGGATTAAGTGGTAGGGCATCACAAGAAATATCTGATCAATTACTCTTCTTAGGCAGTTATTATATTCCAACAGAGTTTAATAGAAAACCTCGCTCACTTAATAAATTGCCTCGCTGGTAGGCAACTGAGCTAAGAATTTTTCTACTTTATTTATTTATTATTGTTACGTTCTTATTTATTATTAACTAATTTATTTAAACGATTAAAACTACGTTTACTTATTCTAGAAATATATACACTTTTAAATTAACCGAACTAATTAAATCTAATAATAATATTTAATAAAAAACACTTACACTATAATTTATATCACTTAAGATAAGATAACGTCCTCGGATTTCACACTTGTTTACACTAATTATCACATACACGATTATTCTCGATTTATTTATGTAGACACACACGTGCTAACGATTTATTTTCACTTGATAATCTTCTTAATACAGCTGCATTCGCGTTTCGACAATAACTGACCTACGATTTCCATGTTCGGCATTTATAGACATCGGCGAATCCTTCTCGAATCCTTCTCGAACGTTCCCCACTTTTCGCTATATCTTTCAGACAGCTTCTAGAAGGCTCTTGCGTTTGCAAGTAATTTCTTGAACGTTTCACTGCCCCCTTCTTTGGACTGTTCTGTCCCAGAACAGGAGACTGGATGCGACACCGGTAAAAGGGATCGTGGCGATAGCGGCAGCTTCCTCCATGTCGGCAACTTCCTTGACCATAAAAGTAACAGTCAATGGACTTTTCCTGACCCAATACTCTCCTCGGTTGGTAACTACAGACCAACACTTGAATGCCTGTTCCTCGAAAGACGACCTCCAACATGTTTCGAACTGTCCTCCAATTCAGTTGGTCTAAGCCACAACCAAGCTTGGGTACTGCCAACTTCTTAACATGATGGAACTCCATTTGTCTCTTGAGACTCCATAATGTTCGCCACAGATCTTTGTATAACGGCTTGACACGTGAGTATTTCTTGGTGACCAGATAGAAAACGAAGCGTCCGTCACCACGTAGTCCTAAAACCTTTCCGACTGCCGGTTGCTGTCTTCGTAATTCATCGTCCGTGAGTAGGTATTTCGTCGCCCGTCGCTGTTCGAAGTCGTACTGTTACTGGTGATGTCTTCTCGTTTTCCAATAAGATGTCAGGACGAATGATGGTCTTCGTCGCTCCCGTGTCAACCAGTAACTGGACGCTTCTCCCATTGATCTTGCCATCGAGATAAATGCTATGCAATTGCTCTCTAGGCGATGCCATTTGGATTGTAACCTCCGGAGTTTGACTAGATGAGATTACTTTTTGTTTCTTTCGCTCGCCTCGTTCCAAATTTTCGAGGGCTCTTCTAGTCCTCTTCTTAGGTTTGGTACGATGCCGTCGTACATGGCCTATTTCATCGCAGTTCAAAGCTGTCACTCCTCTTTCCCGAAGTATTCGTCGCGCTATCTCCTCGATGCTTTCCAGTGTCTGCGCGGGTACTTCTGTAGCACAGCAGAGTCTATGACCATCTCGCTGCGATGCTTGTTTTGCTGCTTCAAACTCCAAAGCATGCACCAAAGCGTCATCCAATGTCTTCGGTCGAGCTAACCGGAGAGTCTGCTGTGTTTCGCTGTCTCGGAGGCCATCTACGAAAGTTTGAATAGCTAACTGCTCCAGGAAGGTATCCGGTGCTGTAGGATACGCAAGCCGTGTTAATCTGGCGATGTCAGCCTCATACTCTTGAAGACTTTCGGCAGCTTTTTGAACCCGACTTTTAATTTGAGCTTGATAGACTTGTTGAAGATAGGCATCTCCATATCTCATTTCTAATCGTAAGATTAAGAGTTCGTAATTTTCTTGCAGGTGGTCCGGAACAGTTTGTAAAAATTCCAAGTGCTTCTCCACATAAGGACACTATTAAAGACGTCGCTTTCTGCTTGTTGCTCCAACCATTAGCTGTAGCTGTGGCTTCAAACTGCTTGTAGTAGGTAGACCATGGAATTTTACCATCAACATTTGGTGGTACAACTTTGAACTTGTGAATGTTTTCTTCTCGATGATCCATTATTAAATCTTCACTCGTGACGCTTCCTTCGCCGTGACAATTCAATCGACTTATTTTTTCTTCAAGCAGTTTCATTCTGTCTTCTAGTTTGTCCTCTATTGCTTCCATTTTCTCATTCATAGATTCGCAAATTTCTTCTCTTAAATTTAACATGTCTGCTTGAGTTTCCTCTTGAACCATCTTGATTTGATTTTCTATGCTCGTTCGTATTTCTTCTTTTAAACTTCTAGAACTTTCCTCCATTTTCTGAGAATGTTCGAAGAGTTTTTCTTCTATTTTTCTTGAATTTTCTTCCATTTTTGGAATTTTCCGTCAGTTTTTCTTCAATTTTCTGTAAATTTTCGTGAAATTTTTCTTCCATTTTTCTAGAATTTTCGGACAGTTTTGCTTCGATTTTCTGTGAATTTTCGCCCATTTTCCTATTATTTTTTTCCATATTCTTATTCATCGATTCTTGACCATTTTTTATTGATTCAAGAAATTCAAATAGCTTTGCATCCATTTTAACTGCTTGCAAACGCGTCACCGGCATAAATTTAAATATAACACGAATATAAAGTTTAAATACACTACTTTTTAAAACACAAAATTTTAATAACGATCCACTTGTTAATATTAAACCACGAAAACGAATTTAAATAATATCGCGATCACGCACTTGTTCAAAGAAAAAGTTTAATAAACACTATATTAACTTTATAAGTAAACACGCTTATCGCGAATCTTAACAGATATTTACGCAATGAATGTTTTTATCACGGGAGCGATTAGATTACTTAATGATATTTACACTAAAATTCGCGAACGATATCCCACACTGACGCCACTGTTACGTATTTATTTATTATTAACTAATTTATTTAAACGATTAAAACTACGTTTACTTATTCTAGAAATATATACACTTTTAAATTAACCGAACTAATTAAATCTAATAATAATATTTAATAAACACACTTACACTATAATTTATATCACTTAAGATAAGATAACGTCCTCGGATTTCACACTTGTTTACACTAATTATCACATACACGATTATTCTCGATTTATTTATGTAGACACACACGTGCTAACGATTTATTTTCACTTGATAATCTTCTTAATACAGCTGCATTCGCGTTTCGACAATAACTGACCTACGATTTCCATGTTCGGCATTTATAGACATCGGCGAATCCTTCTCGAATCCTTCTCAAACGTTCCCCACTTTTCGCTATATCTTCCAGACAGCTTCTAGAAGGCTCTTGCGTTTGCAAGTAATTTCTTGAACGTTTCATTATTTATTATTGCGATTTATGAACATTATCTGCACGGAATTACTATATTGCTGTCCGAAAAACATATTTCCAAATTTGGTGGTTTAGCTGAAAAATATCTTAATTATTTTGTATTGCATTGCAAAGATTTATATGGTCCAGAATATTTAGTTTATAATGTACACATTTAATCAAAGATGTTAAATTATTTGGTTCATTGGACAATTTCTCTGCGTTTAAGTTTGTAAGTTATCTCGGCTAGTTAAAAAAATTGGTAAACTCGTCAAATAATTCAACTTCTCTGTACATGTATCCCTGTGATTCCAAACTCTTAAATATATTCATAGTATCAAGTTTATGTGAGCACCTGCAAACATGGTGTATTAAAGACATACTTGCCAAGTGCCTTATGTTTCCCAACGAAAAAAATGATAGTTGTGTCTCATTTCCTCTAATTCGTACAATTTGAAACATGAGTAAATTAAGATACCATACTACATGAATTTCATGTATATTTATTCTATAGCAATCATTCATATACTAGAATATAATTATAGAACATTTAAAATGTTTACTGTTTTGTTTTTTTTAATATCGTTTTGTTTTTTATTGACTTTGTTTATTTTAATTAACTATATACAACTTATGTACTTATATACTGTTTGTTTGATAAATTTAGAAATTAAATTTTTATTTGAATCACACTACACATAATTAGGTAGAAAGTAAAGTAAAGAAAGTAAGTTAAAATGACGTCGCTAACCACCACACAATGACGTAATAATATGACGTGATTTCGCTGTGACAATTGACTGTAATTACGACGTTACTATTTCGTCGTATTTTTGGTTATCTGACGTCCCCAATTACCAAATTGCGATATTGTAATGACCTGGCTATGTTAGCTAGGGTATAACACCTATACATACTATTGGTATCATAAACTTTCATTACATTATTACCGCTACGTTTCAAAACACAACAAATCAAAATTTGTTTCTATTGCTTAAATCTTACTTCAATCGTTTTCAAATCGTTTATAAATTATAAAATTGTTTTGGGTTACACCAAAATCTTACTACTACCACTTGTTAATCTATCTATCAGATAACGACAACAAGGAAATTATCCAGAATGAAAACTTGTATTTATTTTTTTTTGTTGGTTTGCAATTATACAGTTATAGCTCTTTAAAGAACTTACCCGATGTTTATTTAATATGTCTATTTGTGTTTCTACATAAGCTTCAGCTTTAGTAATTTTTGCTCTGGCACACTTCTTTGTATTTGTGAGGAATTACACCATTTTTGCTGAGATTTTCGATAAAGTTTACAACAAAGCTATTGCAGTTTACAAATGACTTGCATAAATATTATTATAATTTATTTGGTTTGGTTTTGCACCAATAATTAACTTATTATTATTATAATTTGTTTCTTTTATAGTCAAACAGTGCCAGTGTTAATAAAAACGTGTGACAGACTATAATATAAGTAAAGTTTTTTAATTTGTACTTATTTTAGAAATGATTAAAACTTTTATGCTACTTCTATTTTAATAATCATAAATGTATATGTTATAACAAAATAGATGGTGTTGTTATGTTTTTTATGTTTTAGCAAGACATTCTATATGCATAATTACGTATAATGTAGGTTTTAAAAACTACTTGTACTTGTAAAACAAAAAACACATTCGAAATTTATGCGACAGTTCGCAGTAATATAAAATTATAAAAAGTTTCGAAGATGTTGGTTAATGAGATATTATAGGGTAACCATTAAATATAATGTTGAAAGTGTAATCGCATCTCTAAACTTTAAAGTATTTTTCCGAAAGAAAGTTATATCTAACGTATGTCTAAACTGACAAACTTTTCATGACTCATTTACCCTTGTCTTAAAACATTTTATCCCTTCTAAGTTTTTATAAGAATTTGTAGTTTACGTCTAAATTCGATAAGTGCTCAGCCGATTATTTTTGTTTTATAAAGATACGCAAGAAAATTAGTTTATAAACACGTAGTTATCCGTAATTACGATATTAAGGATTTTACAAAACGTAGTTAGAAACAAAGTTCATTATTAGTTTTATTTCAAATGCTGGTAGTTAATGTTTGTTTGTAATTGCGGCCATTCTAAATGTAAGTACATTAAAAAGTTGTAGTACACCCTTCCAATGAACTTTGTACTACATTTATTTGCAATACCGTAAATTTCCAGATTTGCTTTAGAGAAACCCATGGGTTAACATAAAATAACCCTTAAAACAAAATAACCAGATGTGTTCCCTGGAGATCTCTTTCATGAGTCGTTACAAACGAATCGGATTGTAAAGGAAGCTTGTTTTGTTTTATAAAGTTAAACATTGTGTGCTGACTAGGCGAAAAACTAATTAGAAGCTGGAAAATTACAATTACTTCCTATGTTGTACATTTTCCTGTAAATCACTTAGTTTCAAAAGCTCAATTTACATACGATTTGTTTTATGCAAAAATGTAAAAATAATATTCGAAACAATGAACAAGATTCTAACGCGCTAACTAACGTGAGACTATTTTTTAAAGACGTCAACCCTACTTTATAAACCTCTACTTTGTATTTCATTCGCTATTCGCAACGTTGTTATTTCTTTTATATTAAAGAAAGGTTAGCTCTTACTGAATAAGCGTTTTCGTGGCTTTCAAATACAGTACGCTACAAGAAGTGAATATAAATGGTGCATTTGATTTGCAATCGGAAAAGTCGGTAGTAGTATTAAAATCAGAATATTACAATGCATTAATATAAAAATTTTTAAAACGCTATAACTTATTCTATCGGTGTCAGCAGGAGTTGCCCCACAATCGTTAAATTTTTCCATTTTTACATTTAAGTTTTATATCTCAATTTTCTAATCAACAAAATATATAGAATTGAGGTTAAATATACAACACATAAATGTATAAAAGCATAGTTTTAAAGTATAGAGAAAGTTTAGGTGTACAGGCGAAGAAAACATGTACACTTGGGACAAAAATGAGGGGTGTAACTTTTAGAGATAAATTTTATTGTTCCTCAAGGATCTGAGTTACGAACCCTGCTGATAACTAACAAATTTAAATTTGACTTTCTAAGTTAAGAAGCAGAGGAATCTTTAAAAGAACAATAAATCTAAAAGAAAATTTAACTTACAAAATCCAGCATATCCATTCCTCCAAGGTTTTCACAGAAAACTCCACAGATTATAAATTTTATTGAGTGACTTATTGTTATATTACTTTTACAACTAATTTATTGTGTATTTGAGAGTATTTGCTGTTAAAGCTACACGTAATAAAACGAATTACTAAACTTTGACCAAATTCACATAACAGCAAATTTATTTGTATCATTCTTTAATAGAAAAAGATAAATTTATCGATACTGTAACCAAAGAGTATATAAATACTCTTTGCTGTAACTAATAGTAATAATCATTTAATTTTATGGGTACATGTTACACGTTGATAATAAAAGTTAACTGTATTTATGTGATTCCAAAGTATATTGTGTTATTATAATCAATTTTACAACTTTTATGAAACAAATTAATCTATTAAGCGCTTGTCATTGCTGTTTATACGGTTAATATCATATTATAAAAAGTAATTTGATTTTTATTTTATCGTTGCTGTACTATTTGCAAGAATTAAGATTTGGCCCGAATAGTACAGTAACGGTTAAAAAATGTCAAATAAAAAATTGAAGATACAACTTTAAATGATCCCTAATTTAACATTATCTGAAAAACTAAAATGTAATGATATAAGCCCTAATAAATACGAAAAAATTAACTTTCACTAAAAATTTATAGTTAGTGTTTATGAAAAGACGTAAAATTTAATATTTAAATAATATTAAAAATGTTAATAATAAATGACTTATTTTAGTCATAATGTTTACAACCATCGATTTAAAAAAATGGAGAAATTTATATTTACTAACTTTGAATGCCTTCGTTTTAAATGTAGAAATTCAACATAATCAAAGCTATTACTGTGACACAAGATTTCATTAAGTGCGCGTCTGCACTAAACGGTTTTATTGCTATATGAATTTGTGTTAATCGCTCATAAAAGATTGAGTTTGTTTTAAGAATGTATTTGACATTTAGAAAATAGTGTTTCATGTAAAATAGTGTGCATTAGACTGATTCAAAAAAAATCGATGAATTTTTTTTTTCTTAATTATGTCGAAAATCTTGTGGGAAATGGTAAAAAAATACTGTGAAAGTTAGAGCTCTTAATATTAATATTAAGAGGTGCCGCATCGTAAATTTCAATTTCCCATTTAAATAACATGGGAACGATGTTTTCTTGAATTTTGGAATTTTGTAACACTCGTTAAATGAAATATTTAAAAATGATCAAAACAGATTCTTATAGAAAATTTAACGCTCTACAAAAAAGATCTCTTATAATTTTTTGATATATTCATTTTTTCAAAAGTTATTTAACGTTAAATTTGGATTGGTTTAAAATTTTTACATTTTTCTTATTTTTCGACGCAACCGCCAACTTAACAAGAAAATTTTATAGGACATTTTCTGTAGAAAATTTAATTTTCTATAATTTATCTCTCAAAAAATTTTTGATATTTTTTATAGATCATGAGTTACCTGCAAAAAACTAAACATTTTTGTAAATTAATGTCATTTTACTGCTTGAAATTGAACATTTTATTTACACAAATAGATTTTTAACAAAAAAAATTTTTGTTTATTATAATTAAAGTAATATATATCGTTACACTAAAAGATTTTTATTACAATTGGGCAATTTTTTTCTGTATTCACTTATAACTAGCAATAAGTATTGTAGCTGCTCTTCATTTTTCGTGAAACACTTATTGTATTGTTCAATCAACGCTACACCACCCTCCGCAACATCATTTACGACCATTAATTTCGTAAAAAATTGTACACATTCTTTAAAACTTTCATCACTAGCCCAAGAATTTACATCTTTATCAACAAAGTCGTAAGGTAAATCAAAATCATTAAAAATAGATACAGAATCTATCGCCACAAAGTCACTAATATCTTTGTCTAAGAATGCATTCAAATAGTCTTCTTCAACTTCAAATTTCCTTGCCTTAACTTTCTTTCCTTTCCGACACGTCATATTTACAATCATTTTTTTTTCACTTCAACTTCTACTTCATCATCGAACAATGAAATTATAGCCAGCTTTTCAGTCAAGTACCACAAATGATTAATAATTTTTTTAGTAGCAGCTTTTGAAATTTTAGGATTGACAGATTCGTATCGAATTAATTTTTGCAAAAAAGTAAGATCATGATTTGGAGCGAGAATAGCAGAAGGGGAAGAAAACCATGCTTTTATATAATTCGTAATAATGAATAAGCAAACTTCTCGAAGGCTATTTTTTTCACGAGCACTGAGTTTGAACTCGTCTCTAAAAATAAATATTTTCAGACAATAAATTGCCTTAGCCATCCAACGAGCGTAACTCATAGCTCCTGGGGACTTGAAGGACAGCTTTTCTTTTGGGGCAACTCCCAAAAAAATTAATGAGAGCTCCAAAAATTCTCTATAATCACTTCTTGGATGATATTTCTGAAAAAAAAAGTTAGATTTTATACCATAACTTGATTAAAGCTTATAAATTCATTGAAGATTTCACAAGAAAAATTGTATATTTTCAAACGGATTGCTAATAAAATGAACGGATAAGAAGAGTAACACATAGTTAGTTCTATAAGTTTCTTAAAATAAAAAAATGATTGAAACTGATTTTTAACATTCGAAATGTCTACAAAAGGGAGTATTTGAAAAAATTTAAATGATTGAAAAGAATTCAAAGAATTTCAAAATTTAATTCGTTTTAATCTTTTTCTTTAATCGAGATTTATGGTGCCGTGACAATCAAACCGCGGACTTGTCAATCACGATAATTTGAACGAACGACAATTCAAACGCATAAAAAACAAGCAGAACCTTCCGATTGCTGTCGTTAGGTTAAAAAGTCGTCGGTTGAAGTGACTTTAGAGAAGTATATAGATATGAGCTTAAACCATACCGTAATCTTCTATAAAAACTAATATATCATTAGTTTGATTCATCAAAACGTTAGCAACTATATCATCTTTTGTACCACTCTTGTAGTTCAGTTTGTCAATTGCATCCCAAGAAAGTTTAAATCTATTAAAGAGTTGCACATTTGGACCCGATTGAGTTGGCCAATATACTTCAAAAACACTCTTCAGAATAATTTCAAATATACGACGACATGGTAACCAAATTAACTCACGGCCTAAAGCTCTCTCCTACAAAAAAAATTATATCATAAAACTGAAATTAGACACAAAAATTTTTCGATCATAAAGTACTCTCTAATGCTTCGCATTATGAGTTGTGCAATAAACTAATTTTTTTATTTTAAACTTTTTGACAAAAACTTAATTAAACAAAAGAAACGTCTTCATGAATTCTTATTTCTTAATACACAGAAAAAAGTTTACTTGAGGCAAAAAAAATTGTTTAAAGACTTGAGTTGTTTTGGAGCAAAGAAAAAGTTTTCTTGAAACAAAAAAAATTTCATGGCTCAATAAATTCCTACTTTACCCAGGATATTTTAATTTTAGCTCTTAAAAATATTTTATTGAGCCAATAAAATTTGATTCTTTACCCAAGGAATTTTTCTTTCTGTGTAAGTTAGCCTTCTTTGATGATCTATTTTCACAGATACCACACGGAGAGAAAAATATTATCGGAATCACTATCTAATTTAGCCAATTTAGCTATACAGATACTCGCTTTGACAAAACACTTGACTAACTCAACGATACGTCATTTGAGTATATTTTAGATAGTGATTCTGATCATATTTTTCTCTCCGTGTACAATAAAAATGGAAGATGGCAATTCAGATTCAATCGCAATTTTTGAAAATGGGCATTGTTTAAGCAATTTTCTGTGAGACTGTACCGATATTTGATTTATCTCATTCAGTACAATGTGAAAACGGACAACTCTGAGAAAAGAGGACAATCTTGTTTCGAGAAATTGATTTTTTGAAAATTCTTAACGATTTGATTTCATAGCTGATGAAATTAATATTTTTTTTCAGAGTTATTCTATCATAAAACAAAGCCTTCTTAATGTAAAAAAAGTTTTGTGACAAAAAATGAACAGTTTCTTCTTTCGGAAGTTCAGATTTCGAGTTGAAAACTTGTCAATTTTTTTTTACAAAAAATTATCTTCCACATTAATAAAGAAAATTTTTGAAAAATCAAAGTTCTGAAACGAAAGATCATCTTTTCGTCTCAAAAGTTATTATTTTCTAGCAACACAGTATAAGAATGGCAGATCTGAGTACGAGAATAATATTGCATGCAATTATTGAATAAATCGTGAATCGTGAAATTCCTATTTCTGATTTATTTTTAAGCCTACAAATGTCAGCAAAATAAAATTGTTTTAAAAGAAAATAATAAATAGCATTATTAGAAAATTTATCATAACAAAAACAAATTTGAGAAAATTCTAAAGTATCTAAAAAAAATATACTCCAAAATTTGTTTGGATTTGCTTTTACTCCAAAGAAATTTGTCATTTGAATCTGAAAAGGATCAATTTGAGGAATTGATATTTTAAGATTATTCGCAAGATTTACCTGTATTTGTGGCGGCGGTATCAAAGCACATTGCTTTTACGTAACGACTAACACCCCAATCGTTAAGTGTTGAATAAACAGCCGATGCTTGATCGATTCCAGTTCCAGAACTCATTTTTGGAACTCCAAGCAATTGTTCTTCACCTGATGATGTAAGAATAATCGGCAGTCTATCCACGGAATCCGACCCAACAATGTCACTGAGGATTTTACCATCCCAATGAACAACGTAGTTATCGTTTAATTTTAAATTTTCTTTTAATTCTTTAGCAATATCTTCTCTTAAAAGTATCCGCTTTCGTTGAATAGCTCAAATTAACATTTTGAAGATCAACTCCAGCACTCTTCAAAGCAGCAGCTAAAATATAAGTAGCATTTCTGCTACTTACGTTTGCGCGATCTAACGCCGCGACAAGTTCAGGTGTCATAATATTAATTTTCGGAGTTTCTACTGACAGCAGAAGCTCAGCTTCAAAATTAGAAATATTTGATGTCCGACTTATCGTTGATTGCGATAATAGTAGACCTTGACTTGATGGAATGGTGCAAGTGTCTGAGAGCACGTCAGGATCTGGAATTTATCATAACATTGCAAATTTTATTTTATGGATAGTGTAGTTTTATTTTTAATTATGAAGTTCAACAAAAATTCTCAACATTTTTCAAAATGTCGGTATACAGAATAAGCTCGACTTAAAAAAATTTGTTTTTAGAATTTTAAAAAAGATGTAAAATAGAAAGAAAACTTTCTTTTAGAAAATTTAAGGATAAATAAAAAATGTCGATGTTTCTTATAAAAAGAAGGAAAAATTAATTCAAAATAGTAACCATCGAGAAGCTTTCAATATTTCCCGGGAATTAACAAAAAACAGTGACAATAGCTTTGGATAATTTTGATAAATATTTTTATAAAATTAATTTTTTTGAAAACTTGTTAAATAAATTTGAAATTAGACTTTGTCCTTTTGATTTTTATGAGATATGTATCGAAATTTATAGAAAGTAATTGCATTAATGTATGAAAAAGTTAACAATGAAATGAGATCTATTTGGACCGAAGAAACTTTTTGATATTTTACTCTATTTGTCAATGATCAGTATCTAAATGAAAGATCATCAAAATAATAAAAAAATTTATTTGAAAATCAAAGAATTTAAAGTTTCTAAATATAAATTTATTATTTTATATTTAAATTTAATACATACTTTCATCGTCTAGTTCCATCATTTCATCACAATTTTCATTCAAGTTTTGGGAACTTTCATCGAAAAAACCACGTCGATTTGGCAATCTTTGTGCTTTCAAAAATTCCTTTTGCTTTTCACTAATATTTTTTTGTGCATATTTGTGAGCAATGTCAAAAATCCCTTTCAGCTTAATTTTAAAAGCATTTTCATTTTTCATTTGGGTAGGAGATTTTTTGCGTTGGGAACTACGTTGTAAATTTCTCCATTTTTTAAACATTCCTAAAAGCTTATTGACGGAATTTTGAGTAGCACGAACTGGGATTTGGGCTTTGTTCCATAGTTCCTCAACTATATTTATTGTCAGGAAGGCACTTTTTTTAATGTCACACTTTAACACTTTGTGATGATAAAAAAACAAACTCAAAGCGTCCTTAAAATTTGGAAGTTTGCGACCAAAAATACTGTCTGTGGGAACTCCAATTAAATAAACTTCCTTATCCATTGTAAATATCAAAAAAATGAATAAAATGTCGAATGTCGTTAGAAAATAGTTTAAAATAACACAAAACACATAATAAAGAACAAATATAAACCAAAGTTAACTTAACGCATAATACAAGCAAAATATAATACAGAATCAATCTTAGAAAAAATAATCCTCAAATTATAATAATAATATATTTATACGAAAGTGAAAGAAAACGGCGGAAAAGAATAATTAGAAAAAAAAGCGTCCAAAAGCTCAGAATACTTCCTCACTAGTAGACGTCACTCACAGTATTGACTGCTAAACAATAAGAAAGTATTACTCGAATTAAAAAAGCTCGGAAATTACCTAATTCCTGGAATAACAACAGCGTTGAAGCAAGTAAAATATAGGTAGAGGGGGGCGAACTTAAAGGGATTTGTAACTGATATGGATAGTAGAGTCATATTAAATATAAAATATATATATAAAATGTCTTTATTTGCTTTCAAAAATTGGCCGTCTTGACCTTGAAACGATTTCCGAGAATCACATAATAGAAAACGGTATTATTTGTGAAAAAAAAAAGAAAATCTCACTCAGATATTAATTAAATTGCTATAAACAATAAATTTTTAGGTTAAAAATTTATTTATTTAAATAATATGTTTAATTTCAAGCAGTAAAATGACATTAATTTACAAAAATTTTTAGTTTTTTGCAGGTAACTCATGATCTATAAAAAATATCAAAAACTTTTTGAGAGATAAATTATAGAAAATTAAATTTTCTACAGAAAATGTCCTATAAAATTTTTTTGTAAAGTTGGTGGTTGCGTCGAAAAATGGGAAAAATGTAAAAATTTTAAACCAATCCAACTTTAACGTTAAATAACTTTTGAAAAAATGAATATATCAAAAAATTATAAGAGATCTTTTTTGTAGAGCGTAAAATTTTCTATAAGAATCTGTCTTGATCATTTTTAAATATTTCATTTAATGAGAGTTACAAAATTCCAAAATCCAAGAAAACATCGTTCCCATGTTATTTAAATGGGAAATTGAAATTTACGATGCGGCACCTCTTAATATTAATATTAAGAGCTCTAATTTTCACAGTATTTTTTTTACCATTTTCCACAAGATCTTCGACATAATTAAGAAAAAGAAATCATTGATTTTTTTGAATCAGTCTAGTGTGCATAAAATAAATATGTTTAAAACGGCAATACAAAATTTTAATAAACGAATTTTATAAAATGACAATAACAAAGAAAAAAGATTTACTAAAATTCAAGTTTTCACAGATTAATAAATATAAATAAATAAAAAAATATGTTTTTTCAATAATCACTAATCAGAATTATCAGGCTATCTGCTATACTAACATTAGAATGCCTTCCGGGTTTGGACCGTGTCATTTTTGTTGCCAACGTTTCGCCCAACAGGTCCAACTGATTTTTTAGCTTTTAACTTCTTTATAGCAGCCGCTACTTCACTGTTTTCCATCATGGAAATATGTACGCTATTCGACTCACTAATTGTCGCTAACAACTGATTAATCTGTTGAATCATTGTATAGCAATTTAAAGTATGTTGCAAAACCATTTACAATACTCCTACCAGTTTCTAACTTCCTATCGTTAATGAACATTTCATTTGGTATTCTCGAATTTTGCTTTATTTTGTTTATAAATTTCCAAAAATTTGTAAGGTTTCCATTGATATCCTCCTCTGAGGCTTTAATATATTCACTTTATAATCTCATATTTACATTCTCTTCTAAGCTCCTTAAAATTATGTTGATAATTATTTCCAGTTGTTTTAAATTTATGGTGATACTTATGGGACGCAATCACTGAAAACTTGGTTAATAACTTTATAGAACATATTTACACCATTTTCAATATCTGATGACGATAAAACCTCGGTCCAATCAACTTTATTAAAGTTATAGTACATGTTAAGGAAATCCGCTTTTTGAAATTCAAAATTGGTTTATAATCCAACCTCTTAGCTGTACCAGCAGTGCTGATTTTAACGTCTATACTCAATGCTGGATGATAATTATCCTCCTTTACTAATGGCCATTCATCTCTTTGAACACTGATGTTTATCATATTTGTTATTACCAAATCAAGAATACGGTTTGATTTATTTTTAACTTCATTGACCTGTTTTAATTTGTATTGATCTAAGAAGTTTTGTAGTCCAATGTTTATCTCATTAAATTTATCTTGAACTTCTGCACAAAAATATGGTAAGTTAAAATCTCCAATTATCAACATATAATCGTTTAAACTTAATTTATTTTGATGAATTTCAAGAACTTCATAAAATTTATTATAATCATCAATTCCACTCGCCGGTGGAAAATATACCACACTAACATATACATATACAAAAATTACCCATATTAATTTTTACCCAAATAAACTCACAGTCATCAATATGTAAACACTTTACAAATGACGTCGAGTGGAGTTCATGGCACTCTCTCCGCGGTAGCTTCCCTCGATTCACGGTTATTCCTGTCCGTAAGCGTGTATGGACAGTGGTTTCACGCCCTGGTGGACACTGGTGCCACCTGTAGTTACATTGGTCCTCGACTCCATTCACTTATAGAACGTGATCGCCTACCGCCCGGAGACCAGGTCGACGGTGTACAATTGGCTAACGGAGAAATCGTACACACCAGTGGAAATTACGTATTTCCGATCCAGATTGGTAGGCAAACCGTCCCGTTCGACTGTCAACTCTTAGAAAATCTTACTACGGACATTTTGGTTGGTATGGATTTTTTACAGCGACACAATGCTATCGTCCAGGTACCGGAGCACGTCCTGGTATTGAACGGTGAACCGATACTCTGTAATGAGACCAATACACCCGGCCTCGAGGGTCTAGACAGCATTTCGGAAACCGAGCTACCCATCCTTAACCGGTTCCTACAAACCGAATTAGAACAGTTTCGAACAATGTCCGGACGCGCTACTGGAGTCACTCACCGTATAACCCTAAAGCCCGGAACTCAGCCCGTTAAACAGAGATACTACCCTCGCAACCCAGCCATGCAACAGGTAATGAACGAAGAGATCGATAGGATGTTGAGAGAACAGGTTATCGAGCCCTCTTGCAGCCCCTGGAGCTCACCCGTGGTACTGGTGCGTAAGGCAACTGGAAAGTACCGGTTCTGTATCGACTTCCGGCAAATAAATGATCTTACTGTCAAAGATGCTTACCCGATCCCGTTCATACAAGGCATCCTAGACAAACTTCGCGGAGCCCGATACGTCAGCACCATCGATCTGAAGGACGGATATTAGCAAATACCCCTGGATACCGATAGCAGACCAATCACGGCGTTCACTGTTCCCGGCCGTGGTCTCTTCCAGTTTCGGGTGATGCCGTTTGGGTTACATTCGGCCCCGGCCACGTTCCAGCGACTGCTTGATGAAGTGATCGGCTCGGAGATGGATGCGAAGGCTTTTGCCTACCTAGACGACATTATTGTTTTAGGATCAACCTTCGAAGACCATTTAGCCAATCTCCAGAGAGTGTTTCAGCGCCTGCGGGCTCGGGGATTGAAGTTATCCGAAGAAAAATGTTCGTTCTGCCAGACCGAACTAAAATATCTTGGTCACGTAGTTAACCGCAACGGGATACGGCCGGATCCAGAGAAAGTTCAGGCAATCGCAAAGCTCGGCGCCCCGACAACTACGAAACAGTTAAGAAGATTTCTAGGCATGGCGTCATGGTACAGGAAATTTGTGCCCGGATTTGCTCAGATCGCCGGCCCTCTGACGGGATTACTAAAAAAGGCAACGAGGTACACTTGGACGCCGATACAGGAAGAAGCGTTTAACAATTTAAAGGCCGCGCTTACCTCTGCACCCATTTTGGCTTGTCCGGACTTTCGAGTCCCCTTGTGTTTGCAGACCGATGCCAGCCATAGTGGGTTAGGGGCCGTTCTCACCCAGATCCAGGATGGCGAGGAGCGAGTACTGGCCTACATCAGCCGAGCCCTGACAAACGCGGAGAAGAATTACTCCATCATAGAACTGGAATGTCTGGCGGTAGTGTGAGCGGTCCGGAAACTAAAAGGCTACCTAGAGGGCTACCATTTCCAGGTAATTAGCGATCATCGGAGTCTCAAGTGGCTGAAGACGATGGCAAACCCAACGTCACGCTTGGCTAGGTGTATTTTCGAGCTCCAGCAGTTTGACTATGAAATAGTATATCGACCGGGGCCCCAGAACGTGGTAGCCGACACCTTGTCCCGCCTACATGAACCCGACACTACTAGTCTAGTCTCCACCCTCGCTCAACCGCAACCCACGTGCAATTGGTACAACCAGACGCGTGACAAGGTGAGAGAAAATCATGAGACCTGGCCCGAGTACCGAATACAAGGAGATCAGCTTTATAAAAACTTTCCCGTCAATAATACCGAGGTAGGTGAGGGTTTCCACTCGAGCTGGAAAATGTGCATACCGAAACCTCAGCGCCAACAAGTCCTTGTCGAATGTCATGACGCCCTTACAGCTGGTCATTTGGGTGTAGCAAAGACCCTGAAACGAATATTCCAAAATTACTATTGGCCCGGAATTGCAAGAGATGTTCGTACGCACGTCCGGAAGTGTCAGAAGTGTAATACTTTTAAAGAAGCAACAGGCTTGACCGCCGGGAAGATGTGCTTCTTACGCTGCCACCACCCGTGGGAAATCGTGAGCAGCGACCTCATAGGCCCATTTCCTCGCTAAAAGAAAGGTCACTGCTATCTACTTGTCTTTCAGGATAAATTCACCAAATGGACAGAAATAAGACCGTTGAAAACCGCCACCACCGCTGCCATTGTGAAAGCCCTGAAAGAACAAATTGTGTATAAATACGGTACGCCCAAGATTCTACTCACCGACAACGGTCCCCAATTCACCAGTAAAGGATACAAAGAAGAATTGGAGGCGTTGGGCATTCAATCCAGGTTCACGCCACCTTACACGCCCCAAGCAAACCCGGTGGAACGCATGAACAAAGTTTTGGGGACCATGATTGCTCAAACGACGGGACCCGACCAGCGAGACTGGGACCAGAGCTTAGCGGAGATTGGGTTTGCTGTGAACACATCGACACATTTATCAACTGGTTTCACGCCAGCACTTTTAAATTTTGATCAAGAACTTACCGCCCCTAATGCCTTACACAGGACGCTGAATCTCGATGTACCGCCTGGTGAACCTGACGTGGGCGAACGACTGCAAGCAATCCAGAAACTCAAAGACTTGTTCCAGGTGACGCGGGACCGTCTCGCTCAGTCGTTCGTTCAGCAAAGTCACCACTACAATCTGAGAAGACGCCCATATAAACCCCGAATCGGAGTCGCCATGTATAAGAGGGACAGGCCAGTATCAGATAAGGCCAAGAAATTCAGTGCAAAGCTAGCACCGAAGTATTCGGGGCCGTTCCTCATCAAAGCTGTTCTCTCTCTAGTCATTGTCGAGTTGAGGGCCCCAGACTCAAGGAAGGTGGTGGGACGAGTCCATGTCAAAGATCTGAAACGCATCCTCGATACGCCGGAGTCTCCCACCCAGGCAAACCATAAAGGAGAACACCCAGCCCCAGTGGAAATCATTTCAAGTGTAACTGTGGAAATGGCACCTACCAAGACAAGGCCTAAAGGAAATAAAATAGCCCCGTGGGCCCCGCAGTGGTGGAGCCGAGGCAGAGAACACTTGCCCAAGATTTTCATCAACAGAGGCCCGAAGAAACCCCGTCCTGAGGAGCCAACACCACCCGCCACCGTGGATTCACAAATAAACCAGCTGAACCAGCAAATGAGCAGACTATTAGAAAAAACCGCAACCACAACCACAACCGTAGCTTCACAAGTGGACCGTCTAAGCAAACGGATGAAGCAATTATTTGGCGAAACACCGCCAAGTTCACCACCAACTTACCTGGGCGAGGAAGAGGCACCGCTCGCCGACGAACTGGAGTTACCCTCGCCAATGAAAGCCTTGCCGGTAGACTTGGAAATGCCTAGTCCTCTCACTCTCCAGGCCGCAAAGGCAACCATACCTAAATTAGACCCTACGGCACCTTTCTTCGTCTCAATTCCCCTAGAGAGAATCTTTCGGAGTGAAGTCACGGCCCCCGAAAGACCGATCCCGACGCCGCCGCCCTGTCATATTCCTGAGTGCACTACTGCTATGAGAGAAACATCGAGGCCCCAAGGTAGGCTCGGAAGAAGCCTCAGGGCGTACCAACGCCGAGGACAGCGGCGATTCCTTATACACACCGGGCCAGGTACATTTGTACGAGTAAAGCGGGACATCGTAATGGCTATGGGGATAATACCACTAGGAGACACCACGACCACCGAAGTGTCGTGGCCGTTACCACCGGACCAACCCTGGTAATTTTCTCTGTTACAACTTTGCGACTCGTACTGTAAGTACAAGATTAAGTCAATTTCTCCCAGAAATTCTCCGTGCTCATGTTTTCGCCCAGGAGAGGGTGGTATGTAACGAAACGGCAGAGGTGATCATAATTGTTTCTAAAATTGTATAAAAATTGTTTGCAATTACGCGTGAGCTTTGGACTTGCCGATGAATACCACCTCTACCGCTTCGAAACGCACGACTCTCCCCTGCCAAATAATCATTCAACCGGAACGAAACAACGAATAAAAGCCGCCGTCAACGTTAAAAACTCCCTCTCTTCCACCACCCAGTCCTGGTAGTACCTTTTATATACTGATACTCGTTCTTGACCTAATTATTATTTCACGACTTAATGCTTTTGTACCCGGCTAACTCTTTTCCGAACCGATCCTGATCCTGTATAATTGTGTGCACCGATTAACCAAAACCTGCTATCGTACTTGGACCTTCTAAATTCATACCGACCCGCTTCGAACCCTTCTACTCTTACGATTTTTGCATTCAATTTGCCGTTTTGTATTAGAACCCTGTTACGTCAAAACGCCGAGACTGTGAACCACCAGGGTGTTACAATTCTTCAGAGATTCAATTTCGGATTTTAGTAATAAAATAAGTTGTTTAAGGTCCTGGATTTCATCCAAGCCATTAATTTATCTAGACATGAAGTAACTCAATTTTCTCCTTCGTTTCTAATGTTTGCTCGTACCGTACCTGTTGATGGATCTTTCTATGGTCCCGTATCTGAAAATCATACTAATGATTTTATATTTAATATCAAGCGTAAACAATGGGAGGAGGATGTCCTATCTTTACCTGCACTATATAAAGATGTGCGAACTTGTTTGAAAAAGGCTTATGAGCAAAGCAAACAACGATATGATTTGAGGAAACGTCTTGTCGTTTTCAAGGTTGACGATTTTGTCTGGAAAAATAATTATGCTCTTTCAGACGCAACGAAAAGTTTTGTTGCTAAGCTAGCACCAAAATTTATTCTATGTAAAATTGTTAAAGTTCACTCCCGTCTTGTTTATGAATTATGAGATACATCTGGAAACAATTTAGGGAAGTGGCATGTTAAAGATTTGAAAGCTTATAATGGCGAAGATCCTATAGACGAGTAGTTCTGGTATGAAGTTCTTTGCTGATAAGTACTGATTTTGACATTTTCATTTTCTTTTTCGCCTTGATCATATTGTGGCTAGGTGTCGGTAGTTCTCTTGGGATAGTTGTTTGTGGGATAACGTTATTTGCCGATTTAAAATTATTTAGCTGTCGAAGCCAAGTTTCAAGATTTCTATCTTCCCTTCCCCTACTTTTATTTTTATAGTTTTAGGTTAGTGATAACTTAGAGTAAGCGATAAATAATCCATCCTACGGCTAGAGTTACATTTGCGTTAATATGTTGCCTTTGCGTTGTTGATGCCTTTGCGTTGGTGCTGCTTTTGCGTTGTATCTAGCCTTGTCGTTGCTATTTTACGTTTGGTGTTGTAGGACCACCGTAATGTTTTTTTACTGCATTTGATAGCACCTATCTTTATTTTTTTTTGGTCGAACGGGGTGTGTAACGTTTTCGTTACTGTTAATATTTGATTTTAAATTTATTGTATTAATTTAACTAAATGTTGCATGTAAACCTTCCTTTATTTTGTGGAGTCGCTATTTTTTAGGGCGAAGTCAGCCTTGAAATTCATTCGGTACTTAGCTTTTAAGTAGTGCGCTTGTGGGACTTAATTTTGAAGCCATGTCCAAATTGATTTTCTTGTAGAAAATACCTTGGTCATCGATACTTGATGGGAAATTTCTGTAATTAATATAAAAATTAAATTTGCATACCGCAAATATTTAAATTAACTCAATTCAAAATTGTTTTTCTTACTATATGTAAAGAAATACCGGTATTCTCTTAGTTTTAAGTTTAATCAATTAAATAATAAAAATTTCTATCCTTAGTTTTAAGTAACATTACTGAATTTTACTTTATTGTTTTTGTTTTGTTTGAATTATTCCTGTGTAACTTTTTATTGTAGATAAGACTTTAATAGTTTAGTCTTAAAATCATACTATTTGGCATCCCTGACTTCGGAAGTTAATTGACCAACTTTGGAAATTTTTTTAATTGTTTAATTAATTTCTTTGTATCTTTTTGTTAACGCGCTCAATATCAACTATTAAAATTCAAATTTTACCAAAGAAACTTGAATTTGTAAATTAGTGTTATTTAATAATTATTACACAGCTTGCAGAATTTAAATAAATAATTTACTCTAATGTTTCCTATTTATTTTTTTAATTTAAAATTTAATGCCCCAGACGTAGCATTTTGTGTAAAAACCACATAAACTGTTACAAAAAAATTTGTAGTCATATAGTTTACATTAAAAAAAATATTTTTTTTTAAATTTAAAAAGATACTTTTCATACAACAGTTTATTGCTCTTCTGGAAAGTTACCTATTTTAATTTAAATGGTTGTTAAAATAATTTTTATTTACAAAAGAATACTGCTTGATTCTAAAAAATTTTTATTTAAATGTGTTATGTAAAATAAGTTTAGAAAATTTATTAATAAACACGTAAGTTTCTAAAAATTTAATGTGTAATTCAAATTGTAATTATTTAATTTATTATATAACATAATTAGTTTAGAAAAAAACTAGATTAAATTAAATTCTCGTGTGCCACAGATATACATTTTCACACATATGCTGAACGTTTGAAATTTCTATTAAATATTTACGTTATTGTAGAATTTGAATGCATTAACATCAAGGGGAATAAAGCTATAATAAAAAATATAAACCTTGATATATTTTTCTTACAAAGATTTTTTTTGTAGAGAACAGCACAATAAGTGCTAATACAAATTTCAAAAGGAACGTTTCAGATTTTAAATATTCATACAAGTTGACATGAATGCATTGCGCTTGATGTATTTGTTAACAAAATCATTTTCACAAAAAATTGAATTTGTATTTTGTTTTGTAAAAGAACAAAACAAATGCTATTTACGGCAAATACATCTGTGTAAATAAAAGAAAAAATTAAATCCATCTCAAAACGATTTCTTCAAGTATTGAATCAAAAGCACTTTTCTCTATATCTCGAGAATTTTCACCAAATCGAGAAAAGTTATATAAAAATTGTGTACTAATTTAAAAAAAAGTTCTTAGTTTTGATTAAAATTTCACGAATTTCTGTTTGAGTTATTACTTTTTTAGTAGTTGCATTACTTAAAGGAACAAAAATAAACGCTTTCATTTAGTTTATCTGCTTTTCGATGCATATAATTCTATGGTTAACTTTAGAAAGTCTGGGTAAAATTATATTACTCGTAGTGAAATGTAATAATAGTTAGTTCGCTTAATTTGAAGAGTAAGAAGCAATTCTAGTTAGACATTACAATACGTCAAATCTTGACGTATATTACAAACTTATCTCGTTGTCATCTATGAATTCAAATTCTTCCTCACAAATGGCATAAGTAAGTTTTAATAGTTTGAGAGCACTCTAGGTTCTCGAGAGTCCAAGGAGCGCGAACAATATTCATGTTGAACGATACCCTGGTGTATTGCACTGCTAATTGCCACGAGTCTCACTTCCGACAAACTTCCTTAGGAAATTCTTGAAAACTAAACTAAACAAGAATACACAATTAAGAACTTCCTTCTTGCTAATTTTCTTTTCCTCGTTATAAAACCAAATTTATTTTTTCAATAATTATCCTTTTCTCTTATAAAATCAGTCGTAAATTTTGGCGAGGGCGGACAAGGGATGAAACCTCAAATGTATGTGACAATACTGCAGTCGTATTATACCTCAGTTTAGTAATTAGTTTGGGTGGGGTTCGTTATGCCGCAGTTCCATCATCATGATTGATTTAGTCCACGTATAGCATATACCTATTAATGCTGACTTTGATTTATAAAATTCGCGTACATTGTTTTTTATTCTGACAACAATTTTTGCTTTATATTCCTGTTCGTAAAAAGAATAATATTTAACGTTCGTCCAAATATGTGTAATATTCAATCGGAAATATACACGCATTCTCTTTTTAATAACATCTTTTTTCGTTTAATTCTTTTTCAACAATGGGAATAAGTATAACGTATTTCATAAAAACCGTAATTAAATACCGTTGCGTGTTAGTGAATTACTTATTGAGTACTTTTATACGAATAAAAAGCAGACTAAGAGAAAAGAGCGTAGATGTGTTTTACTGATAAAGCTCGCCATGCTTGCCCGTATACTTTCATTATTTCATAAAAAGCTGAACTTTTATCTTACTCATATAAATGGATATAATTACTAAAAACGGAAACTGGTTTTAGGCGGACACGTGCTGCTGTGACCACTTTAAAGATAGGGACGTAACATCCGATCAGGAGTATTTTCGCTGGTTTAGTCATTAGAGATAAGTATTAACTATATAAATCACGCTCCCCTTAAAACACATTTTGTTAAGACAGGTTATGGTTATTTAGATACAGTTAAATTAACTTTCAGTTGAAATTGGCTCGCAGAATTGTATTTATTACAAGTTAATTGATACCGCCCTTTTAATTCTTGTTGCCTTATTTCGGTGATAATTAATATAAACCATAGCTTAATGTACTGATAACAATGCTTTACATAAAACAACAAAAGTTGTAAATAGAATAGCAAACTTAAAAAACAGAACAAACGTTTATTAGCGATTTTATAACTGAAATATACAACTCACAATAAAAATCCCTTTTTGAGATTTATTATAAAAATAAACATAAGCTTATTGTTAACTGTACTTAAATAACATTCTAAAAAAGCAACAATAAAGTCAACTCAACACGCATCTCTTCACTTAATGTACTTAGCCATCAATTACAAAACACTGATTGAATGCGTTAGAAGCAATGATTAGTTTTAATAATAATAAACTAAATATTTAATTTTAAGATAAATATAAAGAATAAATCAGCACTAAATAACAGATGTGTTTACGAGTGTACTTAATATACATATTTTGTATGCAAATCAAATATACCGCACCACGCTAAATAAAATCAATACGAATAACATACTTGAGTATATACAGTGTATATTTAACTTACTATTCTGTATATTAGTGTTGAAAACACTTATAAGGAGCTTGATTCGAAGGCTCGTGTAACGAAACGATGAAACGCTCAGATGAAACAAATCTGGAACTTGCGGTGGTGCCCAATTTCACTTTAGTTTTTATATTTTTCGGATGCAGTGTTTATTATTATTATTATTAAACAAGATATTCATTATGATTCGTTTTACGTTTTAAAAATATAACAAGTCTTAATTTCACTCAGCAGTGATGAAAAATAATTATAGTAATTGCAGAATTAGATTTGCGCAAGCTTCCGCATTGTACGCTGCAAAAACGGTACAATATAGATGAAAACTGCACATAAACAATTTATTGAGCACAAAATTTACTACAAAAAAGTCTGCGGGAGTGTCTAATTATATTGAATAGTTTAAGAGTAACAGAATTTTAATGTAATTTTCGTTCAACTTTGCACACTTGTATCTTCTAAGCTATTGAACGTAATTGTACCCTTATTGGGTTATAATAAATTCAAAGATTTTATATTGTATTCATTGTTATACAGCGTCTTACATGACATGTATCCTGCCCGAGAGCCAAACGTAAAAGTAATTTTTATTGTGCGTAGGGGGCGCGCGCAGCTTTTTTCATTCGATTCACAGAATAAAAACTCATCAGAACTGTCACATGCAAACGGCATAGGTGGTGTGCTACACCCTTCCGCCGACTTTTTTATAGTAAATTTTGTCCTCTATAAAAATGTTTATGTGCAACTTTCTTCTATCCTGCACTGTTTTAAGGTAATAGTTTATTGGTTATTTTAAATTATTAAGCGAATCATTTCAATATAAAAATTGTGGCGGTTTCGATGAAGGCAGCTACCCTTAGTCGCAAAAAAAACCGCGGTGGTCACCAAAAGCAACTCGACCAAAACACAGATGTTCTACTAAACCGATAATTTATGTTCACATTTAAAAATACATAAACGAAATAATTAACAATTTTATACAAACTTTGAGCTTTCTGTGCACTGGAACCTCCCCTCTCTACGACAGGTATTGTTTCAATCCTACAGCGAGTTGGCCGTGCAGGTTCGTAAACTACTAGAAGCTTGTAGCATAGTCATAGTTCAAAACGTAGAGAAAATGTTATTTTTAATGCTTGGCATAAAAAACATTGAAAAATTTGAATTCTGATTTTATTCTTCGCATAGCAATAATGGTTCTGACATTTAGGTCCGGTTTCACAATCAAGGATTAAACTCCAGATTAACTAACCTACGGTTAATTTTAAAATCCTGTCATATTATTGGTTAGCTTAAGACCACTAACCAATGATATGGCAGTATTTTTAATTTAACCTGAGTTTAAGTCAACTAAAGCTTGAACTACAATTAAGAAACTGGCTCTAAGACATCTAAATATTAATTTTGTTGCATAATTAGTGCGTTCGTCTTTCTATTGTTTTTAGTGTAGTCGTATAGAAGCACAATAAAACCCGCCAATCCAAAACCGTTTTAAATCGGAAACCTGCATACAACAAATCTTTTTTTGATTCTTTGGCAAATATATTAAAGCGAAAACGTTCAAAATGTGAAAACGAAAAGTGAATTGCAACCCCAAACTACAAAATATAAATTTAAACATGTTAATCCGGAATGTTTTTGCGTACAGGAATGATTCTGTCGTTATTATTATAAGAAACTGTTAACAAACGACAATTGCCCAGATTTTAAAATAAATTACATATTTAATAAATTTCTAACATTTTATTATTTTTTTTACTGTATATGTAGTACCATAAACTATTATCCATACATTTTTTCAATAAAATAAAACCAGACTAGATCAATGCATGCACCTAACACAATACAATATAGGTACGTACTATCAATAAAATACTTGCTTTGTAATTATAAGTTTTCGCTTCAGTTTGAAAGATATACCACTTTTCTTAAAATAGGTATACTTTTAGTATATAAATGCTGCATCCAATGTGACTAAATTAGTTAGAGCCAGTACTCAACTAAAAGATAGGTAATAAAAAAAGGATTAGTTCAAAACGGTTCGTTTTGTGATTAAAAAGAATGTTGTACTATATAGGTCGCTAAACTGGTAGGAATTTTTTTTACATTTGCTAGAGATTTTACTAGTAAATTACTAATTTTTGACTACTGCAATCCATTTTTTGAAACATCATATGACGGTGTTTCCAGCACTTTATTTATCCTTCGTCGGACTTCGAACTTTGAGAATGGAATATTTCATTTGTCTTAACGTCATCAATATCATCATGTTTTAAAAACCATAGCATATTAGTTTCCATTATTCACGAATATTATACATTTCAGTTTTAAAACGCAGGACAAACGATTATATTACCGCTAACTCAACAACGCTACTGCAGTTATTCACAGTGAAGCCAACTGGTGAAACGCAATTTCTACTAGTTGGCTAACTAAAATCTACTAAAATTCTACTAGATCGCAAAAAGTGAGCGCAGCAATATTAACCTTCCGATTACCATTGGGGTCTTTTTTGACCCCAGACGTGTTGTTTTTGTTGTCTTTTGTTAAGTTTTTTTTACTACTGTCCCAATATTTTTTTAGCTGAGTTTCTTTCAACAATGTTTAATAATATATAACAAATTTTTCAATTATTATTTGTTTTGCGACGTAAAAAAAAATATTGTCGTTGGGGTCATATTTGACCTCACTTGGTAACCGACGTTCTAAAAAGTAGTTCTAATATTTTGTCTGCATTTGTCTTCTAATCTGCTTGTTTCGACGTGTTTCAACGTGTTATTCGTCTGAATCATGATTACAACCATTCCGTCTTTAGTCATTACATTCGGTGAGTTTGTTCGAATCAGTTAAAAAGTGTGTCTGCTGTGTTATTACATTTGATTGGAGATAGTTGTTGTTGAATTATGGCTAGAAAATATTTGTCTCAGCGTGAAGTGGAAGAAATAGCTAGCAATATGAATTTACTGAATGAAATTGAAGATGAGATTTTATCTGACGATAGTGATGCCGAATTTGAAGAAGTAAGTGTACCTGATGTAAACCCGATTGAAAGTTCGGAAGACGATGACAGTGATGATAATTCGCCCAATGATAAAGATATACTGGTGGGTAAAGATAGTTCCATATGGAAAAAAGATAAGCCTCATGTTAGAAGACGAAATCAGCTGTGGAGTACGAAATACATGTCTCTCCATAGAATAATTTTTTGTGCTGCAATGTCTCGTAATCGAATGAGAGACCTTTTGAAATACATTCGATTTTACGATAAGAAGAACGACGGGCAACAGATAAATTAGCAGCTATTCGTAACATTCACGATATTCTCGCTGCAAATTGCAAAAAATCGAATAACCCTAATGCTGAAGTATGTATTGATGAACAACTTGTTCCTTTCCGTGGAAAATGTCCCTTTCGAGTGTATATGAAGTCGAAGCCAGATAAATACGGAATTAAAATCTTGGCTTTATGCAATGTTAGTAACAGATATTGCTGGAATTTCCAAATATATACTGGAATGGTAGACAACGCTCCAAAACGGGAACAAGGTAAAACACAATTTTATCGTTTTATGCACGAGTATAAAATTTCATTTCTACAGAAGCGGGTAGTTTTGGATTTGGTTGAGGGTTTGAGAGAGGGTTATGGTATTACCACATATAATTTTTTTACGTCTATGTCTTTGGCGAATTAGCTACTGCAGCAATCAAAAACTTTGACCGGAACAATTTGTAAAACACGTAGAGAAATACCAAAAGAATTTTTGCCAAAAAGAAATCGAGCAGAATACTTAAGCGAAATTCGATATGGAGAAGACACAATTTTAGTATCTTACGTACCTAAAAAATATAGAAGTGTTATGCTACTTTCAACGCAATACCAAGATTTGGAATTGTCCGGAAAAGATCTCAGTTACAAACCGCAATTTATCTTGGACTATAATACCTGCAAAGGAGCTGTGGACAGCGTCGATAAAATGGTGAAGGAATACTCATGCAGAAGAAATACAAATCGCTGGCCTCTTGTTCTATTTTTTAATTTCCTCGATATTGCTGCCATGAATGCATTTATTCTATACACTACGAAATTTGGAAATTTTGAAAAAGGGAAAAAAAAAAGGAGATTATTTTTGCAAAAACTTGGGTTTGAATTAGTAATCCCACATATCAAAAAACGTACACTTCAAAGATTACCAAGACATGTGCAGAATGCAATAGCGATGGTTTTGGCAGACACAGAACCAGAGGAAGTGGGACGAAACTATCGCTCGCCCAAAAAGAGGTCGTTGTAAGATATGTCCAAGAGCAAATGACAACAAATTTTTGGAAACATGTGAAAAGTGCAAACTCTTTGTATGTAAACAGCATTGCCAGAAAAAAAACTACAATAATATGTAGTAGTTGTTGCCCTCACTAATTTAATGTTTACTTTTTATTTTTATATTTTTATTAGTTTATATGAAATCTAATGTTAATTTAAAATATTAATAAAGGTTACCATTACAAATTAAACGGTTTTTCTTTACAAAATAAGAAAAAAAACTTGGGGTCAAATCTGACCCCACTTAGTAATCGGCGCCTCAAAAATTGCTTGGTAATCCAAAGGTTTAGAAAAAATAAATTCTCCTTTAAAAAAATTATATGTTGATATTTTTGATATTTTGATATTGATATTTTGATATTGATATTTTGATATTTATATTTTGTAATTGATATTTTGATATTGATATTTTGATATTGATATTTTGATATTGATATTTTGATATTGATATTTTGATATTGATATTTTGATATTGATATTTTGATATTGATATTTTGATATTGATATTTTGATATTGATATTTTGATATTGATATTTTGATATTGATATTTTGATATTGATATTTTGATATTGATATTTTGATGTTTTGTTGGCGTTTAATGTTTGATATATTTAAATTTCATTACGTTCTTCAATTTAGTCATATGAAAAACTTTTTAGCTTATTCATCGCAAAACCGAAATACAAATAAAACATTTTGCTTTTTATAAATGCCAATAATAATAATAAGCCAATGACAACTTTTCTACCCTCCGTACTAATTTATATTTTCTATATTACCATACGTGGTATTCTTACCCCAGGATGGCTTTCCAAAAACATTTAAAATATGTTGGTAATGTCTACACGACATAAAAGAGTACGGTTGTCTGTCAGTATGGTTGTGGAAACACATTGGTGTATCCTAGCGCTGACGAGTTCCTAAAGAACGAAACAGCTGTCCGCTAGTTCTGATGTTGTTTTTCACAATTATACTGACATTGTTCCTAACCTATTTTATAGTTGGGATTTTGACAGCGTCACTTGTCAATAGATCATTGACTTTCGCTGTCATTAAATCCAATGACAACTTTTCTACCTTCCGTACTAACTTATAGTTTTTTATATTATGATACGTGGTATTTTTACCACAGGATAGCGTTCCAAAAACATTTTTAAAAAAATTCTTTTCTTTTTAAAACTTATTTTAACATAGGTATATTTATTTTTCTATATGCAAATGCAATAAAGGATTAAAAAGCCAGAAAGCATCAGAAAAGTATGTATATTATTTAGAATACACCAGAAAATCGACTATACCATTAAACCAAGAATTTACCTACTGAAGAAGGGTTTCAATCTACCAGATTTAGTAAAAATTCTACTAAGTTGGCAATACTGGTTATTCACATTGCGTAGTCAACATTCTTAGGAAAGTAGGGATTTCCCAGAATTAAAATCTTTGTGGGTGTTAGTATTTACGCGTTTATAAAATACCAACCGTGGTACAAAAGTACACCAGGTCAAAAATCTTTAATTATTTTACAATATCAAAATCGTACTGTATATACGAATAATTTATGGTGTAAATAAGGCTAATTATAAGCTACTTTTAAGATAAAAGCCAAATTCAATACATTTTTTAAAATATCTGTTTCTATAAATGAATGTTTATAAATATGTAAACAAAGTTTATAATATAAATTTCCCCTTAGACTGTCAGTACAATTTTGAAAATGTACTAATGATGATTTCATTATGTAATTTTCAGTATGCCTGAGATTTCCATTAATAAGTTAATAGTGAAACGTTCTCAAATTCAAGAGCCTTCTCGAAGTTGTTATCCATCTTCTAGAACGTATACCGAAAGATATGGAACACTCGAGAAGGATTTCCAAAATGTGTATATATACGGAACAAACAATTCGTAGGTCAGTTATTGCCGTAATGCGAAGACAGCAGTGTTAAGAAGATTATTCAAGTCTAAATAAATAACCCAAGCAACATTTTGTAACCGTGGTTACGTTGTAACCAGTTGCAAATTAGTAACATTAGCACCATGGTAAATAAACCGTTGCAGCAACGTAGCAGCAACTTTCGTAATTTACTGAGGTTTCAAATCTATTACAGAAATAACCATTTTACAACTATGGTTATAACTAAGTTTTTCTTATACCCTTATGTAACTACAGTGTCAATTTAGTGGCATTAAAACCTTCATTTCGGTTTCGAGTGTAACAGTCTTGAAACTATGGTTACAAGTGTGAATTTCTAAAACTACACTACAGTGTTCATCTATACGTTCAAATGGCAACAGAAGAAGTGCATTTTACGAGATTTTTATAAGACACATAGTCCATTACCATTATCCAATAAACAGTACCGAAAGTGTTTCTAATTCAAAACTACGTAAGTACAATTATTGGTATATTATATTACTATAATTTTAATCTTGCATTTAAACTACTGTTTCTAATTTAATCAACGTTAAAGAATTAGTTGCCAATTATAACTACGCAAATTTTAAATTGATTTTATTTTCTTCTAGGATAAAATAGAATTTGATTGCAAGGACATTACAATATTACACACAGTGATCAGAACGTGTAAATTAGATCGCCATTGCGAACACCTATAATCTTTAAAAAAACAGTCGAGATTATGATCATTGAACCGATTATAATTGCACATGTGCATTTGTATCCTAATACAAATATTTAACTAAGAATTACGTAGACGCATTAAACTATAACATGTGAGGAATATCTTAATCCGCCATGGTATTTTAACACAAAGACATTTTTCTCTTAACAAAATTTATGCATTTACTATTTACAAAATTTATAAATAATAGACATAATCCGCTTTTCTTGAAAATTTGCAGTAAAAACCTGTTTACTGGTACCTACCTGCAACAGATGTAAAAATTCTTTTAGGTATTATATCTTTTTTGTTTGAATTTAGTTCTATAAGAAACTATAAAAATTTAAATAATGTACATTTATTATAACTTTTTATATATCTGTATCTTTTTATTAATATATTTTTATCTCTACTTTTGTTTTAATCTTTATGATGCAGTTAGTAACTAAAATCTTGGATAAGTTGCATAACAACGCGGTTATAAAGTAGTTTCAAATAATAGTAATAAGCATGTTTTCAAAACAGTTACATAGCAGTTGCTGTAAACGGTAACTACAATGTTACAAATCAATTACAAAACCGTGATGATAAACCATTACAGAAACGATTCAGAATAGGTAAACATGATTTGTAAAAAACCGTTATAGCAACGCTGCAAAACAGTTACAAAGTAGTAATTGCAACGGTTTCAGACACGTTGTAAAACGGTTATAATATTACTGCAGTTGCCTTGCAACTGACCAAATCCGGTATTGACAACGTGCCAGGAAAGACTCAGCAACTATTCTGTAACTAAATACCTTACTGAAACCATAGTTGCAAGAGAGTTTTACAACCGTTTTGTAACTGATTTTTGCTACTTGGGAAGTCGTTAGCGCGTGTGTATAGATAAATATACGGAGAATATTCTTGTACGTGACTTTAGTGTAAACAAGTGTGTGAAGTTATCCGCGGACTGTATCTATCTTCGTGTAAGTGATATAAATTAGTGTAAGTGTTTTTATTAAATATTATTAGACTTAATTAGTTCGGTTAATTTAAAAGTGTACATATTTTTAGTATAAGTAAAAATATTTTTAGTAGTTTAAATAAATTAGTTTTAATAATAGAATTCGTTACAAAACTAATTTTCTTGAACAATTATGTGTTGTTGCGGTTGATATGTCGTTATATTAGTTACGGACTATCAAAAGGACGAAATGAGTGTCTACTACTTTTGGTGTTGATTTTTAGGATCATACTAATATTTTTTACTATTTATTACAGTTAGAAATTTTAGAAAGTTTCAACTGGCCTAGATGGTATTGTTTTTCACCGTTCTTCAAATATTTTTTCAGATGCAAATTTAGTGCTATTCAACATTGTTATGTCGGTTAAATAACAATCCATTTTTGAATCGGAGTCTTACTTGTCATGCGAAATGGATACTTTACGATAACACCAAACGTTCATTCATCTAAGTGCTTAGATCACGATGAACCACCAAAACATTGCGTGAAAAAAAATCTTCAATATAAATAAACTCAATTTAAAATTAGTTACTTTATAGTGGCGTAATAGGCATGCCGTGCAATGTTTTCTTATTAAAAGAGACTGTAATAAACGTTTTTATTGCACATTCTAATTCAAACAAAAATAGGTAAAAACATACGGTTTAATGTGTTTTAATGCATAAAATATGTGATAGAAAACTACTTTATTTGATAGTAAAAGTTATAAAGTTACATTTTCTTTGTTATGGAAACAGTTTTAAAATAAATATTTATCAATTTTGTGATGCTATTGAATTGAAGTGAATTATTCAAGAATATTATCACAAACATAACAATATTTTTTTTATTAAAACTATAAGTAATTTTGTTATACAAGTTGTGGGCGTTGTTTGAAATATTACGGAAAAGATAAAATTTTACTTAGAAAAGTTTAATCATTATATTGATATATTTAGTTACATCTTTTTACATCAATATTAAATTGTGTTTTTTTATAACAGTAATATAAAGTTTTTAGTACCAACACCTATGTATAGTTGCTTGATGGTTCATTCGTGGCTGTAAATTTTAGAACTTTGTATTTTTTTTTGTTATTCAGAAATTAAAATTAGCTTTTCTGAATGGTTTAAAGATTACTTTCAAATATTAATAATGTAATATAATGTTGTTTTGTAAAACAATACAATTAACATTTTTATTGATTAAAATACAAAATTAACTTTTTTTATTTTAGAAATTACTTACGACAAAAATAAAAATTTTTTTTATTACACAAAGAAAAACAAACATTTTTGGCAAGTTGTGGATTATATTTACCTTTAATTGTATTTAAAAAATCAGACGACGTACTTGGCTTTGGATAATCCTTTTTTGCACGAATTTTAGAAATGTGCCATTTTTAGTTTTCTTAGTCATTATGGTTATTAATTTTGAATCTACTGAAAGTTCCAAAAATAGTAATTATATTACATAATTTAATTCAGGGGATGTTAACAATTTGAGCTGGTCGGGGCATTACCCGATTACCCGAAAATAACTTGATATTTAGTAAATACGCCGGAATTTGGTATTAATTGAAAATTTTCTGGGAAATATATTCCTTAATAAGATTTTAATACAAAACTTTGTGTTACGTTGATTTACTCGTAATTTAAAGCAAACAGCTAGCTTAATATTCCGGAGATAGTGTTGCAGATGGCCTTTGGATCGATGTGCTAATTAAAAAACTCATTAAAAAAGGCGCAAAACGCGAGATGATATTATTAAATGCAAATACCGTTTAAATCTGTCGAACACTGAAACCAAACAAGTTGCAAAACACAGTTTATAACAAGAATATATTTATTTTATTTTATTTATTTCAGAGAATAGGAGTTAAAAAAACTAGGTAGAACAATAGTAATTAAATAACGACTTTTGGCTTAGACCGCGTCATAGTTAAACACCCAGACTTAGGCTTGGTCCTAGTTTCTTCTTGAGAGCCAAAACAAGAAGTAAAACTTAGCTTTACATGACATTTACCACTCTGAAGATGCAAGCTGAAATGTCTTGAGAAACGTCAGTTTGTTTGGGTTTACGAACGACAATACGGCAAAGGCAAAGTTCTACTTCTTGTTTTGGCTTTCAAGAAAAGAGTAGGACCAAGCCTAAGTCTGGGTGTTTAACTACGACGCGGTCTAAGCCGAAAACCGCTTATAATCATAAACATAACAACCGCGAAAGCTTAAGATTTTATAAGTAAATAACGATTAGAGATTTGTCGACAAATATGACAATTTATAATACTGATGCAGGCCCATTAGACACGAATTGACAATCGACAATTACAATGAATAGCAAAGAAAAAAAATATGTGTGATAAACCTACCCCACCGACAGTTTAATGTCACAAGTAGTAACGTTGACTATCTCTTATATGTTTAAAGAAAAAAATATGCAATATGTCGGGTGCACGTCTGCGTACTCAAGACAAGTTGCGTTACATAAGGTTAAAGATGATTTAAAAATTATGACTGAACGTAAAATAAATTAGTATAATTTACACTTTGATTAACTAAAATAAGTAATACAATAAAAGTTTATTGTTAATTATAAAATTAAATACAATCAAGAAATTATACGACATTAATAGAATTTTATAAAGAAGCCTTGGTTTTATAGATCAAGTGGACTCCACAGTTGTTATTCAATTAACTTGGATCGTAAGCCTCGGGAAGTTATTAGTTGAGTATCACCATCTACGAGATGACAATGATGATTGCCCACAAATTTATGTACCCGAAATAGCCGTGTCGTAGTTCTCAAAAACTCGTTAAACGTATTTAACGTAACGTGACGACCACATTTTAGAATATCTTTTATACCTGAGAACGCCACACCATTAACAAATTCGCTTAATCCGAGTAGTACATTAAACAATTCTTCCTTAGTACATTTGTTAAAAGTGTAATAGAAATAACTAACGAAAAAAAATTAAGTAGAAAAAAGATGTTACAAGCTTTAGCTCTTACGAACCTTGCACGGCCAACTCACACAGTCGCAAATAGGGGAGGTTCAAGTGAATAATAATTAAGATCATTTATAATTAACAGTTCTGCCTCGATCAAGACAGACGGTCCAAACTTGTAACGAATTTTTAGGTTCGTAATCCTTGTTACTCTGATGTTCGGGTAACCACAATAACAGCGAAAGGTATGTTACCATAAAAGAAATATTAACAAGTATAAATGCTTTAATTTAGTAACGTAGAATATTAACAAAAGTATATCTAATTCTCAATCCATAAATGCCAGAAGTATCGGGAACACACAATACATAAGTTGAGTCGAAGTGAATAGCGAAGAAAATTTCGTAATAAATATCGTTTGTACACAGCATGCGATACACACACAATGATTAATGAAATTACCTTAATGGTATTGCAACAATAATCGTAATTACGGAAATTAGCATAAACAAAAGTTCCGTGAGTGACTTTTCTGACAACGACAAAATAATTAAATAAACTTACCCACAATCCAATACCTACTTGAGCGAAAAAAACGTTTTTTTCCGGTAAGTGAGCCTGGAATAGATATTGAATAGCAAATCGTGTCAACACAATAACTCACGAAGATAAGAAGCTACAAAATATTTAATAATAATAAAGGAAATAAGATATAAAAACCCGTTGTATCGAATGCTGTTATGTGCGATTACGAAAAGGTGGGTATCGCAATCGACTGGCGTATAAGAAATAACATCTCAAAGGCAAATGCTGGTCAAGACTTCGTTTTCGTTGTGGATAATATGCCTTCCAGAATCTTAAGCGTTCGGTGACGGTATTTATCAATAGTATTAATTCTTCATTGTTCTTTTATTAAATCGAACATGTGGTCAAAGCGTGACGAAACGGCTATCAAATTAATAAAGAAATTACAAAAGAATCCTAACAAACCGGATGCAAATATCTTACCCTGTGCCGAATAAATTACGATAAATTTGTAATTAACTTATAATTTCCTGTCCATCACAGTGGATGTACTTAAAATCTTTGGATCCTAAACGACACAGACCGTCTTAAGTAGTTGACAGCTTCAAAATGAAATCCGCAACATGTCAGTAACCAGAAAGATCGGCAAAGGGCGTCAAAACCGGAATATAATTTTAATTCGATATACAGGGTATTACGTTATGAAAATTTTGCACGTAACAAAGAATTGCTCACAATGTGGCGGAATAGCGGTCTAATGCGGACAACAGACAACAAAATTTTGTCAGTCACATTAAAAGTGTATAAGTTTTAAAACAGAACTGCAGATTTTAGTGTAGTACACTCTAAGAAAGTAAGTTTTTATTGGAGTGTGTTCAACAGGATATCTGATAACTGTCGGTTTGGTAATGTCCAATATCCTAATTATGCCTTTTTATTTTGACATTTACTCATGAATTTTTGAACTAAACTCACGACCATCTTCATTTCATTAATGTTATTTTTAATCAAGCAAAAGATCTTTTGCATGTAACAAACTTTGTTAAAAAATATTCCTAATAGAAACACCGTATAACAAAAATGTGGACATGTACGGTTGCTGAAATTTGTGATTCAAATAAAAGTTGACTTAAAAGTAACGTAAGCTTAAATAATAACACCAGCGGAAAATATTAATAATACAAAAATGAGGTTACTATAAGTTTACAAAAAGGATATTTTTTCTAAAATTGATAACAGTTATCAAAGGAATAATAATGTAACGACACCGGTAGCTCAAAGTACGGCGTTGAATGAAAGATTATTAATTCGAACACAATTAACATAAATTTATTCTATAAACTAAAAATGTATTTATTACAATAAATCTGTACAGTTGAGATAGTTTGATTCTTTTTGTATACCGATAAACTCATTTATAATAAAATTATGAATTTTGGTATTCTGCGGCCTACCCGTCCAGTGGAATTGTAGTTAAGCGAACGCGGCCGTCGATTCGTATCTAACCTTAAAAAAACAGTAATTTTCCTAAACGAAAGTGATCAAATACAAATGGTGTGGTGGAAATATTTTTTGAGGACGCTGCTATAGAGCAAGTTAATTTACGTATGCCCGGAATAAGCACGGAAACTACAGGTTGAAAAATTATTCAGGTATGTTAATAAACTATAAAGACCTCGGTGTAATTACTTAAGGTTTTCTGATAATGCCTGTGCGCTGTTATCGGGTTAACTGGGTTTTAATTACAAATTTACGACGGGTGTTTTAAAACTGACTTATTGATTTTAGACCTCGGCAAATAGTACTCTATGAAGCGTAAGCTTGTGATCAACTCTGAGCAAGGGCGTTTTGACGTAACAGAGGATTCTTATATACAACAGAAACATAAATGCAAAAATCGTGAGAGTAGCAGGATTCGAAAGCCGATCTTTGTTATTCGGTATGAGTCGAGAATGCCCGCGTACGATAGCTGGTCTTGCTTAATCAGTTTTCACAAATTCACGTTATCAGGATCGGTTCGAGAAAGCATTAAGTCGCGACATATTAATCAGGTAAACAACAGGTATGTAACGTGTAAATTCGCAATTTGGTATTATTTCGGCTGAAGGATAGGCAACTTTGCCGGCACCGAGGTAAAGTAGCTTGGCCTCGAACAATTCTCATTTGATTTACGTATTAACAACCGGCGCAAGCGTATTCCATCTTCTCAGAAGTATTTTCTGTCGCGCCATCGTGCCATTTTGGTTTTGTCACGTACAGCGTGCGGTGTGTAGGTTTACGAACCAACAACGAGCTCGGTAAGGAAATGAAATTTTGGCATCCATCTACACGCAGGAACGCCAGTTCCAGTTGGAGCTCTAGCCGAAGACAATTCCCAGTGCACCAGTTGAAGTATAAGGTAGGCTACTTTGCTTATATTAACCGAACCTCCGAGGAGATACTCCTCCCCGTCTGCCCTTTTCTACTCCAACTTTTAACGGGTGTCGTATTCGTAGTGCTTTGCTTTGGCCAGCTGATCCGCCTTCTTCTATCCTTTATTGGGCGTCGTATTCGCAGTGTTTAGCTTTGGCCTGCGAATACGCGGTCAACACTGTTACATGCAAAAGTTGAAACAATGTCACTGTTTGAAATAAGGTAACATAAACGATGTCATGCCGCTGCTCAGTGGAGACGGGGTGGGTTATATTCAAAATTTCGTGATTGATTTGGATAAACTTGACGAAAACACAAAATCAAAAAGTAATAAAGTCAAAATCAAAGGGCGCCAGGAAGGAGTAAAGCTTAATGGACTTCTGGCCCTTGCCAACCACAAGCCCGCTCCTGAAGGATACACTCTAAATGGATTTACCTTAATAGAGTGTATCTCACTAAAATCTGAAATAATCTAATAAAATTACACACGCGGAGGCCGACGGAATTAAAAGCATGTTACAATTTAACTATTTAACATTTATTTGAACTTAAAAAAAAATAAATAAAATAAAATAAAAGTATTGAAATCAATAAAATTAACCAAAACAAAACAACAATAAAAATGTAGGTAAAATGAACGTTTGATAAACAAAAAAAAATTAGTCAATCTTAATTACCTAAAAATCACGGCCGTGGGCGCATTGCATAAAAGAAACTTACTTAAATATATATAAAACGAAATAATTCGTTATTAAGACGAACATTTTTAATCGTAAATTTTCACAATTACGACCAATATAAAACTTAACTTAAACGAAAATTTTGTCACAAAAGCGAAGACTGAATTTTTCTCTTAACACAACACTTCGATAGCAAATCCAACTCAAAACGTTAGCGTAATTTTGGAAACCATGAAGGATATTAAACCGTAAAATTACGAAATTGGAAAACCAAACTTTTCCACCACCACACTTAATTTTCACGGTTTCATTTATTTACTTCCGCGTTATTACATAACAAAGGCACCCCGAACACTTGACTACATCTCGATACCGCGTATTCTTAATTGCAACCATAATTTTTTTCTCAAAATCAAAATTTTATCCTAATATCACCTTGTAATCCCACTTAATTCAACAAACTTGCGCCGTAAAATCTTTGTAAAAGATGGAACGCTAAACAAAGTAAATTAACAAAGATAAAAAATATTGTTACCACATGTGTCACGTCACGTACGCACAGCGAAAAGAACATTCTCACGAAAATCGTTTCCTCAACTAAATTAACAAATGAAACAATCGCGCTCAAAAATGAGTTTAAAATAAACAAAAGTAGATACTAAGAAAAATGTATCAAATTTCATTCCAGAAAGGAAATCATAAATTAGATAAAGTTGTTAATCCAATGCAATAACCAGAAATAAAATACTAAATCATAATAAAGACCACGGACCTTTATGTGTTTAAAAAAAATAAATCAATAATAATTGTGAAATAATTATCAAATACAAATCAACTTTAATTGACGTAATAAAATTAAACGAGAGAAACTTTTTCGAAGCTTTCACGAAACTACTCAATCGCTTAAAAAAAATTAAGCAAAATAAATTTGAATACAGGGTTTTTTACAAAAGATTCACGACCAAATTTCAACGCCGGTTACAACACGTCGTATCCGTAGCGTTTGGCTTTGGCCTGCGGATCCGACTTCCTCTATCGTTTACCGAGCGTCGTATTCGTAGTCTTCGGCTTTGGCCTGCGAATACGTCGTTTCCGTAGTGTTTGGCTTTGGCTTGCGGATACGCCTACCAGTAACGTGCCCAAATCCCTTCTCCTCCACCTGAGCTTCGAACCCGAGTAACCTTGTCTACCGATCCAACGGAGGTTGGTACCATAATGCTTGCTTACTTGGTCACCGACGTCACTGTTTGTCGAACGCACGCTAATCAGTCATTGGTTTATAGATCACCTTACGCTTGCCTGGTTGTAACAGCCGCTTACGCTCTCGTCGACTGTACCGCCAATTGTTTGTTTGTTTTGAGAATAAATAAAATTATTTTATTTGTTTATTGTGTCCTTTATTTCCGTTGCCTAGCTCCGCTTTTAGGTCCGTTTGAAGTCCTGGAGAACCGTGTCTTCACTGCAGTTACCCGGACAATACCGTCGAACAAGAGAGTAAACTCCTCGAACAAATCTGGCGCCCGAGAACCGTACCATTCACTAGCTTTCTATTTCAGCTAAACAGTTCAATTTGGAGTAAGCGTCACAGCATGCTGTTGAAAAAGCTTAACGAAAGAAATTAAAAATAAATATTTTATTAGCAGTTTGGATATCTTGAAAGCTATTAATTTTGTTAAATTTTTGTAACAAATTGCATAAAAGATTTTAACACAAGCAGTGTAAATTTTATTTTTTTGAAACAAGTAACTTGATTTAATTACTGTGTATATTAAAAAAAATTAATTTTAACATTGGCAGTATTGACTAAAATATTTATAGATTAAATTAGTCTAACAGTAAAAAACTAAGATATGTCTGTGGGGTGTTAAATTAGACGCCGTAACAGCACAGGATTAACACAGTCAAGTGGTAATTTAACACGTTTTGTGGGATCTGTTGTAGTATAAAGATAGCCAATGCGATACATTCAAATTATTTGTTCATTATACAAAACAAATTATTTAATATTGTGTAAACAAAGAAAATTAAATAAAAACATTAATTTTTTATTATTAAAAACTGAAGTTTTTTTAAGACTGTTATTGTACAAAAACAATTTCGCAAATATTTACATTCAAAAGTATAATGGATATGCAAAAACATATTGTGATTAAATTACTGTTATACAATTTTAAAATAAACTTTAACGCATATGTAGGTATATAAAAGGGGCTTGAGTGACTTTTTAATACATTTTTAGATTACATTTAAGATTAAAGAGTTTATATGTAAATGTATGCTTTGCTATTGTCGAAGGAAATTTTAATAAAATGTGAAGTAGATTAATGTGCTTACTAAAATTAATAACAAGCCATGCTCAAGTAAAATCCCATAGGATACTAATTATGTACCAACGAGCTTTCAACTTCGAGTTACTGCAATCTTTGACTGTGTCTCGTTTCATCATAAAATTGTTAATGGATACATACATAAATTTTTCAGAGTCATTATTAAACTTTGTTGTTTTGACAAAACCTTCATAACATTTTATAACTTTGTAAAGTACAGGCTTTGAAATTTTCAAATTTTGTTATGAAGTCAAATAATTTTATCACAAAATATTCTGTAAACTATACAACGATTGCGATTAATTTCTTTATAGAAGATTACGGTTATATTTAATCATTTTAGCATTAAATAGCAAATTACTCAATTTGTGATTTGAATGGAGATAATCGACTATCATGTCTTTTGCCAGATAGTGGTGCTTGCGCTTTCATTCTCAGATAAGCATTAAATTACGAGTGAATTACGATGACTTTAAGTACTTGCTCTATGATATCACGTATAATTACAAGATTACTGTTGGTAACTTCTTGTAGCAGGCACTTTAAAGATGGATCGTTTCAATTAATTCTTAATAGCTCATTTCGCCGGAATTAAAATTGCAAATTTAACATTATTCATAAATAAATTTAAGCCAAATCAAAAAAGCTCAGGTGTTTTATATTCTAGAACAAATTTTCTGACATTTGCTTTCATTAGAATGTTGTAATAGCACTATACGTCACTATGACATAGCGAGAAATTACGCAGATCTAATTTTAAAGGAAATAAAGCAAGGTGGAAAAGCTCCTTATAAAATAAGACATAATGTGATTCATAAAGTTTTTATTTAATCAATATTTGTTGCATTAATTTGAAATAATAATTATTAATTTTGTTTAAAATAATGTTACAAATAATATTAAATTTTCAAAAACTAATGATAAGTAAAAAAAATCAAAATCAGTGTAACCTATAAAAAACCGAATAAAGTTGTTTGTGAAAGCACACTTACGATAATATTATAATTACTTTACGGAAGATTGAGCTTTAAGGTGACACTAGCAAGCAGTTCATTTTTGTTGTACAGACTGTATTCTAACTTTAAATTTACAAAATTTAATAGCAATGTAGTATGTAATAGAATCCTTGTAAGTCATAAAATAGATTAAATGCAACAAAGAGTCTACTAGTCGTTGTTATGATTGTCATAAACATTTTGTTACTTTACGTTTAACTAACAGCAAGAGATACACTCACGCTGTACGTTTTATGTTGTAAGTCTTTAAAAAGCTATCAGTTCGCCATAAAAGAAGTACTAAAAAGAATTTTTTTCTATTTTTCGATTGAGACATACAAACAATTTTTTGTACAAATCGTGTTTGTGTTATTCAATACAAAGTCAATCTATACTTTTGTTGCCGGGCGCTGATGTAAGTAAATACCAATTTAATACACATTATGTTTAGATAACTATTTATAAAATTATTTGCGTGTCTGCATGGTGTATTGTAATTAATATCTACGTAATTTGTTTTAGTTGGTGTAAACATTTTATTTTATTTAGCGAATATTAAATGTAGTTAGTTTGCGATTGTTTTAGTAAAGTGACAAATTAAATAATTACACGGAAGTACAAAATTTTAATTTTTTCGTAAATTCTGTATACTATTGTGATTTATACCACTTATAAGAACTATAAAAATTAACTCTCTCAACCACGTTTGGTTTATAAAAATATTAAAGAAAACTAAAAGCTTTTTAGGCGCAATTAAAGATTAACTCAGATTTTTTCCTGACGGAATTAACGCTTACGTCACAGCTCGCGTGGTTTCCACTATTTAAAAACAGTGACCACTATGCTACCAAGCTTACAAAAACCCTGGAAAATATACGAACTGATTTAAAAGACAAATGGTGTTGACTATTCATATATCAAGATTTGCTAAGTACATTTATTTTGTTGACATTTTGGTTTACATCTACCTTGTTATTTTGGGTTTTTATATTATTTTCTTTATATTTGAATTTTTGTTTTTGTGTACAAATCTGTTCTTTTAAAGAATCTATTTCAATTTATCTTAACATTTGGTAAAAAGTTTTAGGTTAAAATTGTTTTTATTTAATTTACGACACAAAATAATTTGTTTATTTATAGTACAAAACCAGTAATCATTGTAAGTTTAAGTAACTTTTTGAAATCAAAAAATTGTTAATTCCAAAGCACGGAACATTTATGTAAATGGGTGTAAAGATGGAATAAAGATGGAAACGTTGAAAGCTGATTTTATACCAGCGTAATTTAAATAAGTTTTGAATAAGCTGCGCATAAAAACCATAACGTATAAATATTTCAAGGTGCACAATGTAAGCAAATGTAAAAATTTTACTAGAGTGAACCACTGGACGGCTGTTTTGCCCTTTTGGAGCTCTTCAGCAGTAGTACAACACTCTACTTCACTTCCACGAATGCATTGACAAACCTATAGCTATTTATATTAATAAATGATGTTAGTAACATAAGTAAAATTCGATCTTATAGTATGAATTTACTATGCATAAATAATGGTATGTAAATGTCCATAAAGATGGAAACGTGAAAAGCTGATTTGTAATGTTATTGATTTCTTCAATAAAAAAACAAATAGCTTGTCATTACATATTACCAATTGAAAGCGATTCTGAACTTCGTTCTACTGCAACAAGAAAATACTTGAGTTTTTGAAACTTTAATTTTATTACAAGAAATACTGTAATAGACGTAAACTTAATTCAATTTAATCCATATGGAGTTTTATGGAAAGAACAGTTGTATTGAATAATATTATAAAAAGGCATTAAAGAGATGAACTTTTTTTTTAACATGAATCCTTTCTCTAGTCTTAACAGATTTATAACGCTAATAATGTTTACAATTGTTTGACTATTAATACAATTTCGACATTCAAAATTTACTCATATTTCATTTTACCTACTTTCGTCCTATGTTGATAACTTTACAGTAAATTGTTTACGAATTAAACTAGTTATTACTGATAGTTTTTATCATAAAACTTTATAAATCATATTTATTAAATGTGCGTTTCGGTTGCTTTTGGTGACCACCGCAGCTTTTTTGCAGCTAGGGTAGGTTTATCGATGTCGTAATATTACACCAGCAATGAAACCGCCACAATTTTTGTATTGAAATGATTTGCTTAATAATTTAAAATAACCCATAAACTATTACCCTAAAAAGGTGCAAGATAGAAGAAAGTTGCACATACACATTTTTATAGAAGACAAAATTTACTATAAAAAAGTCGGTGGAAGGGTACAATTACCTTTAATAATTTAGAAGATACACGTGTGCAAAGTTGCACAAAAATTTCTTTAAATTTCTGTAAGTCGCTTAAACTATATTAGATATAATTATACACTCCCGCGGGGTCTATATCACAACGGTCACCCCGGTTTTTGCAATTTCATAACGACCACCTTGATCACAACGGCCACTAGTAATATTTGATCATAACGGCCAACTTTTTTCGCAACGGCCACTCTTTCAGTTGATCACAACGGCCACCTTGATCACAACGGCCAACTTTACAAGTTGATCATAACGGCCACCGTGATCATAACGATCACTCGTATTCGTGATCACAACGGCCACCTTGATCACAACGCCCACCGACGCCAGTAGAGAAAAACGTCATACGCCGATGATCACAACGGCCACCTCGATCACAATGGGCACTTTAGAAACTAATCATAACGGTCTGAGTAATGGTCATAACGGCCACCGTGATCACAAAAGCCACCAACGCCAGTTGACAAAAACAACCAACAACGGTGATCACAACGGCCACTCTTACTGGAATCATAATCATAACGGCCACCTTGACCATGACGAAAATTCTCTTAGGAGATTGAAATAAGATATGATATACCTACGTCTATGATAAATAATTATTTTTAGTTTTGCAGATTAATAAATTCTTCCAAGTTCTTCTTCATCCTTGATATTGAGTTTTTATACGTATAGGTATACCTACTAAGACAATATAACATAATGTAAGTTGTACAAGAATTACTTAATGATTAAATCAAATTCCCACCCATTAAAACTTAAATGTACAGGATATTCCTTATTGATATGCGAATATTTTTAAGATGTGAATCTACATGAAAAAGTAATGATAGTTTGCTTTATAAACTGGTCCAAAAATGATTCATTACGAAAATACGGGGCGATAAAGTTGTAGGAAAAAAAATGCAAATTAATTAATAAATATTTTTTAAACCGCTTGCGATATTTTAGTTAAGAAAGACATTGAATCTTTTTATTTTTAAACATATTTGTCGGCAACTTACTGTTAAAGTACGTACAGCGTTAACAAAATTCTTACGGCATTCTAAACCTTTGTTGGAAAAATATATTTCCCAGAATTGTACAGAAGCAGGTATAGTATTTAAAACTGTTTATTGCAAATGCTATTACATGGACAAAGGATTAAGGGGTGCATTATGTCAGTCGAAATTTGCAGAACGCTTGTTTCTTATAAATTCTTCCGGCATTCGGCCTTTTTTATCTTTTATGATTTATTAAGCTTGGCTGTTGCGTTTAGCACTTTGTCTATACGTACCGGATGTAGAATTGGTTTACGCGCCATAGGGATTTCAATGTTAAATTTTGAATATGCTTCTATTACCTCCTTTTTTATATGCTTGAATATCCGGCGCCAACCTTAAGCCTAGTGTAATCACAGTGTGTAATTAGAAAATTTTACCGCATCTTGATTGGTTAATGTGACAACTGCAATATTAATATAAGTTGTGGTGGTTCAAAAAAAAATCTTAATTTACTTTTAACAATCGATCAGTTCATTTGCTAGTTGCTGTTTGCATTATTATAGGTACCTACTTACTTGCGTTTTGAGTTAGAAGTTATAGTGTTTCGTTTTTTAAACTTGGGGGTTTTCATTTACATCGACGAAAGCTTTGGTAAGATCTTGAATTTGATTTTCCAAATAAATTTTGTTTATAAATTTGTTTTGTGAAATTGCAATTTTAGATACCGAGAATGGATGTGCAAAAAGTTGCAGGATATAGACAAGGTTCTACCTACTACACCTGTGACTCCGATGCAGGATTTTTTTATAGAAAAAAAAGTTATAAAAAGGGCGTTACTTATCTTGTATGTATTGAAATAAACTGCCCTGCAAGAGCATCGTGCAATGAATCGGAATTTTCAAAACTGGGCGATAATCACATTCACCTCCCTGATATTTGGAAAGAAGAAGCTCTCCATTTAAAGGAAAAGCTAATCGATCAAGCCACTTCTAGCAGTAATCAACTTAAATCAATTTTCGTTGAAAATAGTGCTGGGTAAGTTTTCGTTTTATTTTAGTATTTATCAAATTAATATCGATACTATTCGGTCACTCTAATAAAAAAAGTTGTAAAATACATAAGTAGAAATAATATATGTGCATGTGAAATGAGAATCGTTGGTTGTTTTCATAATTCAAATTCATTATCTTTCTAAAATCAAAGTATTAATGATAAATGGAAAAAATTCTGAAATTGTATTAAATCATATTAAAGGACACCTTAAATTCTTTTTTATTATTATTACTAAAACAAATGTTTATTCCAATTTAAAATTTCGGTCACTGATAAATTATCACTTTTTTGTTGATTTCAGAACGAATGTCGAAGCAGCAGCAAAAATAGCTTTTCCGGCAATATCGCAATCTATGAGGCGCCAACGTCAAAAAACTCAACCGGGAACCCTAGCTACTTTGGAAGAGTATGGAATGGTATGTCAAAATATTTTAAGATTTGGGGTTATAGATGGCAAACCATTCTGCCGAGGTTGCGTTGGAGAAGGTGAAAATACCTCAGTAGTTTTTCTAGCAGAGGATATGAAGAGTTTACTGTCGGAGGCCAGAGAAATTCATATAGACGGTACGTTCAAAACGACGCCACAAAATCCACAAAGTAGCCAATTATTAACAATAATGGCTGTTCAATATGGAATTGTAAGCTGGAATCTGTAGTTTACAGATCAACTTATTAATTGAGTCTACTTTATTTTTACAGGCATTTCCTTGTTCTTTTGCCTTGATGGGAAATAGAAAAGTGGAAGCTTACAACGGAGTTTTCTCTATACTTAAAGAAATTGTGCCAGAGTTTGATCCAAAACTCATAATGACTGATTACGAAGTTTCGCTTAAAAAATCATTGGAAGAAAATTTCCCAAGCTCTTCAAAGTCTGGATGCTTTTTTCATTATTGTCAAGTGAGTAGTTTTTTAATGAGACATTGTTTCGGTATCATCGCATATAATCTTATCAAAAACAAATTATAGTAGGATAAACTCATCGTGTTGAATTTTAGGCTATTATGAGAAAAGCTGGAAATATTAGAATGAACCAATTTTTGAAACAAAATTCGTCAGCTAAGAAGGCTCTGAAACTGATGTTGTGTTTGCCATTGTTGCCAACACAAAGAATAGCAGACGGTGTCCAACACATAAAGACATTTTTAATAGAAAATCGTCTACAGGAGGAGTTTAAAACTCTCATACAGTAAGTACACCACTTACCTACCTTCCAACTTTTAGATTAAATATGCAGTTTCAGTGAGTTAATTTCTTTTGTAGTAATTACAATAAGTAGGATTATGTAATTATGTTTTAAGTTCCGTTTAAATTACTTAATGTTTTCATTCAGCAAGTAAAATTTTTAACAGTATAACATCTATTCCAGTCTGAAGAGATACAGGGTGATCATTTAAGCATATCCAAAGGGACTTCTTTCAGTTCAAAATAAATCAATATTATGTTATTACCACTACGTTACCATTCTGTTTGAATTGTACTTTGATATGGTGTAATTTCTTGATGGACTTGTTTTAATGGTCGCAGGTTATACCTATGGTTGCCGCCAAAGTACCTTGGGAATAACTAATCGTTTAAAGTGTGATAAATATAAATAAATATGCATTCATCGCACCCAAAATGTCTTATTACAATGATGTAGAAATAGAAATTTAATTCCTACAAGTAAAGTGTTAAGTTCTCCAAAACGAATATGCATCATTATGTAAGATGAGCCGTTTCCAAGTTACTTTTCTTACAAATTATATGTAGTAATGTTTTACGTTCTATATTATGTAATTATAGATACCATGAGAAACAATAGATAAGGCGAGTAGGTGCAGATTCTTTTTCGGTCTTTAAGCGATCAAGGAGAACAAATAACGATTCCGAATCATTTCATGCATCACTCCAACGCATTTTAAGAGTACGAGGACCTAATGTATGGGAATTTATTGGTAAGCAATTGACAAGTTTTACTTACCTATTCCTATTAAAATTACATAGGTAGATACGTGTATCTGTGAATTACTTAACTGCCGATTTTAAATCGAAGTATATAATTGAAATTCATGTCAGATACTTATTCTACTTTTCAGTATGGTGCAGGTAGGATTTGGCAGTAATTTTTCTATTTTTGATTTGTAGGCCATTCTAAGGTGTTTATTTTTGTTAAGATGGACTTCGCAACATTTCAGCAAGTGGCTATAAGAGAGAGAAGAAGTTTTATAGATGAGGGGTTGCAGATAAAATGCCTGGCGAAGAGAAAGTTTCGAGCAAACAATAAAAGAATCAAGGACGCAACGGTGGCTTTTTTAGAGAACGAAAGTGTTGGATCTTTTTTAAATATGGTGTCCTACTGCGTAGAAACCATTATTCAGCGGACGCTAGCTGAAGAAGGTATGGAAGAAGAGACCGAGGAATATCTTCTCGGTCCTCTTTTGGGTCCTGTTTCGCCAGAATATGAAGTAATAGGTAAGGTTTTTTCATCATCGAAATTGTTTTTTGTCACTTATTATTTCTATTCTATATATTCACAAATATCAATTTATGTAAATTTTATTATACAAATTCCTATGTAAGTAAGAGAAACCTAATTGAAGTTACTCATACGTACGTCGCATTTCAGATGAAAACAAAGAACTAGAAAATACACCCGATGATGAGCACGAAGAGGAAAATTCGACAGAAAGAGAACTTGAAGCCTCCCAAGGTATGATCGCGCTACTTGCATTATCTGCAAAGACAACGTGCCAACAACAGTGTTTCTCTCGTGTACGCACTTTGGGTTATGCGACGATTGCACAGAGGAATATAAAGTGAGAAACATACAACATCAGAGACCGGACGAAGAATTAGGTTATGTTATAGACTACTCTATTTGTCCTCTAGACAAAATCCCTATTACAGAGTTTTTACGAGTTGTAAGCACCTAATAAGAAAATTAATAAATAATAAAAAAATTATTACACATTTAATGCTTTGCTGTTTTATGTAATTGTACTCTTTTTAGCCTTTTTTACATCAAAGGGGAAAGTAAACTAATAGTTGGAATGTTAAGATTTGAAGTGAAGTAGTAATGCCAAAGAACGTATTATATATTAATACGTTCTTTGGTAATGCGACGGGTTTCCGTAAATTGACTAATGACCACGAACTAATAAAGTCTTCTTGAAAACCTTGTTCATATCTTATACGCACAAACACGTATAGATAAAATAAAAATTAGGTATTATACAGGGCGTCTCAGCGAGACCTTTTATTAGAAGTTTATGAGATAAAATATTTTCAGATATCTAGCGGTTCCGGTTATACCGGATTTACCTATTTTTAAGCTTTATAAATACCTTTACTTTGATTCGATAGTTATTTGTTTATTTCTAAAACAATCTGCTTAAGCAAACAATTATTAAAAAAATTACACTTTTCTCCCATGCAAGAAATATATATTATAAGGGTTAGATTCATTTTCTAAATAAACGAGTGGTACTAACTTGAAGTTGTTTTGCCGTTTAAAGAATGTATGACCATAGAGAGGAACTTTCTATGTTAAAAATATCTATGGAGTAGGTATAATTTTTTTTTCACACAACGATTTTTAAATAATTCCATTTAATTTTGTTTATTTCGGAGTATACATTTAATCGAAAATAACTCAAGTACAACCCACCAAGTCTATCGGAGCTCCAGAAAATATGTGAACTAATATCAATTCAATGAAAAAGCTATTAGCCAATGTGTAATCATTGACTTTATACACTACTAGCAAAACAATACATTTACGGTAGTAAACTTGACATTTGTCATTGCTTATTCTGATTTAAATATGAAGAAATTTCGGTAAGTATGTACAGTTACTTATACATTTGCATGTGTATGTATGTACCGAGTCAGGTCCCCCAGATACGCACTCAGGGATACCATATACGTAAATACGTATGTGAGGAATACGATCTCTTGGCTTTAAAAATGGCTGTCGTAATCAAGGTGGCCGTTATGATTATGATCCGAGTAACAGTGGCCGATGTGATCACCGTTGTTGGTCGTTTTTGTCAACTGGCGTCGATGGTCGTTGCGATCACGGTGGCCGTTATGATCATCACTCAGATTAGCCGTTATGATCACGGTGGCCGTTATGATCAGTTTCTAAAGTGGCCGTTGTGATCGAGGTGGCCGTTATGATCATCGTCGTATGACGTTTTTCTCTACTGAAGTCGGTGAGCGTTGTGATCAAGGTGGCCGTTGTGATCACGAGTACGAGTGGGCGTTATGATCACGGTGGCCGTTATGATCAACTTGTAAAGTTGGTCGTTGTGATCAAGGTGGCCGTTGTGATCAACCGAAACAGTGGCCGTTGTGAAAAAGTTGGCCGTTATGATCAAATATTATTAGTGGCCGTTGTGATCAAGGTGGGCGTTATGAAATAGCAAAAACCGGGGTGGCCGTTATGATTAGTAGCCGTTGTGATCAGGTCCCCTCCCGCGGACTTTTTTGTAGTAAATTTTGTGCTCAATAAAAATAAAGTTTAAAGCTAGAGCGAATCTAATTCTGCAATTACTATAATCATTTTTCATCACAGCTGAATCAAATTAAGACTTATTATATTTTTAAAACATAAAACGAATCATAAAGAATATCTTGTTTAATATCATAAACACTGCATCCGAAAAATACAAAAAAAGAAGTGAAATTGGGCACCAACGCAAGTTCCAGATTTGTTTCATCTCAGCGTTTCATCGTTTCGTTAACCGAGTCTTTGAAGCAAGCTCCCTATAAGTGTATTCAACACTAAAATGAATGCACGTGGTCATACTGTGGGTGAATTTACATTACGGGAGGTTGAAGACATGGAGTAAGCACAAAGGCAGCAGTCGGGATTGGATGTCACGGTACAAGACTTGGTTATTATTACTATCTACTCATTTCAATCTATATCTACTAATAATTTATTTAGGCTTAAATCTAATAATGCGTGTTAAAAATGTACTAAACATATAGTAATTTTGGTAGTAACATAATCCGCTGAAAACACAATATATCAAACAAATCATGGAAATGTGATCTAAAAATCAACAAAAGCATACTTACATAAATTATTTTATGGTGTTTTATGTCTGCACTATTTTCTTTCTATCAAATCATAATACTGCGTATTTCAATTTTATTCAAAATATATATTTACCCATTAACCACGTACATAATTTCAAAATAAAAATCGCTTAATTGTTTTTCATGTAAATATTCAGTTCGTCATTGACTACGAAAATCTACAGTGGTTATAAAAAGAACAAATAACTTTGTTATATCGCTAGTAAAATATTTTCCAAATATAATTGAAAATAAGTTACAAGACATTGACAACGAGTGGCGACTTTTAAGGAATACAAATGTAAGCTTCGATACGTCAGAAACGATTACTGAATTTTGGACAAAAGCGAATGGCTTAACTTATGGAGATAATACGCCTATGATTTTGTTTTTTGCAATTTTGTGTTTTGCATGCTAGGTTCCCGCATTCGTCAGCCAACATATATTTTCGGATGTCAACTTGATGAAAATTTCTCAGAGAAAGAGTCATCTGCAAATGATAAAAGGCATTTACATACAAAAAATTATATGAAATTGCGAGAAAATAATTTTTCGGTTTTATAACTAAAGAGCTATTAAATTTATCTGATTCATAAAAAACGGATAATTTTTATTTATTATAAATAAATAAAACATAACTTTGTCATTCAGCCATTAATTGATGTATTTTCAAATCGTTTGACATGTTTCGACCTTATTAAACATTCTTTAGGTCATCTTCAGACTAAAAAAATACTCATTACAAAACGGAACAATACAAATTATAGTTATAATATAAAAATAACCTAATTAACGAATAACGAACAATTATAATAAACAAAATTAAACCTTAAAGAGGAAATTGGTTTACGACATGATAACAAAAACGAACAAACTGGTAATGCCTAAGTTGAATCTTATCAAAATTTTTAGGTAAGTATAATGTTAAATATTAATTTCTTACGCTAGATGGGCTTGGTGTCGTGTTTTAGTAAAGTTCGGATTTAGAATTTACTTGTAAATTTTGTTACACATACGTGATATCGCAAGGATGAGTCTTGGAAAAATTTTGGTTGAAATGTGCAAAAATGCCAATAAAAATGTTGAAAAAACCATGGACCAGAACAAAATTAAAAATGCTACTAATACCAGCACCTTAGTGGAGAAAGAAAATATTATGCTATTGGATTCAAATAATCAATTGTTCATCGTAGAGCCATTAAAAGGTAATCTAATAGTTTTTTATTAATCAATTGATACATAACTATACAAAAATATAAATTGATTTTATTTAAAATTCTCATTTTGTTTGTAGATAAGTGTGTAGTAGATCTTATAACTGTGGAGACCAATTTTGGTTTATTCTCTGATGGAAAAATCGTGCCCGAACTACATACACTTGTGGGACCTTTTGAAATAATTGGTAATGAAATGTTCTTTATAATGAAATTCAATGTAATAGAAACTTGTCATATTATTTTAGATAACTCGGTAAAAACAGTTTCAATATAGAAACAGAAAACAACAAAGATTTAAATGACTTATAGTACCGACAACAACAATACGATTGGAATGAATCAAGACGTATTGATGATAGATAATTAGTGTATTAATAGCAAACTAGGCAATATAGGTGAAGAATTTACTGAGCAGAATATATCTTCACAACAAATTCCCCAAAATAATATTTCTTCCGAACAGGATACATCTACAAAACAGAAAAAAGATAAAACCACATTATTTAAAAAAAAGAAACGCAGTAAATAAAGGCGTATGCTTGAAGAGGATTATGTTGGCTATAGTAGAAAAAACAAAATATTTAAGTACGGTGAGTTAAGACACGAAAGAAAAATTGCGCCCACCTGTACATCCAAATTTTGTGTTAAAACTGTAATAAAATATTAGAAGAGGATCGACAGATTATATTTCAGCAATTTTGGAAACTTTCATGGCTAGATAAGAAAATTTTTGTCAATAGGTTAGTTGAACAATTTCGCAAGAAGACTAAAACAGTTTCTGAAAATTCGCAGAGGAGATATCTTACTTTTAAATATTTTTTGATAACTTTGAAAAAAAGTTAGAAGTATGTAAACAAATGTTTTTGAGCACATTAGCTTTAAAAGAGTGGATGGTGCACAAATGGGTAAACACTGAGGAAAATAACATGAATATAGAGGAGAAAGTAAAAAGAAAATCTAAATTAACAAAAGAAAAAGTTGAATTTTTCAATACGTGGTTAAAATTGATACTAAAATTGCCATCTCACTATTGTAGAAAAAGTACCAGAAAAATTTATTTAGAGGGCGATTTTCAAAACAAATAGCAATAACGTTACCATATTTCGTCCACGTAAAGACCAATGTGATGTATGTATAGCGTTCAAGAACAAAAGTGGTGAAGTATCTCTTCACGAATATGAACGTCATATTTTATCAAAAGATCGCGCTAGAATCAAAAAAGACATTGATAAAAAAGAAGCACTTTAAGATAAATGGACTTACAAGCTGTGCAACTTTGCCCTAAGCTAGAAGCAAGCAAATTGTATTATGCTCAAAAACTAAAAGTTCACAATTTTACAATCTTTGACCTAAAATCTAGACAAACGTCTTGTTACTGGTGGGTTGAAGGCGAATTGAATTCGTCAATATTTACATCTATAATTATAAAGCATTTACGAAAGAACTATAGTCGCTTAGATAGTAAAATACCTATCGTATTATGGTCCGATGGTTGTGCTTACCAAAATCGCAATGCACTTCTGTCTAATGATTTGTTGAAGTTTGCTCATATTAATCATTTAGAAATAGTACATAGTACAATAGAGAGAAAAACAAAGAAGAAAGAAATTTACTTACCTTCCGATTACTTTCAACTATGTAGAGAAGTAAGACAAAAGCCTACTCCTTATGATGTTGAACTATTAACTCATGATTATTTTATAAATATGGAGATAAGAAACTTCATTTATATGACTCTATAAGACCTGGAAATGGAAAGAATGGTCCAGAAGTTAGAGATATGCGCGCAATTAAATATTGTAATAACGAAATTCAATTTAAGTTGAATTTTGATGACTCTTACGAATTGCTATCTAAAAGAAAACGAATTCCTGTCACTGTTGGTCTACCAAAAATACCACTCTATCGAAATAAAAGAAAAATTTTTTTTTCCAAGTGGGAAAGCTTGCAGAAACTAAAGGAAGTTTTACCCCCTGATACTCATCATTATTATGACTCACTACCACATGAGGATAACCTTAAAGAACAAAAGAATAACTCTTTTTGATGTAAACATATATTCAATTATTATTGTAATCTTTACTATTATTACTTAATAAAAGTTACTTAAGTGCTATTGCTTTGTACGTTATGACGATTTATAACATATTTTTGTCACAGCAGGGATATTGAAACATCCCTAAAGAGAAAAATTGAAATAGGGCGGATGTTCAACTCTGTTAATTCACCTCAGCCGAGTACTTCTACTAGTGTACCGATCCCTAATTGTAGAGTAGAAAACGATATAACCTCTCCAGAAGTAAAAGTGCAGGTTCATTAAGATTTGAATAATAAGCATGATGTCATTACACAGAACCTACCTAGTTTAACAATTTATGCTCAAGATACGTCAGATTGGTACAGCTGCAAAAGAAAACTAAATATTAACTTTATGAGTTCTTGTGTATTGTATTTCGTTTGATTCTCAGCTTTGCGTTAAATTGTCTTTGTTACTAATATTTTAATTTTACAAAGTTATATAGTTTATTTTCAAATCTTTTTAGTGCAACCCATAAAGACTAATAACTCTTAATTCTTTCTTATTTTTAATATTGTGTTTAACCGCATTGACAAAAAAATTGTGATTTTGACATTATTCGTGTAAAAAATTTAATGCCACCACACATAACAAAAATTTTACTAAAAACGGTGTCACAACCCAAGCAACATTTTGTAACCGTGGTTACGTTGTAACCAGTTGCCAATTAGTAACATTAGCACCATGGTAAATAAACCGTTGCAGCAACGTAGCAGCAACTTTCGTAATTTACTGAGGTTTCAAATCTATTACAGAAATAACCATTTTACAACTATGGTTATAACTAAGTTTTTCTTAAACCCTTATGTAACTACAGTGTCAATTTAGTGGCATTAAAACATTCATTTCGGTTTCGAGTGTAACAGTCTTGAAACTATGGTTACAAGTGTGAATTTCTAAAACTACACTACAGTGTTAATCTATACGTTCAAACAGCAACAGAAGAAGTGCATTTTACGAGATTTTTATAAGACACATAGTCCATTATCATTATTCAATAAACAGTACCGAAAGTGTTTTTAATTCAAAACTACGTAAGTACAATTATTGGTATATTAGTAGAATAGATGCACCTAGATTCGCGGTTTAATTCGCGGAATTACCGCGAATTAAATTAATTAGATCAATTAAACCGCGAATTAAATCGTTGAATTAAACAGCGAATTAAATTAATTAATTAATTAATTAAATCGCGAATTGAATCGGGAATCCCGCGAATAAAACTTCCAATTAAAATCGCGAATTAAAACTGCAAAAACCGTTAATCAAATCTGTGGATCAATTTTGATTCGCGGGTTGTAATCGGCGGTTTGATCCACAGATTTGATCGGCGGTTCAATTTAATTATTGGTCCACGCGTCCGCGGTCCGCTAATTAAATTGATGATTGTCGGAATCAGATTTTGAATTAACAGAATTACCCTCATCAATCGGGGCTTAAACTGCAACTCGCAATTTGATACCAAATATGCTATCGTGGTCTGAACAGGGTTCGAACCCCAGCGACTTTTCTAGTTGCACATGCATATACAACAAGGTTAGCCACTGGACCAAGAAGGCACACGGTAAAATTTGTTTGGAACTTGTATTTAACGGATTCTAAGAGCGATTAGTCATTTTAAAATGGGATATTTTGTCCTGATGTTATTGAATAATTGTTTAATTACTTTTGAGTGTTGCGTATGGAAAATTCAAAATAATTTTAGATTTTTTAAATTAGAATAATTGTTTAGTAATTATTTGTTTGCAAAGCAATACACAAATTTATGTAAGTATTATAGTTATGAAAACAAGTTAGTCATTCAATTCTAAGAGTTCCTACAGGTTTAAGTTTTCTGAAAAATGGACCGATGTGTAACGTTTTTCTAGGTAGTTTAGAATTTAGGGTGATTCGTCATTCATAATTCTAATATATTTCTTTACTGATTGTAGTTTTCTAAGAAATGGATAGATGTGTAACGCACTTCTAAGTAACTTTGAAAGCAAAAACAAAGGATGTCTTAAAAACGTTTAATCAAAGTACTACTTGTTGTTTGCAAATAATATTAGTGTAATTTTAATCAAATAATATTTTAGTGTAGTTTGATATAGTTTTTAAAATTGGTAAACTGTGATTGATATTTTTCTTTATGTGGATCGGTAAAGTTTCTACAAGTGTCTACAAAGTGTGATTAAAAAATTATGTACCTAAATTATGAGGTGATTCATGCGTAGGCAGGAAATCATGCAACAACTTGCAGGAACAAGCCGCAGTATAGCGTTTTAACAAGAAATTCCCGAAAGGGGATGGAGGTGGTAGTCGCTCTAATATAAGTATGCGTTTTACCCTTAGAACGCATCTTTTGTAAACTACTCGTGTATCAGTTTTTATACATCTTTATATTATACATTGATATCATATAAGACTATTAAAATGGCGTTTGAGTGTTTATCAATCACGGGCGTGTTAAATTTATTTAAAAACGGCCTTCTTTCTGCTGAAGAAGTTTATGATGCAAGTGTTGTAATAAACAATAAAATTATTAATGGTGAAGTTATCATCCCCGATGGAATCGCCCAATTGTATAAACATTTTAACGAAATAGCTCACCGTGAAGCATCAATTAGGAAAAGTGGTGTAAGTATTTTATCTGTATTTACTCTTAGTTAATAACAGTTTTAAATATGATTTTAAAATATTTATTTAATGTATTTTTTAGGCTTGGACATCAGTCAATAATATAATAACAAACAAATATCCTTCTAACCCAAACCATGAATTAAATCAGTTGGATCAACCTCTAGATGTAAGTTTAATCAATTGTTTATTATGAAGCCAATTTGATAGTTAATTTATTTAGCTCCGAGTATCTCGTGCCGTGGTTTCAAGACCATCTACGTCTGTAAATATTAATGCTCAGTCTCTACCGATATCATCATGCCTGCAATCGGGATCGGGTGAAGCTGCTGATATTCCGCCTGTATTTAAACATTTACTATTTATGGGCGAGTCGGCGAAAACCATCCGTCGATTTAATACAGTCGCACACAGCCTGGCTTTTAGATTTAAACAAGTTGAGAGTGATAATCCTATTGAATGGTTGACGGTAAAACTTTAACATTGCATTTTACAAGATTTGTAGTAATTCGTAAATTATATTGTAGAAAGGATTTGATGAGTTAATAGGGTACTTATCTCGCGATGTTTTACCTAGCGACATGGTGGGCATTACTCTAACCAACCCTAATTACCCGGAAAAACTAGTTAGTATATCGTTTAGACGAATGGATCAATTTAAATCATCAATCGTATTAACAGTACTAGAAAAAATTATGCAGAGCAACGCACAATTTTTCGCTCACGATGTATTAACAATGCAGATGGACAAGGTACGTTTACCTTTAGGTTGTGGTCGTAAAACTATGTCAGGCATGCCGTTTGATGAATTTAGTATTAGAAAAAAAGGGATTATCACTGTTGTTAACAATGATAAAGATTGTCTAGCTTATGCGTTAGTTCTAGCCATAGCGTATAAAACCCGCGATCCAGAGTTTAACAATATGGTGTTGAACAAATCCATTTTGCATACGCGCGTTCAGAATTTATGTATCGAAAGCGAAGTGAATTTATCACAGGGTGGTAGCTACCGGGAGATACAGAAATTACAAAATTATTTAACTGGTTATACTATTGTGGTATATAACTCGCGACGTGGGGAAACGACATATTTTGAAGGCCCTCGTAGTGATTTAAGAATCACTCTAAATTTGCTATTAGAGAACAACCATTTCAACGTAATCACAAGTTTGACATCAGCATTTACGGCTGCATATTTCTGCGAATATTGTAAGAAACGATTTAATAACAAACGCAGTCATAAACGTTGTTTATATACATGTTCAGCGTGTCATGAATCACCTCCATGTTCGTACGAAAATGAAAAATTACACTGTAATGCATGCTTTAGAGACTTTTACGGTGCGGCTTGTATCGAGAATCACCGTAAAACAAAACTATGCGCTAAATTAATTCGATGCCGTTTATGTTTACATACAGTGTGGGTTACCAAAAAAACAGAACATAAGTGTGGGTTCACCTATTGCCGTCTATGTTTCAAGTTACAACCCTTGCAGCATTTTTGTTATATGACACCCGATAATCCCCGTAAAGAACTTAAACAAAAAAAATCTTTTCTCTTTATATTTTATGATATCGAAAGCAGACAGGAAACGTTATTTGGAAAAATGCCAAATTCGTTTATACACGAACCCAATTTGTGTATTTCGGCTCATGTATGCAGTGTGTGTATAAACAACGAAAATATGATGGAAACTTGTGAGTTTTGTGGGAAGCGTATAAACGTTTTTAAAGGTAAAAATTCAATAAAATCGTTTTTATCCTTTGTCGCAAAGCAGGGGATGAAATTTAAAGTAACTGCCATTGCTCATAACATGAAAGGCTATGATGGGTGTTTTATTTTACGGCAGATGCTTATTGACAAAGATGCTTGGAATCCTAAAATAATTTCTAACGGCTTAAAATTAATTTCAATTAGCAGCGACAACGTTAGGTTTATAGATTCCTTAAATTATTTACCGTTGCCATTGAGTAAGTTACCAAAAACATTTGATATTCCTGAATCAAAAGGATACTTTCCACATCTTTTCAATAAAAAAGAAAACGAAAATTATAATGGCCCTTTACCGGATATTAAATTTTACGATCATGATCAGATGAACACCGAAGATCGCGAAAAATTTTTAAACTGGTACTCTGAAAATAAATCGAAAAATTATGTTTTTAATATGAACAATGAAATTTTAAAATATTGCACTATGGATGTCAATATACTCTTAAAAGCTTGTTTAAAGTTTTGGCAGTTTTTTCTAGTTCAAAATGGTGTTGATTGTTTTCAGGAGGCAACGACAATAGCAAGCGCGTGCAACTTAGTCTTTAGACGTCGGTACTTAAAACCTAATTCCATCGGGTTAATTCCTGCAGGCGGGTACCGTTTAGCTGATAAACAATCGTATATAGCGTTAAAGTGGTTGTTATGGTTAGAGCATAGTTTAGGTATTTCAATTCAGCATAGTGCTAAGGCTCGTGAACACAGATTACGAGAGGGAATTCTAGTAGACGGTTATTGCACTCAGACTAACACTGTTTATGAATTTCATGGGTGTTTTTGGCACGGGTGCGAACGGTGCTTTCCAGTTCAAGTAGTTACAGATGGTGATTGTAATTCTAATAGTGATAAAACGGGTGCAATGTTTTTAAGACGTGAGCATACGGAGGCTCGTTCCAAACGTATTAAAAGTTTAGGGTATCCATTAGTGGAGATCTGGGAGTGTCAGTTTCGCGAGTTTTTGAAAATAAACGCTGATGCCCGTGCATTCGTAGAAAATTTAAATATTTTGAAGCAGGAACCCTTAAATCCCCGCGATAGTTTTTACGGTGGTCGAACTAATGCGGTAAAACTTTATTACAAATGCGAAGAGGTTAATGAAAAAATATGTTATTTTGATGTCTGTTCGCTTTATCCTTACGTTAATAAATATTGTAAATATCCCATTGGTCATCCGATTATACATATAGGGCATGAAACATGTAGTAAGTTACCAATAGATACAGTAGAAGGACTTATTAAATGTTTAGTATTACCACCACAAAATCTGTATCACCCGGTTTTGCCATATCGCCTCCACAATAAATTAATGTTTATTCTTTGTCGTACGTGCGCTGAATCGTTAAATCAAGAAGAATGTTACCACAACGACACGGATCGGTCTTTTGTAGGAACTTATGTTGCCGACGAACTGCGAAAGGCTGTATCCCTAAATTATAAAATACTAGAACTCTTTGAAATTTGGGAATATAAAATAGAACAGTATTCAGCAATTGGTAATACGAATGGTCTTTTTAGTGGATACATAAATAATTTTTTAAAATTAAAACAAGAATGTTCAGGCTGGCCTCAAAACTGTACTACCGACATTGAAAAAGATTCTTATATTCAGGAGTATTATCTTAAAGAGAGTATTCAGTTAGATAAACATAGTATTAACAAAAATCCGGGCTTGCGATACCTTGCAAAGTTAATGTTGAATAGTTTCTGGGGTAAATTTGGTCAACGAGAAAATTTACCTCAAACATCTATTATTTCAAACCCAGCAGATTTTTTTAAGCTTCTTGTCGCCCCCGATAAAGAAGTTCACTCTATAGTACCTGTAGGTGATGAGGTAATTGTAGTCAATTGGAATAATCGCGATGAATGCTCAAAGCAACAGACAACTGTTAATGTTGTTATTGCAGCATATACCACTGCTCACGCTAGGCTAGAACTTTATAAGTATCTTGAAAAATTAAATAAACGCGTTCTATATTTTGATACGGACAGCGTAATTTTTACGCATAAGCCCGGGGAGTGGATACCTGAAACGGGTGAATTTTTAGGACAGATGACTGATGAACTTCAAGCATACGGTAACGATAGTTTTATAACTGAATTTGTAAGCGGTGGTCCTAAAAATTATAGTTTCAACGTTTACTCTCCCGAGAAAAAAACAAACTCTACCATTTGTAAAGTGAAAGGTCTTTCACTAAATTATGCAAATTCAAAAGTCATTAACTTTAAGAAAATGCGCGATATTATTTTTAACGACGACACTGAGCATTTATACTTAATTAACGATAGGAAAATTGTTAGAACTAAAATGTATGACGTTATCTCGAGGCCTGAAAGAAAAATTTACAAAACGGTTTATAACAAAAGACGACGATTACGCGAAAGTTATGATACGTTACCTTATGGATTTAAAGTTATTAATTAATTAAAATGTTTTGTAAACTTACTATAATTAAGGATAAGATTAAATAAAATTTCTTGTTGTTTTAAATTTTGTCTATTTCACCATCTGTATTTTGATAACACAAATCGTACAATATATTTATAATTAATGTAATAAAATTATGTAATTGTTAATCATTATTGTTATTTATTATATATTTAATATAATTGTACACACAGCGTTTAATTATTTGTAAATAAATTTTTAAAATACTTAAATTTTAATAAAAATATTATTTTACATTTTTAAACATTTTTTGTGACATTACACCCGCTGCAATTTTTCTTTCGAGGAAGTGGACCGTCATATTGAGTTTCATTATTTGCATTGTAGTGTTTATCACAAGGCAAACAATTTTGAAGTTCTCTATTGTCTTTATAACTGTTTGGTAGTAATTCCCATACCATCTGCAACTCATACGCTTGTGTGTTATTTATTAAATATTGTATAGGAAAAAACTGCAATTCCCACTTTTCAAATGACGAAAGTGATCTTATAAGACCGTTGCTCAATGAGTTGTGGTTTTCAATCATCTCGCCAACTTTATTAACTACCGATTCAATCGACATCTTTCAACGTACTGTCTATATTATAGTAGGTATCACATATTTACAGGTAATAATAAGACTCTTATAATCAGCAACTGTTTTTATTTTATGTATAATCTTATATACTACAACCTCTAATTTCACCATTCAGTTTACATGCGATATTATATAAATATGTTTTTTTAAAACATGCATTAAATATGATTTTTATTATATTATCGTTATTAATTAAGTCATTATCAAATAAACTCATAAATATTACAGGAAGTACATTGTTTATTCTAAAATACAAATACATGAGACAATAAACGCCACATACGTTTGAATGGAAATCTTGAATAATTGAAGCATTATAAATAAAATGTTTAGAATTGTTTCTTAAAAACTGCAAGTGAAATCCTTTGGGAGGCCTACCATAAGAATCAAAGTATTCGCCGTCACCATCATCGTCAATGTAAAAAGCTACCCAATGCATTCCTGGTTTGTTGGATGGTTCAGTATTTGCAATGATAGCACATGGCCTGGCTGCTCGATGCGGGAGTTTATCTGAAGCACAAACACGTAGTAACACATTCTTCTCTTTGGGTTTCGGAATTAAGTGAAGAGCTTGTTGGAGTTGTCGAGTGTTCATCTTTGTTATTTTGTTTCCAGTCGCGCAATATTATAGCGTTTTCTAAAGCACACATAGGTGAATGAATATTATGATGCATGCATCGAAAAGCTTGTAAATCCTTTTTTAAATTTTTGATAGAAGGACAACTTAGGTCTTCTAAATTAATTATAGGTTTATTCAAAAATTTTAACTCGTTTTGTTTTTCACTGCCTTTAACGTATATTTTACTGAAGGGTTCCAAAATTTTTATAATTACAGTTTTAAAATCTTGAAATGATATGTAACCAGAGCTCCAACGCAGTCCGTGATAATGGTTTTCTAAATAATTTATCTCTTTTTTTACAGAATTTGGTAAATTCTTATAATTTGTAGGTGGTTTTACCAATAAACTCGTTACGCAAAAATCTTCGCTTGAAACGGCTGCAAATTCTTTTATTATAAAACTTTTATCGGCTCCTCGAAAACCCTGCAGGTCTACAATAACTTCCATACCTCTTGAACACCGATATTAGACTGGATCGAATAAAACAAATTAACTACTAAAATCTCCTACTACATTTCTGTGTTTGTCAATTTCAATAACATTGTCAAATTCCGAGTATACTAAACAGTTAACTGTTTCTGTTAAAGCATCTTCAAAACCTACTTCTATACGTAGAGAACCGTTTCGTATTAAATTCCAATGCGTGCTAGCATTTGCCGATAAATCTGGAGTTAAATCAAAAGCCATTAAACAATAGCCTTTTGGATAATCTTCGCGGGAGATACCATTACCATCATTTAGAAAATGAATGCCTGTTCCTGAAAATAACGTGTGATAAGCACGCACGTACAGGCCCGATTTTGTAAAATTTGGTTGGAGTGGTTTGGATGGTACTTGTTGACCATCAATGTACAAAGACAAATAATTGATTTTGTAGTGATGGAAATTAAATGGATTAGTAGAAAAATCGCCATTAAAAGCTTTATTTGAGATGAACCCTATTATACATCGTTTTGGTAACTGGCCCAGAAAAACGTTATCTAATGATTTTCGTTGTATTCCTGCTGGTATAGTTAATACTTTTACATCGGCCCTGGTAATCGCATATTTAGCAGAAGAATTTTCTAAAGCTTTTGTATGTGCTAACAAAATTGTAGGATTAATTCTCATTCTCCTAACAAGTAGATTAGCATCCATAATTTTAACTTTAGAAGCAACATCGCCCATTAAACTAAAAGAGTCGCGAGAACGAACAAACTTTATTTTCATTTCAACCCCATTAATTAAAAATTTTTCTTGGTTAAACAAATCAGAGTGTACATGTCCAATTAGTTCAACCGGTTTACTTTGGGCCGTAAATGCTTGCCGTTTAACAAACCCTTCATTGCTGGCTGTAACATCATTCATTTTACTGGCAGTGTCGTTGTGCCATAATGTACACGTTAGGTGTGAGTTTTTAGCATCAGATCCATAATTTAAAAGACTCTCAATATACGCACGATAAGCATACGTGTTATTAGGAGGCGAAACTAGTTTTTGATTTAAATACACTTCTACTTGACTAAACAAAGAGTGCATCCAATTATTTACAGGTCCTACAGCATCTCCATCGGCTAAAGCTTCATCATTATTTTTTACGATTTTTGCTGTGACAAACAACAATGTTTGACTTAAGTCCAAATAATCATTTCCACTTCCGGGTACGATAAATTCAATAGGGGCATCATCAGTTAGCGACGACAAAGGTTTATAAAATATCCATTCGCCATTTTCTATACTTGTTTGAGTTGACGGTAATGCAAACAAATCTAGCTCGGATTTAATACATTCGCATGATTGTGCATGAAGAAACGCCATTTTAACGTTTATCGAATATGTCGATGTATGTAGACGGGTGGGAAGAAACCTTTTTTCTAGCTTTAGAAGATTTCTTCACAGGTTTGATTACAGACTGATTGTTATAAAGTGTACGCAGCTTTTTATAGCCGGATCCTTTCATCAAGGTGTCAATTTTATCGTCCGCTTTTCGTTTAAGATTACGCCCAGCTTCTTGAAAACGATCTTGAAATGACTCCTTTACAGGTTTATTTTCAACAAGGTCGCTTAAAATGTTTGTCCCCGTTCTTAATACTTCGTTTCCAACCGCTCGAGCTCCAGATTTAAAGAGAGGTAAGATGCTACGAAATATTCCCCCCAACCAACTCCCGATACCATGCCCTCGTTGATAAGGTGTGCCTCTATAGATAACTCCTATACCGCTACCTGCTTGATTAACATAATATTGCTGATAAGGACACTCCATCTTACTTTAATTTTTTAAAATGTAGTTTTAAACTTAGCGTTCCAAACTCAAATGGCATATATGCGCCTGTTTCGGTATTTATATTTATCTCCAAATTTTCAAATTCTTTTCTCATTACAGGTATATACTGCACAGGAGAAAAAACAGCCTCTTTGTGCCATCCATAACTGTAATTATCAGATGTCACATTGACAATTCTCATAAGTGGTGATAAAACATCACCAACTAGCTGGGGTTCGACGATATCACAATAGATAAACATTTGAGACGGTAATCCAGTCCATATGTTAGCAGGATGTGTCGTATTAGACTGGTTAGCAATATTTTGATCGGGTTTATATCCTAACTGCAATGCAAGTTTTTGAGATAATCCAAGTGTAAATAATGTTGTGTTTAAAATTACATTAACTCGTTTTGTCATTTTGTGATATGTAAACTTTAATAACCTACTTAGTATTGCATTATTATTGATTTCAGAAATTATATCCTCAATAGTTTCATAATTTCCTGCTGGTATTCGTACCACATGCCAGCCTTTCTCCGAATAATTAATCTGTTCTGAATCTTTTAGAAAATAATTTTTAGCGTCTTTTAACACTTTGTCTAACTCATCCATCTCCTCGGGTGGTTCATTTCTATAGTAAAGCAAATTATCACTTTCGCTTACGGCTAGAAAAGAGCATGGGTATTGAATCTCGGACACGCCTACAACCCATTGTCCAGTTAATCGTATGCGTTTAGGAAGTTGAGTTATAAAACTTGCAGTAGTATTGAGAGGAAAATAATTCATAGAACTGTTGCTTAGTAGTGTTATATAAAACTCTTCGTCTGTATTCATGTTTGATGAATATCCGATGGAGAAATCCAGGAATTAAATTTATCACTGTAACCAAGCCACTTTACTAGATATTTTTTATTTTTACCACGTCCTCTTTCACTTAACACTTTATCAATTTTAAACAGCGTGGTAGTATTTATATTAACAGGTTGTAATTCTTCTTCGTAAAAAGTTCCATCTATGGTTTCTTGATTTAAGTCGGCGATTCTGTAAACTGGTGGTTTTCTATTAATAACTTTAATTATTTTAAAGATTTCTTCACTCCAGTTTGTTTCATATCCTTTTTCAAAAACATGTTTGTATCTACTAATTCTAACATGCTGATCAACTTTTAATCTTGGTTTTCGTGTAACGCCTACTCCTTTCGAATACAAATTTTCCCATACTTGTAGAATATTTCTATTGTTTACTTCGCTGGGGGCCATTTTAATACTCGAATGATATCTGATATTGTACGATCGCACTAAATCCTGTAATACGTTGATGTATCTATAAGAATTAGAGTATGTAAAATATCGCCACATGCGCGTTTTAAGAGTTCTATTAAACCTCTCAATAACAGAGGCTTTTACATCGGGGTTATTAGCTAGGTAAAAATTAATGTTTTGCTGTTTAAAATACCTCTGCACACTAGCAGCTACAAATTCTTTTCCTTTATCAGTTTGTATATTTAACGGTTTGTTACCGCATTCGTTAAAAATACTCGAAAATCCTGCGATGATACTTTTTGCTGATTTTATCTTGAGTGGTCTAACCCAAGCCATTTTGCTAAAAACATCAATTACCGTTAGTATAAAATTAGTTCCGTCATTTTGTTTGACTAAAGTACGCATGTCACATAAATCTGCTTGCCACAGCTCAAACATATTGTTTACGATATACTTGTTTCTAGGAAATTTTTTTCTTACAGGTTTATGTACGGTGTAAGCATCTTGTTTTTGTAACCAATCTTTAACGTTTTTGGTCGTCAATGACTTGTTTGCGCTTGAAAATAAAGAGCTTAACCCACCATACCCTGAAGGATGCGACGGGTCGTAGTATATAGAACTTAAGTCCATTTCAAATCTTTAAACGCTCCCACTGCAAAATTCTCGATGATGGTTCACGTTTTAACACAGGTGTTCGACGGTTAGTTACTGAACTTATTTGTTTTGACGTATTGTCTAAATTCAGCTCAGAGTCGGCGTCATAGACATCATGTTTTGTTTCAACCTTTGGTGAAGTGTGTTTTGAAGAAATATTACGTCGTCTGTTATTACCTATGAGTTCATAGGGAACGTTGATGTCTTTCATGAAAGCTGCAAACTGTTGCCATCCTTGTGGGTTAGTGCTCTTTCTCGGTCTTAACGCGTCGTGTATTAAATCAATTATATTTGATGAGGGCAACACCTCACCTTTTATCGTAACAATTCCATTTTTATCCCAAAGCATATCGCCGGATGTGGTCAGATATTTTATAAGATTTTCAGCTTTCTTTTTATAAGTTTCAGGTAGTGTATTTAATATTTCCGAGTTTGAAAGATTTTTTGTTTGCGTTTCTACAGACAAATTAATAGGGTGTCGAATTTCATCGGCAAAATGTAGATATCTTTGAAGAACTTGATTATATCGTATCCATTTATCGTGATCTGGTAATTTTGATTCTAAAACTGCATGCATTTCAGAATCTAGCTGTGACAAAACGTTCGCTTGTGTCGTATCGTGTGATTTCAAACGCTGTATAAGTTCCGGAGGTACAAGAATCATTTTCTTCGTGTGTTCCATTTTGTGTTAATTTAAAATGCTACTTAATACACTAGTAAGCAATGGGGCCAGAAGTAATGGTAGAAATGCACCACCTTGCTGTACTAATAACTGTTTCTTCTTTTTTATAGTTTCACCTTTTTGTACGAGTCTTCTTAATATTTTTTTATGTCGCGAAAGACGACTTTTCTGCGAGTTTGATAATGGCACTTTTCCTTTTAAAGTATTAAAAATACACTCACAAACACAATGAATCTGTTTATCGTTCATACATTTAAGTAAGGCTGAGCGCTCCTTATTACCCAGTTTTGATAAAGCTCGGAGCAGCTCTGAGTTTTAATGACTAAGTTAGACATCACGCGTTAATAATATCAAATTGATCTGAGTTTTTGTATTTAAATATATTTTTAGGTATGTAAACTTGACAAGCGCCATCTTCGTCAAAAATTGATGTTCTGTAACGAACAGCATCACACGTACTCTGTTTTAAATCAAAAAGCAAATAACCGTAAGGTTTAGAAGTTGCATCGTTATACGCTTCTTCTAAAAATTTTGCGTTTTCAGGACAAATTTGACGTGTTAAATGTTTTATCTGAGCCTTGTCACGCGGATTTTTAAATAAAATAATGTAATGAGCGTTTAAAGAAATATCTCTCTGCCCCCTGCCCTGATGAAACACGTTCTGTGTTAGAAAAAATACACTCAAATTGCGATGATGGCAACCCTTTGTAAATATGTCTACCACTGACGTGTTAGTTTCACGCATCAAATCGTCAATAATTACCAACGTAGGCATAATTCCATCAAACATATCCATGCGAGGTAGTCCCTGAATAAATTCTACTGATTGACTAAAATCTTTATGTAGCGGTTGCCATTCGTCATAACACCAAATAACTTTTTCAAATACGGTGCTAGATAGTTTAGACAGGTTTTTTAAAACGTTTACAATAAAGTATGATTTTCCACTACCTGAAGGTCCGGCAACAATTGCTGAAAACGGGTGCTGAAATTGATGGTCCATATTTTGTTGAGCGGTCGTTATACTAAACTACTAAAAAAAACATATTTTGTTTTATTTAAAGTTATGTTTTTAATGTAGTGCAAGAGGGGGAAATAAAATTAAAGCATTTTTAAAATGTGCATTGAAAATTTTATTAACGCAAATTTACAACTTTCCTAATTTCATCAATTACAAAATGATTAAACTTATAATATAGTTCGTGTAACAAATAATTTTTACTGTATTTTGATCTTAATATAAATTTAATAGTATCATTCTCATCTTCATAATCATCTCCTAAATAACCCACCACATCGTTACAGAAGGATTCAAAATTCAAATTGTGCATACTAATAACATTTAGTTTTTCTAAAATATACTCACGCATTGTAAACAACGCCTCTAAACTTTGACGCATAATATACAATTCAAATTTGTCGTTAGACATGTTTTTTGGTACAAATTTACACATATCATACCCACTTATTAGTGTTACAGTATAATCACCAAAACAAGCATCACTCAGACTATCGTTCTTCAATCCTGCTATGATGCTATCTAAACTCAGCGCTAGTTCTTCATATGAATGGCGTGTTAACGTTACACCCATACCAACACTTGCCTTTATAATACGTACAACAGGCTGAAAACCTCGAAATGGATCTAACCCCACACAAACGTATTTGCTTTCACTATTGTTTAACGGAAGTCGAACTTCGCTTAATAATCTATTTCGTTCACGTCGTAGTTGTTTTTCGGTAGAGTTGATTTCGGCAGATGAGAGACCGTAACTTCCATAAACTTCATTTTCAAATACCCGCAAATCTTCTGATGTGATAACCATTTCTGGTGATAAATTATTATTTTTGTTTTTACTATTTAATTCGACCACTTCTTTAGGAGACTGCCCTGCTCTGTTATTCTTTGCCCCATACGGTTTTATTCGTTTCGTCTATAAGATAAAACACATTTTCTAAATATTGCTGTTAAAATAAATTTAATTAATACTTACAGGTTGATAATAATTAAACTTCTGAGATAATGCTCTTTCCATCATGGCTTGTTCGCGGCCAGTAAAGTTGCTCATTTTCTATATTTGTTTTCAAGGTACACCACACTAAATTGAGATTCACAATAAAATGATGTATAAAAACTGATACACGAATAGTTTACAAAAGATGCGTTCTAAGGGTAAAACGCATACTTATACTAGAGCGACTACCACTTCCATCCCCTTTCGGGAATTTCTTGTTAAAACGCTATACTACGGCTTGTTCCTGCAAGTTCCTGCATGATTTTCCGCCTACGCATGAATCACCTCATAATTTAGGTACATAATTTTTTAATTACACTTTATAGACACATGTAGAAACTTTACCGATCCACATAAAGAAAAATATCAATCACAGTCTACCAATTTTAAAAACTATATCAAACTACACTAAAATATTATTTGATTAAAATTACACTAATATTATTTGCAAACAACAAGTAGTACTTTGATTAAACGTTTTTAAGACATCCTTTGTTTTTGCTTTCAAAGTTACTTAGAAGTGCGTTACACATCTATCCATTTCTTAGAAAACTACAATCAGTAAAGAAATATATTAGAATTATGAATGACGAATCACCCTAAATTCTAAACTACCTAGAAAAACGTTACACATCGGTCCATTTTTCAGAAAACTTAAACCTGTAGGAACTCTTAGAATTGAATGACTAACTTGTTTTCATAACTATAATACTTACATAAATTTGTGTATTGCTTTGCAAACAAATAATTACTAAACAATTATTCTAATTTAAAAAATCTAAAATTATTTTGAATTTTCCATACGCAACACTCAAAAGTAATTAAACAATTATTCAATAACATCAGGACAAAATATCCCATTTTAAAATGACTAATCGCTCTTAGAATCCGTTAAATACAAGTTCCAAACAAATTTTACCGTGTGCCTTCTTGGTCCAGTGGCTAACCTTGTTGTATATGCATGTGCAACTAGAAAAGTCGCTGGGGTTCGAACCCTGTTCAGACCACGATAGCATATTTGGTATCAAATTGCGAGTTGCAGTTTAAGCCCCGATTGATGAGGGTAATTCTGTTAATTCAAAATCTGATTCCGACAATCATCAATTTAATTAGCGGACCGCGGACGCGTGGACCAATAATTAAATTGAACCGCCGATCAAATCTGTGGATCAAACCGCCGATTACAACCCGCGAATCAAAATTGATCCACAGATTTGATTAACGGTTTTTGCAGTTTTAATTCGCGATTTTAATTGGAAGTTTTATTCGCGGGATTCCCGATTCAATTCGCGATTTAATTAATTAATTAATTAATTTAATTCGCTGTTTAATTCAACGATTTAATTCGCGGTTTAATTGATCTAATTAATTTAATTCGCGGTAATTCCGCGAATTAAACCGCGAATCTAGGTGCATCTATTCTACTTATATTATATTACTATAATTTTAATCGTGCAGTTAAACTACTGTTTCTAATTTAATCAACGTTGAAGAATTAGTTGCCAATTATAAGTAAGCAAATTTTAAATTGATTTTATTTTCTTCTAGGATAAAATAGAATTTGATTGCAAGGGCATTACAAATATTACACACAGTGATCAGAACGTGTAAATTAGATCGCCATTGCTAACACCTATAATCTTTAAAAAACCAGTCGAGATTATGATCATTGAACCGATTATAATTGCACATGTGCATTTGTAGCCTAATACAAATATTTAACTAAGAATTACGTAGACGCATTAAACTATAACATGTGAGGAATATCTTAATCCGCCATGGTCTTTTAACACAAAGACATTTCTCTCTTAACAAAATTTATGCATTTACTATTTACAAAATTTATAAATAATAGACATAATCCGCTTTTCTTGAAAATTTGCCGTAAAAACCTGTTTACTGGTACCTACTTGCAACAGATGTAAAAATTCTTTTATTATATCTTTTTTGTTTGAATTTAGTTCTATAAGAAACTATAAAAATTTAAAAAATGTTTATTTATTTTAAAATGTATTATAACTTTTTATATATCTGTATCTTTTTATTAATATATTTTTATCTCTACTTTTGTTTTAATCTTTATGATGCAGTTAGTAACTAAAATCTTGGATAAGTTGCTAAACAAAGCGGTTATAAAGTAGTTTCAAATAATGGTAATAAGCATGTTTTCAAAACAGTTACATAGCAGTTGCTGTAAACGGTAACTACAATGTTACAAATCAATTACAAAACCGTGATGATAAAGCATTACAGAAACGATTCAGAATAGGTAAACATGATTTGTAAAAAACCGTTATAGCAACGCTGCAAAACAGTTACAAAGTAGTAATTGCAACGGTTTCAGACACGTTGTAAAACGGTTATAATATTACTGCAGTTGCCTTGCAACTGACCAAATCCGGTATTGACAACGTATCAGGAAAGACTCAGCAACGATTCTGTAACTAAATACCTTACTGAAACCATAGTTGCAAGAGAGTTTTACAACCGTTTTGTAACTGATTTTTGCTACTTGGGAATGAGCTACATTGAGAAACGGTTTTCGGTATCACAATTAAGTAATTATAAACGCAAAGTAAAAAAAGTATATTGTATAACAACAAAAAGGTGGCGTACGTTAATCAATAGCTAATCGCATATCCAACACAAATTTTCCAAAGTTTCTGCAAATTAAGTTGATACATAATTACCACATATAAGTTGCTAAGTTTCATACGATTGATTAAAACCAAATAGTGTTAAGCTTCCTCAAATTAATGTATATTCACAGGTGTGCCTTCTAATACGTCGCAATGCTTTTCACAATAACAGAACTTTAAACGCTGGTGTCAACTTCTTTAACTTCCGTGTATGCCTAATTAGTTCGTCATAAGAATTTTCCAAAGTAAAAAAACATGTGCGGGTGACCAAAGTTTCTATAATAACAAAGGAAAATTAAAACGCGCTCTAAAATGAAAATATATCTTTACCCCAGCGAATTTCTCACCACCAACACATCCACAACTGCAATTTATTTGCTCACTACCAGTGTGTATAATTTAAGATACTTAAAATGTAGAAACTCCTAGGCATCGCGTTAACATACGTGTTGTTTGATTAACGTTCGAAATGGAAATACATTTATTCATCAGTGACCTCCAGTGCGTGAATGACAGTTCTGACTGGACATTTCTACAGCACGAAAACCACACCAAAATGTTTTTAACCTAACAAAATTACAATTACATACATCTACATCAGTAGCAAAATATTCAATTTTACAGTTATCTAATCGAATCATGTGAACGTGTTTACAATTAAATATAGACAACATTTGTGTGTTATCTATAAATTATGGTAAAAGAGGCAAATATAGAAATGTAAATCATAAAAAAGATTGAAAAGTAGGTAAAATTGTAATGATAAAAAAGGTGATAAAATACGTAATACAAAATCTTTTACATACTACACAAAATGTTTTAACAAAATATGTTTAGTTTCTGTAAAATTCTACGATTGACTCTTCGTTTTATTTAGATAATTTTAATAAAACAATGTAGACATTTCTTACAGTGTTAAAAATAATAAAAACCGAAGAAGTTAGACTGGTAACTTTTAACTAATAAGAGTAGGACATTTTATAGTCACAGACCGAACGCTAAAGTGCAGCGTTTTGCGAAATGAATTCTACAATCATTAAAAGCTGTACAAATCATCATTGCCGCCAACTGCCGTTGACTTGGATTGCTTTACAGTGGACCGACTGCGATTTACTGCAGAACTAAACACTTCCTATAGAGGGACCCTAAAATTATTACTCAAATACGGGCTTTTATTGCCAGCTTACGTTAGCTTTGTTTTCATTCCTTTGTGTACCGTTATTGCTTTAAAAAAATTATTTCAAACACTACATAATAAAATATTTAAAGTAACTGTTAAATAATTACAAAATAATTGTATTTATCAGTATTTGGCGGACCATTGAAATTAGCGAACATGCATGGATTTAGTTAAACGTTTATTGTACAGAGTCGGTAAACAGTGCATCAAATTACCAGAACCTCTAACGCATTCCAATCAAATTTCAGCTCAATGTAATTATAATGAGTACTTGTCGATAAATTTGATTAAACTGAATTAGTAAGTTTCAGAAACGGTATTAATTTACTGCTTTTTTATGATCAGTGTTCGTAAAAAAGACTATAGAACAACTCAAATAAATTTAATTTGATTAAGTTTTTGTTAAACGTTTTAATTAATTAATTAATTTGTATAAAGTATAATTACTTTGTCTATAAATTTTTAATCAATGGTTAATTCGACATATCTAAAGTTTTTTAGTTGTGTGCATTACAAAATAAAAGATAATTATAAATTCTTAAGTTTGAAGAGTATTTAAAACGGAAAAGGTTTTTGTTACAAATGCTTGTTTAACGCTTGCATTTTAAAATTGCAGACACATTCTTTACAGTGTACTAGATACCGTTTTGTTTTACTTAGTGTTAAATATACTAACTGTGTACATACGTACGATAGTAATGTAATTAATTCAATTAAAAGAAGATTTCGTTGTAAACAAAACGACGTTTTTTCGTTTAACTTTGCTTATATGTATTTAGGTGTTGCATTTTAATAGTGTTTACGCGCCTATAGTAGGCTACCTACGCTACAGTTGCGTCTTGTAGCAGTATAGTTCAGGGGAATTTAGTACTAATCAACTGATTTATTGTCGTTTATATACTACTAAATTATTTTACTTACAATAATAATGCTTTTGAATTATACATTTTTTTACACAATTACGTACTACACTAATAAATTTACTCAAAAATGATTGTATTACTATTGTTTCTACTGTTAGATGTAATTTATTTAATTTTAGTAACATTTTAATTAAAATGATTAATTTATACGTTTTAAATAAAACATTTGAACCTAGACATACATCAATATTTTTCTAGTTTTTTTATTTTTAGTACCTCTTCGAATGCGTCGATTAAACTGTGTCTATATTTGAAAACCAAAACAATTAAAATAACAAATTTTGTTTACAATTTGGACAAGTGTCAAATTTTATAATTTAGAAAACAAGTATGGCGTAGTAATTTTGTATATTTAAAAAAATTTAAATGAGTAGATTTGACAGAAAAAAATACAGTGTTCATATATAAACACAAAATAACAAATTAATTACCAATCACAAAAAAATAAATACTAAAAAACACGAATATCGGTATGAAAGAAACTGAAACCTAATTTTTTAAATTATTTCTAAAGATAATTTTTTCTCATTATACCACACTGATATTTAAGGTTGGGATTTCGCCTATGTATTTTGTATAGCACTCGCGCGCGCACGGGGCACAGGAAATCTCAAAAAATAGTTGTAAGAACAAAAAAATGTGTTCCTATGAAAGAGGAATGTTGTCAGAAAATCTTGAAAAAAATATTTTTTTGCATAAAAGAAGGTCACAAAGTAAGCAATATTTTTCAATTATGATTTTCTACTTCTTTTGTAAACTATGCTTATACTATTGAAAAGAGGAAATTATAAAATAGCTTATGGGAAGATGTAAATCTTTTAGTTTTATTTGAGGGTTTACTTTTTTAGTTACGTTAGGTAGTTTTCGAGTTGTCCTGTTCCCAATAAAATATATTAACGATTATACTGCAATGTCATTAAGGTGGAAAATTGAACATATAAAACGCTAACTTTGGTTAAAAAGTAGCTACCGACACACAAAATTTTAATTTAGCAGCAATAATAAGTTTATCCATTATAACGCAGATGGCGCTGTGAACAGTCGATTACGCGCATGGAATATTATATTTCAGTAGGTACTTATCTTTATTAGTAAAAATAAACTTTAATGGGTAAGCAGCATGTTATTATACAAGATCTCAATTTAGTTTGAGTTTGCATTTTTAACAATTTACAATACGCGCATTTAGTAAATACGTCACAATTGAGTTAGGTCAGGATCTTGGTTGCAAACAAAGCTAATTTTTAACGTGATTTTGGAGAAATTGATTATTATTTATTTCGAGTTTGCATTTTTAACAATTCTAATTTACGAATTGGTATTTATGTATACTAGTATAAAAGTATAAAAACCGATTTTTATTTTTGTTAATAAATAATAATAAATAAAAGAAAATACATTGCACGCCGCTTATTGGAAATAGGGATAATAATATTAAGCGGGTAATACGTATGATACTACATAGAAAAAACATCGTTTATAGTAATTATAATTTCGGTCTATCCCTGTAAACACAAAAATGATAATGTTTAGTAACAGTTTCAAAACAAAAAATTTATAATTCACTCTTGTTTCAAACATAAAAGAAACCTAACTGCAATAAAATAGCTATAAGTCCATCGCTGTTTCACTTATTCGAATCAGTATAGTTTCGGTATTTTAAATTCAAATCTGTTTCAAAATAAATGTTGCATTCGGTTTACGTTTTAAAAGCTTCGTTGTTGAACTGATACTAAATGATCAATAAATATATGATTTTCTTGTTTCAATAATGAACTAAAACAATTCTTTCAATAATATAATAATACATTTTCTAATGCACGTTTCAAACTTTATTGCACAATAAATATTTTTAAATACAATATCACATTGAGTTTTTTACTTCCTTCGATGTGGTCTTTTCATGGAAGCCTCGAGAACTGCATCAGTTACTGTTGGGTAGCAACTTTTAACCGCATCTGTAACATAGAAATAAATATTTCATTTATATACATACATAATCATCGAGTTACACAAAATTAATTACATTTTGTTAATCAAAAACGACACAAACTTAATATAAATATCCCTTTGGCAATCATAAAAAAGTTATAAAAACACTGTGAATACCTTTAGCTGTACATAAATGTATAGAAAACTTGAAGAATTGAACTGTAATTATAAATCCTAAAGTATCATCAGATTTATGCAATAATCTACCTTAACGCAACCATGTGTGTTAATTTACATTTTTTTTATACAAATTAAAACATGATGCATAAAGAACAGAAATAATAATAATATTGATTACATTTATGGATTATAACAAAATGTTTCGACTTACCGTTTATTGTTCCATTTCGTAATTGTACACACAGCATCACTTATCAAACTACAACCGAACAAGTGAAAAGATATAAATTTGCAGCGCAAGCGTTGACGACAGTAATCAAAAGTATAGCAACGACTAATGCTGACTAATCACACAGTATTCGTTTTTACTAAAACGATTCCACTGTTTTGGAAATAATTAAATCTTATTTAATCAATCTTCAAACAATTCTAGTTATTCAAAAAATATTCGGTTTTAATAAATCAGTTTTTAGACGGTTGCTGATTATGGGGAAAAAATTGCAAGTACTGAAACGGTTTAAAACTGATTGTGAAAAATCGGAACTCTTTCAATTTATTCACTGTCAGTTACATGTAAATGATATAAAAATGGAACTAACACGAAACAACGTAATGAAACAATTGTTTTAATTTTGTGACTCTAACAGTTTCAATCCGTGTTTACTGGGATGTTACCAACTTTCTTCTCAGGTTTGTTTCTATACGTGAACAATAACCTATTTCGTATGAATTTTTTAGCTAAATTTTCACAATACGTTTTTTTTAGAGTAAAAAATTCTATCATAGTACCCTAAAAATAGTTGTTTTGCATATTTAGCTTTTTTTTGACTGATCTACGTAATGGTACATAATTTAAACATCTGTAAACACGTAATCTTCGAGAATTAACTTGGAAAGCATGTTCGTTCTTAGAATAACTTAAATTAACTTCGTATTATGTGATAACGTTATTTTGTATTTATTTTTAGTGGCTATAAATTTACCAAAAAATGTACTTTTTAATTACCTAAATTTTGCTAAGATAACTTAGACTCTTTTTAAGTATTTCAGACATGAACGTTATAATTTGACAAAATTCAAATTATTTAAAAAACCACAAGGTTATTCTCATAAACGTGATTAAAATACTTATTTTGATCGGAGAATTCAAAAATGTAATAATATACAGGTTTTATTTAAAAAAACTTTAATATTTTATGGCTTTTGCGGCACCCTGTATAATATGAAAATAATTTAAAAAAGTAACCATAATAGACTCCCATTTATTCTAAAAGTGAAACTTTTTGAAGTTGCGTATTTTGAGCACAATATTCAATGCCGTATAGCGGTATAAGTAATCACCGTTTATCACAAAATATTAATGGATAATTAATGAATATTTACTAAAATTGTTTACTAAACATGAAACTTACATTTCATCTTCTAATTTACTGGTAAATTTTTGAATGTTGGAACGTATATAATTAGAATTAATCAGTTTTTTCCAAAACATGGTAATCGAGAATTAACTTCATCGCGAAGCAAAGCTGAATAAAGTACCCGATAATATATTTTTTTATAATGTTGGTTTATGCTTATTAATTTTCTGCAATTAATTTGCGTGAGTTTGGTTGAAACATTACTGTTAAAGGTAAGGTCAGACGCAGTTACTTTTGCTGCGCTGCCAATTAAAAAATTGCGCAACTTAATGAAACGTTCAAGAAATATCTTGCAAAGGCAAGAGCCTTCTAGAAACTGTCTAGAAGATATAGCGAAAAGTAGGGAACGTTCGAGAAGGATTCGAGAAGGATTCGCCGATGTCTATAAATGCCGAACATGGAAATCGTAGGTCAGTTATTGCTGGAATGTGAATGCATGCAGTATTAAGAAGATTATAAGTGATTAGCACGTGCGGAGTTTTAAATAAATAACAGTGTACACCGAATCGAGTGAACGTGACTTATAGTGTAAACAAATCCGAGGACGTTATCTTATCTTAAGTGATAGTGTTATACAACGGTTATACATAAATTCGTGTAAGTGTTTTCATTAATTATTATTAGATTTTATTAGTTCGGTTAATTTAAAAGTGTACATATTTCTAGAATAAGTAAACGTATTTTTAATCGTTTAAATAAATTAGTTAATAATAAATAGATACGTAACAGTGGCGTCAGGTGTTGAGGTATCAAACCGTTCGCGATTTTTAGTGTGAATACCATTAAGTTATTTGATATCGCACCCGTAATAAAAACATTGATTACGTAAATAACTTTTAAGTTTGCAATACGCGTGTTTATTTATAAAGTATAAAATAGTGTTTATTAAACTTTTTCTTTTAACAAGTGCGTGTTCGCGATATTAATTAAATCCGTTTCAGTTTAATATTAATAAGTGGATAGTTATTAAATTTTGTGTTATATAAAAACTGCATTTTAAAAAGTAGTGTATTTAAACTTTATATTTGTGTTATATTTAAATTTATGCCGGTGACGCGTTTGCAAGCAGTTAAAATGGATTCAAAAATACTTGAAATTCTCGAATCGATGAATAAAAATATCCAAGAAAAACTCTCCGAACATTCTCAGAAAATGGAGGAAAGTTCTAGAAGTTTAAAAGAAGAAATACGAATAAGCATAGAAAATCAAATCAAAATTGTTCAAGAGGAAACTCAAGCAGACATGTTAAATTTAAGAGAAGAAATATGCGAAGTTCTGGAAAACGGAAAACAATCTATGAATGAGAAAATAGAAGCAATAGAGGACAAATTGGAAGCCAGAATGAAACTGCTTGAAGAAAGAATAAACCAAATGAATTACCATGGCGAAGGAAGTGTCACGAGTGAAGATTTAATAATGGACCGCCGGGATAAAAGCACTCACAAGTTTACGGTTATACCGCCAAATTTTGATGGTAAAGTTCCATGGTCAACCTACTACAAGCAGTTTGAAGCCGCAGCTACTGCTAATGGTTGGAGCAACAAGCAGAAAGCGACGTCTTTAATAGTGTCCTTACGTGGAGAAGCGCTGGGAATTTTACAAACTGTTCCGGACCACCTGCAAGAAAATTACGAACTCTTAATATCACGATTAGAAATGAGATATGGAGATGCCCATCTTCAACAAGTCTATCAAGCTCAAATTAAAAGTCGGGTTCAAAAAGCTGCCGAAAGTCTTCAAGAGTTTGAGGCTGACATCGCCAGATTAACACGGCTTGCGTATCCTACAGCACCAGATACCTTCTTGGAGCAGTTGGCTATTCAAACCTTCGTAGACGGCCTCTGAGACAGCGAAACGCAGCAGACTCTCCGGTTAGCTCGACCGTAGACATTAGATGACGCTTTGGTGCATGCTTTGGAATTTGAAGCAGCAAAACAAGCATCGCAACGAGATGGTCATAGACTCTGCTGTGCTGCAGAAGTACCCGCGCAGACACTGGAAAGCATCGAGGAGATAGCGCGACGAATACTTCGTGAAAGAGGAGTGACAGCTTTGAACTGCGATGAAATAGGCCATGTACGACGGCATCGTACTAAACCTAAAAAAAGGACAAGAAGAGTGCTCGATAATTTGGAACGAGGCGAGCAAAAGAGACAAAAAGTAATCTCATCTATTCAGACTCCGGAGATTACAATCCAAATGGCATCGCCTAGAGAGCAATTGCATAGCATTTATCTCGATTGCAAGATCAATGGGAGAAGCGTTCAGTTACTGGTTGACACGGGAGCGACGAAGACCATCATTCGTCCTGACATTTTATTGGAAAACGAGAAGACATCACCAGTATCAGTACGACTTCGAACGGCGACGGGCGACAAAATACCTACTCACGGACAGGTCAAAGTAACCATTGGTTTGGGAAATGAAGTACTCGACCATCAAGTACTGGTAGCCGACATCACGGAAGAAGTTATCCTGGGAATGGACGTAATAAAGAAGTATGGGTTCCATTTGGATATGAAGAACGATGTCCTGAAGATCGACAATGAAGAAATTCCTTTTCATTTGTCAGAGAAGCCAGCCGTGTGAGTCTTATTGAGTGAAGACGTGACTCTGCCTGCAAGGACTGAAAGTGTGGTGATGGCACGCCTGGATGGAAGTCTCCGAGAAGGCTACATACGCGCGATTGAACCAATGGAGGGCGGCTTAGTTGAAAAGGGACTACTCGTTGGCAGAACTTTAGTACGAGTAAAGAAGACAATGCCAGTAAGGATCTTAAACATCAACTCAGATCCTGTAACGCTGAAAAAGAAGACCGTGGTAGGCCAATGCACGCCAGTATCACAAATTGTGAGATGGGTGAAGTCGAACGAAGATACGTCCCCGAAGAAGTGTCCACAACATCTATTGGACGTTCTTACCACCAAATGCGAAAACCTCAGCCATGACCAGCTGGCTAAAGTTAAAGTGTTGATCCAAGAGTACCAAGATGTGTTCGCGCTGGAGAGTGGCTCCAAAGGAAGAACTAACGTGGTGAAACATAAAATTAATACCGGAGACGCTCGGCCGATACGACAACATCCACGCAGACTTCCTTTGGCGAAAAGAGAAGAAGCCGAACAAATAATTACGGATATGGAGAGAGAAGGCGTGATTGAACCTTCAAGTAGTCCATGGGCATCCCCAGTGGTACTCGTGAAGAAGAAAGATGGATCAACGATGTTTTGCGTAGACTACAGGCAGCTAAACGACGTGACCAAAAAGGACAGCTACCCTTTACCCAGAATTGACGATACGCTAGACACCCTGTCAGGATCCCAGTGGTTTTCTACGTTAGATTTAAAGAGTGGATACTGGCAGGTAGAATTAGAACCCAAGGATCGTGAAAAAACAGCTTTTACGATCGGAACTGGTTTGTGGCAGTTCACTGTAATGCCCTTCGGCCTGTGTAACGCTCCTGCAACGTTCGAGCGTTTGATGGAGACCATCTTGCGCGGATTGTCTTGGAAGACGTGCTTGGTTTACCTGGACGACGTGATCGTGGTTGGAAGGTCGTTTGAAGAGCACTTAAACAACTTGAAGGAAGTGTTCCAGAGATTACGTGGGGCTAACCTCAAACTGAACCCAAAGAAGTGCCACGTATTTAAGAAGGAAGTCCAATACCTTGGCCACGTCGTATCTAGAGATGGAGTAAGGGCTAACCCAGACAAATTCCGAGCAGTGCAAGCATGGCCAAGACCGATCGACAAACATCAGGTCCGAAGTTTCCTTGGGTTGTGCACTTATTATAGGAGATTTGTACCCGGATTTGCCAATATTGCCAAACCATTGACAAAATTAACCGAAGAGAAAGCAGAATTTAGATGGAATGAAGACTGCGAAAATTCTTTTAATCAACTAAAACAAGCCCTAGTCACTTCGCCGATTTTGAGTTATCCAAGAGAAGATGGAAAGTTTGTTTTGGATACCGACGCAAGCAATATGGCCATAGGCGCGGTCCTTTCGCAGGTTCAAGATGGACAAGAAAAGGTTATCGCGTACTTTAGCAAAGTTTTGTCCAGGCCAGAAAGGAATTATTGCGTGACTAGGAGGGAGCTGTTAGCAGTCGTTCAGTCCATCGAACATTTCTACAAGTATTTGTATGGACGAAAATTTTTACTGAGAACAGACCACGCCGCTTTAAAATGGCTTCTGCAGTTCCGTAACCCAGAAGGACAAGTGGCAAGATGGATCGAGAGACTGCAAGAGTATGACTATGACACAGAACACCGTGCCGGAAGCAGTCATCGAAACGCTGATGCCTTGTCCAGAAGACCATGTCCGTCGGACTGCAGCCATTGTTCGCGACTGGAAGAAAAAGTCGAATGTCTCTGGAGAACTGCTATGGTTGATGATGAGTGGGAACCTGAGCAGTTACGTCGCGAACAAGAAGACGATCCTGAAATAAGACAACTCCTCGACTGGAAAGAAAGCGGCCGACGACCAACCTGGGAAGAAGTGAGTGCTTTGAGCAAAAATATCAAAGCGTACTGGGCGCAGTGGGACTCCTTGATAGTAGAAGACGGTCTTTTTAAGCGATCCCTAGAAAGTGCCGTGGGCACGGGAAACAGACTACAGCTGGTAGTGCCAAAGAGCAGGGTGACAGAAGTGTTGAAGCATCTCCACGATGGGACATCAGGAGGACACTTTGGCATTAAGAAGACGTTGGGCAAAGTGCGAGAACGATTCTACTGGATAAACTGCAAAGAGGACGTCATGAAATGGTGTCGTAAATGCATATTTTGCGCTTCAGGAAATGGTCCAGCAAGAAAGCGCAAAGCACCCATGAAACAATACAACGTAGGACGCCCTTTGGAAAGAGTAGCGATTGACATCGCAGGGCCGTTCCCAGAATCCGATTCGGGAAATAAATACATCCTGGTGGCGATGGATTATTTCACAAAATGGACGGAGGCTTACGCCATACCCAATCAGGAAGCAGCTACAGTCGCAGACGTATTAGTAAAGGAGTTTTTCTGCCGGTTTGGAGTTCCGTTGGAATTACACTCCGATCAAGGCCGCAATTTTGAGTCTGGGCTGTTTCAAGAAGTTTGCCGACTGTTAGGAATTAGAAAGACTAGGACAACGCCTCTCCATCCTCAGTCTGATGGCATGGTTGAACGGATGAATCGAACAATGGGCAAGTACTTAGCCAAGGTAGTGTCCGAACACCAAAGGGACTGGGATCAGTACTTGCACTTTTTCTTAATGGCCTACCGATCATCCGTTCTCGAAAGCACAGGCCAAACACCATCCTGTGTCATGCTCGGTCGTGAGATAAGATTACCATGCGATCTTCAATTTGGGCGAAGACCGGAAGAAGAAGTTGCTGGAGAAGATTACGTCAGCAAGCTGGCCAAGAGGTTAGACGAAGTACATGAAGAGGTCCGTAAAAATACACAAATTGCCAGCGACAGGATGAAAACAAGATATGACGTCAAGGCGCAAAATGGTGGGTTTCAACCTGGCGATAGGGTCTGGTTGTATAACTCTCAAAGGAGACGTGGTTTGTCGCCGAAGCTGCAAAGGCAATGGGAGGGCTCCTATGAAGTCGTGCAGCGTATTAACGACGTTATATACCGCATCCGAAAACCGCCCAGAGGCAAGCCAAAAGTGGTCCACGTCGATCATCTAGCCCCGTTTGCTGGCGATAACCACAATCCGCAAGTTCAGGTCCGAACCAGAGTAATAAGTAGCAGAACCAGGAATCCAATCGAAGAAATGGAGTTCGAAAAGTTTATGAACTTTTACGGAGGTTCTGGAAAAGCTAGGTTCGGAGTTACCACCGAGGAACAACAAGACCTGTTGCAGACACAAAAAGATTACGCCATCGCACATTGCGTGAGCGAGGACCTTGACAGGTCCAGAGGGGTTGCAGTCGTGTTTAAAAAGAAGTTTGGGAAGCTAGATGAATTACGAAGACAGCAACCGGCAGTCGGAAAAGTTTTAGGACTACGTGGTGACGGACGCTTCGTTTTCTATTTGGTCACCAAGAAATACTCACGTGTCAAGCCGTTATACAAAGATCTGTGGCGAACATTATGGACTCTCAAGAGAGAAATGGAGATCCATCATGTTAAGAAATTGGCAGTACCCAAGCTTGGTTGTGGCTTAGATCAACTGAATTGGAGGACAGTTCGAAACATGTTGGAGGTCGTCTTCCGAGGAACAGGCATTCAAGTGTTGGTCTGTAGTTACCAACCAAGGAGAATATTGGGTCAGGAAAAGTCCATTAACTGTTACTTTTATGGACAAGGAAGTTGCCGAAATGGAGGAAGCTGCCGCTATCGCCAGGATCCCTTTTACCGGTGTCACATCCAGTCTCCTGTTCTGGGACAGAACAGTCCTAAAAAAGGGGCAGTGAAACGTTCAAGAAATATCTTGCAAAGGCAAGAGCCTTCTAGAAGCTGTCTAGAAGATATAGCGAAAAGTAGGGAACGTTCGAGAAGGATTCGCCGATGTCTATAAATGCCGAACATGGAAATCGTAGGTCAGTTATTGCTGGAATGTGAATGCATGCAGTATTAAGAAGATTATAAGTGATTAGCACGTGCGGAGTTTTAAATAAATAACAGTGTACACCGAATCGAGTGAACGTGACTTATAGTGTAAACAAATCCGAGGACGTTATCTTATCTTAAGTGATAGTGTTATACAACGGTTATACATAAATTCGTGTAAGTGTTTTCATTAATTATTATTAGATTTTATTAGTTCGGTTAATTTAAAAGTGTACATATTTCTAGAATAAGTAAACGTATTTTTAATCGTTTAAATAAATTAGTTAATAATAAATAGATACGTAACATTAAGTTGCTTGTCGTGTGAACAATGCTGCAATCCACAAAACAGCGCATGCAGTATTACTGCTTGCAATATTTTTAATGCGCACGCTGTTTAAAAGTAGCATAATGTGAGCCATAGTTTTGTAAATTGCAATCGCAGTAAAAAATATTCATTTGTGTGAAACTTTTGCAGCGGTTGCAGGTGCAGTTTATGTTAACGTTTTAATTTTAAAGTTATATTTGAAATTTTTCAGTTTGAATTTGCAATCTTTTATATAATGCCACCCTGTAAGTGGAAGCGTGAAGACGTTTTAAAACTAATCGTATAACGAATGAAACTTACTTAAGGTGTCATTTATAACGTCAAAAACTTAACGAATAATCGTGCCAAATATGTAACATAATTTAAATAATAATAAATAACTAATAATGCACCGTGCTAGCTCTATGAATTTATTAAATATAAACAACACACAAACATTAGAGCGATGAGTCTTATTTCTAATTATATTCAGGACGGGGTATTCTACTCGTACACTAATATTACAATTCTAATTTGAAAAATAAATTGGACGCCACAATATTTTTTATATTAAATTTATAACGGTTAAATATTGAAACCAAAAACGAACATATAAACAAATCTTAAAATTAACACTTAATTAGGTTAATTAGGTACATACGTGATATTTGAAGGTTAATTACTTGTTGCTGTTCGTAGCTTCAGCGCATGGGCGTGATCATCACGTGACTTAAATGAATTACGCAATATTTGGAAATCTTCCGGAATTTACTTTCTATTGTTTTCGTATAATTTGATTTATCTTATCACCTTGGATCGATGATCATTAACCATAACTCCATAAACGTATAGGGGGAACGTACGTATCAGAAATTTTCCATAATCGTATCGTACATAAATCGTAATTTCGTATTCAAAAAACGTAACGTAAAACCATCGAAATTGTACGTATCCAAACAAATCAAATCGAACGTATCAACCAGAGTATATCGTACGTACAAAAAAAGAAACTAAAACGCAAAATCGAAAGGTTACACAACACGTGTACAGAACAAAGAAATCACTTACCCCTTTCAGATTACGGGTTTCTTTAATTAAACAAAGGCGAATATAAAACGGACGAAAGCGAAAATACAGCGACAAAAGCGGATAATTTTCAATGCATACTACAAAAGCAGATTTCCACAGTTCAAATTTAACATGAGGAAATTTTCTGCACGTTATGCAGGACGTCTGCGTCCTTTGACAGTTCAACGGAAGATGGATTAAGACAATATGGCTACGAATCACGCATGAGTAATGTGCATCAGCGATTTGCGCACGCAGAGACTCCAAAAATGTTAAATTAAGCCAGAAGTATTCAATCGAAAAAATGTAAACGTTACAATCGAAATGGTGGAGAACCGAAATTGTCTTTGGAATGTCGTGAGTCCAGATTACCACAATCAAATAAAACCGCGGAATTGTCTTTCAGAAATTGCATCTGCATTGAATATCCCAGTCGAGGAAATTAAAAAAAAATTCACACTCTTCGTGCTCAACATTCCAAAGAACGTTCAAAAATGAAGGTGAAGAAATCTGGAAGTGGTAGTGACGAAATATACGAAACAAAATGGGAGTTTTTTAGTGCTTTGCAGTTTATGTTTTGGCATACCGAGGATACAAGAACAACAAATTTTATGGTAAGCGAAATAGTATAATTTTAGTTAATAAGGTATAACATTAGTAGTAAGTACATTTTATCCTCTTAAATAAAATTATGTTCCCAAGGAACCTCTCCTTCTCGGCAAAAATATTATTTAAATTCCTCTCCTCCAGACAATGGTTCCAAAGCAGTACATCCACAAACCAAAATTAATTGTATCATTTTTATTGTCCGTGTCAAAAGTCCCTGATCGCGACATCAAAAAATTGTGTAACACACACACAGCACAAACGATTTTTTGAACTTTATGTGGAGCAACTTACATAGGTTTTCTATTTACTCGAAAACGTGCGGAAGCAATTCCAAATACGTTTTCTATTATTCTTCGCGCACGAGACAATCAATAATTAAAAATCCGTTCAGGAACACTTTAATTGTTGAAAGCAAATGGCTTAATCATGTAAGATTTTAACGCAAATGCATCATCTGCAACTACAACATATGGCACATGGGTCCTTCAACCAGGCAAGGGTTTAGCACTCGGAATGTTCAATGTATTATTTTCTAATGCTCCTGACAATGAACTACGTAAGAAAACGCCACCATCTGAATCGCAACCTGGCGCTCCGACATCTATGTAGGTAAATTTATAGTTTGCATCAGCTAATGCCATAAGAATTATGCTGTGCGTTTGCTTGTAATTGAAATAGAGACTTCCACTATTTGATGGTGCTTTACATCAACTCACTGGCCACTGATTCAACCACGTTCTGAAACATTAGCTTCTGCCACACCTGTGTGCTGACCAACTTCAAAAAAACGACAACAGTATTAAATTGCTCGAACAAGCTGCAATAAATCGTTGTATGGTGCTTTTATCATCAGTTACACCTACAGATGAATTTTCAAGTTTTGGCGAGTATGTGTGCAATGAACTACGGTTGCTTAGTACTGCTCCAGACATTCAGTTCAAGCTTAAATCTGACATACAACAACTAATTTTAAATGCCGGTTTGGAATATAGCATGAGACGATTTACAACATCATCGGCTCCATTTTCATCGAGCCATAATCCTGCCGGCTTGCTGACGTCGTCACCGCTTTTTTCACAGCCGTCTACACCAAACTCGGAGAACGAAGAATCCCATTGGAAGGATCAACGCCATTCACCACAATCAGATCTTGATAATTACCTATATATTTCAAAAGCAATATCTCGACAAGATCCGTCCACTGATGTTTAATATTTTTGAACTATACAAGTTTGTATTCAGTGTAATTTCATGCATACATTTTTAATAAAACAGTAATTAATTACATACACTTCTTATGTCTTCTTACCTTAAAATATTCATCTTTCAAAACATCATAAATTGCTTGACAGACTTCTGGTATTATTGTTGAAATTGTGTTAGCAGGTATTCGAAATAAATACATAAGGGATTTGTAGCTGTCACCTGGCAATAAATGCCAATTATTATTTATTATAGATGCAAGATGTATTTCGTTACCAGTTGCTAAATATCGCAGAGTCAAAGTTAAGCGCTCAGTTGGTGTAATAGCTTGTCTCATATGTGTGTCCTTGCGTGCTATGAAAGGCGTTACTTTTGCTAAAAGATAGTCAAAATCCGCTGCCGACATTCGCAAAAAGTTTTTGTAGAATACTTCATCGCCTACACGTAGCTCTTGCAGTAAATTGTTGTCAATTCCGGAGTGCTCACGGTTTCTGATCCACTGCCTAACCCAAATGCGTTTTATTTTTGCGACTCGTCGTCTTCTCTTTGCTCTTGACAAAAGAACAATTGCCAGACATGCTACAACTTCAGTATCCATCACTAATTAATAAAACACGCTATATTTATAATGTATAATTACCTATAAAATATATATAAAAATCACACACAATTTTCGTTGTTCCAAACGACCACACAACACTACACGAATAATTGCTACAAAGTATACGTTAGCAGTTGCAGCTGAAGTAAAAAGCAACAAAGGTGTTGGTTGCAAGCTGAAGTGAAAGCAGCAAAGGTGTGAATAGTTTTGCTACTTTTATGCAGCGTGCAACTTTTTTAAGCAGCCGCAGTACAGAAAACTGTGAGTCGCAGGCTACTTTTGGTTTGTGTGTGAACTTCACATGCAGCTTATGCAGCCGAAGTAAAAAAAACTGCGCAGCAAAAGTAACTACGTCTGACCTTACCTTTACGATTGCAAAGAAAAACGTGCGAGACAAGTATATTCTTTGGTCGGGACAAAATCACGTTTTGAAATGTAGACGATAACAAAAGATACACAACGTTTTCATTGGTAATAAAAAGTATTGTCAACATGCTTTCTTATCAGTGGTACAACAGTACCATCTGTTGTTGTATAGCGGCGAGTTTATGTAACAAAAAGTTTCATCATTTTACTGTAACAATGGAGCCACTTTACTGTATTTCATTTCTTTCCTTGTTTTAAAGTACTTCTCATTTTACTAAATCCCAACCTTACGGTTTAAGAGTACTCCCCCATTGATATGATACTTATATCGGCCTTGGCGGATATATTTTTAGTTGTGACACATTTTTCTTAATCAATTTTCATGCCAATTACAACAAAGAGCAATTGGTATTTCCTAAAATAATGTACTTTTTAATTTTTTAATTTGGGTTTGGTACTAGAGCAGTAGAAATCTCTTGTTTTGTAACTGAAAAATCATTGCAATTTTTTAATGTTGAAATTGAGGTTGAAGCACTTTCTATTGAATTAAAAAGTTGTATGGAAATTTTCTTATTAATGGATTGTTCAACATATTGCTCCGCTACTGCGGACAATTTCCTACCCCCAGATTTCTTCAGTGTCAAAATATCATCTCCATTTTTAACCAGCACAGTAACACCAAATCTACTAGAACTATGATCTGTGTACTTTTCGCGCTCTTTCAAATTTAAAAACTGCAAATTGTCCACACAGACACGCTGATTTTCTAAATCTGACGGTAGACGTGCTGGGTATTTCCTATATAAAGTACAACCTTGAAAACGTATGTCGTCTTCGGTAATAGTGAGCTTTCTTGTAGACTTGTTTTTTGTATCCTCTAATGTAACAATTAAAAATCGACCAGCATTTTTGATTTTGTCAACACACAACAAAAAGAGTTCTTCACGCCGATAAACGCCACATAATTCAAATACAGTAATAACTTTTTCTATCAGATGTTCCTCGTTCGGTGCATCGACTAGCTATTTTGTAATTTCTTCTGTTGTCAATATTTTTGCTTTATTATATGGTTTGTAACATTCAAATTTTCTACGTAGCAGAGTAAAAACTTTTCCATATCTGCAAGAACATAACGGAATCGTGTAATAATAACAAACAACTTAGCATAACAAATAAATATTTTCGGGTTTTATACCGCGTTCTTTATTTACACTTTTCACAAAATTCATAAAACTTTGAAAAATTTACAATATTTGACGTTTCGAAATGTCAACATTATCATGGAGCTTCAAATATGTAATCGGTGAACTTATTTGATAATTCCGTTATATAGCACATCAAAATTTTCTCATACATGCCACGCACATTTCTGGTCGTACTCCACGTTGTAAAAGCTTCATATTCCTTTATGTATCGTTCCTTTGTTTTCATGGGCAGTAGTTCACTACTACTACCATTTGCTGCCATCGTGTCAAATTCTTTCTAAAAAAATTTTACGGCGTAAACAACTATTGCTATGGTAAATGCACAGATGACTAATAAATTTAATTTGAATAGAAAAAAAATTACAAATAATCGCAAAATATTAACGTATTTATGGGTATGATGAAAAGTACTGAACAATCACGGTCGATACACAAACAGCAGACTCAATTGATAACTTCAATCTTGTCTGTTATTTGTTGCATATCGGCCTTATAACGTTAATAACTATTAATTTTAGATACAAATTCTCATTATCATCCATCTCAGAAATTTAGAACAATTCGCACATTATACAACCGTGCGATGACAATTTGCCATCAAAATAAATTACCAAAAGAATGAGATCATTTTGAAAAAGTTTTTATAAGAAATGTTTTTAACAAATAACCAATTAAAAAGTATCTTCGACCAAAAACTAGACCTACTGTACCAAATAATTCAACTATAAGCAACAATTTTGCTGTTCTACCTTTTGTTGCCAATATAAGTGACAAAATTGAAAGAATACTGAAGAAACATGATATTAAAGTTGTTTATAATACTACCACGAAAATTAAAAATTTGTTGAATCCTGTAAAAGATAAAATTCCACATAAGACCTGTGGAGTGTATCAAGTTCCATGGGCTTGTGGCAAGGTATATATTGGGAAAACTTGTAGAACTATTGAAACTAGACTAAAAGAACACAAACGACATTTTCGTTTCGTTCAACCTTTTAAATCTTCCATTGCCGAACATGCGCTTTACATGACATAAACTATAACGATTGCTAAAACCAAAAACTGGCGTTCAAGAAAGATCAGAGAAGCGATTGAAATTATTAAAGCACCCAACAACTTTAAACACTACAGCCTTTGTGAATGTGTCTATGATTTCGTTATTGTAAACTAGCATCGTCATATAATTTTGCAGCCTATACTGCGACGCATTGCATGCATTCTAAAATACAAATTCTTATACACAGAAACCGCAAATACTTGGTACACATTAAAAATTGCAGATAAATAAATTTAACGGTCATTGTGTGTCTTTGTTTTTAAGTGAAATAAAAATTAGAATGCTGATCTACAATTAGTGCCGTAGTTTTTGAACAATATTGATATACATAGAAATATCAACATTAACATAGTTTGTTTAAATGTTGCAACTTAAATATTGTAATCACAAACATTTGGTCAATATTGCAAAAAACAATATTGGCCGAAAACCTGTACTTCAATATTGGATAAATAATGATTTTTCAATGTAGAGAAAAGAACTTAGAACTAATATTGGATAAATATTTAAATACAATGTACAATGAATCAATATTGTGCCAATATAAATACATAATTTGATCAACATTTTGTGTTACCTGGGTATGTCTCAGTTGAAATCTTTCTACTTCACGTACTTCCGTCTAGTCGGCACTTTTTTGACGTTGTTGATCACTGTTAGAATATTTCTTTTTTCTTTGAATTTCTTTTGCTCTCTGCTAGGTGACATGACTAGCGACTGTTCGGTTGACAAGTGATATTACTTATTCTTTCTTATTTCTTTGGGTTTTGTTTTATGTGCGGTTTGAATTTTACTCTTATCAGTATACTAATATAGTACATAGTTTTTTGAATTTTGTTATTGTGACCTTTATTTTACTGATTTGTTTCTTTGGCTTTTAGGTAGTCGATTTATAATCAGAATCTTTTTGCTTGAAATTCATTTTTTGTTTGTTTTTTAAATCATATAGATTCGTTTAGTTTCTTTTTGGAAAGAATACCATAACATTTGAAATTCTTGAGATATTGGGTTTTCTTCTTTCTACTTTTTGAGTTTTTTGCTTTTAAGAATTATATTTAGAGTTGGCTTTTGTTTTTTTGGGATTGGATTTTATAGAAAATTAGGATTTATCCCTTGACTATGGTTTTAATCTTATTTTACTCTGCATTAGCCTTTAGTAAAGTCTATGTGACTACGTTGTCTTGTTGTTGGATTCAACTCGTCTTTAATTAAGGCTAACGTGCCAATATCTATTGGCTTGAGCATCTTTGATTTTTATCACTTTCCGCGTTGATATAGTGTGTGCAGGTATTCATTTTCCATGAAAGTCTTGGTCTAATTTTTGTAACAATTGCCAACGCAAAAGACTAGTCATTTTCAAATGCGATAAATCTGAGTCTGGTGCTGAGGATAAAGGTTCTAATGTCAGAAAATGACTAAGTGATAACATGCTCAAGTCTTTGGGATTTGAACTAAGACTACATAAAAATCGAGAACTGAGGACTATCTCTATTTGCACGACAAGTGTGTTAAACTCTTTATAAGTGAGAATTTGATTAAATTACCCGCAAAAGATGGGTTTTAACGTAAGTACGACAATTTGCGATAAATCACGGATAAAATGCAATAATTTTTTGAATATTATGCAATGACGAACAACAATTAAGTAAAATTGAGTAAAACCCATTATGAACTATTTGTACCGCAAATACCACGTGCTTTATTTCACAGATGGTTTTTGCCGGCGTCGAAACCACTGCATCTTTCGGCCAGAATTCTCTGCGCTGATAAAACCAATTTGGACCGACCCACTATAAAAAGCATAGACTTAGCTCTTCTAGCAGAAGACTACGTGCAGCTGGATCGGCCGGGTTGTCACAAGAACGAAGGTAACGCCAAAAACTAAGAGGAACGACTGCCAAAGCAAAGCCAACATTTGACTAATATTATTTTGGAGCTTCGGTCCAGCAAGAAGTGTATCATTAAGTGAAACCCTTTTATGATCTTTAGCTGATGCATCAAATACTACTCGAATTTTAGATTATGTATCTTTTTGTTTAAAGATACAATGGTCTGAAATGTAATAACCCTGCAAACTATTTGATTCCACAATCGAGGAAAGCAACGATATGTGTTATGAGTCAAGATATTCCTTTAAGAACTCATTACATTTTTCCGGCAACGAAACTAGAAACGACCCAAATAGTATATGTGCTAACAAACGCATTTTTTGCATGCTAATTCTTCATTGGAAAGAGGCAATTGTTGGGGACGTGCCAAAACGGTTTCAACGTATTATCAAGACCAGAATCTGATAAAAGAAAAAACGGTCGTATAACAGCATTATCAACCATGGAATCTATGAAAACAAAACTAAATATTGTATTAATGGCAGCTGGACCATCGATTTAGCCATCTTTGTTTTCATAACGTAAGAGATTACTACAAGCGACACGTAGAAATACATCAGCACCTAAAAGGAAATCAATATTTCCGGTGACGTTCCAGTCGAGACCTGCCACATTTCCTGCTTTATACTGAACTCAAATATCACACTAATCTTTGCGCGGTGAGAAAGTATCAACATTCTTCTGTTTAACTACTTTTATTAAATTATGTCTTGAAAGTGGTACTTTATCTCCACTTTTGCAGCGATCATAGTAGAGTCTGTATAGATTTGCGAACGATGAAAAATGAAATAATGTTTTTTGATTTCTTTGCGGCAGTAATGGTTTAGAAGTTTTGGTAGCTGCTCCAGAAACATCGATAGAAATTGTGAGCTTTTAACTTAATTTTTTAATATCCACTCTCCTATTCCAAATGTTGTTAAATATATACGTTTACAGACTGGTTTTTTCACATTTAAATAATAGCAATAAGAATAAGAACGCCTGGAGAGTTCATTCTCTAATACTTTTCTCTTGGTGTTTTTTTGTACGATTAAACTGACTATATAGTGTGTCTCACGGTGACCGTTGGTTAGAAGTATATCAAGAACTGTAAAAGATAAAAATTTAAAATTTTGCACATGCGACATGCCGTGTTTAATCTATTAAATAAAAATATTTTCCAAATGGTAGCACTTCCGGAAATACCGGACGTGAGCATCAACATCTTTATTTTAAATACAAACCAGACAATTATTTTCACATTTTGATGTGTCATAAAATGTTTAGTATGTATGCGAAAATAATCGGCGTATCAATTGTGATTCTTGAGAGAAAAAAAAATTTCACTGAAAAATTTCAAAATTTTGTTTAGGAAATAAATTTGAAAATCGAAAAGTTACGGAAATGGGATTTTAGATTCTCAATTGTCTGTAATGGATAATAAAAAATTGCCCGCGGTTACGTATCTATTTGACGTTATTTCCAGATATAAGAAAAAATTTAAAAAGTTTTTTTTTTAAAATAAAATGCTTATTTAATTATCAGTCCGTTCGATGCATAAATAAATTTCCTTTAAATTTATATACCATGATACTATACCTAAAATCAATGATTGCATAGTTATTTACAGTTTTCTATTTAAATTTATTAATTACATAGGTACTTTGCATAACATGGTTGGCTTTGAAAATTTTCAAACAAACGATAACTAAATTATAATTAAAATTTGTAGCGTCTGTAGGGTATAACAACAAATTAATATTAAGTTAAACGTATGCGATATGTTCTACGCTGTCTGGGTCATGGAATCACTAGACCGCTACACGAATTTGTATTTGAAGTCGCTTCTCGACTAATTTAAACCCATTAGTTATATTATATTTTTAAAATGGGTACCATTCACTTCCATACATTTTATAAGACGCGTTTCAACACCCTGAATCTTTAGTCTTCTGATCTCTAAAGGATCTAAGTTATTAAATGCCGCGATAACGAGACCCCATAGTTCTTCTCTGGTATTAACAGGAGTTCCGTACACTTTTGAATTGATAGTGCTCCACAAATAAAAATCCAGTGGCGTTAGATTTGGCGATTTTGCTGGCCACAACCAAGAACTAGTGCTGGGCGATACGGAATTTTGTGTATCGAATATCGACACGCAATTTGTATCGATACGTATCGATATATCGAAATATCGATATGCATCGAAATATCGATACGTATCGGTAATCGGTATACCCAATGCGTATCTAAATATCAATGTATCTGTGTAGTAGTATGGTTTTGATTTCTGTTTTTTCTATAATAACCTTTACCAATTACCATAACATTTGAGGTAAACATGTATTTTTTACGTATTGAAATATCGATACGTCTCGAAATATCGATATTTCGATAGATCGATACGAGCTTGTGGTTTGTATCGGCGTATCGATACGCCCGAGGTATCGAGACGTATCGATATATCGATACAACGACGCAGGACTACCAAGAACCCAGACGTCTAATCCATCGGTCTTCGAAGATTTGTTCCAATTGTTGACCGACTTCATCGGTACAATGAGCTGGAGCACCATCTAATTCATACCAGCATCTTTTCTTAATATAATTAAATATCTCTCACCGTTGAAATTCTCATCATAAATAAAATAATACACGCGGTGGTTCATTAACATTGCAAATACGTTAAAGCTAAACTTTTGCTGATAGTTGTTTGGTCTGATTTAAATGGATTTTCATTCGACCAAATGTGTAAATTATGCCGATTAATAATACCCTCTTTAGAAAATTTTTATTCATCTGACCAAATAATTTTCTGAAGAAAATTTGGATCTTATTGAATCTTCACAAGCATCATTTGTCAATATTGCACCCGTTGAATTTGATCTTGTGGATGTAATTTTTGACCAGTCGAAAATTTAAGATCGCGCATTTTATGATTATTTAAAATTCTATCTATCGAACTTCTGAAGTATCCAAGATCCCTTTCCGCCGAACGAACAGAACTTTCAGGAAAATCATTAAAGCATCTTAATCCATTGGTTTCTGCAGTTTCATTAGAAACAATTGGCTTTGGCAAATTTCGTGGCGCATTTACTTTTTCAAAATTTAGAAAATTCTTTTCAATCCTCCTGAATTTTTGTTCTGTCATTGCAAGCAAATGCGGATATCTTTCGTTAAAGTTTCTGCAGGTCCGAAGAGTAATACAATCAGACTCTCCATGAATGTAAAACAAATGTAGAATATTAGCATTTGTTTATTCCGTATTGCCCAATTAAAAACAAATATCAAGCGCTAAAATAAAAATTCAAACTTATAACAGTAATAATAAACTTGAATGTAAATTTCAAACTGACAAACAGACAAAATTTGTAAAATACTGTATCGTTATAACATAAAAACAGTATTTACGACACATAGAAAAATTAGTTCATTTTTACAGTCTCCAAAAGAATATATTCCTCTTGAATGCCAAAGAGTGTATGAAGTTCCATGCGGCATGTGTAATGGAACGTATGTCGGTCAAACAAATAGAAGAATTGCTGCGAGAGTAGATGAACATAAAGTTGCTGTTAGACACAACCTTCTTTCATCTTCTCTAGCTCAACATGTGAATGAAACGGGCCATGTAATTAATTAACACCAAGATTCTTGCAAGTGTTGAACACTTTTGGTCACGAATAGTTAGAGAAGCAATTGAAATTGAAAAACGGCCGTCTAGCTTAATCAAACAAAACGATAGCGTCAGATTACCAAAAATTTGGACAACAGTTTTTACCCATGTAAAGTCATCTAACATTAGCACAACTTTAGATAAACCAACAACAAGCAATGCTATTCAAAATCAAGTACGCCATCGACCGTTGACAAGAAGCAAACTAAAGTTGACAATGACAAATTTGTTTAATTTTTAATTTTTAATTCATGTTAATGTATTCATAATAAGTTTAGTTTAACTTGAAAATGACAAGTGTGATCTTGTCGAAACGTTGTTTTAACAATAAAAACATTATAAAACGAGAAGAAATCGGAAAATCATTTCAAATTATATATATATTCTGTCCCCAGTTTAAGAGCTAAAAATCGCAAAAATCTCTTGTCTTTCTTCTTCAGAAATAATATTACACATTTTTCCTTTACTTTTCCAGCAAACTGCAGATTCACAACAACCATCTATCCTTTGTTCTTGTTTTTGCATATCTTGTATTATTGACTTTTGCTGTTTGGTATGTCTGAAACCTACATACTCCTTTCTTTGAATTCGAAAATCTTTATTAATTTTTCTTTTACTGCTAGGTTTGGTCTCAATTTCATTAGAGCTATCACTATCTGAATCGTTGGGTTTGTTGTTTGTATCATTAGAAATAACGTTAGGATTTTCAATATTAACTTGTGTCTCATTCTCAAAAGATGTTACAGCAATTTTTGACAACGGTTAATAATTGAACATTAGTATCAGTTCGAATTTCATGAAGAAAGTTAGAATCTTCACAATCAATAGTAGTAGTTTCTTGTAGTCCTTCAATATTGAATATTTTGCACTGGTTCCGCTTTCTCTATAGTTTCGTTTAGTTCGTCATCGTATTTCTTACTCGGTCGCTTAAATATCATATTATCAAAAATTTTTTTTCTATTGTTTGTTTGCTTTTGTAATCATTAAAAAATTTGTATATTTTTTTCTTAAGTCCGGATTTTACATCCGCACACGTTGACGGGCAAACCTAAGCTTCTTAATTTTTTGTATTGATTCTTTAAAATAGAATTACATCGAAGCAAAAAGTCTCATCTTCTAAGATACACAATGTATCATAGCGTATGCATAATTATAAATAAATTTTGAAAAAAATAATTTTTAATAAATATGTTGTAATTAATACACAAAACAATAAAAATATTAACTGAGAGTTTTGTTTAAACACATTTTATTAAATAATACATTTTTTTCAGTAATCATTTGTTTTTATAATGTACGTCTGAAGTAATAACTTATAATTAAATTTGTGTCGTTTATAAACTAAAATTCAAAACTTGAGTTGTCTATAAGTGTGTTTTTGGCTCTGAACCTTACTATGTTTCAGTTTTAGAGCGATGCAATTCTTTGAATAATCTTTAGTTTATACTGACGCGCTTGTTAACCCAGTTTGTTATCATTTTTAAACAATATATTTTATGCGGTACTTAAAAACTCACAGTTTGATAAATCCTTTTTACGAAAATTGTTTCTATATACGTAAGTTTTTCAACTCGTATTAAAGCTCAAAGTTATTAACGCTTGGCATGCACTCAAAAGTGTTCTGTTTTGTTTTTGTAACTCTTTGAATATACGGAAACTATAAAACTTTTTTAATTTATAAACAAAAGTTGTTTGAATAACCTTAGATTTTATGTAACACTCGATATTTTTAAATTATGAACTATTGGAAACAGCATTGGAAAATATTCAAATTTTTCATAATGTAAATCAAACACAATAAATTCAGGGATTAGGTTCTAAAAATGCATCCTAATTAACTATATATTTAAATTGTATTTTGATTAATATCAGTATTTATTTTAATTAAATGAACGCATAAATTATTTTATTAAAAACATTTAATTTTTATGTTAAACAGCTTTTTGCTTTTTTTATTAATTTGTTAACGTCTGTGTATTAAAAATTTGAGTTGTGGTAGAATATCTTAGATTTTATTAATAATAAAAAATATTTTAAAGCAACTCAATTAAACGCAAAAAATAAATTAAAAAAACTTTGATAAATATAATTCAAATTATTATTTCAACTAGGTGCTTGAATTAGAAGGCATTAAATCCGTTAGCTTAGTATAGGATGTTGTGTAAAACGACAGGAGGTCTACTATCAATGATACAACAGACAGCATTCTTCAAAGTTGGAACAATTCTGATGCTTAATACTGCTATATTGACATCCAGCTGTGTTGTTTTTTAAACATTCTTTAATCCGTACACAGACAGAATTTATTTAATTTTATCACATTTATTTTGTAGATTAGTATTTGTGAAATACAAACAATAAGAAAGAACATCTAAAAATAACTTTAAGAACGTGGCATTCAGCCATAATTATCTACCATTAGAAGTTTTTGGTTTGTGTAAAATCTAAAATACAGAAAGGAAGTTGGAATATGGGATTCTTACTTGTATGCATCAGCACTGCATTTACTACTAATGCTGGCGTTGAAATAATTCGGCAATATAGACTGAGCGCATCATTGACTTTTTATTCCGAAACCTACATCTACTACCATTCATTTAAAACCCATCCAATGAAAAGATGGTTGATGTAAAATTTTTGTAAAACACAAATTTTATAAATAATTTAACCATTAAATACATTTGCGTTTTTTTACATACACGTTGCACGATGTAATATATATAAAAATTATGAATAAAAAGCATCATTAGATTTGGTTTAATTTTTTATTTATGTCTTTAATCGTACGTTTTACAACATCCTTAAATGTAAGCATAGAATGTTATAAAAAAATTTAAGTAAACCAAGAAAAGTACCTTAATCAGTAGTTCTAGTTGTGATTAAGTGTTGAAATATAAATCAGGTATAAATACTGTTATAATCTAGAGTGCAATTATTTCTCATATAAATAAGTTCCAAAAAGTAATTGTATACCATTATGTGTTGAAGTGGCAACATATAGTTGATATAATGATTAATCAAATTGTGTGTGAAAACCTCGCGCTGCAAGTAAATGTTCAAAATTATAGTGTTTCACAATTTACAACATTTGATATACTGAATTGGTAATAATTTGTTGAAGCAGTTAATTATTTAATGCCAGACCAATTTTTACTAGTGCTGACGATTTTAGAATAAAACTTAAATAACATAATAAAATATGTATTTTATAGTAACTTCAATATTGAATGAAACTGTAACTCATTTACTTTATTAAGCTTTGTACACAATTAAACTGTTATTTGTTTAATTTCCAAATAAATGTCAAAAATTTAATTCGTTTTTTAGCAGATACTATACGACAAATATTTAAACGTTTTTTACAGGGTCTTCATAAATGATTGGATCCCACGTGACACATATGTTAGGCAACCAACATTGCTTAGATTGGTATAACGTAAAAAAAATTACTAAATAAAAAATTTGATTTGTAACCTCTAAATTAAGCTTAAATTATTAATTAAAAACGGTAACACATTAATAACAATACCTGTTTATCTGAAATAAAAATAAGTAATAACATTTATTTAAAATTTATAACCGATCTGTTGTTCTTTAACTGCGATACATGTGTTAATTCTTCTTTTTAAATTTTAGAAATCTTTGATAAACCATAACCTTGTACAGAGTCATCAAAAAGTTCTTTTTTAGTGCTTTGTGGCAAGTTTCTTCTGATAATCTTAAAAATTGAATGCTTATAACTTACAAATCAAATTAAAGTGACTTTATACCTGTTGCCGGCAAATAATTTTGCCACCGTTTTATTAGGACTTTGTTTCATGCGATTCCGAATTTCTTTGATAACAGGTGCAGCGAGTATAGTAGGCCTTCCTGTAGGTTTCCCCTTGCAAATGCAATTCTCATTTAAAAATCTGTTAATTAGAACTTGTTTACATCGTTGGAAAGCATCGTAAGTAAAGTTTCCTGTTGGAAAATATTCGTTAAATTTATCGATGCAAATTTGAAGAGAATACGTCCAAGTTTTATCAGGAGTATCACTTCTCAGTTTGAAAATGCGTCATTGCAATGATGGTAACTTGTTCAATAGTAAACATCGTGAAATGTTATTATCTGATATAAAATTAAAAAAATAGACTTCAAAATTACAGCTGTTTTTCAGTACTTACCAACAGAAACACAAAAAAAAACTACGAAAAATAATACCCGATCTCAACAAAACGTCAAATGAGAATGTCAAAAAATGTTACTAAACGGTAACACCTGTGGTAACACTACCAACCTAAAACTATGTTGACGCTCAACTCAAAACACGTGGGAAATGGGTTTTAATTAAGGCCCTGTACTATGTTTAACTATTAGAAGGCCCTATTCTATCACATTTCCATATGGAGACAAACGAACATCAGTGCTAGAGATAAGCGATATTTGTTCACCGTGATTGAAAACTCAGCATTGTGCTACTAACCTTAATAAAACTACACTCGGTAAAACTTTAACACGTTACAGAAAAAACTGTCAATCTTCTAAGGTGTAAAAAGCACCGAAAGTATACTAATTTTAACACGTTCAGCGCCACAGCGGTCTATATATATATATTAGTAAAATGGCGGAGTGTAAAGTCGCCAATTTAACTTATGAGTGCAAAAGTTGTTTTTTAAAAATAATGAATGACAAAGATATGATTATTTGTTTTATATGTGATGTAAAAATGCATAACTCATGTGCTATAAAAAGAAACTGTGCTGAATCAAAAAATCTAAAATTTATATGTGATTTGTGTTTGACGGAATTCCCGGTGGAAAAACTGTCTTATAAGAACATAAATTCCGAAGAAAATGTTTCCAATTATGAACAATATGCTAAAGGTAATAGTACTGATAAAAAACTTGATGAACTTATTGCAATTGTTAAAACGTTACAATCTGAGGTAAATAACCTAAAATGTACAAACAAGAATGTATCACCGTTTGATAAAGGCACAAGTGTAAATAAAAATCCACAGATGGAACCGCGTGTATTAAACGATTGCAATAATAGTAAACAAACATATTTAAATTATCTCAAAATCAATGATAATGATAATGTGATGGTACAACGTAATATGTCTGGAGCAGTTAAAAAATCATACGCGGCGTCTACTAGTAATGCTAGTAATGTTGATAAAATAGCAGTTAGTAAACACGCGGAGGCAAATGATGGAAATCAGTTAGTTCTAGCGCCACTAAGAATTAACGCATCTAACAAGTCAATTGAAGGAAAGGATAAATCCCAATCGTTCCCAAATTCAACGACAGCTGCTGTTGTAAACAAGAATGAAAATGATGGTTTTACTGTAGTCACTAAAAAGAGAAATAAGAAGAAAATGAATACTACAAAGGGTGAAGTGGATAATTCAACCACACTTCAAGGTGTTCCGAAAATGGGTGAATTACACGTATATCGTTTACGCCCGGATACTACTGCAGAGCAATTAAAAAACTACCTGATCGAAAAAGGATTTCAAAATGTATACTGTGACTCACTAACATCTAAATACCCAAAAGAATACGCCTCGTTTAGGTTATCTGCTCCAATGGAAGATATACCTAAACTTCGAGAAGCTACAATTTGGCCACGTGGAGTTTACGTAAATACGTTTTTTCACTGGATAAAAAGAAAAAACAGCCTGGAGGGACAAATCCCTCAAATAAATCAAACGTCACACTAAATAATTGCAGATTTTTACACATAAATGCGCAGCCTCAATTAAATAAGACCCCACAGCTTAATTTACTGTTTATAAATATTTGCTCAATCAAACATAAATTCAACGAATTAGAAATTGTACTAACGAAATCATCGATTAAATACAACGTTGCATTAATTTGTGAGCATTGGCTAAATGATACCGAGGCAACAAGTTTTGAATTACTAAATTTTATTCCTATAGCGTACTACTGTCGCCCAACAGCATACGGAGGGTCCATGATTTTGATGGATAACTATAAAAGCGTAAATACTTTCAACAACATAAAAGACTTATCAGTTGCGGGGATTTGCGAAGTCTGTGCCTGCGGCATGCCGAGTAAGGATAGCTACCTTATCATGATAAGCATATATCGACCACCAAAAGGCGATTTCGACCTGTTTATTGAAATCTTGAATAACGCACTATCAATTTCAATGACAAATAAGAATTACATTATTTGTGGCGGTGACTTTAATTTACATTTTGAATCGCTGAATAATCAAGTGCGTACACTTACAGAACTTATGCTAAGTCACGGCCTATTCAGCAAAGTAAATTTTAATACACGGTACAATCACTGTATCGATAATGTTTTTACTAACATAAGAGATGAATACTACACAATTCTCCCAGTAAACACTGCATTAAGTGACCACCTCGGTTTATCGATGTCTCTAAACTTCCCATTGACACAATATAATGATAATAAGAAGATTATGATAAGACCAATCACAAACTTGGGAAAAATCAATTTTTTTCATTTCGTAAATTCAATCAACTTCAGTTACATTTATGATGACTATCTATCATTACAAAAAAAATTCGAGATCCTAATAGATCAAATCAAACACGGAATACATCTGTACTTCCCGATGGTAACCTTAAAACGTTCTTCATCCTCAGTCAAATGGTATGATAAGCAAACTAAAGCAAATGAAATCTTTTGTCCAATTCCTAACCAAGCTAGCTCAGAAGTGGCCTAGAAACACATACGTGAAACAACAGAGGAACAACTATCGAGCACAATATAGAAGTGCGCTGCGAAGTGCGCGCATTAAAACGAATGATAACTTAATTAAAACGTCGAATTATAAGAATAAAGCTGTGTGGAGAGTTGTAAACTCGTATAGACCTTGCGGAGTAAGCTTCAACAACTCCCCCAATATCGATGTTAATATTATGAACAATTTCTTTGCAAATGTGACAGAAAATATTATATCAGAATTGGAACCCTCCGACGAAGATCCAATTACGTTGATGCTGCAGTCTTTCGAAATAAAGGATGGTATTTTCTTTTGTTTCCAGAATGTCTCACAAATCGCAGTTAGAGATGCACTAGATGCGCTAAAACCAGGAAATGCTAAGGACTGTTACGATATGTCAACTAACCTAATCAAACTAGTAAAAAATCTGCTAATTCCACACCTTACTTACCTGTACAATGCCTGCATACGCAATGGAAATTTTCCGAAATGTCTAAAAATAGCAAGAATTACCCCTCTACATAAAAAGGGAAATACTGACGACCCCAACAACTATCGTCCGATCTGTATGCTACCTATATTTGGCAAGGTGCTCGAGAAAATTTTATATCTACAACTCTACAATTATTTTGAGCAAAATAAGATATTCCACCAGAACCAACATGGCTTTAGGGAAAAAAAGTCTACGATATCAGCTGTGATGCAACTACTTGAACAAAGCCTAAAAGCATTTCATGCAAGAAATAATTTATGCGCAACATTCATTGATCTATCAAAAGCATTTGACTGTGTTCATCAAGACATTCTTATTCGTAAATTATATCTGTATAACATTCAACCACATAGCTGCAGACTGATATCATCTTATCTATCAAATCGCAGAACCTACGTTGCTATAAGGGAAACTGATTCAAATGTCATCGAAACAAACATAGGAGTGCCCCAGGGTTCAATTCTTGGACCATTGTTATTCCTGATTTTTTTAAATGATTTTCCAGCAATATTTAAAACCGACCAATCATTATTATATGCAGATGACACAACTATCATGTGTAGTGACAAAGACATTCAACGGTGTTTTCAATATAATGAACAATTACTGACTAAATCGATCTCCTGGTTCAAAAATAACAAATTAAAAGTCAATGATGAAAAAACTGAAAATATGGTTTTTACGCTAAAGACCCAAAACACACAGGATAATCTATCAAACCATGTCAAATTCCTGGGAATTTACGTTGACGCGCGTTTAACTTTTAAACATCATGGGGACTACGTTGCTAAAAAGTTACAAAAAGCTACTTTTTTTCTTCGTTGTTTGAAGCAGACGGTATCTAAAACAGTACTAAAAACCACATACCATGCATTATTTGAATCGCATCTAATGTATGGTATACTTTTATGGGGCCACTCATCAGTGTTGACGAAACTGTTTAAACTACAAAGAAAAGCTGTTCGCATTATCCAAGGGGCAGCCTATAGGGACGACTGCAGAAGACATTTCATCGAAATGCAAATTCTGACACAACCGTGTATTTTTATCTTTCAATGTCTGTTATTCGTAAAGAATAATGAAGCTTCATATCGTCGCCCAAAGGATGCTCACCAACATGGAACTAGATACGATGATGATTTGCGCCTACCTTCTATCAGATTGGCAAAAGAACAAATCAGCTCCAACTACTATGGCATTAAATTCTATAATGCATTACCCATTAACATTAGAAGACTTGACTTTCAAAAATTCAAAAATACAATTAAACGTTTACTAACCAAAAAGTGTTATAATAATTTCTTGGACTATTTAAGTAATATTAAAAAAGATATCATTATTGATTCTGTAACTGACCTGTGTGTATAACATATGTTGAGAACATTATTAATTATTATTATTATTATTATATGAACCGCTTTTAGTCTTGTTTTCCAGGTCGCAAACGTCCATATGGACTTCTACGTTGTGAAAGAATAATTTTAATCTACAGGTCAGTGTACCGCTATTTAATCACTTTGCATTCAACGGATCGCGGTGGCCCTACACAAAAACCTGCTTAGCCTGCGTTTGTGAAATTGCTATTAGTATTGAATTTGTACTTGTCTAAAAGATATCAAATAATACTAAAAAAAAATTATTTTATTTCTAATAAAATACAAACTAATGCAAATTCAAGAAATATTTTTTCAAAGTGTAGAAAAAACTATATAATTATTTAATTGTGAAATTTTGAAAAGCAAGGAAGACAGTAATCTGGCTCTTCTGCACAATCCCGGCAATAAGTTGTTACTTTTTTTGCACAATATTTTAACACCCATTACAATACTTACAATTTGTGTGGGATTTACCTTTTCTTAAAAAAAACTAGGTGTACTCAATCAGCTTCGCTTTTTTTTGGAATATGTTCCCACCCTTTTTTTAGGATTAATTTTGCACTTTTCTTTAAATTCTGTGACTGTCATTTATGAGTATCCTAGCTTTTTGTATATATGGAAAGCGTTGACTATGCAAGTTTCTAACAGAATTTCAATGGCAACTTTGCGATACCATTTGATGGTACGTGTCAAGGAGGTATTGTGGACAAATCCTTTTCCTTTGTTGTATTCAATGATTGCAGAGGGCTCCAAAACAACTCCTTGTCTTCTTTGTACTTCCACCATGGTAGCGGTGTGTTTCGTATTAAGCATTAGAATGTCGCGTTTATCTTTCCATTTTATGATGCAGACTCTGCTTTTATTTTTTTTTCAGTTATTTCTCCTCGTAATTTTGTTTGTGTTGACTCTTTTTGGTTTCATCGACGATAGGACCGCATAGTACCAACCAAATGTGTGCGTCTGTCCAACAACTTATTTTCTAGTTCTAGATTTGTGTAGTAGTTGTCTGTAATAATAGTACGCCCAGCATCTAGTAGATTTTCCGATAAAGTTAAAACATTTGTAGGAACAGAAACCGTTGAATGTTTTTCTTTGTCGACACAAAGTTTGATTGTATAGGTATATGTGTTATCACAATATAATTTAAATGTAAAGATCTACGTGTCTTTTATAGAATGTATTGGCAAATAATCAATCTTTCTCTAAAAGAAATAAGAAATAAGAAAATTTTTCAATGAAAGGTTCTATTCTGTGAAGGCGATCTCCTTCGGGACAATTGTCATTGTTTGTATAGTGCAACATTTTTAATAAAACTCCTTGTCATTGCTTTTCTAATAAAAAGCGTTGAGTATAATTCGTTAGTACTCTAGTAATGTCTTATGGAAATCATCCTAACAAGTCCCACATAACTCAAAACTCCCAAAAACTGTTTCAATTCATGTGGAGTTGTTGGCGATCAGTCGTGATACCGTGAACATCCAGGAACGTCTAATAGAACCATCAAAAATTGTGTTGTATAAATTTTTTTCCTCAACCATTATATCTATTATTTTATTGTCAACAAACAAACTGAAAAAAGTAAATTGCATGTGATTTCTTTTAGGTTGTTTCCACTGATTTTTTTAATTTTTTGTTCCTTTTGAGTGAATTTATTTAAGCTTTGCATGTTAGGATTATATAACAGTAAATCTATGGACTGAAGAAGATTAGGTATATTCTCTTCATCTGAAGAAAACTCAGGGGTGGGAGATTTACTTTTTTCTGGCAAGTAAGTTGGATCTTCATCTAAATCACTTATTTCATAAGGATCCGAAAATCCAACAGATTCTTCTTCGTAAGAATTAGAATCTATGGGTTCAACCAAATATGAAAACGTTTATTACATTAAACCAAACATATAAAATAAAAATTTACCTTCTTCCGAAAATATCCGGAGAGCCAATTCTAAAACCATATTCGACTATTGGTCAGTTTAACAATTTATAACTATATTCACCGAATAATTTCTACTAACCAGTACCAGTACGCTGGTACTGTTACAAATGACTTATAAACTGCGATTATAACAAGTTCTAAACAAGCTGCGATCGCTTCGGCCCGTACAGAATGTTACACCATCTGGGCCTGAGCGGTCCATTAGGACCGCTGCATTTTTTTTTTGTAAAATTATTCAAAAATAATTATTGCAAAACATTTTATTATGTTAATATTTTCTTTTTACTTAAATATTAATCAGAAAAACTGAAATAAAGGGTTTGGTCCTAGGTGAATTTCTTCTTTAGCCACCCTGGCGCTTAACGTGTTAAATACCAAAAAAAATTAAAGAAATTTCATGCGTGTAGGTATTACAGTGCTCCAACTAACTGAAAACCTCACCCGCTCGATTTTCAAACAAAACTGCCGCTCTGTAAATTACCATTTACACGCACTCAATTGTACATAACTATTAATTGATATCTTAACATATTAGTAAAGGTAAAACAAGTTAAAAAATTGCATAAAAAAAACTACTTTAAAAATTCTTCAAAAAGTTCACTATTATTAGTACAACTGTATGTTTATCAAAAACTTTCACTAGAAATTCACGAGTAACATTAATTTAATTTTCTTTCAATGTGTACTTTGTATTAAATTTATAGTAAATATAGAAGAAACATAAAATTTAACAACCACAATGACAAAATGTTAATACATGAGTAAAATTATGCTTTTGTATAAATTAGGATTAATAACAAAAATGTCAATAGTAACTAAACTTAAATTAATAACAACTTAATTATACAATGATAAAGAAAAAATACATAAAACAACGCGTCAGAGCTTAGAAACGAGTACAAACAGATATTTAAAAAAAAGTTTAAATTGTGTGTTATGTTAAAAGTGTTTTGGTATGAAGTTTGTCCCCTGTATAAGATTTATGCTCAGGACTCCCACTTTCCGCTACATTGCTGTGACGTCGAAAAATTTTGACATCGTAGTTCTATGAAAGAAAGATCATTTTTCCAATAATGTTGGAATAACGCGGACATCATCTAGCGTTGTATCCGCCGAACGAGACTTTCATTGATAATTATTCACACGCAATTCATGCAAGTATTGGACAAAATATTGTTGCTACTTGAGTGAAAGTAGTAGTTATTGTTCCTTATTTATGTGGTTTAATTTAATTCTTCCGTAATTGTCTGTAGCGCGTTTCTATGCTTCCACACGTGTTCTTTGTCTGTGGAGATAATAAGCGGATACTGTGATTGAGAAAGTTTTCATGATGACGTTACGTCACCGTAGTTAACGCTTTCTAAACTTTTGAGTGCTTGGATGCAATTGTCACTGTATTGGAGGAAACAATGAACAAAATACTATATTTAATTTAGGGGAAACTTGGCGCATTTGGTTGGTTTTCAGTAATCGTATGTCATATAAAATTTACTTGTGATAACACCATACGTACGTTTAGTTATATTTCAGCAAATTTTAGGAAATACTGAGAAGATGCTTGTAGCTAGCAGCAGGCTTCGAAAGAAAACTAAAGTGCGAATAATTTATTTCCTACTTTAATTTTTTTCACGTTGACAGTCAGATGTACACACGATTGTACGCACATGTTCGGTTGTTGTCACAATTAACGTTAAAATTTTGTATTGTTTGTAATATAAGCTTAGACGGTGCGCTCTGGTTCTCTACATTATCAAGATTACTTTTGCAGTAAAATTTATAACTGCAAATTTATGTAAAATTTAGACCGACAAAGTCACTTTGTTGTACGGCGACGGCGACGAAGGCTTATTTCATTATTTTTCTGTGATATCGGCCTACGTGCTAACGGATGATCGTACTTATATAAATATATGTATGTATTTTCTCCTATCAATAAACTTCTATGTGTGATAAAATGAATATACTCATTGTTACCTCTTTTGTCTTGTCATTTGTTTTATTACAGCTTTCGGTAGATTTAAACGGTGCCTCTAACCCTCATCTTTCATCGTTTTAGCGCCTTTTTAGTTTGTTTTATAATTCAGCACATCAAAACTCATGATCTAATTACCGAATCAACTAAACTAGTCCTCACTATTTTGGTTACAAGAAACTATCGTATCATATAGAATTAAGATGTTGAGAAATCAATAAAAGTTAAAAAACGTATTATAACGATGCAAAAGATACATAATTAAGAAAAGCAACTAAATGTGCAAAAAAAAAACAGTTGCATGTGTAAAACAGGGTTCAGTCTTATTCAATTGATGTGCAAATTTAAAGATAGTAACCTTGCAAACAATACTACAAACCAACGCCTTCTCTTACTAGAAAGATTTGCCAACTTTCCTGTCAGACGGGTTAACTATTATAGCACAAATAAAAACGATTTCTACCTAATAGAAAATTAAAATAACACAGTAAATTTATTTCAGTTGCCTTTTGCAGTTAAAGAAAGATAGCTAATGTTTATAAAGTCAGTAATTCTAATCTCTATAACGTAGGCTATTTATAACGCAAGCGTGCCCCGATAACCTAAACAACTTTCTCTCAGTTTGTGTCAGTTTAATTCACCTTGAATTAAATTAACTGTTAATCAAACATAAACTGTTTTTAAGTCAAAGAATTGTAATATTGTGTGTTATAATTAATTGCTCATAACCATAAGTACATTTTGAATATTAAATTATTTTTTAATTTTATTGCGTAATACAAATAGTATAACTATTTGCATTTTAATCCTAGCTTTAGACTTAAAAAGTACACAGGATAGGACCGCAGTATATTAATTTCAGATCATCCTACGAAATACATAAAAACTGCGATATTTTGATTAAAACAATTATTGTTTTAAAATACCTCTTACTGTGTCGTACCTATGCTACAAATTAAAATTAATTTTTCTTTTTTGGTCATTGGTGTGTGTTAAGTTTTAACATCACCTGTGCAATTACTTAAAATAAAATACAAACCATTATGACTATTAAGTTTCGATGTGAACGTCTTGCCCAAATAATATTTTAAGATTTAAGACAAAGTACACTGAACGACTACATTTTTTATATTTTTTAATACAAATACTTACAAGAGCAAGATATACTGTAACCGCCGTCAGACTTAGAAGCCATAACGGCTTTCACAGGTTTTAAGAATTAGTCCAATTTAGGAAAATAGAAAGTCGAGTGTAACTATTGTGTTTTAACGAAATTTTTCCGATACAATTTGTGGTACTTTTGGTAGGTTTTGGCAGAAGTAAACTTTGAAATAGATCGCTCTATTATCAATCTGTTCTATTTCATCTTCATCTAATTGATTTAAACACCGTTATTGAAATAACGGATTATCCAGTCGTGATTGTGCAAATTATAGCAACATATAGCAGTAAAATTTAAAAAATACCAAAAAAGAATGTAGAGACAACTAATGCTACATAAATGATGTACTCGAGGCGCAGCTGCGAATAAAGATGGTTTGAGCACCAAATATATAAAAGAAGGAGAAAAGTTTGCGCTAAAGGGTTAATTTTTTTTAGTCAAGTATTTTTTCAATAAATGTACATGTTCCTACTTCAGCAATTGGCTGAAGTGCAATTACTTACCGATAACTAAATCTCCACAAAAACAATAGCGGCAGCTCAGAATTTCGTATGGAAAGTGGCTTAGTAACTAATGAGATTCAGCGTGTCTTCAATGTGCCGATTTTAATGCAATTAACAAGGTGCAAAAACGGGAAGAAGTTCAGGTGCCCGTTTTCAACTTTTATCATTAAATATGTTTTTAGATAATGAAGGAATTATTTGTGTCTGTGGTAGATAAAAATCGATGCCGTAAAATTCCCCGACAACAATTCACCGACGGAAAGTTCACCGACAAGAAAATTCCCCGACAAATACGTTTTAAACTAAACCTACGTATATGTCATCTTAATTTTTGGCATAGCTAAGACATAAAACTGAGGTAAAGTGTGAAAATTATAAAAATAAATTGTATTTAAAAATCTAAAATTGCTTTATTTTAACGAGAAAAAGGCTGTCTCATGTAGGTAAATGGTAATCATAATGAAAGTATTCACTTAAATGTAAGGGTTTATAATTATCTTGTTGACCGTAATTATTTCGATTTAATGACTTAGTTCTTCAAATTACGTATTTTAAAAGATGTAACTTCACGACTTATAAAATCTTAAGCTTTCGCGGTTGTTATGTTTATGATTATAAGCGACTTCTGGCTTAGACCGCTTCGTAATTAAACACCCAGACTTAGGCTTGGTCCTAGTCTTTTTTTGAGAGCCAAAACAAGAAGTAAAACTTGGTCTTTGCCATATTGTCGTTCGTGAACCCAAACAAACTGACGTTTCGCAAGACTTTGCAGCTTGCATCTTCAGAGTGGTAAACGTCACTATCACTTTTTACGACTTTTTATTTTGAAAAGTGTGTCTGATTGTTAACATTGTCAAATGGCACTTGAATTTGTTCTTAGCGAAAAAGCTGCATGATGGATATTTATATCTGAAAGACAAAGGGGTTGGAAAAATTTATTGGGAATGTGACTACTACTTCAAAGTAAAGTGCAATGCTCGAGGTACAAGGTTTGGTAACACTGTTATAAAAACAATTGGTGAACATAACCACACTGTCGATATTAGAGAAGTAGAAAAAACCAAATTTTGTAATAGAGTACGAGAAATCGCAAAAAGTTCCCAATACGCTCCACATCTTGTTATCTCAACGGCATCTATTGGACTTAGCCAGCCTACTGCACCCTGCTTACCGAAACTTTCCAGCATGAAGAGAACTATAAGAAATATCCGTTCAAAGACAGAAGCTGCTCTGATTTTTGCCATCGAAGAGATTTTGCTATACGATTCTGGGCCAAATGACGAAAAATTACTGATTTTTAGTACGGCAAAAAATATTTCTATTCTATCTCAAACCAAACATTGGTATGCGGATGGAACGTTTAAAATTGTTGTAAAATTTACCAACCATTCACACTACATGGGTTAAAAGAAAATATTTTAGTTCCTTTGGTGTACGTGCTATTACCAGCAAAACAAAACAATCCTACATTCGTTTGCTACAAAAAAAATTATGCCTGGAGCGTCTCTAGCAACCATCCTCACAGATGTTGAAAGTGGCACGAGTGCTTTTACTGAAAAATTTCTAGCTTCAAAGCATTGTGGATGTTTCTTCCATTTTACCCAGTGCATCTTTAGAAAAATTAAGACAGAAGGTCTACAGGACCAATACGAAACGGATGCAGAATTTGCATTAAAACTCAAGTTGTTATCAGCGTTAGCATTTGTACCGACATCCTCTAGATATGTGGAATTGTTATGGGATTGTACTAGAAAGACTTCCAAAAACTAACAATTCGAGACCCAAGTGTTTACAGACTATCCTAATATATGGAAATTGGAAACAGCCTTGTAGCGAGAACAAAGTCTGCATGAGCTTTAGATTGAGCAGTACGTTCGAGATCTAGAAAGCCCTCCGACTCGTAAAAAGTACCGAGATATTGCTAAACAAATTGCAACCCTTGTAAGCAATTATGACCAGGAAAACCTTTACACTTATTTGCGTGGCATAGCGCCCAATCTTACATACTAATAATAAAACAGTGAAAACAAAAAAAAATGAAACAAAATTTTAAAAAAATGAAAAAAATATATAAAAATTTAAAAAAGAATAAAACAGAAAGAAACAGAAAACTTCTAAACCGCCAGCATTATACTCCTCGTCTTAAGTCGAGAAAAAATCTGAGGGAAAGAAGACAAAAAATAAAAACACATTTTAATGCGTCTGGCGGTAATTTGCCGGGGAATTTTTCTCTTGGTGAATTATTTGTCGGGGAACTTTCTGTCGGTGAATTGTTGTCGTGGAATTTTCCTAGACATATACTTTATATATGATCATAACCGCCTGAGCCGTGCAGGTCCGGAGCAGTTGTCGTCGGTACGTGAAAGGAACTAGGCAATCTTTCCAAGTTGACAATTAAGAATTGCCTTAGATACTATCGTGCAAATCCAAAAACTCTATATGCACAAACGTTCAGTTCAGTTTAATATGCCATTTGTAATAACTGATATAGACTACGCCGCCCTTTTGCTAACATACTTGAGGCATTAAAACGTTTAAAGTATATCTGTTTATTCATATGTTTGATCACCAGAGCAATTCATTTAGAGCCTGCCACAAATAAATTTTAGAATCATTAGTTGCAACTTTACACCGATTTACTTTGCGCCGTGGGGTACTAGTACATTTGTATTCTGATAACCGTACTAACTTTGTGGGTGCTTTGATTTCAGGAACTATTTGGCATTTTATACCAGCGTGCTCACCACATTTTCGTGGTATATAGGAAGCGGGAGTTAAGTGTGTAAAAACGGAACCAAGGATTATTGTATTTACATTTGAAAATTATGTATGTTTACTAAATCTAGCCAAAGGAATTTTCAATTCAATCCTAAAAATAATTAACAATAGTTTTGTGCAATTTAAAAATTTACATCTGTAAATTGAGCATGGCTGGGGGCATGTTTTGCTTTTTGTGTGTGTTTTTATCAATTGAATATTTAATTTCTTTAAATTTCTTTTTCTTTGTTTTTAATTTGGTCTTTGTATAAAGTAAATATACAGCACTTGCCTTTTATTAAATTTATTTTAAAAATTATTTAATTTTTGTGCTGCCAAATTTGCAAACGTCTATATTTGTTTGTTAGTGTAGTGATGTAATAGACAAAAAAAGCTCTAGATTGGCAAAGCAAAAAGTAGAACTTTATATAAAACTAAGTGTTTAAGTCTAAGCCATTTAAAATATCTTGAAATTCAGTTAAAATTGGACCAAAAATATGTTAAGGTTAATGTCAAATTTGATAGATTTAATAATAAATGTAGTACCAACTTTATATTTTTGGTAATTTTAAAACTTTTCTTTTTTTTTTAAAGAATTTAATTTTAGTAAAGGCAACACAAACAATAATGTATGTTACTATCGTCAAAAGTTTTATAGCATTACTCATTCGGTATGCGGACTTTTCGTCCCCGGAACAACCATCTCCGACCTTTTGGTTCCCGGACTTTGCGTCCCCCGGCCGTTTGGTGCCCAGGACCTTTCGTGCTCAGCCATTTTCGTTTGCAGGACTTTTCGTCTACGGACTTTTTGTGTCCGAGGTCATCATCTTGACAAAACAAAAAATTTATTAGTAGATATGTATGACGAACTTCATTGTGCCAATTAATTTTAGATATTTTCGTTCCCGGGAACTATTGAATAAAACCAAATAGACGTGTTTCCACAATTTTTAATAACTTCTATTATACAATCAATATAAGACAGTGTTTATTACAAAGCGCATAAAATTATAATTACCATTAAAACTTACATACAAATACTAAACTTGGAATAAAATAGAAATCAAGTACCTATACCTAGATGTTCTATAAGTAAATGAGAAAAAAGGAAGGTAAATTGAAATTAAAACTTAAAATTATAAGAAATGCCACGCAAATAATCAATATGATATCTATTATAATAATCACCAACAATTGCTATCAATCTTTGATTGAGTTGAGCGTAATTCTTATTTTTTCTATTTATTCTTTTACATTCAAGCTTTGTAAGTGACACTTGTCGTTTTAATAAATCTACAAACTTATAAATATTTGGAAAAGAGGTTCCAACTAGATAAAAAACCACGATGCCATCCTTCTACGGCATTATTTGTTCGGGCCTCCCCATCAAGGGTTCGATCATAAACGTTCCATAAATTGATCGGGAAAATAGGATCTTGTCTTCGTCGACGGCCCCTTCTGCCAATATAATTATCTTCGAAATAATTTGCTATTACCATTGCATCTTGGGAAAAATCTTTATGTTTCAACAGCTCGTCAAAAACATCGATGACATTCAATGGTGGGATGAAGGCCATAGCCGCTATCATACGTAGAAAAATTGCAAATTGATGAGATTGCTGGTATAAAACTTGCAGACCTTCCAACTGGATTAATCACCATATGCTTTGCGTTAAATGAAAAAAAAACAACCCGAAACACGCACCTCGCCGAGTTTTTGTTGAAATGCTCGAATGGCTGCGTGTTCAAAATCCAGAATTACTGTTTGAGGCGCTGCATCAAGACAAATGTTTTTTATTTCTTGTATCATTTTTGTATACGTTGCTGCCGTTTTATTTGGCAACAGAACATACAAACAGGGTACCACAGTATCATGGTATTTCATATGAATTGTGTACAGCTGCGAAAATAAATTTGGGCACGTGCGAAACATTCCATCTGTAAGCCATGATGAACAAGAAGTCAGCAGTTGTATGTTTTTTGCTGTAGTAAATATAAGCACCCGTCCGTGTGATAAATCTTGATTGGAATCGTACCACAGGAATTCTGATTATTCGCCATTTAACAGAATCTCGGAGTATCTCTTAAAAAAATTGTCAAGTTAGATGGATTGCATGAATTTATATGAATTATTTATATTACTCACACGTGGTAGCACTAAATTACCGACATTTTCGGGAATTGGAGGTGCGCCATCTTTATTTCTTCTTTTCCTAATATTTCGTTTTATCGTTTCTTTTGATGGAAGTATGGCAGCCACGTTAGCGTGAATTCCTTCCACAGCTTGCGACATAATTTGTTGCGCCGTTTCTTGGGTAGCGGACGCCCTTTCCCTTAGAAACTGCTTCACACGTAAAGCATCAGGACGAGCAGCTTGTGCAGCAGGATTGTGCTCCATTGATATTTTAACAACTTCGTTCGATAGATTTGTCCAAATTCAACATTTACACTGCCCACGTTTTTTAACCCAAATCGTTCTTTCCCCATCCTTGCTTGACTTACAGCGCGTATACAGATAACTATTAAGTATAAATTTCATATTATTTCTAATAGATTTCAAATTGTATTGTTCGCCATGATCAATATTGAAGTGACCAAACCAAAAGCACACTGGAGAAACGACGTAATGGATTTCAATTGCTGAACGGTGTTTATATACTTTATTAAACTTAAATTGAGTGCACTGTACAAACGTTATTTTAGAAAAGATACATTTTTGTACATTGATGGCTATTTAAGCTTCTTGAAGGCCGCTAATAAACCGGATGGCTAACAATAGCAGGTACTTCATGCAGTACCTACTGCTTTTACAAAATAGACAACTTACTTGAAACAAATAAGTAAGAATTTGTCTACTCACAATTAACTAAGAACATGAATTTATTGCACTAGTTTTTATTCTACATTTCCTGTTATACAAATTGAAAAGCAATTTGGAAAGTTGCAGTTTATGACAAATCACATAATAGTTATTTAGAAATTGAACAGTGCTTAATTAAAAGGATTAGTTATTACAGCTTTATCTATGATCAGAATTGGCGTGTATGATAATGTACTAAACATAATTAAAAATCCATTTAATTTCTAAAATAAATTTGTACAATAAAAAGTTTGCCATATCTACTAATAAATTTTTTGTTTCGTCATTTAAAGAAGATGACCTCGGACACGAAAAGTCCGGAGACGAAAAGTCCTGCAAACGAAAATGGCTGAGCACGAAAGGTCCTGGGCACCAAACGGTCGGGGGACGTAAAGTCCGGGAACCAAAGGGCCGGAGACGGTTGTCCCAGGGACGAAAAATCTGTGAACCTACTCATTCACATGCAACGCCCTGCCCTGAGACTTCGCGTCACATTAACGTTAGTTATGCTATGCTTTACTTTCGACCTTAGTTACGTAAATTACTATTTACATTGCATGTTTTATAGGTAGAATTCGGTCGGTGTGTTTTCGGTAAAATGTCCATTATGGCAACTGTTTTCGGCGAATTGTTTTTAGTGAATTATTTTCTGAGTATTGCCCAGTACTGGTGATTTCTTCTATTTATTATATTTTGCACTGTGTTGGCTTTTTTTATTTCATCGCGTTATGATTTATTACCTTTGTCTTGTATCATTATTTACGTTTTTTCTTCGTCTCGTTTCTTCATGATATTTGATTCGAATCTTTATTAGCGTTTCTATGAATGTAAGTTTTTGAACTAATGAGCTTCTACGTTTTCCTATGGCTTGAAACATGCGATTGCAGTACGTTACTTAGTTTATTTAATTGAAGCCTGGCGACGTTTTATAATTAAAAGCGACACAAAAAACTTTATTAAAAAATTTGCCAACTGTGTTAATTAAATTAAAACATAATGTTGTTGTTACCGTCAAATGTGACATTTCAACAAACCTGCGTTATTTAAATTATTGGATTTTAATGAAAATCTATTAATAATATTGACTTAGTTGTATTATTTAGTAAATACATGTTCAATGTCTGTAATGTGAAGCCGTTACGTGTTCTTAAAACTTTAATAATTAATTTTAACCATGATTGGTACTCAACTGACTGGCTAAACGTGATATTTATACAGTATATAATAACAATCATTTTATTATCGGAAATACATAAATAATACATAGAAAAATTTATATTTTATTTTTTGTTTTTAGTTAAACTTGTTTATAATAAATGTAAAAGTAGACGTTTGGATGAAAAAGCCAGTTTGAGCTTCAGAGTGTAATAAAATTTGCTATAGACATTAAAGTAATCGATTTAACGTTTTTGAATAAAAAAGTAAAGCAAGTACATAAAGTTAACTATAAAATTGCCAATAAACTTGGTATTAAATATTCGTCTTAATTGAACTTTATTAAAAGACGGACGGTATACATTAAGAACGTTTTAAAGCAAAACCTAAAATAGCAGCATAAATACAGTAGTAACATAAAATAGCATTAAATGCATAAAGCCTGAACACCAATATTTAATACGCCATTTAGAACCCTAAAAGTTCCAACCCTATCAATATCGCATTTTCTTTTGGAAAGCATTTATTAGAAAGGGCGTATCCTAAACATGTTTATAACATCGTAAAATAAAAGTCGTTCGAATTCACTTACAAACTCACACATAACTAAAGTAATTTTTTTCTTTGGCAAATAAAAAAGCGTTACACGTCACAAATTTAATTTGTTGTTTGTTTTAGTAGGAAAACTATTGTGCCAGATTTTAATTTACTTTGTTTTTCAAAGTGATAAATGCGTTTTTAATTGCTTTCGAATGCTGGCAAACACGAGCTATGTTAAAACGCCCCTAACCTTAAATTGACTTTTGGTAACACATGGTTTGATAAAAATTAAATTTGATATAAATAGAGTTTCTGTTTGATTTGGAACCCTAACTTTGATACGAAACTTAGATAATTGTATAAAACCCTGAGATTATATTAAAGGTTGGAAACGGACAAGCGTGGGAACGGGAACGAGAAACCGGAATTAAGCGTTAACGTAAACAGTGGCCCGTCATTAGGCAACTTGTCCATTAGCAGGATGCTGATGATCCGGGATAATTCTCCATCCCCTTGGACCTATCATACAGGAACTTGCCGAGATTTCCTTGTTCCGGGCAGTTCTAATTATTTTACAGCCAATTGTTTCGGTAACGGACATGAACTTGTCTTAAATTAAATTATTATTTATATACGTACTTACACCAGTCACGTGTTATTTTGTTAGTTAATAAAACTTTATGAACGGGTTTACTCAAAATTAATGTATAAACGACGATTTATAATTTTAGAGTTTACTTTTCGCTATTAAACTTAATAATACTATTACCAATAAATTGATAGCGCATGATGATACGTAGTCAAACTGGAAGTTATCAATACCCAAACCCGGAAATTGAGTGAGGAAATTTAGAAGTGAGTAAATATCTTGGTATCGTTAGTTTTATGTTTGTTCGATTTCTGTTTGCGCTTCAATCCCGTTCCATTTATTGACAGCGATGAGCGATTAGAGTAAAATTATTAAGAATTTGCTTCTATATAAACGAGTGGCAAATGTAGGATGAGATTATTCATTCAAACTAATTAGCAATTAGCTGCTATGGATTTGCCCTTATGAAAGATTTAATTAGACTCTACTGCGCTTTCGAAACTTTTTTTTTATAATCAAATTGATGAACTGGAATTAAGAGCGAGGGAGTTTTTATTTTAGCCTAGAACGTAGTTTTCTGATAGAAGTTGGACATGGCTGTCAACGAAGTAGATTAAGTACTTTATTATTCAACATCGATCGTTTCGATTCATTAACTCTATTTGTGACGGGATATTCTTCACTTAAACCCACTACGGTTGCTTACATCATTTCCGCTTGTTTTTCGCTAGATATTTTTTGGTTAAAAAATTCATTTTTCTTGTTTGCGATGCTATTATATCGCTATGCTTGTAATTATGATATTGAAGTAACGTTCTACAGATGAAGTAGCAAAGTAAACTTAAAACTTCTTAACTGTTATTAATTAATTTATTGTTTGTAGTTCCTAACATTCGTAGCTCGAGGGTGTTGTCTGTCCATACATTATAGAAAATTTGAGAATGAAAAACTACGCATATTAAGTATACCGTTTGAGTTATAGTTTGATGAAGCTCGGATATAAAGTGAATATTTATGTATATAGCTCGACATTGCGTGGAGAAAATTCATAAATCTGTCTAGAATAAACAGAATGAAATCCATTTAATAAAATGATATAAACCAATTACTTAGAGTAGCTTTTTCTAAAATTTTTCTTATACAAATGTTAGAAAATGTAGCTTTTAAAATCTACTTTTGAAAACTTATGGTCAATAGAACATCGGTATAACAAAAAATGTATTTGTACTAATACCTGAGATTAAATAACGTAATTTTAAAAAGTTTTTATTTAATTTTTAATTAAAAACAAATTTATTTGTGATAATATTTCATTTATTAAATAATTTTTATATTTATGGTACTTATATTTTTTTAATTTATTTTACATTTTTTTCACAAAAAGAATTTTTAAGCTAATTTTGATTTGCTGTATTTATATATGTATTAATTATTAGAAATTGTTGATGTATTAGCTTATATTTTAAATATGCGCGTGTTTTATGACAACATAAAGGCGCAGATGCGAAATGGAGTTGCGTTCGTTAACGTATCAAATATGTATGAAGTGCAATTAAGTTTATTATAAAAAGTATGTTTAACTTTATTACAAATAATCTAAAACAAAGTAAATTCAGTCCATTTTATCAAACATTATGGTCCTTCGAGCCGGAAACAAGAAGCTATCAATCATTACAATAGATAAAATAGTTGTGAAAATTCATGTAGATCAACTGAATATATCGTAGCGTTAACTTTCAAGTATTTGAGTACGTCAAACATTCTATTCGTTGAACTACTGGATAATCCAACAGCTGCGTGGGCCGGTAGATTCGTCAAGTAAGTCGCATGATCCTTTCTTATCAGTTTCACTTTACTGACCTTACAAAACTTCTTATGTTAAAAATTAGTAGTTCAATTCGTGAGTATAAAAATTTATCTTCCAGTATGGAAATTGTCCTTAGAATTCTCTACTCTTTCGTCGAAATTGTCAATTTGAAACAGCATATTTAACTTCACTTCTTGTAAGACCATCGACGAGCACTGTACTTTCACGCTCGGTGCAATCGTCACCTTTAGATCGATCGTTTCACGTGAATATGCAATTACATTTGTAAGGTTAAATCGGGGTAAGTGGTTGTTTAGTTTATTTGTGATGATATATTTTAGTTTATTCGCCTGTAGTTTCTCCACCAACATTGCGCGACTTATGAGTTTGCGCCAATTTTAAAAGGTGATTAAAAGAAAGGGGGGTTTAAGTTAAACATTCATAAAGTAAAATCTAGGAACAGATATGTAACGAACCATGTTATAATCAACATTAAAATGTATCAAAATCTAAAAATACAGTCCACTTATTTCGACAAGAAAATCTCAACATTTGGTCCATAGAAGCCAGATTAAATAATTTATGGTTCCACTTTTTATGGGTGAAGAACATGATGAATCAATTTCTACGCACAAGGCGACTTCCTGTAAGTTTATTTTTCCTTTAATCCTGTCCTTTAACATTAGCAATTAAATAGTACATATTATTATTTAATTCAATTAATACAATTTTTAATATATATAATACATTTAATATATGCTCTATATAGCTTATCAAATCTATCTTATACGCATTATCAAAATGACCCAAGACCCCAAAATTCCGAAAGCATTAAAATCGTTGCTTTATCAACGAGGAATGCTGCAAGGACGTTTAAATAGCGTTTCTAACTACATTGACTACGTCAAAAACGAACCTGCTTATTTGCAAAATTGTGATTATCACTTTGAATTGCAAACTCGTATTTCTAATTTTAATGGCACCCTTGATGAATTCAGCACCATTCAATCAAAAATTGCAGAATCTGAAAATTATTCAGAGGAATGTCAGTTATTCGGATTAGAATTTGAAAATATGTACTTTTTATAATATTTCTGGAAAAATCAAATCTTTATTATCAGAATATGAAAACAAGTTAGACTCTAAAAATATTACCATGCTTCCGAATGCAAATGATCAAAATGCAGGTGTTAAATTGCCAACCATATCTCTGCCAAAATTTTCTGGTCAATTCGAAAACTGGTTGGAATTTCAAGATTCCTTTAATTCGATGATTAATTTAAATAATTCATTAACGCAAATTTAGAAATTTCACTACCTAAATGCATCACTTTCTGGTGTTGCTGCCCAGGTAATTAAGTCATTGCCGATCTGTGAAGCAAACTTTTCTACGGCTTGGGATATGATCTGCCAAAGGTTTGATAACCGTAAGTCACTCGTATTAAATCATATTAAATCATTGTTTAACATACCTCATATTAAAAAAGCCACAGGAAATAGTTTGCGTGAACTAATCGACAGTACCTTTAAAAACTTGCGAGCTCTTGAAAATCTAAAATTAGCAACTGGTGAGTAGTAGTTAGTAGTTAGTATATCTTTTAAGTTTTAAGTTAGTATATCTTTTAAGTGAAAAATTAGATGACGAAACTGCTTCTAAATGGGAAGAAACAAATACGTGCGATGAGTTGCCTTCACTCGCGTCATTTAAAGAATTTTTAGTAAAACGTGCAGACTTTCTTGATAAGATCAACTCAAAAAAGATTCGCATAGCAATTTCGTCAACTTCTAAACATAGCACTTTGAATGGCCCACGATCCTTTTTGTCCACGGCCGAGATTTGTATTCACTGTAAAGATTCCCACAAAATTTACGAATGTAGTGAATTTAAAAATCTTGAACCTTCCAAACGTTTTGATCGCGCTAAAGAGCTTAAACTTTGTATCAATTGTCTAAGAGGTAGCCACCCAACGAAATATTGTAGATCTCATTCTTGTGGAAAGTGTAATCGGCGTGATCATTCATTACTTCATTTTTCTAAAGACTTGAACTCTGTCAATGAAGCCAATAATAATCAACAGGTCACCTTGACCAGTCATATACATTCCCAAACTTTTCTTTCCACCGCATTAGTCGAAGTCTCCGATAAAAATCATCAGGTACATGATTGTCGTGTACTACTTGACAACGGTTCACAATCTAGTTTTATAACAAACGAACTTTGCTCAAAATTGAACCTCCTCATTGAAAATACGTTTCTCTCAGTATCAGGTATCGGTCAAACTTATACTAAAATAAATTCAAAATGTAATGTCAAATTTCGATCAAAAAATAATAATTACACTGAGACTATATCTTGCTTATTAATACCCGAAATTAGTAGCCATGTTCCTTCATCTTTTATTGATGTTTCTCGGTTGGACATTCCTTCATCTATTGAATTAGCTGATCCTCTCTTTAACAAACCACATAAAATAGACATTCTCTTAGGAGCTGAATGTTTTTGGCAACTCATATCAATAGGGCAAATTAAACTAGGCCCTAATCTCCCCATGCTACAAAAAACCAAACTTGGCTGGGTAGTTTCTGGTCCAATGGCTACCAGTCCTCTAAAAAACTCAATATCAGCGGTTTCAACACTTAACGCTATTCAGAGCACGCTTTCTAAATTTTGGGAAATCGAAGAATGTCCGGAAATAAAGAAATTATCTCCTGATGAAATTGCTTGCGAAACTCATTACGCTACTACTATGAATCGAGATAAAAATGGTAGATCTATAGTATCAATTCCTCTGCGTTCTTCTATCAATGAATTAGGAAACTCCAAGTATATTTCCATCAAACGTTTCCGTTCTCTTCAAAGAAAGTTCAGTGTTGATCCTTATTTTTATAATATGTATTCCAGTTTTATGCTGGAATACGAAACACTTGGATATATGTCAAAGTTAACTGAAACCGAAGTACCCTTGTATTATTTGCCCTATCACAGCGTTCACAAACCTGATAGCACCACTACTAAGCTTCGAGTAGTTTTTGATGGATGTGCAGTTGAGGCAAATGGCAAATCTTTGAATAACATACAATTAGTTGGTCCAAACGTACAAGACAGCATCTTTTCTATATTATGTCGTTTCCGACAACACAAAATCGTTATATCATCTGATATCACTAAAATGTACCGGCAAGTTATGGTTTCTCCTGAGCAAAAATTGTTGCAGTGTATCCTCTGGGCCCCGTCAAATTCTTCTGAACCTTTAACATATAAATTAAATACTGTGACATATGGAACTTCTTCTGCGTCCTTTTTAGCCACTCGTTGCTTGAAACAGCTTGCGATAGATAACTTTAAAACATTTCCTAAAGCTTCCTTAATTATTAAAAATGACTTTTATGTCGATGATTTGCTCACTGGAGCTGATAGTGTTGACGAGGCTATAAATCTTTGTGCTGAAATAGTTGAAATTCTAAACCAAGACTGTTTTCCTTTAAGAAAATGGATTTCTAATGACACACGTGTATTAGATAATATTTCTTCATCAGAAGATCATCCCACAAAATTAACGATCGGTAATGATAACTGCAAAACCCTCGGCATATCATGGTCTGCAAGTTCTGATTCGGTATTATTTAAAATATCTTTAAACGAAGCGCCCAAGTCAGTCACCAAACGGCAATTCTTTCCATTACTGCTTAGATATTCGACCCACTAGGTTTACTTGGACCTTGCACTGTGATCTGCAAAATAATTCTAAAAAAACTGGTTAGAAAAAATATCTTGGTACGAGTCTGTTCCTATGACCATATTTTCTGAGTAGTCCAATTTTGTACATCAATTACATATTCTAAATGATCTCGCCATTCCACGTCGTATAGTATGTGATGCACCTAAAAGAATAGAATTGCATGGATTCTCAGATTCTTCCGAAATGGCCTATGGTGCATGCGTATACCTACGAAGCATTGGAACTGACGACAATGTTTCTGTTTGTTTAATAACGTCAAAATCTAGAGTTACCCCTTTAAAGTTCCAAAGCATTGCTCGTCTTGAACTTTGCAGTGCAGTACTGTTAGCCAAACTAGTTCGAACAATTCAACTTTTATTACGTTTAAAAATTGACGCAATTTTCTTATGGACAGATTCTACCTTCGTACTAGATTGGATACACACTTTAACTCATACCTTAAAGACATTTGTAGCTAATCGAGCGCAGACCATTTTAGATAATTCATGCCTGCATGATTGGCAACATGTTCCTTCTAAAGACAACCCCGCAGATGTTATATCTCGTGGCATTTCCCCGACTAATTTAAAATCTTGCTCGCTTTGGTGGCAAGGTCCTTATTGGTTACACACCTCTTCTGATTTGAATCATAAAACCCATCAGCTTACTGGTGACATTATTGAACTGAAACCAATCAAAACCATTCTTACAGCCATCAATCTACCTCCAATTATTTTAATTGAAAAATTTTCTAATTACTTGAGGCTAAAGTGTGCAGTGGCTTATGCTATTCGGTTTATAAAGAATTGCAAATTATCTGCATAAAATCGCACCTTCGGTGGGCTAACGCCTCTTGAATTAAAGGCCGCATTTATATGCTTAATAAAACATATTCAAGGAATAGAATTTGCTAGTGACATTAGTCCTCTTTTAACTTCTAAATCTCTTAAAGATGATAGCAAAATAGCTACCTTGAATCCACCCAAGTAGCAAAAATCAGTTACAAAACGGTTGTAAAACTCTCTTGCAACTATGGTTTCAATAAGGTATTTAGTTACAGAATAGTTGCTGAGTCTTTCCTGATACGTTGTCAATACCGGATTTGGTCAGTTGCAAGGCAACTGCAGTAATATTATAACCGTTTTACAACGTGTCTGAAACCGTTGCAATTACTACTTTGTAACTGTTTTGCAGCGTTGCTATAACGGTTTTTTACAAATCATGTTTACCTATTCTGAATCGTTTCTGTAATGGTTTATCATCACGGTTTTGTAATTGATTTGTAACATTGTAGTTACCGTTTACAGCAACTGCTATGTAACTGTTTTGAAAACATGCTTATTAGCATTATTTGAAACTACCTTATAACCGCTTTTGTTAAGCAACTTATCCAAGATTTTAGTTACTAACTGCATCATAAAGATTAAAACAAAAGTAGAGATAAAAATATATTAATAAAAACATACAGATATATAAAAAGTTATAATAAATGTACATTATTTAAATTTTTATAGTTTCTTATAGAACTAAATTCAAACAAAAAAGATATAATAAAAGAATTTTTACATCTGTTGCAAGTAGGTACCAGTAAACAGGTTTTTACGGCAAATTTTCAAGAAAAGCGGATTATGTCTGTTATTTATAACTTTTGTAAATAGTAAATGCATAAATTTTGTTAAGAGAAAAATGTCTTTGTGTTAAAAAACCATGGCGGATTAAGATATTCCTCACATGTTATAGTTTAATGCGTCTACGTAATTCTTAGTTAAATATTTGTATTAGGCTACAAATGCACATGTGCAATTATAATCGGTTCAATGATCATAATCTCAACTGCTTTTTTAAAGATTATAGGTGTTCGCAATGGCGATCTAATTTACACCTTCTGATCACTGTGTGTAATATTGTAATGCCCTTGCAATCAAATTCTATTTTATCCTAGAAGAAAATAAAATCAATTTAAAATTCGCTTACTTATAATTGGCAACTAATTCTTCAAACGTTGATTAAATTAGAAACAGTAGTTTAAATGCACGATTAAAATTATAGTAATATAATATACCAATAATTGTACTTACGTAGTTTTGAATTAGAAACACTTTCGGTACTGTTTATTGGATAATGATAATGGACTTTGTGTCTTATAAAAATCTCGTAAAATGCACTTCTTCTGTTGCTGTTTGAACGTATAGGTTAACACTGTAGTGTAGTTTTAGAAATTCACACTTGTAACCATAGTTTCAAGACTGTTACACTCAAAACCGAAATGAAGGTTTTAATGTCACTAAATTGACACTGTTACATAAGGGTTTAAGAAAAACTTACTTATAACCATAGTTGTAAAATGGTTATTTCTGTAATAGATTTGAAACCTCAGTAAAGTACGAAAGTTGCAGCTACGTTGCTGCAACGGTTTATTTACCATGGTGCTAATGTTACTAATTTGCAACTGGTTACAACGTAACCACGGTTACAAAATGTTGCTTGGGCATTTGTTGATATTGAAGGCATGCTTCGTGTTAGTGGTCGATTAACCAACTCCGATTTACCATACAGTCAAAAACACCCAATACTGCTGCCTTCTCATCATCACCTTACTAGAATATTATTTCGGTATGAACATCTAAAATCACACCATGCTGGTCCTCAGCAATTATTGTATATCGTTAGAGAAAGATTCTGGCCTATTTCAGGCAAGAATACAGCTAAACAAACAGTTCGCAATTGCGTACGATGTTACAAAGCAAATCCAAAACCATTCTCACTTCTAATGGGTAACCTGCCTAAGGAACGGCTTACACCTACTTATCCCTTTCATGTGTCTGGCATTGACTATGCTGGCCCTTTTATTAGAAAGGACAGAAAGGGTCGTGGTGCCAAATTTTCCAAGTGCTATGTTTCATTGTTCATTTGTTTTGTTACGAAAGCGGTGCACCTTGAACTGGTGACAGATTAACCACCGATGCCTTTATAGCATTTCTGAAACGATTCATCGCACGTCGTGGAAAGCCAAAAATGTTTTGCACGACCTTTATAGTTTTATCAAAAATAATTTTAATACCATTTCTGACTTTGCCAGCAATGAAGGAATCTCTTGGAAGTTCATACCACCTCGTTCTCCTCACTTCGGTGGAATCTGGGAGGCAAGTATTAAAAAAACAAAATTTCACCTAAAACGAGTCTTAGGGTGTGCTCATTTAACATACGAGGAATTTCATACATTACTTACGCAAATTGAAACCTTATTAAATTTTCGACCATTGAGTCTAATATCCTCTGATCAAAACGACCTACAGCCCTTAACTCCGTCTCACTTCCTAATAGGTCGCACGATGACTTCCATTGCCGAACCAGAGTTGGGTCATCTTCCAGAAAACAGATTAAATCGCTACGAATATGTTCAACGTCTTCGCTTAAACTTTTGGAATAGATTGCACAAGGAATATCTCTGGCAGCTTCAAAATCGTCTTAAGAAAATAAACAACACTACAGAAGCTGAAAAAGGTGCCTTAGTTTTGGTTATGGACGACAATATACCACCCTTATGCTGGAAAATGGGCGGAATCATCAGCATATACCAGGGCGGCGCTAAACAAGGACGCGTAGCTTCCGTGAAGGTTGTAAATGGAGTGATAAAACGTGCTATTAAAAAACTGTGTCCGCTAAGTGTGTAAACAATCCTCTAGCATTTATCAATTATTTAACAACGTTATGAACACTAATATTTATTAGAATAATATTCGTTTATCAGAATATTTACAATTTTTGCTTATGTTTTGCTCTGTGGTTATGCTTGAGTTTGCCATTTTACTTATTTATGTTTTGTTGTTAACATGTTGTTAAGTTTACAATTTGAACTTGATTTTATTGCGTTTATCGCCATCTTACGTTTACTTTTTCTATTATTTCAACTTGTTTATTTTATAATTTGAAATGAACACCTATTATATGTATAATGGAAATTCACTTAATTTTTTTAATTTAAGTTGTATTTGTAATACTATTTTAGGGTTTGAAGCTCTTAGCCTTCAAGGTGGGGTGCATGTTTAGTTTATTTGTGATGATATATTTTAGTTTATGCGCCTGTAGTTTCTCCAACAACATTGCGCGACTTATGAGTTTGCGCCAATTTTAAAAGGTGATTAAAAGAAAGGGGGGTTTAAGTTAAACATTCATAAAGTAAAATCTAGGAACAGATATGTAACGAACCATGTTATAATCAACATTAAAATGTATCAAAATCTAAAAATACAGTCCATTTATTTCGACAAGAAAATCTCAACAGTGGTATAAATTTTTCTTTATTGGGGGTTTAATTTGGTTCTGTGCTAATTGCCTGTAGCGGATCTTGGTACCCACCACATGTTTACCATTATCGCTGTAGATAACTAGCAGGTGGCCTAGTTGGAAAACTTCCATGACGTCACGTTATTGATAACATTATTACTTATACAACGTCAAGGGTTGGAGACCTTCAGGATTATCCCTCTTTTAGAGATGAACTACTACAAAAACTGGGAAAACTTATGCTGTTAAGTCGAAGGGAAACGCTGCGCATTTGTGTTCTTAAATGGTTGGATGGCTAATGGGGACCTTTTATTTGTGTTAACATTATATGCTCGTTTATATTGGGTTTAATATTACTTTTTAGGTAACTTAAGTACAGAATTAGTTAATCCCCCTACTGAATAAAACCTAACTAACTATAGTATTACCATTTCAATTTTTTTGATTTGTGGTTTGGTGGTCATGTCGTTTATGACCGTACGTGCATGTTAGGTTAACACAATTAACAATATTTTTGTGCTTCACAAACTCGCGTTGAGTCTGGAAGGCTTAAATTGGTTGTTTGTCTACGATTTTAAAATTTGCGAATATAAATTCAGACGTTATGTTTATGTAAAAGTTTAGACCGACAGGGAGAGCTTGTTCATATTGATGTACCTTCTTCATCTTCTGTGATAAAATAAATATATATTCTGTGTTATTACTTCGGTAGTGTTTTTTATTCTTTTCCAGCTACGGGTAGAGTTTGACGGTATCTCCCTAATTTAACCTTTCATCGTCTTGGCGTCTTTTTTTAGATTTATGTTATAATTTGCGCCACTAAGCCTGCGATTCCTCTCCGTAGAAGCTGTGCTAGCCGTTGCTTTGTTTTGTTACAAGAAGACCAGCGTAACAATTTATTATTGGCTGCCCAACTCGAGGAACCTCATTTTCTCGTAACAAATTTTGGTACCCAACTGTCTGGGCTCGATTTTTGTGTGTGCGATTATAATTGTTTCTAGTTTTATTGATTCTTTTATCTTCTCTTAGTCTTTCGTGGGTTCGATTTACTCAAAGCTTTACTGCGCTCCTTTAGTTATTGCTTGACGTCGAAGTTACTTCACTAGCTTTTACTTTTTTGGTTGTAGAGCTGCGGTTTGAATTTATATTAGTAATTTACTTACTTTTTTTTAGTTGGATTTCTGGTCAGACACGTGTCGTTAGACTTCTGCTTTGATTTTTGGATTAACACTTTCGATGCTGATGTCACCGATCGGTGTTGCGGTGGTTACATGCGCTGTGCGTCCGACACTGATCGGTGTCGCATGCTAGTCTTTACGAAATAGGCCAGTATGAACTTAGCGCTGCAGTTAAACGAACGTGTGTTTGTTAGCGTGGTACTTAAGGTTATAAATTTTAAAATTTGTCCTTCGTTTTCTATTCTGTGATTTTTTGTCGGATTGACATGGATAAAAGTGCACCAGGTCCGTCTAAGGGCTAAACGAACCTATAAAAACCGGAACAAACTTACAGAAGAAGAGCTCTTAGATGCTTTAGAAAGCAGTGATAAAGAATACGATTTGATTGAATCGAGTGATGAGTTTGTATTGGATTCGGAATCTGATGGAGAGGACGACGATTTAGTTGACACAGGCAAAGCGGATTGTAGATATAACCGCAATATTTACGTTATAAGAAACTTTTCGTAGATATATTTGCTAACGTAGCATGGACGGCACAAGGTGCTGAAAATCAAGCCGACAGCGTTTTTGAACCAAAATGGACACATGGTCCCATCATAATGAAAGAGTTTTAATTTAGCAAAATAAATGAATTACTAGTACCTACTCCCGCAGATAATCAACCTGTTGACTATTTTTGACTGTTATTTAACGACGAAATAGTGAATTTGATAGTGACTGAAGCAAATCGATATGCTAAAGAAGTATTTTTCGGAGAGCGGATTTCAGAACACTCAAAGATTACGAAATGGAAACCAGTCGATAAAGATGAAATATAGGACTAGTACTGCATATGGGTACTATAAAACTCAACAGGATGCAGGATTACTGGAAGAAACACCCTTTATTTAATTTGACTTGTTTTTCGTCACACATGAGCAGAGATCGTTGTTTATTATTAACAAGATGCTTGCATTTTGCAAATAACGCATCCCAAGGAGAAAATGCTGCAGACAGACTATTTAAAATTAGACCAATAATGAATTTGTTTAATAGTATGATGGAATCCATTTATTATCCCGAAAAGGAACTGTCTCTGGATGAGTCAATGGTTTTATTTCGTGGACGGTTACTTTTCCGTCAGTACATTAAAAACAAACGCCACAAATACGGCATAAAATTGTATATGTTGATGGAACCTATCGGGCTCATCTTGGAATCGTTGGTTTATACAGGGGCATTAGACGAATTGGGAGGGAAAGGTCATACGAAAAAACTTGTTTTAGAATTGACAAAAAATTATCTTGACTCAGGTCATTCCGTTTATATGGATAATTTTTATAATTCGTTCCAATTAGCTCGACAACTAACAGATCATAGTACATATTGTACCAGTACCCTTAATGTTAAAAGATTGCATAATCCAGTACACGTTTTGCAAAAAAAAATTAAAAAAAGGAAAATGTACCGTGACATCCTCTAATAATATAATAATTGGACAATGGCGAGATAAACGCGACGTTTTATTCATTTCAAACGAATATACAGGAGAAATAGTAGAATATGTTGACAGGAGAAGGCCAACACTACAAAAGCCGAATGCGATGTACCACTACAATAAGCATATGGGTGGTATTGATCGCTAGGATCAATTAAATTCTTATTACCCCTGTCAAATAAAATCTTTAAGATGATATTAGAAAATAGGGTTCCATTTCATCCAGCTGATGGTTCTTAATTCCTATTTATTGTTCACAAAATATTCTGGTCGCAAAATGACGCTATACGATTTCAGACAATCACTTTTGTGTAGTCTTTTAAAGATAGAAGCACCAAGGAATCGAAAGGAAAGACATGCGCTGACAAAAATTCCTTTACAAGAGCAAGGTGAAAGGACCAAGAGAAAACGTTGTAGGGTATGTTCTGAACAAAAAATACGAAAATCTACTATATACCATTGCGAAGGTTGTCCCGATAACCCAGGATTCTATGTAGAATGTTTCGACATTGGACATGCGCAATAGACTTTGTTTTATTATAAATTATGTGCAATCTCAGTTTTACGTTTTTAATGTTTTTATTATGTTTTTGATGTTTTTATAACTTTTTTTACTGACGTTACTGATGTCATGTTTTATTTGCCTTTTTATAATAAAAATATTTTCGTTCAATTTGTTGCTTTATGTTTTGTATTACCTAAAAGCAAACAGGTATAGCACCTATACTTTTCACAAAATACTCTAAAATCTCTGTGTCTCCGATCGGTGTCGGTCAGCACTGTGCAAGAAAGAAAAGCTAGATGCGCCTGACACCGATTGGCGTCACGCGTCAAAACTAGATAAGCGTTATTATATTTATTATGTCAAAACAAAAGTCGAATTTTGACGTTAACTGTATCACATTCACCAAAAACACTATTGGCGCACCTGTCATATATCTCAGTTTAAAGTCAGCAGTGAAAGTGTTAACTCGACTACGTTGGTTAACCCCTTCTGCTTATTAGATTAGTTATTAGTGTACTACTTGTACTTACTGTTATTTTGAGTTTTAGTGAGTCATTTGTTAGCAGATTTCTGCTTTGGTTAGTTTATTGTTTTAATTTTTATTGTTTTATATATGTATTGCTCAGACGAACCGCCACTTTTTACTTCATCGGACTCTGATTCCGAAATTAACTTGACGGATTGGAATGTTACTTTTTCTGATGAAGATCCTTTTTTTTATGGAATTTTTTCTGCGGATTGACAAATTATGCCTGTCTCGTGGTGTTTTACAATATCAACTTTTCTCAGTTTTCGAGGTTTTGTGTGGCAAAGCTCTTCTTTCTTTCAAGACGAACCGAACTTCTTTGCGTTCTTGGAAGGATGTTGCTGCGCTGTTGAAATCGGAATTTCTTCTGGTAGATTACTACGATCGCTTAATGGAGACAATTCAGAAGCGCACTATGGAAACTAACGAATCTATTTGGATGTACGTTACCACCATGCGGTACCTCTTCTTACAACTGTCAGAACCGGTCTCTTATCACACACTACTCAAGATTGTGCGTCGTAATTTAATTCCGTTTTATCAGACAGGGCTTGCTGTAATGTCGATTTCTACTTTCAAAGAATTAGTGATGTATGGAAGACAGCTCGCTCAATCTAAAGCTTCTATAGACGAATATAAACCACTTACGCCTTCTCAAGTTACATCTTTTGAGACAACTTCGGTTAACGCATGTGAGCAATATGATAGTCAGCCGTTGTCTACTCCGATTACACGTTCTCTCGATATTTCTTCACTTTCTTCTTCGATATCAACTTCTAAACCTAATAATCGTGTTCGTTGTACTTCTAAAGATGCTATACCTTTACGTTTTCTTTCTTCTCTTTCTGATTTGTCGACTGGTTTGTCTTCGCTTTCGGGCATTACCTGCCCTACTAAAGACCAATGGTACAAAAGTCAGTGGGTAAGGTGTCATCGTCTCCTCGCCGATTTTCTCGTTGGCTAGTGGTTCAAGGTTTTCTGTAGAAAGAAATACGGATTTCTCCTGACGATAAGCATTTGTGGAAGCTGGTCGTTCCAAATGACCAACGTAAGCCAATCATTCACGATTATCACGTCCACTCCACTTCTGGGCATCGTAGTGTCGCCAAGACGTTACTTTTTCTTCGGCGTCGTTGTTATTGGCCCCATATGAGACCTAAAGTGGCAGAGTACGTTCGCTATTGTCCGGCTTGTTGGTCGCAGAAAGCGCTTAGTTTAGATCAACGATGGGATTGTGTTACTACTGGCTCTACATAGTCTATTCATTCTGGACTAGCTCGACAAACTTTTGCAAATTTTTCTAAAGGTCGTAGATGTTCTACGGATGCGAAAGTTAGTTCTCTCTTGTCAACAGGGCTAACTAGCAGGTGACCTAGTTGGAAAACTTCCATGACGTCACGTTATTGATAACGTTATTTCTTATACACCGTCAAGGGTTGGAAACCATCAGGATTATCCCTTTTTTGGAAATGAACTACGACAAAAACTGGGAAAACGTATGCTGTTAAGTTAAAGGGAAACGCTGCGCATTTGCGTTCTTAAATGATTGGATGCTAAAGGGGACCTTTTACTTGTGTTAACGTTATATGCTCGTTTATATTAGGTTTAATATTACTTTTTACGTAAATCAAGTACGGAATTAGCTAATCCCCTACTAGATAAAACCTAACTGTGAGTATTACTATTTCAATATTTTTTGATTTGGGCTTCGGTGGTCATGTCGTGCCCAACTCGAGGAAGCTGATTTTCTCGAAACAAACTTTAGCCCGAATAACGCTTAATTTAAAAAAAAATAACATATTAAATCAGTAAACAAATCTTTACCAAAATGGATGTGATTAAAATTTCTTGAAGTACTTATTTATTTATACAAACAAAATGGATAGTGAACAGTTGTCGCGCAAACGAAGCTTCATTAAACGTAAATTAAGTAACTTTTCTAAGTTTATTAAATGTATAAAAATAAAATTGGCAGCTGGTGATGCTAACGAACAAAAAAAGAATGCAAATACAAAGAAACCAATGTTCACACTTGCAAGAAGAACCTAAAGAAGTTCAATTACAGCTCGAATATTCTTGCAGTGAATTAGAATTAGAAAATCATTATCGTTATATGGATGAGTTCACTGATTCATTATTTTCAATTTTAGCGACATTGTAATTAATGCTTGAAAAGATAGACTCTGGCATTCAATTAGATGCAACGGCAAGTATATCACACCATGTACGTAACACCGACGGTGTTACAAGCGCGCATTCGGGTTTTAATCTTCAAAGTATTAAATGCATGTTATAAATTTACCAAAATTTAAAGTTGATTACAAACGATAATTGGAATTTAAGAATACTTATGAATCGTTAATTCATGAAAACAATTCATTTAATAATATACAAAAATTTCATTATTTACGAGCTTTATTAGAAGGTGAAGCAAGTAAAGTAATTTACTATCTTCAATTTTCTTCGGAAAATTATCCCGTCGCTTCTAGATTGCTAGTATACAATTATTTAAAATCGTTATTTGAATTACCAGTTTTAAAAAGAGAAGCGGCGTTAGGTATTCGCAGCACCATTGATGCACGTAGCGGAGCACTTGCGTGCTCTCGAAACATTAAAACAGCCTACTCGACATTGGGACACACTTGTCATATTTAATATTTCTATGAAATTAGAGACGGCAACAGCCAAAGATTGGGGAAAACAAAGATGAACGAATACAATCATTATTCCTAATGAAACGGAGTTTTAACTTCTTACGTAACGCTTTACAAATTTATTGCGCACTATTTTAACCCACTTAACTTTGTTTCAAAAAAGAGTTCCACAATTTATCGCTAAGTTTGGCTATGAAGTGTTATGTATATAATACTTTGGCCCATACTAGATTTTCAAAACCATGACATAAAATTTCTAAGAAGGATACCCAAAGAACAAATAAACTGAACAAAAATCCAAAAAAATATGTCGCAGATACATTTCCACACAAAATATCGTTCTCAACCACTCCAAAAAAAAACAATTTGATGATATATATGACTCTAAAATAAACAGAGCTTACTTAGAAGCAATATTGAATTACAATCCCAATATTTGTCTGAAATAAAATAAACATAGCTTTATTCACATTTTCTCTATACAAATGTTGGTACACATTTGTGTGACTTTTGTGTTTTAGCAACATGCTATTTCTGAGTTTAAAATATTTGTATATTTATTACTCAAAATAAAAATAAAGTATTGGAGTGTTGGCTTGGCGTTAAGCCACCGCTTTGTTTTTGCTTTTTTCGTTTCTTCTATTTTTTTCTTTTTTTTATCGTCATCGTGCCTACTTTCCATTTTATGATTCTTTTCGTAGGTATCCTGCCGCAATTCGGTTATTTGTGTTTCTTAACTATGGTTTTTATGCTTATTTTTGTTTTTTTATTGGCGTTTGATTAATGTAACGATATTGTTCGGGTAACGGTCCCGGATGCAGTCGAAATCCATCTAATTGTGAACTAGTTAAAGGTAAAAGTTCTTTGCCACCAATTGGAGGTTTTTCGATTACCGATCTTAACGAACTATTATCTTGCGGACCTGGAGAATCGATAACTCCATGCAAAGTTGGTAAAAACGATGAAAGAGCTTCTTTTAGTTTCTTGTCACTGAACTTAGCATATAAATGTTCGAAGCCATATAATGCCATTAAATTGGTTGCTCCTGTTAATTCTGAGTCTCCTGGTGGTTCCTTCATTAAGTAGAAGGGCCCACTTGGGACAATGGAAGGGTTTTTGCAAACAGAATCGTCGTTTTTAATGCACCAGATAAACCTTGACGAGATACAACAAGGGATCGAGTCTCCCTTGGAGATGATTTTAGTGAATATTGTTCTACTTTCCGAAATTGATGACCCATCATCTTTTACAACCATCGTTGTTATGCTAATCTGCTTCAAACGAAAGTCCTAAATTATTAGATTTCAACAATTTTTTGCGTACCATCGCAGATTGGCTCGAAGTACTTGAAGTGAATCAAACAAGTACAATCAGCAAAGAGAAAAATTCTAAGTCTATTCGGAATCGGCGTATTTTATTAACTACTTCAAAACTCGTATGCAATTAGTGCAACAAGTCGCATACAATTTATTCTGGTGACGAATTCTTAAAACCAGATTTTCCAAGCAGGCTGGCTAGTGTTAAGCAATTAAAAATTTGGCAAAACTGTCTATGGTCAGTTTATCAAACCAAAACTTGTATGTCACATCACACTTGTAAAACATGTCATCAAAAATACAATTCGCTTCTTCATTACAGGAAAATTCCAAACCTACAGTAGTGGAAACTTTTGATGGTGCTAGTACGAGCAACAATGATCAATTGTCTCGCTCGTCTTTAGTTGACGACAACTATGTTGTTTTGTCTACGGCGGTGGTCAAAGCCTTTGATTCCCAAGGCAAAGTTTATTTAGTCAGGCTTCTTCTTAATAGTTGTTTGCAGTCCAATCTATTATCAGAAAGTCTGTGTCATAAATTGAATCTTCATCAATATGATGCAGACATTTTCATTATAGGAGTTGATGCTGTATCTTCATATGAAAACAAAGACTTCTATTAAATTGCAGTCTTGTTTTAACAATTTTTTTATTCAAGCAACATGTCATAACTTGCCTAAAATTACGGATTGCGTACTAAGCCATTACTTCGATGTTGGCAATTGGAACATTTCCAAAAATATAAATCAAGCCGATCTTAACTTTAATGAACCAAATGAAATTGATATTATCATAGGTGCAGGGTTCTTTTGTAGTCTTTTACGAAATCAGTCATTGAAATTAGAGAAGGATTTACCAGTTTTTTACAACACTAGTTTTAGATGGATTATGTCAGAATACGCAAATAAATCTTTTCAAAATAGTCATTGTTATTTTTTAAAAACCATAGACGAAAGTCTAAGAAAGTTTTGGGAAGTGGAGAAGGTTCACGATGTGCAAATCTTTTTGGAAGATGCGAAAAATATTATTGTGAAAATGTTCAAAGAGCTAGTGATGACCGATGTATTGTTCGTGCTCCATTGCAACACTCTCCTACTAGGAGATTTGCAAGATTGGGCAGTTAAACGTTTTATCAATTTGGAACGTAAATTTGAAGCAAATAAAGAATTTAAAGGTCAATATATATCTTTCACTAGAGAATAACAATAGCTGAATCACATGTCTCTTCATGATTCACAAGCAGACTTTTTTTTATTTACTTCCTCATCATGAAGTACTAAGACAGGAGAGTATTACAACCAAACTTTGATGGTTCGTCTGCTTCAAGTTCAGGTTCTTCACTGAACAACATACAGTTTGTTGGACCTTCTATTATAAATGACATTTTTAAAATTCTTTTAAGATTTAGACAACATACATGTGTAGTATCATCTGACATTGCTAAAATGTATGATGTTTTAATTGATGAGCGAGATAGACCTTTGCAAAAAATTGTGTGGAGAGAATCTTCTGATCAACCTATTAAAATATTTAAGCTAAATACAGTCAGTTATGGGACATTATCAGCCCCATACATATCAATGAGTTGTCTAAAGCAATTTGCTTTAGAGAATAAGCCAATGTTTCCAAACCCTGTTTCAATAATGCAACGTGTCTTTTACGTCGATGATCTAATAACGGTCTTTTTAGATGAATCAAAAGCGATTGAAATAAGCAAAGAGATATCTACAACTTTGCAAACCGGTCAGTTCACATTAAGAGAATGGAATTCCAATAGTAAATTTATTCTAAATTCGTTAGACTATAACGAGCCAAACAGCGTTATAGGAAACCATTAAAACTCTTGGTGTAGTGTGGAATAGCAAATATGATACACCTACTTATCAAGATCCTGATTCCTCTAGTCATGAAATAACAAAAAGAGACATTTTGTCAGATAGTTAAAAAACCTTTGATCCCTTAGGTGTGATAGGTCCTTGATAAAAATTATCCTTAAAAATTGTTTATGTTGAAATTGGGATGGGATGATCCAATACCTGGAAAATTAGTTCTTTTAAATTGTTTCTGTGGAATTTTATGCGTTCTGTAACGTTTTAGAAGCCGCATACGCTGCTTGTCTATACTTGTGAAGCTTAGATATTATTAATCAAATCAAGATACGTTTCTTATGCGCCAAAATTCTTGACTGTTCTCCGTTTCGTGCTTTGCAGTGCCTTGCTGCTTGCAAAGTTAGCGAAAAAAGTGTCTTCTAGTATTGCTATTCATTTACATTGTATTGTTGGATAAGCTCAAAAATAGTTTTTCCGTGGTTACATTCTATCCAAATAGGTTGCAAACATTTGTGGCTAATCGAGTCTCACAAATCCAATCTCTTACTTCTATAAAAAAAAACTGGAGATATGTAGCCGGTAAAGAAGATATTGCATCAAGAGGAGTTGGATTTGCATTTCTCGTACAATCTCAATTGTGATGGCAAAGGTCTCATTAGCTGTCAAATGACACGTTGCTTTGGCCGGAACAACAAATTGATTATTCTACGGTAATTGCTCCTGATGTTAAAAAGCACGTTTTTTTTATTATCAGGAAAGACAATTTCCCATTTAGATGGTTTTATAGATTTACTAAGCTAAAATTTACAATGGCGTATTGCTTAAGATTTGTTTTTAGCGATCGTAGCAAAGTTAACCTGCGTCACAAAGGTCCATTAACTTAATTTAACTTTAAAATCGCTAGTTAAGGCAGCACAAACTGAAAGTTTTTCATCTGAAATTCAGAATCTAAGTCTTAAGAATTCTTTAGAAAGTAAGATTGGTAATTTTCAAAGTTTGTCTCCATTTTTAGACAATGATGGATTGCTACGTGTTGGCGGAAGACTGAGACATTCTCAGTTAAATTATGATGCTAAACATCCTTTAGAGGGTAAAGATGCACTGTCGATTTTAATTTTGGAACATGAACATTTACTTTTATTGCACGGTGACCCTCAACTAATGGTTTCTCATACACGTTAGACCTTATGGATTAATCACGGTATTTAGTGTGAGAAAAAGTTAGTAAGAAGTTTTGTCTCATGTTTAGCTTTCGCCCGCACATTTTTTTAATTTGTCGTTAAGAAAAAACATTCAGTGAATATAAGTTATTTTTTTACTGCGGATTTGAGATTTCGCTTTCATCCCGCATAAACAGTAGGCGTCGATTATGGTGACCCATTCGTAATAAAGGGTTGAAAGGTTAGAGAGCTTAAATTCTATAAGGCTTACATTCGTTTGTTTGTAGGTTTTGTTAGCAAGGCCATACACATTGAGTTAGCAACTGATTTGAGTATCGATTGTTTTTTGGTATGTTTAAGACGTTTTGCTGACCGGCGTAGAAAACCTTGTCACATTTATTTAGACAATGCCACAAATGTCGTTGGTCGAGCTTAAGGTTTTACAACGATTTTTAAAAAAATCTAGTGAAGAAATTGCTAATCATTGCAAAAATAAAACATCTTTTGTTATTTCATACCACACTTTGGAGGATTGTGGGAAGCGGGAGTAAAAAGTGTAAAAATGCACTTACTCAAAACTGTTGGTGATTTAAAAATGACCTACGAGGAATTTCTGACTTTACTTAAGATTGAAGAAATTTTAAATTCGAGACCGATAGACCCGTTATCATCTGATCCACGCGATTTAGAATCCATGACATAATTACTTACATATTTCAAATACTAATACACAAATAATTATTATACTTGGTATATTGAGAAACTAGCACTTATATATACACCTACAACAACAATTAAAAAAAATAATCAAAGTGCACAGTTTTAAAAGGCAAAAAAATATAATTTAAAATTATGTTTTTAATTGTGATTGATTACACAATGATCCCTAACAGCCACAAATAAATTAAACCACAAATAATGAAATCACAAATCCAAATTGATAAAAAAATTAATTATTTTATCAAAATCAACGTTATCCCAAGGCTTATGATTAATTTCAGATTTAGTTTAAAGTTTTAAATTTACAACAAAACAAAATATATAAAACAAATATAATTCTAACGTAACATACCCAAATATTTCAGCTTTCGTGCTAAAGTCAAAGCTTAGTTGGTACAAAGCATGAAAATTATCCAAAAAAGCATGAATTGAAAGTTTAAGTTAAGCAAAGATTTTTAATTACTTATTTCAGTATTTTCTAAATGCTATAAAAAAACTAACTTGAAAACATAATTACAAATAATGTTAATATTTTTATTTACGCCATAGCTAAACTGCAAATGTTATTGATACTGTGGAAAAAATACATTATTTATATTTTGTTTGTCTGAGTTTATAACACGTGCATCATGTACCAAGAAAACAATGTTTACTTTCAAAACTTGTATAAACATAAAATGAAATCACAAAAACAAAATTTAAAAGTAAAAAAAAACATCCACATGTATTTATGAAAATTTAATTTATTTTGTGTATTGCAGTTAATATTTATAAAACTTCAAAATAATTTAAAATACTTTATAATAATGTATTAATTTTGAAATTTTTAATAATAATTCAATTTTTTCTTATTATCATTGTTTATTTTCTAAAGTTTGCTTTTTCAACTCTTTTTTTTACTTTTGTTTGCATATAAAATTACATACTATCGATATTTAATGAAAGAAGCTGAAATGTAAAGCAACTTTTGAAAATCCGTATTGAATTACTAAAATCAACTTTAGATGTTTTTAATATTCTAATGCTTGAGGTTATTTATAACATTATTATTCCAAAACGAAAAAAGTACAAAGTTTTGTGTTACCCAACATAATATCAAAACATTTTCTTTAATATTAAATTTTATATCTTATAAAAATAAAAAAATTAAATAAGTTTTGATTTAATTTGAAATAAAATATAAAAAGCTAATTAGGATTATAGTAATGTTAAACGTGTTTAATGAATTTTAGTAAATAAGTGTATTATAAGATAAATTACTGCCTTTACTAAACTACTCCTCAATAAATTAAAATTATATAAAAATAATATTGCCTAAACATTCCTAGCAAGAATTTATCCGTCCTTTTCGGGTTTCCTAAATCTGTTTGTCGAGATAGATTAGTTTCTTTGTTATCTGTCACATTTTCACTACTTCACTTTAACTGAACCTATTGATGTATCAATAAAAGCAGCTATTTAGTTGTCGATCACTGTCCAAATTATAAATGTCCCATCTACATACCTAAGCCAAATCATACGTTTAAATTTAGCTTTTTCTATTGCTTAAGATTCAAACCAATTCATGTAGACGGTTGCAATGTCTTTTGATAACGATGAACCCATTGCAAGGCCGTCGTCTTAAGCAAAAAACCTTTTCCTGAAAATATGAGTTTCTGTGACAGCATTCTAGTAATTTTATTAGTCCCTCAACTGGTAGCGTAGTTCTTATTTATTCAATTGTTTATTTCTTGTACATAGAGCATAAGCGCAATCTAGCGTACAATAAATTAATACTAATACTAATGTTTCATACTTAATACCTACAAGTACAACCAACACAAAGTGGGCATAAAACTAAACCTGTTAAAAAAAAACGAAAAGAAACGTGGCGAAAGGAAGACATCGACACAAACCAGTGGACCAGTGACAGAAGGTAATTCCAGAGTTTTGCAGCTGACACAACAAAGCAATCAGCCATGATTTTGGTTCTATGTCGAAGAGAAATCAGGGTTTGAGTTTGTTCAGATAAACTTAAGAACATGGTGTTATTAAAGTAAAAAAAAAACAATTCTTTAGTGTTTTAAAAACAAACGCCAACATATGCAAGATAAATATTGAGATTAGTACCGAGAAGTTTAGAGAAAGAAAAAAACAAAACATGCTTACGGAGTTTAAGGTTGTACATATAACAAACGCAAGAGTTAAATGCAAAAGACCGGGTCACAGAAAAGAATAGGATGATTTAAAAAAAAAATAGCGACAAATACGTTCTGGGGCAAACTTTGACAGCCTACATAAAGAGTGAAGAGTTGAATAAATGCAACTACACGATTCGGCAACATGATATACCTAAGAAAGTCGGTTATTAAAGATGACCCCTAAAACCTAAACCATCTTGGAAAATGGAACGACCATTCCCTCGACAATAGTTTTTGCATGGTCGGGCAAAGACCATCGAGACAAGATAAATATGGTTTTAGACTTAATGGGGTTTAACTTAAGGTCATTGAGCTGACACCACTTCAAAATTTCCCCAGTGTCTTGGTTAAGTATTGATAATCCAATCTCGAGATCAATTTTATCAACCTCACTATAGACTAGCATCATCTGCAAACAAATGGTATTTGCAAACATTTAATTTGCTAGGTAGATTGTTTGCAAAGAAGTAAAATAATAGAAGTACCAGTACGATGGTAAAAAAACATTTTGCAAAATGAGGACAATAATTAGTTGTTATATAGTTTTTTCACTAAAAGATAATGGTCAATTGAGTCAAAACCGTTACATATGTTCTAAAGCGTCAACACCACACCACCATCTTTATCAATAATTCCTCTAAAGTTATCAGTCACCTTGAGGAGAGCTGTGGCACAGCCTAAGCTCAGACTGATTTGGAATCAAAATTGACGCCTGGTCAATATACCTAAGTGAGGAGCTGATCATTTAAAATGTATTCAAATATTTTGGATAGCGGCGATAAAATACCGATAGGTCGTTTAAAGGATTTCTTGGGGTATTGTACTTTTAGTATTGGAGTAACTCTGGCACTCTTCTAACCGGCAGGAAATCAGAAGTACATTAAAAAAATTGAAAATTTTAGTGATGGTGTAGAGAATAATTGCAAGAATCACAGCAAGAACATAGACAGGAATCTCATCACCACCAACTGCTACAGATTTAAGTTTATTAAAAATAGCTAAATTGTCTACTTCACCAATAACTGAAAAAGAAAAGCTACATGAGGATATGAAATTACAATAATCGGGAGTGGAAATAACATTGCTAGATGGACCAGATGGACCTTAAACCAAAGGATACCAGGATTTCTCGACTTAAACCTGTTACAAAAGCAACTGATCAAGTAGGTGGATGATCGTTCCCGTGATCTACTATTAAATTAGGAACGTTTACTTCACATGCTGCGTCTTATTGGATTTTAACAGCGCATTGTAACCACATCTTGTTTCAGATGCTTTTCAGCTGACGAGCTTCATATCATATATTTCTAGACTTTTTTGTTCTTTAAATTACAGGAGCCAAATACCACAGAAGGTGCTGATACACCAAGAGCATTAAGTTGCTCATAGGATAAGACGCGGGAATCGTTTATTACCAGACACAAATCAAGAAAAAAAAAACCGGAAAGAAAAATGAGTAGACCCAGATAAAAGGATAGAAGTCCTAAAAGATATGCAAAGTGCAACGATATGAACTTGATTGGACGTGAATGTTGGTAGTAGCATATTTCTATTAAAGTCGCCCAGAGTCAGGCCATGGTCATATGATGGGAGTACTTTACATAGAACATTTTTACAGTCAAATATATCGGAGTGAGGTACAGAAAGACGATAGACTACTCCAAGCAAAAAAGACAATCCACTGAAGTCTAGCTCGGAAATTAGGTAATAAAACCAGTAAGTGATAGAAAAATTTTATCCTTAATGTCGGATTTGATACTACTTGATAGCTACTAAGTTGTTGCGCAAGGACGCTCGTAGCCAGATTCCTATAATATGTGAAGAAAAGTTTACACAATTTCTAATGCGGACTATATGAGAAAGCAAACTTTGCGAAATTAAGTAAAAAGCATAAATCGGACAAAGATGTTTACAACATAGTTTTTTATATCTTTTTAGTCGTAGACAACGTGGTCAAGGACAACAAAACAGAGGATTTTGAGTTATCATGCTCAGTCGAAGGACAGTTGGTTACATTCTGAAAAGAAAGAGAAAAACTACGAGTTGCTGTAGTACTACACATTGTATGAAAGTTTAAATATAGTATTAATGTATGGGTAAAGCGCACACATAACAATTTAGAGGAGAAAGGTAACAGAAAGTAGGTTATTACATCCACTATAATTAAAACAAAAAGCGATAGGTAAGAAATGAAATCATGCGCACCATGGTACCTGCACGAGTTGAAAAACTAATATTTGAATTTATAACTGAAATAATTGAGTTAGGGAGTGAACGACTTTAAATCACGAAATAAAAACATGACAACGAAATTACTTGTTGTTGTACGCACACCCCGCTGTTTTATCAGCGCTGTTTTGTAACATTTCGTTTTTATTCTTCTGTTTCTAATTTTCTGTGTAAGTTTTTATTTTTTATTTTCCTACATAATTCTTAAATTATTCATCTTGTTATTTTTTTCCATATTTTCTATTACGCTGTTTATTCACTCTTTTTTCGTTTGTTTACATATTTTATTTGCTTGTTTTTTTTATATTTGTTCATTTCTTCTACTGCATTTGTTTTTTACCACTTTGTTCTTGTCCAAATTTTTTGTTTTATTGGTTTTTCATACTCGCCACTCATTGGGTTATTTTATTTAAACTGAGTGGTGCCCGAATTCGTTTTCTTTTAGTGTTGTTATATTTTGTGTCCTCCACTAGCTATGTTGGGGAACCCCAAGTTGTGGATATATTTACATCATCGGTATAGAGGTTACGTAGCAGCCTATTTTGCCGAACTTTTTAATTCCAGTCGAATCCTAAAAATGCAAACAATAAGATAAAGATTAGATTTTTTTTATATAGTTTATATAGTCACAAGATAAATGTCCATTTATTTTACAACAAGAAACCAGACAGCTTGGAACTTTGTTGCGACTGGTAAAACGTGTACACTATTGCTAAAGTGTGTAATTTTTGTTCAACTATCTTACGAATCAAACCCTAATTAAAAGAAATACAGTGTTGTAACATAGATTCTTACTTGCTGAGCTAATCAATTATAACAGAGATTTAAATCCAGTAAAATCACTAAATAGTACCTTGTATGAGGTCTAATGTCGTATAGATTGTTTTGATAACCTTGACCCAACATATGAACCTGCTTTTAAATACAAAAAAGAGAATAGCAGTGCAGATCCAGCTGCTAGCACGGGTCTTTCTAATCTGACCAAGCAAAATTCAAATATGGGAAAACCCGGTATAGGTAGAAAACAAAATACGAGTCACAAAATCATTTTGTCAGAATAAACTTAAAAATTGTTGAACATTTTAGATAAATAGTGGTAGTAAGGAATTAATTGATTTCAACTGTAACCGCCCCAAAAATGTCATAAAAAAATTGGAAAGTTACTTATATATAAATCCCATTATTGTAGGAAATCAACTGATAAAAAAAGAAAATATTTATAAAAATTAAATTTGAAGAAAATGTACGAACTATATAGATTTAAAAACCTCAATTTCAAAGTTTGTCCATCGCGGTATAAATTTTGTTTACGACCACTTCAATTTAAATTAATCAAAACATATATATGCAACCATTGTGACAAGCTTAACGCTAAATTGAAATATTAAGTTTTAGATCGTAAGATAATATAACTGAAACAGCAATCATTTAGAGAAGATTTTTCCACTGCCAAGGTTTACTACTAACATGATTTTTTACAAACAATTTTGGATTTATAATCTTGGTATACACTCTGAAAAAAAATAATGGGAACTCCATGATTTGGGTTAAATTGATAAACCCAATAACTCAAATTAAGGGCATCTATCTTTCCCTCATTGAAGTTCTTTGTGAGCGGTTATACGTTTCTACCCAATGATGCGGACTTCAGCAATATAGAGTAGGTACTAAATAAAATACCCAACGACAAATATGTACTCTGAAGGAGTATATTTGTAATAAAAAATAAACTAGATACACATAGAATGCTTAAAACTGATTTTTTTTGGAACATCTAACTTTCAGAAAAATATTACAACTAGAGAAATGGATATGATGATGATATTTATATATTATATTTGTTAAAAAAAATTCTCAGAGGCAAAATTAACTGACTCAAAAACTTTTTTTTACTTCAAAACAAAATAACCCAAGAAAACTCTATTTTTGATAAATGGAAAAGTATATAATATAAAAAATCATAATAAGGTAAAACAATTAATTTACGCAACAAAGAACTAACCCACAAATTCGCATGTTTTATTAAAAATATAGGGAAAATTGCACAGTTGAGTGCATAATTAATAACGCTCGAAAAGTAATTTTGTGGACGGAACCAAGAAAATTTGAGACGGAATCTCATAATCACAACAGTGTAGGTTAGCTCCTATTGGAAACTGATGCAGTCTTCTCCAGCAATTTCCTTTTCTGATCTCCATCCAAATTAAAGGTCGCACGACAGCGTTTTTCACGCCCAAACATGACACAGAAAAGTGTATGGCCTGTGCTTTTGTAAACAGATGATGGTTATGTCATTAGAACGAGGTGCAAGTACTGCACTCTATTTGGTGTTGGGACACTACTTTGAATAAATGTTTTCCCAATGTTTGATTTATCCGTTCAATTAGTCCATTAAATTGATAATGCAGAAGCATCGTTTTTGTTTTCTTTATTCCCAACAGTCGCCAAACTTTTTAAAACAGAGCAAACTCAAAGATGTATTTGTTTCCCGAATCAGATTCTGAGAGCGGCTGCGATGTCAATGGCTACTCTCTCTAAAGAACTTTCCACAGTGAAATGGGAGAAAGCACAAACGTTTACCCGTTATACAAATAGCTAGTTAATAAATTACTTAAACGCGTTTATTATTGTTCTAACCGGGGTGAGTAACGTCATCTACAAAGGTGGCGTATGAAATGGGTTTAATAACCACGCTACTAACTAAACGCGCTAAAACTGCTTCCGGATCGCATTACAGAATTTAATACAATTATATACTAAGTCGCAAAAAAAAACAAGCAATAATATTTATTAATATTTGGTTATTATGAGCGCACTAAATGATTAGCAAAACCATTCACATTAGATGGTTCATGCACAGTGTAGTAAGACAATTATTAATATGCCAAAAACTCTGTATAACTAGCTCGAGGTAGGAATCCAATCCTCGTTCTCGACAAAATAGCAAATCTGTATCATCAGTAGAACGGTCAGTAATAGCTTTTACGTGTTTTTAGCAGAAATAAAACATGAGGTTAACAAGCCAAAAAATTTAGTACATATTCGTCTCTAACAAAAATCGACATCAAGCAGGTTTCCTAAGTATTGATAGCTTTTCCTCTAGAGTGATTGAAGATGGATGTTTGCAGGAGAAAAATCTGGACTTACCAAACGATTCTTTAACCGACATCCCAAACCACTAATGGTCAAACGAAAAATTAAGTGCAAATACATTTGAATTATCTGCCCCCCTTCCCGCGGCATAAAGATTTATTAGAAAAATTGAAACCCGACCCTTAACATGAGTGTAAGCGGAAAACCGCACACCCGGCATCCTGAAATGCAACCAAAATGAAATCCAAATCGTTACAACTGCACTGCATTCCATAACGTCTTCTTTAGAGTTCATCCAATACAATCTTAATCCTAATGTTTTCTTTACGCTACAGTGTACCATCGTGCAAATTCTCTCTAGAGATCATTTAAGTTTTGTCCTATGTGCACTCTTCAGCACCTCTCGTTAAGAATTTGCGAATGACAGTAATGTCGTCTACATAAACAAAGATGTTGCAGCCTGCTGGTAAGTCCTTGTGTAATATAGGTCGTTGACAACTAAATTCTACAAGATTGACTTTGTGGCCTTAGTAAGCCGTTTAGAGGAAACTCAGCGTGAATATGTTATCGATCTAATCAAGACCATTCGACAGCATTTGGTCATCGCCAATAGAGATGATACCCAAACACGGAAACGACTGGAGACCTTTTGGAGAGTACCGTCCGCTAAACGCTTGCCACATTGCCCGATGATACCCTGTCTGTACATACGCTGTGTACACACTGTCTCACTGTTCTCAGAAAAACCGTCCCTATTGAAAACCAGAAACCGCTAAACAACTACATTAATTTTAGGAGATGATTAATTTTTATCGGCGCTTTATTAGTAAGGTTGATGCGTCTTTTAACGGTCGGCTTAAAGATTCAACAAAATTTGACTGTGCTCAAACTAAGACATTGCATTCAACGCCTGTAAAGAGAATCTCGCCAAAGCCGCTCTTTTAGTTCATTTTGAATCGGGAGAGGTTTTAGTCATTATCAGTAACGCATCCAATAAATTCATCAAAAAAATCCAATAATTTAAACTCTACCAATATATTCATAATTATCAACTACTAGCCTTCTTTTTAAAAAAACTTTTGATAGAAGAAGTGTAAATGAATAACCACGAACTACTAACCATCGGTTATGAAACATTTTCCACGCAATTTTTGCAGTACACAAGCCAATCACCATCTAGATTTTATATCGCAATATTCGACTGACATTTGTCACATCTGGGACAAAGAAAATATTGCCGTAAACACGTATCCCATTGGAAGAATCTTCTATCTACCCGTTTTGAAGATGGTAGCACTAAATTTTATTTCCAAAGACAAACGCACTTTTTCAACGGTTAGATCGCACGATTGAAAACAGTTTTACGTTATCGATAACAAAATTTTTATGATGTTCCTGACATTAACATGAATTTGCATCAGTGAGGAAGGGAGTCCTGTGGCGACTTAATTTCCTAATCATTTCGTGCTTGGTATTGATTTAATTAAGTGCGAGTATGCACAAATGCACACTCTATTTGAATTTTGCTGATGCATATTTATAAAACACTACATAGAAACTAGAGTTGTTGATATACTGTAACTTTACTATAGTTTAACATGAATTTAAAATTTTACGCATATGTTGGTAACATAACCAAAAAAATCAAAAAACATGAAAAATAAATTTTATTAAGCATGAATCAATTTTTTTAGTCTGTTCTCTTATATTCATAGTCTTACACAACAGTGTACGACATATAAACATGTTTATACACACTCTTTGCACAATACTAATTTTATCATTTTCTAAAAACAGCGTTACGTAGTTTCTTAAGTTATCACGTTTGGTACATTTCTAAAAAAAACTATTGTGATTAAAATATTTAAACCAAAATCAATTTTCCCAAAATTTAATACATTTTAGGCTTTAGGCCTTTTCTAGATTTTTAGTGATTATCAAATATTTTTTTTGTAAATTTAGCATTTTGATTTTTGCAACCATAAAATTTTTTTGTAACTAACTTTACTAATTCTGTAACGTCTTTTGTATTTAATAAATACGTTTATTTATTATTGTTTGCGTTAGTATTAATTACAATAACATGTAAAAAAGTTATACTTAAAAGATCTGTGTACATCATAAACCTCTTTTCGGTTATGGTTCCATTAATAAGTTATTAATTACCGTTGCCTAGTTTGTGTTTGCATTAATGTGCCAGCAACTTTTCAGACAGAAATTGACTTATATAACTTTAAATTAATTATTAAATTGTCTTAAAAGCTTATTTGTCTAGAGGAAAACAATTTTACACAAGATGTTACACAAGGAATACATAAGTTATGCATACTGTCGTTAATGTTAGAAATCTTAAACCACATTCGTGGAATAACTGATAATCATATTTTAGTCAGCTTGGCAAATGGTTTTAATGTTGTTAGTCACACTTACGGAAGTCGGTAAAAGCATACCGGATACGGAAACCGTGCTATTAAAAGAATGCATTCACTAAAACCGAAATAATTATTGACTTGATAGGAAGAACGTAATAAACAACTTAAAATATAATTATTTTTTATTATAGTATAATATACAATTAATACTGTGTACCTTTGTTTGTGTATTTACCTGGCATTACTTCCTACAACAAATTATTTGTTTTTAAATTTGTAACTGATTTTATGCTGCAAAAAAAGCGATGAAGTTTTACAATTAAAATTCTGTTAAAAAGTGAAGTTAGTTACAATACTTAATTCGATTAGCTGATCTATGTCAATACTGTTGTCGAGTTTTATATAAACAAGTTTTTTTTATATATTCGTGTTAAAAGTTAATCATATTTTAAAAAATTTAAAAAAGGATATACAGTAATAACAGAATAACAGTAGTATTTTAACTGTAACACGAATAGAATTTTGTAAAAATCTAAAAAAATGTTAAAAGCTTTGAAACATAAATATTATTATTATTACATATAACTTTGAAAATTTTTATAAATAAATAGTTTTTTACACTTTAAATGCATCAATTTTTTCTTTACATTAAAACTTAATAAAAAGCTAAAAAAAATTCACAAATCTTGCAACTGTCGGAAGGTGTTGAAAACAAGCACACTATTACCTACATAATATAATGAACAATGTTTATTACGATTTGCAAAAATAAAAATACATACATAAATAATAAAAGAATTAAAAAAACACAAATAACTAATATTCTAGGTAAATATTAAACGAGAATATAATGAACAAGGTTTATTACGATTTTCAAAAATTAAAATGCATAGATAAATAATAATTGTGCGTTACTATATACGCAGTACCAATCTGTAGCAGTAACTTGGTTGGCATATTGCCAGTTGACGTTACATCCAATTTTCGAATCTTGTCATGTGTAGACCGCAACTGTTGTGGATTTACATATCCACGAATTTCATCTTTAACTGTAGCCACAAGGACGCCTGGTTTATTGAAAATGTCGTAATTGTATTGGTTAACATCTACGTTTCGATTAAACAAACAAATTCCATCATCGATCTGCATATCCACCAACTGTTCATTGGTGAAGAAACGTGATTCTATAAGCATTCATTCGTCATCTCGCAATATGTGACCATTTCCAATAATTATCAACACATCCAAAAAAAAATTATCGCTTTGTCTAACCACTTCAGTTAAGAAATAATATTACAATCCATGCCATAACATTCGATCCTGCAGCATGTAAGGTGGGCTGGTATAACAGCACGTGCATTTACAGGAGGTAGCTTAGATCACCACAAAAAATAACATGAAGAGCGCCCAAACTCGCTACTGAGTCTGGGTCCAATAATCGCAATCTATCGCCAATTTGATTCAGCATGTCTGCACTCATCATACTCACTTCATCAACAAAAAATGTGCACACGCCATCAAAATCGCAACGCATTGTTTAGAAGTCATCCCATCGCAACGGCATCCTTTTCTTGGTATTAATACTAATGTTAAATGATGTATGTACAGTGTTCCCATCTATATTCACCGCCGCTTTTCCTGTAGTAGCACAAGCTACATATGCAGTCTCCATTAGCACTTTTAAAACATAACTTTTACCAGATCCTGCTAGTCCTGCAAAAACGACTTGGAGATAGGAAACCTTTTTGACCATTGTTCAATAATCGGACAAGTGCACAATAATCTGCATAATCAGAACATTTTCAACACAACGGGCTTTTGTGTGTCGTCTAGTGGAATCCATATCTATATTATTATAACGTTAAATAATATCATTTTTCCTCACTTCAACGCCATGAAAAACTAAATTGTAGGCTGCGTGATCAATATAAAGATCAGTGTCGTCTGTAATTAATTAACTCGGCATCAATAACACACATGACATTTTCATATATTTTTCGCCGAGCAATAAAGGTTCCTATATTTGCCTTGTAGATGTTAATATACGAATCATTGTCCAATAAATTAAGTTCTTCACTTTGAAACGGCCAAAACAAAGTAATTCAGGGGATCTTGCGAGATGTTGTACGTTTTCCACCGTAATACTTTTGATTGCGATCGTTTGCGGAAAAGCATATAAAATTCCTGTACAAACGCTAAACCATTTTCATCATTACAATTGTGATCAAATGTGGATATGCCTATCTTATCATCATTATCTTCTTCTAATGCAGTATCTTCATTAGCGCTATGTGTTTGACGACAATGTCCTGTACTTCTACGAACTACATCATAGAGAGCAACAAAATCAGCAAGGTGAAATGAATTTATATCAAGTGGGCATTGTTCATGTACTCGAATTATATTAGACTTCTTTGCTAAGAACCGTTCTGTGAGATGTTGTGAAGGTATAAACACAATCTTTCGAGATGCCTCCGACATGGGCAAACGCCAGAGAAACTCGGCTGTTTTTTGGGCACACATCTCTACGTTATTCAACGTATGTTTGCCCAATTCATTCATGCATTGCTCATAATCCATATCGGGGTAAATATTACGCAATTTAATTAATTCTCGATGTAAGAAACTAAATCCACGTTCACTCTTATTGACATACTCGGCAACATACGCAGCGCAGGAATTATCGTACAAAATGAACTAAATGTCCGTGTTTGACTACAATACTGACAAAATGCATGGATTGAACGGACTTGTCCAAATATCGTCAATGTCACGTTTTAAGAACACCATTGGACGTAAAATATCTAAATATTCCTCGTAACTTTCAATATAATTGAATTGTAAGAAACTTTTAACATTTCGATATTCTTTAGTTTCTAAATTCATATGTAAATCACGAAAGTGGAACGGAACTCGTCTCGGAGATTCGTAGTAACAGGTATCAAAATGCGGGTTTTATTCATTGGCCTAAAGGGAGCTCGAAATCTGCAACGTTTTGCAGACTGTCGGTTGAAACAAATTAAGTGTTTCACACAGTGATTCCCAAAGTGGTCTATATCGATCCCCAGGGGTCTATGATAACCTACAAGGGGTCTACGCCAGCGAAAAAAAATTTGGTCGTCCATGAAATGAAAATGGGGTCCACGTGCGGCTGCTATAATTCGTGGCTAATTAGAAATTATGGTTGACGAAAGAGATGTTGTGAGCTTCCCGACTAGCTTCTCGAAGGAAAAAAAGAAGAAACTTAATAATATATATATATCTGATTATAACGGTAGAAATACGGGCGTGGTAAGGCTCTGCAATCTTTTTTTCCTTGACCAAAGAAACTTATCATATATATCTGTAGGCGCCAGATCTTTCCTAGTTGCGAGTCCACCCGATTACGATGGAAGGGTTATTCCGACACAAACCGCTCGAAAGAAAACCACCAAATAAGCTTGCTTTGTATGTATATTTATGAGAGCTACATATGCGATAAAATTACTATGTTCAGCTTTGAAATGTGAATTCGACACACAAAGAACCGCTCGAAAGAAAACCACCAAATAAGCTTGCTTCGTATGTATATTTATGAGAGCTACATATGCGATAAAATTACTATGTTCAGCTTTGAAATGTGAATTCGACACACAAAGAATGGGTTCAACAAGTACACGAGTACCACAAAAGTAACGAGGGAGGTTTGGAAAGCCTTTGCTAAATATCGATAAGGCCATCAATAACAGCGCGATCCTACAATATAGATATATCAGTACGTACGTGTTATCTACGGGTTCTGTGAGTTACACTAGCTAGTATAAACGATGTTTTATATTACGCACCCTGTAGTTTATAAAGTAGTTGTAAGTGATCAACTAACCTCAAATAATTAAGTGTAATACCGGTGTGAATTTCTGAAGCACCCCTTTTATACGTAAGTGTGGCATGACACAAATTAATGAATGAATAACTCAGATAAATTGCTTGAATGTTAAAAACTAAATTATGTATAGTTTAGGTAAAAAAAAAGTGATTGATGAGGGTTTACCAAACGGAGAGAATGGGATCTGCCCGAGTAGTACTACGATGTCGACGTGAGAAGTTCTACCATGGTTCTATCCCTCAAAGTTTACTGTTGGCGGTTTAGGACAAACCAGCGGATAGATGTTGTCGCACGGGGTATACCATGCAGTGTGCATCCACGGCAATTAACGTGAGAAGTTCCCTCTGGATAGTATCTGGTGAGGAAATCCCATTGCTCGTTAAGGTCAAGACGATAAAGCTACGAGAGTACATCGACGAGTAAGCTTATAAATTAGAAATGTAAAAACACTCACCTAGATGTTATAGCTTTGTCAATGTCGGTAACGAATATGTACATTGGAAGTATATACACATATTAATGGTAGTAAATCCCGATAATACGGAAAACGTTGACGGTAATTATAAGATTTATAAAACTATCTATAACCCACAACGATATTGACAAGATGCACGAATGGATAATCCAAATATATGTAGGAATTATAACAAATTCATCAAGCCATTAACGTGCACGCCACGACCATGAAAAATACCGGAAAAGAAGAACCTTTTAGTTTTCTGAAGAATAATCTTATTTCCAAAAAACGTATAGATAAGAAATTTAATTTTCAAGCGGGGAAATTTTTAAAAACTAGCGTAGGCAACCCACCATACTTCTAAATATTGCTACATATCCCTTCCACCAAAAGATGTTTTTTTCTCCTATCTTACAAACAAAAAAAAACAGAACAATTGATATTTATAGAATGCTACGTTAAATAAGTTAAACAAGAGAAGCAAGCTTAAACTACTCTAATTTACTCTTAAACTTAATATTAATATAAGATAGGGTTAAATGAAAAAAAAATGTTAATTAGGATGTTCATCCACATAAGGTTTTAGATCTTTTACGTTCCAAACGCCCTTAATAGTACCCTGACTATCTGTTAATTCGTAGTTCCACGGGTTTAGTCTTTTATGAATAAAGTAAGGGCCAACATATTTAGAAGCGAGCTTGGTGGTGTAAAATTTAGAAGCGTCTAATAAGATGAAGTTCTCTGTCAATATGACTTTGAACTATTGGACAGACCGGGTAATATTTTTGTTTAATTGGCGGAGAATTAACTACAATGTTATGATAGACTAGATTAGTGCAACCAATTGTTTCAGGCATATTATGGAATGCTTCATTTAGAAAATTAGTTAATTGAAGTTGTTGATCGGATGATAATGAGTTTAGAGGCAGTAAATTATGTCCTGCAGATATTTCATCGATTGAAAATTTCCAAACACTTTGGCTTAAGTTATGGACTATTTCCATTTCTTTCCAAAAATCGGCACCAAGAATGAGGTTATGTTTTAGACTCGGAATGATTAATAATTCGATAATTTTAATTCGATCTTTTAGACAGACTGAGGCATTTATCGCACCAAGGACTTTACAGCTGTCGCCGTTAGCAACTGAGACTTCTTAAGCGTTAGAAGTATTAATCGGGAGATTCAAATGATTGATTTTGTTCCAACCCGAACTGCCAATGATTGCGCGGCTGGCACCAGAATCAAGAAAAGTCCTAGAAGATTAACTCCGAGGATTGATATTTCGAGGTATGGTCTGTTATCATCGTTATAATGGGATAAGATGAAATCAATAACTGGCTTATTCGTAAAAAAAGTGGTCGTTTCGCGTTTGGGTTTTGTCGTGAAATTAGTGGCTATATGCCCTATTCCATTACAACGGCATTTTATTTTATTTGGTTATTATAAGAAATGACTGAGCATTGGCTAGTGGATGGTTCCGAGTAAATGCAGGCTAAGTCTCGTTCTAGAATGTGTTTCGATTTAGCTGGAGGTGCAACATAAGCGTTTATTGACAGTCGGTTTGCTTCTAATTCAAGAGCAAGTTCAAGTAATTCATCGACAGAATTAATGTTCTTTATGTGGAGTGCAAGGCCAATTTTGTAAAACGGTGCGATATTTTCCAGCAGTATCTTTATTTTTACACCGTCCGGGATTTTTATGATTAACTTTTGAAAGTGATTGTTCATGTATGCTATAAATATACCCATTGGCTCTTCGGGGTGTTGTGTTCTTTCTTTGATTTGTTTAAAAAGAATGTCATTGTAGTTTTTTGGGAGAAATTCCTGTCGAAGTAAACGAGTTAAAGAATTTCAATCAGTTGCTTTATGTTTGTTACCCCGATACCACATTAAGGCGATATCTGAGAAGAGGTCATAAGCGGAATTAAGGGTTGTATTTAGTTAGGACGTCTTGCACCGTAGAATAGTGAAACGCTAATCAAGATATCTCACTTTGTAGCAGTATGATTAAAAAAGTAATTTAAATATTATTTAAAACAATCTTTTCTCCAGCGGGCTAAATCGCGAAAAGTTTTTTTTTTTTAATAAATATGGATAATATCACGTTACAAATAAAACATAAGTTTTAATTGATACTGCCAACGGAATTTATCTTTATAAATTTTTATTCTTTTACCCCGTTACATACATGTATTTTACTTACCTACATGCATCGATGTATCTTTACATTTTACATGGTGACGAATTAATTGAGTTAGCGATTAAAAAATGTTCTATTAATTTTGTTAAAATTTCGTACAAATATAGGCAACCCATTAACCAGGGACCTGTGCCAACGACCACCCGTTGTTAAACAATCGGATTACTAACAAAAGGATTATAACTGTTTGTAAACTGCAGGTAGAAGCCTACTTAATTTGCTAACGCATTTATTTATTCAAATAAATCTAATGATACACCAAGTACGTAATCAATTTGATTAGAATATTGAAATTCATTCATAACGAATAAAAATAAAATTGCCTAAAGATATTTATTTACGACATATTAGCTAACAGTGTTAATAGTGACGAGAAAAATTTAAAACAATAAATACATCAGTCCAAAATAGGTACCAACATACTGTTGTCAACGCATAAATAAACAATCTTACAAATAAACATAACTAATAATAATCAACTATGTATAAATAATAATAAGTCAGCCTGTATATTATTTTGTATGCATATAAATTAATTTAAAAAAGAGGAAAAATTTACAACTTTACAGATGTACATCCTTGACATTGAATTTTAAAAGATACAGTTTTTTCCACATACATTAATTTAAAAATGTCTTTCGGATAGGTAGCTGTCGTGATTGTCTTGAATCCAGAATTTCGGGTAACAATGCTACATAATAAAATTGTTCAAGCTTCGAAAGCATTTTTTTCTCCCAAAACAAAGTATCGATTTTAATCTTTTCTACAGAAACATCAGTAGGAATCCAAACAACAAAATAGCAAATGTCTTTTCTTACGATATTTAATTGCCCTTGAATTTGGTACATGTAGCTGTCATTTTGTTTTAATTTTAATTCGATTTCCTCTACTCGACAAAATTTGATTTTATTCTTTATAACGGCTTCCATCGGAGTGTACATTTTTGCACCGTATGGGCATTTGATTTCTACAATCGCATTTTCATCTACTACTTTGTCTGGAGATGCTGCCAAACATGGGTGAATTTCATCCACAAATAAACACCAAACAAAACTTATTTTTAACGGCCATATAGAGCACCTTCTTTGTCTGTAGTCCAACTATATAATTAGTGCGATACGACTGTTTGCTCCACGCTCCGTCTGTTACAACTGCAATGTTTGGATACCCTTGGTCGTCTAATTCTATTAATTCTAATGCTAGTTTCGTTTCTTCTTTGGCGGCTTTATTCATCGCGTCAATTGCTGCTCGATTATAAATTTGACAAACTTCATCTTGGTAAACGGCGCAAGTAGCACTTGATGGACTAGGAATATCTAAAACCGCAGAAAAGTCAGTTGGGTTTTCATTAAAGTTTTTGGAATCATTGGAATTTTCAAAATAATATTCATTTTCAGATAAAAATATTTTTTCCTCAACGTAAAAGTTTATGTGGTTATCCATTAAATTTTCTTCAGTAGAAGAAAATGGCCGATTTCACTTCACTTTCTTCATCGTGTACACGCGATACACATGGTGCACTAACTGTGCACACTTTCTTTTGCCGCACGCATTTGTTCTTTCATACTACGTCTTGTTTTAGTCAACCGCAAGTATTTCGAATTTGCAAACTCGGTACGCCACATTCTCGAAAACTAAGAATGAACAACTAAATACAGATAATATCACTTCGTATTATGTTTGGTAATTACTGTTTAAATGAGATGTATGTAAGTAATTTATAGAATAAAGTTGTTATTTATATTAGACTGGAATGTATCTATAATTAGATTCAACCAATAAATAGGATTTAAATAATCAAAAATTAATCTTAAAAAAATAATAATCACATTTTTCGTTTACAATAATTGCAGGACGTTTTTAATAACAATTTATAAATAAACTTACATTGGTTCATTGTTTCAAAGGATTGACAATATTGCAAATGTTAGATGTTTATCAAGTAGCTAATTTACATGCACCTCTGTAGCTCTATGATAATTACTAGAAATTTATTTAATCATCAATATCTCAAAACGACAATAAAGAAATTAAAAGAATAAGAATACCTTTTATTGTTGTTCAACATCCTGTTAGTATTAGCTCTAACTTTGTAAAATATCCATTAAATGATTAATTATAATTTGTTATTATAATCTATATTTCATATAAAACAAAAACAAAAAAATTAATGATAAAATAGATAAATATTTTTTTTTAGTTTTTTTTAATTTAATTTTGCCTGACGAAGAACTTAGAACAAGTTCGAAAGCTTGCATTTAAATGATTCTAAATAAATACAACCTATTACTCTAAAAATATCTTTAATACTTAAACATTATTGGTAACTAATTTAAAAATATATTGTTTGTTTCTTCCAAAAACATTTTTTTCCGTGTAAACAATCACAGCAACTTAATATTAATAGAATTATTAATCAATGACTTATTATGTTAAAAAAATTGTAGCATTTTGAATAAGAATATGTAAATAAACTTAACTTTGGTTTGTTTAAGAAAGTTATTTAGATGTCTATCATATTACAAATGGTAAATGCTGGTTTATGGTTTACATGCACCCCTGCAGTGAGCCAGGTAGTTAGTGTCATGAGGTTTGCAGATACTACAGGCGTTTATTAAATTTCAAAACTAAGATTTTATTTGACTAAATACAACCCTTAAACAACTCTGCGTCCGATACATATCTAGCAGTTTTTAGTTCTTCTAGACGCTCAAGAAATGCATTGGTTGATATATCAGTGGGTTTACCAGAAAATTTAATATTCCACTTTGAAACAGGGATAGATTTAAAAGTTTTTTGAATTCGTGTGCTTTCAAATTTAGGAGGACTAAGAACATCATCGTCAGGTAAGGAATCACTGTCGCTACTGCTGCTACCATGTTTGAGAAGACTTATATCTAAGACGCCTTGACTTTTGTTAAGACACGCGCGTTGGTGCGATTTAACTTTTCTGTCTAAATCGGACTTAAAATTTAGAATTTCGACAAGTAGTTTCGACTTTTGTGATTTTTCGTCTGCAGTAACGGGTAATAAACGATTTACTCTACCTAAAGCATAAGCGTATTTGGTTAGTAATTCCCGGTACGTGTTTTGATCTGCGCCGTCAAAACCTATTAATAATTTGTTCATTTCTGAATACTTTTTTTGTAATTCGCGTATATCTTCTTCTACCGTGAACGGATAAGGATAGTCCAAAGATTGACCTTTGCGTTCTAACTTTAACAAATTGCGTAAAGTTTTACGCATTAATTCTACATTGCCTACCTCCGTTATACCTCTAATAGCGAGTTGATAAGTAAGTTCTTCGGAGAATAAACGATTAATTTAATATGATATTGGAGCCATTGTAACTACTAATTTTAACTTAATTCTAAGTAGAAAGCAAACTAAAACTATCTATTTTATGCACAAGTCACCAATCAGTATGATGCGAAAAGAAAGAGACAAAACAACAACAACAGAAAATTGCAGATTGGAAGTTGGCCAAAATTTATGTGGCTGCTATAATTCGTTGCTAATTAGAAATTATGGTTGACGAAGGAAATGTTGTGAGCATCCCGACTAGCTTCTGGAAGGAAAAAAAAGAAGAAACGTAATAATATATATATCTGATTATAACGGTAGATATACGGGCGTGGTAAAGTTCTGCAATCTTTTTTTTTCTTGACCAAAGAATTAACTACATATTTTGGCCGGACACATAAATAAATATGTGTGTGTGTCAATATTTACTTATTTATGACCTTGCTAGGCATTTATTATTCTTTTATAAATACATATATATTACCAAATCTTACAAAAAAAGTAAAAAAACTGTACTTACTGCAAAGGCAAGAGCCTTCTAGAAGCTGTTATCCATCTTCTAGAAGACATACCGAAAAATTGGGAACACTCCAGAAGGATTTCCTTATGTGTATATATACCGACGGAACAATTCGTAGGTCAGTTATTGCTGGAATGCGAATACAGCAGTGTTAAGAAGATTATCAAAGTGGAAATAAATAAGTCGTTAGCACGCGTGTGTCTAGATAAATATACCGAGAATAATCGTGTACGTGATTTTTAGTGTCAACAAGTGTGAAACTATCCGCAGACGTTATCTTATCTTCAGTGATAGTGTTATACAACGGTTATACATAAATTAGTGTAAATGTTTTCATTAAATATTATTAGATTTAATTAGTTCGGTTAATTTAAAAGTGTACATATTTCTAGAATAAGTAAACGTACTTTTAGTCGTTTAAATAAATTAGTTTTAATAATAAATACGTAACACTACTTTAGAATTTGTGGATACTAAAGATAAAATTCTTAAAAAGACAATTTAATGAAGTGGAAAATAGACATCGCCTATTTAACAGATTTGTTTACAAAATTTAATATGATTAATTTGCAGTTACAAGGCGACAATCTAAATTTGATTAAAACAAAGTCCATCTTATCAACGTTTCTCGCCAGAGTTAAACTAATAAAGCAAAATATTGGATGGGACGAGTTTTCCCAGTTCCCCAATTTGTCACAGACAAACTGGCAGTAAAACGACGTTTTAACCTACGTTCAACATTTAAATGCCCTCTATTCAGATTTTGAAACTAGATTTGAGGATGTTTTACTATGGTAATACCACCGTGGATAATTAACCGATATGTTGACATAGAAGAAACGAATGTCATAATACAAGAGGAACTAACTGAACTAAGTACAAACAAAAAACTTAAAGTTTAGTTTAAAAACAGATATTAGCGATTCTGGTTGCAAAACAACATACCTGTTACTTATCCCGTATTATGGAATACAGCGAGGAATTTAATAATTTCATTTTCATCATCAGGTCTAACCAAAACCGAAAAACATGGCAAGGGGTCTACGACACAAAAAAGTTTGGGAACCTCTGGAGTAATCGTTTGACCTTAAAAATAAAAAAAAAATAATCAATGAAATAATTGTATGACAATTCGTTAAGAGTTTACTATTACAAATTTTTAAATTTTATTAAATACGTTGATACAAATTATAGTTTTGTGTTTTTTTGTGTTTAATTTTACTTTTATTATTTTACCGCTATAAGTATTTTAAAAACATTAATATAATTATTGTCAAATTATTAGCTTTACAAATATAAAGCAAATCAAAAATCAGTTTAAAATCTAGCTGACAATAATTTTTGACGTGCTTCAATCTAAAGAAATATTATTAAATTATTTTAACATAAAGTCTTCTCCACAAAAATGTTTATTGTTAGTATGGATTACTTTAACGTTATAATCTAAAACAAAAATGATAAACGAACCCTGTATATTTTTGTTGATTTGCAGTTAGTCTTTTACTTCTCAACACGATCTAACGATTATTGACCTTGTCATTTCCGTTCAAGTTGTTATTTTTCAATGTCATTTCCTTTCACGTTGTGGTACATAAAACATGTCTGCTTGAGTTTAACAAATATTTTCTTTCCAGATCCACGTGTTGTGGCGTTATGTATTTCAAAAATAGCTCTAAGCATAATTTTCATGTCGATTTCTTAGCACCACTTGTAACTTCTAAATGTGGGTCACGATTATCTACCTATAAGGGTTAAGCACCCCTTTAGTGGGTACTTAAAGATTCGGATTGATTGTTGAAAATTGCTAAAGCAAAGCATGAAGCCTATAATTAATTCCTATGCAGTGTGCATATGCGATTAATACTAGTTTGATACGATTTCTTTAGTTACCTTAATTACAGATGTGAGTGTAATGTTAGTCGCCTCCTTGCGGTGCCTTCTGGATAACATCCGTGGTGGTTCTCTAGTGCAGATGTGAACTAAATGGCTGATCGAACAGAAGCTGTGCCTACAAAGCAAGATCTGACGCCCATTAAAAAAACCCTATTTATTTGGAAGTTCCTTCTCTCTGATAGGAATTGTTTCAATTCTATTCGAGCTGGCCGTGCAAGGTTCATAAACTTCTAGAAGCTTGTAGCAACTTTGCAGAATAAGGATAGGTGAATGAATTTTTTTAAAACAAGTTAAGTATGCAAATTGAGTTCATAGATGAAGACTATTGCGAGCTACTATTGCATTCGTAGTTCATTTTTTTGCCGTAAGCGTATCGTAAGTTTTTTGATTTTGAAAAATATCTGAATATACAAAAAAAATGTAATATTTAATAGACACTTGAAAAGTTGTAAACGACATTGGTAATTGTTTGTTTTTTTTTTGAGAATGTGTTTTTTTGTGATTCTTTTATAATGAGTTTCAGATCGTCTGTTGATTATATAAAACACATAATTGTAGATAAATTTTTAGCGTATTACTTTTTATAGCTTGTAAAAATTACAGAATCTTGAATAGACGTAACAACATTATTTATGGCGTTAATCAAGATAAAAACGTCAAAAGTATTGTACAAAAAGAACTAATAAATAGACCACTCACATACTACTGCGCAAGTATCGTTTGTCATTGACTTCTAAAATTATAAAGAAATATTCTCGTATTTCATGGATTAAAAAAAATTATACAGTAATTGTTTTCTTTTAGTTAAAATACTGTATTTTTATAATTTTGTATTTTGCATATTAACAAAATAAGATTTAATAACAAAAATAAAATAATAAATAACACTACAAATTTTACTAACACAACTGAACGTGAACGTTTGTATCATGACAAGAAGAACTTTGTAAAGATCTAAGCGTTACAGTAATAAATGATGATACTTGCAGATTTCTATCCGAAGTTTCAATCATTCTTATAAATCAGATATTGGTTGTCTTTTTCTTAAAAATTACACGAACGCTATTTCTCAAAATTCAAATTTATTATTCTTCAAAAGTTGTCGGTGTTTGTAGTAATAAAATTAAGCGGTGTAAAATTTAGAGTTAATTAAATTAACTAAATATCCTTACAGTGCTCCGAAAATAAGACAAATTGTAATTTAATCTCAAACTTAATTTAATAAGATTATCAACGTCGGTTCCTTATAGGTAGTTAAATTTAATATTTTGTAAGACTTGTCCAACTTTCTAGCAGCGCTTCATTCCACTTAATAATAAAAATAAAGTAAAATTAAGCTCAAAATATATTAAGTTAATTAAGAGAAAACTTAAACTCTAAATAATGTGACAAAGAAGTTGGACATATATTTTCACAATACATTCAAATTATTGAAACTTTGGCAACCGTAACTTTATAGAAATGTGTACTATCCCTTCATGTAAGTTACCATTTGTTCTGGAAGCATAAAGGTAGATTGTAACTTTAAAGCAATTAGTTGTCTGTACGGTACAATTAAAACCCAACAAGTTTGTTAATATCAAATAGATAAAGATAGTTACAATTGAGATCTCAGTAGCAAACTAATTTTAGCTCAGGAAATATTAATTCGAAAACGTTATCCCTAGTCACGTCAGAGGTTAAGAGGTAGATCAAATGAAAAGGTCTTGACATATCTATATATTGCTAGGTAGATAATGTATTTGCAAAATGTCACTTGCAAGATTGTCTTATAACTTATACATATGTATGTTTAATACACATGACATATTTTTAATTACACCGCATTTACAATAAAACTTAAAACATATCAGATATAATTTCTTTATTATTTTGTAGTTTATGTTAAATCACTACAACAAAATATAGACCTAAATAAAACTAATTAATCTTTCTGGTTATTTTAATATTAGGTCAGTATGTATAACGTTGGATACATAAAAAAAACGCACAAAAAGTACATACATGCGTATGCTGACAAAAGTCTATTAAGGTATGTAGTATACTGAAACGGCAGTGTTAAGACGATTATTCAAGTTTAAATAAATAAGTGATTAAGGCGTGTGAGATAAATAACCTGGTACGTGACTTTAACGTAAACAATAAGTGTTAAACAAGTGTGTGACTTTATCTTATTTTCGTGTCAGTGATAGCGCTATATATAAATTAGTGTAAGTGTTTTTATTCAATATTAGATTTAATTAGCTCGGTTAGTTTAAACGTGTACATATTTTTACTTACTAAACGATAAGCTGATATTTTGGGTTTGTTAATTGCCGTAGTTGACCAAATGATTGAACAAATAGTAGTAGTGGACTGTATTAGATTTTATGAATAATGAGCAGTTTTTGATAACCAAAAGGAACCATTTGCTCGCATATAAAACAATGAAAACGTTTAAACTAACAACGCATGCAATGTCTTTACATGAGTAATATTTACAACACATTGCGGTAAAAAAGTATAAAGATTTTCATAATTGAGTATTGAGTTGCCGGAACTTCTTTTCATATGACCACCAAAGTATGGACTGCGTGGTGGAATAAAATAGAACTCTGTACCTTCATTGGCAAGAGCGTTAGTGAATCACAGTTAAATATAAGAAATGCGTTCAATTCTTTAAGTACGGAATTGACTTTTACGAAATGTGTGTCATTGTCTGAATACAAATGCATCTAGTCGTATGGTATCAAAAAGTAGCGCAAGAATTACCCACAAAATTAGCAGATTACAAATTATAGCCTGTACTGTTCTAGGAGATAACCTAAAGCAATTTAAGCATTTATGAACTTCCTGCTTTACAAGAATGCGTGATCCGAAATCTATTTTGGAGAGAAAAAAGATGTAATTAAAGACCTGCATAAAGCATTCTGAGATGCTCTCTAACTATCATCGGCTTGGCATGACAATGTTTGCCTGATATAAAAATCAAATGTATCTTATCAAAATTAAATTGAGAATTTTGAAGTCTGCTTCCAACATGAATGATGCCGTCAGTATCTGAAAAAGGATTCAAACTTATTAAAGACAAAGAATGTTTTATTGGTTGACCTCGCTTGAGATACTTGAGTTCATCGGATAATAATTGCGTCTGAGAAATTTCAATTAAGCATGTAAGCGCATTTTTAAACTCATAAATAAATAAAGGACTAACAATACCACTGTCTGCTGAAAAGCAACAGCTTTTTTTCAAAAACAAAAAGAATAAGCAACAATTCTTTCTAACCAATTAATGTTAAAAAATTATAAAATAGAGTACAAAACTTGTGCATCTCTTTTCAGTTCTGGAAGGTGACCAACAGACGTAATATAAATGAGCCACATAGTCTTATTTTCCGTTAGTCAAGTTGAGTCATGCCACTTTAATTTATATAAGTTCAGATCGTTGGGAGTAATCCCTTTAGATAATAATCAGCTGGGTTTGCTTTGGTTGGCACGTGCCTCCAGAATGAATTAGAGGTAAGTTTGATATTTACAATTCGATTACAAACGAACGTTTTTAATAAATTTAGATTGGTTTTTATCCATCCCAAGACTATGATCAAATCAGACCATAAATAACCAAACCCAATGTTGAGATTTCTCTTCCGGGTCCAAGCTTCTGAGAATGATCGTGAACCTTCCAAAAACATCTGGACATCAGTGATAACCAGGTTTCTGGGGCCTCGGTGTTTGACAAGATCAGGTTTAAAGAGCGTCCCATTGACGTGCCGGACATGAGGTTCAACCTTGGTTAGCCAACCTTTCTTCCTGGTATGGGATTGCACCATTTTCACCACGTTGTTATAGCGGGACATTCGTTCGTGATGTACAACTAGGCAGGTCTGCAGGATGTGGGAAATTGACTCCACCTTCTGGCAACCTTCTGGCTCGACAGAGATGGGCTTACTTTGGGTTGGAAGGCATGGCGGTTGTCGGCAGGTTTGCGGTGCGCAGCGGCGCTGTATGGTCGTAGAGATAATTGTTCGCGCCAGTATGCAGCGGGGGAGTTAGTTTTAAAATACGGGCCATTAAATCGGCAGTTGGTTTCAAGATATTGCATAATTCTCCAGATAGTGGGTCTAAGGTTTGTAAATTGTTTAGGCGGCGTAGAAAGATGTAGGGTAGGTTTTCTTTACCGTTCTCTTCATTATCCGGTTGGCCTCGTATAGGATAGCGCCGTTAGTGGAGGGAGTTTGTAGTCCGTAGAGAAGGCGTGGCACCAGATAACTGCGTAAGATTGTGTAACGCTGAAATGGCTTCAGTAAAATTGGCTTGGAGAGTCCACTAGATGCTACTTGTAACCCGAGATATCGGAAGGGATTAAAGGTACCTATAGCCGGGATCCAGGTTCTACAGAATTTGAACACAAGCTTCGTCTGAGCGACTGACTTTCCCTGTACGGTAGTTGCGCAGATGGACGCGCACTTTTTAGGGTTGATCTGTATGCCCCATTGGTGCAGATATCGCTGTACCATATCTAGGGTTCCAGGTAAGGTAGACTCCCGGTCGTCAAGAAGAATTAGGTCATCTGCGAACGCTAGTGCAGAGATATGCATGGAGGTGGTAATGGAGCCTCCTGATCTTGTAGTGTTCAGAACAGACAATAATTCATCCATGATGAGGTCGAACAGGAAGGGGATAAGCGGGTCTCCCTGTCGAACCCCGTTACGAATGGAAACAGAATCAGATATATCGTGACCAACTTGTATGGTCGTAATGACTGTTGTGAGAGATTCCATAACATATTGAATTAAGGGTTTCGTGCAGCTGGTTGTGCAAGTTCGATGGCTCGGTGAGATACAGTGTCAAGAGCTTTCTGGAGATCGAGAGAAATGACATTGACATTACCTTCTTTGGGTACCATAACGGTTCGGGCGGCAGTCCAAGATTTTGGAACCATAGCTCGAAAAAACACAATATTGAAGAGGACAGCTAGGAGTAGCCGCAAAAAGAGCTTGGCTTGAAAAATGGTGATTCCGTCAGGGCCGGGCGCAGAGTTGCTCCTGCCGATCAGAGCGTTCCTAATGTCATCGTCTTGGATGGGCCTATACACGTTAATGGTTGGCGTTGGGCGGGTAGCATACCCGGGCAGACAAGAGAGACCATGAGGGTCAGTTTGAGGGGCAGTTTCAAAAAGAAGGCGGTAGACACCTTTGACTTCACTTAACGGAGGATATAACTTATGTTCATCTAGCGGGGCACCAGACAACATAGCGTCGCTTAGGGAACGGCGATTCTTAACAAAGAGATCTTGTGCCTTCTTATAGGAGGCAGCCCGTCGTTGGTGATTACTGGCCGGCGGCGACGGTCGAGGCGGAAAAACCCGTAACTGCCCGGTGCAATTGCATTTTCTTACTCTGGATCCGCAGCTAGTGGGAAAGAGTTGTTTGAGCTAACTAGCGAGTTTTGACTGCAAATTATCTACTGAATCGGTGAGCGTGGTGTTGATGAGTAAATCGTAGAGAGGTCGAAGATTGATAATGTGCCGTACGAAGGTATTAGCGTCACCAAAGTTGGGTGTAGTTCCTGCGTAGGAGTCAGGCGACAAGGCGCTAATTGGAACCGTAGAATTTAGAGTTGACGCCAATTATCACGCCTTAGAAGTTGCAGACGCAGGTGATACAAAGCGTGGGCGAGGTCCATAGGAGATGGAACAGGTCGTTTGCATTTGCTGGCAAGGCCTTGCAGAGGAGTGGTACTAGCTTTGGCTGGGGTTAGGGAACTAATTGGTATATCAAAAGAGTCAGCGAGTCTGGCTCGAGATAGATGCGGAGGAGAGAGAGGAGCAGCCCCCTCTCTGGGTCCTAGGGCCGGTGCAACTAGTGGCAGAGGTGGTGGGGCTAGATCGGTGGCGTGAAATTGCGTAGCTTTAAGCAAGTTGGTGAACACAGCAGTAATGGCGTTGTAGGCAGGCAGGTGGTCGCAGGATGGAATGCGACTAGAGGAGCCGTAGTGGTCGGCGATTGGTTAGTAGAACGTTTGGAGTGAGGAGCAGGAGAAAGCCGCGAAAAAAGAGTTTTGCTGGCGATTTTCTGCTCTTCTTTCGCTTGTTCTAAATATTGTTTGTATTCCTGTCGCTCACGACGCCCGCGGACTTGCATTTGTGTCAAGCCGGTCGCTGCGGTCATAGCTTTATAAGATATGACACCTCCTTGGCAGGCAACCTCAAGTTTGGCGATCTGAGCCATAAGGATTGCTTTGGAGGTGGGTAATTTGGACTCGAGCTCTTGACGGTACTCTATAGGATGAGCTCAGTGCTCGGCAAGAAAGTAGCCAAAGACAGCATAGCAGTAATTATACGTTCTTAGCTGGTTGCTTACGCATTTACGAATGTGGCGTGCTAGACTATATTTAAGTTGGTATGTCCGGTCACAGGTAGGACACTGAAACTTTGTAGAAGCTTGGCTGGAGGGTGAGCGCCTAGGGAAGCCGGAAACAGACTCGGTCCTCGTTTTAGCAATATTTTTCTTAACATCGCCTGTAGAAGTGCCAGGACAGGATCCTGGATTGGGAGCCTTAATGTATGGTGGTCTCCCTACATGTGCATCGGAAGATGCCGATGGAACCGGTACTCCGCGGTCGGCATCTTGGGTTCCGGATGTTCCCGGGGAAAGCGAACCCGTATCCTCCCCTTGATCCAAGGCGATTAAAAGTCGTGAGGTACCAAGAAGCTGGTGTGTTGTGGGACTAGTAACCCAAGCAACGGCAGTGAAGAACGAAGAGTGTGTTGGGCAGGAGAAGGGGAAGGAAACGTAGTGAGAGGGAGTGGTAGCCAATAGATTGTCGATCCGCCTTTTTTTCCATGATCAGCGCCGCTACGAGAAGGCAGAAGTACCGTCTTGACAGTGCCAGACTTTATAAGCGTTTTTGACGACAATGCCATGAGCGAGCAAGCTGGCCCTTTGGACTCTGAACGCCGATGTTGCGAACAGAGCGGAGTAACCATGTTTAAACGAAGGTATAGTTGCAAATAAGGTGAAACTAATTGTAGACATTGTGAATAAACTGGGCTTGTTTGAATTTCTTCACGTTGGCATTCAGTGCACTGGGCAGAAATGACAATACCGTAAGTGTGCTTTCAAAAACAAACTAAAATGGAAAAATAAATTCTGTTGTGTGGTAGGACGAACCAATTGAATGTTCAACGACTTGCTAAAAATAGTAGCAAAAAAACAACGGAATGCCTTGTAGTTAGAAAAATTTCTGTCAATGCTCCACGATGAAAGCAGTAATAAGAATTTTTGTCGTGAAAGCAGTGTAACGAATTAAAAGGTCTGGATTAGCCTAAAAGCGACGTTCCATCAAAAAGAATCGTTTTCGGGCAATTTCTTGTGAATCGCCAAACCTGAGACAGAATCTTTAAGAGGTATCGTAACAACAAATTTGCCATCCGTATTTTTAGCAACAGTTTGAGTAAAATTTGCTTCACATACACTTTCTTCGCAAAAAAACTGTTTTTGTAGGTAGTTTTCAAGCTCCCAAAATCTAGAAAAACGATTGTTCAGAACACTTAAATGACAACAAAAGCAAGCGTTGGGAGCATTAAATTGTTGTTGTTTCAAATAACATGTTTATATTATCAGGAACATTAAATAAAAGACCAAACAATTTAATATTGGCTGGAATACAGAATGCGTTGCAACCCATGTGGTAGCTGGGCATGGTGCTAGTTATTCAAATGAGAATCAAACGGGAAAGATTAATTTGAAAATTGGAGTCATGGGAATGCACAATCACGTCATATTTAAAACGAAAAACAGAAACGGGTTTACTTAAGCTTGTAACTTGAATATTGGCATTATTGATGCCTAAGTTTAAACTTCGACACAGGTCAGAACGAACAGTGACCATAGTATCAGGTCCAATGTGTAAAAGAGTATGATGATGCTTAGACTTGCATCTTCGGAAAACAAATTTAGAAAAACATTAATATATAAAGTGACTTTTATAAAAACACTCTCAATTTTTTGGCTTTGGCAACTCTTTCACGAAAAGATACGTTTAAAAATTGTTTACACAAGCTTATAGAATGAGTTTTTGCAAACTACACAAGTTGGCGTATCTGCTACCAAAGATTTTAAAAAATGTGGTTTTGGTTTGACCGAGACAACTTTAACTTCTTGTTTAAACTGCAAACCGTCGAAAAATTGGCGTTATTTCTTAAAAATGTTTTAAATTCGATCAGGTTCAGTAAGTCACTAGTAGATGAATTTTGCAATGTTTCCCATTGTCGTGGAGTAATAGGATCAAATTTGCTAAACACAATATAATTTATGATAGTTTTGAAGAGATGTAATGTGTTTAAATAAAGAATCATAGAAATTTTTTTACATTGTTGAAGATTCTTTTTTGCAACATTCTAAATTTTAACCCGACCCGTTTGCAATTTGCAAAAATCAAACAAGCCATTAATTTACAACTGACACCTAGAGCAGAAACATTTGAACTTCAACTAACCCTAAAAGTAAGAACCTAAAATTTTGTTTTAGAAAATTCGATTGCCGCTCTAGTTGCCTGAATCGAAAAACCAATACGTTTAAATCCGATAAAAATAACACTGAAATCTTTGTCTAAATAACTTCGTATAAACTGAACAAAGGGCGTTCAGCACATTGACATGTCTTTGTATCCCAGACATGTTCCGACCGTCGTCGCCGACCCCAACAAACGTGATACTAGTACAAATACCATTCGTTTCGATAAGTTTTTCAATAGCACAAGTATGAGACATCGAAATCAAATTTAACGAAAAAATGAACACCAATTTTCAATCAAAGAACTACAAATTTACTGAAACCTCCCTATTACAAGCATTTCCCAAATTACTTAAAGACGAAGCTCTATTAAGTTACCGCAAAAACAATGAACAATGAATGAACTCAGTAGGAAAAATTTATAAATAGTATTAAGTGTCATTTTGTAGGTTTACGCTACCAACATCAACTTAGCAATGCCGTAATAACCTGAGTAGGGAAAGATAGCTATAGGATACATTAAAGCCACAAAGACGTTCATTGGGCGACATAGGAAGATTTTTCCAAAAGAACAATTAGAACCCGTCTACAAAAACCTGAACAGTGCATAAAAACTCTACATTAAACGAAGACTGGCAGAGTTTAACAAATTGCTGCGCGACTTTAAAGTCGTTTCCATACTGAAACCCACCAGATACTCACTGTGAACGCCGTTCAAACCGTTGCAACGTTAGAAAAAACGTGAACGTATAACGGCGCTAAAGTGTGTTGGCGATACGGACAGAAAAATGGTATACTCCCGCAGTTGAAACTATTCCAAACCAAAAAATAAACGAAGCCGAGTTGTCACCGACTTCCAAGACCGACATGAATAGACAGCATGGTTACAAACCGTAACAATTTTTTTTCAGACAAATAAAACGACCACACCCGCAGTAGCCCTTAATTTTCGTTTGTTCTTTTGATTACCGTTTACGGATGTAAGTTCTACGCTCTCATAGATACTGGTGCCGCTAGCAGTTATATCAGTCCACGAACTTAAACCTTATTGAGCAAAACGAATCAATCTGCCAGTAACTAGTCAACCCGGGTTCAATTAGCCAATTGATAAATTGCTGAAACAACGAAGAATTATTTATTTGAAATAAACGTAGGACTACAAGTTTTTATGTTAGAGTGTCAGTTACTCGAACGCCCCAACACGGATATTTTGGTTGGATGGGATTTTTTACACTAAAACAAAACTGTGATTAGTGTAATGAAACCTTTAGTTTCAACATCAAATCTATCCAATGTATCACAGAGAAGAAACTTGCCCAATCAATCAACTCTTGACTGGCACCGCGCATTACTCCCAGAAGTCTTGGTAAACAAAGATTCGAGCCCGTCAAACAACGCCACCACTGTGATTTGAAAAACGTTTATATCGATCAAAGGTGGCACAAGTTGTTATAATATTTACCCAGACTTGCCCCTACGTTTGTGTGTCCCCCATGAGAAGGAGGTATTTAGTGAGACGGTCCCAGTCCATGTAATCTATAAAAAATTAGTAAAAAATTTAAGGCAGAAATCTTAAACTATGCAAACTTACCTCACCAGCTGATCAAAGACAATTCACTCTTTGTGGGCAATGAACCAAAGCAGCGATGAGTATATAAGCTGGCACCGTAGCTTTCCAAATCCTACTCTGATCAAAGATTCATTTATTCTCTAATTTTTCTAGAAACGGACTTAATTTCATTACCCAACCTCAGTTATTTTTATCAACCGTCTTTACCAATGCTTTTTCAAATTTTACCCCGAACCGTTTGCAATTTACATTAATTTATCTAATTCTTATAAGTGCAAGAACCGACCTGGCCATTACTTTAATATTCTCATCGAATCCCTACGTTTAATTTAAAAACTAAATTATTCATTTTAATACAGTTAGAGCCTTTTTTAGTAAATAAACTTGAACTCATTTCATTGAAGTCTTGTGAAGCGGAACGAACATTTTCTACCTATAAGTTATTGTTAACATAAATGTAGTAGTTTAGTTAGATAACTAAAAACCCTCAATAATAATTGCTTCAACCGCACTGAATAAATAAAATATGTAATAATAACCATAATCAGATAATTAATAAATATTTTATTATTGTAAATATTGTTTTTTAACTATTATTATTTTTGAAGTGAAATTTCTTTAGCAAGAATAAATTTGAAATTTTAGTAAAATGCAACGTAACGAAAATTGAGCGCAAACTATATTTTTTTATTTACATCTGTTCCGTTTTCTGGTTCAGACCATCACATGCAAATTGTTTGTTTAGACTGTTTTTCTGATCCTAATAGGTTATCAATGCGCAAGGTCAACTTAATAACGAAACGTAACTTTACAGACCCTACCTGTGTTGCTACCTTCAAGTCGCTTCTGTGCAGCGAAACCTGGTCTAATATTTATGCTAGTAATAACAGTGATAAAAAGTTTACGAATTTCATAAATAAGTTTACTGACTTAGTTGATAAAGCGTTTCCAGTGGTTTGCTATCGAACTAATTGGAGCAAGAGATCTAATAATAACAGGACTAAAAACTGGGTAACTAGTGAAATAATTGAGAGAGGACAAGATTTAAGGGAATTATATCAACACTGTAAATTATATATTGATGTTTATTTATATAACACGTACAACGTACTGACCAAAAAGCATCGAGAACACATTAAACAGGTTAAAAAGAACTTCAATGACAACAGGTACAAGACCTCTATTAATAAGTCAAAAGTAGTTGGGGATATTATTAAAGATGAGGTTAATATGAAGAGCAAACCTAAATATCCGATGAGATTTTACGACACCGATGGTAATAGTTACTCCATATCAAATGTAGCAAATGCCTTTAACAGGTATTTCATTGGATCCCGGCCAAGTACCAAGCAATCAGCAGATAACAGTGGTCAGGATAAAAGTTACATTGAATCCATCACATTTCAATACAATACAATCCTTTTGGAACCTGCAAGGATTTCTGAGGCGTACAATTTCATGAAATTGTGTGCGAGTTAAAATTCGGCAGGTGACGATGGTATTCCCTGTTCTTTAATTAAACATGCGATGAAGTTAATTGCTCCTGTTCTGACAGAAATAATCAACGATTCTCTTCGTGAGAGGATCTTCCCTACGAAATTGAAGACAGGTATCGTGGTTCCTATACATAAGAAGCAAGATAACTAAGATTGAAAATTATAGAGCGGTGTCCTTGTTATTAGTTTTCTCAAAAATATACGAGAAAGTTTTCTATGCCAGAATTCTCGCTCATCTCGATAAAAACAATATCTTGAATGCCTGTCAGTTTAATTTCCGTCGTGGATTATCTACTTAGCATGCAATGATTTCGTTTGTTAACCAAATTTTAGAAAAACTTGATAAAAAAATGAAAGTATTAGGAATCTTTTTTGACATAAGTCGTGCATTCGATACTATTCAACATGATTTGTTATTGTCCACGGTACGGAAATACGGCGTAAGCGGAATTGCACATGATTGGATCTCTTCATATTTTCACAACAGAAAGCAAAGGGTTGTTCTGAAGCAATCGATAGGTGTGGAACATTATTTTAAGGAGGAAAACGTTATACTGGGCGTACCTCAGAAAAGCACGCTGGGTCCATTATTATTTGTCATATTTGTGAACGACATAATTGAAAAACTTAATAATTGTCACATTACACTTTACGCGGATGATACTTCTGCTGTGATCTCAAAAGAAGACATACCCTCCCTCAGTACAACAGCCAGTAAATGCTTGAGTAACATGGCAGAGTTCTGCGAGATAAAGAAACTACATCTTAACACATCTAAAATTACTGCGATACTTTTGTCGTGCAATGAACAGCCATACAGTGTACTAGTAAGAGCAAAAGAACGTAGTATTTATCAATCGCAAACCGTCAATTTTCTTGGGATATATATAGACAGTAATTTAAACTGGAATAGTCATGCAAATCACATTGTGAAAAAGTTAGCATCCAGTTGCTTGGTTATCTGGAGACTAAGAGGTGTTGTAAGCCATTGGACATTGTTATCTTATTACTTCGCCTACATCGAATCGTTATTTAATTACGGTATAGTTGTGTGGGGTGCTACTAAATGCACAGGTGACGTACTAAGGGCACAAAAAGAATTTATAAGAGCTATTTGTTTTAAAAACTTTAGCTATTCTTGTAGACATCTGTTCAAGAAACTAAATGTTCTCACGGTCGTGTCAATCTTTATATTAAATAGTGTGATGTACATTCATGTGAATTGAAGAAGTACATTAAACCTACTAGTAGCCACAATTTAAGATATAATAATTTAGTACTGCCGCAACATAGATTAGAGATAATACATCTCAGTTCGTATGTGTTACCAGTGAAATTGTACAACCACCTTCCAAGTAATATAAAGTATATTGCTAGTACCACATTGTTTCAAAAAAAGATCAGAAGCCTACTGTTGGAGACGACTCTGTATAATATTGAAGAGTATTTTAATTATAACTATATATAACCAAATAGTTTCTTTTGTCAGTTTTTTTTTTATTTTTCTGTGTATGTATATAGGTATTGTTGTATTTGTTATCTGCTCCTTGACGTTTATCTATAATTGTACTCTGTAGTTTAACTTTATTTGAATTGCTTACAAATTGATTCGTCTTTCCCCTATTTACAATTACTACCTTTACATTTTTACATTTTTTTATCCTTCCCCTCCTCTTAACTTTTCCCTTCTTCTCCATACTTCCTCCATCCACTCCGCTCCTTTTCCGTTTTCTTCTAAGATGTCCACTACTTTTATAACCTCTTCTCTTAACTTTCTCAGCTCACTCACCTCCCCCTGTGCTTCTTCCTTAATTTCTTTTTTTCCTAATTCTTTTTATTTTCATCACTTATTATTCCTCCCCCCCCCTTCGCCCTTTAGTTTTTTGCCCTTTGGGTACCTATTGTCTCTCCCCTTACTTTGCTCAGACCCCTATCCCTGTTGTTCCATATGTATCTTCCTCCGTCTATCTCCATTTTTCTGTATCCTACCCATACTCTTTTCCCTTCCGCTCTTTTTTCCACTTTCCATTATTTCTCCTTGTACTCTTTTTTCTTCCCATGTCAAATCATGACATATATATTCTTGTATTCCTTAATTTCTTTTTCTCCGCCATCACCTTCTGCTTTTCCTCCCATCCTCAATTCCGTCACAACCATCTCATGTTTCTTCTCTTTGTTTATTACTGTCACCTTTTTCACTTTTACTTTTACATTTAATTTTTCTTCCAGTATCAATGCTAAATCTTTTTGTGGTTCTTCACTTCTCCACCCCTTTATCACAATATTATTCTTCGTTTTCCATCTTTCCTCATCTTCCGCATTTTTTTATTTTTTCCTTTCTCCCCTTCTTTTTCATTTCTTTGATTTCTTGCCTTATTCCTTCCATATTTTCTTCCATCTGTTTTATCATTTCCCTCATTAATTCTTTTAACTTCTCCATTTCTTTCCTTTCTCTTTCTGTTCTTGAGGTTTTTTCTTCCAATTCCTCCGTTTTCTCTTTAATGTCCGGTGATCTTATTGTTTTCTTTCCTCTTTCAAATATTTATTGTCTTTCCTTTTCTTCTTCCTCTCTCTATCTTTTATTCATCCCTTTTTTATTCCTCTTTACTTTCTTTTCTTATTTTTTCGTGTTTTAAAACGTCCCACTTGTGGTGATTTTGCTTTAATTTTGATTTAAATGCAATAATTTCTGTTAATGTATGAGGTTATCTTTTATCGCTGACCTTCTCGATTATACTGTTTATTCGCCTTAATCTCACTTGTTCGTCACAGTTTTATACTTTTCCACCACGGTTCTTTATTTTTCACTTAATTTATTTATTCATTTACATTCTTCTTCCGTTACCCATCCCTTTTTCTCTCTTTCTTCCCTCCTACTACCACTACTAACTTCCGTTCCATCGCTCACTATCTTCTCCAACTTCTACACTTGTATTTCCTTTTTACGTTTCGTCAAATGTAAATACGACCTTCTACATCAAAAGGTGCTGCACGAATATAATTGTACTATAACTTTTAATAAAAAAAAAATTTCCTTTTTATTAGGTTGTATTGACGGAATTATAATTAGGTTTGATGTGTTTTCTAATAACGAAAAGTGTTTAATTTTGCTGTTTACTGATTGTTTATTTTTGTATTTTTCTATTTGTAGTATGTATCTAGAATCAAGTATCTAAAAGCTTTTTTTAAAAATTTTGTACAATTTTTAATTGAATTTTACAATTTTTTTCTATATTATAAAATTAGTTTTTGTTTTAGTTGAAGTAATGAAAATGAAGTTATAGAGTACCAGAAACGTTGCCGAGCATAGGTTAAAATAAACAAAAACTACATTTCTTAAATTTTTTATCAGTTTTTCAAATACTTTATTTACATTAGAAACAAAGAATTAACTTGACATATAAATAAAATATTCAAATGATACGGGTATGACAGAAACACAGATAGTCTTGTTTAAGTTGTCAATTTACTTAAAAAAATCTGTAAGGTATGTTATTGTTTTAAAATATAGGCGAATATTTGACTTAATATCAATACAATACAAAATACTTATTAGAAAGAACAATGAATAGGTAATAGCGCAATTTTGAATTTAAAAGTAGTATTTTTTGTTGATTGTTTATTTAAATTAATGTAAAATAAGATAATGTTTACACTATTATTGATTATTAAACGTTTAAGACTAATTGCTGAAATATTAAATTTAGAAATTAAGTTTAAAAACAAACTTGTTAGAACGTAATTAATCGCCGCTTAGCTTAAAGGAAATGTAATTTTAAAACCTAAACGTTATGTAATTGAAACTTGAAAATTAAAATTATAATGTAAGTGAAAGACATCGTGCAACTTGTTCTTGATTACTAGTTGATTAGTTTTTATTGTTTAACGTAAGACAAAGTTTAATTAGCAACGTTTGAACTAAACTTGTCGTGTAAAGATTGCTGGAGAAAAAAAAGAAAGAAAAAAAAACATCTCCATGTCAATACTTGTTAATGAGACTTTACTCTTTGATTTTTCAATTGCAATTTAATGAAGCAGAAACTGTAGTGAGTTTCAGAACTCCTAAGTGGAAATTCTTTGACGTTTGTAAAAAGTTTTTATTTTCTCTCGTTTGTGAAATGGGCACGTGGAAAAACAAGCTTTCTTTCAACAAAAAACAAATAATCTATGGCGTTTTTTATACGGATGTAAGTTAGTTATTCGTTTAAATATGGATATTGATGCTAAAGCAGCTGAATTTCTTGACAACTCCATTACTGCGTTCAAATGGATGTCACACGAATACGACATCCGCAACATCACTTGTCAACGGCTTCTGCGTACGGCATCTTCTTTAGCACTTCATAAATTTTTCATATAGCATTCTGCTTCACATATACTTCCTACGCTTTAACATCTTTTTAAAAAAGCACTTTTCAAATGAACTCAGTAGCTACTGCTGCGAATTGCATAAGTAATGGAATCTGACGGGTTTATTACGGCATTACGTAGAATTCGTTGTTAATTTATAAATTAAACATTGATTATACATTTTTCTTTAGAAAATTCAACGAAACTTATGTGCGAACGTCATTTATCATAAAAACAGCACGGTTAATCTCAATTTAATTTGCCAGTCTTTCTGATGAAATTTATCAGTTTGCTTCACATCTCTTCCCTTTTCAAAAATTCATTAGTTATGTTGCCACTACATATTACTTTAAGAATATATTTTCAGCTCATTTTATTACCATCAATAATAATTGACGTGTTGGATAAATTAAAAACGACATGCTTTAACACTATTATTACATCATTAGTTAGGTTTTAAGCTTAAGATTTGGCCTTGAGTTTGAAACAGCTGCATGATAATTAGATGACCGGCTAGTTAACAACGCCTTAAGGGATGGGTATTTATTGCTAGTTAAAGGGAACAAGGGTGCTACCGAGGTGGTATTTATCTACATTGCAGTTTGGCTATTATTCAAGCCTTATTGGTCAAATTAACAAGGTGCGAACACTAAGAATTTCTAATAAGCCTTAACCATAATTATCAATTACGGTACTCTTTACCCCATTATAAAAGGTTTGGCATCACGTAGCATTCATTCTTTAATAAGCTGATGTTACAAAACAAGTTTAAAATTTTGAAATAAAACATTTCTTTTACTTAAGTGGTGTATTTTGTTGTCAAGTTTCTTTTTATAGGTTGGAATTTTATATTGTTAAGAGGCGAAGGGAATGCATGTGATATCTGACCGTTTAAACATTGAGGCATCTGTCTTTATAATTAAAAATTAAATGTTTTTTTAGATTAGACGCACAAAGGATTTAAAACATTTGTAAAATTGTTTTGTTTTAATTATTTTGTCTGGATTCCATTCGCCTATTAGTTTCATGTTTATCCTTCTATTAAACTAAGATGGGAGGAATATTTTTAAGTTTCTCTTATAAAAAATGTAATTTATAATTTTACTTCCTTACACTGTATGAGTTAATTATCAAAGGTTTTAAAAAACGCGACTATTTATTATAGCATCGAAATCGTACCTATATGTTTTTAAGTGCAAAAATATATCTTTTTCTATTTTGGTACTCTAAGAAGAGTACTTTAAAGAACTCGTTTGAGTTGTCAAAAGTAACACACGTTTATAACCAAGGCAAGGATTTAAATGCACCTGAAAATTTAGAAATATGCACATATATATGCATTGGAAACATTAAAAATATGCAATTTTCATTTAATATACATATGTATGTGCAGTTTTTCCTAGAATGTATGTATTTAAAACAAAACTTCTTGCAAGGACTTACAAATTACATTTTAAATTTCGTAAATTTCTCATTATATAAAACATAAACTTAGCTTATTCCTAACTTGTAATGGATTTTTTGAAATTCTAATCTTTATTTTGCATCGAATTATAAAAATTAATAATTAAATGTTTTTTTAAATTACCTAATAGAAAAGACTGTTAAATATTTATATAATTAATGCTAATTTCTTCTTGTGGCAAAATTGCATTTTAAGTATACCATGTATACCAAAACAAAGACAATGACAAGAAAAAGCAAAACAAATTAAGGTTATGTGTAATTGGTTAATTTGTTTAGGGATTTATTAAGTTTTGTATATTTTGAATTATTATCATGGTTTTGCTCATTTCATGAATATTTAGTCTAGATCACAAAGTAAAACTCTGCGATTTAGAATTATAGTATCAGAGGCGTTCTTAATTTTTACAACATTCATGCTAATCAAAGAACGCAATGATTTTTAATGCCAACTGATCGAATTGTTTTCTTCTCAATTTTTTACTTTTCTTTATAAGATTGTAGTATGTCTCGAATTATATGTTATAATAACGCATTTTTTGCTCTCAAACCAACTATATGCCTAAGTATGCTCTTGAGAAAGTTTTATGCACAAAAGTGTCATAATATGCATATTATGCAAAATAGAATTGACTAAATTAACCTCAATTTTTTAGATTCGCGCAGATCCAAAAACACCGAGTTGATAATATTTATTTAAAAAAATATGCATTTGCATAAAATCACTGCTTTGTTTATAACTAACCGAACTAATTAAATCAAAGGATATTTATTAAAAACACTTACACTAATTTATATAGCACTATCACTTACACGAAAGATAAAGTCCGCTCGCGTATAACTTCAGTTTAACAGTTACTGTTTACATTAAAGTCACGCACGATTTTAATTCGTCGTATTTATCTCGACACGCGTTAATCACTTATTTATTTAAACTTGAATAACCTTCTTAACACTGCCGACTTCAAATTACTGAAATAACTGACCTATCATTTATTTGTGACGCTTTTATATAATTTGGCCATCCGTCGAAAATTTTCTATATTCTTTCGTGAACGTTCTAGACGCGGATAGTAGCTTCGTGAATGTTCTCGAAGCTGAAGGTTTCAATATATACAAAACTTACAATACTTTATATTGGATATCTGTTGTCTTCGTGAACTGTACAATGATTGTAAACAACAACATTTACCGTTGAACCATCCTGTGCATTAATAGGGAACATTTACTTTTACGGAAACAAAAAAGTAAGTATATTTTCTGATAACCTAAAGGACGCTGATGTATGCTATACATAAAAAACACGCACCGAATATTTATAATTGGAAATATAAGTAAATCAGTTATTGGTATTTTTGAAATATTCCGAGCACACAACGAAACTTGTCAAAGTGAGTGTGACGTCACTAGATCCTTTCAACATTATTATGTTAATGTGATAGCCCGGCTTTATCTTAATTTGCTTGATTTTGTTGTTATTTTATGTAGTTTTAGTAACTTTTTAGTGTAGATCTTGTACTTGTAGTTGTTGTGAGTACGTGGTGTTTTTGATAACGTAATTTTCTTCTGTAAAAACGTAGTAGTAGCAAAATAGTTTGTATAAAATAGCTTTAATTTTTGCTTTAGTTGTACTAATAGTATAATTATGATTTTAATACTTTTTATAATAAATCTCTTTACTAATATTACTAACTGTATGAATTAGTGTGTTTATAAGTAGTTGCTACTAACAATGTCACATTTTGTGCAAAAATTGATTTTCTTCCGTCCAATATACAAGCAAGTGAAATTTTCCTCAATGTTAGGCTCTTTAAATTTATTACTATTCAATTTATTAGCATGAAACCTTCTTCTTCGAAAAGCTACAACTACCGTTTTGTGTATCAGCACCATAAAAAATGGCGTTTGTCTCTCTTTCTAAAAGTTGCTAATAAATAAATTTATGTTTTAAGTATAACGCTTTATTTGGATACACATGAAAGAGAAATATACTTACATGTACCTATTGTTACGTGCATAAATTTAAATAATGCACTGCCTTGTATATTGGTTTAATTAAAAATTACTTTTCTGTTTCTCGACGCCATCTATCGGGCCCGTTGGTCTCTTCGTATTGAGTAGACGATATCCGGTGAGATACGGGCATTTTGACTTTAACATCGTTCACGATATAACCTATGTCTGCGTGAAATAAAAATCGTTTTCTTAAAACATCCACGTGTTGTGACACGATGGGTAATAAAAGTATTCTTATTTAACTAATTTAATCCACGCCGGGTAAGTGGCTCTTATTTCTTTTTTGATTAAAGGTAATTTTTATGTCTTTTCGTTAGCGCCATGTGCTACCTCCTAAATATGGGTGTTCTTGTCTGAGTTTAAAATCTATAAAGAAAAATTATAATCGGAAGCTGTAGACCTAAGAATGCTGCGAAACAAGGACAGAATTTCTATGCGGAGGCAATTATTACCGTTAATTATTTCTTCTTCTTGTTCGGAAGAGCCTAAGTACGGGACACGATTGAATTTCTCTTCGGAGGCAATTAATTAATACCATCGTAGACGAAAAGACATTGTAACAGCATACGATAAGTTTCGGTTCGATTACTTTCTTTTAAATGTTTCTTTTACCTGTTGCAGTTTGTGAGTTGCCAGGTAGACACGATTATTTTTAGGAAGTTTAATTACAGGAAGCCAGTAGAAAAACGTTTTCTGAAGGTACCCCTGAATCATTGGTAAGTCAATTTTTGATGTTAACTATTCGCTGTCGCTACGGTGCTACTCATGAATGAATGAACTATATTTACTAATCGTGTCAAAACGTTCAAATTGATTTGTTTTTTATTATTGTTACTCAATTAGTTTAAGTAAATTACTATCGCATGCTGATTACGTCAACTGTCAATTATTATCATTATTAATGTAATTTACTTATGAAGATTTTTTTGTTCTGATGGTTATACTTTTGTTTTACGTGTAGTGTAAGTTGCCGATACTTCTGATGTTTTAGTACCTGCTTATATTTGTACTTAGACTAAATTTAATCACTGTGATGCTATCAACTTATCTCATAATTGTTATTGATTCAAATTTTAATCTATTCATCATTCTAAAGTAATTAAAGTGCAATTGTTGTTAATGATTTAGTTTCTTTCTTCCTTTCCTCCAGCTTTACGAACCTTAACAATTTTGTACAAGCTTCGAGCCTCCTGTGCTGATCTAGCAGGAGCTATTTCTGCAAAGAACAAAAGATCTGGCGCCCTTTAAAATAAAGTCACTTGAACCTCCCCTCTCTCCGACAGGTATGGTTTCAACCCTACAGTGAGCTGGCCGTGCAGGTTCGTAAATTACTAGAAGCTTGAAGCACTATATTGTACAAAAAAAAGTTTACACAAAATCTGATATTGTTAGTAGCAACTACTTATAAACACACTAATTAATACAGTTAGTATTATTACTAAAGATGTTAGAAATTCAATAACTACCACTACTGCTAAACGAAGAAGTATTATATCCTACGTAAACTATTTAACTAAATGATTAAATTTAATTACTAATTAAAACTATAAGTATTTATTGTAAAAGCTATTAAAATTCTAAATAGACTATTAGTACAACTAAAGCGAAAACTAAGGTTGTTCAATAAAAACTATATTGCTACTACTACGTTTTACAGAAAAAAATTAATTTATCAACAACACTACGTACTCACAACAACTACAAGCAAAAAATCTACACTAAAAACTCAATAAAATCACATAAAATAACCACAAAATCAAGAAAATTAATATAAAGCGAGGCTATCATATTAACATAATATTGTTCGAAGGATCTGGTGACGTCACACTCACTTCGGCAGGCTTCGTTGTGTGCTCGGAATAATTCAAAAATCATCAACTTTAATAATGCATTTCTTCGTTAATTAATAACAGATCTACTTATAATTACCATTATTGTAAACCTCAGTTATGATATAATGGATATACGCTATTTTCTAAAAATCGAATTGCTCTATTCTTCCAGCACGACTAGTGGTCAGGGGTACTTTCGGAGTAAAAACTGAAATTGAATATTTGTCAACAGATATGTTAGTACTTGAACTTTGTTTCAAAGAATTAGTTTGGTCTTACTTAATTTCAACTTCCTTTACAACACTAGGTACATCATTTTTTGAGACACCATCGGGTGTAGTTTTATGTAGTGAGGTAGTATTTGGCTCCTTACTGAAACGTGGTACCATTTGCGAAAACATCACTTGGATCAAAGTGCATCGGCACTAACTTATTTGAACGCAAATCATCTGAATGAACAAATTTAATGCTTTTCTCAACTTTAATTAAGTGTGTACAAAAACATAAAACTCATAATTACATCTTTCTGTCATAATTTTGTCTGCTTATTTTTAATAAACACGTTTTCGTTTATTTTATATAAAGTATACTTGCTTTAGTCGGACATGATATTTTTATGTTTAACAAATCAAATCCTGTTCTATGTCTATTCTTTAAGATACCTTCAGTTAGTGGAATTCCTGTTACTGTTGAGGGTGTATTTCTGTACGTGAACAAGAAATTTTGTAGTTTGTTTAAAATGACATTTTGTGAAATATTTTCTCATCTTTGAGAAAATAACGCTTTGTCTAATCCCATTTTCATAGTCTAAACACTACTGCCCCATTATTTTGCGGATGGTAAAGAGATGATTTAACAGGTTTAATTCTATTTGCTTGACAAAATGATATAAATTCACTGGAAGTATAAGGTGGACCATTATCAGAAACAAGTTCTATAGGTAGACCAAAGAAAGAAAAAAAATATTTCTGAAATGGTTTTCGATGCATCAGTAACATTTTGCATTAGTCTTACTTTTAACAATTTAGATTTTTGATCAAAAAAACATGTTTTTCCTTAAACAAAAAATCTACATGGACTCTATAAATGTTATGAGGTGCAGATGACCAAAGCAATAGACTGCTGTTTGAAGTTTTAAAATTTTGACACTGCTGATAAACATCACAAGATGAGATAAATTTTTCTACACCGGCATTCATGTTATGCCACCAACAGTAAGAACGCATAAGCATTTTACTACGAACTATCCCAATTTGTCGTTCGTGAAACAATTTAAGGGTCTCATTTTGCAAAGATTGTTTAATAATGACTTATTTCCTAGCAAAATACAGTTCTATTCTACTGATAGCTCGTTTCGTCTCTTAAAATATGGTTGAATCCTCTCATCTGTTACCATTGCAGGCCATTCAGATATAGTAAATTCCTTAACTTTAAGAAGCACTAAATCTTTATTTACCTCCTTGGCAATATCATTCGAGTTCAGCGGAATTTGATCTACTAAATTAAATGAACACAAGAAATCAGTTCTCTTTTATCGTTGCATGGTAAACAAGATAAACCATCTGCATTACTTATATATGTACCTTTTCTATAGTGAATATCATACTGATAACCCGATAATGAGATTGCCGTCTAGTAATTCTGACTGCAGCTAACGCTGGAATACCTTTGTTTTTGCCGAAGATAAACTGTAATGGCTGATGATCCGTAATTAAAATTTATTTTCTACCATACAAATATTTAAAATAGTGACACCTTGACCTGTAAGTACTCTTAAATCATACTTCACTGGATAAAGATTCAAATCTGAGAAATATTTGTTAAAACCATCAATATGCATGACTGAACGACAAGCAGCAGAATCGATTTCAAAATTAATTTTGTTACCTTCAATGTTTAACTCGACTTTTTCAGATTCGGCTTTACCTCACTGTAATGATGACAAAAATCCTAAGACCAATGAATTTTCACTTAAGTCAGACTCGTTTTCTTCTTCAACTACATAGACATTTGAGCTTTTACCAACTCTACTTGTGTGACTAATTTTTTTACACCTAAAACACTCCCAATCTTTTGCAGGACAGCTATTAGGATCGTGTTTTCTATAACAACGGACGCAAGGTTTCCATGCCCTTTTTTGATTTTGTCTTATGCCTGGACTATTATTAGACTTTTTTGACGAATTTATTTTTGACTGACAATTTGTTTTCTGCGACGCATGACAAATCACCATAAACTTTACTTGACCCTCAGCTAATTTAATTGACAGGGCAGTCTGGTAGGCATTTTCAAATGTTAAATTATCTTCTGACAATAGCTTTCGTTTAATTGCATAAGATCTAACACCACACACTAGTTTGTCTCTTAAACATTCTGTTAAAACTGACCAAAATTGCAATACAGTGAGTAATTCTTCAGTTTAGCCACAAACGATTTGACATCTTCGTTTTGCTCTTGCACTACGTTATAAAATTTATAGCGTTCAGCTGAAACCAAACGTTTTTAACTCTAATGATTTATAAATTACTTGTTTAAATCATTATATAACTTAGTACTTGGTACAGTTCTTAATGACATATAAAAACGTTACATTGTTTGTTACATACGTTTTTGTTTTTTATGCTCACTTAAAATTTAAAGCGCATTTATTAATGCTAAAACATAACAACTTTATATTGGATATTATTTGTCTCCGTGAACTGCACAATGGTTGTAAACATCAACATTCATCGTTGAACCATCCTGTGCATTAATTGTGATCTCCGGTAAGTTTTGTGTGACTATATAACTCTATCTTATTTTTTCATTATTTACAGTAACCGTTATATTATGTAATGGTTATTGTGAAGATACGGTTGAAGTGCTGGTATTAGCTGCAAGTTTATGAGCTACGTCTATTTTTTAACCTTCCGCAATTTCTGAAGATTTCCATGCCTTTTAATGGTAATCAGGTCACTACCACTGTTTGATAGGTGTGATACACTTGACCTTCGAAAGCAATGGCCAGTAAAAAGCCCAGCTTAGCTCAGCCTTCTAATTTCAGGTGGGGTGCACAAAATGACTTCTTCTTCCATAATTTAGATTTAGGTAAACAATAAACAATTTAAAAGTGTATTTATCACAAAATTAAAGATATATGTATTAATTTTAAATATTCAAATGTTAAAATTGAAATATTGCCAACTTATTATTTAAATTTTTTTTTCTCTAATCAATAAAAGGAAATATTTAATGTAAATTTATTTTTACATATAATTAAAAAAAAATAGTATAAAGTACACGTTTCATAAGACATTTTGGCGCACTCTAGCTTGATCTCGTGCTCTAAAATGGTCTCTTATCAAACTAGTTCTATAATATACTATTATTATAGCAAATTTTTCTAAATAATTGTAAACTAGTAGTTAGAAAACGTACGAATCTTGGTACACTATAATTTTGTAATGCTAGATAAAAAAGGTTTACATTTTGAACAAACAAAAGAAGTAAAGCAAACGATTTTGTTGTAAACGTTGTTTTCAAGTTTGTACCGTGTGATTTATTGCAAAAATTAGCCAGCTACCCAAAAAATTCGCATTTAGTTAGATACTAAGTTTGAGAAAAGAATAGTGTCTATTTGTAGCTTTTTTTACTAATCCGTTTTATCAACCACAATCATTTTGGCATTAAGGTTTGTGCTGTCAGAAATGATCTGATACTTATAGATTTTATAATCTCATATAACACCTCAAAGGATTATTCAAATAGACATACCCAAAATGACGAGGTTTTAAAAATAACGAATAAAGTATGATGGATGGCATATTTCAAGACGTAAGAAAAAAAACGTTCAATCTTCGGCAAAAATTTGTGCATAAAAAAAACCAAATAAAAAAGTTTATTCTATCATGGGATCATTTCCTAAGTAGTGGTATCTACATACATCTACTTATACTACTACTAGATTAGTATTGTATTTATCTGTATCTGTAAAACAGAAAATAAAGTTAATTACAAGAATATAAAATCTTTATAACTGTTTATGCAAAAATTAAAATAACGCTTGGGTGTGCTGCAGCACCTTATCTTTATTTAATTAAAACGTAGATGCTATCAAAGTTAAACTGATCTGTCATACAATTTTTTGGAATCTTAAAAACTACTTAACAATGAGAAAACGAAAGTTGTACCAGGTACCGAGGTCACGTAACAAGCTACAATGCCAGGTAACTAGAATCTTCTTAAAGTAAAAGAGATTTCAAAAAAAGGAGAATAGCACAAACAGAAACAATATACAGTGTGTCCGAAAAGTATGGAATATATTATACAGGTCGATAAATATGCACTTTACACGAAAAAGTTGTAAATCAATTTAAATTTTTGCTGTAAATAAAATCGCAACGAATAACACTTAAATTTTTTTAAATGGCAAGGCACGTCTTTATTATACTCATTTGATAGAGTCTTTTTTTCTCTTTTCAACCATATGAAACTTGAATACCTTTACATCAAAAAATTTTCAAGAAAATCAAGGACATGTCTAACAAATTTATTTTACTGAGCAGTATTAATCAGGTACGTAATATGTAGCATTGAAACAATTGAATGCACTTTAGAACACTGTCACACTTTGCTATTTGTTAGTGCTTGAAATATGGCTCAATTATCTGAGAAACATAGAATTGAAATTTTAATGATTCTGGGATATGGAGATAGAAGAAGAACCCAAGACCAAGTATGTAATTTATTTAATAACTTGCATCCAGAATTAAACATTTCGCAGTCCACGGTAAGCAAAATTTGGCGGAAATATCAAGAGACAGGTTCGGTGAAAGATACGAGTAGAACTGGTAGACCTTTGTCATTAAGTAATGTGGAACGAGAAAATGTGTTCTTGTCTGTTGAGGAAAATCCACAAATTTATGTTCGGCAAATTGCTAGAGACCATAATTTGAATAAATCGGCTGTACGTGACGTTTTAAAAAAAGAAAAATTTCATCCTTATAAAGCTTGTGTAGTTCAAGAATTATTTGAAGACGATTTGGACAGAAGGCTGGAGTTTTGTGAAACAATAACAAACAAACTTGAACGAGATGGACATTTTCATAAAAATATCCTTTTTACTGATGAGGCCACGTTTTGTTTAAACAGCACAATTAACAAACAAAACACACGTTACTGGTCTTCACAAAATCCTCACTGGTATCTAGAAGGACACACCCAATACCAGCAGAAAGTCAACGTCTGGGTAGGAATGATTGGAAGTCAAATTTTGGAGCCATATTTTTTTGAAGGTAGTTTAACGGAGAATATTTATTTCGATTTCTTAAGATTTAAATTAGTTCCTGCTTTGACCGAGTTATTTCCACATAAAGTAGATCCAGATATACCTCATAACAGAATATGGCTTCAACAAGACGGGGCACCTCCACATTTTGGAATTAATGTCCGCCACTTTCTTAATAATACTTTTCAAAATACATGGATAGGCAGAAGAGGTACGATAGAATGGCCTGCTCGCTCGCCGGATTTAACTCCACTAGATTTTTTCTTTGGGGCTATATTAAAAGCAAAATTTATGTAAATAGACCTGATAATGTTGAAGATTTGAAAAAATCGCATTAGAGTTGAGATAAGAGCTATAACTCGAGATATGATTTTAAAAGCAATCGATGGTTTTAAAAATCGAATTTACCACTGTCAAATTATGAATGATTTACATTTTGAACATTTATTGTAAGTTTAGTTTAAATACATTTTTTTGTTATAACAATTTTATGTAAAGATATTTAAAGTTTAATATTTGCTATTGTGACAGTGCATTCAATTGTTTCAATACTACATATTACGTACCTGATTATTACTGCTCAGTAAAATAAATTTGTTAGACATGTCCTTGTTTTTCTTGAAAATTTTTTGATGTAAAGGTATTCAAGTTTTATATGGTTGAAAAGAGAAAAAAAGACTCTATCAAATGAGTATAATAAAGACGTTCCTTGCCATTTAAAAGAATGTAAGTGTTATTCGTTGCGATTTTGTTTATAGCAAAAATTTAAATTGATATCTCCCAGGTGGTAGATAACTAAGTGATAAACAACTTTTATTTACAACTTTGTCGTGTAAAGTGCATATTTATCGACCTGTATAATATATACCATACTTTTCGGATACACCGTATATAATATTTAACTAAATCCTAGAACTATGCAGGTAAGACGAAACATTCCGCCCCCCATTGAAATACTACTAAGTTTTTATATGTAGAGTCGAGTAAAAGACATTGTTTTTGTCAACAGACCAACTACAAGGGACAATTTGATTGAGCGGATAAGAAATACTATCCAAAGTATTTCAAACGCAGAAGTTGTGACTCTCGTTCAATCCAATCGTCAGAGAATTTTTTGTGTATAAAATGAAAGAGCACATTTTAAACACCTGAGGCGACACTAATTATAGATATAGTTTTAACTCTTTTCCTAATATTTTCTATTAGACAAAAGCTATCAGTTTTTTTAACCCTCTAATTGAATACCATGTCAAATGTTTCTTCATCTGTAAAAATCATTATAAAAAATAATTTTAACAATTAATGTAGAAACTAAAAACTAATTTGACTAAAGCAGTAGTAGATACTAAACACAATAGCAGCAACGACAACTTAAAAATTTGTGACATACTATGTAGATCCTGCATTTTCACAGGTGAATTGTTTTTGCAGTCACTTTAAAAATTTCGTCGCCAAGATGGTTTTCAGTGAAACCATAAAGTTTTAAACCTTTAATCGACTAACATGTTAAATGCTTTTTCTTTTGTAAAAATCATTATAAAGAATATTTTTAACAACTAAAAAATCAATTTGATTAAAGCACTAGTAGGTACTACACACAATAGCAGTAATGACAAGTTAACAATTTCTGACATACTATGTTGATCACGCATTTTCACAGGTGATTTTGTAGCCATTTTGCAAACTTGATAAGATGAGAAAATTACAATTTCAACTTTTCTTCCTAATTTCTGGTAAAAAAAAGCTACCTAATTGCGGTTTTCAATAAAACCTTAAGTTTTAATTCATCTAATTGACTGTGTAAAAAAAACATACAATTATTTTTAATTTCTTTAAAAAAAATCACGATATTTGTTTACATTTTAATATAAATTACAAACGTCCCGCGTTTAAAAATCTTTGCGTTCAAAGGTATTGGCGTTCAAACGGTCGCGTTCAATCGGTTGCGTTCAAAGGGGTCATTTCGGATGGAAATATATTTAAAACGAATGTGTTTGACATCCACTTCAAAAACCAATTTCATGTAAATAAAAATTTCGTCGTTTAATTGTAAATAAATTAAATCATTATTTTTTACTTTTTAGGAAATTTTATTCGATGAATTTTATTGAAATCGTTTCTTTTTGTTAAAAAAATTTTCTTTGTATTATTTACGTGTAAAACAAAAATTTCGTCGTTTGATTGTAAATAAATCATTATATTTTAATTTTTACTGCATTTTATTTGATGCATTTAACTTTTTTCTAGTCGGTTCTTTTGTTTTTAATTGTTGTTTAAAAAATATTGCCTTTCATTTTCTTAATTTTCTTCTATTTTGTTTAGATTTCTTCTAACTCTACTTAAACAATTTTTTTAAATAGTAGTAGTCTTAAAATTGTCTTTTCTCTAAATTCTGTTATATTGGAAATAATTTTATTATATACAGTGTGTCCGAAAAGTATGGAATATATTATACAGGTCGATAAATATGCACTTTACACGAAAAAGTTGTAAATAAAAGTTGTTTATTACTTAGTTATCTACCACCTGGGAGATATCAATTTAAATTTTTGCTGTAAACAAAATCGCAACGAATAACACTTACATTTTTTTAAATGGCAAGGCACGTCTTTATTATACTCATTTGATAGAGTCTTTTTTTCTCTTTTCAACCATATGAAACTTGAATACCTTAACATCAAAAATTTTTTAAGAAAAACAAGGACATGTCTAACAAATTTATTTTACTGAGCAGTATTAATCAGGTACGTAATATGTAGCATTGAAACAATTGAATGCACTTTAGAACACTGTCACACTTTGCTATTTGTTAGTGCTTGAAATATGGCTCAATTATCTGAGAAACATAGAATTGAAATTTTAATGATTCTGGGATATGGAGATAGAAGAAGAACCCAAGACGAAGTATGTAATTTATTTAATAACTTGCACCCAGAATTAAACATTTCGCAGTCCACGGTAAGCAAAATTTGGCGGAAATTTCAAGAGACAGGTTCGGTGAAAGATGCGAGTAGAACTGGTAGACCTTTGTCATTAAATAATGTGGAACGAGAAAATGTGTTCTTGTCTGTTGAGGAAAATCCACAAATTTCTGTTCGGCAAATTGCTAGAGACCATAATTTGAATAAATCGGCTGTACATGACGTTTTAAAAAAAGAAAAATTTCATCTTTATAAAGCTTGTGTAGTTCAAGAATTATTTGAAGACGATTTGGACAGAAGGCTGGAGTTTTGTAAAACAATAACAAACAAACTTGAACGAGATGCACATTTTCATAAAAATATGTTTTTTACTGATGAGGCCACGTTTTGCTTAAACGGCACAATTAACAAACAAAACACACGTTACTGGTCTTCACAAAATCCTCACTGGTATCTAGAAGGACACACCCAATACCAGCAGAAAGTCAACGTCTGGGTAGGAATGATTGGAAGTCAAATTTTGGGGCCATATTTTTTTGAAGGTAGTTTAACGGCGAATATTTATCTCGATTTCTTAAGGTTTGAGTTAGTTCCTGCTTTGGCCGAGTTATTTCCACATGAAGTAGATCCAGATATACCTCATAACAGAATATGGCTTCAACAAGACGGGACACCTCCACATTTTGGAATTAATGTCCGCCACTTTCTTAATAATACTTTTCAAAATACATGGATAGGCAGAAGAGGTACGATAGAGCGGCCTGCTCGCTCGCCGGATTTAAGTCCACTAGATTTTTTTCTTTGGGGCTATATTAAAAGCAAAATTTATGTTAATAGACCTGATAATGTTGAAGATTTGAAAAATCGCATTAGAGTTGAGATAAGAGCTATAACTCGAGATATGATTTCAAAAGCAATCGATGGTTTTAAAAATCGAATTTACCACTGTCAAATTATGAATGGTTTACATTTTGAACATTTATTGTAAATTTAGCTTAAATACATTTTTTTGTTATAACAATTTTATGTAAAGGTATTTAAAGTTTAATATTTGCTATTGTGACAGTGCGTTCAATTGTTTCAATACTACATACTACGTACCTGATTAATACTGCTCAGTAAAATAAATTTGTTAGACATGTCCTTGCTTTTCTTGAAAATTTTTTGATGTAAAGGTATTCAAGTTTCATATGGTTGAAAAGAGAAAAAAAGACTTTATCAAATGAGTATAATAAAGACGTGCCTTGCCATTTAAAAAAATGTAAGTGTTATTGGTTGCGATTTTGTTTACAGCAAAAATTTAAATTGATATCTCCCAGGTGGTAGATAACTAAGTGATAAACAACTTTTATTTACAACTTTTTCGTGTAAAGTGCATATTTATCGACCTGTATAATATATTCCATACTTTTCGGACACACTGTATATATATATTGCTTGTTTGCAATTTTTTTTAACAAATCAGTATTTTTTTCTGTAAAATTCAGGTAAAAAATTTTTTGTTTTCTTGTAACTTTAATACTAAATTGTATGCGTTCTTTTTCTCTTTATTACTGTTTTTATTAGTTACTTCGCATATTTTTGTTTATACGAATTTTTTTCATTTTTTGTCAATTTTTAAATTTTTTTTGTGACGTGTTTACTTAGTTTTATAATAATATAAATGTTTATATGTAATATTTGGTTTAAAATATTTTATATCTTACTATGGCAAGTATGTTGCCAAATTTTATTGAATAAACAAATTTTTTATAGACATTTTTGAAAAAAATATTTTTAATATTAGGTACCTAGATAAAATTACAGAACATAGGTACGTTTTTTTTACGAGAGTTGATTAATTTAAACTTTTATTTTAAGTCTGAATTACATATTAGTGTTTTATTTAGTAATAATAATTAGTGACTGAACGCAGGTAGTGTAAATTTGTTTTAATTATAGGTTCTTTATTTTGTATGTTATAATCAGTGTCAGGAAGAATGATTTTTACTATAATTTTTCAGTTGATTAAGGTAGAAAGATCTTTTTTTTACAGTAGATTACATACATTAATACACTATACAGGACAAGTTAATAATAAAATTTATTAAAAATATAAAATTGTAATTGTAAATTGAACGAAATGGTAAAACTCTATAAGACTAATTTATCAACGAGATTAATTTTTTAAACAAACGTTACATCATGATAAATTATCTTATATAAAATTAATTATATATGTCAAAAAATCTACAATTGTTAATAACATTAAACTAGAATATTAATCTATGTCTAAACACTTTTTGGAAACAGATTTTAACTTTTCCATCGTTTCTTGGAACGATTGAAATCTGCAAGATTTGGTTTCATTTTGTAGGTGCGTGTGTTATACATGTAGCTTAAACTTTTCGATTTTAAACTTCACCTTCAGATCGAAAGATATGAGTTTTAAATTGTATCAATTTTCTAACAATAACATAATAGCCATCTTGCAACGCAACATTTATTATTGTGACAGAAATAGTTTTTTAAAGATAAAATCTTTAATACACAACTCCACTCGTAAAGTTTTAGAACGAACTCAAACACAATGGAAGGATTTTATTTGAAACCTATGAATAAAATTCTTTGTAAGCATTCTTAACTAACTAAAAATTCATCTACTTTGTTACAAAACTTATACAATTTATCATGAATAATAAATTAGTAGGAATATCGCTGGCGAGGTGTTAGAATTAAATCTTGAGAAACTTAATATATGATTTTAACACCAACTTTGCGTGCAAAGAATAAATACAATTTTGTTAAGCTTGTTAATCTTTTCGCATCTGTTTCGGTGTCTATAATTAAAGAGGTATACATTTTTTTATACGTAGTAGGTTCTTAATAAGCATTATCACGAGATACAATCAACTAATTTTACCTTTTTAAGTTAAGGTACGGTATTCAGTAGGGATTTTAGGTATTTCTAACTCAGACTAAGAAAAGTCAGTGGTTTCCAAGGACGCATATTCTTTTTAACTACAATTATAGTAATATACGTTGTATAGTAATGAGTAATAACAAATTATTCCAGTGTAATAAAATTAAGTTTAAAACAAAATTACATGTTTGCTTTTAATTTACTTTTGTATATACATTTATGGACAGTGCAGTTTGCTATAACTGTTATTAATTACTTACATGCACAACTGTGAGCACTAAGCATGGTGTTAGAGACGTAGTAAGTAAGTAAGTAAGTTTTATTTAGTAAAAATATACTAATTTAACATAAATCGTAACATATTTATATTAATAATATTAATTCGTGTTTAATTTCATCTGGTAAGTCATTATATGATTTTAAACCTTTGTTTTGTTTTGAAAACTTGGACAATCTGAAGTCACATCGACTTTCCGTGTTATGTGAATGTATATCATAGTTACGTATCACTAATTTTGGCATGTAGTTTGAAAGCAAATCGTTAATTATTTTCTAAACCAACATTAAGAAATGAAATATATCCGCTGTTTCACACTTAACCATTCAAACAATCTAACATTACTGTGATTTTCGTATATTTTGAACAATGTAATATAATCCGCATAGCTCTATTTTGTTGTTTCTGTAACCGTTTTAAGTCGACTTCGTAACACATTAAAAATATACTACTGCAAAAATCAAAATATGGTGCAATAATTGTTTTATAAACAGTAATTCTTGCATTAATCGTCAATTTATTAGATATTCTTCCTAATAGGCTAATCTTATTTTGTTGCGTCATAGGTGACATGGTTACATGTTATGGGAATTGCTATGCGACAAATATAAGTTTGTTTATAATTAATATAAAATTATATAAAAATGTCAATTCACAATAAATAAGTTTTCAATTACAATAAAAATACAGTCCACTACTACAATATACAATATAAAATTATCTATTCTTTCAAGTAACATTTTGGTCCTACGAGCAAATAGTACAATAATTAGAAGATTACCAATAAACGTCAAGTTTTATAAGTTTACCGGCCATTGTGGTGCTCATTCAAGCACATCGCGGTAAATTGCAATGTGTAAGTGATATTAAAATTTCTTCTATTTGTTATTCAATTTATAATTTAATCATGGTCGATTTAAAATCTTTAAGACAACAACGTGGTGTTTTAAAGTCTCAATTAACACGTTTGAATAGGTATTATGAGAATTTAGCTCAATTTGATGTAACTAATCGCATTATTACTGAATTAAATTTGCGACTAGAAAAATGCGATTCACTATGGGACAGTTTCAATAAATTACAATTTTCTATAGAAAGCGAGTGTGAGGATGAAGAACTCAATATTGAATTAAATGAACGAGATGTGTTTGAATCTAACTATTTTTCAATTATTTCTACAATTAAAGATTATTCAGCAATTTACAAAAATAATTTAAATAACGAGACAAATATTAATAATTGCATAAGGTCTAATATGAATCAATCACAATCGATTAAACTTCCTACAATTAAATTGCCGACTTTTAGGGGACAATATGAAAATTGGATAGAGTTTCGCGATGCTTTTAAATCTATCATTAATGATAGTTTAGATATTTCAGACATTCAAAAATTTTATTACTTAAAATCTTCATTAGCAGGTAGCGCATCTGAAATAATAGAATCAATAGAAGTTTCCGCTGTTAATTACCCTATTGCTTGGCAATTATTATGTGATAGGTATGAAAATAAGAAGTTAATGTATAACTTATTAAAAGCCATTTTTGAATTTCCTAGTATTAATAAAGAATCTGCTAGTGAACTTAGATTATTGTGCGATACTGTCACAAAAAACTTACGATCCTTAAAAGCTTTAGGTCGAGCTAGTGAGGATTGGAATGATATCATAATTTTTTTAATTACAAGTAAGCTAGACACGTCCACATTGCGTGAGTGGGAATCGATTCAATACGCTGATGAATTTCCTAATATGAAAGAAATGTATCAATTTTTAGATAAAAAATGCAAACTCTTAGAAAAAATTTTATTAACTATTCGGGTGCTAGTTCCAAAAACTCTTTTAATATAAAAAAAGCTGTATATGCTAGTATCAATAATTCTACTAGTTGCTATTACTGTAAAAAAACTCATGTTATTTATAAGTGCACAGAATTTTTACATTTAACGCCTAGTGCACAAATAGCAAGTACAAAAAAAAGAGGATTATGTATTAATTGTTTACGCCCAGATCATAAAGAAACAGAATGTACTGACTCAAATTGTAAAATTTGTAAACGGCGTCATAACACTTTACTACATTGCAATAAAACTATAAATAAAAATTTGAATACTAACGCATCTCAAACAATAGAACCGGAAGTATTATTGACAACTGCACATTCATTTAAGAATAATACACAAGTACTCTTTGTGCTGCTAATATTTTAATAAAAAGTGAAAATCAAATGTACGAGTGTAGAGCCTTGTTAGACAACGGTTCTAAGAGTAACTCTATCACTATGACTTTATGCAATAAATTAGGATTGAAAACAAATAAAGTTAATTATTCTATTAGTAGTGTAGGTAAACCAATGCATAAAATTACCGATCAAATTAAAATTGAAATCAAATCAATTTACAATAATTATTCTAGTGTTCTAAGCTGTTTGGTCATAAAAAATATTACTGAAAATTTACCAACTTATACGTTTGACATATCAAATTTTGATATACCTAAAGATATAAAATTGACTGACCCACATTTTAATCAAAGTCGTCCAATTGACATGCTATTAGGTGCGGCAGTATTTTGGGATATCATAAATACTAACCATTTAACTTTAAAGTCCAGTAAAATTAATTTACAAGAAACAAGATTAGGATGGATACTTGGTGGTAATATAATCTTGTATAAAAATTATTCTATTAATAATAAAAATGTTAATTTAAGCGTCGACAATTCGTTAAATGATATGATTGCTAACTTATGGAAAATTAATAATTTTAATGACGATTCTTTAAAAATGACTAAAGGCGAACATATGTCGAAAATCATTATGTAGAACACTATGATCGCGATTTTTCAGGCAGAATAATAGTTTCAATCCCATTTAATGATAACGTAACATTGTTAGGCAATTCAAAAATAAGTGCATTAAATCGATTCTACGTGTTAGAAAAAAGATTAAGCAAAAATCAAACTTTGAAAACTGAATATGATAAATTTATACAAGAATATATCAATTTAGGACATATGATTGAATGTGAAGATCAATCCTGTAATGAATCGGGATATTATTTGCCTCATCATCCTATAATTAAAACTGACAGTTTAACCACTAAGCTACTAGTGGTATTTGACGCTTCAATGAAAACTAGTACGGGGTACTCTTTAAATGATGTTCAATATACGGGACCTAATTTGCAATCTGATTTAGTATCTATTTTGTTGCGGTTTCGACAATATTCGTATGTTCTTACCGCAGACATATCGAAAATGTATAGACAATTATTAGTACAAGAATCACAAAAACATTATCAAAAAATATTTTGGCGTTTTAATTGTGAAGACCGATTAAAATGTTACAAACTGAATACAGTAACATGTGGTACATCCTCAGCACCATTTTTAGCTTTAAGATCGTTAAAACAAGTAGGTTTAGAAAATCAATCACAATGGCCATTAGCGTGTGCAGAAGATTTAGAGAGTTTGATTAAATTACAGTATGATATCTTTAATATTATGTCTCTTTATGCTTTTGAGTTAAGAAAATGGCTTTCAAACAATTCAACTATTTACAAACAATTACAATTTAATAACAATTTAGAAAACAATTTAATACAATTAGGTCCAGAGGAATGCAATAAAATATTAGGTTTGCAGTGGAACGCTTTCAACGATACTTTTCAATTTTCTATTGCTGGTCATGTAAACAAAACAATTACAAAAAGAATTATATTATCCATTGTAAGTCAAATTTTTGACCCTTTAGGATTAATAAGTCCTGTTATAGTTATTGCAAAAATACTTGTACAAAAATTATGGCAATTAAACATTGATTGGGATCATCCCACGCCTAAAATAATTTCTAATGATTGGTTAAAATTTAAAAACGAATTAACAAAAATCCAAGATATAACTATTAAAAGACATGTTGTTATTTCTGAATACGAAAATGTAGAGTTACATGGGTTTTCAGATGCATCTGAAAAAGCTTACGGGGCATGCGTTTATGTAAAATGTAAAAATAAAAGTAACAAAATTATTTCTAAACTACTAAACGCGAGTTGCGCCTCTAAAACAAATTTCTTTGCCACTATTGGAATTATGTGCTGCTATTTTATTAGTCACTTTAATGAAAAAAGTGATAAATTGTATCACAATACGTTTGGATAAAAATTTTTATTATACAGACAGTACAATAACTTTAGGTTGGATTAATGGACGTGCAAATCAATGGAAAGCTTTTGTAGCTAATCGCGTTTCTAAAATTCAATCTAATAGTGATTGTAATCAGTGGTTCCACGTAAAGTCTACGGACAATCCAGCAGACTTACTATCACGAGGTGTCTATCCTAGTAAACTAATTGATATGTCTTTGTGGTGGTACGGTCCGTTGTTTCTGAAAAATCAAAGTTATAGTTTTTCTGATCGTTTTGTAACTGATGATTTACCAGAAAAACGTTCAAGTACATTATTAACTACAATTTTACAAGATTTTTCAATTTTTTCTAAATACTCACGTTTGACAAAATTACAAAGAATTGTAGCAAGATGTTTTCAATTTTTACATAATTTAAAATATTAAAAAGAAAGAAAAACTGATACATTATCAATTGAGGAAATAAAGCTAGCTTTAACTAGATTACTTTGGCTTTGCCAACAACAGTGCTTTTCTTTAGAGTATTGCAATCTTAGTCATAATAAACCTTTACATGGAAAAAGTAAGTTATTATCTCTCAATCCATTTATTGACGATAATGGTCTTATTCGCGTAGGTGGTCGCTTAGAAAAAGCAAACTTAAACGAAAATCAAAAACATCCGATTGTTCTTCCTAAAAGTCATAATTTAACTTTTTTGATAATGAAAGAAATTCATATAAATGTTATGCACTGTGCACCTCAGCAATTATTATATTTGACACGTGAAAAGTATTGGCCAATTTCTGGTAGAAGCACAGCTAGAAAAATTGTTAAGCAATGTATTAAGTGTTTAAGAAGTCAACCAAAATTATCTAACTCATTAATGGGTAATTTACCAAGTGAAAGAGTTCAACAATATATGCCATTTATTAATGTGGGATTAGACTATGCAGGTCCATTTAATATAAAAGATAAAAAAAGTAGAGGTTGCAAAATAGTTAAATGTTATATATGTATTTGTGTTTGTCTTTCTACAAAAGCTATTCATTTAGACCTTGTAACTAATCTTACAAGTGAATGTTTTTTAAACTGTTTGAAAAGGTTTATAGCTAGAAGGGGTAAACCTAAAAATATTTATCCCGATAATGGTACGACTTTTGTAGGAGCGAACAAGGTTTTATATGAATCATTCAAAGAAGTATCAAATGCTTTAAAAGATACGTTATCTATAGAATATATTGAGTGGCATTTCATTCCTCCACGAGCTCCTAATTTTGGCGGTATTTGGGAAGCAGGCGTAAAAAGTGTAAAATACCATTTAAAACGTGTTTTGGGTGATACAAAATTAATTTATGATGAATTTTATACAATTTTAACACAATTAGAAGCTATTTTAAACTCTCGCCCACTTACACCAATGTCTTCTGACCCAAACGATCCAACACCATTAACACCGTCGCATTTTCTGATTGGAAGAGGTTTGACCACAGTAATAAAACCTAATCTGGAAAACATTAAAATCGGAAGACTCAATCAATATCAGTTACTGCAAACATTAATACAAAATTTTTGGAGACGTTGGCATAAAGAATATTTAAATGAATTACAACAAAGAAAAATTTGGCAACAAACTCAAAAGCAAATAAAAGAAGGTGATTTAGTTGTAGTGAAAGAAGAGAACTCTTTACCATTTCAATGGCCTATGGGCAGAGTAATAAATGTTCACCCTGGTGAAGATGGAATAGTTCGTGTCGTAACAATTAAACTACACAACCGTGAAATAAAACGTTCGGTTACTAAAGTGTGTGTTTTGCCATTAGAATTAAGTAATTAATTGTTTATTAATGTTCATAATTTTATATATTGCTTGTTGTGTTGAACTTAATTGTTTAAGGCGGGCGGCATGTTGCGTCATAGGTGACATGGTTACATGTTATGGGAATTGCTATGCGACAAATATAAGTTTGTTTATAATTAATATAAAATTATATAAAAATGCCAATTCACAATAAATAAGTTTTATAAAAAAAAGTATCAATTACAATATTAAAAATACAGTCCATTACTACAATATACAATATAAAATTATCTATTCTGTCAAGTAACATATTTGTTACTTTTTTTATTACATAATTCACATTGCTTCTAAAATTTAGATTCTGATCTATAACTACTCCTAGATATTCAATTTATGTTCAACCTGTTCTAATTCTATATTTTCAATTTCTCTTTTGACATTATTATTGGATATTACCATGGTCTTACTTTTCAACACATTCAATTTCAATTTGTTTGATTATAATCAATTTGCAATAATTGCTAATTCTGAGTTTACTTTTGTAATAGCTGAATGTACATTTTTATCAGTAATTGATACAAGGGCATCGTCTGCAAACAAATTAATATTACAGCACTTCAGATTAAGTTCTAAATAATTAATATAAAATAACAAAAGCAATGGCTCTAAGACGGATCCTTGAGGTACACCTAAGTTATTCTGAATTGGTACAGATTCGTAATTTTGGTACGTAGTGGTCTGCGTGCTAGATTCCAAGTAAGTTTCGAACCATTTAAGTTCGGTGTTTCTTATTCCATACTGGTAAAGCCTATTTATAAGTCTTTCTCTGTCGGTAGTTTCAAAGACTCTTGTATAGTCTAAGAACACTGCTACTACACTATTACTCACGTCAATTTCAGATTTTTCGTAGGCACGAGATTTTGTGCTCACACGTGTGTTTACTTTGAAAACCTGAATATATTAGTTTGTTCCAGAAAGCACTGTAATTGTCCTTTAACAACCGATTCTAATATTTGGTCGTACACTGATAATATATTGATATGTCGAAATTCTTCACATCTTTTTATATTTTTCATTTTAGGTGTAGGTTTGATTTTTGATTGCGTTCAACATTTAGAAAACTTTCCGCTTATTAAAGATTTGTTTATTAGCTCTACCATTGCATTACCAATTTCTAACTGTTTTTGCGTTGGTTAAACTAACGCTTCCAAAAGTGTTGTTGGAGTTTTTGAATATGCTGGTGTTTACTCAGCCTGTTGTTAACCGTGTCGATAAGATTGTGCTCAAGCAAAGCAGTAAGCTTTCTTCCAACAAGGAAATGTGCTGGAGTTAATGGATCAAGGTCGATAGTATCAGTAGTAAGGGAGGATAAAGGACGGGAATTTAATACAGCCTCAATTTGTGCAAGCAACGTGTAGTACTATTGAAATGTCAAAAAGGTGTTTGCAACAACTCGTTTTAAATGGTGTTTTACAGATTTCACACCCGCTTCCCACTGTCCTCCAAAGTGAGGTAAACGCGGTGGGATGAAATGCCAGGAAGTATTGACAATAGCTGCTGAATCTTTAATGTGATTTTGAATTAATTTATTTTATAAAAATGAATCCAATTCAGCCTTTGCACCAACAAAATTCTTTTCGTTATCGGAGTAAATGTTTGAGGGTTATCCCCTTTGGGCTGCGAATCTCTTTAAAGCTACTAAAAAAGTTTCAGTAGTGAGGTCACATACCAGTTCTAAATGAACCGCCGTTGTGCTACAGCACACGAAGATACAAATGTATGGTTTTATTAGTTTTGAGCCAGGCCCATTCTTGTTTTTTATCATTACTGGCCTTGCATAGTCCACACCGCTGTTATAAAAGGGCGGGATCTCAGTGGTGCGATTTTTAAAAAGATTTCCCATGAGTGGGTTGAATGACTTAGTATTGGCACGAAACCATTTTATACAGTCATAAACTACGTTTCGCATCATGCTTCTGGCAGAGGTAGGCCAGTATTTATCTCTTAGAAATAAAAGTAATTGATCAGCACCACAATTTAGTAGCAGATTAATTAATTTTGTTAACCAATGCGAAGGTGAAAGTATAATGGGGTCATAATTGAAACTTGAATTGAGTCCTGGATACGATCACCTAGCCGTAAAATGCCTTGGTCATCTAGGAACGGATTGAGAGCCAATAAAGAACTCTGGAGTTTAATTGTTGATCTTCGTTTAAAAGTTTAATTTTGCTAATAAAGGTTTCACGTTGTGCAAGTTTTATTAAGCAGAGTAAAGCATTTTACCTTTTCTCCACAGTTAAACACTGGTTTATGTTGCGTTTACCTCGATTTTTATATGATTAATCGGTAAAAGTAAGCTGCGACCTGTTGCAACTTGAAAAAGGATGGAAATTTTGAAAATCTATTTAATAGCTGTGGATGAATAGCTACATGGGAGAAGACGCAAATCTCTTAATCATTTTCAAAGCAGTTTGGTTAAGTTGACCAAGATGCTGAATTGCCCATTAACCAAGTGGGCCATTGCCACCAGAAATTAGCGTTTTTAAGATCTCGAGGTGACACGCCACGCAAAAGTAAACCTGCGGGATTGTCGTTTGTCGGAATGTGGCTCCAGTTTTTACTGTTACTAATGGCTTGAATTTACGCTACTCTGTTGGCTACAAATACTTTCCAACGCTTGGGTGCGTATCGTATCCAATTTAAAGTAATTATGGAATCCCACTAATAAAAGAAATTAGTAAAGGTGCATTTTAAAGTCAAAGTCACCTTTTGCATTAATCGAGCCAAATGTACTGCCGCGCATAATTCAAGGCGCGGTAAGCTTACACTTTTTAAAAGTGCTACGCGAGACTTAGCGCATAATATGTGTACTTGAGTGATACCGTTCGAATCGGAAAATTTAATGTACACGCATGCCTCATATGCAGCTTGTGAAGCATCGAAAAAACCGTGAAGCACGATTGTCGTAAGGTTTTTGACAAATGCGTAACGAAGAATGTTTATTTACTTAAGGAGGTGCAATTTATTGCGGAATAATAACCATTTGGTGTGTAAACTTAGTGGAACGCTTTCGTCCCACGACAGTTTTTCTTGAAACAAAAGTTGTAAGATTAATTTTGCCTGAACGATTACCGGAGTCAAAAGCCCTCGTGGATCAAAGATTTGAGCAACAGTGGACAAAATCGAGCTGTTGGTCATCTTAGAATCATTTGAAGGCTCACGTATGTGATAGATACTGAAATTTGTCGGCGTTGGGAGTCTACAGAATCCCAAGAGTGCGTGTTTCTTCATTTTGAGATAAGAGAGCGTTAAACGTGGGAGAATTTGTCTCATTAATGTGAGAAATTGTATCTTGAGAATTAAATGTCCATTTTCGAAGAAGAGACCCGGCAGAATTTAGAATTTGGGATATTTCTGACTGTAGTTGTAGCGTGATATCCAAATCATTACTACCCGATAAAAGGTCATCCACGTAGAAATCATTTAATACGACGCCGGCTGCGGCTGGAAACTTGTGCCAATGCTATAAAGCTGGCTGTTTTAAGCATCTTGTGGAAAGAAATGACGCTGACGCTGTGCCGTAAGTGACCGTATTTAGTTGGTAGCAGGTAACCTCAGCGTTGGAATTTCTTTACCAAAGTATTAACTGGAAGTTGCGTTGATTGGGCTCAACTAAGATCTGACGGTACATTTTTTCGATGTCCGCAGTATTAACGTAAGTATGTTTGCGGAATTGCAACAGGATAGAAAATAAGTCGTTTTGTACGACTGGACCGACATGTTGAGTTTCGTTTAAAGAAATTCCCTAAATCGTCTTCGCGGACGCGTCAAAAACACCGCTCTTCTTGGTAGTGGTAATTGATTCGATTACCGCATGATGTGGCAAATAGAAATATGGCTTAATAGAATGACGGATTTCTTGCACACAAGTCAATGTTTAGAATGAATCGGCCGGTTTGATCGCAAGTTGTGGTTTGAGAAAAATGTGTTTCACACTATTGTTCATCTGCAGAATTGGTATAGTAACAATTTGCAAAATCTTCTAATTCCCAGAACCTTTCTAGTTGGTTTTTAGACATTAACGTTATTTGAAATATTGTAGGGATCCTTCAAGAAGCAATCCTACTTTAGTTTTTTGTAACACGGGTTTGCCTGGACTTAATTTATGTTGCCCGACAAAAAGCAAATCCTAAAAGATGTCGGCGCTTAGAAGTATATCTATTTTGTTTCTAATGTGCGGTTTAGAGTCGGCTAGCTGAATGTGAAAAGGTATTTGTAACGTTTGCAAATCAAAAGACTTTGGTGGTAAGTGAGTGATCCGTTATGTGTTCATGTACAAGACATGATATTGTCGCATTGTATGAATTAACGCATGAGTGGAATGAAATTTGAGTGCTAAAATGTACGCTTGATTCGGACCCACTGATTCTTGAGATTTTAAAGTTGTATTTAGATTTTGGCAGCCCTAATTTAACGCAAAGTTCGCGGGTGATGAAATTTATTTGCGAGCCTGTGTCTAGCAAGGCTCTGCATTTATAAACGACACCATTGCTGTCGGTGACTAAAATACATGCCGTAAAAAAATTGTTTGATAAGAATGGTTATTGGTGGGTAACATTGATTGCGATGTATACGAGACTGGCAATAAAATGTCATTTTCTACCTCGGTAGCGTGATTGACTAGAGCTTGACTTGTAGTGTTTTCAGAATGGCTAGGAGGATTACAAATTCCATTTTTACTATCTGATGCAATTACGTTAGAATGAACATTTTGCGGGCTAGAATAATCAATGTAGAGCTAAGTGTTGTGTTTTTTGCTGCATTTTCTGCAAGACCCTAAAGTGAACGATTGATGCGAATGATTTTTTCTGAAGCAATTTAAACAAAGCCGGAGTTGCTTTATCCTTGCAATCCGCTGATTGGTATTTAATTTAAGGAAAGCATCACAATTAAAAATAGTATGCTCCTGTTTACAATGAATGCACGATTATATGGTCGAGAAAACGTAAGCCCTTTGATTGATACCCTTCTGATGTCGGTTATGATTATTGTTATTGGATAAACCTTGACTAAACTTCTTGGCTTCAAAAAATCCTAACATATTGCAACGCTTGTCAATAAAGTCTACAAATGCCTGAAAGGTGTCCCTTTTGAAATTTGATTCCTAGTCTTGCCTGGTGGTCAGGATTAATTTTGAACTGTAATTTTGAATGTAAATTAATAGAGTGTCAGCTGTAGGCTGTTCGTATTGTTTAAGCATATGAATGATTTTTAGCAGTTCATCTAGAAATAATTGTAATTGTGAATGTGTATCTCGTTTGATAACTTTTAAATTAAATAATGCCCTAATATTGTTGTTTACAGCGAGTTTTTTGTTTTTATATTTTTTAGTTAAAATGTTCGAAGCAGCGATATAATTTTCATCAGAAATTTTTAATTTTTTTATTTTCTGAGCTGCTTCGCCTTTTAACGAACTACTTAAATGATAAAATCGTTGAACATTGTTTAATTTCGGATTGTCATTGATTATTGCATTGAACGCGTCGCGAAATTCTATCCAGTCTTTGATTTTATCACTAAAGATCGGAAGTTCAATATTGGGCATGGGCAGGTTGATGTCAATGTCACTGTTGTTACTAATGGGTTCATTCCCATCAGCTCTCGCAATAGGGCCAGGCACCGAATGTTGATTGATAAAATATGAGGCCTTAGAAGTTAATTGACAGTATGCGTTTTCTAAAGATTCTTGCTCAGTATCGTGACAATCATCGTTATCTAATTGTTTGATTTGAAAATGTAGCTCCTCATAATCTTCATTTATGGTTTTGATACTTTGAAATCTGTTACTGAGTTCGATTATATCGTCTGACTTTACTGGATTGGTTTCAGAAATTTTACCAAAAAATGTTTTAGAACGAGTTAACCGTGATTTAAGTTGACTTCTTTGCAATTTCAATGCTTTCATTATAATTTACAATAAATACAAATTAAGACAGTATTAAAGGAAAGTAATTAGCTAGCTAAGTATAGTTTAAATGGTAATGTTAAGTGGAGAAAGAATTACTTTGCCGCAAATAATCCGTTTAATGTTGATGGAATGTTGCCCTTTACTTGTTGCGATGCACATATAATGCTGGTAACGATATTGATGTAACTTTTATGCACTTCGCACTGCTTGAACCGCACTTATAGTAAATTATTTTGATTATGAAAATGTGGTGAAATGCAATGGTGCACTTGAATGAATTTTAATTAATGCCGTTTGCCGGAACACGAAGCGGCTCGAAGGACCAATGTTTTTGCGTTGGTTAAAAACTAACGCGGTTTGTGCAGATGCACAAGTCTGTCTCTTTCGTTTTGGAGATTACTCAAGTTTATTGTAAACCACGTGTTACTTGTTCGTGTTTTTTATAGTTTTTTTTATAACTAAGTCATTTACTGCATAACTAAGCGTTTAAACTATGTCATTAACTATTTGATCTATCTGTCAATTTTGCACTTTCCAATTGTGATGGCTCAGTAGATTAAGTAGATTTTGTTGTAAATATTTTTTGTAGCAATTTATTGTTTTTCTTTTGCAATTCTTTCTATTTTCAGTTTTCGTTTAAATACAGCACAGTCTTGAATCCATACAGAATGGTTAATGTCTAATTTCATTTTTAACTTTTCGGCCATTTGAATACAATTCGAACATTTGAGATTTTCTTCTCCATCAACAGTAGATTCTTGCAACCTATGTGAACTAACACATTTTGTACAGGCTTTTTGTGCTTTACACTTTGAGGCTTTATGGTTAAATCCATTACATCGATAGCGTCTTCTGATTTCAATAGCATCATAAACTATGCCTAACTACGTTTATCTTGTTTTCTTTCATTATAGTCCGATACGCGTACGCATTTACTTCTGCATAAGCTATGCAACTTTTTCGATTCCTACTTTTTTTTGTGTGTACAATCTTTAAAGACAATTTCTCCAAATTTAGAAGACTGCATTGTGATTTTTTTCTCGATTTTTTTCAGTGACAAATTTTCAGACAATCCAACTATTTTTATTCTTGGTAACTTGGTAACTTTGTATCCACACTTTTCTGTTCTAAGTTTTTAGGTTTTAATATTAAAGCTGATTTATGTTTTTTTAATGTCAATTTATCCTCATGTGTTGATTGCGATCGTTCTTCAATTATTTCAGTTACATCACTTTTTAATTTATTTTGACTATACTTGGTATAATTGGTTGATTTCTATTGACAGTCTTCTCATTCTGCTTATGAACCTCATCTTTCAGATGTTTTATTGTTTTCATACCATCCAAAATAATTTCTATCTACACAGTGTTCACAAAACCAACCAAAATTACGTTTAGCTATCAATAGATCGTATTCGCCGGTAGTAATGTTACCACATTTGTAATGATACATCCTATCACAAATCCATGCACAATTAACAATTTTATCACTTTTCAGTAACTCAACATTACATTTTGCAAAACTTGCTGCTTTCGACATTTTTTATAGTTTACTATAGTAATGTCCTTTAAGGCTTTACCAGTTTTTAATTTTTAACTGAATTTAGTCACTATTTACAGAGCACACGTAAACACGTCCGCACTCCGCGCGATACAACTCGCTAATTGAGTACTTGAATCGCATTGTGTTTTTAATTAAAAGCTTTGTAATAAAAAAAAATATTTTTGATTAAGTTTAAAACTAAGCCTTGTTAAGATCAAATTTCATCTTGTTAAAAAAAGTACAATTATTTGAAACAATATTGTTAATGTGTACGCAGTCGTTTTTAATGGTAACATGCTAACATCAATTATTCTTGCAAATTGTAATCAAAAGTCAAGTCTACATTAAGAGAAAAAAAATTAACAACGCGTTTTCAATTTATGTTTGCAATTGTGTTTGTGCAATGAGAATAAAATTTAAATGACTGAACAAATGGGATGGTGGTGTTAAATCGTGTTCATATACAGCAATTAGTGCAATTAACTAACGTTGGTTATACCACGCTATATTAACAGCTCTCCAACTATCCCTTTATCGGTATAAATTCACAGCTATAATAAGATAATATTTTATACATTATATTAAAATTATGGTTAAACAAATTACTTACTTTTAATGTCGTCGAATTGCTCGCAACAAGTATTTAAATTTTGAAATTACTTGTGCGAAAGTTTTGGTTAAGTTTTAGCTTCAACGAATCATAATGGAAACTCGAGATAAACATAAATAATACACAACAGTACGAGTGGTTTGCCACTCGAAACAATTCATTATCTAGATTGACCTAAATTTGCATAATTCAATATCAGCCAACAAATTTTATTGATGCTCACTATTGTATCCAATGTAAGTTTACAACCAATGGAAAAATCTTGAATTCTGCATATTTTGTTTAGCTCGGTTTCTCTATTTTAATCAGAGAACTTTAGTGTAGAGAATGTGGAGATAACTTTTGAATAAATTTCTTAGAAAATAGTTTCTACTAACACTTTAATTAATTTGAAGTTACTTTCATGATATGCACAGTTATGAACTTGCTTTGGTCAGCGAGCATAGCCGCGCCTTCATGTATATTTGGTGTTGCAAGCACAGAAACAACTTTGCTATGTAAACTTTATAAAGTTGGTAACCAGAAGTCAGTATGCTCTAGGGTATGGATATTACATACTTTTGCTTCAATGTAGCATATGCTTGAAACTAGAACTTAAATTAATTGCATTCAATTAAATAACGTCTTATGCATCAACGTTGAATTAAACTTCGAATATGATGAAGCAAAGACTTGAAATGTTTTAGAATAGTAAATCTAACTAAACTTTGGTTTAATTAAAGATAATTAAATTTAAAATTGTTTTTAGTGCAACTTTGATTACAGTATGAAAGAAAGTAAAAATAGAACGCATTAAATTTCTTAACGTTAAACCAAATTAAATTATGATTATATTGTATGTTGGTTAGCTTAATTTAAAACTTGAAAAAGGACAAATATAAATCCAATTAAAAATAATTATATTTTACTGCAACGATGAATTTGGAGTAAGCGTTACTGTAAAAACAAAAATCGTTTTCAAATAACATTTTTACAATTAAATTGTGGTATAACGAAAATGTATTTAAAATTTTTATTATTAAAAATACGTTCGTAATTTTTTTGTAATTTAAAAAAAAAAGTTTAACATTTATTTACATATTTATACTTTTATGTTTATATTTAAATAAAGTTTAGAGCTAATTTTAGAAAATAATTAAAGTTAATGCAGTATAACTAATTTAGGAATCGTTTTTTAACATCATTATTATTCAAAACGTTGCTATTAAAAAACATTCTTTTTTGGTAAAACTAAGTCAATTAATGTTAGATTTTATTAAATTTTATTAAATATTGAAGTAAACTTATATATTTTTTTGTTTTGTTTTTTCCCAATCTTATTGTGTCCAAACAATAATAATTTTTAGAATTAACTTTACATCTCGGGTCACTGCATTATTTTTTATATTTTTTATGTGTTTTTGATTTTTTTTTGATTACGAATGTGTTACTTAAGAAATGGTAGAGGAGATTCGGGTATTATGGAATACCATTTATATTTCTACATGAAATTCGCAAAAAAAATATTTTTTAAGGTAAGTTGTATATTATGTTCCTCCTTAATTGTAGAAGAAGTTTAATAAACAACTAGTGTAGTATTATTATTTGATTTAAATAAAATTTTAAATAGGATACACGCTTAATGATTATGACAGTTTTTTTACCTACTACACTTCTGTCAACTATATATGCGATGTTGCCAAAACTCTTTTTTTAACTTAAATTTATACCATTATTATTTAACACACCTCCTTAATGGTTAAATTTATGCATTCTAGTTTAATACAAATAAACACAACATATCTCTAACAATCCAAATAATCTAAACCTAAACTCTTACAGAACTCTCAAAATAACTGTTTGCCTAAAGGCTTTGTAAACATGTCGATAATTTGCCTTTCGGTATTCAAAAATTCAACCGCTTTTCTTTCTGTTTAATCTTGTCACGAACAAAATGGTATCTGATATCTATGTGCTTTAATCTTTTGTGAAACTCAGGATTCTTTAAAACTCTTATAGCAGATTGATTATCTTCATACAACGTTACATAAACAAAAGTATTTGTTAATCTAAAATCTAATATTAAATATCAAATCCACGAAGCCTCACTAGCTGCCAAACTCAAAGCTATATACTCAGCTTCCGTAGATGACAAAGCAACAGCTGATTGTTTACGTGATGCCCACGACACCGTATTTCCAAACACCTTAAACACATACCCAGTTGACTTCCTATCCACACCGTCTCCTGTCTAATCTGAATCTGAGTATCCCGAATACACTTATTATTGATTTTTGAACCCCGAAACACCAGACTATAAGCTAAAGTACCCTGTACGTAACGTAACACTCTCTTCAGACATTTCCATAACTCATAACTAGCACATGTTTGGTATCTACTTAAAATGCTAATTGAAATACGCAGATCAGGTCTTGTACATAACATTGCATACATCAGTGACCTAATCAATGCTCTACATTTTTGTTCAATTTCTAAATTTTTCAGAACTTTCATGTTTTAATATTTTATGTTCAAAATTCAAATCCATTGGTGTACTAATCGGTTTACAATATTATCAAAATGTTCTTTAAATATACTGACTGATTTATAGAAATTTCATTCTTTGCTACATTTTGATTAATAAACATTCCTAAGAAATACTTTACTTTACCCAAATCTGTCATTTTAAAGTTTTCATGCAAAATTTCTTTAACCCTTTGTGTACCTCTGCTTCATTTGTTCCTGCCAATAACACATCATCAACATAAAGTAACACATACATTTTACAGTTATCTGTTACCTTAACATATAAACAATATTCATATTCTGACCTCATAAAATGCAATTTAAGCATAAGTAAATTAAAAGTATCATTCCATTTCTTTGGGGAACATTTTAAGCCATACGATTTACTTAGTTTGGATGTAGTCCCTTCTTTTTCTTTAAAACCCTTTGGTATGTATACTAATAAAAACATCTTCATTTATGTTACCATTTAAGAACGCACTACAAACATCTAATGATAAATAGTAATTTGTAACTGATTACACACAGACAAATATATTCTAACAGATGATAATTTTGCAACAGAGCTGTAAATATCTAGATTTGACATACCCATTTGTTGGAAACCTCCTGCAACTAACCTAGCTTTATATGCTACCACATTACCACCTTCATCTCTTTTGCGTTTGAAAACCCGTTTACACTCAATGACCTTTAAACCATTCTTATCTTCAGCTTCTATCCATGTATTGTTTTCTTCTAACGCTTTTGCTTCAGTTTCCATTGCTTGTACCCATTTTTCTGACTCATTATTTGAAACAGCTTCGTCATAGGTTTTTGGTTCTTCCTTATCTTCATATACACTTAAAAAACTTGTTTCATAATCTTCTAGTTTACTTGGAAACTTTATGGACTGGCTTAGATTATACTTTGTATTATTTCTCTCATCTAGCACTTTGGAAGTACGTGTCGGATTGTGTTTCTGTCGTAAAATGAATTTCGATTAATTTATACCGGTCGTAAGCTTCACGTCAAGATCTACGGCGGTTTTAAAATTTTACTTGCGGTATTTAACTTGCTACCGTTTATTGTATTGCGGCAGCGTAAATTAATCTAGTAAAAGCATATCTGCTTCCAGAGTATATTTTAGACGTGCTTTAGCACTGTGATTTAAATTGTTTTGTTCTTATGTATATTTAATTTGTACCAGTGCCGTAACAGTCGATACTCATCTTTTATCTTCAATGAAATGGCTCTTAATAAATAATTGTTATTAATTTTGAGTATCTTGGAATTTGGGAATGTACTTTAGGGGACTGGGGGTCTAGTATCTCTTTTTCTCCTGCCTAGACATCCTACGTTCTATTAAATTGCGAGAAAAGTTGGCGCAATTGGGCATTTAGCTTACATAAGAATATTTTCTTTACTTCGATCTTTAACCTACGACCATCTGCGGCGAGGCTAGCGGAAAGGTAAGCGAAACATCTCAGTGCAATAAATTCTTTTTCTCCACCTTCCCCATTGGAACCTGGCACATTAAAACGGCAAAAAATCATCAGCATGACACATTTTTACAAAATGTCGTGCTGAGTCTGATTATTAGAAATTTATTAAAAATTGTTAATTGCCAAAATAGCGATCTAAAATTACACATATATATGTACTTAACTTAACCAGAACTATTCAGAACTCTTCTCAAAAATAGTAATATTCAACGTCGTGTTAGATTAGCGAAGTTAGCACGAATTTACAATTTCGTTTTTTTAAATTAAGAAATGCGGAATTTGTTTTAATTTTTATCAGGAACCGTAGAACTATGAATTTTGCTATTGGAATGTTTATTTTTTTTTGTATTTATAGAATATCGTGACAGACATTGTGTATTTACAGTATTTTTTTATAAATACGAAAGCAGTAAATCTGTTTGAACAATGTTTTACTATACCGTATACTATTTTATGTTAGGACAATAAAGTTGGCGGGTAAACTGAGAAAAAAAAACACGAAAAAGAAATTTGGGAAACCTTGATCTGAAGTATAAAGTTTAGAATTTTAGCACTACTTCAAAATGTGAAATTAAATTTTGTTAAGTGTTTTTATAAATTGATTTTTAAAAAAAGCACGAATCCACCCAGGAAGCACACTGACGCCATATGACGACATTGACACGTCTTAATGACGTTTCGTACGTAATTTTGACGTCAATAAAACGTAACGTGCTGCCTAGGCACTTAAGCGTTTCGTAGGTATCACTAGGTAGCTATGTACGTGACTGTTCTTTCTGATCTTGAGTATTTTACATGATCAGCTTATGGCAGTAAATAGTTTTTTCTTATCGCATAGATGACTACGTCATTGCCGCGAGAAAGTGTTCTTTCAGAGGGAGTGATATTGGTAGCCAAGTTTTAGACCGATTTACGGACTAGTCTAAGAAACTAGAAAGTAGTTAGTTACTCTTCAGTGCTTGCAATCTGTTAAGTGTTCTTTCACTTTAGCTTTAATTAAGCGTCTTTTTTGTCTTAAGCATTAAGTTATATAGAGCAGACAGAACGATAGAGTGTGGTTATTTTTCGTAATCGATCAGGGTCTATTCTGTTCACATCTAGCATGGTTAGCATATTTCACAACTTGGAACTCTATCTCTTAATGTTTTCTAGTTATTGTTCTTATTGTTTTTATTCTTTTTGTTTATAGTTGTCTTGTTGTAGTGGTGTTGACTCAAGTTTCCACTGTATGTGAGTATCAGTCTCACTGCACTTTTATATATTTTGTCGTTTGTTTTGTTTCTAGTTTGTTTGTATTATACTTGTAAACTTTCTTTGTTCTATGTTTACATATTTTTATTTTTTCTGTAAACCACGGCGTTTTTCTCTTTGTGTGAGTAACAATTGTTCTTGTCCTGCAATTTTTAGTGTTGCTTTTTTTGTCTCTGCAGTTGTCTGTGCAGTTTTTGGTACTTTTAAGCTTATTATGCTGTTCTGTGTTATGTTGGGATTTTTATTTCTGACCTTCGTTATTCTGAGTTTGCACAAAACTAGGCTGTGGTTATTACCAACGTTTGCGAAAGTGAATGTTCTTACATCTAAAAGGCGTTTTTGATGTAAAAATCAAAACAAGATCGTCTAGCACTGAAGATTTTTGCTGTTTTTAATCTCCGTTCCTACGAGATGGCGTTTAGCCTCAGATTTATTAATAGTATTCCAGTGCTGAGGAGTCCAAATACGACGAAACAGCTGCCCATTGGTCTCTAAGACGGTTTCTGCAATTATATAAACAAATTTTTGCACTTGCATAGTAGAGTTAGAAATATTATGCCGCGTATAATTCAAATACATTTTTTGAAATACGCGGTTGTAATATTTACTATCTAACTAACAACTTCATAGTTTCCTATATGTGTTTATATTTTTTGTTGTGCTAAGGCAAAGTGTTGTTTTTTTTTTAAATCGGAAGTCACTGTTATTGTTTGTTTTTATTTTATTAAGCCGTTGTTTTACTTTATCAATTATGCTATTACCTATTCGAACAAAATAGGCAGCTACTGCTCAAAACATTAAAAGGTATTTTACTACAACGCTATTACGTAATTTTTTTATGCAGTGTTTTTTTCCATAGCCATTTTTGATTACTTGTTTATACAATTTTTGGTAGATATAATTTTAAAACAGAAACTGCCGGTAATAATATTTATCTACGACGAATTAAAAATTCTTAATCTCTTCGAAATTATCAAGTAACATTTATCTAAAATACAGGATTTTAGTTCAATTAAAGATCGCTTTATTTCTGGATTCACTTTTTTTATGACTATATTTTCAGGTTTTTATCTTAAATTTAAGATGGTTTTTGTTGACATAGTAAAGTTGTAAAGTGCTGTAGTTCGTATATTACCAAGATTTTATAGCATTATAGTATTTAACAAAATCGTGCTATAACTATTACCAAATCTTCATTATTGAAAATTGTAAAAAAAATTATTGTTTCACTTTATAGGAACAATGGTTTTGTGTATATTGATTGCCCTTGGTGTTACAATGTTTAAAAAAAGAGAGATCCTTAATAATTTGTTATATTGTAAATAAAAAATAAGTTTTTTTTATTATGAATGTTTGGACAGGTGGCAATTCGTTTTGGGTCCATGGCCGGTGCTCTATGTCAAATTTAAATTTTTGTAGTAAAAGAGACCATATTGTCAGTTTGCTCGTAGTGTCGGTTTGCAGCACAAACGGATAGCGAAAATCAAGTCGGCTAGGGTCCAATGGCCTGGTGATGGCGTCCTTTAATTGCTGAAATGCGGTATATAAAAAGTTTGTGCAAGTTTTCAGGAGCTCGTTTAGCAATGCTTGTAGTCGAGCGCAGTGCGGGAGGTAATCGCGTAACCAGTTGGACAGGCCCAAAAAACTACGTAACTCCTTGGCGACTGCGAGGTCGTTCAGCTGCAGCGATTGTTTGCACGTGCTCTGGCAGCGGAGCGTTTCCTGTTGGTGTAATTACGTGATCCAAGTAGTTAAGCGTAGTGGTGCCAAACGTACATTTTTCGGCGGCGATACGAAGTTGGCTCAAACACCAACCGCAGATGCTCCATGTGTTCTTCTTCCGTGTCTGAGTAGATGACTATGTCGTCTAAGTAGGCTAATACGCAGTTCCTTAGATAACCGGGGAATACTTCTTGAGTCATTCACCTTTTGAAACTGGCGTTTTTCAGGCCAAATTGCATTACTCGAAATTGGTAGGTGGCGCCGTGTGTCGAAATAGCCGCTTAAATCCTTCGTCTATGGGAATCTGCCTATAACAACTCTTTAAGCCCAGATCGCGTAGAGGGTTGTGGATAATTGGAGCGTCAAAGCATTGAAACGTCTGTAATCCATACAGAAACAAGGCGTGCCGTTTTTTCTTATATTATTACCACTGGTGAGTAATAATTGGAGTTACTGGGCTCTATGATTCCATTTTCCAACATAGCTTTCACTTCTCTGGCACTAACGGTCTTCTTTGCAGTTGTGCAACGGTATGGTGGCAGTCAAAATGGTCGCTCATCTTTCAGTCCAATCATGTGTCAAGTGGTGGTAGTAGTGGTTTGTGAGCTATCGATAGCAAAAACGGTCACAAAGTATTTTAATAGTTGGTCGAGATGAGGTTGGAGTTCTGGCAAGAACGCGTGAGAGGTTGTATAGCTGCACAGGAAATGAAACGGTCGCGTTCCGGATCTGCATTAGTACACGGCGGTGTACCCCATAGTGAGTGCAGCTGCGATCGAACTCCATTACCGTTTTTTGTTCCCGTAACCATCCTTGACCAAGTATTAGGAAGTGAACTTCTTCCTCTTGTTTTTGGATGTCGAGTAATATGCTAGTTTCGCCGACAATTTAGAGAAACGTGCGTGGTGCCGCAATTACGTATTTTTGTGCTGTCGGATATATGCTGTCAGAAACGTTCGCTTTTCTAATAAAATTGTGTGTAGATCCAGTGTTAAGGAGAGACGCCATTGTTTGGTTTATTGACTGTAATCATTGTTATGGAATGGAGGCTGCCAGCAACGATGTTGTTTAGGACCGGTTGTAGCTGGTGTAATTTTGTTATTCCCTTGCTTGCGACCAAAAAAATGCGCGCGGAGTTGGGCTTTTACTTGCTGGTTGTTGTATTCTTCTAACAGCATGTTTTTAAAATTTTGAATGCAAATTCGGCGAAACTTTTTTACCATCGGGCAACTTCTGCTTGTAAACATTTGGTGGTGGTTGCAAGTGCCTTTTCTAAAGTGTTTGTTTTTTGTATGTATTCTTCTCTCGGGGAAAAAATTTTTTAGGTCTTCAAGAAGTTCGCCACTGAATGTTGGTGGATCGGATTAGAGCTGGGTTGCCATTTGCAACTGTCGGATTAGATCTTATGAAAAACTTTGTTTTACTTCTTTTTGGGCGCCACTGGATATTGTTTTCTTGAACATTTTCCTCTCTTTGTTCACTACCATTTTCTTGAACTTCTTCAATGTCATTTTCTTGAACTTCATTAACCATATCTTCCATAGTTTTGACTTCAATGCTCTTCATTTCTCGCAAACTAGTTTCATCCTGTTTCTTCATAGGCATCTCTCTTTTCTGGAAGAAAAATAACATATTTTATGTATTCAACTTTATTCTTATTTGAAAAGAATATTCTAAAACCTTTAACATCTTCTCCATATCCTACGAAAGTACCTTCTTGATTCTTTGGATCCCACTTTAAACGTGTTTCTTTCGGTGTATGCACTGAAACCCCATTACTAAAAACTTTTAATTCACTTAAAGATGCTGATTTTTCATACCATACTTCATACGGAGATGTATTTTCCACTGAACTTCTATTTAGTACAAAAGCTGCAGTGTTTATTGCTTCTGCCCATACATTTTTGTTCATATTATGTATCATAGATCTCGCGACTTCTACTAGAATTCTAATTTCTCTCTCAGCCCTTCCATTTTGTTGCGAAGTATATACGACAGACCTCTGATGAGTAATTCCATGACTTTTCAGTAGCGTCTTTACTTCAGAATTTAGAAATTCTAAACCATTATCTCACCTAAATATTTTTTTTTGTCAGTCTCCCTTTCAGCTTTTATAATAAAATTTTCAATATTACTTTTAACTTGAGACTTGTGTTTTATAAAATAAACTTTGCGATATGATGAGTAGTCATCTTTGATCACAAGCAGATATCTTGATTCACCTAAAGATGGTGTTTTCATCGGTCCACAAACGTCAGCATGCACCGAACTCAAAACTTCACTTGCCCACGAATCGCTTCTTTTAAAAGGTTTTTTACGTTGTTTTCCTGCTAGACATTTTTCACACACAAAATTTTTACTATCATCAACGAACTTAATGTTTTTACTTATTAAAATGTCTTTTACATGTCTTAAATTCCGGTGAACTAACCGTTCATGCCACGTACTTAAAGTTTTAATTTTCTCTACTAAATCACAATCCAAAGTGGTTCGATTTGAAACTAATTTACTTTGTTTATCCTTTGATGCTTCATATTGATTTTGTTTTCCTTTACTATACTGAAAATTATTTATCGGAGTAAACTTCATTTTGTACAGTTTATTTTGTCGTACTGGAAGTGCTCGCACTTTTCCATTTGCATCAATAAATTTGCATTCCTCGCTGTTTGAGATCATCGAATAACCTTTATCCAAAGCACAATCAACCGAGAATAAATTAAACTTTAATTCCGGCACATTCGATAAAGTAGTTTTTATAAATTTTTCACCATTAAAAGACTTTAATGTTACCTATTCCATTCCTTTAACGCCAAGTACAGTTCCATCTCCAATTTTAACCTTAGCAGCACTTTGTTTTTCAGCAAGATTTTTAAACACACTTTTGTCCCAACACATATGCTGACTTATACCTGTGTCTAAACACCAGTCATTCGACGACAGCTTTACTGAACTTCCTACAAATGCATTAATTGTGGGTGATTTATCTCGTGTTTTTCTTTTCTTCTCTTTTCTTATTAAACCAGCACTCATCTGCTTTATGTCCATTCTTCTTGCAAAAGGAACATTTCTTTATTTCTTTTTTCTTGTAACAGTTTTTGGCTAAACGCCCTGTCTTTTGACAATTGTAACATTTAACTCCAACCCCTTTTCATGAGTTTCTTGTTTTTTGAACCTATTACAATTACAAATCTTGATGTCAATTCCTCCAGGGTTTGCTTTTCCGTTGGTACAGACTCCCACGCAAACCTGAAGTGCTTAAACTTTTCCGGTAACGCCATAATTATTTTTGTCATTACCATTTTTTCAGAAATTTCTTCGCCTGTCTGCTTTAATTCATTTCTGATCTCTTCAATCTGGGATATATACATTGATACTGAATCATGAGCAAATTCGAGTGTAAAAAATTTTTGTTGCAGTAAATGCACACTCACCACTGACTAATAATAAATAAACATTCAGCATCATTTGCAACAGTTGATTTTTTTCTGATTTAAAATAGGAAATGTTTTCATCTGAAGAATCAGCATAAGATACTTCCTCATCATCTGAAAAGTCTAAAGATGACTGTTTTCTTACAGTTCAAGTCATATTAAACAATATTTTTTGTTACACATTTTTTGGCGGTTTTACTAAATTTGTGTTCTTCAAGCTCTTCCTTATTCGGAGTTGAAGGAGTGGATTGTCAAAATTCTGGAAGCTGTAGGTGACCCTGAGTTTCTAAAATCAGCTTCTACTAGAGCAGTTCTTTGTTTATTTGATTCTGGGTTTGTTGTAAATTGTCTGATCAATATTTGTGTATGATTCGGATAAAAATTGATAATCTGAAAAAAATCAAGACGAGTAGAAAAAATTCCAGTTTGCGCAAAACCTTTAACTGCCCTTTTTCCACTCTGAATTTTTAAACAAGCGTTTTCATATAGCTCGCTGACATCAAATTACCGGTCGCTTATTTTAACGTAAAAAAAGCGTACCTTCTCACTATATTATGTTTTGAGTACCCTCATAACTGTTTTATCCAAACACAATATAGTAATGCACTTTGGCCAACACTATAGCGTTTATATTCTTCCTGTGGGTGTGATGGCCATCCACAACTAACAGCACTGTTTTGGTAACTGATAGTTTCACAATTCGGATAAAATGTTCCAACCACTGTGTGAAAATATGCGTTTGAACTAACGTAATAGTACGCTGGCATTTTTGTGAGGGAAAATCATTAAGGGTGAAACAAATGTTTCATTAGCATTCATACATTAATAATGGTTACTAACGAACCCCTTTCGGCGGAAGTGAGTTTGGCGTTTTCTTGTGAGTGCCAAAACTTTAGGACATTTGCTTTGTACAATACTTAATCCTGTTTCATTTACATTTTAGATTTGATTGCCAGTAAAAAAGCAAAACTAGTAGAAACAAATAATTTTGTCAAGCAAACTAATATAAGATTCTAATCTATTAATATCATCGTTTGTGCCACTTAAGCTTGTTAGTGAAGTGGATAACAATGTTATTTAGCAAAATCCATCGCCTTCATCAGTACGTGTTTGTCGTCCAATTCTTATAAAATTTGTAAAAGAAACTCCTACGAAAACTAGGAGTATAGTAACAGAAATTAAAACTCAAATACTTGCATTTAGACCATTCTCCGTAGTATAAATACAGTAAAATTTTCTATAAAACACACCTTATTTTTTACTGTGATTGATGGTTAAGTGGTCAAGTTTTAACAAATATGCCAGCAAGTGCTACGTGTAATGTATTTCTAGTTAAACTAAAAGATCTTTCACGAGTAAGTAAAAGTCCAGAAAGAGTAGAAACATTCAGGTTTGATCTTTCAACTTTTTATGCCTGGATTGGGTTCATGGCGTTAGTACATAATTTATCCTATATTTTATCGTTTCAAAAATGCTCTGCTATCACCGAAAAAAATAAAAAACTAAAGAGCGATAAAAAGAAACTTATGCAGGGCCGTTTCTGTAACAAATTTGGTTTATTAATTGACCAATCTCGTTAAGTTAGCGCCAACAGCAATGTTAGAAATACTGCAAGAAAATTTTTTGCTCATTTCGCTTGTACACATCCTAAATTACAGGAGTCGATCAGACATTGATAAAAATAGTTTATATTATATTACAAACTATGTCGTGTAGCAGGAAGGTAAATGCAATAAAATTTGGTGAGTACACACGCTCCACAGTTGAACTCTATGTGAAAAAATCCAACTGGTACTATATGCCATCTTCAGTTCAGAAATTTCTTATTCACGGAGAGAACATAATTAGATGTAAAACCGTTCTATTGTAAATTAACGCTTACTTTATTTATAATTATATTTATCGAAAATTGTCATTTTAAAATTTGTGACTTTGTCAGTGACATTTGTATCATTTTAACTATTTTTTTTAAAAGTATATAAGTGTTATATCAATTAATCTAGATGTGGATTTCAACAATGGGGAATATTATATTTATATGAGTAACTCATTTAATTACACACATTAAATCAATTATTTGTCAGTATTCATACCAAATTTCATTACAATCGGTCATGATTACGTAGTTATAGATTTCTGAAAAAAAATTTATTTGGAACCATAGTGCGCCATGGCACCCGGGCGGGAGATGAAGTTGGTGAAAGGGTTTAGTAGTTTATGATTTTGAATCGAGTAAGTTGCAACATTATCTATTGATAAGTTTGGAGGTGATGTTGTACATAATTTTACGGTAAATGTGAAAGTGTTTATGATTGAAGATGTTACGTCTTTAAAGTATGAAAAGTAAGAGGTGTCACGAAAAAAGGTCGCGCGAAAGAATATCGCGCACATTTGATCGCGTGTCAAAAGGTCGCCGATGAAGAAAGGCCGCCGGCGACAAAAGGATGCGGGCAAATGGTCGCGCGAAAAAAGGGCGCGTAGGAAAATATATCTTTTGGTTTATACTGAAAACGACAAGCTGGTAAACAGTGTAAATATGTTCAAAATTGCATTCAACTTTCCTTCACACTTTATCCAGGCTTAGGACTGGCAGGTGTAATTAAATTTTAATTGGGGGATTTATCATTACTTAATTGTTTTGTAATAGAATCTATTGAGAGCTAATAACGTTTGGATAATTAGATGATCCATTGCAAATATTCCCATTACACTTAATGGATAACTTACTTAGTTGGTTTTTAATATCACCAGAATTCTATAACATGTGTTTGGTCAGATATTTCAGCTCATTATTCGTAAAGTTGTTGTTTCGTCAAGATGGTTTTAACTTACGTAAAAAGTCAAAAGGTGCCAATATGTTAGTGTACAATGGATTTATCCATAGAAAGGAAAAAGTAATTGGTGAAAAGACAATTTGGAAGTGTGGTCACTACAATAAGGGTAAATGTACCGGAAGATTTCACACAGTGAGAGATGAAGCAGTGAAAAGTACAAGCCACAATCACGTGGCAGATGCAGCCAAAGTAGAAGCAAAGCGAGCTTGTAATAGAATAAAAGAAATGGCTGAACAAGTTGAACTAACGACACAAGCTATATTAGCTAGTGCTTCTCAAGAAGTTTCTTTGGGTGCAACTGGGCAGTTACCTTCCATGGCATTCCTAAAGCGAGCTATTCAACACACACGTCAAAAAAAGGAAGGTACAAATCCTATTAATTTAACTGAACTTGTTATTCCGGAAGAATACATCATAAACAGCAATGGCGAACCTTTTCTTTTATTCGATAGTGATCCAAACGAACAAAGAATTTTGATATTTTCCACCGAAAGAAATTGAACTTTTATGGAGAACTGTGATCACTGGTATGCTGATGGAACGTTTACGTGTACTCCTCCATTATTTGGTCAGCTGTATACAATTCATGGCGTACAGTATAGCAACGTTCTACCAACAGTTTATGCTCTCCTTCCCAATAAGACTAAGGAAACATACACTCGGCTCTTTCAAGATTTAAAAACCTTATGACCAAGTTTACGACCTGCACAAATAATGGTGGATTTTGAAAGACCCGCAATTAATACTTAGAAGAAGAGTTCCCTGAAGTCGTGGCTGTTTCTTTCATTTTACTAAATGTTTGTGGAGAAACATGCAACGTACAGGGTTGCAACAACGTTATACAGAAGACGCGAATTTTGCTCTACAACTACAACTGGTTGCTCTTGCGTTCGAAGGGATATTGGACAGCGAATTTTACACGGAAAATGAAATTTTGTTGTCATCATTTATAAATTATTTTGAAGATATGTGGATAGGCCGTTTGGACCGACAACATCAAAGGAGGCAACCTCAGTTTTCAAGAAGTCTTTGAAATTGCTTTTTAATTTATACAGGCGGATATACCACAAACAAATAATTTTGTCGAAGGATGGCCCAACAGTTTCACGTCTATATTAAATGCAACACATCCAAATGTATGAAAATTTATCAATTCGTTAAAGAAAGAGGAAAGTTTAAATTCTTTGAAAGTTGAGCAGTATATAACTGGAAATTTGGAATATTTAAGAGGAATTGCTCATAACTTTTAACTACAGATATAAAAAAAATAATTACAGTATACATTACAGTACATTACAGATGTAGAAAGCAAAAAAGAACAAAAAAAAATAATAAGAAAAATGAAAAATTACAAAATGACAAAGGCTATGTGAAAACCGACTTTAGAGTATACATTATATTACATTACATATATACTTTTAAACACGCCAGTTATTACCTGCCAGTCTTAAGACTGGATAAAGTGTGAAGGAAAGTTGAATGCAATTTGAAACATATTTACAGTGTTGTGGGACGGACTACATCTATACTATATTACCAGCTTGTCGTTTTAAGTATAAACCAAAAGCTGTATTTTCCTACCCGCCCTTTTTCGCGCGACTACTTGACCGCGTCCTTTTGTCGTCGGCGACCAAATGTGCGCGACATTTTTTCGCGCGACCAAATGATTTAAGAAATTACACAATGATGTAAAAGCAAACTTAAAATATAATAAAATGAATAATATGTTTTTAAAATGCTTTTTATTTAAATTCGTTACAAATGATTATTTGGCAAACCTACAGCGGCAGTGGTGTTATTTGAAGAATTAATTCGTATCGTTTTTCTCAAAAATGCACATTCCTTTTTATTTTTACTAGCGGGTGAAGTTGCATACTATAAAAAAATTTATAATGTATATAAAAAGATGAGATTCTGTCTTCTTACCTTAGTTTTGTGTTTTATTCGTGGACGTCTTTCAGGTTTTATTTCTATACTCTCCGTACATCTTAATTCGGAATCTATTAAAAAGGCTTCTAACGATCTCATACAAAAACAAAAATATTTATTACAGGTATAGCAATATGCCGTACGAGTATTAATTTCATGTTGAAGTAATTATTATTTGAAACTGTTTATCTTATTATAGTTATTCTGAAGGATGTGTTTGAGGTTTCAGTTAGAAAAACATAAGTTGTGGTTGTTGAGGTTTTCGTTTTTATACATACATACGTGTATGCTAAACTGTGTATTTGTTAGAAAAAAATTAAAGTTAAAAAATGAATTTGCATGCTTCATGTTTTCAATCTGCAATAAATATTTGGGAAGTAGTGTTTATACAGTGTGTGAATCAATCATCTTTAAGAGATGAACAAGTTATTAGAAAATGGAATAAAGATCTAAAAGTGAATATTAGTTTGTTTATTAGAGCCTTAAAACGTGATGATTTAAGTGTGGAACAAAGAAGACATCTGAAAACTTCGCTTGGGCATTTTAGAAGATCTAGGGCCTAGGGACAGAAGTGATAGAATCGTTTGGTTCGAAATTGATTCAGCATTTAACAGTCGTTTAAGATCGGGTGTTATAATTAACGTGAAACATAAAGACAGCAAATACATTTTAGAAGACTTATTATCTTATACAAGAATAAAGAATACCGTAAAAAAATTAAATGTGTAGTAAAAGTTAATTTCGGATTATGTTGTGAATTTGCACGTAAGAGCGGTAATAAGACGATTTATAAAAAGTTTTGGTTAAATACAAAAAACTGTGTTTTTGTGTATTGAATGTGATTAAAGAACTGTTAAAAAGTTAAGTGAATTTTCACAAAAAGGAGAGAAATAATTGAAATATTGCAATAAATATATTTCTTTTGCATAATGAAAAAGAAAAATGCCCTATTACGACAACATTTTTAGATTAAAATAGCATCGAAAAGAGAGTGATAAATTTGTTAATGTTTTCATAAAAAAAACAAGAAAAAAATTACTTGTTGGGTTGTCAAAGCATCAATTAAAAAACATTTTTCAAAATTAAAACTTCATTGCAATCAACATAAATGTAACAACCTAAAATGCGCACACAAAACAGTTAAATTAGTTTATTTGCGGTATCTAAACAATTATAATTCACAATAGCAATAAAAAAATGTAAACCATCTAACTCTTTCATTTCACCAACGCTCAGTGGGATATTTGACGAATCTGGACGGCCAAAATTATTATTATGTTTTAAACTAATTTAAACGTATCAGTTAGAAAATAATTAAGTAATTACTGATGTACAAGGCGTTCATAAAAAAACTTGACCTATCTAGAGGTCTGTACGATAAGAGTCACCTAAACATGATGAATCTTTTTTAAACGGAAGCGTCACCGTGTATCTACCATCGAAATGACGCATAGTTTTTAAAGATTTTTTCACATTCTTCCTCATCTTTTTTCAGTCGACAAAAGTGCAAAATGATTATAAATTAACTAAGAGGCTTTTTACAGTAACTCTACCCATAAATATACATCCTAAAAAAGTTCCTTGAGTTGTCAAAGAACCTAATGGTTTAGTAAATTTTCTAACGCCTAAAATATTAACAAATGCCTCTGCTCCTAATATTAGATCTACTTTGCCGAAGATGTAAAAGGTTTCGTCTGCTAAAGGAAGATTTTGTAAAAATCCTAAAGATTCTAATTTTATTTTTCGGTTAGGCAACTGGAAACTTTATCGATAACAAAATAAATCAACGTTGTAGTTCATGTCATAATTAACTCCTAATTTCATAATTAAATGTGTTTTGCATATACCACCTAAACCAGAACCAGCAAGATGAAAAGTTTTTGCCTGAAGTTTTAACCTTCTGCAGCTTTTTTTACTTATAAAATTGCCCTGACTGGCAGTATCTATTAGTAAACGCAATTGATTTACTTTTTTTGTATAATCTATTACATCGACAATTACCGTAGAAAGTAAGACGTCCAGCGGTAGTTGCACAAAAACTAGCCAGACTGTTGGATTTTCACTATTTTGGCTTGTACTTGCTAAGTTAATAGGCGGAATACCAGTACTATCAAAACTACTACTATAATTATTTTGTGGAACGAATTTTTGAAAATGCAATAAACTGTGATGTTTACTATGACATTTAGTACAATTAATTTTCGACTTGCAATTTACTACTTTGTGAAACGACAAACAGTTTAAACAATCTATGAATACCGTTCACCGAAAAAATTGCGTTGTATAATCACTAAATGACGGTTCAAAACTTCGTGAACTTTAGATCAGCTAAACTGTAAAAACTGTCGGTTTAAACGATAGTTTAGCGTTTTTAACCTCTCTTTCGTGTGCTTATGTGTATGATAAAAATGTTGGAAATTGATGAGTTGACTGAAGACGAAGATTTTCTGGAACTTTTAAATTTAAATGTATACCCAAGAATACCTAGAGTTATAAGAGAGAGACCCAATCATTTTGTTAAGTGGAGAGATGATGAATTTAAAAATAAATTTAGACATTCTAAGCCTGTTGTTCGATACTTAATTGACAAAATATCGGATAACATTAAATCCCTCACAAATAGGTAAAATGCTAACCACTTCTGTCAAGTGATTATTATTTATATTCCTGTTATTAGAAATGCAGCGCCATCTCCTGCTGATGTGTCAAACTTCGCTATTTGGCAATTGGATCGATGCTATATGTGCAACAATTAGCTCTTTTGCGACCTAACTATATTAAAATGCCTTCGACTGGGGATGAAATAGAAGAAATTAGGAAGGGATTTTACAACATTGCAAAATTTCTCAGGTGCATTGGAGCATTATACTGTACGCATGTACAAATACAATCTCCAGGTGGTAATGAAGCAGAAATCTTCAGAAATAGAAAAGGTTTTTTCTTCTAGAATGTTCAAGCAATCTGTGATGCCAATTTAATAATAAGAAATATTGTATGTCGGTGGCCAGGATCAGCACATGATTCAACAATTTTTTTGAATTTTAGGCTCAAATATAGACTAGAACAAAATGAATTTGGTGTAAATAGTTTATTGGTCGGAGACAGTGGATATGCTGTGAAACGATACTTGATACCTCTAGGTAATCCAACAACTGCTGCAGCTATTCAACGAAGCCCAAATTAGAACGCGTAATCCAACTGAACGTTGCTTTGGTTTGTGGAAGAGACGATTTCCCATATTAGCATTGGGCATAAAACTGCATATTACTAAAGTGCAAAATTTAGTTGTGGCATCAGCTATTTTACACAACATTGCCACAACTATGGGAGATACATTACCACAAGCGACAGAAGAAATTGAAGCTGCTATTGAATTGACAAATAATGTTAATCTCAATAAACCAGATGTAAGACATCCTAGGATTAATATAAATAATGTTACCCGATTTCTCTTAATACATTAACATTTTCAACATTTATACTAGAACAAATTATGAACATTTACTAGGTTTGTTGAAAATATTAATAGTGAACTAACCTTCATTTACTGAAGATGAGCCAACGTAAGTGTGGTCTGTGAAGTTTATATTTTCAATATTAGTACGAGGTGTCCCTATTATTTTCTTTAAGTCCTTTGTTGTTTCATCTTCAAATTCATTGGGTCTCTTTGGTGGTCCACCTCCTGTCCCATATAAGTATCTTTTGCCTTCAGCAAATTTTTTTTGCATCTTTTTTTAATATTTCAATACTTTGTGCGAGGTATATAAACATCTCGGTACGTTTCATCCGAGAGGTTATTAAATTGGTCACTAATTTTTCCACATGCTTTACTTTTAACTTGAATATTGTCTTTGTCACTTTTTTTGACTCCACTGCTTTAGCGTGACGTTTACCTACTGATAATAGAATTTCCGTCTCTGTGGAACTAAAGTTCGGTGCTCTCCTCTGAGCCTCCCTGTTATTTGTTTTTCTAGACATGATCTACAATGAAAACAACAGTTCAGTACATTAAAACAAATGGGTAAATTATTAGTTTTTAATCCATTGGGTTAATCAGTATTTGAAGAGGTTAGAATCAGGTTAGAATTACATTGATCCCGACAATACGCAAGTGTATAACTAAATTCAGTACTTGCAACTGTGCAATATTTCATAAGAACTTCGATCATGTGAACTTCAGTAAAAAGTTTATTGAACAACGTAATAGTGAGTGAACTACGATCATTTATGAACGGTTGGTCAACTAACCTTTGGTTAAACTTTGTTTGGTACAACGCGCCCTAATTATTTGAACGGGCTATCCTATAACGTTTATTCGGATTTAATGCTAAAAATTGAGAACATCTATAGAAGGCATGATTGAGTGAACCTGTATATGCTGAACATTTTTTAGGTTTATCAGTAGAAGAATTACTAAATATAAAAAAAAATTAATTACCTTTCATTCTGCGTTATTGCTTAGACATTTGTTGGGGATAACAGTTTTGAGAATTAAACTACTAAGTGCTTGAATTTGAATCTTGATAAACTTAATAACAATTTGGTAGTTGGGAAGATCAGAACTTCTACGACTTATTTAAAAGTTTGGACGATTAGTTGAATTTAATTTGGATAATATTATATACCATAAGATGTAAATTGATAGACTGACTTGAGTTCTGACTTCACTAAATTGGTTTTTCTCGGTTATTATCTCTACCCCTAGGTATGTAAAGTTCATTACTTGCTCTATAATTTTGTCGTCTACCATCAGTTTCATTGTCTCGGTTCTTTGGAGATTACAAGTGCTTTGGTCTTCTTAGTAGAAATTTCCATGATGTATTTTCTCGCCGTGTTTGCAAACCGATATAGGAGTCGCTGAAGATTGTTTTCTGAATCCGCAGTTAATACTGCGTCGTCTACATAGCATAATGTGTTGATACGTTTGTGCCCCATTACATATCCGGCGGTGGTTTTTTCCATCTATCAACTTATCCATCACAGTGCTGAAGAGCACTGAGCTCAATGAGTCTCCCTGACGGATACCGCTTGTGCATTTTATTACATCGGTCAAACCCATCGCTGTTTGGATTTTTGTTGTTGTGTTCGTGTTTATGTCATCCACGATTCTTATCAGTTGCACTGGCGTGTTCTTTTCCTGCAGTATCATTGTTACGTTATCCAGTCTCACCCGATCGAATGTTTTCTTCAGGCCAACAAAACACATAAAGGCCGGTGCGTTGAATTCGATCGCCTTTTCAACTAGCTGGTGCACCCCTGTTGTTCCGCATTTATTGTAATGTGGGATGTCAATTTATCTAGAACTATTTTCGTGAACAATTTCTGTGTTGCATTCAGAAGTGTAATTCCTCTGTAATTTTCGGGGTTGTCTTTTTCTCCCTTTTTAAATATAGGGATGGTTATGCTGGTTTTCCATTTCAGGGGAACATTTCCGTGTTCTAGTAATATGTTAAACATACTTTAGAAACTCATTACTTATTCCGTCCAGCCCTGTGGCTTTTCTATTCTTTAATGTTTTAGTTATTTTAGTCTGTCTTCATTTGCAATCTTTACCTTTACATTGTTGTTTTCGAAGTTTTTACTCTACTCTAGGTTTTTCAATGTTTACATTTTTAATTGCAGCAACATAAGAATTATCGAGAAAAATATTTACAGCAGCCGCTAATTCCGACTGCAACGTTAAAGTCAAATAATTTATCGAGATAAAGATTTGCTAATTTTTGTTGATCTTGGGTATCTTTCTATTAAAGCATTCGTAATAATCAAATAGTTACAATCTACGAACGGAAGTCCCTAACAAATATTTTTTGCTGAACCCGACATATTACTTATGAGAAAATTAATTTTGTCTACTTTTGCGAGATCATCAATTTCGCTTTTTAAAACATTAATAAAATATCGGCCAATCTTTAAAATCGCCTGAAAATGTTGTCAAAATTAACTTTGGTAATCTACGAGAACGTTTTGAAAATGAATTCAAGAACCTTGGATTAGAAGTTTCTGTTCTAAACACTTGTTTACTAACCATTTGGATATGACAATAAATTTCATCAAATACATTTAAAACAGAATAATTTGGTACAGTCTCGGGATCAATTGTCAATTGAAGATCGTTAATAGAATCTAATATTTCGGAACATTCAATTTTTATTTGTTCTAGACTTTGAAAACGAATTTTGAGTACATCAATTCTCAAATAGCTCAAATTCTTTATCATAAAATTATCGTTATTTTTTTTTAAAGTAAATTACTAACGGTGGCTTCAGCTATTTGTCTTAATTCAGATGAAGTGCAACTAATATTTTTATCTAAACACATACAAACTTTCAAATTGAAGTTTTGAAAAAGTGTTACCAATAATTTTATAGTGTTTTAAAAAATCACTAAAATGCAAATTTATTTTTTATTAAATGTGAAATTTATGCAAAATAGAAGAAATAGCATAAAAAGCTTGTTACATAAGGACTTTCTAATAAAACTCGTTTTTTAATATATCATTATTTAGCATAAGTTCCTACTAAATTACTTTGTTTGTAAAATTGATGTATTTGTATTGTTTAACTTTTTTTTCGTTTATTTTGCGTTTTAGAGCTTCTGTCATTTTCAAATTAATTTTAAAAAGTTTAATTTTCTTACAAAATTCTTTATAAATAACCTCAACCACGATTGAACCATACTGAACTATTAAATTACTTAACAAATGCTATATAAAAAGTATTACTTTACATTGTTAAATTCAGAATTAAAGAAAAAAATTTATAATTTGTGAAAAAAGGTATGTATTTTAAAAAAATATATCAGTTGGTTTCTAAATTTTTTTAATTAAAAAAAGGATTTTATTATCATAGACATGAATACAAATAACCGATTGCGCCACGAAGGCTGATATTTGATGATTTTGTAGAATTTGTGGAGTATTACAACAACAATTGATCGTATCTTATAGCAACGTTTTGACCGTGTACCTTATAACCATCCGTTTTGTGACCTAGAGTATGTGCCTCCTTGGCGCAATCGGCTAGCGCGTTCGGCTGTTAACCGAAAGGTTGGTGGTTCGAGCCCACCCGGGGGCGAACTTTTTAGTTATTTTACTACCTTTGAACACCTTGTACAATTTGTATTTATTTAAAAATATTTTAGAATTTTATAATAAAAAATTAGTTAATTGATTTACAACAAAATGATCTACATGCAACTTTTCAGAATCATTAAATAAAGTTAAATTAGATAAAGTTTAAACAAAAGGATTTTATTATCATAGACATGAATACAAAAAACCTTTGATTTTGTTGATCACTTTAGTATTGATATATTATTTATCACGTCGCTATTGCGTTTCAGAAATAAAAATGTGACGATAAAAAATGTGACGTGACGCGTAAAATGTGACGGTAAATTTTTTTCCAACGCCGATAAAGAAGTTTCACTTCAAAAATAGATTTATTACGTCATTGTCATTATAATATCATATTAAATATTTTAATTTAAAAGATTGCTTAATATTACTAACGCTTATTATAGTAAAAGTACCAAATAAACTATTTTTTTTTCTAAATAAATAACGTCTCAAATAAGTTTGTGCTTAAAAATGCATTTTTGCACAAATAGCTTTTAAGAAACTTTAAATAGCGTTTTAAATTATAGTAAATATATTTTTTGCATAAATCCAATAAATTTAATACGTGCCCGTTTACTCACGTGATTTATTATCAGACAATTGGGTTTTGTGATACATAGTAGTTGTAGAAACTTTGAATAATATGTTTGAGTTTAAAATGAAACCGTATGTTAAATATTTACTTATTTCGCAAAAACTCGTTTGCATGTACAGCATTTATATGATCTCATTGCACATTTTGAATATTTTAAATTCATATAGTACTAATGCTTAGTTTATTTATTTTTATTTGCTTTAACATATAAAACCCATTTTTATAAACTTATTTTATTTGTTTATAAATATAATTAGTAAAGAATGATTTTTTGTGTATAGTTTAAAATAAAATTACTAACTATTTTATTGTGTGCGAAATGAAATTTTTAACACAATTTTGTACTTTAATAATTAGTTTAAGTTACTACTTACTAAGTTTCTATTTATTTATGTAATTGATCTATTAACATAATTAATTTATAACATGGTATAACAAAAACAATAAAAAACAACAAGCAAAAATGTCTAATTATGTGTATAATATTTTGTATCTAATTCTAAGTTTTCAAATTCTCCATCAATCCAATCCCTAATATTTGATACTTTTGTAAAAAGCGTTGGATAATTTGCAAAGCAATCTACATTCCACGATGTTATACCAATTTGTTGAAACCTTAAAGGTTGGTCCGAAATTGGGCAAACTAACGGACCCCCATAATCGCCAATGCATATATCGTAATGTTGCTCATTTACACCGCATAGAACAGTTTTATGTAACAAATAAGACATACCTAATTCTGAATTTTGAAGCTGCGATTGACATAATTTACGTTTGACAAGCGAAAACTTGATTTTTTTCATTTTTTTCCTAAAACGACCGGTTGGAACGTTTTTACCCCATCCGGTTGCAACGCATTTGTTGTAAAAATGTGATAAACCATTTTTAGATTCGTCTATTAAACAAATTGTTTTTATATTCGGTTGTAAAATAAACGGAAAATCAACAATTAACAAAGCAGCGTTGTAAGATAACGTTTTCTGGTAATACTTAGGATGAATGTAAAGTGATGTAACTTTTCTATTTTCATAACCAAACGGTTCTTTAATATGCGTGCGATCCCATTCACCCATACGAACAACGTATTGGTACGTTTTATTTTGTACACACATTGCTGAAGTTAATATAACCATTGGATGGATTAAAGAACCGGTGCAAATGTACTGAAAATTTGCGTAAACTATAGCTGTCCATGGATATTCCCCAAACGTTGTTACTGTATCGTCAGTTGTGTTACCTAAAAATGCTTGCGCTGATTTTAATTCCACTTCAGATGAGTATCCACATTTTGCAACGTTTTGAAAATAACTATTATTACTTTTTGGATTGCTTTTTAACATGCAACATATTTCTCCCGGCATAGGGCAAGGATTTTCTTGAAACCTAAAAGGGTAATGACAAAAAAATGAATTGTTTATTAACTCATATTTAATTTAATTGTTATGTAGATTCTACTTCTAATTTACCTAATATCCATTAAACCATCACCGAACGTATTATAAGCTGCCTCTTTGCATAAATGATACGGTACGCACACACAATATGTTTCATTTTTTGATAAAAATTTATCGTCTGCTTCAGAAAATGTTTTAAGCAAAAATTTTACGTTATTTATTTTATCGTTTGTTTCATCAACAGTACTAACGATGTTTCTTTTTATGTTTATCAAATTTTTATTCATTGCAGCGGTGCTTAATAAAAAACCAAGAAAAATACAAATCAACAACATAATAAATAAGTTTCTTCAAAGAATATGTATAAACTGTTGCACAATAACGCAATTACATAATAAGTATAAAAGCAACGGGAAGTTATCGTTGCCACAGTATCCTGGTTAGTGTTAACATTTATAAAGTTTGTAATTTTTTATAAATTATAATAATTTATTGTTAAAGAAATCTAATATGCAACAAAGACAATTTGTGGTCGACTTTTTTTTGCCAAATCTTTCTAATCAAGATTCTAGAAGGCGAACAATGTGTATGATTTAAAATATCGTTTTTGGCAATTTTAGTAAAAGCTGCAAATTATTTTGTTAAAATATTTCGATTACTTTCTATGTTTATTTTTGAGGCATTCGAACCATTAAAAAATGTAGAACCCGTAATACGGCGAATGATACGCAAAAACAATTTCAGAAAAGCGTGAATTTCATCACAAAACAGTTACTGTCAAATACCCTTGCATAGAATGCAGATGTGCATTTGTGTCCCATAATATTAAAATTTAGTGCCGGAAAACGTTGGGGTTTTATGTTGTCGTGCAGAAGAATTAAATGGTCATTGCCGTAGATTAACAGCTAGGTCTAGCAGAACCACTACGATTAACTGTAGAACGGTTGCGCAAATAAAACTTAATTGCGAAAATTTAATTTTCAACAATTAAAGCGCGAGATGAATTAAATTAACGCGGTCCGCAGCGACATTAATGGTCCTTCGAGCCAGATTATAAAAAAGTGGTTAATAGCAAATATTATTTCTAACCATTGAAATATTTCCACCAACGCAAACCTTATAAAAAAATCAAATTTGCATCTGTCTCGCTCTAACGGCACTTATTCTTTTTTCTTTTCCCTATATATACGTTTTTGCGTTATTATTATTATTTTATAAGACACGTGTTTTAGTTCGCATTTTACTTGTATTGAGATTATTTATTATTTAATAAAATGTCCAACAAACTTAATACGTATTACAACGTAACATTGCGCTCATTAGATTGAAATATATATTAAAATCCACGATAGCCGCCGATAAAGATAAAAAACAGAAACTAGTATTTAATGCAAGAGCTTTATTGGTAGATCGTTGGCTTAACAAATGAAGACGATATTGAAATTCATGATGCAATACACAGTGATGCTACATATTTTAATATAAAAGCAGCGTATTACAATTCAGTGCAGTTTATTGCAAAATCAAGCTGTAGTAATGGTGCAACCACCCAAAATCCAATTAAGTTTAACGTCACGTTAACGAAAATTGCGATTCCTAAATATTTGGGTAATTTACAAGAGTGGCAAGCGTTTTTTGATTTGTACTATTTGCCAGTACGTAAAAACCATTCGTTAACTTAAATCGAAAAGTTTCATCATTTCATTATTTAACTAGTTGGCAAAACTTATAATCTAATTAACGCAAAGGAACAAGAGCAAAGATCATAATAACCGCGTTTTCTCAATTTTCCCCACTGCTACATTATTAGAGTGGGGAAATTCCTGGCGAATCAGAAGGGCCTTACATTTGTTGGATCGGACGATTTAACGTGTGATTAGCTTAAAGCAAAAGAAGTATCTGCGAGTTTTGCTTGTCTGGTCTTTTCGACCGTGCGCATGTATTCAAGTAGTTATTTCATTTACTGACAAACTTTTGTAGTTTTACTCTAATTTATGGTCAGATTTGTTTTATTTGTATAGGTACCTATTTTGTACTGAAATTTGTTTATATATGATTTAGGTAATGTATTCTTACAAAGCTGAGCAGAGACGTTTTATACAGTTATGGGCGATGTGCGAAAGTGATAAAGACATACCTGGAGATGATGATCATGAAATCGATATTGAGGAGGCTAGTGATTATAAAACAGACTTAGAGCTCTCCGAAGACAAAATTGAACAAACAGACATTTTGAATGTCGAACTATATTTTGTAGGAAATGACAAAATGATTATTTGGAGTAAATTCTTCATAAATGTACATAAAGATATATGGCTGATACAGATGTAACAGAAGCTGTAATAGGATTATCTATCTTGCCGGAGTTCTGCGTTCTTCGAATCTAAATCTGAGAGATGTATGAGATACAGATAAAACCGGAGTAAAATATTTCAGACTTACCATGGGAATTAACCGTTTTCTGTTTTTGCTTGGGGCCCTTCGTTTTGATGATTTGGATAATAAAGAATTTAGAAGACAGTTCCATAAATTGGCACTAGTTAGAAGCATTTTCGATGGCTTTGTTAAGAGATGTAAGGCAAATTATTCGATGAATTTGTAACCATTGACAAAATGCTGGAGTAATTCCGCAGAAGATGTCCCTTTCATCATTATATTCGAGAGTACCATTTCTTTACTTGTTGTTCATTTGTATATTTGCGACTAACCAACGCAAATTATTGTTTGTATAACTACGGTTTTTTTATACTAAATGCAATTTGCTGGGTTTCAAATTTACTAATTTTGCATCCAATCAAAGTTTAACTCTTCAATTGCATATTAACTTATATTGTCATATTGTACTACGATAACTTTATTTATATAATGTTGTTTACCCTCTAGGGCTGTGATATTGATCGACTTTTAATTGTTGCTATATTGTAATTCTGCCTCGCTCATCTTTTAAACTCTCTTTTGTTTGTTGTTAAAAATAAATAGATTCGTTGTTATAATCTGTGTTTTATCATTTGTTCTCTTTCAGTGTTGAATAGTTAAACAATATTTTCCATTATTAGTTTCCAACCGTTTTGGCGCTTTTTTAATTTCTTGTAGGATTAGCACACCGAGACTGGCAATCCGCTTACCAAATTATATTAAGCTAGCTATACGTTAAAGACGTATTCTCTATATAGACATACTTTTACAGATCAAAACAAAATTATACAATCAGTGAATTCTGTCGGTAAAATTATATAAAGCAATAACTAAAACTTTTACGAAAGCAAACATTAACAGTCTTAAAATTCAAATACTCCAAATATTCTTGAAATATTTAGAAATTAATAATTATATTAAAGAAAAAAAGTATCAAATGTAATCGACGGAGCTATTAGTTTGAAATGGAATTCAACAATATAAATTAGCATATTAAGTATTAAGAACAGTAAGGGTTTTTTTACCGATCCATCGATCGATGTTTGGAGACTAAGCAAAACAAAGTGCCCAATATTGTTTGAGACCGGTAGAACCTTTAATGTTTGTGATGCTTATGCTATTTTTTGTACAATAGAAAGATTTTACCTTAGTTAGTTTACATTATCTTAATAAACATCAAAATGACGTTTTTAATACTTTTGAGCTACCTAAGGATTTTTTGTTCAAACTAGTTGGTTTTCAAGCGTTGTCACGTTACTTGTCCTGTACTTACCGTTCAAAAATTGTAAATAAATCACTTACTTACGAGTTACCAACTAGTAAATCAAACATACCATCTTAAAAACAAGAGTAGTAATCAGCGGAATATGATCTAGTACTGCAAAATATAATTATTAATTAAAATAACTTTTTGTTTTACAGTTTTAATTCATAAAAAACAAAACTCAAGAAGTTGTTTACTCTGAAGCACAAAACATTATTTGTAATGTCATCTATTTCTTTGATAAATAACAAGTAGTTTATCAATGGATATATCCGATTGAAAACAATCCTAAAATTTCTGCTGCTGCAAAAGTAAAATTCTAGAGTTTTTTAATTACAAGAAATACTGCATTACACGTAATTGAATCCATATGGAGTCTTGTAAAAAAATAAGCTGCAATAAATAATATCGCGTAACGAAGTATTAATATTAAAACGTTAGTTTGAAATGCATTTTCAGATTTAACAGATAAAGATTGGAAAAAGCAGTGCAATCATGTGTTACATCTTGGTGAATAAATATGGAAAGCATATGTTTTAGTCGACGAGGTTCTAGTAAGCTTGATGTTTACAGTAAATAATTGTGATTCAGATAAGGATAAACGGGAATCTAAAAAAAGTAAATCTTCAGGTAACGATGATTAATCAGTTAAAGTGAAGTGGGGCAAGTGCCACCCAAAAAATGAAAAATGCGACTTCTAACCGCTATAACACCAATAATATTTGTTAAAGTAACTTTTCATTTGGCACTGTACTAACCTAAGGTATACTTTATATAATACAATATAGTTTTTTTTTTATAAAGTTTCGTTGGTCTAATGATTTTGATGTTTTTTTAATTTCATCTGAATGAACGCACTTGCCCCACTAAACCGGGGCAAGTGCAAACACAGCTTATTACTCAAATCCTAAAGCTGAGACTAACAAACGGGGCAAGTGCAATACATATTAAAGGATATTCTTTACGATGCACTTAGCAGAAAATCATTAGCTTAAAAGACATAGAAGCTCTTAATTTTTAAAGAGACAAGGTCCAATATGAAATACACCAAAAGAGCTATAAATAGCAACAAACAGTGGTTTTATTATACAAATACATTGGAACTTAAACAAACAAATTATTTAATCCTAAAAATATGAAATAATTTGAATTTTGTTCATAATTATCTTTTTAATAATTCACACACACTCACTGATTGAGGAAATACGAATTTTTTGAAATTACCATGTGGTAACAGTTTTGGTTGCGGCAGTTTTTCAATAATATCCCACAGCAAAATTGAACATTCGTCGCTTTCATCTAGTCTATATTCAGATGCATTTCTTAACTTCCGCAAACAAGTCACTTCAGCTTCGTCATCTGAAATTTCTGTTACGAGGCATACATATTTGTAGGTTTTTTTCTTTCCGAAAAAATACGCCAATACGAAGTAGCCGTTTTGAATTGAGAGGACTTGGTCTTGTTCACTATCGATGCTTTCTTTATTTTTCCTGTTTGGTGGGTTAGAGTTGGCATTATTTGTGCATCTAACAACAGAATTTGTTTCTTCATCTGTTGGAGACTCTGACAAATCGTCAAACTCTGTTATTCTGTCACTACTAACATCACTTTTCCAAGATTCTACTTCGCTTTTATCCGAACTAATGTCACGCTTTTTTTTCTGAATATCCTTTTTCGGTTTGATTTTTTTCGTTACCTGTGTATTTTGAAATCGTGTAACATCTTTCCGTGTTATCACTTCTGCTCCTAAGCAAACTCGTTTTCTTGGCTTTTTTGTGGTAACTTGGTCACGTTTGATGAATCCTAATATTATCTCTTCAAAACTTGTTTGGGTTTTAACCGAGTTGTCATATTTTGATTGATTATTTCTCATTGCTGGAATACCTGATGAACTTTCTTGATTTTGATCTAACGACAGATCAGACGGGACCTGATTTTTATTATCCTCGACAGTGGATATTGAAGGCATCATGTGATGATTATTATCTTCCGCTCTCGAAACCGAAGGTTAGCTTTCGTCACAATTTTTTGAGTTTGTAAAGATTTTCGTCCTTTGAAAGTAGTTGGATCGAATAATTCTTGGGGTACGACATTTCGGTTAGGTGGACAAATTCCAGCTTTAACAAATCCACTTATTATTATTTTGGGTTTAGTGTCGGTTCATATTTCCCCAATTAATTTTAGGAATATACTCTTTGGAATCTTCACACCTACGTTTTTTCTCTGCTATTCTACTAACTTAGCATCCCAACGGCTTTTAAGAGACTTAAACACGCTCAAGTTCAGAGGCTGGAGCAAGTGGCTAGTATGCGGCGAAAGTTTTAAAATCGTTATCTGATTTTCTATTGCAATTTTAACAACATCCAAACCTAAATGAGTCGAGTGACCGTTGTAAATGATTAAAACTGGACGATCTTTAGGTAAATGTTTGATGAAGCTTTCTTCAAAATAATTTTTAAAAACGGTAGTCTCCATATGTCGTGTTAGGAAATTCACTGCCAGGTGGTGCTACCCACTGATCCCACACATTCTTTCCTTTAAAAATTATGAGCGGAGGTGCCTTTTCTCCACTTGCACTGCAACACACCAAGACAGTAGTATTCTGTTTTCCTCCACCACTTGTCGTACGAGTTGACGGAAATCCTCTTTGTCCAACGATTTTTGTTTTAGGCGATCAGAACAAAAGCTGCTCTCATCTAAATTCCAGATTTGAGATGGCTTGTCCTCCAATCCAAGTTCTTTTATTGTCTTTTCTAGCAATTCGAATTAATTATAAATCAAAAACGGATCAGCATTTTTCTTTCTTATAGAGAAGAACAAACAGCATGTAGAAGAACTATTAGAACCCGACTTAGAAGCCCTAAATACGTAAGTAACAAACAGTCTACTGCTGGCAGCTGAACAAATAAGAAGCAACAAAAAAGATAAACGCCAAAAACTGAGTGACGAAGCAAAAAACCTAATTGAAACACGAAAACAAAAAAACAAAAATGAACAAATAAAAACACTAAATAACAAAACTAATAGATGAAGAAAATAAAGAAATCACAAGCATCGAAGAATTAAAAGTAGTTATAGAAACGTTCTATCGTACACTATATAAAAGTAAAAATGCACCACCACCAGGAAAAGAAGAGAAAAATAGAAAGAAAGTCACAAACATCGGATCAGAACCCGAAATTACAGAGAAAGAAATTAACAATGCTTTAAAGAAGTTGTCAAACAATCGAACCCCAGGGTAGGATAGAATAGTAATAGAAATGATAAAATACGGAGGTAAATCTGTTTCAAAACAATTTAAAAAAATCTACAATAAATGCCTAATGGAGTCCCGAATACCAAACTATTGGTTAAATGCCTAAGTAGTCTTAATCTTCAAGAAAAGAAATAAACATAAGCTAGAAAATTACAGACCAATAAGTCTTCTGTCAGTACTGTACAAAATATTTGCAAAGATAATAACACAACGACTAACAAATAAACTAGAGCGTTACCAATCACGTGAGCAAGCTGGATTTAGAAGAGATTATAGCACGATAGATCACTTACAGACCATGCAAATATTAACAGAGAAAGCTAATAAATATAATACACCTTTAGATAGCAATGGTAGACTACGAAAAAGCATTTGACTCTATAGAGATATGGGCAATCCTGAACGCTATAAGTAACTGCAGAGTAGACGAAAGATACACAGACCTTATTAAATACATATATAAAAATGCAACAATACAAGTAACGACAGCAGTACAAATTAGCAAATTCAGGACACATTGTGGAGTACGACAAGGCGACTCAATGTCTCCTAAATTATTTGCATTGGCTTCAGAAGACATGTTTAGAATATTGGACTAGGAAGAAAGAAGAATAACAATAGATGGAGAGAAATTAAACCATCTGAGATTTGCCGATGACATAACACTGATAGCAAAAAACCAAAAAAATTGCAAGTAATGTTTGAAAAACTGAACGAGGTATCAAAACAGATGAAAACAAACACTCAGAAAACAAAATACTTAACAAATGATAGAAGAGCAACAAGAAATTGATCTAGAAGGCAAAGCAATAGAAAAAGTGAATACATTCGTATATCTAGGGCAGAAATTCCAAATCTCAAAAAATAACTTGACAGCAGACCTAGATAGAAGAGTCTCATTGGCGTGGTCAGCGTTCGGAAAACTGAATAACATACTAATGGCAGACATACCAAATACGTTAAAAGCAGAGACCTTTAAATACGTGCTGCGAGTCCTAACTTATGGCACTGAAACATTGGCTTTAAACAAATGCATCATACATAGGCTCCAAGTAACGCAAAGAGCAATAGAAAAAAGAATGTTGAACATCAAGTTACGTGACCATATACCTAACACTGAGATACGTAGAAGATCAAAAGTGGTTGACGTAGTGGAACGACTCTGTTTCCTAAGATGGAACGAGACAGGACACTTAGGAAGAATGGAAGGAGATAGATGGACGCGTAAAATTATAGAATCGAGTCCTCGAGAAAACAAGAAATGTAGAGGAAGACCACAAACCAGGTGGAAGGATGATATCAAGAATAGGACAAAATAGGACACAATTGAATGAGGAAAACACATAACCGATAAAAGTAGAAGAACCTAAGGGAGGTTTACATTTGACGATGGATGGAATAGGATGTAGAAGAAGAAGAGGAAGAAGAAGAAGAAGGTGTGTTTTTACTTTGTTCGCTGTATTATTTCTTCCATAAGATTTTCTCATATTTACTTTGATCCGAAATTTGCCAATAAAAAATATTTTTTTTGTTGTATTGAACAGCATAGTCAAATCTGTTTTGAGTAGTGTCTGGTGTGTTACGCCCTTCTGACAGAGCGGAAACGCGTTTTACAGAATAGTGAAACCTTTTTGTTGCTCTGTGAATGGTCAATACGCACACTTTTAGTTGTGGATTTTGTTCTATTATTTGTTTTAGTGTCAATGTGCAATCGTCATTAATTAAATTGCAGTTTTCGACTTTGCTTTTCTCGCGTAAATTTGTTGAGACGATATGCAATACTTCTTTTCTTCATCTTTTTTGTTATTTTATACGTTTTGTAAAGTTTTCTTACATTGTTCGAAAAAACATTAAATCGTCCTATCTGGACTGGGAAATTACCATCGTGCATTCCTCTGATTATTAAAGCACATTGTTTGTTATTTTGCATTCTTTCAAGATTCATACTTAAGAACAATGTAAAATAGGTTTCACAAATACGGAAATAGGAAAAAAGGGGAAACTGTTTGACATACATAGCATTCTGTTTAACCCTTTATTGCCCAGACCTAGTAAAATTATTTTTTTTCCAAATTTTCTCATTTAGAACGTTTCTTGGGTGTTCAACTAAGGCCTCTGATTTTTTTAAATTTTTTGTATTGAACAACTAAAATTTTCAAATTTTTGGACTCAAAAGTACCGTTAGCATTTTGATTATGTCAACTGGAATGGATCTTTCTCAAGACATAAAATTAAAACAATTACACAACAACTCGACGGCGCTAACAAAGTTTTATTAGGTTAATTTTTTTTTACAAATTCATTTCATGATAAAGTAAAAAACAGTTTTTTTTTCAATGCAGCATAAATATGTAGCACAGCTACTGCATTTGCTATGAGGACGAGACTGAATACCACAAGCACTGCAATATTCACACCGACCCCTTTTATCATCGTATATAATCCAGTGACTGCCTCTATTGCCTAAACGGACGTCATCTGAGACGCTGTAGTTATATTTACGACGTTTAGCTACTGGGTTTAGACTTTTTCTTCTACCTATTGTTTCAGCCATATCTCTGAGAGACAGAACGCCTGAATTCTAGTGTACTCATTTTTTCTCGGCTCTGGCAGTATATTATGTAGGCATTTACGAATTCCACTTCAAAAAATCCCCAAAACAAGCGGTGCCACCATTTTTTAGCTTTACGATTCATCCCATAGGTTGTTCGCAATTAATCGGCATGGTCCACACCACCCATATAGCGGTTATAATCTTCAACAAGGGTTGGACATTTGACTACCAATTTGCTGTCATCCTTTTCTGTGCGCTCTACAGTAGTTTTCTCAGTCCCATGGAAATTTGTGGCCAGGTGAGCAACTCGACTATTTTTCCATTTATAAATTCCGATATTTGTGTTAGAATACCTGTAATCAAAATCTCCTCGTTTGAGTGATTTGTCTTCAGCAAAACTTTTGGGAAGATCTTTTCTATTTTGACGAATTGTTCCGCAAGCAAGGGTATTATTTACACGAAGCTTTTCCAACAACGGAATCGAGGTAAAATAGTTATCAAAGCAAACGATTTTATGTTGTCCCCAATACATCTTCATTAGCGAGAGAACAACACGTTCTCCAAGACCATAACTACTAAATTCCTTTTCTATTCTTCATTTTTGCCTTGGTAAACTTCAAATTTGGCTACATAACCGTTTTGATCCGCCACGCACCAAATTTTGTATCCCCTTTTCATTGGTTTCATAAAGTTATATTGTTTTATAGAAGAGCGTCTTTTGAAAAGGCTCATGCTTTCATCTACACTTATTTTTCTGGTTGGTTTATATAACAGTTGAAACCTCTTGTTTAGCTCAGTAACTACAGGGCGCAACTTGTACAGCTTATCCTTATTATCTGCGGTTAATTTGGTATGATCATTGCAATGTAAATTGGACAAAATCTGCTCGAATCTATTGCGCGACATGGCATTTGTAATCATCGGCAGTCCTAAGTCAGAACTGCCATTCCAATAATGTTTCCAGTTAGGAAGTTGATGATAACTCATCAGAAAATTAATTCCAATGAACGTTAACAGTTTGTTTTCTGTAAGGTTTAAACGTTTATTTTTTTGAACAGAATAAAGATTGCTTTGAAACGTAATATGTTCCACAACATCGCCAAGAAGTTTTCTAAAAACACCGGTTGGTGTTTCACACTCTGCAAAAAAAGCTTCAACTGGACCTTGTAGTTCATAATAGTCAGGCAGAATAGTTTCAACATTTTTCTTCTTCCAAATACGTTTTGGCGGATCCTGAATATCATTATTATTTTCTTCTTCCTCTTCATGTTCAACTTGTTCTAATTCTAACACAGAAGATCTTAGACGCCTGTCATTTGTTAGATTGCAAGATGATGTATCTGGTTTATCACTGCAGCAACTACCAGGAACAATCGCGTAATTTTGTAAAATGTTAATTTTTGGCGTATATCTATTATCAGCTATCTCAGCTGATTCGTCCTCAGTGGATGTTGTTGCATCAGTTTCTGATCTTTTGAAGGAATTCTCAAACGTATTTGGTAATGATGCCTCAAAATTTTCTTCACATCTGTGTCTATGTTGTTGTCTAATGGTAAATCCTCTGATAAAATTTGATGAGCTATTTGTAATTCCGTATCAGATAAAGGTTTCGAATAATGCCATTTTATTGAAGACATTTTCCTGATGGTACTTTTACGGCGTCTGGAAGAAATCGTAATATTGAGCGTATATAGCAAGTAACAAGTTAATTTATTAGCTAAGCAGAAAGCAAACACTTCCATCTACACTATAAAAATGAAATTATTACTTACAGTTAAAATTTAGAATGAAATCCAGATTTCAGAATGTCCTGGCACTACAACTCAGCAACTTCGCTCGCACGAGTACGAAAGAAGTTTATTTTAGGTTATTTTATCTAACAAAACCGGTCATGCGCCAAATGCAAACGCGCGGGAAGATATTGAACTCTGAAGCACCGTCAGGATTTACCGATAAAACATGCAGTAGCTAAATAGCATATATTTGAATTCGCCGGTACTTAGAAGTACCGGCGGGCAACAAAGGGTTAACAGAGATGTGAAATAATTCTGAAAAATAAAAAAATACATTTGACAAAAGAAGAAAACAAAAAAAAGTGTAAAGTAGACCCTAAATCCGCTACTAGAAACAACTTAAAAAGAAGAAGAAAGACAAAGATTATAACAAAGTTAATGAACAATAATAACCATGCTTTAAAAAATACTACTTTAGTTATGTTGAGATTTTTTTCTTTTTGATTTCTTCCCACTATACAAAAATATACGTAACTTCAAGTTTTCCATGTATTATGATAATAAAAAACAAATAACAAGCTTTCAGAATGTACTCCTACGACAATTAAAATTGCTTAACTTAATTATGAAAAAAACTTTGATAAAAAACATTTTAGCAAAATACTAAATCAAAAATCTAATGATAGGGTAAAAATGCTATTATTACATTTTTTTAAATATTATTTAAAAACATATAATTAAGAAAACATTTGTAAAAACATTTTTAGAAACGTCAATTTTATCAAAAATCTGTACATTAGATGTTTAAATAAATTATACACATATATAGTTTTTATTATAAACATATATCACATATTTATTAATATTAAAAAAATTACTGCTTCTTGTGGTACACATATTAATACGTATAATAGCGCGTTGTTAAGTTTAAGTAATAGAATCTTTCATCTATCCAATTTCTAACATATGAGACATCCGTAAACACAGATGGAAACTCGCCATCACAGCTGAGGCCCCATGAAGTAATTCCGACTTGTTGATATCGTAGCGGTTCCATTTGAATCGGACACACTAGTGGACCACCTCCATCTCCAGTACACAGATCTTGTTTTTGTTCATTCATACCGCACACAAAGCTTCTGTGTAGCATATACCATTTTCCCAAACGCGAAGTTTGAAACTTTGATTGACATAAAGTATGCGACATAAGCGAAAAATTAATTTTTTTCATCACCCTTCTATAGAAACCTTTTAACGAGTCCGTTCCCCAACCCGACGCCGCACAAGCCGAATACGAATGATGTGACTGATACTCAAACTCGTCTACCAAACAAACTGTTTTAACGTTAAGGTCTAGTTTAAATGGCAAGTCTAAAACCAACAAAGCAACATTGTATTGCAAATTTTCTTCGTTAAATTTTGGATGTTTAAAAATCATTTCTACTTTTCTATTTTGATGACCGTAAGGTTCGTTTATTGTTGTAGTATTCCATTCTCCTGCACGAACTGTAAAAACATTGTCGTTTTTTATACAATGAGATGTTGTTAAAACTACTTTTGGATGAATTAATGAACCAACGCATTGATATATAAAATCACGGTTTAATATCAATATGGTCCATGGAAATTCTCCAAATTTTGATGTAGTATTACTAATAAAGCTACTAGCATTAAGTTCAATGTTTGAAGGATATCCGCAATCTTGAATTAAATTTGTTTTTGTTGTTGGTGGTGTCGGAAGCATAGATGCATTAATTAAATATGGTTCACAACATATATCTCCAAGATTGGAACAAGGATTAACACCAATTCTAAAATAAATTAATTATTTTAAAATATAATTAAAGTTTTTTATAATTATGTTACGTAATTATAAGTATATAAACTATTTTTAATTAAGCTTAAGCACGTTTACATCAGTTTTATCTACGATTATCGCATCGTCTTCTAATCCAAGTATAATTAGTAATAAATGCAAGATACGCTTTCAGAATTCTAATACAGGATTTATTAAAACGTTTGGTTTATATTAATAAAGTAACAGAATTGTGAGCAAAAACTTACCTGGGTTGTAGTAAATTACTTCCGTCTTTAACAACAGTTCCATTATTGCATAAATAAAACGGAACGCATTGACAATCATCTGCCTTGTTATTGTTGCGCGATATGGTTTTTACAAATATTTCAATCAGATTCTTTAATTGATCATTTTTATCACTTATGTAATGCAACGTGTCTAATATTTTCTTGACTACATCGTTTTTGTTTACAGGTGTGTACGAATTTGAGTGGTTTATCAAAATTATTAATGTTAATAAAACGTATGCGTTTAAACACCGATTTAACGTCATCTTATTTTTTGTAACTACAAGAATATTACTTTCGTATTAAGCGATATTCATAAAATGTCGGATATGGTGGTTTTTAAGTTTCCTTTCTTGAGGTTTTAGTATATCTAAATTTATCTTTACTTTTTGGCGTTTAGACATTAAAATTGAGTAATATATTCAACATTGTTAAATTTAAAACGCTAGCTAATAATTAAAAAGACTTACAAATTAAAAAAAATTAGAATACACTACAATTAATCAAATGTGTTGTAAATTTTTAGTGTTTCTTGCCAATCAACAACTTCGAACCTTTAACTCCTTTCGTTGCCTTGTCAAAATACACTGCATGATAATTTTTAAACATTTTTATATGTTCTGGTCTGCCGAAAAGGTCAATGTGACTCTTCGTGAACTTTAAAACGTTCTAACTTTGTGTTTATTTGAACTGCAACGTTGTATTTTCAGGACCTTTTTTTATATTTTTTGTGATTAACAGTTGTCCTAAAATTGCTGCTACCACATATTGTAGAGGTCAAAATAAGTCGATTGGACCATATTTATCTATATACCAAAGCGTACCGTTTGTCTGTAAGAAGCCTTCAAATTCTACTTAAGAAATTACATTTTTCCAGGCTCTTCAGAAATGCGTCTGACAAATTTAATAAAATTTGGAAAATGTGCAATTTAGAGGATTATCGTACTTTAAGTATTATAAAAAACCCAAAAATAATTGCAGAAGGGTTAAAACAGCTCTTACCTTCTTGTATTTTTTTAAATGATTTTCTTAGGAGTGGTAATATGGAACTAAGACTTTATTCACGGAAAGGCTTACTCGTCAATTTAAGTTTTTGATTCTTGTAGAAACTCCGTGTTTCGCATAGTTTTGAAGGAAAAAATGCTTTCTCAAACACGGATATATACATATACATATACAAAATTGAGTCGGTGGTCAACAGAAAGACAATTTTTTTTAAGAATTCAATGTAACCTTTATCTCATTAATGTAGAAGCCAATTTGACGTAAAAAATTGATTTCGCCTTCTTAAAACATCGTGTTTGTCTCATAGTGCGTTTACAGCATTTTGGATTTTGTTCTACAGTTGTTTGGAATTATTAATTTAACTCCCTTTAGTGCGTTCTATTTATTCATAGAAAATTATATTCTAAAGCATATTTAAAACTGCGCTGTAACCGAGGCTAAGAAACAGCTGGAAGATAATGTCTGGAAGAAATAAATAAATTACTAAGATGTCACGCTTACCTTTCGGCTAGCCTCGCCGCAGATTGTCGTCGGGTAAAAGAAAATCGAAGTGAAAAGAATATTCTTTGATAAGCAAAATGCCCTAGTGCGCCACCTCTTCTCGAAATTTAGTCGAACGTAGTAAGTCTAAGCAGGAGAAAAGGAGAACTTAGACCCGAATTCCCCCAAAAGAAAGATACCCAGAATTAACCATAATCATTTATTATGTATATATATATATATATATATTAAGAGAAATTCATTGAAGGAAAGAGACAACTCGACGGTTACGCCACTGGTATAAATTACATATATATATATATATATAAATTACACAAAAATTAAATCACAATGTTATCGCAGGTCTAAAATAGACTTTCGAAGCAAAAGATTAGGCTAAACTTAAATTACGCTGCCGCAACTACAATAAACGGTAGCAAGTACACCCGTGGCCGCAAGTGAAAATTAAAAAAACAACACCGCCCGTGGTCCTTGACGTCAAGTTCACGACCGGTATAAAATTTGTCAATCATTCAGGTTACGACAGAACAATTCGTTTCGAGCTCCAAAATCTCGGCCAAACATTTTTTTATGGAATTACCCATTCACCAGGTTACACCTCGTTATAAATCCTCAGCACACTGTCCTAGATACAAGAAAGCGCCATTAGTCGACTTAGATTCCTTACACCGCTGTGCTTCCGTTACTTCATAAATACAGTTAACGACTCCGGCAGTTTGTAAGAAGCCAAACAGAAAACAACCCTAGAAAGAAAGCTAAAACAGCGAACATTAGTTTGTACGTCTCCACCATCAACCACGTGCGAATACTAACCTACTCTATGACTTTGGTTAGAAATATGTAGATATTTTGTTGTACGAATGCGAGATTCGAGCGGATTTATTAAGAATTTCTAACATAAAACGTCGTTACGTTAAATGATTATCGATGAAGGAAAACCTCATTTTTTTACCAATCCGTCTCCGCCACATCCATTACAAACGCGTACCACCAAATAAACGGAAATCCGTAGATGGCCAACTACTCTCGCGCGCCCTCTACGCGCATAAGTGCGAAGAATATAGATCGAGGTCAGATATCTCACACGGTTAAAGGCAATTAATGACCATTTACGAATTTACACGTTACAAAATGGCAAGAAAATGATTGTGTAAAGCAGATTCACGTAGATGGCCTGTCTACGTTTTTTATAACGCACTTGACATTGCTATAATCAACAGTTGGATCATTAATAAAACTGAAACTGGCAAGAATATGTCAACGATACAGTTTATTTTGAAACTTGCTTTGGAACTCCGCAGAGTACATTAAAAAATCAAAACTCTGAGTGCCTGCTACAATACAAACGGTCAATCGAGTTCACAAAATCAATACAAGTGCCAAATTTTGAAATGGAAAAGATTTACATGTCGTTATTTTGTAGTTGTCAAAAATATTTATTCTAAATTAAAATTAACGGCTGCACTGCTTTACACGCCGCTACTGATTCTCAAATCACCTTATGAGATGCAACAAATAACGGCCATTTTACTCACGCTTTACTTTTTCAGAACCGCTGCGAACGTTTGTGTATCTGAGTGCTATTTTATGACATTTAAGTAGTTTTACTTCATATTTTCTGTAACCTTACGTGTTGTCGTTGATTACGTTAAAGTGACACCCGTTAAATTTCTTCGATTATTTGAAAGCAGTCATAGCCAAAGGCAATATAACATTAACCGTCCTACATAAGCTGATGTACCACGCATATTTTCGTTCTTAAATAAAATACAAGGGTAGTAGTGAACGTTACTACTTGTGACAAAAAATAGTCGGTTCGATAAGTTTTTGTGCTTGTATTTTAATTTTTTACAATACAGGTAACCTATCGTTTGCGTCCAGTAAGACCTTCATTTTTATTTATATGCCTTCATCCACATTGTTAATGTTTGTTAATTTAACTTTATTGTATTATATTAGCAATTTGGATCACCGCCACGTGTCTGACCTTTTTTGAAATTTTGCATGTCGAGTCGATAATTTGCGAACACGTACGATTAGGGACATTGGTTACTGACACCAATTGCCAGGCGTGATTTGGGGTCAAATCAAAGTATTTGTGTGATGGAAGATTGAATTGCGGACACGTCTCCAATGCTATAAGTGACAGTCATTTGAAAGCTTGGCGTATTCGGCGTCAAATAGTTCATTGAATTAATTTCGAGATAATTATTTGTGATATCAATCTATGTCTAATTTTTCTTTTTTCTTTACTTCTATCAATTTTAGGATAGGATTCAGGCGAACCAATTTCTATAAGCATCACTGGACAATCGTGAGTACATATCCTTTATTATCTACTAATGTATGTAATTGTCGAACGTCAATACGTACGACTAGATATACGTGTTATCACGACTAATGCATGCAGATTTGTTTGTGCCATTACGTATTACATTATTATTACAAGTGCGTTCTGTTTCTGATTGCAAAAGTCATTGTATTTTTGCATCGATTTAAGATGTTATTCTTAGTTTATCAAATCTTTAGGCATTTAGTAAAATTACACTATGAGATGGCTCCGCCATCAAACACTTTTAAATTTATTAATCAAGTTAGGTATTTTAAATTGCAACACAATAATTAGATGTACGAAGGGTTGTCCAATTTAGGGACCGGCAACACTATCTGTGATATTTATTCACAAACTCTTAATTACCTATATCTGTGTAGTTCTATATCGTTGTATTCTAATTTCTTTCTCGCTTCATAGTATTCATATTAGTCGCAGTCGAAATTGAAGTTGTCTAAACAACCATGCCAACAAAAGAAGTAGACTCATAGCCTCAACAAAATAATTAAAATCAGACTATAATCCTTGTGTTCCATCAACACTATCAAGCAAACTAATGAATCTTTAACTATACGTATTAAATTATTAGAAATATCAAGAAATTTGTCACTGAAAGTTATATAGTTCAACCTACACAAAAAATGAGTAAAGCGTGTGCTTAATCGAGGATATGAACTCTTTTTTGGTTTAGTTTTATAAATATTCAATAATATATCTAACTCATTTACTTTAACATTTAATATGTTCAATTCACCTTGTTGGTTAATGACAACTTTTGGATAATTTGGAAAAATTGTTAAATCAACTTTTTCGAGAGATAACTTTGCTCCTAACAACTTTCGTCTGATATCGGTATTTTCATTTTTGGCATCAACGCCTTGCAAAAACAGTTCATGACATAGCTAGTCACTTCTGAGAGCTTCGACAAAATACGTTATCATAATACAATAAAATCAAATTCAGTAATAAATTGTAAACCTAGAATATACAACACACGTAAAAATGCAAGTACAAAATATTCATTCAATTCATTATTTAGGAAATTAACACTCATCATTTCATTCAAAATTTAGCCCCAAGTTAGTAGCGACAGTGTAATGAAAAATAAAAACATAAAAAAATTAATTAAATTATTAGCAGTTGTCGCAACATAGACCTTTGGGTGTGAGCTTGAATGAAACTAAACTACACCGGTGTGAATTTTTTATAGTTTATTTGTAACTATAAAATTACTACACTAACTATTTACATTAAAGAGAAGAAAAAATATTTGAGCGCCAACCACCTTTAAATGAGTGATAAATTAAAACATTAAACATCATATAATTAACTACTAACTAATATTAAATTCAAAAGTAAAGACGTGGCAAAGCATGTATTTTGATAATTGAATAAGGATTTGATTAATTTGAATTTAAGGTGTAATCATTAATCAAAAATGCAGTAAATAAATCCAAATAGCTGACTCACCATAACAAATGTTACGTTATTGCAGATCTATTAATAGCACATTCACCGCTCAAGTAATATGCTTTCTTCCAGAACAAAATAACATCGAAATTCTATAAAATCACGAATCAAAGCATCCCAACGGAATTAAAAATGAATGTAAATTGGATAAGTCAAAATAAAGACTAATAAAGATAAAGATAAAGACCTTAAATACGAATAATTAAAATGGTTTTTGTTCCACATGAAACACTTACGTTGAGTTATATACAACGGCCTTGAATGAATCCCTTAAAATATTGCGTCACATTACGAAATTACTAAAAATGTTGAACTCAATAGAAAAATTATATCGGAATGAAGATAAACTTTCCAGTTATTAGCCGCAAAGAAGAAAAAATAATTGTTATACGTTTTTACGCCATTATTAAGAATATGTCTCGCTTTCATCACTTAAGACGTGCAAACCAGTGTTGGGCACGTATAATTACTTTAATTACGCTACGTAAAAAACATCAAATGATTATGTTCTTAAGCTCATTTTGTTGTTTATTTTTTTCTTTGAAGTACAAATTTCTACTTCATTGATATTTGTTATATAAGGTATCTGTGTAATTCATGAATTACTGACTTTGGCAGTACTTTCAATTGTTATAATTGACTTTAGAAATGTGTAACGTTAAAATAAAAAATTAGTAGTTCAATTCGCGAGTATGGAAAATTTCTCGTTAGTATGTAACTTGTCAGGACCTTTCTGCTCTTGCGCCAGACTGTCACATTTTCGACAGCATACCCACAATTCATTTTACATTAGATTTTTGGCGAGTTTGTTACTTGTACGCCCGGGTTAACCTCCACCGTTAGATTGTGTCACGCTGCTAATTTAATATGCGATTATTTGTGGAAGGTTGAAACGGGGTATGTGGTATACAATTTTCTTTATTAAGGGGTTTAAATTGACACCTACTAATTTTCTATAGCGGATTTTGGTAGCCACCAATTGTTCTGCGTCATCAGTCAAGATAACTAACAGGTTGTCTTGTTCGGAATATTCCATTACGTCGAAGTATTGATACGTCCTTATCATATCCACCGTCAAAGGTTGAGAACCGCCAGGACAATCCTTTCTTTTACGAAGACAAACATGTAAAATTTAATTGATTAAGTCACAGGGAAACGCTGCGCACTTACGTTAGTAATAATTGGATAGTAAACAAACCTTCCGACTGGGTTTAATAGTATTTTTTAGGTACATCAAGTACGGTGGTTAGCTAACCTTCCGACTGAGGTAAAACCTACCTGTAAGTATTACTACTTTCAATTTTTTATTTGTTTTTCGGGGACTAGGTCATTTAGGACCGTACGTGCATGTTAACTTAACACAATTAATTGTATTTTTGTGTTTCGCGAATTTACCAGTTGTGCACATCGAATCTCGAAAGCTTAATTTGTTTGATTTGTCTACAATTTAAATATATGTACTTATAAATTCAGACGCTATGTGTACGTAATTATTTAGTCCGACAAGGGCAGTTTGTTGTACGGTGTGTTGCTCGCCACTCGGCGCAGCTTCTAATTTATTCAGCCTACGTATAAATTTTGTCAAGAGTTTACATTTCTATGCTTATTTCAACTTCTGTGATATAATAAATGCATATATTTGGTGTTATTACTCTTTGTAGTGTTATTTATTCTTCGCTTACTACGGGGAGAGTTAGACGGTATCCCTCGACTTTAATTTTTCATTGTCTTGGTGCCTTTTTTTTAGATTCACGTTATAATCACACATAACAAATCCTGCGATCCCTCTCCGAAGAAGCTGTGCTAGCCGTTGCTTTGTTTGGTTATGAGAAGATCGGTGGGACATTGTATTTTTGACAGTTCAACTCTAGAAACCCGAATTTCTTGTATCAAATGATAAATAGTTACTTGGCTTAAATAATTTCAATACTTTTATTAGAGAAATCAATAAACAAACTAATTTAAAACTAAAAGTACTAATTTGAGGTTAACAATTCAAAGCATGTTCAGATTTAAGATGCGTTTACACGTATCAAAGCACGTTTTATACATTTTATACTTAAATTACGTTATATACAGAGTTTTTAACATGTATACGTATAAAATTATTTTTTACGCAAAATTGCTTATCACTGGTGCAAACCTAACGTGGTTCAAACGGAAGTGTCGAACAGAAGTCGATTGTTAAAAGCAACGTCGCAAAAAGCGACGTTGCCAAACTGAATAAACCTAAATGCAAGATTAGTTGCACAAAATAAGAGAATGAAAATTGAATTTTAAATGCAATGAATTCTAACGGTGTTACGAGAAAATCAAGTTCCTCGAGTTGGTCAGCCAATAATAAATTGTTACGCTGGGCTTCTTGTAACAAAATAAAACAACGGCTAGCACAGCTTCTCCAAAAAGGGATCGCAGGCTTTGTGATGCGAAATTATAACATATATATTTATTTTACAAAGGTACATCAATATAAATTTTTGCAAATATAGATACGTATGTTGAATTGATTATAAGTTGCATCGAATAATGAGCAGCACACCGTACAACAAGCTGACCCTGTCGGTCTAAACTTTTACATAAGCATAATGTCTGAATTTATATTCGCAAATTTTAAAATCGTAGACAAACAAACAATTTAAGCATTTGAGACTCAACGCGCACTGTATATGAGTTTGTGAAGCACAAAAATATTATTAATTGTGTTAACCTAACATGCACGTATGGTTATAAACAACATGACCACCGAAACACAAATAAAAAAAAAATTGAAATAGTAATACTTACAGTTAGGTTTTATCCAGTAGGGGATTAGCTAATTCCGTGCATGAGTAATCTAAAAAATAATATTAAAGCTAATATAAACGAACATATAATGTTAACACAAGTAAAAGGTCCCCTTTAGCATTCAATCATTTAAGAACGTAAATGCGCAGCGTTTCCCTTCGACTTAACAGCATAGGTTTTCCCAGTTTTTGTCGCAGTTCATCTCTAAAAGAGGGATACTCCTGAAGATTTCGAATCTTTGACGCGGTATAAGAAATAACGTTATCAATAACGTGACGTCATGGAAGTTTTCCAACTAGGCCACCTGCTAATTATCTTCAGCGATAACGGTAAACATGTGGTGGGTACCAATATCCGCTACAGACAATTAGCCCAGAATCAAATTAAACCCCCAATAAAGAAAAATTTACACCATTTACCCCGATTCAGCCTTACAAATGTAATTGCATATTCGCGTGAAACGATCTAAAGGTGAAGGTTGCACCGGGCGTAAAAGTACAAAGATCGTGAATGGTCTTACAGGAAGTGAAGTTAAATATGCTGTCTAAAATTTGACAATTTTGAAGAAAGAGTATATAATTCTAAAGACAAATTTCATACTTGAAGAGATATTTGTATACTTTTTGATCAAGGTGATTTAAGGAGATCTATGCATGAAATTTATACAGACAATCATCAAGAACGTACAGTTTACGAAAGTATATTTTGAAACTTTGGTTGACGCTTCTAAACATTAGTAACGCTTTTGGATCAATCGACTATTCTCTTTTGGTGACCTCATCTTGTAAAATGTGGAGTCTAATTTGAAATTTAAGGATATAGAAGACAAAGATCTATGTTACAATATTACTCATATTTTTTTTAAATATAAACTTAATTGTGCACTTTTTCAATGACTTTATACAGAAAATATTTAGAAACAAGAAAATAGAACACGAGAAATAACTGGTAATGATAGATTAGGAGGAGCCAAATCATCCCGTAATAGCAAGATTCTTAAATATAATTTTCCTAGATTTTATTAGAAACGGCAAAAGAAAAAATAAGTTGACAAATACCTTATATATGTTTATTCTCACTATAATATTACATAACATTTCTATGAAACGTCAATGGCAAGCCAAATTTAAACAGCAAACAAATGTCATTTGAAACTTAAAACTGTATATTCTGCCATTATTATAAATAAACCCAAAACGTTAATGAAAACGTTTTTACATCTATACTTGTTTATTCAAGCCATAAAAAATTATTTTTTTAACATATTTTAGGAAATTGCATGGTATACAAACCATATAAAGATTAACCAAATTTAATTAACAATTAATAGTCCCGTTTGTGACCATATAAGTTTCAAAACATGTTAAATTAAATAATATAGAAATTATGATAAATTTTAATAAAATTAATAAACATTTATTTACAAATTAGTATATTTGTATAATATTAAATGTAAAACTGTCAAAGCAACACAACGTTATAACTTTAGTATCTAATCAACGTGGTTTATAATTATAATGCAAAGTATTTTAATATTCCTTTTCAATTTATTTGCTAATTTTAGCAGATTTTCCTATATGAATATGGTAATTAGTTTGTAATATTATGAAACAGGGGTGTCAAATAAAATTGGTTTAGTATTGTACTACAATCTGTTAATTTGCTTACCCGCTGTTAGTCTCCAAATCAATTACAATAAGAATTATACTTAATTACACGATGCATTTACAAACCGTTTAGAAAATTAGACAGGTATTATACCTACTATACAAATTTAAATGTTTGAAATGACACTGTAAATACGTGTATTTGTTTTATGTATTATTTACAATAACGAATATTATAGAAAATCTACAAAATTATTATCTTTTTTAGTACATAACAAAATTGAATTTGAATATCATGTTTGTGTAACAAATAACAAAATTTAAAAAAAAGCGTGTGTTCCCTTTAGAAACTTTTATGACATTACAGTTGTTATAGAAAATAAATAAATCTTATGTAAGCAACTAAAAATTAAAAGTAAGTATAGGTATTTTAATACCTTATAAACCCTGACCTTGAGTGAAAAGATAGAACTAACGAGCGGTAAATTAAAAATTTTCTTTTTTAGGTCTCATACTAAAAATATAATAATATAAAATAAAACATATAGAAATCTATATTACCGTTCAGTTACAGGTTAAAGTTCTAAATATGTGTTCATTGTTGTCAAAAAAACTTTAAATAAGCACTATTGTTGTTCTTAACTTTTATCTTTAACTAGATGTTTCTGTATCTACTGTATGCAACGTATACCGCACGTCAAGGCTAATATTAGACAGTGTTACGGATGGAATGAAAAGCGCCCTAAAACGTATTGATTGGGCATTTTTTTTTACGTAATGAACCACTAACAACACAAAAGGTTATGGGTTGTATTGCCGAAGATGAATTTGCCAAACTTTAAAGCAACTACGTTACGAACATTATGGAAAGAAATTGAGTTTAGGCTAGGTAAATTAACGAACGTTTATTGTGCTTGTACAAAAAAAAACTATTTAAAAAAGTTTATATGATATCGTGGAGAAGACGACTCTTTTGAGAAATAAGAACGTATAAAAAAAAAGCAAGAAAATATATTTTTTTCGCAAGGTAAGGTTAATGCTGGTCATTTTACTATAAAAATTTGGACAAGTACAAGCAACACGGCAAGTTTTTATTTCGAGATTATCTACTGGAAATCAAAAACCTTCAGGTAAAGGCAAACGATTAATTGTGCTACATAGGATTAGAACCAGAATTAGTTGAAAATGGTTTGATTAATTTCGAATCGAACAAAACTGTCGACTACCATGAAAAAAATGAATTCTGCATTATTCAAAACTGGTTTGAGTCGGTCTTAAGTAACTTAGAAAAAGGTGCTGTAATAGTGTTAGATAATGCTTTTTAAAAAACTGATATACAAAATTGTGTTACGAGGGTTTTCTCGTAACTGAAGTGCAAGCAGCTAGCTCAATATAATTCGGCGAGTGGATCGCAGGTCTCGGTGTGCTAATCATAAAGTAATTTAAAAAAGCGCCAAAACGGTTGGAAGCTGGTAATGGAAACCACCGTTTAACCGTTTCAGTACTAAAGGAATTAATTTATACCAAGAATTCTCAAAATGCATTGTTAATTAAATTAGATATTAAATTACAATTATATTTTAGAAATCGATCGGATGTAATGATAATTATCAATCAAGTGCGAGTGAGTATGATTCATCAAAAGATATTCAGAACGAGATTGAGGATCTAAATCAAGAATAGAACGTTGAAAATATCCGAAATAATCTGCATCAACAAGAGAAAAATCTACAACACATAGATCCTTCGAAATTAGAAATTATTATGTGAATAAACCCAACTGATTTTTCGCAAGGCGATATTCTTATTATCTCTCAGCCAAGAAAACAAGCTGAAGTATTTATAGATCTTTTGGTAACTTCAGTATTTACAAGATCTTCAACACTTCTACAAATTATCACAAAACACAAAAGCCTATTTAATTTTATTCCTCAATGTACAAAATAAACGTCTTGACTTGTACTATAAAGATCTTCCAACAAATGCAGAAAACAGGAAACAGATAGTGAGAGATCATGACGATCATTAGTTGCATGTTTGTGATATATTACAATATACTTCTTGTTTTTCATCTATATTGGTTACAACGTAAATCTATGGGAAATGCGTTGATAAGACAAACTACATCACGAGATCGATTTATGCTTTTAGTTTCTAAATTGTATTTTGCATCACCAAAAAAGTCTGATGATTTATTAAAAACATAATATATTAGTAATGCTGTTGACTCCCAAGACGTCTATACTTGAGATAATTCCCCATATAGTTCTCTTGAGAAGTGGGCGGAAAAAATAACAAATTTCTATTCTTCAAAAATTTTCCGATTCCTATCGTGCGAACGTTGTGAGAACTTTTTTCTACTAGTTTATAGCAATGGAAGTTATAATTCTCATAAGAAAATCGAAACATTGCGTTAGCTTTGTAATACTGTTTAAGTTATTTTAACCTACAAATGTCAAATAATTAAAGAAATCGTTTGAGAAAGAATTCAAGTAAGTATCTATATCGATTTATTCCTACATAAAGTTTTTTATGTAACTTTTAATTTTTCTCTTGCAGGTTTTTGGATATTAATATACACACTAATTATCGATTGAATAAAATTGAAAAACTAATTTAAAATTAGCATATTTAGGTATGTACAAGATGCAGAAGAACAAATTGAACAATTTGTTAAAGAAAATCTTGGAATGAATATTCTTTTACATCATTAAGATGGTTGGCAGATTATGACCTTGTTGAGCTTATCTCATTTGACCACTTTGCACGTTTTCATTTTCACTTTGATGTAACATTCGAAAAGTTATGAATGTATATACATGACGTTGACTGCACGGACTATTGATTGTTATTCTCAATTTTGATTGGTTAAAAACAAAAAATATTAGCGGCAACGCTGTATAACTCGCAATGTCAACTTCATATAACATCACCACTCAGCTACGTTTGAGAATAAGGGTTTTATAAATTAGGGAAAAAGGAAGTGAATTCAGAGGGAAGTGATTTCATATTTTCTCCTGAGATCTGCGAAGTTCAATATTTCGAAAATTTTGTAACAAGAAAGGTGTAGACTTTGAAAACCTGCTCAACATTTACAAAACGAATCTTAGTACTTGTAAAAATGATATAAAAACAGAATTTACACTATTACGCAGAAAGATTTTGGAATTGGATGACATAGATAAGCCTAAAAACGCAATGGCTTCTCTCTGCAGTGGTAATTCAGAGATTTCCCAAACACTTTTTAACTATTAAAAATACTGACTTACTTGGCAGTCTCAACTCAACCCCAAAAAGATCGTTTTCTATCTTAAAGAAAATAAAAACGTATCTTAGAAACTCTATATCTGAGGTAAGAAATAAATCTCAATTTTAAAAGTAAGATGAATCAAATTGATTAAATTCATTAACGCACACTTTTGTTTAAAGGGACGACTTAATGCATTTCTCACGTTATCTATTCATGCAAATATGGACATATCTTCAAATAAAGTAATCGAAGGGGCCTGGACACTTCACCAAATGGACACCACGTCGAATGGGCATAACGCCGAAACTTGGACACAACATCGAAACGAATTGTTGGACACATTGCCGAAAAAGGACACAACGCCAAAATCAGTAGTTGGACATATTGTCCAATGTGGACACAAAGCCGAAAAGCAACAAATTGACGCTTTATCGCTCGGATATATGACGTCGAAGCCAAAGTAAGATAACAATAAATATATAAATTTATAGCTGTTAACTTGTAACGAAACCGATTGTGATGTCCGTATTTGTAATAAAATTGTGTAAAAATCCTAACAAATACGCGTGGACTTCGACCTCGTCGCGTGTACAAGATTACATGATCGCGCAGACGAAGAGTCCCCACTCTAAATGTCCACCGAAGCGTGACCACCAGGAGTATAAAACAGCATGCATCAGGGGAAAAATCTATCTATTGTTACCAGTTCTCCTTTTGTGTATCTGGAAAATATAACCCTCCTGAACCGTCCAAGATTAATAACAACCTGCACCGTACCTGACAATTCTCCTGATTCGCGATTTACCATTTGCATTCTAATATTTCATTCATTTTGTACCATAATCATATTTGTTGCATTTTGTATCATCATCATCTGTCATTCATTCCGTACCTCCCGCATGTACCTCGTCTTGTCACCTGTACTGAGTGTATTCATCGCCAGCACCTGTATTTGTAAGTAGCCACCCTTTTGTACCAGTATTGATCGATTTTATTTTATTTTACCTGAATGTGTTACATGCCAAAATTAACACAAAGTCACTGCCTGCAATGTAGTAACATAAACGGGGGTTGTGCCACTAGCTCAATGGAGAAAGGGTGGGTTTTATTTAAAATTCCGTGAAAAATTGGAAACGCGATCGTCGTAAAAAAAATGGAACTGGAACGGTAAAATAGTCAAATAATCGGTAAGGGCGCCAATCAAGGATTTCTATAAGGGTAGCTTTCAAACCCCTGATTACCTGAAAGCTCATCCGGTTGGTTACAACCCCAGAACTTACCTTGGGTTATAACAATTCTGAAAAACACTTAAACAAAAATTTACGTATGCGGCGGCTAAATGAATAAAAGCTCTTTACATTTAACAATTTAACATTTATTGATTGAAAATTTAAAACCAAGACAAAATAAAATAACAAGTACTAATTGATATCAAATAAATTTGAATAAAAGAAATGAAATAATCTTAAGCAAACAAGAATGAACAATTTACACACAAAACATTACATTAAAATTTATAAAAAGAAATGCTACTACAATAGCGTTTTCAAATATAATTAAATCTCAAGATCTTGACCGCATATTTATAACAAACAAATTAAAAAACACAAAAAAAAACAATACAGTTTATAACATAAATATGTCCGAACTTTAATTCGAACTAAACAAAATATAGTTTATAAGTCGTTACATTATCATATACTCGAAATACGAATCACTTCTCAAACGCAACAAAACAAAGTTAATTGATGTTAATTTCGCGCAAACACTATACGTGTTCATTGAAATAATTAAATTCAACGTTAGTCGTAATTTCAATTGACTCAAAATTGAAAGCTTTTACTGCATTTTTAATCGCGGGTCACTGCACGAACAAACAACAAAATCGATAAATACCTTAATTCTTAATTGGTGACACCATTTGAACTTTGGTTCCCAGTGGTTTTGAAAGCTAACACCTTGGATGGACTTCGGCTGCTTCCCAAACAATAGAACAACGACGGAAGATATATCTCACAATTTAATTTTATAACCGCCAAAGGCGAATTTAGGATTTAAACACATACCACCACAACATTAAACCCCACAAACGTAACAGTTTATGTTTCAGAAATCACGAATTTTACACAAGCCGTACTATACGAAATTTGAAGAAAATTAACATTTTTCTCCACCACCTTAATTTTCACGATTTCTGCCTAACTTCCGCGGTTCTACATAACGTCAGAGGGTAAATTACCCTATATCTCCACTACATCTCACGGTAACCGGTATTTGTCATTGCGACCCACGATCGAATGATTGCCAAAAAATCAAACTTTTCCAACACTTCCTATCCCCTACTTAACTAATTGCATGTGCGCAGTCAATTCGTGGTAAAAGAAAGAACATTGAACAAACGAGAAAAACAAAGATGAAAATTATACTTAGTCGCATGCGTTTTCGCACGTAGACCTTGGTTCACACAAGAACGCTGAGACTTGCATAACTGCAGGTGGCTTAATCAAAGTGTAATTACCAAGAAAAATGTATCAACTTACATTCCACAAAGGAAGTCGTAAATTATATTGAATTGGTATTCTACGAAGATAACTAAATAAAGTACTAAATCAAAAACAAAACTACGGATCTGTATGCATTTAAAAGAAAATTTCAATAATGATTGAAAACAACTTGAAATATCATTAAACTCAAACCACACAAACAATAAACAAAACGTTCTCGATGCTAATACTAAAATAATCAATCGAAACACACAAAAAAAAGAAAACTTACGGTGTCTTTCACAACGAAATTCAAACGCAGGTAACAAATGGTCCTTTTTAATTTCGTGATTTCATATACATCCCCGTTGTAAATAATTCCCTTGATCTGCAATTTCGTGTTGGGGCCAGTGTGGACACTGGCGAATCGCCGATAGTTGCACTACCCAACGTAATCTCCGTATTGGGTCGTTTGACCTCTAAAAGCCTCCGGGAACACAATTGCTTGGTGGACACTGGCGATAATAGCCGATAGTTGCCCAAGTGATTGCATCCACGAACCGAAACCTCGCAGCAAACCCTGTAAATATACCTTATAATAGAATTACTTGTTGGTGGACACTGGCGAAGAGCCGATAGTTGCCTGAGTAATCATTGCACCGAAACCCTGATACATAAAACGGGATTTAGCCTCCACCGTACTTCCACGTAGCATTCATTCATTATCGTTAATTCTTGAAAACTAGTATTCATTACCGAAACAACATTCTCGACCCCTACATCTTCCCCTAAAGTTAGTTGCCATCCCTGTACCCTGTCATCTCTAAAATCCCATTCGTTCATTGTCATTTCACAATTCATACATACCCTGTAGTAACCTTCGTACAAGTCGCAACCTCCTAGTAATTTACATTTAAGATCCTGTTTATATCGCATGAACGATCATTGTACACCCTTAAAATTTGTGCTAGTAACATTCACGTTCATTCACTATTGGAACTCATACCAGTAATTTTCCACACACCTGTAGATAACACGCCTGTCCGACTTAACCTGAAAATTCCTCGTTTAACCGTTCCCTGCTATTTTACCGTTCGTGTAACACATTAACTCACCTGTGTAATTTTTACTAACACCTCGATTAATTAGCGAGCACCGTATTTTAATTAATTACTTGCAGCAAAGTTTGCAGCTGGAAAGTCACGCCGTCATTTTCGTAAAAGCACAATTGAAACTAATAACCTTTAACCTTGCAGTGCGAAATAAATCTACCAGAGGCGTCATATTGGGGGCGCCGCTCAAAGGCGAAGAACAACACGCCAGAAAATCATTTATTTAAGACGTTCTTTGTAATTATTACAATATACTTAATTTATATTATTGTGTTTGTTTATCTCAACGTATCTACTGCAAGCTACCCCGGAAGTGTGTTACAAGCTGTTTTGTATGTTAATCTATTCTTTGTCGTAAATATTTTGAATGAATTGAACCGACCAAACTTTTAGTGTGCATACGGCACAAACTTTGTCATATCATATTCTAAAAAAATAACTAGTTTGTTACGTGCATAAATTTCAAAATGTAATACCCTGTATATTCATAACACTGAAGTTAAATTTTTATTTTTGATGCCCTAACGAGTTTCGTTTTTATCTCACTTCTTTTCAAGACGTTAAACCGTCTATTACTTAAAATCGTGCTTGCGATGTGTAAATTAATTTTCTAACATCATCGGCTTGTGTTAAGGCTATGATATAAAACGAAAACGCGTTTCTATTAGTTTATTCATCACAGGGTAAGCGTTTACTATTAGTTTTTAGAATTCACTTGTAATTTCTATGTTAATTTGGTAGCACGACCCAACACGTGTTTGTTCACATGTTTCGGTGTATTCTCCACCAATGAAGGGTTAATATCGAGCAAATACCTTAATGGAAACATTATAATTTAGAAGGCCTACCTTATATTTAAAAAAGGAAGGTCTGAGAAGAAATTTTCTCCGATGTACTGTTCCTTGCGAGTCAATAGAATGCGATTTCTTTCTTAAGTCAATGTGTGCAATAACATTCGATAACCGGGTTCTTAGTTCTAATTCTTTTTGGCATTAATTAATGTTGTAGATTTTTGCTTTCGTGAGTCTTTGTGCTGACAAAAATTACATTAAACTAAATGTCAATTTTAATAAATAAGAATTAAAAACTGACTTTGAAGAATTGATTAGAGCTGATTAAATTAAATGACAATTTAATACTGCTACTTTAGCTTCGACGTCCAATTTCGGATCTATGCAGCGTTAATTTTTGCTTTACGACATTATGTCCACATTCGGCGATATGTCTAACTACCGATTTCGGCGGTTTTTATGCCACTCCTTAATTAAATTACATATAAAAAACTAAATCACAACAAACAAATTAAAATTTCATAATAAAATAAATTGTATTGATGTTTCATGTTCTTTTCTTAATTTAGTTTTCTTATTTATACTTCTTTTGTTTGCTTTAATGACTCTCATCCCTTTCTTTTTTTTGTTGCAGTTCAATTTTTACACAAATTTTATTTCCTGTAATTACTTATTTTTGTATTTGATTGTCATTTTTAATAATACTTTTGTGTGATACCTTTATTAATTCACTCCCAATTATTTTTTTAATTGATTAATTTTTCTTTATGATTTTTACTTATTGAAGTGAAACTTCTTTATCGGCGTTGGAAAAAAATTTACCGTCACATTTTACGCGTCACGTCACATTTTTTATCGTCACATTTTTTTTATTTCTGAAACGCAATAGCGACGTGATAAATAATATATCAATACTAAAGTGATCAACAAAATCAAAGGTTTTTTATAAAATTCTAAAATATTTTTAAATAAATACAAATTGTACAAGGTGTTCAAAGGTAGTAAAATAAATAAAAAGTTCGCCCCCGGGTGGGCTCGAACCACCAACCTTTCGGTTAACAGCCGAACGCGCTAGCCGATTGCGCCAAGCAGGCACATACTCTAGGTCACAAAACGGATGGTTATAAGGTACACGGTCAAAACGTTGCTATAAGATACGATCAATTGTTGTTGTAATACTCCACAAATTCTACAAAATCATCAAATATCAGCCTTCGTGGCGCAATCGGTTATTTGTATTCATGTCTATGATAATAAAATCCTTTTTTTTGTATTCATGTCTATGATAATAAAATCCTTTTGTTTAAACTTTATCTAATTTAACTTTATTTAACCAATTTCTGAAAAGTTGCATGTAGATCATTTTGCGAAAAATGCCATAAAGAAGTTTCACTTCTTACATGTGTACAGTAGTACACGCCCTCATTTTTTTCATTATTTTCGAGTCCTCTACAATTTTTCAAGCACAAAAATGTTTCTTTTTTTTTGGATAATTTTTTATTATAAACACGTTTTAAAGAAAAGGCTTCTACATACAAAATGATTTTATATTAAAATGAGAAATTTATATAGAAATACAGTATATACATATGTGTAATCGTTATTTAAATTAATTCAAATGACTACAAATATTTAATCACAAAATAATTGTTTTTATATCAGTTTTCATTTCAAAATTTATAGATAGTTTAACAAAAATTTTTTTTAACTTGTTGCATATACCTAGAAAATTATTAACTAAAACAACAAATTAAAATTATATGTAGATCACTAGTAATAATTATTAATAATTAAAAAATTACATGGATTGACATATGTTCTATGAATAATCAGCTACTAAAAATTTTAATTTATACATCATGTTAATAGACAAACGAGAATAATCAAGTTTTAAATTAAAACTATATTTTAATATACTGATTTACAATTTACATTATATTTTCCAATATTGACATTTTAGTATACTGTTAATTCTGATAATAGGATAATCAGAACACGACGTGACTACGGTAAACTTATCCATATCTAAAATACTTTATTATATTTGCTACATGTTATTTTAGTACGACTGAATAAACAAAAGTTATGATTACTAATTAAAATTGAAAACCAAAAACTCTTTACTTACCGTCCCTTTAATTATACGAACACGGTGTACAATTTTAAATACAAATTTAGGGTTAAAATAAATTGAATAATTTTAAAAGACAAAAGCTATTAAAAACGTTTGGACAAAGCAAAACTGAATAAACATAAATAATAGGATTAAATTTAATGGATCTCTAATTACCAAATTTTAACTATATATTACATTTTATTATTACAAGAATAATAAATTGTAAACTAAATCGTTTTTGAAACGTGATGAATAAGAAACTTCTAAATGTTTAGAACTTATGCAAACCACTATTTTATTTGTAACTACTTATAATATATAACCACAAAAATTAAACAAATCGTTCTAAATACTTTTATCTAAATTACGTATATTAATTATTATTAAAAAACAATTATTTTTTATATTAGTTAACTGCAGTTCTTTTTAATACCACTTTGTATACAGTTTATGTAATATAATGGTACTATGTTTTATAGTTTAATAAACAAATAATTATTTAACTATTGCGGAGAATGTTACAGATAAATGCAGATTGTGATGACAAGTTTTGCGTAGTAGTTGAGTTGTTTATGCGTAATTTTTATTTTCATAAAATTGTAGTTCCCACCCCCTTAATTTGATCAACAATAAAAAATTTATGTACAAAATTTTATCTCATTTATCTTCATTGACTATGAAGTTTAAAAGTTATAGCTCAGAAAGTTATTTTTCAGATAAAAATGCTAATTAATTTTGTTATTTTTATTTTGGACATATTGCATGATTAGAGACCTGAATTTCGGTTTATTCTTATGCTTATCTGTGAAACTATTTGATTATTTGAGTTTGCAATATTGTAAAAAAAGCAAAACCGCCGCGCTTAAAAATTAACAGACAAAAGAGAGAAACAGCTAAGCAGTTACGTGAGAATAAGAACATTTTAATACTGAGAGCAAATAAAGGAAACGCCACAGTCGTTATGAACATACAAAATTATAACAACAAAATAACGAACTTACTCTCGGAAGATTGCTACAAACGGCTACAGAGAACCCGTTTAAACTCTTTATGCACTAAAGTAAACTCCACCATCAAAACTTTATTACAATAAATATTAACAAGAAACAAGCTTTGATTGTTAAAAATTCAGTTATTTAACAAATCTACGTTCTTTCCAAGATACACAAAAAAGTCTTCTTCTTTTGACCGATAGTGACCCAATCGTTAGCACGTTATCTAGTTTCAAAACTTTTGTCGTTGACAAGAAATATAGAATCTCACATTAATAATTTTAGAAATTTTGTAGGGAACATTCAGAATTTGGGTATAACAAGAAAAGATATCCTAGCCAGTTTTAATGCGGTATCCCTTTTTTCTAAAGTTCCGCTCGACGATGTGTTGTTATTGCTCAAAACGAGAATTATTGAAGAAGTTCTGCTCATCAACTTATTTAAACAAGTAGAAGGAGTGGCCATAGGTTAACCACTCTCTTCAGTTATAAGTAGTATTTTGAAACTGATATTATGAAAAATGTTGGGTTAAAACCAAAAACTTGGTTTAGATGTTGATGATACGTTTGTTGTATGACCTCAAGGCAAAGATAAACTAAATCAGTTTTTTCAACATCTAAAATCTGCATATAATAACAATAAATTTATCATACATAGAATTAGAACATAACAGCAGTGTAGAGTGTAGATGATGTTCTGATGATAAAGAAAAATAACTGAAAATTACGACATTCCGTTTATAGAAAGAAAACGCACAATAATATACACCAAACACACCACTATTCAATACAAAAGATCACTGTTTTACATCCTAAAGCTAAAAAAACTATACGTGTGTCATGTAACGAAAATCTACAAAAAGAAAAAAACACTGTTGAAGTCTACAACAAAATGGATATGGGTTCAAAAAGATCCAAACCAAACCTGAAAACCTATTTTTGGATTTCCTTACTACCACTTTTTGGCGCAGAAACAACATCCAGATAACTACTAAGAATTGTTGATGTTTAGATTGTAAACTTATTTTAATTAAAACTTTATTGTTACGCTACTGATAGTGGCAAGGATTTCAACCAACATCCCTCTTTGTAAAATCAGTCATCATGTAGCCACATGATGAAACGAATGTTCTTTCGATAAATTTTATTCGTTCTTATTACTTTGTGTTTTATTCATATCGTTCTATGTACTTAACAAAATAAAGAACTACAGTCCACTAAAATTAACATTTGGTGCTTCGAGCCACATTATTACAAGAAACAGTGAATTTTCAAGATTTCGCAAGAATTTATATTGTTTGACGAAATATGCAATTTCGTGCCTATGAGTTAGAAAGAGACAGCCAAAGACTTCTTTCGCCAACAACTTGAAGGGTTGATACCCACAAACGATAGCAGGTTTGCCTTCTCTTTCCTTTACATTTGTTTTGCTTGCTTACTTTGTTAAGCCAGTGCATTCATTCCAACGTGTTCTATTTATGTATATTGAATTACGTTCGAAATTTATTTTGATTGAATAACGTGTCATTCGCTGCATTTGATAGCACGGCGCGGCGTTGTTTTGATTGAGAATACTATTTTTTTGTAGATTCATTTTGCATTTGTATTAATTAATTAATTACAATTCTTGTTTTTGTAAATAACGATATTTTTACCGTTATTTTTGCATTTAATTCTTAACTTGCCGTTGCTTAGTTAAAACGAAAACATTAAAATAAATCTATTCATTATGGAAGCTTTAATTAGAAATCGTGGTTTAGTTGAATCCAAACTTACAGGATTTCATACGTTCTTAAGCAATTTTGAATTAATGCATACCGATAAACCAGAAGACGAACATGTTTTTGAAATTGAAACGAGATTAGAATCGGCTAATTCATTATTATCTGACTTTGAACAAATTCAAATACAAATTATCGAAGTGACTACTGACGTCACCGCGGAATACAAACATCAAGAACAATTCGAAAACTCATATTTTTCGGCGCTCTCTCGAGCAAAAAACTTTATAAATAAATGGGGTCACAGCCTCAAAACTACTTCTAACAGCAGCTCCTCCAGGAGTAGTGTCCATCGCAGTAACGACTTGTGTAGTACGGGTCATCATGGCCACCAAAAAGCATTATTTAATCTGCCAAAAATTTCTATATCCAAATTTTCTGGGGATTTACAGGCATGGCTAGAATTTCGCGAAATATTTACTAGCTTAATTCACAACAACAAAGATCTTGACGATGTTCAACGTCTTCATTACTTGAAATCCAGTTTGAGCGGAGATGCAGCCCAAGTTATTAAATCGCTACAATTTTCAGCCGACAATTATCAAGTTGCTTGGCAAACTATTTGCACTAGGTACGATCAACCCCGTTTGCTCATACACAACCATTTCAAATCTATTTTAGACATGGAGTCATTAAATAAAGAATCCGCTTTCAAGTTAAGAAAAATTTCTGATTCCTTATTTAAACACGTGACAGCGCTCAGATCGCTTTCCGCAGATGAACAGTTATTCGAGGCTCTGATCATCCATATTGTTTCAAACAAACTTGATCCCATTACTTTTCGCCAGTGGAAAACTCTGAGAAACAGGTCAGGTTCTGATTTACCTTCGCTGGAGAAGTTCAAAACTTTTCTCACAAACACTGCCAATTTACTAGATTGTTTAGGGCCCAATCAGGCCAAACCGCATTCGGAAAGGTTCAAACCTTCTTCTTCTGAGAGACCAAAATCGTACTCCAAATCTTTTGTTGCAAATACGCTTGCATGCGTACTTTGCAAAGGTTCTCATTCAGTAACCAAGTGCGATGAATTTATAAAGCTTTCTCCGCGTGCAAGATTAACTAAATCGAAAGAATTAAGACTTTGTCTGAATTGTTTGTATAAAGGTCATTTTGTGTCTCAATGTTCTTCACAGCATACTTGCCGAACGTGCAAGTCCAAGCACAATTCACTACTGCACATTGGAGATGCTCCTACGGCCATGCCGTTGATGCAGTCAGAACATTTGTCAAGCGCAGATCTCTCTGTTGAACCAACCCAAATAGTTTCGGCTTTTACTTCAAACACAATTCAAGTTCTTTTACCTACGGCTTCCGCTCAGATTCTAGATTCTGAAGGAAACTCCCACTGTATTCGAATGTTACTTGATTCAGGTTCTCAATCGAATTTTATTCGTTCGAGCTTATGCACTAAGTTAAAGCTGCGCACATCTGATGCAAATATTATCGTTTCGGGGTTAAGTAAATTGGCTTCCCACATTCGTTTAAAGTGTGATGTGACTATTCGGGCTCATCACTCTCGTTTCAAATTAGATCTCACGTGTCTCGTTCTTGACGAGATCACTGGAACAACTCCAACCTTCCACGTAAACCGAAACAATTTCAAGATACCAGATAACATCAGATTATCTGACAGTTCGTACGACACTCCAGGCGACATTGATCTTTTGATAGGTTCTCCAATTTTTTTCCAATTGTTGTGTATTGGTCAAATACAATTGGGTCCTAATCTTCCTATTGTTCAAAATACTCGTTTTGGTTGGGTTTTAGCTGGACCGATAAACTCAGTTATTGCTACTAATTTGTCTTGTCATCTTAGCACTTTGGACGATCTTTCAAATCAGCTTTCGCGGTTCTGGGAGTTGGAAAGTTATCCAAGCGAAAAGGTGTTATCGCAGGAGGAAAATGCCTGCGAAGCTCATTTTGTTAAAAATTTCAGAAGAGACAATGACGGTAGATTCGTTGTTTCAATTCCATTCAAACAGCCAATAGAGTTGCTAGGCAACTCGTTCGATAATGCTCAAGGTAGATTGCTGTCTCAGGAGCGGCGCTTTCGAATCAACCCAGAGCTATATAAACTTTATTCTGATTTTATGCAAGAATATCAGGAGCTGGGGCACATGTCAGTTGTCAACCCCACTCGCAATGAAACATCAGTTTATCTTCCTCACCACGGTGTGCTCAAGGAGGAAAGTGTGACGACCAGGTTACGTGTCGTTTTCAACGGTTCATCAGCAACCACAACAGGGCATTCGCTCAATAGCATTCAAATGGTCGGCCCTACCATGCAGCAAGATCTGTTTTCCATTTTGGTTCGCTTTCGCAAACATTATTACGCCATATCGGCAGATATCGAGAAGATGTATAGGCAGGTTCTGCTCAACCCTAGCCAAAGATCCCTTCAGCGTATTTTGTGGAGATCGGATCCCACAAAACCCATTCTATCGTTTGATCTAAACACTGTCACTTATGGAACGGCATCTGCTTCGTTTCTTGCCAGTCGTTGTCTTTACCAGCTCGGTATCGAATGTGAGACTACTATGCCTGAAGTCTCGCAAATCATCAAAAATGATTTTTATGTTGACGACCTGTTGACAGGCGCCAACGATTTAGAACAAGCTCGCAAATTATGTTCCGACCTCTCAACTACACTTAGTTCAGGGTGTTTCAAACTTCGTAAATGGATCTGCAACGATTCGCGTGTTCTTTCTGGCTTTTCAGATACAGAAATTCATCCCAATGTTCTTGAAATCGGTGATCATGCAAACACTAGTACTCTAGGTCTTATTTGGTCTTTCCAAAACGACAATTTTATGTTTTCTATTTCAAAGCCTTCGATAGGCAAGGTCACAAAGCGGTCAATGCTTTCTGAAATATCTCGGATTTTTGATCCTCTAGGGGTGCTTTCACCTTGCACGATTTCTGCAAAAATAATGCTCCAACAGCTCTGGATGGAAAAGCTGTCCTGGGACGACCCTGTTCCCAACAATGTATGTTCAAAATGGCGTTCATATGCTTTTGAACTCGTCAGTTTGCGGGATTTACAAATTCCTCGGCATGTTTTGTGCAAGAATCCCATAGATATCCAAGTACATGGATTTTGTGACGCTTCCACAAGCGCATATGGTGCGTGTTTGTACCTTCGTTCTGTTGACGAGGACAACCGGGTTCATTCTCATCTTTTATGTGCTAAGTCAAAGGTAGCACCTCTTAAGCCCACTACAATCCTTAGGCTTGAGCTTTGTGGAGCTTTGCTACTTGCTAAACTTTTAGCCCATGTTTTGAAAATCATAGGATTAACTATATCGTCTTGTAACTTATGGTCGGACTCTACTATAATCTTGGGCTGGCTAAAAACACGCCCTACTTTTCTCAAACCATTTGTGTGCAATAGGGTTGCTGACATCCAGCAACTCACTTCGGCTTCCGTTTGGCGACATGTTCCTACTAAATCAAATCCAGCCGATATGCTGTCCAGAGGCATACCTCCTCAAAATTTAAAAGGGTTTACTCTTTGGTGGAATGGTCCATCTTGGTTATTGGATGACAAATCTTCGTGGCCTAGTTCTGCTCATGTTAGTTCCGAACTTCCAGATCTGAAAACGGAAGTTCAAACTTTAATTTCGCATCGTCCAAATGATTTTCCCATAGAGAATTTCTCTAGTATGACTCGTTTAGAAAGAGTCGTCGCTTATAGTCTTCGTTTCTACAAAAATTCTTCAAACTCGCCAAACAATCGGTTTTGCGGACCTATTACTGTTCAAGAAATCCGATCAGCTTTACTGTGCCTGATCAAAATGTCCCAAGCTGACTCCTTTTCTGATGAGCTTAAATCGCTTCAGCGCTCTGAACAACTGAAAAGTTCCTCGCCATTAGTGGGTTTTGCTCCATTCCTTGATGACATGGGCATCATTCGTGTCGGAGGTAGACTCCGAAATGCTCCATTTTCGTTCGACAAAAAACATCCGTTTCTTTTGTCGGGAAAACACTTGTTAGCCAAATTGATAGTAACACAGGAACATCTTAGACTGCTCCACGCAGGACCTCAATTAATATTGGCTTCGCTTCGAGATCAATTTTGGATCTTATCAGCTAGGCACCTTGTTAGACAAATTGTGCATAAATGTGTAAAATGCTTTCGGTTTTCTCCAAAAACAACAGCCCCGATTATGGGCAATCTTCCTGCTTCACGAGTGCAACCTTCTCCGCCTTTCCACATTACTGGCATTGATTATGGAGGCCCCATAATGACTAAAGACCGCAAGGGTCGCGGGTGTAAGTCTATGAAGGCTTATGTCTGCTTATTTATTTGTTTTTCGACTAAAGCAGTTCACCTGGAACTGGTGACTGGCCTAACCACCGAACTATTTGTTATGACATTTCGACGTTTTGTTGCCCGTAGAGGCAAACCATTCCGTGTTTTTTCCGATAACGGTACTAATTTCGTCGGAGCTAATTCGGAACTGCAAGAATTAGCTGAATTTTTTAGGAAGCAACAGACTTCTATTGTCGAAGCCGTTGCTGCCATGGGCAGCGAATGGCATTTTATTCCTCCCCATAGCCCTCATTTTGGAGGTTTATGGGAGGCTGGCATAAAGTCCGTGAAAAAACACATCAAACGAATATTAGGAAATTCTATTTTGACTTATGAGGAGTTTTGCACTGCGCTTGTTCAAATCGAAGCAACCCTGAACTCTCGTCCCTTGTGTCCTCTGACGTCCGATCCTAATGACCTTCAAGCCCTCACGCCTGCACATTTCTTAATTGGTAGACCGTTGATAGCGCTCCCGGATCCAGACGTTACGAACATTGCTCAGCATCGTTTATCTTTATTTCAAATGCTTCAGAAACTTCATCAACATGTATGGAGAAGATGGAGTCACGAGTATCCCGTCGAGTTGCAGCAGCGCCCAAAATGGCGATCAAACATTTCCGATCTCCAAAGGGACACAATGGACCTTATTAAAGAAGATAACCCCCCCCCCCCATGTATTGGAAAATTGGTAGAGTTGTAGAGCTGCATCCAAGCAGCGATGGCGTAAATCGAGTTGCTACCATAAGAACAGCAAATGGTGTAGTGCGACGTTCATTCGCTAAAGTTTGCCCTCTCCCTGTAGAGACCAGTGAAACTGCGTGAAAGTGTAGTGAAAAAATAGCTTTTGGAATATTTGATTTTTTTGTTTATGTTTGCTAACAGAATTTAAGATTTTAGAGACCCCTCAAATTATTGTCGTTTCTTTGAAAGTTGTGCTTTCAAGGCCGGGGGTATGTTTAGATTGTAAACTTATTTTAATTAAAACTTTATTGTTACGCTACTGATAGTGGCAGGGATTTCAACCAACATCCCTCTTTGTAAAATCAGTCATCATGTAGCCACATGATGAAACGAATGTTCTTTCGATAAATTTTATTCGTTCTTATTACTTTGTGTTTTATTCATATCGTTCTATGTACTTAACAAAATAAAGAACTACAGTCCACTAAAATTAACAGTTGACGCACTATAATTTTTCCTGACGACATTCCAAAGAACCGGATATCATTTTGTATACCGGGTACTGTAAAAATACATAAACCATTTTAAGGCCAATTTTAATTATCTAACAACAAGAAGAAAATACTCAACTGATATTGAATCCTTTCTTAAAAAAAATAAAATTTAATGCTAGTTTGTTTACATTATTTCTTTAAATAGAATTTCTAATTTTTTTTTTTGAGAATGGAACAAGTTAAAAATGTCAGAGCAACAAAATTTTAACGGTTAGTTATACTAGTATCTAGTTTATGATTAATTGCGCACAATATCAGCAGTACATAATTTTATATTTTTAATTTGTTTAGTTTTGATAATACTTTTTTAACGTGAGTGGTTATAGTAATTGTAAGGTATGCAGACAGTGGTTTAGTTGTGTTTTCTAACTGCAGCGCAGTACCTACAAGCATTGAGCAAATTTACTTAGTGTGTCTATTTTGATTTGTTTGCAGTTTATTGCTTGCGAACTTTACGGTATATTTGTCTGCATTACGGTTATGATTTCGTACTTTTTATGCAACACGTAAATGTCTTGTATCACCGTCATTAATAATTCAATGTTTGAGATAAAAGTACCCAAATAACGAGTTTATGTACAATTACTTTTTTTAAATTATTAGCTTAAGGGGATATTCTAGTCTAGAAATTTGAAAAAATCCATTTTTTTTCTTCATGTTTTCAAAGTTTTGATCAATAAGAATAAGCCCCTAAGAGGATTTACGGAAGTTTAAATTATTTTCGGAGTCATAATAGTAATGACCCTATAAATTTTTTTGTTCTCAATATATACCTAAAAAAACAAGCATCTAGAAGGTTCTGTATGTCTATTATGACGTATGTGTTCTCATATTTTATATTCAGTTCTACTGTCTTGCCACGTGGATGTGAGTTCCCTGTGTACTGTGCATTTTTTCAGTGTTAAATTTAAATTTTTCATATAAAATGGATAAAAAAGGTAAAAGAGGAAGTAACTTGCGTCCAGATAGAAAAAGAAAAAGAAATGGTCCACCCAATCGTTATTCTATGGAGCAAGATACAAGTGTCACGAGTGCTTCAGCAGCGAAATTAAAAAGTTCAAAATATGATGAAAATATAATAAAAAATAATTACGGTTATTGCATTCTATAATTTTTTTCGGTATTCACGGCCTTGTCAGCGATAATTATTTGTGCCGAGTGCAAGAAAAACTATAAATTTTCCCGAACTGTTCCTCGTGGGCTACGGTTTAAAGTTGCATTGCAATGCAGTTGTGACAGTGTACAATATATCACCTTTCATCAATAAAGCTTTTGAAATCAATCGCAGAATCGTCGTAGTAATGAGACTTTTAGGTGTAGAAAGGGAAGGCATTAATATATTTTACAGCATGATGGATATATGCCAAGAGCTAGCAATTAATACCTACTACAGTTGCCTGGATTTGCAGATAGCTTCACGTGCAGTTTACAAACATATAATTTCAAAAAGACTAACAGAACCTTCTGAACCTAATGCTGACTCTACACACTTGGAAGAAACGAGGTTTCAACTCACTGTTCGGAGTAACCACGCTTGTAGGCAAATACAGCAAGAAAGTTATTGATACAGTTTAAAAATTAAGCTTTTGTCAAGGTTGTAATTCGTGGAAGTGTAACAAAATTGATAATGTTGCAGCTTACAATAGTTGGTACGAAGAACACAAAGATTTTTGCACTATCAATCATAAAGGAAGTGCCGGGAAAATGGAGGTCGACGCCGTAACCGAAATGTTCGAATAGTCAGTGGAAAAACATGGTGTCAAATATGCTAAATACTTCGGAGATAGTGATGCAAAAATATTCAAGGACATTATTGACATAGATCCGTACCATGGTGATCCTGTAGTAATTAAAAAGAGTGTGTTGGGCATGTTCAGAAGAGGATGGGTGTCAGGCTAAGAAAAATAAAAAAAGACAATAGAGGTATTGGTGGTAAAAGCCCTTGAAAATTAACAGACAAGCTAATCAATGAATTAAATTTATATTATGGTTTAGCTATTCGCCGAAATTCTGAATCTGTTGATGATATGAGGAACGAGGTTTGGGCCACTTATTACCATAAAAGTTTAACTGATAAAAATCCACAGCATCAGTATTGTCCGCCTGGTAAATGAAGTTGGTGTAAATAGTACAAAAGCTGCTTCTGACGGTACTTTGCAAGACGTTGTTCATGAGAATCCACCATTGAGTGAAAAAGTATTAGAATTGATAAAGCTAATATACGAGAGTTTGTCCTCGGAAAGTTTACTGACATAATGTTTAGGTTCAGAAACACAGAATAATAGTGAATCGTTTAATTCGCTTATCTAGACTTTTGCACCTAAACACATACATTCTTGAAGTCCGGCCATTGAAATAGCAAACCACATTGCTGTCTGTATTTTTAATGAAGGTTTCTTACCAGTTTTAAAAATTCTGGATACAATGTCGATAAAAATTGGACCAGAAAGTCATGCGTATACCAACAAACGAGATCAACAGCGTATCAACCGCTCCGAGATACGAGCTTAAGCTTCCAAAGAAGGCAGAACTGCTCGTATGACTAAAAGATCTGCCAAAAATGTAGTTTTTGAGGTGGAGGAAGGAATATTGTATGAGGCTGGAATAGCTGATTGAAAAAATGTAAGTATAACAAACTATTAAACCACTTAGACTGCCCGAAATGAGACTGCAAACTTTAAATGCATTTTTTTTAAACTATTTTTTTTGATACGGTCGACAAGATATCTCAAATTCTAATTCACCGATTGAATTGAAACTTGGTACACGCTTTTTTCATACTATCAAAATTGTCTACACGTAGGGGTTTTTGGAATTTTTTTTTACTATTTTAAAAAAATTCCCAAAGTTGAAAAAAGGAGGTAAAAAAATTACCTTTTTTTTCAAAAAGACTTCATTTTGTGCAAAAAAAAACCGTTTTCAAATCGGCTACGTGCAGATCATTCTGCATTCTTGTTTAATAAGAATTAACCTTAGATTTATGTTTCAGATCACTAGGAGGATTGAAATCACGTCAACCAGGAGATTTCATTTTTTTGAGTCTCTACTTTGTCGGCCTCTACCGACTTCAATTTTAAATTTTTTTAAAGTATTATATATTAAATTATTTTTAGGGTAAATGGTGTATTATTTATTTAGAAATAATATAATTGCTATATTTCGAACTTGGTCTAAATTCTTCGTCAGGCAAAAATTAAATTAAATTGACAATTATAATTTAATTTTTGCCTGACGAAGAACTTAGACCAAGTTCGAAATATAGCAATTATATTATTTCTAAATAAATAATACACCATTTACCCTAAAAATAATTTAATATGTTTTATGGTGAAAGTTTTATGTCTAAAGTATTATATATTTTATATACTATTCAAGTATCAATAAAGAATCCACAAGAAAATGGATAGTAAAAATGTTTACTGTTTTTTTTATTAAGCCCGCAAAATCACCTCAACATAGAGTCTCTAGACTAGAATACCCCCTTAAGGAGTATCTTAGAAAAAATAGTAATTAATGTCAACTAAAACAATTATAGGGGCTCAAATTTTGTTTTAAAATAACGCTCATTTGAACTATTTATGATTAAAGTTAAACCAATAAGGTATTTAAAGTAAATATAGTATAAGCAAAAATATTATTTTTGTATAACATCACGCAAAATATAAGCAACCAATATGCCAGGTTGTATAGTTAAATCCCTGCTGAAAACTTTTTTGATGCTTGTTCAAGTGACGATCAAGATAGCGATAGCTTTTACTTTTATTTTTCTACACTGATTATTTTTACTGGCATCTGTAAACTCGTTTATTTAGAAGGACAAATTTTTCTTACGATTTAAGATTTCTAACTGGACTAAACTCAATTGTTTTCGGATAGCTTTAATATTTTGACTTTATCTAAATCTAGTACATTATTTATATCTTTGGACAATCGTCTCGAAAGTTTCAAATTTTAGTTCCAAACCGGCAGCTCTCCTTGAGCATAAAGTAACATTCAATAGACTTTTTTTGGCCCTAAGTTCTACTTGGATGCAGACCAATACTTGAACGTCTATTTCTCGGAAAACGGCTTCTAACATATTTCGAACTGTTTTTTAATCCTATTGATCTAAACTTCAACCAAGCTTGGGTACTGCCAATTTTTTAATGTTGTAGAACTCCATTTATATTTTGCGATTATATAATGCTTGCCACAGATTTTCTTATAACGGCGAATGGACGTGAGTACTTTTTGATGACCAGATAGAATATGGAGCAACGGTCATCACGTATTTTTAAGACTTTGTCGACAGCCGGTTGCTATTTTCGTAGTTTATCTAATCGCCCATTTTTTTTTAAAATACTATTACAATCTGGTCATCTTAAGGTCTTTACGCGTGCAATGTGCAATAGCGTAATCTCTTTGCATTTGGAACAGGTCTTGTTGCTTTTCGGTTGCAACTCTAAAGCTAGCCTTTCCAGAAGTACATACTCATGAACTTATCAAAACCATTGATTTGATTCATGGTTCTGCTTCATACTTGGGTTCGGACTTTGTCTTGGGTAAGATTGTTATCACGATCGATGTGAACTATTATTGAGGTCGTTTTTGGATATGATATATGTCATTAATACGCTGTAAAATTTTATAACAATATACCACGCTTTTTTGGGGTTATACTGTAACGTCCCGTTTGAATTCATTACATTAAAATTCAATTTTACATTCATTTATTTTTTGCAACTAATATTGCACGTAAATTTATTCAGTTTGGCAACGTCGCGTTGTTTTAACTGTACTTTAGTATTAGCTTCAACTTCACATCTTTGAATTCCACTTCCGTGTGAACATCTTGCGAGTTCACGTGTGTGATGCGAGGAAGACAAAATTTTCTTGATTATGGCGTAAAAACCTATGTAATTTAATTTTTATTCATTCCATCTAATTATTGGTGAGTTTACTTTTATTTTGATATAAATTTTCTATTGAATTCAACATTTTTAGTGACTTCGCAATATTGCGCAATCGTTAGACAAAGGACTTTGTTTTGAAGACCGTTGCTACGCAGCGTGAGTACATGATGTCATTTAAAAAACAATTCTAATTATTTATATTTAGGGTCTTTCTTTTCATTGGATTTTTATTTTCATTGGATCTTTTATTTTGGTTTTGTCGTTTAATTAATGGATTGTCAGCTATTGAAGTTTATTCTACATTGGTTTTATTCCTGTTGAAGAATTTTATCACGTTAACCAAGATGTGCTAAAAATAGAAGATATCCGATAACGTTATATTAAACATGGTGAGTCAATTGGAATTAAGTTACATTTTACATTCAAGCAGTTAAATTGTGTTGTTTAAAACCTTTCGGGAAACCTACTCGATAACAAATTTACCGTTTACTATTTTTTGCATTTAATATTAATTACTTATTAGGTGTAAGATTTTACGCTTTTTATTCATCACTTAATGTGGTTGGCGCCCTAATATTTTATTTTAAATACGGTTTTATTCTAAATATGTTTAATTCAAATATTGTTCATTGTTCTCTAATGTAAATAGTATGTTAAGTATAGTTAATAAATTAACGGAGTTCACGTCTTTGTAGTTATTATCATTCAAACCCATTACCCAGAGGTCTGTGCTTACGATTGCTTGCCGTGGTCAAATTATTTTGCTTTTAATTAATGTATTTTAAACGTTCTTTATTCCGTCACTGTATTTTTTATTACACTGTTGTATTTATTTCCATTCAAGTCAGTGTTTTTATTACAATACAACCACACAATGTCGTCCTGTGAAAACTTACCGTTTTGTGCCGTGATGTCATACTTAGTCTTTACTCTGTCCCTAGTAATTTGCGTGTTTTTCCAAACCGCTTTATGTACTTTGTTTAGCCTCTTCATCAACTTGCTCAGAGATTAGAGAAAGTATAGGTCGTGTGGTAGACGCATTTCGCAACCGAGCATGACACAAGATGGTGTTTGTTCTGTATGATTGATACGCCATTAATAAAATATCCAAATACTGAACCCGGCGTGTTTACTACATTATTTTAGCTAAGTGAGTTGATTGTTTAACCCTGCCATCAGATTAAGGATAAAGAAGCGTCGTTTTAGTTTTCTTAATTGCCAACAGTCGGAAAACTTCTTGAAACAAAGCAAACTTAAAGTTATACTTACATTAGAATGTCTTCCGGGTTTGGACCGTGTCATAGTTGCTGCCAACGTTTCGCCCATTTTCGTAAGGGGCTTCATCAGGGCGTGAGATAAATCGCAAAACTCAAACAAGCAATCGAAATCTAAGAACTTCTCAAAAATTAGGTTATCCACTTGTGAAACAAGCCATAACCTAACTCTGAAAAGGTAAGAAAGAAAACGATAACTTGAAAAAGCAAACGAAAATCTAACAAAAAACCACTATAGAGTTAGGTAATCAACTTGTGAACCAAGCCAGATTCTAAACTACGTAGAAGTGACTTAAGAAGAAATAGTCTCCGTATTTAAAGGAACATGATCATCACGGGTGGTTAAGCTCGACCCTGATTGGGTTACGGTTGCTAGGGGGTGTGTTTTTGATAAGTGACTAATAACCGGGAACCAAAGAGGGGATAGTTCGAAACCATGATCGCGATTGAAATTTTTCTTGCAATTTGCAAGTATGCCAAGCATTAACTAATAAGGTGGAACACTTGGAAGAAAAAGTAAATTTGCTCGAAGAACAGTTAAAAGAAACTGCAGCAGCTATAGATAATTTAGAACAATATGGTCGACGTCGTAACTTACGAATTTTTGGAGTTCCTGAAAATAAAAATGAATCTGTTGAAGATTCTGTTATAGAAGTTTTTAAAGATAAATTAAATATCGCATTGCCTAATTACAGCATAGATGTGGCACACCGATTACCGAGTAATGAAGGAAAACGGTCTTGTATTATGGTACGATTTACGCAAATGTCTATGCGAAACTTAATTTACAACAATAGAACCAAGTTAAAAGGTACAAATATTGTAATTAAAGAAGACTTAACTAAAAAGAGAATCATGCTTATGAAGGAAGCTTCTGGTGTACTGGGTCCTAGAAACGTATGGACGAGAATGGGAATAATTTATGCTCGACATAAAAACAAAATATGTAAGTTTTCAAATAATACAGACCTTAATACAATAATACGTGAAACTTAGTATTTAGTTGTTGCAATAGATTTACCTTGTTGGATATATCGACTTGGTTAAAATCTTTATGGTGCACTTACAAACATTTATTGTCACATTTTTTTGATAAACTTACGTTTGCTTACGCTTAATTTTACATTAAATCGGCATAGAAATTTTATTACTTTTAGTTAAACAATTTTGTGATTAAAATTATCAGTTGTTCGATAGCTTCAATAGCAAATAGGATTTTTTTTTCTTTGGTTGTCCTTAGTTTTCATTTAAATTTATATTATATTAATTTATAGTTATTAAATAACAAAAAAAAATCATTTTTGATTTTACTAGTTATGTAAATATAAATATTTTAGAAACTTGTTCATTTTAATGAGATGATTAAGATAGCTCATATCAATATCAGATCATTATTACCTAAATTATTAGGACTAAAAACTTTTATGGTAGAAAAAGATATTAAAATAATGACGGTAAGTGAAACATGGCTTGCAGATCATTTGCCATCAGAATTAGTTTATATAGAAGGATATAAATTTGTCAGAAGGGATCGGGGTAGTAGAGGTGGAGGAGTTGGAATTTACATTCATGATTCAATCAGTTTTAAAATTATTAATTGTCAAAGTACTGATTTTGAGCAACTTTGAGTAACTGTTAATACAAAAAAGATAAAATTCGTGGTAGGTACAATTTATAACCCAAACCTAAAAGACTATAAAAATTTCTTAAGTGGTTTTGAAAATAGTTTAATTAATCTTTTACCGTATTCTGATAACATATTATGTTTAGGAGATTTTAACATAGATTTTCTAAAATTAGATCATCCAGCTACTACTTCCTTGCGGTATATACTGGAGTCCTTTGGGCTAAGTCAAATTATTGATTAGCCAACCAGAATATCTTTTACAAGTTTTTCACTTATTGACCTTATCATAACTTCTAATACGTCGCTCATTTCAAACTCTGGTGTTGTTGATTGTCATTTGTCTGACCATGATGTAGTGTATTGTATTCTGAATCTTGCACACGACGATAAAACACCTGAAACTATAACTTACAGAAATATTTCTAAAATAGACATTAATCAATTTAAGCATACCATAATGGCGGCACCTTTTCAAGATATTATTAGAGTTAAAGATATTGATGAAAAGATACGATTATTTAATAACATAATTATTAACATCTTCGATGATCATGCTCCGTTTGTTACACGCACTTTAAGAAAACCATCAGCTCCTTGGCTTACTGAAAATTTAAGGTTTCTTATGACATTAAGGGATAAATCTAAGAGAAAATATCGTAGAACTAAAAAACAAACGCACTGGAAATATTATAAAACTTTACGAAATTTAGTCACACTAACTGTTAAAAATGAAAAAAAAGCTTATTTTAATTTCATATTTGGTCAAACTGATAACTCAAGCCTATGGAAACGTTTAAAGTCATTTAACATTATTAATAAAACAAAACCCGTAATTCCAGATTACCTTTTAGAGCCCAATTTGATTAACGATTATTTTATTAAAAGTATTCCACATACAATACCTGGTAATAATAATCAATATACAATTTATAATAATGTAAACCATAGTATAAATTTTAATTTTTCCACTGTAGATAATGAAAGCGTACATCAAATTATTAATTCTATAAAATCAAAGGCAACAGGATTTGATGGTATAAATATACTTATGTTGAAGCTGTGTTGCCCTATTATTGTACCTTATATTACTCACCTTATAAACTCGTGTTTATTAGATAATGTAGTTCCACAAATATGGAAAGTAGCTATAGTTAAACCGTTGCCTAAAAATAAACAACCTACTGAATTAAAAGATTTACGACCTATCAGTATTCTTCCTGTGTTGTCTAAGATATTAGAAAAAGTAATTCACAGACAATTAATGTCATTTGTATGTCAAAGTAAAGTATTACCTGATATGCAGTCAGGTTTTAGACCTAAATATAGTTGTACTACTGCTCTACTAAAAATAACGGATGATATCCTAACCGCCAACGACAAGGGTGAGATTGTCGCTCTTGTGAGTTTAGATTATAGTAAAGCTTTCGATACCTTGAATCATTCAACCCTTCTAAGTATATTGCGTTTTATTGGCATTGGGTCAAATGGAATATCTCTGATTAATAGTTATCTCTCTAATAGACATCAAGTAGTAAAAATTGATAGTAACATTTCTTCTTCATTGCCAGTAACACGCGGTGTGCCACAAGGCTCTGTTCTAGGTCCTTTATTGTTTTTGATTTACACTGCAACCTTTATTAAAAGATTAAAATTTTGTAAATACCATGTCTATGCAGATGATACCCAATTATATCACTGTTTTAAACCTACAGATTGGATGCGTGGCATAAATGAAATAAATTCTGATTTGCAGTATATCGAATCTGTTTCAAATGCACATTCACTCATTATAAATCCTACTAAGTCTGGTGTTATACTATTTGGAACTGAGAAGGTGTGCAAAGAATTAATACCTAAAGTTAAATTACGTATTAATAATATTATAATTCCGGTTGTTAATAAAATAAAAACGCTTGGGTTTAGTTTAGACAATAGTTTTAGATTTAGAGATCAAATTAATAATTATGTCTGTTTAAGTTACCAACAACTAAAAATGTTATATCCTTATAGATCGTATCTCACTATAAAATCTAAAATAAAAGTATGCGATGGATTGATACTATCTCATTTTAATTACGGTGCACAAATATACCATGCCTCAATTGATACCTCAACAGTTGAACGTATACAAAAAGTGCAAAAAGCTTGTTTAAGGTTCATATTTGGAATTAGAAGATATGATAAGGTCTCCCACAAGTTGGCTGATGTTAGATGGCTTACAATGTGTAATCGCAGAGTCCTTCATTGTTTAACATTGTATCATAAAGTTTTGCAATCTCAAACACCGCAATATCTATATAATAAAATTACTTTTCGAACGGACGTTCATAATATTACAACAAGATTTCGTAGCTTAATCTCCCCACCTTTACATAATACTAAACGATATGAACGATCATTTTCTTTTCAAATTTATTATATGTACAATAGTTTAGCGAATGATGTGAAGCTGTTTTCTCCTGGCGTATTTAAGAGAAGTGTATCTGCAAGTCTGTTTCATAACCAATTTGATAAGCTGTGAAAACCGTGTTTTATATAACTTATAGTATAATAAATTTAAATTATAACAGCCGCATTGCCAAATTTTCTGTTTAGGTTTATATTTTTCTTAACTGCAATTATTTTCTTTTAAACAAATTGTTAACTTAATATAGTAGTAAGTATTTCTAGATATACGTGTATATATAAACATTTATTTTTCTTAAATACAAGGTTAAATGGAAGAACAGTAGGTAGAATGTTACCACACTGAATTTCGCCTTGTGATTGTTGTAATTGTATGTCAATGTACGACAATAAAGTTATATTATTATTATTTAAGACTTCTGAGTAGACTAAACGAAGACTTTTTAGTTTATCTGGATCTAGAACATTCCATCTCTTTTGACAATTGTCTTGAAAATTCCAAATACTTCGGGAACGCTTCAGTATCATTAATTGCAAACATGAAAGACAGCAAAAGCATTCTTACTAAATTTATATATTTTGAACAAATAAGTTATTTTAGTTTTTCGAACACTAGCAAAAATTAGATTTATGAAATAATTTAAAAACGTTATTAAAAAATGTGTTAAATTAGTAAACTTGTGAGAATATTACTTTGCAAATATTTCTTGTCTGTTCAAAAAAAGTCAGGCATGTTTTATAGTAAAACATCGTCTACTTTATGTAACTTTCCAATCCATTGTCGTTACAAAAATAACAGCATTATGTATGAAATGCTAAATATTTGTTTACAATGTACGTTAAAATAAATATCTTACTTAAATATATTATTGCAAAATATAATATAATTTTATAAATATGTTATAAAAACATTACCTTCTTTAAAACATGATATTTTAGTCCTGAAATAATGAAAAATATACTACAATGTACAAATAGAAATGTATTTCTTACAACCGTTTTTGCTGAATACCAAAGTTACTATTTTCTTATAAATGTTATAATCAATTTTATGCAGGCGTATTCCATGACTTTGAGCACGCGTTTTACCACAATGAAAATGGATGACAAAACCATACGACTGTTTAAATTGAGGTTATGCAATGTAAGCATCTTATGAAGTTTGTTGCACAATTATAATTAGTGGTACTATCTTAAGACATCTACAGATGAAACTGCTTGTGATTAGTTTTCAAGCAAGTTAAATACAGTTTTGTAAATTATATGATGCTTATGTTTATTTAAATTAGTAAATGCACATGTTTACACTAATTTGTTATAAATAAATATTGCAAGGATTTAACTGCTATATTTAACAAAAAATATGTTTCTTTAAATTTATAGTAACTGTTTTCGTACTATAAAAAACGAAAACCATTAAAAGCATAAATATATCTAAACTGCAAAATATTTTATTAATAAATTAATTAAAATCTAATAAACTATGTAGTTGTTACCTCTATTTAATTAAGTAAAAAGCGTCGTTCTTATTGTTTCACTGTTATTAAATATAAAAATATTTACAATATTTAGTAACGTACATAATACATATTTATGTATTCTGTTGTTACCAGCAATGATAAGTTTGTTCCAATCTCAATTACTCCTGCTGTGAAAAATGGTTCGTGTATAGTCAAGTTATTTAATATTAAACACTGCCATGAAATTCTCTAAACAACCGATGGAACTATTTAGTATTAATGAGTTTCCATTTACTAAATTTCCCATTGGCTCATTTAATATTTATGTAGATAAACACAACTGTAGAAAATTTAATGGTTTTAATTTGACGCCATTCATCATGTTTATAAAATCATTTATTAAATTAAATAGTATCTGCTATAATCAGTTTAATAATAAATGTCAATGTTGGTATTAAAATATCAAGCTCGGAAAATAAACAATAAATATTTTTAAAATGTAAATAAAAAAAAGTAAACAATTAATTGCTTACTTATTAATGTCTAAAGTATTTCTTAATCCCATCAATTTACGATTTTTACATAAATTGTATTTGAAGGATTATACAACAATTGCATTAAACCTTTACATTTGTTTGTTACAAATACTATTATTAATGCCCTTATAATAAACAACATTGTTTTTTTTTGAAAAATATGCAATTTAAAAAAGTTCTTATTTTTTTGTCCGTTCTTTTTCAAAATTGTAAAATATCTAAAAATATTTATTTAAGAAACATAACATAAGGTAAATTAATTAGTATAAATTTAAAAAAAACTGTACAATTAGTAACAATAAAAACTAACATAAGCATCAGATTTGATCAAAATTTGTCTGCTTCAGACAACACCAAAAAACCCAGGAACACAGTATAAAAGCAATTTTTTAAAGTTTTGTTTTGAACCTAATTATGAGTTAACTGCAATAACCTATGTGAAACAGATCGCATCAATATGGAAGACTAAGCATATAATTTGCGCAAAATAAATAGACAACTACAAAGAATCTGTTGTCAAAATGGAATGAAAAAAATACTGCAAAGGGCTTACAAAATAGTAGTTTGTTTAACGAGTTCCTGTGTAAATTGGACGCTTTTTTTTCCCAAGAGGGCATTTTTAAACCCAAGTGAAACGAGGGTTTAAATAGTATTCGAGGGAAAAAAAGTGTCCAATTTAGACAGGAACGAGTTAAATACAACATTTTATTGCTCGAACAGAGACTAAGAGGCTCCCACAGTCTCAAAATCTCTCAAAAATAATTTGACGTTTATGTTGACAAGTGCGCAAATACTGTCTATGACGGTTTACAATAGCAAATTAAAATTTATGATAGTTAAGAACAATAAAAATTTTTATTACATTGCCAGCTACAAACTGGCATGGCGAGGCGGAAAAGCAACAAAAGCATTGGTACAGTGTTTTAGAAAAGAAATAAATCGTTATAAATATGATAAGGATAACATAACATGTTGGTAGTTGGATTTTTCCCCATATTCGTTGGTGGATTGCAATCGTGTTAATATTCGATACGATTTTCGAATTTTTGCAGTTAGCAAATGCAACCACCAACATGCTAAGGTATCTATAGCACCAATTTGTTTATATTTTATACGTGAGCTTGTTAACCACGAGATGTCGACAGCCACAACGCTTTTATATGTTATTAGAACGAAACCTAAATATAAGCTATAGAAATATATCAGTATAATTAAAAAGACGTCAAAATAGCGTTTAAATAAATGTCACGTAAATTAAACTATATTTATAATTATAATTTAAATACGCTGATTGAAAGTGAATTTTTGTTAGTAAACATTCACAAATCGTTAATCGTTGATAGTTCGTTGTTAATAGTTAATAGTTTAAAGTGTTTAGTGAATTTTCGACGCGGCAACATACTTCAGTATGCTGACCGTAGATGAATTGGATGATACACAGCTGCGGCAACTTGCAATAGCTGCTATGGACAAATATCTAAACAAATATCCAGTAGATTCAGAAATTCTGAGCTTGATTGAGAGTCACACCAATACGACAAGCAACAACCTAGAAATTGTAGAAAACATGGAATTGGAAACCAACGTAAACAGCAAGTACAAAGTTGATTTAATAAATAAACAACAAACTGAAAACTTGCTCACAAACAAACAACAATCAAAATCTTCTTTAAATACTACTGAACAAAACAATGCGCACAACAAACGTCCCTTAACGGATGATGAATTTATTCTACCCAAAAAAACTGCTAAAAAACAATATTCCAGATCTACTGCAACATCTATTTTTACCAACAACCGTTATAATTTGTTACAGCAAGATCCGTAAATAGCATGACCCTCAAATGCTGCAACAGATAGTCCCATTGACGCAGTTAACTCTAAAAACATGGAAGACGTTAGTAATACAACACCCATAGTATTGCGAAACAAAGAAAAATGGGAGCAAACGATTGATGACTATAGACACTTGCGCCGGGTGATGGAAGAGCAAAAGCTTGAGTTTCACACCCATCAACTTTAACAGGAAAAAACTCTAAAAGTGGTGATTCGTGGGGTCCCCGTAGAAACCACTGAGCAGCAAATTTTAAATGATTTAAATAAACAAGGATACCCCGCCGTGAAAATAACCAGAATGAATGGCAAAAATTCAATTCCTGCGCCGATGATTATAGTGGAAATAGATAAACAGTACAAATCAATCTATAACATAAAAACAATAATAGGTCTCAACATTACAACCAAAGGTTTGAGATCGACGGGTCAAATTGTGCAGTGTCATCGATGCCAATTATTTGGTCATGTCCAAAAAAACTGTACAGCAGAATATAAGTGCATGAAGTGTGCTAGTACTCACAGTACTCACGAGTGCACAAAACCAAAAACCTTGCCAGCTAAATGTGCAAATTGTGGAGGTGAACACACTTCTATTTACCATAAATGTCCAGACAGGCCAAAAATAACTGAACATCTTCCGAAAAAAGCATGGAATTCTCTTATTACCAATGTACAAACGACATCAATACCTGAAATTCAAAAAGAGCAAAAAAATATGAATATTTTCACTATATCAAAACACGATACAACTGCAGCACCAAAAAAATCCAATAATGACAATGAAAACCTGGCTCAAAAGATTGGTTTCATGGTATTAGAATACTCAGAATTAAATCCAACTCCGACACAAGAAGCAACGTTTCACCAAAGATGACAAATATGATTAAGCTATGCAAGCAAACGCACTAAAAATTACCACACAATTTCTGAACCAACTACACGCTGTCGCCTGGAATGCAAATAGTATTGCAGGTAAAAAACAAGAACTGCAAATTTACATAAATTTAAACAAACCGGACATAATTGCAATTACAGAAACTCATCTAAATCCTTCACACAAACTCCAAATTCCAAATTACGTCACTTACATAAAAGACCGTCTACACCAAAGGGGGGGCGGTGTGGCCGTGTTAATTAAAAAAAACTGTCAACATTACCCTTTCAACCGTCAGATGTAGATGCAGAACTAGAAGCCATTGGGGTTAATGTAACGATTGGCCAGGATGATCATTTACACTTCTATTCAGCGTATCTACCTCCACATCATAATTATGTGGAAGCTGAATAGAACAAAATGTTTAACTCAAACCATACTACCATAGTATTCAGTGATCTAAACGCTAAACATCAAACCTGGAATTGCAACACTACTAATATCAACGGTGCAGAATTACTGAATTATGCTACAATAAGTAACTTTAGCATTGCGGCTCCACTGCAACTAACTTACTACCCAACAACCATCAGCAGTAACCAGACATACTGGATATAGCTGTAATAAAAAATTTAACAAGAAATTTTGATATCTACACGGAAACAGCGCTTAGCTCTGATCATATTTCCATTCACTTTACTCTAGAAGGTTCGCAACCACATCTAACTCAAACCACTAGACAAACAACAATTTGGGATAAATTTACAAAAACGCTAGAACCATTCACGCTTCCAAAAATCATAAACAATAAAACGGAACTTGAAAATGAAGTTGTAACAATGACACAAAATATCAGTGTAGCACAAACAAAAAAACGTAAGCACGTAAAGCATACCAGCGAACCCTATCACCGCTATCACAACAAGCAGTATCAGAACATTTTAATGAACTTAAAAATGAAGAAAAAAATTGAAAGTTATAACGACACAAATGATCCTCCTTGGTATATTGCCAGAGCCCTTAAGAAGGAAAAGATTATAAACTCACCAATTGAATACAATCAGCTTTTGCAAAAATGTAACAAAATCAATTTTTGCCAAATCCTGATAGTAACATACACAGAACTTTCAATATAACATTACGTAACGAAACATGACTTGAATCAGAGAGGGATGTTATAACTACATCTCCCAGACAGCATATTGGAACAATCATCAAACATATGTAACGCTATTATAAATCTTGAACACTACCCAAACTCTTGGAAAAAAGCTAAAGTTATTTTAATTCCAAAACCAAATAAACCACGGAACAGACTGGACAGCTACCGTCCGATAAGTTTATTATCCAACATTAGCAAAATAACTGAAAGAACAATACTTACTCGGCTAACAAATGTTATAAATGAAAAGCAAATGCTTCCTGATGAACAATACGGATTTAGAAAACATCATTCCACTATACACCAAATAGCTAAGATTACGGAATACATCCTGAATAACAAAAACAAGGTTTACCCTAATGGTGCAGTGTTCCTGGACATATCAAAAGCTTTTTGATAAGGTATGGCACCAGGGTCTTCTTTATAAAATGTTTACCAAAGACATGCCGCATGCTTATATTGCATTAATTAGGTCATACCTACATAATAAAACTTTTGTAATAGATATAAACAAAACCACATCTTCTACAAGATACATTACAGCAGGGGTTCCTCAAGGTTCAATTCTGGGTCCAACCCTTTTTAATATCTACACTAGTGATATACCAAAGAAGGAAAACGCATTAATGGCCTTGTATACAGACGATCCGGCGATTATAGCACACTCGAGGCAAATAACAACCATAGAAAACAGATTAGCAAATCCAACTACCAATATGCTAAAATCTCTATAGCACCAATTTTTGTATATAATAACCTTATCCATAAAATATCATGATCTTGTGTTTACATCCGTTTGTTATCTATCCAGTGCCAACATTTTTGAATTTTGAATGAGTTTATTTATTTCTTTGTGCCATGTTTGTGAGCTTGTTTTTAACTAATTGTTTACAGAATTTTATATTTAAAGTGTTTTTTTTCCGTTATTTATTAAAGCTTTTAATGCGATGATTGTGTTAGCCAACCATCGTTATTATTTTAGTTTTTTGTAAGTCTTTTTCTTCTATAACACGTAATTAATTTATAAAGTTCTAGCATACACTTAAATACCAAGTTTCTATAGTTTTTATAATTATTTAATTGTGAACTTAATTTACCTGTTTGTGATTACGTTCTAATTAGGTTATTTCTCTAATAAATGCAGTGGCCTGAAGAAGTGAACACTCTGTTTTGCAAAACCTGGCCCCTAAACCACACTCAGTGATGTTGTTTGTGTCTTTTTTCTACAATAGAAGAATTTTCCACCTTTCTTAAAATAATAGTAACATTCTTAATTGTTTAATAACGTCTTCAAAGTTTAATTTTACTTGGATTGGTATTAACATTTACCATACTTTTTTTAAAAATTATGTTATCCTTTCCTGTCTGACCATCATTCTACCGTGGTGTCATTTTTAGAATACCTCTCTGTAACACTTCGTCGTTGCCGTACCTCCTTCCCCTTTGTAATCTTTGCAACACTGACCTTGCAAAAACGCTCGGTAAGCGGAATCACCCTCTATTTTTATTTTCTCTTTCATAAGTAGTGTAAGTCTCGTACGTGAACTAATACAAGGATATCTATAAACTTTATCGCAAAAACAATTTATCGGTTGATTTTCTCTGAGCGTTGCGTTGAGCATGGTTTGGAGTTTGAGTCGTTGTTAAAATCTGCTAGTCATCTCTTTAGACTCGGAACATCAAAAAGTTTAAGAATTCAATAACGAATATAAACCTTTTGTAGGTTATTCACTTCAGCTATTTTATTCGGTTGAAAATTATCTGACTAGAGGTAATAACAATCATAATGATACAAAATTATATTGTTGAACCATTTGCGGTGATTTGAAATTTATCTTCATGTTTCTTGGTCAACAACGCAGATATAAATGTTCCCATGTTCCATTTGTAAATGGGATAGGCTTAATAAAACTCAAGATTGGGCCAAAAGGAATGTTCTAAAAAACAAAAACTTAAACCAAGCATCAAGAATGTGATTTGGAACAGCTTAGTTGATGCAAACAAAGTATTGTTACTCTCCATATAAATTTAGGTGCAACGAAGCAGTTTATCAAGATTGTTCGAAAAGATGGTGATTGTTTTAAATATGTGTGTTTTCAGGTTTATCCAAGGACAAAAGCAAACTTTATTTGGTCCAAATATCGCTAGTTTATGAAGGATAAAGAGATTAAAACTACCATGACAATAAAGAAAAAGAAACTTTGCTTGCCTCTAAAGATGTTGTTAGTAAATTTTTGGGTAATTACAAGAATCCTGGCTGTAAAACAATTTTTATGAATATGTTGGACAAATTTCAAGAATTAAGTTACTTTACGACTGTATTAAGTGCAATTTTACCCGTAACTTAAAGGCAATCGGCTAGCTCGATATTCTGGAAAGAGAGTCGCATATGGTCCTCCTAATTACGATAAATAAAAGAACGCAAAAGAGTAAATATTTATTGCAGGTCGTGTTTATACCTGCCAAACAATAAAGGTAAACAAATTTCAAGACATAAGAATAACAACAAATGTATTTACTTCAAAGAGACCAGCAAAGAAAGATTACGTGTAATAAGTGTTTGATGGCAGAGCCATCTTATAGTGTAATTTAGTATGTAGTAGAGATAACTGTTTTGAATGTGTGCAGAATTATTCAAAGCTGTTTTGAAATTCGCGGCAGTTGATTCAATTTCCACGTGTTACCGCCGTTATAGCTATTTACAGTTACAAAGATTACGAGCTAATTGGTTTTCTAAATGTTTAAAACGTTGGCAAGCTGATTTGTTAGAATTCCTTAACAAACTAAGATCTTTTCGAAACGGAAGGGCGACAACATATCTCTCATCTTTACGCCGCTTTACAGAAGACCTGTAACATTTGCGGTCACTCTTACTTAAAAAGGAGTCTGACCATACAGATACATTTTCCATAAAAGTTTTACCATAAAACATATTAAATATTTTTTTTGTAAATGGCGTATCTATTTAATACAATTTTAATGCAAGCTTTCGAACTTCGTTCTGTTATGTCTAAAGGTTTTGATTTTGCTGAAAAAAATCTTTAATATGTTTTAATGTGCAACTTTTATGTCTAAAATAAAATGCTTATATGAGAAAGCTGCTTACAAAACGTCAAATTATTTGAAAAACTAAAAAGAAAACAGATAAATCAATTATGTAATCTAACCTTTTTAAAACGATGTAGATCTAACAATTTAATTTCTAATTTCATAAAAATCACAACCAAATTTTGGGAGTTAAAAAGATTTGTAAAAAAACAAGTTTAATTTGGAAACCCCTAACAATTATCAAATAATGACTAGAAATTTTTAGAACATCTTTTGTACCGCAGATAAACAGATAACAGATAAGTAAATTTAATCATTTATTTAACAAACAAGTAACAATTTTATATAAAAACATCGATTATAAAAATGATAAACTAGTTGTTAATTTAAGGTTTTCTCAACTATCCGATACTGCTTGTTCTGTTTTGTTCAAAAGTTTGAATTTTGCTGTTGCTATTTTAAGAATTCCCGTTGAAGTTAACAACTTATTTAATGATCCCACATCTTACATAAAACTTCTTCAAAATCAAAATAAGCCAAATGCACCTCTTCGACCAATTGTTAGCTGCACTGGATCAACAACTTATGAATTATATACACTTTGTAAATTATAAGATAATTAAGTAATTACTGTAAATAATAATTATAAACAATTATGTTAGAATTATATATTTAACATGTAAATAAACATTATGTATGTGTAAATACATGCTTTCATATTGATAACTCGGTTAAAATAGTTTTTTATAGTGCATATTTAATCGCATATTTTAAATGTTTTTAACGCAGATTTATTAGTGCATAATTATCCGAAACCTATTTATTATTAAATGTACAACAAAGAAAAATATAAGCTTGTATTACTTTAAAAACTTTAATCAAAAAACCTGCTAAAGAACCATAATAAATAGCCTGAGAACATTTATGTACGTCAAAACTGTTGTTTTAAGTTTTATGAAAATATTATAACTTTAATAATTTTGAACAGAAAATCATTAATAACATATAGCAAATAACACTAAAAATTATTTTTATGATTTAAACTCGAGTTTTACATCTGTCTCATAATTGTTAAAAAAAAAATACAAACACATCGACTGGTCCCGGGTTAGGCCAAACTTATTATATGAAATTACTACAAGAAATAAAGTTAAGAGAAGTACAATTTCTAACAACATTGCTGCCACAGACATTTTGTTAAAACCTTAAAATTTGTTAAGTTTATTCACGCACAAGAAACTTTCTTAATTGCACCATTTTTGCTTGTATCTTGTAAATTCTAGCTAGAATGAAAAGTATACGCATCTTAATTTTTGTTATAATTATATAAACTTATGCAATAAATATTTAGGTTAAGTTCTAAGTTATTATGTAAGATTTGCAAAAAGCATTTTGAAAAATAAAGTTGTAGTTTTCGAAAGCTCTTATTTTAATTAAAATTTAAAATAATTAATAAAAAATTACACCACACTACAAAATTAACGCACATAGTGAATTAAAATAATTACAATGCGCCAGCGTTTAATTAAATACCTTTGTACTGTAAATTGCAGCTAAAATATGAAGCTATTTAATGTAACTATTAAACACACGTTTAATATAATTAACTTTATTATAATTGTGTGTAAAATTAATGCTGTATCAAACTTTTTAAAAAATGGTCGAATTTAAAAAAATGAATTAATAATTATATAATTAGCTGCTAATAAAATGTATTAATTTTACAATTGTTTCATAAAATAAAGTATATAAAACATTGATATTTTTTTAGGGTTATAGGTGTATGTACTTATTTAAATTGAAGACGTCGGTGCAAAAACCAGGTAAGTCACATTTTCAAAGGTGTTGGGAAATAAAAAAAAAAACTGATTATTTCATTTCAAATTGGAGTAATGTAAACAATCTGTTTTCAGGGCGTAGGAACGGTAATAAAAAAGTGCCATGATAGGGAATAATATAGAAACATATACGTGAACTATGTCAAAAAAAATTTTGAAAATTTGAACTTACCTGGTTGTTGCCCCGAACAGCTTTAGAAAATATTACAAAATTGTTTAAATAGTTTTATTGATAAATGAGAACAAAACTAACATAATATAAAAATAATAAACAAATCACACATCTACAGTGTTACATAAATGAAGAATCTGAGTCGTAAACATCGTCAACTGTATTGCTATATTCTTGTAGAACTTCATTATCCTCGGGTTCTCCGAAGATCATGCGATAGTACCATAGATCGGCGGCCGGTACATATTTTGTCGCAAGAAGTTTAACATTGGCAATTTTTTTCTCTTTAAAAGGCAAAGGATAGGGTTGTATCATCTTTGAACTTGGAAAGGACAACGACAAATTTTCCTTTTGACTGTAAAACCTTGTAAAAACCAGTAATGATGTTGAAACGCTGCATTCAACATAATTAAATCCTTTTTGAAACTGGAAAATTCTCTATGTACAAATGCTAAACTTAGTTTTTTCTTTGCTAACAAAAGTAGTTTTGACAAAAGGTTTAAAGTGTTCTGGAAAATCCATGATCATGTCTTGATCAACGTTGATAACTTTAAACTTTTTTGAAGTTGAGCGAACTAGTTCTTTCCATCCGTCAGGTATATGTACCCTTTCTTTGCGTCTTTTAGCCTTTTCAATCAAGGCAAACGACCGGTCACATGGTAGGAAGCTTTGTGCGGGCTCTGGATACTGGCGAATGATCTTCAAAATGACCTTCTGGTTGATGTTCGTTAAAGTATATAAATATTTTACAACAGTTTGGTTCTTATTTTGGCAAAAGCGTTATCGGAAAATAGATATAAAGTCCTTACCATATCTGGCAGATAAGTATTTATATAATGATGCAAAAAGCTAATAACTTCTTTGCTGCCCTTCTTCGAGGTGACCTCGTCATACATATAGAAAACAGAAGTGCTAGTCTTAGCAGAGTGTACACAAAAGTTGTACATCCACAGCTGTCTTTTATAAAAGACGTCGCCAGCTGGAACATGCGATAATGGTAAATTCTGTTGATAGTCGAAACATAGCACTTCAACAGAGGTGTCATTTAAGGAAAGTTTTGATTTCTCCTTTAATGAAGTATAAAACATTTCAGACTTGCGTATGTGTAACTGTTTTTGGGCTTGCAAAGCGCCTTTATTTTCAATGTTCTGCTCCGCATTGATCATGTTTTGCATTCGGTCGCATGTCTGACAAGTATCTGATCTTGGGGAACCGAAGCTTATATTAAAGTTTTGTACAAAATAACGGTGATAAAAATCGTAAGTTATCCGTGGTTTGATTTTTTCTTTACCTTGTTGCATTTCTCTAAATATCTCGGGCTCATATTTTTCTAAAAATAGTTTGTGCATTTTAGTTACATTTAGCTCTGCCGGCAAGTAGTATCTTCCATTATTTTTTTCCCTACTATAATGGGAAGATCCCCTTGGGAAACTTCTTATATGGTCATTAACGGTTTTAACAAAGTTTTAAGGGATTTTGTTAGGTCGATTGAGGTGTCTTCCTCTCATGTCTGGTTTGGACGAAATATTTGATTTAAGATATTTCGCAATGTTTTCTACTCTAAATTTCGTGATACCATGTATAGCCCACATTGCATTTTTGCCCCTTAACCCGAATCTAAAATAAAAGAAAGAGTGCCATTAATATAGCCTATTGCTTATGAGTAAATGTTTTAAGATGTATATAAATATTACCCCTAATATATGTACTCATAACAAATTAATATTAATGGCCTACGTTATATTTAAAAGAATATTCTTTTTCTTTTCCCGATTTGGTTCTGCTCCTTCTTCTGGCAACAGTTTGAAGAGTAATCAGTCCAGCCAAGTAAATATCTTGCTTCTCCTTATCACCGATTGCATTAAATCCTTCGAAAACTTTCTGGATGTTATCATCTCCAATTAACTCGAATCACTTTAAGCGGCATTTACATTTAGCTCCGATACTTCTTGCCGGTATTACGATTCCTTTCGCAGACCTATAATAATAATAAATAAGTTGTTTCGATTGTCCTATCGTTAATAGTAATAAAATACACAGGTTAACATAAACAAAAATATAAAACTTACGTATGTATTTTTCCCTTTGCTTTTTTACTCTTTCTTATATTTCGTCGCCATGTCTCAGGGCCACGAATGCGTTTCTTGCCTTTTTTAAGAGGACGTTTATCATTTTTTGTTCTCTTTACCAGTTTTTTGCTTTTTGATTTTGTATCCAATAAAAGATGTTTATTGACACGACTAGGGCCAGGGTTATTTTCGTCACTGGATATATATTCACTCCCGGACGATTGAAAAGATTCTTCTTCGGACGACGATGACATTTTTGCGCCTAAATTAACTGGTTACAACGCGAACAACACTCTGTCACTGTTATTTGCATACTAATGAATCATACCTCGCGACACCCGTACGATGTAGACCAGATTATTCCCCTACCACCGCTAAATGAATAATTCGATGGTATCTTCTGGACTTGTCTGATTTATGCTACCAATACTTTACCAGTCAAGTAAAAATCAATGAAATTGTACATAACAAGCGTTGGACTTACCTGATTTTAGCACCAAACAATCCGCAATGTTCTAAATAACCAGAAAATGCGCGAAAGTAAATTTTGATAACAAATGGACTTACCTGGTTTTTGCACCGAGGTCTTCAATTATAATCTACAAGCTTTCGAACTTGAGTTAAGTTCTTTGTCAAGCAGTGTAAATTAAATTGACAATTATAAAATTAAGGTAACTAAAAACAATAAATCGTAGTAGAACTAAATAATTGACCCAAAATTGTTTAGCTACAGCATTTGTTCGAGGGTTTAAAGGAAAACCACCATAAAAACGTTAGACGTAGCTTAAATGTAATTGGAGGAAAAATAAATATTATAGGTAGGACCAGGTAACCAAGTGTCAGATCGTTTGTAACCATCGTCGTTGCTGAAATTGTTGAGAAATTTAATAACTTCTTGAATCTGAAATTCTTTTGCCAAATGATCATGCTATCACAATCTTTTTGGGATCAAATTTTTGAATATTTACAGACAATTTGGTCGTTTGGGGCCGCCAGAGATCGATATTGCCAGTGTTCTCTAAAATCAAATCAATTTTCTTGTAAAAACTAATGAAAGATTTAAATTTAAAATTTTAAAAACTAAAACTCAAGCAATCCTAATTTGTAAATTAAGAACGTTACACAAAAACCCCCAACTAACAATTAATAAATCTGTCATATTTTTAGGAGTCACTTTTGATTCTAAACTATCGTAGAAAAAACAGATTGCCAATGTAAATCACTACGCTGTATAGCCCATCTTACGAAAATATTTACGGATTAGTGGTGTACTCGAAAACAAAAAACTCACATTTTAAATTAATTTTAAAATATATTCTTTTCGTCTTTTTGACAAAAAAATGACCTCTTGCAATAATAAATTTAAAACAAAGACCCCGCCATAGTAACCCGCCAAATATAGTTCTAGAAAAACACTAAATAGTTATTTAACGAACAAGGTTGTTAATGATAGCGATTAATAATCGACACATTCTAACGCCGTGAGCGAGTGTAGCGAGCGAACGCGTCAATATTGTCGAGATTATTTGTCGCCGATTAACAAACGAGTTAGTTTTAAAGTTTTTCCGTTGATCGTACGTAGGTAAAACGTGTATGTTATAAGGATAGTAAAGCATACGTAATCCGATGTTATATCTAGTAGTCGTGCAATATCGTTAAAACAGTGGTTGCTAACGATTTCATTGGTTGGTATACAAAATCGTTCATTAATAGAAGTTAATATATAATATTGTTATTAAAAGACAATCGACGGAGAAGAACTTTATTAAACTCTACATTTTTAAGCTTAATAGAAAACTACTCCAACCATATAATTTATATACAGAAAACCCAAAAGCTGAAAACAGTGTAGGAAGCATTTTTATAGACAAATAAAGAGTCTGACTGGTTCCTACAACCATCGGCGACTTATACGCTGCTGAATTATATGCTATTCATCAAACACTACAATATTGCAACTACAAACCAAACAGACTTTTTGTCATATGCTCCAACAGCCACAGTTTCTTGCAACATTAAAAAACCCATACACAAAGAATTATTTAGTTATTGACCACTTAGATACACTTACCCAAGCAACTATAGTTGGGTCAATTTGATCAAATGTAACAGTTGTAGGTTGTAAAATTCAAGTATTTATTGTTCAGGATAATTGCAGGCCCGAGAAAGCATACACGTTTCAGTCTGCAAAAAGTCGTCATAAATAATATCCAAATCAAATACTTTATTGCCCACCAACACGACTTCTTATTGAGATTTAAACAAATTACTAACAAGTTGATTACCTAGCTCTGTAATGATTCTTTGTTAGATTATCGTTTACTTCTTTTGGTTTCTTTCACCCATCTAACGAAAGTAGGCAAAACGTTAGCAATTTCGATTACAACATCAACACGGTCCGAACCCGGAAGACGTTATAATCTTAGCATAAACTTCTGCGGTGGAATTTTTTGCTTTTACACAACCTACTCTACCATATCTATATAAGAACGTTAATGACCATTAAACCCAAAGCACTATGAATTGTTATGAAATTAAATTAACGGCTGCAGATATTTTGTTAAAATGGCGTCAGCCATGTTACTTCAATACGATTAAATTTTTTTTATCGAGTCTGCTAGGGTTTGAAACAAACAATAATGAATCTAACTCTTTTTGTACATGGGGATACTGATCTAAGAACCTCCAGAAGATATCTTATTGGAGACAATGTTTTACATCTATTGATCCAATTTTATCTGGGGAATCTTTGTATGGCTATTACTGAGTCGAGTCCTAATCAAATTTATCTTAAAGTATTGTATTATGCAAAGTTTTTAGTTGTATCTTATATATATTTAGCCTTCAAATTTTGTTAATTGAATTTTACCGTATTAATTAGTCTAATTTGTAATTTTCAAGAATTTAATCGTAGATCATACCTAAAACCTTTTACTTTTATTCGTAAATTTTAAGACATCGCTAACGTTATGTAATACAGCTGTCGTGTGTATGTTGACCTAACACCCGTCCAGATTCTTTGATGGTTTTGAAGGTAATCAAAGCCAAATTTAGGCACATGGCGTTTAGCGTAATGTTACGTACGAAATTTGTATTACGTACGACTGTGTATATTGACTTGAAATTAGATTCGGGTTTTGACGCCCTCTACCGATCGTTTTCTCGTGGTTGTCATTTGGCGGAAAATCGTGATGCTGTCAATTACATAAAATGACCTGGACGTGTTGAAGAATTTCGTTAGCCAATGCCATCCGGAATAATGGAAATTCAATTGTAATTACATTAATTATATAAAATATTTGAGGCGTTACAGGGTAAGCTATTGCTGTCGTTTATTAAAATTCGTTCGTAATTCCTTTTTCATTTAACAGCCATTTTTCCTCCACTTCGAGCACATGTACGTTTTCGATAAAGGGGATAGTGAATAGTAATTCTTACTAAGCAATCACGTTACCGCACACATACGCTTTCGGAAGGCGGTTTCCACGCCACGAAAACGAGGTCTCGATAAGCCTTACCGTGGGAGATATTACTACATGTGGATGACTCGACTGGGTTATCAGCCACCTGTTATACGTTACTGTTTATCTGATTCGATACACAGAAGTACTCTTTAATACCAAAGGCAGACGTTGATTGTGTTATCAGCCACCTGTTCTGATTCGCTGCGTACAGTAGTCGATACACCGGTTGTTATACATGTTTAATGAATTATTAATACTAATTGTTTTAGCTTAATATTCTTTGTGAGTTGGTGTGTGACACGATTCGTGGTTAATGTTTATTACAGGCCACTGAAGGGGAAAAACGTTTTTCTTCGTGCTAGTGGAAGCTGAACTTCGGGTGAGTTGTTTTAATTAATTCTTGGTGTATATCGTTGTCACCAAAAATGACTCACAAACTTTTGATTCTTAATAACGTTCGTAAATGCATGTAATGTGTAGCTACCAATAAGGTAATTATAATCATTGAGTTTATTGTATCGCATACTGTGTGTGGGTGAAGAATATTTACTTCGATTTACTTTAAAGGTGTGTTGTGTGTTGCCGATACTGTAGGCATTCACGTACTGAATCTTCTATATAATTCTATAAATTTACTTGTTACGAAATCAAAGTTTACTACCGTTGTTAATGCTTATTGTTAATTCTCCTAGTATTTAGGATTTCCGAATTCGATGTATAACGATTATTCTGCTACTCTAATTTAAAATTGTGATATTTGTTAACTATATTCTAAAAGTGATTAAATTTGTTAATTCTCTCTCTTATGGTTATTGTTCCCTACAAACTAATTTGGGCTACTCGATCAGCCGAGTATAAGAATTACGAATCTTCGATTACGTTACAAGTTTACACCGTTCTGTCGTGAGCGAAACAGAAGCATTACGTTGGATCAGCTCTGGCGCCCTTAAGCATATTTCCTTTTTTTTTGAACCTCACCTACTCCCGACTATTGTGAGTTGGCCGTGCAAGGTTCGTAAAACCAAAAGCTTGTAACAGTAAGCTTGCCTACTAAGCTCATTTTTGTCTATAAACTTAAAAGAGGTAGTGAACGTTTATTACTTGCTATCATGAAGACAAAAATCTGTTACTACTTAAGTTTTTGAACATGTGTAAATACAAAAAAAATAAGAACAATAATGACGCACTTACTGCTTACTAGGTTTGTAATTTTATTTCATACTGTATCATATTTACCGTGCTTACGTTATTGATTTTAGCCTGGAGAATGTTTTACCAAATTCAAACACATAAATCAACTAAGTACTTATTCTACCAGCTTTTCCAAATACCGAAATGATCTGATTGGAGAAAAATACATTCAGCACATATACCCTGTGACATTGAAATTGCAACAAAGCAAAGGCATAGAAATTTTGTGATCCAACTTGGCAGGAAAGTTTACTCAGAGGTAGTAAATGATTATAATTTCTACTTATGGATTTAAGAGATCGATTTTCTAGTTGCTACTATAAAATTGGTGATCAATCGCCAATCAATTGTTAGGTAGTACAGGTTCTGTAAGCGTTCGAATGATTTCCAGTCAAATCTGAAGTTTTGGATTGCAATCTTATCGGCCACACATTGCGCTACTACTGACTGCTCGACAGCATCAGCGCTTGGAGTGGTGTAGTTTGCAACTCCACTGGAATCTGTAATAGCATAGAGTAGTCTTCAATGATGAATTCCGAGTACCTGCTGGAATCGATGCACAAAGAGTGAGGGAGTGTGAAGCTAACAGAAAGGGACAAACACATTATAAAATAAAAATTGTGTTTAGCTTTGTTCTATTGCTTTGAAATTTTAATTCTTTACTATCTCTGAGTAGCTAAATTTTCCTGCCAACTTTGCTTACAAAACTCCGATCTCTTCTTGGCCTTAAAATTTCAAAGTTACAAAGTATATTTAAATTTTTGTACAATTGTGTTATTAAATTTAATAAAAGATACGACTGATTCGGTGCTTCTTTAATAAATTTATTATAATGGAGACTGTTTTTACTTGCTTGACTTTATATGCACTTAATTGTTTCTTTAAAAAAGCTCGGACTTATAGATATCTTGAAATATCTACGTTTTTATGGATCATTAACATTGATAACCATTAAGAATTTAGACGAAAGCAAAGAACTACACGTTTGCTTAGACTATAACAAAGCTAATTAATACTCCAAAACAAACGGACTAATTTTGTATTTTTTGATACAAACCTTAAGGAAAAAGTGTGTTGAGTGTGATCTGTAGAAAAAGTAATTGTATATAGTTTCAGTACGAATTAGTTAGTTTTTTTATTTTAAAATTTAATAAATGTCTAACAGCTTTTCGTAGTTGAATGCAGAAGTGACTAAAAAATTATTTAGACTTGAAACTCTAATTTGGAACTATTTGGAACAAGTACTTTTTCGTACTCATACTAGTTGTATCTAGTCTAGATTTTTGCTAATATAACCCATCACTATTATTGACTTCATCAATTGCATTTTCCTTTTTCCATTTACAAAATAGTCGATACTCTTTATTATACCTTTCTGAAAACTGTGTTGGAATAAGAGAACCAAACGCTTCTTTAAATTTACTAAGGATCTTGTTCAAAATGTTATAATTTTCTTCTATTTTGTTTTTCAAAAACAGTTTAAAGACAACAAATCAAAGAGTTGTCATAGATAGGTACTCTATAATTCATCGATGTCAAGATTCTCTATTCAAATTTAAATGGAAACAGTGTAAACTGAGTTTATACTCGGGTAATTCAAATAAGTTTTGGTTAAACCGCGATCTAAAATTACAATGTATAAACATTGTAAGTTAACAATGTCAATGCAAATGTAAAAATGCTACCAGAGTGAACCACTAGACGACCGTTTTGCCGTTTTGGAGTTCTTCAGCATTGGGAGAACAGTAGGTACACTGTACTTGCACAAATGCATTAACAGTCCTATAAGTTAATATTAGTAAATGTGTTTAACATGAGTGAAATACGATGGTAGAGCCAGCTCATAGCTTTCCATCTCTATGGCCATTTACATACTAATATTCATGCATAGTAAATTTTCACTATTAGATGATGTTAATGGCAGCATTTATTAATATAACGCTATAGGACTATCCATTTATTTGTGGAAATACTTTAGAGTGTTCTCCCACTGCTGAGGAGCCCCAAAAGAGCGAAACGGTTGTCCAGTGGTTCACTCTGGTGGCATTTTCACATTTTCATTGACATTGTTACCTTATAATGTTTCTACGTTGTGGTTTTAGCTCGCGGTTTATTCAAAACTTATTTGAATTATGCGAGTATAAATTTAGCTTACAACGTTTCTATCTCTATAGACATTTACATACTGATATTCATGCACAGTACATTCTTATTATGAGATGGCTCTGCGATCGTATTTCACTCATGTTAGTTTTTAAGCTAAAACAGTGATTTATGTGTCTTAAGTATAAAATAAAAACTCGACTAAAAGCTCCAGACATTATTTATATGTTTATACATTATTATATATTTATATTAATGCAATGCGTTGCAACGTAAAACAGTAGTAAAAAGCTTAAAATTTTTTTGTGGTTTTACATTTTCATTGAAAAACAAGTTATTTTATTACTTTTACTTGTAAATTTGTTCAACGTAAAGACATAAAGAAATACAAATTGATAAAATAAAATTTTTAACTATTCTAAGTACCTATAAAAAAGCAACTAAATGTAGGCATTTAAAAACTACTAAATTAAAATTATCTAAAATTTATCTAAAAAATATACAGGAATAAAATTGCTGATGCAAATGTGTATCACAGTTTATTAAAATAGACATAATGCAGAAACTAAATTTTAAAGACGATCATTAATATTCATAAAAAAATCGTTTGATTGGCTTAGTAAACACTAAAACGAAATTACTTTTATAAGAAAATGTTTTAATTTTTATTAATTATGTGGTAATAAATGTTGAATTACTAATCAAATACTTTAAAAGTTTACCATTAATACGATTGAATAACAGTTTCAGGCAATGTTATAGAACTTCAGCGATTATAAATCAAACGCTAACATCGTGGAATGAATTTTAATTAGTTGCTATCATTAGCTTAAAAGATTTTCTTTTGATGTGTTTTATACTGAAGGGGTGCTTAGAGAAAGACAGAAGAAAGAAGAAATCTTGTCTTTGCTTACGATCGTTTCTTATTGAAACGTTTAAACATCAATCGGGAGTGGTAATTTAAAACATTTATTAATTACTTAATTACAAATTGAGAGTAAATTTTTAAATATTTTTTAATCGAATTAGTTAAGGTGTTTTTGTATTTGTGTGCAATATACCTAACTAATGTATCCAACTATGTGCTTCGTTTGACGTACGCTTGTGTATATAGGTCTTTAAACACAAACAAAACAAAATTCCTTAATCTTTGTGTTGAATGACAACAACAAAATTTAATTATACTGTTGAAAGTTTACCAACTATCTAAAATGAGTAAAAACAATGATATCCATTCAATCTTTATTAACTAATGCTTAACGCGTTAATTAACTGACTGTTTAGGCTATGTTATTTAAGACTTAGGACAAAATTGAATTTATTTTGCTTCTATTTTCAATTTATTTGTATATCAAAATAATTTATTCGTTAAGAATTGTTTAAAATATTTATGTTTTCTTTACTCGAAATATAATTATTCAGAGGTAGGTATCTCGATGTGTAATAATTTACAGTCATTTATTGAGATCTCATATAATATTATAACTCTTACCAAATCTGGGATTTTAAAATAAAATATTAAATTTTTTTAGAGATAGGTAAAAAAATTGGTATCTAAGTTGTTTTCCAAACCTTGAATAAAGTTTTAAAACTTGTGGAACTTATTTTATAGCCAATCAAAGTAAGAAATCAGCTCAATTCAAAACTTTCTCTTTTATTATACATAAGTTTTGTATAATAAAAATTTTATATTGTGCTATAAAAATAAAAAAAAATAATGTAAATTTTAACATAAATGCCAATTGATTTGTTAATAAAATTGTAACTAATTCAAAATTGTAACGATTTAACAAATATTTCAGTTTACTGCAAAATAGCATAATATTAATTACTTGCAAATAATTAAAAAGCTACGTAGTTTTTATAAATGTCAACGTATGTAAGAGCGCATAAAATATAAAATACACTTAATACAGTTTTCGTTAATATTTTTTTTTAAATACTTTATCATAAAATAATTTATTTAGTATACATACATTTTATAAAGAATTAATGAGTATTTAAAAAAAATAATTTATTTTACTTTTTATTGTTTTTACTTATATAAGAAATCATTGTTTTTATACACGCGATTATTTGTTGCGCTTGAAAGTTACAGCTTTAATGAATTTACTGGATTAGACAATGCACCTATCTACGTCGTAAGTTAAAAGACTGGTATAGAAGTGCTTTCTAAAAGCTCTTACGTTAACAAATTATAATCAGTTTTAAGTAGATTCAACAATTTTGTAGATTATGAATTAGACTTTAATTAACAAAAAACAACAAATTTAAACATGTTTATTGTAAAAAACAAGATTTTAGAACAATTAATAAAATAACAATGCAAATAAACAGTTTGCTGAGAGACGGGAAATTACATCGATGTAATGTAAGCAGACAACGTAACAAAAGTAGTGAAAAATTTTGTGTCTATAAAGTACACATAAACTTAATTGTCTGCAAAATAAATACATAATTAAATTAAAAGATATTTATTAAACATATATATTATATAAAACCTCAAGTAAGCCTACAATTATAGTAGGATTTAGGTTTTTGCTGGTTACACATATTACAATATTACAATCAAGATAAATGTAGCCGAGCTTTTGTCAGACATCGCAATGAACATTATAAAGCTTGAAATCAAATAATTGTATGTTTTTTAAAAACGTAAAACAAGTATGTAAAACGTTCGTATGACAGACTGGTAAAAATATGTAAAAAGCAAGAATCTATTGATTTAGATAGGTTTTTTATTTTTTAATAACGCTAATGTGTTATGGGTGGCACCTTGGTTTCGTTGAATTGTTGCCAGAGGATCCTAACCTTGGATTTCTGTGATAGCAGGTGATAGTGGACTGTATTTTGAGATTTGATGTAATGTAAATGTAATAACACACGAACTTTATGTGCTTAATTAAAACATTTATTCACAGGATACGACGAGAAACATTGGTTATATATGCACCGTAAACTAAGGGCATTTTGATCAATTTAGGATAACTTTTTTGTAGTAGAAAAACATTTTTTTGATATTTAAATAATTACACTATATAAATGTGTATCTAACGATTCATATTCTAGTATCACATTAAATCTAAGATTAATATTTTAATTTAAAAAAAATAAAAATATAGTGATCAAAGTCACCCAGCGACTTGGGGTGACTTTGATCAGACTCATTTTATGCTATGAAATTGTAGTAGAAGTATATGTAAGTGGTCAATTTCACCCCGATCAAAATTAGCACAGCCATATTGAAGATATGAAAATTTTTATGGTTCGGGGTGAAATTGATCATGCAGGGTGAAATTGATCATAAAAATAAAATAACTATCTACAAACTTTTTATTTCTTAAAAGGTAAAAACAAAACAAATAGAGTATTACAAATCTAACCCAAAAAGCACATTTTCTATTTTTTCTTAATATTTAATACCTATACCTTAACATCAATAACAGCAGCGAAGTTATATTTAGGCCGATGTTCAGATCCTTCTTTTTTGGGATTTGGAAGCAAAGCAATCATGTCCTCTTTTTTTTCAACAGAACGATCTTCGTCAACAAATCTAAACTTTTGAATGTCATTGTTCATACTTGATTTCATTCCTTTTAACGTTATGTCATTGGGCAAAGAAACGTCTTCAATAAGACACACATATCTATAGAATATGGTTTTTCTCTTTCCTGTACCCTCAAATTTAATTAGTGCATATTGTTCGGGTTTAATGGTTTTATCAGTCACTTCCATATGACCTCGCAGAAATATCTGATTTCGTGTCGCTGTGTTCAGTGAGAGGCAAATTAATGTTGGGTTCTTCTTCACTTTCAGAATCCATAGCTGTGATGTTTTTGCCTGGTGCAACGTTCAGTCTCTTTCTTTTTCTATTTCCTTTCCATGCTAGCTGTCCACTTTCTCTCTGTTTTTTAAGAAACTCTGTCAATGTGTCAGTAACTAATTCATTGGCATTTTCGTTTTCATCCGGAAGTTTCTTCAAACTCTATTTGCATTTAAGGGATATATACCAGTGGCTTCAAACCCTGCAATGAGGATTCTTTGTATAGCAGAAGAAATGTCTGAGTTTTTATTTTCCACGTTGTTCAGTTATTCTAAAGTTTTTTTAAAAAGGCTGGGAAAATTCTCGTTTAGGACAACCTCCTTTTGAATTTTCTATTTTCCATTTAAGCAGTACCTTTTGCCAAATAATTTTTAACGGCCTAAAAAAGGCGACATCTAATGGTTGTAGGATGTGTCTAGCATGAGGCAAAAATGTTGAATCAAACCAATAATTAAAAATTTCGGCATCAATCCATCTATGTTTGGATCTCGAATAACGTGCACCGCCACTACAACACGGAACAGAACAGCATGGCTTCCCTTTAGGCCCACCCCCTGTCCACGTGTTCCATAAATTTTCACCTTTATATATTACAAATGGCGGCAACAAAATCCCATTTGCTGATCCACAAACCATAATAGATGTTGCCGACTTAAAAAAATTTACACTTCTTCGAAAAATGACCTTAGATTTACCGGGGTCATCCGCCAAGTTGCTTTCGTCGTAATTAAAAATGTAAGTTGGCGCAACCTCTTAAAGCACTTCTTTTAAATTAGTAAAATAATCTGTAATGATATCTTTGGTTACTCCAGCTCTGGACCTTTTTATGTTCGCTGCCCAACGTTGAGCCAAGAAATTCTTGTGTCGGTTAAGAAATGAGCCTACCCAATCGTCCCCAGGAAAATTGTTTTTAAAACGGATCTTTGTGACACCTTTTCTATCAAGGTAACTTTTTATAAATATTTTCTAGTCTTTTTTTTTTTCAATGGGAATCCCCAGTCAGAATTTTTATTAATGGAATTCAAAAATGCGCCTTACTCTGCATTGGAAAAGACCGTCTAACCGGCATGGGATGTACCATGTCTACCATGAAATTTATTATTAAGAGTACCGCAAGGGATGTTAAATTCCCTTGAGGCTTGCCTCATAAACATTGTGCTATCTGCTACTGCTTGTAAAGCAGTTTCCAACATTTCATTCGTAAAATTTTTAAATTGCCGTGAACCGACCTTGCGTTTATAAACACGTAGCATTTCTGTAACAAAATATCAATGAAAGACAATTTAGTAAATACTAAATTCATTGATCAAAGTCACCCCACGGATGAAGAATCAACATTTAAAGGTTATGATGCATATTTTTTTTAATTTCTAAGAGAATTATGTTCCTAAAGCATGTTACTTTTGATAACAGTATAACTGATTATGATAAGAATGAATGCAACACCCACGTACCTATAACTTTACAAACAATATACAAAATGCAAGCACAACTTTATAACGTAATATGCAGAACACTACTAAAAATCTAGAAACCGAAATATGCATAACCCAGGTTTCTCATATTGGTAGAACCATCTATGGTCAATTGAAATAATTACTTCTTCATATCTAGGTTACAAACCACAAAATTTAAAAACTAAACGGTTGATCAAAGTCACCCCTAAAAATCAAAGTCACCCCATTTTACGGCATTCATTTATTAAATGTTTTATCACTGAGCTACTGCGCTTTTTCTTCAACCCAGGCGGTGGGTCCCTTTTTGGACACACATGTTAAAACCTAAAACGAAAGGGGATGGTATAAGGGTACTTTTATGTTTATGAGTACCAAAATCAAACACACCTGGATGAAGATTTGATTCAGGAATGTCGGACAAAACAGCTGGATCATTTGAGATCCATTTTCGAAACTTAAAACACCCAGCTGCTAAAATGCTGGAAATATGAGAGAACTTTTACGAGCTTTATCTAAGTTATCAGCCCCTGTAAGTAAGTCGTCAAAATAGTAGTCTTTCTTAATGATTTCAGAAATTTTTGAGGGCGATGTTTGGCAATCTATCCCTATCTGAAATAAGCTGCAAATAGCTAATTAAAAAGCCTTAGCTGTGCCATAATTGACAGTATTTAAATCTTACGATAGAATTTGATTTGCTGGTGAAAATTTCCATAAAATTGGCTGTAGAGGTAGTTGACTAGCTTCCAGTTAAACATGTCTGTACATTTTCTCTGTGTCGGTTGATAAAGCTTATCGGTGTCTTCAAAATTTAACTAAAATAGAAATGAGATCTTGTTGGTTTGTTGGACCCACATTCTTCATGTTATTAAAAGAAGAGCTCGTAATTGAGAACCATTAAATACAACTCGAAGCTTGGTTGTTAGGCTGTCTTTCTTTAGTACACCATGGTGCGGTAAATAATACGCAAACTTAACGTGGTTTAAACTAGACAACGACATGTGACCCAATTCCAAATATTCCTTCATAAATTTGTATATAAATCTGATAATTCTGAATTACTCTGCAGACGGCGCTTTAGCGACAGAAACCTTTTTTGCGCAACGGCAACCGAGTCGTCTAACGTTTCAATAGGCTCTTTGAAAACGATTAAGACAGTAAACCTCCCATCAGCACCTCTGCGTATGTTTTCAACAAAGTGGGTCTCACAAGCATTCTCTTCTGAAGAGAGAATCTTGTCTGTTGGGTAACTTTCTAGTTCCCAAAACTGGGCTAATTAAACAGGAACGTCAAAAATGCTTAGAAGGCACTGCACTTCATTGGATAAATTAGCGTAGATTGCACCTGAAATGATCCAACCAAAATTAGTTTTTTGAAGATTTGGAAGGTTTAGACCAGTGATTCTCAAAGTGGCCTATATTGACCCCCAGGGATCTAGGACAACCTGCAAGAGGTCTACGTCAGCGAAAAAAAAATTTGAGAGTTCATGAAATGAAAATGGGGGTCCACGATAGTGGATCTCGACATACACTGATAGTACCTATTTACTTACATTATACTATCACTATCTTATAATATAAAGACATATACATTATTTATAAAAGTACCTATAAAGTAAAAAATTTATTATATATGTTTATAAAAATGTGTAAGTTGTAGGATGTAGGCATTCGCTTTGTGGTCGCAATACATTTTAAACTTGTAAAAATCTGCACATAATGATGATGATGTATGTACAAAAATGTTTAAACATTTCTTATTTACTTGATCTTGTTAATAGTTATACTTTTAGTAATAAATTAATTTACTTTCAATAGTTTTATTTTTAGATTTACGAGCAGAAAAAAATCACGTGGCTCTGAGCGATATGAAAGTTTAGAACTTGACCACCGCGAATTGTGCGAGGGCGCTGTAAGTATTTGTAATTACAACTACTGAGCGACGTTTTTATCAAGCGTAATATATCAAGTTTTAGTAGGGATAAACGCATTCCTGATAACTCGGGGACATTGGCTTTGTTTTCTTCTAGAAGAGTTACGATTTAGTTGACTTTGTTGATGTCACTCAAAAATTGATGTTTAGAGTTTCTTTATTGGCTTTTTGAGCTGTTTTTTTTTTGAAGATTTGTCTTCGGCTTTACTTTGACGGTGTGGATAAACACCATACGCATTTTTGGCGACTTTAGGGTCTATACACAGAACATCCTGTAACTCGAGTTTTACCTACTCTCTTTATTTAGGGTTGGATTTGTATTTGTGCGTTGGTGTTTCCTGGGATTTATAGTCAAGTGGGGATTTTAATTCTGTGGGTTGGGGTTTCATGGAATTTTAGGGCTTTGTCCTGGACCGTAGTCTAAACTTCTTTCTGTCCTATACCTCTTCTTTTTCTCTTGGTTGTTTAGAGCTAACTTTCATTGATGTCTTGGGGCTGCGTTGTTTTCTTGCTTCCATAGCGTAACGATTAATGTCGACTTTCAACACGTACCTTTTTCTAATACTTTCTTTCTTGTTTTTTTGGAGTATCATTCCGTTTCATGCAACTTTTCGACACTTTGGATTATTGATACTTTGCGAATTGGGAAAAGTTCTTTTTTTTTCTTAACATTTCTTCTTCTTGAATTGATCTCACGAGTTTCTTGTTGTGGTTGTTCTCATTCTTTTTCTATACGTTCCGGTCTGTTATCTTATCTTAGGGGGGATTTGTTACGGTTTTTTTGTTAATAACATCATCGATAACAAGCGGAGGTAGAAATACTTTTTTCACTTTTTAAGCATTTCACCGTTGCTATCCGTACAGAGCGGAGGTGGCTAGTCGCTCGTGTGTGCAAATTTCATTTGCATTTAATTAAAAAAATGCACAAAAATTAGCTTGTTGAGTTTCCAATTCAATTTCTTTCATTTTTATAACTTAGAGCAATTTTGCAGAGGGTTTTTTTTGGCTTGCTTCTTCTGTTAATGTTACCTTTGTACCCGGAAGGTTAATGGACCGACGCACATTTCCAAGGGTATCGTAGAATGCTACGTTAGGTGGCGTGCGCAGGTGTTTACAAGCCAGTAAAACACGAATCTAATTTTCTTAACCAAGTACAAGTAATATCAAATTGTATGTAGACGTTCATTTTCTTTCTTTTTGGTACTTATAATTAACTAGTGACATACATGGAATACGAAGTGATGTGCTATTTTACCCCTATGTTGTAGATTTTTGTTCTGAATATACATACGGACCAGGAACTTGTCTAGAGCTCTAGCCGAAGATCTATTCTGTCTACACCGAGGTTTGTATTTTTATTTTCGTTATTTTATGTAGATGTCTTGCTTGCATTTTCATATGTTGGGCCAGTTGATTTTGGGCTAGGTCAAAGTTTATCATACATTAATCTGATTTTATGGTTGTTTAACAAAAAGGGAAAACCTGTTCCCGTTTAGTTAATTTTACTTTACGCTACGTGTGTTATTACGCGTAATTTGTCTAACATTGTTCTATAATAAGTAAACTTAATTTCCTTAAGTCTAAACTTTACTTCTGTTGTATTTTCATGTAGATTTTGCTAGTTCTAAATGTAATTAATATGTTACTTATGATATGTTTACTTTTACTTCTTGAATCTTCGGGTTTTGTTAATTTTTCCAGAATCCATTCAGGCCTCGAATAAATTAACTGGCGCCTATAAATAAGTAATTTGTTGGGTTATTTCTATTGTACGTCACTGTTTTTATGTTTTTAATGTTATTTTAAATAGAATAAGTTTTCTCGAACTTGGATGCATTATTTAATTGCTACCTATGTACGTCCCGTCTTCGACTGTGCTAGGACATTTTTGCTGCTATTGATTCCAAGTGGAATGAAGGTATTTGATTTCAGGTTACCAATCCCAGTGCAACTACGGGAAGTGGTAATATATGTATTAGTTTTATAGTTATATTTTTTTGACGTGTGTAAATACAATAACAAATAAATAAATAAATAAGTAAATAAAAAAATAAATAAATTGCAAAAAATTCTGTATTAATGTACACAATAATTACCAAATCATTTAACATGATTTTTAAAACCTAAAAATAAAACCGTTTTTTGTAGTTTACTCGATAAACACTGTTTCTACCACACAACTTAAAAGATAGACAAGAAATTGTTTTACACAAGCTTAATTCTAATTTATCTGCCGTATTACGATAGCCGCACAGTAATCTATGTATAATTAGTCTTGGATAATACGCATTAGGTTAATCTCAATTGACTTATAACGAAAATGGATATATGAGATTACTAATATGAACGAGAAAACTAAACTTTTATTTGATATAGGTCTAATTTGCATAAACTGAAACGAAACGTTTAAATCGATATTTAGATATCTACAAATTACAGTGTTATCTAGTGAAATTACTTTCCTTTCCCTGAGGAATATCGAATTGAATTAAAAACTCGGTTTTCTGTGCAAAAAACTGATATTAAATGAATACATTATGTTTTGCTAGAATAAAATGTACTTGTAAATACACATTCTTGTCATATAAACTTGTTCTAAATTGCTATTTTACATCAACAAAAAAATTTCATTAAACAATATATAAACAGGCAAGAGACCAGTAGAAATTCTAATAAAAGGGGGACTTCTATATTGAATTTTTAGTATAAGATATGCAATCTGCACATGCATATTCAGTTTGCTTGGAACTACCACCATACCAGAGTAAAATATGTTTAATAATGTAGACCAACTGGACGGAATATTTTATAAAACAAGCAAATTGTGCTTGATATATTAAACAATATTTTATCTGTGTTAACCGCAAATGTGTTCTGGAGAACACGAAATAATTTATTTAGTGCAGAAAAGTGCACGAGCGACAAATAAATAAAAATTAATTGTTGTTAACAACTGCTTTGTATATAAAGTAGCACGTAATACTTAATAAACAAATTCATGACCTGGTATCGTTCGTTTTCTTGTAAATTTAAAGTATAGGCATTTAGTTATGACAATTATTAAAATAATTTTTTTCTAATGTGTAAAACCAATTTTTGTAATTGAGAATAAAATAATGAAAACCCTTCTATATGTGATATATAGAATACTATTAAATGTTAAATAATGTACCTAATTTCAAAATTTAACTGCACAACTTCAAAGCTTTTAATTAAAAATTGTTTGATTTCTGAATGTGTTCATTAATACTTTTATAACTATTCACAAAAAACAATGAATAAATTATATACATAAATTTCTATTTAATCTGAAAAAAAAATAAATTAAGTACGTAATACTATTGCTTTAAATTGATTAGTAAAAGTTAGTTCTTTCTGAATTATACGTATAATAGAATTTTAAAAAAATCTAAAATTTTTTAAAATTATTACTATTTGTGTAAAGTATAATTGTACAATTTTATTTTAAATGTTAAAATATATGTAGGTAATGTATGTAATCAAATTATATTAAGTTTAATTTTTTACATGATAGCATCTAAGAAAAAATTGATATGATTCTAATAAAAATATTCAAGAAATGTATTAAATACATATTTACAAAATAGGAAAAGTATGCTAAAATCATATATGTATTTTGTTCATATAGTCATTTGAATTTTATATTGAATGAAAGCCAATACAAGAATCTTTATTGGAAACACATTCTTTGTAGGTAGTTGTCTACGATTAAAGAATGCTTTTTGGTTGTTTTGAAAAAATTCACGAACAAAAGGTTGTTAAATTATATATATCCTTTGAAGTAAGAATTGGTAAATTCTTCAAAAGTATATAGCGTTTGACTGAGTTTTTTGAAGTGCTAATGCAATAAATATACTAATAAATACAGTACTGTTATTTTAGATGTTCTAAAATAAATAAATAACAAACATTGTGTTTTGTTATATAGTATATATTATTACTATAACAATTTTTTTAATTTTATACATAACGCTATTTTAGACAATGAGTACATATCTCTAAAAGTTTAACGATAAAAAATAACTTACTTTATTTATATAAACGGATGCAAACCTGTTACTGGATGAAAAATTATGAAATAATTGTGCGACTTATTAAATTGAATTTTAATTTAAAATAATCATATTTTAATACACTCAGGCCCAGTCAATCGCGTATCTAGAACTTGCCTCTAGGGGGGGTCAAGAATATTTTTGATGATTTAGTTTAGATTTTGATTTATTTAAGTCAGGTGCAATAATACAGATAGGTGAAGTACCGTTGAGTCTGGTATAAACCCGACACCGACACACCACCACAATAATTAATAATTCCCTGTTACAATAATTACATATGATTTCTTAATTTTAAAGTTTAATGTTTGTTCTCCTTGATTTTTTTGCCAATTCGTCAAAGACTTTTTCAACACTAACTGAAATGTCTCTGTGTACATACAACATTGCAAGTCCATTAAGTCTCGTTTCACTGGTGGTGCTTCGTAAGTAGGTTTTCAAATATCTTAGAGTAGAAAAGGACCTTTCAGCGCTACAAGTTGTTACTGGTAATGTCTTCATTATTTGTAGTAGCCTATGCACAGATAGGCACATATTAAATTCACAATAGGATAAAGCCTCTATGGCATTTATTTTTTTATGAGTCTTTTTAAGTATTTTACACTGTTCTATTTTTTCGAGTTTTACTTGCTTCAATCTTTGATGCCATATTTTATTTACCCAAATAATTGGCAGGCATCAGTCGCAGCAATAGAATTTCCATACTGGCCAAACAAACGTTGAGTGTGGAACTTATCTTCACTTGTCTTATTCAGCAAAACTTCGAATGATGACAGAGTTTCTTTATGAGCTGTGAACCGTTCTTTAATCTGAACGATGACATGCTCAATGAATAGATATTCTAAAATTCTAAAATATGTTTCTGGGCTGTCATGGGGAACATTTTCACGGGTCGTTTGGTGCCCTGTCATTCTTGGTACTTTAATGCCTCTTTCTTCTTGGCTGCAAATTGCTTCCACAGATTTGAAAATATCTGCAAATTCTTCCTCGGAATTATCTCTTATTTTTTGCAATTCGTTCACAGTGTGCTCAGCATTTGTAACTTGTTGAGCGTCATCCAGTCTAGAATTTTTTGCATTGCTTTATTTCCTATATCGTTAATTTGTATCAGAGTATCAGCCTCTATTACGGCTAGCAGATCATCGGCATATGCTATAGTTCTTACCCCTTTGGGTAACTCTAGATTAAGCACTCCATCGTATAAGATGTTCCAAAGGGTAGGGCCCAAAACTGAACCCTGAGGAACCCCTGCCCTTATATGCAGTTTTGTTCTCTTGCCAACTGCTATCTTTCTGTTTCTTAGGTAGTTATCAATCATCGCTATTATTTCTATCGATATTTGGCGTTTACTGAGTTCTAGCATAATTTTGTTCCACGAGGCCGAGTTGAAGGCATTTCTAATGTCTATAGCCACGAGTACTACCCAGTTGCGGGAACTTTCTTTAACCATTTGTTTAACATTATAAGCAGCCATTATTGTAGAGTATCCTTTACGGAAACCATACTGGTTTACCGAAAAATCTACTTTTTTTTAAGTTCTTCTATAAGTTTGTAGTTTACAATTTTTTTATATATTTTACCTATTGTGTCTATAAGACAAATAGGTCTAAAACTACTGTGATTATTTAAATCTTTACCAGGTTTAGGAATTAATATAATTTTTGCTTGCTTCCATTTGACCGGGAAAATTCGATTTTTAAGCAATTCGTTGAACAGGGATAGCATCTTTACTGGAATAATCTTATATACAACTTTCCACGCTCTTGTCGGAATACCATCAGGTCCAGGGGCTTTATTCAGTTTTATGTCTTTTAGAATTTGATCTAACTCATTTTTCTCAATTTTTACCGGTGCGGACGTTAGACAGTTTGGTTTTTTCCTTCTATATCCTCTCCCAATTTTAAATAACGATCTAACTATTTTTTTAGCGCAGCTTTCGGATATGTCCACTGGGGTATTTTTATTAAATTTTCCCATCGCAATTTTGTAACCTTGTCCCCAAACGTCGTTTTGGAGGTCGTTGCAGACGTTCTTCCACAACTCTTTCTTAGACAACCTAATTTGATCCCTTAATTCCTTTTTGGCCTTCTTATACTCAATTCTCAATCTTACAATGTCTTCACCCGTATAGTTGATATTTTTTCTCCCTTTTTGTAAAGACCTTCTTTTAGTGTTGCACATTTCCCTCGCATTCTTAATCGTGTCATTCCACCAATATAGTTGTGTTCGATTTGTCCAAAATTTCCCTTTTACTAAACTGTCCTCGTAGCATCTTTTGACTAAATTTACAAGTCGCTGAAGGTTTAGATTTTTGTTAATCGGTAATTGTAAGTTTAGTTCAGCTAACATCTCGAATGTCTCCCAATTTGGGATTCTAGTGTATGCGCATATTTTAGTAGGTTTATATCTAGATCTGACACTAAAGGAGATATATTTGTGATCACTTAGTGTTTCTTCTTTCAGTACTTTCCAATCCATTAATTTTCCTCCTATTTTCTGTGATGTTACAGTCAGGTCTATCCAGGATTTTGTATTATTTCTAACAAAAGTAGGGGCTTTTCCATCGTTTATAATTACTAGATTTTTTGCGTTTACCCATTCTTCCATTATTTCCCTTCTAGTGTCAGTCACCGGGGCTCCCCAGGGTTTGGCTTTCGCATTCATGTCTCCGAGCAGGATTAACTTATCAGAGTAGTAGCTCATGATTTCTTCGAGTTTTATCGCATATGTTTGGGTGTCGGTATTTGGGGATAGATAACATGCTACAACTAGAAATTCTTTGGTCTCAATGCACACATAACTTTCTTTCCTGAGTATTTTTAAGATTTCCAATTTTCTATTTAATATCATTACAGCCACGTCTACTTTTATATCTGTGACCCATTCTCCCAATTTGCACGTTTTTTTGTTTGGTTCACTAACAACTAATAAATCTACACTGTTTTGTTTTGCAAATGCAATTGCCAGCTCCAGGGCAGCCCGACTGCGCATAGCGTTTATTTGTAAAAAGTTTATTGGGTTATTATGCTGTACCTTCTTTGCCATCACTGATTATGTCACTTACACTACCACTTAGAATCCGTGGCTCTCCCTCCTTCGTTGCTACAACCTGTTGTCCACCAGAAATTTTATTTTTCTTATCTATACCTTCTTCAGCCTCTAAGCTCTTTTTCTTGTTTTTATTCAATTTTCCCCTTTCTTTTTTTCTAGCATTGTTAAGGCTAATTTTAAAAGCTTTGCAGTATCTATCTCCTACTTTGTGACCGGGTTCGTTGCAAACCGGGCACCATTCTTCAATTTCACCGCAGTCCTTCTTTTCGTGCCCCTCCATTCCACACCTCAGGCAGCATTTTGTTCTGTCAAGGCCATTACTTTCGGTTACCCTGTGATCATATTCCCAACATCGGTTGCAGCGCACTATATTTATTCTTTTTTCTGGTCTACATATAGTATAACCTATTCTAATCCCTTCCGAACTTAGCAGCTTCTAAGCTTCGTCCTTCTTAATTGTTACCAGAACCGCTTGAGTATTATTAGCACTTGGCCTTAGACTACCAACCTTAAAGCAATTTGAGCTGAACTCACCTAGCCGATCAGTTACAGCTTCTATTACTTCTTCTCTTTTTGTTATCAATGGCAAAGTATAAGAAAATACCTTTTTTATAATATGAAACATAAAAGTAAATTCACACTTTTGAACCGCACACAAAAGGAGATTTGCGTTAGTTGATGTATCAGCATCAGGCCAGTTGCAAATCTCCTCAAAGGATCTCAGTATCGCTTCAGACATTTCACAGAATGTATTTACAGAATTGTGTCGTTGCGTCAAGCAAGTTGGGCATAGTGCTCTTAGTCTTTTAGAACCGTATTGAGGATCAGAATGTTTCCTCAAAACTGCCTGGCGCTTCGGCGTATTACAAAAGTCATACACTTTTCCGACAGTACCCACACAGTTTTTAATTAAAGGCAATGAACACAAATCAGATAAAGCTAAACTAAGAGAGTGACTACTACAATGCACGTACAGAGTATTTGGAACCTTTTTTTATTACTAAAGCCTGTACTCCGGAAAAAGCACCACTTATAGCAGATGCATCGTCATAGCCTTGCCCATATAAGTTATCTGTGTCAAGTCCAAATTCTCTCAGTTTCTTTATAATCACTTCACTTATCCCCTTACCAGACATGTTGTAGATTGGGACAAATTGAAGAAAGTCCTCTCGCACTGTCACACTTTCTAAATCAACATATCTTGCACATAATGACATCTGTTCCACACAAGATATATCAGTTGTCTCATCTGCCAAAATTGAAAAACATTTTGCCTTATTTACCTCAGCTACTATTTTTGGCAGCATCATGTCATTGCAGGATGAAATGATTTCGTTTTGACTGACTGAATTTATGTAAGTGGCATTCTTACCAGTTTTCAATAAATGTTCTTTTAAGTCTTGATCCCCACTATCAAGTCTCAGTCTCATGAGTGCACAATAGTTTCCTTCGTTTGCAATCCTCATTGTTGTTAATGTTGAGTGGACCTCCATCCCTGTGTCTTCTTAAAGGTAACCCTTGTCTTCCACAAAAAAATAACTGTTTTGCTTACTGGTGTAAGAAGAAGCCGATTTTCTGCGACTTGATTTGCTACACTTTTATCCAGGCAACTAATAATGTCATTGTTGTTAGATCTCGCAGAAAAAAAGTTCAATAATGAACATTGTAAACGAATTAATTAATTAATACAACGAATCAACAAACTAGACAAAACGCGCACGAGTCATCTCTTACCATTGTACAACTAATGAATCAGAGTGTGAATTCACGCTTCTGTTTTGTTGCTTCTGGGGGGGGGGGAGTTCGGTCTCGTTCGCCCCCTCCCGTAAATACGCCGGTGGGCCCAGTTGCATAAAGCATTGTTGACCCGGCGCCGGTATGGTTGTAACGATTTTTTTAATTCCTAAAATAATTTGTGTTGAATTTAGCTGGTTTGGGGTGATAAATAACGATAACTTAGTTACGCAGATGAAAAATAAAATCTTTACTTTTAATGTTAACTCTTAAGCTTACAATTGCAGACTCTCAAATGATATACAAAAGTATGAAATGTCCCCACTTCTAACGCATAAAGATGAAGCATTAACATACTCTCCGGCATTGAAATACAAATTTCAATAACACACAAATACATGAAATGTCAACAACTATCAAAATAAAAGGCATGTTACTACGCGGATAATTCGATCACCACCTGGATGCAATGTTTGAATCCTAGCAATGCGCCATTGATATGAAGGAAGATTTTTATCTTTTATAATCAAGAGATCCCCTTCTTCTAAATTTGTAGCATTGTGTTACCATTTTTGACGGCGTTGTAACTCGGACAAGCATTCGGATGACTATCGTTGCCAAAAATGTTGATGAAGTTTTTGCACAAGCTCATAACGAATTAACTGATTATTTGGTACTGTTTGTATATTAGCATCGGCAGCTTCAGTTAACGGTCGTCCCACCAAGAAGTGAACAGTTGTAAGAGGAGTAAGACCGTTAGGATCAGTTATCAGAGGGCAAAGCGGCTTGGAGTTTAACGCAGCTTCTATCTGAGTTAACAATGTGCACAGTTCTTCAAAGGTAAATAAAGCATTACCGACATTACGCCTTAAGTGACGTTTAATTGATTTAACGCAAGACTCCCATAGTCCACCTTGATGTGGAGCGTAAAGAGGTATAAAGTTTTATTTCACTATTTTCCAGTTCATTTTTAAATTTATTATAATTTTTAATTGATTTAAGTAACCTATGCATTTCATTGTTTGCACTGATGAAAGTTTTGGCGTTATCGGAATAAAGATTGGCTGGTTTGCCACGACGAGCAATAAATCTTCTAAGTGACATTATAAAACTATTTACGGTCAAATCAGATACAAGCTTCAAGTGTACAGTCTTTGTGACAAAGCAAAGAAAAACACATATGTAAGTTTTAAGGGTTTTGTAGCATCTTGCTTTGCGATCGCGTATCATTATTGAACCAGTGTAGTCTAATACAGTATGAAAAAATGGAAATCAAGGACAAATACGCGGCCGAACTGTAACTAACAAACGCTGAGGACCCGCATGCAAAAGAAGTAAATGCTCGTGCTCTAATATGAGTTTGGTAAGACGATCTTTACTATTTAATAGTATGGGATGCTTTTGTTGAATAGACGACCTCCTACGTTAGTGCGCGTAGTATTTGATGCCGGAGCCAAAGTAGTTTTTCAAAATCGTTGAACGCCTTGTTATTTTCCTATCTAAAGTTACAAACTAATATTGTTACTTTGTTGTTAAATATTAGATCTTGTGGTCTAACTGCCAACATAAAACAAATGTAGTGGAGGTTTATTATGGATCGGCTAATTCAGACATTTCAGTTAAACTGCGTAGTTTTTGAATAAAATCATCGCCATATTTAGCCTTAAGAACCACCTATCGCTTGGCAGAAGACGAACGAAAACGGTTTCTTTTAGCGGGTGAAAGCATTCTTAAGGATATGTACACTCGCCTTCAACCAAAATGACCGCTTAAGATCGCACCTATTCACATTCTAATAGTATAGTGTTTCGCGTTAGAGGTTTGAAGCAAATAAAGCATTGTAATTTTATTACCTACATAGTTCAATAAAAAAATAAAAATTTAAGCTTAGTGATCTGTAAATAATAATAAACACGATACGTCAGATTGGCATTTATTTCAAATTTTAAAGGTATCTAATACTTAAAATGCATTTTTAGAAAATTGTAATCTTACACATGCTAATAATTTTTATTTCTTATATCAAATATTTATATAAAGTATTGCCTCCACTAATGCTACTATCACTAATGTTATAATAATTGCACATTCGGAATAACGATGCATAATTAATATCATCATTTTATATTGGTCTGATTATTAAAACTATTTTTTTAGCTGTGCTAATGTATTTAATAGCAAAATATCGCACTGTTCTTTTGTGCAAAACGATCTTCAGATTCTAAAATTAATACCATTTACATTTTTCGTAAAATAACGATTACTTTATCATATTTGTAGCAATGTCGACTAATTTAAATCATCGTTTCAACCAAACCACATTTATTTAAATATAGTATATACATATATTATAAAAATACGTTTATATTATAAATAAAATACTCAAACTAATTAATATTTTGTATATAAACCGTTATTTTCCAAACATTCTGTTAACTTCTTCGGCATCAATTTAATTAATTTTTCGCAGAAGTTCGATCCTCGGAAACGTTCCCAAACTTCATTTGCAGTTTGTACTATGTTATTTAAGTTTCTGGTCGGAATGTCAAGGCGATTAATGGTCCAAGTTCTGCTCATAGCTGCCCACATGTTCTCGATGGGGTTTAAATCGTGAAATTTGGCTGGCCATTCTAAAGAAATTACGTTGTTTCTGTTCTCAAACCACTCATTTACGATTCTGTTTTTATGAATTGGCGAATTGTCTTGGACAATAACAATTTCTTCCAATTCTTCTTCTGGATAAAGTGTTCGCACACTTGGCACCAAAATTTCGTTTAACACTCGAACGTAACTTTCAGACGTAAACCGTGGTGGAGAAAGTAGAACCAATTCATCCGGCCCAGCTTTTGAAATCCACCCCCAAAATCCACCAAAAATTCTTCCTCTTTGTCGATTTTTCCGAACATGTTCGGTACTAAATGTTGTATTTCGTGGTCGCCAAAGTGTCATAGACGACTCTTGTGTCGATGAAAATTCCGTAAAAATCACCGTACTCCAGTCTCTGGACAAATTATTTTGACAGAATCTAATTCTTGCTTGAGCATGCCTACTGTTAGTTTAGATTTTGTCGCAGGCTTACTTGCAAATAATCTTGCGTTATTTAATCTGCGTCGTATTGTTGGAGCGCTGCAGTTTAAATGAACTTTTTCTCGAATTCGCGGAGCAGTTATAAAAGGAGAATTTTGAACACACCTAAGAATATTTGCATCTTCCTCTATGGTAGTTACTCTATTTATTCCTTTTGATTTTGTTATAAGAGAAACCTCTCCTTCTTCATCAAACCTTCAAAGCCACCGACGAACTTGGCGCGCCTGTATATTTTTTTAGTTAAGTAATTTAGTTTAACCAAATGATTCCATTATTTTAGTAAATTACGTTTTCTTAAAATAATTAAGTTATTTTTTTTAACAAAAATACCTTTAATAAAATTCAAAGTGTGTTTCTTTTTCACTTAAAATATTTTTTTTAAATTTATTCTGAACCCTGATTGTTTATTACCAACAGAATTTTTAAGAAAGAAACTCAAACACGACAAACTTTTGAAAACATTAATTGTAATAATACATTAACGTGTGCATAATTTTAATTAATATTATATTCTAATTTTAGTTAATGGGAAGCTAAGAAAACTTTTCGTTTAAGATTACGTTAAATATTTTTTTAAGGATGTTTAAGATTAGTAATTAATCAATGGTTTAATCTATTTTAGAGGCTTATTATAAGCAAATACTAAAAATCTTACCGATAATTCATTTTGTAAAGCAATTTCACGTTGAGGAATTCTATTAGAAGCCATTCAAGTAACTGCAATCCTTGTTTCTACACTGGAATCTCTCTGCCCAAAACTTCTACCCATGTTTGATTATTTTTAACAATTAATTACTTATACTAATCTTAACGATATGTATTTTATAATAACAACTAAAATTATTTGCTGATCAATGTTTACTTGCAATAAACTAGTATACTAAATTAGGCTTTACTAAATACTAAATTATTGATTATTGTCAGAACTCGTAATTTGAATTCTAAATATTACTTATTGAACAATTAATGATCTTTGTTGCAAACTTGTTATTGGTATAGGTGCTTTCACACATGCTTGACATTACTGCACTATTTTTAACTAAATACTCCGGAATTTACGCTTCCTTTGTCATTACAGGAAATAATTATCCCTTAGAAAGTTTTTCAGAACTTAGACAATGAGTAAGGTCAAAGTTGGACTTTCAAAAGATTTTTGTTTCCAGTTGTTGATAGATAACTTCAATATTTGATGATATCGCAAAATAAATTGATTGTTTTTGGGTTTTCGAGTTTAATGATTTTCATTGCATTAGACTCAAACGCTAAAATTTTATTTTGTTTGGTTTAGCGTTTCTGAGTCCGATTGTATAATAGTTACCTTTATTCCGAGATTCAGCATTTTCTAATAGATTATAACTAACACTTAGCTTTATTTATGGTTCTCTCTTATTTTATTTTCACTGATAAAAAAAATAAATTTGTTTGTTACTTTACGTACAGGTTCTATTTGCCAATTCATAATAAGACTAGAATAATAAGATATTAGTTTGAGAACGGAAACGGCGTAATTTCTTTAGATTTTAGAATGACCAACAAAATCTTTTGACTTAAGCCCCATTGAGAATATGTGGGTAGTTATCAGCAGGACATAGACAAACAATAGCCTTGACATTGTGACAATCAATTTAAACAGGGGCGTAGCTGTCCTGGAGTAGTTGGAGTAAAAATACTCCAAGCGCACGAGCCAGGGAGCGCAAATTTTAAAACAGTTTATCATAGTGTTATTTTACTAAATAGTTTTATCAGGCAGTAAAAAAGATTTAATCAATATATGAACACAATTTGACAATATTTAATGAATGTTGTGTGCGTTGTGCGACTGCTTAAAAGCTGAAATGTATTGTAATTCTTCTAGTATTAGTTTTTCGAGGGCGCTCTATGACGTAATCGTGATTTGTAGCCACTTTCAACTTTAAAAATGCACTATAGTTTAAAAAACATATAAATGCGGCGATAAGCGGTTTAAAAAAACATCTATGCAAAGTTGCAATTTGTTGCTCTTGGTTCTCACCAAAATGGCGTTTTTGAACTTTTGCCTTTATAATAACTTACTATTTTCGTATGTAGATGACATAATAACATGCATTCCTAAAAACCAAATTGACTATACCCTTTCCATATTTAACAACTATAATCCGTCCTTACAATTTTCCATAGAAGTCGAAAACGATAATCAAATTCCCTTTTTAGACATCCTACTGATTTAAAATTCTAACAACATCTTAATAGATTGGTACTCAAAAACCACGGCATCAAATAGAATCATCAACTTTCTTTCAAAACATCCCCATAATCAAAAAATAAACATAATTGAATCAATTAAAAACAAAATTTTGACATTAAGCAGTCCTCAGTTCCATCAGAAAAACCTGAAAATCCTACAACAAATCCTACATAATAACAATTACCCCTCCTATGTAATTAAACGTTTACTCAACAGTAATACTCCAACGCCCAATCCCGATCCTCCACCGACGACTACAGTGTTAAGTACGACCAACATTGACAATAAAGGTTATGGTAGCTTAATCAACGTTCCGGGTTTGAGTCACCAAATCATAAAAACACTAAAAAACAATACCATTATTATAGCTTTATACAATAACAACACACTATACAACAAATTTTACGCTAAACTAAAAGATAAAACCACTGATTTAGAGAAATCTTGTCTCATCTATAAAATTGACTGCAGTGATTGCGACAAATGTTATATTGGTCAAACAAAGCAAAAATTAAAAAACCGTATTCAAAATCACATATATGACTGTAAAAAAACGAATGTTTCCAAGACCGATAAAACCGCGTTGTTTTTACATCACACCCAGTTACAACATAGTTTTAATTTTAATAACCCTACGATATTAGATTTTGAAACCAATTTTAACAAAAAACTTGTTGCAGAAATGATCTTTATTAATATATATAAAAAAAACCATAATTTTAGAACGGACACTCAAAACCTCAGTACAGTATATAATAATTTAATTAAGAAAATAAAAAAACCAACATAAAAAACAAACAAAACTAATATATACAACCTATCTAACTTATTTACTAAATTATGTTCTACTCTTAACTAACTTAACTACTTTCTTAATTAACTTAAACTAAAACTAAGAACTGCTCCGCTGATAACACCTGTAAAATAAAATTGTATAATTAGTGTAGTTATTCAATAATTATTTAATTTTCTATTATCCACCGTTACCAAACAAAAATTCCTTTTCTATCAATAACCTTTCACCTTGTCCATACATCATCACCAAAAATTTATATCTTTTGTACGTTTTAATAGTGCACGATGTATGAAATCAGATCACGCTTTTAATTTTAATTTAAATGTATTAATTTCAACTCAATCATTTTAGAAAAAAATTACTTGACTCAGTGGTAAGTAATCCCGTTATCTTTATTACATTTCAATTATATATAATTATTGGTTAGTTACTAGATTATGACTTAATGTTTTTTATTAGAATTAACAATTTTTACAATTAATAATGTTAGTTATTTCATAACAATTAAATTTTTTCATAGTGCTGTCTTGTTGGTTAATTATGTTTTCTACACATTTTTAATTTTTGATTTTATGTTATAAAGTATATTAAAAATGTTTGTTTCTTACAATAAAGTGAGTGAGCCTGATGAAGTGTTCATCCAGAACACGAAACGTCGCAAATTACTGAAGTAGTTGCTTTCATCCAACCTCCTAAAAGATGGGGTCATTAATTTGATCAAATTTTAAAAATTATCACTTACCAGGAGGCGAACCGTTCTATTACTTATTATAATAATTTTTAACCATTATCTTGATAATTGTACAAAATAAAGTACTGGAACATATTAAGATTGTTCCCCAAATGCAACTCAAGGAAATGCAGAGTAATCAATTGAGATGCTGTCTTTACTTCTAACCCAATTCCAAAATATATACAGTGTGTCCGAAAAGTATGGAATATATTATACAGGTCGATAAATATGCACTTTACACGAAAAAGTTGTAACTAAAAGTTGTTTATCACTTAGTTATCTACCACCTGGGAGATATCAATTTAAATTTTTGCTGTAAACAAAATCGCAACGAATAGCACTTACATTTTTTTAAATGGCAAGGCACGTCTTTATTATACTCATTTGATAGAGTCTTTTTTTCTCTTTTCAACCATATGAAACTTGAATACCTTTACATAAAAAAACTTTCAAGAAAAACAAGGACATGTCTAACAAATTTATTTTACTGAGCAGTATTAATCAGGTACGTAATATGTAGCATTGAAACAATTGAATGCACGTTAGAACACTGTCACACTTTGCTATTTGTTAGTGCTTGAAATATGGCTCAATTATCCGAGAAACATAGAATTAAAGTTTTAGTGATTCTGGGATATGGAGATAGAAGAAGAACCCAAGACGAAGTATGTAATTTATTTAATAACTTGCATCCAGAATTAAACATTTCGCAGTCCACGGTAAGCAAAATTTGGCGGAAATTTCAAGAGACGGGTTCGGTGAAAGATGCGAGTAGAACTGGTAGACCTTTGTCATTAAGTAATGTGGAACGAGAAAATGTGATCTTCTTGTCTGTTGAGGAAAATCCACAAATTTCTGTTCGGCAAATTGCTAGAGACCATAATTTGAATAAATCGGCTGTACATGACGTTTTAAAAAAAGAAAAATTTCATCCTTATAAAGCTTGTGTAGTTCAAGAATTATTTGAAGACGATTTGGACAGAAGGCTGGAGTTTTGTGAAACAATAACAAACAAACTTGAACGAGATGCACATTTTCATAAAAATATCCTTTTTACTGATGAGGCCACGTTTTGTTTAAACGGCACAATTAACAAACAAAAGACACGTTACTGGTCTTCACAAAATCCTCACTGGTATCTAGAAGGACACACCCAATACCAGCAGAAAGTCAACGTCTGGGTAGGAATGATTGGAAGTCAAATTTTGGGGCCATATTTTTTTGAAGGTACTTTAACGGCGAATATTTATCTCGATTTCTTAAGATTTGAGTTAGTTCCTGCTTTGGCCGAGTTATTTCCACATGAAGTAGATCCAGATATACCTCATAACAGAATATGGCTTCAACAAAACGGGGCACCTCCAAATTTTGGAATTAATGTCCGCCACTTTCTTAAGAATACTTTTCAAAATACATGGATAGCCAGAAGAGGTACGATAGAATGGCCTGCTCGCTCGCCGGATTTAAGTCCACTAGATTTGAAAAATCGCATTAGAGTTGAGATAAGAGCTATAACTCGAGATATGATTTCAAAAGCAATCGATGGTTTTAAAAATCGAATTTACCACTGTCAAATTATGAATGGTTTACATTTTGAAGATTTATTGTAAGTTTAGTTTAAATACATTTTTTTGTTATAACAATTTTATGTAAAGATATTTAAAGTTTAATATTTGCTATTGTGACAGTGCATTCAATTGTTTCAATACTACATATTACGTACCTGATTAATACTGCTCAGTAAAATAAATTTGTTAGACATGTCGTTGTTTTTCTTGAAAATTTTTTGATGTAAAGGTATTCAAGTTTTATATGGTTAAAAAGAGAAAAAAAAACTCTATCAAATGAGTATAATAAAGAAGTGCCTTGCCATTTAAAAAAATGTAAGTGTTATTCGTTGCGATTTTGTTTACAGCAAAAATTGAAATTTCTCCCAGGTGGTAGATAAATAAGTGATAAACAACTTTTATTTACAACTTTTTCGTGTAAAGTGCATATTTATCGACCTGTATAATATATTCCATACTTTTTGGACACACTGTATATTAAATAATTGGAATTTTGTTAAAAACAAAGCAATTGATAGTCAGCTAAATGGAGCATTGAATCTTGTTTCGCCAAAAAGAGGTTGCGTCTAGTAAAAAACTGGATGAGCTCATTGAAAATAGTAAGGAATGCTTTAAAGTGAAAGTTTTTTAATAAAGTAATTGACATAGTATTTACTCAATTACATATTAAATATTAATCCGTGCGTAAAGTAAGTAGACAGTTTAAATGTTTATCGCTAGTATATCTTGTCGCATCATCTGATGAATCTATTTTGGTTGATTCCAAATTGTTGAAATTGAGTTATTTATTCTTCAGATCTTTCTTTTAGCTTTGGACCACAATTAATAAGATTTAAAATGTGTCTTTTATTCAATTAAGACATATTACTTCTATTCGCAAAGTTGCTGAATAACTTTTAATTAACACCCCAGTCTCTCCCAAAACATATTTACGAAGCAGTATGTCTCAATCCCGTCTTGGCTCTTTAGCCACAATATCAATTGGAAAACCAATTGCTGGTCAACTTGATCTGGGTAAATTCATTAACTGATTAACAGTTTTAAGATTTGTAAATGTTTTAATGTAGTTTATAACATAATCATGTATAATTAATTCAATATTACTGTGTGAATATGCCATATATTTAAAAGTTTTAAATCAATTGTCATTAAACAACGTTTAAAATTGAAATTAAAAAATAAAGACTAGAAAATTTAGAATTTTATTGGAACATTTGTGAGAAAAAAAATGAGGAGCACAGATCTTATTTGCTATAGGGCGGTGTATATATAGCTGTGCCTCTGAATTTAAATAATGTAGCGCAAGTTGCAAATGAACTTTGGGAACGTTTCCGGGGATCCGACTACTGCAAAAAATTAATTAACTTGATGCTGAACAGGTTAAGAACATATAAACGAAATATTAATTGTAACGTTTTATGTATTAAATAAACATATTTCTATAATAAAACTACTAACTAATAAGAGAAGCGATTAGATATTAATCTATTTACAACTTGTTTAAATTTAGTTCAGTTTAAAACGACGATTTAAATTAGTCGACATTGCTACACAAAAAGATTTTTTCAGTTTATATAACGATAAAGTAAGTCGTTATTTCACCAAAAAATTTAAATAGTATTCATTTTAGAATCTGAAGGTCGTTTTGTGCTAAAGAACAGAACGATATCGTTTTTATTTAATTGGTCATTTGACGTATTTTTAATCAGTCCACTGTTAAAATGATTTAATTAATTATACATAGTAATTGCAAATATGTTATGAATACACTAGTGATGATAGTAGTATTATTAGAAGCAATATTCTATATAAATATCTGATATAAACACAAATTCTAAAATTAATAGCTTGCATAAGGTATAAATTCCCTAAAATACACTTTTTAAATATTAAATATATTTAAAATTTCATAATAAATAGCAATCTGGTATTTCTATTATTTCTTTAGCTAGATATATAATAAAATTACAATGGTTTATGTGATTTAAGCTTTTAATGGGAAACACCCCATACCATTAGAATGTGAATAGGCCCGATCTTAAGCGGTCATTTTGGTTAAAGGCGATTGTACATTAATGATTTAATTACGTCAGTCCCGTCCGAAGAAATGCCATTAAAAGTTTATACTGAACTGAAAGAATCTTTTCAATCTGGTGCTTTCAAGTTTCATTTCAAGATTTTATAGAATTTGATCATATTTTAGGACTAAAAGGGCACTCTATTTTAGATACGCTTAAATATTGGATTGAGCCTAAAAATCGTTTAGGAGCGAAACGAGATATATTGTCAACAACCGCACGTATAGCAAATTTACAACTATGGTTTATAAGTTCGTATATTGTCAGACGACCCGTTTTACCAATGTAGAGTAAAGCACATAAAGAAGGTATTTGGTATACACCTTAAGATAAACGTTTAGAAATTATGTCGTTAAGGAAAAAACAATTTAAGAAATTTTACTTGCCGTCTTAAATATGGATTTAATGCCATTCTTACAAAAAGTTTTTTTATTTGATCTGTGACCATATAAGTGTAAGGTAAAATGTCAATTTTGGATTAAATTTAAAAATGGAAATGGTTTATTAGGTATTTGAGTACGTAGGCGTAGACAACGGTTAATACTTACTTAATAATCCCACTTCATATACCATTGTTTAACATGGTTCTAGTAGTTCCGAGACGAAATTCTTGAGTTAGCAAATAAAAAAAACGCGATGAACTAAAGGTTTAACTAACAGCACGTTTCTGTACGAGATGATGATGAGACAAAGCATGTAGCCCAAGCATCCGCTATTACATTTATAATTATAGATATTCAAAGATATTTTCTTACTATTTCAACAACTTCAATTTCATAGCTAAACTAAATAAATCATTAATTATTTTTTGTCATATTAATAACATAACCATTGTTTTTTAAAGATTAAAATTTTTGACTACATTGTGTAGTAGTGTAACTTAATTAAACCTCTTTTTCCTGCGTTTTTTAACATTAGTAACAGTATAATGCTTATTACAAAGTTTTACGGTGTACTTAAGCTTAAGAAATTTAAATTTGATGATGACCTCGGTAAAAAATAAAATTTTTTTGAACCTGTTTTATTAAGCATTATTAGAAAACTAACAATATAATTTTTTTTAGTTTAGTTAGCCAATCTAACATAACACACTTTAATGTCCTGAGAAATGATTACGCAAACGTATAGTTTTTATTAACACTAAAAATATTCACTCAGATATACATTTATGTTGACGGTTTAAATAAAGACGTTATCGTTATATTCGTACATTTTATTTAAAAGAAAAACACATCGTTTAAAACATATTTTATATACATATAAAAAATAGATATTAACGCCATGAATTTATGAAACGCATTTAAAGTTTACGTTTATAGTAAATATTTCAGTATGTTATAGCAACGACTTTAGATAGAGATAAAGTACATAAAATCAAATGGTTAATAAATGAACAGCGCTAAACGATAAAATGACGAGTAATAAAATAGCAGAAAAGTTATGGGAAACACACAAATAAATTCGGACGGTTACAATATATCGAGATAAACGTACTTCAAAATTTTGTTGTTTAATCGGCGTATTTAATGGCTATTCGCACAATCTCGAAGCGTTTTACAAACAATGTTTACACAATAAAATTAATAATGCAATCAAAAAATGTAAGAAAAGAATAATGCGTTTGTTACTAAATTTTTTTAATTAGTTACGTATTATGACGGTTTCTTTAGTTTTTGTTTAGTATTAAAAAGTCTTGCGTCACCAAATTTCCTATAGGATAATGTTCTTATATTTTTTTTGTTTTTGGTCATCTTCGTTGTCCTTTAGGAAATATTTTTGTTAGAATCCCATATTGTTTTTGCTAGAATTTTTTCTGCTTTTTTCTTAATATCGATTCATACGATAAGTGCCATGAATCCATAGATTTAAATGCAGTACGATATTTTCTAAAAGCTTGACTATTAGTGCCATGCTTTTTAGTGCTTAATTCTCTGCCTTTGATTTTCTCTTTGTTTTTCCGTTTTTAATTTTAGGTCATGGCAGGTTAATTAGACAAGTGTGGGGTGTGGGGGAAAGGGTATTCAAGATGGATATAGAAAAAAGAAATCTGTTGTTTGAAAAGTTAATAAAGGGGGTGGTGATGTATAGGGCGGAAATATGGGGGAGGAAGCAGTGGAAGGAAGTAGAGGGGATACAGGAAAAATACTGAAGATAGGTATTGGGACTGGACAGAAATACACCGGGGTATATTGTGAGAGAGGAGGTACAGGTAGCAAAAATAAGAGTAGATACAAGAAAAATGGCCATAAAATACGAGGAAGAACTGACGGAAAAAACAGAATGCAAAGTACTGCAAGAATGTTGGAAAGAAATAAAGGAAGGAAAAGTGAAGTACGGGCAGGAGGGCAGAGAAGAGTATTACAAAAATAACGGGTACACGAGAGAAGAAGTAGAGAGATTAGGAGAAGAGCAAGTAGGAGTAAAGGAAGAAATAATAAGGATATAGGGACATCAAAAACAAGAAAGATGAACAAGGATAAAAAGAGGGCAGATATAATAAGAATGATAAAGATATCAAGGGTGAAGGAGTGCCAGAATATTTAAAGGTTATAGGGAATAAAAGCAACAAAAAGAAAAAACCCAATACTAAAAAAAAAGAAGAAGAAAAGATGTGCAGACTATGTAGAGAAGAGACGGAGGACCTCAATCGCATGAGAGATAAATGCAGAGAGTTAAGAAAAGAGGTTATGAAAGTAGAGGAAAGAAAACGGAAAAGGAGCGGAGTGGATGGAAGAAGTATGGAGAAGGAGAAAAAAGTAAAAAGGAAAGGAGGAATAGTGAAATGTAAAAAATCTAAAAATGTAAAAATGTAAATACAATGTAATTGGTTTTTGTAGAGACTTTATACTTTTATCTTTTTAGTAAACTCTTAAATGCATGTTTTAACCATTTGGCAACATATTCATATTTAGTCATATATATCGAATCACAAGACAAATAGCATAGCGTATCCAATTGGGGACATACTGTTCGCGTAATTGTTTTGGATTTATCCGTGTGGTGACAGCAATTACAGTTTTACGGTCATTATTGTCAGTTGATGTGTAGCATGCGGACGCCATTTGTATTTACAAAATTAGATATCTGTGTCTGTTATTAGGGTGTATTCAAAATTTAAAAATTGTTTGAAATAGTTTATAAGGTAAGTATTATTACATAAAATTATTATTTCAAGTTTTTCTATCATATTTTTATCGTAAAAGTAAATTTTGTTGTGTTGCCAATTGGCAACACTATGCATTTAGATGTTTTTTTATCATAAAGGATAACAATGATTTTCTGTTTGTTCATTTTTAGTTGAGTTCTGTGTTGTTTTGAAAATCAGATACGCCACATGTTCAGGATATCTCTATGCATACGTGTTTCTTCTTTTTTTTTCAGAATGTGTAATCAAAACATTCTAAGTCAAAAAGCTTTGGAAAAGTTTTAGGAGAACTTTTTGGGATTAGGTAGTGATTATGGTGAAGACATCAAAAGTGACGAATCTGGTGTTTAGCCAGATATTGAACCAGAAGAAGAAATATCGAGCCCAGAAAAACCTAGCGACGATGAAGACCATCTGCCGTTGTCCGTTTAGAAAATAAAAAAAGAGATAAAAATAAAGTTGTTTCATGGAAAAAAAGTACTTGCAACTGAATGAGGACTAGCTACGATTTTAATAGTTGGAAACTCCGTATGAGTTCTTTAGTTACTTTTTTTTTGAAGAACTGCTCAAAGTACAAAGAAACCAATTTGTATTCAGAACCAAAAGAAACTGAGAGAGCTCCAGTTTTCACATCATCTTATATAAAGCAACATATTGGAATATTGATATACATATCATTAGTTCATATACCTAGTACCAGGTCATTCTGAAGAATTAGACATTACATACATTTCAACGATAATCAAACTTTTGTATCACGGGATCAGCCAGACCACGACAGGCACCATAAAATAAGAATTCTTGTGAACCATTTGAATCAGAAATTTTCAACAGTTGCAATGGATCTTAGTATTGACAAGCAAATGAAATATCAATTTTTTTGTATTGGCATGCGTTTCTGGGTTTGCCTACAAGTTTGAAGTTTATACTAGCCAAAAAATAATTTTAACAGTTAATTGATGACGAACCAAATCTTGGAATAACGTCAAGCATAGTTTTACGCTTAACTAAGATTATATTGCACAAAAAAATTTACAGACTCTACCACGATAATTGTACTGTTTTGCAATTATGGTGTATTAATTCAAGGAAGTAATTCATTTTTTAGAAACAATAAGAAGAAATCGATTTCCTAATTGTCACTTACCTACAGAAGCCTAACTAAAAAAAGACCCCACGGAGCACGACACATGAATATGTTGCAACGGTTAAATGCGTTGAATTATCATCAGTAATTTGGAAGGACAACAAATATGTTACACTAATTTAATCTTTTGTTGGCCAAAACTCTTTATGGAAGAGAAGAAGATTTGATCAAAAAAAAAATATATATATATTTTGGTTGGTTGTCCTAATATAGTCTAAAAGTACAATAGACACATAGGGGAGGTGGACTTATTAGACACTATGATGCGAAGGTATAAAATTCGTGTTAAAAGTAAAAAATGGTATATCAGACTGTTTTAACACCTCATTGACATGAGCTGGGTGGTAAAAATTCTTGGTCAAGCTGAGTTCCGAGCGGAAGCTGCTCATCACTTATGCAATTTCAAAACTTCACAAAGCAATCGTGGTAGACCAAGCAAGTTAGATAACGAAATTGCAGAAAAAAAAGGAAAGGACCAATTAAACATGTTCCCCCAAAAGAAGTGGGTACAGACCAAACTAGCCACCGGCTTATTCATCTAGAAACAAAAATGAGATGTAAATACCCCAACTGCAAAAGTTTTACCAAGACCAAGTGCGAGAAATGTGGAATTGAACTGTGTCTGAACAAAAGCAAAAACTATTCTAAAAATTTCTACATATTATATTTACATTTCGCATCAACTATATTTTTTTGGAAAATTGGAATAAAAACTTAGTTTAGATTTTTTTCAATTTTTTTCCTATTCAATTCGATATAGAATCGAACGCATTTTTGTTTTAAGATTATTAATAAAAATTCATGCATTTAAGGATTAATGCTGCGGTCAATTAGTATAACTGGTTTGCATTTTTAATATTACCTAGGTTAATGTTGCTATAACTTTCTCAAAATCGTGCCAATTTGCTTTTGAATAAATTGTTATGTTAAAAATTGTTTAAAGTGGTTTTCGTGCTGTAAGAATTTTGTTTTTTAATAAGTCATTTTATATACATGAAGCCAATAAGGATAGTTTCGTTTTGTACGTTAAGAAACTTACACTTGCGTGTTAGTTTCGTGCTTGGGGGTTTCCACATCTTAAGTATCTTAACTCATTTACACTGATTTTGTATAGATAAATTGCGGTTTCGGTTGTGATTGTTGTGATAAATTTGCTGGGGTAAGAATGCATTTTCATTTTACAGCGCGAATTGATTTTTCTGCGTTATCGGGGAAATTTTAGATATACATAGACATGTTCTTACAGCTTGGAAATTTTTTATGACTAACTAATAGGCAAGCACGGATTATTGAGAACTGTCCTGGATGGATTTTCCGATAGCCTATGTTGGATGAAGAAATTAAAACCACCGTTACGATTAAACTTGTGCATAAGTTTGTAGCGCAACTCAGGTAATTTAGATAAGCGAAGAGCGCGCTAACAAACAATGTAAGAAATCAATCAAACAATTAGAAAAATTGTCAAAATTGGTCAATTAACTTCTGAAGTCAGGGATGCCAAATAGTTTGAATTTAAGACTAAACTATTAAAGTCTTATCTGCAATAAAAGTTACACAGGAAAAATTCATTGATTCAATATCAAAAGATTTATAATCCTATATTCAAAAACAAAACAATACATAAGGTAAAATTCAGTAAAGTTACTTAAAACTAAAAATAGAAATTTTTGTCATTTAAATGATTAAACTTAAAATTAAGAGAATACCGGTATTTCTTTACATATAGTAAGAAAACAATTTTATTTAAGTTACTTTAAATATTTGCAGTATGCAATTGTAATATTGTTATTAATTAGAGAAATTTTATCATTTAGTATTTAATAAGTTACGTTAAAATGTAAGTTATTTCACAAGAACAAAACTTAAGTTTGTTGGTAAAGCAGTTTTTAATCACCGAAAAGGAATGTAGAGATAAAGGTAACTCACGCAAACGGATCAAATTTCCAATGGAATGCAAAGTTGATGTCGTCCAACGTTGAAATTAGCGGATAACCTTGGGAAATTTCCCATAAAAACGATGATCAAGACGTATTTTCTTTACGAAAATCGATTCGGATCGTTGGTATTTATTGTATTATTCATATACCAAACCCATTCGAATTATTAAGATAATGATAATTTCGCTAAAGATAAAATCGGTACCAAAAAAAAAAAAGTCTAAAACAAATAAAAACTGGGAATTAGATAAACCCAACCAAATAGAAATGAAAGACATACATGTATTATTAACACAGACTTTCTAAATAAAGATATTGTAGATATTAATTAAGATAAAGAAATTACATGGCTTCAACAAATGAAGTACTAAATGTGTACTCGTCAAACACTCAGTACCGAATGAATCTCAAGGCTGTCAACGCCTTGAAAAGTAGCAACTCCACAAAATAAAAATAAAGGAAGGTTTACACGCAAATTTAGTTAAACTAATACAGATAATTTAAAATCAAGTAATAACAGTAACGGAAATGTTACAAGTTGTTTGAAACCCTTCTCGCGAATTCATAAATGTCGGGGTTTGTAAAAATTTTAATAGTCGTTGCATTTAATGACAGTAAGGAATGCGATAGTAACATAGAGGTTATACAAACCAATTAAACGAGAATGGTCTCTGATACAAAATTACACGACAGTCTCAATCATGTAATTGTTAATTTGCATTGTAATTAAGCTCAGTCTTTCATTGTTCTTTTAGCCACGGCAAAAATTTATATTTCTTCCGATAAGAACGAGTACATTGAATGCAGTTGTTTATTCGACGGAAGTTTGCATTAGTTTTCCCAATTTTTGGTATTGGATAAATGGTCACAAATATTACTAAAGATGTAACCGCAGTTGTAAAATCAATTCATAGTAACTTCCACAAAAAAACAATTTTTTTAGTTTTGGAAAAAATAACGGGAGAGTTACCATTTCAAAGTTTTGATTCTTGTTTGGTAAGCATACCAGATCGTTTGATTCTAGCCGACCTTGATTTTATTGTTTCTTCGAAAGTTGATATTTTGCTTGACGCGTCAATATTTTATAAGGCCATAACATTAGAAAAAGTACAATTGGAGATAAAATCAACCCATTCTACAAAACTCAAAGTTTGGATGGTTGGTTACAGGTACTTTGCATTCAAATATTGACGGTTTTCATAAAAATGTTTATACTTGTTTGTTTTCTACTTCGCCTTTAAATTATCAATTAGAAAAATTTTGGTCTTTGGAAGATGTTAGTAATAACGAAAATTTGGTTAAATTTTTCACAGAAGAACAACATTGCAAAGTAATAGCGAAGGCTTCCACGTTCGGAATCTATACTAAGATAAGAATGTCTTCCGGGTTTGGACCGTGTCATTGTTGTTGTAACCGTTACTTCACTTTTTACTAAAGTTCCTATTAAGGATTAGGTTATTATCATCAAACAGATTCTGTCTCAACATGGCAAGGACTTGAGTTTGGTTCCTCTTATTGATAAATATCTATCGTCTACTTTTTTCCAATTTGATAACAAGTTTTACGAACAGGTTTCTGGTGCTGCTATGAGTTCTCCTCTATCACCTGTTGTAGCTAACATTTTTATGGAATCCTTTGAAACGGTTGCTTTGGAATCATCAATATTAAAACCTAAAGTGTGGTTTACGTATGTTGACGACACGTTTATTGTTTGGTCTCATGGTCATCTTGAATTGTCTAAGTTTCTTGATCATCTTAACAATCAACACTTAGATATCAAATTTACTATGGAAATCAAAAGTAACGGTTCTCTTCCATTTCTTGACGTTCTTGTGACTCGTAAGCCCGGCGAACTTCTGCGCCATTCTGTTTACCGCAAACCGATCCATACATCATTTTACTACAGGTCACAAGATAGATTTTGATAATGTTTTGTTGATTGCCAAATCTCCATTCTTTTTCAACAGGAAATTCCGAGAAAGCATAGAAATCATCAAACACCCAATAACTTCTATCGCGATCATGGTTTCGAACTATCCCCTCTTTGGTTCCCGGTCATTAGTAATTTATCAAAAACACGCCCCCTAGCAACCGTAACCCAATCAGGGTCAAGCTTAACCATCCGTGAAGATACTTTACCTTTAAATACGGTCACTTCTACGGAGTTTAGAATCTGGCTTGGTTCACAAGTTGATTACCTAGCTCCGTAGTGTTTCTTTGTTAGATTTTCGTTTGCTTTTTCAGGTTATCGTTTTCTTTCTTACCTTTTCAGAGTTTCGATTTGGCTTGTTTTACAAGTGGATAACCCAACTTTTGAGAAGTTCTTAGTTAGACTTCGGTTACTTGTTTGAGTTTTGCGATTTATCTCACTCCCTGATGAAGCTCCTTACGAAAGTGGGCGAAACGTTGGCAACTTCGGTTACAACAACAATGACACGGTCCAAACCCGGAAGACATTCTTATCTTAGTAAACATTGCAAAGATCATTATGTACAAAATTATTTAAGAGAGAGCACAGGTCGTTTTATAGTACTTAGAAAGAAAATTAATCAAGGAGCAAACTCTTTACAGCATGTACAAAAATTTTATTCACGAATATGAACAGCTGGGTCACATGAGCAAACTGAATAAAGAGCAAATCAAAGGCTCTGACACGATCTATTATTTACCGCATTATGCCGTATTCAAGGCTTTGAGTGCTACTACGAAGCTTCGTGTAGTTTTCGACGCTAGTTCAAAAGATTCAACAATTCAGGACACTTTATTTGCTATACTTTTAAGATTCAGAAAGCACAACTACGTTCTTAAAGCTGACATTTGTAAAATGTTTCGTCAGGTTAACATAATAAGGGACCACCGCAAATTGCAACAAATTTTTTGTTAGTTATACGATCTTTACATCAACTAGCTATACAAAATAGAGGTTTATAACAATTTTACAAGACTTTTACGCTAACGATTTGATTACAGGTTTGGACACTAAGGAGTGTTAATCAAATTAAAGTCATAAGTAGTAAAAATTCTGAATTCCGGTAGATTTCCGTTAACTCAGTTTATGACAAACATGAAAGAAAACTCAAATAATGAACATAAATTTCATATTACGGATGATGATAAGTCATCAAAAACTTTAAGTATTTTTTGGAATCCTAAAACAAACGAACTTAAATTCATTTCTGATGTCAAAACTCAAGCAGAAGGGCTCACAAAACGCATTATTTTATCAATAATAAAGCAAACTTTAGATCCCCTAGGTAACATTAGCCATATCGTTATTGAAGCGAAACATACATATTTTGCAACAACTGTAGAAATTAAAATTAGACTAGGACAATCCAATTCCAAGCAATTATGGCGCGCATTTTTTATGATTTAAGTAACATTAGCAAAGTCACAATTTCTAGACATGCACTATGATTTAGATACGTGAAAATTCAATTACATGGTTTTACCGACGCTTCAGAAAAGGCACACGAAGTATCGAGAAGTACAGATTCCTTTGGAAAGATTTATTCATTGTTACTTTGTTCAAAATCAAGAGTTGCCTCACTTAAGGCTGTGTCGTTACCGAAGTTGAAATTGTGCGGTGTAGTCAAAACTTACAAATAATTGTTTAAAGGCATTGAAATCGTCAACGAAATTTGTTTGTGGACGGATACAGAAATTGTTTTAACTTGAATTTCCACAGAACCCATAAAATGGAAAAAATTGATTTGCAACCGAGTTGCAAAAATACAAGGTTTAACAAATGATACGCATTGGTGTCATGTAACATCATTTAAAAATCCAGCTGACATCATTTCTCGATAATGCAATCCACAAAAATTCTACGTTGTTCGGGGGCAGATTGGTTAATGTTACACTCACCTCCATCCAAAATGAACGCTTAAGATCGCACCTATTCACATTCTAATAGCATCGTGTTTCTCATTAGAGGTTTGAAGCAAATAAAGCATTGTAATATTACTACCTACATAGTTCAATAAAATAATAAAAATTTAAGCTTAATGATCTATAAATAATAAGTACGGTTGTAACACTCTTCCGGGGTAGCTTGCGGTAGATACGTTGAGATAAATAAACACAATAATATAAACTTAAGTATATTGTAATAATTACAAAAAAAACTGTTAAATAAATGATTTCCTGGCGTGTTGTTCTTCGCCTTTGAGCGACGGCCCCAATGTGACGCCTCTAGTGTTTTTATTTCGCACTGCAAGGTTAATAAGGTTATTAGTGTCAACTGCGCTTGTACGAAAATGGCGGCGTGAATTTCCAGCTGCGAACTTTGCTGCAAGTAATTTAATTAAAATACGGTGCTCTGTAATTAATCGAGGTGTTAGTAGGATTTACACAGGTGAATTGATGTATTATACAAACGGTAAAATAACGGTTAAACGGATTTTTCAGGTAAAGTCGGACAGGCGCGTTATCTACAACAGGTGTGTGGAAAATTACTGCTATAAGTTCCAATAGTGAATGAAGGGAATGTTACTAGCACAAATATTAAGGGTGTACAATGATCGTTTATGCGACATAAACAGGATCTTAAATGGAAATTACTAGGAGATTGCGGCTTGTACGAAGGTGACTACAGGGTACGTATGAATTGTGAAATGACAATGAACGAATGGGTTTTTTAGAGATGACAAGGTACAGGGATGGCAACTGACTTTAAGGGAAGATGTAGGGGTCGAGAATGTTATTTCGGTAATGAATACTAGTTTTCAAGATTTAACGATAATGCATGAATGCTACGTGGAAGTACGGTAGAGGCTAAATCCCGTTTTATGTAACAAGGTTTCGGTGTAATGATTACTCAGGTAACTATCGGCGGTTAGCCAGTGTCCACCAACAAGTAATTCTATTATAAAGTATATTCACAGGGTTTACTGGGAGGTTTCGGTGTAATGATTACTCAGGTAACTATCGGCGGTTAGCCAGTGTCCACCAACAAGTAATTCTATTACCGGAGGCTTTTAGAGGTCAAACGACCCAATACGGAGATTGCGTTGGCTAGTGTAACTATCGGCAGTTAGCCACTGTCCACACTGGCCCCAACACGAAATTGCAGATCAGAGAAATTATTTACAACAGGGATGTATATGAAATAACGAAATTAAAAAGGATCATTCAGGTAAAAATAAAATAAAATCGATCAATACTGGTACAAAAGGGTGGCTACTTACAAATACAGGTGCTGGCGATGAATACACTCGGTACAGGTGACAGGACGAGGTACATGCAAGAGGTACGGAATGAATGAAAGATGATGGTGATACAAAATGTAACGAATATGATTGTGGTACAAAATGAATGGAATATTCGGATGCAAATGGTAAATCGCGAATCAGGAGAATTATCAGGTACGGTGCAGGTTCAGGACGGTTATATTTCCAGGTAAACACAAGGAGAACTGGTAAAAATAGATAGATTTTTCCGGTGATGCATGCTATTTTATACGGCTGGTGGTCACGCTTCGGTGGACATTTAGAGGAGGGATTCTTCGTCTGCGCGATCATGTACTCTTGTAGACGCGACGAGGTCGAAGTCCACGCGTATTTGTTGGAATTTTTACACAATTTTCTTACAAATACGAACATTACAATCGGTTTCGTTACACGGTACGTCAGATTGGCATTTATTTTAAGTTTTAAATATATCTAATACTTAAAATGCATTTTTAGAGAATTGATATCTTACAAAAGCTAATAATTCTAAATTTTCCAATTTTTTTTTGGATAAAGTGTTCGCACACTTGGCACCAAAGTTTCGTCTAGCACTCGAACGTAACTTTCAGACGTAAATCGTGGTCGAGAAACTAGAACCAATTCACCCGGCCCAGCTTTTGAAATCCACCCCCAAAATCCACCAGAAATTCTTTCACTTTGTCGATTTTTACGAACATGTTTGGTACTAAATTTTGTATTACGTGGTCGCCAAAGTGTCACAGGCGACTCTTGTGTCGATGAAAATATCTTTTCGTCTGTAAAAATCACCGTACTCCAGTCTCTATACAAATTATTTTGACAGAATCTAATTCCTGCTTGAGCATGCCTTACTGTTAATTCAGGTTTTGTCGCAGGCTTACTTGCAAATAATCCCGCGTCGTTTAATCTGCGTCGTATCGTTGAAGCGCTGCAGTTTAAATGAATTTCTTCTCGAGTTCGCGGAGCAGTTGTAAAAGGAGAATTTTGAACACACCTAAGCATATTTGCATCTTCCTCTATGGTAGTTGCTTTATTTATTCCTTTTGGTTTCGTTATAAGAGAAATTTCTCCTTCTTCATCAAACCTTCGAAGCCACCGACAAACTTGGCGCACCTGTATATGCATTTAGTTAAGTAATTTGGTTTAACCAAATGGTTCAATTATTTTAGTAAATTACGTTTTCTTAAAATAATCAAGTTATTTTTTTGAACAAAAATACCTTTAATAAAGTTCAAATTGTGTTTCTTTTCCACTTAAAAAAATTTTTTTTTTAATTTATTCTGAACCCTGATTGTTTATTGCCAACAGAATTTTTAAGAAAGAAACTCAAACACGACAAATTTTTGAAACATTGATGTCGATTTTGGATTGTAATAATACATTAACGTGTGCATAATTTTAATTAATATTATATTCTAATTTTAGTTAATGAGAGAAAATGAAACTAAGAAAACTTTTCGTTTAAGATTACGTAAAATATTTTTTTAAGGATGCGTAAGATTAGTAATTAATCAATGATTCAGTCTATTTTAGAGGCTTATTATAAGCAAATACTAAAAATCTTACCGATAATTCATTTTGTAAAGCAATTTCACGTTGAGGAATTTCATTAGCAGCCATTCGAGTAATTGCAATCCTTGTTTCTACACTGGAATCTCTCTGCCCAAAACCTCTACCCACGTTTCATTATTTTTAACAATTAATTACTTACTAATCTCAACTATATGTATTTTATAATAACAACTAAAATTATTTGCTGATCAATGTCTACTTGAAATAAATTAGTATACTGAATTACGCTCTACTAAATACTAAATTATTGACTTTTGTCAGAACTCGTAATTTGAATTCCAAATATTACTTATTGAACAATTAATGATCTTTGTTGCAAACTTGTTATTGGTAGAGACCGATTAACAGTTTTAAGATTTGTAAATGTCTTAATGTAGTTTATAACATAATCATGTATAATTAATTCAATATTACTGTGTGAATATGTCAAATATATAAATATTTTAAATCAATTGTCAATAAATAATGTTTAAAATTGAAATTAAAAAATAAAGACTAGAAAATTTAGAATTTTATTGGAACGTTTGTGAGAAAAAAAAAGGAGCACAGATCTTATTTGCTCCAGGGCGCTGTACATGTAGCTACGCCTCTGAATTTAAATAATGTAGCGCAAGTTGCAAATGAACTTTGGGAATGTTTCCGAGGATCCGACTACTGCAAGAAATTAATTAACTTGATGCTGAACAGGTTAACGACATATATACAAAATGTTAATTGTAACGTTTTATGTATTAAATAAACATATTCCTATAACAAAACTACTAACTAATAAGAGAAGCAATTACGTATTAATCTACTTAAATCTTGTTTAAATTTAGTTCACTTTAAAAGTATGATTTAAATTAGTCGACATTACTACAAAAAACTATTTTTTCAGTTTATATACCGATAAAGTAAAAAATGTAAATAGTATTCATTTTAGAATCTGAAGATCGTTTTGTGCTAAAGAACAGAATGATATGGTTTTTATTTAATTGATCATTTGACGTATTTTTAATCAGTCCACTATTAAAATGATTTATTTAATTATGCATAGTAACTGCAAATATGTTATGAGTACACTAGTAATGATAGTAGTATTAGTAGAAGCAATATTCTATATAAATATTTGATATAAACAAAAATTCTAGAATTAATAGCTTGCATAAGGTATAAATTCTATAAAATACACTTTTTAAATATTAAATATTTTAAAAATTTTATAATAAAAACCAATTTGGTATTTCTATTATTTCTTTAGCTACACAGGTAATAAAATTACAATGGTTTATTAGCTTTAAGCTTCTAATGGGGAACACTGCATACCATTAGAATGTGAATAAGTACGATCTTAAACGGTCATTTTGGTTAGAGACGATTGTACAATCAAATTATGATTATAAGTTTCCAATTTTATTACCCGACAAACATGAATTTACTTATTTTTATTTTGTGGAACTTGAGCATGCACGTAGTTTACAAATAGGTGTTCAGACAACTTTAGCAGCTGCAAGGTCGAATGTTTTAACTTTAAACCAATAGTTTTAATTCTAATGATGAGACAACTTTCCGCTGCAAGAGTAACGTCTACAAGACCCTTGTTGTCTTGTGTAGGTCCATTTTTCATTAAAGTTGGTACACATAGATCTAGAAAATTAGTAAAGATCATATAGAACTGGCAAGAGATTTGTCAACGTCTTTCTAAACGCATTGAAAAGATTTTTTGACTGGCGTGGTATTTTGTCTCAGATTTAGTCTGAGCACGGAAATAATTTTATAGGTGAAGCTAATGAAATAAAACAGTTAAAAAATCATCCACTTGTAATCACGAATAATACTTATGTATTTTAAAAATTACTTGTTAGAAAATAATGTGGCATGGCATTTTATACCGCCCAGAGCACCGCACTTTGGTGGTTTGTGGGAGGCTTCGATTAGATTAGCTAAACATCATTTGATTAGATTCATTGGCCCAACAAATCACAATTATGAGAATTTATATAGAATTATATTCCAAATTGAAGCTATTCTAAATTTGCGAAGAATACATGGAACCAGTTCCAAGCAATCGGTTATCAAAATTTCAAATGGTTCAACAAAGCATTCGAAATTTTCCGAAATGTCTAAAAATAGCAAGAATTACCCTTCTACATAAAAAGGGAAATACTGACGACCCCAACAATTATCGTCCGATCTGTATGCTACCTATATTTGGCAATGTGCTCGAGAAAACTTTATATCTACAACTCTACAATTATTTTGAGCAAAATAAGATATTCCACCAGAACCAACATGGCTTTAAGGAAAAAAGTCTACAATATCAGCTGTGATGCAACTACTAGAACAAAGCCTAAAAGCATTTCATGCAAGAAATAATTTGTGCGCAACATTCATTGATCTATCAAAAGAATTTGACTGTGTTCATCAAGACATTCTTATTCGTAAATTATATCTGTATAACATTCAACCACATAGCTGCAGACTGATATCATCTTATCTATCAAATCGCAGAACCTACGTTGCTATAAGGGAAACTGTTTCAAATGTCATTGAAACAAACATAGGAGTGCCCCAGGGTTCAATTCTTGGACCATTGTTATTCCTGATTTTTTTAAATGATTTTCCATCAATATTTAAAACCGACCAATCATTATTATATGCAGATGACACAACTATCATGTGTAGTGACAAAGACATTCAACGGTGTTTTCAATATAATCAACAATTACTGACCAAATCGATCTCCTGGTTCAAAAATAACAAATTTAAAGTCAATGATAAAAAAAACTGAAAATGTGGTTTTTACGCTAAAGACCGAAAACACACAGGATAATCTATCAAACCATGTCAAATTCCTGGGAATTTACGTTGACGCGCGTTTAACTTTTAAACATCATGGGGACTACGTTGCTAAAAAGTTACAAAAAGCTACTTTTTTTCTTCGTTGTTTGAAGCAGACGGTATCTAAAACAGTACTAAAAACCACATACCATGCATTATTTGAATCGTATCTAATGTACGGTATACTTTTATGGGGCCACTCATCAGTGTTGACGAATATATTTAAACTACAAAGAAAAGCTGTTCGCATTATTCAAGGGGCAGCCTATAGGGACGACTGCAGAAGACATTTTATCGAAATGCAAATTCTGACACTACCGTGTATTTTTATCTTGCAATGTCTGTTATTCGTAAAGAATAAAGAAGTTTCATATCGTCGCCCAAAGGATGCTCACCAACATGGAACTAGATACGATGATGAGTTGCGCCTACCTTCTATCAGATTGGCAAAAAAACAAATCAGCACCAACTACTATGGCATTAAATTCTACAATGCATTACCCAGTAACATTAGAAGACTTGACTTCCAAAAATTCAAAAATACAATTAAACGTTTACTAACCAAAAACTGTTATTATAATTTTTTGGACTATTTAAGTAATATTAAAAATGATATCATTATGCATTCGTGATTCTGTAACTGACTTGTGTGTATAACATTTTATGTTGAGAACATTAATAAAATTATTATTTTGGAAACGTCATGTGGGGCGATGAAAACGTTTTGAAACCTGGTCTAAAGATTTTATTGCGAAAAGATAACTTTCATCCAATGTTATGGAAGGTTGGTCGGGTGATCAGCGTCCATCCGGGGAACGACGGCATAACACGTGTCGCGACAGTAAATACTTAAGATGGTGTTTTTAAACGGGCATTTAATGATTTATCTATATTACTAAAACAGTGTTGAGAATATATGTATGTCTGCAAGGGATGTACATACGAAAATACAGTTCACTTTCTTAGTTTAAATAATTATTTTTTAATACCAGCAACACGATCATATCATGGTAAATAACACAAATTTATGTGTAATTACTGTTTTTTTACTATATTAGGAAAAAGTACCTTTTATAAAGTTTAAAAAGTATTTTGTTTTTTTTTGTTTTAATAAAATAAAACGTCTGTATGGCACTAATGTAATATTAAAAATTTACTTATTTATATTTGAAGTTTTATTTAAACTCATAGTGATTGCTTTATATGTTTAACTTTTTTAAACAAAACATGTATACATTTCTTTGAAAACATAAAATGCGAATAAAACAAAATAAAGCAAACGACAATAATCGCTCAATCACTTAATACTATTGGAACAATTTAAATTAGTAATATTTGTCAAACTTATAACTTCGTTTGTACATTTCGAAAACTTTATAAGCAATTCCTGATGGAAATCTCTACTCTGTAACTTGTTTTAACTTTGGTATCTACTGATGGGTGTTCCACTTCAATTTCAAATGCAAATAGATTTGCAGCAAACCGTAATTTAGTTTGTAGAAGTGCCCACAATCGACTCGCTTCTATTTAGTCAAAGAGAACCGATAAAAAGCGTTGGAATATCTACTCTATACAAACAAATTAGATAATCACAAATTACTTGTTTATATAGAACTTCTTTAAGTTACGTGCTGCGTATTTAATATCGAATTGAACGCTTCTGTAGTAAATGAAATCGAATATTGGCCGCACTGCTGAATCATACAAGACTGGTTATAAAAACTAACTGAAGAACAATAATTTTGGTGAAAAGCAATTATTAGAGGTAGCAGCTGCTTGAAGATTATTGCAATCCGAATCCGGATTTCGTGTTAGCAAAAGCGCTGGTTTGTGAACCCAAGTGTTGTAAACATGTGGCTCCGATTATTTTAATAAATTTTACAATCATTCTCGCACTTTCATAATTCAGCCTAATTATTTTCGTTATTAGTAAGATTTGTGTACCAACATTATTAAGTGATTTTATTACTTTCAGGAAGTTTATAAAGTTTGACTTGAACAGTTTCAATCTTTGAAACTCAGCAACTGTTGTGATTTAGTCTGTTAACCTTTGTGAGTTTGAATTAATCATGAGTAGCAAAAGTTTTCATTGATGTGTGTGTATATGCATTAAAATTTATGTAACTTATAACTTTCCAACTCTAATAAAGTAATTTCGCAGGTGAATCGTTTAATGTTTGAAAAGCTACTCGTAAATACAATGTTTAACGGCAACTGACAAACTGCTTTGTGTTTCAGAAAAGCTTTATAAGAGAAAAGCGCACTTGAAATGTAAAAGTTATGAAATGTACTTGTCTCATCCACAATGCTTTTTTTATTACTTTGGCAACGTGTACGAACATGTGTATTATAAAATTTTTACTTACATTCCTACATAAATCGTATTTGCATTTTTGGCTTTTATGCGATTACAGTAAACATTTATACTTCTTTCCGATTCTTCTAGTTTATTGTCAAACAAAAGTCTTTAATAACGTTTTTATTGTAATACAACTCTTTGTTTGCTTAAAGACAACAGTAAACCAACGGCTTTAACTTATATATAAAAAAAGAAATTTTTCCTAGTTACATAAGGGAATTTACAAACAAAATAAAAGTATATTTGTTTGTACAAACGAACCCTCTGCTTGCATGAATGGCTCGTATAAACATTTCAACATGTGCACCCTCATTCGCGTCCAGCACGCTATACACGGGAAGTTGGGGTTACAGGCCACCCTGTTAAAATTGCTTTAACGAGTTTTTGCTTTTCATATTAAACTTGTATTCCAATCACTCTAATTATATTCACACACTGTAATGTCTATACATCCGAGTGTACTCATCTACTTACATTAACAAAACTTTAAGGATAAATAGAATAAATATTAAAAATTAAATCATAAATCACATTTCGGTATAAAATAATCGTGAATAAATTAAAAACTAACATTCACATTGAACACACACCGTAAACGGTTATGTATGAAAATCGAACAATGTGCTCAGAATTCATAAAAAGAATTGAATTTTATTCCTTTTTGGGGAATTATTTGGAATTAAATGGCTTTCTATTGACGGTAAATTGGTTTTGCAAATAAAAATGTATTTGAAAAACGTAAGTGCTCGTTAGCAAAAGTTATTATCTTCATTGGTTTATAAAGTATAAAAAATTAGTCTTATTGACGACAATACAGATTTAATATTTAAAAAAAGTTTACTTAACACAAATAAAATTAATAAATATTGCAACAAAAATTTATTCATATTTTAAAATAAAAGAATTAAAAACTTTATCAAAATTTATTGAAAGTAGGAAATAAAAAGTATGTCAGTCACATTTGCGTTAGGTGCAAAATTAATTAGCGTTATGAACGAATTTAGTACGCAAATAAATAAATAGAAGAATACTGGCAACATCAAAATTGTAAGCTAAAGGTCGCAGATTTCAAACGTGGACTGAAAGTGCGTAAATTAAAAATTAACGTTTCTAAAGCAGTATTACAACAACGGCTTTGTAAAGATTTAAAAAAAAAAACAAAAAGAATGCCTACGGCTCCCTACTATTACCATAACAAGGAAAACTTTTTCAACAGTCTCTTTTCTAGTATATTTTAAATATACAAATTTATTTGTAATTATTATGTATAGTATATCAAAAATTCGTTAATAAGTTTCTGTGTGAAATATACAAATCATCAGGTTTTTTTGTCAATTTCAAGCCCATAATTGTAAAAAAGTTATAGATTTTGTCAAAGCTCGTGTAAAGCAATTTTTACTTTACACACATTCTTATTATGTTTTTTTTCTTTCAGGTAAAATAGATTAATTTGTCCAATTTTCCATTATTAAATAGATGTTAGAAATACCATTCTTGTTACAGGTGTGTTTATATGTCACATCTCGCTGTTTAAAGTTTTTGACTGCAACTTTTCTAATTATCTGAGTAAAGTGTGTACATTTTTCAATGTTTTGTTTTGTTTTAGATTATTTTTTTTAATTTATTTTTATTTTATTTTAAATACGGGTAAAACCCAAAGAGATACAAATAAGATCGAGTAATAAAAATAATATATAACTTATAGACTAAATACATATTAATAAATTGTACACTAAAAGAAAAAACAATTAAAATAAAAATTATTAGTTTACAAACATAAATTAACATATGCTTTAATAATATAATAATCAATGATATTAACTGACAATTAAATTAATTTTGTAAAATTAGTTGCTATAATACTGAATATCTAGTTTAGCTAATTCTTTTTTTAAGTCATTTCTAAACTTCAAACTACTGTCAAAAAAGTTAATGCTTGAATATATATTAGCTGTATTCATCAGTCTTTGAAGTGGAGAATGTTGGAGGTAATTAGTTTTGCTCACTTTTAAATAGAACATATTAACAAAACGAAGGTTTTTGGCTGGAACATTCAAACTAACCAGTTGCAAAAGAGATGAACAGTTTATAATTCCATTTAACAGTTTATAGAAAAATATTTGATCTAGAAATATCCTTCGAGAATTTAATGTATTAATATTAAGTTGAGACAGGGTTTGTAAGTAACTAGATAGTGGAAATCTGGTTTTAAAACAGTAATATCTTAAAAATCGTTGTTGCACTTTTTCAATAGTAGTGATGAGAGTTGAGTGATATGGTGACCAAATTATACTGCAGTATTCCAAATGTGAGCGAACTAGAGATGTATACAATAATTAAATAGTATCAGGATTTTTAAAATGCGATGAAGATCTAACAATAAAGCCTAAAGCTTTAGTCGCCTTGTTTCGTATGTTATTTATATGTTTGTTAAATTTTAAATCATAAGTAAATGTTACTCCTAAGTCGGTGATAGAATTTAAGCTCTGTAAGAATATGTCATTAATTTTATAGGAAAATTTGATGGGATTGTTGATGCGATGAAATGACATTGTAAAACATTTATTTAAATTTAAATCCATAAAATTTGATGAGCACCAAATATAGAAATTATTTAAGTCACGCTGCAGTAGAAGGCAATCATCCAAAGAATTTATAATTTTGTAAATTTTTAAATCATCGGCAAACAATAGTATATTTGAATGTTTAAAGACTTCTCTAATATCATTAATAAAAATCAGAAATAATAACGGTGCTAGATGAGCACCTTGTGGAACACCAGAGTGAACTGATATAGGAAAGGAAGTGAAACCTTTGTATTGGACTATTTGAGCACGATTAGAAAGATAACTTTCTATCCATGCAAGGAGTGATCCATGAATGCCTATATTGTCTAGTTTATTAATTAAAATGTTGTGATTAACACAATCAAAGGCTTTTGCAAAATCAGTATAAATGACATCAAGTTGCGCATTATGATCGTAAGCCTTATAGATTGAATTTTGAAAAAACATGAGATTGGTAGTAGTTGAACGATTAGGATAGAAACCATGTTGTTCTTCTGCAATAATATGTTTAAGTAAAGGAAACATAGTTGAAACAAGAATTTTTTCAAACAACTTTTCAGACGATTTTGTTACTGGTCTATAGTTAGAAATATCGATTTTACTCTTATTTTTGTGAATAGGAGTAACAAAACTGGTTTTCCAAATGTCAGGAAATATTCCTGATGATAAAGACTTATTGAAGAGAATTTGGATTGGATAAGTTAGAACATAACAACACTTTTTTAACAAAATGGCAGGAATGTTATCAGGACCACAATTTGTTTTGTAATTTAAATTGTTAAGTTCCTTTAATATATCAGAAGCAGTAATGTTTAACTTAGATAAGTTAATAACGTTAGTAGAAAAACTTGTCGTTTGGTGTTGGGGAGAACAATTGCTTGTAGGTTTATACACAGAACCAAAAAACTTTGCGAAAAGATTCACAATTTCCTGCCCATTACTACTTTTATGTAAACCAAAAGTCATTTCAGATGGCAAACAATTTTCACCTTTTTGATTTTTAATATGAGTCCAGAAGTAATTAGGATTATTTTTTATTTTACCTTCAATATTGTCAATGTAGGATTTATAACACGTAGTTGATAGAAGCTTACATTTACTACGTAATTTAGAGAATTCCTGATAATAATCGAGGTTATTGGTAGACTTGAACAATCTATGATACAAATTTTTTTCCCTTATCATTTCACGCAATAAAGATGAGTACCAGATAGGAAAAGCCTTTTTGTTTTTATAAACACGTTTTATAGGAACAAAATTTTGACAGCCTTTATACAAAATGTCATAGAAGCAATTTACAGCCTCATTTATACTTAACAACATAAGAAAGTCCCAGTTAATGTTAGACAAATAATAACTTAGATCTAGATAATTACCATTTTGAAAATTGTAGTAATAATAATCGTAATTTAGAGATGGTTCGTAGCATGTACGCTCAACACATATTGACAAGGAAGGATGATATTGGTCCTCAGGAACCAATGTATCTAAGCTGCGTTCTACCTTTGTATTGGCTAAATTACTAAAAACTAAGTCAAGCGATCTGCTATTGCAATTTTTTACACTATTACATTGAAACATATTCCACATATTTAAGCACACACATAGATTTTCAACACTTGTAGATTTTGAACCGCACACTGAAAGTGTATTATCTTCGTTAATGTTCCATGATACATGAGGCAGATTCCAGTCACCCACTAAGAAAATGTCTGTGTTCATGTGAGTTTGTAAAATGTTATCCATTGTATTAGTTATTTTATCATAGTAATCTGAGTTACTATCAGGAGGAGCATAAATGGAGCCCATAATAATATTTTTATGTCCAATATTACATAAAACAAATAATTGCTCAATTTCAGGAAAGGACGTAGGTAATACTTTAGAATAATATTTATTATTTATGGCGATTAGAACTCCTCCACCTCTTTTGGCAATTTCATAAGGTCTATCATATCTATAGATGTTCATGTTGTGAAATCCCAATTCAGCACTGTATATTTCCGGTGTAAGCCAAGTTTCCGTTAAAACTATAATATCAGTGTTTGTTGACAAAGTTGCAGTTTTTAAGTAATGTAGTTTAGTACGAAGTCCTCTAACATTTTGGTAGTACATCAGGATTTTAGACTGAGTATTATTAGGGTTTTTTAGTTTTTTAGTGAAATTATTTGTGGCTGGCCATAAATGTACTTTATGGTTAAATTTTTTTCACCATTATCTTGGCGTTCCTTTAATTTGGTACGAAGATTTGCAAGATGTTTTAATTGCATAGGGGTTTGATCTTGTTTAATATTTATATTGTTAAGAGACTTGATTTTGTGTTTATTTTTTAATATTTGAATAGCATCAGCCGAAGATGGTAACGTAATCTTAAGAGGTCTCGGCTTATCGTTGTTGAATTGTTTCCCCAACCTCTGAACACGAATGTTTCCGGTATCTATATTGGAGATTTCTTTAATTAAATTAGTAGCAATGGTTTTATCATTAGCGGATTGTGGATCGCTTTCTTCTATGTTGTAAATTACAATATTATTAGCACGACGCTGCCGTTCAAATACTTCATGTACAATTGCATCGGGAGAGTATTCTTCTTTTTTCGTGCAATTAGATTTCTTAAGTTCATCAATTTTTAATTTTAAATCCAAAATTAACTTTTTTAATTCAATAACTTCATTATCACACTTTATACATTTATTGCAAAAGTATGAAACTCTTCTATCTTTAGCAAACACGCATTGAATTTCACTTCTCGATAACCCCGAACACGTAGAATGTAAAGGTAATTTACATTTATCGCAAGAAATTTCTTTATCTGCGTTTACGTTATCATTGCAAACAGAGCATTTATTTATAAGTCCACTTATCCACTTTCTTTTAATGGATTTTTTTTAGTTATTACTTTAAACAGTCTTTTTATTGTTAGACGGCAGTTTTGCTGGTGCACAACCTGCAGATAACTTCTTAGTCAATACAATCCAAAATTGTTTCAAATTTTATTAGCATAAGATAACGTCTTATTATTTCCTCAATTCAAAACAGTTGACTAACAGTTAAGTTTCTATTGAAACTAAGCAAGTTTGTTTTTTCGGTTCTGGTTGTCATGTCAAGTTCGAGAATCGGTGGCAAACTCTAGACAAAGTCCAAACAATAGTTTAAAAAAATATAAATATATACCCCGGTGTCAAAGTTAAACGTTTTCCCGAACCACAATTTAGTTTTCGAGATATTTACAAAAAGAACATATTTTTAAATATATATTTTTAAACATTTTAAAAGAAAATTTAATTTTGAACAAAAAATTGTTAATACATAATCACCGTAAACTTAAAAATAAACAAATAATAAGCACTTATACTTAAGAAGGACGAGACGTTAGTAAAATTAAATCTGTCAATAATTGTTTTTCAATATTTTCGTTTGTGACATCGTTAAAATGCGTTTCACTCATTTAAAAAAATGTGACATGCTTAAGGTATCTCTGGTGTGCAAAAAAAATTATGCAAATGCACTACAGCATTACCAAATTAGATTTCCAAATTATCAAGCACCAAATGTGCAGTAATTTTCTGAAATTATACAGACAATGCAGCTATATTTAAGAATACAAGAAGAAACAATATGCTGCCCTATTTCGAAGCATTTTCTGGAAAATTAATTAGAGACGCTATTGTTGAGTTGGATTGCTACAAGCTTCTAGTAATTTACGAACCTGCACGGCCAACTCACTGTAGGATTGAAACCATAACTGTTGGAGAGAGGGGAGGTTCAAGTGACTTTCTTTTAAAGGGCGCCAGATCTTTTGTTCTTTGCAGAAATAGCTCCTGCTAAATCAGCACAGGAGGCTCGAAGCTTGTACAAAATTTTTAAGGTTCGCAAAGCTGGAGGAAACAGAAAGAAACTAAATCGTTAACAACAATTGCACTTTAATTACTCTATAAGGATAAATAGATTAAAATTTGAATCAATAACAATTAGATAGCATGACAAAGAATAATTTTAGTCCGAGTAGAAATATATGTAGTTAGTAAAATAACAGAAGTATCGGCAACTTACACTACACTTAAAGCAAAAGTGTAACCATCAGAACATAGAAAAAATCTTTATAAGTAAATTACATTAATAATGATAATTGACAGTTGACGTTATCAGCATGCGATAGTAATTTACTTAAACTAATTGAGTAACAATAATAAGAAACAAATCAATTCGAACGTTTCGACACGATTAGTAAAAATATCGTTAGTCATGAGTAGCACCGTAGCGACAGCGAATAATTAAAATCAAAAATTGACTTACCAAATTCAGGGTTACCTTCAGAAAACGTTTTCCTACTGGTTTCCTGTAATTAAACTTCCTGAAAATAATCGTGTCTACCTAGCGACTCACAAACTACAACAAGTAAAAGAAACATTTAAAAGAAAGTAATAGAACCGAAACTTATCGTATGCTGTTACAATGTCTTTTCGTCTACGATGGTATTAAGTTATTGTCTTCAAAGAGAAATTCAATCGTATCCGGTACTTAAGCTCTTCCGAACAAGGTGATATTAATTACTGGTATTAATTGCCTCCGCATATAAATTCTGCCCTTGTATCGCAGCGTTTTTAGGTCTACCGCTTCCGATTATAATTTTCCCTTGTAGATTTTAAATTACGACAAGAACACCCATACTTAGGAGGTAGAACATGGCGCTAGCGAAAAGACATAAAAATTACCCTCAATCAAAAAAAGAACAAAAGCCACTTACCCTGCGTGGATCAAATTAGTTAAAGAAGAATAATTTTATTACCTATCGTGTCCCAACACGTGGATGTTTTAAGAAAACAATTTTTAATTCACGCAGACATAGGTTATATCGTGAACGATGTTAAAGTGAAAATGCCCGTATCTCACCGGATATCGTCTACTCAGTACGAAGAGACCAACGAGCCCGATAGATGGCGTCGAGAAACAGAAAAGTAATTTTTAATTAAAGCAATATACAGGGTAGTGCATTATATAAATTTTGCACGTAACAGGATGTGAAAAAGAGCACAATTCAAACCATTCTGCAAAAATATAAACACCATCCCAATAAACTGAAAAAGGTGCACACTTTAACAGCTGGTGCTGCACCAAGAAGAATATTTTTTTGTAACTGGTTACTAAATTTTTGTTGTAAACGTCGAGATAACTTCAATAATTTTTCGAGTTTAGGTAAGGACGTGCAACAAATAGAATCTGACCAATCTAACTTTTCCACTTCTGGTATGTGCAACAAACACAATCATTTACTGGAGCATAACAAATCCTCTTACAACGGATCCACGTAATCCCCAATACCGCTTTAGCTTAAACGTTTGGTGCTGTTAAATAGGTTTGCAAAATCGTATTCCTGTGTTCAATCGCGGGAATTTGACTGGAGAACGATGTACCGCATTTATTAAAACCAATAGAGCACTTGCTCATAATTATTTTGAGAGTGTTAACTTATTGACAAGAATCTTTAGCCGTCAATGGATAGGTACAAACGGGCCAATTCTTTAGCCTACACGGTCACCAGATTTAACGCCTCTAGATTTTTATATTTACGGTTTTTTTAAATTTAAAATAAAATCTACGAGTTAGAAGACGCAATTACAAACATTTTACATAAGATTGATGGAAGAACTTTTCTCTAAGTGACAAGAAGTGCTATCGGGCGAGCTCAAAAATGTATTGAGCAAAAAGGCAATGCTTTTGAACATTTATTTTCATAGAGATGTACGATACCTAATCATTATTTTGTATGACTTTGTTTTCTAAAATACTTTAATGTACGCTATTATATTTCAGTTTGTTTATCATGCTTCTTGTTTTCTTATCAAATTTTTTCCCATTTAAGTTTTGTAACATTTACCATTAAACGTTTAAATTTTTATTATTTGTTCATTTATTGTGGCGAAAGCAAACTATCATAATGTTTGAAAGTCTAAATACACAGAATTTTGTAATTATGTTTTATTTCATAAAATATTACAAAAAAAAGTTATTCGGCGCAGTTTTGGCAACAGAAGGCACGATGTCCTCCACAAATGGCGCGATTGCAGCGATTGCAATAATGAATTGTCATTCTACGAAGATGTGATGGACAAAAAGCACAGGTAGTACGTTTCTTCTCTACTGGAACGGGTCTTTCAGTAAGCACATTAATATTTAAAATATCGCATATGTCTTGTCGTATAGGGCGGTGCAAAGTAGAATTGACCATATTCAAGCGTTTTTTTGGACTTCAGGTTTAACATTTTTGGGTTGGTAAAACTGATGAATTTTAAATCGCCCTCAAAAAATAAAAACTTTAATTGGTTGTCAACAACGACCTCTCTGATTGATGGGTCATAATGAATTCCAGTGATTTGTCAAATCGGGTTGGTAGCAACAATAACCTCATGGATAACAACTAAATCTTTTTGTCCATATTTGCTACCAACCCGATTTGACAAATCACTGGAATTCATTATGACCCATCAATCAGAGAGGTCGTTGTTGACAACCAATAAAAGTTTTTATTTTTTGAGGGCGATTTAAAATTCATCAGTTTTACCAACCGAAAAATGTTAAACCTGAAGTTCAAAAAAACGCTTGAATATGGTCAATTGTCAATTCGGCGTTTCATCAATGGTGTCACCAATTCATTCTTCAAATCAAGCATATACGTCATCATGGACACGGTTTTATGACCCATTTTGATTCTGTTTGAATTATAAACCACAAACGAATTTATAGGCGCTATATTTATCATGTTATAAAACACACAGATGGGCCATCGTCTAGTTTTGTGACCACAACTCATATTGGCGCACATTTGATCAAATGTGTCAACACCAAACTTCGTCTCATTGTAAAAATGTATTATTTCCGGTTTCTTTGTACTTACATTTAAACTTTTATTAGCATGCATTGTTGAAAGTAGAAGTACTAACTTTTAGTTTTTAGTTTTTGACATGTATGAAACAAGAGTTTTGTTATTGTCAAAGCAATACATCGACGTTCCTGGTTTTCTGCTATGAGTTTCTAGCATATCTGGGGTTATTACAGCTTTATATTTGCAAAGTGTGCCCACTAGTGTCAATTTGTAAAGAGATTGTAAAATTTCGTCCCTAATACCGACAGAAGTAAACCAATTATCCATCGTAACATTCCGATTACTACCATGGATGCTTTTTGTTAAATTTTTGATGTAATATGTGCTTAGAGGCAAACCGTTTGTATTTCTTCCTTTTTCCAAATACGGTTTAGTATCGGTCATATATTTTGTTGCCACATCATACAGCATGACGATTTTAATGCCATACTTGGCAGGTTTGTTTGGAATAAACATTCGAAATTCGCATCTGCCTCTAAACGCTAAAAGTTGCTCATCTAAAGTTGTATAGCTGGACGGAGTAAATGATGATCTACAAATGCCAATCAGTTCATCCCAAATGTCACGAATTGGTGCAACAGGCTCTATTTTTTTCTATCAGCTCTTGTTTCTTTATTATCAAAACGTAGTGAATCCAATAAAAATAAAAATCTCTCGCAGCTCATAGTAGCGCGATATATATTTCCTGATATCTTGGAATCAAACATCTGTTTGGCACTCAAATGGTAGTTTTTTATTGCTCTTGAAAAGATAAGAAGTCCAATTAAAGCCATTATTTCCTCCCTACATGTCTCAGAAACTGTCAAAGTTCGTTTAGCATAATTGACCGATATCAGTCTAATATTTTCGTTTATGTGAAGCACAATTGTTTCCAAAATATTGCTTGTAATAAAATGTAAAAAGTTGCTGGCAGGTTTCAGTAGATGTGCAGCTGATCTTTTCCTACCAGATATGAAATGAATTATATTGCGAGCAACAATTCGGTTTTTCCTTTGTGGCTCTATAGTAGACCATCTATAACCGTTTCTGCCTTTCATCGAGGACTTTTTTGAATGATAATATTTTTTTTCCATATCAGCAATCAAAGCTAAAGCCACGTTATCATCTGATTCATCTTCACTATAGGAAACAGACATCGTTTGATTTGTTTGAAATATTTGACCAGCAATAGATTGAGAAGAGTTGGCATCATCCTTGTCATTACTAATGTTTCCCTGATCGTCTGAATCAATATCTTCCCTTTCGACAAGGTCCTCTGCAGTTTCGCTCCCAGATGTTTGGTCCACGTCAGAATCTTCCCGATTCACAATCTTTTCTACTTCACCTTCTAACTCTGCTTGTGTCAATACTCTTGTATCATTCCGGGACATGGCTGATTAATAATTTATAGTAATTGTATTCTCCGACAAAATTGATATTCCTAATTAATAGTTAGTATGTAAAAAAAAACTAATCCAAACACCTCGTTTGAAATATAAACTCACACCCACTTTTAGAAATGAAACGTTCTCTAACACTAAACACTCGTAAAATAAACGACGGCAGAATGTAACTCAAACACTAAACATTAGTAAAATTGACAATGCCTAATTAAGAAATATGGGAAATAGTAAAGCAAAAAAAACACCAAAAAAGGTGGCATAAAAGGCATATTAAACCTGCCAAATAGGCAATCAAAAAGGCACAAATATCTATTAAAATTCACAATTTATTTTTTTGCTTTACAATGTTTATTAAGTGCTATTATTTTCCCAAGCACAAATAAGATATTTTTCAATATTTTGACCTGTTGCCTTTTATCATTTAAAATATTTTTAAAGAAGGAAAAAGTTTTTTCGACATCACAAGATGTTAGTGGAGCAAATTTTAATGCCGATGTTTCTGTTACTGTTAAAAATATTTTTTGTTGATGCTTCATGACCTCCCCTTTTTGAATTTCAGTCAATTGCTTAAAGAGGTCTAAGGAAGGTTTTTTTGACGGAATCCAATTTTTGATTAATTTTTCTTCCTATAATCCCTGGACATTCTCTTATAATTGCTCTTATTCTTTCGAATGTAGCGAAAGATTCGGTCATTACGGTTTCGCTTTCTTCTAGCTTCTTTAATTCATCAGAAATGGCGGAAAAGTGTGTTTTTATAAAAACTAGTCCTCTCTTAACAGCTTTGTCATTAAAAGCTTTTTGAGATTTAGCAATTGCTGCAGATGCCGTCTCGTCAAACAGTTCAACTACCTGAAGTAAGACAATTCAATTTTACATATATATTATAGTATGAACTCTTTAATTTTTTCAAAATGTGTGGCATAAAAAATGCAAGCAGATAACCAAGTTCCCCATTTTGTTATGATAAGTTATGATGGAAGTTTAACATCTGGAATTTTTTCTTTATAGGCCCTTACCCGTAATGGTGCTTTCACGAAAACCTGAAACAAGATCGAATAAACAAAAAGAGAATCTAATATGTTAGAGATTTTTACCTTTTTGGTAGATATTAACTTGTTTACTATTGCAAACTCGTCTCTAATGAATTCACACACCCTATGTATTCCATGTGCTAGACAAGTTAAATGTTTTAACCCTAGGATGCATAGCATAGGTCTTTTTAACCCAGGCGCTACTTTAAGACTTCATATTTTTGAAAATTTTAATTTTATATATTTGACAGTTTATATATGCCTTGTCTGCTTATTTTTAAATAGCTTTTTAGCGTTTTCAGTTTTCAATAATATATTTCTTCTGAGAAGTAAACAAAAAAAGAAATGTTGCGCCTTTTACATAGGGTGGGTCTTTTTGACCCACATTGAAATATACTTAAATATCATTAAAAATTTGCATAATGAGTATTAACCTGTTCTGGCGTATTGTATAGTGAAATTATGTAAATAGAACTTATGTGACAATAAATAGAAAATCCAGCATACTAATTAGGGCGAATTCCATAAATTTTACCTACCTGCGCGCACGTCAATAAATCCCCACATGGTATATATTATCAGTATTACTATAAATATATCTGTACTTCTGAAATTTACCAGTATACATTTGAATTGTTATTAGTTACATGTGCAAATAAGTTATCCTACTATGCATTAAAATGGCAACAAGTTATAAACGAACTGTACAAGCGACCGATTCCGATTTTGAAGAGACACTGTTACAGTGGTACAACGAAGCTGAATCAGAAGATGGAAAATCCAGCAGCTTTCTATTTTTGGTTTTACCCAACACATAGCTCTTGTGGGTTATGTCCCAAAGAGGAATAAATCTGTAATTCTGCTGAGTACAATGCACCACGATAATGAAGTGGATAATACGATGAAGAAAAAACCAGAACTAATAAAATTTTATAATGAACCAAAAGGCGGTGTGGATGTGATGGATCAAAAAATATCAAATTACACTTGTAAGCGACAGACAAAGAGATGGCCTTATGTCATATGGACCGATATAATAGACGTTAGAGCTCATAATGCCTACATTTTGTTCATTAGCGAAAATAAAGACTACAGAAACGCAAGATCGAACTGAAGAAGATTATATCTGAAGGAGTTGGCGACACAACTTATTCTACCACATATGGAAAAACGATCAAAGAACCCAAATTTGCAGAAACCTATCATAGATGCAATTAGAAAATTTATTCAAGTTGAGGAAAAATTAGAAACAGCACCAAAGAAACCAGCAACAAGGAAACGATGTTCTTTATGTCCCACAAAAAAGGATAGAAAATGCGATCGCGTATGTATTAAATGCAATAATGTTATTTGTAAGGACCACTCTGTATATACATGTACAAAATGTGTAAATAATTAGTACTATTTGTAAATAAAAAACCTATTAAAACAACTTAAAGCCGTAATTATTCAGTTAAAGCACATACATTTCAATAGACATCTAGTGGGCCTTTTTGACCCACGTTATATAAATGTGTAGATTCCGACAATCATGCATCCTAGGGTTAAATTCGGATAAAATATTTCTAATGCCTGAGCGGATTGGATCATATAAGGTGCTGCATCAGTTACGAATAAGAGAACCTTTTCTTTTTTTACGCCATTGGGATACAGAAGTCCTACAAACATAAAATTATATAATTGTAATTAATAGATTGGATTATATTAATTAATCGTTAAAAAAGACTTACGTTAACAATCATCGAAAAAATTTGCAATATGTTTTATGATTGGTCTGTGGAATTTCTTTGGATGCTAGCAAATGAGCTTTTCCTGGTTCTAGTTCAGACAATTTACCAACTGCAAAATTTGCTATATATCGACCTCTGAAATCGGTTGTTTCATTAACCGAAGTCCAAATGTAATGGTCCCCAATGTACCTAATTCCTTATTGTTTGTATTTTCTATAAAAGGTAAACCAGCATTTTGAAAACTATAAATACTTTAATTAAACTGCTTACTGATTGGTAACATGTGTCTAAATAATTTTTTCCCAAAGTTAATTCATCTGGAACAACTTGTTCGGTGTATTTTTCGAGGAAATTGCGAAAATTGATATCAAGTTTTTTAAGAGGAATTTGAGCCAACACCAAAACTTCACACAAATCTAGAGCAAAAGTTGTTTTTGATGGGCCAGGTTTATTCTGTTGATCTTCTATAACTTTTTTTAACAATGGTTGTTTCATAGTTTTTTTAATATTTTCTAAATGTAAACCGCTACCCAAGTGTTGTTTTACATAGTACTTTTTAGTAGCACCGATCTAAAATAATACATATACTAATAATTAAAAAGCATTTTAATTAAGATAATACAAACTTACTGATTTTGAACAAACAAAAAAGTTTTCCCCGTCGGTTGTTAAATTATTGTCCAATTTACACCACTTGTAATAATTTTCAAATTTTGATTGTTTATTAGGTGGCATTTTTTAAAATTTACTCACAGCACAACAGCAATAGACTATCACAGTGTGACAATATCACAGGTATTTATAACAAACAAAGAATATTGTAGTCATGTGTTTCAGTCATTAAAGGAAACCCACCGGACAGAATTAAAATTATCTATATTTGTTTGTTTTACTTAGGTACTGAATATACCTATAAAATATGATTCATTCCGAAATCCATCCAGTTTTGTAAATAGTGTTCTGTTAAGCCCGTCATTGTACATAATCCTAGTATAAATTCTTACAATAGTTCTTCTGTACAAGCTGCTTTTGTATTTAATGTTTTCTGGAAACCATTGTTTAACAAAACATGAAAATCCCTGTTGTTTTTTATAGGTTCGTGGTAAGACCTTTTGAGCAAAAAATGTTAATTATATTATTGTACGTAATTTAAGTAAAATTCTGTAATGCGTTATAGTCATTTACCTATTAAAACACTGTTAACACAAACTTTTCAAAATTTATATGTAAAAAGGCAATATAAAATAATACTCTTTGAAAAGGCAAAAAGGACAAAAAGTTACACAAAAAAGCAAAATAGGCAGGCTCCAGGCATTTGCCTGACTGTTCGCTCTTTACTGATATATTATATAATTTAGGTAATTATTTAGTTACACACTACTAGTTGCTATAAAACAAAGCATGATATTTAATTACACGTTTTGTTTAACTTCGACTATTTCGATCACACGCAGTTCACAATTTTTATTTATAATTTGTAGATTAGCTGTTTCTATCACAAGCACTGCATTTAACTTACATAATTATAAAATTTTATAAAAATCTGATTGTTACCTTATGCATTTTTAACAAAATACAATAAAGACATTAAAATAATTATTGTTTGAAAATATATATACATATATTAAAAATGTAATTTTAACATAATACCAGTCATTAATTAATAAATACAAAGTATACAAGTTAAACATAATAGTTGCATTAATTTAGTTTTTTCAAATATGTATGTATTTGATTTACAAAAAAAAGCTATCAGTAGATCTATAAAACAGTTGTTTAAACTATGTATATACTTTTTTTATTTTCTTTTACTTTAGGCATATTAAAAACCTGCTTTTCAACTAATAATTAATTTGAGAAACGGCGATGGCATATAATAAGTTGTTATGATTAAAAACATTTGGTTTTGCTAGAGATATGAATATAATACATAAGTCATCTCATCAGTGATTATAAGTTTGGCTTATCTGCTGGAAATATTTTAAGCTATAATTACTTAACATAATTTATTTTTTTACTGTAATATGCATTTTTTAAGCTATTTTTTGTTGTTTTATGACCAGTAATTAAATCGCCAAGTTTGTGGTAATAATATTTTTAATTGTTAGAATATTTTGTATATTTGATTTGCAATAAAAATGCATCTGCAAAAATTTTTGTTAAAGATGTAATTTTCGTATTTAACTTAAACGCACAAAATAAAGAAAATTTATTATAAACATTAAATATGCTTTTGCGTAAAACACTTTAAATCTTAAACAGAATAATTTTACAAAACAAACAAAGCTTCTAATTTATTGGGTCTAGACATTGCTAATAGCAATAAATAATTTGGAAGAAAAATAAGAGTATTACAACAAATAAAACAAAAAAATTAGAAATATCTTAACCAGAAGTATAAATAAGGCATTTATATTTTCAGACGTACAATTGAATAAAGTAGATAAAATAGAAGTTTCTTCTAAACAAATGTAATATATCTAACGTTTATGAATTTAAAATCATTTTTATACTGTCTGTATTGCAATAAAGGTTTATTTTATTGTTTGTTAATAAGCTAACGCCTGTTTTTTTTCGGGTAAAAAACACACATACTTTTGTATTCTATCAATGCTAGTAGAAAAAATTAGATGACTCAAAGTGTTCGAATAAGGTGACCGCAAAACTACAACAAATTAGATTTTTTTAATTATATGTATTAGCACAAATAATGGTAATCTTTTTAACAAAGTAATACAATAAATTGGACTTGTAAAACTTAATTATTTAATATTAACCTTTAGAAATTACATGCTTAGTGGTAAATTTCTCTTAAATTTTGTCTAGTCATTACACACTTTGAATTTTAAAATCCTCTTACAGCCAATTATTTTGGTATTTCTAAATCTAAAGTTTACATCTTAAAATAATTTACTGCTTATCATTCAGTTAATACGCTTTGCGTCCCAGTAATTAATTTAACTGAATTTTGTTTAACCACTCTTTACCTATTCAAATAATTTTTTTTCAAAGTTTACTTATTTCTAAGATTTCTAAAGAAAGATTTTATTAAGGTTTTATAAGAGAAATATATTTTTTATATTTATTCTGAAAAGCATCAAGATTGTTTAGAATTTTATAACGCCAAATGTAAAGTGCGTATGAAACAACATTTAATTAACATTTGTTTTAAAGATGTTTTTTTGTGTACATATTTATGCGCTGAAAACAGTGATTATGTATACAATATGAAATACAACAAAACAATTACATAAACAATATTTTTATAAGTCAAACAAAAACTAACACGTGATCAAAGTGACATACTTAAAACGTAATATATTTTGAACTATGTCAGCCATAGTCATTGGAAATGTCCCTAAAATGAGCAATACCGCACGTTCAGTCACATTCTAATAGTATTAATCGTATTTATACCTCTAAATATATCCCAAGGTTATGGTTTTTTCTTTGTCGTATATATAATACAAAAAAGTGATTACCATTACTTAATTTTGTATGTATTTCTCAAATCATACTCTCAGATAAACGTTTTAAAAAACCAAAATTTTCTTTATATTTTTTGAGCGAATTAAAAAACACTTTTTTCTAATTTTGAATAACAATTTATTAACATATTTTTAATAAGATAGGACATACTATATCGTCAAATTTTTAGGTAATAAATGTTTTGAATAAAAATGCCGAAATTATATTTGCAAAATTATTTAAAAAGTATTTGTTACGTTTAAATTTTAACTATTAAGGTAATTTATTGAAATGTGTGTTCTGATAGTCACATTATTTTTGTATGTAGGATGTATAAACCTGGCTTATCAGACCCGGAGTAATGTTTGGTTATAAGAATATGCAGCGTTTGTTACTATAATTTATAAACAATTTTTCTTACATAATAATTAATAAGTAACAACGATACTTGTTTTTTGTTATAAAATAACTGTTTATTTGTTCAATTTCTTAATTTAAATGTGGGTCCGGTTTATGTATTGTACCCGATATGCATCCTAGAGTTAAGCGGATTAACAAATACCTCACTTATTAATGATGTGTTGTCAAGGAAAGTGCGGTAATACTCATTTTAAAGACATTTATTAGTATTGATCGTATTGACATCAATAAATAAATATACCTTGAGGTTATGGCTTTTTGTTTGTCGTATAAATACAAAAAGGTGATTACCATTATTAAATTGTATATGTGTTTTTTAAAATCATACTAGGAGACTTAAATATTACTCTAAAACAAGCGTTTTATGAAACCACAACTTCTTTTATGTTTTTGTGCAAATTAATAAACAATTCTACCGGATATGCATCTTAGGATTAAGCGGATTAATAAATACTTCACTTATTAATGAGTTTCATAATAACCTTTTGTAAATATATCATCAGGTTATGGCCATTTGTCGTATAGATATAAATTTTTAATTTACAAAATTGTAATATAAATTGGGAGTTCCTATTGGTAACATCATTGTTTATGTGATTATAATATTTTGTGAATATGCCTCGAAGATTAGGACAAATGGATTCTACCTTAGAATTAAGAGGAAGTATAGTTGGGATGGCACAAGCAGGAATGTCAGCTCGAACAATATCACAACATGTTAACTTATCGGTAAGCATTTTTCTAAAGTATATTTTTTACATTGCATTGCAACACAGTCAGCATGTATTAAATATGATCACTAACAATATTATTTTATAAGATATTGGAATCTATTAAATTGACGTCAAATTTTTAAATACATATATAATGTATAATGGCTTTTAATACTAATGATAAATGTAATTTGATACTAAGAACTTAACAATTTATAGATTAAACAAATCCGGCGATGGATTACGAAAGGTCAAGAAGTTGGTAATAGGCCACTTGTAAGCAACAGACCTTTAAGCCTAGAATTACTTCTCGGCAAGAAGATGCGGATATACTCGGCTATACATTACAAAATCCTTTTACAACTTGCCAAAAAATAAAGGAAACGCTAAATACTAATTGGTCTGTTGTTAGAATCGTGTAAGTTATGAAATAATCAATAATTAAAAAAATATTAAACATCATTTTTTATTAATTATGATTTTAGTGTTATGATAATAGACGCCTACATATAGCTACCTTTTCTTTAGTTCTTGAAAAACTTGTTGAACAATATGCAACCTGGGCAAAAACTAACTAAATATATAAATGTTTGTTTACAACATTTTTAAAGATAGAATTATTTTTTTTAAATTAGGTGTTACCAACCTTTTCTGTACTAAACTCCATTGGTAAAAATCACATTACTACGGCTAGCTACGGTGTTGGTGAATGGACGTGGTGAAGAAACTATAACAAAGAAAGAGAAAAATTAGGCGCCACTCTTCGTACTAATAAAGATCCTGGGCTTGGAAATACCAAAGGTACGTCTGAACACACTACGAAGCAAATAAGAATTTGATAGTAAATAAAATTATTAGAAATCACCGTAACTCCGAACTTAATCAATCAACTATTTAATTTACATGCAATCGTAACACATTAAGAAGTGACAAATATAATTAATAACACCGTTTAAAAAAAAAGTATTAAAAACTTACTCCACCAAAGTTTCTTAATAGCAAGTAGTAAAACGTTTATTACTTCTTATTTCTTTATCAACGAAAACGGGTGTAGTATGTAACCTAACATGTACTACGTAATGTGCCTAAATTTGGCTGTGATTACATTCAAAACGATTAAAAAAACTTGAAGGTTGTTGCATCAGCGTACTCCCGACAGCTTCATTAACTGCAAACGCAGATTCAATCTAATAAATCGTTCGATCCTGTTAGAATGCAGCATAATTTAATTTAGCAAATAACGTTTTAAACAATTCTCAACATGTGCAGCAAGGTAAGGTATGCAAGCAAAAATGTAAAAGTTTGTTGCGTTCGCGCTCCTCACTTGTAAATGAGTACAATTACGCATTTACAAAGGGTATATAAATTATGATAGGCAATGTAGACTATATTTAGATGTTATTATAATAACAAAAATTCTGTTTTTAGAACAAACTATCGAGCATTTAAAACAAATAGAAATTCTAACATTACACTTGCCTTTCCTACATCCTACAACTAAAACTACAGCTAAAATAACAAAAAAAAAACGCTTAGAAGGAAACGTGCTGATCCTTACCCTAACCAATGATTAATAGAGTTTGCGATGAGGAAACGACATACCTACATGCAAAGTAAAATTGAACCTTCACAGAGACTCAATGCACTATTAAGTGCCTAATCCAACTCTGACTGACTCGTAAATTGGGTCGTAAGCAATTATCGTGTTGTTTTACAGCACGAAACAAAACCACAAAGTTCCTAACTACAATAAAACGAATAAATAGAATTTCTAATCTCTATATTACACACTAATTTAGAATGACAAATATCAGGAAATGCAATGATGAAAAAACCTATGAAATTATAAGAAATATTATAAAGTGTATAAATTACGCTTTGATTTATAGAAAAAGCTTGCAGCACAAAAACAAAAAGTATAAACATTACAGTAATAAAGATGATAATAACTTTTATCATTACAACGGTAGTTTGCCGATTCTTAAAATTAAACAAATGTATTGTTTTGTAATTCCGTAATTTTTTAAGTATAACTTTTTAAAAAGAGACTGGCAAAACCAAATAAATATTTCGCTTGAAACAAGTTTCTAAGTTGTCAGCATTTTTTTTTGTTGAAATTTGGAATCGTTATTTACTTTTTGCTTCTATGATATGGAATTTTCCGTTTTAATACGATAAAAGTGTACATACAGATACATATAATCGCCTGGATCTAAAAAAATCCATTTTATGGAAATTTCTGTTATAAAATGATCCTGTATTGGCAAGTTTCAGCTACAAAAAATTGCGCTAATTGTAAACAATCAATAAATCCATACCAAAACTAATATATACGTCGTAAAGATTAAATATATATATACTATCTAAAATTCTTTTAGTGTTTACGTTTTTTATGAAACAAAATTGGTAGTGATGTAAGTAGAGAAAAATAATTTCTTGAAATCTTATATTATAGATAGAGCTAAAAACATCAAATTGGTCTCTAAAGTAACGAATAAGTAAGCCACCTGTTTTTCAAAATTAAAGGAGACAACCGCACTACTCGAAGAACCAAGACTCGACTACATTTTTTCAACGTGAAACGAACGGTGTATGTAGCACAAACTGAACGTAACATTGTTACTTGGATAAGTCAACACAAACCGGACACAATAAGACACAAGACCAGATCGGCTGTCGCAGAGCAGTTTTTCGGCACTAACACTGTATAAAATTTCCTGTTACTTTTGACGCAGACTATATTGAATCATTAAAGGGTTGAGAGCTACGAACCGATGACCCAGAAAAGTAAAGGTGACTTACTTGACTTAAAAAGAAACATAGCTAAGCATTAATTAAAAATTTATATACAAAATTACTTAAATACTATTACAAAAAATATTTAAAATAAAAGCAAATATTTTCCTAAAAAAATAATTTAATTTATTTATTATACAGGGTGTTTACGATCTTGTGATTTTAGAGGTAATTCAACATCTCAAAAAGTCATTACCGTAAAAATGTCTTAAGGGGGTACTTAATGAAAAAATTTAAAAATTACCGGTTTTTTTTTTATTTTTGTTTTTTAATCTACACTATATTCTGCAAAGAATGCAAAAAATCCGATGTCTCTACAAGGTTTAGAAGTTACTTAAATTTAAGTGTAAACTTGGAAGGACTCTTCTAGCTATGCGTTATATGCCTAATAAATAAAAAATACGGCAACGAGGTATGTTTCCATTAACTGATAATGCTAGACCATTCCGAGCAACAATGTTTAGGCTAATCTGCCTATTGCATTTTTTGCACGGAGCAAAAAAATTCACCGCCGCACTCAACGCTCTGATACAAACAATATCGAAAACATCAGTGCTTTCGTACTTCAAATACTCGGGCAATTGAGGTTTTATTTTAGAACCTAAGAAAAGTTTGTGTTGTCGAGCAAGGTTGTGGTGACTCCACATTTACTAAACAAGTTACATTCGATGTCATTTCTGCAGGCCTTTTACCTGAAAACCGCCTTTTTCTCTTCTTGAAAACTGGACCCGTTCTTGGCATATTTGCAACGAGTAAAATAAAATCTCTGCAATAAATACAAGTAAAGCAATAACACTACAATATACGAACAGGAACAAGAACTTTGAAAAGCAAAAACGACTACTAAAGATAAAAAAACAAAACTTTTTTGTTTCTTGCTTCTCCTGAACAGTTGTATTTTTTCTATTTCGGTACACTTTTCTTCAAAACTATGACAGGTAATTGAGTGTGTTTTTTTGTATCTTATTCATGGCGACGCTAGTAACAAACGCAGCAGAGCGAATTTTAAAAATCCAGCTGGTTTCTTTTTTACTTTACTTTTAATAAGACAATAAAATTTTCAAACTTTCTAAGTCAATAAAAAAATTACTATTTCTTTAAATTAAATTCTACCTGCTGTACAGCTTTAAAACTATGTAAAGAAAACGTGTTCAAAATTTTACAAAAATCGATTTAGTAGTTTTTGAGAAAAGTGTACCTCAATTTGCATGGAAAATGGCTCCGTTTAGTACCCTCTTAACAAATGTTGCATAATAAGAGATATATAACTGTTACGTTTTTAAATATTTAAGTGCCAATTAAGTATACTACATAAAACTATTTTTAGATTTTCATTGAATTTACTTTACAGTAGTTGTTTAAAATTATCGCCCAATAAATAGAAATTAAAAGGGTTTAGTTCGGGTGACCGAGAAAACTATGAAACAAGACCACTTCAACCAGTCCTCTTATTTTTAAACACATTATGTAAATATTGGTAAACTATATGATTAAAATGCGGTGGTGTGCTGTTTTAAAGAAACTGTATTCGCCTGTCGCAAACATTTACCGTTTATACTTATCCTTGGAATTTAAATTTACTCTGCACAAAGTATGTATCAATCGTTTTAGCATTAGTAACCTTTTGTACGGTGTTTAATCGCCCCTTAAGAACAAGAATTAAAAAAGTAACAGTAATATATCTCTAATACCGTAACACCCTGTATATATCCTCAGTGTATTTATACTTAAAAAAGTATTGGTATTATTATTATAAAAACGAGTGATACCACGACAACAATTGTAATGCGAGTAAGTTCAATGTAACAAGCCGTTTAACGGCAAGATAAACAAGATACGAGCGTATGAAAAATTTAATTTTTTCTCTACTTTGCTTTAATTTACATTATTTGTTTATAAAGACTGTAATATATGTATACCAGCAATTCTTGATATATTATAGTTGGTAACAATGATTAGTATGTGCCGACCTTCTAACTTCAACTTTGAAAATACTTGAATTTATTTTTTTATTCTGATGATTTCAACATTGACAAAGATCAATACATTGATCTGGTAACTAGTATTTACTACTATCCAATATTATCCAATATGTATCTGATAATTTGGTTATTTTAGAACGTGAAATAAATTCAAACAAAAATGTCAAAATAAATGTTAACAACATTTTTAGCAAAATAAATCGTAAATTACGGACGTGTCGCATTAAATAATCTACTAAGGTTTGTTGACGCGGTAAATAAAAACAAACCGTTCTAAGAAATGCAAACTGCATTTTCTGCACGAACTGCACGTTCTTTTCAATTACACTAGATAACACCTAAAAACGTATTTACAGATGTTGAAATGTAGTTAATGTTATATAGGTCAGTCATCATACTTCAATAAATGAAACATTCTACAAAAGGAAAACTGAATATGCAAAACCAATATTTTTGTAATGAATCGGATCTTACAGTATTTACTTCTAGTCAATAACAACCAATTTCCACTTATTTAAATAGAAAAAAGTAGAAAAAGTAATTTACAAAATGGCGAATACTGTTGTGCTTATGGAAAACACTTACTTGTATTATGTATCTAATTAAAAATTACTGATAGAATATAACTTAATTTAGAGTCAATATATAGGGTATGTCATAAAATGATGAAATCGTTAACGAAACAAAAGTATCTATTTTTTTTATTAATCTTAATCTTAATCTCTATCAACGGATATCGAATCTAATATAGACCAAACGTCCGAACTTTGACCACCTCGGGAAGACGTATGAAGCATGATACAACATTTTACCATTAAGATTTTTTATTCGGAAGAATGTCGTAGCGTGTAGCTTTTTTGTCAATTTATACACACCGTGTATATGTATTTTATAATTTTTTGTAGAAACGGAGCTATGTACGAGTTAATCTACATGTAGGAAACTATGAGGTTGTTTCGAAAAATGTATTTGAATTATACGCGGCATAATATTCCTAACCACACTACGCAAGTGCAAAGATTGTTGCTGTTTCGTTTTATTTAGACTCTTCAGCACTGGAATACTCGAATGCAGTTTTTAGAGTATTCCAGTGAACATGTGAATTTATAATTTTTAAATATTGTATTGTATATTTTTAAATATTGTTCTCATAATAGAAAATATTATTTACATAAATGTATACATTTCAATTACAATTTAGTTAAAATTGACAAGTTTTAACTATGCGTAGTAATATTTTTATAACCGTATTTTTTTAACACATGACTACATAAAATGCTTAGTTTTTTAAAGTAATATTCTATAAAATAAATAGCAATATTAGTGATTTTACATTTAGAAGTCCCGATATATATTTTTTTTAATTCTTAATATTTGTAAAATGGAACTTTTCACACAATAAAAAACTTTTCTTTTAGAAACACAATTCTACTATTACGTTCAAGTATGAAATATTAAAGAACAACACAAAGCACACTGTTATTCAAAACTTCTTGTGCTTGTAGAAAACTACAGCATGACCTACTTCATTAATAAAATATTGGATGCTTTCCTTAAATAATAGAAACATGTACTATTATCTTTACATACAAAAATTTTAACTGGAATTGCAATACTACTTATAAACATATTTTTAAACATTTAAAATTATTTTACTACGTTTTCCAACCTATCTCTATTTACAGTTAAAATTGTTTTAGTTTAATTATAATAACCGTTTATTTATTAAAAGTGTTTTTATTTAATAGTTTTAATAAATACAAGACCGCCTTTGCATTAAACAAATTCAAAAAAAAATAATACCTACTAGTTTCATTTAAAGCTTCTTGTCAGTACATGGTTTATGCATAATTTGTAAGTAACAACACAATATGGATGGGATGCTATTTCAGCGCATTCATTTTTAGTATAAGCTTTTACGTAGAAGCATTTTATTTTAATTTGTTATTATCCGGCTCAAAAATATCTAATTATTTTATAGTAAATAATCTGTCAAACTTCAATTTACTTCAAGTTCGTTTTAAGCTCTTTACGCTTTTTCTTATATTTTTAATGTAAAAAAAATTAACAGCCGCAACAATTAAATAAATATAAGCAGTAACTCAAGCTTATTCGGGTATTTAAACAAAAATCAGACGGATTTAAGCCCAAAAAGTCAAAAGCTTTAACTATGGAAGAGATAGAAACTTTTATATAACGAGCTAAAGATGAAATATATTTTAATAAACAAAGTAAATGAATTTATTGTAATTTAGAAGTGTCTAACGATTTTTAAAAGCAGGTAGCTTTAATAATATTTGGGATAGCTGGAGCATGCCGTAAATAAGAGCTTGTTCAGTTAGAAAATATACAAGAAACTACAACTACACTCTTTAATGAAAGTAATAGCAATGCAAAATAAATGTTAAATACATTAAATAGTTTTATAACATAATATAAAAATTTGAATTCCAACATTACGTTGTCATTGTGCGTATAATTATTTACTTAAATTTTATACGTGAAACAATAAACTACATAAATTAATTTGTAATTTTGACAGAATTGTTAAAAAAAATATTTAAATGTTAACTACTGCAATTTTGTTACATTTTATAGTACACTGCACAGCAACGAAATAAACCAGCTCAGTATAAAACTATACTAACGACTTCTAGTGTGCAGTACAAATTTATAGGTCGTAGGTTGACTATCTTCTAGGTTTGCTGACACAGCTGCTATTCGATCACCACAGAAGATTCGACGCTTGCAATAAATATCTAAGGTCCGTAAAGGCGGTGGAAAGAAGAAATAAACCGGAAAGAATTAACATCAAATTTGTTTTACTAATCTTAGAATAACAACGTATAAATAAAAGTAGAATAAACAACAATAAGATCTCAAATTTGGTACACACACAAGAAAGTAGTTTACTCTAATTAATTGTAGAAATCGGTTATAAGAACGCCGGAAGCATCGGCAACTTACAATACATCTGTACAATTGTAAATGACGATGACATAAAAATTCTCTTTAAATTAATTAAATCAATAATGATGATTAATCAGTATGCAATAAAATTAATTTATACTAGCAGCATTAGAAAACAAATCGTTGCAATAGTTGCCGAAATTATAAACTAACAATTCGTGAAAGTCACCGTTGTCAAATCTGACTTACCCAAATCCGTTGTTGAACATTAAGAAAACGTTTTCTCAATGACTCACCTGTAACTAAACTAGCCAATAATCGTGTCAATCGTTGACACAAAAATTTGATTTTTTACAACAAATTAAAATTCTACATTTATAAAGGAAAAAAAGCGAATTTCATGGTATGCTAGTATCGCCTGTAATTTTTATTGGAAATTGTGTTAAAGATCCATGCCTCCTAGCAAGGAGTATATAATAGGAAAGAGAAGCAAACTTTGTTATAAATATCGTATACATTAAAAACTGTCCACCACGGTGTGGTGCTAGTAGAATTTCTCTAGAAGACATTACAATTAATTGGATTTTAAGCTCATCGTAGAATAGAACCAATTTTATTGTTTCCATTAGTTGATGGTAATAAATTAGCTAATTGTTAGAACAGCGTTGCCAGATTTATTTTTGTTGTATTGCGATGTTTAAGAAAAATAATTAAGTTCCATTTTTATAGAACATACTACAAACAATATACCTTAGAATTTCGCCTGAGGCAAAAACTTATCATTTGAAAGAACAGGAAACGATGAATCGTAATTCAACATTTTCAATACTACATTACTCATTAGCATTAGAGTCATTAGTATATTTTAACTTATAGGTAACCAACAAAGTACTTATGACTAAAGACATGAAAATACGCATTGTGCGTATTTTTTGTACAAAACGCAATTTTTGTATTATTAGTTCAACTTTTGCATATTTTCCCAAAAAACTTTATGATTTTCTCAAACAAAGATCATTAACATTTACTAATAACAAAATTTGAGTGAGACGCAGTGACAAATTGGCTGATTCTCAAAATTGGTTGTCTGTGTGTCAGCGTGTGCGGTAATAGTCACCGGAAAACAGTCATAAAAAAAATGTACCCGGAAAAAAAGCCACCTGGAATAAATATCACCGGTAAAAAATCACCCTAACTAAAAGTCACCAGTAAAACACAAAATCATACATATAAATAATACACATACTTTTTAAATTAATGTGAGAAGTATACACTCTCTAAAAGAAATCTATAATCTTTGCAAAAGAATTTTAGATTTATATCTTTGCAACTATTTTCGAGTGACATTATTTCCGGCGATTTTTTCTAGGGTGACATTTTTGTACGTGACTTATCCGGGTGATTTTTTTTATCAGGTTTTTACTTCCTTCATTTTACCGATAATTTTTTTTCTGGGATTCGTAAGTTACTGAGTAGCCAATATTGCTTGAAAACGGCTCGATCAATTAACTAAATATTTAACTTAGCAGTGTATTGTGACAAAAATAATAAGAATGTATTTATGTTTCTTATTTTTTTGATATGTATGACAATTTTCATGTTACTCCTTATAATGGTTAGTGTTCAATAATTTTAAATAGACAAGTTTGCCCTGCGGTGGTGTTTTAGTTTGCCAAGCCCTCTTTCTTTCTTGGAGCAAGAAGAATATTATACTTTTTCGTTTAAAAATTATAGTATTTGATGTGTAGGCAACACACATTACAAACACATTTTTAAACCCTCCTAGTAATGGAATCAATCCCCACCCACATTTGAAGTGGCTCATGATGCTACGAAATTGACATAAATATTATACTTAGTCCGAAAAAGAATAGAAAAAGCTTACCCTGCGTTGAATAAAGTACTTAATTAAAACTGTTTATACATATACATATACATATACATATTGCTACAAGTAGATGTTTTAAGAAATATTTATTTAAATACAAGCAGGCATGTTTGTGTGTGATGACTTGAAATTAATTGACAAGCACGATACTCGTTAGATGGCGTCGAGAAATTAAGTGAACTGTGCAAGGTCCATAAACAACAAGAAGCTTGTATCAACCTTATCAAACTTATCTTGAGTCATGCAAATCTTCAATTATGTTAAATCCAAAAAATCTCACAGAAATCTATTTCTAGTCACCCTTAGATTATGTCATTTGACAACAATTTCTCGAAAATTCCAGATGGTTTTGATAAGTTTTGAAAGTGTATACTTGTCTTTTTCTATCGGTTTAAACACGAATACTTATGGCATCTTTAAATAATCTTATTTATCCATCTTATATTTCCGTTAATCAAATTGAAACAGCAATAAAGAGAATAATTAAAAACTATTTATCGCACGAGTCTAATCACTGCACGTCGCTTATTGGAACCACAGATATTGTTGTCAGTCGGGTAATGTTACCGCTTTATTAAATACCGGAGCCGACGTATGCTACTAAATAAAGAAAAATTGTTTATAGTAATCACAAATTCGGTTACTGTTATTAATTTTCTTAAGTTTGTTTCTATACATGAACAATACAGGACTACGTAATCCTACTTAAAAGAACGTTTATGCAATTAAGCTAAAAATACCGAACTAAATTTAATCTTGGATCATTTCATCTCTTGTTTAATCTGCGTTTTTGCAATCAAATACAAACCAATAAAACATAAGAGAATTGATTATAAATTTATAATTGAGTTCGAAAGGTTCCATCGTACGCTTTGGTTCTATATTAATTTGAAAACTACTTAAATTTGGACCCCACAATATTTTTTTATAAAATTGGTATAAATATTAAAACCCAAAAATACATAAAACAAACTTCATAAAAAATTTATAAAAAAAATTATCTTACTAATAAACGTATTAACATATTTAAATGTACCGAAAGTCAAGTACATAAGCATTGCCGTTACCTGATAATCGTTGCGTCGTCGCAAAGTTTTTCGTAATTTGTTTTGATTGATCTCTCATTCGTAAAGACCCATAAATAGAATATTTTAAAACGTATGGAACGTATGAAAATCTTGAAATTCTCCACAACACAAATAAACTTACTTTTGATGCAACACATTGAACAATCATCGAATGCTAAACCATATCGTAACGGAAGTTCTTTGGAAAAGCGGTTTTGTGCCTAACATTAAACGTCCATAATAAATAGTAACCGTAAAAAGCATTCCAAAAATCAAAACCTAAAAACGTTGTTGTACGTATTCAAACCAAATTTTCGTGATCAAAAACAAAATTAGGAGTATGCATTAAAAATGAACGTTTTGTATTGACACACATAATTCGGCAGGTATATATCCGCTCCGGCTGAAATAAAATTTACCTGAAAACTAAAACCCTAAGCTGCAAACATCAGTTTAATTTCAACTGCCGGAGTGTAAAGACGTTTTTATCCAAAGTTTGTGCCTACAGAACCATTTTTGCGGAGAATTCTTTTACATTACTTCCACCGAAAGTCAACAGCAGCTGAGGCGCATAGAATATTAGTAGAAACCTACGGTAACAATGCTCTTTCAGAATAAACATGCAGAAGATGGTTTCAACAATTCAAGGGATTTTGACCTCGAAGATGAACAACATCCTCGTGCTGAGAAAAAGTTTGAAGATACTGAATTGGAGGCATTACTTGATGAAGATCCATGCCAGACACAGGAATAGCTTGCGGGGACATTGGGAATCGATCAATAAATAGTGTCTAGGCGCTTGAAACAACTGGAAGTGATTCAAAAGCAAGGAAATTAGGTGCCATATGAGTTGAAACCGAGGGACATCAAAAGACGATTTTTTACCTGCGAGCAGCTGCTCGCGCGTCGAAAAGTAACATCGAATTGTTACTGGTGATGAAAAGTAGATACGTTGCGACAACCCTAAACGCAGAATAGCATGGGTCGACATCAACAGTGAAACCGAATATTCATGGTTTCAAGCTCATGCTCTGTATCTGGTGGGACCAGCTCGGAGTAATATATTATGAGCTGCTTAAACCGAACGAGACGATTACAGCAGAATGTTACCGACGACAATTGATCAAACTGAGCCAAGAATTAAGGGATAAAGGACCGCGATACGCCAAAAAACATGGCAAGGTTATTCTTTAAAAAAAACTACCTGGAGAACCTCAAATATGAAGTCCTATCCCACCCGCCGTATTCACCAGACATTGTAAACATGAAAGCTAAAACCAACATAAAATTAAAAAAAAATAAAGTTAACTATATAAATAAACGCAAAAAAACATAAAAATCTAAAGAAATAAACCACATAAAAACAATTGTAAATCTTAATTACCTAATGCACAGTCGTGTGCGCTATGTACCGTCGGAAGATTTTCCATGAGCGGGGGGCTCATGGAAAATCTCTAAGGCAAAAATTGAATTGTGAAACACAAACTTACGCAGGAATCCACGATACCTTAATACAAAACCAAACCGGTATTCAGTGAAATTCAATAAGCCGTAATTGCTTAACGAAATAGGAAAGGTTTTCCACTTGAACGAACTATTCACTGTACTATTGTTAAAGACTTCCGCGGTACTTCTTCATCTAAAATGGGGGTGACTAAGTCTGACAACTACATCCCGATACTTAAGTCATTTCGTACGACTGTCAGCCAACTAACTTTTCTTTATCACCAAAATCACTTATATATTAACTTATTCGACTACCATTTCCACAATGGCTGTGTTCGAAACTCCATGAAAGAAAATAATACCACCAAGAAGTGCAAGAGGATGCAAGCAGATTAAATTACGCCACAAAAGTAGTGTTGGGTACCGGCTCTTGCTTCTGTGTAAACTGTCAAATTGACAAAATATCATATTTCATACTGTCATTAAGATTAAACTGTCCATAAAATTATAAAAGTGACTTCATTCCCACGTTATTTGATTGAACTCACACAAAGAAACCAAGTACGACTGCACCGAGAATGCACTTCAAACAAAGAACTTTTAAACCAACTTAAAATAAACAAAATGCTAAAATAACTTCAATTACAATTATATCTTGGAAGGGATACATAAATTACCACTGGACTTTTGATCAAACAAAGAAAAATGCCAAATCAACACAGTTACGGATAATTCAACCGCGTACTAATTTTGAACTAAATCAATACAAAATTTTATCTACAACTTTTATGAAAGCAATCAAACAACTGTAAACGGCGGTTACAAATGTAATCGAAAAAATCGTCGCAACGGACAAATGTAGTACGTAAGAAAAAAACTAGATCGCAAACACCAAGGTATGTAACCTTGGTGTTTTTTGCGTAAGAGACAAAGAAAAACTTACCCTTTACGAATTACCAGTTTTTTCTATAATTGCAACAAACGCATATAACATATCACAACGTAAGCGGTATGTCAACACAAGACAAAAGCAGTACCCACAAATTCAAATTTAACATGTAGCTACCTGTTACAGAACAAAAACCTTCTTTCGTGTCGAACTGCTGCCCCAAGATAAAAGATGATTTAGGAATAATATACAAACGCATGTGCAATGCGTAAATAAGTTGCGCAGAACAATTTGCTTATACAGAGAATAGAAAAATGTTAATTAAAATCAGAAGTATTCAATCAAAAAAAAAAAAAAAGTGCAACTGGGCCGAATAGTTCAAATTTAGTTGTCTTTTTCACAACACGGTAGGTCAACTACTAGCAATTTGTGCTATTTCACCCATTGCATCGTAAAACTCTTAGACAGCTAAGTTGACTACACTAATTTCGCAAAGCACTATCGACCATAACATTATAATGAGAAAGTTCTATATTCTTTTACTCTTCTGCATTTATATCGCTTTTATCATCGTATCTTTGGAATCGTATCTTAACAGTTAATTTTCGCAGATATAATACATCTTCTTTTCAAGCTTTTTCTGGGGTCCCTGAAGGATCAAATCTTTGACCTCTTGTATTTCTGATATTTATTAATTATTATACAATAATAATTAATTTTTTCAAGCTGTTTACCCAACTAATTATTTTTTTTTTTGATTCAAAATGACTTTCAAAATATTAAAAACTGCTGCTATTTAAATAATTTAAACCGTAATCTTGCTAAATGTAGACTTTTTTCTTTTAATGGCAAATTCTATGCGTAATTTACCCATTACTTGATGCGAAAATATTAAAATGTTATTTTTGATAAAGAATTTACTTTCAATTTGCATATAGTCTGTTCTTTTTTTACAAATATGCTAAGTTTTATTGCGTTCTTGTTTGGTCATACTAAAATATTGTTTATGATATGGGATTCTATCCACCAGAATAAAAAAGCTGCTATTGAAAAACTTTAACACATATTTCTAAAATATGTTTACTTTAAGATGATGAGATTTTATCCACCAGTTGAAATATTTATTTTGAATTATTCTCAATAAAATCACTAAATAAATGACGTAATTCTAATACTGAACTATTTCTAGAAAAAATTATTTCCAATTAAAGAGATTACTCAATTTCTCTTCATTGAAATTTTCATTTTACCATCCAACACTTTTTTTTCTTTACTAAAATTTAAGTTTTGCGTTGTGTAACTGGGTGCGTTTGTATCTTTGTGTACGACATTTTAGCTTAGAAAAAAATCTCAAACTTGAAGTTTAGATTATTTACTAACATTTATGCTTTTAATAAATTGTTATAATTGTATGGTTCCAATTTTGCTACACGTACTTTATTTTTAATTCCAATTTTAATAATCAGTTCTACTACCATAAGCATCAATTTTAAGGTTTTCAGATTTTTTAATTATGATGAAATATTTCAGTTTCAAAAATACTTTTTTCAAATTTTTTTCTTAAAAAACAAAATCTCTAAAATGTATTTTTTAAATAATGTTATCAGAAAGAATTATTCTATTACGAGAGGCACCGGATTAATTGCATTATCGCGCTGAAAACAAAAATTGTTATATTGTGTCTCATATAAACTTTAAATAGTTTTAACAAATAATGTTTACAGACCTTTACGTTCAGTTTAACGTTTGATGTACTGCACTGTCTGTGTACAGACGCAGCAGAAAGTATAAGTTTTTTATATTAGCGAAACTAAGTTTATACATATCGAATTAGATAAGAATGAAATATACATACTCGCTAAGTTTAGTATTACTTTTCCTTATCAAACGTTTCTGTGATAGGTTAGCAACTAATTTTGTCAAATTGCAAATCAGCGATCCCCCACAAATGATAAACTTAAGTGACGCATCTGTCTTACTTATCTTACAGTGTTGACAGTTCTATTTTCACGATAAGCTTAATCATTAACTTTTCTGAAGTTTCTAATAAACATTTCTTTTTGAATTAGGATTAGTCCTAAACAACTAACAAACACAAAGTTGTAATTAAGCACTAAAACCTTTTAATTATTTATATTATTATTCCTTGTAATACAAGCTTAATACTAAGATTTAATTTTTTTAATGATCAAAAATTTTTTTTACTTAGACAAGAGAGCTTTTTAATTCAACCAATTTAAAGCGTTTGCACTAACAATTTATTTTTCTAAAATATTCTTCAATTTTAATTACATGATGTCTCAGCAATATTTTAAACATAATATTGTTTTTTTAAAATTAATATTGATATTTCCTTGTTTATATTTGCTGTATTAGCTTTTGGTAGATTACAATTACTATAAATTTTAAATAACTTCTTTTTAGGTAAGCTGCAGGTCATCAAACACAAAAATATATTCTGACACAATTTAAGAACAAACTATTAAGATTAAAATTACATTTTATTAAAATAAATTGTACGTAGTTGTTAGTAATATTTAGAATTGCCAGTTTTTCAGCATCTGTCTAACAACAAACTTCTTAAGTCTCCTAAAAACGCTCTCACAGTAAGCCGATTACAAACGTAGAAACAACTTTGACATTCCCTTAACTTACAAAATAATTTATTAATTTAGCTTCTATATTATCCACATAGTGCAACGAATTTAAGTTTGTGTCACAATAAAGTTAACATACAACAACGAATAAGATCTTTATAAATATTTAAATAATATCTAGTTATTCACAAAATTTAGTTACAATTAAACAATTATTGATTTTTTGTCAACGTTATTTTAAAAACTATTTTTGCAACGATTTATACATTCTAAAAAAATGCAATTTAAAATTGGATTGTGGTCATGGTATGTAATTAACAACGTAAACCTTTGCGTAACAAAGAAACTATAACTTTTATTTTTTCTATAATGTTTTTACAAGTTCTAATAATAATTATGATTTTGTAGACAAACAAATAACAAAAATGTCTTTACTTTTATATTTATTCTTCTTTTTTTTCTTTTAATTTTTCAATGTTTATTAATGTCGAGTCGCATTTTAAAGGCTAGTAGCAGTAAACTGGCTCTTTACGTGAAAATGTTATAGCAAACCCAGACCTATGCTAGTTATAAGAAAACCTACTTGGTCCAGTAATCTGAACTGATAACCATCATCTCATTGCTTTTTAAACGACTTCTCATTTGCATTTAAAGATAGATGTGTTCGTTGATACGAATTTCTATATAAAATTTCGCCTTCATAAATTTGGTGTTGTAATATTCTTTCATATTGAAATATTAATAGAAAAACTGCTGCACAGTTATTTCTCCCGGTGATTTTAAACGAAAAATTTACATACGGGTATCACAACATTTTTATTTATTATTTTCAAATCAATAATATATGTTTTTCTTGAAAAAAAAACTTCAATTATTTTAAAACAAATTATATCCGCATAAATTAGACTTTTCGAAAGAATTTGTTCATTCTTTCACAGAAGAGCTTTAAAATATAATATCACAACGGTCGATTACGTCAGGGTTGGACATGGGAAGTTATATATCAGCTATAATCCGCTTAGACAAAGTTGCCTTTTTGGAGAACTCGACTTTCGGTTAGATTAAAGAAGATTAACCTAAAACAGGCTAAAACCCTTTTGGTTAGAGATTTAAATTTAAATTGCTACCTAACCACATCGTCTACCGTTTATATCTATTTGTAAAATATGGTCAAGCATTTACTTTTTTATTTTATAAAATCCGTATGACTAAGTTTAATAGGCGGCCGATAGTCCTGTAGGAATTATTTATATAATAGCGACAAGGGATACGTGATGTGAAAGTATACAAGTCTTAAAACAATAAAAGTTGTCTTCAAATTTGCACTTTAGTATGGGGAACAATTGAATTGAATGTCCCCGGCTTCCATTTTGTCCTCGCAAAGATGATCGGGTGCGAAATGCATGTGGGAACAGAAAAAAATTCCCCAAGGCGCAAATGCGTGTTGCTATATAAAGCCAATGACTTTAGTTGTCAACGTTCTGAAATGCACATCAATAAACAATAAAAACTTTTACAAGCATAACACTTGTTATTGCTTTAGTTCGTTAAATATATCTTATTATTTTTATGTTATATAAACATTAGTATCAATCCATTACAACGTAACACAGGATAACTGATAAAACTCGAAAAATTAAAATCATTACAATTTATACAAACATGTAAAAAATGCCAATAAGTAATGCAAATAATTAAAAAAAAAGTTTGACAGCTTAGATTCACCATTAATCTTGTTTTAAATCCAAGAGATTTATAGTAAGTAAAGCTACGTATTTAAAAAAATAAACTAAAAATATGCAAATATCATTACTTAGTAATTTTAAAAAAAGTATAACAAAGAAGTTGTAGGACAAAATAATACACAATTCTGTAATAATTTTGCTAATAAAAAGAATAAATCTATTTTTTAAATATTATTTTTAATTACTACAATTAGTAATATTAATAAATATTAAGTTATAATAAAATCCAATTTTTTGTTGTTTTAAAACAGAATCAGAAACAGAATTGAAACAAAATCGATGACTGCTAAATTTAGGAGTAGACATGTGTGATATGACAAATTTGTTAATACATTAGAAAACTAATAAGCACCATACTCTGGTTTTGCATAATAAATAGTGTTACATATACAAAATTTACTAATATTATAATATTTAGTATTTCACAAAATTTTATTTTTTCTTTTAATTTTGTATTCTATTGCTTAAACACTCAAAAAATTAGGTGCACATACAGCTCAACTCAGCAAACAAGAGGAGTAGTTTGTAAGGTAAAATTCCAAAAAAAAGTATTTGGGCGCTTAATTTAAATGTGTATTATTCGATACACATAAATGTGCTGCGTGTTGAATCTCCCTAACAATTTTTTTTGACAAAATCAAAAAGGAACAGATCTATAAACAGTAAACTAAGAATTTGAAAGAAATACTAAAGTGTATGAATGATTTAAATTTTACAAAATTATTGTTTGTTTTAAATGTATTAACGTTTTATATTTGATAGAATAAACAAAAAAAGTTATTTACTTAGCAGTATTAGCAGCACAAATTATTCCTTCAAACAAAATCAAAATTAATTGAATTAGGCTTTGTATCTATCAAAAAATTGTATAACATTTTTGATAATGTATTGAGCCTCAGAATGTTTAATTATTTTCGTAATTTCAGCTATAATACAGAGAAATTTATATTAAGATTACATTTTGTTATAACATTTGGTACTACCTGTATTTCACAAATAAAACAACGAATTAGTTTGCAAAAAAAAACGAATTTTAATATACAAGAGTAACATTGTAACGCAATAAAAGGAATTGTAAAGCTCCACCCACAGGTTCTGTTATAAAATAACACAAACACACACGGAAAATGTCAGCTGTAGACTGTTATAATTTACATTTAACTGTGAATGTACCAACTTAGAATTCTCAAATAAGATTGGGCAAATCATTTATCGCGGCAAAAATTTCAAATTAATTCTTTATTTGACATATTTTCCGACTATCTTGTTTGTCTACTGGAGCTGTGTATTTTAATAAATTTTTAAAAATAATCAAGATGCTGAACGTTCAATAATTTGATTATTTTAATCGTTGTATATAGACGACAGTTGAATGACAACGTTTATTTCACTCACAACAAAATTTAGTTAGAAATTTAAAATTAAAGTTACATTTGATCATCAAGCGTTTAAGCTACAAAAAGCCTCAACATTTATTTATATAAATTCAATAAACTAATTTAAAACATTGCCAAATAAAACCAATGTTTAAAAAATGTGCAGAATAAACATAGTTAAAAAACACAAAAGTAAACGTCGAAGTTTATTCTGTTTGTTTAAAAAATTACGCTGTATTGAGTAAGAAAATGCTTAACAATCAATCATAATAATCGATTTATTGTATGTGCAATAAAGCTGCACATCAAACACTTTTGACAGTATTAGTAATTAATTTAACATCTCGGTTAATGTTAACTTTACTAGTTTTTTGGTATACAAATTTTTTTAAACTTTGTGACTATTTGTATATTCATTTCGATTTATTGTGCCAGCGCCACTCTTGCAGATCATATATAATTATTGCCTGACTAGGATGATCTTGTGTTTCTTTACTATATTTATCGTTAAAAGTCAAGCCGTATTTCTATCCAAAAAAGAATGTTTACTTTGTAGTTTTATAAAACAATAGCTTTTTGACATTTTCCCTATTTTTCCCGTTTTTATTTGCAGAAGAAATAAAACTTTTGTCGCTTAATCCTTGTGTTGAAGGCGATATATGGGCGAACCGACTAAGAATACCGATTAAAAATAACACTAAAGTTTATTAAAAAATCACATAATTCCAGACACGTACGTATGGTGCGTATTACGCAGACTACGTGACTACGCCGCGCTTACACCAAAGCGTATTTTATTTTGTTTTTGAAAAACACGATTGTAAAATCTAAACTACTTGTCCAAACGATGTTATGTAAAAGGCATATTTTATTTACATAAAATTTTTTCGATGATAAGCAAATGTATATTGATAAGAATTTAAAGCTACCTACTTAAATGCCCCGTGATAAATTAATAATAATTTTAAATATAATTTTGAGTCATTTTCTATCAATTTGTGTATTAACTTTTAATTAATTACACTAGTTTACAAATTAAAGTTTTTTTCGCTGGGGTTTGAATTTTTTTAGAAGATGTTGACTAAATATGTTGTAAATTCAAATATGATTTAGATTTTTTTATCACATCCAGATATAGCACAACTTAACAAACAAAAACGTTTTGATCTTTACGAACTTATAACTTTATTCTACTCAATAAAGACAAAATTAATAAGAATTTTATTACAAAAAATATTTAACTACTTGATAGTATTAATGAAATTTAAACGTTTAATTAATAAGACATTTATCTTTTTGTTTGAATTGGCCGTTTAATGGTATTGTTTATGGACAAAACAAACTCACAATTGTCTCTTTTTAAACACAAGTAATGGTCGACCATCATATTTGCATGTTACTTTCCTTGGTACCGCTGTTCTAAGTCTTGATAGAACTGTTCGCCTTCTTCTTCGCTCATTTGTTATAACTAGGAAAAAATTAAAACCGGCATGCAAAATGTGAATTGTGATGTTCATATTACTTTCTAAGTTGTGAAGCTTTTCCAGCATACCTTTAACAGTTTTTTCATAATCATTTGATTTATGATTTTCAAAAAAAATGTTCATTACACTTTTAATAGCAACTCAAGGTTCCATTGCAACAGCAATTATGGTATTTTCAAAGTGATTGTCCATAACCAATTTTCTAATTTAGGGACTATCTTTCAGTTTTGCGTTAGATAAACCAAGAAACTGAAACCAAGATCTATTCTCATTCAATGTTTTTACTAATTGTTTCAATATACCTAATTTAATATGCAATGGAGGTAAAAGTATTTTAGATGATTTTACTAATATTGTGTCTTAGAAACCACTGTTTTTTTGTGGTAATGCAAAAATGTTACTCTATTATTCCATTTGTAAATGAAGCAAGGAATACAAGTGTACCCACCCTGCTGATCTAACAACATACTTTATATTTAAATTTTTTGAACAGGAACTTTACATTGTCATTTTTAAGTGAACTGAACGAACAATTGCACATATGCGAAATTATCTCTGTTGTATATAAAAAAAAACACTTTTTGAACTAGTATTAGAGGAATCTCCATTCACTAGAGACATACGCTGGACAACCTGTGACACTTATTAAACTAAAGATATCGCTAAAATATACGATAGGAGCTTCATGTGAAAAATACTGTTTAAATTATTGTTTACGATTTCTGTACCATACCAAATTCAAAAACTCAGTAGCATACTTTGAAAGGCCTAAGTCTTGTACTTAAATCATTGAGTTCGGATTGAAGGAATTTCTGCGGCATTAAAATATTTTCTAGTTGATAACATTTGTGTGTAGCTCGTAAACATCTGATCCACTGGAAAAAAATCTTTAACAACGCCTACACAAAAGTAACAGTCAACATGTTGAGATAAAAACGTCTTCCTCTACATTATTGAATTATAGTTATTAATATTCTACGTTACTGAATTATAGCTGTTAATACTCCACATTATTGAATTACAGTTATTAATATTCTACGTTACTGAATTATAGTTGTTAATACTCCACATGATTGACTTATAGTTGTTATACCTATCTTATCTTTCACTTATGGTAACGTACCTTTCTCTTTATTGTGGTTACACGAACAGGGTAACAAGGATTACGAACCTAAAAATTCTTTACAAGCTGTCTTGATCGAGGCAGAAGTGTTAATTACAAATGATCTGGCGCCCTTAAATATTATTTACTTGAACCTCCCCTATCTTCGACTGTGTGAGTTGGCCGTGCAAGGTTCGTAAGACCTATAAGCTTGTAAAAAACCGTGGTATAGTTTACAAAAATCTTGCAATTCATGCTTTTGGAACTGTTTTTTATACAAAAAAAATTAATAACTTTAATGTACATCTTTAAGTTCTTTATTTTTTTAATGAATTCATTAATGAAACAGATAAGAACAAAGTGCTAACCCATGTTCTAAATAATTGTTTTGTCGTAGTTTTTAACTAATTTGTTTTAATAAAATTTAAACTGCTAATATGACTTCATTATCTTGGTAACTACTATTACTAATTCTGGCCGTTTTTTAACAGCATATACTAAAAGGAGTGTTACAATGACAAAAATTGTAATGCTGGTAAGTTTGCAACGTAGGAGCGTTACAAATAATGCACAACATAAGTTCTTTATACAATTTTTTTTATTTTGCTTTTATTTATATTATTTGTTAAAAACTCTTTTCATATATTATTGGCTATTATTTTTAGGACCACCATCAGTATTTATTCGTGCGTTGATTCAAACACGATGATGATTGCCTATTAGTATCTTAGTATCTGTTGTTATTAATGTCAACAATTAAATTCGTTTATTATTAAAAATGAAAATGTACCTACCAAAAAAGTTTTAATATCTTTTAAGCAAATAAATAACTATAAAAATGGCAGATATCATTTCATTGTAACTTAATTTTAATTAATATTTTAAGAAACCCATTATGAGTTTAATAAAAACAAATAACACGTTTAATTATGTCTCTTTACTGATAAAAATTAATTGTCGTTAATTTAAAATAATAATGCAATTTAAAAAAACATGAACCCAGATTGGGATTTGAACCTTCGTACGTAGCGGCTATTACTGCAGTCGTACTCTCTCTCAACTCTCAACATGTATATTAATTAATATGAGTATTGACAAAGTAAATACAGACTAATAAGTAAATATATACTCATGTGTATATTTTGATCTTTCCAGAAATTCCTACTTTTTAGTATTTGTTTCATATTAGTTGTGAATATCTGGATTATTTAACCCAACGATAAGAATTAAAAAGAATTAAAAATTTATGTAACATTTGTACCTTTTTTATTTATTTCAGGAAAATAGTCAAAAACCTGTGTTCTTAGTTGTAGTTACCAATAGGCAAAACATCAACAAAACATTAACAAAACATCAAAAACAGAACAAAAGAAATAATAATAATTGCGTTTACTGGTTAAATATAAGTAGTTCTTGGTACGGCAGTTTATGTTTGATTGTAAAAGGTGCATTGTGCAGTCTAATTTTTGTAATGTCTTTTAATAGTGGGTTAATAGAAGTTTGAGTTTCATAAAATTTTTGTAACAATTTTAGTACATAATCTCGAATAGGTTCTAAATCAGTTTGAGTGTGCATTTCTGTAATTTTTGCATACCGGTCTTTGTTTAGCATTAGTCTGAGGCACTTATTTTGGAAAACTTGTAATTGTTTTAAGTTTGTTTTGGATGCACTACACCATACAGGCGCAGCATAAGTAAGTATGGGTCTTAAGACCGTTTTGTACAATAGTAATTTATTGTTTTCATTTAATGAACTATTTTTTGACATCAACGCGTAGATTTGTTTTAGTACACCGTATGCTCTATTTGTTGTTAATTTTAAGTGCTTTTGATATGTCAGTTTAGAATCTAGAGTAACACCCAAGTATTTGACATTGTTTTTTACAGAGATTATTTCATTTTCAAATTTTAATGGCGTAAGTATTTTATTGTTGGTAAATTTTAGTGAGAATATTATGGATTCGGTTTTGTCAGTATTTAATTCAATTTTCCAAAAGCCAATTTAGTTTTCGGGAATGATGGTATGTCGTTCATGAAAAGGTTAAATAACTGTGGTCCCAGTACAGATCCTTGCGGAACGCCAGCTGTAATTAATTTATTCTGTGATCGAGCGTTATTTATCGATACGTAAAAGTATCTGTCTGTCATGTATGATTTTATAAGCTTGATTATGTTGTACGAAAAATTTTGTTTTATTAGTTTATACATTAAGCCGTCTGTCCAAACCGTGTCAAATGCTTTTTGAATGTCTAATAATGTCATTGCTGTCACGTTTTGTTTATTGAATTGTATTTTATATCTGGTAATTTGTTGAACGGTATTATGTTTTTCTCTAAACCCAAATTGAAAATCCTTAATTAGCTTGTGTTTTCGTATATGTTTTTGCATTATTTCAAGTATAATTTTTTCGGCTACTTTACTTAACGTGTTTAGTAGGCTGATGGGTCTATAACTTGATGGTATAGTTCTATCTTTAGCCGTCTTTAATAAAGGAATTACGTTGGCAATTTTCCAAAATTTTGGATAATATGAGTGTTTAATTATCGCGTTGACTATATAAGTTAATTGAACCAAAGCTTTTCGAGAAAAGTTTTTCAAAACGATGTTTTGTATATTATCGGAACCGGGTGCTTTAAAGTTTCCAAATGTTTTAATAATTTCAAAAATTTTTCTAGGAGTTGTAATATATTTTTTCCACTCGTATCGATATGTAGAATTAATAAATGTGTTTACTTCCAGTTTAATTTTAGTTTGATTTTCCGAAAGATTATCTAACCCTATGTCATGAACAGTTTGAAATTGGTCAGAGATCATACTGCATTTGTCTTTGTCCGTAAATACGTTAAGACCATTGTTGTTAAAGTGGGTATAGGATCGTACCGTCTTTAAAGTTGTTTAGTAAGTTTCCATAATGAGTTGTCGTTTGGTCTTAAAGATTCTAATTTTGTTCTCCATTTGTTGTTTTTGTAATTGTTTATTTCTTGTCTAATCTGTCTTGTGAGTACGTTTAGTCTTAGTTTTTGTTTTTGTAATCGTGTACGTTGCCATTGAGGTCGAATTCGGTTTCTGCTTTTTATTAACTGTATTATTTCGTCAAGTAATTTAGTAAAAAGTTGTTTGTTTGTCTTCTTGGGTATTATCTAATTTATTGTCTTTTGAATGTTATCTGTTAAAATTTCTACTTGTCTATCTAAAGAATCAACGTTAGGTATACCATTGCCTAGCGTGATGTGTTCATCTAACAATTTTTTAAACTCTTTCCAATTTACATTTGAGTAGTCATAGAATTTTTTCGAGTTTGTTTTCTAAAGTTTGTCCTTTTAAAGTATAGAATATGAGGTAATGGTCTGAATTTAATTCGTTTAAAGCAGTAATGTCTAATAAATTTTTTACGTTTTTGTTTAAACCAATGTCTATTGTCGTAGATGTCCCGTTATTTAATGGGTGATGTGTACTTTGATTTGGATATACGACAATTGTGTTGGTGTTGACCATGTACTGAAACAAAGTATTTCCATTTCGATTATTTCGATGACAATTCCACGTTGAGTGCCTCGCATTAAAATCCCCGACTATTAAAACTTTATTACCCACACGTTGTAATTTGGACAAGTCTTGTTCAGTAAAGTTATTTAGCGGTCTGTTGTAAACTCCAATTATACAAGTACCGTCTGTCAGTTTTAGTCCAATGTTTTCTAACGAACAATTTTGAATAGTTGTAATAGTAACAAAAGGTACGCCTTGTCTAACAAGTATAAGTACACCTCCATGTCTTTCACCGACTCTATCACGTCGTAAGCAGTGATAGTGTTTAAATTTGATGTTAATGTTTGGTGTCAAATGGGTTTCTAAAATTACAAAGATATGCACATTCATTCTTGTTAAATAGTCAATTACTTCTCCTTGTCTGTCAGTAAAGCCGTTCGCGTTCCAACTACTTATATTCAACTTAGTCATCTAATTCTTGACAAAAATTAAAAAATAATTCAAATTTTTCGATACCTGTTTTGGCATTCTGTAATTTCAAATTTAAATTTTTTACTAATGACAGCATTTTTTTGACGTCTATTAATTTATTCAAATTTTGGAATTCCGAAATTAGTTCATTGAACTCGTTGGTTGCGAAATTAGATTTTTTACTTTCAATATTTTGGGTATTTACCTGTCTATCGGTAACATTTGAATATTGAGTCCAAGCAGGAATTTTTGGAAGTGGTGCTGGTTTTAATTTTGGAAAGTTTGTTATCGTATTTTCAGGAACACTAGTAGTAATTTTGTCGAATGAAGATCTAAGTTGTCTTTCATTTAACCATCTAATTCGGGACTGATATACTTCACATATCGTAGCATTTGCTGGATGATCGCCTTCACAATTTACACTCTTTAGTTAGATGTCCTTCTGCACATTTTAGACATTTGGGATTGACTCTGCAGTTGTTGATCGAGTGCCCCCATTCTTGGCATCTATGACATTGTGTAATATGTTTTCTGTTAACATAGGTTTCCCATTTTATCCTAGTGCTACACACGTAACGAACACTTTTTACTAATGAATTTAGTTTCACATCAACGCTTGTAACAACCATATATAACGGAGCGTAATCTGTTCGCATCTTGTTACATTTCACTACTTCTATTTGGTGTCGTAGCATATCTTTTTTTATTTCTACTTCCGTAACATCGTCTCCTTGAATACCCCTTAATACAAAAGCGTGGGTTTTGATGGATCTGTCGGTGTACGTATGATATTCCATCTGATTATCAAGACTATCAAGTAGAGCCTTATAGTCTTGCATATTGTCCGTAAAAATATTAATACGATTTTTAGTGTATTTTAAATAAAAATTTCCAGTTATTGTAGATCTAATACTGCCAACTAAATCTTTGTGGCTCATATAATAGCATCTTATACTATTGGAGGTGGTTTGATGATTTTTGTATTGGTAGATGGTACTTTTTCGCTTTCCATGACTTCTTCCTGAACATCTTGTAATTCATTAAATTTATTATAAGATTCAAACGTTTTTTGCTTAAGTTGTTTCTTAATTACTGGTTGGTCCATACTGGTTTCAGAGCCAATTTTTTGTTTTTCTGTAGATTTGACACATTTTTTAAACATGACAGTAATAAATTTGGTACTTCACATTTTTTGAAATTGTTATTTAAAATGTTTTTAGAAAAAAATAACTAAACACTTTTATCAAATACTATATGTATTTACTGTTTTCATCAAAAATTTTAATTAATTAACTACACAAACTTTGAAATTAGCACAATTAATGGAGCGCTTACGTAAACCGACTATGATTGATGTCACTAGACCAAAGTGATTATTACTGGTACGTTCTTTACATTTGCTCTGTAGACTAAGTTGTTTACCATACGATACATTTTTGAAAATATTTTTTATATTTGTTATTAAATTTTGAAAATTATTTTGCAAAACGTTTTCTGGTACACATTATCTAATGTTCTGATATTGAATATATCTTAAAAACACTTTGAGGACAGATAAATAGCAATTTTCAAATTTCTCATGTTAATCTGTATGCTTTAGAATTTCCGGGACACACGGTATATTACACACACGCAATTACACAAACTTGCAATTTGAAACAGTGTTTTTCGAACAAACACTTTCACAAAGTAATTATTGTATATGCAAAATAAAAAACTAATTTTAAACTTGTTCAAAACTTAAACTTCTTCAAACTTTAAATTAGCTTTAATAATAAGATAACGATAAAATTCGATTTAACTTACTGTTAAGATAAGTTATAATTTATTGTTTAATTTAGCTATGTAAGTACTGCTTTATTGAAAGACTGATGCTAACCCTAAATGCCACTTGTGTTAATAAACTCATGCTACGGTTGTATTCCTTATTTGTATTATTGAAAAAATATGAACAAATACGATAACATAAATAATAAATAGAAACATTTTTTACCACAATACATAAAGCAAAACAAAGATATAACTTTATGTTGCTTTGTGATAAATATACGTTAAAAACATCAGTTATTTTATAAAGATAGAAGTAATCGTTTAACAACGCATAAAAATTCACAATTTGTGCTTCATAAAAACAGCGTACATATATTTAGTAAACTTTATTATAAATATTGTTTTTTCTAATAATATCAACACTAAAATGCTAAAATTAAAAAAATAACTACAAAGTTAACTTAAAACAACAAAATTTTAATATAGCGACTGATGAAAAAAGTTTTTTATATACATTGTAACGAACATATTGTTTTTAGGATAATGTAATCAAAGATAGCATTACAACAATTTTTCATAAAAACCAAAACAAGATAAACAATCTAACAAATTACCACCAACGCAATGGTAAATAATTTTGACGATACTGTAAGTATAATACAAACAACAAAAAATAAAAGCATGTCAGATTATGAAAAGAATTGTGCCTTAACAACAACCTAAAGTAAATCACACTTTTAGAAAAACGTAGTAAGATTTTTGCACTGTTTTCTTCTTTGTTTGTATTATTATTTTAAATTAGAACATTTTCCATTTTATGAGATTAAAAATGGTTGGATTGGCATAAATTTAATATTATGTAAGTGTAAAATGTGTTGCTATTCTTAATATTAGCATTAGCAGGTAGTAGGAATATTAAAACAATTTTTTTTACAAATTTAATTTTTTTTACTTGCATTCACCTTTGATACATGTTTTAACTTTCCTCTTTAAACTTTGAATTCTTATATACTGTATTTCTTAAACGTCCGAAAAGGTAAAAAAGGATTGTAGACGACATAATCCTTGATTTATCACACTTTTATTGTAGAATTGTTGAATAAATTCAATTGTAGCTTGAGTGATATGAACGCTTGCATTGTATTGCTGAAAGTATCCAAATTTGAGTTCGCTGTCATATGACTACTTAAAAATTAACTGACAATATCAATATAACGTTTTGCGATTACACAAATGTAAGAAAATATTTAAAAAAAATTAAACCAATTATCCTTCTCTTTAACATTGCAACCCATACACCACTACAAAAATATGTAGATTTTTGATGGTTCAAGTACAATACACTCAAATAAAACCATGCTTCGTTTATAAAAAAAAATTTAATTTAACAGGTGTGGTTATCTAAATCTAGACTATACTAAATTCACGACATTGTAAACGCCGGAAGAAATTTTTAATAAACTGTAACTTGTTATTCTTTAATGCTTTGTGGCAAATTTCTACTGACAATTCTAAAAATTGAATGCTTATAAATAAAAAATTGAAGTTAAAATGAGTTCATACCTATTCCCGCAGATAATTTTGCTATTGATTTATGAATTTGTTCCATGCAATTGCGAAAATATTTGACGACAGATGCAATGTTTTGTTCAAAAATAAACATTGTGAAATGCTATTAATATAAAATTATAAAAATTAGATAAACTAAAAATCACAGTTGCTATTTAGTAATTAACCACAAAACAACAAATACTGTTGAATAGTTACGATAATAATAGTTTTAAAATATGAAAACAAAAAATGAAGAACACAACAAAAAATCTATGTGACGTTTGATGTAAACCAAACATCAGCATTATCTTTTAAGAATGTTACTATATGGTAAAACTATCTACTTAAAAACTATGTTGATGTAAGAGTCATGAGTCACGATAGAAATGGGTTTTAATAAAGTTCCTATATAATCGCTTTAGATATATAAGAAGCAATCACATAATCAATAATCAAACATTGAAAAAAAATTATCTATAAATTGTTGTTAAATGTTAAAATGTTGTATATCATTTTTACATAACACAACATTAAACTGGCAACAGACAATTCTCGTTCGCGTTTGCCTTTCAACTGCTCAATGCTCACGGACATTTTACAAAAAAAAACAAAATTTTAAAATGTTTTTCATATAATCGGCAGCAGTATACAAGTCCGTTTTGATTAGGTGTTTTGCTAATAAAACCATAAAAGGGAAAAGACAATTTTGATGACGGATTTTTCGATGAAGTATTTGAACATTGACAACACTTATCAGTAACAACTTATAAAAAACTTTTTTACACTATTTGTTTGATTTTTGTTTATGTTATTCAAATCTTTTAACTGATCTAACAGGAGTATTTCACCTGTAAACTTGTTGAGACAACTTCAGGACAAACAACGCTAATTTTAGATTCTCTAAGATCAGTTTTACGACAATAACTACTTACACCTGAACTGGAAAGCAAACGGCCAACGACCAACCTAGGAAGAAGTGAGTGTTTTGGGAAGACACAGCAAAGCATACTGGCTGTAATGACAATACAGTTAGAATTTTATCCAATACTCGAAGGTTTTGACATCTTTAATGAAAGTGACACGACGTCATCATGAACATTTTCCCAATAAATAAACCAATTTTACTATCTCCACATTGATGGAACACGTGTGGATGTCCAGAAAGCACCTAATAAAGACTTTCACAAAATTACTAAAAGTACTACGCCCAATATTCGCATGTATGCGTGTAAATAATTAGAAATAAAAGCCTCGTTGGGCGCACATACCGTTAGTTGATATCGGACCTATATCACCGTCACCGGATAGATGATTTTTCTTTCATCAAACTACGATGTCAAACCTTGTCGACTTGATAGCACTTCTCCCCAATGTAGCGAAAATTGTGCGTTCTGAGAAAAAAATTTATACGATACAAACATTGTAACGTTTTCGGTACTGTTATTATTCCATTTTAAATTATCTGTATTAATTTAAAAAATCGTCTGAAAATCTTTCTTTATTTATAATTTTGTGTAGTCGCTGCTTTTATAGGCCGAAATCAGCCTTGAAATGCATTTGGTACTTAGAGTTTGGGTGGTACGCTTGTGTGACTAAGTCATATAACTTTTATTTTACCTTATATCTACATCTTTATTTAAAAAGTTTGTGTTAATAATACCGGTATGTCTTTAATTTATATTTTGTTGCATCTATCTAATTTCCCGCTTTTAATTGTTTTAGACTTTTTTTAATGTACCGAATTTATCTTTACCGAGATTGTCGTTACATTCATAATTTAAATGGATTTGGTATCAATAAGACATAAATACCAATGATCCAAATTGATTTTCTTAAAGAAAATACTTTTGTCATCGATTCTTGATGGGAAATTTTCCAAGGTTAAAACTGTTGCGTCGCATTCCATTGAATGACATCATTATCAACCTGAAATTTGATCCATATGCGTCAGTTACATATACCTACATCTTTTCGTCAATTAAAAATTTGACTTTACATTTGAATCTAACTTATTAGATATTAAAAATTAATATTCTCTAATTAAATTTTTGTGATTCGGGAGACAGATACACCTTGGTTGCATTTGGTTACTTTACGAAATGGACAAAGGTTTACGCCATATATAATTAAGAAGCAGTTACAGTCGCAGGCGTTTTGGTGAAAGCGTTTTTCTGCCGGTTAACAGTTCAGTTGGAATTACATTTCAACTGAAACCACAACTCTCTGTCTCAAAAGTCCGCCGACTGTTAGAAAATAAGAAATCTAGGACGACGACTCTTCATCCTCAATCTGATGGCATGGTTGAACGGATAAATCAAACAATGAAAAACTAAGCAATGTCCGAACATTGGGATCAGTACTTGCACCTCTTCGTCATGGCATACTGATTATCTGTTCACAAAAGCACAGACCAAACACCATCCTGTGTCATCCTTGGTTACAAAATACGAACTCCAATTTGGACAAAAAGCGAAAGAAAAAATTGCTGAAGAAGACTACGTCAGCAAGTTGATGAAAAGGCTAGACAAGGCGCATAAGGCTGTTTGGAAAAACAAGCAAGTTGCCAGCAACAGAATATAGACTAGATATGACGTCAAAGCACAAATTGGTGGATTTTAACTGTGGTTATCTAAGCCTTAAAGAAAACGTGGTTTGTCGCCAAAGCTGCAGCAGCAATAGAAAAGCACTTATGAAGTTCTGCAGCGTATTAATGACCTCGTATACCGTATTCAAAAACCACCCAGAAGCAAGTCAAAAGTGGTTCACATGGATCGTCTAGTCTCGTTTGGTGGCGATAACAATCAAATCGATGGAGTGGAGTTTGATTAGTATATGAGCATGTACGGGAGTTTTGGAAAGGTTGGGTTCGACGTTACAGGCGAGGTGCAACAAAACCTCTTCCAAACACAAGAAGATTACGCTATTGCACATTGCGTAAGCAAAAATTTTGAGATGTCCAAAAGAGTTGTAGTAATATTTAACAAAAATTTTGGATATCTAGATGAACGACGAAGACAACAACCGGCTATTTTCTATTCATTTTCTATCTGATCACCAAAAAGTACTCACGTGCAACACCGTTATACAAAAATCTCTGAAGAACATTATAGTATTTCAAAAAAGAAATAGAGTTTCACAACCTTAAGAAAGTAACTACCCAGTTGCAGCTTACATCAACTGGATTGGAAGAAAAAAAATATGTTAGAGTTCGTCTTCCGAAGAACAGACGTGTTGGTCTACAGTTACCATCTTAGTAGAACATCGGGTCAGAAAAAGTTAATTGACTGCTACTTTTATGTTCAAAGAAGTTGCTGAAATGAAGAGAGCTGCCGCTAACGCCAAAACCCTTTCTATCGGTGCCGAGTCCAGTTTCCTGTTCTGCGACAGAACAGTCTTGAGAAGGGAGCAGTGAAACGTATAGAAACTTTGAAATTATTTAAGATCATTCGAGGTAATTACCAAAAAGGATGTTCTCGAACCAATGTAGACAAAAAATTGCTTATCTGCAAACAGTGTTTATAAATATCGAGTGAGAGTGATATATAAATTACTTGTAAGTTGTTTTTCTTAGATTCTTTTCGTTAGATTCTATTAGTGTTAAAAATTAGTTATATTTAAAACAATCATATCTAAATTGCGTGTAAATAGTTAGCTTTAAATAAATTAGTGTTAAAATTCTGTGCAGTATTATACATCAATATTTAACAAACATCACTAAAAAATAATATACTGAAAAAGGTTTCTATGAACATAGTCTATACTAAAATTAAAACGTTTTCCGGGCTTGGACCGTGCTGATGTTGTAACCGAAGTTACCAACGTTTTGCCTACTTACGTAATCGTATCAACTTGTAAACTAAGTCCGATTCTAAACTTTATATAATAACTTTTACCTATTGTTTACTTCTTTAAGTTTTGAATTTTGTTTTACACATTTTATAAACGCATAATAGATCCTCTCTCTTCCTTTAAAGCTGTAGTTTTCTGTTTCTTGCAAGTTTGTGTGGTCTAAAAGCTGTTTAGGTGTTCGTATGATGTGTATTTTTAAGTTTTTGCTTATAATACCCATTTCTGCTTCAAATAGTGCGTTATGAATACTTTATCTGCAAAAAATTGCATCTTTGCGTTTTCTAGACCTCTGAATTTTTTGTCAACCGTTTTGCCAATATAGTCATTTATCTCCTTATTTTTTCCTAACTACTTGTAGGACCTTGTCTGATTTAACGCAAAACATTGTTTTTGGTTTTGTTACATATACATTTGGATCAATATTTTGTGTTGTGCTTCTTTTTTTTCAATTTATTGCAACGGGACACGCTAGTGGTCTGAACGCACGTCAAAAATGACAATTGAAATATACATACAGGAAAAAAAATGTTTTCAGTTCAAAAAGGAAGAACAAAAAAAATTATGTATGTTTGTTTTACATAAGGACAAAAACTTTTATGAACAAAGTCTTAAGAAATAATATTATGAGTATTAAAAATACATGCAAATTAGACCCTAAATATAATTTGAATTGAGTAAAAACATACAAATTAAAACAATTAAATTCCATATTCTATACTATTCTATAATATATGACAACATACAGAAAAGTAACAAACAAAAACGTTCTAAAAAATTACGGAGTACAATGTTTAAACAATAAGTATTAGATGACCCGGTAAACTTTGTATTGTAACGTTTCCGTTACTGTTATTATTTGATTTTAAATTATCTGTATTAGTTAACTAAATGTAAACCTTCCTTTTATTTTTATTTTGTGGAGTTGCTACTTTTTAAGGCGTTGTCGCTTTGAGATTCATTCAGTACTCAGCGCTCGACGAGAACGCATGTGGTACTTTGAAGCCATGTAATTTCTTTATCTTAACTTATATCTACAATATCTTTATTTAAAAAGTCTGTGTTAATAATACAGGTATGTCTTTCGTTTCTATTTTGTTGAGTTTATCTAATTCCCAGTTTTTATTTGTTTTTTTTTGTGGTACCGATTTTATCTTTAACGAAATTATCATTATCTTAATAATTCGAATGGGTTTGGTATATGAATAATACAATAAATGCCAATGATCCGAATTGATTTTCGTAAAGAAAATACACCTTGATCATCGTTTTTTAAGGGAAATTTCCCAAGGCTATCCGCCAGTTTCAACGTTAGACGACATCAACTCTGCATTCCATTGGAAATTTGATCCGTATGCGTGAGTTACTTTTATCTCTACGTTTCTTTTCGTCGATTAAAAACTGCTTTACCAACAAACTTGGGTTTTCTTCTTGCGAAATAACTTACATTTTAACGTAATTTATTAAATACTAAATAATAAAATTTCTCTAATTAATATCAAAATTACATTTGCATACTGCAAATATTTAAAGTAACTTAATTAAAATTGTTTTCTTACTATATGTAAAGAAATACCGGTATTCTCTTAATTTTAAGTTTAATCAATTAAATGATAAAAATTTATATTCTTAGTTTTAAGTAACTGAATTTTACTTTATATTATTGTTTTGTTTTTGAATATAGGATTATAAATCTTTTGAGATTGAATCAATGAATTATTCTTGGTTAACTTTTATTGCAGATAAGACTTTAATAGTTTAGTCTTAAATTCAAACTATTTGGCATCCCTGACTTCAGAAGTTAATTGACCAATTTTGACAATTTTTCTAATTGTTTGATTGATTTCTTACATCGTTTGTTAGCGCGCTCTTTGCTTATCTAAATTACCTGAGTTGCGCTACAGTATTACCTACAATTTATTTGATTATAACTTTTAATCAACGATTATCAATTTTAATCAACCTTCCAACATTCATTAAGATCAATAATACATCGTGTACGGTTGAATTACAACTAGACGTGATTTGATTGCGGTCATCGCAAAAACCAGACGCATTTGGAATAGCAGCCGCTTAAAATCGAATGGCAAATCCGTTGGAACAATTGGGATACTCAAAATCAAAACTCTTATTTATATTTTCCCTTGATAATTGTTGCTTTGATGACGTTATTCATTAGCTTTTTTACAACCAGTCTTGTTTGATTGCACAATGGAAGTTGATTAATGTTACGCAATATGATGATAATTTGGCTTACTTTTAATTATAAATTGTGAGGTGGCAGTTCAGGTAAATCCAGAATGAAATTTTGAATGGCCGCGTTGAATTCATAGACATCTTTGTTTTTTTTCCGCCAATATTGCTCCTCTGCTCCGTTAATTATGCTTTTGAATTGCTGCGCTACGCCCGGAAATACACGCTGGTTGAGCTACTCCTTTGATTCTGTCAACTGACACAAATTTGTGGGTAATGTGATGATTTAGATCGAGATGTCAACTGCAACTTTCACATTACCAGTACCCAACAATTGCTTCGAAAACTAATCTGCACTTTGATCTTGTTGCAAAAACACTCGCATGTAAGGAGTGTTTTCACACGCTTACATAAATTTGTTGCTGTAAACATGCTTTTAGTTCAAAAGCCACAGTTGATCGGGGAATAACTAGAAGAATCAGACGAAAAGTACCGGACAACAGAATTATGGTTCCACCAGAAATGTTCTGGTTGTCACGAAGATCTTTCAAAATTCTGCCCAGCGCTTCCAGTGACCTTTTGTGAGCCTTAGTGCATTCGACCCAAACTATCAATTTGTAAGCTTTAAAATTTTAGCCAGCGTAGTTTTTGGCGATGTTGTTTCGTTAATTCGCATGTTCAGTAGCAACTTAAAGATAGAATGTGCAATTTGTCCGCTTTCTAATAAGTTGCTGTTACTTCAGATAAAACCAATCCTTGCCAAAAACAATAAAATTAAGAACATTTTATCAGTCTTTCCGGGAGCATCCAGGAAGTAAATTCCACCAGCTCCATTGTTTAAAAAAATGAAAATAAGTTTTCAAAAACATTGCATCTACCATGTAGGGTTTTATAACTTTGTTATTTGGTAAACTTTGTTAATCAATTCAAACGAAACTATATTTTCAACAAACTGGGGTCTGTCAGAACACTTTCAGTTCGGCATCTAGTTTAGAATGTATACATAATTTGCATTTAGCAAAATTAACATTTCTATTACTCAATTTCAAATAATTAAAAACATTTTTTTTGATTGATTGATTTTAATGGTCAACAACTACAAATATGTAAACAGGAATAAGCATTAAAATTTTGACAAAAATAAAAACCAATTTTTAATTTTATTTACTTATTTTGCATTTGTAAACAAGTGACTATAGTTTTTTTAAAAACTTTTATAGTCGCGAGTACATTATATTTTTTATCATTATTCATAATACTTTTGCATCAGTTGTCTTGTGTTTTTTTAAGTTTATAGCATAAAGTATGTGAAATTTTACTAAAAATTTTAAAACTGTTCATGTTTAGTACAGTGCACACCGCTTAATAGAATTACGTTGGGACAGAAAAAAACAAATAAATACTTATTGCACTCATGCAAAATAGATTATTGTTGTTGTATAGCAGCAAACCTTAGAAAAAAATTGATAACATAAAACCGAAATTATGATTACTATAAACGGTGTTTTTTCTATGTAGTAGCACACATCCGGCCCGTTCTATAATAAAGTGAGCGTATAGTAAAGCAAGAAAAAATACCAAAAAAGGTGACATAAAAGGCATATTAAACCTGCCAAAAAGGCACAAAAATCTATTAAAATTTACAGTTTATTTTTTTGTTTTACAATGTTTATTTGGTGCTATTATTTTCCCAAGTACAAATCAAATATTTTTAAATATTTTGACCAAGAAGCTGTTGCCTTTATCATTTAAAATATTTAATAGTAGGAAAAAGTTTTTTCGACATCACAAGATGTTAGTGGAGCAAATTTTAATGCCGATGTTTTTGTTATTGTTAAAGATATTTTCTGTTGATGCTTCATGACCTCCCCTTTTTGAATTTCAGTCAGTTGTTTAAAGAGGTCAAAGGTGAGGTTTTTTGATGTAACGAAATCCAATTTTTGATTAATTTTTCTTCTTATAGTTCTTGGACATGTTCTTATAATTGCTCTTATTCTTTCGAATGTAGCGAAAGATTCGGTCATTGCGGTTTCGCTTTTTTCTAGCTTCTTTAATTCGTCAGGAATGCCGGAAAAGTGTGTTTTTATAAAAACTAGTCCTCTCTTAACAGCGTCATCATTAAAAGCTTTTTGAGATTTAGCAATTGCTGCAGAGACCGTCTCGTCAAATAATTCAACCACCTAAAGTAAGACAATTCAATTAATGTATAAGACAATGTCAAATTATAGTATGAACCTTTACCTCTTTAATTTTTTGAAAATGTGTGGTATAAAAAATGCAAGCAGATAACCTTGTTCCCCATCTTGTTATGATAGGTTCTGGTGGAAGTTTAACATCTGGAAGTTTTTCTTTATAGACCCTTGCCCGTAATTATGCTTTTAAAAAGACCTGAAATGAAATGAAAGATCTAATAATCAAAAAGAGAATCTAATATGTTAGAGATTTTTACAGAAATTAAGTTGTTTACTATTGCAAACTCGTCTCTAATGAATTCACACACCCTATGTATTCCATGTGATAGACAAGTTAAATGTTTCAAATTCGGATAAAATATTTCTAATGCCTGAGCGGATTTGATCATATAAGGTACTGCATCGGTTACGAATAAGAGAACCTTTTCTTTTTTTACACCATTGGGATACAGAAGTCCTACAAACATAAAATTATATAATTGTAATTAATAGATTGGATTATATTAATCAATCATTAAAAAAAAACTTACGTAAACAATCATCGTAAAAATTTGCAACTGTTTTGTGATTGGTCTGTGGAATTTCTTTGGATGCTAGCAAATGAGCTTTTCCTGGTACTAGTTCAGACAATTTCTCAACTACAAAATTTGCTATATGTAGACCTCTCCAGTCGGTTGTTTCATCAACCGAAGTCCAAATGTAATGGACCCAATGTCATTCCTTATTGTCTGTATTTTCTATAAAAGGTAAACCAGCATTTAAAAAACTATTAATACTTTAATTAAACTGCTTACCGATTGTAACATATGTCTAAATAATTTTGTCTCAAAGTTGATTCATCTGGAACAACTTGTTCGGTGTATTTTTTGAGGAAATTGCGAAAATTGATGTTATCAAGTTTTTAAGAGGAATTTGAGCCGACACCAATGGTTTGCTCAAATCTAGAGCAAAAGTTGTTTTTGATGGGCCAGGTTTATTCTGTTGATCTTCTATAACGTTTTTTAACAGTGGTTGTTTCATAGTTTTTTTAATATTTTTTAAATGTAAACCACTACCTAAATGTTGTTCTACTTGGTACTTTTTAGTAGCACCGATCTAAAATAATACATATACTAGTAATTAAAAGCATTTCAATTGGGATAATACAAACTTACTGATTTTGAACAAATTTGACAAAAAAGGTTTTTTCCATCGGTTGTTAAATTATTGTCCAATTTACTCCACTTGTAATAATTTTCAAATTTTGATTGTTTATTAGGTGGCATTTTTTAAAACTTACTCACAGCACAACAGCAATAGACTATCACAGTGTGACAATATCACAGGTATTTATAACAAACAAAGAATATTTTAGTCATGTTTCAGTCATTAAAGGAATCCCACCGGACAGAATTAAAATTATTTGCTTGCTTTACTTAGGTACTAAATAGACTTATCAAATATAGTTCGTTCCGAAATCCTTCCGTTTTTGTAAATAGTGTTCTGTTAAGCCTGTCATTGTACACATAATCCTAGTATAAATTCTTACAATAGTTTTTCTCTGTAAGCGGTTTTTGTATTCAATGTTTTCCGGAAACCATTGTTTAACGAAACATGAAAATTTCTGTCGTTATTTATAGGTTCGTGATAAGACCTTTTGAGCAAAAAATGTTAATTAAATTATCTTACGTAATTTAAGTAAAATTCTGTAATGCGTTATTGTCATCTACCTATTAAAACACTGTTTACAAAAAATTTTTAAAGTTTATATGTAAAAAAGCAATATAAAATAATACTCTTTAAAAAAGCAAAAAAGACAAAAAGTTACACAAAAAGGCAAAATAAGCATGCTCCAGGTATTTGCCTGACTGTCCGCTCTTTAATGATAACATTACCCGTCTGATAACATTAACCGTGATTCCAATAAGCGGCGTGCACTGTATAATAAATAACTTTAATAATAGAGAAAGTTATTTTTTGCACTCTTTCTTATACCGGAAACGCACTCATTGCAAGTCATTCGTTATTTAAACTGTAACTCTGTATTTCAAATACTCAACAAAATCAAAATTTTTAAAATCAAAAATGTTTTTTTTTATTTTTAAGTTGAATTTCTAGAAACAAAGTAACTTATCAAAAATAGTATTTGATGATGGTTTCATTAACTTTACATTTATTCTCAGAAATAATTGACTTTTTGAACTTTTGACTTTATAAAGTAAAACGATAAATTTTAATCTACATAGTACTTATAGCGAAGGCTTCCACGGCCGGAATCTATACTAACATTAGAATGTCTTCCGGGTTTGGGCCGTGTCATAGTTGCAACCGAAGCTGCCAACGTTTCGCCCACTTTCGTAAGGGGCTTCTTCAGGGCGTGAGATAAATCGCAAAACTCAAACAAGCAATCGAAATCTAACTAAGAACTTCTCAAAAGTTAGGTTATCCACTTGTAAAACAAGCCATAACCTAAACTATGAAAAGGTAAGAAAGAAAACGATAACCTGAAAAAGCAAACGAAAATCTAACAAAGAACCACTACCGAGTTAGGTAATCAACTTGGAACCAAGCCAGATTCTAAACTCCGTAGAAGAAGAATATAACCTAACTTTTGAGAAGTTCTTAGTTAGATTTCGATTGCTTGTTTGAGTTTTGCGATTTATCTCACGCCCTGATGAAGCCCCTTACGAAAGTGGGCAAAACGTTGGCAGCTTCGGTTGCAACTATGACACGGCCCAAACCCGGAAGACATTCTAATGTTAGTATACATAGTACTTATTTATAAGAACCAATTGTATATGTATTATTTAAGTAACTCTAAAATTTGGTGTTTAAAATTGTAACACATCAGAAATAACAAAGCTAAATTTAATTTTTAACGGTGGTCTGCAATACCAAAGATTATTTAAAATTTACGCATGACACAAATAACGATTGACACATTATATAGTGTAAATATATTTAAAATATGTAGAATTATAATTTTAAAACCAAATGAATATTTGACGACAATTGTAACACAGTGTTTGATGAAGCAATAAAATATTATTATATTGCAGAGCTTGAGGAATTTTAAAAAAATACGAAGTTTGTAGAGAATAATTATTTAAAGAAAATATTAATTGTAATATTGCTTGTGTAGTAAGACAAAAGTACAGCTAGTACACGACATAAAAAAAAGACGTGTTAGTTCTGATTGATCTCACACGGTTTAATTTTTATACAAATTCTGATATTTATTATTTTATTATATTTTCAAACTGCAAGTTAGAACAAATACGGATTATATACTTTTTAGTATAGATGACTTACAGATATAAATAAGATTTCTTATTTAATACTTTTCAAATTTTTTTCACATATTTAAAGCTGTGTTCTACACTTTTACTATTAATCTTTAAATAAAAGAAAAAACGTTGTATAAAAAATTTGTATTAATAATATTTAGGTTTTATCGAATTTAAAGTAGTTTGCGATTTTTCTTTAAATTAAAATTCTTACATATCAAGCGCATAGTGCTCCAATTTAAAACAAAGGAAAAGCAAATTAAAAATATATTTATATAGGACAAATGTAACAATAATATTAACAATCATTGTAATATATTTAAATTTATTTTTTGACGTTTTAGTAGTACAAATGCAAAATTATACAATATGATCACAGTTATAAATACAATTTAATTTTGATAAAATTTATTTTAATGTTTCATATATTTCAAAAGAATATAAGGGGTGCCAAGTTCGTACGATTTTTCCCTTGGGAAATAGATGTGCCAATCAAATTAACTCTCAATAAAGTGCCTACAATCTTTGTAACTTGTGCGTGCCACCACAGTTTATTTACCGTTCCCTTTAGACTTATTCTTCAAGTACTTATAAATTTTCTTAATTTACTTGCTAGTCTGTGCTAATTAACTTCTGTAAATTACTTTTTGTCACTGCTGTATATGTTTCAAATGCTTAGTTGTATGATTAGCATGCATAAAAAAGGATTAAGTGTTTGACCATCCTAAGAGATTTAAGAGCGATCCCAAGACAATACTAAAACCGAGCATGCGCATTACAATTATTCTCATGGGACAGATCGTGACGGGAGTGATGAGCAGAATACTACCACATACGATTACTGATGTTGAATTCCCTAAAGAAGGGACAATAATGAGAGATACGAACCGAAACATTTTTTCCATTCCTCTACTTTATCTCATTTGTTTAACTGCAGAGAATATGCTGGAAGAGGGATAACAACGCATTTGTGTTTGATTAAAGAAAACCAGCAGCATCTAGTCAGTATGTTACATTTCACTGTAGTTGGCTTTGACGTGAGAAGGAATGTAATAAAAACAGGGCTAGGGGAATTCTTAGAGGGTGGATGTAGTTGATTGTTCTTTCGCGTTAGCCAGAGGGACGCTTTTTGCGAAGCAAATAATAAAAGTAAGCTTCACAACAGAATTGCAATTTGTCAAGGTAAAGCCGGTGGTTGTTTTGGGATCTACATAAGTAAATCTGAAATTTCTTTTTTATGTTTCTTTTATGGAAATAAAAAATAATTTTAAGTTTTTAATGGATAACTTTATTGATATTCAGTGGACACATTTTGTAATCGTTCTACTGGCGTATTAAAACTCAAGACGAAGTGCCATATATCAAGAAAAACTTTCAATGACAGTAAAATCTAACTGAATGTATAACTGAAACTACAATTTTAAAACGATGAACTTAGAAAATATATAAATTAATTGAAAAATTTTTAATTCTTCATAGGATACAAAACATTTTGTTTCAATTAAATTTGATTAAATGACCTTCAATTATGTACTGGTTTTAACGACTTTTTGAATGAAGTGTTCTTGATATTTGTAACTGCGTTTAGTTATAAATTTAACAATGTAAGGACTTTATAACGAAGGCCTTTTTAAGAGCGGCTTAACATCGAAAAACGTAATCATTAATTTATCGTTTGACCAGAATAATTTAAACGTCATGTAGTTTAATCCATAATTTAGAGTTACTCTCCAGGTGCATTAAACTTACTAAATGTGTATTGCCAGTACTGGTAAAATACGTAAACTACTAAAGGATTTAATGCAGTTAACGTTGTATATTAATTTGGTCAGATTTGTAATTGCTGTCCGTCGTACAGTAATGCTAACGTTATAGCACGCTACATAAAATGGAACTGTGTAGGCGTTTAAAATTGAAAACAGGATTTAATTTTGAAAGTCATTAATGTACAGCATCGATGTTAATTTATTAAAAAGGTATCACGTTTACCATTATTACATATGTTTAAGTTTTTTTAATCGTCAATAAAAAGTTAACGACAGAATTTTAAAATTCAATAAAAATTCCTTAAGTAATTGGATATTAACGTTATCAAATAATAACTATAATTTAAATAAGTTTTAAGATGGAAAAGGAATGTAACAACATAATATACCTTATCTATAAGTGTAAATTAATAAAGTGTATAGACTACAAACTTGCTATTTACTATTCATACGACAAACTTGTGTGACAAATTTCTATGTAAAAAAAACTGGTGTATAGCCGCCACACGACTTTTCTATAGGAATGTCTGTATACTCTTTTAAGGTTATGCTGTCGTAAAACCATTTAGAAGTGATATGTACACGTTTGTATTGATTTCCTAGCATGCTATGATTTTTTTGAAATTTTTCTCCTCGATTTCATTAAGATCATATTGACTAACCCTTATATTTGCACGCCTCGGTATTACTCATCCCCTTAGTAAATCAGTAAAATTGTTGCAGACAGGATTCGAAACTATATTATATTTGTAAATTTACTTTAAATTACAAATTAAATATCTAATAAACTGTTAATGTTAGAAATTTTTTATTTAAATAAATTGTTAGAAAGAATTATCTCTATAAGAAACTGTAAAAATAATTCGAATAATTAACATACGTACAAAATTATATAAGAAAAACTGTTAAAAATGGCGGACACACCCACTTCCGGTTTCTTTATCAAACCCATCTTTTGACAAAGCAGAGAGAAAATAAAAAACCAGCTCCATACCAATTTCAAGTTACTAGAATTTTTGATTTCAGAGTTATCGTGGGTACATCCAAAGATAATTTCAATAAGACGCACCACTCCATATATAAACAAGTCAAAAGAATAATAAAAGAGAAAAAATATTATTTTTTAACATATCTTGCTTTCCCTTCAAGATATAGAATTTTTTTTTAATAAAAAAATCGTCGTAAACAAGATTCAAACCTAAGATTATATATGAAATTCCCTTTAACTTATAAATCAAATATCTAATAAACTATTAATGTTAGAAAAAAAAATTGTTTGAATAAATTCTTAGGAAGAATTAACTTTCTAAGAAACTGCAAAAATAAGTCGGATAATTTACATGCGTACAAAATTGTATAAGAAAAACTGTTAAAGATGGCGGATACACCCACTTCCGGTTTCTTTATCAGATCCATCTGTTTATAGTTATAAAATGATGAAACGAAACAAAATTATGTAGAGCGATGGCTTCAGTTACAATTCACAGTTGATGTTTACTAAGTGTTGCTTTAAAACAACCAATTGTTTGAATTTATTCTAGTTATATCTTACTAGTTTAGCATCTTATTTACATTTAGAAGACATGGAGGCTGCTTAAATGGATATAAGAAGCTGGTTCCAAAAAGGTAAGTTAAGTGCAGTTAATAGTTTTTTAGGAATAATAAATTAGAATTTAATTTTTTTAATTTGTATTTTATCAAATATTTGATAAAAGTTAAACAGTATTTCAGAAACTAAAAAAATAAATTACTTGAAAGCGATTTTTCCATTTTGTAGATATGGTTAAGTGTAGGAAATTCATTTCAGAACTCAATGTAACGTTATGCTACCCCGACTCTATTCCTCTTACGATTGCATTTTTTTTCTTCTATTGTTAGAACTTTTTGATTTATTATAGAACCCACTTTAGTTGGTATTCACAATAACAATGCACTCAATGGTTGCAAAGACGCACAAGAAATGAAAATTGTAAACAAGCAAAAGTTTACGCTGTAATGGCTGATGAAACAGCAGATATCGGTGGAAAAGAACAGTTTTCTATCAGATTGCGGTTTTATGATGAGAGTCAAAAAAAAATCAGAGAAGAATTAGTAAGCTATGTTGAGCTGAAATCTCAATATAAACTTACAACCGCTAGCGCAATTCAAAGTTTTTAGTTGACCAAAATCTGTTGATAGAGAATTGTGTTGGCTTTGGATTTGATGGATGTTCTACGATGGCAGAAAAAGAATGTGGGGTGCAGGCCATTCTGAAGAAAAAGTAGAGTAGATCTTTATTTTTCCATTGCTCAGGCCACAAACTAAATCTTGCTGTCAATGATGCTAGCAAACTACCAGAAATAAGAAACACAATTGCAACGGTTAAGGATACAATATCCTTCTTTAGAGAATTACCAGTCTGCAGGAATTCGGTTCCTAATATTTTTAGACTCTGTGGGGCCAGATTTGAGAAATACGAGAGTGTAAAAAATTTTTAGAAAGCTTTAATCAAATTGTCAATGCATTAGAACATCTCTCGGCCGAAGGAAACTATGCTACAAGAAAATTTGCGTATCGATTGCACTGTGCAGTTACTAAACCAATTATCAACGTAGGCTTAATCACAATTGCAAAATACTCTGCGATTTTGGAACCCATTGTGAACGTTCTACAAGGTAAAAATATGGATTTCCTTGATGTCATAAAGAAGGATCGACAATAAATAGAGCATGTTTCTCATGAATTACTTAACAAATCACATGATATCGCAGAAAAAGTCAAGGTTGAGTTATCAGTATCACGAATCGTTCAAAAGCAAATACGCAGAAGTAATTCACCATCTGAAACTGCTATTGAATACTAGGGACGGTCGTTGATCATTCCTTATCTTGACTCCCTAACTTTATCTTTGAATATTAGATTCTCACACGAAAAGAGACCTTCGTTTGGTTTATCCCATCTTCATCCTTCATACATTATAAATAGACTTCAAAAGATTTTTAAAAAAATGCAAAGTATTTTATGGAGTTTTTTGACTTGGGTGATATTTCTGCAGAATTATATTTGTGTTATAACCTTTGGAAAAAAAAAAGGTTTAGCAGACGACAATTTAAAGGACATTTAAATGGATGCACTTTTAGAGAAGAGTAATATTTTCTTCCCTGCAACAAAGCACGCACTGCTTATTTTAAGTGCTTTCCCATCCACCACGGCTACTGTAGAACGATCTTTCAGTACCCTTCAAAGGGTAAAGATCTGGCTCAGAAGTACTATGGGAGAAGAGAGACTGACTGGGTTGTGTTTGATGAGCGTCTATCGGAAATTCTTTAAAGAAAATCAGGACTGGATTGAAACAAAAGTTTTGAACAAGTTTGCTTCAAACCTAAACAAAAATTATATTAGTATAATATAATATGATTAAATATGATTTTCTTAAAATTTTGGTTTAACTCGCCTTTACCGTGCTGAAATGTCACAACCTGAACGACCATGGCTTGCCCCCTTCTTAGTTTTGATCTTGGGTATCGTATTACTATTATTGTTTATCAAATAATTTCAAAAAACCTAAAATGATCATTTTCAGCACGTGTAGTATATACAGGTCTACAAGGCGGAGTTATCGTTTGATGCGATTCGTCACAGATCCACATATTAAATTTAAATTTTAGCACATTTTAAACGAATGATTTTCCTTTTCTAAAGTTATTTCTTAAAATTAAAAAAAAAGTCATTGATTCGTGTTGGTTTATTGTCATCAAATTTAAGATAACTTGTTTTTTCAATTTTTAAAAATAGACTTTTATTTAATGGTCTCCATACCAAATTTCACGTTACTAGGACTTTGGGTTCTAGAGTTATCGTAGGTATATCGTTACACACAGACAGCCAAATTTTTTTTGTCAAAAATACATTTTTCTGATTCAAAAGACCTTGAAAATTATGCAATAAAAATGTTTTGAAAAAAAATTGCGATTGCTATACTTTCCTTATAGGAAAGTAAAATCCAATAAATGTTAATGTCAACAGTAGAATATGGACGACGCAACCTTGAACTTTCACTTTCACTGACGTCATTACTGACCTCGGCGGAAACGTAGGTGAAGGTTTTTTTTTTTGTAAAAGTATTTTTCTGGTTTTTTTGTGAAAGTATTTTTCTCTCTCTCACAATGAAATTTTTCTTCTCTCTCTCACAATGAAATTTTTCTTCTCTCTCTTACAGCGAATTTTTTTTCTCTCTCAGATATTTTCTCTCTCACATTGTTACATCATCGCATAATTGGTAATTTTGATTGCGTCGTGCGTCATCGCGTAACTGGTAATTTTTTATGCGTCATAAAATCTCATGACGAGCGAGAAAGAAAATATTTTTATTAAAAAATGCTGTGGGTGTACCTGGATTCGAACTCGGGTTTCTTCGATTACAAACCAACGACTTTGGCTAATGCTCCACGAGGGTATTGGATTTAAACACTCAATTTAATATTGTATACAAAAAATTGCAAATTAAAAAATTAAGTTTTAATGTGTAATAGTTCTATAGTAGTTTTAGATAAGGAATTATTAAAATTGTAAACTGAAAAAAAATAATAAAATTAAGTTGCGCGATAATTTTTTCAAAACTCAAGTTTTAGAAATTAGAGATAAATAATAATTCTAATATAAACAAAAATTTAAAATAAAATCTTAAACAATTTTAAACGAGTAAAACAAAAAAGAAATTAAAAAATTTGCGGTAAAAATACTTTTTAAGGGAACTGAATCATTTTAAAAATCTAGACAAAAAAAATTTAAAACAACAACAATAATTTTTAACAGTTGGTACTAAAATTAGTTTTAAAACAGCGTAATACATGTTTTAAAAGAAATTTTAATTATGGAAAAATAATATTAATAAATGAATTCAATAAGTAAAACAGAAAAACAATGTACCTATAGTATTTATTTTAAATTTAGATTTCAATGTGAAATAAACAATAATAATAAATAGCTTTATATTAAGAAGTAATGAAAAAACTGCAAAACAACGAAAATAATTTGCACGTTCAAACTAAAGTTAAATAACTATGATACAAATCTATCAATATTTTAAATACAGCACAATTTAAGTCGTCAACGATTCATGAATTAAAACGAGATTTTTTTAGAGAAATGTGAAACTTCTAGATTACTCAAGCACTAAAAATAAAAGAGTACAGAAAACAATTTTTAAAATTTAGATTTTAATGTATAAATAATTTGATAATAGTACGTTTGACTAAGAAGTAATGAAATTGTAAATCTGTAAAACAACTAAATTAATTTGCGCGTTTATTTTTTTAAATTCAAGTTTTAATGTTTTCAAAAATTATGTTAAATCATAATTGTAATATATATCTATCAAAAGTTTAAATAAAGCATAATTTCATATCGTCAACATTCATGTTTTTAAAAGAAATTTTAATTTTGATAAAATAATATTAATAAATGAATTCAAATAAGTAAAACAGAAAAACAATGTACCTAGTATTTATTTTAAGTTTGGATTTTAATGTACAATAAATAGTAATAAATAGTTTTATAGTAAGAAGTAATGGAAAAACTAGAAAAGAACGAACATAATTTGCGCGTTCAAACTAAGTTAAATAATAATTATGATATAAATATATCAATATTTTAAATACATACATTTAAGTCGTTAACGATTCATGAATTAAAACGAATTTTTTTAATTAAGTTAAAATAATACTCATAAATGAATTCAAATAAGTAAAACAAAAAACAATGTTGTACTTATTTAAAATTATTATTTTAATGTGCAAATAATTTAACAATAATAGTTTTAGATTAAGAAGAAATGAAAAAACTGCAAAACAACAAAATTAATATGCGAATGAATATTACAAATTTAAGTTCAAGTGTTTTTAAACTAACATAAACAACAATTAAGTTAAAATAATAAAAATAGGTTTTAATGTGTAATAATTCTACCGTAGTTTTAGATTAAGAATTCTTTAAACTGTAAACTAAAAAAAAATAACAGAATTAAGTTGTACGTTAATTTTCCAAAAACTCAAGTATTAGGAATTAAAGATAAACAATAATTCTAATCTGTATAAAGTTAAGTCAAAATAAAGTCGAAAAACAATTTTGAATAAGTAAAGAAAAAAAATTAAAAATTAGCGACAAAGATACTTTTATGATGGCTAAATAAATTTAAAAACTGGTGACAAAATAGTTTTTGAAATTTTTCAGTTGCTAGTAAAAATAATTTTGAAATGGCGTAACAAATTTTTCAGTTGGTAGTAAAAATATATTTGAAATGGCGTAACAAATTTAACAGTTGGTAGTAAAATATAGTTTTAAAATGGCGTAACAACTTTTACAATTGGTAAAAAAATGTTTTTAAAAAGGCGGAATAATTTTTAAATTTTATATTAGTTACTTTAATCATAATAATTCACAAGAGAAAGGAAAAATTGATTTTTTTAAATTTACAAATTAGTAGCTAACAGTAAAAATCATTTGGTAAACTTTAAATAATATCTACGTTTTTGAAATATCTACTTCAGAATATAATTTATAGTTATAAAAATTAAAAATGAAATTATTTATTAAGCAATAAACTTAGATTCTGTTTAAAGAAAAGAAAAACATAAAACAGTTACTTAAAAAAAATACACTTACCCCATATGCCTTATTTTTAAATTTATAAATTTTAATTTAATATTAAAGAACTCACTCGCACACATTTTAACACGAAGAAGACACAAACTAAACTAAATACAATTAGAAATTTTTGAAAATCCCCACCTTGAAAATAATTTTTATTAATTATTGTATTGACTCGTGCAAAATCTTATTGAATCATAACTTTATGTTCCTTAAGGCACAGTTTTAATGAAGAGAAAGAAAATGGCGTGGAAAATAGTAAAAAACAACATACACATACATGCAAACAAGCTGTCAAATATTTGACGTAAATCGTCAACTTCAATCTAAACAAAACAAAGGCGCGTTTGGATAATCTATGCCTCTGGAAAAAATCGTCAAAGAAAATAATATTATTGTACGTGTCATTCGCCATTAATTCTTCTGTGCGTGGCAGTTTCTTGATTGTTTTTATATTTTTACTTCTTTTTAAAACTAATTGTGTGTTCGGTGTGATTACGTTTAGACCAATGCCGCCAAAACGTAGGCGCAGTAATTTGGGTCGAAGAACTCGAAATGCTACAAACCAAGCAAATTTTCAATCTAATCGGACATCGCGTCTTTTTAGCGGCACACGGCTAGCAGTAAAAATTTACTTAACAATGTGATCGAAGCAACAATTCTAAAACGAAAATATAAGGAGAGAAAATGTGTTAATACCCCGCATCCCAATGGTACCAACTGACGTAGGTACCATTTGAATTCAAACGACTGCAATGTACAGTGCGACTTGCTTTTGATATAACAATAAATAAATACTAGGGTCAGTCGTTGAGTGTTTGCGGCGTTAATCTTGAAAACTCATGCTTCTCTCGTGGACAGTTGCATGTTGCCTGCTCCCGCGTAGAAACCGTCAGATTTAATTGTTTACGCGCCAGGCAACCAAACAAAAATATTGTATACCTACCATAAAGCATTAGATTGAATATCATCACATTTGTAAAGTATTGCAGTGTACGAAATAGAAAACTTATTTTTGTAAGTAATCGTCGTTTATTGTTGAGACATAAATAACGTGATCACTCCGAAATATGTTTTATTTATTTAATTACCAAAACGTTTAGGAATTTATTTGTAACATATTGTTAATGCCGATGTAATTAACATGTAATTTTAAAACCAAGCAATTTCCATAGAACAAGATTTTTTAAATTTTAGATTGTGATAGTAACATTAAATTTAACCACTAACTCTGCAATTTGTTTTAATGAAAGCTCTAAAACATTGCTTTATATTTTAATTGAGTTTAAATCGTCAACACAATTTCCTTGTTCGTCTACTAAAAAAGTTGGTACTTTTAAAAATGATCTTGTTACTATTAAAGCAATAAAAACTTAAAATGGCACCAGTGTCTATACTAAAGTCATCTAAATAATTTGGGAGATCTTCATTTAGCACATAATTCCATATTTTATAATAAATAATAATAATTGAACGCGCTTATTCAAACGTTTTCGTAGCAGTACTACGGTAATTACATATATGCGTCATACGTCATTACATTAGTAACAATGTAAAATTAAATTTTTTATTATTATTTGAAACTTACGTTGTACAACGGCAGCGTTATTTGTACACTTTACCAAAGATACAAAATTGCTATAAAACATACATATCTACAAGAAATTAAACGTAAATAAATGTATTAGTAATGCAGTTAATGAAGATCTAATTAACTAAACTTTTAAAACCAAACAATGTTGTTACAGTAAGAAACGTTTTTAGCAAAGACGATTATATAATGTCATTAATAACTAAATTTTTAAGACTAAAAAAAAACGTCATAAAAATAACAATTGTAGCTAACGTCGAAACTAAACGACATTATTGAAACAATAAAGTTTTTTTGAGTAACATTATTTTGTATTTTATTTGTCAACAAAAATTTTGATGGACCCGTTAAAACTTGTTTTATATAAAATTTTCTAAAAACACAATTTAACAAAGTTTTTGCAATGTCAGCTAATTTAAAAACATCTGCTTTAAAAAAATTAATACACCTTTCTCTAAGCTGGTGAAATAAAATTCCTAATAAGATATGTCTACGTTTCTTTTACATTAGTACTACAAACTGTGTACATCAGTCTGTAAATATTATAACGTTACAATTACTTAAAATTAAAAGCAGACATTGCAAGAACATATTTTTACAGTTGTATTTTATCTACTAAATCAAAGTTATTCGAATATCATACATAAAGAAATATATTTTTATAAGTATAGAACAAGTTTAAAAATAGTGAATAAGTTGAAGACTTATTTTACACCTCAACTAGACAATGTAGAAAAATGTGGTTATTTTCACAATTTTATTGAAAATGTAGTATACTACTTAGCTAATAAATGGCTAACCAAATGAAAATATTAATCATTTTTGTAATAAACACGCGATTACTAACCAATAAACTTTTAAGTTAATGATTTACTGAAAGAAAGAAAAAACATTTTTAACAAAAACAATTTCACAATTTAAGATTCAAAAATTAATTAAAATCATGTTAAATAGGAAATTTTGCTTGCAGTTTGTAATTACAGTGAATAACAATGTAGTTAATGACTAAGTTTTTCAAATTAAGGAATGCCACGCAAATATTTTAAGCGAAAACTAACTATTGAACATTGAACAAAAGAAAAATTGAAATTATAAACAATTTTTTTACTTTGTGAATATCTCGAAGCTACTTTTCATTACAAAATTCTGAGTACATAAACTAGATATCGGTTATTGTTTAAACAGATTTAAGTTTATTCGATTTAACATTTGTTAATATTAAAACATGTCAAATCAAAACATTTTGAAATGAGTGTCTTATATAATTAAAGTGATTTCTTTTTTTCTTAGTTACGATCTTTTAAACTAGTTATTTAATTTTGAACGAATGGTGAAACTAGAACCACGATGTTATTTACAATAAAATGTTTCTAAATATTTGTGATTGTGATTTATTACCTGACGAAGAAGAACGTAGACCCCGTTCAAAAGGTTGCAAGTTTTAAATTTTTAATCAAACAATAACACCATTTCTCATAAAACAATTTTTATTATAACAGATATTCTCTAAATAGTTTTTCTTTTTTTTGTTCTTTCAAAATTTTGCTTAAAGTTTTTAGTAGTTGTAACATTGTAACATTTACTTGTTTAAACAATTTAATATCTATTTGCAAAAAAGTTTTCTTTTTTTTAATTTTCAATAATTTAAGTACATTTATTGCTTTTATTGTAGGTATATCTTAAAAAAAATTATTTATTTGTTTGCTGATTGAGATTCTAGAGTATCTAATTTTAATTATTTGAACAAAAAACTAAATTGCTAAATAGTTTTTGTTAAAAACTTTTTGTGACGTTGCTTAGTTTTAGAAATTTTGTCTTTAATTAGATTGTAGTTATCCGCAATAAGTTTTCTATTACAGTATGATTACTTAATTATTAACATTGAGAAAGGTTTTTTCTTCAATCATTTCTAATGACTCCAGTAAATTCCTATTGCTTTTCTTGCAACTTTTAGCAATTTTTCATAAGTTTCTATTTTTCTTGAGATTACAGTATATCTAATCTAATTATAATCGTTTCAAAATAAAATTAATAGTTAGTTTTCGCTTAAAATATTTGCGTGGCATTCCTTAATTTGAAAAACTTAGTCATTAACTACATTGTTATTCACTGTAATTACAAACTGCAAGCAAAATTTCCTATTTAACATGATTTTAATTAATTTTTGAATCTTAAATTGTGAAATTGTTTTTGTTAAAAATGTTTTTCTTTCTTTCAGTAAATCATTAACTTAAAAGTTTATTGGTTAGTAATCGCGTGTTTATTACAAAAATGATTAATATTTTCATTTGGTTAGCCATTTATTAGCTAAGTAGTATACTACATTTTCAATAAAATTGTGAAAATAACCACATTTTTCTACATTGTCTAGTTGAGGTGTAAAATAAGTCTTCAACTTATTCACTATTTTTAAACTTGTTCTATACTTATAAAAAATATATTTCTTTATGTATGATATTCGAATAACTTTGATTTAGTAGATAAAATACAACTGTAAAAAATATGTTCTTGCAATGTCTGCTTTTAATTTTAAGTAATTGTAACGTTATAATATTTACAGACTGATGTACACAGTTTGTAGTACTAATGTAAAAGAAACGTAGACATATCTTATTAGGAATTTTATTTCACCAGCTTAGAGAAAGGTGTATTAATTTTTTTTAAAGCAGATGTTTTTAAATTAGCTGACATTGCAAAAACTTTGTTAAATTGTGTTTTTAGAAAAATTTTATATAAAACAAGTTTTAACGGGTCCATCAAAATTTTTGTTGACAAATAAAATACAAAATAATGTTACTCAAAAAAACTTTATTGTTTCAATAATGTCGTTTAGTTTCGACGTTAGCTACAATTGTTATTTTTATGACGTTTTTTTAGTCTTAAAAATTTAGTTATTAATGACATTATATAATCGTCTTTGCTAAAAACGTTTCTTACTGTAACAACATTGTTTGGTTTTAAAGTTTAGTTAATTAGATCTTCATTAACTGCATTACTAATACATTTATTTACGTTTAATTTCTTGTAGATATGTATGTTTTATAGCAATTTTGTATCTTTTGGTAAAGTGTACAAATAACGCTGCCGTTGTACAACGTAAGTTTCAAATAATAATAAAAAAATTTAATTTTACATTGTTACTAATGTAATGACGTATGACGCATATATGTAATTACCGTAGTACTGCTACGAAAACGTTTGAATAAGCGCGTTCAATTATTATTATTTATTATAAAATATGGAATTATGTGCTAAATGAAGATCTCCCAAATTATTTAGATGACTTTAGTATAGACACTGGTGCCATTTTAAGTTTTATTGCTTTAATAGTAACAAGATCATTTTTAAAAGTACCAACTTTTTTAGTAGACGAACAAAGGAAATTGTGTTCACGATTTAAACTCAATTAAAATATAAAGCAATGTTTTAGAGCTTTCATTAAAACAAATTGCAGAGTTAGTGGTTAAATTTAATGTTACTATCACAATCTAAAATTTAAAAAAAAATCTTGTTCTATGGAAATTGCTTGGTTTTAAAATTACATGTTAATTACATCGGCATTAACAATATGTTACAAATAAATTCCTAAACGTTTTGGTAATTAAATAAATAAAACATATTTCGGAGTGATCACGTTATTTATGTCTCAACAATAAACGACGATTACTTACAAAAATAAGTTTTCTATTTCGTACACTGCAATACTTTACAAATGTGATGATATTCAATCTAATGCTTTATGGTAGGTATACCATATTTTTGTTTGGTTGCCTGGCGCGTAAACAATTAAATCTGACGGTTTCCTACGCGGGAGCAGGCAACATGCAACTGTCCACGAGAGAAGCATGAGTTTTCAAGATTAACGCCGCAAACACTCAACGACTGACCCTAGTATTTATTTATTGTTATATCAAAAGCAAGTCGCACTGTACATTGCAGTCGTTTGAATTCAAATGGTACCTACGTCAGTTGGTACCATTGGGATGCGGGGTATTAACACATTTTCTCTCCCTTATATTTTCGTTTTAGAATTGTTGCTTCGATCACATTGTTAAGTAAATTTTTTACTGCTAGCCGTGTGCCGCTAAAAAGACGCGATGTCCGATTAGATTGAAAATTTGCTTGGTTTGTAGCATTTCGAGTTCTTCGACCCAAATTACTGCGCCTACGTTTTGGCGGCAGGGGTCTAAACGTAATCACACCGAACACACAATTAGTTTTAAAAAGAAGTGAAAATATAAAAAACAACCAAGAAACTGCCACGCACAGAAGAATTAATGGCGAATGACACGTACAATAATATTATTTTCTTTGACGATTTTTTCCAGAGGCATAGATTATCCAAACGCGCCTTTGTTTTGTTTAGATTGAAGTTGACGATTTACGTCAAATATTTGACAGCTTGTTTGCATGTATGTGTATGTTGTTTTTTACTATTTTCCACGCCATTTTCTTTCTCTTCATTAAAACTGTGCCTTAAGGAACATAAAGTTATGATTCAATAAGATTTTGCACGAGTCAATACAATAATTAATAAAAATTATTTTCAAGGTGGGGATTTTCAAAAATTTCTAATTGTATTTAGTTTAGTTTGTGTCTTCTTCGTGTTAAAATGTGTGCGAGTGAGTTCTTTAATATTAAATTAAAATTTATAAATTTAAAAACAAGGCATATGGGGTAAGTGTATTTTTTTAAGTAACTGTTTTATGTTTTTCTTTTCTTTAAACAGAATCTAAGTTTATTGCTTAATAAATAATTTCATTTTTAATTTTTATAACTATAAATTATATTCTGAAGTAGATATTTCAAAAACGTAGATATTATTTAAAGTTTACCAAATGATTTTTACTGTTAGCTACTAATTTGTAAATTTAAAAAAATCAATTTTTCCTTTCTCTTGTGAATTATTATGATTAAAGTAACTAATATAAAATTTAAAAATTATTCCGCCTTTTTAAAAACATTTTTTACCAATTGTAAAAGTTGTTACGCCATTTTAAAACTATATTTTACTACCAACTGTTAAATTTGTTACGCCATTTCAAATATATTTTTACTACCAACTGAAAAATTTGTTACGCCATTTCAAAATTATTTTTACTACCAACTGAAAAATTTTAAAAACTATTTTGTCACCAGTTTTTAAATTTATTTAGCCATCATAAAAGTATCTTTGTCGCTAATTTTTAATTTTTTTTCTTTACTTATTCAAAATTGTTTTTCGACTTTATTTTGACTTAACTTTATACAGATTAGAATTATTGTTTATCTTTAATTCCTAATACTTGAGTTTTGGAAAATTAACGTACAACTTAATTCTGCTATTTTTTTAGTTTACAGTTTAAAGAATTCTTAATCTAAAACTACGGTAGAATTATTACACATTAAAACCTATTTTTATTATTTTAACTTAATTGTTGTTTATGTTAGTTTAAAAACACTTGAACTTAAATTTGTAATATTCATTCGCATATTAATTTTGTTGTTTTGCAGTTTTTTCATTTCTTCTTAATCTAAAACTATTATTGTTAAATTATTTGCACATTAAAATAATAATTTTAAATAAGTACAACATTGTTTTTTGTTTTACTTATTTGAATTCATTTATGAGTATTATTTTAACTTAATTAAAAAAATTCGTTTTAATTCATGAATCGTTAACGACTTAAATGTATGTATTTAAAATATTGATATATTTATATAATAATTATTATTTAACTTAGTTTGAACGCGCAAATTATTTTCGTTCTTTTCTAGTTTTTCCATTACTTCTTACTATAAAACTATTTATTACTATTTATTGTACATTAAAATCCAAACTTAAAATAATACTAGGTACATTGTTTTCTGTTTTACTTATTTGAATTCATTTATTAATATTATTTTATCATAATTAAAATTTCTTTTAACACATGAATGTTGACGATATGAAATTATGCTTTATTTAAACTTTTGATAGATATATATTACAATTATCATTTAACATAATTTTTGAAAACATTAAAACTTGAATTTAAAAAAATAAACGCGCAAATTAATTTAGTTGTTTTACAGATTTACAATTTCATTACTTCTTAGTCAAACGTACTATTATCAAATTATTTACACATTAAAATCTAAATTTTAAAAATTGTTTTCTGTACTCTTTTATTTTTAGTGCTTGAGTAATCTAGAAGTTTCACATTTCTCTAAATAATTTCGTTTTAATTCATTAATCGCAGCCGACTTAAATTGTGATGTATTTAAAATATTGATAGATTTGTATCATAGTTATTTATCTTTGGTTTGAACGTGCAAATTATTTTCGTTGTTTTGCAGTTTTCATTACTTCTTAATATAAAGCTATTTATTATTATTGTTTATTTCACATTGAAATCTAAATTTAAAATAAATACTATAGGTACATTGTTTTTCTGTTTTACTTATTGAATTCATTTATTAATATTATTTTTCCATAATTAAAATTTCTTTTAAAACATGTATTACGCTATTTTAAAACTAATTTTAGTACCAACTGTTAAAAATTATTGTTGTTGTTTTAAATTTTTTTTGTCACCATTTTTAAAATGATTCAGTTATCTTAAAAAGTATTTTTACCGCAAATTTTTTAATTTCTTTTTTGTTTTACTCATTTAAAATTGTTTAAAATTTTATTTTAAATTTTTGTTTATATTAGAATTATTATTTATCTCTAATTTCTAAAACTTGAGTTTTGAAAAAATTATCGCGCAACTTAATTTTATTATTTTTTTTCAGTTTACAATTTTAATAATTCCTTACCTAAAACTACTATAGAACTATTACACATTAAAACTTAATTTTTTAATTTGCAATTTTTTGTATACAATATTAAATTGAGTGTTTAAATCCAATACCCTCGTGGAGCATTAGCCAAAGTCGTTGGTTTGTAATCGAAGAAACCCGAGTTCGAATCCAGGTACACCCACAGCATTTTTTAATAAAAATATTTTCTTTCTCGCTCGTCATGAGATTTTATGACGCATAAAAAATTACCAGTTACGCGATGACGCACGACGCAATCAAAATTACCAATTATGCGATGATGTAACAATGTGAGAGAGAAAATATCTGAGAGAGAAAAAAAATTCGCTGTAAGAGAGAGAAGAAAAATTTCATTGTGAGAGAGAGAAGAAAAATTTCATTGTGAGAGAGAGAAGAAAAATTTCATTGTGAGAGAGAGAAAAATACTTTCACAAAAAAACCAGAAAAATACTTTCACAAAAAAACCAGAAAAATACTTTCACAAAAAAAAAAAACCTTCACCTACGTTTCCGCCGAGGTCAGTAATGACGTCAGTGAAAGTGAAAGTTCAAGGTTGCGTCGTCCATATTCTACTGTCAACTTTTATTTAAATGAAAACTGTAAAAATATATAACAATATATTAATTAACATACTTAATAAGTGCGTTTGTAACAGCAATTAAGTGTTTTATTGTTAAAAGAGATATACTAATAAGCTTGTATGTAGAAATTTGTTACCGCAACTCAAAATTAGTTTATATGAAACTGTTAAATAGTAATTTATATACTTTTTTATTGTAAAGTATTGCATAATTCTTGAAGTACATATTACTATATACAAAAAAATAATGCGTCTGTCTCTTCGGTTTATATCGGATCTATATTACTTTTTACCGAAACGAACATATTTTAATAGTAATTTCAATCTTTTGGGTTATGCAACCACACTTGTATAAAAGAAGCTTAACATATTGGCCACCTTGAAAGCTCGAAAGACTTTCAATCACATAATATCTTAACTAGTGGTTATTCACACATACTAATAAAAATATAATATATATATCTAAAAAAGAAACAAACAAAAATGAATATTTTAGGAAACATAAGGTTAATCAAATATATAGTAGTAAGAGTAAAAATATATAATCAGTTATGATGATCACTTTTAATTGGAAGGATGCATATATGTCTGACTGCTCGTTTTAGCTCACCAGATTTGCACTTTACTGTCACTACTCGTGTGATTCCATCAGCACCATTGTGTAGTTGGATAATATGAACCTAAAGTCAATGTGACGAAGGTAGATTATCTTGCTTCAAAAGTACCATCATGCCAGATTTAACTGTTTGAAGACCAACGTTCCATTTAGTTTTCTTTTTAAGTTGATGAATGTACTACTCCTAAGAAAATCTTCAATGTTTAGATTCGGTACTGACACAAATGTACGGAAAATGAAAAAGTATGCAGGAGTGAGTACTTCTATTTCATTCGGATCGGTGCTCAATGGAGTTAATGGGTGAGACTTTATGAGGGATTTGATTTGTGTTAACACTGTACTAAGTTCTTCATAATAAAGGGTGTATTTTATTAAGGTTCGTTTAAAGTGATCACTCTTTTTACCCCTGCCTCCCAGAGACCACCAAAGTTAGGTCAATTCACTTCTTGCACAAACAAAAGTTTTCGTATTGTCACTAAAAATTTTTTGTGGTTTACCACGTCTTGCAATAAATCTTTTGAGAGTCAAAAGAAACGATTTAGTGTTTAGGCTTGTTACCAATTTTAATTGCATGTCCTTGGCGGTTAAACAAGCACATAAAAAAACATAACATTTTAATTAAACATTTTCTCGACCAGCTATATTTTTAATTATGTATGGGCTTGCATAATCATTTCGGACTAAATGAAACGGGTACATTGCTACTGTTCTTTCCATGGGTAAATTTCCAATTATTTGTGCATTAAGCCTGTGACATCTAACACACATTTTATCATTTTTTTTTGCTGTTACCCTACCTGATATAGGCCAAAAAAATTTTCTAATGCTGGACTATTAAAAAGTTGGACTAGCATTAAATAGACTATGTTTTGAAATCGCCTTTCCAATGCATAAAATTGTGATTTGGCTATTTCTTTTGAATCCCCTATTTGGTTTAGGTTTGAAGTAAAAGGAATTAATTTGAACAATAAATCTTTCATTATAATTGCGTACCGTATTTTTATTGAAATGTCTTTCATAGTAGCGTTCACAATCGGTTAATAAAAGTTATGTAGATTCACATTCATGTATCTGCCAAAATTTTTATTAGTTATTATTTTATTCATTAAGTAAGACATAGGACAACAACTGGAACCGATTTCTAAAATGCTTATCATGCATTAAATTTCCAGCCACAATCCACCATTGTTGGGTATTTTCAAAAAGGTTAGACCTTGTTGTTGTACCTTGCCAACAATAACCAGCGACCAAAAAATTCCGGCGCCAATCAAGGAAGAAGCAATTTGTTCAACTATCAAACATTGAAGTAAAGTTTCTAAATTTGTATTGCAAGATCAAATGTGAATATCTACACTGTGATTTATATTAAGTAAACCTTAACCTATTCCAACTACTTTTAACTGAACATTATTCTTTTTAAGGTTTAGTTTATCAGACAAAGTACTGCTGTTAAAATTGGATTGGGAAGCACTATGACCCCTCGTTTTTTTAAGCATTTTGTTTGCAATTATCGCATATGAAGTCTCTGCTACTATCTGAAATTCTCGCACACATATCAAGTGCCTATTTCATGCAGTATTGACACATGGTCCATTTCTCCTTTGGTTTAGATGCGCTAAACATTTCTTCGCAATAGAGGCATGGTACATCGTCATCTGACTTTCTTTTTCGTTTTTTTCCTTTTTCTTTAGCTTTTGAAGACGCACTTGCCTTTTTATCTTTATTAATTTGTCTATTCAATTTTTTTTTTAATCATCATCAAACAGTGACTTTTTTACTTGCCGTACTTGTAATTTTTGAACATCTTTTTTTAAAACAGCTTTTTCTTTACTCAAATTGTAATTTGGAGTTGACGTCAGAATTGTTGCACCCTGAGATGGGGGTGGACTAATATCAAATGGTGTAAAGCAAGGTGTAGAAATATAGCACATTGATATCTCGGTATCACTAACATCATGCTCAGGGATAGAATCATGGCTGATAATGCTGACTTCATCTGATGAGCGACCACTTGGTTTCCATTCATCCTCTGTTTCATCACTTGATATTGAGTTTCTTGGTCGGCGCCGATTTTCTATTTTACGGTAAAGACCCGAAGGACCTGGAGCTACCGAAATAAATATGAAGCAATGGAAAATAAATAATTGCCTAACTAAATAAAATTTTAGGTACCTGGTTCTATAGATTCCTAGTCTTTCTGATTACCATCCGTTTCTCTATAAACAATGGAAGCCCTTGATACACCTTAAAAAATAACTATTAGTTTTAAAACTAACTTATATTACCTATGTAATTTACTTTGTAACTTACCTAGTTTTGGTTGTGATTTCATTATTGGTTTTTGGTTGTCAGTACTTTCCATTGGTCTATTAGTGGTGGCAGCAGGTTGAAAAGTCCAGTCAGGAAAAATATTTGGGTTGAATGGCCAGATACCCGTTTTTTCAAAACCACTTAGGGCATTGTTCATTGTTGCAGAACGCCAATAGGCTTTACCAAACAAGTAGCTTACATTATACCAAGCCAGATTCTAAACTCCATAGAAGTTCTATGGAATTTAGAATCTGGTTTGGTTCACAAGTTGATTACTTAACTCTGTAGTAGTTCTTTGTTAGATTTTCGTTTGCTTTTTCGAGTTTATCGTTTTCTTTCTTACCTTTTCTGAGTTTAGAATCTGGCTTGGTTCACAAGTTGATTAGCTAACTTTTGAGAAATGTTTAGTTAGATTTTGATTGCTTGCTTGAGTTCTTCGATTTCTCTCACGCCCTGATGAAGCCCCTTACGAAAGTGGGCAAAACGTTGGCAACTTCGGTTACAACATTGACACGGTCCAAACCCGGAATACGTTCTTATCTTAGTATAGACTCCGGCCGTGAAAGTCTTCGCTCCGTTGCCTTAGGTGTCCGAAATAAAAGCTCTAGGTAACGACGAAGAAAACTTGTAAACCAAGTTGGTCCCGCAGATTGTTTTTTTTTTGGTGAATCGGTTAGAGATTCCATTTTTTTCAGCTAGTTAGTAGGCCATTTCGCAAATATCTTTTTTTGTCAGTCCAAATAATCTGTTTTCCATTTCTAAGGCATAATCTTTGAGGGAGTCCTCAATTATTTTTGGTAATGTTATCACAAATCGACCTAAGATTTTTGAAGCTCCGATAGCCTAAAATGAAAATAAAGCATTTAATTTGTTATTGTAAATACTTTTGTAATATCTGTATTAAGGCATTTATCTATTTATACCTGTATTTATTACTTACATACTATTTTATTTTTGCCCTTAGCTCTACGTTTCAATGTTGATAGAAGTAGATTGTACATCCGCGTAGCAGTTTTATAGGGAATCCCATTTTGAATTTCTTTCAGAGCGGTTATCATCACATCTTCTTCCCAGTTTTGTCGACTTGTCTTCCGAACGTACTTACGGACCATTATCAAAGACTATATACAAGTTTAAAAAAATCACCCCGGGGACTCACCTCATGATTTTAGGTTCATTTTACCTCAACTGTACACAATTTCAGCCATCGTCAAAAAACACACAGTAAGTAAAGAAACTGTAAATACCTTTATAACCACAGACGTTCAACGAGTTAAGCTATTGAAAAAATGTCATAGATCTGCACTTACCTTAATAATTTCATAAAAACAACACTAATTTTCAGCAGCGGAACATAACAGTTGTGTGCACCGAATTTCAAAACACAATTCAAAAGTGTTTGATGGCAGAGCCATCTCATAGTATAATTGTAGTATTACGAAGATAACTGTGGTACGATGTTAATCGGTTTTAGCATAGATGCCGCTGCAAACTATGTTTAGCTCAAATGTCTGTTCAAATACCCGCTTAATCCAAAAACATTGAAAATTTTGGTAGGGGTCATTTTAACCTGGGGGGTCATTTTATCCACATTTCCCCTACACTGTAAGTTTTTAAAAGTTGTTGATTAAGTCATTGCTTTGTAAGGATGCTCTACGTTTGGTGACGCGTTTGAACTATGAACTGTGCCATGCATCTTTAAGTAGTTGGATTTACAATTCAATTTTTACCATCAACATGGATATTTGTTTCCTGTGTAACGACCCCGATAGCTCAGGTCTCGGCGTTGGATTGTTGAGATTTTCTTGTTGAAATAAGTGGACTGTATTTCATAAGTTTTGATACATTTTTAATGTTGATTATAACATGGTTCGTTACATTTCTGTAGATTTTTACTTTATGATTTTAACTTAAACCCCCCTTTCCTTTTAATCACATTTTAAAATTGGCGCAAACTCATAAGTCGCGCAATGTTGGTGGAGAAACTACAGGCGCATAAACTAAAATATATCACAAATAAACTAAACAGGATCATAAGTTATATATATTGCTTAAGGTGCGAAGAATGAAAAATGCCGCGTTCGAACCCGTCCCTTAAGAAACTCAACTGTCGAAACCAGCACAGAAGGGAATGTACATCGCTCCGGACCCAGATACCCTACAGCCTCACGCAGAAAAGTCGGTGACTGTTTTCCGAAATGCAATTTGAAAGAAATATAACCTGTGGGCTCTTATGTAACAAAATTTAAAAATTGTTCAAATTTGGGTAACTCGTATGCGACTGAAAACAATAAGTCCGAAGTAGCCTACCTATCGTTTGGTGGTGTCCAAAAACCTTACACATACCACAACTAAAAGAAGCGATCGCCGTTGTTAACCCGAAAAGTAAATCATTGGAACAATACGATTTTGTACCGACTCTAAACCCGGTGTATTTCCCAACTTCAGGATTCAACGTGATTTGCCAATACGAGCGGTTTAAGTTTATAGTCGACATATACTTAACACTTCAGTCTTTTCTTACTGTTGTAACTAACGGACTGATATAAAGCGGAGCAGCGCGTTCAATAACACCACACGCTTACGTACCGTGGGAATAGAATACTGTTTTTGTACGAAAGGTGTTATATCTATGAGACCAATGTCGTGAAAATATTAAGTAGTAGAACTAGGAATATTGGAAAATAATGACGCCGATTTATTTAACAAATGTATAAAAAGTTCCTTCGCTAACTTGTTCAAAACAGAATTAGAAAGAGTAGTAGAAGCTGTACGGAAATTTGGGGATGTATTTATTTTCTCCATATCTTGGTTGGAAAGCTGCTCAACTGCTATCGCAGTTGGTGTTTCTAGTTGATGTTTTGTTGTTGATCTTGTATTGTATTGTTTCTATACAGATCCTGTCTGTCCCGATAGTGTGGCCATCATAGTATCGGTTTTACGTTGAGCGCCAAAGATTTAACAATTATACAACCTTGTTTTTATTTAATATTTAACCCAGGCTAGTACGAGACATGACAACATTGTATCTGTGAAAAAAATTGAAATTGGTATGAAATCTTAGAACCTCTTGACACGATGGTCCTGTAAACTTAAAACATTCACTTTATCTCAACATTGAAGTGTGCCTCCTATCAAAACGGAAATAGTTTTATCTTATTACTAAGAATTTTGAAGAAACACCAAAATTTTCAAAATGACGACTTCTAACGAAATGAAAAACTGCCACAATGCAAAAACATAAATTATATAAATGAAATATATATTCAGATTATTTACATGTAAACTAAATCAACTTTCACATATTAAACGTTATAGTAGAATTAAAAATCCTGAAGTGTATATAATAAAAATAAAAAATTATTTGCTTGCAATAAAAATTACAAAAAAAATGTTAACAAAAATTTTTCACGCAGCTACCCTGTCAATTCTACGAATTGATACTAGCGATAGTACTGCATAAAGTATATTTTAAATGTATTTTTTTTTAAATTTTGAAATATTAGCGAAACTTTTTTAGTCAAATATTAATTTTAATACTATATAAATACAACAGTTTATTAAAGCCAAAAAAACAGTATTAGTAGATTTAATATTGATGTTAATAAATAACATTTTATTTGTTTTCTTAGAAGGTGAATCCATAATAAAAGCTTTACGTAATTATATTTTTATTACGTGGCTACTGAGGCTTAGAATCATTTTTTTACGGTCAAATATAGAAAATTAAATAAATGAACAATAAACAATTTGCAATACCTTATTATGCAGTAATATTGTAAACTGTGCCTTCTCGCACTTGTATTATATTTATATGTTCCTGTTTGCGTTTTTTTTTTCAATAGTACTATGAAATAAATACGTGATTTACGTCTTAGAATAGGAAACTGTAATAAAAAAACTATATAATTACATCAAAAATTTGCATTTCTTGTTTTTGATATTATTTATCAATTTAATCTTATATATGTTACAAAAATCTGATTTACATTAAGTTTCTAAGCATCTTGCTACAGAATGCTTTTAAAAGAAATACCAGTATCGATGTTTTCATTTATACAATAAAAACATCTATTAATAAAGCATTAACAAAGATTGGGGTTTTTATCGAAAAATTTACGACATATTATAGAAACAACCTACAACAACACGAATGGTTGTAAAACAAAAAATTAAAACAAATTACGCTTAATTCTTACATTGACGGTGAAACTTTATTACTTCCGTTAATAAATTAAATTTTATCTGCCTGTTATATAATTTATTACACGTATTACTGTATATAAAATAAAGTTTTAATTGAAATTTAAAGCTAATAGCGCGTGTTAAACTTATGACGGGCTTAATAAAGAAATTTGTATTTTACCATACGTGAGAGATTTTATACGAAAATAAACTTGGTTGCGTCTTTCAAAAATAAAAAATTAAATTTCTTCATTTGCTTTTTATTGTTAGATAAATTTGTAGTTGCTTAAACTAATTTTAAGGATAGCGATTTTACCATGTTAAGAAATCTTGCTTGAAAAAGAAGTTTCTGCTAAGCAGCACGGTGCGGTGAAGCCTATAATCAAGGGTTTCGAAGAGCCGATAATTGCGAATTGAAAATTTCAGCAGGTCTCGACCGTTGCGCCCTCAAGCCCTGTGGGAATCAGCGGAACTATATTTATGCTGAATATGTTTCCAGAAGAGGCGCGAACTGAATACGGATAATGGAATTACGGAAATCTCGCTCTCAAAATGACAAAGAAGAATAGTCCTTAAAAGTGCTCAAACTTGTTTATTTTACATCGTCGCTATTTTAAAGCTTTATTTTCACGTTTCTTAAGAGAGATACGACTTCGGTATCGGAAGTAAAAGCTCATACAATATTTGGATAAGGCATATGCAAAAGAATACGCTGAGTGTTGTTTATGGCGATTCTAGCATACCAAAAGAATTTCTTTGTTTCATACTATACTCTATCAATTTTTAATATTTCAATGTGTGTTCTTTTAAAGTATGAAAAGGAATTGTATGTTTAGGAGGCTACATTGTCTTTTTACAACGCCATATTATATAATATGCGTTGCAGCAAGTCGACAAACTTACATTTTATTGTTACTAAAAGTAAACGTTATAAGTTATTAATTAAACAAAAACCTTTTAATTAATTTTCACTAATACTAAATGTATTTACAAAAATTTACTCGTTTTCTTGCCAAAAATATTGGTAAAAAATTTGAACTTTAGTGTTTAAAACCAAAAATAACTGTTTATTAATGTTGCAAATAACGTATGACAAGTGTAGATAAATACGCAAAATGAACAAGTACAATGTAAGATGCAAATTTAAGATTGTTTTTTTTTTATTTTATATTTTAATCGATGCAAATAATAACAATGCAGATGATAATAAAAATGCACCTCAAAAAAAGTAATAAAGGGCATACAATTAATCAAAATCACAAATGCTAATAAGTGATTAACTAAATGTCAGGTAATAGTAAACATAACGATAATTAGTCACTTTACCTTACAAGTCATTTCATGATTAATAATTGGTCATAAAACCAAACATGGTTTGGAGTTGGAGTGACGTGGCTGAACTGAATTCTCACCTTCTGCAAACTTAAACAAGAAAGTACGTTTGAGCATCCCGTTATCAATTCATTTACTACAATTAATTATTTGCTTTTGATAATAATGATCAATAAATAGATATCACACATATCTAAAATTCAAATGGAGCGATAATCAAATCATGCTGGATTATTACTGAAATCAAATATTAGAATCAGACCGCTTAGGTTCCTGACAACGCCACCCAATGTCAGCTCCAAGTGTTCAATGGGTGTACGACTACATTCCACCCACTCAGAGTGCTTCCGTCCGGGACCGTTATAACAAGCCAAATGCTCCGGTCCAAAAATCGGGCCTAGGATGTGCAATAGGTGTACGACTACATTCTACCCGCCTAGAGATCCCTAAATGAGCGCAATGCTCCGGTTTCAAATGAACCATGATCGAACCGCGTTACCAAATAAAATAAATATCAGACCTAGGTATTGCAATGGGTGTACGACTACATTCCACCCGCCTAGAATCTCTGCAGAACCCTTTCGGTTCTAGTAACAAACGAATTCGACCATGTCGACACACACCAGCAAAACGTCAAACGGCCTTATCCACACAATTTAAACATTGAATTAAGCAAATCAACTATCAACTCTTTAATTTAGATTCATAGACAATATTCAAAACATAATTGACAACAACCAACATTTATTGACATCGCACTCCATTGTCTAATTAATGTAAACATTGAACGAATTGCGCAAGACGTCACCAATGCAACTTTTAAATTTATAATTATCATTTAACATTCAATAAAAACATTTATAACTGTCTATTAAAATATTGAGTCTCAAATTAATAGATTTAATAAACACGACTCAATAAAACCTCATAAATAGAAACAGTAAATGATGCTCACATTCAAAAGAATGAATATTAAGTTAATAGATAATATGAGAGCTCATTGAAAACTCGTAATTAAAAATAACATAATAATAGTAATAAAAATATTAGCAGTAAACTACAAGATAATAGAAAACTCAGTGAAACTCACCTTTAAATATTCACGATAAAACAAACACACTTCACTGTACGAAAGTTACAACGTAATTAAGAATTAGATCTTTGGCAAAACTAAACACTCCTAATAGTAATAAATTAGGGTCGGTGGTGTTTCATGGTCCAGCATAACCAAATGCGGATGCAACTTGATACTCTGGGAAGAAAAGTAAACGAAATCGCTGCATTTTAAAAATTGTATTACAATAAGCAATATATATATTTACTAAGAAAACTTTAACATTATTTAGACATTTTCTCATGTTTTATCTCAAGTTGTTTTTTAATTAGTCGGAATAGAGTCACACAGTTAAATTATATCTGCAAATGTTAAAAACATAAAACGTAAATATTTAATCAAACATTTTAATTACAATTTAATTTATTCGAATTTTTTGCGAATACTCGCAAAATACTTTCAGGACGTGTAATTCAAAATTTTATGTGCTAATCTTTATAAAAAAAATTGTTAAAAACGGTAAACAGATATAATGGTTTATGTTAGTATAATTGAAGAGTGGACAGTCAGGCAAATGCCTGGAGCCTGCCTATTTTGCTTTTTTGTGTAACTCTTTTGCTTTTTTACATATAAATTTTGAAATTATATAAATTGTATTGATTTTTGGTATATCTTATTATTTTCGTTTTTGTTATACGGTTCTCCTTTGCTTTAACCTTAGTATCATGCTTGTGATTTATCTTGTTTGTTGTTTTTTGTTATTAAATTGGTATATAAGTAAGTTGTAGGGGTCAAGGTCGTAGACCAGGGACACTTGATGCGTAATACAAGGGTGTGCAGCCAACGGCGACACCCGTTTTAGCCTCTCAGTGTCCAAGACCGTTCGCCCGTAGCTTCGGCTACATCCTGCAAGAGGTGACCCTGCTTTTGCAAAAGGCGACGGATCTAGGGGAGTAAACCCTGAATCAAAAATCCGCAACTCAAGGTGTTTGCCGTGCCGAGGGGTTCCCACAGCAGTGGGCGGCTCAGCGTTATGAGTCACGAACGGCTTCTCACCGACAATGTTACGATTCTTGTAGTAACGCGGGGCTTTGTTGGTGTTGTGTCTTGTTTCCCCAGTGGGCTGGCGGTAGCCAAAAAACGCATTTTTTAATGTTAATGGACGTTAACGATCTATCGAGCGGGTTAGGGCCTGGGCAGGGTCCTTCTCGGAGCCCGCATGTTCTGCCCAAGGATGGTGAGAGTGGTGGCGCTCCCCATTCTTTTGAAGCCACACGACAAGGCGCGAACATGTACAAAGATGGTGCTGGTGGAGCACTAAAATCAACCACCACGAATCTAGAAAAGCGTGTTCTACCGCGGTTCTGGATCGTGAAAAAGGAGGATGGGGATTTTTTTAAGGAAAGTCCTTTTGTTATATACAAACAGATTTTTGGTTACATCGGAGAACCCAAATTAATACGGAAAGTAAAGGAAGGATTACTGGTGGAAACAGTTTCTGCGGCACAAGCCAGTCGACTAGCATGTGTGACGAAATTAGGAGCAACACTAGTAAAAGTTAGCCCTCATGAAAGGCTAAACCACAGCAAAGGCGTAGTCACCTGCCGAGATTTACTAAACTGCTCCGTAGAAGAAATAGTCGAGGGTATGTCAAACCAAGGCGTAATCGAGGCTCGACGTATAAAAACTAGAAGAAATGGAGTATTGGAAGACACCGCCAGTGTTATACTTACTTTTAATACCCCAACACTGCCTCAGAAAGTCAAAGCGGGATTCCACTCCCTTCCTACTAGATTGTATATTCCCGACCCTATACGATGCTTCAAATGCCAAAACTTCGGGCATACTACATTGCGATGTAGTAATGAAGGAGTATGTGTATGTGGAAAATCGTTGCATGAAGGTTCGCCGTGCGAAGAGCCGATCACTTGCATAAACTGCAAAGGAAATCACTCTTCACGTTCTAGAAACTGTCTAATATACAAACAGGAAAAAGCCATACAAGAGCTAAAGACACGTGAGAACCTAACTTACCCAGAAGCAAAAAAGAAAGTGGTTGTATTAACACCAGAACCTGGTCTGTCATACGCTAAAGCAACCGCCACTACTTCTAAACACGTGGCCGATATTTATAAAGACGTTGCCAGCCAGCTTATACCTCTTGTTAAGGAGCTTGTCCAACAAGAATTAAAAGCAGCAAAATCCACGGTAACATCCCTATCAGAAATTAAAGCTCCAACCAAACATATGAGCACTGCCCTACCACGTTTACCTGTTGAGCTTCAAGTAGAAGACTCATCAGTAACAACAATTACAACCTGTGCAACAGTTCATACTCCTTCTCTAATGGAAGGCATCGAATCCTCTAAAAAAAGGGCATTGCCAGTATCCCCCACGGATTCTATTACTAGTGAAGTAATAGATGCCGAATTTATAAATCCAAACACACGAAGACAAAAAAAAGGTTGGCCGAAAGGGAAACCTCGGAAATCGAGTGTTTCACCTTCTAGTCATAAGTAATCTGTGATATTTTTATACGATACATGACTGTGATATTCTCGTTAGAGAAAAACCTGTGATATTTCTGTGATATTTTTATCGTATTTATTTAGATTTAGTAGAGTTATTTATTTATATAGTTTATTTTATTTATTACATAGTTATATTTATACACGTTTGTTTGTCTATATTTACATAATATTTGTCTTCTTGTCTTTATATCTTATTTATTATTTATGTCTTATATAATCCAGTGGAATTGTAGCGGCCTCGTAACACGTTACTGCCACCTAAAACTTCTAGTCAGTAAATATAGACCTATTTGTCTATGCTTACAAGAATCCCATCTCAAACCAGGGCAACCGTACTCTCTAAAAGAGTACGAGATATTCAGACAGGATACCGAAATCGTTCAACGAGCATGTGGTGGGGTAGTCATCGCAATTCGAAAGGACATCAAGGCGAGACGTATACCTCTTGCTACTAATCTACAAGCGGTGTGCGTTATGATCACGCACCCTTTCGTTTTATGCGTATGCAACGTATACTTACCTCAATTTGATTGGACCCTCGATGAACTTCAATCCATAGTCACCCAGCTGCAACATCCGTACTTGCTCGTTGGCGATTTCAACGCTCATAATCCCATCTGGGGTTCGGAAAAGCTAGACGCGCGTGGACGACTGCTAGAAAGTTTTATAATTAATAACTCAAGTCTGACGTTACTGAACGATGGTTCACCTACCTTTCTAAACGCCAGGTCCAACAATTTTTCAGCCATCGACCTCTCTTTTTGCTCCGCAACTATCACACCGAAAATTCAATGGAAAGCTCTCACCAATCTGTACGATAGCGATCATTTTCCCATTACGATGGAATGGAATGTACATCTTCCAGAAAGTTATATTCCCGTAAGATGGAATATCGATAGGGCAGATTGGGATCTTTTTAGATCAAACTTACCCGCCGTTGTTGTTCCAGCCGGAACAAACATTGATGACGAAATAGCTCTCTTAACACGACACCTGGAGAACGCAGCATTTATTGCCGTTCCGAAATGTGGAGGCTATAGTTCTAGTAAAAAACAAGTTCCTTGGTGGAACGACAATGTCAAAGAGGCCATCAAACAGAAAAAAAGAGCTTTCAATGTGTTCAAAAGGCACAAAACAGTAAGCAATATGATTGCGTTTAAACGTGCCAGAGCAGAAGCGCGTCGAACGATATTGCGGAGCAAAAGAGAATCTTGGGAAAAGTACGTGTCCTCGATTAATGCCGAATCTCCGATTTCGCTAGTGTGGAAGAAAATTCGTAAAATTTCCGGATATAAACAGCCCTTACGTTCTCCTGTTTTGAAAGTGGATGGTGTTATACTAACCGACCCGGCAGAGGTAGTCGAAAAGTTTGCGGACCATTTTGAGCAAGTCAGCAGCTCACAAAACTTTAATGAAAACTTCCGCGAACGCAAACTGACTGTAGAACGGAACCTCGATTTCAGTTCCGACGTAGACCACGACTACAATGCCCCCTTTACAAAACAGGAGTTCGACCAAGCGATTGCAAAATGTAAAAAGAGCTGTCCCGGTAAAGACAACATCCTTTACGAATTCTGCAAACAAGCCGACGATCCTTTTAAGAATTCCATACTAGCAACTTTTAACCGGATATGGACCGAGGGCACGTACCCTTCGAGTTGGCGAGAAGCCATCGTTCTCCCGTTGCTGAAGAACGACAAAGACCCGTCGATTGCTCAAAATTATAGACCAATAAGCCTCACGTCATGTCTAAGTAAGCTGCTCGAATCGATGATAAACAGAAGACTTGTTTGGTGCATGGAGAGAAACAACCAGTTGGTGAATTATCAATCCGGTTTCCGGGCAGGAAGGTCAACGTTGGACAACCTGGTCCACCTGGAACTCTCCATCATGAAAAGCTTCGATGCGAGACATCATCTAACGGCCGTTTTCTTCGATATCGAGAAAGCTTATGACATGACGTGGAGATTTGGTGTGTTGGAAAAGCTATGCGATTGGGGGTACAGGGGAAATTTACCCCAATTCATTTCATCTTTCTTAAGCAAACGATACTTCCGAGTTCGTTTGGGGCTGGAAACCTCCAGCCGTCGAACGTTGGAAAACGGCATCCCCCAGGGTTCCACCCTGAGCGTCACGCTCTTTGCGATCGCCATTAACAACGTTTGTGACAACTTAGAACAAAGCATCGGTCGCAGCATTTACGTCGACGACATAGTAATTTTTCTTTCGGGTCCTCTGAAGTCAAACATAAATCAAAAACTTCAGCAGGCAATCGACGTCCTAGTGGCGTCGGGCGCAGAAAGAGGGTTTAGGTTTTCCAGTGCCAAAACCAAATGTATGCATTTCTGTAACATACGCACTCCACACTACAGACCCTGCATGACCATGAATGGCCAAATACTTCAAAACGTACACAAAACGACTTACCTCGGACTAACTTGGGACGATCGTCTGTCTTGGAAATGTCATGTCGAGGAAGTCAGGACTAAAGCCAACAGGGCATTAAACATTATAAAATGTATTTCACATACAAAATGGGGCGCTTGCAGGGATCAACTTCTTAATTTATACAAGTCCCTAGTACTATCGAAGATAGACTACGGTTCGATCGTTTACGGTTCGGCAGCGCAATCAACCTTGAATACATTAAATGCCATTCATAATGCGGGTATCAGGTACGCTATGGGAGCCTTTTACACAACACCAAGGCAAAGTCTCTATGCAGAATCGGGTGTCCAACCTCTTGCAATTAGAAGAACTAGACTGGCACTCTCCTATATAAGTAAAGTTCTAATATGGGGAAAGAACAATTTGACGAGGCCACCGTTGGAGAGCAACATAGAATCATACAGACACGTCCGTTACACTCCTTTCATTTACGCGGCGCTTAAAACAGCCGACGAGATTTCTCTAATTCTGATAGTGCAAAACCGTAGCTATGTACCAGAAGATCCACCATGGCACAGAGGGCATGTAATGGGGCTCCGAATGACCGTGGCCCAGAAACAACAACTTTTGTCCTCCGTTAAACAAAAAATTTTAGAAAAATGGCAAGAAGAGTGGGTACACAATAACTCACATCTGAGAACAATAACGGACTCGGTAAGCGGATGTAAGACAAAACGACTCACGCGTAAAACACAAGTAACTATCACCAGGTTAAGACTGGGACACACACAAGTTACGTCGTCGTACCTCGTTAAAGGTGTTGCTGCCCCATTATGTGACAGGTGTCAGAGTGCTCTCACTGTCCAACACATATTTTTAGAGTGTCCGAATTTGGAAGAATCAAGAAAAAAATATAATTTTGAAAATAAGTCTTTGAAGGACATACTAAGATATGACGTGCAAAGCGCACAAAAAATTATAGGATTCTTAGGCGAGTGCGATTTAATAAACGACATATAGAAGGAGAAATGATGTGAATTCTAATAATACAGTGATGAAGAAGTGCTAATAGCCTCAGTTGCTGATGCACTTAAAAATTAAAAAAAAAAAAAAAAAGTAAGTTGTAAACAAAGATTTCTCTAATAACATGCATTTTTTCTGGATTATATATATATGCGCTAGTAGTTTCTTCAATTCTTCTAAGTAAACTCTTCTTAAAATGTTTTGTTTATATTCCGGATTTATGTCTTTCCATAGAACGAAACCATTGTACTAATATCAAGTAAGTTATAAAATATAAATTTGCGATCTATTTATTTTACTGTTACTTGACATAATGTACCAACTGCTTTCTTTCGTGCACTTATAATCAAAAGTAATTTTTGGCTTTACGTCGTCTTTGTTTTTTTTTGTGATGCATTGTACTTATTAGAATGACATTTTTATTATTTTTTGGTATATACGCATACAACTGTTGTATGTAAAATTAAATGTTGAAATATCGAAATCTTTTTCTGCAGCATGGATAGTTCTGGTCTATTTTTTCGAATTGCAAACATCCTAAGTTAGTTTTTTTTAGAAGCATTTTTTTTTAACTTGAATGAGCTGAAAAAATTATCACATTTAATTTTTGTCCTCTAAACTTATAAGTCACATCTAAAACAACGCGCAATCCTTTATTTTTTTCAGGAGTTGCACCAGGTTATTGTATTCTTTACATATATACTTGTACTTTAAGAACATAAGAAACTGCAGTATCACAAAGAATCCATATTTTTATTCTGTGTTTAGACGGTTTACTGAAAATGTATAGTTTGAAATGACAACATCCTTTAAAACCATTTAATTGTTGGTCAGCAGTTACAACTAGGATTATAGAGTTTTCATACTATTTCAATTCATTTCTGCCAGAACTCTTGTATTGATGCTAATTTTCTTTTTCGACAAGTACATTTATTATCAAATCGTAACACACGTGAAATACAGTCAAATTGCTTCATTCTTGTATCAAAAATAAACCTACCTATTTTTGGATTCTAGAAATTTTTAATAGATTAACTGTAAGATTTATAAACACCGGTTAAAAATACTGAACCCCTGTATGGTTGCAAAGTAATGTCATCTAAGTTTTTCTAGTGATTGATTTCAATATTAGTCATCTTCAAAATATTTTCGTTTTTCGAGTTCATAATTACTTTAACAAAGACTAGATTATCGATCCTAGAAGTGGCATATCTTGTTGGGCCAAGTATAAGATGTATTACATTTACCACAGATCTTTTTCCATGCCGTGGAAATGACTGTGTATTAAGATTTACATTTATATTTTTTGACTCAATCACTTTCATGCATTCATTCACATATTTGTCTGTTTTTGTATTATTGACGTCACTAACCTTATCATCCGACTCACTACTATAGTACTCTGTTTCTGGAATAGATTCATTACTGTCAAATACATTAGTACAAAATGTTTCCAGTTCTTCGTCGGTTAGAAATTGGGTTGTCATCAGTAACATGATTTCAAAAAATTGATTGTGGACTTGACAGGCCTTGTTTATGTAAATGTAGGATAGAGATTATAAATTGAAACCGACAGCAGTTTTGAATAAATGTTAAAAATACTTTGCACACCACCTATAATAAAGGAAATGACCGAAAGCCACCTAAAAATGTTATTTTTTTAAGATATAGTCACTGCGTGATTTTTGAAATTTAACATTTTGGAGATATTATTTATTGTTAAAAATAAGAAATTTACCAAACAAAATTATATTTTTATGTTAAAATGATACTCTATTAGAAAACCTAACTAAATATACATTATTTACCGTTACATTCGACTATTTTGAGATTATTATAGATAATGGAAAATATATGTCATGACCTTGTTAATATAAATGTATAAAGATTTTTTATTAAATACCAAAACAGAAAACATCCGAGACAAATTGTAGAAATTTAAAAATTATTTACAACAGTTCTGTATTTTTAAATTGCCTGACTTTATCCTTTACTGTTTTTCTAATAATTTTTCTTAATATTTTGTACGGACAGAACATTAGAAAACAAAACGAACAGTACATCTAACGTTTCTTATGACAAAGAATTGACGAAGATTTATATTAAACCTACAATTTTAAAATTATAATTATTTTAATAAAGTACTTAGCAAGATATCCATTGATAAGTATAAAAATCAATACAGCATATACTGCACTTTTAAAATATATTAACCGAAAACTGCAATTAACAGGATTATTAATTAACAGATCAAAAACTTTACTACTAAAATTTATAATTAATTATATTCATGTTTTTGTATTTTTAATATTTTTTAACATTGGATGTCAAACATTGACATTGACACATCAACCCCAGCAACCCTTAACTTAACAATTTAAATATGAAAAATGGGTCAAGCGACCACTCATTTGTCGACAGTAAAAAAAAAATTTACGCAACTAAACCAGAGTCTCTGGAAGAATTGCCTAGACTCAATGTTGAAGAATGCCGCCAAATTACGCCACAGATCCTCTAAAATGTAAGGAAACGTTTCGAACAGAATATGTATTATTGCATGGAAGTTGGTGGTGCACAATTTGAGCATTTGTTGAACTAATAATCATTTCCTCTGACGTTGAATTTTGATATTCTCTCTACACCTTTAAAATTTTTATAAACCTAAAACCAGTCATGCACTCACATAGAAAATCAAGAGACTTTTAAAATGAAGGTCACTCGACCACCTTACCGTAATTATTGTTTGTATTGTTATTGTTGAGGGTTGTTGGGGCTACGGTGTTGACCTGACAAAGTTAGTAAGTTTTTTCGAAACAACACCCCCACCTTAGTTAATCTAGAGGGTTGTTAAATAAAAACCACTTTCGGTAATGCTGTGGTATAGAAAATTAAAAAACACTTTAAATGAGGGGTTGTTCGGCCCTCTTCCTCTATTTAAATTTTTTAGTTAGGGGTTGCTGTTGCTAGGTGGTTGAATTGTTAATGTCAAGTTTGACATCTAAAGTTGTCTTCTAAATATCATGAATCAACCTGTTCAAGAGTTTTTTTAAGAAACTAGTTTTCTCCACCTTAGTTAATCTAGAGGGTTGTTTTTTATGGGGACCAAAAAAATTAAATAAAACCACTTTCGGAAATTCTGTGATATAGAAAATTAAAAAACGTTTTAAATGAGGGGTCGTTCGACCTCCTTCCTCTATTTAAATTTTTCAGTTAGGTGTTGCTGGAGCTAGGAGGTTGATGTGTCAATGTCAAGTTTGACATCTAAAGTTATCTCCTAAAAATCAAAAATCGACCTGTCCAAGCGTTTTTTTAAGAAACTAGTCTTTCCTACTTTAGTTAATCTAGAGGGTTTCTTTTCATAGAGACAAAAAAAATGAATAAAATTACTTTCTGCTATGCTTTCGTATAGAGAATTAAAAGACGTTTTAAATGAGGAGTTGTTGGACCCCCTTCGTTTATTTAAACTCTTAAGTTAGGGGTTGCTGGTGCTAAGGAGTTGATGTGTCAATGTCAAGTTTAACATCTAAAATTGTCGCCCAATTGTCCCTAAACAAAGGTGTTTTTTTTCAATGGCCCAGTCTGTATAAGCAGCATAATGGAAGTGAAATATTTACAAACTGGCACATCTACTATTTAATTTATATGACAACAATGTTGGGTGTCAACACGTATTTTTATACAAATGGGTGCTATTTGCATCATACACGTCGATATGCCACAATGACATATATTATTAAAGAATTTATACACCCTGGTGTCTTTTATGTAATAGGTATGGTAGTTACAAAGAAACTTAAATAATGTAAGAGAACAACAAATATCAATATTTTCACTATCAATTCACATCACTGACTGACTTTATTTTCAAAATTTTTTTTTCTTCGGCATTTGTGTTTTTAAGGTTACTTCACAGTACATGTTTATGAGTAGATCCACTTTGGATCCCTCCAAAAAATTAACACAACGAACCCAATCGAAGACACAGCGTCACATAACACAAAGGCATAACCACATAACATAAAATAAGAAGTATTCAATGATATACATAGCATTAGTAACGCATTCACTAATTCAGGAAAAATAAGTTTTCTTATTACTTTAGTTCAAATTTTGTTTTGAATAGAATTTGGAACTAAAGTAAGACACAAACGATGATTTAGGACGTATGAGATCGATTTAGGACTTTAGGACCTAAACAAATGTCAAAAACGTTTTATTTTACAAGTATTGAACTAATATATAACTTTCGTACATCGGCCTTACGTCCAAGTAAAAAGGCATTTTACCTAAAATCCGGACACTGATACCTAAATTTATATTGTTACTCAAGAGCGAGATCGGAAGTTAAAGGATTAAAAAATGTTAATAACCGACATTAAAACATGAAAAGTTTCTAGAAAACCAAAAATTTTGGACAAACTACGAAATTCGTACGCATGTGAAACGGGCAAAATACAATTTTTTATTATACCATACTGATATTTAGAGTTTATTAGTACTCTTTTCTTTATTGTTATAATACCTTGTAGAATCTTTTTTTTTGTTATCGGCCTTAGCGGATATTTTTTCAGTTTTGACAAATTTTTCAATAAAATTGTGAGTGTTTCCTTAATCGATTTTTACAAGATTATAATTAAAAAAAACTATTTAGTATCAAAACAAATGAAATGAAAAGAGCAACTGGTATCGCCTGAAATAATAAATTTTTGCCTTGGCAATGCAGTAGTAGAAATCTCTTATATTGTAACCGAATTATCATGGCAATTATCTACTGTTGAAATTGAGGTTGAGGCACTTTTGCTTAAATTAAAAAGTTGTTTGGAAATCTTGATCTTCTTACTAATTAATGGATTGTTCAACATATTGCTCCGCCACTGCGGACGATTTTCAATTCCCAAATTTCTTTAACGTCAAAACATCACCTTTGTTTTGAACTAACATAGTTGCAGCAGATCTGCTGAAACAATGACCTGTGTACTTTTCAGGCTATATGAAATTTAAAAACTTGACTAAAAAAGTTGACGTGCTTGCGTATTTCCTATATAAGGTACAAACTTGAAGGGGTGTGTCATCTTTTGCAAAAGTAAACTTTCTTGTAAACTTGTTTTTTGTACCCTCCAATGTAACAATTAAAAATTGCCTAGCATCTTTAATTTTGTCCAGACATAACTAAAGGAGCTCTTCACGCCGGTAAGCGCTAAATATTCCAAATACAGTAATAAGTTTGTCTAGCAGATGTTCGTCCAATGCTTCGACTAGATATTTTATCTAGTGTTATGGTTATAAAGAACAATTTTGACATGATCCGATTTTTTTAAAATGTTAATTATATTATTACTTAAACCTGGGATGTTAATAAGTTTTTTATATTGTATACTGATGTTAGTAGGTGAAACATTCGTGTTTAATTTAAGTTGTATGGCTCGTAACAATGGTGTAGGTTTAAGAATGTTCTTGATTAAATGATATGGATAATTGTTATCTTTTAAAATTTTTTAAGAATCAATAAGTTTTTTCTATGAAATTGTATACTGCTAAGTTTTAAGATTTTATTCATCATACTTTTAATTATGTTAATTTTTTGATTATGAGAATGTCTAGAGAAATAATTAATGATCCTATTAGAAGCGATAGGTTTAGTGTACCAATCAGTTAAAATTGTATTATTATCCATATCTCTAATCAGAAGGATATCTAAAAAAGGAATACAACTATCTTTTTCTAACTCATACGTAAATTGAATGTTAGAATTATAGTTATTGAATATATCTAATGTTTCATTAACTAAATGTTTAGGAATGCAAGTAATAATGTCATCAACGTAGACACACATAAACACAGGGTTAAAAGATAGTTTTGACTTAACAAATGTCAGTAAGTCATGCATAGTTAAGTTAGCTAGGATGGGTGATGCTGGATTACCCATAGCTGTCCCAAATGTTTGTATATATTGACTATGCCCATACGTAAAAAAGCTGGATGTAAACAAGAACTCAACTATAGGTAGGAACTCATTAAGGCTAAGTGTCGTAAAGCTACATATCTGTGACCAATATTTTTTGATGAGACACACAATCAACTCTTTTGTAATATTAGTAAACAAAGAAGTTACATCAAATGATACTAATATATGATCTCTAGGTACAACGACTTTATTAACTATATTCAGTAGATCATACTAATTTTTAAGATTGTAATTAAACAAAAAGGAAATGTTGTTTAATATAGTGGTTATGAACTAAAATAGTTCATAAGTCGGTGAATTAATGCATGATACTATAGGTCTTATAGGATGATTATCTTTATGTACTTTAACAAGACCATAAAATTTTGGAGGATTACTCGTATAAGTAGTCAATTTTTTATATAAACTTAGATCAATATGGCCTTTTTGGTATAGCATTTTACTAATCTTGTTATTCTGATTTTGAAAAGACATTGTATGATCATTACTAACTTTCTTGTAAATGTTAGTATCATTGAGTAAAAGTTCTATTTTATCTTGATACATAGTTTTATTCATAACAGTAGAATTTCGTTTATCCGATTTAATTATAATAATATCTTTATGATTCTTAAAAAAAAATTTTGTTTTATTAATGATTGAATGGACAAAATGGTTTTGAGTTGGTATGGATTTAGTGTTTTTTTTATTATTGATAAAGTTGGTCACAATATTTACCACTTTACCCCGCAATCTTTCTCGGTCAAAGTCTGAATGTAGGGTTAAAACATCTTCTACATCCTTTATAATATTACAAATAGGAAGATTATTATTATTGTAATTATAGGTGAATTTGGGGTTAAACGCTAAACATTAATTATTTCTCTAGACATCCTCATAATCAAAAAATTAACATAATTAAAAGTATGATGAATAAAACCTTAAAACTTAGCAGTATACAATTTCATGGAAAAAACTTATGAATTCTTAAAAACATTTTAAAAGATAACAATTATCCATATCATTTAATCAAGAACATTCTTAAACCTACACCATTGTTACGAGCCATACAACTTAAATTAAACACGAATGTTTCACCTACTAACATCAGTATACAATATAAAAAACTTATTAACATCCCAGGTTTAAGTAATAATATAATTAACATTTTAAAAAAATCGGATCATGTCAAAATTGTTCTTTATAACCATAACACTATATACAACAATATTTATACAAAACTAAAAAACAAAACTAATATCCTAGACAAATCATACGTTGTATATAAAATCAATTGTAAACAATGCAATAAATATTAAATCGGCCAAACAAAACAAAAGCTTAAAAATAGAATTAAAAAAAATAACTATGATTGTAATAAAAAAACTGCAGATACTGGCCTAACTTTCCATCATGTCGAGGACAACCATGATTTTGATTTTGACAATCCACAAGTTTTGGATGTAGAACTAAATTTAAAAAAAAAAGACTAATATCTGAGATGATCTTTATTAATTTATATAATGATAATGTAAACTTTAAGACGAATACTCAAAATCTGAATCCTATTTATAACAACATTATTAGTAAATGTAAACGTATTTACTAAATTGTTTGACACTTAATTTTATAACAACTAACAAAATTATGTTAATCTTATCATTATAAATACAAATTCTCACGCTTATCAGTTGTTAATTCTACATTAGTTTAATTCTATCATTAAGATTCACCTTATGTGTGGGTTATGTTTGTGTCGTATAAGGTTATATGTTCTTCGTACTTTCCTCATTTGTCCATGGTTTTAATTTTATGTATATTTGGCAGAAATTAAACATTCTACTGTAATGGTAATATCAATTATTTCTTTTACTCTAACATAATATTGGTAAACAAATTAGATTTTCATAATTGTTGTTTGTTTTCATTTGTACTGAAAATTTGTAATTTATTATTCTAGCTAGTAAGTTTTTAATTATATTGACTATTGTAATATGTTCTACTCTTATACAAACATTATTAATTATAATTACCATTAATATAGATTGGCCTGATAAAGTTGGCACAATAGCCAACGAAACGTAGCCACAATTACGACTGAGTTTTATTTCTGAGTGGTGCCTATCCTCCACATCGAAGGATTCTATCGTAGTATAGAAACACACCAAACTACATCTGATTTGTATATCGGACCATATTGTTCAGGCTCAAATTTTTTTTTCGAAATCATACTCAGGAGTAATTTATGTATACTTTATAAAGTTACTTAAATTGAGCTGAAAACTCTAAAGGTCAATAATTAATAATTTCTAATAAATTAGTCGCGGTTTAAGTATTAAATCAGTTATATTTTTTGTACAGTTATAACCTGAAGACTATAGAATACAATTTTTTTGTGTTCTATAATATGTAAATTATTTTATTTTGCAGTAATTAATAAATAATTGGAAATTCTGTATTAATAGTAGTAATAAAATATATAGTTTCTATTAAAATTGTATGTCAACCTACATTAATTTACTAATTACATGTGATGTTAATTAAAAGTAATGGTTTTTATAATAAATATTTAAATTGGTTAAATTAATATAATTTTATAGATCGATATTTAGCAAAATAGGTGGACACTAAATGATCTCTCATAAAATTTTATTAGCAAAGAGGCGCCAAAGGTTAAATTTTATATATAAACAAGTTTTATGTTATTGGACAGGAAAATGAAAAACAAGGCTATTTGGTTATTATGATTATTATTTTAATTAAATCAGTTTATTGTGATATTTTAAATTTTGTCGGTGTATTGTTGTTGTGCATTTTATGTTTAATTATTACTATTTCCGAATAAATACTTTTTTTTGTTCCGGCGGTGTTAAATCTGAATTGTTCATATAGGTAATTTTTTAGTTTATTAATTATCGGTTTGTAAATTCATCATTAATTTATCTGTTTTCTGATATGACTCATTTTTGTTATGAAATTTTATCAATGATCTAGTTTATTAATAAACATTTTCTTATTTTAACGTAAAATAAATTTTACTTTACCGTTAAAGCTATTTAAAAAAGATTGTATTGCAACGATTAAATAAAAATCTTCAAATTTAAACTTTAACACTTGGTGCCTGTCTTCTATCGACATATACATAATATATTCCGCTTTAAAAAAGTTATTAAAACTCGACCAAAAAATTCTTATTAGGCGTCAAGATTAGATTCAAAGGTGTGTAATAAGTGTGAAAAACTGTTATCCGGTTTGGTATGGTCTATAGATGATATCCGTGATTAGTGCAACATATGTTTATGTCACCTTAAGCTATCAAGCTATTAAGTAATTTTTTGTGATGCACCGGTCATATACAAATTAAATTGAACGCGCATCACACTGTAGGCGTTTAAGTGATGTATCATCTAAGTAGTAAACTAGAAGAGTTGATTATGTAGATGTTATCTGCCAAATAAAATTAACATAAAGAAATCACTATTTAGCAATAAATACTTCTAAACAGGTATTACCGAACGAATAAAATTTAAATTCAAACAAATATTGAAATAAATAAGAACGAACCTGTTAACTTTAATTAAAATTCCAATTATTTAAAGACAACAATTTATTTATAAAATAGATATATTAATCTTAGTAACTTTGCGATGAAATATTTAATATTTAGTTCAAAGAACGTATATATTCTAAAACTGCTTAAGGCTGATTTTGTACCTCGTAGTTTGGACTTGTAGAATCCGTTCCGAACAACGGTCAATTGCATGGTAGAGCCTGATTTGCATTATCGTAATTGATCAATTAAATCCGGACAAGAAGCAAAGGTTCGTTTTCCGATATCTGATCAAAGACTATGAGATAAACGTGCTATATATCTAATGTTAAGCAATTGAAAGAATTCAAGAATTATTCTTACTTTTACGTTTTTAGTAAAATTCGGTTTATTTTCGAAATGACAATAAACACAAGATGATTAGAATTTTTAACGCAAGTATTGATAGTAATCTAACACTAGCACTATACACACAGAAAGAAATTTTTTAAGTTTTTTATTTCAAAATTGTATACTAAGTTAGTTTGTTACTGGTATATAAATTTCCACATTAGCATCTAAAATTGTCTTTGGTGCATTTATAAGCACCTGTTTGACAAGTTATATTAATCATTTGCATATATTTTATGTTAACTAGTACAATCTGCTTAAAGTAATGTCGAAAGACAATACTTAGGTTTTGTAATAAAATTTATCAAGTGGTATTTATAGTACAATATTTCCATATAAGAAGGACTGTGTGTAAAAGCAAATATTTTAAAAATTATATTTAACAACTTTTTGAACTACAAAAATATTAACTTGCATTATTATTCTTTATTTACGACTGTTAAACAAAGCCTTTATAATTACTATGTTTTTTTGGCGGTTTTTGATATATGTAGATTAGTGTGGAGCGAAATTATAGGCGAAATTTTTAAGTTTCCTACTGAAAGTTGTAATAGTAAAAAAATATGTTATTGTATATTATAAATATAGCCCTAAAATTTTTATTTTATTCCTTCTTTCCTCCACCACCCCCTAAAGGGGAAGATTTTTAAAAATTTTTATATTGACATCTAATAGCGATAAAAAGTTTTTAAAACATATAAAAGTAACCCCAAAAATTTTTGTTAAAATATAATAACGTCTTTTGCCCTCTGCCACCCTATAAAAGGGTAATCTTTTTGATATTTTTATTACTCTTTCGTAATATAGCAAAGTAACACCCAAGAAATGTATTTTTCAGATATATTAAAAAAGTTACCCTCCTCCAAGCATTAAACGATTCATTTACTGCACTCTCCTGTCCAATGATGACATCATCAAAAGGCGTAAATGCGTGCGACGTTCTCTCACTTTCCTTCCCAATTCTCAGTTTCCTAGAAGCGACAAGCGACAACTATTGTTAGATAATAATTGTGAGTAGTCGTGATTGAAAAACGTTTATTTAGTGATCGTTTTAAATGATCAAATACGGCAAAAGTATTTAAGAAACAATACCAGAAACCAGTAGAAGGTTCTAATTTTGGGGCACCGTGTGACTTTGGTGGTACTGTGTTGTCAACTTACGAAGACGTAAATAAATGCTTTTTGTATGTACGATATGACATTAAGACCCCTAATTCCAAAAAAGAGCCAACAGTGTCTGACATTTGTGAAATCCTAAGTGACAAAATTTGTAAGTGGTGGTTGAAATCATCACGTCGAACTGTCTCTCGTACACGTGTCATTCAATGTATTCGATCGTATCACGACAAGTATCTTAAAATCATCAGACATCCAGAATCAAAACGAAATCCTACATCGGTAATGTAGACGTAATAGAAAGCAAAGAAATACAGAAAAGAGAAGAGAGTACAAAAAAGGAAAAAACTAAAATATCCAGATCTACTCCTACTAATAGTATACATGAAGTTTGTAACAAAACAATGCTTGATATTTCAGACAGTACTACCGAGGAATACAACAATCTTCCTTCTACGTCAAAAGGGACAGATGGCCTACAAACTACAGGAAAAATCGCATTGAACTACCAAAATTTGCTCAACTGTGTGATCGATACAGGTTATCTGATAGATTTGCAGCAGCCATAGCATCAGCTGTACTGAAAGATGTTGAGATTATCTCCGAAGAAGACAAAATGAATGTAGTAGATAAAAGTAAAGTTAAAAGATCTAGAGTAAAAAGTAGGCAACGTTTCCAAGACAACGAATTTAAGACCTTGACACAAAAAGTAATTGGAAACAAAAATCATAAAAAAACTATAGTAGAGGAGCACATATCTCTTATCGAAGAACTTGGATCGTTGTATATCGGACACACCACGCCAACGTCAGGTTCTACTAAAAGTATTACAGAGTCCATACTAAGTTATGTTGCTTCAAATAATTTAAATTTGGACAATTTTTTAGCAGTAGGATGTGATGGAACAGTAGTTAATACTGGATCAAATAACGGAGTTATATCTCAGATAGAAGCGCAGATTAACCGCCCGTTACAGTGGTTTATTTGTCAGCCGCATTTCAACGAACTTCCTTTAAGGCATTTTTTTCTGTCTTTTGCGGTGACACCATTGGACCTCGTGGATTTGTAGGACAAATTGGAAAATGGTTGGAAACTTGTAGTTGTAGCTTTCAAACCAATTGCTTGTAATATTCCTGATGTAGTAATTTCCAAGTTAAGTACAGATCAAAAATATCTACATCAAATGTGCTCTGCGATCTCCAGTGGAAAGTGTTCCTTGGAATTATCTAATATGGACTCGGGCAAACTGGCTCATTCCAGATGGTTGACGACAGCCAATAGAATATTGAGGCTATATATTGGCACAAAGAACCTGACTTCAAATCTTAATGACTTGACACAATTTATTCAAACCTTCTACGCACCGTTGTGGTTTGATATCAAGTTTAGAACAAATGGTTCTAAACATATTTGGAAGACAATTCAATTAAGTCGATACTTGAAACTGAAGCAAAGAAATATTATTGATGTTGTAATACAACGTAATGGCTTTTTCATTCATCTCGAAAATCTGTTAATATGTATACTTACAGATAATAGATCCAATAACTGGCACTAAGACGTATAGTAAAAGCTAGAATAAACTGTGATAAAACGAGAACATTCAGAATTCCAACGATAAATTTCGAGGCAACTGATTATATCGACCTTATAGATTGGCAAACTAGTAAAATAACAACTCCACCTATTCTAAATTCTGTTACCGATGTAGAAATTAAAAACCCAATTCAAGTCGATAACACAATAAATCTTCTCAACTTTCTCTGCCATACCCAGGCGGAAAAAAGTGTCAAACTAGTAACTGAAGCTTCACAAAGCGTTATGGGATCAGAAGCCAGAGATAGTTTTGTTAAGGTTACTCTTAAATCCAGAGCAGCAATGCCCGAGTTTAACACAAAACATCAATTTAATCAATAGACTTTTAAGTGCATCTAGTGAGGGTGAGAGGCATAGAATTCGAATAGAAGAAAAGTCAGGTCAGGCTTCTTGATGACCTAAGATTTTTTTTATGTTTTATTATTATTTTAAGGGTGCGTAGGGGGGCAAAAGATATGTTTTTATTTTTTTAGTTATTAGTTTAGTAATTGAACCATTGTAACAACTTTTTGTTCATAGCTTTTTTCCATTCTAAAGCACATTAGCTGGTTTCTTTAAATCCATTACTACTACTGTTAATAATAACACGAAATCTGGACCGTGTAACCGTCGTTTTTTTTTGTTTGTAATCTTTTGTGGAAGACCTGGTATTCCAGTTTCTCTTATTCATTTGAATAATTTTACATTAATTTATTAAAGTTATTTTTCCGTTTTTAAATTTATCTTAATTATTAATCTTTATTTTATTAAGTACGAACTAAGACCGTATGCACTTAAGTAATTTAGGTCGATTTCATTGTTATACGTTTCAAGAACATTTTATACTTTATTAACTCCGTCAGTATTAATTTTGGGTTTTACAGATTAAGATTGTAACTGAATCTTCTATTTTGGATATTTTGGTTTTTGTTAATGCCGCATTTCTCGTCGCAAGAAACCGACCAAGTTCACGCATACATTGTTCAGTGGGGTTTGTTTGGGGATGTTGAACTGAGGTAAAAAACACTTGAATACCTAGGTGAGTAAGAGAATATTTCCAAAGGGTTGTGATGAATTGTGTGCCTTGATCACTCAAAATCCGTTTTAGTTTGCTAGCTCGGTAAAAATAACTGAGGTCAGTCGATTTTTGACTGCATATAAAACAATATATTTTGAAAAAACGTCTAATAATACACAAATATTTTAAACTCCGCCTTTTGAAATACGCAAATAATCATACAAATCAAGTGCAATCAGTTCATGAGAACGCCCAAGTAGAATGGATTGAAACTCGAGAGATGAAAGAGTAGTATGTTTTGCAAATTGACATACCTGACACTAACTCACAACCTGTTTAACAGACTTTGCAATATTTCTCCTTTATTCATTTTGTTTTAGAGCACCTAAAGTTTCTTTTACTCCAAAATGCCGAAAATACGCATGAAAAAGTGTTTTAGATTGTAACAACTCCAGAATGCATAAGGTGACAATTTGACCCACTTCTCGTCAACAAAAAAGACATTCATTATGTAACAAGTAAGTACCATAGAGAACGTCGAATCGTTTTCCAAAATAGTGATATTTTTACACAAAACGTATCCTTTCGCTGTCGCAATGAAATGTTTTTAACTCTTTTTTTTTAATTCGGTGGCAGAGAGATAAGTGAAAAGATTTGAAAACATCGATTATGAGGTACTGGTCGCCTAGACATAAGATTGCGCAAAAACGCAATGGCAATGACATTGTCCTTTCTAGGGATACACTGTATGTTAAAATCATACTCTTGCAGAGTTAAAGCCCAACGTGCGACTCTGGGACTTAACAAACGACAAAACTGTATACTTACATTAGAATGTCTTCCGGGTTTGGACCGTGTCATATTTGCAACCGAAGCTGCCAACGTTTCGCCCACTTTCGTAAGGGGCTTCATCAGGGCGTGAGATAAATCGCAAAACTCAAACAAGCAATCGAAATCTAACTAAGAACTTCTCAAAAGTTAGGTTATCCACTTGTAAAACAAGCCATAACCTAAACTATGAAAAGGTAAGAAAGAAAACGATAACCTGAAAAAGCAAACGAAAATCTAACAAAGAACACTACCGAGTTAGGTAATCAACTTGTGAACCAAGCCAGATTCTAAACTCCGTAGAAGTGACTTAAGAAGAAATAGTCTCCGTATTTAAAGGAAAAAGATCGTCACGGATGATTAAGCTCGATCCTGATTGGGTTACGGTTGCTAGGGGGCGTGTTTTTGATAAATGACTAATAACCGGAAACCAAAGAGGGGATAGTTCGAAACCATGATCGCGATTGAAGTTATTGGGGTGTTTGATGATTTCTATGCTTTCCCGGAATTTCCTGTTGAAAAAGAATGGAGATTTGGCAATCAACGAAACATTATCAAAATCTATCTTGTGACCTGTAGTAAAATGATGTTCAGCGACCGCAGACTTGGAAGTAGTAGTAGTGTTAGATTTTCGTTTGCTTTTTCAGGTTATCGTTTTCTTTCTTACCTTTTCATAGTTTAGGTTATGGCTTGTTTTACAAGTGGATAACCTAACTTTTGAGAAGTTCTTAGTTAGATTTCGATTGCTTGTTTGAGTTTTGCGATTTATCTCACGCCCTGATGAAGCCCCTTACGAAAGTGGGCGAAACGTTGGCAGCTTCGGTTGCAAATATGACACGGTCCAAACCCGGAATACATTCTAATGTAAGTATAGATTCCGGCCGTGGAAGCCTTAACTATTACATTGACAAAACTGTAGATATGACAATGATTTATGGTGCGTCACAACGGTGAAAGAACGACCGATTACATAAAGTCGTCATTTTAAAAGCGCAAATGGTTCTTTTTCACAGTTGGTAAGTAAACAACTCGCGTAAGCGACAACACGTATAATGCCATCTATTAACTGAAAAAGTTGAACTCCTAAACCGTATTAGCGTTACCCTGGACGGCAATCCTGAATCAAATGATCAAACAAAACGTTTTTGGTTAATTTAGATTTATTAGGAATAAAAACTCGTTCTTCATTCTCTGACCAATCCCACTTAGTTTTTTTCGGTCAAGGGCCGCAAAAAGTTCAACCATAGTTAAAAATTTTTCACAAAAACAACGTTCATGGTTGCACATACCAAGAAAAGCTTGCAACTGCTTTAGGTTTCTTGTAAAAGGAAACTAAAGCAGAGCATCAATACAATTAGGATCTAGATTAATATTATTCTCGTCTAGCTGATAACCCAAATGAACCTGTAACCGTCGTTTGATTTTGTGCGATATCTTTTGTGAAAGACCCGGTATTCGACTTCGTTTTATTTGTTTTGTATACTTTGGGATTGTTTGAGTAATTTTACGTTAATTTAATGTAGTTAGTTCACGTTTTTAAATTCATCTTTGTCAATCAAACTTGTAAAAAAATTTTGTATGCAATTAATTCAAAATTATTACGCCGCTTAAACATCCGTATTTTGCATTTACGTTGATTTGGCATTTTCTTTGTCCTGGTAAAATTCCAAATGTATCTAATTTATGTTTCCTTTTTGAGATACTACTGTAATTCAATATATTTTAGCAGTTTGGTTATCTTAAGTTTGTTTAAAAGTTCATTGTATTAAGTACGTTCTTAGTGCATTTGCCTGTTAAATTTATTACTTCCGATATTATTCGGTTTCAACAAGTTAATTTTTATGAGTATAACTAAATCTTTTGATTTTGATATTTTTGTTTTGTTAACGTTGCATCTTGCCACTATCTTCAAACACTATTTTTACGTTTAAATTAAATCTGTTTGCATCTTCTTTACAAGTCTCTTTACTCTTTTCTTTCACAAAGATTTCGTCACAGCTCTTTATGGAAGTGGTCTCGCGCTGAGTCTATAAGTATAAGTGGTTTTGGTTTTATAGGGAAGAGGTTCGCGAGTTTATGAATCATTTATAGCATATCGGAATGTAGTCCGGGTTGAGGGTTAATTCAACCTTTAAGAATCAAAGGTTACCGCGGAATTGATGAAGAAAATAGTGAATTTTTAGTTCTGTTAGTGGAAGTTTGTTTCTCTTAGTTGAATTTACGGCTTTTAAAAATTTCACGAAATTTTTTTCGAAATTATAGTCTTAGGGCGGTTTATTGAGTCTTCCGACGGATCCTTGTCCATTGAGGGTACCCTTACGATTTTCTTGTCGTCAACATCTGGCAACCTTCTGGTCAACCAGAAGCCTGGAACTACTACGACGAAAATTTAAGGTAATTATTTATTACCGTTTAAACTAAATTGGTAAACGTAATTTTGCGAATTTAGTGTTTTAAAAGCTTTGATTTTGAACAAAATTAGAACAAAAGTTCATCGATTTTAGCGTATATTTTTTTTTTTGATTTTACGATTTTTTTTTATAGTCGTTTATGTTAAAGAAGATATATAACAATTTTTTTTATTATGCAGTATCAATGTTAAACCCAAAAACTTAGTGGTTTTGGAACTTTAGTATTAAGATTTTCAATTGTACTTGAAAGATTTACAGAAATTATGTTAATTTCTAATTATTTATTATCTTTTAACGCCAACACAGTCGTGCGATTTATAATGGAATTATCGTTATTTTTGTTTGATTGACTAAATTCCGTCGAATCTTTCGTAGATTATTTTAGGTTTTAAACTTCATCTTTGTCATGCATTTGTATTTTTTTTAAATTTAAATTTTGTTTTTGTTTGCGTTTATTCAATTCAGTTTAATTTAACTGCTTACTATTTTTAATTTTGTTTTATTTTTTTCTCAATAGTTTGGGAGCTGGCGACACTAAAGTATGTAAGATTTCATAACGATTAGTTTTACACTATTTGTATCAAATTGAAGCTACAGAACCTAAAATTGGCTCTTGCAGGGTACCAGCGGAACAGCAATTTGTTAACTATGTTTAAAAAAGTGCAAATGTTAAAAATAATAAAAGTTGAAGCTTTTTCTATCTTTTAATAACATTTGAGTAAGACATAAAAAGACCTCCTGCCACTTCTCTCATAGAACGGTCTACTTAAGCCATAATTTTATTTATATAAAAAAAAATATCAATTGGTATAAATCTGGCTTCAGCAGGAGCTAGTAAATTACTAAGATCTATGACATAATAACAAAATAAAATTTATTTTAACGTATAAGATTATTTTATATTTATTTATGCCAAAAAAATGTAATATTATAAGTTTGTGGACACGATTTTCATCGACATATTCATATACGGTTTCCACAAAAGTGGACAAACCTTCAGCTTTGGAATCTGCACTATCGCTGAAATCACTGTCACGTTGAATGCGCTCCATTGAGTCATTATCATCCTGTTCATCATTTACCACATCAAATTCTGTAAATAGATTATGAACAATTTGGAAATTAGTGACTTGTTTTTATAGTTAATGACTTAATGGAAAAAAATGTATTATTACCTGTGTCGTCGGTTTTAGCAATTATCAATAATTATGTCACTGATTGAAGTTGGTAACTGGTCGCTCTCAAACCATAAGAACTCCAGCTTATTATTTACTTCTTTCCGTCCATAATCTGAAGGGTATAATAAAGTTAGGTGTGGGAAGGGTACGTTGCACCATACACTGGAAATATAAATTGTCCTTAAAATTTGTTGTTGCAAATCCACTTTGCACGGTGGTAATATTAATCCATCAAAACTGGTTGACTGGAGTTTGAGTTGTTTCTGGGTGTCATTGCATTTAAAGGTTTTCATGAACGCGACTAATGGTACTTCATTTACGTTGCTCATTGTTCTATAGGCGTACAGTTCACAAAAGAATTTCTCCCAAAAATTTCATTTTTAACAGTATCTAGATGTATTGATAAATTGTGGTGAGCAAAATTGTAAAATGGTGAAAGTGCTGTTCTAACAATATCATTCAATTCCTCATACTTACTGTTAGGGTAACACAGCACCATGCGAACTGAACATTAGTCATCAGTATGGAATGCTAAATACCTAAATATCTGCCACATTGTGTCCAAAAGGGACGCTCAAGTAGTACCGTTTCTCAAGGTGCTCATTTCAAATGGGCGTTAATACCTTTATGTAACGCATTGACGAGACAAATTTTCTCCTGCCGAAACAAGGTACCATCAAATGACAGTGTTTGTTTTTTAATCATATTAATTATTAATGAAGTAATAAAAAAAATTGAGCTGTTATGATTTATATCAATTGATATTGTTTTTTCACATAAATAAAATTATAGAAAGAGTAACCGTTCTACAGGAGAAGTTGGAGAAGGTCGTTTTATGTCTTATTTAAATATTATTAAAAGTAGAAAAAGTTTCTAATTTTAGTATTTTTAACATTTACACTTTTTTTCAACATAATTGACATGGCGCTGTCAATCGTTGTTTCGCCAACGAGATGGCAGGAGTTCATTTTGTTGATCAGTAACATTATTATTATAAATTAAAAAATAAATCAAGTTTTATGAAATGTGACAATGAAAAATGTTGCCAGTTTGGACTATAAAGTTAGTGCCACCACTACTAAACTATAATTAGGTTTCAAATTAAAATTGTTATTTAAAGTTGTCATAATCGGGTTGAAATTTGTTTGTGAGAAGAACAAGCATTTGCTTTATTTGTATATATGTTAGTTTATCGTTTTGTCGTAATTCACTGCCATTTCTTCCATATCTTGACCGGAGAACTACTCAACTGCTGTTGTAGTTGATATTTCTATTTCATGTTTTGTTGTCACTCTTGTATCGTATTGTTTCTTTACCGCTCCTGTCTATCCCAATGGTGTGGGCATGACAGTATCGGCGCCAAAGATGTAACAATTATACGAACTTGTTTTTATGCAATACTTTAACAAAATTTTTCTAGTAGAGAAAAACAAAATACACTGTAATAAAATTATAAAATTACAAACTTAATTGAAACAAACTAGAACAAAAAGAAAGATGCGACAACCACACGGGAGGTCTTGTATGGAATCTTAGAACCTCTTGACACAATCGTCTCGTAAACTTAAAACATTTACTTTAGCTCGAGATGGAAGTTCGGATGTTTCCTATCAAAACGGAAAAGGTCTTATCACTAAGAACTTTGAAGAAACACCAAAATTTTCAAAATGACGAATTCTAACGTCATAAAATAAAACTACCGCAATAGATGTACTAGTATTTCATGTTTTCTTATTCTACGCAATTCTAATTAAAGAAATTTATAATACAACACCCAAATAGTGTAAATTAGCATCGGAAAATCTGCCTATCTCATTTTTTTATATAAGTGTACATAACCATTGTAAATATTATTTTAATTAATTTCGAGTTTGCTCTGACCAAAAATATTGTGGCACTCTAAATTAGATTAGGTTGTTAAGTTTAAATGTAATTTGGGGTTCGATAGAATATAAGATAAAAAGATTAGTCACACATAGACAGGAAATATAATCATAAAAAATAATTAGATTTGTAATAATATGATATGATTTAATGAAATTGACTTTTAAGATCGAAATCTTAACAATTTCCGTGTCAGTCAACGTGTTAGGAATTTTTTAATAATTAATAAATGCGTGTATTATTACTAAAATATGTACATTTGAAAGTAGTTTACAGTGACTAAAATTCTAATATTTAGACAGTTCATTATTTTTGACTTAAGCGAACCGTATAAGGCATAGTAGCCACATTAGAATATTTTGGAAAATTTGATCAAAAGAGATATAAGTTGTTGGCACCTGAATTGTTAAACAAATTAATAATATTTTTTAATTTAAATATATTTGTAACAAAAAACATCTGCTCTAATTTAATGTTTTTTTGTAATCAATTAATTACATACACAAATCTCAAGTGTTTCTGTTAATTATTTTGTTTTGTCAAGTACAAAAATTAAAAAATTTTAATTGATTAAAATTAAAAATTTTAAACTTCGGTATCAAAAATGTATTATGTGGCATGTGCTGTAACTTCATTCCACGTTAAGTAGATTAACATAATTCTTAGATAATTCTAAGATATCTTTGTCACGTTGTCATCTTGTCTAAGCAAATCTCTTAAATCCTATAGGTACGTAGTAATTACTATTTAATTTAATAGTTTGTAAACTTTTACAGTTTGTCACTTATTATTAGCACCTAAGTATTAAGATATAATACAATAAAGTTTATTTGTGAAATACTTTTGTTAAAAACTGTGGTTTAGAAAAATACTTTGAAATACGTTTTTTTGTATATCAACAAAGTTTCAATTTAGTTTTTTTAAGCTAATGCAGTTTTATTTTTTGTATTAGATTTAAATGCTAATTTAAATAAAAATACACATTTATTTTTCCGTTTTAAAACAGTTACAGATTTTACTATGTTTTTTAGATACATTTTATACAGCGATCTGTATAAAAGTGTGCTTTTTTAAATTCTACTAAAATGGATTGTAGTTTTTCTTCTTTTATTTTACGGTTAAAGCACACCATGTAGTCGTTATGTTGTCCTTAGGGATGTAGTTGCATTATGTGTTGTTTTTTTATTTAACCTGTCTACAATATCAGAAATTGATGACTTACGTTGTTTTATTATTTGTTTTTAGCTTAAATCAAACACAAATTTTGAAACTGTATATTATTAATAAACATTTTACGTGCATTTTTTATTTTAATGCAGCAAACCTGTACCTAGGTGAAAGGTCAGTTAAAACTTAGATAGTTTAAGTATAGTATTGTATTAATGACTAAATTTGAGTTTGGGTTAAAGATATCCGCTAATAATACAACGAGAAAACATTACCATAAAGTTTTTAGTTCATATTTGATCTATGATTCCTAAGAATAGTTTAAAAGTGCATTTACATATTAGTGCACTGTAACATTCAAAGTGAGAATTAAATACCTGGTAGAAGAAAGTTTTGTGTACCATTTCGCTAGCGTGATGCACAATTTTATGCTAAGATGAGTACAAACCTTCCAAAAAACCTAAGCAAAATTGATATGTTAAATGTACAACGAGAAGCAATTCAACACAAATTAATTCAATTTCAAACATTTTTAAATCATTCATGTAATTATTTTAAACAAAAGAATAATTAAATTAAAGATACATTCCGAATTAAAATGTCGCTGTACAAAGATTCAAATTTTAGCATAAAGAATGATGGCAAGGCCATCTCAAAGCTATTTCGAATTACGCGAGTGTAAAATCTACTTACAACGTTTACTACTTTTATAGATATCTACATTTGTTAGGTTTTCTTGTGAACATGATGTCCGTCTGTCGCTAATTCGCCATTCTTGTTATTGTATTTTGTTTGTGCTTGTTTTTCTGGATTAAATTGTGAATATTATTTTCAAGTCTTTTTCAAGTAAGTACGTACAATCAATTGTTACTTTAATGAGAGTTGCACGAATTTATATTAAACATTGCGAGGTTGTTGCACCTAAGTGATAAATTGACAATGTTTTAGAATCCATTTATATACGAGGTTATATGCGCAAAATCGTGACATGTTCATGAGAAAAGCGAAGTAGTATAGTACTTATCCTTCAAGGTTTACTTGATAAATACGACAAAATACAAGATGATGCAAAGACGCTATTAGCGAGAATTAATAACATTATAATAATATATAATTAATATAAATATAATAAAATATAAAATTGAAAACTCATATTACAAAATGGTATCAGGATCAAAACAATTTTATAATTAGTTTAAATGCCTGTTAAATACCTGTTCAAAATTTGTGTACATGTATTAATTATGTTGTTAATTAAATACAGTAGTCTGAAGAAGTGAACACTTTGTCCGCAAAACGTCGCTTAAAAAACACACAAAGTAGTGTTTTTCTGTCGCCCTCTCCTACCTGGAAGGATTTAACACCATTCTGTTCAAAAATCTTATGAGGTTTAATTTTTATCATCTACAATCTAGGTCTACAATACTAAAAACGCAAATCGGCAACAATGCATCTTCATCGTTGTCAATTTATATCCTTCCACATCTAAAAGCGGTAAAGGCGCCAGTTTAAAACCCGTCAAAGGCGATAATTATTCTAAGTTGAAGAACTTTTTAGATCTCACAAACATCATGCATATACTAAAACAATATGAACAACCTACGATAAATACATTATTAATTCACATAATCAGTGCTAAATTAACATTTACCACTAGTCAGGAATGGGAGTCGCAAGTAAAAAGGGATTATTTTCTTAACTTTCAAGAATTTGTAGAGTTCATAGATAAACGATGCGATCTGTTAGCTTCATTTGAAGCAAATAGTAAATGTAGCCAGAATTTAACGAGTTTAAGTAACGCAAATTCATTTAAGTCAAATAATTTAAGATCACATACCGGCGCGATATGGTTAAGTTGCGTTTTCTGCAAACATTTCATTTGTAATTGTAATACTCATAGTTAGGTCTATCCAGTAGGAGATTAGCTAATTCCGTACTTGAGTTACCTAAAACCTAATATTAAATCCAACATAAACGAACATACAACGTTAACACAAATAAATTTCCCCTTTAACATCCAATAATTTAATATCGCAAATGCGCAGCGTTTCCCTTTGACTTAACAGAATAATTTATAGTAGCAACTCATCTCAAAAGAGGTACAATTCTAAAGGTTTCCAACCCTTGACGGTGTAAATAGTTACGCTTCAATAACGTGACATCATAGAAGTTTTTCCAACCATTCCACCTGTTCGTTATCTTCACTGATAACGGTAAACGTGTGGTTGGTACCGAAATCCGCTACGTACAATTAGGACAAAATCAAACTAAAGCCACAATAAAGAGAAATCTACCAACTTACCCCGACTAAGCCTTCACAATTTTATTCGCATATTCGCGTGAAATACCCTAAAGGTGAAACCCGCATTGGCCGTAAAAATACAGAGCTCGTCGATGATCTTACAGAAAGTGAAATAAAATATGCTTTCTAAAATTTGACATCTCGACGAAATTTTATACTCGAAGAAATTTTTATACTCAAAAATTGAACTACCAACTTTTAACATAACAAATTGCTCCCCATCAACATAAAAACCTAGGAAGTTGTTACAAGCTTTTTGGTTTTACGAACCTTGCACGGCCAACTCACAATAGTCGGAGATGGGGAAGTCCACAATGATTACAGAAAAGATGTTTCAGGACGCCAGAGCTGATCCAAAGTCACTTCTGTCCCGCTCAAGACAGACGGTATAAACTTGTAACTCAATTTAAGGTTCGTAATCCTTATACTCGGCTGTTCGAGTAGCCAAAAGTAATTAATAGGTAACGATAATCACAGGAGCAGGAAAGATAAAAAGAAAGATTAACAAGTATAATCGATTTAATGGCTTAACGTTGGATAATAATAGAAGATATTAAGTTTAATGTTTTCCAGGTAGAATTAATATCTATCACAGTTTGCTTATGCGCCAACCTTAACTTCTAAAATGAGTAACAATTTGCATTAATAATTAGAGGAAACTTTGATTAAGAAGTACATAAAATTTTCTAGATTATATCACAATCCTCCTACATAAATGCCTGTAGTATCGGCAACTCACATCACATAAGAAAATTATATCGAAAAGGACAGCTCGAAAGTCCCCGACTAACTAGGTTTTCCCTCACAGCATGCGATACAAGTATGACATGTTTAAGATTACCTTATTGGTATATAAGCAATAACGCAGTTACAATCATTAACATTTAAATATAATTCTGTGTATAAGTTTGGTGATCTCGATATAAAAAGTCAAATAAATAACTCACCTAACATCCAGCTTCCACTTACACGTAGAAAACGTTTTCTCGTCAGCGGCCTGTAATCAATAGTGAAAAGCAAATCGGATCATAATCGAGTTCACACAGAACAAAAGCTACAAAAGATAGTATTAATAAATAATTAAATGGTATATAAAAACCCGTTGTATCGTGTACTGTAAGAAATAATCTTAACCCAGGTGGCTGATAACACATTCGACTTCTTCATTAAGTATAATATCGAACCCCAAGTTATCGAACGATATAAGTAGCAATTCAGGACAGGTGGCTGATAACACAATCTACTGCTAATTCCATATCAACATCCTCGACACAACGTTCGACTAGACCCCGATGTTACTTGAGTAGCAAGCCCTCACAACAGCTGATATGCTCGGTAGATTTATTCATGAATAGTAGTTATGCATCCCAATGGTTGATTGAATTCCAAAATGGTAGACAACGTGGTCGGAACCGGCTGTCATATGAATATAGAAATTACGAAAGACCCTTAATAGATTTAAAACAAAATATCTTACCCCGTGCCGAAAGAATCGTAATAACTTTTCCCTCGATTTATAAATTTATGTTCATCACACGTGATGTTCTTAAAAATTTAAGAATCAACCCGAAAAAATCTCGGCACCGGCCCGTTACTGTCGTGTACAGCTTCACGTTTACTTCGTCGAATGACAGTCACGAGAAAGGATCGGTAGAGGGCGTCCAAACCGTAAGCTAATTTCAAGTCAAAATACATAGGCGTACGCAATGAAAATTTCGTCCGTAACAAAGTGGACACTAGCTAAAGTCAAGAATAGAAATTTAGGAATACGCCAAGGAAAGAACCCTGAAATCCAAAACCAACCTAACTACAAGAACACCTAAACCAAGAAAAAACGTAAATGAAAGGGTTTTCCCAATTTGCTAAGCATCACCAACCAGATGTATCCAAAAGTGGCATAAAACGAAATGATACTCCAAAGAAACAAATTATTCTACCAACAGAAGAGAAGTATCAGAACAGGTACTTATATAAAGTCGACATCAGTCTTTACGCTATAAAGCAAGAGAACAATGCAGTCCCATAGACCTCACTGGCGGACAATACTAAGCAAACCAAGAGAAAAAGAAGAAGCACAGAAAATAAAGAAAATTAGACCATGGTCAAGGACAACGCCCTTATATCCCAAGAAACTCCAGCCCAAAAATGAAAATCCAACCATAAATATAAGTCTCCAAAGCTAACTAAACTAAAGTAGTAAAAGAAAAACCAAGTATCTAGCAGATGTTGAATTGTGATACGCGAATTTAGAAAAAAGATAAAAAAAAAGTTAAAGCATTGTGCCGAAAAAGTCAACAGACGATATGAGATTCTTCTACCAAAAAAACCAAACAAACCCTAAAGATCTAAGCAAAAAACCAAACAAAATAAATCTCAAACAAAAAGAAGATTCTGAGTAAAAGTCGACACAAGTGGGACTACCAAAAAAGCAGAGAAAAACATCAGTAATCCAAGAGTCACAATAAAGTTCCAAAAAGCTAAACGCCAAAGTGTGCCAATTCAAGAAAAAGATCTAAACCGTGTAACCCAAAACTAAACCAAAAGAAAGAAAAAGAAGTAAGAACCAATAAAGAACAGGAAGCTTCACTTGCCAATTGAACGTCGTCACTGGAACGTTAAGGTCGAAGAACGGATTAGAATATTCCAAGAGCAAAAGAAACTCAAAGAAGAAAAATATCCTAACAGTGACTGACATCAAAAATGCCAACTAAGCGGAAGTACAAAGTACGAAGAGCTACGTTGCAGTTTATTCCAAGTTCCAAACCAAAAACAACAAAACAAAAACCCACTTAACCCAATAAAGCGAGAGAAGTAACTGAGAAAGAAAAAGAAAAGAAAAAAAACACAGTTACAGTGAACACTAAAGAGAAGAGTTCTTTCAAGCAACAAACCAAGATAAAAGAAACAATTGCCCTAATGGCAAACCTTCAACAACAAAAGACAAAGAAAAAAATAAAAGACAGACAGAGAAAGATAGGACTAGATGTAAGTGTCTGATTTGTTCTTCTCTCCGTAGAAGAAACGAAAGGGAGTGAACAGCCCTTCGATGCCCAAAGGCTTGATGTTAATGCCTGATTCGTTCTTCACCCCGTAAAAGAATGAAAAGAGAGACCACCCTACGGTGCCCATCCAACCGCCTAAATAAAAAAAGCAAAAGAGAGAGAAGAAAAAAGATATCACAGTAAGTTATAAAAAAAAAGCGTACCGATTGCTGTCCCAAATTGCAAACTAAACTTCAAGACTTTAATGCCGAGGAGCGGAATAGAAAACTCAAGAAAAGGAAAAACGAAATTCAAGAACAGAAGAGAAAATTCTATACACGACGCACCAATCCCAAAAAGGCCAACTAAGCAGATAGAACTATGTACATACGGAAAGGTAGTCTGTACTGAAGTAAGATAGAGAAGAATGGAACCAAAAGAATTTTAACAAAAACTTAACCATAACAAAAGAATATCGGTGACAGCAAAATGGGTGAAACCAAATAAATAGCATCCAAACCACAACATAGAAGATACCAACGACGTTTTCAAAGAATGGAAGCACCAAAACCAAATGAAAAGAACCAGAAGAATAGCAAAGGTTGAAAGTCGAATGCCAAAAAAGTGAACTAGCACTTACGACGCTTGCGACGTCGATGAAAAAGAAAAGTACGATTAGAAGAAGGAGACAGCCAAGAATAAGCAGAAATAATTGACGAAGTGGATGTAAAAGTAAGTAAAAGGAAAACAGCACGATCCTTAGGTACAAGCGTAAACCTTGTAGCAACACCAGTGTTGGACAGCTTCGTCTTACTTGGCAAAACGTAACGTGAACTATTAGAGTTGCTTCGTTGCGAATTCGAACAAGAACAATAACGTATAAACTCGGCAACCTTAGGTCTCATGTGAGGCCAGTAGAAGTGACAGCGAAAAGCTTTTAAAGTGTGCCTGTCACTGAGGTGATCAGAACCAGAGGTAATGTAGCAATCCTAGATAAGTTACTTGCGCTGGTCCGATGGTACAACTAACTTCCAAACGCAAGGATCAAAAGAGGAAATGCGAACACGTTTACATAACATATTTTTCACAACACACCAACGAGAAAAACGACGAGCAGTAAATTTAGATACCACACCTAAATACCAAGAATCAGTAGTAGGCTTAATAATCCTAAAAACTAAAAAGAAATTAGAAGGTAGCGAAAAAGAGAACGAACAGTACGTAAAGACTTATCACCTTGATAACGAACACAAGTATTCGAAGTAGAAATAGATACAGAAGAAGAAAGTGTAGAAATATGTTACAAGTTTTAGCTGGTTACGAACCTGCACGGCCAACTCTCAACAGTCGGAGAGAGGGGTAGGTTTTCTAGAAGTATATAAAAGATAATTAAGGGCGCCAGAGCCTATCCAAAGTCAGTTCTGCTTGCTCACCACAGAATGGTAATAAACTTGTAACTAGATGTTAAGTTCGTAACTGCTGAAAGAAACGAATAAAAGGAAAAGAAACTCGATCGTGAACAACAATGATACTTTAATTCCTATATACAGATAAATCTATTAACAACTAAATAATCAAATATACACCGGTACTGTATAGAATATAGAAAAGAGCATAGCAGTAGGATCGGCAACTTACACTACACGTCAAACAAGCGTGTAAGTAATATAACATGTATAAAATTTTATCAGTAAGTAACCTTAGCAATGATAATTGATTGTGGATATAAGCAGCAAGCGATAAGTAATTTATCTGAATTAATTTAGTAACAAACACAAGTAACAAATCAATTAGAACGTACGATTAGCAAATATAATAAGTCGTGAGTTTACACCGTAGCGACCACGTATAAATAAGTAAAAAAAAATTGACTTACCAAATTCCAGAGTGCTTTCAGAAAAACGTTTTTCCTACGGCCTACTGCAATTAAACTTCCTGAAAAACATAGACGTGTCTACCTGGCGACTCACAAACTACAAATAAAGACACATTTAAGGGACAGTAAACGAACCGACACTTATCGTATGCTGTTACATTAAGGTTACGCATATGATGGTATTAAGCAATTTCCTCCGAATAGAATTCACTCATATCCAATAATTAGGATCTTCCGAATAAGGTGATAGTCATCAAGGTTAAGTTACGGCCTTCGAATAGAATTCCCTCGTATCCAATAATTAGGATCTTCCGAATAAGGTGATCGTCATCAAGGTTAAGTTACGGCCTTCGAATATTTGTTTGAAGAAATAGTTATTCGAAACGGACTCCTCATTAACAATTAACAATTAGGACTAAGTATGCGCACGTGGCGGAATGGCTGTCAAAATACAGGAAATTACCACAAAGTTTTAATAAATGAGAGTTACAATCTTACCCGGTGATGACGCAAACGAATGTTAATGGTATTTCACTTATAGATTGGTCACCATGATGGTGTATAATTTTAGAAAATGTTTACTTGTCACTCCGCCGGCCATTTCAAGTAGTTTCCAAGTTGAAGAGCTCGTCGTAAAAGACAGTCACGCGTAAACGATCGTTAGGGGGCGTCCAAAACGTAAATTAATTTTTCGTCGAAACCCATAGGCGTGCGCCAAAGAAATTTCGACCGTAACGACAAAGGCGTGCATAAAGAAAATTACCATAACAAGTGTTAAGAGAACAAGGAGCAGGAATAGCAGAAAAGACGGAAGTAGAAATTTTACTAACAAAGGTTACAAATGGCTTTTGAATTTTGTCACTAAGCTCTGTTGTTGAGAAGTTAAAAGAATCGCGAGAATTGATGTCGAAACGCTTGCCTAAAGATATTAATTGAGCGATAGATGTGATTTCAATCAACGCTAGAGGAAGTTGATACAACGGCGTTAGATTCCGGCGAAAGACTTTGCGCTGCATTTCCTCTGAGACCAGTTCTGCTAACTACAGGAAAAGGTATAGCATGGTGGTAATGTACGTACCGATGGTTTCGTCAGCTCCCATCGTACGACTGCGAATAAAATCTATAAAGCGCTCATCATAACCCCAAAGTAAAAACTCCGACTTCAAAAGAGCAGAAATATCGTTCCACGATTGTAAAGAACCTCATTTTGTCCTAAAAATATCTTTGCCAGATAAGACTTCAAACTAAAAAAATTGATGCTGTGAAACACCACGAGATAAACACAACTCGTCAATACGAATAAGAAATTCTATAAGTAAAGAAGGATCTTCACCAGAAAACGTTACATTCTAATTTCCTAAGTTCGTTTCTGAATCAGAGTCCGAAGAAGTAAGAAGTGGTGGTTCTTTATCTGAAGAATACATAGTTATCACACTAAAATCACAATAAAACCTAAACAGTAGAATCAAAATAGTAAATCAAAAGCAGAAAGCTGCTGACACATGTCTGACTAAAACTAAACTAAATCACGATAACAGTAAGTACCAGTAGTATCACTAATAAGTAACTAATCTAATAAGCCAAAAAGGTTTAATCGACATAGATCGAGATAAACCAAAAATCAAACCATAAGTCCAACGACACAGGTCTGACCAGAAATCCAATTAAAAGAAAAGTAAGTAAATTACTAATATAAACTCAAACTACAGCACTAAAAACAAAGAAGTAAAAGTGAAGTAACTCCGAAATCAAGTCTTGTAACAACAACTGAAAAAGCGAAGTAAACTTCAAATAAATCTGTTACAAGCTTATAGGTTTTACGAACCTTGCACGACCAACTTACACAGCGCCAGATCTTTTATAAGTAAAACTTCTGTTTCGATCAGGACAAAAGGTCCAAGCTTGTAACGAATTTCAGGTTCGTAATCCTTGTTACACTGACGTTCGTGTAACCACAAAAAAATGAGAAAGATGTGGTACCATAAAGGAAAGATAAAATATATATAACAAGTATAGTTTAATAACGTAGATTATTAACAATGAGCTCCTGAAATTTTGTAGTACATTCTAAATACATAAATGCCGGAAATATCAGCAACACACAATATATAAGTTACACATAGGGTGTCGATAAACGAAGAAAAATTACATGATAAATAACTATGGTTTACAGCATGCGATATCACAGAAATAGTTACTGAAAATAACTAAATGATATTGAAACAACTATTGTAATTACGTAAGCTAAAACAAGCTAAATTCTGTGAGTGACTTTTTTTGACAGCGCCAAAATAATTAAACAAAACTTACACACAATCCAGTACTTGCCCGAAGAAAACGTTTTCTTCGTTGAGTAGGCCTAAAATAATTAGGAATAGCAAATCTCAACACAATGACTCACGAAAGTAGAAATCTACAAAATTGTTTATACTAAAAGATATTAGATATAAAAACCCGACTGACGCATAAGAAGTAGTATCTGGGAGAAAAGTTCTTGTCGAGGCTTTGTTTTTAGTTTGAACATAGGGCTTCCAGAATTATAATAGTTTCGTTAAAGTATTTGTCGATGTTAATCCCTCATCAATCAATAATGCATCGAAACATGTAGCCAAAAACGTGACAGAACGTGCCTAGATGTGCTATCAAATTAAGAAAGAAATTACCAAAGAATTCTAAAAACTAATAAGAAAAGTTATCTTGTGATAAATAGCCTACTCAAAATGCGTTCTCAAATTTTATCATTAACGCCGATTTTGTAAAATTCAGAATCATTTATCAGAAGCACGATTTTAAGTAGTTGACGGTTTGACGTCTTAACAAGAAATGGAATAAAACTACTCTCGGCAGAAGGCGTCAAGAACAGAAATCTAACTTGAAGCGTTGATTGATAAATGTTTAAAGATAGTCAACCAAAGGGGTATTTGCGACCCAGTTCAAATGTGCTGGGCACTAGGTGTCGCCAGCATCGTGATGTGCTGGTCAGGTTCACTGCTTTACTAAACAGGACACTGCAAAGTAATTCCTAATAAGATCTTACGAAAACTGTAAACTGAATGCCTGCTATAATTAGCAGCTAAGCAACGTTGTCATGTTGTCAAAATAATAAATACGTGTCCTGGGTGACGGGCATATTACAAAAATATATGCAAAATTCTTTTGTATTGTGAGTTATAGAGTAGATTTACGTGTTATATTTTATTCTCAATCAGTTAAAAATTTAACTGCTTTTTTGTTTACGCAAAAGAGCGCTTAAAGTCAACATACATTGCATTATGAACAAGTATAAAATTATTAATTGCTTATAGAGTAATCATAACAAAAAATTATAAATAAAATTCGACATTCTCAAGTAAACGTTTAATCCGGTAATATAAAAAATTAATTTTTACTACTACTAGTGTTATAGGTACAGACTTTATTACCTACACGGTACTACCAAAGTCATAGTATGTTGTGAAGTAACCGCAAGCAAATAAATATTGTTTTACTAGAAAAAAAGCGATTTTTTGATTGAAAAATTTCTTGAATGCTAATTAAAAAAAGTTAAATGCTTAATTAAACAAATTAATTTCATTTTAAAGTAGTAATAAGTTATTTGAAGGCATTTTTTATTTAAAAATTTTATTTATTTAGTTAACAAACGATTATTTAAATACCAATAAACTATGGTTAAATAAAAACATTTAAAATTACATTTCTTGCAAATTTTAGTAGATAAGCTATTTTAGCTTCTATTGTACAATACAATTATAATAGACCACTGTTGTGAACAATACATGAGCGGTACTCTTTGAAAAAGTTTCACGGATGTTGTTTATTGCATTTGTGAAACCCCCAACTGTTTAAGCAATAGCAATAACACAGAGGTAATGACAAATGAGTCACCGGTTTTACTTACACTTATTTTCATAAGAATTTAAAAATAAATATAAAGATGAAGTTGGTGTTTTTATGAAATAGGTACATTAGTATTTTGAGTTCTTTTGCTTGTGGTTGGATTTTTGTATGGTACTGTTTTTATTGGTTAACGACTTTCGGCTTGACATCGGACTTTGATTTTGAATTACGAATATTATTAGTTTCGTTTGGTTTTAACTTTTGTATTAAAAACTGATAAAGTTTGTGGTTATAGCAGAGTTATAGCAAATAGTTTAAAAATGAGTGACATTGTGGCGTGCCATCGTTGCGTTTACAGAGGATGCAATAATTCTAGGAAAAGTTGTCCATCTTTAAGTTTTTATAGATTTCCTATAAAGGAGGAACTGAGGTGTAAGAATTGGCTGCGTAATTGTGGAAATGTAACTTTAATGACAATAAACGATTTGGATTTACTAAAAAGCAAAATAATCTGTGAAAAACATTTCGATGCTAGCAGTTTTCTAGATGTTTCCGTTGTTAAAAAAAGGCTTAATTTTAACGCAGTTCCTGTTAAATACATTACAGGTGGGTAGTTTTGGTCGTTATTATATACTTCAAACAGTATGCATTTTTCAACATGCTTTCATTATCAATTAATCAATAATTTGTATTATAAAGCTACGTAATTTTGGTTGCAGGCGAGTCTGTATCAGCAGCACCTAGTTTACTGCAACACTGTCGTGAATCATCACCCGAGGTTTTAGAAGTTACTAAATCTGCTAAAGTACGAACGTATTCTACGAGGATTAATTATTATGATGAATCTTCAGAATGCCAAACAAAATGTATTACTATTGCAACTGAAATAAGTGCGAACAGTGATACGGTCAGTGATTGTTCTTATTTAAAAACTTTTTCAAATTCAAGAAGTAATGCAAGTGCGACAATAATTACTTCACGTAAAAAAACAAAATTATCTGTAAAAGTGATTGAATTGCGAAGAAAACTTAATCAACAAAAGTGCGAAAAATTTCGACTTCAGCAAAAATGTAAGAAGCTACAAGCTAACAATAGCATTTCTAGCATTCTGAAACATAAATCAATAAGCTTGAAAGTGTTTGTTAACATGCAATGTTATCATCAAAAAAGAGCTCCTTGGAAGAAGACAGAAAAACAGTTAGCGTTATCCTTATATTATAAGTCACCAGGAGCCTATAAATTTATGATTAAAAATTTGGGGTTTGTTTTACCAAGTATTTCTACGATAAAGTCGTGGTTACGAATTGTTAATTTAACATCGGGAGTCAATAACTGTCTTATAAAAAAATTGGAAAAAAAAGCTAATAGCATGGATACCATGGAAAAGCAGTGCGTAGTAATGTGCGACGAAATCGTGCTAAAAAAAGCCTTACATTATAATAAATATCGTGATTGTATAGAAGGTTACGAAGATTTGGGTGTTTTGGGACGTACCCCACGTTTAGCTAACCAAGCACTTGTGTTTTATTTACGAGGTTTATTTTATAGTTGGAAAATGCCCTTTTGTTACTTTGTAAGTTATGGCTCAGTAAAAGGGGATATTTTAGCACAATTACAAAAAGAAGTAATAAGAAAATTGCTACAAATAGGACTAACACCAAGAGTTTTAGTGTGTGATCAGGGGTCTAATAATAGAGCAGCTTTGTCCTATTTAGGTGCTACAAAAAAGTCTCCTACGTTTATTGTCGATAATCATTCATTATATGCAGTGTTCGATCCCCCTCATTTAATTAAAAGCTTAAGAAACAACTTGATGAATCCAAAGTTAGAAGCCATCGTCAATACAAAAAAGATCGATTGGTGCGATTTTGTAAAAACTTATTACATTGATCAATCCAGTAGTATTGCGCGGTCAATGGTAAAAATCACTGAGAGACATATAAATCCATCAACGTTTCAGAAAATGCGAGTTAAGTACGCTACGCAGACTTTTAGCAATACAGTGTCTGCAGCTATCGAGACTGCATTCCATACTGGACAACTGAAAAGTGATACAGCGTTAAATACAGCGTCTTTTTTTCGAATTGTCAATAATACTTTTGACGCGATGAACAGCTCGACTCTAAACGACCCAAATCCCTACAAACGTGGACTTTCTATTTTCAAACAACTACCATACAAAACGTTAAAAGAATCAATGGAATATTTTAAAACAATAACATTTTTGGAAAATGGCAAAGAAAGAAAAAATATTTATTGCCTTGAAGGGTTTCAGTGGTCTATTAATGCAACGTTAATGCTCTGGGAAGAATTACAACAAGAAGGCATCAAGTATCTTTTGACGTCTAGAATGAATCAGGATCCAATAGAAAATTCTTTTTCGATGATACGATCTCGAGGGGGTTACAACGCGCAACCATCAGTAAGAGAATTTCGACTTGCTCTTCAACATAATATGTTTATTCGACTACAAGTGCCAATCGAAGAAGCGAATTGCGAAATGGACAACGACGAACAATTACTTGACACCGATGATCAAATTGAATCAAACAGTATTCTCAAATATCCAATTGATATTCAACAAGTAGAAACGCACAATGATGAAAATGAAGATTATGTAGAACAGGAGGACGAACATCTCCAAATAATAAACCCTGAAAATAATGGTTTAGAAACTTGTTCTGCAACATACGTTGCTGGATACTTGTGTCGATACCTGTTTAAAAAGGTAAAATGCGAAAACTGTAAAGCTTATCTAACGATTGATAACACGAGTGATATAAACGATCGTGAGTTATTTATTTTAAGTAAAGATTACGGTGAGGGTATAAAATATTTATATCGACCATCGCTTGAGTTTTCAAATATCGTGCATAATATGTTGATATGGTTTAACGAATTGTTTCATCTATTTAAAACTGAATATGGCTTGATTATCAAAATTAAACAAATGATAATAAACAAATTAGACAAAAAAAATAGTGAGTGGTTGAATGACTGTAAAGTTCATAAAACAATCCTTATTGAACAATTAATTAAAGTTAAATTGTACCGTTCTTTAAAGTGGTCAGTTACTGCTAATTCTAATAAATCGGACAAATCGATTAAACCACACCGAAAAGTTAGAATTTTATCATCGTGAAGTACAAGAATGCAGAATATATTTTCCCACCAGGTATAATAACAAGTACAAATAAATATATCATACACTAAAACTTGTTTTTTTTAATGACACTTTTTGGTGAAAGTATTTTTTTTTATTAAATCGAAATTCGAAAAAGTGATATAATTTAAATCACGGCTGATCGTAAGATTTAAAATTATTCATGCTTGTTTTTCTAACTCCCAATTTCTGATAATGTTTATGTAAAATTATATACTAATTGGATATGATAATTTATTTCAAAGAAATTCTAAAATACAATTAAATAGCAGGCAAAAAACTTGCACGGTAAGTGTTCATAATCATTTTCTAAAACGCCTTTTCTTGTGTATAAAAATTCTACAATCACTAATTATGATCAATTCAGTTTCATCCGTGATCGGTTATGCCGCAAAAAAAGTTGTAACTTCAATCACCTTATGTCAACGCCTTATGGGCCTCCTGTCACAAGAGGCCTCCCTGCAACACGGGCCTGCGGGACCGTTAATTCCACCACGGGCCCATTAAGTAGTGATCTATATTTTTTTTCAGAAGTGACCTTAAAGCTTTTTACTTTAGAAAACGTTCTTAAAATATGTTTTAAAAAAGTACTTCAATATTTGCATTACATATATGTGAAATAACCATCAGCATTTAATTCCAAAACGAAATTTAATTTAAAGAAAATATTACAGTAATTACAGTTTTCTAATTCTATTTGAAAAAAAACGCATTGTTAATTTTCTGTAATATAAACAAAAAATATGTTTTAATAATTAAATGCAAGTAACTGATTTAGCAAAAAAATTGTAAGTGGTTTAACAAATTCTTACAAAAAAAGCAAATATGAAAAGGGTTAATAACTTAGGTACACAACTATTTACGATTTTTCTTGAAATCTACCTGCATACCTAAAAAGGAATTAACTTTTTTTTTATATATTTCATTCAAGAACCATTCAAGTAAAAGTAAATATTTCAGGTAAAATCATATTTCTTAATTTTGTAAATTTCCATAGTGTTTGAAATATACAAAAAAAAATCGTAATATATTTTCTTTTGGTACAATTTTATCTGAGCTTTGTAATAATTGAAATTTGCTATTATTTTTTTATAAATAAATAACTAATAATCGCAATCATCATTGTATACGTAATCGATGATTGCGAACAGCTTTTTGTAGGTTGGAAATCGAGATCATATTTAAAATGATCGTCTTGACCATTATTATATTATGTACATACACAAGCTATTTCTATAATTACTTCTACCATTTACATGTTATTAAACAAAAATCGTTAATTTAAAAATGTTGTTGTCACGCATATTGTATTTACTTAATTTAATAAAAACTTTTCAAACGCATTCAATGACTATACGTATAAATGTTACAACGCCGCACTTTTGAAATTTTGAACGCCACCGTACGTCACGCCACTTGCGGTTGTTGATGAATTATTTTAGTTTATGACCACTTTTACGAGTAGCGAAATGCTTATACAGAGTATTCAAAGTAAATAAAAACGCAACCCTTCATACACCTGTGCATTTATACTCGAGTTCGCATTTTAGTACTGTAGTTGACTATCTTTAGGACTTATCAATCAACGCTTGAAGGTAATGATTATACACGGTATTACATCAGAAATTAATGCACGTAACAAGGCGAAAGTCGCGTTGGGCGTAAAAATGCAGAGCTCGTCGATGATCTTACAGGAAGTAAAATTTGACATCTCGACGAAAGAGTAGGGGGTTCTAAGAACAAATTTTATATTTGAAAAAAAAATGTTTATACTCGAAAATTGAACTACCAACTTTTAACATAACAAATTGTCATTAACAGTAATAAAAGATAAACCATAAATTAATTGTATTTTTATTATTTATGAGTAACAAATAAAATATAAATAGTAATAAACGAATTTGAATTATAATAGTGCCAATCCAATGTTTTCACAACTTATATAATGAAATTTAGTGAAATAAAAGTTATAGTGTTTTTATCTTAAGCACTTTTATTAGTATTTTTTATATAACTAATTGCCTCAGATTTATCGACTTAGTTTTAAAGCCAACTGAACCCTGGATAATAAACTTAAAAACAGCAGCCGCAGACATCAATAACGCTTAACAATGATGAAATAAAAAACGAATGATTACAAAGACGAAAATTTTTAGATTGCGATGTAATAAAACGTCACACACAAAAGAAGCCGTAACTGAATACATTTTCATTTATTTTTTCTTTTTCCAAGAGCATTAGAAATTTGTCATTAACTTAGTAAGAGCAGTATAACTGTATTTAACATTAGGAATTTCTTGTTTTACACTAACGCTTCTATTGTAAATACATTTTAAAATACAAACATAGCTAAAGCAATCTTTGAAATTGTTTTGCGTTTTTTAATATCTTGTAGAGCAAACACAAAAGTCATGAATACAGCAGCGTGTCTATAACGTTGAAGTCAACAATAAAACAATAAAAAGTATCTGGTAAACACGCTTTTAATTTTAAATTGAAGATTCTTCAAACAATATTTAATTAAAGAAAAACAAAAATTCTATCTCAAATAAATAATGTATTTTCCGTAAATACGCTGCACAAATAAAAAATAGCGTAATAATTAAAAATAAAACAATGTTGTTACATTCATAAAATTAAAGTAAATATTGTTTGTTATTGTGTTCAACAATGCGTTTAAAATTTTATACAGACGTTTAGATTTCATTTTTACTATAAACTTTTACGAATTTCCAAGAATTTTGTGAATTAAATTTTTTGATATAATTATATTAGAATTCAATAACCTTTTGTATAAATCATTACTAATTTTCCAACTGTTATAATTGACTAATACTTCTTTTTTGCTTATTATTACGTTAAGAAATTTATTGCAATATGTAAGTGACATTAATCTAGGTTATTGACGAAATCTCTTTATTAACAATTTTTCCCGAGTTAATAAAAGCAAACGCAAATTATTTTGAGATAGAATTGTACAACATACTGTTCTCCAAACATTAACTTTGTAATTTTTAAATAAATTTATTTTTTAATTCTTTAAAGTTGTGTTTGACATATTTGGCGCTGCGAACAGGATCTACATAAACGGCACAACTGTAGTGTAGGTGATTTTTAAATCTTAATTCTGTATTAAGAACGAAGATAATTATTTGTTATCCAAAATAAAGTATTGCAAGATTCATTGGGCTCATCGATAACGTAGGACTTCAATCCTTGACGGCCTTCGCATTTCCACAACGCCTGAATTGACGCAAAAACTTGTCTTAGAGAAAATTTCCTGGCTGAAAACTTCTCAACTGGACACACTAAACATTGCAACTACGGGATGTTATTAGCAACCTTATTCCTGTAAGTAATCCTTTTATTACATAATTCCTTTTATTATATAATATACATGTTTATCAATTATACTTTATGAGCTTTCGCGATCGGTCACCTCATAAAATAAATAATTTAAAACCGAAAACTAGTTTAGAATTTGATAGTAACTCGGTTTCTGAAGTAGAAAATTTATTAATAAATCGCGCTAATTTAACAGTAATGACAAACTATACAGAAATAAATCTTTCTAAAGAAATGATTCCTCAGTACGAAGGAGGAAGCCGCAATTTATCTTATTTTTTACAACAATGTGACAAATTTATTAACACATATAAAAATTCAAATAAAGGAGAAGAAAATTGTACTTTAAATAAATTACTTTTTGAAATTTGTTGTTCTAAATTAATTAATTATGCAAGAGACATTTTAGTAACTTGCGATTGTTCTACTTGGAGTAATGTCAAGTCCGCACTTTTGAATCGTTTTGGCGATCCTAGAAATGAATACGTTTTAGAGAATGATTTGCTAACGTGTTTTCAAGAAACAAATGAAAATTATGACACATATTACGAAAAAATTAAAGGAAAATTACAATATTTATTAGAACACATTTCAATTCACGAACAAGATGTTAATCTTAAAATTTATAAAACGAATTTGTATACCCGTAAAGCGTTAGATACTTTTAAAGCAGGATTATTAGAACCGTACCGTTCCTTTATTTCATACAAAATCTGCGCATAAAAGTAATACACAAGATCAAAACTTTAGGACCCCTACATCCAGATACAATGCTTATTTTAATAATACTAAGCAATATAACCCAAATTATAATCAATACCGCAATCAAAACATTAACCAAAATTATGGACAAAATTATAACCAAAATCGAAATCATTTTCCTAGTGCACTAACTAATGTTCAAAGTAGGCCAGTATCTACAAGATTTCCCACTAATGCAGAAGTATTTGAGCGAAAAACCGAATTTAAACCTACCCCAATGTGAATTTCAACAAGAAATACAATGAGACCATCTCATAATAATAATTATTTTCGAAATACCGGCCCACGCAATTTCATATCAGAAGAACTTCATAATGTTGAAGATCAACCAGAAAATCAATTTCTTCCTCTTGAAAAAAGTGATAATTTTCAAATTTCTCAAAATAATCATGGCAATATGCAAAATTTTTCAATAATAGCCTCGAAAACACCACCATCGACCTAAATCTTAATACAAGTAGACCAAAGCTACCGTTTATTACCATACCCAGTTTTAATTTAAAAATTTTGATAGATAGCGGTGCTTCGAATTCAATAATGAACCCAGGCTCAGCCTACAACTATTTTAAAAATCACCTTTTTAATAAACCTTTTACTATAAAGCGTTTTAATCAAACTGTAACGTCTGATGTAAATGTAGCATTTCCTATTTTAAGAGAACATGGCATAAATAATAATATTAGTTTTCACGTTATCAATTGGCACGATAGGTTTGACGCATTATTAGAAAGCAATGAATTTAGAAAATTAGGAGTTAAAATAGATTACAATAACCAAACATTACAAATAGGTAATGTCGAAATTCCTTTTTTCAAGTAATTAAATCCCTTTAACTATAATCCTTTTAAGCAAAATATTAGTACTAATTTTAAAAGTACCAGTAAATATTGAAGAAGGTCAAGTCCTTATCTCTGAAACTAAGCTAGATAACTATACTATTCCAGAATCTATAGCCTATTCAAAAGATGGCCTCTGTACAATTCCATTTGAAGACAATTCAAATATTGAAATAAACTTCCAGCATCCTTTAAATGTAGAACCAATCACTAATGTTAATTTATTAAATCCAAATTTTAATACGAATTTAAACATTTCAGAAGTCATACGTACTAATCATCTGAACCTAGAAGAAAGTTCAGAAATTATTTCTTTGTGCCGAAAGTATAAACAAATATTTTATGATGAAAATAGCGATTTAAGTTTTACTAACGGTGGTAAACATAAAATTCGTACTACAGACGATAATACAATTTTCCAAAAGTCTTATAGATATCCCTATCATTTAAAAGCTCAAATTCAGAACCAAATAAAAAAATTTCTTGACAACCATATTATTAGACCCAGTATTTCCCCTTACAGTTCACCAGTTTGGATAGTTCCCAAAAAATCTGATGCAAGTGGCAAAAAGAAATGGCGACTTGTTATCGATTACCGAAAATTAAATGAAAAAACAATAGAAGACAAATATCCCCTTCCTAGAATCGGTGAAATTTTAGATAATTTAGGAAAATGTATGTATTTCTCCACTTTAGATCTTGCACAAGAGTTCCATCAAATTGAAATGGACCCTGAATCAATTGAAAAAACAGCTTTTACTGTAGAAAACGGACACTTTGAATACGTTAGAATGCCTTTTGGACTTAAAAACGCACCTAGTACGTTTCAAAGAGTCATGGATAATATTTTACGTAACTATCTATATAAATTTTGTTTTGTATATATAGACGATGTTGTAATCTTTTCAAAATCTTTGCATGATCATTTAATACACCTTAAATTAATATTTGAAAAACTCAAAGAATTCAATTTAAAAGTACAATTAGATAAATCGGAATTTTTATGAAGGAAGTAGCATTTCTTGGACATGTAATCACACCAGAAGGTATAAAACCCAATCCGTCGAAAGTTAAAGCAGTACAAGAATATCCCCTTCCAAAATCAATTAAAGAAATAAAATCATTTTTAGGGCTTGTTGGTTATTACAGACTCTTCATTCAAAATTTTGCAAAAATAGTTCAACCTTTAACTAAATGTCTCAAGAAAGGAGCAAAAATTGATATCACGGACCCGAATTATTTGCAAGCTTTCGATCATTGTAAAGAATTATTAGTTAATGCTCCTATATTATCTTACCCAGATTTTGATAAAACTTTTCATGTCACGACCGATGCATCCGGAGTAGCTATTAGGGGAGTATTATCCCAAAGTAACAAACCGATTTCATACTTTTCCAGAACTTTAAACAGTACTGAGAAAAATTATTCAACTATAGAACGTGAACTACTTAGTATTGTAGAATGCACAAAACATTTTAGGCCCTATATTTATGGAAAACAATTTGTCATAGAAACTGACCACAAACCTCTTGTTTGGCTATTTTCTCTTAAAGATCCAAATTCTAGATTAATTAAATGGCGATTACGACTTGAAGAATTTGATTATAAAGTAATATATAAAAGAGGCAAAGAAAACTCAGTCGCGGATGCTTTATCTCGAATCGAAATAAATACTAAAGAATCAATAAGTAATGATCCTGACCTAGACCTTTTGTCTATACTCCCAAACGTAGATAATGATTTAGAATTTTCTTTAGATGAACTCGATGAAATCTTAAATACTGATGAATATCGGCAAATCACAGAATCTGACAATAACACACAACACACTTCTTTAGAAAACCCTGTTTTTACTATACCAATCTCCAAAAATCCTATTAATTATTTTATGTATCGCATAATATTTAAGTTAGGAGATCAATATGACTTAAAGTATACGAGACCGTTGCAAAACATAATTACAGCATTACTATTAGACGAGGCAATGAGTTAGAAAATTTAAATACATGTTTTAAAGAAGTAATAAATCCTAATATTTTATATGGAATATATTTTAGCGACAAAGAACTAGAATCAAAATTTCTTGTGACCTCAAGACATCTGTTCGATAATAAAGTAAAATTTATCAAAAGTAACATTTTGGCTATCGACTTAGAAAAATCTGATGATCAATACTACGCGATTAATCAATACCATTCTCTTAATCATAACGGTGTTACCGAAACGTATAATCATTTGAAATTAAATTTTTATTGGCCCGATATGAAAACAAAAATTGACAAATTCCTAAACAAATGTGAAACATGTTTGATTAATAAATACGAAAGAAACCCTTATAAAATTCAATTCTGTGGACCACTTCTTGCAAAAAAACCTTTCGGTACCTTGATACATTTAGCTTTGAAGGACACAAATTTTTAACAATAATAGATTTGTTTTCCCGATACGCTCAAGCTTATTTTATAAATGATGCTACTGGTATTACAATTTTAAACAAACTTCGTCATTTCTTTTCTCATCATAATTTTCCAAGAAAAATTGTGTGTAATGAAGGCAAGGAATTTAAGAATAAAACCTTTCAAGAATACTGCGAATTGTTCAAAATCGAATTACATTTCACGATTAATTACAACAGTAGTTCAAACTCCCCTATAGAAAGGTTACATTCAACAATTTTAGAAAAAATTAGAGTTTTTAAATCACAAAATCAAAATGAATCGCCTCAGAACTTAATGATTTCCGCAATATTAGTATATAATCAATCGATACATTCAGCTACAGGTCACACCCTATTCACTTTGCTTTATGGACCATACGAAAATCATAATGCACACGAAATTGATTTTAATAAAACGGTATACGAGGTCTATAACGAAAAAAGAAAAAACGAATTATTACCATTTTACGAAAAGTTACATAAAAAACAACTAAAAAAAGGTACTTACAGATTAATAACAAAAAAATAAAGACAAAATTCCAAACCTTGAAATTACTGAACCCCTCGCATATATCACACCCCCAAGAATTAGAAAAACCGATCCCTATTATGATAAACCTAACATTACAAATATTACCAATAATAAAATTTCAGGAATTAGAGAATTGTCAAAAAGACCCAAAAATATTCACGCTAGAAAATTAAAGAGAATAAAGAAAAGATTTTCTTTACAGAATCAACCTGCTGTTGGTACAGAACAGGAGCCTTCGAATTGAAGAAATTCGAAGCAATGGATACTTCCCTGAATATTCGGGACACATAAAAATACTGAACAACTATCATAAGTTTTATTTTTATTTTAATATAACTAGTTTTGAAATTAGCTATATGAAAATATTGGGTAACGTAGCAATCTTAGAAGCAAAAAGTAGTAACCCTATAATCTTAAAATTAATTAGTATTTTAAAAAAATAATTGTGAATGCATAGAAGAACAATTATCAAAATTTAAAAATAGGATAAAAAGAGGTTTGTTTAATGTTTTAGGTACTACCATTAAATACATAACGGGTAACTTAGACAACGATGATTTAATAGAAATTAATAAAAATTTAGGCACGCTTTTTAAAAATCAGGACAAAGTAATCAAACAACTGGATAAATACACATCGTTTGCAAATCATATTACAGAACGATATTCAAATGACATTCGAATTATTCAAAAGAACATAAATTTAGCTTTTAACGCAATCAACAATATTACCGATATTTTTGAAGTACAATTAAGCATTCAATATAATAATTATGCCAGTATGAGATTACTAAACATCTTTCAGCGTATTGAAAGAACCATTTCGATGGCATTTTCAGAAACTATCAATTTAGAAATTATTTCAAATTCTTAACTAATTGCGATTATAAAACATTTGCAGTTAACTTATAAACCTAATCAATTAATCGAATTCGACACAGTTCATATTTTTAAAATTTTAGAATTCACAAAATTTCGTATTTTGTCAACAGGTGATACAATAACATGTATATTATATATACCTGTCCTTAATTCATTATCCTACCAATATACCAGAATTTATCCAACCCCCAATAAACAAGATAAAGTTTTCATTTCCCTATATAAATACCATCTTCATAGTGCAACAACTGAATTTTGGACTGATGAAAAATGCAAGAAAATCAAATCAAGCAGTGTGTAGTGAATCACCAATAGTGAACAAGTGTAGTTTATCAGACAGTAAAAGTTGTGTCTACGCCTTAGTCAACAACGACCATAAATTGTATCGACAATTAGATAATGGAGAAATCTTAACTTCTAGTAAATTAAGTTTAGAAATAGTAGAAGAATGTTTGGATAATATTAACCATTTTAAAATAACAAATAATGCACTGATATCTTCTGAAAATAGTTGTAAAATCATTATAGGTGAACAAATTTTTGAAAATACTTTTAATAATTTCTCATATCAAAGTCCTCTTATAATTAATAGTTATGAAAGTAATATAACTGTAAACTTAAAAATGGAACATTTTCAAAACCCAAAAGATCTAAAAGAAGAAATCATAACCTGTTTATTATTGTCATGTTTAGGTATAAATTAAAGTTAGTAAATAAGAAACAAAAGAAGCAGGACATCAAAATATAAAACAATATAACAAATACCTATCCAAAGAACGAGGACGTTCTGACTTAAGGGAGGATGAATTATATTAGAATTCAATAACCTTTTGTATAAATCATTACTAATTTTCCAACTGTTATAATTGACTAATACTTCTTTTTTGCTTATTATTACGTTAAGAAATTTATTGCAATATGTAAGTGACATTAATCTAGGTTATTGACGAAATCTCTTTATTAACAATTTTTTCCGAGTTAATAAAAGCAAACGCAAATTAATTTTGAGATAGAATTGTACAACATACTCTTCTACAAACATAAACTTTGTAACTTTTAAATAAATTTATTTTTTAATTCTTTAAAGTTGTGTTTGACATATGTATTTATATTTAAGTTTCGAACAGTGTTGTGTGCTTATTTTGTAACATGTTATTAGATATTAACGCATGGGTTATTAACGATTGTAATAGCTCGTAATAATGTATGACGTGACAATAGTTAGAACGGATAGATTAACAGTGCCTTTAGGTTGTGATACATTTCAGTGCAAAAGATAACAGTTAATGAGACTAACAAGTATTTACTTTTAACGACATCTGCACCACCTACTGCTGCCATATTCAAGCTATTACACCTTTAATGCCTCTTTTACGATCTAATATGGCACTTTTCAACGAAGTTTGGAACATTCTTAGGGAAACGACGCTATACAAGGAATGATCGTAAGGTCGATTCCTAATATTCCAAGTCAAATTCGCTTTTTATGTGGGATTGTAATTCAATGTCATTAAAGTGTTAACAACAACCATCTTTTGGCGTCGTTGGGCACGGCAGAAGCGTGATTACGAGCTAAACTAGACCCATAAACAATGAGATTGATGGTAGATGCGGTGATATCGACACAAAAGCACAGGGTCTAACTAAGGAATTATTTAACATTAACGTCACGCACATTTGAATTCAAATAGTCGACCATTTTTAATTAATTGGCGAGGGTTCGTATAAATTTATATCTAACAGACTATAAACATTTACATCTCTTATTTAATTTAAATTTAACTTTGTTTTTAAATTTTTGGAAGCATTATTATTTTAATTGTTTTCACTTTATTCACGTTTATTTTACAATTTATTTTTGTCATAAAAATCATAAATAACTTTAGACGTTGGAAATTTTGTTCAAAATTTTTCCGTGCATATAGAATGTATATATTTTATTCTAATTCTAAGCATACGCATTCTAAGAAACTTTTGCATCAAATGTTACATTGCAATAAAAATAATATGCAAAAACTTCAATCAATCTAAACTTAAAAACAATAAACAGATGTTTTCTTTTTTTAAAGCAATAAACTTTATTTATTGTTTACTACAAGTTTTATAATTAAATTTCAACGTTATCTCTGTGTCTTAATTTCGAATGTTTATTTCTTATTCTTGTTAACAAGAGTTATGTAAATGTTCGAACGTAGTAAATGTGTTGTAAACACAATAAAATTGGCATTTTAGTATCTGACTTGACTGGATGGAAAATACGTTATGATACGGTTAGTTTGGTAAGTAATTAACCAACACGTTTCAGTCAATTAATAACGATACAAATCGCTTGTAGAACAACAATAAAATGATACTATATTTTAATGTAACAGGAGAATTAATCACTAATTATTAATGTGCCTGAGCGTGCTATGTTAATGCAAATTTCAGTTTAAACAGGTACCGAGTTCGTTTATTTAAAATTATTTGGTAAATTTATGAATTGTCATACTTATTTTTTCTTTTCTGTTCTATAAAATGCATTATTGCATTTTACGAGTCCGTCTCTGCTCACAGATGCTTGGAATAACATAAGGTGTTATTACGTGCACTAAGCAGGTGCCGAAAGGGGCCAGACTTGTGCCTGCTTATTATGATCGGGTCGCCTCATTATGTTGTTTGCGTCTGCTTAGTGAGAATCTTCAATCGCCAGGCCATTTTTCTATGAACCAATAACGACATATGGCATTCGCAACTTTTTTAATTGTAATTGAAAATTACCTTGCTATATATCATTGTACTATTTGTTATAGCATTTACAAACACATAAAAACAGATGCTTCTGTACATTAATGAATGGATTAAACCTTGATGCTATAAGATGTTTTAATAAGTATAACATATAGAATAATGATGTGTTCATCAACTACTCGCATACTTCTTCCTAAAAGGTAACACGAAAGCACTAATTACATATACACGTCTCTGTAAATGGTGTCTGTCGGAGTAAGCATAAATTACTCAAGACCTTATATGGTAATATCAGGGTAAGTGCTGACACTAGACACAAGAACTTCACTTAATGGTTATTACTGTCACTATAAAACATTTTTATACTATAATACCATTATTATATACGATTAAAACATGTAGGTATTAGTTCATTTATCCAAACAAAGAAAACATTCCTAGTTAAAAATATGTTTTTTCTGTAATCGTTTTATTTAAAATGGTTAACGTACCATTGTTGCTGTTGCTTAAATTTACAAAAACTATAGAAAATAAAAAATACGTTAAATGTAAAATTTTATTTTTTATTTAGTTTTTAAAATTACAGTGCTACTTCTAAAACAAAAAATTGGATAATTTTGTGCAATAGCTGTGCAGTCATTAACTAGTAAATTTCGTTACGTTCTATACAAAAAAGAAAGATTGCGTTTCAGATACTATTTTATATTTTTATTTCTTTCTATTTAGAATTACAACGATAGTTTTTTAAGTAATTAATTTTGAATAAGCCAAACAAATCTATTTAAAATTAAGTAAAAATCGTTATATATAGGTTTCAGTCCAACATCTTTTGTGCTTCACTAACATATAAATGAAAGTAAACATTGTATTGAAACGTTCGAGAAGTTATTTGCAAATGCAAGAATCTTCTAGAAGCTGTTATCCATCTTCTAGAAGATATACCGAAAAATAGGGAACGCTTGATAAGGATTTCCGTATGTGTATATATATACCTACGAGACAAATCGTAGGTCAGTTATTGCTGGAATGCGAATACAGCACTGTTACAAAGATTATTCAAGTTGAGATAAATAAATCGTTAGCACGCGGGTGTCTAGATAAATATACCAAGAATAATTGTGTACGTGATTCTTAGTGTAAACAAGTGTGAAGCTACCCGCGGTCGTTATCTTATCTTCGTGTAAGTGATAGTGTGATACAACGGTTATACATAAATTAGTGTAAGTGTTTTTATTGAATATTATTAGATTTGATTAGTTCGGTTAAGTTAAAAGTGTACATATTTCTAGAATAAGTAAACGTATTGAAACGTTCGAGAAATTATTTGCAAATGCAAGATCCTTCTAGAAGCTGTTATCAATTTTCTAGAAGATATAGCGAAAAGTAGGGAACACTCGAGAAGCCGATGTGTATAAATACCGAAGAGGGAAATCGTAGGTCAGTTATTGCTGGAATGTGAATACATCAGTGTTAAAAAGATTATCAAGTGGAAATAAATCGTTAACCTGGCGTGTCTAGATAAATTGATCGAGAATAATCGTGTACGTGATATTTAGTGTAAACAATTGTGAAGCTACCCGCGGACGTTATCTTATCTTCTTGTAAGTGATATAAATTAGTGTAAGTGTTTTCATTAAATATTATTACATTTAATTAGTTCGGTTAATTTAAAAGTGTACATAATTTCTAGAATAAGTAAACGTATTTTTAGTCGTTTAAATAAATTAGTTTTTAATAAATAAATACGCAAAAGGTGTGGAGTTCGCGATTTCTTTTTAGTGTGAATACCATTAAGTTATTTGATATCGCTCCCGTAATAAAAACATTGATTACGTAAATAACTTTTAAGTTTGCGATACGCGTGTTTATTTATAAAGTATAAAATAGTGTTTATTAAACTTTTTGTTTTAACAAGTGCGTGATCGCGATATTAATTAAATTCGTTTCCGTTTAATATTAACAAGTGGATCGTTATTAAAATTTTGTGTTATACAAAAACTGCATTTTAAAAAGTAGTGTATTTAAACTTTATATTCGTGTTATATTTAAATTTATGCCGGTAACGCGTTCGCAAGCAGTTAAAATGGATGCAAAACTATTTGAATTTCTTGAATCAATAAAAAATGGTCAAGAATCGATAAATAAAAATATGGAAGAAAATAATAGAAAAATGGGCGAAAATTCACAGAAAATTGAAGAAAATTCAAGAAAAATGGAAGAAAAACTCTTCGAACATTCTCAGAAAATGGAAGAAAATTCTAGAAGTTTAAAAGAAGAAATACGAGCGAGCATGGAAAATCAAATTAAGACTATTGAGGAACAAATACAAGTTAGTGTAGGAAATCAAATCAAAATTGCTCAAGAAGAAACACAAGCAGACATGTTATGTTTAAGAGAAGAAATATGCGAAGTTCTGGAAAACGGAAAACAATCTATGAATGAGAAAATAGAAGCTATAGAAGACAAATTAGAAGACAGAATGAAACTGCTTGAAGAAAGAATGAACCAAATGAATTGTCACGGTGAAGGAAGCGTCACGAGTGAAGATTTAATAATGGACCATCGAGAAGAAAACACTCCCAAGTTCAAAGTTGTACCACCGAATTTTGATAGTAAAGTTCCATGGTCAACCTACTACAAGCAGTTTGAAGCCGCAGCTACTGCTAATGGTTGGAGCAACAAGCACAAAGCGACGTCTTTAATAGTGTCCTTACGTGGAGAAGCGCTTGGAATTTTACAAACTGTTCCTGACCACCTACAAGAAAATTACGAACTTTAATTTCACGATTAGAAATGAGATACGGAGATGCTCATCTTCATCAAGTCTATCAAACTCAAATTAAAAGTCGGGTTCAAAAAGCTGCCGAAAGTCTTCAAGAGTTTGAGGCTGACATCGCCAGATTAACACGGCTTGCGTATCCTACAGCGCCAGATACCTTCTTGTAGCAGTTGGCTATTCAAACCTTTGTAGACGGCCTCCGAGACAACGAAACGCAGTAGACTCTACGGTTAGCTCGACCGAAGACGTTGGATGACGCATTAACCCATGCTTTGGAGTTCGAGGCAGCGAAACAAGCATCGCACCGAAACAGCCATAAGCTCCGTTGTGCTACAAAAATACCCTCGAACTCAGAAGAAAGCATTGAAGACATAGTGCGACGTATATTTCGGGAACAAGTAGCCCGAGGAAGAGAAGTGACGTGTTGGAACTGCGGAGAAGTGGGCCACGTACGACGACGTTGTACTAAGCCCAAAAGAAGACCAGAAGAGCGTCAGGAAAACTAGAACAGGTCGACCGAATGGGGCGAAAGTCGACCTCAACGAGCCATGCCCCGGAGATTACCATCCAAATGGCATCGCCTAGAAAGAAATTGTATAGCATTTATCTTGATGGCAAGATCAATGGGAGAAGCGTCCAGTTACTGGTTGACACAGGAGCGATGAAGACCATCATTCGTCCTGACATTTTAGTGGAAAACGAGAAGACATCACCAATAACAGTACGACTTCGAACGGCGACGGGCGACGAAATACCTACTCACGGACAAGTCAAAGTAACCATTGGTTTGGGAAATGGAGTACTCGACCATCAAGTACTGGTAGCCGACAACACGGAATAAGTTATCCTGGGAATGGACGTGATAAAGAAGTATGGGTTCCATTTGGATATGAAGAATGATGTCCTGAAGATCGACAATGAAGAAATTCCTTTTCATTCGTCAGAGAAAGCAGCCGTGCGAGTCTTATTGAGTGAAGACGTGACTCTGCCTGCAAGGACTGAAAGTGTAGTGATGGCACGCCTAGATGGAAGTCTCCGGGAAGGCTACATACGCGCGATTGAACCAATGGAGGGCGGCTTAGTTGAAAAAGGACTACTCGTTGGCAGAACTTTAGTACGAGTGAAAAACACGATGCCAGTAAAGATCTTAACCATCAACTCAGATCCTGTAACGTTGAAAAAGAAGACCGTGGTAGGCCAATGCACGCCAGTATCACAAATTGTGAGATGCGTGAAGTCGAACGAAGATACGTCGCCGAAGAAGTGTCCACAACTTCTATTGGACATTCTTACCCCCAAATGCCAAAACCTCAGCCAAGACCAGCTGGCTAAAGTTAAAGTGTTGATCTAAGAGTACCAAGATGTGTTCGCGCTGGAGAGTGGCTCCAAAGGAAGAACTAACGTGGTGAAACATAAAATTAATACTGGAGACGCTCGGCCGATACGACAACATCCACGCAGACTTCCTTTGGCGAAAAGAGAAGAAGCCGAACAAATAATTACGGATATGGAGAGAGAAGGCGTGATTGAACCTTCAAGTAGCCCATGGGCATCCCCAGTGGTACTCGTAAAGAAGAAGGATGGATCAACGAGGTTTTGCGTAGACTACAGGCAGCTAAACGACGTGACCAAAAAGGACAGCTACCCTTTACCCAGAATTGACGATACGCTAGACACCCTGTCAGGATCCCAGTGGTTTTCTACGTTAGATTTAAAGAGTGGATACTGGCAGGTAGAATTAGAACCCAAGGATCGTGAAAAAACAGCTTTTACGATCGGAACTGGTTTGTGGCAGTTCACTGTAATGCCCTTCGGCCTGTGTAACGCTCCTGCAACGTTCGAGCGTTTGATGGAAACCATCTTGCGCGGATTGTCTTGGAAGACGTGCTTGGTTTACCTGGACGACGTGATCATGGTTGGAAGGTCGTTTGAAGAACACTTGAACAACTTGAAGGAAGTGTTCCAGCGATTACGTGGGGTTAACCTCAAACTGAGCCCAAAGAAGTGCCACGTATTTAAGAAGGAAGTCCAATACCTTGGCCACGTCGTATCTAGAGATGGAGTAAGGGCGGACCCGGACAAAATCCGAGCAGTGCAAGCATGGCCAAGACTAATCGATAGACATCAGGTCCAAAGTTTCCTTGGGTTGTGCACTTATTATAGAAGATTTGTACCCGGATTTGCCAATATTGCCAAACCATTGACAAAATTAACCGAAGAAAAAGCAGAATTTAGATGGAATGAAGACTGCAAAAATTCTTTTAATCAACTAAAACAAGCCCTAGTCACTTCGCCGATTCTGAGTTATCCAAGAGAAGATGGAAAGTTTATTTTGGATACCGACGCAAGCAATCTGGCCATAGGCGCGGTCCTTTCGCAGGTTCAAGATGGACAAGAAAAGGTTATCGCCTATTTTAGCAAGGTTTTGTCCAGGCCAGAAAGGAATTATTGCGTGACTAAGAGGGAGCTGTTAGCAGTCGTTAAGTCCATCGAACATTTCTACAAGTATTTGTATGGAAGAAAATTTTTACTGAGAACAGACCACGCCGCTTTAAAATGGCTACTGCAGTTCCATAACCCAGAAGGACAAGTGGCAAGATGGATCGAGAGACTGCAAGAGTATGACTACGACACAGAACACCGTGCCGGAAGCAGTCATCGCAACGCTGATGCCTTGTCCAGAAGACCATGTCCGGCGGACTGCAGGCATTGTTCGTGACTGGAAGAAAAAGTCGAATGCCTCCGGAGAACTACTATGGTTGATGATGAGTGGGAACCTGAGCAGTGACGCCGCGAACAAGAAGACGATCCTGAAATAAGACAACTCCTCGACTGGAAAGATAGCGGTCGACGACCAACCTGGGAAGAAGTGAGTGCTTTGGGTAGAAACATCAAAGCGTACTGGGCGCAGTGGGACTCCTTGATAGTAGAAAACGGTCTTCTTAAGCGATCCCTAGAAAGTGCCGAGGGCACGGAAAACAGACTACAGTTGGTAGTGCCGAAGAGCAGGGTTTCAGAAGTGTTGAAGCATCTCCACGATGGGACATCAGCAGGACACTTTGGCATTAAGAAGACGTTGGGTAAAGTGCGAGAACGATTCTACTGGATGAACTGCAAAGAGGACGTCATGAAATGGTGCCGTAAATGCACAATCTGCGCATCAGGAAATGGTCCAGCGAGAAAGCGCAAAACACCCATGAAGCAATACAACGTAGGGAGCCCTTTGGAAAGAGTAGCTATTGACATCGCAGGGCCGTTCCCAGAATCCGATTCGATAAATAAATACATCCTGGTGGCGATGGATTATTTCACAAAATAGACGGAGGCTTACGCCATACCTAATCAGGAAACAGCTACAGTCGCAGACGTACTAGTAAAGGAGTTTTTCTGCCGGTTTGGAGTTCCGTTAGAATTACATTCTGATCAAGGCCGCAATTTCGAGTCTGGGCTGTTTCAAGAAGTTTGCCGACTATTAGGAATTAAGAAAACTAGGACAACGCCTCTCCATCCTCAATCTGATGGCATGGTTGAACGGATGAATCGAACAATGGGCAAGTATTTAGCCAAGGTAGTGTCCGAACACCAGAAAGACTGGGATAAGTACTTGCACCTTTTCCTAATGGCGTACCGATCATCCGTTCACGAAAGCACAGGGCAAACACCATCCTGTGTCATGCTCGGTCGTGAAATACGATTACCATGCGATCTTCAATTTGGACGAAGACCGGAAGGGGAAGTCGCTGGAGAAGATTACGTCAGCAAGCTGGCCAAAATGCTAGACGAAGTACATGAAGAGGTCCGTAAAAACACACAAATTGCCAGGGACCGGATGAAAACAAGATATGACGTCAAGACACAAAATGGTGGGTTTCAACCTGGCGATATGGTCTGGTTGTATAACTCTCAAAGTAGACGTGGTTTGTCGCCGAAAGTGCAAAAGCAATGGGAGGGCCCCTATGAAGCCGTGCAGCGTATTAACGACGTTATATACCGCATTCGAAAACCGCCCAAAGGCAAGCCAAAAGTGGTCTACGTCGATCGTCTAGCCCCGTTTGCTGGCGATAACCACAATACGCAGGTCCAGGTCCCAACCAGAGTAATAAGTAGCAGAACCCGGAATCATATCGAAGAAATGGAGTTTGAGAAGTTTATGAACTGATACGGAGGTTCTGGAAAAGCTAGGTTCGGAGTTACCACCGAGGAACAACAAGACCTGTTCCAGACACAAAAAGATTACGCCATCGCACATTGCGTGAGCGAAGATCTTGACATGTCCAAAGGGGTTGCAGTCGTGTTTAAAAAGAAGTTTGGGCAGCTAGATGAATTACGAAGACAGCAACCGGCAGTCGGAAAAGTTTTAGGACTACGTGGTGACGGACGCTTCGTTTTCTATCTGGTCACCAAGAAATACTCACGTGTCAAGCCGTTATACAAAGATCTGTGGCATACATTATGGAGTCTCAAGAGAGAAATGGAGTTCCATCATGTTAAGAAATTGGCAGTACCCAAGCTTGGTTGTGGCTTAGATCAACTGAATTGGAGGACAGTTCGAAGCATGTTGGAGGTCGTCTTCCGTGGAACAGGCATTCAAGTGTTGGTCTGTAGTTACCAACCAAGGAAAATATTGGGTCAGGAAAAGTCCATTGACTGTTACTTTTATGGTCAAGGAAGTTGCCGAAATGGAGGAATCTGCCGCTATCGCCACGATCCTTTTTACCGGTGTCGCATCCAGTCTCCTGTTCTGGGACAGAACAGTCCTAAGAAGGGGGCAGTGAAACGCTCGAGAAGTTATTTGCAAATGCAAGAACCTTCTAGAAGCTGTTATCCATCTTCTAGAAGATATACCGAAAAATAGGGAACGCTAGATAAGGATTTCCGTATGTGTATATATACCGACGAGACAGATCGTAGGTCAGTTATTGCTGGAATGCGAATACAGAACTGTTAAGAAGATTATTCAAGTTGAGATAAATAAATCGTTAGCACGCGTGTGTCTAGATAAATATACCAAGAATAATCGTGTACGTGAATCTTAGTGTAAACAAGTGTGAAGCTATCCGCGGACGTTATCTTATCTTCGTGTAAGTGATAGTGTTATACAACGGTTATACATAAATTAGTGTAAGTGTTTTCATTGAATATTATTAGATTTAATTAGTTCGGTTAATTTAAAAGTGTACATATTTCTAAGATAAGTAAACGTATTTTTAGTCGTTTTAAATAAATTATTTTTAATAAATAAATCCGCAACAGTATGTATGTAGGTAATTCCTTAAGACAGTATTGTAAAATGTAAAGTTCTGTTATTTTTATGTACTCATTTATTTAATATAATTAGTTATATGCAAGTAATAAAATTATGGTAAGTAATTAAGAAACGATATTTTCATAAATCGGTAATATTTGAGATTTTTTGACATCTAAGGCCTTGACCAACCACGACTTTATTCTTTGATAGTTTTAGTAGTAATGACAATAGAAACTATGTTTGTTAGCGAGAGCGTTTTTCTATTTAAGTTTTCCGCGGGTTGCATTTTTGTTTTTGTGACTTGCTGCCCCCTGCCTACAAAAGGATATTTCCACTATTCTGATAACTAAAGAGCGGATAGTGAGGCAAGAAAAAATACCAAAAAAGGTAGTGTAAAGGCATATTAAACCTGCCAAAAAGGCAATAAAAAAAGCCACAAATATCTATTAAAATATGCAGTTTATTTTTTTGTTTTACAATGTTTATTAAGTGCTATTATTTTTACAAGTACAAATCAAATATTTTCTCATATTTTGAAACTGTTGCCTTTTATCATTTAAAATATTTTTATAGAAGGAAAAAGTTTTTTCGACATCACAAGATGTTAGTGGAGCAAATTTTAATGTCGATGTTTCCGTTATTGTTAAAGATATTTTCTGTTGATGCTTCATGACCTCCCCTCTTTGAATTTCAGTCAGTTGTTTAAAGAGGTCAAAGGAAGGGTTTTTTGAAACATTGTAAGTTACGTTTGGCAATACTGTTCAGCTCGCATGTGTCTCAACAAACGTCAGCAAATCAGTCGACGTCATTTGCGTAACAAAGTCATTTGATTGTATGATTTAACTGACACCGCTATAAAAGAATTGTGTTTTCTTCTACTAACATGAGAGAAAAATTTGTGAGACCTTTTCTTTAAGGTGAGTTATTATTATCACTACCATTTCTTGGGAATAAGATCTTGTACATTATTATCATTAATAAAAACGTAAAAGTTCCAAACATGTCCACCACATGGTGAATGTTTACATTTATTTTTTTACATTAAATCTCCTGTATCTTAAATTACAACCACAGTGTATAGAGTTTTAATAGCTAATAAATAAATTAATACAACAAAGGTCCAAAAAAGTTTTCTTACACCAGGCATGCCTCGAAAATACAACAGGAAAACTACTGAACCTAATTATACACAAAATGACTTACTACGAGCTGCCCAAGATATACAAAACAAAAACCATACATAAAAATGGGGGCGGGCCGATCTACAACTTTGAATCAATAAGTTGAAGATGAACTTGCAAACTGCATTAAAGCCAAAGCGAGAATGGGCTATCCTTGTGACAGAAATGAAATTAAGAAAATTGTTGCTGAGTACGTTACCTGTAATAACCTGAAAACCCCGTTTAAAGAAGGAATTCTTGGGGACGATTGGTACTATGGATTCATGAAAAGGCATCCAAGTCTGTCTTTTAAAAAGCTTGAGCTATTGCAGAAGGCCAGAAGAGATGCCAGACATCCTGAAGTCATATACGACTTTTATCAAGAGCTTGATGCATTAATAAAAGTCAACAAATTAGAAGATAAACCACAGTTAATATTTAATAGGGACGAAAGTGGATTTTGTAAGAAACTGATAGATTTATTTCAAGCGAAACATTTCCAGTCGATTGTACAAAATTCCCTGAATCTGATTTTAATTCTATTGCTTTACAGAGATATAAAGCCAAACTTTAAAAACGCAACGAAACGCCCCAACACTCTTCCGTTCCAACTGATAGCAACTTACTGAATTTACAGGACACTGCAGCATTGTCGCTTCTTACTGTGTCTTTTGAAACTAACGCTTTTACTACTGTATCCGCATCTGGTTCCAATTGTAATTCTATTAATGTAACTGAACCTACTATCTGCAATTTTGAATAGTACATCATCAATGTCAAAAGAAAAACTCAAAACCCCACTGAAAACACCTGCGAAGATAATTTAAATATTTGGAGCGTGTATAAATAATAATAAAACTCAGTTTATTTCAGTAGACCCAGGGAAAACAAAACGGCAGATAGTGCTTCGCCTAAAGCCAATTAAATATTGAGAGATTCTAACAACTGAGAAAGTTTTGGAAAAAATTCAAGAGGCCGAAACGGAGAAACGTCAAAAAGATGAAAAAAAGAAAGGCTCTTCTAAGAAACGCAAAATACAGGCTTTTGTAGAGAATCCTTCAGAAAATTCTGAAACGGAACTATGTCAAGATTCATCTGATAACGGCGAGAACATTTTAGACTCTATTACCGCAGAATCTATACCAGAAGTTAGGTAGGAAAAACTTGAATGAAACCGGTTAACTGTAGGCTGCTTTCTATTGGTTGACTTTGTCGGTGCTAAGCGCAAAACATTTCATTACAAATATGTATGTTCCATTAAAGAAATTGATGAAGAAAAAGGAGAAATTACAGTTCAGGGATACTGACAAGTTTGCAACTCAGTTTGTAGTAAAAGATAAAGACATTTTAGATATAAATTTTGACATGACAACTGCTATTCTGCCAGTACCCAAGATGATAAAAGACTGTCGTCAAAGCGTTTCTGAGTTTCGTGGTATTATCAATGTGTTCGAACAAAAAACAGTTAGTGCTTTTGTCATTTGATGCCAATAAATTTTGATTTTTTATATTATTGTCTTCATTGATTAACAGAAATGGGACAATTGTACACACACCTGAATTGTCAGTCTAATACACTACGATTTTCAAATGAACGTTTGTTCACAATTGCCTTAAATTTCAAGTCACTGCTCTGTATCACTACAAAGATTCTTATTTACATTTACCGCAGACCTGTCGGGGTAATTGTAAATGAAAGGAGTAAATGTAAATTTATTTTATTATTTATTTTTGTGTTAACTTAGCATTCACTTAAGTAAGTTCCAAATACCCACAGAAACATGTGAAGAAAAAGATTCTGCATAATATGAAAAATAGTGAGTTGCTAAAAACTTGCAAATTTCATTTACATTTACACTTCCTGCCCCTAGTTAAAAAAATTGTAAATTAATACGATCTAGATCCGTATTTAAGATCATTTCCTAAATGGATCTAGATCCAGATATTAGATCAAAATTTATTAATGATATAAATCCAGATACAAGATCCATTTACTGAATCTAGGTCTGTTTTGGATCTAGATCTTACCCAACACAACAATGATATTAGGAATCGCTAGAGCATGTAGACTAGAAGAATTGTATAATATTAGAATTGAAGACATTGAGGAACGTGACGGATTAATCAGCTTCCTCAAACGAACATACATTCTCAGTGATCATTGGTTGACAAAGAAAACTTTATGTAGGTACTTAAATGTTGACAGAGCGAGTTCTTGCATAATTAAAATTTGGTATCACAAGTAAGATAGAAAAATAAAATAAAGAGGCATTTTTAAGCTAAACGATTTAAAAAAGATTTTATTAAAAAAAGTGCAAAACACCATTAAAACCATTTAAAATAAACAGCGTTAAATTAATAATTTAATTTTGTAATTAGTTAGTTTTACATATCTAAAATTTATTAAAATGGTAAACGATTATAATAATACATATAAGAAATTCTTAGATTTATTTAACGGTTTTTTATCGTTAATGTATAAATTAAACCACTTTAAAGATAATCAGATAGATACCATAATTAACACAAGCAAATACGTTTATTTAAACTTAATTAAATTATATTCGAAGAGTATAAGTATTTTTATAGTAAACATTTGTTGATGTCGTATAGATAATTTTTTACTTTTTTACGTGCTGCCGATAATTTAAACGAGTAACTGGTTTCGACCCGATATGGCAAAAACATAAAAATACATTTGCTTGATGTTGGTTTTAGGATTCTTCCGCAATGTAATGCAATTAAAGTTTGTATAAAAAACGTTTATAGTTCATAATTGATTATTTCTGCTTTTTTGTAACATGCTTTTATTGTTTTCGTTTCGTATACATATTTTGTCTAAAAAAATCTTGTTTGTCAATCAGTTTACTATTTAATAATTATTTATAGTTTTAGTCAATAATAAGTTTATTTATTTAGTAAAAATTATAGAAATTGTAAACATTTTAAAGTTTGCCAAGAAAAATTATTTTAGTCGATTAATTCATTAATTTTTATGCAAAATTTTCAAGTTATAACGTTTTGAAATATACGTATTATAAATATCACGTAAAACATAAATATTAGCGCTTTTATGAAAATAAAATCTCTTGAGATCCACTAATTATAAAAAAAAAAACTACAATTCTCTGAAGTACGTGCTGTTGACATATTTAAGACGCTAAGGATGTTTGTTTCAAAATAAAAAATTTCCAGAATACAAATTTCAACTTGCGAGTTTATTATATCTTAAATAAAATACTGTTTTCTTTTACAGTTTTTCACGAGTCCCTAAGTTGTGTAATAATTCATAATTAATTTATAGAAGTTTTTACGACGATGATAAGGGAGTTGTTATTAGTTATTGTTATACAATGGCCAATTATATAATTTAATAAACAATTGATGATTATATCTCAAAGACAATTTCATTTAATAGGATAATAATGAAAACTAACTCGAATGTGTAACAGCTGAAACACAACGGCAACCACCGCCATGAAATACAAAATTGCAGAGATACCAGAAAATGGACATCGTTGCAATGAGTGCTGTGTTCCTGAATTGCCGATTACGATAGGACTGAATTGAAACTGAACAAAATTAGAACGGTTGCCGCTGCTGTTGCATTTGTTACGTTTCGATAAATTAATTAAAACCAACAAGACGCTTTTTTTTCTTTAAAACGTTAAAGCGTCGGGTCATAAAAATAAAAGGCGTTCGTTGTTTGTTTATTATTTTCAAATTTTCGCGTAGAAACTAATAAGGTCTAATGATCAAGAAGCTAAGTGGATTTGATGGAGGAATATGTGCAGCAGTTGTGGTAGTGAAAATAACATCGTTTAGTTGCATGGCGCGAAGGAAATAGGGTCAACCGTTCCATAAACCTGGGATTGTCACGAACCTCTACCCAGAATTAACTTTTTTTTCCAAACAGTTTCTGTTTAGATGTTGTTTCGTACTATATTGGTAAGATTATAATTCAAAGATAAAACTTCGATAAAAACCTATTTATACCTTTAGCGTTTTAGGAAAAGTATCATGTTTTATTCATGCGACACGCAGGTAATTGTTGTTTTGAATTTCCCAAATCCTTTTTTATTATATTACTAGGGACGATACCAAATGAAAGCGAAATACACACGTGTTAGGCGAATATTCGTATTTGTGTTAATATTAAAAGAAAAACATACAATTCGCACGTTTATATTCTCTAAAATATTTTTTTTTAAATCTAATAATAATTATATTTAATTTTTTTTATCTTAATTATATTAAAAATAAAATCTATATTTATATCAGCATAATTAAGCTCCTTTCTATACCGAAATTTATTTTTAGAAGAAAATACTTTGCATCTAATTTAATATACAACTGAGTGAAGAGCTAATTTAATTTAAAATTTACAAACAAGCAGTGGTTTCTTAAGGAATCAGTTTATTAGTGGTTTTAAAATTATTTCGCATGCCTAACAATAAAACTCTAGCCTCTAAAAGGTTTATAATATTTCAGCAAACTCTGAAAGCACTAAGGATTTACTAAACATGTTTTGTTTGCATTTTTGATGGAAAATTTAATCAATGACTTCTTGTAAATAAAATTCATTTCTGACCGTAAATGTACCATGAAACAGTTATTATTTTTAATTTGAGAGACCCAAAATTGTTATGAAATGGAAAGGAAGAACAAAATGAAAAAATAATTGGATGGTTATACCGCACCCGATCTAACATATATGGCTGCAGTAAAAGCCAGGTCTAGTTTCCGGTCATTATCTTTTGGGACGACACCTTAACAAGAATGAAATAACGAGGAGCTGATTAGAGAGGAATTAGGCAGACTGCCCATGTCTTTTAATTTACTTAAATTCGTTTTTAATTCAACAGATGCGATAACAAGGTATTTTTAGGTCATCCCAATGCCACAAACGTAGACTATTAATTAAACTGACGGGTATATTTAACCCAAAGTTCAGATAATTTTAAATTCTATCGCATTTTTGAACCGTCAACCAAAACTAAAAAACATTTAACAATATTTTTTTTTAATTAAGGACTTTGTCCTAAGGTTTAATTCTGTAAAATTAATAAAAAATAATGTCTCATACGCAATTAAGTTTTTACTTGAAATTAAACTAACATATTAATTAACACATTTAATTATAATTAAGAAAGGAAATTTTGTTTTACTGCTAACAATTAAAATAAGTTATTGTTATTATCCTACGATAAGCTTCTTGAGACCAGAGTGAGAATATAAAATATCTTTCCTCTACTTCATTAAAGGCTAAGAAGTATAATCATAAATTTAAATAGTAGTAAGTTAGTATTTTCTGATTAAATAATGCAGTTTAATATTAATGAAAGCTATTGCTACATTGTAAAAAACTTTTTTATATTGCTAAAAATAATTAATAAAAACATGAGGAAATAAATACTTTTGTAGAATTTTTATCCAAGAAAATTTTTATTTAATTCAAAATATTTGTAATATTCAGCAACATTTGTTTATTCAATTTCTATGATCGGTGGTAAATCGCAAGATAAAAATTTTACCTTTACATAATACTCTGTTTTAGCTACATTACATTCATATTTATCAATGGATGTTTGATACGTTACTAATCAAAATAACCATCCATCACATTTTTTAAAAGTAACATGCTTATTTCTCGGAAGCAAATGTAATAAAAACCAAATCAATCAGTGACAATCGTTCCTATGTTTGCGTTTACATAAATTGATTCTCCGTCGAAAAAAAACAGCAGTTTACGTTTTTGTATGTGATTTTTTAAATTTGTATTTAAGTCAAAACAATTTAGTACATATTTATAAAAATATGTAAGTATAAAAATGTATAATACTACAAAAACACGTGTGCTCGAGGTAAATTGCACGTTTGCAATTCAAAAACACATTTTTGAAGAATACTTAACTTAACCCTGCATTAAACCTAAAAAATAAAGATTATATCTATACATGTACGTGTTTGCTTTAAAATTCCAAATATGCATACGGTATTTTTTTGCAAAAAAAATTTTAAATTTACCTAAAATTAAAAAATATATTTTAATACAAATTTCCTTAATCCTTAAATAATTTTTTTGTGTGTTTTGTATGCGTGTAAATACATTAAAATAATTAGATTTAATCTGTTTTTAAAGTAGAAAAAATGTAAATAATAAAAAGATGTATAACATTATTTTTGTAACTTTGTAATTTGTATATAGGCAGTATTAACCATCGCGATGGTTAAAGCAGACTGCACGCGGGACGGAATGGATCGGAATGGAATGAAACTGAAAGGAATATTGTATTATGTACTGGTCTTTCTTCAGACGAAGAATTTGTGTCGCTGTGTGTAGTTTTGGAAGAAGAAATTGAGAAAGAAAATAATAAAAAGCGTAAATGGATCCATGAAATTAACCTGAAAGATAAGAATTTGTGGAATTTCATAATTTATTTCCAGATCTTTTAGAAAACGAGCAAAAATTTTTTAAGCGCTTCCAAATGTCTAGTGAAAAATTTTCCGATTTCCTGAAAATTTTGGACATTCAACAAGATACGACATTTCGAATAGCTATAGGTGCAGAAGAAAAATTGGCATTGACTTTGAAGTAAGTACATTTTTTTATTAAATCTTATTTTACAAATTTGTTTAAATATTATCGTTATTAGCAGCATTTGAGTTTTTTCTTGCTTTTGACTCAAATTTATAAAGCAACATTCGGCGGATTCAAAAAATCTTGTTAAATCAGCCGTTCTTTTACGTTTTCTTTGCTTTTTAAGAGCTAATTCGGCTTTGGGAAGGCGTTTTGGTTTAGAGACGGTTGATTTGCTTGAGTAGGGTGTTCCAAGTTCTGGCCGAGGCGAGGTGATGAAGTGTGTCATCAAATGCATCTTGAGTAGCGACATAAGTTTCACCACCTTCATCTTCACTATTTGCAATTTCTTCATTAATTGTACCAGCAGTCGGTACATCTATGTTTGATTTTTGAGGCATTTCCTTCAGATTTGGCAAAAGAAAATTCATTTCATCTTCATATTTTCATTTTTTTTTGGAATGAAATTTTTTAGGTTTTGCTTCTCTGTAGCAATATTTTTAAATTTTTCCACTTTTTCTTGCACTGTTCAACTAAAAAAAATATTTTTTATTAATATTCACTTTTTTTTGGATATGGTGATTCATTTGTTAATTTTGCGTTTAGCTACCGATTAAAAGAGTCAACTTCAAAGCATTTTTTATGAAGTTTTTGTTGAAATTTGGTCAAAATTACAATCTATTGTGATACCATCGCCAACAACCAAACATTGGCAAAATAAAAAAAACATTTTTGTTCAAAATGGAATTACCCAAACTGTATTGGTGCTTTGGATGGCAAGCATATTGTGACGGAAAAACCATGAAAAAATAGGCCAACTTATTTTAATTATAAAAAAGAATTTACTGTTATCCTGATGGCATTAGTAGATGCTGACTTAAGATTTATTACTATGGATGTTGGCGCTTGCGGAAAAAATACCGATGAAGAAATTTTCAAAAATTTGGCACCAAGAAGAACTTTGAATGGTGGTACGCTAAAAATACCTAGACCAAAAAAGTTGCCTAAAGGTGATATTTTGATGCTTTAAGTAAAGCTTTTCCTTTAAGTACAAATCTAATGCGTCCATATCCTGGAATTCAACTAAAAACAATGACATAAAATAAATTTACAACTACCGACATAGCAGAACAAGACGATGTAGCGAAAACTGTTTGGGGTTACTTTGTAAACGTTTAGAATATTTTTTAAAAATTTAAATGTTATTCCTAAACAAAATAATTGTACTCGTGATGCAATGAATATTCGAGACAGATTTGCAGAATATTTCCATACAAGATGAAAGGATTCACAGATGCCGAGGACAACTTCACTTATATGTAGTGTTATATAAGAAATAACTTTATTAAATAAAACTATAATGCATTATTATTTATCCGGTATTTTCATTTCGCTAGTAATTTCTTCCAAAGCATTTTCTTTCATTTGTTGATTGTGATAATTTTTATCAAACAACAGATAAAAAAGTGAATAAATACGAATTTTATTGATTAATAGATCTTAACTCATTTTTAATTAATCAAAAGGAAAACAAACACAAAACGGCGTGATAATACAGGGTGTCCCACGAAGTACTGTACATACTGAAATGGTATGTTCCTTAGGTCAATTTAAGTAGAACACGTCCTATAAACATAGGTCCAATTCGCCATAGTTACACAGATACAAGCGTTCAAAGTTTATAACTGATCACACATTTTTTGAAAATTAATTATTCTTAGTCAACTGGGAAACAAAAGCCGAACAATATGTCATTTATTGCTTTCTTTTCTACTAATGTCACAGTCGATTTTATTAAATGAAGTGTAATTTAAATGCAAAATGCCTTCTCATTTTTCTAACAAAGAGTATTCTGATATCATTTACATTTATGGATTTTGTGATGGAAATGCGAGATCTGCCGTTAGGGAATACGAACGAAGATTTCCTAACAGGAGGTGTCAAATCACCAAACCTTTACTTCTGTGTTTCAACATGTACGGACTCATGATTCATTTCCATCAGTTTCAACAAGATCTGACCGTCCTGTGCAGTTAAATGTGAATGAGCAGGAAAACATTCTACAGATGGTTGATGGGAGTCCAGGGTTGAGTACTAGAAGAATTTCTTCTCGAACGGGACTTCCCCGTATGTCAGTATGGCGAACATTACATGATGGGCTTTTGTATCCCTATCCTATACAACAGGTTCAGCATCTGGAACCTGGAGATTTTGCTGCCCGGTTGAATTTCTGCCACTGGCTACAAGTAAATCCACAATTAGTTCCATTCATTTTATGTAGCGACGAGGCGCAATTTACTAGAAATTGAGTGAACAATACACGTAATTCTCATTTGTGGTCATATCAAAATCCACATGGTACAACAGAAACTAACTTTCAGCGCAGATTTTCTGTTAACGTATGGTGAGGCATGATTGACGATCAACTTATTGGACCTTTTTTCTTTGAGGAACGTCTGACAGGAGAAGCATATGCTAACTTTTCGCGGAATGAATTGCTACCGCTTTTGGAAGAAGTACCTTTACTAACAAGACAACAAATGTTTCTGCAACATGATAAAGCTCCTCCACATTTTAGTCGGCATGTGACCGAATATCTAAATGTTGCTTACCCCAATAGGTGGATTGGGCGTGGAGGCCCGCATGCTTGGCCACCGAGATCGCCCGATCTCAGACAAAGTTTAGTATACGAAGTAAAAGTTAATACCAGAGCTGAACTAATACAGCGTATCCTGGATGTGTGTCGACAAGCACGGAACAACCAGCAGGTGCTTCGAGCGGCTACTCGGTCCATTTTAGATCGCAGCCGTCGTTGTATTAATGCCGAAGGAGGTCATTTTGAGCATTTGATGTGATTTTTTTTGTTTGTTTTTTTTATGTTTGTTTTGTAGTTCGATTTTCTGTTTTCAATAATAATAATTTTCAAAAAATGTGCGAGCATTTATAAACTTTGAACGCTTGTATCTGTGTAACTATGGCGAATTGGACCTATGTTTATAGGACGTTTTCTACTTAAATTGACCTAAGGAACATACCATTTCAGTATGTACAGTACCTCGTAAGACACCCTGTATATTGTCAATAAATTGCTATTTAGTACAGAAATGAACACGCTTTGTTGTACGCGTTTTCCTCGTAAACATTCAACTGAATAGTGAAGGAGGCTGCGGAACCACGGAAAAATTTGCTCGGTGAGTAATCTAATCAATTCCGTTTCGTTCCGATCCGTGGTAGTGTGCGGCCTCTAACTTAATTATATGTTTCTAATATTTCCGCTCTGTTCCGTTCCATTCCGTTCTGCGATAGTGTGCGGCCTGCTTAAAACGGAAATTGTATTGAATCATAAAAAATCTAAATTTTGAACACAATACAGTCGACTCCCTATTTAATGAGCTCCTATGTAATGTTTTTTTCTATTTCATTATGATTTTGATCTTCGCGCTAAATTATAAAAACACCTCTAAATTCTGGTTTCTACATTACATGCAGACTTTCACTAACCTTACTAAGAGTTTCTTCACTTATGTACATGCATAAATTATTAAGCGGATTATAGGATTAATTTGAGGTTTGTAAATGCATTTTAATGTTATGATACATTGCTATTTAGAGTACTAGTTTTATGTAACCAGTTGTTTAAAAATGGCAAAACAAAAGTGTTTATAAAATCTTAAGGTTTTGCGGTTGTTATATTTCTGATTATAACCAAGACCGCGTCTTGTCACCAATTTTTTCCTGCTGGAAGCAACCATGTTACCACGGCTAACTGAGATGTCAGTGAGTGGGCGTGGTTGAGAATGCAACGTATAAAAAAAGAGCGCCGCTTCTAGCGTACGCGTAGAATCCTTAGTTTGGAGACACCAAGAGTACATATAAACCCACAGCAGAATAAATAAAAGTTTCAGTAAGTGAAGACAAAGTCGATCATAGATTTAACAAATACAAATAACAAATAGGAGTGTAAGCTTGTATTCGCCGACTTAAATAGACACTACTGATCGTAGATCGTAAACAATTTAGTAAGGATACTCGGTTTGGTTCAAGTCATAAACCTAAACATTATATGGTATACTCAATACGACATAAGCTGAAGGATAAATAATTATATTGACTGAAAACTTAACATAAGAAAATCTAGATAAACAATTAACTGCTAGTTTAATGCAATTAACTAAGTATACAATTAACAAAGCAGAAGACCTAAAGCAATTATTCACAAACACAGTGAACAAACCTGAAAGAGTAAGATTAGTAAATAACATTAGAGACTATACAGGTTATCGACAGCTGATTGAAGCTGAAAATTTTCCTTTTGAACGTGGAGGTCATCAACCCAACTCTGATGGCACTGGAATTTACTTTGTCCAATAATTTAAAATATCACTTCAATGGTAGAATGATTTAACTTGCCGTAAAGATGAGGACGAAAGGAAAGTTTCAATTCTACACTAACAAAAATTACTTTTGATTAGTAATATAAACCCATGGCGGCAACCGCCATACCTGCGAGTGATTCTGTCGCGATAATAGCAACGTCATTTTGTTAACTGACAAATCAATATTTCCAAATTTCAACATACTTTTGTTGAACTCTAACTTTTGCTAAATTTAGAATTTTGTAATACATGTAATGCATTTTTTTTGTATCTATGGTAGTTTGAAATATGTTAAAATAATCTAGTTAGTTTTATAAGTCTGTGGTTTAAGGTGGTGTAAGTGCTGTGCAAAACTGATAGAAACGTGTCGACAAAAATTAAGAAGTTAGCGGTGCGGTCTAACCCGAGAAGTATTGCGGAGATACCATCGGTATCAAATTTAAAGCAATAAAGTGTACATACTAATAGGTAAATTAGTGCCGGCAAGCACCACTTATTAAAGTAACATTTACCAAAGTTTTAAGTTTCATTAATTGACTTAGAGTTACGTAAGCTGTCTTGGAAGTAAAAACAGTAAAGAACGAATTACGGTTACCATTAGAGCAAATATGACGGACACAGGAAAAATTAAGCTTTTTGTGAAAGGCAAGTAAGCATCCTCAATATTTTAAAGGTGTAAAATTGTTGGACCTCAATTACAATTTTAATCAAAACGCGTGAATGACCAGTAAGAAGTGGTCACTAAAATTTGAAAACAAATGTACAAGGAAAAATGTAAAGTGACATTAATTGTCAAAAACTGCACATCCTCTTCTACTTCTATAAAGTCAAAATTCAAAAACGTGTAGTTTGTTTTTTTCTGCCCAAAATTGCAGCCAATAATCACTCAAAAGGCAAAACTAATTTTACATCATGCAAAAATGTCATTCGTTGGCTAAAACACAAATTTGTAAAATTTGCTCGTCATTTGCGTAAATAATTGCACAATATTTTTTATTGCCTTTATATAATTATATGTTAGAGTTTTTTAAAACTACGAGCTTAAAACGGTCTTAAAGTAAATGCTACGTTATTGAATAGTTTCTATAAGTAACTTTTATTGAGTTTAGTATATTTAATATTTCACACTCGAATGATGACATTTAATAAGAATTTTTTTGTATTTAATCATTTACTTTTATTAATTAAAACGCTGAACGCGTATCAAGTTTAAAATTAAAAAAAAACAAGGATTTGGCTATAACTTAATGCAAAATCTAAACTATACTAAAAATTTTCAAAAAGATATTAACATTTATCTTGATCTAAAACCATTGAATTCTAAAATTAGAATGACAATTTTTGCCAAAAAGGAAATTGCAGATAACAATGTCATATTCATTCATTTATTAAAATTTAAATTATGTTAATGGCCATACGCGATATATTCTATCAATATATACGCACATTTGCCAGAAATAAACAAAGATTAAAAAACAGTGCCGTAACGGCTTCAACATTGCCCACCACCTTGAAGAACTCTTCAACATGCAAATAATATATCATAAATAAATATAAAATTTCAGTTGTACAATCTTGAATAGGAAGTGGACACACCTTTGTAACTGCACGTTTAAATATTCCATTAGCGGTTTTTACAAAAATTACACGAACAATTTTATCCGGACCAGGGTGTGTAGAAACCATAATTTTCAATTTCTACTGGAGTAGAGGTAAGCAATCTTTTTTTAGGCACTACAGCACCAACAGGTATTAGAGTAGAAGAGGTTATCCATTTAGAGCGTTTTTGCAGTTCTGACAAATATTCTAATAACCACCGTCTCCAAAATTGCTGATGTAACTGCTGAATATGTTGATAGTTTGATAACCGATTACGTTGAATATGTTGCACGTCTAACTCTGGTATAGCAATTACAGGTCTTCCAATTAAGAAGCGTGAGGAAGTTATAGGTTGTAAATCATTTAGATTAGAGAAAAAAAAGTTAGTGTTCTGGAATTAAGAACTCATTCAATTTCAATAAGAACTGTGAATAAGTCATCATAAATTAATATTGTATTACATAGGACTCGTTTTATATTTTTGACCAATGCTTTCCAAAATGCGGAAAACCTGGAGAAGCAAAGATGCAATTAATACATTCTTCTGCAAGTGCGGTATCTATGTGTGAATAAATGTCACTGACGTTTTACCGATATGATACCAGCTTCCCATAGACTTCCAAAGTGAGGACTGTGTGCTAGTATGAAATGCCATTCAGTGCCTGTATTGTTTATCATTTCAGTTATAGAAGAGTTATTCTTTGTAATAAAGGATGATAGTCCTTTGAGCTCAGACCTAGCAGCAACAAGATTTGTACCGTTGTCGTAATAAATGCGTTGGGGTTTTCCTCTACCTGAAACAAAACGTCGAAAAGTCATTATAAAGGTTTCAGTTGATAAACTGGTAACCTGCACCAAACAAACTACTTTGCTAATAAAGCATGTAAACAAACATAAGTAGGATTTATAAAATTTAGAACCTCGACCCTTACGGTCTTTGATTTAAAATGTTGCACCATAATTAATTCCTGTAGTATAAAATGGTGGTGAAACTTGAACTCAAGATTGAGGTAAATTGTTCATAATTGACCCACAAAGTTTTGGAGAAAGGCGATAACGTTGTAAACAACTTGTTTGACAAGACAACTTGAAGTGATCCAAAATCGATCACGAAGTTGCTCACAAACAACAATTAATTTAGCAAGGTGATGTTTAGTAGCTATTAAAAAAGGATGTTTTTTATCTGAATGAAATTGAGTATTACAAAGTTTTCCTCCGACGCGAATAATACTACTAGTATCTAGAAAAGAATATAAGCTTACTAGCGATAGGATAATTTTAAAGGTTGATTAGTTTAGTTTGTCAGAAAATTATTCTCTTTGCAAAATTTTTATGAAGCACAAAAGGGCAGATCGTATTTCTATACTGGTAAGTGGGCCAGTGCACGACTTGTCGGAATTTATTGAACAGATTCTTTCAAAGGGAAGACAATATGCAACTACACTTTCTAACCGAATCATGTCAGAAAAGAAAGATAGGATCTTGAACCATAGTAATAAGCGAATGCAGTTCCTTTTTCGTCTCAGGAAGAATGAAGTCCGCATAAGTAGCCTCAGGCCATGAAGACTCCTGACCTATGAGCCAAGAGAGGCCATGCCACCATAAATTATAATTTTTTTAATTTTGTGGAGTGACTCCTCTGGATAACAAATCAGCATGTCTCCAAATTGCTCGAGATGTTCGCTTCTGAACATCAGCAACGCGATTACAAACAAAAGTTTTGAGATGAGTGGGACTAGTTTTTAACCAACGCAACACAACACTAGAGTCGGACCACAAACAAACTGCATACTCAAGGCGTTCAGTAATTGTTCCAAAATTCTTGACAAGAGAGCAGTTCTACAGAGTTTAAGTTTTGAAATAGTGATTGGTTTTAAAGGTGCTACCTTTGGTTTGCTATACAAAAGTGTGAATAGTAGTTTCCGATTTTTGGATACGCCACACGCAACATTGGTCCTTCCCGTCGGATAAATTTTGGATATCAACCATATTTTCAAGTTACAACGCAAGGTCGCTACGGAAACAGTACCTTTTCACGTAAGCAATCCTTTATATAAATGCTATTAAGCAACTTGCAACGTTTATGTAAATTTTTCATTTTTTTTATTATACAATTTTAATTGAATAAGTAAATGTTTGCTGTTATTTAAATATTATTTTAAACGCCAATGTGCCTGCATTACACGTCATTCATTTTATTTTTAGGGGGCTTGCTTTATTTTGTCCATCGCATTGAAAGTAGGTATACAGTTGCGATTTTATTAAGCAATTCGACTGTGTATTACGTCACCTCCTAAACAAATGATCATTATTCTTTATTATATGTTTTAAATTATATGCCTCTATTATATACCGTTTTTTTTTGTTGCTTACTTTTATTTTATAATTGATTTTCTACAATGGTAGATGTTTTAATAAAAAAAAAAGTTGACAAAATTTCAGACATTTCTGTCGAACATAAATGATACTGGTATCGATTCTGTATTAGAAGTACAAACACTAGACATTCAAAATCGTTTAGACGCTAATAGCTCACTTTTATCACAGTTTGATTATATTCAATCGAAAATTATTCAGTCAGTTGACCATGTTGAAAGCCAAAATGAACATCAAACTCAATTTGAAGACACATGTTTTTGTGTCATTTCTACAGCTCAAGCTTTATTAAACAAATTAAAAGGGAACAGTCAAGTACGTCACACAATAAAACTCCAATGTTTAATTTACCTAAAATTTCTGTACCAACTTTCTCTAGTACATTAGAAAATTCGCCTGCATTTTAAGAAATCTTCAATAGTTTAATTTATTTGAATGACCTTGGCGATGTTCAATGCTTGCATTACTTGAAACCAGTTTAATTGGAAACGCAGCTCAAGTAGTTAAATCTTTACAATTTCCTGGTTGCAATCAAATTGCTTGGCAATCAATTTGCGCTAAGTATGATCAGGCGCACATGCTAGTAAAAAATCATTTAAAATCTATTTTAGATTTAGAATCTTGTACTAAAGAATCTTCAACTAAACTTTTCATATTTTCTGATGCTTTGTTTAAAGATATCACTGCTTTGAAGTTTCTTGCAATTGAAGAGCAATTATTTGAAATAATCATTATTGACATTATGTCTAATAAACTTGCTGCGACTACATATCGTGAATGGGAATCTTTAAGAAACAACTTCTACAAATAAACCATTTTGTTTATGTTACTAATACTAAGAGAAGGTATAATCATCCTGTACATAAAGTTCCGATCGCATTTGATAACATCGACAGTCGAAAGATAAGAGGATAATGGCGTGAATGAAAGAAAATAACGCGTGACTATTATTTTGTGGTTACCTTAAGTTTTAATTTGTGACATGTATTATGTTTTATTTCTATAACATTTATATTATTAATTACAGTATATAACGTGTAATAAAAACTACGTTATAGTGGCGCACCAACTAGGGCTCGAAAAATGGTAAATGTTGTGAAATAATTCATATTGTTCGAATTGTCCATTCAGTGCTGTAGATTATAATTGCGTATATCGACCGTTAACCTTAATGTATCTTGCTACGTCTTGTCGATCTTGCAAAAAAGATTACGAATAACGTTCTTATTGATACTCCGGAATGTTTTCGATAAATTAATAATAGTGAATGTATGTGTGTATTAAAAATAATGGTCATTTGCATTATTCAATGTAATGAATGTTGTGGTGTAAATTCTTTTGAGTTTTGTTCAATTCTGCGTATTGTTGAACTTACTTACATACTCCAGTTTCGCGAATGCAGATTACATCTTTGTGTTTATTTTACGGGTAACTGTAAGTAACTTTTAATTCTAAGTCGAATAATTTAGCTACATTTTAATTGTACGTTGTTGCGCGTTCTTAGTGAATTATTCTTTACGTCTATCGGGAAACATGCCTCCGAAAAAAGATGATGTTTGGTCTTCCGTGACTTTAACAACTGAACAATTTTTGCGAACTTCTGTTATCTATAGAACAACCTTCGCGTAGTTCTGACAGTACGCCAACGCCTAAAGAACAAAATAGTAATTTTACTACATGTACTGCGCGTTTTGTTGGTGATGCGTCTTCTTCAGTGGAAGGTTTTTTAATTGTGCGAACGTGTCTGATGAAAATGCTCTTAGAGGTTTGCCCGTTCTTCTTACCGGTATTGCCTTTGTTAGGTACCAAGGAATCAAATATTCAATACCACATGGAACGAAGCTATCGAGTTCATAAAACAAACTTATAGTCAGAAAACACCTCCTTTTAAGAAATTGTTCTCTGAAGAACAAAACAAAACGAAGACAGAAACATTTGTGTGTAATGCGCGCGCGCTTATATCTAATTTGCCGTATAAATTGGAAGAAAACGTTTGTTTAGATATGGTATACGGTCTTTTAAATCGTCGCGTTTGTGAACGTATTTCGCGTGACGATGTTAAAACTTTCAATGAACTTTTGATAAAATCACGTACAATCGAAGCATCTTTAGATAAAGTTTTGTCAGAGGACCCAGTGAAAGAAAATGTCTTGACCTCCCGCGCGTTTGAAAAGTCTGATCAGAAAGACAGATTAGTAACTTTTAGTGGAAAGTGCGCGTATTGTCGTGTGAAAGGACATCATAACAACAAGTGCAACAAAAAACAGAAGCAGTTAAATAAAATAAAGACTATGAATGAAAGTGTTTCGAGTGAACCGAACGCTGTCGCGCGTCCAGTTTTATTGTGCTACCGATGTGGAACTCCTGTAGTCATTCGTTCCAATTGTTCGAACTGCCGCTCGAAAACGTCCGTTGAAGCTTTTCAAACCTCATCAGAATCAACCTTCTACGAACTTGATGCAAAGAAATTTCCATGTTTACAAAGACGCATTCTACCAATTCAAATCTGGGACTGCAATAGAACTGCTATCGCTGACACGGGAGCCACAAGATCAGTCGCTGGCGAAACATTATACAATCTTTGCAGTTTTACTAAGACAAAATTTTTCTGTAACCCTAGCTGAGGGTACTGATACACTACAAGAGGTCTTAACAACGACAGTACCCATACAAATTGCTCATACGACGATCAGTGTGGAGATGATTGTTCTTCCAAATACCAAATCCAATCGTAGTCTTTTGGGAATCAATTTCCTTTCAAAAGCTCGAGTTCTTTTGAACACTGCCGACCAAACATGGTGCTTTGTCGAGAATCCTGAAGTGCCGTTCCCATATGCCACTGAAACTCGTATAGATAATAGTCTCGCTTTCCACAAGTGTTGATAACGTTTTGTTTACTTTATTGAGAGAAGATGAAGGAACCATGCTCACTCCAGATTAAGTACGATCTTTTAACAGTTTCCTTACCAAGCATGAAACTACATTTCGTTCAGGGGGAGAGCCTACGAATTATGCTGAACACAGAATAGTTATTCAGCCTGAAAAAACTACTATCTTTTCACCACTGTACCATATGACCAAAGCGAAGAGAGAGAGATCTTACAGCAACAGTTAGACCAGTTGCTTGCCGATGACATCATTGAGGAATGCGAAAGTCCTTGGGCAGCTCTAGTAGTGCTGATTTTTTAGAAGTCTGGTCAATATCGTCTTTGTGTTGATTATCGTCGCCTTAATGCGATCACTGTCTGCGATCGATACCCAATGCCTCGTATTGATGATCTTCTACGTTCCGCTAAGCCTACTAAGTTTATGTCCACAATAGACCTTCAATCTGGCTACCATCAGATCAGTTTTTGTGCAAACGTGCAGCTGGTTTCGCAAGTTTATTTTGAAGTTCTCCGAACTAGGTCGCCCACTGACGGATCTTACAAAGAAATCTGTCACTTAGAAATGGAAAGATCTGGATGAAAAATCCTTTCAAACGCTTAAAAGATGTTTAGTCACAGCCCCCATCCTTTGCCAAGCAGATGATACAAAACCATTTACAATCCAAACTGATAGCAGTGATTATGCGATTGGAGCAGTCTTAATGCAAGGGGAACATAACCAGAAAAAACCAGTTGAATACGCGAGTCGTCTCTTGACGGCTTCTGAGAGGAACTTCTCTACTACCAAAAGAGAAGCCCTTGCTCTTGTTTTTGCTGTTGCCAAGCTTCGAGGTTACATTAAGAGTTCAACAGATATAACCATTGGTACCAACCATCAACCACTTCGTTAGCTTATGTCTATCAAAACTCCTACTGAAAGACTTGCCAGATGGGCTTTGCAACTCCAATTCTTTAATCTCAAGATTCAGTACAGTCCAGAAAAAGCTAATGTCGTAGCAGATACGCTGTCTCGACCCCCTAAGTCTGAATCTGAGATCAAAACAAGAAAAGAAATGTACCAGATTACTTTTAATTTAGCACGAGTTTCTTAAAGCGATCTTTGCATACATCAGCTTGCGGATACGGATCTGTCAATAATTATAAATGACCTTGAATCTGCAACTAGTCTCGAACAGGCTCAAAAATGGTCTGAAAGGGGGTACGTCATGGAGAAAGGCATTCTCTATCGTTACTTATCCGACAACGAGCAAGAGGACGCGCAACTTGTCATTCCAAAAGAAAATCGTAAAGAGAAACTACGAGAATACTATGAACAAATTTCGTGTCATGATGGTATCGAACGTACGTTGCAAAGAATACGAAAACGTTATTGTGATAACTCATGTCCAAACTTGTATCAAATACAAACGCTATAAGGCATCGAACCAGAAGCCCGTTAGACTTGTTCAAACTCCTATACCTGCAACCCGTTTTAAAACAGTGTCAGTCGATTTCTTTTGCCCTTTGCCTGAAACTAAAAAAGCAAACAAATGGATCTTGATTGTAGAAGATACTGCTTCAAGGTGGATATAAATATTCCCTATGAAACAAGCAACATCAATTGCCACCGCCACAATTCTTATTGAAGAAGTATTCCTACGTTACGGAATTCCGCGAAAACTTGTTAGTGACAACGGTGTGCAATTTGTCAGTGAAATCATGCAACATGTTTGCATCTGCCTGAAGATTAGTCAAGAATTAGCTCCATTGTATCATGCCGAATCTAATCCGGTAGAACGGAAAAACAGAGATTGAAAGCACAGGTTTGCAATCCTTACGTAAGGTGATCACACTTCGTGGGATGAGAAACTAGCAACGTTACGTTTTGCTTTCAATAGTGCTCACTGTCAAAACACGGGACACACTCCAGCATATCTTACCTTCGCAAGAGAGCTTAGAACAGCTTATAAGGTATCACGTGAAATGCGTCAAATCATGGAAGTAGAAAACTATGTTCCTGCCGTTTCACCAAGAATGACAGATGTCTTGCAAGAAACTGATGACCTGCACAATGTTCAGCAAGACAAGAGTAAGCAGTATGCCGATCGAAAAAGACAGACCAGACCTGGCTTTCAACAGGGTGACCTAGTCCTTGTAAAAAGTCACATGTTGCGCAGTGCCGCTTAACACATAGCGTCCAAATTTAGTCTTATATTGAAACCGACATCGAGAGTGAGCTACGAGATAGCTGACTCCGCAAATCCAACTGTAACCATAGGAAAGTATCACGTTTCGGATCTTACGCCTTTTTACCAAGGCCGATTTCAAATTCCTACCGCAGTACATCCAAAGAGACGTCGAGGACGTGCGAAGAGGAAAACTACGCAGTGACTATTAGCAACAGTTTTCCAACAGATTGTCGTGCGAGGGCGCCTTAACGACAACCTGAGGGAGAGTATAACCATCCTGTACATAACGTCCTGATCGTAGTCGACAACATCAACAGTAGTCGAGAGATAAGAGGATAATGGCGCGAATGAAAAAAAGTAACGTGTGACTTTTATTTTGTGGTTACCTTGAGTTTTAATTTGTGACTTGTATTATGTTTTATTTCTATAACATTTATATTATTAATTACAGTAAATAACGTGTAATAAAAACTACATTATAAATGTCAATTTAATAATAAAATATATTGTTATAATCACTGCTTTCCAAAATATATTTATTTAAAATACACGCTCTTTCATTTTTATTAGATTTTTCAAGTAATAAACTAATAGTAGGCGTTTCAAAGTAACAATGGAATGTTTGAATTTCCTAATACGTCATTCAAAATCTTTGTCTGGATATTTTTAAAGAAAGTTTTTTAAGTAAAAGCCCACAGTTTTAGACATGTTATTTAATTTTTTTTTGCAAGTGTATGTATTATATTTAATGTGAGTCAATTACGTTTACTAAAATAATATGACGTTTAAAAACATTTTTATTTCAAAGCTCTGTTAAAAAGTTTTTCTAAGTTTTCCAGATTGTACCACATAATTATAAAGTTTAATTATAAAAATAACAATAATGTGAGAATGTATATGTAGTTACGTTATTTAGTTTTGGTAAAATTTTTTAAGCAGTACAAAATACAAATTTTTATAGCAACAATTATGTACCAATTATTTACGACAGTTGTTAGATAGTTTGATAAAATTAAGACATTAAATTGGTAGACACATTATTTATAGTTACTAACGTAATAAAAAAATTATACTTTTACCAAGCTCTTTTCCTTTTAGGGAGGGTTTTTTCAGCAAGCCATATGGGGGAATCAAATAAAAAAATTAATGAAAGTATAAGCTATTTTGTATTTGTATTAAGTATTATTAGAAAACGTACTAAAAACGTAAATGTTAAAGTATAAAAAATTTTATACATGCTGGTTGTAAATTATATGTGCTACAATAAATGTCTTTATTTTTTTAAACACATCTGTGCCAACAGGTCACTCCACACACACACAATTAACAAAACACATTTGAATATCGTTTAGAAAAAAATAAAATACGACATCTCCTGTCGACACTCGTAAACTGTAGGAATAGACAAAAATTATAAATAGATTTTATTTGGAAACTGCCTGTAAATATATTTACGACCGGATACGTGATGACCCACCCTGGGCATAACCAAGGGTTCTATACAAACAATGTTTTATATACATATGTTCAACAATGCTCATATATAATTTCTTTGAATGTTTAAAATTTAATTAAGTGTAATTGACCTTAATTAAGTTTTTACAGAGAAATAAATGTAACCACTGTTAATGATAACAATTGTTGTATTATTCAAAATGTATTAAGAAAGCATTACGAAACCTCACGAAAGAATATTTTAAGTAATTTATAAATCAATTTAGTTTCTTGTTGGAGTTGCGAGATACCTTAAAAAGTTTAGTATTTAGCAATTATTTATTTAACATTTTCGTGCCTTGTAAAGTTGGCATTTGGAAATCAACGAAACTGGAATGAATGCAATGCATCGTGCACACGGTTGCTAAACTGAATTGGATTAGTATCTCTTTTATTTTGAGTTACAAAGGAAACGTATAAATTTACATAATAAAAGAGATATTTCCAAGTTAAAAACATTCATCGATTTAAAAAGTGACAGTGAACAACATTATTACGAATGCTAAGAATTGCATCGTTTAACTGTCACGACATTTATCCACGAACTTGGTTGAACGTGATTCATGCATTTAACCTTCCAATTGAAATCAATTCTTCCGAGTAGTAAATCACTTGAAGTCGAATTTACGTGGTTTATTAATGCAAAGTATTTTAACTTTGCTGAATTGAACTTATTTGGTATAAAACATGCACACGAAACCAATATCAAGCATATAGGAAAACTTAAATTACATACAGATGCAGTCAACAGTTAAGTATATAAAAGAATGTCAATTACCTTTTAAAAGACGTCTGCTTTCTACTTTGTGTTTACCAATACGTACTGAATAATTAACGCATGGAACCGAAACACGAAATAGCATTAGGGATTTTGAGATTTAAGTTGAATATTTAGTTCTAATTAACTTTTCGTAAAGATAACACAATTTTACAATTTGAATGGGATGACGGTAATTTAGCAATAATTGCTACTAGCTGGTTTTATGTTCTCTGGTGCCTCGTGCATGAATTCAACTTTTGTATCTACACAATTTGATTTTGCAGATTATACGGTGTATTAATTGTCGATATAATTGAGCGTTAATTTCACATTAAAAAAATTTACTTTTTCTATTTCATTAGCAGCAATTTCATACTTTTGTAAAATACTGCTTATAGAACTTAATTCCTGAGTCAATGCAATTAAAATTTTAATTTCGGGTGTAAGGTTAAGAACCCTAAAGCTATAAAAATTGAGTCTGTTTTTATAATTAGGTTTCGAACAAGAGAAGTTAATTGAGAAATGGTTAAATTAAACATTTTCATTCAAAGTTCTTTGCCGATATTGATTATTTCATTTTGCTAAATGAATACGAAATTCTACGTCAAGTTTATTTACTTTGTGCGTATGTTTAATTTAAAGTTGTCGTAAGAATTACTATGTTTCAAAAGTAGCATTTCCAAGATGTTGTAAGAGTTTGTTCCTCTGTTAAACGAAGCAAGAAATGGCGACGAAGTAATTAAGTTAAACACGAAATTATGAAATTAAGAAAAGTAACGAATAGCGTCGCAACTACTGAATATTTTTGTTTATAATTTTGAATTAATAAAAGTTTTATTAATAAAATTAATTTTATGTATTGCAACAATTACTAAAGGTATGAAATTAGCTGGAATTCCAGTTTTTACTGCTAATCGTTTTTCTCGTATCGTTCTTTTCTCTACGTCAGAAAAACTTTAATAAAAACATATTAGAAAGAAAAAAGTAAATAGAATTTGTTATTTTTCGCAGAAAACATTTTATAGAAATTATTAAAACGTGTGCAAATCAAACGCAAACTTAATATAGTTTATTACTTGGTTTATTACAAAATAAATAGAAACCTCTTTCATTATTGTCAAGAATAAAACAGCTAAAGCTCGAGGCATTTCCACTATATTACTCTCAATATAATTGTTTTAATTTTTTTTCAAATTTAAAAAGATAAGTGTAGAAATAAACAATCAAATTTTTTCAGTTGCACTTAAGTTTCTTTAAAAAGAAACTAAATAACATTTTTCAATCATAATAATTGTTACTTTTACTTTATGGCATCTTGTACGTAACTGATCTTAAAAAAATTTCACGTTTTTGGGAACAACAAACTATGATATAATTAATATAATATAACTAAAAATAAAATGCTAACCTTGAATGGAAAAAAGGCTTATATTGTTTATTTCTAATTTATTTTCTTCTTTTTGCGTTTATTCACACGCGGTTCTTCTGTCTTGACATCACCTTCATCTTTGTCTAGAAATATTTCATAGAAATATTTGTATTCTTCATCGACGTACGTTAACTGTTCTCTTATATTATAGCCTTTTTTTCTTAAGACACATCGTTATGTTTTTTTCTTATTGCCTGTAACGTAAAACTTGTTGGATTCATTTTTTTAGAACCACGTATTAAAATATCCATTTTGTAAAATGGCATATATGGATCTAGGCAATGTTTATAATAATAGCTTCCATATTCTTCTACGCGTACCCATTTTACATTATCTCAAAAATGAACCTGCTGATTAACTGTATTGGTTTGCCTTTTTATTAAATGCAGCGATTTAGTAATGTCTTCTATAATTTTAAAATGATGTTCCATGTTTATAACGATTGAGGATTTTATACGGAAACGATTTAATTATTTCGCGGTATTGTTCGGGAATGAAATTTTTTTCCGTATTTTGTAACTTTTTTTAAAATTTTGCCGAAGTCACGATCTGAATCCAAGTATGAATGACCGACTTCTGGAAATTTATGATCAATAATTTTAAATATTCCTTTTATAATAACGTACTGCTATAGGGCAATAATATTTGTTACAAGCTTTAGGTCTTACGAACCTTGCACGGCCAACTCACACAGTCGGAGATAGGGAAAGTTCAAGGATATTATACTTAAGGGCGCCAGATCAATCTTAATTAACACTTCTGCCTCGATCACGTGTAACGTTTACATTTTTTTACGTTTGAATACGTCTGATTTTCGTTAACATTTTTGTATTCACTGTTGATATAAATTCTTTTACGCAATAAATTTCGCGCACTGACATGCGTATGAGCCTTCTTCTTAAGTACGAAGTGACCCTCCATCTTACGTTTAGAAATGAGGTGAAGTAGTAGACATTTTTTTGCGTGCTGCAAAAAGTGGAATTACCACTTATTTATTTGTGTTTGTGAATTTTTGCCCCAATGGTGAAAATTATTTAAGCTGGCGTTCGTTGTAGCCCGCATTCGTTAGTAGCACCGCATTCGTTAGTAGCACCGTATTTGTTAGTAGCATTCGCATTTTGTTGTATTTACGAAAAATAGAATAAAAACCCGTAAATTAGAAGGGGTAAGTCATTTTTGTTTTGATTCAAATTGTATAATTCATCGCAATTTACGTTCTAGTTTTTTTTCTTTGTTCCGGATTTTTGGTTTCGTTCTTATACGATGTTTTTGGGTATGAAAGTCTTATGAATACGTTTTCGATCTTTATACGTCTGCGATTATGGAAATTACGATCTACGATTATCAATATTATTGATTTCAAAGGCAAGATATCAATCAAATCTTCGTGAAAGATACGATTTAATGAAAATTGCATCATATTGCATTTCAATGAGTCATCGTGACCACACCTTAAATAAGAAGCTGCGCAATTCGTAAGTTATAAAACCTTCAATGACACGTATGTAGATATCTGTAATTATTAGTTTTAAGTTACGTTTTTGGTTTCAATATTTAACCATTTTAATATAAAAAATATTGTGGCGTCCAACTTATAAATAATTTTGTATTTATCAAATTGAAAATTAGTAATCTTAAGTAACGTAAGAATTCCCACGACTCTAATTAATTAAATATAAAAATGCTCATTGCTCTTATGTAGTTTGTTTATAATGTGTTTTAAATAAATATTTTTGTGAGCTGGCTGGTGCATTCATTTATTTGTATGTTACATATTTGGCACCGATTATTTGTGTGATGTTACATATTTTGGCGACCCATCGTGTAGGCTAGAGAAAATTCTAACGTTACTGAAATTTTGATTTGATTTGTTTGTATTTTTGTGTTTTATGTATTATGATATGTTTATATTTTTGTGTATTATAACTATGTTAATGTGTTATGTAAGGTTTATCACTTGTTCGATGAAGGTAAAATAAGATTCAACTTAAGTTACGAAACGATTCGAATTAATACGTTTGATATGATTGATCTTGACTTTGCTTCTGATTTTGTTTTTTACATTGTTGTACGATTGGGTTTGTGATTTTGAATTGTTTTCTGTGTACGAATTCAACATTTGTTTTGATATTTTGAATTTTTGAAAATGGAACCAAATCATTTGAAGAGTAATGAAATTATTTTTGAACTTTTGTGTCGTGGTTTACAACCACAGGATAATCAAATGTTACGTAGAGCTCAATTGCGTGGACAATTACGTAAGGAACGTAATGGACCTTCTGTTTCGTTTATTCAACCTTATGATGATTACGAAAAGAATGTTTCTCAAATAGAAGAATCTTTAACTGATCTTTGGGACTTACTGAATTCTGAAAATGTTACTTCTTTGGTTTGTACTCGTGTTAATACTCGTCTTTTGCATTTAGAAAATAGAATTAATCTATTGAAACCTTCTGGTAAAGAACAAATTTCGAAGAAAAATGATTTTAATACGCAGTTGTTAACTTTGCAAGGTCTTCTTATTGAACATTCTGAATCACAAATTGAAAATGATTTAAGTAAACTTAATATGTCCGCTATGCCTTCGAATACTTCTTATGTACAACAATCTACGGTTAGGTCAGTACCAGTTTACAAATGGGGTATAAAATTTTCTGGAAATAAAGGAAAAGAGAGTGTTATGTCATTTTTAGAAAAAATTGAAGATTATTGTGAATCTCGACATGTTTCTGAACAAGAATTATTCATTTCTGCTAACGATTTATTTTCTGATAATGGTTTGTTATGGTACCGTAGTATTAAACATAAAGTTGGCAATTGGTCTGATTTAGTTAAGTGTCTGAAAAGAGATTTTCTTCCGTCAAATTATGAGTATGATTTATTAAATGAAATTCGAAATAGAACACAAGGTCCGCATGAAGATGTTTTCTTTTACATTATGTCAGTTGAAGCTTTGTATCGTCGTTTAGAAACTCAACCTTCTGAATCCGAAATTATTGATCAAATTTTAAGAAATTTGAACCCTTATTTTTCCGAACGTGTTAGTTTACATGATGTCGACACTTTGGATCGTTTGAAAGAATTATGTCGTAAAGTTCAAGATGTCAAGTCACGTATTGATAAATACCATCCGCCTCCGCAAAAGCGTTCAGTTTTGTTAGAACCAGATTTAGCTTATGTTGGTTTACGTAATTCGTCTGATATTGTGTCATCTGTGAATAATTCTGATTTGAATGTTAAGAAATGCTTTAACTGTGGTTATCAAGGTCATATGCATAGACAATGCTCAAAACCGGCATCAATATTTTGTTTTGGATGTGGTAAGAAGGATTATTATCGAACTACTTGTCCTACTTGCAACCCAAAAAACGAGTTGAGTGGTATCGTTCCAACTCAAAGTCGATCCGTTTACGTCAATACAAAATCCGGGGCGATACCAAAAAGTTCAACCAATCAAAGTTTTTCTCCAAAAAGCAAACACAACCAGCCAAAAGAAAAAAAGACTTCCCGTCAGTAAATAAAACTCGTACGTCTACTGAAGAATGGAATGTTTGGTTAAATAAAGTTAAGTTGTTTATGTCATCTACGTCTGTTTCTCCGCTTTGTACGTCTGTTCCATTTGACAATAGGTTATACCTTACGATACATATAAATGGTAATTCTCTTAAATGTTTGATAGATAGTGGTGCATCTTCCACAATTATTGGTTCGACTGGTCTTGAATTTTTGCGAAAACATAATATCGATTTTGAAATTAAACCTCGTGTAGTAAAAGTAACTACAGCTGATGGTGTTGTTCAATCGTGTAATGGTGAAATTCTGCTTCCGCTTACTTTAAATGGAGTAACCCGTTATGTGACATGTTTGTTAGTTCCTTCGATAAAACAACCAATTATTTTAGGAATGGATTTTGGATCTATATTTCAAATTAATGTAGATTTTAAAGATAGACGATATTGGTCTGCGAATATTTCTTTGTTAAATTCTGTCACGAATCCGACTACGATAATCGATAGACATTTGCTGTCATCTCAGCAAGAAGATATCTTAAGAAATACTATGTCAAAGTTTTCCGATTTAGTCTCTGAAAAACTAGGCCGCACTCATGTATTAGAACACAATATTGATACAGGTGATGCTTCCCCTATTAAGCAACGTCAATATCTTTTGTCTCCGGCTATGCAGCAACATCTTCATAAAGAAGTTGATAATATGTTAGATTTAGGTGTTATTCGTCCATCCAATAGTCCATGGAGTAGTCCTGTTCTGCTTGTTAAAAAGAAAACTGGTGATCTCAGGTTATGTTATGATGCTCGAAAATTAAATAGTGTTACAAGAAAAGATGCGTTTCCACTTCCTCGTACCGATGCGATTTTGAACCGATTACGTAATGCACAATTTTTGAGTAGTATTGATCTTAGAAAAGCTTTTTGGCAGATTCCGTTAGAAAAGTCTTCTTGTGCTAAAACTGCTTTTTGTGTTCCCGGCAAAGGTTTATTTGAGTTCGTTGTAATGCCCTTTGGTTTGTCAAATAGTCCGCAAACAATGCAGAAATGCATGGAGCAAATTTTAGGTCCGCTTATGTTACATGAAAAACGTTTTGTTTATCTCGATGATATTATTATTGCGTCCGAAACATTCGATGAACATATTTCCGTTTTAAATGATTTGTGTAATCGTCTACGAAATGCTGGTTTTACGATAAATTTTGATAAGTGTCAATTTTGCCGATCTTCTTTAAAATTTTTAGGATTTGTTATAGATAGTAAAGGTTTACGTACTGATCCAGATAAGGTTTCCGCAATTGTAAATTTTCCGACACCCCGTAATACTACTGAAGTTAAACGTGTTATTGGTTTGATTAGTTATTATAGACGTTTCATTAAAGGTTTTGCTCAGTTATCCGCTCCGATCACTTCTTTGATTAAGAATAAAAAGAAAGGTGAATCTATTCAATGGTCGTCAGAGGCAGAATCAGCTTTTCAGGAAATAAAACTTCGTATTACGTCTGCTCCAATTCTTGTTTCGCCCGACTTTAAGTCACCATTTTTCATACAGACTGATGCTAGTGATGTAGCATTAGGTGCTGTTCTGTTTCAAAACATTGATGGTTCCGAACATCCTGTCGCATACGCTAGTCGCACATTGACTACAGCAGAGCGCAAATATTCTGCTACTGAAAGAGAGTTATTAGGTGTTATTTTTGGTATAGAACACTTTCGTGGTTATGTAGAAGGAATGCCTTTTACTGTTATTACAGATTGCGCTGCATTAAAATGACTTCATAATATTAAAGAACCTACTGGTCGTTTGGCTAGATGGTGTATGCGTCTCGCACAATTCGACTTTAAAGTACAACATCGTCCTGGTAAATTGAATGTAATTCCGGATGCGTTATCCCGTTCTGTTTCGATTGTTGATATAGACTCATTTAGTCCTGATGAGTGGTATTTGAATATGATTGATAAAGTTAAGAATTTCCCTGATGAGTACCCTTATTTTAAAGTTGAAGGTGATCATTTGTACAAATTCATACCGTCTGTGTATCCTTTAGAGTCTAATATACCTGATTGGAAATTAGTAGTTCCTACTGTGAATAGAGAACAAATTTTGCAACGTTGTCATGATGATTCGACAGCAGCACATTTTGGTGTGAACAAAACTTTGTTGAGAATTTCTGAATTTTATTATTGGCCTAAAATGCGCCATACTATTAGCAAATACGTTAGGAAATGTAAAATTTGTGCTAGTCAAAAGAGTACAAATGTTAGTCGTCCAGGTCTGATGGGTAAGGAAAAAATAATTAGTTTCCCTTTCCAACTAGTTAGCATGGATCTTCTAGGACCGTTGCCTAGATCTAAAAAAGGCAATCAGTATCTTTTTGTTGTTACAGATTGGTTCACTAAGTATGTTTTAGTTCAACCTTTACGTACGGCTACTACGAAGCCTATGATTAAGTTTTTGAAAGAACAAGTCTTTTCGATATTTGGTGTTCCTCAAATTGTTATGTTCGATAATGGTTCACAATTCGTTTCGAAAGAATTTCGTACATTTTTGGATTCCCAAAAAGTTCAAAAAGTTTGGATGAATGCGAGATATCATCCACAAGTAAACCCTACGGAAAGAGTAAATCGTGTACTCGTTACTGCTATTTCGTCTTATATAAAAGATTCTCATCGTGAATGGGATAAGCACATATTTGACATTGCTCAAGCTATTCGTCTGGCATGTCATGATGCTACTGGAGTCTCTCCCGCATTTTTAGTTTTCGGACGTCATGTTCCTCCCACTGGTGATTTTTACGCTCCTGTAAACCCCAATTAACCCTTAGAAATCGCTAAAAAGTTGTTTTGGTCCCGTGAATTGGCCCAATTACCTGAATTATATGATGATGTGAAAGTTCGTCTTCATAAAGCATATGAAAACAATGCTAAATATTATAATTTACGTAAACGTCCGATAAACTTTTCTGTTGGTGATATTGTATGGAAGCGTAATTTTGTGTTATCCGACGCTTCTCGTGGTTTTTCAAAAAAACTCGCCCCTAAGTACATTCCATGTAGAGTTATTAAGATTCTCTCTCAGTTGGTTTACCAATTGGAAGATATGAACGGTAACAACCTTGGAAACTTCCATGTTAAGGATTTGAAGGAAAATTATTGTGATTTTTCTGAACAATAAATATTTTGTACAGTTATTAGTCCACTGTAAATAAGTTCTTTTTATATTAAGTAAGTTGATTTAACGATTGTTTGTGTTTGCCTATTTGTATTTTTAGGTAGTTGTTTAGTTGTGGGTGTATAACATTATGAGTGGATCCCGTGAAGCTCAGAAGTTCCCTCTCCTTAAATTGCCTATTATCAAATGTGTCAGACTATAGTGATCTTAAGTTAATTTTATTTTTATTTGTACTGTTCTGCTCTAGTGTTAGAAGAAAAACGTGTATTGAAGGTTATTTGTTTATCTGAATTATTTTGTTATTCGTTACGCTCCGAAAGTTTCTTTACGATAAATATTTTTGAAAGTTGGTATTCGATCATCTGTTATGTTTTTCTTTTGTTATGGTATCTTTAGGACTCACTTAGTATGTTTTACTTGAAAGGAGGCCTCCATAAATTGATGTTTGAGAATGTTTGTTGTATGTATGATTCGAGAGTTTCTGTTCCGATTGTTTCGTATGATTCCGATACTTGTGAAGTTAGTCTTATTGATACATCCATTTTTGATTTCAAATTCTTATCCGACAACTAATCGTTTTTTTTGTTGTTTTTTTATTTTTGACTAAGTAGCGAGTGTAACGTTTACATTTTTTACGTTTGAATACGTCTGATTTTCGTTAACATTTTTGTATTCACTGTTGATATAAATTCTTTTACGCAATAAATTTCGCGCACTGACATGCGTATGAGCCTTCTTCTTAAGTACGAAGTGACCCTCCATCTTACGTTTAGAAATGAGGTGAAGTAGTAGACATTTTTTTGCGTGCTGCAAAAAGTGGAATTACCACTTATTTATTTGTGTTTGTGAATTTTTGCCCCAATGGTGAAAATTATTTAAGCTGGCGTTCGTTGTAGCCCGCATTCGTTAGTAGCACCGCATTCGTTAGTAGCACCGCATTTGTTAGTAGCATTCGCATTTTGTTGTATTTACGAAAAATAGAATAAAAACCCGTAAATTAGAAGGGGTAAGTCATTTTTGTTTTGATTCAAATTGTATAATTCATCGCAATTTACGTTCTAGTTTTTTTTCTTTGTTCCGGATTTTTGGTTTCGTTCTTATACGATGTTTTTGGGTATGAAAGTCTTATGAATACGTTTTCGATCTTTATACGTCTGCGATTATGGAAATTACAATCTACGATTATCAATATTATTGATTTCAAAGGCAAGATATCAAATCTTCGTGAAAGATACGATTTAATGAAAATTGCATCATATTGCATTTCAATGAGTCATCGTGACCACACCTTAAATAAGAAGCTGCGCAATTCGTAAGTTATAAAACCTTCAATGACACGTATGTAGATATCTGTAATTATTAGTTTTAAGTTACGTTTTTTGGTTTCAATATTCAACCATTTTAATATAAAAAATATTGTGGCGTCCAACTTATAAATAATTTTGTATTTATCAAATTGAAAATTAGTAATCTTAAGTAACGTAAGAATTCCCACGACTCTAATTAATTAAATATAAAAATGCTCATTGCTCTTATGTAGTTTGTTTATAATGTGTTTTAAATAAATATTTTTGTGAGCTGGCTGGTGCATTCATTTATTTGTATGTTACATATTTGGCACCGATTATTTGTGTGATGTTACACACGACAGACGGTCCAAACTTGTAACTAATTTTGAGGTTCGTAATCCTTGTTACTCTGGTGTTCAGATAGCCAAAATTGGTTAACGGGTAACGACAATTACAAGAGAAAGCTATGTTACCATAAAAGAAAGATTAACAAGTATAACAACTGTAATGTATTAACGTAGATGATTAACAGGAATATATGTAATTTCTCAACTCATAAATGCTCAAAATATTCACAAGTATAATTAACAGGTATAAAAAACTTTAATTTAGCAACGTAGCAAATTAACAGAAGTATGTTGAATTTCTCAATTCATAAACATTAGACAAACTAACAAGTATGATTAATAGGTGTAGAAACCTTGACTTAGAAAAGTAAAAGATTAAGAGGAGTATGTTCAATTTCCCAATTCAGAAATGCCAGACATATCGGCAACACACAATGCATAGGTTAAATTACATCGAGATAGCAAAGCAAATTTCGTACCTCGAAATACAATATTCTACTTTTTTCAAGAAGTCTGTGAAGCTATTTCGACGGCCCTTCGAAAGGTTATTAAGGTCAGTTATATTTTTGATTGAATAAAAAATTAAATTATTTTCTTGAAATATTTTAATTTAAATACACAGACAATCAACATTCACATAATACTTTGCAGAGCTTGTAAGAGCATGTTTCCTTGCTCTTGGGTGGGTGTTTAGACAATCGTTTGATTCGTTTCTTGTGGTGAACTCATGGGCGGATAAACTTGTTGTTAGGTGACAAGGTAGTTATTATACTCCGGTATCGTATTTTGATATATAGGCAACTGGTTGATGGTAAATGGGGATGAAGTGCTAGAGTCCGTGTAAATTAGTTCAGGAAATGATTGTGACATATGTGCTAATCGTTCCTGAGTCATCACAGATTGAAGTTTTTCCTGACTCGTCTTCAGTTTGGACTTTGGCTTAGTCGCTTATAGTTTTTAATTCTTTAATTGCTCTATCAATCGGCATATAAGTCTTCCTTTTGCGGTTTGTTGACTTTCGAGAATAAAATGGTGTCGTGACTCCACTACTTGCATTTCTACTGATCTCAGAATTTGACGTATTCTGTTCCTCACTATCAGCTTGGGTTTGCTCAGATTCAGGAGAGTCTTCATTTTGAGTCAGTGGTTCATCCTGCAATTAAAATGCAAAAACTTTTCAAACTGTTGTGGTGCAATGGATGGAAAATTGATTAATATAAAATGCTCAGGAAATTCAGGCTCTGATTATTTCGACTACAAAAAAAAATTAGTATTCATTTATTTGCAGCAGTAGATGCAAAATATAATTTTATTTATATAGATCTTGGAACAAACGGAAGGGCAAACGATGCATCCGTCTTCAATAAATCAACACTGAATGAAGCTTTGCCATTGAATCTCCTAAATTTCCCAAAGGAAGGTGTAATAGTGGCAGATGATGCTTTTCCTTTGCGAACGGAGTTTTGAAACCATATAATACTAGAGGGGACTTTGACGATAAACAAAAAATATTTAATTATCGGCTTTCAAGAGCTCGACGCGTGATCGAAAACACTTTCGGAATATTGGTATCAAAATTCCGAATCTATGAAAAGGCAATTCCATTGTCAATGCAAAAAGTTGAACAGCTTGTTAAAACGACATGCGCACTACATAATTGGCTCAGAGAAACTACAGTGGATTACGTACAACAACGAACACTGGAAACTGAGGATTGGGCCACAAGATCCATTGTACCTGGAGAGTGGCGAGAAGTACCGTCTTTAGCATTACGCGATTTACCACCAACCAATGCAAGAAATCACAGTGAAAATACCCGCCGCGTGCGTGACGTATATGCAGAAAATTTTTTTACTTCATGCACTGTACCATGGCGATGGAACATGATAAGAAGATTATGATGTAATTATACTGAATAAACCAATACTTTTCATCTGCGTTGTTTTTATTTGAGTATATATATTAAGTGGGTTCACTACCTCTTTCGTAACACGTTTAACCTTGTTACATTTTAACTCCGACTAATCATCTTAAGCTGAATTGAAACAAATTTTATAATGACCAATTATATTACACCCATGCTACATTTCACCTAATGATTCTACTTACGAGAGTTGATGTACTCTACCGTGGGACGCATACACTGCTTAAAAATTATGCTTGTTTAAACCAGTAAATAGACATCGTCAGAAGAGCAACCGCTTTTAGTAGACTGTTTTATTTTAGTTAATTCTGTTGTATAGCGCGTCCTTATTGTCTTTATTTTATGTTTAATATCTTCTTCTGTAACATCTATGTTTAAATCACTAATTAGTGATTTTATAGAGTTTGCTCGTATTGTTCGGTCTTTGTATTCATCCATTTTGTGATTCCACAGGCACTGATAGTTTTTAAAGTTCTCCAAGAAAAGCAATGTATTAACATCGTTCAACTTAAACACCATTTTGCCGCGTGGGACGCAACACACAAAATATCAACGTGACGTCCGCCGGCAGCAGCACTCGAGACACAATGACCGAACCCGAATAAACGTTCTCTCAATGTTCAGACCGTTCATTTCTCGTTCATTCGGAATGGGAGTGAAAGATGCTGAACGCCAATATCCAACATCGTTGGATCAGTTCACTAATGAATTCATTCGGCACTCGAGTTTGATTTTAGGTTCACACATTTCATTTCGAGTGAAAGGTGCCGAATGAATGACGTAAATGAACGAAAAATGAACCGTCTGATATCACCTTTATAATCATAAATATTAATTAGTTTTTATTTTAATAGAATTGAACCAAAAACAAAACAAAACGTACATAGATTCTAGAAAAAATAATAACAAAATTATCTTGGTTGCCCCATGCGGGGGTATTTATTTTCTTCGCAAAATGCCCAAACATGTAGAAATTTTTCATCCTCATCATCTACTCCAGCGCAAGTCACAATGTGCCCACTTTCCGCATTCTTGATAAGTTATCAATCCTTCACAAGATTTAGAGTACAAACCCTGACAGTAAAAACATTCAGCATCTTCTATCATATTTTCACAATGGATCGCTTCTTTATTTCTAATCTATCTATCTAAATTTCTTTTTCTTCCAAGTTTTTCTTATAAGGGAAAGCAGTAATTAATACAGTTTTTCCTCTTTTGCGCATTTGTCTCTTTCTTTTCTGTTGGTGGATACGGCATTCAATTCTTAGGACTAGTTAAGTTGAATTAAGTGCTTCTTAGTCCGACTGGGTTAAAGTTCGCTGATCAAAGGGTGTGCTAGGCAATCAACTGTTACTTTCTGCGTTTGGCTATTGAGGTTGGTGAGTAAAAGATGTGTTAAACTGATTAATGGAAACAGTATAAATAGAATGTGACTGATTATTTGAAGTTAATTCAGAGTAGGATCGGTTAACCAAAATATTACCCTCAGATGGTGCAGGGTGTTGCTGATGGATATATGTGAAATTGTGTAACGGTTTAGCCAGAATGTGATCTTAACTTCTTGATTGTAGTATGTGCTCCGAGGTCTCATAAATCCCTAGTTTCCAGATTGCAATTTGTTCGTGGTGTGTGGTGAAAAACAAATTATGACCACGGCATGATCACGTGATTTGTCTATCAGTTTAATACTTTGAGTGTATGTAACATGTTTGTCTAATAGCAACAATACTGAGTTGTTTTTTAATGTTCTAGTAATGATAATGATTTTTTGATCCAGTTTAAGAATATCTCTGCTGTTATCTATCCGGAATCATAACATTTAGCCCAAGCATTTGGTGGAACTCTAAATAGCAATTTACGTTTTATGCGTTTCTTGGAAAAATGAACATTGGAGGTAAGTATATACCTGCAGGGTTGAAACGAATTTCAACAGTCACTGTTTTTTTCCGGATTCAACAATCATTTTGGATGATTTAGTTTTCAGGACAACTGACACTCCAGTCTCGTTACAATTATATATCTTATTAGGCATAAACATATATTCTTCTAAGGTTTGTCTTAAAAGTTCAAGAAACTTTTACACTGAAACTTTATTGAATACAGCAGCTCGTGCAACGCTTGTTCTTTCCAGTTTTCGGAGACTCAAATCCTATAAGCTGTCTTTTCTAGATTGTTCCTTCTACTGATTGAATGTTTATTATAAGCAACTGCCAATTAATATGCTAGTTTTTTTGGTCTACAGTAGTGAAACTAAATAAGCAAGATTCCATTGCTTTTAAATAATTAACAAGTTTTTCCTCTTCTTCTTTATTATCATTTTGTCGAGCTATTTTGACTTTATGTTTAAGGGTAGTTTGGAGGACACCATATAGTTTACTAGCTACTTTGTAGCCCATTTTGTTCTCTAACACAACTTTGATAGCATTTTTCATACTTATGTCCCCACTCCTCTATCAGTTTTTCTTTTATTATGTTCTGAAAGAGGAAAAAACGTACTAACTAACTAACTAAAATTTTTTAACGTTATAAAATCGATGGTAAAGTGAAATAATTACATTAAAAGTAAAGAATACAGTACTTAGATTACTACGAAAAAACATTCGTATGTATGGTAATCTTTTCTCACTGTTGCTGTCAAAATACTGAGAAACATCACTATAAAGCTAACAAATGACATTACTAGTTTTATTGAGATATGTTTCGATTTTCCCTTAACACTTAATGCTATTTAGAAATTAAGTGTACATATCCAAAAAGACATAAACTTAATAACTGACTCTAGCAGCCCAATCTTTGTACAAAAATATTTGCTTGAAACTTTGAGATTCGAAAAAAATGTGTTTTCAGGCTAGAATATGAACGTATGTAATAAAAAATAAAAACATATAATAAAAATATGAAAATACATTTATTGAAAGCAAAAACAGTTACTTTACCACGGCAGCAGTCGAACACAAACCTCTGGGTGTGAGTCTGAATGAAAGTAAAATACACAGGCGTGAATTCTTTTAATTTATTCGCAATTATAACATAATACACTAACTATTTACATTAAAGAAAAAATGAAGATTAATTGAATTAAAACAATATATGGATTAAACCAATATTTTGGCGCCATTCACCTTGAAATTGGTGATAAATAAAAAGCATAAAATCTTATAACTAACTTATTAATCGATATCAAATTCAAAAGTAATAAACGTTTAATTTGATACGGAGTATGTATCCCAAAAAGTTTTTGAAAACACAATTTAATTAACTTGAATTAGAATGTAATAAGTAGTAGCATAAATTCCAGTTGACTCACCATATATGATATGACGTTATCTGATATCTTCTATTTTTAGCACATTCTTTGTTGAGTTGATAAGATTCTTGCATATTATAACCAATTAAACGAATGTAGATCAAAAGCACAAATGCAGGCATAAAACAAAAGTATAAATCCAATGAATAAAAATCCAGTAAATAATAAACTCCAATAACGGAAAATCCAGTAAATAATAAAAAAAGAAGGCGAAAAGACCCAGTAAATAAAAAAACCCGTAATATAAATAATTAGAATGGTTTTTAATCGACATGAAGTACTTACGTTGCTTTAGATGCAACGGCCTTGAAATACATTCCTTTGTATAAATGTATTGCGTAACATTGTGAAATCACTAAAAATGTTGAATTCAATAGAAAAATTACATCAAAATAAAGGTAAACTCACCAGCAATTAGTTGGAATTAATAAAATTAATTTGTATGCGTTTTTACGCCATAATTATAAAATTGTCTTCCTTGCATCACTACGACGTGTAAGGCTTAAAGATGGCTCAAACGAAAGTGCGAGCTTGAAATCTATTGGTCGGTCAATTTGAAATACGACGCGACGTTGCCAAACTGAATAAATTTAAGTGCAATATTAGTTGCAGAAAATAAACAAACGCAAATTTGAATTTTAATTGTAATGAACTCTAACGGGACTATACTATACTAAAAATATGTACACGTTTAAACTAACCGAACTAATTAAATCTAAGGGTATTTAATAAAATATTTACAGTATAATTTATGTATAGCACAATCACTTACACGAAGTTAAGATAAAGTCCGCGGATAACTTCACACGCTTGTTTACACTAAAGTCACGTACAAGGTTATACTCCGTATATTTATCTCAACACACGCGCTAATTACTTATTTGTTTAAAATTGAATAGTCTTCTAAACACTGCCGTCTTCACATTACGGAAATAACTGACCTACGATTTATTTGTCCCGTAATTATACAGATTTTGGAAATCCTTCTCGAATGTTCCATATCTTTCGCTATACGTTCTAGAACATGAATAACCACTTCAAGAAGGCTCTTGAATTTGAGAACGTTTCAGAATCTACTGCAAGATAAAAATATGTAATTTAATGATTATAATAAATTTTTACTCTTTAATTGTTTCGATAGCTCTAACTGTTCTACTCGTACATTACGATTCTGTAAGCATTGCAAAGCTATTTACAACTGCGTGTGTTTTAACATAAAATCTTATCATCACAAAATCCTTTGATCTCAATCAATTTTTTGTCGCCATAAAAACTGCGAAATCAACTTTACTTTGACAACAACGGGTATTAACGGGTATTAAAAATGGTCAAATAATTTAGCTAAAATAAACAATAACTTTCTTTTTGTATAATTAGATACCCCAAAATTTAAAGAATAATTAAAAAAATATTTTGTCCTTTATGGAATTTCAACTGATTCCCAAATCTTTTAGCATTTGCTGTTTTTCCAAGAAGAACTGACGCCAAAGGAAAATTAGATTTTTTATTCTTTAAAATATCACCATTGTTTGATAAAATCTTTTGGATTACAAAACAACCAGACTTTAGATTTTAGATATTTGGTCTTTATTAAAGACACTTGTCTTACGGTTTGGCTATTACATCACAAATTATCCATGTAAACATTTATTTTAATTACCTTGGCGGCTTCTAGAAATTGTTTTAAAAATTTATCAGCTAAAACACTAAACAACAGATTGCTACCAAATGTAAAAAAGTTGGAAAATTTTAAGCGTATCAATAGGTTGGTCTCTTCAAAAATTTTAGTTTCTGGTAGACAATTGATCTGATTATTATTAAGAGAAATATTACTCAATGTTTTCAAACTAACGTTAAAAACTACTATAACGTTGCTTGACAAAGAAAACGCATTAATGAAGTAAAAATGTAATAAGCAAAGAAAACGCATTAATGAGGTAAAAATGTAATAAGCAGAACTTTTAAGGGTGTTAAAATCTGCAGCTAAGTCAATCAAGGGTTGAGCGATAGATGATACTCTACTCATATAACCAAGTAGAACATACTCACGCATTTGTCTTAGGTACTCGTTTTTCATATTAAAGTTTTTATTGAGACATCACTCTAGACACAAAAACTGAGATCAAACAGATAACTTTAAATTTCTTAACAAGGTTCTGTTTAAAAGGAATAGAAGTAACTAACCTTCCTTCCTCATTTTCTTTTACCGTATCTATAAAATGCGTTTCCCAAATCTCACTTCACGTGAAAGTAATGATAAACTTGAATTGGGTTTTACCTGGTTAATTTCCCATAACTTTTCCAATAATTGATTAACATTGTAAACACTGTCAACACCATTAACAACAGCATGGTTAATTTGGGTTTCAAATAAACTGATAGAAACTTTTGATCGGGGGCGATACCCCTTGGTTTGTAAACTTCCTAAAATTAGCCAGGCTAAAGCCGTGTCTTGCATAACAGGCGCCTTACAAAATATTCATTTCTCCGGAAATATTAAACGACTCGAATGAAATAGTATATTAAAATATAAGTTGCAGAAGGCAAAATATTCAAACACGCATTTAGGTTTCTGCAATGAGCTGCAAAGCAGCGAGTTGCAGAATGGATAAGTGTTTGAATATCCTTCTGCAACGAATGTTTTATACTATTTTCTCTATTTCGGTCGATATTTACATTGTTTATTAAATTTAAAATGTCCAATACTTTCCAGCAGGGAAATTTTTACTAGAATTTTTGTGTTGGCAACGGTGATACATATTTGACTAGACATATTTGACACATATTTGACACATTTATCTAGTTTTCTGCTGTCATTGGGTGGCAATTAGAAATCAGGATGTAAAGCTTAGAAAATAAAAGTTACCAAAAACCGTTAAAAAATAGACACTAAAATGCGTGCGTGAAAGAGTAATTTTAAAACCGAAATAGAGAAAGGTATATTTAAATATTATTTGAAACACAAAACAACTGGTAGATGTTTGGTTATTCTATCAACTACCAAAATCGTAACAAACTGACAACTGTTTCCATTCGATTGTATCATAATGGAAACCATTTCAAACGCTTGTGCGTGTAATGTATTTTGTAATTATGTATAAGCACTGATTATTAGCTGTATATTGATAATATATAATAGGTATAATACTATAATAATTAATAATACAATAGTATTACTAGCGGGCATTAACACTAGCGCGTGCTACCGTATGGCTGTGTCTCGTGTGCCACCGCCGGTACCGCCCTGGTTATATACAATACATAACACGACCCTTATAAAATAAGAAAACGAGAATATACAATTCTTAATGCTTAAATAAAAATTAATCAATCCTAATTAACAATTCATTCTACAACAAGAAAAACAACATATAACTTGAAATTTAAATGAATACTAATCAGTAATAATAATAAAAATAGATTTCACAACTTATAAATTGAGTTTTACAGGAGTTTAACAATTCGACCACTTCGAGTAGTAATAACATTATCACCTATTTTATCCTCACAGATAGTTCAAGATGCTTCGTTTTCATCCGCCGTTGGTAGTACACTTGGAGGTGTATGAGACTGTTCACCATTATTTACATTAAAAGGTTTTAACATTTGTCTGTTTCTTCTGTATTCTGCATCACCAATTTTAACAATATAATCATTATTTTCGTTTTGTTTAACGACAATTCCAGGTTTCCATTTTCTTATATATATATATATCGTAGCCGTTGTATTCTTGGAGACATCTCATCTAAGTGCTTTTTGAGCAAACCTAGTAGTGGGCGGTGGTCAGTTTCCGCAGTAAAATGAGTCCCCAGAAGATAATAAGAAAATCGTTCACATCCAAACACTAGTCCAAGCAATTCTTTTTCTATGTGATTGTACCGAATCTGAGTGGGTGTTAATGACACTGATGCAAATTCAATTGGCTTATTGTTTTGCGAAAGCATAGCTCCAAGCCCGTAAGGACTGGCGTCTACTGACAAAGTTACCTTTATTTTTGAATCAAAACACGACAAGGTAATGTCGGTGCAAACTAACTTCTTGATTCTATTAAAACAATCGTCCTCAGCTGGAGTCCAAACCCATTCATTTTTTTCATTTAATAGTTTCCTTAGAGGAGCAGTTTCCTGTGACAAATTGTGAATAAATTTAGATAAATAAACTACCATACCAAGAAATCTTTGCAACTCTTTTTTGTTTTGTGGAGGTTTCATCTTTGCAATAGCCTGCGTTTTGTTTTTGTCCGGTGAGATACCACTGTCACTAATTTCATGTCCTAGAAAGTTAATTTTACTCAAACAAAATTTAGATTTGTGCAAGTTTAGAGTTAATCCACTTTTTTTAATTTTCTCTAATGCTAAATTCAAGTTTTGATTGTGTTCCTGAATCGTTGATCCATACACTAACACATCATCAAAATATGCTATTGTGCCTGGAGTCCCCATTAATAAATTATGAATGAATCTTTGGAAAATTTCCGGAGCACAAGTAAGACCATACGGAAGTCGCAAATAGCGAAATCTTCCGTAGCTTGTAGTAATCGTACATAATCGAGAACTTTCATAAGTTAACGGTAATTGTAGAAATGCCGATGATGCATCTAACTTGCTAAACACTTTAGCTCCTGCCAATTCTGCGAATAGCATATCCTGGGTTGGGATATGAAATTGTTCACGCTTAATATATTTATTTAAATTTAAAGGATCTATGCATATCCTTATGTCACTTTGATTACTTTTTGGCACAACAACAATTGGGTGTACCCAGTCAGTCGGTTCCACTACTGGTACTATTATTTTTTCAGCCACCATTTCATCGAGCTTCATTTTCACCTTTTCTTTTAAGGCTAACGGCACTTTTCTTGTTGCAGATATGCTAGGAATAGCATTTTCCTGTAATGTAATTTTGAATTCTTCCGCAACTTTACCAATGCCAGTGAATACTTTTTTATGCACATCTAAAATCTCTTTTAATTTTTTATTTTCTAGTACTGCATCTATTTGTTTATTTCTTTGCAATAGTTTATAGTCTTGCGCTGCAGCAAGTCCCATAATTGACTTTGACACATCGTCCTTTAATATATAAAATAAAAGTTGCTTCTTAATGTTTTTTAACGAACAATTTAAATAAATTTGACCTTTAAGAGCAATTTTATGTCCCGTGTAACTTGACAGAACTGCGCTAGTAAATTGAAGTTCACTTACACTTAAATTAAGTTTAGAAAAGTCTGTCCAATTTAGAATGTTCACTTGGCTGCCAGTGTCTACTTTTAATGGCATGTTAACATTATTAATTATGAAATCTTCGTACCATTCCACAGAGTCTACAACAGAGTTAGCTACATCATTTGACACAGACCATACTTTATTTTCATCATCATTGTTTGAGTAACATTCATACTTATGTTCACTTTCAACAACAGGACAGTATTCTTCATTCTCTAACACTTCGTTGACATGATTTTTTGTTCTACACATCTTACGATAATGTCCTTTTATTTTACAAAATGAACAAACTTTGTGAAATGCTGGACACCTACCTTTTAGATGTTGCAATCCGCAATTTCTACAATTAATGTTACTTTCGTTACCTCTGTTTCGATTGCTATTTTCTGAATAACTTGTGTTAGCAGTAAGTTTATGATCCTTTTTTGTTCTATTTATTTTATTTTGTCTGATCGCATTTACCATTCCTGTTTCTTTCGTAATTTCACGCTGTGTTGTAACACTATTTTCCATTGATCTGCAGATATCAATCGCCTGATTCAACTTCAATTCTGCATTCTGTAACAGCTTTTCTTGAATTCTTGGATCACGAACTCCTAAAACAATTCGGTCTAAAATTAAAACATCTTTTTCTTTAAACTCGCAAGTAGTAGCTAATTGTTTTAATGCAGTTATAAACTGATCAATTGTTTCATTTGGCAATTGATCCCTCTTGAAAAATTTAAAATGTTCATACACAATGTTTTTTAAAGGGCTGCAATAATGATCAAATTTCTTTATAACAGTATCGAGCTTGTTTTTATCCTCATCCACATTGTATTCGAACGTGTTGTATATCTGTAGACCTTCATCGCTTAAGCAATTTAACAAAATCGCAATTTTAATTTCATCTGATTTCTTTGTTTTTTCACTAGCTAACAAGTAAAAGTTAAATTTTTGTTTCCATAACTTCCAATCATTGGATATGTTATTTCCTTGAAAAATAAATTTTTCTGGAGCTTTCGATTGATCTCCCATTTTCCAATACTAACATCAACAATTCTTTAACTTGTACTCAACAATTTTTTTTTCTAACCACACGTTTTACATGCCGCTTTTTTCCATAACCTCAAAACGTCGCTTTTCCGCTGCCACCATGTAATGTATTTTGTAATGATGTATAAGCACTGATTATTAGCTGTATATTGATAATATATAATAGGTATAATACTATAATAATTAATAATACAATAGTATTACTAGCGGGCATTAACAGTAGCGCGTGCTACCGTATGGCTGTGTCTAGTGTGCCACCGCCGGTACCGCCCTGGTTATATACAATACATAACAGTGCGGTTATACCACCAACATTTCTAACTGTTAGGGCAATTAGTTTGGATTTTAAACCCAGCGTTAAAAATTTTTCTGAAGCTTTCGATGCTATAGTCACATCGATGTATGTATTTACCTTAGTGACTAGCAAAGGTGAAAGGTTGATCAGATTGATTTACAACACATAGGTCACGTTCGCCTACGAGATTCTCCACACTTCTGCCTCGTTCGTCTGTGTTTTAGACTTTTGCTTGATTCTTTTGTGATAAAATTACTCCCACTGCATAATAATGCACGTGCTTGAAATACACGAGTTTCTTTTTAACTACCACCTTTGCAGTACACAACAAAAAATCTCAACTTATGTAAAAATTACAACTCGTAGAACTACTAGAAAAGTTTCACCTCTACTTAGAAAATGATTACCCTAACACAATGAACGATTATTAACTTTGGAAGCGAAGAATGACTTAACCGGTTCCTTTTTAGCAAAAAAATTGCGACCGTTATATCTATCATCAACCTTCTGAGGTTCATCACTTTTTACTTAAAAAATCTAAACTTTATAAATATAATTAAATCTCTCCTCAACGTGTTTTGAAAAATCCACAATAGTGCGACTGTCACAAATTGCAACTTGTAATTTTTTAGTTTATAAATTTATTAAATTATCGTTGATCAGAACAAAATTTTAACAAAAAAAGTTGGGTTCATTAAAAAAATTGCAATGGTTTTAATAATAAAATTATATACAACATAGTTAGAAAAAAAAAGTTCAAAAAATTTTACAACTTTAAGTTTATACGAAGAAAATAGTTAAAAACTATTTTAAATTACCAATTTATGCTGCATATAACAAAAACTTTTTTTAAAAATTAGATTAGATTTAGAGTAATCACAAGCTCTAATAACAACAAAGTTTCTTACGCTAAAGATTTGGTGAAAATGCAAGATAAATCGGAAATAAATAAAATTAATTGTAAAGACTGTAATCAAGTATACATAGGAGAAACAAAAAAACTTATTAAAAGATGTTTTAAATAATATTTTACTCATATAAAGTATCTACGTTTAGAAAAATTTTGTGTTGCATACTTAGTATAAGAGACATTTGCTTGGTTACATAAGTAAACAACAAGAGTGAACTTGATTGTGAAAGCTTACAAATCTTTATGTATATATAAATATTAGGGTGGTCCTTATTTAGGGTTTGTCCGAATTTTTTTTCACGATAGTCTTAAATCGGTTCTAAATCTATTAAAAAAAATTCATGCCAAGTTATAGCTCTTAATTTTAATTTTAACCCGACCCCCCCGACAGCCAAAGTTTTAAATGGAAATAACACGGGAAAAGTTCTGTTGATTTTTTGAAATTTTTTTTCATCATGAAATAATGAACAGATCATGTTGACCAATGACAATTCTTATAGCAAATTTAACGCTCTACAAAAAAGGTCTCTTATGATTTTTTGCTAACTCTAACGGTTTCTGAGTTATTTAAGGTCATAGTTGAAGCTTAAGTCAATTTTACGATTTTTCTATTTCTACCGTCGTTTAATGATTTAAAAATGAAAAAAAGATAATAATTCATAACTTAGACGACTTTTTTTACCTTCACGCATGCTCTGAAAGAAAAGTATTATTTTATTTAAAAAATCGACTATCAAAATTTCAATAAATTAAAAAAAATACTTTTATTATCATTTTTTTTAACATCGATACTATTATGAAGTTATTACAGTTTTTTTAGCGCATCAGGAAACATTTGACGATGGTTTTTAACCAACTGTAATACATATTGCACTTGTTTTTCATCCTTCGTGTAATGACTACAAAAATCTTGCACTAGTTTAACTCCTCTCTCAGCACAATCATTCACAACTGACAATTTTTCGACGAATCGTAATGCAGTTTTATAGCTTTCATTGTCAGCCCATTCAGAGGGATGAATTCGTAAAAATTCTGTTACTCAAATCTTTCAAAAAATTTTATCGATTCTGCAGTTACAAAAAAGTCGATATCGTTATGTAATAAATCACTTATATTTTTGCTTTGAAAGCGTTTTACGCTACATTTTTCACTTGTATATTCTAGGTCTTCTTCCAGTAGAGCATCGGTTGAAGTCTTTTTTTATTCTTAAATAACTCAGAAACCGTTAGAGTTAGCAAAAATCATAAGAGACCTTTTTTGTAGAGCGTTAAATTTGCTATAAGAATTGTTATTGGTCGACATTATCTGTTCATTATTTCATGATGAAAAAAAATTTCAAAAAATCAACAGAACTTTTCCCGTGTTATTTCCATTTAAAACTTTGGCTGTCGGGGGGGTCGGGTTAAAATTAAAATTAAGAGCTATAACTTGGCATGAATTGTGTGTTATTCTAAAATGTTAAGTTTTCTTAGAGTTAATTGCTTATCACAATGTTACATTGGATTTTATACAACCAATAAATGTATAGTTCTTTGATAATTAGGTTGCATTCATCGATTGACTACTTTAAAACAATTGAACATGTGCAGTTGTTGCAGGTTTTGCAGTTTTGTTTGCTATGTACATTTACGCATTTACCAATAAAATTTAATTAGTATAAAATGTACTTATTGTTTAATTGCACGTTCGAAATTGGTTGATAAGAATTCTTTAAGAATTTTATATTTTGTTAAAGTAATTCTTGTTAATCGACTAGAAAAATAATCTGGCTGCATTATCAAATTTCTTATCTAAAGTTTACAAAATGTTTTTTTTTGTTTTTGTTGGTGTTGTAAACTGCATTTTTGCATCATTATTTATCATAAAACGTGCGATTTAAAAGTTCATATAAAAATAATGTAATAAACGCCTGACATTGATTATAATCAACAAATTAAACTAACCGTAATAAAAAAATAATTAAATATATCGTTATAAAAGAAAATTGCAAATATAAGTCGATTCTTATATATTATATGCACGATTTATTTACGAAAACGCCCGAGTCTATAAGGCAGTTCTACAATTTTTTTAGGTAATTTTATGGATTATGGTCATTTAGTAAATATATTTCTTAGAGTGTACCCGCACAGCTAACTCGAATATTTTAAATAAGCAATATCATAACATAATTGGTTTTTCGAAACGGATTAATATCTAATATCAAATATACCGAAGATAAAAGCTAGCAAATTCTGTTACTCAACGAGAGTACAACCGCAAAGAAAAAAACCGAACATTACAGGTGCCCAGACAAGTCGTAAACGTTTCTTCTTGTTCATCAAGGGTACTATAAACAAGTATTTAAACTGGTACACTACATCCTTCTAAACTCAACAAAGAACGGCGTGACGTCACAACGAATGTATGTGTTTTTCCTTATTATCCTTAATTGCATTACTTATTACCGCCTAGAAAGATGTCAAATTCAGGATCTATCGAGATTGCTTTAAAAAAACTAAACATCAAACGTGGTGGTTTAAAAACTTAAATTACGTTATTCAGAAAATATTTAGAGTCACTACCCTTAGAAAACGTAAAAGATTTAACGATTACAAATTTCCAAAAATGGGTAAATAATTTTGAACATTTGTTAGATTTATTTTATGTGAAATTGAACTGCTAGATGAAAATTTTGATAAAAACCTTAAAAAACCCGAAGATTTTCTAAATTCGTATTACGATTTAATGACACCAGCAGCTGAAACTTTAGAAAAAATGCAATAAATGCAGTTATTAATGTCAATTATAACGGTACTACAAATTCTGTTAGTTCACAAGGCTAAACGAGTAGGATAAACAATGTTAAATTTTTGAGAATGGAACTACCATATTTCGACGGTAACTTTACAATGTGGCGACCGTTTTCCGACAGTTTTAACTCTATTGTACATAATCATGCTGAATAATTTGATTATCAAAAATTAAATTATTTTATGTTTGCGATATAATAACAAAAGGAAAATTGTAAATAATTACGTAAATGGAGTTTTAAATCTTAATAATGTTGTTAAAAATTTTCATGTAGAAATTAGACAATTCTTAGATAACCTGCAATCTTTAAAATTGCTTGATCAGCCTATTAATCAATGAAATGCAATAATTATCCTAATTATCCTAAAAAAATTAGATTTTAAAACTATTAGCGAATGGGAAGCATACTTCAAAAAACGATTTAAGGTGTACGCTACTACAAACAAAGTTGTTTAAATTGTAACGAATCTCATTTATTACAAAATTGTGAAATATTTTTGAAATTAAACTCGATTGATACGATTGGAAAAATTAAAGGCTTAATAGCATCTAATAATTGTTTACAAAAAGGTCGCTTTGTAGGAGAATGCCGCTCAAGTAGATGTAGAGTATGTCACAAAAAACGTAACACGCTGTTACGGATAGATAATGTAAAACCTTGTAACAATAATGAAAATCGTTTGATTGAAAATCCTCCGACTACTAGTTTATCGAGTTCATTACATCAAAATCTCAAAACACAAATTTTGTTATCAACTGTTTTAGTAAATGTGGTCAATACAAATGCCAAAATCAATACTATCCGATGCCTTTTAGAGTCAGGCTCACAATCACATTTTATAACTCAGCGTGCTTGCGACCTTGTTGGATTAAATAAATCCACATCCCACAAGTTTATCAGTGATTGGTATAAATTAAAACGTATCGTCTATAAAATTCCAGACTAATTTAGAAATTCAGTCTCGATGTAGTAATTTTAAAACAAATATAAACTGTTTTGTCATACCGATTATTTGTAATCAAATTCCTAATTATACAATAAATGTCAACTGTTTTAACATTTCTTCAAACAATAAACTAGCAGACCCTTGGTAATCAATCTAGTGAGGTTGACATGCTTATTAGACTTGGTATGTTTTGGAACATCTTATGCGTAGGAGTACTAATTAAAACTTCAAATGGTGTGCGGGAGAAGTAAGAATGATAATATATTATGTCTCCTTTATTCACATTAAATAATTTACCAAACGAACTACAAAGATTTTGGAAGGTAGATGAAGTTGATAGTAACTCCCCTTTTTTAAGTCTAGAACAGGAATATTAAGAAACTTTTTTTAAGCAAACGAGGCACCACTAAGCTTTGTATAGTTTTTGACGGATCTTGCAAACCAGAAGTGGGTTTGTCTATAAACGCGTTAAAATATGTACACCCAATACTACAGAATGATTTACTTTCAGTTTTAGATTTTGTGTACATCACTTTGTTCTTACAGCTGATATCAAAGAAATGTATAGACAGATATGGATGCAACCTGAAGATAGAAAGTATCAAAAAATTATTTGGCGTGATCATCTAACAAAAAATTTAGATCACTTTGAATTAAGAACAGTCACATTTGCAATGGCTTCCGTTCCTTATCTTGCAATCCGTTGCATTATTGAAACAGCAAATTTATACCAAACTACATATCCATTAGAAACAGACATAATTAAAACAGATTTTTATGTAGATGGCCTTTTCACAGGTTCAAATTAAATTCAAGAATTAAAAACGATTAAACAAAACATAAATGTTCATATTATGTACTACAGGGATTATACATTTGGAATTTATAGACAGACAGCTTTCTTTATTCTTTTTCGAACGCATCTCCCAGAAACTCGATAAAACAATTAAACATTAACTGGGACGATACTGTTCTTTTAGACGTATATTCAAGATGCATAAAATTTACAGATCATGTGTTAACAAAATTATTATACCAAGATGTATTACAGTTCCAAATGCAAAAAAAATTAGTTTTGCAGATGCTTCAGAAAAGACATACGGTGCGTGTATTAATATAAAGTCATTAAACGATAAAAATGAAGCACTTATAACATTACTCAAAGCTAAATCACGCTTAGCTCCGCTAACGAATTTATTTTTACCAAGACTCGAACCAAATTCAGTTTAACTTTAAAGGTTCACATAGATAAACAATTTTACGGGAGTCATTATTAATAATGAATGTGTCGAATGGCATTTTATTCCACCACACGCTCCACATTTTGGCGGGCTTTTGGAAGCGGGAGTTAAAAGTACAAAACACCAAATCAAAAGAGTTCTAGGCGATGCCCGATTAATCTTTGAATTGTATACTATCCTATCACAAGTTGAATTCATATTAAATTCTCGACCTTTATCTCCTCTCACTTCCGCGTCCCAATGGCTTAACATTATTGGAGCCGATGGTGTAATGAATATATCTCCCAACTACAGAAACGGCATAAGCGGAAGAAAAGTGCAAACAACCAAATCCAAATTGGGTCGTTGGCATTCATTAAAGAAGATCACATGCCACCAGTACAATGGCAACTTGGTCGTATTGTTCAGTTTCGCCCAGAAAAGGACCAACCCATAGAAGAAAGTACCATGAGCCCAGGCTTGGCTCAGGCTGGACCAAAGTTTGTACAAGCTTGGCCCAGCCTTGGTAAACGTCTGGAATGATAATCATGGTCCAGTCCTGATCGCCAGTTCTGGGCTATGCTCAGTTGCTAAGACTGGGCCATGATCGGTTACCAAGACAGGGACATGCTTAATTGCCAGAACTGGGCTATGTTTAGTTGCCAGTACTGGGCCACGTTTAATTGCTAGAACTAGTCCAAAATTAAATGCCAAGAATTAGGCATTAATAAAACAATGAAATAAATAATTGTATCAACGTATTTAAACTTTATTGTTATTACTCGTATTATGTACTATTTAAATTACATAAAGTTCTTCAATTACTATCGAGATCTTGTCTTAAATTATATTAACATTTAGTTAGTACAGTTATTATTATTTTAAAAAAAGCAGGCATACATTTAAGTATTAAATCTTATTCTGACTTATAATAAAAAATACAATATTTTTAATAGTATGATAATGTCCTATCATATCATGCTAATTATTATGAACCATTACAATAAGAATAAAATTGTTAAAAGTAAATTTTTAGTATTATACTTAATCTCAAAATTACATCTCTCTGTTGCGCTGAGCTCGTCCGCCCTCTGTCTTTGGCCCGCAATAAATAGCTACTTACTGCAATTGTTACACTTATTACCAATCCTGGCCGATGTTTTCCATGCTTATTGTTTACGCGGTGGATCTGCTGAATATTGAAGAACTTCTAATATATTCTTAAATTGTTATCCTATGTGGTAATTCACGCTTATTTTCAATTTAGACAGAACAACACGTTGCAAATTTTTTGCAAGATTATCGTAGTTCTTGAATCCTAAAAATTGTATAATAATTAACCCTGGTATTATTTTTGTAATTAAATATCTCGTAATTTAATAAATCACAGCAAACAAATAAATAGTGCAGACATAAAACATTTTAAGATAATTTTCTTATTTGTTTGGATTGCGTTCCCGTGGGTTGTTATCACCATATGTGCATTTATTAAAACCTTAAACTACTGTATTTGTTGGATGTATCATATTTCAATTATGAAATGACATCTAATCAATGAAATAATAATAAATACCTTTAGGTTCCGTCGTACTAACAAACGCAGCTTCCGCGCCATTCTCAGTTTCACGATGCAGGGAACTGATACCCTGACTCAGTGTCGTTTGGCTAATTTTTTTTTGTTTTCATGGGCCGTGGTTGAGCTAACAACTAAGCGACTTTCGTAGAATTTAATACAGTAGTTTCACTATCTTTAAGCTTGCGATTCACTCTCAGCCTCAGTGCCGCTTGTTACATTGTTACAAGCTTTATGTCTTACAAACCTTGCACGGCCAACTCACACAGTCGGAGGTAGAGGAGGTTCACAGGAAGTATGTTTAAGGGCGCCAGATCTGATCCAAGATAACCTGCCTCGATCACGATACTAATAAGAATATATGAAATTTCTTCACCTATCGATGCTCGAATGGTTTCCACGTAGAATTAACAAACATCACAGTTTTAAATTAGTAGCGCAGTAAATTGACAACTATACGCTAAATGCGCAATCCTTTAATACTAGCATGACTAACAATTTTCGTTAACAAGTGTAGAAAACTTTGATTTCGTAATACATAAGATTTACTAGATTATATCGAATTCTAATACAGGAATGCCCACAGTATCGGCAACACACACTACACGTTGAAGTTATGTCGAAATGAACAGCACCGAAAATCTCGGAATAAATATGTTTTTCCCTCACAGCATGCGATACAGTTACGTAAATGATTAAGATTACCTTATTGGTATATAAGCGGTAACGTAATTACGGTCGTTAACATTAATTACAATTCGGTGAGTAACTTTCGTGATCACGATATAATAACTCACCCCAAAATCCAATATCCAATTTCGCAAAGAAAACGTTTTCCCGCCAGCGGCCTGTAATAAATAGTGAAAAGCAAATCGTATCACACACTAACCCACAACGAACAAGAAGCTACAAAAAATAGCATTATTAAATCATTAAATGTTATATAAAAACCCGTTGCATCGTATACTGTAGATAACAATTTAGCACAGGTGGCTGATAACACAATCGACTAGTCTACACGACGTAACATCTCCCACAGTAGGCTTGTCGAGACCCCGTTTTCGTGGCGGAGAATATGCCTTCCAAAATCGTACGTGTTCGGTAACGATATTCCTCAATAATAATTAATCCTTAACACATCCTTTATTGAAACGCACATGTGCTCAAACGTAGGGAAACGGCCTGTGACGACTCAAATATTTCACGAACGTATTTTAATTACAATTTGATTCCCATCAGTATGGATGTCTCTTGAAATTATTTCTTTAAGTCATACAAGCCATTTTAGGCAATCCACAACTTCACGATTCTGTCGCAAAAATGTGAGCCACGAGAAAAGATCAGTAGAGGGCGTACAAACCGGAATCTAATTTCAATTACATACAGGGTATTTCGTAATGAAAATTTCGTACGTAATACGCTCTCCAAATCATTTGTTTTGTACGAAGAACCTTGATTGGGTACTTATTCTAGGCTTAGTAAGGTTCACATTCAAGTTCAACTCATTATGGCACCTTTTGCTTTATATTTTTTGGTTTTCTGTATCACTAGGGTCATTAACGTCAATCACACAGCTGATGTTTACACTTTGATTATTTAAACGTTGCCGGTTAACACCGAAATTAGTTTTTTTATTCAAAACTTTTTTGGTTTATTTAACGCACGCCATCTTTAAACCCTAAAGTAAGAATCAGACTTGATTACTCTTAGTAGCCTCGCCTCGTGATAATTGCGGAGTAAACAAAATAAAGTATATTTGAAGGTTTTTTCCTTCTAGTTAAAAAGACTAACATTGAATGACTGTATAACTAAAACTCGGAGATTTGATTCATCACCTCTAGCAATGAAAAAAATCTTACATTTAACTAACACATGATGTAAACAAGCATGGCGGCTGCTCTAAACGAAAATACCCGAATCTCGCCATACGTAACCGAACGGCTTAAATTTCAACTCTACACTTTCGATATTATCATAAATCAATTTATTAACCGATTTTTAAAATTTTTAACGTTGAAAAAAAATTCTTAATGCTATTTTGTAACATCTACTTTATATAACGAATAAATTTAAATAATAATAACTAATAATAATGATTCAGATAATAATCATAATAATAATAATTAATAAATAAGATAATCATAATAACTAATAAAGCACCGTACTAGCTCTTACGACTTTATTAACGTATAAACACACTAAACATTAAATTAGAGCAATGAGCCATATTCAAATTATAACCAGGGTCGGGGTATTCTAGTCGTACACTAATAATCACAATTCTAATTTGACGTTATTTTAAATATAATTTGGGATATAATTTGGAATATAATTTGAGCGCCACAATATTTTTTATATGATTGTTATAACAGTTGTGGTCATCACGTGACTTAATTTAATTACGCGTTTCTCATCTGATTCATGCAACATTACGAAATTCTTGAAATGCAAATTTAAACTTCCATATTTTCCCTATTTATTCTGATTTGATCCATACAGATCCATTAACCAGAACATCGTAAACAAACGTAACGTATGATAATCTTCATTCGAAACATACAAATCAAATTGCATCAGACGTAATCATTATCGATTTTCACACATGAAAATCATAATTTGTAACGGAAATTCTTCGTAAAAGCAATGTTGTGACTAACATCAAACGTGCTGCGTAAACCATATCTTCATATCGCATTTCAAACCTCAAAATCGTAACAAGGCGTACGTATCCAAACCAAATTTTCGTAACCATAAACGAATTCATACGTACACAAATCGGAAAGCATCGAATAAACCAGAAACGTAGTTGTATATCAAAAAACTTTCAGTTCGTACGTACCAAAAAAAATATATCGTAACCCATAGTAAAAGAAAAACTAAAACGCAAAATCAAAAGGTTACACACCACGTGTACAGAACAAATAAATCACTTATCCCTTTTAGATTACGGGTTTCTTTAAACAAACGAAAGCGTAAATAAAACAGACAAAAGCGGATACTATTACATACGACGAACTCAGAATTCCACCGTACAAATTTAACATGTGGACATTTTCTGCACGTTGTGCAGAACGAACACGTCCTCACGCGGTGAAAACCGCACCCAAAATGGTGTATGACTTAAGAAGAAGAACTCATAACGCATGTGCTGTGCGTCAAATGCATTGCGCAAAAGAATTTATATAAACAGTGAACACAAAAATGTTAATTAAAATCAGACGTAATCAATCGAAAAAATGTGCACGTTACAATTTTCTTGGATAATCCAACCTTGGCCGAGGCTGGATCAACCAGTCTTGAATCAAACTTGGGTTTCTATGGAATAGCCAAGGATGGGTTATGCAAGCTTGGGCCAAGCTTGGGTAAGAATTGGCATGGCCGAGGATTGGTCAACCAGTCTTGGACCAAGCTTGTGTTTTCATGGAATAGCCAAGGATGGGTTATCCAAGCTTGGGCCAAGTTTGGCTAATAATTTGCATGGCCGAAGCTAGGTCAACCAGTCTTGGCACAAGCTTGGGTCCCCATGAAATGGCCGCGGCTGAGCTACCCAGTCTTGGGCCAAGTCTGGGCCAATACAGGTTCGCAAAGTTAGGTTTTCCAGTACTGGCCCAGGTCTGGTCCCGTTGTCTAACTCTGGGGTTTCCAGTATGGAAAGTAGTTTGAGCTGTTAGTGTCAAGTGTGCAAACAGATTGTTTAAATAAACCCGTGGTGAAATTATTTGTTTTGCCTATAAGTGATGACTAAACAACCGGCTAGAAATAATTAATTTGATATACATCGGTTCACGTAATATGCACGTATTTTACTTAGTTAGATAAATTATTTTTATTTGTTGTGTATTTGAAAACTCGACACCTTTCAAGGTTAGGTTAGATTTTATATGCAGGATTTATTTACGAAAACGCCCGAGTAGATAAAGGCAGTTCTACAAATTTTTTTAGGTTAATTTATGTATTATGGTCAGTTAGTAAATATATTTCTTAAAGTGTACACGCGTTTGTTTATCATAATTCCCATACTGGTACACGCTAATCTACAGCTAACTCGAATTTTTTAAATAAGCAATATCACAACATCGATTGTTCAAAATAAATTACTCTTATGATAAAGTAGTTCTTAAAATGCTTTACTTGTTGTTTCTGAATGATAGAATTGTGATACAAAATCCAGAATAACTAAAACAGTAAAAGCAAAACTACAACAAACAACTAAAAATATTAATCACCTGTAATTATTGAAAAAAAAAACTACAGAAATAAAGTTTACGCTACTGTCACATAATTGTAAATAAAACGTTTTTTTCTACAACTATGAACAACAGTTTCTGATCCTCAGTTGTTTGTGTGACAGTAGCAAAGACAAATTACACTGGTGTGTAAAAAGACGTTTATAATTTAGACATTTTCTACTATTTCCGAGAATCTTTTAATTATATAATAATATAGTCGCACAATTGCACAATATAAATTATAACAAGAAACAAACAAGATTAAACATCATTTATTGCACCACGCTAATTACAAAATATTAAAGTGACAGTTGTATCCGCCACTAAATTATACGTACTAAGCAAGATTCTCAAAATATAAACAAATGTAGTTGTTTCATTCAAACCTTTAGAAATTACTTACCGATATAAATTTGTCTTGACGTCGAAATCGTTTAAACAGTCCGTAGATTAACTTACATAACAAAAATTAAGTTGCGAGTTCGAAGTACTTTTTGTAAAAAACAAATCTATCTACAGTTCCTACTTTAGTAAAATGTAACGTTTTACAAGATCAAATTTAAATTGTTAATAATTATACTAGTACACGATATTTTTCTAAACTACTAATTTTATAATCAAAAACATTTTAGTTACTAAAGAAGTAAGAATGGCTATGTTGCGTAAACCAGTTCTTTACGTAGTCTATTAAGTATCTTTCTCTGTTCTGCTTTTCTTAATCAAAATCAACGTATTCAATTTAAATTAACAACAAGAATTTTAATAAGAAACGTAGCAATGCGTATTAATATTGTTATTTTAACGTCTAAATTATTCGTAGCTGTTTTACAAACATATTTCCTTCAACAAATTCTTTATGATAATCTTTCAAGAATTATTTCATCTCAATTTTAGAATATTCAACCGCTTGTGTTTAGGGCCTTACTCATCTATTGTAATAATTCTAAGATGATTATTTTATCTATTATACAAATTTACATTTTTAGAAGTAATAACATTAATCAAAACAATTTAATTACTAATATAGAAATTACATTATTTTCCAACAATTAAATATTAAAATTATAGTTTGCATTGCTGTACCATTTTATTACGAGATTAGGATATATAATTTTCATGTATTATTACGTTTACATGAAACTACAGTAATTTGTTGGTATGATTGCAAAACTACTGTTGCGAATTTATTTATTAAAAACTAATTTATTTATAACGACTAAAAATACGTTTACTTAATCTAGAAATATGTACACTTTTAAATTAACCGAACTTAATTAAATCTAATAATATTTAATGAAAACACTTACACGAATTTATGTATAACCGTTGTATAACACGATAACTAACACGAGATAAGATAACGTCCTCGGATTTGCTTACACTGTAAGTCACGTTCGCTCGATTCGGTGTACACTATTATTTATTTAAACGTCGCACGTGCTAATCACTTATTTATCTTCACTTGATTAATCTTCTTAATACTGCATGCATTCACATTCCAGCAATAACTGACCTACGATCTGTCTCGTAGCTATATATAGGCATACGGAAATCCTTCTCGATCGTTCCTCACTTTTCGCTATAACTTCTAGAAAATAGATAACAGCTTTCTAGAAGGCTCTTGCGTTTGCAAGTAATTTCTTGAACGTTTCACTGCCCCCTTCTTAGGACTGTTCTGTCCCAGAACAGGAGACTGGATGCGACACCGGTAAAAGGGATCGTGGCGATAGCGGCAGCTTCCTCCATTTCGGCAACTTCCTTGACCATAAAAGTAACAGTCAATGGACTTTTCCTGACCCAATACTCTCCTCGGTTGGTAACTACAGACCAACACTTGAATGCCTGTTCCTCGGAAGACGACCTCCAACATGTTTCGAACTGTCCTCCAATTCAGTTGATCTAAGCCACAACCAAGCTTGGGTACTTCTAATTTCTTAACATGATGGGACTCCATTTATCTCTTGAGACTCCATAATGTTCGCCATAGATCTTTGTATAACGGCTTGACACGTGAGTATTTCTTTGTGACCAAATAGAAAACGAAGTGTCCGTCACCACGTAGTCCTAAAACTTTTCCGACTGCCGGTTGCTGTCTTCGTAATTCATCTAGCTGCCCAAACTTCTTTTTAAACACGACTGCAACCCCTTTGGACATGTCAAGGTCCTCGCTCACGCAATGTGCGATGGCGTAATCTTTTTGTGTCTGGAACAGGTCTTGTTGTTCCTCGGTGGTAACTCCGAACCTAGCTTTTCCAGAACCTCCGTATAAGTTCATAAACTTCTCGAACTTCGTTTCTTCGATTAGTTTTGTCAATGGTTTGGCAATATTGGCAAATCCGGGGACAAATCTTCTATAATAAGTGCACAACCCAAGGAAACTTCGGACCTGATGTTTGTCGATCGGTCTTGGCCATGCTTGCACTGCTCGGATTTTGTCTGGGTCAGCCCTTACTCCATCTCTAGATACGACGTGGCCAAGGTATTGGACCTCCTTCTTAAATACGTGGCTCTTCTTTGGGCTCAGTTTGAGGTTAGCCCCACGTAATCTCTGGAACACTTCCTTCAAGTTGTTTAAGTGCTCTTCAAACGACCTTCCAACCACAATCACGTCGTCCAGGTAAACCAAGCACGTCTTCCAAGACAATCCGCGCAAGATGGTCTCCATCAAACGCTCGAACGTTGCAGGAGCGTTACACAGGCCGAAGGGCATTACAGTGAACTGCCACAAACCAGTTCCGATCGTAAAAGCTGTTTTTTCACGATCCTTGGGTTCTAATTCTACCTGCCAGTATCCACTCTTTAAATCTAACGTAGAAAACCACTGGGATCCTGACAAGGTGTCTAGCGTATCGTCAATTCTGGGTAAAGGGTAGCTGTCCTTTTTGGTCACGTCGTTTAGCTGCCTGTAGTCTACGCAAAACTTCGTTAATCCATCCTTCTTCTTTACGAGTACCACTGGGGATGCCCATGGGCTACTTGAAGGTTCAATCACGCCTTCCCTCTCCATATCCGTAATTATTTGTTCGGCTTCTTCTCTTTTCGCCAAAGGAAGTCTGCGTGGATGTTGTCGTATCGGCCGAGCGTCTCCGGTATTAATTTTATGTTTCACCACGTTAGTTCTTCCTTTGGAGCCACTCTCCAGCGCGAACACATCTTGGTACTCTTGGATCAACACTTTAACCTTAGCCAGCTGGTCTTGGCTGAGGTTTTGGCATTTGGTGGTAAGAATGTCCAATAGATGTTGTGGACACTTCTTCGGCGACGTATCTTCGTTCGACTTCACGCATCTCACAATTTGTGATACTGGCGTGCATTGGCCTACCACGGTCTTCTTTTTCAACGTTACAGGATCTGAGTTGATGTTTAAGATCCTTACTGGCATCGTGTTCTTTACTCGTACTAAGGTTCTGCCAACGAGTAGTCCCTTTTCAACTAAGCCGCCTTCCATTGGTTCAATCGCGCGTATGTAGCTTTCCCGGAGATTTCCATCCAGGCGTGCCATCACCACACTTTCCGTCCTTACAGGCAGAATCACGTCTTCACTCAACAAGACTCGCACGGCTGCTTCTCTGACGAATGAAAAGGAATTTCTTCATTGTCGATTTTCAGGACATCGTTCTTCATATCCAAATGGAACCCATACTTCTTTATCACGTCCATTCCCAGGATAACTTCTTCCGTGATGTCGGCTACCAGTACTTGATGGTCGAGTACTCCATTTCCCAAACCAATGGTTACTTTGACTTGTCCGTGAGTAGGTATTTCGTCGCCCGTCGCTGTTCGAAGTCGTGCTGTTACTGGTGATGTCTTCTCGTTTTCCAATAAGATGTCAGGATGAATGATGGTCTTCGTCGCTCCCGTGTCAACCAGTAACTAGACGCTTCTCCCATTGATCTTGCCATCGAGATAAATGCTATGCAATTTCTCTCTAGGCGATGCCATTTGGATGGTAATCTCCGGGGCATGGCTCGTTGAGGTCGACCTTCGCCCCATTCAGTCGACCTGTTCTAGTTTTTCGGACGCTCTTCTGGTCTTCTTTTGGGCTTAGTACAGCGTCGTCGTACGTGGCCCACTTCCCCGCAGTTCCAGCACGTCACTTCTCTTCCTCGAGCTACTTGTTCCCGAAATATACGTCGCACTATGTCTTCAATGCTTTCTTCTGAGTTCGAGGGAATTTCTGCAGCACAACGAAGCTTATGACTGCTTCGGTGCGACGCTTGTTTTGACGCTTCGAACTCCAAAGCATGGGTTAAAGCGTCATCCAACGTCTTCGGTCGTGCTAACCGTAGAGTCTGCTGCGTTTCGTTGTCTCGAAGGCCGTCTACAAAAGTTTGAATAGCCAATTGCTCCAAGAAGGTATCTGGCGCTGTAGGATACGCAAGCCGTGTTAGTCTGGCGATGTCAGCCTCAAACTCTTGAAGACTTTCGGCAGCTTTCTGAACCCGACTTTTAATTTGAGCTTGATAGACTTGTTGAAGTTGGGCATCTCCATATCTCATTTCTAATCGTGATATTAAGAGTTCGTAATTTTCTTGCAGATGGTCCGGAACAGTTTGTAAAATTCCCAGCGCTTCTCCACGCAAGGACACTATTAAAGACGTCGCTTTCTGCTTGTTGCTCCAACCATTAGCAGTAGCTGCGGCTTCAAACTGCTTGTAGTAGGTTGACCATGGAACTTTACCATCAAAATTCGGAGGTACAACTTTGAATTTATGAGTGTTTTCTTCTCGATGGTCCATTATTAAATCTTCACTCGTGACGCTTTCTTCACCGTGGCAATTCATTTGCTTCATTCTTTCTTCAATCAATTTTATTCTGTCTTCTAATTTGTCCTCTATTGCTTCTATTTTCTCATTCACAGATTTGCAAATTTCTTCTTTCAAATTTAGCATATCTGCTTGGGTTTCTTCTTGAATTTTTTCTATGCTCGTTCGTATTTCTTCTTTTAAACTTCTAGAATTTTCTTCCATTTTCTGAGAATGTTCGAAAAATTTTTCTTCCATTTTTCTAGAATTTTCTTCCATTTTCTGGGAATTTTCTTCCATTTTTCTGGAATTTTCCGACAGTTTTTCTTCAATTTTCTGTGAATTTTCGTGAAACTTTTCTTCCATTTTTCTAGAATTTTCCGACAGTTTTTCTTCAATTTTCTGTGAAGTTTCACCCATTTTTCTATTATTTTCTTCCATATTTTTGTTCATTGATTCGAGAATTTCAAATATTTTTGAATCCATTTTTTCTTTTTGCAAACGCGTCACCGGCATAAATTTAAATATAACACGAATATAAAGTTTAAATACACTACTTTTTAAAATGCAGTTTTTATATAACACAAAATTTTAATAACGATCCACTTGTTAATATTAAACGGAAACGAATTTAATTAATATCGCGAACACGCACTGGTTAAAAGAAAAAGTTTAATAAACACTATATTAACTTTATAAATAAACACGCGTATCGTAAACTTAAAAGTTATTTAGGTAATCAATGTTTTTATTACGGGAGCGATTTTTCTTAATGATATTTACACTAAAATTCGCGAACGATACCCCACACCTGACGCCACTTGTTGCAAATTTATTTATTAAAAACTAATTTATTTATAACGACTAAAAATACGTTTACTTAATCTAGAAATATGTACACTTTTAAATTAACCGAACTTAATTAAATCTAATAATATTTAATGAAAACACTTACACGAATTTATGTATAACCGTTGTATAACACGATAACTAACACGAGATAAGATAACGTCCTCGGATTTGTTTACACTGTAAGTCACGTTCACTCGATTCGGTGTACACTATTATTTATTTAAACGTCGCACGTGCTAATCACTTATTTATCTTCACTTGATTAATCTTCTTAATACTGCATGCATTCACATTCCAGCAATAACTGACCTACGATCTGTCTCGTAGCTATATATAGGCATACGGAAATCCTTCTCGATCGTTCCTCACTTTTCGCTATAACTTCTAGAAAATAGATAACAGCTTTCTAGAAGGCTCTTGCGTTTGCAAGTAATTTCTTGAACGTTTCACTACATTAGAACATTTTTCAGTTTGATGAGTTAAAACGATTACGTTCTTTCATTATTACAATTAACAAAGATGATTTTTGCAAGTGTCTGTAGCGTTTGGATATTTATAAAATTTAGTGAACTTGTAATTTCCAAAAGTCATTTCCTGCATATTTCTACAATTCCTGAAAGTTCTTTTACGTAAGAATTTAAGCGTGTAACGACTTTTGTTACCTTTACATCTTTGTGTCTTACACTAAATTCAAATTTTATACTAACAATTTAGCTTTTATCTCAAACATTTTTATTTTGTTATTTTGAAACTGGTTCATTTGCAAAACCTATGCAAAAATAATCTTAGTCAAATTAAATCGGTAACAGCGTAACTAGTACTAACGATCACATAATCGGAGACCTCGACAATGCAGATATTTTCTAGTTGCATTTGTTTTATTTCATATTTTATTTTGTTTTCAACAGGTAAAATTAAACGCGTGACCAATTTTGTGAATTTCAACATCTCAGTCTTATGGCTGTCAAAAATATAATTACGGATAGCATTTACCAATCACATTTACGAAGTTAACTTGTGGGTGATAACTAGCATTAAACCAAACAAAATAGTATATTAAAACACAAGTTACAGAATGAACGCGTTTTAATCACGAGACCGAGTTTGATATATGAGCCGCGAAGCGGCGAGTGTACGAAACCGTAGAGTGATTAAAACATATTCTGTGACGTGTGTTTTATACTATTTTCTCTATTTCGACTCAATTTTAATATTTTTCGTATTATTTTCATTTTCAAACAACATATGGAAATTTAATAATATTTTAATGAGTTGGCAACACACTTTGACATATTTAACCCGGCGTCGGTCGGGTGGTCAAAAGTTACTTAAGCGGTCAGGTGGGGTCTAGCGGACCCCAATGTTTGTAATTCATAATCTGGGACAAAATAAACTTTTAGGCATTATTTGCCTAAAATTATTTGTTTTGGCCTCATTTGAATTGAACAAATACGCAACTAAACTTAGATGGTCTTTATTTGAAAAAATATCATATTTTATTGAAACACTAGAAATTTAGAGTCTTAAATGTTTTAATATTTAAAAAAAATCACGGTATTTTTATAGTATACTAAAAACGTGTTTTAAACAACTTTTTGACTTGAAAAAACTTGGAACAAAACATAAAAAATACAAGAAACACTGTATATCCACGGTACCTCCATTTCTATTCCAGAAGGTATAGATTATGGAGTTGCAATGGACGTGTTATTTCATCAGATATAACCTCCATTGCATATCCACTGTCCTCCAAATATACTCTTGTATGTAGATTGAAATATTTATTTTAGATATTGGTACTTAGGTTAAAATAAACTAAAAAAAAATTATTATATTTACTGTTTACTTTTTGATTATAAAATATATATAAAAATATGAAAATAATGTCAGTGTCTGTCTTGAAGTTTCTCTAAATTCATCGTTTCCTGAAAAAAATCAAAAATGTACAATAACTATTCTAGAAAGCAATTATATAATCACAAAGGGCGCTCACAGTGAAAATAATTCATAAACTTTAATACCTCTGTAGTAGTTTGTATATAAATGTTTATATCACTAACGAAAAACGCTAAATCACTAACCTCGCGAACTACCATAATGTGATCACAATGCTTTATGGGTAAGAAATGGCGGCGTTGCCGATAATATTCAAATTTCCTATTTAACCATGAATTGAAACTTGTCAGTAATGTTAGTGATATAAAGATAGTTAATTCAGATGAAAAAATGTTTTTCATCACACATTCATAAACTGTTTTCAGAGTCTTCACAAACCTTTACAGGTTCTTGGTGGGTCTTCTGCTGACCTCTCGTTTCACAATTCTTACTCGGATTATGTGGTTTAAAGGATCCATGTAAATACATTCTAATGTATATACGTTTATGGATGTGCACGTATGTATATACTGTGGAGCTGTATTGTACATTACTTGATGGATATTCATCAATGTATGCCGAATGGATAAGTATGTATGTTCATTGTATCTCGTGTGCGATGTGGGTTATCATGATGTAACGATAAAAGAAGTAAAACATTCTTGCCTTTATTAGGCATATATGACAAGATAGTTATGTTTTTTTTCAAAACCAAATAAACTGGAAGGCACTGACCTATTTTTAGTTGAGAGAAATTGTGAAGGAATTTGTCGCTTCTTTTTTCTTAGAGTACCGACGGATGTGAGTTTATGATTATTGTAGAGTTCCTGGATGAGGTCATAACTTGTGTATCAATTATCAAAGGTAACATTTCGGTTATTCCCTGAAATTGGTGCAACCATTCTAAGAGTTATGTCTTTTGGAGTGTTGCTTATTTGAAATGGCCCATCAGGCTGCTTTCCTGTATATACCTCCATATTCAAAGTATAAAATGTTTTAGCATCAACCAAAGCTAGTATTTAATATGCCGTATTTCGCCGGCTTGTTTGGAATGTATTGTCGAAAGGAACATCTCCCTCGGAACGACTCGAGCTTTTTGTCTAAGGTTAGATACTCACTTGGAGTATATGCAGATTGACAAATTGTCGACAAACTTGTCAAAGATAGCTCTTATTGGAGCAAGTTTGTCTATTGTCAGTTTTTCCGCTCTGTTTTCGACGTCATCAAATCGTAGACAAGTTATCAAAAACATGAATCTTTTGGTCGACATGGTTGCGGGAAATATATCTATGCCAGTGCCATCAGTTTTTCAAAAATCTTCTAAATTCCTGTGGTTTGCCCTGAACACGCCTGCAAGGTAAAGTAATCCAAATACCGCTTTAATTTTCACTTCATTTGCATCATTGCAAAAGTCCTTGTGTTTGTAATTTACGGTTTTTTGTCTTATTTTTATTGTATTGTATTTTGCTATGTCTAAAATTATGTCATTATCAATAAATGATAGTCAGCAATCAAGGGGTGTTTTCAAATCTCGTGCACTTCGCTTAACTCCTGGTAAATTATTACTATATGTTTTCAACCATTTCGTGCCGTCCTTACCTTTATAATGTGTACTAGTACTTGTATCTAATTCATCATCGTCTGAACTGTCTTCCTCTTTCAGAATGTTTCTCTCGGCATCGTCAACTTCATGTTTGTAATCTGCGCTTGTGATATTGTCTTGTAGTTCTTCAGCCTCCTGAGAGTCTTCAATACTAATTTCACGTCCACTGTCTGAATCTATGAAATGTTCTTCTTCTTCATTCAACTCTTTCCCAAAGATTAATAGACGTTCTTTTTTTTTTCATAATAACCAGATGCCATGACAGCTAAGATTTGTTTATTTTTGGCACAAAAATCAAAGAAATAAACCAAAATTTTTTACTTTCAAGTATCTCACAAAATGTCGCGTGAATGGTTGGGTGGGGTTTGTCAGACTCCAAGCAAAATTGCAGCGATGTAGATTCCTCACGCTCATAACAACGACTAAAATTCGCGATGCACGCGACAGCATAACATTTGAACGGAGGGTATTGCAACGGCTGGCTGCGCAAGCGTATCGACAAAAACAATACGGCGCTCTAGATCTGCATGGGGTCTACAAGACCCCACCCGACCGACGCTGGGTTAAATGCGCATATGCGACTATTTGAATTTGAATACGTTCTGCTTGTTTTTAATTGGCATTAAATTAATTCGCCTTGGTGTGCAAATACACATTATCGTCTTTAAATAAAACAATAAATTGCTTATTTAACATTTAATAATCTCTAACAACTGCTTCTGCGTTTACATAGGTACTGATATCTTAAAACTAAGCAAAAACTTTCCAACACCCTACAGGTACACAGGTGTTCAACCCTCCTTCCCGGTATATACCATAAAAATGCATGAGTAATACTTAAATAATAACTACAAATACACATTCAAAGAAATACTAAACAAAGAGACTAATCCTACTTTACTTAAGCTTATAGTTTACACAGAGTCACGGACACCACTGTTGATAAAAAATGTTTGAAGAAGTAATGCAATTAACTCCACCAGAATTACGAGTGATAGCTCAAGACACTAAAGAAGTGAGTGAATACGAGAAGGCGTATAGTAAATTTTTGGAATGGTCTCATGGAAACAATGTTACTGTAGTAACTGAAAACGTGATGATTTCTTTCTTCAAAGGAAAACGTAAAACGTTCAAAAGTTCCACATTGTGGAAACTTTATTCCATGTTACGAACTATGCTCAATATTAGGCAAAATATAGACATTTCAAAATAGTTGAAACTTGCCTAAAGAATGCACCAGATTCAACTATCTGGTAGTTAAGGTAAAAGCGAAGGAGGACTTTTTTAAATAGATATATAAATAACATTTTCAGGAGCATGAAGAAGACAGGAACTCACAAATATGTCTATCAAAGAGTTTAAGGAAAGCATAATTTTTGTCAGTATTCTAGACTCAAAAAACGGCCAGCCGAGATATTTTGCTATTACGAAGGAAGAGTGGGTAGGATTAATAAAAATGTATTGAGTTGAAACCTGAAACTGTAACACATGATCGGTTATTTATTAATTATGGAACAGGACATTGTACTGTTCAACCCAGTGGGATAAATAAGATGGGTGAAATGCCTAAAGTAAGAGCTACCTTCTTAAACTTGGAAAATCCTGAGCAATACTCCGGTCATTGCTTTCGAAGATCCTCAGCTTCCGAGTTGGCAAATAGAGGAGGTGATATTTTAACTCTAAAGCAACATGGGGGTTGGAAAAGTTCATCTGTAGCAGAAGGCTATATAGAAACTTAAAAAAAAAGAAAGGTTGAAGTAAGTGACATCTTGTCGAAATCTGGATTCTCAGGAGAAGGTAAGTCTCAAAATAAAAATAGATCGAAAGAGAGCATCCAAATAATTTCTGTTGCAAATGAAACAAGAAGTGAAAACGTCGTGGTTCAAAACACAAATAGTGTACAATGTGTCACAATTAATACTGGTTCAAACTGCACTGACTCTGTTCAAATATATAATAAATGATCTTTAAAAATTAATTAATTATTTTAAGTAATTATGATTTTCAGAGTTTACTTATACCAACGTTAATACAAACATAGTTACTTAAAAATTTTGTTAATAGTGAAGGCAATATAAAATAGACAAAACAAAATCTTTACGCCTTACCTGAATATAAATATTTTTTCAAGACCTGAAGTTTAAAATTCCTACTACTGTCGAGATAGTTTAAAAGCAATTTTATTAAAATACACACTTAATTAATACAAGTGTAAAACAAATTATTAACTGTGACTCATTATTGTTCAAAGCAAATGAGACGATATTTTTAGCTTTGCAGGGCTATCAAGTGCTCGGTCAAGAGTTATTCAAAAATTTAATTTGTGGGTATTAAACCTATGTTGTGCAATTCACTACCTCTATATCAATTGACGATTACATTCTACTTGAAATAACATATAATCTAGTATTAAAATCGATAGCATTTTATTAATTTATCTACCTATTCAAGGTCTCCGAGTGCACTAGCCGCACTAGCTACTAGTTTGAATGCCAAGTTTTTTCATGTATAATTTTTAAAGCGACAGATTAGGGTACACTATATAAGAAGATACTACTAAATTACAATTAGTTTCCTTTTCTTAAAATAGCTCTATCACTTCCTCTGAAAATGTATGCATGTTAACCTAAAATATAATATATGATCTCTTTATACCTTTATAAGTAAATAACTTTGGATTAATAAGACGTATTTATTTTATCTTGGCATCATTTGAAATTCAATTATCAAATTAAAATAATTTTGACTTTTTTCATGTAACGTCAACTATGTTTGCAACTTACGATGCAGAGATGCCAACTTTGAAAAAACTAACATTACTAAAATTTTAGTGTAAGAATCGCCAATTCTTATGACGAAATAGAGAATAGTATATTAAAACACAAGTTACAGAATGAACGCGCTTCAATTACGAGACCGGGTTTTATATACGAGCCGCGCAGCGGCGAGTTTATGAAGCGGTCGAGTGATTGAAACGTATTCTATGACGTGTACTTTATACTATTTTCTCTATTTCGATACAATATTTAATATTTTTAGTATAATTTTAATTTTAAAACTACATTGGGAAACCTTTATATTTTATTGAATTGGCAACACTTACACTTGACATATTGAAATTTATGTGTTAACCTAAAATCTCATACAAAATTACTTTATAAGTAAATAACTTTGAATTAATAAAACGTCTTTATTTTATCTTGGCATCAAAATTTGAATTTCAATTGTTAAATTCCAATAGTTTTGATTTCTTTTTCATGTAACGTGAACTTACGATGCAGAGATACCAACTTTGAAAAAACTAACATTACTAAAATTCGTGTAAGAATTTGCTTATTCTTACACGGATTTTAGTGTAAGAATCGTTAATTCTCATGTCGTGTAACGTGTAAATTCGTACATGGGCATAAATTTGCTTGATAGTTAGGCAACCTTGCCTTTAACCGTGTGAAATACTTGACCTCGACCTATATTCTTCAAGTTATGCTCGTATAGGGCGCTCGAGAGTAGTTGGCCATCTACGGAATTCATTTTATTTGGTGGTTTGCGGTGTAATGGACGTGGCAGAGACGGATTGAAATCCTTAATGAATCCGATCAAATGTCACATTCGTAAAACAAAATATCCACGTATTTCGAAGTAAAATCATAAAGTAGCTTTTTTTTTCTTCTTGTCTGTTGGAGTTTTCTTCCGAGCTCTTTTGAAGCTTTCTTGCTGAGTTCTCTTTCGGAGCTGACGTTCGGTGTGGCTTCTTACGAACTGCCGGAGTTGTATCACTGTAACTATGAAATAACAAACGCAGCGGAGCAAAGGATCCAAGTGGTTTGATGGCGCTTTTCTATAGCTTGGGGTTTAAAACCGAGGTGACCTGGTGAAGGATTTATACAAAAACAAAAAAACTCGGAACGTAAAGGTATTTATAAGTATCTTTAAGCGTACGTTGGGACATCGGGAGGCCGGGGGACCTCGATCCACTTTCGTCCACGCGCTTCGGGGTCATGATTTCTGCTTGCGCTTAATAACGAGAAATGAATAGTGCAACTCACGCTACGGATTAAATGAAAGGAAATCAGTACGGACTTCGTAATTGAATATATTTCTGTCTTGAACTTTGTTTTTTGTGCATACAGTACGCCTATTTTACTCTATTTAATTCTGTTTAATTACTATATTTAACGTAAATTTTGATCTAATTAATTATATTTACTTACCATATTTAACGTAAATTACTATATGTAACGTAAATTTTAATCTAATTAATTATGTTTAATTACTATATTTAACGTAACTTACTATATTTAACGTAAAAGAAAATTTCAATCTATAATGTGCGGGAATTGTAAATGGTAGAGATTTGGGAGCTCGCAACGTATTATTTGTCGTAACCTAATTAAATGACAATTTTACTAGCGGTCGTGAACTTGACGTCAAGGACCACGGGCGGTGTTACTTTTGCTAATTCTCACGCGCGGTCACGAGTGGATATGCTACGGGTCACGGTAGCCGCGAAAATATAATTTAAATTTTAGCGCATAATTGTTTTGCTTCCAGAGTCTATTTTAGACCTGTTTTAACCTTATATTCTATTTGTTTGTGTAAGTTATTTTATATTGTGATTTATACCAGTGGCGTAACCGTCGAGTTGGCTCTTTCCTTCCAGGAGTTTGCTATTAATCTATATATACTTAATAAATGATTATTGTTTATTCTCGCTATATTTCTTTTGGAGGACCTCGGGTCTAGGATCTCCTTTTCTCCTGCCTAGACTTATTGTCTTCGACTAAATTTTGAGAAGAGGTGGCGCATTCGGGCATTTCGCTTACCAAAGAAGATTCTTTTCCTTTCGATTTTCTTTTACCCGACGACCATCTACGGTGAGGCTAGCCGAAAGATAAGCGTGACATCTTGGTAATTAACTTAATATTTTTTTTTCTTTCTTTTTCTCCACCTCCCTCATTGGAACATAACAGTCGAAATAGAGAAAAGATTTTATACGACTGCAACCATTTATTAAACATTGCATTTTTAAATTGAGCACGATTATCCACCATACAAATCTGAGAAACACCATAAACCAAAAATGCGTAATTTTCCAAACAGTCACAAATACGTTTTGCAGAAGCATTGCTCATCGGATGAATTAAAGTAAATTTAGTGAACCAATCACAAACACTAAGAAAACTGTATTGCCTTGTTTTGAACGAGAAAAATGATATACTAAATCAATTGAGAGACATTGAAAACGGAATGGGACTTCTTCTTCTTTGCCCATAAATCCAAAGTGATTACACTGAGAAGATTTACTTTTACATCTCACAGAACAACGACAAATATATTTAGCAACATCAAACTTTAACTTTGGCCAATAATATAATTCTTTAATCTTTTTTAATTATAGATTTTGGTAACACCTAAATGCAAAGAAGAAGGTTCATCATGACTAACCACTAACTAAATTCGATTTAATTTGTAAATTACTTGAAACGAATTTATAAAGTTTCCCATCATCTATTCTCTAATAAGGATATGAATCTGATTCATTAGTAATATTATCAATCATCTTTAAATACCAAAAATCAAGATCAGTAGTAAAAAATTCCAATAAACTAATTTCCAATGGTGCGCGAGAAAGTGCGTCAGAAACTATGCACATTAAGTTTTCCCTTGCGGTGAATGACTTCAAAATAAATTGCTGAAGTTTTACGTTCCATCGAGCTAAACGACATGAAGCATCTTTTAAATTATTACGCCAAATCAAAAAATGATGATCAGTAATAAATGACTTTAAAATGAGTACCTTCAATATAAGGACGAAATTTATGAATCGCAAAAATAACGGTCAAAAGTTCACGTTCGGTGGATGATAAAATAATTACGTTCAGCTTTAATCAATGTACCAGATGCATAAACAATGACTTTTTTGTTCGTTTATTTCCCTTGGGTAAGAACACAACCTACTCCATAATTGGAAGCATCACATTGTAAATAAAATTATTTAGTAAAGTCAGAACTAATCAAAATAAGAGCTTCTACCTAAACATGATTTAATTTTATCATGATTCTAAAGCTTCCTCGGTCCAAACAACAGTTTGTTTCTTTTTCTTTCCTTTCAAAAAATTATTAATAAGAGCCAAAATAGTTGAAAAATTTGAAAGTAAAACGTTTAATTTCCGTGCTTGTCTCAGGTAACGGAAAATTAACAATTGTATCGATTTTAGAAGGATCGGTTTGAAGTTCATTGTTATTAATAAGATAACCTAGATATGACAATTCGGTTTTACAAAATTCACATTTAGCCAAACTAATTGTAAAATTGGCCTTTTTTAAACGTTGATAACCCTTTTCTAAATTATTTAAATGTTCTTTAAAAGTACTGGAAATGAGAACTATATCATCGAGATAGACAAAAACGAATTGCGATAAGGATTCGTCAAATAAGGTATCCACTAAACGTTGAAGAGTACTAGAAGCATTGGTTAAGTCTGTAGGTATAACTTTATATTCAAATAAAGTTTTTTCTTTGCTTGCATCATCAAGAAGAATTTGCCAAAAAGCCGTCTTTAAATCAATTGAAATCAAATATTGAGCATCTCTAAATCTATTTAAAATATCTTTCAAACAAGGAAGTCGATATGCATCCTTCTTAATCAAAGAAATTAATTTTCTAACACCAAAGCAAACTCTATAGTCGCCTGATTTTTTTTAACCAATAGCATTGGAGAACTACGAACGTATGTACTAGGCTGTATAATGGCTTTGCTACAAGCTTCTAGTAGTTTACGAACCTACACGGCCAACTAGGATTGAAACCATACCTGTCGGAGAGAGGGGCGGTTCAAGTGCTTTCTTTTAAAGGGCGCCAGATCTTCTTTTTGCAGAAATAGCACCTGCTAGATCAGCACAGGAAGCTCGAAGCTTGTACAAAATTGTTAAAGTTTGTAAAGCTGGAGGAAACAAAGAAAGAAACCAAATCGTTAACAATAATTGCACTCTAATTACTTTAGAATGATGAATAGATTAAAATTTGAATCAATAGTTGGCTTATCAGCTTCCCAAGTCTTGCATAAGAAAATTAATTGATGAATAGAAGTGATAGTCTTTAAACCAAGTTAGGCATAATAAAATTGCAAATGTATTTTAATAATTTTTATCTGTTCCGTTTAAGCTACTGAAATGTCTTACTTGTGAAAATTGATTTGCCATTTGAGATATAAAAACAGTTGAACATTTCATAATTAACTTATAACTGATATTAAATTCAAAAGTAGTAAACGTTGCAAAGTATGTATTTTGAACAGTTTTTGATAATTGAATAGTGAATCACGAATCAAAATATCCCAACGGAATTAAAGATGAGTTGGAAAGTAAAGATAAAGACCAATCATATAAAGATAAAGACCCTAAATATGAATAATTAGAATAATTTTTATTCCAAATAAAACACTTACGTTGAATTATATACAATGGCCTTAAATAAATCCCTTGTTAAAGTATTGCGTCACATTACGAAATTACTAAAAATGTCGAATTCAATAAAAAAATTATATGGGAATGAAGATACCAGTAATTAGTTAGAAAAAAGAAAAATTAATTTGTAGACGTTAGCCTCTCTTCAAAAGTTATCATGTTACTGATTTAATTTTATAATTTTTGCGTAGTTTTTTAGTAGTGATGAATGGTGGGCGTCTAGACTTTATCCGTAAATTTATATTACATTTTGAAAAAATGTGATTGTTTTATTTTATAATACTTTCTTATATTCTTTCTTCAAAATGTATCGACGTCGTAGTGTTGGTGGTGTAATATTAGTTTGCGTAAATCTCAGTACTCCAAAAATAATCTTCGTTGCTTGATTTAGTAGTACATCAATGAGATTAACGTGTTAACTATTGATCCATACGGCGCGCGGCGATTTAATAAAGGAAAGGTATAGTCGATATGCGTAAGATGTTGGCATCTTCATCCAACGTTGTTCTGGTTTTTAAATTAAATTTAGTTCTCTAAATTGAGATTGTACGACAAAGTGAGGTTAAGAGTAACGCCTAAGTATTTTGGTGTACAATTTTGATAAATATGATTTTCGTTAAAAATTACGTTTATTTTATAATTAGGTTCTATGTTGTTCTATGTTAGATGAAACTTCCGTTTTTTTTTTGGGTTTGGGCATAATCCCCAAAGTAAGCGTTCAGAATGCGCAAATCATTTGTAATACTCTTTGCTCCAATATCTAAATTTTGATGTTGGAAGATCATTGCAATGTCGATCGCGAGATCAAAATCTCGAGCAAACAGATGACCTCTACGTCATCTCAGGTGTAATAGCGAATAAAAGGACATGCTCCGACTATTTAGATAAAAAATAGTGAATACCGGAACGCAGCAATAGAAGCCACAATTTTTTTCGATTTATTCAGAATATTTACAATTTCTTTTTTTTTTCTGGAATACAATGACACAATTTTTGTCTGATAAATTGGTAGCAATATCATTGTCTGAAACTAGATGGTTTGCTCGCGCATCTGCGGTCACAGCTTTGCAAGATGATTATAAAGAATTCTTGGCTGCGCTTTTATCATTTTTCAAAAAAAAAAATGCAGAAATTGGAAACAATTATTCTTACGGAGATATGGAATAATGTATTAACAACCGCAAATAAAATAAATGTTAGTTTAAAAAAGTAAATTATTAAATTACTAATTAATTTTCTGAATAATGAAAGGAATTATTTCGAAAAGTATTATAGCATTGCTAAATGTAAATTTCGAGATAGTGACTTCAAACAGAAAACACAACGTAAAACTGAACGGAATTCGCTAATCAAATTTTTCGATGGACCAGCTGAAAAAGCCCAATTTAGTGGCAAAGAAATTTAAAATGAAAGTTTTTTTCCAATCATGGATTCGTTATTAGTTGAACTTAACCGGCGATTTGCTGCATACGACAGCATTTGCAATCGGTTTGGTTTCCTAACAATTTAAAAAATCAGTCAAGTCGATTTGCATCTTCGTTCAAGATTTGTAGATATTACAGTCTTCATGTAAATGGAAAAGAATTAGAGTTGGAATGCATTCATTTGGCACAACATTTAAATTCAGACGAAATATATAAAACCCAAGAAATCACTTGATTAGACCTATACAATATTTTAATAACTAATAAATTAGAGGATACATTTTCTAATGTTGCCATTTCATTGAGAATATTTTTATCAATAATCATAACTAACTGCAGTAGAGAACGTTCATTTTCTAAATTGGCCAGAATCAAAAACGAATTGAGGAGTACCATGCTGCAAGATAATGTTAATGTGTATAGAAAATGAGATATTAGCAGGTATAAAATTTGATGATATAATATTTAAAATAATATGTATTTATTTAAAATCACTAAATGGAAATACACATATAAAAAATAAATAAATCTTAATACAAAATACTTGCAACAAATTCAAAGCGTTTACCGAAAGGAACAGAATGTTCTAGAAGCAGATATAGAAAAAATTTGGAAAGTGTCCGAAGGAAGTTCTGTAGTCTAATAAGAAGTCTAAAATTGTAAGCACTGTCTGTTTAAATAAATAAAATGTTATAAGTTAAAGCGCGTGCCAGTAAAAATAAATACTAGCGTAGATAAAGAAAAATGTAAAACAGTGTTTATAAATATCAAGTGATAGTCATATATCCATATGTTGTTTTTTCTTAAATATCGTTACATCGTATTTAAATTACGTGTAAATATTTAGTTTAAATAAATTATTTTTTAAAATTTGTTACGATATATTTTTTTTCTGCAATTTATTAGAAAAAATTCCAAATTGAAAAAATTCGTCGTTTCTATAAGAAACGTTTATACACTAAAATTTTATAAATGCTGAATGAAACAATAATAATAATACATTGTTAAAAAGATAAAAAACAAAGTAGAATTACAGAGAAAAAATTGAAATTATTGCACAAAGTGAAGTAAAAAAAATGTAAAAGCAAATATCAAAGTTACATAACGGTTAACTGAACAAAACTGTTAACAATATCTGCAATTATTTACTGTAACATTATTTATTTGTTTAACTTATGTAATCTACATAAAAGATGAATACTTTTAATTAATATTTGAGGAGTGTACCTTTTATTTATTTTATAAGCATACAATAAATTTTTTAAACAAAGTTCCTTCTAACGATTAAAACTGCGATGTTTGGAGTTATAAAAGCCCCTTAAAAAAACAGTCTAAAGGATTTTTAATTAACTTAACGGTAAATATACATTTCAACTTTTGCTATATGACTTTGAGTTACAGCTCTGTTCAAACAACATGTGTTTAATGTTAAAAAGTTGAATGTATCGATTACAGTACAACTCAAACAAGTTATTAGACAACCTACTGCTATTCACAAATTTTTCATTGTTGGTTTTTCAAATAAAAATCAAACAATTAACCGTTCATGTAAAACACTATATTTAATTAAGTGAAAATAATATCGAAATCTTTAGTACTAAAAGTTTTGAATCTTTAATACATAAAAAGGGTTATCCTAGAGTTTTTATTACCAAATCATAAGTTAATTGTAAAGTTAAGAGAAAGTTTAGCACTGCCCCTCCGGCAAAATTAACATTGCTCGTAAAGTTTGAATATCCAATCCCAATGTTCAAGTTACGAGATTTGTATGCCCCTACAGGTTATTAATATAATCACATGCTTAATCGTTATCCGCTAGTTTGGCTTTCGTCAACTACTAATAATTTATATTATGGAACTTTCTTGTTTAACAGTGGAATAACTATCGATACAACTTTATCTGGGTCGATGTATCTCTTCAAAAAATTAAATTGTTTAACTAATTATTCCAATATTTATTACAACTATTTAACGTAAACTAAAGATAATTACTCAATTTATATTATTTTATTTATTTGGTATGATTCTTCAAAGTTAAAATTGTAAAGTAGCATAACTTTACCAAATTTATAATAGAGTTTTTTAAATATACTTCAAAAAATTAAATCCTAAAAATGATGACAATTTTAGCTACATACTTTTTATTTGAAATTATTAGTTTGATTTTTAGAATGTAACAAAAAAACTGTTCAAATATTTAATTAAGCATTAAATGATTAAATATTTCTTCTATATTAGAAATTTACAAGAATGCAGAGTTTAATATTAACCGGCTAAGATTTTGTTTCAATATTAACTTTTTATTTTATTTTAACTGTATAAAAATCAAATTAAAATTGAGTTTCAATATTGATAGAATTTCAAAAAAAAATGTTTAATGTAAAATCTAAACTGTAATCTCCTCTAAGATAGTATGAGGTTTAGTTACGCAATTAATTTAGATTACTAAACTTTAACTGATGATTAATCTCATTTATAGTTTAATTAAAAACTTTTTTAATATAGAAAATGTATAGACATTTTCAGTCTAATTAAGAACAATTTGGTTAAAATGCACTAAACCGTTAATTACAAAGAAAATATTAATTTTTTGCATCTTTAAGTATACGCCTATTATGTTTGAAAAAATATGCATATTCATGTTTTTATGCGTTTTAATACACATACATGCAATATAAAACAAAGAAATAATTAATTTTCTTTACCATGTATTTTTATTGTATAAAGTACACATACAAAAAATAAGAATTATTAAGAAACATTATTTACAATATTAGGATATTTATTAATTATATTATAAATTCTAATGACATTAGTTACATTTATTTATTATTTATTACTGTTGAAACAAAACATTATTCAGTGTTTTTCTAACACTAACTTATATGCGAAAAATATGCGTTCCACTTCACAAGACAATGTAGAGAGTTTAAATTTACTTATTAAACCTTAAATGTGTGATTTTTTATTTTATTTGGAAAAAAATATTTTGAGGTCAGAAATTGTTAAAACAATGTGGGAAAAATATTTTAAAAAATCACACGTAAAAAAATTCCATTTATTTTGCAAAAAATATCAGTTGTTGCAATTATGCAACTTTGTGCAGAAAATGATAAAATACTATCTATTGATGGAACATTTTAAAACAATTACTTTTTTTATTTAAGCATAAAACTACCCCGCTTTTTTCACAAATAGTGTCTGTGAAACTTTTACATTTCGGAAATTCACATCTGGTTCGCTTTTCTGCGAATACTGGTCAATGTCCTATCTGATCAGTGCGTATTTCTTTGGGGGGGAACATGTTGAGCGTTACCTTTTGGCTTTAAGTTCTTCGTGAATGGTGTGACTTGGTCTGCCTCGTTTTGAAGTGGAGTGAGTAGCAACATTACATAAGCGATTTGCAACTTCACTCCTAAATTTTGATTGTGGTAAAATTTCTGTTTCTTTTCCTTTTGAAATCATGACTCGCTTATACAAGAGCCAAGCATTCACCATTGAAAGGTCAAGTAAATGATAAAATATGCTTAAATACCATTTCCTACTTTTGAGTGTAATTCTATATCGCCCCATAAAACTGTTCATCAAATCCACGCCCTCCATATGTCTATTGTATTTCTTGATTTTTTTTCATCAACTGTTGTCATATATTCATCTGATTTACCACGCTTATCTTTTTTTAGGTCCTTTTCTGAGGGTTGTTTGCAATCTGGTATTCTGTTCTGACTCACAGTACCAAGACATTGTATGCTTTTTTTTGCAAGGTAAACCATTAGTTCTAGAGAAGTGTAATAGATATCATAGTATATTCTATAATTTTGCATTTGTGGAATGATCCGCGCTAAACGCACAACGACATTAGCAGATGCGCCAAGATCTAGTTCATCATTATGCCTGGGAAATAAATTTTCTTGTTCAGAATAAATTTCAAAGCGGTACGCAAACCCAGAAACCCCAGCACGCACAAACAATTTGAAGCCCCATTTGTGAGGTATTATAGGCATGTACTGCTTTCTTAAAATGTCGCACTTTTGTCGCGCACATTTGTTCATTAATTGAAAGTGCTGATTCTAATGATATACTAAAAAATTTTTTATTAAGATCGTCAATAAGGGGCCGGGTTTTATGAAGCCTATTATTATCCCCTATTATCCCAGGGAAGATACTTGGAGTTGCCATTGAAATGTATGAACCGTCGAATTTTCTCAAACTTATTTTGGGGCATGACATTTCTGATTGGGTCATATCCTAATTTTTTGCTCCAATAAGATCTAACATTTGGCATTTATACCAGAGACATGTAAAAGCAAATACCTAAAGCCATTACAATAGGGTCAAGATCTGTGTTTCCATGAAATGCTAACTGGTAATCATTTCATTGAATGCTTCTATGTTTCCATACAACTTTTCTTTGTGTTACTTTGTTTTTCTTTGGACAGATTACTTGTTGCGGATTATTATGTTGAGTTTGGTCCTCTGATTCAATTTCATCATCAACTTCATCTTCCGCTATATCCTCCTCATTGGCAACTTGATTTTCATTTTCATTCTGATTATCATCATCTTCATCACCACTTGGTATAAAGTTAGGATCATCAACACTATCCTCATCTGAAAATTGATATTCATCTTCGCTGAGACCTCACCAATTTTCTACAATTTCCACCAAGTCCTTGTCCGTAAGGGCCCGTGTATGTGGATCCATGATGAAACTATTTTGTACTCAAACAGCACACAGTTGCAATTCTGCAATAACTATCATTTGCGCAATTAGAACCTTGATACCGCATGTGTGACGTTTATCATAAATTATATCAATAATACATACCGACGTTTATATAAAAACTAATTTTCCTGTACAATTTATTAAAAATTGACAACAACAAAAACAACTACTTTTTCACCAAACACGACAAAACAGCTGATAGAGTACAACTGAAATTTTTCAAAACCTCAATTATGACTCCATCTATAAGCAAAGCAGCGTACTATATATTTTCAGTAGGTTGTTACGAATGTGCAACAGCATGCACTTGGGCTGTATCTAGAGTCACATAGTTTTTATATGACTCGTCATCAGTTGTTGCAAATTTAGGTTAGGTTAAAGCGATTTTCAACTGTACATAAAATTATCATCACCGCAGAAATTCCTTGTATTAATAATGCTATTTAAATGTACACTCATTTTGAAAAAAATCGAGACAAATGTGACAAACAGAAACTTTAATGGTGTAAACAGGGTTTAACCGTAGGAACCGTTCATTTTCCTGTAATCACATGTTACATTCCAAAATTAACACAAAGGCACTGCCTGCAATGTAGTAACATAAACGGGGGGTTGTGCCACTAGCTCAATGGAGAAGGGTGGGTTTTATTTAAAATTCCGTGAAAAATTGGAAACGCGATCGTCGTAAAAATGGAACTAGAACGGTAAAATCGTCAAATAATCGATAAGGGCGCCAATCAAGGATTTCTATAAGGGGAAGCTTTCAAACCCTTGATTACCTGAAAGCTCATCCGGCTGGTTATAACCCCAGAACTTACCTTGGGTTATAACAATTCTGAAAAACACTTAAACAAAAATTTACGTATGCGGCGGCTAAATGAATAAAAGCTCTTTACATTTAACAATTTAACATTTATTGATTGAAAATTTAAAACCAAGACAAAATAAAATAACAAGTACTAAATGATATCAAAAAAATTTGAATAAAAGAAAGGAAATAATCTTAAGCAAACAAAAATGAATAATTTACACACAAAACATTACATTAAAATTTATAAAAAGAAATGCTACTACAATAGCGTTAATTCGACGTCAAATATAATTAAATCTCAAGATCTTGGCCGCATATTTATAACAAACAAATTATATAACACAAAAAAAAAAAACAATACCGTTTATAACATAAATATGTCCGAACTTTAATTCGAACTAAACAAAATATAGTTTATAAGTCGTTACATTATCATATATTCGAAATACGAATCACTTCTCAACGCACAAAACAAAGTTAATTGATTTTAATTTTTGCGCAAACACTATACGTGTTCATTAAAATAATTAAATTCAACGTTAGTCGTAATTTCAATTGACTTAAAAAAAAAATTGAAAGCTTTTACTGCATTTTTAATCGCGGGACACTGCACGATCAAACAACAAAATCGATAAATACCTTAATTCTTAATTGGTGACACCGGCTGAACTTTGGTTCCCAGTGGATTTGAAAGCTAACACCTTGGATGGACTTTAGCTGCTTCCCAAACAATAGGTTACCAGTGGAAGATTTATTAATCCGCCCCAAAGGCGAAAGATATGAGATTGCGAAACAAACTCACGCACAAATTCACGTAACGAAACATACGATATTAATTTAGGTAAAACAGTGATCTTAATTAACCGTAATTACGAAAAAGGAAAGTTTGATTTTCCACTTAAATTCACTGCACCCTCTTCTTTTACTTCCACGGTAATTATTAGAACAGGTGAATTATCACCTTCGTTAACTACATTTTTCCGGCCGTCAACCAACTAACTTCCCACTACCACATTTTCCAAAAACACATCTATATATCAACTTTCGTCGACTGCCCTTTCCACAAAGGCTGCGTTCGAAACTTCAAACACCAAAATTCTCTCGCGCAAAGGTGCAATAAAGAGGCAAACAAACATATTACGTCATATTTATATAATTAGGACACAGCGTTTCGCTTGTACGTGAAACTGTCAATTTGACAAGATATTATATTACAAGAATTTAAACTGCCTAATAAATTAAGATAACGACTTAATTTTTCCACGTAATCTAAACGTTTGACATAAAGAAATTCAAGTACGAATGTACTCGAACAAAGAACTCATAAACCAACTTAAAATAAACAAACGGTGAAAATAGATTTAATTACGATTATATCTCAGAAGGAAAACATAAATCACAACTGGAATTTTTCAACAATCCAAGTGAAACATTTAATCAGCAAAATCGCGAAATCAGATGGTTTACCGCGTAACAAAATACAAAACTTTATCAACAATTACATTGTAACTTCGAATTTAAAATCGTAAAATAACTTATTAAACTCAATCTAAAATTCACATTAAACCAAATTCAAAATACATTAAATGAAAATCGTCAATCCAAATACTGTGTCCGTTATCAAACATTACTCAATCAACCAATCGATTCTAAACGATGGTTACACCTCCCCTACTTAAAGAGGGATTTCTTAAATCACTCTATAAGCAATAGACTTAAGACGAAACGAAAACCCATAACCCAAAAAAAAAACTAAAACTAAACGAAAACTAAACCTATGGCTCTCGCGATCTCGCAATCAACGAGAACCCCTAACGAAACTAACGGAACGAAACGAAAACTAAACGACAAAAGAAGGGTAGCATATGTTTGGGTTCGACACAGATCACTCGATGCTGCACAATAGAAGAGGGCGCGCTGCGCTTCACGAGATCCGCGCATTGCGTTTTTCCCACAACTAATGCCCTCACCGAGCGATGGCACCTAGCCACAAACACTACAGAAATAAAAGATAAGGACAGACAAGATAGCAGAAGAAAGAAAAATGGAAATAAAAGAACCGTTGTTTAGTCGCCTCTTACGACAAGTGGTGTCCCCACTGTAGAGAAATATTCTTAGTCCGTCTCTACACGGAACCCAAAAAAAAAACGAAACTAACTAACCTAAATAAAAAAAACAAAAACAAAAGAAAAATACTCAAACGGTACAACCTAAAACTATTTATCCCCAGTCGGGTTTAATTTTAAGTCCTTGGCGTTCCATATGCCTTTTGATGCTCCCGTGTCATCAGACAACTCATAGGTCTGATACGAAACTTTCCGTTTCACGTAGAACGGACCGATAAACTTAGGTGCCAGTTTGGCCGAGAAATATCGAGATGCATCAGAAAGGACATAATTCTTCCGCCACACTGTGTCTCCCACCTCAAAAGGTGCTGGACGACGACGTAAATCGTAATAATGTTTAGCGCGGACATAAGCGGCATTCAAGCGATTCTTAATGTCGACGTAAACTTCTCTAAACGCTGGGCCTCTTTCGGCCAAAAAGGTACGATCAGCAAAAGATAGATCGTCGATAGTGTCGGAATCGGTAGTTTTTCCATGACGTGATCCGTCGAGACAGATTTCACGTCCAAAATTAGCGAAAAACGGCGTTAAGCCGGTGACTTCATGTACAGCGGTACGAATAGCACATGCTACTTTAGCAAGATACTTATCCCAATGTCGATGGTTGTCTTCGATATATGACGATAGCATTGTCTTCATGACTCGGTTGACTCTTTCAGTTGGATTCGCTTGTGGATGATAATTAGCGTTAAAAATAATTTTAGACTTATATGACGAAACCATTTTCGTAAATTCTGAACTACGAAACTGTGTGCCGTTATCACACAAAAGATATTGAGGAACTCCAAACATTAAAAATACATCTTCTTCAAGACGTTTAGTAACTGCTGCTGCAGTAGCGGAACGTAACGGGAAAAATAAAACAAATTTCGAAAAATAATCTGCAACCACAAGAATATACGAATAACCACTCTTAGATCGCGGTAATGGTCCAACAAGATCGGTAGAGATCAACTGCCAAGGTTTGTCCACAACAGGATGACGGGTCATAAGGCCAGCAGGACGTTTCTGTTCTGGCTTATGCGTGATACAAACTTTACAACCATTGATGTAACGAATGACGTCAGCCTTCATCTTAGGCCAGTAATAAAGCGGAACAATTCGTTCGAGAGTCTTAAAAATACCAAGGTGTCCAGCGGTAGGCTCATCGTGAAACTTAGACAATATTTCAAGTCGTTTAGATTTAGGCACAACTTCTCTCCAATTGTCATTCTCAGAACGAAGATCGGGATAGTCTACGGTAACATGCTTAAATAGCTTTCCGTTACTAATTTTCCACTGTGGAAAAGCGTTAGGTTTTGAACGTACACGTTCCATAAGTTTCGATAACCATTTGTCCGAAGACTTAGGTTCGGTAATGTCACAATCGGTAGTAATATTGTCGATAGCTGGTACTGAACGAGATAGTGCGTCAGGTACGACATGATCCTTTCCTTTACGATGAATGATCGTAAAATCAAATTGCTGCAGTCTAACAGCCCATCGTGCTAGACGACCGGTAGGTTCCTTTAAATTGTGTAACCAGACTAATGATGCGTGATCGGTAACTACAGTGAAAGTGGTTCCCTCAAGATAGGGGCGTAATTTTTCAATAGACCAAAGGACAGCCAAACATTCCTTTTCGGTAGTTGAATACTTGCGTTCACACTTTGTGAGCGACCTACTATTGTAACAAATGACACGTTCTTCACCGTCGATAAACTGTGTGAGAACTGAACCGAGACCAAAATCAGAAGCGTCAGTTTGAACTGTAAACGGAACATTGAAATCAGGGCAAGACAAAATAGGTGCGGAAACTAAACAATTCTTAATAATCTGAAAGGCTTCATCACAATCACTAGTCCAATTAAAGCTGGAATTCTTCTTTAACAGAGACGTCAATGGAGCGATAATTGTCGAAAAATTTGGTACAAAACGGCGATACCACGAGGCCATGCCTATAATTCTTCTAACTTCAGCGACACCAGTGGGGACTGGAATACGCAAAATTGCATCGACCTTTTCCGGGTCAACCGACAAACCAGTAGAATTGACTATAAAACCAAGATACTTAAGTTCAGGTTTACAAAAATGACATTTGTCTTTACTTAGCATCAAATTAGCCTCTCTAAGGCGACGAAGAACTTCAGTTAATACTTCCATGTGTTTCTCGAAGGAAGGAGCGCAAATAATGACGTCATCTAAATAAACAAAAACGTAAGGCTCTAATTCGGGACCTAAAACTCGATCAATCAACCTCTGCCAAGAAGCTGGTGCGTTAGCTAAACCAAACGGTAAGCGCGTGAATTGGAATAACCCACGGTTCGGAACTGTAAAAGCGGTATACTGCTTAGACTCTTCGCTTAAAGGAATCTGCCAATAAGCGGACTTAATATCGAGAGATGAAATGAACTTAGCGTCACGAAGACGATCCAAAATAGACGAAACGTAAGGTAAAGGATAAGCGTCCTTTTCGGTAACTTTGTTGACTTTTCTAAAGTCCACGCAAAAGCGATAAGAGTTGTCCTTCTTCTTCACCAATAAGATCGGGCTTGACCAAGCGCTGTTTGATTTTTCTACAACGCCTAACTTCAACATTTTCTCTAACTCCAGATCGATTTGTTTCTGGATAAACGGCGAAACTCGGTAATACCGTTGCTTAATTGGTTCGGAAGTAGTCTTGATCTGATGTTCGATCAAGTTGGTGCATCCAAAATTTTTATTCGAAGAAGAAAAATGATTACTAACTAAATTGTCTAACTGATTGAGCTGTTCTGAGGAAAGATCGAGACGAGACTGAATAACGGAATCTTTATCCTCCAATTGTGAAATGGTGTCCATATTTTCGAAACGCCATTCACCTTTTCTAAGATCAGGAACGATACCTGCTTGTTTCCAAAAATCAACGCCTAAAATTAAATTATGCGGAACGTCAGGAACAACTAAAACTTCCAAAACAACAATTTTTCCTTTAATTTCGATTGGGACGAGAAGTGAACCTAAACTTTGTACTGATTTACCATTAGCGACAATACAATTAATTTTAACTGACTTATTTAACTTCAAACCTAATTGACTAAAAATCTCCCAACCCTTAGAACCAACAATAGTGCGAGAAGCGCCACTATCTAATAAACTTAAAATTTCGTGACCAAAAACTTTAACGTAGACAAAAGGTCTTTCGTCAGACTCAGCAGACTCTAAAACATAATCTAAAACGACTTTATTCTTATCAAAACTCTTTTTCTTCGAAGAATGTAAACTATTAAAGTAGACAGCCGATTTAACTTTAACCTCTGACGTCACTAAACGGCTTCTTAGTACGTCCTTTACTCGTTTCCCGAACACTTAGAACAAGTGCGGACCGTAACGTTAGGCTTTCCACAACGATAACAAAATAAACCTTTCTTAGGTTCTTTGCAAGAAGCAGCTCGATGGTTAGGCTTCCTACAATTCCAACACAATTGCGGACTACTTCGATTAGAAGAAGCAGGCGCATTAACGATAGCTAACCTTCGCGAAGAAGGTGCGATATTCGAAGACGGTAATCGTAAATGTTGTCTAACAGGTGGTGTAGATTTTTCACCACTACTAACGTTATTTGAAGAACGAGAAACTGCAATGTCCTTAACTTGAGATGTTACGTAAGCGAGATCAGGCTCCATGTCCTGCTTTCTACGAGATGGAGGCGTGTAAGCTTCAATAGCTTGCATGCGGTCCTCGATAATACGACCAAATTTAATTAATTCTTCAATTGAAGTAACCGACGACAAACCAAGCTGAGTTTGATAAACGGGAGAAATATTTCTTAATAAAATCTTTAACTGTTTTTCTTCAGAAAAAGGCTCATCGAGACGTGAAAACATGTTGCGAATAATAGCAACGTAAATACCCATTGGTTCATCATTAGCTTGAGTACGACGCTTAATTTCTTCAATAAGTCGTTCGTCATAATCGGTAGGTTGGAATTGTTCACGCAAAAACTTAACTAAATCTTCCCAAGAATTAACTGAACTACGAATGGATCTAACAAAAATCAATGCATGACCTGTAAAAAGATCAGTACACTCCAAAAATAACTGATGGCTTGAAACGTTACGCGATAATTGAAGTTCGGCAACTCGTTCTAAGAATGCATTCAATGAAATTGACTTTGCGTCACCAGAAAACTTTAAGTTCCATTTTGAAACTGAAACACTTTTAACATGACTAATAAAATTTGGACTAACAGCAGAAGACGTCGGTAAAACGGTATCAACTACAGAAGGTTGAACGACAGGTTCGATGACTTCATCGGCGGAAGTAGACGGATTTGAAACAACAATTTGTTTATCCAAAAGTTCATACTGCGAAATTAAAACAACTAAATCTTTTAAAAACTCATCTTTAACTTGAGAATCGTCACCTTGAATAGGAATTGAATTGCAAATACGGTTTAACAAATATTTAATTTTGGTTTCAATGGTAGAAGAAATTTTTGTAGTCGGAGTAATTTTCAATGAATCTATTAACTTTCTAAGCTCATCGATACCTTCACGAATCGCTAATTTATCTGCATTAAAATCGAAAGGATACACGGGACGAGATAATTTTCCGGTGGCTTCTTCAATAAGAAAATTCTTCAGTAAACCTCGCAATACGACAACACCTAAAGATGCATCACCACCTCTAATCAAAATTTCATAACGTAATTCGTTATGCGATAAACGATCAACAATCAATTTGTAACCCATTTTAAAATGTAATTACAAAACGGTAAAATCTTCCAAAAATCACGAAACTTAACAGGCAAACTAAAATTCGAAAAAGGCCACACGCTGGAGACGCCAAATATTTATGTTACATTCCAAAATTAACACAAAGGCACTGCCTGCAATGTAGTAACATAAACGGGGGGTTGTGCCACTAGCTCAATGGAGAAGGGTGGGTTTTATTTAAAATTCCGTGAAAAATTGGAAACGCGATCGTCGTAAAAATGGAACTAGAACGGTAAAATCGTCAAATAATCGATAAGGGCGCCAATCAAGGATTTCTATAAGGGGAAGCTTTCAAACCCTTGATTACCTGAAAGCTCATCCGGCTGGTTATAACCCCAGAACTTACCTTGGGTTATAACAATTCTGAAAAACACTTAAACAAAAATTTACGTATGCGGCGGCTAAATGAATAAAAGCTCTTTACATTTAACAATTTAACATTTATTGATTGAAAATTTAAAACCAAGACAAAATAAAATAACAAGTACTAAATGATATCAAAAAAATTTGAATAAAAGAAAGGAAATAATCTTAAGCAAACAAAAATGAATAATTTACACACAAAACATTACATTAAAATTTATAAAAAGAAATGCTACTACAATAGCGTTAATTCGACGTCAAATATAATTAAATCTCAAGATCTTGGCCGCATATTTATAACAAACAAATTATATAACACAAAAAAAAAAAACAATACCGTTTATAACATAAATATGTCCGAACTTTAATTCGAACTAAACAAAATATAGTTTATAAGTCGTTACATTATCATATATTCGAAATACGAATCACTTCTCAACGCACAAAACAAAGTTAATTGATTTTAATTTTTGCGCAAACACTATACGTGTTCATTAAAATAATTAAATTCAACGTTAGTCGTAATTTCAATTGACTTAAAAAAATTGAAAGCTTTACTGCATTTTTAATCGCGGGACACTGCACGATCAAACAACAAAATCGATAAATACCTTAATTCTTAATTGGTGACACCGGCTGAACTTTGGTTCCCAGTGGATTTGAAAGCTAACACCTTGGATGGACTTTAGCTGCTTCCCAAACAATAGGTTACCAGTGGAAGATTTATTAATCCGCCCCAAAGGCGAAAGATATGAGATTGCGAAACAAACTCACGCACAAATTCACGTAACGAAACATACGATATTAATTTAGGTAAAACAGTGATCTTAATTAACCGTAATTACGAAAAAGGAAAGTTTGATTTTCCACTTAAATTCACTGCACCCTCTTCTTTTACTTCCACGGTAATTATTAGAACAGGTGAATTATCACCTTCGTTAACTACATTTTTCCGGCCGTCAACCAACTAACTTCCCACTACCACATTTTCCAAAAACACATCTATATATCAACTTTCGTCGACTGCCCTTTCCACAAAGGCTGCGTTCGAAACTTCAAACACCAAAATTCTCTCGCGCAAAGGTGCAATAAAGAGGCAAACAAACATATTACGTCATATTTATATAATTAGGACACAGCGTTTCGCTTGTACGTGAAACTGTCAATTTGACAAGATATTATATTACAAGAATTTAAACTGCCTAATAAATTAAGATAACGACTTAATTTTTCCACGTAATCTAAACGTTTGACATAAAGAAATTCAAGTACGAATGTACTCGAACAAAGAACTCATAAACCAACTTAAAATAAACAAACGGTGAAAATAGATTTAATTACGATTATATCTCAGAAGGAAAACATAAATCACAACTGGAATTTTTCAACAATCCAAGTGAAACATTTAATCAGCAAAATCGCGAAATCAGATGGTTTACCGCGTAACAAAATACAAAACTTTATCAACAATTACATTGTAACTTCGAATTTAAAATCGTAAAATAACTTATTAAACTCAATCTAAAATTCACATTAAACCAAATTCAAAATACATTAAATGAAAATCGTCAATCCAAATACTGTGTCCGTTATCAAACATTACTCAATCAACCAATCGATTCTAAACGATGGTTACACACAAAAAAGGAAAAACTGATATGATTAAAAATATTATTTGTCATTAATGGGTACTTTATATGTATTATTAATTGTTAATGTTGATATTGTTTATAATGTGAGGGTTTTGGACATTAACATTTTTCTGTAAATTTTTTTGCGCAATGCATTTGACGCACTGCACATCCGTTATGAGCACCCTTCTTAAGTCATACGCCATCTTTGGTGCGGTCTTTGCCGCATTGGGACGTTTTCGTCCTGCATAAACTGCAGTAAATGTCCACCTATTAAATTTGAACTATGGTTTCTACCTTTTTTGGTTATGCAGCGACAATTTGTCTTTAGTCGTCATTACGAAATATGCGTTTGTTATTGTGTGAAAAACCTTTAATTTGGAAGGGGTAAGTTGTTTTTGCTTTGTTGTTACGCGTTATGTAACCTTGGTATTAGTGTTTTATATGTTTTCTATGTTCGATGTTTTTTTAACTACGTACGAAATTGGCACGACTTTGGTTTTCTGATTTATCCGATATTTATTGGTTTAAAACGTGTAATTTCGTTTATATTTACGTAAATTTGGTTTGGATACGTACGCCCTTTACGTTTTTTTACGATATTGATTTTTGAAATGCCATACTACGATATGATTTACGCAGCATAGTAGTCACAACGTCGCTTTTCCGAAAAATTTCTGTTACGAATTACGATTTTTATGGTTTAAATTCGATAATTATTCATGTGTTTCGTCCTAAGTAATTTAATCTGAATTGAAGTGAATTCAAAATTATCATAGGTAACGTGTGTTTTACGATGTTCTGGTTAATGGATCTGTACAAATATTAGGTCAATCAGAATAATTACAAAAAATTATGAAGTATAGATATGCATTTCAGAGATTACGCAATGTTACGTCATCGCATGAATCACACCTAAATCGACTCGCCAAACTTAAAGTTGTAATCAGGTAACTTAACCTTCTGTGTTAGTCAAGATTTAATTAGATTTTTTTATTATGTCAATGTGTTAATCTTTTGGGTTTCAATATTGAACCTTTGTCAGTATAAAAAATATTGTGGTGTCCAAATTATTATTTCGAATTTTCAAATTAAAATTGTAAATTTAAGTGTACGATTAGAATACCCCGACCTTGATTATAATTTGTAAAATTGTCTTATTGCTCTATATTTGATATTTTGGTGCTTATATTTTAATAAACTTATTCATATTAGCAGGGTGCCTTATTTGAATTATTATGTTAAATTTAGTTATTTGAATATGAGTGTTTAAATTTTTTGTTAGTTACAAACTTGGCACCCATTGTGAGGAGCTTGTTGCTGCTACCAACATTTTTTTTATTTGTTATAATAGAAATGATTAATAACTTTTAAGTAAATAGTAGTAGCACTATCTTTACGGAATGAAACGGAAAGTTCTTGTTTTTAGGGCAAAACTAATAATTTTCTGTGAATATTTTTACGTGATAATTAACTTCATAGTGTTGTAGACCAATGAAACATTAAGAACAGTGTCATATGCACCAATCACAAGTTAGAAATGATTTCTTCAACTGAAAAGAATGTATGCTACTTTTCTTGCCGCTGTCTCATTGTTTTAGCATTATTTTAGCAACCATTAATATTTAAAAAAACCAAACGTCATTTTGACAAAAGTAAAAATGTCGCGCTTCGGCAACATTCCTGACGCTTCCGTTAATGAAAACATTCAAAATTCGATTCCGAGAAAGACAACTCAGTGTAGAGAAAGTGTGTGGAATCAATTTACAGAATTTTGCCAACAACGCAAACAAGAATTAAACGAATTTTTGTTCACTGATATTATTGCAAGTATTTTAAAAGATTATGCATTTAATATGCGGAAACGTAATGGAGAAGATTATAAGGAATCTTGTGTCAAAACGATATGGAATACAATCGCCAAGTTAGTGCAAGACTTGTATTTTAACAATTATAATAGAAGAATTAACCCATTTTAGGATATAGTCTTCAAAGCTGCACGAGAAGCGAAGAACACCAAACGCAAGCAGCTGCAATAAATTCCGGAGAAACGGAAAGTAAGCTCTGAAGCATTCTCTCTTGATGAGATTGACAAGATTATAAACAGTTTTGACGAAGATATTCCAGAAAGTCTTCAGAAAAAGTTTTTCTACATTGTTTCTTTTGAATTACCGCGTCATCCAGTGCAAAACGATACGTGTTAACATTCATTGATGATTTTTCGCGTTATACGATTATTTACTTGCTTAAAGAAAAATCGGAAAATAAAATTAAGGATTACGTTGAAATGGTAAAGAATTAGTCTTCAAGAAAACTTAAAGTAATAAGGTCAGATCGAGGAGGAGAATATACAGGACATAAAGTAGTTGAGTACCTAAAAATAAAGGGATAGAAATTCAGTACACAGCCATACACGGCACAGCAAAATGATGTTGCTGAAAGGAAAAATCGTACTTTGTTTGAAATGGTAAGATGTATGTTGGTGGATGCAGATTTGTCACATGTTTTTTGGTCTGAAGCTGTAAATACGGCAAATTATCATTTGAACTGTTTACCAACAAAAATAACACCTTAGCAAATTTGGAATATAACAAAAGCGAGTGCAAATCATCAACGTTTTGTGTATATTCCAATGAAAAACCGTCGCAAATTGAATAGTACGGCTAGAGAAATGACATTTGTCGGTTTTGATGGAAACTCAAAGGCATACAAGTGTTACGATGCAATATAAAATAAATTAGTAATAAGCAAGTTCATCAATAGATATAAATGAAGATAAACCTAGTTTAGGGGGTGAAGAAGAAATCATTGTTGACTATTATGCATCAGAAAGAAACACTGATCCGGATGAGATTAGGGATAAAAATCACAAAAACGATGTTCAAAAGGAGCCAATGATACAATTAAGAAAAATTTCTCAGCGAACGAATAAGGGTGTTCCACCACGCAGATTGACCTACGACGCAATGAAAGTTTTTGATGATAATGAAGACCCAAAAACATTATCAGAAGCTTTGTCAAGTGAAAATAAGGTGGAATGGATTAAAGCAATGAAGAATAAAACTGTGTCATTAAGAAAAAATAAAACATGGATATCGTGCGAGTTACCTGAGAATCGAACAGCGATCGGGAGCAAGTGGGTTTATAAAACAAAAACAGATGCTCACTAGATTCAAGGCAAGATTAGTAGCACAGGGTTTTTGCAAAAATATGGTATGGATTATGATGAAGTTTTTGCACCAAGGTAAGCAACGTTTAGAACTTTATTGGCAATCGCTTCAAAAAAAAAATATGTTGATTTACATTTTTACAGCGTTTTTAAAAAACTGGAGAAAAAAATTTATATGACACAACCACTAGGATTTATTGAAGATGAAAAAGAAATGCAAATTATTGAAAAGTTTATATGGCTTAAAACAGGCAGCCAAATTGTGGTATAAGGAACTAAATAATTTGTTAATTAAAGCTGGTTTCTTACAAAGCGAAGCTGATACATATCTGTATGCAAAAAGGGATGGCAATGAATGGTGTTTTCTGATTGTTTATGTAGATGATATGATCGTTGCTTCCAGATCACGAGAAGTGATTGCTCATATGAAAAATGATATAGGACTTGTGTTAGAGATACAGTACTTAGGTGATGTAAAACTTTATCTTGGCACTGAAATCATTAGAGATGCTCGAGGAACGTTATCAGTTAAGTCAAACAAAGTACATAAAGAAGATAAAAATGTTTGGTCTTCAAGATGCAAAACTGTCGAAGGTTCCAATAAATTGAGTATTGAGTATTTCAAGACAAGTTCAACTTCTAATAGCGACTTGTTGTTATCAAATAAGGAATATCAACAATTACTTGGATGTCTGTTTTACATAGCAGTTAACACGAGACCAGATATATCGGTGAGTGTTTTAATTTTGACTCAAAAAGTTAGTGTTCCGAATCAAACAGACTGGAATGAATTGAAACGAATTGTTAGGTATTTAAAGGGAACGTCAAAATTGAAATTAAGACTTGGAAATTACGACAATAAAAATAATGAAGTATTGTGTGGATATGGGGATGCTAATTGGACAGAGACTAGAATTGATCGAAAATCCAACAGCGGCTACATTTTTTTTATCAACGGGGGTGCTGTAAGTTGGGGATGTCGTCAGCAAATGGTCGTGGCATTATAGACGACGGAAGCCGAATTTATTGCTTTATCAGAAGCTTGTCAAGAAGGAATATGGTCGAGAAGACTGTTAAATGACTTAAAACAGTACGTAAGGGAACCAATAAAAATTGATGAGGATAATCAAAGTTGTTTGAAGTTTATTCAGATGCACGGTGTACCCAACCGTAGCAAACATATCGGTACAAAGTACAAGTTCATGCAGAATTGTGTAGAACAGAAGATTATATTCTGCGAATACTGTCCAACAGATGACATGCTGGCAGATATGCTGACGAAGCCAATGACTTAAAAACAATTGCGTGAGCTTTGAAAGAAGACAGGTTTAACTTAAAAAAAATGAGGAGTGTTGTACTAGACAGTTTAAGTTGGTAGTTACAAAAGTTGTTGGGTATATTACAGTCGTCTAATGTATTTTGTATTTTTTCTTAAAAGTATTTTGGTGTTAATAAACGTCTTATTATAATTCTGTACATTTCCACGCTAGAGTTAATTAAATTGTCATACTATAGTTTTACAACAGCAGATTAGCTGGAATTTTTTCCTTCTATACGAAAGGATTATTGGGTCGGTAACTTAAGTATCTATTACCAGGAGGCGAACCTTTCGATTTGTGTACACTGTTCGCACAAACATAATAAACACCGTTTTGGTTTTATAAGATAATACTATACTCATTATACAAAGAGAAATTATGAAAAAATAAAAGAAAAAAGTTTTAAAAACAATTATAGAGATCTACAAAAAATGTTGATAAGACTAGTTCGATAAACGGTAACAATAATCCGTTTACTTAAAAATATTTGACCATTGCAGTATGTATTTACCAATTGCATTCATAATTAAATGTTTAAATATGACACGTTTTTATTGTTTTTTTTTTGTAGTAAATACTACTATTGAAATAGTCTTTGTACCGATGAAAAACTATTTTCATTAATGTAATAATTCTCTCTAAATTTTTTGATGTTTTAAGACATAATTGATAAAAACATGTACATAATAAAAAACCTATTATTTTTAACAGGGAGTTTTTTTCAAAGCGTGTTAGCATTAATATTTTTTGTTTCTAAATTAAATTTTAATTTGCGTTATGGATTTATTTATGGTATTAAAAATACAAATACAAAAAAAGATGTAGTTTGTTTTTTAAATCTAAATTATGCGCTACAATGTTTGTGTTTATAAAACTACAGCAAAAAAAATTAATTAAGTTTTTTTGTTACCAAAACTTTTTTTTAAATATAAAACGTTTTTACAATATAAATGCTGTTTACGTAAAAGTAATATATGAGTAGTGATTGTTAAGGGCATAAATATTGGTTATAGTATATTAAATACGCAATAACAGGTACATTAGAATTTTACGAATGGCCATTTTTAAAGTTCCCTTCTCGTTTCCACTAATTTTTATATATAAAAGTATGATAAGGACATAAAGATCTAATAGCATTACTATATTTGAATATATTATCTCGGCCAGACTGCATTAACCTACTTCTCTTGAATAAAATGCTTTCTAAATTACTGGTAGTTGGAAACGATTTCGCGTTGAAATTCGTAACTTTGTCGAATGTGTCTCATCATCATGATTTATAATCTCGATTTTCAGCATCGAGTGAAATGTGACATAAGCGATTTACTCAAGAGTAATATTGATTTCTTATATTGTATGTTTTTGTCTGATAATCTAAATGGTATTGAATCTCAACATTATATGTTAAATGTGATACCATTTAATACATATATGTTTCTACTACATATTTTATTAGAATTTTTAGTAAAATATTAATGTAAAAGTTATAATAAAAAAATATATAAATTAAAACTAAAGAATATTATATAAACCAAACGCACGCGTTAGTGTTTTTGTTTAATTCATTTTTTATGATACATACTGTAAAACTGCTCAAATTTTCAAAATTATTTTAAACATTTATTTTATATCAAGATTCTATAGCATAACAGTTTTCTGTTTAATACTTTTATGTAGGTCATGTGTTAACTGTTTAGTTTTTTTTTAATTTAAGTTAAGTTAAGTGACTAATTTCAAATTTTAGCACTTTGATGCCATCTACACTGTTTTATTAAATCTATTTATTTACTTACGTTGTCATGATTTTCTGTTTTGTTTATGATAGTTTTAGTTGTCATATATAAATAATTAAAAAAGAAAAGATGACATATTTTTTTTGTAATTGTGATTAAAAATAAACTAACAAATATTAAACTGAATTTAATATTTATCAGGTTATGGGTCCAGAACGCTGTAAAAATTAAATTAAAAAAAATATATGTCTTTGTCATCAAGTATAAAAATATATGTCTTTGGTCCGGTTTCACCAACTAAAATTTAACTGTAGATTAACTAACCTACGATTAAATTTAAAATCCTGTCATATCATTGGTTAGTGGTTTTAAGCTAAAAAATAGCACATAGGGATATGTAAATGGCAAGAAACCAAAACCCGAGTTAGTTGAAAATGATAATGCGTCAGTTCAGAGTGTCAGAAAATGGGAAGAAGAAGATGCTAAAGCTAAATTAGACTTAATAATTGCTATTGATCCGAGTTTATTACGAATGGTGAAAGGTTTAAACACTTCAAAACAAATTTGGGACAAGTTAAAGTCCGAGTATGCCTCTACGGGACCGGTAAAACGAGCAAGTTTACTCAAACGAGTAACATCTTATAAGATATCAGAAAACAGTGATTTTCGTACTCAACTGATGGAATTTTTTGACACAATAGCAAAATTTTCAGCCATGGGTGTCGAAATGCATGATGATTTACAATCAATATTACTTCTTAATGCATTGCCATCAAGATTTGAAATGTGTAGATGTGTTATAGAGTCTCAAAATGAACTGCCTAAGCCAGATATACTTCGAGAAAAAGTTATTGAAAAGTATGATGCTCAAAGTCAACGTGATACGAAAAATGCAGAGGTTACGTTAGTTAAAACTTTTAAACAGTATCAAAGTAGTGGAAGTCAAGGAAGTAAAAGTCAAATAAGTGGTTATCAAAGAGGTGGATATCAAGGAAGTGAATATCAAGGCAGTGGATATCAAGGCAGTGGATATCAAGGTAGTGGATATCAAGAAAGTCTACGCAAAAACAATGGTAATTTTAGTAAGCTATTCAAGTATAATTGTTTCATCTGTAATAAAGTTGGACACAAAGCAGCTGATTGCCCAGATAAAGTAAATAATAATAAACAAGAATATTTTATCAAAATTTGAGGTTCAAGTCGAAGATGCATTTCAAGTAACGGAAGAAGCTCGTCATACGAAGCAAGTATCAAGTTATAATCAATGGTGTTTAGATAGTGGATGCACATTTCATATGTGTAATAATGAAGCAGCATTCATTAATATGACGTCAACGAATGGAAATGGTTTATTAGTCAGTGATGTACAAACTAAAATTGTAGCAAAAGGAACTGCTCGTGTTTTTACTACAGATGGAAAAACAAACAGGTCGGTAAAACTTAATAATAGTAAAAGAATTAAGAACTAATATGTTATCTGTTGCGAGAATTACAGACCACGAAAATACTGTCAGGTTTTCTAAAACCGGAGCAACTATTTTTGGAAAAGACGGTGAAATAAAATTGGTTGCGCAAAGAGTTGGAAATTTATATTATCTTTGTGGCAGTGAAGAGTAAGCAAATGCGGCAGTAAATAATTCAGCAAGTTAAAAGTTATGGCATCATCGTCTAGGTCATTCGAATAGGGAAGATTTGTTAGAAATTTCAAGAAAAGTTGAATTTAAGATTAATGAAGAAAAGAAATTGGAACCGTGTGATATTTGTTTACAAGGAAAAATGACTGCATTACCGTTTCCTAAGAAGTCTAAAAAATGCACAAATAAATTAGAATTGATACACACTGATGTTTGGGGACCGTCAAGAGTAGAATCATTGGGGTGCTCGGTATTTTGTAACATTTATTGATGATAGCACACGATGGTGTGAAGTTCGATTTTTACATGACAAAAGTGTTGTTTTTTAAGCTTTCAAAGAATATAAAGCACGTGTTGAAACCCAGACAAATTGTAAAAATAAATGTTTGATGTCCGATAGTGGAACAGAATATTGTAATAAAGAGTTTGACGAATTTTTGAAAAAAAATGGTATATCTCGACGTCTAACTGTTCCCTATACACCACAGCAAAACGGAGTAGCAGAGCGGAAAAACAGGACATTGATTGAAATGGCACGATGTCTTTTAATCCAATCCGGATTAAGTCATGGATTCTGGGCTGAAGCGGTGGCTACTTCAAATTATTTAAGAAATAGGTGTCCAACATCGAGCTTAGATAATCATTCTCCATTTGAAATCTGGAACAAAGAAGTACCTGATTTGAGCAACGGCCAAATAATAGAAATGTTGTCATTTGTAAAATTGTTCTAAGGAACAAATTCAAACCTGATGGAACACTTGAACGGAGGAAAGCTCGAGTTGTTGCTCGTGGATTTACACAACGACAAGGAATAGATTTTACTGATACTTTTGCACCTGTAGTTAGGTTGGTCTCTATCAGACTTTTAATGGCATTGGCTGTGCGAGAAAATTTGCCAGTTTTCCAAATGGATGTTGTATCAGCTTTTTTAAATGGATAGCTGGAAGAATAGATATTTATGGAAGTGCCAGGGTATATTAAAGAAGCGTTAAAAGAAATTATTAAAAAAGATGGCAAAAATAGTAATTTAGGAAAAAATGGTTATAAGATGTTTCAAACATTATCCCAAAATAACAAGGTTTGCAAACTTAAAAAAGGATTGTATGGTTTACGACAAGCTGGTCATCAATGGAATAAAATATTGAATGAAGAATTAGAAAATCTTGGATTAACTACAGCAGCTAGTGATACCTGTTTTTATTACAACATGAGTGAGGATCAATTTACAATTTTGGTCGTATATGTCGACGATATCTTATATATATATCAAGAAATAAGCAAGAAGCACTTTGATGCCATCTACACTGTTTTATTAAAACTATTTATTTACTTACGTTGTTATGATTTTCTGCTTTGTTTATAATTGGTTTCTTAACCCGCTATTAGACAGGTCAAAAATAGTTACGAGTTGTGACACGTGGGGTGTAGCAAACCCCAAATTGATTCACTCAGCTATGCCCTCCTGATATCAATTTTGGAAACATTTTAATGCTGTGGTCTTCTTCTGGGCCGTTTTAGCAGGTAATACTAAAATTTCCGTATAAAATTATTATTTTTTGTTTTTATTGGATATTGCACGAAAGTGGGTTCTTTTAGAGTAAAAAATGAGATTTTTTTAAATTTATTTGCTGAAAATGTTTTAATAAAGATACAAAACAAATCGAAACAGAGTATAATAAATAAAACTACAGGCTTTCAAACAAAAAAAGCCGAATAAAATTCTCGCTAGTAACAAAAAAGTTATTGTGTATTCAATTAGTACAATTTTTGTAATAGATGACTGCATGCTTGAAGCGTAAAAACACGGAACACACTTCACAAACATATCTAGTTTTTTTGTCACGTGAACCTGGGCATTCAGAGCATCTTTCCTGTTGATTAGGTTTTCTCTTTCTGGTAGGTGGCTTCGGATTTTCCCCCAAAATTTTTCTGATATTGCCGCGTAAATCCAGAGCAATCTTGGGGTTACACAGCCTTTGTCCATACCTAATGTTTTAAAAAAAAATTCTTCTTGGGATCTTCAGTCCATTGTTATTCTCCCTGTGTATAATTATGCTGTTAATCCCCGCAGTATTTAGTAAAGAAAAAAAAAATGTTAATGGCCATCTGCGGCTATTGCAATTGCTTGTTTGGAATATACTGCCAGAAGGAGCACCTACCGCGAAATGATTCTAATTTTTCGTCAATTGTTAAATACTCAGAAGGTGAATAAGCAGCCTGACAAATCTTTCAAAAAAGGCTCTTATATGAGCCAGCTTATCAATTTTGACTCGCGCTTGCCGATTGGCTTTATTGTCAAAACGGAGGCAAGATACCAAAAATGAGAATCGTCGCTGGCTCATCGTACATCTAAACACGTCCACGCCTGTCCCGTCAGTGACCCAAAAATCAGACAAATTCCGATGATTATTTCAGATAGTTCCTGCTAAATAAAAAAGTCCAAAAACAGCTTTTATTTCTGTTATGCATGTCTCTCAGGCCTTCCAATTTTCAGATTTTTCTGAAATTCTTTGATTAGTGTGGTCAACTATATCAGCAACAATCATTTCATCAAAAAAGAGAAAAAAACGTTGAAGCGGAGTTTTGGCATTTCTTCCATATGGTTTAACTCCTGGCAGGTGGATGATAATGTTTTCGGACTTGGTTCTTACATTTCGTCGACCTCCTGCAGGTTTTCTTCTTCAGCATCCTGTTCAAGTCAAAATAATCACTACACACGCTGACATTGTCTATTTCGTCGTCTTCTTCGGAATCGTCCTCATCAATAAAGTTTTCGTCATTTTCTTCATCATGCCATAGACTTTGGAGACGTCTCTTCCTCGTAATCTCCCATCAGTACACGAACAAGCGATAATTCGCAAATATTAACCATAGTTAATAAAATAAAGATAATAAAGAAACGATGTCACAAAAACAAAAAAAAATCTGTTTTCAAAAAAGTTCCAAGTTTAGACAGGTTGGGTGTGAGAAACCCCAAGCAACGTTTAAACGCTCTTATTCGCACTGTGTTTATGCTGGAATTATGGTTTCAACAACCACATTTACAGGAATACTTAATTTAAAAGTACTGAGGCGCTAGCGTTGTTTGGCGGTCAATTTGAATATTTTTTCTGCGTTATGTCTAATGCCGGGTTAATAATTTTTCTATGTTTACGTCCGTCTTCATTATCTAATTTGCAAGTGTAGTTTAAAAACGAATCGGTATTTTTCACTTATCGTGGAAGTGCCACGAGGCAGCGGCGTGACGATTGGTAATTGTGCCACTAAAACAATAACGAAACGCAAGGGCGGTGATAGATAGTGCCAGTTACAATCTAAGCTAAGCTAACGTCTAACTTGCAAAATGTGTTGTTGAGCACAGTTCAAACGGTTTAAAACGCAAAAAATAAAGAAGCTAAATCTTTTTGCTTGTAATTAGCTTTTACTAATTTTCCCGTTTTCTAATTTATTTTTTAAATTGAAGTAAACGAAACCAAATGTAGAAAATACTTGCTCTACCGAAGCGGATGCGTTTTGACACAAAGAAGTTTTAAAAGAAGTATTCTGTTGTGAAACCCACTACTCTAACGCAGTAACACTAAGAATGGCTTAGTTTTGGCTTCAAGTTTTATAATAAGTGATATGAGTTCACTATTTCTTGTATGACATTTAATGCACTAGTAAACGAATACACAAGAGATATGATAACAAATTTAAAACCCGGCACATCTAAACAGATGCACAAACATTATATTAAACAGAAAAAGAGTTAGTTAACTGACGGCCTGCCAGTAAGTATTGAGGTCCTGGCGACAAAAGTAACCCATCTATTAGTTAAATGGCCGGGACAAATAAACAAAAGCAATTTTGTTTGTTTAAATGTTTTTTACCGCTATTGACATTTTGTGCTTGTTATTTGTTTCCAAGTTAAGACGTTATTGACATTTTTTTAGATGGTAACCCATATTTTTTTCAACAAATTTTTAAAAAATTCAAAAATGTCAAAAAAGTGTAATCATTAATTTAAAAGTTTTTGAGATATTTGTTTCCAAAGTTTACAAAATGTAAGTAAAAGTTATCTGATAGATCAAACATTTTAGTGTTTTAATTTAGTTCACTGGATACCGTTCACTTAATACCAATCATTCTAAAAAGATTTAGAGCAAATTATTTAATTTCGAAAAATCAACAAAATTTATTAAAATTAATATCTACAATCGACGACTAACCTAATGGCAATAATAAGCAGTAATAAAAGCAGACATGTACAACAAAAAATCAACGTAAATGACCTCTAAGCATTTCTTGACAATATTTTATACGCCACTGATCGCCTGGAATTATCCGCATTTCGTTACGAATTCTGTACTCTAGTTTGTCGATAGTATTTGGTCTATTAAGATATATTTTGGTTTTTAAATGTCTGCATAAGAAGTAGTCGAGAGGAGTGAAATCAAGAGATCTTGGAGGGCATTCGATAGGTCCCCTACAACTTATCCATTGGTTAGCTTAATTTAAATACTCGCAAAATGGAATGGCGCATCATCAAGTTGCTACCATATCGCCTTATTGGACAGATTTAGTTCTTTTTTATTTAGGTAAAATACTGCAAGTTCAGGAACTATTTCGCCTCTTCAAAATTCAAGGTACCTTGTAGTTATTCAGATTATAGATTTAATTTAAGTCTAAATATAAGCAAATTATTATTAATTTTATATGTAATTTAAGCAACCCAACTTTCTCTTTAAATATTAATATATAGTAATAAATCACGCGCAGGTTAAAAATCTTATCTAGTTTTGGGAAATTTTTGAATTCTCACTTCCTCTTTAATTCTCGAGAAAGTCGGTGCGGAAGAGAATACTAAAGATTTGCGACAATTAAAGAGTATTCCGCAGAAATATTTAATCTCTCCTCCCAGTTTCCCATAACTGGTAAGATATATTCTTGCATGTGCGGCAATGAAAATCTTTATTTTAGGTTCTTACCGGAGATAACTGTGATAGCCAAATGTTATTTAAGTTAATCAAGATGGAAACAATCAATTAGAATATTTATTCCAATAAGGAAGAAAAACCCTGTTCTAGTCCGGGTAATAAAAAATAGGGAAAAAGTAGATGGCGCCCAATTTCAATTAAAAAAAATTAATTAAACCCACCCCAAATGTTCTACACTACACTACGAGCTGCCGCGCAGTGTGACGTAAATAGAAAGAAGAAACACACGTTACAACCTTTCATTTGTCAACGCGCCTCCAAAGGAAAATGGACCCAAGATACCGCGGAAAAGTTTGTCCCTTCTCCAATTCGTCAATCTATCCAAGTATAGAGGTTTTTATGACCTCGGATTCTTTAGGACGGATGGTGTTTTCAGGGAACCCTTTTGGTATAATTGCAAGAGCAATTCCCGTCAGAGTGTCCCTGAATGTATTTTTTTGGGTTCCTTCGACCCTCGACTTTGATTTACCGGTCGCTTTTGCTACAGCGGTGTGCTACTGCTAGAAAGGTTGCGTTTTTGCGCCCCTGTTCCGACAGTTGCGTGCACCGTCTGGTGTCGCTGTTGCGTTCCTGACGTGCCCGCCTTTGCTTCTTGTATAGGTGGGTTTCGCTCACGCGTCCCCGCCGTTGAAGTGGAACCGGTTGCCTGCGCTCCCGATTCTCTTTGTTTTTTAAGCTTTTGCCCTGCCGCCCCCAAAAGCTTTTTGGACTTTTCCGGTTCGCGCTCAACATCAGCCGTTATTTTTGTGTTCTGCTCAGAGTCCCCGTCTTTTTTTAAATTGAGGTTGTCTTCTCTTGGTCCGGACAATTACATCAAGACTTGGCCGCCGTGTTTGCTGATCAAAGTCAGCAGAGCAGCGACAGGCATCGTTATCCCGGTGTTGGCTCTTGCCACGACACTACAGCTTGAGCTGGGAAAGCTGGTTCCCGTGACAATAGTATTGGAGTAGATACGGATTTTAGGCCGCGACTCCAACACCTGCCAAGGTAAACATGGTTGTCCCGGGTCAGCTGATGAAGCTGCGTACCGTTACATCCTATTTACCCTCTCCTATCCACCAACTAGAGACGCGCCCGATAGGTAGCTCAACCCACGGGTATTTTGATGCATTAAAGTGATTTCAAATTAATGTGTTTGCACATTTGATGTTTATATGATCCAAACAACATAAATCTTGAAAAAAAGACTTTTTATTTTTTTTAAAAGCCTTTATAGTAAATTAGTATTTTTACTACAATAATTTTGTAAAAACAATAAATAGTTGTTTTAGTTTATTGTAAATTGTCTTAAAGTCTGCTATTATTATTTGCAAAATACACAATGTAAGTACAAAAATATGTTACACTGGTTCTCGTGTAACGAGAAAAAAATAGTACGAAGTATTAATCTTAAAATTAGAAATTGTAATACTTACAGTTCGGTTTTAGCCAGTAGGGGATTAGCTAATTCCGTACTTCTATTACCTAAAACGTAGTATTAAATCTAACACAAGACGTACATACGGCGTTACCATAAGTAAATGTCGTTTTCAAAGCATACAATCATTTCAGATAGCGAACGCGCAGCGTTTTCCGTCGACTTAGTATAGCAATTGTTGGTGGTTTTTTCTCCCAAAAGAAATCGCAACTTTAAAAGCTTCCAACCCCTTGACGGTGTGAATAGTTAAGTTATAATAACGTGACTTCACAGAATTTTTTACCCAATAATGCCATCTGTTTATCTTCACCAGTAAAGGAAACGTGTGGGAGGTATGGAAATCCGCTATAGACAATTAGGAAAAAATCAATTTAAACCCCTATTACAAAAAAAATAGAGCTACTCACTCTAAATCGACTGTCGCTTAGATACAAACAAAAATAATTTGCATAATCGCGTGGAATCGCGTGAAATAACTTAATGCCGAAAGCCTTGTTGAACCTAGAAATACATTTAAACAAAGGTCGTCTGTATGCACCAAACATTACCGGAAAGTGAATAAATACGCTCTTATAAAAATTGTCAATCGCCGACGAAAGGTGGGCGTGTCGAGGACGATTTTTATACTAGAAAAATTTTAACCTACCAACTTTTTAACATAATAAATATTTACATAATAAACAAATTTAAAACTCTTTATTAGTATTTACTGTTTTTTTTTCTAACAGACGTTTAAATAGAGGTGTATTAATTTTTGGTTATTAGAATTAGAAACACCGTAATTGTTTGCATTCAAGTTGATTTTGTTTTAACTTGTTTTTTGTTTATTTAAGCTTTGTGTGTTTATCTTATAAATACAATGTAAAAACAACTTTACCAAAAGCTTTAACTTATTTTTTATTGATTTACTTAATTTTAAATTAGTGGTTGTATTAGTAGATTAAACAATGTAATAATTTCTGTAATACGCATAATATAGTTTTAATTTATAATTTAACATTTACATCAACTATTTAATAAATAGGTGAATTAAAACACTAGCCACGATTTTTTTGATAAATGAAACTAAAATAAATTCTACTTAAACCATAACGTCTACAAATGATAATAATACCTGAATATAATATTAGAAAACATTTTTATAATGGTAGAAAGGATATCTCTACAATTCCCTAAAACCAAGATTTTCACTTTTCTTTTCGTTATATAACTTTCTGCTTTTAAGTAAAGATAATAAAAGCAGCGATTACGTGAAGTGTTTCCTTCATTTTATTTTTATATGATCCCTCTGCTAACTCAATGGTAGCTCTAATTTCTAACTTTATATTGAACATGGTATGTAATCAGCAGGCAAGTATTTACCCAAGAAACTTCAAATCTTTCTTAATTTCTCAATGCAGTTTCTTAAAGTGATATGCTTTTCAAGATGAAACTTAATGAGCGCGCACCAAAGTAAGGAAATTTGAAGTGCGATTAAAATTGCATAATGCATTTGTTGTTTAAAGCATCTTTTAATTAAGTTGCATCAATTGAATTAAAACATTTACATAATCTCGTGTTTACAATGTTATATTTGCAGGTTTAGACGGTAAACCAACAATAAATAAAAAGTTTTTTATATAAATTTCTTTTAGTACCATAATATTTGTAAAAAACAAAACAATTTCAAATAATTTTTTTAAGAAGCATTTTTAATTCGCCCACAGGCACAGAATCTTACTTTATGTTTGTTAAACGCATTGATAAAAACATAAAATAAATAAAGTTTTATTTGATTTTTTACGTGCCAGTGGCTTTTAATGTAGTATTAATTTGATTTATTATCAAGTTGTATCGGTTTTGTAATAAGCAATAAATCGTTTTTTCATTGTTGGATTTTTATAGAGTTTTGTGTGGATATTGAAAAGTATAATAACTGTTGACTTGTTTTAAAGTAAATCAAATCCTAAATTAAAATTCATATCCCATATTTTTAAATAATTTGAAGTGAGGTGTAGTAATAGTAAAACATGAACGACGAAATTTTAACAAATTTTAGATCAAATTTACTGTCATACTTTCAAAAATGCTGTACTAATAAAATTTACAAAAGCTTGATTTGACCTTATAACTATACGATAATTAATTCCATCTAAGTACTATAAGAAGTTTAAACTGTGGTTAGATTATTTCTTCTTTTACAAACTCGTAAAACGTTTTTAAGAGGTAAAAGTTGTTACGGTTCCTCATTATGGTTTCTAATAGTGTTTCTATTTTATGTGAACGCTGTAACGCGTAAAAACATTTAAAAACTACTTAGATGAAAACAAAAGGGCTTGCGTGCAAATATAAAGTTTAATTTTATAATGAGATATATAAAATAGTAAAAAGCAGGTGTTTAGAGACTTGGCAAAGAAATTAATATGATCGTAAACAATGCGCACCTCTTAAAGTATATTAAGTATATATTACATTTCACATTGTAATTTTTATAAAAGTAATGTTTAAGAAACACTAAGGTCAGTCGTTTTGACACTAACATCTATTGTACATTAAAATAGTTTGTGAAAACAACTTAAATTTTTTTGGGAATTGTTTTTTATACATGAAGCTAATTATACAAAACGTTTTTTTACATTGTTTACCAGATATTAAACACATTAAATCTAAGAGAAACTTAATATTTCAAACTATATATTTTTTTGTATTAGAGCTTGAAATTATTACAGGTCGTGTAGTATGAAATGAGTAGATTGTTGAAAAGCCACAATCAATTGCGACTAACTTCATTCTTATACCACATTATTACATATCCTATTTTTGTTGGAAAAGTAAAGTAGTTTTTACAAGAGAAATAAAATTTTAAAATCTCATTAAAAGCTTAATACTATTTGGCAGGTCTCGCTGTGCTAAATCGCCAAAACGGTCAGAAACTATTACTGGCAGATACCGTTTAAATATATCGACCACTAAAAGAGAACAAATCGCAAAACACAGATTATAGCAACAAATATATTTTTAACAACGAAAGAAAGTTTAAAAAAAGAAACAACACAATTAAGAGTTTGTCGATAAATATCACAGTCAATAACGTTGATGCAAGCCTTGGAGGGTAAGCAACACTTTATACATAAAATTATTGTAAATGACAGTATAAATTAATAGATAATTAAAGAATTAAACTTTGATTCGATGCGAATTTAGTGAATTTGCAGCCAGAAGCAAATCGCACTTAGAATAAATTAAATCTGTAATTGTTCAAACGAATTTGCGTTTGTTAGTCGTGATATTTTATGTTCAAAAAATACACAAATTAATAAATTAACTTTAAGAAAAAAAAATTAGATATAAAATGATATCACAAATAAGTTAATTGTAAGTCAAACAATAAATCGTTGTAACCTTATGCGTTAAGTTTCCTAGTGATTTTCACTATTTCTATGTATACCTCCAAGTTTAGTAGACCGTCACAGTAAGTATGTCAACGATTTGACCCCAGATTTCTTTAAAAGATTGGTGTTAGTAACCAATTTCTCCCTTAGTACGTGCTCAAAGTTATTGATTCCAGAAAAATGTATTTAATTGACATGTATCAAACACGTGGCGTTAATTAAAGTTGCTATTATAATTACGCAAAAATCAAATATTGTCTTAAAAATAGGTGTTTGTGAATAAGGTCGCGAAATAAGTAATATTAAAGAACTTACAAATAATACGCACAGGCCCGAAATGGTGGCAGTCTTCTTGGTCAATCTGGCCAAATGACAAACGTGAAGCGAGTTCACCGAACTAATATTGCACTGTCGCGGAAACTCGTCAATACAGTAAAAGTTCCTTTTAAAATTACGATGCGTTCTATTCGGAAACTAGGAAACGAATGGAATGAAAATGTGGTGATAAGGATAACTTACAACAAAAGGATGAGAAAGTACAAGTTGACGTACTTCGCGTTAATTTACCGCCTACCAAATTAGAATAATTTCATGTAATGTAAAAAAAAAAGACTCAGAGGGATCTTCAGATATGGTGCAGAAAGGACGACTGTTAAGAACAGCTTCGTTTCTAGCGAATAAGGTAACGTATTCTTCGAATGTGGCCTAACATGCAATAAAGCAAAGCTTTGGAAGATTTGATAGCTGCTTCCCACAGACTTCTAAAATGTGGGCCATTAGAAGAGTAAACTGCCATTTTACTTGTGTAGATAAAAATCACAAATATCTGTGACATAAAGAACTAAAAACTTGTAAACTTCCACTATGTGCTTACAAGCTCTTATAAATGTTACGCCCATTATCAGAGTAAATAACTGAAGGTAAACCCCGTCTAGCTACAAGTGCAGCTAAAAAAGCATCAGTGCTCAACTCAGATACAAACTCAAGATAATCCCCTTTAGTTATAAAACAAATAAATAAACATAAGTAACCTTTAATGACCACTGGTCTACGTAAGCGGTTGAATCTTACTGCAAAAGGCCTGGCATAGTCTACACCTACTTGAGAAAAAGGGCGAAAGATAGAAACTCTAGAACCAGAAAGATCATCCATTGGAGGTTGGAAAGTAATACCACGAAATTTATAACAGGTAAAACATTCTCGTATGCATGTTCAAAGCAAACCACGAAGCGATAAAATCCAGAACTTTGTTCTAATAAGAGCTTGAACAGTGTTAGAACCAGAACGTAATGACAAATGATGATAATAAAAACATATTAATTTAGAGAGTTGAGCATTTTTGGGTAGCAACAACGGGTGCTTAGCTACTTCATGTAAAACGGGGTAACGTAATCTTCCGCCCGCCCTGAGGAAACAAAAAGAATCAATAAAAGGCGATAACGACGCTAGGTTGCGACTTAGGTTTGTTTTATTTTGGATTTGTTTTATTTCAGAATGAAAATAATAATTTTGAGTAATTTTTGTGAGTGATAATGTGGAACTTTCTAATTCTGCCACGGATAACGATCTAGAAATACGTACGCCATCTCGAAGTCTTAAATTGTGAATAAAACGTTTTATCCAAGCAAAAACACGACGTAATCTTAAAAAACTTGAGGTATTATTTATTTTGTCTAATAACGGATTTGAGGTTGTTTGCTTTGTAAGTAAACAATTGAAGTCTCGTTTCCTTTTAAAAAGCGAAGAAGAATGTTTATTGTGCATTTGAAAAGGAGGTGGCCATTATGAAACTTCTCTGTTCAAAAATGAGGGACCATTAAACCAAAATATTTTGATATCCGGACTAACAAATTGAGATACAGTTAATCCTCGTGAAGGAAGGTCAGCGGGATTGTTTTCTGATTTAATGTAAGACCAAACATAATTTGAAGTTTTTTCTGTTATCGTAACTATCTTGTAATAAATGTGGTAGAGTCATAATTCAAGATAAAGCTATCTCTGAATCTGAAAATAAATGAACAGACTCGATGGAAAATGGCAAAGAAACATTGACTACTGATTTGACTAAATTAGCTAATAACACTGCGGCGCTCAACTCCAAACGAGGAATAGAGATGATTTTGAGTGATGCCACTTTGGTTTTTGCCTATCAAAAATGAAAAAAAAAATTGAATTTGACTGGACGCATAAGTACAGAACAGCAGAATAACCCTTTTCTGAAGCATCACAAAATCCCGCAAGATAATTAGAGCTGGTTTCTGTGGAAGCACGCACCTAGAAATTTTAACGGTAGCAAGAAGAGAAATGTTTTCTGTAAACAATAGCCATTTTTTTCTAGTGTTGGTGGAATCAAATCCTCCCAACCAACTTGGGCTAACCACAAATGTTGAAGTAAAACTTTCATCGAAAAAACAACGGGTGCCAAAAATTTAAGCGGGTCAACAATTCGTGCGATATACGATAACAAATTTCGTTTTGTAATATTATTGTCGTAAGGCAGCACTCGAAATAGAAGAAAGTCGGAGTTCGGATTTCAAGACAATCCTAGAATTTTTAAAGAATTTTCCTCGTCAGAAAAATCCAATTGCGATTCTATATAATCTCCAGGTAACTCGGCTAAAACTTCTGGATGACTACTAGCCCATTTTCTAAGTTGAAAACCTCCGCCCTTAAATAAATCAGTTAACTAGTTTCGTAAATTTGTAGGAGAAGGTACATCTTGATGCCCAGTTATCACATCATCTACATATGTAGAGTTCATGATAACACAAGACGCATCTAAATATCGCGCACCATCATCGTGAACAAGTTGATGTAATACGCGTATTCCCAAGGAGGCGGAAGGAGTTAGACCATAAGTAACAGTATTGAGTTAAAACTCCTGTACATTGATATCAAGGGAAGCGCGCCAAAGAATATGTTGTAGAGCTCTATCTTCCTTTCGAACTGACACTTTTTTTGTCTATATGCACTTAATTAATTAATAAGATTTGAATAAAGTCTATTTGTAGTTTGGGTCCGGGTAGTAATCGCTCCTTAAGAGAAGCTCTGTTGAATCGAGATCGGAAGCGCTAAATACAACGCGAATTTTTGTTGTGGAACTTGATGTTTAGTGACTACATGGTGCGGTATTATATACGTGGAAAGAGAAGAAGTTCCTTTTAAAATTACGATGTGTTCTATTCGGAAACTAGGAAACGAATGGAATGAAAATGTGGTGATAAGGATAACTTACAACAAAAGGAGGAGAAAGTACAAATTGGCGTTAACAATTAAATTAATTTTTTCCTAGAGAAACCATTACATATGAAGTAAAACCAATACCCCATTAATAACGTAGATGAATGCGAGTATTTAGAAATGAAGGTCTACTTACATTGACCGAAAATGCCTGTGTTTTATTAATTAATACCCATATGTCAAGAAAAAACCCAAAAATGACAATAAACACTCTGAATGCAGCAAGAGGGCGTTCCGGGTCGAAATTCATACAAGAGGCAACTTATATCAAAAGATTTTTAACATAACAACTTATCTTATTTTACAGCAAACGGTATCTTCTTGGTTTAACAAAATCCGTTCTGGTAATTTCAACCTGGTCAATGAACACGTAAACGACCTAATACACAGGTGGATAACGAATGCTTGAAAGCCGCGATGGAAGCGCGTTTGGTGTAACCAAAAAACAATATTGACTCATTTGACTGAAATTATAAAGGTGAAAAAGCTGGACAAATGGACACCGCATGAGTTCAACGATGTACAGGAAAAAAGGCTGGAAGTCTGTGTTTCTTTATTGTGTCGGTAGAATAACGATTCATATTTGAATCAGATTATTACCTGCGGTGAGAAAAGAATTTTGTACGATAACACCAGACGTTCATCTCATGTAAACTACTAAAACAATGCGTACGAAAATGTCTTAATTTTCATCGATTACAGTTTCATGATACTTAACGAATCGTTCACAGCCAATGTCCAATATCAACAACTGGATGAAATTATAAAGCTACTGTTGCACGACAACACTCGACCGCACAAGTCACTTTTTCTAAGCTACAACAGTTGAAATTGAAAACTTTTTGTCATCTACCATATACGCCCGGCTTAGCTTCCACTGACTACCATTCTTTTTTTATTTGGATTTTTTTGTAGACCTAAAATTTATTTCTGACAAGGCTGTCAAAACTGCCATCCAAGAGTTTACCGACTCTCGGCCATTTTATTTGAAACAGATAACTAATTTTATATTACACGACTGATTTAATATATTAAACTTTCGGTTACAGCTAATAATTTATATTACAGGTTGTTTAAATACAAAATTGAGACAAATGTTTTTTTGAAGCAAAAACGAGAACTGACTATTAGATTGTACAGCAATATAATGCAAAATTGCGCAACTGTTAATGATAAAATATTAAATTTTTCTAATAGACTAGAAAACGTAAAGGAAAAGTGTTCTTCCAAACTACATATAAAAACTACGATGAGAGCAACTTTTGCGATCATCCTGCCTCATCTAAAGTCATTCGCAACAAATGGAATAAATACATAAAAAAAATTATAGAGTCGTCAAAATCGTCAGCATCAGTTATGCTGTTATTCAGAGGAAAAGTATTTACTACCTTACGTAGGATACCCCGAGCGTCTCAGGAGTCTTTAGACAAAACATGGTATAATCGAACAAAAAATACATACTTTGTTTCAGCTTTTGGAATCAAAATTTATTACCGGGGATAAATGATTAGTTTCTGTAAGAGAAACGTTTTGGCCAACATCAGGTCGATTGTACGCAATTATATTATTTGCTTTAGACGTTAACCAAAATCAAACAATTATGTAATGGGCGATTTGCCCAACGTGCATGTTTACCATTTATTAACGCTGGATTATATTAAGCTGGTCAATTTTTATTGCAAGATAGAACACTGCGTAATTACAAATTAATATAAACATACGTGTACGTATTTATTTGTATGGTTACAACAGCTGTGCACTTCGAATTAGTTTACGATTTAACAACCGACGCATTCATAGCGGAAATTAGACGTTTTATTGCAAGAAGAGGCATACCCGTAAACTTGTATTCAGACAATTCAACTACATTAAAATTAACCTTCCGATTACCAATGGGGTCTTTTTTGACCCCAGACGTGTTGTTTTTGTTGTCTTTTTTTAAGTTTTTTTTACAACTGTCCCAATATTTTTTTAGCTGAGTTTCTTTCAACAATGTTTAATAATATATAACAAATTTTTCAATTGTTATTTGTTTTGCGACGTAAAAAAAATATTGTCGTTGGGGTCATATTTGACCCCACTTGGTAACCGACGTTCTAAAAAGCAATATTAATTTACTGAATGAAATTGAAGATGAAATTTTATCTGACGATAGTGATGCCGAATTTGAAGAAGTAAGTGTTTCTGATGTAAACTCGATTGAAAGTTCGGTAGACGATGACAGTGATGATAATTCGCTCAATGATAAAGGTGTACTGGTGGGTAAAGATGGTTCCATATGGAAAAAAGATAAGCCTCATGTTAGAAGACAAAATCAGCAAAATATTCTAAAAACACCGCTAGGATTAACAAAATTCAGTGAACATATTTCAACATGCCTAGATGCTTTCCATTTATTTATCTCGGAAGACATTATGGACATAATACTTAGAGAAACAAACATTTGAGCTAGAAGAATTGTAGGCGATACGTGGAAGCCAGTAGATGCGGATGAGTTACATGCATTTTTTAGATTACTGCTTCTAGCTGGTGGTTTGAAAGCACGCCAAGAACCAATATTGGAGCTGTGGAGTATGAAATACATGTCTCTCCATAGACCAATTTTTTGTGCTGCAATGTCTCGTAATCGAATGAAAGACCTTTTGAAATACATTCGATTTGACGATATGGACGAGAAGAACGACGGGCAACAGATAAATTAGCAGCTATTCGTAACATTTACAATATTCTCGCTGCAAATTGCAAAAAATCGAATAACCCTGCCCTTTCCTTTTCGAGTGTATATGAAATCGAAGCCAGATAAATACATAATTAAAATCTAGGCTTTATGGGATGTTAGTAACAGATATTGCTGGAATTTCCAAATATATACCGGAATGGTAGACGACGCTCCAGAACGGGAACAAGGTAAAACCCAATTTTATCGTTTTATGCACAAGTATAAAATTTTATTTCTAGAGAAGCGGGTAGTTTTGGGTTTGGTTGAGGGTTTGAGAGAGGGATTTTTTTTACTTCTATGTCTTTGGCGAAGGAGCTACTGCAGCAATCAAAAACCTTGACCGGAACTATTCGTAAAACACGTAGAGAAATACCAAAAAAATTTTTGCCAAAAAGAAATCGAGCAGAATACTCAAGCAAAATTCTATATAGAGAAGACATAATTTTAGTATCTTAGGTACCTAAAAAATATAGAAGCGTTATGCTACTTTCAACGCAACACCAAGATTTGGAATTGTCCGGAGAAGACCTCAGCTACAAACCGCAAGTTATCTTGGACTATAATAGCTGCAAAAGAGCTGTGGACAGCGTCGATAAAATGGTGAAGGAATACTCATGCAGAAGAAATACAAATCGCTGGCCTCTTGTCTATTTTTTAATTTCTTTGATATTGCTGCCATGAATGCATTTATTCTATACACTACGAAAATTGGAAATTTTGAAAAAGGGAAAACATCCCGAAGGAGATTATTTTTGCAAAAACTTGGGTTTGAATTAGTAATCCCACATATCAAAAAACGTACACTTCAAGGATTACCAAGACATGTGCAGAATGCAATAGCGTTGGTTTTGGCAGACACAGAACCAGAGGAAGTGACCGCAAGACGAAACTATCGCTCGCCCAAAAAGAAGTCGTTGTAAGATATGTCCAAGAGCAAATGACAAAAAATGTTCGGAAACATGTGAAAAGTGCAAACTCTTTGTATGCAAACAACATTGTCAGAAAAAAACTACAATAATATGTAATAGTTGTTGCCCTCACTAATTTATGTTTACATTTTATTTTTATATTTTTATTAGTTTATATGAAATCTAATGTTAATTTAAAATATTAATAAAGGTTACCATTACAAATTTATCGGTTTTTCTTTACAAAGTAAGAAAAAAACTTGGGGTCAAATCTGACCCCACTTGGTAATTGGTAACATTTCCTTTTTGTTTAATTAAGCTAAAAACTGTAAATTTTATCAGTAGTTTGCGTAGACAATTTACTCTAGCATACGAAGGTTTTGGGGAAACCCCGTTTTTCCTACTTGATAGTCGGATATGATCATAAAATTCACTTTTTAGCTCGTCCAGTTTTAAGGTATATTGTTACCGATTTTTGATAAAATAACCAGAAAAAGCAGATATACATCTTTGAAAATGGAAATGACCTCTGTAGGCCATTTCACACAACGAAAAGTTAAACAATCGCTATCAGCAACGCATCACAGTAACTCGTCATCTACGTTGTCTATACCAATAGTACTAACACATTCGTCCTCCATGACTGTCTTAACAAGACTGAAGGAAAGAATGGATGTAGTGATTGCCAATTTTTGTTTAAATGTCATTCCAAATGATCGTGTAAAGCCCGCTATAGAGCAACTTCATATAATATTTATTGACAAAACCGCGTTGAAAAAGCTTTTATTATTTCAAAATGTCTTAGGTAGTCGGTTTAGAAGTGCATAAACTGTCAAACACTTAAAAATCAGTGTCAAGTAATTTACATAAAAGATAAGTTATATATTTTTTCTACTGCTACAACGAGCAAACTCGACAAAGACATTTTTAATTAATTTACTTTTTTCAATTTTCAATTAGGTTAATATTAAAAAAGCATTGTTTTTAACAATAGTTTGTTTTAAAATTATATTCTAAATTATTTATCAAGGTTATAGGTGTCATGTAATGTATCTTTACCCAAAGTGTCTTTTATTTTTGTAATTTACTTTTATTTTAAAAACATTTTCTTAACCTTCTACATAATGTATTTCTAATAATAAAAGAAATTTATTTCTTAAAATGTTTTATAAAAGTTAGGAAAGCCAACAATTTAATAAAATACAGAAATTGAAAAAAATTTAAAAATAATATGATGAGAAAAGTTTGAACATTTACATGTAATGAATATGTTTAAAAAATCCCTCTAAGTATGTGTTGTGGAAATTTTAGTAGTGGATCCGAAACAATGTTATCGTAATATAATAAAAGAGAAAAAAACTTTTATGCGAATGTTCTGGTAACTAGAAAAGTTCAAATGACAAAATAAAATGTATCGCCGTTTCTAAAGACAAGAAAATTGAATTTCTTTAACTTTACAAATTTAATTTTATGACCAGGTAAAGGTAAAGTTTTTTTTGCAAGAAGTAGAAGTGAATAACAGAGAAGCATCAAACCCTATTCGTACGTTCCGGAATTGATGCAACTGACAGCGGGCGTTCTCTTTAATGATTTTTAATTTATTAGATTACTATAGGTATAATAGAGGAATCAGTAATAAGTATCAATAGAACATGATGTTGTTTAACAGTGTGAAGTAACAACGGGGGGTATTTACTAATTTGTGCTTTAATACACACTTCTATAGAATTTTACGGCAAATTATGACACAAAGCAATTTTAAAATTTTTTATTTCCGACAACAATACCTAAAACTATTTTTATTTATATCATTTGTTATTTTTGTGTAGATGTTGTGATGTGGAAGTTAAGTTTAATTTAAAATCACGTAATTCAGATTACAACAAAAGAATCAAATACACGCATATTGCAAGGGCTTTTTCTATTTTCTATTTCTAGTTTAATTTATTTGTTGTCTATACCAACTAAAACTAAGACACATCTACGAGTATTTCAATGAACCTAAATACATAAAGTTGTTAATCTTGAGCGATAAGCACATATAATAAAATTTGTAGTTTCTATGCTAGCGAATTTTGTAATCTCATACGTTAGTTATCCTTTGTTAGAACTTCTGAACACGTTTTCAAAGGAATTATGGATACACAATACAAATTTTGTGTAGCATTAGTCGCCAAGTTCTAATAAATGTAATTGAAAATAAAGTTTGGATTACACAATGTTTTAACAAATCCAAAATATTAATAAGAATTTGACACGAATCGTACCTTCTTTGTCCTAACAAGAAATACAAATACATTTATAACTCCTACTTTAAGACATCAAAAATGTTTGTGTTCGTCAGAACATACAGTTTTTATGATATCCTGCACCATTCGTATAGTCCTAAGATCAATAATAAAAAGACAAAAAATAATAAAAGAAAGTGGACCTTATTTTATCCAACCAGTAATACATACACGTTAAAAGAAATCGAAAAAAGATCTTGTTAAATTATTTTTTCCAACAAATAATTTTCAAACGTTTCGTTTTATTGTCAGTAATATTTTACCGTTATAAATTTTTTATTTAATAAAAAGGACTATTTGCTTTGAATTAAAGTCACAACATCAAACGTTATTTAAATATACATTTTTTAAACATTTTTGTTGCCTTATTTTCACTACAGTACTCTTTGTAAACGTTTCAGCCGTAAAATATGCTCTACAAGGAATTTTCACACGTGGCTGGATTTCTTACCCCAACTTAATTTTCCGCCATGTAAAGTCTAGTGTGATGCAGGGGCAAATGAGTTGTATATTCATGTTACTGTATTTTCGCCAGTTTGTATTTTATTATTATTGCGCGAGTGAAGCTATGCATTTTAATTAAATATTATTACCTCTACGATAATAATATGTTAACATTTCTTCTATACGGTTTACTGAGTTTATTTAATTTGAGAACAGAATTTCACATTTTTCTTCAAAAGCACTTTTCATTAAGGCAAAATAAATAAAACAACTTTTTATTGCTATATTTTGTCAAACCTGAAGCTTTATTGCAAGGTACTATAAATAGTTGTTCCAAAATGGTATTTACAATCAGGATGTTTACACTTATGTATTTTTTTTTATCAATTAACTATCAAAGTAATCTTAGATATTGTTATGAATATCTTTAGGCAATTTAAAAAAGTCGTTTGTAAATATAAATTGAAAAAAAGCTTTATTGGCAATAAAAAGCACAATATATATCTATGTTAAATTAAAGTTTGCTTTCATACATAAATACAATACAAATTAAATTGTTTTTTATCAGACAAAATATAATTTTTCTTCGTATGTTCAAGTTTGGTAAAAAGCAATAACGTTACGAACAGTTATGAACTAGCATACGTCAATGATAATTTTCTTCAACAAGTTATTTGTCTTGACTTTTTTATATATTTACTTACGTAAGTAATTTTCTTTATATATTAAAATGTTTTTTTTTTGTATTAAAAAAATTAGTAATTGCTTTCTGTATTATGTTGCTAGAATTGATCAGGCAAAAAGTCCTATATTTCAATCTTAATTTGCAACTTAAAGTTAGGATTAAAAAAGTTGTTATTTATTTATTTTATTTTTCTTGTTTTTTAGTTAATTAAAAAAATATTGATTAATAAAACAGTTATCATAGCAGTATGTGTAGGAAACGTAATTTTTATTTTCAATGTTCATTCAAAAGATAGTCGTAAATGTATGTACTTAAAAACGTTACACTTATTGTTACAATTAAATGTTTTTTTTTATAATTAGAAAATGTAATATGTTTCATTTAAAATTTTAATAAGAGCAGCAACGTTACAATGAATCAAAGTAGATATTCAAACAATTTTGAAACGACTTTGATAGTTTGGAATCAAAATTTTTTTAAATTAAATTCTAATTTATTGTTCTTATTTACATAATTTTGATCTAATGAATCAATGTCTCACACAAGAGAAAATACCTAAAGAATGGAAAGTCTGTTCTATTTGCAAAAAGGGAAACAGGAAAGATTCCAAGAACTATAGAGAGTTGAGTGTGGCAAGTACACATAGTAGACTGTGGGGCAAGATAATACAAAAAAAAGTAAGACAAGAGGTCGATAATAAGATAGGGGAGAATCAGTCTGGCTTCACTCCAGGACGATCATGTATTGATAATTTGTTTACCATACAACAGCTCATAGAGAAAAAAATTAGCAAAGGAGATAAAGTACATATGACATTCATTGATTTGAAAAAAGCGTACGATAATGTACCAAGAAATAAACTGTGGAAGTGCTTAAAAACAATTGGAGTAAGCAATTACTTAATTAGAAACATCCAAGAACTAAATAAAGATACTGTGACGTACGTAAAACAACAAAATATGCTGTCGGAGCCTATATGTACAACTAAAGGGACAAGGCTGTAGTTTATCTCCACTGCTCTTTAATATATACGTAGAAGTTGCACCCAGAAATTGGAAAGAAACTTGTGAAGGGATGGGAATTCCAATCAATACGTCTAATTTGTTTATTTTAAATTTCGCTGACGACCAAGTTATACTAGCCCAGGATGCGTATGATGTGGAATTCCTGCTTAAAAGGCTAAACAATGAATATAAAAAATGAGGACTTGAGATCAGCTTGGAAAACACAAAATATTTAGTAGTGAATTATGAGGCACAGTTCCAAATTCGTATTAACGATGACATCAACATAAAGCAAGTAGATAAATTTGGGAATAATAGTGGACAAGAATGGCATAGGTAAACAAGAGATTCAGCAAAAGATACAAAGTGCACGCAAAGCAATAGGCGCACTCAATGCGATATGGTGGGACAAACATATTAGTAAGAAGAATAAAAAGAGGATAGACCAGACCATGATAAAGACAGTGCTATGTTACGATAGTAAAGTATGGACAATAGAAGAAGATAAACGGAAAATAGTGGCTGTGGAAATGGATTATCTAAGAAGAAGTGCGAGAAGCTCAATCCTGGAACATGTACGAAATGACGAAATAAGAAGAACAATGGAAACAACAGAAAAGATAATAGATAGGATTGAAAAGAGAAGTTTAAAACGGTTCGGGCACATACTACGGATAGAGGAAAACAGATGGCTGAAACAATTATTTGCATGGAAACCCACGGGAAAAAACAAAAAAGGCAGACCACGGTGTTCCTGGAACGATGAGATTAGAAAAGCCATGAGAGATCGCAATTTGGAAAAGGGCATAGCCTATAACAGAAAAGCACGGAGACTTGAAGTGGAAAGACAACCTGCGGTTGTATGATTATAGTATGTACATGATAGAATGAAATATTCGTTGTATTGTGAATGTATGTAATCAAACCCGAAATATATATTTACATGATTTAGAACTTTGTTGATCTTTTGTGCTAATTCCAAAATGTTAAATTTTTTTAAAAAAATGAAGATTGGTTTCAATATCTATTGCAAGCATTTGTGCCACAACTTATTGAATAGTTACGCTACATCAAAAAAAAAAAACTGCAAAATACACTTTATTATTTTTTCTTATTATTTTCTTCGTCCACATTGGATGAAAAACGATTTAACATAGTGTCCAGTAAAGCATTAGTTAGATAAAATTATTTTAAGAACCTGAATTGTTTTGTGCATAGTCAACATTCAAATACCATTTTTAAAAGACTTTTGAAAATTCTCATCTTTGCGAAGGCTATTGCGGGTAGTACATTATTGTTGCCGATTTATTAACAATAAAAAAACTGGTGTGGTCACCACACGACTTTCCTATGAGGAATGATGTAGGAATGTCTACATATTTTGTTAACGTTTGTACTGATCTCCTAAAATGCTATAATTTTTTTGAAATTTTTCTCATCGATTTCATTATGATCATATAGGCTAACCCTTATAAAATTGAATTATTATACTCAAAGTCTTTTCCACAAAATATTTGGTTTTAATTTATTTTATTTTATACATGTTTCGACATTATAAAATGTCATCGTCAGGAACTCTACAAATAGTACAAAATATTAAAAATATAGCTAACAAATAAATTATAAAAGAGCATACCTATTAATATTATAAAATTGACAAATGTCAAAAATAACAAATTGAAACTATCAATAAATACACAGCCAGAAATGATAAAAATAAATTTAAATATAAAAAATAGAAAAGTAAAGTAAAGTTAGAATTTAGGATTAAGAAGAGGAGAAGTGCTTATATCGAGAAGTTCATTGAGACACGTAGAAGAATTATCATTAGAAAGACGATGAATTTCTAAAATTTCAAGATTGCTGAGAGAATGGCCTTTATTACAAAATTGAAGAAATTTAATATTAAGATCAGGAGAAAAAGAATGACTAGTAGACAAAATGTGATTAGCAAAGGCAGAACAGGTATTAGAGATATCAGTATTTAAATTTCTATTAATAAAATAAATATGTTCTTTTAATCTAATTTTGAACTTTCTTCCAGTTTGGCCGACATAAGAAGAATTACAAGAAGATTTATCTAAAGAAGAAATAGGATCTTTATTATTAGCAATATAAGACTTTGAGTCAAATAATTCAATTTTAAATCTATACTCCACTTTAAGAATGGATTACTTTAACGTGACTAACCTTTATATTAGTGCGTCTCGATATTACTTACCCCTTTAGTAAACAGTAAAAAAAATCGTCGCAGGCAGGATTCGAAAGTATATTATATTTGTGAATTGATTTTAAATTGCAAATTAAATATCTGATAAACCTCTAAATGTTAGAATTTTTTTATTTGAATAAATTGTTAGAAAGAATTATCTCTGTAAGAAACTGTAAAAGTAATTCGAATAACTTACATACGTACAAAATTACTTAAGAAAAACTGTTCAAAATAACGGATACCCCCACTTATGGTTTCTTTATCAGACCCATCTTTTAATAGAACCGGAGAATATGAAAAATCAGCTCCATACCAAATTTCAAGTTACTAGGACTTTTAGTTTGAGAGTTATCATGGGTACATCGTTACACAGAGACACACATACAGACAACCAAAATTTTTTTATCAAAAAAAAAATTTTTTGATTCAGGAGACCTAGAAACGTAAAATTATGCAATAAAATTTTTTTGTAAAAAAATTGCGATTGCTATACTATTCTTATAGGAAAGTAAAAACAATGCAAGAAAGGAAATTTCTGGTTTTCTTTACAGAGACATCCGTTAATTTATCAAAAATAATCGAGTAGAATCTAACAGTTTGTTGTTAGGGTTTAGTCCATTTTTAGATTAACAAGTTTTATTGCCTGTTGGTGATCGTATTTGTGATTCAAATCAAAATTTTGACTAGAAACGCCCGTGACATTACCATCAGAACATCGGTTAATTAAATTGATTTACCACAATGAGCACATTAGGTGCTGTATTGTGGAGCTAATCAATTACGATCATTATTACGAGATAACTTATGGTTTATATCAGCAAAGGGTACAATACGTAAAATTATACACATATGCATTTTACGCTTTCGTCCTAAAGCAAATTCATTAAATACATTCCGTCTCAATCGAACAACTCAAAACGATATTATAAATTATTAAAAACTCCCGCATTTTAGCTGGGAAGCCGGAGTAAAATCTAATAGAAATTATCTAGCACGGGTTGGCGCCAACAATTAGCTTACACACAAGGAATATTATACCTTGCTAACTCAAATCGAGGCAGTGTCGAATTTCCACCACTTACATAAAAAAAGGGCTCAAGATGAGTTGTCCGATAAACCAGTCGCAAAATAAAACTTAATATATAAACAAACAATGACATTAACAGTTAGTGTACAAATAAAAATATAACCAATTAAAAACAGAACACATCTACACAGCAAACATCTAACTATCTCTACACTTACTGTTAATGTCATTGTTTGTTTATAGAATCTGTTATGGTATATTTGGTTCATTGAATTAAGAATTTTTCTTAATAGTGTCTGTAGCATTAGACAGGAACACCTATGAATTTGATTTTTCCCTTTCTGATCGCGTCGCATAAAAAAATTTTATGAGCAATTAAAAAAAAACCGGATATGAAAGTTTCCTGTCATTTTTAACAATCGTACTGCCATCATTGACATATATGTTTTGATTTCGCTAAACATCACGTCAGTGGATATAGTAAATGTATGGAAATTGGCAGATTTCTGTAAATTTTGTCTCGTTGGAAAATATTGTTGGCACAGTTTCACGCCGCAATTAACCGCTCGACGATAAGTCGGATTTACACACTACGGACAAGTACGTTTTTACCACGTATCCTGGTTACACGGGGAGATTTAGGGATTTAAGAAACTATATAAACCACGAAGAGTTTTTTTTTGCAGGTTGGTTTTTTGGGAGCAAACTTTATTGTTTTTTGCTAATGTGGAGGCCATCTCGTTTATCGACCTCAATACTGACTTGGAGTAATTTTTTTTGTTGGAGCGTTTTTTTGTGACCGTACGATCGAAGCAAAACAGCAAAATTGGTAGGAACTGTAGCACGCAAGTCAATACTTATCATATATATTTACATTCTTTTTTTTTATTTATTTTTTTTTTAACATATTTATACATATAGAATGCATGGTATAAATCATTCTTGTGGTGAACTAAATGCTAAAGCTATACCGGAACAAAGTACTTTGTTATTTATCGCATGCAACGCAAACAATCAAATAAACCTATACCTTTATGCTTACATGCTGCGCCGGCATCGGGTGCTAACGGTTATTTCATTTACTGTTATAAATCTTTTATCTTATTTGAATGTAATTTTTGCGTCAAAACGATTTTCTGTCGATTATATAGTTATAAGAGTGCTTGTTTATATTTTATTTAATTATTTAATTTGGGAACCAAGCATATGTGGTTTTGAGGCTTACATGTCGTTGTTTCGCGATTTTGGGGCTGTCCCGTACTAGGAATGACACCGGATGCAGGATTGGGTAAGTTGTTAGGCGTTAAAATATGTGGGGCCTATATAGACTGTTCGATTTTCTTTTGTTTCTTCATTATCTTAACTCACCTCTTTTCACTTGGCTGGGGCCACCGAATAACGAAGAACCGTTTGTCTCAAAACCTTGTGCTCTCGACAACTGATGAAGTTATTTTGGAAATTGTTTTGTTATTAGTTTTTTGAATCGCTGTATGTTTAGTTACGCCACATTTTATCTGGCGCCTAATGTGGGGCTCAAACCTACAACCCTGAAATTAAAAGTCTCATGTTCTGCGATTGAGCTAGGGTAAATTAAAGGAATTAGTAAAGTTGAATTAATCGTTTGGTTTATAATTTTTTTATATACGTATTTTTTGGTATTATTTGTCTGTCCGTGTTCTGAGGCTTACTCCACTCAGGAGGCTGCAAGCAGAGTTAACCTGAGAAGATTTGTAGTTAAATTTTAAATGAAGTAGGGTGAATTGATAAAACGAAGTTTTTTTAGCTTTCCTTTTATAATAATATAACTTGACAATTTGATTGTCAAAGACTATCATAAACTCGACAATTCTAGCCAATTTATGAAATGTGTTTACGACGACAATACTCCAAAAGAACAGCAAGAATTTATACTACAAGGGAATTAATAAACGTGTCGAACACGTGATTTAGTATGTTGGTCATAAATGCTAGAAACAAAAAAAAATTAATCTAGCGGCAAAACGTAAAAATGCATCATACCTCAGCTGCTCTTCTTATTAGCATCGATTGATTTTACATTTGAGTTTCACTATTCGGGTTAGGGTGAAACCGCAGCGCACCAAGCGGTAAAACTTACTATTGTCAAGATAAACCCTTAGTGGTTATAATTTTAACCATACAAACCGGTTGTAAATAGTAGTAAAAACAGATATTTATTTTTCATATCAAATTAATTAGGTTTCTCAATTCTCAATAATTTATTACTGACGAAGTGTTACTAATCTTAACTCGTTACCACAGACGTCTAGAAAATTACACTTAGTCACAGATGCATACCAGTCAATCTGACCAGTAATATGTATATGTATTTTTCTAACCGTATTTTAACGTATATTAACTAAACAAGCACAGAAACTATATCATTGGGGTTTATTTTATATATGTTTACTATATTAACATCAAAAAACAATAAAACTAAAAAAATATTTCTATAACAAACAATTATCCGTAACAAAAATACAATGTGAATTAAAATTAAACATAACGTTAAAATTAAAACTGTTTTCTGTTTCTACATATAATAATAGAAACAAAAAAATATGACAATCTAATGCCTATTTTTTCAATAAAGCTGCTAGGGATAGACCTACTGTGGACAATTCTTACACACTCTCTATCATACACTGTATATACAGGCTTCTTACGCATTACACAAATGTTACTGCTTTTCCTGACAAATCTAGCATAGTCTTCGTATTTCCAGTTTTTGATTTTGAAGAACAGGCTTATCTGAAACAATCTTCAGTAAACGTGAAATGCACAGTCGTACATTTTGTGTTACGTAAAAGCTGTTTAATCTAGTGTGTAATATGAAGTACAGCAAATCTATTTGCATTTGTTACACATCTAAAAATTACACGCTCTGTTCCGTCCGTTGCGAATATTGATTAAATATTTTTGTGGTTAGCTTTGGAGCAGAATGGAATATCAATTCTATAAAGTCCGGAAAACTTCAAAATAATATTATGCTGAAGTGTACGCGTTGTTTTGGTATAATCCGATATCACAACCATTCGACTTTATTCTTGCCATAAACGCTTTCTACAACCTGGACATTTAGAAATTCTTCTTGTTCTTTGTTCTATGTTAGTTTTGCATTAGTTTGTTCAATCGCTGCACATTCATCATTAGCTACTTCAGTTTCGCTTTCTGAGTCATGTTTGTTTATAATTTCTTCAGATTCACAACTTGAATCTAAAATATTAAGCAAAATTTTGATGGTTTCGTCAACTGCTTTACACCATGGCAACAATGTTTCTTGAATCCATTTGACAGTTAAATAATTGTGAATACATAAAAATGTTAAATCCTGTCTTATGTAAAATAATCGCACTTTTACAAAGATATGGTCAATACGGCCAGTCACCAAATTTTGCAGGTATGTAAATCACTGTCACTTCCTTCTAGAGCTTATACACTTTCCTTCACTGACGTCTAACGAGTCCACTAAAAGGTACTAAAACGAACGCACCAAAAGGATAGAGGTAGGGGTAATATATAGACAAAAGTATGTAGTAAAATGTCAGTCTGGCATTATTTAAAATATTTTGTCAATTACCACGATTATATTTCCACAATACAAACGAGCAATTAAGCATAATTTTAAAACCGATTATTTGATTTTTTCTAAATAAATTTTTTTAAATAATATGCTTAGTTGTTTTGATAAATGTAAATCTACAAAATTTACTTTAGATTGTACAGAGATAATAAGGCAAACAGTATATTAGGGTTCTCAGTTTGTTTTTATTTTAATCCCGATCATAACTGCCATGATCTATATTTACTTCCCAACTTCAATAAAACGATTGGATGGTCCAAGATTTAGAAAGCTCCGCCAAGCATCAAATTACATGTGTTAACTTGGCAATTAACAGGTTGGAAAGGACAAATTGGGTCATTTGACAGAAAATGCCAGCTATAACACCAAATGCAAAATTGCCAACTGAAATGAATAAGAAATATATACTGAGTGAGATTATAATAGAATAATTGATCATTTTACTAGCATTGAATTTAAAATTGTACGAGATGCGAATTGTAAATGTCTAGAACTTCAACATAGCACTCAAGAAAAAAAGAATAAATGATTGCAGCATATGACGAAAATACTCCAAATGGCGGAGAAGCGGCAAAAACATTAGTACATTATTACAAAATCAACTACTTAAAATGTGATTAAAATTTAAGAGCAAAAGTCTTATATTCACAATGTTATAAATAGGTTGTTACATGGGTGGAATATAAAATGTGTTCAAAAAATAGCCTTAATAAAGTTTATAATGCTCTCTGCCGATACGAAGCTTTTATTTACACACGAAAATATTTCGTATAAAAATTAATGCAGTTGACTTTTCCAAATCATTCAAAAATAAAAATATATTGATTTTTTAATTTTTGCGGATAAACAAAGAAAGTCAAATCTTTCTGGTTTTGTTTTTTATTTGTCTAATTTCAATCGAACTAACCAAGATGTTCCGTTTTTTGTTTAGTTGAGTGTACTTTTTGGAAGCGTTATGCATATAATGAATAATTTTTTTAATTTGCGAGCTAGTTTGTGGCCGGTCTAAAATTTGCAAGAGTTTTCTAACAAATATAAAAAATTATTTTACACGATTAGAAGTTAATACCTAATTCTTATTCATTTATTTAATATATACGTGTGTACAGATAAATAAAAGTCGTATGCAAACCCATGTAACTAATGTTAACATTTTAAAAACTTTTTTTTATTTTTAAGTATTACTGACATAAACAAAACTAACGTTTATTTATTTCTGAGAATTATTATTGTTATATGTATTAAAATGTAAAACGCCATTTTGTCGAGGCAACTAAATATTTTGAGAATAATTCATTGGCAAATAAAATGATTATATAAAACGACTTTTTTGATTTTGTAAAACAGTAAATCTAGAATTGGTTACTATTAAAAAAAAAGAAATTAATTTATACAAAAATTTCATTTTCATGAAATCTTTAAATAATAATAAATTGTCAAGTTCAGTTATATATTTATATTTAATTTAAACGCGTGTTTAAATAGATACTTTAACTATACAGTACCAATTGCAGAAATTTTAAAACGAATAAAGTCTAGAACCTAAATTGGGGTTTAAATTATTGCTGCTTATACAAATTAAATTCTTGACATTTTCATTATCTGTACCAAACCTTAAATTGCAAAAAAGAAACGATTCCATTATAACCAACCTATTAAACGAAATATTGCAGTTCAAAATAAGTTCGTAACGTTTCTTTTATATTTTAAATTGTCAACTGTAGTTGAACATTATTACACAATCTTGAGCTTGACGTTTTAAATTTCTACTTTTGATTAAACTTGTTTTAAATTATTGAAAATTTTAAGCACAAAAACCTACGAAATGTTGCATTTGACATTAATGAAACAGAACAAAAAAAGTTAACCACAATAATCAACGTAGTTTTCCTTTTTAATATCTTTTAACATGAAAGTAGTACTGAATTGCTTAATTTCTTGGATAAATTAAAAACATTCTTAAGTAAATTGACTTTTTGTTGTAATTTACGATTTAATCTTTTTGAATTAAGTTTTTTTAAAAATAGTAATTGTTTAGATGCAATGTTTGATTAAACGTTAAATACCGTTGTTTACCATTTCTAAGAAACTTACTTAAAAGGTAGAAAAGTGTCATTGCATTTACATTTTAAACCAACTTTCTTTATTTTTATTTATACATGTTTAGGATTATTAACAAGCAAGTTTGGAGCATTTTGACTTTTTTTATTACCTTATTACATCATTACTGTTGATTGGGTAATAAATATTTAAATTTAATTAAAGAAATGCTGCATATAAGGTAATAATATTGGAATAATCTAAAATAATAAAGCTGTATCGTAAAAGTAATATCTGGTATTTTAAAAGTTATGACACACCTATATCCTCTAACTTGTAAGAAATATTATACTTTAATACGGAGAACTAGCAAAACCAGTATCTTTAATTGTTTTGTCAAAGAAGTCAGTATCTCAAACGTGTGAAACTTAATGATAACACGCAATTTATTAATTTTATAATGTTGAAATGATTATAAACTGAAACTTAATCATTTATGAAAAACATTTAATTATGTATTTATGCAACATTATTAAATACATAAAGTATTGATTAATAACAAAAACGTACACAGTTTACCAAATTGTTAATGGTCTACACAGTTTTCTTTGGTAATAAGTAAAATTGAATACACTGTTTAATTTCTAAAGATTGGTTTTTACAATATTTCTTCGTTCTTGTAGTTGATTAATGAATTACGCGTTCTTCAATTTCGAAACGATTTTTTAATGATTTCCATTGTATGTCATAATTTGTAGAGTATTGTAAATTTTACCCAATCCAAAGTTTTTCCAAGATACTTTTGACTAATTAATATTTTATCGATTACATCTGTTGAAAAAGACTTTAATGCTCTTTTTGTGTTTGGTAATTATCTCTCTACGCTTTTAATTAGTTTATTTTATTATTATGAAATTAAATTTTATTGAAAATGGCCGGAACGTTTTGACTAAGAAAGATTGTTCTTCCAGATTTGAATAGATATATTACTTAATTAAAAACCAGATTCTTTATTTTATCTAAGTTATATCAATTTTATATTAAATTAAAAAAATTAATTATTTAATTCAAACATAAAATATGTGTGTTACTTTTTTTTATCTAAGTAGTATTCTAACTTATAAACTTTTATGTTTACGTGAAATTTTAGATTTATTTTAAAGATTTTCTTTTTAAATTCTAAATGTTAAAGTATAGAATATTATAACGTTAATAATTTTGTCAAATTTGGTTAGTTTGATGAATGTAAATAGTAACTGTAATATATTGCAGCATTTATTACTCATACGTAATGCACATTTACGTTTTAATAAATTTTAGTTGTTATAAACACGTAATAAAAAGCAAAAGAACGTAGTTTAAGTAAATAAATAAAACTAAGACTAAAAGAGAATATTGTTTGTCTTATACTTTATTTTCTCTTGTATTAATTTTTCTTTTTTTACAGTGTAGTTCACTTGGTTACTGCTTTATAGTTTATTATTCTCCTCGTTAAGTAGTAGTTAGGTAGTAGTTACGAGTAAAATTTTAAGTATAAAGTGCAAAGTAGAACACGTTAATTTTAATTTAGTTAAAGTAAGACTAAAATAGTCATTCTATTTAAGAAAAAAAATTCAAAGATGTTTTATTCTAATCGCATTTGCTATGACACATGTTAAAGCTTTCGAATTTATAATATAATACCTACCTATGTTACATCGACAGAAATTATAAATATAAACATATTTACCGTTATAATTTGTGTTTACTTACGCATCAGAACAGGAATGAGTCAGTGTTACAATTCAACACGTGTCAACACGTACCGTATGACTCAGTAAGTCGTAACTTAAATATTTCCTGGATATCGCACATCTTTGTATGTTTATATCTCAAATTAATTTTACATTCTTGTGTTACCTGTCTTTACGGTTTAAGAGCAAATGTATAAAGTTACATTATTTTAAAATATATAAAGTGGAATAACATTTTGTTTTAATTAGAAAAAAATTAAAAATTCATTCAAAATTATTTCTTAATCTTTTTTGTACATGTATATCCAAGTATCTAAGATATGTAGATAATATCACAAAAATATATAATCCAGTACAAACGACGAAAAAAAATTTAGAATGCAAAAAGAAAATTTAGTAGAGTTTTAAAAATTGATTCTCAATGTGAAATACCTACGCACCTATAGTGAAATATCGTTATTTTTCAGTCTTTCAAAGAAAACAGTAAATCAGGAACACAACTATATATTAAAGATACAAAAAAAACACAAATCAACACAAAGACAGGTACAAAAAAGCACAAATCAACACAAAGACAGGTACAAAAAAACACAAATTAACACAAAGATAGGTACAAAAAAACTATCGCCAAAAATCACAAACGTATGGTTCCTTCACTCTTTATGTGCCCAACAGGAGCACATTATGCACATAATTCAAATTTCCCCTTGATTGTCATCTAAGAACTTAGCTTTACAAAAAAGGCAATAAGCGTCTTTCTAGGGATTGGATCCTTGTTTAGGAAACAATTCGTCTTCTGAGGAATTTTGCACAGACATGCTGGGTACAGACGACTCGTCACCTTATGACACATATTTCATTTGACTTTTAGTTGCTCTTTTCTTCTTATCAGAACTTCGTTTATGGACTGAACTACAACCTGGATTTTTGGAAAACACTTTTCTTTTAAATGTGTCCTTCTTTTTAGTCGCTGATTTTTCAATTTTCATCCTTAGAGACTGTTCCAGTTCTTCCTTATTTGGTGTTGAAGATATTACTTTAGCTGTGCACGCTTTTCTTCCTCGGGTATCTACTTTTCTTTTTACATTGGGTGCAATATCCTCAGGATTAATGACTAATGACACAATTTCATTTCGGTTTTCCTTTTCTTCTTCTGCGTTGCTGAGGAGTGGCTGTGGTTGTATTACGGGCTGTTAGAGGATCTTCAACATCTTGGTGTTTAACGGCTAGAAAATCCTCGTCGTTGAAGATGTTTCTTCTTGTAGGATAAATCCCTGTCGTTTCGAATCCTTTGACGGCTTATTCTGCCGATTGAGTCTTCAAATATGCCCTACCAAAAAGTTCGCACACATCAAAATGAAAAACAGGCCGTTGATTATTTCGTAAAAATGTCCTTATTTCTTCGTTATAAAACGTTTTTAACGCTCCCATGACTGTTTTGTCGAGTGGTAGCATTTTATGCGAGGTGTGTGGCGGCAAGAAAATAATTGTGACAAAATTTTCTTTAGCTGTGCTTATCACGTCAAGATTCCTTGTATATGTGTTATGTCCGTCTAACACTAAAAGGACGGGGTTGGTTTCAGACGGATGAACATATTTGATAAAGTGCTCAAACCAAGCAGTAAATAGATCCATTTGAATTCACCCTGATGGATGAAATTTAAATAAACATCTAGGTGAAGCACCCTTTTTTAGTTGTTCGTTGCAATTCTTCCGAGGAAATATTATCATCGGTGGTACAAATATCCCATCTGTGCTCATACACATCGTAACAGTGATTAGAGATCTCCGTTCTGTAGAAGTCAGAGATCCAATTTGTCGTTTGCCTTTCATTGCTAAAATTTGGGGACATTTAGATTGGACGATACAAATGCCACATTCATCCACGTTAATTTGCTTAGCAGACAATTTCTTTTCTTCCATAACTTTCTCCAGTATGTCAAAGAACTTATTTACACTTTCTTTCTTAAATCCTGCGGCTCCTACAACTGATGTCCCCGTGGGTCTTCTTATGCTAATTTTATCGCTAAGTCTTTTCAGGAATGCCTTTAGCCATTCCTGCAATAGTGAAAACTGATTTGGAACATTATTATGTCTGGCCAGCTGAAATGCAAGAGAACGGACATCTCTCCTGGTCAATCCAAAAAATTGTTTTTCCAGCTTAAGGATGTAGTCAACCAGTTTAGCTTCTAAATCTTCTGATAAAATAAGCTTTCTTCCTAATGTTCTCTTCTTAACGTCGCTGACATCATTGTCACCTTTGCAGTACCTAAATAATGTAAAACGCTGTACATTATAATATTTGGCAGCTTTTAAATAGCCTATTGCAGTAGTTCGTACTGCTGTTACGGTATTTTTCATATCTTCTTCTCCCCATTTTTGTTCCTCAACTCTTTTCAACGACATTGAATTTCAAAAATAGTTTCGTAATGTGGAATATTTCACATTTGAGTCCTCTTGGCTATTCCACAATAGGAGACTTTTAATTTTTTTTCAGATCAACATACAGGAAACTAAAATGGTTACTGGTTTTAAACATTCACCATATTTAAACCTCCCTACTGTCTAATTTAACCTTACAAAATAATTTACCTTCAATACTAAAAAACAACGAAAACACCATATTTTTTGTTACCACGTGTGACAAAGTCGGTTCTAACTGAAATGAGGTTTACTTCAATATCACTGAACAACTGACGCTAGTCGTGTCGCAGTGGCCGACGTACGAAAACGATTTAAGAGGGGCGTTTGATGCGCTGATTAGTAATTAGATGGCACATATAGTTCAGCGTATAATCGCATATTCCACATTAAGAACCTATGCCACAATAGGCGACTTTACTCTACCAGTTTAATTGGTTGACCCGATAAGTTGTAAACACTATTTATTTTCAAAAACAAAATCTTTTTGATTGTATTATCATTGTTGCTGTATTTTTGTTGTTAGAAGTATTTACAGCTATTAACTGTAAACGTGATAACTTGTTTCAGTATTCAGTTAATTTACTGATAAAATATCAGTTGTTGAGTATTGAATAAAAATTTTCTCTTATATAAAACCAAAAGTAAAATCTAATTGAAAACAAATGAAATCTCGGAATCGTTTGTTCAGGTATGATAACTTTTTCAGAAAGACTAAAGCTGAAAATATATGATCCTGAGAAGCTTTTATATTGCACCTAGTCTTGCGGAACAAACTTTATCATACTAGGATTAGGTGGATACCAATATCTCTGTTGAAATTATCGTACTTCTAGATTTCGATGGCATCCTTGTATAGTCTGGGCTGAAAGTTCTTTAGTCTAGCAAAATTTTTTGTCTAATGTGTGTTCCGCAACAACCGAGAGATGTGGCAGATCCTTGGTTCCTTGAGCGACGCTGTAGTCTACTTTGATTTAAAAAAATTGGATCTAATTTGTTGCATTAAAGATTACTTTAATATCTTTAGTCCTAAGTATATTAGTTATTCAAGTACTGTAGGTTACGTCCTCCTTTTATATTTAATTAATGGATAGGTTAAGAATACTCTTCACTAGGAGGGGCAAATTAAACCACTTAAGATTTTTTTATATGGCGACGTTTCGTGCAATCATGCGTGCACTTCTTCAGGCCACTGAAATATATTGTACGTAAGCTACACATTTCTTATTACATGATAAATAATACGTTTTAGGTACAAAACAACAAACTTACACAAAAAGGTTAGAGTGGAATCGTCCTTAACTCCAAACAACATGACAACTAATTACATAATATAAATTAACATGAATAAATTGTTAAAATATTACTAAAAAAGTCAAATAATTAAAATAGTGTATATGAACAAGTTTATATTTATTATTTTTTCCGTGCAGCCCTTTATATAAGAAAAAAAACTGGTGTGGTCACCACACGACTTTCCTATAAGGAATGATGAAGGAATCTTTACATATTTTTTTAAAGTTATGCTGTCATAGAACCATTTTGAAGTGATATTTACACGTTTGTATTGATTTTCTAGCATATTTGTGCGCCTCGATATTACTTATCCCTTTAGTAAATCAGTTAAAAAAAATCGTCGCAGGCAGGATTCGAAACTATATTATATTTGTAAATTCATTTTAAATTACAAACTAAATATCTGATAAACTGTTAATGTTAAATTTTTTTTATTTAAATAAATTGTTAGGAAGAATTATCTCTATAAGAAACTGTAAAAATAATTTGAATAATTTACATTCGTACAAAATTATATAAGAAAAACTGTTTAAAATGGCTGATACATCTACTTCCGGTTTCTTTATCAGACCCATCTTTTGATAAAACCGAGAAAATATGAAAAACGGGACGGGATCTTCTTTCTTTGATTTTTCCTATTTGTGTTTGTTGATTGCTTTATTAATGTCTACTTTTTTGTATCCGTTTTTCCTGAAGACATCCGTTAGATAGCCTAGTTCGGTTTTTAACCCATTAGGTTGCTGATTTCTGTTTAACGGTTTGTATGCTGGATCTTGTAACAATGTGTTAATTTTGTTGATGTAATTGCTGGTATTCATGATTACAGTGGCATTTCCTTTGTCTACGAGTAGTATAGTGATTTATCTGTAGGTGTAGGGTGTGCTCACCAGAGAGCTCTTCAACAAAGAGAGCACACTCAGCACTTTACCAGAACACATTCAAGCAGAGGTGAGGGTGCGATGTACTAAAGAAGCATACAGCACCAACATCCAACATCAATCAGAATCAAAAAATTATTCTAAGAGAACTCGGGACCAACAGAGGAATCACTATACTGCCAGTTGACAAACGAAATGCTACTGTAATCATGAATACCAGCAAATAAATGAACAAAATTGACATATTGCTACAAGATCCGGCTAACAAACCGTTGCAAAAGAATACAATAAAAACTCTACCGAAGAAGATTTCGGTTGGTAGTGTTACTACAGGTGTTACAGTTTAGTAACATTCGTTGTATGTTTTCTTTACATCAAGTATTATTTTTTATCGTTTTCCTTATTCTCCATTTTTATAATTTAAAACAGTCATTATCATAACTATTCAGCACAATTTATGTTTAAGTACTAAATCATAGGTGTAATTTTTAGATTATCTACTTTTTGTTATTATCTTAATAGCGTTTTACGATGTTGACTTCACAAGACAAGACACTATTACTGAATTGAACTGAACTAAGCTTGGTCGTATTCATTTAAAAGTTGCATCGATCAACTCAACAAACAATTCCCAGAAACAAACTCTACTTACGATAGTTTTCGTCAACGTAAATAACTTTTAATTAATCGATTTTTAAATAAGAATTGCATTTGCAAAAGAAAACCTAGAAGAAGGCGTACTGTACTTACTGCACCTGTTGTCGAAAACATTAGCAATCGCATGGAACAAAGGTCAAATAAATCTGTGGCAAAATTATCTATAAAGTCATTTTAAGTTTAATTTTTAATTTGAAAGCATTCAATTTTTAGAATTGTGAGTTGGAACTTGCCACAAAGCATTAAAAAAACTTTTTGATTACTCCGTACAAAGTTACGGTATATTAAAAATTACGTGCTCCCGACTTTTTAATGAACATTTAAATAACAGAACACAAGGAATCTATCGAAATCCAGAAGTACTATAATTTCAATAGAGATTATGGTTTTGACCTAGTCCCAGTATGCAGAAGCATGTTCCGAAAGACTACTGAATTGGGACCATCACACACCATTGTCCCAAGCTTTGCAATTTAAATGCTTCTCAGAATCCTATATCCTAAATTTCAGTTTTTCTGAAGAAAAACAGCGACGTGATTGTCGAAACGTCAAATATTGTTTTTTTTTTTGTGTTTGTGAGCTTTTAAAGTTTTGTGAATTTTGTGAAAACATGGAACGCAATTCAAAACCCATATATCTTTCTACGTTAGTCGTTGTGTTTAACAAGATATATAAATTTTCAAAGTTATTTTTATTAAATTAATGAAGCGATATGTTTCAAATAAATTTAAGCTTTTCTTAATTAAACGTTTGAGGTCAGACTATTTTTACGCTTATACTTTATGTCAGTTTTGCTGCAGTTACCATCTAACTCACAAGAAATAACATCATCAAATTTCTTTCTATTGTTAGACATATAACAACAACCCGACTAAAAAACAAATTTTTATTTTAAATTGGTTTAAATCTACTGCACTGCTGCTACATTTGTAAACAACAAATAAAAATTCTGTTTAGTGTTCTTTTGGGTAATTAACCAAGTGTTTTGAGCTTATATAAATGTTGGAATAAATTATTTTTTTAAATCACAAATAATTACAAAAAAAATGTCAGTAACCACATTTCCCCTTTTTGATAATTTAAGAATATAACTTTTGAAGTAATTTTCACATGTATTATTACACTGTATCGTAACTAAGAAGAAAACGTAATCAGTACAAATGCATTATATTATAAGTTAATAATAAGTATAAGTACACAAGTACCATTGAGCAAACACTGTTAACTTAAAAGTGCTCTTTTTGGTTATTTTTAGGGGTTTTGTTTTTTAGTTATTCGTAGTTGGTAGTAGAAACTTGATCAACTACCAATATCAAGTTTTTGTACCTATATGATTTGATAGATTTGAAACCATTATGAGAATCCTTTACTTAAACGATTACTTTAGCATTGAAGGCATAGATAAAACGTACAAAAATTTTGCCATATTTTAAAATTCTCAGACACTCATTTTTTAATTTTTTTGTTTGGGAGACTGAATCAAGTATTGACAAAACCATGATACTTTATTATGGTCGACATGTAATGAAACAGCACCAGTATGTTTTGGTTACAAGTTTACTATTTACCAATAAATTGTATAGGGTATGTTAAAACTGTACGATCCAACATAACTAAAAATTGTTTATTCAGTGCGAATAAAAAAAATGGAACGGGACAATTATAAATGCAATTATAACAGCGCAAATAAAATCTTGTTATGCAGATGGAACAACAATGGTTTTGTGACTCTGGCACCGAAATGCAAAAAAGTAACACCAATCTATCATGTTACAAAGTATTCATTTGCCAGATTCAAAAAGATAAAGGTTTCCCAACTTAATCGGATTAGGAATTATAGTAAAATTATGGGTGTTAACGGATCGCATGGACCAAAATGTTTCATATTATCAAACAAACTTACCATAATAAAAGTGGTATCAGCTGTTATTTATTTGGGACTTGTATCTATACAAAACGCTTGGTTATTATATTGAAAAATGAGAAGACAAATTTCGGATCAGCACAAAATGGATTTGCTAGAATTTTGGCGGAATATTACCAAAGCTACGGGACACTTCTAAGTTGGCTTAGTTCTGTTCAATCCATTAAGAAAGGAACAACATCAGATACTAGATAAAAAAATACTGGACAACTACTATGCTTTCAAGACAGCAATGTTGCTATTTATAAAAAGTTTTTTATTATACCGAGTAAAGCTTTTAACTTTCCTATAAGACAATTATAGCGATTGCAATTTTTTTACAACAAATTTTTATTGCATAATTTTACGTTTCAAGGTCTCCTGAATCAGAAAAATGTATTTGTGACAAAAAAATTTTGGATGTCTGTGTGTACCCACGATAAATCTCGAACCAACAATCCTAGTAACGAAATTTGGTACGGAGCTGGCTTTTCATATTCTCTAGATTCTACCGAAAGATGGGTCTGATAAAAAAACCGGAAGTGTTTTTCTTATATAGTTTTGTAAGTATGTAAATTATTTCTTATAGAGTTAATTCTAACAATTTTTTAAATAAATTTTTTTTGTAACATTAACAATTTATTAGGTATTTGATTTATACTGTAAAGTAAATTCCATGTATAAGTTTGAATCCTGCCTACGATTTTTTTTAGAAAAAAATTCTATATCTTAAAGGGCAAGCAAGATATTTTTTTGACTTGTTTATACCGTGTGTCTCGGAAATTTTGAAGCATGAAGATTAACACAGAGAATTTGAAAATTTATATGTCCCCAAAGTGTTTTAAAAATATTTCCAGGAGAACCAGAGAACGTTTTGCGTAATAATTTTCAAAATTTAATAACAAATATCAAAAAGATTTTCAAAAATGTATCGCGTAGTAAAAAGGTTAGTTTAAAATGCGGATGTAAAGAGTATTCAGTAGGTCACTTTGGTGTAGTGACATCAATCGAGCACGACTGCGGTAATATAGCTCCGACGTACGGAGGTTCAAATTCCAATGCGGGTTAGTTTTTTTAAAATTATATTATTACTTTAATTTAACGACGATTAATTTTTATCAGTAAAGAGACATAATTAAACGTATTAATTGTTTTTATTAAAGTCATAATGGATTTATTGTTTGTTCATCATTCCTTATAGAAAAGGCGTGTGGTGACCACATTAATTTTTTTAAATTAAATCTATATAACAGTTTTATTTTTAAAAAAATTTCTTGTATATTTGATTTGCCCGCTGGTTATATCCAATCTTAATTGAAAACTAAAAGTAATTAAAACCCAGTGTTATTTTTTTCTCTAAGATTTTCCGGTAGAAAAACATCGGTTTTTAAGACTTAAACAAGTTAGTTTCAAGACTAATTTTTGCTTCTCCTAAGGAATCCGTGTTGTTTTTTGGGTATTTCGCAGTTCTGATGGTAATCACTAAAATAAATATTATTATATTGTGCTCTAACCTTTGCTTAAATTTGAATAAACTGGTTCTTTCTTAATTTTAATATTACTAATAGAGATAAAACTTTTTCAGATAAACATAGCATTAATAAAGCTAGAGAATTCGTAAGCACTAATAGATCAGATAGTTCCATCTTTTTGAACTACATTGGTAGCATTTACTTGTCCTGCAACGCGTAAGCTTATTCAGGCGGCATTCGAGTACTTTGCTTTCCATTTTTTGTTTTTTTATTGCTTTTACTAAAACAGACAAATTGGCTACCTACGGTTGCAACGTTAGATGACGTTTCTCGTTGGTCTAATTCTAGCGTAAGTTTAGTTTTTTTATTAAATATTTTTTAAGTTTTATTTATTGCTCCGACTATTATTTTTTTAATTAATAAATGAGACCTCTTTTTTCAAAAACTTCTGGGTTAACACTTCCACTTCTTCTTTACCTATTTGAGTCCCAATGTTCATACAAACTAAACACGAAACACTTAAATTTACGTAATACAAAAGATATCTTAATAATCTAACTTTATACGCATATATATTCAGTGATGGGTTAAATACAGCATCTCACTGGAACTCAATTTCGCTGGCGTCGGTCGTCTTCAAACGAACGGTTTTTTTAAATAATTTTCACTAGCAAGCTACGATTTTGTTGGCGACTAAAATTATGCTGCTTTACTGTCATTTTGCTAATAAACTGTGGGATGGTTCCAATAGGATTGCAAACCATTGACTTCTGCGACGTTTTTAGAAGTGTTTAACTTAATCGGCTTCTTGGCAATTTATATTTACTTTTTTTTGTCTTAGAGTTCACAATTTGCTGCTTTCTTTGCTACAGCGTTGACTAATTTAGTAGTTTTCTATATTGCAGCGTCTCAAGTTCACCAACTTCCACCTTTGGGTCTTACTTTGCCACTCTCACTTCTCACTTTTACTCTTCGCTACTGTTCCTCATCGACTCCTGTCACACCAAGGTCTCTGTTTTTTTTCCCCACTCGCACACTTCTAGTTTTCACTTACGTAGCATTTTTAGTGTAACAACGCTAAACCACATTCTGTATCATTTGCACTTTGTACCATTTCTAACTTACTTGACTATGGATTTAAACTACAATAATAAATATATACATTTATTTCCTTTTGCACTGGAATCAAAGGGCGTTATGTTTCAGTCTTTTCAAAGGGGTTTTCCATGTCGAATCTGTTAAAACACTTACAACGTGCTATCACTTGACAGGTAAATGAAATATTTCTTTTTATATTTGATGTTTTTTTCTGTTAAAATTAGCACTGTTTTGGGCAGCTATAAACACAGCTGACACAATGAACTTAGATTGTTCACCGATCAATTTCATAAGAAATCTTCTATCTCTAATGTTTTAACTAAATTATGGCACGCTAAATAAATAAATAAAAAGTTACTTATAAAAACGGATAATGATTATTAATAAAACAAATCATATTATAACATACCGCCCAAGTTGCTAACTAAAAATTATTTATTTTAAATGGATTAAATCTGTTTCAAAACGCGCAAAAGCTTTTGTTAAATTAAAAATTAACATCAGAAAAAAAATGTTTTGTTTGTATAATATTCTACTTTATAGTTTTATTATATCGAAATACATAAAGCTTAAGCTTGTTGAAAACTATTAAGGCATTTTGGACTAACCAAATGGCGACTTTGCGATGTAATTAAAAGTTATAGTTTACCTTAAGCTGTTTTTAATCTCTGTGTGTTTCTAAACGTAGCATAAATCTAAAACCAAATATGTGAAAAAGACAAAGCATTTTATCTAATGAACAAAATTGTTTTTATATTTAATTAATTAAACAATCTAACATTTTAAACATAGTTATTTGAGTTTTTGGAAGAAACGCTTGTAAAATAATCATTGGATAACTTAGTCTACCTTATTACTTTTATTAATGATACCAATGTTGGTGTTGCATACGTCAAGTTTAATGATTAATAGAAAAAAAATGTTAGAGTATTTATAATACATTGCGATGACTAGTTTTGTTAGTATAGTTGATTAGATCTAAACAGTACTTGGAATATATTTCCATTTTTTAAAGGTGTAGATAAAAATTAAAACATTTTTCGTTGTTGTAAGAATTCTATAATCATGTTTTTTAAAGTTGTTTCAAAGTAATAAATTTTAATGATAATAAATAACTATAAATTTTAAGTAAACTGTTATTATCACACATATCCTACTTTCTAATGCAAACGTTTGCCTCATTTATTTAATATTTTTTATCATTACAAATATAGTTTTTAGTTAATTTAAATTACAGTTAGTTTTTTTTATATTATTCTGTGATGATCAATTTTAATTCTTTAAGTGGTCCTTGCAAATCTAACTATGCATGATTTGTTAACGTGGGTTGCCAACAACTTATACTTCACCCCGCTTCTTCTATTCTCATATGTAGATGACGTAATAACATCCATTCTTAAAAACCAAGTTGACTACACCCTTTCCATATTCAACAATTACACTCCGGCCTTACAGTTTTTCATAAAAGTTGAAAACAACAACCAAATTCCTTTCTTAGACATCCTTCTGATTAAAAATTCTAACACTATCCTTATATAATGGTACTCAAAAAACCGCGGCATCCAATATAATTATCAATTTCCTATAGAAACATCCCCATAACCAAAAAATAAACATAATAAAATCGATCAAAATAAAATCTTGACATTAAGTAGTCCTCAGTTTTATAAGAAGAACCTAAAAATTTTACAACAAATTGTACATAATAAGAATTATCCTTTTTATCCTCCTCCGATGACCACTGTGTTAAGTACAACCAATACAGACCGTAAGAGGTATGGCAGTTTAATTAACGTGCCGGATCTGAGTCACCAAATCATTGAAGCACTAAAAAAGAATACTATCAATATAGTTTTATATAATAACAACACATTATACAATAAATTTTACTTTAAACTAAAAGATAAAACTAATGATCTCGAATAAGCTTGCATCATCTACAAAATTGTTTGCAATGACTGCAACAAATGTTATATTGGTCAGACAAAACAAAAACTAAAAAACCGTATTAAAAATTACGAGTATGATTGTAAAAGGACTAGTAACGTTTCCAAGACCGAAGAAACAGCGTTGTGTATACATCATACTCAGTTGCAACATAACTTTAATTTTGACAACCTAACGATATTATTCATTATTAGGCTAAGGCTTAATTACTGAGTTGCGTTGCGTCGTCGCAACGTATCAACGCATTGTACGCCACACTTACGTTGTGACTACGCAGCGCAGCGTCTCACGGTGAATATTAATCTTTATTCGACAATGGATCGGAACAAAGGTGTTCTATTGTTGCTTTTATTACGCCATCGCCGACACTAACGTAGAAACAATAAAAGACTCTGAATATCTCCCTTGACTGCATTAAGAAATAGTGATGTTAGTTTTTTATGCGGGAGTATAAATAGTTGTTGTTAAAGATACATTTTTTGCTTTTTTTAGAATGAGTGTCGCCAGCAGTATTTGGTGAAAACTTTAAAACCACATTTGAAAAAGTATACTAAGTTCAGGAACCCCATAGAACCAATTGAAATAATTGGTATTACATTGAAGTAAGTAATACAAACAACATAATTGGTGAGGTGGAAAAAAAGATTTAAAAAATACTCGGCTTACCGTTTGACTAGCTTTGGATGAGCAGTGCTCTAGCGCCACTTTTTCTTTCGTGTAGTAATTCCTATAAAAAAACAAAAGTCTGGGCTAGAAAAAAGAAAATATCCCAGACTCACAACCTTTAAATGTACGTAAAGCAATTAAACAATTAAGTTATTGCAGACAGAAAGTTTTGTTTATTTCCATATCAGAACTGCATAATTGATCTCAAAGAAGAGTAAGAGAAGAGGATCCCGGGTAAAATTTCAATAACAATTTAGTTATCAGTACACTTCTAATATAAATTATTACGCCACTGCTATTAACCAAAATTGTTATATAGTATACGAAAAAATAATATTAACAATAAAACAAACAACAACAAAACAATATTTGTTACTTAACTCTTCGTTCCCACATCTGAACCGTGCATTTTTTTCTTCTTGTTGCTTTTTTCCCTTTCACCTTTAAATATCCTGGCACCCCTTCACCCTTGATATCCTTATAATTCCTATTATACCCCCTCTTTTATCCTTGTCCATCTTTCTTGCTTTTTGATGTCCCTATCTCTTCTTATTATTTCTCCTTTTTCTCTTACTATCTCCACTTCTTCTGTCGCGTACCCGTTTATTTTGTAATACTCTTCTCTGCTTTCATGCCCGTACTTCACTTTTCCTCCTTTTATCTCTTTCCAACATTCTTGCAGTATTTTGCATTCTGTTCTTTTCCTCAGTTCTTCCTCGTATTTTATGGCGATTTTTCCTGTCTCTACTCTTATTTTTGCTACCTGTACCTACTCTTTCACAATATACCCCGGTGTATCTCTGTCTGTATTTTTCCTGTATCCCTTCTACCCCTCTCCACTCCTTCCACCCCCATATTTCCGCCCTATACATCACCCTTTATTAACTTTTCGAACAACAGCTTTCTTTTTTCTATATCCATCTTGAATACCTTTTCCCCTACCCCCCACACTTGTCCTATTAACCTGTTTCCTTTCCTCACTTTTTCCTTTATGTGTTTTCTATCTTTATTATCCTGCTTCATTGTGTAACCCAGGTATGTAAATTCCTTCACTTGTTGCACTTTCTCGTCCCTACATTTCCACTCCTCTCCTTTTCTTTTTCCCCTTGCTTTTCTAAATACCATTATTTTTTCTTTTTCTCCGTGTTTACTTCCATTTCTTTTTTTTTCATGTATTTTTCTAGCGTTTTCATCATCTCTTTCATCTTCTTTTTGCTTCTTAGCCACCAACACTATGTCATCCGCATACGCCAACGACTATACCTTCGCTTTCCTTACTACTATCCTTCCTGTCTGTTGTCCTCTCATTGTCTCCTGCAGATCCCCCGTATATACTGCAAACAGGCTTGGACTCAGTGGGCATCCCTGTCTCAACCCTCTAATTGTAATAAATTTCTCGCTCTCTTTCCCATTCACTTTGACCATGGTCCTCGTTTCTTCGTAGATTTCCTCCATTCTTTCTATTAATCTTTCATTGATATAAAATTACTAGACGCGCACATAAGCGTGGTTTCCCCTCAGAACTTCATATCGTTAAAAGCGAATTCCGATACGTGGTACACTATAGCACGCCGTCGTGTTGAGGTATATCCACAGGTTTCCCCGGTCTGTTCACCATCGAATTAACAGAAAGTACATAAATACCTTACTGTATAATAAAACGCCATGAAACATCTCTCGGTGTTAGCATCTTCTTTTTACCGGTTTTTGTTTCAAGGAATTTGTTGAAAATTATTATCCTCGTACTTGGACATAATGGAAGTATAAACAGGAACTACAATGCAATCTCCAAACAGGTTACGCAAAAATATATTTCCGTTGTCTCTCAAATACGATGCATGAAGAAAGGATTCGCGATCTTTTTGCGTCCTAAAGCTAGTTACTCCACAACGTATTTAAACATCAAAATCATCGTATACGGCAAGAAATCAAACTAAAACTGCGCCGTCTGACGGCTCAACACTTAACTAACTAACGTGAGCTCGTATTCGCGCGTCGACATTGGCAAAGTTGTCGTTACAAGTTATTCATTTCTTATGTTTTAATACAGTTTTGTTTAAGTATCTATTTAAGTATTAGTATTAGAGACCAAAACAAAGTTATATTGTTTTTCTTGATTATCATCAGTAAAGTTAGACTGTTTCAAAAAAATCGACAATTTTTTTTTTCTTAGGCACTGTCGCAAATATTATTGGAAATGACGAAAAAAAAATACTGTGAAAGTTTCAGCTCTTAATATTCATATTAAGGGGTGCCGCATCGCAAATTTCGATTTCCCATTTAATTAACATGGGAAAAAGTTTTGTTTAGGCTTTGGAATTTTGTAACTTAGTAACTGAATTGGTTATCAATAAGACTATAACATACGGTTATAGGAAATTTAATGCTCAACAGATCTTATATCTTATAAATTTTTCGTAAATGTACTCCTTCGAAAGTTATTGAAGGTTAAAGTTGAACCCTCGAAAAATTTCATCATTTTTTCAAATTTCCAGCGAAACTATCAACTTTATCGGAAAATGTTATTGAACTTTTTTTGTAGATCATTTAATTTCCTATAAATTATCTATCACGAGTTTTTCGAAATTTTTTACTGTTCGTGAGCGGCATCCATCATTTATAGATAAATTATTAAATTAACATGGAAAAATTATTTTTTGGATTTTTGGGATTTTATATTTTATTATAATTGTAATTCATTCACTTATAAATTTAAATTATTTTAATTATATGACTGCCAATTATTCTTGTTTAATTCTCTAATAATTTTTTTTATATTCAATTTATTTTACATTATTTGAACAAATAATGAAATTTATCGATGGTTCAACTTTAACCTTCAATAATTTTTGAAGTGGTAAATTTACAAAAAATTTATAAGACATAAGATTTGTAGAGCATTAAATTTCCTATAAGAATATGTTATAGTCTTACTGATAACCAATTCAGTTACTAAGTTACAAAATTCCAAAGTCTAAACAAAACAGGGTTACTAATCGTCCTTCTCATATGGGGTTCGACTATTTCTTTCCCCAATTCCAAAAGGAACAATCGTCTTTTGTGGCGGCACTCTGATTTCCAATCTGGGTGCAGATTTCTCCATAAAACAAAAGCGTTCAATGCAGCAACGTCGATAAAATTCACAAAAAGAACGGCTGGCAATATTTTTGATTGTTATTGCAACCGTAATCTGCCACCATCTTATCCAGTGTATCAACTGCACCCTTATTATAGTGAGAAATGCTCTACGGTTTCTTGTGCTCTTGTTCCGAAACGACACCATCGCGATGTTCAGATTATTGCAAAATAAGACTTCTGTTTTTTTTTGGAATATACGTTACCATGATAACTTCTAGTTGATAAACAAAAATAGAAGAATGCACAGGACGTTGTTGTTGTGGCAAGAAATCTGCAGGTATGAAGGTTTTATTCTTCTTCAGTGTTCCACACACTGTAAGTTTTAGCAATGAACATATCTTGGACGTCGTTTGGAATTCTCTCGTCTTCATCGTCGGAGTCCAGTGCAATCTCGTCATTGTCTTCTAAAATTTTTTCTGAGTTATCTTTAGTTTCTGAAGATTCTTCTAGCTCCCTCGAACTCAAATCAGGCTCCAAACAGTTTTCAAACTCCTCATCTATAAATAATGAAAAATATATGAAATATTACATAAAACCCTTGAGAGGTATATTTACTCACTGGACTCATGAAGAGTTAGAGCCATTTCAACAATCCTTCGGGTTTGAAATAAAACTTGATTAGCCATCATTCAAAAGTAATTGAAACACACCTCTGCGCAGACTTTTTACACTTATAAGTCTAATGGGATAATTATCACATTCCGTAGTAACTTGTAATTACTTTTGTAAAATAATCCCTTTTAAAAACGACTTGGAATTTCTAATGACAACAGTATAACTAAAAGTATTAATGACTCTAATGAATTAATGACTGCATTCTAGTGTGATTGATAAGTAATTAGAGTAGTACTTGAACTTTCTATGAACCAAGTATGCTAATTACTTTGCACAGAAAATACCAAACGATGTAATCCGGTACTTAGTCATCATATAAAGAAACTATAATAAAGAATATCCGAAAAACTTGACGAAACAGCATCCAATAAGTATAATTCACCTAATAGCACGTGGGGTGAATTCTCACCCCGTCAGCGCATTGTTATCATTTTTCAAATATATCTGAAAAACTGTTAACTGAATTTGACTATTTTCTGATTTAACAATTACCTAAATGCACAAAGAACAATGTAATGCCATATAAACCGGATAAAACGGCTATCACAAAAATTTCAAACTGGGGTGAGAATTCACCCCACCCATGGCCTGGAAGGTTATGATAATTCAACCGTAACGAAAAACAGAATAAAAGTCAACGTCAAACCTAAAAATTTCCATTCCTGCCGCGACTCGTTCCTGATAGAAACTTCCTCTTCCACGATCTACTCGTGGTAGTACCTTGTACCCGATTCTGTGCTTACCCGATTAATATTTTGCAACGTAATGCTTTGTACCTAGTTAACTCTTGATTGAACTGATGCTAATACTGTAAATCCATTTAAACCGACTAACAAAGACTTACTTTCGTACCCTGGCATTCTCGAGTCAGACCAGTTTTCGAACTCTGCTATTGTCACGATTCTTGTATTTAATTTTCTTCGATGTATATAAGAACCTTTGTCACGTCATAACGCCGTTCCTCAGTGTTGACCTCCAGCTTTCGCATTAACCTAGTGCTATTCGCAATGACTGAACCTCAGTCCTTTAAGTAAATTAACAAATCGCTTGCGCCAGGTTGGCGTAGGCTTTGTTGAACGTGAAGTAAGTCTACCCGTTATTTTCAAAGACACGTTCTCGACCCTTAACGTAGTTGAGGTTGCATTCATTGACCACTCAAGCCAGGTTGGCACAGGATCTTTTAATACGTTCGGCATCGCTACGCTCTAGTTTCAGACTGTGATCTGTAGAATCAACAATTCTAGTCAATAATTCATTTTCAGAACATTTGCTCGAATTTCACTCATCGGAAGCCTCAGGTTGCCATTAGAAATAATCCGTGACATGATATAGTATTAATAACGTAATTGAATTTCATCGTATTTCATTTGTGAAAAGTGGTGAATCCGCCGTAAATTTGTAATTAAAACTCAGTTAACCCGATAACAGCACCCGTACAAAACTTGAAAGTTTTAATTAATTACCAAAATGACTCAATACAAACATACCTTAATAATTTCCCAGCAATCTTAACCTGTAATTTTAGTTTTTATCTTGTGTATACGTACACTAACTTAATATTTAGCACCATTTTTAACATGAATTGATTAATTTCAGCCACGCCATTTACACCTGAACTTTCATTTGGGAAAATTAACTTTGTTTTTTTAGAGATTAGAAACTTGAGCCGCATTCGCTTAACTGTAATTTCCCTTGATGTGTGGGCTTCACTCAACCGAATCTCGAAATTAACGCATGCGTTGTAAGTTTTAGTTATATACCGAGTAGAATAACACTACCCAAAATGTACAATTTATTGTACTAGATACATTTTAGTTTAAAGAAAAAATTTATGTTAATTGTGATAGAATTAATAACGCTTTAAATCCAACGCCAAGACCTGAGCTACCGGGGATCGTTATAGTATTTTGTTTAAAACATGTTAGTAAATTAAAAAATCTTTACAATACAGTCGTAAGAAAACACGGGAAAACTATTATTTGAAATATATACTTACTTTAGATTCTAATTTTTTTTTGTTATAGCAAAATGATTACAAAAATATAACAAAAATGTTCAAATACATTTCATACGTCTTCTAAGAATTGGCAACGTTTTTTACTGTAACCTTACTGCAGCAAAACTTAGAATAAAGATTTAATAATTAATCAAAAGGTCTATTTTATGATACTGTGTTATAAAATTTCTTGTTTCATAGAATATTAAGTTATATTATAATTGAATGACAATGAAGGTACATAATTCGGTTTAAACCTTATACATTTTGTAAGACACGGACAATTGTATTCTAAAATCCACGGCATTAAAGGAGTAAACTGTATTAGAAAGGGCGAACATGAAATGATACTAAGAACGTTAAGCTATTAATTAATTTAATACCTATACCTTTGTTATAGAAGACAGAATATATTGTAGATGTTGTTTGTTTTGACATAATGGTGCTTTTGACTCAACATTTATTATTTGAGTTGGTAGAAATTCATCAATCATTTCTACAGAAGTTACTAGCTCGGATATCTGATAAATGTTAAGATAGGGGTGGTCTTAAATGTAATTTTGTAGCAAAGGTGTGGATATAATAAATGATAAAACTATGTGAATAAATTAGGAGATCAGACATTATCTTTGACGATACAATTTATTCCGTGGGATGTATGATAAATTTATGTAATATTTAATAGAAGGTATCATTATTATTATTTTATTTATAAATTCTAATTCAACAACAGCATGTACTCTTTTACGTGCTTAAGTTGATTCTAATTGCACAAAAATACCACATTTTTTATTATGTAAAACATATTCCGAAATTACCGACATTGTAATTTTAAACACAGCATGTGTTTCGATATAAATATTCAAGACGCGATGAAGACGTTATAACAGTTGATTGCGTTTCTCTGTAACTTACCATTACTTAAAAGTATAAAAATGAAAAATATAATTAAATAAGAACAAAGTTCTTGTATATTCGTAATCGTGTTACAAGGAATTTAATATACGTTTCAACAAAAATTACGAAACTATTTTTTAATTTTGTTGTAACGCGATATTAACATCTGTGGATGTGTAATATTTGTAGATGTCAGAAGCAATGTCTAACAAAATTCAGTACATTACTAGGTTATAATTACAAAAAATTTCATATGATACTAAAATTAGTAAGCTTTATTAAAATTGAATGTTTAAATTGTATATATAATATAATAATAAATAATTACATATATTAAACGACATAAAAACACCCGACTAAACTTAAAAAATTACAGATAAAAAACGGTTGGCTGAAAATGATAAGAAACACGTAATATTTCTAAAAAGCTTAAAAAAACATACAATGATTAAAAAGATGTTTACTTTTGCTATAAAAATCAATGATTATTAGAATGTTACTAATACATATTCAATTAATTTGTAAATAAATATCTAAAAAGTTTTATGAATATTTTATAATAACAGAATGCGAACTTGCTCTAAAAAAATATATTAGTTTTATAAATCAATGTTTAAACTTTCAACTTAAGACTCGATAAATCTATAATTTTTTTGTTTAATAAATAACGTGCAAATCAAACTTGATAACAAAATCAATAACGTTGTAAGTTGTTTTGTGTAATTTATTTAATATTAAACATTTTAAACAGTTTAACAGGATTAAATTTTGCATTTTCTTAGCAAAATTACAACAAAAAGCACAACTACATAAAAACAAAAAGTAAAGAAATTGAAAAACTTAATATATGAAAAACCTTAGAAATGTAGATAGCAAAAACGTCTTAGACGCCAAAATCTAAAAAAGTTTACATTATAAATAGAACGTATATTGATTTATATAGAAGACGCTATTCAAAACGTGTTCAATTTTTTATTTGTTTATTTATTGATGTTTTACTTCTGCTACGTAAAAAAGTAGATATTTTTAACTCAAATTACTGATAAGAAATGTTTGTAAAAGTACATGCATTACTCTAATCAAATTTGAATTTAGTAATAAGTTTATATATTAAGTTAAAAAAAAATTACTAAAAAATAAATAAATATATACATAGATCAAATACATTTAAAAAACCTTAACAAAATGGTTATCACTGTTTCTCACCTGTTATTTCTCAAGAAAGCTTTTATTTTAATATATACCTTTTAGTGTATTTTATCAAAATTTTAGGTTTGCTTAACTTTAATAAATGTAAGTTTTTATATGTACAATTTAGAAATTTTAATTTTTTATCAAAGTATTCTTGTCTGGTATGTTTTAATGGTTTGCGGTCGATAAAATATCCCAATCTTGATATTCATTTATTTACTGTTATGCGTTGTGAACTAAATAATTCCTATAGATATAATAAAAAGTTTGGTTGTGGGATTTGAAAAACTAACGTTGGTATTGCCATAACGAAAACTTTTTATTAATAGTTTTGCTTAAATTGATTTTACTTGTTTTATTCTATAAGATAAAAACTTGATCATCGAAACGTTTGATTGTTTTTTTTCAGCTATACTAACATATTAATAAAAAATTGTATATAGTGACAGCAACGTTATTATTTTATTAATCAATAATAATTTAAAACATAATTTAAAATCCGTTTGATGTATACAGAAAACACCAAAATTATTATATTAATCAGTTTAATAATATTCTATGATTTTATTAAACAATTTTAAAACATTTATCTATTTGTCAAAACATATTTTATTCCATTTTATAATTGTATAAAACCTAAATTCAAAAATCACAGACCAGCTGCATTAGTTTGTTGACACCATTAATAAAAAATTTTTTAGAAAGTATAACATTACACGCTGTGCTCTAATAGCTTCGCTTCTACACATTTTTTACTTTGATAAGCGAGTATTAATAAAAATTTGATGTATAGTTCACGTAATTTGTAAAGGACTTGTCACGTGATATGCGCAGTACACAAAATTGACACGACAAATCCATTTTGACGAAACGAAGGGTATTCTAATCTTAGTCGATTTACAGTTGTTATTGTTTTTGTTGTAGAATTTGTGTTCAATGTTAAGTGACTAATTTAACCTTAAAATAATTATACCCCATTGCCCCTCTACGACCGGAGTTTTCCAATTTTTTTTAAAACTACAAAAAAAAATTGAATTAGCCAGACTGGTTTATATCTTATCGTGTAATTAACAATTAAAAGTGTTATTTAATTTTATCGATGTTTTTTAAAAGTGACGAAAAGGTGCACTTAGGCTTAAGCAAAACGGAAGAGCTAAGTAATTGTTTATTTTATCAAAATACAAAGACAGTAGACTACATGTGGTGAAAATCGTAGAAACAAGTTGTGCCATGCCTTTTACACCGTCCACGTTTTTCTTGCACAATCGCCCAATGACCAATAACGTCATGCCAAATATTTGCTTGTAGAACATGTTGCGTCGCATGTCCTTTCCGTTTCTTAGCGGTTCGCTAAGTATCAATGGATGACCGGCTCGGACGCCCGACTTTTCTGGACTCCACAGAATTCATTTCTTTCAACAAATTTTCTGCAATCCATCATTTTAATTTTGATAGCATCAGTTTATTATTTGGCGGTACCCCAACGTGTCTACAGTTTCATCTATATAAAAGACAATAATTGAAAATTTATATGGAAAATACATTACTGACAATTTGTTTTTCTGAAGTATGCTGTTAGCTAACGGCACCTTCCCACAATTTCCTAAAATTTGTTGAAAAGTAAATTATCACGTACGTATAACGTTATCACAAATAAATTTCTCATACATTCTATGAGAAAAAAAAACAATCAAATGCGACAAATTTCGCCCAAATTAATACTGATATTTAGATAAATGGACCTTTCAATTCATTTATATTTGTAGCAACTAACCAATGTTTCTATGTCCTCAACGTAAGTTCAACATCGATTTCTTACTACTTCGTAAATTGTAACGTTATCAAGGAATTTTTCCCAAGGTGAACGAACAGATGGCAATATGTCAACATTAATAGGACACGTGTTGGTAGCCGAAGTTGCTAATAATAACAAAAGAGAAAATCAAATTGCAAAATGACAATAAATTTTTACCCTGATGAATTCCTCAATACAAATGCATCTAAAACCGTCATTTAGCGGATGTTTTAAGATATTTAGCGATGAAAAAACCCACGGCTTTTTAAGCGTCTGACTTTTGTTCCACACAAAATCAAAATGGTCGATTCGAAATGTAACCACACATATCACAAGAACAAAAGACGTTTTGTATGTAAAAAGTACTTTCGAAACAGATTTTATACCGTATAAAATTACACCGAAATATTTTTAACATAACGAAATATCCGTAAAATATATTGACATATGACAACCAAAAATAGAAGGAAGGAATAGAACGCTTACGTGAACAGAATGAATTGAAAAAACATTTATTTTATTTCAACAATAATAAAGTTTTTAATTAATGTTGGCTAAATATGATATCATCGGCGTAGCTAGCCCTCGCCCCTCTAGCAGGATGTTGGTTGCAACCCGAACCAAAGAGTAAATATTTTTAAACAATGTTGTTTCATTTAAAAATTAATTTCATTCGCACATTTTACATTGGCTCGCCACTGTTACCTGCACGGTTGCACCCATAGTACTTAAAAACGTTCGTCATGGGGCAATCGTCGGTCGAGATAGACATTGAAGGCGTTGGTGCAAAAAAGGGATAAGTTAACCCCGCGCATTGTATCTCGCCAACAATATCGATCCAATCACCCTACTGAGTCACTATACAATTTTTGGAAGCAATCAATTTATTATCTTTTATTTAGATTCTCTGATATCTGCACTGAAACAGCGTTTTGCTGAGGAAAATTTGCCTGTTTTCGATTTGATGTCACTACATCCCAGTTCGTTGTTAAGCATGTCATTTTGATTTTAAAAAGAAATCCAAAATTTTCTTCTAATGCTACTTTTTAGAATTTTTTTAGTGACGCCAAACTATGGTATAAACTATAGAAAGACTAAGGTATGACAAAAGAAAATCTTAAAGAACCAAACTTTATGGAAGTGTTAAAAGGACCCTCATTTCTTTGGCACAGCCTTGTACAACAAGTAGCATAGAGAGGTCATTCTCTACTCTTCGTCGTGTTGAAACGTGGTTGTGGTAAATGATGTTAGAGAACCGTGTAAATGGTCTATGTATGCTTAGTATACATAGAAAAATAGTAAAAGAACATGCGGATAAAATTGCAAGCGAAGTCTTAAAACGTTTTTGTGAAGAACCTCAAAAATTACTGTTAATGTTATAAATGAATGTTACTTTTCATTAATAAAAGTTTTTCTAGATTTACTCCTCCCCCTGAACAAAATTCTAGCTACTCACAGGTAGTAAATGATTAAAATTTTATTCAAATGGATTAAGTGGTAATGGAATATTTCACGATTTTTTTTGTTTCTACAACCTCATTATCGTGTGTATTTTGTGTGAGTCTTGGTTAATTTTAATATTGTTATCTCTTGTGGTTTTTCAGTTTGAGTGCTTTGAGAGTGTAATTATGCGCGGCAGCGTGAAAATTACCGCAATTAAGAATGAATTAGGGAAGGTCAGAAGGTTGGAGGTAAACAAATAAGATGCAGGACCGCCATCTTCCACGTATGGCAATAAGAGACCTATTTTCCAGTACCAGGTTGATTTCCGATCAATGGTTTGGTAATAAAGGTCTTCCTGTAAGCTTTCAAATAGTTTACCGTCCAATCAGAAGTTTCAGTATGCAATCCTATCGGCCACAACACCGACATCAACATTTAAAATGGTCTAGGTTGCAACTCCGTTGGTACTTGGAATGGCTTAGAGTAGTCTTCAGTGATGAATTCCGATTCTGTTTAGGGATGCATGATAACCGTATGAGAATCAGGCGAAGACTTGGGGAACGGCGCAAAGTTCACTTTTCTATTGAGAGGCATGTGCACCACACTGTGAGGATTATCGTATGGGGTACTATAGGCTATGGGAGTAAGTCTCCTTTTGTATGCATCCGATTTTAATTTCAATGTCATAAAGTATAATGAAAATAATATTTTTGTTCAAGTGTCAATATAAATAACTCAAAATTATTTAAATTTTATTATTCAGCGTATATTTTTTGGTCGTGGAAAAAGTATAGACAGTTACTTTGTTAGAATAAAAATTTGATACTCGTGGTTCTTCACGCTCGCTTACGTTTGCGCTCAAAACTTTCCACTCGTATCGAATTTTCATTCCAAACTTGTTACAGAATATACTACTCTGAGATTCGGTTTATTTTATTTTTTTTTAACTTTTACAGTAATTGTAAAACAACTCGATAACCTGGGATTATTTTTTATTAATATGTTTTTGCTAAACCCGTAAAATTAAAGCTTGTAAAATACCTCTTAAAATTAAGTTTCATTGAAGAATTTCCATTCCGTATACAACAGAATTTGTAATTTTCCAACTGAAGCTAAAAATGAAACATTTATTTGTTTTTTATTGGATTGAATATGAGATCTTCATTGCACAGTCGAAAAACTGCTTCGCGAATTGTTAATGTCATTGCAAAAAAGATGCGTAAACGACTTATTTCACACCTTGTAAAACTAAATTCAAAATTTACTATAATGGTGAACGAATCAACCACGCTAAGCACCAAGTACACTCTTATTGTATACATTTCATCGTATTTTGATGCAGAGGCTCCCATTGTAACATTCTTAGATTTGATTGAGCTCGATAGGCAAGATGCAGCAACAATTGAGAAAACCTTCTGGTCCTGCTTAGAACGTTTAGGAATATCAAAAACGTTCGCACTGAAAAATTGGGTTGCGTTTGAAAGCGATGGAACGAGTGTAATGACAGGAAGGAAAGCTGGAGTCGCTGCAAAACTATGTAAGGAGATACCACACTTTTTTCTCTGGCACTGTTTATGTCATCATGTCGAACTTTCGATCAACGACGTCTTAAAAGATTGTACTGACGTTTCCCGTTTCCAGAGTTTCATGGACAAGCTCTACGCTCATTACCATCAATTCTCTAGGAACTCGAGGGGTTTGGAAGAAGCTTGTATGGAGGTAGGCATTGAAATGAGGAAAATAGGTCGTATCTTAAACGTACGTTGGTCTGAAAGCAGTTTCCGTACTATAAAAGCTGTTTGGAACAATTATCCGGCTATTCATGCACACGTTAGTCAAACTCTCGATGCCACAGCAACGGGACTAAAAAGAAAATTAGAATCTTCATCATTTTTACAAGAACTTGGACTCTTGTACGACGTTCTTTGTAAACTGGGATTGTTATCTTGAATACTGCAATCAAGAAAAACAACACTCATGCGTGCTCAATCCGAGATGTGTCAAACCATTAGAATTCTGGAAAGCCTGAAAGCTGAATCTGGTAAAAAAGAAAAGGAAGTGGCAGAGGCAATTCAAATCGGGGCCTTCAAAGGTGTCGAAGTTACAAATGTCACAATAACAAAGTCAGGAGGAGGGATCAACAGGTTGCAATTCTTGCAGAATTTGGTTTGACAGGATGCGACAGCGTTTGTTTAATGACCCTACAAACAACACAATTTTGGAAGACCTAAAGGTAAGGGAGATTACGAACTATAATTTCAACATTGATTACAGGAGAGATAATTGGTAAACATTTATAAGATTTTTTGTTTTGTAGGTAATTGACGAAGTATTCAAAACAGTCACTAATGACACCAAGGGAGAAGATGAAGTTAAAAGAGTGGCACGCCGAATTTGAAAAGTGTAATAGACTTCCACGCGAAATGCTTCTTCCAGTCTTTTAAAAACGCTGAACATACTTCCAACAACAACAGCTGATTGTGAACGGGGGTTTTCCGATATGAATCTCACAATAACCGATTTAAGAACTCGCCTAACTATTGAAAATGTGTCAGATTTGATGTTCATCTCTATTAATGGCCCTCCAGTTGCCGACTTCAATCCGCGGCCATGCGTGAAGATTTGGCTACAAGAACATCGATCGGCACTTTCAACTCTTCGTGGCAAAGTCAAAGCACGTCAAGAAACGGACAAGGAAGAGGATGCGTGTCGGAAACAATTTTTTATTAATATCTGCACTTAGCGTAGTCGTTAGTCCATTTTTGTATCGCTTTTGTATGAGAAAATATTAAAAAAATTCAAGCGCACTTGATGTCATTCACAATCCCGTTCCCCCCAGCCCAATCAATAGGTTGCTGGTAGTATACCCTTCAAAAAATTGATGGGAACATCACTGACTTATTTGCGTTTCATGAAAATTAAAATGTTCAAAGGTTGGGTATTTCTAGACTTGAGAAAGCACGGTTGCTAAGTAGGTTTCATTATTAAGTTTCGATTATGGTAAGCATTTGACGATTTGAGCAATGCTTGAGACTGCGTTTGAGAAAAATATTGACTATAAGTACGGACATTAGACAATTGTTTTTAAAATAAAATTTGAACATAGATCTGCAAACAAAAATTTATTTAGTGCAATTTTATTATAAATGCAGTAAAAATTACACTGCTGGATTACAAAGCTTTCGTACAAAAATGTAATTGAAAATAGGGCCGTGCCGAACAAGGGCGTACCGTAATTTAATTACAAGGAAATTATACCGTATTTTATTATATTTTTTTCTTAATGATGAAGGTACTAGTCAAAATTGTCGAATATGGTCAACACAAAATCCACATAAAATCGTTCAGCTCTTCATGCCAAAAAAATCATCCTTTACAGCCAATTTCATCATTGGTCTATACTTTTTTAAGGAAATTCAAAATGGGGTGGCCGTATTGCAATTGCTAATCATGAATATTACCTACACATGTTAAAGGTGCACAGTTGCAAAAATAGCACAAAGGAAAACGCGATTTTTATGCAGGATAGAGCACATCTGCACATTCACCGACCAAATTCATTTTTGTTATTAAATTGATTTGTTAAATATATATACATATATATAAATTGAAGTATATCCCTTAGTTTCTAATATAGTTGTACATACAAATATTTGTGTTTTTTCTAACTATATTTACTGTTATTATAGAATTAAAAACAAAATAATTAGAAAAAAAACGATTAAACTTGTATGAACAGATGACAAAATTAAATTCGACAAAGAAAAAACTAAAATTACAAAAACAATTTAAAAAAATTACACCAGAAGCAAAAAGGTAAAACAATAGAATTTTTATCGGACTTTAAAAAATATGAAGTTCTGCAGAGAAAAAATAATAATTAACAACCAAAAAACAAATACTACGTAATGTATTGTATACATATCAACGAAATACAAGAGATATTAAAAACATTTACGATATTAATGAAGAAATTTTGTCTAAAAATTTCTGAATTCGATAAAATGCAACCAGAAAATTTATCTAAAGAACACTTTTTATTAATGGTTTAAAAATTACATAAAATGTTTGCAAAAAAAAATGTTTAAATCAGGTTTGGACAAGTTGTACTAATTTTATATACCAAATGTTACTGTACAGTACATTAGCTACTAATCGATTTCTAAAAATATATTTCGTTATTTCTTAAATGGAGCTCCCAACATACTTAAAACTTAATAACACAAAATATCTACTGATAGCACGAACTAATTTTTATAAAAATGACTTTTAATTAATTAGGAATAAGAGACACTTGATTTTCGTTTATTAATGGTTAAGTTGCTGACTTCAAACTTGTACCTTTGTAAAAGATAAAAGATAATCGTAAAAGTTGTATTTGGCACAATCCAAATTTTCATTTATATATAGATTTCCAGCTTAATTTTTTAGCTTCATTAAGTATTTTTAATTTATTAACTTTTTTTTTATAAACTAACCCGAGTTAATAACATGAAAAGTAAAGATTGAGAAGTATGCGTTTAGGATATACCGATTTAATAATTTTTCATAAACTTGTAAAATCGAGGAAGCGCTTCTGCAAACTTTTAATATTAACAAAATTGTAAAAGGGTAATAAAAATTTTTGAAATTTGCAAGTTAATATTGATAAAATGAACTACTTTATGTTATTAAAAGAAGGATAAAATTGTATTTTAAAGATTTAAGTCTAACTAAAATTTTGCGGTTGTTTGTCACGATTAGTGGCAGGAGGAACGCGACCGGAGCCGCCCGGAGTCGGTACGAAGTGGCAGGTGGTGACTCCCGCGGTCAGCACTGCATTACTTTCCGACTGTGGGTTTGGGCACTGATTTCATCCAGTAAACACCTGCCAAGTTTTAACTTCGGGAGTTCATTGAGTTACATAATATATCTTCACTATTTATACTGCGTGCGTTTAATTAAACACTTTCACAAAATTATTTTAGGGTTTATTGTGTGGCGTACTGTATACTGATGCGTTACTTTTTTGTGTGATCAACCCAATGTATAGGTGTAATCTACTTAAAAGGAGAGACTTTGCTTTTGGTATCATTTCGGCTTTAGTTAGTGGATTCATTTATCCGTTAAATATAATTGGATTAGTACTTTGTGTTTTTCACAAGAACGATCATACGCAATATTGATATCTGCCAATTGTTCGCTAGATTAAACATATTCAATATCAGAAAAAAAAGTTGGCGAGTAAATTTTTTCCAAGAGGCTAAATTTTAGGGGTTCTTTACATCCCTCATTTCTTTATAAGCCAAGTTCCTATAAACGCGGGGGCGCCAGACGCCTTAGCCGACTGCCATCGGGTGCCCTCGGTTATCTTTGCCAGTGGAAGCTGGATGCTCTTCTCATGTTCGGTATTTCAGTATGTTGGGGTTCAGTCATCATCCGTCTTCGGTTTGAATAGTACGTGTTTATGAAAAACTCCGGTATTCAATTTGACACGAATTAAAAAATGTAATATGAATAATTACAACGTATTCATAAATTGCTTCTAAAATACACGCAAACGTTCATAAAATAAACTCGGTCGGTTCGTACCTAACAATAAAGATCAATTATTTCCTATTATTAATATTTACGAGGGTAAGTTATGTGCTAGTGTTTATAAATGAGCGGGCTAACGGGCGGGTGAGCTATATATTAGAAGCCAGCAGGTTTCTCGTCAGTGCGGTTCCGAGCCTTTATATCGTTGTTGTCGGCGTCGTTTATATACGGCCGAAAAATAGGTCGGTTACGATGTTTTAGGACATGATCATTTCAACTGTGAATAGTCATTTTCAAATATCGATATGGCGGTCGACTTATTAATATATTGTTTAGTTTTTTTGTTAAAACACGTGTTTGCACACAACACACTACCTCCTGAAAATGTTCCTCAACCACTTCGATACGAAGCCCCAGATGACTGTCAGTGGTGGATACGTGAACCAGCGGTAGCCGGTGGACAAGATGAAGTTGCTTTAACGTGTAAATTGCGAACTATAAACAGTGAGTTTGATACTACTAATTTTAGCGTTATTCCATCAGAACATACGACATCCCTTCGTATTGAATGCAGTGACGTTATCATGTCTCGAAGTAGTTTAGACGATCGTAGTTTCGTTCATTTAATTAAACTTCGCGAGTTAGAATTAGAACATTGCAAATTAGGCCGCTGGCCGGCAGGCACTTTGATGGGATTACGGGATTTAAGAAATCTTACAGTTCGAACTCACAACACTAATTGGCCGGCGATGAGCCTGGATTTAGCAGCAGAAAGTTTTGTGCCCGTCCGTCAGTTAGAAAGACTCGATTTAAGTTGTAATAATATATGGTCTTTTCCGGAAAACATTTTTTGTCCGTTAACAAATCTTGTTACGTTAAACGTAAGTGAAAATCGACTTCAAGATGTTAGTGACTTAGGATTTCGCGAAAAAACACCTGGCGCTCCGTTGCCATTAATTAGTATTCCGGAAGAAGAACATTTACATCGCGCTGAAATGCCTAAAGGTTTTACGCATCCGTGCAGTTTAGATATTCAAGTTTTAGATACATCGTTTAATCATTTTGTTTTAATTCCCGCAAATGGATTCAGTGTACTTCGCCGCTTGCGCGAGCTTTTCATTCACAATAACGAAATATCGATGGTTGCAGATAGGGCCCTTGCCGGTCTTAAAGCTTTACAGATATTTGATTTGTCGAACAACAAAGTCGTTGCGCTCCCTCCCGAGCTGTTCAAAGACTCGGCGGGATCCATAAAAGAAATTTATCTTCAAAACAATTCTATCAGCGTACTAGCTCCGGGACTTTTTGCCAACTTAGAACAACTTCTTGCTTTAGATTTATCTAAAAATCATTTAACAAGTGCGTGGATTAACAGCGACACGTTTTCCGGATTAATCAGGCTCGTACTATTAAATTTGTCTTATAACAGAATCTCGAAATTGGAACCGGCATTCTTTAGAGATCTGTACACGCTGCAAATATTAAATTTGGAACATAATTTATTGCAAAGTATTCCAGCCGATACGTTTGCGCCTATGAGTAATTTACACACTTTAATAATTTCTTTCAACAAGATCACGTACTTAGATGCGTACTCCCTCAATGGTCTTTACGTTCTATCTCTTTTGGGTTTAGATAATAACTTACTTGAAGGAATTCACCCGGAGGCTTTCCGAAATTGTTCCAGTTTGCAAGATCTAAATCTCAACGGTAACGTGCTTTCGGCTGTGCCGTTGGCGCTTAAGAACATGCGCTTACTTCGAACAGTAGACTTAGGAGAGAATTCTATCTCTGCTTTAGACGATCCCGGTTTTCGAGGCATGAACAATTTATATGGTTTGAGATTAATCGGAAATCAACTGCAGAATATAAGCAAACGAGCATTTGCGGATTTGCCGGCTCTGCAAATTCTAAATCTTGCCAGAAATAAGATTCAAAGGATAGAACACGGTGCTTTTGAATCTAGTCCTACTTTGCAAGCCATTCGGTTGGATACTAATCTCTTGACTGATATTAACGGTCTATTTGCCGATATCCCTAGCTTATTGTGGTTGAATATTTCGGACAATCAACTTGAGTGGTTTGATTATGCCCTTATACCGAGGGGCTTACAGTGGTTGGATATGCATAAAAATAACGTAAAAGAAATTGGCAATCATTACGGATTGGATTTAGAACTTCGATTGCAAACGTTAGACGCGAGTTTTAATAAACTTAGTAAAATAAACGCGATGACAATACCTAGTAGCATAGAACTGCTCTTTTTAAACGATAATCTTATATCGAGTGTTGAGCCTCATACGTTCTTAAAGAAAACTAATCTAACGCGAGTCGATCTTTATGCGAATCAAATAGTCGGTATGGATTTAAATGCATTGCGACTTACTCCTGTTGATCCTGAACGACCGCTTCCGGAGTTCTACATCGGAGGAAATCCCTTTCAATGCGATTGCACCATGGAGTGGCTACAGAGAATTAACAAACTTGATCATTTACGACAGCATCCACGAGTAATGGATTTGGAAAGTATTTATTGTAAATTGTTGTATAATCGCGACAGTAGTTACCTACCTCTCATTGAGGCCGAGTCGTCGCAGTTTTTGTGTACGTATAAAACGCATTGCTTCGCTTTGTGTCATTGTTGCGATTTCGACGCGTGTGATTGCGAAATGACTTGCCCGACTAATTGCACGTGCTATCACGATCAATCTTGGTCAGCTAACGTCGTAGAATGCTCCGGGGTTGGGTATACAGAAATGCCTAGCCGTATACCCATGGACGCTACCGAAGTTTATTTAGATGGAAATAGTTTCGGAGAACTTTCAAGTCATTCGTTTATAGGGCGTAAAAACCTTAAAGTTTTATATGCAAACAATTCTAACATCGCTGCTGTTTACAATCACACGTTCAGCGGATTGAGAAGATTAACCGTGTTGCATTTAGAGAATAATCGCATTAAACAGTTACTAGGATTTGAATTAGCAACACTAGAAAATTTACGCGAGTTATATTTACAAGGGAATTTAATACATTTCATAGATAATAGAACTTTTTTGGAATTAAAGCAGTTAGAAGTGCTACGGATAGACGGAAATCGATTAATCACTTTTGAAGTGTGGCAATTTATAAATAATCCGTATTTGGTTGAAATCGGACTTAGCGATAATCCGTGGTCTTGCGATTGTCATTACGTGCATAAATATCGCGCGTGGTTGCAAATAAATTCGGGTAAAGTATTAGATTCGGGAAAAATCATATGTACTTTTAGTAATGCAACGAAACATTCCGGTCCACCGATGTCGGATTTTAATTCAACGAGCTGCGCCGCCTTTACTATTAGTTCCCACGCAATTGTAGAAAGTCAAGTAATGAACGATTATTTACCAATGTTATTAGTCGCAATGTGTGTTTTCTTAGCTAGTGTTGTTATAGTCTGCGGCGCTTTTTATTACCGCAGAGAATTGCGTGTGTGGATATACTCACGTTGCGGTTTAAGAATGTGTTATAAAACTACCGCGTTCGAAGAACAACAAGATAAAGATAGGCTCTTCGATGCATACGTGAGTTATAGCGTTAAAGATGACTCGTTCGTAAATCAAGTTCTTGTACCTGGACTTGAGGGTGCCGACGCTAACTACAGGCTTTGCTTGCACTACAGGGATTTTAACGTTTCCACATACGTTGCCGATACAATAATTGAAGCTGTCGAATCTTCACGGCGAACCATTATCGTACTCTCTAAAAACTTTTTACACAACGAGTGGTGTAGATTCGAATTTAAATCTGCTTTGCACGAAGTTTTGAAGGATAGGAGGCGTAGATTAATATTTATAGTGACGGGTGAACTACCTCAACGTGATTTAGATCCGGACTTAAGATTATATTTAAAAACTAATACTGTGATTGAATGGGGTGATCGTCAGTTTTGGCAAAAATTACAATTCGCCATGCCAGATGTTAAAAGGGCGTGTGTACATCAACGTTCTTCTATTAACATTTACGCATCAACCACACCGATGCACTTAGAGCGTTCACGAAGTCCAGCTCTACCGCCACCTCCACCACCAGGCAAATTACCACCGTTTCTGCAGCATCCTCCTAGTCTTCCTCGAGATTCAAGAACTTTACCTCATCCCTTATGGACGTAGCGGAAATTTCGCCGCAGGTGAGCTTATAATTAATAAAACTTTTCAGTCATAACTATTCAAACCAATTATTAATAGTTTTAAATAACGTTGATGTGTTATTATTTAATTTTTTCAAACAAAGTGAAAATTTATTGTGCAAACGGGAACTATAAAACTGATTTGTTAATTTTTCAAGTAAAAACCCCCGCTACATGAATGAATTATTAAATACTGGAGATTTGTACTTTTAGTATTTTACTCTTAAAATATCGTTGATTGGGAACCATATTTTTTTTATAACGACATAATCAACACGCAAAACTCTAATTTATGAATTTAACGCACACGAAGAAAAAAATCATAATCAACAAGTATTTATTGCTATACGTTATAAAAGTAATTTTATTTGAATCTGTTTAAATGCATTAGAGGGGATTTGAAACAGAAACTGGTGCAGTATTTTCTCTCAATTTGAATGCGTAATTAATTATGCCGGAGCTAAATTGCGGGCAATATAAATGTAGCTAAAATAATGAATCGTTTTTATTTGCAGTTTTGATTAATTTAACTAGTGATATTATTTTTAAATATTTATTACCTTATTTGAATAATTAGTATTGTTTCAATAAAGCTTCAACTACAAACAATTTAATTTCAATATTTTTTTTTAAATTTAAAACTACAATGTATATTAAGTTATTCGAATTTTACAAAAAAAGTTCTTAAAATTTTATCAAATAGTCTATTACTGATGACGTCACGCTGTATTGATTATTTGATTCTAGAATGCATCTTTCATAAAATTTAACAACCAACTTTACGACAATTAAAGAACGTTTTTACAAATAGACAGAAATTATTTATTTTGCCAATGTCTTTAAATTTGTTCATGTAGATGTATAAATGAAATTGTTTTCTTGTAAAGCTTTTACGTATTATATTTGAAGGATTTGTTTCTAAAATTTATAGGAAGAAACTACTCCACTGACGCATTGCATTCATTTTTTAATGTTTTATTTTCACATTTTATATTTAATTATTGTTTTATAAAACTTGATTGATAAATTGTATCGTTGCAATTAAATTACATCTCAAGGTATTACTGCTTATAAATATAATTAATGTGCGTACTAAAGTTTTTATAAACGATTATTTTAAGAAAAATACGTTGTATATTTGCTGCTGATTTTTTGTAAATTAAGTTTTTCAGATGGAAACAAACGACTTTTGTGTTGGCGTAATTATTAGAACAATAATTTGTTTATACAAATACTTAACTTTTATGTAAAAGATATTCTTGATTAAAAACTTATTGATTTTGTTTTTAAATTATTATTTGGAGGCCTACAATATCAGTAACGCAGAAAGATAATTTTAAATTACTCCTTCAATCGTATTTTTCGATATTTTTATTAATTACATGCCACAATGCTGTTTGCAAACAAATTACACGTTCTTTAAAATGACTTCAATTTTTTTATGTTTAAGAAAATTAGTTAAAACGGTTAGTAAATCGTGAATCGACTAATTCTGACTGTAGATCTTAATCAATCCTGATTAATAACGTCGGACATAAATGTAAAATAATTTAAACAAAATTGAATACATAAATGGTATTACATGTGCATTACTTTTGGTTGTCAAATTTAATTCACTTTTCTCACTCTCACTTGTCATTATACTTGTATTCTAAGTTAAGCAAAATTTGAATAAAAAAACAGTCGTTTACACCAAGATTTTAAAAGTTACACGTTACGGATTAATTGATTTTTATAACAATTATTTTTACGGTAGTTAGGAGTCACTTACAAAGCCTCATTTACAAATTTTAGTGTAAGCGGTCGTAATTTTGAAGAATTTGTTTGAAAAAATAGTAAACAGTTGGAGCTTCGGTTGGAACTTTCCGTTAAAGGGTTTCTAAAGCATAGAACTGTTATAAACCTGAGCAAAACTACCACTAAAGCTGCGGAAAATCATCAACACAACACATTTTTTAAAAATGTCGTGCCAGACGTAACTTTTGAAAATTATTTAAAAAATCAGTACAACACATTTCCAAAAAATATGACAGATATAATTTTTGTAAATTGTTAAAAAAATATTAAACAGTTGGAACTTTTTGCTAAAATGTTTCTAAAACATAGAACTCATAGATCTATGCAAACTTACCATTAAAATTTCGGAAAACTATCAGCACGTTACTTTTCTAAAAAATATTGTTCCAGACGTGATTTTTGAAAATTGTGTAAAAAATAGTAAACAGTTGTAACTTTATAAAATGTTTCCAAAGTATAGAACTCTTATAAAGCTATGCAAAATTACCATTAAAACTACGGAAAATTATCCGCACAACGAATTTTCACAAAATCCCGTGCCAGACGTAAGTCTTCAAAATTGTTTAAAAAATAATAAACAATTGGAACTTTTTCTTAAAAAGTTTCTAAAGCATAGAACTCTTATAAAACTGCAAAATTAACATTAAAACTGCGGAAAATTATCCGCCCAACAAATTTTCACAAAATTACGTACCAGACGTAACTTTTGAAAAGTGTTTAAAAAATAGTAAACAGTTGTAACGTTTCGATAAAATGTTTCTAAAGTATAGTACTCTTATAGAGCTGTTCAAAATTACCATTAAAACTATAAAAATTATCCGCACAACGAATTTTCACAAAATGTCGTGCCAGACGTAAGTCTTCAAAATTGTTTAAAAAATAGTTAACAGTTGGAACTTTTTGTTCTGAGAACTGCTCATAGAACTGAGAAAAATTACCATTAAAACTGCAGAAAATAATCGGTATAACACATTTCCAAAAAATGTGAAAGACATAATTTTAGTAAATTGTTAAAAAAATATTAAACAGTTAGAACTTTTTGCTAAAATGTTTCTAAAACATAGAACTCTTATAGAACTGTGCTAACTTACCATTAAAATTGCGAAAAATTATCAGCACGACACATTTTAAAAAAATGTGCCAGACGTAATTTTTGAAAATTGTGTAAAAAATAGTAAACAGTTGTAACTTTTTGATAAAATGTTTCCAAAGTATAGAACTCTTGAATAAAGCTATGCAAAATTACCATTACAACTACGGAAAATTATCCGCACAACGAATTATCACCAAATTCTCGTGCCAGACGTAAGTCTTCAAAATTGTTTAAAAAATAGTTAACAGTTTGAACTTTTTGATCTGAGAACTGCTCATAGAACTGAGCAAAATTACCATTAAAACTGCAGAAAATAATCAGTACAACACATTTCCAAAAAATGAGAAACACATAATTTTAGTAAATTGTTAAAAACATACTAAACAGTTGTAACTTTTTGATAAAATGTTTCCAAAGTATAGAACTCTTGAATAAAGCTATGCAAAATTACCATTACAACTACGAAAAATTATCCGCACAACGAATTATCACAAAATCTCGTGCCAGACGTAAGTCTTCAAAATTGTTTAAAAAATAGTTAACAGTTTGAACCTTTTGTTCTGAGAACTGCTCATAGAACTGAGCAAAATTACCATTAAAACTGCAGAAAATAATCAGTACAACACATTTCCAAAAAATGAGAAACACATAATTTTAGTAAATTGTTAAAAAAATACTAAATAGTTGTAACTTTTTGCTAAAATGTTTCTAAAACATAGAACTCTTATAGAACTGTGCTAACTTACCATTAAAATTGCGAAAAATTATCAGCACGACACATTTTAAAAAAATGTGCCAGACGTAATTTTTGAAAATTGTGTAAAAAATAGTAAACAGTTGTAACTTTTTGATAAAATGTTTCCAAAGTATAGAACTCTTGAATAAAGCTATGCAAAATTACCCATTACAACTACGGAAAATTATCCGCACAACGAATTATCACAAAATCTCGTGCCAGACGTAAGTCTTCAAAATTGTTTAAAAAATAGTTAACAGTTTGAACTTTTTGTTCTGAGAACTGCTCATAGAACTGAGCAAAATTACCATTAAAACTGCAGAAAATAATCAGTACAACACATTTCCAAAAAATGAGAAAGACATAATTTTAGTAAATTGTTAAAAAAATACTAAACAGTTGGAACTTTTTGCTAAAATGTTTCTAAAACATAGAACTCTTATAGAACTGTGCTAACTTACCATTAAAATTGCGAAAAATTATCAGCACGACACATTTTAAAAAAATGTGCCAGACGTAATTTTTGAAAATTGTGTAAAAAATAGTAAACAGTTGTAACTTTTTGATAAAATGTTTCCAAAGTATAGAACTCTTGAATAAAGCTATGCAAAATTACCATTACAACTACGGAAAATTATCCGCACAACGAATTATAACAAAATCTCGTGCCAGACGTAAGTCTTCAAAATTGTTTAAAAAACAGTTAACAGTTTGAACCTTTTGTTCTGAGAACTGCTCATAGAACTGAGCAAAATTACCATTAAAGCTGCAGAAAATAATCAGTACAACACATTTCCAAAAAAATGAGAAAGACATAATTTTAGTAAATTGTTAAAAAAATACTAAACAGTTGGAACTTTTTGCTAAAATGTTTCTAAAACATAGAACTCTTATAGAACTGTGCTAACTTACCATTAAAATTGCGAAAAATTATCAGCACGACACATTTTAAAAAAATGTGCCAGACGTAATTTTTGAAAATTGTGTAAAAAATAGTAAACAGTTGTAACTTTTTTAAAAAAGGTTTCCAAAGTATAGAACTCTTGAATAAAGCTATGCAAAATTACCCATTACAACTACGGAAAATTATCCGCACAACGAATTATCACAAAATCTCGTGCCAGACGTAAGTCTTCAAAATTGTTTAAAAAATAGTTAACAGTTTGAACTTTTTGTTCTGAGAACTGCTCATAGAACTGAGCAAAATTACCATTAAAACTGCAGAAAATAATCAGTACAACACATTTCCAAAAAATGAGAAAGACATAATTTTAGTAAATTGTTAAAAAAATACTAAACAGTTGGAACTTTTTGCTAAAATGTTTCTAAAACATAGAACTCTTATAGAACTGTGCTAACTTACCATTAAAATTGCGAAAAATTATCAGCACGACACATTTTAAAAAAATGTGCCAGACGTAATTTTTGAAAATTGTGTAAAAAATAGTAAACAGTTGTAACTTTTTGATAAAATGTTTCCAAAGTATAGAACTCTTGAATAAAGCTATGCAAAATTACCCATTACAACTACGGAAAATTATCCGCACAACGAATTATCACAAAATCTCGTGCCAGACGTAAGTCTTCAAAATTGTTTAAAAACAGTTAACAGTTTGAACCTTTTGTTCTGAGAACTGCTCATAGAACTGAGCAAAATTACCATTAAAGCTGCAGAAAATAATCAGTACAACACATTTCCAAAAAATGAGAAAGACATAATTTTAGTAAATTGTTAAAAAATACTAAACAGTTGGAACTTTTGCTAAAATGTTTCTAAAACATAGAACTCTTATAGAACTGTGCTAACTTACCATTAAAATTGCGAAAAATTATCAGCACGACACATTTTAAAAAATGTGCCAGACGTAATTTTGAAAATTGTGGAAAAAATAGTAAACAGTTGTAACTTTTTGATAAAATGTTTCCAAAGTATAGAACTCTTGAATAAAGCTATGCAAAATTACCATTACAACTACGGAAAATTATCCGCACAACGAATTATCACAAAATCTCGTGCCAGACGTAAGTCTTCAAAATTGTTTAAAAAATAGTTAACAGTTTGAACTTTTTGTTCTGAGAACTGTTCATAGAACTGAGCAAAATTACCATTAAAACTGCAGAAAATAACCAGTAGAACACATTTCCAAAAAATGAGAAACACATAATTTTAGTAAATTGTTAAAAAAATACTAAACAGTTAGAACTTTTTGCTAAAATGTTTCTAAAACATAGAACTCTTATAGAACTGTGCTAACTTACCATTAAAATTGCGAAAAATTATCAGCACGGCACATTTTAAAAAAATGTGCCAGACGTAATTTTTGAAAATTGTGTAAAAAATAGTAAACAGTTGTAACTTTTTGATAAAATGTTTCCAAAGTATAGAACTTTTGAATAAAGCTATGCAAAATTACCCATTACAACTACGGAAAATTATCTGCACAACGAATTATCACAAAATCTCGTGCCAGACGTAAGTCTTCAAAATTGTTTAAAAAATAGTTTACAGTTTGAACCTTTTGTTCTGAGAACTGCTCATAGAACTGAGCAAAATTACCATTAAAACTGCAGAAAATAATCAGTACAACACATTTCCAAAAAATGAGAAAGACATAATTTTAGTAAATTGTTAAAAAATACTAAACAGTTGGAACTTTTGCTAAAATGTTTCTAAAACATAGAACTCTTATAGAACTGTGCTAACTTACCATTAAAATTGCGAAAAATTATCAGCACGACACATTTTAAAAAATGTGCCAGACGTAATTTTGAAAATTGTGTAAAAAATAGTAAACAGTTGTAACTTTTTGATAAAATGTTTCCAAAGTATAGAACTCTTGAATAAAGCTATGCAAAATTACCCATTACAACTACGGAAAATTATCCGCACAACGAATTATCACAAAATCTCGTGCCAGACGTAAGTCTTCAACATTGTTTAAAAAACAGTTAACAGTTTGAACCTTTTGTTTTGAGAACTGCTCATAGAACTGAGCAAAATTACCATTAAAGCTGCAGAAAATAATCAGTACAACACATTTCCAAAAAATGAGAAAGACATAATTTTAGTAAATTGTTAAAAAAATACTAAACAGTTGGAACTTTTTGCTAAAATGTTTCTAAAACATAGAACTCTTATAGAACTGTGCTAACTTACCATTAAAATTGCGAAAAATTATCAGCACGACACATTTTAAAAAAATGTGCCAGACGTAATTTTTGAAAATTGTGTAAAAAATAGTAAACAGTTGTAACTTTTTGATAAAATGTTTCCAAAGTATAGAACTCTTGAATAAAGCTATGCAAAATTACCATTACAACTACGGAAAATTATCCGCACAACGAATTATCACAAAATCTCGTGCCAGACGTAAGTCTTCAAAATTGTTTAAAAAATAGTTAACAGTTTGAACTTTTTGTTCTGAGAACTGTTCATAGAACTGAGCAAAATTACCATTAAAACTGCAGAAAATAACCAGTAGAACACATTTCCAAAAAATGAGAAACACATAATTTTAGTAAATTGTTAAAAAAATACTAAACAGTTAGAACTTTTTGCTAAAATGTTTCTAAAACATAGAACTCTTATAGAACTGTGCTAACTTACCATTAAAATTGCGAAAAATTATCAGCACGGCACATTTTAAAAAAATGTGCCAGACGTAATTTTTGAAAATTGTGTAAAAAATAGTAAACAGTTGTAACTTTTTGATAAAATGTTTCCAAAGTATAGAACTTTTGAATAAAGCTATGCAAAATTACCCATTACAACTACGGAAAATTATCTGCACAACGAATTATCACAAAATCTCGTGCCAGACGTAAGTCTTCAAAATTGTTTAAAAAATAGTTTACAGTTTGAACCTTTTGTTCTGAGAACTGCTCATAGAACTGAGCAAAATTACCATTAAAACTGCAGAAAATAATCAGTACAACACATTTCCAAAAAATGAGAAAGACATAATTTTAGTAAATTGTTAAAAAAATACTAAACAGTTGGAACTTTTTGCTAAAATGTTTCTAAAACATAGAACTCTTATAGAACTGTGCTAACTTACCATTAAAATTGCGAAAAATTATCAGCACGACACATTTTAAAAAAATGTGCCAGACGTAATTTTTGAAAATTGTGTAAAAAATAGTAAACAGTTGTAACTTTTTGATAAAATGTTTCCAAAGTATAGAACTCTTGAATAAAGCTATGCAAAATTACCCATTACAACTACGGAAAATTATCCGCACAACGAATTATCACAAAATCTCGTGCCAGACGTAAGTCTTCAACATTGTTTAAAAAACAGTTAACAGTTTGAACCTTTTGTTCTGAGAACTGCTCATAGAACTGAGCAAAATTACCATTAAAGCTGCAGAAAATAATCAGTACAACACATTTCCAAAAAATGAGAAAGACATAATTTTAGTAAATTGTTAAAAAAATACTAAACAGTTGGAACTTTTTGCTAAAATGTTTCTAAAACATAGAACTCTTATAGAACTGTGCTAACTTACCATTAAAATTGCGAAAAATTATCAGCACGACACATTTTAAAAAATGTGCCAGACGTAATTTTTGAAAATTGTGTAAAAAATAGTAAACAGTTGTAACTTTTTGATAAAATGTTTCCAAAGTATAGAACTCTTGAATAAAGCTATGCAAAATTACCATTACAACTACGGAAAATTATCCGCACAACGAATTATCACAAAATCTCGTGCCAGACGTAAGTCTTCAAAATTGTTTAAAAAATAGTTAACAGTTTGAACTTTTTGTTCTGAGAACTGCTCATAGAACTGAGCAAAATTACCATTAAAACTGCAGAAAATAATCAGTACAACACATTTCCAAAAAATGAGAAACACATAATTTTAGTAAATTGTTAAAAAAATACTAAACAGTTGGAACTTTTTGCTAAAATGTTTCTAAAACATAGAACTCTTATAGAACTGTGCTAACTTACCATTAAAATTGCGAAAAATTATCAGCACGACACATTTTAAAAAAATGTGCCAGACGTAATTTTTGAAAATTGTGTAAAAAATAGTAAACAGTTGTAACTTTTTTAAAAAAGGTTTCCAAAGTATAGAACTCTTGAATAAAGCTATGCAAAATTACCCATTACAACTACGGAAAATTATCCGCACAACGAATTATCACAAAATCTCGTGCCAGACGTAAGTCTTCAAAATTGTTTAAAAAATAGTTAACAGTTTGAACTTTTTGTTCTGAGAACTGCTCATAGAACTGAGCAAAATTACCATTAAAACTGCAGAAAATAATCAGTACAACACATTTCCAAAAAATGAGAAAGACATAATTTTAGTAAATTGTTAAAAAAATACTAAACAGTTGGAACTTTTGCTAAAATGTTTCTAAAACATAGAACTCTTATAGAACTGTGCTAACTTACCATTAAAATTGCGAAAAATTATCAGCACGACACATTTAAAAAAATGTGCCAGACGTAATTTTTGAAAATTGTGTAAAAAATAGTAAACAGTTGTAACTTTTTGATAAAATGTTTCCAAAGTATAGAACTCTTGAATAAAGCTATGCAAAATTACCCATTACAACTACGGAAAATTATCCGCACAACGAATTATCACAAAATCTCGTGCCAGACGTAAGTCTTCAAAATTGTTTAAAAAACAGTTAACAGTTTGAACCTTTTGTTCTGAGAACTGCTCATAGAACTGAGCAAAATTACCATTAAAGCTGCAGAAAATAATCAGTACAACACATTTCCAAAAAATGAGAAAGACATAATTTTAGTAAATTGTTAAAAAAATACTAAACAGTTGGAACTTTTTGCTAAAATGTTTCTAAAACATAGAACTCTTATAGAACTGTGCTAACTTACCATTAAAATTGCGAAAAATTATCAGCACGACACATTTTAAAAAAATGTGCCAGACGTAATTTTTGAAAATTGTGTAAAAAATAGTAAACAGTTGTAACTTTTTGATAAAATGTTTCCAAAGTATAGAACTCTTGAATAAAGCTATGCAAAATTACCATTACAACTACGGAAAATTATCCGCACAACGAATTATCACAAAATCTCGTGCCAGACGTAAGTCTTCAAAATTGTTTAAAAAATAGTTAACAGTTTGAACTTTTTGTTCTGAGAACTGCTCATAGAACTGAGCAAAATTACCATTAAAACTGCAGAAAATAACCAGTAGAACACATTTCCAAAAAATGAGAAACACATAATTTTAGTAAATTGTTAAAAAAATACTAAACAGTTAGAACTTTTTGCTAAAATGTTTCTAAAACATAGAACTCTTATAGAACTGTGCTAACTTACCATTAAAATTGCGAAAAATTATCAGCACTGCACATTTTAAAAAAATGTGCCAGACGTAATTTTTGAAAATTGTGTAAAAAATAGTAAACAGTTGTAACTTTTTGATAAAATGTTTCCAAAGTATAGAACTTTTGAATAAAGCTATGCAAAATTACCCATTACAACTACGGAAAATTATCTGCACAACGAATTATCACAAAATCTCGTGCCAGACGTAAGTCTTCAAAATTGTTTAAAAAATAGTTTACAGTTTGAACCTTTTGTTCTGAGAACTGCTCATAGAACTGAGCAAAATTACCATTAAAACTGCAGAAAATAATCAGTACAACACATTTCCAAAAAATGAGAAAGACATAATTTTAGTAAATTGTTAAAAAAATACTAAACAGTTGGAACTTTTTGCTAAAATGTTTCTAAAACATAGAACTCTTATAGAACTGTGCTAACTTACCATTAAAATTGCGAAAAACTATCAGCACGACACATTTTAAAAAAATGTGCCAGACGTAATTTTTGAAAATTGTGTAAAAAATAGTAAACAGTTGTAACTTTTTGATAAAATGTTTCCAAAGTATAGAACTCTTGAATAAAGCTATGCAAAATTACCATTACAACTACGGAAAATTATCCGCACAACGAATTATCACAAAATCTCGTGCCAGACGTAAGTCTTCAAAATTGTTTAAAAAATAATAAACAATTGGAACTTTTTCTTAAAACGTTTCTAAAGCATAGAACTTTTATAAAACTGCAAAATTAACATTAAAACTGCGGAAAATTATCCGCCCAACAAGTTTTCACAAAATTACGTACCAGACGTAACTTTTGAAAAGTGTTTAAAAAATAGTAAGCAGTTGTAACTTTTCGATAAAATGTTTCTAAAGTATAGAACTCTTATAGAGTTGTTCAAAATTACCATTAAAACTACGAAAATTATCCGCATAACGAATTTTCACAAAATGCCGTGCCAGACGTAAGTCTTCAAGATTGTTTAAAAAATAGTTAACAGTTGAAACCTTTTGTTCTGAGAACTGCTCATAGAACTGTGTAAAATTACCATTAAAACTACGAAAAATCATCAGCACGACACATTTTCACAAAATATCGTGTTCAGCGTGAATATTAGAGAATTATTAAAAATTGTTAATTGTTAAAATATTGATCTAAAGTTACACATATATAATTAACGTGACCAGAACTATTCAGAATTCTTGTGAAAAATAGTAATATTTAACGCGTTTCAGTACTTTAAAGAGATGGCGTCGTGCTAGATTTGCAAAGTTAGCACGACATTTTTACAATTTCATTTTTTTAATGTAAGAAATGCGAAATTTTTTAAAATTTTTATTAGGAGCTGTACAACTATGAAAAGTGCTATTGGAACTCTTATTTATTTATTTTTTTTTTTTTTGAATTTATAGAATGGCGTGCTAACTTTACAAACACTCGTAAAGTAGATTTTATTACCATTATTAATATTATTTTCGACATAATTCTAATTTAAATATGCAATAAACTATATATATCATAAACAGTGTTAACTTGTTGCAAACAAAGAAATTGATCAAAAAATTGGTAATTCAATTTTTTTGTGGCATGTTTTTGTAAGCAACCCAAGAATTGACAGCAGTTACGTCCAAGCACCAAAAGTTCTAAATTTAGCTTTCTATTCCATTTTAATCATTTACGTAAAGTGGTCACATGCGATCTAATAAGTGTATTCCTGCCTTTTCTTTGTTATACTTGAGAACAACCAAATATTTTTCTGTGTTTTTTTTTGACATGTGGTTTTTGTTTTGTTGATTGGAATATGTTTGAGGTTTTCGCCTCTCAACTTTTTACTGGTTGTGATTGGTTGTTTTTCCTAGTACGATTGTTTAATTGATAACATTTTCTGCTGGCTAAAACATATTTTGAATAGTTTGCTGCAAGATATTCAGAAAATTATTTTTCTCAAGCATTGATTTATCTCAAAGTTCTTATTATCGTTAAAATAAATGTTTGCCAAAAGCAACTGGTAACAGTTCCGGGAGATGATATTTTTGGGCACAGAAAACTTGTAAATTTTACTCTCACTAAACCCATCTATAAAAATTAAAAAAAAATATTAATGAATCATTGAAGACATTTTAAAGAAAGGAACATTTTCTGAAATTTGTTTCTGTAAACCCTTTGGTTCGTTAAACTAATTTTTTTAACAGTCCGTTTGTAGCATTTTCTTGCATTTATTCTCTTTTTAAATTATTTAACAATATAATAAACGCAAATAATACAATAATAACAAAAAATGTGTATTTTGCTTCCACAGCTAAACTCTCGATTTTAGCATGGAAATCATTTGTGAGTACTACAAAAAAATTTTGATCAACAAAATATTTTGGTATACAACTGCTGCTTGTATACGTTTATCTTCAATGTGATAAAAAAAATAATAAACATTTGTCAATATGTTGATAAAATATAACCAATTTATTTATTAACACGTCAAATATATACCGGTGTGAAGTTAGCCACGGATCTAGCCGTAAAAATTTGATTCAAATTTAAAGCCAATATAAAGCATTTAAACATTTCCAAATTAATAATTTTAACAAACATATATGTAATCATGTAATTGTAATAGTGCGATTTTTACAAAAATAGTTTTGATGTTTTTGCAAATTCGTTTATAGATAGATTAAACAATTATTAAAAACATTTAAAAAAATTACGATGATTTTTAATATGTTGTTATTAATTGTTTGATAAAATTATAAACAAATTTGCAAAAAATCACATATGACTATCTTTGTGAAAAATTTGTTTTTTTATGCACGACCTGAACTGGAATGGCGTCTGACCCAAAATAACTTTTTTTAAGAATTAGCCGCATCGTAATTTTTTTAATAAAAATTTGTTGAGCGGATAATTTTCCGCAGTTTTAATGTTAATTTTGTAGCTCTATAAGAGTTCTACACTTTGGAAACATTTTATCGAATAGTTACAACTGTTTACTATTTTTAAACAATTTTCAAAAATTACGCCTGGCACAACATTATGTGAAAATTTGTTTGGCGGATAATTTTCCGCAGTTTTAATGATAATTTTGCAGTTCTATCAGAATTCTATGCTTTAGAAAGGTTTATGAAAAAGTTCCAACTGTTTACTATTTTTTAAACAATTAACAATCTATACGAGAGCTCTATAAGAGTTCTATACTTTGGAAACATTTTATCAAAAAGTTACAACTGTTTAAGATTTTTTAAATACTTTTTCAAAAATTACGTCTAGCACGGCATTTTTTAAAAATGTGTCGTGCTGATGATTTTTCGCAGTTTAATTGATTTTTTTGCAAATTCGTTTATAGATACATTAAAGAATTATTAAAAACATATTAAAAAATTACGGTGATTTTTAATATGTTGTTAATAATTGTTTGATAAAATTATAAACAAATTTGCAAAAAAATCAGATATGACTATCTTTGTGAAAATTTTGTTTTTTTATGCACGACCCAAACTGAAATGGCGTCTGACCTAAAATAACTTTTTTTTTTGAATTGGCCACATCGAAATTTTTTTAATAAAAAAATTAATTATGACTATCTTTGTAAAAATCACGCTATTACAATTACATGTTTAAATATGTTTATGTTTTCTAAATTATTATTATTATTTTTAATACAGATTACATAAAAATACAAAAAATTATGTTTTTGGCGTATATTTATATAAGTAGTAACTTTAATTTGGCTAACTTTACACCGGTCAAATATATACAGTGTGTCAATTTAAAAACTTTGGATTAGAAATATATTTAGTTTTGATAATACGGAGGGGAAATCAAATTAAAATGGTCAGTGGCACACCCCCACCTACTTTTTTACCCCCAGCCACCCCAACTTCAAAAAGGTAAATTGCAACCCCCCCACTTATAATACATCGTTGAAAAGGTCTTTAAAAATGCTATTCAAGAACACCAAAACATTTCACTTAACAGTTTTTAAATAATCAGCAAATAATTAAGTTTGAAGAAATTCTGTCAACCCTTAAAATTACCCTGTTTGAACGAGAATTTTTTATTTTAGGGATAGTTGTCATATATTGTATCACCTAGAATATCTGGTGCAATTATTTTTGAGGAGATTGGGTGTGATACTGTCGTATATTGCGATACATTTAATTCTCTGAATAACGACAATCAGAAATAGCAGATAAAAGTTTTTTGTAATTTTTGTTTTTATCAAAGGTATTTGTTTGGGCTTTTCACTCATTGTTTACAGGTATTTACACGTCAGTATTTATTGTTGCTTTAAAGTGTGTAATTGTTAAATTTTATACGAACTGGTTTTTTGAAATACTCAGTTTCGGGTTAAAATAATTTATTTTTACGCAAAAAAATTAATGCGTTTTACGGGTGGCTATTGCGAGGCATCTGGATAAAAATGTCAGCGATTATTACGTGGGATTTTTTTGTGTAGATATTTGAAGCTAGTGGTACTGTAGCAAATATCAAGGTGAAACAGCTAAGTATTCTAGATGAGGGGTGCAAATTGAAATTTTGGGTCAAGTCGCCATGTGTCCAACAACGTCACTTTGCAAAATTGCAGATTTAACGGGAGTGTGATGAGTCGGTTCGCAAAGTCTTAAAAACACATACGTTTTCATTATAAAATGAACATCTTTCAAGAACACAAGGGCGATGCTCCTGATAGACAAATTTTGTGAAAATATGATTGGAAAACTTGAACAATATTTTAACATTTTAAAAGGCATGTGTTTTTCTGATAAATGCAGATCAACAAACAAAATTGTCTTTATTGGGATAATGAAAATTTGCATATCTTACGAGAGAATCTCACCCAATATCTTCAGAAACTAAGGGTTTTTGAAGACGAATGTTAGCTTCGTTCCATGATCAGTTATAGGTTGTGATTCACTTGGGCCAAATGTTGCTGCAAGTTGTTGGCACATTTATTAGCATTCTGTGGTTTGACGGTTAGAAGAATTCACTAGTAGTCGGAGTGTTTTGCCATATACCAATTGTGCTGATGTAGTTCTCTAATCTTGTTTTAGGAAAGAACGTATTCTTAAAAATACTATTTGTAAAACGCGCGCCCAGGTAATGAGATTGTGACATTTTAGTGCTGTTTTTAGGTGAAATCTTTCTACCAATCCGTTTGCGTGTGGATTATATGCTGTATTTTTTTAATGATTCATTTTTGTTATGCGCGCTAGCAAAGCAAATAATGTGGATTCAAATTCTGTCAGTTGTGATCTTGAGTAGAAACCCAAAGCGAGCAATCCAATGTAGCGTGCAACGTTTTGCTATTGTCTCAGTATATATCTCTAACAGGGATTACTTCGGTCTATCTGGAGAATCGGTCTATGCATGTTCACATCTAAGAATAACCATCGTAATAAGTAAAGGTCTAATTGTAATCAAATGCACATGTTCAAAACGTTCATCGAGTTGTTGAAATATTCTTATTGGTGCAGATACATGGCGAGAAACTTTTGCACGTTGACATTGAAGGCATTGACGACACCACATTTTACATTTTTTCTAACAGCAGTCCAGATATGACGTTTAACTACTAGTTCAAGAGTAATTCGGGCACTAGGATGCGCTAGATTGTGCATGGTATCGAATACTCTCTTGGTGTAATGGTTTTGCTACGTACGGTCTTGCATTGTTTGTTGAAGTATCGCAGAAAATGTCGCAGTTGTATTCGGGAAAATGAATTTTGTGTAGTTTAAGAGAAGATGTTTTTTTGTTTTGTTGTAGTTTCAATTATTGACTTATACGGTCCAAATAGGGGAACTGTCCTGTCGAAGTTTTTTCTTCAGGTTTTTGTTTAAACGCATAGATTAATGGTTTACGATCAGTAAAAAAAAGATAAAGTCACGTTCCTCAAAATATTGCTTGAAATGTTTGACATGGCCAGTAAAAAATTTACGGTCGTATGTATTGTAGTTTTGTTGTGCTTGAGAGAGTTTCTTCTAGAAAAATGCTATTAGCTGCACCTATTGCAACGTTAGATGCATCTACCATTAATCAACAATTAGCATTGGGAACGGGTGTGCTAATAATGGAGCATTTTTCAGGTATTGTTTAACAGTACAAAATGCTTTCTCGGGCTTTTGTCCACTCAATCACGTCGTTGCTTTTTATTCCAGTTCGATAAAATAGATTATATAGTAGAGCTTGTGTTTGTTCTGCATTAAGAATAAACCGTCTGTAAAAGTTTATCATTTCCAAGAAGCGTCTTAGCTGTTGGATTGTGCTTGGAATTCTTGTTTCGTTAATGACTTCTAATGACGCTTCTAATCTCGGAAAACTAATTTTAGGTTTTTTAAGTGTTCTTCGGATTCAGATGCAATTAATATATCATCAAGATATGTATAACAGCAGTGAAGTCCTTGTAGTGCATGATCGATGAAACGCTGGAAGGTTTAAGCGGCATTCTTTAGTCAAAAACTCATCTAATTAAATTTATATAAGCCAAAAGGTCTTGGTTACGGTTTCTGGGTTTATTGGAATCTGATGAAATGCCTTGACGAGGTTGATGATTGAGAATATTGTTTTATTGTTTAAAAATTGTGTAAAATCTTTTTTGTGGGGACCGGGGTATTTATCAGGCACCGTCTTAGCATTTAGTTGACGATAACATCTAGTCCACGCAGTTCTTTTTTGCCGCCAGATAAAGTGGTGAAACCCAGCTACTTTTTGAAGGGCTGATGATTATAAAGGCAACTAAGTGCTCGAATTCTTTCTTCCTTACCTTAACTTTTTCCGGAGCTAATTGACGGCGTTTTGTTACTGGAAGACCAGGTGTCGTTTCTATGTGATGCATAAAGTTGTGCCTCGTGTCTACATGTTGAGCTGGTCTTGTTATTTTTAGGTATCTTAACAGTATTTGTCATGCCACCATAAAGTGCTGTGCTGCTGTAGGGCATCTATCCATCATTTTGGACCTTATCTGCTGTTTGCTAGATTCTGTAAAGACTGGTCTGGTTTCGTTGCCAAAAGTGCTGGGATTATTGTTGGCAAACGGTTTGTCCGGAATGGTTATTTCTGCCAAACTCTGAAGGTATCGTAAAAAATAAGATGATGATCGGTCACTAATTTCTTTATGTTCTAAGAGTTGTTTAATCTTTGTTTTTTGGGAAATCATACTTATTTATATACTGATTAACTCCTCTTTTAATTTTTGGTATTTTTCTTCTGCTGGAGGTATGTAAATTATACTTCTGCAATATGGCGGTCTTCCAAAGCCGACACTGCCGCTGAAAGTTTTGTGCTATTGTTTTTTATGTTTTTGATTTGAAAATATCGATCCTATTAAATAAACCGGATTTGTGGTTTGTTGGTTTTAAAGGGCGGAATATTGATATTGATTCTGTCTATTTATACTTGCAGGGCTAGTGATTGCTCATCCATATTACCATCTTGTGGTTGATAATTTACGTTTATAAATTGAGAAATAATATAACTTACGTACTCTTATCAGGGTAACTAGTTTCTAGGTGGTTTTCGATTCGTTTATTTGATATTTTACAATTTTATCTATACAAAATATAAATTGCTAAGTTGCTTTTTTGAACGTCGGATAAGCAAAGATAGTGATCATTTTGACTGTTTTTATATCTTTTCTCTCGTTACAGTTGATGCCAACTTAGTAGTACGAGTTGCCACAATGTAAAACTGCAAGTTAAATTTTAAAAATACTAATTACTAACATAAATTGTATTCGGTGGTTTGTGTATTTGAATTTTTGCTTCAGTTTTGTGCTGTAAGTTTAAAAAAAATTCCAAACAGGAATTTTTTAACATTTTTATAGCTGTTAGGTTATTGTCAAAATTGACAGAATTAGTAATAAATATAGTAAGTACTAACATTATATTTGTGGTGATTTAAAATTTTTTTTTTATTTTCTCAAAAAAGAATGTGTTTTATAAAAGGCAACACAAAAAATAATGTTACTTTCGTTGAAAGTTTCATAGCGTAACGCTCGGCTGTGCATTAATTTTTGTTATGCTATACTTTTCTTTTGACGCTTTTTACGTAAATTGCTATTTATTTTGAATTCTATCGTGGTAATTTTTTGATTTTTCCATATGTTATCTGAGTTGTACAAAAGTTATTAAAGTTATGTCTCGTATGAGTAAATATAATTTCTTTTTAAATATTTTATAAAAAAATAATACGTTATGAAATGTTTTTGTCTTTTGTAGTGGTCAATTTCTGAATTTATTGACAAATGAGAAGACTTGATAAATTTTATATTTATATTTTTGAAGGGGTTAATCGTTAGGTTTCTGCATTTTTTATAGGAACTGATTTTATATTTGCTGCATTGGTTTGAAAAAATATTTAAGCTTATTAGGGAAAGATGATTAAAGAAAAACTTATTTTGTTATATCTAAATTATGAGTAGGAATTGGCACAAACAAGTTTACCTCGTCGATTACTAAAAACAAAGAAAACAACAAAAAAACTACAAAGACTTTAATTTTTTGGGCAACTTATGTAAATTGGATGTATTTTTTTATGTTAGTTATTCGATTTGTTGAACTTTCTTACATGAACATTACCTTCTACATAACTGAAAAAATTCAATTTAAAACTAAACCTAAAATGATATAAATACATATACGATGCATATTTTATAATGGTGTAATAAAAGTACATACACGTTACAATTATTTTTAAATGTTTCAATCTGACAACCGGAAGACCAATAAATATTAAAGTAGTCAATTGACAAAAATTTAAGATAAGTGACAACTAATTATAAGAACGTTGACACGGTTTTTCTACTATCTAAACGTGGTTTTTAAATTAAATTGTATTTACCTCATAACCATAAAAATAACTTTAATTTGATTACTACTAATACTAATACATATTTCTATCACTTTAATTATTTAAAAACAATAAATTATTTCAACAATTAAACATCCACTCAGGCAAAAACGACCGTAATTTGCAAACAGGATTAAAGTTTTCTTTAAAGATGTTTCTATAGAAAAATTCAAAATGATCAAAATCTTAAAATTTTTGTTTTTATTGGTACTGACTCAAATTTTAACAAAAATGTATAAATAAATTTGGACCGTGTCAATGTTGTAACCAAAGTCGTCAACGTTTTGTCAACTTTCCTTTCATCTTTCATCAGAGCGTGAAAAAAAATTATCTTAGCATATACTTCGTCCGCGAAAGTTTTTGCATTTACAGATGTAAAATTTTTATTGATTACAATGTGTTACGATGTCTAATTTTTTTGTTTTTTTTACTAAGTTGCATCTGCTTATAATTTAAATAAAAGTGATTGCCTAGTATTCTTTAAAAACTACCATCTATCTAAATCTAGAAAATACTTTAATAAGCCGGAGAGAAGAGAAAAAAGTTTATTTAAACTTAATCACGATTGACTAAAATATATAAAAAAAGATCAATAAATAATTTGTCTGCTTTAAACCTAATAACTGAGCCAATCAATGGTTTTTTAAGCCTCAAGAATGATTGAAAAGTTGCTTAATCAGCGTTGGATTAAAGACAAAAGTTTTGTAATGTCTTAGCTGACGCTCTTACTTTCTAGACAGTCATCGCTTGTAAAGGCTCCGAATTGTCCTCGACATTCTTCTTCTTCAATTATATCTCTAACATTTCTTGCATAACCGGATTTTTTGAAAAAAGTTGACAGTTGTTTGTGAAGTTACAGCTCTCCACGCCGTGTCTATCAATAAAATATCCGACAAAACCGTTATGTTGACAGTGTGTTCTTTACTGATGGAATCTTTACAATTTCCCTATGGTAAAACGATTACAATAATTCATTAGTTTAATTGCTGTAGTTGGATAAAGTACGGGCATTGTTGTGAACAGTGCAGTTGCCTAAAAATAGAAGGATACTCTAGTGTTGCTTTTTCATGTCAGTATTTAGTGATAGCAACCTTTCATTGAATAGTTCTGCTTCCATGTAAACCTTTTTGTTGGCACGATAGGTAGTATGAAATGATTTGGACATTTTAAAACATCTTGGCTTTATAGTTTTTAGAGGCTTCAACTTTTCAAAACCGTCCAACTTGGCTGCAAGTAAAACTGTCAAGTAAAACAACAACAGTTTTGTCGGTCTTAAATATGTCTCGCGCATCGTAGTCTTTTATCAAGGTTTGGACTTTGCTGTGTCAATTTCAGCATTCAGTTTAATCAACACTTCCGCTTTCACCACAAACCTTTTTAAATACAACACCACCCCTTTTTTTAAATTTCTAACTCATTCTTTACTTGTCCCAACGTTTTGGATTTCCAGATTAGTTGCAAATTTTTTTGCCTTCTTTTTTTACCAAGTTTCCACTACTAGATATTTTTTAATTCTTACACCAAAGCCAAATGACCAAACTTTCTTTTAAGTGAGAAAATTCATCCTTAGTCATTCGTTTTCTTACTTTATTGTAGGGTGCAGCACAGATTTTTTCTGAATTTTTCAATATGAGTGAAAGAGTACCCAGAGGAATATTGATTTTTTTTACCACATCCGTTTTCTTGCTTTCTTTCTGCGCAATTCCGATAACTTTATTTTTCTCAAAAATCGAAAAAATGTTTTAAAATCCATTTTAAACGACAGCAAACGTAACAATGTTGGTGTGCCTGTATGCAAAGCTTCAAATTTTAACTTGTTCATATTTCGATTTATCGAGTGTTTCGGTAAAAGAATTTTGAATTACCGCAAGGTTTTGATACTGAATGATTATTTTTTTCTTCCAATTAATTAGTGTACTAAAATCCTTGACTTGATTTGATTTTTTAGAAGTTCTAGAAACCTAACAATTACTTATAGAGAGGTTCGAATTATCGAAAGTTTGAATTATCAAGAGTTGACTGTATTTATATTTTTAAAATGTAGATTTAATAATAGTAATTTACTTAGTTTTTTTAGATATAAATTTTATCAAATTTATTAAATACATTTACATTATGATCCTAAGTTAAAACTTACTTCATTAGAATGTATTAACCTATGTAGATCTACACGTATTTATTTGTGTTGGTTTCAATTACAATTTAACTAAAAATTAATTGTATTAAATTGTGTATGTAGTAGAAGAACTTATATAAAATTGTAGAATAGTGTAGATACAAACTAAAGAATTTTTTTAAATAAGTAGAGAAAAATTTAAATGATAATTATTTTACATCCTTATTTTTACTAAAAAGATTTTTTCCTACAATGAGCTGCGGTAGATTTTAAAAGAAGTTTAAACGCAATGTTTAATTATTTTTTTTTTATATTGTTGTCAAACAAAAACAATGCACGTACTTAAATGTTTTTAATGTTAACAAACGCGTCACGGTCACGAATTTTTCTTTAAATTTGTGGTAAACTAGTTGCGCTAAGTTGTTTGTAAAGTAAAAATTTTATAATTATTGTTGGTAACAGTTAGTTATAAAACGACGTTTTGGATTTTCTGTATACATCTTTTTTTTTGATTATCTGATTTATTGAATTTCAACTACAATTATTAAGAATAATTACATAAGTTTTAATTACATAAGGTTAAAAAAAAACGTTTGGGTAAATAATATAAACTTTAACAATACGCTAAAAACGAACCGTGCAATCAATACCTCAATTTGTGAATATACTTTAAATTGGAACGCAAACCCTAATAACTTATCTAACATCTATAGAATTAAATTTTGAAACTTGAGTCGTAAATTAAAATTTGCTGGTAATGTTACTAATGTTAGTACAAGTCTCTACTGTGTTTCGTTAATTAAAGTAATGCATAAGGTGTAAATATACTTCATTTTATTAGCCTTAATTATTTAATTTGAATAAAAAAACTTAATTTATGTTGCTGAAAAATCGATTGTTTAACATATTTTGCAAATTAGGCAATTGAAAAGCAAATTTAAGAAATCTTAAACCCCACAAACTATCATTGTAATTAATCTTGGTCTATTTAAATTAACGGTTGTCGTGTTGGTAACATTTATGAGATAAAGTAATGGATGACTAAAGATTGTTTAGTCAATGAATAAAGAACGTGGTGCGGAGATAACAGAGAGAATGTGGGATGAAGGGGTGCAACCGGATTACCGCCTAGAGTGCGGACAATGGAAATCGTTAGCAAATGCTCATCATTTGACTATCGGTAGGTCACACAATTGGAAATAAAGCAAATGACGCCAGTTTCGATCATAAAAACTCTAGTTAGCTATTCTCGTCGACGTCGTAAACTTCTTCTATAAAATAACTTGAGTAATTTTCGCTTTCTGTCAGCTTCATAAAATTTTTAAGTGTTTACTAACTCACCAAAGGTTGCATGGTTAGTATTCAGGAGTTAAGTTAGCAAACACTGAAATTATAAGAAGAGGAAAATTTCGATTTTTAAAAGTACCTCAAAACTATGATAATTTTAAATTAAAACCATTGAGTTTTATAGTATACGTGTAGAAAGGTTATTTTCTGAAATGCATTGTGCACAATAGAACCCACAACCCTAACGTATTTTAATTTGTTCGTATAAGGCCCCGAATTATTTACCAGAGCTTAAGACGACGTTTGAATGGGCGTAGTCTTATGTTGTTTTTCCACCTCTTTTAAAGTAGGGGAGTTAAATTGTATTAATTAAAATTTTATATTGGATTAAACAAACAAAGAAAATTTTAATTACTTGTAAATGAAATTACTCTTGCGTAGATTGTTGAATTCTAATTTTTATATTTGACTTTGCTTTTGGTATTTGTAAATTCGAATGGTTTTATTCGCAATTTAGTTGGTTTTCATATTATTTTGTTAAATAAATAAAGAAAGTTTGAAGTTTAAAACACATTCGGTGTCAGATCACATTTAATAACGTTTGTTCTTACCTTCTTCGAAACTTTGTTTTGGGATTAATATAACGCCGAAATGTCAAAATCATTAATTTGTAATAATTGTACAAGTCTCTGTATTCTTTTAAAATACATATTTACATTTATCATTAAAAAAAAATCAATTAGAGTAGAAGCACCAGTAAATAAACGGTTAAGCAATTTACAAACTTTAAATTATCAGTATAATTATATCGTGAGAAATTTTTATACTTACTAAATTTTTAGGCAATCTTTATATAATTAACATAAGATTTCATTAAAAAATTCAAATACTTTTAAGCATTTATTGTGAATAATAATTTAAATGTAATTTGTTTTCAAAAATACCAGTAACTGAACAGACAATACCAATGAATGAATTCTTATAATCTAGTGAATGAACTAAGAAAATAAATGGCGAATATTACCGACGAACTTATTAAATATTTTAGTCATTGACGAATGATTACCAAAAAAATTACATCGTATATGTAACTGTAGATTCTGTAAACAAAACTCAATTGTACTTGCACATTTCTGAACATTCGTAACAATCACGCTGTATAAGTTTTGGTGCTTCAATTTCAATTACTATGGAAGTCTTCTTGTACCAGATTTGGTCAACTGGATTTGGCCATTTAAAATAATTGCAACCAATTGGAAGTATTGGAACCATAGCCCGAACTTCGTATTCATCATCTTCTATAGTTTCGATCACTTCGGGAAAATATTTCTTCTTATATTTGACTATCACATGAGAACCTACAGTAATTGGTCGAATTTCAGAATTATTTGATAGCCCAGATGTAACAGTTTCTGTTGACTTTATTTTATTCTTTTTCACGATGGCCTTTGGTTTCTCTCCTTTCTATAATAATAAAAGTTTTGCCATATTATATTATTTCACAGAACAGTAGTAGTGCTTTTTTACTTACGCTTTTCCCTTTTTCCTTTTCGCCATTTTCTTCTTGTTTTTTCTTCTTGCTTATTTTTCTGTGCATTTTCTTAAATTCTTTTTTCTTATTCTCAGTTTCTATTGCGTCAGTGTATTCTTTCCATTTCTTAGAGAATAGCATTGATGTATTTGATTTTCTTTTGGTACTTGCTTTTTCCACCTTCGGCCAATGAAGATGTTGTGACCATAAATTATTTATTTTTATATTACTGTGCACAATTATCTTCTTGCCATTTTAATTGTTATTCAATTGTTCGTTCTATTCGTTTTTTTCATTATGTTTGTCACGAACTTTTTCGAAAACTGTATCAATAATATTGTTTAATATCGAATGAACTAAGTCAGTTCGTATATTTATTGGCTCTTCAATGTTAAATTCTTGATGTTCTCTGTTCGCATTACACTGACTTAAATTTTCAAACAAGATATTATTAGTGGTTTCAACGGTGGCAACATTCTCCTTTTCTATTTCGCCAACTTCGTAGAGAACACCATTGATTTCCAGTGGCAACATCATCAAATCTTCCGGAAAATAAATTTTGTTCAAAACATCGTTATTGATACGCAAATGTTTTCGACATCGTTATGGGAAATGGATTCACCTGTGTCATTAGGATTATTGTATGGTTGTATGGTTTCTTGACCATTTCCATTGCAATCTTTACATTTTCCACAAATCGTATAGTGTATGGTCAACTGTTGTTTGTAATTTCCTGGCATTATCAATATCAGTCAATAAATTTGTGTCTACGTGGTATTCAATGACTTTTAACGCAGTTCGGTATTCAGATGCACTTATATTTATAGAATCTTCATCGCCTAAAGCTGCTTTGTATTGCTGCTGTCTTCTTGTCAAAATGCACTGGGAGTAATTGACATCATCTTCATTATATGGATGTAATCCACACTTCCTGAATCCATTTTTAATGATTTCTGGTTTTATAGATTCACAATAAGCTTAGTGGAAAATTGAAACAAAATTATTCTTTGTTCTTGACTTCGTTGTTTTCTGTTTATGTTGGAGAACAGTCTTTTTCCATTGTACTTTCAGCGATTTAAAAACTGAGACATCACATAGTTGTAATATGCGTGTGGAATTCGGCAAGAGACAGTACAATATAATTTTGTTCTCGACACAAAAATTATATAATTCCATGTTTATATGGGATTTGTGATCATCTAGTAGCAATAAAACGTTTTACTTGATTATTCACAAGCCACAAAAAAAAAGATATTTGCAATAAATTCATAAAAAGTTGCACTCATCATCTAACCGCTATCAGAACGACCAATGCACCATTCTTCTGGAACAGTTACTGCTATATTTCTTGGAATCCGCATGTATGGAAATACAACCATGGGAAGGATAGATTCACCTGAAGCGGAGAATGTGCAGAGAACAGTTATACATTCCTTTTCAGGACCACTTGCAATTTCGTAAAAATTTCGGTAATTTATAGGGCCCATAACTTTACTAGTTTTAGGGCAAGTTTGCAGTCCTGTTTCATCTGCGTTAAATATTCTACTAGGGTCGTTTAGAATATCTGCACAATTTTCACCCAGTAAAAAGTCATTTAACTCCTTAAACCAATTTCGAATGGCTTCTTCGGTTACTGATGCTCGTGTCTTAGATACGATCTCAGTATTTCGAGTGGTTATTTTTGAATGTCTCTGCAAAAACAATTTCATCCACTTCCGACCAGATCTATCATCGACGAATGAATTTTCTCGTGTTGTTGCTTTCAGCACCCGCTGGACGCAGGCCTTTACTTCATCTGCGTGCATAAAGAATCCCAAAATTGCTTTTGAGAGGATCTACGTTTTTAAAACAGCTTCTTTATCTACAGTTAAAATAGTGCTAGGGCCCGTTTTGCGAACTAAGGGAACTTTTTCCTTTATTTTATTAAAAAGGGTCTTCTTTGGTATGCCATAATTTCTACTGGCTGCACTAATAGAAAGCTTCTTCTGTTTATCTCTTCTAACGCTTTTTGAAGGCAATCATCGAAATATAGAAATCTTCTATATATCTTATGGTCACCTTTCATTACATTCCTGTCAGGAAATTGATTGAGTTAAAAGACCAAGATGATTCATAAATAGGTAGATACAAAATTACACGTTCACATATAGGGCAAATTGATCCAATGAATGAACGTCAACTAATCGGCCGTTCATTAGCTGGACAGGGGCGTTTATTTAAAATTACATTTTAAACATTTAAAACAGCCTTTAAAGACAATTATTTTAAGGGCCAAAATGTTGCAGTACGCAACTTCACAGCAATTCCCAGTGAATGAACGATTTGTTCATTCATTGGGGATAACACAAGGTCCAGTGAATGAACAAGAAAATTTCTGATTTTCGCGCCAATACGTCATATTTGTAGATTGTATTAGCCGTTAAATAATATAAAATGTAACACTCTATTTAAATAATCAATGATCATAAAGCTTTAATGTTTAATATCCTTATCCAAAGTTATTTTTACTTACATGGTTTTTGTTTCACTACAGAAATTTGCAAACCACAAAGCCGCTCACAAACACATCGGTCTGGCGTTTATTCATTGGAACTAAACTAAATATCTCTTTCGACAAAGAAAGAAACGTAGATTGAATATTATATAGTAAACCTTAATGAGAAAGAGAGATATAACAGAAACTTAAGAATCGTAATTTAGTTCGGAATCGTTCATTTACTGGTGTCGTTCATTTACTGGTGTCGTTCATTTACTGGTGCTTTTACCCTATGTGGTTTTGTAATTTTTTTGTTATAATTTGTTATTTTTATATGCATATTAATTATAAAAAAAAATATGCTTTCCTTTGTAGTCGACATATTTAAATTCTCCAGTTTTTTTAAGAGTTTAAGTCAAAAAAATATAGACCATGACTCATTTTCCTTAAATATCAGTTTTTTTATTTTCTAAAATCGCAGTAGCAGTATAGCCTGTTTTACTACAAAAAAAAATTTCATCGCGTTTCATCTCGATTGAACACTTTCATATGTAAAACGATTATTGGTACCAAATAGTCCTAAATAAAAAGCTGGATATTTATTGTCTAGTAGTTGTGTCATGATAAAAAAATCGGAAATAATTTACAGTCGGAGCAGCGTCATTGGCCAGAAAGGTATATTTCATTAGAAGGCCATGAAAACCCAGTGGTGCTATTAATCCTACTACGATATTGTTACTAGGGTTGTACTCTATTTTTCCCCTAATTGTTGTAGCATCTTCGCTGGTCTAAATTTTTTTGCAGTTGTCGTTTTTAAACTCATTCAATTATTTAAATCGCAAAACACTTTCTTTGATAGTATCTGAGATATTATCCATAGTTCGCTTGACAGTACGAATTGATGTTCCATATTAACCTACATTGTATCAGAAGTGTGTCTACCACCAATAACGAATAAATAAGCACAAAAATGTTAAAGATCCAAATCGTTTTGTTTTTTTTTGGAATTTAGATTTTTTCTTACTATTTTCAACTGCTGCGTCAATTAAACGTGAATTAAAATTTGGTAACTTTTCCTTGCTCATTTTTTGCTTTTCTGAGATTGACTACGGGGATGCGAGGTTAACGGTTTGCTTCTTTCTAAAACATTTTAGTCGAGTTGGCGTCATCTACTAATAAGTTTTTTATTTTATTAATGGGTTTATAGAAGTATAACGGGTCTAGTTGCTTGCAAAAGAATAGGCACATTATTGGGAAAATTTTCTTTCTCTGATTGAAAAAAATCCGAGTTTCAGTCAGAAATAATGATATTTAGTCGTTTCTTTATTGTAATTTCTTTCTTGGCGTCATCGGTTGAATACACGGCTGAAATTCAGATGCAACACCATCGTCCCCGAGATCATCGCTAATATTTTTTTAAGTTCGAGTGTGTGACCATTTTGGCGTAAAAGCTTTTTTGATTTAATTTAGGGCAATTTGAAGGAGAATAGAGACGCAAATGACTGTAGACATTTGATGGGCTCACCCCTACTATTTTTTTAATCTACAAAAAACTTCGCACAAATAGTTATCTTTTTTTTGTATCAATTCTTTACTCACCTTAATTTTCGTGAAACATCTAACAAATTTGCATTTTAAATATAACAGCAATACTCGGTGTTCGCTGTAATTTTTGTCAAGTAGTCTTTGCGGACGTCATCGTTTTTTAAAAGATCTTTCACATTTTGGTTATCAGTTTACCTAAAACTTTTTCTATGGTTAAATTTTGTACAACTTGATGATTCTCGTTGGGATCTGAATTGTCACCTTTAATCTTGTCTTTAATACTACAACTGTATTGTTTTGAAGTCTTGGTTTTTTTTGCAGTTTTTTCAGCTTGAGTCATTATAATTATATAAGCACTGTTGTAGTACTTTATTCACTCTTTTAATAAATTTTGGTATCCTACCTTTCGGGTTTCTTTTTAAACAAAGGACCAAAATAATCATCATACAAATGATCTTAAATCTCAATGTCACTTTTACTTAACGATTTTATTGATATCGAATTTGACAAACTATTTATAATTAAAATGTTCTTTAAAAATACAGAAATTTTCAGTCAAAAATCTTTTTCAACACTTGAAAAAATGTCTCTTTTGACGTTTTTCTCTTATAGTATTAATTTTTGTTATTTTGTTTTTAGTGGAAATAAATTAAAAATACAAAAATAAATTTAAGCTTTTGTGCACTTTGTTTTTTTAATGTATTTTACCACGTTTGATATTTTATTAATTTTTCTTTTGTTTTCTGTTATTGATTTCAATATTTCAGTCAATATTAAACTGTTAGTAGTAATTGGTTTTTGTTTTCTACAATGACTATTATTATTGGTTATTAAATTATTTTTGGGAACTGTATCCGTGCACTTCTTGGACTGTGCACAAGCTTACAGTAACTTCCGGTTGCTAATTAACCTAGTAAAAGGTATTTGCCTATTAAATTTGTGAATGGATACTTACAATAATTGAAATTTAGTGTTACAGATACTTATAAAGAGGAAAACAAACTACAAGATAACTTTATTTTTTTGAACAGAACTAAAAGTGTTCAATATTATAAAATAATGCTGTTTGGTTATGGCATAATCATTGGTATTTTTGTGTTTTACAGACGTGTGGTGATTTAGGTTGCAGCGCTTATTGCTTTTTGTTATTGTTTGCAATCTTTGGCTATTATGGGAATTTTTTTCAAATGCCGTCTGCACAAAATATTTCAGAAGAATCTTTTTATAAATTGTGGTTGAAAGTTTTTGACGTATTGAATTTTTTTCAGTTGCAGCTTAATTATGTTGGTGAGCTGTCTAAAAAGCATTCGTCACTAGTAAAACATTTAAAAAGTTTCAATCTGATGACTATCAGCAGTAGTGAGTGTACAGGCTTTGAAAACATTTTTTTAAGATTGTGGCAAAAGCCAGTTTGCAGTTGTATTTTCTAGCAGCCGCATTAGTTATTCTAGTTCTTCTTTGTTGGCAGCATTGAGTGTCGTATAGTCGACAAAGATGGGTAGATGTTGTACGACAGCTGTGTCAAATCATATAAACATTTTAGGATGTTAATCAGATGATACGGAGTACCTATTTCTTGTAAAAGAGTTTCATTTGATACTGTCAAACGTTTTCTTATAGTTAAAAAGTCGATCGGTTAGCTACTGTAAAAATTGCGAGACCAAAAACATCTAAACACCAGAAGACATTTAAAATCTCCAGTAAATATCAAAGTACACTCACGCACATCCGAGTATATCCACGTATATATTCAAGTACATCCACGTACACCCAGAAGTTTGATGCATGCCCCAAATTATTTCAAGTTTGAATAAAATACAAAGTGGGATAAATTACTACGATTTTTATATAATTACTTATGCTAATATATCGCAGTTGGGTAGATGACACTTGGGCATCGTCGTTACGGTGCGCCCATTTCGGTGCCAGGTACGTTCCAGCGCGCCTGTTACGGAACTGACCGATTATTTTTTGAAATAATATAAATATCATACAAATCTAGGAAAAAAATTCTAAAAGAATAAATACAGGAAACAAATGATTAAGAAATTTTGTAAAGTTTAGAAGTTTACTTAGTAAAATACTGAATTAATGACTTCAAAAGAGCCTAGAACGGCGTCGATTTTAAGTATGAAAGATTTATTGCAGGAAATGTTTTTTTTTAGAAAACAAGGAAAATACCTAGAATGTGACGCTTGAATTTTAAACATTGTTGGTGGGTATCCACAGAACCAAACAGTAATAGAATATCTAAGGGGACTTGCCCACAAATTACAAAAGGAATAAATTGAATAACCAATACAATTTAATTGATATAATACAAAAGTTGCCAATTATTTGTTTGTGATACTTTTCTTGCATATAATCGAAATATGTGTTATTCGATCAATATCAGTGTACGGAAATTTTGGCATATTTGCTGTGACGTCAACGTTTTGAGGGTGTTGTTCTATTGCCTCCTCAATTTTGGTTTTTAATATACTTGGCTTTTTCTCTATAGGCAGCACCGGGAGGTGTTTTGCGTCATTGTTTAGGCTTTTGAAGTAACTTCTCCATGTTTCTAAAACATCATCTATGTTTTTTTACTTTTTTGTTTGGCCAATGTTTGCAATGATGGTTATTAATAATAATGGCAAAGTAAAAAATAATAAATATAAAGGCTAAAATAATTTAAGGTTTTTTTCACAGAAAAATTAAAAAACTTTGTACTAAACCGAACAAACAGAAAGGAAGTAAAAAAGTTATGAAAGTAGACGTATGCAATTAATTTCTTAAATTATAATAAAAACAAACTGTTTTTAACTCCATCTATGATTAATTGTATGATTTTAAACTTTTATAAAGTTTTGTTGATGATCATTTACGATCGTTACCTAATATTACTAAAATAATTTATCAAATTTAATATTTTAGTGCACACTCGTCCTGCTTTTATAAAACGTTTTAGTTTTCGTTTCAAAAACAAAAAAAAAACAAAACGTTTCAATCACTTGTAAAAGTGACTGCAAAACAATGTAAAAGTTTAAAAATATAGTAAAACTCCCTATTGTATAACAAACATTTTTTTGTCGCTACTGTAGAAAAATAAAAAACTTTTAGAACAGAATTATGAGCCTCTATAATAAGCACAAAATTAATAAGATTTCGAAATTACGTTTTAAATATTTGGTTGTATTTTTTAATGTTAGCAAATTCATGGTTTGGAAAAAAATTTAGAAATTGTATAACGTACACTAAAGAATAGTCAGTAAGTTTAAGAAAACAATCTACTGACGATTGAATATAGTATAAACTAGAAAAAAATTATATTCGAGAAATGAAATAAGCAACAAACATAATCAATGTTGTGTACTTAAGTATATTACTGATAGCAATAAAATAACGCAATACAGTTTTTTTTAGACAAGATTCTTTTTTTAAGAGCCAATAATAAAGAAAATTAAATCTTGTTATAAAAATAGTAAATAAATATAGACTCATGCATTATTAGTTCTTTTGTTGGAACGTTTGTAAACAGTTATATTTATTTTCTGTCTACAGATCGTAGGTATATATCTTTATTATTTATTTTGTTTTGTTGAGTATTTACGTAGGTTCTGTAATAATTGAAATAAATCATTGGCGTTTGTTGTTTTCTTTCGAAGCTTTTTAAATATCAACGATTCCGGTTTTAATTTCCAAAATTTTTTTTATGTAGAGAATCTAGTTATACCTACATTATATTATAAAGGTGCAGAATATATGTAAACGTATCACTGATAAATGGGAACATTGATTAACTTGCAATTGCACTATTCAAAGATTAGACAATGACCAATCAACGTCACACATGGTATTAATGTTCGCCGATGCAGCTGGTTTAATAAAGAGTCAATTAATTTAGTTAATTGCAAATCAATAATAAGAAAATACACAAGCTACGGTTATTGAGTTACGTAATAACTAAATTAACATTTAATTACAGTATCAATTATACCGTAACAAATACTTGGCTGGATGAAGTAATTGCTAATGTGCACAAATAGAAAGAATTTTCAATAAAATGTGTCTTGCTTTTTCATTGTGCGATAAGTAAAAATAAATCTAGGATTTTTCTTTTACAGCGCAATTGAAATTTAATTTGGTAAATGTAAGATTACTTTGTTCAAAGAGAAGCTATAACAAATATTTTCATTGCCGGAAAGGATTATACGAATTTTATTCTTCTTTCTTAATTCAAAATATAGAGTTGTGTTGTGAAGTGATAAAATAAATATATTTTCTTACTGAATGTAAAGAATTTTTTAATTAATAAGCAATATACTATAAATTAATTTTGTTCTAGAAGTTTATTAAACATGTAACAATACTAAATGTCAATATAGATCTTTAAGTTTAAATATTAAACAGTAACTACAATATATGCATACAAAATATAGTGTGTAATCAGCTTATTTCTTAACTTTTTTCAAAATTATGTAATCAAACCATTACAAAAATCTAAACAAAAATTTTAAAATCATTTTATGATTTTTAGGAGTTTTTTTACTAGTTTCATTGATTTCTGAAACTCCTTCTTTTAACTGTACCACAGTTTTATTTTGTTGTGCTATATATTTTCTACACTCTAAAAAAATAGTGTTTGTTTCTAGTTCTTTATATTTGTTTGTCATCAAATATTATTTTTTAGGTGTTTAATATATATATGCCTCTTAAGGAAGTAAAACGACAATCAAAGCTTTACATTCTGAAATAGATATGGTTCAATCTGTTGTTTCCCTTATTTTCATAAGTGATGTTATTATAAAATTGAGATTCACGTGTGTAAAGGAAAGACGATTTCCACTTACAAGTTAATCTTTAGTTTTCAAATTAATTGGCAAATGAACACCTGAGGAAATAACAAAATATAAGTATAAGAGAAACATAACATAAGATAATATAAGAATATACAAGCGTATCACCTTCATTGCACGTGTAATCAAAGCAGCAATCAATGGCAGAAGAAATATTAACTTTTTATCATTGACTTTAAGAATAACGCGCATGCTATTGTACTATATTTATACATATCAAAACTTATACTACGAAAGAATAGCGCATTGGAGAATTGGTTTTTCTTCGTCGTGGATTACAGGAGCTTGCCAATTTAATAAACTCTGTTTTTGCAGCTTGCTTTTTTTTCACTGCCAAATACTTCTTTATTTTGGTCTGTTTCACTGTTGTGAGAATTATCTGCTGCTTCATTTTCTTTTTGTGTCTTTGAAATACTTAAAGTTTCTGGAATTATTGCGTTTTAGTTCTTTGGTCCTTTTTGAGTAGCAGGAGTAACTCTAAGCTGACTGACTGACCTTGAGGATAGCTACAAATTAGCAAAGGCGTTCCAAATTGTACAAGAGATTTGTCACTACAATCGCTGTTTGTTTGAAACTTTCTGAGTTTGGGTTAAATTATCAATTTCAAAATCGTCACTACAATGTCGCATTTGATTTGCATGGCGGGTATAGATTTTGTTATCGTGTAATATTTCATATAAAACTGAGCCTACTATATTTAATACCATTCCTAGTTTCCATTCTCTTGACCATCAAAATTTCTAAAACTAATTGGTTAATATTGAATTTAATTTCTTTATTTATAAGGTTCTGGTTTAGAATTTTTGCTTGTTTTTCTATAACTCCGGCCTTTATATTAGGCAACATTAAGTCTAATTTACTTCGTAAGTTTCTTTTGCAAAACAAAGAAGCGGGAGATTGCCATGTAGTCGCATGTGGCGTTTTCTTGTGTTACAAGAGAAAATTACATAATTTTTAGAAATTTCCTGGATTGTTATTCATTGTGCGCAAAACTGTTTTTATTGTCTGAACATAACGATCAGCTTGACCATTTGAACTCGGATTGTATCGTGCTGTTTTAATATGTTTGATTCGATTTACCAGTAACAATCGTTCAAATTTCTCCGACACTAGTTGAGGACCATTTTTGGAAACTAACGTTACGGGTAAACCGTTTCTTGCAAGGCATTTTTGTAAATTTAAATCGTGATGTTTGATGTTAAATTATTCATAACAAAAACTTTGACCCACTTTGAATTACAATTACTGTAATCAAGAAATATTCGTTTTTAAATGGCTCTGCAAAGTCTACATGGATTTGTGGCCAAAGACCGTATGGATACTCTGCCACGTTCCAATGGGGGAGGTGGAGAAAAAAAAGGAAAATTATTATTATACTAAGATGTTACTTACCTTTTGGCTAGCCTCACCGGAGATGGTCGTAGGGTAAAGATCGAAGTAAAGCGAATATTCTTAGGTAAACTAAATGCCCGATTGCGCACCTTTTCTCGCAATTTTGACATTGATAGTGAATAAACAAAAATGTATATTGATTAGGCGTAGAGTATTAACGAGAGAACAAATTTAGCAAGAAATTACACAGATATTGCGAAGTCAGTCCTTAATACATTTAACTTAAACTGTAACGTTGTTTAACATTTTGGCACAATGCAGTCAGCGCGATCGTAAGTCGATACCCCAAAATGTGTGAACGGATGAGGGTCGAGGTAGTGCCGTATTCCCAGCTTAATTATGCCGGCGGAACTTATATGATACATAAATACCTTTTCGGCCAGAAACTACTTAGGGAATACCTATTTGCATGTGACACCACTTCACTCATCCTCGGCGAACTCCAAGTATACAATAAGACGCTATCCGTCGACTTACATCACATAAAAGAAATTGCGCTTTCGTTAATCCATAAGCAAAACTAACGACTTTGTTAATCCATGAGAAGCCAGACAGAAAAAAGGACAGAAAAAGGTACTTTATGACTTTGGTTAGGAAATATTCAGCTACTTCGTTCTACGAATGCGACATTCGAGCGGATTTATTAGCGATTTTTAAAATGAAAACGTCTTTACGTTAGATGACGATCGAAGAGGAATAACCTCATTTTCTTACCAATCCGTTTCCGCCACATCCATCACAAACTCGTAAGACCAAATGAACCGGAAGCCCGTAGAAGGTCAACTAGTATTGCGCCCTTTGCGTGCATAAAGTCGAAGAATATTATTCGAGGTCGGATATCGCACACGGGTGATGGCAAAGTTGCCTATTCTTCAGCCGACTTAATACCAATTGGCGAATTCACACGTTACAACTACCAAAGGTGCACATGAACATTTCCTATTTGCTTCATTTGTTAGATGCAGCATGGACTTGATTTTACCATTTTTTCTATGAGTCAATACTTTTCCAACAAACGTAGCATATCCACCCTTATTATTTATGTTTTTAAATTTAAATTTGTCCATAATTTCTTTATATAAGTGATTTGTTTCGGGATCTTGTGCAGTTTCTTTTGCAATTTTTAAAGGTTTTAATACCGTATGGAATTGTTGTATCTGGAAAACCTCTGGCATATCAATAATATCAATATTATTTCTGTACGCAATTGAAAAACGGGAACAGAAATCTGCGTTTGGATGTTTATTCGTTTGTCGATATTTTATTGTACATAATTAAATCCTTGCAAAAAATTGAAAAATGTAGTAATCGGGTAGCATTTAGGCGTGGTGCACTTGCAGTTGCAGCGAAACTGGGTTCTAAGGGTTTATGATCTGTTACAAAAACAAAATGACGACCATACAAATAATTAAAACTTTTTTAGACTTCAGCTTCCTTATCGACGTGAATAGTTTTTTCACTTTTGTTGAGGATTCTTAAAATAAAACCAATCGGCCTATTACATCCATGAGGATAGGTATGTGATAGAACGGCACCAAATCAGTTGCAACAAGTAATGGTTTTGATAGATCAACAAGAACAAGAACTCGATCTGATGAAACTTCCTTTTTTACTTTTGTAAATGGTGATTGACATTTGGGTTTACATTTGAAAGGAACCTGATTTTGCAAAAGATTATACAATGGAGAAAAAATATCCGACAACCCTGAACTAATACGAAAATAGTAGGTTATTAACCCTATAAAAGATTTAGTTTCTGAAACATTGCTTGGGGTTGGCGCAGCAGTTATTGCCATCACTTTTTCTTAGTTTTGAAATAATTCTGAAGCGCTAATATTAAATCCAAGGTATGAAGTTTGGTGTTTTACTAATTGGCATTTTTTCTCTTTTAGACACATGCCGTTTTTGCGACAGATTAAAAAAAAATCTAACCTATTCCAATGGGTATCAGCATCTGGAGAAGAAATCTTAATGTTGTCATAAAAGCCTTCAATTCTATTAAATTGAGGTTCGTTGAATCTTTTCCATACTGCAGGAGCATTAGTCATACCATAAATTAATCTGTTTACATGGTATAAACCTTTTGGGGTATTTATTGTCTACAATTCTGCTGTTGGAGGAGTAATTTGCATATACAAATAAACTTGGAAAATATAGCTTCTCAGGTGGTGATCGATTTGAAGATTTATTTAGTAACCTTATAGTCTTCGCAAATTTGAATCTTATTATCTGGTTTTACAATTGGAACGATCGAAGTGCTCCATTCTGAAACGTGGTAACAGTACCAAGAGATTCTAATCTATCCAACTCATTTTCCACCGCAGATTTTAGGGCATAAGGTACCGTCCGTGCTTTGCATAAAATGCGCTTAGCGTTATCTTTAAGAAATAATTTCGCAGGGTATCAAATTTACAGTTCATGACATAAATGATACCTTTAAATGATGTGTCCTTAAATTGTACATTAACGTTAGCAACTTCTATTACCAGAAAAGCTTGTTTGTTATTATATGTGGGACCCGTATCTAATTCCATTTGCAATTGTTTGTTTTTTATCTAATAACATTTTATTTTTAGGATCGCAATTTTCCCTCAAATCCGCAATGCAGTGAAATATTTAAAACATAAAAAAATTCGTAAAGAATTCTTCTTTTTTTGTTTGCGTAATGTAAATCTTTGCCTTTGAGTGCATTGCAAAGGCTTTGGATTTAGATTTTCTTGCACCAATGTAATTATTTTACCGAAACTGAAGTTTGTAATTTTATTAGGGGTTGCAATTATCTTTAAATTTAATAAAATACCTCACTTGGTCATTCTTTGGTAACATGTACAGATCAATAAAACATTGGAAACTTTCAAAATCTTATTTTCACTTTTTGTTGACGGACATTGCCGGAACGCCGCGCGGCTTTTTTACCTTTGCAATTAATTTAGAGATTTAGAGCGTCTTTTCTTTTATAATAATATATAATATAAGAATATACAAGCGTGTTACCTTCATTGCACGTGTAAAAAAACAGCAATCAATGGCAGCAAAAATGTGAACTTTTTATCATTGCCTTTAACGATGACGTGCATACTAATGTACTACATTTATACATATCAAAACTTATACTAGGAAATATAATTAATAATAGAAGTAACATCTAACACAATCATCTTCCAGTTGTCTCGTGACCTCGGTTACAGTGCAGTTTTGAATATGCTTTAGAATATAATTGTCTATGAATAAATAGAATGCACTAAGTGGGGAGTCTCTCACACTTTTTTGCAAAAGAAGTTGGCGTAAGAATATTATGAATTATATTCCGTTACTGCGCACGTTCCACATTATGCATATTACATTCTGTGTAGCATGTGTGGCATCCCCACTTTTCGCAGTTTGTTTGCTTCCTATTCGTAGAGACACACAGTTTCTAGCGGTTTTTTGTTTTTTCTATCTCTTACAGTCTTTTTGGAAGTGGACGGTTGAGGACTAATATTGGTTTTACTAGTATCGGATTTAGAAGAATTCTTATATTCATTAATTACAGATCTCTGATTATTTTCACTGGGAATATATTCATCAGATTCTTGCATCTCAAATGGAAGTTAAGCAACATCACTTTTATTTTCTGACAACATGTTCAGTTCTTCTAAGTTTAGGGATAAGTCTACGCGAATTCCATATCTTGATCATTTTGTCAATAAGAATATATATAATAGCCAGAATCTCATCCAAAACCTCTTTTGTTGCTAAGTTGGCTTTAATTTGTTCTTTTATAGCAGAAGATTCATCATCAATTCTTGTTGCAGCTGCATTTAAGTCAGGAAATCGTAATCTGTAAATTTATTTGAATCCAATGCGCAGTCATACGGCGGTACCTGGGTATTCGGCTTTTGTTTCATGAAAAGGTAACATTTGGTGTTGAATGTAATTTTTAACGATACGTAAAATGTTACATTCAGTGGGTGTAATCTGTGTGAAGTATAAGGCGGTATTGTGACAAAGAAAATAAATTTGTCTTTACAGGTAAATGCTGAACCTAGTTGCTTTTTACTTCTAGAGGCTAACGTCTTTTTTGGTTTTTAGGCAGTTGTGATGCCATAGACATGAATTTTATTAAGTGTGAATGTAAACTTCGGAAAAACATTGTCAAGGTTTTTAAAATATATATCTATCAAATAAATCCATGAATGCGATTGAGACTGTCAGCTTTTGGACTTTGAAGACTAAATGTAAAAAAAAAGACCTCAGAAACGCTAACATCAATCTCTTCCAACAAATCTTGAATCAATGCTAAATGGGCGTTTTATGTTTTACCAACTTCGTATGCAACTCGCATTTCTACTCAGTTACTGTTGGAGTAACCCCATGAAAAATTTTCGCCATTAACCGCACGTGGTTTACAATAGATTGTTTCTGTTTTTTGGAAAATATTGGTTTCCTTCTCATTTGACTTGGAACTTTGTTTCCCGTCTCCAGGCCTTTTTTTTAAATTCACGGATTTCCATAGGCAAGTACTACTGTTGACAATGCAGCGTTTAGTGCTTCTGAAGACCATTTTGCGTTTTCAATGATACACGTATAACGGCAAGGTATGTTCTAAAAAAGTTACGTACTAGAAATTTCTCTAATTTGATTGTCGCAATACCGTCAATAATGGAATTTTCCCAATGATTGCTGACGACATTGCTCCGCACTGATGCTCACATAGTTTTTCTTCGGCAAATGCATGTGTGGAAAATTTAAGGCAAACCTCACATGCAATAAGTAAGTGCTTCTTGTTTTTTTAAAATCTACCCACAACTATTTTGCAGAACGCCGAACTGTTTTGTTTACTCGAGTGAATGACTTTTTGTCAGCGTTGCAACTTCCTTATGCTTCAACCACACGCTTAAGACTCATGGTATATGAGGGCAGTACATGGTGAAGATTGCCATATGTTGCGTCTACCCTCGCGTCTACAAAACTAGAACGGGTGGCTGCATTCCGTTCTGTGGCAGTATTCTTTTTTATTGTTCTACTGGCTCTGTTTTCTTCTAATTTTCTATTTTTCTTTGTATATCTTTTTGTGTTTACTGCTATTTCTGTTGTAATATTATTGTCTAGTTTTAGCTTCATCAAAAACTTTTTTTTTAATTTGGTTTGATAATTAAGAACTTTTTCCTACAGCAGTCTATTTTTATTACAACTTTTTGTGTCTCTAATGTTTATTCTTTTTGTTTATCTTTTTTTTAAATTTTTAGGATTTACTCACTACCATCATTATTTTTTTTATTTGTTTTTTTTTATTAATTAAACCAAGTTACTTTTTAAATTATTGATTTGTTAAAGAATGGCATATTCTTTGCAATGTAACAGAGCTTACGTTTTGCTAGAGGTTTTTTTTTCATTATCCAAAAGTTTGTTTATTGGAGAATACTAAAAGGTGCAAATATTGTTCAGTTTTTGAATAACCACGTAACAATTTTTTTTAATTGATTACTTTACATTTGTGTATTATATTGGTGTTTTTGCTAACATAGAGTAATGTGTAATGTTTGTATATACGTTTTTATGCATTTAAAGAAATTATATAATATTGTTATAAATTGTTCAAAAAAGTGAATATAAAAATAATTATGATAAAAATTAAATCTTTGAAATGACTGCAACGTTTAACTCACGGTTGTAATCAAATAAAATAAAATTAGATTTAAAAAATTAAACGAGCCCACATGAGCTCACGGAAGAAGTAAGATTTCTTACTGAATTAATTTTATTTATTGATGAAGTAGTAAAATGTTCCTGAAACTCTGTCATTTTAAATTAACTAAACACTGTTTTATTTTATATTAATATTTTATATCACTCTCATGTTTGAAACAAATTTTACTGATCAATTAAATTAATTGAAAATTTAAAAAAATTAAAAACAATGCTTCATAAACATGTGGATAATCCCAACAAAATTACATAATATGTTATGTCAAGGTCAGAATTGTAAATAAAAAAAATACAGTTTGCTGCGACAGTGCTGCTCCCTTTTTGATTACGGTGCAATTTACCAATTCTTTTTGTCTTCTATTAAAATTAAAAATTGTTTGTCTCTTAAACCTGTCTTTAATCAATCTCAAATACATTTTTCTCTTCCTTATATAGGCCCTTGATTTCAATTTCAAAATCTATTAAGACATTTTGGCATTAACATTTCTTTTTCGTCAAAAAATAATAGTAAATCTTTATTAGTTAATACTAAAGATAAAATTAAGGTTTTAGATAAATCCGGTGTTTATAAATTAAAATGTGGTGGTTGCAACGCATTCTATATAGGACAAATAGGTCGAACGTTTTCTATTAGAATTGCTGAACATCTGTCTTGTATTAAAAATAATGACATTTCATTTAAATCATCATTTGTTAATCATATACTAAATTCGCATCATTCATTTAATTCTAAAAAAGATTTTGAAATTTTACACATTTGTAATAAAGGTTTGAAACTAAATTTTTTAGAAATAAAAGAAATTATTAAAAATTACAATTCGAATCGTGATTTATCCCTTAACGAAGTTGTTAACTTTAATAATAATTTACTTTTTCTAAATTAGTTTTTGTTTGATTATTTCCATTATTTTATTATTTTGTTGTAACCTAGGAATTTCTATTATTAGGCTAAATTTGTATTGTTTAAATTTGAAATTTGTCAAACTTCAAATATTTAATCATATTTAATTTGATTAATATATATTCGTAAGTTTATTTATTTTTATAACTTTTTGATTTTATTTTAATTTATATTATATTTCAGATTTCTATATTTATTATTTTTAAAGTTAATATTTGAACTGTGATTTTTCAATTTTAATGTAGTAAGTTTATGTTTAAAATAATTCGATTTTATATTTTTATTTTATAGTATACGTCTGAAGATGGCACTAAGTCGAAACATGTCGCGTTTTTGAGATCTATTAAAAAAAAATAAAATAATATAATAAAACCCATTTAGAGTTATTAAAAGAATTGGAAATGGAAATGGAAATAGAAAAAATAAACTTTGAACTTTGGATTATTGACAAAATTTAAAAAAAAATAAAAAACCAAAAAAAAACAGTGGCATATCAAAACTGTAACACACACAAAACATACTAGATTACATATAATTGTTTTTATTTTGTTTCTTTCTTATTTTAGCCTTTGGATCATTCGATTTTTTTTTAATTTATTCTTCTGTAAATTTATTTTTACTTTTTTATTTTTACTGCATAATTAAAATTTGCAATAATTGCTGTTATTCATGCTACAGGATACTAAAACCGAGACAAATAGAACTGACAAAACTATCGATTTCCCTACCAAATATAGAATTGAATCAAAGGACACGTAAAAAACAATTTGAAATCAAGAGAAACTGCTTAAAAAATGGTTTTTCAGTCAAAATACCAAAAAAATGTCTTGTTTCTATTAGTAAATATAAATGCTTATTTTAATGAATGTAACTGTTACCGTTTATTACGTTTTTTAAATAAAAAATCTTATTAGTTTTTATTTAAATACAAAAATTTGAAATCAATTTAGCGTTTATTTAAAATTTACTGTTAAAATTTTTCTATATAAAGTTCTTATTTACAAACATTATTATAAGCTTGTTCGAAAAAACCGAAACCGTTTGATGAACTCTTTCAAGTATGTATAAAATTCGTTCTAAATTCCTTTTTCTAGTAAAAACCGGAATCAAAAACCGTATCCACTCAATTAAAAAGACATAAACGTAAAAGTCCAACACACGCAAAAAATTCTGGTAAGTTTAATCGGCGCACGTGTGATCTATTAAATCAAATTATAATTCCATCAATATATTTAAAAATTGCGGTATTGTTGTTCTTAAAGTTGATACCAATTTATAATACATCTTGTAGTTATAAAAACGCGGATTTGTCACAAAATATTTGTTTTAATAACAGTAATGAATGTGCTCCTATCTGCTATTTTTAAATTGCTTTTGCTGATATTTTGTTAAAATTTTACAACTTAATAATTACTTTTATTCGTAATTTTTCTAAGAAAACATATATAAAAGAACTTCAATAAGAAAGTTTCTGAGTTAAGCTCGCCGTTAAAGCACGGAACATTCATTTTAATTATAGTGAATTATAGTGGTGTACCACTTTTCCTTTTTAAGAAAATATTAACTAAACTTTTATTAAAAAGAACTGCGCCTGTACCATTTTTAACCTTGTATTTGAATTATTTATAGGTGAATAAACTTAAACGATCTTGTGACTGAAATAAGGACAAATACTTTGTAATATAACAATGCGGTTTGAAATTTTAAAGATTCCCTTAAATCTTTTTTTTTTTTAATAGAACTTGAAAGAACTTATTTGTCTATTGTGTGCGTCCAACCGAGGTTGTATATAAGATTGACAATTGGGTTTATTGTTAATGTTAGTTTTGTCATTGTGCTGTTTGGGTTTTGTATAGGTAGGATCCTATTTTATGTAATTTTCGCTACCTGGACTGTGATCAGTTAACGATAGTTTTCGGGGGTTTAAGTAGACAAGATTAGTTGGATCTTGCTTATGTAATTTTACATTCGTGTGCGCGTCCATTATTCTGTAATAATACGAGCGAAGCGAACAGGCAGGAAAACGAGATCACTGTTGCCAGCAGAGAAATGTGTTGGCGGTTTTGGTGTTGAGAAAATGACAGGGAAGCAGCCGTAATATGTTAAATTGGATCTAACTACCGTACCGCAGATTCCGGTCTGTCGTGTAAGATCTATAAGGGTGAAATCATGCTTTGTTGCTATATAGTAGACCCTGTAAATCTTGCATTCCTTAGTTGAGTTTTATCTATATAAATTGTACAAACTGCCAGAGGGTATACCAGCTGGCACCGGCCAATAACGTCGAATAAGAGGTGCTGTATGCGCAAGAAACAAAACCCTAAAACAGAAAACGCGAGAACAAGTGCTATCGTACGTAAATATATGAACCGCGTAGAAAAGTTCCCGAAGCTGAAAAGTCGATATTCATATTGCATAATAATGTACTTTCAAGCTCCCGTTGCCATAAATATTTGTATAGTCAAGCAGGCATGGCCACTCGATTAGAAAAAATTCTTACGATCTGTTTGCTTACTACTTGAAGCAAGGCAGGGACATTCTGAAAACTGTCAACTGATATTTTCTCATGTAAAGCGACCTCGACCCAAAAGGGCTTAGTTAAACCGAAACCTACTGCCTTTGTTAAAATATCCCTGCTTCCTTCTCACTCTAATTGTTTGATAGCAAACAGCTGAAGCGAGATGCAAAGATGTGCTCCTCCTATCCTTTTAAGAACACAATGGCCGGGTCGGCTTGTAGTTAGTTCTCCATTCAGAGTCACCGCACTGTGAGGTAAATACAATAAGATAGAAAAAGATAAAATATCTACAATTCAATGCAGGAAAAGGAAAGTGCCAGTTAAAATCTTTATAAACTCTAAAGTGGCTGGATATACTTTTAGCTGTCATCCAACTCATAAATATGTATTAAAATTAGATTGCTAAATTGTCACCTGCCTTTTGCAAACGCTAAATCTAATTTGAGACGTTTTTTAATACAAAAGGGAAGACTCGAGTATTGTTGAAGGATGTAGCCTATTACGTTCTTCGGTATCCTTGCATTGGTAGTTAACACCTGGAGAATGATGAATGATGACATTACCGCGATTTCTGCTTCTTGGAATTAAACCATTTTTTCTTGTAAAATGATAAAGTTAAAAATGATTAGGGTCTGTTCCTTACTAATATTACGTAAAATAACTACAAGAAAACGTTATAAGATCATTATTCATTTTGAAAACTAAAAGAAAACAAAAAAAATTACTTTTCAGATTCATTTAATTAATTTAATTTAGGATTTTTGTATGTTGTGCAAACAAACACTTTAATTCGTATCTTTGACATTAATTGAATTTTATTTATAATTGTATAAATAAAAAGCTTTTTGTGAATATTTTTATCAAAAAGAGCAGTTACTTAATGTAATGAAATTTTGTTCTTTTCTTTCTCAGAAACGTTATTTGTGAAAGTTTGCAATTTAGCTTTTTTTTAGTAAATTTAAAAGTTTATACATTATTTCAAATACTAAGAATAATTTATTTTAAGCGTTGTTTACAATTAGTGACTAATTTTTGGCCATTGATTGATTCTAATTTTAATTTTTTTTTAAATAATCGATATTTTGTTTACGTTTTATTTTAAATATTTGGCTATTCTTAAAACAAAAATTTGTTTAGGTGCTATAAAATATGTTATGACTTTTAGAATATAATTACTACCCAAAAGGAAGTGCACTTTTTTTTCCAAAGCAACAAAAAATGTCAGGATATGTATTTAATGCGTACTTATTTATGATTGCATAGACATTTTTGTAAAAACGCATTTACGAGATTGTTTTTGTGCGCAAAATCAACATTAAAGTCAGATCCAAAAGAATTTTAAAGTAAACATGAAACATTAAAACAAGAATAAAAAGACATTGAAATTATAATCATTGACTGTTTTTGTCTGTAATTACTTCATTGTTCTACAAAAGGGGGCCGCATCTTTAATAACAGTTCAGAGTATTTATTTTGTTTCTCAATCTACACTGAATATTTAAAAATAATTAGTTATTTATCTTAATTCATAATTGCGTTCCCAAATTATTATTTATAAAAGTAATTATAAATTTATGCAAAGCTTTTCAATGACGAGATTTTCCATTTTGAATTAATATTCAAATTAAAGCTTTCTTGTTTGACTTTAATAGAAATATAATAATAAATGAAAATAATATTTACTGCAAAATCTATAAATAGTATGATGTGAATACAGGAGGGAAGCATAAACAAAGAGTTTAAATTTTAATCATAAATATGACTTTGTTGGGATTGTCAATATTTAAGGAGAATCGCATAAAAAGTATCGTAAACGATGTATAATCCTTATTTACAATGCCACGAAACGTGTTTCGAACAAAGAATTGAACAATGCCCTGTCTTTTCAAATGCAAATGCGGACATTTGACAGACGCCTTGCCACAACTTGTGCGGGAAATTATCATGCTGAAGGTTTGTTCTGTTTCAGGAACGTATACAGCTTAAAAAACGATTCGAAATAATTTGGAAACAATTTAGACTTTTGTTTTAATAAAAGCATTCTCAAGGATCGCATTTTAATTTTCTTAAATTTTATTTATTGCTATGACAATATCATTGCGAAAATAATGGTAAAATATTATGTATGTATATTGTAATTTAGATTTGTTTTCATTATTATAAACTTTATATGTATTTCAATGTTAGGTTTTTTTAAACTTAAAGTAACTCATTTAATTTAACTTTATTGATGTAATTCGCTCTTAACGATATTTTGTGAATATGTGAAAAATATTTTTTTCTAGATTACCTATTAGAACCAATAAACGACTTTGATGTTGAATTTGTTTACACCAAATTTGCATTGTATGTACAATAAATATTTCCATTTATGTTTATTTCAGTTGTGTATACTAAAAAGATTTAAATGGATTTCAAATTGGAAAGGTTTTATATGAGTTTGTCATTGATGTGTGTATAATTGTTATTAATATATTAAATTAGCGTTCTTCATTGATATTGTGCACGATTGATATCGACTGTGAGATTTTTAGTGTAACATCAAACGGAATTTGATTAATTTACAACTGTATCAATATTCGAAGGCTTAATTTGTTACCACGCAAAGGTATAAAGTAATTAGTTATTCCTGTTTTTTTAAGTTCCTGCTCGATTAGTGAACTAATTTCATTTGTAATCATGAATTAAAAGAATAACAATGTGCAAATTATTTGATTTTACTGAATTCCAAAGAATATCTTAAAAAAACATAAATTTTCTTTCCATTACTAAAAAAATATTTTATTTCAAGTTGTAAGCTTGACATTAACGTTTTTAAAAATTTTTGGAGTTTGTTACGCTTCTGTTAAATATTCGTGCCTTACATTATTTTTGATTTTTGTTAATGTTAGCTAATTAGTTTTAATGGAACTTTTTGGTGTTTTGTTGATTTATGAGAACTGTACCAAAAGTGAATTATTTTTTGTGTTATTTCTACCATATTGTAATTTGACCTTTTGCGTTTTATAATTAAAAACAAATTTAATAAAGTTAATAAAAGAAATAAGAATCAATTGCAATAATTAGTTGAAATAGCTTTGCGGTAAAAGCTAAATTTTTTTAACGTAATCGTCAAATTACTAATTTTCCGCTTGTTCTTTTTTTAATACAAATTTTTTAAATGATTTTTGGTAATCTTTTCTTGAATTTTCTTAACTAATATGTGACTCTAACAGTGTTTTAATTCTTGATTCAGGCCCATCCTTGCAAACTTCATCGCTTTTAAAAAGCGATTTTATAACACTCTCACGAAATCCTACAATTTGTTTTTTTTGTTGGCAAGCTTATCATAGAGAATGAATTAATTACCGAGAGATGTACCAAGAACAAATTCTATCGTCAGTTTCTTAATCCATTTGAGACCTTCTTTCAATACAGACTCATAGCTGCCCATTTGGCCGATTAGTCAATTGACTTTGTCGTAGTCTATAATTGTGCGAGCTTTTCTTACTATTCCATCACGTTGTTGGATATCGACTGTATCTGTCGTATGTTTTGTGGAAAGAAGAAAAAAGCCGCGGTAATTTTTTAATTTGAACACACAAATACAATGACTTTTTTTCTTAAAATATATCTTGTTTTTTCAATTTTTTTGAAGTAAGTAAGGTACTCGTACATGATTTTGAACAACACGGTTGATTCTCAAATTGGATATTGTCATCGTTATCTTTTTATTGCTTCTGATATTGTCTGTTTTTTTTTGTTTTTTGTGATTTTCTAAATTTTTGATTATGGATCAGAATTTTCAGTATTAGTTAAAATTTTGTTGTTACTTGAAGGAAAAAACATGGGTTCAACTATAGAATTATGGAATTGCACCTGCCTTCGCCTGTAAGATTAAATACAGCAAAATCAATTTAGCTACTAATTATTGGTAAGTAATCGTCAAATTTCACAAATCCGCGTCCAATGGGAATGCTTACAACTACAAAATTTTTAAAATATTTTTAGGGTAAATGGTGTATTATTTATTTAGAATAATATAAATGAATTTACTTTATTTATATAACATAACCATCATACTACACATTATTTGGCATCAGGGCACATTTTAATTTTTTTTGCTTGGCAGTCAACCTGATTTAAATATTTTTTTCTTTATATTGATAAACATTTTTTCGAAATAATTTCTTGAACTGAATGTTCATCACTTACATTATGTTAACATTTGTCGTTATCATTGGTTTGAAGTTGTATATGTTTTTGATCTATGTAAAATGTTTTTCTTCATTTGCAACTGGAAATTGCCTTTTTTTTTATTGACTCCTCCAACAGAATTTTATATTTTTTTGCATTACTAAAAAAGCAATATCTGCTACATTTAAATATTTAAAAAAAATTCCGTTGGTCATCTCAGCCGTATCTTTAAATAAATTCAAATACTTTCGTTTACTTCTGCTGGGTTCTTGTTTTTGTAGTTAACATTATCTGTTTGATTGATGCATTGATGATACTAAAATCGCAAAACATTTTTTTGTGGAAACATATGAAACCATTATAGCTATTTTAGCAAAAACGAAACGTACTGGTTTTTTTTTGACAAAAAGTTTTTAGAAGCGCTGCAACTTTTTGTGTAAAAGTGCTATAAATTATTAGACAAAAAATAATAGTTATCAGATTTTCATAATTCAATTAAAAAAACCAAAAAGAGTTGAATTTTGAGACGATATGTGTGTTTTTGGTCATTCATACCAAACACTTTGTTGACTTTAACATTTTTGGCGTCGCATTTTGGTGACAAACGTTTTCGTGATATGCGATTGAGTGCTGAAAAAAACTTTAATGTTGAATGCAAGCATTATATTACATTACATTGTTTAACAAAAACTGCTTTTAGGCCAAGAAAATAAGACGAATAAAAAGTACATTACTACGCAAACTAAAAAAAAACGTTACACTTACAAAATTAAGCAGTTAACTACAATTTCACTTTTGGTACATTAAGAAGTTATGAGAAATTTCCCAAAAATAGTCAATAATGGTTCGGTTCTAAAAATCGTGAACAAGTGTAGCAATTTTTTTATTCGCAGCTTGGTATTTTGATCTTTTTTGTGCAGAAAGATCTTAAATAACGTCATGAATGTGTTCTAGAGGAACAAAGGTCAATGCAAGCAACATCCGTGCAGATAGAGGAAATTCGGGATCGCTATTATACTAAACGGTCATCCTATGACTGGCTATTTGTTTCTTAATGTTTTTAACTAAATGAAACAAACAGTTTAGTAATCGTGTTGCTTCACTAAATAATCCAATTACAACTATTTTATAATTCAACGAAACGGTTTATGGTTGAAATTGCGGCCTAAGTTTTATTATGATTAAAAATAGCCAATTATACGTTTGTCGTCGCTTGTTTGGCATACAAAATTATAAAAACGAATCTATTTCTATTTGCCAAAATAACATAAAATTGATAGAAGACTGGAGGCGCTTGCTTAAATGTTCCATCCATAAAAATTCATTCCATCGTATGTTAGTTTCCTTGCTAAATATTAAAATTCTGAATGGGTTTGTTTGCTTTTACCCGGTATCCTTTAATAAAAACATCTCGCATTGATCAGAAGCAAAATCATATAATTTGTACGTTTCCGAAATGACTGAAGTTTCAAATCTATTGGAGCAATACAGTTTTACGTCCTCTGGCACAATCAAAATTATTGTTGGACAGCTGTCTTTGGACGGCAGAAATGCCTGGTTAACTATTTGAGCAGAAGTCTTCATGGTTTACTTGGCACGTCTTTATTTTAGAACCGTATCGCGCATCACTATTGTGGTTACCTTTAAAACAGAAATTAATATTGATCGTACATTGTTGTATGAAGACGATTTAAACACATGTCTCCTTTTCGTTCTCATCAAAAACTTACTTGTACCCATTATAGAATACCTCATTTGGGTTTCATTTACTGGCAGTGTATTCCATAATTAAATGTGACACTATTACGCTCACAAAATAGTCGCAGCAAATGTTTACAGATAATTAAAACCTGATGTGGAAAATCACTTTAAATATTAAAATTTTCTAATAACTTTGTTTTCTTAATTGCATTCTACGTACACAAGAGCATACACATAGTAATGTGGCACGTAATGATACAATTAGCCGGACTTAAAAAATGTTAAGCGACAATGTAAGACTCAAACGTTTTTTTAGCACCCCAACGCCCGACGCCAAAACGCTTGTCGCTCGAACGCCTGTATCTATGCATCTTGCAATATCAATAGCTTTTTTGGGTACTCAAATTTTTGAACTAGTAATAATATAATTTTGTCAATATTTCTACGTATAATATTATGCCAAATAGTTTATAAACTATGCTTTGTTTGGTTTACTTAACGTTTTTATCATTGCTGGTCGTATTTTATCTTTATCCTCCAATGCGTTTTTCGTAAAACCTTGTTTATCTTTAGATGCGCAGTCAACGATTATTTTCTAGAACACAACAAAGTGTAGTGTGTGTGTGAAATTTTAACAATATTTTTTATTAAAAAATGTAAATAAAAATTATAATTTAAACTTCGTTAACTTTTTTATCAATTCCAATTTAAGTAGGTGTACCCACTTTATTTTGAAAAAAAGGAGGTAAGAAAAGGTAAAAAAAGGTGGAAAAAAGAATATAAAACAATAAAATCACAATATAGAAAAGAGCGTTGTAAAAGGAAAGCGGAATATAGAAAATAGTTAGACAATCAAATAAATATGTTAGAAAATAAAGGAGACATATGGAGCTTTTTGAATAAAAAAGAAAAATTGGGAAAAAAGAGGGGATACAAATTGATATGAAAAAATTTAGAAACTATTGCTTAGAGGGAGAAGAAGAGAGGAATGGTGAATTTGGAATAGAAAGGATAACAAGAGGAGGGAGCAAAAAGGCTATAGAGAAAGAATAAATAGAAGAAGCATTAAAAAACATAAAAAAAAAGGCAGAAGGGACGGATGGAACGCAAGGAGAACGGTGGAAATATACAGGAGAGACAGCGAAAGAAAGAATAGGAAAAATTTTAAATAAGAGATCGTCAGGTGAAGGGTTTCCGGATGATTGGAGAGAAGCAATAATATGGCCAGTTTACAAAGGAGGAGACAGAAAAGAGGTAAAAAATTATAGAAGTGCGGCAAATGTGGTATATAAGATTTATATGACAAAAAAGGATGGAGTGAAACTCGAGAGACGAGGCAATAAAAAGTGAAAATGAAGTGATTCATTTGGGTTATCGAATCAGATACGACAATAAAGATGAGGCTCATATAAAATGCTTGGTGAAGAAATGTAATATAATATGTTCAGGTGTGAGGTATAGGAGAGAGAGGGTTTGGGAAGCAAATAGAAGCAAGAAGATGGTTGTTTAACAAATAAATAGTGTGATAATGCACGGTGTGGAAGGAATAGGGGGAATTGGAGAAAGTACAAGAAAAATACTAGAAATGGATGTTAGGATTAGAAAGGGAGACGCCAGAGTACATAGTAGAGGAAGAAATTAAGTTAGAAAAAATAAAAGTACATGCAGGAAAGAAAGCAATATGTTACGAAGAACAAATAAAAGAGAAGAATGTAAAATGGAAGAAGGAGGTATTATGAAAGAGTTGGATATGTGACAGAAGAAATAAATAAAATAAGGGAGACAGGAAGACAAATAAAAGATGAAATAATAAGAAGAGATAAGTATATACAGAGAAAAGATACAAGAGCAAGAATAAGGGAGGAGAAATACAATGAGAGATATACAAATATAGTGATAGACAATATTCCAAGGTACTTAAAGAGCGAAAAAAGCTTGAGATTAAAAAGAATGGTAGCAAGGTTTAGATGAGGGAATAAAGATGCGTAAATAAAGAGGTGTCAAAGTATAGAGAACTAAGAGAAGAGGAGAGAGGAAGGTTGGAGATTTTGGGAGAAGGAGGAGAAGGAGTGGGATGTATGGATATATAGAGAATTGGTTAGCTGTGGAGAGTTTAGATTTTATTTGTTATGTAGTAGGACAATTTTATGTTTAGTTTAAAAATACGAATTCTTTGTTTAAAAAAAATTAAAAAAAATAATGTTTAAATGCAAAACGAATAGTTGTAACATACCATAACGAAATTCCTACAGACAACTAATATTTTCTCATTTAATTTTTTATAGAAATTTTTGCTGGCCGTTAATTTACGTGTTCCTTTTACGGTTAACGTGATGAAAAATGATAAACTAGGTCATCTAACAAGAAATGAGTTATAAAACCAAATGCAAAGTTGCCAACTATCGTTACAAGTTAAAGTTGCTTTTTTTATGCATGTGGTTGTACTTTTTTAATAGAAAATAGAAAAGTCTCCTGAAATATAAATATTTTTGTAAACGGCATTCTATTTGTGAAACAACAGGAGCTCTTATTATTTATTTTAAAAAAGCAGATCGTTTTGTAGAATAACATTTGCAATTATTCAACTAATATCTAACATCGAAAAATCAATGCCGATTACAAACGCCAAATTGTTTGACTACAACAGTAAACTGAACACTTCTTTTTGACTTTATCTACGACTTCCTTTGTGGAGATGAAATAAATTATTGTTTTAGGTTTGTTTGTGTCTACATCGGTTTCTTTATTGTAGTGCATTGAGCAAAGTCAAAACTGATTTATTCTTTTTAGATACGTTTTTTTGTAAAATCATATAATGTAGACTCAACTTGACGAGTTGTTTTGAGAAGAAATCTATAAGTACTACCGTGTGTAAATCACGACACGTATTGAGCAAGTACTAAACTTCTTTTTTTTCAGATCTTTTTCCAAAATGTAAATAACCATCGTAAAAATAAAATATCCTTAAATCTCATATCGTTTGGATTTTTACCTTAAGGTGACACACCTGACAACAATGTGCCGAGGTGTTCTCACTATAGCATTTGAAGGGTGTTTTCGCCATTTGTAGCAATTCTTGATATTAAAATTTTTTAATTCTTTCTTGTTCTTTTTCTTGCAATTCATTTGTATTGCTGGAACTTTTCTGTTTAAAGTCAGTGTTGTGATCAATATCTTCTATAACAAAATCGCAGTCAGTTACCTCACAGTCGTTTGCTTCTAACCATTGTGTTACAATTCTAGCGTGCTTGTTGGTAAAAGAAAATGACTTTTTTTTTTAATTTACGTAAGGCGTATTTAAAGGCGCTAACACTCATCTTGATTACTGACGACTGATTGAAGGATAGAGAAACGGAAAGAGCGAGACCGAAACGCTATAATAGTGAAGTACACATTCCACATCGGTGTCTGTTTGATTATATATTGAATAATTAAAAATTACAATTTTTAGCTTAAACTTGCTAGTTGTTTTGTGCTGTTCGCCTTTCAATTTTCCTGTCTTCTTAAGGTTATCGCTCTGTTTTGTTTGAAACCGTCCTCTGGTTCTGTGTTCTAACCCTGTAGTGTTGTTTTTTAATTCTTTTGCTGTGCATTATGTTCTGCAACGTTCTACCTTAATTTTGACGCGTATTTTGCATCGTCCAGTAGTTTGTTTTATCAGATCTCGTACTCCCAGCCTGCTCTCTCTATGAATCTTTTGTTTTAACAATTTTTTCCAGTTTGGTCTTAAAGCGTGTTCAGGTTTGACGTTCGTATTTCATCACCGGATGAATACATTGATCAAAAACTTTGCTTTTAAGGTCTTGAGATTTTTAGCTTGCCACATTCTAGTCATGCTAATTGTGTTCTTCTGTTCTTCTGTTAGGTATACATACTCCACGACCTTCTCTAGATTGTAGTCGTTTAAAACCACATTTCTAATTGTCGGTCATTTGTTTTGATCTTTTGCAGATTTATTTTTCATTTTATTCTTTTTGAGAATATCTACAGTTAATTGTTCCGCCATAGTTTGTACTTTCTCGAATGTTGTAGCAATTAGGATGACATCATCAACAAATCTGAGATTAATTAGTTTTTGCTATCGGTATTTATTCCGTAGTTTGTCCAATCCACTGATCTAAGTACATTCAACGTATGGCGTCTGTATTTCGTCGTTGATTTCTAGATAATTCAAAATTAAATTTTCTAGATAATTCAAAATTAAAATACCATATTTAATTAACTTTTTACTACCTTTGTGCATGTGCTGTCTCTAACGTTTTGGAGTAGGGATATTTTTATTAGTTTTTAAAGATTACAGAAATCAATAGAACGTGTATTCTATTAATAAGATATCTTTGTGCTTTTTTTCTTAATATTTGTTTCTTTTTTGTTGAAGATGTTTTTTTATTCTTACTAAAATGCTCATTATGCATATTGCAGTTTTTTTGTGTCTGGTGTGTGAGTTAATAATCTTTTACAACGTTTTAAAAATGTTTAGAGACAATTAAAAAGCTATTAATTAATTTTATTTTGTAAACATAATCATTATGTACTGATTAAATATAAAACATCTTCTTTCTAGTTTTTGGTGCGTAATAATTTTAAATTATCTTTTCTGAACGGAAAATAGTATCAAAGGAGAGTATTGTAATGTAATTGTAAAGAAGTTGAATTTCGTCGAAACTCAATTTAAAAACAATTATCAAGTTATTTTTGATTATGTCACTATACGTTATATATTTTAGCTAAACATTTATTTTATTTAAATATTCATGTCACATTTATTTGGATAAATGTTTGCCAATTATTTCTATTTGATGGATACCAAAAATAGAACTTTTTTATAAAGTTTAATTATTAACGAAGACAAGAATAGACTCTTTTCGATTTGGCCTTTTTTCAATCAACTTTTAAATAGGTTAAAAAAACCGATAAAACTAAATGTCTAAATAATTTCACGAACGAAAACATAATATTGAGTTTTGCTCTAATACTCAGCTATTTATTTCAACAAATTTTCTTTCGTGAAAGGAAATGATATCTATTAATAAAATGTAAGGCCGTGAATTATACTGTTCACTTATTTCCGGCAACTGTACGTTTCGCTTAAAGCATTTTGTTACCAAATAAATCTAACTTGATAAATTTGCTACTACATTAGATGCTCTTATTATTCTTTCTCACGTTTCTGTTGTGTGTCTACAATTTTTAAATAACTATTTAATCCTTTGTGAGATTTAAACAAAATAGAATAAAAATCATTAGGGGAATAACCTCGCTGAAGCGCTTGAAAGTGGTACATAATTACCGATAATTGCTTAAGGTTTAAGCTGTAAAAACATTCGAGCCCATATATCATGTAAAAATCCTCAGCCGACATTTTAAACTTTGTTGTAGCATCCAATTTTCTTGTTAACATTCTTCGAGGAGGCCGGGCGATTAAAGTGGCGAAACACAAAAACACTCCACTTAAAATTCATTCCGAAACACTAATTTATCCAAAACAACCTGTTACATAAGTCTAATGCTGATTCAACTTGTCTGTTGGTCCCCTTACCTTCCACATTGTTATACATGAGTCGGCAATGAAATACTGCGTATTCTAACAATATCGGTAGCAATTAACGTTAGCCAACGCGGTTGCTGTAGCCTAAATTATTCAAAATACGTTATAAATCGTCTGCTATCGTCCATCTACAAAACAGTGGCTGGAAACAATAGAGGTGCATCTCCTTACAATGGTCTATATATTGTAGATTAAACCACAAGTAATCTCTTTAATTTAAGACGTGCATGTAGCTTCTAACCATATTGGGTTAACGGTTTGTGCTTTTATTGATTGTAATTAAATCAACACAAGTCAATACAAGGCTTGAGTAGAAAACTAAATGATATTAACATAACATATACATTACTTTTCTTCAACGAGAGATCTACTGAATTTAGAAGCACTAAATTTTATACAATCTGGAACACAAATACCCATACAAAACTACCAGAAGTTTGCCAACAACCGTTATTTGTAATTTAAACGTTTGCTTAGTCGATAATCTTAAAAAACGTATTTGAAAATATCTCATGTTCGTAATTGTATTTACTATTTCATCCTCGATCAAATAACGTATGCTATTTATAAAAGCAATTCTATGTGTAATTCAGTTTTAAAATAATACGTTAAATTAGACAGTTTAATTTAACAGGTTTTTCAAATTGCCATTGGCTATTTATTCGTTTATGAACGTGAATTAGGTCAAGTAATGTTTTTTTTTCTCTACTTTGGTGTATCGTATAGTTACTCAACGTCCTTTTTTTCTATTTGTTTTTATTTTTAGTGAAATTAAATAAATGTATTAATATGATTGAATACTTAGAAAGTTGTGCCAACATTGTTATCTCGCTTATGGCTAACGTGGGAACTTCTTAAACCACAGCACAACTTTTCTCGTTTAATTCTTGTTCAAAACGTTTTTTTTTACTTGCGCTGGTTAGTGTCTACGATGTATTTTACTTTATTCTATTACTGCTGAGAAGTCATTGATTCTGTCACGAGTTGTAGATTTACATTGACTGGTAGTGTCAACATTAATACTATTACCTGAAGAGGAACTTCTTGGGAGAGCAGAAAAGCTTTTAATTTTGTTTAGTTTACCAAATATAGAACAGCACAAATCATTATTGTGTTCTTGATTTTTGTTTAATGTTTTTAGTGAAAAGTAATCGATTAACGCAGCATTGACAGAATTCAAAAAGTTTTTTTTTGTTATGCTCTAGTGAACTCGTTTAGTGTCCAACCAAATGTTTCCACCACGTCTAGTTTTAAAGTTACGATCATACTCTGCTAGTAGATGAACAATAATTGTATTGATTAATTTTGATAAACGAAAGAAGGAAAATTGCTGACATATTCAAGTTTTGCATATATATAGTTATTTCTTTTTTTTATGTTGGCAGAAATAATTTCACATGATGACGAAAACCTACCTACCCTGATGTAGTTTTTTTATTTTTGAAATACCTCGATAGAATATTTTCTCCTCTTTCCTAAATTAGCATGTCCATGCTGCCAGCTTTAAATAATTCATGATACGTTAAAAAAATTTTATCTTATTCTTTAAGTATTTAACACAGTTGTCTTATTTTTCTAGTCTTTTCACAAACTGTTTAATCAATCCTAATATAATGTATACATGGGTGGAATCGCCAAATTAGAGTCCACTGACGGTTCAAATTTTATATTAAGATTTCCAAGAACAATGTTGGTTTGTTATATTTGGTAATATTGGTGAACTGCTTGGCAATCACAAAAAGCAAAAATATTTGGTAAACGTTCCTTGAGGTTCAAGTAATCAAAAATTTACTTTAAGGTCACCACAGATTTGCCAAAAATAATTTAAATATTGAATGAGATTTAATATAGCTGACATAGTGTCATATGTACATATCTTTTGTGTTTGTAGAATGCGCCAATGGAATTTATGGTTTTGAGTTACTATTATAAATGTGCTATTTAACGACCCACACAACAGAAACACATTCAATGAATATTCAGTGAATATTTAAAAAAAAAATTTCTACAAATAATGTTATATGAATGCTGTATGAACAATAAATGTCCTACTAGCGCATATTCAGTAAATGTTACAAATGGATATTCCGTGAATATATAAATGACGTTTACTAATTGTGTATATAGTATTCAAATTTTGCGTAAATATGCTTAAAATTGATACGTATAGTTATAGTTAATTATTAACGATAATATACATTTTTTCTTGTAGTTTTTTAAACTTAATTTAAACAAAATATTTTTTAACATAGTACACGACATATGATTAGATTGCTTCTTTAAATGATGCTTTATAACAGCAATAATAAGAAAGTTAATTATTTAAGGACACAAATGTGCTGTAACACTTACGAAATACTAATTTTCTCAAATGTAAGAGCTATATATTCAGCCTTCATTGTAGATAGGATTACACATGCTTGCTTTCTGCTACTCCAAGAAATTGCACCATTTTGGTTTTTACACAAAATACCAGTTCTCGATCTTCTTGAATTTATGTAATCTGCATACTCTGCATCGCTATAAGCTTCGAAAACTGACACTTTACAGTTGCTTTCATAAAGGATGCCGAGCTCGAGTGTTCCTTTAAGGTACCGAAATACTCGTTTAACTGCTTTCCAGTTGGAAGTTTTCGGATTATCAAGTGCTTCTGATATAATACTTACAGCATAAGCAATATCAGGTCTCGTAGCTACTGCTAGATACATAAGGCTACCAACTGCCTCACGATATGGAACTTCTTGAGCTGGTGGATCGTCTTCTTCAACAACACCTGCTTTTGATGGCGTTGTCACAGGGTTTGATTCATCCATACTAAATCGCTCTAAGATTTTCTTTGTATACAAATTTTGATCTATACAGATAGATCCAGATTTTAATTGTGTTATCTGAACACCCACGAACTAATTTGTTCGAGAAATTGTCATTTGAAACTGTCTTTCTAGGTCACTTATAAATAAGTTTATGTCTTCCATGCTTGTCCCTACAATAAGTCCATCATCTACATACATTGCTACAACTAAGTTTGATGTATTAGTTCTTTTTATAAACAGACATGGATCTGATTCACTTTGTTTAAAACTTAACCCACTTAAAAAAATCCACAAAGCGTTTATTCTAGCACCTTGGTGCTTGTTTCAAACCGTACAAACTTTTCTTAAGTTTGCAAACACGATCACTTTTATCATTAAAACCTTCCGGTTGATTCATGTATATCTCTTCTTCTAAGATGCCATATAAAAATGCAGTCTTAATGTCAAACTGTTTTATGTACTGTTTTCCAGCGGTTTCAAAACTTAGGATTGGTCGCACGGTATCAAAACAAACCACAAGGCTAAACGTTTCATCGTAACCCCGACCAGTCTTCTGTGTAAAACCCTTTGCTACAAGTCTGGCTTTAAATCTATTGACTGAATCATTTGGTTTGTATTTCATTCTCAGTACCCATCGATTACCAATTATCTTGCGATTTGGTGGAAGTTCCACAAGTTCCCAAGTGTTGTTTTCTTTTAAAGGGGTTAATTCCTCTTTCATTCCTCGTAACGACATTTTAGCTTCATGTGTGCTCATTGCTTCTTCGTATGTATTCGGAACATCATATTCTGCTACATATACATAGTCTTGCAAGTACACCGGTTTTATGATTTCTCTTCTCAGGTTTCTGCATTCTTGAATTATTTCACTGGATAATGTTGTACCGTCATCATTATCAACTACTTCCTCCGAAGTTGTGGCTACCACCTTGCTTGCAACTTCAGTTTTGCATTCTTTTTCCAACACAATTGGTGGCTCCGAACATTCTTCCTCAGGTTTTTCTGAAGCACATAAATCTAGTTTATCTTTTATAAAACATTCTTTTTTAAACACCCCATCCCGACTTAGGATCACCTTGTCTTTAGCATCAATCCAAATACGATAACCGTCCTTATCACCACAGTACCCTACAAATTTGCCAACAACACTCTTCGCATCCCATTTTTGACGTTTTCCTTTTGGAACATGTACAAAACAATCTGAGCCAAATATTCTTAAGTGGTCAATATTTACAGGAGCTCTACTAAACCATAATTCAGCCGGTATTTTATTATCAACGAATGTTGGGCCAGTTCGGTTAAGTGTATATGCCACTGTGTTTATAGCCTCCGCCCAGTTTTCAGTACAGTGATGCTACACTAGATTATATATACAGAAGTTAGGCAGCTAACATTACACAGAAAAATATTTTGAGTCTCAACAGAAGTATACGAAGATTAACTCTTTTTTTAAAAAATTACATAATTCTGTTAATGTTTAAACTAGCATATATGGATTTTATCAGTTTTAATGTTACATATACAGATAGCAATTTACAGAAATATTAACAACTAAATTTGCTAAACTAAAGTATTAAGCAAATATCTTTAATTTAGACGTGTTAACATAAAAAAATTAAAAATAACAAAAACGTCTGGAAAGTACATGCGTACATATTATATATTCAATATTATTAGTACATTCTGAAAATATACATATAATGTTTTTTGAATATTTGAGGAATTGTATATATTGAAAATGTTTACTAAATATACATTAAATATTTTGAACGTATTTTGAATATACCATAAATAATTATTGTTATGTGGGGAGTGGGACTGCCACTTATTTTAGCATCGATTTTAACATTTTTTGGGATTTTTTTCTATTCAATAATGCTTTTGTCCATAGATCAGGATTATGTTGTAGATCCTATTTATTTTTTGCGTATATTATGTGAATTTTTCTGATGAATTACCAGTCTGCACATAATTTTTAGAGTTTCCATACTTGCTTTTCATGCAATTTCGTAATTTAATACTTTTCTCGTAACTTAATTGTTGGCAGCTAGCTTGATATGGTTTGCGAAGCGGGTAGTCTCGGTGTGCTAGTCTTACAATAAATTAAAAAGGCTCCAAAATGGTTGGAAACCAGTAATGGAAGACACCGTTTAAACCTATCTAACACTGAAAAAAACACAAATGGCAAAACCCAAGTTACAACAACAAATATATTTATTTCTAACGAAAGAAAGAGAGGTTAAGAAGATAAGCTGGACAGAATTAGATATATATTATATAGTTACAATTAAAAGTTCGTATATCACATGATATCACAGTTAATAACGTTGATGCAAGCCCTGGATGGTCAACAACACTCCATACATAAAGTTATCGTAGTATAGTATGACAATACAAGTTAATCTGTAATCGAAGAGCTAAAATCTGATTTGATGCGAAGCTAGTGAATTCGCAACCTGAAGCAAATCGCATGTAGCATAAATTGAAACTGCAATTATACAAACAAAAATGTGCGTTTGTTAGTAATGATAGCACTTATATCTACGTCGCACATATTTTACGATTGACAAATACATAAATTTATAACAAGTAAAGGAATTTTACTCACAAATATCTAGTCATGTTAATAGCTATCGCCATGCCATTTTCTAAAATCGCTAAAAAGTATTGAATATAATATGATATCACAAGTAAGTTGCTTCTAGACAAACAATTAATCGTCGTAATCAAATGCGTCAAACTTCTGAGTGATTTTCATTATTCCTATCGCAAGTGTGCCTTCAAGTTTATTAAAATATCACACGAAGTATGACAACGATTTGTCCCCAAATTGCACCACGTTCCGACAATGGTGTAATTAGCCAATATTCACATTAGTAGGTAATTGATTGACATATACCATTCTAAAGTAATAAACACGTGGCGGTTTTCCAAGTCGCTATCATAATTACGGGAAAATCAAATTATGTCACAAAAATAGAAATCAATCCCAGAAAGATTTTCAAATATGAAGCAAAGCTACTACACCCATAAAGTGGACGAATGCGAGTATTTTAAATCAAAGCCTCACTGGGCGCGCACGTTAGATGACCTTGTACAATCAGTCTCAAAGTCACCGGAAATATATTTTTTCTTTGAATAATTCCATCCGTCAAAAAAAACAACAAAATCTGCCGACTCCTCGACGAAAAATGCACCATGGAGGACCTCACCGCAGCCACCGACAGGGCCATAGCCTGTGCTCGCCACTGGAAGGACATATGAAACTTTTGGTTTAAGGACTCGAGAAGGAAGAAGAAGGGCCTTCCGGGACAAAACTTATACAGTACGCAATCTATATCAAAACACTTTTCACATAACAATCAATTTCTTAGACTATTTCATGCTAAGATTCTGGGTAAGCTTTTCACTAATGTATTTTCCTATTATTTGCTCTATCGTAAATATGTGATCTTGCACACCTCTTCCTTTCCTGAACCCACATTGGGAATCTTCTGGTTAGGTTTTCATTATTTTCTCTACTCGTTTTCCTAGAATATTTTCATACGCCATTGCTAATATGCACGTTAATGTAATTCTCCTGTAGTTTGAGCATTCCCGTCTATCCCTTTTTTTGTATACTGGTATCAGTATCTTTTAACTTGTTGGTATTTTTTCGTCTTGTTATGTTTTGTTAAATAATTCTGTTAATACTTCTAATCCTTTACTTCCCAGGTTCGTAAACATCTCGGTACTTATTTCATCATGTTCCGCTGTTTTTCCTCTTTTTATTCTTTTCACAGCATCCATTACTTGCTATATTTATGTCAGAGTTCTCGTTAATGTCTAGTAGCTACCTGTTGTTCTTCTTTCATAATTACAGTTATTTGGTTTATCGTTTCTTTCAAAGTGTTCTTTCCATCTCTTTAGAACGTATTCTTGTTCTGTCATTAACGTTCCTTTTTTTGTTCTAATATTCTTAGTTACCTCTATTTTTCCTTTCCGCAGGGACTTTGAAACTTTATCAAATAGTTTTTAATTTCCTACAACGTTGCGTTCCATCGTTTCTACAAATTCTTCACAGGTTTTTTTCACAATTTGTTTGACTTTATTTTGTTGTTCTTTATATTTCTTAAATTTTTACTCTTTACAGTACCTAAGTATTCTTTCCACCTCGGTTTTCTAATTGTTATTTATTTTCTTCGTCTCTCCACCATCTTATTTGTTTTTTATGTTCACTCATTTTTAAAACGCCGCACACTTTTCTTGCCGTCTTTATCATGGTTATTTACTTTGCTATAGTTCTACAGTTGATATTTTAGTAACTTTTTTGGTTTTACTGATTTTTATTTTAGTTTTAGAAATATTACCAACTCCTCCTCTTTCAGTCTATTAGTTTTAATGCAACCTTTTTCTATCTTTTGTGTTCTAAGTATTACTTTACACTCTCTCGAATGAGTTCTCATTTTTTTACATAAGTAAGTAGTGATCAATGTACAGTTTTAGGTTCCTATACACCTGTGTGTCCTTTATTTCTTTTTCTGTAATTGCTGTTTATGATAATGTAATCTATTATAGATTTTGCTTCTCTGCTCTTTACTTCTCGGCTGTATAAGTCTATATCCTTGTGTGCGTAAAAAGTGTTTGCTATTATTAAATTGTTTAGTATGCAGAAGTCAATTAACCTATACCGTTTTTCTTCAAGGTATTTTTGCCATGCATTTCTATTTTTTTACCAGATTCTTGGTTCCTCTTACCTACTATTCCATTAATATCACTTAATATTAGCATTCTTCCTCTAATTGCCATAATTCTTTCTGTTAATTGATCTCAGAATTTTTATTTTGTTTTTGTTGATTTATTCTCATTAAGTTCATATACTACTGTTATTGAGGTTTTGTTTTGTTTCTTAATATCCATTTCGATGTGCAATATTCTCGCTGTAATGCTTGTCTATTTTTAAGTGTTTTGTTTTGTTTTTTTTATTATGCTTCCCACTCTTTTCCTAGCTTTGCTTCTGTGAATTATTCCACTGTATATCGAGATATGACCACCATCTAGCTCTAATGTTCCTTTTTCTCTGTTTCCGTTATTCTCGGAATATCTAGATCTGCTTTTTCAAATTCCTCTAGTAATCCTTTTTCCTTATCCGATATACTTCCAACGTTTCATGTGCCTAGTGCCTATTTTCCACGTTATTCTATTCTGTTCTTTCACCTCATACTTGTTTAACCTAACGTTTGTCATATTTTTGGCTTGTTTTCTTCTTTTTTATGACTAATTTCATTGTCGTAGTAATTTTTTTATGACTACTTAATCTGATGCTTTTGGAGTATATTCAGAAAGCCTATTTTTTATATCTTCTAATATTTCTTTGTCTTTGTTCCATTTCCATACTACTACATCTATGTAATTTTGTTATACTCTAGTTACATGTTTGTACCATGGTTTTTTTCTTTTGCTGTTTTTTTCATAGTTGTATTGTTTTTTATCTCTTTCTTTGTTAGGTCATTATTTATGTAGATTTTTTCGGTAAGTATTTTTCCCAGCTTTGTTTAATTAAACCTAATTTTTTTTACCATTTTCCAGTTTGACTAAGCATAAGATTGTGCCTATTTTGCCTTTTTGTGTAACTTTTAGTCTTTTTTGCCTTTTTAAAGAGTATTATTTTATATTGCCTTTTTACATATGAATTTTGAAAAGATTGTGTAAACAGTGTTTTAATAGGTAGATAACGCATTACAGAATTTACCTTAATTACGTACAATAATATAATTAACATTTTTTGCTCGAAAGGTCTGACCACGAACCTATAAATAACAACAGGGATTATCATGTTTTGTTAAACAATGGTTTCCAGAAAACATTAAATACAAAAGCCGCTTATAAAGAAGAACTATTGTAAGAATTTATACTAGGATTATGTACAATGACAGGCTTAACAGAATACTATTTACAAAACCGGAAGGATTTCGGAATGAATAATATTTTATACGTCTATTCAGTACCTAAGTAAAGCAAACAAATATAGTAAATTTTAATTCTGTCCGGTGGGATTCCTTTAATAACTGAAACACATGACTAAAATATTCTTTGTTTGTTATAAATCCTGTGATATTGTCACACTGTGATAGTCTATTGCTGTTGTGCTGTGAGTAAGTTTTAAAAAATGCCACTTAATAAACAATCAATAAATAATAAATCAATAAACATCAAAAAACCCCTTCCTTTGACCTCTTTAAACAACTGACTAAAATTCAAAAAGGGGAGGTTATGAAGCACCAACAGAAAATATCTTTAACAATAACAGAAACATCGGCATTAAAATTTGCTCCACTAACATCTTGTGATGTCGAAAGAACTTTTTCCTTCTATAAAAATATTTTAAATGATAAAAGGCAACAGCTTCTTGGTCAAAATATTGAAAAATATTTGATTTGTGCTTGGAAAAATAATAGCACTTAATAAACATTGTAAAACAAAATAATAAATTGTAAATTTTAATAGATATTTGTGCTTTTTTTATTGCCTTTTTGGCAGGTTTAATATGACTTTTATGCCGCCTTTTTGGTATTTTTTCTTGCCTTACTATCCGCTCTTTATTTATTAGTTTATATTTTCATTCTTTCAATAATATTATTATTCTTTTTATTTTCTTTATGTAGTACTTCAAGGTTAAACCTAATCTCCTCCTTTTTTGTTTTGTTTGTTTTCCCATTTTCTTTCTTAATGTTTTCATTTTATTTTCTTAATTCTGCATTTACCTTTTGTATTTTTAGCATTTTAACGTATTGTTCTTGTTAGATTTTATGTGTTTAACGTCTTCTGTCCTAAAATGTGTGATTTTTCTTTGAGTAACTTAAATTCCGTATCAAAACAACATACGTCAGATCTCTTAAAATTGACACATCCAAAATTAAACAATAAATGAATCACTCTGCCGACAGCAACCTTTATATCAGCACTTCTTGATTCCAGAAGCTTCCATTTTAGTATATTTTGCGATGACTAATTTATTGGAATTTTCTACTTCTCTTTAGAATACGTGACGTTGTATCATTTGTAAGTTGCCGACGTCTGTTACGGAATAGCCGTAAACCTGCTCGAGCTTGTTACAATTCTTTTGAATTTTACAGTTTACGTTAATCTTAGTGAAAACAAAAATTTATTTTGAGCATGGGACGTAATACCCTATATTAAAATACAGTTATTATGTTTAAAACAATGCAAAATAAATTAAATAATTTAGCTTCTGGAAATAGCAAAGCGAGTTATTATTGTCCAAATTTTTCATGACTGCGTTAGTTACAGTTTTTCCGGCAATCGTGTTTTATTAAAATTAATTATTAAGAAATTAGAAAATAAAGTATAAGAACTAACTAAAAACCCGTAAAAAATATTTTTTTGCATATTGGTTTTGACACGTGTTTCCGTTTATATAAAGTATTATCGAGACCACAACATTGTTGTAATACCGTTGTAAGTATTCAAGAACACAAGTTGCAACTATGGATGCTGTCACATCAGTCAAACTAAAAACATAATGTTTTTTATACTAAAGATTCACGATCACGCTGAGATTTTTCCCATGTTTTTCTGTCGATAACTAACTTCATGCATTGTGTTCCCGCGATATTCATTTCACCATTGTATGCTTGGCCTTCCTTTTTTTGTAGCTTCTCGGTCTTGTAAATCTATAGTAAAAACACTTTTTCTTTGTTGTTTTTTATAAATACAAATTTTTTCGAGGGCCGTTGATTAGCTGTCATCGTTCACATAACTTTCTTCTGTAGTCTGATTCTAGTTTTAGTAACATTTTTTAGAGTTAATAAATTTATTACGCATTCTATTGCTAAACGATGAAATGTTTAATATTCTAAAAGCAACATTCTTATTTTTTTTAAAGTTATAAATTTACAATGAACTTACAGAGACCTGTTGTATTGAAAAAAACTTGTTTACAGACTATGTTCATCAATTCAACGTTTTAATTTAGTTCTTGTTTTTTCAACCACAAATGACTTCTGCAGAGCTTAGTTTGTTTGATTGCAAAATACCTTAAAAATGGTGTGGTGGTGGTTTTCTATTATTCGTAAGCATCGATTCCTTTATGAACAGACTCATCGAAAAACAGAGTGCACCAAACTGACGAACTGTTCGTTATGTGTCAGAATGTACTTTTTGTTGGATTTTTGTAACACACGTATGCTTTTCTTTTAGATTGCAGTACTTCAGTTTCATTTATTTTTTCTGAAAATATGTTTATGTTTTATTCAGTTGCGCTCTAGTTTCATAATCTGTTCCTGAATATTTTTCTGGAAACAAAGAGACAAAGAAAATGACAGTTAGGTATAATAATCAGAAGGTAAATGGGAACTCAAAATCTTCTCAAGAGGAAAAGGCCAAATTGACTAATTACAATTAATTTTAAATACATAAATTGAAGAATCGTTTGATTTATCAATAACTACTTTTCTGATTAGCAGTGGTAATAGCCTCGTATGCAAAAACAGCGTTAGTTTCGAGATTTTCACTCTTGGTCTCTTTGTTCAGTAAACCATAATTTGAACCATAAATAAAAATTGACTGGCCAATACGATTTTCCTTGTCTTGAATTCTTTCAGTTCAGAGCTTTGTTTTTGTTTGTATAAACACAAAATGGTTACCTGAATTCTCTATCCGGTACATGTAGTTCTTTAACCCTTAACGGCTACGGTCAATAAATTTTGCTCAACCGCTACAGTGAGGTCCCACAGACCTATATCTTTTACTGAAGTAATTTCACCACAAAATTTTTATTTATTCAGTTGTTTATGTATTAAAATATGACTAAAGCAAATTACGGAAATCGACAAAAATACATTGGAATTCAAAAATCAAATTTTATTCAAAGAAATATTTGAAAACACCTTTCAAAGTATAATGTTTTAGAAGTTTTTGTTCCTACTGCATTCTAAACAAATTTTTCTTGAACACTGCAGGCATATTGGTCCTCTACAGGTAATACAGAGGTACTGTGTTTTTTTTTTTAATTTTGGAGGACAAATATAACAAGCACGTCGTGTTTCCAGGCGCTCTTCTTTATCTGCATTCTCGTTTGGTGTGCTGGATTTATTCAACATTCGCTCCAAAGTGAGTTTCAGTTCTCTTGGTATTCTTTTACTTTGTAATCTCCTTTCCATCAGCGGAGATGTTGGCTAACTGTTTTAGAAAATCATGGCGTTCCATTTTGCGGGCATTTTTATAACTTTGATGGATAATATATGCATTTACCGTGGACACATTTGCATTTGGAAAAATAAAGCTATAGGCCATTGATTAGTCCTTCTATTAGCACTATATCCAGCACACTTTTTATCCAGGGTGTCTATGTGCTGTAGGGAAACAAGTAGGACTGCTTTAGATTTCTTTGGGACATGTAATAAAAGTGTAATATCTTGGTGAAATCCATATAAAGGTGTACATACTTTTCTATATTTGTGTGGAAAGAACTGTGGTGGAACCTCAGCTTTATTTTTTTTAGCGTTCCTACATAGGTTAGCCCTCTCTTTTGTAACTCTTGGACCAGCTGTATAGAGCTGAACCAGGGGACCTGTTACATTACGATGCAACTTTTCTAGTCCTTTACAAAGACGAATTACTTACTGTTTAGGAACACTTAGCCGTTTTTCTTCTGGCGAAAGTGTTTGGCCATCGGAATTCTTGCTTGTATAAATATATGCGTTGTAAAGATAATTGTTTCTAGCATCTGTTAGGCATTGCACCTTGATGCCATATTTCGCCGGCTTGTTTGGCAGATACATTTTGAACTTGTACCTTCCTCGAAACGATATAAGCATTTAATCAACCGTTACGTTGGCTCCTAAACTAAAACATCTTTAAAAATTTTCGATAAGACTCTAGAAGACATTAGAGATAGGTGCTGCCCGATCTAGGGCTTTTCTCTCATCCCTAGTTACAGCATTATCGAATCTGAGACAGGCAAGTAAAAATTCGAAACGTTGTTTCGACATTGTACAACGAAACACATCCCTGCCTGTTCTATCAGTGGCAAATATACATTCTATATTTTCGTTGCCGGACTTAAAAACCGCAATGTAAAGCAGCAATCCAAAAAATGCTCTCATTTCAATTTGGTCGACATGCTGAAGTGTGGCGTGTGACTGATGTTTGTAATGTTTTTGCAAAGCTGTTATTTTCTTATTTGTATGAAAAATAATTTTGTTGATAATTTTTGGTGAAAATAAGTCTCCATACTTTTTCAGGATCTGGACTGTTTCCAAGCTTCATTGCACTGGGTTTAAGCACTAATAGTTTTATAATATATTGTGCTGTCTTGTTCGCACGTTAGGAGGAGGTTCGTTCTTGGACCTAAAATTGAAAAAAAAATAAAGCGAAAACGGTCTTCAAAGGTAGTTATGTTACAAAGTACCATGCAAAATTATTTTTGCCTAAGTAATAACCTTCTTTTTCTTCATCAATGATTGCTTCGTCATTTTCTGAGGCACTTTCCTTGCTTTGTGTATCGTGATCACTTTCGACACAATTGTCTAAATCGATTATCTCATCTTCGCTCTCTAGATTGTCAAAGTCTTCAATATTTATCTTATTATAAGGCTGTAGGGCCCATTCTTCAAATTTTGGATCATCTGAACTCATTCGGGAAGGACCCGGGGCCTTCGCCATGCTAATTTTCAAAAATTACGAATTCAGAAATAATTATCCCAAAATAGAAATATACTTGCGTAATTACTACGTTGAGGTCTACTAGACTACGATACCTGTTTATGACGTAATAATTCGACACTAACAACACGTACGAACGTTCTTATGCCACTGAACTGTCGAGGGTGTATAGACTTAAAGGTACATAATTCTCCACCACTCAATTTTCAGGGGCATGTAAAATATGGTCAAGAGTAAGTTTTTGCGGATTCTGAGAGACTCCTCCGTAGTCGTTAAAGGTTAAAAAACCATGCGTTATTACAGTAGTAATTCTAATTAACTGATTTGTATCTTTTTTTCTAAATTGTTAAATAGAATAGATTAGAAACACAGTCCTTTGATCCAGAACTAGAATGATGAGTAGAATTATAATAATTAAGAACATTAAAGATAAAATTATAGGTACATTTGTTAAAAAAGTCACAATAAATAAATGATTAATTACTGTTTTTTTTTTATTTCTAATGCTGATTTGTTTTTAAAAATACGTTTATTTACATACGTATTGTATCTTTCATTAGTCGTTGCGTTCATTGTTTTAATTGTTTAATATTTTGAGATGCCAACACTTCTGTGTAAGGATATTGCAAAGTACGAAACATGACAAAAAACAAAACCTTTTGTTTAAAAAAAAACAAAAGTATTTGTACTAATCGTATCAGATAAAAATTACTGTCAATTTCTTTGTTAGTTTTTTTAAACTGTAAACAAAAATAAAATAAACAAAAAAAATTAATTTGGTTTTACCGTGTATAGGGCAGTAATATGTTTATTTAAGCAACAATTATTTATGTTTGTGTAGGTGGATGTTTTTCCATAATGTAAAATTTTAAATCAAAACTAATTTACAATTTGTAATTATGTAAATTTACTTTACATAAACATAATAATTTTAGGTGTGTACATGTGATGATTGAACAACCCTAGTCAAATGCATAAAATTGAACCGTTAAATTAAAAAAGTAATTAATATGGGGTTTTGATAATTTTTAACAGTGATTAAGTAGATTAAAAATACTTTTTTTACTGTATTGTTTGAAATATACCTGGAAATTCGCTATTTTGTGAAAAATAGCAAAAGCAAGATTTTGCTTAACAAACTTATACTATAATTGGAAGTAGAAGAATTTTACTACATACAAGATAAAATAAAAAGTACAGCATAGTAATTAAAGAGTTAATAAATTGCTTCTCGTTAAAAAAAAGGGAACTTACTCTAGCATACACTGCTGCTAAAACGCGTTTTTTGTTCATTAACATTCTCTCAAGTTAAAAATAGCTTTAATTTCTCTTGTTAAATATGAAATGGCCGCTTTAATGATGTATGTTTTAAATAGTTTCTAATGAATTAAATTAGTTTTGCACTCTCATTTCATTATACTACATTTAAAAATTAAAAATACACGCTAAACGAATTAAAATTTATTATTCAAATAAAATTATTAATTTAGAGCGTTTTGTTATTGACGATAATCTACATTGGTATTATGACTAAGTTTAGGTTCTTACAGTTGCTGAAATTGTTACTGGGGGAGAATTCTTGCATTTTAATAACGATAAGATAAATTTTTAATCCTCAATTTAAAGTTTATAATCCGAAAGTTAGACAAAGCAGTACGTAAATCTCTACTTAAAAACGTAAATTTGTTTTGGTAAATTATAGAGTATGCAAAGCCATTATACTGATTTATCAGTAAATATTATCTTTTTGTTTTTATTTGATACATACAAACGCTTGCATGCATTTAATTTTCTTGTGTTAGTTTACAAAATTTATTTTAAAAAAAACTTATAGTTATCTTGTTTTTTATGCGTTTTAAACAACCCCTGTTTAGGACAAAGTATTGATGAACAAACATAAACTGCGCACATATAATTGTTAAGGAAAGAGATGTCGCCATCGTTCGTCCTTGCAATACTCAGGGATAAATACGGGTTTGCAGAAGGGAGAAACCGATCCATTTAGTATTAATTCTCAGCAGCCTGCACAGTGTGCGTACCAGCATACCCACCCTTAATTATAACCACTTGTTTAAATGTACTACATTGGCATACATACATAATCTTCCTTATCCTCGAATAAACTTCACGCTTCTATAAATTTAACAGTCGAAAATTTACAACTGTTGGAACTGAAATTATGTTATTTATAATCTATAAATTACAGCTTTGTAAAATTAAACGATTATATTGTAAAAGTTAAATTTTAGAATTTTGTGCTAGACAGATGGCTGTAATTATTGTTTTTTTTTTAACTGACCCAACTTGATAATTCATTCTGTCAGTAGTAAGAATAATTTTATATGGAGAAATTTATCAAAACAGCTTTTCACGAAATATTTCCACCCTAGAGAGTTTAAAAAATACAATTTACTGTAAACTTTATGGCGGAAAAAGTTTTATAACCTAAAATTTTTATTATTTTATATGTTACTTTTAGCAGAAAAAAGTTTAACACTCGCCAGTTCTTTTTGTATTTTTATTGCTATCAAATAAGCAATAAATTCAATACAACTTTTTTTTTGAGTAGTTCTACAAGGTATAAAATATATCAAGCACTCAGCGGTGATTGTTCCATTGGGATTTACAAAGAAAATTAAATTTGTTAAGTTCTACTACTACACAGCTCTTTGATGTAAGTAACAAAAAAAGCGGAACGCCTTTGAAAGTTACAGATGGACAATGTTCGTCTTGTAAGCCTTTGCAAAAAAATCAAAGTAAAAACTTAATCCGAGCACACAAGCGACTCCTAGGAATAGGACAATTACTTTACATATTTAAACGTGTCTTTACTCTTTTACCAGAATCATACGAATTATTAAATACTTTTGTTTGTTTATGGAATATACATTAGCAATTAATTAAAATCGTTTAAACGGAAAAGTTTCTTATTACAATTTCTTAAGTTTTTTAATTAATTACCTAGTACCTTTTGATCTGTACTTCTTTTAATTGCAAATTTGATTAATTCTAAAGTGTCGTTTATAAAAACTTTACAGTTTCTTAAAAGGTTTTTGTTTGTGAATTTTTAAACGATGTATATTAAACACCGTTAATGAACGGTTGATCGCTGTTCTTCATTTAGTATTTATTGCTGTGTCATGTAATTATATTTAGGCAGCTACATTTTAAGCATCGACACGTTTTAGGTTAAATAATATCTATAAAAATTGACGAAAAAAAAAGGATTACTCACAGTTCTTTAAAAGTCATTTTGAAAATACTCGAAATGATGATGCTAATGATAAATGCCGTTTTGTTATTATTGCTTTAATTGTGCCAAATTATAATACGTAATTAGTTATTTAACTTAACATTAATAATTTAAAAGTTAAAATACAAAACAAAATAACAATGAGTTTTATGAAAACTCAAATTATTTAAAATTTAGGAAAACAGGAAAACCTTCATTTTGTGTTTCCCATCTTTTACGAACAGCTGCCGGCAGCTGCATAAATACAAATTGCAAATTTATTCGTTTAAGAAGGGAAACTGTCTCTTTAATTTAATTAAACGTGTCGTGTCAATTACCCTGCTTGTCAGAAAGCTTTACATTTTTTTAAATAATTACTAAAAGTCCACTTTAAGAAAGATCGTTAGCGGAAGAGATGCTCGAATGGAGATGGTGTGACAATGATGCATATCAGAAGTTAGCTTCATCAAATGGCTCATGAGTGTATATGACGCGTATGAACGTGTGGCACCCCTATGACGAAGATACATAGTTTTGTGCTCGTTTAGCCGTTAAGATAAAATACCCATGTCCGGTTTTGATATTTATAAATGATAGTAAACCAGCAGTAAATAAACTATCGGAAATAACGTTATTTATTTACGTAAGTACCTATAAAACAACTAAAAATAATATTTGTCCGTGTTGTATAAATAAATAAATTCCATTTCCCACTTTAAACTCGTTCCTCTTTGATTTGCCGCTGTTATTTGATATTTTAGCTTATGCAGCTGCGTATTACACTGAACATATATTCCAGTTAATGCTGATGTTCCCCTTTTTATGAACAAAATAAAATTATTGTTTTTCCTCGGGGTCCCTTTATAGTGTAATTCTCAACGGATGATAACGATTCTAATCATTTAAAATCACAGTTGCTTATGATTGTTAAATTCAGTGACACATAACGTCGGGCCTGCATTTAGTATGCTTTAGTCACCCTTCCCTTCTATAATCATGTGGTCAAGAATATTGTTTGCTGCATTTATACTGTGTCACGTTTCACTGACCAGCACCCTTCGGAAATTTTGCCACCCTATACAATATACTTCAAACGCAGAATTAATTTCACGCAGAACTGAATTAAGAACAAAACAGTCATTCTTCATTGTCACTAGAAGTTGTTAACATTATAATAATGGTAACGCTTAAGCGATTTGCAAACTTTAATTTAAAGAACCGAAACCTGTCATAAAAACGTTTAGAACAATATGAAATTTTTAGAAAGCAAATTCATTTATCTTCAATCTTAAATTTTGTGACGCGGTTGTTTTTTATTTAAAAAACAAAATTATTGTTAATCAAAGTATGGTTTATCTTATATCTACATTCAGCATCTTTCGTTGTAATAGGATCCTTAAAAAAAGATTTAAGATAGGGCACAAGTATTTTAACAAAGCTTTATCGTAAAGTAAGATGAGAAATTCAATTTTAAAGAAGCTTATTTACTGATACGTTTTAGAAAGAGGCATATAATGTTATCGTCGAAATTTGTAAAGTGTATTGTGTAAGTGTAACGTAACTTTATATTTATTTATAGAAAATTTGTATCATTTTTCTGTAAGTAACGATGGAGTCATTTATTGTTATTAAATTTTGAAGTATTTTACCTTACTGTAGTACATTAATGAGACGGTTTCAAACAAAGAACTAAGACTTATTAAAACGAAGTTAAAGTAAGAATTTATGGTCTGACAATATTGAAACTAATTTACATGAAATGGGCGTGAAACTTACAGTCTTTTTTGATAAACACATTTTTTTATAATTAGTGTTGAAGCACCGCCTCTTAAGTGTTGTTTGGGAGTTGCCATTTTTAAATATACATGTAACTCATCATAATGGTGCTTACGTAATAATTTCAAGTCCACATTTTGAAGGCGTTCTGCTTACTTAGCAATTACTGAAATAATTTTCTTTACATTAACTTGTGCTCATAAATATTCTTTTCAGTGTGTAATTATACCTTTACGTTTGTATTCCTACATAAGCAGTATTACATAAATCTAAAGAAAACGGTAACAAATATTAAATCCTCTATCTAATTAAGTTTAAAGACTTATAGTTCTTGAGGTCCTGCGAAGAATAATAAGCAGGAACGAAAACATCGCTAACCATATAACGAATTTACATTGGATTTCTTAAGTGGACAAAAAAAGTTTAGAAAGTAATTGCTCTTGACAATAAAATGCAAACAATTCTAATAAATAACATACCATTGAAGCTAAGAAGTGATCAGAATTCTCTACACGCACATTTTGCACGCAGCTGCGTTAATTGGGGCCTTTATTTTATTGCAAATCGTGATTCCGGAACGAATGTTAAACTCGGCCTACTGCTAACATTCACAATCCTATCGTTAGACGCACAATGAGACCCGCTCTTTAATATGCGTAACTTAGGGTCCGACTTTATGAGAAATTTAATAACATAGAAGCGAAATTAATAAACTTTAAGATTATCACTAGATGTTCAAACAGTTTGTCATACTAGAATATTAAGAGAATACTTTTTGATTGTTCCTCGTATATAACCCAACACAACGTAAAATGAAACTTCGTTGTTTGAAGAAATCAAATGTCGTACTGAAAAATTTATTGAACTTTAGTTACGTATTTTCTACCGGCACCTTCTTCCTATTATAGATAGGTCTAATAAATTATACTTTTAAATGTCTTTTCTTAATCTAAATGAATCACTTATCAGATGTTTCATTACGAAAACTAATTCTGTTGTTATCGATAAACCAGCCTTATTTACAACTTTCATTTCTGTTAATAAGTCTTGTCGCACCTTTTTAACACATAAATTAAGATTGTTAATCAGGACTTTTATGTAGCTACCTGCTTGTATCTATCCACTTAATAAATACTTTAATAAATCAATAAATGTTAAATTACGCCTTACATCTGCTACGTAATCGCATTACAGCTTTGTATAATTAAAATAAGCGTCGATTTTAAGTGTTTGAAATTAATTTTTGTTTCTTTGTTTCAGTGGTCCACTTCGGCGAATGTACTGTACCAACTAAGATCCTGTGGATTACTGGAACGGTGATGTGGATGTGATATTTGTGCGATTCCACTTTTATATTCTAAATTAAATTAATTTCTAAATGGATTCGTTATAATTAATTAGTACCAACTGGACTGGTGATATCGAATTTACTTAAGTAATTAGACTATTTAAAGTAAGTATTTATATTTGATCGATTCCACTAATTGTACAATTTATCAGTGTTTATTACGTTTTCCTAAAGTATGGCTTAATGAGCTTAATAGTGTTAAGTGTGTAAATATATATACAATCTGTATAAGCTGTTTTCAAATATTTATATTTTACGTCAACTACGGGTTTATTTATTATGTAATTGTAATTTACGCAAGCACTCACCAGAATCATGGTTGTGTATTTGTAATAACGTAGAAAAATATTTTATATTTCTGGCAGTGCTATAGTAAATTCTTGCAGTAAACCACAACGATATTACTAGTTTTAAGCTATTTAAACTACAATTCCTATAGATAAGAATTAATTTACTTGGTTTGTATATTATGTAACATATTAATACTATATTTTCGTCGAAAATTCCAAAGCACGTTGTATATAAATTCTATGCTTAAAAAACGTAACTTTAAAATAAATTATTTAATTTTTATTCGAAATTCTTTTCAACATATTTTATTTATTATACCAATTTCCTATACATATGATCCAATAATTTTTGTATTAAAATGTTCGTCGAATAAGGTAAGTTTCTGCATTTCTTGGTCGACGTCGTTTGAAAACAACAAATATATGAAATTCCTTTACTTTATTTTATACCCCAAGGCAACAGTTTATTTATGCATTCAATAACTAAACTTATTTTAGGAATATTTAATCTGAGTGATGTATTGATCCACCTACATTATTAAAAAAGTCTGCCGATCAACATCGATTAAATTTATACTATATAAGTAAATTAAACAACAATTTAGATAACATAATCTGCAATATATTTAAAAAGGAAGCATTTAAATTTTCTGGAAAAGCTAGAATGTTGTAATTGCTATATACCAGAACTGGGAAACAGACTGCTGCCATTTATTATTTCCCAGTTTCGTTTTATAGCCAAGAAGCTGCAGTAACTCTGTCTAAAGAATGAAATAGTTTTATATATTCTTCTTCTAATTAAAAACGAAAATGCAATCATGTATTCATGTATCTCAAATTCAATTTTAATTAAAATACCTGTTATTTGTTTTTAAATAAAACTAATATAAATGCATTTTTATATAAATCACTTAAATTAAGTAGAAATTAGTGGAAGCAAGTTAATGATGTGGATTTAATCTTAAACAAAATTGGACGGTTTCGTTTGAATTTGTGAAAACCTAAATTAGACAGCTATTTCTACAATTAAAGCTTGAGTTTACTTTTAAATTAGATTTAGCCATTTCAATTGAAATTAAATCCTTTTTACTGTCTAAAATAGTCTCAAACATTAGAATTAAGCGTTATTTTAATGAGAAAGTAGAACTAAAATATCAAGCTGTAATTTAACTAAATGTGCATCGTTTTTAACAATTTTTACGATAAATCTGAATGTGGAATTTTTTGTCTATAACTAAAATTAAAAACATTAACTAATATTAATATATTTTATATTCAAAAATAAGGAAACAAGAACTGGCACTACAAAAATGTTTTTCACGTATCATCTATATACGAATTTAAGAGAACTAAATAAATACGTTTTTTTTTGCATTTTTAACCCATAGAATTTTGAAATAAACTGCATCTGAAAAGTTACATTCAGCATATGGTTGACAATTTCAAAATGCTGCACAAAACACTTTATTAAAAAAGTTAACACTGTAAAAATAATTCTGTTTAATAAAGTTAGTAAATAGAAGTAAGTCGCTGAAAAATAACTGTCAAGTATAATGTTACAGTAAGCAATAATTGCTTGTTATCACATACTATACAATGTAATAAGAATATTTGACGTTCAGTAATATATTTTTCTTTTAAAAATACAATTTATAATTAAAAAATATTTGTCAGAAATTAAATAAATTAATTTAGATAGATAGATAATAATAATAGATAATACTATTTTGCAAACAAATTTTAATAAGCATATACGAGAAATAACAGTAACGTATCGTTTTTAAAAATAATTTCTTTTAAGATTAATTCAAATAAGACTAGTTTTCAAAATACTTTGTAGTCCACACCTTAAAAGCATTATCTGAAAGTCTTCACAATTTCGTCAGGCGTTGTAAAACGTTAGCTACAAATTTTAGTTTCATAGACAAAAGTAGTCACAAACGAAGAATGAAGACCGTTTTAGTTTGTTTCTAAGTCGGTAGGTGGCGCTGAATTTATTTTGCTGTTTTTACACAAACTAATTTTTTTTTTTGATTTTTACAAAGAAAATATTGTTACAGCCACAATTTACTTTATTGTCCACAAATTTTTTTATTTCTTTTCTTTTTTTTGTGCCATACTACTTACTATTCTTAAATTACAGTTAATTCTACTCCTATTTTAAAAATTTGCATATTTCTTCATTTGAATTTCTCTCTTTTAATTCTCTTTTCAAAAATCATTTTATCACAGGAAGTTTGATTACTTTTGAATAGCACTAGGCTTTCCCTACAGTTCTTATCATTAGTTTTTATTTCCTTTTTGACAATTGTGCATGATGGTCTTGAGGTACTCGTTTAAGCCTTATTTTGGGATTTATTCAAGTCATCCTGTTAAATTACGTGAATGTGGTCATTGGGATTGTTAGTTTAAATATCGCAGACCCATTTACACTCCAGATTTTCTGGGATTTGAGCGCATTTTGTCAAACCACTTTAAAGCCATCTACCACTTACGGCTTTTCTAATTAAACTTCTAATTCAGTTTCGACAGTCAAGTATACGTTTCAAAAATATTAAGTATGCTATCGTATCTCACCTTTTATGTATCGTCTTCATTCTACCCATAAACAGCTCCAGTGTGGCCAGAAGCTTAGTCCGTTATTGCCACCAAATAACAAAAACTAACCACTGGAACATCGTTACACCATCCGTCAAAGGAGATCGAGAGTGGCAACCCCTTATAAAACCACTGAGCCTGGCACTCAAACCCACGTTTCCACCAAGGAGGTTTTCCTCTCGGTTTTATCTTGTCTACAAAGGTCAGAGGGTTTTAGTTTTTTTGCCTAGTCTTAGGCACACAGATTGAAGGTTATGTATACGGATTGAATTTTGTATTATTAAGAATATCTGCTTACCTGTGGCAGCTGATTGAACTAAGTTGATTGTCGCTGTTGCAAAGTACTACTACCGTACGTGTCCCACATGAACTTTTTTTTTATTATTATTAAAACTGGTATCATACGCAAGTGCATTGTTTTTAATTTTTAGGTTAAGGTTAAGTAACTAAGCATTAATTTTGATGTCGCGACTACCGTCAACGGGAGCCGTAATAAAATTTGAGTTTTTTTTTTAATTTTATGAAAATATATTATGGAGAGTAATGCTGGACGCTTAACTTATACGTTTGCTTTAATTTAATTAGTACTACTTCGTGGCGGTTTCACACGTATCGAAATTCCTTGCGAACGAAGTACTCACCGCTGGCATTATCCAGTAACGACGCAGGTAATAGATAAGTTTCAATTATACGACACTTGCCCCGCACTATTGCATTCCGATTTTTTTTGTGTGTTTTTTTTTAAATAGATTTGGGAACTAATTTATTTTTTATATCTGGTTCTCTGTGAAGGTGGATCAGTACTGTCGAGTTCTAATTTTGTCTCCGTTTTATGAATAATAGTCGTATCCAATTAGTTTTGTTTATATGAATAAATTAAGTTGGCAGTAAATTTGATTTCTTTTCCTCTTTTTGTCACGAGTTGTGTGGCAATATAAGTAAAAAACAATTAAAATTGACGCCAACGTTTAATTTTTTTATTTTATTTTTTAAATTTTAAATTTTATTTTTGCTGTGAATTTTTTTAAAGTGGTCAATAACAATTGTTGACCTATAGTTTCTCATATCTCCACTATTTTTTATTTTCATTTTTGATGCAAAATAGCGCCCGAAACAGAAATTTGAATTTACTCTTTGAACATTGCCGACGGGCTTCACGGAACCTGGTAGTCTATGCACTTTTAAGCGCCTGTGTCCGAAAGCATAAGTCGGACTGGTGGGATATTGGTTGACGTAAAGTAAATTGCGTTTTTCATAATTCGTCAATCCATAAGTATAAATTTACGTACAAAATAGTTTCAAATAAAAGTTTTTTTTATGTGGGAATCGCATTGTATAGAATTTTTTGCCTGTCTTATTTTCGCGTCATTGTAGATTTAAAAAAAATACATTTAGGTATTGTTAGATTAAATGGCAATTTGATATAATTTATAACAGACCTCAACTCAATGTGGGTACAATAGCATTAGGACAGTAAAAAAAAATCTGGACATTCGTCCGTAGGTACGTTATTGCAACCACTTGTTACAGTTTCATTCTTCTAGTTGCAAAAACAAAAACAAGCCCTTTCAGTCTTACCATAGTTTTAAGAATTGGTTAGGTACTTCTTGCAAATGGAGTCAGATATGCTTGTCCAGGCTTTTAATGAAAGCAAAACAGTACACGGACTGGAATATCGGTGTTTTATTGGTGATGGAGATTCTAGCGTTCACAAAAAATTGAGAGAAATGGTTTTTTACGGCAGGCACACTGAGAAAATTGAATGCACCAACTATGTGATGAAGAATTACACTAAAACTTGAATGAAAAGACAAGGACTTTCAAAAAATGTTAAAAATATTGTTTTAGTTAAATTAACTAAACGTTTAGTGGAAAGTGCCAGAGCAGCAATAATTCAAAATTCCAAAACTGCTAGAAACCCTGTTAACCTCAGAGATAATTTAAAAAACGGTTCATTTCATGTATTAGGTATACATGCAAATTGCAAAACATATTTTTGCACATCCACATCAGTTGAAAGTGCATTAGAGGGTTACAGACTACAAGCCCTAAATTAAATTCAAGAATGCCTTAAGCCGGTAGTGCGAAAAACTCATCAACTTGTGACCAATAGTACCAGTAATTATGCCGAAAATTTCATGTTTCTCGTTGCCAAGTTTTCGGGAGGTAAACAGGTAAACCGATCTAAAAATGGATCATATACCTTTCGTGCACAAGGAGCCGGACTCGAGTTTCAAATGGATTCAACATAGCATTACCAATCTATGAAGACGGCATTAGGGAGCAGCCCGTCAGCAACAATAAAATATCGGGCACAAAAAGTACTAAAAAGACATGCGGCAACAAAAAAAGCGTTAATCCAAGTTATAGAAACACGGAAGAGAACGCAGTTTGAAATACAAGGAAAAGAGGACTACGGTGATACATGCCAAAAACTTGATTTGGGTCCCGAGGTACTAGAGAAAGAATCACAGGAATTTAAAAAAAAATTACAAAAGAACAATTGGACCAAATAGAAAAAAATACAAAAGGCCAAAGTGATAACGAAGTTTGGTTCACCGAAAGAAAATTTCGTCTCACTGCGTCAACTTTTGGAGTAATAGTTGAACTTAGAAAAATTACGAAATGGAAAAAAGTTGTGGAAAAACTCTTATACGGCAAACCTTTAATGAATGCTGCAGCTCAACATGGTCAAATCAACGAAAAAAATGCCATTCACTCGTATTGTGAGAAAACCGGAGAAAAAGTTATGGAGTGTGGCTTATTTGTTCACTTGGACTATGGCTACTTAGTAGCATCGCCGGATAGACTATAGAAGAAAGTATTAAAACAATTAAAGATTTTTGTTTAGAAAAAGTAACCGGCCGCTTAAAAAAACACATAATTATTACGATTAGGCTCAAGGACAATTGCACGTAATTGGAAAGGAATGGTGTGATTTTATAGTGTGGACTGATAAAGATTTATTATGTGGAAAGAATTTTTCCTGATTACGATTTTTGGCGTAAAACTCTACTTTCGAATTTAACCTTCTTTTTTGAAAAAATTCTTCTAGCAGAAATTGTCGATCCACGCAAATGTAGAAGTATGGATATTAGAAAACCCGATAATCAAACTAAAAATAAAATTAATTTGATTAAAATATTTTTTTTCTCGCCCACCTATTAGAACTTCAAAAACAAACTACTACAATAATGTTTATTATTCATTTCCCGAAATTTATGCTAGCTATACAGTGTAATTCATTACCGGTAACTCCCCACTCCTACTTCTATGTGGTTCAACGAGCGGCATTGTGAATGTCAAAGAAAATTCCAAATTTACGTTATAAATAAAAAAGTATTTTTTAAATGCGCTCTAGACCACATTCTATGTTTCTCTAATAATAAGAAAGTTATTGTTATTAATTATTTTAATCAATTAAAAAAAAAACGTTGGCGTCAATTTAAACGACACGGTAATGCATACGCCGCCTCAAAAATTAAAATCTACCCAACCATTTTTTTTAAATGCAAAATAAATTTCCGATATTTTATCTCTCTCGCACACTTGGTTGTCCCATTTAGCCTTCTACTTTTAAAATCTGACAAAACTTATCATCATGATTGACATCAGCAATCAACTCCGATGGATATATTTTAAAACGTTATTTGCATTGTGTATGTAGCGCTTGTGCGAATTTCTTCAGAACCAATGGATGACACTGGATCATACAAACTAAAATATTATGTATACATTTCCGGAGAGTTTTTAATGCTTTGGCACTAAGCAATAACGGAATAACTAGAACAACTTGAAAAACAAAAAAAAAAGTAATCCATTGCCATCAAAATGTTTTTACTTTTTGTATATTATTTTGGAAACTGCTTTGCGGTGTCAATCGTTGCTTTTTTTAAAAAAACTTTCTACGCTGTAGTGGGCGTTTTTAGCGGCATTTTCTGACGCGCAGAGCGTGTACTTAGGGCACAATTCCACAGTGCCGGTTTAGTAAATAAAGTAGTAGGTCATGACCCCTTGTATTGTAAGGGCCCCGCAACAAAAAAAAATCAAATTTTTCTATAATTCTGCAAAAATATTCTTTGCGACAAAATTATGATGACAGTTAAGGTTTAATTACGGCTATGCCAAAACTTTAAGAATAGTATGGTAGGGGCCAGACTTTAAATTTCTTATCTATCTTTGTTTTTAAGGTGGTTTTCTGAAACCTTTTAATACCACATTCTTCATATCTGATCAATAGCTAAGAATTTAATCTTTTCATCGGTTCTTCCTCAACATCTTTGAATTTCTTGTATAGAACCTAAAAATGTAAACACTTTGATCGCAGCATCACCATTGGTAGTCATTTTGGAACTTAACTCAAAGACACTGTATCTAGTGTTCACGAACATGACTTCCAGATGCTGGATAAGCTTTGACGCCGCTAGAAGCGCTGGAAGTCGACAGTATTAAAGTTAATTGTAAAATTTTTATAACATAGAAGATGTACACTATAATTAATATAAGAAATTTTTAGATCAAATAGCTAAAGACGAATCAAACAACATAAACGTAGAAGTCATTTTTCTATTACAGGACGTTTCTTGTTTTAAAGTCATTGATCGGCTATTGATGTACTCGAGAATCGGTCTCTTAGTGCCATTAATCGAAGATGGCGGTCCTGGACCACATTTGTTTGTCTTGGCCGTCCACTTCCTCGTCTACAACGTTGTTGATCTTCTCTAGACCATGCTTGATAACACCGTACTACAAAGGATTGATTACGCTTAAGACGGTTAGCAATTTTTCTAAATGAAAAGCCACCTTTACGTAAGCCAATAATGCGACCTCTGTCGAATTCACTCAGTTGTCGATTACTTTCACGTTTGCGCACTCTAGACATAATAGCAGTCTCAAAGCGCAAAGAAGAACAAAAAAACAAAATAATTGCAATCAAGACAATACCGAAATGGACTTAAAACGTCAAAGTTTATTTTCAATGAAATTTCAATCAATTACTACCTTTCACTAGTTAAACATTTCTGCTACGGAAATTTAGCTCCCAAAGACGTCTGTTTAACTTACTCAATTGCTTTTCTTTATAGTTTCATTATTACCTTGGTCTTTGCGACACCTATAAAACGAAAACAATTCTAACAACCTAGGAGTTTTTCAGCGAATCCGACAGTTTCTTGGGCGACGGCGTGATGCATGTATTCATGCAGAATGAGAAACGCTTTATTTAATATCACTTAATGCAATAAAAAAGTTTATGAGTTCATGTGAACTACAAATTATAAACAAACAATTATTTATCAAAACAAAGTCATCTTAGTAACGGTAGATTTTTGGACCCTTGTGAAATAAACTTTCTTTTAGATATTTTTAGATCTTAATATACATACATATATGCCTTTGAAATACATTACGTTTATTTTTGTTTGTGATCACTTGAACAAACACAACGTTTATTTCACTCTGGTGTATTAGAAGAAAATGTTTAAGTAGGAGCCTAAGATATTTTTAAGGCTCAGGGGTCTCTATATGGTTTAATCCGGCACTGCAATTCCATTACGTCTTCTTTGCAGTTGATCTAATACCACATTTCCTAACCTTGAGGTAATTACCCTTGCGTGGGTAAAACTGGTATTCTGCAGGAGTAATAAGCTGGTAATAACATACAGCAAAGATTATACCACTAACACCGAATCTAGCTCGCTAGTGCATTTCATATCCTAACTGTATAATCAAATGACAAATTGGAGCCGCACTTTTATTATAGCGTACGAAAGAATCTATTTCTCTAGCTAAGTCATACGGGTGACAAGAGCGAAAAGGTTAAGATCCAATAGAACCTCTTTCGTACTTTTTAAAGTGCCAAAGAGATCTCGATCGTACAAATGCAAACACTTCCGACATTTGGGTTGCTGGCACTATCAACTATAGTCTGTTTTCCGTGCTCTCGACACTTTTTCTTTCGGTCTTGCAACTTCTTCAACAATTCTTTTTTAATCACGCTAAACTAATGTGTTTTTAGCTTTTATTTAATAGGGAAAATTATTTTTTTAACCTATAGTAAATATCTATGTAGTTGATCCGTAAATTTAAAAAAAAATATTTTTTAGAAAACTGTATATAAAATTTAAATTCACAAAAATGGCGCACAAACGCGTCATGACGTTGATTTTCATACTAAAATTAAGTAGTGTTTTGCGTCTTTTATTATGTAGTGCGTAACAAAAATATGAATTTGTACCAAACTATATTTCTTGCTGTAAATAATTTTAACGCGAGTGTTCAATTTAAAAAAAAATGTTTTGTTTAGCTTTAAAAAAATGCTAAAAACTAATGAAGGTAAAATTAATATGTGATAACATTAAATCCGCCAATGTCTTTAAAAGACACAACCCAAGAACACTTTTAACTTAATGCTCATCAAGTCTGCACTGCTTAAATTTTGTTTTAAAACTTCTTCCAATCACAACCATTACCCAAATAAACAAAACGCGTCTTCTAAAACAGTTCTTGCAAGATAATTTTCATCAGACACTCGGACGTTGCAGGATCGTTGCACAGGCCAAAAGCCATAATGGACTGCCAGAAACCAGCCCTAATAAGAGACGCTGGTTTTTTCGCAATTCTTAGGTTCTAATTTTACGTTTCAATAATTGTTCTTTAAATCTAACGTGGAGAAACAGTGTGATCCCAATAAAATATCTAAAGTGTCATCGATTCTAAGTCCTTATTTAGTTTGTTAAACTATCTTTAATCAATAAAAAAATTTGTTGATCCAACTTTTTAGCACCATTTTTTTTATCCGTACCAATGTTCTAACAACCACTAGCTTTTCTTCCTTCAACTCGCTTTCTATTGATTCAATACCGCAATTATAGCTTTTTCGAAGATTTCTATTTATGTGGGTCTCGCCACACTTTCAATCCTTCTTGTTAGAGTGACGTCTTTACTTAATGAGACTCGCATAATTTGCTCAGGTTCTATAGCGACACAGAAAAGTCTATCGTTGTTGGCCTGTTTCAAACTCCAAAACATTTATTAAAACATCTAAGGTTTTAGATTAGGTTATTTGCGTTATGTTGTCTCTAAGACTGTCTTTACAAGTATAGATAGTCAATTGTTCTAGAAAGCTGTTTGGTGTCGTAAGATACGCAAACCGTGTCAATTTGGTTGTGTCAGCCTCAATCTCTTGTAGGTTACCGATAAAACTCTGGAAATGATTTTTTAGTAGAGGTTAGTATACCTGTTGCAGATGAACATCTCCATATCTCATTTCTAGACTTAAAATTAACCGTTTGTATTTAATTGTTGGCATGTATTTTTTTTTTACTTTTTAAACTTTTTTTATATTTAAAGAGTTTTTGTTTAATATATTTTTTTCATTGTTTTAAATGGCGTAATTATGATTTTTTATTTCTACAGAGTAGTATAAAATGCTAATAACAATGTTACCGTATTAGAATAAAATCAAATTATAGAAAGGTTAAATTATTAAAAATTTGTCAAATTTAAGATATACATGTTAAGTTGTAATTAAGCTTATTCATACTTTATAATTACTTTACAAATCATAATTTATTAATTAATTGTTCATCACTTAAACTTACTCATATATTGTTATATTTTCTGCTTCGACAGTGGACTTTTTATGGAGGTTTTTAAATTTTAAATATTAATAAAACGTTTTACATAAACATATAGTTCACCTAACTGGTCATATTTATTTTAAATTAATCCTTTCTATTTTATCTGATCTATCTATTAAAAAAACATGCAGTAAAAATAATACAGACCGATAGTATCAATAAATATAGTCTGCACTCAATAATACATTTTGTGTTAACATAAAATACCTACATAAATTAAGATAATCAATTATATATATAACATACAAACGTAAAAAAAATTAGTAGATATTAGTTTTCTATATTAAAAAAACTTACCCATGTTAACACACAAACAGTTAACATTGTGACTGATACAACAGAACCTTGAGATACTAAATTCAATTTTTATTATTCATAGACATGGTGGTACTAAATACTTTTTAAGTAAGTTTTTCTAACTATTACTTCAATACCATTACGCATTGCTCAATAAATTTCTGAATAGTAACGCTGTTAACGCGTACTTACATTAATCAAATTAATTATTTATATTTTCGTATTTTTATTAGATAGACATTTTTTTTCATTTAAAAATGTAATAATACTAAAAATTTTAATTAAATTTTCTTTGCTTTATAAAGAGAAGTAATTGATTACTTACTAGTATAGCGATCGCAATTTCATCCACAATTTTTTTTGCATAGTTTTACTTTTCAAGGTCTCCTGAATCAGAAAAATATGAGGGCGTGTACTAGTGTACACACGTAAGAAGTGAAACTTCTTTATGGCCTTATTTTTCGCAAAATGATCTACGTGCAACTTTTCAGAAATTGGTTAAATAAAGTTAAATAAATTTTAAACAAAATGATTTTATTATCATAAACATGAATACAAATTTTTGTAAATCAATTAACTAATTTTTGTAGATTCAATTTCATATTTCAGTTACCATAAGCCATTAATTACAAAACAACAATTGATCGTATCTTATAGCAACGTTTTGATCGTGTACCTTATAACCATCCGTTTTGTGAGCTATAATATGTGCCTCCGTGGCGCAATCGACTAGCGCGTTCGGCTGTTAACCGAAAGGTTGGTGGTTCGAGCCCACCCGCGGGCAAACTTTTTATTTATTTTACTACCTTTGAACACCTTGTACAATTTGTATTTATTTAAAAATATTTTAGAATTTTATAAAAAAAACGAAAAAATGTGACGGTAAATTTTTTTCCAACGCCGATAAAGAAGTTTCACTTCAAAAATTTGATGTGAGAGGTTTGGCTTCGTTATACCGACTAAAGTTAGTCGAGATTAAAAGTTATTTAATAAAAGCTATTAAAGAAATTTTTGCAGTGCATTGTTCTTGGATGACCGAAAGATGTAAAGTTAAGTAAAAGAATAAAACAACATTTTATTTTATTTGTTGCCACATTTTAGGAAGTGAGAAAAACTGGTGGCTCGTGGGGATGCACAAAAGGTGTAGTTTTGTCAAACATTTTCTCCAAATCTGTATTTCCATTTTAATTAGAATTTTATTTATTTATATAACTCATAGTCGGTTATTTTTACTTATATTTTCAATATTATACAACGTACTACAAATAGAAGAAATCTCCAAAAAGGTTCGAAATTACATCAAATGTTCGTTTTTTCACTGTAAGTGATGCATATCGGAAGCAGAGTTGCGGCAATACAATTCTGCATCAAGTAAGCAAAAGTAAGATTTTATTTATTCAAAATCTCTGTACACGCATTCTGAACAATTTTCTTACGATTGGTCTAAGTCAAATGTGCGAAGGATAAAAACACGTTTCATGAGTTTGCAAACTTCACTTGCAAAGTAGACTTAACTACAATTAAAAATACCATACAAAAATTCAGAATGGGTCTATTTTTGGAGTATCTCACTTCGGTTCATTTTTGATTGGTTTACTTTTATTTTTGACCTTTTTGTTAAGCAAATTTTTGTATTCATATACTGTTCGATGCCATTTACCGCCTTCTACGAATAATTGGGAACATCTGCATCCCGAATGAAATTTATTTCCCGCATCCAAACGTCAAACAGCGAGCGGGAAAATTGAAAAAAAACACTGGCATTTCGACAGTATTAATTTAAAAACTATATTTAAACTAAGAAAATATAGTTTCTTGGAGTGTACTTCTCGCAAAAATACTAAGATAAAGTGGCGAAATTGTAATATTTGATTTTCTAAATAATAAGGTTAGTGTAATTTGTGTGATAAATGAAGATATTTATTTAAACGAAGTGAAGTAATTGGTAAATAAATGTGTTTGTAGAATGGTTAAATTAATTAACCTCACCTTTAATTATCGTTGCTATCAAATTTGCTACAAACTAATCAGAAAATGTAAGTATTTAAATAATTGTAATAATATTAGACTATTATTCTTATTTTTGTATGTATTGAACTGCCATAACCTAACATTGGCGGAGGGATTTATTTACTATAAATCGAATGAGAATTTTAACATTTGTATCTGGCTACCCTGATTGCAGCAGTCATCTGGCTGTTCACATCTCTCTTGTTGAGCTACTCCATAATTTTTATTTAAATCTTTAATGTTCAATAATGTGTAACAAAACAACAGAGACTAAAGTAATTATAATTACATAAAATGGAACAATTATTTCACGGATGATTACTTGAATTACAAATGTTAACATTTATACTGTTTATATTTAAAGTTGCACTATTGGATATTTGGACTCCTGGAACAGTATCCTTCATGTTCAAGGACTGCGGTTATGTAGCAGAAGCAGGAAACACGATCACATTGATGACAAGAATTTCAAAGAAGCTGCCTGAACCTGTACTAGATGTACCCGCAGTCAATTTTTGTGCTGTAGCTATGAGACTACTGACAGATTCTTTAAGGTACCCTTCAGCTACAGTCGAAGATTTCCAACCTCCATGCCTCTTCAAAGTCACCAAACCATCTCCGTCATTTCCTAACAAAGTAGGCGAGGTTCTACGAAAGCAGTGGCCAGTACACTCTTTTGAATCCTTAGCTTAAGCTTAAGATATGATGCGATTAGTAATGGAATTTTCCCAATTGTATTTATGCCAACTAGGGAATTTATACATTTATCATTATGGTAAGTAAAAAAGAACCTATCCTGCTTTTGGTTACACTTAACTCTAATATTCTTATATTCTTTCAGCAAAGAAACCCATTCAGGATCAACAATTACAAATCGTCGGGTGGTATAGGTTTTGGTATTCGATATCTTTTAATGGCATTATACATAGCTCTTTGCGACGACAAGCTCCAGCTACACCCATTATTAAAACAACCTAACATTTTAAAATTTATAAACAAGTAATTAATATGAGTATTGTATCTGTACCTTCGTTATAAGAAAATCATTATTGGATGCGTCACTTATAAATTTGGCAATTTGCTCCTCTTCTAAAACTTAACATCGAATACGACTTTATTAGGATACGTTTGAAAATATGCTAATAAAACATTTTCGGTGAAATTAGAAACTTTCTTTGTTTGGGCCCAATACACAAATTTTGAGTATGCCAATTCATACCTAGCTTTAGATTTCTTCAGTAGTAAATTCACCAATGCCTCATTAGCGTCTTGACGTACTTCCGGCGGTGTGCAATTCATAATATTGTCACTCATAATTTAAATTAATGACAATATATAACTGAAATCACGCGCTATTCGCGTTACAACAAAAGTTTTAATTGAATAATTACGTAAATCGACAAAACAAAAACTTGTCAATTCTCAAATTTCATTTTTATGATGATTTGATTTAATACTCATATAAATTTTATAATTTGTTTTGGAATTAATACATCAATAAAAATATAAATTAAACAAGTTTAATAATATTCGTACAAAAAATATTGTACAAACTTTTTGAGGGTAGATTGTTCCCGAATTCACTCAACGCAGCACTCGCAAGCTCGTGCTTTCAACTCGTTTATTCGGGAACATAACTTTCCCACACTTAGTATGTAAATAACTATTACGATTATCGAAAAGTGGTTATCCACAATAAAAAAGAACACATGTCTTAAATTAACTGCACAATCCTTTGCAAACCACCTTCAAATGGTCTTCGCAGGCACTTTTGGTAAACTTTTCGTGTAGATTTATCCAGACTTCTTTCACAAAAAGTACAACGTCAAACAGTATTGGGCTATGTACTCTATCATGAAGCACACTAGTTCTCCGTATCTCGACGTTACTGAATAATTTTTTGCAAGAAAAACTACATTGTTACGAGGGTGTTCTCGAAACGTAAATTGCTAGCGAAGAACTCAGTTGGATTCGAAGATGTAGGTCGTAAGCTTCTTGGTGCAAAATTATAAAGCAAATTAAAAAGGTGCCAAAACGATTAGAAACGAAAATGATAGACACCGTTTAAATCTATCCTGAACTGTACTGAACTAAACCGTAATAAATGACAAAACACTGGTTATAGCTACAAACATATTTTTTTTCAATAATGAGAGAACAAGAGATTAAAAGTTAAAAGAATTACGTAATTAAGACAGAATTAGGTACCTATATAATAGCAAAGAATAATTTTATAAATATCACAGGTAAAGTGTTGATAGAAGTCTTGGAGATTAGGCAACCCTCTACACATAAACTTATCGAAGTACATACAACAGGACGAAATCAAGTAATACGTAGTTTCGGAGTTAATCGTTGATTTAATGTAAAACTAGTGGCTTTACACCGGTTGTGAATCGCATTTAGCGTAAATTGAAATCGTAGAAACAAAAAAATCTGAATGCGTTAATTGCGATATCTATGTCGCACGTATTTCACGTCTGCCAATTGCACAAATTACTGACAAGTAAAAGAAAAAAAAACTATTTACGGTCGTCAAAGTCATGCGAATAGCTATCAGCATGTTCCAACCATCCCCTACACAATCGCTAAAAAAATGAAGTAAAATTAGGCATAGGATCATATCACAATTAAATTGCTTATCGATAAACACTGAAGCGTATTCATATCCGGAGTGGTTTTTCACTATTATTAATGCAGGTGTGCTTCCAAAGTTATTCGAGCATCACATGAAGTACAAATAGGACTAATTCTCCCAGAATGTCTTGAAAGTGGCTTAATTAACCAAGAGCCTCTTTCAGTACGTGTTTTTAATTATAGTCTCCAGCGGATTTCACAAAAACAGCAATAATAATAAACCCATTTATAACACAGACGCTTGTGAAATTTTAGAAGTAAACACTTTGCTGGGCGCTTAAGTTAGAACCATATATGTGAAACAGACCACAGTCAGTGAAAAAAAAATGTTTTAATTTGACATTTTATCCCTACCCATACGACAAAAAGTAGGCGTTCCAAGAATAAATATTATACCGGGAATAAACATCATACTAAAAATTTTTTACCATAACAATATTAACTCTTTCTTCAAGGTCAACATAAGCAAGATCAGGTTTGAGAGTGGCGTGACGTCTGCTTGGCGGCATATATACTTCAACAGCTTTGCTTTAACAGCTACGGACTTCTAACTGTTGGCATAGCTTATTAAACTGTATTACTAAAGTGACGTCCGTTAACGCCAGCTGCGTTTGATAAAAAGGTAAAATATTCTTCAACAATATTTTAATTTGTACAGCTTCAGAAACACTGTGGGTCAAGCGACGGAAAAGAGACAACACTACCGCAAGATAAATCTCTATCCACCCTGTGTCCATTTCTTTATTTTGTCGAAAAACTTTTCATCGTAGTCAATGAGCGACTGCCATGTCGTCAAAGAACAACAACTTCCAGTTTTACTTTGTGAATAAATCTATCGCGTAGTTAGACAGTTCTTCGTAGGTAACGTGTCTAGCAAAGAATGTTTACTCGTTTAAGAAACGCGTTAATTGATGTGCCCTTTTTGTCCCTTAAAAACCATTAATTCCCAACATCGAACTGAAGTCGACTTGTAATGGATAGGAAAATTAAGGTTGGGATCGTCCTGAATTCCAGAAACTAAAGCGTTACAAACACATCGTTGTCGACCGTGCTGTTTGTATTATCCTTGAGCTGTAATATACTAATATTGGGTATTGTCACATCAGTTATGCTCCACTTTTGATTTAAGAGTATTCATTAACAGCATGATGTTTGTTAGAAATTCTCCCCGAATCTTGGTTTTCTCTTCTGTCTCCGTAATATCCTACCCAGAACGTGCATTAACCTAGATTCTAACTTCTAGTGCATTTTACTACCTAAAGAGAACTCGAAGAACCCAACAAAGTTTCTATTTCTTTAAGCTTATTGTTTACCTCAAAAGTAAACGGATGTGCAGAAAACTTTAAACTCACGCCTTCTTTCTCTAATTGTATCGTTGTTACCAACTATTTACGCATTTCAGCAACAGTACCTGTAGTAAGACCACAAACCTTTAATTCATACGCTACCTCGTCTTGCACCAAATTGTTATTCTTTACTTTTCGCGATATAATGACTTATTGTAGTACGCGTAAATAGTAACACTAAAATAAATATACTTAACTAACAATATGTTTAAATATCTATTTACTACAAGCCTAACTCTCTACAACCAAAACCAAAAATAAATCCAAAAATTTCAATGTTGAAATTAAAGAATTGGTTTTTCAAGCCGTTATGCTATCAAGCTGCTTTGCAATGACCAAGGACCCACGTTAGAGGTGCCAAATGATTGTAACGTAAATAAACATTCAGCAATTAAAAAAAAACAAATAACAAAAAATTTAAAATTACTTTCATTAGTTAACGAGGGCCCAAGCTTGAGACACACGGTGAATACGAAGAGTTTCTACAATTATACTTAAAGAGATTTCTACGAGGATGAGTAGTACACCAACAACAAAAAGACATTTCAAACGTAAAAAAATCTACAAAAATAACATGTAGAAATAAGAATGCTAAAATTGATTGAATTACTTAATTTTTGGGGTCTGCAAAATGGTGGACTGGTATTCAAATTGAGGTTTGATGAGTTCCCATACCAGTTCTTCTATAAAATTTGATCTATTTTACATTTTTGTTACAATTATTGGCTTTATAAATACAAATATCATTTATTGCTGAAATATTCAAGAGATTATACAAAATCGCCATTGGCTATCGCTGAGTTTTTTTACGGTATTATATTTTTGGCACTGTTGATCTAATCCAGGGGTGGCTAAGCCCCATGATAGTCTGAGCCATTTCTTAAAATTTGAAATTTTTTGCGAGCCACAATTAAATACGTATTTAAAAAGACATTTTGAAACACATACGGAACGATAATAATTTTTTCAAATATAATAATACAAAAATGAAAAGGGAACTTGGGTACATTTATCAAGAGCCACAAATAATCTTTCAAAGAACCGCATGTAGCTCGCGAGCCGCAGATTGCCCCCCCCCCCTGTTAATCGATCCACACCAATTTTGGTTTTGTTATACATTGTGACTTTTCCAGTTTTTTGTCATGCTGAATACTGGAAAGATCAAAGCATGCTTTTTTTTGGCACGAACTCTTTTGGCGATTCTGCTATACTTTTTCAGATTGTACCAACATATGTGAGATGTTTATCAATCAGCAATTTTTTTAATCAATGGGACACTTGTAAACTAATTGTCTCCGATGATATGTTGGTTGGTATTAGCCACTAGTTTTAGTTTAGTCTAAGAACGCGAGTTTGCATGGAATATATTATCTAAATGAACAATGTCCACAAAACTCTAAAAGTTGCTCATCTACTGTTAGAAATTCACTTGAGTTGAAACATTTTTGAATATTTGACAAAAAATGTTTTCTGATAGGAGCCATTTTTTTTAATATCCTCTCTTTAAGTTATGTTTTCATCGAAGCGAATGGATTTGAAGAGAAATTGCAAGACAATAAGCTTCTACACCACTGCCTTTTCAGTTTCCCCAAATTTAGCAAATTTATTTGCGAGAAGATCTCAACACACTAACAAAATAGAGAATTCCTATGAAGGCTTTAATCTTTCTTTTATCCGTATTTCGTGCATCACGATCCCTAACAAATTGGTTTCTACTTTCATTTCATTTGCGTTTTGACATTCTTAGAAAATCCTTTTGGCCCAGACAAACTTGTTACATTATTATGAAAACTTGTTCGAATATTTGTATTTGGTTTTTTTGCTGCACTGTTTTGTTTTCTTATCTTTTCTTACGTAGTACTGCGCATGCTTCGTTTTCGTCTTGCTGTCATCGTCAGTACTACCTTAGAATTGCTGTTACTTGCAGCTTGTTCTGACGCTGACTCAAGTTCGCTTTCAATTAATTCATTTTTTTTCAGATTTACTACTGTTGTCACCCGCATCACTTCTGTCACTAATCAGTTCGTTATATTTTTGCAACCATTTATTTGGATCTCTTGACGTTTGAGGTTGCTTTTACTTGTACGCATATTATATCTAAATATATGAATTAGTAATAAAATAAATTAAAACTTACAAAGATATATATCGCAGTAATGTAATAATATTTTTTTGTGTAAACCAATGTTTCTAAGTTTTTTTCTGTCACAATTCAGTAGAAAAATCAAGTATATAGTTATTCACTATTTGCAAAAAAATTGACGAGTTTAGGCGCGCGGGCTAAAGTTGTAGCCCAGGAATCAGAAATCAGCAATAGGTTGAACGTACGCGCTCCCCTTGTGACAGATAGACACTAGCAGCTCAAGCTCTACTCAGCAGCCATTGAAAATTGTAACTACAAAAAATAGAATATGCAGAAAGCAGATTAAATCAAAGCGGTCTAACCAGAATGAGGCCAATATTAATTGTCAATGCACTAATAGTTAGAATCGACTAATCAATTAGATTTTTCCAGTAACGGCGACTTTATAGTGACAATTAAATTTGTCCCATTGAAGTTGAAAACTAATTTTTTTAAATATAAACTATTTAAACGAAAACTTATGAATTTTTTTTTAATGTTAACTACTCCGTTCAGAAATGCTTTCTGTGTACAAGATTATTTCTTTCCTTGAAATCACTTGCGTAATGTAATGACAAAGGACGTCATAATAACGTATTTAAAATTTTAAGTGAAATTATATTTTTTACTTCCATTAGTGAGAAACAAAAGCCTGTGAATATTATTATTCCTTAAAAATTTTGGAAAATACAGGTACTTCTAACTTTTAAAAAGTTTTATACTGAATTTAAACTTTTACTATTATAACATTCTTGTCAACTAATTTTATCGACATAATGACCAGCAAAATCAATCTATACATTGTTGGACTAAGCCGCATTTAAATTTATACAAAAATATATTGTTACGTTGGTAGAACCGTAAGTAAGTAAGTACTTAATAGTGTTAAAATATGAGAACATAATTTACTAATTAAACGAAGAATAAAAATTGAATCAATGCGAATTTAGTGATTACGCAATCAAAAACACAGCGCACCGGTGATAACGTTAACAGGTAATGCCACAAACAAATCTGCATAAATTAATTGTGACGACTTATATATCTAAGTTGCTTGTAACCATGTAACACAAGTTATAAAATAATAGAAAGAGATTAAGTTTTTTTCCGGGCATGCAATTAACTTATGGCATATCCAAACCAATCACTTAAGATTGCTGAAAATGTAATAAACAGATGTTACAAGTAATGCTGCGTATATTTCATCCGATGATTAATTTAAACAAAATGTGCTAAGCTTCCAACTGACTTTTTTTTCACTGATACCATCGTAGGTGTGCCACTAAGTTTTCTAAATTAATTTTCTGTATCACAAATATTCTACTTGAATTCACTTTAGTTATTAAAATTGGTGTTTGTATTAAATGCTTGCATACATACGTGGTACAATTTATCGACTCGAAAGAGATGTATTTACATTTAGAAATTTCAAAAGGGCAAACACGTGGCGGTGACCCAACTTGCTGTGATAATACGAGGAAATTAAATTGCTTCGTAAAAATAAAAGTTAATTCTTACCCCAGCGATACTTTCACATATTTTTCCATACGTAAAAAATGACGTTTACTTTCCGGGACAGAATTTATACAGAACGCCAACTATACCAAAATGCTTTTAACATAACAATCTACCAAAAACCTTTACGAGAAAAGCAAAATCTTCTTACAGTTTAAGGTATACGTTCACTGCAAAAAAGTTTTCAAACTTGTAATATACATAAACTCTTTATAAAATTTGCTATGTAAATATTTCATATTTTAAAGCACATTATTTTATCCGGTAAAATTTGAAATGAAAAAATTGAAACCGCTTTTAAGTTTTCAATTCTAAAGAAGTTTTATGTTTCAATTTTATTTAAGTTCTTTGTAATATTGTTTCATCAAACAACTTAAATTGCAATTACTCTAAAAAAGTATTTCCAAAACAATACTTGATTTATAATTTATAATTTGCTAACAACTTAGAAATTACCAAAATTTTACATCAAAAATTTGACGACGAAGTTCACTTTATTCATTTTGCTTAAGAAGAACTTTTTCAATGCTGAACAAAAACATTTCATATATTAAAAAAATCTATAGCTGCCATTTTTAATTTAAATAAATTTAAAATTTTGTCGGTGGTTTGTTTTTTAAACTTTCGAAATTTAATTTTACCTTCATTTGTTCATCAAAAAATTGTAGTAAAACAGTTTGTAATTTACTTTCCGTAGGTGTAAAATGAATATCAAAAATTTACCGAAGATAATTTAACAATCTTTCATTCAAGATTTATTAATTAGAAATCAAGAACAATCAAACCGCCAAAACAAAAAAAAGTTATTTCTTGTGTATTATCGATTTATATTAAATTAATTATGATTAACAATTTCTTATTTCAGTTTACTTAAATTTAGTAAATTCTTATTGTACTTTTTGGAAAGATTATTAGTTACATTACGGTTTACATTTTGCTTATAAAATTTGGATACAAATAACATGTTGCAAAATTAATTCTCGCATATATTCTTATTTTTATTTCTTTGTCGTGAGACAAACAACTCTTCTTAAAAGACGTAACGTCAATCTTACTGACTTATGTTTTGAAAAACAATAGAAAAACGTTTGAATAAATAAACATTGTATTAAGTAGAAACCTTCTGCAAAAATAACAGTAAAACATAGAACAGCATAATTAAACTTGTCTATTACCATATACTTCGTCATCAAAATATTTCTAATTTACATATGTATATTGTTTCGAATATTTTATATTTAATGCAAAAATTAAAAACTAAAATTATTTTAAATTTTTATTAACACAGTAGGAACAAACGAGTAACGAAACGAAGTTTTGCAATAAACCTTAATAAAGTGATAGCGTTGAAAGTCAGAAGAAAATATTAATCTCTTATGATTGCGTTCGAGTTTGTTAATGAAATTAATGTTTTTTTCCGGATGTGTTCTATAATGATTTATTTTACAAACGTTTTTTAATAAAAGCTTTATCATACAAATTTTTTCAGTGCATTGTTCTCGTTTAACTAAATTTGGTTAATACAAAATCTCGGTAGAACTAATCAGCCGTTCGTTACATATTGATTAAATTTTCGTTACCTATGTTTCACCAACAGCTGATGACGGATTAGATTTAATGGTTGACTAACTAATCAACCATTAAATAATATTTTATCTAATACTCTAACGCCATATATGTATTAACAATGCATAAATTACAAATAAACAATAATTAATGCGATTAATGTTAATTACATCTGTATAGTTACAACTGGGATTTCCGAAGTTGGTAATCGTTAGTTACGATTTAAGTGTATCTTTAAGTTACGCAATATACACATTTTTACGTTAAAACAAGTTTAGATAAGCATAAATTTTCTTGTATAGCTTATTAATACGGGGTATAAAACAAAATTGATAGTTTTTTAATTGATATCGACCCAGAACGAACACAGAACGCTTGACGGGATTTAATTATTCTTTTGATAAATGAGATTTGAATAAATAATCTTAAAAAATTTTTTTTTATAAAATTATTCTGAACGTTTTAAGCTTTTAATTGTCCTAATTAAAGTTATAAAGCAATTGGTAATATAAATATTTTTAAATCTTTATTCAACGCGTAGATTGTAAAAATAAATTGTTTTTTTATTAGACAAATGTTGGTTCGAAACATAAAATTATATGTTTTTACAGAATATTTCGAGTCTCTCTTCGATTTACTCTGCGATACTTTACAGGTTTAAACTTACAGTTCTATCGTAAAAGGAATTTATGTAGTTTTTTCACTTACCTTTTTTACCAAAAAGTAATGCTTTATTCACTTTCTAAAACTGCTTCACATAAGTTAAGGATATTATGAAAATTTTGATTTTTCAAAAGAAAAAAATTTTTTTGAAGACGATTTTAAGCTATTTAGTTTTTAAATGCTTGTTTTTTATTATAAAAAAGTTAAATATAAAACCAAAATTTAAACAAGAAAATTAGGTGAAAGTGACTAACTGAATTTCAAATTAATAAAAAAAAACAAAATGAACACAAATTTCTTCTTAATTTCTGTGAGAAATATGTAATAATGTAATCGACGTTCGCTCAAAATTATTTTCATAAGCGAGTGACGTGAGTAAGCCCAAGAAGTTTTTTTTACGCAGTAGTCCGTCATACGCATTAGTTGGGTATTTGGCCGAATCAAAGCCGTACCGGGTGTGTAAACCAGGAACAAAAACCGTAATTAAAAAACGTGATGTACAATTCATCGAAAAATTTGAACCTCCTCATCTAAGCGACAATGAAGAAAACTTCACCCTCAGCGAAGAAAACTTCACTTTGGAAGAAGTTACCTTAAAACAAATCGAGGAAGATATTGGTATAGAAGTTCAAGGTAGTTGACCTAACGAAGATGATTCTCAAAACGGAAATCTGTAGGGGGCCCAAAAATTGTAAAAGCGAGAAAAACCTACGAAAATACGTACTAAACAACCAGATCCTGAATCGGTATCAGAAGCATTGAAAGGTGATAATAAAAGTGCATAACTAACCGCCATGAAGAAGGAATTTGACGCGTTGCAGAAAAACGAAACATCGACTCTCGTACCACGACCAAAACATAAAAGAATCTTGAACAAATGGGTGTTCAAAACAAAAATTGACAAGAACGGCAAAATCGCAAAGTACAAAACCAGACTTGTTGCACGTAGACATACGCGGCAACCAGGTATTGACTACGAAGAAGTATAGCCCAATATAAAACGATACGCACGTTACTGGCTGCAGCTGTAAATAACGAAAAGCACGTATACCAAATGGACGTAATTTCAGTTTATGTACAAAGAAAACTGCATTACAAAGTTTACGTAGAACAACCGCAAGCGTTTATTCCAGTTGGTCAAGAAAACACCGTTTGCAAATTATTAAAACCACTGTGTGAACTAAAACAGTCAGGTAAAAAAATAGATAACTACATTACGGAAAGTGGTGGCAAACGTACAGCGGCAGACCCATGTGTTTATGTAATTGGGAAAAGCGTTGATTAAATCAATTTTGGAATTAGTCAAATTGAAGATTAAATCAACATTTGACGTGGTTATGCAGACTCCGATTGAGCGAGGCGAAGATAATGCTCAGACATCATCAACCCAAATTAAAGTTTACTTCTAATATTTTTTGGAGGAATAACAATTACATTTCGCACTACTAGTGCTTTTTCAAAAATCTGTAAATACAATATATTTTAATAATTAGGTAACATTAAAAATTTTAGATTGAAATAAAAATTAAGAATACATGTATTCATCAAAATAAATATAATTAGTAAATAACAACATGTATTCTTAATTTTTATTTTAATCTAAAATTTTTAATGTTACCTAATTATCAAAATATATTGTTTATATCGTTAAAGTAATCCATTCTTAAAGTGGAGTATAGATATAAAATTGAATTATTTGACTCAAAGTCTTTTCCACAAAATATTTTGGTTTTAATTTATTTTATTTTATACATGTTTCGACATTATAAAATGTCATCGTCAGTAACTCTACAAATAGTACAAAATAATAAAAATATAGCTAACAAATAAATTATAAAAGAGCATACCTATTAATATTATTATTTTTTATATTTAAATTTATTTTTATATAAAAAATAGAAAAGTAAAGTTAGAATTTGGAATTAAGAAAAGGAGAAGTGCTTATATCGAGAAGTTGATTGAGACAGAATGTACCTTCAAGTTTCTGGCTACACCTTTGTATTAGCCTATGAATTTAAAAATAATATAATATCGTAAGCCTCTACGACCAAAGAATATATTTTTTTAATACAAAAACCAAAACAAATATATCCTAATACAAAATATAATTTTTTTTTTCAACATTTATGATAAAAATTTAAAAATTGGATAAAAAAGTATGCCTTTCATAATTTTAACAATTTTCTAAGATTTGAGATTGGCGCAAACAGTGATGTAATAGTAAACATTGTCGTATAAAAATAATTAGCAATTACAATTTTTATAATAATAAGTTTAAAAGGTTTAAATTAAATTAAAGTTATTCTTTTATTACTATTTTAGAAAAATTAAACTTTAACAAATAATATTCTTATATATTTTAGTCTTTAAAAATAATATCATTTTTAAATTTAGTTTTGTTATTAATTAATTAAATTCAAAATAATATTGAATTATCTAGTAACTTTGGTTTTGATGAAATATAAATAGTTGGCTGTTTAGTTACCGTCGACGTTTCAAGATTTAGCGTTCTTTTGTTATCGTATTGTTTAATGGCCGCGTAGTTGAACGTTAATTCGATGACAATTTTAATTGTGTTTATTTTTAAATATTGAAAAACTTGAATAACATTAAAAATAAGTATTTAGTGTCTTTTAGTGTACGGTGTTATCTAACTTTGAATCTAAAAACCAAAGACTTTCGGTTTATCACTCCAATCGTGACGTCAGAACTACGCCTCGCTTGATTTCCAGGTGTGTAAATCTTTAGTTTATTTTAACGTATATGAATGTTATTAACTTTGTCTATATTTTATTTAAAATTATTTGTATTATTTATAATTTTCATAAATGTTGGTATGACTTTCTGAAGTAAATTACTCGATACTACCTTCAAAATGATATTTTTTCTTGAACTAAAGATTTTTTATTATTTTAATTTAAGCTTTTATATCATGTTTTAACTATCAGTATTTAGACAGTTATTAGATTACTATTTTCATATTATTTATATAAATTTATTTCAAATTTTGAGCTTTGTGTAACCGCTTAACACGACATTATTTGTTATCAAACGTTTTTAGATTTATACCATACAAACTTAATCAGCTTATTTTCAAAACGACAGAAACCGTTTAAACGTATTTTTTTTATTATTACTTAAAATATTTTTATGATCTCTAAGACATTATTTTTCTAAAAATTAACAGCACATTTTCATAATGTTTTAATTGAAAATTTTTGCAGTTAGAAATGTCTTATTTGCATTAAGATTCTTAATGAGGCCCGATGATTACAATTTCTGTTAGGCTTTTAACGGAGAACGTTTTTTGTAGTATACAGTCTATGACTGTACTATCTTCAATAAAAATAGTGGCAACTCGTAACAACATGCTAACCTTAATATATAAAGTTTCGTCTGAATTTTACTTTTGTAAACTTTGTATGTAATCATGATAAAGTTTGATTACTATAATATGACAATTATCTTTTATTTTATCAGAATAAGGAACCTTCCAGTCGTCTTTATTTTAAATGATTGAAACAATCTACACAAACCAAATCCTGGCAGGATCGCCAAACTGTAACGCACACGGCTTTAGCTTTTAATTTAATTTATGAAAACCCTAGCGTTAGCCTTATTCGCCATACAAAATTATTAATTTTTTTACGGACAGGATCGCCTTTTTGTATATATCAATAAAATTCAACTTTCTAAAATCACTAAAATTTAATATATGTATAGATCGATTGGATAGTAATCTTCTTTCAAACACAAAAAGTTTGGTGATCACCAAAAGCTTATTTGAGAAATAAAAATCTAAAAATACCATGCAACATTTAAATCCAAACCAACTTTAATAAAAGAAAAAAATTAAGTTAAAAAAAGCTTTATTTGACTATTTCTTCTTTCTTCGGGTACCTAACACTTTCAATTCCTTTCTGCGCCGGCGCTTGTGGCACTAAATAATTTATTCTTCCCTTTATATCACTTTTTTTAAATTTCACTCGTTTTTTATCATAAAATCAGATTTTTTCCTATAACGTTTTAAGGATTTTTCTGTTTTCTTTATACATATCCGGTCTATATTGTTTTATACATTTTTCGTTTACTTTGCCCATTCATTTTTTTAAAACAGTCTTTAGCCTACTCCTTTCTCGGCTACTTTTTTTGCAACTGTCGCTACCTAAAGATAGTAATAATATTTGATACGTTACAGTTTCCCCAAAAAAAAATACCGTATGATAATATACTATGGAAATTTGTAAAGTATATCGTTCTGCATGCAGTAAAATCTAAAATTGTTACTGCTTGTTTTAAAAGATAGAGAGCGGAGCTGAGTTTAGCTGAAAGATAGTTGATGTGGGGTTTCCAGTTTAGATGAACGTCTAATAATATTCCCAAGAATTTGTGATTAATAGTTGGCGTTATGTTACCATTAATTGTAGATAAAGTAGGTGGTATTATTGATTGTTGATAAGCACCAAATTGAATTAAATTAGTTTTTGAGCAATTTATTTTTAGTTTGTTGCTATTGCACCATGTAATAATATTATTCATTTCGATTTAAGCGTGATTCTCAACGATCTCTTGAGTTTCTTTTCTAATTATTAAGTTAGTATCGTCTGCAAATAAATACACTTGTGAAGATTTAATAGACAAACAAAAGTTTATATTATTTAGATATATCAAAAAAAGTAACGGTCCAAGGATAGACCCTTGAGGCACTCCACTCGTAACGCACTCTAAACTGGAACAAACATTTATCACTCTACCATTGTCCTTTACATATTTTAATTGTACAAATTGTTCTCGATAGCCCAAGTACGATTTGAACCACTGCAAACTTAAGCCTCTAACACCGTAATACTCCTTTTTTTCTAATATTATATTATGATCCACAGAATCAAAAGCTTTTGAAATATCGCAGAAAATTGCAATTACTCGTTTGTCACTTTCTAACGACTCCATCATGTCTTCAAGCATATTAGAAATTGCTTCGGAAGTTGATTTATTCTTACGAAAACCATATTGTTTGTTTATAAGTACGTCATTTTGAACAAGAAAGTTTATCATTATTTTGTATACTAACTTCTCTAATACTTTTGATAACGATGGTAAGAGAGAAATTGGCCGATAATTATCAACGCTAGTTTTTTCACTTTTTTTATATATATAAGGTGTGATTAAAGATTTTTGAAATTAGATGGATATATGCCTTCCTTGAAAGATTGGTTAAAAAGATATGTAATAGGCTGCGCTAGTAGCGTTAAATTATGCTTTATCACATTTATAGGAACGTTGTCAAAGCCACATGATTTTTTACTAGGTATGGAATTTACAACTGATATCAGTTTATCTGTCGTTATAGGAGTAAGAAAGAAAGATCTGGAGAATGAAGTTGGATTTTTCTTTACGTATACCATTGGATTATTGATTAATAAATTTTGTGTCTATTTTCCCCGTACTCACAAAATGATTATTAAAGATGTTTGCTATTTTTTCCGGATCTTCCACTAAATTGTTATTATAACACAACTTAATATTTTCCGATAACTTGTTTTTTGATCTACAAAAATCATTGTGCATTATTGTCCACATAGTTTCTGTTTTACAGTTAGACGACATTATTTGTTTATTATAATGAGACGATTTAGCTACTAATAATAATAATAAGTTTTTTCAAAAGAGCACTGTATTTATTTAGATAATTTTTTAACACATGATTGCTTATAACTTTATTAATCTTTAATAATTCGCATCGCGTTTTGCAAGATTTTCGGAGTCCAGCGGTAATCCATGATTTATTTATCTTGTTTAAATTGACGTCTACGTAAGAAAAGGCTGAATTAAAATAACTGGTAAATTTTTTAAAAAAAGTATCAACATTTTTCTTAAATTCAGTGTTACTTAGATATATTTCATTCCAGTTTTCATTATTTATTAGATTTCTAAACTTCGATTAAAGTTGCGAATATTTTCAATTTTACAAAGCTATGGTCAAACTTCCAAAATCTTGAATTGATATAAATGAGTTGAGCGTTATGATCAGATAACCTTGTTTCTATGATGGAATTCCTATAGTAATTTTTAGAAATATTTGTGGCGATATTATCAATAATTGAATTAGATGTTTTAGTATTTCTTGTTGGTAATTTTATTGTAAGACTTACATTGTGTTGATTTAATATATTTTGTAGACTTCTAGTTAACTCACTATCTGGTTTATGAAATGGTATATTAAAATCCCCAGCAATTATAATATGATTCTTTAACAATATTTCATCTAATAAGGCTGATAGCTTTTCTAAAAATATATTAATGTCTCCACTAGGTGATCTTGTAACGAAACCGATTGTAATGTTCGTATTTGTAAGAAAATTGTGTAAAAATCCCAACAAATACGCGTGGACTTCGACCTCGTCGCGTCTACAAGAGTACATGATCGCGCAGACGAAGAATCCCTACTCTAAATGTCCACCGAAGCGTGACCACCAGCAGTATAAAACAGCCTGCATCACCGGGAAAATCTATCTATTTTTACCAGTTCTCCTTGTGTTTACCTGGAAATATAGCCGTCCTGAACCGTCCAAAAATATTAACAACCTGCACCGTACCTGACAATTCTCCTGATTCGCGATTTACCATTTGCATCCGAATATTTCATTCATTTTGTACCACAATCATATTCGTTACATTTTGTATCATCATCATCTTTCATTCATTCCGTACCTCTTGCATGTACCTCGTCCTGTCACCTGTACCGAATGTATTCATCGCCAGCACCTGTATTTGTAAGTAGCCACCCTTTTGTACCAGTATTGATCGATTTTATTTTATTTTACCTGAATGATCCTTTTTAATTTCGTTATTTCATATACATCCCTGTTGTAAATAATTTCTCTGATCTGCAATTTCGTGTTGGGGCCAGTGTGGACAGTGGCGAACCGCCGATAGTTACACTAGCAAACGTAATCTCCGTATTGGGTCGTTTGACCTCTAAAAGCCTCCGGGAACATAATTGCTTGTTGGTGGATACTGGCGAACCGCCGATAGTTACCCAAGTGATTGCATCCACGAACCGAAACCTCCCAGTAAACCCTGTAAATATACTTTATAATAGAATTATTCGTTGGTGGATACTGGCGAACCGCCGATAGTTACCTGAGTAATCATTGCACCGAAACCTTGAGACATAAAACGGGATTTAGCCTCCACCGTACTTCCACGTAGCATTCATTCATTATCGTTAAATCTTGAAAACTAGTATTCATTACCGAAACAACATTCTCGACCCCTACATCTTCCCTTAAAGTCAGTTGCCATCCCTGTACCTTGTCATCTCTAAAAAACCCATTCGTTCATTGTCATTTCACAATTCATACATACCCTGTAGTAACCTTCGTACAAGTCGCAACCTCCTAGTAATTTCCCTTTAAGATCCTGTTTATATCGCATAAACGATCCTTGTACACCCTTAATATTTGTGCTGGTAACATTCACTATTGGAACTAATACCAGTAATTTTCCACACACCTGTTGTAGATAACACGCCTGTCCGACTTTACCTGAAAATTCCTCGTTCACCGTTCAGTTATTTTACCGTTTGTATAATACATTAACTCACCTGTGTAAATCCTACTAACACCTCGATTAATTACAGAGCACCGTATTTTAATTAAATTACTTGCAGCAAAGTTCGCAGCTGGAAATTCACGCCGCCATTTTCGTACAAGCGCATTTGACACTAATAACCTTATTAACCTTGCAGTGCGAAATAAATATACCAGAGGCGTCACATTGGGGGCGTCGCTCAAAGGCGAAGAACAACACGCCAGGAAATCATTTATTTAAGAGTTTTTTGTAATTATTACAATATACTTAAGTTTATATTATTGTGTTTATTTATCTTAACGTATCTACCGCAAGCTACCCCGGAAGAGTGTTACAATCTGTATAACGATATTATGATGTTATTTGATTTGTTGTGTTTGATGGATGTATATTCAAAATCCTTATCGATTAGTGCAACTTTGGTTTTAAGTTCATGAAATAAATGTGCATCTTTGACAAAAATCATAGTACCACCATGTGCTGAACTATTTCTAAAACTAATTCCTGGTATGTAATAATTTGGTAAATTTATTACTTGATGTTCGTTAAGCTTAAGCCAATGTTCGCTAATTCATAGTATATCAGGTTTTATTTTTTTGTCTACATCTAAATGGTTTAAATTAAACTGATTAATTTAGAAGTATTATTACTTCTAAATTAATCAGTTTATTCCGTATAGATTGAATATTTTGGTGTAGTACTATAAAATTTGTATTATTGTGTTTTACAGGTTTTTTTGGACGACTTTTGGACATCCGCGAATATATTTAATAGTAAGATTTTTCTGCCCCTGTCTTTCTTTGAGGTTAGCTAGAATTTCTTTCAGATATATTTGCTGACGAGGAGTACGATCGGCACCAATTTTTATATTACCGTTTTCAATTTTATTGCGGTTTTTGAAAATGTGTAAAATATCATTACGATTTTCAAAAATTATTTTTAGAGGTTTTATTTTTGTTGAATTTTGTTTACCATTTCTGATTACCTTTATATTTAAAAAATCAATATCAGAAATTGGTTTAAAAACTTTTTTTGCAGCGGTGATATCGTATTCAACAATGATTTTACTTCAGCTTGGAAGTCGGTAATTAGTTTTTTTAAATCGGCAATTTCGTTTGTTTTTCGCATTTTTTGCAAATTGTAAATTTTTCCAGACGCTTTAAAGTTCTTTGAAAAGTTATGTAATTTTACTTATATTCTCAAACTGGATCCTTGGATATAGTATTCATAAAAGTATGTTAATGCTTCGTGTAAGCAGCCACAGCAATCCTATGGGCCAAACATCTGTTACACTCGATCAAATTGTCTTAACGCGTGTGAGCGCAAGCGTGATGATTGGACGGTTCTAGAACATAGTTTTTTTCTTATGTTATAACATTTTATTAATGGGTTAAATTCAATTTTAAATAATATTTTAAAACTTAGTTATGAAAAAACGTATAGTATAATACAATACAGATGAAAACAATTAAACTCGTAATGAAAATATTTTGTTTTAGGTATATTCAGAAAATGCATGGTTAGTAACGGCATTTATTTGTATAAAATAATAATTTATATTAAAACAGTGAGAATTTTTGAAGGATCGATTAAAATATTATTCGTTATTTATTAATTAGTATATTGAAATCATTCAATCTTCATTATCGTGATCATTAAAGTTTGATAATTCATCATTAAGCCAGTATTGGTATCGAATATCCAAATCACCATCATCATCATCAGCATCCTTAGTATCTTCCTCTGTAAAAACAAGTAAATTAATTAAGTCTTAAATATTTACAATTACGATTAATCGGTATCTTCTGCTTTTGTTTTCAGTTCCGCCTATCAGTTTTGCTCGAGAAATCTGCACTTAAAAATGTTGTTGCCAAAATCACTTCTTTATTGTCAAACCACTTTATTGTTTTAGTAGTAACACATTTTATTAGCTCCAATATCTCGCTTTTACAGTTCAACAAACTGAAGTGGTGACCAGTTGTCAAAAATCAAAGGATACAATTTGCCATCAGGTAACACGTTGGTCTTAAGTTTTATTTTTCTTGATAAATGTCACTGTACCATTTACATCACACAGGGAAAGATCTTGAAGCCTCACTTAGGACGGTTTAGTACAACTGGCCGCGATGACAACTGGCCGCCGTCCCTACTAGTCGCCAACCTAACTGGCAGCCGGTGCCGTTTTAAAATATCCCGATTATATTACTTTACCACTTTGTGAAACAAGTTTGAAAGCATTAATACAATTTGGTTAAACTGTAAAATAACAAATTTTAGAAAGAAATTATTTTGCATATAAACAAACTAAATAAATAAATACAGTAATTAATCAAATGCGTACATAATATTAAATAAGGTATTTCTTAGAAGGGCATATAAAGCTTCATAAATAAAAAATTTAATTAACTTTTATATTTATGAAGTTCTATATGCCGTTCTAAGAAATACCTTATTATAGTTACCAAAAATTTTACAAAATAATAATATTAAATATTTAGAAAAATACGAATTTGTTCAATTTATATAAAATTATGAGCAATTCCCCTTAAGGGGGCTGTAGCCCGATAAAAATAAAATTTATAAATGCTTTAAAACTTTTTTAAATAAAAGGTTGTTACTAATGTCACTACGTCAATTAATTGTAAATGTGAGAGCTGTAATTCTTGATTAAAATTTTTTTTCTGCTTTTAAAAACAACGAAGATCGGTTATTTGTCATTATCTGCCTTAATAATAAAAATATTAAATTTTTTTTTTGCAAATGTACTAATAGATATTGTTGATAGGACTTCTTCTATAATTTATAACTGTAGGTTTTTTGATAACTTTTGTATCACAATTTTAATTTCATAATTACGTCCGATTTCAATAAAAATGAGAATATTTTACTAGTTATTAGCTAAAATCGATCGAAACTTATCACAATTCCTAAGTTAAGTGTTTCTCGATATTTTGCGAAAATTTCAAGTTTTAAAATGAACCCATTTTATAGAAAATGACAATTAAAATTTCATAATTATAAAAATTAAATTTCTGTACTATAGACAACCCAACATACTTCTATTGTTATTCAATATAACTATACTGTAAAATCATAATCCCCGGTAATACAACAAAACTTTATCCCTGTTATTATAATCACGAACTATTCGCAGAATTCGCTCATAAGCGTCACGATATTTCCTTAGTTTCATTGATAGATTTTGACCCGCAATCAGTTGTTCATAATATAAATCGCAACCTTTTTGAATTGTCCTTATTCAATCAATGAATTTCCAAATAGTCGGATTGTCCATCCCTAATTCAATCTGAATGTGTCTATGTGCTGCTTCGGCATTATTGTTTTTGTTCGGCTGTTCTGGTGTAGCACTCTTGTATACAAATTCCACATATTATGTGGAAATAAAGGTTCACGTCTTCTTTGTCCTCTTGGAGCAGGTCTTCCGACATAATTGTCTTTAAACCAGTCCAATAACGATTGGATATTGGGTGGCAAAAAATCAGATAACGCGTCAATAGCATCCTCTAAATCATTAAAGGCGGGTTGCACAAAACAAATCAAAACTGTAACAACTGATTATTTCTCAAAACAATTGCTACATAGCCAATGAAACCACGTTTATTCGTGATGTAACAATTGATTTCAGAAATAATCACTTGCTACATTTTTGATTTGTTTTGTGCAACCCGCCATTAGCATCGTGGTTATACTCTAATAATGCTATCTGCCCAACGTGTTTTTTCATATTTTGATTTAAATGAAAAAAACATCCTCTGATTTCAATTCCGGGAAAATGTGCCTGAATGCTTCTGACTGTGGCTATTTCATAATCACAGGAAATAGATGTTGGTTGAAATAAGGGTTGAATCTCCAGTAACACGTAGAAAAACTTATCGAATGTTGCACGTTGTTTATTTGGCAATATACCGTAAATTATTGGATGTACTCCCGTAAACTTCTCCGCCAAAATAACAAATACTTGCGAAAACAAATTTGGAGCAGTTTTAAATGTTCCGTCAGCATACCATGTCCTAGATTCTTGAAATCTTCGCAAATTATCTTGGTGACCAAGATTTAAAATCCGGTTAGGACCCTCACTGTCTTTAAGAAGAAAGTTTTCAAAAACGCCTACAATTTAAAAATTACTTTAGAAACTCTTCGATGTTAAATGTGTTAATTGGCATTACCGAAGTATTAACTACCAATAAAAAATCACAAGCAATATTGAATTATTCATTTTTGACTGTGAATACCTACCTAATTTTATATATTTTTAGAAAGCATACCTGGTTCTGCTTTTTTAACGTTCCGGTATGACTAATGTAGATAAATCCGGTGGATTTGTTGGAGCAGCAAAATGTTCATTTCGCTTTCTTCTTACTACTTTACGCAATGCCGTAAAACTTGGAAGTGACCCTTGACAGGCTTGTGAAATATCTGCTACACAGTTGTTAATTACTTGTGATGTAGGTTCACGCGTTTGTATGGCACGAGTTTTGATTTGGGTGATTACTTTATCAACTTCTACCTTTATAGCGGATGCTTCGTGTGTATGGAGGTTAACATCTTTGACGATTTCTCCATTTAAAACATGAATCCTCGCTTTGCAGTGTCGTGTTCTTTTGCATCGCCAAATTTCCGTTATTCCATCCGTCGAGATTTTATCCCACACATAAGAAAATCCAGCATAAGTAAACTTCTTTTTATCACGCTGAGACTTAATAATTGCACCTTCCATTTAGATTTATTTAATTCAACGCAACACGTATTTTACACGAAATGTGAAACTTCGGAATAAAACAAAAAAGACTGACCACCATTTATAAGAAATAACCGAACGAAAAAAATGGAGGGGTGTATGTAAATACGCAAGAACAAAGAAAAATTTTAAATGGTATCTACAGATCTAAAAATAGCAAAACTATACAACAATTACAATTCCATTTGCTAATATTTCCACACAATTTATCGTAATTTTAACAAAAGTAGAATTTAAACAAGTAATGTTTTGTTCCAGAGATTAGAAAAGTTCTGCAATTGTTTGTAACTTACCTTTTACAGAATAACATCAAACGATCTTTTTAATAATAGAAATATTTTGGTCTATTGGCAAGTTAAAATGTTAGTGAACTGGAAAAATATTTGCAAGAAAAAAAATAAGAAGAATACTTAAAGTCATACAATACCCGTATGTATAATGTAGAAATATGTCACATAAAAATTAAAGAAACAAATTCTTGTTCTGAAATTTGTATCGCACTTAAATTTACTTATTTATTCGTATTACCCATGCAATTAATGGGTTGCTTCCAACCCTTCGTCGAAAACTAGAATCGTGTTTTTATCGGTTTTTAAATACCGATCGACTTTGAATTTGAAGAATAATAATTTACATACTGATATATAGGGCTCGGATTTTATGCTCTAACGAATCTGAGAAAAATAATTCTTTTATGCTGAATAGATAAACGACAACCATAAGCATGCGGCCAGTTGGGTTGGCGGCCAGTAGGAGCGGCGGCCAGTTGTCATCGCGGCTAGTCGGCCGCGGCCTGATCGACCCGGCCAGTCGGCCGCGGCCAATAGTCCCATCCCGCACTTAGGTTTTTTCGGATCATAACATTTTAGGTTAGAACTGCTTTTGAATGGTACTATTGGTTTATCTACGCAGAACATTTGACCATTCAAAAGAATGTTTTTGCATTTTTTGGGCAATTTTTCAATAATATAGGCATATTTTTGTTGTTGTTGATGTTCAGAAATTTGCAGTTTTTCTTGTATCTATCACGGCTTATTAGATCTGCTAAAAGCGGCGTACGAAAATTTGTTTTCACATTTAGTGTGTGGTGAAGATCAAAAATTGTCATGTAAATTGTTATTCCAATAAGTTGTTCTACTTCTAATACTGAAAATCGCAGGGATATGTTCATATTATATGTAGCCATTATAAATTAAACTGTTGTACAATGTGACTGATCAAAAATCATACGAAAGTAGTCAATTGATCAAAAAACGTCTTCGCGTATTTCTGGCGTCTTCCGAAAAGTAAGAGTTGACTTTGGGGAATTCTGTGGAACTGATTTCTATAAATTCATTCTTAAAGAGTTTTTTAAGGCAAGCATAGTTTGCAAAACAAATAATGGAATATCATCATCAGAATTAAATTTATCTTCAAATTTAACATGTTGCAATTGAATATCGTCATCGAGTAATTTGCATTACTAGCAAATAAGTATTTGTCTTCAATTTCTTCTGGTGGGCCCACAGAAAGTACAATAGTTCTGTTCTTACTATCTGTTTCTGTATTTATATCTATTTAAAAAAAAAAGAAGGAGCTCAAATGCAAATTTGAATTTTTATTACATCATTTCTGATATGTACACTTCAAAATGAGAAACTCTTTAAGAAATTCAAAGAAATACGTGGAATAATGTTTAAACTTGTTCTGTTCATCGATTAGAAAAACAAACACTAGACAATTAGATGATGAGGAAACAAAGTCAGTAGCCGCAAACAGTATTAGACATACAACCTTTATAGGGAATTACACCTCTACAAGTATAAATTCTCAACCAATAATTATACACCGGGTTCTAAATGAAATGCACCACTTAGAAGGAGTGGACGTGGAGGACTGAAATTATGTATGTAAAACTGTTATATGTAGACAAATAAATGATTACAATTTGGAAGAAGCAACACAACGTTTTATTGAAAAAATGTCAACAATGTGTAATATCACCATACCTGGCTATTTAAAGATGTTGTCGCAATTATTCTATAGTATTTGGAGAATAAGCTAGATGACGTCTTCTGTCCATCGCGGCCCAGACATGTTCTATTAGCAATAAATCTGGCGATCTAGCAGGCCACGGTAGCAAATTTACGCCATTTTTTTCAAAAACTCTGTGTCATTACTCCCACATGCGGTCGCGTATTACTTTGTTGGAAGTTAGCTTCTGGACGTTTTTGAAGAAGAGGTAGAAGAACTGGTTCTTAGACGTTGTCGATGTAACATCAAGCATTTAAAGTGGCTTGGATGAATGTTAAAGAAGAGCGGCCTTCTCAATAAATGCCACCCCAAATCATTACACCAGGTGTTAAGCCAGTATGACTTCGTTGCATAAACTGTAAATCGTAGCGTTGTCCTCTAAGTCTCCGCGACTCATCAAAAAAAATGTTGTTCTACATTAATAACCAATGTTGTCTGGCTTGGCACCATTGAAGTCTGATTTCTTGGTGGTGAGGTGTACAAAATTCAGCCCTATACGTCTACTCTTTTTATGTGATGCATTTTATTTGAAACCCTGTGTATATTCTTTAGATGTTGCCAGTACATGTCACCAAAATTTTGACTAAATATTTCAGCTTGTATCAAAATTGATACGATCGGCGTAAAGGAGTTAATGGTGGTTTCTTACATATACGCTTGGCTAGCGATTTGTTGTAATTTTTAGTGTAGCTGTTTCTTTTAGCATTTTCCTGTATTTTTTTTCAAACAATTTTATAAAGTAAGATTTTATACATATATTGTATATTTCTGTTTATTTTTAATAATCTTTTGTTTGACTCATTTATTAACTAACGTATGTTATAATTAAAATTTTTTACTGTGTATTAAAAAGTAAACTTTTGGTTTATATTTTATAATAAAAACAAACTTTTTTTATTAATTTAAAAAACTAAAAGACTGTTTTTAAATTCTTTGATATTCTTAAAATAATTACTTAATTGTTGGAATAAAAATTAAATATTATAAAAAAAAGACATAAAAAATAATTGAGTTGTGAAAATGACTTGCTGTTATTATAAAACTAAAGTTTTTACAAATGGTCGAGAATAAGTGTATGGTAGGTTTTTATTTTTAGGTGTGTTAATGGAATGTTGCATGTTAGTTCGAATAGATTAAATAATTACTATTGTACGAGAGAAATATGCGTTATACGTTTAAAAGCAACGTTAAAGCAAATGCAATACATTTTTACGTAATGTAATGAGCATTAACGATACAAAAAGCTTTTTCTTGAGATACCACAAGTTCTATACTAACAACACGGTAATGTCCATTATTATTTTTATTCATATTTTCACGTGGCTTTTTACATTTACTACAAAATATTAGAACGAGGATTCTTTTGTTTGTGGCATTACCGTCATTCATTTTTCACATTTAATTCACGAGCAACTGTCACAGACATATCTGTTTTGCAGTTTAAAAAATTAAATTTTTACTCGGTTACATTTATGATAAATGATATTTTTCGTAAGTTATGAACTTATTATTACGGTCGTCTCATGTTACTATACACGATGTGATTAATTGTTAACTAACTTTAATATTTACCTTTGTTGTGGCCTTCTAAAATTGTTGTAACGTAAAATACCAACTTTGAAGGATAAAAACAGTTTAATCACAAAATACAAATTTATTACTTGATGATGAAAATATTTTTTTTGTAATTGTTACTATAAATAGTATTTTAAAACATTAATTATATCAAACATTTATAAATATTATTGATTGGATTATAAAATGATTATTTATTTTTTTATATTAGTGTAAACAGAAGACAGTTATGTAAAATATTACTTTTAATTATCTTTAACATTACAGTATCTATGTAATATAATTAAGTATAAATTACTGTCAAAAATTTAATTTTTTGCATATCAAATATAAACTTTAGTATAAGCAAAATGCGGTCTAAATAAACGATTGTAATTGTAAAAGGTACTTTCAATTTGTCTCACCGACCTCGCTCAAGCTACTTAATGACGCATTTTTAATTACATTAGTGCTTCCATTTATTATTCTGGCATGTTTTTGTTTATAAAATAATATTTAAAAACGAACAAAAGACGGAATTCTGTTAATTAATTGCTTGTTTTACATTAAATGATTTAGTTGTGCTTCACTTCAAGATTCGATGCCATGATTTAAACATTTGACAAACGACTTGCGATCTCTCCGGTATACCCATCTTTAATTAAGTAGATTTCTGTCTTATTGGTTTCTCAGATGGAATCGTATTCTTCCCTTGAGATTTGTTAGTAGCATAAATAATATAACGCTTACGTATTTTAATCAATTCGTACTTTGTAGTTAAAATATTTACGTTAATTCCATGCATCTGCTTTCGATTCGTTTTATTACAAAATTTGTTATTCTAAGTTATTTTTTTAGTTTTTATAAACGCAACATATACATATTACTTATTCAAAGTTAGATTAAACTTACGTATTTTAAAAGTAATTTTTTATATTCTACCAGTTTCTTTATACATTTTTAAACTAAAACGTTATTTTTTTTAAAAAATGCTATATTATGATTACATCTCTTGCATAACAAAGATTAAAACCATAAAAAATAATAGAAGTTAAAAGATGTATTAAAAATACTGCAAAGATCAATAAAGATTAAGTGATTTATTATAGACAAACTTTATTTAACGACAAATATAAATCATAACTGTAGATAAACGTAATGGGTTTAAAGTTTTTGAAATATTCATTGCTGTAAAAAACTAAAATAACACTTTGTATAAATACATTTGTATTAGATTTTATCATCATATTTATATTAGAAGTTAAAGTGTAGAATATTTGTTAAACAAATTTAATGAACAACACCAGAAACTATAGTGGTCAACTTTTCTTTGTCAAACTAAAGTTGAAACACTTTAAATAAAAATTAAATTATTAAGTTCATTTTTGTACCGGGTGAGTCAACGATAGAATAAAGTAAGTTTGTCTTTTGTGTATAAACATTACCAATAAAATGTATATATTATAATATATGGTTAGTAAATGTGCACATTTTAAAATTTGTGGAGTATACACAGTGTGTCAAAAAAACACGGCAGAACAAAATTGGTATTTTTTATATGTAACACCCAGTGTATTATTTGATTTTTGAACTTAAGTGTGATTTTAAGACTTTTATTAAATGTTTAATATACCTAAAATTTATGGGTTTTAAATTAATTAGAATTTTATTCAAAAAATTACATTTACAGGTATCAGTTTATTGTCATGTATTAACCTTTATTTTAAACTTTTTTTTTAAAAAAGTAATTGAGATAAAACCTACAGAATGTTTGAAATATAAGTGTAATTATAGAAAACTTTTATTAAAATAATTTTTTTCAAATATAACACAGTATATTTTTGTTATGTTAAACAGAATTAAAAAAACTTCCAGCTTTTATTAAGCATGTTCTATACCTACATATTATTGTTTTTGTGTTTTTTTCATATATCTTAATAATATTATTTGTTACTATTTATAGCAGACATCATAATAAATAATAAATATGGTTGAATGTTTGTACCCAGTAATGTTTTGTAAAAAAAAATTGTGTTTATTAAATAAATAATAAATCACTCTAAATATTAGTTTATTGACGATTTATATGTTTGCAACAAATAAAATCAAGAAAAATATTAAATAAAACAAAAAAATCAAAATAACTGAAAAACAATAAGATATATAGATATAGGACATATTTAACAAGTTGGGAGTATTTTAATCTCCTTTAATATAACAAAAAAATATATACAGTGTTCTATTTAAAAAAAGTGATATTTTTGAATTTTAAGTTTCTTAGGATTAAACTTATATTTTAAACACCCTGTAGCTTCTATCTATTTTTTTTATACAGAACATAACTTTAAACTTAGTCTTAATATAAACGTTTTCCTATCAAAATATGTGTTAATGCATAATAAAAGAGTGATACTATATATACATGTGATTTTTTGTGTAAAATGTTAATTATTTAAAAAAAACCATTAAAGTTAAATATATTAAAGTTTCAAAGAAAAAGTTTTAACATTACACGTAAAGTTCAAAAATCGCATAATACACAAGATGTTCCATATAAGAAAACCAACTGTGTACGGTTATGTGACGTTTCGCCCCCATCGTTTGGCCCCCACCGTTTCGCCTCCACTCTTTCGACCCCGCCGTTTTGTCTTGGTACCGATTCGCCCTTACCGTTTCGCCCCCGCCGTTTCGCCTCCGGTCCCGATTCGCCCTTGACCCATTTAGCCAATTTAATTAGTAAAATTTAATAACATTGATCCGAATTTTTTTCATTTCTTTAATATCGGTATTCATTATCTGAAATTTTAATGCATTAACATTTTTTAATTAATAACCAAAATCGTAGGTATAAAATTTGAAGGACGTCTTTAAATGCTAATTAACGTAAATGAATTCGGCCCATTGTCTTTCAATGTGCGGTAGAAATCCCCTACATAATAGGCATTTTCTGAATTACGGGATTAGTGATTGTTGTTAATGAGAGGCTATTGATATTGCTCATAAAGCAAGATCATTTAGGTAAATTACTTTGTGAAAATAAAATGTTTAGTGCCACACTAAGTATAAATACGTTCAAATCTTACCCAAAACAAACAGTCCTTTAATGTTATTTATTGAGTGTAGTGCATTAAATTATAGTGACAAGATTAGTTTCGTTTTTTCAAAGCGAGGAGGAAGAAAATTTGTTGACGAAGAAAACTACATTTATGTTTTTTCGAAAAACACGAACGACAGAAATCTTTCAATATGGGTATGTAAAAAACGTAACGAATGCAATGGTAGAGTTTGGACTATTGGAAAATCCACAGCAGATCATGGCGACTGTTTTAGAAAATGTACATGTTAGTCCCAAAAAAAGATTCCCTTAGAAAAGTCATTCAGAGAAAGAGAAAAGATGAAGGCATGCCCCCAGTGCCTACGGAATTGGAAAACTTAAAACAATTACTTCGCTATGATTCACAAAACGAATTGCTTCCTCAGAGAATTTCAATATTTTCAACCCAAGAAAATTTAAGATTGCTATCTGTTAGCGAAAACTGGTACGTTGATGGCACATTTAGTACATCGCCAAATCTTTTTGATCAGTTATATTCAATACATCTTAGACAGTTCGATACTGTGCTACCTGTTATATATGCCTTTATTTCAAATAAGACAAAAGCGTCGTACAAAAAGTAGTTACAAGAGATTAAAAATCTTTGACCAGGATTGCACCCAACCACAGTTTTAATGGATTTTGAGCAGGCAGCAATATCAGCATTTCAAGAAGAGTTTCCTGGAATACAAGTAGAAGGATGCTTTTTTCACTTGTGTCAGAGTATTTACCGCCGTGTTCAAAGCGAAGGTCTACAGGTTAGTTTAATAAATCTTTTTTTTTAATAATACATATGCATATCAGAGCTGCGTCGGATACATTAAAAAAGTACCCAACTACCGAATATTTACACCTACATTCTAGACTACCCAGCTCTGGTCTACATATACCGAGATTTTTTTTCTTTATTACACATTACATTTTCCATATGTGCAATTAAAAAAGAACTGTCAATGCACAGGTGACGTATTTCGCACAAGGTATGAGCCTTTCAGGAAAATGGACTGAAAACAGGTCGCGAACGTTTCTCAAGCTATTATTGTTCTGGTACCACGTTATCATTACCACTTTTTCATCTTTGTTGCACCTGTCCATGATTTAAATGTCTATTCAATAAAATAAAATGTATTGAATCCGTGCATTGACAATTATTTTTAATTACGCTTAGGGAAAATGTAATGTGCAATAAAGAAAAAAAAGCCCGGTATAAAATTATAAATAAAACTTGTGTAATAATTACAATTTTATTTTTCCGTTCTCAGGTACAATATAATGAATCACATGAATTCGCTCTATAGATTCGAAAAATGGCTGCACTCGCTTTTATACCGGTCCAATCAGTAGCGGATCAATTTGGCGCGCTCATAGAAGACGAGAATTTTCCAAAAGATGCACTGCCCATTATGGATTATGCTGAGGATTGTTATATAGGACGAAGAAACAGAAGACAAAGGCGAGCTCCTCAATTTCCTATTGAAATATTGAATGTGTATAACAGAGCCTTAACTGGTCGCCACAGGACGAATAATAACATAGAAGGCTGGTATCGCGGTTTTCTGAGTACTTGCGGTAATTTATTTCCAAATATATTTCAATTTATAAATAGTTTAAAAAAACAACAGTCTTTACACAGATATGAAATTTCTCAATTGTTATTTGGTGTTAGACCAAAAATTAACAAAAAATATAGTGTTATTTCAACAAGAATTAAAAATATTGTAGAAACTTATAAATACTATGGACTATTTGTTGGGAATTGCTCATAATTTTGAATGTTAAGATATTTTGTAATACGTATTATTTAATAAATATTTTTTTCAAATTCTCTATTACTTTTGGGGGCGAAACAGTCGGGGGTGAAATGGTATGGGGGCGAAACGACGGGGGCCAAACGGTGGGAGCGAAACGTCCCCATCCCATTGCATACTGCCTTGCTTTTTTGACACATTCTGTATACTCCACAATAATGCGCACATTTAGTAACTATATAATATAATGTATACATTTTATTGGTAACGTTATCAGTCGGGTATTGTTCTCATTTTATTATGCCACTACATAAAAAAAACATGGTTTAGAGTAATCATAATTTTAGTTTATGTTATCAATTTTCTTCTCAGGTTTGTTTCTATACATAAACAATAATCTACTTTACATAAATTTCTAGTAAATTTAATCATTGTACTTTAAAAATACTTGTTTTGCATGTTATCATAATTTTGGTAGAGTTATTTATTTATTCAAGTATTTTGATTGGTCTACGTAACATTACCTCATTTAAACATCTGTAATTACGTTATTTTTGAGTTATTTTGTATTTTCAGTGTATTTGGAAAAAATGTACGCCCAGTTCTTTAAATAACAATTTAATTTAACTACGTTATATGTGATATTATTATTTTGTATTTATTAAACGTCATAATGTTATTGTTTATATTTTTTTATTGACGGTGTCAACAAACTATTAATTGCAGCATGTCTATAATTTTTGAATAATTTTTCTCAAAATTTTGTCTTTTTTAAATGTTTTATTACAAATTTGATTTTGATATTTTTTGCTTGTATGCTATAATTTGATTTTTTAAACTAACAACATGTTGATCAGATATACGAACACTGCATGCATTTGCTGTTATCTAACCAACTGACATTTATTTGTTTTTTTTGAATATAGGTTATTGTTGTCATTTGGTTATTGTTATAAAAAAGTTTTAATGTGATTATATTAAGTGCGCGGTGTGCACTGTACTATAAAAAAATAAACAACTAATGGAACCCAAAAACAATCATAAACATATATCTAATAATAAGAAATCACAAAGAAACACTTTGGACATGCGGAACACCTTCCCATAATTTTTGGAAACTTGGCAGGTGGCACTGCAGGGATATCTTAAAACGTTGAATTTTCTTGACGAATACTTCTTGTAATCTTTGAATTATTCTTCTTTTCAGACATGTAATTCTGGATCAGTTCAAAGCCCAATATTTGAACGGACAATTTTTTGATAAGTTTGAAATCTTGATTGTTTTTTCTATATATCATCGTTAATTGCCTAGTTGACCAAATGTTGATCGGGCAAATCGAAGTAGTAATGAATGATAATGAACACTTTTTCATAATAAAAAAAACCGTTTATTCACACATAAAACAATAAAAATTTTTGAACTAAACAACGTCAGCAACGTTTTTACATGAGTAATATTTACAACACACAAAAAGATGCTCCCGCTTTTGTAACCGTTAATCTAAAGGATGCGTCCCGGCCTTAAAGGTATTCAACTGACTAAAAAAATAGGCGCTACTTGAGAGATGTCATCGCGGTCTGGAAAAATGTTTTCGGTTTGTCCACTTTTCAAATGTGCGCGTTGCTATATCTCGGAAATGTGTTCTTGGCTCCGCCTTTTCTAAATCCGTTGGCAAAGTTGTTGAGCGTGTTGAAATAATGGGAACGTCTAGGTCAAAAAAAAAAAACTGTCAGAAATCTTCAAATTAAGAAATGCGCAGGTATAAGAGGTTGCAAGTAATTTTGGTCAGCGAACGCAAGTGTTAAGAGCGCGTATTTAAAGTTGTTTCAACTTGCGAAAATAAAATATAAAAATTTTCATAAAGGAGTGGAGTTGCCAAAACCACCAAAATGTGGACTGCGTAGTGGAATAAAGCCTCACTCCATACCTTTACTAGCAATAGCGTCAGAGACATAATTACATAGTTAGCTTTAAGAAATGAGTTCAATTCCTTAAGTTCGGAATTGGCTCCTACGAAATTAGTGCCATTGTCCAAATACACATGCAGAAGTTTTCCTAGACGTGAGGTAAAACCCTTAAATGTCATGATACATTATTCAGTGAACAGGGAAGTGACCAATTCCAAATAAACTGACTTGGTCACAAAACATACAAATATTTATAAATAAGATTTAGAAATTTTTCAATGTCGACCTTTCTGATCTTTAAAGACAAACGGTCCACTACAATTTAGTCGTGTGGTAATTAAAATTGTCAGATTACTTATTATAAACTGCACTGCTCTGGTAGATAATCTAAAGCATTTTAAGCATTTATGTGATCCATAAATCTAATTTGGAGCAAATAGAGAAGTAATTGAGGACCTGAATTAAACATTTTGAGATGTTTTCTCACAACTATTAGTTTGGTTAGACAGTGCATTTAAGAATTCTGGTGTCTACCTCCAACACAAATAATGCCGTCGGTATCTAAAAAAGATTGAAACTTATTAAGGACAAAGTAGGTTTTAATGATTGACTTCGTTTAAAATCCTTGAATTCATCCGATAATCATTGCGTTTGAAAAATTGTTAAAGGAATAACGGTACGACTGTGCTGGCAAGCAACAGTTTCTTCGACAACAGAAAAAAATGACAACAACAACATTCTAACCGAGTCATGTTAGAAAATCGTGAAAAAAGTTACAAAACTTATGCGGTAACAACTCAAAATTGTGTGTCGCTTTTCAGTTCTGGAAGGTGGCCAATAAACTTAATAGATTTGGGCCTCGCAGACTTCTTTTCCGTTAGCCATGTTGGGTTAAGTTTAAATAATTTTAGATCAGGCGTAATCCCTCTAGACAACGTGTCAAAGGGTTTGCTTTGGTTGACACGTGCCTACAGATTGCATCAGAAGTACGTTGTTGAATGTAAACCACTCGATTACAAACAAACGCTTTTAATAGATTTGGATTGGTTTTATCCATCCCAACACTATGGTCAAAATGATACCATAAATAACAAGACGAAATATAGAGGTTAAATTTTTTTATTACCAGCTCTACAAAATTGGCTAATAATACAGCTGCACTAAGTTCTAATTCAGAAATAGTATCAGACTTTATACGCGTTACCTTGGTCTTAGAACACAAAATATATTGTTTGATGGGCCAACAACTTTGCGAAACATGCGCCATACGCTCGTATCAAATAGTTGAAGTTGGGCGACAGTTGTGTCCTTGTATATCACGTGCCTTTGAATTTTAAAGTCGTTTATATAATACATTTCTTAGCTCCAAGATAATTTTTAAGATTAATGGATCATTAGATATCCATTTGCAAATATTGATGTCTTGTGCGTAAAGTTTCTGAGAGGTTTAAGCAAATGAGATGGGTTGTTGGCGCTAGTGAAGAGGTCGTCGACATAAAAATCATTTTTGATGATACGTGAAACTTTAGTTGGTGCCAGCAACGTATAGCAAATAATGATAGAGGTGACGTTCCATAAGTAACAGTATTAAGATTGAAAGATTGCAATGGTTCTAACGGAGAAGGCGTCTAAAAAATACGCTAAAGCGTATTAACGTATCTAATTAACATATCTATATTTCCAAGAACATTGAATAAAAGCTTAGACAATTTGATATTATTTAGAACACAGAATAAATTGCGACCTATGTGAAAAAAATCAACCAAAAGATTATTTTGAAAATTCGAGTCATGTGAGCGCACGATCGCGTCACACTGAGAACAGAAACTGATTTGCTTAATCCTATAACTCAAATGTTGGCATCATCAATGCAGATATTTAAACTTTTAAACGAGTCAGAATTAATAGAATAGAATTAAATTGAGTCTAGTAAAACAAGAATAGTGTGTTCACTTCCGTTAGCATCAAGGATCTTGTCGGAAGCTGTTGGAACCAAACCTAAGCAGTGTTTGTGCACAGAAACGCTTTGGTTGGATTGAACACAGGTGTTTACAGAAGTAGCAGATGCTGGCTGTTCTTCAGAAGTGACCACAGTATTAAGTCCAATATGTAAAAGAGTATAATGTTGTTTAGACTTGCACGTTCGGCAAGCAAATTTAAGAGAACAATGAGGCACAATGTGACCCTAATAAAGGCAGTTAAGCCACTCTATCACTTCATTGGCTTTGACAATTCTTTGACGTGCATATAAAATTGAAAATTATTTACACGAACTTATAGAGTTAGAGTTTCAAAAGATTTTGAAAAATGTAGTTTTGACTTGACAGAGACAACTTTAACCTCTTGTTTAGACCGCAAACTGTCTAAAAGATTGGCGTTATTTGTTAAGAACGTTTTAAAAACGTCCATTTGGCAAGTCACTAGTAAATGAATTTTACAACGTTTATCGTTGGCGTACAGTAATAGAATCAAGTTTGGTGGACACAACTAAGGCTTGGACTTTGATTCCACGCTTTGCAGAGTTATTGGAAATGCACTGTTTAAATGCACGGTTTTCACGAAAAGACTAAAACTTTTTATCTATTATCAAATATTGCAAAAGAGTGTTAGCATACTTACAGTTTTTAATCAATTCTTTTAGAATTACACGAACAGGAACTAATTTGTCAATCGCTACTCTTTCTTCACTATTATGGATGTTATCAGAATTGGAAATGATGTATAGACATTGTATTGGAGAATATTCGACGTTTCATACGTTTGCCATAAGTTTCTTAAATTCTGACGATTAGAACAAAACATACCAGCTAAATAGAAAATTCCGATAAATGCTTTAACTGCATATTAATTGGTGGTTTCACCATTTTGATATGTAATGGATTTTGCTATCGATTTAAAATCTTTGCCAACAATCGAAAACACTTTTAGCAATTGTTGCATATTGTTTGACAGGTGGGAAATGAGTGATGATATTGTCTGCTTTTGTTGGAACGCGTTAATTTGAAGTTTGTTCCATTTCGATCAATTTTTTCCCAAATTCGTTTCTCAATTTCTTGTAGACATGTTAATATTTTCAATTCCCGTCTTCTTTGGAAGTTGTGTTTCTGATGTCTCTTTGTTTGAAACTCAGTCATAAACTTCGTATTCTATTGCGATATCCTGCTCCGTGTTGTGCGCGCTTTCAGAATTATGCTCAATACCGTCATTGCTTCTCGAATCGATGGCGTCATCAGTTTTAGTCCATACAGCTTCGAGTTTTTCTGTTCTTCAGACGATTTTTTTTAGCCAATAAAAAACTAAAAAAACAATCTTTCTGAATGAAATAAATCAAAATTATTTACGCTTGGCTCATTTTGTGAGCGATATTTTGTAGTTTTGTGACACCTCACATATGTAAGGCCGGGTTAAATAAATATAAAATTACGATTTATAGATAAAAAGTGAAATTTTTAGTAAAAACAATTTTGCTAAGATTACAACGTCTTTTACTTCTTTAAGTAAACGATAATTGCAATTTATATTAAAATATATTTTGATAAAATCTTTTCTTGTTACACAAACGTAATTTTTACTTAAAAAATAATTTACTGTAATGTTTATAACGAGAAAAATTGATGCTAAACTTTTCAAACAAATAAATGATTAAATCTGAAGAGAGTAAAGTATTTGTTACAGCAATTAAGTATAAAACGTATTTTTAAATAATGAGAAAAAATATTTAAAAATCTGACTTAAGTATAAAAAAATGTTTAATAAAACAAAAGTAAACTACATCAATTATAAAAAAAATAATGCAAACAAAACAATATTTTCAATCGTTTAAAAAAATGTAAAAGTTAAAAGAATTCAGTCGTGTTACGTTTTCTATTTACATGCTCTGAATCAGAACCTATTAAGGGTTTAGTTTGTGAAACTCTGTCACTAACAATAGCTTGAAGTTTACTTCTATGTAGTATGTATGTGTAGCAATCCAATTTAGTAGGACAGCAATTTTAGCAATGATTAAATTTGTTTTAACAATTATTTAAAATAAATAGGTAATTTAAAAAAGTAAAATCTAATTTTAAAAATTATTTATCAACATTTTTATTGGTAATTACAATAAATCTCAAAAGATTGTTTTTATGTTTCAAATTAAATTTAATATTAAAATATTATTATTATTATTATTATTTGTGATGGTACTGATAGGAAAATACTTTTTCATTTTATGGTGCGACTAATAAAGTGGTATAATACAATTTTGTAAATATTATAAAAGTACTATAAACAACAGAAATTAAAACATATTTTATTTTACATTGTTTGAATTTTGAACAATTTACCCGAAACGATTTAAAAACTTAATTCGGTTAGCACGCTATAAATAATAGAAAGCATAAAATCTTTAAGAAAAACAAATTTGCTATAAAAGGAAGCAGAAACCATCAACAGTTACAGTTATTAGCTTCATGCACTTACAAAGAACTGAACTCAAGAGTATAGTTCAACCCACCCCAATGGCAATTTCAACTTGCTAGAAAAATAACAACTGAGAAGAAACTGTTTTGTTCTATTATCAACTTTGCGGTTCATTAATTTGTTTAAACAAAATTGGTAGTTTTCAATAAAATATAATTCTATAGTGCTAAAATTATTATATACTAGTTGCGTTAAGACGCTTGGCATTTCTAAACTGTTGAACTCGTTCTAGTAAACACAATTACTACAACTAAGACTATTCAAGGCCATCTTTATCTATCTTAACTGGGCAAGACAGACACTATGATGTATGGGGTAATACTGGACAAAGAACTGGTCTCGAGTTCAGAATGTAGCGATTCATCTTCTTGACCACGACGCTCCTTTATACAACTAAGCTCCACTGACTACAATATACGAGCATATTACAAACTTCATTGCATGCATTATTAAAACTTGACGTTGATGAGCTTAGAATTAATTGATTAATTATAGGTGTTGATCATTGTTTCTACTTTAATTATTTTATTATGTCTTTCTCTTTTAATCTATAAAGTTGTTTTGAAACATTTTTAAAAATTAAGTTTAATTACAATATTTCTGGATTTATTTACATTTGAAATAATTCGACGTAGTAATTACAAGTTTCAATGTGATTTACCAACATATACCTACATTAATAAATTTTGTCATTTTTCAATGTTTATTTTTTGGGTAGTTTATTGTTTCGCATTTTTTCTTTGAGTTTTTAAAAGATATTTGTTTTCACAACACTGTTGTTTTCTACAAGCATATCAGGTATTACATTCTGTCGAGTATCGACAAGCTGTGGCGGCAAAGGAACGAATTGACCGTGTTTTTATCCCGAAAACGATTCCCTATTCAAAGGCCGTGTGAAGACATGTATAGAATACGGAATTTGAAGCGAATATGACCAAGACCACGTTCTTGTTGATTCGCGCTATTCAACACGTTTTCTATTCATAATATGTTCTTTTATACGAATTTTGTTGATACGGCATTTGACAAAGTTGTAATGGGTTAAAGAAAACTGCCAACTGGAGAGCATTGTAAATTGAAAGTTTTTCCGCACCATATAAAAATGCATAAAATACTATATGAATAAATCTAACTTCTACGAAGACGAAATTGTTTATTATTTTAAACCATTACCTTAACGCCGAAATTACCAGTTTTATTTAAGAAAATAGTTTACACATACGTATAAACAAAAGTCGAATAAAAACCTAAAGAAAATACATATGTTTTATCGACCTTTTCAAATTCGTATAATAAAAGCGGATGTTTACCAAAATAATGTTTATGTCGGTATGAAAACAATAAGTTTATCAAATATTGAGGTCAAAGCTGTTTAAGAACAAAATACAGTTTGAAACTTTTGACGGAACAAACATCGCAGCAAATATTTTAATATAAAGCAAAAACCTTAATTGATTAATATAACGTTTACATTAATTTTCTGAAAAGAGTAATTTAAATTTAATTTTCCGAATACCATACGGTTATTAAAAATAGTATTTTATTTAATCTTATTAAATATAGTAATTTACGATTTTAATTCATTTTTATTCAGGCAAGTTTTTCATTAAACGACACAATTTTCTTGCAAAATTTTAACGACGTGGGTTATTTACAAGATTTTAACAATGTTGAACAGTAAAATTTGTATTTTCTTTAAGTCAATCTAAAAATAGTAATTATTTATTATAAGCAAAAAACTAGTTTCGACAATTTAATTTGTCATCGTTTGTCATACTAAAAACAAATGAATTAACAAAAATAATTTAAAAAAGATTATAAAAAGTGAATCACAAATGTCAAAAAATAACAAATTTAAATTGAAATACACAGCCATAAGTGAATGAAAAAATAAAAAAAGAAGCAAATTAAAATTTATTTTTAAGAAGAGGAGAAATGTTTAAATCAAGAATTTCATTAAAACAAGAATTTTCATTATAAAGATACATTTTTAAAATTTTAAGATGATTAAGAAAAGAACCTTTATTACAACAATGAACAAATTTAAAATTAAGGCCAGAAGAAAAAGAATGTTTGGTAGATAAAAAAATGATTAGCAAAAGAAGAACAAATGTTTGATATACCAGATTTTAAATATTTTTTAATAAGATAAATGTTCTTTTAATGTTGTTTTGAACTTTCTACCAGTTTGTTCTAGATAAGAGCAATTGCAAGAAGAACAAGAATTTTTATATCCACCAGATTTATCTAAAGAAGAAACAGAATCTTTATTGTTAATAATAAAATATTTTAAATTATGTTTAGTAGAAAAAGAAATAGAAACATTGAATTTTTAAGAAAGAGAGAACAAGAATTAACATAAGGCATAGAACGATAAATAGATAGAGTAACATTTTTAAAGAAATGGTATAAACAAATTAAAAATTGTTTAAAATATAAAAACGCTAATCATTATTATAAGTTAAGTGTTTAATAGTATCGAATTTTATACTAAAACAAGATGTAGAAAGAGAAATAGAAAAGATGTTACGTGCATAAATTTAAAAATACACTACCCTGTATATTGGTTGAATTAAAGTTACTTTTTCATTTCTGGACGCCATCTATCGGGCATCGTTGGTCCCTTTCGGTCGAGAAAACAAAAGCCGTCATTTTTACTTTGGCATCGTACGCTACATAACCTGATGTCTGCGTGATCTAAAATTAATTTCTCAAAACATCGACGTGTTGTGACATGATGTATAATGAAAATATCTATAACTCATTAATTTATTCCACGCAGGGTAAGTGATTTTTATTCGTTTTTGGATTAAAAGTAATTTCCATGTCTTTTCATTCCAAATCTGGGTTTCTTTGTCTGAACAAGTTTAAAATCTACTTTGTAAAAGTTCTCATAGGAAGCATTAGACCTATGAACTTTGCGATACAAGCGCAAACACAAGTGAATTTCTATTTGGAGGCAATTAACGATTAAATAATACCACCTTGTACGAAAGTGCATATGTACCAGATAGGATTACGATTTCCATTCGAAGGCAATTGATAACTAATACCATCTTGGACGAAAGAGGATATGTAACAACATACGATACGTTTCGGTTCTCTTACCTTTTATAAATGTTTCTTTTTACCTGTTGTAGTTTGTGAGTCATCAGGTAGACACGACTATTTGCTATCGCTACGGTGCTGCTCATAAATCATATTTATTACTCGTGCCGAAACGTTTAAAATGATTTGCTTCTTATTACTATTACTCAATTAATTTAAGTTAAATTGTTATCGCATGCTGATTACGTCCACTGTCATTTATTATTATTATTATTAATGTAATTTATGATTATGTGTATTGTAAGTTGACGCTACTTCTGGTATTTTAGTAATTACGTATATTTATACTAAATTTATTTACTGTGATGCTATCAAATTATCTCTAGTTATTATTAATCCAAATTTTAATCTAAGTTATTCTCCTAATATTAATTAAAGTACAATTGTTGTTAACGTTTTGGTTTCTGTCTTCGTTTCCTCCAGCTTTACGAACCTTAAACATTTTATACAAGCTTTGAGCTTCCTTTGCTGATCTAGCAGAAGCTATATCTGCAAAAAGAGATCTGGCGCCCTTTAAAATAAAATCACTTGAACCTCCCCTTTCTCCGATAGGTATTGTTTTAATCCTACAGCGAGTTGGCCGTGCAGGGTTCGTAAATTATTACAAGCTGGTAGCAAAGAGACGATTCAATAAAAGAAGCAATTTTATGATTATAAGAATGATTAGAATAAAAGAGAATTAAGTAATCAGTATAAGAGGGTTTACGATAGATTTCAAAACAAAATTTTTCATTAACTCGTAAAAGAAGCAGATCTAAATACAGAAAAGAGTAAGTAAAATAAACATTAGAATGAATAGAAGTAATGACATTATTAAAATTATTTAAACCATCTAAAGCACCATTAAAAAAAAACAATGCAATCATCAACGTATCTAAACCAAAAACTAATCATATTAGAAAAACAAGAATTAGAAATTTTCAATATTATTCAAAAACATTTCAGCAGCAAAAAATGAAATATTAGATCCCATAGCTAAACCAAATGCTTGAAAATAGAAATTATTATTAAATTAAACAAAACTCTTTAAGTCTGAGTATCCAGAGAACTATTAGAAAATAACAAATTACGAATAAGAGAAATACATTCTTCTGGAGGAATAGAAAGAAACATATTGACAACATCAAAAGATAGAAAAATAGATAAAAAGTAAAACAATTTTTTTTTAATTTTAGAAGCAAAGTACGAAGAATTAAAAATAGAATATTCGTTAGTAAAATTAGAATAGATTCTTATAATAATGTTAAGCCAAGGAGCAAGTTTAGAGACAGGATTGCAATAAGAAACGACAGGTCGAATTGGGATAGAAACTGTATTTTTAGTAGACCATAAAGAAGCGGTGTCGAGGAATTTATAAGTTTAAAATGATTGAAGACATGATAGAAAAGATAAACAAAAACTAAAAATAAGAAAATACTTTAAAATCACCTCTATTAAATAAAGTCTATATCAACATATATAAAACCAGAAACAATAACAATACAATTACTCTTATCAGTTTTTGAAACAATAAGATTATTAGATTTAATTTTGGATCTTAATAATGAACACGATTAACAGATTAAATTAAAATTAAAATTAAATATTATTCAAAAAAATCAATCATTTTTAATTTTGTTACTGTTAGGTAAATCTATAAAATTAACTATGTTTTGAGAACAAACTAAAGTTTCAATTTGATTTTTATTAATAATAACTGGCAAACTGTATTTAAGGCCTGAATAATCATAAAATTGCTTTTTTTCGTTCTTTATTTAATCGTCTCTTTTCTATTCCTCTTTTTAAATCTAGTTTTAATAAAGACTATTAAACAATTAGCATATAATAATAGTTACCCTTTTCATATTCTAAACAATGTTTTTTATAAAGTTTCGAAATCGAAAATGTTAACCCTTGTTCTCTCTTTCTTAAAAAATTATTTTAAGAAGTTTAGTATTTCTATTTCTTTTTTTACTAATCAGAATTTAAAATAAATAATTATTATTAATAAAGATTCAGTTTCCTTTTTAGATAAACTTGGTCTGTATAAAATTTTTTGCTCTACTTGTAATTATTTTTATGTAGGACAAACTGGTAGAAAATTCAAAACAAAATTTAAAAAAACCTATTTATTTTGTTAAACGGTTTTTAAATTTTGGTATATCAAACACTTGCTCTTCTTTTGTTAATCACATTTTATCTACCAAACATTCTTTTTCTTCTGATCTTAATGTTAAATTTCTTCATTTTTGTAACAAAATTTTTTTCTTAATCATCTTGAAATTTATCGTCTTTATAATAAAAAATTCGGATAATTGTTTCACTGAAATTATTGATTTAAACGTTTCTTCTCTTAAAAATAAATTTTAATTTGCTTCTTTCTTTATTTTTTCATTTTCTATTTTATATCACTCATACTATTTGTTGACAATTTCTATACACTTAATCAAATTTTTCATTGGTTAATTATCCTTTCTATATCACAATTTATAGAAAGGCACTAGACATACAATCTTGCAAGCAACATCGTGCCTATAATAACAAAATGACCTTGATAAGAACTCTTTAAAACTGAAGTCTTTAAAGACTCGATAATAACGACACCGTTGTCATAAATGGACGCAATCATTGGCTACAGGTAATTCGTTTCTTAAATTAAAATTTTTTCTACATGATGACTTATTGACAAAAGCCAGTCATTTACTGTTTACATACCAAATAAGCAAGGTCGACAGGTAAATAAAATTGCAGTCCGTTACTTCGATTATTTGCTCTGACTGAGACCTGACACGGCTTCTGTTTGACGGTTTCGCGACAAAAGGACACTGATATTTTAGGCGCGACAAAAAAACACGGATATTAAGACGCATGTAAAATGAGACGTGCGACAAAAAATTGCATAGCTATTTTTCTTCAGACTTTATCCAGACTTAGGAGTAGTAGTAAAAACACTGGCGTTTTTAAAAGTTTATGTGGTTGTAGCAGCCATTGCCTTGTCGTTTATATTTGTTGACTTTTTTATTTTTGATAGATTTTTTAATTTTAAGCATTTGCGAATCTCTATAGCATTCAATAGTATTGTTGGTTCGTAGTAAATCTTCCTCTATCAATGAGTAACAAGTTCATATACTTGTTGAAAATAATGGTTATTTTTGTCGCATTTTCCTGTTTAAACGGCCTATCAATGAATCTTCAAAGTAAATAATAATTACTAACAGTGCATTCTCATTTTCCGTTTAAAAATTTCCATCAAGTAATTCTTCGTATGCTGCAAAAATGTCTTCCTGTAGTAGAAAAGTGAGAGCCGCTGATTGTTGCAAATTTAGGAGAAAATCATTGTATCTGGCTCATAATCCTGCGTCTTAAATATGTTTCCATATATGTACAACATGAAATGAGAAAAACACCCGCGTACTCTGGTTTTTGGAAATTGAGTTTGCAGGGCATTAATTCAAGCTCTCTCGATATCAACGATAATCGTTGTAAGACATAATTCCTTTTTAATTGTTGAAATAAACGTGAATACGTTTATTTTGTTTTGTTTGGAGGCAATGGATATACAGTAAAAATTACGTTACTGTAATGTACTTTATGAATTGTATATAGTTAGTTGACTAAATAATGGTAGAACTAATTTAAACGTTCCATTCACATACCAGTGTTCATAATGCTCCATAAATGTTAAATACAACAGAATACGTTGTTCATCAAAGCCACTACCATATAAAGTTACGGCTGGTCTGTTGGTATTTGGCAGATAACGAGTTCCGTTAAACCTCTAGGGTTTGCTGAAACAGCTTCTATTTCTTTGCATTTGCGTTGTATGGTTTGTTTCATAGAAGAAACTGAAGGTAGTTGTCCTAATGGAGAATAAAAATATTCTCGGATATATTAGCGAATATAGATTCAAAGCCTTGCTTGACGTTTTCAAACTTTTCAACTTTTTAATGCGATTATTAGAATCTTACAATTTGTTTTTTAATGACAATTATTTTTTATGAAAAATGTAACTTCTTAATGCGGTTATTGAAATTTTACTATTGCTCTGTTACCAAATACAAATACCTTTTGTCGTATGTTAAATATGCAAACCTTTTTTATAAATGAATTCGTAATTATGCACTGACATGGTTACGAAAAAATTAGACAAGGCAATGTTATGACGGGAACTTTTTTACATTTCTTAATGCTTGAAAATCGATGAAAATCTTAGTGTCGACCAAAACAAAAATACTTCGTTGAACTGCAGACAATGAGGCGGTATCAAACGCAATCAAACAATCGACTTCATCTACTATTTAATTCAACACTGCATTAGTATTTACTTTTTTAATTAATTTTCAACCGGATCTTTGTCGTTAAATGTTATATAATAACGTCAACGGTAGTCATGCAATTAAATTCAATCCACATTGGAATGTTGGTCAGTTGAGAAAATGATAATGCCCACTACATGTCCCTAGAAGCAGCAACCTTTTCAGCGAATTGAAGATTTCGCAAAAGATCTTGTATCGTGTCGTACGACAACAAAGGAACGTAGTTTTTTGTGGTTTATAATACCGCTCTATGTCGGTTAGAATTTCCGAAAATTCGCGTCTTTATCTGGAATTTGGCTGATCTGCGCACGAGATTCTATCCCGATGAATATCAGGGAAACGAAACTGATAAATGATTCCATTGTATCGAGTAAAGCGTGTTTACCAAAGGAGGTGTCAAAAAAATCGATTATAATTTTCGTACGCCACGTGCGTGCAGAGCCCAGGGATATTGGAAATTTCAGTTGGAAAGGTGGTACTACTGTAGTATTCTGCAAAACTCCTCTGCGGCGGTGTAGGAAAAAGTATGCTCGTATCAATTAAGTATATTGAGAACGTTCTTGGAGCTTGTTAACGATTTTATTGCTAAACCGAATGTTAATTGTTTTAAAGATTTCCCTGTACCTTTTGTTATCAGATACATAATATCCGAGCACAATAAATGAATTTTCGTGTAATCAAAGTCAGAATTTTGTCTACGATAACTAGGACCTTAAATTAGATTGCAAATAAATTGAAACAAAAGCTCCGGAACTTTGCATTCTCCCTGCAGAATATTTTCTACCTTTACTTCACGTGGAAGTTTCTTCACTGTCATATTTTTTACTGAGTTTTTTTTTGTAGTTTCTGCTGTCTCGTGAAGTGCTTTCTCGTGAACCAATCAACTGATATTCATATCCGTTTTATAAACTATTCGTTTTTTTAAGTTGCGCATCAGAAGCCTTAATGACGAAAGATACCAAAATATTATCGGCAAAATCAGGAGCGTTACTGAAACCCGTGTTATCTGACGAATAAACTCCATCTCCGAGTTCTATGAGAGGTGATTTTAAAGTGGCGTGGAGGTCTGCCAAAAATATATTTTTCCATTTTCGATAATGTCCTCTTCGATTATTTCTGAAGTCGAATTAAAAAAAAAAATGATGATCTTTCAGATACACTTTGGTTTTTGGAGGAGGTTGATGATGATAAACATCTCGGCAGCAACTGATACGGCTTATCAGGCGGCTGTCGTCACTACTTTTTCGTATAGTCCTACCCCTCCTCTGTCTTGAGAAACAATCAGAATACGGGAGACTTAACATGTCAGAAACTTATAAAAATATTTTTTAACCTTGACCGGCCCCAGACATTTAAATTTTAGATAATATTGTGTTTGTTGAATACCTTGTTGTAGATGCTGCGCATGCACCTCCATCATAGAATTAGGATATCCTTAGCCTAATAGCAACAATTTGGTCTGTTGATTGTACTATTGAGATAAAAAATTGTTTTGTTAATAAAAATATAGTCTTGAGCATTGTCAAGCTGTAAATTGAGGTCTAGTTTATTCCATTTTTTATTTAGGTTTAAATTACCTATCCTACAATTTACAATAATGTGTGAAAATGTACAATCTTTAAGATTCCGTAATAAAAGTAAGGGTTAGCATTTAAAAAAAACTGTTAATGACGTCTTAACTTTCAACCACGTTTTAAAAAATTCATAAAGTGACATCTTGTTAGAATCGATTAACGTGTCTCAATTTTTTGAAAAATAGTCTATATAAATTTTAAGCTTAAAAATATTTTGTCTTTTATGCGTATTTTAGTGTGTTATTAAAAAAATTGTTAAGTTTGTTTATTATCTTAAACATGAGTATAATATTGACCACAACTATTTTTTAATATTTTTTTTAAACAATAGAAAAACTAAGCAAAGGATCAAAAATTCTTTTAGGATTTTAAGTGTTTAAACATCCAATTACGATTATTTGAACGGTAAAATTATGCTCAAAATCCTAAAAAAAGTTTTAAATTACACGAAAAATAAGACAAACATGATTAAAATAACGTTTTATTGCCTAATTCAAATGTCTCTTAAATATACTCCAAACTAAACAGTTTGTATGTAAACAGACACTACCTATTTAAAATATGTATATTTATGTAACATAAAACTAAACTGCCAAAACACATTCGTTCTAATAACTAATTAAAAAAAGCAGAAAAAAATTAAAATGCTTTAAGGCCTGTGTAAAAAATAAATATTATTTTAACAGTATTAATTTTTAGTATTAATTATAAAGCATTGTAAATTTTTATGACAAATATAACGGTGTATATACACTTCTACACAAAAGAACTTTCCAAGAATGCAACAATAAAAACATAAACACAATTATATTTAAAAAAACATGTACTACTTGATTTATATTTTTGTATAATAATGACTAAAACATTATTAGACGTAATCATATTTTTTTGCAACAATTTAAAACTTGTGTAGTTATGGTTTGATAATTAAAAAAAATATTGTTGTTTAAAAATCAAAGTTTAATCAAATTGTTTATAAAACATAAATGTGAATATACGAACTGGGGAAACTAAGTAAGCCACGTACTCAGATTAAAACTCAATTAGAAAAATTCAATTTGACGTTAAAGATATAGAGAAAACGAAACCATGACAAAAATTTTACTAAACTAATCAAATAAAACGTTTAAAAAAGGAGTAAAATAGATACATACGTTTATAAGTAAATAAAACTTTAATCGATTTAAAATTATCCTTTTTATAAAAAAAATTATCTAAAGATTTTCATTAGTTGCATTTACATGTTTTATAATTATATAAAAAAAAACAGAAATTACGGTTTAATTAATTATTAAATTATAATTAATTTTACCAAAAATGCTTCTAATTTTTTTTAAACGTATCTGTTTAAAAAAGTATGTGTTTGAGACTTTTAATTAAATTAATTAAACTGTTAATCTTAATGGCTAATAATAAAATAAATTTATTAAGAACAGTTGTTATCCTATTGGTTTTTTAAGCTAAATTAGTGAATTAAGCATAAAATAAAATGTTACAGTACAGATAAAAAATTAGAAACCATATGGGGTCAGTAAACGTTGAACATTGAATAAATTAATGTTGTCCAAACCGTTGTTGTTTTTTTTAGTCCGGTCCTATAAACATTTTAAGTAGATTTGCAAATAAAAAGTTAATTAAATGGTTTATAAATACCGCAATAAATTCGTATTTATTTAAAATGCCAAACTACATTAATTTTGAAACGGGTCAGAATTTTTTAGTATTGATTTGTTCAAAAAATAAATGTTCAAGTGTACGCTTTATTTGGTAACCTGTTTTTAACGAGGTACGACTTAATCAGAATTCCGTTCACACTCCCGTAAATGAGTACCATTTAAATTTTATTTTCGTTTGTATATTAAAACCGACATCTTTAATTAAATCTCAAAACGACTTTTAACACCGACAAGTTCGTAAATTTACTAATAACTTAAGGCGGCGTAAGGCCCGTTTTCTTAAATTGATGATCACTTAAAATTTTTCATACTCGATTTTATAGTACTTATTTGCTGATATGGAAAAGTCATTTAATAATATTGATAATTTATATGTAAAACTTCAAACAATAATAATTATTTGGATGGGCTCACTAACACTTTACTCAGGTAAGAATGGTCATTATAAGGTGTTTCGGCAAACATAAAATTAGATTTTTTTGTAAAGTCTAACAATAATTAGTTTATGGATAGTCCTTAAGTAATTATGAACCTGTTCACATTCTACCTGTCAAGTGGCAGGCTGTAAATACAAAAACGTTTTTAATCTTATGAATGTTTAGGATTTAATTAGTATAAAATACGTTATGATTAATACTTAACATCAGTCTTATAAAGCCGTGTAACTATCTAATAAAAATCACAAAACGTTTTAAGATAATAATTACAGTGTATTTATTGCCTTAACTGAAAGTATAACCTGTTCAGATTACATTTTGTTAAAGTAAAATTTAAAATATAACAAAATATAGTAGATAAAAACACAATTTATAAAATAGGCATTACTTATTTTAGACTTAAAAAATGTAAAGAAATAAAATAATTACAAAAGTAAATTGCAAGTTAAAGTAACTTTTTTATATTGTCCTACAAACCCATTAGGTATTCAACACCGTAATGCAAACAAATCTGGCATAAATGAAAAATGTTAAATTTACATACCAAAGTTAATTTTAATCTTTACACTGAGTAATTTTAAGTACAATGTAAATAATTCTTTATTAAAGTAATCACGATAGTAATGTGTATATGTGTCGATGTGGTAATTTACAGATAACTAATAAGTATTTAGTTTTAATCTAAAATCTTTCAAACTTATCATATGACACAATAAGCAGCAATAAACAAGTTAGCAAATTATTTGTTTTAAAATTTTTCAATAAATACAGTTAGTTGTTTATACTTGGCTGATTAAATAAGATAACCTTAAATAATTTGATTTAAGGTTAATTTTTAAGAAAATTGTCTTTTATTAATCCTGGTTATGTGTGGCACGTTTCAGGATTTCTTAAAAATATATTTATAAACCATTATTTTACGTTTTCCTTTGGTTCACCAAGCAATCTTTAAATCATGTTTTGTTTGCTTTTTCTAATTTTTTTAATTTGTTTTTATTTACTTGCTATTATTTTATCTTTAATTTGTAATCGACGACAATAATATTTTTGGTTTAGTAATAATGTAAGTTGCACATTCTGCTGTCATTCAGTTGTGGCCGATACTAGGTTTTAAAGCTCTCAATATTTTCTTATACAGAAACCTTATAAATAACGCAAATGTACCAAACCTTGACCACTGAAACCTATTTCTGTGTTTAAATACAATTTTATAGGAACTAAGCCAAGGTTCTACTAGATAAAAAAAATTCTTATCATCATCAATTTCTAGTGAATATTTTATTAGCAGTATATTTTTTATTAATATACTGAAACGTCCGAGAAGTTATCTGCAAATTCAAGAGCCTTCTGGAAGTTGTTATCCATCTTCTAGAAGATATATCGAAAGATAGGGAACACTCGAGAAGGATTTCCAAATGTGTATAAACACCGAAGAAACAAATCGTAGGTATATTATTGCCGTAACGCGAATACAGCAGTGTTAAGAAGATTATTCAAGTCTAAATAAATAAGTCGTTAGCGCGTGTGTGTACATAAATATACAGAGAATAATCTTGTACGTGATTCTAGTGTAAACAATTGTGTGAAGTTATCCACGGACTTTATCTTATCTTCCTGTAAGTGATATAAATTATAAAAAGTGTTTTTATTATTATTAGATTTAATTAGTTTGGTTAATTTAAAAAGTGTACATATTTCTAGTATAAGTAAAAATATTTTTAGTCGTTTAAATAAATTAGTTTTAATAATAAATTTGTTTCAATGCTTTTGTGTAAAATCAGCATTTTACAAGAAGCTTTCAAAAAATTAAAAATGTTCTTAATTTCGTCCAAAAATTTGGTTTGTCCTTAACATCGACCTATTGTGTTCCAAATTTCGACCTTTGCTGAAATTTACAGATTTTCGTTTCGTACAGGTGAACATTAATATGGTTATGAATAAACAGTAACAGCTGAAAAATATGTATTTAAAAAGCAGACAAGAAAATTAAAATTCAGAAAATAAACAATCAAAAACGCAATTGTTAGGCACGTAGAAAAAACTAATTACATAGTTTAGTAAGCACTAGCTCACTTACTCAGATACTTTATACACACCTCTTTTATTAACTAAAATTGGGGGATTTATTTTACATATAATATCACCATAGAACTAGTCAAGTATATCTTCTTTCTCAGCCCATTTAAATAAACATCCATTTCCAGCCATGGCTGTAACTTTTACTGATTCCTCCGATACTTCCAAAATTTTACCTGGATACAACTAACCATCGTAATTAACGATTACATATATATTAGGTATATATTCTACGTTTCCTTTGTTCCCAACTATGTTTTGATTCAGCTTTTGATCCGTTTTGTTGTCAGGTTCTTGTTTATCTTCATCATTATTTTCCTCAATATTTCTTGTAGTGTATTCCTCGCGTTGTTGTTTTTTTTCTCATTTTTTCTTTTTCTTTTCTTGGATTTTCTGTTTCTCCTCAATTTTTTTCTTTCTTTCTTCTTGTTTTCTCTTCTTCCGTTTTTTGTTTTTTCTTCTTGAGCCGTCTTTGGTACTCCATAAAATCGTCACTAATAGCTACTGTTTGTTGTAACTTTGGTAATTTACCCTTTGAAGAATCGGTAATTTTTCTTTTGACACGTTCTGTACGATTTGGCCAAAATAAAGCTGATTTAAATGGCGTTGGATACTGAGTATTTGCGTTTTCAATTTGCTTTATTGGAGTTTTAAGTTTGTTACTTTGTACCTCTGTAAGTCGACTAATTTCTTGAATCTCGTGACTTGTGCCAGGTTTTGCTAGTTTTTCCTCTAAAATAGTTGGCGATGTGCCATCAAGTTTTTGTTGATATTGGTTTGGGACGTTTTTGGGTGTATTTGAATTAGATATTTCAAGAGTTCCATCCTGTTGTACTTCTGCGTCAATAATACCATTGTTTTCTAACCATATTGTATCATCTAACCCAATTTCCATTGAAACAGGAACTACAAGTTTGCCATTGTCAATGCAGACATCGTTGTTTTCTAGCGTCTCATCATGTTCAGTAACAAAAAATGCAGATAGTTGAATTTTTTGCCAAAATTCAATCCTTCATTTTGAGTACTCTAAGTTGTTCGGATTAAAAAAAAATATTTCACAGGAATAAAATGCGTTGGCAATATTTGATTGTGTATCAGCTTCTCCTAAACTCGTATTGATTAAGTAAGCAAAGTCTTCTATCTGTAGTTTTTTTCTTACATAATCCATCCATCTTGTATTACTTTGCGCTATACATTTTTTATTGGGTAAAACAAGCCTATATCTAGTGGCTGTAGTCTATGTGTTAAATTGGGTAAAAGTGCCGTTAAAATGGTTTGTTTTTCTTTGCAAAATTCAGAGGAAGGTTAATATGAGAAGCGTGGCCATGTAGGAATAATACAACGAGAAAATAAATTTGGTTATCTACAAGCCACGGATAAAAAACGTTAGCATGTATTCGTAAAAATTTTCTCCCGTCATCCAGCCGGATTCAGATCTTCCCAAGCCCCAATTTTTTGGCATTTTCCTCACTATAAAAGCAGGAATTCTTTTTTTTGTATGGATATAAAATTAAAGGCGGATGCCAGCTAACATTAGCACATATGAGGAGCAACTCTTCAAAACGCAGTATTGACTAAAGTTATGATTTCAAACAAAAGATGGAATGGGGTACTTTAAAGGCCTAGAAATCCGTTAAAATTGTTAATATTTACCAAAACGCAGTTTTTATTAGGTTTGTCGCAGTGGGAAATTAAGGTTTCACTACAAAACGCAGTTTTTGATCATTTAGTTTCATTTTAAAATGCAGTTTCGAAAGAAGCTGCTGCACGTTTCAAAACGCAGTGTTTGTAATCTTTAGTTTATGAGCTCAAATACAAACCGATGCAAAATGCAGTATTTTTATTACTTTGTTGTGTTTAGTTAGTTTGAGTGCAACAGGTTATTGTTTCTTTAAAAAATGTGTTTTTTGGTGAATTGGCCGATTGTCAAGGCGAAATACTTGTTGTGGCAGATACATCCGGGTCTAGATAACGCATTAAAAAGCTTCATAAACGCCAGCGGGAAAAGGAAATCATGATTAAAATTAAAGTTGGGTTATGTTGCTGTTTTCATTAAGCAAGTGCAACCTTTACCTAAGGTTGCCATACAGGAAGCCTTTTATGCTACTCAGTTAGGAGTGTATAACCTCTGCATCACAGATCTTCAAACAAAACAGCCTATTTTATACACTTGGAGTGAAGACCAGGCAGGAAGAGGATCCTCAGAAGTCGGATCTGCTCTTTATGATTTTTTAACTAAGGTACAATGGACAGAAAACTGCACATTATTACGACTCTTCTGTGACGGCTGTTCTGGCCAAAATAAGAACAACTTTATCATAGGAATGGTGATATATTGGCTTTATCATCATTCACCAAAGCATTTAACTCGGGTCATGATGGTATTTCCTGTTCGTGGTCATTCCTACGTACCAGCTGATCAGGTATTTAGAAGAATGGAGAAAACTATTAGAAAAAGTAGCGAGATTTTAAAGAAGGAGAATTACTGAGAAATATTTGAAGAGGTAGGGAAGGTAAGAATTTTACGAGAGGACTGGAAACTGCAGAACATTAAGCTATTACAAGATTCATTTAAAAAAGTTGTAGGCATACGAGATGCAAAGAGGATTTTTATCTACAAGCAGTTAAATAAAAACACTATCAAGATTCGAACAGAAGCATTTTATAGAAATGACCTAAATGAAGCGTATTCACTGCTAAAGCGGGGAAAATCACTGCAAAACATGAATATACACGAAGTTCCTTTATGAAGAACTGTTAAACCACAAAAGTTACAGGACGCTGACAACATACTAGACAAAATGTATTCAAAAGAAAGTGACAATGGACATAAAGTAAACTGGAAGAAAGACAAGCGCCTCGAGTGGTACCAAAACCTGATTAACACTCAAGAAAGCCTACGCGCAGAAGAACGGCCTGATGAGGAGGAGCAATGCGAGTGTATGGAGGATGAGGAGCAGCTCCGGATTTAATATGCACTAAGTGAACCTTTCTAATACTTTATTGTTGTGTATAAACTGTAGCTAATAAAAGAATATAATATTAATAAGAGACTTTTGAATCAAAACGCTGTTTTTTCTGTATTTTTGGAACAAAGCGCAGTTTTTCAATTTTCAAAACTATACAACGTGCACACTATAAACAAAATATTTCCGGAATCAAGATGTAACTACAACATAACATACAAACTTCTTACCTGTATTGATTGAAGTTGAAAATTGTCATCATTCCGATAAAAATATAATAATAATAGTTTTCTCAAAGTTTAGGTATGGTCAAATACTCCGTTTTGTAGAGTCACTCCTTAAGTAACCAAAACTGTCAAGCATTCTTTTTCATCATTGGCAGTTCTAGAGTATACTTTAGTTGATCCTTCCTTAACCAAAATTTGTTTTTTTTGGGTGTCAAAAAAAAACAGATTTGTTGCAGTTAAAGATTCGACGTGGATCTTGCAGTACGTCTAAAAGATCGTTATCTTCAAAAAACTTATAAACTCTCAAAAACCAGTTTCTAATAGCTTTTTCGGAAATTTGGGCTCTACTTGCTGTTAGAGATTGTGGCACCCTTTTTGGAAATTTCTGGGTGTCGCTGCAAAAACAACTAAAACCATTTTCTACCTGGCTTTTCAGATGTAAATGGATTTTATCGATTAAATTTTTCACTAAATTTTCCAACAGATTGCAAGAGCTGCCTTCTGGTGACTAGAAAACCAAGGGCCCTTAATTCCTGTATCTATATTAACAGGATTTGTTCTACTTCTAAAAAAAGTACCGTTGGAGAGCCCACTTTTTTAGGATGTCTATTTTTTATTTTATCAATAAGTGTTATTTTTTGGATTTTACATGTAACAGAAGCTTTTCTAATACTTAGTACGCCATCCTTCACTGATTATAGTGCTAAATTCAAACTTTCTTTGGTATATTTAATGTATCTTTGCTGATTCATTTTCTGCAAAAAAAGGATAGTGCTATCTAAGTAGGTCGAAGTTAAATATATAGCATTATATTGTAATTTCGTTATTTCGACTGCTTTGTCGAAAACAAGAACCATACAATAGTAATGTTATAAATTTCGACCACATGTGATTTTAGATTTTACAGAACAATTCACCTACAGTATTTGGAATGCTAACATATTTACACTCTCCAAAAATGTATTGATTATTATCATATACAATATCAGAAAAAATAAGTAACTCTATGCATAAAATAGGCTCTAACATTACTTATAATTGTGTGTAAAAAAATGTGTATATTTATGTAAAATTTTAGGGCCGTACAAAAATAAATATCAGATTTATACTAGGTCGAAATTTAGGCATTACATAATCAATTAACTATATTATCTAAAATATGTTAGAAAAGAACCAATTTTGAAATTAGTTACTGACAATGGTAAAATATATTAAGGTCCAAATTTAAATTTAAATCTACCTAAGGTCGAAGTTGCAAACATCTAACTTTTTCATGTACTCAAATTCGTCCATACTTTTTTTGCCTTTTTAGGTTTTTTCTTTTTTTGATTGTCAGTGTTAGAAAAATTTGATCTTTATTATTATTGGAACAATCTAGAAAGAGGTTACTTACTTTTTTTGCTACAACGGTACTAAACCAAGAATTTAAGAAACAAACACTTTAAGGTTAAAAACGTGCAAAACGTGCACCTCACACAACACTTAAAAGTTAACTGAAAACAATAAGATCTAATAAGAGGCGCGATCCGGTGAATTATGAAAGTTATTGGTCAACATAATTTGAGCGCCTCATACATGTTGCTACGCGCGTAGTTTTTAAATTAACGTTATTTTTATTGTTTGGGCGAAATTAAGAGCACGGACGAAGTTTGATATATTTACGTTAAGTAAAAATAAATGGACAACAATAAGAAATTATGTCCATATTTAAAAGTGTGATCCGACTGAAATTTTTTCGTATACTCGTGTTCATGTAGATGTTAAGGCGAAATTAGAATTTTGTAATACTCGTTTATTAGAACTTTCGGATTTTGTTAAACGGTTTGAAGAAAAACCTGTAACTTCGGAATTCCAACGTTTAGAAACTAAACTTAGACATTTATATCGGCGATTAAATTATATTTCGGCAATAGTTGAAGATGAATTTTTATCTCAATGGCAAATAGCTAAAGATAGTTCCCAGTAAACACGGATTGAAACTGTTACAATCACAAAATTAAAACAATTGTTTCATTACGTTGTTTCGTGTTAGTTCCATTTTTATATCATTTACATGTAACTGACAGTGAATAAATTGAAAGAGTTCCGATTTTTCACAATCAGTTTTAACCGTTTCAGTACTTGCAATTTTTATCCCATAATCAGCAACCGTCTAAAAACTGATTTATTAAAACCGAATATTTTTTGAATAACTAGAATTGTTTAAAGATCGATTAAATAAGATTGAATTATTTTCAAAACAGTGGAATCGTTCTAGGAAAAACGAATACTTTGTGATTAGTCAGCATTAGTCGTTGCTATACTTTTGATTACTGTCGTCAACGCTTGCGCTGCAAATTGATATCTTTTTACTTGTTCGGTTGCAGTTTGATAAGGGATGCTGTGTGTACAATTACGAAATGGAACAATAAACGGTAAGTCGAAGCATTCTATTATAATCCATAAATGTAATCGATATTATTATCATTTCTGTTCTTTATGTATCATGTTTTAATTTGTATAAAAAAATGTAAATTAACACACATGGTTGCGTTAAGGTAGATTATTACGTAAATCTGATGATACTTTAGGATTTATAATTACAGTTCAATTCTTCAAGTTTTCTATACGATTATGTACAGCTAAAGGTATTCACAGTGTTTTTATAACTTTCTAATGATTGCTAAAGTGATATTTATATTCAGTTTGTGTTGTTTTTGATTAAAAAAATTAAATTAATTTTGTGTAACTCTATGATTATTATTACAGATGCGGTTAAAAGTTGCTACCAAACAGTAACTGATGCAGTTTTCGAGGCTTCCGTGAAAAGACCACATCCAGGAAAGTTGCAATATGTAAAAAACTCAATGTGATATTGTATTTAAAAATATTTATTGTGCAATAAAATTTGAAACGTGCATTCGAAAATGTATTATTATATTATTGAAAGAATTGTTTTAGTTCATTATTGAAACAAAAAAATCATACATGTATCGATCATTTAGTATCAGTTCAAGAACGAAGCTTTTAAAACGTAAACCGAATGCAACATTTAGTTTGCAACAGATTTGAATTTAAAATACCAAAACTATACTGATTCAAATAAGTGAAACAGCGATGGACTTAGGTTTCTTTTATGTTTGAAACAAGAGTAAATCATAAATTTTTTGTTTTGAAACTGTTACTAAACATTATCAATTTTGTGTTTACTGGGTTGCTTGCGTATTTTAGATTTGTTATTAGAAGTAGGAGAAAGTGATGTTATGCATCACAATGATTTAATTTCTATTATAGAAACTCAATTTGCAAATAGTAATGTTGATGATTCAGTAAATCTACTAACAAAGTTTAACGCAAAATGTGGTTGTTAGTCAATCTTCAATATTTACGTCGCAAGCTGGTGAATCTAATGTGGCTTCTTCAAAAAATTGAAATCGTATTCAAAATACTGTTGCCCCGTAAGAGACTTTCTTAATCCATCTACCTCGGTCGCCACGGTAGCCTCGTCGATTCCTCAATCGATTTGCAGTTTAACTCACCCTGCACATAGTTCTCCTCAGATCTATCACAGACGTGTTGACTTTCATTCAACAGTAACAGTTGATCAAATATCACCTCAGTTACCTTCATGTTGCAATAACTATTTGTCAAGCCGATCAGTTAGTGTTGCCAAGTGGAACCTTAAATTTAGTGGCAATACTGTCACACAAGGTGTTAACTCATTTTTAGAAAGAGTTGATGAATTGCGGTTAGCTCGAAATATATCAGAGGTACAGCCGTAGATTTATTTGAAGACCAAGCTCTTATTTTGTTTAGATCAATTCGTAATAGAGTTCATTGTTGGAATGATATTGTAGGTCTACTTAAAAGTCATTATTTGCCTGGTGATTACGATGATGCATTATGGGCAGAAATCTGTGCGCGCCTTCAAGGAAGCGATGAGCGTCCTAACATTTATATTGCAAGTATGTCAAACTTATTTAATCGTCTGAGTGTTAGTCCTTCAGAAAGTGTTCAATTAAAATATATTTGTCAAAATTTACAACCATATTATTCAAATCATTTGGCTTTAATGAATAATCCTAATATTGAACTTTTAAACGGATATTGTCGACAGTTAGAAGAAACGCGTGATAGCAATAAAAAATTTAAAGCAAATTATTTTGTAGTTAATACCACGTTAGAACCCGATTTAGCTTATCGTCCCTCAACTAAATTGAAACATGTGCTAAATGTAATAAAAATTATCAAAAAAACTAATAGGGACCGGTTCTGTCTTCAGTCAACGAACCATAAGTCCAGATTATTTAGCGGCTGAAAGATTACAGTAGGATGAATGGCTTTTTAAAGTCAATACGTTTTAAAAAACTTCACGACTTGATTCTTTGTTTATTCATTGTAAGGATGATCAAAGTCCCTTTGTTCACGTAAATGTTGAAGACACTTGTATTATCGCGTTACTTGATTCAGGAGCCAACCAATCAGTATTGGGCAAACAAGGTTTATTTTTATTAAAAAAACATAAATTAGCAGTATACAAAACTAATTCTACATTTCGATTGCAGACAGCTGATGGTAGTAACCAATCAATTTTTGACTTGACTTACCATTAACTATAGATGGTGTTACAAAAGTCGTTAGTACCTTAGTAGCAGATACTATTACGTCTTCACTTACATTAGGTATTGATTATTGTTATTTGTTCAGTATTAAAACAAATTTTAAATCCGACACTTTTACAGTATTCAGTTTCCTAAATTCAGTTAAATTGATACAGAACAAAAATGATCTCAATACGCAACAGCTTCGAGATCTAGAGCTAGTAATTGATAAATATAAAAGTATCAGTGGTCCAAACATAGGTCGAACCCATATGGTTACTCATCTTATTGATACAGGGAATGCAAAACCTACCAAGCATCGGTATTATCAAATGTCACCAGATATTCTAGAAGCCGTTAACAAGAAAATCGATAACATGTTAAAACTAGGGGTAATTCAAAAATCTTCGTCTCCATGGAATTCTCCTATAGTCATGGTCAAAAAGAAAGACGAGACCCTAAGGTTCTGTTTTGATGGTCGCTAGTTAAATTTGGTTACTAAACGCGACGTATACCCTTTACTTTATGTAAGTGGTATTTTAGATAGGTTACGAGATTGTCGTTTTTTAAGTTCAATCAATTTGGAAAAAGCATTTTGGCCAATTCCTCTTACTCCAGAAAGTTGCAAAAAGCAGCATTTATCATACCAGGTAGAGGTTTATTTGAATTTTCAGTATTAACATTTGGGTCCACAAACACTTCAACATTTAATGGATAATATTTTTGGTCCTGAATTTCATAATGTATTCGTTTATATGGACGACCTTATCATTGCTTCAAATAATTTCGCTAAACATATTAAAACGCTGAGTAAAGTTCACGAACGTCTTAAGTCTGCAGGTCTTCTTGTAAATATTCATAAATGTGAATTTTGTCGGCCTTCCTTAACCTATCTAGGATTTTTAGTTGATAAAAATGGTCTTCGCACAAATCCAGCTAAAGTAGAAGCCATTGTTAGTACTACTATACTACTCCAAACACAGTTACTAAAATTAAACGATTCTTAGGCATGGCAAGCTGGTATAAAAGGTTTATTCCCAATTTTTCGACTATTGGTGCTTCTTTATTAGACCGCACAAAAGGTAAAAAGAATAAGACAATCAAGTGGAATGATAACGCAGAGTCATCCTTTAACCAACTTAAAAGCTTATTAGTGTCTGCACCTATTTTAGCTTGCCCTGATTTTACTCAACTTTTTATAATTCAGTGTGATGCCAGTGCTGTTGGGTTAGGAGCAATTCTCCTACAGGGAGAAGGAGATGATGAAAAGGTCATTGCATACGATAGTCGTTCCTTAAATAGATCAGAGAAAAATTATTTGACAACCGAAAAAGAGTCTCTAGCTTGCCTTTTTGGTATTGAAAAGTACCGCCCTTATGTTGAGCTTAGACATTTCAAAATCCTTACAGACCATCACGCGTTATTATGGTTACAAAAAACTTCAATCGCCTAGCCCATGATTAGCAAGGTGGACCGCAAGATTGTCCTTAGTATGATTGACATAGAACATCGAAAGGGAAAATTTAATGTTGTTCCGTTATCTAGAGCTCCAGTTTCTACTCAACTATGTTCCTTAACATTTAGTGTATCTGATTATTGTCCATTGTATTGTCGAATGGTAGACTTGGTTACTACGTCTCCTGACAGATATCCTTCGTGGCGTGTGGAAAATGAAATTCTTTTAAAATATGTTCCGAATCAACATCAACTGGATATCAAACTCAGTCGAATGGAAAACTGTAATTCCAAAGCCAAAACGATTGGGTTTATTCCGTCAATTTTACAATGATCCTCTATTAAGCCATTTGGGGTCGTTTAAAACATTAGAAAAATATCAGAAGTTTATTATTGGCCACGGATGAAACATGACGTCATCAAATATGTTAGAACTTGTGATGTTTGTAATGCTAGTAAATCATCTTCTCAAATACGTTCTGGTTTTATGGATCGTCAGAAAGATGTTAAATATCCATTTCAACTAATTTCAATTGATTTAATTGGTCCACTTCCTAAATCCACCCATGGTTATAGTTCAATACTTTTAGTGACAGATTGGTTTACTAAATTCGTTCAGCTTAAACCTCTTAAAAAAGCCACCGCATTTTCAATTGTTAATTTTTTTGAGAACGACGTGTTTTTAATGTTTGGCGTACCGCAAATCATTACGTGTGACAATGGTCTCTAATTCAGTGTAGGCGTCTTCCAAAAATTGATAGATCGTTATCAAGTACAAACAGTGTGGTACAACGCAGCTTATCATCCTCAGGTAAACCCGGTAGAAAGAATCAAGAAGGTAATAACTACAGCAATTTGCTGTTATGTAAAAGAAAATGACAAACAATGGGATACCGAAATTTTTAAGGGTTTATTAAAAAGTTCGCGCCTAAATACATCAAAACCAAACTTGCGGAAGTGACTACCCAGTAAACACAAAATTGATAATGTTTAGTAACAGTTTCAAAACAAAAAATTTATGATTCACTCTTGTTTTAAACATAAAAGAAACCTAACTGCAATAAAATAGCTATAAGTCCATCGCTGTTTCACTTATTTGAATCAGTATAGTTTCGGTATTTTAAATTCAAATCTGTTGCAAACTAAATGTTGCATTCGGTTTACGTTTTAAAAGCTTCGTTCTTGAACTGATACTAAATGATCGATACATGTATGATTTTTTTGTTTCAATAATCAACTAAAACAATTCTTTCAATAATATAATAATACATTTTCAAATGCACGTTTCAAATTTTATTGCACAATAAATATTTTTAAATACATTATCACATTGAGTTTTTTACATATTGCAAATTTCTTTGATGTGGTCTTTTCACGGAAGCCTCGAAAACTGCATCAGTTACTGTTGGGTAGCAACTTTTAACCGCATCTGTAACATAGAAATAAATATTTCATTTATATACATACATAATCATAGCGCTACACAAAATTAATTACATTTTTTTAATCAAAAACAACACAAACTTAATATAAATATCACTTTAGCAATTATGAGAAAGTTATAAAAACACTGTGAATACCTTTAGCTGTACATAATCGTATAGAAAACTTGAAGAATTGAACTGTAATTATAAATCCTAAAGGATCATCAGATTTACGCAATAATCTACCTTAACGCAACCATGTGTGTTAATTTACATTTTTTTTATACAAATTAAAACATGACACATAAAGAACAGAAATGATAATAATATCGATTACATTTATGGATTATAATAAAATGTTTCGATTTACCGTTTATTGTTCCATTTCGTAATTGTACAGACAGCATCACTTATCAAACTGCAACCGAACAAGTGAAAAGATATCAATTTGCAGCGCAAGCGTTGACGACAGTAATCAAAAGTATAGCAACGACTAATGCTGACTAATTACAAAGTATTCGTTTTTCCTAGAACGATTGTACTGTTTTGAAAATAATTCAATCTTATTTAATCGATCTTCAAGCAATTCTAGTTATTCAAAAAATATTCGGATTTAACAAATCAGTTTTTAACCGGTTGCTGATTATGGGAAAAAAATTGCAAGTACTGAAACGGTTCAAAACTGATTGTGAAAAATCGGAACTCTTTCAATTTATTCACTGTCACTTACATGTAAATGTAAATGATATAAAAATGGAACTAACACGAAACAACGTATTGAAACAATTGTTTTAATTTTGTGACTATAACAGTTTCAATTCGTGTTTACTGGGTAGTTCCGTTAATTACACTCCTAATACGGTGTCCTAGGGATGTCGTCATAACATTTTTTAAATCTTTTTTTATCAGTGACTGACATCCAGTATACTAAGTTATTGTAGTGGCAATTGAGCTACAAGATAACAAAGGTAGCAAGTCAAGCAGCCTTTGTAGCGACTATGTCTCGTAGGCTGATTCTGAGATTACTTAGATTTGTAGGAACGTTTTGTTCTCTACTTTAGAATTGAAATTAATAGGGTCCGTTATAGTGATTCTTTTAGGTAAAAAAGTCGATAAACTTACTGGTCGGGTATTTATGTCGATAATGTTTAGAGTTAGTTATTAGTCGTCTTAAGTTAGATTTAGGTTAAAAAAAAAATGTTAGGTTGGCTGACAATTGCTATCTTTGACGTTGAAAATTAATTACTGTACTTATTAAAATTTGATTTAATAAAAACGCCGCACTTAAAACGGTAAGGTTAATCAATGTTTTAGACCAAAAAAAAAGATAATATTAATAATTTATTGGCTTATTTAAAAAAACGGTCTTGATAGTTATGGTGACCTGCCGAAGAGGTATCCAGATACCAATGGTAACCAATAAGTAGAACGAAAATTAGTATTGGAATCCTTATCAGCGCGACCATCTGTATGATAACATCCGTAAGAAAAACAAGCAAATCTACTGCTTATTAAGTCGTAAGTTATTTAATTATTTCTTTCATTGTACCATGGCGTAACCAAATAATTATTGTAAAGAAAGCTTTCTAATCTTTGAGGACGCCACGCGTCCAGATTTTGGTAGCAAAAGTTTTGAAAGTTTCCTACAAAAATGTTACATACCGGGATATCAATAAAGTATGTCCTGAAAAAACTACATTCCATTCGAGAAATATCAATATTTACATCCACACAAAATACGCAGCAAAAAGTAAATAATAAAAACCGCAGTTGAATTGAATTATGAAATGTCAAATTCGTAACTAACTTCACTGTACGGATTAAACTTTTTTCTACGACTAACAGATAATACGATACATTGTATGTTTAATTGCGATTAGGCAACGTTGTGCATTGTGATTGTCTAATTCCATTTCCGTACAGGTCAAAGCCATTTCCGTACAGGTCAAACCTATTAACGTACAGGACAGTGAATTATAAAAACATAATTTAGAAGACTTTTACAAATATTCTCTGCATCACAAATTATGAAATTTGAAAACGAAATCATTGAGTGTCATGTATAAGGTGTTGCATTAGTTTATAGCGTAAAATAAGTGTTTTATAAATTACATATTTTAGGTTATATTCGTAAACGTTGACGTTTAGTGGTGACTGTCTTGTAATGAAATATAAATATATTTTAAAAGTTTAAGGTAATTAGAACAAATGAAAACTTATAATTTGCAACCCAACTACTTGTTTTCTTGCAAGATTTTCTTTTGATGGGAAGGAAATATTAACAGTATTTTACCAGATTTTTGCAGTGTTATAAACAGATTAAGTAATTTAATCCTTAAAATAAAATTACTCATTTTATGATAACATGCTCAAATTAAGTTAAAGAAGTTAGTATTTATTAGAACATTTATCAGTTTTTAAACTGCGTGACAATTCAGAAGTATCCAATTATCTTTTGGTGTTCATCGATAGTTGCAAGATATCAAAATGTTTGTTCCGCACATGCCATATATCTGTTTGTTATTATTTATCCTTATGTTAATGCAGTTTTTATAAGTATTTATGTATACTTTTACTACATATTATATTATAATCTTGTAAAACTAATGTATTTGCACATTGTCGCTACCTTCTTAAAAATGTAATCACAAACACTTTGGACTTACGTTTTAATAAATAACACAAGATAAACATAAATACAATCAATTGTTACAAGACTAATGCAAACCACTGGTTTATACATTGAAAAAATTATATATTTAGATGCAATTATAAGCAAAAGCACTGAATCGCTTGTTTCTTTTACCTACAATGTGTTTTGTTAACAATTAATTTCTCATATTTAAACTAATATTGCAGTAAAAATTATTACAGCATATTTGCTCCATTAGAATAATTAACTATTTTGCATTTTCTAAAAGGTATTTTTTTCAATTCTTTAACTACGATGTTCTTATCACCTTCTTAGTTCGGAAAGCTTGATTCATTAAAATAACACCTATTAATTACAAATTATCTTTAAACATTTACAAATTTACCTTATTTGCTTTGTAAGTCACATTCACATGTTATTTGGTTGAAGCTTCTAGGAAAAACTATCACATATCAACATTTGTCAGAACTTGACGACATTGTTAACGATTCAGGTTTCGCATGAATAGATTTCTTTTACTTACCGGCTGCTAAAGCAAAATCTTGTCATTGAATCATTAGTACTTTTCAAACTATTCTAGCTCATTCATATTAGGTTATGCTTGAAATTAATGTATTAGAAAAAATTCAAATACTAAATGACTTGAAGTTAACTAAAATTGCATGCCTGTAAAGCAAGTAAATTATACTCACCATTTCTTTAACTAGAGATGAGTAAAAAAACAAGAATAAAATAAAAGTACCGGATAACTAATAGTATAAACGCTGTCAAGTTGACATAAAATAAATACAAGTTTTGACATAATTTTTTTATTGTCATTTTAGGTATTACCAATACAAATTTTTAAATTAGTTTATTTATTTTCTGCGTAATTTTTTTCGTAAAATTCTGTATAACTTTGATTACTAATTAAATATAGAGTCGTAGAAAAAGTATAGTGTATAATTCGTAAGGAATGTGTATTGCCAACTCGTACGAATTGCCAACCTCGCCTTCGGCTCGGTTGCAAATTTTCATACTCGTTGGCAATGACAACCATTCCTTACTCATTATACAATATACTATTGATATCTTTCTAGAAAGTAATTTTAGGCTGGACATACTTAAAGGATCGCAGTGTATTTTAAGTGCTGTCATTGAAGGCAGCTGGCGCCAAAATTTCTTTGTTTATTTCTTAATAGTAAAGTAGAGCACAAACAGTAGGCGTTTGTTTTTTTTAACTTAGATCGCCTTTACCTACGACTTTAAAAAAATACTAGCCGGAGTTGTGTTACGCGTTTACTTATTTTTAGTAGCCGGAATTGTTTTGGCTAAGGACGGTACAGCTATCTGTAAATTGCAAAGGAACAATAAAATTTTGTTTAAAGTAATTTTTTTTAAATCTTTAGTTGACTTTTTTGGACTGATTTTATTTTAAAAATATTTTTAACGTGTTGCTGAATAATTAATTTTGGTTTGTCATACCGATCTTTTAATATTTGCCATCCGACATCGTAATTTTCATTTGTTACCTGCAGTCTCATAATGGAATTAACAGATTTGCTTGTTAAGGATCATTTTAAATATAACAATTTTTGAACATTGGCTATCATCAAAAAATGATTAAAATTTAATAATATTGACACTAAATCAGGGTAGAGTTAATTCAATTAATTTTTTTATATTGTGTAATACCAGAGGAAACACAATTCTCACAAACTAATTTGCGATAAAAGGTACAATATTTATCTTTCAAATTGCATATATTTTGCAAAAAAATATTTAAGAAATTTAATTTTGACAAATCTTTGTTATTGGTAATTTCAATTAAACAAAACTGATTAAATCTTTAATTCTTCTATTTGAAACAATTTTTGTTCCTTTCGGCAGATAAAGAACTACTTTAGCTTTCTATTTTTGACATTTTATTGTATTAAACTTAATTAATAAGCGATATTAACAAAAAATATTTGCTATACTAAAGTTATTAGTCTTTAAAAGACATGGCGTGATTATTATTATCAAACAAGAATATAATAGTTCACATACGAATAAGAGAATTTACTGAAAATTAAAATACGTAATAGAAGTTATTTATTATTTTTTAAATTGTGCCAAAATAATAACAATAAATTTTATTGTTTTTATAAATGCAAATAAAATGTTTTTACCACAATTAAATTGTGATTTAAAAAAATTTTGAACGAGTTATTTTTAAAGTAAGTAAAAGAACCGTATATATGTTTTTCAGATATAATAGAAAAGTAAAAAATATTTACAAATACCTTGTTATAGTTTAAACTAAATTACAAATTCTAAGTAAACTTTTATGTTAAAGTAGTAACCACAATCCTTTTATATAAAATGTATCTGCAACCGTAGACGTTGCAAAAAAATTTGAAACTAAAATCAATACACGTGATACTAGTAATATTGAATTCCATCTAAAATATTTCTTTAACTGTAGCAAAGTGGTATCTGGGGATTGTCATCTGGGAAATGTTTGATATCAAGTCGATTTCAAAAGAAATCGGTTGAGATTTATTAAATTTCATGCACATTATTTTAATTCGCCTTGCAAAGCTTCAGAATAGTAATGGTACTTTTGAAAATTAGAAGCAATTGTACTTATAATAACGTACAATCCATTAACTGTTTCTAGTTTAATCAGTGGGTGAACATAAACTACTATGCGTTACAATAATACCGTTGATATAGAGCATTGCCATGTTCAAATTAACTCTGCGCATACGTTACATACAGTCCTGTCAATGTTAAATACGAATATTGCAGAAACACATAAATACAATTTCACAACGTTCTGATATCATCCTGGAAATGGTTGGAAACTCTTGATGATGTCCGAGTGTGCGGTTATACTGTGATCATCCAATTAATGTAAGAACTTGTTACGGTCTAGTAAGTGACATTGAAGGATTACAAGTATTTGATTAAATCACATTTACGTTTGCTGCAACTTGATTTCAACTACTACAAATGGTCGTAATACAATCAATGCTATTTTTGAATTTAACAACTTCCATAAATTCAAATGAAAATAAGTGTCCGCCAACTGAATAAATTCATTTTCCAACAAAATTAACATTAAATTAAATTAGAGCGGACTAAATAAATTACCGAATCGTAATACGACTTTTTTAATGCAAATTTGTTAAATCGAAAACTTAATTTGATTTTATCCCTGGCATTAATACATTATGACTGTAACGTTGATATCAAAATATATAAAATATGAATAGTATCCCTAAACTACAGCAAATTCACACCCGCCGAATACAAATATATGAGCATAATTCAATTTAGACACAGATGCGTGGTTAACAATGGATCAACCTACATCACAGTCGTTCTGGTTATTGATAAGTGATGCATACGAATAGTATGAATAAACTAATTTGCATGCTTTTTTATTGAATCGATATTGCATATCATCATATTTGCATGCTGTATTGACAAAACTCAAATTTTATTCACAAATATGAAAATTGGCTTTAAACTAATTTAATACCGTTTAAATTTGTTCTACGTAATTTTTGTAGTTTAGTGTTTTTGTAATGTTTAGATAAATAAATTACAAAAACAAACTAATGCTTTAATTAAACAATATTTTAAAATATTCATAAATTTTGATTATTAGTTATTACTGTTGTAACACAACACTGCCGCAAAGTAAATAAAATACCAAATAATAATAAATATTGAATTGTTTGTATATATGTACTTTATAAACCGTAACAAAACAACTTTCAAACAAAACTATTTTAGTTCTTTTATGCAAATTTTTAATAATTTACCATGCAATTCAGTTAATGTGCCTTTAGATATGTAAACTCGTTTACAATGTGCACCTCAGGTAAAATTCCAGAACCTGCAATTTGTTACAATAATCGCTTTTGCGATTATCCTTAGTATCAAAATTAATTTTCACCGCTTTATGAAAAGTACCCTCGTTTATGTAATTATTTTATGTATCGATTACATGACGTTTATAGTTTTAATTTTATTAACATTAGAAGTGTGGGTACTTTGAACGGAATTGTTTCGACATTAATATGACGATTTATTGCAGAATTGCATAAGAACACTTTTCATATTTAATATAAAATTATAGTTTCATAAAATTCCGCAATTAAGTTATAAAAAAAATCAACTAAAAATATAATGTTATTATTATTTTATACAAAATAAATAAGGTTTTGAATGGAGAGTACGAAAACGTCAGTTTAAATTCAATCACTGAAAAGTATATTTAGTTTAAATTTATAAAATAATTATAAAATTACATCACCTGAAATAAACAGAATTTGAGCTAATTCTTAGGTTGTAATTAGTACTAGATCTTATCTTCCTTAGGATGGGAAATAAAAACCACTCTAAACTATTTTTATGACTAAGTTTCGTGCCTCTAGTGTGCACTTCTTCAGGCCACTGAAAATTTATTTACGGTAAGTGAACAACATTGCACACGTATATAACAACTAACTGAATTTGTTAACAGGTACAACATAAAGACAAAAAAACTTACAAGAAAAGGTTATGAGTGGAGACAGTCCACTGGTCCAACAAGCATACCGTCTAATATTATTACTTATTCTAGTTAACATAAAATTATTAAGTCAGTAGAATTAAAATTTAAATCTATATACAAAGAAAAACGACGGACATTAAAGTTAAACAAACAATATACACTGAATCTATAAGGAATAATAAGGCTAATAGATAAAAATGACCATGAAATCGCATTCACCTACAAAGTTTATCTTGCAATTTTTCCTATAAGACCTATTGTCTCTTGTATAGGAACTCCTTTTTTTCTCTTTATGTTGTACCTGTTAACAAATTCAGTTAGTTGTTATATACGTGTGCAATGTTGTTCACTTACCGTAAATAAATTTTTAGTGGCCTGAAGAAGTGCACACTAGAGGCACGAAACGTAGCCATAAAAATAGTTTAGAGTGGTTTTTATTGCCCCTCCTAAGGAAGATAAGATCTAGTACTAATTACAACTTCACAAACAGGAGGATAAGCTACTTTACCACTAATTCTTGGGGTTTAAAATTATTATCAAAATAAAAATGTATTTTAAGTAGAATATAATTGGATAACCATACTTCAACCTGTTTGTTTTTCTCCCAATACTGTACTGTTCTTTTGTATGCCCTTCTTCTATCTTCATTTAGGTCTGGTACTATCATATCAATTAGGCAAATATTTATATCTTGACCAAACAAAAGATAAGCAGGTGCATATCCGGCGACGAAACTTATGGTTTTATTATAAATTTCGATCGCTTCTTTAGCAAGAGTTTGCTACTTATTTAATTTATTTAACAATGTCTGGTTGAGACGTTTGACCATGGGTACCTATTAGCTACCAAAGTTTGTATGTCATGATTGTTTGTGACTTCTTGGTGTCATTAACATTTTTCGATTTTGTAACTCTGTACCAACAATATCTTGAAAAGTGATCTATTATAAGATGTAAGAATTTTTTTCCAAATTTTAAAAAACCTCCTACTGTATTCGTACTCAATATCTCAAAAGGTGCTTTCGGTGAACCTAAATTAGATAAAAGTCCCATTTTTCTCCTGGTTTTCGTTTTATTCTTTATACAAATCGTGCATGCTTTGCAATATACCATCATTTTCACGTTCATGTTTTTGAAATAGTAAAATTGACGAATGGTATCAATAATTTTATTAAACCAAAGTGACTAAATCTTTTATGAATTCTATCTATTAACTTGTTAGCTAGCATACCTGAAATAACTACTTTCTTTTTCACATTATTTACTTTACATTTTATATATTATCTATTTAACATGGTTTTGTGATGTTAACTCATTTACATTTAGCTTTTGGTCTTGTTTAATCTCATCTAAATATAAAACATTTATTCCTCTTAAAATATTTTCCGTATGAACGGTTTCAAGAATCGGATTTCGTGATAACGCGACTACCTCTATGTTTTTCTGTCCTTCTTGATATATTATTTTAAAATTATATTGCGTTAGATATAATATTAGGTTTCCCAGCGCTTCATCTGGACGAGATTTCCCTTTTAAATTTTCAAGTGGTTTATAATCTGAGACCACCGTAAAATTATTGCCAATTGATAAACGTTGCCAAAACACAATTGCTTCTTTTATGGCAATCATTCTAAATAAATTGGAGCTTTCATCGTTTGAATATACGGTAATCTCTATGAAAAATAAAATACTGGATGTAAGAGTTCATCTTCTAACTCTTGCTCCAAAATTGCAGCTAATCCTTCTCCACTTGCATCTGTGTAGATTGAAATTGACTTATTTGGATTGAATATTGCTAGAATAGGTGGGGAACACATATATAATTTTATTTTATCAAAACATTTTTGGCTTTCATCTATCCAATTAAATTCATTGTCTTTTTCAATATATCAAATAACGGTCTTAATTTTGTTGAACATTCTTCAATAAATTTATGGTAAAAGTTAATTTTCTGTTAACACTAGAAGCACCTGAGCGGCCAATTTGACGGTTTTTCAAATTTAAATAATGATATCTCCCAGAAAAATTTTACTAGACAAATGTGCTTTTAGGACTGTTTCTAAATATTTATCATGATTATTCTCTAAAACGTTGAAAAATGAAAAAACAAAAATAAATGAATTACGATGTCTACTTTCTAGAAGCACCAATGCCGTCAATTTGACCGCAGTGTACGTTTACTTTTTTCGCGAATGGTGGGGGCGAATTGACGTGATTACATTGCCTTTCAGTTACTGCCTGTTTGTCGTAAAAACAATGTCTCGTCGTGCTCTGTCACATGCAGAATTATTGAAGGAATTTGAGGATTTACAACAGTATGAATCGGATTGCGAATTACCATCCAATAATAATAGCACCGATGAAGATTCGGATTTTGTGATAGATGTGACAGAATCTCAAAAATCGAGCAGCAATTCGGATGAAACTACATCACCTTTGTCTACGCTGACCAGAAGAAATTCAATCACTGATATTGCAAGTACGTCATCATGTGTCCAACCAATACGTTCTTTTCGTGGTACTAGCCGTGGTACGAGTAAAGGCCGTAGGAGTCGTGGAAATTGTGGTAGAAAGCTTGATGATGATAAGTATACACTAGGTGCGGAATCAGAACGTGTCGAGGAAACTGGCTCCGATGCTACTATTTGGAAGATACTGGATACCAACCAAACATTTGCAGGTAAAATCTATCATTTTATTGCAATTTTGTATTAGAAATAACATTGTTCTGAGGGAGATTTGGTATCAAAATATTCTAAGAGAGGCACTTGGCCCTACTGCTTATGCCAAGCGACACATCTGTAGATAAAGTTTCTAGTGCATGGCGTCTGATTATCACTGAAAATATGCTTCGGCACATAAAAAAGTGCATTGATGCCGAAGGAAGGAGACAGCTGCAAAATGACTTATGGTCTATTACTCTCCATGAAATTGAAGCATTTATTGCTTTTTTATATGCTAGAGGCGCTTACGGAGCTAGAAAAATTTCGGTAAAAAAACATTTTTTTTTCAAGATACAATGTCACGAAATAAATTTTTAGAGATTATGAGACTTGTTCGTTTTGACATGCAAAACACTAAATCTCAACGATTAGCGACAGATAAATTTGCTCTTGCGTCCGAAATTTGGAATCCGTTTATTGAAAATTGTATTTTATGTTAAAAGCCAAGAGAAAATATAGCAAACGATGAGCAATTCTTTCCCACTACATCAAGATGCCGCTTTACGCAATATATGGCCAACAAGCCTGATAAATTTGGCATCAAATTTTGGCTGGCAGCGGATGTAAAGCCTAAATATTTGATAAACGGTTTTCCTTACCTTGGCAAAGATGACCAACGGCTGCAGAATCTTTTACTTTGTGAACATGTAGTCTTGAAGGTAATCGTTGACCTAGTATGTATTTGTTCTATATCCACTTTTTGTCGGTTTTGAGTTAAGAGCACTTTTAACATTAGTAGAATGCATTTGTTCTATCTCCTCTCAAAAATAACAAAATCTTTGATAGAAACGTAGTTATTTAATAAATTAATGTCCTACATCCTTTAATTTCCCGTACTTAAGACTACTGACATCGAACTGATATGCATCTTGTTCTATGTTATTTTCTTTAATTTGGAAAATGCATTTGCTATTTGTTCTACCTCCTGTTGAAGTGATATACAACAAAAACAGACCTTATTCTATCTAGTATGTATACCGTGGTCTTACGTCCATTTAAGTCAACAGTTGTTCTATGTGCACTGACGAAAATAGTGGGGATAATAAGGTTATTACATTCTGCAGTTGTGTTATGTCCTTCGATAGTGCCACAACGTGCTAATTTCGTGGATTGGGTTTAACAAAAATGGGTTATTACACTTTAAATTCTGATGCTAGTAGTTCCCCTGCGCCGTCATTGCCAAAAACTTTCGAAAAGTGAGTTTTTAGTAAATAACAATTTGACTACGTTAAATTACGGTAACCGTTTTTATATTATAGTTTTATAGAAGATATTATCGAGTCTACCGACAATGGTAATGCTTCCCAAAATATTACTGATATGAGCCAAAGGTAAACATTTGTATGATTTAACATAAAACGACAACATTTTTAGTAACAATGATATTTCAGCTTTCAATCTTGTAGTACAAGCAAATTAAGTTTTTGTGATGGTCTCTACGATATTACAACAGGCTTAGCTACGCCTTACGACATAGAAAATATGGAGGTAATTTATGATGAATCTGTTGATTATACTAACAAGATTCTGATGGCATATCTGTTGTTACTAATAATGATAATGTATTGATTGGACTTGATCCTGAACCTAAAGAAACAGCGCTGTTGATGTTAGAAGATAGAAATAAAAATATAGGAAAAATAAAAACCCGGAAGGTTTTAAGAGCTCCGGAGAATTGGAAACAAAATATTCGTAAAGTTAAAAAAGGAAAGGGGGAAGTATATGTTGATAGAAAGGGAAAACAACATCCAGCGCGACAAATAAAAAGCAATTGTCGTGGGCATTGTGCGTTCAATTGTGCCAAGTTTACAGGCTTTGGTATTTGCACAATTTTGGAGATTATCTGACTCAAAGAAATCTAACTTTTATAGTAAGTTCGTTAAACAAAATCCTGTTAGTCGTCGAAGGGTTAAAGTCAAAAATGACAAAAAACCTAGAAAAATGTATTCGCATAACTATTTTTTGGAAGTGTATAGTGATAGACGTACCGTTTGCAAAGAATTCTTCTTAAGTACCTTGAACATCAGTTCCAGAAGAATTTATAATTTTTTTCACACAAGTTCCGAGATCACCGTTGAAAGGAAAAAAATGATATCAATAATCGCGTGCCAGAAGATGACAAAAAATTAGTTCGAGATCACATTAATTCTTTTGCATGCCTCGATCCTCACTATTGTAGAGCAACATCGAGCAAAAAATATTTAAATTCCTCATTATAAATATCAGTCGTATGTACAATTTATATTTGCAGCAGATTCCACCCGGCCAGTTAAAGAAGCGATGTATTCTAAAATATTTAATACCGAGTTCAACTTAAGCTTTGCTATACCAAAAAAGGATTTATGTGACAAAGGTGAAGAATACAAACTTATAAATACGCCTTCAGAAACATTAGCAACAGTACTATGAAGAGCATTTAAGAAGAAAAGAATTAGGTAGACAGGAAAGAAATAGAGATAGAAGTAATTTACAAAAATCAGTTGCCGTTATAACGTTTGACTTAGAAAACGTATCTGCTCTACCAAAATGCAATGTGTCAAAAGTTTTATATGAAAAAATTAAATTGCTACAATTTAACCGGCCATTGTATTAGAAATGGAATTACTTAGTGTAGTATTTGGCACGAGTACATTTGCGGAAGAGCATTTAGCCAGTGCTTTAATAAAAATATTGATCAATGTGGTAATGAATAACTCCACACTGAAGAAAATAATTCTGTGTGCCGCAAAATAAAAACAGTGTAATGTCAATAGCATTACAAAATTGTTTGCACTCACAGGAATCAAAAAAAGTGAAAATAATTGAACAAAAATTTTCTGAGCCGGGGCACGGAAATTTACAAGAAGTAGATGCAGTCCACAGGGTCATTGAACGATACTTGCGACATAAAGATATATACAGTCCTGTAAGTTTGGTTCGACAGCTTGTATACAAACCTAAAGAATATAAAACAAAATTAAAAGTATTACAGATGAGTATAAAAGATGTTCTAAATTTCCAGTCCGCTGCTCAGCAATTTGTATATAGTATTATCCCGTATACCAAACGTAAGCATATTGTTTTATACCTCAGAGTCACTTTACACATTAAGTTACAAAAAATCATTAGAATATAATTTTGAAGTTACCCAAATTGTTCGATCTACTCCGGTAAGACGTTCACAAAAGAAGGATAATAGAAAAAATGACCACACAACTATATTCAACATAACCCAATTATCAGAAACAAATGCAGGAATATCAATAGATAAACAATCACACTTACGTTCCTTAACAAAGTTTATGGAAGGTGTTGATCTGGATTTTTTTAATTTGATTTTAGAACGGTCTAAAGAAGTTTGTGGGAAGATAGATGAAGCAAAGAAAAAACCGTCGAGCAAGGTAAACACGAATAACAGAGGAGTGAAGAAAAGCAAAAATATAAAGACAAATAAAAGTAAGAAGAACCCCTTAAAAAGATGGAAACAAGAAATAATGGTATAGCTGTTGTTTCCAAAAAACCTTGTGCAAAGAAAAGTAACGAGAAGATAAAAATAAATAAGGGAAAACTGTCCGGAGAGCAGCAGGAATAACCATGGAACTACAAAAAACAAATCGTGGTACAGTAATGAAAAAGCAGAGTGCTATTTTTATTTCTCTTATTAGATTAGGTATTTTGAGTTAAATATTATAATGCACAATTCTTAATAAATACTTGTTCTATATCCAGGGTTTTATATCAAAAAAGTGCAAAAACATGAAGTTTGTCCTATATCCAAAACAAAAATGTGAATTATTTCTGTTTCTTAGTGACTGCGATCTGGGAAACTAAACTAAAATGTAATTCTAGCTATAAATAAGCAATTTGGAGTCATTTGTTTTGGTTTTAGTTGATTACAGTAGGATTTTTTTATTGTCATACTTTAAAACCGTTATATCTCGAAAGTGTAAAAATGCACATAGAACAAATGCTTAATAAAGCGACCTAATGGAACCGTTTTTGAATAAAGGTAGGAACGTGACCACCGATAATTTTTTTACTTCTGTAAAATTAGCTAAAAAATTAGAAAAAAATGGGGGCTTTCGCTAAAACATTCACGACAGGATTTATACAGCTCCAACATATATAAACACGAATAATGACACTCAATGTTTATTAAGCCAAAAGAAACAAAAATGTATTGCTGTTCAGTTCCATGCATCCATATATTGAAATAGGGAATGGAGAAAAAAATCTGCCTGAGACGGTAAAATTCTACAACGAAATAAAATTTGGAGTGGATGTTTTGAACCAAATGGCTCGTCAATATTCAAGAAAATCAGCATCGCGATGCTGGCCATTTCAAGTTTTTTTTCAATATCCTTGACATGGCAGCCATAAACGCATAGATACTATACAAAAAAGTTACAGGTAAAAAAAATAGTCGACAGGATTTCATATTCAAACTAGCAGAAGAACTGAGAGAAAACTACATCACATATAATAAATCACCAGCAGGGCCAGCTTGTCCTATCACACAGAATCCAACAGAAAATAAACGTCGACAATGCCAAGTTGCTAGATGCAAGAAAAATAAAACCAAGGAAATATGTGTACTATGCAAGAAAGCAGTTTCGGTACTTGCACAGGAAAAATTGAAACAAAATGTTATTGTATAGTTTTTTTAGAAACAAGTGTCTAATATATGTAGTACATGAGTATTGTCTTACTTTTTCTTTATAATAAAAAGTTTATGCACAATGTGTTTTACTAAATAAAGTACAAGCGGTCAATTTGACTGCGATGGAGCTTTTAGGTAGATAACATTTGTGGTGCTTCTAGTGTTAAAGACGTAATTCTATTCTGTTCACCAATATGCCCTAGATATTTGACAGATTTTGTTCAAATTTACAGTTAATTTAAATTTAAAATTATTTTTCTTTGCTGTTTTAAAAGATTCTTTTAAATGCTGCAAGTGTTTTTCAAATAAATGAGAAAAGAATAGGATGTTATCTATAAAATTCATGGCAAAATCACTTAAATTGTTTTTTCTTATAATAGTATTAGATACAATTCTTTGAAAGAAGGCAGGTGAATTTTTGTATCTATAAGGTAAAGCATTAAACTGGTAATGTCCTGTTTCTGCAACAAAAGCCAACTTTTCTCTATCTTCACTTTCTACTGGTATTGATCAAAATGCTGAATTGGCGTCTAATACACTGAAGTATGAGCAATTTAAACATTTGGCCAACATATACTGAATTCTAGGAAATGGTTGTGCTTCTGCAACAACTATTTTGTTTAATTGGCAAAAATTTATGCATGAACTTGGCTTGCATTCACATTTTTTAAATGCTAGAGTTACCGGAGCAGTAAAAGGTTAACTTCATTTAGATGCCTGACCTACATCCAACAATTCAGACACCTGTTTTTCAATTTCTTTTCTGTCTGGAACTGAGCACCTATAAGGACGTTGAAAAACGTATTTCTCCACAGATAGTTTAACACGTAACACGTTTTAGTAAAAAGTGTAACATGATGACATTTATTTTGTAACGTCACTTGCGTTGAAGATTTTCAAACCTTCAAGTATTGGATAAAATTCACTAAATGCGACAATATAATTAATTTGAGGGAAATTTGGAGCATTTAATTTGTTTTCATCGATTGTATAAACCAAGAGAAATTTGCTTGTGATAGCACCGTATGTACGTTTTGTTTATTTTAGCAAATTTTAAGAATTTTTCAAATGGTGCCACTAGCTAGTCGCATTCTTCTAAGAAAAATTGAACTGTAAGTATTATAATTCCTGCTTTAATTCTTTGCATTTACGTTGTCAGTCGATTGCATGTACACGAATTTTTTTCTGTGTGTTACATTAATTTTGTTACATAATTAAAAGAAAGTCAATTAAAGATTATATTTGAGTTTTACCTTTAGTTTTATTTGTAAATAATCTGATAGTGTAAGTTGTCTATATGTTTGAAATTCAAATTTACATAAAATGGTTATCAAAGGAAATTGTTTTTTTAACAAATTGATTTGAGAAATGTTTGTTTTCTTCTTAAAACATACTTACTTGTACTTGGATATTGGTACGGTGCTGTTGTCAAGCTAAAATCAATTAGACGATTTTGCAAATGCGGATTTATTTGAAGCATCATCTAAACATAAGAAATATAGTCAATTGCTGTAGTATTAGTATATCGTACGGACTAATTTCTTTATTACATTTTTCCAAAGTTATTGGTGCCACACCTTGGCAATACCTCATTAAGCCACCTCCATCTTGGCTTCTTCCCCTATGTGTTTCAAACCTTTTAATTTTACAAGGTTTTGACAAGACTTTTTTATTAACCAAAGTCAATCGAATCCTGTTGCACGTACCATGTGGTGTATCGCACAATATCCAAAAAGGGGATACATACAAGTTGGACACTATCAGTCGTAGAATTCTTAGACTAGCCCAGCATAGCATCAACGAACCCTATGACAGAAGGCTACGGTTTGATTGTACCCTCGTTGGATTAAACAGGTACACGGTACACGAGTTCTCCTCACAATCGTTTGTTTTGTGGTAACTGCAAATGGGACATTAACTTATTTTTGATTTTTATTAGTTAGGTTAGGCACATACCATATTGTTTTTCTTTCTTTTCTTTGAAATATCTTTTTTGTGGTCAAATTTACTTTTTTTTGTTCTATTATATAAACACATTTTTTGCAAGGACTAGTTGTGGAAAAAAATTAGCACGAACTGTAATTAGGAAATTATCGGAAAAAAATAATTGCAGTAGTAATGCTTGAGCGCATTCAAGTAATTGGATTTGGGAAAAGCCCCAACAAACACAAATTAATTTTTGATTTAAATTAACTATTTTTTTGTAGTATTAATACAATTTATTTTTTTTCTTTTCGATAAATTAGATAAGAAGAAGTGAGAGTATTAATATATATGTTCTTGTTCCACAGAGAAAAAAAATGCTAGTTCGAATAAACGTAATTAAATTTTACATGTACTTTTTTTTACATAATTTTACAAATTATTAGTCTCTGAATAATTGAGATTTGCATATTTGTGTTATAATTTACAAACGTAAATGTCGGAATGTAAACGTTAGGCGGACAAATTTAATTGTTGTACGACGTGTTGTCTAACCGAAGAGAAGCCCCTTTCGGTTGAACAACACGTCGTACAACAACAAATGTCGGAATGTAAAAGTTAGGCCGATAAATTTAATTGTTGTACGACGTGTTGTCCAACCGAAAGGCGCTTATTTCAACCAGGATTGCCTGTGATATTGACCTACGTTCTAGTTTTTGATCGCTCCTATGTAAATTTATCTTTTCCTCTCTTCCTTCCTTCCTTCTGTCTATGATAAAATAAATATACTTGTTACAACTTCTGTGATGTCATTTTTTCTTTTACAGCTTTGGAGAGATTTAAACGGTGTCTCCTATTCCTCCTAATCTTTCATCGTTTTGGCGCCTTTTAAAATTGCATTATAATTTAGCACCATGAAACTTACGACCCAATCTACGAATCAAACTGAGTTAGTCGCAGCCCGTTTGAGTTACGAGATAATTCTTGTAACAAATTATTACAAAACTTAACTAGTAATGGAGTGTTTACTAAGAACAATGCCAGTTTGACGGCATCCTGGACGTCTCTATTGGCATGAGCTATTCTATCGCTTGATTTCGTTGTGATTATCTAGGTGTTTATGAAGCGTTATTTTAAGTTTTTCTTTTATTTTTAATTAACTTAATTGATGAGTGAAAAAAAAGTTTATACTAGGTACTAATTTTATATAGAATTAATATAAAATAAGTCTTTAGTTAATTTAAAATAGCAGAAACATTTTACTGTTTCACTAATAAAAATTTTTTTAAAAAAATCAACAACCTTAAGTTATATTTATTTTAATTTAAGTTTAATCGTTTCAGTAACATCTGTGACTTAAATGTTTTAACAACTCGTTTGACTATGTGTTAGAAGAAGTAGATTTAACTTTTGAAGTAGAGAATCAAACAAAACTTTAAGACATATTTAGTTTCAGCACGTTTGTAGAATGCATATCAAAACATTGAATCAAGTTTCAATTTCAAACAGAAAAAATCTATATTAATAATACTTTCTCAACAACGTTTTGGCTGCGACCATTTTGAGGAAACTATGTTAAAAACCCAATGTTAATCTTTTACCATGGCCACTCAAATCTTTCAAACTTTTGCCTGTTGAATACGTATGTGACATTTTGGGTAGAAGACTGTAAAACTTAGCGCGTCATTTACAGACACAGAAATCTCTCTGGTATGAATTACAAGTTACATCAATATTTGTTTGTTAGTGTAGTTACGTAACGATAAAGGGAAAATTTTAGAACCGCAAAGTGAAAAATCTTAATCTACGTAAAACTATGTTTTCAAAATTAATTAATATTATTTAAGTAAAAATGTGGAGTATTATATAGATATTTCGAAATTGGTAGTATTTGTTACTGCGTATGCCACGTAGTGTAATATATACTAACCTAAAATTATAAATTGATTGTCAAAGTTGACAGATTTTGGTAGTAATCAATGTAGTACAAATATTAAATTTGTCATGTTTTTAATGCCATATTTTTAAATAAATTCAAAAAACAACATTTAATTTTGCAAAAAACAGCACACAAGTAATGTATCTCTTGTCGAAAGTTTTCTTCTTATCGAAAGCCAAACGCTTGTTATTATCGAACTACTTCTTGGGAAGTTGACTGCCAACAATTTTTTTATTTTTTGGACACTGATCCAGATAGTCTTAAAGTTGCTTGTTTTCCGTTTTTGATTATTTTTACTATAGTGTTTTGTTTATCCTAGATACGTGTTTGTCCCAATATCTCCTACCGCACGGATTCATTTTATCGTATCTTCTGTTTAACATTTTCTTCAGATATTATTACTTCTTCATTTATTCCTTAGTGTGTTGCCGTAATCGTTCTTAATATTCTCAATTCATTGGTGCGCGCAATTCTTTCCGTTTCAGATGTTTTGACTAGTGCTTTTTCGGTGTATGCCATTATCCGTATTACGCATGATTTTTTACTTTGGTATCTGTTGAGATACACGTGTTTTTCTATATAATGGTTTTTAATGCACCTGTTACTCTGGTTGTCTTGTATATTTGCTTCCTTATATAAGTGTTTGATTTTTGACGTTCTAGTCGCTTGCTCTGTTGCTTCTGTTTTCAATTTTTTCTTACTGGTCATTTCAACTCTATGTTTTTGCTTTCCAATTTGAAATTACATCTGCATGGTTTTCTCATAGTACATACTAATTTAAAAAGAAGCACGCATACAACAGGTGACTTTCAACTACCTGAGAGTTGAACTCACCACTAAGAAAAACTTGAAAATAGAAGCAATAAAGCGTTAAAAGTTAATAGCTGTTTACGACAAATTATTTGAAAAAACAAATTTATGACTGCACCAAGCAAAAAGAGAGTATATAAAACAACGGTGAGGCCACTATTGACATATGCAGCAGAAACAAAAGCAAACACAAAGGGAACAAAAAAAATAAACAATTAAAAATCGAAGTATTAAGATAGATAAAAAACATAACAAATAGTTACAAATAAGACGTCAACACATGGATGAAAACGAGAAAAGAAAATGGAACAAACACGTAGATAGAATGACACTAGAACTAGAACAACAGCAAAATACTAGCAAGAAGACAAAAAAAGAGAACGATAACATACATTCAACAACAACAAAAACCAAGTAAAAAGCAGACAAACAGAAAAAATGCTTGTCGTACCAGGAAGAAGATGTGTTCAAATTGCTGTAAGCTAATATAGATGTTGAAGACGTGTTCTATCATGGAGTTGTATATTTTAAGTTTGCATTTGAATGGTGTTTTAGCAATTACGTTGTTTTTTGTTTTGATCCTTATTATCTACTTGTTGTTGTTCTGCATTGGTTTAAAAAGCTTACAGTAGCCACCGCAGCTTGTTTTCTAAGTCCGCAAAAAGCATTGCATCGTCTGTTACCATGCTTCACTTTGCGAACTAGTTCTATTGTTTTGTTTATGATTATGTTGTAAAGTAACGGGTTTTCGCACGCCTGTGTTTAGTTGTATCATAAAAATCCATTCAGCATTTCATTTAATCTACGAAAACCTATACATTAAAAATCAATTATTATTTAAATAGAAAGGCGTATCTGGTAAAAAATACGATGAGATATCTTAAAATCCTTTAAAAATAAAAAAAGTTTACAAATTTTATAAATTCAGGTACACTGAACGCTGCTTAATAGAATCACGTTAGGACTTAGGGTTTTTGATACCAATAACCGAATGATAGCAGATATATAAATATAATAAAGCTAAACAAGTATTTTTAGAGCACAATGATAAAAATCTTCACTCTGAGTAAGCGTATCGTGAAAATTCAGCTAAAAAAATCATGCAAAATAGGTTATTGTTTCTGTATAGAAACAAATCTAAGAAGAAAAGTGATAACATAAACCGAAATTATGATTACTATAAACGGTGTTTTTCTATGTAGTAGCCTACGTCCTTTATTTATTATTTATCTTTGATAAAGTGATAACATTGCCCAATTAATTGTTTATTTTTTAGAGTCGATCATAATATTTGGAGAGACACTAATAGCTATTTAATTTTTTTATAATAGTACTTAAATTAAACCTTTTGTAGTTTTGACGTACTACTTCAAAATGTATGATGTTTGTACAGAGTTTTCAATTTGTTTTGAGTTGATTATTTTTCATTTTAATTTTTTTATATTTAAATCATGCCCTAATATTTGCCTGCAATCATTTTTTTTTTCTATTAAAACTTTGTTGTATTTTGATATCCTTGCTATTTTCTCTTTGCATTTCTAATTAACAAAACTTGTAACGTATAGTCATTTTGGCAGATATACGTAACACGAATAAATTAAAAATTTTGTTTTGTGTTATAAGATAATGTACTGTTTTGATAGTTTATTGAAACCAAGGTAATGTAATTTATAAAATATTCTGTAGAATCATAATGTGCTCTTCATTTTGATTTATGTATTTCAATCTATTATGAAATATGTTTGATTACTTTTTTAATAATTTTATTATGTTTTCAGTACGTATTGAATTTATTAAAAAAAAACTTTTAACAATTTTGTGAAGTTGTGACAGCCGCTAGACGATACGTTTTAATAGTGACTTCAAAAAGCTAATTCTTAAGTAAAACACTGCAGGAATAAACACCTTTATAAAGCGTCAAATAATTTTTGGTTAAATTCTTTAATATGTACAACCAACTTTGATAGCATTTAAATTATTCTTTTATTTTGCAAAACTTAATAACAATAAATAAATTATATGTTGACATAATGTACTTAATAATTTATCAAAAAAAAGTTTTCTGTTTAAAAAGTACAAAAAAAAACATAAGTTGCTGTAATTCTTTTTTTTAATGTAAATAGTTAAGAAAAACTAGATAACTAAATTTTATTTTGAATAAATTGCAAATATAATACAGATAGACGTACATACTCAAATTGAATATGCTTTAAATAAATTATTAAAATTTAATATTTAAAATAAAAATTTTTTGACTTAAAATTTTATTTTATTGTAGACAGGAAAAAACTGGCGTAATGTATAAAATAAAAATAAACTTTCTGCTTTAACGCATTTACAACTCTAAGCCACCCAAGTGGCAACAAATATGCCAGAAAGTCAATGATTTGGAGGCAAACTTTAAATTCAATAAACTAGAAAAATTCTTTACGGAGATACACATTAAAAATATTAAATTAGAAATTAGTTCATGCTTATTTATTTTCAAATTTTAAAAATTCTTCATTCATTTTAGTTAGACTAAGAATAAAAACGGAAGACACACACTGTTTTAAATATTGCTGTGGTTAAAATTGATTTTTTAAATTTAACTTATTTAATAACATTTGAAATAATTTATTATAACAAAAAAGACTGCAGCAAAACTAATGAAAAGTGATTTGTGCATTTATCCTTCGTATTACGTTAGATGCCAATTAACTATTTTTATTTAAAATTTATAATAAAAAAAATGTTTTCTTATTACAGTGAATAGCAATTCAAACAATATGTACAGTTTTGGAAGTATTAGATTCTTAGTGGTTACTGTACTGACTTTACTTTGTTACTTACACAAAAATAACGATAGATTTTTAAATTATGTTTTTAATTATACCATTTTATTGTAAAGGTTGACAGTATTAACTTATTCGATACAAAACCTGAGAGTGCAGTGGCAATTAGTCTTACATGTAATGAAAACAAAATGTAAACAATTATGTTATCTGAAATTAATCACAACAAAAGAATAATGTACGCTATAGCCAGATGTGAATTTAAAATTATTGTTTAAGTAGTTACAACGTTATGTTATCTTCATATAGAGTTGATTCATGCGAAACATTTTTCACGTTTTTTTTGTAGTTCTTATGAAGCAAAAACTGAACACTATGTATAGATTAAAGCGATAAATACAGTCAATATTGCCAACTATTTTATAACAAGATCAATTAATGACGTTTATATAACATTATATGAAACTGGGATGAACAGATCAGTTAGATTAGTTACACTTTTACAGTATGATTTACATTGACCATAAATCAGCAAACGTATTTGCCTAGAATCCATTTACCGGTAATGTAAACATATCGACGAGCTTTGATTTATCGCACTTACCTTAATGCGACTTGCTGTTGGTTAGTTTTGAAAGTCCGCAAATATCATTCTACATTAAAGCGTTTGTCCCTGTCGTTTTTCACCGCTCATACATTCATGCAGCAATAACCGTATGTCCCTATCGAAAACGTACCAAATTTAGATCTGTTTTATATCAAATTTTCCGTAATGATATAAAGGGTTGAATGATTACGAATTTTAGCAAACATTCTAAAATATTATTTAGGTAACTGAATTATACGTTCATATGTGAATTGAATAAAATATTTTATTGCTTTTTTAAATTAGGATCGAATTTATATAAAACGTGGGTTTCTTATAAACGGCGTAAAAAATTTACTTATTACAGAAAATATAAAAAACGACGTCGTTATTTTACATGTAAATTTATAAACGTAATCATATTTCAAGTTTTTTTTTTAAGAAATTGACTATAAATTTTAATGAAGTTTACTATTAAAGCGTAAATATTGTCGTTAAAATATTAGCAACTATAATAAATAAAGCGAAGTTTTCTCTTAAATCATATTAGATAACTATTACACCATAAACTAAAACTTCTGTGGTGTATGTATTCATAATGACATATAAATAATTGTTTGAAAACTTGTCTTAAATACTTAATAGTATTACTGTTTGTGTAAGTACATATATATTATATAAAATGTATATTGTGGTCAGTATTTGCTTAAGTAATAGTTTTTATAATGTGATTGATTGTATTAATTAACAATTAAAACATTGCAAAATATTATTTGTGTTTTTAAACACTAAACAATGTAATTTGTTAATAAATCAATTTTCAAAATATACTGTAGACATTTTTTAAATCCCTCTGGTATTATTCAATATGATTGAAATACTTGAGAAGTTTACATGTAGGAAATATATTGGCATTTATTAAAAATCGATCTTTTTGAATTATTTTTTTTTTAATTTAAATATTGCTACACTAAAAGTATATCGTTATTCTTTTATCATGATAAATAAACACTGGGTTAAGCTCTAAAAGCCAACGTATTCTGCATGCAATTGAGTGTTTTAAATGTCATTACGATTTGTGTTTGTTCTACTTTACTCGACATATGTAACGGACAATATGATACAGACAGTTCAATAATTTTCTATTAGGTTTATTCAAATGCATTAATGTTTAATATTCTAATTAAATTACTAATTTCTAGTATAGTTTATAATATAGACTGATAGGCGTCGTTTGTATTGTTGATTAGACTTCAAACTTTAAATCCACAACACCATATTTTGACTGCGTGGTTTTTAAAAAATGGTTATCTTGAGGTTGATATTTTAAGATGGACTCTATAACCTATACAACGTAAAGCAATAGAAAAAAAGCATTTGTCGGGTGAGACTAAAACAGCAAATAAAAAAGAAAGAAACACAAAAAATTTAAATTTGTAAGTTTACCAAACAAGAAAGAAATATTTAAGTATGTGTTAGTTTAGTTAATCAGAAAAAAAATCAATACATAAATTAATTGAAACCGACAAATTAAAAATTAAACAAGTAAAGCAATAAAAATTTAATAAACATCGTTCCTTAGATAGATGCATCTCAAACAGGTTGTTTTTATTATTGATATTCTAAACTACAGTCTGATATTAATAACGTAGATTTATTAGTATTACTTGACTTAAACACACAGCTGTATACTCTAAAGTTTCCCAAAATTAATTTATCAACATTCAATTCAACAATCGGAATAACTAAACATTGACAAAATAGATATTTGATTCAATGATAAACAATGAAGCCATAAGTTCAATGACGAATTTGCATAATTTTATTGTAAAACAACAAATAGTGACAGATTTTTGGAATTGAAAAAAATGATCAGGCACAGATTACCTATCGAATTCACAAAAAAGTACTATCTTAAATATAATTGCTCATTACTCTAGTACCAAAAATTGTAACGTCAACTCTCAGGTAGCTGCTTAGATAGATAGCGCGTTAACAAAATATACAAAGAAATTAATTAAACAATTAGAAAAATTACCAAAGTTGGTCAATTAACTTCCGAAGTCCGGGATGCCAAATAGATTGATTTTAAGACTAAATATTAAAGTGTTATCTGCAATAAAAAGTTACACAGGAATAATTCATTGATTCAATCTCAAACGATAGTTATAATCCCATATTCATAAAAAAAACAAAACAAAAACATTAAGGTAAAATTCAGTAATGTTACTTAAAACTAAGGATAGAATTTTTTATTATTTAATCAATTAAACTTAAAACTAAGAGAATATCGGTATTTCTTTACATATAGTAAGAAAAACAATTTTGAATTGAGTTAAGTTAAATATTTGGGGTAAGCAAATTTAATTTTTACATTAATTAAGCAACGTTTTTAATCGACGAAAGGAATGTAGATAGATATATGTAACTCATACGGATCAAATTTCACGTTGATGTCATCCAACGGAATGCAAAGCTAATGATGGCGTATAACGTTGGGAAATTTCCTATCAAGAATCGATGACCAACGTATTTTCTTCAAGAAAATCAATTTGGATCATTGGCGTTTATGTGTTATTCATACACCAAACCACTCAAATTATAAAGGTAATGATAATTTCATTAAAGATAAAATCGGTACATAAGAAAAACAAAAACAAATAAAAATGGGGAATTAGATAAACGTAACAAAATAAAAATACGAAAGACATACGTGTATTACTAACACAGACTTTTTTTAAATAAAGATATTGTAGATATAAGGTAAAATAAAAGCTACATGGCTTCAAAATTAAGCCCACAAGCGCACTACTTAAAGGCTTAGTACCGAATGAATTTGAAGGCTTTCCTCGCCCTAAAAAGTAGCGACTCCACAAAAATAAAAATAAAGGAACGTTTACGCGCAACGTTTAGTTAAATCAATTTAAAAAAAAATAACAGTAACGAAAACGTTACACACCCCGTTCCAACAAAAAAAAATAATGATAGGTATTATCAAATGCAGTACAAGAAACATTACGGTGGTCCTACACCACCAAATGTAAAATATCAACGACAAGGTAAGATACAACGCAAAAGCAGCAACAACGCAAAGACAGCAACAACACAAAGGCAAAGACAAGGCAAAGGCAAGATATTAACGCAAAATGTAACTCTAGCCGTAGGATAGACCATTTATCGCTTACTCTTACTTATCACTAACATAAAAAAAAAGTGTCTTTGCGTCACGAGATCGGCAAATAACGTTATCCCACAAACAATTATCCCAAGAGCTCTACCGACACCTAGGCACAATAGGATCAAGGCGAAGAAGAAAATGAAAATGTCAAAATCAGTACTTATCAGCAAAGAACTTCATATAAGAACTACTCGTCTATAGGATCTTTTCCATTATAAGCTTTCAAATCTTTAATATGCCACTTTCCTAAATTGTTTCTAGATATATTACATCATTCATAAACAAGACGGGAGTGAACTTTAACAACTTTACATAGAATAAATTTTGGTGCTAGCTTAGCAGCAAAACTTTTCGTTGCGTCTGAAAGAGCATAATTCCTTTTCTAGACAAAGTCGTCAAGCTTGAAAACGACAGGACGTTTCCTCGAATCATATCGTTGTTTGCTTTGCTCATAAGCCTTTTTCAAACGAGTTTGCACATATTTATATAGTGTAGGTAAAGATAGGAAATCCTCCTTCCATTGTTTACGCTTGATATTAGATATAAAATCATTAACATGATTTTCAGATACGGGACTATAGAAAGCTCCATCAACAGGTACGGTACGAGCAAAGATTAGAAACGAAAGAGAAAGTTGAGTTACTTCATGTCTAGATGAATTAATGGCTTGAGCAATCTGGAAAACATTTTCATCCCAACAACGATGATTTTCTTTAATAGTAATTGTAGATATAAGGTAAAATAAAAGCTACATGGCTTCAAAATGAATCACACAAGCGCACTACTCAAAGGCTAAGTACCGAATGAATTTCAAGACTGACCTCGCTCTAAAAAGTAGCGACTCTACAAAAATAAAAATAAAGGAAGGCTTAACGCAACGTTTAGTTAAATTAATACAGATAACAAACTGTATTTTTACATATATTATTAAACATGCGTTGAATATGGGAGTAGCAAACTTGATTTCAAATTTCTCTTTTTTGTTTTGGTTTATTGCATTTAGAATATTATATTCTTTTTACTGCAGTCATATTAATTTGCATTTTGGTTTACTTATTTAGTTTGCGTGACAATGAACTGTTTTGTTGTTGTTTATTCAGAAATGTTTATTTTATTTATCTCCAAGTTTCTTGAACATCCTGCTTGTTTATTTTGCGGCACACAATCGTTTAGTGTTAAAGTTGTTAAGGACACTTTAAGTCTTTTAAATTTTTTGTTTGGATCTGCAACGTAGTCCAGGAAACTTTTTACGGTAGGGTTCAGATTATTAACCATTTTTTCAGTTGTTACAGTCATATTTTTTGTGTTAGACACGGGAGGGAATACCCGCGTCTCTGTGTAGCTTTATATTGGCATGTTCGAGTGGTTATATTCTGAACTTCTTGTAGTTTGTTGTGATTTGCAGTGCTAGTTTGTAGCCAGGTTTCCTCTGCATAAGTTAAGGTAGGCCGTATTATGACTGTGTATATTTTCAGTTTGTTGCTAGCAGATAGCTTGCTTTTACTGTTTAGTAACGAATAAAGATAGAATATTAACCTTTTTGCCTTGTTTATTTGTTGTTCTGTATGTTCAGTTAACGTCAGTTTCTTGTCAATGGCATTATCGCGTTATTTAGCTGAAGGTTTCTTGTTGGTTCGTGTTTTCTGAGTTTAGAAGTTAATATTAAGGCCTGGCTTTTCTCTGCATTTACTGCTATGCGTGTAGATATTAAAAAGAGTAGGACACGGAATTGATTCTTGGGGAACCCCTGCTGTAATGCGTCTTGTCGTGGATGTCGTTTGATTGATGTTTGTCACAAAAGTTCTGTTTTGTAGACATGACTTAATTAGTGCAATATAAGTATGGGGTATATTTTTGGTAAACATTTTATGAAGAAGTTCCTGGTGTTATACTTTATAAAAAGCTTTTGATATATCCAGGAACATTGCACCAGTGGGGTAACCTCTGTTTTTGTTATTTAGGATATATTCAGTAATTCTGGCTATTTGGTGTATGGTGGAATGGTGTTTTCTAAATCCGTATCCTTTGTTTGGAAGTAATTGCTTTTCATTTAGAGCGTTAGTTAACCGAGCAACAATTTTTCTTCTAGCTATTTGCTTGAGTTGGATAATAAATTTATCGGACGGTAGCTGTCCAGTTTATTTCGTGGTTTATTTAGTTTTGGGATTAAGATGCCTTTGGCTTTTTTCCAAAAGTTTAGGTAGTGTTTAAGTTGTATAAGTTCATTACATTTGTTTGATCATTGTTTCATTGTGCTGTCTGGGAGATGTTTAATAGCTATATTGGATATATTATCCAAGCCTGGAGCTTTTCGGTTCTTCAGGTACTTAATAATGTCGTGTAGTTCATGTATGTTTACTCTCCCTCTTCCTTTCTGATTCAAGTAATGTTTTGTTTCGTAGAGTTATGTTGAAGGTTCTGTGTATGCTACTGTCAGGAATTTGCAATTTTTCCTCCCTAAGGTCTCTGGGAATGTACCAAGGAAGATCGTTGTAAGTTTCGATTTTTTTTTCTAGAGTTTGTTAAAGTGTTCTGCTACTGCTTGTTTGACCCTGTTGTTTAGATTGTTTAGCAGGTTTTTATCCGTCGGTGATAGGTTCGCTGGTATGTTTTGCGTGTTAAATTTTTTTTGTTTTATTAAAGTAAGGATTTGCGCAGGAGTTTTATATAGGTTTCTCTCTGCGGTGACAGTAGAATGTGCTACAATGATATTTTGTGTCATTGTTTCCACTTATTATATCCGGTTTGTTTGAGTTTATGTAAATTTGCAATTCTTGTTGCTTACCTGTAATACCATTGGCGTTCCAAGCGATAGTGTGTAGTTGATTGAAAGCATTTGAGGCAATTTTTTCTTGTATAACTTAATTAGGAATATAAACTTTTGGTTGAAACTTGCTTTTTGTGTCGGGGTTGGGTTTAATTCCATTACCGTGAATCCAATTTCTTGCGCCAGATGTTCATTTTCGTTATTTGTTTTTGGTGCTAACGTTGGAAGGTGTTTTGGTACAGTGAAAGTATTCATGTTTTTCTGCTCTTTTTGAATTTCTGGGATTGATGCTGTTTGTACGCTGGCAACAAGAGAGTTGTATGCTTTTTTGGAAGGATGTTCAATTATTTTTGGCCTGTCGGGACATTTATGATAAATAAAAATGTGTTCACCACCACAATTTTTATATTTAGCTGGCAACGTTTTTGGTTTTGTGCACTCATGAGTACTGTGAGTACACAATTTATGCACTTATATTCTGCTGTATAGTTTTTTCTGAACATGACCAGATAATTGGCAGCAATGGCACTTCACAATTTGACCCGTCGATCTTAAAGCTTCTGTTGTGATGTTGAGACCTATTAGTTTTTTTATATTATAATTAGGTTTGCACTGTTTTTCTACTTTCACTATAATCATCAACGTGGAAATCGAGTTTTTGCCGTTCAGTCTTGTTATTTTTATGGCGGGGTATCCCTGTTTATTTAAGTCATTTATAATTTGCTGCTCTGAGGCTTCTTCGGGGACCCCACGAATCACCACTTTCAAAGTTTTCTTTTGTTTGAGTTGGTAGATCGATTTTCTCGATTTGCATGTATTACCGTAAATGCCCCCATTTATCTTTATTTCGTAATACTATGGTGTTGTATTGCGAATGTTTTCCAGGTTGGTAGGGTTAGGTGAAACTTTCTGTTACGGAATTTGAGGGTTCTGCTATTTCCGGATCTTGCTGTAACGAATTATAGCAATTATTTGTAAAGATAGATGTTGTAGTGCACCTTGAATATTGTTTTAGCGTTTTTTTTTTGGGTAACATACATTCATCATCATCATCCGTTACGGGACATTTGTGTGTGTACATTATTTTGTTCAGTGACATTTGCGGAAGATTTGGATTGTTGTTTGTTGTTGAGTACGTTTTCAATTTGTTGGTTATTAATTAAATCATTTTTATACTGGCTGTTTACAGTGGTTTCCAATTCCATATCATCTGTATTTTTTAAACTGTTGCGTGTTGCATTGTTGTGACTCTCAATCATGTCCATAATTTCTGAGTCTACTAGGTATTGGTTAAGGTATTTGTTCATAGCAGCTATTGCAAGCTACCTCAGCTGTTCATCATCTAATTTGAATTCAGCATACTTAAGTATGTTGCCGCGTTGGAAATTTAACACTGTAAACTATTAACTATTAACAATTAACTATCAACGATTACCTATTTACTAATGTTTACTAGCAAAAATTCACTCTCAGTCGGCGTATTTACATTATAATTATAATTTAATTTATGTGACTTTTATTTAAACGCCATTTTGACAGTTCAAATTTCAAATTTAAAATTATTACAAATTAAAGTAAAAAGGACTTGTTACTAGATTTGTAGAAGGTCTAACAAATTTTTGTTCTAATCAATGGTAGTAAAGGTCACGGATTATTATATACAATGACGGTAATTTCAGAAATGTTTATAATTTTTTAGAGTTTATTCACTAAACTTAGTACTAAATTGAAAAAACTGCCAATCCGCATTAAGTGCAGTTGAGAAATCTTAGTAATAAAATGTAGTTGCTTCAACATGCCGCCGCCCTTGAAACAATGTGGGTTAATTCGTTTCAAGATCACTTATAGTTCAATTTCACGCACATTATTATATAAGAAAAAAAATTACACACAAGTATCTTATAATAAGCACTACTATAATTATTGTTATACTTTTAACCGATCCTTTGACAACACTATGATTGGTTTTCACGGTCACAACCTCATTCACATTATCACTGCCTATATGGACTTCTGTGATTCGGTTAAGTCTCCGCTTAAGAAGTGGTAAATTATTCTTGTCGAAAATTACCATAGCTCCAGATTCAATTGCAGTTGAATTAGTTTTCTTTCATTTCTTCCTAACTTGCAATTCAGCAACGTATTCTTTTAACCATCGTTTTCAGAGATTTTGTGTCATTTTTTGTAGTTTTTGAAATGTGGAAAGCTTGTTGTAGTTGATGTTGTACAGACATGGTTCTGGTAGCTCCGTTAAACTTTGTTTTAAAAATTGTCTAGCGGTTAAAGATAACAAGACATGAAGATCACTAGATAAGGGACATAAAGGACTGGAACTAAAGCATGCTTAAATTTGTGAGCACACTGTATAGTTGAGGGAAGCATTGTCGACTACTCTTTTAAAAATATACTTAAAAGTTAACACAAGCTTCCCAAATACCACCCATATTACGAACTCGGACAAGTAGGCGCGGCCAACTGGACGCGAGCCAACTGGGCGCGGGGACAACTAGGCGCGAGACAACTAGGCGCAAGACAATTTGGTGCAAATCCTAAGTACCTAGCTATACATATACACAAGCTTAAATTATTATCCACAATTATTATTAGGTACCTTCAAAATCATGAATTGATTATCAAAATGAAACTATCGTTATTTTCATATAATTCGACGAGTTAATACAGAATACAAGGTGATTCTAAAATATGTCGGACACAGATGATAGAGTTGCAGGTCTAATTACTGCTGCTCAAAGAAATACAATGTATATACTGATGAGATGGGACAGTCTTTATAAAAAAAAACAAATTAAGAAGAAAGCTTTTTATTTCTATGTTTTCTTTAGTAGAATAATTTTAAATATGAAACATCCGGTTTGGCACCGCTAATAGTAAAATTAAAGAATTATAATACCTTTCAGAACTTTAAATGCAATAATTACCTTATTTTTATGCTTTCATTCATTTTAGTAAAATGAAAGAAATTGTTGCAACAAAACAATTAATTATTATTTATTAGAGTTGTTGGCTTAATTATTATTTATTAGAGTTGTTGACTTTTGTTTTTTGTTTTATTTTTATCACGTTTATGCCTACTTAAATGATAATAAGGGCATTAATAAATGTTAATTGTAAAATATGTAGAAAACATCCTAAAAGTATGTATAATTGCATAATAATATTGTTGGTTTTCGTTTTGTTTTTTTTTGTTTTAATTTATTTTTTTTTTATTTTTATGACTTAAACAATAATATGCCTACTTAAACAATAATAGCGTCATTAACAAATTATTGTAAATTGTGAAATATGTACCTACAAAAAGTAATATTTACAAAGCATCTATCTAGGTACCCACATATGCGTATAACAATAATTTATTATAAAATTAATACTAATTTATTTGATAGTTGTGTGCAATTCCTCGTAAATAGTCAATTAAATCTCTATTTCCGTAGTCTCTCACAATTCTTAAAATCCGTTCATCGGCTTCCCTATATTTTTTTAGTTTTTGTGGTGGAGCATGCCCAGCTACCAGCTGTTCGTAATATACATCACGATTGGCTTGCACCTTTCGTAAACCATCAATTAGTTTCCATATTGTAGGATGATCTACACCAAGCTCCATTTGTAGACTCGATGGGCAGCTTCTGCATAATTGTTTGTTCGATCTTGTAAGTTGAGAACCCTGTCATACATGTTCCACATTGCATGTGGAAACATTGGTTGCCGTCGTCCATTTCCTCTTCTATTTATCCGACCAATGTAATTGTCTTCAAACCAATCTACAATAGCTTGCAAATCGTCGGGCAATGTATCAGATAACGCGTGTAATGCATTCTGCATATCTTGCATTGGAACAAAGGCTAACGCTATAATCATTTTTGCAGATAATGCAAATTCCGCGTCGTTATTGTAGCGGTTAATTAAATCCCTTTAGCAAAGGTGTTTTTTCATATTTTTCGCTAAGTGAAAAAAACATCCCCGAATTTCTGCTTGTGGAAAATTGTTTTGTAAGCTTTGAAAAGCTGCAAGTTCAAAATCAGATGTAATTAATTGTGGATTTATTGCCGGTGCTAATGTTTTTATAGTTTGACAGAAATTGTCATATGTTGCTCTAGTTTTATTTGGAAGAAGAGCATAAAATACAGGATGCACACCTCCATATTTCTTTGCCAAAACAACATAAATTCGTTGGAACAAATGTGGAGCGATCCGAAACGTTCCATCCATAAAAAAGTCGTCCCAATTTTGTGTCAATTCTAATGTTCTTTGACGTCCAAAAATTAAAATTCTGTGTGGTCCGGGACCACTATCAGAAAGTAAAAAGTTTTCAGTGTTACCAGGTGTTGACTCGTAAATTGTATAACGTTCTGGAATTTGAAGATCTTCCAAGGTTGCAGGGTTTGGTGGTGCTTGATTAACTTCACCTCGTTTCCTTCGTACCAGTTTCTTTAAAGCTCCTTGACTTGGAAGTGCTCCCTGGCAAGCTAGAGTCAGATTCTGGGAACAGGCACCTATCACTTGACACGTCGCTTCTTGCGTTTCTAGAGCACGTTTTTTGATTTTAGTTACTATTTTATCAGCATCTACTTTAGCTGCTGATGCATCGTGAGTATGCTCATTTATATTTTTTATAACGTTGCCGTTTACCACGTGCACTCGTGCTTTACACTGGCTCTTTTGCTCACAGCGCCAAAATGTTGTTTGTCCATCTACGGATAATTTGTCAAACATGTATAAATAACCGTCTTTAAAAAACTTTTCACGATTACGTTGTGACTTAATAGAGTCCATTTTGATGTTGTCACTTCAAAATGTAAATATGGAATAATTATAATACCCTTAATTAACCTGTACATTAGTAATTAACCCCCTACTCATAACTGGTATTTGTAAGCAATAAAATAACAATAGAAGTCGTATGGGGGCTCTAACTTCATTATTTTGTACTTATATTTTGTCGGTGATTATGAAAACAATACAATCGCTTTTATTATCCTATTGTTAGTAATCCACTTTTCAAAATTAAAAACCAATTATAAGGAAATACCCGTACCGAATACCCGCACTGACTCGTCACAATAACACGCGTTTATAGATAATTCCAATATAAATTTATTGTTTTGAAAACCATTTACCAAGAAGTAAGGCGCCCAATTGTCTCGCGCCCAGTTGTCTGGCGCCTAGTTGTCCCCGTGCCCAGTTGTCCCCGCGCCCAGTTGGCTCGCGCCAACTTGACTGCGTCCAGTTGGCCGCGCCCAGTTGGCGGCGTCCACTTGTCCAAGACCGCCCATATTAGGCGATTTACTATAGATAAAATGTCACAAAATACTTTTCCCTTGCAATTGAGTTAAAAATTCGTCAGTCAAATTTGTAATAAATGTTTGTAGTTCTGAATAAACTCCTTTGAAATTAGTTGCGTTATCGCAATGAATATTTTTTGCTGTACGCCTGCAAGCCAAGAATCTCCTTAAAAATGCTAAAAACTTCTCGGACGTTAAGTTCCTCACAAGTTCTATATGAACTGCTTCTGTTGCACAACAAGGAAAAATACATACGCTAGCTTCAGTGAGTTTAAAGTTTCTAGTATTTCGATCGCGCAATTTAATATATACAAATAATATCTATATTTAGTAAGCATGCAACAATACGTTGCAGTTTTGTAAATGTAGAATACTTTTCAATTAAATCAAATTTTGATGTTAATAGCAGTATTGTTAATTTAAGATTTCGAATTTCTTTTGAAACTTTCTGTGAAGAACTGATGTCACTTATACTCTTTAATGGCCAATTTTGCATCAATAACTGCAAGAATGAAGGGCCGTGACACCAAAAAGTTGAATTAATTTAGGTAAACATCTCTCGGAATTAAGGTTGCAGGATTTTCATTTGTTTTATATAGTACCAATCTGATTTACTAGACAAATTTTAAATTTCAGCAATGCGGTTTGCTACAAAAGTTTTCCATGTATTTGGTTCTGCGTTCAACCAAGACAACAGTATGGTTAAATCGCGAAATGAATGTATATTGTTAATATTTATATTGAGTGCTGGCTAATAGTAACGCGCGCGCATAGTTCTAGTCGTTGGATTGAGATCAACTTAATTGGAGCAACTTTGGATTTGGCACTTCGGAGATTAATTACGACTTCGTTCTTAATGTTTTTAGTGTACTAAATACTCGTGACATTTAATGCAAAACTCTTTACTTTTATAAAAAAACTTTATCCGATGAGCTTAAAACAGGCCCATCATTTGCGGAAGTATCAGAATTACTATAAAATTGTCTTTTTGTCATCTTAACAACTCCTGTCTTTTTGTTTAAGATAATTTGGCAATTTTTTTATTTATGTTTTGTTTTTCTGTCTTTTACTCGCAATAGTTTTTTCTTCAGAAAATACTATGCGTTTTAGACAATTTTTTGGAAACGTTAGTTCTAGAACAAATTGTTTTTTTCTGGAAACGCCTGTATTAAGAATTAGTGAAAGTAACCGCATTTTTTTTAGATGCTACAATTGGAGTTTTTTTCTGATTTGAGGACTCAGGTTTGTGCATTAAATTTTTTTGATGTCTCGAAAGTTCCGGTTTTTGTTTTACAGTTGTATGACCTGCTGAAAAAGTTAATTCTATAAAAATGTTTTTGTCTTGATAAGCTATATAAAATATTTTAAAAAAATGATCTTTTACGGATTGAAGTTTAAGATTGAAAGAAGTAGGTTTTTAAAGGTTTAAAAAATGCTCTGTCTAGTGGCTGTGTGTGGTGTGACTTGGTCTACACAAAATTTGTTATTGCTAAATCCAAAAGCTGAATTGCTATGCAGTGTGAGGTGTGGCTATCTTAAATGAATAAAATTATGCCTGTTTTTTTGGCAAAAAACATTCTTTGAAATATTTTAGTAACTACTAAGTATTTATGTGTGACAACTTTTGATTCATTTTCACACTCGAGTTTGCGGAAGTTTATCGAATTTTTTTTTATATTTCGCTTTGTGTATCAATAACGGTATATAACTACCCTTCGCGATGCAGCATGCAATTAATAATACATTGTCTTTTTTCTTAGAACTGGTTAACAAATAAACATCCTTCGCACTTCAGACAGACGTGGCCTTCCTGATTTTCTGTCCAAAGGTGGATCTAATGAGTATTCTTGATCATTTATTTGCTCATTTTTATTATTGTTTTCTTCTTGTATTTTTTAGTGGTATGTAGAGACTGTTTATATTATCTTTACCACTATCGAGAGCTTTATTTTTATTTATTTTATTTTGTGTATTTAAAAAGTAATCTTAAAGATTCGTACATTTCTAGTAACAATTTTTTTTTCAATTGGAATCAATACTCATTAACCTTTAGATTCTTCAAAAAACCTACCATTAATACCTTAAACTTTAAAGTAGCTCACAATCGTCACTCAATCCAGTATGTATCAGAAGGCAACGTACCATTTTTATCAATATTCTGTTCTTCTGCTCTACCACTCCATTTTGTAGAGGCGTATGAGAAATGGTCAAACCTCGATAAAACCATTTGTCTTTAAGAATTCATCAAACTTTTTAAAGCAGTATTTTTTACCATTATTTGGCATAATATTTTATTTTACAAGCAATTTGTGTTTCAATACACAACTTATATTTTTTGAAAGCATGATAAACTTCACTGCTATTTTTAATAAATTGAACTTTACAACATGGAATTCTAGTGATTATATTGTTGATGGTCCTCAATTATTGGTATGTATAATTTCAAATTTTTTTGAGGGAAATTATAGGGCAGTAGTTTTTTTTTTAAGCATATTTTGCACGTTTACAGTTTTTTTATTTTATTTATCTTGGTTTCAACAGCTAATTTTTTGGTTCAAATTTTAAAGAAATCTTTATTTAAATAATCAAGACCATGATGTCATAACTTCAAACTTGCTAAATTATTAGTTCTGGCTGCATTTCCTTGCTCTTTACTTTTGCAAACATAATGTAGATTATCAACTCTATGTGTCAATACTTTGATTTCACTATTTTTTTGCGACTATAGTTCCTTTAGCTACCATTTTAGTCTCCGCATTGCTGGCTAACACAACATTTTCATTTGTTGATGTTATATTGAGAAATTCTGCTTTATCGTTACAGTTACTAGACAAACATCAGCCTGTCGTTCAATATTTGTTTTATATGTAAAGCGTGACGAATATTCTTGACCATCATGGTTTATATTTTTTATTTGGACAATCAGATGCTTTATACCTACTTCGATGACATTTAAACTTAAATTGTTTGTTGTACGATTTCATAAACTGCTGTTATATCTACGTAAACCTTCTCTATATGATTTGAATTTTCTCCGATTCTGTTCAGCTTACATTGACATTGCACATCTGAACATTTTGTGTCTTAGTAGCACAGCGTTGTAAAGTAATGCCAATTTGATGGTGTATTTTTATCTAAAATAGATCTTTTAATGTGTAGGGTAGGCACCAGTCAAAAATAAAACAAGTCGATGATTTCTGGCTACGTTTCGTTACCTATTGCGCCAACTTCAACAAGCCAATCTCAACCGTATACGGTAAATTTTTGCACACACAAGCAAGTAATTAACTTGAAGTAATACTAAAAGACATAGACATTCAAACACAAACATAACCCACACATAAGCTGAAGTGCAATAAGTGATAATTTTTTTGAGGAGTTCATGTCTTTATCTCGTAATAATGTCAATTTTAACTTGGAAATTATAGCACCCATAACTGACAGCTTTATTTATAAAAAATCTATCAATTCCTGTTATTACATTTTGTGAAATTTCCACTAGGGTCTAGACCCATAACTCGATAAGATCACACAGTTTCTAAATAAAATAGTAACAACTTTGATTTATTCGCTTAACAAAAACAATTTGCAAATAATGCAAACAAACATTAGAAACAAAATTAACACTATTAATTTGACAAATTAAAATATTAGTTATTAATTTTACTAATTAAAGTGTTATCATACATTCCACTACAGGACATATGAGATTGATCACTTAGCACAACGTTTCTGGAAACTGTCGATAGTTTTAAAACAAGTAATAGAGCTAAACATTAATGGCGACAAGAAATTGTTGGTGTTTGAATAAAAACTAATTAAATATACCAAATTTTTTCAGTTTAATTAAGTTTCGAAATTAATTAGTTTTTTCATTTTTTATGTAATTTGAGAAACAGTTCCTATAATAAGATGACGCAATCAAAATACGTTTCACTAATAGGTCTTCTAAACAAGTTAAAACTTCCAAAATGAATTGTTTTTAATAAACCGCTCTTAACTACAACTAGACGTTATTTATCCAAAAAACTTTTTTTGTAACTTCATATTGAACAAGTTTTTTTTAATAAAAAAGTTATTAAACGTATCCTGACAACTAATATAAAAGTATTGCTTAAGTATACACTTTATACTAAATAAAGCATTAAATTACATTAAATTTTAATGAACCGTAGTGCAAACTAATAACAAAGAAAATATTTTAATTAAAAATGTTTGAACTGAGGCGAGCAATTTGTTTTTTTTAATGGAAAGCAATTCCACTTATTTCCTATTTCAACACTGTTTTAAAATATCTTCAATCAGTATTATTCTGTTTTAATAAGGCTTTACAGTTTTATACAAAACGTAATTTTGTTTATTCTTTAGCGATAGAAATGTTTTTGAATGCAGAAACAGCTTTTTAATAAACTTTTATTTCATTACGCAACGCATAACCGTTAGTTTTTGTTTAGATTAATTACAGGACAAATCTTATTTACAATTTTTCACTTACATGAATAGACTTTCATAAAAAAAGATTTATCTATTGATTGACGTAAACATAATCCACTACAACTAGTATTTAAAATTAAAGGTACCGTTAAGATAACTCTCTAAAGAGTTTTTCTAAAACGTATTTTAGGGTTTGTATAGGTAATATTGCAGAATTATGTTACAGTTATAATATAATGTAGAACCTTTCACATTAGCACAAAAGGTTAAAATTAGAATTAGCTCGACAGTATTGTGCAACATTAATCAATCAACTTGGAAATTAAATGCGGTTTAAAAATCACGTCGCTTAAACATGTTTTTAAAGCAGATAAGCATCTACGGTAATAATCGATCGCTATTGTAACAGTAAATAGCATATCTGCTAAAATTGAAAAATTGATTTTTATTTTTATAAAACATGTTAGTGTTGTTATTCAAAATGAATACAAAGAATTGGTTCATGTTAGAACAGTTTTTTTTTCATGGATACATACCTACATCTATTCAAATAAGGAATAATATCGTTTTTTATAAAATAAAATACTGTACCATAAAAATATTTTTGTATGTTTTGTAATTAACTAATCTTACATATATATATATTTTGTTTAGTATTTAGATTATTACTTTGTTTTTTTGCGATTGGTTGAATCTGATGTAACGGAACTATTATTCTGTTGATTAATTGTTAAATATAACATTTGTTTTTTTTCAGTAAATTTCAGCTGTAGTATTTGTACTAATGCCAATGTCAAATGTTTTAAACTCAAAAAGTGAGCTTTAAATGTGACACCGCCAACGGAAGCAATAAAAAATGGTATGTTTTCATGAACGCAAAAAAAAGTGTTTTTTAAGTATATTAAAAATATTTTGGTTAAATTTTTTTTGTAAAACTAAATTTACTTTATTATTATAAAATTGCTTTACTAAAAGTAAAATTTTATTTGAACTCAATTACATTTTTGTCTGATTTTCAAATAGTGCACAATTTACAATTTTGGCAATTTATTTCTTTAAATACATGTGTATTTGTAAAACAAATATTTTATTAAAGAAGCTTGTAGTATATCAAGTAAAAATGAATAGGTGTCACCCTTTAAGAATATTAAAAAAAAACTTGAAAAAAAATTCTTTACATTGCCTGAGTAGTCTAATTATTGTGTTAATAGTATGTCAACATTCGCACATTTTTGTTTTATAAATTGTGCAGTCAGCGCCCATCTCTAACAGGTGCGCATCTCTAGCGAGTGCGCGGGGATTTTGAGTAGTAAGTTAGGTTAAGTGAGTACCACATGTTAAGCGTAATGTAACGTAGTTTCTTGTAATAATAAAAAGTAGAATCAAGTTGAAGGTGTTAATACGACATGGTGGCAGCGGTAAACAAGTAAATAGTATCACAGATTAAAATAAAACAAAGAGATGGAAGGTCAAGACCAACAGGAACAGCTTCCCGTTCAAGTGTTTTCAAACTTCACAAACGTGGCCCTGCCCGAGAAGTTCAATTTTACAGTTCCAGCTAACTGGCCTCAATGGAGGAAACGGTTTATGTCTGTTTCAGGAGCTCTAGCCAAATCAGAAACCAAAAAGATAGATATGTTATTATACATTATGGGGGAAAAAGAAGACGAAATTCTTCTACAATTTGAAATTGGGAACTTAACGTACAAAGGTGTTCTCGATCATGTCGATAAACACTTTATTCCACGACGAAACGTGATATTTGAAAGGTTTAAATTTAATTCAAGAGTCCAAAGAGCAAGCGAAAGTATCGATATCTTTATAACGTCGCTCCATGCATTGGCTAAGCACTGCAATTATAGGCAATTAAAAGAAGATTTAATAAGGGACCGTATCGTTGTAGGTATGGCAGACGCTAAGATAAGCGAACTTTTATAATTACAAGCTAAGTTAACATTGGATGATGCAATCACAGCAGCCAAGCAAGCTGAATTGCAGTCAGTTCAGAGTAACATTTTACGATCCGATAAATTTAATGATAAATTTAAAGTACATTCTGTACAAAAAAATTAAAGTTCTCAATCTTTTATTAATAAACCTCAGAGTAGTAATAAAAGAAATGTAACTCCTTCAAGCTCTGCTTGCGCTCAACGCCTTCAGGCAGAAAAGAAATGTGAATTTTGTGGGTTCCATCGCCATGACAGAGAACAATGCCCCGCAAGGGAATCTATTTGTTGCTCATGTAAAAATAAAGGTCATTGGGACAGGGTGTGTCGCTCTAAAGTCAAACTTAGTGTTCGTAGCTTACAAGTGGAACAAGGCGTAGAGACCCATGGACATTCTAATGAAAATACAAATCAATTTGTTGGTCAAATTTATGCAAATAAAGACAATTAATGGTTGGTAAATTTAACAATTAACGATGATTTAAGTTGGAATTTTTGGTAGACACTGGTGCTGATGTTATTTGTATGCCAATTAATTGCTTACCACAAGCATTAAGTAAAAATGTTGTTAAATGTGATGAAGTTATATCAGGGCCAGACTCTACTAGATTAGATTTAGTTGGCAAAATTGAATTAAAACTGTCTTACTGTAATAATTCTGTGTTTGTGCATGTACATGTAGTTAACAATCTAAAATTACCAATATCAGGTAGACGAGGTCCTACCATTCTTGGAATTCTTAAGCTTTATAATAACTCAACCGTTAACCAAATTGAAAATATGTTCTCGACAGCAGAATCTGTTGAATCAAAATATCCAGGTATCTTTGATGAAATTGGGGAATTCAAAATAAAAATGTCAATTAAAATCGATCAAAAAGCACAACCTTATATACAGTCTGTACCCCGAAGTGTTCCTTTGCCTCTAATGCAAAAATTAAGATTTGAGTTAGATCGGTTACTTAAACTACAAATAATAGAATCTATAGATACTCATACAGATTGGGTGGCTACAATTGTAGTGGTGCAAAAGGGGAATGGTGTACGTCTTTGCTGCGACTACACGAAATTAAATAAAAGCGTTTTTCGCTCACATTTCCCTTTCCCCAAAGTAGAGCTTACCTTATCCCAGCTAAGCGGCTCGAAGGTTTTTTCAAAACTGGATACGACCTCGGGATTTTACCAGATAAAGCTTGATGAATCTAGTCAGCTTCTGACTACATTCATTACTCCATTTGGGAGATTCTATTTTAAGAGACATCGTTTTGGAATATCGTGCGCTCTAGAGTATTTCGCGGTGCAATTTACAAAAATCCTTTTGGGACTAGAAGGGGTAGTTACCCACATGGATGATATCCTAATCCATGCTCCTTCTATAGGAAATCACGACAAAATATAGAATGAGGTACTGAAACGTATACATGAAGAAGGTATTACTTTAAACAAGGAGAAATGCATTTTTGGTTCCAACCAGGTTAAATACTTAGGGCACATTGTATCTGCCTCAGGAATTGCAATCGATTCCCAGCGGGTCGAAGCAATTGCAAAATATCCAATTCCCACTACTAAAGCTGAGTTGCAGCGTTTGCTGGGAATGATTAATTACACTGGGAAGTTTATTAATAATAAAGCCCAAATTTTAGAGCCATTGACATCCTTACTCAGAAAGATGCGGAGTTCTTTTGGGGTGCCTCTCAAGAACAATCTCTTAGAACGATCAAAAAAGCATTACAAAATACTCCTAATCTAGCATTTTTTGACCCAAATAAAACCATTATAGTCATTATAGTTCTGACGCCTCTTCATATGGATTGGGTAGCGTGCTCATGCAGATCGACGAGAATAATTCAAAGGAGATTGTTGCTTTTGCTTCTCGATTGTGAAGCCCCACAGAATCGCGATACGGTCAAATAGAAAGAGAGAGTTTAGGGTTGACATGGGCAGCCGAGAAATTTTCCGATTACATTACAGGTAGTCTCAAAGTGATCTTCGAAACAGATCACAGATACAGGTTCTACAAACTAAAAATTTAGATGACCTATCTCCAAGACTACAAAGGTTTAGGAGGCGGTTGATGAGATATAATTATGAAATAAGGTATACCCTAGGGAAAAATCTTATTATTCCAGACGCTCTGTCTAGAGGTCCAATCCAAAACTCTACTCCTGCTGAAGAAGAGTTAACTATGGAAGTTAATGCTCTCATAAATTCTGTTATAAAGAATCTTCCTGTAAAAGACTACTTCTTAGAAGAAATTATTTCCGAACAGAATAAAGACCCGGTATTATGTAAATTAAAAGAATATTCCCTCACGAGTTGGCCAGGAAAGTCAAAACTACCAATAGACTTATTACCTTACTACCAATATAGGTATGATATTAGTTTTTCAGAAAACTTAAGGGTAAGCGAATAGTTATTTCCAAAACCTTGCAGTTGAAATGCTTAGATTTTATACATTTGGGACATTTGGGTATTGTGAAATGTAGGGAACGGGCTAAAACTTCTATATGGAGGATCGGTATCTCAACACAAATCGAAAATGTAGTAAAAAATTGTCCTAGATGTATAGAGGAAAAGGTAAACATAAAAGAAGCCATTAAAAGAGAGGCAATTCCTAGCAGACCTTGTCAAAGAATTGCTATAGATTTATTGAAATACAATAGTTGGTATCTAATAATAGCAGATTATTATTCAAAATTTTTTGAGATCTATGAACTATCAAACTTAACTGAGCATTCGATAATTCTGAAGCTCAAGGAAACTTTTTCCAGGTATGGTATTCCTGAAATTGTAAGGTCGGACTTTTCGCAGTCAAACGGGTGTGTAGAAAGAGCAGTTCAGACAGCAAAAAATTTGTTGCAAAAGGGTGATGACATATGTTTGGCATTGTTAGCCTATAGATCAACTCCTCTTGATTCAGGATTCAGTCCAGCTGAACTTCTGATGGCAAAGAAATTAAGGACTCACCTGCCGCCGCTTTTACCTAGTAAGCTAAATTCGGTTGTTGATACTTCTTCCTTCCGAAGGAGGGAAAATATCTGTAAAAATAGACAGATAAGAAATTATAATAGTAGACATAAGGTTAAAGACTTGTCAGAACTTAAGATGGGTGATTCAGTATGGATTATCGATTTGCGACAGTACGGAGTTATTCATAGCAAATGTAATAAACCACGTTCATATTTAATTCAAACAAATCTAGGTCTTTATACACGAATCAGATGGCACTTAGTACTTGCGCCATATTTTTTGCAAAATAAACAATTTAGTGAAGTCCAGGCTGATGATTCTTACCTAAGTCAGGAAATAAGTAGTAACGTAGAGGAGGGTACTTCAATTAATGAAAGTGTTACAAATGATAACCGCGAGTGCAGACCTGTTGAAGAAAGTGAAATCATTGTTCAAAACGATAACACCAACAGTGAAATTCAATTTAATAATAAAAGTGGAAATTCTGTTCAAAACGAAGAAAATGTTGATAGGCCTAAACGAATGATTCGTAAGTCGGCTTATTTAACCGATTACGTATACAATTAGACATTTAAGCTTCCTTTTTCAAAAAGGGGGATGTGCCGTCAGCACTCATCTCTAACAAGGTAAGTAGTAAGTTAGGTTAAGTAAGTACCGCATGTTAAGCGTAATGTAACGTCGTTTCTTGTAATAATAAAGAGTAGAATCAATTTGAAGGTGTTAATACAACATAAATAAATGTAGTAGCATAGCGGTCTTAATACTTGTAAGGCTAGGCAAACTCCTGTAGTTACGTTAAGGCCCTTGCCTAAAATTACTAATTCTTGGTCCTGGTCCAAAAGTTTGTGTAGTTATTTAATTTAATTTTTGTTTGTTAAACGATAACTTTATGTAACTAGACAAACTATAAAATAAACAGCTACCGTAAAGCTTCAATTTGCTACCGTGTAGCGTATCCCGTATTCACCAGATCATTATCAAACACTCGCAAAATTACCTGTTTAACTGCCCTGAGTTCACCGCATTTATTTCTTTTCATCTTGTCACCGTCCCGGTGGTTTTTGGGGGCTGAGAGTTTTTATCCAAATATTTTTTTTTATTATTATGTTTTAATTACGGGTGTGTTTCGCATTTCCATTGTTCATTAAACTTTTTTGTATTTTCGAATTGCGTATTTCTTGGTAACATTTTAAAAGTTTCCATTGTATTTATTGACATTCATTTAAAATTATTTATTATCTGGTAATTGAATATCTTTTGGCGACGGATGTCTGTGTACGTGCCTTAAACCCATTAAATTTTTGAAACTTGAGATTTGGTTCATGTTAAAAATTATTTTACTTAGAATTATTCTTTGTTCAGATGTCTCTTTGTATATTTTAAGTTTAGATTAGAGTAAGATTTATGTTTCTGAACGCGTTTATTACTCTGTTCCCATGGACTTGCTGAGCTATCATTCTTGTTATATTTCATAATCAGAAGCAAGTGCTAATTTAGCTGTTGCATGGGAAGATTCGGATAAGAATTGTCACGTACCTAAATTATGTTAAGTTCTTTGTCTTAAAGTATGATGTAATTAATGTAAGGTTTTTGATTGGAGATTTTGTTTTTGAGAAGGGGCTATTTAAGCTTCATTCTTTCCAGAGGAAAGTTAAGTTCCTTTTTGGCCTTCGAAAAAAAAGGTCAATTAATATAATTTCGACTCCAATCAGAAATTTTGTATAATTAAAATTTGTAAAACAAAGAGTTGATTTAAGTTCGGTTCAAGAAGTCAAGTGTTTTATGCGGGTAATTAACACCGAGTTTTCGGCGACGCATTATAAATACAGGTGATGAACATTACGTTACTTAAACATTCTAATTCAAGTGGCAAATTAGAACCGCACTTGTGTGTGTTTAATTAAATAAAGGTGAACTACGAAAATTGGTTAAAATCAAACGATTGAGGCAAGAATAAGACCTTGAGGTGAAAAGTTCGGTAAACGAAGAATGTTAAAGTGTGGGTAATTGAACGAACAAGCGGAACATCTAAAGAATTGACGATTGTAATAATTAGTTCCGGGAAAGTTGCCGGTTGTTCTCCCATTTGAGAAAATAGTCGCTACTGCGGACTTTATAAAGTTTTCCCCGCTAATGGTACTGTATCGACGCGTTTTACCGATGCTGAACGCGTGTAACGTCTTTGACGGAGTTAAGTGAATCGATTCTGGCAATAAAGTGTTGAGTTTTTGTTTTAAACTAAGGATTAGTAGCTGTCGAACCGCAGGCATACCTGTAAGTACCTTTAACAACTTATCCCCTCTTCACCCGAAGAACTCGCCTCCAATTCGATCGTTAGAGGAACATCACGGACACCAGTTATTTTCGACGCGTACTTTTATTTGATTTTGTTTTTGGTTGATTTAAATTGTTGATTAAAGTCAAGACGGGCGAATCGATCAGAATAGAGTCTTAGAATTCAATTATGTCTTGATTATCAAACTATAGACCCCTCTGACTCGGTTCGCAGTCTTGATTTATTATTTTGTTTGATGTTTTGTTGTATGCATGCTTTAGTTGTGAATTAAGTTAAGGTAGTTCTCGAGTAACGGCATTTATCGTTTGCGGCGAGTCGTACGTACGACCAAGCGCTCTGCGGCTGATTCCCTGTGCGACTTTTAAATTTAAGATTAATTTGAATGATTTTATTAACCATTTTACTTGCTTTAAATTTTAATATACGAATTATTATCTCATATTTGACTTTCTCTGAATCGCCTGTTTTCATCTACGGAGTGTTCGAATTTCCGGTTTTGGCGAACATTTCACAGTGACTAAAAATTCGGTGGCGCCCTTAACAACTCTTCCTGATTTAAGTAAACTCGGCAAAAAGGTAAGTGAGAGACAAATAATTCGACCCGCCCCTTCTCGACTAAGTTAGCTGGCAAACCACCATCCCATTGTTACCTTCTCTAAACCATCGTTTTAGAGTGTAACAATCTACAATTCAACATTAACGACCTTGATTTTTCACTTGAATGGTCCTCTTATTCATTAATGGTCTGATCGACGTCTGCTCAATCAACAAATTGTAAATAACACTCCGCAGTTGCCTAGTTTCGTAATTTTTGCTGACGTAATTAATTCCTGGAGGATTAGTTAATTAAAAAACCAAAGACGTCGAGTTTAAAAGATTTGTTTATACTCGCCTGTTTGTATTCTGGTTCCCCATTGGTACCCGTTTCTATTAATTAACTTCCAGGCCGTTGGGATGTATTTGACACTTAGAAATTAAACGACAGTGATGCCATATTGTAACGTTGTTTTAGACTTGACAGACGACACTTGCCGCAATTGGCGATGATGTTAGGATTTGAACTTATAATAAAAGTAATATACAGGAACAACGAACCCTAACTTTTCCGTAAACAACGCTAGAATTTACTTTTTTATTTTTATTGAACTATATAAGTTAATCATTTTAATTTAAGGTTTTTTTCGTAATTATTTGAATTAGTATATGTATTTGTTTTCTTTTCTTATTATTTTACAATCTCCATTAAGCTATCTGAGGTAATTAACAGCACCGTGCGTAATTGGGTCCGACACCAATAATTAGTTAAATTTTTGAGTGTCGATACGATATCAAGATTAGATTGAATGTTTACATTTTTCGTAGTAGGACCTTTGATGTGACAAAAATATGTATCACAAAGTGGTCCTAACGGAAGAAACAATAATACAAAGAACAACTTACTACTTCATCTGAGCAAAAAAAGCAACAAAATTGTGTTTGACGCCATTGATTTAATGACATTGTCAATGAACAACAAAAAGAAAAGTAATTTTTAGATTATGTTTTTTAGTTTAAAAGTGTAGTTTGGAAAATAAGAAAAATGTCTGTTTTGACAACCTAGAATTGTTAAATCCTGGGAAAAATCTTAGTCTATGATGAAAATAAAATTATTAAGTATTTAGAAAGGTGGTTAAAAATGTGAAAACTGCCGTATAAACCAAACGAAATGCTTTACTCTTTCAATTCTTCTCCTAAACGGTTTGACCAATTTTGATGATCTTTTTTTGTAATTATGAGGTCACTTAGATGAGTTTTAACTACAGTTGAACCCGGTAGATGACACTGTTATCGAGATCTAGAAATTTATCTGAGTATATTTTAAATTTTGTGCTAATCTGAAAAGTGCATTTTTTGAATTTCGATTTCTACACAAGTTGATTCGGCGTCATTTCATTTACCTTATTAAATAAAACATTCTCAACATTTATTTGTGCGATTTTGATAATGCGGTTTGTGGAATTTACTTTCTTTTGTCTTGCGTTTGAAGGTAAACCGGCATCAAAAATTGTTATTGGAGATTCAAATCAGAAGCACACGATATATGTCAGCTCAATGAGTTATTATTCATGCCGACTGATGGATGATTTGACACAATCTCGATTGTTGGCAGCTGTTTTATTAGAGTATTGTAAACATATATGCAAAGCTAAAGAACAAGCAATAACATAACATTCGCTTTTATAAAGCGAAGCTGCGTTTGGAAGAGAATATTCAGTTGAGCAATGCTATTATCAGTACCATAAAATTTAAAGATCAACAAAATTGGAAATGCGTTTATACTATCATCCACATATATTGACAGTCCACGTCATATGCATGAGTACATACAAGATGATGTGACCTCTGTGCTCGTTTATGGACGGCCTGATTTATTTATAACGTTTACATGTAATTCCAAATGTGAAGGAATACAAACATTGTTATTGTATGGTCTATTGTTAATACATTACAAAGACGTGTGCTTAAAAAAAATTAAAATTATTGATACATTACATTGTGCGGCAAAAACAAAGTTTGCCACATGCATACATTTTATTGTGCTTAGTCAACAAAATAAGATCAGAAAAAATGGATAACATTAATTCAGCAGAAATTAAAGATAGTTCAATAAATAAAAAATTGTTCGATATTGTTACCACAAACATAATCCATTGTCCATGCGATGATTTAATTACGAAACGCCGGCGCCGTGTATGGACAATGGAAAATGTACTAAGCGTTTGCTTTTTTCAAAACAGTGTATTAACAACACTATTCCGAACATCGACAGTTATCTATTGTATTGTAGTAGGAAGACAGACAAAAGAGGTCGTTCATTTACAATGCCAATGTCATACAGTGGCAATCAGACTAACATTGACAATCACTAGACATTATTTCCAGTCAAAGTGCAAATAAAAACGAAGTAGCACGTTACTAAATGAGCAGATACATCAGTTATACCGTGTTATACATATTCATCAAAAATGATCCGGTATGGCTATTATACTCAAAAAATAACAAATTTTGGAATCTGTGGCGAAATGTACATACATTGCAACTGATTATAAATATGCGCGTACAGTTGCAAAACGATTCATCAGCAGATACATTCTCCAAAATATTGCTGATTATTAGTGATGGTGAAATTCGTTTACATGAAAGTATTCGTAAACCTTTTTTTAGATTTGGGTGGTTTTAACTCGTTTGTCGCTTTAATCCTTTTTTCGTCTAGTTGCGTGTCATCCTTAGTAAATATGTGTCTCATATATTTACCTTAGTTTTTTTTAATTGAAACTTACCTTTGTTAAATTTTACTCCTTTTTCTCTTGTCCTTTTTATAACTTTACTCAACACTTTATTATGCTCCTCTTACATATTTGTCACAATTTGCAAGTCGTCAAAATATATAATAATGTTTTTTAAATCAACAAAATTGTTTACAATACGTTGCTGAAAATACTTTGGAGTTACTTTAAACCAGATTGTTACAAGCTTTAGGTATTTTACGAACCTGCACGGCCAACTCACAATAGTCGGTGAGAGGGTAGGGTTCCTAAATAATATTGGAAAGATAATTAAGGGCGCCAGAGCCTATCCCAAAGTAACTTCTGTCCGCTCACAACAGAATGGTATCACTTGTAACAAGATGTTAGGTTCGTAATGCTGAAAGAAACGAAAAAAAGAAACTACGTCGTTAACAACAATTGTACTTTAATTACTCTATCAAGATAAATCTATTAACAGTTAAATAGCCAAATATAAGCCGGTACTGGAGAGAATATAGACAAGAGAATAGCAGCAGGATCGGCAACTTACACTACACGTCAAACAAAAGTGTAGCCACCAAAACATATATAAAACTTTATCAATAAGTAACATTAATAATAATAATTTACTGTGGATATAAGCAGCAAGCGATAAGTCATTTACTTAAGCTAATTTAGTAACAATAACAAGCAACAAATCAAATCGAACGTACGATTAGCAAATATAATAAGTCGTGAGTTTACACCGTAGCGACAACGTATAAATAGTAACAATTGACTTACGAAATTTCAGGGCGACTTTCAGAAAAACGTTTTTCCTACTGGCTTCCTGCAATTAAACTTCCTGAAAAATAATCGTGTCTACCTGGCGAAACACAAACTACAAATAAAAGACACATTTAAGAGACAGTAATCGAACCGACACTTATCGTATGCTGTTACGTTAATTTTCTGTCTATGGTGGTGTTAAGTTATTGCCTCCGAATAGAATTCAATCGTATCCAGTAATTATGATCTTCCGAGCAAGGTGATAGTCATCAAGGTTAAGTTATGGCCTCCGAATAGAATTCAATCGTATCGTATTAGGATCTTCCGAACAGGTGACATTCAATAACGTAATTAATTGCCTCCGAATCGAAACTGGTATCGCAGCGTTCTTAGTTCTACAGCTTCCGATTATAATTTTCCCTTGAAGATTTTAGCTGACGATAAGAACACCCATAGTTAAGAGGTAGCACATGGCGCTAACCAAAAAGACATAAACATTACCTTTAATCAAAGAAAGAACAAAATTACTCACTCTGCGTGGATGAAATCAATTTAATTCAGAAGACTTCTATTTTCCATCGTGTCCCAACACGTGGATGATTTTTGAAAAACGATATTCAATTCACGCAGACATAGGTACTCACATGCACGATGTCAAAGTGAAAAATGCCGGTCTGTCACCGGATGTCGTCTGCTCAATACAAAGTGACCAACGAACCCGATAGATGGCGTCAAGAAATATAAAAGTAATTTTAATTAAACTGATATACAAGGTAATGCATTATTTAAATTTATGCACGTAACAAGATGACAATCTACAAAATCTATAGCATCCAAATGACGTTGGAAAAGTTGTAGGTTTGCTCGATTTATTAGACAATCTAACTTGATAAAATCTGTTTTTAAATTCCAACACAATAAAATAAGCTCTAAACTTGGAGTTTAAAAAAGTTTCATTGCACTTATTTAACGCTGTGCTGTTTTAAAAATTGTTTTACGGATATCAATAAATTCTACTAAACCTTCAAATATATATTTATATTTATTAACAATTTTTTTCTTACTTACTATATGTATATTTAAAAGTATTGTGGTCGACGCCATCTCATGGTTAACGAGCCCACGTATAAAATTCAACCAGTTGGTGCTATACAGATTGCCGTATGTTCGTAGTTGGATTTAATAACCGCGAAATTCAAAAATTGTATAAAAAACACGATTTTAGTCCACCAACAAATATATAGTATAAGTAACTAACCATAATACTTTTATAAGTATCTACAACGAAACAGTGATAAAAGCCATAGAAATATGTCAGTACAATTGTGGAAAAACATCAGAGAGCATTTCCCAGTGCTGATGATCTTTAAAAGGGTAAAACGGGTGTACAATGGTTCTCTCTAGTGGGAATTTTTGCAATTGTACTGATATAGTTACTTAAACAATATATTTGTTGGTGGATTAAAATCGTGCCTTTTTCGACACAATTTTTAAATTGTGCGGTTATTAAATCTAACTACTAACTTACGACGATCTCTACACCAATTGGTTATATTTATATTGTGAACTCTCTTTATGTGGTTTAGCTCACAACAAGTAGGTAAACTTATTATTGGTTTCACTATTATGTCAACTATTAAAAATTTTATATCTACTATCACTAACTTTACAATGCAATTTTACCTTGCCTTCAGGTTTTAGTTTTGTTACGCCATAGGCTTTCAGTATTGAGCTTGTTTTTACTAGTGAACTTCTAAAACAATTTTTTATACACTGTTTTCAGAATGAAGTTTACTTCTGAGCCTGAATCTATTTTAAATTCAACTTTTTTACCTGTAAACTCTAATATTTCTATCCAGACCAGTGGTTCCCAAAGTGGTCTCTACAAACCCCCAGGGGCCTCCGAGATCATTCAGGGATACTAAAATTGTTTTGGGGGTCCCTGAACAACGCCAAAGTCAGGGGTTTCGTTCAAGGTTTAATATAAAATTAAACAATTGTGACATTGTTATTAATATATATCAATTTTTACGTTTAAATAAAATACAAATATAGACAGGGGCCTAAAATACAAGTAATAACAAGCATCGCGGTGAATCAGCCTAATCTATACAGGTTTATACAGGAACACAATAGAGCCGATACCTACACCAACTAGTATTTAACATGAATTGTAAAAGAGTCGTGCATCTAATCAACAATTTAGTTCTATGTTATGCGTAATGTGAAGTGCATGCAACAATTTTTTTCTAGTCTTGGACAAAAGGAAGTATAATTTCTTGTCCTGTTTTTTGTTACGTAGGTATATTTATTGTTCAAACTTTTAACCTTCAACTGCATGGTGTTCCACCGCATTACGCTGTCAAATTAGACAGTGTCTAGATGAACAAAGTGAGGCAAAAAGTTGAATTTCGACTATTTTTCTGTTTAGAAGAAAACATTTTGAACAGTTTTTGTAATTAATTTTCCTAACAAAATTTTACAAACAGTGTATTTTTAGTACGTGCAGCATCTCCCAAAACTTCATTATTTGCAATATATTTTCAAGTTGGCGAAAACTCTTTTTATATGATGTTTAGCTGACTTAATCCCTGCTTCCCACAAACTACCAAAGTGCGGACTGCATGGTGGAATAAAGTGTCACTCCGTACCTTCACTAGCAAGAGCGTCAGTGATAGAATCAAAAGTGTCTTGCGCCGGCGGTTTGACACGACGATGTGCTACACCCGATCTTTGAAAAGTGTCTTAGCTCATCTAAAAGGCCACAAATAAATGAATACAATAACACAAAATATATACGCAATAGAAGTAAGCTTGGTTCACAAGTTGATTACCTAAGTCGGTAGCGTTTCTTTGTTAGATTTTCGTTTGCTTTCTTACCTTTTCAGAGTTTAGACTTGTTTTACAAGTGGATAACCTAACTTTTGAGAAGTTTTTAATTAGATTTCGGTTGCTTGTTTGAGTTTTGCGATTTATCTCACGCCCTGATGAACTCCCTTACGAATGTGTGCAAAACGTTGGCAACTTTGGTTACAACAACAATGACACGGTCCAAACCCGGAAAACATTCTAATGTTAGTATAGATTCCGGCCGTGGAAGCTTTCGCTATTATGAATTATCTTCAAACATGCTTGTATTAATCAATTAAAAAAAATATTAATTGTTAAGTTATTTAACAATAAGGTAACTTAAGTGAATACTTACTTAAATTTAAATTAAGAATAGTAATACATACTTGTATCTAATGGCCATTCTCTAAACCAAGAACGTTGAGTAAATTAGAATTAGGATTTTCTTTATAATAATATAATATTAACATTAATTACCCGCGCATGACGTTTGAAAATCCGAAAAAAATGTTAAAATTTGATTTATTTTATCAGAGTTTATTGTATAAACTACAAGGCGTAAAATAATATAGCATTATAATAAACAGAGATACACGTAATACAAATAATAATCAAACCAAAATATTAGAATAATCGTGCCTATAGTGCAGGGGGAGGAGTGGGAAAAGAGGGCGTAACCTGTCGATCACGCGTCATTGTCTCAGTACGCCTAATTAGTTCCGGGAGAAAGGTCGCACGCATTTATCTATTTTTTTCGCTATTTTAATAAGATTTTGTTAGTTTTGTGACGTTGTGCATCATGGAGATTTCAAATAATACCCGAAAATCCACAAGTTGTCCCATTTTTGGAGCTCCGGAAGAAATTAACGAAAATCAATTACCCACTTACAAACAAGTTATGAAATATTACAATTTAGTAAGACATCAGCTTAAACTTGAGAACAATTCAAAAAAAGAGCCATCCATTAATGAGATATCTGAAAAAGTGTCATCTAAAGTTGAATATTTGTGGAGAAAAGCGTCTATTCCTACTGTATCTCATAATCGTGTGATGCAATTGATTAAAAGTTACCACGCGAAGTGTAAAAATTTATTAAAATCTTTGAAACGTTTGTCAGAAGAAAAGATTCAAGATTTTCATAGAAATTCCGAAAGACTGTTTGATTTAAGTTCATGTAAGTGTAAAGATTTAGAGTTATGCAAATGTTCCAAAGACCAAAAGATTCCTAAGGAAGAACGAGCTTTTTTAATAGATCAGAGAACAGAGAGAAAAATGATAATGGGAACTGTTGATTTATTGACAAGTAAAAGGAAAACAAAACTGAGTGATAGAAAAATTAAGCTTAAATCCTATTACGATTCTAGCGTTTGTGAACCGGGCCCTTCTCATGAAAATCCTAATACCTCTATAACGTCTGAAAGTAGCGATGAAGAACAAACTTTGCCCTCACCCTCAAGTTCATCAAAACCAGCATCAAAAAAACGTAAAATAGCATCTCTTAAGAATTTGTCAACTATCTGTGACCGATACGGGATATCCGACAGAGCAGCTGCTGCTATCGCTTCTGCTGTTTTGCAAGATGTGAAAATCAACAACGAAGTAATCGTAATCGATAAGTCGAAATTGCGACGAGCGAAACAAAAATTACGGAAAGAAACCTTATCTCACGGCCAACTAGATATTATTCCTGCCTTATTTTTTGATGGACGAAAAGACAAGACCCTGAAAATTGTTATGAAAGGGGGAAAAATACCGCTCAACATCCGTGGAAGAACATATTTCAATAATTAAAGAACCGGGATCAGTTTATGTCGGATATGCCGTCCCAAGCCATGGAACTGCAAAAGGGCTGGAGTCTGCTATCTTTCAAACAGTAACAGGTCAACTGAATAAGAATATGTCTCTAGAGGATACTCTTGCCATATGTTGTGATGGGACGGTAACCAATACGGGCAAATACGGCGGAGTCATACGGCTCTTAGAAAAGCGTTTACACCGACCACTTCAATGGATCATATGCCTTTTGCACTTAAATGAACTGCCCTTAAGACATTTATTTGCAAAACTTGATGGCACCACAACAGGACCTAATACTTATTCAGGTGCTATCGGAAAGTTATTAGATGATTGCGAGAAGCGCTCTGTTGTCGTCTTTGAAAAGATAGAAGGTATGTTACCAAACATTTCAAATGTAAAAGACCTCAGTTCTGATCAGCGTTACCTTTATGATATCACATCTGCCGTCATAAGTGGTAAGTGCTCTTCTGATTTGTCTAATCGCTCTCCGGGAAAAATGTCACATGCTAGGTGGCTAACAAAGGCCAACAGGATTTTGCGCTTATATGTGTCTACCGAGATACCCACAAACGAACTGAAACAACTCGCTACTTTTGCAGTTAAAGTATATGCTCCTATTTGGTTCGAAATCAAATTAAATCCGACATGTAAAGATGGAGCAAGGCACTTTTGGAAGTTGGTATATAATTGTCGATATCTTCCGCAAGATTAAAGAGTGTTGTTGATCCTGTAATAAAGCGAAATGCTTTTTTTGCACACCCAGAGAATTTGCTGTTGTCTATGTTATCTGACGAACAAAAACATGTGAGAGAACTTGCCGCTAGACGCATTTTGAAGGCAAGGAAATCATCTGAATCCCTTCAGCTTCGAGTCTTTGAAGTGCCTAAGATAAATTCAAACGCTTCGTCTTACATCGATTTGATAGACTGGCAGCAATCTTACTCGCAACCACCTATATTGACCAATGTTCCGGATAAGACTCTTCATTCCCTAGTTGAGTCAGGTGGTGATGATGAAGTCCTTTTTCTGCGGCTACCATGTCATACTCAAGCTGTGGAGCGGGCTGTAAAAACAGTAACAGAGGCATCTATGCAGCTATGCCACAAAACAGCAAGAGAAGCTTTAATTAAGAATAAAATTATTTCACGAACGCTTATGCCTAAGTTCGAAAGTAAAAAAGATTTTAAGGTGATTTGAAGATATTTTATTTTTATTTTGTCTTATTATTTGTTTATTTTTCTTTCTTAATAAAAAAAAAATAGTCCAAAAGCACTTTATTTTATTAGTTTACGTAGTTGTTTTTCCTATGAGCCACGAGAAATGGATTTTCAAATAATTCTCAAAAAAAACAAAAAATCAGTTTTTCAAACTCAATGCGCGGGTAGAAGGGGTTAAACTAACAATTTTTTTTTCGTTATTTTTTCATAAAAGCATGTGGGTCACGTTTTTTTTACTATTACAAAACATATTAGACAATTTTATTTTTTTACATACAAAAGCGACCCACCCTAGTAACCATACCAGTTATACGTCTATGAACTCCACAGGACAATCCATAAAAGTTATATATCACTTCTTAAACTCGAAACACCGTAAATAGATAAATAGATACTTTTTAAATTTTATATTTATAGTTAGATTTTTTTTCACTAAAAATTATCTAATATAAAATAATATATAAACTATTCCAAGTTTATATAGATTATGATATGAAATAATCTAGATAGTAATAACGATGGATGGAGTTTATTTAAACAAATACTACAGAAATGCGAGAAATTACTGAAAAAATTGCATAAATGTTGTAATTTACAAAACCGAAATTTTAGAGCACACCACTAGATTTATAGTATATGTAATTTAGATAATATAAATAAAAAAATTATATATTATGCAAATCCATATAACAAATATTTTTTAATATTATCTATACACTTATAAATAGATAAAAAGTATAATTCTAGATTAATTTATCTATATTTACTTATACAGATAATTTACAACACAATCTACACTATCAATTTGTAATTATAATGTACAGCTCAACGAAATGTACCTGGCCGGTGACCTTTAGATGCACAGTAAAGTATTTTGAATAAGGGTAGGGACTGCAGTTGTTTAGAGTGTTAATATCGTTAGTAAAGTCCTAAGAAAATTGATTACACTTTGTTCTATATTGTTAGTTTATTATTATTATTGCGCGCATCTTAACGGCCAAGCCTATTTCGTTGAGTGATAAATACGTGTATATGTACAAGTACACACTATATTAATATATATGTTCCCCAATAAAATAAATTATTCATTTTGTTAATAATTAATAACCGTGCAACGTTTATTCATTGTTTTGATCATATTTTCTCTGTTTTTTTTTTGCTTAACGGTGCTTATTGTTATTATTAACTAGGTTTTTGTTATTAATTTAGTTGTTATTATTACATCTGGGTTATTGTTTTGAAATTATTTTTGGTTATGAATTTCATTTACCGGAAAAATGTTCCAGAGATAAGTGATTTTCAATACGAAACGTATTTAAAATTTATGGAAAACACTTCCATTGCGTTTCGAGAAAGTATGTCATACCAAGGTTCATATATTCCAAAGAAATGGAAAGAACTGGCACAAACATTGAATAGTTGTGACGTGGGTCCTAATCTGACAGCTTCTGAGTGGTACAACGTATGTAAATATTATACATAACTTTCTGTATAACAAAAATAACTATTTTTAGCATCTTTCTGATTGGAGAGGTTTTTCTCGCCGAAGGACAAAGAATTTAATACGCAATCGAAAGAAATTTGAAGGTGATATCGGTCAAGAAGAAACAACTTCTACGTTGGAAGAAAGGGATTTGGCAGTACGGGGTCATATGGCAGTCACTGAAACACCAAACGTCTCAGTTGTAGGTGGGCTTCAATGTCAGCCAATTGAAATTAAAGATATCGACCTACCAATTAATCACCATAACGATTCAGAAATTCTTGAAACCGTTCCAGTATCAACGGCTAAACCTGAAGTAGTTGACAGTTTTAGTAATACAGTGTTAAATACGAACTGTGTAACTCCACCATCTACCAGCGAAGAGTTACGTAAGAAAGGAAAAATAATTGAAAATGGTAGTCAAACTGTAAGAAATACTGGACCAGAGTTATTAGAGAGATATCAAAATAACGTGACGCCTCGCAAAAAAACTGCTCCACTCGAAAAGAATAAAATAATTTTGGAAAAAGTTAGATTACAGTTTGAAATTGCTAAATTCAAATTTGAAAATCCTGGTTTTGACTTTGATGAAAGTGAATTGTCCCAAATTATTATTGAATTTACTTAAATACATTTTTGTTTCATAAACATACATTCATATGCATTCAACCCTCGCGTCCTTTTAGGATACAATTCGTTCTTTTTATACAATTTTGGGTGACGTTAACAAATTATTAATTTGCTTCTGCATATCTATTGTCACCTATAAAACATCTTTTTTAAACATTCTGGTATCTTGATATAAGAATTCTACCTTATAGACGCGAACTAATATCACCATTTTCATATAGGATTCTGAAATGGTTCCTGATATCTGATGTCCTCTAATTGCTGAACAGGTCCAGGATATCTTATATCACGTGTCAGAACACTGCAATTCTAAAGTCTAAAAACAAAATATATTTTAGAGTTTTCTTTTATTCTTAGATACATTTATTGTAATGGTTAAAGTATTTTTTTTATTAGCGTAACATTTATGCTGAGATAGCTTTTACGGTTTATATAAAAGTAAAGAGGATGTTCATAATTGATTATTTTATACTAGAAACTGTAACAAACACATGTACTTTTTTTCTATTTTTATAAGTTTTTAACTACCCTTGTTTAGTTTTTTCTATTTCATTATCCGTTGGAAATTGTATCCATTTAGGGACTAAACATCTTGTAGTTAAACGACACACAACAGATATGGCTCGACTAATAACTGACTGGCTTAAAGCAGCAAGGCGTTCCAAAAGTCTCTGTATTCGGGTTTCTGATGAGGCAACCCTTTGGTAAATAAGTAGTAGATGGACCGTTGTTGATCTTAAATTCTCAAAAATCTTTATACTGTAGGTCGCTGTTTTCAAAGTTCATCTAAGCGCCAAAATTACCTTTTAAATACCTCGACAATCCCACTGGACATGCGTAAGTCTTGATCAACATAGTGTGCAAAGGGAGTACTTCTTCGGGACGTCAAACAAATCTTGTTGTATTTCTGTGGTCACTTTAAACCTTGTTTTCGCGGTTCCATTATAGGTGGACATGAATCACTTGAAGTCTTCCACATCATTCTTATATGTCAGTCTGTTGACCATTCTCGTGTCTTCATCGTCGTCCCTGTTGTTGCCGGCGTAGAGGGCCAATCGATTGATGTGTACTACCTATGGTTTACTTTGTTGTAACTTTCTGATGAGGTTTGCCTTTGTAACTTTGGTGACAACTCTCGTTGTCGTTGTGGGATGTACAACTAAACCACGTCACTTGGTAGGAACTCTTCTTCTCTGGCCCTTTTCGGACGTTATCGTGGATGATCTACATTCTCTTCATGAGTTTGATGACGTAGTCATTCCGTACAAATTCATCTCCGGGCTTGCATCCAAACTAAAGATTGCACGGTAACCTTGTCTTACGTCCAAACATCAGATAAACAGAAGTGTGTCCGGTAGTCTTGTAAACGGATGATGGATACGCTATTAGAAACAAATGTAAATATTGGTTCCAGTTGTTGTTCAGAAACCATTTTGGCGAGATTCTTCCCCATCGTTCAATTATTCATCCGTTTTACCATGCCATCTGATCAGGGATGTAATTCTGGTCTTCTTGATTAACAGAATTTGACAGACGCTCTAGAACAAAACAGATTCAAAGTTACGCCCTTGCTCTGAATGAAGCCCCAACGGAATCCCAAAGCGACAAAAATTTTTTTACCAACACATCCGCATCAGTTGTAGCTTTTTGATTTGGTATCGCGTACGCTTTCGTCCATTTGGTGAAATAATAATCGATGGCCTAAAATGTATTTTGTTCAGTTTTTGAGAATGGGCCTGCGATGTCAATTGCTAGTCTTTCAAATAGACTTTCTTCATTGTACTGTCTCATAAGAGCCTTGCGCTTTCCAATTGGCCCGTTTTCAGACGCGCATATATTACATTTGCGGCACCACTCCTTTGCATCTTCTTTGTAGTTTACCTAATAGACCCTTTCTCTGACCTTTTAAAGCGTATTTTTTACACTAAATGTTCTGTCATGCAATTGCTGCAATACACCACACCATTAGCTGCAATTTTGTCTTGGTGCCATCGTCGCTCTCCAGGGATCGCTTTAAAAGACCATTTTCCAATTTTAAGAAGTTTCACTATTCCCAATATGCTTTCATCGTTATACTTTGCACGCTGCTTTCTTCCCAAGTTGGTTTTTGTCCATTTGTTTTGTAATTTATCATCAACTGTATCACTCTCTTGTTCTAGAAGTAGTTAAGCAGGTTGCTAATTATCGTCAATGAACGTTGTTTTGCCAAAAATGTTAGTTTTTTTTTCTAGTCGAGAATAATTACGACAGTTAACCGGGCATGGTCGTCTAGATAGGACGTCTGCGTTTCGATGACTAATTCCAGCACGCTGTTTTGCATCAAAATCGTACTCCTGCAACCGTTCAATCCATCTCGTAACTTGTTTTTCCGGGTTTCTAAACTGAAGAAGTCATTTCAGAGCAGCATGGTCAGTGCGCAGAAAAAATTTCCGTCCATATAAGTATTTGTAGAAGTGTTCAGCAGACTCGACAACAGCTAACTGTTCTCTTCTAATTATACAATAATTCCTCTCACGCTTCGACAGGAATTTATTGTAGTATCAGATCATCCTTTCTTCTACATTTTTCATTGAAGAAAGTACACTTCTTATTGCAAGGTTGCTAGCATCAGTGTCTAATACAACCTTGCCTTTCGCTCGAGTATAGCTCAATATCGGTGCCGTAACTAAAGCTTGCTTTAATTTTTGAAAGACTTCTTTATAAGGTCCATTTCCAAGATCATTTCTTTAGTTATGTCAGCTACCAGTATCTGATGACTAATTGATTTATTACTAATACAAATAGTCGCTAACATATTTTTATCAATTGGCACTGTTTCGTCAGCTGTTGTCTTTAGTTGTATCGTGATTGGTGTTATTCTTCCATATTCTCAAACTACATCTGGGCGCACTATTGTTCTCGTCGCTCTTGTGTCAACCGATAGTTCAACTCCTCGTCCATTGATGGTGCCATCAACATAGATGCTGTTCAGAAAAATAGTCGGTGATACAGCATGGATGGTGATTTCCAGGGCATAGTTGTTAGAGGTCGATTTTTCCCCGTTACCTTCACTAGTCTTTTGATGCCTCTTGTGTTCTTGGTTTGGGACACCGGCGCCAAATGTGACCCGGTTAATCGCAGTTCCAACATCTAGGGCCTTGACGTACACAACTTGTTTGGTACGGTAACACTCGACGAAGTAGCTCTTCAATGATTTTTTGCTTTTTTTTTGATCCTCTACTATATTACAAACACGGTGTCTAACTTGATGAGACGCCTCTTTTGCTGCTTCAAACTTTAATGCATGTGCGTAGTCGTATCGCTGTCCCTTAAACCATTGGCAAAAGCTTGTACTGCCAGTTGTTCCAGAAAACCACATAGGGCTGTAGGGTAAACTAGTCTCTCCAAACGCGCAATATTCGCTTTAAACTTTTGAAGCTTTTTGTCAGCTTTTGACAACGCTTGTTGAAGATGGGCGTTGCTGGCAATTAGGAATGGTCTGTAAAATGTTTATCGCTTTTCCCCTGAGAGCAACATTCAACAAAGTGGCTTTCTCTTGGTTGTGCTATCCATTGGCCATTGCAGCATCTTCAGGTGGTTTGTAGTCGTTGACCACGGTGTCTTGCCATTAAACGTTGACGGTGCGATCCGTATCCTTGATGTTATTTTACGTTCATTTTTGGGTATTACGAGTGTTCTTTAAGTCACATCTCTTTTGCCTTGTAATATTTCTTTCATTAGTTTAAATCTTTCTTTTATTTTTCTTGCATCTTTTTCTAGCCTACTGGAATTTGCAATAACTTTTTTTCCATAATCATCGAAGTTTCCATCAAATTCTCTTCCATTACTCTAGATGTTTCTACTAGTTTCTCTTTAACTGTTATCTCACCAGTGTAACGTGAATTTAAAATGTTCATTAGAAACTAAAGGCTAACAACAGTTAACAAATAATTAAACGAAATAAAACTTGTAATTTTGTGTTTTGTTATACAATCACATAGTCAATGATGGATTTTTGCCCCGTCGGTTTCCTACGTTATTTGTGAATTAATTTATATGTGTAAAACTCTATTGTTTTTCTTAGATCCTTGTATTTGCTTAAGTCTATTAAGCGATTACCGTTGTCGTTTACTATTAGTTCACTCTGCATTTCTTGTTTTTATCCCGGCTCTCGCATTAAAATTTTCCAGCAAAATTTTATCTCGTGTTACCTACAGGATCATCCTGTCAGGGGACATAGATGCCAAATAAGCTTACCTTTTACTTCAAAATATTTCTTCACTACGTTTTCATTCTACTTTTTTTCTATTAGTAGCGACAGTCGTCTGGTAGCACTACTTTTCTTGGGTATTCCGCTCTATAAATGAATCTAATTTCCACAAACCTTTCTTTTTCGTTTGGTTTGGTTTGGTTTTTGCAGCCTTTGCCGGCTTCATTTAGATTCGTTCACATATCCGAGACTATTCCTAGCATTTTTAGCAGGTTTTCTTTTTACGTAGAACAGGGAGCTTACCGTTACAAATCTCCATTTTCATCCGGGCTTGGGACCGGCAACAGCATCCTAGGCTACCCAAGTTTTTAAATATTACCTTTGATAAAATAAAATTACAAAAATTTGCTTTTCTAAATTGTCGTTATTAAGATAATGGAACGTGTTTTATCGTACAAAAGTATCACACCCAATATCCCAAAAATAAAAATTGTTTATCCCAAACAATGTAATTTTAAGCGTCGGCAGCATTTCTCTAAATTTCATTATTTGCTAATTGTTGCAAAACTGTCAAATGTAATGTCACTTTTTTTTGTATTTCTGAAGAGCATTTTAAAGGTATATAAATGGAAGGTTGCAATTTACATTTTTGATTTTCTGGTAGCTGAAGGTAAAAGGGTTGGTGGGGGTAAAAGCAATGGCGGGGGTGAACGGGTTGGTGCGGTGAAAGGGTTAGTGAGAGTGAAAGAGTATGTAGGGGTGTTTTCACTGATCGTGTCTATTTTATCTTCCCTCCGTATTGTCGAAACGGGTTTTTGTAAGTTTTTACATTGTTTTATGGTCTAAATATATTCCCAAACCAAAGTGACACACGCTGTAATTCTTATAATTAAATTACAAAAAAAACTGGTGTGGTCACCACACAACTTTCCTATAAGGAATGATGAGGGAACGTTTGCATATTTTTATGTTGTCATAAAATCACTTTGAAGTGATATGTACATGTTTGCATTGGCTTCCTAGCATGCTATAATTTTTTTGAAATTTTTTTCCTCGATTTCATTAAGATATAACCAAAATATGGCAAATTGAACTTATTTTATCATATTAGTCACCCCTATATTTGTGCGCCTCGATATTGTTTTACCCTTTAGGAAATCAGTAAAAATTATTATTTTTAACGTATTTTGCTTTCCCTTGACGATATGGATTTTGTTCTGAGAAAGGCGCAGGCAGAATTCTAGCCTAGATTATATTTGGAAATCATTTTATATTATAAATAAAATATCTAATAAACTGTTAATGTTAAAATTTTTTTTATTTGAATAATAAATTTTTAGGAAAAATTATCTCTATAAGAAACTGTAAATATAATTCGAATAAGTTATATACGTACAGAATTATATAAGGAAAACTTTTAAAAATGGCGGATACACCTATTTTCGGTTTTGTTATAAGACCTATTTTTTGATAGACCAGGAAATATGAAAATCATATATTTTTTAGATTAGAGATTAGAAATTAAATATATTTTTCTGATTCAGGAGACCTTGAAACGTAAAATTATGCAAAAAAAATCGATCGCATTCAAATTAGAATTAATTTTGATATGTATTTGTTAGTTTTATATCTTATATATAATATTAAAGAAAACAATTTCTTATATTAAATTTATTTAAACTTTTCTTTGTAGATCGGCGTTATGTTTTAGTAAACATTAAATACTGATAGTATATATTTGAAGAAAAGTTTGTTGCTTATTTTGTACTTTTTTAGTTGTAAAGGATTTGTTTTTTAACAATTTTTATAAACCACAGGGTCACGTGGTTTGCAAATAATTTCGATCTCATTGTATAACACAACTGAGGACGTATATAAATATAATTTTTGTCATCAATCAGCAAATACTTTTATTTTGAGAACCTGTATTATAGAGTTTATGTATTTAAAATAGCTTATTATGTATTTTTTTTTATTTTCTAGTCTTTTACATATGTTGAAGGTCGCTTTATTTCTTATGTATAGAGGGTCCGTGAGTCCTCCATATAATTTTATAGCTTTACTTTTATGCACGAATTTTATACTTGCTAGCGGTTGTGGTTTTTTTACACAATGATTTCACTTTTGCTTTAGATTTTCTCAACAGACATTTATAATGGCAAAATTAAGATTTTTAGAAATTGTTTATTTTGGCTACTTGAGATACGACTAATTTATTTAATCGTATAAAAAGCATAAAAATAAATCTGGTATATTTAATACAATTAATAATAAAGTATGAATAACACGATTAAGGTAATAACATTACTTAAGTTACTTACACAAAGATAAATAATTTTCAAATTTAAGAGAAAACTTACTTTACAATTTGGAAGCGTATTTATCCAGTTTAGTTTTTAATTATAAGTTCCGTAATTAAACTTTAAAGAAAGTTTCTGAAAAGATAATCACTAGGATATAATATGTATTTGGAATAATTACCTCCTCCGAGCGCATTTACTAAATTTCGTAGTTTTATACATAGAAGTTCTGAATATTACATCCTCACTTAACACCGTACAAACTTAAAAAGAATAAATCTTAAAGTTTAATTTAAAATTGCATCCTTGAGATTATTTTATGCAATTTTAAACTTTGTTTAAAAGTTTCTCGCCATTCGGAAATAGTGCACTGTTAGAAAGAAACCTCTACAATAAAATTGTAAAATTTCTATATCAACTTTAAAAGTTTTTAGTGCACGTAATAAATGTCAAAATGCATGGTTGCTCTTTTGTGTTTTTAAATTAAAGTAAAACATTCGATGCTATGCATATTCAACAATATATTTCGTATTGAAGTGCATGATGCAAATTTACATTTGGTTTATGTTTGTATGCATAACTGGAATGAAAATGTTAGTTTAGTAAAAAAAAATACGTATTTGTTTAAATAGGCAATAAGTTATAAGCTGAAAGTTTGGACAAATGGTTTAAAGCAAAATTTAAAACGCGATACAATCTGTGTCGATCCACAATTAGCAAGTAGCTAATACAAAAGCCATCAGAGTCCAGGCTTGATGTGTCAAGAGCAGTTGTCATGATGACTGGGTATTATTAGCTAGGGGTGTGGGAGTATTGTATTATTGCACCCATCAGAGAGGGTTGGGGATTGCTTTATGCAGGGTGAATCCCTAAATTCGAGTCAATCAGGGCGTGAAAACTGACACATTTACATACCACCCTATTGAATCACTACAAGTCTGAGTGGCGGGCGTTGTGCTGTTCACATAGGATAAGTGCGGCCGTGACAAGTGTTAATTCTCATTTGTATTTGAAAAAATGTTCAATATACAAATAAAAAACTTAAATTTATTGTTAGAATACCAATGAGTCTTTTTGTTATGGTTTATTCTGTCTACGGTACAACGCTCTATAACAATACCAACTGTGTCGTCTTTACTTGATAAATCACCCATCATAATTTTTCACCTGCTTACCTATCTACTTTAAGTAGAATTACAACTCTATTTTATAATCTGATAACAATTTTAAAAACGCTAAAAGAAGATCGATGGCGTTCTTACTTAGATTTGAACGGATATATCTTTCACATTAGATGTATAGATAACATTTATATTCAGTTTTCCTGTTTAAAATTCTCTTACATCTAATAACAATGAATTTATAAAGTAAATTTATCTTAAAATGCCTTGAAACTTTTTTGGCGAATCGATTGTTTAACTATACGGTCGAGTTTAAACAGATTTTGTATAAAAATTTCTTTCGGTCTTTTTCGTTGTGACATTCTCTCAGGAAAATTAAGTTCTGTAATAACAATAACAGTAAAAGCGGAATAGATACTTAAAATGAAGTCTGCAGAAAAGTAAATTCAAAAGAAATAGCTTTAACGATGAGACATCGAAAGGCACATAATTACAAATATAAATTTAAACGTTACTGAAATTAGGTTATTGCAACGAAAAAAACATTTTTTTTCGTATCATTGTTATTATTCATTGAAATAAAAATTGTTGTTTGCTATTATACAAAGATTTAATTATAATGATTAGGTTTCTTAAATTTTATAATAATTATATTTTATAGAAATAACACAATAAACTTAACTTAATCTTACTTTAGACTTCTTATATTCCACTGCAATAAAAGTTTTGGAATCGTCGTCTGCATTATAACTTATGTATTGGACGTGTGGAAATTTTTAAAAGATTTTTGTAATCCCATCAACCTCCAATTTTCCTAATGAAACAATATGATTTTAAAAACTAGTCTTCCTGTATTTTTTGGTGAAAATTAAAATTGCCGTCACATCTTCTCTATTAGGTCATTTGGTCAATGACTCTCCAAAAATGAATAAGAAAGGTATTTTATTTGCTTTAAAATTAGAGAAAATTTGCCTTTAAATCAAATTATCAGCGTTTAAATTTCATGCATTAAATAATTGTCGATTGAAACGCAACACATACAAAAACTTGCAAATTTACCCGAGGCTGACACGTACTTGTGCCCGCATTTACATTATATTACGATGGTAGTTATTGTAATCAAGAGTGACACACACAATACAATTTTATGCGAGTTAGAAAAGAAGATAAGTAAATGTTTAAATGCTTTCGCAGGGTCTTCAGCCGGGCCGCTTACGCCAAAGATAATACTTAGTGCAATTATCTTTGAGTGCAATGCTTACATTGCTTACGTGACTTACGTTATCTATCGTTATATTAAATACAGATTTCTTATCACATATGACAAACTTTACAGTCGATTTTCTTAGTTGATCGATAATATTCATTTGTAAGGGACGATTTATCGTGTTTGTTTTATAATAACTGTGGTGCAAGACGTTAAAAAATGAATAGCTAATAATTGTTTACACATCTAGAATTTAAATTTAATGCTCGTCCTCAGCCTTTACTTCAAATTCAACCAACCAGTAAACATAAAAATAAAGAAGTTTACAGTAATTTTAAAGAATATGTGTATGATTCGTTAGATTGGATTTGTGGATTTGAAATAAATAATAGATTTTAGTGTTTTATGCTTACTGTTTTCAGATGATGCATTAATCATTATGTTGTAAAAATAATGTTACGGATTTATAGCATTTAAAAGAAAAAGTAAAAACCAATTGTGAAGTCAATTAAAGACTATAATGAAAAAGTTTGTAAAAACTAAAAATAGATACTTATATTAAATAAAACAATTGATTGACTTTACATATGACTACAGTCGAAAGAGAACGATATTTCTCTGTGTTAAAAATAATTGAAACATTTCTACGCAATTGGCAATACTATGAGACAAGAAAGATGTGCATTTCTATGGTAAGCATTGAAAAATCATTGTAAGTTTGCAATGGTTCGCGCGTTTGTCCCACGTTTGGGTGCTAACTTGCAATGGTGCACTCTTGGGTGCCAATTTAATATGTTTCGCTTTTGTACGCTAATTGTATATGCCCGTTTTGACTTATATCTTCCCTGCTAGCTCAGCAAGAACCCTTTCTCTACAAGACTACTGAGGAATAGTACACCAAATCAAATACACCGTAATATAAACGCATTTAATAATATTCAAAATAATATTATACATAGATGTACCATTACAGTAACTTCCCAAAAGTTTGTGAATAATTGATTTCCTGAAATTACGAGGAAACTTTTCCTAACTACTTAACAAAACAACAAAAACAAACATCTCTACACTGAATTTCTTTAACCTAAAATACAAAAATCTGTTCTTTTATCAGTAACCTTAGGCGATGTTTCATTTCTCACCACTACCTTCAGGTTTATGTGACATACGGTCTGAGGTTTTCCACATTTTGTGTATCTGTTACGTTTTCTTTTAATTAGTAACGTTCTCAAATGAACGCACCAGTTAAGAATTTATTCAGTAACGTTTTGCAACGTAAATATAAAATGTGCTTCTACAATGAGATGCGGGTTTGGACTAAGTCTAAAGTTTAACGCATGCGCTACTTGCATTTCGCGCCTTCTTGTCAGCTTGTCGCTTTGTTACTACGCACACGTAGTTTACGTTTGCTATAAAAATTTAGATTTAAATGGTCAACTCTTAGCTTGGTAAGTTTTCTAATCCACATTTTATTGTTGCTAACTTAGACAAATATTTACAGAGGGTTTTTTATCTTTCCGATTTTCTTTATTTCTCTTGGCTGCTTGCTTCCTAAATGTAACCGTTTCCGAAGAATAAAAGGGTACAAGATGGCGGGTGAAAGTCAACCTCGCACATCTCTCTTGCGTCGATGCTAAAGGGCCGACGAGTGCCGTTATGTGTAATAATTATGATGTCTGATTGAGACAATTTATCTAATCCTTACTATTCGATTTGAAATAATTACGGCGAATGATCGTTTCTACAGGATTTTATTGGATGCAATCTATGGAAATTTAAAAACCATTGTTACTTGTGACTTGAATAAGGTAGTACCCTCCTTTTTTTTACATTTTATGTAGTGTTATTTGCTTTAACGATTCATAGTTGGTCGTGTGATTGTGACTAGACCAAGTTTGCTTAAACCTTTTGATTGAGTACACGTTTACTTAAATATTACTTAAATTTTACTTAAATATTACTAAATATGATTTAATTGTATCTAATCGTACTTAATTTTACTTAATTTGTTTGGATTACTCTACGAGTAATTAATGAAAATTTGTTTCGACAAGGATTGTACCGAGAGAAATTACTCCCTGACGGTAGAAATTACTAAAATTCTTTAATTTGTGTTCTCGACTCGTATGTATTTAGAGTCCATATTAACTTATGTCTAATTTGCTTACTATATATATATTTTATTCTTATATCTATTGTATCCTTAAGTAGTTAAGTATATTTACTGTATATGGATTTCTTTGATTGGTTTTGGTAATTTAGCCAGAATTACAACTGTTAATTCAAAATAAACTACCTGGCGCCTGTATCTCTGGGTATTTTCTAAATCTCTTAAGTATCAAAGTGGATATTAATTTTTTTATTATATAAGCTATCTCCAAATTCGGCTGCATTATTATTTCTCATCTACTTCCCCTCTCCTGAGCTAGGGCAATATTTCTTGACTATTAATTCCAATTGGAATTCTTCTGCATCTATTATTACTACCCCACTGCAGCTGGTAGGGGTTGGTAATAAAGCTTCCATTTGTGGGGATCGGGGATTTCCTTTAGATACTTCTGATTGGAGACAAATGGTTAAAAATTATTTGGACCGCCAAGGACGTACCGTGGGAGTTTTTAAAAATAATTTACCTGGCCTAGATTCTTTATTAGAACGTCAAGAGGACAAGATAAACAAAAGATTTGCAGCTAATATTAAAAGATCTCGGGTTTCAGTTTTAAAAGAAATAATCACTGACTATTTCAAAAATTTACGCGAGACATTAGAAGGTGTTCCGGTTTCTAATTTATTCCATTACGATGAAACCAATCTCCAAGATGACCCAGGAAACAAGAAAATGTTATTTCGCAGGGGAGTTAAATATCCCGAAAGAGTTTGCAACTATACAAAAAGTTCGAGATCCATCATGATGTGCGGCTCCGCATCAGGCACTCTTTTGCCTTCTTATGTGATATATAAAGCCAATAAAATGTGGATGCAATGGACCGAAACTGGACCGAAATGTCAGTCGTGCTGCAATAATACGTGCTGTGTTAGGGTCTCACGATACAACCGCACCAGTCACGGGTGGATGGATGCTGCGACTTTCACAGATTGGTTTTTATCCACATTTCTACCGCATGCAAAAAAACTAGAAGGTCGAAAAATATTGATAAGGGACAACTTATCGTCACACTTTACCAATGAGGTTCTTAGAAAATGCGAAGAAAATAATATTGCATTCGTATGCCTACCTAAGAACTCTACACACTTAACCTAACCCTTGGATGTTAGGTTTTTCAGACCGTTCAAGATTTCATGGAGGGACGTTTTATCTAACTGGAAGCAAGCCGAGTATACGACAACATCAATTGACAAGAAAGATTTTCCTCACTTATTAAAGAGTTGTATAAATCAAATAGATGAAAAAGCAGAAGGGAATAAAAGTGCCATTAAGAAAGATTTAATTACCTCTTTTGCCGCTACTGGCTTAATGCCCATTGACCCAAGTCGTGTTTTAGAAAAAAATTCAGGGAATGACAAACCGAACGCGAATGCTGTCAACGAAGTGTTAATAAATTACCTTCAGGATAGAAGATTCACAGCTTCATCAAGTAGACGGAACATAAAAATGCAAAAGCTTGACGTTCAACCTGGAAAAAGCCTGACGGCGCCGAATGACGATTCAAGTTCCGATAGTGAAATTGATGTAAATAAGCCACTTACAAATGACAATTTAGATGTGATCAAAATCAAGATTTATTAGAAGATGTAGAAGAAGAAACGCAGTACTTTTCAGTGCAGAAAGATGCCATAATAGAAGGGAAATTTTTGCTCGTCAATGTATTAGTAGGATCAAGAAAAAAACTACTTACCGTTATGCAGCGGTTGCACAGAACTCTTTAACCAAAGAAGGAATAGAAGTATTAGGGATGAAATCAACTGCAAATCGAAGAACTTTTAAAGTGGTTGAAAATGATGAATTTTCGGTTGATATTGATGACGTTGTTGCCCTTCTTCCAGAACCAGAAGTAAAGAATTGCGACGGTGAAGTTTATTATATATTTGAAAAGGAAGTGGATGTAAAAGAGATGTAAATGGTCACCAAATTTATATTTTTGCATGAAAAATGTCACATTATGTTTTTTCCAGAAAATGTTTTTATTTTTAATTTCTGGACATAAAAGTGTGTTTTGCGTTTAATATCGTTTTAATCTGTATCACTTACCTGCATAATTATTTAATTATAACTTTCAAAACTTACTTATAATAAACTGTGCATTACAAATTTTCTGTTGATCAATTTCATACAGGTGATCAATTTGGCCCCAAAAACTTAAATTCAAATAACTTTTAAACCATAGCATATATTACAACAGGGGCGAAACTGATCACTATTGGTGCGTTTCTACACACTTTCATGAAGTAAATCTGTGAGTGATCAATTTCGCCCCGAATACCGTATGAAATTGATCACGTTTTCTTTTTTTTCGCGAAAAATATTACATTATTTGTTGGTCTGTTCAATGCATTTGAATAATAATCTGAACCTTTATTATATTTGAATTTTACGTGAAAATTTAACAAGCCGTAAATGAACAAGCATAAAAAAGAAGAAAAAATTGATCAATTTCGCCACAAATTACGGTAATTAAATATTGACGTCATAATTGTTTCTATGTTTGAATTTGTATTGAAAACTCACTCAATGCAAAGGTAATCAAAGCATTTATTGTTATTCTTTTCTAATCAGACATATTCTTAAATTTAACTAAAATACTTTTCTTTCAAATTTTATGACATTGTTTTTTAACAAATTCTAAATAAACACATACGTGTTTGTGTTGTATTTATGTAATTGTCGTTGCCAATGTACTAATTTATTATTATTACAAAGTAAGTAATAAAAATGAATAAAAACTAAATAGAAACCAAAATAATAACAAAAATCTGAAACATAATCTGCACATTTGATGACTTTTAAAATTGGGACTTAATTTTTATATTATAACAAACAACTCTTACACAATGGTATTGTCAGAAAGTGTTTTGAATAGCATGCCAAATAGTTTTTAGAGTATTCAACTTATACTCTGCTTTAGAAATATTTAGCAAACTGTTATTTAAAATAGTTGTGAAACATAAAGATAAGCAAACGTTTTAGAAGATGGTAGTAACATTGAAATACAATTTTTTATATTCTGAAGAATGTTTTATATTAGCAGTACAGTAGAATCACACAACCGCTAAAAAGAAAAATCATAAAAAAAAACATTTCTCAGTAACTATTTAACAAATAACTAAATCCGATATTTGGGTTAAGTTTTTATTTAAAAAATTCAACATGCGAATTTTATGCGCGTAATCTGCTAATTTATTGATCTTTAAAATTATATAATTATTATAAAAGGTAATTGTGTTTACATAAAAACATGTTACCTATGTAAATTCAAACAGATCTATTTGTATAATTAAACAAATATTTAATATCAATTGTGATATTAGCAAAGTCTGTTTTTACAGAAAAACATGCAGAAATATTAGTAGTTTTTGCGTGTATTTATCGATATTATTAACGAGCTTATGTTGAAGAGACTTCAGTGAAGTAATGTTTACTGCAATACGTTTAAAAACTTGTCTTTTTTCATAAACATAACCTATATTGTCCTAAACAAACTTATTCTAAATCTCAAACAATCAATAAAAAGTTGAGGTCACAACCTTTAACTTATATATCCTTAGATCTTTCTAAAGCACGTATAAAATGTTCTCTCAAAATCGGGTTTCTTGAGTCAGTCGGACTTTATTGTGGCATAAATATTGCATATGAAAATCCAAAGCTACAGCAACACACAAAATGTTTACAGGCTTCACACGACGTGTAATATATTTAGCTTATCATAAAATATTTGCTTAAAGATAAACTGTAGGACAAAATAAAAGTTGTTGCCATCAATAACATTTAATAAAGTGTCGCGATAAGTGCAAAAGGATATTACAGAAACCTGTTATCGTATGCACTGGAGTTCAGTCATGTAGCTAATGTAGTGATTGTAGCTAGACACTTGAATCGCCCTATCCATCAATTTGGATAAGCTGTTACTTAACTCGTTTTCATACAGATTCATTTTATTCAAACTAGGAACAAAGATGTCGTTTATATATTCTTGACGTTAATATATTTTATAATAGAATTTTTATTCAACTTTATTATAATTAAAGCATTACCAACAGACAAATGCGTCTTTTAAGTAGAACCAACCAGTTTTAAAAATTATTATCTTTTGGAACAAAACATGAAACTTGAAACAAATTTATTTACATCAACGACGAGGATGACTTTCTTTTTCAGGGGTTGGTTCGAATTAGCCGAGACATGACAAGCGACAATGAATTAAAACCTCCAACTTGCTTCTTGTCCCCGTTTGCAGTTTGAATGATTTAGAACAGGTGAAGTGGGAGAACATTTATCATAAAAGTGGTGAATTATGAACATCACGGAGGAAACTCAATGGACGCATTTCATATCGTAAAAATGGCTTAGACCAAGCGGATAAATGCGTTATACATCTTCTAGGTGACTGTTTAGACATTTGTGGAATGGTTTGTTTTATATATAAAACGTAGAACTTTTGTTATTTTTTATTTATGCATTATTTCTAAAGCGCCGTTGTGGTTACAAGAATTCTGTCATTGATAAAAATTTTCTTTTATCGAAATTACAGAATGACGTTATTAAACATAATCATTTTTCAGAATTACGTTTTAATAATTATTTTAATACGACAATAACAATCCGTCTTAGCAGTTTTGTGTTTCTAACTTTAAATGATTTTTGATTTTATTTTTTTAGTGATTTTTTTCCTTTTTATTAAGGCGCAATTAAGAAAATGCATGTAACTGCTAATATTTTCTCTACTAATGAAGCGTTACAATAAAAGTCTAATAAAAACAATTATTAGTTTTTTCTATCTAATAAAAAATACATTAGTAGACTTACTAATTGATAACTCATCGACAGCCAAACCCGTTTAATCAAAGCTGATGGAGCGAGGGGTGCCGTTTCTCTCGAGAAATCAATCACTTCTTTCGGAACGTAAAAGTATTAGCAATTCGTCTAACTGCGCCTTTAATAATCTTGACAAACAGAAAATTTTTGTTTCACAAAAAATAAAACTTTAAAGCCGTTGCAAAAATAATCTAATTATATTAAATTTTTTATTACTTTAACATAATCATATCGAATTCGCTTGAGATTTAACAGAAAGCGAGTTCACGAACCTTCTACGTTTTAATAAATTCCTTGCGTTGATGCGATTTTCAATATTTAAATCCTTTTTCCCAGGAGTAATTAAACGTAATCTTAGAACGAACCAACTTTTGATGAATTTTTGTACACTGAAGAAAAAATAAATGCTTATAAATATAGGTATATTTTTAAGTAACGAAATTTTGATAATCTTTTAGTAATATCTTTTAAACAAGATTAAAGAGTTTATTCATTTTTTAAATTAAAAAAATGTAAGCATTTAAATCAACCCTTTAAAAAAATTTGTATATACGTAATTACATTTACTTATACAAAAAATTAATTAATTCTAAGATATATTTAAAAATCAGTTGACAAATGATCAGATCGTAATTAAATTAAAAGTATTTTTTACTGTTTTGAAAGGATAAAATTATATTCAAAAAAATTACAAATAGTTATTTATTATATTAAATTTTATTAAATCATACTACAAAGATGCTGCTTTATGTATTAATCTAATTTTACGTTTAGATTTGTTTTTAAACAAGTTTTGTAGAATTGAGAATAAGTAATTAAATAATTACGTAAAAGATAAAATTACCAAGCATAGATATGAGTAACAATATGTGCGAGTTATTTTAGAATGATTTGTAGTACAGTATTAAAAACGTGTCTTTATTTATTTTATTTTGTCAATGCGCTAGCGACTTTATTCACTAGATCACAGATAAAAGATAATGATAAAGAAGTGTATAAATTAAAAATAATAAACAAAATTTAAATATTATTTAAAGTATCAGTCCACCAATAATAAAAAATTCAATCTTTCAAAATGTATTTAACATATGTTTCGAGCTTGTAATTATAAAGCTCATCTTCAGAAAACTACAAAAAATATTATTAACAACTTATAAAAAGTTAAATTACAAAAATTTTTTAAAAAACTTACATTTTTTGAAAAATGTCAAATATGAGAAATTGTAACTAGATATTCAAAAAAATAAAAAATGTAAGTTTTACAAAATGTTAAATGTAAATAAAAAGAAGATGGTGCAATTTAGAAACAAATCTAAGAAAAATTAAGTTTAAAATCACAATTGAAATTGGTTTAATCGTTCAACAAAAAATTTTTATCTGATATTTTAATATAAATCAACTCTAGCAATTCAAGAATTTGTTTGTTATTAATGTTGTTAAAAGGATGAAATAATTTGTAAGAACAAAGAAAATGACGATTATCTAAAACATGTTGCGCAAATGTAGATTTCACTGAATTTGGATTATTAATATATTTTGAAGTATTTTTTAAATACCTAAGATGTTCATTAAGTCGAGTTTGGAAAGATCTTTGGGTCATACCAATATAAAATTTTTGACAAGAACAAATTAATTTGTAAACTCCACTTTTAGTTAAATTATTATTATTATTTAGAAAATTACAAGAAAAAAGATTCCGAAGAGATATTTCATTAGAAAAAGAAATTTTGAAATCGTTACCTTTACTTAATTTTTTAAAAAAATTAAGAAAATCTGGTATAAAAGGAACCGAAAAAAATTTGTTAGTAGAATTTGTTGAAATTGGTATTAATTGAATTGGTATTAAAGTAAGATTTAATATAATGTTTATATAAGTGTTTGTGATAAACATTATAAATAATATCTAAAGGAAAATTATTGGTATAAGCTAAATAAAAAATAATATCTAATTCAATTTTATAATTTTTAATTGATAAAGGAATAGTGAGAAGTCTGTTAAAAAAAATAATGAAATGAAGCTAGTTTATGAGAAATATGGTGATTTGAGTCAAACGGTATTTAATGGTTAGTAGTAGGTTTTCTATAAATTTCAAATTCGAAAGTGTTATTATTATTTAAAGAAATTAATAAATCAAGAAAAGGCAACTTATTATTTTTTAATAATTCAAACATTTTCCCTTCAGTTCCTCCTACAGATGTAGTTTTTTAAATAAAACTTCCTGTACATTTTATTACATTTTTGAATTCTCCGATCAAAATAAGTGTTTTAATCATGGTTTTTTTAATAATTTGAATTTTGTCAAATTACAACCTAAATGTTCATGTCTGAAATACTTAAAAAGAGTCTACGTTATGTAAGCAAAATTTAGGTGATTAAAAAGTACATTTTTTGGTAAATTCAAAAATAAGGCGTTCTAATCAAATTAATCAAGTTATAGCCACTAAAAATAAATACAAAATAACGTTATCACATAATACGTAGTTAATTTAAGTTATTCTAAGAACGAACATGCTTTCCAAGTTAATTCTCGAAGATTACGTGTTTACAGATGTTTAAATTATGTAGCGTTACGTAGATCAGTCAAAATAAAGCTAAATATGCAAAACAACTATTTTTAAGGTACCATGATAAAATTGTTTACTCTAAAAAAGCGTATTGTGAAAATTCAGCTAGAAAATTCGTACGAAATAGGTTTTTGTTCACGTATCGAACAAACCTGAGAAGAAAATTGGTAACATAAACCGAAATTATGATTACTAAACGATGTTTTTTCTATGTAGTATCATACGTCTGGTCTGTTCTTTAATAAAGTGATAACATTACCCGCTTGATAACATTATCCATGTTTCCATTAAGCGGCGTGCTATGTATTTTCTTTTATTTCTAACAAAAATAAAAACAGGTTTGTTATACTTTTGTACTAGTATACCCAAATACCAAATCGTAAATTAAAATTGTCAAAAATGTAAATTCGAAATAAATTGTAATCAATTTCTTCAAAATCACGTTAAAATTTAGCTTTATTTGCAACCAAGATCTTGACCTAACTCAATTGTGACGTATTTACTAAATGCGCGTATTGTAAATTGTTAAAAATGTAAACTCAAACGAAATTGAGATCTTGTATAATAACATACTCTACTAATAAAGATAAGGAAGATAAGTACTGACAAATAATATTCAATGCGCGTCATCGACTGTTCACAGCGCTATCTGCGTTATAATATAATATAATAACTTATTATTGCTGCTAAATTAAAATTTTGTATGTCGGTAGTTACTTTTTAACCCAAGTTGGCGTTTTATATGTTCAATTTTCGGCCTTAATGACATTGCAGTATAATCGTTTATATATTTCACTGGAAACAGGACCACTCAAAAACTACCTAACGTAACTAAAAAAGTAAACCCTCAAATGAAAGTAAAAGATTTACATCTTCCCCTAAGCTATTTCATAAGTTTCTATTTTCAATAGTATAAGTATAGTTTACAAAAGAAGTAGAAAGTTATCATTCAAAAATATTGCTGACTTTGTGACCTCTTTTTAAGCAAAAAAATCTCAAGATTTTAAAATACCTTAGATGATGCTGACAACATTCCTCTTTCATAGGAACATATTTTTGTGTTCTTACAACTAATATTTTTTGAGATTTCCTGTGTCCCGTGCACGCGCGAGTGCTATATAAAATACATAGGCGAAATCCCAACCTTAAATAGGCGATGTCTGTTTTCCACTTCATTAAATTGTCTTTTATAATTTTATATTTAGTATCTAGGAATTCTAAAATAACCTCAAAAAGTGCAAAAAATCTTGTCAAACATAAGCCTTTCGACAGCCAGCGTACTTTCGTGTGAAGAAGTAATTGATGTAAGTGTTTTTTTCACACAACTGCGCAAATAACCGCGTATTCAACGCGTTGCTTCGGATTCGGTTTACTGCATCAATGACTAATTGGAGAGATTCATGGAATCTAGCACTCAAATTTTTAGCAACTAAATGTTGTCAATGGATGACGCAATGTATTGCTAACACCCCTGACAAATTTTGTTTTAAATAGCTTATAATTCCACGATAACGTCCAGGTGCTCTGTCTGTAGCTACTCATATTATATTTGATAAACGGATTGCTTTTTCAATGAAGTAATCCTTCAAAACATGAAATATTGATTCACTTTTGGTGTCGGCTGTCAAAGTTTTTGCGAAGAGCATTCTTCGTAGATTTCTTGATTCATAATAAAACGAACATATGTCAATAATAATGCTACATTACCAGGTAAAGTTGATTCGTCCAGTTGTATAGAGAAATGGGTCGTTTGCAAATAATTACACAAGAAGCTTCCTATACCAGAACTCATTTCATCAATACGTCTTTCAACAGTATTGTTGCTTAATGGAATTCTTTTAATGATATCAGATGCAGGTTTGTGTAATACAGTTTTTAAAACCTTTCCAACGGCTGGCAAAATTAACTGCTCTTCAATACTATGCGGTTTTTCAGATTTTGCTATAAGTAGCGAGATATTGTAAGACGCCCGCAAACCATCATCGTTTCTTTGTGACGTCGAAGCGAACATTCTGTCCAGCGTGGGTCTCTTCTGAAGTTTATCTTTGAGTGTTTGAAATTATTTGAAATCTTTATCTGTTTTATCAGGGTGACATCTTCTTAGATGATCCTGCAGCTTAGATGGTTTCATAGCGTCATTGTCAAAAACTTTGTTGCACAAAAGGCACGTAGGCAATTGTTTGTCCGACAATGATGGAATGAAGCCAAGTTTCAAATAATCAACACTGTACTGTCTACATTTCTTTTTAGATTCGGACATGGCATCAGTCATCTGCGGCAAATTTAATATATTTAAATAAGATATAAAGTCCAGAAACTGTATATTAAAAAATCAAAGTCAAATTCAAATCGTATGGTCTTAGATTTTATGGCAGGCATAGGCCTACAGCAGCGAGGGTAGCGCGAGCGTATCGAAAAAATAAGAAAAAATATTAAGAAGACTATTTTTTGATTTAATAAAAAAAAGCAACAAAATACATTCTGACAAAGTGCAACGATAAAAATACTTACATACCTACAAGTTTAATCATATTAATTAGTGGCTTCCTTGGGCCTGTCTCGCAGAGCAAAGTTTCTCGAAAGAAAGTTTAATATTGGAAATTGACACTCTGAGTTCTCTTTCAATATTTAGCCGAGATCTGTTATCTAACCCTGCCCACAATTCAAACAGTCATTTATTACTAAATTGCCTTTTGATTTCGCCACTTTCCGTGAAGTCTATAAACGTTTCTTCTTCTGCAGTTGAGAGATTTTAGGGGCTATTTTGAAATGGGTCCTTAATCCACTCGTAACTTGCTATCAAGTTGTCGTCAGCAAAAAAATACTGTCATTATGAATAATTGAGAAAAAAGTATCTCTAAAATATAACCATTAATCGTAAAAACCGTCAAATGTAGGAGCGGTATAGATGGCGGTTTAACATACTTGAATTAGCACTAGCGTAGCAACAGTAACGAAAATATTCATTTTCAAATAATTTGCGTTTTTTAAAGTGATAACAAAAGCAGAGCGTGATATTTTATTACTTGTTCTCCATGGATTAATACCTGGTAAACACAAGCAGGCATAAAGTACCATTTGTACTCTTGTACATAATATTCAGCTGTTGCTTTTACATAATCCCCGAATTTTGTTGAGTCAATAGTCAATACTATTAGCCATAGTTTGCAAAATTGAAAAGACCAAATTTACAGACTTTTTGTCGTTCTTGTTTATGGTTAATTAGTTCCAGATTATTAATTTCAGATGGTTACACAAAACATATTGTGCACCCTGAAAAAGATGATATAATCAGTCAATACTTGCGTCCTTTTTTGATCAATCATTGTCAGAAACATTTTGTGCTTTACGAAACAGTGGTATGTTCAGAAATAACTATTTGTGTAGGTTGAACAATTTTCCTTGTTTTTGGTAGTGTTTTCTAGGACGGACGACAATATCTGACGAGTGTGCTAGCTGTTGCTATACGAAAGAAGCAATCGAAAGAATTGGGTCTAAAATAAATTCATTTTTTCCAGATAACATTTGCTCTTGACTCCTGAGGTTCTAAAATCTGTTGTTGCAGAACATCTACACTATTTGAAGGAGGTTGTAAATTATTGATGCTGATAAGTTTGGCGAACGAAAAGGTCGTAGAAGACGATTAACATTAGCATATTTGAGAACCTGTAGTAACCTTAGCGGTTTGTGATCACGCATTATCTTGCTGAAAAATGGAATTTTCTAGTTGCTGAATATATGGAACTAACACTGGTTATATCACGTTAATGATTAACCAATTACATTTAGCTATTTTCAAATAACTACTAGAAGAGATAATCCCATAACAAATATCCTTCCATACAATCACACCTTTACTAACAGCGGTATGTCGTTTTACAGAAAACTGCAAGCTTTTCTTTTCTACGCGCGTCTCTGACCATTCTGCGACTACAGTTTTATGACGTGGAGTGGAGGAAAATAAAAAAATTATCACTCAAAAGATTAAATTGTTCGATAAACAGATTGTATCAAGATTTGTTGGTTAATTAAACCTCTTCACCCATTACTAATTTCCCGTATCGACGAGAAACAGTCCTGAAAAACTAAAACCAAAAGAGCATCGTGCTTTAATATTAGTGGTGCATCTGGAACGTCCTGGTCGTAAACGTCTTCGTTATACTATATAATAATGTAAATTGTGTAAATAAGAAAAAGTCACACGGAAGTATAGAAGAATGTTTTTTATTTGTACTACAAATTGTTGATAAACTGATATTATTAAAACGCCAAAAAGTTTGTTAATAATTTTTTTTTTACAAAATAATTTGATAACTTTGTTGATGTGTCTAAAATTTTTTGTGTTTGAATCAAAATCATATAAATCTGTTTAACTAAAATCAATCATTTTCTATTTTTGTGTTATAATAATTTTTTTTTGTTTCAGGTAAGTGACACAGCATGCATATGTAAGTAGCAATTGTTTATTTATTTATAAATTGTAAAATACAAATTGACAGACATTTTAATTACGTATTTTTTAAAAACGCACACAAATTGCTGTTATAAAACAATGTTCTTGTTGTTTTTATATTGCACTTAATAGTTCAGAGAAGAAAATAATTAAATTGTTAAGGGAATTCATTGTTATTGATCAAGTTTTAAATTGTTAGTGTACCAATAATAAATGTGTTAGTTTAAAAATGTATTTTTTACATACTATGTTTCGAGTTTTTAATAATGAAGTCATCTTCAGAAAATTACTAGTCTAATCGGGAAACGAAGTAATGAAGAATTTCCTTAATGGTGTTCCTTATTCAGTTGTAAAGAAAATGATAAATCTGTCCCTTACGCAGAGAATATACCTTTTAACAGAACTTTTTCTAAGTAGTTGAATGCAAGCTTTCACGGCCGTTGTTTAATGTAGCACTGTTTTTCGGGTATTGCCGCGTCACAAAACTTTTACTTAACGTTTCGCTGATCATGCTGTCAGCTTCTTCAGAAGATTCCTAAAGACGGATGTTATCGTCTTGCGTTCCTCGTTATATACCGTCTTTTGGCTCCGCTTCGCTGATCCGTGACCGTTATGGTCCGTCGCGTTGTGTTCATAGACGTCTGGTGATTTCTTGCATGTTCTTCACGCAGCGTAGGTCTCCATGTGTTGCTTAATTTGTATCCATCTTTGCGGTTTAAGTTGTTTAGATTTTTTATTATTTCTAGTGATTCGAGTATTATTCGCTGGTGATAGTGTCTGCTTCTTGCTAATACCTTCACGTTTCTGTATGCAATTCGGCGATCTCCATCCTCATGTAGACGTTCCGCTACTACAGATTTCTCCGTGCGTCTGAGTTGAGCGTCTCGTTGACGTTCTTTAACCCTCCACTGAATGCTTCTTCCTGTTTGGCCGATGTAACTCTTTCCGCACATACGCTCTAATTTGTTTATACCCTTGGTGTGTTAGTCTCGGAAATTGATCTTTGTTAGGTGGTATGAGCTGATTTATTTTCTTCACTGTGTTTTAACGTGTAGTGATGTTTTTTTTCTAGAAACTAGAACCTCAGCTTGCTTCTCCTTCTTCTTCTGTGGTCTTATTAATTTTTTATTGATATTATTGATTTTTCCGGCTTATGTTCTTCATCACTAATTTTCTCTGCTCTTTTTAGAAGTGTGTTGATGAGGGATCTCTTCTGTTGTGGATGATGATGAGGATCGTGTAGATACCGGTCTGTATGTGTTTTCTTGCGGTATACGCTATAACTTAGCCAGTTCTTGTTCGTTCGTGTTACCAAACGTCTAGAAAAGGCAGCGTTTTGTTATTTTCGATCTCCATGGTGAATTTGATACTGATGTGGTGTCCATTGATGTGTTGAAAAAAACTGTGTACTTCTTCCCGTCTGTGAGGCCATACGACAAAAGTGTCGTCCACGTATCTATACCAGCATTTCGGTTTCCTGTCGCTTGAGTTGATAGCATCTTGTTCAAAGCTTCCATGAAGATGTTGGTTATTACTGGTGACAGTGGTGATCCCATACTTGCACCGTTCTTTTGTTCATAGAACTCACCATTCCACAGGAAGTAGGTTGACGTTAAACAGAGTTTGGCCAAGTCGATCAAATCTTTTTGTAAACCTCGTTGCACTAGTTGTTGTCTAATAATCTCTAATGTTTCTTCTACTGGTACATTGGTGAAACGTGATTCTACGTCAAAACTAACTAGTATGTCACTGGTAGTTACCTCAAGTCTTTGGAGAATCTCGACGAAATGAAGGTGTTTGCTAAGATACATTTTCCTCTGTAAATAGAATGAAAACTATAGATAAAATATTTTTAAATAATATTTGCATACCTCTTTTAAAATACTGTTCTGAGTTCAAATATATTTTTGGAGACCTTTATAGGAATGATCCCAAAGAAACAATGATTTCTTCTTCTGACAATGATAAATTGATTACAGCACGCCCATGCTGATTGTTGGATTATGATTGCAAAAGCTGAATTCTTTGGTTTAGAGTTTTTCTTTTGTTTGAAGGCTTATTTTGCTCTACATCTGAAAAAACGTGTGACGTAGCAATATCGGAAATGTACTGTAATTTTTTTAGTTTATTTTTAGTGTTGTTATATTTTTTAAAAGAACCTGGTACAAAATGAATTTACTCATTACTTATGATATTATTTACTACATTCAAAAAAACAATTCTTAATTGAATAAATTTGCCAAGTATTTTCTATTAACACTTCATTTTATTTAAAAGCCCTGTTATATAAGACTCGATTTTTGTATGGAAGTCAAAAAACTTTCTTCTTTTGGGGTGTAAGCCAACTTTTGTAAACAAAAGTTACGCCCAAACCAACACTTTCTTCAAATTCTACTCCTATGAACGCCATTATCAATAACTACATAAATGATACACAATTCAAAAATAATAGTTTAAAAAAAAAACTAAAAACACACTTTTATAAATAACCGAACTAAAAAGAAGAAAATAATTTATAATTACAAACAAAATTATTAAATTCAGAGCAATAATATATAATTATAAACAAAATCACTAAATTCAGAGTTAAAAGCGTGGGGTGCATCCGGATACACGGTAGTCTTTCGCGCCAAGTATCTGTTATTTCTTTTTTTTTGTAATTAATTATATCAATCATTGTTTTAACATGTATTCAGTTCGACTATTGCTGTCAATTTGTCATTTGACTGATATACATAATACTGTCACTAAACACGACGTCTGAATACATACGTGACGAGATATTCTACAGCTACACTGTTTTTGTTAAATCTAATAATTTTTTTGTAAAGATCAGAGGTTTTTATTTTTTTATATTTTGTGTTCACAGAAATAAATTTATCATTGTTTGTAACAATAGTTTAACGTGTACTTGGCGAGACATTATACAGTAAAACTGTTATTTGTAGCATTTTTCTATATTTTCATAACTCTCCCCTTATTGATAGCTGCCTTTAGAATAATTGTAACAATGATTATAGATGCACCCCACGCTTTTAACTCTGAATTTAGTGATTTTGTTTATAATTATATATTATTGCTCTGAATTTAATAATTTTGTTTGTAATTATAAATTATTTTCTTCTTTTTAGTTCGGTTATTTATAAAAGTGTTTTTTTAGTTTTTTTTAAACTATTATTTATTTTGTATTTTTTAGTTCGGGTACCTATAAAAGCGTGTTTTTTCAATTTTCTAAGCTATCAGTTATTTTCCGTATTTTAATTCGATTTATCAATAATCAATTTTTGCGGACATGTGATTATGAAATATCTTACGAACTAAAAACGTATTGGAAACAGTAGTTATCGACAGTAAGACCTTATTTCTCGGGGGGGGGAACCTGAGAAACAGCTATCGCATCCAAGGCAGGCAGCGGGCGCGCAAATTACCTGCTCCGACACGAAGTGGTAATAGTGAAATACACTGGAACGATTTAAACGCGATAGGCTTTGTCGAGATGCACGCCTGCGCAGTTCGCGCGCTCTGTCTTTGTCACTCTCATGCAGAGGATCCCTAAAGAAATCAATTAATCCTGACGATCCTAATTAGGATAATAAAAACTTTTTAATAAATTATTGCATTGTCATCGGTCCGTGAAACGCATGCAAAGTTTGAAGTTAATCAAACACCTGGAAACCGCTGAAAATTAAGCTTAAAGATTCCGTTACATACATACATACATACATACATCCCGAACTAATAAAAGCGTGTTAAAAATACACGTTACTAAGAAGTTATAGGGACGTTATATTATTACGCGTCGATTATTTATGACAATTATTTATCGTTTGGCCAATCCGGTTAAAAATGACGAGGTTTCGATGTAGTTAACACGTAACTATGTTAGCTGGGAATATGCTATGATTTCCGGAGAATTGTAACTAAAGGTGACTTTAATGACTGTTTAAAACCGGTGTCGGTGAAAACAGTTCTTCGGCATTCGTACAATGCCTTTAGAATTTTCCCGTCATATCAATTTGGGCATAGTAAACTATTAGAGACCACATACATTAATATGCTACCTGGCACGTGGTGAATTTATAATTTTGCCCCATAACACGTGCTACAAGAAAGGAAAAAGAAGTTACGTTTCAAAAAGAAAGGTTACGCTTGCCTCGGCGAAAAACCTTTAAGAATAGTATTTACGTTCCTTCAAATTTACAATTATATCAAAATAGGATGGCCGTCAATTAAAAAATTTTGAAACAAATCGTCAAGCACTGGTGCGAGGTCTTCAATGCCTTGTCAAAATACCGAATGACAATCAGGACTTGCCCCTCACAAAAGTAACCAAAGGGAGAGTAATATTGCCAACAAGTTTTAGAGTTTTTCTTGGCATTTAATACAGTATTTTATCATCCTTTAAATAATGTTTTGAAGTTTTTTTGCATTTTAAGTGGTTTTTTTGATGTCAAACTTCTGCTGAATGCATCTTGATTTTTAACTTTTCCCCTAAACACTACTTGTATGTGATTTGTTTTATTTTTTTATCATATTTGTTGACTTCATAAATTTTTCTTGAACTAAAACTTCGCCAAAAAATCAAATTTGATACTTTTGATCGTCTAGGTCAGGGGGGGGGCAAGCTACGGCTAGCGAGCGCGTGATAAATTATTATCGTTCCGTATGTATTTTAAAATATATTTTTAAATACGTATTTAATTGCGGCTCGCGAAAAATTACTCGGACTGTCAAGGAGCTTGGCCACCCCTGGTCTAGGTAATGTTTTTTTTAGATAGTCCGTTACAAACAATTTCTTAGAACAAGCGTTAAAACGATTAACTTAAAAATCTTAAATTGGATCATTTCTTAATGAAATTATAAAGCGTATCTCACGTTATTTTTATGTAGTCTTCTATTTTTGAAAGATTTCAGTTCCAGTTTTATTTGAAACTATCAAAAAAATTATCAATTGTACAAGCTACGGTTCTTATACCCGGTGTTGACTGAATTGTTTTAATGATTATACAGCAATTACATTTGCAAATGTTGTTTGCTATAACGATTTGACAAAAACAAAATGCAAAAAAAAATTAGATTTTATCTTTTAAAATTATTAAACAGTTAGAAAATAAATTAATTTTGTGCAATCTTACATCTATCTATGACAAAAAATTAATTTTATAGTTTAAAATATTAACAGATAACTGATAAACTAAAATGTCTACTACAAAAAAACGTTTATTATAAAAATTTTGTAGGTGGTCGCATAGGCATCTGGACATTCCGGTAATTAATTTTATTGCTTTCTTCTTCTTGAAATTATTGTTATAAACATTTGTTGTAAATATAAACGCAATCGTGATAAAAACATGTAGTAAAATATACGGAAAGGAATTTATTTTCGTTTGCATAGTTACTTAATTCCTAGCTGTCCTTTATTTATCCTTTCCTGTTTATATGAATAGTTTTGTGAGGTAGAACAGATTGCTGACCGGTCATATAATTTATGGTGAGAATTCGTTGATGATTCTGTTACACTATCAAATTTTATCAAAGCTACCAGTTGAGTGACTGATTTCTTTATTGATAAAAAAATTTTTGCTTAAAATATGCACACAAAAAAATTATATAACTCAAATTTTAATGACTATGGTTTTCAAGTTCTTAATTTCGTAATATTTTATTTTAGTTGTTTATAAATGTTGTTGCTTTATTAAATACAATGTTATTATTATAACAATTTATAATAATTTTATCTGCAAAATTGAGTTTGTATTTTTGTAATTTTTAATATAATCTAATTATTTACATTCTTTCTTCGTACATTGTTGTAAAGTTATTTTCATTAAACATTTTGTGGAATGAGACTCATATATATGTTAATCACACACTAATTATGACTTTGGAAAGTCTTAAAAAAACCAATAATAAACGTAATAAAAAAGATATCAACCATATACAATTTGTTATTCAAATTTTAGATATAAAATTGTTTAATTTTAATTTCAACAATACGCAAAACCGTACCTTTTTACTTCCACAATAAATCTTATTCTAAATTTAAGCTTGGCAATAAATTTTAAAATACGTTACAGATTCTTTATGTTTGTAAAGACTGGTTTTTATATACTGTTGTTTGAAAATAGGAACAGAAATGAATAATAAATATTGACAAAACGATTATAAAAGGAATACAATAAGAGTAAATATTACGTTTCGATCATTTTTACATTTAAACGTTTAAGTATGCATTAACTGCACGTTATTTTTTTGTCATTGGGACTATGAATTTAACTTATTTCATTAAAAAATGCTAACTGCAATAATACTGAAATAAATGTACATAAATTGAATATAAGAAAATTGTAGATTTTAGTCACGTAACATAAGCGAAGAAAAAGGAAAATATGACAGGAAAGAAGAGAGAGTCAGCTTGGTGCAGAAGTGGAAATGTAACCGGAAGGAAAACTACTGGATTTTGAGGTAGCAGATGAATTATGTACGATGTATCCTAGCGGATTCCCTCTTAGCGAGTTGCTACTTTCGTTCCTGAGAATCTTAAGGGACGAGCCGTTTTTGACATTATTTTCTATTACGTAATTTAGTAATAATATCAGAACAGAGTTAATTTATTTTATCTTTTTAATTAAAAATTAATATAAATAAATCAACTTAATTAATTGTCATGTAGTGGTAATTTAAGTAAAAAGTTTATGTCATATTATAATATATGCGGGCCGTGCTGACCGTTAACACTGCCTAGTTGATCAGCGGTCACTTCAAACTTGTACCGAGATAATGAGATTTTAAACTTCATGTGAGCAAAAAATTTCTACGTACAATGCTTTTTATGTAGTCACTACGATTAGTTTGCTAAGTAATTGTTAAACTAATCTTTTAAAAAGTTCTCAAGAAATTTAGCATTAATATAGCAAAGGTTAATGCGTTATCCCATAAGCTACAACAATTTAGTAATTAACAGTTTGAAATAATTACAACAATGAAATAAAATATAACTAACCGAATTAAAATATTGTCGAGATTACAGGTACTAAAACGAAGGTGTTTGTACGTTATGCTAAGTTTTATGTACGTATAATACGACAGTTAAGAGATGATTATCGGTAGAAAAAATAGCGTAAAAACAATGAGTACGTGTTAGTTTTTTTCCAGGAAACAGTGTACATTATTTTGTAAAAAAAAGTAAACTAATAATTTTAATAGTGGTTCAAACCGAGTTTTTATTTACATAATATTAATAACGAAATTTATCTTCGGCAACGTGACTACATTGAACACGAAAACTTTGCTGTTTAGTAATTAGTTAAGTGACAAGATTAATGCTAGATACCGAATCGGAGTGGATTCATTTACTTTTCAGATTCAGATCGTTATAAAGTTGGGATGAAGTTCTGTGTTTATCAATCAGCAACATCAAATACATAATATATGTATCATTGAATACCTAAAAGTTTACGATATAAGTTTCACGATTATCTCTTATTATAGATGTAACTAAATAGCAATATAAAATCTAACACTCAGGGATACTACTACTGCTAATTTAATAATTTAATTAAAATCGGAATTTTCACATTTTAAAAATGTTTAAGATATAAGATAAAACAAAATTAGAAAATCGTTTAGATAAATTTTCATTAGTGTAAAAAACAAAATTCTTGTGGCGTTTTTATCTACAAAATAATCAAATTATTAGTGATATGCAAATTTTTTGCCATTGCTTAAGTTACTACATTAATTAAAATTAAAAACCAAGTATTCTGTTTTTATAAGTTAATTTTTCTCTGTGTAATTTTTTATAAACCAGTTTTTTAAGGTTCTGACTTATGTACGGTTAGTTAGGTATTTCTAGTATCATCGCATTCTTCACAAACGAAACTGATTTATTTTTATAACAAACAGCTTCTTACCTAAATTTTTAATAAAAGTTGTTTTGTGTTTGCGTTGTGTTTTATTTTACATAAGTTATTTAGATACATGTTTTAAATAATCTTAATAAAAATTGTAATTTATGATTAATTTTTTCCATTTGTATAAAATATTTTGTTAGAATGTAGACAACGTAAGTACAAAAAATACGTTATAATCCGTTTATTATGTTTGTAAGTTATTATTTGAATGACTGAAACTTGTATATCAGCGCGTGAAAATCAAGCATTTATATAATTAATTATACAATACATTTATGTATATCAAAAAACAAAATGAAGAAAGTTTAAACTGAAGTGTTTTTTAATATATCCAATATTGAATATGAAACATTTTTGTAGCAATTACACATTGTTCTATTCTTTACGTATTATGTAATTTGTCTATAAAAACGTTTTGAGTAAATAAAAACAATTCTGTTCATTATGTTTTCATAAATTTAAATTGTAGGAAAAATGTAATGGAACTAAACTACCATATTTAAGGGTGCACTTTAATTTCTTGGTATATGTGTAGGATATATTTTTTTTTACAAAAAACAGTTATTTTGGTCATATCAACACTAATCAAATAATCAATAATAGTATTTTAAATTACAAGTTGCAGAAGGTTTCTATTCAAGCACAAATATCAAATTTCAAAATAAGTAATAGTATTCTGAAATGTTAACTATGTATTTGTGTTTTAATAATTAATTTATTTTTTATTATATATTACTTAGATTTATAATTTATTATTACGGTGATTTATTAAATTTTTATTTTTTTTTAATTTCAAACACATCTAAAAAAAGTCTATCGTTTGAATTAGTTTCTTTATATAGATTTTTTTGGGTAAACTTGAAGATATGGTTTTTGTTAAGTGAATGTTCTATTAATGCAGTTTTATTATTGGCGTGAGATATGTAATAATTTTTTACAGAATTTTTATGTTGTTGTTTACGTTTTTTTATTAATTGTCTAGTTTGTTCAATGTAAACGTTAGAGCACGATAATCGTTATTCTTATTAATAAAATAAATTTATTAAATTATTATAAAATGGTAAAATCATGAACGAAGGCAAAAGTTCTCTCTATTATGTTTTAATTTTTTAATATTAATTGTTAGATAAATGTGGTGAAAAGTTTTGTGGCCTTTAATTGAAAGTGGTTTTCAAAATAAATTAAAAGTTTCTACAGCACTAATAGATCTCACCAGCGCCTAATGCACAGCATGGAAACACATTATTTTAGTTAAATTTTATAAAATACATAATATTAAATCAAAAGCTGCTCAATATGTAGTAGCAAAATAAATCCAAAATTTTTATTTTTGGAAATTGACTTGACACTAGTGATAGAAACTTGCATTTTCTGATCTAAAATGCTATAATGTTTTATTTTTTGAGATTAAAAAATATTACGAGGGTCCGCCCCACCCTTAAATTTTGACTTTTTGAATTTTTACAAATCGAACTAGCACTAAGGCGGGAATGTTGCATAATGTGAACTACATCACTGCTATATTTCATTTTTTAAGATAAAAAAATATTATGAGGGTCCGCCCCACGCTTAAATAATAAGTTTTTGAATTTTTAAAAATCGAAGATGTGGCAATAAAAGAAATTTTAAAGTAAATAAGTTTATTTGTTAAAAACCTTGCTTAATTTTACATTGCATTATAATCTTTCTTTGTTTCAAATTTGGGCCTTAAATTCAGAGAATGAAGTTTGGAGCGATTAAAGCCATCTCTTCTTATGTGGCCGCACACTCATGAGGAAGCCTCCGTAACAATCTTAATATGTCTTTCGACCGGCTGTGTGTGACAAGGAAATTTTGAAACCTCTGGTGATTCTCTAGTTTGTAAAAACGTTTGAGCTTTTCATCAGAATATTTAGCTAGTGCTGGTGGATCGGTTATGTCACAATTTTGCCAGTCTACTATTGAAATGTAGTCTTCGGCTTCAAAATTCAGCGACGGTAATCTGAAGACCCTTACAGCTGCCATGTCGTTCTTTTTAGCGCTTCTCACTTTTAAAATGCGGCGTAATGCAAGCTCTCTAATATGCTGTCGTGGATCAGCAAGCATACAAAGAAGTACATTTTCAGGATGCTCGAAATAAACGTTTCTTTGAATCGCCGCATCGACATTTTTTCTGTCATTCTCATTTAAATATCGGGAACGTTTTATGACACAAGTAGAGTTCCAATTGGACCAGAAAAACTTTTTGGTCCAGTTGTTGTACCGTCTATGCTCAAGTTAAATGTGCTCACGCTTTATTTAGTGAAATTTAATAATTTTTGAGAGCTTTTTAAGTGAAAATTAGTATTCATATTGAAAAATATGAGTTCGATTTGTTGTATAATTTGTGTGAAATTGGTGGCACGATCTGACCGAGGCATTCAATGTGATGGACCTTGTCAGCGCTGGTTTCATGCGGATTGTGTAAAACTGAATGCCGTAGATTATAAAAAATTATCAACTAATGTGGATCTAAAGTGGAAATGTGAGAGAGTAGACTGTGTTGTGCCTAGTGCTATTACTGTGGAGAGTAAGATTGATGCCGTAATGGTTAGTCTGACTGAACTGATAAAAAAGGTAGATGCAATAGTTACAGAAAACACTGAAATTAAAACTTCTGTGAACACTATCAATGATACTCTAAATAAAATGAGAAATGATTTAAATGAGGTAAGCAATAGGATCAAAACAGTAGAAGATTAGAGTGAATCTAATGTTAAGAGAATTAGTGAGATTGAACAAAAGATTGACAATATTAATACTACGTCTTTAGAAAGTAAATCAGCATTTTTGGAAGAGATAAATGAACGTGAATTTAAAAAAACAAATGTTATGTTATTTGGAGTAGTTGAGTCTGTGTCAAATGTGGTTGAGGATAGAATAAATCACGATAAATTGAACGTTACTGATATGCTTACTAAGTTAGGAGTTGGTCAGGAAATTCCTAGGAAGATCATACGAATTGGTAAGCCAACGGTATCAAATATGCGCCCTATCAAATTAATTTTTGAATCTCAGGAAATTGCAAAAAAAGTTATTCAGAGTACAAGAAATTTGAAAATAAAGACAGTGAAACAGGATCTGACAACTATGCAAAGAGAGAAGCTGAAGACATGTTTAAGGGAGTTAGACGATAGAAAGGGCAGAGGTGAGTTGAATCTAAAAATCAAGTATGTAAATGGAGTACCGAAGGTATTTCAATCAAATGCTCCAACTGAAGCCTAGCAATCAAAATATTTATCTATATACTACCAAAATGTTAGAAGTGTGGTAGGTAAAATGGACTGTTTACGGGAAAATATATGTCTATCTTACTTTGAAATTATTGTTTTTACAGAAACTTGGCTACACTGTGGAGTTCACACTGCTGAAATGGGCTTGGATAATTATATACTTTACAGAAAAGATCGTGATTTTGCTTCCAGTTCAAAATGTTCAGGAGGAGGTGTTCTTGTTGCAGTAGGAAAACATATATCTTCTAACTTATTAAATAGTTCATCCTTGCTTGAAGCTATGTTCCTGAAACTTGATTTAAAAACGAAGGGCATAATAATCTGTGCTGTGTATATACCTCCAAACTCAGGAAATAATGTTTATGAGTTGTTCTTATCTGAACTTGATAGAGTCACCAGTGAGCACCCAAACTGTGATTCGATTGTTGTTGGTGATTTTAACTTACCGAAAATAAATTGGAGGATGGACACAGGCCTGCCTGATCCTACTGAAGCTATTGATCGTACGAGTAACAATTTTACATGTGGTATGGCTGATCTGGGTCTACAGCAAATAAATTTTGTGAGAAATATTAGAGGAACCTTATTATATCTTTGCTTTGCTCCTGATGATATTGGTACATGTTGGCAGTGTGATGAACCCTTGGTCCCAGTTGATATTATTGGTGGTCACCCTCCTCTAAGCATATCACTACGCATCAACCACTCAAAATTCGATTCTATTGAGTCCACTTTTTATAACTTCAATAAAGCGGACTACAAAATGCGGAATTATTATTTTGAATAAATAAGATGGGAATCAATTTTTAGAAATGAATTAGTATCAGACAATTTGGAAAAGGCTGTAGAGACGTTCTATGCAGTCCTCAAAGAATCGTTTAAGTTGTATGTACCTATTGGGAAAAAGTGTGCCAGTAAGTTTCCAAAATGGTGTTCTCCGGAGCTAAAAGATTGCATAATTATGAAAAAGTTAGCACATAAATGTTTCAAAGTATCGGGGAAGAAAAAAGACTACAACAAATTTTCTACTCTACGAGCTAAGTGTAAATCATTAGCAAAATCAGATCGTTACAATCATAAAAAATCTGTTGAGCAGTCCTTAAAGGAAAACCCAAACTCATTCTGGGCTTATCTTAAATCTCTTAGTAAGGACGACAGTGTGCCAGTTCAAATGTTATTTGAGGGTGAAGAGAGCTCGGATGGTTGCGTCATTGCAAACATGTTTGCTAAATTCTTTTCATCAGTATTTATGAAAGATAATGTGGTTCAGCAAACGATGGAAGAGAGATCTAGCTCCGAAGTTGATATCTCGCTCATTCAGTTTACTCAATTTGAAATATACCAGGCATTGGGAAAATTAGCTAGTAAAAAACCAATGGGCCCCGATGAAGTACCACCAATTGTGCTCTCAAATTGTAGAATGGCATTAAGTCATCCACTTCAAATACTTTTTAACTGGTCTTTAAAATCTGGAGTTTTTCCTGAGTGTTGGAAATCAGCCTTCATTCGACCAATTTATAAAGGTGGTAACAAAAATGTGGTAACAAACTACCGTCCCATTACTATTCTGTCTGCCATACCTAAGCTACTTGAAAAGTTACTACAAGATAAAATATATTCACTTATGAGAAATGTAATTGTGGAACATCAGCACGGATTTGTTAAGGGCCGTTCAACTTCTACCAACCTCGTGATTTACACTCAAGTTATCCTAGATGCGTTCGAGGAAGGAGCTGAGGTGGAAGCGGTCTACACGGACTTCAGTAAGGCGTTTGATAAGGTAAACCATTCTATACTTATTGCTAAACTGGAATATTATGGTATAAGTGGTTCCCTACTACGTTGGTTTGGTGACTACTTAAGTAATAGGCGGCTCAAAGTAAAATTTTCTTCAGATTTTCTATCCGACGATTTCATCGCTACTTCAGGTGTGCCTCAAGGGTCCCATTTGGGCCCTTTACTTTTCAACCTTTTTGTAAATGACATTGGTAGTGAATTCTGCTCTTCAAAGTACTTGTTGTTTGCTAATGACCTAAAAGTTTTCAGTGTTATAAGAGGTGAAAGTGACGTGGAACTAATGAGAAGTGACTTAAAAAAGTTGGAATTGTGGTGTACTAACAATAAACTTGATTTAAATTTAGACAAATGTTACCATGTTTCTTTTAGTCGGAAAAAGGAAAAATCTGATATAAATTTTGACCTGTTTAATGTAAGGCTTAAGTGTGTTAATACCATTGTAGACCTAGGAGTTACCATTACATGTGATCTGTCTTTCAATAACCATGTCAATAATATAGTTGTTAAGGCCAGTAGAGTATTAGGTTTTGTGTTTAGAGCTTCTAGTCATTTTCTATATGTAAATACGTTTAAAGTGTTGTATTGTGCTCTAGTCCGTCCCGTCCTTGAGTATGGTTGTCTTGTGTGGTGTCCTTACAATAAGTCTCTATGTGACCAAATTGAGGGAGTTCAAAACAAATTCCTGCGTTTTTGTCAGTATAAATTGGGTCAAAATCATGTGATAGGGGAATATGATGAGATTAGGCAATATCTGGGATTAAAAAGATTAGAGTCCAGGAGAGATTTCAATGATATTCTATTTTTATACAACTTAATTTCTAATCATATTGACTGTTCTCACTTACTAAGTAAAATTAAGTTCAATGTTCCTAAGTACACCAGAGGTAATATAAAGTCTTTCAATATTGATTATAAAAAAAATAATTATAGTTTCCATTCTCCAATTTGCCGAATCCCCAGAAAATATAACAACTGTCAAGCATTGACTATGATATTTTTCTTGCCCCACCACCAAAAAATTTGTTCTTATAGGTAGATTAATTTTTCACAAATCATTGACTCTTTATGAGTACATACTTGTGATGTAGGTAATTTTTATCCAGATTTTTCCTTTTTAAATTCTTTCATTATTATGAATTTAATTAACTATAGTTATAGTGTTGGTAACTCAGTAAATTAACTTACATGTTTGAAGTTTTTATAATTAGTTTATATAAAAAATTATCTGTCAATACCTTATTACAAAATTTTGTTTTTCGAATGTTATTGTAAATTGGGCTTTGGCCCGTGAAATTAATAAATAAAAATAAAATAAAATATATAAAACAAATGCCGAAGAGGAAGTTTATTGTCATGTAGCTGGCATGTAAACCAATGTAAGTTTCGGTTTAAATCTATTTCAATGAGTCTTAAAATTCCCCCCTTGGGAGAAGTCTGCATATGATTTCAAGTAATTTAACATACTTTTTGCGCAACTTCTTGAATGTCCGGATTGTGGATTGACGTGGCCCATATATTTGGAAAATGGTTCCTCTAATAAGACATTATGTTCTTCTACCACAGTTGTTTGCAAATATTTTTTACCACGTCGTTCCATTTTTACGGTTTGGTCTTTTCTACTGTCAAAATAAACTGTTGCCGGGCATTGACGTTCTCCCTTTTCACGTGTTTGGAGTGAGTTCCTTTGTCTTCTTATAGCTCTTCGAATTTTCGATCAGTCTATTACGTTACTTTTTGCACTTTCTAATATGATGCCAAAATCCATTAACACAGCAGAGGCAATTCTTGCTGCTGTATGATCAGAAACAGAAGTCCTATCACACTCTAAAGCTACTGTTGTTAGAGATTTTCACATTTGTGTTGACATCACCCCTGAAAAAGTAGACGCTTCATCTCGTATATTGCAGATAAAGTCTCTATTTAACAAATCTGTATTTTGTGCTGGAGCAATTTCTTCGTCTTCTTCGTCGTTATCAACAGTAACTTCTTTTGAATTACTTGCAGCAGCAGTTATTTCCAAATTTGTACAAGCTGTTTCTTAAGCTAGCTTTCGATTAAGTTTTTTTAACATTTGTTGTGTTGTTTTAATATTTACTTTTCCTATAGCCATTTGTCGAAGTGTCCTCTGATCTATAATAAAAGCTTGTTCCAATTTTGGGATTTTCTTATCCTTACTACAACTACAGTTTGAAAAATTCTTGCATTTGCAGTAAGATATATCAAACAGAGTTGTTTTTGCTTGCTTTACAAAACCATCTGATTTCAAGTGAAAAAAGTCTTTTTTGTGGGATGATTTTTTGATGTTCATATACTTTTTATGGTAGTCTTTTAACATTTTTACTATTCTTGGCTTACTGAGGGTTGGAATTGAAGCCCGTTCCTATTATTCTTGTATTTTTTGTATAAGAATCTGAGAAATATCAAAAAATGTTGCCTCTTTAGAATTAATTTCAGGCATGAGATTGGCGCGAATATGTAAATAACACTTCATAATATCATAATATGTCGGTAAAACTCTATTGTCCAAATCACTTCCTTGTCCAAATATAGGACAGGCACTTTTATTTCGTGTTTTTAAGTTACTTGCACTTGCCATTTTGCACTAACGATATAACGAAATTGTCTAACGTGTTACAACGAGCAAACTTTCTCACCGCACTACTATCCCATATAACACTTTGAGTAGAACTGAGAAAACGTTCGGACTAAAACAATAAATGAGACGAATTTAGTCAAGGTCGTATTTAAACTGACCGTAACAACACTTACAGCTACTATTCGACTAAAAACATTCGCTAATTTGTCCGGTTCGTATTATTTCTTTAGTATTCGCTTTTTCCGAAATGTATGACTATTTGACCTCGCGGCGGACCCTTGAGACTACGGTTTTTCAAATCAATTTTTTTGAAGATTTAAATTCTGTAGGAGGTCTTAAATTTTGATAATGCCAAGTAAAATAAACTTTCAGATAGACAATGTAATTTTTAAATAGTGAGACAAAAAATTAAGTCACCTGATTTTTTTAGGTATCAAGCGGATGCTGAAGATGGTCGGTGATTACAAAAGTAAAATGTTAAAATCTTTAATGAAACAATTTTTGGTTCACACTACTGCTCAACCTTATAGATTGTCTCCTTTCCCACAAACTTTATCAAGTCCATGTAGATGAAGTATCCACTTTTCATCTAAACTATACTCTAAATGTGCAATTCCAAGATGTTAAGCTACAACATAACCCAACTCCAAAATACCTGGTTATTGCTCTTGATCGAACTCTGACATTTAAATCTAATCTAAAAAAGGCTTACAAATTCTTTATAGCGAGCTAATACCTAAGTGCTCCGCGCATCTGCATTATTGTTGGTGTACTCGGCTGCAGAGTATTGTGCTTCAGTTTGGTTACATAGCAATTACGTACACTTAATAGATACCTATGTAAACCAGGCATGAAACATAAAAATAATTATAACTGGTGCAATCAAACCAACACCTTTAGACTGGCTATTTAATTGATTTTAACATTGAAGATAAATAGTCCAAACTATAAAATCAGACAAATGGTAAAATTATTGAACCTCTAGCAGATAGACTAATGGGTTTAGAACTTTTGCGCAAACAGTGTTACAATGTGCTATAAAGCAATGTGTATTTTGGGCCATTTAACTTCACATCACTGCACACATTGTGACGCCCCAGAGTAGAATATGATGCAGATAGTGCAGGAATCCCCGATAACTGCTTTTGAAGGCCACCCTAGTAGACAAAATAGACGTAATATATTAGTAAATAACTGGTAATAATTGAAATGTCACACTTTTTTATATTGGCCATTTGTCGTAATGTTATATCAATTATTTATATAAAATTAATTTTCTATATATTTTATATAAATATCTTCTAAATATATGTTTTCAATATATGGCAGACATTAGATGTAAATTTCGTCTCTATATTTGTTTCCAATATATAGAATATATTACTTTTTAATCTGTTCTATATTATTTCACTATTGTTTGTGAGATATTTGTAAAATATATACCTACTACATATGTGTATATTTGCAAATTATATTTAATTTGAGTTTTTATTGCTACGCATAGTAGAGTTTTTATTAAACCGTATTGAAACACTGCAGATGTTCTGTAAAAACAAGTTTATTTCTAAAAATGACACTAACAAGATAAAATTATAAATCATGAATAAAATATAAATTTAAAATCTGTATATATTTTAAACCTCTTTAAATAATAAGTACACAAAAAAATGGCATTCAAAAATTACTTATTACTATCATTACATATTATATAGGTACTACACAAATGTTCTAAACTTTGTCAAATATAACGCAACGGATTTACGTGTGTAACATTCCTTTCATTAGGATGTCGTTTTGTGAAGGCGTCTGAAAAAAAAACAAGATTAACTCTATCAAGTTGTATTAAAAAATCTACATTTTATAATAATTATGAAATGAATTAAAATGTATTATAGTTATTTTAATTGGTAGGAAATATACCGACAAATGGTTTTAGTTTGAATTTTTCAATAAACATGTATTTTTTTAAAAATATGACAGAAATTTCAACAGCATTATTATTTCTATTTATTTAATCACTTCAATAAAACATCTACCGACTAGTATGAATTAATAAAATTACTAAAAACTTAACACATGATTAGTTTTAAAAGTGCACAAAAGCATTTTCTTTGGATTGCTATTCAAAAAATAAGGACAATATTCAAACACATTTTAGAAATTGTTTTTTGCATGTATTTACTCATATATTTTAAAAAATGTGTTGTTTATTAATTATTGACCATAGTTATGCAAATAAAAGCATTTTTTAAATTTATATTTCTTATTAGTGATGACCATTGGAACTTTTTTAAATTATTTTCTGTAAACCTTGAACAGCCACTAACTAACTAAGTAAACATCAAATTTAGAGTGTACTCGCTGCGTCAAAATAAATTATTTACCAAATGACTTTTTGCTTTTCTATATAATGCAAAAATAAAAAATAAGAAAATTAATATGATTATACAATTACGTTGCACTAAAACGCGATATAAAAATATAAACTTCGCAAACTGCAAACACAAAATCCAAATGCATATTAGTGAAGAAAACTTTTCTTATTCTTGATCAGGGTCTATATAACTGTTTCTGACTTTAGTACCCAAAAGTAGGTGAATAGTATACTTATGTTAAAATGTTTAATGATGCAAAGAATTCTACAAAATTTACTGAAAGATATTTTGTGTAAACCCGTTTAGAATGCCACAAAAATATTTGGAAAAGATGACTTGTTTTATGGTGAAACTTTTACATCAAGCAAACGTTCTACGGTTTTGGATTCATAATCTAATACATCTTATTAAATCCCTACTAAGACACTTTATTGTGTAATATGCGAGGACTCAGTAAAGCATACGCGTAGCAAATATTTTGTATCAGATCATCTAAATCCGTAAGTGGATTTATGAAAACCTTACCTTTAATATAAGCCCAAATACAAAAGTGCAAAGATGTAAGATCCGGTGACCCAGGTGGTCATATTACAGGTACATTATTTCCAATTTATTGATTTAGTTTCCAGGCAATCAAGAACTCCACTTATTGTCCAGATCTATGAGCGGTAGCACTGTCATGTTGAAAATATGCAAAATTTTAAAAATAGAGTAATAGTTATGCAAAGTGGTCTGCACAGACAAACGGTATTAGTCTACCGTAAAATTTTCTTGATAAAAGTGGTACTGCTAGTACATGACCCTTAATACTCTAGACATTAGTCGTCAACTTCTTTTCAGTAAAAATATACATTTCTATTGAACATACCGTTGTTTGTGAACTTACTCTCATCTGTCCACCACCGATGCGGCGCTTAACGATCTAGATAAAATTCTCATTCTTGTTATATTTCTAGGTACACATGATTATTTGCATATTTAATTATCTTCTGACGATCACCTTAAAAAACTTGATAGTGTATGTTAAACATAATGTAAAAGCTTTTTTAATATTGCTTTGCTTTCCAAAATATGCTAATAAAATATGCACGGATATCATCATCATAAATTGACAATTATACACAAATTATTATCTCATAAACTTCTTTTTATAGCCCATGGAGCTTTTTATTCTCACGGGCTATAAAGAAACGTCAAACAACGATATCATAGGTATATAATAAACTAAATACTTGCAAAATGTTAAATTTTCTTTAGAAATCAAAAATTGTACTTTTTATTAAAAAATTTTTTTTAGGAATTTTTACAATAACAACACAATTAGAATAATTAATCATATTAATATTTGGAAATGCACCGACGTAGAATTATCTATTAAATTAGAATTATTGCTACTTGCTACGTAATTTAAGATCATGGTAGTTCCTAATTCAGTATTAATAGACAATAAATTGTCCTTTCTAATGAATACCTTTTCAGCTGACTTAATTTTGTTTAATACAAAACCTTCTATATCCTGATCTGAAATTGGCATTGACTTCCAGTATCCTAGTTGTTTTATACGAATCATTTATTTCAAACGTTTGCCAACAACGTCGCCGATGACCGACGAAATGAGTGCCCAGTGTAATTTAGGGTTCGGTAATTTCAGATAAACAGCTAGTTTTTAGGAATTCTACCAAAACCTTCAATTTATCGTAATGCTTTCTACAGTAACGGAAATCTAACCGGTTTCAATTATTCGTATCTAACGTAGATTAACAGAACAGTTTTTATATTTCATGCAAACTTTATTATTTCGTCATAGGAATTTTTCAAAGTAAAAGAACATGTGCGGGTGACCAAAGTTGCTATGATAACAAAGGAAAATCAAATCGTACTGTAAAATGAAAATGTTTTCTTACGCCAGCAAATTTCTCACAACAAATACATCCAAAACCGCAATTTATTTACTCGATACTTTCGTTATTTCTTTAACGTTCAAAGCAAAAATATCCTCAGTGATCTCCGGTGCGTAAAATCAGCGCCGGATGTAGAGTTTTTGCGGCTCTAAGTTAAAATATAAATGCGGCCTATTGTTTATTAATTTTATAAAAAAAAAATAATAAAAAATATAAATAGTGTATATTAGTATACATACATTACAAGATACAATTGATACAAACATACAGAAGTGTGCAAACGTAACTAAACTAAATTGAAACTTTTCTGGCTTTTAAAATTGCAAAATCCTCAATTACGTCTTTAAACCATAATTGCCTCATATTGTGAGCATCAACGCACAGCACCGTTAAATCTGAAAGTTTCTGTTGCTCTAATGTGGATTGATATTCATTTTTTATTCTCTTGATGATCTTTCTTCTGTGACTCAAAAGAAGTTGCAATATAGTCTCAATAGATTCGATTTTATCACGAATTATAATATTGTACATTTCTTAGAAATTCGTAATTATACCGGAATAATTACTATTAATATATGTCTAAAAATGTTTTAATTTGTTATAGTGTTTTATTCTTTTCCATTAAGTCATTCGGGTAACTTTTTTTTAAGAAATTTATATTGTCTTTCAAGCCACAGTAACTAATTTCTGTATAGTAAAAATGATAACTTTTTGGATATATTTTTATATAGGTGAGATCTTTTTTTCAAATTATTCTGAAGTGAATCAACGATAACCATAAAGTATTCACCCTTGAATGTATCTGTTGGAGACATATACTCAAATGCATGCCCAGCAGAACCGTCATTTATTTGCTTTTTTTGTTTTGTTCTCCTTCGATTTGTATTGGCAAATTTATAATTCCCTTCTGGTAATCTTAATTTCCATTCGATAGTGGCCAAATTTTTCTCTGATTTTCACCAAAAAGTTCACAAGAGATTGATACAACTTAGCAGCTGTGTCCATACAAATTGTTTCACTTTGCAAAGCTGAACTAACTTTGTGAAATTGTTCCAATGTATTGTTCCACAATATTAGCTAAAACACAAACTCAATTTTTTCCATGTTATGGAGAAGGCCAGATGCGCCCCTTTTTGTATCTGCATTTGCATCTCAAGTTTCTACAATGCTACTCAAAACTTTTGTTATTTTGGAATAACTAAGGAAAACTGCAGACGTTGCATCTTCAGTGTGCGCCCCAAAGAGTATCAACTAGTCTCAGGATATAAGTTTTGTTTGAATTTAGTTCATCTCGTTGTTGAGGCTGCGAGAAATACATACAATTGCTGAATCATTCTTAAAAAATTAACTGAGTTTAAACAGCAGTCAACGGAAGCACGGCTAATAAGATTTAAAGAATGTCCAGCGCAGGATACATATATTGCGTATTTATTTGTTTTTTAAATTTTTTCTGCATTCCATTATACCTTCCACACATATTTGCAGCGTTATTGTAGGACTGTCCTCTGCATTTAGAAAAGCCTATTCCACATTTATTTTGGATGTACTGCAATACTACTGATGCCAGATATTTACCCGTGTGTCTTTCTTGAGGAATATCTTTCTATGGGAGATATATGGTGTGAAATTTACAGATAAGCTGAAATATTCTGCGGATCTTATATCATCTAAAATTGATTTGCGTACTTTGTTGACCATTAAACGAATAATTTCATCGCAAATTGTTTTTGACAAATATGTTACACGTCCACAAATCGATCAAAGTGATGTTTTAAAAAGGGCCAAATTGTGCAAGCAGTTCCAGAATGCTAAGATAATTTCCGTTAAGTGGAGAACCAAACTTTTCGCAACCTCCTCGAAAGGTTAAGCCTCTCTCAGATAAAGTGCAAACAATTGCACTCACACGTTTTAAGACTTTTTTCCAGTAGTTTTGTTCTGCCCTAATTTGTTTCTCAAATTCAGATTTTATAACACAGTCTCCATTGTTTTTCAAATAAACAAGCAGGGCCGTTCAATGATATGAGTTCTCATGAGATTTAAGTGCAACAGGATTTCGCCAGTCGTCAAAATCTTCAGTGGCCAAAGAACAAAGTAATTTACATATAAAGCAATAAACGTTGCCATTAAAGAGGGAATAAAGTAACCATTCCATTTTTTCCCATTTGGTTTTCATTGTAAAAGAGTCCACTGAAACAATAACTTTTTTGATTTGTAAAATTCCGACTTAATCCAATTTGACATTTCTCCGGGCCTCTTTGTATCCAAATGTTTATTTCTTGTTTAGATAGATCGTCCATTCGCTTACATCGAATTTCAAATTTTTATATTTAGTTAAATTTTGTGATTCGACAACAATACAATTCACCGAAGCTACAGAAGTTTCAGCAGAGGTTAGAGAATCGTATGCAACTTTGTACCCGCTAGAGATTCAATAGAAAATATTTGAACTACTTTTTGAGATTCTTCTATTACAGATGTCCTTATTGTTTTACTTCCTTTGCTTGAGGAATCCACTTTTCCCAAAAAAATTTTGTCAATGTTTTTTTCTCTTCACGTCTTACTTTTTTCTTAAGCTTACTCCAAGTTCATTTGTATATCTACAAAATAAAAATTTGTTGCTGGTGCGCTAATTAAATTACTCCATAAAAAAAATCATTTTTTAATTTTTAGAGATTTAAATTAAGCCTTAGCATTGTAACACCAATGCAAGTGCTTATATTATATCGTGTCTTCGTCTCTGATGCTAAACGTAATTATTGAATTTTTTACCTTGTTTTGTTAGTTTAGTTATTCACAACACAAAACTTAAGAAAACTAAAATTAAAGTAAATTTTACTTAATCACGATAAATCGCTGAAGTAAAAGTACAACAAAAATATTTATCAATGCGTTTTCTAAGCAGCGTACGTAAGTAATACGCTCAGCGCAACATGTGGATACGCTTACAGATATCGTCGTTTTCGCTAGTGGGTACTCTCCATCTATCGTCGTTTGTCGCTATCGCTCGAGTCATTGAAATTCACCCGCAGTGCAAAAGAAAACAGATATGAGATAATACAAAAATTAAATAGTAGATTATTTGATGATTAGATTAGATGGATCTTAGTAAGTTTGCGGCCAAAGCTACAGCTTATTTAGCTTGTACCTATATCTAGCACTACGTAAAATAACATTATCGCTGGGCGAAGTTCATACAGCAGGAAAAAAGTTTTTAATAAACACTCGTCTTTTAGACTTAGACTCTTGCAAACCATGCCCTATAAAACTTATTTTTGAATATACTAAAATTTTGCCAGTACCTCAAAGATCGTGTTATTTCTTTATTTTGTTTTGAGTTTAGATAATAAAGAAAAATATATTAATGAAGTTGCATAACATAGCATATTATATGTTAACAAAATAAATGAAACAGCTGTAACAAACACGTTATTTAGCTTTTGTTCTGCGAAATGTTTTGCAAAGTTCAAAGTGTTTTTCCGAAACATATACATCAAAATAATATATAAAAGCCAATCGTCCAGTTATGTAATTGTTTAATTAGAAAAAACACGAAACGCACTAATTTAATATTAAACCGAAAAACTTAATTAAGACTTTCATTAATTTTGTTTTCATAATCGTATAAATGATTACATGTTACAATATTTTTAAGAACGTCATGAGAACATACAAAGTTATAAGTAATAAGTCAAAAATGATAATTATTACGTAGTTATATCAAGAATCGTATAATTTTATAATTACTAAGAAGTTTTAAACTAATAACAAATAAACGTGATCAATTAACTATAATTTTAAGTAAAAAAGACTGTACGTTAGTTGCATAGTAACGGTATGAACTAAAGTAGTAATCTAATTTTAATTTATAAAATATATTGTGTTTTATAAACTGTGAGTTTTTAGAATAACTAATATTTTTTTTTATAAATAACTTTTTTTTACAGTAACATCATTTTAAAATTCATATATTTGTTAGCATTGATTTTACTGGAAACGATTATTATTATGATTAAAAGTTTTTAATTCTCAGATCAAACATAATACCCCTACGTACGTAAAAATTTCAAAAAACTCATTAATTAGGAAAAAGCATTAATTTATAATTATTTGAGAATTCATGAAAACAGTCATCATATTCAAAATTTACATTTTTTATTCTACACGCCTAATTGAAAATTTATTTTTAATTTTAATTCTAAAACTTCGTTTATGTTTTATAGACAATTATCATTAAGTCGGGGTTACTATTCAATATATTTAATAAAGTATATTTCGTTTTGGTACAAATAACTTATCATACATCAGCAAGTAGCCGTTTATACTATAGTATTAAAAATTCAATCCATTATTTCTTTATAATACTACTCTCGACCATTGTAAAAACAACAGTTGTTTAGGTATTAGCATAAACCCTTAATAGAATCTTGAGTTGTATAATTCAAAACATGTTCACAAACACTTAAGAGGCCAAACATAAATGCTTAGTACTTGTAAACACAATACTTTGTTTTGTAGATTAACAAAAGATTAAAGCACAATACTGAAACAAACAATGCTTCGATTTAAACCTTAGATATTCCGTTTGCGAAAATTTTTTTATACATTTTATTTTGCAATTTGGCGATTCCTATAAATTTAGTTTTTCAATAGATTGTAATTTAAATTTAACATAGTACAGTATTTTTGAGCTTTTTTATTCTTTATTGAAGTGTACTAGTAAATTTTAAGGGTTGACAAATAATATTTTTATACATGGCGTCTATAATCGAAGTTATTATAGCATCTATTTGGGTGCTATAATATAACTTTTATTTTTTTTTCATTATAGCACCCAAACTTTAATTACTCAAGGTTGGTCACATCGTTAAAATTGATATACTACATATATGTCAAAAATTGAACCAAATTTATTTAATTTTTTTATTGCAATTTCTATAGTTCATTTTCATTAAATTAGTAAGATGAGTAAATTCTACACATTCTTTTATATATTATATTTTAAGAATTTGTTTTGAATTTCAATTTTGCGCGCAATGTTAGATGTCAGATGACGTTTATGATCATGCGTGATTATAAATTATGATAAATTATAACCTCTGATTATGACGCATGTTTGTTATCGTTCTTATATGCTTTATTTTATGTAAAATTGGTTATTAAGTACTATACAATATATAACGTTATTACTGAGTATTGGTGTTGTTTATTTCATATTTATGGTACAGTTGTTATATACATTGTAATTAATAACCACATTTGAGGAGTCCTTTGAATTAATTGTTAAACCAGGGTAAGGATTATTACCATTTGTTAAATTAATATTATGTTCATTAATATTAGGTTTAGTAACACTAGTCATATTGGAATCTTTTGAACATCCTGGTAAATTTATATTGTTAATGTTGGAGTTTTTTGAACATCCAGGTAAGTCGATATTTTCTTGCGGGACAAACATTTTGCAACATCAATTTTATTTTTAGTGAAGCATCTACATAGCCCTCTGCAACAGTTGAAGATTTCCACCCACCATGTATTTTCAATGTTAACAAATCTCCGCCACGATTTGCCAAATGTGTAGCACTCGATCTTCGGAAACAATGACCCGTAAATAGTTCCGGATTAGGCAATTTTAAATAAACTGCAATGTTTTTTGATACTTTTCCTATTGTGTTGATACCAATAGGGGTGTTAATGCAGCGACCATTTCTGTATGTTACAAAAAAATTTTTGTGATTAGTTTTGGTAGGTCTAAGTTTTGCATATTCCTTAATCAATTCAATCCAATTTGTATCAGTGATTGCGAACGTGCGTAAAATATTATTTTTTGTTTTAGGAAGTGATATAATAATTGATTCTTGTTTGAATTCAATGTCATCTGTAGACAAATTGAGTAATTCATTTCTCCTACAGGCACCATTAAAATAAATAATCAGGATGACCTAAAGTTCATATCGTAACACAAGAAGTATACTCATTGTTGTATTAATTATAAAAATACTTACTTTCATAGCAAAATATAATTCATTATCAGCTTCATTTATAAATTTATTAATATTGTCTTCTTCTGAAATTTTTGATTTTTTGGGCAAATAACCAACCGATGCCTATTTCAGTAAAGCGTGTAATTTATTAAACTTTGATATATCCTACGTTTTGATGTAAATTTAAACTACACCGTAACATTGAATACATTGACCACAAAGTTGATGATTTGTAATTATGTCGATGTAGTTCAAAGTAAGCTAATAATGCATTTTCTGTTATTTTTGTCACTTTTTTTTCACGGCACCATTTTTCAAATTTGATGTACTGTTTATCATATACATGTTTTGATTTAGTAGGAATTAAATTACTTATAGTATTTTGCGCAATTTCTCGAATTTCTGGTAGAGTACAAGATAATTCTTCGTCCATCTTTTTTAATTAATTTAAAACAAATGCATAACTACTAATAAACAAATTCGAATTTTAAGTTTTGAATGTCAGTGTAGCCAATTGTTAAAAATTTAGAATACATTATAATTACAAATTTTTATTTAAGAATTGAATTAAAGTCGCAAAATATAAAAAATAGTATAAAAAACTCGTTCATAAGTCATTTTATCGCACTTGACCATTAAAACACTCGCCGCAAGCGGCTCGTGTTTTAAACTTGGTCGCGTGCGATAAAATTCGACTTATGAAACTTGTTGTTTAATATACTATTATTGTGTTTATAATAATTAACAATTAATTATTGAAAAAAAATGTAACAAAAATGTTACAATTGAAACAATAGAAATTATATCTTCATATGAAATTGCAAACAAAAGTTTAGTTTTTTAAAAACTACAAATGTCAACTAGTAATTTTTAATTTTTAAGTAATTGAAAGGTGTGCACATCATTATTTTAAGTATAAACAAACCATTGTGTTTTGAGCTTAAATTCTATTTGATTTTGTTTATTTTAATTCTCTTAATATTCTTTGCTTTTTATCTGTTTGTTGCTGTGTTTTTCTTGTGGTGTAAGCATATATGTGCTTGTAAGATACAATACAACACAAAATCAATATTTATATTTATCATAACGTGTATTTTTAAAATTTATGTTACGTAATTGTGACGCAGCGATTGCAGCTTTTTTTTGCCCTTGAGTTAGAATTCTTGTCGTTAAAATATTTTACACGGTAGTAACAAAAAAATTTAAACAAGCACGTAAGTAACGTGCTTTATAATGTTTCTTTATAGTTTTTTTAGTATTACATTTTGTGCTCTAAAACCACACGATAATTACTTAGAATTCAATTTACACCCAGACTAAACCCATCCATGCCTACATTTTTATTTTCTAAATGAAGTCGGTATTCTGAAGAGTATTATTGCAAAAAATCAAGAAAAAATTGTAAAACAGTTCTATCTTACCAATATTTTTTTTAACAGGACTGAGAAAAAAAATTGCATCATTGGAACATGATCATTTGGAAGTGCAGTTATTTTAAAAGATACAAACATTATCTAACCAAGTCATTTATTCATTTTAAAATATAAAATTATTTCTGTTGATCGCGAAAAGCTTTAAAACAGTTCAAAGGATGCATATTGACACAACACACACCATAAATAAAAGTGGATTTTTTTTTACAAACTTTACATCGGTTTTGTTTGAGAGCTTCTGGATAACACATTTCTAGTTAATACATCTCTGGACTTCAGTCGAACAACGGAATTACAATTTGTATGTAAATAAGTGGAGACAATATCTCTTATAAAAAACCTAAAAACCGTAGTTTCTTAAAACTTTTTTTTAGCTTCAATCTCTATTCTGTGTAAAGTCCAAGCATTTGAGAGCGTTGCTGAAAACAGATAACTAAATGGAGACCAGTATCACTTGTTTAATACATATATTTTGGAATTGGGTTAGAAGTAAAGACAGCATCTCAATTGATTGCTCTACATCTTCTTGAGTAGCAATTCCAGTACCTTATTTTGTACAATTCTCAAGATAATGGTTGAAAATTGTTATAATAAGTTATCAAACTTTTAGGTTTGCGTTGTTCGTCTTGGCTTAATTCCAAGTAGGCTAATATTTTAATAACAACAAAATAGCGAGAACGTAACGCGTCAAGAGCCTGAACACAGAAAGGCCACCGTGTTAGACAAACCCTTTTTGTTTCTGTTGAAAGTGAATAACCTGTTTATGTAAAACCCATGCCGCCTGGTATTTTAAAGCCTGTTTTTGTAAGAATTAACAAGAATTAAGGGCTTATTACAAAGGCAAATTTCAAAAACACCTTTTTTGTGAGAACCAAGGACAACAATTTGCAACTCTGCATAGATGTTTTTTTAAACCGTGCATTTTTATTATTTTTGACATTACTCATTGTCTAAATTCTGAAAAATTTTCTAAAAGATAATTATTTCTTGTAATGACAAAGGTAGCGTAAATTCTAGAGTATTTAGTTAAAAATAGTGCAGTAATTTCAAGCATGTGTGAAAGCAGCTCTACCAATAACAAGTTTGCAACAAAGTTCATTAATTGTTCAATAAGTAATATTTGGAATTGAAATTACGAGTTCTGACAATAGTCAATAATTCAGTATTTAGTAGAGCGTAATTCAGTATACGAGTTTATTTCAAGTAGACATTGATCAGCAAATAATTTTAATTGTTATTATAAAATACATATAGTTAAGATTAGTATAAGTAATTAATTGTTAAAAATAATGAAACATGGGTAGAGGTTTTGGGCAGAGAGATTCCAGTGTAGAAACAAGGATTGCAATTACTCGAATGGCTGCTAATGGAATTCCTCAACGTAAAATTGCTTTACAAAATGGAATATTGGTAAAATTTTTAGTATTTGCATAGAATAAGCCTCTAAAATAGACTGAGTTATTGATTAATTACTAATCTTAAACATGTTTAAAAAAAATATTTTACGTAATCTTAAACGAAAAGGTTTTCTTAGTTTCATTTTATTCCATTAAATAAAATTAGAATATAATATTAATTAAAATTATGCACACGTTAATGTATTATTACAATCCAAAATCGACATCAATGCTTTCAAAAATTTGTCGTGTTTTAGTTTCTTTCTTAAAAATTCTGTTGGTAATAAACAATCAGGGTTCAGAATAAATTAAAAAAATATTTTAAGTGGAAAAGAAACACACTTTGAACTTTATTAAAGGTATTTTTGTTTAAAAAAAATAACTTATTTATTTCAAGAAAACGTAATTTACTAAAATAATTGAATCATTTGGTTAAACTAAATTACTTAACTAAATACATATAAAAATGCGCTAAGTTCGTCGGTGGCTTCGAAGGTTTGATGAAGAAGGAGAAGTTTCTTTTATAACGAAACCAAAATAATAAATAGAGCAACTACCATAGAGGAAGATGCAAACTGGTGTGTTCAAAATTCATTTAAACTGCAGCGCTTCAACGATAAGATTAAACGACGCGGGATTATTTGCAAGTAAGCCTGTGACAAAACCTGAATTAACAGAAAGGCATGCTCAAGCAAGAATTAGATTCTGTCAATATAATTTGTACAGAGACTCTAGTACGGTGATATTTACGGACGAAAAGGTATTGTCATCGACACAAGAGTCGTCTATGACATTTTGGCGACCACGAAATACAAGATTTAGTACCGAATATGTTCGTAAAAATCGACAAAGTGGAAGAATTTTTGTTGGATTTTGGGGGTGGATTTCAAAAGCTGGGCCGGGTAAATTGATTCTAGTTTCTCCACTACGATTTACGTCTGAAAGTTACGTTCGAGTGCTAGACGAAATTTTGGTGGCAAGTGTGCGAACACTTTATCCAGAAGAAGAATTGGAAGAAACTGTTATTGTCCAAGACAATTTGCCAATTCATAAAGGCAGAATCGTAAGTGAGTGGTTTGAGGACAGAAACGATGTAATTTCTTTAGAATGGCCAGCAAAATCTCCCGATATAAACCCCATCGAGAACATGTGGGCAGCTATGAGCAGAACTTGGACCAATAATCGCCTTGACATGCCGGCCAGAAACTTAAATAATATAGTGAAAACTGAAAATGAAGTTTGGGAACGTTTCCGAGGATCGAACTTCTGCGAAAAATTAATTAACTCGATGCCGAACAGGTTAACAGAATGTTTGGAAAATAACGGTTTATATACAAAATATTAATTAGTTTGAGTATTTTATTTATAATAGAAATATATTTTTATAATATATGTATGTACTATATTTAAATAAATGTAGTTTGGTTGAAACAATGATTAATCGATATTACTACAAATATGATAAAGTTATTTTACGAAAAATATAAATGATATTAATTTTAGTATCGGAAGTATTTTGCTATTAACTACATTAGCACAGCCAAAAAATCTTTTTAATAATCAGACCAGTATTAAAATGATAATATTTATTATGCATTGTTATTCCGAATGTGCAATTAATATAACATTAGTGATAGTAGCATTAGTGGAGGTAATACTTTATATAGATATTTGATATAAGAAACATAGATTTTAGAATTATTAGCTTGTGTAAGATATCAATTCTCTAAAAACGCATTTTAAGTATTAGATACATTTAAAATTTGAAATAAATGCCAATCTGACGTACCGTACTTATTATTATTTACAGATCACTAAGTTTAAATTTTTATTATTTTATTGAACCATGTAGGTAATAAAATTACAATGCCTTATTTGCTTCAAACCTCTAATGAGAAACACTATACTATTAGAATGTGAATAGGTGCGATCTTAAGCGGTCATTTTGGTTGACGGCGAGTGTACATGTTTAGACATAAATTAAAATTAGTAAATAAGAAACAAATAAAAGAGGACATCGAATTAGAAAACGATATAACAAATACTTATCCAAAAAACGAGGACGTTCTGACTTAAGGGAGGAGGAATTATATCAGAATTCGATAACCTTTTGTACAAATCATCATGACTAATATTGCAACTGTTATAATTTACTAATACTTCTTTTTTTGCTCATTATCATTTTGAGAAATTTATTGCAATGTGTAACTGACATTAAACTAGACTATTTATGATATGCCTTTATTAGCGATTTTTCACGAGTTAATAAAAACTCAACGCAGATTATTTTTAAGACAAAATTGTACATTCTACTGTTCTCCAAATGTAATTTTTAAATAAACCTAGTTTTTAAATTGTTTAAAGTTGTGTTTGACATATTTATAACTATCTATATTCTGTATCTGATTAGCTTAAAAACACTATGCTATAGTCTCCTTTGTAATTATGATAATAAGATTTTGCTGAAACTTGTGGTCTAGATCTTATGTTCTTCATCGAGGTCACAATTCCCAAAAGTTATAAAATTGTATGTAAAAATGTATGGCTACCTTTTGAAAATATTTATAAGAGAAATAAAAACGTTTTAATTTGTGCTTTTACTTTTACTGTCCGATTGGTTGCAATTAATTTAGATTTTTTTGCAGAGACATTTCAAATTAAGGATATTGTGTAGTTATTTTTTGTTTAACAGTGTGTCATAAACTTTTAAGTAGTAGTACCAACATTTGTACAAAACTGTAAGTATTTAATCTATTTTTTAAGTTTACAGTAAAAAATATTTTTACAATCTCGTAAAATTTGTAATAAAAATGTATTTATTTGCCAAGCATTATCTAAGATAAAACTTTATTCGATTTTTTTTAGTACTTTTAGTGAAATTAATATTTTGTCTAATTACAAATCAATATTGGTGATTACATTAGTACATTAAAAAAGATATTAAACGAGTTAGTTTTAAATTAACATATATTAATACTAAACAGGTAATTGTTTACTAATAGTTTTCTTTTACATTCAATGTTATTCTTGTTATTATAGTGTTCTGTCAATTATAAAAATAATATGTTATGAAATACCAGTAATTATACTTAAAACTACGTAACTTTAGTTTATTTATTATCTTGATTAGTTTTTAACAGAAACAAATTTTATATACACAACCCAAAATTCGTGAAACCTTTGATGTGTTGTTAAGTTTTGTTAAATTATTCAATTGGGTACAAGTCATGGTAATAAAATATTAAAATTTCATATGTACGTGTTCATAATTTGCAAAAAGGCAAAAAGCATACATAGACTTTTTTTGCTTTAGCAAAATGTCTTAATTTATATGTATATAGTGTCGTCTACCATTTTCAGCATTACTATTTAAATATGCACCTATTTAATGTTATTATACATAGTTATGTAGATGCGTATTTTAAGCGTAGGGAGCCTTTAATATAATATCGATTTTAAGTTTGATGTCATAACACGTAGACATACACAGACCTTTTTATCGAAAAAATCACATCAACCGTGTGCAGAATTCGTATCATATACGCCATCATACCCTCTTAGCACCAGCTATTCCTCTTTGCCAGGTTACCTAATATATGATTTTTCAACTTATCCAATTTGCAATAACTTGAAACTGTTCTGAATGAGAGTACTTTAGTTAAATCAATATTTATTTTTGAAAAAAATATCAGGTTTAAATGTATAAAGCTTTTTAAACGATTCAAGTTTCGAAAGGCCATTAAAGTATTTACTTTTAATACTATTATGGTATTAAAATCATTGAACTTTTTAAATGCAGCAAAAAGCAACTTTGATTTTAAAGTCGAACTTGAAAATAGATAATCGGTTTATTTGGCATGAGCTAAGCGTAACGTATTTAATAAAGCTTTAAGGTTGAACACTTCTAAGAAATTAAGTTTGTTTCCTAGATAACTTCAAACACCGAAGCGCTTGATTTATTTACTTATTTACTTTTCCCAAGGCGGATATTAAGTTCATTATGTACTAGAATCTAGATAAATTAAATATACAAAATAAAACAAATCACAACAGAGAAACTTTATGTTTACTGTATACTTTCACGTTGTATCTATAACACAAATTACTAAACTGTACAAATATACTTCTTATAGCGAACGAGTTAATAAAGAAAACAACAATAGGTAAAATAAATAAATTCAATGATTTAATTGTTATGGTTATTCTTAATGATGTGTTACGTTTAAAAAAAGTGATTTTAAAATTTTGTTAAAATTTAAAAATATAATTTTATTTTATTGTAATTTAATTAGTTATCAAAATTTCCATTTTAATTAATAACAGCTTGAAAATGTTTTTGTTAAAGTACTTACTTTAAATGAATGTTTAAAGTGAAAGTACAGAAATTTCTATTTAAGAAGTTGTTATATATCGCAAAGAAATGTTTAAAACTTTTTAAGTTTTAATACACCGCTAAAATGTGAAAGTTAAAGAATTAAAATGATTAGTGCTGTTGTTAAAATTTTAAGATATTTACAAAATTTTTACTTTATTTTGTATTGCTAAGTTTCTATTGTTCTTCTAACTTGTTAAAGGTTATCACGTGTGTTTTAGTTTAACTATGATGCTTTTTGGACACAACAATTTAAGTGTTTAATTAGTAAAGAGCGGATAGTAAGACAAGAAAAAATACTAAAAAAAAGGTGGCATAAAAGGCATATTAAACCTGCCAAAAAGGCAATAAAAAAGGCAAAAATATCTATTAAAATTTACAGTTAATTTTTTTATATTTATTGTTTTACAATGTTTATTAAGTGCTATTATTTTCCCAAGCAAGCAAGGAAGCGTTTTCTGATGTGATGGAATCCAATTTTTTACTCTGGACATGCTCTTATAATTGTTCTTTTGATTCGTCAGGAATGCCGGAAAAGTGTGTTTTTGTAAAAACTAGTCCTCTCTTAACAGCTTCGTCATTAAAAGCTTTTTGAGATTTAGCAATTGCTGCAGAAGCCGTCTCGTCAAATAATTCAACCACCTGAAGTAAGACAATTCAATTAATGTATAAGACAAAGTCAGATTATAGTATGAACTGTACCTCTTTAATTTTTTCAAAATGTGTGGCATAAAAAATGCAAACCGATAACCAAGTTCCCCATCTTATTATGATAGGTTCCGGTGGAAGTTTCACATCTCGAAGTTTTTCTTTATAGGCTGTTTATTCAACCCAGTGGACTGTATAATTTTCCATAAAATACTTGCAGGACTTGAATATTTCCATTAACAAATTAATTTATCCGAGCCCAACAACCATTTATTGCGACACCTTCTACAAAGACTATAACAATACCAATCTTCGGCCATTAGTTGCCTTTTATCTTTTATGCGCGTACATTTTAATGCGCGCCGATAAGCATACCTTTACAAAATTGATTCGGCGCGAATTTACATATTTGAATTAACAACAACATCTCGGCCAGCTCGAAAATATAAATCAATATAATTTTCGAAATTAATACTAAATCCGTTCACATTTAACATAAACATTGTCGGATCATTCGAAAAAAAAATATAACAAATCAATAAAGTTTCGAAATTAAAACTACATTCCAAAAAGAAAACAAAGTAAACCTTGGTACTCTTTACATTATAATTTAACTAAATTTTGTGTTTTGAACTTAAAATTAAACACAATGTTTTTGCACGTCACTTTATATTTTTACAGCTTTACAGGTAGCCGACACACGCCTCTTGCGGATCTTTTGATAAGCCCCTTTGTCGTGATGACGTCGACGACCCGAACAACACCGTCAGTTCCAGGATACACTTGAGATATGCGGCCTAGTGGCCACTGTAACGTAACTAAATTGTCTTGCTTAACAAGCACCATGTCACCTGGCTTCAGCTGATCGGTTGGTTTTAGAGTTAGTTGCCACTTGGATCGGACCTGCATCTGCGAAGTGCATTCTCGTACCCAACGATGCCAAAAATTTTGAGTAATTTGTTGCGCTCGCTCCCAGCGAGATAAAGTATTACATTTTGTTCCCAGCAAAATTTTCTCTGGAATGGCTTGTAACGTTCCTCCAATCAGAAAATGCCCGGGCGTTAAAGGATTTAAATCTGTAGGATCATCACTGATTGGGGATAAAGGTCGGGAATTTAAACATGCTTCTACTTGTGCTAAGATAGTAATAAATTCGTCAAAAGCTAAATGAACATTCCCGATAACTTTTCGTAAATGAGATTTCATGGAGCGCACAATGGATTCCCATAACCCTCCAAAATGAGGGGAACGGGCGGGTATAAAGTGCCAATTAATACCTTGATTTGTTAAATAAGAACGCAAATTGTTTTCGTTTGATTTCAAAAATTCATAAATATTTTTTAATTCATTCTTTGTTCCTACATAATTTGTCCCGTTATCAGAGTAAATTTCCGAACACAATCCTCGTCGAGACGTAAATTTTTTCAATGCGGCGATAAAGGCTTCGGTGGTTAAGTCTGATACTAGCTCTAAGTGGACCACTTTGGTCACAAAACATACAAAAATACAAGTATAAGACTTAATCAATTTAGGGTTCCTAGTGAGCCGGTCTTTGAGCAAAAAAGGTCCCGTAAAATCTGTACCAACTATAGTAAAAGGACGGGTATAAGGAGACACACGAGCTAACGGTAAATCGCCCATTTTATACTTAAAACCTTGAGGTCTTGCTTTAAAACATGTAACACAATTTCGAATGATCTTTCGCGCAATCGACTTGCCTGATATTGGCCAAAACATTTCTCTAATTGCTAATAAAAGTGTCTGTGAGCCACAATGTAAAAGTTTTTTATGGTCGTGGTGGAAAAGTAACCACGTAAAATTATGTCGGTTAGGTAATAATAGTGGGTATTTTTTATCATATGTAAAATTACTGTTTGCAAGTCTGCCACCAACTCTTAAAAGATCGTGACTATCCAAAAATGGACTGAGTGATACCAATGAACTTTTCTTACCGACTCTACCATTTGTTTTAAGCATCTCTATATCTAATTTAAACGAATCGTGCTGAACTAATTTAACTAGTTTATTTAAAGCGTTATTAATCTCTGTTGGAGAAAGGGGCCCTAAACGTTGACTCTGATTATTTTTAGTGTTATGAGTAAATCTTAATATGTAAGTAAATACATGCAATAAAGTTTTGAAACTTGAAAATTTATCAAAAATATCTAAACCGGTACCTTCAGTTACAACTATGTTAACACGCCTTTTTTCTAAAATTTCTGGATTATCAAAACATAAGAATTCATTTGTGGGCCAGTCAACAAATTCTCGCTTTAACCAATTTGGTCCATAAAACCATAAATCTGAAACTATTAAAATTTTAGGTACTACACCTCGAGATATTAAATCTGCCGGATTGTGACCAGAAGCTACATGATGCCACTCTTCGATGTTTGTATTAGTTTGAATTACTGACACGCGGTTTGCTACGAAGGTTTTCCATTGCGCGGAGGTATTTTTTATCCAATGTAGAACAACTGATGAATCTGACCACAAATAAACTTTATCTACCTTTACTAATAGGATCTTTTTTACTGATCGTATAAGCTTAGTTAACAAAACAGCAGCGCATAGTTCGAGCTTAGGCAGTGATAGTTTTTTAACCGGAGCCACTCTAGATTTTGCGCAAAGAAGGTTCGTACTAATTTTATTGAGACTTCGCACTCGAATGTATACGCAAGCTCCGTAGGCTCGTTCGCTGGCATCGCAAAAACCGTGTATCTGAATCTCTATTGGCTGACCGACTACATCCCTAGTTATTTTTAAATTTTCAATTACTTGCAGCTGTTCTTTGAATTCCACCCAATTTGATAATATTGGTTCCGGAATGGGTTGATCCCAATCCAAACCTGCTTGCCATAATTCCTAAATCATTAATTTAGCTAAAATTGTAATTGGTCCTAATATTCCTAAAGGGTCAAATAGCCTCGAAACCGACAACAAAACTACGCGTTTAGTAGGTATAGAATTATCATACAAGTTTTGAACCGAATAGTATAAAACATCTCGTTTTGCGCACCACCGAATCCCTAAGACGCTTTGATGAGTATCACGAACGAATCCTCTCGATTCATTCTCTACCGTTGGTTTATTTACGTTAGAGCACCATTTTCCTAATTCAAATTGACCACCGGGTAAAACCTTTGTAATTTTATTTTTAATATCAATTAATTTGTCGATTGTGTCAGCCCCAGTTAACATGTCGTCTACATAGAAATCATTAGTTATTATTCGCGCGATAATTGGTTCACTTTCTTTAATTTCGTTACCTAATTCGGCCAAACTGCGAATAGCTAGAAACGGAGCGCACGACATTCCATACGTTACCGTGTTTAAACTATAAATTTTAATTGTCTCCGAGCTGTTTTCACGCCAAAATATTTTTTGATATACTCTATCTTCTGGTGCAATTAATACTTGTCGGTACATTTTAATTACATCTGCTGTCATAACATATCGATGCTGCCTAAATCTTAATAATATAGAAAACAGATCGTTTTGGATGGTTGGGCCGACATATTGCAAGTCGTTCAATGACAATGCAGTATTGGTTTTAGCGGATGCGTCGAATACTACCCGTATTTTACCTCCCTTAAAAACCGCATGATGGGGTATAAAATAACCTTTATTTTTATCATTTTTCGTAGTTTTAATTTGTTCCATATGTCCTAATGACTCATAATCCTTCATAAATCTTACGTATTGCCCTTTCAATAAAGATTTTTTTTCAAAACGTCTTTCCAAGTTTAAATATCTATTTAATGCCATTTGACGCGAATCTCCTAAATTACTCAAATTTTCATTGAATGGTATTTTTGTTATGAATCAACCTGTATTAGGTTCTCGCGAATGTGTTTTAACAAAATGATTTTCACATATTTGCTCCTGGAGTGTGAATTGTTTATCGGAACCTTTTATATTTTCAATATCCCAAAACCTTTCTAGTTGTTTCGATAAACACTCATTTGTGATACAAATACTTGACAAAATCTGACCGTTAACCTGTTCTAGTTTACCACTTAAAACCCACCCTAGCTTAGTTTCAATTAATGTAGGTTTATTTTTACCTAATGACAGTCGGCCAGCATCAAAAATGTCCCAAACTACATCTGCACCCAGTAATATATCTATGTCTCCACCCTTGCTGATTTCCGGATCGGCCAGCATTACATTAACAGGTACCTCCACGGTAGGTAAGCTTAATTTAAGAATTTTGGTAGTAATGTGAGGTAAGACTAAGCATGAGATGCTCATAGAAAATTTATGATTTGGATTATAAATAACGAAATTGCATTTACTACTTACATTAGTTTTTGAATTATTAATTCCTATAACGCTTGAATTGCAAGCAGTTTTCTTTACACCTAAGACAGATACAACATTTTCTGTTACAAAACTAGCTTGACTCCCTGTGTCTAACATTGCCCTAAACTTATGTGGATTATTCCATTTATCATTTACACTGACTAAAGCAGTAGCTAAAAGTACTAATGACGTATCTACTTTGGTTCGGTTAGCTGCATTAGATGCAACCGTTGGTAAAGATTGTTCAACCGTTTCAATTTGATTATTTACAGAATCGCCGAGGTCGTTGTTTTGTTCGAAATGTAACAGAAAATTATGTTTTTTATTGCATGTAGTGCATCTCATTGATCTGCATTGTCTAACGCCGTGACCGCGACGCAAGCAATTAAAACAAAGTCCTAATTTAACTACTTCTTCTCGTCTTTCTCCGACAGATAATTTTGAAAATTCGTTGCACTTGTTTATGTTATGGTTTGACTTACAAAATTGGCAGTGGCTAACTGTAGATCCAAAATTGGTATTTGACACAGCGCTGGATTTAATTATTGACGTGTGAGTGTGACGCATTGAATTTGAATTAGTGGGCTTATTTATGGACTCTAAAATTTCACATCTTTTTTTTAAAAAAGATCTCATATCGTTTAAATTTGGCAATTCGTTATCAAACTCGTACTCCTGCCACTCCCTTTTACTATTTAAATCTAATTTTGACACAATAATATGAACTATTAAAGTGTCCCAATTTGAAACCGGTTGCCCTAAAGCTTCTAACGCACGTAAATTTTTATTAACATTATCGAGCAATTGTCGTAATTTTACATGAGACTCTTTTTGCATCACCGGTACATCGAACAAAGACGAAACATGATTTTGAATAATTAATCTTTTATTTTCATAACGATCGTTGAATAAATTCCATGCAACAATATAATTTGCCGCGGATACAGTTAAGGAACTTAACAGATTTGATGCCTTGTCCTTCAAAGCCGCACGCAAATAATGAAATTTTTGAATGTCAGTTAGCGATAAATTATCATGAATTAATGCCGTAAACATATCTTTAAATTCAATCCATTGGTCGTATTGACCATAAAAGACAGGCAAACGAATCTCCGGTAACTTAATATTACTTGATGCTTGTGCACTTACTGATAAATTGTGTTCGGGAATTATCTCTGAAATTCGCGATTCAAATTCGTGGCATTTAAAAAATGTTTCTACTTCGGCTACGACCGTACAATAATTTTGTTGAAAACTTTCACGTTCCCTTTCATCTTCAACCCCTTCTAATATTTCGATTTCTAATTGAATTTAAAAAAACTGTTCATATATAGGACCCGCTTTATGCAACTTAATTTGTAATTGTTGTAATTCCACCGGTGTGGGTGCGTTTCCTTCAACCGTTAATTGTTCGAAATAATTTTTTAAACGTGTTAATTGACCCTTAAAACTCGCTCGTTTAAGTTTGAGTTGCCGAATGACCTCCATGATTTAATTTAAAGTAAACTTGATAAGAGTTAGAATAACAAATGCGTATATACGTATTATTTAAATAAATCAATTTAGCACAAATAGACATGCATAACATGGAAATAAAAAAAAAAGGAATTAGGCAAACCTGATTTTCGTTGTCGTTTTGCTGCGATACTACTATCTTTAATGGCTGCTCGTGATAAATTTCCAAAAATCTTCAATAATTCAAATCCGGCTCGAAGGACCAAAATGTTTATTCAACCCAGTGGACTGTATAATTTTCCATAAACAAATTAATTTATCCGAGCCCAACAACCATTTATTGCGACCTTCTACAAAGACTATAACAATACCAATCTTCGGCCATTAGTTGCCTTTTATCTTTTATGCGCGTACATTTTAATGCGCGCCGATAAGCATACTTTTACAAAATTGATTCGGCGCGAATTTACATATTTGAATTAACAACAACATAGGCCCTTACCCGTAATGGTGCTTTCATAAAAACCTGAAACAAGATCCAATAATCAAAAAGAGAATCTAATATGTTAGAGATTTTTACCTTTTGGTGGCAGAAATTAACTTGTTTACTATTGCAAACTCGTCTCTAAGGTAAATCTGATAAATTCGGATAAAATATTTCTAATGTCTGAGCGGATTTGATCATATAAGGTGCTGCATTGGTTACGAATAAGAAAACTTTTTCTTTTTTTACGCCATTGAGATCCAGAAGTCCTACAAAAATAAAATTATATTATTGTAATTAATAGATTAGATTATACTAATCCATTATTAAAAAAAAACTTACGTAAACAATCATCTAAAAAATTTGAAACTGTTTTGTGATTGGTCTGTGAAATTTCTTTGGATCCTAGCAAATGAGTTTTTCCTGGTTCTAGTTCAGACAATTTACCAACTACAAAATTTTATATATATCGACCTCTGCAATCGGTTGTTTCATCAACCGAAGTCCAAATGTAATGGTCCCCAATATTATTCTTTATTGTTTGTATTTTCTATCAAATGTAAACGACCATTTTGAAAACCATTAATACTTTAATTAAACTGCTTACCGATTGGTAACATATGTCTAAATAATTTTTTCTCAAAGTTGATTCATCTGGAACAACTTTTTCGGTGTATTTTTCGAGGAAATGCAAAAATTGATATCAAGTTTTTCAAAAGGAATTTGAGTCGACACCAATGCTTTGCACAAATCTAGAGCAAAAGTTGTTTTTGATGGACCAGGTTTATTATGTTGATCTTCTATAACGTTTTTTAACAATGGTTGTTTCATAGTTTTTTTAATATTTTTTAAATGTAAACCACTACCCAAGTGTTGTTTTACATGGTACTTTTTAGTAGCACCGATCTAAAATAATACACAGACTAGTAATTAAAAGCATTTAAATTAAGATAATACAAACTTACTGATTTTGAACAAACTTGACAAAAAAAGGTTTTCCCCGTCGGTTGTTAAATTATTGTTCAATTTATTCCACTTGTAATAATTTTCAAATTTCGATTGTTTATTAAGTGGCATTTTTTAAAACTTACTCACAGCACAACAGCAATAGACTATCACAATGTGACAATATCACAGGTATTTATATCAAACAAAAGATATTTTAGTCATGTGTTTCAGTCATTAAAGGAATCCCAACGGACAGAATTAAAAATTATCTATATTTGTTTGCTTTACTTAGGTACTGAATAGACCTATAAAACATGATTCATTCCGAAATCCTTCCGGTTTTGTAAATAGTGTTCTGTTAAGCCTGTCATTGTACGTAATCCTAGTATAAATTCTTACAATAGTTCTTCCCTATAAGCGGCTTTTGTATTTAATGTTTTCTGGAAACCATTGTTTGACAAAACATGAAAATACCTGTTGTTATTTATAGGTTCGTGGTAAAACCTTTTGAGCAAAAGTTGTTAATTATATTATTTTACGTAATTTAAGTAAAATTTGTCGTCTACATATTAAAACACTGTTTACACAAACTTTTCAAAATCTATATGTAAAAAGGCAATCTAAAATAATATGTGACGGTAATTTTCATTACGTACGCCTATGTTGTTACGGTTGAAATCTTCATTGGGTGCGCCTATGGGTTTTCGACGTGAAATTAGATTCGAGTTTTGACACGCGCTAACTATGCTTTGCGCATTAGATGTCATTTTGATAGAAAGTCGTGACATGTGAAACATGTAAATGGCCTGTAACTAGTAAAGATTAATATATCCGTTACCATCGGGGAAATAATGGAAAACCATTTATAATTATTAAATTTCCTAGTTTCGCTAAGACGTTACGGGGTAAGCTAAAGCCATCTTTTAAGATAAACTCGTTTATAATTCGTTTTCATTTTGACAGCCATTCCGCCACGTGCGAATACTTATTCCTAATTGTTAATGCTTAATGAGGAGTCCATTTCGAATAACTATCTCGTCAAACAAATATTCTATGAGGCATACGACTTATGGCAAAAATCGAATGTATCGATGTTAACTAAGAACTGTCGAGATCCTACTCAGGCAGCAGATACCTGCGTAATCATAGAAAAGGGGTACCACAGCATATAACAACCGGGTTATATTCTTTGTATTTGTTTGTATCTTAATTAATAATTGTTATAGATGTGATTTCGTGAGACATTAGCTTGACACGGTTTGCGATTCAAATTGTTTGCAGGTTGTGTGTCGGGGGAACGTACGTTTCTTCACACCAAAGGAGACACCTGTATTTATTGGTAAGTGATCTTATTTGTTTTATTTACGTGGTCAAACGGGTCACTCACGAGACTTTTGTTATTAATTCTATAATTATCACTATCGTTGTTTACGAGTTAAGTAATAAATTTTATTTATGCCAAGTTGTGCATGCTGTGTAATACCGATTGATAAACGTTGATGCTTTATTAAGTTTATACGCTGTGTTAGGATAAGTTAACATTAGCGTAGTACGGTCTTATGTCTGTATTGGATTGTCAGTAATGCTATTATACTAATTTATGTAAACGTTATTTACTACAAACTATTCTTCGCTATAGCTTCTTATGGAAGTTTACTTATGTACGGTGTGTTGCCTATACTACTGGCATTTTCTTTGTATTTAATAGCTATAATATTCTGTGATAAACCTCAGTGATTCTACATTAAAATTGTTATGCCGGTTAAATATTCTTTTATGACAATATACCTGTTTCCTATGGCTATCGTATTAACTAATTGTTTCTGACTACTCGAACAGCTGAGTAGAGGAATTACGAACTTAACAACTAGTTACAAGTCTATTACCCTATTCTGTTGTGAGCAGACGGAAGTATGACTTTGGGATAGGCTCTGGCGCCCTGCAACATCTGTTATTTATATGTATATTTTTTTTTGAACCTACCCCCTCTTCGACTATTGAGAGTTTGGCCGTGCAGGTTCGTAAAACCACCAAAACTTGTAACAAATACTCTTTAAAAAAGCAGAAAAGACAAAAAGTTACACAAAAAGGCAAAATAGGCAGGCTCTAGGCATTTGCCTGACTGTCCGCTCTTTGATAATAACTAATAATTTAAATTTCATTCAAAGTAAAGTAATTATCTTAGCTATCTTTTTATTGTAAATAAAATTACATATAAGCATTTGACTTCGCGTCGGTTATTCGGAAGCTGTGAGGTGTCCATTTCGCGGCTGATTGCACAAAAATTATTTATTGTTTAGCTCTATTGAAAAAATAAATTCTTTTAATCGACTCATTATTTCTCTTTTTCTGTTATAGGCTACTTTGTGATGTTATATTTCTAATTTTAATAATAATTTATATGCATGACAAAACAATAAGATCTGACTTAAATATTTGGATTGTGTTCAAGTTAACGACATTGTAATGCTATGGCCTGGGAATTGAATAGCGCGTATAATTAGAAGATTAGGTACCATTATAAATTATAATGATGCTTACCTTTCATTATATTATTGTATGATTATACATATATATATATTATTTTATTTACTTTTTAAAGAAATGCATTCCTATTTGTACGCCCTTGCGACTTTTGCTGATTTTACATGTGATATGTGTTGTGTGTTGTGATGTAAAAGCAATGAATAATCTTGAATTAAAATCGCAATTACAAAGGATTCTCATATGTAAGAGATAAGCCCACCAAGGATGGAAAACACATGATGTGGAGATGTGACCAAAGAATAACTAAAAAAGGATATTGCAACGGTCGAATTTGGACCAGCATCATAGACAATACATTTCATTCTGTACGTACCCAACATTCTTGTTCTGATTCCGGAAATGCTGTTTGAGTTGAATTACAAATGCTTGCTACCAACATCAGGCATCGAGCAGCTACTACAATGGAGAATCCAGCTCAAATTAGAACTAAAGTGCTCCAGAATGTTTTACTTGCGACCCTAGGAAATATACCTTTGGTTAATGCTATGAGACAAGTAATAAGGTAAGAACAACACCTTTATAAAGAAAATCCAAAAGGGTTGGGTTGAGAAATGAGAATAACCTGGTTTATTTTACATGGAATTGCCCAATTGTATCAATTTCACTTTGCATCACTTAAATAATATGTTAGTAGGTATCTGCACTTATTAATTATAGATTGATGGATCCTGTGAACCGATGATGATTTAATTATGTTTAATTTCAGTTGCTCTCGCCAACAGCAACAACTAGGTCTCCTAGATGTTCAACACCGACGGGATTTAGTTATTCCTAATGCCTACGCTCAATACAAACCCAACCTGGAATCTTAGAACAATATTTATTAGTTGATACCGGCGTAGGAGAAGAGAACCGCATTTTAATATTTGGCCGAGAGAGTCGCGTCATGCGGGTGGGGGATATGCTAGAGGTTTACATGGACGGAATTTTTAAGTTGACCCCACCCTTATTCTCTCAGATATTTGTTGTATTGGGAAAACGTGGAGATGGTCAGGGATTTGTCTTTCTTTTGCTTACTCCCAAACAAAACTGAGGAATCTTACCAAATATTGTTTTCGAATATAAAAAATCTTTGGCCATTATTCCAACCGGAAGCAATTAATGTTTATTATGAACTTGCCATCCATAACGCTCTACGTTAGGAATTTCTTGCTACAGACATTAGAGGACGTTTCTTCCCCTTGGTAAAAAATTTACGAACGCATTTATCCGAAAATGAACTATTGGGACAATACAATACCGATGCAAACTTTGCACTCCAAACCAGGATTATTACTTTGGTTGCATTTGTTCCTCCAAACGACGTAATACATGCGATAAATGCTTTGGACAACTATTTACCCATAGAATTGCAACCTATTTTAGACTCCGCAATAATGGAACAAGAGCTCCGCCTACATATCCCATACCAATTTGGTCCGTTCACGAACGTACTTTAAATGGAGACTATAGAACCAATAATTACGCTGAAGCTGTCACAATAAAACTCAAATGGATTTTGGCGTTACCCATCCACAAATTTGGAAGTATATAGATGAAATTAAAAAGATACAAAAGACCCTAGACGCCGACTACGAAAGATATGTTGCAGGACACGCCGCTCCTCGAAAACGTGCGAGATACCAGGGGGTATTTACTTCATATAAATTGCCAAAAAGGTGCGATTTTTTCGCCACCTATTGGCTGCCCATAGCAACTATACAACGTTTATGGTTAGAAACTAAATGTATTGATTATTTTAGTAAAATCACTAAAATTGTAACTAAAAGTGTAAGTAAAAAATATAAAGTAAAATCACGTCATAAAAGCGCCAAACCCAGCATAACCTCAACAAAACGGTACTTAAATAAAAGTGATAAAGTAAAGTATTTAATTAAAGACAAAGCAAAGTATATAGCTATACAGAGAAGGTTCAGCGAACCTAAAACAAGGCATTACGACTTGTTGCTAATGCACTTTGGTTCATATAAAACAACCAACTGCATTGGGATCTGCTGGTACTCACCATCGAGGATCTACTTTAGCATACTGCACAGAAGTTCGTAGAAATGATACCGACACATCCCAACGAGGTGGAAGGAAAACTGGCGTTATGATTTGAAGATACTGCATAAGTTAGTACAGGAGACCGAAACACGTTTTTTAATAGATGAGTATCCAAATTTTGCTTTAATTAAATTTTTTTCAAATTTACAATTAACATATAAATTATATTATGAAGAATTATATAAAAATTGTGTAATCAAGTAATCGGTAATGAAATATGTAACTTATATGCATCCCAGTTTGAGCTGATTCTAACGAGCTTATAGATTTGCATAAATATTAAAAATGGCCACAAGATATTATTAATTTATGTTTATTTTTTGTTATCATTCACATAATTATTATTAAAATAACTAACAATCAATTATCGAAATAACTGTTTTTATTATGTAAAATCTCTATCTGTAAAATTGTTTATATCTATGTATATATTTTGTATCTGTTATGTATTAATGTAATTTTGTAAGAATTTTAATATAAATTTTTATTTTAAATCGAAACATTTTTTTATTTATAAAAATTAAATATAAATATGCATATTAATTGTAATGGATATGAGATGGCGCTGTATATGTGTAGATAACTATAAAATGCTAAAATTTGTTCAAAGTAATTCGTTGGGCAGCCCATGGCTGTCGGTAGTGTCGATGCGATATACATTTTTTATACACGGAGTGTATATCCCCTGCGAGATACGAAGAAGCTGATAGTCGTATTTTAAATCTAGTATTAAATTATCAAAATATTGTTAAATTTTTAAGGGGGTTATCCCATAATTACAAATTTAATTAAAAATATAAATATACACAATAAGGTGATTTGTAACTGTTCTACAGAAATTATTAAATATTATTAATTCGTGTTCTAAACATTGTGCATTTGGTTAACTGTTTCACTGTGCTTTCATTGATTATCAATCTTATAAATTTCTTGAAATCTTCTGACTCACTAGCTATTGCCATAGTACGGTGGCTGGGGTTGTTTATAACTCCTTTATTGAAAACATTTTTAAAAAGTAACAATTAATTAAAATCACTCCCCTCCCCCCTAACACCGCACCCTAAATACTCATATCGATGACTATTTGCCAAAGTATCGTAAGTCGCAATTTATTTAGGAACTGACTTTGTTTTTTTCTTGGAAAGCACTCCATAAAAGTTGTTATAAATTGGCATATTGTAGGGGGATTCTTTTTGACATGAAATCCAATTATTTTGCGAACATTTTGTGCTATTTTTGGAAGTTAGTCGCCTTCTTTGTCACTTATTTTCGACTTACGATACTTTGGCAAATAGTCATCGATATTATCACGGTATAACTGGGCCCCAGCCCACGCCGTCTTGACAAGCGCAATGATAACGAGCGTCAAAATAATCGAGCGCCGGCTTGCCAAACGCCGACATAATCAAGCGCCGGCTTGGCAAGCGCCGACATAATTGAACGCCGGATGTGATGCCGGTTCGGCATTTTCCGGTTTGAAAACGCCGGTTTGGAATGTTCAGTTCTGGAAACCATTGTTTAACAAAACATGAAAATCCCTGTTGTTATTTATAGGTTCGTGGTAAGACTTTTTGAGCAAAAAATGTTAATTATATTATTGTACGTAATTTAAGTAAAATTCTGTAATGCGTTATTGTCATCTACCTATTAAAACACTGTTTACACAAACTTTTCAAAATTTGTATGTAAAAAGGCAATATAAAATAATTCTCTTTAAAAAGGAAAAAAAGACAAAAAGTTACATAAAAAGGCAAAATAGGGAGGCTGCAGGCAGTTGCCTTTCTGTACGCTCTTTAGTGATGATTCATGTAAATGAGGTTTATAGTGTTTTTGAAACTAAACATTTTTTTAAACTAATTGTTACTCAAGACATTGCTAAATTTCACTTTAATAAATATAATTAATCAAACATAAACAAATTACACTCGTTTTTATTAATATTATTTTAATAGTTGTGTATCACCGGAAGCTTGTTTATTATTATTTATACCCTTTTTTTAAAGGCTGGGTCGGGGTAAATGAGATAGGTTGCTTCAGTTTGCCAAAATTAACATTTAATTTTTAGAAGACTTATAACAAAAATAATAATGCGTTTGTCAAAGAATGGGCGCCACAAGTTTTTATTTATTGATTTATCCTTTTATTGGAAACTCTAGTTGCTATAAAAACTTATTAACTAAAGGTAAATGATAGTTTACACTTAAACTAATTATTTCGGTTCCAAATACGAGTTTAGCTTATACAATGCGTACTTACAATAATGGATACAATTGCGCTGACAAATTACATCTTACTTTGAAATGTTTTTGGGACTACCGAAACCTTTATCTTCCTTATCCTGGACACCAGCTTTTGCAAAACCGCTACACGGGAGGTTTGAGTTTTTTTTCCAAACTTATTACAATCTTGCTTAAATAAGCACTCGCAATTTATTCAAGAATAATGCATACTTAAACCAGAAAACCGTTTTCCAAAACGGTTTCCTAGTCAATTTAAATTGTAATTGCGCCTAATCAATTGGCATAGCAAATCCGCGAATTCCAAACAAAATCCCCTTATTTAGCGGGTTCAAAATTATTAAATTGCTTGCACTCGCGTTCTTAAAATATCATTATTCGCGTTTTGTAATCGCCGTATCAAGAATGCCTCGAAAATTGTCCGAATTTGCGACCATGAACTATCGCGACCTTCTTTTGATTATGGAAAAGTTGCAATAACGTAAATAGGTACGAGCTGCATTTATTAAAACGTTACAAAATATTAGTAATATCGAATTAAGCGAAAATTAATTTTGAAGGTTAAACGTGTTGTGATAGCAAAATTAAAGTTCCTGTAGGTACCAACTAACCAAGATAACTACTAATAAACTTAATTTGACTATGGCGTTAATCTTAATCTATATGAATGCAATGATGATGTAGGGATCTTCTCTTATGGCGAGGACTTTAGCGTTCGTTATGCAGTGCTTTACTTTCGACGCTTGTTACGTAAATTATTATAATTATAGCACACACATAAAAAAATTAAACAATTTTAAACAAATTTCAGAAAATTTATAATATGCAATAGATGTGCACTTTTTGTTTTTGTTATTATTTTTAATGTAATTTTTATGTTTCAATAACTGTCATAAATTCTAAAACAAAGTATTGGTATTGCGTTATTTTTGTTTCATTAATTGCCAAATTTTGAATATATAAATAATTGTTATTTTCACACTAAATTCAATTAATAAAACGTTTATTAATTCCATGCAAAACGAGACACGTTCAAATCGTCTTTTTGCTAAAACTTTTCTACACAATATGGAAGCTAATATTTATTACACTATTTTTTACATTTGCTTTGTAATTAAGTTTTTTTAATTAGTTAATTTTCTCTAACAAAACTGATAATATTTTTCCCAAACAATTTGTGCATTTTAGATTAACCTTCGGATTACCAAGCAATTTTTGAGGCGCCGATTACCAAGTGGGGTCAGATTTGACCCCAATTTTTTTTTCTTATTTTGTTAAGAAAAACCGATTAATTTGTAATGGTAACCTTTATTAATATTTTAAATTAACATTAGATTTCATATAAATTAATAAAAATATAAAAATAAAATGTAAACATAAATTAGTGAGGGCAACAACTATTACATATTATTGTAGTTTCTTTCTGGCAATGTTGTTTACATACAAAGAGTTTGCACTTTTCACATGTTTCCGAACATTTTAGATCATTTGCTCTTGGACATATCTTACAACGACCTCTTTTTGGGCGAGCGATAGTTTCGTCTTGCGGTCCCACTTCCTCTGGTTCTGTGTCTGCCAAAACCATTGCTATTGCATTCTGTACATGTCTTGGTAATCCTTGAAGTGTACGTTTTTTGATATGTGGGATTACTAATTCAAACCCAAGTTTTTGCAAAAATAATCTTCTTCGGGATGTTTTCCCTTTTTCAAAATTTCCAAATTTCGTAGTGTATAGAATAAATTCATTCATGGCAGCAATATCAAGGAAATTAAAAAATAGAACAAGAGGCCAGCGATTTGTATTTCTTCTGCATGAGTATTCTCCGGACAATTCCAAATCTTGGTGTTGCGTTGAAAGTAGCATAACGTTTCTATATTTTTTAGGTACGTAAGATGCTAAAATTGTGTCTTCTCCATATAGAATTTTGCTTGAGTATTCTGCTCGAATATTTTTTGTCAAAAATTCTTTTGGTATTTCTTAACGTGTTTTACAAATTGTTCTGGTCAAGGTTTTTAATTGGTGTAGTAGCTCCTTCGTCAAAGACATAGACGTAAAAAAATGATCTGTGGTAATACCATAACCCTCTGTCAAACCCTCAACCAAATCCAAAACTACCCGCTTCCTTAAAAATGAAATTTTATACTCGTGCATAAAACGATAATATTGTGTTTTACTTTGTTCCCGTTCTGGAGCGTTGTCTACCATTCCAGTATATATTTGGAAATTCCAACAATATCCTTTACTAACATCGCATAAAGCCCAGATTTGAATTCCGTATTTATCTGGCGTCGACTTCATATACACTCGAAAGGGACATTTTCCACGGAAAAAACAAGTTGTTCATCAATAAATACTTCAGCATTAGGGTTATTCGATTTTTTGCAATTTGCAGCGAGAATATCGTAAATGTTACGAATAGCTGCTAATTTATCTTCATATCGTCAAATCGAATGTATTTCAAAAGGTCTCTCATTCGATTACGAGTAATTGCAGCACAAAAAATTGGTCTATAGAGACATGTATTTTGTACTCCACAGCTCCAATATTGGTTCTTGGCGTGCTTTCAAACTACCAGCTAAAAGCAGTAATCCAAAAAATGCATGTAACTCATCCGCATCTACTGGCTTCCACGTATCGCCTACAATTCTTCTAGCTTAAATGTTTGTTTCTCTAAGTATTATGTCCATAATGTTTTCCGAGATAAATAAATGGAAGCATCTAGGCATGTTGAAATATGTTCACTGAATTTTGTTAATCCTGGCGGTGTTTTTAGAATATTTCGCTGATTTTGTCTTCTAACATGAGGCTGATCTTTACCCACCAGTATATCTTTATCATTGGGCGAATTATCATCACTGTCATCGTCTTCCGAACCTTCAATCGGGTTTATATCAGGTACACTTACTTCTTCAAATTCGTCAGATAAAATTTAATCTTCAATTACATTCAGTAAATTAATATTGCTAGCTATTTCTTCCACTTCACGCTGAGACAAATATTTTCTAGCCATAATTCAACAACAATTATTTCCAATCAAATGTAATAACACAGCAGACACACTTTTCAACTGATTCGAACAAACTCACCGAATGTAATGAGTAAAGACGGAATGGTAGTAATCATGATTTAGACGAATAACACGTTGAAACACGTTGAAACAAGCAGATTAGATGACAAATGCAGACAAAATATTAGAATTACTTTTTAGAACGTCGGTTACCAAGTGAGGTCAAATATGACCCCAACGACAATATTTTTTTACGTCGCAAAACAAATAACAATTGAAAAATTTGTTATATATTATTAAACATTGTTGAACGAAACTCAGCTAAAAAAATATTGGGGCAGTTGTAAAAGAAAACTTAAGAAACGACAACAAAAACAACAAGTCTGGGGTTAAAAAAGACCCCAATGGTAATCGGAAGGTTAAACAACTTTAAATTATAATATAAACTATACATTAATTATTCAATTCAAAATGTTCAATAGATATTTACTTCTATAATAAAAATTTAAATGTATAACAAATTTAATAATAATAAAACATAGATTAAATGTGTTTTGTAGATAATAGTGAATTTATATGTTTTAATAAAAATGTTAATACTAGTTACTTTAACTTTGAATCTCAAAAGATATATGTTTTTATTGTGCTTTTGCTAGGTTTCTGTTAAATAATTTATATCTTTGTAAACTAAGATTTAAACCAATTTCTAATCATGCCGTTGTTTTTCTTAGTCCCAATACGTTTTCATTATTTTAAATTCTACAGTTTTTTAAACATTAATGAATAGTTAAATTTCCTTATTGTTATAAGTTTTTGAGTCTAATTTGAGTTATTTAAAATACATAATACTGTTGGTCTGTCACTGTATTATATTTTTATATAATTAATTGTATATCATGTTAATCTTATAAAAACATACTAAATACTTATTTTGCAATTTTTTGAATTTTATTTATTATTTATACTTTATACAAAAACAAAAAAAAATGTAATAATTAATTTTTTTATTTAATTTTAGAGTACTTAACCAGTAGTGAATTTCTATTAAAAGTAAATTAAACGCTAACAGTAAAAACTGAATAAACAAATTAAAGGTATAGTAAAATTATAAGCAAGCAATAAAAACAAATAGGTTAAAACATTTTTAGAATTTAATTGCTCTTTAAAACTTTGTGACAGTAAATATAAATAATTAATGTTAAAATAACTTAATATAAAGTTTTTGGAGGTAATGTCTTAAGCAAATACCACATTATTCAGTAAACATTATTTACCGAGGAAGTAAGCATGATGACAGTTTTAAGACTATTCAATTTCTGACAGAGCCCAGTTGATTATCAAAGGTTTATCGTACTTACTTACCCTAATTTAATTGTACCTTTATTCTAAAATTTGGCCTTTCTTACATTCGTGTGCGTCGTTTATAAGAAAACTTTAAATTGAAATTATGATAAATCTTTCTTTTGCTAAAATCAGCTTTTCAACGTGCATCTTAAAATAAGGCAATGAACAAAATTTAATTTTTAAATAATGTTTTTGTTACTATTATAATTTTGTTATTGAATTATTGTTTGGACTTACTCTACGTATATTTAGTAGCATACAAAAACAAATATTTTCTATTTACAAACAGTTCATATCAATACTACACAATGTGCAAAAGGATTTGCACATATGTCTAATACGCATAACAATGTCTCACTTTAATCATTGTAACAAGAATAAATAGAACATATTACATACAATAATTTTACAAAAGATATTCTTATGTGAATTGGTTGGGGTTGTACAATAATTGCTGTTAGACCGACGTGATTGACATGTACACTGTAAGCAAATATTACATTTATAAACAACAGTTTGAAAAGCGATTATTTGGGTGATTATGTATCTGTCGGTACTTTCAATTGCATGTTGTACAAGTAAACAAGGTTCAATCCCTCTAATTATTGATAGTGTTTGGTTGATGAGTAATTATTTTTCGTAGAATCAAAAATAGCGTGTGACATTTGTGTGCATGCAATTTTCAACAGCCGGCGGTCACTGTCACTAGCATCCCTGGCGACCGCCAATATCAGTGTGACAATGACAAAACACCGCCCCGGGTATTCACCACGGACGTTCTGAAAACCCCCATAGTCCCAACATACCCTCGGTGAATTTGACAGAGGTTACATCGACGACAAGTCCGATAGGGTTGCTTGTGTCAAGAACGCTGCTCTTTAAGATTACAAATTTTCTTGTATCTTTTTTGTAATTTATATACCTATTTGACCGTCGTTACTACTCCAGTTAACAAAACAAAAGATTTTTATTTACTTACTACCATTATTACACTATAAATGTCGTTTAGAATATACTTTATAACCGATAAAAAATAAAACGGTTTTTATTTACATTTACTTACATATCGTTGAGTATTTACGACGTAATGACTATCGATACTGATGACAGTCTTAGAAAATTTATGTAATAGTTTGTTGTCATGCAATTGCTACTTTCTGCAACAAAACAAATATACTTGGAAATTTATTTTTTTAAATAATTTATTTTAAACTTGTTAGTTAATATTTACTTTAACATAAAGAAATTATGCAGTTTTGTACTAAGTCAGCATTAATTATATACATTTACATAATGTTTAAATTAGATCAACATAAAAAAAAAATAGTTGTTACTATTAATATTATTGGCATTACTTAAGTAATCTTAGTTTTTTTTCTCCCACACTCACAGTTTCGCAAGCACATCGCTTAGAACACTCTTAAAGCTTAAAGATGTCATGTGAATTGTCAATAAAACAAATTTACTTTATTTAAATAATAAGATTACTAATTTACATCTGAGTCCTTTGGTTTAGTTAAAATTTTACACTACAAATACATATTGATTTTTATCAGCAAATAATGTAATTTGATTGTTTGCACACGCAAAAAAAATTTCAATCGATTGATTTTTTTTTTACATTTTATTGTAGAAAACGAAACAAAAACAGCTTTGATATTATGTTACCTTTGAAATAAAAATGCTTAGTAAATATAATACCAGCAAGTGTATTGAATTCTAGTTGATCTAAATAAAGTCTTTGTAAGCCTTAATAAAATTTTAATGTATTTAGAATTTGAAGCTTATAAAGGACACTTGTATGTAAAAAAAAAGATTTATAGTTAGTGTTGGCGTAAGCTCTGAACTGTGTAAAACCAAATTAATCTTTTTTTAGTAATATTCAATTATATGTAGGCGGTTAAGATATACTGCAAAATTTATTTTAATAATTGCAAGGTGTGACAAAAATAAATTTAACTTTATATGGTAAAGAATGCAGAGTTATATTGAAAAAATACATAAAATGTAAGTTGTCTAATAAGCATGTGTTTTTGTCTAAATTGGTTATTAAAATTAATATTTCCAAGTTATGTAGGTGTTAAACATCCAATATACAACATGTGTGGTTGAATTTTTTAATCGATGTTTTTCATAGGAATGCCACATTTATATATTAGTTTTTACAAGTCGATTTTTGAAATATTTTAATGAGTGGTAAACTACTAACAACAATTCCAATTTTAACAAATACTTTTATTACAAATTTTTTATTTTAGATGATTATTGTGTTGTAAGTTTTTCATAAGACAAGTTTTTGTAACACGGAAATTATCTAGAATGGAAAATTGTAATAAAAAGATAACCCATGGAAATTGATACTTGTTGTATCTTTCCGGTGGGGGACCAGGTATTGTAAGAGAATAGGTATCGTAATTGTAAATCGTAATAATATATTGAGTAAATATATATTGCAGAATATTACATCAACCTGTATCGTATGCTTGTCGTAATATATCCTTTTACCTTCCTACGTTACCGGCCGCAGTGGCGTACACACCTTCAGGGGCGTAATACTTCCCCTTGTCAAAAAAAAAAGAAAAACAAATACGTAATTAATAATGTATAGTACTAATGTAAAACTAAAATTTTATGTAAAAAAAAGAATATTATTTTTTTTTGTTTATAAGTCCAGCCTTTGTGGCGCACGTCTAACTCGCGTAGCTCATAATTTGTTTCCCTATTTATTCCGATCGCGTTAAAATTCTCACTAGGACTCACATTGTTACTTACTTCTAAATTTGCGTCTGAGTTACCGTTAACTTCACCTGAATTAGTAAGATGCCTGGTTACATTTACATCTTCATGCATTACAATGGGCTCCTCAGCAGATTCCACTGAAATCGGTAAGTTAGACAACACATCTGAGCGAGTAGCTTGACTGATTTTTCGCAGTTGGTCAGTATGCTTTCGCCAAATGCGACCATCGTCAAGTTTGATTAAGTAATGTCATTTACCCTGTCGTTCAATTACACGACCAAACAACCATTTGTTATTTGAATTATAATCGCGCGCAGATATGCGTGCTCCAACCTCCAATTCAGGTATTTTATTTTGCGCAATTGCAGTAGGTTTAATTAAATCAATTCGCGTTCGAATTTTTCTGCCGAACATTAAAAAAGATGGTGAAACTTTGGTTGTGCTATGAGGCATTTTTCGATACTGCATAAGCAACTTAGCCAGCTCGTAATCGGGATCATTACTTTCATATTTCGTCGCCCGAGTACCTTGTTTCAGCGTTTGAACGTAACGTTCAGCTTGTCCGTTTGTAGCGGGGTGATATGGTGCTGTACGTTTATGCGTAATTCCGTTGGATTTTAAGAATGATTAAAATTCGGTACATGTAAATTGACTTCCATTATCAGTGACTAGGACTGGCAATCGAAATTGAGCAAGAACGTTTCGTAATATTTTAATAGTATTTGTCGAGTTAATTTATTTCATAATATGGATTTCTGGCCATTTGGTAAATGCATCGAACATAATTAAATAATAAGCCCCGTAGAACGGCCCTGCAAAGTCTACGTGTATCCTTTGGAATGGAGCTTGAGGTGTTTCCCAGGGATGTATTTTTGTGAGTTTTGGGTTATTCGCGTGTTTGTTACATTCAAAGCAATTTTTAACCGTTTTCTCAATATCCGCGTCGATATTTGGCCACCAGCAATAACTACGTGCCAACATTTTCATTTTTGTAGTGCCAAAATGAGCTGAGCGAAGCTCTTTTAGAACTTCACTTTTGAAACAATCAGGGAGTGCCACCCGCGATCTACGCATTATGCAGCCTTGTTGCAATGTAAACTCAGTTTGCGCGACATGAAATGTTTTATTCAAGGGTAGGACTGTATCCATTTGTAAGGCCTGTAATAATGGTTGTAAGGTGGGATCTCGAATAGTCTCTCTAGCTACATCACAGACGGTAAACTAGTAAACTTTCGATTTGTCGTAATTCAAAGATATCACATGCGTCGAATACAAACGTGTCCTCTGACCGTGTTGGTAGTCTAGATATTGCATCGGCATTAGTATGCGTTTTTGTATTTTTGTATTTGATGTCATAGCTTAAAACTTGCAAAAATAGAGCGTAATGTTGCATCTTACTATCAGTGAGTGTTGGTATTTCCTTTTTCGGACTAAATATATGCACTAAAGGTAAATGATTGGTTAAAAATTGAAATCTTCGACCGTACAAATATTGGTAAAATTTCCGAACTCCGTATTATAGGCGTATGTCTCCTTATCAATTTGGGCATATTTTTGCTGTGTTGCTGTTAATGTTTGAGAAGCAAACTGTATGGCGCTCTTCCCCGTTAGGAAAGATATGCATAAGAACGGCTCCCACTGCATAAGAGCTAGCATCAGTAGCTACTAATGGAAGGTTTGAATCATAATGACAAAGGACATCGTCTTTTTGCATTTTACTTTTCACTAACTGAAAAGAGCGCTCACGCGCTTCGTTCCACTCAACAACTCTATCGTAATGTAAAATTTGATTTAGTGGCTATAATAATTGGCTTATATTTTGGAAAAATCTGCCATAGTAATTGACTAAACCGAGAAAGGCTCGAGCTTCCGTTTTGTTTGCAGGCCTTTTCATTGATTGTGTAGCTTCAACTTTCTTTTGTATTTTTCGGACTCCATGTTTATCTATTAATTAACCGCAGTACTAAATTGAATTTTGCATAAATGAACTTTTTGCTAAATTTATTTTTAGATTTTGACTAACCAACCTTTGTAAAACTAAATCCAACCGTTGTAAATGTGTTGTATCATCCGGGCCCGTGACCTTAATATCGTCAATAAAAAAGCTTACCCCCGGTATCCCCTGTAAATTTTTTTCCATTTTGCGTTGGAAAATTGCAGGTGCTTTGTGCGTATTTAAGGTTAATAAATGTGTGTAATCAGGATGAACCGGCAATTGTTAATATACGTCACTAATATCAATAAACTGTAGTGTATTTTTCGCCATTTGACATTGAAGCAAATAATTTGTTTATAGTAGGTAAGAGATGGTTATCGATCTGTAAGTTTGGATTTAAGGTAGTTTTGAAATCTCTGCATATGCGTATGTGACCATTTGATTTTACCACGAGCACAATTGGCGTCGACCAATCAAAATTATTGACTTTTATTAGAACTCCTTGGTCAACTAAAATATTAATTTCATTTTCTACTCGTGGTAATAAAGAAAATGGTACCGTGCGCGCTTTTTTGAAAACCGGGCTGGCATGCCTTGTATTTCCCCAATACCTGCTTTGATGAGGTTTGAATATTTTTGCAATAATTTAATTGCTTTGTTTGTATTTTCTGACCCTGCACTATTCTGTTAAACTTCTCCCCAACTTAACTTAATTTGACGTAGCCACTCTCTACCTAACAAGGGTAGACCTATCATCTTCCACAATGTTAATTTGTACTTAGTAAAATTAATTTGTAGTGTAAATTTGTAAATTTTACGTTTTGTATACATAGTCCTTTGTAACGGATTTCATAAATCAAAAGAAACATGCGTTTTTTTGACTTACAGGCTTTACACAAGGCATCTGCCTTCAGGTATATAAAACATCATGTACTTATCAGCAAAAGATTGAAGACAGTCATCTCATAGTGTAATGTATGAACAATAACTGTAAATAGCTATGAAAGTGGTAAACGTTGTAAGTTGATGTTACACCCGCGCAATTTAAAAATAATTATAAAACTGCGGGATAAAACCACAACGTAATGGACATTGGGGTTAAAGCAAACGCCACCAGAGTAGACTACTGGACGGCTGCTTTGTCCTTTTAAGGTTTATCAGCAGTAGGAAACACTTTTGTAATTTTCACAATTGCATCAACAAACTCTATGGTTTTATATACACATACGATGGGTATAACTATTAGCAAAAGATGGAAGACAGAAACAACGTTTACCACCTTTATAGCTATTTACAGTTATCGTTCATGCATAGTACTTAACACTATGAGATGGCTCTACGTTTCAGAACGATTGGAAGCGGTCAAAAAATTAAAATCGTGTAGAAATTATTTATGGTGGGACCATAATAATCCTTAAGAAAAAAAATGGGTCTAAACAATATAATTTAAAATATAATTTTTGTTTTCCACAAAGCCAAAAAAACCGGTGGATCAAACATGATCTGTTAAAATTGATAACACAGTAAACTCAGCTCTCTTGCGTCAATATATTATTTTTACTATTTTCCTCAAGGTTATCGATGACAAAGGCAATGCTTATTTAGTTAGAGCGCTCTTAGACTGTGGCCACAATCGCATTTTATTACGCAAAATGAATGTCTTAAAATAAATTTAAAAAGAACTCTAGTAAATATGCCAATTACTGGAATAAATAGTATTACGTCACTTATGAATCACAAATGTTCACTTACTATATGTTCTTGCAACAGTCAATTTCAAACAAAAATCTTTTGCTGTGTGATACCGCAAATAACCAGTCTACTACCATCTCATTGTTTAGATACGTCATCTTGGAAACTCCTTAAAAGCTAGTTTTTGACTGAGCCCATGTTCGACATATGGGGAAATATTGATTTACTAATCGGCGCATTTTGGCGTATTTTATCAAATCACGTTATTAAGTTGGGCAAAATGCCACGTTCCAATGGGGGAGGTAGAGAAAAAAAAAGAATTTATTATACTGAGATGTTTCGCTTACCTTTCAGCTAGCCTCACGAAGATGGTCGTAGGTTAAAGATCGAAGTAAAAAGAATATTTTTAGGTAAGCTAAATGCCCGATTGCGCCCTCTTTTCTCGCAATTTAATATCACGTAGAATGTCTAGGCAGGAGAAAAGGAGATCCTAGACCCGCAATCCCTCAAAGTACATTCCCAAATCAAAGATACCCAAAATTAATAACAATAATTTATTAAGAGCAATTTTATTGAAGATTAAAGATGAGTATTGACTGTTACACCGCTGGTACAAATTGCATACACATAATAACAAAACAAATAAATTACAGTGCAAAAGCAGGTCTAAAATAGACTCTGGAAGCAGATATGCTTTTACTAAATTAAATACGTCGCCGCGATAAAATAAACGCTAACAAAATAAATACGATTCCGCAAGTGAAATTTTAAATCCGCCCGTATATCTTGACGTCAAGCTTACGAGCGGTATCATTAGTCGAAATTCATTTTACGACAGAATCACAATCCGACGCGTACTTCCAAATCTCTGATAGTTACATTCCCGCACATTAATGATTGAAGTTTTGACATTTATAGTGAATAAACAACATTGACATTGATTAGGCTTAAAGTATTAACGAGAGAACAAATTTAGCCAATCCACAGATATTACATAATCAGTCCCAAATTTGTTTAACCCGTAACCACCGCTACCGGTCTGTCAGACCGTTACGCTATTTTCAATTTTGAATATCCCGCTCAATTTCCGGAATTTCTTCGTTTCCGCCTAGCTATGCATGCAGCATAAATGCATCAGTTCAGATTTAGCGTTTGACGTGGTTAGCTGTATCCGTTGTGGTGCTTGGTTGCAAAACGTCTTAAGTGGTCTGACAGAGATGTAACGGTAAGTACGTTACAACATTTTGTGAGATGTTTCTAGCCACAAATAATTTTTATAGAATATTTACTGTTAAGTATCACACTGTAAACGGATACTCGGCCTGGTCCTTCACGTGTCAGGCCAACAGATAAAAATTATGAAGCTGTACTGGAGCAGTGGCTTGAAAAAAGTTATGATGACGCATTTCTTGATGAATGTGATCATAACGATGAAAGCGATATTGATTCCGAACATAATGACAATCAGAGCGAACACGACACAAATTCGGAATTGGGTTCTGACATAAACAATAAACCGGAAGATCGGGATGATTCCGACGACCAATCCGATGCTGTCGAGAACGGAGATCCTTTGGAAACTCACTTTTATGGTAAAAACAATTTCAAGTGGTCAGCTGAACTCGAACACACAAAGACTAGAACAAAAAGACATAACATTGTTTTAGAACTCTCTGGATTACGGGGTCATAATTATCCTACAACAGCGGAAGGTATGTGGAATTTGTTGTTTGATGCGGCCGTATTGTCAGAAGTTTCACGTTGGACAAACGCACGACTTCAGAAAGAAAGAGCAAAATATTCAAAACCATCGCGTCCTGAACTCAGACACGTAGATATTACTGAATTGAAAGCTTTTATATGACTTCTTTTTTATTCTGCAGCTTTCAAATCAAATCGCGAAGACATAAGTACTCTATTCGCTACAAATGAGACAAGACGAGATATATTTTGAGCCGTCATGAGCAAAAACAGATTTGCCTTCTTGCTAGGTACTCTAAGGTTTGATGACCCTAGCTCAAGAAAAGAACGCAAAAAAATTAATACCACTGCGCCAATGCACGGTACGGTATGATCAAACATTTTTTATTAATAATTAAATATTCTTTGGTACAAGTATTATTTATATCATAAATTGGTACAAAAGATTTCAAGTTTTAAGAAAAAATCGTTCTATTGTAGTCCTAACTTTTAAATATTCAGCCAGATATTCAACTTTTAAAATCGATAAAACAACACCAACCATTACACTAGTGCAACTAAAACTGTAGTGAAAGTTCATGATTTTTGCAATAAGAATTTTCATTTTTTTTATAAAATTCTAAAAACACGATTTCACACTCAAATGTTTATACATATTAAAATTATAATGCTCTTACTTTTTTTACATTTTTTTATAATTCTATAAATCAACACTATTTTGTATAACTCATATTTTTATTAATAAACTCAAATATTATCGTTTCGTTTTTATTTCTGAGATTTTAACTAAATGCGAAAAACGTTTTGAATGTTACCCTGCAGAGGTGACAATTTTGTTCTCACAATTTAAATTTTATTGTTTAGTAAAACTTCCAGTAATGCTCTAGCTGACAGAAAACCCGATATTTTTGGTTTAAAAAGATATGGCGGATGAAGATTTGCATAGTTGCAAAATGGTATGTGGAAGACTCGTTAAATAATAAAATAAAAACGGCTGACAAAATTTTACATAGAATCACTAGAATACTGTAAATGGTGTTATTTCTGAATCAGATAACGTTGAATATTCAAAACTGCTTTTATTGTCAGATTAATAATAATATCAATACGTCCAAGTCGCGTTAAAAAAATTTTTGCTTTAAAAAACAGTGATAAAAAGCTCTGCAGGATTTGTAAATCTTTAATCAAGCACAACATTTTTAAAGCATTGGTTGGAATACAGGGAGAATCCAAATTTGGAGTGAGAGTAAAATACGTATAAACTCCAGTGGAAAACAAAATCTGTATCTAATTTTGTAGCAAAAATTTATGCACACTTGTAGATTAGTGATTGCTTCAGATAACAATGACAAGATTTTTCACACCTCACTGGTTACATTAATGCGCAAACATCGTAAGATCCCGTTCATAATAAGCGTCTGATTTTGTGTTACTCATCCTTATTAAATACGTTTTGATAGCGTGCTTTGGAATATCAATTGTCAACAAAGAGCAAATGTTAATTCAGTGTGTTTACAATAATTAGAAATGTCAGTAAAATTGAGCATTGAAGATAAAATTGAAATTGTTGCCATTGTTAGAGAAAATTATAAAACATGTAGAGAAGTAGCAGAAATATTTAATAATAGACCCTCTGATAAAACAATACATTCCATAACCGTCAAATATGTAATAAATAAATTTAATAGTTCTGGAAGTGTTAAAAATAACTTTAGAAAAAAACATCGGGCATGGGTTACAAATGAAGATATTGTAACTGATATGATGCTGTTGATCGTGGAAAATTCAAAAGTAAAACTAAAGTTGTACAAATTTTAAAGTCAAATAAATTTAAACCATACAATCATCAATTTACCAATACTTTAAAAGAATGAGATGTTAAACAGATTTATGACATAACAAGTACTGATTAAGCAGATGGTGGAGTGATCTCAATTCCAATTTCTACTTTTAAACCAAAGATCAATATTCATTTATGACTAATGTATGATGTAGCATTTACAAAGACATAATTATTGGACCATTCTTTTTTCAAAAAAATATGAATAGAAAAAGATTTCTTGATGAACTACCACTAAATAAACTAAGAAAAATATTGTACTAACAGGATGGAGCACCGTGTCACTGTAACAAAAATATTCGGAATTTTCTCCTCTACACTTTTAACGGTAAAGTGATCGGAAGGTACATGGGGTTTTCTTTGCTTACTTTGGGTTGGAACTACTTAAAAGCAAAGAGGCTATTTTAAGATGTTGATCATGTTGAAAGACTCATTAGAGAAACACGTAAAGCTATACTCCAGATGTAATTAGAAATGTTATCACGCATCGTAACCAATTTCTTTAAAACATAACTGTAGTTGCATTGTAGAAAATTATAAATTTATGGTAAATTTTAAACTCCCTAGAAAATCCTTAAACTTTCAATTTTTTGTATAATGTTTTAAACTTACCTTTTCTAATAATTGGATGTAGTTCTTTCCTTGACATTAACTTAAGGAGACATTTATTAGTAATTGAACTTCAAAAATCATAGTTTGTGGTATTTATTTTAACTATATTCGTTCTTAAATTGTGTTACTAGAAACAGGTATATTCGTTTTTCTAGCATTACCTGTTTAAATTTGTTTTGGGACATTTTTACCTCAGTAGTAAGAAAATCACGTCATAGCCCAGTAAACACAAAATTGATAATGTTTAGTAACAGTTTCAAAACCAAAAATGTATATTTCACTCTTGTTTCAAACTTAAAAAAAAACTTAAGTGCAATAAAAAAAGGTATAAGTCCATCGCTGTTTCACTTATTTGAATCAGTATAGCTTTGGTATTTTAAATTCAAATCTGTTGCAAAATAAATGTTGCATTGGATTTACGTTTTAAAAGCTTCGTTCTTGAACTGATACTAAATGATCGATAAATATATGATTTTCTTGTTTCAATAATGAACTAAAACAATTATTTCAATAATATAATAGAACATTAGTTTTGGTTTTAAAATGAAGCAAAAAATATTTTTAAATATCACATTGAGTTTCAGTAAGCTTAGGTTTTCCAAATAACCAGATTATTTATCAGTTATTTTTTACATATTGCAAGTTTCTTTGATATAGTCTTTTTACGGAAGCCTAAAAACACTGACACTGGATCCTTAATTAATCCTAAAGTATCATCAGATTTACGCAATAATGTACCTTAACGCAACCATGTGTTTTAATTTACATTCTTTTTTATACAAATTGAAACATGATACGTAAAGAACAGAAATGATAATAATATTTACTATATCTATAGTTTATAATAAAGTGTTTTGACTTACCGTTTATTGTTCCATTTCGTAATTATACACACAGCATTTTTATGTAAAATAAAACAATTTACATGTAAAATTTAATTATTTATTCAAACTAGCATTATTTTCTCTGCGGAGCAGAAACGTGAATATTATTACTCTCACCGATGCTTCTTATTTATCGAAAAGAAACGAAATAATAAATTATAATAATAAAAATAATAAATAAATATATAATCTAAATAAAGAGTTAAATTGCATTTGTTAAGGCCTTGTCCAAATCCAATTAACTAAATGCGCTTAAGCATTACCCGCATTACCAATAAAAAAAATAAAAAATTACTACTGCAACTATTTTGCAACAATTTTTTCTGATAATTTTTCATTAAGTATCAATTTAATTAATTTTTTTTTCTACGATTATTTCTTATAAATTAAATATATGTGTTTCTATAAGTAGCAAAAATCAGTTACAAAACGGCTGTAAAACTCTCTTGCAACTATGGTTTCAGTAAGGTATTTAGTTACAGAATAGTTGCTGAGTCTTTCCTGATACGTTTTCAATACCGGATTTGGTCAGTTGCAAGGCAACTGCAGTAACATTATAACCGTTTTACAACGTGTCTGAAACCATTGCAATTACTACTTTGTAACTGTTTTGCAGCGTTGCTATAACGGTTTTTTACAAGTCATGTTTACCTATTCTGAATCGTTTCTGTAATGGTTTATCATCGCGGTTTTGTAATTGATTTGTAACATTGTAGTTACCGTTTACAGCAACTGCTATGTAACTGTTTTGAAAACATGCTTATTACCTTTATTTGAAACTACTTTATAACCGCTTTGTTTAGCAACTTATCCAAGATTTTAGTTACTAACTGCATCATAAAGATTAAAACAAAAGTAGAGATAAAAATATATTAATAAATTGATACAGATATATAAAAAATTATAATAAATGTACATTATTTAAATTTTTATAGTTTCTTATAGAACTAAATTCAAACAAAAAAGATATAATAAAAGAATTTTTACATCTGTTGCAAGTAGGTACCAGTAAACAGGTTTTTACAGCAAATTTTCAAGAAAAGCGGATTATGTCTATTATTTATAAATTTTGTAAATAGTAAATGCATAAATTTTGTTAAGAGGAAAATGTCTTTGTGTTAAAAGACCATGGCGGATTAAGATATTCCTCACGTGTTATAGTTTAATGCGTCTACGTAATTCTTAGTTAAATATTTGTATTAGGCTACAAATGCACATGTGCAATTATAATCGGTTCAATGATCATAATCTCGACTGGTTTTTTAAATATTATAGGTGTTCGCAATGGCGATCTAATTTACACGTTCTGGTCACTGTGTGTAATATTGTAATGTTCTTGCAATCAAATTCTATTTTATCCTAGAAGAAAATAAAATCAATTTAAAATTTGTTTACTTATAATTGGCAACTAATTCTTCAACGTTGATTGAATTAGAAAGAGTAGTTTAAATGCACGATTAAAATTATAGTAATATAATATATCAATAATTGTACTTACGTAGTTTTGAATTAGAAACACTTTCGGTACTGTTTATTGGATAATGATAATGAACTATATGTCTTATAAAAATCTCGTAAAATGCACTTCTTCTGTTGCTGTTTGAACGTTTAGATTAACACTGTAGTAGTTTTAGAAATTCACACTTGTAACCATAGTTTCAAGACTGTTACACTCGAAACCGAAATGTAGGTTTTAATGTCACTAAATTGACACTGTAGTTACATAAGGGTTTAAGAAAAACTTACTTATAACTATAGTTGTAAAATGGTTATTTCTGTAGTAGATTTGAAACCTCAGTAAATTACGAAAGTTGCTGCTACGTTGCTGCAACGGTTTATTTACCATGGTGCTAATGTTACTAATTTGCAACTGGTTACAACGTAACCACGGTTACAAAATGTTGCTTGGGTAATAGAACAACAATAAAAAAATAGGTTAATGTCCCCTTTGTAGTTACAAAACAAACGATTGTGCGAAAAACTCCTGTCCCGTGTACTGTTTAATCCAAAGAGGCACAATCAACCGTAGCCTTCGATCATAGGGTTCGTTGATGTTGTACTCGGCTAGTCTAAGGATTCTACGATTGATAATGTCCAACTTGCATGTATCCCCTTTTTGGGTATTGTGCGATACACCACATGGAACGTACAACAGGATTTGGTGAACATTGGATAACAGAAAACTCTCGTCCAAACTTTGTAATATCTAAAGTTTTGAAACACATAGGAAAAGAAGCCTAAAAGTGAACTCTTTAATTTTTAGATGTAAAAGAATTCTAACTCACCAAGATGGAGGTGGCTTAACGAGGTATTGCTAAGGTGTGGTACCACTAATTATGGAAAAATCCAATAAAGAAACTAATCTGTACAATATACTAATACTAAATAAATTGATCAGATTTCTTATTTGTAGATGATGTTTCAAATAAATCCGCATTTGCGAAATCGTCTAATTGATTTGAGCTTGACAACATCACCGTACCAAACACCAATTGCAAGTGCAATATTTAAAAGGAAACAGACCTTTATCAATCGATTTGAAAAAAAACAATTTCCTCTGATAACAACAAGAAATTTGAATTTTGAACGTATAAGCAACTTACACTACCATTTATTTATTTACAAATAGAACCAAAGATAAAACACAAAATTATTAATTGGTTTTAATCATGTAACAAAATTAATGTAACAGCATCACTTATCAAACTACAACCGAACAAGTGGAAAAAATATAAATTTGCAGCGCAAGCGTGGACGACACTAATCAAACGTATTGCAACGACTAATGCTGACTAATCACAAAATATTCGTTTTTACTAAAACGATTCCACTGTTTTGAAAATAACTCAACCTTATTTAATCGATCTTCAAACAATTCTAGATTCAAAAAATATTCGGTTTTAACAAAACAGTTTTAAAACGATTGTACTGTTTTGAAAACAGTTCAATCTTATTTAAACGATCTTTAATCAACTGTAGTTATTCAAAAAATATTTGGTTTTAACAAATCAGTTTTTAAACGATTGCTGATTATTGGAAAGAAATTGCAAGTACTGAAACAATTTAAAAATGATTGCAAAAAATCGGAACTCTTACTGTCAGTTACATGTAAATGAAATAAAAATAAAATTAAGACAAAACAACATAACAAAACAATTGTTTTAATTTTGTGACTGTAACAGTTTCAATCTACTGCGAGTTTTGCCTTTAGTGGAAGTTGACAAAAGTACTGGTGTAAAAATAAACTCAAGTAAGAAATAGATATAGAAGGTAAAAATTGTGGCGGCAGTCTTTACCACCTGTACCGGTATTACAATTCAAACAGCTAAAACAGAAAATTTTCCTAAGGGTGTTAATATACTATGCTCTATTTCGTAGTTTGGTTTTGTTTAGTTTATGGTTTAAACAAATTATTAAATGTGATTTTATTATATGTTGTATAACCCTAAATTTGAAAATCTTGCGGTTTCCAAAGAATTAAACGTTTTAACCACCGGAAGGTTTCTTTGCCTGCAACTTTCTGGCTTGTCAACTTTACCGCCCGCTAGATCGACGTTGCTTTTGAGGTCCATCATCAAAAATCGTTTAAAATTAAGTCTAGAAATTTAACGTTTATTGTTAATTGTAAGTGTGAAAAAATGGTTGGAAAACTCAACTCATTTTATAATATAATTTTTATTTTTCTGTGCCTTAAATTATTAAACGTTCCTTTTTGAAAATTTTGAAACAAATTAAATTTAATTTAAATAGGAATGTATTCATTCTAATTTAAGAATGCAAGTACGCAAATTATTGGTTTATAGTTTAAGAATTAATTTTAGTTGATCGTCATTTGCGCTACGTAAGGGCTTTGCAAATTTTTGATCATTTTATTTTTTAGCTGTATATTAACTCAATCTTTGTTTACTATTATTATTATTATTATTTTTTCAATATGTTTAGTTGAAAATGTTTAATTTCTTATACTATTATTACTTGATTTATTTAACTGATGAAAACTTTGTTTATTATTATTATTTTTTTGTTATAATCCATTTATTTTAATTGCGTCAGGTTTTGTTTTATAATAAATGTTTGTTATTCAATTTGTAAGTAACGCCTTTACTTTACACCGGTTTAAGTTGTATTTTTGTGTTTTGTTTTGGTTTAAATACAATTTTTTGTGATTTCGTATCTTTAATTCTTAATGGTAAATTACATGAGAATTAAAACTACCGCATAAACTTCTTGGTGAATAAGGACCTAGAAGCTATTAACGTGGTGTCCTTATTTAGCGCCCAACTAATTTTTTCACCCACGCACATCTCACTAAGCAAGCTGAGCAAACATCTTTATGTTACGTTTTATGAGCAATTTTACGCTTAACACGTAACGCAACGAACAATCGCCTGCTTAGAAAGAATTACGTTGAAGTTCTATAGTATTTGAGTAATATTACATATTTCTAATAAAATTTATTAATTGCGTATTATTTATTGTTGATAAATTGATTGAGGAGGTTATCAATTTATTATTGTGTTTTATATCTTTATTTTTTTAATAATCTAATTAGTAATATCTTGTCATTTTTATCTGGGACAATTACTAATCTACAAATGTGGATAACTTTTTGTTACAATTTCAATGATCATTTTTTTTTGTTTATAAATATGTATTTGATTGAGGATCTACAAATCATACAAGCTTTTTATTAAAAACTTTTTTTTGGTGAAAGATAAGATAAACGTTTTCTTTATTTGTATAAAACTTTTTGAAACACACGCAGTTGGTAGTAAGTACTAATTGTCAGAGTAACTATGACTCTCTCGTTGTGAACCCAGAATCCTCCTGTAGTCTTGTGTTCATTCTACAGGGGACTAGAGTCATTGTTACGTTCGGCTGCCTCCACGTGGATCCCGCTGGGGCTACTGCTGCTGTGAGTTAACTGTTTACAGGTCATCCGCAGTAGTGGTGCTGAGTGCCGATTTTAACCAGGATTTACTCGTCTATCCACGCTTCACTGCTGGGTACGACTTTTCTGTAGCTAAGTGATAATAAACCTAAATATTTATATACGGGTGTTGCAGTAGTGCGCACACCCACTTAGCTAACCCAATATTTGACAATCGAAATGGTCAGGTGCGAGTGCGGGAAAGATTTCGCGAGCGATCAGCTGCTCAAACAGCATCTCAGGCGTAGATATTGTAGAGGCCCCCAAGGCCCCGATACGTCGTGTCCTGTCTGCCAAAGGCCGTTCAATTCCTATGCCGGCATGCAACAGCACATGAAACATGCTCACCCACTCGAGTATAACCGTGACTTAGAGGAACAGGCAGATAATCCGATTAGGGAACCATCCAGATGGCGGGAAGAAGAACTTCTTCGCATGGCCTGGGAAGAAGCCAAGTATACTGGGCGTTGTATTAACCTCCACTTGGCCAATCTCTTCCCTGGAAGAACCCGAGGTGCGATTTCCGATCGACGTCGACAAGCCGATTACCAAAGCCTGCTCCGAATGTTGGTCAAGGATAAGACAGAGGTTGTAGAGGGGAAGGTAACCCTCGAAGAAGAGAATGTGGATGTGGCTCCTTTTATGAGGTCTCCCCCTAAGAGGACAGGCGACGATGATGATCTCAACCAGCCTGGAACTTTAGGCATACAGAACTCTGTTGTAGGGTCGGATCGTCAGAACGATCGTTCTCACCGTTTGGAGACGACTACAGCCGAGGATTTGAGCAATATGGCGGATTCTCGTCCGTCTTATTTGACTAGAGCTGCCAGTAGGAGACTCAACATCCCTGCTGGTTCAGTCTCGACGTCTGTCCCGACAGCTGGACTCCATCGATTCCCTTTGTCCAAGCAGAGAGGATGCGATGTAGATGTTCCAGCAACTGCTAGCTTCCCTCGATCCCCTCTGTCTATGCAGAGTGGGTGCGACGTGGAAGGCAAAGCAATACCACCTACGGACGGGATACGCATGAGTTCAAATTCCTACGGCTCTTTTACCGATCGTCCCAAGACAGAGTCTGAGTCTGAAACCAGGCACCGACACCAAAGGACCAATCCCATCTCAACTTCAGGGCCCCAACCCAATACACCAACTTTGGATCCGGTGACCATACATATATCGGACTTGCACAGCAGGTGGAACGGCTGGACAGAAGCCGATGGTCTTCTGTTCCGGCTGATTAGGGAAAGGGGAGACAACAGAGATTTGGAAAAAGCTCTCGAGGTTATTCTAAAAGAATTGGTTGTCGGTACCGCTCGGCAGAAACAATCCAAAGGTGCCAAACCGACCACCGTGAGGAGAAAGGCTGTTGATCGGGTGGAACGCTTTAAGCTGGCTCAGCGATTATTCGTTAAGAGTCCAGCGAAACTAGCGAATGCGGTTTTCGAAGACCTACCGCTCCACTAGTCCGCTGAGTATCCGGACAAGGTAGACGTTGAAAGGGAGTACAGGAGAATCTTTGAGACTCCTGGAAAGCTGGATACCGAACCTGTTCAGGAGGTCGTGGGAAGCACTGGAGGAGAGTGGAAGCCGTTCTGTGAGGCCGACATCGAGTGGGCGTTACGCACCACGACCACTTCGGCCGTAGGGCCGGATGGTTGCGCCATCCGAAGCTTGCGCAGATTTCCCAGACCGCGACTGGAGCTTCTTCTGAACGCTATTCTGGCCCTAGGAAGACTGCCTACCTCTATGTCCGACAGTAGAACCATCCTGATACCTAAAGGCAAAGGAGAAAGTAGCGACTTGAAGAACTAGCGACCCATCACGATCGGGTCCGCGGTCACAAGGCTTGTGACTAAGATCATCGCCCGAAGACTATCTAGTTTGCCTCTACATCCACACCAGCGTGGGTTTCGAGCCGTTGATGGTGTCCTCGCTAATACGTTAACTTTAGACGCTATGATTAGCGAGCGTCGTAGGCATTTGATACGGTTTCTCACGGCGCTATAACGAGGGCCCTCCGCCGATTCCGTGTTGACCCCAGATTGGAGGGATTTGTGATGCAGAGCTTGCGTCTCGCCCGTACCCGAGTCCAATTGGGCTCGGATTGCACCGATTGGATCACTCTCCGCAGGGGAGTGAAACAAGGCGATCCACTCTCTCCAATTCTCTTCAATATAGTGGTCGACCAGATGGTGGGCAAACTGAAGAAATCCGGGCAAGGTCTAAGTCTCCCGAACACCAGGCAGAAAATATCCTGCCTAGCCTATGCGGATGATCTGGTGATAGCCAGTGACACTATCGCTGGGTGCCAAAAGCTACTGGGCGAGGTTGTTTCCTTTTTCGATCGTCGAGGGCTTAGCCTGAACCCAGACAAAAGCGTTTCGCTTATTGTACGGGTTGTGCCAGGTAAGAAGGTACAATTCAACTCTACCACTGCATGTCTGTTCGTAGACGGGCGCCCTATAAATCCACTTCTCCCTGGAGAGTGGTTCGCATATTTGTGCAACAAGTACTCTTCTGCCAGACAGGTGAAACCAGCGATCGATTCGTTGACGGTGCAACTAAACCGACTAGCCAAAACACCCCTAAAGCCAACCCAAAAGCTGGCTTTATTAAAGACCTATCTTTTGCCTAAAGTATTGGGATCTCTACTGAATACGAGAGTGACGCTGGGTCTGTTGAAATGGGCTGACCGGTCGGTAAGGATTGCGGTCAGGCAGTACCTTCATCTTAATCGGACCTGTGCGGACGCTTTCATTCACACTCCTGTACGTCTTGGCGGGTTGGGGGTACCCGCCTTTCAATCTCAAGTCCCTTCCATCCTCTTCAGGAGACTGACGAGGATGGGCATGGCCGAACCCTCAGTCGCTGCGGTTTTGCAACTGGCGCATGTTGAAAAACTGCGTCAGAAAATGAACCGCTGGGCGACGCGCGGCGGAGGGACCACCTCGTCCGAGATAAGACGTACGTGGGGTGATCGTTTGGAACGTTCGTACTGTGGCCAGGGTCTGATACAGGGCGCAGACGATACTAATTCGGGTGATTGGATCGCCGCTCCTCCCTCCTTTTGGAGTGGTGGCGAGTATATCAAGGCGGTCCAGCTTAGAGGGAATCTTCTACCGACACGAGGGATACCGTCTAACCCTCCCCCTCTCCGGCAGTGTCGAGCGGGTTGCAGCCGTGTGGAGTCACTATCCCATGTACTCCAAGGCTGCCCCTTGACACACTGGCCGAGGATCCGGCGTCACAACCGGATCTCAGCGAGGCTCAGGAAAATGGCCGAGCGTAGGGGTTGGTTGGTAGAAGAAGAGCCACATCTCCGTCTATCAAACGGCGCGCTCCGGAAACCTGATCTGGTGTTGGTTCAGGGCAAAAAAGCCGTCGTTTGCGATGTGGCTATCCCCTGGGAGGGCCCACGGTCGTTGTCCACCACGTATGAGGCTAAGATCGCCTACTACTCCGAGCCGCTTGTTACGGAAGCCCTGGTACTTAGGTACCAGGGCCGACAGATCATACACGCTCCCATTATTATTGGAGCGCGGGACACGTGGTGTCGAAACAACAATCGTTTAAACGAGATTCTACGTCTGTCTAAGGCCGAAATCCAATCCCTAGTCCACAACACCATTCAAGGCAGCATACTCGTTCATTCTGAGTTTATGCGCGCCGTGTGGGCTAGGAAGGATTAGTAATGCTGTAGCTTGGTCGCTTAGCCTTCGGACCTGCCTCCATCTCTTAGACCTTTTTCCGGCACTGTGTTTTTTACTAACCGTAGATAGGCGTTGTTTATATATATATATTCCAATTTTTATTTATACACCATATACTACCTATTTATTTATTTTTGATTTTACATATTTTATGTATACACAATTTTTACAGTTATTTACAAATTTATATATTGTTCTGTCCACTTTACATAGATTTTATATTTCGTTGAACCCGGGTTTTATTTTATTTTATTAACCAATTTTTATCTTTACAACTATTTTATTATGTTTATACTTCAATACAAATTTCTGCAATAGTGTGTTGGCCGGGGGGAGAATGATAACCCGGCACCCGCGCTAACACTATTTCGTTTGTTTATTAATATGCATGCTCATGGCGAGCCTCCACCATTAAGCCAAAATAAACCTATAATAGTTTATCTATTAACAACTAAGAGGACTTTACAAGTAAATGTTAAAATCATCAGAATAGTAATACAAAAGAAAGTAGGGAGATGTTAATCACTGTTACCAACTATATAATATATCGAAAATCACTGCTATAAATATATTGCAATTTAAATCAACAAATGAGTAGTAGTAGTAGTATAAAAAACATATGTTACAATTCTTTTTTGTAACGCTACGCGGGTCGTTCAGGTAAACTTACTCGCATTGCAATTCTCGCCATTGTAACACTTGTTATAAATTATACTATTTTTTTGTATTTCAGATACTATTTATTTAGTCACCTGGTTGCTACACTTTTCATTACTTTCGAGTTTTTGACAATGTAATTTACAACAAGTAGCTAGAAAAAGATTTGACTTTAAAATTAAAGAAATATTCAAATAAATGTACGACTAGTGTTAAAAAAATAATTGTTGTTCATACAAAAAAAATTATGCAACAAATTAAACTAGTGAGTCTCACCCACATAAGCTCACAGAAGAAGTGAAGCTTCTTTGCTATTATCTGTACGGCGAAAAGATAGAGTTAAATCCCTCCCATCAAATACGCGCTAAATTTGAATAAATTTTTTTTATTGGTTAAAATTTTCAAGTCAGTATTACAACAAACAAATAACATACTTCAGTTTGACCTGAGTTTAACCAGGTTTAACGTTCGACATTTTGGTTAATTTATTCGCAGTTTTAAGTCTTTGTTATTTCCATTCATTTGACGAAATAGTATTTTTCAATACTTCGGAAGACATTTGTGTATATTCAGATGCGTACTGAAATGATTCATTAAAGATTAACGTTAAAGTTACATTTTCTATTTTAGGTTATTCATTTAATTAATTATGGATCAAGCCATGGCCCTGTCGCCACCGAAAAAACGAACTTCTCGGCATTTTTTGATTGATGACAAAGAAGCATTGTAAATATCTTTAAAGCTAGTACTGAGGAACACCCCGATAGAGCTAAGACCCAAATTATCGAGTTTACTGCAAAAGCCGCAGGTAATTTTAATTAAGTCATTACTATTATCTATATCGATTACAATTTTAGGGGTGTGTGTCTCGAGTGTTTTCAATATTAATCGTGAATATCAAGAAACACATGACCTTCAAGCACCAAAAGTGTATCACAGACCCCGATCAGTTTTGGACAACATCGATGATGCAGCTAAAAATGCTATTCGACGTTTAATACATAGTTTTTTTGAAAGAAATGAACCGCCAACTCTGAATAAAATGTTAGCGGCATTGCATGAAAACGAAAATCTACCTCAATTGAAAAAGACTACGATGAGTTTGCTAATTAAAGAAATTGAATTTCGGTGAGTAAACAAATTGTTTATTTATACATCTTTTAATGTGATTGTGGTTTTGCATTATAGATTTTCAAAAAGATCACGCAATAGTATTCTTAAAGAAAAAAACGAGATCATTGCCTGGAGACGACGTTTTTTGCGAGAAATTCGAAAGTACAGGGAAGAGGGCAAGAAATTGTATTTTTTAGATGAAACCTGGGTAAACGCTGGTCATACTGTAAGCAAAGTATGGAAAGACACAACAATCGTGACTCCGAGGCAAGCTTTCGTCGAAGGATTAACCACAGGGTTAAAGGACCCTGCCGGCAAGGGAAATCGTCTTATAATACTCCATATAGTATCTGAAGACGGTTTTGTTGAGAATGGTTTGCTATGCTTTGAATCTAAGAAAACTGGAGATTACCATAAAGAAATGACTGGAGAAGTTTTCGAAAACTGGTTTTTAAAAATTCTAAGCCGTTTGGCTGAAAATTCTGTGATTGTGATGGATAATGCTTCTTATCATAGCAGGAAAACAGAAAAGATTCCAAATTCAGGAACAAAAAAAGCAGACATACAAGCTTGGTTGGAAAGCAAGTCGATTGTTTACCTACCAGATATGGTAAAAGCTGAAATTCTGCTTCTTGTTAAAGAAGCTGCCATCATGCCAAAGTATGTAACTGATAAAATGGCAAAAGAACAGGGTCATACTGTTTTGCGATTGCCTCCGTATCACTGTGAATTCAATCCTATTGAGTTGATATGGAGTCAAATAAAAGGAGAAGTCGCAAGAAACAATACAACCTTTAAAATGAAAGATCTTCATCAATTATTTCAACAAGCTGTAGGCAATGTATCTGCAAAAAACTGGAAGAATGCTATTCGTCATGCACAAGCTGAAGAAGAAAGAATGTGGCAAACTGACATCGCAATGGAGATTGTAGTGGAACCGTTGATAAATCGTGTGGAGGATGACTCTTCTTCATCAGAATCATCCTAAATGTCTTTTTTTTAATACAAAATGTTATTTAAACTCCTATAAAATATGTCATAATTTTAGTTGGGCAAATTTGTTAAAATGTAAAAATTTAATGAAGCGCTTGTTTATACGCGTTTTAAATGTTTAGTTGTTCCCTCTAAGTATTATTTGATAAATTTTTGAAATTAATCGTGTAACTGAATTTAATATATAAAGTTGTAAACGTATTTATTTGTTATAATAGAAATTTTTAATTTTGTACATTTATTGAAAATTATACGATTTCCTATGTACTTTAATCTTTAATGCCTATATTATACATTACATAATTTTTGAATTTTCGCGCTTTTACTAATTTGAGCCGTGTAAACTTGTCTCTTCATACATTGGTTTAAATTATCATACAAAATTGAAGGAGGGGCTTAACTCTATCTTTTCGCCGTACAGGGAATAATTAACTTTTTTATTTTTATTTATTGATTAAAGATCAAATGTTTTTAGGACTCTGCCATCTTGAAAGAACTAAATTTTGTTTTATTTTATATTAATAATGTTTTATATTCTATATAAAATTCGTTAACACCACTTTTATTCTTTTCAAAATTTTCGTTCAATTAAATTAATTAAAAATATAACAAAATTAGAAATCAACAAATCAAAATCAAAAAATTAAAGGTTAGAATAAATAGCTCATGTCAATATAAACGTAGTTTAATGCTACTGTGCCCTTTTTCGTTACGTTACGCAACTTACCAAAATTGCCGATTCATTCTCGCTAAAGAAGTATCACTTCAAAAATAAAAAAATGTGTATAATGAATATAACATTTTCTTTTCTAATAAAGGAGAAGTTCTATAAAACTTCCTTTTTTTGACGTTTTGAATTTTACCGTGAATTTGAAAAATCTGAAAATTTTAAGGGCGAATCCGATAAATACTTTAATGATGAAATTTATTATGCATGTATGTTTTAAAAATTATTGTTAACTTGTAACACAAAATAAAATATAACAATTAATAAATATAATGATATTGCAATAAACAAAATTTTCAATTTTTTTATACATATTTTGTTATGCTCAATAATAATATATACTTTTATTTTTAATTATTGATGAAATTCATTTATAATTCTGTTGCAATAACAGTTTAAATAAATTAATTTGTTTTATAGCGTTATACACGTTAATTACGTTACATTTGATGGGCACGTTATTTTCCTTTCCGTTTATGAACTTCGTTTACCTTGCATTAATTTCCATTCCAGCGTACATAGACACTATCCAACATTTAGGTGCGAAACACGTGGGTTTATTAATTAGTTGCGCTCGCTTTAAATAATTACTGTAAGGGTCAAGAATGTGAACATTTAATGTTGCACATTAATACTAGCCTAGCTACTCACGTAAGGAGTTTACCAAGTTCATACTCTATTCCGTCAGTCCATTATCGCATCATCGTTTTGTACATTGTAGGATATAATCAATCACCCGCAAGTAATTAAATTTTTAAATGCATTCCATTATGAAAACCGTAATTAATTAACCGTTTAGAAAACAAAGTTTCTTTAAATATAATATAAATCTTTTATAGTTTGAAAGAAAGATTTGCAAATGACATTAAAAATAAAACTAAATTTTAGGAAGAATTTATTTTTAGCCGTTTGTTCAGTTTTTAATGTAACTGCAACTGAAATATGCTGGCAAAGTTACTTCCTCGGGAATGTGAGAAAGTAGATTAAACTTTATTTTTCCGAGAATTACGTTAAAATTTGGCGACATTTTTCAATATATTTTTTTCTTTTAACATCTGAAAATATACTTAAGTAAATATAAAAACCTTGCATATTAAAATCTAATTCTGTTAAAAGTAAAGCATTTGACGCTTCAGATACCCGAAATCCTCTTGAAAACTAAATAATGCGTGAGCCGCGTAGGCAACTTGCAAACTTTCATAAGCTTCTACTGAACGATAAACAGATTAGAAAATGGAATAGGAAACTGATGGAGAGGTATTACACTTTAACAGGATTAAGGACACTGGATTATTTACGGATGAACGAATAAATACATTGAATCGTCTCAAAGAGAGATATCGGGCATTCATAATTTCTTTCAAGTATGTATTTTAAGATTCTTTATTCAATTGCTACTAATTTTAATCCAAAGTTTGAAAATCAAAAGCTTTAGTTTTAGTAAATGATTCTTCCTTGCTTATTTGTGTTGTAACACAACACGTTTAACTTAATCTTTTGTAATTGAAAATTGAGGTGCACATATTTTTTAACTTTATAATAAGTCTGTCAAAGGAAACCCCCCGTGGAGGTCCAAATAAAATGTTATTATATTGAGAAATGACTTAGTACAAGCAGCTGCTACGGATTAGATCTACTATTTCTATCACAACCATACAACGCAGTCCTTATTTTTTTTTCTTTTTATTTATATACAATTATAAATATAAAGCTTTTCGTGCGATAGCAACGAATAAATTTAATAAATCGAAATAGTTTTTTCTTCTTATTTTTTATCAACAGGCGTCAGCTTACACAAAAGGTTTCACTTAAATGTGAAAAATACCAAGCACAAATACTGTTTAAAAATCATTATAAGTGGAAAAAGTTTAATCAGTTAAACAAGATAAACAAACAATGAAGTTAGTGTTGCAGAATCCTTTTGTAACGAAAAATCAAGCAACTCCTTTGTTTAGATTTTAAAAGCAAACATTAACTTAATACAGGTTTGTTTTTTCTTTTTGTATGTTGTAAATGATTATAATACTTTTCATTTTTACTTGAATAATCTCAAGTTTAATTTTGCAGAAACAAAATTAGAAGACGCAAACTGGTAGGAATTGGTACTATACCTTTGACTTTTCATTAAAGAAGATAACCGCATAATACGTTACAACAACATAAACTCCAGAAACTCTTGGAAAACGTTTTTATACAGGTTTCATTAAAGTAAATTACAAACTGTAACATAATAACAACATATAATGTTAAAACGTCGGATATTTACTTTAAAAATCTTATAAAGTTTAAACTTCAATGAATGCTGCTTTTATATAGCATTAAAGCACTGTGCGGCATTATGAATTTACGACTAAATAATTCTAAGAACAAAATAAAACAAAATTATGAGAGTTTTGTTATTCGTCTTTTCATGTTAACATGCTGAGTTAGATTTTCTCATGTATTCTCTAAACTTGAAAGGATATAATTCCTCAAATTAATAATTTAATATTGTTAAGGTAAATTATGATATCAAAATTTCTGTGCAAAATACTTAAACTAAACGTAAATAAAATAAAAACATTTTATTTAATAAGATGATATCTTATGAATGAAAATACGAATAATTGTAAAAATATTAATTTATAAACACATTTATTTATTAGAAACAAAAAGTTTATACTATAGCAGAGGTTCCCAAACATTTTTGTCTCGTTGACCCCTTGCCATGTTTTTTGGTTTTGGGTAGACCCCCTACTTACTTGATATTGAACTTTTCTAAATTTCTAACTGTAGTAAAGTTTAGTGTTAAAAACTTAAAGTAAAAAAAAGTTTCCTCGCTATATTCCATAATACGGGATAAGTAACAGGTATGTTGTTTTGCAGCCAGAACTGCTGATATCCGTTTTTAAACTAAACCTTAAGTTCTTCGTTTGTACTTAGTTCAGTCAGTTCCTCGTGTATTATGACATTCGTTTCTTCCATGTCACCAGATGGGTTAATTATTCACGGTGGTATTACCATAGTCAAAACATCCTCAAACCTAGTTTCAAATCCGAATAGAGAGCATTTAAATGTTGAATGTAGGTTGAAACGTCGTTTTCCTGGCAGTTTGTCTGTAACAAATTGGGGAACTGGCAAAATTTGCCCCGTCCAATATTTTGCTTCATAGTTTAACTCTGGCAAGAAACGCTGATAAGATGGACTTTGTTTTAATCAAATTTAGACTGTCGCTTTGTAACTGCAAATTAACCATATTAAATTTTGTAAACAAATTTGTTAAATAGTCGATGTCTGTTTTCTACATCATTAAATTTTCTTTTAAAGTTTTATCTTTAGTATCCAGAAATTCTAAAAAAGTTTCAAAAAGTGCAAAAAATCTTGTTCAACGTAAGCCTTTCGACAGCCAGCGTACTTCAGTGTGAAGGAGTAATTGATGAAAGTGTTCGTCATTTTCTTCACACAACTGCGCAAATAACCGCCTATTCAACGCGTTGCTTCGGATTCGGTTTACTGCATCAATGACTAATTGAAGAGATTTATGCAATCTAACACTCAAATTTTTAGCAATTAAATGTTGTCGATGGATGACGCAATGTATTGCTAACACCCCTGACACATTTTTTTTAAATGGCTTATAAATCCACGATAACGTCCAACCATAGCAGGTGTTCCATCTGTAGCTACTGATATTATATTTGATAAAAAGATTGCTTTTTCAATAAAGTAATCCTTCAAAACATGAAATATTAATTCACTTTTAGTGTCGGTTGTCAAAGTTTTTGCGAAGAGCAGTTCTTCGCAGATTTCTTAATTCATAATAAAACGAACATATGCAAATAATTACACAAGAAGCTTTCATATGTCTTTGAACAGTATTGTTGCTTAAGGGAATTCCTTTAATGATACGGTAAGTCCGGGAGAGATAGCCCACCGGGTGAGACGACAGATGTCTGCGGTCATGCAGCACTTTCATTCAATTCGGTCGTTGCTTACAAACGAGCACGTGTTTCTTTATTGGTCTTGCAATTTTCGTTGTTTATTTAAGCAAAGTGAGTGAAATATTAACGTTTTTATTTTGCGGTGTATCTTCAAATTTCTGCCACAGTAAGTATTTTTTTAATTACACTTTTATTATTTGATTAATAATATTTTCTGTTGTACATTGTTGGCATTGTGGTTAGGGCGGGAGTAAAGCGTGTTCTTTTTAGTTTTAGAAATATCCGTGTTCGTTAAATTCAGTAGGTCATCTCACCCGGAAGCTTTGGGTTAGATGACTCGAATGTTTTTGGGAGATATGACCCAGTATATGTTTTATTATTTTCGTTCCTAATTCAAATTGTTTTATTTTTTAGTTATGCCTACGGTCTATAAGAGGTAGGAAAATTGTGTCCGGGCTTCTTGAACTGAGGAACAACTTCAAGCAACAGTGAATGCTGTAAGAAATCAAGGGGAGGCAGTTAACGAGGCTGCGAAGAACTTTCATGTACCTCAACCTACTTTACGAAGAAGGTTGAGAACTAATAACTTTAAGAAGTTATCATTAGGTCCAACAAATGTTCTTGGTAAAGAAAACGAACTCAAAATAAAAAATCATATTCTAAAGATGCAAAAAGGCGGTTTTGCACCTACCAGAAATTCAGTTAGACTTAGCTTAGGTGAAAAGTTGAATATTAAACATACCTTCAATCAGCAAACAGGCCTGGCTGGTTTCGATTGGCTTCAAGGCTTTTTGAGGAGGCATCCAACTTTGAGTATCAAAAAATCAGAAGCGGTTTCATTAGCAAGAAGTCAGGGTATGAATAGAAAAGAAGTTCAGAATTGTTTCCTAGTTCTTGAAAAGGTTATTTTGGAAAATGAACTAATGGACAAACTGGACCGTATCTTCAATATGGATGAAACGGGGTTGCAGTTAAACAACAAACTGACCTCCGTTATAGCCAAAAAAGGGTTGAAGAATGTAGCTGCTGTGACTTCTTCAGAGAAAGGTAAAACTGTCACGGCAATATATTGTTGCAATGCCGAGGGTAATTTTCTTCCGCCTTGCTGTATATTCAAGGGGAAGTATAAAAAGCAAGAATTTGAGATGCCGCCGGGAGCAAAAGTGTATATGAATGAAAAATCCGCCTATATAAACACTGATATTTTTCGACTGTTTGCGAACTTCCTTTGTTTCTCGGAAACCACTCGGCAAAGTTCTTCTTATTCTGGATGGACATTCTTGTCATTGTAACTCCGTCGAAATGTTAGAATATGCAGAGTATAATGGTATAATCCTACTATGTCTACCCAGCCACACGACACAATTCTTCCAACCTCTAGATCGATCTTATTTTAAATCTCTCAAATCTCATTTCTATAACTCTTGTAATTCCTTTATAAAAATAAATCCGACAAAAAAAATTAGTCGCCTAACATTTGGAAAATTACTGTCAGAGGCGTGGATGAAATCTACTAATGCCCAAAACGGTGTATCTGGCTTTAAAACATGTGGAATTTATCCCTTTAACCCGACTGCTATTCCCGATTAAGTTTTCCTTGAGAGTTCAGTGACATCTGACATTGCAATTCCAAATCCTACACTAACCCCACCTGAAAACGTAAATGTAAATGACCAGCACCAGCCATTTGCTAGTCTCATAGATCCGGTCTCTACAACGACATCTACAGTAACCATAGTCACAAAGAAAACTCCTTCCAAACTGTTAGATGAAATTTTATCACGCCTTACTCCCTGTGGTGGTGCGGAGACGAGGAAGGGGGGTGGTAGATTGCTTCGCCCAGCTAGCTCGTTCGGGTCGTGGATCTGATGGAACTGTGCTGGTGGTCGTCACAGTTACCGGGCGCCAGGGTTCAGTGATCCACTGAACGAAGCAACTACTCTGCATACAACCTCCACAGAACCCAAGTGGAGGGATTAGCCCTAGGTTTTTCTTCTTCCAACTCAACTAACCTAAAATACACCACGCGAAAGACGGCAACAATAAAAGCCAAGGATAAAGAACCAAAAGGTGTTTATTTCTCTATCAAATCAACAAATTAACCAAAATCGATGATACATATATAAACAGCGTCAACCACGTTGTTACAAGTCCCCAGTAATCAACATAAAACAAAAACCCCATACCAATAATAATGCCTTAATTATATCCTAAATATATATAACACACATAAAATATATACATATACAAAATGTACCTTACTCACCGTGTCATTAACCCTCTCTAATTAACTGTAAACCTTGTTGGTTTAAAAACAAACTGAATTAAATGAACGACAAAGGTGATTACTTTCTTTTCGTGTTTTATCTTTTTTTTCTTACAGGGACCAAAACTACTACAACGCGCAATTCGTCAATTACCCCAAAATAACAAGTAAACCATATATATATGCATACATACACGTCGCAACTATAATAATCACAATAAAGGAAATATCAAATGACTAAATAAACGCTAATCGTTAATTACAAACGTTACTCGTTGGAATCCCCTACAGAAATGTATCACCTTCTTTATAATAATGATATAATCACAATGCAAAACTAAATATGAATCAATGACCGGTTTACACAACAAGAATTTTTAAGTGACGGGATTTTTCGTTCTTTAGTTAAGTGACAAGTGACAACAGTGTAAAAAAAACGTGCCTGAAAGTTGAACACATGTTGCATGCGATTGAATGTCTTTTTATTTTCGTTTTTATAGAATCCCTTTTATTTTGTTCGTAGTTTTTATTCGGGGTGTGAATGTTTCCTTTTTGTTTTGTGCGGTGTGATTGTTCTATTTTTGTTTGTGATGTGAATGCTATTTTTTTTTGTATGAGCGACTACTTTTTTTTTGTGTGAATGACCTATTTTTGTTGTGGTGGTATCAGGTGAGTTAAACTTCACAAATCTTAACTATTTACAAGTAAAGTGACACAGGTACATCAGGACGAACACTAATACACGGACTGACCTTGTCGCAGCTGTCTTCGGCATAACTGCATCGATGGGAAGGTACGTACCAAATATTTAATCAAACGCACACTAAATCATATACTTTGTAGGTCGATGTTGCCCCAATGCTTCCGGGTGTCGAAGCAGGTTCCCCGATGTATGCGACAGATTGACGAAGTAAGTACAGCGAGACGAATTACTTTACATAAACTTCCCCGTTGACAAGTTGTACATGGAAGGGCCCAAAATCGCAAGCAGCTCACAGCGATACAACGTATTTACAACACCATAATCCAAGAGAACGAATAAAAAGCAAAAATAAGTAAAAACGAGCAACAGGGGCAAGAACAAAAACAATAAAGCCTAAAATGACTATCGTTAGCTTAGTTATTAAGCTGAAAATCGAATGTGCTTACCTTAGGTGTAATGCGGCTTGCTTGTAATTGAGGTAGTTTTTATCCCGTTCAATACGGTGATTCTCTACTGTAATTCACGACAACCAAATATCCATAATACTAATCCAAATATACAGAGAATAATAATTGTACTTCCAGAATTGATCCGGTAATTTTCCGGGTGCACTAGGCACAGGCTCTGATGTACATTCCACCTCGTATGTGATAAGACAAGAAGTGACCGAATTTTCCGTTCTGACGTTCTTATCAGTATCTACATTCTTTTCAAAAACTTATACCGCTATCAAATTTACCTTTTCTAGGCGGGAAATTGTTGTTTAGTTTATTTGGCCTAACTTTCATAGGACCTAATTGTTAGTGTGATTTTATCCTGTTACAATTTCTCCAGTTCCATCTACATTCAACAAGCAAAAAAACGATCCAAGCACTTGGCAGTCATTTTAACAAGTCCTGAAAATATAAACAAGCGCAAGACAGTGGAAGGGAAAAATAAAAACAAAAATATTAAAAAAGTTAAAGAAATGAAACAAGTTTAAAACGGAAAATTTACAAAACTGCAAAAAAGCGTTGATTTATCTACTTCTTCCGAAGATTCCGGCAGTGCAATGCAACTTAATGACAATAGTGACGACTTGGAAAAAGAAGATGATACCGAATGTGCGGGTTGCGGAGAAAAGTACACAATTACTTTGAAAAAAGACGATTGGATTAGATGTGCGCATTGTTCCTTTTAGTTCCATGAGAATTGCTCAAAATATGAAAATTTGTGTGACAAATGTGGCGTTAATTAAGTATGTCATCTAACTAGCGGTGGCTAGTATTTCCAGTAACTATTATTTTGTAACAGTTATTAATAAAGAACAATAACAACTTGTTACCCACGTTGTAAAATAACAGTTATTTAATAACAACTTTACAAAAAACGTTCTTGGTCTTCTTTAGTATTTTGTTCTTACATTACGTATGCTACATACTACTATTCCTACCTAACCTAGTACGTACTGTTGAATAAGAAGTAATAACCCAGAAGATTTATGGTCTATGAGATTTAAACGCATTCTTTTTCTAATAAGACAGTTCCCACAGGTGAAACAACCACCTAACAAACCAAGGGCAGATTCCTTGTGTAAGTAGTTGCAACATACGAAACAGGAACAAAATACTATGAAAAGAGTGTAAATAAGATTGAAACAAGAATATTTTTTTAAATAGTAATTAATGACTAACACATTGATATTGGGTAAGATAGGTATGTCTGTACCTACATCTACATATACTCAAATCATACGGATTACGCAATAACAACTGTTACTAAAATAACTGTTATTCGGAACTGTTACTCCATAGTAATAATAACAACTTGTTACTGTTACTGAAAAAAGTAACAGTTCACCATCCCTACATCTAACCCAGTAGTTAGAGTTATCTAACCTGTACACATCGGGTGAGATGACTCATTATATTGTTCTACGTTTTTTGGAATATCTTGTATTTGACTTTGGCGTACAGCCATTATAGATGAGCGTGAGACGGGGAACGTTATGAATGTTACTTAAGGTTTTGATATGATGTAACTTTAAGGAAATTTGAAAGTAACATGACAAAAAATGTTAAAATAAAAATACATTCGACTGTCATGTGTAAAAATTCACTGGTTCTACTTTAGCAACAATACAAAATTTTTATTTTAATATAGAGAAGTATGTACAGTACAATATCCATAATCCGAACTTCCGTAATCCGAACATTCCAGTAATCCGAACTTGACCAGAGTGTAACGTCCAATGGACAAAAGTACAATTTCTTTACTTTTTTTGTGAAGTTATTTGGTAAGATATATTTATTTATAAAAGAATAATAAATGCCTAGATAGGTCGTAAATAAGTAAATATTGACACACATACATATTTATTTATGTGACCGGCCAAAATATGTAGTTTAATTCCAAAATATTTTTTTTTTAATATGTTTCCTATATGCAAACATAAAATTCTATGAAAAAAAACAAACAAATGAAAGTGTGTATTGGAAATTCTTCAAAAAACACGCAGCTGTACAGTTGTGGATTTCTTATTTTCTTAATTTATCTTTCAAAGTGGTAACATATTGTATGTTAATAATAAAATACATACGTAATATCTATGTACAGTTGTCTTTTTTTAGATTTTTCCGAAAACATTCCGTAATCCGAACATCTCATCATTCGATCCATATGTTCATTGTATTTCTTGATAAGGCAAGGCTGAGAAACCTCATTTTCCCTTTTACTTATCACACATTTCTTAACTTTGGCAGCTGAGTTGGCGCCAAAGTGTATGTTGGCAATCGTAACAATGGAGTTGTTCCAGTTTACGCATATGAATTTGACATAAGAGCAATAGGCGCACAAACCGCAGCCTTTCCTTTCCATCTCTTTTTTGAAAGCAAGCAGGTATTTTGCCGTTCGGTGTTTCCTGATCGTGCCACCCGCGCAAATTACATCATCTCCAGGTTGACTTAGGCCATAACTACTAAAAAAGTTGTTGAAAAATACAACATGATTCAATAACTTGCAGCCGAAGATTTACAATTCTATTCTCAAAAAAGGATTTCGTTATTCTCGCTTTTCTTTGTGCAAATTTATATTGTTGTACACCAAATCTGATAGTTTTGTTTTAGATGAATATTTTAGCCGAGTAATACCTTTGCGATTTTGATAGTCCCGAGATTCTGATTATCAGCTAAATGTAAATTTCTCTTTATCAGCCAAACCAGTAATCGTTTTCACCTGGCAGAGAGTGATATCCGCTTATGAAAATCAGACTAAGAAATTGGCGTAGTCAGAAATTTGAAATCCAGGTTGGTTTTTATCTCTGTGAGTATACAGCAAAAACACACTAAAGATCTCGAATTCAAATTTTACAACATGCTCAGGCTACCTTAGTTGGTATATCTGCCGGGTTTTGTATCCATACGTCATCGGCCTTCTTCCAGTTGGGCAACTGGTTTTTGGTACGTTGCCGTTTGCTTCTGGAAGAAACTGGTTCATCATCGTCACTAGATTTTTAATCAGATCCAAGATTGTACATTTCTAGGCCCCTAGCAACTTAGTTTGGCATATCTGTAAGGTCTAGATCATCATCTTGCACGTTGTCTTCATCACTCTGGATTCCATTATCACTTGTGCTTAGTGGAAGAATCAAATGCATCCCTTACGTGTATGTAACGAGAAAGATATTCTGCTAACCATAAAATATCATTAGCTCAATCTAATTAAATTGTAATTTAGTAAATTACTACATAAACAATGCTTTGTACACTTCCTCCTGGGTATATTCAGGGTTTATTTAAACGCCACGTGGCCGAAAAACTTGTAGAGTAGCTTTATGTTATAGAGATTTTGCTAACTATATAGTTCAAGCAAAAAACACAAATGTAATCTTACGCATTCGTTTTTAAGCTGTAATATTATAAAACTACATACATATGTACTTACCCATAAAACCTAAACGTTTCCATTATAAAACCATAAAAATGCAGCCCACCTCACAAGAACAAAGTTAACGTGAGAGTGACTCAACAAAGATGATGGTGCACAACTGTTTCCCGAGCAACTTCACAACAGATGTTCTAACATGCTAACCTTCCCATTTTGGGAACATACATAGCAATGAATTTTATAACTATGAGATTTATATCAATTGTTAAATGTTTATATAATTTTGGATACTGTATAGAATATAACAAACCCATTCATCATAATAAAATCAATTATTTAAGATACTTTAAACATTATTATAAATTGTAACAAAATATTCCATTTATTTACTATTATTTATAATTATCAAAAAGTTGGTTCCATAACTTGAACCAGCAATAAATATTGTAGTATTAACCTTAAATAAAACAATGCTTATGAAAAATACAGCATTAACTTGAATTATGTCAGTTAAAAATCAATGTATACTTATGTTCCCAAAATCAGAATATTAAGTTTAGTAAATACATAACTAAGTATATAATAATAGAAAAACCGTTAATGTAACGCACTTTTAATCCAACCTACATAGAAAAAACTGCATACATCTTGGATGTTTTTCTGAAGAAGATCCTGAATCAGAAACACACATTATTGTTGCTGGAGTTGAATAGGAATTTTGAAAGGTTTTCTCTGCCATACATGTACACAAACTGAGACAACATATATTGTTTTTTTCACACGTACATATTTTACTTGCACAATCTATAAAAAATTAGATCAATTCAGAAAATTTCGTCACATAGGTACACAAAAATAAAACATGCTTTTTTTAAATCTACAAGACGTTAGCACGTCTAGCCTAGCGCTAAAAGAGCGAAGCGTTGATAAAACTAGAGAAATGAAGCGTGTCTGGTCAATCGTCCAGCCAAAATGAGTCACATTAGGTAAATGTTGTAGACTTTGCAATGAATTCAACCATACAAAAGTTTGAAAATACGCTCGCAAACAATGCTGCCTTAAGGAATCACTGGTTTGAGGCAATTTTGCAATCATTGTAGATGTTGCCATTGCTCCTCTTAGGGTGTTAATGCAAGTGATCGAAGTATTTTTTGAATACAGTTTGAAATCCTGCATTTTTTTAACATTCTCTCATCAAAATTGTCAGTACAATTTAAAAAAAGATTAGAGCTATCTCGTTTACGTTTTCTTTTTTTTTAAAACGTTCTGTAAGTTTTCAGTCCATATTAGAATTATAATATTTTGAGAAAGCGTTTACCTTTAAATGACCTGTATGCTGTATGCTTTTTATTATTAACATTTTTTTCGAGATTTTAAAGACAGAGATTTTGGTGAAAGATTACCCAAAACAAAATATTCTGTCACGTATCTATTTGCTGTTACATTCCTTTAAAAAAATTTTCTAAATGAAATCGTATTTGCAATTTTCGTTTTTATTTTATATACGTGCGTGAAACGTATAGTCAAATAGAAGTTTGTAATGTAATACACAGATATAATCATAACTGAATACGAATGCTCAGCGAAAGCCTTATTATTCATATATATTTTTGTTATTTATTTAGTAATCCCACGACGAGGTATCAAGTTCTATAAAAGTTCTAAAATAATGCATTTACTCAGCGAGCAAACAAAACTCAAGGGTGTCACGTAACGAGGAAGAGAACAACAATGTGTAAATTTTTATAGGTGACACTATACTAGCCTTATAAATTAGTCGTGTAGCTTACGTTATTCGAAAATTTTAAGGATTTATAGCGTATTCGGCTAACCGCAGCAGTGCGTACTCATCCGGTATTTTGTATTCGGTTAACAACTTGCACTACACTCGTGCAAATGTTGTCGTATTCGGATACTTGCGCTGGACTTCTTTGGTACACGTGAAACTGCACCGTTATTTTTGACAGTGCAAGCCGTACGATTGTTTTAAATTTGAAAATGGCAGTGAAGCTGTATGTGCATGTAACATGCCTTCTCTACTCAAATTTATATGCAAAGGATGCAAAAAAAACAAAAAATCCATTAAAAATTTACTTAAACCTTAATTTTTACAAAGAAATAAATACTTAAAAAATTGAAAAACTGAATTTCTTAATGAAAAACATTTGTAAGCACGATTTGTTTGCCCTACGATACCATATTGAAAATATTTTGATATCTCGTTAGATTGCCTACTTAACAACATACGTTATGCAGAATTAACATGTTTTTTAAATACATGTTTTCTGCATGTATGCTTATACTAACGTGTTCTCTCTCTCTGTGTACTTGCACGCAATCCTTCCTGCAATCTTTCATCGTAGTGGTTATGACATGCGCTGTCCAGCACGTGTCTTTATACAAAGGCTCACAATTTGAAATGGTTCCACACGCTCCCATTGCTGTATCCGAAAATTTGCAAAGTTGTGTTACTGAATAAGTTAAATCTAGACGGGTAGCGACTGCTACATACATTCAGTATCCCACAAGTTGTCTACAAGAAACTTTGACCTTTTCTTTATTTCTGACAGCGTGAGTGTTGCACTGCTAATATACATACATAACTTTTATTTAAACAAAGCAATTTAAGTTATCACTAAAATCTTCTGGCTGTTCAATGTAAATTCTTTCAACTATATGGAAAAGCTCAAATTGGTAGATTTCGTAATCTTTTACTGCTACCACTGGTAATAACACATGTACCAAATCAAATCTTGCGTCTAGAGAAAATGTTTCTGAATAACCTAATCCGAGCTTTTGCAAACAATTTTTTACAAGTGTAGCGATCAACACTACCATCACATTTTGTTTTTATTCGAAATACCCGTATGTTCCTTATTACGTTGTTAATAATAGCACGCTGAACCAACGTTCATGTATTGTTTTCAGCAAGTGACTTTAATTCCTTTTGCACTGAGTTCTGTTATCCGACATTTCTTGAACGTTTCTTAGTAAAATAGTATCAACCATAAAAACACTCTCATTGATGACAAAATCACCTTCAACACTTTGCTTGGAACATGTACGATTTGCAATACAGTCATCCGTCGATGATTTCCTCTGATAGTTGCTTTTTGTTAGGCTATTCTGTCTATTATTTTTAAATGGATACTGATTGATTGTGCTGTTTGTGTATTCGGTATGTAAGCACAAACGCTTTACTGTACTAAATTTTTAGATGTCCAGTATCCAGTTTAATGCCATGAAAAACTTTGAAATGTGCATGGTCATCAAGCGTAATAACATTGCGGATTTTTAGTGTGGTTACAAAAGCTTTGGCCCACAGACTGCAAAATAAATACACTCCTTCTAACATTGCTGTAGCTGTGATCGTACGGTTCTCTCTTTGCTGTGGTGTATACGGTTCACTATTATCATGTTTGAGGATTAGTTAGGTAGCAACATCGTTTAATTGAAAAATAAAAATGCTAATGCTAAATTGAATTGTAAGTAAAAATGAATAAATGCAATGAACTCAGTGAATTTAAACGGGCAATTCTTAATTAATATGACGCATCGCGGTATACACAAGTACACCAAAATAAATACTAACTACTGTTACTTTTTTTAACAAATAAATCTACTTACTATGTAATATTTAAGTTAGATTTAGAGCATCAACTTTCACAACATACACTTAACAATTAAATTATAAGTGATTATGTAATTAATTATAAGGTTATAACTGTATTTAAATAAACTTGAATTAAATTGTTACATAATCAAACATTTTTCGGGTCTAAATTATAGTAGAAAATTCAAACCAAAACAAAAGCATTAATTAAAATTTACGAAAAAATAATAATTACATGGACTTTTTAAGAATCGACTTAATAAATATCGATTAGCATACAACAGGTAACCAACCGCTTATTATTTTCACAATCTAATAATTAGATTTTTCTTGCCAGTCATGTAACAAACGTAACATATAAAATTGTTTAATAGTTCGTCTATGATAGTATTCTATTCACCTGCTGTGACTTATAATCGTTTTATACGTATCATTTGATTACAGAGTAAACATGTTCAATTTCAGGAACGCAAACCGTGCAAGATTTTCAGCTGAGCATTGCAGTCAATATTCTTGTAGATTAAAGTTCGTTTTTTAAAACTTTGGTATAAATAAACTTGATTAAAGTTTCTTGGAAATCAAAATAAATAAGTACATTTTTAATCTACCTTTGGTAAATAGTAAACTCTAAGTAACATTAGATGCAGAGATTATGTAGTTAAGAAAAGCTTGTAAAATCTTTGATAAGTCCACAAATTCTTTTTTGTACGCTTAATCCAATATTTTGTAAAATCTAATTTTAAAAAAAATTCAGTTAAATTAAAAGTTAATTAAAGATGAACAGGCGCACACAAACAATTTGAAATAAGATACAAAGCCTGCACTTGTAGCATTAGACGACCTTTTTTATTTATTCAATGAGTACAATTAAAATAATATTACATTAGTACTCAATTGTTTCCACGAGAACAATGACGCAAATGACAAAAAACCGTCACTAAAATGTAATTAACCTGTTAAAAGTCTTACGCTGGTTTTCTTGTAACAAAACAGAAATCAACGGCTAGTTCAGTTGTTCCCGGAGATTGAGTTGCAGGCTTCGTTATGATTGATTATAGACTAAATCTAGAAAAGCGCCAAAATGATGAAAGACTGAATTAGGGAGATATAGTTTAACTCTACTTTCGCTGGAAAAAAACAAATAACACGACAGATGTCACAAAAAAGTAACTTTAGCTGCAACGCTTGTAAAGACAAAAACTTACTTTAAGGTGTCATTTTGTAACGTATAACATAATAATAATGCACCGGGCTAGCTCTATGATTTTATTAAATATAAACAACACACAAACATTAGAGCGATGAGTCTTATTTCTAATTATATTCAGGACGGGGTATTCTACTCGTACACTAATATTTACAATTCTAATTTGAATAATAATTTGGACGCCACAATATTTTTTATATTAAATTTATAACGGGTAAATATTGAAACCAAAAACGAACATATAAACAAATCTTAAAACTAACACTTAATTAGGTTAATTAGGTACATACGTGATATTTGAAGGTTAATTACTTGTTGCTTTTCTAACTTCAGCGCATGGGCGTGATCACCACGTGACTTAAATGAATTACGCAATACTTAGAAATCTTCCTGAATTTACTTTCTATTGTTTTCGTATAATTTGATTTATCCTATCACCTTGGATCGATGATCATTAACCATAACTTCATAAAACGTATTAGGGGGGGAACGTACGTATCAGAAATTTTCCATAATCATATCGTACATAAATCGTAATATTCGTATTCAAAAACGTAACGTAAAACCATCGAAATTGTACGTATCCAAACAAATCGAATCGAACGTATCAACCAGAATACATCGTAAAAACTTCCAGTTCGTACAAAAATAAAGAAAGAAACTAAAACGCAAAATCGAAAGGTTACACCACGTGTACAGAACAAAGAAATCACTTACCCCTTTCAGATTACGGGTTTCTTTAATTAAACAAAGGCGAATATAAAACGGACGAAAGCGAAAATACAGCGACAAAAGCGGATAAATTTTCAATGCATACTACAAAAGCAGATTTCCACAGTTCAAATTTAACATGAGGAAATTTTCTGCACGTTATGCAGGAACGTCCGCTTCCTTTCGCAGTTGAACGGAAGATGGGTTAAGACAATATGGCTACGAATCACGCATGAGTAATGTGCATCAGCGATTTGCGCACGCAGGGACTCCAAAAATGTTAAATTAAGACAGAAGTATTCAATCGAAAAAATGTAAACGTTACACGCTTTTGTATAAAGAGTAGTAAAAAAAAATTGCATAATACTCTGAAGCATATCATTAATCAATGTCACAATAGGGATGATTTGGTAGATCTGCTATTTGACTATATGCAAATGTTCGCTTACCACATATACCTGTTATATATTCCTTACCTTCTATAAAACTCAACTGACAGTTAATGTGTTCTGTATACATAATAAAAAAGACAGAAACCATTGTTCTCTAACTATCATGAATAACAACCTAACAAAAATCCCTACGAGATATGTAGCTTTAAGCTTGGTTATATCAAAATCAATACACCATCCAATATAAAAAATTTAAAACTTTAATGTGCCCCGGGCAAAATAAAAACCATTTAATTGTTAAACTCTGTTTGCTTCTTACAGACATTTTAATCTGTGATAGGAGTTTTGGTGTTTTTCAAAAAAATTGACAGAATGTTTGATATTCACAAGTACACAAAAGTTATTGTGAATTCAAGTAGTAAAAATAAGTGTACAATAAAAGAAGTTCAAACTAATGAGACTGTTAATTTTAAACAATAGTGGTATTACAAGAAAACATGCTTATCAATTGAATTCCAAAAAAGGAAAGTTCTTTTGAGCTCAAAAAACGTTGTTTAGAATTTTCACTCTGAACTATTACGTACACAGTACATAATTCTAGGTTATGTAGTTGCATTAGCAGGTTTTAAACCCATCTGTTAGCCAAGTCTGTTGGCCTTCACCATAACAAAAAAAAATAGAAACGACCGCTAGTGTACCTTGTTCTTCTCTGGTAAAACCTAATAACGGCTACCCGCTGTGCACCGGCTATTCTCACGTATCTTAATTCAATCTCTTGCGTAAAAATTCTTATAACTAGTTTTCAAATTGTCTGGTGCTATTCGAGCCAACCGAACTTTACTCAAGTATTTAATTATTAAATCACTAAAGCTATGATGACTTAGAATTTGTTAAAACGTGCACTTAATACCCCCACTGATATCTAAATCAAATTTTAAATCCTGAACGTAGTTGAGTTGGCGGATTAATAAGTTGTATAGACCGTTGCAGTTGTTGTAACATGTTTTATAATCTGTTTTTGAACTTGTGGTTACTTTTCTAAATAAACTGTTAAAAAACTTTCGTTATATATTATTAAACTTAAGCTAATTAACCTGTGCAACTCTAATAGGTTATGGGCCCACGTTGTAATTAACAGGAGGTTAGCGTCGTTTGTCTAAAACTTTTATATAAATATAAAAATGTAATTTAAAGCACATATAAAAAAGCTGGAAGGTGCGAAGAATTGGGCTAAATGGAAACGCCAACTGGAATTGCTATTAATACACCATGATGTCCACGATTATGTTACAGGTGTTATAACAGCACCAGTGGCATCGGATAGCAATGAAGATTCTGTATTACAGAAGAAAGTGCAAGTTTTTAGAAAGAATGATGCTTTAGCACAATTAATAATTGTTGGTTCCTTAAATGAAAACAATTCAGAGCTGACGTCGACATGCAGAACCTCTATGCAAACATGGGAAAAGTTAAAATGTGTATATGAAGAAAGTTTAGGACAACGAGTAGATCGGTTGATGGAGGAATTTTCCAAAGTCATAAAAAACCCTTGTGAGAACGTGGCTACTCATGTTGCAAAGCTCCAGAAAAATTTCTATGAACTCAATGATGAACTTGAACGGTTAGTAAAAACGAAACTTCCTGACTTGCTAGTAATGAGTCGTATTCTGTCGACATTGTCCGTAAAATACTTCGAATTCAAGAGTGTTTGGGAGTCTGTCCCAGTGGTAAAGAGAACCGTTAATTTATTATTAGAACGTCTCAGATTAATTGAGGTGAGACTGCCATCTAAACACGAAGAACCGAGACCTCAGAAGAAGGAAAAACAAAACAAAGAATATAAATGTTTTAAATGTCACGAGTTTAGACACTTTATAAAGAACTGACCCAAGCGTTCACAAGAAAGACGACAGAAAGGATCACAACGTGGTGATGCATTTGTGTGCATTTCTGATATAGAAGAAAATGACAAATGGTTGGCTGATTCAGGTGCTTTAAAGCACATGACGAAATTTAAAGAATGGTTAAATCTTTATAAAGAGTTTGCGACACCTCAAGAAATCTAGGTTGAGAACAAACAAATATTTTTAACCATGGGTCAAGGTACTGTATGGATTGAGGTTCTTCTAGATAATAAATGGAAATCGAAATGGAAAATGTTTGGTTCGTCATTGAAGTATCGAGAAACGTTTTCTCCGTAGACTGTACGATAAAGAAAACTTCGAAGCTGATAAAGATGGATGTAAGTTTGTAAAGAATGGAATAACTCACCTTACTGGATTTACATCGTGTAATGTTTTGTACACATTAAACATTCGATTGGCTAGGAAACAAGTGGTAGTAGCCAAGAGGAAGGAATCATTACAGCTATGACACGAACCCCTATGTCACCAGAATAAGAAGTATGTTGAGAGCTTTCTTAAGTGACATAGCATTGAGTTTGAGTGCAAAGACAGTTTTTGTGAAGGATGTGTGTTTGGAAAACAAAAAAGACGTTCGTTTCACCATCGTTCGAACAGAGCAACTAACCCGGGAGAACTTATACATACAGATGTATGTGAGCCGATGCAAACGGCATCAATTGGTGTGTCCAAATACTTTCTGTGCCTGAAAGACCATTTTACAAAAAAGTGAAGTTGCGAGTTGTATAAAAGTATTTGTTCGAGAAACTGTAAATAATAATAATAAAATAAAGTGTATATTGACTGATGGTGGTCGTGAGTTTGATAACTACGAGGTGAAGAGTTTCTTAAAAGAGCAAAGCATTGAGTTTCGTATGAGGATACCCTTTACTCCTAAACAAAATGGAAGTGCTGAGAGAGAAAAGCGTACCTTAGTCGAGAGCGTACGGTCAATGCTACATTCCAAGAACCTTTCAATCAGTCTGTGGGCTGAGGCAGTTAATACAGCTGCATTTGATTTAAATAGATCAGGTCTAACTTCTGTCAAACGAAAATCACCTTTTGAAATTTGGGCAGGTAATAAGTTGGATTGTATCGAACATTTTAAAGTGTTTGGAACTGAGTGCTATGTCCATGTTCCAAAAAACTAAGAAGAAAATGGGACAAAAAAAGTACACCTAGATACTTTGTTGGCTATTGCCATGAACGAGGTGGTTTTAGGATATGGATGCCATCGAAATAAAAAATAGTACGCAGTAGAGATGTAGTTTTTAAAATGGGGACTACTGGTATAACCAATTTGGAGAAATAAAAGAGACTGTGGATGTTGGTCACAGTGATTTCTTGTTTTTTGAAACGATAGTAATGAAAAAGAAAAGATTAAAATATTACTAGCAGAAAAGTTTAAAATTGCTTGAAAAGTTTGGAATGACTGACGCCAAAGTGGACAAAAGTAAGTGCTGTAGTAATGTTCCATATAATATTTAATAGGTTCATTAATGTACTTAGCTGTGTGTACACTTACCGATATAATGTATAGTGTTAGTTTCCTGAGTCAATTCAACACATGCTTTGATAACGAACATTGGATTATGGCAAAGCGCGTACATGTAATTTGAAGCTGAGTTATACAAACAACTTTAAGAACATTGTAGGTTACGCGGATGCGGATTGGGCGAGTGGTAAAGATAGAAAGTCTTATTCGGGATACAGTTTTCATTTTAATGACTCTGCTATTTCGTGGGAAAATAGAAAGCAAAAATCAATTACTTTATATACAACAGAAGCGGAGTATGTAACAATGTCAGAGGCAGGGAAAGAGGCTATAGTTATAATGAGCCTGTACTTATTTGTAGCGATAATCAAACTTCTTGAAACCCCCATTTTTTACAAAACAACTAAGCACATTGATATAAAATTTCATTTTATAAGAGAATGTGCTAATCGAAATAATGTCAAATTGAATCATACCGCTAGTGAAGAAATGCCAGCAGACATTCTTACAAAAGCCTTCAGTGGTAGTAAACATATGAGTTGCTGTAGTCGTTTAGGTATATATCTTGGTTAATAAGTAGTACGTTGTACTGTTTATAAAAATAAGGGAAGGTGTTGTATGTATTTTTCTAAACTTGTCAACGAAGCCTTTTTGTATAAAAAGCAACACCTGGCAATGTTGTATAGATGTGTAAGAAAAACCGTTGTAGTTGTAACATGTTTTATAATCTGTTTTTGAACTTGTGGTTACTTTTCTAAATAAACTGTTAAGGAACTTTCGTTATATATTATTAAACTTAACTTAATTAACTTGTGGAACTCTAATAAATAATTTAGTGACATAATTCACTTTTAGAACACTTACGTTAATTTAACCCAATGAAAGCTTAAGCTTGGTCATTAGGACCAGCGTTGCAACATCCCGTATATTGCTGTCACGGTAATTATTCTACAGTGATTTCTTAATAACACTTATCATCGCAAATAAATACCAATAGTTAACACACGGCGTAAATTCTTAAATAAAATTAAGTTAAACTGATAATAACACAAGTGTACACGTGTACGTGTACACTTTAATTACTTGTAAACAAGTTATCAACCTTTGCAATCGCAACAAAATTTACATAAGTGATTTAAATCTTTGTTCTAATTAGTAACTTTTCTGTTTGATCTGTGTGCTAGTTTAAACACAATTTGTAAGACCAGAAGTAATCCAAAATTGTTGCATGTTATTTTACCGTTGCTACGGCGAATGTAAAGGAATTCAAACGTCCGGACTTGATGCCAAAGTCGCATTGCCAGAATTAATATGTTTATTATACACAAATCAAAACGTAAATGTAAACAATTTGTTTTCAAACGTTAGTCAAAATGTTTGTGATTTTAGCATAAATAGATTAATTTTGACAGTTGCTATATTCAGTTGGGTATGTTTCTTTTTGCTTTTATAAAACAAATATTTTCAATTGATGAGAGGTTTATATGAAAACGATGTTTATGTTTTTTAGATTACTCAATTTATGAGTATTAAATTCAGTTTTATGGTGTCTTAGAATCAGTCAAGTTGCAAAGAGTTCATTTTCGTCATGAAATTCAGTTAGGAAATCTAGACAGGATATAGAGAAGTATGACTATTGGAGATGTGACTACGAGTGTAAATTCTTGTAAAAGTACCATTGCGCGCTTGTGACAGCGTCATCAAGAGACTGGTGATATAAAAGACAGCTTGGCCCCATCAGAAAAAACATATGTTGTACAGGATAGATCCAATGTCTTTGTAACCGAAATCTTACGACTAACCAGCTAAAAACTTAATTCCAAAATGTCCATGTCATGTGGCATTTAGAGAAGAAACTCTACAGTCGACGGAAACGCTTTTAAAGCGGGGGGAGGGGGTTGCTATTGTTTCTTCCACTAGAGACGTTTTTACCACTCCAACTGCAATATCCCACTTTACGCGCCGAGCTGCCCTATCATTCCGAACTCCCTAAGAACGCATTAAAAAAAGCAAGCCGACAGCCGCAATTCATTTTACTTTGGGAATCAGTCCTGGGTTAAGACAACTTTTCCTTAATAAACGACCGATTCTGGCCGTCCGGCACTTACCTCTAGTGGCACTTTACAAAGAGCAAACTACCAGGAGCAGGCAGATTGAGGTCTGGTACCTGCATCGCACTTCCGCTCCATACGCGCTCCGTATTATTTGTATATTTTATTATTTTAGTGTTAGATGTATATACGTTTGTTGTTCGTTCTTTCTTATTTTAACATACTCTTATAAACTGATTCTCTAATATTATTCACTCGCTACTTTGCGTCTTCGCTGGATCATGATGTCGGGACAAGTCAACAAAGTTTGTTTGATTGCGTAAACAGAATACATTTAATACCAGCTTTATAAAGAACATGTCAATTTTATTTTTGCGTCTTGAGTAATTCAGCAGCATTCACCAAGATTTTTTGTTTTTTAAATTGCTGAACAAATTTAATTTTGCTTTTATAAAACAATGTTTAGTTTTTATTAGATTAATTGCAAGATGGTAAGGTGGAAATACATCTAAATTTGTAAAAAATGTCTCTTGTGCAATTTGGATTTCTTTTTCAAAACTATGGTCTTGCTCAAAAAAATTACAAAAATTATAAACAACTTAGTAACAAATAAGTTTTTTTAAACTATTGTATATTGATAACCTGTATTGGTTCTACATTGGTAACCGAAATCTATTCTACATTGGTGACGTGTATTAATTTTAGATTCAGAACCAACTTTTGTTCTTTATTGGGGACCTGTATTTGTCCTACATTGATCACTAACAGTTATTCTAGATTCAAAACCAATCTTTATTTTATATTAAATAGATTATTTGTTAGTAATAAATTTTATAATAATTTAGTAACGTATATGTTCTTTATTGTCTACAAAAAATATTGACAAATTTTTTACACGTATTAAAATTATTATTTTCAACAATGAATTAGATAAAAATAAGAAAAAAAATTATAGCTAATTAAATTAAAAATAAATCATTAATTATCATACAAAAACAATAATACATAATGTAACGTGCACATTTTTTTACGATTGAATACGTCTGATTTTGGTTAACATTTTTGTGTTCACTGTTATGTAAATTCTTTTGCGCAATGCATTTGACGCACTGCACATGCGTTATGAGCTTTCTTTTTAAGTACTAAGTCATCCTCCTGCATCTTACGTTTCGCAATGAGGCGAAGCAGACATTTTTTTGCGTGGTGCAAAAAGTGGAATTACCACTTATTGAATTTGTGTTTGTGAATTTTTGCCTTAATAGTGAAAATTATTTAAGCCGGCGTTTGGTGGTAGCACTTGCGTTTAGTAGTATTTAAAAAGAAATGGAAAGATAAAACCCGATAATTCGAAGGGATAAGTCATTTTTGTTTTGATCCGCATTGTGTAATTCATCGCAATTTACGTTTTAGTTGTTTTTTATATATGATTCTTGGTTTCAAATCTACGAAAAAGAATTAAGTATACGATTTACGGGAATTGCATCATATTGCGTCATTTCAATGAGTCGTATGATGACCACCCCAAGTAGAAAGTTGCGCAATTATTTTTTTGTACGTCCGAACTGGAAGTTTCTGATTTTGATATACGACTACGCTTTCTGATTTATTTGATGCTTTTTGATTTGTGTACGTGTGAATTCGTTTATGGTTACGAAAATTTCGTTTGGATACGTACGCCTTTTTACGATTTTGATGTTTGGAGTGCGATATTAAGATATGGTTTACGCTGCACGTTTGATGTTAGTCACAACGTCGCTTTTACGAAGAATTTCCGTTACGAATTATGATTTTTATGAGTAAAAATCGATAATTATTCATGTGTTACGTCTGATGAAATTTGAGTTGGATGTTGCGAATGAAGTTATCATACGTTACGTTTGTTTTACGATGTTCTGGTTAATGGATCTGTACGAATATTAGATCAATCAGGATAAATACGGAAAATTTGGAAATTTAAATATGCATTTCAAGAATTTCGTAATGTTGCGTCATCGCATGAATCAGATGAGAAACGCGTAATTGACCCCACCAATTTGACTTGCGCATTAAAGTTTGAAAGGTAACTTTGATTTTATACTTAACCTTCGAAACTGTCAAAATATGTAAATATGTTTTTTGTTATTATGTTAGTGTTAATCTTTTGGTTTCAATATTTAACCATTCGTAGATAAAAAATATTGTGGCGTCCAATTTATAAAACTTTTGTGATCAAGTTAAAAATTTAAATCTTAAGTAACGTAAGAATTCCCACGACTCTAATTAAATAAATATGAAAATTTCTCATTGCTCTTATGTAGTTTGTTTTTAATGTGTGTTTTGAATAAATATTTTTGTGAGCTGGCTGGTGCATTTAATTCATTTATTAGTTATGCGTTTGTTTTATGTTAAGTTAATTTCGTCATAACTGTTGACGTTACGGGTATGTTATGTATTATGTTACAATAAAACTAACTAAAAGGTTATAATTATTTTTTTTCAGCGCAGAGGTTGCCATGAACATCAGTGATAAGATTTTCAAATAATTGTGTCACTTATTGGAATCGGCGTTTAACTGCAACTTTCACAAAAATGAATACTAAATATATTAATTTTAAAGTATGTAAATATACTTTAGCTTACCCAAAATAACTTCGTATCTTTTTATTGTACTACAAAGTGATCATTTATTCTTTCTTCTAAAACTTGAATATAAAACTATCGCTTGGAGTTTTTTCGTATCGCAATAAAAACAAACAAAACATCTTTCTAAAATCAGCTATTGCAACTTACAATATTTTTTTTTCTAAATCTTCAACATCTTTAGTTTTCATCGGCAGTTTAGCATAGAATAGCTTGAAACTGATAATTTGCTCGTTAGTGGGAGCAATATTTAACATTTCTGTAATAATTTAATTATTAAATTCGATATATTAAGTAGGTATTAGGATTTGTTTATTTTGAGACAACAAATTTAATGAATTAGCATTATTACAATGTTATTTATAGAATTAAATTACTATTTCAAACCAAAAAAATTTTTTTATCAAAACCTGAGTAAACCCAAATTAAAAACTGCAAACATAACAAATTATACAATTAAAAATGAGATTTAATGTTGTAATAAAAAAATTTACTTACGTTAAATCCAAGTACGAAAATACAATGGAAAAAAAACTGCTAACGGAACTTGTCGACTTTGAGCAAACAGTTACATAGAAGTAGTCAATTTTAAAAACTTTCTTGTATATTTCTATTATATTTTTTTAGAACACGAATATTTCTTCTGAAATTGTGCATTATTTATTTATTTTTTTTTATTTATTTTATGGAAAGAAACATAGTACACAATAAAATATACGGTCCACATCAAAGAAATACATTTTTATAAAAAACAAAAGAGTCTGAAAAATAATTAACAAAATATTATATAGTACTAACTAAAAAGGTCATTTCCTATCATAATTCTGTTTAGTTCACACTTAAATCTTGTAATACTTAAATCAAAAATATTCAGATCATTATGAGCCGCAAGAACCGTGTTCAATAAATTTGCTCCATACACAAAGATAGAATATTTTAGTATATCAGTTTTATAATTTTTAATATGTAGTAGACTAGAATTTCTGGTATGAACAGACCTTGGTACATGAAAAGAAACTTGCTCCAGAAGGGATGCACAATCAATATGACCATTAATTAATTTAAATAGAAAAGATATGTTTCTTCTGATTGACAATTTACAAATACCAGCATCTTCTCTAAGTGTATCAGAAGGGGTATCAAATGAACAATACCTCTTATTCTTTTATAAGACAAATATCGAAGCATGTGATTCTGCATTATTTCTAGTTGTTTTACATATTTAATATTACTGGGAAGCCAAACATTTGAGCAATATTCTATTCTACTACGGATTAGTGCATAATAAAGCATGGCAAGGCATTTCACGTTATTAAAATCACGAATAGTTCTTATAACAAAACCAATTAGTTTATATGATGAATTTGTTATTGAATCAATATGTTCAGAAAAAGTAAACTTGTTATTAAAAATTACACCGAGATCTTTATGAGTGAACACTACTTCCAACCTATTGTTATTTATCATATAAACTGGTTCATAATCTTGCCTTTGTTTTGAGATAGACATGACAACACATTTTTTAATATTTAACATTATTCGTTTTTCGCTACACCATAAATTGAGTTTATTTAAATCATCCTGTAGAAGATCACAATCATTGCCAGAACGTATACTTGAACATAGTTTTAAATCGTCAGCATACATTAGGCATTTCGAGTAGAAAATAGGTGGCAAATCATTGACAAACGTCAAAAAAAGAAGAACTCCCAGCTTGGCCCCTTGAGGAACACCTGATAAAGCTACTTTTTTATTTGAATTAAAATTTTGAAACCTTACGGTAAATAATCGATCTCGTAAGTACGAACTGAAAAAAGATAAAATTAGTTTGGAAGCACCAAGTCTATGTAATTTAAGTAATAATAGATTGTGATCGACCACGTCAAATGCTTTAGAAAAATCTGTAAAAATGACATCAACACGGCCACCTTCATCAAGAATATTTCTAACATACTCGGAAAAGCTGAGCAAATTACTTTCAGTGGATCTTCCAGTGAAGAATCCATGCTGCAGAGGACTGACGGAATTCTGAACACAACTGAACAATATTTTATAGATTACATTTTCAAAAACTTTGGCTGCACTGTTTAATATTGATACTGGTCTATAGTTTGTTAAATTAGATTCAATATCAGATTTGAAAACTGGAGTAACTTTTACACAATTCCAAAGGTCAGGAAAGAGTGCAGTTTTTAATGAAAGGTTAAAAATAAAACATAATTGATTAGCAACCACATCTTTAAGTGCTTTAAATATATAGCTTGGAATTCCATCAGGACCACTGCTCCGCTTATTTTTTAAGTTATCAAAGGCAAGATTAACGTCATGTAAGGAGATGTCACCCAGACTGAAGGAAAATATGTTATTAAAAATATTGTTTGTTTTCAAGATATTATTCACATCATAATCCGATTTCAATTTGCTATGCACTGAACTAAAGTAATCTGCAAAAGCTTCAGAAATTTCATGTCCACAAAATTTTTCACCATTATAATACATTTCATCTAATAATTTTGTTTTAGATTTTAGAGATTTAGTATAAGACCAAAATTTATTCACATCAATAGAAATAGAGTTTTCAATATCTTCAATGAAATTAGTATAAGCTATATTTATTTTTTGTTTTAGTAACTTTCGAATAAATTTAAATCTAGAGCAAAAGAAGGGAGATATTTTGCATTTTTTTGCAAGTTTATTTAACAAAGGTTAATTATCTCCGAATTAAACCACACTTGATACTTACTTTCCGGTTTAATTGAAATCTTGGGAACATGTTTATCAAAAGCATTCAATAATACATCATAAAAATACTGTACAGCTTGGTTTGTATCAGAAAAACAATATAAAGAAGACTAATCAGAATTAGCGATTGTAGACTTCAAAGCATTTAAATTAACATTTTTAAATTGATAATAACTAACATTACAAGCTTGATTGCACAATTTAGCAGTAGCTAAAGAATTTTTAGGTAAATGTACTGAGATCAATAAGGAAGGGTGATGGGCATCCTCAACAACCAAGGGATTTTCTCTAAATACCGAAACATTTGCACAACTGGTTAAGACTAAATCTAAAGTCCTAAAGTTAAAATTCAGAACTTTATTGGCTGATAATAAATCATAAAGCAACATAAAACTCTGTATAATTTTGATCTTACTTTTTGACAAATAAGAATCACTAATTGAACTATCATAAAATTCAGGCACATTGAAATCACCAATTACAATTATATTCTATTTATGATAATTGCCTACTTCCAGTTGATCACAAACATATTCAAAAAATTCCGTATATGCATTATTATTACAATTTGGTTTAAAATACACTGTTATCAAAATAAAATAATTACCTTTATAATTAAGACTGCAAATGAGAGAACCAAAATTGTTATTCGAGAATGCCCTCACTATACTAGGCTTGAAAAACAAATTGATGGCAACAAGAACTCCATCTCCCCTCACCAAACCATCTCCAGGGCGGTCAGCTCTCCATACTGAGTACCTATTATCAATAAGTTCATTGTCAAAAATACTTGAATGTAACCATGATTTACTTAACACCAAAACATCATAGTCATTTGCTAGTACTGAATTGTATAATTCTCGAGTTTTTGTTCTCAGGCCGCGCACATTTTGATAATAAATATGAAGTTCATTGTTATTAATTTTTAAATTATCTTTTATGATATTAGAATATTAGAATAATGAAATTGAGAATTATGAAAGAATTTTATCAATATCAGCCTGAGAAGTAATCATTATAACTTTGGAATTATCAGTCTTGCGTAGAAATATCTTGCCAGCACTCGTCCATACATATTTCCAATTAAAATCTTTCTTGAATTTTCAAGCTTTAGACAATAAAATTCTGCGTTCTGCTGTTAGGGACTCATTGATATAAATTGGAGAGCTTGTTTGTAGACCAAGATGAGTTGTATTGAGATCACGCCTTATTTTTTTCTTTTGTAAGAAAGTATTTTTATCTGAACGTCTTAAAAATTTAAGCACAACTGTACCAGGTTGGTCATCAATTTTATTTTTTAACTGAAAATAAGTATCAAGCATATCCTCCTGAAGAGGAAAATCAATGGATTTAGATAGGTTTATTATTGACGGAAGCAGTGGTTGATTTGGCTCTACAGGAAGTCCATGGATTTCAACAGAATTCAATCTAGAATCATGTTGTGCACAATCTAAATCATACTTAAGTTGATTTACTTGCTTTTTTAAAATGGAGTTTTCTGTGACTAAACTTTCAATCAACTCCTGTTGCTTTTTAATTTGTTCATTTTGTGCAGTAATAAGTTTTGTATTTTCATCAGATTTTTCATTACAAAATTCTAAAGATTTATTAATATCTTGTTCTACGGTTTTCTGAGAATATTCAAGTTGTTTAAGTTGATTCACAAAAGATTCTCTAAAGGACTTACTTATTTCAGGATCCATTTTGTTTTCAGGAACAAGTTCGTCGATGCTTTGAGAACTTTCGTCTGATTCAGTTTCACGAGCACATGTTGGACATAACCAAGAGGATTTGTCTAGTGTTTCACCATCAGAAATTGTAATGCACTTCAAATGAAATAGAAAATGGCACAATTTACATTTAATTTTCTCTTTAACTTGTCTAGAAATATGACTTGCACAGATTCTACTAACACTCATTGAACCAGGAAAAACACCATAAAAATAACTTCTTGTAAAGAATATATTATTAAAAAATTCAAAATAGTTAATGCACTCATAAATAAGAATTAAATACGAAATTATAAAATCATAACTGAATTGAAATGTTTAGAATTAACATTATAATAAATTGATAGGTATGATGACCTTTAAAAAAATAAGAGAGACGACACACTCGCCTCGACATACGAATTCGATATATATTATGACTTCTCGTAAAGTTAGTGATTATTATATTAACTAGTTTAATCAGAAGGTACCTAACCAGCTAACTAGGTATTTTTTATAGATTTTTTAAAATAATTTATATATATTTTTTTCAGAATTCAGAATAAGACAAATATAAGTATTAGAAAGAAATAGGTATAGGTTTGTCTTACAAATGTTTACGTACCGAATGCACGTAGTCATATTTCTAAAAACACTATTTAGCCCACTTACTATTTATATATATTCAATTAGTAAAAGGATTAAAATCACATTTTTCGTAAACGTAAAAATACAAAAGTAAAACGCAAAAATCCAATGTTTTAAGTATTTCATCAACAAAATATAACCATGTAAACATTTACTTTTATTTGATTGCATTATAAATTATAATTATATAACGTGTTAAACTTTTTATTGTAAAATTTTGTTGACTATGTTATATGTATACACTTTGAGTTTGAGACAGATCCTTTCATATCTACCGAAATAATAAGTTGTAACACTAAATTAATTTGAGCAGTGTGTTTACAGATTACTATTTAATATTCTGCAATATCTTTAATTGTCTTACATTCGATGTTTCTACACGTTTCATTTATGCAATCATTTAATCTTTATCTTTAGAGACAAATCCTTGCCGTTATAAGCAGGTAAACTTTTGTAAACCTTTGTAAAAATAAATTTATTCAAAAATTTACCATTAACAATTTCTAAGTATGCACAAAGTTTTACGTTTTTAAAATAATGAAACGTTTTCAAATTCAAGAGCCTCCTCGAAGTTGTTATCCATGTTCTAGAACGTATACCAAAAGATATGGAACATTCGAGAAGGATTTCTAAAATGTGTATAAATACGGTACAAACAAATTGTAGGTCAGTTATTCAAATTTAAATAAATAATTAATTAACGCGTGTGTGTGGAGATAAATATACGGAGTATAATCTTGTACGTGACTTTAGTGTAAACAAACAATAAGTGTTAAATAGTTATCCGCGGGCTTATATTCCTGTAAGTGATAGTGTTATACATAAATTATAGTGTAAGTGTTTTATTAAATTTCCTTAGATTTAATTAGGTCGGTTAGTTTAAACGTGTATATATTTGTAGTATAAATAAATTAGTTTTAATAATAATAATAAATAAACGTTACAATAACAAAAAAGTATTTAAAATGATTCAACAAGTAATAAATCGCTTAACTATTGTGATGATGAACTACCAAGTTTTTTTAACAATATAAGACAATAATAGTTTGCAAATATTTTACTAAGATTGGTTTTACACACACAATCCATATTAGTCTACGTAAATAAATTTAATGTAGGTTCTATGTTGCTTTACAATATTTAAAAATGAATATTATATCTAATTTAATTTTACGTAGTCATTCAATATTGGTTATCTTATATAAACCCAACATCTATTTTACATGATTTTAATACATTGGATAATAATAGGTTGCCAATATTGTAACAAGATGGGTTTTAAATGGCCAATATTGGACAATATTCAAATATCGGAAACAGATCGGAACCATATGGTTCCAACTTTGTGTGCTACTAGGGTAATATTAAAAATCCATTATAATAAGTCATTATTTTATTGCTCTTTCATATTCTGAAAAGAAAATTGTTAGAAACAAATAAATCTCAGAATTTTTTTATATAGTAAAAATGATATGCTTATTTGTTACGTAAAATATTGCTTTTAGAACTTGTTACCAAAAAAACAGGTTTTTTATTAACAGATAATAATATAACAAGTTTACACCTTTTATTATTAATAAACTTTTAAACTGTAATAAAGTCGTTTTGTAAAAAAATTATTTTATGAAAATAATGACACTGTAAAATCATTTAAATTTTACTTCAAAACCAGTTGGTGCCTTAAAAGTCAGCCCTTATAACTGAGATGCACCTGTCTGTTTAAAAAAGTCGTTGTCCCAAAAATTAATATACTTCAAGAAAAATACACTAAAACACAACATAAATTTACACAAAATTACTTCTCAGAATAATTACAGAGATTAAAAACAACTTTATGTTTTAATTTAAGTTGAATTTCGTTAAGTGTGGAAGCTGCAGTTTAACATAAAGAAACAACGAATATAATTAATGTGAATGGTAAACAGGTTAATTTTGTATTTAGAGAAATATATTTTATCCATTATTTGATCTATAATTATTTTAGTGAAATATGAAAAGGTATCCCAAACCTCTAATTTTAAATACTTGATTCAGCAATTTCGTTTTATATTAACCTAACGTTTACAAAACTTTAGAAATTATTTAAATTCGAATATGAAATGCTTCAAATAATTTTCAGGATTTTAACCAGAAATGCGAAATTTCAACTATTATTAATTCTAATTATACCAATATAAACTTTATGTAGGCGGAAAATGTACGTTTCCTATAAAATAAATTAGCTGTTTAGCAACACACGTTGAGTTAGTTTCTCTGTGAAATTATCGTATCGTGCATTTAAAAACTACAGTTACTCGTACGATGAATATAATTACTTCAATTGATTGTGATTGACAGCGAAAAGACGTTTAAAGTTAAAGACGTTTATTAATGGCTCGTAAAAGTTGCTAAAGTATTTAATTTACAGGTTTTAGCACTACTTATTACCGATTGCGAGGCAACTCCTTTGAAAAACTTTTAATTAATGTTAAAATCTAAACTTTTTTTATTACGCACTTTTTTATGATTTTTTTAATAACAAATTAATGAATTAGTTACATTTTTAATTAATCTAATTGTCACCAAAATACTCATTGTCGTAAATAAAATCACCTCATTTTTACATATTTGGTTTCAAGTTTAAGATAAAAATAAACATTTGTTTTTGTATACTTTTATATAATTACTCTTAACGTATTTTATTACGCAATGATAAATTTTTCATATGTATAAATTCTAGATTAAGCAAAACTCTTCTTTTAAATTTTAAAGAGGAAAATAAACAGGCACGCAGTGGGAGTTTCCTGAAGGTTTCTAGGAAGCTACGGGTTTTGAAGACAGATTGTCCAAAACCGCTTGCCGGGGAACTTCCACCATTTACTTTACAGTTATGCAAATTTATTCGACAAAATTCTCTAGGTTAACACTGCACGGAAAAAGACGATTGTCTTGCTATTAGCAAGTCTATATACTTTAAAGTTAAAAACCTTACATTAACTTTAAATAAAAATAAAAATGACTTTAGTTTGTGTTATGTTATTTTAAATAACCTAAAAAGACATTTTAATAACAAATTTTGCAACGTTTTGTTCTATTTGTACTATATAATTTAGAAATTATCTTAAAACGTAATAGTTTGCATAATTTTAGAATGAGATTATCAAAAACAAATTTAATAATTAATTGATAATAATAAAACATATAATATTAATTTTAAAAGTACGTAGTTATAATTACATGTAAATTTTAGTGTAGTTTCTTTCAAGAACGCCCATTAGCATTGATTATTTTCTAAGTAGTGAGATTGTAACATAAACTGATAAAACTAATAATTTGCTAAAAAAGAAAAAATGGCAATGTATGAAACTTTTCCTTGTGTCTAATTACCTAAAAATATTTATAACATTATTTATTTTAAGTATATACTTGTTATGTTAAAAAGTTTGTAGTTAAATTTTTGAATACAAAAATTTCTTCAAGTATAAAATTTGTCCCTCGCCATGTCCCACCCTTTTCTTCGTAGCCGGCTGTCAAAACGAATTTATTTCCTGTAAAGGTTTTTTTTTAGCCCAACAAGGTTTTCATTAAATTGGTTTACGCAACTCCACGTGAATATGTGAGCGTATTTTGCGTAGTTTTAAGTGAAAGCTTATCTTGGGGTATGTGATTTTCTAACGTTTTTCTGTATTGATGCTTTAAATTAATTCTTTAGCGGGTCCGATCCCTCCACCTGTAATGTTATCAGTGACATTGCTAACACCTGTTTCTCGAAAAGTTTCCATGACGTGAGGCCTCTGAAGCCTAAGGGGTTGTAGACCACTTTATAGGAAGAAATACTTATACAAGTGCGAAGTTAATTAGAGGGAAGCTCGGCGCATTCTTTTACGTCAAATATTGTACACAAAAAAAATTACCTCTGCTAACACAGTATGTACGCTTTTGTCAAATTGCATACAACGTTTTAGGCCAGACTGGTACGGAATTAGCTAATCCCCTACTGAATAATACACAACTGAAAGCATTGCATTTTCTATTTAATTTGTTGGTCATGTCGATTATTAGAATGGCCACGATCTGCAAAAAAGCGCTTCTTTTGGATTTACGTAAATTTACACAGCCGTCTACAAAATCGTTTCTTTGATTGCATTCAAGGCCACTTTGTAAAGAGATTTTGTCAAACATTAAAACACAATTTTTATCTATTTCACTACGCTGGTTAAGTGGCAGAATTAAAATTTTATTTTTAATTATAAATCAACGACCAAGAAGTTTCGGGTTTTGAGTGCAAATTTGTGATTTCAACGAATTTTTTGCACTGATATGTTTTTTAATTTCAAAGGCGCTACAATTTTTTCTTGAAATTTTTCAATCAATTGCATAAAACTTGTGCATTCGTGTTCTTTATGTTAAACCGTAATGCTGAAGTTTTCTGTGACGTTTTAGTCGTCAATAGTCTTGAACAGTTGTTAGACTCACTAGAAAACTTAGGTACTGTTTTTTCTGTATGACTTATATCCATTTGATCTTTAGCTAGTATATAGTAACTTTTTATCCAATATGTAAAATACACCTTCTTTAACTGATACGTCATTTTTCTTACAATTAGAAAATGTAAAGTAGTGAAAGGGATCCATATCATTTGAATCACTAGACAATGGGAATAGAGGCTTAGAGTTGAGTATGCCATCGATCTGTATCAACTCTTTATATGTGAGTTTAGTGTCACTTATAACCTTAATTAAATGACGTTTGACACATTGTATTTCTGCCTCTCAAAGTCTTCCAAAATCAGCAGCTGTAGGTGTAATAAATTGCTAACTTCTATATTTGAACAATGGTTTTGTATTTAAGACGTAAGACTTGTAATTTCTTGAGCTCAGGTGTACTAACAAATTAAGTACTTAATAATACTTAAGTACCTAATAAATGAACTAAAATAAACAAAGATATCTTTTTGTTAGTTTTGATCTTCGACGCTTTCGATCTTTTACATATAACGAATCAGCAACGTCAACGCCGGTGGTAGAAAGGAATAGAAAATAGAAAACAAAAACATCCATGCTACCAAAGATCATTAGTAACGAATTTGGACACCCACGCAAAGCTGTATCAGCTAGATTTTGCTTTGATAGAACCTTTCTATTTAGAAACGTCAAAAATGGATCTGCTCGACTCTGTTTGCCACATACGTCTGTAAGTTTTTAGAATTTGACAGTGACATTAATTGTTAAAGACTTAAGAACAACAAGTTTTGCAAGTAAAAGAGCACACAACTCTAACCAAGAAATGGTTAATTGCTTTAAAAGAACTATCTTAGTTTTATAACATAAAAGGTTTTTTTGAATTAGACTAAAAGAATCAGTGTTGTATCAGTGATGCATCACGAAACCCATGAATTTGTGATTGTGATTTGTTTGTTTGTGAATTTTCGCTAGTAGCTTAAAGCATCTAACAGTTAGATAAGGAGCGGATGACGTTCCGTTGGTAACAGCGTTCTACTGGTAAATTTCAATATTTTGATTAGAATCGTTTTAAACAATTTATTGAAAGGAGCGATTACTAGCGTGAACTAGTATTTGCCGATACAGAAGTTACCAACTACAAAAATGTATTGTCAATACCAAAGTAATAGAAAACAAATCAATAATTATGAATGATCCGACAAACTGAAGATCATGTATTGATCACCCTAAAATGAAACATGACGATACGTCAAAACCCAATCAAAGTTTGAGGGTAAAAGTCTCACTTTTTATGACACTATGATAAGAAAGAAAATAGCACTGTATTGTTTGATTTTTTGGAAAATGTTTTTTACACCGCATATCATCTAAATATTCTTCAGAAAGCTCTTCCAATTTCCAAGAGTATTCTAGGTCTTTCGGTAACGAGCTAGATGTACTAAAATGACAAGTGTGGGAATCTGTTGCTAGAACATTGGCACACCCCGGTACTATCCAACCGAATGAAATAGAACGTAATACTTATATACGTTTAGTAACGACTATTTTTGGTATTTCGTCATTATTTCATTTGATGGATAGGCAACTTTGCCAACACCCGTGTGAGATATCCGACCTCGAATAATATTCTTCGACTTTATGCACGCAGAGGGCGCAATAGCAGGGGCAGGGACGGTGTTCCGGTTCATTTTGTCTTACGAGTTTGTTATGGATGTGGCGGAAACGGAGTGGTAAGAAAATGAGCTTTTCCCTCGTCAATCGTCATCTACCGTAAAGACGTTTTCATTTTAGAAATCTCTAATAAATCCGCTCGAATGTCGCATTCGTAGAACGACGTAGCTGAATATTTTCTGACCAAAGTCATTGAATAGGTTAGTATTTAGTGAATTTTAGCGACGTACTAACTATTTTTGATTGTTTTAGCTTTCTTTCTTCTCGTGGATTAACGGAGTCGTTAGTTTGCTTATGGATTAACGAAGGCCCAATTTCTTTTGTGTAGTGTCATTCTACTGATGCCGTCTTATTGTGTAGTTTGAGTTCGCCGAGGATCAGTTGGGAATAGTGCCACGTGCGAATGGGAATTCCTTAGGTAGTTTCTGACCAAAAAAGGTATTTATGTATTATATAAGTTTCCACCGGCATAATCAAGCGGGGAATAGGCACCACCTTGACTCTCGTTTGGTCAAGCACTTCTATGATACTATAATTTATAAACAATTTTTCTTATATAATAATTAATAAGTACCAACGATACTTGTTTTTTGTTATAAAATAACTGTTTATTTTTTCAATTTCTTAATTTGAATGTTGGTCCGGTTTATGTAAAAGTTGGTATTGTGCCGGATATGCATCCTAGAGTTAAGCGGATTAAGAAATACCTCACTTTTTGATGATGTGTTGTCAATGAAAGTGCGGTAATGCTCATTTTAAAGACATTTAATAGTATTGATCGTATTGACATCTATAAATATACCTTGAGAATATGGCTTTTTGTTTGTCGTATAAATAAAAAAAGGTGATTAGCATTATTAGATTATATATGTGTTTCTAATAATCATACGAGGAGACTTAAATCTTACTCTGAAACACGCGTTTAATAAAACCACAACTGCTTTTATGTTTTTGTGCAAATTAATAAACAATTCTACCGGATATGCATCTGAGGATTAAGCGGATTAATAAATACCACACTTATTAATGAGTTTCATAATTTGTAAATATATCATCAGGTTATGGCCTTTTGTCGTATAAATATAAATTTTTCATTTATAAGATTATAATATAAATTCGGAGTTCCTAGTGGTAACATCATTGTTTCTGTGATTATAATATTTTGTGAATATGCCTCGAAGATTAGCACAAATGGATTCTACCTTAGAATTCAGAGGATGTATTGTTGGGATGGCACAAGCAAGAATGTCACCTCGAACAATATCACAACATGTTGACTTATCGGTAAGCATTTTTCTAAAGTATATTTTTTACATAGCATTGCAACACAGTCAGCATGTATCAAATATGATCACTAACAATACTATTTTATAAGATATGAGAATCTGTTAAATTGACGTCAAATTTTTAAATACATATATAATGTATAATGGCTTTTAATATAGTACTAATGATAAATGTAATCTAATACTAAGAACTTAACACTTTGTAGATTAAACAAATCCGGCGATGGATTACGAAAGGTCAGGAAGTTGGTAAGTGGCCTTGTAAGCAACAGACCACCTAAGCCTAGAATCACTTCTCGGCAAGAAAATGCGGACATACTCAGCTATACATTACAAAATCCTTTTACAACTTGCCAAAAAATAAAGGAAACGCTGAATATTAATTGCTCCGTTTCCACCATCAGAGACGTTTACACGAATTAAATTTACATTCTAGAATACCGGCAAGTAAACCTAACATTACAGAGCGTCATGCTGCAGCTCGGTTGCGCTTTTGTCGCCAATATCTAAATTTGGATTGGAGTACTATTATCTTTACAAATGAAAACGTATTTTCTAGCGCTGATCAATGTCCAACTACAGTGTGGAGACCACAAAACACTCGCTACAATATAGAACATGTTTTGCCCAATAGGCAAAGTGGTAGAGTGATAACTGGAGTGTGGGGATGGATATCTCAAGCGGGTCCAGGAGAGTTAGTACAAGTGACACAACTTCGATTTACTTCAGAGCAATACCTGAATATTTTAGATAATATCTTGATACCTTCTGTGAGAAGAATATTTCCACAAGATGAGCTGGAAATTATTCAAGTAGTCCAGGATAATTTTCCTATTCATACAACACGAATTGTTAGGGACTGGACTGAAGATCAAAACGAAGTTGAAATAATTGAATGGCCAGCGAGATCACCAGATTTGAACTCAATTGAAAATATGTGGGGTGCGCTGATCAGAAACTGGGATAGTGACATTCAATTTAGAACACCTGAAAATATTATCTAACATTCACAATTAGTTTGGGAATGTTTTCGAGGATCACAGTTGTGTAAATTTAGCAAACTCTATGCAGTATAGATTAGAAGCATGCATACAAAATAATGGTTATTACACAAAGTATTAATTATTTCTATACAACTTTTGTATTGTTATTGTTCTTTATATGATAATATGTTTTTTTATTTAATTATATTATTGAAATAAACTACATCATGAACTGTAATTATAAACGTATGCTTATTTATTAACATTTTATTAACGCAAAAGTGAGTATATATATAAGTTTAACTTTATTTGTTGCCATTTGGCTTACAAATTTGATCGTGCTATACTACATAACATTCTATATTTAAATTTACATTATATATTTTTTTTTTTTAAATACATTTTCTTATCCCTTCTCTCCCCTTAACTTTTTCCTCCTGCTCCATACTTCCTCCATCCATTCCGCTCCTTTTCCGTTTTCATCTAAGATTTCCTCTATTTTCATCACCTCTTCTCTTAGTTCCCTGCAATTCTGTCTCATGTGGTTAAGGTCTTCCGTTTCTTCTCCACATAGCCTGCACATCTTTTCTGGTTCTTCTTTCCAATATTTGTTCCCTAACTCCTCGTTGCCACATCTGAACCTTGCTACCATTTTTTCTTTTTGTTGCTTTTAATCTCTCTATCTTTTAAATATTCCGGCATTCCTTCACCCTTGATATCTTTATAATTCCTATTATATCTGCCCTCTTTTATCTTTGTCCATCTTTCTTGTTTTTCGATGTCTCTATCTCTCCTTATTATTTCTTCCCTTATCCCTACTCCCTCTTCTCTTAATCTCTCCACTTCTTCACTCGCGTACCCGTTTCTTTTGTAATACTCTTCTCTGCCCTCCTGCCCGTACTTCACTTTCCCTCCCTTTATCTGTTTCCAACATTCTTGCAGTATTTTGCAATCTGTTCTTTTCCTCATTTCTTCCTCGTATTTTATTGCTCTTTTTCCTGTCTCTACCCTTATTTTTTCTATCTGTACCTCCTCTTTCACAATATACCCCGGTGTATCCCTGTCCAATCCTAACACCCATCTCCAGTATTTTTCCTGTAGCCCCTCTACCTCCCTCCACTCCTTCCAGCCCCATATTTCCGCTCCATACATTACCACCCCTTTATTAATTTTTCAAACAACAATTTTCTTTTTTTATATCCATCTTGAATACTCTTTCCCCACACCCCAGACTTGTCCTATTAACCTGTTTCCTTTCTTTACCCTTTCCTTTATGTGTTCTCCTCTTTATTATCCTGTTTCATCGTGTAGCCCAGGTATGTAAATTCCTTCACTTGTTGGACTTTCTCATCACTCCATATCCACCCCTCTCTTTTTCTTTTCCCCCTCCTTTTCTAAATATCATTATCTTTGTTTTCTCCGTGTTTACTTCCATTTCTTTTTTTTTTCATATATTTTTCTAGCGTTTTCATCATCTCTTTCATTTCCTTTTCCTCCTTAGCCACCAGCACTATGTCACCCGCATACGCCAACGACCATACCTTAGCTTTCCCTACCACTATCCCTCCTGTCTGTTGTCCTCTTATTGTCTCTTCCAGATCCCCCGTATATACTGAGCACAGGCTTGGGCTCAGTGGACATCCCTGCCTCAACCCTCTCTTTGTGATGAATTTCTCGCTTTCTTCCCCATTCACTTTTACCCTGCTCCTCGTTTCTTCGTAGATTTCCTCTATTCTTTGCATTAATCTTTCATTGATTTTTTTTCTTTTCATATATTCCCACAGCTTTTCCCTAATTACTTTGTCAAAAGCAGCTTTTAGATCTACGAATAGTGCCACCATTTTCCCTCTTTTTTGTTCTAGTTCTTTATTTGCTAAGTGTTTCAGTATATATATGTTTTCTATCGCCCTTCTTCCTTTTCTGAATACCGCTTGTCCGTCTGGTACCAAACTTCTTTCCTTTATTTCCTTCTGTAGTCTTTCTTGCAGTATTGTCGCATATAATTTGTATGCCGTGCTCAATAATGTTACCCCTCTATAATTCTTGACTTTATTTTTTTCGCCTTTTTTATGGATTGGGCATATTATTCCTTCTCTCCATCTCTCTGGAAATCCTTCCCCTTTCCATATTTTGTTTAGTATTTCCGTCATCCTTTTTGCTACACTTTCTCCCCCGTATATCCACTCTTCTCCTTGTATCCCATCTTCTCCTGTCGCCTTTCCTTTTTTTATATTCTTTATCGCCTCTATTACTTCTTCTTCACTTATTCTATCCCTATCTCCTTCTTCCTGTCTTACTACCGCGTCTTTTCTTTTTTCTGCTTTTGTTCTTCCCCTCCCAGCAGGTTCCGAAAATATATCTCCCATTCTTTAATTTGCATTCCCTTTGTCGTCATGTTTTTTCCCTTTGTTTCTTTAGGTACTTCCATACATCTTCTACCGTTTTTATTCCTTTAATCTGCTCCTCTTGTTTCTTTTTGTTTTCTTCCTTTTTTCTTTCGCATGTTTTCTTGTATATTTTCACTGCTTCTTTGTATTCTTTTTTTTTCCTGTTTTTTTTCCACTGTCTTAATGCTCTTCTTGCATTTTTCTTTGCTTCCTTACATTCTTTATCCCACCTTTTCTTCTATCCTGTTTTCTCTTCCTTCCACTTTCTAAATCTGACTTTCTCTGTTGCTTTCTCCATCATCTCTTTCATTTCCTCCACACTCTCTTGTAATCCCTTTCCTACCATACCGTTTTTCCTATTCTCTCTTTATATCTTTTTATACCCTCTTCTGTCTTTTTTTTAGTTATGTACTTCTCCTCTTCCTCTCTCTCTTCTCTTTCCCTTCCTTCCATTGTCAATTCCAGTGGTTGATGGTCTGACTCTACCCTTTCTCCCACCTTAAATGTCTTTACCTTTTCTGGGGCCTCTTCATTTGTCATTACAAAATCTATTATTGATTCTCCCCTTCCTCCTATGTACGTAAATTCCTTCTTTCCATCTTCTTCTCTGTTCCCGTTCATTATTTCCCACCCTTTTTCGTTGCACAATTCCAGCAGTTCTTCTCCCTCTTTATTTATCACCTTTTTCTTTGTTTGTCTCTTTCCCGTCCCTTTTCTTTCTTGTATTCCCCCCTCTTCCCCTATTCTTGCGTTGAAGTCTCCTCCTACTATTATCAATCCCTCGTCCCTCTCTTCTATCATCTCTTCTATGTTTTTTCTTGTTTTTTTTTATTCTACTGCTATACACCGTCACTACTTTTGTTTTTGTTTTTTCTCACTGTATGTTCCTTTCTACAACTCCGCTTTTCTGTTGGACTTTCTCTTTATTTTCCTGACTCAACAATTTTTTTCTTATTCCCGTTATTATACCCCCCTTTACCCTCCCTTTTTTCTTTTCTCTTTCTGCATGTTGCACCACCCACTCAAATTCCTCCGGCAACTCTTTTTCCCACCACTCCCATTCTTTTTCTTCCATCCATGTTTCCTGTAATCCCACTACATCCTGTTCCTTGATGTACTTCCAGAAATCAGAAATCATGTTCCTTGTTTTTTATTCCCGCTACGTTCTAAAACAATACTCTCAGCTCACTCACCTCCCCCTGTGCTTCTTCCTTACTTTCTTTTTTTCTTCCTTCTTTTTCTTTTCCATTTCCATCTCTCATTATACCTTTTCTTTGCCATTTCGTCAACTTTCTCTCCTTTACCATCCCCCCTTTGCCCTTTAGTTTTTTGCCTTTTGGTTCCCCAACTTCTTTCCCCTTTCTCTGCTCAGTCCCCTATCCTTGTCGTTCCATATGTATCTGTCTCCGTCTATCTCCATTTTTCTGTGCCCTACCCATACTCTTTTTCCTTCCGCTCTTTTTCCACCGCTATGTTCATTATTTCTCTTTGCACTCTTCTTTCCTCCCATGTCAAATCGTGACTTATATATATTCTTGTATTCTTTAATTTCTTCTTCTCCGCCATTACCTTCTGGTTTTCCTCCCATCCTCCGATTTCCGCCACCACCATCTCATTTTTCTTCTCTTTGTTTATTACTGTCGCTTTTTTCACCTCTACTTTTACATTTAATTTTTCTTCCAGCATCACTGCTAAATCTTCTTGTGGTTTTTCACTTCTCCACCCCTTTATCACAATATTATTCTTTCTGAAGTGAGTAATGCCTAAATAATTATTATTAAATAAAGATAATATTAATGAATGCGAAAATGTAACTATAATACTCATTAATAAGCCAAGTAATTAACCGCTTAAACAAAAAAAAAGAATGTGACTATGTGAACAAAGATTTAAATAAATTACATTATAATGGCACAAATATTTATTCTTATACCGGAAAATTCTGTTTGATAGTATCATTTATATTTAAACGAAATTAAAGTATAAAAGTTTCACTTTATTTACAAATAATTTTGCACATACACCGAAATATTAATAGGACCTATGTAAAATTGTTTTTATAAAATCAGTAATTAGATTATTACTTACAATTTACCTTAATTTTATACGTTCAAAATTTTACTATCAATAAGTATGTATCTAAAATTATAGAAAAAAATTTGTGTTTTTTTATTCGGATAAAAATATAAATACGGTCATAAAAGTAATACTATTTTCTTATGGTTTGAGAAATACATGTAAAATTTAGTAATGGTAATCCCTTTTTTATTTACAAGACAAAAGGACATAACCTCAAGGTATATTTACAAGTATAAATACTGGTAATACTATTAGAATGTGACTGAAGTTGCGGTAATGTTCATTTTGGGGACATTTCAATGACTATGGCTGTACATGAAACCCACTGTCGAAGAAATTATTCAAAAAACAAACAACTAATAACAATTTTTCATAAAACTAGTTTAGTAAATGCTAGACACAAATAATCAATGACAAGGTCACATAACGCAAATTGATTAAATGTTAACAATTTTATGCTGCGATTTTTGTTATTCAAATAGTTAAGAAAATTTTTCAAATTTTAATCACTAGCAATTAATAACAAAATTATCTAGGACAAATTTGATCAAACATTAACAATTAGATGCAGTCGCAAAAATTCAGTCTACGAATAGCAAGACATGATTCTTTAAAATTAATATAAAAACTTACCCCTGGATCTGGAGTTCCTTATCGTAGTAGCTAAATATAATTAGTACTTTAGTGATAATGCAATAATAATGCAATCGTTGACTTAAATCGACCACACTGGCTTTGTAAACTAATATTTTTTAAGGATACTTGTTCAAATCAGGTCAACATAAACAGTAATACTCAATTGCGAGATAAACTGAAAAATTAAAGTACTCTAAATCTGTTTGTATGTCTAGGTAAAGTAAATGTAATGTAAATGCTAATTCAAGTTGGTTCAGATAGAGCAGAAACTATTATAAAATCTAAATTTTTATAAATAAATATATTACATAAACTAACATTTTAAATTAGCTATTATTTTTTAAATTTTACTCTATTACAAAAAAAATTTACAAGTTAAGTACACTATTATCATACCATAAAAAATTAAACTTTTAATCAAGTAGGAAATTTTGATTATTAATATTGCAAAATGATTATTTAACGTTATTAATTGTTATTAAGTTTATTTGATCGTATTTAATGAAATACGTAATTTATAGAGAAGTTGCGATGTTAGCATCACACTAAAGAGCGCTTGTTATCAAGATAAATTAGTTTGTTATACTTTATCTATGTTCTAACTACGTATACGGTAGCATACTTTTTTGTTTCTGCTAACATCAAACATTTACAAGATTTATGAACACAACATACAGTTTCAAGACAGTTTGCTGAATTTCGTGATATTTTTTTTACTTGTGTATACTTTACTATGTAAATATATGTTGTGTATCGACTCCCAGCTAAAGTTTACCATTTATTGTTATGCATAAATATGTTGCCAGTTGACGTTTATAAATAACTATAAAATATTGCCTAATGGGTTTCTCATCTTCTACTTCCTGCGGTATATTCAAACGACTACAATAAACGCAGTAAAAACATTTTTATTTTTGTACCTCGCGTGAGTATAACTTCGTTATAGATTGCGTGATGAAGACTACCTTTAATTGTACCTTGTATTTTATTATTTAATTGGATTCTGTCTGAAGCCGCATTACAAGTTGGGCATTTAATTATCACAATAATAAATAATTTCTGAACGTTAAAATACAAATTACTACTTTGCAGGGCATACTTAGTGCACATTTTACTACAAAAAGAAACTGGTGCAAATGGTCTCATATAATTGATGTATAACATTAATCGAACTAATAACTTAGTCAAATTTTCAGTTTGTATGTAAATTTAAAATCCTGGTTTTCATTCTTTTACTGGTTTTGTATTTCTCAGGTTCTTATCCTGGGGGACCGTAGAGCTTCCCGAATTGTAAGCTTTTAAGTACTGTATGAAACTAATGTCTGTTTCAAACTTCTTTAAATGTTTCGAGTTTAATAGAAGTTAAATCTCACAGGCAAAACTAAAACATTAAAAACAGCTTGCGCATTTTTATTAAATATTTTAATTTATAAAAAATGATAAAAAGTTGCATTTCGTTATAGTAATTAAGCGCTGCATTACAAAAAAAAAATTACAAGCTATAAATTCTATAATTAAAAAACAAAAAAGAAAATATGCTATCCTTTTATGTAGAAAATAATTTGATAATTAACTTGCTTGTTAGCTACTTGTAAATGATTCTTAACTGAGAATAATTTATGTTTGGAGAGAGCAAACTAACCGCACTAGAGTTGAACCGCCGTATCTCATTAACAAATTCCGTCATGAAACCAACTTCGATTACCTTTTTTGCGTCTTTGATGAAGAGGCGAAACACGTTTTTGTTATGATGCTTGGCCTTTCAAGTGTCGTTAAAGCTATAATATTGAACCGTAAAGTTGATATGTTGTCGCAATGAAAAATCTTTCAGGAAATTATTTTTTTTTAAATATTCATTTTAAATTCTATTTATATTTATATCTATTCTGAAATAAACCTTGCATAGTTTTTCATTTGAATTTGAAATTTTACTGTTTACAAATGTATGTGGAACCGTATGTAGTTTAGAATTCTTAAACCAATTTGTCTTTTGCGTTTCTAGAAAATGTTACTCTTACAATATCAGTATGAGTCATTTTGCTTATACATCTTAGGTTTTCTTTGATGCATTTTTCATATAACTTCAATTTATCTTGTTCTTTAGTTTGAACGAAATGATATATTGTTTAAGTAGTCATATCTTATATTTTTGCTTAAAATACTTTTCTACTTTTTTGCCACATCAAAATTTGTTATTTTCACGTTTTGCTTTTATTTGAATTGCTAAAGCGTAATTTTAAATAGTTTTTGTCGTTTGCTTTTATCTGCAAATATTTTATAAAGTCAACAAAACCTGCATCTAGAAGATAATTTATAATAGTTTATTATTATTATTACATACGTTTAAAGCTAGTTTGGTTATAATAAGTGGGCATAACTGCCTAAATTTATTTTTTTAAATATCATTAATATACGTAGTTAAGTCTAAATGGTTTTAGCTTAAGAATATTAAAAAGTGATACACAGTAAAATCCGGTAAATTTGGGCTAAATACGTTTTGATAATATTAACCGACTAATAACTCTATAAACATTTTGGGAAGAAATAAAAAAAAGATTAGAGAATTTTAAGTTACAGTGAATGTATATATAAAAAAGCTACATATATACACATTAGGTGCACATTATATTACTTTACATTTACAGGAAAAAATAGTCTGACTGCTTGTCATAAGTAAGAAATTTGTTAATAAAATTTTTATAGTAAAACTTTGAAATTTTTTTTGTTACTTTTATTGATTTCTGATCATCATCACTCATCCGAATTTTAAAGCATTTGTTTTTTTTGTTCTTTTGTCATTTTTTTTCATGATTACAATTTTTTTCTTAAGGGTTGATTTCCATTGTGGCAGTTTGTCGATGTTCATCCAAACGTCATATTGCTATTGGTTTAAGTCATTTGGTTAAAAATTTTCTTTAACACCTTCACTTACTTGATTTTTGTCGCTTGCAACTGTAAACCCTCCGTACTAAAAACAATTTTTTATGTGCCTAATTTTCACGACTTATTTTCTGGCCTAGTATTGCACTGGTTAAGTCTTTCAAGCATCGTGAACTTTAGTCTTAATGCTCTAAAGCAATTTCCGGTTTTGTCGGCGTTGTAGATTTGAGATAATATTTTTTAATAACTTTTAGCCATTTGTTCTCAATCCCAGCATTCGCGCCAATTGCATCAACGTCTATCTTTTCACTTCGATTAATTGTTTTTTATTTTTTTAATTTTTGTCCAACGATGCATCTAACTCTTGAACCTTTCTAATCCAATTTTTTAGGGTAGAAATTTTTTTGTTTGAGAAGAGGTCTACTTACATTCGCATCTTTGTCTCAAACTTTAGTAAACCAACCGTTTGACGTCTCTTTTGTTCAACATTAGCATTATTAATAAGGTCTTGTTCGATTTCATGTCACAGTTTTAAAATTTTGCACAGCAGTGGTTGAGAAATCCTCAATTGCGCAGCCGTATTTTTTGTTCCATTTTTAGCAGTTTATGGTAGCTTGTGATAATTTTTGCTTCCTGTTTTAACGAGAGATCGTTTACGTGTTTTGTCAACTTAAGACGTGTAGACTAAACTTAAAATAAAATGCAGAAAACAAAGTGCACATTTAGAAAAGCAAAGATAAAATAACAATAAGATAGTAGGTGACGTGTTCAGAATGAAATTTTAATGACTTGGAAAATGAGATAATAGTGTTTAAAATTTGTTGAATGATAAAGTGGTTTTTGTATGTACACTGATTAAACTGACTGATAACATTAACTGTGATCACATTAAGCTTAATTCAGTGTGTAATGTTTTATTATAAGTATTTTAAAACGTATGTATCCGGGCTGATATCGATTGGTACACAATATAATAATAATAAAATTGATTAGATTTTAAATCTTAAATTAATAAAATCTTGCTTTTTTAACTAATATTTATGGCTTTAGTCGTTGTTGTAAAAATGTTGACAGCTTGAAACAGAAACAGTTTGTACCATTTGGGGCAGTTACTTTTACGGTTGTTTTTCTGCTTTAGACTAATTATTTACACGTTGTTTAAATTCATCTAAATCATTATTAATCAAAAATCAAACTAAACGGATAAATAAATAATAATGTAAATGTACCAAATTTCACTAAGATAAGAACGTCTTCCGGGTTTGGACCGTGTCATTGTTGTAACCGAAGTTGCCAACGTTTCGCCCATTTTCGTAAGAGGCTTCATCAGGGCGTGAGAGAAATCGAAGAACTCAAACAAGCAACCGAAATCTAACTAAAAACTTCTCTAAACTTAGGTAATCAACTTGTGAACCAAGCCAGATTCTAAACTCTGAAAAGGTAAGAAAGAAAACGATAAACTTGAAACAGCAAACTAAAATCTAAAAAAAACACTGCAGAGTTAGGTAATCAACTTGTGAACTTCTAAACTCCATAGAAGTGACTTAATGAGTAATAGTCTCCGTATATAAAGAAGAAGTATCGTCACGGCTGGTTAAGCTCGACTCTGATTGGGTTACGGTTGAAAGGGGGCGTGTTTTTGATAAAGGACTAATAACCGGGAACCAAAGAGGGGATAGCTCGAAACCATGATCACGGTTGAAGTTATTGGAGTGTTTGATGATTTCTATGCTTTCTCGAAATTTTCTGTTAAAAAGAATGGAGTATTGGCAATCACCGAAACGTTATCAAAAACTATCTTGTGACCTGTAGTGAAATGATGTTCAGCAACCGCAAACTTAGAAATATGCGTTTTCTTTATACAACGATCATGTTTGAAATGCCAGTAATGACGGAACGACCGGTCTCACCAATGCAGACTAAACCATATGAACAAGTAATTTGTTATACACCTTGAGATGAAAGTGTAGGAAATTTGTTCTTGGGAGAAGGAAAAATCTGAGAGATTTTGCCTATCCAGTTAAAAATGGGTTTGATACCATTCTTACGAAGAAGTTTCCCTATTTGATCTGTAACCTTGTGAATGTAGGATAAAAAACCCAATTTTGGATTGGATTCGGGAGTAGAAGTGTCGTTAAGTAATCGAGTACGTGTATGTAGACGACGATTAATAACTCTATGAATATCTCGCTTTATATCACTTAGGTTCTAGTAAGATGACAGAGTTCCGAGTCTAGATTCTCAGGTTGACAAATAGAAAAACCACGATGAACCATAGATTCAATAACAAAACGTTTCTGTGCAAGATGATGATGACACGAAGCATGAAGGTATCTCTCAGTATGGGTGGGTTTGCGATAAACTGAAGTCACAAGAATGTCAAGAAATGGGAGAGAACCATTACTTTCAATTTCCATAGTAAATTAGATATCCAAGTGTTGAGTGTTAAGATAATCAGGAAACTTAGACAATTTGAGATGACCATGAGGCTAAACAATAAACGTAACGTTAACATATCTAAACCAAATTTCAGATTTTAATATTGATGATTCCAAGGCAACCGTTTCAAAATATTCCATAAAAATGTTAGGTACAACAGGTGACAGAGGAGAACCCATAGCAGCACTATTTCGTAAAACTTGTTATCAAATTGGAAGTAAGTGCTGAGATGTGAGAAGAGGTTTTACCTGTAAACTCGCAAAGAATGTTGGACAAGAACTTGGCTAGCTTTTAGGTGGGAGATTGTATAGTACTAACGATAGGTCGAAAGGGAAAACCTTGTTTGTGAATTTTGGGAAGTCCGTATAGACGAGGTGGTTTAGAATCTGAAGGGGTAAGTCGACGTTTAGGTACAGGAGATAGATTGGATTTTTGCAATCTAATCAATATGGTTCAAAACGACAGGCGAAACGTTGGCAACTTTGGTTACAACAATGATACGGTCCAAACCCGGAAAACGTTCTTATCTAAGTATAGACTGCGAACGTGGAAGCCTTTGCTATTACAGTACCAAACTTCGTCCATGCTCTTAATTTTGCTCAAACAAAAAAAAATAACTAATATAAAAATTACGCAAGTAACATCTATGAGGCGTTCAAAATATGTTGACCTTTAACTTTCATAGTTTACCGGATTTTGCTTTTTATTAGATGTTATTGTTTTTAGTTTTAGTTTTAAGTGTTGTAAGAGGTACACGTTTTGCACGGTTTTAACCTTAAACCTGTTTGTTTCTTAAATTCTTGGTTTAGTACCGTGGTGACAAAAGTAGTAAGTAACCTCTTTCTAGATTGTTCTAATAATAATTAGGATTAAATATATTCTAACACTGACAATCAAAAAAGATTATTTTTTTCCAAAAAGGCAAAAAGTGTGGTTAAGATTTCATTGGCAATTTATTTTCAATTTGGCGTAATTCAAAATTAAATTCAGACTAAACAAATTAAATTTGAGATATTTAGTTTCAAAATGGGATCTAACAATTTCAATTTATAATTAAACATAATCCATTTGAGATTTAACAAATTATATTTGACTGAGATCAAAATGAATTTATCTATTATTTATTTATCTATTTAAATTTTGACATGCTGTTTTGAACGGTTTAAAAAACGTAACATAAAATGCTTGGCAAATGTGTATAGAATGTTGCACTATGCAGTCAAATGATATGTTGTTTCTTTCACACTAGGTCAGATCCCTTTTATTAAAATACAATGCCAAATTTCTGCCAATAAATACTTTGAACGTCATCGCATCCATCTAATCATGCAAGGTTCTATTAAATTGACAACCTTGGAAACAACATTTAGTGCAGCATGGGTATCCGCTAATTTCACTTTTTAATGGGTGGTAAAGATGTTCGTTTTTGAAACAGTTGTTTAAAATTGTGGTTGTTTATATCATGTCAAGAAAACTGGACTCTACTGCGCCCTAAGAGTGGGAAACTGTCACCAGTTCCGATTTGCCATGTATTTTTGAATTTAAGGTCTTTCTTACAAATACAGCCAATCTTTTACACAGTCTGGCTTCCAAACCTCAATCAAAGATTGCTCCAGAATAATCAAAACCAATTTTTTTAATGTAATTTGTTGTGTGCGTTTTGGAAAGATTCACATTTTTTGAACCTCTGTAATGGTTATCTGAAATTATCTCATGGACAAAGGTTAAGTAAAACCAAAGAACTATGTATCAACTGCCTTCATAAAGGTAATTTTTTTTGTCCAGTGTTCGTAAAAGTACACTTGCTGCCATTGCAAAAAATAGCATTACTCTCTTTTACATGCTGCACCTTCTTTTGTTGTCAATTCTTAAGTGCAGCCGGATGGTCCTGCAAATGTTGGAACGCCTGGGTAATCTTAAACAATCTCAGTACCCTGCGCAAATGCATCTCAAATTTTATTGCGTACAGCATCTGCTCAAATTCTGAAGGTAAACTATATTCTGTTCAAATATTGTTTGACTATGATTTTCAATTAAATTGTATTCGAGCAAAAAACTCAATGTGCGTATCTATGACTAGTACGATTACATTACTCCAGGTTTCAATATTTACTCTTTTGCTTGATTGAAATAATTAATGTCATGCCCAGCTTTTATGTTGATTGGAATATCTTGCAGGTTTTATCAAACATTCAATTATCTAATCTCCGATTCAACAAGCCTGGCAATATAGATCTCTTAATTAATTCTTTGCAGTGTTTTAATATTATGTGTGAGTCAAATTCATTTAAACTTTAATCTACCGATTCTGCCAAAAACTAGATTTAGATGGGTTTTTTCTTTCCCTACAAATTCAATAGTACTTATGCAATTTCAATGCAACGTCAATATCAAAGATGATTTTTCTGGCCTAATTTAGAAATTCTGGAAACTTATGTTGTCGAAAAAGCTCTTTTACCTAAAGAAACCGCGTGCAGAACGTATTTTCAAAATACTTTCTGTAGAAATGTTGAGGGTATGTTTGTGGTTTTTATTCTTTTAAATCAATTAAGCGAGGTTTTTAGAGATTTATTTCAGGTGCTCAGAAAAAATTCTTTAATCTCGAACGCCAACTTCAACATAATCCAGAGCTTTTAAAGCAATATTTTTTGTTTATGCAAGAATATCAACATTTAAGGCATGTGTCCCAACTTTCTGAGCAATTGTCTTACCTTCCTCATAATGAAATAATTAAGAAAGTAAGCTTGATAACGAAACTCCGTGCCGTTTTTAATAGATCTTTTCCTACATCTTCAGGTTATTCACTAAACAACATGGTCCAACCATTCAGCAGGATCTATTCTCTATTCTGGTTCGCTTTCGTAATTAAAGCTATGTTGTGTTTGCTAACATTGAGAAAATGTATTGGCAAGTATTAATTTAAACCCACTCAAAAGTATCTTCCGAAAATTCTGTAGAGATTATCACCTTCAAAATTCCTACAAACTTTCAATTTCAATCCCGCTTTTGCTTTGTTTCTGGCCATTGCTTGCATCAACTCGGCGTAGAATGTAAAATCACGAAACTACTAATTTCTCAAATAATTAAATTTTTATGTGGATGACTTCCTTACTGGTGCTGACAGCTTAGACGACGCTCGGTATATTTGCTTGGAGATAGCGTGTGTTTTACAAAAAAACTTCCTACTTTAGAGCCCGGCGCACACTGGCAGTCTTGGTCTGAGTTGGTCATTCAAAACAGACACTTTCATCTTTACTATATCTCAATTAACTACTAAAAGCGACAAAAAGATCTATGCTTTCCGAAATTTTGCAGATATTTGACCTGTTAGGGCTGCTTTTTCCGTGCACAGTTGGTGCAAAAATTCTTCTGCAAAAGTTTTAAAAATTGTTATGGGACGACCTAATTGCTAAAGACATCTTAATAATATGGTATTCATATTGTAATGACTTATATATCCTCAATGGCTTTTTAGGCACGTCTCATGTAAAGATGCAACTGACGTTCAGTTTTATGGGTTTTGCAATGCCTCAATGTAAGCATACAAACCCTGCAATTATGTTAAATCTATTGATCAATTTAGCCACACTTCTTGATCGCAAAATCAAAGGTTTTATCCTTGAAACCTACCACTATTCCAAAACTTAAACTATACGGCGCTGCTCTTTTATCCAAGCTAATAGGCCAATTAATTAAAAGTTTAAATATGTCAATTTTCGCAATGTATCTATAGTCGGATTCTACTATAGTACTTTGTTAAAAACGAGTTCAAATCTTTTAAAGACCTTTGTTTGCAATTCTGTTTGTGACATACAAGAACGCACGTTAAAGGCTGTTTGGAAACATGTGCCTACCAAAAATAATTTGGCTGATCTACTATCTAGAGGTACTACTTTTCAATGTTTGAGATTTGTTGACGTTTGTGGAGAAGAAAGTTATACGTCCTATATCTTTCTCCGTAAGCTCAAACATTTCTAAAGTAAAAAGCGTTTTGAAATCTTATGTTACAGTAATTGATTTTCCAATACCTATCGCTTACTACTTAAATTGAAATTGTTTGGAAAGGGTGGCAGCCTTTTGACACATTTCCTGATAAAATAAAACAATTACAAGCCAATGAATCGTTAAAAAAGGTTTTAGCACTTTTTAGTTTAAACCTTTTTTTTGACAATGGTAGTGTCATTTACGTTGGAGAACGCTTTTGTAACTCTCAATTTGTTTTTTTGATAGGACACATCCTATTTTAAATTATGGAAATCTCTATCTCGTATAGAGTCTTTTCCTTCTTTTTATATTACGGGGGTTGATTATGGCGGACTATTCCAAATTAAGGATCGCAAAAGTCGTGGATGTGGACTTTACTTTATTTGTTTTAGAGACAGTTAGAAATTTGTTTTTTAAAGCTTTTATTAGTTTTTTTTGACGTTTTGTGTCTTGCAGAAGTCAACCCCTGTGTGTCTACTTCAACAACGGAACTAACGTTTTTGGTGCTGACTCTCAACTAAAAGAATTAGCCACATTTTTAAATAAAACGTTTTATCATTGTCTGACGCGGCTGAAGAAACTGAATGGTATTTTACACCCGCGCATAGTCCTCACTTTGGGGGTTTGTGGCAGGCTGGAATTAAGTCAGCCAAGTATCACTTCAAGCAAACCGTAGGTAATGAAATAAATTAACTTTACTTGTTCAAATAGAAACAGTTTTTAATTGTTGTTCGCTTTCTCTCTTTTTTTCGATCTCCAGCGTTTAACTCTTTCTCACTTTTTCATTGGAAAACCTCATACGTCTCTACTAGATCTGGTCGTCAGCGATCTGAAAGAATCAAGATTTACCTGTTAACAATGTATACAACAAATAAATCAACACACAAGGAAACGTTGGAGCAAAGAATATGTTTCAACATTTCAACAAATCGTAAAATGGAGATCAAATGTTTTGAGCTGCAAGAAGGCACGTTAGTTCTTCTCAAAGAAGACGACCTTTCACCATTACGCTGGATGCTAGGTCGCATTGCGCAATTACATCCCGGTAGTGATGGTGTAAATCAAGTGGCGTCTATACGTGTCAGGAATATGCGCCGTGCATTTACTAAAATTTGTCTTTTGCCCATGGACTCAGTCAGTGCAAGGAAACGACATTTGTTTATTTTACTACAGATTGTAATTTTATTTAGACATTTTTTGTGTATTTTAATGTATCTACATTGCTTGTTGTTTTGCTTAGTATAGTCCTTTTTTTTGAAAATTTTGCCTTTCAAGTTCGGGGCATGTTAAAAATGACTTTTATCTTTGTTTGTTTCCCGAAATGTATGTACGGGTTTTTTACCTTGTAAGCAGTAAGTTCTCTAATGTATGTTGTTCATGCTACTTCGTTAAGCTACTAGATGTTGTAAAATCTAGATAAAAAAATAGTGTGATTGCAGTTTATAAAAAACAGTTTCTGCATCACAAAAACAGCATTAATGAATTCGTGTTTACGTTGGCAAAAAAATATTCAAATGGAACTTATTTCTTCAGCTGAAACTATTAAAACATTGATATTGTTTTTTTCTCGGTACGGCATTAATTAAAATTAACTTTTAGCATTTAGTAATCTAAAAAAATAAAAATTTATCAGGTAACACAATATTTGCATGATATTTCTTTACTTACCGTAACGCTAAGCATTGCACTACAGGAAAGAGTCCTGTAAAATTGATGTTTGGTAGACCATTTAAGACTCGTTTTGACAAAATAAAACCAAAGTTTAAAATAGAAAAGGAAGAAAAGAAGTTATCTTTTTTAATAAGCGATGAGGTACTGCATTTACAATTCTGGGCCCTAAAGTACATTTGTGTAAAATTCATAACTTTAGGCTACTATGGAAACGTCATTTAAACCAAATTCTTGCAGCATCCACACAGATAGACACACTAGTGGTGTTTCGCAAAATCTTACAAACAAAAATCATGTTATAGAAATTAAAAGTAGTATTAAAAACAAACGTTAGCAATAATGATGTAGACCGTAGACCTAAGAAATGAATTTAAAAGACTGTAAAATTTTATGTATTTAGCCAAAAAGTGACAACTATGTTTTTTTTCTGTTTTGTAGCATCGCCAATCAGGAAGTACAGACAAGTTTTTATCCACTCTGATGATCAACGTTTTCAGCACGTTGTTTGGAGAAATTCTCTTGATTCTCCAGTTGAAACTTTTGCTTTGCAGAGAGTCACATGTGATATAGTCTCGGCATCTTTTTTTGCTATTCGAGCTTTGTTTCAATTGCCTTGTGATGAGAGAAGCAGATATCCCAAGGCGCTACGAATATTTAAGAAAGATATATATGTTGACGACTTTGTCTCAGGTTCTAAGTCAAAAAGAAAATTTCATCAAATTTAGCTGGAACTGATCTTTGTAAACTTGGCATTTTAGTTTGCAGCAATTGTGAAGTAATAATTCGTTGCTTGTAAAATTCCTCTTGATGATAAATCTTTTCATCTACTATCAGATTCAGAAGTGATTCACAGAATTTTAGGCATTCGATGGAATTTTAAACAAGATGTTTTTTCTTACACTTTGCTTTGTAAATATACGTCACACAAAAAGGAATGTTTTGTCTAATATAGCTAGATTGTTTAATCCCTTAGGATGGATATCTGCAGTAGTGTTTTTTTGCAAAGTGTCTATTGCAACGATTGTGGCGATGTGGCAACTTTTAGGCGGCATCTGCTTCTGAATTTAACATGTTGAGCGCTTTTTTACTTGGTTATGGCTGTGAAATTTATGTTCCTTCTGGTGACAGCACTGTATACACCAAAGTCAAATTGTTAAAGTTTCGAACAAAAGTCGGTACTCTCAAAGTAATCACAATTCTACGTTTATAATTGTGCGATGCTGTTTTACTTGTTCGAACCTTGAATGGGTTATCCCACTGTTTGAAACGATATCCTATTCATTCAGTTCACTTTTGGACTTATTCTAGTTTTGTTTTGGTTAGGCATGGAACCTCATATCTTAACTACCTTTGTTGCACATCGCATTGCAGAAATAAATCAGTCATTTCCCAAGTCTTATTGGGGGCACGTTTTAACAAACGACAACCCAACTGAGTATGCTTCGCGTGGGTTATTTCCTAGTCAACTTTGCAATTTAGGCTTATGGTAGCATGGGCCCACTTGGGCTATCTATTCGCCTGAGCGTTGATCGAGTAGTGTTGTGCACGCTATTTCGGATATTCCGGATATCATACTTTAGTTTTATTTAGTACAGAAACTTCTTTGTTTTTTAAGTATTTGTGTTTGTTTATAGAGCGTTATTCGGCTTTGCCTTGTCCCACTAAAGTAGTGGCTTGGATATTAAGATTTTTCAACATAATGTTAGAAAAAATAGAAAGTTTGCCTACTTACGCATATTTAAACTGCGTGATGCCTTTTGGTATTGCGTAAAAGTTAGTTTTCAAAAAAAAATTACAGATCTTCTTAACGGTAAGGTTGTGCGTCGGTCTTTGCAGGTACTAGCGCCATTTGTTGACTCATTGGGATTTTTTAGGGTGGGCAGTCGATTATCAAATTTCAGTTTGTGGTGGTCAATTAAGCATCCTTTGTTATTGCCAAAAATTGTGATTTAGGCTTCGTAAGGCAGCTATTGGTAAAGTTTATTTTTGTGTGTTTCTTTACATGGCCACCAAAGTCATCCATATAGAACTAATATTATCTCTCTTTACTAATGCATAGTTTTGATCGATTCACGTCTCGTCGTGGAGCTGGTCACCACTTTTACAGGAAAAAAACTTTATCAGTGCGGCAAAGCAGTTGAGAGAAATTAGAAATTTTGTTGAAACTCACCCTTAAGTCCTGATTTTGGAGGACTATGGAAATCGGGTGTAAAATCTATTAAGACTCATAAGGATCTGACTACGATTCTTGCAAAGATTGAAACCATCTTAAATTCTAGTTCAGTTTGTCCAGTCTCAAGTGATCTGACTGACCTTGACTTTGTGACCTAATCATTTTTTTGTCGCATACAATAACAAACTTGTAAAAATAAATCACTAAAAGTTTAATGAAATAAAATCACACTTGCACACATTGATTTTTGTACTATATAGTTATTACGAAATACTAGTAAAGCGTGAGACGCAGTTGCGTAATCCGGCTATAGACTATCGATTCCTAAACAAAAGTTTGTTAAAACAGTTGAATAAATGCAGTGTATTTAAGAGTAAGTAAATGAATCATATATACGTTACCTGTAAAAACGTAATATTTTCAAAATTTTAAATTATCTAGAATAGAGTAACCACTTAGTTATTTGATTTTAAGTATAATATATTTTTAAAGATTGGTTGTGCTTTATATTGATAACGATAAAATTCTTTGATAATAAAGTAAACAATTAAAAAGCACTTTAATATAAAAGGGCAAGAAATCAATATCAAAACAATGTTTAAATTAAAGAAAACAAGAAGAAAACTTTTACTCGAACTCAAACTAAAAAACAAAGAATGAAATTTTTAAAGACAATTGCTTTACATTAAAAGTTACTTTTTAGCAGTATATAACTGAAGAAAAGAATTTCAATTTTAATTTTAGTGGATTTTTACAAATCCAGAAAAGTATTTTAATAAAAAGTAAGCGATTCTTTAAGGTGTATGCGTCTTTTGTTATGTTTTTGTTTCGTCGTTAAAAAAAGTTCAACAACTTTGATTCGTTAATACTTATTTTCATGCATGCTTTAATTAAAATTTTATTAGCTTCTAGAAGTTCTATTCTAAATATTGTGTTATTAATAATGGAAGCGATCGTCGTGTTTGAGTTGCTTTAAATAATGAAGTTTATTGTTTATAATCAACATTAAAACTTCCGACGTGATTATACCTTGTCAGACTGTTTATTGGCAATAAGTTGTAATGGTTTATCTTTTTCGGAACCTTCGCGTTTGTAATCAGCCATTAATTAACTAGACTTTGCTTAGTAATGACAGCATTGTTACGTTAACCTATAATGCTAATCAGACAATTTGGAGAATTGATGATACTGCAAATTGTATCAATTAGTTCCGAATATAGTTTTTGTGTATAACACAATCTAACTTCTAAAATGTTTTTTTATATAAAAAAATTAAAATACTAACATCGAGTTAATAGAATTTTTTATTTTCAAATTTAACATTACAATTGTTTCTTAATCATTTATTAATTTGCGTTTGTTTACGGTTATTATTCATAAAGTGGATAGAATAATATATCAAGATTATGTTTCCTTTATCAAAAGAGGGTAGCTTAAATAGAAATTGATGGTAGAGCTTGTCAAACTTAAAAATGTTGTGTTAGACTTCTTTCTCTTATATTAATTTCACATAAAATCTAAATTTATAACAATCACTTACTTACTTAATTTCTAATTGACTACTTACTGTGGAGTGTATGAATGACGTTTTCAAATGAAGTATCTACACACAGTGTTTTTTCTTCTAATGAATTAGATGTTGGTATGTTATAGGTAGAAGCTCAGGTACAAAAAGGAGTTAGATCCGCCGCTAATAAATTAGAACATAAACTTATAGTGTTTCCCTAGGGGGCAACGTTTTTCATTTTGGGCATCTACATAATACTACTCCACTGTTTTCAAAGTGAGTTTTATGAATCCTTAACTAGGGCTTCTTCCCATTTATGTGATAATTAACCCAAATACAAATTGAAATTAGCTGTTGACTGAAAAGTTTATACGCTTTTTATACGGCAAACATTAAGTATTTATAACGAGCTATTTGTCTTGCCGTATACTTTAATTTTGTAATATTTATGTGATCTGTCAAAATACAGGTGGAGCAGGTAGAACAATTCTTTATCTTATATATTTTACCTGAAGTTAAAGAAATATTTATTAGGGGTTTCAAAGTTAATTTTCTATTTTTTAATTTATTCGTCGCTTTCAAATACCAGACCGAACCTAATTTATGCAAGAGCATTTGAAAAAGAAAACGTATTAACTTTAGTTGCGTGTATTGCTTTGTGCGTGTGCCAACTTTGCGTGTACGCAACTCAAATACTACAAATACCTAATCTAATTTCCTCAGTCGAACAATAACAAACATAATAAATATTTTACTGTTACAATATTTTCATAGATAGTGATTGAGCACCAGCGCTTAAATTGGAAATTAAAAAGGACCGGCTCGCGGTTTTACTGAAAAGGGCATATTTCTAAATCCAAAACCATGTTATATGTTTTGTAAGTATTAGAATATGGATTTATTACTGCGACCAAGAGAGTAGAATATGGACGACGCAACCTTGAACTTTCACTTTCACTGACGTCATTACTGACCTCGGCGGAAACGTATGCGAGGTATTTCTGGGTGTGAGTCATCGATTGATTATGTAACTAATTTTTCCCATGAGTCATACTTTTTCCACATTTTTTTCTCTCTCACACATTTTTTTCTCTCTCACACATTTTTTTTTCTCTCTCTCTCACATTTTTTTCTCTCTCACACATTTTTTTCTCTCTCACACTTTTTTTCTCTCTCTTACATTGTTACATCATCGCATAATTGGTAATTTTGATTGCGTCGTGCGTCATCGCGTAACTGGTAATTTTTTATGCGTCATAAAGTCTCATGATTCGAGCGGGAAAGAAAATATTTTTATTTAAAAAAAGCTTGGGTGTACCTGGATTCGAACCCGGGTTTCTTTATTACAAAGCGGCGAACTTAACAGCTGAGCTACCAAACAGTTGAATCGAAACGGTCAACTGTAAATAATATAGTGATATATTAAAAAATGCATAAAGAATTTCCTGTGAAAGATTAGTACTAAAATGGCGAGTTAATTTTAAAATAAATGTGAAACTACTACGTTGCTTGTATATTTACCGAAAGGCAAAATTGCTGAATCATTAACCTGTTTTTTTTCTAATGTGTCACGTGACAAACATTTTACTAGAAATACTTTTTGTACAAACATTCTTTCCCTATAAAGATATAAAAGCACGTCTTTACTAAATCTTATTTAGTTCTTGTTCACAATTCGAATCAATACTTCAATATAAAACTTCTTGTGATGGCAGCTAAAACACCACAACGTGATGTAAAGAAGTTTTCACCTTATTCTAAAAGGGAAGATTGGAAGAAAAATTATAGATCACCTGCATCGCCAGTGTACGTACCTACCGCTAAAGACTACGCCTTGTTTGAAGAAGCCAAAAAATCATACGGTATCAATAGTTTAGAAGATAAATCAAAAGAAGTACGCGAAAAACACGAGTTATTTAATGAGGTATTTATTCCATTAAACCACAGTTACTCAAAAATTGCGCGTCTAGGAATAGATGTTTATAATGGCTTCAGACCTTGTCTGAAAATAATAAAGTCCGGTTTTAATTCGGGGGTTTACTTCACGCTACCACAATTTACCGAGTTTCTAAGTGTATTGGGGAACATGATAGAAGACCTCAGTCACAAAGATGTGGGTAAATATCATCTTGAAAATTATATAGTGCACACAACTGATGTGAACGCTGTTCGATTTGTGCCTAAAAATGTGGAAGAAAAATTTCAATTGTATGTAGGCCTTAGTTCATTACAAAGCATTAGAAGAATGAAATCTTATTTCACGTCACTACTGAGCGACAGAGAAAACTGTGACTGTCCTTTTCAAGAATTTATACACGATGTGGTGAATTTTGTAGATTCAAAGAAAAAACAGGAAGCCTGTTATGAAGATTTCGAAGAAGTTCTTGAAGAAAAGTATAACAAAAATTTTATGTTATTCGAATTAGTTCACAAATTTCCAGGTTTTATGAACATTACGGTAAAGGATTATATGGATACATATGATGACCGTTTTTTGTACAAATAATTTAGTATTTTACTATAATTACATGTAGGTAATAAAAACAAAAATATAACCAATAAAAATAAACTTTTTTTCTCGTATATAAAACCTGTTTTATTTTGAATGCATTTAGTTCTTGTTAAGATAACAATCGTTAACATGTACCAATTTCAGCATCCTTTCTCAGCGATTGTTGCAGGACCCTCTGGATGTGGTAAATCTTACTTTATTGTAAACTTTATAAACAATATGAATGATGTGTGTGACACTAAATTTGAAAATGTCATATGGTTTTATGATGAATGGCAGCCTCTGTATAAAGATTTGCCAAATATAAAATTTCAAGAAGGATTACCGTCTATGGATGCGTTTGATGGAAGAGAACCTAACTTAATAATCATTGACGATTTAATGCGCGAAGCGAACAGTGCTGTTGTAGATATATTTACTAAAGGTTGTCATCATAGAAACCTCAGCGTATTTTTCCTAACTCAAAACGTCTTTCACCAAGGTAAAGGACAACGCGACATATCATTAAATGCCCATTACATAGTTCTATTTAAAAATCCACGAGATAAAGCCCAAATAAAACATTTAACGAGGCAAGTATACCCTGAAAATCCAAAATTTTTAGAAGAAGCTTATAAAGATGCAACGTCGAATCCACATGGATATTTGCTTTTGATTTAAAACAAGGTACGCCTGACATTGTACGTTTTAGAACATCAATTTTTAACGAAGACGGCGCATGCTACATTTACATTCCTAAAAAAGGGTTTAAATACACAAGTTCAGATAAATTCGACATCATTCAATCATAATGACTAACGTACTCACTAAGCATGCTGAACTTCTACGGGCTTTGACAAAATTAGGACCTAATGAGCGACAAGCTTTGCTAAAGTGTGCCAGCGATAAGCAAATACATTGTATCTGTGAATGCATTTACAATACTTTAAAAGGAAAAGTTCCATTGTCAGGAACGCAGAAGAGACGGCTCTCTCGTCATAAAAACACGTTGAGACGAATAGTAAAACAGGGAGAATCCATTAAAAAGAAAAAAGATTTTATTACAACAAGGAGGCGCATTTCTACCGTTTCTGTTAGCACCCTTAATTAGCGGTGTGTTAGGAAGTCTTTTTAACTAATATGGAACACGCTAAAAGATGATTATTGTTCCCCCGGAGTTAATACAGCGGTTAAAAACTACTCCTGAACCTACGCAAAACAATGTGTTGTCAGAGTTGGACATCGAAATGAACAAAGTTTTAAATTCAAAACTAGCAGATCACGATAAATGGAATATGTATAATCAGATTCTTCAAAGGTATTTACATTTTGTCGGTGAAAGCCGACAGCCTGTTAACATTTCAGTTGAAGAAGAAAAAGATTACAAAGATGACGGATTCTGATATAATAAACACGTTACCTCCTACATACAAGAAAAAAGCGGAAAACTTTTTGCGGATTTTGAACACTTCAGGAAACATACTATGGGATAAGAATGGAGTTGTAACAATAAAAGGAGAAAATATACCATCTTCGAATATTATTGATTTAGTACATGACGCTATAAGACCAAGAAAAACTAGCAGTCCTAAAGGCTGGCAACAGCTTGCATCTTATATGAAAGAAATCAATTTTCCGCAAGAACTTATTGGAAATTTAAAACGTCGAGATGTTTCACAATTTAGAAATGAGCAACTAGCGGTAACTTCGCCACTTAGAAGTGATCAAAGTTTTGCGCCAAACTATGATGGCGATGACGAGTTAAGGCAGACAGTAACTGAAACCCCGAGAAGATCGAACCGCAGGTCAAGAGTTTTAAGCTGGGAATCTTTCAAACTTTGATAATGGACACCGTATATTACGACCCAGCTCACGTTAGCGGGTTTGCGGGTGCAAATGACTTATTTCAATCAGTAAAGTATAAACATAATCGCCCCAGTGTTGAAAAATGGTTACAACAACAAGAATCGTATACTATACATAAACCTAATAAAAACGGTTTCCAAGAAACAAATACATCGTAAACAATATGTTTGAATTATGGCAGGCTGATTTATGTGATATGCAAAGTTTGAAAAAATATAACGACAACTATAATTACATTTTAACCGTAATTGACGTATTCAGTAAAAAGGCTTGGGCTAGACCACTAAAAACTAAAACAGCTAAAAACGTTATTGATGCGTTTGCAGATATTTTTAAAGAATGTCAAAATAAACCTCTAAACATTCAAACGGATAAAGGCAAAGAATTTGTTGCAAAAACTGTACAAAGTTTTTTTAAAGAACACAACACTCATTTTTACGTTACGAACAATCCGGATGTTAAAGCCGCTGTAGTTGAGCGATTTAATAGAACTCTTAAAACAAGAATGTGGCGCTACTTTACATATTCCAATTCATATCGGTACATTGATGTGTTACAAAATTTATTATTGTCTTATAATAATAGATATCATCGGAGCATTAAAATGGCACCCAATGATGTAAATGATTCAAATATTTTACAAGTTTGGCAAAACCTGTATAGCAGTGGAGTTGGACTAAAACGCATATCGAAATATAAAGTCGGTCAACATGTAAGAATTAGTAGAACTAAACAGATCTTTGAGAAGGGTTATACAACAAATTGGAGCGAAGAAGTGTTTAAAATAAGTGAAGTTATTAACCGAAAACCTCCTGTTTACCGAGTTGTTGATTTAAATCGCGAGCCAATTGAAGGAACGTTTTATGAAGAAGAATTACAACCTATTACAATTACTAGTGACACAAGATATAAAATTGAGAAATTGTTGAAAGAAAAAGGTCGCGGAATAAATAAACAGTATTTTGTAAAGTGGCAAGGATATAGCGACAAATTTAATTCTTGGGTATCATCGAACGAATTGCAACAATTATGAATACCGAGAATGAGTTTTATTTAACTTTGCTAAGTAATAGTTCTATGAATTACTACCCCAACAATACAACTGCAAATTTTATGACACAATTACCTAAACGAGTAAGATTGACTGGAGAATGGGTTGTTGGAATTTCTGAAATTCAATATCCGTGTTCGTTTTTAGCAGTTGGAGAAACTGATAACTTAATGTACTATAGGACTGAACCGCCGGAAGAACACGAGTTAAGTCTCGAAGAAGTGTTAAATCTTGCAACAAAACATTTTCTTGACAGTAAAGATTCAATTCATTTTTCTTATCAAGAATGGCATATTGTAAAAATTTCTCCAGGAAACTATGAATCAATCGAAGACGTTATTACTGAAATTAATAACCACGAAATAATAAAGAAACTGATAAACTTTAAATACAACAGAATAACAAAACGAGTTTTCTTAAAAGTAAACACCACATTATCTGTACTGGGTTTTTCAAGAAGATTAGCACTTCAATTAGGATTTCAACCTGATCAAAATTTAGCAAAAGAAAAACTTCAGCTCATCCAGCAAACATATGGACAGGTATACCATCTCAAATGTTTATTTATTGTGATATTGTAGAACCACAATTAGTAGGAGATGTCTTAGCGCCTTTATTGCGAATTGTCAATGTCACTTCTGACAATTACAATTACGGATGTCACAAAGATGTAGTATTTTCTCCTGTACATTACATACCCCTTATGAGAAAAGAATTTGAAAATATAGAAATAAATATAAGGACCGACACGGCAGCTTCTATGCCATTCGAGTTTGGTACGCTGAATTTGAAACTTCATTTCAAAAAACTTAATTAAAATGGCGTGTCCATATCAACAATATTACATTAATCAAGCCGGTAGTGGAATTGGTGTTATTTACCGAGGGGCTCCATATCAAAGAGGTCATGGAATTGGAAGTTGGTTGGGGGGTATATTTCGTTCAATTTTACCATTGTTTAAGTCAGGCGTGAAAGCAGTAGGAAAAGAAGCGTTGAGGACGGGAAGTAATATTTTAGGAGATATTGTGGAAAACCGGCCAATCAAAGAATCGTTTCAAGATAGAATGCGCGAAGCCGGTCAGAGTCTGAAGCGCAAAGCAGACACTAAAATTGAAAATCTGATGCAGGGTTCTGGATATAAAAAACCGCGTCAAAAACCAACCAGTCATTCTCTGTCTGTAATTAACAAGAAGACGTCAACTTCTCGACGCAAGCCTGCTAATTCCAAAGTTAATTACAACGATATTTTTGACAGAAATTAATAATGGCTTTTCTTCACGCTCAATCTTGCGAATGCATTAAATCTGAATTAGATATATTTGCCCTCCCATCAACTCAAACAAGTATAGAATCTGGCGAATGGATTTTCTACAAGCCACTATCTTCGTTAACTGACGACGCACCGATTGAATTTGTTATACCTGGCAACGGTAATGATTACTTGGACTTAAGTCAAACGATGCTGTATGTAACAGCAAAATCGTAAAACAAGACGATACTTCGTTAAACCTTGAGGATGTTGTAGGGCCTGTAAATAACTGGTTACATTCTCTATTTAGTCAAGTTGAGATTTATTTAAATCAGAAACTTGTATCTCCGCCTAATAACACATATGCATACCGTTCTTATATTGAAACTCTACTAAACTATGGATCAGAAGCAAAATCTTCACATCTATCGTGTAGTTTATGGCATAATGATACACCAGGAAAAATGGATAGTCTAACGGAAGACAATGTGGGATTCATTAAAAGAAAATCTTTTACTTCCGAAAATAACCAAATCGAGATGATGGGACATGTCCACTCTGACATATTTAATCAAGAAAAATTTCTTGTTAACGGCGTCGAAATGAAGATAAAATTTGTTCGTTCAAGAGATTCGTTTAGTTTAATGGCTAAATTAGGGTCTACATACAAGGTGAAAATTTTAGAAGCCAGTCTTTTTAGTAAGAAGAATGAGAATTAATCCTACAATTCTAATTGCACACACAAAAGCGTTAGAATCTACTTCGGCAAAATATCCAATAACTAAAGCAGATGTTAAAGTATTGACTATTCCATCAGGGATTCAACGAAAGTCTTTAGACAACGTTTTCTTAGGCCAATTACCTAAGCGTTGTATTATTGGATTTGTGTCAAATAAAGCGTTCAATGGAGATTACGCCACCAACCCGTTTAATTTTCATCATTATAAAATTAATTATCTGTCTTTGTATATTGATGGCCAGCAAATTCCTTCAAAACCGCTTCAACCGGATTTTACAAAATCAGGCTTGTACGTGCGAGCATACCATACTTTATACTCCGGAACCGGCATTCATTTCTTAAATGAAGGAAATGATATATCTCGAGAAGATTACCCTAAAGGTTTCTGTTTAATGGCTTTTGATTTAACACCGGATTTATCGGCAAATGCTAATACACATTGGAATCTTGTGAAAAATGGGTCGTTGCGCATAGAAGTTGGATTCGAAGATGCGTTAAGTGAAACTATAAACTGTTTAGTTTACGCAGAATTTGACAACGTCATAGAAATTGATAAACATAGAAATGTAATGGTGGATTTTAGTAGTTAAGAATACTCGACACTTTACTCAACTTAGTTATTACTTAACACTCGAGAAGAATGGACGCGTTTGTTGATTTGCAAGGTTTTCGCGGAGAAGACAAGAAATTTATTCCTAAAGAAGTTGCAGTTGTTTCGTCAGATGGTGACTATTGCGAAGTTTTGCTCATAAAGCCACCAAGGCCTTATTCTACTTTGCCAAAATCAGTGAAAAACGAAGTTTATTATTTGGAAAATTATTTTCATGGTCTAAAATGGAGTACTGGATACATAAATTATGAAGATTTTGAAGACGAACTTAGAAAATTATTGATGCCTTTTAACGGTATTTTTGTAAAAGGCTATGAAAAGCAAAACACTTTAAAATTTTTAAACAAACCGGTAGTTAACATGGAGGGGATGAGTTGTCCAACATTTAAAGAATTAAAAAAAGATATGCAAGCAATCAAATGTCTACATCATCACATTGAAAATCCTTCGTGTGCTCTGGAACACGCTTTAATTTTATGTGAATGGTCAAAGAAAAATAGCAGAGATGAATGCGGTACAAATTCAACAATGTTTGAAGAACATCGCGACCACCAAGAATGTACATCGACTTGTATGTGCTTCTAATCAATTACCATGGCGTATACAGAGACCTTGTGCTATTATTGCAAACACCGACCCCTCCTATAAACCTGGTGAACATTGGGCCGCATTTTACATTGATGAATATGGACATGGAGAATACTTTGATTCTTTTGGAAGATCACCCCTAGGATATCATAAAAAGTTTTTAGAAAGAAATTGTTGTACTTGGACTTTTAATTGTAAAATTTTACAAGATTTTCATTCTATGTTTTGCGGCCAATATTGTCTTGTATATTTATATTTTAAACTTTGTAACACAAACATGACAAAATTTTTAGAAATATTTACTAATGATTTAATAAAAATGATGTATGCATTAGTTTATTGTATAATTTGTATTTTAAGAAAACAAATGTAATCGATATTTTATAATATTTATTGTACATAAATAAATAAAAGACAGTAAATTCAAATTCAAGTGTTTTATTCAAAGGCAAGTGTTTAATCATATACAAATAAGAATGATAAAGTTTGAAGTATTTAATAAAGTTAGACATATTCAACAATAAATAACAGTGAAAAGCAATACATAAAGATTCCTTATTTACAAAGAATAAATTTTTAACAAAACCAAGAAGACTTAAATAACACTAATAAGATATAAAGCTGAAACAACTAAAATGTAATAATAATAATAATAATATACCTAAATGTACTTAAATCAAAGCAGTTACTTACAATTAAAATATTTTGATTGAAAATTATTTTTTTTTTTTTAACAAAAACTTTATACAAATACCTAAAAATAATAAAAGTTAAAATTACAAAAATCATTGTAACCATAAAAAGTAAACATAAAATATATATATCAAGATTACGTATTTACATTAAAAAAAATTAAGTATTAAAAATTACAATATACTAACTAATAATAATTAAAAAAAAACAACAAACTAAATAAATAAATAAATGAAGAAAACAAACCACTACAACGTCATCACCGGTAACCGTATGGAAGTGTATCCATACTGTCTTCTAAACGACGTCTCTTTGTATAATTTACCCGAAACACTTTGCGTTCAGGTCGCGACAAAACATCAAATGTGGAATTCCTACAAATACGTCGATCCGTCTGAACATACGTGTCCTCTGCTTGATCCAAAACCATGCTTCTAAGGGTTTCAAAATTGACATTCTGCGAATTTTTAAAATTTAAGGTAATACCTTTAACTTTACAAATATATTCGTGTTGATTGGAATTAGTCGAAAACACCTTAAAAGCATAGTTCTTCGGACCTCCGCTGACAAATTCTACAATTTTACTACCAGGACCGTAGCATTCGATCTCGTCCGTCATATCGCCCAGAAAATCTCCTGTCACGGGGACCCATTCACCTGGCTTTTCAGTAAAAATTATAGAATCCGTATCGAAGTAAAGGACACGTCGGCCCAATTGTTTCAAGTATTTGTACAATTCCAAACGTGCATTAGCAGTTGTATACGCCGCCAAAGCAACATTTACAGTTTTCAACGGTACGATACCTTCGTCCGGCCTATCCCAATTCAAAATAATGGTGTCATCATCAACAGTGGTTAGCGAGTGAGCCTCTACCGAAGGATCAGTAAGCATCTTGAATAAATCATAAGGGTCCTGAATGATTGAGGATTGCATTAGATTTTCGCGCTGTGCAAATTTACCCCAAAATGAATTTAAACATAACTTTGCAATATAACGCATACCGGGGTTTACAGAAATATTCGACTTGTCTAATGCAATCCCCTCTCGTTCGAGATACTCAGATACATATCGCTCCTTTGCTTGATCATCCGTACACCAAGATGGCCACCCGCTAGACTCCTGTTTCAGTTTCAAAAATTGTTCACATATTTTGTGAATAAACCCCCGATCTAGAACTTCTATTGTACTGTGCAATTTCGTATTCCCAAACTTCTAAAATTTCTAACACTTTATACCCCTGTGACAACGCTTCTCGGAGCTCGTCTGCTACGTAAGTACCGGTAAACTTACGTTCATCGTCTGTATGGTTGCAGATACCGTTAAACATCGTTTCCCCGCAAACCCTGCATAAAATAAACATAAGCTTGCCGTGCATTCTACAAGGCAGAACGGGGTGGTATAGGCTTGTGGGCGGAAGGACGGTGCATTTAATGATGCCTTCAACTGCGTCTAAAGACAATTGCTGGCAGACATCATTACCTACATGGATTTTGGGATGACCTACGGGATATTTACCATATTTGTTGACAAATGGATAAAGGGAGCATACGTCAAGGTAACGGATAGACTCGTTTTCTTCTGCCTTGTAGTACAGTTTGACGGCATTTGTACGACCTCCGAAAAAGCTGTCACGAGGGTTCAAAGGGGTATTCCGAATTACGGCATGACTAGCTGTGAATTCTAATGCCTGAATATTAATTTTGAGAAATTGCCGAAACTTACACTCTTTCATTTCCACTAAGTTATAGCCGAAAGAACGGATGCGGGTCGCTGTAGCCTCAGTTTTTCGCGCCTTGCAAACATCGTATCCTGTTTATCGCCACTAAGTTCAGCTGTCTGATCTGGAAAACAGATCTCGCAGCCATGAAAATAGCACCCATGAAACTGATATACGGTGTTTGTAGCGTGACAAAACCGTCGACTAAGATACCCTCCTTCAGCTTAACTTCGCGGGCATTTCCAGCGTGCTCAATTTTGATATCTAAAGTATGTTCTAACCAAAGTAACCATTTGATTGCAATGGTAGATTGCTTGTCAGCCATTCTATAACCGTTAGGAGGAATAAGTCCAATAGAATTTTCGGTTAAGTAGTTGCGTCTAAACACTGAATTGCATGCCCCAGCGATTGTGCAAGACTCACGAAAAGGGTCAACTCCGTTAGAAGTGGTGAAACGGTTCCAAAATTCCAAGCAAGCTTTTCTCAAGATATTGACGTCGTCTATGCAGTATTTTACAATTTCATTTTGAAAATCAAAAACGTAATTATTATTTACTTGTTCATGGTACCATTTCACAAAATCATTTCTAACTGAAGTTGACATTTCGTCATAACCGTAATAATGCATGGGTGGTAAGGGTCCAACATAATTTTGATTTGCTAATGTATTGAAAAAATGGGGGAAATAACCTTTAGTGCCACGGAAGTTAAAAGTTTTTGGAAGTTTAGCTAATGGCATTGGCATATAATTGATTGAGTCGATAAATTTAATATTACCGTCACAATTAATTGACATTAATTTAGTACCGTTTGTGATTATCTTAGGGTTCCAAGCGTTTCTGTTTTTTAACAATTCTTTTAACACGAATGCCCTGTCGTACCCTTTCATATTATGTGCCAATGCCACTATACTACCTTTACTGTTTTTCTTTTCAAACTGGAAACATAATTTAAAAATGCGCTCACAGGATTTTCTGTAAAGATATGTTGTCTTTTACCACAAGCTATACAATCTTGGTTCATGTTATCAATATCAATACACGATTTACATACTTGTTGTGCTACACATAAGGTGGGCACGTGTAAAAACATATTTGTAGCGCCTGTTACAGGTGTGTCCTGTCGTGCTTCTAGATCAAAGAAAATAAAAATGAAATTTTGATTAAATGTTTTTTTGTTTAAAGCTTTTTTTGCCATAAAACATTGATGACGGATAGGTTTTTCGGAATTGCAATTATGGCAGTACTTGTACCCGCACTTATGTGGTTTAGACTTATTTACCCATACACTATTAAGGCATGACTTACACCTACTCAACGTCTTGCACAATTTTTCGCTATGATTTTTAAAACAATCGCCACCACGAAAATCTCTATTACACGAATTGCACAATATAAGTTCCAAATCTTTGTTACATGGGGGTGTTGAATGACAAGCCGGACAAATGTACTTACAGTTTTTGTGACCTGTTTTATTGTTTGAGCGGGTACGGCACATCTCACAGAAAAACGCTGTTGAAAACGCTGAACACAGATTAGTAATAACGTTGTAGTGGTTTTCTTCTAATATTAAATTTAGAACAATCCTGTCATGAACACGGGGCCCTTCAAAGTAAACAGATTTACCTAAAATTAAAATTTGATTATAATAATTCATTATACAGAAATTAAAAGTTATTATTTACCTAATCTATTGTTATAAACCACAATTGTATAATTTACAAGATGATCTTGAAATTGTCGAATGTGGTCGATGTTTCCCCATTGCTGAGGTCCACACCAGCAGCTTTGCATAGGTCTAATGCCTTGGTAGTCATTATTGGACTGCCTTCTTCTAATAAAGTAGCGACATTCATGTTTCGCGCTGCCCATGTCATCGCAACCACCAATGCACGAGCAAGACACAAAGTATCTGTATTCTGTATCACTAAGATTCCCTTCTTACGACGGCAAAATTCTTCATAACTGACCCCAGTCATTCGATCGCGTGTACCATATCCCGTAGGTAGAGAAACGCGGTCAAGATGCAGACGTAGGGCATCAGTAGAAAAGAAATTAGCGTTACTTTGTAAGATTTTTTCTAAAGTCGCCATAATAATTTTAGAATTAAGCTGATCCCTACGCCTAAAAGAAATACCGATAGGTCTTTCGGGGAAGTTATCGTTTCGTAAAACAACACCTACGCGATCCGAAGGAGATGCATCAACCAGTAGATGATTTAAAATTTCGTTAAATGCATTCTAAAACGTTAAAATGTAAATAAAATCAAAATAAAATTTGTAAACTTTACCTCTAGCCAGATTACAGGGTTGGATGCTGCAGGTACATCCTTAAATTTGAAAACCATAGTTTTAGCAAACGTTTTAAATTTCTTTATTTCTTTTTCCCCTTCGCATATAACATGAAGATGACGTAAGCTACTGTTTGACGTTAACCCTTTTCCAACAAACATCTGTAATAAAATAATTCGTAGAATTATAATTTCTTAAATATTTTCAATAGTAACTTACATCTGATTGAGTGACTCGAGATGTCGACGGTTGTGGGTTACTTAGAGAGTTGAGTAATATCCGCTTAGACAAAGCCTTAGCGTTCTGAAAAAAATACATTTAATAGTGATAATAGATACTTTATTTTGAAATGATCTTACCATGATCTCAGTTACTTTATCTGCTAATTGCAGAAGGAGTTCTTCATCTTCTTTACTAAGAGAATCGCCGTGAAGCACGATACGGTCACAAATATCATTATATACCTCCAGCAATTCATTGTCCGAAAACACATTACATGAAAATAGATTTAAAAGGGTAGTTACCGACATAATTAAAGATTTGTTTGTTCAGTATTTGAAAAGACAACTGAAGTAGGTCCCCCAAAATTTACTTTTATACTGTTTTTACTGTAAAAGAATGCTTGACATGCGCTTTCTTGTAATAATTACTTTTGCGTAAAGTTTCATTAATAATTTTTAGTTTTTTCCTAATCAAGATCGTTGGAAAATATTTATGCATCTATAACTTATTTTTTTTGTTTTAAGGAACTGATAAGAGTTAAATACATGAAAAAGGTTTACTGGTTTTTTATTTTCTAATAATCTAAACTGTTTACATATAATATTAAGTAAAATCTCTAAATTATAAGCAGCTTCTTGCTCAAAAGAATTTAGGAATGCTGTTTCTAAATGCCAAGTAATTTTAGTAAATCGATAACAATTAACGTGTAAATAATTATTTCTCTAGAAAAATTTCAAACGTTACAATAACTTTTAAATACATTTGCGGTACATCTATAAAATCTTGAGATCTGTGACATATAAATAATAGATCTTTGAGATATTTAACAATTAATTTTTGTTTTTAAATCTGAACGATAAAACGATTTTGTTAAACTGTAAAAATGTCTTAACTTAATGAGCAGGACATTACCAATAACTTTCTAGATAACTAATTACCATCAGTATAATTTCGTTCATTTCGATTAGATATAATTTGTTTTCTTTATAATAATCTTAAAAAATATTTACATGTTTTCTTTTTATTTATCATTTAAAAGATTTTTCTTAAAATGCTAGATATTATAATAGTTTGCAAATTGTTAAGATGTCTTTAGTTAGCAAAAGGAAGTTTTTGAACAACAGTACTTAATGGAATTTACTAATTACACGTCATTGGAAAAATTCATTTGTTGAAACCTGTATGAATCAACAGGTATGTATCATAAAACAGTAATTAATAGTAATTGCAAAAATTTATTTTCATCAATGACATTTTTATTTTATTGTAACAATCACTTTTACTTTAGTTTCAGTCGCGTACTGCGGACGTTTTAAATTAAAGTGTTCTTGTGTATTACAATGGTAAGTGGTTTTTTAAATTTGTTTATTTTATTTTTTCGGAACTATACGCTTAAACGCATGCAATTTTATATCTTACAAGAGATTATTTCAAATTAATAAGTTGTTTTCATAGTGTAATTTTTTTTACTTTTTCATTAAAGTATTTACCGTAGTAAAATGTAAAAATACATTTTCTCATTTTAGTGACTATTAAGTTTGTTAACTATTTTTTTTTCTCCCTCGTTTAGATAAAAACCGTTGATAAGTTCAAGTAACATTAATCTTTCTTAAATTTATTTTATTTTTCTAACAAGTTTATACGCAGCAGTTTTTGTGCTTTTTCTTATAATCTACATTATCTTTTTATACATTTTTAATAAGCGATTCTTTACACAGTACTGCGAGTGAGAGAGAAAGAGTATGAAGCACCGGCCACTAGAGAAGTTCCGATCAACTCAACACGAAGGATGCTGTCATATAAGATGCCGTGTGTACAGTTTTTTTTACTTTTCTATTCAAGTATTTACTGGATTAAAATGTAAAAATACATTTTCTAATTTTACTGATTTTTAAGTTTGTTAGCTTTTTTTTTCATTTTTTTAAATTTATTTCTTATGTTATTGTTTAAACTAACACCTCGTTTAAAAGACTCATTTGATACGTTCAAGTAACATTAATTTTTCTTATGAAATTTGTAGTCATTTTCCTAAATTTATTTATTTATTTTTAACTAATTTACATGCAGAAGTTTTTGTGCTACTTATCTTATAATCAACATTTAAATTTTTTTTAATAAGAGATTCTTTACAGCGTACCGAGGGTAAGAGAAAAAGAATATAAAAGTACCGACAACTAGAGAAGTCCCGATCAACGCTAGCACGACGGATGCTGTAGAAATGATATAATTATATGCCGTGTGTACAGTTGCCGTAAATGATCAAGCTCCAAATATACTCAAATGACATAGATGCTGTAGAAAAATGATATAATTATCAATTATGTTAATAAAATTTAAAAACAAATTACAATAAATTTTAATATATCTTGTTGTTTAATAATTTAAAAACCAGAGAGAAAAAAATGTGTGAGAGAGAAAAAAATGTGTGAGAGAGAAAAAATGTGTGAGAGAGAAAAAATGTGTGAGAGAGAAAAAAATGTGTGAGAGAGAAAAAAAGGTGGGAGAGAGAAAAAATGTGTGAGAGAGAAAAAAATGTGTGAGAGAGAGAAAAAAATGTGTGAGAGAGAGAAAAAAATGTGTGAGAGAGAAAAAAATGTGTGAGAGAGAAAAAAATTCATTGTGAGAGAGAGAAAAACACTTTCACAAAAAAACCAGAAAAATACTTTCACAAAAAAACCCTTCACGTACGTCTGCGACGAGGTCAGTAATGACGTCAGTGAAAGTGAAAGTTCAAGGTTGCGTCGTCCATATTCTACTCAAGAGATTTATTTTTAATTTTTATAAGCATTTTGCAGATATATTAGATTTATTTCACTCATCGGTAGGATATCATACCAATTACACTTCATTATTGTATCACTCAAATAATTTCCACAAAATGGTCTTATCAGAATTTTTTTGCGAGATTTATTATTGCTATCTACAGCACTATGGTTACGTTTGAAATCCATTTTCGAAAATAACTCGATGGGTTAAATAATTTAAGTGGTGGACCATTTAATTTCAAAAACATCAGATTTGATACACGTTTGATTGACAACGAATTTCCTAAACTCGTGAGGATGAGATTCATGGGACTGAATGCACGTTCACATTCTGCACTTGATATTGGCACACACTTAATGCACATCAGTAAGCTATTTAATTCTGGGGGTATCTCCTTCCTCTTCGCTTGCTTGCACTGACGGAAGCTCTTTATAATGGACTTGGTATCAAGTTGATAGCGCTGACAAAATTGGCCAACTGCTTGCTCACCATAGAGTATGTCGATTTCTTGAGGCCAGTTAATCGGAAACAGCATTTTAATTTGACCCACAAGCTCATTGTAACTCGCCACGTCAGAGCTTGAATCTGCACCACCAGTAGCAGTATGAGATGATCTGGTTGTCAGAAGGCGCTTTCTGAGATTGTTCTCATGGCTGCGATAAAACTGGCCGCGTGGGATTAAGGTTATAGCCTCATTTCTTCCCGATGTGTGCAATTGAATACCTTTAAACTCAAGTTCATCTCCAGCTTTGATCGCAATAGTTTCAATTTTTCCAGGCACTTCTGCTCTGCGTGCAAATACAAATGTCTGGATACGGATTATTTGATAAGCTTCAATGATAGAATTGTCTCTTTTCTGAAGATCCAATAACAAGTCACTCAGTTCAGTTAAAGCATCATACATTATGCCCAAGTTCTTCAAGAATTCCACAGATGAAAGCAAAGTTACACAGCCGCTGTATGTCGTTCTATCACCAACATCACGCTTTTTGTCGGTCTGTGCTTTCTAAAATAGTACGCACTTATTTTTCTCAAACTAACTTGAAATTGTTAAATTTTAAAGAAAGATATTTATCAAAATTAAATGTTTTAAACTAGCCATGCAATGAGCATAAAGAGCAGCATAATAACTCTCCCACACAGCACGAACAGTTCTGGAACTGGATGCTACCCATCTGGTGTCTAAAATTCTCCCGATCTTCAATAGTTCGACATTCACTTCAGTTGCACATTTTTGTAATTCACGTTGATTCTTGGGACTGCTGATGTACAACCTGTGAAGTTTTTCGATAAATATCTTGAAATGATTTATTTGGCTAATATCCTTTATTGTGTCGCCAACACAAGGCTCTAATCTATGAAGTGAACAGTGCCATATGATAATGCCCGGATATTTTTGTTTTATCAGTTCTGCAACTCCAGATTTTCTACTTAGCATTACTGATGCTCCATCACATGTTAGAGCAATACGGTTTAGTTTCAGGTATATGTATATTAAAGTTTGCTTATCCAAAGCGTTTAAAACTGTATCACAAGTAGACTTTGCCGATAAATTGGTAAGTTCGATTAATAGCAGAAATACATTGACTGGTAGTTCAGAGCTTTTGACTATCACACGAATGTAAATTGCAATAGATGTCTTGCTGCTCAGAGATGTTAATTCATCTAGAATAAGACCAAATTTTGATTGATTTTGAACCAAGTTGAGCACCATTTTATTACTGAATTCGGATGACAAAAAGTCTGCTATTTTTGCCCTAGTAACGTTAGAATGCAAGATTCTGCCCATATGACATACATTTTGAATTTGTACATCAATGTCTGATGGAAGATCTGTGAATGGCCGACATTTAATGGCCAAGTTGTAGACAGTACAGAAGATCTGACTTTTAAGAACCCTTTTGCATATCTGCAGCAATTTCATTAAGTGCAAATTCCTTTGCTTCTATCTTCTTGATCAACTCGACTATTTTCTGATGGGCTCTGAAATGCTCACGCTCGTTCAGTTTTTTACGAAGCTATGCTTGTTGATTTATTTTGGTCAAACCATTTTCTCTTAATTTAATATCGACCCATTGTGAGGCTGGCTGCACGTGAGCAATCTTAAGTGCAGACTCATGCTGGTTGAAACCAGCTTGACGACAATTTGTGCATCCAAGTTTGCGGTCCTCAATGATAAGCAAGTCATATTTTTTTCGAAATTCTTCAGCCTGAATAGTTGTCCAGCAAGTGGGAAGCAGAATATTTATTGAGCAGCCACTATATTCTGAATTTACTTCAGCTGGTGGTGCACCAGATGCTTGATCGAAATGGATTTTAGTCTGTGAATTTACAAAAATTTTATAAATTACTACTGAAATTATCTTTTGCCTGTAAAATTTTGTAAGGAAAAAATAAACGTAATGTTACTGTTTTCATTTAATAATTTTGTGTTTTAGGTATTATAATATCGCATTCGGTTTCATCTTCATCTGTGTTGATATCATATTGAAAATTGTTTTCAACGATTTCATTGCTTGAATTGTTTTTGTATTTATTTACCTGTAAATTTAGAAAAATGAATTGGTCTTTTATGATGCAAATAATTTTTCAAATACGACGAAGTTAAATTATCTTTTTGCCAACAGTACAACGATTTAAGCTGGTTAGGGATAAGGAATTTGTTTTTATTACAACTTACATTTTTTTCATTGATGTCATTAAGTTTGAATGGGGTAGGCTCAGGCTGCATTAAATTCTCAGGTACTTCAAGTGATGCATTGTCAATATTATGATTAGTTCGGTCAAAGAATGCACGAAAATCAAAATATTCAAATCTGTTCCTTATTTCAGATGAACTTTAAAGTGAGTCGGACACAGGTGATTTATTAATGTTAGTGCGTGACTCTGGCGCTAGTGGCTCTTCTGCTAATAATAAATGATCACTATGATCAGTAGCATTGCCATTTGAACCAACTTCTAATTCATCAGTGCGTTTTGATTTTTTTGCATCAGTGCTTGAAAACAGGTCCTTTAAACTTTTGCGGTTTTTTTCCGCATTTGATAATTTCTTCGATGCTTCACGTTTCACTCGATCTGCTTTTGGCATTGTGTACCTACTTTATTTATTTTTTTTGCATAAGAACAAGCAACGATATAGCTTTAACTTTAAGTAAACACAGTCACTAGACACTAGACACACTAAGCCATATCAAACAACACGGTATTCAAATTAATCAAACAACAACAAAAAACAATACCTAATATACGGAAATACAATTCTTAATAGGAATAAAATTATTTGTTTAGTTATTTATCACATTCCTTCTTTGTATGTCGCGTAGTGAGCGTACTAAAAACAAATTCTATTTAAAACAGCTCATATTAATTTATATTTTTTAAATGATCGTAAATCGATCCCAGGTGTTCTAAGATAGGCGGTCTCTCAATAACTTTATATTTCAAAAAGAATCGCTAGCAAATACATGGTCTTAAAACTTAAAACCACTATTCTAAACAATTGATTGACTGACAAAGCACGTTTTTCTTCGTAGTCTTCACATATTTGATTAAAGTTTTGATTAAAAATGTCGTCTAGTATGGATGTAGCCGTAGCTATAACATTTTGAATTAGTTCATCTCTAGTGTGTCGTTTATTGGAATACACTAACCGTTTCATGTGTCCCCAAAGGTAATAGTTAGGAGGAGTTAGGTCTGGTGACCACAGAGGCCAAATAATTGGACTTCTTCTTTCAATCCACCTAACTTAAAGTGCCTATAACTTTATGTCATTGTAGACTTTATGAGGATTCCAAAAATGTATTAAACAGACTGCACGCTATTGCGAAACGGAGTGGAATAGAACGGAAAGGAATGGAAATTTTGAATCTCTGTACATTATCGCGGAATTCCACGGAAAACATTTTTGTATATGAAGAAATTGAGAGAAAAAACAATAAAAAACATAAATGGATTTATGAAATTAACCTAAAAAAACAAGAATTTGGGAAATTTCATCATCGATTCTCAGATCTTTTAGAAGAAGAGCAAAACATTTTTAAGTACTTCCGAATGTCTACTGAAAAATTTCACGATTTCTTGAAAAATCTGAACATTCAGAAAGATGATACGACATTTCGAAAAGCTATAGGTGAAGAAGAAAAATTGGCATTGACTTTGAAGTAAGCATATTTTTTCATTAATTTTATTTTACAAATTTGTATAAATATTATCGCTATTAGCAGCATTTGAGTTTTTTTTTATTGCCTTTGGTTCGAATTCATAAAGCAACATAGAAATTTTATACTTTAATACAACTTGTAGTATAGGAGGCAAAGATCGTGTTGTTTCTTCGATGGATTCAAAAAATTTTGTTAAATGATCCGTCCGTTTACGTTTTTTGTGTTTTCTAAGAACTTTTGCAATATTTTCGCTACTTTTAATTCTGGTTTTGGTAGGCGCTTTAGTTTAGAGACGGTTGATGTGCTTGATTTCTGAGTTTTGAGCGAGGTGATAAAGTAGGCGTGTCATCAAATGTATTTTCGCGACATAAGTTTCACCACCTTTATCTTCACTATTTGCATTTTCTTCATTAATTGCATCAATCAACAGTCAGTACATCTATGTTTGATTTTTGAAGTCTTTTCTTTAGATTTGACAAAATAAAATTCATTTCATCTTCACATTTCCATTTCTTTTGGAATTAAATCTACAGAATCGCTTTTTAACTTTTACTTTTCTGTAGCAATCTTTTAAAATTTTCCACTTTTTCTTGCACTATTGAACTAAAAAAAATTATTATTTTTCTAGATATTTGGGACATGGTGATTCATTTGTTAGTTTGGCGTTTAGTTACCGATTAGGGGACTAAACAGTTCGAAGCATTGTTCATAAAGTTTGTGCTGAAATTTAGTAGAAGAATGCGATGGTCAAGTCTTCAAACTTTTGGTTAAAGGAAACCAATTAATATCTTCAACATGCCGAATAATAACCGGAAACACCATTTTCGATAAAACTGTACCAAAATTTCAAATCAACGTAGAACCTTTTACTGAAGAATTACAATACAATACAATTTCAAGAATCCAAATGAATTAAGAAGAGATATTGAGAAAATAAAAAATATTCCAATTCATCTAAATCCTGTCATTCATGCAACTCATTACACAGTATCTATCATTACAGTAATAATATTGCTTACATTTATTATCATTATTATTAAGTTTAGAGTACGCATATTTAAACTTTTGTGTAAAGTTAGGCAAATCATTAGAATTAAGAGTGTAAACAAAAATTCCGAAGATCAAGAAATGTCCTTTCTTTCAAAAACTAGAATGTACTCACAACTGAATGTGTCTGTGAAGTTAGCACGACATTCTATCAATACAAAAAAAATAATAAGTTCCAATATCACTTTTCATGGTTCTATAGTTCCCGATTAAAGTTTAGAAAATTTCCGCATTTCTTACCTTAAAAAACGAAATTTGTAAAAATGTCGTGATAACTTCGAAAATCTAGCACGACACCCTCCTCTCTAAAGAACTAAAACGCGTTGAATATTACTATTTTTGACAAGAGTTCTGAATAGTTCTGGTCAAGTTAGGTATACATGTGTACTTTTAGATCACTATTTTAACAATTAACAATTTTGAATAAATTTATAATATTCACGCTCAACACGACATTCTGTAATTTTTTTTTTAAATTAATAAGAGTTCTAATAGCACTTTTCATAGTTTTACAGTTCCTGATAAAAATTAAAAAAATTTCCGCATTTCTTACCTTCAAAAAACGAAATTGTAAAAATGTCGTGCTAACTTCGAAAAATATAACACGACACCCTCATCTCTAAAGTACTAAAACGCATTGATAATTACTATTTTTGACAAGAGTTCTGAATAGTTCTGATCAATTTAAGTATAGATGTGTACCTTCAAAAAACGAAATTGTAAAAATGTCGTGCTAACTTCGAAAATCTAGCACGACAACCTCCTTTCTAAAGTACTAAAACGCGTTGAAAATTACTATTTTTGACAAGAGTTCTGAATAGTTCCGGTCAAGTTAAGTATAGATACAGTGTGTATTTTAAAGATTGTCCGGTGTTTGAATTTGCCGCTTGTTTATTCGTCAACGAACCAACATTGGTCGCGTTCAGCAGACACAACAGTTGTGGAACAGTTGAGTAAAATTCTGATGAAACGACATGCTACCAACCGCTACATCGTAATCTCATCGAATGACGTCGCGGAGCGGCCGCCATTTAAAGTAGCGTTATATTCATATGCTGCGAATCGAGCGGAGCGAACACGTATTTATGCTTGTGCAAGTGGGAAATTTGAAAATATGGATCAACAACAAGAAGAAAAATTTATATATGTTATAAACACCGACGATGGTACGTATATATTTTCCTTTTGCGTGTAGATATATATTTTTGTAATATTTAAAAAGTTATAATCTAAAAAACAATTTGTAACATTTTTAAATTGCTATCAAATATTTTTTTTTGTTTTATTACTTACTGTATTCGCAGTTTTCTGATTTTTTCTCTCCCATATATTATTTGAATTTTTACAAATGTACGAGACCTACAGTTTCATGCGAATCCGAACCGCGAAATGAGAAACATGCTTTGGCATGAGTATACCTTGCAAGTTTGCCAGAATCTACCAGGATGTTATAAATTGCTATCAACGTGTGAAAGAACAAATGTTATAAGCTTTGTGTGTTTATAGGAAGTATTTTTCAATACCCGGATGCTGACGCTAGACAAGTGGTTCAGGTTCAGTCTCATCTAGTTGAGCAGCAAGAAAATGATTCATCAGGTAAAAATTAATTGATATATAAAACATTTACAGATCTATAAAAATGGTATAAATTTTTGTTTCATGATACTTTTGATTAATTGTGGAAACAAGTATGGATAAGTATAAGTATATAAATTTTGTTCGAGTGCTTTCAAAATAGTAGCGTTAAAATAAGACCTAATAGCACGGTATTTTATTAACACAAATAGTAAATAATTGCTGCTTATTGCACTGATGTCAGTTTGTTATGTGGTGCATGTGATTTGTAAAGTATGGGTGTAAGCATATAAGGTGCTATTTGCTTCATAATTTTTGTATTAAGCTGTGTTTGTCAGAATTTTTTTATGGTGAACTAATAGTTTTAGAAAGTAATGTCTTTTTTTAATTGTAGGGCAAGAGTTCTCTTGGACAAGAAATTCAACTCTCTTGCTTATAGCAAATTATGAAAAATTGGCGACCAACTTTCGAAACCCAAAAACTAAGAAAAAGGATTTATGGGTTCAAACTAAATTGAATTTTGCAGAATATGGGCACATTGTCACTGAGGAAATTCTCGACAGAAAGTGTCGAAATTTAAAAAAAACTTTCACTTCTATAAAAGATAACATCAAAAGGACTGGCCGGGGACAAATTTCTTGGGAACATTTTTATGCTTTTGATGCAATTTATAAAGAAGATAGGACTATAAATGTCCCTAAAACTATCTCATCGGTGTTGCAGGCACGACGATCTGCGACTCCAGAACCAGTGGCAGTAGCATCAGCAGGTACGAGTCAAACACCTATTACTGCACCTATCGAAGTGTCACCTAGGACGTCAAGATCACTTCAAAACAGCGTTTCGTGCAGAAATAAAGCAGTATGAATGAGAGGGCTATATCAATGGAGCAAAAAACAGTCCGAAATAGAAGAAAAGCGAGTTGACGAAATACGACAACTACGTCTAGCAATTGAGAAAAATAACCAAATACAAATAGAACGTAATAATATATTAAAGGAATTTTTGTTAAAGAAAAATAATTAATAAATTTATCTTCTTAATAATGCTACAATATTTCTTCTTTTTTCTATTCCCCTGTTTCTGTTTTCATTAAGACGTTCATCTGCCGCCTCATTTTCATCTAATTCTTCTTCTTGCTGTTCTATTTCATTATCGTCGTCATCGTTTTCGTTATTAAAGATGATAAAATTATGTAAAACACACGCTGCTGCAATTATCTCGGTTCCCACATCTGCATCTAAGATATCTAAATGTTTTAATCTTAGGAACTTCCCTTTTAATCGTCTAAATGCTCTTTCAATTACTGACCTGATTGAACTGAGCCTATAATTATAATTAACCTCATCTTGGGTTAAATATCCATTGTTTCTGAATGGTGTTAATAAATTATTCATTAATGGATAGGCCGAATCTCTAATGATATACTGGTCTTGGGGAATTATAGGATGTTCTTCATTGGTGACTTGTGCATAGATTGGACTGTTGCGCCAAACTCTAGCGTCATGAACTCTATCCGGCATACCGATAAAAACGTCCATGAACACCATACGGTGATCACATATCCCTAAACCAAAATAATGGTGTTAAATACCATACACTTATTTTTTTGTACATTTACCTTGCAAAATAATGGAATGTGTTTGTTTTCTGTTATAATAATCATTTGCATTTTGAAATAGTTGTTTAATGAGAATATGGCAGCCGTCTATAGCACCTTTTACACCTGGAAAATTGGACCGTTCATGAAACACCTACAATTATTTATATTGTTAATAACAGTGTATCACTATTTCATTCAATTATCCTTGATGCTTCTACATAATTTTGCGGCCATACTATATACTGCCCAAGTAGATTGTTGAGAATTGTTACTATTTCTTTAAAGACGTGATATTCTGTACTTCTATCCAACCCAAATCTATCACTTACTGATAAAAAAGATTCAGGTTTACCCAAAACCCACAATGTAAATAACATTTTTTTTTCCAAGGGAACAATACTTCTTACAGGCAACAATCCAGCATTTTGAACGGTCTGAAGTAGCTGCTGCAATTTTTGAAACTACTTTTACAATAATTGTCACACTCTTTACAATACTACTTACTTCAAACGTAGCTCTTAACATACGGAAATGTTCTTTAAATAAGTCTCCCATATAAAGTGGGATAGTTTCGTCATAATTTTCATTTCGTGGAATAATAGGTCTCCCATTATCAACCAAAACTACAGATTGTGCCAAGTTTTCAACAACTTGCTCTATTAAGGGGATATTCAATTCATCTCCATCAAGAAATTGCACAAGTTCAATAACATTCATTTCTAAATGTACTTATTAAATTTAACTGAATATAAATCACAAATAATTACAATTCGCTAAAAAGATCGGTTGCGTTTTTTTGACATTTGATAGCAGTTGGTAGCGCAACTAAGAGCGCAACCGTAACTTCCGTTTCAGCAGACCACATAACACTACCAATTTTTTCGAAGTAGCGCTAAGGTAGCGGTAGCAGCTTTTTCTGCTGAATGCGACCATTGTTTAATTATAGTTACTAGAATGACGACGCGGAAAATTCAAACACCGGACAATCATTAAAATACGCACTTTATATAATTTTAGATCACTATTTTGATTGATTGACAATTAACTATTTTGAATAAATTTCTAATATTCAGGCACAGCACGACATTTTGTGAAAATGTGTCGTGTTGATGATTTTCCTTAGTTTTAATAGAAATTTTACACAGTTCTATAAGAGTTCTATGCATTAGAAACATTTTAAAGTAAAGTTTCTACTGATTACTATTTTTTAAACAATTTTGAAAAATTACGTCTGTTACGACATTTTGTGAAAATGTGCCGTGCTGATGATTTTTTTACAGAATGTCGTGTTGAGCGTGAATATTATAAGTTTATTCAAAATTGTTAATTGTTAAAATAGTGATCTAAAAGTACACATGTATACTTAACTTAACCAGAACTATTCAGAACTTTTGTCAAAAATAGTAATATTCAATGCGTTTCATCACTTTAGAGAGGAGGGTGTCGTGTTATATTTTTCGAAGTTAGCACGACATTTTTACAATTTCGTTTTTTGAAGGTAAGAAATGCAGAATTTTTTTAAACTTTAATCAGAAACTGTAGAACTATGAAAAGTGCGATTACAAAGAACTCGTATTAATTAAAAAAAAATTTTTTTTACAAAATGTGCTGAACGTAAACATTAGAAATTTATTAAAAATTGTTAATTTCTAAAATAGTGATCTAAAATTACACATGTATACTTAAATTGATCAGAACTATTCAGAACTCTTGTCAAAAATAGTAATATTCAACGCGTTTTAGTTCTTTAGAGAAGAGAGTGTCGTGCTAGATTTTCGAAGTTATCACGCCATTTTTACAAATTTTGTTTTTTAAGGTAAGAAATGCGGAAATTGTTTAAATTTCAATCAGGAACTGTAGAACTATGAAAAGTGCGATTACAAAGAACTCGTATTAATTTAAAAAAAATTTTTTTACAAAATGTGCTGAACGTAAACATTAGAAATTTATTAAAAATTGTTAATTTTTAAAATAGTGATCTAAAATTACACATGTATACTTAAATTGATCAGAACTATTCAGAACTCTTGTCAAAAATAGTAATATTCAATGCGTTTTAGTACTTTAGAGAGGAGGGTGTCGTGTTATATTTTTCGAAGTTAGCACGACATTTTTACAATTTCGTTTTTTGAAGGTAGGAAATGCGGAAATTTCTTTAATTTTTATCAGGAACTGTAGAACTATAAAAAGTGCTATTAAAATTCTTATTAATTTAAAAAAAAATTTTTTTTACAAAATGTGCTGAGCGTGAATATTAGAATTTTATTAAAACTTGTTAGTTGTTGAAATAGTGATCTAAAATTACACATGTATACTTAACTTGACCAGAACTATTCAGAACTCTTCGAGGGCCGAGAATCATAAGGTTCCAAGCGACATTTACAGAAAGTGTCAGGAAACTAATTTTAAAGTTTGATCTTGGATAAAACTGTTCATTTAAAGTTAATAATAACTAATTGTGGTGGGTGTTTTACATCTGTAATTAACAATTTGTTAAAAAATATGCTCTAACTAAATCACAAATGCCAATTTTATTTATTTTTTTGATACATTGCAACTGTACTTAGAACCTTGTGGCACTGTAAGCTATGTAGTTGAAACCTTATGGCACTTTAAGACACAGTTAATTCAAACGAATATGATTTAAATTTTATTAGATGTTTTTAGCATAATGTTTTATGAAAATAAAACAGCATCATTGTCTTAAGAACTTGTATTTTACTATAAGAAATCATAGAGAAATAAAAGTACAGTAATATATTCAAACATTATCAATTCATGACTTAAATTCAAAATAAAACTTTATTATAAAATACCAAAAGGACACAAAAAAAATTACTTATTTTTAAATTCAGAAATTAAACATCTCATATACTGTTGATCTTCAAGTGGCATCCATTTGTAAGCAAACTCAATGTGCTTGATTTTGTTTGCGGTGACTGATTTAGTTTTTATATTTTCAGCCGGGGCAATTACAAAATTTGCAATGGATGAATTATCTTTATTAACAATACTTTGTTTGCCTGTTCTGGTAAGTTTAGGAGGGTTAACATTGACTGTAATGAATTTAGTACTATGATCAATTATCTTATACTGCAATTTAAAGCTGACATATTTTTGTGTATGGTATTTTATCGTATTTAAACACTGAAGCAGTTTTTTGTAGTTTTTTAAAGTAGGCTGCTTTCATGTTGATTACACAAAAAGACTTTCTTCTGTCAACCTTCAACAAAAGTCTCATAAAAGATAAGGGCGACCAAATGTCAGTAACTTTCATTGCCTTTTCTATGCGAGAATGGATGTTGTCGACAACTTGTATACAAGAATGTCCAGGTATGGAATACTTCATGGTAATCATGCGGATATTCGGATGTCTGGTTAGAAAGTCAGTGACCGCGACTGAAACCAGAGAGTTTCTGTTCTGCGGAACGCAGCTATCACTCCAAGTTATCATTTCATTAATTTCTGGATGGTTGGAAACAACTTTCTCCAAAATTTGAACTAGCGCACTGGATAAGTCATTACCTGATCTTCCACACATTGTTTCAGGCCATATTGCACAATAAACTTCCTTACTGATGGAACAGTGAGCCGTTATATTGTAAACGTTCAACTTTTGTTTATAAAAAAGAACTGATACATCAGATTTGGGCAAATTGATCACATTTTCCAAGTCGAAGCAAATAACAGCACAATTGGAAGTTTGTGTTTTAGTGTCATTTTCGCGCTCTTGGCGCATTATTACTTTTTTAGAAACGTGGGACTGATATGCAGTTTCCATTTCTTCATTTAATTTTTTCTCTTTCTTAGCCACTCTATATTCTTCACAGACGTCACACCTATCGGTTTTTGGCTGAAGAAACTCCAGATTAAACTGAAAATTAAAAATATCCCTATACATAGACAACTTTTGCGGTATTATTTGCTTTTCATTGCACATTTCCGCATAGAGTTCATACATCTTTTGAATGTTTAGTGATGGTTCAAGGTACTTCTTGTTGGAATCTTTTCTGCAATAATGGGCATCAACGGAAGGAAATGACTCTATGTGCTGTCTAATTATATCTTTGTCTTTTTTTGAGATACGATCTTTTGTGCTACGACCTCTTTTGTCTGATTGGGGGGTTCCTGAATCACTTTTTTTCGTGTGTACATTATAAATGGGTTTCTGGCTGATACAGAAAGTATTTAAAAAAAATGGCTTGCACACACGCAATTTCTCATTTTCTTTTTCCAAATAATAAACAAATGAAAATGACTTGTAATTAGTTGCTTCACTCCGTTTTCTTTTAATTAAAACAACTTTCTTGGTCATGTTCAGTAAAAATCCATACTTTCCATTTTGATCTAGTGAGTAATAGCAACTTTTGATTTCCGATCTTATTTCGTCGTTAAATTTTTCTTTGCAATGAAAACGACAAGCCATACTGCAATCTTTGCTTGTATCAATTACCTTCGCTGGAATGATCCTTCCTTTCGCACTTAGATACTCTTTTCCTTTTTGATAATTTTCTGTTCTTATATTTTTCTTCCATGCTTGCGGATTTCTTTTTCGTTTCCGAGTTCTATAAATTTTTTTCATGGGTGTTTTGTCAGATGAACCTGAATCGGAGTTTGATGTCGCACTGTAGTCGACTATACGAAAGACCTTATCTACCCTGTGACAATATTTTTAATCAATATTAATTCAAAACAAACGGTAAATATATTCTGTTGTAAAGCGATCTTCATGCTATATTTTTAAAATAAAAACATACCTTTTTTGGGTTAGGTCATTTGCATCATGTTCAGTTAAAGATAGAACTTTGGACGACTCGCCAATTTCCGGATATAACCTGTAATAAATTAAAAAAAAACATTTGTTTTTATTTATTAGGGATCAATCGACAGAAATACAATAACTTGTCCATGTAATTTTTACATTATTAACAAATCAAAATATTTACCTTTTTTTCACTGTTGAGGTTTTACTTTCAAACGATTGTCGTTTTTGATTTTTCTTGGTAGTTTTACTGGCTTCAATATCGGAACTGTCTGATTCTGATGCATGAAAATATAATGCAGTACGTCTGCAAAAATGAGGTTAGTTATTCATTTCATAAAAAATAAAACATGATTAGCCGTATTCATAGTCGATTTAGACTAGGTTTAAATTTTGTTTTTTAATGCAAAATTAATACAGCGACTAATTTTAAACTTGGTTTAATTCGACTATGAATACGCCTTTATATTTTTACCCTTTAATTCTTTAGTAGATGCTAAGTTACCTTTTGTTCTTATCAATATGTTCTGGAACATATTCTGAGCCGGAGCTGCAAGAATCTTCCCAAGATTCCTTTTCGGAAGCAGAGGACATCGCAGATAAATCAGCACTGTAACTGTCAAATTGCACTTGGAACCTTATGGTTCCAACAATGAAGCGTCACGTGTACTTGAAACTATATTTCTCGGTAGATTTTGCCGCCATCTATCTACATATTCCAGAAATTTGTAGAGCAAAAAATGAAGAATGTTTCATAGAAAAGGTTTCTGTACAAAAACGCATTTTGTACAAAATGTCGCTTGGAACCCTATGGTTCTCAGCCCTCGTCTTGTCAAAAATAGTAATATTCAACGCGTTTTAGTACTTTAGAGATAAAAATGTCGTGCTAGATTTGCGAAGTTAGCACGACATTTTTACAATTTTGTTTTTTTAGGTAAGAAATGCTGAACTTTTTTTAATTTTTATCAGAAACTGTAGACTTATGAAAAGTGCTATTGGAACTCTTATTATTTTTTTTGTATTTATAGAATGTCGTGCTAACTTCACAGACACCAATGAGGACATTCAGACTTAAGGAGGAATTATGATCATCGAAACCTACCAAGAATAGTTTCATAGTTAATAAGTGATTTATACTTTATATATATGTCACAAACAAGTCCTTTCTAATATTCCCTAATTATAAATAAAAGTATTACAATTAGTATAAATAGATATAAGAATTAGTGGATCGATAACATTAGAACACTTATAGTTAAGCTAGTGGTTGTATTGTTCAATAAATATTTTTATTAAGATTTAAACCTGTGAATTATAATTATATTAACCCTAAATTTGAAATTCAAATGTTGATTTTAATTTCTTTAAACATTTCGATACAAGAAGACATCTTAATTCAGTTATAAATTTTCTGGTATTAAAGAGTAGTTGGATTGGGTAATGTAATATATTACAATTCTCTTCACGTGCCGTGCACCTCCTTTAACATTGTTTAAGACACACACGCTTACTTTAAATCCAATTCAGTTTCTCTACTTTTTAAAATATAACTGACAGGGCAAAGTAAAATAAAAATTAAATTACGGAATAAGCAATACAATTCATTGTCTACTTAAAATTCTCAATGTGGTTTGTTAAATTGCTTTAGTGATCCGTATACTTTCTTTGCTAACATTACAATGGTTATTTTACTTGTTCAATCGTCCGTTTTCAAATGGTACTTCCTTCTTAAATCTAAACTCTGACGAACGCTAAGTTGCTTTTGTTACATAAAATTCGTCGAGGGTAAAACTCGTTTAAAGAGAATAATAAGCTTGGTTTACATTTGAAGAGGTAAACTTTTCAATTTGCAATGTTTATACAGTTTTGCTTAAACAAACCGTATAAACAGAAGAATCCTACAGCCATAACCGTAAGTAGTTTTTTTAACTAAAAATTATTGCAAAATTGAAAAAAAAAATTAAAAACTTTTGTTTGCGTATTACCATTTAAACAGAAATGACTTTTTTAAATATAAAAAAAGGTAATCCCAAGAGATTTATTTTTTCTCATTATCACTACACATTATTCGCGATAATTCGTTTACGTGGTACCAGATTGGACATTTGTTAATAAGTTGTTTTAAATTAAATTGTAATGTAAGTAAAAAGAAAAATCTACAGTTAGATTATTGCAAGGTTCAAATAATAATTTTAATGTCTTATTAATTTAGTGTTTCTGTACAAAAAAAAATTCTAACAAAACTGTAGATGTAATTTTTCTTTTTCGCGTTTGCTGTCGCAGTTTCTGGTTAGGGGATGAGTAGTAGTTATAATTTATGCAAAAGGCGGTTTCGACCGATGTGGTGCGGTACAACAGCTGCGGACTGCAGTGCTATCCAGAGATATTACCCCAAAATGCTGTATTTCAACGTATGTTATGCAGTATGTTGTTTAAGGTTATACAAGCATAGAATACAACGACACGTGCCAATAATACATTGTTCTTGATTGATTACATTTTCAATCATGATATCTATTTTAACGAAAGTGCGCACCTTTAAACAAAAACGTTATTTAAAATTATATGCTTCAATTTAATTAGAATAATTTAATGAGAGCGTTGCACTGAACAAATAAATTACGTTGTTATATAATTATTTCGTCAAAATTTATTGATGTAGTTATTACAAAAACGAAAATGTTTAATATTAATAATTTCACGTTGTTTCCTGTCAACAACTCTTAATAAAGTAAACTTTCCAGTTTGTTGTTCTATTTTTAAATTTAAATTTATATAATTTTTTTTTAATTATAACGTTTGTTTTTTAAGTAAACGGTGTCAACAGCACAAATTGAAAACAATCACAAAATAAATCGCTCTTATACGTTTACAGTTTTTTTTTCTATTAAACAAAGAAAAGAAACAAATCAAATTTTAAAAATAGTTTTATTTATAAACAGTTTTTGTTTTTCAATCAAATAACTAGAAATTACTTTAAAAATATGAATTAAACAATATTTGCAAAAAAATCGTTACGCTATATGAAACTAACGTTTTTAATGCATTCTAGTTAATGAATTAATTAGTATAATTACTAAACAAAATTTGTATGTATTTATGAATAAAACCGTTTTTTTGAAGTTTTTTTGTGAGTCTGTTATTGTAACTTTAGATATTTGAATTAATTTTTTATGCTATTTAACAACGTTACAAAAAACTAATAAATAGAAAAGTTTTAACTAAAACCCAAAATGTTCAATCAAAACAGCACAAAAAAATGTCTGTCATCTACATTGTCGCTCACTAATCTCATCTCATTATTTTTCTGATTTCATGTTGAAAAAAAACTTTGATGTCATTGCTGTATCTGAAATTTGGTTAAATTCAACTATTTCTTCAAATATGTCTCCCAAGTTGAAATAATCAGAAACGATAGACCCGGAAAAGGAAGGGGTGTTTGTTTATATATAAAATCACATTTATAATTTAAAACTGTTGATTTAAGTGTAAGATGCAAATTCAAGACTGGGTTTTTTTTTTAATATTTTAATCGGTGCAAATAATAACAATGCAGATGATAATAAAAATGGGAGGAAACTCAGTGAAACTCACCTTTAAATATTCACGATAAAACAAACACACTGCACTGTACGAAAGTTACAACGTAATTAAGAATTAGATCTTTGGCAAAACTAAACATTCCTAATGGTAATAAATTAGGGTCGGTAGTGTTTCATGGTCCAGCGAAACCAAATGCGGCTGCAATTTGATACTCTGGGAAGACAAGTAAACCAACTTGCTGCATTTTAAAAATTTTATTACATTCGGCCAACCTGACAACAATCTCGTCCCGAGATTACAATAGATACTAAGACTTGTCAAAATTTAAAAAAAAACAAAAACAAAGAAAACGTATATATAAAAAAAAACTTATAAGATAAAAAAAAATGTAAAAGTGAAATAGAAAATATCAAAACTTATTGATAGCTATCCTAAATACGGTACATCATCAGAACCACTGTCTGAATTTGTAGAGTCTGACACTCTACCTGGCGAAACCCAAGGTTTCATTTTATCAACAGCAACGATGTTATTATACTTAGCTTTTCGGCTACGTATTGAGCATGGTAAATCTTCGATACAACACCTATCGTTGGTAGTGTTTTCGTTACTACAAAAGGGCCTTTATATTTTGGTAGTAGTTTTCTACTAGACCCTTCTCCTGCACTGTTTGTCAAAACCAAAACTTGATCGCCGATTTTGTAACTACGAGATCGAGTTCTTTTTTTGTCAAAATAATGTTTTTGACGCTCTTGTTCTTTTTTTATTTTTTCATATACCTCTTCGCGCACAATCGACAAGTCATGTGTGACGCTTGCATGTTCTGATACTATCGATGTAATTCCAGCAATTTGTGGTTGGTAACCCATTAAAATTTCGCTTAGTGTTTTTCACGTTGTCTTGTTCACAGTGTTGTTGATTGCAAATTGCACATCTGCTACTAGTTCGTCCCAAGTATCTTCGCTTGTCTGTTTTGTAGCTAATGCATGTAATACAGATCGATTTAGCCTTTCAACGTGCCCATTCGCTCTAGGTGTAGAGACGGCATTAAGAATACGTTGAATTTGACGATTCGAGCAAAATTCTTTAAATGATTTAGACGTAAATGAGGTACCTCTATCGGAGACAAGACGACTAGGACTGCCATAAGTATTTATAATTTTAGATAAAAATTTAATTACATGCTTGGTCTTTGTAGATTTTACAGGTGTAAGTAAAACAAATTTGGTAAATCCATCAACGAAGATAATAATGTAAATATTTCCATGTTTAGATTTTACAAAAGGTCCTAAATGATCTATGTGCACTGTATAAAACGGAATAGGTTTTTTGTTAATTGGATTTAGAAATCCTTGTCGGCGATTTAAAAATGATTTTTGGTACAAACACGGTACGCAACAAGCAATATATTTCTCAACGTATGGTCGCATACGTGGAAACCAACATGTTGAACAAATTTTTTGTAGTCTTTTCTACAGAGAAATGACCGCTATCATCGTGCATTTGTTTTACTATTTCTCTGCGTAATCCGCAAGGTATTACCCACTGAATTCCGTTAATAGTAATTCGATAAATTCGTCCGTTACGTAAAGCATATTTTTTATAAATGGTTTTTTCATGTTCGGTACGTGGAGGTTTACTCAAAATTTGTTTAATTTCGGTTATTTTCCTATCAGCCATTTGTGTTGACAAAATCCAATCATCAACAGTAATGTGTAAGATTTGTTCTGGAGGCTTATCGTCGCCTGGATTGCGACTTAAAGCATCTGCATGTTCCATACGTCTTCCCGGTCGATATTCAAAATTAAAGGTGTACTCTACGTGGAATTAAGTCTCTTTTTGTCCCAGCTGTTTTAAGGGCATTGCAGTCGGTAACTACTGTAAAAGAAATTCCTAGTAGATAAACTAGAAATTTGAGAACACTTTCAACTACAGCCAACATCTCCAATTCGTAAGAATGATAGTTTTTCTCCGCGGTGTTCGTCTGGCGACTATAGTATGCAACTGGATGTAGCTTTTTATCATGAGTTTGAAGAAGAATTCCACCAATCCCCATTTGACTGGCATCTGTGTGTACTTCAGTGTGCACGTGCGGATCGTATAGTGCCAAAAGAGGTCGTTCTGATAATTTATTTTTAAATGTGATATAAGCTTCTTCTTGAGCTTCATTCCATGCCCATGTGTTACCTTTTTTCGTCAACCTAGTAAAGGGTTTAGCAAGAGAGGCAAAATTACAAATAAATTTTCTAAAATAACTAGTTAAACCTAAAAATTGTCTAATCTGGTGTAAATTTTGCGGTCTTGGGAAATCAGAGACAGCTTTGATTTTTTGTTTTCCTGGTCTGATTAGTCCAGATGTGATTTCGTATCCTAAGTATTGAATCGTAGTGTTTAAAAATGAACATTTTGCTAAATTTAATGTTAATCCTTCTTCTTTTAGTGTTTTCAGAATGATTTCAAGATTTTGTAAATTTTCTTGAGTTGTAGTACTTGGGACTAAAATATCGTCTAAATAAACAAGAGCAATACTCTGGTACGGAAGTAAAATTTTATTCATCAAACGAGTAAACGTAGCTGGAGCATTAGCTAAACCAAAAGGCATACGGTTAAAAGTATACTGAGCATCTGGAGTTACAAAAGCGGTGCATTGCTTGGCTGTTTCGTCTAAAGGCACTTGATAATATCCTGAAGAACAGTCCAATAAAGTGAAATACAAATGACATTGTAATCTATTCAACTGATCATCTATCCTGGGCAACGGATACTTGTCTTTTACGGTTAGGCGATTCAGTTTACGATAGTCGATACACATTCTATCTTCCCCATTTTTCTTTTTGACTAATAAAATTGGCGAGGCATAGGGTGATTGACATTCTTCCACAATATTGTTCTCCATTAATTCTTAAATAATATTGCGGACCTTGTTTTTCTCCAATTCGGCCATTCTGTACGGTCGATAAGTAAAAGGTGTATTATTGGTTAATTTAATTTCCATTCGGGTAGATTTTGCAAGTCCAATTTCGGAAAGTCCTTTTGCAAAGCAATCTCGATATGTATTTAAGAGATTTACTAAAGCTTGCTTAACTTTAGGTTCGACAGGACCTATTTGAATTTCTTCCTGTTTTAAGAGTGGACTTTTATTGGTTCCTACTAAATTAATTCGGTGAAGTTTTTCTGTAGCAGTTTCAGGTTTACATGGAATTGCGCGTACAAGTACTGACTTTGTGTTTAATACTATGTCGTTATCAGATAGGTTGAATATCGGAATAATACAAGAACCATCAGCAAAAATCCTTGTGACTGTTCGTGGTATAATATATTCTTGGCCAGGCTTATGTCGAAAACTAACTTCTAGATACACGTCACCAACGTAGCTACCTTTTGACCGTGTTTGAATATTGGCTAGATGATTTTTTGGAATGATTGTGTCAGTTTGAGAAAACAGTACTACTTTCTTAGGCTGTTCTTGAACTGTGCTGATTTTATCAAAAAATTCTAAGGTGGTGTGAGTTTTAAGTACTCCAACTGAAGAATTTTCGGTAAATGGTTGTCCAATCAATAAATCGACATCCTGAGCGTTGTCCGGTACTACGTACGCTGTGATGTCCCGAACCACTTTATCAATACAAAGTTGGATATTAGTTTCGCTAAAAAATTTGGTTATGTGTCCACCAAACCCTTTGAGGGAACAGGAGGTACTACTGTTGCCGATAAATTTAATAAATGCACAACATAATTTTTAAGAGTGTTACAAGTACTACCAAAATCAACGTAAGCGGTAAAAGGTTTATTGTTGACTAAAACAGTTTTATAAAATTTATTGTTTGTAGTAGTGGGGTTTCTTAGTCATGCTATTGTTTTTGTTGCTTCTACTACGTTGGAGGATTTATTCTTTCTGTAGGATTGAGCTTCTCTATGGCCAATACGATGACAGTAGGTACATTTAACTTTGATATTTCGAGGACATGCTTGATATCTGTGACCAACAGCATTACACTTGAAGCATTTTATGTTTGCACCACTACTTGGTACAATAGATTTAAGTTTGCCGTGGTTAGACTTTGAAGAATTATTTTGATTGAATTTGCGCGATGTCCCTGGCATACCATCTAGGCTGCTGAGGTAACGATACAATGACTCCGAATCTTGATGATCGCCTGCCTTTGCTCCTGTCTTTACAATAAGGTCGTCTATTCCTCCGATAATGCACGACACTGCGTCTGTCCCGGAAATTTTGCACACGTTAAGAAGAGAGACTTTTTCAAAATAATACTTGGCATAGCTTTCATCAGGGTACTTTTTACGCTGCATCATTTTTCCCAAATCGAAGCAGAAGTCTCTTCTAGTTGGAAACGCCAACTTAAGTTTTACTTTCCATTCTTCCCATGAAAACTTTACGCTCTGCAATCCTCGATACCACGTTTCAGCTAATCCCCGCAATTTAGATAACGCAAAATAAATAACAGCGTCTTCGGACCACCCAAAAATTTCGCGTAACTCGTCAACCTTACGACACCACATCTCGACATCCAAATCTCGGATTTCCGGATTAAAGATCGGTACAGCATCACCTTTTGCCGATGCTCCTATAGATTTTTCAGACGTTTGCCGAATAAACGCAGTCATAGCTTCAGTAAGCCTATCCAACGACTCGTTAGTTTGACGACTAGTGCTACTATCGCGCCGATGGGTTAAAATAGTTTCTTCTTCTGGGGTTATAGGACGTTCCTGTACGCTTTTTTGTTGTGATCGCATTTTGATCCTCCTTTTAACCAAAATAAACAAAATCACCTATTAGATCTATGCTGACTTAATGCGCCCCGACATCTCCAGTCCAAATTAGTCGAAACTAGTTGTTTGACAAAACTGTTTGTAACGCCTGAGTTTGAAATTTTATATTGTCGCTCGAACCCATATGTTTTATAGCACGCCTATGGTTTGAAATCTTTTAGTTAATTTAAATATCGTAGGTCGCGCAAGATCGTCATGCGCGAATACCAATCGTTTGTTCTTTTTCAATTGTGTTTTTTGCAAAGCAACACGTTGATTTAGCTCTTAAGCCTTCTTAATGTAATTAAAAGGGTAAGAATTCGTTAAAATTGTTGAATTTATTGTAATTTCGTTTTGTCGTTGATAGCTTTTAAGGTTTGGTTGTTGAAAATCGATTTGGATCGAATATTTAATCAAAAATTGAAATGAAGCATGGCACATTTGGTTATGGAAAATGGCGTCATCCCTTTGTAAAATATCGATCCAATTTCGTAAATCGTAAATCTCGTTAGAATTGGAAGTAGCATCCCAATTGAGATATCGTCGTAGCATAATTGGAATTCGCTTTTATGTCTACAAATCGTTGTTATCGTATTGAAGAATTACATTATCTGGAGTCGCAGAAGTTGTAAAATTTCCATTGAGTATCGTATTGTCGATAAGGAATCTTCAATGTTTGACCTTGTCAAACAATTACATACATAAGGTATGAAAATTCGTTATTTCGTTGATCATATAAGTTTCGAAGGATGTACATTGATTGCATCTCTTCACCATCGTTTTTGTTGATATAGAATTTGAAAATTTAAATAGAAGCCTTTGTCGTCAGAAGACAAAGAATCGCTAATTCGTAAATAGAGTAATAATATTTAGCTTTCGTTGTAAGACGAAACATCGTAAAATTCGTAATATTTACTTTTTGTTGTTCGATCGTATAGATCGAAATTGATTTTGATAAATTGGCATCGTAACTTTGTAAATAATTTAGTTGATAAGCTTGTGAAAGACGGATCTGATCTTAGTATGAAATTAGTTTAAATTTAGTAGCAGTTATTTATCTAATTGTTAATTATTTGATTTATTTTCATGTATATAAACTTGTAATCTTTGTACATATGTTATAAATTGTTCGATTTACATTTATTTTGTTGGTTATTGAATTTGTGCATTTAGTAAATAGATTTGTTGATTTGACATTGTGTTTATAATTTATTGCAACTGAAATTGAATGCACAAGTTTTAATAAAATTTGTTATTGATCTGTTACCTGAACATGCGAATTCCCTTATACATAAAAAGAAGTTCAATGATCGTAGTTGTTCAAATTGTTGTTTCGTATTAGTTAATATAGTAAACGCTGATATTGTCGTCATCAGTGGTTATATGTTTAAGTATTATAAATTAGCTCTAGTGACCAATACCGCTGTTTAATACTGAAATTGAATTCAGATCATATTAAATTTGAAAATACCGTAAAACTGTTGATTTTTTTTGAACAACAAAAAAAATAAGGATAGAAAAAAAAATCCATTGTCAAAGTAACCAAGAAGATACACAACATTCGGTCAAAACTCGGATGTTGTAGAATTTATTGATTATTATTCAGTTTAAAAGAAAAGAAAAAAAAAAAAAACAAAGTGCAACAGTCGAAAAGAAACCACATAAAAAAACATATTTTTGGTTAGATCGGTCGAATTCAGAAAATTGTAAACTATTATTGCTCTGTTTTTGGAATGGTCGAACAATTTATGATAAGAAATATGGTAGATATCCTACTTCTGAAATTTTTGTAAGATGCAAATTCAAGACTGGGTTCTTTTTTTATATTTTAATCGATGCAAATAATAACAATGCAGATGATAATAAAAATGCACCTCACAAAAAGGCAATTAAGTGCGTACAATTAATCAAAATCACAATTGCTAATAAATGATTAACTAAATGTCAGGTAATAGTAAACATAACGATAATTGGTCACATTATCTTTTAAGTCATTTCATGATTAATAATTGGTCATAAAACCAAACATGGTTTGGAGATGGAGTGACGTGTCGGAACTGAATTCTCACCTTCTGCAAACTTAAACAAGAAAGTACGTTTGAGCACCCTTATCAATTCATTTACTACAATTAATTATTTGCTTTTGATAATAATGATCAATAAATAGATATCACACATATCTAAAATTCAAATGGAGCGATAATCAAATCATACTGGATTATTACTGAAATCAAATATTAGAATCAGACCGCTTAGGTTCCTGACAACGCCACCTATTGTCAGCTCCAAGTGTTCAATGGGTGTTCGACTACATTCCACCCGCCCAGAATCTCTGCAGAACCCTTTCGGTTCTAGTAACAAACGAATTCGACCATGTCGACACACACCAGCCAAACGTCAAACGGCCTTATCGACACAATTTAAACATTTAATTAAGCAAATCAACTATCAACTATTAAATTTAGATTCATAGACAATATTCAAAACATAATTGACATCGCACTCCATTGTCTAATTAATGTAAACATTGAACGAATTGCGCAAGACGTCACCAATGCAACTTTTAAATTCATAATTATCATTTAACATTCAATAAAAGCATTTATAACTGTCTATTAAAATATTGAGTCTCAAATTCATAAATTTAATCAAAACGGCTCAATGAAACCTCATAAATATAAACAGTAAATGATGCTCACATTCAAAAGAATGAATTCTAAGTTAATAAATAATAGGAGAGCTCATTGAAAACTCGTAATTAAAAATAACATAATGATGGCAATAAAAATATTAGCAGTAAACTACAAGATAATAAGGAAACTCAGTGAAACTCACCTTTAAATATTCACGATAAAACAAACACACTTCACTGTACGAAAGTTACAACGTAATTGAGAATTAGATCTTTGGCAAAACTAAACATTCCTAATGGTAATAAATTAGGGTCGGTAGTGTTTCATGGTCCAGCGAAACCAAATGCGGCTGCAATTTGATACTCTGGGAAGAAAAGTAAACGAAATTGCTGCATTTTAAAAATTTTATTACATAAGTTTTCAAGATATAGATAAAAACATTGAGCAACTTTGGGTTAAATTGTCAATAAGTAAATTAAAGATTGCAATAGGAATTACATCCCAAACAGCAATGTAAGCTTGTATCAAGATTGCAGCAAACTTGTCGTGACAACTATAAAACTTGCAGCAATATTGTCGTGACAAGTTTGGAGACTTGCAACAGTTTGCTGCAAGTTGAGTAAGGAAGCAATAACAAGCTTGTTTGTCTCGACAAATTTGCAGAAATATTGTTACGTCTTGCCATGACAACATTTGAATTTGCACGAATGTTACAGTTCCTTGTCATCGCAAAGATTAAAATTTGTAAAGATGCTATTGAAACATGTAATCGCAAGACTTACTTACTTACAGACATATTAACGTTGCTTGTCATGGAAAGTCGTCAAACTTTCAGTAATATCGCCGTACTTTGAAGAAAAGTACAAAGAAAAACAAAAAATTATTTTGCTTACTGATATTGTAATTAAATAAAGTCTTGTTTCTACAAACTAGTTACAACTTCATTAGGTATTGTCTACTTGTTTTTATTCTGTTCCATTCTCACCTGTTCTATTCATCGCTAGGTTTCTTGACCTGAACATGAAATTAAGAATAACTTTAATTGCTGATTTGATAGTAATGGTAAATAAGCTAAAAGCATGCAAAAATTAAAAACTCGGTTACTAGTGTTTGCAAAATTATTTAAAATTTTTAATCGAATAACTATACAAACCTAAGATGCAAACCAATAAGTGCACTAAAATGCAATAATACTCACCTAAATAGTCTACATTAAGTAAACACAGATAAATAATAATGTGTTAGAATACAAACACCATGTAAATGACAGACATGACTTTTATTAGTTTTTCATAATTTTATTAGAAATTTTGTTATGACCAGGAGCTTTACGATCTTTGAGAAATCGTATAATTTTTGAAATTTCTAATGGAGCGGCTGGAGTAAATGGTGGATCTGAATAATTTTGTGATAAAAATCTAACAACATTTGAGTTTATTCTTGATCTGACCGTATGGTCAAGATCGGCGATTTGGTAGTTGGGGGAGCATTGCAGCTCAAGATTGTCGGCATGTGATTCTGCTGTATCAGTAGGAGAGTAAACTTGACCGTTTGCAGAGTGAATTGGTAAATCAAGTCGAGAAGAAACGTTACGCAAAATTTTTTGCAAGCGCCAAATTAATGAGAGTCACGATTTAAAGAATGTAGTTTGGATGCCCAAGACTCGTTTTTGTAGTTTTGTAGAGCTAGACGTACTTCGAATTGTAATTTGTTTAGATCCTTTTTGTATTGTGGGTTAAGGGTTTTGATATTTATGTTTGACTCGGTTTTTGCGACGAATTAACTGTTTGATATCAATAGGAAGGGAATTTGAATACTTGTTAGGAGTTGAAATGGTATCGAGGTTATAGGAATTGATGACTTCTGTTTGAAAGAACTTAATGTAATCGTGAAGGGATTTTCGCAAATGAATAATTTAGATTGGGCTAAGATTATCAATTATTAGTTGATTAAATCTAGTCCAATCGGTGTGAGAACGTAGGCTGAGCGCAGGGTCTGTTGTCAGAATTGAAAAATGCATTATAACGGGGTTGTGGTCTAAATTAAGTTCAGGAATCAGGTAAATGGTAGGAAAAATGAAATATTCTAAAGGACTGCTATATCCAAGATGTCCGGATGGAAGGTGTCATTGTAGTAGGTAGGTTCAATTGGTGCAATAACTGATAATTGAGGATGGTTATCTATATAATTAAGTAATTTACGGCCATTTGGATTGCAAACACGACTATTCCATGCAATATGTTTGCTGTTAGAATCTCCTGCTGTAATGGAAAGTTGATGGTTTGGAAATAAGCGATCAAGATCGTCGTCAGTCATTGGAGATTTAGGTGGTTTACAGCATGATACTAGATACTAGATACTAATATTGCCGACAGAGGTTTCAAGCTATATGAATGTTGACTCTATACGATCACAAGCAGGGTTTGGAAGTTGATAATGCTGAAGGAATTTTTTAACAAAAATACCGGTTCCAACGCCTTTATTGTCACGGTCAGTACGGTAAAAAGTAAAGGCACTTTTTGGGTAGAATGAAGAGGAGGAAGTAAAGTTGAAGAGGTAATTTGAGGGTTATTCCAAGCAGGAGATTTCTGTACTGCAGAGGAAGATGTGCGCTTAGTAGCAGCAGGACATTGGCCATAGTTAGCGGGATGAGGTCCCCCACAATTGACACATTTAGCAGGTAGATCTCGTGTTTTTGTACATGTGTACGATGGGTTAAAATCACCACATTTTACACAGCGGTAGGAAGCAGTACATTTCGATTACGAATGCCCATGTAGTTGACAGCGGAAACATTGGTTCGATCGGCGCTCTGAAATTAAAGTTTCTACTTGGATAGCAACTCTACAACAATGGGCCAGGTTAAATATATAGATTTTTATTCTCTTGGAAGTAGCACTAGAAATAGGGACATAGGGACTTTATTCGCTTTGTGCAATTGTATGACTTTTGTAGATGTAAAATTAAGCGCTTGTAGTTCTTTTAGAATCGAATCGGTTGGAATAGTTTCTGGAACACCTCTAATTACTACTTTCAACAGTTTGTCGCTGGGAAGTGCATACGTGTGGTTTGGGATATTTTTCTGTTCCATTACACTTATCATGGCACGGTAGTTCAAAACTGATAAAGGGGTGATTTTGATGCCATCATTAACATTGACGGCGGTTGTAAAATTAATCTTTTTTTTTAAACTTTTTTCTCAGAATTATTGGAGGAACGTGGTTATCGTCTTTACGTAATACGGCGAACAACAATAACGTAATAACAATATTAAACTTTGTAAAAAACATGTGAAAATTAATTGAGCATTATACTCATGCCCTATTAAATCTGAATTTGAAATAGAATTTACTTTCACTTCTAAAATCTTTAATTTTCCAATGCCAGGCCTTCCCATGTAACGTGCATTTTTTTTCGTTTGAATACGTCTGATTTTCGTTAACATTTTTGTATTCACTGTTATGTAAATTCTTTTGCGCAAGCATTTGGCGCATGGCACATGCGTTATGAGCCTTCTTCTTAAGTACGAAGTCATCCTCCATCTTACGTTTAGAAATGAGGTGAAGTAGACATTTTTTTGCGTGCTGCAAAAAGTGGAATTACCACTTATTTAATTTGTGTTTGTGAATTTTTGCCCCCATGGTGAAAATTATTTAAGCTGGCGTTCGTTGTAGCACCGCATTTGTTAGTAGCACCGCATTTGTTAGTAGCATTTGCATTTTGTTGTATTTACGAAAATTAGAATAAAACCCGTAATTCGAAGGGGTAAGTCATTTTTGTTTTGATTCGAATTGTATAATTCATCGCAATTTACGTTTTAGTTTTTTTTCTTTGTTCTGGATTTTTGGTTTCGTTCTTATACGATGTTTTTAAGTATGAAAGTCTTATGAATACGATTTCGACCTTTATACGTCTACGATTATGGAAATTACGATCTACGATTATCAATTTTATTGATTTCAAAGGCAAGATATCAATCAAATCTTCGTGAAAGATACGATTTACGGAAATTGCATCAGATTGCATCATTCAATGAGTCATGACCACACCTTAATAGAAGCTGCGCGATTCACAAGTGGTAAAATTAAACCTTCAAGAACACGTATGTAGATATCTGTAATTATTAGTTTTAAGTTACGTTTTTGGTTTCAATATTTAACCATTCATATATAAAAAAATATTGTGGCGTCCAACTTATAAAATTTTTGTTTATCAAATTGAAAATTATTAATCTTAAGTAACGTAAGAATTCCCACTACTCTAATTAATTAAATATGAAAATTCTCAATGCTCTTATGTAATTTGTGTTTAATGTGTGTTTTAAATAAATATTTTTGTGAGCTAGCACGGTGCATTTTAATTCATTTATGTGTTATACGTTAGTATTATGTTACATATTTGGCACCGATTATTTGTGTGATGTTACATATTTTGGCGACCCATCGTGTAGGCTAGAGAAAATTCTAACGTTACTGAAATTTTGATTTGATTTGTTTGTATTTTTGTATTTTATGTATTATGATATGTTTATATTTTGTGTATTATAACTATGTTAATGTGTTATGTAAGGTTTATCACTTGTTCGATGAAGGTAAAATACGATTTAACTTAAGTTACGAAACGATTCGAATTAATACGTTTGATATGATTGATCTTGACTTTGTTTCTGATTTTGTTTCTTACATTTTTGTACGATTGGGTTTGTGATTTTGAATTGTTTTCTGTGTACGAATTCAACATTTTGTTTTGATATTTTGAATTTTTGAAAATGGAACCAAATCATTTGAAGAGTAATGAAATTGTTTTCGAACTTTTGTGTCGCGGTTTACAACCACAGGATAATCAAATGTTACGTAGAGCTCAATTGCGTGGACAATTACGTAAGGAACGTAATGAACCTTCTGTTTCGTTTATTCAACCTTATGATGATTTCGAAAAGAATGTTTCTCAAATAGAAGAATCTTTAACTGATCTTTGGGATTTGCTTAATTCTGAAAATGTTACTTCTTTGGTTTGTACTCGTGTTAATACTCGTCTTTTGCATTTAGAAAATAGAATTAACCTATTGAAACCTTCTGGTAAGGAACAAATTTCGAAGAAAAATGATTTTAATACGCAGTTGTTAACTTTGCAAGGTCTTCTTATTGAACATTCTGAATCACAAATTGAAAATGATTTAAGTAAACTTAATATGTCTGCTATGCCTTCGAACAATTCTTATGTACAACAATCTACAGTTAGGTCAGTACCAGTTTATAAATGGGGTATAAAATTTTCTGGAAATAAAGGAAAAGAAAGTGTTATGTCATTTTTAGAAAAAATTGAAGATTATTGTGAATCTCGACATGTTTCTGAACAAGAATTATTCATTTCTGCTAACGATTTATTTTCTGATAATGGTTTGTTATGGTACCGTAGTATTAAACATAAAGTTAGCAATTGGTCTGATTTAGTCAAGTGTCTTAAAAGAGATTTCCTTCCGTCTAATTACGAGTATGATTTATTAAATGAAATACGAAATAGAACACAAGGTCCGCATAAAGATGTTTTCTTTTACATTATGTCAGTTGAAGCTTTGTATCGTCGTTTAGAAACCCAGCCTTCTGAATCCGAAATTATTGATCAAATTTTAAGAAATTTGAACCCTTATTTTTCCGAACGTGTTAGTTTACATGATGTCGACACTTTGGATCGTTTGAAAGAATTATGTCGTAAAGTTCAAGATGTCAAGTCACGTATTGATAAATACCATCCGCCTCCACAGAAACGTTCAGTTTTGTTAGAACCAGATTTAGCTTATGTTGGTTTACGTAATTCGTTTGATATTGTGTCATCTGTGAATAATTCTGATTTGAATGTTAAGAAATGCTTTAACTGTGGTTATCAAGGTCATATGCATAGACAATGCCCAAAACCGGCATCAATATTTTGTTTTGGATGTGGTAAGAAGGATTATTATCGAACTACTTGTCCTACTTGCAACCCAAAAAACGAGTTGAGTGGTATCGTTCCAACTCAAAGTCGATCCGTTTACGTAAATACCAAATCCGGGGCGATACCAAAAAGTTCAACCAATCAAAGTTTTTCTCCAAAAAGCAAACACAACCAGCCAAAAGAAAAGAAGAATTTCCGTCAGTAAATAAAATTCGTACGTCTACTGAAGAATGGAATGTTTGGTTAAATAAAGTTAAGTTGTTTATGTCATCTACGTCTGTTTCTCCGCTTTGTACGTCTGTTCCATTCGACAATAGATTATATCTTACGATACATATTAATGGTAATCCGCTTAAATGTTTGATAGATAGTGGTGCATCTTCAACAATTATTGGTTCATCTGGTCTTGAATTTCTTCGAAAACATAATATCAATTTTGAAATTAAACCTCGTGTAGTAAAAGTAACTACAGCTGATGGTGTTGTTCAATCGTGTAATGGTGAAATTTTGCTTCCGCTTACTTTAAATGGAGTAACCCGTTATGTGACATGTTTGTTAGTTCCTTCGATAAAACAACCAATTATTTTAGGAATGGATTTTGGATCTATATTTCAAATTAGTGTAGATTTCAAAGATAGACGATATTGGTCTGCGAATATTTCTTTGTTAAATTCTGTTACGAATCCGACTACGATAATCGATAGACATTTGCTGTCATCTCAGCAAGAAGATATCTTAAGAAATACTATGTCAAAGTTTTCCGATTTAGTCTCTGAAAAACTAGGCCGCACTCATGTATTAGAACACAATATTGATACAGGTGATGCTTCCCCTATTAAGCAACGTCAATATCTTTTGTCTCCGGCTATGCAGCAACATCTGCATAAAGAAGTTGACAATATGTTAGATTTAGGTGTTATTCGTCCATCCAATAGTCCATGGAGTAGTCCTGTTCTGCTTGTTAAAAAGAAAACTGGTGATCTCAGGTTATGTTATGATGCGCGAAAATTAAATAGTGTCACAAGAAAAGATGCGTTTCCACTTCCTCGTACCGATGCGATTTTGAACCGACTACGTAATGCACAATTTTTGAGTAGTATTGATCTTAGAAAAGCTTTCTGGCAGATTCCGTTAGAAAAGTCTTCTTGTGCTAAAACTGCTTTTTGTGTTCCCGGCAAAGGTTTATTTGAGTTCGTTGTAATGCCCTTTGGTTTGTCAAATAGTCCGCAAACAATGCAGAAATGCATGGAGCAAATTTTAGGTCCGCTTATGTTAGATGAAAAAGTTTTTGTTTATCTTGATGATATTATTATTGCTTCTGAAACATTCGATGAACATATTTCCGTTTTAAATGATTTGTGTAATCGTCTACGAAATGCTGGTTTTACGATAAATTTTGATAAGTGTCAATTTTGCCGATCTTCTTTAAAATTTTTAGGATTTGTTATAGATAGTAAAGGTTTACGTACTGACCCAGATAAGGTTTCCGCAATTGTAAATTTTCCGACACCCCGTAATACTACTGAAGTTAAACATGTTATTGGTTTGATTAGTTATTATAGACGTTTCATTAAAGATTTTGCTCAGTTATCCGCTCCGATCACTTCTTTGATTAAGAATAAAAAGAAAGGTGAATCTATTCAATGGTCGTCAGAGGCAGAGTCAGCTTTTCAGGAAATAAAACTTCGTATTACGTCTGCTCCAATTCTTGTTTCGCCCGACTTTAAATCTCCATTTTTCATACAGACTGATGCTAGTGATGTAGCATTAGGTGCTGTTCTGTTTCAAAACATTGATGAATCCGAACATCCTGTCGCATACGCTAGTCGCACTTTGACTACAGCAGAGCGCAAATATTCTGCTACTGAAAGAGAGTTATTAGGTGTTATTTTTGGTATTGAACACTTTCGTGGTTATGTAGAAGGAATGCCTTTTACTGTTATTACCGATTGCGCTGCATTAAAATGGCTTCATAATATTAAAGAACCTACTGGTCGTTTGGCTAGATGGTGTATGCGTCTCGCACAATTCGACTTCAAAGTACAACATCGTCCTGGTAAATTGAATGTAATTCCGGATGCGTTATCCCGTTCTGTTTCGATTGTTGATATAGACTCATTTAGTCCTGATGAGTGGTATTTGAATATGATTGATAAAGTTAAGAATTTCCCTGATGAGTACCTTTATTTTAAAGTTGAAGGTGATCATTTGTACAAATTCATACCGTCTGTATATCCTTTAGAGTCTAATATACCTGATTGGAAATTAGTAGTTCCTACTGTGAATAGAGAACAAATTTTGCAACGTTGTCATGATGATTCGACAGCAGCACATTTTGGTGTGAACAAAACTTTGTTACGAATTTCTGAATTTTATTATTGGCCTAAAATGCGTCATACTATTAGCAAATACGTTAGGAAATGTAAAATTTGTGCTAGTCAAAAGAGTACAAATGTTAGTCGTCCAGGTCTGATGGGTAAGGAAAAAATAATTAGTTTCCCTTTCCAACTAGTTAGCATGGATCTTCTAGGACCATTGCCTAGATCAAAAAAAGGCAATCAGTATCTTTTTGTTGTTACAGATTGGTTCACTAAGTATGTTTTAGTTCAACCTTTACGTACGGCTACTACGAAGCCTATGATTAAGTTTTTGAAAGAACAAGTCTTTTCGATATTTGGTGTTCCTCAAATTGTTATGTTCGATAATGGTTCGCAATTCGTTTCGAAAGAATTTCGTACATTTTTGGATTCCCAAAAAGTTCAAAAAGTTTGGATGAATGCGAGATATCATCCACAAGTAAACCCTACGGAAAGAGTAAATCGTGTACTCGTTACTGCTATTTCGTCTTATATAAAAGATTCTCATCGTGAATGGGATAAGCACATATTTGACATTGCTCAAGCTATTCGTCTGGCATGTCATGATGCTACTGGAGTCTCTCCCGCATTTTTAGTTTTCGGACGTCATGTTCCTCCCACTGGTAATTTTTACGCTCCTGTGAACCCCAATGAACCCTTAGAAATCGCTAAAAAGTTGTTTTGGTCCCGTGAATTGGCCCAATTACCTGAATTGTATGAAGAGGTAAAAGTTCGTCTTCATAAAGCATATGAAAATAATGCTAAATATTATAATCTACGTAAACGTCCGATAAACTTTTCTGTTGGTGATATTGTATGGAAGCGTAACTTTGTGTTGTCCGACGCTTCTCGTGGTTTTTCTAAAAAACTCGCCCCTAAATACATTCCATGTAGAGTTATTAAGATTCTCTCTCAGTTGGTCTACCAATTGGAAGATATGAACGGTAACAACCTTGGAAATTTCCATGTAAAGGATTTAAAGGAAAATTATTGTGATTTTTCCGAACAATAAATATTTTGTATAGTTATTAGTCCACTGTAAATAAGTTCTTTTTATATTAAGTAAGTTGATTTAACGATTGTTTGTGTTTGCCTATTTGTATTTTTAGGTAGTTGTTTAGTTGTGGGTGTATAACATTATGAGTGGATCTCGTGAAGCTCAGAAGTTCCCTCTCCTTAAATTGCCTATTATCAAATGTGTCAGACTATAGTGATCTTAAGTTAATTTTATTTTTATTTGTACAGTTCTGCTCTAGTGTTAGAAGAAAACGTGTATTGAAGGTTATTTGTTTATCTGAACTATTTTGTTATTCGTTACGCTCCGAAAGTTTCTTTATGATAAATATTTTTGAAAGTTGGTATTCGATCATCTGTTATGTTCTTCTTTTGTTATGGTATCTTTAGGACTCACTTAGTATGTTTTTACTTTGATAGGAGCGCTCCATAAATTGATGTTTGAGAATGTTTGTTGTATGTATGATTCGAGAGTTTTTCTGTTCCGATTGTTTCGTATGATTCCGATACTTGTGAAGTTAGTCTTATTGATACATCCGTTTTTGACTTCAAGTTCTTATCCGACAACTAATCGTTTTTTTTTTGTTTTTTTATTTTTGACTGAGTAGCGAGTGTAACGTGCATTTTTTTTCGTTTGAATACGTCTGATTTTCGTTAACATTTTTGTATTTACTGTTATGTAAATTCTTTTGCGCAAGCATTTGGCGCATGGCACATGCGTTATGAGCCTTCTTCTTAAGTACGAAGTCATCCTCCATCTTACGTTTAGAAATGAGGTGAAGTAGACATTTTTGTTGCGTGCTGCAAAAAGTGGAATTACCACTTATTTAATTTGTGTTTGTGAATTTTTGCCCCCATGGTGAAAATTATTTAAGCTGGCGTTCGTTGTAGCACCGCATTTGTTAGTAGCACCGCATTTGTTAGTAGCATTTGCATTTTGTTGTATTTACGAAAATTAGAATAAAACCCGTAATTCGAAGGGGTAAGTCATTTTTGTTTTGATTCGAATTGTATAATTCATCGCAATTTACGTTTTAGTTTTTTTTCTTTGTTCCGGATTTTTGGTTTCGTTCTTATACGATGTTTTTAAGTATGAAAGTCTTATGAATACGATTTCGACCTTTATACGTCTACGATTATGGAAATTACGATCTACGATTATCAATTTTATTGATTTCAAAGGCAAGATATCAATCAAATCTTCGTGAAAGATACGATTTACGGAAATTGCATCAGATTGCATCATTCAATGAGTCATGACCACACCTTAATAGAAGCTGCGCGATTCGCAAGTGGTAAAATTAAACCTTCAAGAACAGGTATGTAGATATCTGTAATTATTAGTTTTAAGTTACGTTTTTGGTTTCAATATTTAACCATTCATATATAAAAAAATATTGTGGCGTCCAACTTATAAAATTTTTGTTTATCAAATTGAAAATTATTAATCTTAAGTAACGTAAGAATTCCCACGACTCTAATTAATTAAATATGAAAATTCTCAATGCTCTTATGTAATTTGTGTTTAATGTGTGTTTTAAATAAATATTTTTGTGAGCTAGCACGGTGCATTTTAATTCATTTATGTGTTATGCGTTAGTATTATGTTACATATTTGGCACCGATTATTTGTGTGATGTTACACCCAATATAGGATATTTAAGACTTTTGATCATATACAAAGCTATGATACAAAGGTTATGACCATCTGGATTTTTCTAAGATCTCAAATGGGAAACAAATTATATGCGTTCCACCGTTTATTAGAAACTTAACATCAAACATTACATTATTTATGTTGAGATTTACAAAAATAGGAGTATCAGGCATGTTTAATACAGACCCTATAAACTTATCCTCTTGGGGATTGGAATCTTTTGTAGTAACTGCAAGGGTTGAAATTTTCTTTCCCTGTTTCTTCATCCGACAGACTTTATCCCAATGACTATGTTTATCACAGTGTCTGTGATTAGATCTTATAGCAGCACAGATATTTCGACTGTGAGCTGCCAACCCACAAAAAGCATATTCCCTTTTCTTTGTAAATGACCTGCTGGGACTTGGATTTGAGTGCTGACCCTTAGAATTTGATATCGGAACTGTAACTGCTGAATGTTGAGAAACAGTTATATTGCTTTTCCTTATAGGATTTAAGCTGCGAGTATTCCGTAGTACTTTAGATTTTTGAGCCTGTGTTTCCGCATGTCTTGCAATAAGGATTTCGCCTGACACTTTTAAATTGCTTTTTAAATGCACTCGACTGTGTGTCAAGCATCCCTACAACTAATCGATCTCAAAAGAGCTAAACTTTTAAAGAACCATAATTACAGTGTTCTGCAAGGACATGCAAGGCAGTAATAAAAGCATCAATTGACTCACCCATTTTTTGAATTCTCAATTTGAATTTAAACGTTTCAAATATAATGTTGCGTTTTAGAATGAAGTAATTTTCAAAGGCATGTAGACATTCGTTAAACTTATTGAAAACTGCAGGCAATTGAACCGAAACTTCTTCAGATTCTTCGTCCATTAAATACAAAAAACGTTGATTTTACCTTCGTCACTTTTTTTACTTATTCCGGTTACCGAAATACATCTTTCAAACCTTTTACACCATGTGGGTCAATTTGCAGGATTGAAAAAATGGAATTTCTCTGGTGGAGACACCATAATTTCAGATTTCAATGTTGTAATCTCATGGCAATTATTGCGTACGATTTTCTTTTTGTTGTACTTCCAGTTATATAATTATAATATATAATTATCCACTTAACGTATGCCGATCCCACTGCTGCCACCGTATGTTGTTATATGTCTTTATTATAACAAATATATCAATCATTAAGTATACATGAAACTCAAGTTATATTTTACAATAACAAAAGAAAACCACATAAATGTTAAGGGTTCCCTGTTTGCTTAGGTGTGCTGTATTTCAAATTTCTCAATAGTACAAAAATAAATGACAATTTAATAATTACTGTAAATTTTTAACCGGCTATTAATCGTACAAAAAGAAAATAAAATTAAGTTTTATTTTGTAATTTTCTATTAGATATACCTTTTAAAGTAGATCTACTTTAAATGATCTATCTAATATAAAAGTACAGACTATAACAAAATTTTATCTTGTAGTATCTTTCGCACATTTTTAGTTTTTTTTTAAGTTTGGAATTTTGAAAAACTATTCTATTCATTTTTACAAAATATTATATTTAGTTTAATACATTTTTAGATATGCCAATTGTTACTTAATATGTATCATTTAAACTGAGATATTCGTAGTAATAGAGCTAACACGTTAAAGCTTTGTATTTTCTCATTATTGACTAGGTTTTAATGGCTTTACATAATAATTTTTTTTTTATATTATGTTTTATATATAATATTAATAAAAATCAATATTTAAGAATAGATCAAACATATGAAACTTATGTACGTTTTCAAAATTAATAATGAAAAATAATCATGCCATGTCTAAACAATTACAGTTTGCATTTTAAAGCTTGACATGATGATAAATGGTACAATTGTTTATAGATGTACTTAGTTCTATGTACTCTATGTTAAATAATAAAAAAACATTGAAAATTTATCATTTTCAATACTGTACATGTTTTTTATACACAAATTTTGTCTTCCATTTATAATGATACCTAACAGTTTCAAATTGATTATTATTTTAATTATTCCGTTGGTGTTCTTAAATTTTATTAAAATATAGATTTACACATTTCTATCTGTGTTTTTATTCAATTACTCATTTTAATGATAATACATAAATTATTAATATTTAATAACGAAAAGTAAAACTGCAGATAATTCTTAATATGACGTAAGGTGTGACTTTACTGATACGTTATTAAAAACACATAAAAGCTCTTTTGTTGATTAAGTTTTGACAGTAAAAAGTTAATTAAAAAGCTAAACAAGATACTTTTTATCGTTAAATATTATTCGAAAATAAAATTACAGTTTTTAATTACTAACTTATAGGTATTAAAAATTGTAGACTAGACAAATAAATACTTGTTACCTTTTTAACTTTTTTTGTTATATGTAAACATTAATTTCTCATAAAGTGTCTATTAATACATATATTTTTCTAACATTAATTTAGTCACCTTTGTTTTTGAATACAGAAATGTACATTTAATTTGAAGTAGAAACTAATTTAATATTAATTTAACATTTAACTTATTATTAATATTGCACCAAAGGCAATTAATTAGATTAAATTTAAATTTTATTATTATATTATATTTTTTACATTGTCTGAATTTTTCTTTGTAGGTACCCACCAAAAACTAACCTTAAACCTTTAATTTAAAATAAACAGTTTTTTTTAATTGGTATAAAAGTACGACAATCGTAAACATGTTTTTAAATGTTTTATTAAGTTTAAGTAAGGAAAATAATACTCTTGTTTACAGGATTTTTTGTCTATCTGAAGAATATTTGGATTATTTGGACATGCGTACCAACAAAAGTAATAATTTTTTAAAAAAATACTCTGCCATATAACTTGTAGCGGCTATAATTCGTGGCCAATTAGAAATTATGGTTGGCGAAGGGATGTTGTGAGTTTCCCGATTAGCTTCTCGAAGAAAAGAAAAAGAAGAAAAGTAATAATATATATATCTGATTATAACGGTAGATATACGGGCGTGGTAAGGCTCTGCAATCTTTTTTCCTTAACCGAAGAAACTTATCATATTTATCCCTAGGCGCCAAATCTTTCCTAGTTGCGAGTCCACCCGATCACGATGGAAGGGTTATTCCGACACAAACCTCTCGAAAGAAAACCACCAATTAAGCCTGCTTCGTATGTATATTTATGAGAGCTACATATGCGAGAAAATTACTATGTTCAGCTTTGAAATGTGAATTCGACACACAAAGAATGGATTCAACAAGTAGACAAGTACCACAAGAGTAACAAGGGAGGTTCGGAAGGCCTTTGCTAAATATCGATAAGGCCATCAATAGCAGCGCGATCCTACAATATAGATATATCAGTACGTACGTGTTCTCTACGGGTTCTGTGAGTTACACTAGCTAGTATAAACGATGTTTTATATTACGCACCCTGTAGTTTATAAAGTAGTTGTAAGTGACCAACTAACCTCAAATAATTATGTGTAATACCGGTGTGAATTTCTGAAGCTTTTTATACGTAAGTGTGGCATGACACAAATTAATGAATAAATAACTTACATAATAAATTGTTTAAATCTTAAAAACTAAATTACGTATAGTTTAGGTAAAATCGAGTGATTGACGAGGGTTTACCAAACCGAGAGAATGGGATCTGCCCGAGTAGTACTACGATGTCGACGTGAGAAGTTCTATCATGGTTCTAGCCCTCCAAGTTTACTGTTGGCGGCTTAGGACAAACCAGCGGATAGATGTTGGCAATTAACGTGAGAGGTTCCCTCTGGATAGTATCTGGTGAGGAAATTCCACTGCTCGTTAAGGTCAAGACGATAAAGCTAGGAGAGTATATTGACGAGTAAGCTTATGAATTAGAAATGTAAAAGCACTCACCTAGATGTTAAAGCTTTGTCAATGTCGGTAACGAATATGTACATTGGAAGTATATACAAATATTAATGGTCGTAAATCCCGATAATACGGAAAACGTTGACGGCAATTATAAAATTTATAAAACTATCTATAACCCACAACGATATTTACAGGATGCACGAACAGATGATCCTAATATATATAGGAATTATAACAAATTCATCAAGCCATTAACGTGCACGCCACGACCATGAAAAATACCGGAAAAGAAGAACCTTTTCGTTTTCTAAAAGAATAATCTTGTTTCCAAAAAACGTATAGATAAGAAATTTGATTTTCAAGCGGGGAAATTTTTAAAAACTAGCGTAGGCAACCCACCATACGCCTAAATATTGCTACAAACTGACTCATTTTCATACAGATTGAGAAATCCAAAAACTACTTTTTGAGACCATACGCATACGCGACGAAAGCCAAAAACAGAATAACTGCAGACCAGAAATTAATTGCGACTGGCGGTCAAGTAGTATAAGCGCATCGACAACTACGCACTTGTCAAATACGCCAATAATTGGAATCCTTTTAACTCGTGGCATTTTTACCGACAACTGGCGGCACTTCGCCAACGGCCAATAATTGTACAAGTAATGGCCGAATGAACCACATGGCAAATATAGGCAAGTTGCAAATATTTTCAAATATACGAGTAAATATACTAAATAAATATTTTGGTGGCAAATTTAAATATTTTTACTTATGTTAATAGTTGCATTATATGTCTTTTCTATTCAGATAATATAATCTATTAATTTTGGAAAAAATAATTAATCTTCACTTATGTAATAATTAGTGTACACAAGTTACGATAAACATTGTTTTTATATTGATTACTGGAATTTGCAGACATCCTACTAAGTTAGTAATCCGATTGGTAAAATAATAACCGAAACTTACAACTGTGACAAAAATATTAAATTAGACTGCAAGCATTAAGGCATCCTCGCTCAGACTGTTTAATGAGTATGTAGACAAATAGAAACTTATTCATAACAATAAGCTAAAGTTTTTTTTTAATAGTACTCTTAACAACAGACTTACACAAAATATTATATAATATTAACTAGTATTTACTATTTGTTCTATAGGCTTTTTTTTGCATAGACAACTAGTTTCGTTGGTTTGTCTAAAGAAAACCACTCGACATAAGTAGCTTTTTTTTGTTCTTCGAAGAACTGCACGACTAATGTAAAGTTGCTTCAATCCATAGCACAAACTGAAAAAGTCAAATGTTAAAATTAACTAATATTTTTCAAACTAATCAATATTATTCAAACTGAATAGACGTTGAATCTTTCCACAGCCGGAGTCTATACTAAGACGAGAACGTCTTCCGGGTTTGGACCGTGTCATTGTTGTAATCGAAGTACCCAACGTGAGAGAAATCAAAGACCTCAAACAAGCAACCGATTTCTAACTAAGAACCTATCAAAAGTTAGGTATTTACTTATGAACCAAACCAGATCCTAATGTCTAAAACGATAAAAAAGAAAACAATCATCTAAAAAAAGCAAACGACAATCTAACAAAGAACCACTACAGACTTAATAAGAAGTAGTATATAAAAAAGAAGTATCGTCACGGCTAGTTAAACTTGACTCTGATTGGGTAAAGCTCAAAAGAGGGCGTGTCTTCGATAAAAGTTAATGACCCGGAACCAAAGAGGGGATAACTCAAAACCGCGATCACAATTAGAGTTTTTGGGGTGTGTGATGATATTTATGCTTTTTCGGATTTTTCTATAGAGATTTTGCAATCACTGAAACGTTATCAAGATCTATATTGTGACCTGTAGTAAAATGATGTTTAGCGACCGCGGACTTAAAAATATTATTTTTCCTTATACAACGATCATGTTCTAAAATGCGTATAATGACGGAACGACCGCGGTTTCACCAATGTAAATTAATCCACATGAATAAGAAATTTGTTATACATCTTGAAATAAAGTCTAGAAAATGTATTCTTAGGAAAAGGAAAAATCTGAGAAATTTTGCCTGTGCAGTTGAATATTTGCTTAATACCATTCTTACAAAGAAGTTTCCCTAATCTGTAACCTTGTGAATGCAGAGTAAAATTTTGGATTGGATTCTGAAGTAAAAATATTCTTAATTAATCGAGCACGTGGGTATAGACGACGATAAATAACTGTTAATCTTGCTTCATATAATCATGGTTCACCAAAGTTCTAGTAAGATGACAGAGTGCCGAGTCGAAATTCTCTGGTTCGCAAATAGAAAAAAGCGCGATGCACCAAAGATTCGATAACAGAACTTTTCTGTGAAGGATAATGATAAGACAAAGCATGAAAGTGTCTGTCCGTATACGTGAGTTTGTGATAATCAGAATGGCCCAGAAATCCATCGGTATTACGAGTCACAAAAACGTCGAGAATTAGGAGAGAACCATTAGTTTTGATTTCCATAGTAAATTTGATATCTAGGTATTGATTGTTTACATGATCAAGAAACAAGAAACAATTTGAGATGACCGTGAGACCAAACATTAAACGTGTCGTCAACATACCTAAACCAAACTTTAGATTTTAATAGTAAGGACTCCAAAGCAACCGTTTCAAAAGATTCTATAAAAATGGAAGCTGGTGATAGATAGCACTAGAAACTTGTTATCAAATTGGCAGTAAGTGAATGCTAAACACTTATCAATAAGAAGAACCAAACTCAAGTTCTTGCCATGTTGAGACGGAATCTGTTCGATGATAATAAGCGAATATTTAATAGGAACCTTGGTAAAAAGTAAAGAGACATCATAACTTACAAGAAGATCTTGGGGTTCAAGTTTTATAGTCTTTAAACGTTGTATTTACAATTTCTCAATAATACAAAATATGAATGACAATTTATTGATTACTGTCAGTTTTTGATAGTTTATAAATGGTACAAAAAGAAAATATAATTAAGTATAATTCTCTATTAAATAGACCTTTTAAATTAGATCTACTTTGAAAGATCTAGAAATGCCAAATGTTACTTAACCTTCGGATTACCAAGCAATTTTTGAGACGCCGATTACCAAGTGGGGTCAGATTTGACCGCAAGTTTTTTTTCTTATTTTGTAAAAAAAAAACCGATTAATTGTTACGAATTTTATTATTAAAACTAATTTATTTAAACTACTAAAATATATTTTACTTATACTAGAAATATGTACACTTCTAAATTAACGGAACTAATTATATCTATTAATATTTAATCAAAACACTTACACTATAATTTATATCACTTACAAGAAGATAAGATAAGGTCCGCGGATAGCTTCACACAATTGTTTACACTAAAATCACGTAAGCGATTATTCAATGTAGGTTTATCTCACACGCGTGCTAACGACTTACTTATTTCAACTTGAATAATCTTCTTAACACTGCAGGCTTCGCATTACGGAAATAACTGACTTACGATTTGTTTCGTCGGTATATATACACATAAGGAAATCCTTTTCGAGTGTTCCCTATTTTTCGGTATATCTTCTAGAAGATGGATAACAGCTTCTAGAAGGCTATTGCATTTGCAAATAACTTCTCGAACGTTTCAATATTTTAAATTAACATTAGATTTCATATAAACTAATAAAAATATAAAAATAAAATGTAAACATAAATTAGTGAGGGCAACAACTATTACATATTATTGTAGTTTTTTTCTGGCAATGTTGTTTACATACAAAGAGTTTGCACTTTTCACATGTTTCCGAACATTTTTTGTCATTTGCTCTTGGACATATCTTACAACGACCTCTTTTTGTGTTGTTCTGTGTCTGCCAAACAATATTTTTTTTACGTCGCAAAACAAATAACAATTGAAAAATTTGTTATATATTATTAAACATTGTTGAAAGAAACTCAGCTAAAAAAATATTGGGACAGTTGTAAAAAAACTTAAGAAAAGACAACAAAAACAACACGTCTGGGGTCAAAAAAGACCCCAATGGTAATCGAAAGGTTAATATGTGTCATTTAATGTTAACATGTTAAAAGTTTGTAAGTTTCTAATTATTGACTAGGTTTTTATCGTATATATTATATAATAAAAACTTTTTTTTATAATATGTTTTATATATAATATTAATAAAAATCAATATTTTATGAATGGATCAAACATATGAAACTTATGTATTTTTTCAAAATTAATAATGAAAAATAATAATGCCGTGTCTAAACAATTACAGTTTGCATTTTAAAGCTTGACATGATGATAAATGGTACAATTGTTTATAGATGTACTTAGTTCTATGTACTCTATGTTAAATAATAATAAAACATTGAAAATTTATCGTTTTCAAAACTGTAGGTACACGTTTTTTATACACAAGTTTTGTTTTCCATTTATAATAAATACCTAACAGTTTCAAATTGATTATTATTTTAATTATTCCATTAGTGTTCTTAAATTTTATTAAAATATAGATTTATACATTTCTATCTGTGTTGTTTTTCATTACTCATTTTAATGATAATACATACATTATTAATATTTAATAACGAAAAGTAAAACTGCAGATAATTCTTAATATGACGTAAGGTGTGACTTTACTGATACGTTATTAAAAACACATAAAAGCTCTTTTGTTGATTAAGTTTTGACAGTAAAAAGTTAATTAAAAAGCTAAACAGGATACTTTTTATCGTTAAATATTATTCGAAAATAAAATTACAGTTTTTAATTACTAACTTATAGGTATTAAAAATTGTCGACCAGACAAATAAATACTTGTTACCTTTTTAACTTTTTTTGTTATATGTAAACATTAATTTCTCATAAAGTGTCTATTAATACATATATTTTTCTAATATTAATTTAGTCACCTTTGTTTTTGAATGCAGAAATGCACATTTAATTTGAAGTAGAAACTAATTTAATATTAATTTAACTTTTTTATTAATATTGCAGCAAAGGCAATTAATTAGATTAAATTTAAATTTTATGAATTTGCACGAGTGGTAGTATATGCAGTTTATTCGTTTTTTTGCATTGTCTGAATTTTTCTTTGTACCCACCAGAAACTAATCTTAAACCTTTAATTTTAAAATAAACAGTTTTTTTTAATTGGTATAAAAGTACGACAATCGTAAACATGTTTTTAAATGTTTTATTAAGTTTAAGTAAGAAAAATAATACTCTTGTTTACAGGATTTTTTGACTATCTAAAGAATATTTGGATTATTTGGACATGCGTACCAACAAAAGTAATAATTTTTCTAAAAAATACTCTGTCAACAAAACAAAACACTTCTAAAAAAATTCTCAGTTGTCAAATTCAAACCAAACCCTAGAATCTTGTAAAAATTTTAAAGGATCGCAACTGACATAAACTAAACCACCAAGAACAAAAACGGATTTAGATTTGTGCATCTAAAAAATTTTTAACTAAATTTTGCCAGCTTACTTGGCATATACTGAACGAATCTACACTTGTTTTTAAAGCTAAAGTCTGCTATGGTATAAATGCACGTTTTACATTGTTGACTAAACATATTCCAGATGTAAGATATCAGGGTTTGGTTGAATGTATTGTATTTGAGTTCAACTTTGCGCCGATGGCTACAGAGGCTGCGCAGAGAATGTTACATGTATGGCCGCAAGTAATATACATACGAAACATTTCATTTGTATGTTTCAAACACTTATTTTTTAATACTAGCATGACGGTCCTATCATGGTAAATAACATGGTCGTATTCGATCCTGATTTTATTGCAAGATTTTGATTCCAATTCCATGAAATACTAGAGTTTGCGTAATTTAGAGTAACTTGTAGGCGGCGTTTTTTTGCGCGCTTTAAAAAAATGCCATAGCAAAACGCCAATTATTATATTACAACAAAAATACTTATACAAATACTTTACTCGCAGAGTTATCTTAATAAATAGACTACTACTAAACTAATCAAAGTTTCAAAAGGTAAATAAACAACACAAACATTTCTTAAGAATAGATTCGTCGTGTCAATTTTGTGTACTGCGCATATCACGTGACAGGTTCTTTACAAATCAAATGAACTCTACCGAAACAAAGAGGATAAGAAACATTGGCATTGGGCGCAAGCACGTTTCGAAGAATTAAGTAAGTCAAGCTGAAATCGAGAAAATAGATAACATCAAGGCTAGTTACAGGCATGAACTTGAAGAATATTTTAAAAGCGTAATAAATAATTGAGAATGACAAATTTTTAAGAATGGAAACAACACACTAATACGATAAACGGTACGGGTGTGATCAGCTTCGAAGCAAAAGCTGTCTATCAAATAATTTACCAATAATACAGTTTTCTACGTTCAACGGTTCTTATAGTGATTGCACTTATTTTTGCAAAATTTTTGACTCTTTAATTAACAATGATGTCTCGTTGACAACATTAGAAAATTACGTTATTTATTATCTTTACTAAAAGGTGAAGCATTAGAGATTTGTAGTGCAAATTATGGCCAAGCAAAGGAATTATTAAAAAACAGGTATCATACACAAGATTTTATAAATAATAAGCATTTAGAATCAATTTTTGAACTGACTAATTTGTCAAAAGAAGATCCAACGACTTTAGAACAGTTTGCGAATACTTATAATAAGTCAATTGATGCTTTAAGGGCTTTAGATCAGCCAGTTGAGAATTGAAACATCATTTTAATTTATTGGTTAAAATCAAAATTGGATTTTGTTTGAAAAAGATAGTGAGAAAATAGAAATTTGTTTAAGGGTAAAAAGGTAAAAAGATTAAAATTGTGCATAAGTTGTGTGAAAGCTTTTTCACGACCTTATAAACGTCTAAATGTTTCTAAAAATTGTAATAGTCAAAGGCATATTACATTGTTGCATTTTGATGACAGTGGAACTCCGATAGTAACAAAGAGATTACACAAACCAATCAAACAAAAATAGACGACAATCTCAATCAATATTCCATTGTTCTTTTAGTCACGGAAAAAATTACGTTTCTTTCAGTAAGAACGAGTACATTGAATGCAGATGTTTATTCGACGGAGGTTCACAGAGCAACTTTATAGTTCAGATTTAGTGAAAAAATTGGATTTTCCTATAAAAAAACACAACGGGAGAGTTACCATTGACTAGTTCTAATTTCTTCCAAAATTGATATTTTGCTTTTTGCTATATTCGCGTATCGATCTTTTACGGAGCGATAACATTGGCAAAGGTACAATTGGAAAAAAAATCAACCCATTTTACAAAATTCAAAGTTTGGATGCTTAGTCACAGGTCCCTTGCATTTAAATATTGACGATTTTTATAAAAATGTTCATACCTGTTTGTTTTCTACTTTGTCTTTAAATTATCAGTTGGAAAAATTTTGTTCGTTGGCAGATGTCAGTAATATCAAAAATTTGATTAAATTCGCTATGGAAGAACAACATTGCGAAGATCATTATGTACAAAATTATTTAAGAGACGGCACAGGTCGTTTTACAGTTGCATTACTAATCAAAAGAAATGTTGGTGAGCTAAGTGAGAATTTTTATACAGCAGAAAAACGATATATAAACTTTAAAAATTATTCAAAGATCACGCTTTTAACAGCGTGTAAAAATATGTTGTTTACGAATATGAAAATTTGGGTCACATGACCAAACTGAATAAAGAGCAGAGCAAAAGCACACAAGACAACGTATTATTTACCGCATCATGGCGTATTCAAGGCTTTGAGTGCTATTACTAAGCTTCGTGTAGTTTTCGACGCTAGTTCAAAGGATGGAATAGGTTTTTTGCTTAAGGACATTTTGATAATTGATAATTATCATAAATTTTATATTACGAATGATGTTAAGTCATCGAAAGCACAAGGACTCACAAAACGCATTGTTTTATCAATAATAAGTCAGATTTTCGATCCTCTAGGTATCATTGCCCTCATTATTAAATCAAAACATATTTTACAACTGTAGCAAGTAAAATTAGATTAGAATGATCCAATTCCAAGCAATTATGGTGCGCGTATTTAAAATTTTTTAATGATGTAAGTGACATAAGCAAAATCACAATTTCTAGACATGTACTGTTATCTAATTACGTGAAAATTCAATTGCATGGTTTTACCTACCTTTATTTACAAAGTTTGTATTTATTTAAGAAATACAGTTTTATTTAAGAATATTTATCCATTGTTACTTTTTTCGAAATCAAGTTTGCTCCATCAAAGTCTGTATCGTTACCAAAGTTAGAATTGTGCGGTGCAGTCTTGTTGTCAAGACTGACAAATAATTGTTTAAAGGCATTGAAAGTAGATGTCAACGAAATGAATTTGTGGACAAATTGAGAAATTGTTTTATCTTGGATTTCCACAGAACTTATGAACTGGAAAACATTCATTTGCAATCGAGTTGCAGAAATAAAAGATTTAACAAATAATGCGCATTGGTGTCATGTCGCATCATTTAAAAATTCAGCTAATATTTCTCGAGGATGTGAGCTACAAACTTGGCTGTAGTTACATAAAGAAACTTGTCCTCAACAACCGAAAAGGTACAATGTGAACATTGCCGAAATTCCGGAACGTAAGTCATCGAAACAACAAATTTGTTTGTTAATAATATTTTCAATATATTTTCCAATTTTTTTTATGTTAATAAAGGTAACAGTTTGTGTTTAAAATTAATTAACACAAGGTTAAAGGTTCAAAGAGCGACTTTAATCAATAGTTAGTTGACACCAATTGAAACCAAAAAGACTTTGATACAGCTCTGAAGATGTCCATTGCGAGGTGCGACAAAAGCTCAGCTTGTGTGATAACGACAGCACGGGAATTATCTAGAATGGAACATTGTATTATAGATTGTATTTTAGATAAATTTTGATTTGTCACTTTGCGACTGCAAACGTTTTTTTAGCGTAACTACATTAACGAGTAAATTTTAATAGCAATAAAAACAGTATTAAAGAGGTTATTACAATTTTCCATTTTAGATAATTTGTGTTGGTTCATTTTTCACACGCTGCGCTTTCTTGTGAGAAATCCACACCGCACAAAATTTATTCAAAATAAAAAATTGTAACACCAAATAAACCCAAACCTGAATTCTATTAATCAAGCAGTTTTTGTGTTTTATTTAGCATACGTGCGTTCATAAAGTTTTAAGTATGATTTTTTCCTTTTTTCCTGAGCTTTCTTAAGAAATCGACCACACCAAATTTATTCAAAATAGAAAATTGTAAAACAAAATAAACCCAAAACCTAAATTCTATTAATTAAGTAGTTTTTGTGTTTTGTTTAGCATACGTGCGTTCACAAAGTTTCAAGTTTGATTTTTTCCTGAGTAAGAGAGACAGCGCAGACCGGTTTTATCGACAGAGAATAGTAGTACTGGGTGTTATTTGGCTTACTGAAGCAACGGTATACGCTAGTTGCGTCAAAAATCCTGGAGTGAGGAAATTGCTAGTGGCAAACTTGTCGAAAACTCGGAGAGTGGAAAATGCTGCGTTATTTGACAAAGTTCTGTGCGAAACTGAACAAAACCGTTACTGAGACTTTCGCTATAGTTTAAGAGGCTTATAAAAAAAAGCATCAAGGACGTTGAAAACGAAGACCGCATTGGGAGACCACAACAATGTGAACTGATAAACTTTGATACACTGACGGTCATCTTAGTGTTAGACTTGCCGATGAGCTAGATTACGGTGTTTAAATTAGTAACAGAAGATTTGATGATGAGATAAGTGTGTTCTAAACTTGTTTCCAAAGTTTTGACAGATGCACAGAAAGCACGTTTGCAAAAAAATGTTTTTAACATTAACAATCCTCATTTCTTTGATAAAGTGGTTACTGGTAATGAGATCTGCTCGGACTTAGCTTTCAGCGACTTTTTGTTGTTTTCTCGAATCAAGAATGGCCTTCCGCGTGAATCATTCCAAAGAGACTATGTGCAATAAAAAAAAACGCTGGCAACAATGTGTTGATGCTCAAAGACTTTTAGTTTCATGTACAAAACTGTTCAATATATTTTTGTTCTGAAATCAATACTGAAAGTTTGTGCACGCACCGTTACTAACATTGTTTTAATAGATGAGATTCTTTTGCAACTTTTTTGGAAGAAAAATGTTGTTAGTTTTGGTAAACGCGTCAGCTTCATTTAGTTGACAGTTATATACAGTACGTTATTTTGAATTGAGTTTTGTTTGATACCCACCTGCGCGGACGAATCGCGGAAAAAATACCCCATGAAAAAATAACCCTAGAAAACATACCCTGCGTAAAAATTCCCTAGAAAAAAATACCCCACAGAAAACACTCTCGGAAAAAAAACCCCGCAAAATAACCAAACGGTAATTCGAAAATTTTGCATTACCAATAATATCTATTTAATCTTTGCATTCCGATAATCTGTTAATTGCTATCTATTTAGTTATTCCATTATTTTTGTAAACAATAACCATTTGCGAAAGGTAGTTGTAATCTTATTTTAATCACTACCCTAACCCTAATGAACCTTGCAAGAAAAGAGCGATTATGTTATGTATTATCTTTTGTAATTAAGCTTTTGTAATAAATCCTTTATTTGAAATGCTTAGATCTTTATATAAACCAAAATTTTGAAATTTGATTTACTTTGATTTTAACGATGGAAGTAATAACATCCAACAAAGGCGGCGAAAAGTTATTGTTAAGTAGTTATATGTACGTGGTGGACAAAAAACGCACAAACCATATTCGTTGGCGGTGTTGTAAATACGGCTCATTTAAGGTATGTATAGTTATTATACATTACTTTTCTTATATGGGGGTGATTTTTATTATTTGAACATGTAACTTATTCTGATTTTATCTTGTCTGCCAACTATTCGACAGTATTCCTAAGCAATACAGTGTCATTGCATAAAGGCGTTGGACATTGTTTGAGGTGATGCTTTTGGCATTCACGTACAGTGGTATTCAAGGTGGCACTGTAGTATAGTTTAAGATTTATTATACATGCGACAACTCCGCATGAGCCGTGACAAGAACCACAGACAACACACACGACGTTGCACATGTAACATGGCCGACAGTGCCGTAAATAAAATATAAAATAAATCTAAGTTTATCTAATCCCATCCAACAATTATCATACTACAGAACATGGTGTCAAGTGTGTTAAATTTAAAAAATTAAATTAGAAATTAAATCACGATGGAAGTTAAACAACCACCGTACTTGGAAATCAATAATGCTGACAACAAATCAAGCACATGGAAACGATGGATAAGTAAATTCGAAATTTATATAAATACGTTAACATTACTAAATAAAATTGAAGATAAGGATTTGCCAGCTTTACAATTAAATTTGTTTATGAATTGTGTAGGAGATGAAGGGATTGACATAATTAACGAATTAACTGTGGAAAGAAAGAAAGATTATGGTAGAATTATTACTGCTTTTAATGATAAATTTAAAATTAAATCCAATTTAACCATGGAAACATTTAAGTTCAATGGTATTACACAAAGTGAAGGTCAAACAATTGATGACTTTCTTAACGAAATTCGGAAGCAAGCTATATTGTGCGAATTTAAGTGTAACTCGTGCCAAGCATCTTATATGGATCGTATGATTAAAGAGCGCTTAATTATTGGTGTTCACGATAAATTATTACAACGAAAGTTAATTAGAGATGATAATACTGATGTCAAGAAAATTATTGAATTCTGTAAAGCAATAGAAATTAGTGACAAATATTCGAAAGTGTTAAATCCAGAAGTTACAATTAACAGAGTGAAAATTATTAATAATTGCACCAAATGCCTACTAACACATGAAATAAATAAGTGTCCAGCCTTCGACAAAATATGCATTAGTTGTGGAAGAAGAAATCATTTTGCTAAAGCGTGTCCTATTCAAAGAAATAACAGGGAACAAAACCGACAATATAATAAATATGGATATGATCAAAATAAATATGGTCATTCAAGTCGACAATTAACAAGAGGCAGAGGAAAATTCGAAAATGGAAATGCAGATCGAGTAGCTCCAATACAAAACAGAAGAAAAGAAATACAATGTGATAATTTATTAACTGAAGAAGAAGCCGAGCAGGAAGAAGAATTTGTAGAAGAATTGCAAATAAACCAAATCAAAGAGGAACAGAAATTAACAAAAGGATGGTATAAAGAGATTCAAATTAAAAGTAAGTCGTTTCAAATCAAAATTGACACAGGAGCAGATGTTAGCGTATTACCAAAATCAGTATTTGATCAATTAAACTATAATGATGAATTACAAATTATTCCTACAAATGCAACGCTGATTTCCTATGGCAATTTTAGATTAAAACCGTTAGGCATAGTAAATTTGGAGTGTAGATGTAATAAAATAAGAAAAATAATTTCTTTTATAGTAGTTGACTGTAAAAAATCGCAACCCTTGTTAGGATTGAATGAATGTATAGAATTTAAAATTATAAAAAGAGTAGATCAAGTTGAAATGAAATGTTTGTTAAAGGATGACGTTTTTAGAGAATTTAAAACTGTTTTTGAAAATGTAGGTCAAATACCAGGTGAAGTTAATATCAAACTTAAAGATAATTATGTACCCATAATACAATATGAACGAAAAGTACCATTGGCATTGCATGATAATTTAAAACCACTTTAGATAGTCTTGAAAAGAAACAAATTATTACAACTGAACCAGTATTAAAAATTTTTGATCCAAACAAACAAATTGTAATTCAATGTGATAGCTCAAGTAAGGGCATGGGCGCTTGTTTGCTACAAGATGGGCATCCAGTTTATTTTGCATCGCGATCGCTCACGGAAGCCGAAGTCAGATATGCGCAAATAGAAAAAGAACTTTTGGCGATAGTATTCTCATGTGAAAAAATGCATTATTATGTATATGGCAAAGAAATAATCATTCAAACAGATCACAAACCTTTGGTTTCTATATTTAAAAAAGATATAGGTAAAGTGTCTTCAAGATTACAAAGAATGTTGTTAAAACTTTTAAAATATAATTTAAAAATTACCTATGTACGTGGGAAAGAAATGTTTGTTGCGGATACTTTATCTCGTGCTTATCTAGTTGAAAATGCAATTGAAGATCCCGAAATGGAATATGTGGTACATTCCTTAGCAGATAAAATTCCATTTAGTAAAGAAAAAAAACTTATATTACAAAAAGAAACATTAGACGATAATTGTTTAAAGAAAGTTGTAAAGTACTTAAAATCTGAATGGCCTGATAAACGTTTATTGGATAATGAACTAAGGTACTACTATAATATAAAAGATAAATTAAAAGTATCTCAAGGTATTTTATTTGTGGATTGCAAAGTAGTGATTCCTTTTTCATTAAGAGTAGAAATGCTTAAAAGAGTGCACGAAGGTCATTTCGGTATTACAGAAATGTGCAAGTTAAAGGGCAAGGCAATGTTTAATTTGGCCGAATATTAATAGTGATATAGAGAATTTTGTTAATTCTTGTTATACGTGTCAGAAATTTCAACCATCTAATCAAAAAGAACAAATTGTTAACCATCCACAACCTAATCGACCGTGGAAATATTTGTTTACTGATATTTTAGAGTACAATAAACAAAACTTTATAGTATTAGTTGACTCATTCTCGAAATGGATTGAGGCAAAACAAATAAAAAATAAAAATGCTAGTGATGTCATACAGTTGTGATTTAATGACTAAATTTGGCTCACCCGAAATTTTGTATGCCGATAATAACCCATTTAATAGTAAAGAGCTTAGAGAGTTCGCTGAAAAATTTAATTTTAGGCTAGAATTTTCAAGTCCGTATCATCACAAGTCAAATGGTCCTGCGGAAAAAACGGTTAAGATAGTAAAAGACATTTTAAAGAAAAACAATGATGTTAAAAATCTAAATTACTATATAAGAGAGTATAACAATAGCCCACTCTCAATCGGTTATTCACCAGCTCAACTTTTGTTAAATAGAAGTTTAAAAACAAATCTTCCTATACATGATAGTAATTTTACACCAAAATTGCATAATAAAAATATTATGAAACAATTAGAACAACAACAAACTAAACAAAATTATTATTATAATAAACAAGCAAAAAACTTACCGCCTTTGGAAAATAATGAAAATATTTTAATTCAAACAAAATCAGAATGGGTAAAAGGAAAAGTAATAAGGAAGTACAATAATAGATCTTACATAGTAATGAATGAGCAAGGTAACCAATACAGACGTAATAGAGTATTTTTAAGAAAAACTAGAGTTAATGTTGATATTAATCCTAATTATGACTTAGTATATGACGATTATGATTTAACAAATGTTAACAATAATCCACCTGTAACTAATAATGAGAATGCAAATAATTCTAGTTGTAGTGAAAGTAGTAGACTTAAAAGAAATGTAAAGCAACCCGCTTATTTATCCGATTACATATAGTTTCAGTTATTTGTATTTAACATGTAAGTAGTTTTAAGTTTTATTTGTTTTTGTCAAGGGAAGCATGTGACACAATAAAAAACATTTGGCACTTTTGACACCCTTTTATTAAATTTGCCACAATTTGTGACAAACTTTTTACATAGTGAATAAGAGAATTGGTACTAAAATTCTGGGGATTTTTTTTGCCAACCACAACGGAACCTAATCATGCAACAAACGAGGAAGAAGTTAAAGTGACAAAACGTGTAGAACAAATGAAGAAGAGAAGAAGAGCTGAGGACATTTTGGCAAAACCTGTGCAAATCTATGTTAGCCTTAGACAATTCTACAAACGTGGTAATGCTTTACGAGGAGAAGAACATTCCTGGAACTACAAACTCATTAGAAGAGCTGATTATTAAAGGTATAGTACTGGACATGGCTTTTACTCAAATTTTTTGATGATGGACGGTTTGGCCTTCCTACCACCTGAGGATGTTCCTAGGTATATGACATACCTTAAAGAAATTGTTCCCACTGGAGCTGAAGTACTTTGCAATTATTTTGACCAATACATACGTTTCTGGAACCTGTAGAAGAGTGGGGGAGAAGGGTAGCGGAAAATTACTCGAAATCAATTGCTCGAAGTAAAATTGCTCGAAAAATAGTTTTTCGAATGGACAGTTCCTCGAAAGTCTAGTTGCTCGAATAAGAATTTCTCGAAAAGAAAATTGCTCGAAAAAAAATATAAGTTAAACAAAATTTATCAAATTTATGCATTATACAAAATAATAAAAGGTGTCCTTAAATACCTATTATGTTGAAATAATCTTCTCCTTAACTTTCTTGCTAATGGTAATTTCTTGAAAGGAGGTTATTACAATACAGTGTAGACAATAGACATGCCAACTTTAACACATACAATGAAATATCTTCCTCTAATCCTCTAATTACCTTTCTTGGTAATGGTATTTTATGATAAGAAGTTCTTATAAATAACACACATATTTCCGAAATTTTTTGTTTATTACAGACATCGGTACAGTAACGGTAACAACATAGATTTTATTAAAAGTGAAAAAGGCAAAAACAAGTTACACTGGTCTGCATGAAAATCGGCCCTGATACCATTCTTGACTATTCTTATGTAAAATGACCCCCTAAATCCAAAAATGAGCTCCGTATTTACCCATCACCCACCTGTTTCGGGGGGACCCCATTTTTGTTTTATTTTTTGCATTGGTTTTTAGAATTTTAACTTATAGCCGTTAAACATCCCAAAGCAGGTAATAAAATTCATACAAAAATATATGGGAAAAGTTTTGCTATAAAATTTATATATAAACAACAATAAAATACAAATATATAAAAACAGTAAAAAAATATCAATAAACAGTTAGGAAGATTCACTGCACGACGCTGGCGATCTCAATACCACATGCAGGTTTGAACAGGAATTTTCGACAGGCTTGAACTTGCATTACTCTTCTCATTATAGTATATTACATTGTTTGCTTAACTGCTTCGATCAGTACATCTATAGCTGTTGCAGAGTTAACTTGTCGACGTTTTAAACGGGCTGGATTTTGTGTTCATTTTTGTTCATTTGTGTAAAACAGTAAAACTACTTTTACTCCGGATTTTTTCAAGTGACTAACTGTGATTTGTGGTTAATGTCGGGCGTTGAATTACTGTTTAATTATGTCACGCGAGTGTAAAAATTATCCCGATAGCTTCTGTTATGTCTGCGGGGAATTAACTTTAAGAGCGCAACGAAAACCCCTTTCTCCGCTTGTTAAAACAGCTTATAAATTGTACTTTGATTGTCAAGTTGGCGACCAGGACAAGACTTGGGCTCCATCAGTTTGCTGTACGACTTGTTACAGTAGTTTGACCAAATGGCTCAAAGGTACCCGTAAATCAGTGCCATTTGCTGTGCCCATGGTTTGGCGTGAACCTCGCTGTCATCTTACAGATTGTTACTTTTGTATGACTCCCACCGTCGGGTTTTCGAGTAAAAGTAAGCATACAATTCAGTATCCCAATATTCCGTCAGCTCTAAGACCTGTTCCTCATAACGATACTTTGCCAATCCCACAGCCCCCAAACACTTATACTCTAGAGCCGGAAGTTGATTTAAAAGACTCTGAGCCACAACCTGGGACTTCGAATGATACGTTCAATGATGATGAAGAGTATTCCGCAGATTTAGTTTCTCGGCAACCTTACCTCCTCACTCAATCGGAATTAAATGATCTTGTCAGGGATTTGCAGTTACCCAAGGCTAAATCTCAGCTCCTAGGATCGCGACTTCAACAGTTGAATCTCATAGAAAATGGAGTAAAAATATCTTCTTACAGAACCAGACAAGCAACTCGGAAGTGTTTTTTCTCAGAAGATAAAGGTTTAGTGTTCGGCCTTAATGCAAATTTATTGATGACAGAGCTACAGATGCCATGTGACCCAGACAAATGGAGACTGTTTATAGACACATCAAAAACAAGCTTAAAAGTTGTCCTGTTGGCAAATGGGAATGACTTCCCATCAGTTCCAGTTGCATACTCTGTTGATATGAAGGAAACGTACGAAAACATCTTCAGAATCCTTGATAAAATTAGTTATCATGATTATAAGTGGAAACTTTGCGCTGACTTAAAAGTTGCCTGCAATCAGGATTCACAAAATATTTCTGCTTCCTTTGTGAATGGGATAGCTGAGCCCGAGATAAACATTACATCGTACGGGACTAGCCTCTGCGAGAAAATCTTATTCCCGGTCAGAAAAATATCGCCCACAATCCTTTGGTTCCGAAGCAAAATATTTACTTACCACCTTTACACATCAAACTTGGATTGATCAAGCAGTTTGTGAAAGCAGTGGACAAGACAGGTGGCGCATTTCAATTTTTGAAAACTAAATTTCCTTCGCTAAAATCAAAAAAGGCGTTTTTGTTGGTCCCAGATTAGACAACTCTTCCAAGATTTGACGTTTATTAAACACTTAAATCAAAAAGAAAAACGAGCTTGGCTTGCATTTCAAAACGTTTGTAAGAATTTCCTGGGTAACCACAAAAGTGAAGATTATGTCGCTCACGTCGAGGAACTGCATTTAGCGTACAAGGACATAGGATGTAACATGTCTCTTAAAATTCACTTCTTTCACTCGCATCTGGACTTTTGCCCTGAAAATTTAGGAGCAGTCTCGGATGAACACGGGGAACGGTTCCATCAAGACATCGCTAAGCTGGAGAAGAAATTTTCAGGGAAGTGGAATGCAAGCATGTTGGCGGAGTACTGCTGGTTTTTGAAACGAGAGAGCTGTACCACAGGGTTTAAAAGGAAAGGAAGCACCAAGTAACGATGAATATCTTTTTATTTATTACTGTTTATAGCTAAAATAGTTCTTTTTCTCATTTAAATTAAATTCATGTCCATATATTTATTATTATAATAATTATTATAATTATTATTATCGTTCGATAAATAAATTATAATTAATTTATCGAAAAGTGGTAAAATTAGATATTAGGGGCTCCCTCGAAAATGGTGGGTGATGAAAGAAAACGGAAGACATATTTGGATTCAAGACGTCATTTTACATAAGAATCACCTGGAATAGTGTCAGGGCTCAATAAAAAATATTTTTTTGCAGACCAGTGTTATTAATCGAAGGCTATTTGTTTATTAAAGACAAAGTTGATTGTAATAAAGTGTATCGGAAATGTGAAGTTTCAAAAAAATTGAAGTGCTCCGCTCGGGTGGTAACAATTGACGGTAATGCAACAAAAATAAATTATGTGCACAATCACATAGCTGATGCTGCAAGTGTAGGCGCTGCTAGAGTATATAATATCATCAAAGAGAATGCAAAATCTACTAGAAACACGCCACAGTTTCTCATATCTTCTGCATTAGAAAACGTAGGTCAAGCAGTAGCAGCTAGGTTGCCTGCAGTAAGTTCTATAAAAAAACTGTAAGAAATATTCGAGCAAGTGAACACTTGGGTCCCGCAGTTGCAAACCGTCGGCAAGACATTCAATTTCTACTGGAGTTTAAGATCACTGCAAATGGAGAACATTTCTTATTATATGATAAAGGGCAAGTGGAAGATCGGCTAATTATTTTTTCTACTAGAAGAAATTTACGTTTGCTGGAATTATCCGCACATTGGTATGCTGATGGAACCTTCAAAACTACTCCACTTCTTTTTGAGGAATTGTATACCGTACATTCTTTACAAAGCAATAATGCTCTGCCACTAATTTACGCGCTTCTCCCAAATAAAGGTGAAGAAACGTATTCTGATTTTTTTCGCAAAATTAAAGAATTTATATTTAATGCAAATCCAAAAATTATAATGACCGATTTTGAAAGTGGGGTAATTAATGTCGTACATGATGTATATCCCGAAACAAGACACAGAGGATGTTTTTTCCATTTTTGTCAGGCAATTTTCCGACATATTTAATCGAATGATTTGAAAAACAGATATGAAATAGATGCGGATTTTGCACTAAAAATGAAAATGCTCCGTGCATTAGCTTTTGTACCTGAACAACATGTAATTGAATATTTTGAAATTTGTTGCGACGAAAATGGGTTCCCTGAAGAAGCACAACCTTGGTCGCCCAAATCGAAATCGTAGAGGTCGCCGTCCACCGCGTTTTCCTTTAAGTGTGTGGAATTGTTACGAAGATACTCTTGAAGGTGAACCAAAAACGAACAACAGTGTCGAAGGTTGGCATAAAGGTTTCCAGGACTTACTTTCGACGAATCACCCTAGCATATGGAAATTTATAGATGCTATTAGACTACAACAAAACCTTAGCGAGTTGAAAATTGAACAATTATTGTCTGGAGTTGAACCTCCAATGGGTAGTAAATATCGCGATTGTGCAGGAAGAATAGTGCGCATAGTGCAAAATTTTCAGTACAACGTAGATATCGAAGTATATGTTCGCGGTCTTACTCACAACATTGGTTATTAAGTGTGCATGTATAATGTACGAATTTGTGAATGTATATTAATTTTTAGTGTGTGTAACCAACTTTTCTAGTATTATTTTGTATTTGTATAAATTTAATAAATTATCTTATTCTATTATTTCGAGCAATTTTTTTTCGAGTAATTCTTATTCGAGTAACTAGACTTTCAAGAAATTTTACTTCGAGCAATTTTCACCAAACCTGGGAAATAACAACGATGTAATACGTTTACGCAACATCCCTCAAGTCTTTCATCTTGAAACCTGGTATGTTCATCAAACAACATTAGAAGACGGAGAGCGTACTAATAACCAGACTGAAGGTTGGAACAATCGTTTTTCTAACTTTGTAAATAAAAATTATTCCAAAATAAAGAATGTATAATAAAAAATTTGAAAGTACATTAATTAAAAGCAAAATAATATAACCACGGTAGCAATCGGAAGCACAGACCTCTGGGTGTGAGTTTGAATGAAAATAAATACAAAGACGTGAACTTCGTTAATTTATTAACTATAACTTAATATACTATTTACATTAGAGAACAAAGAACAATATTTGAATTAAACATATTAGAAATAAAACAGGATTTAAAATAAAATATTAGGGCGCCAACCACCTTTAAATTGGTGATAAAAATGTAAAATCTTACATTTAATTATTAATTATTGATATTAAATGCAAATGTCGTAAACGTTTGATTTGTTATCGAGTGAAAAGTTTTAATAACTGAATTTAATTGCTTGAATGTAAAATGTAACTTAATTCCAGTTGACTCACCACATGATATGACGTTATCGTATAGCTTCTATTTTTAGCACATACTTTGCTGTAGTGATAAAATTCTTCAACAGCAATGTAGATTTCCAAGCACACCAGCAAGTATAAATCCAATGACGAAAAATCCAGTAATTAAAAGACAAAACCAAAATAAATGATCCAGTAAAAGCAAAATACCAGAAAATAAAAAAAAGAAAAGACCCTAAATATAAGTAATTAGAATGGTTTTTTAAATGACATGATATACTCACGCTGCATTTAGCAACGGCCTTCAAAATAAATTCCTTTGTCTAAATATATTGGGTAACATTTTGAAATCTCTAAAAATGTTGAATTCGATAGAAAAATTATATCAAAATAAAGGTAAACTCACCAATAATTAGATGGAATGAATAAATATTAAATAAAACGAATGTAAACTTGAATTTTAATGTAATGAACTCTAACGGGACGTTACACTTAGTGGGTCAAAAGCATCCCAACTGTTTGGGTATTAATCAACAAATTGAGGCTGACAGAACAAAGTTGCAACAACAACAAATCGGAAGGCGTCCTACAAAGAAAAAAAGGACAGTTTATGAAACACTGCAAATTTGTTTAAAAGGTCTTTTATTGTTAAAACTAATTTATTTAAACGACTAAAAATATGTTTTACTTCTACTAGAAATATTGACATTTGTAAATTAACCGAACTAATTAAATCTAATAATATTTAATAAAAACACTTACACTAATTTATATTACTTACAAGAAGATAAGATAACGTCCGCGGATAGCTTCACTCACTTGTTTACACTTAAATCACGTAGTACAAGATTATTCTCCATATATTTATGTACACACACGCGCTAACGACTTATTTATTTCAACATTATGGCAATAACTGACCTACGATTTGTTTCTTCGGTATTTATACACATTTGGAAATTCTTCTCGAGTGTTCCCTATCTTTCGGTATATCTCCTAGAAGATGGATAACAACTTCCAGAAAGCTCTTGAATTTGCAGATAATTTCTCGTACGTTTCATTATGAACAACACATACAAAAAAAGCTGCATCTTTGTTTGCCTTTTTATGTGCTGCTATGACTGTTACTTCTATTGCTTGTGTTATTTCTCACCACTTCAAATACCTTTTATCATTAAATGAATGTATTTGGAAAGAGTTTGCGGGGTATTTTTTAGTGAGGTATTTTTTCCTGGGGAATTTTTTCATGGTTTTTTTTCCGGGGTATTTTTTCATGAGGTATTTTTTCCGTCGCCCGCCCGGGTAGTTTGTGGTATAGCGTTATTATTCTTAGTGAGTAGAAAGAGGCGGACACCAAACCCTCAGGGCATAAAATTTAATTACTGTGACCTCGCCGTAAACGTACGTGAAGGTTTTTTTGGGAAAGTTTGTTTTGTCTTTCACATTTTTTCTCTCTCTCACATTTTTTCTCTCTCATAAATTTTTTCTGTCTCACACATTTTTTCTGTCTCACACATTTTTTCTGTCTCACACATTTTTTTCTCTCTCACACATTTTTTCTCTCTCACACATTTTCTCTCTCACATTGTTACATCATCGCATAATTGGTAATTTTGATTGCGTCGTACGTTATCGCGTAACTGGTAATTTTTTATGCGTCATAAAGTCTCATGATTCAAGCGAGAAAGAAAATATTTTTATTTAAAAAAAGCTTGGGTGTACCTGGATTTGAACCCGGGTTTCTTGATTACAAAGCGGCGAACTTAACCGCTGACCTACGAAAATAAGTTAATTTCAAACGCTCAATTGTTGTATACAATTGGTTTTTTAATTACTGAACAAAAGACTTGTAAAATTTATTGTACTTTATTTTTAAATTAAATTAACATTCATGGCATAATTATATCATTTTTCTACAGCATCTATGTCATTACGGTTTATCAGGATCTTGATAATTCACGGCAACTATACACACGGCATCTAATTATATCATTTCTACAGCATCCGTCGTGTTGTGGTTGATCTGGACTTTTCTAGTGGTCGATACTTTCATATTCTTTCTCTCTTAATCTTAATACTCTGTAAAGAATCGCTTATTAAAAAAAAATTCTAAAAAGTTAATGTTGATTATAAGAAAAATAGCACAAAAACAGCTGCATGCAAATTAGCAAAAAAAAATTAAATTTAAGAAAATAACTACCAATTTCTTAAGAAAAATTAATGTTACTTGAACGTATCAACTGCTTCTTTTTAAACGAGGTGTTGGTTTAATCAACAACATTAGAAATTAATTTAAAAAAAAAAAGAAATGGTCTAAACTAAATTAATAGTTAAGAAAATTTAAAAATCGCTGAAATTAAAAAAAAAATTTTTTTAAACTAACTTTTAATCAGGTAAATACTAAAATCAACTTTTTTAATTTAAAATAATCTTTTGTAGAGCATAAAATTGCATGTGTTTAAGCGTATAGGATTAATTTGCAAAATAAATAAACCACTTACCATTGTAATACACAGAAACACTTTAATTTAAAACGTTCTTACTAGTACGCAGCTAAAACTAAACAAAGTGTGATCACTAACAATAAAAGAAAGTGTCATTGCCAAAAATATATTTTTACAATTATTACTCATTAATTAAAGTTTTATGATACACACCTGCCGATTCATTCAGGTCGCTGATTGTTTCAACAAATAACTTTTCCAATGACATGTAATTAGTGTAAATTCCATAAGGTAGTAGTTATTCAAAAATTTTCTTTTGGAAGCCAAAGACATTATTATTATTATAATATATAATATTTTAAGATAAATCTTTTAAATTTTCAAGTACTTCATCTTCAATGTCGCTGAATATGAAAGCAGTTAACTCCGATACTAAAGTAGGTCCAAACTTGCATCGTTTTCAGTTCGTCTTGGTACACACCCCTGGCATTAAGTGTGTTATAAATTTCTTGATCTGTATAATTAAAAAAAATATACTGTGATATTAACGTAAATTTAAGCATTTTACCGATAATTTTACAATCTGCTGTATCAAGTTCTAAAATATTTTCTGAATTTCTGATTGAGTTTAGATACTCAACCCAATTTCTTTCATCCGTATTTGAAATACTTTATGCATCTAAGGGCGGTATTCATAGTCGTGTCTTAAATATAAGATGGTCTTAAACATTTGCTTAAAGTGATGATTAGTTTCATAGACGTCACATAAGCAAATGCTTGAGACGATCTTAATATGTCGTCTTACCTAAGATAATCTTATTTTTCTACATTCATAGTCGATACTTATTTGAAATAAGCTCTGTCTTAACAATACATGTATTCATAGTGCTAATAAGACCGTCTTATTAGGGTGCCTAACCACACATTTTTACTAAAGTCATTATCATTATTTAAGTCAACTACAACGTAGACTTAAAACGTGTTTGATAAGTAAATTTTAACCATATCATGGAAGTGAGATTGTACGACATTGTTGTTGAGCAAAATGTGGATATTCCAGGTTTTAAAATATTGAAGAAATGTTAGGAATAGAAAAGGATATTTTTCTCTGAATGTTCAAGTAATTATGTCATGAATTTTAAAATATAATTAAATACAAAAAAACACAAGTTTGATTTTTTTAAAACGAAGCTAATAATTTAGTAATAAAGAGGAGAAAAAACACGATAAACGTTTTTTATATTAGAATTTCTAATATGTTTTTTTAAATTTTATTTTATCTAATTCAGCTTTAGCTTCCGTCTCCCGCAGTTCGAAATTATAGTATATTTTAAATAAACATTTCTTGTTTATGTTGAATTAGTTACTCCAATCCTGATTTTTTAAGAAAAATTTAATATGTAGAACCCGCTAATTGTTATCCTTGTTTCGTTAGTCGTCGTGTAGAAATCGGCATTTGCCGTAACAAAAAGTAGCGCGGACTATAAAATTTTAAACTACACACAAATTTGATTGGTAATTACATAACAAATATTCCGAAACTAGACGATGCTGTAGTTTAAGATCGTCTTATGTAAGACGATCTTAAATAAAATAAGACAACGCTTTGAAGCAACGTCTTTAGTAAGATTATCTTAAGTTTTGACTATGCAAACATACAGTCTTAAGGCGATCTTAAACATTTAAGACCGTCTTGCGTAAGATCATCTTAAGCTTAGCTTAAGACACGACTATGAATACCGCCTTAAGAAATAATGGAACTACTAAAACAATAAAAAAATGTAAACGTTTTACTTACACTATCCAAGTTAAATAATTTAATTAAGAAATAATTTTTCTAACTATGATTCAAAAACTAACGTTCAAAAATTCAAGTTATTTTTTAAAATGTAGTTTAAAAAGAAACAAATTCTTATAGCATTATCAAAGTTATTGAAAAAGAAATTTAACAAAAATCTTTAAGAGTTTTAAAAAATGTAAAACATTTTAAAGCTTACTTTGTTTCCTGTTAGTTATAACTAATAAATGTAAAATTCTAAAACCATCGTTCAAAAATATTTGTTTTTAGTTTGCATTTCACACTCAGTTTTCAACTTTAGTTTGAAAATTAATAAAACGTCAATGTTTTAAATAATTAGCAGAGTTTTTTAAAAAAATACAAATAACTGTAAAATGTTGCAGAAAACAAAATATGTATGTAAAAATTGTGTGTGTTAAAGATTTTTATTAATGAATGTAAGATTCCAAAAGCAATGTTCCTCATCATATCTACTTATTTTAACATATGTCAAATATTTTTCTACAATTGCTTATATATTTTTTAATATGAATCTTTACAGTGTTAAAAATAAAGTATTGTAATACAGCAAATATTAATATTTGTTTCAAATTATTGATAATCGCTACATAATTATAGTGACAAGTTAGGTAATAAAATCCTAATTTTATTTTTGATAACGAGTAATTGTTCATGTAGAAAGCGAGTAAATAATGTTATGGTAATGATTATGTAATTATAGTGACAAATTCTAGAAATTAAGTAAAATTGTTAAAAAGTATTTTATGTAGTACATACGAGTAATCTTAATTTGTAATATAAAAACTATTTATGTTGAGAAGCAGAAAGGAAAGAAAAACAGAAAGGGTAAATATTGCATTCGGACATTATACTAAAATAATAATATCGTAAAAAAAAAATCATGTACCTTCTGTTAACGATAACGTGTAATATTACTTATATACAAAACAATTCTAGCATTTTGCACATTTCTATTGCGCAAACAAATGGTATTTAAAGCTACATTTTATTTATAAGAAAGAAGAATACATATACAAAAATAATCAAAACAAAAAACTACACAACACAACAAAAACATTTATATAAGAATTGCAAGTTTTATTAAAAAAAATCTACTCGTGCACATTTTAACACGAATGATTCACAAATTCACCTAAACCCAATTAACATTTTTTTCTCTACCACAAAAACAAGAAATGTTATTTTATTACTAAAGACTTACGTACAAACAAACAACTAATTCAAATTGATGCAGATCAAAGATTAATTGTAAAACTAAACCGAATTATAATTGTATTTGTTTAAGCTGTATTGCAGCTACAGTTCTAAATTTTAAATATTGTTACTAATAAAAGTTTCCTTATAACAAAAAATCTTTGACAATTACAAGTAACCCAAACTAAAAATTACAAAACGAATAGTTAAATAAAACCAAAACAAAAACGTCTTAAAATCGTTAATAACACTAGTATACTTTTCTTAACATGTAAAAATATTAGTAATTGTATTAACTGTAGTTAACGTCAAACCAAAACTAAACAACATTATTGAAACCATAAAGATTATTTGAGTAACATAATTTTGTATTTCATTTGTTAACAAAAATTTTGATGCACTCGTTAAAACTTATTTTATATAAAACTTCTCTAAAAACACAATTTAACAAAGTTGTTGTAATATCAGCTAATTCAAAAACTACTCCTGAAATATTAATACACTTGACTCTAAGCTGGTGAAATGAAATTTCTAATAAGATCTGTATACGTTTCTATTACATTAATATTACAAACTGTTTAAATCAGTCTGTAAATATTATAACGTTACAATTACTTAAGATTACAAGCAAAAAATGTTATTCGAAATTCATATATATATAGAAATAAATGTTTATAACAAGTTTAGAACACGTTTAAAGATAGTGAATAAGTTGAAAGCTTATTTTACATCTCAACTAGACAATGTGGTTATTTTCACAATTTTATTGAAAACGTAGTATAAAATTTAGTTAGTAAATGGCAAACCAAATGAAAATATTAATCATTTTTGTAATAAACACGTAATTACTAACACATAAACTTTTAATCTAACGATTAACAGAAAAGAAAGAAAACATTTTTAACAAAATCTACTCTAAAAAGCAAAGTTAAATAAGTGAATAAAAAACGTGTAAAATAGGAAATTTTCCTTATGCAAATTTCTTTTAGTTATAGTAATTACAGTCAATAACAATGTAATTAATGACTAAGAAAAGCCACAATCATATTTTTAACAAAAACTATATCAATTTTGTTTTAAACGATAATAATTAGATACTTTTATATCATAATCTCAAGAAACAAATAAAAATTGTAAAATTGTTAAAAGTGCAATAGGAATTTACTGGAGTTATTAGAAGTAAAAGAAGAAAAAACTTTTGTCAATGTTTATAATTACCTACTTAAGTCATGCTGAAATAGAAAATTAAAAAACATTAAGAATACATTTATAACAAAAACTATTTAGCAATTTAGTTTTTCGTTCAAATGATTAAAATTAGATACTCTAATAGGTACTATAATCTCAAACAGTAAACAGATAAACTATTTTTTTTTAATGAACAAAAAAGCAATGCATGTACAAACTGTAAAAAAAGTAAATGTTACAATGTTACAGCTACTAAAAACTTAAAGCAAAATTTAAAAGAACAAGAGAAGAAAATTACTTAAAGAATATCTGTTCTAATAAAAATTGTTTTATAGTAAATGGTGTTATTGTTTAATTAAAAATTTTAAACTTACATGTTTTTAAACGTAGTCTATGTTTTTTGTCAAATAATAAATTACAACCACAAATATCTAGAAACATTTGAAGGTAAATAAGATCATAATTTTAATTTTGCCATTCGTTCAAAATTAAATTATTGTTTAAAATATTGTAACTAAGAAGAAAAGAAAACGCTTTAGTTATATCTGACAATTTATTATATTATTTTTTTTTCTGGTTTGACAGGTTTTAATAACATTAACATTTACTAAATTCATTCAAATTGAATCTGTTTAATCACTAACCGATATCTAGTTTATTAATTTAGAATTTTGTATTGAGAAGCAAGTACGAGATATTCACGAACGAATAGACTTGTTTATAGTTTCAATTTTTGTACTAAGATTTTTTTGTATAATGTAAACCGTTAATTAAATATTATAAACACGTTTTTACAATTTAAGAATTTTTAAAATTAAAGTATTAGCTCTATGGGTACTTATACGTAACGTTTAATTTTCTTCCTAAAGTTAATGTTACGAATAATTACTATTAAAATCAAACTTTATTAAAAATAGAAAACAAAATTACAAAACCATTTCAATACGCAAAGCAAAACTGATATACACATTGTCACTTAATCTATTGTAAACAATTACGAATACATTCATTTATAAATTTACAATGTACGTACGAGGTAAATCTATTAAATGTTACCTCTAGTTAGTAGCAGTGTATTTAAAAGTAAATAAATAAATCATTAAAATATATGCTGTAACGTTTAAGAAACATTTAGTGTTAGTTTAGATTATAAAAGATAGAGGATACGAAATAGAGCTACGCAAACCAAAGCAAATCGGTCTCTAATCGGCAGTGGCGGACAACTAAAAACTATAACAGGATTACTTCTTTTAACTTCAATTATGAAAAATTTATTGTATACACCCACGGCTCTTGGAATGGTTATGTTACCTTTAATAATTTATTTTAATATAAATTATTAGTTAACGTAAAGTGTGAAACCGTCTTAGTAGTTATGTTTATGACGAATTGCTTTCTTATATTTATAAAATTTACATACAAACATAACAGGTACTTTTTATTTACTTTTGCAAGTTTTAGTCTAAATTTCTTTCTTCTGCTATTACTATCACAATTAAAAACTGTACGAACCACAATTCCAGCAAATGCTAAATTACGTTCAAACAAGATTTATTTAAAATATGTATTTAAAATGAAATAGCGATACACAACTTATTGTGAACTAGATCAATGGCAATCAGACACTATATGACGTGCAGCAAGTCGATTTCAAATTCTTATCTTCCATAATCTAAGAGTTTGACAATAATTAATTTAAATTATACTGAAGAGGTTTTACCAACTAAACATAATATTTATATAGCGAGAAATTTAACTATGTTCTTTCTTTTTGAGTTATTTAGTATTTTAATTTAGAAACGCCGTTCCGTTTGAATAATAAACATAAAATAACAGCACAATTAATTTAAAAAGTATTACAGGCTGAAGCATTTAAGGTTTGGTATGACTGATAACTTATTTAGCTGTTAAGTTTAAAAAATAGAAAAAACTAAACATTTATTTAATAGATCATATAATTAGATTCTGATTATAGTAATAAATCGTCTTAAAAAATTAAAATTGATCGATGTTAAAAAATATAATTGTCAAGGGCTTTAATGACCACAATAATATTAACTATTACTGACACAAAATAAGTAATTGGCAAAAAAATTAATTTAATGTTATAATTATAAGTTGCTCTAATTTTTATGTTTTCAACAAAACGACTTAATTGAAATTATTTTTAACGTTATTAACAGTGGTTAAACTTTTATAGTAAAGCTTATTATTAGAAATTCAACTGTACAATTAAAAAAAAATAATAAAGCAGTTTAAAATAAGAAATATCTTACAATGTTCGGTAATGTTTAAACAAAATTACAGAATAAAATTGTGTTTTAATTCATTTATATTATAAAAAATTGTATAAAGTTTTTACCAGTTTAACGATGACATGATAAATTCTCAAAAATCACGCTGGAACTGTATTCATAGTGAATTATAAAACAATACAAATTTTAATTTATTGTTATTTGGTAGTGCAATTAAACTTAACTTTTTTAAATATTTTTCACTTGTGTTAATGTTATTCACTCCACCTAAACTTCATCACTTTTCGGAGAATCAATTATTGTAATAACCTAACCACACTTAAAAGTTTTTGTGTTTTACATCTAAAAGATTGTATTAAAGTCAATAATTACGCTTATTTAAAACTAATAAGTTTTGCATTTTTTTAGGCTAATTATTATAAACCTGAGATTATATTAACATATAAGAAGTAAGGTTAGCTTATTACAAAAAAAAAACAAAACAAAAAAAAGTGAGGTTAACTTATTGGTTCACAATAAGTTGTGTATCGCTATTTCATTTTAAATACATATTTTAAATAAATCTTGTTTGAACGTAATTTAGCATTTGCTGGAATTGTGGTTCGTACAGTTTTTAATTGTGATAGTAATAGCAGAAGAAAGAAATTTAGACTAAAACTTGCAAAAGTAAATAAAAAGTACCTGTTATGTTGTATGTAAATTTTATAAATATAAGAAAGCAATTCGTCATAAACATAACTACTAAGACGGTTTCACAGTTTACGTTAACTAATAATTTATATTAAAACAAATTATTAAAGGTAACATAACCATTCCAAGAGCCGTGGGTGTATACAATAAATTTTTCATAATTGAAGTTAAAAGAAGTAATCCTGTTATAGTTTTTAGTTGTCCGCCACTGCCGATTAGAGACCGATTTGCTTTGGTTTGCGTAGCTCTATTTCGTATCCTCTATCTTTTATAATCTAAACTAACACTAAATGTTTCTTAAACGTTACAGCATATATTTTAATGATTTATTTATTTACTTTTAAATACACTGCTACTAACTAGAGGTAACATTTAATAGATTTACCTCGTACGTACATTGTAAATTTATAAATGAATGTATTCGTAATTGTTTACAATAGATTAAGTGACAATGTGTATATCAGTTTTGCTTTGCGTATTGAAATGGTTTTGTAATTTTGTTTTCTATTTTTAATAAAGTTTGATTTTAATAGTAATTATTCGTAACATTAACTTTAGGAAGAAAATTAAACGTTACGTATAAGTACCCATAGAGCTAATACTTTAATTTTAAAACTTCCTCAATTGTACAACGGTGTTTTAATATTTAATTAACGGTTTACATTATACAAAAAAAATCTTAGTACAAAAATTGAAACTATAAACAAGTCTATTCGTTCGTGAATATCTCGTACTTGCTTCTCAATACAAAATTCTAAATTAATAAACTAGATATCGGTTAGTGATTAAACAGATTCAATTTGAATGAATTTAGTAAATGTTAATGTTATTAAAACCTGTCAAACCAGAAAAAAAATAATATAATAAATTGTCAGATATAACTAAAGCGTTTTCTTTTCTTCTTAGTTACAATATTTTAAACAATAATTTAATTTTGAACGAATGGCAAAATTAAAATTATGATCTTATTTACCTTCAAATGTTTCTAGATATTTGTGGTTGTAATTTATTATTTGACAAAAAACATAGACTACGTTTAAAAACATGTAATTTTAAAATTTTTAATTAAACAATAACACCATTTACTATAAAACAATTTTTATTAGAACAGATATTCTTTAAGTAGTTTTCTTCTCTTGTTCTTTTAAATTTTGCTTTAAGTTTTTAGTAGCTGTTTTATTGTAACATTTACTTTTTTTACAGTTTGTACATGCATTGCTTTTTTGTTCATTAAAAAAAAATAGTTTATCTGTTTACTGTTTGAGATTATGGTACCTATTAGAGTAACTAATTTTAATCATTTGAACGAAAAACTAAATTGCTAAATAGTTTTTGTTATAAATGTATTCTTAATGTTTTTTAATTTTCTATTTCAGCATGACTTAAGTAGGTAATTATAAACATTGACAAAAGTTTTTTCTACTTTTACTTCTAATAACTGCAGTAAATTCCTATTGCACTTTTAACAATTTTACAATTTGTATTTGTTTCTTGAGATTATGATATAAAAGTATCTAATTATAATCGTTTAAAACAAAATTGATATAGTTTTCGTTAAAAATATGTTTGTGACTTTCCTTAGTCATTAATTACATTGTTATTGACTGTAATTACTATAACTAATAGAAATTTGCATAAGGAAAATTTCCTATTTTACACGTTTTTTATTCACTTATGTAACTTTGCTTTTAGAGTAGATTTTGTTAAAAATGTTTTCTTTCTTTTCTGTTAATCGTTAAATTAAAAGTTTATTTGTTAGTAATTACGTGTTTATTACAAAAATGATTAATATTTTCATTTGGTTTGCCATTTACTAACTAAATTTTATACTACGTTTTCAATAAAATTGTGAAAATAACCACATTGTCTAGTTGAGATGTAAAATAAGCTTTCAACTTATTCACTATCTTTAAACGTGTTCTAAACTTGTTATAAACATTTATTTCTATATATATATATGAATTTCGAATAACATTTTTTGCTTGTAATCTTAAGTAATTGTAACGTTATAATATTTACAGACTGATTTAAACAGTTTGTAATATTAATGTAATAAAAACGTATACAGATCTTATTAGAAATTTCATTTCACCAGCTTAGAGTCAAGTGTATTAATATTTCAGGAGTAGTTTTTTGAATTAGCTGATATTACAACAACTTTGTTAAATTGTGTTTTTAGAGAAGTTTTATATAAAATAAGTTTTAACGAGTGCATCAAAATTTTTGTTAACAAATGAAATACAAAATTATGTTACTCAAATAATCTTTATGGTTTCAATAATGTTGTTTAGTTTTGGTTTGACGTTAACTACAGTTAATACAATAACTAATATTTTTACATGTTAAGAAAAGTATACTAGTGTTATTAACGATTTTAAGACGTTTTTGTTTTGGTTTTATTTAACTATTCGTTTTGTAATTTTTAGTTTGGGTTACTTGTAATTGTCAAAGATTTTGTTATAAGGAAACTTTTATTAGTAACAATATTTAAAATTTAGAACTGTAGCTGCAATACAGCTTAAACAAATACAATTATAATTCGGTTTAGTTTTACAATTAATCTTTGATCTGCATCAATTTGAATTAGTTGTTTGTTTGTACGTAAGTCTTTAGTAATAAAATAACATTTTTTGTTTTTGTGGTAGAGAAAAAAATGTTAATTGGGTTTAGGTGAATTTGTGAATCATTCGTGTTAAAATGTGCACGAGTAGATTTTTTAAATAAAACCTTGCAATTCTTATATAAATGTTTTTGTTGTGTTGTGTAGTTTTTTGTTTTGATTATTTTTGTATATGTATTCTTCTTTCTTATAAATAAAATGTAGCTTTAAATACCATTTGTTTGCGCAATAGAAATGTGCAAAATGCTAGAATTGTTTTGTATATAAGTAATATTACACGTTATCGTTAACAGAAGGTACATGATTTTTTTACGATATTATTATTTTAGTATAATGTCCGAATGCAATATTTACCCTTTCTGTTTTTTTTTCTTTCTGCTTCTCAACATAAATAGTTTTTATATTACAAATTAAGATTACTCGTATGTACTACATAAAATACTTTTTAACAATTTTACTTAATTTCTAGAATTTGTCACTATAATTACATAATCATTACCATAACATTATTTACTCGCTTTCTACATGAACAATTACTCGTTATCAAAAATAAAATTAGGATTTTATTACCTAACTTGTCACTATAATTATGTAGCGATTATCAATAATTTGAAACAAATATTAATATTTGCTGTATTACAATACTTTATTTTTAACACTGTAAAGATTCATATTAAAAAATATATAAGCAATTGTAGAAAAATATTTGACATATGTTAAAATAAGTAGATATGATGAGGAACATTGCTTTTGGAATCTTACATTCATTAATAAAAATCTTTAACACACACAATTTTTACATACATATTTTGCTTTCTGCAACATTTTACAGTTATTTGTATTTTTTTAAAAAACTCTGCTAATTATTTAAAACATTGACGTTTTATTAATTTTCAAACTAAAGTTGAAAACTGAGTGTGAAATGCAAACTAAAAACAAATATTTTTGAACGATGGTTTTAGAATTTTACATTTATTAGTTATAACTAACAGGAAACAAAAGTAAGCTTTAAAATGTTTTACATTTTTTTAAAACTCTTAAAGATTTTTGTTAAATTTCTTTTTCAATAACTTTGATAATGCTATAAGAATTTGTTTCTTTTTAAACTACATTTTAAAAAATAACTTGAATTTTTTGAACGTTAGTTTTTGAATCATAGTTAGAAAAATTATTTCTTAATTAAATTATTTAACTTGGATAGTGTAAGTAAAACGTTTACATTTTTTTATTGTTTTAGTAGTTCCATTATTTCTTAGGGCGGTATTCATAGTCGTGTCTTAAGCTAAGCTTAAGATGATCTTACGCAAGACGGTCTTAAATGTTTAAGATCGCCTTAAGACTGTATGTTTGCATAGTCAAAACTTAAGATAATCTTACTAAAGACGTTGCTTCAAAGCGTTGTCTTATTTTATTTAAGATCGTCTTACATAAGACGATCTTAAACTACAGCATCGTCTAGTTTCGGAATATTTGTTATGTAATTACCAATCAAATTTGTGTGTAGTTTAAAATTTTATAGTCCGCGCTACTTTTTGTTACGGCAAATGCCGATTTCTACACGACGACTAACGAAACAAGGATAACAATTAGCGGGTTCTACATATTAAATTTTTCTTAAAAAATCAGGATTGGAGTAACTAATTCAACATAAACAAGAAATGTTTATTTAAAATATACTATGATTTCGAACTGCGAGAGACGGAAGCTAAAGCTAAATTAGATTAAATAAATTAAAAAAACATATAAGAAATTGTAATATAAAAAACGTTTATCGTGTTTTTTCTCCTCTTTATTACTAAATTATTAGCTTTGTTTTAAAAAATCAAACTTGTGTTTTTGGTATTTAATTATATTTTAAAATTCATGACATAATTACTTGAACATTCAGAGAAAAATATCCTTTTCTATTCCTAACATTTCTTCAATATTTTAAAACCTGGAATATCCACATTTTGCTCAACAACAATGTCGTACAATCTCACTTCCATGATATGGTTAAAATTTACTTATCAAACACGTTTTAAGTCTACGTTGTAGTTGACTTAAATAATGATAATGACTTTAGTAAAAATGTGTGGTTAGGCACCCTAATAAGACGGTCTTATTAGCACTATGAATACATGTATTGTTAAGACAGAGCTTATTTCAAATAAGTATCGACTATGAATGTAGAAAAAATAAGATTATCTTAGGTAAGACGACATATTAAGATCGTCTCAAGCATTTGCTTATGTGACGTCTATGAAACTAATCATCACTTTAAGCAAATGTTTAAGACCATCTTATATTTAAGACACGACTATGAATACCGCCCTTAGATGCATAAAGTATTTCAAATACGGATGAAAGAAATTGGGTTGAGTATCTAAACTCAATCAGAAATTCAGAAAATATTTTAGAACTTGATACAGCAGATTGTAAAATTATCGGTAAAATGCTTAAATTTACGTTAATATCACAGTATATTTTTTTTAATTATACAGATCAAGAAATTTATAACACACTTAATGCCAGGGGTGTGTACCAAAACGAACTCAAAACGTGCAAGTTTGGACCTACTTTAGTATCGGAGTTAACTGCTTTCATATTCAGCGACATTGAAGATGAAGTACTTGAAAATTTAAAAGATTTATCTTAAAATATTATATATTATAATAATAATAATGTCTTTGGCTTCCAAAAGAAAATTTTTGAATAACTACTACCTTATGGAATTTACACTAATTACATGTCATTGGAAAAGTTATTTGTTGAAACAATCAGCGACCTGAATGAATCGGCAGGTGTGTATCATAACACTTTAATTAATGAGTAATAATTGTAAAAATATATTTTTGGCAATGACACTTTCTTTTATTGTTAGTGATCACACTTTGTTTAGTTTTAGCTGCGTACTAGTAAGAACGTTTTAAATTAAAGTGTTTCTGTGTATTACAATGGTAAGTGGTTTATTTATTTTGCAAATTAATCCTATACGCTTAAACACATGCAATTTTATGCTCTACAAAAGATTATTTTAAATTAAAAAAGTTGATTTTAGTATTTACCTGATTAAAAGTTAGTTTAAAAAAATTTTTTTTTAAATTTCAGCGATTTTTAAATTTTCTTAACTATTAATTTAGTTTAGACCATTTCTTTTTTTTTTAAATTAATTTCTAATGTTGTTGATTAAACCAACACCTCGTTTAAAAAGAAGCAGTTGATACGTTCAAGTAACATTAATTTTTCTTAAGAAATTGGTAGTTATTTTCTTAAATTTAATTTTTTTTTGCTAATTTGCATGCAGCTGTTTTTGTGCTATTTTTCTTATAATCAACATTAACTTTTTAGAATTTTTTTTTAATAAGCGATTCTTTACAGAGTATTAAGAGTAAGAGAGAAAGAATATGAAAGTATCGACCACTAGAAAAGTCCAGATCAACCACGACACGACGGATGCCGTAGAAATGATATAATTAGATGCCGTGTGTATAGTTGCCGTGAATTATCAAGATCCTGATAAACCGTAATGACATAGATGCTGTAAAAAAATGATATAATTATGCCATGAATGTTAATTTAATTTAAAAATAAAGTACAATAAATTTTACAAGTCTTTTGTTCAGTAATTAAAAAAACCAATTGTATACAACAATTGAGCGTTTACAATTAACTTATTTTCGTAGGTCAGCGGTGAAGTTCGCCGCTTTGTAATCAAGAAACCCGGGTTCAAATCCAGGTACACCCAAGCTTTTTTTAAATAAAAATATTTTCTTTCTCGCTTGAATCATGAGACTTTATGACGCATAAAAAATTACCAGTTACGCGATGACGCACGACGCAATCAAAGTTACCAATTATGCGATGATGTAACAATGTAAGAGAGAGAAAAAAATTCGCTGTAAGAGAGAGAAAAAAATATGTGAGAGAGAAAAAAAATGTGTGAGAGAAAAAAATGTGTGAGAGAGAAAAAAATTCATTGTGAGAGAGAGAAAAATACTTTCACAAAAAAACCAGAAAAATACTTTCACAAAAAAAAACCTTCACGTACGTTTGCGACGAGGTCACAGTAATTAAATTTCATGCCCTGAGGGTTTGGCTCCCTAAGTCTTCTACTTTAGTGCTTTAAATTGGTACTTATGTAAAATTTAAATACTTTAAGAATTGCTAAAACCTAGATCTGCAACCTATGTGCAATTGGGATTTAAGGAACTACGTAAGTGCGTTGTGTTTAGGTGTGATCTCTAGCTATGATTGTATCATATTGGCATCTCTACCTTGTTGTTTAATTTTTTCACCAGTTATTGATAAGTAGTCTATGAAATATGCAAGAATATTTTCTTATTACTTTGTGTAAATGTTGTATTTATTTGAGTATTATTGAGTAGCGCCTTGCTTTTAGAGTACCCTGATGCTTGAATACTTTTTTTCAAACTTTCCTCATTGTTTTCGATTAATTTTAACGTTCTTAAACTAAAAAAAAGTTATGCTAAAACTATATTTTTTACTTTTATTTAAGTAAGTGTTCGAAAATAAATGCAGTTGTAGTTGAATAATTAAATTGAAGTATTTATTACATTAAGAATGCAGAACTCCCGACTTTTTGCATCAAAATTGCTTGTGACGAAGGTGAAATATGCCTTTAGCAGTTTTCCTTTGTATCTAAATCTATTCTACAAAACAAATCTTACTATAATAAACACCACTATGATAATCCTTTACCGCCTGGAGCCAAACGGTGCTATTTCTCATCCCAAATTGTTTTAACGGAAGGTGCAGATAAAAGCAAGTTATAAAGTATATCTAACTAATAGCAATAAAACAATTTTTAATACAAACTTTATTTGCGACGTATTAAATTTTATAGATGCTTTTTAAATACCACATTAAGCTTTGTAATTTAATTTAAACAGATGTATTTATGTACAAAGTTATTTGTTTTTAATACTTGTTACAACACAAATAAGCTTGTTGTTTTGTTTAGCTATATATGTAAGTTTACAATACAAATCAAATATAATATGAGGCAATTAACATAAATCGAACACCGAAAAAGTGTTAAACATCATCAATTATATCAAGCTGAGATATAGATGACTATCCATCAGTTATGGTAAGTGTAAAACACGGAACTAGTTTCAACGTCATTAGTTATAAATTAAGGCTTTGGGTTTCCTTACTAATACTATGAATACAGTAAAACATGTAATTGACGTTAACACCTACCCCAATACCCCAGTTTAGGGTGACACAATAATTAAATGACTCTTTAAACGTTTGACGAGGCGTTTTAAAATTGATTCTTTTTTTTCTAATATTAAATTACCGATTCTAATACAAACACGTTTATTTAAAAAAAAGTTTGAAAGTTTAAAAGCATAAATAAAACTAACGGATTTTCAACACCTAGTATTTTATTAATGGACTTCCTTCGTATTACTGCATCATGAATATCAAAGCAATCGATGTAGCAGAACAAGTTTTTATAGCAATAAATTAAAAGTGGCCTAGTGATTTTCATCTACTCAAACGTATAGTTTATAACTAGCAATTATCTTTGACACAACGTATGTTACTTTAAGTTCAGGTTTTACGTTCTTTGACAGATTGATTAAAAAGTATAAAAAATGTATTGTAAACTAGCTTAAAAAAAAAACGTAACAATTTGTTTTTTCAGGTAAATGAGTGTGCAATTTTGATTGATTACTAAAGTTATTTTAGGTGCTTCAAGTAACTATAATTGCAGCGATGACATTTATTTGCAGACTGTATAATTTGTAATTAATTACTTTCTTTAAAAAGTGGTCATTGTTTCGTATACAAGCCATTTTAGTCCGCAGGTAGAACCTCAATAGGCTATTCAAATGTTTTGAACGTAAAGCAAATATGTGTAATTCAGGGGACATAATAACATGACAAACTAAAAATACATTTCTGATATTACAATGCAAAATGCATTTGGTATTCAGCAGTTTCTATTCATACGCCAACAATTGCGTTGCCATTATCGCAATCTCCTGGTAATATTGGAAATGACACATGAACGATCCAATATCCGGGACGTTTCAAACGTAACGTTTCAAATATTGGTTGACAGAAAATTAGGCACTTAGTGGTGGGTCGTAAAGAACCGGTCTCTTTGAAATGGTAATCCCAGTATTCAACTTTATATGATTGACAGGCCCCTTCTTCGTACAGCTCTTATTTGTGCAGCCGCGATTCAAACCTGGTGTTAATTGCTGTCAAGCTACAAAGAAAATGTGCGAGGCTTTGAATGTTATTTTTTCACAAAGACAACTTTGATATTCTCGAAAATATGGTTTAATTGGATTTGAAGCCAGATTAGAGTAACTTGTCGTACACGGAAGGATGTTAAGTCAACTACTTCAAAAATTTTAAATTATAACTGACAAATGTGACATGTTCTTCGAACAGTTTAATGTTATCTCAATTTTATTCTGACGCATTTCAAATTTTTGTTTTATCTTTTTATATGTAAATTTTATTCAAAAACTCTACATTAGAAAATTATTTTTTGTATGCGAGTGGATTTTGAGCGAGTATGATACGTCTACGTATTGCCGTTGGAATTTGTTTTAAATTATATGTTTTATTATTTGATAACGAAATTTATCCTTAAATCCATTCTATAAATTGAATTTTAAACTTTTTAGAATTTTGGCTAATAAAATTTTATATTTATAAATAAAACGATGCTCACACTGCGAGTTTTCAGTAGTTGAAAACGTTGCAAAAGTTTGAATTTTTATTGATGTGACATGAACAGTATAGACATGAATAATAAAAAACGCATTAGCGTTATTCTGTATAAATCAACAAACATTATTTTTATTTTTTTTAAATTGTTTAGATGCATTACTGTTACTCTATTAACTAATTTAGTAGTTAAGTTAATGAAAATAAATTTCTGTTTATTGAAGTTAAAACATGAAAATATTGTTACTTTAACTTCATTTTTAAAACTCACATTCTGATAGTCACAACCTAGTAAACTAATTAAGTTTGTAATATACTTTTAGTTTTCAACTTGCAAGTATTAAGGCGTAAAAGGGCTACTAAAAAAATATTTATTTTAAATTCCGAGTTCGAACTCGAAATTCCGAGTTCGAACTCGAAATTCCGAGTTCGAACTCAGAATTCCGACTTTAAACTCAAAATTCTAATTATTTAAATTATTTCGCTATTGTAAGCATCTTTACTGTGTTTGATAACATACTTCATATACTTATTTATCTTTTGAACAAAAATATGAAATATGAAATACTTGTGCATGGGAGTGAGTGGTAGAAGATCACTGGTATACGATGAAATTATTTAACCTCCTAAATAGTATATTTGAGTAAGGTGTTTAAATCCTTCAAATGTAGGAGATGGCGAAAAGAAAACGCAACTTACAGTGTTTTTTGTAGGCTACGTTTCGTGAACCTGTGTGTCCATTTCATCAGGCCTAAAAAACTAAACAAGTAGTGATGGTCCGCCAACACAGTCGATAAAATTTAAACAATGAAATCAAAACAAGAAAACACATAAAAGATGTGAGACTTAAAATTAACATGTAACAGAACTTACTAACATCACACAAGATCAAAGAACATTGTTGTTTTTTAGGCCTGATGAAGTGGACACACAGGGTCACGAAACGTAGCCTACAAAAAACACTGTGTTTTCTTTTCGCCATATTCTACATTTGAAGGATTTAAACACCTTACTCAAATCACTGGTATACTTAAATATTTGAATTATTAAAGCTTCTTATAAAGCATACTTACAGCTGTAGTATAGTGTGAGGTTTGATTTTTTATGGGAAACATATTTTATTGATTGTTGAACAAAGTACATTTGTTGGACATACCTATTTGCTAAATATTCAGTATTTTAAAGACTTTTTTCAAAACCACTTTTAATTGGTTTTATTTTTGCCGAAAATTTATACTTCGTATTAGCGCAGTTGGACAATGAATTCATGCCCATCTTAAAGTTGCTAAGCGCTGGTTACTCACAATGCAAAAATATAGCTAAATATGGTAGCGATGACTTTTTGCTGTATTTCTAACTCTGTAGGTTACATAATTTCTTAAGTTAAAGGGACGTTTAAGAATTTGAATTCCACGGTTCACAGTTTAACTACATTTTCCCTTCAAGTCTCCGTGTGGCCAGAATAGCGCACCGATCATTGCGCAGACTATGGCCTGGCACCCTAGCTTCGCAAACATTGTATAGGTAATTAAACAGGTATTCGCAAAAACCTTTGAAGGAAAAATGTAATTTACGTAATAAGCGTCGAAAATACATCATAGTATAACGAACGTTATTTTTTATTGCCTTTCGTAAAATTATATTAAAAAAAAAATAAAAAAAACACTAGAAATCTAATGTCGGTATTATATTTATTACTAAATCTGTCAAATTTGACATCAACTTTAATATCTTTTTTTTTTTAACTGAATTTCGAGGTGCTTAAATGACTTATCCACCTATCGTATACTCGTTCTAATATGATAATTGACTTTAAACACTTAGTTTTATGTAGAAGTTTTCATTTTGCCACGATAGAGCTTTTTTCGTCCGTTACGTAACTACACTAACAAATGGATATTGACGTTTGTGATGTTGGCAACACAAAAAACTAATTTGTGTCTGGAAACGTTTTTTCTTTAGACCATTTCATAAAACGCACTTTTTGTATATAAGAGGTTGGAATTTTGTAAATAATAAAAATAATAGTGCTACTTTTTTTTTATTATTTCCAACCTTCCAGATGGGGCAAGACAACTTTGCCCAACATAGGAAAGTGATGGGGCAACGTGTATTTTCCGGAACACTAAATACTTTTCTGCTACAGAACAGAGTGATACATTTAGCAATATAAATTAGTTTGCTAATAACATACTTATAGAAGATTTGTTACGGTAAGAATTATGGGTAACTAAATTTAAAGGGAGCGATGGCCGCAGTAGCTCGGTTCTTGTAGGCAAAATGGGGTGGGTTAGAAATTGTGAGGGGAATAATTAAATCAAAGATGTCGTGGTAGATAAAATTAGTCAAATAGTGATTAGAAATTGTTAGAAATGGGCGCCACACAATTTCTTTAGTTACGGTCCTGTTAAGTAAATTGTAAAAGTTTAACAGGGCTCTAGTAGTAACGAAGGGTTGCTGAAAGAAAAAAAAACGGAGAAGGTTAAGCAATAAATAGCAATCAGTAAATTTGATGTAAATATAATGAATTTAGGATAAATAGCAATTTACAAAATAATCAATAAAATATTCAATTTTGAATTATGCAAACAAAATATGCGTAAAGTTGAGTAAAACAATCGATAATGGATTTCAAATATTACAAAAATACAGGATCTAAATTACCTTGTGTTAAAACAAAAGTAGTAAAACTAATTTAATTACGTTAGGTTCGCAAAACAAACAACAAAAAAAAATTTAATTTGGGCAGCGATCGTTATTCGACAAGACAGTAATTTCAAATTTGAAATACAAAAAAAAATCTTACCTTATTACTTCGCTGATGAAACTCCGTGCACGGTATTTCCAGTCGAAGTTTCATTAAATAAAATATTTAAAACAAACAATTGGCCGTCGGCAGATAACAGCCAAGAATTAGAGTTAGGTTCAAGTTTACTATCTCGTAGATCAGAGAAGGCGTGACCAAATTTATGTAGGTTAATAGGCCAGTTACAATTACGTTATAAGTCAAAAAATTTCAAGGTAAATCAGATAACAACTTCTTATAGAAACAAAGAGAAATTAAATTAAGTAAATTAAGCCAAAGTTTAAATAACAAAAGTGAATTTTAAATAGCAAAAAAAAAAATTGTAAAATTTTAAAGTATAAGGAAAAGTTCTTGATTTTCTAAAGTTGATTAAGGAAGTAGGATTTTGATTAAAAGTTCAATGTAGAAAATCAAATCTTTGAGAATTGCACAACTATGAATTAATTCACAATAAAACGAAGGTGAACGGTTGTTTTTTTTTCACTTAGCGTCAGTTGGTACAATCGAAGTTGACTTCTCAGCGTAGCGTTAGTAGAGTTTACAGATGAACGGAGTATTTTGGTAGTTGAAGGAACTTTCACACGTGGAGTAAACAATCCGTTGGAGAAAACGTTCATATGAATTAGAACAATTTCGTCGGAAGAAAAACCGCTATAAAGTGGAAGGGAGAGAAGCGAAGTTAGATTAACTAAATAAAACAAAACTAAGTACATTACCTGGGTATAATAATCCAGCGTTAAGAAAACTAAGTACACTTTTAAAATTTAAAGTAACTTATAGCCGTAAATATACGATTTTTAGTAATTTTAGGAAAGAAACAGGTTCCGTAGATATACTAAAAGTTAGGAAGGTTTCAACGTAATATCCGGTAAAATCACCGTGTTTAAGTAAACGTTAGTACTTCCAAGGTACAGTAAATTTTTGAAGTGATCTAAACAAGAGTTTGTCAGGAACTGATTAAAGAAGAAAACGAAAGTACCTTAGGTTATAATGACCTCAGAAGATAACAAAATAAATTCATCAGCTAACTCGTGAGAAAGCAGAATTTAGTCACGTATTAAGCGAAAATAATACGCTCTTAATTACTCATAAATTACAAATTATCGACTTTAAAATGTAACATAATAAAGTGTGAGATTAATAACAACAGCAAATTACCACACGTCTAACTTAAATGAATCAGACAGTGCCGGAATTAGGAAAATTTGCTCAGGGCGTAACACCCCCCCAACAAAAGTTGAGCTAGGAAGCGGAAAAGAAAGGAAGCTGAGTAGCGAAACCAATAAGGAGTGATGAGTGAGAGGACGTTGGAAGAAAAGTAGAAAGTAGGAAAGGAAAGGGATAAGATAGGAAAGTTATAATTTTTGACGGGTATGTCGTTTTCGACGATTATGTCGTTTAAGAGAAATAGTATCGGTAACTATCGTGGAGTGATCATCTGAATCAAATGCAGAAGAATGAGTAGTAGAATTTAAGTTATCGGAGTACGCAGGTTTTAGATTTTTTGCGTGGAAAATACCTATGGATTTACCTAAGGAATCAGCCAACTTGTATGAACAGGTAGAAATAACCTTTTTAATTTTATAAGGGCCTAAGAATTTAGGAGCCAGTTTAGCGTTTAAGAATTTGGAAGCGTCGGATAAAACAAAGTTACTCTTCCAAACGGAATCACCTTTCTTATAAGTTACTGTTCGTTTGCGTAAATGGTAGCGATCTTGAGTGCGTTGTGTACAACGTTTCATTTTAGCAAGAATCTCAGTACGTAAGTTTTCGTAAAATTTTTCAGTACGTGTAGTAATAGGTGGATTAGTATCTATAGAAGGAATCTCATCGTCTAGAGGAGTTTTAAAAAGATTGCCGAAAAGAATGTGTTCTCGACCACAGAAAGCAAAGTATGGAGTGTAATTAGTTATTTCGTGTTTTGAAGTACGGATGGCACAGCCAATCTTAGATAAGTTAACATCCCATGTGCGTTGATTTTCTTTGATATAGGAAGCTATCATGGTTTTAAGAACTCTATTAACTCTTTCAGTAGGGTTAGATCAAGGGTGATATTTAGCAGTGTAGAGAATTTGGGTTTGATATTGGGTGCATAATTTTGAAAATTCCTTACTACGAAATTGGACACCATTATCAGCTATCAAGTATTGAGGAGTACCAAAAATAAGAATATTTGTTTTTCCATAATCTTACAAATTTTAGTAGCAGTGCCAGTACGAAACGGAAAGAAACATGGAAATTTAGTAAAATAGTCAGCAACGACAAAGATATAGGAGTTACCTTTAGAAGAGCGAGGTAAAGGACCAACAATATCACAACTTAGCACCTGCCATGGGCGAGTGGGAGTTGCTCTGGGAGAAAATAAACCTGGTTGTGCTTTTTGTTCGACTTTGTGCGCAGCACAGGTATGACAATTACGGATGTATCTAGCAATATCAGCACGAAGATTTGGCCAATAGAAAAACTTATTAATACGACTTAAGGTTTTTGTAACACCGCAGTGCCCGCAAGTGGGAGGATCGTGGTATTGACGAATAATTTCCGTACGTTTTTAGGGACAACTGCTCTCCAATTTCCTAATGAAATATCAGAGAGATCAGAAGAAGTAACATGTTTGTAAAGCAAATCATTTTCCATAGACCACAGAGGAAACTTTTGAGGATTTTCAGAGACATTTTTAGTCATTTTCAAGTACCAGAGATCAGTAATAGGAAGATTAATTGAAGATATAGTATTAGTGACATTATCTGCGCAAAGTTCAGGAGTAGACTCTTGTAAGTCGAGTACAGTTCTAGATAAGGCATCGGGAACAACGTGATTTTTCCCTTTACGATAAACAATAGAGAAATTATATTGTTGAAGTCGTAAGGCCCAACGAGCCAAACGTCCAGAAGGATTTGGAAGTTTATTTAGCCAAATGAGAGAATGGTGATCCGTGATAACAGTGAAATGAGCACATTCGATATAGGCACGGAATTTCTCAATAGCCCACAAGCCAGCTAGGCATTCTTTTTCAGTAGTAGAATATTTAGTTTCGGGTTTAGTTAACGAGCGACTAATGTAAGCGATGACTTTTTCTCCATCAGGGGTTTCCTGACTAAGAACAGCACCTAAGCCAAAATTAGAGGCGTCTGTTTGCATAAAAAAAAGGTAAAGAAAAATCAGGGCAAGAAAGTATTGTAGCAGAAATAAGTTGATTCTTGAGGAAGGAGAAAGCTTCTTCGCATTCAGAAGACCAGACAAATGGAGTACTCTTACGAGTTAAGTGAGTTAAAGGAGCTAAAGCAGTAGAGAAATTGGGTATAAAGCGACGATACCAACTAGCCATACCAAGTAGTCGACGAACTTCAGAAAAAGAAGAAGGTTGAGGTATAGAGATAATAGCGTTGATTTTTTCAGGATCTACAAGTAAACCATTTTTATTAACAACATAGCCAAGATATTTTAGTTCAGAGAGACAAAAATGACATTTCTTTTTATTCAAAGTGAGTCCAGCATTAGATAAGCGAGAGAATATTTTAGTTAAAACTTCTAAGTGTTTGTCAAAGGAAGGGGTAGCAATGATAATATCATCCAAGTAAGCGAAGCAATAGGGTTCTAAATCAGCACCAAGAATTTGATCAATCAAGCGTTGAAATGTAGCAGGAGAATTATGCAAACCAAAAGGCATACGGTTAAACTGGTATAGACCTCTACCGGGTATAGTGAAAGCGGTAATGGGTTTCGAATCTTTAGATAAAGGGATTTGCCAGTAGGCAGAGCAAATGTCTAGAGAAGAAAGGAACTGATCGTCACGAAGACGGTTCAAGATAGTATTGATGTATGGTAATGGGTAAGCATCTTTTTCAGTTACGGCGTTAACTTTTCGATAATCTATACAAAAACGATAGGAGTTATTTTTTTTCTTAACGAGAACAATTGGGCTAGACCATGGACTTGAAGAAGGTTCAAGAATTCCTAAAGCAATCATGGAATCTAATTCCTCATTAGCAATTTTGAGTAAAGCTGGAGAAAGTGGGTAGTAACGTTGTTTAATAGGTTCACTGGTTGTACGTATATGATGTTCGATTAAGGTAGTGCAGCCAAGTTCCGTAGAATTGAATGATTGAAGAGTTTGTTCTTCAGTAGGAGAAAGGTTATGTCTAGTAATTAAATGATCAGTAGTAGATAAGGAGCAAATCTCATCAGAATTTCCAAAAGTCCAAGTACCCGTATGAAAATTAGGAACAAAATCTATTGATTTCCAAAAATCAATGCCTAAAATAAGTGATTGAGTGACTTCAGGGATGACTAAAACTTCTAAAGTGACTGTTTTGTCTTGAAGAGTGATAGGAAGATCAACAACACCAAGAATGTAGCAAGTTTCACCATTAGCAAGTAGACAAGTTGAAGTTGATTTAGGATAAGGTCGATATTTACGCAAAGAAAGGCCTAAAGAGCTTAAAAGGTTCCATCCTGGTTGACCTAAGATCGTTTTGGAGGACCCACAATCCAATAAACTTTTAAAGGGATAGCCAAAGACTGTTACATTGAGATGAGGCCGTTCATCCTTGCGGACATTAGCCAAAACAAAATTTAGAACATATTTATGATGATCTGGTAAAGTAGAGAAAGGTGTTTCCGAGTTAAGTGAAAGAAAAGAGGGCTCGCCTCGGTCCGAACACTCTGAAATTAGTTTAACGAAGAATTAGTGCAATTTGAACAATTTGGTTTGATAACATCTGGTTTACCACAACCATAACAGTGACGAGTTTGAGGTTCAGGGCATTTAGGAGAAACATGACCTGGTTTTCGACAATTCCAACAAGTGACTGAAGAAGGAGTGGAAGTAACTTTAGTTTTGTTTGATGGTTTCAAAGTAAATTTTGGTTTTGAGTCAGTTGAACTAGCAGTGACATTTGAGGTAACGGACTTGATATCCTTTCCTTTGGGAGTAGACACCAGAAAAGCAGCAGAAAGTTTAGGAGTATTCGAGCTACGTTTAGATTAAGTCGAGATACTAGTATCGGTATCTGAGGAAGAGCCAACACTTAAGTAGGCGAGGCTTGGTTCAAGCAGATGAGAAGATTTCCTGAAGGAGGAAGTTTAAATGTTTCAATAAAGTAATGATTTTGTTCGATTTGTTTACCTAAAGCAGAAAATTGGGCGATATTAGCGACTGGACTAAGCGTTAAAGCATTTTGGTAGAAAGGAGTTAAGTTACGGCGGATGTAGTATAGTTGTTTGGTTTCGGATAAAGGAGTCGTTAAGCGCTGAAAAAGATTGTACATTACAGCGAGATAAGAACTCATATTTTCAGAAGGACTCATAGTACGATTCTTAATTTTGTCAAGTAGTCTTTCATCATAATCAATCAGTAAGAATTCGCTTTTCAGCATTGATACAATTTCATCCCAAGTAGTGAGAGTGAATTTTCGAGAACGGTATAAGAGAAGGGCACGTCCTGTTAACAATTCAGGAGCATGAGCGAAAAGCATTTGTTTAGTAATAGCACGAGATGAAGCTAATTCATCCAATCGAGTTAGAAAATCTAAAAGAAACACTTTGCCTTCACCTGAAAAGTTTAAGCCAAGCTTAGAGATATCAAAACGGAGTTGAAGGATTAGCATCTTGATCAGTTACTTCAACTGCATTAGGATCATTAGAACTAGTAGGTTTAGGGCTAGAAGAAGGTAATCTATGAAAATCTGTAAGGGTAACGCGATTAATTTTTTTCATTTTTTGTACTAAGTTTGATTTAAGGGTAGCAATAGCCAAAAGTAATGTATTACGTTGACCGGTTTCAGCATCACTAGTAGCGTTCATCAAAGAGCAACGGCGTTCTATGTGAGAAATTAAAGTATTCAAACGTAAGAAGTCTCTTGATTTGGGATCATTAGTAACAACGTCAGTGAAGGTTTTAATTTCATCAATAAGTTGGGTAACTGCAGTCAAATCATCAGCGAAAGGAATAGAATCAGAAACAGGAGTCAAAGATTTTTCTAATTCAAGTACAATGGCATTACGAGCAAGTTTTCTCAAATTACTAGTAGTAGTGGGTAGATCAATACCTCTGGAAGAAAGTTCATATTCAAGTTCAGCTTTTAGTAAACGGTTGACATCTATTTTAAATGAGAACATGGTTAATGAGTAAAAAGAAGTGAGTTAAGCAAAAAGGAAGTACGTTATGCAAAGAAATTATGGACAGAAAGGGGGCCCCGCACGTTGGAGCGCCAAATAAATTTGTTACGGTAAGAATTATGGGTAACTAAATTTAAAGGGAGCGATGGCCGCAGTAGCTCGGTTCTTGTAGGCAAAATAAGGTGGGTTAGAAATTGTGAGGAGAATATTTAAATCAAAGATGTCGTGGTAGATAAAAAAATAAAACGAAGGTTAACGGTTGGTTTTTTTTCACTTAGCGTCAGTTGGTGCAATCGAAGTTGAATTCTCAGCGTAGCGTTAGTAGTGTTTACAGATGAACGGAGTATTTTGGTAGTTGAAGGAACTTTCACACGTGGAGTAAACAATCAGTTGGAGAAAACATTCATATGAATTAGAAAAATTTCGGCGGAAGAAAAACCGCTATAAAGAGGAAGGGAGAGAAGCGAAGTTAGATTAACTAAATAAAACAAAAACTAAGTACTTTACCTAGGTATAATAATCCAGCGTTAAGAAAACTAAGTACACTTTTAAAATTTAAAGTAACTTATAGCCGTAAATATACGATTTTTAGTAATTTTAGGAAAGAAACAGGTTCCGTAGATATACTAAAAGTTGGATGGTTTCAACGTAATATCCGGTAAAATCACCGTGTTTAAGTAAACGTTAGTACTTCCAAGGTACAGTAAATTTTTGAAGTGATCTCAACAAGAGTTTGTCAGGAACTGATTAAAGAAGGAAACGAAAGTACCTAAGGTTATAATGACCTCAGCAGATAACAAAATAAACTCGTCAGCAAACTCGTGAGAAAGCAGAATTTAGTCACGTATTAAGCAAAAATAATACGCTCTTAATTACTCATAAATTACAAATTATCGACTTTAAAATGTAACATAATAACGCGTGAAATTAGTAGCAGCAGATTCCCACACGTCTAACTTAAATGAATCAGACAGTGCCGGATTTAGGAAAATTTGCTCAGGGCGTAACAGATTGCATACTGTTCAAAGGGAAATAAAGTTTAAGTTAGTAAAAGAAGATGGGAAATAGATTAGTATAAAATATGTCTCCTTGGACTAATCGCCGCTCTTGGATTCAGTTCGTTAATGGTGGTTCGCGAAATGACGGCCAAGACATGTTAGAATCAAAGCTAGAACAAACAAAAATTTTGTTTTGTGACCTTTTGCTGTGATAACGATTTAAAAATCTAAGAAATTAAAATTTAACAAACGAGAGCATGAATCAGAAAGGCATAATATTGAAACAAAAAGCGTCGCAATTAAGTTTTATTTCCAAATCAGATAATTTCCTTCCTCTTAACTTCATTAAAGCTAAAAATTGCAATTTATAAAAGATATGTTTCAGTATTATTCTGAATTCTAAATATAAATCTACTGCATCATGGGGATCATCTTTGAGAGACAAATGATTTTCTAATATAATAGATTACACAAACGATAAAAATCTTGATCACAAGGATAATTGATGTATGTACATTCCGATGCTAGTGCTTCTAACGCAAAATTAGCGATCTTTTATCAAATAACTTTCTGCGTGATATAGAGTTGGCATTTCCAACTGGCGCAAAGCTGTTTTTAGACGGTCGAATCTTATGAACTTTCCATTCCATTGCAATTTGATCAAGTTCCTGCTGAAAACAAATAATGTATATTCTTATGAAATAAAAAAAATATTCATATATACATATCATAAGTACTTTGATAGTAATGACTAGGGTGGAACCAGTCAAGAACCTTCCTGTTGTTTAACTCCCACATTTGTGTAGAGGTCGAGAGAAAAAACCACAAAAAATCTCATCGGAGTTGAGTTTTTTTTTAGTAAGTAACCAATTTAGAACAGCAGATGTAAGGAGATTAATTTCATAGAAACATCCTTCAAGTCTTGGGAGACAACAGTCTCCAACAATGTGGTTAATGATTTTATTATCAGTTCTACAATCACATAAAGGACTTTCCAGTGCTCTCCATTTAAAAAAAAACATGTCATTACTAGTCCAATTTTCATGTGGTTCAGTTGACCCCATATCTTTCTGGGCTTGTTAAATCCTGCTACTATTTTGAGTGCCTTGCATTAAATCTTCGATAAAGATAAAAAATTTCAAATTCCTAAATGAATTTGACTTAAAAATTGAAATCTTTATCTGAGCGGCGCAGGCTATTTTTGTAAAACGAAAAGTGCTTGTTATTTAAAATCATATTAGGATGTTTTATATTTTTGTGTTATAATTTGTTGTATATGTAAAAATATAATATTTTAATACTACTTACTTGAATTTGCTGCCTCATTATTGCTGTTTTAATTTGAACTTAAATTTGTTCAGCCTTAGCCTTGCTGTCTTTAGACATTTTAAGATTCACTTCTTTTGGTGTCCTTTAACCTCTTTTTTCAATTTATTTTTTAATTTGTTATGTTTCTATTGTTGCTTTTTCTGTTGTTTTTAAATTCTCTCGGTTTTACGTCTTTGTTTTAGAGATTTTTTTCGTTTTTTTTCTTCTTTCTCTGCTCCTAATTTTTTTTCTTCTAGAATTTTTAGCTAAGTAATCATGTAATTGCTTGTTGATGCGGATAGTACCACATATATAGATTTTGATACCATATTTTTCTAAGGTGCTAGCCAAAAAAGTACAAAGTACAAAGTAAGAATCGTTTTTCAAATCATCAGCTTCAATAATATTCTGATTAGCCACATTTTGTGATCTTAATTCTGATCCTGTTTGTCCAAATGTGCTTTTTGTGTATGATGTGTTTTATCGTATTCATTGTTATTTAAATCTTCTGTTTTTATGTTTTGATTTGCTGAATGTTGTGCATTGTGAGTGCCATGCATTTCATTACACAAAAACTTTAATCAGGTTCTGCAGTTTCGGTATGGTCAGCATTCATAGAAGCAAGTAGTTGATATTTTTGTTCACCAATGATGCCTCAAAACCCTTCTAAAGTAACGAATAATTTTATATTTTCCCTACTAGTACTTGTATTACTTGTTTTTATCCCCACACATTTTCTAAAATTGATTGCTAAAGAATTCCGTGAAAACAATCCGGTAGCTCTAAAGCTATTTTTTATTGTTTCCGTTTTAAAAATTTTGTTGATTAAATTTTAAAAAAAAGTGCAAAAATTTTTTTGCAACTATTCTTCAAGGGTTTAAAAATAGCAACATCTGCCGGTTGCAAAATTCGGATTGCATTGGGGTACAGAGCAATTAATATTAATATTATGTCAAGTTCAGTACACAGTTGACTAACTTGGTAAGTTAGATGAGTAGAATGACCATCGACGAATAGTATAAATGGGATTCTTGTACCACTTCATCTTAAGGGTATATAGGATATATTCATATCATGTGATTTCTTATTAAATTTAATGCATGGTTAACATGCTTCCTTCTCTTTTCTGGCTGTAATATCCCCTTAGTAAAGGATACTTATTTTTCTTGCACAGTGCGTATAATCCTATTATTAATTTCCAATGTTGTTACAAGCTTATGGGTCTTACAAACCTTGCACGGCTAACTCACACAGTCGGAGATAGGGGAGGTTCAAATAAATAATATGTAAGGGCGGCAGAGCTTCCATAAGTAAAACTTCTGTCTCGATCAGGACAGACCCGTTACCATAAAAAAAAGATTAAATAAGTATAAAAAACTTTAATTTAATAACGTAGATTATTAACGAGTCTATCTAATCCTCAATCCATAAGTGCCAGAAGTATCGGCAACACACAGTACATAAGTTGGTATAACATTTTAGTCAACGTTTAGTATCAGAAGGCAACAACATTTGTTTTCCGTCACGTGATACTAATGTGCGCTTTTTAGTTCCATCTTTTTTTGTAACTATTTGTATAGTTTAGTATTTTGAGAAAATTGGTTTTGTTTTTTTGCTACAATTTTTTGACGTTCTGTTCTGTTTGAGAACGATTACTAGCACGGGGTTTTTTTGGAATCATTTTTTCCAGGCGTGGTCACCTCTTCATCAGATTTAATGGATGACAATGACGAGTCACTATTATTACGTGGAAAATTTGGATTAATTAATGAATAATCTGAGTTAAAAGGAAGAAAACCTTTTTTTCTAAATTATTTGAAGCAGCACTGTCCTTGGTTTTACTTCTATCCTTCATATTAAAATTTTAACAAACCGGCTTCTACAACAAAAATACATTATTGATTTTACAGGAACGCATTAATAAAGCACTGTTTTTCAGGTGTTGCCGCGTCACAAAACTTTCACTTAACGTTTCGCTGATGATGCTGTCAGCTTCTTCAGAAGATTTATAAAGACTGATGTTATTGTCTTGCGTTGCTCGTTATATACCGTCTTTCGGCTTTGCTTCGCTGCTTTGTGTCCGTTGTGGTCTGTTGATTTGCGTTCATAGACGTCTGGTGACTTCTTGCATGTATCCATCCTCACGGTTAGGATTTTTCATTATTTCCAGTGATTCGAGTATTATTCGCTGGTGATAGTGTCTGCTTCGTGCTAATACGTTTAAGTTCCCGTAAGCAATCCGGTGAGCTCCATTCTCATGTAAATGTTCCGCTACTGCAGATTTGTCCGTGCGTCTGAGTTGAGCGTCTCGTTGATGCTCTTTAACCCTGCACTAAATGCTCCTCCCCGTTTGGCCGATGTAACTCTTGCCGCACATACACTCTAATTTGTATATACCCTTGGTGTGTAGGCTTGGAAGTTGATCTTTATTATGTGGTATGAGCTGATCTATTTTTTTCACTGCGTTATAACGTGTAGTAACGTTCTTCTTTCCTAGAACCCTTTTTGGTTTGTAAGTGACCCCGGCAACGTAGGGTAAGTAAGCATATGTTTCTGACGGTGTCTCCGCAGCAACCTCAGCGTGCTTCTCCTTCTTCTTCTGTGGTCTTATTAATTTTTTGTTGTAACCATTTTGATAAGAGCGTCCTTGATGTGTTTCATTTCCTCCGGCTTGTGTTCTTCATCACTAATTTTCTCCGCTCTTCTTAGAAGTTTTTTGAGTTCATTCAATAAAATTTAGTTTTAAATTACAATGATCTTGATCTTGCTGTGGAAGCTTTCTATAATGTATTAGACCAAACTTTCCAAAGGTTTGTTTCTAAGGTAAAGGTAGCACCATCTAATTTTCCAAAGTGGTATTCACGCAATCTTAAAAGTCTCATTACTACTAAGAAAATTACCCATAAGAGATGTAAACAAGAACTGATACCGACTATAACACTTTTGCTTAGTTACGTTCTAGTTGTAGTAAATTCAGCAAATTTGAGTATTCTGAGTATCTAAAAGAGACTGAAAAGAACTTACGAAATAATCTTAGTCGTTTTTGGGAATATATCAAAGCGTTATGAGGTATTAATGACTTAGCTGAGATCATGAAATTTGGTGATGTCGAGTCAACCAATCGTCTCAAGATTGCAAACACGTTTGCAAGCTTTTTTCCCTCAGTGTATTAATTACCTGATTCTGAATACACTAGTAATGACGAGATCTTTCGTGACCTTCCCCAATGTGATCTATCAAATACTCAATTTAGTCAATTTAATGTTTTCAATCTGCTTCAGTCAGCTGATGTGAAAAAACCGGCAGGTCCTGACGGTGTACCCTCCTTGGTACTTCGAGAATGTAGCATGATACTTAGTGCTCCGCTTCAAATTTTGTTCTATTTGCTACTGAAAGTTGGTAAATTTCCGTCTTTCTAGAAACGTGCCTACATTCGACCAACGTTTATATTTTTTCGATTGAATACTTCTGGCTTAATTTAACATTTTTGGAGTCCCTGCGTGCGCAAATCGCTGATGCACATTACTCATGCGTGATTCGTGGCCATATTGTTTTAACCCATCTTTCGTTGAACTCTCAAAGGAAGCGGCTGCATAACGTGCAGAAAATTTCCTCATGTTAAATTTGAACTGTGGAAATCTGCTTTTGCAGTATGCAATGAAAATACCCGCTTTTGTCCCTGTATTTTCGCTTTCGTCGCTTTATTTTTACGCCTTTGTTTAATTAAAGAAACCCGTAATCTGAAAGGGGTAAGTGATTTCTTTGTTCTGTACACGTGTTGTGTAACCTTTCGATTTTGCGTTTTAGTTTTTTTATTTTTTGTACGTACGATATACTCTGGTTGATACGTTCGATTTGATTTGTTTGGATACGTACAATTTCGATGGTTTTACGTTACGTTTTTTGAATACGAATTTACGATTTATGTACGATATGATTATGGAAAATTTCTGATACGTACGTTCCCCCTATACGTTTATGAAGTTATGGTTAATGATCATCGATCTAAGGTGATAAGATGAATCAAATTATACGAAAACAATAGAAAGTAAATTCCGGAAGATTTCCAAGTATTGCGTAACTCATTTAAGTCACATGATCACGCCCATGCGCTGAAGTTAAGAACAGCAACAAGTAATTAACCTTCAAATAACACGTATGTACCTTAATAACTTAATTAAGTGTTAGTTTTAAGAATTGTTTATCTGTTGGTTTCAATATTTAACCGTTATAAATTTAATATAAAAAATATTGTGGCGTCCAAATTAGATTTCAAATTAGAATTGTAAATATTAGTGTACGAAATATTTCTCATCGCTTTAATGTTTGTGTGTTGTTTAGATTTAATAAAATCATAGAGCTAGCACGGTGCATTATTATTATTTTAATTATGATTATGTTACATAAATGGCACGATTATTCGTTAAGTTTTGACGTTATACTTTAAGAGTGGTGATGCTTCATTAGTTACAAATCATAGACCAATCACTTTCCTATCTGCTATTCCTAAGTTTTTTGAAAAATTAATCAATGCAAAGCTAACTAATGTCTTTAAGCAAATTATAGTTACTGAACAGCATGGTTTTTCAAAACGAAGGTTTACTAATACCAGTTTAGCAATATATAGTCAATTTATTCTAGACAAAGATGGGCAAAATAGTGCACTCTCTTTACAGTGACTTTCGGAAGGCTTTTGTTCATGTGGATCATGCTCTTCTAGTGAATAAACTGAAATTTTATGGGGTTGGTGGCTCGCTTTTTGACTGGTGTGGTGATTATCTCTGTGATCGTTGATTAGTTGTCAAATTATTGCCTACCCACCTTTTAGAACTGTTCCTGGCTTCTTCAGGAGTCCCACTAGGTTCACACTTGGGCCCTTTGTTGTTTAACATTTTTATAAACGATATACAGTTTGTTTTGTTAAACAGTTTGCTACTACTATTTGCAGATGATTTAAAATCTTTTAAAGTAATTTGCTAATCTAGTCTTATTGCCACAAGATCTAATTAGTTTAGAAAAATAGTGCAAAGTAAATAGAATAGAAGTTAATCTTAGCAAATGTTTTATAATTTCGTTTTCTAGAAAGCAATCAGAGTTCGACATCAACTATAACTTATTTGATCAGCCTTTAAAAATAGTTGATAAGGTTAATGATCTCGGTGTAACTTTAACGAAAGGCATGTTTTTTATAACCCATATTTGTGATATAGTTGCTTAGTCAAACAGAATGCTAGACTTTATTATAACAAATACTAGTCAATTTATGGATGTAAATACTGTTAAAGCTTTGTACTGTTCATTAGTCCGTCCCATTTTAGGGTATTGTTCTGTTATATAGTGTCCCAACTCTTCCATGTTAATTAATTTCATTGACCGTGCTCAAAAGAAATTGCTAAGATATCTAGAATATAAGTTAGGTCATAGACATATTAATGGTGATTACAGTTTAGTTTTGAATAAGGTAAATTTAAGCTCTTTAACTGATAGACGTAATTTCTGTAATATTGTTTTTCTATTTAAAATTGTTAACTGTGTTGTTGGTTGTTCTTAATTGTTACAGTAAATAAATTTTAATGTTCCTTTACCTACCACTCGTTCCTATAAATTATTTATTATAGAATATAAGAAAAGAGGCTTTAGCTACCACTCTGTCATTCCTAGAGTTATGAGGAAATTCAATGAATTAAATGTGATTAAAGATCTTGATATTTTTAATTGTAAACTAAATGACTTAAAAGCTTAGGCTATATAACTTTGTAATTTTAAATGTATTTTATATTGGGCACCTATATGCCAATGTAGTTAATAAAATAAATAAATAAATAAATAAATTAGTTCTATTTAGAATTAAAATTTTGTCAATCACTATGTAGAACATGGACTACAAATAGACAAGATCGCAGACTACTGCTAGGTTACATTCATAGGACATAAGGAGACATCTTTTTACATATATTCTGTCCAATCAAAAAAATTGATCAATTGCCACTACAAAATTTTGTAGGTGGTACAGCTCGAGCAGAGCAAAAGTTGTTGATTTTTGTGAATTTTCCAAAATATGAAAACGTAAATTGATAACAAATATTATTATAAAAATAGAAATAAAAATAAATAAACGTTTTTCTAGTTGTTTGTAGGTATTTAATTAGAACATGTATCGACTCTCTTCTCTTGCTTCTGAAACCACCAGTGTCCTGCTTCATAATAGTCTTGTATCATCTCTCCCATGCCCAGGAAGACCTGGCAACGTTGAAAGTAAGTTATAACTTGACTTCAAAGCAATATTATTTTAAACTTTTTTTGTGTGAGCGCACCATTTTATAATAACCTTACAGTATCAAAAATTTTATAAAGCTAAAAAAAATTTTAATTTAAGTTCTAAATGTTGTAACATCACACAAATAATCGGTGCCAAATATGTAACATAATACAAACGCATAACACATAAATTAAATAATGCACCGGCCTAGCTCACAAAAATATTTATTTAAAACACATTATAAACAAACTACATAAGAGCATTGAGAAGTTTCATATTTAATTAATTAGAGTCGCGGGAATTCTTACGTTACTTAAGATTAATAATTTTAAATTTGATAAATACAAAAATTTATAAGTTGGACGCCACAATATTTTTTATATTAAAATGGTTAAATATTGAAACCAAAACAAAACTTAAAACTAATAATTACAGATTATGTACATACGTGTTCTTGAAGGTTTAATTTTTATCACTTACGAATCGCGCAGCTTCTATTAAGGTGTGGTCATCATGACTCATTGAATGATGCAAGATAATGCAATTTCCGTAAATCGTATATTTTCTCTTTCACGAAGATTTGATTGATATCTTGCCTTTGAAATCAATAAAATTGATAATCGTAGATCGTAATTTCCATAATCGCAGACGTATAAAGATCGAAATCGTATTCATAAGACTTTCATACTCAAAAACATCGTATAAGAACGAAACCAAAAATCCGGAACAAAAAAAAAAAACTAAAACGTAAATTGCGATGACTTACACAATGATCAAAACAAAATTGATTTACCCCTTCGAATTACGGGTTTTATTCTAATTTTCGTAAATACTGCAACGAAACGCAAATGTTACTACCAGACGCAAGTGTTACTACGAAACGAAAGTGCTACTACCAGACGCCGGCATAACTAATTTTCACCATTGGGCAAAAATTCACAAACACAAATTAAATAAGTGGTAATTCCACTTTTTGCAGCACGCAAAAAAATGTCTACTTTACTTCATTGCGAAACGTAAGATGTCTTCGTACTTAAGAAGAAGGCTCATAACGCATGTGCGTGCGTCAAATGCTTGCGCAAAAGAATTTACATAACAGTGAATACAAAAATGTTAATTAAAAACAGACATATTCAAATGTAAAAAAATGTGCACGTTACACTCGCTACTTAGTCAAAAATAAAAAAAAACAAACAAAAAAATGAGTAATTGTCCGAGAAGAACTTGAAATCGAAACGGATGTATCAATAAGACTACTTCACAAGTATCGGAATCATACGAAACAATCGGAACAAAAAACTCTCGAATCATGCACACAACAAACATTCTCAAACATCAATTCACGGAGGCCTCCTTTCAAAGTAAAAACATACTAAGTGAGTCCTAAAGATACCGTAAGAAAAGAATATAACATAACAGATGATCGAATACCAACTTTCAAAAATATTTATCGTAAAGAAACTTTCGGAGCGTAACGAATAACAAAATAATTCAGATAAACAAATAACCTTCAATACACGGTTTTTCTTCTAACACTAGAGCAGAACTGTACAAATAAAAATAACATTAACTTAAGATCACTATAGTCTGACACATTTGATAATAGGCAATTTAAGGAGAGGGAACTTCTGAGCTTCACGGGATCCACTCATAATGTTATACACCCACAACTAAACAACTATCTAAAAATACAAATAGGCAAACACAAACAATCGTTAAATCAACTTACTTAATATAAAAAGAACTTATTTACAGTGGACTAATAACTGTACAAAATATTTATTGTTCGGAAAAATCACAATAATTTTCCTTTAAATCTTTAACATGGAAGTTTCCAAGGTTGTTACCGTTCATATCTTCCAATTGGTAAACCAACTGAGAGAGAATCTTAATAACTCTACATGGAATGTACTTAGGGGCGAGTTTTTTTGAAAAACCACGAGAAGCGTCGGACAACACAGAATTACGCTTCCATACAATATCACCAATAGAGAGGTTTATCGGACGTTTACGTAGATTATAATATTTAGCATTATTTTCATATGCTTTATGAAGACGAACTTTCACATCATCATACAATTCAGGTAATTGGGCCAATTCACGGGACCAAAACAACTTTTTAGCGATTTCTAAGGGTTCATTGGGGTTTATAGGAGCGTAAAAATCACCAGTGGGAGGAACATGACGTCCGAAAACTAAAAATGCGGGAGAGACTCCAGTAGCATCATGACATGCCAGACGAATAGCTTGAGCAATGTCAAATATATACTTATCCCATTCACGATGAGAATCTTTAATATAAGACGAAATAGCAGTAACGAGTACACGATTTACTCTTTCCGTAAGGTTTACTTGTGGATGATACCTCGCATTCATCCAAACTTTTTGAACTTTTTGGGAATCCAAAAATGTACGAAATTCTTTCGAAACGAATTGCGAACCATTATCGAACATAACAATTTGAGGAACACCAAATATCGAAAAAACTTGTTCTTTCAAAAACTTAATCATAGGATTCGTAGTAGCCGTACGTAAAGGTTGAACTAAAACATACTTAGTGAACCAATCTGTAACAACAAAAAGATACTGATTGCCTTTTTTTGATCTAGGCAATGGTCCTAGAAGATCCATGCTAACTAGTTGGAAAGGGAAACTAATTATTTTTTCCTTACCCATCAGACCTGGACGACTAACATTTGTACTCTTTTGACTAGCACAAATTTTACATTTCCTAACGTATTTGCTAATAGTATGACGCATTTTAGGCCAATAATAAAATTCAGAAATTCGTAACAAAGTTTTGTTCACACCAAAATGTGCTGCTGTCGAATCATCATGACAACGTTGTAAAATTTGTTCTCTATTCACAGTAGGAACTACTAATTTCCAATCAGGTATATTAGACTCTAAAGGATATACAGACGGTATGAATTTGTACAAATGATCACCTTCAACTTTAAAATAAGGGTACTCATCAGGGAAATTCTTAACTTGATCAATCATATTCAAATACCACTCATCAGGACTAAATGAGTCTATATCAACAATCGAAACAGAACGGGATAACGCATCCGGAATTACATTCAATTTACCAGGGCGGTGTTGTACTTTGAAGTCGAATTGTGCGAGACGCATACACCATCTAGCCAAACGACCAGTAGGTTCTTTAATATTATGAAGCCATTTTAACGCAGCGCAATCTGTAATAACAGTAAAAGGCATTCCTTCTACATAACCACGAAAGTGTTCAATACCAAAAATAACACCTAATAACTCTCTTTCAGTAGCAGAATATTTGCGCTCTGCTGTAGTCAAAGTGCGACTAGCGTATGCGACAGGATGTTCGGAACCATCAATGTTTTGAAACAGAACAGCACCTAATGCTACATCACTAGCATCAGTCTGTATGAAAAATGGAGATTTAAAATCGGGCGAAACAAGAATTGGAGCAGACGTAATACGAAGTTTTATTTCCTGAAAAGCTGACTCTGCCTCTGATGACCATTGAATAGATTCACCTTTCTTTTTATTCTTAATCAAAGAAGTAATCGGAGCAGATAACTGAGCAAAATCTTTAATGAAACGTCTATAATAACGAATCAAACCAATAACACGTTTAACTTCAGTAGTATTTCGGGGTGTCGGAAAATTTACAATCGCAGAAACCTTATCTGGATCGGTACGTAAACCTTTACTATCTATAACAAATCCTAAAAATTTTAAACAAGATCGGCAAAATTGACACTTATCAAAATTTATCGTAAAACCAGCATTTCTTAGACGATTACACAAATCATTTAAAACTGAAATATGTTCATCGAATGTTTCGGAAGCAATGATAATATCATCAAGATAAACAAAAACTTTTTCATCTAACATAAGCGGACCTAAAATTTGCTCCATGCATTTCTGCATTGTTTGCGGACTATTTGACAAACCAAAGGGCATTACAACGAACTCAAACAAACCTTTGCCGGGAACACAAAAAGCAGTTTTAGCACAAGAGGACTTTTCTAACGGAATCTGCCAGAAAGCTTTTCTAAGATCAATACTACTCAAAAATTGTGCATTACGTAATCGGTTCAAAATCGCATCGGTACGAGGAAGTGGAAACGCATCTTTTCTTGTAACACTATTTAATTTTCGCGCGTCATAACATAATCTGAGATCACCAGTTTTCTTTTTAACAAGCAGAACAGGACTACTCCATGGACTATTGGATGGACGAATAACACCTAAATCTAACATATTATCAACTTCTTTATGAAGATGTTGCTGCATAGCCGGAGACAAAAGGTATTGACGTTGCTTAATAAGAAAAGCATTATCTTTATTAATATTGTGTTCTAATCCATGAGTGCGGCCTAATTTTTCAGAGACTAAATCGGAAAACTTTGACATAGTATTTCTTAAGATATCTTCTTGCTGAGATGACAGCAAATGTCTATCGATTATCGTAGTCGGATTCGTAACAGAATTTAACAAAGAAATATTCGCAGACCAATATCGTCTATCTTTGAAATCTACACTAATTTGAAATATAGACCCAAAATCCATTCCTAAAATAATTGGTTGTTTTATCGAAGGAACTAACAAACATGTCACATAACGGGTTACTCCATTTAAAGTAAGCGGAAGCAAAATTTCACCATTACACGATTGTATAACACCATCAGCTGTAGTTACTTTTACTACACGAGGTTTAATTTCAAAATCGATATTATGTTTTCGAAGAAATTCAAGACCAGTCGAACCAATAATTGTGGAAGATGCACCACTATCTATCAAACATTTAAGCGAATTACCATAAATTTGTATCGTAAGATATAATCTATTGTCAAATGGAACAGACGTACAAAGCGGAGAAACAGACGTAGATGACATAAACAACTTAAATTTATTTAACCAAACATTCCATTCTTCAGTAGACGTACGAATTTTATTTACTGACGGGAAGTCTTTTTTTCTTTTGGCTGGTTGTGTTTGCTTTTTGGAGATAAACTTTGATTGGTTGAACTTTTTGGTATCGCCCCGGATTTTGTATTTACGTAAACGGATCGACTTTGAGTTGGAACGATACCACTCAACTCGTTTTTTGGGTTGCAAGTAGGACAAGTAGTTCGATAATAATCCTTCTTACCACATCCAAAACAAAATATTGATGCCGTTTTTGGGCATTGTCTATGCATATGACCTGGATAACCACAGTTAAAGCATTTCTTAACATTCAAATCAGAATTATTCACAGATGACACAATATCAAACGAATTACGTAAACCAACATAAGCTAAATCTGGTTCTAACAAAACTGAACGTTTCTGTGGAGGCGGGTGGTATTTATCAATACGTGACTTGACATCTTGAACTTTACGACATAATTCTTTCAAACGATCCAAAGTGTCGACATCATGTAAACTAACACGTTCGGAAAAATAAGGGTTCAAATTTCTTAAAATTTGATCAATAATTTCGGATTCGGAAGGCTGAGTTTCTAAACGACGATACAAAGCTTCAACTGACATAATGTAAAAGAAAACATCTTCATGCGGACCTTGTGTTCTATTTCGTATTTCATTCAATAAATCATACTCGTAATTAGACGGAAGGAAATCTCTTTTCAGACACTTAACTAATTCAGACCAATTGCTAACTTTATGTTTAATACTACGGTACCATAACAAACCATTATCAGAAAATAAATCGTTAGCAGAAATGAATAATTCTTGTTCAGAAACATGTCGAGATTCACAATAATCTTCAATTTTTTCTAAAAATGACATAACACTCTCTTTTCCTTTATTTCCAGAAAATTTTATACCCCATTTATAAACTGGTACTGACCTAACTGTAGATTGTTGTACATAAGAAGTATTCGAAGGCATAGCAGACATATTAAGTTTACTTAAATCATTTTCAATTTGTGACTCAGAATGTTCAATAAGAAGACCTTGCAAAGTTAACAACTGCGTATTAAAATCATTTTTCTTCGAAATTTGTTCCTTACCAGAAGGTTTCAATAGATTAATTCTATTTTCTAAATGCAAAAGACGAGTATTAACACGAGTACAAACCAAAGAAGTAACATTTTCAGAATTCAGTAAATCCCAAAGATCAGTTAAAGATTCTTCTATTTGAGAAACATTCTTTTCGTAATCATCATAAGGTTGAATAAGCGAAACAGAAGGTCCATTACGTTCCTTACGTAATTGTCCACGCAATTGAGCTCTACGTAACATTTGATTATCCTGTGGTTGTAAACCACGACACAAAAGTTCAAAAACAATTTCATTACTCTTCAAATGATTTGGTTCCATTTTCAAAAATTCAAAATATCAAAACAAATGTTGAATTCGTACACAGAAAACAATTCAAAATCACAAACCCAATCGTACAACAATGTAAAAAACAAAATCAGAAACAAAGTCAAGATCAATCATATCAAACGTATTAATTCGAATCGTATCGTAACTTAGGTTGAATCGTATTTTACCTTCATCGAACAAGTGATAAACCTTACATAACACATTAACATAGTTATAATACACAAAATATAAACAAATCATAATACATAAAACACAAAAATACAAAAATATCAAATCAAAATTTCAGTAACGTTAGAATTTTCTCTAGCCTACACGATGGGTCGCCAAAATATGTAACATCACACAAATAATCGGTGCCAAATATGTAACATAATACAAACGCATAACACATAAATTAAATAATGCACCGGCCTAGCTCACAAAAATATTTATTTAAAACACATTATAAACAAACTACATAAGAGCATTGAGAAGTTTCATATTTAATTAATTAGAGTCGCGGGAATTCTTACGTTACTTAAGATTAATAATTTTAAATTTGATAAATACAAAAATTTATAAGTTGGACGCCACAATATTTTTTATATTAAAATGGTTAAATATTGAAACCAAAACAAAACTTAAAACTAATAATTACAGATTATGTACATACGTGTTCTTGAAGGTTTAATTTTTATCACTTACGAATCGCGCAGCTTCTATTAAGGTGTGGTCATCATGACTCATTGAATGATGCAAGATGATGCAATTTCCGTAAATCGTATATTTTCTCTTTCACGAAGATTTGATTGATATCTTGCCTTTGAAATCAATAAAATTGATAATCGTAGATCGTAATTTCCATAATCGCAGACGTATAAAGATCGAAATCGTATTCATAAGACTTTCATACTCAAAAACATCGTATAAGAACGAAACCAAAAATCCGGAACAAAAAAAAAAACTAAAACGTAAATTGCGATGACTTACACAATGATCAAAACAAAATTGACTTACCCCTTCGAATTACGGGTTTTATTCTAATTTTCGTAAATACTGCAACGAAACGCAAATACTACTACCAGGCGCAAGGTTACTACGAAACGAAATTGCTACTACCAGACGCCGGCATAACTAATTTTCACCATTGGGGCAAAAATTCACAAACACAAATTAAATAAGTGGTAATTCCACTTTTTGCAGCACGCAAAAAAAATGTCTACTTTACTTCATTGCGAAACGTAAGATGTCTTCGTACTTAAGAGGAAGGCTCATAACGCCTGTGCGTGCGTCAAATGCTTGCGCAAAAGAATTTACATAACAGTGAATACAAAAATGTTAATTAAAAACAGACATATTCAAACGTAAAAAAATGTGCACGTTACAATGTATCAAACTTTTCCACTCTGTTAAATTATTTATTTATTTACAAAAGTAAAATCAGAACTTTTGAATAGAATACAATCAAATTTAAAAAAAAATTATCATTTATTTATGTCATATCTTAAAAAATCATGTTATCAAAAGATACATTTAAAATTTTAAAACAACCTGAAAGTTAAAACCTGAAAGTAGTATACTAAAAGAATAATTGGTGTACGTAAATGGGTTTGAAAAACACCCTCTAAAAATAGATTAAATTGATTTACATTTATTCCAAAATTTATGGCCCACTTTATTAAACAATTTCGTTTTGTTCAGTTTACGTAATGTTAAACTGTTAAAATTCGTAGTTAGTAAATCAGATTAATGTATTTTTTTATTGTATTTATGTAAAACAATATAAACATTTTTTTTTATTTAGTACATAAACAACTATAAAATAAATTTAAATCCTTAAATATACTTATAGATAATAAGTATTTACATTTAAATAAATAAACTTACATTGTAATACATATTATTTTTGATATACTTGTGTTTCTGAACAAAACTCTATCCATAATTAACTTGTAGAATTAGGACGACATAAGATTCGTAACTTAAGAGCACACTATAACGGCATTATTTGCTACTCTTGACATCGTCTAGAATTGTCAGTAGGAGGTAATAACAGACGGACACTAAATAACGTAGCATTAGAACGAGTCATTTTTCGTCCTTTCAATTAAATACTTCTAGTGATAATATTAATCCATAAAAATGGCGTTTTATTATAAGTTAAAATCTCGACTATTATCTATAAGTTTTAAAATGACTTGTTTTTAGTTCAAGTAGAATATGGCTACGCTGTACAATACTTTAAATGCAATATGTACTTGTGTGGTGATTTTACTTAAAGCAGACAATACATTAACGTATTCATAAGGCAAATAACTGAAATGCACCCAGGTAATTATGACGCTTCAAGATGAGATTGAACCAAAGACATTCCTGCTCTAATTGCATTCCTTATTTGATTCCCTACAGCACACTGATAAATCACTTTTCCCTTACCAATCTTACTAACCTCACCCTATCACAAGTCACTAGCATGCACAATTACTTCTGAAATAAATACATGCATTTCAATGTCACTTAAGATATATTACGATTTAAAAAAAATTGATATGACGTTGTTTAAAGATCTAATTATTGGTTTGAAACGTATTCCAGCAAATGCAATTTTGGAAAATTTTTATTATGATATATAACCACCCGTCATACAATTTAAATTTATTGCTAAAGTACATCAGAGTTTATTGCATGAAAACCCATAAAATAACTTGTAAATAAATAACATAGAGAGCAAATTTATTGTAAAATATTAATTAACAATAAAACCCAAAACAACTATACTTATTTGTCAAAGGATACTTATTTTTAAATATTTACAGCAGTTTGTATTACAAATGTAACCAAATTATTCAACCTTTCCGCAGTTGTCCTGAATAACGTTTACCCTTTTCAAACAAGTAGATAAACGTGTTTCGTTCAACTAATGACAAATAGACAAACCTTTTGGTATTCTTTAAATTCTATTATCATTTTTTATTTGTTTCAAAATTAAACGACATTATGGTTTAGATGATTTGTACAAAAACCATTATTGGTCAAGATTTAACAATATACAATTTTATTTTAGTATTCTTTTAATTTTATATTATATAAGATTTGATTCTTTATTTTATTTGTGTTTGAAAACATGTGATTATAAAGAAGATGTTATTTTGTGTTTTTAAGCTATAAAATTCACTATTTACAAAGTTAAGCTTCCACGGTCGTAGTTTTGTTACGTACAAAAGATGTTATAAAGAATTCCCTAGTTAAACTGTAACATAAACGATGTTTTTGCTCGGTACTTAGAGAATGCGGTGAGTTATATCAAAAATTAGATTTTCGTAAAGATTTGGAAACTTCCAACACCTAAAACAAATATCGGTATTTGGCGTCGGACAAAAACAAAAATAGCGTAAAATAAACCTCTAGTTTTTGTCAACCAAAGAAACACACTGTCCCGTATGTACGTACACACTACAAAACTGACTCGCAAACAAGTGGATTCATTTTTAAAAAACTTACAATTTAGAAAACCGACGTCTATTACATAAATAAAAGAAAATAAAATGTATAAACATGAACCAAAAGAAATCCCATAAAAAATTGATCTTAACGGTGCCAGAAAAAAAATTTGATAATTCAAATGACTCTAAAATAAACAAAGTTTACTTGAAATTAAAACAATATTAAATTACAATCCAAATTTTTACGACTGAAACAAAATGTATATGACTTAACGAATAAAAAAATTATAATGCAATTCTAGTTTTGACAACAATAGTAAACCTAAAAGAACTTATGTGCATTTGTACTTAACAAATACGTGAAAACAATAAAATTTAAATTATCATAATTTTTAAAACTTCAAATAACTTGGAAATTACCACGGAAAATTGTGTTAAAATGCCACTTATGAACGCGAAATGTAAATAAATAAAACAAGCCAAAACACAGGGCTCTTTTTGAAAAAAGGATATAAAAATCACGCAAAGGTTATGGTTTGTATTAGCTGCCAACGTTTCATCCAGTTTTGTGAGATGTGAAAATATTTCGAGAACTTAAAGAAACAACTAAATCTAAAAACTTGTAAAGAGCTATGTAATTCACTTATGAACTATTTCTGATTTTAAGCTCGTTAAAAGTTATAGTAGAATTCAAGTTGCATTTGTATAAAAATTTTCCATTTTAGATAATTTCCGTGTTGTCGTTATTACACAAGCTGAGTTTTTGTCACACGTAGCAGTGGACATATCCAGAACCTGGCATAAACTTATTGCGCCATGAACATCTTGTATGATATAAATCGGATTTCTTGGAACCTCGCCATTTGTTTTCAAATTGCGGAATGTTTCCTAAAATACCAACCCGCGGTAAATTTAAAATTTAAAAAATCTAACCATTTTTTGTGCCAAAAAAAATGGTTTGGAAACGTAACTTGCTTTTGTGGGGAGCTTTTTTAAAATTATAGTAGAGGGAAGAAGTTGTAACCAAAAGAAAATAAAGTCCACCATTTTGAACAAATTGAAAATCAATTTTAAAATGGTGCATAGATTTTAGCCCCATCCTCGTATATACTATCAGCGCCAAAACGATCTGAACGGGACCGCCCGCCCCCCCCCCCCCAGAAGCAACAAAATAGATGCGTTAATTCACACTCTGATTCGTTAGTTGTACAGTGGTAAGCGGTGACTCGTGCGCGTTTCGTCTAGTTTGTTGATTCGTTGTGTTAATTAATTAATTCATTTACATTGACTGTTCATTATTCAACTGAAGTGACACGGCAAAAAAACCTAAAGCTGACGATACCAGTACCGCCGGTACTATTTTGTCCTTTTTTAAAAGGAAAGAAACTGAATCAGTTTTAGAAAGTGTCAAAGAATGACCAATGCAGTATCAAAGACACAATTTGTTGCCGAGTTTTCGAGTAGTGAAGCTTCCTCGTCTTCGGTTTATTCTCAGCCAATACACATATCTCATTTTAGCAGTTCTAAAGAACATGGGGCTGTATATTGATAGACAGGTTAATATTTCATTAGTTACTATCACGGTGTAACTTATTATACACCGTAGTTACTATAAATATTTACATGGCTTTCTATTTTGAATGTTTTTATTAATTATTTTGTACTGTTTTTCTACTCACATAATTGCATTGTTATTGAACTCAAGGAATATTCGAGTAAATAAAATTGAGTTCCTATTAATTACGTTTTTTTTTCATCAAATTTATTTGACATGCAGACTTGTTTTCAGGTTATGCCGGAAGAAAGGGAAAATTTGTTGAAAAATGCTTGGAAGCCTGAAGAATGCAACAAATTACGGCAAGCGCCAGCTGAAGTTTCAACACAACTGGCTAAAAACAAGAGAATGGCTGGTCTATTCGAAAAAACTTGACGGTGGGATCAAGACTTAAAAAAACATTTAATGAAAGCTGGTAAGAATGCCACTTACATAAGTTCAGTCAGCCAAAATGAAATCATTTCATCCTGCAATGACGTGTTGCTGCCAGAAATAGTAGTTAAGGTAAATAAGGCAAAATGTTTTTTAATTTTGGCAGATGAGACAACTGATATATCTTGTGTGGAACAGATGTCATTATGTGCAAGATATGTTGACTTAGAAAGTGTGACAGTGCGAGAGGACTTTCTTCAATTTGTCCCAATCTACGAAATGTCTGGTAAGGGGATAAATGAAGTGATTATAAAGAAACTGAGAGAATTTGGAATTAACACAGATAACTTATATGGGCAAAGCTATGTTGGAGCATCTGCTATGAGTGGTGCTTTTTCCGGAGCACAGGCGTTAGTAAGAAAAAAAGCTGTATTTGTTTATGTCACAGTTACGGACTTACATAAAATTATTGTCGTACAACTCGAGAGATGAATAAAACCACCTTAAACATTTACGACGAGAACTAAAGTACTCTACGAACAAATGTCTAAGGCCTACTCATCCGGGTGGACCAAGGTGCAGTATGTAACAATCCAGTAATAGTGAATAATTCTTCAGTCGTCTACGGCGAGCACTAAGGTACTCTACAAACAGAAAACTTTAGGTGTTCGACAATTACTAACCATATACAATACTTCAAACTACAAAAATTACTGAATATACGTATGGATCAATGAAAATGATTCGCTTTTTATTGCGACAGGTGAAACGCAGGTCCCGATCGTTGCAATAATCGGTCAGGATTTATTCAGGTTGAGCAAACGCTCCAGGTACAGGCGGTGATTGTTAACGGGATTGCTGGTTAACTTACGGTTAGTTTTCAGGTTCGGCAGGCGGTTTTCCGGATGTCCGAGGTGTCTTCAGTGACGCCGCTCGGACGACGACGGAAAGATGCCATCCTAGACGGTGCAGGCGTTTTTATATCCTTTTTCCTTCTTTCAGTGCCGGTTTTAGAGCGGGGATCGTTTTGTCGCTGGTGGGATATATGAGTATGGGGGTAAAGTCTGTGCACCATTTTAAAATTGATTATCAATTTATAAATAGGATTTTTGAGAAGTGTGCGCGTGTAAAAGTTACGTAGTCGTTTCAAAAATTCCGGGGTCATCCTTCCATAAAAATTTTATTAGTTGTATTACTGTTTAATGCAAAATCAACCAGAGGATTTAGCCACGTAAATTAATTGTGGATTTAATGATGCTTCCATAATTATTACCATTTTGGAATTGATGAATTTTTGTCGGCCCGTCGCACCTCAATTTGGTCCTTGTGACAGAACGCATATCAATCAATTTGACGGTCAAACACTAACAGCTGGGAAAGCTGTGTGCGTGCTACTTCAGTTCCTCCAGGGGTTGAGACCTAACATCCTTCATTGCTCATTACTCAAGACCTTGATAGGACATCTAGAAAAGATAAGTGGTTCAAAATTTCTTTAGACGTTATTGTTGTGGAAATATTATCACCAATGGTAAAAGACCTTGAGCTTAAAGTTAGATCACCATCTAAAAGTGATTGTTTTAGGTTAGATCGTTTTAAAATATTATTTTCTTGGTAGTTTCGTGTAATACCATCTAAAAGTGATTTTTTTGTACATTTAAGATTAATTTGTATTCTTACCAGCTTTTGTAATTACACCATAAAGATAATTGAATAGAATAAAAGATTAAGCCACTTAATATTTAGATGTCAGATTTCACTTTATTCTATCAGTGGCGGAGGGCCACAATTGGAGTTGGGGACCGCATTACTTTATTGTTTTTCAGGATTGTTATTTTCTTAGATTGTACTCCGAACAAGCGCTTGGGCGGCGTAAGCCTTACGTTTCGTATACTATTACTATTTTTTTTTTAGAAATAAAAGTTTTACCACAATATATATATTAAAGATTTTTTTAAGGTAATTGGTGTATTTATTTGATAAAATTTAAATGCAAGCTTAAATATACTAATAAACAAGTTATCAAAATATTACCTACTGTAGCAATTGTTGTTTTTGGCGACGTTGGTCTCAAAATTACTTAAATGTTTACAACATAGAAGAAAATGAATCGAATGATTCAACTATTTCCGTTGGCACTATGGTTATCGTAAAGGTAGATAACCTATCTTCATCAAAATGGAAAAATTATTAAGCTACATCCTGGAAGTGATAACCGAGTTTGTGTTAGTGTTAAATTAGTCAAATGAGTGTTTAAATGTTCTGTTGTTAAACTGTGTTTTCTTCCATGTAAGCTTGAAAATGACATCCTTGTATATTGGATACTTACTTGTATTTTGTTTGTTACTTTACTGAATTAATAATTTGAGTGAGACTGATGTAATAGCGAAGGCTTCCACGGCTGGAATCTATACTAACATTAGAATGTCTTCCGGGTTTGGACCGTGTCATAGTTGCAACCGAAGCTGCCAACGTTTCGCCCACTTGGGCGGTTGCAACTATGACACGGTCCAAACCCGGAAGACATTCTAATGTTAGTGAGTGACTGACGTTTTATAAGTCAACTTGTAGTAAACACTACAAAATACATTGCTTACATTTAAACATCTGTAAATACGTTATCTTCGAGGTATTATCTAGTGTACGGAATGTGTTCTTAGAATAGCCACATAATTTAACAGCAATAATTAAATTAAGCTTTATGTGGTAACATTATTTTGTATTTATTTTTATTTTTGTTGTCATAAAATTGCTAAAACAAAATTTGCACATTTTAGTACAGTTTACTTTTATTCGTGGTGTCCAATTTAAGAGACTATTAAATGAAACAAGTCCGTAATTTACTATTTATTTTTCTTAAAATTTTGGTTTTTTTAAATATCGTAATGTAATTTTTATTTTGACGTATTTTGCTTGTATTTATGCTCTAATTTTACTTTCTAAAATAACAACCTGTTAATTAGATACACCTTGTATTGTAAAACAATTTCATATACAACACTTCGTATACAGGTAATACATTTCAGTGTATATAATTCGTTTACTGATGTTTAATCTCACATATATGTATTTACTTTTTTTTAATTAATAAATATTTATTTGTTTTTTTATATCGGATTTTGTTATCATTTGATCATTTTTATCAAAAGTCTCAATGTGATTCTGTAAAGCGACGTGAATTGCATAAGCAACAATAAATAGATCATCATTAACCAAAAATTAAGAGACGGTAGTATTAAAATGAATAAGTTTTGAATACCTGGGAAATTCTATAACGGAAAACGAAATGATGAAAATAGACTAATCATGCCAGTAATTACATTTGAGTGCAAAGTAGCAGGAGTAACAAAACAAGAAACAAAGAAATCAGAAGAAGTTTGAAACAAATACCAATTATAAAGAAAATAGAAAGTATGCAATTATAATAGCTTAACTATGTAATAAAGTTAGAACAGATTAAATTGGTTGAAAGAATAATAGACGTAAGAGTGAAAAGAAAGTAGGAAAAAATACCCAGAAAAAGACTGACAGAAAGAATAAAAAAGACTAAGCAGAAACAACACAGGAGATGAAAATAATGACCAGAGATAAAAAAGAATAGAAAAAAACGAGTGAAAGATAGCATAAACTAAAAAACTCAACAACCTTTTTAAATACACGGATTTCAAAACATTAACATTGGTTTTTGTGAGCTCTTGCGGTTTACAACAGTTATCTGTTATTGTTGTTTTTATAACGGTTCATCTAAGCTAGAACAATGTTTGTATACTGTCGCACATAGTGAAACGTTAATAGTTTTTTGATCAGTCACTTTGTATATTTTCCATGTTTTATACCAATTTTAGTTGGTAACTTCGCATTTGGTTTTATAACTGTCATTTCCTGTTGGATGACTTAGATAGTTATTTTATAACGTTAACCGTAAAGTGAACACGTAATATTAATACCCAACTAAAAAGATGTGATTTATCAATGGTCATCAATTCATCACATTGTGTTGCACCTAAACTTAATTTTTTTAATCTCGTAGCACTTTTATAGACCACATGTTTATACAATAAACGTTATATTTTTAATATCTAAGATGTTGGAGTCAAATTTAATCCGACGTCGGTAATTTCCTTTTGCAAAGGATTTTGGGGTTGGATGTCTAAAGATGGCCCAGGATAAATTACAAGAATTATTCTACCTAGATTTAATTCGTGTGAATACATCCGAGTATTAGAAGATGTATTATTACCTACAGTAAGGACAATTTATCCTGAAGAAGAAATGGACAACATAGTTTTAGTGCAAGATAACTGCAGTATACACACAGCCCGAATGGTTAATGAATGGTTTGATGACCACCCCGAAATTCAATTGTTACCATGGCCAGCAAAATCACCTGACCTTAACCCGATTGAAAATCTTTGGGCTGCCATGGTAAAAAGTTGGAATGACGTTGGATTCAATGGGGTAAGAGAAAGAAATTTGCAGGAACTATCTCAACATGTCACGACATCGTGGGAATCATTCCGGAATTCTCCAATTTGCGGAAACCTTGTAAATAGTATGAGGAGACGTCTAGAAGAATGTATTAACCCTTTTTCTACCTCAAAAAAAACTTTTGTTGTTTACCGCTCGGGTCCATTGAACCCATGTGCAATTAAAGGCGTTTTTCTTTATTTCAACATTTTTATTTTTCTAATCTATAAATATCTAATCACAAAACACTGTTTACATAATGTTACTGACGTTACACTGTATGTTCTTGTCATTTGGTCTATAGTGTTGACTCCAGCTTTAGTTTTGTTATAGTATACAATTATTTCAGGTTTCTTCTTGGATCCATTATCGATTTTCTTGTCATTATGTAAGGTACTAAGTAATGTCACAAATTTCCTTTTTTTGGGGTAGTATGCAATTATCATTTTATCACTTTGAAAACCAAACAATGTAAAAAAGATTTCAAGGTTTTTGGGATTTTTAAAACAACTTGGCAAGTCCGGTTTATTTTTTTTGAATTGTTTCTATAATACTCAGTTTTTTGGAAAGTAAATAATTTCCAAGTAAAATGGAAGTAAAAAAATTGTCACAGGTTATATTTTGTCTAGAATTTTCGATTTCTTTTACCAGTCTCTTGACCACATTTTCGTTTTCATTTTTTTCTTTTTTGTTTTCAGTTTTACCTATATAAATTTCTAATTTTCAAGCATATGACGTGACGCTGTCACAAATTGCCCAAAACAAAATACCATATTGTCCTGGTTTCGAAGGTATATATTGCCGAAATGGAAATCTTCCTCTTTATGTTACCAATTGTTCATCTACGCTCATACTCCAACCTGGAATAAATCCGTCTTGTAGGTAATCGTTCCACGTTTCGAAACACTTGCGAATCGGTTGTAGTTTGTCAGTAGATCTTTCTTTCCTTCTTGCAGTTGCATTATCAAATATAAATACACGAAGTATAGTTTCAAATCTAGTACGGCTCATAGTATCGTTAAAAATGTTTCGTCCATCTTTGTTACTCCACAATTGGGATATCTGTAACGAGTTATTTTAAACCCAACTAAAAATTTATTCTTTTTATTGAAAAATAAAACCCCTTGAGTTCCGCAGCCAACGTTGCAACCAATACCTGCCGCTATAAGTGGCCCTACAGGTCATCTATCTACAGTTATCAGTGATAAGCGAGGCACTTGAGGAAGACTTTTGCACAAAACGAGTTCACTTTGAATAAGAACTGCCATCCAGCTAGGCAAGTTTAGCTTGTAACAATTTACTTATTATCAAGAATTAAATTCCGGTAGTGCAGTCGTTAAGTGTATTGCGTTTAAGTATTCTTCTACTAAACTCACGTCGTTCAACGGATTTTGCGGTCGACAATTCTTCCGAGTAGGTCTCAGAATCCATCAACTGCGGTCGGGTCTACAAGCACCCGGAGATTACGACGTCCCAGATCACCTAACCCCCGCCACGAACATCACCAGGGGAGAGTTACAGTCGAACTGCTGAATTTGTACCACCGGTCATAAGGAGAAAGATCCACAACCCATAGGATCCCTCCCCTAGGCAATTACCACCGCCACCGCTACATACAGAAATTTCCTCAAAATAAGATAAGATTAGTTTTAAGCATTTTCATTCTACTTACAATTTATTTTTACGTTCTGTTGCAATAGCATTTTGTTTCTCGTTTATAGACAATTTGTTTTTTTCGTAGTGTTAAATTATTAAGCAAACATCGTGCATGCTTACCGGTACTAACAGGTATCTAATTAATGGCTTACAATTTAAGTACTGAACTTTTGTCGTTTAGGTTTTGTTTTAAGGTTCGTACCAAATAACCGGTACTGTAAGTACAAGAGTACTTCCCTTTTAAGGTTAAAGAGGGTAGCGAGGGATTATTTTACTTACTCTGTAATATAATGCGACTTGATTGACGTCATTAAAGGCCGCCGCGTTCTATTATTTTAATAGTTGTAAAGGGAAACCACGGTAAACTCAGCTCCTTCCAGATACGGTCGCAGTTTCTCTATACACCAAATTACTCCAAGACAATCCCTTTCTGTGGTGCTGTATTTACGTTCTGCTTTAGTGAGAGAACGACTCAACTAGTAGATAACGACTTCTCTCTGTTGTTCGTCTGATTGAGTTAAGACGCCTCCAATGCCGTAACTACTGGCGTCGGTTTGCAAGGTAAAGGGTTTTTCGAAATTTGGGCACGATAGTATTGAAGATTTTATTAATTCCGATTTCAATTCTTTGAACGCTGTTTTGCAAGCGGGTGACCAAACGAACTTCTGTGAAATATTCGAAGCAGTTGTGTTATCGGCTCAAGCAAAGTAGAGTAGTTGGGTAACTAACGCCTATACCAACTGGCCATGACAATGACACGTCTGACCTCAGCAACGTTCTTAGGTTTGGGAACATCTATGATTGCGTTAACTTTATCTGGGTCCACTTGTATACCATACTCAGTAATCAGATATCCTAGGTATTTTAGATCTTTTAAACAGAATCGAGATTTCTCGTTTGATAATACTTGCCAAAAGGCGCTTTTTATATCCAACGACAAGATGTACTTTGCGTTTTGTAGTTGATCTACAATGGTAGAGGTGTAGGGTAAAGAGTACGCGTCACGCTTAGTCAAAAAAAACGGTAGGAACCTTCGTTCTTGCGAACTAACAATATGGGCGAAGACCATGCTGAGTGTGACCTTTCTATGACTTCTTGTTGTACATTTTGTCTACCTCCGAGTTAATATACTGCTGAACCGTTGGCGAAACCGGGTATTACCGTTGTTTAATTGGGGTCGAATCTGTCTCGATCTTAGGTTCGACAAGTTAAGTAGAAGTTAGTTCAGCATTTACTTGGCTAAATTGTTGTTCGACGACTTCTTCCAGATGTTTACGCTGCTCGTTAGTGCAGTCGGTTATAAGAGTGGACAGTTTAGGACCGGATCGATAGATGAAAATTCCCATACGTTCCTGCGTAGGTCTGGTACTACCGAAAACTGCTTCCAAAAGTCTACTCCAAGTATTAATCTATGTGGTAAATTTGGTACGACATACATTTTTACCAATGCACTTTTGCCCAATAATACAACAAAAATTAACATGGATCCCATTTTGTCACAAGATGCGCCATTCGCTACCGTTATTTTATTCACTTTAGTTTGAAACAAGTTTAGTTCTAAATTACGCATGAACCGGAAATTCCTAAAAACGTATTTGAAGCTCCGGAATCCAGTAATCCACAGAGTTACTTCCCTAATACTCTAATGGTTAGGTAAGGTCTTTCGTCTCCTTTGGTTTGGTCCAACACATAATCTAAAATTATTTTATTTCTTGTGGACGCACATTCTCCCAGCGTTTCGGCATGCCGTCGCGGTGCCGAGACGCTTAGTGGTTTTCCGACTGCTTGGTTTCTGTATTAGGTTTTGTCCTGGTACAGTCTTTGGTGAGATGACCCCGGCGCATGCACCGGAAGCAATAAGCTCTACTTGTCTTGTTTTCGAGTGTAAGTGTTGTCGATGCTAACTGTGACTCTAAGTAAGCTAGATCTGGCCGGGGGCACAAAGCTTTCTACTGTCGGCTTCGAGTATTCCAGTCTTTTGCAACATTTCTTTAGTTCCATAAGGTTTTTAATCTCTTTTAACGCCAGATGTGATTGATAATAAGGTAAAACGTTTCGCATTAGGATGCGGACTTTTATGTGTTCTGGCACTGGTGTGTCCTTTAGATTAAAAAGGGTCTCCATATTAGCAAAGTGGCGTGTAATTATGTATTATGGATTCGTGTTTGCCTTGCGTTCAATGTCGGATTTCGTCGTACAAGGTTTCACTGTAGTTCGGAGGCTAGAATTCGTGCTTCAGCGCTACGCAAAGGTCTTTCCAAGAGGAACATGATGTTCGGTTCGACCTGTACCAAATCAACGGTTCATTTTTTGCTTTGTAAACTCTAATAAGTATCAGTACTCCAATAAATTTTTGAAATTCATTTTGATTCAGTGGTTCCCATTTATTTCCAAAGACATTAGGTCCTTCTTCATTAGTCCATTTGATAATGGTTTCTAAAAACTGTCTTCTAAAATAAATCAAAAAACGCAGAAGCTATACTATCAACTTCTCGCGAAGCATATCGCGTAGGTCCTGATTTTTGTCGCAAAATATTATGCTAACCACGTCCCCCTTGCGAAAGTTTGACAAAATTTTCAAGCCACACTTGTTGATTTTTGGAAATAAAAGAATTTGGTTCGCTAATGGGGTTTATTTCATCGTTGTCAGTTTCATCTGAGCCGGAATCGGTAAAATTGTTTATATCAGAATATTTTCCACTTTCAGAAATTTGATTATCTATTTCAACACTATAATTCGATGAAACATATTCACTGTCGTATTCAACATCACTCATCTCATTTATGATTGCTTCCAGTTCTTCGGGGTTCAATGATCTTTACATATCCATTTTTTTAGAATATTACGCACTAAAATAAGCATATGAACTAACAAAACTATTCTAAATTATGTAATAAAATATTTACCTTCAGTAAATACATTTACTATTTTCATATATATCATATATCACTGAATTTTTTTTGTATCTGAGAGATTATAAGGATTAAGGTGGTTTCTTGTCTTAGATTGTGACCACGTCCTTCTATTTCTACCTGAATATCTTAATCTTAGGTAATATTATGTAAGCAAAAATATAAAAAATACGGTCATGTTACTGAATTCTAGGATCCTGCAGCTAATGTTCAAAATCCATTTTTGAACAGTATTCATCAAATCAAAAGCAGGATTTTTAAATTACATAAGCTTACCTCAAAAAAATACGTATGATTGATCCGTAGTAAAAACTTTCTGCTATAAAAAACGATCTTGACGGTGCTTAAATAAGATCGTCCCTAAAAGCATATATATGTTAAATGTTAAACATATCAAAAAATAAACAAATATAAACGTATACTCACTTCTGGTCAAAGCATTAAAATATTGGATTAGAAAACAATACGGTCAAGTAAATTAAAACAATAGCACTATGAAATATAATTGCAAGAAAACGTACGGAATTTAATGCAATTTATAAATCGTTTTTTTTTTATTTATTTCCGCATAGATAAAATTGTATTAAAACTGTTTAATTATTATTAAACAATTTAAATTAAATATAAAGTTACACGGGTTTTACAGGTTTTAAAAAATGTATGTAACAATATAAACTAACGAGTAAGTTTGATCAATAGTGAAAGCTGATGTACAAAGTTTAACATCACAAGATCAAGTTTCGATAGTTGAGATTACTTTACTGAACGCTGAAGTAAAACTATTGTTCATCATGGTTAGTTACCTGGACAACAAAGCTTTTTGTTCTATAAATTTAACCAAATCGCAGAAGTAGCTTTTAAATTGTATATTCGAAATTCCTCAACATCGTGCAACCAAATTTAAATAACTATAATAATACAATGTTTCAAACGCGCACTTTATTTTAAGAGCACGATTTGAATAAATTCACACAACAAAGCTTGTATATTGAAAGATAAATCCAAAACTATTGATTTTATCAAAGAAGTAGCTTTAAAGTTTTAAATTTATTAAACTTCTATTTTCTAGATAGAAATAAAATTTGTTTTATTTATGCTTTAAAAAATTTAATAAAATAAATCTTTGCCTTGAAATATTTTCATCAATTTGACTTTTCTCTGAAACCTCAAAAAGGAGTACGTTTTTAATTTTAGAAGGTTTAGAAAGCAATTTAACATAATCACCTTGTCAGACGTTGAACAAAAAAAAACGTTTATTTTTTTCAAGACCGAGACCTACTTAAATTAGTGTCAAGAAGCGAACCGTATGAAAGCTTTCCGACAAACTAATTTTACATTTTGAAAATCACTCGTCACTTTATAAAAACATTCAGACAAACCCGTAGTACGTACAACAGTCATGTCCCGTAGACGTCCTAAAGGTGACACTCTGAAGGCGCTTCAAAGACAGCTCTACCCGTAGGAGTATAACTGGCTTTTGTTATTAAATTTTCCGACCCTCTTTTCTTCTGAACATTGGATTCGTAGGGTGACGTCATTATTCAATTAGCTCCGACTCGTTGCGATGGAATAATGAGATGCAATGTGACGCGCTTTCAATAGAAGAGTTTAATTCGATTTCATGACTATTCAATTGAGAACAACTTGAATTGATACAGACGTGAATGTAAAACTCTTTTTTAAATTGATATTCGATAAAAAAAACCTTTTTTTTGTAAATAAACAGAATTATGCAAAAATTAAGTGAAATCATGTTTGCCAGTGTTTTTTCCATTGAAAATCTTATCGTATTCAATACCTCATTTATAACACTAATTAGAATTCAATTTTATTTGTATAAAAAAAACACAATAAAAGACAAAAGGTTTTACTTCTGAACTTAATTCAAGTTAAATTATTCTTAAGAAATTCGTTTTTATAAAATAAAAAAATTGTTTTTTTCTTTGTGTTCTTTTTAAAGCGCTTATAAAATACTCATTAGAATCGCTTTATTAAGATTGTGGTTTATAATTCAGGCACAGAATAAATAAGAAAAATAGAGGTAGTGCGTTTTTTAAAACAGTTTAAATTTTACAAAAACGGAAAGTAACCATTAGAAAAATCACGTTTTACTTAAAAATAATTTTTTTATTTACGTATAAAGCAGATATTGACAAGAGAATGTAGTTTTATTTTCATTCTAAAATCCATCAAAATTTGCCTTAAAGCGTTTCAAAATATCATAGCTGTAGCATCAAATACAGAAATTGTATGAACAAAGAAAAACGCAATATTTTTCGCAATAAGCGTTTCCATTTTCTTCTATTGCGTTCGATATTTTAAATTGTATTCTATCCAACACAGTTTATCTTACTTTTGCAACCGACTTTTGAGTATTTTATCTCGCTCTGCATGATTATATGTCACCGCACTCGGGTTACATTCAATCTAATTCAGAATAAAGCTGCTTTGGTTTGCGCGTTCTTTATCAAACAAGCATTCGCATCAAAATGTCATCCAATTTATTTATCAAAAGAATTTTATTACTCTTCTTTGGAAGCTAAGTTGCGAAAGAGAGAATGCGAATACTATACAAATGACCTTTATATAAAATAACAAACTATAAACAAAATAATATCAAAGAATAAAAGATCAATACCATAAATCAAAAAGAATCGAATGTAGCAGAAGTTTGTCTAAGAAAAATAGAGTAGCAAAAGTTCAGAGTTATAATAAATTAATGTTAAAATCGACGTAGGCTGACTGACCTACATAAGATTCTCAAATTAACCTCTTTGTCTACAATAAATATCGAAATCGCATTTGCTAAACGCACCGCTGTTCAATTTCGAAATGAGGGGCAATTTCTTGCTATGTCGTCTCAAGTACTTTGACTGTGAACATTCAGAGAAGATGCAGAGTTGAATTTTAAGGTTTATCTTGGATTCTAAAAAGTTATACGTGATTTGAACATTTATTATATTAAATGTCGTCAAATACTAAACGAATTATTTGCAAACGTTATTTTATAAACATATTTCAGTATTTAGAACGTGTTATTATTGTTGAAACAAAAGTTTAGCAATTGCGATTTGCATAAATCTTGAGTATAAACTGGTGACAAAAAGGCACAGTCAATATTCGCTTTCTAGGTAGTGATTGGAAGATATGGGCAAGAAGGGCTTTTGTATACTTAAATCCTTTCCTTTTGTGTTCTCCCTTGTGGTTTGAAAGATATACGCAAACAATTGTTTTTACTGACGCATCAAACCTTTAATATATTGGTAACTCAGAAATCTAAATGTAGCAGGGAAAAAAGCATTTTTATTCAAATATCGAACATTATCAAACTTTATGAGGACAATTGCAAAAATCGAGTTCTTTTATTGCCACCAAAATCATATATAATAGAATGATATTATCGCACAACAAAAATATTTTTACGTGTTTTATAGATTTTCTCGTGACATCGCTTTATTATACTAATTAGCAAATTGTCATTTGCAATTAGCAAAAACATTCATTTTATTCTTTTATTAATAATAAATAAATCAAAAACCAAAAATTACTTTAAGGTAGAGCAGCTTTAATAAATGAACCAATAATCTATTTATTCACCTTATTTAGGTGCTATTGCAATTAAAAGATTTCCATGTTTATAAGTACCTCCAATAGTTAGAAATTCTTGATATAAAACAGTTAAAATCAAAACTAATATTGTGCTTGTTTTAAGTATGTTAATACGCAGTGGCAGCTGGTGGTTAATCATACAAGAAGGTCACAATTATTGCAAAGTCGAAAAAAACATTCTTACATTAATACGATTTATATTTAAGAACAATTATATTTAAACCGGCGTTTCAAGCCAAGTAAATTGCCTAAAATCAGACGTTTTTGGTTATTAGTAACTCCTGCCTATTCGGATACATTTTTTGTATATTTCTAAAACAAGATTGTGTATCTTAATCGACTCTTCTCGATGAATCATCTACAAAATCAAAGATTTTGATAAAGAAACCTTTTAAAGATGAGCTCTAAAATGACCGCCTCCTTCTGTGAAAATCACTAATCATTGTTAGAGCTTCTAAGATTCATCTAGAAGTTCAGCTATTTTCCGCAAATTTATGAGTTCTTTGAGGGAAGTGTGACATCACAAATTAGCTGCTGACCAATAAGTGATAAAAACAAATCAATTATTATTAACTGCTTCTAAAAACGGGCGTTATTTAAATTGAGAGATCTTTGTTTTTTTCAAATCCACCAAAACCAAATTTCAAAATCTTTATTTACATTTATTTAAAGAACTAATATCTACATGTAATGAAAAACTTGCAGTAGTAGTAAACGATAAAAGAGACTCGTTAAAAGAAAAAAATTATCAACAATGATTATCCATGTACGTAACATTATTTTATATAGGGTTGTTACGTGCAAAAATTTCATAACGTAATACCCTGTTATTGGTTGAATTAAAATTAGATTTTGGTTTGACGCCCTCTGCCAATTTTTCTTCTTAATGTCAACGTGTAATTTCTTTGCTGCCAATATCGTGTAGATTTATGTATTGTGTGTTGCCGATACTTCCGGCAGTTATTGATTGGAAAGTTCTAAGACTCGTTGTTAATAGCCTACGTTATTAAATTAAAGTTTTTTATACCTATTTAATCTTCCTTTTATAGTAACATATCTTTCTCTTTTATTGTGGTTACACGAACATCGGAGTAACAAATATTACGAACCTAAAGTTCGTTATAAGCTTGGACCTCCTGTCCTGATCGAGACAGAAGTTTTGCTTATAAAAGATCTGGCGCCCTTTAACTCTTATTTATTTGAACCTCCCCTATCTCCGACTATGTGAGTTGGCTGTGCAAGGTTCGTAAGACCCATAAACTTGTAACAAGGTTAAGACATTTCACCTCCACTAATGTATCCTCCCCATTTAAATCTAAAACTAAAAATGTAATAGGTGAAGTGTAATATGGTGACTAAATCTTTAGGGGACTACTTATACAATAAAATTTTTACAAACCAAATTACTGCATATTTTATATATAAACTCAAACAAATTATCCAAGCAGTAAAATTTACAAAACAAGAAAATAGAGATGATCATCAAATGAATAAATTGTCTAATACGTAAGATCTGGCGAAGCAGCTTAAAATGGATTACCTTTATCTATAAATAACCGAGAAGGTTTTACTATTATTTTTCTCAATTTTTGGATCATCTTTACAGTTACAGTTCTTTTTGCTTTCCGTAATCTAACGCAGGTGTCTCGACAAGGAGTGTCGTAGTCTTAATGCAAAATTAGGCTTTTTGTAAAATGTCTAGGGATTTTATAAAAAGCCGGCAAAACGCGAACCAACGATGCAATTTTCGTTATGATTACACCATCAGGCAAATTGATAATATGCCGGCAAAACGTGAGCAGAAGAATGTATCTCTCGTTCTGACTGATTATTTTCAGGCATTTTGTAATCTGCCAAAAGCGTTGTAGTCAAAACGCACAATGTTGCTTTCCCGCTTCAGTTCGCGCCAACCAGTTGCACCGAACATAACCTAAAACGTGAAACGTGCCCGTTGTTTTGCTGTTTTTAATTTTGTGCACTTAAATACATTAAAATGAACGTTAACCGCGAGGACATAACAATCAACAATGACAAAGGATATTCAGAAGTTATGAAATTCCAATGTAACGAACAATTTTTATAGTGAAAGAGTGGAGAAAGATGTAATTCTTTCTAAAGATTTTAATGTTCGCGGGCAAATAGATTTAATCGATTTTCAATCTGCTCCTGATGGAAATTATAAATGGCTTCTTAACTACCAGGACCATGCTACAAAATTTTTGCATCTTCGCCCTTTAGATAGCAAACGTGCAGTGGAAGTGGCTATAGAGTTGGTGAAAATATTTTTGGATTTTGGAGCACCGCACATATTGCAAAGTGACAACGGCCGGGAATTTACTACTTCGGTAATAGAAAAAATTGTCAGCTACTGGCCAGATTGCAAAATTGTTCACGGCAGGCTACGTCACCTTGAAAGCGAGGGTACTGTGGAAAGAAGTAACCAAAATGTTGAGAACATGCTTTGATCTTAGATGTCCGATAACTCTTCTACAAATTGGTACCTTGGCTGCTATTTTGTACAGTGGCAGAAGAATTCCTTGAAACATCGCATGATTGGAAGGACTCCGTACCGTGCATTATTTGGAGCTGACCCAAAAGTTGGATTAAAATCAACAAACCTTCCAAACTCTGTAATTAAAGAGCTTCGAACAGAAGAGGAACTTGAAGATATAATGCGTTCTTCACAGACAAGTAACAGTGAACATGACAAACAACTGGGTGATGAAGAAGTGAATGTTAATGTTACTTCAGTGATATTTTTATGTATTGTTGTGCGTGCAGTGACAAAATTTACATTAAAGTTCAGGATCGTCTTCAAAACCGGAAGTAAGAGTTTGTTCCCTTTGTACAACTGAGAACAAAATTGAATATGAAGGACAGAAGTCTTATTCTGGCCAAAAAAGAGCAGCAAAAAAAATGACTGACAAGTCTAATAAAAAATTTAAGGCATTAGAAATCAGATCATAATTTTATTTGGCAGTTCCGAAGGTAGACCGAGGACCTCTTGATTCAAGGAATCTAACTGGAAAAGTGTTTGTAACGTACACATTTTTTCGATTGATTACGTCTGATTTTAATTAACATTTTTGTGTTCACTGTTTATATAAATTCTTTTGCGCAATGCATTTGACGCACTGCACATGCGTTATGAGCTCTTTTTCTTAAGTCATACAGCCATCTTGGGTACGTTTGTCACCGCGTGAGGACGTGTTCGTCCTGCACAGCGTGCAGAAAATGTCCACATGTTAAATTTATACGGTGGAATTCTGCGTTGGTCGTATGTAATAATATCCGCTTTCGTTCGTTTTAATTTACGCTTTCGTTTGTTTAAAGAAACCCGTAATGTAAAAGGGGTAAGTGATTTCTTTGTTCCTTACACGTGGTGATACAACTTTGATTTTGCGTTTTAGTTTCTTTCGTCTTTTTAATCTGTACGTACGAACTGGAAGTTTTTTTTACTATGGGTTACGATATACGCTGGTGGATACGTTCAATTTGATTTGTATGGATACGTACAATTTCGATGGTTTACGGTGTACGTTTTTTTCTTTTTTTTTACTGTACGTACGAACTGGAAGTTTTTTACTACGGATTACGATATACGACTACGTTTCTGATTTATTCGATGCTTTTCGATTTGTGTACGAATGAGTTCGTTTATGATTACGAAAATTTGGTTTAGAAAAGTACGCTTTTTTACGATTTTGAGGTTTGAAATGCGATATGAAAATATGGTTTACGCAGCACGTTTGATGTTAGTCACAACGTCGCTTTTACGAAGAATTTCCGTTATGAATTAGGATTTTCATGTGTGAAAATCGATAATTATTCATGGTTACGTCTGATGGAATTTGATTTGGATGTTTCGAATGAAAATTATCATACGTTAAGTTTGTTTTACGATGTTCTGGTTATTGGATCTGTACGGATATTAGATCATACAGGATAAATACGGAAAATTTGGAAGTTTAATTATGCAGTTCAAGAATTTTGTAATGTTGCATGAATCAGCTTAGAATCGCGTGGTTCAATTAAGTCACGTGATGACCACGCCCAATGCGCTGAAGTTACAAACAGCAAGAGATATAACCTAACCTTCAAATGACACGTATGTAAATAGCTTAAGTATTCGTTTTAAGATTTGTTTGTTTGTTTTTTTTGGTTTCAATATTTAACCGTTATAAATTTAATATAAAAAATATTGTGGCGTCCAAATTATATTACAAATTATGTTCCAAATTATATTTAAAATTACGTCAAATTAGAATTGTAAATATTAGTGTACGATTAGAATACCCCGACCCTGGTTATAATTTGAATATGGCTCATTGCTCTAATTTAATGTCTGTGTGTTGTTTATACGTTAATAAAACCATAAGAGCTAGCACGGTGCATTATTAATTATTATTACAAAAAAATGTGCTTGCTTAAAAAATAACAATTTATGTTCTTCGAAATGTCATGGAAGTTCAACATGCAGTAATAAGTAAACTTAGTACCACAGATCTGTGTTAGTACCTACAATAGAACAAAAATGGAAACTGCTATCAAGATTAAATAAAATGGGCACAGGAGTAAAGAAGAAGAAGTCATTGTTTATAAGTGTGGAAGTGGTATAACACGACTTTGACACGACAGTTTTCCACTGCGCAAATAATCTTGAGAGCAGCTTATACTTTTCTTTTGTAATGTACCTACCATAAAAAATATGTGTGGTATTATATTATTATTTTCCAAAGGATTTGTTTTTATTTTTTGCTTGTAGGTAAACACCAACATAATTTGATGTTATTTTACAGAATGCCTACCTAGTAATTTTAATATCTTTATACTTTGGTTTTGGCTACATCGCTTTTGGCAGATTATAAAGTGCCTGAAACTAATTAGTCAGAACGAGAGATACATTCTTCTGCTCACGTTTTGCCGGCAATTTGCCTGAATTGGTGTAGTCATAACTGTATCGTTGGTTCGCGTTTTGTCGGCTTTTTATAAAACCCCTAGACATTTTACAAAAAGCCTAATTTTGCATTATGCCTACGACATATACAATATTTGCTTTACTTGGTTATGGCACTTAATAGTTTCTTTTCTTTTTATAACCATTCCAAAGTTAGATGATGTTAATCTGTTTTTTTTTGTATAAAATGTAAATAGGATTGTGAAATGGTCCAATGGTTGGTGTACTTATTTTTTGATTTCCTCTGGTGTACATGAAAAGTTACTGCATACAAAAACGTATGTACAGTCAAAGCAAATAACATACCTTCATTGAATCTAATATTCGGGAACATGAACTCTTATATTCGGGTTCATCTAATGGAACATCATCTGCATTAACTCCATAATCAATGTTTGGTTTGATTGTGGTGTGTCAATTTTCCTTTTTTAAGCATTTCTGAGTCTCGTTATGTTCTTCAAAGGGAAGCTTTCTTCTCACTTTTCTTGTGAATGTGCATGTCTATCAAGATATAATAAAAAATTGTTACGTGGACTTACTTCTGTAACTTTTTTCCATGGAATAAGTGACCATTTGACGCCCTTATTAGAGCGAAGACCAGCCAACTCTAATTGCACCCACCTTTTAGGATAAATTTATTCTATTTCTTCCCACAAAACGGGCAACAATAGACATGAAAGTTTCTGCTCGATTGTTGGTTTCATTATCAATTCGTCTGTCAGCTTTGCTTAAAAGGAATTCGAAGGCACCTAAAATGTAATATTAAATATTGGTCTACTGTATAGTATGGTTTATGTTTAGTACCAAATATATGATTGTAGATTCCAGTATCCCTTAATTGTGGAATCAAATTTTCAGTAAATAGTGGACCTTCACAAAAATTGTTGGCTATTTATTTTTATTATAAGTACATAGTAACGTTTTAATCCAAGCGTCGTCGCTTCGGGTGACCGTTAAGTAAATAAAATAAAAACTGAGTACCTAAAAATTTTCCAATATTTTAGAACTATCCTAAAAATAATTTTTCAAAAATTCCTTTAATTATCATGATAGAATAACTCTATATTCTTTAACATTTTCTTTATTTATTTAAGGATTACTCTTTGGAAAACCCACAAAATGTATGCTATCATTTTATTGATCAAAAAAACGGATTTTGTCTTTTTGGGAACACGTTCCATAAGAAAATTCTGTTTTCTTGACTGTATTTTTGTTTTTAAAACAAAATTGTGTCTAGATACAATATTTTCACCACGAAACACAATAAAATAGTTTTTGGGTAAATGGTGTAATATATTTATTTAAAAACACACAAGCTTTCGAACGTGGTCTACATTCTTCTCCAGGTGACAATTAATAATATGACAATTATTCTTGAACGCCAGTTTTTCGTTTTAAAATCGCTATAGTTTTTTCGAAGTTTATGTCATATAAAGTGTTTAGAAATGGCAGATTTAGAAGGTTAAAGTAAACGAAGACGTTTTTTGTGTTCTTTTAGTCTAGTTTCAATAGTTCTATCAGTTTTTTCAATGTATACCTTGCCACAAGCGCATGGAACTTGATACACTCCACAGGCGTTATGTGGAATTTTATCTTTGACCTGATTCAACAATTTTTTTATTTTAGTGATAGTATTGTATAATGTGCAAATTGATCCAAATTTCTGACATGGATGATGATGCGCATTTGCGTTTATATATTGATCCGTATTTGTTGGTTTTTGATAAACTGAATATATTAAAGTACCATTTGATTTCCTTTCTATCTTTACATCAACAAAAGGTAAGGTACCATTAATTTCTTTTTCAATACTATATTTTATGTTTGGGTGTTATATATTGTTATATATATACTGGAGAAACTGGTAAAACTATTGAAACTAAACTAAAAGAACACAAAAGACATGTTTGTTTACTTTAACCTTCTAAATCTGCCATTGTCAAACATTCGCTAAACACTTTACATGACATAAACTTCGAAAAAACTATAACTATTGCAAAAACCAAAAACTGGCGTTCAAGAAAGATCAGAGAAGCTATTGAAATTATTAAAGTACCCAACAACTTTAACATGGATAATGGTTATGAGTTATCTGACACCTGGTTACCTGTTATTTCATGATCTTTACTTGATCCACCAAACACACTATAAGCTACGTCTAGAGTTTTTAATGGTGGTTTTTCTTTAGACCTTCGAGCAAACGCTGAGCTAAAAGAACTTACAGCATTTATCAAGTTTTCCGAACATTTGATTTTCTAGTTACCATAGTTTTGTAATTGTCATTTTATTAATTGTCACCTGAAGAAGAACGTAGACCACGTTCGAAAGCTTGTGAAATTTTTAATAAATATATTACACTATTTACCCAAAAACTAATTTATTAATTGTGTCTAAGTTTATCTATAAACAACAAACGAAAAAATTATGTTGGATTACGTTTGAAGATTCTTCCAAAGTTTAATGTGGAAGTTTTGCCGATCCACTTGGTTATTTAGACGACGATATTGAAGAAAGATATTTACGTAATAATTTGGAAACTAGTTAAAAAAATTGTGTTTTACTTTTTTAACATACATTTTAATAGTACAAACCACTTTTAATATTGTTGGTATTAAAGTTAATATTTTTTAATACTAATTTAATTAAACGGTTTATTTTGTGTGTATTTTACAATACGTCTCTTTTCAAAAAAAAAAAAATTCAATAAGTAAACATTTTTACAATATGGTTACTACGTAATCAATTTCATTTTATGAATTGTTTACTTTAAACAATTTTTTTTTTATTAGAAGTACAGATTTTAAACATATTTTTAAAAGAATTAAAATAGTATAATGTAGAAAACAAATTGTATTGGGATAAAATAATTGTTAATCTTACTAATTACTGGGTAATTTATGTATTTATTAGAAATGAGAAGAACATACAAATATTTTGTGCTTAAGTAAACAACAATAAATAAAGATTATTCCGATTGTAAAAATTAATTTAATTTCGTAAATAAATATTTGCTAAATAAGCTTATATGCCCTCTGTGTTCTTCTGTTTTATACCGCTGTATATTTATGATTTCAAAGCACTAAGAATTTCATCCCTACCTCATTAGGGGCATGCACCCTTATTGGATTCCTGCAATATGAAACAGGATTACATGGTGAATGAATGTCAATCAATGTTCAATGTTTGCAATTTTAAAACTCCATTTTAGTAATGACTTAAGCGGAGTTTAAATCCTCTTAACGCTGTGTTCGTGGCCCCACGGTACATCTAAAATTTTGTAATTAAATTATTAGAATGGGAATGCGGTCCTTTGATGTATATAAAAGAGCGGCTTTCTGATATATTAAACGGTTTAATTATTCGACGCTATATTAAATGCTGCGACGGTATATAATTTTATTACGTAGTATAAATTAAATTTTTTTGTTGAATGTAGTCATCTGCGGGTTTAGTAATGTGTACTGTATTTCTTGTATGAATAATTATATAATATAAATAAAGGATCTACGCAAGGGTAAAGGCAATTCAAATAGTGGTTTATTTTCTTTTTATTGCTTCACATAAACTTCCTCAAAAAAAGCGAGTAAAAAGAACGCCCTCCAAAATAGTGCAATTGCATGTTATCTTGAGACACGTGACTTCAGAAACTGCGAGCGTGTGGGACAACAAACACCCTTTTTGGTACAATGCAATAAAAAGCCTAACTTCCTCTACACATGTATGTAATGTTTGGCTTCGTTCCAAGAGTATTCACATCGGCGCGTATGAATGCTTCAATGACGCAATAACCGCTCTATATATGCAGGGTGGAGTTACTTCCGATATTAGGGCTTTCTTAGATAATACCGTCTAGACCCATCATATACTTACACGAAATAATATTTCGTTTAAGTTTTAATCAATATGGCATAAATTTGTTAATTTTATTAAAGTTCACGTTCTCATTATTTTTTGGATATACGAGTTTTTATACAAAATTTTATTTACGTAATTTTAAAAATAATAAATTACGTTGCTGCTTTGTCAACAAGTTTTCTATTGCTTAAAAAACTAAAAATTTATAAACTTGCTACACTCATGATGCATTCATATTTGATTAAACAATTTTAATTTTTATATGAATGAAGATGTGAATGTGTGAAATCTACAATATTTCTTAGTATACAAACTGCATCAGAAATACCTGTGTTAATTTTAATACAAATTACAGTTAGTTAAATAAATTATTTTTTTCTATTTAAAGCTTTCTAAACTGATTTAAAATTTGAAACATGTTAGCTATTAAAATCAATACCTGCATGCCGTTAAGATCGAAAAATTTCTGTTGTGATAGAAACGAACTATTACCAAAAATAGTATATTAAATATTAAAATTAGTAATTTTTTGCACGATAAATAAAATCTTAATAAAATAACAAACATCAGAATGACGTTTTTATTTATTTTTTGTTCAAACTAATTGGCTTTCTAAACACTACACGTTACTTACCGTTCTAGAACGATAGATAAATCACTTGCCGACGAGTTACGCCTAACAACTAGTAAATCAAACATACTGTCTTAAAATCAAGCATAGTAAGCAAAAAACCTTTCTAACACAACCACTGAAAACTGTAGTTTTAAAAATACTTACTAGTGTTACAGTAATTGTTTAAAATGATTACTATTACCATTGAGTAATAATTTAAGAAGAGGCGCAAATAGTGTGGTTAAAAATCGTACTGTAGTTTTATCTCTCTTGTTTCTCTTTTTTTTACCCGTCTGTACCCCCTCTTTTCATAAACTAATAGACTAAGACCTGCTGCCATCTGCAAAATCGTGGTTTTTATGTTGCGAACTTACTTATTTGTTATGAAGTACGAGTTAGAACCTTTTCTTATATTTCTGTTTACTTTACCGTTTACCTGTTCAAAACAGGTTAATATCATACACAATAGCTTGTATTGTTACGACACAAGTCAATATCAAATAAACTTAAACAATATCATGCTTTATATTTAAGAAAACAAAAAATATGTAGATTCAAATATTTATTTATTTTTGTAAAATATAAATCGAAAACATAGAAATAACTAAAACAATGCAAATTAAATTAAAAGAAAATTGTTATGGGGATTTGTTGTTATTATTCGTCAATTTTTAAAATTATTCAAATTACCAGTCCACCAATAATAAATTCGTTAACTTTCAAAATGTATATACTATTTTACATATGCTTCGAGCTTTAAAATAATGAAGCTCATCTTCAAAAAAGTAAAAATATTTACAACTTATAAAAAGTTAACCCAAGCAACATTTTGTAACCGTGGTTACGTTGTAACCAGTTGCAAATTAGTAACATTAGCACCATGGTAAATAAACCGTTGCAGCAACGTAGCAGCAACTTTCGTAATTTACTGAGGTTTCAAATCTATTACAGAAATAACCATTTTACAACTATGGTTATAAGTAAGTTTTTCTTAAACCCTTATGTAACTACAGTGTCAATTTAGTGACATTAAAACCTTCATTTCGTTTTCGAGTGTAACACTCTTGAAACTATGGTTACAAGTGTGAATTTCTAAAACTACACTACAGTGTTAATCTATGCTTTCAAACAGCAACAGAAGAAGTGCGTTTTACGAGATTTTTATAAGACACATAGTCCATTATCATTATCCAATAAACAGTACCGAAACTGTTTCTAATTCAAAACTACGTAAGTACAATTATTGGTATATTATATTACTATAATTTTAATCGTGCATTTAAACTACTGTTTCTAATTTAATCAACGTTGAAGAATTAGTTGCCAATTATAAGTAAACGAATTTTAAATTGATTTTATTTTCTTCTAGGATAAAATAGAATTTGATTGCAAGGACATTACAATATTACACACAGTGATCAGAACGTGTAAATTAGATCGCCATTGCGAACACCTATAATCTTTAAAAAAGCAGTCGAGATTATGATCATTGAACCGATTATAATTGCACATGTGCATTTGTAGCCTAATACAAATATTTAACTAAGAATTACGTAGACGCATTAAACTATAACATGTGAGGAATATCTTAATCCGCCATGGTCTTTTAACACAAAGACATTTTTTTCTTAACAAAATTTATGCATTTACTATTTACAAAATTTATAAATAATAGACATAATCCGCTTTTCTTGAAAATTTGCCGTAAAAACCTGTTTACTGGTACCTACTTGCAACAGATGTAAAAATTCTTTTATTATATCTTTTTTGTTTGAATTTAGTTCTATAAGAAACTATAAAAAAATTAATAATGTACATTTATTATAACTTTTTATATATCTGTATCTTTTTATTAATATATTTTTATCTCTACTTTTGTTTTAATCTTTATGATGCGGTTAGTAACTAAAATCTTGGATAAGTTGCTTAACAAAAGCGGTTATAAAGTAGTTTCAAATAATGGTAATAACTAATAAGCATGTTTTCAAAACACTTACATAGCAGTTGCTGTAAATGGTAACTACAATGTTACCAATCAATTACAAAACCGTGATGATAAACCATTACAGAAACGATTCAGAATAGGTAAACATGATTTGTAAAAAACCGTTATAGCAACGCTGCAAAACAGTTACAAAGTAGTCATTGTAACGGTTTCAGACACGTTGTAAAACGGTTATAATATTACTGCAGTTGCCTTGCAACTGACCAAATCCGGTATTGACAACGTATCAGGAAAGACTCAGCAACTATTCTGTAACTAAATACCTTACTGAAACCATAGTTGCAAGAGAGTTTTACAACCGTTTTGTAACTGATTTTTGCTACTTGGAAAGATTACAAAAAGTTTTTTAACTAACATTTTTTCGAACAATCTCAAATCTGAAAATTTGTAACTAGATAATTAAAAAAATGTAAGTTTTACAAAATGTTAAATGTTAATTATTTTAAAAAAGAAAGATGGTGCAATTTAGAAACAAATCTAAAAAAATTTAACTTTAAAATCATAATTGAAATTGGTTTGCTCGTTCAACAAAAAATTTGTATTTGATATTTTAATATAAATGAACTCTAGTAATTCAAGAATTTCCCAGTGAGCAAATTGCAGCTAAAACCGGCTTTTTTATAACTACTTTAGCTTTTAAAGTTACTCTTTAGAACACTTTTAAGTGGCTTGTGAAAAAACTGAAGCTTCCATGAAGCGTTTAAGTAGCTAAAAATTCCACAGTTATGTTGCTGTTAGGTAGCTCCTTTAATGCATTAAAATCGGTCTTATACAGCTCTTTGTGGTACTAGCAAAGCTTTAAAGAAGCTCTAAAGGAACCGTAAACCGTACCTTTCAGAAACAACTATACAGCTTAATTAGCTTTATTTTTACTACCTTTAAGTAGCTTAAAAATTAAATAAATATTTCATTAGAAAAAGAAATCTTGAAATCGTTACCTTTACTTAATTTCTTAAAAAATTGAGAAAAGTGATAAAGGAGAACCCATTGAAAGACCTAGATTTTGTTTAAAAAATTGATTATCAAATTTATCACTTATTTTTACTGAAATCTTCTTAAGCAATTTAGAAAGTAAATATATTTCTGAACACCAAATTTTCTTACAAAAAATAATATTTTGGAAAAGATATGTTGATGACATTTTTTGTATTTAAAAAAGTTGTAAATATTTTTTGTAGACTTTTCTGAAGATGAGCATCATTATTTTAAAACTAGAAACATAGGTAAACGAGTTTGTTATTAGTGGACTGGTAATTTAAATAATTTTAAATTAAAATTAATGTTAAATTTCTGAAAGAATAATTGACCAATTCATCGTTTACAAGGATTTTTGACGGAGAATCCATTTGTATCACTATGTTGCGTAGTTTAGTCAAAACTTAACGGCTTGACGAATTTGAGAACACACTGTGGTCGTTCCAGTATCTTCAAAATATTATAGGACCATAGGACGTATCTTCAACTATAAAACATATATTAAAAAAATTACTTATTATTGCTTGTCTACTTATACCTTCGTTTAATGAACTGGAGCTGTAGAAAGAATAAATTTATTCGTCTTCACGATCGTCATCAATAAATAACAATCGACGTTTTCTCTCATATGTTTGAGAAACTACTACATTTGAGTATCTTAGGTTGATGTTCATATCAACAATTACAGCTTCTGTAAAAAATTATACTAAATAAGGATGGAATTATTAATGAACGGTTCGCCTCCTGGTAAGTGGTAAATTTAGGTTTTAATCAAATTAATGATTCCTTCTTGTAGGAGGTTGGATGAAAGCTTTCATCCAACCTCCTACAAGAAGGAATCATTAATTTGATTAAAACCTAAATATACTAAATAAGCCCAAAAAGTAAAAAAAAATTAAGTTGTTGGTATTTTAAAAATAAAGTTTTGAAAATGCAATTAGTATTAGTATTTTCAAAATTTTTGCGATTTTTTTTTAAACAATTATAAAAATATTTTATGTATTGTTGGATTTGTATTCAAGCGCTTTCAGCATGCTAAAATAAACATAAAAGAAATTTGTTTATATATTTTTTTATTTTTTAAAAAACTAAGTATTTATTAGACAAGGTGCTAAAGAAATGCGGCCCTAACATTTACAAAAACGATATTTTTATTCGACATATGCCAACATCAACAAAAAACATTTAAAGCAATGGCCAGAACGATTATGCAATTACGATGAATCGATCATTATGCAAAATAATGATCGCGATATCGAGCGTCTGTACAATCATTGATCGCTTATAAAATAACAATTGCGGTTGCGGAAAAAAATTAATAATTTTAATTATCGCATAAACAAACAAGAATAATATAACACGATTTTACCTATAATATTTACTTTAATAAATGTATAATAAACTCCTCGTAAGAATTTTAAACCACATACAGATTTTTTAATAAAAAAGTAACATGGATTTAAACATTGAATTATATTTTTTTTGTTTACAGAAATTTAACAATGCATTCTTTTCAAAGAGAATTAGAAAACTCTTCTAGGAAAGAACGTTTGTAAAATTTGTCACACATTCAGCATTTTGGGAAAAACCTAGCTTTATATAAACACCAAGGTAAATCATAAAAACACAGGAAGTTAAAAACAATAAGCATGAACTAAAATTGACCATACGTATTTGAAAAGAATTGCAAATTTATTTTGAATACATAAATCTTATGTTTGAGACAAATATCAATACGAGTTATGACTAATTACTCAACAATCTTTTCAGGGTCAATTTCAAATAGAAACATTTAATTTACGAAAGAAACGACACTTATTTTTTAATATGTTGTTTATTAATGCTTTAAACTATTTGTTCGTAAGTTTGCATCAGAATTCAAATAGCACGTCATGTCGAAAAAAAAAACATCACAGTAGTATCTATTTTCTGTGAATTTTTGTAAATATTTTTTTTAAATCTAAATATGAACAAATTTTAATTAATTTATTGTTTAGAAACAATATTAAAAAATACTTAGATATGTTGATTTTCAATACTCCAAACGTTATTGTATCCCGGAAAACGAAAATCGAATGTTTATGGCTAGATTTATGACTAACTTTACACGAGCGACTTTTTAGCAACAGTCGATTACTAATTAATTCTAAATACCATGATTGCGATCATTGATCGTGGAAAGTAATAGCGATCTCAGCCACTGATTTACAGTAATTATTTTAAGTTATTGTATAATTAAGTGCAACAAGAAGAAGAAGAATCCGGACAAGGAGATTCTCCGATGCTAATTTAAACCATTTGTGAACGTTTGGTAGAAAAAAAAATTTTTTTAATATTTACCTGATTGAAGGTGTAGAACAAGAACTGCAGTGTGTTTAAAATTTCCTTTTGTTGTTATACATTATCTCCGAAGATGCTTCTCACAAATCTTCTTTTGTTTTAAATCTTCCAAGTCCATTGTGGCAATGTTTATATTTCCACAGTTTTTCTAACATTTTTTAGCACGCACTTTATCACTAATAAAAAACTTAAGAAAACTAGTACCTTTGTTTTCGGTATTATTATTTTCACAATTAAAATAAACACAACCGTGATTTGTAACTTTTCCCATTTTAAAAATAAATCAAAAATATATTTACACTTAAACTAAACAAAAGTTCAAACAAACATTACTACTACCAGAATTTTAAAAATCGTATCGCAATGTTAACCCAAGAAAAACTTTCAATTCAATACCGAAGTTTACAAGTCGACAGACACGCAAGAACTGAAAAATCTCGATCCAATACAAACATGGCGACCTCTACATCTCGATCCAATCAGTTGATACGATATGGCCCCTTAAGTTGCATTTCTTCTTACATTTATTATTCAATGCTATTACTATTTAGACATAGTGTAGCCGGTAGATACTTCTCTACGATCCCGTTAGAGAACAGATCTACTTCACGGTTAGCAACCCTGCCCTTGTGAGTTCTTGAATTTTTTCCAAACAATTTTAACTCCTGTAAAAAAAGTCCCAACCTAGTCTCCTAGAATCTTGCAGCAAAATTATTATTTCAAGTTTTGTGCAACCGGATTATTATCCGATCTATGCTCAAATTTTAAAAACTTCTAATAATCCCAAACAAGAAGAAGATTATTTTAAGGAATTTTAAAATAATTATTATCGTACATTGGCAAGCAAATTATTCTTAAAGACGTTAATGCTGACAATATTGTCCCAAATGATTCACGTTTAAATCAGTAAATTCTATACTAGTAAATTTGAATCATTTTATCAAACTTCCCACTTTTTTTTCTAAATACATCGGTGACATACACATTTAGATTGAATTTTATAAAATATATTTAATATATTAATTAATGAGAACTACGATTAGATCAGATATTCAAAAATCTTAAAGCCAGCTTACAAGGTGAGGGTGCTCATTTAATCAAATCTCTCGAACTCACTGGTTGCCTGGAACGTTATAATAATACCCGCATGAAAGTTCATAACCATATGTAACTTACTTTAGACGTCAAAATATTGACTATGGAATCTTCTTCCAAATTTAGAAAAATAAATGATATTTTGTTTATATATGTAACAACGCTTAAATCTTTTTCTAGTGATAGTAAGTTTGTTGATATTTTCCTAATTTATATTGTTTAGAAAAATTTAGATCCCAGTACTTCTCGTCAACAGAAAACTGTAAAAAAACAATTTTGACACACAACCCTTGACCAATTTAGAGAATTTTTTGAAAAGACTTCCAATTTATTAAAGTCTTTGGAGCCCACAACAACCAAAGTAACATCTAATAAATTTAAAAACGGATTAAATCATTTGCAGCACAACAGCTTAATTGTGTTTTTTGCAAGGAATCTCACTCTTTTCTTCAAGTTTATTTCAATGGCTCCAAAGATACGGTTAAAAGAATTAAAAATTTGTTTCAACTACCTTACAATGGGGCATTTTGTAAAATAATGCAAATCAAGGTTTAGAGATACTATATTGATGTCAACGACAAATGATTCTACAGAAACGGTTATTGAACCATCTACTGTTATTTCAGCGTTTTTTAATCATTGTGAAGATACAGCCCACAAAACCATAAGTTCCATGTAGGTTCGATAAGCATTCCCAAATATTCATTTCTAAAGCATTCCAATAGTAGTTTGTGTATGGACTTCTAATAACACACTTAATTTAAAACGTATTCTATAAGAATGCCTATATAAGAAGAATAAAGTACTCTAAAAGATTCTTTTAAAAACACTTCTATAGGAATACTATATTTAATTTAAGAAAGAAGTGCTTATAGCAGCCTTAAAATGGCAGTTGATTGGAATCACTAAAGTATTAGAAATGTAGCATTCTAATGGCGTTCCCATATTGATTCTATAATAATGCATATAGAAGGAGAATAAAGTACCATAAAAGATTCCTTTAAAATCACTCCTATAGGCCTTCTATATTGATATAAAAAATAAAGTCTTTATAGCAGCCTTGACAATGTATTAAAATTCAAGTATTACGATTAACATGATAACATTCTTTTAGTGTTTTAATACCTCTAAAATCGGTTTAATCGTTCTTTATTTGAGATAAAGAAATACAATTTTTAATATCAGAAAAAACCGTTTGTACAAGTTGCTAAATTGTAATACCTAAACAAAAATAACTTCCTGTAGAGATTAAACGCCCACATCTAAATTTTGTTGATAAAGATATGTATGCAATAAAAAACCTATGCATTCGCGTTTGATACTGTAAATGTAAATAAGATTGTTGATTTCTGAGAATTGTGACGATATATGTACCGACTACCGGTACCGAGTTTGATTCACCAGAAACGCTTCTAAGTAAGTACTTATACGTTTACGGGTATATGCAGTTTTACGTTTACGTAAGGAAGACGACTTCGGGCTTAGTCTATATTTGTAAATGTGTTCTTTTTTTGTGCTGAATTAAAGAAGAAAAAGCTATTAGAAGTTCTGCTGATTTAAGTAAAAGTAAGTACAAAAAGAAACAATTGACAACATATCTATTTTTGTACGATCAGCTTATCCACGTTTTAGCGCTTTATTGTTATTGTTTATTTTTTACTTGGCATCCAGTTATTTTTTTAGAACAGGGGTGGCCAACCTGCGGACTTAAACTTAAAAAGCATTGTAATCAAAAATGTATTTTATTCATAAAAAGAAACATATTTTTGATATGAATCTAGTGAAAATGCATGCGACTGATAATAGATAATAAAAAATAATTAATCGCATAATTTTGTTATAGAGTTAACCCAAAGTTGATTCAAAGGAGTTCCTATAGATGTTATTAATGAGAAGGTGTTCCAATGGCTACGTCATGGCAAAGCGAGATTAAAAAATGAAAAAATTAGGATGATGCAGCAAACTACAAATTCGCAAACCATTGATTAAAAATTATTATAGTTTAGACAAAGATACTGTACAAATTTCTTAATAAAAAATGACTTAAAACTAATCATTTCATGCTTTTTGTGTTTCTTATGGTATGCTATTAAAACCCTGTAAAAGCATGCAAATCAATTACCTTTTAGTCGTTAACTTTGTCATGCTATTCTACAACATAGGAAAGTACTACATTGGCACTATTTTAAAGCATTCTAATGGAACGTGAAAACTTCTACCTTTGACCTGCTTTTGCACAACGTCTAATAGGACTCTATAAGCACTAACTGTACAGCATTCTACTGGAGTGTCAAAACCTATCTCTAAACATAAACCATTCTACTGCTACAGGAAGGCTTTCAGTAATATCAATACTGCCTCTATGCTTCTAAAAGCATTATTATGGAACCTATTTGGTTTTGTGGGAGTGTCAACAGTTTCTCCGCAAATACGTTTCAACTGCAATGTTACTATATGTAATCAATTTTCATCGAACAAAATTATTCTTTTTTGTTTAGTACTATAGACGAGATTACTCGCAAATGCTAAGTTGTTTAGTACATCGTAATTTTCTTAAACTACCAGATAAGATAGCTGATCCAAAATTTCAATAGCTAGAAAATATAGATCTGTTTATCGGTTTTCTCATATTTTTGAAATTGTTTTGTTTAGGTCAAGCTTATATTGATTTCCAACCAGCCCATCCTCCAAAAGACGTTTGAATGCAATAGAGAATGTTGATTATACACTAAAGAAATAATTAATAAAGCGATCAAGCGTACAAAATGTAATTAAGCAAAACAAAAATTAGGCAATGGAAACACTAATATAGTTTAAGTTCTTTCAACGTCCAATTATAGGCTTCCACACGTTATCCATTACTTGTTGTTGTTGATGACTGCTGCTTCTTTGATTTTTTTATTTATATATTTATTTTTTAATATGTTACATGCAAAAGAGGAAACAAAAACACTTGCTTGAGATAAAGTAACATAAACGGTTATATTCAAAATTTCGTGATTGATTTGGAAAACTTGACGAAACCACAAAATCAAAAAATCAAAATCAAAGGGCCCGAGGAAGGAGTATACCTTAATGGACTTCTGGCCTTTGCCAACCACAAGCCCGCTCCTGACGCGGAGGCCGACGGAGTTAAAAGCTTGTTTACAATTTAACTATTCAACATTTATTTGAACACTCAAAACATTAAAAAAACTATTGAAATTAACGCAAGTTAACAAAATTAACAAAGCAAAAGAAACCAAAAAAAATCTACGTAAACATGAACGTTTAATAAACAAAAAAAAATTAAAGTTAATTGAATAAATGCACAAAAAAATAAGCATAGTTTAAAGAAATAAAACAAAACAAAAAAATGGAAAATCTTAATTACCTAATACACGGCCGTGTGCGCGTTACATTGAATTTAATTAATTATAAAATGAAACAAATTCATTTATTATAAAACCAGGATAAAAACTTTAATAGTAAAATTATCCGGTTAACGTCAAACAAATTTTTAACACGGAATTATGTCCCATAGTTTCGACAAATACGGACAATAATCAATTATTAATTACATTATCGTTACATTCATTAATTCGCGACACTTCTGATTTTACTTAAAAAACAAAGCTTTCAAAACACAAACGCGTCAACAAAAATTTCACCACATTTAAATAATCGGTACAAGATAAATACCTTGAATTGTGGTAAATCCAGGAAAAAACTTGTCGTTGATCCTGGGTTGCCAGCTGCATACGGGAAGAAACGTTGGAAGGTATCCCCAGAGGACTATGTACCAACGGGAGGTTCTCAAGAGCCGCTACCAAGGCGAAGATGAAGCCACGTCGTAACAATCGACGAACACGGTTTTACATGTCGTAACATAAAACTGAAAGCGCGTGAAATTCTCTTAAAACCGTAAATTCTACGAATTAGGAGTAACAACACTCCACTAACTGCACTAAAAATTCACGCGTTCGGCATACTACTTCCGCGGCATTACTTCCTCTAAAGGGGATGAGATTTCCACCCCAAAACCAACTAACAAACTATCTTATTCAAGCATATTGACGACTGTTAACCGACTCCCTTTTATCACCAAATTCACACACATATATATATATAACATTTTTCGATTACTATTCTCTCAATGGCTGTGTTCGAAACTTCTTGAAAGAAAACAATATCATTAAGAAGTGCGACAAGGAGGCAAACAGATTAAATAACGTCACAATCGTAGTATTAGACCACGGCATTTATTTTTGCGTAAAAATGTCAAATTGACAAAATATTATTTCGTAGACGGTCATAAAATTTAAACTGCCTAATAAATTAAAAGAATGATTTCATTCCCACGTCATTTGATTGAACTCACAAATAAACCAAGTACGAATGTACTGAGAATGCACTTAAAACAAAGAACTTAAAATAAACAAACGGCTAAAATATATTTAATTACAATTATATCTCAAAAGGGCAACATAAATTACCACTAGAATTTTGATCAAACAAAGAAATTGTCAAATAAACAAAATCGCAAATGATTCACGGCGCAACAAAATACAAAACTTTATCAATAATTTTGAATTATAACTTTGAATTAAAAAAACGTAAAATAACTTATTAAACTCAATCTAAAATCCAATAAAACAAATTTAGAATACATAAAATGAATAACGTCAATTCAAATACCGGGTCGTTCACAAAAAGATTCAAACAATCAATGATTTATTTTAAACGACGGTTACAAATTCCAATGTTTTTTCTTACATGAGTGTTGCGCGATACCGAATCTTGATATCTCTCCACTCTGCGTATAAGTTCTGTAAACTTTTAGTCTGACTTCTAAAGGTTTTTTGGTTTCCCCCACGTATGACCTGCCACATTCACATGGAACTTGGTAGATGCAATTTTTGGAATCTGCGGTCTTATGCCAGAGCTCATACTTCTAACGGTAGTTGATGATCTAAACACTGTATTGATTTTGTAACTTCTACTTATGCGTTTTATCGTTTCAGATAATTCTCTGACGTAAGGGAAGCTAAGTAGTGCTTTCGGTAGTGCTTCTTTTTTTTGTAAAATCTGCATTAGCCAAACTTAATCTTATTTTAGGATTTTTTGGAGTTTTACGAGTAGGTGATAGATTTCACCACTTACAATTCGCATATAACAAAAAGTATCCTATTGTCCTGTCTGGAAAACATACTATTACTAAACTCATTGCATCTTGTAAGCGTGTTAGGTTACTGCATGGTGTTTTTATTAAAATGTTTAAAAGGCCATTTCTAGATTACTTTTTGACGTAATTTACTAAAAAAAAGTTGTTTATAATATAAACGATGATACAGACTTGATCTACAAGTTACAAAGTCTACTATAAGAAATTTTCTACAAAGTCTACTAGAGTCTACACTTTTTTTCGCAAGGGCCATAATTAAAAAATTATCAAAATTGTTTTGTGTTTATTTGGCTTTTTTTCTACAAACACTTTTTACGGTCCTAATGATATACAACTTTGAACACCTGCTTACTTTTTAATTGGGAGACCCCTTACTACGTTACCTGATCCCGATGTTACTCATTAACAAGAAGCCAAAAACAAATAAATATTTTCGGGTTTTGAACCGCGTTTCATATTTACACTTTTCACGAAATTCATAAAACTTAGAAAGCTTACAAACTTTGAAAAATTTACAATATTTAACGTTTCGACAGTCATGTCGCTGTCTTCTTAAGAAAAAACTGAAACAGTTTCACATGAATCCATTCTCAGATATTAAAATTGCAGTTGCAAACGATTGTAGAAAAGAGAAAAGTGAGTTCAGTATCTATATTAGATAACAACTACAAAAAAATGACGTCTGGAACAAAGATACTCCTTCAGGGCTCCAGAAATAATTCTATCAATATGCAGCAAGCGAACTTGCTTGGAGAAGAGTAGAAGCGGCTAAATGTTTGATCGAAGAAGAAAAGAATGGACTGGAAAATTGACTTGGCCTTATGAGTACAACACCATTTTTTCCTAAACTTGCCAAGGCGGATCACATGGTCTATGTCTATGTAAATGGCTGGTTTCTAATGAGAAGAGTCCTAATCATTGTCCCGTGAGGTTGGTATTGCTTATAAAAATATGTCAAATATTTATTCCGTTTTATATTTATTTTCAGATTATTGAAAAAGATGCTACCAAAGACCACAAATCGTTTATTTCTGACTGCCAATTCTAACTGATGCGAATCTGGTATTTGGTAGAAGAATATTCTTGTACGAATTAATGAAATTGGTAAATGGACTAAAAAGAGTGCAGAAAAGGCTGGACTGGATGTAAAGAGATATAAGATAACTAATCATTCTTCGCGTTCAAGTGCAGTAACCCAGCTTGCGAAATCTGGCGTGGAGGAACAACAGTTAATAAAAATTACGGGTTATAGTTCAGCAAGCTTGATTTGCCCTTACTTGCAATTGAACCTTCAGCACCACGCACAAATATTAAGTAAAATGAGAAAAGAGTAAAAAAGTACAACCGATGATGAATAATTCTTGCATTCAAAACAAAGAAAGATGAAATATTGGTTATAATAATTGTGTTATAAATAATCATTATTGTTAATAAAGTTTATTGCTGAATTTTTTACCTTTATACTCACCTGTATTATCGCTGTAATCATCTGCTCCTTAGTATGGAAAGATTGCCAGTGTAATCAGATCCTAATTGGCTCAAATTCATAAAATAGACAGTTTCGATTGGTTGTTAAATTTTGAGTTGGATTGTCAATTTAATCAGACGTCTTGAAGTTGATGGAAATTATGTTGAAAGATTAATTAATTAATTAATCACTTCATTCTTACAGTAAAAATGATTATGGATTTGTAAAATTATAAATTTTTCTTATTCTGATGATCTTGTTCAGGATATTAACACAAAGTTATTAAATTATTATATTGTCATCGGTCCTTAATACGTTTACAAATTTTTAATTTAATCAGACGCCTTGAAGTTGGTGATAATTATGTTGAAAGATTCCGTTACATAGATAGATACAGGCCGAACTAATAAAAACGCGTTTATAAAACGAAAGTGGAAACGTTGTAAACTTGTAAACAACCAAACTAATTGATTAAAAAAAACATTTTATTAGTTTTAGCATGACTAAAGTTGAATTGTATGACATGTTCAAATACAAAAACTGCAACAAAAAAATATATTTTAGATACATTACACACCTAAATCTACATAATTGAAAAAACGTGAACATGGTTACAAATTGGGTTGCTTATAAAACAACTTTTAAACTGGAACACGAAAAAGAATTTACTAAAGTTAATACTTTTAAAATAAATTATTTTCACAAAGTGGAGATGATATATAAATACAAATTAAATTCCTACGTCTTTTCCTTAAAATGTCGAAGTTTGACATTTGTCGTTTTAATTTTTATTTCTTACAAACGAGTTGATGATAATTCTTTAATAAAATTGAACACTGGTATTTATGATGAGGATTTTTTTTACGTTTGATAACATGTATCAGCGTATTAGCAATGTATGTTTGTTTTTTGTTGTTTCTTTTTTAAATCTTATATGGTATTGGAGACTGAGACTTTTAAAGTGTGTAACATTGACTGATTCTCTTTTTACATTTTAATGCATCCTCGGTGTAATGGTAATGTTTTACTATTTTTTACTTTTTGTTAACTAAGTTTACTAAGAGGTTTATTTTACACTCTAGTGGTTTTGTAGTAACTCACGTGTATTATTTTTAATCTCATAATAAAAACAAAAGTATAATCATGCATAAATTCTTAATAGTGTACGATATAAAAATATTAAAAAATTTAGTTATGTTCTGCATCTAATAAATCGCATTTTAATTAACAATTTTTTCTTAGTTGAACGATGATTATGACAAAGCGTTTCCATACATTATATACAGTATGACTATGACTTCTTGTCACGTTTTTTCGGACACAATCTGTGAACGTTTGATCATCATCAATCCAGGCATTTAATATACGTCTCTAAAATGTTTATGAGTTATTTTCTTATCTGTAATAGAGTTATTTCTCGTAAAAAAATTTTTTTACTGAATTGAGTTTTTTTGAAATTCACACAACAAATGTTTCTTGTTTATCATTTTATCTATAGCGTAAAAATATTTTAGCGTCATTTAGTGTCATATAAAGTATGACTAACGATCTGTTCGCGAAATGGTAACGGAGTATTTTAAACCTACCGTCGAAGCCTGTGTTGAACAAAAAATTCCATTTAATATTCTGTTACTTTGTGATAATGCTCCCGGCTACCCAAGAGTTATAATGAAAAAGTACAAAGAGATTTAAGTTATTTTTCTGCTTTCTAACACGACATCAATCCTGCAGCCCATGGACCAAGTAGCCTTTAAATCATATTATTTACGGCGAACATTTGCTAAGGCTATTTCTGCAATAGATAGTGATTCTGATCCCAATGTGCCACGAAAAAATCAACTGAAACCCTTCTGGAGAGGATTCAATATTTTAGATGCCATTAAGAACATTCGTGATTCGTGGAAAGAGGTGAAAATATCAACAGTCAAAGGAGTATGGAAAAAATTCCAACCCTTATGGATGACTATGAAGGTTTCGAAACTACAGTGGATAATGTGACAATAGAGGTTGTATAGATGGCAAGGGAGTTTGTTACATGCCAAAGTTAAAACAAAGTCACTGCCTGAAATGAGGTAACATAAACGATGTTGTGCCGCTAGCTCAATGGAGACGGGGTGGGTTATATTTTAAAATTCCGTGATAACTTGGAAACGAGATTGACATAAAATCGAAATAAAACGGTAAAAGACTCAAAATCGGTTAGGGCGCCAATCAAGGACACGATGATCGTAGCTTCCGGACCCCTGATAACCCGAAAGCTCATCTGGTTGGTTACAACCCCGGAACTTACCTCGAGTTGTAACTATTCTGAAATACACTTAAAAAAAAAAATTACGTACGCGGCAGCTGAATGAATAAAAGCTCTTTACAGTTTAACAATTTAACATTTATTGACTGAATAATAAAAATAAATAATGAATATCAAACAAATTCGAATAATAGATAAAATAAAAATGAAATAATAATAAGCAAGACAAAAAAAAATGAACAAACTGAATACAAAATTAATATATATAGAAAAAAAAAATAATAATAAAAGCGTTAACTCGTTTTTTTTTCAATACAACACAATAAACATAAACTTCAAGGCCTTGACCGCATACATAATTCGCAAACAAATAAAATAAAAATACACAAGTTATAAAATATACGTCCGAAACTTTGCTTCGAACTAAACGTTTAAACAAATTAAAGTTTACATATCGTTACATTATCTTTTATGCACGAATAAGATTTACTTTTACATACACAAAACAAAATTAATTAATTAAATCGAACTTCACGCAAACACCTTCAAGTTTCTTGAAATATTTAAAGTTAACCGTAATTCAATCGGCTCAAATCAAAGCTTTTACTTCATATCAATCGCGATTCACTTTATGCTAATAACAATTTCGATAAATACCTTTGCTCAGAGGAACTGTCGGCACAGCGTTTCCAGAAGCTACGTAATTAGATTGAACCCGGGTCGGTCTAGGTGTTCAGTAGTCGAATACAAGCTCGGTGGAACCCCCAAACAATAGAATACCGACGGAAGATTTATTTCACTATTTAATTTAAAGCCGCACAAAAGCGAAGACAGGATTTTTCACACAAAACATCGAAACTAAATCCAACTCGAACGTAAGTTTTATTATGGATACCATGAAGTTCCTTAAACCGTAAAATTACGAACTTGGAAAATCACTATTTCCCCTCACACCACTCAATTTTCACGGCACCATTTGTTTAACTTCCGCGGTATTGCATAACAGTAGGGTAAAACACCCCTAACACTTGACTACATTCCGGTACCCGGTATTCTTAATCGCGACCAAAGATTGATCCCCAAAAACCAAATTTTACCTCTTTTAACACCTCGCATTCCCACTTAATTCAATGAACTTGCGCCGTAAAATCTTTGTAAAAGATAGAACACTAAACGAACTAAATTAACAAAGATGAAAACTATAATTGGCCATGTGCATCTTGTCACGTAGACCCTCGACAGAAAGGAACATTTCTCACCAAAAACGCTTACTTCGCTGAATTATCATTTGGTTCGCAATCGCGCTCATAAAAGAACCCAACATAAACAAAGTATACAGATACCAAGAAAAATTGATCAAATTATATTCCAAAAGGAAGTCGTAAATTATCTAGCATTGTTATTTTACTGAGATAAACAAGTAAAACACTAAATCAAAATCAAAACCACGGGACTTTATGCATTCAAAAAAAAAATACCAGTAATAATTGTGAAATAACTTGAAATACAAATAAACTTAAATCACACGTAATAAAATAACGAGCGAAACGTTTTTGATGCTAACATCGAACTAATCAAACGTACAAAAAAAAAGAAAACCGCAAATTCAGCCAGTTGAATCTACTTACGGGGTCTTACATAAAAGATCCACTGCTAAAAATTCCAACGCAGGTTACAAGTTAAACGTTGAAGTTGATCCTGAAGATGTGACAGAGTTGCTAGCATCTCACGATTAATTTTTAGGAGATGAGGATTTACTTTTGTTGGGTGAGCAGCGTAAATTACTTCTAGAGGCTGAAACTGCTGCCGATGGTGATGAAAATGCAAACATCATACCGCAAATGAGTACGAAGGATTTGGAGGATGTAGGCTTACTGGAAACTGTTGTGAAAGATTCTGATAGAATTGACAACAACTTTGAGATAAGTTCGAAAGTGGGCAAAACATTAACAAACGGCATAACATGTTAGACTGAAATATTTCGTGAACGAAAGAGACACTCAATGAAACAAACAAAGTTGGCATCTTATTTTAAGCCAGTACCCATACCACCCACATCATCAACTCCTATCCTTCAACAGCTATCATCTCCTACCATTATACAACCATCTACTTTAGTGCAAGACTCTCCACCAAGCAAGAGACTTAAATTCCTTGAAGGTTTAGATGACGAATCTCCTTCAGCCTTCCTTCAATAATATTAATAAAGTCTTTTCAGGTAAAATATTTCACTTCTATGTTATATACCTTTAAGTACGTACATACTTTATTTTTAAATTGAATATATACCTGTAAACCCCTTTTTGATTCTTATGATCACTGAAAATAAGCAAATACGTAGAGTTTCCCTACAATTAACTTTGTAACTTGGGTAATGGTTTCCTCCAACTCCATTCAACCCCTCAAAAGTGCTAGAGGTGTTAATTTCAGTGACGTGACATCAATCAAATTTTCTAATTGCAACATGTGCTTATCAACTCCACAGATAAGGAACACAGGTGGAAGTATGGGAACCCGCTACAGACATGTACAAAAAAAATAAATGAAATCGGCAAAACAAGAAATAAGTTCTTACCCCAAATAGACTTTCACTAAAACCGCAGCAATCTCCTAATTCATTTCCATATAGGTGTACGTGAAACACTTAGCGAAGATAGCATTGTTGGGCATATACAACGCTGCACAATGTCCGCGGCTTTCGAACGTTTCTGGAAGAATGAAAGTGAATTCGTGTTTGACAATTTGACAGACTTCTCTAACTCCAACAACAAAAAGTAGGCGCACCATAGATAAATTTTATACTAGAAAATGTTTACTATACCAAGTTTTTAACATAACAAAAGAACAATATGTTAGAAGAATTAGATAAATGTTTTATTTATTCTTCTTTATAGTTTTGTAAAAATTTAGATCATACGTTGATTTACTATTTACAAAAATCCAAATCTTTATACTGTATTTGATTGGTTTTGATTTTGTATATGCTCAGAAAGAGCATCTCTTTCTAAAAGCTACTAGTCGATTATGAAATAGAAGCTGGGAAAATAATTTTAAACATTTTTTGCGTTCTTCCAAATAGCACTGCGGTACACTGACTATAAAATTATTTAATTCATTGTCAATAAAGTATTAGTGTTATCAGTTTTAACATTTTTATCAAAGCAAAATAAACATAAATATCATTAAAATAAAGTATGTTTAAAACGTCGGGTTCAAGATCTTAGTTTCTATATTATTCATAAGTTTAATTTTTTTGCAGCATGACACAACAACAACTTATAAACTGTACAATATAAAAGCAACAGTATCAATTATCAATTGGGGCATTAAAAAATACTAAATCGTATGTTTCCATTTTTATTTTTGGAGACAGTTAGCCAAAAAAACCGAGCATTCACGAGTCTATCTGAATCTAGAACTACATATCTGTATAAAATATAAAATATATCTGTTCGTCGTTAGAAGCAAATGGAATTTCTACAACTGAAATGCGAAACGCAGAATTATTAGTGTTAGTCGAGCAGTATCCTACTTCAAAAAATTGATAAATTTCTAAGTAAGCATGGACATACTGTTGTTCGATTGCCTTTTTACCGTTGTAGCATAAATTCAATTGAAACATGCCAAGTTCCGGTTCAAGTGACGATTGAGAAAAGCAGTGTAATCATATGTCACATCTTCGTGAAAAAATGTGAAAAGCAAATTGCTTAGTTGATGACGTTGCGAAAAGTTTGACGTTTACCATGAATAATAGTGATTCAGATGAGGACGCTTGAGAAGCTGAAGGTAACAATGATTAAGTATTTCTTGGTCATATTGTATATGATTTTATCTTTCTGGTTTGTAATTTTTTTAATAAAAGATCTATTAAAATACGTACCCGTTGTGGTTATCGTAGTTGTAATTAATGATTAAATTAAAACGTGATATTCGTACGGTGATCGAGATTCTTCATATTTTATACAGGGATCTCGTTGAAACCCGTTTCTCACGTAACCTATGACGTTTAAATCAACATAATTTTAGATTGGTAGTGTTATTATTTACTAACACTCTCAAAACATCATTCTGACGTTAGATTAAATCAATTATGTTTAAATAAAAATTCTTATGATAATTGTCAATTCTATGTCAATTTATTGTCATATAATTTTTTACATCTGTTATTTTATTTAAATTAACTTAGGCCTGAAAATGACCTACAAATAATGTTGATACATATCCCATTATTAATTTAAATAAATAAGAAATAATATATTTTGGGGAAGGTTTTGTGCAATTTTTTTAATCTACAATTATAATCCTGATGTCTGCTCATCGGGTGTCATATATTTTTTGTAGTTTTTCTTATTCTCTATTTTTGTATTTTAAAACAATTGTTATTGTAACTATTCAGCAATATTTGTGTTTTCTGTAGATAAGCACTAAATAACAACTGTAATTCTAATGCTATATATTTTGGTAGTTATATATTAATAACATTTTACATCTTTTACTCCTAGACAAGAAACCGTTATTGTAATGACGCATTTTTAAAATGGTACCCACAATCCCAATTGAACTTGGTTGTATTCTCTTCATAGTTACATCAATGAATTTTATTCCCAGAACCAAATTTTAATTACGATACCCTTCAACAACATAAACAAGTTCTAATTTGTCGTTTTTTAAATAAGAATTGCATTTGCAAGGAAAAATACACAGAAAGACTTACCACACTCACTGCACTCGTTGTCGACGACATTCGCAATCGCATGGAACAAAGACCTAACAAATCGGTTGCAAAATTATCTGTGGCAACAACTATAAACTCATTCTAAGTTTAATTTTTAATTTATAAGCACACAATTTTTAGGATTGTCACTTAAAGCTTGTCATAAAACATTAAAAAAAACAAGGTTATGGGTTATACATACTTTTGTTGAAACTGCGATTACAACTTTTAAAAGTTGGTGTATGAGTTGCAATGTTAAAGAGAAGGATAATGGGTTCAATCTTTCTTCACAATGCCGTAAACGCAGAACGTTATTTTGATAATTTTAAGAAAGTTTTTTAACAGTTAAGTGACAAACAAATTTCAATTTAGTTACTTTCAGAAAGACAAAGTAAGTGTTTATATCACTCGAGCTACAATTGAATTTATTCAACAATTATACAATAAAAATTTTGAAAATAATTAAGATGATAAGCTCCGTAATGTTAAAAAAAATAATTAACGCGTGCATTGAAGCTGAAAGACAGCACATTGAATATCAGTTATAAATTTAAATAATCGTTACTACCTGTTTGTATTTCAAATAAACAGTATTGTTGTTAATGTGTTGCCGTTTTTAATTAATTATTTAAACTTAATTCAGAGGTTACAAATCAAATTTTTCTTTTAGTAATTTTTGTTTTACTTTATACTCATTCAAGCAATGTTGGTTGCCTAACATAATTAGCACGTAAGAAACAAGTATTTGTGAAGGCCCTGTACTAACATTTTGTTAACTACAACTTATGTAACCAATTATGCATTCCCGTACGAGTCATTCGGTATACTTTTCATCAGAATATACCTTACGATACGAGTTCTCCCAGGGGTTTTGTAAACTTTTTGTAAACTTGGTTAAGTTGTATTTATACTAATAAATTAGGTGCCAATGCACCCCCCTCTCGGCATCCAAAGAATAAATCCTTTTTATAAGACTTTAATGGTATAAATCATTTCTTGATGAACGAGAATGACTCACTTAATTTGCTTCTTGTCATTGTTTCCTTTTGCCATTGTTTCTTTAACACGTTGACTACGAAAGCCTACAAGAAATATGGAGATGCAAGGCAGGTGAGGAATGGGGTGCGTTAGGTATGATTCAAACGCTTTAGAGAGTAATTAACTATGGTGGCAGAAAATAACGAAACAAAATCATAATTTTTTTTACGTTCGTTACTGGTAGTATGGGCAATTTGACGCACCTGTTGCCTTATCCGCAGTCAATGTGTTAATATACTTTTTTATGAGGTTTTTATTTTAGCAGAAACATCTCAAAATCTATGAGATGTATGTATATTTTATTTGCCAATTTATCATTTTACTATCACTTAGATTAAAAACACAATTTTAACTTTAAAATTTTACATAAAAAATAAAGTAAAGCGCAATTTGTAGAGCAGTAAACATTGTTTTAGAAAAATATTTAAGTAACTTGTTTAAATTTGATAATTTAATATGGTATGCTTTGTTATGTTAAAAATATTTTGTTGTCATTTTCGTACTGTAGGAATTTTGCCTCACATACGTCATTTTACATACGGAATACATAATAAAAGCTAGTGTCCAGACAGTAAGTTTCCTAATTTTTAGCTTTTTTAAATCATCCACGCTGATTTTGAATAGTAAATGGCGGGTTGGGATGTCTTTGCTATGGGGGTTTCTTCTTAACTTTAGAGAATTTGTGTTGGATGTGCCGGGACGCAAAATTGTGAGTATTTTGTTTCTTATATAAATTTTTTTTTCTACATTGTCTGTTGGTTGCACACACGACAGTACGTACATATTACGCTTGTTCTCTCAATTAAGTATAAAACTTTTTTTGCATATAATAAATTAAATGCTTAAATAGTGATATTTGACATTTGGGTTGTATTCACCTTCGTGGATTTATTGTGAACGTAAAGTTAAGGCAACGTTGTTTATATGTACTAAGTGTCTTGAAACATTATTATTTTCTGTGGTATTTATTGACGAATCCTTAATAGTTATTTATCTGCTGTAATTTTACTTCGCTTTAAACTGCTATCTCTTTGATGAAATAAATATATTTGTTATTATAAATTGTGTTTGGAACTTGTTTTCTTTCAGTGTTTGACAGATGTAAACGGGATCTGTAGTTGATATTTCTACCGTTTTGGCGCTCTTTTAATTATCTTATAATTAGGACATTAAGTATCATCCACAACTCTCTTTTTGAAGTGTTTTGAGCTGCCGCCTGCACTAAGTTACGGTAAAATTTACGTAATATCTTTTAAGTTTATTTAAATAAGCAAGCTTTATAAGACAAACCTTGACAGATTATGTTTAAGTTAACTCTGTGTGTGTGTGCGTGTGTGTGAATACTTTTGTGTAACAATCAGACAATTCAGAACATTAGGATTTTTTTACAAAAATAGTAAATTTTTTCTTTCATTGTAGTTTTCGTGTTTAACTCTGTTGCAGTAATACACATGTTACACAGATAAATTAAGGGTCAACCATAGCCGGACGTACTATAATTTTTTACTTTTAAAAGACAACATTATTGTTTAAAGAAAACTTCCGTAAACTAACATGTTCGACACATGTACATTATTAATTGTCATTGATATTGATAACTATAGTTATATGTAATAATCAAACTTATACATTTTAAAAGACAATTATTCTTGTAAATACACCATTAGTCTATCGTAAATTTTGATTAATAAAATTTAATTAAAATTAGCGATTAAGTAAAATAAATCTTAATAAAACGAACATAAAAAATTTGCTTGTTCTTGAATTTAAGCGCTTTACAAAAGGCAATAATTTGCGGATTTTACTGTGACGGTAGTTTGTATAAAATAATTCCTTTAAGTACATTTTTGTTTCAATCTTGGCCGATGTTTTAAAAGGTTTCATTATAAAACGTACTCCGTCGATATTCATTTTTCAAGGAAATGGTGCTATAAAAGTTGATAAATACGTAATCGATTGAACTACTGTGACGGAGCCTAACGACTTGTAACATATGAATCACTAGAGAATGTAGGTTTATAGTCGTCATTTAGTTGCGTTTTATTTCTTGATCAATAAAAATAAGAGATAACCTATATTGCGTCATAACACCACTACATTATTTTTTACGAATCTTTTTTGTGGATATTTTAAGTAAATAAACAAATAAAGCTACACTATGATGCCATTATATCTATATTCTGTTGAAGAATTCAAATGGAAAAATGTATTTTACACTAACAGTCGTCTGCACTATGTAGCTATAAATGAGTTGAAATACATGTATAAAATAGTGATATTACGAATGCTTTCTTAAATATTCACCTATAACCAAAAACTTACTGCAAACAATGTAATTCTTACTATAGACAAGGTTATTATATAATTTGTATTGCAAAATACTGGTTAAATAAAAAAAATCATTTTATATTAAAGATTCTAGGCAATAAATTTTTTCTACTAAATATTGTCAACCGGGCATTACCTTAAAAAACTACAATTGTATTAACAACTGTATATTTTTTAAATTTATTTGTTATGTTAAAAATATTTTAATGTAGATTGCGTACTGTATGAATTTTGTCCTGAAACGCCTCTTTCGCATTCAGAACATTAACTGTCGTTTTCTTTTTTTGACATATGCGAAAATAATAAAAAAAGAAATTTTCGGTCTCGATGTGAAAAGGACTGTACCTGAAAATCTAACGTTGAGCTCAGTGAGATCTCCATTTTATATTTTTTTACCGAGGCTTAAATAACCGCAGGTTAATTGTTTTATGTTGGTAGCTCCGGATAATGAGCAGTAAAAAAAATGTAAAAGCAATTCCAGTTGTTGACAATGCAGAAACTCACTCCAACAATCAACAAACACTTTTGTTCCTGTCCTCTAATGTTACAGACCTAGTACAATGTATTTACCAGGGTGTAATAAAAAGTTTTAAAAGGCGTTATAGGCACAAATTACTCTGAGAATCTTTATTGCTGCACTAAAGACTAAAAACATTAAAGATGTAATTTATATGGTGGCTAAAGCATATGAAAAAATGACGCAATCTACATTTGTCCAATCTTATTGAAAAATTTGGTCAAATATAGAACAAATAGTGAAAGAAATAAAGGAGACTATCCTGCAGTTGGACACAATCTTACTACAATACCTTATCAAACTGTATAAGCGAACGTTTCCACGGTCAAAATCTATACTAAGATCAAAACGCCTTCCGGGTTTAGACCGTGTCGTTGTTGTAACCGAAGTTGCCTACGTTGCGCCCACTTTCGTAAGACGCCTCAACAAGGCGTGAGAGAAATTGAGGAACTCAAACAAGCAACCGAAATCTAACTAAGAACTTCTCAAAAGTAAGGTAATCAACTTATGAACCAAGCCGCATTCTAAATTCTGAAAAGGTAAGAAAGGAAACGATAAACTTAAAAAAACAAACAAAAATCTAACAAAAAAATCTAAACCAGATTCTAAACTCCATAGAAGTGGTTCATCTGTAGTAAATTTTTGATTATCATACTGCGACGTGTGACAAAAGTTCGAAATGTAAACAATTTTACACACGGTATTTGTCTAGAATAGAAGAGCGTCGAAAGTGAAGCATACCAAAATAATTTTTTTTGTTTTAATTTTTTTATAATTTTCAAAGTTTTTCTGATGCCAATTTTTTGAATTGATTTATGATGTGTGTGCGGATTACTCAAAACATTTATATATTTATCGTTTCAGTTTTACGAGAAATATTATTGTTATAATTTAAAAACAAAGTTTTTGTTAAATAAAACTATTTTACAACTATTGCTACACAAGTTTAATAAGATCAGTTTATTGAGTTTTAGATCAACTTAAAATGTTTGTGAATAATTCAAAAACTTGTTGGTTTTTATGTAGTAGGTTTGTCATTTGGCCGTTTGTATTTATGGAAATAACTTAAAAAAGGTCAAATAACGAAATTATATTTATAAACAAAATATTTAAGCATAAATGAGTTTGTATGTCAAAATTTATTAGACATTAGGGCAAATAAATAATATGGAGTTTTTATTGGTTTTTAATAAAATTTTTGATCTCGCAATATGGGTTAATTTGCAATTTAGTTGTTCAAATCCTTATACCTTTAGTTATTATTTTAAACTTAATCTTCACTTTTTTTAAAGTTCTAAATTTTTCAGTCAGTTAATAATACCAAAAACTACTAAAACTATTATTAGATTTTATACATATTGTGGATGATATGAAAATTTTACAACTTTTATAAAAACTAACATCTAATGTCGCATTCAAAATAGTAATTTTTTGAATAATTAAATCGATTACACCTTTATCAGTTTTTTGGCAAGAGTTTTGAGTATTTTGAATGTTTATCGCTGTTGAAAAATTTACGATGATTTAGTTGTACATATTAAAAACCACGTCGGAATACAAACCTTTGCACATTTAATCTCAAAATCTTTTATGTTCGACTACATCATAAAAACCTTGATTAGACACTGTTTATATGGCACTTTATTGAACTACCTTTTTTTTATTTATTTATTTTTGTGAATTTGCAACCTGCGGCTTGCCGCTGTAAGTAAATGGGATTAATGAATTACACTTGGAAGAGAAATTATCTAGCGATAAGTCTCCTGGTTAGTACAATATGAAATAATTGACTAACATTAAGATCGTATGATGTGTTTATTGGTCTAAAACATCCATTGGCCACTACTTTTTTAGCCTTCTTCTGACTAATAGTTGTGTATGAAGTTGTTTTGTTTCATCATTGGGGTGGTCTAGGAGTTGTTTTAGGTATTTTCTGGTTAGTCTGGCGATTTCTTTACTAACTAGCGATATGCCGGCACCTTCATGCAGAGTTTTGTTACTGATGTACCAGAGAGCATTGAGAATTATTCTTAGTATTTTGAATTGGTTTCTCTGTATAATTTGGTATTTGATGGTTTTGCGCATCGCCAGGGCTGGACGCCATAGGCGTTTCTGTGGTGAGTTTTGATCTTCTCCCAATTAGCCAAGCCATTCTCAGTATTTTTAGGTTGAGTTGAGTTTTCTTTGCCACATAAGTTTTAAATCTATAGTTAATCCGAGGTACTTTACTTGGATGTTAACTGACAGTTGCATATTATTGCCGTATCATCAGCGAATGTAGCAGTTGTGGTTGCGTTTGTGGTCGGGATGTTAAAATAGAGCCCAACACACTTCCCTGTGAGACACCGGAATTTTACTTTAAAAGTATTGGTCTGAAAGTATAATTTTGAAAGCAAAACTTGATTACTGTAAGAACTTTGTGGCTGCATGATTGGAAAATTTTGCGTATTTGTAACATAAATAGCTAATTTTCAGTCATAAGCCATCAGTTTTAAAAGTCGTTTTCTTAGCAACAGTTTATTACAAAATTAAATAAAAACTATTTGAAAAATATTATACAGATAGATCTTGTCTTACTCGTATTACTTTAATTGATGAGTGAAAATTCTTTAAAAAGTTAATGTTACATAGAATATAAATATCATTATAATGAAAGACAGTGTTCATTTAATATAAAATTATAGCTTTATATCTACTGTAAACGATACAAAAAAAAACTTTACTCCCGTATTGTTTTAGTGATTAACTAAAATTTAAGTTTGCGATACTGTGACTGTATACCATAACCTAACCAAATATACAACAGCTTTATTTCTTGATTGATAAAAGTTGTTTTATTTTAGATTAGAGTTAATTTTAATATTTGAAAATTAGTTTATAAATTAGAACAAAATAAACGAACATTTAATAAATTCTTATGCCTGGTGAAGTATACAATTATTATAAATTTTAATTGTAATGAGGAAATTGTCACCTATACAAATAGGTAACCTAGGAATTGTTTGCATAATTTTTGTGTTCTGTGTGCAACGTCCAACTTCTTCTCTATTAAATTATTTAAATAAGCTGTTAAAAACGTATCAACTTTGTGATTGTGACAGTAAATTTTTCTTTAGTAGTTCCGTTTATTAAGTACTGAACATATAAATTACGAAAATTTAACCTTACGTACGTTTCGCTTTTAAGCTTATTCCTAGGTTCAATAGCATTACGTTTTAATATCTAAAAATGAAATACATAATAATTATATAAGTTAGTGAGAAGATAATATTCTCTTAAACTGACCAACAATTTTTGATTTTTAATTAAACATTTTAATATTAAATTAAATAACACTGGTCTGCAAAATAATATTTTTTATTGAGCCCCGACACTATTCCGGGTGATTCTTATGTAAACTGACGTCTTGAATCCAAATATGTCTTCCGTTTTCTTCCATCACCCACCATTTTCGAGGGAGCCCCAAATCTCTAATTTTACCACTTTTCGATAACTTAATTATAATTTATTTATCGAACGATAATAATAATTATTATAATAATAAATATATGGACATGAATTTAATTTAAATGGAAAAAAGAACTATTTTAGCTATAAATAGTAATAAATAAAAAGATATTCATCGTTACTTGGTGCTTGCTTTCCTTTTATACCCTGAGGTACAGCTCTCTCGTTTCAAAAACCAGCAGTACTCCGCCAACATGCTTGCATTCCACTTCCCTGAAAATCTCTTCTCCAGATGCGAGTGAAGGAAGAGAAGAGACATGTTACATTCTATGTCCTTGTACGCTAAAAGCAGTTCCTCGACGTGAGCGACATAATCTTCACTTTTGTGGTTACCCAGGAAGTTCTTACAAACGTTTTGAAATGCAAGCCAAGCTCGTTTTTCTTTTCGATTTAGGTGTTCAATAAACGTCGAATCTTGGAAGAGTTTTCTAATCTGGGGACCAACAAAAACGCCTTCTTTGATTTTAACTTCGCTAAGACGAGGAAATTTAGTTTTCAAAAATTGAAATGCGCCACCTGTCTTGTCCACTGCTTTCACAAACTGCTTGATTAATCCAAGTTTGATGTGTAAAGGTGGTAAGTAAATATTTTCCTTCGGAACCAAAGGATTGTGGGCGACATTTTTCTGACCAGGAATAAGGCCAGTCCCGTACGATGTAATGTTTATCTCGGGCTCGACTATCCCATTCACAAGGGAAGCAGCAATATTTTGTGAATCCTGATTGCAGGCCCGTGAGTAGAGCAACACCTTTTAAGTCAGCGCAAAGTTTCCACTTATAATCATGATAACTAATTTTATCAAGGATTCGGTAGACGTTTTCGTACGTTTCCTTCATATCAACAGAGAATGCAACTGGAACTGATGGGAAGTCATTTCCATTTGCCAACAGGACACCGTTTAAGCTTGTTTTTGATGAGTCTATAAACAGTCTCCATTTGTCTGGGTCACAAGGCATCTGTAGTTCTGTCATCAATAAATTTGCATTAGGGCAGAACACTAAACCTTTATCTTCTGAGAAAAGACATTTCAGGGTTGCTTGTTTGGTCCTGTAAGAAGATATTTTTACCCCCTTTTCTAAGAGATTCCACTGTTGAAGTGGCGATCCTAGGAGCTAAGGTTTAGTCTTGGGTAACTGCAAATCCCTGACAAGATCTTTATCATCATTGAACGTATCATTCGAAGTCTCAGGTTGTGGGTCAGAGTCTTTTAAATCAATTTCCGGCTCTAGAATATAAGTGTTTGGGGGCTCTGAGATTGGCAAAGTCTCGTTATGAGGAACAGGTCTTAGAGCTGACGGAATATTGGGATACTGAATTGTATGCTTACTTTTGCTCGAAAACCCGACGGTGGAAGTCATACAAAAGTAACAACCTGTAAGATGACAGCGAGGTTCACGCCAAACCATGGGCACAGCAAATGGCATTGATTTACGGGTACCTTTGAGCCATTTGGTCAAACTACTGTAACAAGTCGTACAGCAAACTGATGGAGGCCTTCTTGTCCTGGTCGTCAACTTGACAATCAAAGTACAATTTATAAGCTGTTTTAACAAGCGGAGAAAGGGGTTTTCGTTGCGCTTTTAAAGTTAATTCCCCGCAAACATAGCAAAAGCTATCGGGATGATTTTTACACTCGCGTGGCATAATTAAACAGTAATTCAACGCCCGACATTAACCACAAATTACACTTAGTCACTTGAAAAAATCCGGAGTAAAAGTAGTTTTACTGTTTTACACAAATGAACAAAAATGAACACAAAATCCAGTACGTTTAAAACGTCGACAAGTTAACTCTGCAACAGCTATAGATGTACTGATCGAAGCAGTTAAGCAAACAATGTAATATACTATAATGAAAAGAGTAATGCAAGTTCAAGCCTGTCGAAAAGTCCTGTTCAAACCTGCAGGTGGTATTGAGATCGCCAGCGTCGTGCAGTGAATCTTCCTAACTGTTTATTGATATTTTTTTACTGTTCTTATATATTTGTATTTTATTGTTGTTTCTATATACATTTTATAGCAAAACTTTTGCCATATACTTTGGTATAAATATTATTACCTGCTTTGGGATGTTTAACGGCTATAAGAAAAATTATTAAAAAAAAATGCAAAAAATAAAATAAAAATGGGGTCCTCTCAAAATAGGTGGGTGATGGGTAAAAACGGAGCTCATTTTTGGATTCAGGAGGTCATTTTACATAAGAATCGTCAAGAATAGTATCAGGGCCGATTTTCATGCAGACCAGTGTAATATACAATAATAACAACTTTACAACTTCATTGTGACGTAAAGGTTATACGAATGACTATCGTTACATAATATGTTTACTAATGCGCAAACGTTCAGTAACTAGATAATTAAAACTATGACATTTTAAAAATGTTTTTTAATTGAATATAAAACTAATAATTATCTATAAAATAAATTTTATCGTTAGAAATATTAGAATTAAAAAAATTAAATTTTATTATTGCTTTCAAAAATTATTATACACTTGGAAAAATTTTGTTTAAAAACCTAAAAGACAAAACTAATCTTTTATATCAATTGAATTGTCTAGATTGCAACTGTAGTTATATTGGGAAAACAAAGCAATCCTTGAAAAATAGAAAAAAACCAACATAAAAATGTAAGTAATAACAAATAAAAAAGATACACAACATTATCCTAGAACTGCTCTCTTTGATCATTCCATAGAAAACAATCATAATTTTAACTTTAACTCACCTAAAATCTTACTTAAGGACAAAAAATTTATGAGATGATAGAAATTAAAAAAGTCTTAACGCAGTAAATTATAGAACTGACATTGAAAATCTTCATTCACTTTATTATTCTATCATCTCATAAACATTTAATTTTAATTTAATAATAAAAAACTTTTTGTTGGTGTTAATTTTTGTTTTTCGTATTTCTGTTCTCATATTTATAATGATAAATTTTTTTTTAGATATTTATTAGTTTTATATTGAATTAAAAAACATTTTTAAAATTTTATAGTTTTTTTTATCTAGTTACTGAACGTTTCCGCGTTAGTAAAAAAATTATTTAACCATAGTCATTCGTATAACCTTCACGTCACAATGAAGTTGTAAAGTTATTATTATTGTATGTTATTTAATTTAATATTAAAATGTTTAATTATAAATGAAAAATTGTAGGTATATAATTTTAAGAAAATATTATCTTCTCAATAACTTATATAATTATTATGTATTTTATTTTTAGATATTAAAATGTAATATTATTGAACCTATGAATAAGCTTAAATGCGAAACGTAAGTAAGGTTCAATTTCCATAATTTATATGTTCAATACTTAATAAAAAGAATTACTAAAGAAAAATTTGCTGTTCTTAAAATTTCTTCTTTATAGTACCATCGATATAGTCCTCGACAACTGATGACGATTTCCAGCCTCCATAAATTTAATCGTTACTAAATCTCCACTAAACACACTAAACAGGTCTGTATAGTTTTCGAAATTAGATAAATTAAAAAATATACCAATGCTTTTTGGCACTTGGCCTATTTTATTTACGTATACCTATTGATATTTTGCTAGATTTTTCTTCTCAATCTGTAAGAAAATGCGGATCGTGTGGTGTTTGTGCAGGTCAAAACTGATAGTATTTTTTTATTAAATTTATTCAAGTAAATTTTGTTATTGCGAATATTATTTTTAGTTTCACGAACAGATATAATGATTGAATCCATCTTAAATTCAATATCTTTAATACTGAACCACCTCAACTTTTCACGCCTGCAAGCACCCGAGTATCCCATAATTAAGGCATTCTGAAAAGTACACACATGTTGTACATATCAATGAAGTTAAACCAGTTTTTATTAATTTTTAATAGTTAAACTGTCACTAATAAAGTGTATTGCATTTACTTTGCCTACTTATATACATATATATCTACTTACTATTAATTCAAGATAACGATTAAAATTTTTCATCAAATTCTAGAGTTTTGGATTTCTAGGCACATCATTTTTAGAATTTTTTTTCAAAAAGTCAGTTTCTTTTAGAAATTTAGAAATGTCTATATTTTTGTTTGTGTTAAGGCGCGTTTATTGTATTTAGAAACTAACAATTTTAAATTTTTAATTTGAATTGTCAAATGCTAATTGGCAACATAATTTTTAAAAAATCCACTAAAAAACTGTTCATGTTGTTAAGGGGATACATTGTTGTTATAAATTATTAAAATGTATTATTGGTAGACCCAATAATAATTTTAATAATTTTCTGTGTATGTTTATCTATATTAATCTCATATAGATAGTTTTTAGTTTTTATATACATTTATTTCTTTAATAAAGATACATAATTTTATTTCTCTAAAATCATTATAAAATTTGTTTGTACAAAAGTATTTAAGTTTACCAACTAAACTTAAATATTTTTGATTTGCGATATTTAGCTTTCTTTGGTAGTGCATATATGTTTTATATTTACACAAACTCCCATGTATTATACTAGCTAGTCTTTAGCTTGTTAGGTATTTTTAAACATAACAAATGTAAATATTAAATTTTACCATGTAGATTCTGAAGTTTTATACAAAATGATAGTAAAATGATCAAAGGTGGAACTTCGTATGCTATTCCTGTTCTCAAGTACGTAATAATCTTAGTAAGTTTGCTAGTTATGTAAGTTTTTATTAGTTGCTATAAAGTTGGTTATGAGAAATGAGTTTGTATGAATTTGAAATTCAATTGAAATTATATATTCGACGTATTGTTTCTACAGCATAGTAAAGAAAAGTAATATCTGTTTTACACTGCTATATACACATATTAAAATTATAACATTTTTAATTAATTAACTTAGCAATAACTAATTTAAAAAGAAATGCTACTAAACATGATTAAACACTCATAAAAGTATATTTGAAATTATCAAATTTTTTGGCAAATCAAAATTTACTATTTCATTTTTGACAAAACAATAATTTATACGTATATGTGCTTAAATAAAAAATCTTCATAAAAAATTTTATTTTATATTGAAGACTCATTATGTTTAATAATAATACTATCATTTTCTTATATGATACACAATTTTGGATCAGTAGTGGCAAAATAAATAATACATAAAGAGAAAGTATGTTCTCTAGTCATTGCAATTTTTCAATATTTATTGCATGAAGTTTTAGAATCTCTAACTTTTCGTGATTTGAAAAACATCTGGTACACTTCTCAATTTGTTCGTTTATTCTTTAATAAAATATTTTTATTAATATGATGAAATAAGATTCTAGTCTTTTTTATTTCGATGACTGAAATTGCTGCACATAAATTAGGGACGTGTGTTCTTTATGAACAAAAGGCAAAGAACAGTATGTGGGTTTTATAAACATAAACGAATATATGACAAAAAGGCTTTTTAAAATAAATTTGAATAATCCTATTGGTAGAATTATGAGATTTTCTTTAATTAAATGCAAATACAGTCATGATTTAAATCAAACAATTTACACTTTGTGAATATACACAAATCGACCGATATTGAAATCGGTGCCTACTTTATTTGCAAAGTAGATTATAGCTACCAGTTATACATTTATAGACTAAATCAATGTTTACAAACTTTTTTAGGGTTTGAAAAATATCGTTTAAATTACACATTGTATAAATCTAATATCAAACGTCCATAAATTGTAATTAACAATATTTTAGTTAACATTACATTCTAAATAATATACGTTTGTTCTACTTGACATTACGTAACTTAAAGGAATCAAAAGAATAATGTTATACATATATAATGCAGTTATAATAAAATATACACCAGAAAAATTAGAGTTCTGAATTTTTACTTTTCAATAACAACGTATTTTTCTTATCAAAATAATTATCCAAGAAAAAATATTATAAGAATCAACAATTTTATAAAAAAAACTGATTGAGGTGCAACAGCTAACAGTTAATAAAAAAAAATACAGTTGACAACATATTTACGAAAATTGGCTAATTAAAAAGGTATAATTATTTTGCACATAAAGAAAACTAAATCAGAAGTCTATACTGAGTCAATAAAAGTGAATTAAAGTGCAGTGGAAACTCTAAGACGCTTTATACCGAAGATCTTACAATTAAAAAGATCAATGTCCCTACCAACTAAATTAAATTCCGTTTGGATGCTGACTAACGGAGAAGCTGAATGTCTAACCGTAGTCGAGGTCGGAGGAAAAAATTAATAATAATTAATAATTTCAACTCAGGTGCATAAAAATTTAATTTTTCTAAGATATTAGGCGCATCCACTTTGAAAAGGAACACGAGACCGGCTGAGCCCCTCCTAGTCTCTAAAAAAGTCACATTAAACTGCTTTTGAAGAACAGCAGTCGGCATATCCCTCTCCGGGCTCTTTCTCTGGCTCTTAAAATAATATATATAATAAAATGGATACCTTAGGAAGCTATTTTGAACCACTTCCATCTTATGGATACTATCCTGTGCAAAAGGTGACCAAATCACTGATGCATATTCTAATTTAGATCTAACTAAGCCATTGAACAAAATAATAATAGCATTAATATTTTTAAAATCCTTTGTGTTCTTTTTGACAAACCTTATCAATTTGTAGGCTTGGCTTACCATTAATGAAATGTGCAATTTAAAAAAAAGAGATTTTTCAAAAAGAACACCAAGATCCAAGACCGAATCAACTTCTATCAGCATACTTTGTTTTATTCTATACTTAAATGCAAAATTTTCTTTTTTGTTGGTAAAAGTTATAAAATGACATTTATCTATATTAAGTATCGTTTTATTAACACTGCAACCACTCGACCATCTGATCAAAGTTCTTTCTGCAAAAGCTGTGCGTCAGTTGGAGATTTGATTTGCTTTAAATGTTTAACATCATCAGCAAACATAAGTATGGTTGAATGCTTGATTGTAAGAGGCAGGTCATTGATAAAAAGTAGAAATAATAATAGACCCAGAATAGATCCTTGAGGCACTCTACTTGAGTTAACATACTCCTGAGATGCAATACCGAAAACTTCAACAATTTTTTTTTTATATTTAAGGTATGAGCTAATAAACCTTATTGCAGATAGAGAAAATGAAAAATCCATTAATTTCCACAACAGAATGTGATGATTCACTTTATCAAATGCCTTGGCAAAATCGAGATAAATCGCATCCTCACTGCCGCGACCCTCCATTTCTGAAGAAACTGCATGCGTAAACTCCACCAAGTTGGTTACTGTCGATCTATTTGGCAAGAAACCATGCTTCTAGACAAAATCTCACTGCTAACATGACAATACACTTGTTATGAATGATATATTCGAGAACTTTGGAAAATGAATTTAATATAGAAACTGGTCTATAATTTAAAAGTATTATTATAATTATTTGAGAAATCTTCCAAACTGATGGAAACTCAGATTTCATAAAACAAGCATTAAAAATAATTTTCAAGGGTTTAAGGAAAAAAAATAGCTTAATAAGATATGTAGGATTTCAATCCGGTCCAAACGATTTTTTAGGTTTTAAGTGATTAATAGCCTCCAGCACATCTTCATCTTCCACCTGCGCAAATAAAAACATGTCTAGTGGTGAAGAGGGCTTGGACATAAGTATCATGTTTATCAAACTGAGGAGGAGCAACACTACTAACCTCGTATACCTGCTCTAAATAATCTGCAAAGCCTGTAGATACTGTGTCATCCTTAAATATCCTATCCCCCCAAGTCATTTTTTTATCTGCCCTAAGACTAGAAGATCTTTTAGCATTAACAAAGTTCCAAAATTAATACTTTCACTCACTTGCAGTTGAACCTTATGAATATATTTTTTGCACTGAAATCGGAATAATTGTTTCAATTCTGCCCGAAGAATGACAAAATTATTATTGATTTGCTTTGAAAATCTCCTTCTTCTGCTTAATTTATTTTTTAACTTGATTTTATTAATTAAATTTACTGACTGTAGATTGACATTTATTTTTATTTTCGGCACTCTGAAATTAAAAATCATGAAAACTTTATCTTAGAATACATCTACAATGTAATCCACATTGTCAGTCGCACTAAACAAATTCTGCCAATTTATATTTTCTAGGTCCTCGATTACTTTTTTAAAATTTGGAAGGTATTATAATGTTACACAAGAGTGCCGGGTGGTAAGCATTCTCTGGAGTTAGAAATTCATCTCTAGTTACAACCGTTAGCAACTGCGATAGAACTAGGTCAAGTGTCTTATTATTAACTTTTTTTATCATTACATGACGTAAGATCATACAAATTAACGAAGTTATTCAAAACTTTGGCACATTGATTTTTTGTCAAACCTTGTTTAAGCGTATTTAGTAGTCGTTCCATTTTTTCAAATGTAACCGGCTTGTTTACAGTAGAAAATTGAAGCGTATTTTTATTAGTATTTTTGGTATCTGGCATGTTGGGAGATAATAACAAAGATGACCTGATCACTTTGTTGCCTCCGCTCTCTTAAACAGTCTGGGCACTTCTACTTCGAATTAGAATCGAGAATATAGACAATTTTATAATTTTTTAAACCAACACCAAATCTATGATAGATAGATTGACAAAAATAACAAACTACTTTTTTCCTTCTCTAACCTATTTACTAGTAACGAACACACTTTGCAGTCTCTCATCAGAAAAAAAAAATCAAAAAACAGCACATACTAATATAATGACAAAATGAAATAATCGGGATCAAAAAGCATTTTTTCAATGTAATAATTATTAACATACTTAAATTGTTATTCATTGTGTTAAGGAAATTCTTAATGCTGAGAAGTATGCACAAACTGAGCTCCAACACATCAAGTAAGTTTATTTTATTCCGTAAATAAATTCAAAACGCACTTATTAGTTACCGGCCTTGCCTGTTTATATCTGTATTTGATATACGTACTCGTTCATTAACTGCGTTTATAAATGTTTGCTAATATCGAAAAACTCTTTTAAATAATAAGGTAGGAGATACCATAATCAACCACAACCCTATTTGTTTTTGCAATAATAAATAACACCCAAACAAACACAAATCCATATTTGTTATTATTTTTTTATTTGTATCCAAATATTGATATTACTTTTATGATTTAATGAGTATAAAAGGTAACACAAGACGTACGTATTATTAATTGTGCAGAAACCTGTTCTACGTCGATCATCGTTTTTCATGATTTTTTCATATTAAAACAAAATAAATTTAAACCATGATGGTCTCTATAAATATTAATAAAGACGAGTTATGTGTTAATTTCATTGAGCACGGAAAGCATATAAGTACAGCGCGTAGATACATTGAAGAAAAGTTTCCTGCTTTAACTGAAGCAAATCAGACTTGCGTTATTGAAAAAATTTAAAAATATTTGTTACCGGAATTCGTACAACCATAGAATAAAGCCGGAAGGTCCAAATACACATTTTTTGACAAGATATGCTGAGTGGCGTAATGGAAATTACGCTGTACAGTTTGATGCAGAGAAGGCGCCATCTACATCATCTGCAAGCAAACAAGAAAGACCATGCAAGGATTATCAATTATCATCAGAGAGAAGCCAACACAGAAAAGCCTATTTTGAGAATCTGGACTGGATCATATTCATCATTCTTATGTACAAGGACTAAAATCTATCGGAGAATCTAAACATGATGCCATTATTGAGCAACTACGTTCTATGTCGACGGATGCTTTGGATGCGCTTCATAAAAATTCAGTGGAAGAAAGCTGTCTTTGGCGCCTTAATCTAATGACGAAACTCTAGCAATTTTACTAGATTTAGATTTAACTAAACAACATGAATACCTTAGAAAATGTAACTTCCATAAAACAGAAAGGAGTTGTGCGTGAGTTAAATCCTTACGACAGAAATTAATAGATTTGGGTTGAAGTGCTCCGAGAAATCGTTGAAAATAATCCTTAAAAAACAGTGGACAACAGAAGAATTTTAATCGAGAAAAGTGATATTCGAGAAAAAAGAATAGTGTACCTTCAAAACATTAAACGTTACCATACTGAAAACAGCCCGATCGTCTTTTTGCATGAAAGCTATATTCACAGCAGACATACCAAATCAAGAAGCTGGAATGACAACAGTAACAAAGGATTATTCGCTCCTATTTTAAAGGGTCAGCGAGTAATTATGGTTCACGCAGGGCGCGACATGGGTACCTAACTGTTTATTAACATTTAAATCTGGTATAAAAAGCGGAGATTACTAAGATGACATGAATGGTACCAATTATAAAAAGTGGGTCAAAGAACGTCTTCTACCGAATTTGCCTAACAACTCCGTCATTGTTACTGATAACGCCCCGTACCACAGTGTTCTACTAGATCCTGCACCAACGTCAAATAGTAGGAAAAGCGAAATGTTAGAGTGGTTACAGCAAAAAGGAATTCAAGTTCCTGCGAACTTATATAAACCACAACTTTACAAAATTGTACTAGAAAGTAAAGCCATATTATCCGGATCTAAATCCCATAGAATTAATTTGGGCAAAGATAAAAAGCGAAGTAGCACAGAAAAACGTTACATTTAAATTAAATGATTTCATGGAATTGGCTAACGACGACAACAGAAGATTGGAAAAGCAGATGTAATAAAGTAATTAATATAGAAGACAAATATCTTGAAAGTGAACAAATTTTGGATGTAGAAACTGAGAAGTTGGTTATAAATATAGGTGAAGAAAGCGACAGTGATTATCAGTTTAGTCATTTGAGTGACAGTGAAAATGAAACACTTCAGACAATTATTTTATTAATCGACATCAATTAAGGATTGTATCTTCCTTTTATATGTATTCATAACTTATTGGTTTTTTTTAAATTTAATTATAGTATTACTTCCAGTATAGCTTTTAATCATAATAAATTGTGTATTTACTCAAATATGGTTCTTTGAATTGCTTTGAATATACCATTAAAATATACATTATGCACCATGCGACGTCTCTGAGGTAAACGAACGCGGGAATTTGAACATCATAAAGTCGTATATCGCGCATAGACGGGCTCGTCTTCTTACGCACCGCGTACTGCATATCCTAATTAGAGAAGTTGATAAAAAGATTTCATACCATATTGCAAACTATGTCGTGTGGCAGGAAGGTAAATGCAAGAAAATTAGGTGAGTACACACGCTCCACAACTGAACTCTATGTGAACAAATACAACTCGTACTATATGCCATGTTCAGTTAACAAAATTTGTATTCACGGAGAGAGCATAATTAGATATAATTCAATCATACCTTTTGGACAGCTATCTGAAGATGCTCAAGAATCAAGAAATAAGAATTATAAACAATTCAGATTGCACCATTCTATAAAATGATCCAGATTAGCTACAAATGAATATGATTTATAAGTAATCATAGAAGACAACCTAGATAAAAGCACATAGATCTCGATAAAGAGGCACTAAATTTACTAGAAGACGATGAATGACGTTACGTCCTTTAAATGTTATTCCCCAATTAATATTTTCTTTTTTACTTTTTACAATAGACGTTGTTTCAAACAGAATTATGCCACATAGCAGTCAACGCACATAGTTAGTAGCTTTTGATAGATGATGTCATATATTTACTTGTAAATTAACACTTACTTGATTCATAATTATAATTATAAAAAATGTCATTTTGACACTTGTAACTTTGTCAATGACATTCGTATCATTTTAACTATTTTTTTGGCAAATATATAAGCTTTATATCAATTGATCTATATCTGGATTTCAACAATAAAGAACATTATATTTATATGAGTAATTCATACTCAACTAGATGTAAGATTTTTTGAAACACGATGTGGAAATCATTTTTATGTTAATAATAATTGCAGTAGTTTTTGTAATTTAAATGTTTTTCTTTACAAATTCGTAATATTTTGATTGTTCACATCAATTATTTGTCATTACTTATTCCAAATTTCATGACAATTGGTAAAAGGATTACGTAGTTATAGATTTCTGACAGAAAAACTTTTATTTGGAATCACAATGAGCCGTAGACAGTTGAATACTTTGCCTACCGGTTAGAGCCTTGGGTTGAGATCTTTGTTATATAACAGAATGTAGAGGCTACATTTTTACTAAATCAAGTTGTGTTTTTAGGTTTTTACCAATAAAATGCTCTGCTAGAAATTTGTTTTTGTCGAATAACCGACATACTGACTGTTTCTGACTGGTAGATAATTTAGAGCGATAAATGATTGTCTATTCTAAAACAAACTTTTTAAATTCAATTGATCTGAACATTTTTGCCATTGTGTGACACTAACATTTGTAGGAGTCCATTCCTGTTAAAAAAATTGTAGTGTTTTGATTGTGGAGGTTGAAGTGAGTGAAATCTTTGAGGTTAAGATTTTGGGCCATTTCAATATTTTGTCGATAGCTATAAAGAAAAAATATTCTTGATATAGTATTGCGTACTTCATGTGTTTTTATGTTTGCACGAGGTTTACAGGATTATACTAAGGATTCAATATCTGCTACAGATGGCTGCTCTTAAACTAAAACGTCATCATAGAGACTGAAATCCGATAAGTAGTTTTTACCCGATGTCAAGTCGAAATTCGGTTTATGTAATTCTTTGTCATTTTTTGTTGTCAAATGTGACATTATAAGAACTAACTTTAAAAATGATCGTGTTGTATATGTGATAATCTTTGTCTTTGCTATCGACGTATGTTGTAACACTTTCTAATTCTTGAAAAACTGTATCCGTAATAATTTTATTTTAATGCTGGGGTCAAATAATTGTTTATTAAATTGAGTTTTTAAAACTGCATTAGCAATTCCATTAATTTGTTATTTATTCTCTAAACAGGAATTTTTGGGACTGACAAACTGCTGAATAACAGTGTATAAATTTCAGTTTTTTTGGTGGAGTTTGCATTTTAATAGGTGATACTGTCTAATTTTTTTGGTTGTAACTTCAAACATGATTTAAATCTGTTTCTATCACATCTAGGTACAGCCCAATTTAACAAACAAAAAAGTATCGCTTTTTACAAACGTATGTAACTTGATTCTACTTAATAAAAAAATTGATAAGATTGCTGCTATTACAAAAAGAATGTATAGGTGCTTAATAGATTGAAAATAGAAATTTTAACTTTTAATTAATCAGATATTCATTTTTTTGTTTGAAAAGACCGTTTAATGTATATTATGCACAAGCTTCTGTTCCAGTTCTTTTATGTATTGTTGAAACTCTTTTTTTGTGTTTTGCTCATTTGTCTAAGATTGTCAGAAAAAAAATTAACATGGATATGCAGAAAGTGATTTTGATGCTTTCATTATATTAGGTACATCTTAAATTGTAGAGCTTTTTTAGTATATTTTTAACGATGTTTTTGTAATCTTGTGATTTCCCAAAAAGAAGTTGACATTTTGAAAAGCAAACTGGTTTATCTTCAAACAGCAGTCATTGTATTTTCAAACTGACTGCTCAAAACCAATTTTCTAATTTGAGAACCAATTAAAATACCTTCTTTAAGTTTTGCGACAGATAAACCGCAAAATTTACTGTAAAAATACTGAAAGCAGATTCCATTCTTATTTATTGCTTTTACAAATTGATTTGTTATACCTATCTGATATGCAACGAAAGTAAAAGTGTTTTGTAATTAGTATTAGATCTTGTTTTCTTTAGGAAGAAAACAAGATCTAATACTAATTACAACCTAACAAACAGGAGGATAAACTACTTTACCATTAACAATCAAATTTCTTCCAATAATGGCATCATCTCTGTCCGAATTAACATCCTGCGTCCAATCAACATGGCACAACTATCTACGTAACAACTACAATCAAGACACGTATAAATCAGTTATTCAGATAGAAAAGTCGTACATTAAGTTAGCCAAATTAAGTAATCGTAAGGTATATCTAAAAAGGTGTAAGTCTAATCTCGTTACTCCTACACACATACAACAGTTCTTCAAATGCACATACTTATTACAGTCAGAACATACCCCGTTTAGTAACAAATTAGATAGATTACTTAATAATTTCAAAACATCGATTTTGAACATAGAAATCGATATTACATATTGGCAATTACATAACCTCAACAAACTTATTAATGAACTAAAGGTGAAATTATATAGGGTACTTCGTCAAGCAGATTTACAGATTTTGACTAAAATATTAAATAATAAACAAAAACGTGTATCGTTAAACGATAAAATCAAACTAAAAAATAAATTTGAGAATCTGTTTAAACGTCAACTTTTTAATTACAATATTACTAAACAGGGTTGCATTTACAATTTAACTGATATACAGTTACCTGATAAGGTCGCCCAATGTGTAGCGTTGTCCCCTAAATTTATGTACAACTATTATAATAATATTCCTACAATTAACCTAATTAAAGACACAGAATACATACTTGCTAGTCATGACGCTGAAGGAAAAGAAACATTAAGGGGAAAAGTTGTCAACGTGATTACCAACTTTGTTAATAATAAAACAAAAAATACTTTGACACCACAAGACCAGTTTATTAAGACTTTAGTGACATCTACGAGAAAATTCAAAAAAACACACAAAGACATTTTAATTACCAAATCTAAAAAAAAAATCCCCTCCTAAAGAAGACAAGATCTAATACTAATTACAACCTAACAAACAGGAGGCTAAACTACTTTACCATTAAAAGTGTTTTGTCTGCCTTCACTAAATTTTTATGTAGAATAATTTTTAATGTCGATGTAAAATTTAAAAAAATATTGTGTACTATGTAAACGATGTACCTAGAACAAGGAAGTTTTACGCTTGAAGTTGAGATCTCAGCACACTTTGGAAAGCCAAAGTCTTGAACTGAATCATTTAGTACAAGTTGAGCGAAATTTCTGCGGCATTAAAGTATGTTTTAGTTAGTAATACATAACCCCGTGAACATTTGCTTTACAAGAAAAAGATGCTATCAGTATAATTGACCGGAACTAACAGTCAACCAAGCCTGCGCTAAGCGGGAGTGCAAGGGGTGCACGGCACACCGGCGTCACGTCTTGGGAACGGCGGGCAGGCAAAAAATGGTTTATTGAGTGTAACGTGTACATTTTTTTCGATTGAATACGTCTGATATTAATTAACATTTTTGTATTCACTGTTTATGTAAATTCTTTTGCGCAATAAATTTGACGCACGCACATGCGTATGAGCTTTCTTCTTAAGTACGAAGTCGTCCTCCGACATCTTACGTTTCGCAATGAGGTGAAACAGATATTTTTTTGCGTGCTGCAAGTTATGTCGGCGTTAGGTAGTAGCACCTTCGTTTGGTAGTAACACTTGCGTTTGATAGTAGCATCTGCGTTTCGTTGCATTTACGAAATTTATAAAGATAAACCCGTTAATTCGAAGGGTTTTTTGTTTGTTTATGGTTCTTGGTTTCAAATCTTCGAAAAAGAGTTAAGTATACGATTTACGGGAATTGCATCATATTGCATCATTTCAATGAGTCATATGATGGCCACACCTAAATAGCAAGTTGCGCAATAATTTTTTTGATACGTTCGAACTGGAAGTTTTTGCTTTTAACGCTTTCTGATTTATTCGATGCTTTTTGATTTGTGTACGTGTGAATTCGTTTATGGTTACGAAAATTTCGTTTGGATACGTACGCCTTTGGATGTTTGAAATGCGATATTAAAATATGGTTTACGCTGCACGTTTGATGTTAGTCACAACGTCGCTTTTACGAAGAATTTCCGTTACGAATTATGATTTTTATGAGTAAAAATCGATAATTATTCATGTGTTACGTCTGATAAAATATGAGTTGGATGTTGCGAATGAAGTTATCATACGCTACGTTTGTTTTACGATATTCTGGTTAATGGATCTGTACGAATATTAGATCAATCAGGATAAATACGGAAAATATGGAAATTTAAATATGCATTTCAAGAATTTCGTAATGTTGCGTCATCGCATAAATTAGATGAGAACGCGTAATTGACATCACCAATTCGACTTGCGCATTAAAGTTTGAAATCAGGTAACTTTGATTTTATATTTGACCTTCGACACTGTCAAAATAGGTAAATATGTTTTTTTGATATTATGTTAATGTGTTAATCTTCTGGTTTTAATATTTAACCATTTTAATATAAAAAATATTGTGGCGTCCAATTTATAAAACTTTTGTGTTTATCAAATTGAAAATTATTAATCTTAAGTAACGTAAGAATTCCCACGACTCTAATTAAATAAATCTGGAAATTTCTTATTGCTCTTATGTAGTTTGTTTTTAATGTGTGTTTTGAATAAATATTTTTGTGAGCTGGCTGGTGCATTTAATAATTAATTTATTTGTTATGCGTTTATTTTATGTTTTATGTTACATGAGAAAGACTAATTGTTCAATTGTTACGTTCAAGATGGTTTAAAGCTACTGCTTATTAGTTGAATAGATAAAGTTGAAAGTATATGATTATGTACGCCAATAGATACTAGAAAAATATGCCATTCGTAACATTGGTAGTGTTAAGATGTCACCATATATTTCTTTGCTCACGTTACTATTACAAATACGGTTCACGCTGCTTATTGGAATTACGGTTAGTGTTATCAGTCGGATAATGTTATCACTTTATTAAAGAACGTGTCGGACGTTGTAACGTCTCGTTAGAGTTCACTACATTAAAATTTAATTTTACATTCGTTTATTTTCTGCAACTAATATTGCACGTAAATTTATTCAGTTTGGCAACGTCGCGTGGTATCGAAATTACTGAGTAATAGATTAAGCTTGCACTTCCGTTTGAGCGATCTGTGGTATTTCACGTGAGTGATGAAAGGAAGACAAATTTTCTTAATTATGGCGTAAATACGCATACAATTTAATTTTTAAATTTTTGAAAGGGTCCATATTATTGGTGAGTAGATTAAATTGAAGTGAAGGTCGAAAAACCAATAATTAACAGTTAAAAAAAACTGTTAATTATTGCTTTTTCGACCTTCACTTCAATTTAATTTAATTTTTATTCATTCCATCTAATTGTTGCAATTTCGCAATGTTACGCAATACGATTAGACAAAGGAATTTACTTCAAGGCCATTTTAGTGTAACGGTCTTTTATTTTATTTCGGATTATTTACTGGATCTTTTCTTTTGGTTTTGTCTTATTAAGTACTGGATTTTTTGTTATTGGAGTTTATTATACATTGGTTTTTTGCTTGCTGTTGTGTTTGGAAATCTACATTCGTTTGGACGAATCTTATCACTTCAACCAAGAATGTGCTAAAAATAGAAGATATCCGATAAGGTCATATCATATATGGTGAGTCAACTGGAATTTATGTTACTACTTGTTACATTCTAAATTCAAATTGAATGGTGTTATTAAAACTTTTCGGAATACATACTTTGTAACAAATTAAACGTTTACTACTTTTGCATTTAATATCAATTAATAATTAGGTATAAGATTTTATGCTTTTTATTCATCGCCGATTTAAAGGTGATTGGCGCTCAAATATTGTTTTAATCCATATTTTGTTTTATTCAAATACTGTTTTATTCTAAATATTGTTTTGATTCAAATAATGTTCATTTTTTCTTTAATGTAAATAGTGTATATGTTATAGTTAATAAATTAAAGGAATTCACGTCTGTGTATTTACTTGCATTCAGGCTCACACCCAGAGGTCTGTGTCTCAGATTGCTGCCGTGGTAAGATAACTATTTTGCTTTTATTAAATGTATTTTCAAATTTTTTATTTTACGTCTTTATTTAATATAATTTTTATTACAACGTATGAAAAACATCGTTTATAGTAATCATAATTTTGGTTTATCTTATGAATTTTCTTTTCAAGCTCGTGTCTATACATGGACAATTATACTTTAATATTTAGTACGTGGAAACACCATTAGTTATGAACAATAACCTATTTTGCTTAACTTTTTTAATGGAAGTGTATTTCATGCATGCTAATTCATTTAAAAAGAATTTTTTTTTGTTTATTTGCAAGCTCAAGTGTTATTCGACATCTTTTTCTCTGTAAATTAATATTGAAATCGCATTATCAGTTATCGTCGGTGCGGCGACTCTAAAATTAGCATGCTCCGAGAGTCAACCCACTAAACTCAATAACTTATTTAGTTGTTTTAACATTTTGCAATGGCTGGCGCAATAAAAAGAAGTGATCTTCGTTTAAAAGAAAAAAAATTGCAGTAATATGATAAGTTGCCAGAAATAAGTCAGCAGAATGCTGATGCGTAATTAAAAATTAATTATGTACCAAGAATTAGAATAATCTAAAAAAGTTTTTCATATTTAATTATATTTTTGTAGCGTACGTATTTTGACTGACCCACGTAACATTACCTCATTTAAACATCTGCAAATACGTCTTCTTAAAATTTCTTTTAATTTTTGGTATTTATTATTGATGTCAGCAAATCTCTAAGAAGAAATTCGTAGTACTTAACATAAAATTAAACATTATAACATTATTTTTGATTTCTCTTTATTCACGACGTGAAATAAACTCAAGAGACTATTTAATGCAACGGTTTCGTAATTTTCTATTTATTTTGCTCAAAATTTTGATTTTTTAAAGTGTTTTTCTAAAACCTTTATTTTGAAACGTTTTGTTGGTATGGATGCTATAATTTTAACTTTAACTTAACTAACAGAATAATCAGATATAAGATTTATGTATTTACTCCTTGCTAACCACTAAACATGTTTTTTTTCAAATATCGGATTTTTGTTATCATTTATCTAGGGATGCAAATACAATGAATATAACTAAATCTTTTATTAAACATAATTTTTAAATTTAGCTACTTCGATAATAAGCAAAATAATTCTGTTGTAAACGCATTAGATTTATGTGACAAAACTGAAACCATTTTATTATACATTAAACCTGACATAAACGCATTAGCAGATTATATACCTTCAAATGATATTTCTCCAATGTTCAGATAAAATTACAAAAGCAATAGAAACTTAGGAGAACTATAACTAAACATAAACATAAGAATAACAATTCTATATAAGGCTGAGACTGTCTTCTTGCCGGACACAGATGTTTAGCTCATTTTTTTCAGTTGTCAAAGATTTTGTTTTAATTATAGTTGTGTTATTCGTATTGAGCTGCCTTATTGTCTCGATAATCTTTGGGTGTATTCCTTTACTCTTTAATTCGTTCATAATATCCGTCAAGCATACCCTATCGAAAGCTTTCGTTAGATCTAAAAAGCACATGAATTCTATTGCTTTTTCTGCGACCTGCCGAACAATGAATATTGAGTCAACAGTCAAAGACGAGTAAATAATTACATGGATGTATCCAGTAAAGATATTCCTCTGTAGTTAGATGGTTCTGAGGATTTTCATTTTTTAAGCAATGGTATAGTTATGCTGTTTTCCTCTTCTAAAATTTTGTTATACAGATTAGTGAGCTGTTTGGCTAACTCTGTTCCCTCGCATTTCAGCAGTTCATTCGGAACATTTATTATCTGGGCCTGGAGATTGTCCATTTTTAATCTGTGTTAGTTGTAGCATTACTTCTATTTCGGACATTTTTTCCAGGCTTTCTATGTCCCTGGCAACCTCTCTTTGTAATCTTCTTTGTCGATCCGTTGGTTTCATCTTGGTTTCCTGAGTACATGCCCTGGAAATAGTTGGTCCATTCGACTGCCGATATGTTATTTAATTCTACTGTCTTGTTGACTTTTCTTTTCACTGCTCTAAATTTTCCAATGTGCTTTTGGGTTCCGCATAGGTCACTTTCCATTTCCTTACTAAAATTCTTCCAATATTCTCTTTTTATTTCTCTTATTTTGTTATTTACTTTATTTCTTATATTTATGTAGTTAATGTAGTTTCTTGGATTCTTGTTGGATATGTATGTCAAGTGAGCACTCTTTTTTTCTTGCGCTAGTGTTTTTACTTCTGGTTTAAACCATGGTTTTTTGTTCGTATGTTGTGTATTCGTATTGACAGTTTTTGTTCCTAACGCCTCAGCTGCTGCTTGCTTTATATTGTTTAATAGGATTTCCCACGCATTGTTTACAGTGTGATGTTGGAGGATAGGTGCCTTGTCTATTTTATGAGCCAGTCGCAGCCTGTAGAGATATTGATTACTTTCAGATTTAAGCGATTCGATATTAAATTTAGTAGTTAAAGTTTTTGTTTTTGTTTCTTTCCTTCTAGCGATTGGTTTTGCTATGGTAATTTTGCCCATCACTAAATTACATTGAGTTATTATAAAAGGAGATAACATAAAGCATCTATTTTCTATGTGCAAAGTAGAACCACTTAGTCTACTATCAAGATGGAAACTTTGCCAGGCCCGGATTACTTAAAAATTAAAGCTTTAATATTAATTCTATAAAATTTTCAAATAAACAATTTGTATGTTAATAAACAAAACTAAAATACGTTATCAAATTACTTGAATTTATGCTGATAACTGATATAATTTCAGACGTATAATCATAATTCTAAACACTGTTTAGTAAAAAAAATTATGAAATTCGTTAATAATATGCAACATTTCAAATGAAATATATTAAAAAACAATAATGTAACATTTAAATTTTATTAAAATAGATTTTTAATAACCAAACTAAGAAAAAATTAATTGTGATATCAATGTATAAATTTCTTTAGTACTGTTCTGCTTATATTGTGTACGTATCTGTGAAACGTAATTTCCCATAATACCTTCTTATTTACACCTTTTTTACTATTACAACTACGTAACACACACAAAACCATTGTGTTTTTAATTTTTTTAATTACAAACTAAAAAAACATATTAGGAAACACAAAAAATCACTATAAAACTTTGAAAAAAAGCAACTACTAACATTTAGTGGTGCCGTTTTAGTATACAAATCGCGGCCTCCCTATATTATAACTCAATGCTAAATTATGATCCGATCCTATGTTTGCAGATGTAACAGCTCTCACATCTAATATCTGCTCAGGTTTGACCATTCTGTTTGTTATTATATAGTCTATTGTGGAAGTTATCCCTCTACTGCTTAAGTTATTTTATGTTGTGGTTTATGCTTAAAATATGTGTTGTTGATATTTAGTTCGTTGTGGGCACAGAATTCAATGACCATTTCTCCTCTTTCATTCGTCGTTTTCTCATTAAATGTATTCTTGATTCCTGGTATGACGTCGTTTCCTATTCTTGCATTCAGATCTCCTATTATTATTATTTTTTCTTGGACGGTTATGTTGTCTATTAACAGCTGCATCTGTTTATAGAAGTCAAGTGCTTCTTATTCAGGCCTTCCAGTGTCTGGAGCATATGCTGAGGCTATGTGAAGGATATGTTTTTCTAGCTTTAGTGTGACTATTAGTATTCGATCATTTTGTTAGTTTATGTTAGTTATGCTATCTCCGAATCTTTGATTTATTACCATTGCCACACCAGATGCTACTCTGGCTTCTTTGGATTTCCCTGAGTAGATTAGGATGTAGTCGCCATACTGAGCTGTACCTTTGTCCTTTTTCTTAGTTTCTGATATTGCGCAAATATCTATTTTATGAAGCTCTAGTTCTAACATTATTTCTTGATCTTTTCCACTAAAAGATCTTACATTCCAGCATCCCAAACGCAGCTGGTTCTTTTGATTGTTCCGTCTCAATTTCCTTTTCCGTGCTTGGTTCGTCAACGTTTTATCAGTCCTGTTGCGAGGCTACACTTGAAGTCTGTGAGCAGTTTATTTTACAAAGGGTAGGTCGCTGGCCTCGCCCTTTAATTCTCCTTCTTTATCCGGGCTTGGGACCGGCAACGACATCGTTAGGCTACTCAATCCACCCATCGATGTTGCAGGCGGAGTTACAAATTCAAACCAAATGTAAAATTTATAGAAATATTTTTATCATAACGATTATCAATTAAACATGTGTTAACCAGAAATTTTGCCTTTGTGGTTTGTTCATGGCAACCTCAGAACAGAAAACAACGTGGCATAAACTATCTTATCCAAGACGTAATTCCCCCATTAACGTAAATAAGTTTTGGCGGTAAAATGCATATTTCTAACTCCCGTAACTACACAAAATCTTTTCGAAACCATAGATAGAAAAACGTTAGATAGAAAAATGGAATGTAGACAAATAAATTGAAATGTTACTTAAGTTGCCTATCCAACAAGCTCGAAAATGTAATTAAAATTTGATCATACGTTGGAATATTGCCAATGTTAATTACATTGCATGTTTTTAAAAAAATGATTTTAAAATAATAAATTGTGTACATTTAAAAAAAGTTAACGAAACCCTAAAATATAATAATTTTAATGTAATTTACTCGCGTAGTCTGAATAAACCAATTACAAAAACATTTGTGGGAGTTGCCCGTTTCCATCTGTTCGGCAATTCAGTTATAGTTTAATTTATAATTTAAATTTTAACGAAACTTCAGTGAATGGAAAATTATTATCGGTAAAATTGAAAGCGCAAAATTTTGTGTCTTAATATCAAATTGTTAGTATTTTCTTTTTCGCTTAATTATTTTGTTATATTAAATCTATACATCAAATTAGGTTTCATGAGCGGCTAGAAAATTCAGAGTTAGCAAGGCCTAAAAACGTAACACTTAAAAAATACTTTGTAGGTTAATTTAAATAATTTGGAAAAAAATATTTTTTTCCTAAAATTACCGCAAATAGTATTAGGTTTGTTTTCAAGCGCGTCTTTTCTTTCTAAAATTACCAAAATTATATTTTTCGCAAAATTTTCTTTTTTATTTTAACACAAAAAATACATTAAAAAGTATTATCTGAGTTAATTTATTTTAAAAAGATTTTTATTAACTATGCGTCTTTGTCCCCTAAATGTAATTGCATTTCAAGTATATTCAATTTTTGGTTTCATCTTACAGCGCAGTAAATTTGTTTATGAAAATCTAAAACAGCTCGAAGTGATAGGGACAGATGAATGCTTTCTGGAAACATTTCACTGCTACATTAAATTCTGTCAGTTTTAATAAAGACAATGAGAGCAAGTTTTCTCTTTGCACTTAAATAATTTTAACGTCAATATTTAAGCTTTACTAATTTTCTAAACGACAACTTTTCTAGTTTTTTTTTGCCAGTATAAAACACACATTTAACAAAAATATTTACCTGTATTAAAATTTATATGCGCGATAAATATTTTCTTTTTGTTTCTATATAATAGGATATACTTAATTTAAACCAACAAACTCCCTTTATTTTATGTTTAACGACCACATAAAACCCAAATAAGTTTGTTAACTTTGTCCATGTAATCCATTGCAAAGTATAATTTATAACATTATGCATATTTAATAACAGTAATGTTGCCAACCCAATTAATTTATGTGTGAATAAACTGATAAAAAAGTATTGCACGTGCAGATAAACGGATAAACAATGATTACCCTTATACGAATGGTATCAAACATGGGGAAGTATTTCCTTTATGAGGTTTGTTAATGGATTAGTTGTTTGTTAGAAAGAAGTTACCCTATATAGCATTCATACCATTGTGTATAATTGTTGTTTAAATTACATTTTTGCAGTTGTTTATTTAAAGTTTCCGGGTTTTTGACAAGAAACATAATAACAACACGTGTAACTACACGAAAAAAAGTATTAATTTGAACCTATCAATCAAATGTCTTGCAAATGATATGTTTTAAAGGGCATTCTGATGCTTAATTTGACCTGGTGTCGACTTAAAGTTGTAATTACATGAGAAGGGTTCGTTAGGTCGTTTATCGATTAATGGACACTTTTCTCTTACAACTGAACCGTAATAGTTCACAAACGCAAGCACCCCTTGTCTAAACGCGACCCTTTTTTAACGTGACTCATTTAAGGGTAATGATATTAAAGACAGATCTAAATTTAATTGAGTTAACAAAGTTTATAGTATTTGAAGTTTAAATTTTTTTAAAATAAAAAAATACAGTAAACGTTTATGTACATGCATTACTTGAAATTCCCTATTAAAATGAATTAAGGACAGGTAATAATTTTGAAGGAATTATAAGCACTTTAAGAGCAATTAATTCAAAACGAATGGCTTAAGGAGTGGAGAAATTATAGCTCCGTAAGTTTCATTACACTGAGTTGTACTATATAAGGTACGAACTTTGTAAGAATAAAGTTTGATATTTCAATTACAGCTTTGATTAATATAGAGAAGCTTTAATAAATAAAAGCCAAGACGTACTTCTCGTAACTTTGCTGTACAAACTTAATTTAGAAAAGATATAATACCAACGGATTTTTGCCAAAACTTTGCTTTAATAAACTACTAAATGCAATTTTGTTAAAAATCAGTCATGTTAAAGTAATTTACTTAAAATGCGGCATCAGTCTATTATTTTAAATAGTTGGATTAGCGCCAATGGCAACAATTGACTTTAAAATCTAAAATTTAAAGCGTGATGTGAACATATAATTCAAACAACATCATTTTTGTAACAAACATAAAAGAAGTATAATGACTTAATGAGCTTTGTTACAAAATACTACTTTTGGATATTATGATTATGTGTATACAATTTGATTTTTTCGTACTGCCTAGTAATTTACTATAATTTAACTAAATAGATTCTATTATCCTTTTTTTGTATTAATATGATGAAATCCTTAAACATTTTAAATACGATTTTAATTACAACTACAGAAGAATAGATAATATTTTTTGCAGAAGCGTTAGTGACGGTATTTTACTGGTCTATCACAATGATGTTAATGTTAATGGTTATTTTAGTGTTTTATCTAACGAGTTCGAAAAAAAAATTCTTAGATTTCGTGTGCTACTGCAGCGGCAGAGCACACAGCTTTATCAATGAGTGCTTAAATGTATGGCATTAAAGGCGGGCACAAAGAAAATAAAAAATGTAGCAAGTGATTATTTCTGAAATCAATTGTTACATCACGAATAAACGTGCTTTCATTGGCTATGTAGCAATTGTTTTGAGAAATAATCAGTTGTTACATTTTTGATTTGCTTTGTGCAACCCGCCTTTAGACCATTTACCGCGTTTCCAAAATCTTGGCGTAACCTTTGGACTAACTGCGATCGCGATAACCGAGTTATGCTGAACTGTCGTAAATCTAATCTAATCTGTTCTAGAGTGAAGAAATGTCCTGATTTTAACACAGTGAGACAGTTTGGATCAGAACTTAAGCTGCAGAGAAGACGTGAATATAAAACGGCTTCTATTTTTACGACTAATGTGTTTAACACTCTTCTTAGATAAGAATTTGTTTACCTATTACCTTAGGTATGCGGGTTTTCACAGATTTGATTCCGTTTTCACACAAACTACCAAATTATGGCGCGGAAAGAGGATTGAAGTACTAGTCAATGGTTTTAACCTCCATAAGTCTAAATTATGAAATCAATTCTTTATTGGATTGTAATGTAAAAGTTCATTTATTTTAATTAGTAATTTGCAACAAAGAATTTCCAATTTGAATTACATTTTGAGACCTGTCGTATAGACAACTTACATTATATTTCTTTATTTCGATTTTGTTTAACCCTATATATCCTAATGTCTCACAGTATTTGCCATACTGATTTACCACCACGAATAACGTAAATTGGTGGGAGAGATTTGGCGCTAAAAGAAGTTCGTTCTCGCTTATGACGTTCTTTTCTATTTTGAAAGATCCAATGTAAGCCACGAAAGGTTATAATTTTGCTTCTTACCAAGCACATGTGTTTGAAACTAGTCGTTAGGTAAGAATATATTCTGTAAATTTAACGTGTATTAAAATTCGTCTTTTAGATGTACTTAAGAAACTATCTGCATTACGTCTATTCACACACAAATTTTCTTTTGGGTTGATACGTTGAACAACTTTTGGTAGGTTTTAAAGAATGGCGATTTAACGATTCTAATCCGTTTTCTTCTAGTGTTTTTTTCTTGTCTTTGGGTTTTATTTGCTTGATGTTCTCTGTTTTGTACTTTGATAATTTTTCCATATACGAATGAGTATTACTTGGCTTTCCGGCGATGCTTTCGAACTCATCTGCGATTTGCTGTTCCGACTATTACTCGAAGTAACAACATATTGGGTCTACGCTTTCAACACCAACGTAATTGGTTATAGACATCTGGATACTAACAGCACCACTTACCTGACATCTACAAAACAGGTCAGATTTATCCGTTATTTACTAACGACAATAAAGTTACGCTGTACCGTGACCTGCGTAAGCACCACCTTTGATTAATAGCATCCCAATTTATTTGTTTCTATTATCTCTACATGTTAAGTACGGTTGTTAAATAAACAAAAAAAAAATCATTTCATAAATTAATAATTACGCTGATTAAACTTGTATGTAAGAATTTAGGCAAGGCATTGCATTCCGATGATCAACTTCGTGGTACAGAAAAATTGCACTTGAAATTCAAATTGATTATTACAAGCGTGTACTATCAACGTTTACCTGTTAACACGTGTCAAGTTAGTTTTTGTATTGCCATAATTACAGGCATTTTAATTTAGGGGCCCTTACTAAAATTTAATATAACCTCACTTCATTTTGTTATTTCTTGACGTACTGTCGATACTCACCTTCTTAACTGTATAACCGTACAGTGGCGTACTATTTGTAGTCTATAAAATTACTTAATTATCTAGATACCTATTAAAACTATTTTCTGTGATAATAAAATTGTTATATTGTTATTTCTTTGCGTTTTGTGTCTTTAGGTATTCTCTTTCTAAACTATCCTTGGTTCTTATAATTTCATCAGGTTCGTGGGAGGTATCTGCTGCTGGCTGTTAGTTCCGGTCAGTTATCGCTAATTGCAGTAGCTTTTAAATATTTTCTCCAATTTAGACTTTGACTTCTAGCAGGTATATTTTTTTCTTTGTTTACCTCAATGTAACAGGATCCAAGAAAATTAGTATTACCATCGCTAAGAATAGGACAGCAGTAACCACGACGGGCAATGCATCTACGTAAAGTAGCGAGAAATGTATTACTAACTAGATCTGAAGAAATCTCTACATGCAATGCTTTAGTGGCAAAACAAACACAAATAGGTATGTTTTGGCAGGCTTAGAGAAGCGTAGTCTCGTTATATCAATTGGAAAAAGACGACGATGGTCAACGTAACTAAATGCTTTAAGTTCGCTAACTCAACCATGTTACGTGAAAAGTTGAAACAATGACACTTGACTGAAATAAAGTAACATAAACGGTGTTATGCCAGTGCTCAGTGAAAACGGGGTGGGTTATATTCAAAATTCCGTTGATTGCTTGGAAAACTCGAACGAAAACAAAATCAAAAAGTTAAATCAAAGGGCGCCAGGAAGGAGTAAAGATCAATAGACTTCTGGCCTTTGCCAACCACAAGCCCGCTCTTGGATACACTCTAAATGGACTTACCTTAATAAAGTGTATCTAACTAAATTCTGTAATAGACAAAAATTTCATATAACGCGAAAGCCGACGAAATTAAAAGCTTGTTTACATTAACTATTTAACATTTATTTGAACACTCAACACAAAAAAAAATTGAAATTAACGCGAAACAATAAAATTAACAAAACAAAAAAAATGTAAACATAAGAATTAAAATTAAAATAAAATTTAAAAAAAAATTAAAGTTAATTGAATAAACGCAAAAAAAACAAAAAAAATTAAAAATATAAAAAACAAAACAATGGTAAATCTTAATTACCTAATTACTGTGTGCGCATTAAATAAATATCAATTCAATACAAAATGAAATAAATTAAACTATTTTAAAAACAAGATGAAAATTTCCGGTTAATGTTGAACATAAATTTTTTGTCACAGTTTTAACAAATACGGACAATAATCATGTTACTTATATTATCTATAAACGCGGTAATTCGTAACACTCATTTTTCTTAAAAACCAAAGTTTTTAAGACACTAAACGCGTTAATAAAATTCATAAACGATGAAATTATTTAACCTCCTAATTAGTGTATTTGAGTAAGGTGTTTAAATCCTTCAATTGTAGGAGATGGCGACAAGAAAACACAACTTAAAGTGTTTTTTGTAGGCTACGTTTCGTGAACCAGTGTGTTCACTTCATCAGGCCTAAAAAAAAACTAGAACAAGTAGTGGTGGTCCGCCCACACAGTCGATAAAATTTAAACAATGAATTCAAAACAAGGAAACACATAAAAGATGTGAAGCTTAAAATTATTATGTAACAGAACTCACTAACATTACACAAGATCAAAAACAATGTTTTTTTAGGCCTGATGAAGTGAACACACTGGTTCACGAAACGTAGCCTACAAAAAACACTTTAAGTTGTGTTCTCTTGTCGCCATCTCCTACAATTGAAGGATTTAAACACCTTACTCAAAAGTATTGGTACAAAATAAATACCTTAAATCGTCGTCGTCATAAATCTAGGAAAGAACTTGTGGTTGCCAGATGTAATCTGGAAGAAACGAAGGGTTCCCCAATAAAAAAAACTATGTACCGTCGGAAGGTTTTTTCCATGAGCCGCCACAAAGGCGAAAATTGGATTGTGAAACCCAAACACAAATCCACAATACGTTAATACGAAACGAAACCGGTATCGATTAAAATTCAATAAGCCGCAATTGCTTTACGAAATAGGAAAGTTCTTTCCACTTAAACTATTCACTGTAACATTGTTAAAGACTTCCGCGGTACTTAATCTCAAGGGGGTGACTTTAACCCCTGACAACTATATTCCGATACTTAAGTCATTTCGTACGACTGTCAGCCAACTAACTTCCTTTTATCACCAAAATCACTTATATATATAAACTTATTCGATTACTATTTCCACAATGGGTGTGTTCGAAACTCCAAGAAAGAAAACCATACCACCAAGAGGATGCAAACAGATTAAATAAGGTCTCAAACGTAGTGTTCGACCACGGTGTTTGTTTCTGTGTAAAAATGTCAAATTGACAAAATATTAAATTACATTACGGTCATAACGATTAAACTGTCTAATAAATTATAAAAATTACTTCATTCCCACATTATTTGATCGAACTCACACAAAAAAACCAAGTACTACTGCACCGAGAATGCACTTAAAACAAAGCACTTTTAAATAAACGTAAAATAAACAAACTGCTAAAATATTTTTTTTCTAATTTGCGTCTATAATAATGCTAGATGCGTATTTCTACGGGTGCGCATATGGCTATTAACGCACCCGTTTGAATGCGTTAATGGAGCTAGTATAATTTTGTTTTCAAAGTCGGCAACATAGATATGTCGTACTTGATGTTTTTTGTTAGCGCCAACAAATCGCGAACTTAACCTCGCTAATGAAAAACGATTAGTTTTTTGAAATTTAGTTTAATTTTTATTATCTACCGAACGAATATCCTACTGTATAATTATTGTGTAAGGAAATTGTAGTTTTTACAAAATACCAAACGATCTACAACAAACAACTTAATTTGATTTGCCTTGGAAAGAGCAATTATTATAAACGTTAATATTTACATTGGACCTATCTTGAGCATTTATAATAATACCAGGTAAGTTAGTTTCTACAATATTCTGCAAAAGACTACTGTTTCCTGTAACTGTAGTGTTTTTATTTGTGTCAGAATTTATTGGTAGTTGTGACACACCAGAACATCCAGGCAAGTTGGAATTTGTTGATTGAGACCCAAGCATTTGGGATACTTCAATTCGTTTTCGTAAGGAAGCTTCTACATACCCTTCTGCAACAGCCGAAGACTTCCATCCCCCATGACGCTTTAACGTCAATAAATCACAACCACGATTTGCTAAATGTGTTGCACTAGACCTTCTGAAGCAATGCCCAGTGAAAAGTTCGGGATTTGGCAACTTCAGATAGCTTGCAATGTTTTTCGACACTTTCCCCATGGTGTTAATTCGAATCGGGCTATTGATGCATTGACCGTTGCGATAAGTTAAAAAAAAACGATTATGCGTTACTTCCTTAGGACGTAAGTTAAAATAGCTTTTAATTAAGTCAATCCACCGTGGATTTGTGATTGCAAATGTTCTAGGAATGTTATTTTTAGTTTTAGGAATATGAATAACGATTGCATCTGATTTGTATTCAATATCTTGAACTAATATGTTGGTCAATTCTTCCCGTCGACAAGCACCATTGTATCCTATTATTAAAATCACCTAAAATAAAGATCATTACAGAAAAAGCTGCAAATATACATAAAAGCTACACCAACTTTCATTGCCAGGTACGTTCTGTCATCTGCTTCTTGTATAAATTTATTTATTTCTTCTTCTTCTAGTATTTTAGATTTTTTTGGTGCGTAACCTGCAGATGTTCGCTTTAATAGAGCTTGTAATTTATTGTATTTTGATATGTCAACATCTTTGTACATATTTAAACAACATTTCAACATTGAATAGATGCTCCACAAAGTCGATGGTTTGTATTTTTTTTGTTGTATATCAAAATACGAAAGCATAACGTTTTCAGATACCACTTTAATTTTGTTGCCGTTGCACCATTCTTGAAATTTATTAAATTCTTTTTCATATTGGGCTCGAGATTTATTAGGAAGCAAATTGCTGACTGCATTTTCAGCAATTTCTCTAATTTCAGGTGGTGTACATGAAAAATCACTCATTTTTATTTAACTTTAATAAAATATGAAAACAAAAATTAACAATTTTAAATTTAACTTTCAATTGTCACATTAATGTTACCAACTATCACAAAATTCACTAACGTTTTAAAACTACAATTTTTCATTTAAAAAGGGCATAAAAGACACAAATTAGAAAAAATAGTATAAAAAATTCGTTTCATAAGGCTTATTTTGCATTCGTCCTTTAGAAAACTCGCCGCTTCGCGGCTCGTTTTCTAAACTTGGACTCATGCAAAAAAACATGCCTTATGAAACTTGTTTTTTAATATACTATTAATTACAATTATATCTCGGAAGGGAAACATAAATTACCACTGGATCGAAGAAAAATGCCAAATTGACATAGAAGACGAATGATTCAACAGCTTAATAATTTTGAACTAAATAAATACAAAATTTCATCTACAACTTTGAATTATAAAGTTGTATTTACAAACAGCGAAGTTAACAATAAAAGTTAATTGCACAATTTCAAACAACATAAATTCAGTAGTCTAACTATTTCCCTTGTAAATTCTAACAATGACTCTAAAATTTTTCCTCCACAAGAGAAATCGTCAATGTAGAAAATCAAAAGTATGGTTGGAGCATTAAGCAGAAAGTTTTTCTTACCGTCGTGCGCTAACTGCGAGAGGCTGAGAATAGCTTAAAAAAGGTGACGATGCTTAACCATATATTACGTCGTTTAATCTGAAGGTTTTGATGGTCTCATCGGTAAAAAACCTCCAAAAGATCAATTGAAACTGCCGATGCTAATCTTTCCTGTCTTAACATTTCACGTACGTCGCAAGTAAAAGCAAACTGCAACCACCAAAAACGAATTAGCAAGGCGCTATTGTCATTTTGCAGCTGTTGACCAGCAAGAAGCGTCTCGTTGATGGAGATATCTGCGCTATCCTTAGCCAAAGCGTAGCATACTACACGAATTTTGTAAAAATTAATTTTTTAATGCAATCATCCTGCACGTAATAACTATTATAGCAACCTGCATATAAACAATTTGTTACGTGCTGTCAATTTTAAAATTGCGCTACCATGCATATTCTTGGTTGACTTGAAATTAGTGAAAGCACTTCTCGACGCTATCTAACGAGCAGAAAATTACATAGGTTTATAGCATACGATACACTCCGCTCTATTTACTTGTCACGTTACCTTTTACCTGTAGAGTTCACGAGTTACCAGTTTGACACAATTATTTTTAGGTAACTCAATTACACTGAAGACAGTAAGAAAACGGTCTCTGAAAGCCACTCTGGATTAAGGTAAGTCAAATTTAGGTTTCTTTATTCGATGCCACCACGGTGTTTTTCACGAATCATATTTGCTAATCATATCAAAACATTTAAAATGATTTGCTTTTTATTACTAGTAGCCTAACTTAAATTGCTGTCGCATGCTGATTTATCGACTGTTAATTATTATTGTTAATATAATTAATCTACAAAGAATTTGTATGTCCTGGTCGTTATACTTACTACTTGAATGCATTGTAAGTTGTCGATGCTTCCGACGTTTTATAAGCAACATTATACTTATACTCAAACTAAATTACTTATTGTGTGGCTATCGAACTATCTATTTGTCATTGATCATAAGTCTATTTAGAAGTTATCCTTCTAAGACATTTAAAGTAAATTTGATGTTAACGATTTGGTTACTTTCTTTGATATCTCCAGGTTTACGGACCTTAAAATTTAATACAAGCTTTGAACTTTCTGTACTGACATAACAGGAGCTGTATCTGCAAGACGAGATCTGGCGCTCAATAAAATAATTTTTTTTCACTTGAATCTCTCAGATAGGAATTGTTTCAATCCTATTGCGAGATAACCGTGCAAGGTTCGTAAAACTTCTAGAAACTTGTAGCAAATTATGCATGAATTCATTATATTTTTGCTTCATAATGGGATGCAAACTCAAATAACGTTTAAGTGTTAATAGGCGGCGATGTGCTATTTTGCTCGACTCGGTAAAAACTCGGCGTCCTTGAACGGCAACGATATTAGAAAACCACCCAAATGGTTTCTTGTGTGCGTGCCTACAAACAAATCTTCAACTAACTGATTTTCCGGATAAGTAAGGCACGGTCTAATAGAAACATCTTCCACGTTCCAAAACAATTTAAGAGTGTCATCAAGTGGCGCTTTAAACAATACGAGAACGAGTGCGATTGGGGTTGACTCATCGTATTGCAAAAAATAGAACATACTAGCGCGATACTAAAAATTGTGTTTAATGCGACAGGACTTTCAATAATATCATCAAGATCGGCAAAATAAAACACAGACCTACGAACTATTTGTATTCGCGGTGCCACAATACAATATTTCTAGTCGCAACTATACTAATGAAAGAATTATTCCTGATATATATGACAGAATACATTCAAATATTAACACCAATTTCTTACAATCTGCATCAGTATCCGTGACAATTGACATGTGCACCTGTCACACAATAATGCTAGTATCCTAAGTTTCACTACACATGTGTCGTTTTTTTTTCTTGAACATGGTGTTTTGGCAATGAAACTGTAGCAAAAGAGTAAATGCCTTTGCAGACTTATAGAACATTCCTCATAAACAGATTCATTCGGTTGTTCACAAGAGTGGAACCGATATAATAAAAGACGTACGAGTTGCAAAATTTAATACTGCAAGGTGTTTCATTCCTTTTTTTCAACTAGCTGACAATTAATCTTTTTAAAGTTTTAACCAGAAGTTATGGGGACGGTAGCCGCTGCGAGGCGGATTGTAGCTTACTTTAATCACTCTGCACAAGAAAAACTTAAAGCAATCCATCACGAAATTAACTTGCTAGATTGCCAACTTGTACAAGACGTCAGCACAAGTTGGAGTTTTACTTATTATTTGATGCAACTACTTTTAGAACAGAAACGAGCTGTATCCGACCGTGATACTTTAAATAAGTTGCCAGCTCGGTGGGAATGAATGGAGTAATGTATAAAACTCCTCAAACCATTCGAAAAGGTATCTAAAGTTACTAGCTCTCGTCTTTCGGGTATTACTGAAGTAGTGCCACATGTTGTCACAATGATTAAATGCTTGGGATAGGAAGAGACTGCAGTGGGAATACTTAACTTATTAAATATGATATCATTACAAAGAACTCAGCTGGTACTATGTTTTGACTTTGAAGACAATTACATATACTTTGTTGCAACTTTTCTGGACCCGAGATTTAAGACCAGTTTGTTGGGATTAGCTCAAGCCGAAAGAGCGAGAAAACAAATTCTATTACAAACCTTAAAAATGAGCTGTGATTTTGACAAACACAAATGAGCATAGGGATAGTGACAATGGAACAATACACAACAGTTTTAGAGACTGCTTTGACGAAATTGCAAAAGGAATAGACCAGTCTCATGACATAGAGAAAAGCTTTGCAGCTAATTAGATTGATTATTATTTGGAAACGGTTGGTTGTACCAAAAAGAAAATCTTTCCAAGTGGTGGTAAACCAACGCCAAACAATACCCAATTCTATCAAAATTAGTGAAGGTATATCTTTCATCTCCTAGCAGCAGTGTGTACACTGAAAGGCTATCCTCAGAAGCAGGACTTGTGTACGAAGCAAAACGCAACCGTTTACTGCCAGAACATTCATCATTATTTGTTGTATAATATGTAGTCACGAGGTGACACTGTATTTAGTATTTAGTTATGTTATGTATTTTTAATACACGCCACTGGAATGTGATTCATGGCGTCCTCATACTTTGCTTATGTAGCTGGTGTATTGTTCTTTATTAAATTACTCTTTATTTGTGAATCTTGTGTCTTTCATGCTATGAAATACATCACAAATAATACATGGTGTCAGGTACATTAAAGTTCAATTGACGTAAAACAAAGTAAATAGTGTACAACTTGATTTTGCAACTTGCAACACGTGCAGTTTACGCCATGACAGAAGCATTGTTTAAACCGCCGGAACCGCTGGTATTGGACGGCAATATATCGGAGAATTGGAGAAAGTTTGTACAAAGGTTCGATCTTTTCATGACAGCAACGGATCTAGATAATAAACGAGAAGAGAAAAAAATTGCTGTATTTCTCAACTTGATTGGCGAGGAAGGGTTGGAACTGTACAACACGTTTACCTTCGAGAATACACAGGTAAAGACCTTGAAAGAAATTAAAGACAAGTTTCAGGAGTATTGCGCCCCTCGGAAAAATGTAATATTCGAACGTTATAAATTTAATAGTATCCTGCAAGTAGAAGGACAGTCGTTTGACAATTTCGTAACAGAGCTTCGAAAGGCTGTGAAAACCACCGAGTATACCAGTCAAGATGAAATGGTAAGGGATCGTATAGTCATGGGCATTTATGATAAAACCATACAAGAGAGGTTACTTCGGGAAGCAAGCTTAACTTTACAAAAAACCATTGATCTATGCCGAGCGACTGAAATAAGCAAGAGCCAGTCAAAGATACTTCAACACGAAGTTATGGTTAATGTTGTTCATAAAGACACTAAGTCCTGTAAAAATTGTGGTTACAAACATAGTTATAAGAAATGTCCAGCATACCGAAAAACTTGTGCAAAGTGCCAAGGTAGAAACCATTTTGCGTCTGTTTGCAAGCAGAGAGCTGCTGTTGAGAATAAAGAAAAAAGAAGCAAGAAAGTACATGAAGTAGTTCAAGAACAGAAGCACAGTGTACCTCCTAGTGATGACACTGAAGAAGAATTTTATGTTAGCGCAGTAAAGAAGTCAAATGGACGAGAAAAAGAAATCGCTTTACGAAGAAAGTCTAATGAAATAGCATGGATTAAGAAAATACAAATTTACGACACAATGGTGGATGTAAAACTTGACACAGGTGCAGAGGTGAGTGTGTTACCTGTAAGTACTTTAGGTTTAATTCAGCCAAACTGTACATTAAGAAGTTCTAATGTTTCTCTTATATCATATGGTAATCCTAAATTTAAGTTGCAAACGCTGGGAGAAATAGAACTTGATTGTATTGTAAAAGACAAGTGTAGTAGAATTAAGTTTATAATAGTTGACTCACAAGAGCAAATGCCCTTGTTGGGATTGCAAGATTGTGTCAAATTAAATTTAATTAAGCGTGTAGATGAAGTTCAGGTCAATTTTGGATCACTGACAGATGTGATAGATAACTATCCAGATGTGTTTGTAGGGCTAGGTACATTTCCAAGTAAGCATCACATTACTTTAAAAGAGTTTTTGGCCCCAGAATCACGCCTATTAGACGTGTTCCACAAATTTTGCATGAGAAATTAAAATTAAAGCTTGACGATCTAGTTAAACAAAATATCATTAGAAAGGTTGACAAACCTACAGAGTGGCTTCAACCTCTTGTAATTGTTGAAAAGCCCAACGGTGATCTAAGGTTGTGTCTGGACCCAAAGCACCTCAATAATGCTATTCAGAGAGAGCATTTTCTAATACCGTCCTTGGATGAAATTACTGCTAAATTAAGTAATAAGATTTTGTTTACTGTTCTCGACATGAAAGATGGGTATTGGCAAGTGTTGCTTGATGATAGTAGTGCAGATTTATTAACTTTTGGAACGCCATTTGGTAGATATCAATTTTTAAGACTTGCTTTTGGTATATGTTCAGCGCCTGAAGTATTTCAACAAAAAAATTATGAAATCTTTGGAGACATTGAAGGTGTTGGCCTATATTTTGATGACTTAATTGTGACAGGTACAACTGAAGCTGAACATGACAGAAATCTAAGAATTGTTTTGGAAAGAGCCCAAAAGTACAATATTAAATTTAATAAATCAAAAATTCAATATAAACAAACATCAGTTAAATTCATGGGACAAATTATCACAAAAGACGGCATCAAAATAAATAAAAGCTATATTAAAGCTATTACAGATATGCCTAACCCGTCTTGCAAAAATTCATGATTGCGATTTTTAGGAATGGTAAAATATGTAGGGAAGTTTATTCCAAATTTATCTAAAATTTCTGCTCCTTTAAGAAATTTAACGCGTAACGATAGTGAGTGGGAATGGACAAACGAACATGAAATTAGTGTGAACCATTTAAAACAAATTTTAACTAACGCCCCAGTATTAACGTTCTTTAATCCAAAAAAATCTATAGAAATAGAAACCGATAGTTCAAAAGATGGACTGGGAGCATGTCTATTACAAGAAGGACACCCAGTTGCATTTGCATCGCGGAGTTTGACGTTAACTGAAACCAAATACGCTCAAATTGAAAAAGAGGCTTTAGCTATACTCTTTGCGGTTCAAAAATTTCATTTGTTCATTTATGGTCTTGATGTTAAAATTTTTAGTGACCATAAACCTTTAGAATCTGTGTTCAAAAAAGATATAGAACGAATTTCACCAAGGCTACAAAAAATTAGATTAAAGCTCTTAAATTATAATCTAACCATAGTATACAGACCTGGAAAACAAATGTACATCTCTGATACACTATCAAGGGCCTATTTAACAAACGAAAAATGTTTAAAGAGTAACAAAGAAATTGATTATTTCGTACATTCTATTGTTAGTACTTTGCCGATGTCTGACGCTAGAAAATCACAGTTTAAACGTGAAACAAACAATGATACAACATTAAAGATTGTTAAAAATTTTATTGACAACTCTTGGCCACAAAATAAAAACTGTATAATAGCAGACATAAAACCATTTTATAAAATTAAGGATAAACTGTATACCGCCGAAGGTTTAGTATTTTGTGATCATAAATTAGTAGTACCAAAAAATTTACAAAAAGACATGTTACAATTAATACACGAAGGTCACTTCGGTATTGAAAAATCTAAGGCTACAGCAAGAAAAGTTTTCTATTGGCCTGGTATAACGCGTGATATTGAAACCTATATTAAATCATGCAAAGTATGTGAAAAATTTGCTAGAAAAAATCGTAAAGAGACTTTAATGCCTTACCCTATTCCGAAAAGACCTTGGGAACGTATAGCTGTTGATATTTTTACTTATGCTAAAATCAGTTAACTAGTTATATTTGATTCATATTCTAATTGGCTAGAAATATTACCTGTTAAGGACAAAAGTGCAAGTTCAATAGTAACTCAAATCAAAACCGTTTTTGCTAGATTTGGATCACCAGATATTCTAGTAGCCGATAATGTACCATTTAATAGTAGTCATTTTAGGGAATTTGCTGCAGATTGGAATTTTAATTTAGCATTCCGTAGTCCAAATTTCCCCCGTTCAAACGGTTTAGCTGAAAAAGCAGTGTCTATTTCAAAAAACATTATTAAAAAAACAGCAGAGGAAAGCAGGGATATAGAGTCCGCATTGTTGTGTTACAGAAACATGCCCTTAAAAAATATGAATTATTCACCTTCCCAGTTACTAAATTCAAGACGCTGTAAAACAAAAATTCCTATGTCAGTTCAGTTGTTATATCCTGAGTTGCCTAAAAATATAGATGAAAAGCTAACTGTTAAACAAAATTTAAATACACAATATTTTAACAAAAATGCTACACCTACGATGCCTATAAACAAGGATAGTAATGTTACTATATATAATCCTGTAAATAAAATATGGGAACCTGGTAAAGTAATAGATACTCATGTTGCGCCTAGGTCATATCTTGTAAGAGATAATTTAGGTAATGAAGTACGCAGAAATCGTCATGATTTAAGGATATCACAACATATGTATAAAGAAGAGTGTCATGAAGATGATACCATGTCATCTAATGATACTGTTCTCCATAAGGAAATAATTCATCCTAAGTTATCTTCTAAGACCTCAATACTTGAACCTACGCCTGTATATATCTCAAATGGTGTTTTTACGACCCGTTCGGGACGACTCATAAAAAAACCTGATAAACTTAGCTTGTAGTGGAAGGATGTATAATATGTAGTCACGAGGTGACACTGTATTTAGTATTTAGTTATGTTATGTATTTTTAATACACGCCACTGGAATGTGATTCATGGCGTCCTCATACTTTGCTTATGTAGCTGGTGTATTGTTCTTTAATAAATTACTCTTTATTTGTGAATCTTGTGTCTTTCATGCTATGAAATACATCACAAATAATACATTTGTCATTAGTTAAATATGATTACTAATTTGTAAAGTTCTGTAAATCATTAGGAGAAGGACGGGTATTACCGTACACCTAACTTCCATCAACGATAATTTGAAATTAGAGTGATACAGAAACGCTTTTCATTGAGCGACGTATTGGCAATGTATTCTAGTTTTACTATTAAGAAAATTATAATTATTTTGTTATTGACAGTTTTTGATTTTGTTTGTTCTTTTTTCAATTGTTCTTTTCTTTGTTTTTCATCTCTCTTTACATCCAGTTGTTCCAATAAAATCTTTATAGGGGTAGCTGTTGAGTGCGGTTTATTACTAATTATTCACTATCTTTATTTTTCCCAGTTCCATCATCTTTATTGTTTTCTGGCTTAAGCGATATTAAACTAATAGGTACTGCGGAACTACATCTAGAACTACGTACAGGGCTTGTACAAATCTTTCTTTTAACTCTTTTCACATTTTCTTTATTACATTTCGGTAAATTCAAGCCTGATGTAGAAAGCTGCAGAGAAAACTGGAGAGCAGGTTCCAGAGAAGGCTCCATGTCAGGGTTTTTATCTATTGGATCGTTTGATGTATTATCTACATTCTCTGATTCTAGTATCTACATTGCTTCTTCTGCGGGTACATTTTCTGGAGGAGTTGGTTGATTACATTGCGATCAAAAAGCCAAATTCCTGCCGCTTTGAAACCATTGACAGCTTTTTCTGCATTTGCTATGTGCTGATAAGCTTTTGTGAAAAGAACAATTAATTGAAGAGGTGTTAGCTTCTCATATTGATAAATTTTCTTAAATGAATCACATTCTTTGTGTAACGCAATCTTAAGAGGGGCAAATACAGTTAAATCCAAGAGTTGTGTTCGGTGGGATGTATGGGGAGGTATGGTAATCATAACGACTGCGTTGTTACGGTAGTAATGGTATATTTTCAGAAAAATATGACTCCTATGATTATCCAACAGTAGTAAGATGAGACTTTCAGGAGGTGCTTTTGTATGTTCTACAAAATGAATTAACCATTTACTGAATAGGTCCTTATTTATCCATCCAGGTTTTGTATACGTATAAATGCATCCATTTAGACCACCTTGTTTTAGTGAAGGATGCATTTTAATGCGTGGATATATAATTATTGGAGAGATGTACTGTCTTGTAGTACTGACACAACAGCAGATCGTAATGTTCTTCCCTCTTTCCCAACTCGTAGCTGCACCAACTTGTTTCATTCCTTTAGGAGCCAGGCTTATGGACACTATTCACACCCGTCTTGTGAACATAAAAATTCTGTGTAGGGCAAACTTGTACTTCTCAAATGTAGATTCTTGATTGTTAAAAAATAATTTAATTTCAGTTGCGTAAATGCTAAAATTCTATTCACGCTTGTAGCTTTAGAACGCCTAATACTTATTTCTGGATTTCTTTTGAGGAAACCGTATAATCAGTTTTTGCCAGCCTGTTTTTTTTTCTTTGTTTAATGGTTTTTTAATCAATTTCTTTTTCAACGTACTCAAAAACAGCTCCTCTGCATGATACTGGAGTTAGTCTGTAAAATAACTTAGCAAGAACTACAATCCGCTCCCTTACTTCGGCTTCTTGTTGTGAAGAAAATACTGGTTTCCTGTTCATTCTAACAGTAAAATTTCTATTACCACTTTTAACATAATCTGACAAAGTCATAACAGGAAGATTATAGAGCACTGCAGTTGCTCTTAGTTTTTCTCCATTTTGAATGGCTCTAATTGCAGCTTTTATCTTTTTTGGTGACCAGGAGCATCTTCTTTTTGAAGACATCTGTAAGAAATAATAAATATACATTTTTTTATTATATTTAGAACATATAATATTTACTGCGGGTAATATCGTACAACGTACAAAATTACCCCAAATGATAATTTGAAATTGAATATCTTTTTACTATCACAAAATGTATGAAAGTGCTTTAAAACCAATGTAATTTATAAATGCAAAGCCTTTTATACACACTGAAACTGATAACATAAAAAAATACTTTCTAAAATCTACTCACAGCTTATTTTTTGTTCCGGCAAACTTATATGGCAGGACGTAATAAGATGAAACATACACTAACTTCTAATTGTGTTGTGCTACTGACTGGATATTTCGCCGCGGTGCATTTTCTAACTATCAGAGCACGGACGATAAGAACAGACAATCATATCTCTGTCATTTTAGCGAAAACTGTACTGTACGATATTACCCTCCATAAGGTAATACTCGCCGCTCCCCTATAACTTGTAGTATTACAAAAATTTGCAATATTAAAACTGTATTAAAACTAGCTGGACGGATAATAGCTAGTGTCTGGCCAGATACCGGATACTACAAAAATTAGCCGGATACCGGATAGTAACCGGATATCCGTTCCACTTCTAGTGTAGATAGTATTAATTACTGTGACGTGGCGACGTCATAGAAATTTTGCCTAAATACAACATCTGCTAATATCTCCAGAAACAAAGAAAACGTGTGGGGGTATGGATACCTGCCACTGACAATTATGGAATAATTAAATTAAACCACAAACATAGGAAATGTTTACACCACATAAAGACTTTCACTCAGATCACAACAATATTCTAATTCATATTCACATAGATGTGCGTGAAATACTTAACAATGAAAGCCTTGTTGGGCGTACACAACGCTGGATGCTGTCTGCGTTCTTCAAACGTTACCGCAAAAAAATAAAATTGTGCATTAAAATTTGACATTGTATCTCTACTACTACTGGGCGTGTCACGAATAAATTTCATACAGGGGACAAAAATTATACTAAAGCATTTTTAACATAACAAATTTTTTCGTTCAACGGTGCATGAACCAGTTATGTCATTTTAAATTAGCAAATACTTAGTGCGTCAAGGATAACAAATTTTTAATTAGTGTTACTGTTAATTTCATATGCTTAACTTAGTATTTATATTGGTTATTGAAACCACGTTGTATATTATCACCTTTATAGCTGTATAAAAGTAATGCGTTAAAGTAGTTTAATTAGTATTAACTGCAACGAGTACTTTTTTTGTCCCATTTTAATTTATGGTATCACTTTCTAGTCTACTATAAAACTTTACATAATTCTTGATTACTTATAATTGCATCTTTAATGCTTATTTATCTAATGTAATTCGTTATCGCTTGTGTCTTATGTTTGTATTTGATCTGTGCACTTATATATTTATAACTACTAAATATTTTTAATTTTTTTGTGTGCGCTACTGATCACAATAAAACTTAGGAATATTCTTGTCACAACATATCTTTGTTTTTCTAATACACAGTTAGATTCCGAGTTTGAGGGTCTTTTTCTCTAAATTGATTTTTTTACTATCAAAGAACGGTGGCGCCCAAAACTTTCTCACAATTTTACTCCGGTTACTACCATCTCAATCCACGACCATCTCCGATACCGAGTTAGCCAAAGCAGATGAGTCAAAGATCTATTTTTTTTTCTTAACCTCTACAATTAGTGTGTTGTAATGTAATACATGTAATAGTGTTTGTCTTCACGTTAATTGTAACCGTTAATTATTTATAACTATTTATTGTAAATTGTTAACTGACACCGTTGTTAACTAAATCTTAGCTATTAATTTGATAAAGTCCTCAGCAAAACAATTAATTTTGTATTTGACTGCCAACATTTAACGACAATATCAAGTAGTTATAACTACATCGTCAAATTTAATAATTATTTATGCAACCGGGCCTTAAATTACTGATTGCATAACACAATTTTAACTTTGACGATTTAGTTAACTACGTGATCATATCGTTAAGTGTATTCTAGATAATTCTCGTGTGTGAATTATTGTGAATGGAAAATTGTAATACAAATGCAACCCATGAAAACCTCAATTCTACTACGAAGTCAATTGTTTTGCTGACGACATTGTGAAATCAATAGCTACGATCTAGTTTAATATTTGAATTAAATTGAAAATTTTTATATTAAAAATAAAAACTGGAAAATTTTACTTTCACCGCTTATTACATGAATGACATAAACTTCATCAGGATTTTATTTATTTATAAACAATAGGCGCAATATCAAGTATTTACAAAATAAAGAATACAAATTAGTTTTATTTATCTATTTCATTAGATTAACACTTACTATGACAAAAGGAAATATAAATTAATTTATTCGTATTTTTTTTTACTACGACAAAAACAAAAAGTTGTTTTATAAATAGTGGGTCGACACTTATATAAGCTAATGCAATTGTGTTGTTATTGTTTGTCTGCAAATAGTAAATTATATATTAATGTTAATTTTAACATAATACTTAAGTTCTATACAAACACTAACTTTTAATTTAAAAATTAATTATGTTTGACAAAAAATTTAACTTTAAAAAAATAATTAAGACGTTAAAGTGAGGAAAGAAAAACATTGGAAAATTTAATTTGAGTAAGGGGAGCAGCATTAATAATTCACGCTATTTAATCAAGTATTCCTGGCAAAAACTAAGCAAGAAGCATCAAAAGCTCGTGAAGGGCGAACTTAATAGTAAAGTATACTCGATGCTGCTTTTTTTTCCAACTCATCTATTGCACAAAACCAAGCAGGCTGGTAATGTAGTAACTAACTCTCTTACAGAGCGAACGTGCTTCGAATTTTGCATGTGCGTTTATCGGTTTAATAATTTAGGTTTGCATATTTTATTATAGAATAATAAATCTTTTACATAGACATATTAATTTTCCATAATTTTTTTAACTAAAACTGTTTACGTTTAATCTGGTTTTGAAAGAAAAATGAATCGATTAATGTTTCAAACTAAAACAACTGGGAGACATTTCAGTATTTTTTTGCAACTTTTTATGCAAAAAAATTATTAATGACGTTAAAAATCAACAAAATTATTTAAGATAGGATAACGTATGTTGTTTACTTTAGTTTATTTATTAAATATCTCTAAACAACATAAAATCCCTGTACAAGGAATATATTTTTGTGTTTACTAGTTACCGAAATCTGAGCAATTTAAATTTATTATTAAGTACTTTAGGCATCTGGCTCAAGTTTAAAATTTACGTATTGAAAAGATAAGCTTTTAACTGATTTAAATGTTCCTGTTTATCATTTATTATTAAGTCGTGTTTATTTATAGCCGTTATTTACGTAAATTAGATTTGAACTAATCTTCATTAAACAACACACATACTAAAAATGTCAAACAGGGAATTTGTATTCTTGAAAATTTTATGAGTTTAATTAATTTAGTAATAAACTACCAAATGAAGAGCTACCGTTTACACACCTTAAAAGTAGGCTTTATATTACATTACTCTTATAGACGTGAACTTTTATACATCTATCACGAAAACATCGTAAATTATTGTTCATTTTACGGCACTTGGGCTGTAGAACCTTAAATAACGTCATAATAAATTTCCAACTACGCATTTTTGTTTTTTATAATAACTTTTATACAAGTTTTTTGTATAATAATAACTTACATTTTTTAGTATTAAAAAAATATGTTTTTAAGGATAATAAATAAGAGCTGAGACATGGTATCGTTTTTAAATCTGTAGATACAGTAATTATAAAGTAAGATATTTTTGAATATTATATTGAATCAAATATTGTGTAAAATTAGTTCTATACGTTTTCTGTATAATATTAAAAGAAAGTGTACATTAGAACCACAAATAAACAAAAGTAAAAACAGTAAAAAAATGGTTTAAAAAAAAGTATTAAAAAACTAAAAACAAAAATCTTAAACAAAAGTATATACAAACAAAAAAAAAGTCAAATTATGTATGTAATTTTTTCTATTGTAATTGATTTTGTATAAAAAATTAGAAACTTAAATTTAGGAAATACATCTATTAACTATTTGATTTAATTTTGATTTTTATAATCCAATTATATTATTTAAAATTAAATGTTTTTTTAATTTTTTTATTTTTTCCAATTACGCACTAATAATAGTTTCCTCTATTTCGACATGAGAGTTAGCGATTCTTACACTAAAATCCGTGTAAGAATAAGCAAATTCTTACATGAATTTTAGTAATCTTAGTTTTTTCAACGTTGGTATTTCTGCATCGTAAGTTGACGTTACATGAAAAAGAAATCATAATTATTGGAATTTAACAATTGAAATTCAAATTTTAATACCACTATAAAATAAAGAAGTTTTATTAATTCAAAGTTATTTATTGATACAGGTATAAAGAGATAATTTCGTATGAGATTTTTGGTTAACACATAAATTTCAATATGTCAAAGTGTAAGTGTTGCCAATTCAATAAAATATTAAAGTTTCCTAATGTTGTTTTAAAATTAAAAATATACGAAAAATATGAATTATTGTATCAAAATAGAGAAAATAGTATAAAACACACGTCATAGAATACGTTTCAATCACTATACCGTTTCATAAACTCGCCGCTGCGCGGCTCGTGTATGAAACTCGGTCACGTGATTAAAGCGCGTTCATTCTGTAACTTGTGTTTTAATATATGTTAACAAATATGTTATCGTAACTATAATTTTAATGAAATTATATTCTAATACAAAATATAATAAATCTTAATATTCATAAAATTCTTCTAAACCTGTTCACATCTGCCACGATGTTCCATCCCATTCGATGTCTGCGTAACTACTCTGCATTTTTATTACCACCACCACGACTAACCTCTTCAAATATAACATACTATTCTGTAAGCTAAATGAGCGAAATATAATTCTATTCTTATGTGCGTTCGAACTCTTGAAGTTACTACAAATGATGGTATAGTAAACTAAACTAATTAATAGATCGGCAATTATTTATTAACAAAGTTGGGTTTTTAAACTAGTCAACTAGAAATTTTGAAAACTATAAAAGTAAAAATTTTTGTAATTGTAATAGAATTCGATCTCTTCTATTTCAATGTTGGTTTTCTTTGTTTTTAGTATTATTCTTGCCTAGAAAGTTTCATGTGTCGATACTTCTTTTTTCTCTTACGTTAAGCTTACTGGCTTGTGTCCTCCTGCTTATCCTGCGAGTCCTGGGAATTTGACTGCCATGCCTCTCTCCACCTCTTATAAGGTCTTCCTGGAAGACGCCTGCTATCCTCCTTACCATCCTTGGCGATTTTTACAAATCGTGACTCCTCCATTCTATTGATATGGTCGTTCCACGCCCTTCGTCGTTGACGTGACCGTCTGACAATATCTGGAACCTTACATTTTTCGCGAATCGCAGAATTGCTAATTCGGTCTCTTATCGTGACGCTTGTCATGCGCCTTAGCGTTTTCATCTCTGTCGCCCTAAGTATTTATTAGTTCTAGTGTTGTCTGCGCGTGTCTCTACATTATATTTCATGGTAGGTCTTACGCAGTCTTATATATGCGGACCTTGCTCTCTAAGTTCATGTATTTGTTTTTCCATACGTTATCTCTGAGACAACCCGAGACAGCTGTTGCTTTACTGGTCTGTCGAAACACTTCTCTATGGATATCTGCGTGCCTAGTTGACAGTGTTGACTTGTTCTATTATTTGATTTCCAATTACCAGCTTGCAACGTTTCGGCTCCCTAGATATCACCAGCGCTTTCATTTTTGCAGTAGAGATTTTCATGTTAAATTTGGAAGCCTCCAAGTAAAATGTATGTGTTAGCCGTTGCAGGTCATCTTCATTTTCTGCTATTACAGCGGCATCATCCGCGTAGCATAAGATGTTTATGCTTCCCTTATCTAAACCTCGATTTACAAGTTTGATTTTAGATATAATTCTATCTATAACTATGTTGAACAGTAAAGGACTTTAGCTATCTCCTTGCCCAATACCTGCATTTATTGGAGTTTCTTCAGTACAGCTGTTGTTGACGCTAAGTTTAGCCACGATGTCAGTATTAAGATTTTTTATTGTCATAATTATGTTCTGGTGTACTCGGTTTTCTTCCAGTATTTTTAGAACGTTGTTTAATTGCATGCGGTTAAAAGCCTTCGTCAAATCAATAAAACATACAAAAGCGTGGTTATCAAACTCGATGGATTTTTCAGCAATTTGTCGTAACGTAAAAATTACATTTATCGTCCATCGATTTTTCCTAAAACCTTGTTGTTCTTCGCTTAAGTCAATTGTGTTTTAAATTTCATTTCTGAGAATACTGGTAAAGAGTTTAGATATGGTTCACAGTAGCACCATTGTTCTGCAATTGGAAGAGTCTCGTTTATCGCCTTTCTTAAATATCGGGATTATTATGCAGGTTCGCTACTCATTCCTAAATAGGACGCTAAGTTTTTGATATTTTATTCCTCCATATTTTAAGAGTTCATTAGGAATTTTGTTTATGCCCGGAGCTTTCCTGTTTTTTAGTTTTTTTTACCAAAATAGAGAGGTTATCAGCGTTGAGAAAGTGAAAGTCCGCCTGTTTGATTCTTGCTGTCTGTACTGGTTCGTTTTTTGTACATCTTTGTTGATGTTAAACAAGGAATTGATGTACTTAACCCATTTTTCCGACGATATATTGGTTGTTTGGATGAACTTGTTTATTAGTATTTTCCAGCTTCTGATTGTCTTCTACACTTTCCACTGTGAGCCGTAAGTCCCGCTCCATATCTTTAGTAAAGGCTTGCCAGTAGTTTTGTTTAATTCCCCAAATTTGGTAGTTCACCCTGTTTCTTTCGGCTACATAATTTTAAAAATTTTCCGGTGATTTATTGTCCCTATAGTTTAAATAAGCTGTTCTTTTTTTTGCTGTTAGTATTTTTACATCTTTGTTGTACCAGGGTTTAGCAAATCGTCGGTTTTTTTCCCTAAAACTTCTTCTGCTGCCTTTAAGATGTTTGTTTTTAATTATTCCAACTTGTTTCCAAGTCCTCTAGTTCTTGTATGGGATTATTTTGAATAATGCTCTGGAGCCTAGATTTATATAGCATCAGTATAGTCGCGTCCTTAATAAGTTGTTGTTTTTTCAGAAATAGCATGGACATACGCAGCATGCTAAGTACTAGATTGTGATTTGATCCTATGTTGGCCGAGTTTAAGATTCTCACATCTAAAATTTTCGATGGATGTACTGTACCCTGCGTTTTGGACCACGTGATCTTATGCTGCAGTTTATGAGGGAAGAAAGTATTATTGATCCTCAGTTCATGGGGTGTGCAAAATTGTATCAGACTTTCACCACTCTTCGTTGAATTTATTTTTAATGCCTGAGATGCCTATTCTTGCATTTAATTCACCCGATATCAATATTTGCTCTGAGTGGATAATTCCATCAATGATTTGTAGTAGTTCATTGTAGAATGAGTTTATTTCCTGTTTGGTGCTGATGTATCTGGCGCATACACAGATATTACATGTAAGTTTTTATGTTCGAATATGAAAGATGTCTTTAGTAATCTATGACTCGTGTATTTGATGTCGATTATATGTGGTTCCAGCTTTTCGTGTACAAGTGATCCAACTCCTGAGGCTGCTCTCTCTTGTTTCCATTTCCACTATACATTAAGAGATATTTATCATATTTCCAGGACCAACTACCTTTTTTTTAGTTTCAGCAATCGCGCATATATCTATTTTGTGTTCCTCTATCTATACTATTATTTCTTGGCTTCTCCTTGCCCAAGATGCTACATTCCAGCCTCTCACTCTTAAAATGTCTTTCTTCCAACTCTTAGTCTTTTTCCGCGCATGGGTTGTCATCTGTTGTTTCCATCTGTATTCTGTGAGCAATACATGTCTATTTATCAGAAAGGTTGCTAACCTCATCTGATAAAGATTTAAAAGATTTATCGACCTTTACTGGTCTAGAGCCACCGTGTTTTACGAAAATAGCACCACCTCGAGCAGGATGTGATTCTTCATCACGCACAGTGACCTTGGATAAAAAGAGATTAAGGTCCTTAAGACAACTATAGTGTTTTACTTCATCTATCCCCATAGGTGCTCGCGCAGCCACTTCGGTGCCGTGACGATACTTAAGCGTTTTTAAGTATAATAAAATTTATATTGTGATACATCCTTTATTAAAAAAAAATTATTCGTTTGCATTAGTTGAACACTTATCTGTAGCAACTAACTTACATTTCTACTTCTTTGAGCTACAAGCATAAATTGTATTTAACCAAAATACAAATGTGAAATTAATAATGGCATTGTAATATCACATCCTATGCAATGTTTTCAATGTGTAACAAAAAATGTAGGTTAAAAATGCGTTTACTATGACGATTGTGTCAGTAGACCAAGCCATGATTAACTACTTGAGGCTATGTAGGAGTCAGTATTAATTACAAATTTACACTTTTAACTCTTCAGATAGAAAACATTTTATCCGTCGCTGACAATGGTCTTTTAAGCAACTAAGTTCTTTGCTCACAATTAAAGATTTCAAATACACCATAGCGTCTGGTAACAAGCTATTTATAACTCAGGAAAATATGGCAAGATCCAACTAGAGGCTTACGTTAACATGAAAAAAATTTACAAACGAGAAAAACGGGCAAGTGCATTGTAATAAAAATACAACGCTACAGCAACTGGAAGAATTTGAAGTAACACACATCAATTGATGAAACAAGTGTACAAAAAACACCCATACTAATAATAATTTTTACTTACAAACGAAAAAACCGAATGACAAAAGCGTAGCATTGCTACTGAAGTACCAAGAAGAGTTATCTTGTAAAATAAAAAATATTCCGAAATAAAGAATATTTAATAAAAGTAAAAATAATAATTTAACCACGGTAGCAATCGGAAGCACAGACCTCTGGGTATGGGTTGAATGCAAGTAAATACAAAGATGTGAACTCCTTAAATTTATTAACTATAACTTAATATACTATTTACATTAGAGAACAAAGAACAATATTTGAATTAAACATATTAGAAATAAAACAGGATTTAAAATAAAATATTAGGACGCCAATCACCTTTTAAACTGGTGATGAATAAAAAGCGTAAAATCTTACATCTAATTATTAATTGATATTAAATGCAAAAATAGTAAACGGTTAATTTGTTATCGAGTATGTTTCCCGAAAGGTTTTAAACAACAGAATTTAATTACTTGAATTCAAAACGTAACAGGTAGTATTAATTTCAGTTGACTCACCACATGATATGACGTTATCGTATAGCTTCTATCTTTAGCACATACTTTGTTGTAGTGATAAAATTCTTCAACAGGAATAAACCAATGTATAATAAACTTCAATAACTGATAATCCATTAATTAAACGACAAAACCAAAATAAAAGATCCAGTAAAAGAAAAGATCCAGAATAAAAAAGCCAATAAACGAAAAGACCCTAAATATAAATAATTAGAATGGTTTTTTGAATGACATCATGTACTCACGCTGCATTTACAACAACGGCCTTCAAAATAAAGTCCTTTGTCTAACTGTATTGCGCAATATTGCGAAATCACTAAAAATGTTGAATTCAATAGACAAATTATATCAAAATAAAGGTAAACTCACCAATAATTAGATGGAATGAATAAAAATTAAATTGTATGCGTTTTTACGCCATAATCAAGAAAATGTTGTCTTCCTCGCATCACACACGTGAACTGCGAGAGATTGTTCAAACGGAAGTGGAAGTTTAAGCTACCTCAAGTCAGTTAAAACAATGCGACGTTGCCAAACTGAATAAATTTACGTGCAATATTAGTTGCAAAAAATAAACGAATGTAAAATTTAATTTTAATTGTAATGAACTCAAACGGGACGTTACAATCTACTTAAGGATGATACACATTACAAACACAGTCAAATAGGCCAAGTGCGGAACACGAGTCTCGGTTAAAAAGATTCAAGATCAAATCCATTTTTAATTTATTCAATCACTCAACAATATATGTATAAGTTACTTTTGACAATAGTTAAATTTTTGCAACTATTTTAGTTAAACTCCATTTCGACGCGAACTTTCCTTTCTAGTTTTTCTATTGGAGGTTTAGTGGCGACTTAGTGTTAATCTATCGAAAATGTTTTGAGTAACGACTAACTCAAATTATTTTGTTTTCCATCAGACTTCTAGGTGATACGTTTAAATGTTTCTAAAACTGACGCAATGCAAACGTTTTGAGATAATTCTATTAGTGATGATTTCTTATCGCCTTACCGTTTGCATAATTAAGTAATTTGATGAACTATTCGATAATGAGTTTATAGTTTCCGCTGCGAACTTTATTAGACTATGTATTTTGCAAATATTGAAATTTCTGAAAATCGCTGAGTGTGTCATTGTTACGTACAGAATGAAATGTATCATGAAATTTCATTAACTAGTCGAATGTACCATCGAATGTTGGAAGTAAAATTGTCGGAAATTTAATGTTCGATGAAGTTTGATTAAGAGATGCGTTGGGTTCTGATCTAGACGAAGACGCGTTTTTTCTAGTGTGCTGTTGAATCAAATATTTTGATTCAAGTACTGTTTCGAAATAGAACTCTTTAAATTTGTCACTCTGATTTGTTCGTTATTTGATATCGTCTAAGAACTCGATTTCTTCTGGGATTATATTGAAGTCAGTTAAAGTTTTATTACATGCTTCAGTCCACGTTTTTAATAGTGCTATTTTTCTCAGTTAATGGCTTTGATTTAATTCTTGTTAACTACGTGTAACGGTTAAATTGTTAACTTGCAATTATTTCGTCTAACGAATAGGCAACTTTGCCATCACCAACGTATAAATACCAGACCTTAAGAAATTCTCCTTGAGTTTCATACTGTCAGATGGCGCAAGCGTAGTTCATCTTCTAGAGACCATTTCCAGTCTAACACATATTGCAGGTTAGTATTTACACGTGGTGAATGTTGTATCGACGTACAAGCTATGGCCTCTTACGCCTACTCGTTTAAGTAATTAACTCTTTTGGCCTATCCTGTATTTAATTAAGTCCTATGGCGTATTCGAATATTTAAGCTGACTACGACCTGCTGTAGTAACTCGATTTTGGACGGTATATTCCCGCAAGTAGTTGAAGTTTCTAACCAAGTATTTATTTCAATGTCGAACAAAGCAGGGGAAGAAACACCATCTCGACTTTAATTCGATCGGGGCGGTTGAAGATATTTCAATACACTGCCGCAACAACGAGTTAAATGTGTTGACCAATAGTAGAAATGTGTAACTAAACGAATTATTTAATATAGTTAGAACTGATGAAACGAGAACGCATCTAATTATTGCTACCGTTAGTGAATTGCGACAGTGTGTTAAAAAGATATATATATTTGCTTCCAGAGTCTGCTTTATATTTTTCTTGTTATTTATGTCATATGTGGCATAGCCACCGGAGCAGCGGATAGTTTGTGATCGGCGACGATTCGATTTCTGCCTTCTCTTATATTTAATGGAGTCGGTTGTCGTAGGTAAACAAAACATTGTTTTTAAATCAATAAACTAAACTGTCATTTGCTGTTGAGCACCAGTGTTTTATTTTGGGGATTGCGGGTCTGGGATATCCTTTTCTCTAGCCTAGACGTTCGTTGTTTTACTCTTCGGCAAGAAAAGCTGGCGCAGAGGGCATTGGCTTAACAAAAGAGTACTTTTGTCTATCCATGAGCATCTGCAGCGAAACTAGCCAAACGGTGAGCTAAACATCTACTATTGTTTTCTCTTTTTACACCTCCCCAGTTGGTACGTTACAAACGTATTCCTCTACTTCCAGTCTAGGGTGCGTTTAGCTGCTAAACATTTTAACTTTGTTGCATGTTCATCGAGAGTCGATGTTTGAAGACGACATACCAAAAAGTTTTAATTTTGCAACAACTCAGTAGTTTCTAACGATGTCGGATTGCAGTGTATAGAAGTAGTTTTACATTTTTATCATGTTTCAAGTGAATTGATCACAAACAATATCATGGTACTTGTTGTATTTATGGTACTTCACAAAAAAATTGAGTATAACTTTGTTGCCAGTACCGTGTAGTTATCGTTGTTGCGTTTATTGTAAATTTGTGTTAAATAAATTGCACTAAACAAGATCTTGAAGCAAGTATTGGAAATCATAATTAAACAATAATGGAACCTTTACAGTAATTGTTGCAATACTTAACATTATACTTCTATAGAAGTTTACAAACACACACAAAATCTGTTGATTATTTATTGAAACGCTTGGTCATAAATGACCTCTTTTACTCCAACTTCGTGTTCTATGACCTCTATACATGGTATTGTATAAAATAATAAATTACTTACAATACAGATAAAAATTTGAAATATAAGTAGAAGAATGTTCGACATAAAGTGTTAATCAGCCACATTTATGTAAAATATATAGTAACTATAAGTTGGTAGATTATTTTTTAAAATTGATAAGCACGTTAAGATGGGATTATTTTATATATTAGTAATATCTTAAAGTAGTAGTAGATACGACTTGTTTTACCGACCAATTAACTATTGGCTACGCTATTTAATAAAGATTTATAATAGACGTGACTATTAATTTTTTGACAATTATTATCTTATGTGTAGAATAAGTAAAATTAAGTAACAATTTGCATACTGTGTGAATAACCTAATTGATTTGGATAGTAGTAGAAAATTTAATATATAATAACTAAGAATTAATTTTTATTAATAATTTGAATGTAAATTTAAATTTGAATATTTAATATCATTAACGACAAAAATTCAAGTTGTAAAGCATGGTTAAATAGAAATACGTAGAATGGGCCATAATTAACATTATTAGTATCGTAAATGACAAGATATAATCATTAACTTGAGGAGAGCACTTTGCATAATTTAGTGAAAAATTTGCGAAGAAAATGGTTATTTTTAGATTACTGGGAATTATAGCATACTTACATAAAAGTTGAAATGTTGAAAATGATGATGTTTCTTTAAAAACAAGTAATTAAAAATTATAAAATACATTTTTAAGAAACTAAATTTATTCCGTTATTATTGGTGAATTCTTAGATATAGGACTACTCAGTATGTATAAAATTTTATAAATGTGCAACCTCGCCGATCTTTTCGAGCATGAGTTTTAGTAGGTTTTGGTCAATTTTAATAAAATTGTTAATTTCTGATTGCTTTGTTTATGATTAAATTGGTTAGAATCCCAATTTAATCGTTTAAACATGTACACTTTAAGTAGAGGTTTTTTATTCACACTCTTTTGGGATGTGCATGTTATTTGCGTATTAAACCATTGAATAAAATATTTTTTAAGGTAATTGATGATTCTTGCTAAAATTCCTATTTTACACTTACTATATAAATAAAATCTAATAAATACAATTAGAGTTGGTGAAACTACATTTACAAATTTCGCATCCGGTTTTTTTAAATTAGCAGTCCACCAATAATAAGTTCGTTAACTTTCAAAATGTATTTTTTACATATGTTTCGAGCTTAAAATTATAAAGTTCATCTTCAGAAAACTACAAAAAATATAAACAACTCATAAAAACTTAAGATTATAAAAAATGTTTAACTTACATTGTTTGAAAAATGTCAATTATAAAAACTTGTAACTAGATATTTAAAAAATTAAAAAATGCAAGTTTTACAAAATGTTAAATGTAGATTATTAAAAAAAAGAAGATGGTGCAAATTAGAAACAAATCTAAGAAAATTTAAGTTTAAAATCATAATTGAAATTGGTTTGAGTATTTTTTAAATATACAAGATGTTCTTGAAGTCTAGTTTGAAAAATCTTTGTGTCATACCAGTGTAAATTTTTTGACAAGAACAAATTAATTTGTAGACTCCACTTTTATTTAAATTATAATTATTATTAAGAATATTACAAGAAAAAAGATTCCGAAGAGATATTCCATTAGAAAAAGAAATCTTGAAATCGTTACCTTTACTTAATTTCTTGAAAAAATTAAGAAAATATGGTATAAAAGGAACCGAAAATTTTTTTTTAGTAGAATTAGTTGAAATTGGTATTAATTTAGTGTAAGATTTAATACAATATTTATATAAGTGTTTGTGATAAACATTGTAAATAATATCTAAAGGAAAATTATTAGTATAAGCTAAATAAAAAATAATATCTAATTCGTTTTTATAATTTTTAATTGATAAAGAAATAGTAAGAAGTCTGTTGAAAAAATAATGAAATGAAATATGGTGATTTGAGTCAAACGGTATTAAATGGTTAGTAGTTGTAGGTTTTCTATAAATTTTAAATTCAAAAGTGTTATTATTTAAAGAAATTAATAAATCAAGAAAAGGCAACTTATTATTTTTTGAAAATTCAATGATAAATTTTATTCTATTACGAATATTATTTAAAAAATCTAAAAAGTTCATCGTTAGAATCATTAAAAATACAAAAAATGTCATCAACATATCTCTTCCAAAATATTATTTTTTGTAAGAAAATTTGATGTTTAGAAATATATTTACTTTCTAAATTGTTTAAGAAATTTTCAGCAAAAATAGGTGATAAAGGAGAACCCATTGGAAAACCTAGATTTTGTTTAACAAATTGATTATCAAATTGGAAGAAAACGTTATTTAAACAATATTTAGTAATTTTTTATAAATCAGGAAAATCAGAAAGTGAAAGAAGATTAGAGATTAAAAGTAATACATCTGTAGGAGGAACTGAAGGAAAAAGATTTTTAACATCAAAAGAAACAATATTAAGATTTAAGATTGTATCAGAAGGAAAAATTAAATTAAGTAAAAAATCTATTAATTCTTCTGTATTTTTTATTGAGTAAATAGAAATAAAATGCATTTCAAAATTAAATATTTTAGTTAAAAATTTGCTAATTATATAGGTAAGTGAATTAATAATAATAGTGCTTTAAACAAAAAACGATTATTTGAACCTTGATCGCAAGTCAATACTCGCATATTGAAACCAATACCAAAACATTTACTCAAAATTTCGTTAATTAAAATTTTAAGGGACAATGACTAAATAAGACCAGCAGATAAATAATATAAAACTAAAATTTTCCAATTATATAAAAGTCTTCAAATCATAAAAACCAATGCCTGTGTAGCTGTTTTATTCTTACGTCCCAATTTGCCTAAATGCTCTAACGCCTCTATTGCATAATCCCAAGCGTTATTATATTCTAAATATTTGTTTATGTAGGCATCGTCAAAAAGCAATTCACGCTCGTGTTGTATCATGGTTTTTACTTTATAAGACAAGTTTAAAAATAATTTAGTTCTCAATCCTGTTCCCCAGTAAACACAAAATTGATAATGTTTAGTAACAGTTTCAAAACAAAAAATTTATGATTCACTCTTGTTTCAAACATAAAAGAAACCTAACTGCAATAAAATAGCTATAAGTCCATCGCTGTTTCACTTATTTGAATCAGTATAGTTTCGGTATTTTAAATTCAAATCCGTTGCAAACTAAATGTTGCATTCGGTTTACGTTTTAAAAGCTTCGTTCTTGAACTGATACTAAATGATCGATACATGTATGATTTTTTTGTTTCAATAATCAACTAAAACAATTCTTTCAATAATATAATAATACATTTTCGAATACACGTTTCAAAATTTATTGCACAATAAATATTTTTAAATACATTATCACATTGAGTTTTTTACATATTGCAAATTTCTTTGATGTGGTCTTTTCACGGAAGCCTCGAAAACTTCATCAGTTACTGTTGGGTAGCAACTTTTAACCGCATCTGTAACATAGAAATAAATATTTCATTTATATACATACATAATCATAGAGTTACACAAAATTAATTACATTTTTTTAATCAAAAACAACACAAACTTAGTATAAATATCACTTTAGCAATCATTAGAAAGTTATAAAAACACTGTGAATACCTTTAGCTGTACATAATCGTATAGAAAACTTGAAGAATTGAACTGTAATTAGAAATCCTAAAGTATCATCAGATTTACGCAATAATCTACCTAAACGCAACCATGTGTGTTAATTTACATTTTTTTTATACAAATTAAAACATGATACATAAAGAACAGAAATGATGATAACATCGATTACATTTATGGATTATAATAAAATGTTTCGACTTACCGTTTATTGTTCCATTTCGTAATTGTGCACACAGCATCACTTATCAAACTACAACCGAACAAGTGAAAAGATATCAATTTGCAGCGCAAGCGTTGACGACAGTAATCAAGTATAGCAACGACTAATGCTGACTCTAATCACAAAGTATTCGTTTTTCCTAGAACGATTCCACTGTTTTGAAAATAATTCAATCTTATTTAATCGATCTTCAAACAATTATAGTTTTTAAAAAAAATTTCGGTTTTAATAAATTAGTTTTTAGACGGTTGCTGATTATGGGAAAAAAATTGCAAGTACTGAAACGGTTTAAAACTGATTGTGAAAAATCGGAACTCTTTCAATTTATTCACTGTCAGTTACATGTAAATGATATAAAAAAGGAACTAACACGAAACAACGTAATGAAACAATTGTTTTAATTTTGTGACTGTAACAGTTTCAATCCGTGTTTACTGGGTCTTATGTTAAATAATTTTAACCAAGAATGAATAGTTCTGATCGCAGGTAAAACAAATCGCATATTTTGCAATGGTTTATATGCAGCTGGAGATTTGTGATATAAAATCAATGCAAACTGTTTTTGTTTAGCCGTCCAAACCGTTCGTGGGCGATGAAAACATTGAGCCTTTACAAAGGTTTGTAATTTATCCGATTGACCACAAAGTAAATTATTCATAATAGTAACTTCTGCTCATAATTTTGTTTTGTTTTACTAACTTCTTGTTTAATAATTTTTTCCCGGAGATTCAATATTGTTTGAGAAATTGTTTTGAGTTATAAAATCTATATAAGAAAACGCAAGGCTAAGACTACCACTATGAGAATTTAAGAAAAATAAAACTGTTGTTTTTTCTGGTGTAAGTTTTTGCGTCTATGTCTTTTTTAACATGTAACGGAGGCGATTATTGAATGTCAGAAAAAGCTTGCTTAAAAGAGAAAAAATTTTCTTTTAACGGAACGTCTAGATATATTCAGCAAATGATTTTGGGAAGTATTCTATGCTTCCTATAAAAGGAATAGCTACTGTAGATACCAACACGTTATATAACGATACATTATTATAGAGAATCGAATTAGATAATCGGATATTCTCAAAAAATTTAAAATTAACGTCAATTAAGGGGTCAACGCTACCTTAAGATTTAAAAAAATCAGTTTTTTTATTTTGACTTTACTTATTTAATTGTTTTTTATTAATTGAAGACCATTATTCCAAAACTACCCAAGTCCAAATAAGTGAAAACTGTGATTTTGTTGCTATATACCAAAGCAATATCTCTAATATATTATCCAAGGCAAATTCATTACCAGATATCAAGAAAATTAGTGCTGTAAAAAAGTTTACGTTAGACCCCATAAAAACAAACCTAATTTTAAAATATGGCTTTAATCATTAATTTTGATTAATTTTGAGTCCCAAAAAAATTTTAAATATCCTCAAATTACTATTTTTGAACTTGAGCAGTTTTGAAATAACGTCTTTTATTTGTTTATAAAACTATAAGATCTATAAGTTGTAATAGTTTTTTTATGTGTATAACAAAATAAAGTTGCAAAAATACACAATAAGTACATATAAAAATAAAAAAAAATATCTTTAGCATACAAAAAGAACGATGGTAGCCATTTGCCGCCTATCAACAACCTCTCTCCTTCTCTAACCTCTTCTACCATAGGCGTCCGTTAAAATAAAATTATACATTCTTTTAACAGAGGGTTGTATTATAAACTAAAATAAATATTGTTTTATATATTTAATTATTATTATATTAATTGCATCAAAAAATAACAATTTTATGGAAAACTATAAATCAGTACGGAAGGTAGAAAAGTTGTCATTGGATTTAATGACAGCGAAAGTCAATGATCTATTGACAAGTGACGCTGTTAAAATCCCAAGTATAAAATGGGTTAGGAACAATGTCAGTATAATTGTGAAAAACAACATCAGAACTAGCGGACAGCTGTTTCGTTCTTTAGGAACTCGTCAGCGCTAGGATACACGGATGTGTTTCCACAACTATACTGACAGACATCTGGAGTTTCATCCCCATCATTCGCATTCAGTTCAAGCAACTCTACATCATAAAAATCAAATTTTTAATTATCATTTTATTGATTTGCACTGAAAATACCTTAATGAGCGCCATATTTCCAGTCTTTATCCTCATTGTCCAAAATCTCAATATCAGATAAGCCTTCTTCAATTAGTTCAAAAAGTTCTTTGTCTGGAAAACCTCAACCTCCGCTCGTTTTAAAGAAATGTAAATATTCTGTAATTGTTTTATAAATAGATAACACAATGAAATTTGATTTGGAGGATATAATTTATCTTTCACAAAATAATTTATTGTAACCAATGCATCACAATGTACACCACCGTGTACACTGTTATGTTAAGAATTAGTAGTTCAATTCGCGAGTATGAAAATTTCTCTTCAAGTATGAAATTTGTCCGGAGAATTCCTTACTCTTTCGCCGAGACTGTCAAATTTTAGACAGCACTTTTACTTCACTTCCTGCAAGACCATCTACGAGTTCTGTACTTTTACGCCCGGGGCAACCTTCACCTTTAGATTGTTTAACGCGACTATGCTAGTACATTTGTAAAGTTGAAACGGGGTAAGTGGTGTACATATTTCTTTATTGGGGGTTTAATTAGACTCTGTAGCGGATATTGGTACCCACCACATGCAGGTGGCCGTGTTGGAAAACTTCCATGACGTCACATTATTGATAACGTTATTATCTTATACACCGTCAAGGGTTATAAACCTACAGGATTATCCCTCTTTTGAAGATTAACTACGACAAACACTGGGGAAATTTATGCTGTTAACTCGAAGGGAAACGCTACGCATTTGCGTTCTTAAATGATTGGATGCTAAGGAAACCTTTTACTTGTGTTAACATTATATTTAGATTGGGTTTAATATTACTTTTTAGGTAAGTCAAGTGCGGAAATTAGCTAATGTCCTACTGGATAAAACCTAACTATGAGTATTACTATTTCAATTTTTTTTCTCCGATTTGTACTTCTGTGGTCATGTCGTTTATGACCTTACGTGCATGTTAAGTTAACAGAATTAATAATATTTCTGTGCTTCACAACCTCATAAGCAGTGCGCGTTGAGTCTCGAAGGCGTAAATTGTTCGTTTGTCTACAATTTTAAGATTAGCAAAAATAAATTCAGACGTTATGTTTATGTAAAAGTTTAGACCGACAGGGTCAGTTTGTTGTACGGTGTGTTGCTCACTAATCCACGCAACTTATAATTCATTCGATCCACGTATAAATATTGGCGAAAACTTACCTTTATTATTACCTATATTATTAGTATAAGCTAAATAAAAAATAATATCTAATTCGTTTTTATAATTTTTAATTGATAAAGAAATAGTAAGAAGTCTGTTGAAAAAATAATGAAATGAAATATGGTGATTTGAGTCAAACGGTATTAAATGGTTAGTAGTTGTAGGTTTTCTATAAATTTTAAATTCAAAAGTGTTATTATTTAAAGAAATTAATAAATCAAGAAAAGGCAACTTATTATTTTTTGAAAATTCAATGATAAATTTTATTCTATTACGAATATTATTTAAAAAATCTAAAAAGTTCATCGTTAGAATCATTAAAAATACAAAAAATGTCATCAACATATCTCTTCCAAAATATTATTTTTTGTAAGAAAATTTGATGTTTAGAAATATATTTACTTTCTAAATTGTTTAAGAAATTTTCAACTTGTGTTAACATTATATTTAGATTGGGTTTAATATTACTTTTTAGGTAAGTCAAGTGCGGAAATTAGCTAATGTCCTACTGGATAAAACCTAACTATGAGTATTACTATTTCAATTTTTTTTCTCCGATTTGTACTTCTGTGGTCATGTCGTTTATGACCTTACGTGCATGTTAAGTTAACAGAATTAATAATATTTCTGTGCTTCACAACCTCATAAGCAGTGCGCGTTGAGTCTCGAAGGCGTAAATTGTTCGTTTGTCTACAATTTTAAGATTAGCAAAAATAAATTCAGACGTTATGTTTATGTAAAAGTTTAGACCGACAGGGTCAGTTTGTTGTACGGTGTGTTGCTCACTAATCCACGCAACTTATAATTCATTCGATCCACGTATAAATATTGGCGAAAACTTACCTTTATATACTTTCTTCATCTTTTGTGATAAAATAAATATATATATTCTGCGTTATTACTTCTGTAATATTATTTATACTTTTTTAGCTACGGGTAGAGTTAGACGGTATCTCCCTAACTTAATCTTTCATTGTCTTGGCACCTTTTTTTCGATTTACGTTATAATTTCTTATAACAATGCCTGCGATCCCTCTCCGAAGAAGCTGTGCTGTTGCTGTGTTTTGTTACAAGAAGAGTAGCGTAACAATTTATTCTTGGAGGTCTTACTCAAGGAACCTGATTGTCTCGTAACAAATTTTGGCGCCCAACGTGGGGCTCGATTTTTGTGGGTGTGATTATAATTTCTTCTAGTTTTATTGATTCTTTTATCCTTTTTTAGTCTTTCGTGGGTTCGATTTACTTACAGCTTTACTGCGCTTCTCTAGTTATTCCTGCAAGACTTGATGTCAGAGTTACTTTACTAGCTTTTACTTTTTTGTTTGTAGTGCGGCTGTTTGAATTTATATTACTAATTTACTTACTTTTTTTTTAGTTGGATTTCTGGTCAGATACGTGTTGTTAGACTTCTGCTTTGAAGTTTGGATTAACTCGACTACGTCGGTTAACCTTTTTGCTTATTAGATTAGCTATTAGTGGTATTACTTGTACTGTTATTTTTGATTGGGTTTTAGTCGTACAGTTTTGCTTCACTATTAACTTAGTTCTCTTTAAAATTTTGTTGTATCTTTGGAAAGCGTGATCGCAGCTGTGCTGCTATTTGGTTTTTCTGTTTTCTTTTTACGTTGGTTAGGAAATCTCATCACTAAGATGGCTACTTGGCGGTTAGAAGTGAAACGACTTTTGAAGCAGGAGCTTTTGATCCTACAGTAGTCGTATCTACATTAAGGGGTGCGGTGCGTAGTGCTTTACAGTTGGAAAAGGAAGCATCTTTTTGTATGGATACTGTTACTTCAGTTTTTGCGGATGATAAGGTAGCTGTCGAGCAAGCTATTGGGGAACTACTAACGTTATTGAGCGAATTTGATGGAAATTTTTCTTCTTCTTCGTCTACTTTCAAACGAGCTAGTACCTTGTGGGTACACATTCACCGTGGTTGTTTGAATATGTCACCTGATGGGGAAGATGAAGCAAAAAGTCATCGTCAATTTGGACTTGCGCTACAAACTCTACGTAATGAGTTCACAGCTAAAGGGAAGAAGGCTACCAGAACTACGTTGGTTTCTTTTGCCATCCTACCTTCGTCTAGTCCAAAACAGGTTTCGGTAGTCACTACTTCTGGATGGGGAACCACCTCTTCTTACTTCTTCGGATTCTGCAACTCAAATGGATGTATCGGTTCAGACTACTGCTGCTCTTCCAAAGGCTACTGCTACTAATGTGTCACTAGCTTAGTAGAATTTGACTTTTTCGGGTGAAGGTTCGTTTTCGCTCACCGAATTCTTGATGCGAGTTGATGAGTTGTGTCTATGGCGTGGCGTTTCTCCACAAAATTTATTTAATTCTGCCTCTGAAATCCTGAAAGGCTTTGTGTTTGTTTAGGGTAAATCGGGATTCTTTACGTTCTTGGCAAGATGTAGTTACTTTGTTCTTACCACCTGATTACGACGATCGGCTATGGGATGAGATTCGAAGTCGAACAATGTAGTCAGAGTATAAATGCAGTGGTAGTTTTAATATATATTTAGTATATTAAACATTCAGATAACTACATAATGATACACACTTTAAATGGCTTTACACGCTTAACGGCTCTACCCGCTTACTTGAGTTACCCCTTTTTTTGCGATGTTGCCACTTCTTAGAATTGTACATTTACACACCCTCCCAATTCTACGCTTTTAAGTTTGTCACAATCGTGTCCAGTTATTAAATTTAACTTATCTCGCAAATACTTGAATTTACACAAAGGTAAGGCCTTAGTTATTATATCTGCTAATTGTTCATTAGTTGGTACATATTTAAGACTAATTGTATTATTAGCAACACATTCTCTTACAAAATGATAACGTACATTAATATGTTTGGATCTTTTCGTTTCTACAGTTTTCGCAATTTTTATACACGATTGATTATCTTCAAATACATTTATCGGATAAACATTCTGTCGCGGTTGAATTTCCTCTAACAATTGGCCTATGAATAAGCATTCGGTAGTGCAAAGAGAGAGAGCAATATATTCGGCTTCAGTACTTGAAAGAGCTACAACAGTTTGTTTCTTACTTCTCCAATGAATAACATTATCATTTAATTTTAATACTAGTCGACTAATACTTTTTCTATCATTTATATTTGACGCAAAATCTGAATCAACATATGCTTCTAAATTTGCATTACCGATACATTTTGAAAAACATAGTTTGAAATTACATGTTCCTTTTAAATATCGTAACACATTTTTGAGATTCTTCCAGTGAATTTCACTGTAACAATTCTGAAATTGACTGAAATAAGTTACACTGTAGCACAAGTCTGGTCGTGTTTCCAACATGATATACATCAACGATCCAATTAGTTCTTTATAAGGAATTTCAGGTTCATTATTTTTACTTATTTCTAAATTTAACTTAGGTTGCATTGGAATATTTTGAACTTTGCAATCATACATGTTAAATTGTTTCAACACCTTTACAATTAAGTTAGTTTGATTGACAGTTATAAAATCTGACGTCTGTACTATTTCCATGCCTAAAAATATTAAAGATTTTTCATTTGACAAATCTGTTATATCAAACGATTCCATTAACTGTTTCTTTACAAGTAAAACATCTTCTACACTATTCGATAATAAAACGATATCATCTACCCAAATTAACATATAATTATTTGTTTTCAAATATAAACAAGGATCAATTTTACTTCTACAAAAACCAATTTCTAATAATTTTTTATTTAAGCAATCGTTCCAACATTTAGGAGAATTTTTCAGACCGTATAATGATTTATTCAGCTTACATACATGATCTTTCGGATAGCCATTTAGTCCTTTTGGTTGTTTCATATAAACAGGATTTTTCAAAATACCATTTAGAAAAGCAGCCTTTACGTCTAGTTGGTACAATTTGAGGTTTTGTTCTACTGCAACTGCCAGTAGCAGTCGGAGAGTCGTCATTCTTGCCACAGGCGCATAAACTTCCTCTTCTTCTAACAAGTTTTGCATAAATCCTCTTGCTACCAATCTTGCCTTTTTAATTACTTGACCGGACATTTCTTTCTGTTTGAAAATCCACTTAGAATCGATGATCTCCTGATTTAATGGTTTTGGAATTATGTCCCATGTTCGATTTTTCTCAAGAGCTAAGAGATCTTCCTATATTGCTTCTTTCCATTTTTGATCTTGTATAGCTTCTTCAAAAGATGATGGATACTCAGAATTTAGTAGACCTGTAGTTAATGCTGTAACAAAGTTAAGATCATAATCGTTAAATTTCAATGGCGCAATTTTCATTCGTGTACTCCTTCTCAGTTCTTCTTCATAGTTTGTGTTTTGTTCAGCTTTGTTCATATCTTCTAAAGTATTGTCATCTGTCGTTTCTGTTGGGATTTCTTCCAAGATATTAGTATTTATTCTTCTCATTTCATCAAATATTACACTTTTTGAGTTTACACATTTTCTTGTTTCAGGATTCCACAATCTATACCCATTTGCAGTATATCCTATCATTCTCAAAACATGTGAACGAGCATCTAGTTTTCCATTTCTGTCTTCTTTTGGAATATGAGCATACGCTATGCTTCCGAAAACTCTCACATTTTCTAAACTTACTTTTCTTTGATACCATAATTCAGCTGGGATTCTGTTATTAACTGCTTTCGTAGGTAGTCGATTAATAATGTATACTGCACATCGAACTTCTTCACCCCACATTTCCTTGTCAAGTTTTGAATCTACAATCATACATCTTGCCATATTCATTATAGTCCTGTTTAATCTTTCTGAAACTCTATTATGTTTAGGATTTCTGGGAATATTGTATTGCAACTGTATACCCTTTTCCTTACAAAATTGTTGGAATACTTTTGAACTGTATTCTCCACCATTATCAACTCTTAATTTAGAAATTTTTGTGTTAAACATTGCTGTTACAATTGCTTCAAACTCTTGAAATTTCCCTAGTACTTCGTCCTTGCTTTTAATTAGATATATGTACATATGAAAATCTTGTGTAATGATCCGTGAAAGTAACATAATATTTTGTTTCAAGCTTTTGTGGTTTTACGAACCTGCACGGCCAACTCACAATATTCGGAGAGAGGGGAGGTCCACACTAAATACGGAAAAGATGTTGCAGGGCGCCAGAGCTTATCCCAAAGTAATTCTCTATCTTGCTCAGGACAGAATGGTATAAACTTGTAACACTATGTTAGGTTCGTAATCCCTTCTACTCGGCTGTTCGAGTAGCCAGCGTCTGTTATTAGATAGCGACGATCCAAAGAGACAGGTATGTTGTCATAAAAGAATAACTAACCACAATAACAACTTTAATATAGAATCGCTGATGATTATCACAGAATATAAGACTTCTCATTACAGAAATGCCAGTAGTATAGGCAACACACCGTACATAAGTAAACTACAGTAAAATAGATAGCGAAGAATAGTTCGTAGTAAATATCGTTTACATAATTAGTAATATGGCATTACTGACAGTAAAACAATGATAATAAGTATGGCATTAACATTAAATTATCACAATAATTAAGGGTAAGACACAGCATACGTAGTATAAGCAAATTTACTAACTAAATGGTACTACAATTACGGTAATCAGTACGGAACTACTATTAGTGAAAGTTTCGTGAGTAACCTCGTTGACGACGAAAGAAAAGATATAAAAGCACTTACCACAAATACAGGAATTCTCCCTGGTGTGAAGAAAGTACTTTCCTCGACACGTACCCCTGTAAGTAATTTGAATCGCAAATCGTGTCAACCTAATATCTCACGAAATCTAAATCTACAAAATCATTACTTAAATTTTAAAGTACACACATAACACAACCCGAAAATCGGATGCTGTTATACCCCTTTTCTGTGATTTATGCAGGTATCTGCCGCCTGAGTAGAATCTCGACAGTTTTTAGTTAACTTCGGTACATTCGGTTTTTGCCATATGTCGTATGCCTCAGAGAATATTTATTTGACGAAATTGTTATTCGAAATGGATCCCTCATTAACAGTTAACAATTAGGAACGAAGTACTCGCACGTAGCGGAACGGCCGGTGACGACGCAAACGAATTATAAGTGTTATACACTTATAGATTGGTCCCCATGACGGTGGATAAGTTTAGAAAACGTTCAATCGCCCATTCACCGGCCATTTTATGTAGTTTTCAGATTGAAGAACTCGTCGTAAATGACAGTCACGCGTAAACGATCGTTAGGGGGCGTCCAAACCGTAAATTAATTCCACGTCGGAATACATAGGCGTGCGCACAGAAAATTTCGTCCGTAACAACATAGGCGTGCGTAAAGAAAATTCGACCGTAACAATTTCAGTTCGTCATATGTACATGGTGTAATTGGTCCTGCTACATCACTACTAACTACTTTTAGAAATCTTTTCGGTTTCTTTTCTGCATCAACCAATTTAAATGGATTACTAGTTTGTTTGGCTTTTATGCATATTTCGCAAATACTTTTATTAGGATAAAGACTGGAATGTCCCATTCTTTTATGCATAAGTTCATTATTAACAGTAACATTTGCATATTGCATATTTCTTAATTCTACTGTAACAAAATATAAATTTCCACGTTTTTTACCTTTTAAGAAAATTTTTCCATCTTTCTTGAATTCTACACAGCCATTTACGAAGTTTACTTCACATCCTTCAGTTTCGACTTTTTGTACTGATAACAAGTTATATTTTAGATCGTCGCACACCAACACATTTTTAATTTTTAAAGGTTTACTGTTATATTCTACATAAAGAGTACCACATTTTGTTGCTTCTAGTTTTTGGTCCTTTTTGGCAACATTTATTTGTACATCAACAGTTTCAACTTCATTTAGAAATGTCTACTCCTTTATGTACTAAATGATTCGTTGCACCACTGTCTACAACAAAAGTAATTTGCTTACGTTTAACTACCTCCTCATTATTATAACCTTCAAGAAAATTATTATGGTGTGTTATAAACACAATTTCTTCATCAGGTTCTACTGGCTGTTCGGTACTGAAACAACTTCTATTTGTACGACTTTCTTTCGTTCCTTTTCTTTGTAATTTAGGACATTGGTATTTTTTGTGACTTTTGATTCCACACAAATGGCATTTAAACGGAAACTCGGTTCTATTCTGTAAATTACTTTTATAGTAATTAGAGTTATTACCTTTGTTTTTATAATTCGAATAAAAAACTACATTTTCATCTACCGTACTCGATCCTGCACTTTTATTTTTCGTTTGGAAAATTTCTTCTTGAAGTAATTTGTTTTTAACAAACTCAACTGTTATTTCCATTGGATTAATTGAAAACATGACGTCTATTGATGATGTTACATGTCTGTACGAATTCGGCATTGAACTTAACAATTGCGATATGACTTCTTCATTTTCCATTTTTCCACCTGCACCATTTATTTCCTAAATTTTATTGAAAAATTCTTCTAAATAATTTGACAATTTTCCTTTTTGAAACTTCATGTTACTCAATTCTCTTTTTAATTCTATTCTTGCTGCCAAACCTCTTTTTTTGTATGTAGATTCCAAAGCATTAAACATTTCCTTTGCTGTCGTTTTGTCTTTTATCGTTCCAACAACGCTGTCGGTCATCCATTGAACCATAATATCACGTGCTTTAACGTCTTTCTTGTTAAAAGTTTGATTCGTCATATTTTCGGGTTTTTCACTTAATACTTCAATACATTCTTCTTTTTCTAATTTTAATTTAATTCTAAATTCCCATTCAGCGAAACCAGTACCATCAAATTGTTTTACATTCGTTAACACAGTCGCCATTTTAGTTTGTTTCCCAAGGAACCTCCTTTTACAAACTTTTCTTTTGACACTTATTTTATTTAACAAACTTTTAAAACTTCCCTTCTGGGCCCATAACCTGTTATCAGAGTATAAATGCAGTGGTAGTTTTAATATATATTTAGTATATTAAACATTCAGATAACTACATAATGATACACACTTTAAATGGCTTTACACGCTTAACGGCTACACCACGCTACCCGCTTACTTGAGTTACCCCTTTTTTTTGCGATGTTGCCACTTCCTAGAATTGTACATTTACAAACAATGGGGTCTTAAGAATCGATCGGCATGTATGTGACGATAATGCGAAGTCTCTTTCAGCGATTATCGTTGCCCGCTTTTGAAAAAAGCTTAATACGATACGATACGATACGACGTAATTTAACTCCATACTACCAATCTGCTTTAGGATTAGCGCAGATCTCTACATTGGCTCAGTTGATTGATTATGGCAAGCAGTTAGAATTAACTAAACTTTCAGTAGACAACTATAAACCACATCCTTTGCGGCGTACCAATCGATGGTTGGAACCTGCATTGGCTTATGTTAGCGACACCTCAGTTTCTTCTCTTCTCTTCTAAGCATCGTTCGGTACGGTTCGAAGAAAATGCTACTACGTCTACTCCTTTTAATTCTTCTCGACGAGGTTTTCTTGGTTCTTCTCGCGTTACTTGTTGGAATTGTTGTCAGATGGGAGATATCTCTCCGAATTGTGACAAACCTCCTACTCTTCATTGTTTCGGGTGTGGACAGTAAGGAGTTAGTCGTCGCAATTGTACTAAGTGTAATACTGTCTCGGGAAACTAGGGCACGCGTCTACGGACCGAGTCGTGGATTCTACGCTATCTTTAACATTCGGTTCTATCTTAGACTTGACTGATAAGCAACGTATTCTTTTAGATTTTATATTTGCCAGTGTTCGTGATGATGAGCGTCCTTATCTTTCGGTTAGTGTTTTAAGTTTTTGCGTTCTTCAGTCTTCTTGATACTGGTGCTTCTCAAACTATTCTGGGCGGTCCAGGGTGGCAAATTTTGCAGTCCTTAGATATTCGGCTTTCTCCTTCTTTAGTGTCTTCTTGTAATTTAGCTAATGATAATAAGTGTGCGGGTAAGGATCCGTTCTTCTGCCGTTTTCTCTGGAAGGTAGAGTAAAAGCAATTAACACTTTAGTTATTCCTGAAGTTTCACAACAACTAATTTTAGGCATCGACTTCTGGAATGCAATGAACTTCATACCTGACTTTCGACAGGGACTTTGGACTTTCAACGATACTTCTCCTTCGATCCATGTTGTTTCTTCGGATTCGCTTAGTTCCATATTTGAACTTCTTCCTAAGCAACAAAAATGTTGTCGCGCACGCATTCGATAAACAACTTTTAGGCTTGGTCACACCTCTCTCGTTCACCACCAAAAACATGCAAATTGTTCAATAATTGTTTATCTACACAATGCACCTTACAAAACACTTATTCTCACGTGGAAAACAAATGAATCTAACATAAACAACCAAGGGTGTTCAAGCTACTAACGATACTATTGACAGGTGCGCGAATTTCTAAAGGTTTCTTTACATATTGGTAGTACCGTAGGAAAATAGAATTTATTTGTTCGGTTGTCATTTAAACTACTGTTACATCATTTATTGTACATATACCTCGTGTCCCACGCTAAGGGTATCGCATGGGATTAAACATGGGAAAATTGAAATTAATTTTTTCCTGCTTCCCAAATTAAAAAATCGCAAAAATGCAGATTTAAAGTGGCACTTAAAACGTTTCTAAAAACAATTTTTTGATTATAATTTGATAATTAATAAATTAATTACAGGCATTTGAAATTCGAAATTTTAGAGGTTTTTCGCGTTGCGATTCAGATCGGCTATATTCGGTTTTTAAAGTAATATGGATGCTAAAATTAAATTGTAGCCCGTCAAATTAACATTATGCAACTTTATTTTTGACGAAATGGCTATTTGAAGAACAAAGACTAGAAAAATTACATTTCAAAATTTTCTGTAGGCGAAAAAAACCAAATTGCGCCCGCATTTGCGTGCTAATAAACCAGCTTATGATTCCAAAATGAAATAAACTTGAATTATGTTCAAGTAAATAGGTATTAAAAATCAAGTTAGCATTGATTTGTTATAAAACATTTGAAGTGTTGACAGTTTTGATAGAATTGTTTTACAAGCTTTGAAAATGAATGTAGAAGAAAAAAATCTTGTGGTAAAACAATATTTTCGAGGTGTTTCAAAAGTCCAAATTTGAGAAAACTTTGCTGGTTTTTTCGCAGATAGACCAATACCTTCTTTAAAGAGTATCAAAAAAACGATACAATTATTTGAAACCAGTGGCTCCGTAAATTCACCATGTAAATGTCAGCGTCCACCACCCTTACACGATCATGAAGAGAACCCTCAGAAGTTGGTAGTTCTTGCATCTGTAGACCAAGATCCTGATCTTAGTTTGCGAGAAATTGAAATTAATGTAGGTGTTCCTGGGTTGTCAGCATTCAGGTACCTCAAACATGAGGGCTTTAAAAATTACCGTTGGCAATGCCATCAAAAATTGTTACCACACGATTATCATGCTCGTATGAGATTTTGTGAAATAATCACCGAAATGAACAATACCAATCGCGATTTTGTAAAAAACATTTGTTTTTCGGATGAATGTTCATTTGGACTTGATGAAAGACAAAATCGACAAAATAATCGTACATAGTCTCTCGAAAATCCACACAAATTAGTAAATGGACCAAGTCAATGGCGACAAACTGTCAATGTTTGGATGGGCTTGCTGGGAAGTCATGTTATTGCTCCTTTTTTCATTGTAGGTACACTTACTTCCATAAAATATCATTACCTTCTACTAGAAGAAGTGTTTCTACAACTAAATGATGTTGCGGGTGAAAATCACCAAGTTTGTTTTGTGCAGGATGTTGCTCCAGCCCATACTACTAAACTAAACACTGGACTTCTGAATGAAACATTTCCAAATCAATGGATAGACAAGAATGGTCCCATTACATGGCCTGCTAGGTCACCTGATTTAAACCCGTGCGATTTTTTTTGTGGAGTTACATAAAAGAAAAATTATTCAAAGGAGGAAAACGGTATGAAAATAGGGACGCACTAAACGATGAAATTCAAGTGATATGCCGAGCTATTACTATTCGTAAATTTGCCGAAACAAGAAAAAGATTTATTGAACGGCTAACTTATTGTACAGTTCAAGCAGGAGGCATTTTTGAACACCTCATACCCAAATAGGTGATTCGCCGTGGTCTTTCCGCCAAGCAGCGGATCGACAATGTTAAAAAGGCCTTTTACAGTGCCACAAATTCTCAACTGAAATGAGTTTTTCTGCACGACAATTATTCGAGCAATCTTCCTGCGTTCGACCTATTAGTACCACGATGAGTGTTCGTAGATACACATGTAAATGTAAATTTATGTTTGATTAATTTTTTTTTCTAGTCTGCTACAGAAAATTTTCAAATGTAATTTTTCTAGTCTTTGTTCTTCAAATTTCTATTTCCTCAAAATTGAAGTTGCATAATGTTGATTTGACGAGCTACAATTTAATTTTAGCATCCATATTACTTTAAAAACCGAAGATAGCCAATCTGAATTGCATGCGCGAAAAACCTTCAAAATTTCGAATTGCAAATGTCTGTATTTAATTTATTATTTATCAAATTATTATCAAAAAATTGTTTTTAGATACGTTTTAAGTGACACTTTAAATATGCGTCAAAATTTTTGCGATTTTTTAATTTGGGAAGCAGGAAAAAAATAATTTAAATTTTCCCATGTTAAATCCCATGGGGTACCCCTAGCGTGGGACACAAGGTATAAACAAATTACAAATAATATTATTGATCACATTTTAATATTGAAATAATAGATCCTTTAGAGAAGTTTTATACTGCAAATTTCTGCAAAAGAATAGCTCTTAAAAAAGCTACTTAACAAGCTTTTTTAAGAGTATAATTTTTTGTACCAATTTTCAGAGATCCAAGTAGCGAAACCTAAACGGCCGGTAGAAATTTAGTGTTTGTTTTAATCGTATATGGTTGCGTGTCTACACAATCTTCTATAATAAATGGTTACAGACAAATGCTTATTTGTATTGTTAACGTTATTGACATTAGTTGACAAACTACAAGTTTTTCGGGAGATTAACTTTGAAATTGTAATAAAATTTCCACATACATTACCAAACATAAAATAAAGAACTGTAAAATTATAAGCACTAATTATTCAAAAGACTAGTGCACTAAAAAGTAAAAGATGAGTAGTTAAAAAGATAGTTAAAGCATTCAATTTTATTGTTTTAAACAACTTGCATGCAACTTTATATTTTAGTGTTAAAAATGAAACTAAAAGAATTGTCACGTCAGCTATCAAGCTTTACATTTTATTTCAAAATTTAAAATTTGCATAGTGAATTTTTATGTTTTTGCTAGTAAACTTTTATTGCTCGTATTGTATTTAAGAATTTACAGCGCAAGCGAAATGTATTGAAAATGACTTAAAATTGAAGAAACACTTAAAATTATAATTACTTTCTATAAATGGGCAATTAAATTCAAACAAGTTAAATTACAGCAATTTATTGGATACCGATAAAAGACTCACAAGTGTTATAAGAATTGATTGTAAGTTAGCAATAAAATCGTAAACCGTGTCCAGTTGTGTATAAAATAAAAACATCAAATGTTGTACAATAGATAAAGAAGAATTGGTCGTAAACACATATAATGGGAAATCAACTGAAGCCGCTTAAGAAGTGGGTATTGTAAAATACTAAATCGCTTCCTCACGCCTTTAGTTTACGACGTGGCTCGGTAAGATGTAAAATACGTATCAGCCGGTTCATGTAAACTACATTATTACAGCTTATAGGTCGCTATCGATTACGGAATGTGGTAATCGGTTATTAGAGACCGATATACACAGGCGCATATCTTATTTAAATAAACAATTACACTAATAAGTATTAGTATACACACAAATTCCCTGCATTAATCGTACAAGTTAGTGACTAAGAAACAAAATGTTAATGCAACGACGTTACATAAAAAACAATATCTACACAATTCGGTTACAACAAATTTTACATTGTAAGCGGTACTATAATTAGAAAACTTATGGTAAGATGATTCTATTTTGATTCCATCATTTTCTGTTGAGAAATTTGCAAAGCACTTGCGTGAGTGTAATTTTAGAGTACTTAACGTGCATCGTGTTATGCTAATGATCAAATTAAATGGTTTACAAAATAGGAACAGAAGAAATTGTTTCCATATTGATTGTTGTAGCATACGTTTAAACATATCCGTTAGTTATTTAACTTGTTTTAATTATCTTTTAGATGCGTAGTTAAAATGTATCTATTCCTAATGTCTTTCTAATGTTATTTAACAATACGTTTAGCAATTTATTTACCTTTAATGCAAAAAATATAATAAATAATATTAAATTTTGATAAAATAAAAATTGTTGTTAAAAATAAATAGAATCCGTTGTACTCATATCAATTATACTGAATAAAATTTTAGTTCAGTTCAGTAAATAAGTGAACTACTTGAGGCTATATTAATTGTAATATAAAAATAAGTGGCTACACACTACTATTACAATAATGGCGTTTTAGGCGCTGTTATTTTTATTGTTTACATAAGTACATTTGTATATGTTAAAAAAGTTTCTTCACATTCATCGAACTTAAAAACTTTTAGTCACATTTATATGATTAATATCCATAACACGTCCCCTCAATGAAATAATTTTGAATCTTCTAAAATTATTACATTGAACAATCATAAATCTAGTCCACATTGTGAAGTAGAACATCTCTGAACTTAACAAACTTTTCTTTACAAGGTGTCTTAGTTAACCTTCGGATTAAAAAAGCAATTTTTGAGGCGCCGATTACTAAGTGGGGTCGGATTTGACCCCAAGTTTTTTTTCTTATTTTGTAAAGAAATAAACCGATTAATTTGTAATGGTAACCTTTATTAATATTTTAAATTAACATTAGATTTCATATAAACTAATAAAAATATAAAAATAAAATGTAAACATAAATTAGTGAGGGCAACAACCATTACATATTATTGCAGTTTTTTTCTGGCAATGTTGTTTACATACAAAGAGTTTGCACTTTTCACATGTTTCCGAAGAATTTTTGTCATTTGCTCTTGGACATATCTTACAACGACCTAAAATATGACCCCAACGACATTTTTTTTACCTCGCAAAACAAATAACATTTGAAAAATTTGTTATATATTATTAAACATTGTTGAAAGAAACTCAGCTAAAAAAATATTGGGACAGTTGCAAAAAAATTCTAGAAAAGACAACAAAAACAACACGTCTGGGGTCAAAAAAAGATCCCAATGGTAATCGGAAGGTTAACAAATCGGAAACATTTTTATCGGTACTAACATATTCAATGTAGATTTTTCTACACTCAAATCTTTAATAAAATGATACAGTATATCAATATGCTTTCCACGCTTTTAGTTTTTAAATTTATCATGGAAATTAGACTTAGATTATTCATTTTTAGAACTGCACATTTAACACTATTATTCAATTCTGACAATAAACTTTTTAAATTCATGAGCTTTTGAGCAGGAGCACTGGCAGATATATGTCCCAGGACAAATATAACAAATATATAACAAATGTATAATGGGTAAAAAAAATGAATTTCGTAATTGCATTTGGAGATTGAGTCCTGTTTGTTATAAAACTAAAGTATACAAAAAATTTGTTAATTTGGTATTTTACAGGGTGCTTTATAAGCAATATTGTTAAAATTATCTAGACTGAAATACACTTATTTCTAAAGATATAAAAAAAATTACTAAATGAAGTAGTTTAGAATTGAATTTTATACATCGGTACCAAATTTGAAGACTGTAAAATTTTTTTTTAAATAAATTAGTGAACTTTTTAAGAAAAACAGACGCAGGATCGAAAGATATGCGGATATGAGTGGACATCGAATAAAAATTTAGTTTATAAAAATTAGAAAATTCAATTCCAAAGTACTTCATTTAGTGATTTTTTTTATATCTTTAAAAATTAAGGTATTTTACTTTTGGCTATTTTAATGATATTACTTATTGCCCTGTCGAATATTAAATAAACTCATTTTTTGTATACTTTAGTTTTACAACAAATTGGACTTAATCACCAAATGCCAATCTAACATTCCAAATCTTTTTACCCATTATACTTCTTGTTACATCTATCCTGAACACACTGTATATTATATTCTTATTGCTAATAAAGTTAAAAGTTTAATTTTTAATCTTTTTCTTCTAGTGTACTAGCATTGGAAATAGTAAAATAAATTAAGGTAATTTTTTGGAGTTAATGCACTAAATTATATATGAATTAAACAGCAAAATTAATAGTTGCCATTTTTCTGATTAATTCTAATTCAACGTTTATATTTACAAACATTGTTTTTAAAATTGCAGTTTTATTACTCATCTATTACAATTTTCATGACCATATGTACAGCACTAGTACATTACATTTCTTGTATATTGGAAGTTAGTTCAAATTCCTTTAATTAAACACGGAGAATCGACTTAATTATGTTTAGAACTTTCCGGATATCTTTGACATTGGTAATATTAGCATGTCGCGCAATTGATCTCACGTGTAGTGAACAACGTTGTGCTTGAAACTATTCACAAATGTATTGAATAATTGAATAGTAATTAGAAACAAACGGCAATTAAAAGTATTATTTAACCTTAAATTTATTTTGTAGATTAAGTTAAACTTTTTTCAAAGTAAAATGATTCAATCAGTGAGGTTAATAAAATAGTATTACAACTATTCGAAAGCATTAAAACAGTTTTCAAAACGTTTTTATTATTTTGAAAGCTGATTAACTACAAAAATTTTTTATTATTTTTGTTGATATTGGTTTTTGCTTGGATTTTAATTATATACATAAATAATGTATTTGTTTGTTTACGCGTTATTTTTTGTTAAACTTTGAGTGATATCAGAACAAACAAGTCAAGGAAATACAATGACACAATTATAAGATATTGAACTTTTTTATTAGTACTTATAATGACAAGATCTGCAAAAAATAATAAATAAATAAAGCCAACTTTAATTAGCTTTATCATCTGTAAAAATTAAAACACAAAAATAATATATGATAACTTTATTTTTGAGGCTATCGCGGTCATGATTTTTTAACAAATAATTATTTTCGGGTTTTGAACCGCGTTTCATATTTACACTTTTCACAAAATTTATAAAACTTAAAAAACTTACAAACTCAGTTTCAGTTTTTTCTAAAGAAGACAGCGATATGACTGCCGAATGGTCAAACGAAATTAATATTCAGTATATAAAATGAAATCGGATTGTGTAATTTCAGGTTTTTACACTATCTGGATATTTTATTGTCCATTTTATGAATTGGATATTGTATTTCCCCATTTAATGAAATATTCCAAAATTACACAATAGTGACGTGCGAAAACTATCCACTTCATGAAGTGCTGCAGCGGCAGTTCCCTCGTTAACGGTATTCAGTTGATGTGCAAGATTATCAGTCAATACCAGATGGTGATTAGAAATTGATACTTAATTACTAAGATTATAGTAAAAAAAATTTTTGTCTTTGACCATTGAAGACTAAAAGGGTTGCTGAAGTAGCATACAAGCTTCTCAATTTTTTTTTGATTTTTGGACGAGAATCTGTGAACCACATTATTAAAGAACTAAAAAAAAAGGTGACCAGAATGCATAATTGTAAACGGTAGACCAGGACATCCACAGAGCCAGGGTAGTATCGACCGAAGCAATCAGGACATCGAAAACATGTTCCGGGCATAGATGACAAACAACCAATGCCAGAACTGGTCTGTAGGACTTAATATACAATGGCAAAAAATTATTTCTTTTGATAAAATAATAGGAAGTTGTCCATATAAAGCTTTGTTTCACGGTAATCCTAAAGTTGGTAAGTTATCCTTTCATATTCCTCAATGAATGCTTAGTACTATTATAAATACAGAGGATATGAAAATGATAGAAGAGAGTGCACAATATATAAATCTAATGCAGAAGATATACAAAATATGTCATCAAACGAAAAAAAAAGAGATGAAAATTGCAACAACTAAATAAGTACTGGCTTTACCAGATGAAAAATAGAAAATTTGTGTAACTTACAATCGAAAGAGTTACACAAGCTTGATGAGTACATGAATGCTATTATTTCACAATCGAATGAAGAACAAATGTTCACAACGAGAAAACAAGAAACAACTAAAGAATTGCTCGCCCAAACAAAATATTTGGTTGCAAGTCAATCTAACATTCCGGTACGTAGAACCGCAGCACGCATTGGCCAAGAAAGAGTTGCAGTAAAAATGCTAAGTGCTTCCCGAAAAAAATTAATTCTGTTAAGATAAATGGTGTATTTGTTTAATACAATTTAAATGCATGCTTTCGAACTTTAGCAACGTTCTTCCACAGGCAATATAAATTAAATTAACTTGACAATTGTAAAACTAAGGTTACTAAAAACAGTAACTTATAAGGGAACTGGATAATTGGCGCAAGTTTACTTAGCTACAGCATTTGCTCAAAGGTCTAAAATAAAACCACCATAAAAACTCTAAACGCAACTTAAGTGTAATTGGTGGACAAATTAGGATTAGGCAATAACGGGTAACCAGGTGTCAGATAGTTCGTACCCACTGACTCTATTGAAATTGTTAGGATCTTTAATAACTTCAATAGCTTCTCTAATCTTTCTTGATTTCCAGTTCCTTCTTTTATAAATTGTTTTAGTTTTCTCAAAGTTTATATCATGAACAGTGTCAAGTGCAAGTTCGGCAATAGCAGACTTAGTAGGCTGGAGTAAACAAAGATGTCTTTTATGATTTTTTAATCTCGTATCTATAGTTCTACGAGTTTTGCCAATATATATCTTGATACAGGTGCATGAGACTACGTACACTCTACAGGTATTGTAAGGTATTTTGTCTTTTATAGGAATCAACAAATTTTTTGAAGTGAAACTTCTTTATCGGCGTTGGAAAAAAATTTACCGTCACATTTTTCCGTTACGCGTCACATTTTTTTTCGGTTACGCGTCACATTTTTTCTGAAACGCAATAGCGACGTGATAAATAATATATCAATACTAAAGTGATCAACAAAATCAAAGGCTTTATTTTAATTCTGATTCCAGTGGATTTTTAACAAAAGTAAGTAATTATATCTATTTTTCTAATACTTGGGTGGAATTAATTGACATAGAGTATAAATTCTGAAATATGTTATTAATTTAAATTTAAAATATTTAAGGTTAACCTCAGTTTCTGATTGAACGATGACATTTTAAATTTAATATATTTAAGGTTAACCTCAGTTTCTGATTGAACGATGACATTTTAAATTTAATATATTTAAGGTTAACCGCAGTTTCTGTTTGAACGATGACAATGATAGTAATAATTCTATTTCAATTAATGAAATGCTGTAATAATTTTAGTAGCAAAAAGTTAAAGTGAAATAATTGTATTATTTGTATTCATGTCTATTATAATAAAATCCTTTTTTTTTTAATTTATCTAATTTTAAATTTAAAATATTTAAGGTTAACCTCAGTTTCTTATTGTAACTATCGGTCAATGTATATGATTTCATTAAAATAGTATTTATTAATTAATAAGACTGCTAATTTAATGAACATCAATTAATTGATATACATGCAACTTTTCAGAAATTGGTTAAATAAAGTTAAATTAGATAAATTTTAAACAAAAGGATTTTATTATCATAGACATGAATACAAATAATACAATTATTTCACTTTAACTTTTTGCTACTAAGATTATTACAGCATTTCATTAATTGTAATAGAATTATTACTATCATTGTCATCGTTATTATATATTTTTGTAATTAATGGCTTATGGTAACTGAAATATGAAATTGAATCTACAAAAATTAGTTAATTGATTTACAAAAATTTGTATTCATGTCTATGATAATAAAATCCTTTTGTTTAAAATTTATCTAATTTAACTTTATTTAACCAATTTCTGAAAATTTGCATGTAGATCATTTTGCGAAAAATAAGGACATAAAGAAGTTTCACTTCTTACATGTGTACACTAGTACACGCCCTAATTTTTTATTTTAGTTGTAGTGTTATAAGCTACTTTTATCTTATGTTTACTTAGTATTTTTCAAATTTTGTCACTTATGCTGGAAACAAAAAGTAGAATAACAAAGTTTTGGTTAATAGTTGAATCATCTGTCAAAGTAGGTCTTGTCTTTGGTCGAAGAAACTTTTTAATTTCTTCTTTATTAAAACCATTTCTTATAAAAACTTTCTTGAGGTGTTCTAACTCTTCTTGTAATTTATCTTTGTGACAAATTAATGTTGCATGTTTATATAATGTGCGAATCGTTCCAAGCTTCTGAACTAGATGATTTGCGTTTATGTATTGATCTGTACATTTCACTCTATTTCTACATCAAGAAAAGGTAAGGTACCATTAATTTCTTTTTCACTACTAAATTTTATGTTATATATATATTTATATATGTATATTATATATTACCTATAATATTATCAATTTCACAATGTTGTTTCCAAAAATCTGTTAACATTGGAGGCAACGTGTTACGGTTCAAGGAGATTGTCGTATTTTTCGGCAATTTTTTTTGCTTTATGTAAAATATTATTTTTTGGTAGATGTTTTATGTCAGCTTTATTAACCGATGATATATCTTCTATCAAAAGCATAAAAAAAGTATTCCTAGAACCTTTCTTTAGGAGAAAAGTGATAGAATATTCTTCATTTTTGAATTCCAATACCTTTCCAACGTAATAAACGCAACTTTTCTTCAGTTGAAATTGTACTAATACAAAGTCATCTGGCTTTATCTCACGTTCAATGTGATGTATAGGAATATTTAAAGACACGGTGTCTGACACATCACTATCTTCATCCAAAACTACAGACACGTCTGATTCATAGGAGGAACTCTCTACCAACACCCTCTTTGTTTTATTTGGCACTTTTCGTTTTTTCGCTTGTGTTTCCAACGCTATCTGGTCTTTCTCAGGCGTGTCGGTGGCAATTATGCTTTTTCCTTTTTTTCTATTTTTTCTAACAGATTTTCTTGGTCCTGCTTGTAAAGGTTTTCGGAAATCTATTGGAGATACAAAAGTTGCCTGTTTAGATATACCGGATGGTCCTGCGCCACTTGAAACGGACTCCATATCTTCTCTTGTCTCCTCATTATCCAATAGTTTATTTTCACTTGATAACTTCTCCTTCGAAGAACTTGTTTCCAGAAAGTTTTTTTTTCAGTTTCATTATAGAATGTATAGTTGTCTTTCTTCTGGATCAGGCCTATCAGTGACTGAACTGGGGAGGAAGTCTAGTTCGCAAAACACTTTTCTGTCATAGGAAAATATCCCTGTTTTTTTAAAAGCATTAGAGATGGTTGACGGTGTCATTGCTTTTTGATTAGCATCACCTATGAAAGCTCCCAGTTCGTATATTGTAACTGGCACTCCCGGATTTCGCAACATCCATGAATCCATAGCCGCATTATAATAGCCCTTAAACGGTTTCATAACTCCAACATCTAATGGTTGTGTTCTATGGGTAGTGTGTGGCGGTAAAGTAAGGATAATTACTCCATTGTCTTTTGCTATATCCAAAGCTTGAATCGTCAGGTGAGATTCATGATTGTCTAGAATTAGTAGTGAAGGGTTTTGTTTGGATGACAAACTATGCTTTATAAAATGTCGCATAACGTCCACAAAAAGTTCTGAGTTCATCCAGCCACTGGAGTTAGCCAAGCCCAGAGTACCAGGGGGAGCTCCATTTATCATGTGGGTCTTATAATGCACCCTTGGGAATACCAATGCTCGAGGCAAATTTTGGCCACTTGCAGATATAATGCAGCACGTAGTAACTAGGGTGCCTTTTTTGCCACTTGTCACCTAGTCAACTAGTATATCGATAGAAACCCAAGATTCATCGTCAGTATATTCAGCATTATCAATGCCTATAACCCATATTGTTATAAATCCCACATAACACAGTTGTTTGATAACCATTTGCAGAACTTTGAACTGGAACTTAGAACTTTGCAGAATTTATTTTGGTTAGATAAAGCTTTGTAAGCAGCGTTTTTTTCAAAATCAACGTTATATGCTTTGTTAAGAGAGCAAAACCAATCTGAAGACTTAATTTAATCCTAGAGGCATCGATAATATCCGGTGAAATGTATGATAAGGAACTTTTTCGTCTCTTTTCGCACGTATAAATCTAATAACTGGTGTCGACGAAGAAGTTGTGTTGACAAATACATCTAGCATGCGCGTTTTACAAATTCGCGGATCTCCGTGAATTAATACAGTGTGAAAACACTCCGAATCTATCAGAATTTTACTTCTTTCTCTTTCTTTAGCAGATTCTACGCATTCATTAAGCAGCCGTCGATAAAATTTTACATGTTCCAATCGACCAAGAAAAGAAATGGAATAATGACAATTTGTCCTTCTATTCTCACCTGTTCTTTAAACTCATACATAGGTCCATCACTTTTGATTCCTTTCACAAAATTAAAACAATTGTTTCATTACGTTGTTTCGTCTTAGTTTCATTTTTATTTCATTTACATGTAACTGACAGTGAATAAATTGAAAGAGTTCCAATGTGTTGCAATCATTTTTAAATCGTTTCAGTACTTGCATTTTGTTTTCAATAATCAGCCATCGTTTGAAAACTGATTTGTTAAAACCGAATATTTTTTGAATAACTAGAATTGTTTGAAAATCGATTAAATAAGATTGAATTATTTTGAAAACAGTGGAATCGTTTTTGTAAAAACTTTGTGGTAAGTCAGCATTAGTCGTTGCTATCCTTTTGATTGGTGTCGTCAACGCTTGCGATGCAAATTGATATTTTTTTACTTGTTCGGTTGTAGTTTGATAAGTGATGCTGTGTGTACAATTACGAAATGGAACAATCCATTATATAATTATAATCCATAAATGTAGTCAATATTATCGTAATTTCTGTTCTTTATGTATCATGTTTTGATTTGTATAAAAAATAATGCAAACTAACACACATGGTTGCGTTAAGGTAAATCTGATGATACTTTATGATTTTTTCAAGGTTCCAAGGTCATTAATTATATATAATAAGATTCGTTACCGATCTACAACGTGTTGAAGTTTAATTAAAAAAAAGAGTAAAAATTAGATTTTTACAAAACGGCTTGTGACATCATAATGAAATTTTAGGCGTGTTAATAGCTGTAGGGGACACATACTTTGCAATACAACACAATGTTTTAGTCGTACCAGTTGCGCGCGTATTGGCACGTCACAGGCTATTTTTCTTTTTTCAATTGTGCAAAAAAAAGCTCTCTAACTTTTTATCGTACAACGTATTGTTTTTTAGTAAAAAAAACATTTTAGTGCATGTCCATTTATTACAGAAAAAAATTTTTAAAGAACAAGGGTTTTATTCAAGGGCAAAAACAAATATTTTACCAAACCAACAATTTTACCAACCAAAAATTACAAAAACTGTTCAAAGTGACCACCTCGAGCTCGGATGCAAGAATGGAATCTTCTCCTCATTGACTGGCGAACTCTCCCAAAAACACAAGGATCGGTTTTAATTGAGTTGCACCCAGCAATGATTCTTAAGTTTTCTACGTTTTCCAATGGAGTAGCGTACACCAAGGACCAAGAAAATGGTCCCACAGGACCACAGAATCTAGAAGATTGAAGTCCGGGGATCGTGCAGGCCATAAGTGAAGTCCAACTCTAGCAATCCAGCGATTTCCGTATGCTTGTGTTAAGAAATCACGAGCTACTTGACTAAAGCAGCGCTGGTGCGCCATTGTGCATATACCATATTGCATCTCTAATTGCGTACGTCCTCGAGAAATCCAGGGAGCGTGTTTTCCAAAAAGTTGCGATACACCTCTCTGGTAAGTCTCCTTGGTAAAAATACCGGTCCGATTAGGCAGCCGCCTACAATCCCAAGCCAAACATTAAAAAAAAACTGATGTTGAAAACGATCTTCAATAAATATCATGTGGATTTTCGTCACATTATACATCGTTATTATGGAAATTCCGTATTGCATTTCTGGAAAAATTCGCTTCATCGGTGAACAGAATCAACATCAGGAGTTGAGGGATTTGAACCATTTTGTGCAAAAGCCATTGACAGAACGCGAAGAGGAAAATCAGCAGGAAGAAGTGCTTGAATGCGTTGTATATAGAATGGATACAACAAATTTTCTTTCAGAATGTGCCAAATAGTCCCATTACTTACATCCAAAGCGTCAGCAATTTTTCGAGTAGAAGTACCTCGATCTTCTTCAATCATGTCTAGCACATCCTCTTACAGCTCTACCGTTGCTGTCCTTGGTCTTCCTGATCCTCCATATCGTCTTAATGTGCTTTTTTCATAAAGACGCCGATGAATACATTCGAAAGTTTTTCTATCAGGAGCAATACGGTCAAGCAATGTTTCAGTATAAAACCGCCCAGCTTTTAATGCATTTCCATCAACAAGCCCATAAATGTAGTGCATGTCGGTCGTTCGTCGTACAATAAAAAGTTAAGAGAGCTTTTTTCTTCACAATTGAACAAAGAATAAAAACATATTTTTATTTTTAGAGAAATCAGCGGCGTCCTATTTTCATCTTGAAAAATAGGCTGTGACGTGCCAATACGCGCGCACAACTGAAACGTCTTGAAAACAAAAAAAAACAAAACGTAAACCGAATGCAACATTTATTTTGCAACAGATTTGAATTTAAAAACCGAAACTATACTGATTTTAATAAGTGAAACAGCGATGGACTTATAGCTATTTTATAGCACTTAGGTTTTTTTTTGTTTGAAACGAGTGAAACATACTTTTTTTGTTTTGAACTGTTACTAAACATTATCAATTTTGTGTTTACTTAGCAGTTACTTTCCCAGGGTATGCTATCATTAACTTAGTTCTATAAAAGATGAAATACCTCACAATACCTTTGGAGTGTACTAAGTCGTAGAGTAGAAGTAGAGTAAGTAGAAATTTAGATACTAGAAGACATCTTCGTTTTCTTCAGCTCCAGCCTACTAGGTCTGCCATTGCCGAACAGTGGTTACGAGCTATCTCACACCTGGTTACCTGTTATTTCCTAATCTTAATTTGTCTACCAATTACACTTAAGCTACGTCTATAGTTTTTATGGTGGTTTTTCTTTAGACCTTCAAGCAAATGCTGTAGCTAAATAAATTTGCATCAATTATCTAATTCTCTTATGATTTATTGTTTTTAGTTATCTTAGTTTTACAATTTATTGTCAAATTAATTTAATTTATACTGTCTGACGAAGAACTTTGCTAAAATTCGAAAGCTTGCGTTGAAATTGTATTAAATAAATACACCATTTACCCAAAAAAAATCTTTAATATAAATTATTTGTATTTACATTAAATGACTTTAAAATCTCTAATATTTTTTTAATGCCATTTAGTTAAATTAGTATTATTTTGAAAAAAAATTTAGGTTTTTTGTCAATTATTATTGTACTAAAATTAAATGCAACTTTCCGTATACAAACTTGAAAATAGAAACAATTTCAAACTATGACAAATACGAGAATAATTTTTTAAAGTAAAATTTTTACTTTAATTTATTTATTTAAGCCGCCCCCACAAAATTTTAGCAAAGTTTATTATCCTTTTCTTTTACATTAAATATAAAATTACGAATTTTGCTTGGAATTTTAAAACATGTAAAGTGAACACCAAACAGAAGTTTGCTGTTCATATTTATTTAACCTACGCCTCCACAAATAATTAACATCATAGGTAATTTATGTTATCTGAAACTAAGTTTTCAAATTGTAAAATAAATATTAACGTTTCTGTACTAAAATTTGATAAATATAAAAAGTATAACGTAAACACTTTTCTGTTTTAGAACTCTTTTTCTATCAAAACTTCTAAAAAAATTCTTGACCTTAGGATCCTAAAGCATTAGAAAAAATCGTATGAAATAAATATATTTTTTTATACATATTGTTAATAAAAAAGGGTTTAGTATATTTTTTTAAAACAAATTAAACGTTTACATTAATACATTGTCAATTTTTATTATTGATAAATAATAAATGAGTTAAATAAGCCAATGTTTAATTAATTTCTCATCTGATAACAACAGTTATAAAATTAATTTTAATTAAAATAGTAGATAAACAAATTACGTACATAAAATGCATTTTTACATTGAAACATTTTATAATAGGCAATCTTTTATTAAAGATTGTTATTATGTGATAATAATCTTTGTAATGTCCTTTAACGTTACTGTTTTGTTAATTAAAACTGTTAAAAGTTTGCTCAGTATTTGTCTTTTAAAGATTAATAAAAACTTTTATTATGCAAAATTATAATTAACGCCTTAAGAACCGTGACAATAAAAATTTTAACGATTTAGAGGAATTACAGTTTTGCTTCTAAAGTAACGCCGCTTTTATTATTAAAAATTGTAATAGTAATTTAACGACTTAATTAATTTCTATAAACTAAGTTATAACAAAAAATTGCCAATTAATTAATGATTAATGGAAGTTCATTTGTCTAGCAAACACATTACGTTAACCACGGTGTGTAATTAGATATACGCCATGATGTTGGAGACCATCGCATTAAAATTCAACACTACATACGTGAAAGCAAAACTAGTTAGCAACGTCGTTCTTGATTATTACATATTTAAGAATTTGTTGCAAGAGAAGTAGGTAGGAAACTTAAGATATATAATGAGTTATGAATTATTCGCAAAAAGCAAATAACAACACTGCGACAGTTATCTAAGTTTACATCAAACCCTCAAGCTCGCGCACTTGATGCATGAAATATAATCTCGACTTTATTTCAAAATGTTTTCTTGTTTACGTCATTAATATATGTCTGTTGCAAAAATAGAAATTGAACGTACTGAATAAAACAAATACAAAACTAGAACTTTTCTAAAGATTTTGCTTTGAAGAAGAATTCTTGCTGGCTTAAATTGGTAATCCAATTATTTTTCGATCTAACAAGACGAAATATCTACACACACATGAATGCTTGTTAAATTTTGGTGTCATGTGGCATAAATGATTTTTTAACGGTTTTCTTTTTTTCATCGGAAGTAAGCCCTAAAATTATATAAACTCTTAAATTATCGCTAACTGTTTTTACCTTTGTATATATTATCTAATAAGGGTAACAATGTGTAACCATCGTTTAGAATCGATTGGTTGATTGAGTAATGTTTGATAACGGACACAGTATTTGGATTGACGATTTTCATTTAATGTATTTTGAATTTGGTTTAATGTGAATTTTAGATTGAGTTTAATAAGTTATTTTACGATTTTAAATTCGAAGTTACAATGTAATTGTTGATAAAGTTTTGTATTTTGTTACGCGGTAAACCATCTGATTTCGCGATTTTGCTTATTGAATGTTTCACTTGGATTGTTGAAAAATTCCAGTTGTGATTTATGTTTTCCTTCTGAGATATAATCGTAATTAAATCTATTTTCACCGTTTGTTTATTTTAAGTTGGTTTATGAGTTCTTTGTTCGAGTACATTCGTACTTGAATTTCTTTATGTCAAACGTTTAGATTACGTGGAAAAATTAAGTCGTTATCTTAATTTATTAGGCAGTTTAAATTCTTGTAATATAATATCTTGTCAAATTGACAGTTTCACGTACAAGCGAAACGCTGTGTCCTAATTATATAAATATGACGTAATATGTTTGTTTGCCTCTTTATTGCACTTTTTTCGCGAGAGCATTTTGGTGTTTGAAGTTTCGAACGCAGCCTTTGTGGAAAGGGCAGTCGACGAAAGTTGATATATAGATGTGTTTTTGGAAAATGTGGGAGTGGGAAGTTAGTTGGTTGACGGCCGGAAAAATGTAGTTAACGAAGGTGATAATTCACCTGTTCTAATAATTACCGTGGAAGTAAAAGAAGAGGGTGCAGTGAATTTAAGTGGAAAATCAAACTTTCCTTTTTCGTAATTACGGTTAATTAAGATCACTGTTTTACCTAAATTAATATCGTATGTTTCGTTACGTGAATTTGTGCGTGAGTTTGTTTCGCAATCTCATATCTTTCGCCTTTGGGGCGGATTAATAAATCTTCCACTGGTAACCTATTGTTTGGGAAGCAGCTAAAGTCCATCCAAGGTGTTAGCTTTCAAATCCACTGGGAACCAAAGTTCAGCCGGTGTCACCAATTAAGAATTAAGGTATTTATCGATTTTGTTGTTTGATCGTGCAGTGTCCCGCGATTAAAAATGCAGTAAAAGCTTTCAATTTTTTTTTTAAGTCAATTGAAATTACGACTAACGTTGAATTTAATTATTTTAATGAACACGTATAGTGTTTGCGCAAAAATTAAAATCAATTAACTTTGTTTTGTGCGTTGAGAAGTGATTCGTATTTCGAATATATGATAATGTAACGACTTATAAACTATATTTTGTTTAGTTCGAATTAAAGTTCGGACATATTTATGTTATAAACTGTATTTTTTTTTTTGTGTTATATAATTTGTTTGTTATAAATATGCGGCCAAGATCTTGAGATTTAATTATATTTGACGTCGAATTAACGCTATTGTAGTAGCATTTCTTTTTATAAATTTTAATGTAATGTTTTGTGTGTAAATTATTCATTTTTGTTTGTTTAAGATTATTTCATTTCTTTTTATTCAAATTTATTTGATATCATTTAGTACTTGTTATTTTATTTTTGTCTTGGTTTTAAATTTTCAATCAATAAATGTTAAATTGTTAAATGTAAAGAGCTTTTATTCATTTTAGCCGCCGCATACGTAAATTTTTGTTTAAGTGTTTTTCAGAATTGTTATAACCCAAGGTAAGTTCTGTGGTTATGACCAACCGGATGAGCTTTCAAGTAATCAGGGGTTTGAAAGCTTCCCCTTATAGAAATCCTTGATTGGCGCCCTTATCGATTATTTGACTATTTTACCGTTCTAGTTCCATTTTTACGACGATCGCGTTTCCAATTTTTCACGGAATTTTAAATAAAACCCACCCTTCTCCATTGAGCTAGTGGCACAACCCCCCCGTTTATGTTACTTCATTGCAGGCAGTGACTTTGTGTTAATTTTGGCATGTAACATAAATAATTTGGCGCCCAACGTGGGGCCTTTTTTTCGAATTTTAGTTTGCCTGTTAAGTTTCGTGATTTTTGGAAGATTTTACCGTTTTGTAATTACATTTTAAAATGGGTTACAAATTGATTGTTGATCGTTTATCGCATAACGAATTACGTTATGAAATTTTGATTAGAGGTGGTGATGCATCTTTAGGTGTTGTCGTATTACGAGGTTTACTCAAGAATTTTCTTATTGAAGAAGCTACCGGAAAATTATCTCGTCCCGTGTATCCGTTCGATTTTAATGCAGATAAATTAGCGATTCGTGAAGGTATCGATGAGCTTAGAAAGTTAATAGATTCATTAAAAATTACTCCGACTACGAAAATTTCTTCTACAATTGAAACCAAAATTAAATATTTGTTAAACCGTATTGGCAATTCAATTCCTATTCAAGGTGACGATTCTCAAGTTAAAGATGAGTTTTTAAAAGATTTAGTTGTTTTAATTTCGCAGTATGAACTTTTGGATAAACAAATTGTTGTTTCAAATCCGTCTACTTCCGCCGATGAAGTCATCGAACCTGTCGTTCAGCCTTCTTTAGTAGTTGATAACGCTTTACCGACGTCTTCTGCTGTTAGTCAAAATTTTATTAGTCATGTTAAGAGTGTTTCAGTTTCAAAATGGAACTTAAAGTTTTCTGGTGATGCAAAATCAATTTCATTGAATGCATTTCTAGAACGAGTTGCCGAACTTCAATTATCGCGTAACGTTTCAAGCCATCAGTTATTTTTGGAGTGTACTGATCTTTTTACAGGTCATGCATTGATTTTTGTTAGGTCCATTCGTAATTCAGTAAATTCTTGGGAAGACTTAGTTAAGTTTTTACGTGAACAATTTCAGCCTACCGATTATGACGAACGTCTTATTGAAGAAATTAAGCGTCGCACTCAAGCTAATGATGAACCTATGGGTATTTACGTTGCTATTATTCGCAACATGTTTTCACGTCTCGATGAGCCTTTTTCTGAAGAAAAGCAGTTAAAGATTTTATTAAGAAATATTTCTCCCGTTTATCAAACTCAGCTTGGTTTGTCGTCAGTTACTTCAATTGAGGAGTTAATTAAATTTGGTCGTATTATCGAGGACCGCATGCAAGCTATTGAAGCTTACACGCCTCCATCTCGTCGAAAGCAGGACATGGAGCCTGATCTCGCTTATGTAACATCTCAAGTTAAGGACATTGCAGTTTCTCGTTCTTCGAATAACGTTAGTAGTGGTGAAAAATCTACACCACCTGTTAGACAAAATTTACGATTACCGTCTTCGAATATCGCACCTTCTTCGCGAAGGTTAGCTATCGTTAATGCGCCTGCTTCTTCTAATCGAAGTAGTCCGCAATTATGTTGGAATTGTAGGAAGCCTAACCATCGAGCTGCTTCTTGCAAAGAACCTAAGAGAGGTTTATTTTGTTATCGTTGTGGAAGATCTAACGTTACGGTCCGCACTTGTTCTAAGTGTTCGGGAAACGAGTAAAGGACGTACTAAGAAGCCGTTTAGTGACGTCAGAGGTTAAAGTTAAATCGGCTGTCTATTTTAATAGTTTACATTCTTCGAAGAAAAAGAGTTTTGTTAAGAATAAAGTCGTGTTAGATTATGTTTTAGAGTCTGCTGAGTCTGACGAAAGACCTTTTGTCTACGTTAAAGTTTTTGGTCACGAAATTTTAAGTTTATTAGATAGTGGCGCTTCTCGCACTATTGTTGGTTCTAAGGGTTGGGAAATTTTTAGTCAATTAGGTTTAAAGTTAAATAAGTCAGTTAAAGTTAATTGTATTGTAGCTAATGGTAAATCAGTACAAAGTTTAGGTTCACTTCTCGTCCCAATCGAAATTAAAGGAAAAATTGTTGTTTTAGAAGTTTTAGTTGTTCCTGACGTTCCGCATAATTTAATTTTAGGCGTTGATTTTTGGAAACAAGCAGGTATCGTTCCTGATCTTAGAAAAGGTGAATGGCGTTTCGAAAATATGGACACCATTTCACAATTGGAGGATAAAGATTCAGTTATTCAGTCTCGTCTCGATCTTTCCTCAGAACAGCTCAATCAGTTAGACAATTTAGTTAGTAATCATTTTTCTTCTACGAATGAAAATTTTGGATGCACCAACTTGATCGAACATCAGATCAAGACTACTTCCGAACCAATTAAGCAACGGTATTACCGAGTTTCGCCATTTATCCAGAAACAAATCGATCTGGAGTTAGAGAAAATGTTGAAGTTAGGCGTTGTAGAAAAATCAAACAGCGCTTGGTCGAGCCCGATCTTATTGGTGAAGAAGAAGGACAACTCTTATCGCTTTTGCGTGGACTTTAGAAAAGTCAACAAAGTTACCGAAAAGGACGCTTATCCTTTACCTTACGTGTCGTCTATTTTAGATCGTCTTCGTGACGCTAAGTTCATTTCATCTCTCGATATTAAGTCCGCTTATTGGCAGATTCCTTTAAGCGAAGAGTCTAAGCAGTTTACCGCTTTTACAGTTCCGAACCGTGGGTTATTCCAATTCACGCGTTTACCATTTGGTTTAGCTAACGCACCAGCTTCTTGGCAGAGGTTGATTGATCGAGTTTTAGGTCCCGAATTAGAACCTTACGTTTTTGTTTATTTAGATGACGTCATTATTTGCGCTCCTTCCTTCGAGAAACACATGGAAGTGTTAACTGAAGTTCTTCGTCGCCTTAGAGAGGCTAATTTGATGCTAAGTAAAGACAAATGTCATTTTTGTAAACCTGAACTTAAGTATCTTGGTTTTATCGTCAATTCTACTGGTTTGTCGGTTGACCCGGAAAAGGTCGATGCAATTTTGCGTATTCCAGTTCCCACTGGTGTCGCTGAAGTGAGAAGAATTATAGGCATGGCCTCGTGGTATCGCCGTTTTGTACCAAATTTTTCGACAATTATCGCTCCATTGACGTCTCTGTTAAAGAAGAATTCCAGCTTTAATTGGACTAGTGATTGTGATGAAGCTTTTCAGATTATTAAGAATTGTTTAATTTCCGCACCTATTTTGTCTTGCCCTGATTTCAATGTTCCGTTTACAGTTCAAACTGACGCTTCTGATTTTGGTCTCGGTTCAGTTCTTACACAGTTTATCGACGGTGAAGAACGTGTCATTTGTTATAATAGTAGGTCGCTCACAAAATGTGAACGCAAGTATTCAACTACCGAAAAGGAATGTTTGGCTGTCCTGTGGTCTATCGAAAAATTACGCCCTTATCTTGAAGGAACAACTTTCACTGTAGTTACCGATCACGCATCATTAGTCTGGTTACATAATTTAAAGGAACCTACCGGTCGTCTAGCACGATGGGCTGTTAGACTTCAGCAATTTGACTTTACGATTATTCATCGTAAAGGAAAGGATCATGTCGTACCTGACGCACTATCTCGTTCAGTACCAGCTATCGACAACATTACTACCGATTGTGACATTACCGAACCTAAGTCTTCGGACAAATGGTTATCGAAACTTATGGAACGTGTACGTTCGAAACCTAACGCTTTTCCACAGTGGAAAATTAGTAACGGAAAGCTATTTAAGCATGTTACCGTAGACTATCCCGATCTTCGTTCTGAGAATGACAATTGGAGAGAAGTTGTGCCTAAGTCTAAACGACTCGAAATATTGTCTAAGTTTCACGATGAGCCTACCGCTGGACACCTTGGTATTTTTAAGACTCTCGAACGAATAGTTCCGCTTTATTACTGGCCTAAGATGAAGGCTGACGTCATTCGTTACATCAATGGTTGTAAAGTTTGTATCACGCATAAGCCAGAACAGAAACGTCCTGCTGGCCTTATGACCCGTCATCCTGTTGTGGACAAACCTTGGCAGTTGATCTCTACCGATCTTGTTGGACCATTACCGCGATCTAAGAGTGGTTATTCGTATATTCTTGTGGTTGCAGATTATTTTTCGAAATTTGTTTTATTTTTCCCGTTACGTTCCGCTACTGCCGCAGCAGTTACTAAACGTCTTGAAGAAGATGTATTTTTAATGTTTGGAGTTCCTCAATATCTTTTGTGTGATAACGGCACACAGTTTCGTAGTTCAGAATTTACAAAAATGGTTTCGTCATATAAGTCTAAAATTATTTTTAACGCTAATTATCATCCACAAGCGAATCCAACAGAAAGAGTCAACCGAGTCATGAAGACAATGCTATCGTCGTATATCGAAGACAACCATCGACATTGGGATAAGTATCTTGCTAAAGTAGCATGTGCTATTCGTACCGCTGTACATGAAGTCACCGGCTTAACGCCGTTTTTCGCTAATTTTGGACGTGAAATCTGTCTCGACGGATCACGTCATGGAAAAACTACCGATTCAGACACTATCGACGATCTAGCTTTTGCTGATCGTACCTTTTTGGCCGAAAGAGGCCCAGCGTTTAGAGAAGTTTACGTCGACATTAAGAATCGCTTGAATGCCGCTTATGTCCGCGCTAAACATTATTACGATTTACGTCGTCGCCCAGCACCTTTTGAGGTGGGAGACACAGTGTGGCGAAAGAATTATGTCCTTTCTGATGCATCTCGATATTTCTCGGCCAAACTGGCACCTAAGTTTATCGGTCCGTTCTATGTGAAACGGAAAGTTTCGTATCAGACCTATGAGTTGTCTGATGACACGGGAGCATCAAAAGGCATATGGAACGCCAAGGACTTAAAGTTGAACCCGACTGGGGATAAATAGTTTTATGTTTTACCTTTTAGTTTCTTTTTCGTTTTTTTTAGGTTAGTTAGTTTCGTTTTTGGGTTCCGTGTAGAGACGGACTAAGAATATTTCTCTACAGTGGGGACACCACTTGTCGTAAGAGGCGACTAAACAACGGTTCTTCTATTTCCCTTTTTCTTTCTTCTGCTATCTTGTCTGTCCTTATCTTTTATTTCTGTAGTGTTTGCGGCTAGGTGCCATCGCTCGGTGAGGGCAGTAGTTGTGGGAAAAACGCAATGCGCGGATCTCGTGAAGCGCAGCGCGCCCTCTTCTATTGTGCAGCATCGAGTGATCTGTGTCGAACCCAAACATATGCTACCCTTCTTATCGTTTAGATTTTCGTTTCGTTCCGTTTAGTTTCGTTAGGGGTTCTCGATGATTGCGAGATCGCGAGAACCATAGGCTTAGTTTCGTTTTATTTTTGCGTTAGTAGTTACATTATCGTTTATGGTTCCGTTGTGGTGGGTTGGGGTCATTTGGTCAAACCACAACGGCTGGGTCTCGTTTTTTTTTGTCGCTTTGTGACCATGTGAGGGTTGGGTTATGGGTTTTCGTTTCGTCTTAAGTCTATTGCTTAGAGAGCGATTTGAGAAATCCCTCTTTAAGTAGGGGAGGTGTAACCATCGTTTAGAATCGATTGGTTGATTGAGTAATGTTTGATAACGGACACAGTATTTGGATTGACGATTTTCATTTAATGTATTTTGAATTTGGTTTAATGTGAATTTTAGATTGAGTTTAATAAGTTATTTTACGATTTTAAATTCGAAGTTACAATGTAATTGTTGATAAAGTTTTGTATTTTGTTACGCGGTAAACCATCTGATTTCGCGATTTTGCTTATTGAATGTTTCACTTGGATTGTTGAAAAATTCCAGTTGTGATTTATGTTTTCCTTCTGAGATATAATCGTAATTAAATCTATTTTCACCGTTTGTTTATTTTAAGTTGGTTTATGAGTTCTTTGTTCGAGTACATTCGTACTTGAATTTCTTTATGTCAAACGTTTAGATTACGTGGAAAAATTAAGTCGTTATCTTAATTTATTAGGCAGTTTAAATTCTTGTAATATAATATCTTGTCAAATTGACAGTTTCACGTACAAGCGAAACGCTGTGTCCTAATTATATAAATATGACGTAATATGTTTGTTTGCCTCTTTATTGCACTTTTTTCGCGAGAGCATTTTGGTGTTTGAAGTTTCGAACGCAGCCTTTGTGGAAAGGGCAGTCGACGAAAGTTGATATATAGATGTGTTTTTGGAAAATGTGAGAGTGGGAAGTTAGTTGGTTGACGGCCGGAAAAATGTAGTTAACGAAGGTGATAATTCACCTGTTCTAATAATTACCGTGGAAGTAAAAGAAGAGGGTGCAGTGAATTTAAGTGGAAAATCAAACTTTCCTTTTTCGTAATTACGGTTAATTAAGATCACTGTTTTACCTAAATTAATATCGTATGTTTCGTTACGTGAATTTGTGCGTGAGTTTGTTTCGCAATCTCATATCTTTCGCCTTTGGGGCGGATTAATAAATCTTCCACTGGTAACCTATTGTTTGGGAAGCAGCTAAAGTCCATCCAAGGTGTTAGCTTTCAAATCCACTGGGAACCAAAGTTCAGCCAGTGTCACCAATTAAGAATTAAGGTATTTATCGATTTTGTTGTTTGATCGTGCAGTGTCCCGCGATTAAAAATGCAGTAAAGCTTTCAATTTTTTTAAGTCAATTGAAATTACGACTAACGTTGAATTTAATTATTTTAATGAACACGTATAGTGTTTGCGCAAAAATTAAAATCAATTAACTTTGTTTTGTGCGTTGAGAAGTGATTCGTATTTCGAATATATGATAATGTAACGACTTATAAACTATATTTTGTTTAGTTCGAATTAAAGTTCGGACATATTTATGTTATAAACTGTATTTTTTTTTTGTGTTATATAATTTGTTTGTTATAAATATGCGGACAAGATCTTGAGATTTAATTATATTTGACGTCGAATTAACGCTATTGTAGTAGCATTTCTTTTATAAATTTTAATGTAATGTTTTGTGTGTAAATTATTCATTTTTGTTTGTTTAAGATTATTTCATTTCTTTTATTCAAATTTATTTGATATCATTTAGTACTTGTTATTTTATTTTGTCTTGGTTTTAAATTTTCAATCAATAAATGTTAAATTGTTAAATGTAAAGAGCTTTTATTCATTTAGCCGCCGCATACGTAAATTTTTGTTTAAGTGTTTTTCAGAATTGTTATAACCCAAGGTAAGTTCTGTGGTTATGACCAACCGGATGAGCTTTCAAGTAATCAGGGGTTTGAAAGCTTCCCCTTATAGAAATCCTTGATTGGCGCCCTTATCGATTATTTGACTATTTTACCGTTCTAGTTCCATTTTTACGACGATCGCGTTTCCAATTTTTCACGGAATTTTAAATAAAACCCACCCTTCTCCATTGAGCTAGTGGCACAACCCCCCCCGTTTATGTTACTTCATTGCAGGCAGTGACTTTGTGTTAATTTTGGCATGTAACAAATGTTTTATAAAAAATGTTCCTATTAAAATTGTGTTAACAGTTTTAAAACTACATATAATTCAAATAGTAAAAAACATAATGTTTTTTTAATGCACTTGCATTCTTTACAAATGCAGTTAAAACGTACCCTAAAATCTCAAAGACAAAGTAGGATATTAGTAATTGCGTTTTAAATGTTACGTTGTTTCCGTTTTCTTTATGATTACTTTAAGTACACGCTGTTTAAAAAAATAATAGTTTGGTTTGGTTAATGTACTAACAACGAACAATTAAACAACGAATGAAATCTACATTAAACAATGTTGTTTTTTATGATCAATAAAATAGCTGAAATATATTTTTATTTATTAAATATATGCAGCTATATGTAAATAAGTAAAACTATAAAACTCAAATCAGATCGTTTCAAAGCATTTTATCTTTGTGTATTTTCGAATCATAAATCTGATACAGTAAACTTTTTCTATATTTAACTCTTAGTGAGAAAGTAAAGTACAAGTTCGTTGTAACAATGTTTGTAACTTGTATTTTCAATCCAAACATTATGCATTAATATTTAACATAGTAAAAGTAATCCATCCCAAAGTGTAGTAATTAGAATAAAATTTGATGTATTTTTAAACTCAATCCACAAAAGATACTACGTTAATTAATTATTTATTATAACCAAAACTAAATTGTTATTACAAACATTTAATGACAAATATCAGAAATCAAAAATCAAAACTGACAATAATCAGTCAGACATGTTAATGAAAAAATTAAAAAAAAGAATTTATTTCTTTTATTATTAATAATAGGAGAAACGTTTAAATCAAAATTTTCAATAAAACAATTAAATGAATTTTTATTATAAAGATGATGAATTTCAAGAATTTTAATTTAAAAAAAATTTATTACAAAGACAAAAGAAGAACAAGTATTGGATATACCAGAATTTAAATACATTTTAATGAAATAAATATGTTTTCTAAATCTTGTTTTGAACTTTTTGCCAGTTTGTCCTACATAAAAACAGCTGCAAGAAAAGCAAGAAATTTTATACACACCAGATTTATTTAAAAAAGAAATATAGACTTTGTTATAAAGAGTTATTTATTCTATACAACTCAGCATATTGTTGCTAAAACATTCTATTTTCTAAACATTTCACTGTTAGGGAATATAAATTGTTTAAACTTCTTAATGGATAGGTTTTATTTTTTGGATCTCCATTATAAGATGGAAACTTCAATATAAACCTAAGTTTTAGTCTTTATAAACGTTATCGGAAAACATCCTTATTCTGATCAAAGAACTTAAAAATGTAATAACATATAAAAGGTTTTATAAAAAAAAACACAAGTTTGATACTATTACGGCCTTGGCAACATTCTGTACAATGTGAAAATAATTTAAAAAATGTAATCATAATAGACCCCCATATATCCCGAAACCGAAAGTTTTTGAAAATCACGTATTGTGACTAACAATATTCAGAGCCAAATGTATAAAAACATTTTAATATCTTTTGCACAAACGGAAATAATGAAAAGTGCGTTCTAAATAAGAGTTATTTAAGAATTTTGAAAAGGCAATTTTAGTCGAAATCTGATTATAAGTTATTGCGCAACAAACATTATTTCTGTTTTTTTAAATAGGAATGTATTGTTTTTATTCTAAAACATGATTCGTCGATGTAATTTGTCTATGAATCCAAATAATATAATGTGTATTTGGAAGAGCTTTAATTTAAAATGCGATTTAAACAGTGCGTACAGTATTTAAGACCCACCTTTTGCTTACGTTTCTATGTGTGCATTATTATAATAAATGACCACACCTGTGCGTTTAAATACTTGCATACTGTACGCACTATTTTAATCGCGCTTTTAATTGAATCTCTTTTGAATACATCTAATATTAGATCGATGAATCATAATTTGGGATAAAAATAATAGGTTCCCAGTTAAAAAACAAAAGTATTTTTGTTACACAATAACCAATAAACTAAAATTACCTTTTTAAGTTCCTGAAATAACCCCATTTACAACGCACATTTCATTATTTGCGTAACAAACTTGCTTCAAAAATATGACAATGTTTCTATACACTTTCCTAGAGAGCTTTTACAGTTGTCGCTGTCTCCCTTCCTTTAATCAAATTTTCCATTCCTGTTTCCAGCTTTCTTTCTATGGATTCATCCACGTCGTTCCTACAACATCGTCGTGGTAGGAGGGAGTAGACTTCCTTCTTTGAGCCATCAGGTTCTTGGGAAAGCCTGTCACTCCTAAAAAACACGTCTCTAGATGGCGTATAGGGAAATATACCCCAAATATAGGGGGTACAAAGAAAATACAATATTTTCCACGGATCAACAAGCATGGCAGCGTCGGACCTAAAGTAGACTATAGTCTGTCTCATAATGGGCGGCTGAACATCTAGGTCTACCAGGATGGGGGTTATGGCGTTAAGCGAAAACAACCTAACAAATGGAATTTGAAGTGAAATGGCAGGATAAAAGTGTAAGAATGTTTATTATTAACAATAAAATATCTTAAATTACGATTATTAAAAAAAGAAATAATAAACTTAAAAAAACTTTAAGAAAAAGAGAATTAAGATAATCCGATATATTTTGAGATAGATTCTTAAAGAAATGATAAGAACGAAAAGCGGTTTTTGTTGAACTTCGTAAAGAACAGTAGCATAAAAATCGTGTTTAAAATGTAATTGTTTTATTACCAAAATACGACTTGTCTGAAGGGGTATTATTTTGTACACTCATTTTGAAAGAAATTTGAATAAACTTTTTGTGACAAACAGAAGTTTTAATGGTGTAAACGGGATTTGACTGTAGAAACCGTGCGTTTTTCTGTAGGTGTTCCGACCCAATGCAGCAGGTGTCAATACACGTAAACAAGCAGATTAAATTGTGAAGAGTGTTACGAAAAAATCAGGTTCCTTAAGTTGGGCAACCAATATTTGTTACGCTGGTCTTCTTGTAACAAAACAAAGCAACGACTAGCACAGTTTCTCCGAAGAAGAATCGCAGGCTTTGTGATGCTAAATTATAATTTAAATCTAAAAAAAGGCGCTAAGACGATGAAAGATTAAATTAGGGAGATACCGTCTAATTCTACCCGTAGCTGAAAAAGAACAAATAACACGGCAGAAGTAATAACACAGAATATATATTTATTCTATCACAGACAATAATTCCAAAGACGATGAAAAACGTACATAAGTATAAATTTTCCAAACGTTAATACGTGGGTCGAATCAAATATAAGTTGCGCTTTATATTGGGCAACACACCGTACAATAAATTGACCCTGTCGGTCTAAACTTTTACATACACAGAAAGTATGAATATTCGCAAATTTAAAATCGCAAAAGTATACAACAAAGCAATTTAAGCCTTCGAGACACAACGCGCACTGCATATGACTTCGTGAAGCACAAAACGATCTTATTATTAATCGTGTTAACCTAATATGCACGTACGGCCAACAATCGACATAACCACCGAAATACAAATCATAAAATTTAAAATCAATACTCACAGTTAGGTAATATCCAGTAGGGGATTAGCTAATTCCGTACTTGAGTTACCTTAAACGTATTATTAAATTCAGCACAAACGAACATACAACGTTAACACAAATAAATTTCCCCTTTAGCATCCAATCATTTAAGATCGCTTTTGACTTAACAGAACAATTTATCGTAGCAGCTCATCTCAAAAGAGGTACGATCTTAAAGGTTTCCAACCCTTGACGGTATAAATACTTACGTTTTAATAACGTGACGTCATGGAAGTTTTCCCAACTATGCCATCTGTTCGTTATCTTAACTGATAACGGTAAACGTGTGGTGGGTACCGAAATCCGCTACAGACAATTAGGACAGAATCAAATTAAACCCACAATAAAGAGAAATCTACCAACCTACCCCGACTAAGCCCTCACAAAAATAGCCACAAAATTAATTCGCATATTCGCGCAAAATACCCAAAAGGCGAAAGCCGCGTTAGGCGTTAAAATACTGAGCTCGTCGATGATATTACAGGAAGTGAAATAAAATATGCTGTCTAAAATTTGACATCTCGACAAAAAAATAGGGGTGGGCGTGTCGAGGGACAAATTTTATACTTGAAGAAATTTTTATAATTGAAAATTAAACTAACAACTTTTAACATAACAAGATTATGAAATTAAACCACGAAAACAGAAAAATCGATGTTATTAAAAATAATATTTGTCAATAATGGGTACCTTGTAATGTGTTATTAATTGTTATTTTTTATATTGTTTATGATGTGAAAGTTTTGCACATACATACTTATGGAAATAAACGCCTACAATAATAATTTAGTAGAAATTGATATCAAAGTTAGTGTAAATATTATTAGCATTGCCTGTTTATATTTTTTTTATAATTCTTAAAACCAATAGTTTTCTCTAAATACAAAGAATGTTGTAATTATGTTGACACTTCATTAGATAATTGTAATCCACAAAAGCAATTATACTTCTTAAACAACATAAACGTCCGGCTTGCCTGTTTTAATTTAACTTAATTGAAATAAGGCGATAGAATTAATATCAGCAAAGTAAATTTCATAATTTCTTAATAATTATTGAGCAAATGTCGTTGTAGAAGAATCCTGGAAACCATTAAGTCAAATTATATTGGTTAAGAAAATGGTGATTTATTCAGATAAAATAGAACAAACGCATATTTTATTATTGTAAAATACTTAACATAGCTATAATAAACAGAAAGTTACTAACAAAAAAAAATATAAAATATAACTAATAATGCGCATGATTCCCGGGTTGTCAATATGTTATTGTAACAGTGTGAGTATAGATGCTACCAATGCCTAAATTAAATTTTTGTTTATGGCATCCCACGCATCTTGAATTGTATCAACAAGCTGAGGGAAGTTATGGGATGAAATTTTACTCTTGTTGGTTTCGAATTAACTGAATGATCCAAACGTTTTTATTGATGTTAAAATAGAAACTTTTTGACGGTCATGGCAAGACGCGCAGATTTTCTTAAATACAAATCTGCTCAATCGTTGATAAATATATCAGGACATCACAAAGAAGAAATTGATTAATATTAACGTATTAATTCAAAATTCAAAAGAAGCTGTTGTGTAGTATGCTGTAGTAGTAGAGATATTAGAATAATGATGATATAATAATAAAGAAAACTTAGTTATTGAAAAATTTAGTCACCCTCCAAATAATGAATTTGCACCGAGAGTAGCGTTGGGCAAACTCTATACGATTCTTCTTGTTTTTTTTCGGTTAGAATTTCTTGTGGGAAGGTTGGTTGTCTTCAACCCGGCAGCCTCAAGCTGTGGACCAGGCATAATACCTTTCGGGTCCGTACGGCAGACTTGATTGGAGTTTGGCGGGGGTGACCTATTCTTTTTAACCGGCGCATAGGATGTTGTGGTTGTACAACAGGCAGCGCTTCCGGCTACAGTCGAGCAATTTCATTCTGTAGTCCTTTTTATTTTGGATTTGAGGGCAAAATTTTAGGATGCTTCTTTTCTTTTAATTTTATCGACTCTCAGGGTGGGAGGGATTTTTCCTGGGTCTTGTTCCCTCTGGTTGTGGACCACATTCCTTTCTGGGTGGGAGGAAGACTATTGTGGTCAAGCAAGTACTGGTTGCGGTGACGTGCGTTTGTGTGGACTAACGTTCGGGTGCCCAACGACGCGCCTTTACATTTTGTCGCGAGGGCTTGAGGTGTGGACACTTCGACGCCACACAATCGTCCGACACTCTAACGAGGAAACCTTAGGCTGTGATAGGATTCCTGGGGTAATTTCCTAGTCTAGTGGGTTTGGGTACCGTTCCTTTTCCGTCTTCCTATAGTACCTTGTCCTTTTCCTGAGGGGTTTCCTGGGCTTTGTATTCAAGGTGGTTTTGTGTTTAAGGGTTAGGGTTTAAAGGTATTTAAGGGCTACTTAGTCCTGGTCGCTTTCCTAGACTTTTACCTTTTCTACATTCTTTTCTTTTCTTTGGAATTCTTTTGATGCTAACGTCCTAACTGTATTGGGTTACTGATTGTTTGTATCTTACTCTTTGATATCGCTTTATACGCTTTGGAAATTAGTAAACCGTGTTGGTATTCTTTTTTACTTTTGGATCAAATTACTCTTGGTTTCTTGTAGATACCATTCGCTTCGTGCGCTTCTGTTACAGTTTTGTCTGTCGGTAATCTTGAGGATCTGAAAAATCTTTGTTTTTTTTCTATTTGTGGTAATCTGATGAGATTACACGGGGTTGGGTTTCTTAGAATTGGGTTGGTTTTAGATTTTAGGGCCAAGTTGGCCCGAAGAAGCAGACACAGGCATAGTCTGCGAAACGTCGCCAACATTCAAAAACAAATTAATTAATTTGTAACCTTTCCACACGACCTCCTATTGGGATACAACAACGTTTTATTTATTATAAACATACAATCTGCACATTCGTTTATAAGTAAGTTAATTTTTATTGATCTCTTATGATTTAATTGTATTTTAAGGTGAATTTTAATAATACATCGTTAGTCATGGATACAACGTCTTCATCTTCTGCTTCATCTGATGAAGAGTTCGATCGCATAATGGAACTCCTTCCAGAAATACGATAAGTGAGGTCAAGACGTGATCCATTTAATTTATTTGACAACCGTGAGTTTAAAGAAAGATATCGTTTTTCCAAACAAACAGTCAACCAATTATTACAAATTATTGGAGAAAATTTAATTAATTCCCAAAAAAATAATGAAGTAACTCCTATAAACCAATTATTAATAACATTAAGGTATTACGCCACAGACTTATTTCAACAAGTCCTTGGTGATCATATGAACGTACATAAAAGCACAGTGTGTAGAATAGTGCATCGAGTAGGGCATTATATAGCTTTATTAAGTGATCGCTTTATTCGATTACCTGTAACAAATGCTGAAATTACTGTGGTAAAACAGCAATTCTATAATATTGCTAGATTTCCTGGTGTTGTCGGAGTAATTGACTGCACGCATATTAAGATTTTGTCCCGTGGTGGAGAGAACGCAGAGGTTTATAGAAACCGTAAGAGTTGGTTCTCCATCAATGTGCAAGTGATTGGTGATGCAAAATTAAAGATTCGAGATATAGTAGCAAGCTATCCAGGATCTGTACACGATAGCTCTATTTATAACGATAGTTTAATTCGTGCTCGACTTCTTAATAACGAATTTCCTAACAGTTATTTGATAGGCGATAGAGGGTACATGTGCACAAATCATCTAATGACACCACTAAGTAATCCGCAAACACAATCAGAAAATAATTATCAAAACTCACATATCAATACTAGAAATGTTATTGAAAGATTGTTTGGTATCTAGAAAAGACGGTTTCCTGAATCCTGAATCCTGAAATTTTTGAAATTGATTGCGATCAACAAAATCAAATTGAAGCTGAACATCAACATGCTGAAGATGAACTAAGTGGAAATGCATTACGAACCCATTTGATTAACACTTTTTTTTTAAATTTGAATTAATAAAAAATAAATTTATTTAACTTTACTTTTATTATTAACTTCTATAGGATTACAGAAAAATACGTAAATTAGCAACCGTACTTTTTTCTAAAGTTAATTTCAGTTTCTTTTAATTCTATATCTGGCTTCTTAAGTTCGATTTCTGCTTTCTTACATTCAATTTCTTTTAGTTTTTCTTCAAAATTTAATATTTTTATTTTTATTGCATTTACTATTTCGATATGCTCAAATTCTTGATTTTTTAATTTTTTTTCTATATCATAAATTTCACTGTTATTTTGATTGTTAAGAGATGAATAAACTTCTTTGCTTTGTAGTTTTTTTTCTTTTCTGATGTAGCACTAACCACTTCTTCGTAAACATCAGCTAATGTTCGTTTTCTACTGGTTTTTACAGGCGTTTGGTCATATTCTGAAAAATTATGTTGTAAATGTACATATTAATAATAATTGTTATAAAAACATACCATTAATTTCATTGAAACTTTGATTAATACAAATTATTTCGGCTGTATTTAAATCTATTTGCTGTCCATTTTCTAAAATATTATAATTAGTATTATCGCATGTTATCTATATGTAATTATTATTATATACATACCATTTACTTTTTCGTTAAAACTTAAAGGTACCTTTGAGTTAATTTCGACGCTGCAACCTTTTGCTTATTGGTGACTGCATTAATTTTTTTGTTTTCAATAATACCTTTGTATCGCAAAATCACATCAATGGCACAATCTTTCTCTAATTGTGTGAAGTGATGATTAATATTTTCCATTTGTAGAACTTCATGCACTGCTCACTTCACTTTGGAAAAAACACTCGATTCAAAAAACTGAAATTTTTTTTGGTGCAACTAGATAATTTGAATAATCGCCGATTAATCGATCGATCGGCGGTTGTTCTATCGACTGTTTTTACGATGGGTTGGTGCAACCAGGCATTAGTATTTTTTTGATTTTATAAAAATATGTCATCAATTCTCTTTAAGTAGTTTGGATATTTTTACCAGTAATCATTTTCTTACAAAAAATTAGATTTAATTGTTCCCAGAATTTCTCTACAACTGCATTTGCTCATTACTTATCAAGAAAATATGGAATATGTTTTGCTAATATTATTTCTACAAGCTTATTTCAATTAAATTAAACGTCTTTATAATGTTTAAAGAAATATAATTGTTTTTGTGGATTAGAACCTCTTCGGGTGCCTGCTACAAAGCGTCAATTTTATACGCTGCTTCCTTTGGTAGCTACAGTCGGAGGAAAGTACATTAAATTTTTATACAATTTTCAATACATACATACAACATTAAACAAAATAAAGAGTTACATTCAATTAAGTTTGTTATAATACAGAAATAAATAATTTTTACGTTATTTAATTTTCTAAACCTAAATCGTCAATAAATAGGTTCAATGATAATAGTTTACTATTGTTAACTACGCGGTTGCGTTTATTTAAAGAAATTAATTTGTTTTGGAATGCAGATTGTTGTATTATCCATAGTATCTTCATTTTTGCAGTTTGCATTTCAGAGAAAGATAAGTTGTCATAACATTTAATAATTTTAGCCTTGGATTCGTTCATGAAACGCAAGTAGAAAGCAATATTGTAATTTAAACAAAATAGATATACTAATATTATAATGTCTTCCGGGTTTGGACCGTGTCATAGTTGCAACCGAAGCTGCCAACGTTTCGCCCACTTTTGTAAGGGGCTTCATCAGAGCGTGAGATAAATCGCAAAACTCAAACAAGCAATCGAAATCTAACTAAGAACTTCTCAAAAGTTAGGTTATCCACTTGTAAAACAAGCCATAACCTAAACTATGAAAAGGTAAGAAAGAAAACGATAACCTGAAAAAGCAAACGAAAATCTAACAAAGAACCACTACCGAGTTAGGTAATCAACTTGTGAGCCAAGCCAGATTCTAAACTCCGTAGAAGTGACTTAAGAAGAAATAGTCTCCGTATTTAAAGGAAAAGGATCGTCACGGATGATTAAGCTCGACCCTGATTGGGTTACGGTTGCTAGGGGGCGTGTTTTTGATAAATGACTAATAACCGGGAACCAAAGAGGGGATAGTTCGAAACCATGATCACGATTGAAGTTATTGGGGTGTTTGATGATTTCTATGCTTTCTCGGAATTTCCTGTTGAAAAAGAATGGAGATTTGGCAATCAACGAAACATTATCAAAATCTATCTTGTGACCTGTAGTAAAATGATGTTCAGCGACCGCAGACTTAGAAGTATACCTTTTCCTTATACAACGATCATGTTCTGAAATGCGAGTAATGACGGAACGACCGGTTTCACCAATGTAGACTAAACCACAAGAACAGGGAATTTGGTATACACCTTGAGATGAAAGTGTAGGAAATTTGTCTTTGGGAGAAGGAAGAATCTGAGAGATTTTGCCTGTCGAGTTGAATATGGGTTTAATACCATTCTTACGAAGGAGTTTCCCTATTTGATCTGTAACCTTGTGAATGCAGGGTAAAAAGGCCAATTTCGGGTTGGATTCGGGTGTAGAAATGTCCTTAGGTAATCGAGTACGTGGATGTAAACGACGATTAATAACTCTATGAATATCTCGCTTTACATAACCATTGTTCACTAAGGTTCTAGTAAGATGACGGAGTTCTGAGTCTAGATTCTCAGGTTGACAAATAGAAAAGGCACGATGGACCAAAGATTCAATAACAGAACGTTTCTGTGCAGGATGATGTTGAGACGAAACATGAAGGTATCTGTCCGTATGGGTGGGTTTGCGATAAACAGAATGGCTTAGAAGTCCGTCGGGCTTACGAGTCACAAGAACGTCAAGAAATGGAAGAGAACCGTTACTTTCGATTTCCATAGTAAATTTGATATCTAAGTGTTGATTGTTAAGATGATCAAGAAACTTAGACAATTTAAGATGACCATGAGACCAAACAATAAACGTGTCGTCAACATATCTAAACCACACTTTAGGTTTTAATATTGATGATTCCAAAGCAACCGTTTCAAAGGATTCCATAAAAATGTTAGCTACAACAGGTGATAGAGGGTTCTCCTCTTGTAAAAAATCTGGACCATTTTACCACAAAGTTGAATGTAATAGATAATGAAGATTGAATCCTCTTAAAATAAGATCTGCTGGGTTCATTTTGCCAATTATGTGATGCAGTCTATGGATAGAAATAATCTTGGTATATGCTATTTTACTTTCTGCGCATATTAAATTGTTGTGAGAAATATTGTTATTATTAGTACTTCGTAAATAGATGCAAGCGCTTTAGACACATTGAGAAGCATCGCAAAAACCATTCAATTCGTACCGCCCTGAATTATTGATGATTTGACCCCTAATTTGTAAATTATTTTATAATTAAAGTCCCTACAAAAACTTCTTAAATTAGATATCAATATTTATAGGAACAGATTCGTCCGATTTTAAATCTAATAGCCTAGTGGATCAAATAAGCGAGTAATAACTGACAGGATGAATTTTTTTGTTGTTTCAGTTTGTCTGAAGTCTTGGTTAAATAAATAATTTATTTTATCCGTTTGATAATTCCACGTTAGTCTTAAGATTTTAGTATTTCCTTGTTTATCTAAATCTACAACGGTGGTATGGTTAATAATATTTGTCATTAATGATGGATGATTTGATCGCCATTGAGATAATTTGAAACCACTTTTAGCCAATGCGTTAATTAGTTGATATAATAAATTATTTGTGTAAAAATCTGACAAAATAACAAAGCGTGTTTGAAGAAAATTTGATGCAAGAGGCTGATTTTGCCGGCCCATTGTTCACTTTAATGGCTCTTTAGATAAACAATAATTTTTTTGATTTTATTTATTCTTTTCGTCCGAATATTAATTTTACTTATGAAATCGAATCTTCCTTATTTAGATCTTTTTTTACGAGATAATAAAAAAAAATGTTTTGAAATCTATCGTAAGCCGACTTATACTGCTACTCTATGCAACCATAAAATTGATTCTTTTCGTTCTTTATTAACTCGTCTTTTCTCTATTGTTTTTTAAATTTTAATAAAGATATTATTAAGCAATTAGTTTAATAAACAAACAGCTAGAAATGATAAAAATAAATTTAAATATAAAAAATAGGAAAGTAAAGTTAGAGTTTAGGATTAATAAGAGGAGAAGTGCTTATATCGAGAATTTCATTGAGACACGTAGAAGAATTATCATTAGAAAGACGATGAATTTCTTAAATTTCAAGATTGTTGAGATAATGAAGAAATTTAATATTAAGATCAGGAGAAAAAGTATGACTAGTAGACAAAATGTGATTAGCAAAGGCAGAACAGGTATTAGAGTATCAGTATCTAAATTTCTATTAATAAAATAAATATGTTCTTTTAATCTAATTTTGAACTTTCTTCCAGTTTGGCCGACATAAAAAGAATTACAAGAAGAACACGAAATTTTTTTTCTTGACTTAGTGTTCAAGCAAATTTTTTTCAAATTTAATAACAATTATTATTCTCAATTATCAGGTTTAGCTATGGGCTCAAACATTTCTCCCCTTGCTGCTGAAATATTTATGAATAATATTGAAAATAATTTTTTTTCTAATCGTTCTTTTTCTAACATGATTACTTTTTGGTTTAGATATGTAGATGACTGTATTGTTCTTTTTAATGGTTCTTTAAACGATCTAAGTAAATTTAACGATTTCATTAATTCACTTCATCCCAAAATAAAATTTACTTACACAATTGAAAACAATAATTCTCTTCCTTATTTAAATCTACTTATTTTACGTGATAATGAAAAATTTAAATTTGAAATATATCGTAAACCTACTTATACGGATTGCTTAATTCCTTTTCACTCTAATCATCCGTATAATCATAAAATTGCTTCTTTTCATTCTTTTCGTTCTTTAATTAATTGTCTTTATTCTATTCCTCTTTCTATAACTAGTTTTAATAAATAATTGAACATTATTAAACAACTTGCATATAATAATGGTTATCCTATTCAAATTTTAAACACTGTTATTTATAGAACTCGTTTTCGAAATTTATTTAAAAATTTGGTATATAATAAATCTAGTAATAATGATATTTACCGTGCTATTCCTTACTTCAGTCCTTCTTGTCTTTTCCTTAAAAATTTGTTTAAACAATTTAACGTTTCTATTTCATTTTCTACAAATAATAATTTAAAATCTTACATTGCTAATAATAAAGATCTTATTCCTTCTTTAGATAAATCTGGTGTTTACAAAATTTTGTGTTCTTCTTGTAATTCTTCTTATGTCGGCCAAACTAGAAGAAAGTTCAAAATTAGATTAAAAGAACATATTTACTTTATTAATAGAAATTTAAATACTGATATCTCTAATACCTGTTCTGCCTTTGCTAATCACATTTTGTCTACTAGTCATTCTTTTTCTCCTGATCTTAATATTAAATTTCTTCATTTTTGTAATAAAGGCCATTATCTCAACAATCTTGAAATTTTAGAAATTCATCGTCTTTCTAATGATAATTCTTCTACGTGTCTCAATGGAATTCTTGATATAAGCACTTCTCCTCTTCTTAATCCTAAATTCTAACTTTACTTTTCTATTTCTTTATTTAAATTTATTTTTATCATTTCTGGCTGTTTGCTTATTAATAGTTTCAATTTGTTATTTTTGTCAATTTAATAATATTAATAGGTATGCTCTTTTATAATTTATTTGTTAGCTATATTTTTATTATTTTGTACTATTTGTAGAGTTACTGACGATGACATTTTATAATGTCGAAACATTTATAAAATAAAATAAATTAAAACCATAATATTTTGTGGAAAAGACTTTGAGTCAAATAATTCAATTTTAATAAATTTTAATGTATTTTTTTTTTTTAATTTTCTTATTTTCCATTTTATATCATTTATAGCTGTGTATTAAACGTCTGTTTCAATTTTCAATTTTTTAATTTTTGACACTTGTCAATAATTATTTATAATTTGTAAACTCTTTGGCATTTTTATTCAACTTGATTAATTATTATTTAGATTAACTGAAGACAATTTATATTGTTGAAACTAGTTTTGTTTATAATAAATAAATAATTAACATAACATCTTTTGTAGATTGATTCTGAGAAGACGTCAGCTTTTATTAATATTAAAAGAAATATTTTAAATAGTTATGATACTTATAAAAAACAAAATTTTAGCACAGTCTGTAAGAATGAATGCTATAGTTTATTTCTTCTTGCAAATTTAAATCCTACAAAAAAGGTTTTGTTAGATTTTTTGTTTTTTTTTACTTTGCAAAACCACTCAGTCAACACAAACGAAATTTGTTTAGAATCTCATTGGCAATTTAAAGGTCAGGTCACATCGGTTTATTTCCTCAATCCGAGATTGTTCTTATTGAAACTAACCACTTTTAATCTGCCAAGTTTCGGTTTAGTTACTGTGTTCTGGTATGAAACAAATTCGACTTCAAAATGTTTACATTTGTAGAAACCAAATGAATTAAACCGTAAATCGTTTTGATTTGAAAATAATAACTTTGTTGCAGTTCTTTTGTATCAAATAAACACCACAAAGTTTGATTTATGCTTGAGATAAATTTAGATTTTAGGTTTTTGAAACATTTAAAACAAGACGAGAAGAAACTAACAGATTATTTAATTATTAATTTAATGTGACCGTAAATTTAGTACGCACAAAACTGTTTACAATAAGTTCTTTTGTATTATAGTAAACAATTATAAGGTTGAATAAAATAACTCAGTACTTCAGAGTGTGAACAAATTTGATTCTATCGGATTTAAGAGTTTTCATTAGATTTTTATTATATATGTCTCCAAGGGAACAACTTCTTATTGTCTCTCTTCAAGATTATCAGTCTAAAGCTCTATGTAACATAAAGGAATCGCACGTGAGGAGTGAAGTGAGAGGGTGTGAGATAAAGCGAATCGACTCAAGCGGAGGTTCTATTATTACGTTTAAGAAGCTTGAGACACTAAGGTGAAGCGCACAATAATTTAACAGCAATTAATTTGCAAGAACAAACAAGCGCAGATTGGATTAAGCTACATTGATTTTAAATGAGGATTGCGAATATACAATATTAGAAAGATAAAGAAGCTAAATAATTGAATAGTTAATTAAACGTAATTGCGCGATATTGAATTTCGTATAATACGCAAGAGAATTAGAAGTTCAAATGTAAGGAATCACAATTAATATGTATGAGTAATATTCTTTGAAGATGCTTCCGCTAAAGCATTATATTTCTAATGTTAGATTTTCAAATTATAATTTAGATTGCTTCGTCATGGTTGTACTCAGGGAAAAGTAATTCCTTAACCACAAACGTGCCCTATCTGCACTCGGAACACGGAATAAATACGGAGATATAGAAAGTGTGGTACGTGATAAAGACGAGCGCACAAGCTATGATAAATAATACAGAGATCCGTGCTTTGGACGGGAATTGTGTGAAATGAGTCGGTAGCTTCCTGAACCACGAATCCTCGAGGTCCTATGAATGTACAAGATAGCGTCATATTCGTTGGATATTGTTACTTGATAAAGAAAATTGATAGGTTCTTAAACTAGACATGCAAATGTATACATTTTATTTTTGAAATAGAGAGGAATTATTTGGTAACTTGATCGCTCCTTGAAGATAGAAATAAGAAACGAAAGTTTAACTCGCTAACAGAGGTGCTGCAGTTGGCAATGGATTTTCGATGAGTTTGATTATAGAGTTCTTCTAAAGTTGTTTTTATCAAAGCTGTTGACAATGGCTCACTCAACGTGCTCATTTTCACGATCAAAGCTTTTGAAAGCAAAAGTTTATAAAGCTATATGCGATTCTCTGTAGCATGAAACCGATTTTTTTCTGTTTAATTTAAGAATATAAATCATTTATTTAAAATGTGCATAAAAAGTATGGTCTTAACTTTATTTATTGATGTTGCATTATAATTTTTAATAAAAATAAACCTATATTTTAATGTAATTCATTTCAAATTATATTGTTGTATAAAACGCGTTTGCCAAAAAATAAGTGTGATTGCTTTGGAGTAGGTGTTTTTATGAAGTAGTTGGAACGTTTATTATAGATATTCAATTACATACGCATTTAGAATTCCACAAAATATTGGCAACATTTTGATAAAACACGAACTGCGTTTCCAATAAAAATGCGAACAAAAGTAATATAAGCAGGGGTATAAGGTGTTGAATTTGAGCACGATTTTGATTTTCTTGTATTTTTTGTATATAATGATGCATTACGTTCCATAGTACAGTAACTCATATTTGAAGGCAAAAAATGTTTATTATTTTATTATATCTTTTATATTATATTTATTTTATAATTGTTTTATAATAAAAAGTTGTTAACTCAAACTAATATTAAGTTAAATTATAGAACTACATATATATAAATAATTGTTCATTTTGCAGTGTATTATACTTACAATGTTTCCGTGATTTTAGTACGGAAAATGAGTCTTTACGGTGCTAAGATTCAAATAAAATAAATTAACATTAATTTGATAAATCTAAGCATATACAGGGTGTCCCACGAGGTACTGTACATACTAAAATGGTATGTTCCTTAGGTCAATTTAAGTAGAAAACGTCTTATAAACATAGGTCCAATTCGCCATAGTTACACAGATACAAGCGTTCAAAGTTTATAAATGCTCACACATTTTTTGAAAATTATTATTACTGAAAACAGAAAATCGAACTACAAAACAAACATAAAAAAAAAACAAACAAACAAAAATCACATCAAATGCTCAAGATGACCTCTTTCGGCATTAATACAACGACGGCTGCGATCTAAAATGGACCGAGTAGCCGCTCGAAGCACCTGCTGGTTGTTCCGTGTTTGTTGACACACATCCAGGATACGCTGTATTAGTTCAGCTCTGGTATTAATTTTTACCTCGTATACTAAACTTTTCACATGACCCCACAGATAGAAGTCCAAAGGTGTGAGATCGGGCGATCTCGGTGGTCACACGAGCTCGGGTCAACGTTCTGCAAAGTGACGATGTCACGGCATCGATTCGAATTTATAAGTTGCGGTCTTCAATTCGACGACAAAACAACACGTGCTGCCAGACGCGCCGAGGACGGTCTCGTTCCGATTCGTAAAATATGGGATATATTCATGGAGAACTGTCAAAACAATTATAATCCCAATGAATTCTTGACGATCGATGAACAGTTGTTGGGATTTCGCGGACGTTTCTCGGCGCGCGTGTATATAAAATCCAAACCGGCGCGATATGGAATAAAAATAGTGACCATGAACGACGCGAAAACCTACATGTACAATGCTATTCCGTATACTGGCAAAGTACAAACAGAGCGAGGTGAGAGCGTGCCTTCTTATTATGTACGTAATAAATTGAGTGAACCCATCCACAACACAAACAGAACAATAACGTGTGATAATTGGTTCTCCTCAATTGAAATTTTTAATAAAATGAAACAGCAATTCAATATATCGATGGTAGGCACGCTCCGAAAAAATAAGCGTCAAATTCCGATTTCGTTCGCAAAAAATGCTTCTCTTGGCACGAGAAGATACGGGTACGACGGGCAAAACATTTTGCTATCGTATTGCCCAAAAAGAAATAAGGTTGTTTTGGTCCTGTCATCTAGGCATAAGGGCGGTAAAATAAGTGAAGACACCGGTAAGCCAGAAATGATCAACTTCTATAACAAAAACAAATGTGGCACAGATGTTTTAGATCAAATGTGCGGAAATTATACGTGCGCTCGTGGATCCTCACGCTGCCCAATGCGCTTTTTCTTAGGCATGCTGGGCCAGGCCGATGTCAATGCCAACATATTGTATAATTTTTTACCCGAAAATGAATTGACAAATCGGAGATCATTTTTAAAAACTCTGGTTCTGTTGCTCATCAAGCCGCATTTGCAAGAGCGTGTAACGCGGCCCGGATTGCACCGATCATTGGCTAATAGTATCCGCGAGATCTTGTCGGCGACCGAAACCGAGGCAAGACCAATGCTCGAGTCGAATAAAATGGACAAACGCAAACGATGTTATTATTGCAAAATTGAAAAAGATCGGAAGACGCAGTACTGCTGTGTAAAATGTAACAAACCCGTATGCGAAGAACATCCGTATGCTGTTTTCAATGCGTAGAATAATAAATTTGCCTGAGTTACAATTTTTTTTGTAAATCAAAATTTTTTTCCGAATTTCTTCATTTATTTCTACTTTATTTATCTGTTCTTTATTTTATTATTTAACGTTTTTTGAGTGTTTTAGTGCACAAACAAATTTATTTGGTAAGTTTTCGGTACTTTGTATTTATGTATAATTTCTAAAAATCATCATTTATAATTATTATTTTGAATTACTAAAAATTAATAAAAAGTTAATCGAAATTAAAAGATCACAATTATTGATAATAATGATTAAAAAACCGCATCTCGCTTGCATACCTATGCGGTAAATTGAAAATATATATTTTATGCAAAAAAATTTTTTTTTAATTCTTTGTATTAAAGGTTTAAAGCGTGATGTTATCTCACGACATTTATCGTCGCGATTCACAACAATTCATCCAAAAATTCACCCACTACCTGTCCACTACATTGTGTCAAACGGCAGGAATCTTTCGGTAACACATGAGTCGACTTTACAGTATCAATCAACATGACCGATAAGACACAAAATCGTTTATCTAAGAAACTATAACGTTATCGTTTTCTTGGAAACAGCGTCTTAGTTCATAGTTATTAGTGTGCGGATTTCTCGTATTGTATTACTGTTTCCACAATAATTAGTTAGGTAGTTAAAAATACGTCTATAAATAATTAACAATATTTAATTTTGTTTTCGCCACATTGCTCTGATGAAAACGTAAATGCGTAACGTATAAAAATTCTTAATGAATTTGCAAAACTGACGTGTTTACAAAAAATTCTTTTAAAAACGATTTCAACAATTTTTAACTGGTTATAATCTATAATCTCTTATGATTTAATCAACAGTAGAATTGTCAAAAAGATTAATAAATAATTCTACCAAAGAAGTATCAATTTATCAGTTCTTTAATTTAGAAAAATGTAAATTCTGACTACATAGAAATACCAAAATAAGTTTTTTGTATTAACTTTTTTATCGACTCTACATGACGATTCTGACCGCACTCGAACTGGGGCGTAGCCGACCGATAGATCTAGCCTGCACTCTCATCCCCACTTCGTCACCTACGTCACAACTGCGGATGGACGGTGGTGATTGACGATTGCTATTCGATACATAGGATATATTTTAGTCATAAACTAAAAATACCGTAATTTGTGATTTTAATTCTTCAGTATTTACAGTGAGTGTTCTGTGCTATTTGCTTAACTGACGGTGTGGTTAATACTTTACCTAAATTGAATTAGTTTTTACTAAAAGACAAGTTTAGTGTGGTCATTTACAAGGCAGGTAATAAAACTATTAAAACTTTTTCGTTTAATAGGAATTAAGGGTTATTCTTAATTAGGAAAATGTCTTCTGCTTGCTGCGTTCCAGGATGCAAAAGTAATTATAATGCTAATAAGAAAGTTACAATTTTTCGTTTCCCAAAAGATGAAAGTCGTAGAAGTAAGTGGCTGAATTGCATTCACCGCAAAGGTTATGAAATTACAAATTCTTCTCGAGTTTGTATAAAGCATTTCACTGAAAATTGTATTATAAGAGAAGATACGATAACCATGGAACCAACGGAAAAGGGCAGTGACTTATCAGTGTCTGATGAGCAATCGTTAATTCCAGCAACTACTATTCAAGCTTTTATGATATCATCTATATATTCAAGTTATAAAGATATAGTAGGATTGTTTCCTGTTTCCACACTTAAGCATGGTTTACTGCATAAACTAACACTTAAAGTTCTAAAAGTTCTCACTGAAATTGGTTACCAAGTAATTGCCGTGATTTCTGATAATAATTCTGTAAATAAGAAAATGTTTGACTTACTCTGCGGCGGTGAAATAAATATTTATTTTCTTAATACATATTCCAAAACAACTCAGAAAGTGTTCATGTTATTCGACACAGTTCATATTTTTAAATCAATTAGAAATATTTGATCAACCAAAAGGATAGCATGCAAACTTTTATTTTTCCAAAGATACCGGATGATATGCAAACTTTACAAAGATTTCAGGATCCAGAGAGAATAATCACTATTATTGCAAGCGTAAACCATTTAAAAAAAATGTACAACCAAGAAGAGAATAGTCTAATAAAATTGGCACCAATTCTCTCAAGAAAAGTATTATATCCTTCCTCTATTGAACGGCAAAACGTACAATTATGAGTACGTCTTTTTGATAATAAAAATGTAGCTGCTCTTGAAGAATATAATAAGAATAACATTAGTATAGTAAATGGAACTATACAGTTTTTAAATCTAATATGAAATTGGTGGAAAGTTGTAAATTGTAAATCCCAGTTTAAAGGTGTACGTTTTCGTGATCCACATTATGATCCTATAAAACCACCAGAATGCGACAAAAATATTATTTTCTTAAAAAATTTCTCACATGGTTGAAATTATGGGAAAACTTAACTATCTCAGGTGAATTGAATAAATCCAGAAATGGCAAACTATCAAGCCAAACATACTTTTCTCTAAATCACAAGTGTAGATCTTTTATAGAATTGACTGAGTACTTATTAACCGAATTAAAATTTGATTGTGTGATTGCGTGTTACTTGGTAAATTTCAGACAGATGATTTAGAGGGACGATTTGGGCAATATAGGTTAATGTCTGGCGATAATTACCATATATCTGTAATGCAAGTTCTAGAGTCCGAAAGAAAATTAAAATTGTTAAGTGTTTTAGAACTAAAATCGTCCTACAAGGGCTCTTTTATAGTAGATAATTTATTGTTAACAAAAGAAAGAAAAAATATCGATCTGGATACTCACGTAGAATTTGACGACATTTTTCTGGATGCTGTAATTTTGACCAATGATGAAATAATTAGCGAAAACGAGACTCGTGTGTTGATATACATAGCAGGTTACATTGCCAGAGTAGTAAATAAAAAGTTGAATTGTAAAGGTTGCTGTAATTTCCTTTGCTTTAGAACAAATTTGGACGTTGAACTACCCAATAGCGCCGAATTCTTATATATACAAAGTTTGGACCGCGGGGACTTAAAAAGGCCTAAAGATGTTGTAGTACACCTTATATCACATATATGTTTGCTCTTTAAAGTGTTAATTAGTGAAAGATTTGAAACCTTCTTCTTAAAATGTAAGTCACAAAAAAGTATTTTACAGTTTTTGGCTGTGGAGATGTTAAATTACAAAAATATTACATTTAACATTTGTACTGCTTGTGCAATCGATAGAAACAAATTAGCTGAAGAATGTATTACTCACTTTTATAATATACTATTAAATAATTACTGCAAATCCAATAATGAATCAATTCAGAAGAACCAAAAAAAGAAAAAGTGTAAAAAACAAAAGGCTGCGCAAAAACTTAGTAGCAAATAGGTTTCTGTGTATTTGTTAATTAGTGTTTACGCCAACAGCTTCTTTTTCTATAATGTTTAACTTCCCTTTCATTTGAAATAATTTTAATTAGTTAATAAGCTGTTTCGTTAAAACTGTCCTAGTAGCACACAATATATTGTTACGTCTTTATTTATTAAAAACTAATTTATTTAAACGATTAGAACTACGTTTACTTATTCTAGAAATATATACACTTCTAAATTAACCGAACTAAATTAAATCTAATAATATTTAATGAAAACACTTACACGAATTTATGTATAACCGTTGTATAACACTATCACTTAAGATTAGATAACGTCCTCGGATATCACACTTGTTTACACTAATTATCACATACACGATTATTCTCGATTTATTTATGTAGACAAACACGTGCTAACGATTTATTTTCACTTGATAATCTTCTTAATACAGCTGCATTCGCGTTTCGACAATAACTGACCTACGATCTGTCTCGTGTCTATATATAGACATACGGAAATCCTTCTCGATCGTTCTTCACTTTTCGCTATAACTTCTAGAAAATAGATAACAGCCTTCTAGAAGGTTCTTGCGTTTGCAAGTAATTTCTTGAACGTTTCAATATATTAAATATTATTTTTAAATATATTTTAAATGTGAAAAGTGACAGATTTGTTTTTATTGTATAAATATTTAAATAAATATATATTAAATATTAAAAGAAATATTTATAAAAGATTTACAATTCTATATGTATAAAATAATTAAAACTGTACTCTACCAAACATTAAAAACGTAAAAAAATATATTTCATAATTTCTCTTGATTATCCGTGGTATTGAAATAAATGTTCAAGAAAACAATTTCGAAACACGAAAACTACTAAACATATTTACATAGTACAGCCAGTTAACAAAATAACTCTTTACATATGAGCATCAATTTGGTTACCTGGTTTTGCTGCTGCTTAGTCTAGCTTTACTTTGGGCTAAATAAAGAGATACTGTTTTTTGAATCTCTTGATCTGTTGTACTATTATGCCTCTTTCCGATCGCCACTAAAAGATTTTTAAGTAGCTTATTTGCAAAACAAAGTATAGATACAATATACTTACTATGTACTGCTTTATATATTTTCAAATTGCAAAAGGGCAATTTTTGTTTTTTTCCGACGACTGAAAATTTTACGGCTACTTCATGTCGCAACAATTTTTTCATTACTGAGTTGACCATTCTAACATAGTTTTCTCCACCCACTAAATATAAAAAATTAACCTAAAAAAATTGTCAAAACAAATTCATTTAATTGTGGCATGCTTACTAATTCGTTGAATATTTCTTCATTTTTAATCAAATCCTCAATTTCATCAATTTCAGATAGATTGTTGATAAGCAATTTGTCTACAAATGTCGTCGTTTGTAATCTAAAATCCACTTTATTTTGATTAATTTCTTTATTTTCAATTTTATCAACTTTTTTCCTTAATTCATTTATCTCAAACTTGATTTCAATTTGAGTTTTTAAAATTGTTTGTAAAAGTTCTAAAAATTAATATTTTTCACTTACATTAAAAAATCCAATAAAAAGTTGTATTTACCAGTGTGCTGATCATGATTGGGAAAAACTCCAGATGAACCAGTAGGAGTTGATCTGCTTGAAATTGAATGAACATCTGGCAAAACAAAATTATAACCAAATTTTTCAGCATGATATACGCACCATCAGTATGTACAGTACCACCCAGTAAACACGGATTGAAACTGTTACAGTCACAAAATTAAAACAATTGTTTCAATACGTTGTTTCGTGTTAGTTCCATTTTTATATCATTTACATGTAACTGACAGTGAATAGATTGAAAGAGTTCCGATTTTTCACAATCAGTTTTGAACCGTTTCAGTACTTGCAATTTTTTTCCCATAATCAGCAACCGGTTAAAAACTGATTTGTTAAATCCGAATATTTTTTGAATAACTAGAATTGCTTGAAGATCGATTAAATAAGATTGAATTATTTTCAAAACAGTAGAATCATTCTAGGAAAAACGAATACTTAGTCAGCATTAGTCGTTGCTATACTTTTGATTACTGTCGTCAACGCTTGCGCTGCAAATTGATATCTTTTCACTTGTTCGGTTGCAGTTTGATAAGTGATGCTGTGTGTACAATTACGAAATGGAACAATAAACGGTAAGTCGAAACATTTTATTATAATCCATAAATGTAATCGATATTATTATCATTTCTGTTCTTTATGTATCAGGTTTTAATTTGTATATAAAAATGTAAATTAACACTCATGGTTGCGTTAAGGTAGATTATTGCGTAAATCTGATGATTCTTTAGGATTTATAATTACAGTTCAATTCTTCAAGTTTTCTATACGATTATGTACAGCTAAAGGTATTCACAGTGTTTTTATAACTTTCTTATAATTGCTAAAGTGGTATTTATATTAAGTTTGTGTTGTTTTTGATTAAAAAAATGTAATTAATTTTTTCTATTTCGCGACGGTTATAGCCTTATATCCGTACTGTAAACGATACGGAAAGAGACTCTCTTTCCGTACTGCTGTAGTGATTAAATAAATTTAAGTTTGCAATACTGTAAACCCTATCTGACTGTAAACCATAACCTAACTAAATATATTACAGCTGTATTTTCTGATTAATGAAAGTTATTTTGCTTTAAATTACAGTTAATTTCGATATTTAAAGGTTAGTTTATAAAGTTATTTTTTGAAAATACGCCAACACCACATTTTCTGTAATTGAATTTACATTGTTTTGATCGCACCAAGTTAAAAAGTTTTTATATTCTTTTTGATATTTTGCACGGGATTTCGTTGGCATCAAGTTATCTAAAGCTTTATTAGCTAGTTCTTTTACGTCAGGCGGAGTACAACTTAGAGATTCTATTTTTACAACTTTTTATTAAATTCAGAAATAATTAAAAATTTCAAATTTGAATTGTCAAATGCCACAATTACCAACATAATTTTAAAAAAATCACAAACAATTAAGATCTTTATTTATTAAAAAATTTAGAGTAAATGCACGCGAAATAGAAAAAATAGTATGAAAAACACATGTCACAACTTCTTTTTGCCGCACTCGACCATTTGCAGACCTCCTTTCAGTCGGTCTGCAAACCTGGTCTTCGTGCGGCAAAAAGTCTCATTGTGACATTTGTTTTCCAATATACTATTGTGTAACTCTATGATTATGTATGTATATAAATAAAATATTTATTTCTATGTTACAGATGCGGTTAAAAGTTGCTACCCAACAGTAACTGATGCAGTTTTCGAGGCTTCCGTGAAAAGACCACATCAAAGAAATTTGCAATATGTAAAAAACTCAATGTGATAATGTATTTAAAAATATTTATTGTGCAATAAATTTTGAAACGTGCATTCGAAAATGTATTATTATATTATTGAAAGAATTGTTTTAGTTGATTATTGAAACAAAAAAAATCATACATGTATCGATCATTTAGTATCAGTTCAAGAGCGAAGCTTTTAAAACGTAAAGCGAATGCAACATTTAGTTTGCAACAGATTTGAATTTAAAATACCGAAACTATACTGATTCAAATAAGTGAAACAGCGATGGACTTATAGCTATTTTATTGCAGTTAGGTTTCTTTTATGTTTGAAACAAGAGTGAATCATAAATTTTTTGTTTTGAAACTGTTACTAAACATTATCAATTTTGTGTTTACTGGGCACCTTCTCTATTACTGTAGAAAGTTACAGAAGGCACAGAATTAGCATTGGACTGTGGATCTATTAATTTTAACATACAAAATATTCTTAGAGTTTAGTTATTTACAAAATAATCACCTTTATGTACATTGCACACTTCCTCTATTGTATCTACTGGAAAAGTAAATCATTTTCTGTTTTCGACTGCTTCCAACTTTTCTTGATTTAAATTTTCTTCACTCCAATGTATTTTTCTTTGTCTTTGTCTACTATTGTCTCCTGCATCGTACTCTTCAATAAGTCGTCTTGTTTTTTTCCTTACAGAGGTATTACATCCTTCATCATCTGACGTATCTAAATTTGAGGTGTACAGACCCTTGGAACATAAATCTTTCGCTCTTTGCAGCGATTTAATATTTGTTTTTTTTACTTTTGCTTGACACCAACGATAATTCTCTACAATGTCTTTACATTCATATATGATTTCACGTATTTTATTTTGGTTCAATCCCATTGGGTAGTTATATTGTTTATAATCAGAACTTGCCCACACAGAAGGTACAAAATCAATCGCATCTTCATCACACCATACAATAATGTCCCACATTCTTGCAGTAAAGAAATAATAACTAATTATTTCTAACAATAATTCAAGTAATAAACATTTACGCATAAGATAAAAAATACCAACATTTATGCTTTAAAACTAATTTTTATAAGAACGCACCAGAGTAGTATATTAAAATTTTATTAATAATACATACGTTGTTAAATTTAATTTATATGCATTAATTCGAATGCTACAAAATAATCAGTATATGGCAAGACCAAACACTTGCTTTTTATGTTTGATAAAGCAATTTTCTCTATATGTATATGATTAAGAGTATTAAACCTAAAGATGCCTAAATGATTGGAAGGTATGGGGTATGTATAAAAATTATGAAGTTGACTTGACGTAAATCCAGACACATGAAATTCGTCATTTATTTCGAGGATTTTAAAAATTCTATTTGATTTAAGCAAAACGTAGCAGTCTTTATTATTATTTAAGATAATTTTAAATTTAGAAAAATGTACCGTTTTAGATTGTTGATTTATTACGAATGAATTACTTTTAGAAATCATCTCATACTGAACAGAATTATTTTCAAATATTCTTTTGCAAATTTGTGCACATGGACGATTTGGACTTCGCAACAAACGTTTTAGCTTCCCTAAGTAACTTTCGAAGGGAAAGCAACTGAATTCATTTAAAGTATCCTTAAAATACAGAACATCATCAGGTAAATGTATTAAATTGTGTACATTGTATACAAGTGAATCATAACTGTACAATTTTGAAAATTTTGTAACAAAATGTAGGAGCATTTCTTTTGCTGTAGTAATCCATACCACAATGATACAATAGAAAATGTTCATATAGTTCTGAAGGAAGAATACTTTTCAAGACCACCGGTCCTACATATAATAAAATACACCGTAACTCAACAGCTTTAAATCTATCAAGTTCATTGAGTGACCTACATTTTCTATTAAAGTCTCAAGGAATAAATTTAGAATAGTATTCTAATCTTTTCGACAACTTGATTCTTAAAGTAACTGGTAATCGTATTGCAGAATTTGATTGACAACCTCGTACCCAGTAATTCAGTAATTTTCGCATTACTCCCAAGCAACACAAATGCATGTAATCAAGCGGGAAACTCTGTATGATATTAATACCCTTTACATCTAACAAGGGTGTATCTATCAAATGATGTTCAATAAATAATTTTGCTCTAAAATTTTGATCAGTTCTTAAAACAGAACTATTTTCTGCATAAACCATTTTTTTGTTTATGTATGATCCTTTTTGAATGCAACGCTCACATCCAAAAAATCTATTATGGCTTTTAATTCCTTTGATAAAAGCTCTAGCTGGGGCATCACAGCTTATTGCAAAAATTTTCACCGGTACTGTTAAGTTATTGTAATGAAATCCATTTGTAGTCAACTCATTAATTTCTGTTTTGAATCTCCAAAAAAAAGTGCTACTACAAATGGATCAATTTTTAAATCTCTTAAGTGCAATCTACATAAAATAGGCCATAACTGTGAATTGGAACTTTTAAACAATGGTAAACCGTCAACATTAAAAGATAAGTTAATTACCAAATTCTCTAAAATACTTTTTCGCAACAAATCATCATTAAAGTACAATTCTAATATATAAGACATGCCAAAATAATAAAAATATCCCATTGACCCTCTTGAACTTTTCATAGTAATTATCTGTAGTACTCTTTTAGTTTGTAAAACAGTACGAGCATCTTTGGGGAGATTTAACTCTGGAATTATGTTGGTGATTCCATTTAATAATGAATTTAATTGTGATAAATTGATTTTTTTCTCTAAAGCCCACAATTTAAGAAAATTCACAATTTTTGTACTTCTGTCTTTCCAATCAGTAGTAGTAGTAGATGTATTATTAATATTTGCATTACTTTCACTAAAAGAAACGTTTATGCTGCGTAAGGTATTTTCTGTTCCACTACAAATGTTATTTAAGTCTTGATTCATATTGTGTAAAACATTATCGTACAGTTTCCCGCTGCCGCTTTCATTATCACATGTGATCACTTCACCATTCTTATTAATATTTATATTAGTCGGTAACTTATCTTTTAGTTTGTTTTTAATAAACCGATATTTTGAACAGTATCTTTTGTTTGACATCATGCAAGTAATGGTTTACATACAATACGATAAAACCGGCAAATACAGCATATGATCTAATATCATAATTACCTGTGTATTACTAGCACATTAAAAAAAACACAACAATAACCTCACAAGCATCAACTACGTATACAGGTTATACTACGTATATAGGTTATGAACACGCTAAAGACTAATGGGACTAATGCTCATGCGCTATCTTAAAAATGTGCTTTATATTTAAAAGAAACATATGATAAATATAGGAATAAATATATTTATCTAATGATGTTGGATAATGATAAAATAAATATTTTAAAAAATATATTCTTTTATCAACATTTTATTAATATTTTATAAATCTTGAAAATCAAATGTTTTTTTTTCAATATTTATTAATTATTGAAATAATCATATATATTTAACCAACATTTAATCTATAATAAATATTGGATATATATTTATTAAATATTTTGTGCTACTAGGGTGTAGTTATTATGTTCTGGTATTTATTTTGTATAATGTATAAATTGCTTAGTAGTAGTAGTTAAGCTTTTTAGTTTTATTACATAAAATATCTCGACATTTATACTGTGCTATTAGCATGTACAACTTAGACATCATTCAAGAGGAATGTCGGTATTGATGTAGTTAAACTTAATATAATAAACTAAAGTCAGTGCAATTTTACTCCTTCGAACTCCTTCGATAAAAAATAAATCAAGTATCACAGTAAATAATATTAATTTCATTTAAAAATGCGTGTATTTCTAACGCATTTGTACAACGAACGCGACGACGACTCATCTACAGTTGTGACGTCACGAAAGCAGTGTCCGGGCTAGATCTATCGGTAGGCTACGACTGGGGCAGGGATTGGGATACCCCGGCGGGTGCGAGACGAAACAGAAACTATATCTTACAAGGGGTGAGGCCGATAAAAAGAAATACCATTTCCAACAGTATTCTTGTTTAATATAAAAAGATATTTCTCGCGTTACAAAATGCCAAACATACTGTATGTAAATCTACAACGCGACACAAAGTAATGCCAACCGAATGTGCGCGTGGAACCACAGCCAATGCGCCAATAGCACCGCGTAGTTAGAAAATGGCTTCACTACAACTAATGAATTTGAACTTACAAGATATACGGGTCTTTTGGCCAAAATACTCGTAATGGTGCAAAGTTAAATGACGTTAATAACGGTCTATATTACGCACATGGAGGAAAGCAATCGTGGTACATTCAACGTGACCGAGCTTAACACAGTTGGTTTAACCTTTTACAACTACAATAAATTTTATACGGTAAACTATCTAAACAATTATTATAACGATGTCCGGTTGAAGTATATGCTAAAGATAACGAATAAGACACCACAGGTCAGAAACGATTAAGTAACAACCACTAACAAGGAGACACGTCACAATAAACTATTTACCATTGACGCAAGAACGAGGACAAACATTCAGACAGACAATTACCTTTAGATGATGGGCAGGCTCACAGATGATGATGGGTGGAATAAAACCTCCACCATGTGAAATTTGTAGGTGCACTACTTTAACAGATTACGAGAACTCACGTGTAATCTTCGGCATACAAAATGAATACGACCTCAATTCTTCCTCAGGTTCGTATCGTACGACAAGTTACAAAAATGTCTTACTTTTTGTATTCACTTTTAGGTGATCATGATCGCACAGGAAGTCCTTTCATTTTTTAAAAATGGCCTTTTTCCAAAAAACCCGAAGGATGGTGGGGAAATCAAAATCCCACCAAGAAAATCCCAAAATTTAAATGATAACACTTATTTAAATGTAGGCAACAGTTCCTTTGATACAAAGCTAATTGTACTTTTCAAATTATTTTGGGATACAATCAAATAAATCGTTACACGATTACCATCTCTTATGTAGTTGCATTGTTTCAGGTGCCACTTAAAAAAATCGGGAAGAAAGTATAAAAAAGTGGCTAAGGAAGGCCATAGAACGCCAGGATCGAGAAGATAAAAAAATGAAATGTTCTGTAAATTTATTTTAATTGAATATAATTAGGATTATTATTTAAAAATATAGTTTTATGTAATGATAATTTGTATTTTATTTGATAAAGTTGTTTTTATTCATTACGTCAAGTCGCAGAGGAGTACGTTAAGTCTCCTTACTGAATAAAAAAAAAACAATAGAAAAAAACCACAAAGTAGATGAACTTTAACTTGAAATGGTACTTCTCTTGATAAAAATATAATATACATATATAGTAGTAATTACGAGAGCTCGAGTAACTCATTGCTTAAAAGCGCATGAATTAAACAACAGAAAACGATACTACTTGTGTATCAAAAGGTTATCGAAACTTCATCAACAACCAAATTTAAAAGTCGGATTAGGATTTGGTGATTTGAAAAAAAATGTACGAGGAAAAGCAACCACGAGCGGGTAAAAAATTTTACAGTGGTATATTCACTTCAGCTTTAAAACTTGTCGACTACAAACTGACGTGATTGGTTAAATTAATGGTCACCTAGTACATGAGTAGCCTAACCATGCGTTAATATAATATAATTATAATAGTTACCTACGGAACAAGTAGGATATGGATTAACGCACGCATGTGAAAATTTGCACGACGAGGCCGTAGACTGCGCTAATGTAGTAATAAAAGTCATTACTTTATTTCAATGATTGTTGATACAATTCTTGTATCTTTTCAGGCACTCTGTTTAATCCATAAGTAAGACACGCGACATGTATTAATTTTGGGAAACAGACTTTTATTGCTCCACCAGCTTTTTTCATATATGGCGCTGCATCCGTTAGCACTGTTAGCAGTAACTTAACACGTTTATTACTGAATCCAAACTGTTTTTCATATTAACATTTATGATTTGTTTGATAGTTTGTAGTTGGTAAATGCTATTAGATAAGCCGGTTTTATTTCGGCAGAAATACTTGAATTAATAAGTTTGCAATATAAAAACCTGGAAAATTATAGAGTTGAACCTTTTTAAAAAAAATATAAAAAATTAATTACCTTTTGCATCGGTAGTTTTGTCAACCATTATATACACGTAGTTTTCTTTTAGAGTTTCTTTTAATTCTTCTGTCTATGTCTGTGGTGATACAATTAGAAAAAACTTCTTTCGTATTGTACTTTCATCCAGAATGCTCTAATTTGTACGTTTTTTTAAATATAACTAGCGAAGTACAACTTAATTTATGCAAAGGTATATTACTTTTTGTAAATGTTTTACCAACATTGTTAAAGAATTCTACTTTTAAGTCGGATTCATTTCAAGGCAAATTTGTAAGCAAGGACTGCTTTTGAATCAATTGTTTTTGCAATCATTGATATTTTCAAAACTAATTATAATCAATCTAATCAATCCAATTGAAATTTAATTGACGCATGGAGGTTATATAACATTCCTATTACTTAAAAATTCCATTATTGTTAATACAAAAATAAAACAATGAAATTGTAAAATTATAAGTAAATGCAAAAATTAATAATATACAATCGGCGGAAAAATTTTTAAACGAACTTTTATAGGCATTAGCATCGACAAAATATTTTTTTAAAGGCTCACTTGTTTTTTGTACAATTTACAAAATATAATTTTACTGTCACTAGTAAAGACTGTTTTTTTCTTTGGCATCTTCAACAACTACACTGACAAACCGTGAGCGTGAAATTAAATTTGAAACTATTTTAGTAGGAAACCCGACACTTTTCCTTCACCACTTTCACTGTTGTGACCTCGGGGGAAACGTGCATGATGTATTTTTTGGGAAATTTTATTTTCCTTCTCACATTTTTTTCTCTCTCACTTTCACGGACGTTACTAATGACCTCGGAAGGAACGTGAGTAACTGTATTTTTGTGAAAGGATTTTTCTCTCTCACACATTTTTTCTCTTCTCTTTCACACATTTTTTCTCTCTCTTACAGCGATTTTTTTTCTTTCTCTTACATTGTTACATCATCGCATAATTGGTAATTTTGATTGCGTCGTGCGTCATCGCGTAACTGGTAATTTTTTATGCGTCATAGAGTCTCATGATTCGAGCGAGAAAGAAAATATTTTTATTTAAAAAAAGCTTGGGTGTACCTGGATTTGAACCCGGGTTTCTTCATTACAAAGCGGCGAACTTAACAGCTGAGCTACGAAAATAAGTTAATTTTAAGCGCTCAATTGTTGTATACAATTGGTTTTTTTTTAATTACTGAACAAAAGACTTGTAAAATTTATTGTACTTTATTTTTAAATTAAATTAACATTCATGGCATATATATATAATTTTTCTACAGCATCTATGTCATTACGGTTTATCTGGATCTTGATAATTCACGACAACTATACACACGGCATCTAATTATATCATTTCTACAGCATCCGTCGTGTTGTGGTTGATCTGGACTTTTCTAGTGGTCGGTACTTTCATATTCTTTCTCTCTTACTCTTAATACTCTGTAAATAATCGCTTATTAAAAAAAAAAATTCTAAAAAGTTAATGTTGATTATAAGAAAAATAGCACAAAAACAGTTGCATGCAAATTAGCAAAAAAACAATTAAATTTAAGAAAATAACTACCAATTTCTTAAGAAAAATTAATGTTACTTGAATATATCAACTGCTTCTTTTTAAACGAGGTGTTGGTTTAATCAACAACATTAGAAATTAATTAAAAAAAAAAAGAAATGGTCTAAACTAAATTAATAGTTAACAAATTTAAAAATTTTTAAACTAACTTTTAATCAGGTAAATACTAAAATCAACTTTTTTAATTTAAAATAATCTTTTGTAGAGCATAAAATTGCATGTGTTTAAGCGTATAGGATTAATTTGCAAAATAAATAAACCACTTACCATTGTAATACACAGAAACACTTTAATTTAAAACGTTCTTACTAGTACGCAGCTAAAACTAAACAAAGTGTGATCACTAACAATAAAAGAAAGTGTCATTGCCATAAATAAATTTTTACAATTATTACTTATTAATTAAAGTTTTATGATACATACCTGCCGATTCATTCAGGTCGCTGATTGTTTCAACAAATAACTTTTCCAATGACATGTAATTAGTGTAAATTCCATAAGGTAGTAGTTATTCAAAAATTTTCTTTTGGAAGCCAAAGACATTATCATTATTATTATAATATATAATATTTTAAGATAAATCTTTTAAATTTTCAAGTACTTCATCTTCAATGTCGCTGAATATGAAAGTAGTTAACTCCGATACTAAAGTAGGTCCAAACTTGCACGTTTTGAGTTCGTTTTGGTACACACCCCTGGCATTAAGTGTGTTATAAATTTCTCGATCTGTATAATTAAAAAAATTATACTGTGATATTAACGTAAATTTAAGCTTTTACCGATAATTTTGCAATCTGCTGTATCAAGTTCTAAAATATTTTCTGAATTTCTAATTAAGTTTATATACTCAACCCAATTTCTTTCATCCGTATTTGAAATACTTTGTGCATCTAAGAAATAATGGAACTACTAAAACAATAAAAAAATGTAAACGTTTTACTTGCGCTATCCAAGTTAAATAATTTAATTAAGAAATAATTTTTTTTAACTATGATTCAAAAACTAACGTTCAAAAAATTCAAGTTATTTTTTAAAATTTAGTTTAAAAAGAAAAAAATTCTTATAGCATTATCAAAGTTATTGAAAAAGAAATTTAACAAAAATCTTTAAGAGTTTTAAAAAATGTAAAACATTTTAAAGCTTACTTTTGTTTCCTGTTAGTTATAACTAATCAATGTAAAATTCTAAAACCATCGTTCAAAAATATTTGTTTTTAGTTTGCATTTCACACTCAGTTTTCAACTTTAGTTTGAAAATTAATAAAACGTCAATGTTTTAAATAATTAGCAGAGTTTTTTAAAGAAATACAAATAACTTTAAAATGTTGCAGAAAGCAAAATATGTATGTAAAAATTGTGTGTGTTAAAGATTTTTATTAATGAATGTAAGATTCCAAAAGCAATGTTCCTCATCATATCTACTTGTTTTAACATATGTCAAATATTTTTCTACAATTGCTTATATATTTTTAATATGAATCTTTACAGTGTTAAAAAATAAAGTATTGTAATACAGCAAATATTAATATTTGTTTCAAATTATTGATAATCGCTACATAATTATAGTGACAAGTTAGGTAATAAAATCCTAATTTTATTTTTGATAACGAGTAATTGTTCATGTAGAAAGCGAGTAAATAATGTTATGGTAATGATTATGTAATTATAGTGACAAATTCTAGAAATTAAGTAAAATTGTTGAAAAGTATTTTATGTAGTACATAAAAAGCACACAGTTTACGAGTAATACGAGTAATCTTAATTTGTAATATAAAAACTATTTATGTTGAGAAGCAGAAAGGAAAGAAAAACAGAAAGGGTAAATATTGTACTCGGACATTATACTAAAATAATAATATCGTAAAAAAAATCATGTACCTTCTGTTAACGATAACGTGTAATATTACTTATATACAAAACAATTCTAGCATTTTGCACATTCTATTGCGCAAACAAATGGTATTTAAAGCTACATTTTATTTATAAGAAAGAAGAATACATATACAAAAATTATCAAAACAAAAAAACTACACAACACAACAAGAACATTTATATAAGAATTGCAAGTTTTATTAAAAAAAATCTACTCGTGCACATTTTAACACGAATGATTCACAAATTCACCTAAACCCAATTAACATTTTTTTCTCTACCACAAAAACAAGAAATGTTATTTTATTACTAAAGACTTACGTACAAACAAACAACTAATTCAAATTGATGCAGATCAAACATTAATTGTAAAACTAAACCGAATTATAATTGTATTTGTTTAAGCTGTATTGCAGCTACAGTTCTAAATTTTAAATATTGTTACTAATAAAAGTTTCCTTATAACATAAAATCTTTGACAATTACAAGTAACGCAAACTAAAAATTATAAAACGAATAGTTAAATAAAACCAAAACTTCTTAAAATCGTTAATAACACTAGTATACTTTTCTTAACATATGAAAATATTAGTAAATGTATTAACTGTAGTTAACGTCAAAACTAAACAACATTATTGAAACAATAAAGATTATTTGAGTAACATAATTTTGTATTTCATTTGTTAACAAAAATTTTGATGGACTTGTTAAAACTTATTTTATATAAAACTTCTCTAAAAACACAATTTAACAAAGTTGTTGTAATATCAGCTAATTCAAAAACTACCCCTTAAATATTAATACACTTTACTCTAAGCTGGTGAATTAAAATTCCTAATAAGATCTGTATACGTTTCTATTACATTAATATTGCAAACTGTTTAAATCAGTCTGTAAATATTATAACGTTACAATTACTTAAGATTACAAGCAAAAAATGTTATTCGAAAGTCGTATATATATATATATATATATGTCTATGGGTGCTTTTGGGGACTTGTATATGATATACAAACGGACATATACACGACACTTTGGAGACATTTTTGATGTATAGTTAGATGAATGTGTAAGAATAAGTTTACAACATTAAACATTTTTAAACAATAAAAATTTATTTTGTTAAATGAAATATGTTTAAAAATTGTTTTTTTTTCTCTCATAAACAAAATAAACTAAAATAATTTTTATTAAACACATTTACACCTTGTACATGGTCATCGGTTTTACTTAGCTTGTTTTTAGTAGTACATTTTGCAATTAATTAAAGAAATGAATACATAGTTTTGAAACTGTTAGCATAATTAAAATTTACAGCAATTTTAATTCTTTTCTCATAATTTTTGCTTGGTTTTTTATATGTAAGAAAAGATAGTTAAAAGACAAGAATGTGACGTTTCGATATCAATTTTTTGTTTTTGTGGTAAAGAAAATGTTTTCATTTTTTAATTCTAAACAAAACTTTTTTATACCAATTTTTATTGTAATTGTTAAATAAACTTTATTTAAATTGTTGATTTAATGTTTTGTTTAAGCAATCATATCAATTTATTTTTTTTAAATACTATTTAAAATTTTTAATGTCACATTTAAAAAGAAGAAACTTATCTTTAAGTAAGTTTTTACAGTGTGAATATCAAAGTCAGATGAAATTAACAAGTAAAATTGCAGACTTGTTTTGTACCTATAGACTTATCTACAGATACAATTGTAATATAATCTCGCAGTACATACATCATGGATTATGTGATTGATTAAAATACTATCTTGACCGCTTAAATTAAGCAAATACAAACAGCGAACGTTCTAGACCGCATCTATGGGAAAAAAGGACATTTTTATGTTTCAAGAAGTAGTAAACTTACTAAAAGCAAATTTTGACTATACCAAATGCTTCTACCGAACAATATTTTTTCATTGTAAACATTTTTTAAATTAATTGTATTTCAAAATATTTGAAGAACTGTTTTGCCCACCACAAAAGAAAAAAAACCGAAAACAATTTTAAAGAAAGAAAAAGAAAAGTACAATTAAAAAATTTAAAAAAAAACAATTAAAAACGTATTATGTCAGCGAAACTAAAGCATGAGAAGAAGTAATTTATGATTAAAAAAATGGTGTAGAAAATTAATCGTAGTCAGACACTCTTAAAAACGACTATTTTAATTAAATTTTGTGTCAAAAAGAGCCTTCAGTACTAGTTGATGTTGCCAAAGTTTTTGCAAATGACTGAGAATTGAATGTTTCTCTCTTGAAACGCTATAAAAACAAATTACTTTTAACTGCAACTGTAAAACTGTAAATAGCTATAAAGGTGATAAACGTGGTGAGTCGATTTTACATCCGCGTATTTCAAAATAGTTTTGAATAAAACTGCGGGATAAAACCACAACGTAAAGGACAAGGCTCATCAGCAGTAGAAGATACACTCTAATGTAATTCCCACAATTGCATCAACAAACCCTATATCTTTATATATATACACATACGATTGATGACAGAGCCATCTTATAGTATAAGATACTATGTATGAACGATAACTGTAAATTATTTTTATGATTTTTTACATGCATTTATATCATGAAAAAAATATAAAGATTTGAATTTTGTTTTATTTTTACATTATTTAACCGTAAGAGGAAAAAGTGAATGTGCACATTTGAATATTAGATTACAATCACCTTGTGACAATTGTCACGTGCAAGACATTCCTTAGACACAATATAGAGCAGTTAATTTTTTTTAGGTCAATTCTATAAGTCGTTTAATAAGTATGCTATGATAATATTACAAAACAACTGTTGTAATATAAACTATTACTTAGAGTTTAAGAACTGTTATTTTTTGTGCTTTATTACATAAGCTAGTTAATGTGATTTCTTTTACCCATGACATTTTGAATTATTATTTATTAGTAGTTTTTGTTTCGAACGATTCTTTTAAAACTATTTAGCTGCTCTTGTAATTACTCAAAATTGTCATAAATCTATAAAAAATTACGTAAATATTTTAATTTTTTGCAAATACTTATAAGAAATTCTTATTCAGTGTATTACTTCGCAATTTCCATTTTATTTTATCACGGGAATCACGTTCAGTACATATAAATTTCGCTGTCAAAAATATAAGGAAGTTAAATTTATTCATATTATTAAAACAACTTAAAACGATACAATTCAAAAACGTTGCTAGTTGTTAATTAAATCAAAAAAATGTTTGTTTATGGATAAACCAAGAATTTTATTTCAATGTTTCAACATTTTGATGAACACGTGTACTAAGGAACTAGCAATATTTAATTTTTTTTGTGGATAGATTTTTGAAGTCATTAGGCTATGACTACAGTTTTCAATCATATGTATAGAAAAATTTAAATTGAACCTAGGCTAGGGCCGTATCTGTAACATTTTGTTTCGCGCTAATGCTACATTACACATAAATATGCCTGCATGTTTCAAAACACAAACAGTATATTACGTATACAAATATATAAAGTACATTTAGGCATTGTTCATTTATATCTTTTGTGTAGATTAAGCTTTTTAAGTATGAATCTAATAGAAATTTACGCACTTAAAGTAAAGATTTGGAGTCATTGTATTTGGTACCGGTTCTGCAAATTTCTATGAATAGATAATTTTATTGAATGCACTAAAACGGAAGTTCTTTAGCATTTCTTTTATACAAGGTCATCAGTTGCTTTGTCCGATTGTTATAAAAATTATAATTCTTAAAAATTACTGTTTAAATAACGTTTTAAAGTAGAGTTTAAAAAGATTACACATAGTAACCAGTTTTAATCATAAGTTTATAAAGAATTACTTAGAGTATTTTTCAAACAAACAATTATTAGTGATTAAATGAACCATTAGTTGCATTCTTAAAATCAGAATTTAAATAAACCCTGCTTATAAACTTATTGAAACGGCACCAATTTTGCTATATTATTATCAACTATTTAACGGGCATCCACAGGTGCGACTCTCGGGACGTGAAACACCTAATAATGTAATTAAACTTGGCTTACAAACCACTTAAAAAACAAAATTTGCATTACTGTAAATTTAAATTGATTCTAGAACAAAAGACAAAAAAATTTTCCGAGATTTCATGTATTCATTTTTTATCTAGGAATTATAACGCAAATTTAGATAGATTAAACTTTTCAACCATGAATGTAATAAAATTTAAGCAATTAACGTAAAGATTTGGGTGTCATTGTGTTTAGTTTCCGGTTCTGTAAATTTCTAAAATAGATAATTTTATTGTATGCACTAAAACCGAAATTCCGTTGCATTTCTTTTATACAAGGTCATCAGTTGCTTTATCCGAATGTTATAAAAATTATAATTATTCTTAAAAATTACTATATAAATAACGTTTTAAAGTAGAGTTTAAAACGCTTACACATAGTAACCAATTTTAATCATAAGTTTATAAAGAATTACTTAGAGTATTCTTCGAACAAGCTATTATTAGTGATTAAATGAACTATTAGTTGCATTCTTAAAATCAGAATTTAAATAATCCCTACTTATAAACTTATTGAAACGGTACCAATTTTGTTATATTATTATCAACTATAGTCCATACGCTGGGCAATGTAACATAAGTGATTAAGCCGTAAATCCAATGTCATTTATAACGCGACAGATATATTTAATATTCACCTAAAATTCAAAGTAAAAACCTATTCCATACGGGCGAAAGTTGCTCAAAACAAACCTTATGGAAGCTTAAAAATAATAGAATAATAGTTTTTAAGTACCTAAGAGTCAGCGGTTCTCAATAAAAGATACACTATTTTCATTATGAAATTGTGATGTTTTTATGAATTGATCAATTTCGCTATAAAAAATGGTATATCTAAAAAGTAAGAAAATTTAGATAGATTATAGCAATACACAGACACTGATGCACAGATTACAAATAAATAAGAAATTTTGTAAAGGATTATAATAAGTAAAGAAGATTTAGGAATGCAAAAACTTTTTTTATTACTTTAAGTACAATAATCACTTCCTATGTAATTAGATTTAATTTGGTATCATCGAATTAGTGTCGTAATGATTACCTACAAAGTTATATTGTTCCTCTAAAGAATATATGTATCTTACCATACAACAAGTATAATTGTATAAATTGATCTATTTCGCTATAAACAAAATGATTTTTAGTAAAAATTAGTAAAAAAATAGGTGACACGATTTCAAAGCATAATATACACATGCATTGGTACTATATTAATATGTAATCATATACAAATATACTTAATTATTGCTACACTTAGGTACTATTTACAAATCGTTATCGCTGTCACTAAAAGTAAAGTCATCGTCTTCTAAGTCACTGCGCTTATTTACATTAAAAACCAAAGGTCGTACACCGTCTACAATTTGTTCACGCTTGTAGGTATCTTTGATTATTTCTTCTGTGTGAGTTACACAGCGATTCCACACGTCTTCTTTTCCTGAAGTAGCGCCTATATGGTTGTCGTAAAACTTCTTCGCAATTCCCCACACCAATTCAAAGGGATTGAAATGGCAATGATAAGACGGCAAACGCAAAACTTTGTGACCATGCTTCAATGCCATTTCATCGACAACATATTTATCTACAGAATCTTGAATGTTTTGTTACACTAATTGTAACAACTCGTCTTTGAACATTACAGTATCAAACTGTATGTTTTTATTTTTTAACCACGTTGTAATATCGCCTTTGGTTGACGAAGCTGTTAGAAGCTTTTACTTTTGCGTGTGTGGTAGGAGGCGTTGTCAACAGCAATGATCGACGGCTTTACAAGATATCGTAAGATGCGTTCCTCAAACCATTTCTTAAACAGTACCGAATTCATATTATCATGGTAATCTGCGGATTTGCTGGTACTAGAAAATATTAAACTGCCTCCTTCTATAAAACCATTTTGGCCACCAGCATGGACAATAATATAGCGTTTACCATCGGAAGCCTTAGTTGTTTTAAATTTTTTACACTAGCATCTTGCCAACTACGTTTACTTGCACCTTTGCTAAAAACCTATGTTTCGTCTAAGAAGACGAACTCGTGTGGAATTTCGGGTTGAAGATTTTTTAGGTATTTGCGCAAAAATACATTACGCATAGAAACTACATGAGATTGTTCGCATAAACCTCGTCTGTTATCAGTCTATTTAAATTTAAAACCCATTTCCTTCAGTACAAGCTATAAGCTTGTTCTACGGAAATCGCAAACTCGTTTCAATTTTAACACGGTTAACAATGTGTCGAGAGTTATATGTTTTTTCTATGCATACATATCATAAATCAGCCATCGGATAGTTTGCTTTTTAGTTTCTGGTAGGTCCGTCGTACATTTCTTAGGCCGGCGATTTACAATTTTCTTTAAATCGCTTCCATTCTCTCGCCTAGCACATGTCTTCGTCACTGTTTGTCTGCATACTTGTACCGCATCCGCTGTTCTTTGCTGAATAGCCATTACTGAAGTAAGTGGTCCACAATGATTCTTTTCCTTTTCGAAATAATCGTATACATTCAACAAGATTTTACGTTTAGTTTAAGTGACCTCCGTTGTGTACAGGTTCTATACAAAAATAATCGTGTGCAATTTATTATTATATTGCAATAAATATATTTGGCACAACGTGTTTTTAGTTTACTTACTGTACAACAGTACAGCTTAATTTAATGCAATTAATCACTACTATCAAAATAAGAAAATCTACTCGGAATGTACGTAGGTAGTTAAGTAATTAGGTATCTACTAATTCGATGTTACTTAATTAATTCGAATTACATAGGAAGTGATTATTGTACTTAAAAGTAATAAAAAAATTTTTGCATTCCTAAATTCTTCGTAACATATTATTATAATCATTTACAGAATTCCTTATTTATTTGTAACCTGTGCATAAGTATCTGTGTATTGCTATTCCCTGTCTAAATTTTCCTATTTTTTATATATACCGTGTGTTTATAGCGAAATTAATCAATTCATAAAAACATCACAATTTCATAATGAAAATAGTGTATTTTCTATTGAGAACCGCTGACTCTTAGGTACTTAAAAACTATTGTCCTATTATTTTCAAGTTTCCATAAGGTTTGTTTTAAGCAACTTTCGCCCGTATAGAATAGGTTTTTACTTTGAATTTTAGGTGAATAATAATAATATAACTATCGGTCGCGTTATAAATGACATTGGGTTTACGACTTAATCACTTATGTTACATTGCTCAGCGTATGGACTATATTTAACGGGCATCCACAGGTACGCCCCGCGCGACGTGAAACACCTAATAATGTAATTAAACTCTGCTTACAAAACACCTAAAAAACAAAATTTGCATTACTGTAAATTTAAATTAATTCTAGAACAAAAGGTACAAAAACTTTTTGCGACATTTTTTATTTGTTTTAAATACATTTCATCAATACTTAAAGTTAGGAGAAGACTAAATTTGATAAAAAGAAAATAGGTACAGAAGTAAAAAAGTTAATAATTTGCAAATAATTGTCAACTAATTGTTTATCATAAATAAGTGTTTATTATGTATGTACTTGTTGCATAAAAAAACTTTCTGTCTCATATTCACAGATGAGTGAATAGGTTGGGGCCGCATGTAAATTTTGAAATCTGACACTGAACTGGATTTATTGTTAAAATAATAGTTTAACTGTAATTATATTTTTACTTGATTTAAAATAAAATACATGTTCTTTTATGAGCATCCCATGACTCTGTTTTTACTAACGTATAAATAACATAATGTAAAAAAATAAAAACGTATTTTTGACTCTTCCAATAAATTTTTTTAGTTTTGTTATAGAATTTTTACTATTTATGTTTCTCATCGATTCTTTTTTTGGTTTAAGTATTAGTTTTGACAGAATAATCTTTGTTTTGATGTGATGTTTTTAAAACGCTAGAGTTTTTCTACAATTTTAACTTATTTTATTTAATTTTGTCTAAGTTTGCACAGCTAAACGACCGATGTCAATTTTAAAACTTTTTTTCTGTCGTTCTATCGTTAAAATTTCTTTTAATACTTTTTCTAAAAGTAACAAATTATATAATCACTCGCTGTCATTATGCCATAAAATTGTTGTTTTCGTAAATGATCTGTATGCTTTAATACATTTTTAAACATTGGTATTAATAATTACTTAAAATTTTATAATAAGTTTATAGTAATGATATTTGCATTAACTGAGACTTTTTCAACTACATATTTTCTAAAAGTATTTGAAAAATTAATATAAATACTCGTGCACATTGCATCAAAAACTTTACAATTAAGATAACGAAATATTTGATTAAAGTCTAGCTGCAATACCACATTGACAATTTACAATTTATGTACTAATAAAAACATAAGTTGTCGAGAATATACTTTGAAACTTGCTGACGAACTTAAGAGTGTGTGGGAAATACAATGAGTTCTACAATCTATCATCAAGATAAGTAGGAATTAATGTAAAAACAATTGCAAAATTAGTAAAAAAAGTAGTCTGTGGAAAATGCGTAACTGTTAGAACAGGAGAAATTCTACGTTTAGCTTGTATTTAATTGTTTAATCTGTTTCAGTATCATCAAAATTAGTGGTCTTGCTCTTGTTCTTGAATATAGAGTTGTCTTGTTCTTGGTCTTGTACGCAAGACTCTTGCAGTTACACCATACTATGAATAAAACTCAATGAGGTATAATATAATAATATATTATACCTCATTGATAAAACTTTACAATCAAAGCCAAAATTTTTTTAATGGATATTTGATTAATAACGAAAAACTAAGTTACTTTAATAAAAAGTTAAAAATTCTCTCTAACCCACATAAATTATAATAGACACGACATGTTTAGGCTTTTTTAATACTTAAGTCATCTACAAGTACAACTGCATCTGTAAACGGCGTAAGTATTAAAAAAGTGGTAAGATGTGTTTGTTATAATTTTTATTATTAAAAATAAATGTGGATTAGACAGATTTTTTTACTTTTCATTATTCTACTAAACCTGCAATAAGAACGATGATACAGAATATTAACTTACTTTATTTTTAATTTTACTTGTCAACGATGTAACAAGATTTAATTTTATACTCAAACTATCAAAATGCAAATACATAAATACATAAGCAAATGCTAATTAATTTCAATTCTTAATTTTGAACGACCTTAAAATTGTGTATACCTACATTTTTTATTAAATGCCTAAATTTAATTTACAGACAAGTAAAAATATTTGTGAAGGTACAAACTTGTTGAAATGTGCTAAAAGATCGACAATTTTTTCCCCACAAATGTTAAATAATAAGTACTTTTCAGTTTTGAGAATTTAGTTGTTTTAAAAAACGAACAATGCCTCGGCATGTTTGAAGGATTTGTATACTTATTACAGGCGCCGTGCCGGTTTAAAATCCTGTTTAGGTGCCTTTATTGTTAACTAAGTAAAACGTGTTTTTTGGTACAAATTTAGAATTAAAAATTTGGAACTTTTCCACAAGTTGTTATTTTACGAGTTATTTTATTACTTGTATATACTTTTATTATATCATAGAAATGTGAAGAGTTTATAATCGATGAACTCAAAAAACAATTAAATTAAATTAAATAAGCTAATGTCGCTAAAATTCGTAACACGTCTTTCAACACTTTAGGAATCAATGAGAATTAATATTTTATTGGTACCTATTTGCCTATATGGTTTCTATTCATATGTGACAGAAAAATATGTTTTATTTAAAATTTAGAATATCGTTTTGTTTAAATACAAATTTACTGTAAACTTTCTTCTTCTGGAAAACTAAATTTGTTTTATTGTACACACTAATTATAAAATATTTTCTTGACATAATTTATTTCAATGAAATTACATTTTAGCCAAATTTCAAATAGTTTTATTTGGTTTAGGTAAATATTTTATTTAAGATGATTATAGTGGTTACCTATTAGTTATAATTTTATTTTTCAAACAAACATTACTCTACTAAAGTCGAAACAACTCTTTTTCAAAAAACTTTTTACTTTTACGTACACATCATACAATATTTTTTTTTGGGAAGACAAATGTTTTTTGTATGTGGAATAAAAAAAAAGTAATAGTTAGTAATAAGAAAAAAACTTGCATCCAATGTTAGTCTTGCAATCTTGAGTCTTGGTCTTGTTAATGGACTTATTGTCTTGCTCTTGGTCTTGCAAATCTTGCCACTGCGAGACCAAGACAAGACTGCAAGACCAAGGCCGATTTTGGCACTAATCAAAATGAAGTTTCACTTTATTGTTTTACATTTTCAATGTAAATATCAACTTTGATTGATTGATTGGTATCGTATTTATAAATAAATAAATTATGCCGTACTTCTAGTGTTAAAAAAAGGTAACAAAAAAAGACAATACAATAAATATTGATATAAAAACTATGTAGAAAAAGTAAAAAGTCAGATTTAAAGCCAAGAATATGAAGAAAATCGTAGAATAGATATTGATCTACATCAAAAAATAGAATTAAAAGGTTTTTATGGAACAGTGCTACTCTTTTGGAGTGTTAAACCGCTATGTAAAATATATAAACTACAATATTCCAAATAATAGTGTTTCAAGCTGACTTTCTTATTTTTGCGATTCTCTAACATAAGTCATCAAAATTTAGAAAACGTAGAGTAAATCAAGTTATCACTGTTTAAAGGCAATAGTTAAAAAATGTTAAAAAGTACTTATAATTAACAACTACTACAATGTTACAATGTTATAATTAAAACTATCTTTAAAATTAATATTATTTAATTATAAAATTAAAAAGAAATAAGTAATTAACTAAACCGGTAAACATAAATAACCTTTGCAAAAAATTGTTAAAATTAAAAATGTATTCATACAGATCGGTGCTTTTGGGGACGGTACTTTCGGGGACCGACCTCGAAAGTCGCATTTGTCCCCGAAGTGACCGATTGGTGTAAAATAAAGTCCTCGAAATGACCTATAAACATATATATATATATATATATATATATATATATATATATATATATATACGACTTTCGAATAACATTTTTTGCTTGTAATCTTAAGTATACAGATCTTATTAGGAATTTTAATTCACCAGCTTAGAGTAAAGTGTATTAATATTTAAGGGGTAGTTTTTGAATTAGCTGATATTACAACAACTTTGTTAAATTGTGTTTTTAGAGAAGTTTTATATAAAATAAGTTTTAACAAGTCCATCAAAATTTTTGTTAACAAATGAAATACAAAATTATGTTACTCAAATAATCTTTATTGTTTCAATAATGTTGTTTAGTTTTGACGTTAACTACAGTTAATACATTTACTAATATTTTTATATGTTAAGAAAAGTATACTAGTGTTATTAACGATTTTAAGAAGTTTTGGTTTTATTTAACTATTCGTTTTGTAATTTTTAGTTTGCGTTACTTGTAATTGTCAAAGATTTTATGTTATAAGGAAACTTTTATTAGTAACAATATTTAAAATTTAGAACTGTAGCTGCAATACAGCTTAAACAAATACAATTATAATTCGGTTTAGTTTTACAATTAATGTTTGATCTGCATCAATTTGAATTAGTTGTTTGTTTGTACGTAAGTCTTTAGTAATAAAATAACATTTCTTGTTTTTGTGGTAGAGAAAAAATGTTAATTGGGTTTAGGTGAATTTGTGAATCATTCGTGTTAAAATGTGCACGAGTAGATTTTTTTAATAAAACTTGCAATTCTTATATAAATGTTTTTGTTGTGTTGTGTAGTTTTTGTTTTGATTATTTTTGTATATGTATTCTTCTTTCTTATAAATAAAATGTAGCTTTAAATACCATTTGTTTGCGCAATAGAATGTGCAAAATGCTAGAATTGTTTTGTATATAAGTAATATTACACGTTATCGTTAACAGAAGGTACATGATTTTTTTTTACGATATTATTATTTTAGTATAATGTCCGAGTACAATATTTACCCTTTCTGTTTTTCTTTCCTTTCTGCTTCTCAACATAAATAGTTTTTATATTACAAATTAAGATTACTCGTATTACTCGTAAACTGTGTGCTTTTTATGTACTACATAAAATACTTTTCAACAATTTTACTTAATTTCTAGAATTTGTCACTATAATTACATAATCATTACCATAACATTATTTACTCGCTTTCTACATGAACAATTACTCGTTATCAAAAATAAAATTAGGATTTTATTACCTAACTTGTCACTATAATTATGTAGCGATTATCAATAATTTGAAACAAATATTAATATTTGCTGTATTACAATACTTTATTTTTAACACTGTAAAGATTCATATTAAAAAATATATAAGCATTTGTAGAAAAATATTTGACATATGTTAAAACAAGTAGATATGATGAGGAACATTGCTTTTGGAATCTTACATTCATTAATAAAAATCTTTAACACACACAATTTTTACATACATATTTTGCTTTCTGCAACATTTTAAAGTTATTTGTATTTCTTTAAAAAACTCTGCTAATTATTTAAAACATTGACGTTTTATTAATTTTCAAACTAAAGTTGAAAACTGAGTGTGAAATGCAAACTAAAAACAAATATTTTTGGACGATGGTTTTAGAATTTTACATTGATTAGTTATAACTAACAGGAAACAAAAGTAAGCTTTAAAATGTTTTACATTTTTTAAAACTCTTAAAGATTTTTGTTAAATTTCTTTTTCAATAACTTTGATAATGCTATAAGAATTTGTTTCTTTTTAAACTAAATTTTAAAAAATAACTTGAATTTTTTGAACGTTAGTTTTTGAATCATAGTTAAAAAAAATTATTTCTTAATTAAATTATTTAACTTGGATAGCGCAAGTAAAACGTTTACATTTTTTTATTGTTTTAGTAGTTCCATTATTTCTTAGATGCATAAAGTATTTCAAATACGGATGAAAGAAATTGGGTTGAGTATATAAACTTAATCAGAAATTCAGAAAATATTTTAGAACTTGATACAGCAGATTGCAAAATTATCGGTAAAAGCTTAAATTTACGTTAATATCACAGTATAATTTTTTTAATTATACAGATCGAGAAATTTATAACACACTTAATGCCAGGGGTGTGTACCAAAACGAACTCAAAACATGCAAGTATGGACCTACTTTAGTATCGGAGTTAACTACTTTCATATTCAGCGACATTGAAGATGAAGTACTTGAAAATTTAAAAGATTTATCTTAAAATATTATATATTATAATAATAATGATAATGTCTTTGGCTTCCAAAAGAAAATTTTTGAATAACTACTACCTTATGGAATTTACACTAATTACATGTCATTGGAAAAGTTATTTGTTGAAACAATCAGCGACCTGAATGAATCGGCAGGTATGTATCATAAAACTTTAATTAATAAGTAATAATTGTAAAAATTTATTTTTGGCAATGACACTTTCTTTTATTGTTAGTGATCACACTTTGTTTAGTTTTAGCTGCGTACTAGTAAGAACGTTTTAAATTAAAGTGTTCTGTGTATTACAATGGTAAGTGGTTTATTTATTTTGCAAATTAATCCTATACGCTTAAACACATGCAATTTTATGCTCTACAAAAGATTATTTTAAATTAAAAAAGTTGATTTTAGTATTTACCTGATTAAAAGTTAGAATAAAATTTTTTTTTTAAATTTCGGCGATTTTTAAATTTGTTAACTATTAATTTAGTTTAGACCATTTCTTTTTTTTTTAAATTAATTTCTAATGTTGTTGATTAAACCAACACCTCGATTAAAAAGAAGCAGTTGATATATTCAAGTAACATTAATTTTTCTTAAGAAATTGGTAGTTATTTTCTTAAATTTAATTTTTTTTTGCTAATTTGCATGCAGCTGTTTTTGTGCTATTTTTCTTATAATCAACATTAACTTTTTAGAATTTTTTTTTTTTAATAAGCGATTATTTACAGAGTATTAAGAGTAAGAGAGAAAGAATATGAAAGTACCGACCACTAGAAAAGTCCAGATCAACCACAACACGACGGATGCTGTAGAAATGATATAATTAGATGCCGTGTGTATAGTTGCCGTGAATTATCAAGATCCAGCTAAACCGTAATGACATAGATGCTGTAGAAAAATTATATATATATGCCATGAATGTTAATTTAATTTAAAAATAAAGTACAATAAATTTTACAAGTCTTTTGTTCAGTAATTAAAAAAAAACCAATTGTATACAACAATTGAGCGTTTAAAATTAACTTATTTTCGTAGCTCAGCTGTTAAGTTCGCCGCTTTGTAATCAAGAAACCCGGGTTCAAATCCAGGTACACCCAAGCTTTTTTTAAATAAAAATATTTTCTTTCTCGCTCGAATCATGAGACTCTATGACGCATAAAAAATTACCAGTTACGCGATGACGCACGACGCAAGCAAAATTACCAATTATGGGATGATGTAACAATGTAAGAGAAAGAAAAAAAATCGCTGTAAGAGAGAGAAAAAATGTGTGAGAGAGAAAAAAATGTGTGAGAGAGAAAAAAATTCATTGTGACAGAGAGAAAAATACTTTCACAAAAATACAGTTACTCACGTTCCTTCCGAGGTCATTAGTAACGTCCGTGAAAGTGAGAGAGAAAAAATGTGAGAAGGAAAATAAAATTTCCCAAAAAATACATTATGCACGCTTCCACCGAGGTCACAACAGTGAAAGTGGTGGGGGAAAAGTGTCGGGTTTCCTACTTATTTTTGATGTCTAAGCAAACACTAAAGGAAAGATTTTGTAAGGTATTTAATAAAATAATTAATAATAATAATAATAATAACATCAATATGTGTACGTAATCTTAAACACATTTAAGTAGGTAGGTACTTATGGAATTGATAGATTAATCAAAATGTTAATTTTTAAGTCTATCCTGTTTAAAAAGTAAGTTCAGCTTTTTTTAACATTCAAAAAAATTGCTAAGAAAAATTCAAGTGACTCAGTTCTACTGTATTCTAATTAATTTACCTAATATTCATTGGCGTTTTAATATATTTGTAAAATATTCATTTAACGTAATTAAATCTGCTACTTTATTAATTATTTTCATATGTAATTGTACAAATAGAATCATTAATTAATTACAATTGTTAATAAAAAGAGGCAAAATACTTTTTGTTAGGCATAATAATTGAATCACACTGAATATTAAATGTTTTGTTATTCTACGTTAATAAGTACATTGACACAAAGAATGCTGTTTTCTTATCAGAATTTTATGTTTCCGGTTTTATGTTCTCACCTGCTGATAAACGATATGTAGTAAATAATCATTTTTAAAGTGATTTAGTACGCTTTAGATTCCGTGTCGAGTACAATATAATCTTGTCGTAAATCGCGTTGTAACGTGTGAATTAATTAGTGAAAAATAAAACAATAACTGGTAAGTTTTTTTTAAACATAAGTAAATTATTATTCTATAATACCTATGCAAATTGTATTTAAAATAGTGTATTGAATAGACCTTTGTTTTTTTTCTTCTAGTTTAACATTTAACATTGACGTCAACTCATATAACTCTTTTAAAATAGTGTTGCCAATGATTGTCAAGTTTTGTGTATCATACATATGTTGTTAATTCTAAAGAACATCATAGTTTATATAAATCTACAATACTCTATGCTTTTAAATATTATTTTAAAATTTGCGACAACATAATATAATAAGTTTAATATTATTTAATTTGGATTAGAACAGTACTTTTTAAGAACATAAATGTTGATAAAAATAGTAATCAAACTGTACAACAATAAATCAAGCTGCATAATGTACAGCTCAACAGACCTGGGGGTGATCTTAAGACGCGTAGTAAAATATTTTAAATAGGGGTAGAGACTCAACCGGATTTTCTCTAAGGACTGGTAAAATATTTTGGTACATTTTTCGCAGACCGATAAGTTTAATAATTCAAAAGACAAAACAATTTTTAAAACTTTTTTTTTGAATATTTTACATCTGTACATAAATCGTACTTAAAAAAATTCATCAAGAACAAAGCTACTCGAACTTAAGTGAAACTCCAAGAACAAGAACTAATACCTATGTGTGGTATCTTTAAATTATTATATAACAACAACATTAACATTAAGAAGTGTAGGTAGTGGAATTCGTACGTAGATACAAAATAAAAAATTATTATTTACCAATGGTCTATGTTGCTGACTAAAGAGTCAATCGTAGGTGTTAAACCAGTTACAGCAGACGCAAGACCAAGTTTATTTTGATGTTTCGTCTTAATAACAGTAATCGCCGAAAATGCAGTTTTACATAAATAAGTTGAAAAAAAAACCCATAAAATATTTTACACTTTTGCATGAAGATTGGGATATTCTGCTGCAGTTTTTATACAGACCTGATACATATTTACTGCATTAAACTGTGATTTAAGTTCTAGATCTGAAGATAGTTCTGTTTTCTTGATTTACACACTACCTGCACGCACATCTTCTTCTGGAGGATAGTACTGGTCAAAAGCCAGAGAAAGTGTATGTAAGTGCTCTAAAATGACGATGACATGAACAAGTGCCCGTTGTGCATGACGTATTTTTTGACATTTAAGAGATTGCTATTTAACATAAAATTTGCATAGCCGTACTATTTAAAATTTAACGTAGGGGTTCGACCAATAATGAAATTTAAAATCAGGTGTTACAAGATGATAACTCACATATTTGTCGCCCAATGGTATTATTTTATCTACAGCTGATTGGCCTAACACTTCACAGCACACTTCCATCAAACAAGGGTTGATAAGTTCTTCAGTAATGGTTTTGTTAGATTTAGCAATACGCAAAGCATCTAAATACGATGTTTTTAAAAGTAATTTAGCATCCAAGAAACATTTTTTAAAACCATTTTTTTGAATTCTCATCTTTAAACTTTTTCTCTGGAAAAAACCAAGCCGTTTACTCTCCAGTTGTGGATGTTTCGTCTGTAGATACCGCAAAAGCTTGAACGGTTTCATGTTTTCGTTGAAGTGAACATCTCTACAAATAACACATTCAAGTCTTGGACAATTTTTTTTTGATTGCGGCCAAAGGACAGAACCATATTTCAAGTATTCTACAATATAGTGCCCCAAAATGCCTTTTCTTTTATCTATATTCGAAGGGGCGGACGACATACTTGACTTTGGTGAATTTTTCCTTTGCACAAAATTTAGTAATGTTTTATTTATCTTTTTACTAATTCTGGATATTTATTTTTGACTTACAGAAAGTTAGAAAAATAGTAATTATAGCACAAATTCAGTGCATATTAAAAACTTTCGGTGATAATGTCCAAGCGTACAGAAAGCAGTAAGAAAGATGATACACGAAACTTTCTAACCTAACACACGTTAGATTACATTACATACTCAAGTAGTCAGCGTAACTGAAGGCAGACAGAGGCAAACTGATTGGTGTACACGTGCACGGCACACTATTTACAGTGCTGCTACTTGCCGGGAAATATTTTTTTGAGTAATATATACCTTAAGATTTAAACAAAATGGTGTTGAGAAACACGGATCTAGACTATCCGCGAGTGTTAATTATTGTTGGTACAGTCCTAAGCAAACTAATTATCTTTACAGCTGCTTTATATTGTTAGTTTATTGTTTTCTTTTGTGCGCATCTGACCGCCCAAGTCTATATCGTTGAGTAATATCACCCATCCAACCGTAGTAAAATTTCTGTCTTAAAAATGTTTTTTACAAAGTTCAAGTTTTAACAATTTAACAAAAACATTTCAATCATTATAACAAGTTTTGGTAATTATTATTTCATTTTTTTTTATTGTTACAATTGATCATTGATAATTACACTGGTCTACAGTAGTTTTGCTGCCCTAAATATGAAAATGATTTTGGGTCTATTTAGGCACACAATTCATGAAACTATCAATGATTTTGTAGGATTTGCTTTAATTTTTTTAAATTCTTTATTTTCATTTTATATTACAAAAATCGAAAAACAAGGAACAAAATAACAGATATATTTATGTCAGTTATGTTTTGAGAAATTAGGATACATCGAAGTAATTAAAGAGGAAAATGCCGAAAATATATTTTATATTTCTATAAAACGCCTTTTATGAGCTTTTCATTTATAATTTTTCAGGGGACAATCTCTTTTTAAAGACCAACAGTAATCTGCCATCATGTGACAATCCCATCAACCCTGATACCTTTCCTCCATTACTTTTAGATCTTGGTGGAACCGCTCTCCCTGTTCCTCACTATAATTTTCTAAGTTATCCGGAAATTTGTAACTTAATAGTCATATTTGCTCCTAAAGTCTCAAAGTTTGTCAGCATATTTTGCACAATTTCTTCATAATTTGGTGCTTTACGGTTACCTAGGAAATTTTCGACAACCAGCACAACACTTTTTCAAGCTTTACTTTCCGGAACAGTCATAACTTTGATAAAATCTGAGTCTTTCATCAATTGCCGTATTTGAGGGTCATCAAATATTCCACCTTTCAATTTTTCCATATTAAGTTTCGGAAATTTTCTGCAAATGTAATTAAAACAATCTCCGTCCTTGCTCAACGCTTTTACAAATTGCTTTATCATACCTAAATTAATATGTATATTTTGTCTCTGCTCACCAGCGGCTCCCTTGTTACATTGGCTTTATAGACAGTTACAGAATTTTTTACAGGCCAAACATCTTGTTCCCAGTGAAGTTGTTTTGCTCTACTGTCCCACATACAAATAAAGCCATTGATGCTCCGAGAATTTAATTTTCTCTAAAACTAATTTTACATTTTCATATTCTTCTTTGAGTTTCGTTAAATGGGCAATTGGAATTGATGCAAATTTATTTCCATTGTGCAATAAGACGCATTTTGCAACTGTCAATAAAAAGGCGCCATTTAGTAGATTTGTATTCTTTTAAACTCATGTCTAGAAGCAGCTTGGCGATATAATTACAATACACCAATCCTTCATTTTCACTAAACAATTGTAATAATTCTTTTTCTTGCGTTCTGTATGTAGTAATTCTTACTGTTGGTGCCAATAAATTTTTTTCTTTCAATCTTGAGGCTAACAGTTCTGATCCTTCTTTTCATAAATTGAGATCACGTTTTAAATTCATTTTCAGAAAATAACTTTGGCGTAGATGTTTCACCCTTCCATCCACTTCCACTGGTAGCGGTCCCGATTTCTGTTTGGCAACATCATTGTTTCTGAGGGCATGCGAATTACTTTTGAAACGTAAATAGGCCGAGGTAGATTTTCACTGTGTAAAACCGGACATTTCGTAGACTGTAAATCTGGGTATCTCCACGTTTGATTTTGATTAAAACCTTTAACATCTACTACGCAAAAGTAACAAACGTCTAAATGATTCGTAGACTCCATCCAGATCATAGCAATACCAAAGTTTAATCCAGAACGTTCTCCTTTTCTCCACAACCGTAAAGACTCAACACAGGACTTTATTTAAAACTCGTGGTTTACCTAATTTGTCCATTTTAAAACCGAAATAATCAGCATAAGTTTCCTTGACAAAGTCTGTGATATTTCCTTTTTGTTTTTCTTTGGTATATAAACACCGCAAATATGACAAAATAAATCATTACAATATTTATACTTTTTTCGTGACGAACTCATATTTTAGAAGACAAGAAAAATATATTAGAATGGACATTCAGTAATTTCTTTTAACTAACACTAATAAAATGCAACGGTATCTAAGAAAGACAACTTACATTAATTTATATATTACTGTCACTCCATATTTACTGTCTTTTTAACACTTCTTCCGACTCAATTCGAAAATCCCATCTTCCTTCGAATACATTGTGTATTCAAATTTTCAAATACTTTGGGAACGCTTTACAAGCTATAACTGTACTCTTATCAATACTTTCACTGCACACAATTTAAAAAATATTTTTTTTTTGGGTTTTTAATTTCATTAAGACACTTTACGTTGCTATTAAAATTACTGTTATTTAATACAAAAACAAATTACAAATTTAGTTTTTATACTAAAAAACCTAATGTTATTTGTTGTTTATTTTTGTTTTTAAAAATGTGAATAGCGCGTTAAAAAAAATTTAACGAAGTTCTAATGCTTTAGCATTACCAAGAAAAGTAGTAGAATGCGTACCTTGTGTATAATTTTAGCATTTTTAATATAAAAATTTTGCGATTTTGTAAATTATTTGTTTACGCATTTGCTATCTGTTAAAAACTGTTTCAAGTGTAGAATGTTTGAGGCAAAACTAAAAACATAATCGTAAACGCCCGGGTATACAACACTTTTCTTTTCATCTTTATGTTTGTCATTTTTATATTGAAAAGTTCTGTACAACAAGCTCCAATAATCTCAACTATCATTATATTCATTATTACTTAAAAACGACAATTCATAAATATTATTAAATTTAAAACAAATTGAGAAGTGATGTTTATTTACAGATGTGTGTAATTCATCTGTTTTCTTTTATAAAATAAATAGTTTTTGCAAACTTTGAAAACTATTCTAGTGTAAATTTAGTATTGTACTCAGATGAAAATTTGCTGTTTGAAACACATTAAAACGCGGTTTTGTAAAGTTTTTTGAATCAAAATAAGTTGTGTACATACAATATTAAATGCCTCTTCAACATTTTGCCGGTTAATTTTTATAAAGCTTTTATGGTTATATCAGCACCAAAAGATACATTTTTTTTAAAATAACAAACTTTGTGTATTGATTGTATTTGTAAACAAAGAATTGTTACCAACGGTGTGGTAATAATTTTTCAGTCTATGAGTGACAATAAATAATAAATAGTGTGGCTTAAAAGACAATGTAAAACTATATTGCAGCTTTCATTATTGCAATACTTTTAACAAATATGGAAAATATAGCTTGGTTTTTTAATAAAAAATCTACTTTAGGAGTAATTGTTGTAATTGTAAGTGTTCATTAAAGTAGTTCATGCTATTATTAAATTTATTTAAGAATAAAATAAAGATATTTTTAAGAATGTATAAAAAAATTATATTGTATTTCATTGTGTTTTACAAAAATGTATAACAAACAAATGAATGCTATATTGTTTAGCAGTAACTTATTTATACAGAGTTTGACGTTAGAAACGAAAAAAAATTGTTTACTAGTCTAGAAGTTACTTTTAGGTACCTACGCGTTTGTTATATTCTTAACTTAAATGACTATTTTTGTTTTTATTAGCAATTTATGTTTTGTCTGGTTAGATAGATGCGACAAAGCTTAATTTAATTATGAATAATTATCTACTGATTACCCAAGAACAAATTGAATTTACAACTTGATTACAACGTTTCTAAATTTTATTTAACTTTATAGCTTGTTAATGTTGTAGTTTTATATGTTTTAAGTGCAATAAATGTCACGATGCTTAGTAAAAGTAGCTTAAAGCAAAGTGAAAATGTAGTTACGTTGCGTAAAACTTAATTGCAAAATAATAATGAATTTTAATGCAAGACTTAAAACCTAAAAACGACAAACGATTATTTTAAAAAGGTTAATGTAAAGAGAAATTGCTTTAAAACCCTCAAACAACGTTAGGCAATACAAGCAGCTTACGGCATTGAAGCCTAATCTGCATACCGCTTATTCAGTAGCACGTAGCGGGGCGTCATCCATTTAAACAATGCCTTTGAAAAGAATGCGTTCATTCTTTTCATGGGATCCATTAATATTCATACGACATTTCCCACCTTTATGTATAATTCCCACCTTCTTGTTAAACTTGAGTCACCAATTAGACTACCTGCATGCCAAGGTGTCAACCAATCTACCAATGGTAAGAAACTTATCCAGGTGTAAATAGATCTAAGATATAAGCTACGAACTTCCGTTTTATTATTATAAAATAAAACTGTATAAGTTAAAAAAAAACTTATGGCATTTTCAAGTTGTGTTATTTGTTTTAATTAATGATGTACCTACGTATAGTGGAGATTAATTAACAGATTTAATTACCGTACGCACTACTTCAAAATCATACCACAAATGCTTCTTTAAAACATACAAGCAACGAGCAATAAATATATGTTCCACTGCACTTAGAACGTATGTTAAACGGAAGTTACGTCTCGCTAGTGATCACTTGAAAGGCTTGAAAAGTTACTGATTTGGTAAATACAAGCTCCCTAAAATATGTACTGACATCTACGTGATATAATTTTAAAAACTTATAATTATAGAATTGCTTATAAATTACAGGAAAAAGCAATTTTTGTCACCAGCAGATTATAATAATTATAATCAAATTAAATAAAATCATTACTTAGGTAAGTATTAAACATTTAAAAAAATGCGTTTTGTTTTTTTAACCGCATTTTATAGAAACTCAATTTTTGTATATATTTAGTATTTAGTTTTTCTGAAAAGGATAAAATTCTCATGTATTAGTAGAAAACAGTTTAGCGTTTAATAGAAATTACCTTAAAATTGTTAACAATATAATCGATTTTCAGTCGAATGTTTACATACAATTGCTTTACATATTTAGCAATTCTATGTACATATTTGTCCAATTGTACCTACATTTGATTATAATCTAACAAATTTTAATATTAATTCAGTTAATGACGTCATAGTTTCATACAGTTTTATTTGTTGCTATCTTTAATGTAAACAAACTTTAGTATTATATCAATGTTGAAATTGCACGTGTAGTAAAAATTTACAATAAAATTGAAATTAAAGATTGTATTGTATTGTAAATAATTTAATGCCTTTCCAATATATTTCTTTTTTATTGATTAATTATTTGCGGCTACAAGTTTCAACGTAACGGTCATCATCAGGCCTCTAAAATGATCAACTTAATATAGCAACATCTAAACCTTAAAATTCCTAATATACTTACAATTAATAAATAAACCGGCCGTAAATTTAGAACAAGAATAGCAAAACATTTTTTTTACATTAAAAACAATAATGTTGGTGTTAATTCATATAATAAATCTTTTTTTGCTAATCATATATTAGAATATAATATAAAAATAACTACATATTTGCAATAAAAGTCTAAAATTACATTTTTTGGAGATTAGAATCAGGTGCATGTTTAAATAAAGTTGTTAATTAAAAAAATTTTTTTCTCTTAAATATTTTTGTTTTTAATTAAATTAATTTTATTTTTATTTAATTTTTTTGTTAATAATATTATTATTTTATATACCTTTCTTGTTTAAATTTTGTTTAATTTATATTGTCATTTTGACATAAACTGTATAATTTAAATTTATTTATTTATTTATTGTAAGTATATTCAGAATTTTGTTTAGATTTTACTATTAAGCTCATAATTTTAGAAGTTTGATGATGACCGTTAGACTGAAACTTGTAGCCGCAAATAATTAATAAATAGAAAAGAAATTACCCAAGTAGCAAAAATCAGTTACAAAACGGTTGTAAAACTCTCTTGCAACTATGGTTTCAGTAAGGTATTTAGTTACAGAATAGTTGCTGAGTCTTTCCTGATACGTTGTCAATACCGGATTTGGTCAGTTGCAAGGCAACTGCAGTAATATTATAACCGTTTTATATCGTGTCTGAAACCGTTGCAATTACTACTTTGTAACTGTTTTGCAGCGTTGCTATAATGGTTTTTTACAAATCATGTTTACATATTCTGAATCGTTTCTGTAATGGTTTATCATTACGGTTTTGTAATTGATTTGTAACATTGTAGTTACCGTTTACAGCAACTGCTATGTAACTGTTTTGAAAACATGCTTATTACCATTATTTGAAACTAGTTTATAACCGCTTTTGTTAAGCAACTTATCCAAGATTTTAGTTACTAACTGCATCATAAAGATTAAAACAAAAGTAGAGATAAAAATATATTAATAAAAAGATACAGATATATAAAAAGTTATAATAAATGTACATTATTTAATTTTTTATAGTTTCTTATAGAACTAAATTCAAACAAAAAAGATATAATAAAAGAATTTTTACATCTGTTGCAAGTAGGTACTAGTAAACAGGTTTTTACGGCAAATTTTCAAGAAAAGCGGATTATGTCTATTATTTATAAATTTTGTAAATAGTAAATGCATAAATTTTGTTAAGAGAAAAATGTCTTTGTGTTAAAAGACCATGGCGGATTAAGATATTCCTCACATGTTACAGTTTAATGCGTCTACGTAATTCTTAGTTAAATATCTGCATTAGGCTACAAATGCACATGTGCAATTATAATCGGTTCAATGATCATAATCTCGACTGCTTTTTTAAAGATTATAGGTGTTCGCAATGACGATCTAATTTACACGTTCTGATCACTGTGTGTAATATTGTAATGTCCTTGCAATCAAATTCTATTTTATCCTAGAAGAAAATAAAATCAATTTAAAATTTGCTTACTTATAATTGGCAACTAATTCTTTAACGTTGATTAAATTAGAAACAGTAGTTTAAATGCACGATTACAATTATAGTAATATAATATACCAATAATTGTACTTACGTAGTTTTGAATTAGAAACACTTTCGGTACTGTTTATTGGATAATGATAATGGACTATGTGTCTTATAAAAATCTCGTAAAATGCATTTCTTCTGTTGCTGTTTGAACGTATAGATTACCACTGTAGTGTAGTTTTAGAAATTCACACTTGTAACCATAGTTTCAAGACTGTTACACTCGAAACCGAAATGAAGGTTTTAATGTCACTAAATTGACACTGTAGTTACATAAGGGTTTAAGAAAAACTTACTTATAACCATAGTTGTAAAATGGTTATTTCTGTAATAGATTTGAAACCTCAGTAAATTACGAAAGTTGCTGCTACGTTGCTGCAACGGTTTATTTACTATGGTGCTAATGTTACTAATTTGCAACTGGTTACAACGTAACCACGGTTACAAAATGTTGCTTGGGTATAATATTTACAATTAAAATTAAAATTGTTGTAAGTTTTGCACATTTTAATAATTTGACAGACAAAAAACAACCACTTGTAATTACAACTTTTCAATTTTTGGTATTTAAAAGATCAATTAAATCATAGTAACATATAATTTTAATTTCTTTTTGTAAATCGTTGGATTTACTAATAAAAACAGTACTAAGTTACAATGGCGTTTGTGTAATTCATTGGAACATCTATGCAAGAACTAATGGATATCCTAAAAAGTACCCAAAATATTCACGGCATGTAGGTATGTGAAAATGTCAGATGGGACACTGTTCCTCGCACTGCCCCGCAACTTCCTTTATTATACAGTTAAGATCACACTGGGATTTTGACAGAAAATGAAAACATTGTGTAACGATTATTTTCTTACTTCGGTAATAATTTCACCTTTTTGATGAAAAAGAGATGGTCGTTGGAGACTCAGGAGATAAGAAAGAGGTACTAGTTTTTACCAAATGCTACATTTGTTTAGAACAAGAAGACCCCAATAAAGACATTCAGCTTAGTCCAAGTTGAAATGTAAATGGGCATTCTAGTTAAATTTTGTGGGAAGAACAGACAAACGTTATGGAGTAAACAGCCAATAATGAGTAAATAACGCAAACCAAGAAATAGAAACATTATCAAAATTATCCCTCGTCCGTTGGTGTCTGAATGCGAATTAAAAAATGAAGAGATAACGTTTGGGTAATTTTTAAACAACGATATGTTAGAAAAAATCGTAACATGCTCCAATACCACTATTTAAGATAACTTTTCCCGAGAAAAAGTTTGTAAAGATACTACTATTCAAAAAATTTTAGCACTATTCTGCAGGACTAAAAAAAACTAAGCTACACAAACTTTGAAGAGTTGTGAGTTTTTGTTCCTACTGAGAGTACTCAGATTTGACAAAAAGGCAATTAAGCGATTGAGAAGTCAGACAGATAAGTTGGCACCTATAAAACATCTGCTCGACGGGTTTATATCAAAATGTAAAACTAAATACACCTTGGCAGAATTTATGACGTTGGACAAAACGTTTGTTCTTTATAGAGGTCGATGCAGCTTTATACAATATATTCTTAATAAGTCCACAAAACATGGGTTAAACATTTTTGCACTGTGCGATTCCGAAACTTATTGTGTTTGAAATTATGAAGTGTACTGCGGCAGATGACTTCCAGGCCTTTACTCCGTGTCCAATAATCTAACACATGTTGTGCACACTGGTTTATGTACATAAAAACAAAAACTGAAATCTAACCCGTAATAACTGGTAAACAAGTTATTTCTTATCAAAGTGGTTACTACTGCGGTTGACGGATGGATTCAGAATCACACCATTTGACGGGTTGGGTCTCTCAAGCGTAAACTGTGTTTTATTTTTTCCTCTAATAACATCCCTAGTTTCTGGTATGCATTTGTTATCTTGGTCTATTTTGCACTGCTAAGAGTAAAAGTAGTTCTGAAAAAAACATTAACTTGGCAGTTTCCATTTATTAAAAAAAAGTTACATGTAATGCAAGTTTACAAAAAAAAATTATAAATTGAAAAAACAAAAATGACAATAACAGTAACACAATAAAATAAAATAAAATGAGTGTACATAGATTTGACACAAAATATTAAATGGAAAATTTAGTTAATCAAATTCTGCCGCACAGTCGGTGCAGCATGGTTTTGTGTGTTCCAAACAAATACAGGAACCACAAAACAAATATCTTGACTTTCAATCCTTGCAGAATTTGTACCTTCTTCGAGCAGTTGAAGTCGTCGTTTGGGGCTCTTCTCTGATTGAGACACCTGAGAATTTAGTCGCTAATAGCCTTACTTTACGTGATAGATTTGCTTAAATTTTCGTTTATGATTTGGTAAAAAGTGTTTTGGCAGGAATGTTTTGTTTTTACAAACAGTTCCTACCATGGTCAGCCCATTACGCAACAAAAGTTGTGCTAATTCCAAGTCCGTAAAATAGTTATCGCACGTCACATTTCTATTGATGTTTTGATATGGTTCAGTAAGTGTTTTTACTACTGCTAAATTAACTGCTCTCGTGTTTCTTTGCTTTCCTAAAATGGAATTCCTTTTAATGGATAATAAGTAGAAGCGTCACACAATCTTCATCCCATATTAATACGGTTTTGCAGGCATGTATGGACAGCGACCTCTAAATGGTACTAGTTGCTCATCTACAGTCATATTTGGTCCTGCATGGTGTATAGTATTTTTCTAAATTGGAATTTACCGTTTCCCAGATATCTCAAGTTTATCGTGCCTTCTATTCTCGTTCCTTGTGTCCTTATTGTCAAATCAAATAAATTGTAGAAGTGATTTAAATCTTTCTAAACCCATCGTTGCACAAAAGACCGGTCGCAAAGCTTTCACTTCCACTTCAACTTTTCGAATTTATCACTCGACTAGCTTATATTAATAAACTTCACTTCACAATGTCTAGTGTAACAAAGTCAATGATTCATTATCTGATTCACAAGTCACACTCCACTCATCGCTGTTAGATTCCGCTACAAAATCTTCAATTGCACTGAGACGTTCAACAGCATAACGTAATTCAGCTTCTGTTAGAAGACGATGCCGACTGTTGGCCATGATTTTCATAAAAAACACCGGTAGAAAATACAAATATTCACGACACTACGATTCAAAACGAAAAGATGTAGGTGTAGGATAAGGACAAAAATAATTATATTCTTCCTAAATTGAAAAGTAGTAACTAAATTCAAATTCTAGCTAATACACAATATGAATGCCATTAAAATTAATCTAATTTCACTAATGGGTCTATCGGACCCATAAGTTATTATTTGCTAATGACAACATTAAACAAAATCTAATTCATTTTTAATTAGAACCCAATTAGTGTACGAGTCAAGTCGTTAAATATAAGAACATAAAAACTATTAATACGAATTAATCAGTACGTATTTACTTAAGAAGGTCCGTTGTACCCACCTCGAACGTTTAAGGGTTAATGCCACAGTGGATTTTTCTATATTAAATTTTTTTTAATCAGTTTTATGTTAACTTTGCTTTTAAAACTTCTTTTATAAAGCATTGTAATTCTTTTTCTTTGTTTTTTTTATTTTATTTGTTAGCAACTCAGTAACAAATGTAAAAATTATTATTTATTTAAATAGTCTATGTAAATTGGGTGTTTTTTTACGAGCGGACATTTAATTCATAAAGGGAAAAACGCAAAATTTAGATAGGAACAAGTTGAATACAAGATTTTACTGTTCAGAAAGACTATGGGTCAAAGTCTCAAAATCTTTCAAAAATAGTTTGACGTTTATGGCGACAATAATAAATTTGATTAATAGCTTAACCTATTTTGTTATTTTTAACTATTATAAATTGATATAATAATATAAATTATAAATGATACGCAATTAAAAATCAATAAAACTTAATAAATCAATAATTTAATAATGTGATGAGTAACTGTGGTGTGGTGAATTGTAAAGAACTCAGGAGTCGACAAGACAATAAAAAAATTAAGTGTTTAATTTGTAATTCTCTTTTCCACTAGAAATGTGTTAACATAACTAATGTAGAATATGAAGTTCTAGATGGTAAGTGGTCTTGTGCTAGCTGTTTAACTAAAAAACGACAAATTAGACGTTTTTCATTATCTGAAGTCAATGCACAAGAGCTGACAATGCCTGAATTAGAAAATGTTCTTAAAGATTTTTTAAAAAGCTTAAGAGAGGATCTAAAAGTTATAAAAGAAAGCCAAAAAAGATTAGAAAATTATTTATGTCAGTCAATTAATCAGTGTCATGAAAAAGTTGATGAAAATCGCTTAATAATTGATCATCAAAATAAAATAATTGAAAGACAACATTAAATTATAAATGCAATCAACAGTAAAAATAATAACTTTAAAAATGAAATTAAATTACTAAAGGATAATATTGACTCTTTACAACAAGAAAATAGATCTAAAGCCATAGAAATCCATAGACTACCTGTGCAAAAAAGTGAGACTTTGTACTGCGGTATCTAATCTTGCCAACTCAATAGGCTTCAATATCTAGAACCCTAATAAAGTTGATAAATGCTTTCAGTTGCCTAAATCTGTATCATTTGAATATCCAGTTATAGTTATAAAATTTAATAAAAAACGAGATAAAGAGGAATTTTTAAGATGTAAAAAGGTAAGAAGAGACTTGAACGCAGGTCATATTGGCATGCAGAAAGTTTCACTTATATAAATGAATCATTAACTGAAATTAGGAGAAAATTGCTATCAAAAGCTAGATTATTTAAAAAAGAAATGAACTGGAAATATGTTTGAACAAAAAATGGTAAAATTTATCTTAGAAACTCAGATAATAGCAAAGTCTACCCTATCACCTCCCAAAATCAATTGGATGATTTAAAAAAAAAGATACTCTTCTACACAGTCAAAAAGTAATCAAACTACTGGTAACAATCAAATTTATAACAATTCAATATAAATAATAACTTAAATACTTACTATCAGAATATCAGAGGTGTTAGAACTAAAACTTTAGTTTTTAGAAACTCAGTATTAAACAGTGATTTTGATATTATGGCTCTAACAGAAACTTGGTAGAATAATAGTATAGCAGATAGTGAGTTATTTGATGATAAGTTTGTTGTCTTTAGGTGTGATATATACTCAAGGGGGTGGGGGTGTTTTGATTGCTGTTAAAAATAATTTTCAAGCTTCTATTATCATTAAAAAAACCAAAATAAATTTGAAATTATTTCTTGTAAAATTACCTATATGTAGTGATAAAATAATTGTTATTAATTTAGTTTATTTTACACCAAAATATACTGCATCTGATCTTTCTCAATATTTTGAGTTATTGGAAGATCTAAACATTGATAAACACAACGTAGTTGTCCTTTACATGGGAGATTACAATATTCCTAATTTTTGTAATTTAATGAATCAAAGTATTGGAATAAGTGACGAAAGATTTGTTGAGGTAGAAAATATGATGAGCTTGTCTGGTTTATCGTCATATAATAATAGTTTGAATAACTTAGATAGAAGAACACTAGATCTAATTTTAAGTAATGTATTAGTTTTGGTCAATCATGAAATTCATAGTGCCAGCTCTTAATATTGAAATGAAACTTACTGAGAAAAGGCCTACTAAAACATCGAGTGAATCTTTAAATCATAATTTTAAATATTTTCAATTTAATAAAGAAAACATTGATTCATTGAAAAGCAAATTGAATAATACTCAATGGCTAGACCTTAATCAATTTGATGATGTTAATGAATCTGTCAATTATTTTTATGATAATTTATTTAAATGTTTTGATTCCACAATTCCTATGTCGGTTTGTAAGTCTAGTGGTAGACGTTACCCTGTGTGGTTCGATGGCGAAATGATTTGACTGAGCAAACAAAAAAATAGGCTTGCTAAGAAAAGGAAGCGTTGCATATATTTTAATCACAGATTCATTCAATTGCAAAACCTTCTAAAACATAAAACTAAATCAGCTTATGATGAATATGTTGATGAAACAGAGAACAAGTTAAAGTCTGAAAGTACATTTTTTTGGAATTATGTAAATGATTTTGTTACGTACATAAATTTAAATAATGAATTACCCTGTATATTGGTTTAATTAAAAATTACTTTTATATTTCTTGACGCCATCTATCGGATTCGTTGGTCACTTTGTATTGAGTAAGCGATATCCGGCGAGTTTACCGGCATTTTGACTTTGACATCGTTCATGTTATAACCTATGTCTGCGTGAATTAAAAATCGTTTTCTAAAATCATCCACGTGTTGGGACCCGATGGAAAATAGAAGTCTTCTGAATTAACTGATTTAGTCCACGCAGAGTAAGTGATTTGTTCTTTCTTTGATTAAAGGTAATTTTTATGTCTTTTTGGTTAGCGCCATGTGCTACCTCCTTACTATGGGTATTCTTATCGTCATCTAAAATCTTCAAGGGAAAATTATAATCGGAAGCTGTAGAACTAAGAACGCTGCGATACCAGTTTCGATTTGGAGGCAATTAATTACGTTATTGAATGTCACCTGTTCGGAAGATCCTAATACGATAAGATTGAATTCTCTTCGGAGACCATAACTTAATACCACCATCGACGAAATTTAATGTAACAGCATACGATAAGTGTCGGTTCGATTACTTTCCTTTACATGTGTCTTTTACTTATAGTTTGTGAGACGCCAGGTAGACACTATTATTTTCAGGAAGTTTAATTGCAGGAAGCCATTAGGAAAAACGTTTTTCTGAAGGTAGCCCTGGAATTTGGTAAGTCAATTTTTACTTATTTATTCGTTGTCGCTACGGTGTATACTCACGACTTATTATCATTACTAATCGTACGTTCGATTTGATTTGTTGCTTGTTATTGTTACTCAATTAGCTTAAGTAAATGACTTATCGCTTGCTGCTTATATCCACAGTAAATTGTTATTATTAATGTTACTTACTGATAAAGTTTTATATATGTTATGGTGGCTACACTTTTGTTTGACGTGTAGTGTAAGTTGCCGATCCTGCTGTTATTCTATTTTGTATATTCTCTCCAGTACCGACTTAGATTTGGCTATTTAACTTTTACTATATTTATCGTGATAGAGTAATTAAAGTACAATTGTTATTAACGATTTAGTTTTTCTCTTTCTTTCGCTTCTTTCAGCATTACGAACCTAACATCTTGTTACAAGTGATACCATTCTGTTGTGAGCGGACAGAAGTTACTTTGGGATAAGCTCTGGCGCCCTTAAATATATTTAATGTATCTAGGAACCTACCCCTCTCACCGATTATTGCGAGTTGGCCGTGCAGGTTCGTAAAATACCTAAAGCTTGTAACAATTTAAAGCAAAATAGAAGGTATTTTTCTGAAATGCTCCTTAACAATTCTGTAATAAATAAAAATCAAATTCCAGATTCTTTTGCTAATTTTTTTCTAACAACTTTTTCAAGTCCTAGTGATTATAATATTAATTTTGAATCTGAACCTTTAAAAAATCTTAATTGTCAATTTAATTTTATATTAAGTAATGTTAATGATGATGAAGTTGTCAAGGCAATTAATGATCTTAAAGAAAAAAGGAGTTCAGGTCCCGATTCAATTCCTACTTATTTTATTAAATTATTAGCATCAGAACTGTCAAAACTTTTGAAAATATTGTTTTACTTGTCTATAAAAACTATGGTTTTTCCCAATAAGTGGAAAGAGGTTAAAATTTCTCCAATATTCAAATCTGGCAATGAATCCAAAATCTCTAATTATCGTCCTATATCGCTTCTTAATGGTTTTGCCAAGATATATGAAACAATTTTATATAATTTCATGTTTAAAAATTTTAAAAATCAAATTTCTCAATATCAACTTGGTTTTTTCCCAGACAGGTCAACTCAAACAAACATGATGGTGTTTTTAAATCGTGTACACCCTTGTCTTGATAGATCCAGCAGAGTTGATGCTTTTTATACTGACTTCCAAAAAGCATTTGATTTAGTATCTCATGATCTTATGTTAAAAAAATTGTTTACTTTTGGTTTTAATCCTGTTTTTGTGAAACCTATCTTCAGTCGAGGTATGGATATATTAGTTTCAAAATCAATTATCAGAACTCTTCCTAATGCCCTCCGATATCCCACAGGGATCTAAGATCGGCGTTTTACTTTTTAACTTATTTGTGAATGATATGTTAGATTTAGATTCTCGTTGTCTATTATATGATGACGACGCAAAGATCTACAGGGAAATTAGAAATTCTGTAGATCAGTCGGTATTTCAAAATAACATACACAAACTTAGTGCATGGTGTGACAGTAATAAATTTAATTTGAATATTAAAAAATGTAGTATCTTTGTAATAACAAGACAAAAAATTGATCTGGACACAATCAAATATTCTGTTGGAGATAATGTTGTTCAAAGGGTTAAGTTTATCAAAGACTTGGGTGTGACATTTGACTCTCAATTTAATTTTAATATTTATGTAAATAAATTGTCTAATGAGTGCTAGAAATTAATAGGTTTCATTAAAAGAAATACAGATAATTTCAAAAATGCCAAGTCCATTCAGACACTTTATATAGCTTTAGTGAGAAGCAAATTAGACTACTGTGGAATAATCTGGTCACCTAGTAGTAAAAAATATTCAAACATAACAGAAAGAGTTCAAAATAAGTTTTTGAGGTATATGTATTTTAAAAAAAACATGTTTATCCAGTCAGAGATATATCAGCAGACGAATTGAGAAAAGAATGTAATCTTATGAGTCTAATGAATAGACGAAGATTGTTACTTACATATGTTTTTTATTTACAAAATAATCAATAATAAAATTGATTGTCTTAATTTATTTATTAACTTATCACAAAGATCCTTAAAATTGTTTCATATTCCTTCGATGAATACTCATTTATATAAAAAATCTCCTTTCTTAATTGGTTGCAAAGAAATTTTTTTTACCTAAATTTTAGTATTATTATATTATATTATATTAGTTTACGTTTGACTTATATTGTTATTTCCTATTAATCTCTCTTAATTAATGCCAAAATGTTTTGTTTTCCTGACTTGAATTTTCATTAATTTTATTAATCAAAATGTAATTATTATGAAAGCAGTATTTGTCAAAAACAGTGGCTTTACAATTAATGTTACTATGTAAATTGTATAATTTTTTTTGAAAAGAAAATAAATAAATAAATAAATACTTCAAGTTGACAAAAACTGTTGCTAATGTTTTTGCTAATGCTTAAATACGTTTTGCTAATTCAAATTACCTGTTTTTTGTTTTTAGCTTTTTATTTTTGATGCTATCTTCTATATATACTTTAGCCGATAATGATGTCAAACTATTTCCTCAAATTCTTTGAAACTAAAAATACTAACAATTAGTAACGTTATCGATGTCATGTGCTTCTGGACGAGTCTTAAGCGTTTGGCAATTTTCTTTGTATTAATCTCAACAGGTACTGTCCATTCAAGATTTCGACAGCAGATAAAGAATCTACAATTATTAAGGTTTGTTGATCTCAAAATTTAATAAATACGTTACAAAAAGTGCCTATTTTCCCAATAAGTTTTCATTAAAGATACGTTTTCTTTCCTTAAATTAAAAATATACACCCGCATTTATTTATGTATTGACAAAAAAGTTAAAACATTTCTTATTACTTTTTTTCTAAAAATTTAAAAAAAAGGTTTTTTAATATTTTGCAAATATCTGAATAAATTATAATAACTATAATTTGCACAAACGTAACGCAATTTTAAAAAATATATTATTAAAACGTTCGAGAAATTATTCTCAAGTTCCAGAACGTTCACCGAAAGATATAGAAAATTCGCGAACGTTTGGCCCAAAATATATAAAAGCGATACGAATGAATCAGAAGTCGGTTATTCTAGCAATTCGAAGACGGCGGTATTATAAAGATTTTTCAACTTTAAATAAATAAGTAATTAACGCGTGTGTTCGAGATAAATATACCGAGTATAACCTTGTACGTGACTTTAAAGTAAACAATAAGTGTTAAACTAAAGTTATCCGCGACTTTATCTTCGTGTGATACTTCTATATTAAACTAGTGTAAGTGTTTTTATTAAATATCTTTAGATTTAATTAGTTCGGTTAGTTATAAACGTGTACAATTTTTTTTTAGTTCAAATTAATTAGTTTTAATAATAATTGTTACATTTTTATAATTTAAGAAAAATTTAAAACTTTACAAGAAAAGTCTCAATTGTCAAATTTAATAAAAAAATTACCTACATTTTTTTAAATATTAAATGTTAATTTAAAGTAGATTTATACAGAGTATCCATTTACAAAAATGAAATTTTTTTTAACAAGAATATAATGATAATAATTTTTTTTTAATTTTTGGAATAACATAAACCATATAAATTTGTCTGTAAATTTCTATATGTACTCTTGCAATAAATTAAAAAACTAAGTTCTAAGTTAATTGAAATCGTATCTTATTTTGATTACATTAAATGCTATTTTAAACTCAATTTTCAATCTGAGTTTGATTAATTCCTACTTTGAAAGGTATCTAAACTAAGTTTAATGTCAACAAACATTGTATAATTTATTACTTCTGCAAATAATCCTTTCCATTTCTCATAATTGCTAACAACCATTAGAGATCGTTCTAATTAAACAGTTAATGTTAAAAGAATTTTTAATTTCTGGCTTTATACTACAATCGTCGTAATTAATTCTGGAAATTTCATAAAAACAATATTTTCATAAATAAATTAATTATGTTACGATAACTTTCAGCGGAGTATGCTCTACTGAATTGAACGCATTTAAATTGAAAATCAGCAAATAATTTAGTAAAAACAATAACAGTTCGGCCAGGATTTTATAAAAAACCAATCATAACCGTAATTTAAAATTTATTATAAAAAATGCTTAATCAAACCGCGGAAATTGCAGTGTTTTAATGAAGACCTAATTTTTTAAAGTCTCGTTTTACAAATTGTGGTAATGATTTCTTCAAATACATAAAATAAAGAATTTGTATTTGTTTTAACAAACATTCAAATAAGAAAATTATTGTGTTTACATTATTTTTATTTAACCATGTACTTTTACATAGTAATATTAATAGCTCACATAAATAATAAATTTACAGTTAAAGTCGGATTTTTTTAAAGTGGCGTTTTTCGGATTATAAGTTTAAACGCCTACGGCATGAATATATAAGAGATGTAAGAGAAAGACGGCGCTAGAACAAGAAAACCTATTTTAATCGAAAAAAAGTCACTTTAAAGAATCCGACTATACATTTACAGTTAAAAAAGAATTGACAAAAGTTACTTGAGGTTAAAAAGCAATACCTGTACTACATATTTTTTTTATTAATTACAATATTAATAATATATTGAAAATTCGCATGCTATTTACAAAAATAGTTATTAACGTCATAAGGTCGATATGTAGCAAATAGTAGACAAGGTTGAAGTTACAAAATCGAGGCGGAGCCAAGATTTTATAATCAATTGAGTCTACTATTTGCGTATCGGCTGTGTGTCGTTCAGTACTTTCATCATACCATAAATACTTTAATATTTAACGATTATTTATAAAGCTTGCATTTTTTCTCAATTCAAATTAAATTTAGTAGTCATCTGTGCGTTTACCATAGCAATGATTGTGGATTTGTGGAAATTCCTCAAGGTATTCTAGACAAAGCGGCTGCAGCAAGTAGTAAGCTATTGCCCATGAAAATAAGGGAACGATGCATAAAAGCAACATGGAGCAACATGTTTGTGGCATGAATGAGAAAATTTTGATGTGTATGGGAATTATTGAAAAAAGTTGTACCGAATGCCTTATGAACTAAAAACCTACTTAAAGCTCCATGATAATGTTGACATTTCCAGGTTGGTATTATGCTAGGTTATTTCTTATTATTTCAAGTTTCCGTTATGTTCTTGCAGCTTTGAAAAGGTTATTACTTTGCTATTTACAAAATCAGAATGCTACAAACCAAATAAATCAAAAATGTTGACAACAAAAAAAGTGACAAAATATCTAGTCGAAGCATCAAACGAACAACATCTGCATTATTACTGTGTTTGGAATATTTGGCGCTTGCTGACGTGAAGAACTTTTTTGTTGTGTCTAGACAAAATTAAAGATGCTGGGCGATTCTTAATTGTGACATTAGAGGATACAAAAAAAAAGCCTACAAAAAAGTTCACAATTGCAGAAGACGACACACTCTTTGAAGGTTGTACCAGGTATATGTAATACGCAGCATTTTAACCGTCAGGATTGGAAAATCTGCGTCTTTTTGTGGACTATAAGAACGGCAAGTGCACACGACAATTTGTCAAAATTCATAAAATTGGAAAAATAAAATTCCAAAGTTTTTAAATTTAAAAAACTAGAAAAGTGCACAGGTCATATTTTTTGAAGATCTGCTGCTACGATGTTGCTTGACAATGGAGGTGCTATTTGGACGTTGAACAAATTTGAGAATTGGAAATCGTTCGCACTGGCGGAGCAATATGTTGAATGGATTGTCCATTCGTCAGAAGATCAAGATTTCCAAACATCTTTTTAATTTAACCAAAAGTGCTTCAACGTCAATTTTAACATTAGAAAATTGCAGTGATTCTTTGCTTACAAAACAAAAGATTTCTACTGCTGTAGTACTAAGCCCAAATGCGGAAATTAAGAAACTCGTTATTTCAAGCAATACCAGTTGCTCTTTTCATTTTAGTTATTCTTCTATATTCTATAATGTCGTAATTGACATGAATAAAAATTGATTAAGAAAACAATCATAATTTTTTTTAAATATCCCCCAAAGCTGATACAGGTGTCACATCAATGAGGGATAAAGTACTAATAAACCCTAAATATCAGTATGGTATGATGAAACTGTTTTATTCAACTGATTATAAAAACTGTAGCCAAAACAGTCAGTTTTTTAATATTAGAAAATGTATATCGATAACATTTTAATGGAAAGTTTTTGAAAAAACAATGTAGATCAACCTTTTTTACAAACAAAATTATTCTTTTACAGTAAGGGAAATTTACCTGTTTTGTATTTAATTTTTCAAGAAATTGTGAAAAATTACGAAATTTAGAAATTTTAGAAATGTTTTTTTTTTGTTGACAACTATAGTTACGAAGTATTTTGCGTCTTGCAAAGTCTTTACAGTACTAGTCCGGAAAATTCAATTTTCCTGTGCTTTAATAAGCGGGATAATGATGTTTTCAAGATTTTCGGAAAAATTATAAAAACAAAATTTAATATACTTTTATAAAAAATCGATCTTGTACATATATTTTTGATTTTTTTATTTCTTACAGCAATAGCTATACTATAACTACAATCTGTAAAGACACAGTGTGATTGATTTCACGTGTCTTAGAAATTATCTATTTTATTATAAAAGATAGAAAAAAAGTTTATTAAACAAAAGATACTCTACATTCAATTTTGCAATGCTACATATTTAAAAAAAGCAATTTACACAAAACAAAGAAACATTACAAAAATATTACTTTTTCAAATATTCTAAAAAGGTTAGAAACCTGTTTGCAATTATATCAAACTTCTTATTTTTATGGTCATTCTAGTCACAATAATTATTTTATATTATTTTTCTGTATTCTGATTAATTACATAAAACAGATAAAAATATGAAGTAAATGACACGTTTAATTTGTCGCCCACAGTTTCTTTTGTAATATGTAGGAAGATATTTGACGATTTTTGAGGTCCAACCAATAAACCTAAAATTAAAAGACCTAGTTGTCCAAGGCCCAAGGCCACTTTCCAATTAGCTTTAAGATGAAGGAAGTCAAGCTGATTGGTCTGTAGATTTTCTCTAGGTGTACGTAGATCTCCCTGACTTTGGTATAAATACCACCTTGACAATCCGCCAGCTGTTGGTATATGCGAAAATGCTAAGCTGGTTCTGAGAATTTTGCATAATGCGTTTCGAAGAGCAACAAATCCCTTTTGCAACATAATTTAAACGTATTGATTTGGGTTTTCAGGTTTAATTATTTTTTCGCTAAGTTTCACTTCCTTTTAGCTGCCCGTTTGTTTGGTACTTCTAGATCCTGGTGCTTAGAAATTTTAGTTAACGATGAAATCGGGAAGCGTTTTTGCAGTAGTTCGTGCAGAGTATCTTCAACCAAGTTTGTAAACTTTCCGCTTTTGGTCAGCAAGAAATCGATGTTTCCAGTGCGGTTTTTGTTCGAAGCTTTTTGGACTTGAGAATTTGTAAGTTCATTTTCTACGTCCCTAAAGTACCCTTTTCCATAAGTCTCTCATTGTGTAACCTGCGTTGGAATTTTTAGCAGTGGATCTTTTATGTAAGACCCCGTAAGTAGATTCAACTGGCTGAATTTGCGGTTTTCTTTTTTTTTTTGTACGTTTGATTAGTTCGATGTTAGCATCAAAAACGTTTCGCTCGTTATTTTATTACGTGTGATTTAAGTTTATTTGTATTTCAAGTTATTTCACTATTATTACTGGTATTTATTTTGAATGCATAAAGCTCCGTGGTTTTGATTTTGATTTAGTGTTTTACTTGTTTATCTCAGTAAAATAACAATGCTAGATAATTTACGACTTCCTTTTGGAATGTAATTTGATCAATTTTTCTTGGTATCTGTATACTTTGTTTATGTTGGGTTCTTTTATGAGCGCGATTGCGAACCACCTGATAATTTAGCGAAGTAAGCGTTTTTGGTGAGAAATGTTCCTTTCTGTCGAGGGTCGACGTGACAGGATTCACGTGGCCAATTATAGTTTTCATCTTTGTTAATTTAGTTCGTTTAGTGTTCTATCTTTTACAAAGATTTTACGGCGCAAGTTCATTGAATTAAGTGGGAATGCGAGGTGTTAAAAGAGGTAAAGTTTTGTTTTTGGGGATCAATCGTTGGTCGCAATTAAGAAATACCGGGTACCGTTATGTAGTTGAGTGGTTAGGGTACTTTTACCTTATCGTGATGTAATACCGCGGAAGTTAGTTGGAACCGTGAAAATTAAGTGTAGTGGTGGAAAAGTTTGATTTTCCAAATTTCGTAATTTACGGTTTAAATAGTCTTCATGGTTTCCAAAAATAAAAACTCACGTTTCAAGTTGGATATGCAATCGTTGGGTTGTGCTACATCCAGTCTTCGCATTTGTGCGGATTTTATTTAAGTGTGAATATTCTTCTGCGGTCGTTGCAATTGTTTGGGGTACCTTTCAACTGGCCACTAAGAACTAACCACAGGTTCTTTCCTGCAGTTACGACGAATTCAAGGTATTTATGTTGCACCATTTATTTAATCGTGAAGATATTATTTACGTGACTGAGTGTTAAAAGCTTTGAATTTCAAGTAAAAATTACAAGTGTCTCGAATTGATTTAACGTTAATGTAACTAATTATTGTCCGTATTTTTTTTATCGGAACTGTGACATATCCCGAGTTAAAATTTATTAAACGGGACCGAATTTTCGTTTCAAGATTTATATGTTAGTTTTATATTAAATAAGTTTATTTTTTTTGTTGTTGTAAATGAGTAATTTCGACGCGCACACGGCCGTGATAAATTAAGATTTACCAATTTGTGCTTGGTTTTATTAAATTCTGTATTTTGTATTGTATTATTTTGTTGTTGAGCAGTTATTCAAATAATTTTAAATTTTGTTTTTATCAAACGTTCATTTACGTACCTTTTGTTGTTTTGTTTTGGTTAATTTTTGTTGATGACTATACTTTAATTTTGTGTCATTTTTTTTTGTGTGTTCAAATAAATGTTAAATTGTTAAATGTAAAGAGCTTTTAATTCCGTCGGCCTCCGCGTGTGTAACTTTATTAATTTATTACAGATTTTAGTGTGATACACTCGAACAAGGTAAGTTCGTTTAGGGTGTATCCTTCAGGAGCGGACTTGTGGTTGGCAAGGGCCAGAAGTCTATTAAGCTTTACTCCTTCCTGGCGCCCTTTGATTTCGACATTATTACTTTTCGATTTTATGTCAATCTCGTTTCCAAGTTATCACGGAATTTTTAAAATATAACCCACCCCGCCTCCACTGAGCAACCGGCACAACATCGTTTATGTTACCTCATTTCAGGCAGTGACATTGTTTTAACTTTGGCATGTAACAATTGCCTTTTTAATAGCATTGTTGTATGTTGTTTGTCTGATTATGTATTTATCCCAGTCTCCGCTTCTTTTTTTGACTCTGTGACAAAGCCGATTTGGAAAATTTGATTGTTTATTCTATTATTTGGCGTACTATAAAGATACCATCTGCGATACACAGGGATTACTACAAAATTCTTGTTGTCCTTCTCTGATTTCAAGCGAACGCTCTACTTTCTCGAGTATTACTTTGCTTAAAAGTTTTTGGGTACTGCTCAATAGTGTAACGACAAACAAAGAAGAAGCTACTGTTAACATGATTAAGAACAATCCTTCTGCTAGCTGAGTATGTAGCGCGTGTTGACTTTGGCGTTGTTTGATTGCACACCAAGAGCCTTGTGGACAAATTATGTTTACGAATAAAGTCAGGTTTACTATAGATGTTATTACGAATACCAAAAATTCACATTTACTTGAAAATCTTTTTTAAAGTCGGGAAATTCATTCTCAATATCGCTTTTTCGTGAATATTTGATGTGATCTTCTTAATAATTTTCGGATTAGGCTATTCGTATATCATGAACGATCAACGTCCGAACATTATCTAATAAATTTATTTTAGTGTAAAAATAAATTGGTGGATTGAATAAGGAGGTCCATTTTTCTGGCGTAGTCACCAGTCTTAACTTCTTTTGACTATTATCTTTTGGGGCACATAAAAAAGATATTGTATTCAAATAAATAACAAACCAAAAATGAGCTAATTCAAAATATTATGGCTGCGGTTGCAACTATACGAGACGACCTAAATACTTTTCAGAAAGCTACGTCTTCAATTAGGTAACGGGGGGACATTTTTAATCTAAACTTTGTGTCAAATGTATGTTAGCAATAAACATATTCTTAGCTAATGAAACATTACATTACTGTATGCTGTTTACTTTATTTTAAACACTGTTAAACTTAATATTGCCCATAATGCTTAAACTATTAATTTTTGAACAAAGGTACATATCGTAGCTTCGCTTTAAAAAAGTCCAAGGAATACGGTCTTAAGCTATGGCCAACAAGTGACCCCGTATATATTGTTATAATAATGTTATACAAATAGGTCCTTAATGAATGAACGATTTTATATAACTATATATAACTGTATAACTAATAAAATCGTTAGCGAACACTGATTTAACAATATTGCGCGACTACTAGATATAACAACGGGTTAATTCGTATGCTTTAGTTTCTTTATAATTTCACCCGTTTTACTAATATACTATTACCGGAAAAACTTTAAAACTAACTCGTTTGTTAATGGGCGATAAATAATCTCGACAATACTAACAAGCATTCGCTATTACAATCTCGACAATATTAACGCGTTTGCTTATTGCACTTGTTTAAGACGCTAAAATGTCTTGATTGTTGATTACTATCAACCTTGTTCATCGAATAACTAATACCATTAAAATTTTGCTTTAAAGGAAGCTGACATTATTCTTGTAATTTTGGTAAATAACTTCATTTAAAAAAAAAATTGTTGCTATACAATGAAAAATATTATTTTGTCTAATTCTAATAGAATTATAATTAATATAAAATGTTTTATTATTTCAAATAATTATATGTAATATATAAATTTCGGTTTAGAACGTTCTTCAACGCTGTCCGAATGCTAGGTTCTATTCCTTATTTACCTATCGTCCTTCTTCTAAGTTTTGGACGCGCATTGCTTTTTTGATTCCTTTACTTCAAGTTATGTTTGGTTTTCATTTAGAGCGGCGTTGTCTTGGTACTCACTGCCATCATTTTTTTTGTGAGTCTATACTCTGCCATGCGTTGAACATGACTATATCAAGTCAGTTGTTTCTTCTCTATGTCCGTTGTTATTATGCCTTCAATGCCTATTCGTTGTCGAATTATTTTATTTTGAATTTTCTTTTGTTTTGATGTTCTTGCCGAACTTCGTAATGCATCTATTTTAGTAGCCTCCACTTTCGGTTCCTGTTTGTCAGTCTCCATGTTATTGCTCCGTAAAATAAGCTACTTTTAATTATGACATTAGAGATGTTAAATTTAGTTTTCATTCGTAGTTGTTTACTCCATAATAAACTACTGATGCGTGCGATTGCTTTACGTGCTTGAATTTTTCTAGAGTTTATATCTCATTCATCTGTACCGCTTGTGTCAAATGTTACTCCGAGGTACTAATATTTTTGGCACATTTTTATTTCTTTGCCGTTTTTCAATTGTGAGTTATCCAATTCTGTACAATGCATTCTTGATGTACTATATTTTAAGCAATGTTGATAACACGCAGCATCTTTGTAGTTCTTTTGTAACCTTAAATGGCCTAGACAGTCTACTTTCTATTTTGACTTATGATAAATTTTTGTATAAGTTGTAAAGTGCTTTAATTAGGTTATTTGAGAGTTATTGCAATGTCATTTTTGCTGATCCTTTAATAAAGTTTTCCTTTATTTGACATACGCGCATGCGCAGATATTATCGCTTAAAATTTTTTACTTTATTAAAATACAGGCCTCCTCTATTTAAATTAAATACAGGCAGAGATACTTTAATAAAAGCACCCTTATTTTGACATATGTCATGTCAAACCGATTGGAGTTCTGAGAGATTTTGTATTTTTAAGAAGAGAAATAATTGTATTTCTAGAAAGTAGTGTTTCTATAATTGTGTGTAATTTTAGATATTTAAAGGTAAGTCCTAACATCCGTTTTTTGTGATTTGGTAAAAAACAAATAATTCAATTTGAAACTGTATCAATAACAAGATTCTGGTCGATTCGTTAAAAAGAATTAACAAACAATTAACAAAACCTCTATAACCTATATTACAAACTGCCAGAGTAAAGTCAAGAATAAAATAAAGTACGAAATCAAGGCACGTTGCAATAGCACTCAGTTAAAATAAATGCAAAACTTTATTATAGGATACTTTATTTAAAGTTTCTTTTAATAAAGTAACTTTTATTTTACTTTGCAATAACTCTCTATTGTTTATATTTGTTTCTGTAAGGGTTTCGCATAATTTGCGCAGTGGTACATTGTGATATGCTTTTGTAAGGTAAATAATAAATGAATAACTTGTTTTACTCTCGTTAGATCTATTAGTTGTTTGATTAACAAAAATAATTAAACCTTTAAAAGAGCTTATAAATTATATCAAATTATAAAAATTTAATGACAAACGTCAACAAATTAAAAATTTTAAATTGAAACTGACATTAAATACACAGCCATAGGTGACATGAGAAGGAAAATGAACAATGAAAAAAGTAAGTTAAAATTTATTATTAAGAAGAGGAGAAATATTTAAATCAAGAATTTCATTAAGACATTTATCTGAATTTTTATTATAAAGACGATAAATCACAAGAATTTCAAGATGATCAATAAAAGAACTTTTGTTACAAAAATGAAGAAATTTAACATTAAGGTCAGAAGAAAAAGAATGCCCAGTAGATAAAATATGATTAGCCAAAGAAGAACAAGTGTTTGATATAACAAAATTTAAATACTTTTTAATAAAATAGATATGTTTTTTTATTCTTTGAAACTTTCTACCAGTTTGTCCTACATAAGAACAAATTGCAAGAAGAGCAAGAAATTTTATACACGCCCAGATCTATCTAAAGAAGAAACAGAATCTTTATTATTAACAATAAAATATTTTAAATTACGATTAGTAGAAAAAGAAATATTATACTTTTTAAAATAATTTTTAAGAAAATGAGAACAAGAATTAATACAAGGCATAGAACGATAGATAGTAGCGTTATTCGATTTATTTTGAGAAAATTTAAAAGAAAATGGTATAAATGAACTTTACAAAAAACATTGTTAAAATATGAAAAAGGTAACCATTGTTACAAGCTAATTGTTTAATAGTATCAAATTCTTTATTAAAACTAAACTTAGAAAGAGAAATAAAAAGGAGACGATTAAATAAAGAACGAAAAGAAACATTTTGATGATTATGAAGATGATTAGAGTAAAAGGAAATTAAATAATCAGGGTAAGTAGGTTTACGATAGATTTCAAAATGAAATGTTTTATTCTCACGTAAAAAAAGATCTAAATATGGAAGGGAGTTGTTACATTCAATTTCATAAGTAAATTAAAATATTACCATGGATGCAATTAATGAAATTATTAAAATTATTTAGATCAGCGGTGCCCAACCTACGGCCCGCGGGCCGGATCCGGCCCGCGAAGAAGCTCAATCCGGCCCGCGAGCTCCTTTCAAAGGTGTTAAAAGGTGTTACTAAGATATGCAATTATAAAAAATCCGGCCCGCGAAATCGTATGTCATGATGAATCCGGCCCACGGACAAAAAAAGGTTGGGCAACATTGATTTAGATCATCTAAAGAACCATTAAAAAAAAACAATGCAATCATCAACATATCTAAACCAAAAATTAATCATATTATAAAAAGAAGAATTATAAACGATTTTATTTTCAATATTATTCATGAAGATTTCAGTAGCAAGAGGTGAAATGTTAGATTCTATGGTCAAACCAGATGATTGAAAATAGAAATTATTATTAATTGTTTGAAAACCAAATCGAGCAAAGAACAAAAATCTAAAATCTGGTAAGCATCTAGAGAACCATTAAAAAAAGCAAAAGCTTCAACGTAAACATACTACTTTAAATATATGGTTCGTTCAAACTTGTTTAAAAGAGCATCTTACTCCGAAATTTGTTTCACTTAAGACAAATGTTAACACTAAACAGTCCAGAAAAGCTTTAGAAGCTAGAAGAAGAACATGGATGAAAGAAAAAATTAATCACTGTACAAAGAACTTAACCCAGATATGCCTAAAACGTTTTGACAAAAAAATTAATTGAAATTTTCGTTTATTTATGTTAAATGCTTTATTATAAGTGAGAGAGAACAACTTTTATTTAAACAGTAATAATAATAACAAAAAAAGGTCGTCCTATATATAGGACGTTAGGCACATGTACGGCTGTTCCGTTGATTCATTATTTCTTAATATAGAATTCGATAAAACACTTTACGTGAACTGCCACGTCACACTTAATGCATCTTGTCAACGCCTTTTGATGACACTGTCCACATCTGGTTTGTTTTTCATGTTGTGCGACGAAATAGTCAATTCGGTCATAACGTGAATCGTCTGATGATGTGGAAGGTCGTCCTCTAGAGTAAGATCTCGGTTTCTGATTTTCCATCAGTAATGACCTTGCAAGCCTTCTCCTAAATGCCAGCTGATCTAAAGGATCTCTTTGTTTACGATGTCATTGCCAAGCATTATGATCCGCTAAATCCACACAGTGAGCTATCAGAGGAAAATATCACTTTTTTCCTCTGATAGATACGCGATATAAACTGATATTTTGATCAGATCGATCCACTCCGCCCATATTTGTATTATAAAGTTGGATGGCATGAGGTTGCTGCACCTAAAAAAATTTTAAAAATGAAACAACTTATTAGATTTCTCCAAGTTTTTACCTGAATAGTTTTTTTCTCTTTTTGAGAATACCGTTTTACTTGGTGAATGGGCTCGACGCCACCATAATTAGAGCAAATATTGACCTTGTTGTTGTCATGCCATTTTTTTGCTACAATGTTTTGGTCTTCTACTTTTTTGAAATCAAAATGCCCACGCTTTTCTTTTCTGATCAACTTAGAATTTAGTAGTGTTTGTTTTTCAGTCAGCACTTCCATTAGTGGCATTGATGTAAAAAATTATCAAAAAAAAATATGAAATTTGATTCCTTGCCATTTAGAGCGTCCACAAACTCTAAAACTACTCCTGCACCTACTCCGTACTCGGCATAATTCTTGCTAATTATTGTTGATGCACCCTGATAAAGTTCCAACTAAACGACATAACCAAGTCTAGTTGCGACAACCAAAACCTTGTATCCATAGCCGATCGGTTTGCCATGTATAAATTGCTTACAGCTATGTCTGCCAAAATATGGCACCATGGCTTCATCTACACAGTGAGTTTCTTCCAGAGGTGCATGTTCTAAGAACTTGGTTTTCAATTTCTTGAACAAAGGACGTACTTTTACAAATTTATCTTTAGGACATAAATTTCCATTATCGACTACATGAATATGAGACAAAATAAATTCAAATTTATCTCGACCTATGGATTCTGCGACAATCTCATTGTGTGCGTTTTTGTCTTGTTCCCAGTACATTCTCCGACGTGGCAAGACAACGTATCCACTCAGAATTAACACTCCTATAAAGCACTTTATCTCACTTTTGGTAATAATTTGGTTATTGTTTTTTTGTTGAATGTATCTGTTAGACAAGTTTGTCATTATTTTCCACAACTCGTCAAAAAAAACCGACAGAAGATTCATTGGTTGTTTCATTTACATACGGAAACTGATTGCCAACCGGAAGTGTTAAATATTTTTCTACCCAATTATAAACTTTTTTTTTCTTTTTATGCTGAATAAATTTTGATTTCGATGTTGAAGATTGTAGTGACTGCAGTTCAGACAAGGGTATGTCGTCTTCTTCATTTGAGGACGAAGAATCTGAAACTCAAAGAAGCTCGGCAGCAGCTTGTGAATGGGATCCGGGCAAGTTATTTATGGAAACCGTATTTTCATCCCCCGAATCCTCATCCGTTATATCTGCACAAGCGTTGGTTGGGGGAAAAATAACTATCCCATCAACGTTTCTTGCTGAATCATGAACATCTTCGATCATAGCAAAGGCATCATTTAGAGAAAACCCCCTAAAATTATAAAAATTGTGGTAGACACATAACTGCCTAGCGTCCTACATATAGGACACCAAAATAAAAAACATAAAAAATACAAAAAAACATTATATAAACGTTAAAAGCGTTATTGTATTCAAATTTTCTAATGTTTCTTTTAGAGAAATCAATAAATTTTTCTTTTAAATATATAATGTACAATAAATAAAAAATACATAACTTTCACACACCCCACTCAGCCATTAGTTTTTTAGAAAACGTTTTAGAACAAAAAGCTCACTTCAAACTTAACAAAACACCTTCGTTGTTCTCGGCAGTTGCATAAAGACTAACATGCGCTGCATTGCATTGGTTTCGACGTGCACAAATATGCAAGTTTGCACTTGTTAGAGCCGTCCTACATATAGGACGGTCGGCATATCTGGGTTAATAACATAAGTATCAATCTTTATATTTTTCGCTCAAGATTATCTTCTGTATTACACAAATGTATTTTTAGTATTAGAGATTATTGTAAGAAACTCGTTAATTTACGCAATTTACAGCCACTTTCATTTCATTCACCTTCATATTAGCAACTTTTATATACCTTCTCTTTCTACATCTTTATGTAGTAATTCTAATACTTGTAAACAAAATTAGATATGAAATTCATAATAAATTGATCAAATTTTTAGACGTCGAATGTAATTCTAATTTTAATTTGATTTATAAATCTTGTTCATTATTAAGATTCAAAATTAAATCTAATGATCTTATTGTTTCAAAAGTTGATAAGGGTAATTGCATTGTTATTCTTTCTCGTTTTGATTATGTTAATAAAGTTGAAGATTTTATTAGTAGTAGTGATTTTAAAATACATTCCAAAGATCCTATTTCTAGTTCACCTTTTCTTTCATGTCTTCTGTAATTTAACTTTTAATTCTCTCAAAATAGAAATATATATCATTTTAAATTTATGAGTCCCATAACGAAAATACATATACTTTATGTCCCAATTCGATCTGTTGTTTCTTTTTGCAATTCTCCTGTCTCTAAACTTGCTCCCTGGCTTAACAATATTATAAGAACTTATTCTAATTTTACTAATCAATATTCTATACTTAATTCTTCTGACCTTGCTTCTAAGATTAAAACATTTCCTTTTTCTTCTTTATCTATTCTTGTATCTTTTGATGTTGTCAATCTTTTTCCATCTATTCTACCAGAAGAATATATTTTTCTTATTCGTAATTTGTTTTTTTCTAATGGTTCTCTGAATACTTACGAGATTTTAAATATTTGTTCTTTGCTCCATTTGGTTTTTAAACACAATTTTTAAAAAAATCTAATAATAATTTCTGATCTCAATCATCTGGTTCAGCTATAGGATCTGAAATCTTCATGAATAATATTGAAAATAAAATCGTTTCTAATTCTTCTTTTTCTAATATGATTAGTTTTTGGTTTAGATATGTTGATGATTGCATTATTCTCTTTAACGGTTCTTTAGATGATCTAAATAACTTTAATAATATCATTAATTCTATTAATCCTAATATTCATTTTACTTATGAAATTGAGTTTAACAACTCCCTTCCATATTTAGATCTTCTTCTTTTACGTGAGAATGAGAAATTTAATTTTGAAATCTATCGTAAACACTGATTGTTTGATTCCCTTTTACTCTAATCATCCTTATAATCATAAAATTGCTTTGTTTCGTTCTTTATTTAATCGTTTCTTTTCTATTCTTCTTTCTAAGTCTAGTTGTGATAAAAAAAATTTGATACTATTAAACAATTAGCTTATAACAATGGTTACCGTTTTTATATTTTAAACAATGTTTTTGTACAGTTGGTTTATAACATTTCTTTAAAAAAATTTATCTAAATAAATTGGATCTCGTTTTATGCCTTCTATTAATTCTTGTTCTCTTTTTCTTAAAAATCATTTTAAAAAGTATAATATTTCATTTTTTTTTACTAATCGTAATATAAAATATATTTAATTGTTAATAATAAAGGTTTTGTTTCTTTTTTAGATACATCTAGTGTGTATAAAATTTCTTGTCCTTCTTGCAATTGTTCTTATGTAGGTCAAACAGGTAGAGAGTTTAAAACAAGATTTAAAAAACATATTTATTTTATTAAAAGGTATTTAAATTCTAGTATATCAAACACTTGTTCTTTTTTTGCTAATCATATTTTGTCTACTGGTCATTCTTTTTCTTCTGACCTTAATGTTGAAATTCTTCATTTTTGTAACAAAAGTACTTTGCTTAATCATCTTGAAATTCTTGAAATTCATCGTCTTTATAATGAAAATTCAGATAATTGTCTTAATGAAATTCTTGATTTAAATATTTGTCCTCTTAATAAATAATTTTAATTTATTTTTCACTTTCCTTTTCATATCACCTATGGCTGTGTATTTAATGTCAGTTTCAATTTAAAATTTTTGATTTGTTGACGTTTGTCATTCAATTTTTATAATTTGATATAATTTGTAAGCTCTTTTAAATGTTTAATTATTTTTGTTAATCAATTTGTTTTTTAGTGTAACTGGATGATGACAATTAAAATTGTCCAAACTAGTTTTACAATGAAAATATAAAAGAAAATATATTTTATTACAGTTTAGTACCCGTTTTTTACAATATTGATTTTTATTCTCTTTAAATGAGCTTTTGTATAGTTATTAATACAGCAATGTTCACTTTTTTGTAACATATCTCATGTTTTAATAGTTTCGTATTCAGAAACTCCGCAAACCACGATTATAATTAATTGCTAGTCTAACAGATTTATTACAATTCCGGCAGTACGAAAATGCGTAACATTATGTAACAAACATTGTATATGATATAAAAACATTTTGTATATAGATCTGATTAATTACATTGTTTCAAAACCAAAACAGCATCAATTTTTAAACTAAAAAAAATAATTGTTTCCTGTTTAATTACTTTTAAGTTAGAAGAATAACAAGTAAATAGACAAAAATATATGGTATTTTAATATAATATTGCCTTACAATCACATAAGTAAAAGTTATACTTAAACTAAACTTATTTATTTGTTTACTTTAGAAAACTTGTAACTTTTGTAAAGCGTGTTAGATATTATTATATTTATAACGTAGTTTCATTGTATCTATTTACACTACCTTTTATCTGCTAACATAAGTAATAAAGTTTAAAAGAATAAAGATAAAGCAGGTATACTACTAAGTTTGTTACTTTCTTAAATGTTCTTAAATATTTGCGTTAGAGATAATTGAAAATGGCAAGGTGTGTTCATTACACTGTTTAATTTAGTAAATGTTCAGACAGCAGCTACATTTACGTATAATTATTAGTATTTAACCTAAGGTGAACGACACAGTTAAAGTCTATAAAATTGCAAATTAAATGTTGTAAAATGTTAAAGCGTCTTCTAACGTATTAAACCAGTTACTATTGTTATAGTTATACTTCGCTTTATTTGTAGAAAATGTTATTTTCCAAAAACTGCTTCTCATAATAACGCACACAAGAGCCGAGAAAACAATTTAAAGATAACCAAATTCTCGCACGGCAACCCACAACAAGCCTGGCAATCAGAATAAAGTGTGATAATGTTTCTCGACATTCACTCGATGGCGCTGACAGCAGGAAATTCTCCGGGTAGGTAAGCGGAATCACCGATAGCGGAAGGTGTCTGAGAGTTACCGGAAACTTTGCCATCAGTCGATTATCTGAGTCGTTGTTGAGTGGTTGATATTGTCGTTAGTACTTGAAATAACATTATTAAGGAGGTTTTTATGGTAATGGACGTATAATTCCACTCTTCTAAATTTTACAAGATAAGGGTGCATATTTTAGAACAATGTTTGTGTGTAAGGCGTTAATGCAGAAATAATTTTATACAAAGTTGTTATACAGAAACGTTTCAGATTTAGTTTCAACAATGAATACGTATTCAGAAGTTTTTATTTTTAATAACATTTTAAACGTAATGACGATACACATGTGGCTCTAATTATTAACTAAATATGTAACGTAACTAAAGAAATGTCTTGCGTTATAAATTAGCTTTGCAGACCCCACACGATAAAGACAAAAATAAATTCATTATTACAAATTGACATGGTTAAAACAAAATATAAATAAGAACATATTCTTGTATACAGAGTGCTTACTTTTGTGGTACCATACTAAAAACTAAATTTAAAAAAATACAGGTATCATTTTATACTTTAACTAAAACGTTTATAAAGTTGATGTAAAAAACTTTTAATTAAAAAAAAACAACGTGTGTACAGATTTTAAGTAGAAAGTTTAATTGTAATAATTAATTTATACCGTGTGATTTTTTTAACTTAAAACACATAAATATTTTGACAAGAACCTATCCGACAAAAAAATGTGTTTAATAAAAGGTCCATAGTTTGAAGAGGGAAGTTTATTTTTACTATTCAAAATTCCCCCCTCGCCCCCTTAGTAGATGAAACGGTGGGCAACTTTAAAATTTTAAATAGGAACCCATATTTTTTATTACATATTCAGATTCTACTGGAAAAAGTACATACGTTTTATTGGAAACGTTTTTTTGATTTGTGATAGATGGCGCTGTAATCGACAAATTTTTATTTATTGAATTATTTCACATTTGGAAATTCATTCACATGAAACAAATTAACATTTGGGTAGTTCCATGAAAAAGAGGACAAGATTGCGTTTTGACTTTTTACTATGACCAAAATAATATTTAAGAGTGGCAATACTGCCACCAAACGTCAAATTAAAAGTTTGACATAAAATTCGTTATTATCGCTTAATTTTGTTGTTGTTTGAACTAGAGCTTTAATTAATTGATAAAACGTGTCTGCAAATTATTTAATATTCCTGTTTCTTGTTAACATTGGTAAGTAGATGCTTAGTATCTCTTATTCGCATAATGTCGTCCAATCAATATTACCATGTAATAGAAATATTTAAACGTTAGGTCTTTAAAAATTAGGATTGAAAGATCTCTTCTCTTTCGTAACGCGAGTTACCAATAAGTATAATATATTATTGTACAATGGCTAGATGTTGATAAAATCAAACAAACTCTTGGATTCTCTTCTGGTGGTAAAATTTGTAACGAATAATGGTCAAAATCTTTTTCTATGGTTTTATTTGAATATATAAATAGATATTATTTAAAAGTAACGCGCATTACCGGTAACTCACTTTACCATATTGTAACACGAGTTACTTCATTACTTAGCTGTTTTTGTAGCTGTTTTCATCGATCATCCCTAGGCTTACGTTTGTATTTATTGGTTTAGTCACAATGCCGCTCTCAGCTACTGAGAAAATGAAAAGAAGAAGGGAAAAATTGAAAACCGAGGGAAAATACGACGATTACAAAAAGAAACGCCAGGAAACTTGCCGAAAGAGTAGAGCAAAGAAGAAAAGAGAAATTGATAGCCTGTCTGAATAAAAAAAGAAAACTATAATACGTAGCCAAAGACAGAAAACAAAGGAACGAGTAACGCGATTTAGAAGAAAAAAACAAGTACTAGAAACCACTCAAGAAGACCCTAATTTGTCACCATTTAGCACTCCACAGGCTTTAGGAAAAGCAACGGCACGTGCTCGTAGAGTTCTACCCAAGTGTCCACTGAATAAAAAGCAGGTCCTCAGTAAATTACTGAATGACTATCGCAGAACCTTCCAATTCAACATCAGGACAAAAAAACATGCATCTGCGTTGAGTGACGAAGTCATAATGAAAATTAAAGAATACTATCAACATGACGATATTAGCCGACAAGCTCCGGGTCTTAAAGATTTTGTTAGTATTCGCAAGGAAGACGGAACGAAAGAAAAGGTACAGATACGACATTTATATGCCTGTCTATCAGAAACCCATGCCTTATTATAAGAGAACATTGAGAGATTGTGAAAAAGAGCAAGTTTGCAGAACTGAGGCCTAAACATGTCTATCTAATAAACTTCCTCATGTATGTGTATGCAAGTATCACGAAAACTATGCCCTAGCATTGAATTCACTACACAGTATTTGTGAAAGCCCTAGGTACAATTACGACTTTATCAGGTCCATCATTTGTGAGAATCCAAGCAAAGAGTGCTGGTTAAATGTTTGTGATACCTGCAAACAAGTGCTGAACGACAAATTAGAAGAATGTGCTTGTGATAAGTTGCCTGGTATGTGTGGAAGGACTTTGATGGTAAACTCAGTAAGCTTCAAGAAACCGATACCGTTAATATGCTGATTAAACACATAATCGATATGACTTTTTTGAGCATTCCTATATTAAACGGTGCCAAGCAGACTGCTATTAAAAGAACAGAAATGCTGTATTGTCTAAAAGATGTAACCCAGCAATAGCATTAATGCAGGTATACTTTTCTAAGAATTTCACTTGCGTTGCCCAAGATGAAATCAGAGCTTTCATTGAGTACAGCCTCAAATTACTCAGTTCACTGTTTTGTTATGGTACTTAAGAAAACATCATCTCATTGTAGTTGTGTCAGATGATCGCCGTCACGATAAAAGAACATCCTTATATGTTGATAGAATCTTAAAGGAGCTACCAGAAAGTATTAAAAAAGTGCACATATGGTCTGATGGCCCAAGCTCGCAGTTTAAAAATAAATTTATAGCAAACAGTATAAATATGCTGGAAGAAAGGAACAGTATACGTTTAATTTGGGATTACTTTGCAACATCACATGGAAAAGGACCTGTAGATGGTGTGGGTGTGGCTTTGAAAAGAGTTTTCAGAAATAAAGTTATTCAGAGGCAAGTAGTCGTCTTCTGCTGAGCAGTTTGTCACTGCAGCCAAAGATTTTACAATAAAAGTGATTGATGTTTCACCAACTGAAATTGATTTTACAGCAAAAAAAATGAATCTGGACACATTAATTTCTGAAGCACTTGCAGTTGTTGGAATATCCAAAAGTCATCTGATTTATTGGGAAAACAATCTGTTGCAAAACGTCCAAATATCAGTCGACGTAAACATGGGGATCATGGAAATACGTTCCTATTACAAGAGAGTATATGGTTCTAATAGTGACAGTTCGAGTAGTGAGGATAATATACCGTTATCTGTACTCAAACTAAAGTAGATTGCAAATTAATTATATCAGACTTCTAACACCTATTATTGTATTGTATTTTGTGCATTAAAGCCACAAGGCGCTTATTATTTTAATATGAAGATCGATAATAAGTTACCTATACTTTGTAACGCGAGTTACCATATAACTTTTAGATTATTTCAAAAAATATGATTGTATACTGATGTTTCTATTAAAGATAATCTTTTTGACATCTTTGCGTTATTATTTGTACCTAATGTGAAATAATTCACTCAGAAATTTCACAGAAACTTTGAAAATAGGCTTACTATATAAATATGTTGTCCAAAAATTGTAACGTGAGTTACTAACATAATTAATGATTTAATTCAATAAGTGTTGTATAATTTTTACATTTTTAACCTAATTTAAAATAACTACAATGCATTAAGACCATAACAAATCCAATTACATAAATTAATCTAAATAACAAAAATTTACAGGTACATTAAATCAAAATGCACGTTCTATGTGTAACGCGAGTTGCGATAGAATTAGCCATTTTACTGTAAAAGAGAACTCATGAGGTAAAGTTATGAAACTTAATTACAATAAGTATTGAAATTGGTGACCTTCAATAGATTTCTGAATCCGCGTTTCGAATGACTGTACACAACTCAAAAGTACATCGGGTTCAATTTGAGGACAAACGTTTCGTATTTGCTCAATCATATTTTCACGAGTAGTTGGCACATCTCGATACATCTTTTCTTTCAGGCACCTCCATAAAAATAAATCCGGTGAAGTAAGATCTGGTAATCTAGCAGGGAAATTTACAGAGCCGGCTCTCCCAATACATCGCCCATTGAAGTCATTGTCGAGTATTTCGCGTGCTGCTATCGAATAGTGAGCTGGACAGCCATCGTGTTGATACCACATGCTTTGTCGCAATTCCAGATTAACATTTTCAAGTAACATTGGCAGTTCATTTTGCAAAAAACCTCGATAGCGTTGACCAATTAAATATCCATCAATGAAGTAGGGACCGATGAGACTGTCACCAATAATTCCACACCACACGTTTACAGACCATAGTCGCTGATGATGTTTAACTTGGCGCAGCCACTGCGGATTTTCAACACTCCAATAGTGCATGTTATGCCTATTGAAAATTCCGTGGTTTGTAAAGGATGACTCACCAGAAAACAACACCTGATAGAAAAAATTTGGCCTTATTTGTATTTGTTAGCGTGTTCCCTGACAAAATACTACGCGATTTTGAAAATCAATGCCATGAAGTTCGTGATGCAAAGACACATGGTATGGATGATATTTATGACGCTTTAGTACACTGCTCTGGGACAATCGAGAGTCTCGAGCCACTTCCCGTGAACTAATATGAGGGTTATGGGTTACAGCAGCTAAAACATTAATTTGATTTTCTTCTCCAGTACCTGATCTTCGACGGGTCCTTTTTTAGGTTTCACACTTCCTTCAGTAGTAAACTGATGGACTACACGTTGAAATGAAGCAAGTAAACTCACCCTGTCTGGAAAAGGTTCAGCGTAAATACCAACAGCCTGACAGAGATTTCTGCCACATTCTCCAAAAACAATACAATTTCAATTTTTTCTTCTACAGTTAATACGTCCATTTTATTCTAAACAGTAACTGTTTGGTATGGATGGATGAATGGACTGTATAAAAAGGACTGGATTTTGGAATTTGGATTAATTAGCACACTTTTATTTTTGTTGAACAGAAATACACTTGCAAATACAATTACATTAGTTTTTTTCTATTTAAAACGTTCGAATATCATTGTTAGTTACCGTCCTAGGTTACCACAGATAATATTATTGGAAAACAAAAACAAATTATGTATAGCACACAGGAAAACCCACGTACTTTACATGCAAACTATTTTTAACAGTAACAATAATAATAATTTAAAAAATATCAAATATTAATTTAACTGTTGTATTTAATTTTTCTAAATAGGTTACTTACCAGTTTAATGAGACACATATATATAAAATTAACGCAAACTTCTAACAAAATAGCGCAACAACAATTAATACCGAGAACGTGTGATTCAGAAAAAAACAGAGAATTAGTTGATTACAACGCCATCTATCACGAATCAAAACAAATGTCTCAGATAAAACGTATGTACTTTTTCCAATAGAATCTGAATATGTAATAAAAAATAACTGTTCATATCTAAAATTTTAAAGATGCCCATCGTTTCATCTCCTAGGGGGGCGAGGGGGGAATTTTGAATAGTAAAAATGAACATCCCTCTCTATGGGACTATGGACCTTTTATTAGAGACATTTTTTTGTCGGATGTGTTCTTCTAAAGATATTTAACTGTTTCAAGTTAAAAAAATCACCCTGTATATAAATTATATGAAAATTATTGCATTATTGTAAATACTTGATTATTTTTTAATTAAAAATAAGATCTTAATTAGTATACTAAAATTTATCAATAATATTATAATTTTTACTATTCTATTTATTTTTGCAACGCCATTTGGACGTTTATTGAGATACGATAATCAAATTAAGGAAAAATGTTTCTATCGTGCAAAAAATAGCATAAGCATTACGAACATTAGTAGTATTTAATATACTATTATATATTTAGGGGATTTAATTTTTACTGTTATTTTTGTTGGGATTTCTTACATTAAAATAAAATTTTATTTGCTGAATTTTCCTAACGCATAAAAGTGTTAGTTGATATGCTAAGATAAGTTTTTCGATGTTTGAATTTTTCATGTAAGAAACCAATACCTTGTGACAAAATATGTTATTTAATAAAGATTCTTTAGTATTTTGGTTCTATACCAAATATTTAAATGAGAAAAATAAATACAATAACATTAGTTCTTACATTTAAAAAAAAACTTAAATAATACAGCAACAGATTCATACATTAGCGTTTGTATTTGGCATAGAACGAGTCACAACAGTTCTATTTGCAGGGAGGATAATGCGAGAGAGAAATAATATGTGTATTGGAGGCAAAAATAAAATAAATTATGCTATTGAAAGACGCAAATATCCACAAAAAATATGGCAGTACGCTAGATAAAACGAAAAGAAACTGAAATTCCTAAACAAAGGTAAGAATATTGCGAGAGGAACAAAACTAAACGTACACTTAAATAAATAAAATAAAATAAATAACTGTTATAACAGCATTACCCTTCTAAATTAAATAATAAAATAAAAAGAAAAATGCGACTGCGGCTCAAGTTTTATTCCCGGTAGCGATACTTGCACTACTAAATAAATTAAACGTAGAACTATGCATCAAACTAAATTTAGGTTAAGTACAATTAAATGTAAATTCTGGTTTTACAAAAAAATAAAATAAATTAAATATAGGTAAAGCGGTCAAAAATATTGTAGTCGCGTGAGTGCGAAGTAACAAATAATTATTTGGAACAGGAAGAAATAGGTAATTTAGTAGAATGCAAACTTTCACTGCTGAATATAGAAAAAAACAGTCATCAATCTTTCGGAGTAGCAACTAACCGAAGCGCAAACAAAAGTACTTGCCAAAGGACTCAACTTCGCAGTCGCATCTGCAAAAATACCAAAAGAGGAAATCATCGCTCAAGTGGAATGTGCCATCAGCAATCTACCCATCGAAGAAGCTGAAGAAATAAGACACGATACTTGTATTTTACGGGCAGCCAAATCAACATCAAGAAACATAACCAAGAATGAGGAAAGAGCGTTGCTTGACTAATTATTCTACGAGCGGACAAACGCAACGCGACAGTAATAATGGATAAGAACATCTACATCAGGAAAATTGACACTCTACTAGACCCAGACCATTACATAAAACTAAAGAAGGACCCTACTGCGAAAATTGAACGACGCATAAGAAAGGCGATCAAAGACTCGTCTATACCAACAGAAAAACAGAAAAGGCTGTTACCATCGGAAAGCCAACCTCCAAGACTGTATGGGTTACCGAAAATTCATAAAACCTCTAAGACCTATCGTCAGTACCTGTGGATCACCGAGTTACGAGTTAGCAAAATACTTAGCTAAAAAAGGTAACTACCAGTGACATACTAGCTAGTTTCAACGTAGAATCGCTATTCACCAATGTACCAGTGGAAGGTTATTAGACAACAACTAGTGCCACGAGGTTTACAAGAAGATTTGATCGACTTGGCCAGACTCTGTTTAATGTCAACCTACTTTCTGTGGAATGGTGAGTTCCATGAACAAAATAACGGCGCAAGTTTGGGATCACCACTGTCACCAGTAATAGCCAACATGTTCATGGAAGCTTTCAAACAAGAAGCTATCAACTCAAACGACCGGAAACCGAAATGCTGGTACAGATACGTGGACGACACTTTTATGTCGTATGGCCTCATAGACGGGAAGAATTACAAAGTTTTCTTCAACATATCAATGGACACCACAACAGTATCAAATTAACCATGGAGATCGAAAAGAACAAAACGCTGCCCTTTCTAGACGTTCTGGTAACACGCACGAACAACAACAGGCTAAGTCATAGCGTATACCGCAAGGAAACACATATAGACCGGTATCTACACGCATCCTCTCATCACCATCCGCAACAGAAGAGATCCCTCATCAACACACTTCTAAGAAGAGCGGAGAAAATTAGTGACAAAGAACACAAGCCGGAGGAAATCAAACACATAAAGAACGCTTTTATAAAAAATGGCTAAACAAAAATTAATAAGACCACATAAGAAGAAGGAGAAGCAAGCTTCGGAGACACCGTCAGAAACATATGCTTACTTACCCTACGTTGCCGGAGTTACTGACGGACTAAAGAAGGTTCTAGGAAAGAAAAACATCACTACACGTTATAACACAGTAAAGCGAATAGATCAGCTTATACCTCCTAATGAAGATTAACTCCCAAGACTACACACCAAAGGTATATAGAAATTAGAATGTATGTGCGGCAAGAGTTACATTGGCCAAACAGGGAGGAGCATTCAGTGCAAGGGGAAAAAACATCAACGAGACGCTCAACTCAGACGCACGGACAAATTTGCAGTAGCGGAATATCTACATGAGACTGGAGATCACCGGATTGATTACGGGAACGTAAAGGTATTAGCACGAAGCAGACACTATCACCAGCAAATAATACTCGAATCACTAGAAATAATGAAAAATCCTAACAACTTCAACCGTGAAGATGGATATAGATTAAGCAACACATGGAGATCTACGCTGCGCGAAGAACATGCAAGAAGTTACCAGCGGAGCCGTAGAATGGTATATAACGAGGAACGCAAGACAATAACATCAGTCTTCAGAAATCTTCTGAAGAAGTTGACAGCATGATCAGCGAAACGTTAAGAGAAAGCTTTGTGACGCGGCAACGCCCGAAAAACAGTGCTACATCAATTAGGTAATTTGACCACCGTTTGAACGCAAATAATAATAATGGTTCTGACTTTAGTGGTTGCAATCTAAAACGTACTCTCCTTGATGTTAATCGTAGATTTGTTGACCTGCCCGTTACAGAAAGGGGGTGCTGCTACAGAATTGCTTTGACAGATAGTCAAGTAACAGAAAGATGTTGATGGTACCTGAAGTCAAACCTGTTTCACGATGGTGACAACTTCAACGAAAACGTACAAAATATAAATAGCAGAGTAGAATAACAGTAATGTTAACACATAAGCGAGATACAAAAAATATATAATTTAAAAGTCTATAAGACGTTGTGTTAGCTAGTTATCCGAGATGGTTGAAAACTTACCGTAAATGGTGGGTGGTTTAATTTTGTAATAATTATATTTCGGAAAGTCACACAAATCCCTCTTAATCAAAACAACGAATTCGTTTTTTTAAACTCCAATACATAATAACAATAACCGATTCGTATATTTACAAAAAGATTCCTCAGATAAATCGACAATTATGTGTCATAAAGCAACCAAGTTCAAATCATTATCATCTCTTTAAGAAATAACCAAAAATACTTGTTACTTTAAATGAAGAACAAAGTTAGTTGTTAGTTAGGCATGTCTTTTATCTCTCATTTGATCCAACGGACTTGTGTATCTGCAAATTTCAAAATAAGTCTATCAAGTTCAGTCAACATGTAGAGTTACCGTATTTCTGCCTTTTATTTTTGTGTGTTACTTCTAAACAATACAAGAACAAATTCAAAATACGCATTGAACGAAATAGAAATATCAGAACAAAATGTATGTCTTCTTTCCTTATTCCGCACAGAACATGGTAATAAAGAATTTAGAGGTTATAACTATTAGAAGTACTCAGTAACTTTGTTTTTCCGGTGAAAATGATTTTTTTTAAATAAAAGTAGATATGAAACCCATACAAGAGCTACTACAATAGCAGCAGCAGCAGAAGGTGCTGTTTGGACAATATCTACAGCTACATTAATTTGTGTTAGTATTCCGTCAATATAACTGTAATTGCTGCTATCATCTCCATGATCTTGGTCGGACTCTGGCAAGTCATCGTCAGAATCCAACAAATATGTTGCATCATCTAAATCTTCATCTTCTTCAAACTCTATTAGTAACTTCTCCAACTTGGTTTGTGTCAAGAGACATCTGTTTCTTACTTTCTTTGCCATTTTAGGAGTGGAGGTGTTTTGTGGAGTTATATCACTCATTTGGAACGATCTGACACAAGTGGTTCTTGTATTTATCACCTAGCAACACGCTTACAAAAAAATAACCACTTTACATATAAATGCAATTCAAACGGATGCATTTAAGCAGCAAGAGTAGCGGTCGTCCAAAGCCGATACGCGCACTGTCTGACGCAGGCGCTGAACGGTTCTCAGCAACAATTTCTAGTTTATGTATTTACTCGCATTTCTTAGATCTGATGACACTCATACCAGACAGACGTAGACCTACTGATAAGATGGTACCTATTAGAGAACTGTACCAAATATTTGTAGAAAATTGTCAAAAAAGATACAATCCCGGTACTCATTTGACAATACACGAACAATTGATTTCATTTAGGGGACCATGTTAATTCAGAGTGTATATGAAATCTAAACCAGCAAAGTATGGTATAAAGGTTTGGAGATTAGTTGACTCCGATAGCAGCTACGCTGTTAATATTGTTGCGTATTTATTTATTAAAAACTAATTTATTTAAAACGACTAAAAATACGTTTACTTATTCTAGAAATATGTACACTTTTAAATTAACCGAACTAATTAAATTTAATAATATTTAATAAAAACACTTACACTAATTTATATTACTTACAAGAAGATAAGATAACGTTCGTGGATAGCTTCACACTTTTTTACACTAAAAATCACGTACACGATTATTCTCGGCATATTTATGTAGACATACGCGTGCTAACAATTTATTTCCACTTGATAATTTTCTTAATACTGCTGCATTCGCGTTACGGCAATAACTAACCTTCGAATTGTTCCGTCGGTATATATAGACATACGGAAATCCTTCTGGAGTGTTTCCTATTTTTCGGTATATCTTCTAGAAGATGGATAACAGCTTCTAGAAGGCTCTTGCCTTTGCAAATAACTTCTCGAACGTTTCACTGCCCCCTTCTTAGGACTGTTCTGTCCCAGAACAGGAAACTGGATGCGACACCGGTAAAAAGGATCGTGGCGATAGCGGTAGCTTCCTCCACTTCGGCAACTTCCTTGACCATAAAAATAACAGTCAATGGATTTTTCCTGACCCAATATTCTCCTTGGTTGGTAACTACAGACCAACACTTGAATGCCTGTTCCTCGGAAGACGACCTCCAACATGTTTCGAACTGTCCTCCAATTCAGTTGATCTAAGCCACAACCAAGCTTGGGTACTGCCAATTTCTTAACATGATGGATTTCCATTTCTCTCTTGAGACTCCATAATGTTCGCCACAGATCTTTGTATAACGGCTTGACACGTGTGTATTTCTTGGTGACCAAATAGAAAACGAAGCGTCCGTCACCACGTAGTCCTAAAACTTTTCCGACTGTCGGTTGCTGTCTTTGTAATTCATCTAGTTGCCCAAACTTCTTTTTAAACACGACTGCAATCCCTCTGAACATGTCAAGATCCTCGCTCACGCAATGTGCGATGGCGTAATCTTTTTGTGTCTGGAACAGGTATTGTTGTTCCTCGGCGGTAACTCCGAACCTAGCTTTTCCAGAACCTCCGTATAAGTTCATAAACTTCTCAAACTCCATTTCTTCGATTGGATTCCTGGTTCTGCTACTTATTACTCTGGTTCGGACCTGAACTTGCGCATTGTGGTTATCACCAGCAAACGGGGCTAGACGATCGACGTGGACCACTTTTGGCTTGCCTCTGGGCGGTTTTCGGATGCGGTATATAACGTCGTTAATACGCTGCACGACTTCATAGGGGCCCTCCCATTGCCTTTGCAGCTTCGGCGACAAACCACGTCTCCTTTGAGGGTTATACAACCAGACCATATCGCCAGGTTGAAACCCACCACTTTGTGCCTTGACGTCATATCTTGTTTTCATCCCGTCGCTGGCAATTTGTGTGTTTTTACGGGCCTCTTCATGTACTTCGTCTAGCCTCTTGGCCAGCTTGCTGACGTAATCTTCTCCAGCAACTTCTTCTTCCGGTCTTCGTCCAAATTGAAGATCGCATGGTAATCGTATTTCACGACCGAGCATGACACAGGATGGTGTTTGGCCTGTGCTTTCGTAAACGGATGATCGGTATGCCATTAAGAAAAGGTGCAAGTACTGATCCCAGTCTCTTTGGTGTTCGGACACTACCTTGGTTAAGTACTTGTCCATTATTCGATTCATCCGTTCAACCATGCCATCAGATTGAGGATGGAGAGGCGTTGTCCTAGTTTTCTTAATTCCTAACAGTCGGCAAACTTCTTGAAACAGCCCAGACTCAAAATTGCGGAATTGATCGGAGTGTAATTCCAATAGAACTCCAAACCGGCAGAAAAACTCCTTTACTAATTCGTCTGCGACTGTAGCTGCTTGCTGATTGGGTAGGGCGTAAGTCTCCATCCATTTCATGAAATAATCCATCGCCACCAAGATGTATTTATTCCTTGAACCTGCAAAAGGACCGCGCCTATGGCCAGATTGCTAGCGTCGGTATCCAAAACAAACTTTCCATCTTCCCTTGGATAACTCAGAATCGGCGAAGTGACTAGGGCTTGTTTTAGTTGATTAAAAGAATTTTCGCAGTCTTCATTTCATCTAAGTTCTGTTTTTTCTTCGGTTAATTTTGTCAATGGTTTGGCAATATTGGCAAATCCGGGTACAAATCTCCTATAATAAGTGCACAACCCAAAGAAACTTCGGACCTGATGTTTGTCGATCGGTCTTGGCCATGCTTGCACTGCTCAGATTTTGTCTGGGTCAGCCTTTACTCCAACTCTAGATACGATGTGGCCAAGGTATTGGACTTCCTTCTTAAATACGTGGCACTTCTTTGGGCTCAGTTTGAGGTTAGCCCCATGTAATCTCAGGAACACTTCCTTCAAGTTGTTCAAGTGTTCTTCGAACGACCTTCCAACCACGATCACGTCGTCCAGGTAAACCAGGCACGTCTTCCAAGACAATCCACGCAAGATCGAACGTTGCAGGAGCGTTACACAGGCCGAAGGGCATTACAGTGAACTGCCACAAACCAGTTCCGATCGTAAAAGCTGTTTTTTCACGATCCTTGGGTTCTAATTCTACCTGCCAGTATCCACTCTTTAAATCCAACGTAGAAAACCACTGGGATCCTGACAGGGTGTCTAGCGTATCGTCAATTCTGGGTAAAGGGTAGCTGTCCTTTTTGGTCACGTCGTTTAGCTGTCTGTAGTCTACGCAAAACCTCTTTGATCCATCCTTCGTCTTTACGAGTACCACTGGGGATGTCCATGGGCTACTTGAAGGTTCAATCACGCCTTCTCTCTCCATATCCGTAATTATTTGTTTGGCTTCTTCTCTTTTCGCCAAAGGAAGTCTGCGTGGATGTTGTATCGGCCGAGCGTCTCCGGTATTAATTTTATGTTTCACCACGTTAGTTCTTCCTTTGGAGCCACTCTCCAGCGCGAACACATCTTGGTACTCTTGGATCAACACTTTAACTTTAGCCAGCTGGTCTTGGCTGAGGTTTTGGCATTTGGTGGTAAGAATGTCCAATAGATGTTGTGGACACTTCTTCGGCGACGTATCTTCGTTCGACTTCACGCATCTCACAATTTGTGATACTGGCGTGCATTGGCCTACCACGGTCTTCTTTTTCAACGTTACAGGATCTGAATTGATGTTTAAGATCCTTACTGGCATCGTGTTCTTTATTCGTACTAAAGTTCTGCCAACGAGTAGTCCCTTTTCAACTAAGCCGCCCTCCATTGGTTCAATCGCTCGTATGTAGCCTTCCCGGAGTCTTTCATCCAGACGTGCCATCACCACACTTTCAGTCCTTGCAGGCAGAGTCACGTCTTCACTCAATAAGACTCGCACGGCTGCCTTCTCTGACGAATGAAAAGGAATTTCTTCATTGTCGATCTTTAGGACATCGTTCTTCATATCCAAATGGAACCCATACTTCTTTATCACGTCCATTCCCAGGATAACTTCTTCCGTGATGTCGGCTACCAGTACTTGATGGTCGAGTACTCCATTTCCCAAACCAATGGTTACTTTGACTTGTCCGTGAGTAGGTATTTCGTCGCCCGTCGCTGTTCGAAGTCGTGCTGTTACTGGTGATGTCTTTTCGTTTTCCAATAACATATCAGGACGAATGATGGTCTTCGTCGCTCTTGTGTCAACCAGTAACTGGACGCTTCTCCCATTGATCTTTCCATCGAGATAAATGTTATGCAATTGCTCCCTAGGCGATGTCATTTGGATGGTAATCTCCGAAGTCTGACTAGATGAAATTTTTTTGTCTCTTTTGCTCGCCTCGTTCCAAATTATCGAGCGCTCTTCTTGTCCTCTTCGTAGGTTTAGTACGATGCCGTCGTACATGACCTATTTCATCGCAGTTCAAAACTGTCACTCCTCTTTCCCGAAGTATTCGTCGCGCTATCTCCTCGATGCTTTCCAGTGTCTGCGCGGGTACTTCTGCAGCACAGCAGAGTCTATGACCATCTCGTTGCGATGCTTGTTGTGCTGCTTCAAACTCCAAAGCATGCACCAAAGCGTCATCCAATTTCTTCGGTCGAGCTAACCGGAGAGTCTGCTGCGTTTTGTTGTCTCGGAGGCCGTCTACAAAGGTTTGAATAGCCAACTGCTCCAAGAAGGTATCTGGTGCTGTAGGATACGCAAACCGTGTTAATCTGGCGATGTCAGCCTCAAACTCTTGAAGACTTTCGGCAGCTATAGAACCCGACTTTTAATTTGAGCCTGGTATACTTGTTGAAAATGAGCATCTCCATATCTCATATCTAAGCGTGAAATTAAAAGTTCGTAATTTTCTTGTAGGTGGTCAGGAACAGTTTGTAAAATTCCAAGCGCTTCCCCACGTAAGGACACTATTAAAGACGTCGCTTTCTGCTTGTTGCTCCAACCATTAGCTGTAGCTGCGGCTTCAAACTGCTTGTAGTAGGTTGACCATGGAACTTTACTCTTGCATTTGCAAATAACTTCTCGAACGTTTCAATATGTAAGTTTATATTGGTAAAAAAGGTAACAAACCAGAAAAGAATCAAGGGCAACGTGTAGTAATCGGTTTAGTAAAAATTTTAGGACGTGGTTACAAAATTACTACCGACAATTTTTTTATTAGTATCCCTTTGACACAAAAACTATTATCACGTGGTTTGATTTTATGTAAAACAGTAAAAAGCAACAAACTTGACTTGCCTTCAATAATATTACCAAATAAGCATAGAACTGAGTTATCGTCAATATTTGCATTCCTATGTACCAAAAAAATTAAATCAGTGATACTTCTCAGTACTGAACACAGCAATGATGCAGTTGGTGGCGAATCTGTTTAGTACAAACCGGATATAATTTTACATTATAATGCCACAAAGAATGCCAAATAATATCCGAATATACTACAAAACCAAATTTTTCGCTGGCCAATAGTTTTGTTTCGCAATATGATACATGTCGCATGTAACAATGCTTTTATTGTGTACATTACGAAGTTCATAAACTGACAAGAAACAAAAAGGTAGGCGTAGACTTTCTTTTAGAATTGGGAAGACAACTAATCATTCCTTATGTTTGGAAACGCTTTGCAAATAAAAGTGGAATCCGGAGTAACATTATTAAAAATATGAAAATCTTGTTGCAACAAGATCATATTAGTTCAGGAGATCCTCAACCACAATCATTTTAACAAGGACGTTTGCTATATCTGTCCTCGGAAATTGGACAAGAAGTACAAAACTGTGGGTACAAGTTAACTAAACAAAATTTATGTTGAGTGTCTTTAGTTGTACTGTCTTCGAAGCGCAAAAACGTTATAAAAAATTCGAAACAAACTTTAGTCATTCAGTATTTGTATATTTCCAATTTAAAAACTAACCAAATATTAGCAGTATTAAGATAAGCATCTTTCGGGCAGTTGTCTATGAGTTTATACATACCTACAGGTTTTTAAAATTCAGAGATACAAAAGGCAGTATTTCTTTATGTACGAGATCGGCAGCTTGTTTCTTTTGACCAGGAATCTCAATTTTTTGCTTTATGGAGTAGCAAAGTTGATGGTAAATTATCAACAGTTTCTTTATTAGAATTAAATGTGTTGTTATCTGTATTAAAATGCCAAGGATATTATATATTTAAAAAATTCGTTTTCATGGTCTGACTGTACAGAATCATTATTTTTGTAATCACTATTATTTTCAGAATTATAATAGGTATTTCTGTTTTGTTCAAACCACTTTTGCAAAACTTAATTTACGGAGAATAACGTTAAGAATAAATAACAAGCCTAAGGCACAAACTTCTTTGAAACCACAATGCGTTTGGAAACTGGAAGCTTGTTATGTTAAAAAAACTTTGGTATAGTTTTCATGCTGTAGGAATTTCGCCCAGTGATAATTTTATTTTGCACACCGGAGGTCACTAAGAACACTTTTGTTTTAAACGTTAAGAAAATTACACGTGGGTTATTGTCGTGCCTAGAAGTTTTCACATAGTAAGTACCTTAAATCATCCACGCAAGTGTTGAGTAAATTAACTACGGTTTCGGATGTGCTTATTGTGAGAAATTTGCTGGGGTAAAGATAGATTTTTATTTTACAGCACGATTTGATTTTTTGTGTGTTATGGTAGCAACTTTGGTTCTCTGCACATGTTCTTTAACTTAAAAAAATTATCATGACGAACTAATAAAGCATGCACAGATTATAAAATTTATGCATATTCTCATAACTTATGTTAGATGGGGACATTAAAAACCACCGTTTGGATTTCCATTACTGCAAATAGCATTACGACAAATTAGAGAACACGTCTTAACTAATTTTGGAAAGCTTAGCGTACTTTGTTTTTAGCAATTGTATGAATTCGCGCAATTTATTTGTGGTAACTGTGTACATATGTATCTTATATGTACGAGGTGTTGTCTAATCTGAGGGGTCTGTACTCCAATATTTGTTGACGAACCCTTAATTGCTATCTATTTGTTTGACTATTTTTTTCAATTGCTTAATATAGATACTTACATACTTCTTTAGCATTTTGCAGCATAGTTTAAACTTTATTATTTTTTAAATATCGTTTTTTAAATGTTTTCTAGTGCCCTTCTTCACTAAAAAAACTTAAAAGTATTGCGCAGTAAAACCCGGAAGACGTTCTTATCTTAGTATAGTACAATCATATTTATGATTTTTTATAATTTATTTAAATGTTGGCTTATTAGTAAATATAGTAGCTCCTTTTAACAAAATTCAGGCCTGACGAGGTTCGCACTACATGCATAAAGCGTTGCTTATAACAGACACTTAAATGTTTTCTAATGCCCTTCTTTACTAAAAAAACTTAAAAGTATAATTATAAGAATAATATGAAAATTCTATTATAACCTACTGATATTTTACCATGTTTTCATGATCACAAAGTTTGATTAAACAAATTTAATTTAGAAACTAAAAGTAAAAAATATCTTTAAATTAAGTTTGTTTTTAGTTTTGCAAACAATTCCAATTTATCTATAATGTAATTACAAAACACATATTTTGTTTACGATCGAACTAAAATTTATATAACCAAACAAATATAATCAACAATTCTTAAAAATGTGTTTGATTTTAAATCAAATCTAGTTTGTTGTTTACAATTCAGAGGTACAAAAGTTGTGTAAAAAATACAAAGGTTTGATGCATATTTTATTTTGTAGCAAAATTACATAAGAGAAAAAGGAGCTTCCGCATTGCGCATTGCGTGAGTTTCAGGCAGAAGCTCCCTTTGACCCCGTAAACTTTGTTTTAAAGAAATAATCAAAAAGTTTTGTATATAAATAAGTAATATTCTATTACATTAATATTAAAATTTTTAAGTTTATTTTATTACTTAGATAAACAAACGAAAAGTTGCTGATTACTTAAATAATATGAATGAAGAATATTTTATATGAATGTACATAAAAATACTTCTTTATTTAATTAATAACTTTGTTAACATTTTTATGCAAGAAAATAAAGTCTTGTTTATTTTATAGCATTTTTTATAAGTTAATTTACTGTGTAAACGTAACTTTTATATAAATTTAAAGATTGTTACTAAAAATGAGCTATTTATTTTAAAATTTTAACACTAAATTAAAACTTTATAAAAGTTATTTATTAAAAAAAATTTGATACGTTCACGTTTTTATTATTTGGCAGTATACTTTTTGCAAATTATGTGGTTACATACAGTTACAATGTTTACTGTTAGAAAACAAGTTAATAAAAAGTTGTTTAACACTAATGTTGAATATAATTTATTTATAAAATGAATAATATAAACAGAACGCAAATAGAATGAACTTGTTTTTTGAATTTTATATGAAATTTCAAACATTATGCATTTAACACTCTGATTTTAAGAAACAACAGAAATGTTATTTGGTTGTAAAAGAACTAGATCACTTAGTTTTAATTTGATCGTGATGACTCTTATAAAAAACGACGAGTAGCCCATTCGCTAAAAGATTTTTTCCAAAATGGAATTTTAAAGGATTATAGCCCGTGCCTTTGTGAATAACAGATTTTAAAAATTGTACTTAGGTTGGGTAAGTCCGGGAGAGATGGCCCACCTTATATAAATTCAACATACTGACCATGGTAAAATAAAAGAGAATAAGAATTGCACGGTAAATGTATGCTAATTTATTTATGAAACTAAAACTGTAATGCACATGCGTAAATAAAACGTCAAATACAAGATATTCCAAAAAATTTAAAACAATATAATGAGTTAGCTCACCCGATGTGTACGGGTTAGATGACTCTAACTACTGGGTTAGATGACTTATATATAATTAACGTTTTTTTCCTAATACTTTCCCACATCTGTCACACTTTTCATATTTTGAGCAATTCTCATGGATCCAAAAGGAACAATGCGCACATCTAATCCAATCGTCTTTTTTCAAAGTAATTGTGTACTTTTCTCCGCAACCCGCACATTCGGTATCATCTTCTGCTTCCAATTCGTCACTATTGCCATTAAGTTCCATTGCACTGCCGGAATCTTCGAAAGAAGAAGATAAATCTACGCTTTTCTTTGCAGTTTTGTGAATTTCCCGTTTTATAACTTGTTTCATTCAAGATCGATCTAGAGGTTGGAAAAATTGTGTCGTGTGGCTGGGTAGACATACCATTATACATTTCGACGGATTAACAATGACAAGAATGTCCATCCAAAATAAGAAGAACTCTGCCGAGTGGTTTCCGAGGAAAAAAGTGAGTTCGCAACCAGTCCAAAAATATATCAATGTTTATATAGGCGGATTTTTTATTCATATACACTTTTGCTCCGGGCGGCATGTATATCTCTAATTCTTGCTTTTTATACTTCCCCTTGAACATACAGCCAGGCGGAAGAAAATTACCCTCGGCATTGCAACAACATATTGCCGTGATAGTTTCACCTTTCTCTGAAGAAGTCACAGCAGCTACATTCTTTGACCCTTTTTCGGCTATAACGGAAGTCGGTTTGTTGTTTAACTGCAACCCCGTTTCATCCATGTTGAAGATACGGTCTGGTTTGTTCATTAGTTCATTTTCCATAATAATCTTTTTAAGAACTAGGAAAAAATCCTGAACTTCATTTTTATTCATACCCTGACTTCTTGCTAATGAAACCCCTTCTGATTTTCTGATACTCAAAGTTGGATGCCTCCTCAAAACGTTTTGAAGCCATTCGAAACCAGCCAGGCCTGTTTGCTGATTGAAGGTATGTTTAATATTCAACTTTTCAGTTAAGCGGAATGCCATTTGTCTAGCTGAATTCTTGATAGGTGCAAAACCGCCTTTTTGCAATTTTATAATATGTTCTTTTATTTTGAGTTCGTTTTCTTCACCAAGAACACTTGTTGGACCTAATGATAATTTCTTAAAGTTATTAGTTCTCAACCTTCTTCTTAAAGCAGGTTGAGGTACATGAAAGTTCCTCGCAGCCTCGTTAACTCCCACTCCTTGATTTCTTGCAGCATTCACTGCTGCTTGAAGTTGTTCTTCAGTCTAAGAAGCCCGGTCACAATTTCCTTTCCTCTTATAGATCGTAGGCAGAACTAAAAAATAAAACAATTTGAATTAGAAACAAAAATAATAAAACATATACTGGGTCATTTCTCCCAAAAACATTCGAGTCATCTAACCCAAAACTTCCGGGTGAGATGACCCAGTGAATTTAACGAAGACGAATATTTTTAGAACTAAAGAAAACACGCTTTACTTCCGCCCTAACCACAATGCCAACAATGTACAACAGAAAGTATTATTAATCAAATAATAAAAGTGTAATTAAAAAAATACTTACTGTGGCACAAATTTGAAGATACACCGAAAAATGAAAACTTTAATATTTCACTCACATGGTGGGCCATGTCTCCCGGACTTACCCTAACTCTAAACCACATCTTGTGTGAGATTAAAAACAATTAATATCAAGTTCACATCGTTTGGTAGAGTTTGCATTAGGATGTCAAACTGAGGTAAAAAAAACACCTAAATTCCTGATTTAGTAAAAACATCCTTCTAAAGGTTTGCTTTAATTTAATTACTCAGTTGTTTTTTTGAGCGCACATGAAGCAATGCATTTTGAATAAAATGTCTAATAGTACACAAATGTATTAAGCTCAACTTATTGAGATAGGCAAAAGGCGATACAAATTAAACACAACTAGTTCATAAAGACCCGCAGGTAGAATGGATTCATACTCTGGAGACAGAAGGATGGTATGTTTTGCAAATTGACATACCTGACATTAACGCACAACCTGTTTTACAGTTTTTGCCTTATTCTACCACCACGCAGCTTGTTTTAGAACACATAAAGTCTTATACACTTCAAAATGCCAAAAAGACTCGTAAAAAAATTTTGGGATTTAAAATTGTAACGACTCCGGAATGTATAAAGTGTATATTTGACTTACTTCAAGCAAGGAAAAAAACAATCATCAATCGTCGTATCTGCTTCTGATACTAGTAGCCTAAACGTAGGATTACGCTAGAACGCATCAACAATAACATTGTTCTTTTCAGGGATATACACGTTAAAATTATATTCTTGCAGAGTTAAAGCCCAACAAGTCACACTAGGACCTAACAGATGACAAGCCTATAGAACAAACGATCAAGTAAACTGGACATTTTAAAAGCGCAACTAAAATTATTATTTTACTAAATAAGTACTCTACCTTATAATTATCATTCTTTAAATTAAATTTCCCATTTAAAACTTTCAATTTAAAATTTTTTTTTGGTCACTTTTGGAGGTCTGTTACAAAAATGGATCATAGGTCTCGATGTGCTAATTATTACGTAGAATTAAAAAGACGCCAAAACGGTTAGAAAATACACCGTTTAAATCTATATAAGACTTAAAAAGAACAAATGACAACACACAAGTTGTATCATGAGTATATTTTTATTTTATTGCAAAAAGGTTAGAAAAGAAAAGCGACGTAGATTTGCGATCAATTACTAGTATGTAGATATACATGACAAACATTAATTGTTGATACACGCCCCCTTCAGTTGGCCAACACATCATATGTAAAATTAAATTTGTCGACCCAACTTGTACAATCCAAACGAACAGATTTAAATGTAATAAAAATATGCAACATTATAATAATTTAGAGAACCCGATCGCAACCATTACCATTATATTACACACAAAAAAGCTTTATAATTAATTGTAACAACAACCTTATGTGTACATACAATCGTACGTGCAAACGGTTGACAACTTAGATAAAAGAAAAGGTAGCTAGCAGCACGTTTTCTAGAATTTCTTAAAATTCGCTGAGACAAACAATGACATACATATGGCGTTATCACAAATAAGTTCCCTTCGATCCATACGATCTATGAGAAAAACCAAATGCACCAAGTTTCCCCCAGATCAATATGGGTATTTTAGTAAGTGGGTCTTCCAATACGGTTACAATTGTAGTATTTAATGTGTACAAATCGAAATCCTTAATCAACGTAGAAGTAACACTTTTTTATTGCATCGAAGGTTGTGACGTCATCATAGAAATTTTCCTTAAATCAATTAATAGGTGTTAATGTTTCCGCATTTATGGCAACCAACTTAACAGCAAAAGTACTACATCCATTTATAACGTGGATGTGAGTGAATATTTAAAATTGAAAGCTTTGCCGGGCGTGTATGTTTGTTCATTTTCATACCATAAACAACGAAAAAATGGTTTTCCCTAGTTGACAGCCACCACTTTCGATGTAGCTGAAAGTAGATGCTCCGGTACGAAACTTGTAGGGGAAGGTGCTGTACCGAGGGACGTACGTACTAGGGGACAAATCAGTTATTTGAGCATTCTACGGTAATAGCAGATGCCAAGCTTTTATTTGCATTTGGCAATAGTGTATTGTAACAGCGTATCGCTGCCATCATGCTTTTCAAGGCGCGCTTTTGGAAGTAAATGGTTTACGATTGTTGTGAAGTGTGGTTGTAAATATTTCATTTCGATTTATTAACAATTTTATTAAATCTGGTGAACTTAAAAATAGCGTTAATAGTATGTATATAGTACTAGTATATAGTAGTACTTAAAGTATTATATTATTATGGTTCGACAAAGTTTTGCTTTAAATTTATATTGAATGAAGTAACGATTATTTTTAACTAAAATAATAAGAAATGTACCAAGGTACATGTGACACCGCTGTACCAGAGATCCTTATATCATTCGCTACGAAATGCTGTATCCTACTGATGAGGGACAACACCCCGAAACAGTGCTGAATATGTTGCAGTTCTGACGATTTCAGAAATATCGAACCTTTAATTACATTTGAGCTTTATTTCAATCTTGTTTCAATATTAAAATGCCGCGCAGTAAAATTGGGAAAAAAAGACCCATCCCTTCAGCAAAAGTTATGGAAAGATGCAGTAAACGATGTTCTAAAAAATGGGTCTTCGCATAGCAGCAGATGAGTATGAGATAAGTATGAGATTTCAAAATATGCAATAGGACCTTACGTTAAGAAAAGTAAAAGTAATCAGGACCAGACAGCATTTTCAACCAAAGTTTGATGTAAAAAAATATTTTCAACCGTGGAAGAAGCTGAAATAGTGAATTATCTGAAACAAGCTTCCCGCCTTCATTATGGCCTTACTACAATCCAAACCAGGAAACTTGCTTATGATTGTGCTGTAGCTATCGGTAAAATCATTTCAGATTGGCAAGAGAACAAAGTAGCAGGAATTAGCTGGCTGCGTACGTTTTGGAAGCAACATCCAGAATTAGCTTTAAGGAAGCCAGAAGCGACTAGTCTTGCTAGATCAACAGCATTCAATAAGGCAACAGTAGGTGGATTTTTTTCGAACTATAAAAATGTCCTAAATAGAGGTTCCTTTTAACCACATCAAATTTGGAATGTATAACAGTCCATATTCTTCCAAAAGTATTGGCCACCAAAGGAGCAAAACAAGCAGGAGTATGACATCGGGGGAGCGTGGTTCAAATGTCACAATTATAGCTGCTGTAAATGCCGGAGGCAATAGTATACCTTCTTTGTTTGTGTTTGCCCGAGCACCACCGGGTTCTTTAGCAGCGGCTAATAAAAGTGGTTAGTCCAATGAAACTATTTTTTACCAGTTTATGGGACATTTTATATCCTATTCTAATTCTTCGCGTGCTAAACGACAAATTTTAATTTTAGGCAATCATGAATCGCAAATTTTAGTGAATGTTATAAATATAGCCGAAGAAAATGGTGTCATACTTTTGATACTACCTCCACCTACCAGCCATAAATTGCAGCCTCTGGACACTTGCGTTTTTGGACCCTTTGGACGTTCTACGATAAATTCATGGATGAATAGACGAACAGTCCAGAAAATGCAGGGAAAGCGGTAACCATTTATGATGTGTGCGAAATAGTTGGTAAAGCCTATGAACAGTCTTTTACGCCAAGAAATATTACAAGTGGATTTAAGGTATCTGGGCTTGTACCACTGAATAAATCTATTTTTGATGAAGCCGACTTTCTTCCGTCTAATGTGGCCGATCGTCCACCACCAGAAACTTTGATGGGCAATTCTTGCCCCTCAGCTAAAGATCTGTTGGAAGCAGGAACATCCAGAGACAATAAAACACCACCACCCTTGGATATTGAAGATATTGATATTGAGGAAAGTTTTCTCCGACCACAGATTACAATTACACCTGAGATAATTCGGCCTTATCCAAAGGCTGCCAAACGCAAAAAAATACTGGTCTTAGAGAAGGTAAATCGCTGATTTTAACACACAACCCCATAAAAGAAGAAATAGAAATGATTAAATTGAAAAAGTTAAAACCAACTCCAGTGGGTAGAAAACGATAAAAAGGAGTAGTAAGAAAAGTTTGATGCAGCAGCAGCAGAAGTGAAGATTTTGAATCCACTAAGTTTCCATCCGCTGATGATAGTGATGATTCTTTAGATATAGAAAATGAGATTTTACAGCAAGAAATAGAGAAAAGATTTGAAAGAAATTCAATAGAAGTAGGGGATATTATATTAGTATGATGCAAAGGAGAAAAAATTTTCCAATGTTTTGTAGCGAAGATTTTTGCGAAAACAGGCGAATATGAAATTAAATACTTAAAGAAAATGCAAAAAACCGATCATTTTATCTTTAATGAAGAGGCAAGAGGTAATTGGAAACGAGGACATCATTTGCAAGCTGCCACATCCGGTGGCTGTAGGAGCTACAGTTCGTAGCAAAAACCATATTAATTTTACTGTAGACCTTTCACAGTATAATATGGGATAATTATGTGTAAAAGCATTAAAGTTATCTTTTGTGGTTAAGTATTCTTTCTTAAATTTAATGTATACAATATGGTCTGTAGTTTTATCAACTGTGTGTCCCTAGGTACAGCTTCCTATGTCCTTAGCCCCTATATACCTAGGGAGACTTATAATGGTGTTAAAACATGTTTGAAAAATTGTATTTAGAGTAAACTTAAATTAGCGTTATTTTTTTATAAAGATAATTAAAGTAGGTACAATTGTAAGAATTGTTAAAAAAAATTATTATTAAATTTAAAATTTTAAAAAAATCAAACAAAAAAAGTGTCCCTGGGTACAACACCTTCCCTACCTTTTTGCCAAAAGCCCACTATCTGTTTATGGATAGTTCTTATAATAACTATAGCCTTGCTGTAAAATTATTAGATAAAAAAACTTTCTGTACAGGGACACTCAGGGTGGATATAAAAATACACATCAAAGTTAAAGACAGGAGAAACCATTGCGCAATACAAAAGTGATGGAATTTTAATTAGAAAATGAATCCACTGAATTTCCGAATGGTAACATATTGCAAAAAAATGGATAAAAACAAACAAAAACCTTTTTCAATTTTTGAATATATCAAAGATATGGATGGTGCCGATAGACAAAGCCAGCTATTGTCGTATTGTCTTTGTGACAGAAAGACGCTCCGATGGTATAAAAAACTGTACATAGATATATTGCAGATGTCATTTTATAACTTTAGAATAGAGGTGATGGGTGGTTAGTGCCTAAACTACCAAAACCTACTTTGACTATTTGACTGTCTACCGAAAAAAACCCAGTGGGCCCAATGCGTAAATTTTTGTCCTAAACATGTAATTGTGTTCCATAATAAATAACAGAAGGGAAACCAGTTACCACTGCCCTGCTTGTATACTAAAGAAATATTTATGTCTCGAGGGTCTAAGTCAAATAAAGTTTTGATTGTTGAAGATGTAAGTATTTTTTTGTCGACTTAACGTCACGAGCACTGTTTCTGTGTTTTTTGTCTCTGACCGATAACGTCCTTGTACCTTCATATTATGTTTTTACTTCAAGAAAAAACATAATCCTATTGACCAGTAAAATAATTTAGTATTTTATGATCAAAAACTTTGTTAGCGTTAACGTGTTAATTGGCTGTGCGGCATTCTTGTTAATTTATATAAATTTTATATTGTTCCATTTTAATATTATATTTTCTAGGTTAACTGTTTGATGGTATAGTGTGTTGTCTAACTTAAAGTTTTAGTACAATATCGCATGTACAAGTATTTGTTTGCCTTTAGATTTTTACAGATGTTAAAATAAATTTAGTTATTGTTAATTTAAATTGTGTTCTATTTGTTTTCTTTCAGTGCTGTGAGGTGTAAACAAAAAGTTGCGTCCTCCTCTTGTTCTGGTGCCTTTTTAACCAATTATAATCGACACTTTCTTAACACGCTGACTTCTATTAGTTGCTTTACCCACGCCACTCTCCGATACCAGAGTTGCCGTTGAACTTCTTTATGGTGGGTTAAGTTTATAGCGTTTTATCCAAATCCACGTTACAAGTTTGTGAATTTTATTATCAATAATAATAAAAAAATTAACGACTATATAGCCTATAAAACAATGTTTGTGTAATAATAAGTTTTAAAAAAAATTATATTTATGATAGCTTTACATTATCATTAAACAAAAAAAGTCTTGCAAATTTAAACCAATGCAATTAAGTTTTTTAAATTCAAATTGTCGATAAAATCCCTATATAAGGATTTACGCTAATTTGAAATCAGTGCTTTAATTGTTAATTTTTTCTTCTTAACTACACATTTATGCACCAAACGCAAACATTGACACTAATACGTCCTAACTGTTTATTAGAAAATTACAAAATTTATATTAAATTTCTAAATTTTATATTGTTAATTAATAACAATTCAAAAGTTAAATGTAACATAGGTGTTTACATGAAATTATAATAACAAATAAAAATTAAGTATTGCAGTTAATAACATGAATTATTAGTTAATACTCTAATCTAATCACAATTTATTTTTTAATTAAATTTTCTATAAATTTTTGTTTAAAATTATGTTAGATAAAGCATAATTTTATTATTTTAAAAAATAATTTTTATAATTTAATGAATCACTTTTAAATTACACAAAAGTTTAAATCAAATATTATTTAGTATAATGTTAATAAATTTTTATGTGTATGTTAAAAACTAACTTGAATTATATTTTTATTCATACAATATTACAGTTAGATAATTTAATTTAACTTGCTTAAACTTTACAATTAAATGCATCAAAGCAAAACATAACCGCAAAACTAATAAGTACAACTTACCAAAACTAGGTACTAAAAAGATATATGAGATTATCTTCTCTTGAGTCATTAATCATACTCATAGAGGGTTAAACTCTTCCAAAAACCCTATTTCTTGTTGTTCATTGAAGATAGTAGCATTACTATAAAAAGAGACCTTTGTCAACGCCGTCCTGCACAAGGTCGCTACAGATAAAATAATAATTCGTTATAAAAACGTAACTTTTTGTGTTACATAAATATATGTAGTTAATGCTTTTTTTTGTTTAGAATGTAACAGAATATTGACAATTATTGCCTTGGTGTACTAAAATTTAAAATGTATTGTTAATTCGGTAACACAATACAAACAAAATGTAAAAAGATTTTAATTAATGAGAAATCGAGATGAATGGTCATTATCCGACAGAAACAAAGTCAATGCGGGTTTGTGCTGTAAATTAAACAAGTGACGCAATTACCGCAGTTCTATGAGATAAATTGAAAGGCCGATCGCGTTTCAAGCTATGTAATTTTCAGCGGACCCCCAGACGATGCTAATTATCATGTGCATTACATGTTGACGGTCTCATTTTGCTTGTCGAAAAAAAAGTCAATCAAAAAAGGTAACGAAATGTAAAATCCTTTATGTATCGTATAAATCCTAGTAATGAAATGTAAGCACATTGAAAATAGAAGTACTGGCACTACATGCCCATCCAATAAATATGCTGAATTTGTTTGGAAAGTGCTGAACACGGTAAAGTTGTTGATTAAAATGTATTTTTACTTATTAGTCAATGCAAAAATAACTATATTTTTTATTGTTTTATTTTTAATGCATAAATGTGCTTAAACTTAAATTGTTTTTCTATCATTATACTAAAAGTAATAATACTTTTTTTTACTATTAGTTATATAGGCTTCATTACTACGTATAAAAGTAGGTTGTGAAGTAGCACTTTTTTAACCGCAAGTAAATAATATTTCATTATTAACTACTAGCTAATAATGAACATGTTCCGCTTTCTGATAATTCTACAACAGTTTTAAAGAAAAAACGTTTACAAAACTGGCAACCAGATATTTTATTTAGTGCTATTTTACGAATCGAAATTGTTAATTAAACAAATTAATTTCATTTTAAAAATGAAGTTATTTGAAATCTGTGCTTAACTAAATGTGAATATTACAGAATTAAATGTGTTTGAGATATCACCAATGCTGAAAATAATAATGTTATTAAACAATTTTAGTAATTTTAGCAAAAAAACTTGCGTTCTCAATTTATTTTTGTAGTCAATTCACAATTATATTATAATTGAAGATTGTCTTAAAGAAAAATATCATATTTTATTGAAATAGATATATTAAATTTGATTTAGTAACAGTTAAAAAAGTTTTAATAATTTTGGTAAAAATTGTAAATAAACCACAGTTGAGAAAATATTAGAACCGGGGTGACATACACCGCTTGATGATTTGCTTCTCGCGATATAATCTTTCGCTTAGGTTATAATAATACACTTCTCTACCTTGGTATATAATATATTACGACTATTTAATTATGACATTTGAATTTTTGATATTTATTAACAAAAATTGAATAAAAAATATTTTTTTAGCTACTAAAATAAATATTATTATTTATTTTTTAATGTACCTAATGTAGGTATTTTTTTAAAATTTAGTATGTATTAGTAACGTATTAATTTTCTTTATAGGTGTTTGGGTATTAATTGGATGGTAACTAACTAAAACATTTGGATCATTTGCATTTGTAAGTACCTTAGAATTTGTTTTTAACTCTGTTATAGTTGTAAAACTGTAACGAAATAAGCATCAACTAAGATCAAAGACACAATTTAACTATTTTGTCAAATTTTTAAAAAAAGTTATCTTGTTCGTGAAAACATTACGTGCTCTAAACATAATTTTCCGTATAGCACTAAGAATGGTTCTTCCTGAAATATGTTGTATAATTTCTCAGATTTTGTTTTAAAGTTTTAAAAGTTGACGGTATTGCTGTTTATATATTTTGTCTTTTACAAAACCCCACACAAAAAAACTGGTGTGGTCACTAGAAGACTTTCTTATAAGGAATGATGAAGGAATGTCTACATATTTTTTTTAAGATTATACTGCCATAAAACCATTTTGAAGTGATATGTACAGGTTTGTATTGATTTCTTAGCATGCTATAATTTTTTTGAAATTTTTCTCTTTAATTTCATTAAGATCACGTCAACTAACCTTTATATTTGTGTGCCTTGATATTACTTACCACTTTAGTAACTCAGTAAAAAAACCGTCGCAGGCAAGATTCGAAACTATATTATATTTGTGAATTCATTTTAAATTACAAAAAAATACTTATCTGATAAACTGTTAATGTTAGAAATTTTTTATTTAAATAAATTGTTAGGAATATTTATCTCTATAAGAAACTGTAAAAATAATTTGAATAATTTACATACGTACAAAATTATATAAGGAAAACTGTATAAATGGCGAACACACCCACGGTTTCTTTATCAAACTCATCTTTAGACAAAGCAGAGAGAATATAAATATCCAGCTTTATACCAAATTTTAAGTTCCTAGGACTTTTAGTTCGAGAGTTATCGGGAGTACATCCAAAGATAATGTAAATAAGATGCAGCACTCCTTAGGTATATAAACAAGTCAAAAAAATATAGAGAAAAATTCTAATTTTTAACGTATCTTGCTTTTCCTTCAAGATGTGGAATTTAAAAAAAATCGTCGCAGGCAGGATTCGAACCTAGGAATTTACTTTAAATTATAAATCAAATATCTAATAAACTGTTAATGTTAGAAAAATGTTTTATTTGAATAAATTGTTAGGAATAATTAACTATATAAGAAACTGGCAAATACACCCACTTCCGGTTTTTTTAACAGACCTATTTTTAATAAAACCGAGACAATATAAAAAGTCAGCTCCATACCAAGTTACTAAGACTTTTGGTTCAATAGTTATCGTGGGTACATCGTTACACACAGACACAGACACACATACAGACACCCAAAATTTTGTTGTCAAGAATACATTTTTCTGATTTAGGAGACCTTGAAACGTAAAGGTATGCAATAAAAAATTTTTGAAAAAAAATTGCGATCGCTATACTTTCCTTATAGGAAAGTAAAAATTTGTTGCGTTAAGTCTTAGGAACGTGTAGGTCGTTTGGTATTGGTATTGGTGCGTTTGTGCCTATCCATTTTCTATCAAAAACTTCATTTAATAAATTTGTACTTTTTGGTGATCTAAGAGCATTCATTAAATTGTTTAAAGAATGACTTCCAGCATGCTGCATTTTTCTCTACATGCAAACGGCATTTTTGAAATAAATTAAAAAGAAAAATTTTAGTTATTGAGTAGTAGAAAATTCTAAAACCAACGTACACTAAGTTTGTTTATTTTGTTGCCAAACAGGTTGTTTTACAGAAAATAAACATAATTACATCATGGTTAAATATCACAACCTTAAACGCTTTTGTTAATGCCAAGTACGCCAAATAATAGTCATGCAAGGGGTTAGTTAATACTATCTACTTTACAAAGTTTTTTATTTTCATTTTTTTCTTGAACAAATAATTTTAGTTTTATTCAACTATAACGCGTTATATAAATGTGGACGATTTGGCGTTATATCACTTGTCAGATTCACCCCACAACGCAAACAAAACGTGATGTGATAACAACAAACGCTGTTCACTTAGTTTCTGTATTCAACCGAAATTTGATGCGTTGAATTTTCAATTTGATAATTATAGTTAATGCCACTAACACAAAATATAGAAATTTTACCACGTTTCCATTTATGGTACTTAAGTCGTAATTCGGTTATTGAATTTGGACTGATTAGTATGTCAGATCTGTATCTGACGCTTTGCATTAACAAAAGGTATTAACCATGACAGCTTCAGATTCAAAGTCACTCGAAATAATTCCAGGCAGAGTACAAAAATTTTACAATACCTTTAATTTAGTTTCCTAGCGGTTTTCTGACCATTCACAGAAAGAACTCACTTCGCGTTTCCCAAGTAGTGAAAATATTTAGGAAAATTCGCACACCCAAAGTAAATACTCAAAATACAATACCGGGTTGCACTTGTGCTCTGGCCGGCATTTCAAACGCGTCTCCTCTGTTTTTTTTTTAATTTTGATAAATCCTTTTACTTATTGTTTTCATTAAAAGTCACGCACTAGCTAACTCATGAGAATCATATTTTAGTGTCGTAAAACCAAACTTGAGTAAATAAAACGATGCCGAGAATACTTAATTTCAAAACATCTCACGCTAATAACGCAATAATAGTTTAAAGAATTCTAAAAATAACCTGCATTACATCATTTATTCGTGTTTTACTAATAATTCTCGATGTGAAGTATGATTAATATTTACTGTATCGTTACACTGCCTCAGTTCAAAATGTTGAATGTGTATTCCAATGTTAGTTTTACCTAAACTTTTTACGTGCAAAAGCTGGAAAAAACAAAAGTTGTCTGAATGAAAGCAACATAAAGGTTTTGCCGGTGCTCAGTGAAGATGTGTGTAGAATATACTCAAAATTCCGCGACCGTTTGGAAAACTAGAAAAAAAAACAAAAGTCAACATCAAACGCGCGCCGGAAAGGTGTATAGCTCAAAAGATTTCTGGCCCTTGTCAGCCACAAGCCTTAGAGCGTATTGCACTAAAATCTGAAATGATTTAAATTCTACGTAACGCAAAGACCGACGGAATAAAAGCTTTGTTAAATTTAACAATTTAGCATTTATTTAAGACACAAAGCAAAACAATAAGATAAAATAAAAAATAGTAAGCAGTTACATTATAGTAAATTGAGTAAACGCAAACAAAAACGAAATTTTAATTAAAAACATACAAATGCATGACAACTAAGGGAGCGTTCAAGTATTACGTAACGCAATTTTTGAAGATTTTAGACCTGACAGGCGTTTGCTGAGCGGAGTTGAATGCACTCCGCCCAGGAGCATTGAAGTGTTGAATGGCAAAATTCTTAACTTTCCGATAGCGCGGATTTTCGTCCGGTCCACCATCTACAAAGATGATTATCACTGGCTTCACGGTGTTCGATTTTGTCATCGTTAAGGGTATGAATGCAGACACTGATAAAAGTGATTCAAAATCATAAGCATGGGTGTTCGCTGTGGAGGATGCGTGTTTTCCACTCCTTATGGATATGTGTGTCGGACCGCTGTAACCAACAGCTTCTTCCTTTCGCCGTCCTCGTGCTTTTTGTGCATCTTGGTCTATGGTCTTCACGGGTACAGTACGTACATGTCCTCTTGAGTGTTAGAAACGCGTGGAAGTAAATGAAGATACGTGCCGCTTCGAGAAATTTGGAATCCCATCAATAACAGCCTTTCATGCAGGTCGTCCAGAGTGAGACAACTCCTAATCATCTCTGTTCGGCGGTGTTTATCAGCAGCGCTGCCATCAAGGGCAATGTTAATAATGGTCTCCAGGAGAGCAGGTTGCGAGTCAACCAAAAGGGGCTGGCCAGGACCAGATTGAGGTTTTACTGCAGCAGGATTGTTTTTGCAACGTTCAGCTTTCTCTAGTTTTTCTTTAGCTCGAAATATTTTTCACGCTTTTGCACTGTCTCTTTTTTTTCTTTAGGCATTTTTCATCTTTTTTCAATTCTTTCTTTATTTTTTTTTATTTCTTCGTTAACATAATCTTTGGCTATACCTGTGTCCCTTGCTTTAGTAAGAAGATTTATTCTTTGTTGCAGCCGGTTAATTCTCTTCCTAAGAGTTTCTTGAGCCGGCTTGTTTGGAACTTTTTTAGTAACATCCGAAACAATCGTAGTTATGTGTGGTTCCGTAGACGAGATGTCCAAGTTGTCCACAACCTCCTCATCAGTAGTATCACATCGCTTATCACGAGTATCGCTCAACTTTTGTTTGATGCCTGTGCTCTCTATTCTAGCGACTCCGACAATCGATTCCATATCAGATGAACACGCGGGTACAATATCCGAATCCTATAAACAAAATGAAATATATGAAAACAGATATTATTGAGACATGCGATAAAGAATATATAGTCTCACATAAATACAGGGTTAATTAATTTTAATTCACTAGAAAGCGGACCGTAATAGCTATCACTAAAAGTATCAACTTTTGTTTCACGACTTTTCGAAATTTATTCTTTCTTTAAAAAAAAACTTTAAAAATATTTATTCAAAAGTAAATTGCCTTCAAATGATCCTTTGTTAGCAAAGTTAGCAAAATATGACAGATGAGTAATGAAAATTAAGAGTTGGATTAAAATTTTAAATCTTTAATATTATGGTTACGAACAACATCCGGTTTAGACAATAGTCGTATAACATGTAACCTTTTTTTTGTATATAAACTTCTTATAATTATTCTGGTATATTTATACTATGTTAGGAACAAGTTAACATTGTGGGTTCACTGCAAAATATACATTTTAATATTTTCAAAAACTATTGATAAGGCTTATCAATCAGGACAGGAAACACAAACTTGAAGACACTTCCTGGTTGGTGTTGAAAAGTGGAAGACCGTGTGGTTTGTAGAGTTCAAAAAAAAGTTAAAAGCTGAAGGCATCCACCACGTTAAAAAGATTTTTTATCTTTTTCTGCTTTGAGCAGGATTATGGGGTTTGTACCTTCTTATGGTGGCCAGCAGTTTTGAGTTTTATGAACATTAGTGTGATCACCTACTCGTCTTTGTCGAGGATCGTAAAAGCTTTGCTATCTTGGAATATACTGCAAGCTAACAAGTAGCGTGAAAATTTCACCGACGTACATAGGGGGTGAGTCGCATATTACATCTGTGACGAGACCCGCACGCCGACACCACCATCAGAGATCGCACTGTCTCTTCGTCAACAGCAACAGGACACCTTCGTTGCACACCAACAGCAAGCGAATGTAAGCTGTATCTTTTTAATTCTCTTATCCGGAGTGCGGTGTAAAACTGTTAGCGATTCAATTCCTGATAACGTTTTTGGATTTTTGACTATTAATCTTTTGTCGACTTACCTTATCGCATTACCATTTACCTACGTATAAAACTTGGACCGTATCATTTTTTTTATGTTTTTTGACAATAAATTAGTCAGTTATATTAGCCACCAGTGCATATATGTAAGTTTAAGAAAAGGATTTTAATGATTTTATTCGTTTTGCAAACATATATAAGTAATCTTTTATTTGATGCAGTTTAAGATTAACATGCGCAGCCATCTTAACTTTAACAGTAATTAAGCAGTAGCGTAGAGCGTTTTCGTCATATGATATTTGTGGGAGTAATCGTTTTTTTGTTTAACTACGGGCGTACCTTAAGTTATTTACTGGGTTTATTGTTGGGAGGTTGGCCATCAAGCGCTTGGTATCAGACTCTCCGACCGTGTATTTATATCAGTAACTTTTTTTCAGGTTTTATCTTTGTGCTGATTTTAGGTCTAGGATTTACGGATACTTCCGTATTTATTTTTTTTGTTGGTAATATTATACAAGTTAATTAATAGATTAATAGTCCTTTTCTAAAGCATATCATTTTTTTTGTATTAAAGGGATTTAAAGCAATTTCATATCAACTTTCATTGTATTTCTTTTGTAGATACAATACCTAATTATAGTCTTTGGTTTTTGGGGTTTTCGTTGTGTTTTTTTTGTTTGTGAATTCCGAATCTAGGGAAAGAGATTCTCTCGCACAGATCAGACCCTGGAGAGATAAGAAGGGATGAGTTTTATAGGTTTGCTGGCGCCCATTAAAAAAACTATACCGCACGCCATCTTCACTGGCGTTGGCCGGAGCCATCTTCATCTGGAACTAGGTAGGGATGGTTATTTGTTTTTAGTGTTTTTGAGCGAGTTATAAACAAATGTTGTTTTCGGTGATGCGTCAATGCAATTGTGGGAACTACATTAGAGTGTATCTCCTACTACTGATAAGCCTCAAAAGGGCGAAACCGCCGTCTAGTAGTTCACTCTGGTGGCGTTTGCACAATTGCATTGACATTGCTTACCCCAAATGACCTTTTACGTTGTCGTTTTATCCCGACGAATTATTCAAAGCTAATTTTGAATTTCGCGGGTGTTAAACTAATTCAACGTATTTACTATCGTTTATAAGAATTTACAACTAATAAATAATGAAAGGGTTCAAATCTTAAGTCATAACAACCATATTAACATTTATTTTATTGTCTTTGTTCTAATTAATTGGCGACATGTTTCGGCTTGTAAAAACAATTAAGCCATCTTCAGGCGTAGTAAATCTAGGTAAAAAAACGTAATTACAAAACATTCAATTGATTAAAATTTACAAAAACTTTTAAAAAATTTAAATTATGATAAATAACTTTAAACTTACTTGAATTAAGTCGTACATCTAACTAGTGTCAGGTGAGAATTATTGATTAACACGTTAAAAGAACACTTATTAACGAAAAAGTGCACATAATTAATGAATAAAGTAAAAATTATTACGTGTTAACGTAAAGACACACAAACAAAATGTGATATATAAAATACCTCTAAATATGACCCTGACCTAAGTATCGATATATAATAATAATAATGTATTAAATTTTAACAAAATTCGAACGTTAAAATTATGACCAAATTACTAAAAAACGTACACTGTAAAAAACCAAAAACAACAAACTAACAGATCATAGGGCTACAGAGTTTGGCTAAAATTAATAATTAAGTTTTAAGTCTAAAATTGCAAAAACAGCGTACTATCATTACATCAACACATACATTCGTTCAGAACTCAAGAAATGGTATAGCAAACTTTATTTTAACAACTTACAACGATGGTTTCTACACACATCTCTAACAGCATCTCTTCACCCAGCCGTTTGGGATTTACTTGATGATAAAATCAGAACTAAGGTAACAGAGTTTGGCTTTAAATTATTCAATAAACTAAGTAATAAACTTACATTTCTCCCTTTTTATTCTAAACCACAGTTTTCAAACAAATCTTCTTTAACGTTTCCATGTAATTTTAATAATACCACATTTAAGTTTCACGACAGAACTCTCAATTTAACCAATGTTGACTTTACGAACGAAGAAAAGAATTTTCTTGACAAAGGTCTTAAATATGCTCCTAAATTACCTTTGAATAACTTACATGTGAATAATTTTAAAGCATCACTTGAGATCGCTACTAACAAAATGCCAGATATTATTAACACCTTAAAGCAAGTCATACCTACCAATGAACAATTGTTAACAAACCAAACTAAATCACATTTTTCTGAGAATTCAGTTGTAAAATCTATTCGCCATAAAATATCTGAATTCAATTTAGTAATTTCAAAAGCCGATAAAGGCGATTGTTTAGTAATCCAATACAAGAACGAATATTTAAAGAAAACTTTAGATTTTTTGAATTCCGATGATTTCACTCTTTGTCCCAAATTTTCTTTACAAAAGTTAACTTTACAGACCAATAATATGTTAAAAGAATCCAATTTGTTAATGGAAACTTTTAATAAAAAAATCTCAAGTTTACAGGTTTCTAACCCTCAGATACCACGTTTGTACAGTTTACCTAAAATTCATAAACTAAATTTTCCAATCAGACCGATAGTTAGTTTTATTAACTTTCCTACTTACCCAGTTTCTCAATTTTTAGCCAACATTTTCAGAAACACAATTAACTTTTTACCTAAATTTGCTATCAAAAACACCAGACAATTAATTTCCAATATTAACAATATCAACATTAGAGACAAATCTAATTTAAGATTAATTTCTTTTGACATCGCCAATTTGTTCCCTTCTATTCCACCTAATGACATTAAACCCATTCTTCTTAATTTATTATTTAATTCTGATCTTTCTAACAAAGTGGCACAACAAGTCATTGAATTGACACAATTTTGTACCAATAATATTTTTTTCCAATTCAACACGTCTATTTTTCAACAAATACAAGGACTACCTATGGGGTCCTCACTCTCACCAATTTTAGCTGAAATTTTCATGGACAATTTAGAATGTCAACACATAACTAATAGTGAACTTTTTAAGAAACATGTCATCCTTTGGAACAGATACGTTGATGATGTTTTTTGTATTTTCCAAGGGAATGATTCTCATATTGAAATCTTTTTAGATTTTCTTAATAAGATACACCCCCGCATTAAATTCACTGTCGAGATTCCAAATAACAATATTCTACCGTTTTTGGACTTATACATTTCTATTACTAATAACAAATTTAATTTTAATATTTACCGGAAACCGACTACAACGAATCACTTGATTCCTTTTGAATCTAATCACCCTATCAACTATAAACTAGCATCTTTTAATTTCCTTTTCAATAGATTGTTTTCTGTTCCACTTTCTAAGGGAGACTTTGATAACGAATTACAAATTATTTTCTATTTAGCTAGAACCAACAATTACCCTATTCATTACATCAATAATTTATTTCACAAATTTTTTATACAGCACAAAATCAAATCAGTTACCACTTTAACACAGAATAAAGAACAAACCAATCAATATATTAGTATTCCATTCATTTCCCAATTTGACAACATAATTCAAAAAATCAATAAGAAGAATAATATAAAATTAACTTATAGTATCCCTCTTACGACGAAAAACTTGCTTTGTAATGTTAAAGATAAACTGGACATTTTAGACTCATCCGGTATTTACCAAATTAATTGTTCCTGTGGTAAATACTATATCGGGAGGACTTTTAGATCAATTAACACTCGTCTCAAAGAACATCTTAGATACTTAAAAAATCCTAATAAGTACAATAACAATATAGATCATGTTAAATCTTCGTTCGCTTTTCATATCCTTTTCAATAATCACAAATATTCTAATTGTAAAGTGATTCATCCTGTTATCAATAACCGTTTCAATCTTGACATACTAGAAGTTATTTATATTAAATTAAACAACAGTAATAACAATTTGATTAACGATCAGATTAATCACAATATTATTGACTTAAAACTTAATTAATAATTTTAGCCAAACTCTGTAGCCCTATGATCTGTTAGTTTGTTGTTTTTGGTTTTTTACAGTGTACGTTTTTTTAGTAATTTGGTCATAATTTTAACGTTCGAATTTTGTTAAAATTTAATACATTATTATTATTATATATCGATACTTAGGTCAGGGTCATATTTAGAGGTATTTTATATATCACATTTTGTTTGTGTGTCCTTACGTTAACACGTAATAATTTTTACTTTATTCAATAATTATGTGCACTTTTTCGTTAATAAGTGTTCTTTTAACGTGTTAATCAATAATTCTCACCTGACACTAGTTAGATGTACGACTTAATTCAAGTAAGTTTAAAGTTATTTATCATAATTTAAATTTTTAAAAGTTTTTGTAAATTTTAATCAATTGAATGTTTTGTAATTACGTTTTTTTACCTAGATTTACTACGCCTGAAGATGGCTTAATTGTTTTTACAAGCCGAAACATGTCGCCAATTAATTAGAACAAAGACAATAAAATAAATGTTAATATGGTTGTTATGACTTAAGATTTGAACCCTTTTATTAAACTTCAACCATACTCGATGGATCCATTTTTTAAATTAATAAATAATGTATTTACATATATGAATGTATGTACATAAGGTTAAGTACAAAATTCAAAGTTACCTGATTACAAACTTAAGTTGCGGAGTCGATTTAGGTGTGGTCGACAACGCGTTCATCGTCTGATGCGATGACGTAACATTGCGTAATCCTCGAAATGCATATATAAACTTCCATAATTTCCGTAATTATCCTGGATAATCTAATATTCGTACAGATCCATTAACCAGAATATCGTAAAGCAAACGTAACGTATGATAATCTTCATTTCGCAACAATCCAAATCAAATTACTTCGGACGTAACACAAGAATTTTATCGATTTCAACCCATAAAAATCGTAATTCGTAACAGAAATTTTTCGGAAAAAACTACGTTGCGAATACCATCAAACGCATCAAAAACATATTGCAAACGTACTCGAGTTATTGCATTCCAAATCAGAAAACGTAGTCGTACACTAAAAAAGCTAAACTTCGTACGTAGATTTAACATCGAACGTAGAAAAAAATTAACAAAACAAAGTAATATTCTAAATTTTAAATAAAACATTTTTCTGTCACATATGAATAGAAACCATATAGGTAGATAAGTACCAATAAAATATTAATTCTCATTGATTCCTAAAGTGTTGAAAGACGCTGTTACGAATTTTAGCAACATTAGCTTATTTGAATTAATTTAATTTTTTTTTGAGTTCATCGAATATAAACTCTTCATATTTTTCTCATCTAATAAAACTATATACAAGTTATAAAACAACTTGTAAAATAACAACTTGTGGGAAAGTCCCAAATTCTTAATTCTAAATTTGTACTAAAAGGCACGTTTTACTTAGTTTACAATAAAGGATTTTAATTTATGTGGCTTAGAGAGAATTTTTTAATTTTGATTAAAGTAACTTAATTTTTCGTTATTAACCCTGGTGTAAAAAGTACACCAATTGAAATGTATTTGCTGTTACAGCTTACCACGCCTACTTTCACGCTTCAGGGTTTGTGTATCCTACGTATTAGATGTACTTTATAAGTTCAATAAGTTGTGAGTAGTTAAAGTGAATGTGTGTTTGGCTAGAGCAAATTACGGCTATTGGTGGTGTATAAAGTACACCATGCGACGAACTGTGTAAGTTATTTGACATGAAACTACTTATGATAGATGCATTTTTTACAAGTAAACTAAGATGTATCTGATATGCAAAATATCATATTACATTGTGATAATCTTTGTAGGTATAATGTAACCGTTGGTGATTCCAATCGACTTACAGACGCCGAATTAAAGCTAACGGCTAAACACTTGCTTGATAACGATGCAGAAAATGAAGTGGAGTGCAAAAGCGATCTTGAAGATGAAATGGAATGGGAAGACAATGATATAAACGATGGTATTTCATTCAGCGAACATGATAGTTGTTCAGACCAAAGCGTATCTGATTTGGAGGCTCAAGACAATAATTGCCATGAAACATGGTCCAAAATATTTTGGAAAGGATAAGAAAACGGTGTGGTACAAAAATCCACTTACGAAAAAGTTTGCAAAAACTAGCACTAGAAATATTGTTAAGATTATTCCAAGTCCTATAGTAACTGAAATAGAAAGTGAAGAATCAACTTTTATAAAATTTTTTACACGTGAGATGATTGGGAATATTGTGAAATATACCAATACTTTTATTCAAAGTACGCAAGAAAAACTTTCGCGTGAGAGAGACGCACAACAAACTTCAATAGAGGAACTTTTGGCATTTTTGGGTTTACTGTTTCTTTGCGGTCGGTGTAAGAAAGCAAAGTCACACAAGTTTTGAAGAACTGTGGATTAACGATGGTACAGGATCTGAAATTTTTCGGGCTACTATGAGCTCAAAACGTTTTTTGTTTTTATTGAGAACCATTAGATTTAACGACAAAGTAACACCAGAAATGAGATGTGAAACCGACAAATTAGCACCCGTAAGAGATAAACTGGACAAATTTGTAATAAACTGCAGAACTAATTATTGTCTTGGGAAGTTTATAACTATAGATGAGATGTTGGTGCCATTTCGTGGACGGTGCGGCTTTATTCAATATATACCAAACAAGTCCGCTAAATATGGCCTGAAAATTTTTGCAGTATGTGATTCTAAAACATTCTATGTTGTAAATTTAGAAATTTATTGCGGCAAGCAACCTTCCGGTCCTTACATGAAAAACAATACCCGCACCGATATTGTTCACAGGTTGATCCAACCTTACAAAGGGATAAACAGAAATCTCACTTGCGATAACTGGTATACCAATTTTAGCCATATCTCTCCTAAAGGACAAAGTGACATTAATGGGTACTCTAAAAAAGAATAAGAGGGAAATACCTGCTAAACTATTACCTCAAAAAATTGCCTTTTAGCAAGATGTAACAATGGTTTCATATTCCTCTAAAAAAATAAGTGCGTACTTCTGTTATCAACAATGCATTCAGAAGATTGTGTGGATTCAGTTAATCAAAAGCCACAGATTGTACTCTTTTACAATTCAACAAAGGGAGGAATTGATTCGGTTGATCAAATGCGCGCTAACTGTACAGTTTCTAAAAGAACCAGAAGGTGGCTATTTGCTATATTTTTTCAACTTCTGAATATAGCCGGAATTAACGCTAATGTATTATATAATGCAGTACATGTTGAGAATATGAAGAATATGAAACTCTTTTTAAAGAATTTGTCGCTCTCATAATTGAAACCTCATCTATTATTACGTGCAAAAATTCCTAACCTACCTTTGGATATAAAACATTTTTTATTTACATGCTACAATTCAAATACCACAGAAGAAACTGGAAATATTTCTGGAGTGCAAGAAAGGGGAAGGTGCGTTTTATGTGGAAAAAAATAGAGTAACCACTATAAAATGCATCAGTTGTCTCAGGATGGCGTGTAAGGAACATGTGGAAACAGTTCACACTTGCAAAGAGTGCCTCCATCCTACATCTGAATAATACTTTTTTACTTAATACTATTTTTTTTAATACGCCTTTTTTACTTGTTTGCCGTTAACTTACTTTTTCTGAAAATAAAAATGTCTTAACTATACCTAGTATCATTTTAGCAAAAGAATATTGTATTATTGCACTAAATTTAAAAAAAAATTAATAGTGGTGTATAAAATACACCAAGCGACTAGTTAAGAGAAATTATGACTAGCGACTAGTTAAGAGTTAATCAAATATCTATTTTAAAAATTTTTTTTTAACAACATTGACTTTCATTGTAAAGTTTCATTTATAATACGTTGTAACAATGCAAGACTGCAAAAGTCTTGCGTGCAAGACCAAGAAGAAGACCAAAACTCTATATTCAAGACCGAGATTAAGGATATTAATACAAGACCAAGAGCAAGATTAACTGGTGCAAGATCAAAACTAAACCTATGTGGTCTTGTATTAGTTTTGCGTTTGGCCATCTCCGTTTTATCCACGCTATAGTAATTTGAAGTCATTTTGTTATCCACCCAGCATTGGCGCATTTTAGAATTATTTTTAATCCAGTTTCAAAAACAAGCAGTTCCACTTCTTTAATAGAATTTTTAAAATATATTTTTGAACTGTTTCCTAGAGTTTTTGCTCAATGTTATCAGTTAAACTTTGGCGCTTAAAACCATATCCAACATAACGTAATAAACTTACTTTACTTTAACAACAAAAATAACTACCTTACATACATCTGTAGCGTAAAAATTTACTACCTTACTGCTCATTTTCATTTTTTCTTTGTAGGGTCACATAGTTCATGCCATTATCAGTAACTACTAATTTTAGTGACCGACTACTTTCCAAAACTTTTGTTGTACATAAATACGGTTTTTGAAATATTTTTGCAGTCTTTTTTTCTTATAGTTTTTCGTCAGCATTATCATAAGTCTTCTTCTACTCATTTACGTGTGTAAGTGGTCTGGGTTTGTGCTGTTCTGTTTTATGTTATTCCCACTTATATTTTTATATCATCCGCTTATTTTTTAAAGGGTTTTTCTCTGCTTTTGTGTTTTGTTCATAGTTTCTTTCTATTGTATTATTTTATTACTCCATCTATCAATAATGTCAGTTACTTTTTTCATGGTCTTAATTTTCCGTAAGCTGCCGAGGATAGTTTAATTCTCTTTTAACTTCTTTTGTTTGGTAGTACCCTGTGGTTGTTATTATTTGTTTAAGGCAAGTATTTTTTCTATAATTTTGTTTTCTATTGTCACTTTTTCTTCATTGGTTTTGCCATTTGTGCATATTTTTGTTTTCTCTAGATTTATTTCTAGACCTCTTTTTCCTGTTTCTTTATGTAGTTCTGATAGTATGGTTTGTAGTTTTTCTTAGCTATTGCTACTACATGGTCAGTAATACATAGGTGATTCATTCATTTTTTTAATTAGGATTCCCTTTTTTTTCCATTTTGGGAAACACATACCGCATGATAAAAACAAAAACGTAACAAAAGCGAACGTGCCAACCAATGGCATCTACACTACATTCACAGAGATGTGTATTCACGCTAAAGAAATTCTGTAATTGAATTGGTACAGTAACAATTATGCCATGTAACAATCTCAATTTCTTATTTTCAAGGATCAGAAGTGAATATGGCGTTTGCACACATAACATAGAAATATTTATATTTTTTATTTTGACTTCATATTTATAAACTATACGACTTGCAGATTAGTATAAATTTTTGCATAAAATTTAAGCAATAATACACAAAATGTAAAGGTTGTGTTTCAATGCTTTACAAGTTCTATAATTAATAATATTTTTGGGGGCATTGCGTATTTATAATAAAGTAAATATTTCTTTAACGATAACTTATTTTGTTTTCAATTCATTTGTGTTTACAAAATGTATTAAATAAAATTTGACAACGCCAACAAAAACTCTTATCTGATGCTGTAGGATAGTCTCATAACGAAGGTTATTTTAAAAGCTTTTAAATTTAGATCGTATTTTACAATTTCGGTATCAAAATTATATTAGAAAATTAATTTAATTTGTAATAACGTTTTATTTTTAAGTATTTATTTGTTGTTATATATTTTTAACAATTTAAAATTTATTAAACAATAAAAAAAGTAGTTAAAACGCAGTGGTTCCAAAAATTACTGATTAAAACCGTATTACAATATTTGCTTTAATAACCCGTAGTTTTAGTGTTGTAATTTTACAATTGTTATAACATTAATAATTTTATAGTTTTCTTAGTGTAAATAATTATTTGATAAGTTAATTTTATAAAAAAGCAAAAAAAAATTACGCTAAGGTTATATATCGTATACAATAAAAGGTTAATTTTAAATTCAAGTAAAATTGAATTCTGGATAAGTGTACATTTACGTAAAAACATCAACCTACAACAATAACAAAAATTGTGGAAAATTCATTCCAAAGCATAAATAATAAAATTTTAAATTGCTTTGAAAGAGATTGAATACGAAAAATCATTTAAATTTTGACGTACTCGGTAATATTTGATTTTAGCAATATAAAGTGTATTTTAGTTTATTTTTAATACGCAAAAGCATTTAATTATATTGTTTCTTGTATACATATATATAGATATTCGTTAAGTATTCAGATATGCATCGTATCCGTTTGCATGTAATTCATTATAACTACTGGCTTTGAATTGCTCAAATTACATATACTATTAATGGAGTTGCTTCTAAGCTTGTCTAACTAATTGTTTACTTTAAATCTTTATAATGTTGGTTTTACACTACACATTTGTTTGTTTAAGATTTATAAAATCTATTAGGTTAATAGTAGTTTGTTACATGTTTGAGTAATCTGAAATTGAGTTGCGTTTTAAATTATTTGTAATGGTTGCCAAAAATAATATTTTTATTATATTAATATAATATTAGTGTAGAGTACAAAATTTGAACATTTACTTATAGAAATACAGATTTAAATAATCAGTAAATGACTGATTTTTGTCTATTAACGTATCCTTTTAAATAATTTTAAAACAAAAATTTTGAGTAGTCGATTAACTTTAATTTGCGTTTTATTCAATTAGATCTGTAATTTCTATAGTTTTTAATCATACATAAACAATTTAAACAAGAAAAACCGTTATTTTGTAAATCATTTTTAAATATTACTTAATTTTTATTAGAAAAAATTGATAATACTAAATTTAATTTATTGCATAATTAAGCGTTTATTTAGATTACTAAATTTATTATAACTAATATATAACACAATAAACCGAAAAAACTATGACTAATTAATTTATGACACAGTAACTTACTAAATTAATATACAGGGTGTATCTGGTCAATGAGTTTCTATTTCAGCAGGTGAATTTAAAGCATAAATACAAACAAAAATGTCAAAATAGAAGTTCCATTAAAGCATTCTAAAAATCAACATTTTTAGCAAAATAAATCGTAAATTACGGACCTGTTACATTAATTAAGTCTCCTAAGGTTGTCGACACTAAAAATAAAAATAAACTGTTCTACGAAATGCAAATTTTTCTCATCAATTTGCTGACAACAAAAATAAAAGTAAATACAAAACAATGTTATAGAATAAAGCGTAGTTAAATTACTGTGGTTAAAGTTGCTATTCTGTACATTTTTCTCAAGTACTACACTAGAATCTGTACACCAAGTACATTTTTTTTTAGCTCTGTTAGTAATCCTAAAACATTATTATTTTGTAGATGATGGAAAATTAATGAAAACAATAATCAACACAATATATTAATACGTTTTACGGATTTTACAGCATTTATCCACCATTTACCGCATAGTTAAAATGAACAGTCAGATTCTATCGGTTTAGATAGTCAGGATCGGACTAAAAACTAATTGCAAATTTCTCAAAACTGGGCCACTTTAAAATAAATCTTTAAAGGAAATTTTTTCATTTAACAACACAAGGAAACTGCTCCTTGAGTTTGTAGTCGTATTTCACACTTGAAATATTGATTTATGTAGTACATGTATTTTGTTGTTTATTTAAAGATCAGCTTTTAACGCACTTGCGGTCATTTAGGAATATCTTGCGGACAGGTTTTAAACTTTGAAAGGCAATGTAATTAAAAAGACAAATCAATTTAATTTGCAAAAAGTTTCTTTACTTAACCTTTAACCGCTACCCTGAAAATTTCTTACGGTGGCGCTACCATCGGTATGAGATACCGCTATACATAACATACGTTGTTTGTATACATATATGTATATACAGTGTGTCCGAAAAGTATGGAATATATTATACAAGTGGATAAATATGCACTTTACACGAAAAAGTTGTAAATAAAAGTTGTTTATCACTTAGTTATCTACCACCTGGGAGATATCAATTTAAATTTTTGCTGTAAACAAAATCGCAACGAATAACACTTACATTTTTTTAAATGGCAAGGCACGTCTTCATTATACTCATTTGATAGTCTTTTTTCTCTTTTCAACCATATGAAACTTGAATACCTTTACATCAAAAAATTTTCAAGAGAAACAACGACATGTCTAACAAATTTATTTTACTGAGCAGTATTAATCAGGTACGTAATATGTAGTATTGAAACAATTGAATGTAAACCATTCATAATTTGACAGTGGTAAATTCGATTTTTAAAACCATCGATTGCTTTTGAAATCATATCTCGAGTTATAGCTCTTATCTCAACTCTAATACGATTTTTCAAATCTTCAACATTATCAGGTCTATTTACATAAATTTTGCTTTTAATATAGCCCCAAAGAAAAAAAATCTAGTGGACTTAAATCCGGCGAGCGAGCAGGCCATTCTATCGTACCTCTTCTGCCTATGCATGTACTTTGAAAAGTATTATTAAGAAAGTGGCGGACATTAATTCCAAAATGTGGAGGTGCCCCGTCTTGTTGAAGCCATATTCTGTTATGAGGTATATCTAGATCTACTTCATGTGGAAATAACTCGGCCAAAGCAGGAACTAACTCAAATCTTAAGAAATCGAGATAAATATTCGCCGTTAAACTACCTTCAAATAAATATGGCCCCAAAATTTGACTTCCAATCATTCCTACCCAGACGTTGACTTTCTGCTGGTATTGGGTGTGTCCTTCTAGATACCAGTGAGGATTTTGTGAAGACCAGTAACGTGTGTTTTGTTTGTTAATTGTGCCGTTTAAACAAAACGTGGCCTCATCAGTAAAAAGGATATTTTTATGAAAATGTGCATCTCGTTCAAGTTTGTTTGTTATTGTTTCACAAAACTCCAGCCTTCTGTCCAAATCGTCTTCAAATAATTCTTGAACTACACAAGCTTTATAAGGATGAAATTTTTTTTTTAAACGTCATGTACAGCCGATTTATTCAAATTATGGTCTCTAGCAATTTGCTGAACAGAAATTTGTGGATTTTCCTCAACAGACAAGAACACATTTTCTCGTTCCACATTACTTAATGACAAAGGTCTACCAGTTCTACTCGCATCTTTCACCGAACTTGTCTCTTGAAATTTCCGCCAAATTTTGCTTACCGTGGACTGCGAAATGTTTCATTCTGGATGCAAGTTATTAAATAAATTACATACTTCGTCTTGGGTTCTTCTATCTCCATATCCCAGAATCATTAGAATTTCAATTCTATGTTTCTCAGATAATTGAGCCATATTTCAAGCACTAACAAATAGCAAAGTGTGACAGTGTTCTAAAGTGCATTCAATTGTTCCAATACTACATATTACGTACCTGATTAATACTGCTCAGTAAAATAAATTTGTTAGACATGTCCTTGTTTTTTTTGAAAATTTTTTGATGTAAAGATATTCAAGTTTCATATGGTTGAAAAGAGAAAAAGACTCTATCAAATGAGTATAATCAAGACGTGCCTTGCCATTTAAAAAAATGTAAGTGTTATTCGTTGCGATTTTGTTTACAGCAAAAATTTAAATTGATATCTCCCAGGCGGTAGATAACTAAGTGATAAACAACTTTTATTTACAACTTTTGCGTGTAAAGTGCATATTTATCGACCTGTATAATATATTCCATACTTTTCGGACACACTGTATATTTTTTTAATTAAAACTTTTTTATTTTCTTTAGTTGTTTTTTTATTAAAACATTAGAAAAATAATACAAAAAAAAAATTCATAACAAAGAAAGTAAATGAAATTTTATATAGGGAAAAAATGCATACCTTTATTTTTCTTGATTTTTTTACACAATTGTTACAGATTTTTTTTGCATGTTCCAAACAAATTGGTTTTTTACACTGACGACAAACAAAAAATGTTTTTTGCTTCAATTAGTAGGGACACAAAAAGAATGTTTTTTTAATTTGAAGTCGTTGATCTATTACAATGTTTTCCTCAGGGGCTTCTGTTATTTGCAATAAAACTTCCATTCAACTTCTCAACTTTCTTGGTAATCTAAGGTTTTCGGTATATCTACGTTGCATACTTAATGGTATTAAACTTTTTGCCAGTGTTTTAAGGAAGTTACAACGATCTAGAGGTATAGAATTCCTATAATTTTTATACAGAATGTACACGTTGACTGAACACATATTTATCATTTGTAGGAATACCGTCATTGGCCATCTACGAATCCTCCTACAAAGGGAATAATTTTCACATTTTTTATCTAAACTATCTACACCTCCCTTGGTCATATTGTAGTAGGCAATCATTTCTGGTTTTTTCGTGTCGGGATCATCTTTTGGAGAATGATGCCTAGAAGAAATCAGCAACACAGACTTGTTTTGTTTTGGAACATAGGAAAGCAGAGTGAGATTTTCCATATACACGTATAATTTACTACCGATTTCTCTTTTTTTGTTCGGTAAAAAAGAAACAGGAATCATCGGCTTGTTTTTTTTAATGTACCCAAAAACGTTATTTCTCTTTTTTGTAATTCCGTCACAAGTTCCATACTGCTGTACCAATTGTCTGCAGTTACGTTCCTATTGGTTCTTTCTATGGGTTTTACTAACCTTACTACAGCTTAGGTGAGAATTTTCAGTTTTTTTTCCTCTAGCGATAATTCATGGCTATCTGAACCTTTTCCACAATAAATATACGCATTATACAAATAATTATTTCTGGAATCTGTAAGGCACATAATCTTTATGCCGTATTTTGCAGGCTTTTTTGCCATATACATTTTAAATCCACATCGGCCTCTAAAAGCCACTAGGCTTTTATCTACGCAAGTATATGCCCCCAAAGAAAGGTTTTGTTGAGAATTATCAATAAAAGTTTTAAAAATACTTGAAATTGCTACAACCTATCTTCTTTTATTCTCTCTGGTCTATCCATGTCATTATCAAATCTCAGTACAATTAACAAGGTCTCAAATCTCCTTCTTGGCATAGTACATCTAAACACATCTCTTCCAGTGCCATCAATAGCAAACAATTTCTCTATACTCTCTCTTCCCACCTTAAAAACTTCTGTGTAAATAAGCAATCCCAAAAAAACTTATATTTCAACAACAACTACATCTTTCAATGTTGAATGGTCTGGTCTTTTGTACTTTGCCCGACATTGTGAAAGTTTACGGTTTGTCCACTGAATAACTTCATGCACCATGTTTTCATTGAATAGTAAATCCCAAACTTGAACAGAACTTGCAATTTCACCCAATTTCTTCGAAGGACTTACCATCAAGTTATGACGTCTGGTTGTAGAGTGAGCTGGAGGTGGCTGCTTTGACCTAAAACAACAAAATACCATTTTAATACATAATAACATTGTAGTGTTGGCGTAAAAGACTACTAATATTATTTTATCTAAACGAACTAAGCGAATAAATACCAATGCTTATTACAATGTAGTAGGATTTTTGTTCACCCGTTCATAAAAGAAGTCTAGCGTTCTTAAATTTTCCCTAAGTTCGGTATTTTCTTTCTCTAATTCTTCATTTCCAGATTGCTCCGACTCCGTGTCGTGCTCACTTTCAGTGATGTAGCCATCTTCGTCATCGCTTACCAAATAATCGTCTTCTTCCAGCTGCTTCGAACACCACTCCTCAAAATTTGGATCATGCATCGAAGATGGCCCCGCCTCCTGTGACATATTTATAAAAAGAAACATTAAAAGAAACGTAAAATGGGAAATAAAAAATAAAATGTAATAACAATTTTTTTGACACGCTACTCTCCGATATGTAATACCGCTGTCGCCAAACATTCGTTAAAATCTCACACGTGTTACTTCACTAAACGTCACTACAATACTGATATGTGCACTGACACGTACTTAAAAGACTTTCAGAGTCATGAGGCAATACAATACACAATAAACAGTATCGGTATGAGATACCGCTAGGTAGCGGTTAAAGGTTAAATGAAACTATTCCGGTGGTGTGTAATTGTCAAGTTTTATTTACTTTTTTAAATCTAAGCTTTGTTTTACGCAAAATATATTAAGACTTATTTCGGTTGTGCTAGTAACAATTAGATTTTTTTACCAAACGATGTACGGTAAGAAATACAAAAAGCAGGAAAAAGTCAAACATTTGAAATTACCTACCACTGATTGTCATTTTCGGATTTGATTTGATTGAGAGTTTTCTAATAAATGTCAACATTTTTTCCAGATATCAAAAATTTTAGAATAAAGATAGAACTTTCATAAATTTTGTCAGGTTTTGGACAAATACGATTGAATTAAATAAATAATCAATTTATAGGGATCTTTAAATCTCTACATTTGCACTGGAAGATTCTAGGTAGCGTCATTTTTTTTGTCAATTGTTGGCGTGAAAACGCGATGGTGCGCGTTGACTGTTCTTTGTAACAAGTAGAAGTTAAACCACTTATGTGAATTAATTTATTAGTGTATTTACGATAGTTTTGGTGATTAACGTCAGGCTAATTAAACAATTTATTACGGTTTTAAAATAATGTTTGACGGTTGTTGGTTTAATTTAAATTTACTAAAAGGGTTGTTTGATATTGTCGGGGGAGTATGACTAACACTAAACCAGATTTTGCAATTGCTGATCGACGGGGTAGACACAAGTTATCAACTTCAAGCGCCAGGTGGTAACTCTTAAGCTCGTACGGAACTAGGTATTGGTGAGATCAAAATTCAAGATATTCTCGGTGTTGTAGATGTTCTCGGTATTCTCGATGATCTAGATCCTGTATGATGCGCATGCGGTCTTTATATAGGACGAGTTATCACTTGGTATTTGTCACTTTGATTTGTAAATTTTTAGTATGCCAAACTTTGAAAATTCCTGCATTAAATAGGAATATCTAGGACCTTTTAACCTATTAAAGATAGCATGTAAGCTACACAAAAATTCCTATACAACGCAATTATTTTGTAACTAAATAAATAATTATAAAAATGGTCATTAACAATTTCGCCTTTGTACAAGTTTACATTGTGGGATGCTTGGCAATTGTTTTTAACATTCTCACTAGTTGGCGCGCATTCTGAACAAAAAAAACGATTACTAGATTTTGAGTGCTATGGCGGTTCCCAGTTCAACAGCTTTTGAGATTATGACAAATTTTGTGCTACATTGCCACATCTTTTTAGATTGGATTGTTTGAAAGTGGAGATTTTGTTTTTGCAAGCTTGCATCTACAGTTTAGAAAGGTGCTAAACCTCACAACTCACAATAAAACCTTTTACAACATTTTTTTTTTCGATTCTTTTCAGTAAATTATTGTGCATTTTCAGCGTAATTTGTTCGACACGAAAAAAGCAAAACATTTTCTAAGCTACACGAAAGTTGTCAAAGACTGGAAACATTTCAAGTTACTCTACCCGTTTACAACAATAAAAATAAAAAACATTGTTTCAAATTAAAAGTACACGACAAAACAGAAAAACACAGATCAATTTTAATACAAAGTTTACTTAACAACACTCTTCGTATCTTTTTTTATATTTTAAATTGTTGAACCTTCTTACTACAAAATCATCTAATTACGTTTTTGATTTTACTTAACCTGTCGATGGCGGCAAAATAATCTTTTTCAACTCTTAAAATATAACTACGTTTTGTTACTAGACATCATTGGAATAAAGTTCTAACGGTCCTGCAACCTTTGATTTCAGTTAATACTAGAGTGTTACTGGCTATAAACTATATAATATTGATGAACCAACTCTAACGTGAATCGTATGAGTAATTCTAAACGTATGATTGGTCAAAACATAAAATTGTTGTCACGTCAATGGTATCCGACACCATTGGTTGGCAATTTGCGTAATTTGATATCTGCGGTAAGGATCTTTCGCCCGACTTTACTTTCCGTTTGACATTTGCTGTAAGTCGTTTTGTTTTACCAGAAACAGTGTTCGTGCAATCGTAACTAATTTCTCTTTATTTAGTTTCATATCATCGTTGTTTGCGCTTTTAGCAATTTGAATGAAATAAAGATCCTCTACGTGTACTGACGGAATTAAAACAATTTTTTCTCTACTTAATACTAACAGATAATAGCTACTACACACGATCTTGCTTCGGTTAGTTTAAAAATTCTTTACAACCAATTGTGGAGGAGACCAACTAGAAAACGAATTCAGCCTAGTGTAGTGACGTGGGAAGATGTTTGCTCAAATTGGACTAAATATGTATCTGTGAAGTATTGCTTTCGATGTTCCTTACTTGACTTATACTTCAACGTAATTATTCTGTGACTCTTTTTATAACTGCTTTATTATTTATGTTCTAGTAAGCTTTAGCCTCATTTTAAGATCAATATTAATATTTTACTTTTAGTCGAGTTTATAGATCAGCTCTTACCTCATTAATATTTGTGTATCTACTATGTGACTTTATTCCAACCAAGTATCGTTAATTATTATTTATATTTAGGACTAGACTTTATTAAATGCAAGTCGACGATTGTAGGCTTGCACTCCTCGAAAGTTTAAAAAGTGATATTACTGAAGTACAATACTGGCTAGATAAGGAAGTTTGTGCCTGCGATAAGTCTTATGTTACTATACTAAGTCACATAATAACAACCATAAGAGACACTCAGTAGTTTCCCGCGCAAAAAAATTGAGAGCGCATACGCTAGTTTGCACACATAAGAATATGGCGGTTGTTAATCTATTGTTTCTGACAAGTTAGGTTATATTTGGAATTCTTTTGTATTTACATCTTTTATGGTAAATAAACATCAAGGATCAAGCTGCTCGTTACAAGTAGCAACGTACACTACTTTTTTATTATGCGGAGTATGTAAGCTTACGTACGACGTTATGTGCCTAACTTTAATTTCGATTACATTCAAAATGATTGAAGAAACTTGACGGGTGTCACGCCAACGTACTCAAGACAAACTGCGTTACATAAGATTAAAACTGATTTAAAAATTACGACTGTAAGTAAAATGAACTAGTATAATCTACACTTTGATTACTTAGAACAGGTAAGACGGTGAATTTCAAATAAACACATGGTGAAGGTTAACTGATAATTAAGAAATCAAATACAATTAAAAAATTTTACTATACGATACTAAAGGAACTTGAGACTCGAGTGATCTTTTGTTCCTCCAGTTGGTTTTAGAAATAAGGCAAATTCTACAGGGGTTAATTTATTGACTCGGGTCGTAAGGCTTTTGGATGTTATTAGCTGACTATTCCTATCTACGAAAAAACAATTATAATTTCCATAGGTATATATCCCCACGAAAATCGTGTGGTAGTTTCTAAGAAATTTGTTGAGAACGCCACGTGATTAACAAATCGATAAATCCGATTAGTACATTGTACAATTTTTTATCAGCACATTTGAATGTAGCGGATAGCGTTCTGATATAGCCACGTTCCCAGCGATGTGAAAGAAGTAAAAAAGATGACAGTTCTTTTTGGTTTGCGCTTCTCCCGTAAACGTCGTAAACGTTACGCGTTCACACAACAATGACGGCGGCAAACCAATGCAGGCGTAAATTATATGTTTTTTTCTAGGTCTCTTTTTTTATATTTCGTTATAATTATGATTATATCAATTTATATACAAAGTTTTTTGTTGCTTTTGCAAGTCTATAAGTTGTTTTACTGCAGATAAGCTGTTACAAGTTTATAGGACTTACGTACCTTGCACAGCTAACTCACACAGTCGGAGATAGGGGAGGTTTAAGTAAATAATAATTAAGGGCGCCAGATCTTTTATAATTAACACTTCTGCCTCGATCAAGACAGACGGTTCAAGCTTGTAACAAATTTTTAGGTTTGTAATCCTTGTTACTCTGATGTTCGGGTAACCACAATAACAGAGAAAGGTATGTTATTATAAAAGAAATATTAAACAGGTATAAAAACTTTAATTTAATAACGTAGATTATTAACAAGAGTATATCTAATTCTCAATCTATAAATGCCAGAAGTATCGGCAACACACCATACATAAGTTTAGCCGAAGTGAATAGCGAAGAAAATTTCGTAATAGATATCGTTTGTACACAGCATGCGATACACACAAAATAATTAATGCAACTACCTTAATGGTATTGAAACAATGATCGTAATTACGGAAATTAACATAAGCAAACGTTCCGTGAGTGACTTTTCTGACAGCGACAAAATAATTAAATAAACTTACCCACAATCCAATACCTACTTGATCGGAGAAAACGTTTTCTTTGGTGAGTGAGCCTGGAATAGTTATGAATAGCAAATCGTGTCAACTCAATAATTCACGAAGATAGGAAGCTACAAAATCGTTAATAATTAAAGGAAATTAGATACAAGAACACGTTGTATCGAATGCTCTTATTTGCAATTATTAAAAGGTGGGTATCGCAATTGACTGACGTATAAGGAATAACATCTCAAAGGCAAATGCTGGTCAAGACTTCGTTTTCATTGTGGATAATATGCTTTCCAGCATCCTAAGCATTTGGCGAAGGTATTTATCGATATTAATTCTTCATTGTTCGTTTATTAAATCAAACATGTGGCCAAAGCGTGGCGGAACAGCTATCAAATTAAGAAAGAAATTACAAAAGAATCGTAACAAAACGGATGTAAATTTCTTACCCTGTGACGAATAAATTACTGTAAATACATAATCAATTTATAACTTAATTTCCATTACAGAGAATGTTATTAGAAACTTCCAATTCTTAAACGAAAAAGGCCATTCTATGCAGTTGTGCTTAACGCCTTCGTCGTAAAATGACAGTCGCAAGAAAAGATCAGCAGAGGGCGTCAAAACCGGAATTTAATTTTAATTCAATATACAGGGTATTACGTTATGAAAATTTTGCACGTAACAAAGCCTCACTTGCAAACCATTCTCTTTTATCTGAGCTTAGTATTGACAACACCGTAGTTATTCCATTTTTCTAGTGAGATGCTGATCAAGATTTAAAATTTTATATTTTTGCACAACACAAAGTACATTGTTCGTTTGTTGCACAATATACAAATACTGATTTTGTCTATTTAATAATTTGAAAATTTAAACCTAAATATTTTTTTTTTGTAAAACTTTTGTTAATGTAGCAATCTGTAATATATGTTTTGTAAATAACACCACAAAACACCTTTATTTAATGTATCGATGTTTGTAGTCGTATTTAGTAATGCGGTGGTATTACAACTATTTTATATAAAATTACAAAACAAATAACAATTATTAATAAATACTTAAATGAATATTGTAATAGATATTACAATTTAGTAATTATGATAAAAGCCTTTTCATATTACTAAGCGCATTAGTGTCATATAATAGATACTCACATATAAATATGTTGTTACTAATTTAAACAAATTTGTTTCAACGCAAATGTAATTTCAAATAAATATGGCGTAATTGTTTATTGATTACGTAACAGTTTAATTTCGTTTTTATTTTTAACATTTAACAACTAATACCAATTTTTTAAATTTTATGTAAGATATAGTTTTTATACATCTGCATTATTAATTTTAACTAACAAGTTACATAATTTACAAAAGATTACACGACGTAATATTATACCGTTTTACATTTCCTTTTAATTTTGGCTTGTTGCTCACAAAGTTTTGTTTCTCGTTTGGGATTCTTTCATTTTACACCTGATTTTGAAAATAAGAGTATGATGCTCTAGAGGCGTAACGACAAATTTACATCATATGCTAACCCTCATTGAGTTTTTCAGCGCACCCAGTGAAGTGTATTTTCATTAACAGCACCCGAGGGTATTATAGCAAGGGTAATTAGTATTACAACGCCTCTAGCGGCGTTGCCGCCAATTCTCCACTTAATTAGACACGTTCACGAATATGCTATCTAAAATTACTTTTCTTTTCTATTTATAATGGATTCATAACATGAATATCTAATCGTGTTAATATTTAACCTCTTTAAGATATAATGAAAGATTTAACATCTGTGATAAACTTCAATACTTGTTACAACTTAACATTTTACATTGTTTGAATAATATTTTTGAGTTAAGAAATTTAAATTAAATAGATACATTTTTATTAAAAAAACTTTGTTTTTGGTGATGTTGTTTAAGAAAATATAATTAAAAATTTGTTTATTCTGGGTAAAACATTAGGATTTTAAGCAATAAAATATGGTTTCTCTGTAACAGTTGCTCTAAGTTACCTAATGTTATAGTCGTTACAAGTAGTTAATGACATATAATGTCTAAAACGTAGTGCAATAGACTGCTTTATGCAACCGTATACCGCAAAACGCAATTAAATTTTACGTACTTTTTATTTAAGCAATAAGACCAAGTTGCTTTATTACAGATAGAATTACGTTTAAACCACTTTATGTATACATAGTCTACGTATATTTTATTCTATTTACACCGATGTCAAATGAAACTATTTTTTTGCGTAAATGATAATTATAATAATTTTAAAAAGATTATAAAATACGGTTTTGAATAAATCAATTTAAAAAATTTTTAATCTATTAAAATTTTATAAAGTACGAGGCTTGTTCAATTAAAACCCATCTTTGGTCAGGTTAACTTTAGAAACAATCGAGGCGTGTTTTACAAAATTACCGAAATCGGGATGGAGGCTAGAAAATGAAATATCTATGTATACATGGAAAAAGTTTCTGCAAAAACGACACATAAGCTAAGATACAGACACTACATATATCAATGTTCCCACAAAAACAATATAAGTCTAAAACCTTTCATTCAAATACCGCATAAGTCCTTTCCGTGCATACCGCTACCGGTGTTTACTTAGTTAATTATTGATCTTTAACATGGAAAATAATTATAAAATATCAACTGAATGGCCACAGAAAAAGAAAAAGAAAATAAAGAGAGAAACTCTAATTCAAGGTTAAGAGCATAAAAATCATAAAGGAAATCGTGTCGTAGCTCGTTCAACTGGTGAACCGTGCAGGTAAGTCTATAATATTTTAGCATGCTAATTTTTATAGAGCCTCATGTGTTTTTAGATGTAAAAATAATTGCATTGAAAATTTTCTGTAAAACAAAAGCTCTCGATTTTAAAACAGCTTAATAACATTGTTACAAGCTTTAGGTCTTACGAACCTTGCACGGCCAACTCACACAGTCGGAGATAGGGGAGGTTCAAGGGAATTATGCTTAAGGGCCCCAGATCTAATCCAAATTAACACTTCTGTCTCGATCACGACAGACGGTCCAAACTTGTAACTAAATTTGAAGTTCGTAATCCTTGTCACTCTGATGTTCGAGTAGCCAAAATTTGTTACTAGGTAACGATAATTAAAAGAGAAAGGTATGTTGCCATAAAAGAAAGATTAACAAGTATAACAACTTTAATTTAGTAACGTCGATGATTAACAATAGTATATCGAATTCTCAGTGCAGAAATGCCAGCAGTATCGGCAACACACACTACATATGTAAGTTAAGTCAAAGCGAATAATGAAGAAAATTGCGCAGTAAATATTGTTTGTACACAGCAGGCGATACACACAAAATAATTAATGATACTAATTTAATGGTAATAAAACAATGATAGTAATTACGGAATTAACACTAGCTAAACTTTCGTGAGCGACCTTTCTGACAACGATAAAATAAGGAAATAAACTTACCGACAATCCGGTACCTACTTGGTCGAAGAAAACGTTTTCCCCGGCAAGTGAACCTGAAATAAATTTGAGTAGCAAATCGTGTCAACACAATGACTCGCGAAATCAAGATCTACAAAAAATGTTAATTATTGCTAAAGAAAGTACACATAACATAACCCGATTGTCGAATGCTGTTGTACACCTTCAATGAAAGTTGGTTTTGCAGGTGTTTGCCGCATGAGTAGGATCTCGCAGAAACGTGATTGTCTTCGGTTTATTTAGTTTTAACCGTAGGCCTTATATATAGAGTTATACTCGTCCCATGAAAGTATTTGTCGATCTTAATCCCTCATAATTCGTTATTGAATAGAAACATGTGGGCCAGAACGTGGTGGAACGGCTATCAAATTAACGAGAAATTACAACAGAATTCTAATAAAACGGAAGCAATTATCTTACCCGGTGACGACTCAAATATTTTACGATCGTAATGAAATTATAATTTGATTCCCATTATTAAGGATGTCTTTCGAAATTATTCTTAAGCCGCACCGGCCATTTTATGCAGTTGACAGCTTAACGATTTCGTCGTAAAATGACAGTCACACGAAAAGATCGGGAGAGGGCGTCAAAACCGGAATCTAATTTTAATTCAATATACAGAGTACTCCGTTAGAAGAATTTTGCACGTAACAACATGAATGATAAAAGCAATCAAGACTCGCATTTAGCTGGCCTGACTTCAATGAATCATATTATGCAAAGGCGTGCTTAAAAGGACGACCATTCGAAACAAAGAAAGTGAAAACAAAGTTTGTAAAGAGGCCTACCTTAGCTTACATAATATCAAAGATGCACGAATTAGGGATTCTTAATGATAACTGGTACCTCGCCTAAAAACAAAAGGGGCATCCATAATAATAGATCTACGAAGATTCCTGATTGTATAACTGAATTGATTAAAATTCACATAAACTCTTTTCCTGTTAGACAGTCCCATTATTCGCGAGGCAAAAACCCTAATTGCTCGAGTAAAGTAGCCGAATGTGAAATACCATTATGTTTTAATTAGAAAAAAATTGAAAATTTCAAAATTATTTCTTAACCTTTTTTGTACATGTATATCCAAGTATCTAAGATATGTAGATAATATCACAAAAATATATAATCCAGTACAAACGACAAAAAAAACTTATAATGCAAAAATAGAATTTAGTATAGTTTTAAAAATGGATTCCTAATGTGGAATACCTACGCACCTACAGTGAAATATCGTTATTTTTCAGTCCTTCAAAGAAAACAGTAAATCAGGAAAGCAACTTTATATTAAAGATACAAAAAAACACAAATGAACACAAAGACAGGTACAAAAGACACAAATCAACACAAAGACAGGTACAAAAAAACACAAATCAACACAAAAATAGATACAAAAGAACTAACGGCAAAAATTACATACGTATGGTTCCTTTTCAAGTCCGGCACACTCTTCATGTGCCCAACAGGAGCACATTATGCACATAATCCAAATTTCCCCTTGATTGTCATCTGAGAACTTAGCTTCACAAAAAAGGCAACAATCGTCTTTCTTGGGATTCGATCCTTGTTTAAGAAACAATTCGTCTCTTGAAGAATCGTGCACAGACATGCTCGATACAGACGACTCGTCATCTGATGACACATCTTTCATTTGACTTTTAGTTGCTTTTTTCTTCTTATCAGAACTACGTTTATGGACTGAACTACAACCTGGATTTTCGGAAAACACTTTTTTTTTCAAATGTGTCCTTCTTTTTAGTCGCTGATTTTTCATTTTTCACCGTTAGAGACTGCTCCAGTTCTTCCTTATTTGGTATTGAAGTTATTATTTTTGCTGTGCCTGTTTTTCTTCCTCGGGATCCTTAGGATTAATGACTAATGACACATTTTTATGTCGGTTTTCTTTTTCTTCTTCTGCGTTGCTGAGGAGTAGCTCCGTGGTTGTATTAAGGGCTGTTGGAGGATCTTCAACATCTTGGTGTTTAACGGCTAGAAAATACTTGTCATTAAAGATGTTTTTTCTTGTAGGACAAATCCCTGTCGTTTCGAATCCTTTGACACATCAAAATGAGAAACAGGCCGTCGATTATTTCGTAAAAATATCCGTATTTCTTCGTTATAAAACGTTTTTGACGCTCCCATGACTGTTTTTTTGAGTGGTTGAATTTTATGCGAAGTGTGTGACGGCAAGGAAATAATTGTGACAAAATTTTCTTTAGCTTTGCTTATCACGTCAAGATTCCTTGCGTGAGAGGTTATGTCCGTCTAACACTAAAAAGACGGTTGGTTTCAGACGGATTAACATATTCGATAAAGTGCTTGAGCACCAAGCAGTAAATAGATCCATTTGAATCCACCTTGATAGATGAAATTTAAATAAACATCCAGGTGGAGCACCCTTTTTTAGTGGTTCGTTGCAATTCTTCCGAGGAAATATCATCGGTGGTACAAATATCCCATCTGCGCTCATACACATCGTAACAGTTATTAGAGATCCCCGTTCTGCTGAAGTCAGAGCCCCAATTTGTCGTTTGCATTTCATTGCTAAAATTTGGGGACATTTAGATTGGACGATACAAATGCCACATTTATCCACGTTGAAAATTTGCTTAGCAAAAAATTTCTTTTCATCCATAACTTTTTCCAGTATGTCAAAGAACTTATTTACACTTTATTTGTTAAATCCTGCGGTTCTGACAACTGATGTCCCCGTGGGTCTTCTTATGCAAATTTTATCGCTATGTCTTTTAAGAAATGCCATTAGCCATTTTTTACCTGCAAATTCCTGCAATAGTGAAAACTGATTTGAAACATTATTACGTCTGGCCAGCTGAAATGCAAGAGAACGGACATCTCTCCTGGTCAATCCAAAAAATTGTGTTTCTATCTTAAGGATGTAGTCAACGAGTTTAGCTTCTAATTCTTCTGATAAAATAGGGTTTTATTCCTAATGTTTTCTTCTTAACGTCGTTGACATCATTGTCACCTTTGCAGTACCTAAATCATGTGGAACGCGCTACATTATAATATTTGACAGCTTTTAAATAGCCCATTGCACGAGTTCGTACTGCTGTTACGGCATTTTTCATATCCTCTTCTCCCCATTTTTGTTCCTCAACCCTTTTCAACGACATTTTTCTGAAACAATGAATTTTAAAAATAGTTTCGCAATGTGGAATATTTCACATTTGGGACCCCACGGCTATTCCACAATAGGTGACTTTTAATTTTTTTTTCAGATCAACATACTGGAAACTAAAACGGTTACTGGTTTTAAACATTCACCATATTTAAACCTCCCTACTGTCTACTTTAACCCTACAAAATAACTTACCTTCAATACTAAAAAACAACGAAAACACAATATTTTTTGTTATCACGTGTGACAAAGTCGGTTCTAACTAAAATGAGGTTTACTTCAATATCACTGAACAACTGACGCTAGTCGTGTCGCAGTGGCCGACGTACGAAAATGATTTAAGACAGGCGTTTGATGCGCTGATTAGATGGCACATATAGTTCGGCGTATAATTGTTTATTCCACATTAAGAACCTATGCCACAATAGGCGACTTTACTCCACTATTTGTCTGAGTTTCTTACTCTAAAAGATTGTTTGTGGAAAAATATCGAACAAACATTTCATAAAAAACATACTGGAAAATCTTTAGGGCTCATTTTGATTTCAAATTTGGATTTCTCAGATTGGACACTTGTGCTGTGTGTGACTCATTCGCACAGAAACTTAACAGTATGAACCTAAGTATACAAGACCGAAATAAAGTAGAAAAGGAAGTACATGTTCAACAGGCTGAGACATTTTTCGAATGAAAGCGCAAATTTAAAGTAAAAGATAAAGCAGGCAAAGTCATGTGCATTAGTTTTGATTTCATGCAGAACCTTCCGCTACCTCATATACCATCGTATCCGGTATTCTAATGTCGGGAACTCTGGTACACGTATTTGTTATACACGATCTGGGAAGAGATGAAACCAGCATGTATATATATATATCTTGAAAATGAAGCAGAAAAAGGAACCATCGAAGCGACATCAATACTCTTACATTATTTAAAAAATAACACACGCAATCGCAAGTGAGTTATTTTCAGTGATGGTCCCTTGGGCAAAATAAAAATTACGTGATGGTTCATTTTTTATACATACTGGTTTATGTATTGAAAATATTTAATTCTGTTCAATATGTATTTCCTATGAGGGGCCATTCATATCAACCAAACGACTCTGATTTTGCTCTTATAGAAAAGAAAAAGAGGCGGTTGGAGAGAGCTGAAATGCAGGAAGAATTGCATATGGTTATAATTAATGCCATAATAAAACCAACCTCATTTAATTTAGTGAAAATGAAACAGAACGATGTTTTTGATATAAATTTTGTAACAATTTTTTTTTTGAAAAATCCCAAGCCTGCCATTAGGATTAAAAATGCCAAGATCATAAAGGTTACTATTCAAACATTGACTATCTTTATAAATAATTCTTACCATGGGGCATTTCAAACTTGCATCGTCGCTAAAGCCAATTTGCCAAATGCAGTAGAAATGAAACGGCTGTATAATAACTCAGTACCCGTTCCCACTAATAAAACAGATAATCTGAACTCATTACTACCATTGCTCCGTTTGGTAGAAAACAGAAAGTGCTACGAGCAAATTTTGAGTAAAACATACTCCCAAGATCTGGACATTGAAGAAAACGAGAACAGTAGTTGATGTGATGATCCAACCATTTATTTTTTTTTTGTAAAAGTTAAGTACTCAATATCTATATTCATAAGATGAGTACCTTTTAAGTCACATTTAGCATATGTTAATAATAAGCTGTTTGTAAATCTGTGGCAAGAAGACAAAAGGATATAACTGCAAAACTACACTTTACAGGAAAGCAAGAAAACCAATGTGATTTTATTTTTGACATTTATAATAACATAATAATTTTTAAATTTTTGTAATTGCCTTTCCCCAATTAAAGCAAATGGAAAACTTACTTTTTGTTAATATAACTTCAGTATTTTTTAAAATAAAACCGATCTTTGGATCATCCTGTATATTAACTTTTGGTAAACGTATGTTAAATTTCTGACACAGTAGCATATCTCAAGATATCCACGCCTTTCTTACTAACATGTTGCAACAAAAGGGTTTAAGTAGATATATCCCCTTTTGTCAGATGTACATGAGTTTATTTTTTAATAAAAATCTAGATTAAGTCTAGATAAACTTTATTGACATAGAGCAAAATAATGAACAAAACAAAATAATAATCTAGAATCAAAACTCTTCGTCCGTAAAATAATTGTCTATATCAGGATCAGCATCCCTTTGTAGCTCCGAGGAATATTGTAAGTTGGTATAGAAGGGCTTTGCGCTTTCGTCTATAAGCTCTATCATTTCATGCAGGTTTTTTAGCTTCTTTATGTCAATTGGTCTTTCAGAGTTATATAACAGGTTTAACTTAATATTTTGTGATGATGGTGTTTTTCTCTTCAAATTCAGGCTTGTAAAAGAAACGTTTTTTTCTAAAGTTGTTTTGAATTTTATCATCCCAAATTCTTTGTTATACCTTAACCACTTAATAGGTCTCCATGAAAATTTTTGTTTATCTTCAGTCACTTTTCTATTGACTAAAGGTCCTTTCAATAATGGTCCAAAATCTAAAAAGTCTTCTCTCTTCATTTCAATTACGGTAAATTTCTTCATATTTTTTGAATTTTTTTGACTGGATTTATTTCCAGCTAATCTTACAAGATTGTAAATTTGTGATCAATCACTTTAATCTTATTACAAGTTAATTCCAAAAATGAAAACATAGCACAAACATAAGAATTCTTATTTTGACCTCCGCAAGTGTCACTATAAAAAATTAAATGTTCACTCTGATTTATATCCCGAAAGTATTTGAAAAGACAAGAAGATATTCCATTGGCACCTCGCGCAGCAATCGCTTCATGCCACATGAAGTGGAACCAGTTTTGCGTTACACAATCGGGGATTGTTAAGTTATAGGTGTGAAGTTGTCTCTTATAAAATGCAATTCCTGTAGAAAGATATGGTGTTGGTAATACCTGTTGTAAATCAAAAACTAGAACCTTCAGTTTTGAGGAATTCTGGCTTAATAATTTGTCGTTCTTTTTAGAAGTATAACCTTTATCAGCTTCTTGGTGATGTTGTGTTAATTGAGTTTTAAATTCTTCACTTCTTTCACCACTACAGCTTTTAATTTTCATGTGCAACACATCACAAACATTGCAGGTGTTATTTTTAAGTTTTTTAAATTTTAATTTCAAATTGTCTATAGATGGAATATATTTTTAAACAAACTGGTTTAACGCTTAATTGTTTCATCTCTTCGCAATATAGTTCGTACATTTTACTTTTGGTTAAATCCGCTGATAAATATTTTTTCTCAGTGTGTCTTCTGGAATAATGTGATTCATATGCAGGAAACTTTTGGATATGATGTATTACAGTTTTTAACGACTCATTTGAAATGTTGTGTTTAGGAACATGTTTAGCCCTTTGATCGCCGTTGGAAATTCCGCTTTTTAGTAAGATATAAGATAAATTATTTACTTTCATCAAACGTGGCACTAAAACATTCTTTACAGACCTGTATTCCTTGATTTTTTATTTCTAAATAATACGAGAATGATTTTTCTCTATTTTTACCCTTTTTAGGAGAAACAGTTTTATGTGTAGTAATTTTTTTGTCCTCACTTTTGATTAGAGTTGCCATGTAACACAATCTTCTGTCGTAACTTCCCATTTTCCAGTAAACAGTAAACTTCTAGTCTCCTCATCAATTTTATCTTTGCATTTTCTGCGACAGTTGGTCTTTAACTGGCTAATTTTTCTTTGTCTGACCTGCTTTTGACTTTTCGTAAGATACGTTTTGCCAAAGTTTTTACATATTTTTCTTTCTTGTAATGCTGTTGTTGACTGGGAAACTTTATTTCTTTAATCTGTGTAATATATTTTATTCACACTCAGTTAGTAACGTACAGTTTCCCGAACCTCTTAAAGGTTGGAAAGTGAGGGGTTTCCATGGTTAAAAAAAACGAGTATGTAATGAAACCTCGCGGTCAGTAATGTACACTTTCCGAACCTGTAATTCATGTGTGTTATGTTTTAACTAATTTGATAAAATGACAATCATAAATTAAATACGTATATGTCAATTGTGAAGTGTGTACCGAAATAAACGATAATATTTTGGCAGTAGGTTTTCATTCATTTTTTATTAGTTTTATGTTATTTATTTTATTTAATGGCTGATTGTGAATAAAATTCTATACAAACCTTGGCAAAAGTGTTCCATTTGTCTCGAGAACTAGTTCACCTCGAGGCTATGCCTCTCGGTAAACTATAGTTCTCTCGACAGAAATGGAATATTTTCCGCCTCGGTATGTAATCTACTATTGTTACTGACTTTTTATGAGATTTGTTGTTTAAATTAACGTCATTTTCCTCAGCTGAATCTGAAGTCATTGATTCGTCAATTTGATAAATTGGGTCTTTAACACTGTCATCAGAATCGTCCACAAAATCAATTTTTGTGGAGGAATCTGCGAAAGATTAAAGTATAAGTTTTACGTTGTCAGAAACACGATATGATAGCTCATATACAAAATTTCTTTACACATGTAATCCGTTTTCTCTTATTGCTATTTTTAAAAATATATTTTAAATATAAAGAGAACTAAAAAAATGATTGCATTTTTCTTCATTAAAGAATTCTATAGTTATTATTATTATTATTTTGCGGTTTCTAAAAAAAATTGTTTTTGTACATATAACTTAACTGACGTTTTTCAATGTTAATTGTATTTGTAAACGTCACACTGATCAGTTCTTATCATTTGTATTTGGCAGAGATTTTAAGTATTGTGATTTTAAAATGGCGTTTATTGTTAACAGTCCGTCCAAATATAATTAGCATGCGGTCATTCAATTTTGTGTGTTGAAGGATTGCAACCATTGCAAATTCATACGCAAATGCAAGCAGTGTATGGAACGCATGTTTTGCGTATCCAACTGTCAGGGAATAGTTTAGAAAATTTAAGAGTGGAAGAGAGGAGACGAATGATAAGTCACGACCACGTGCATTGCGTACTGCATCAACAGATAGGAAGCTGGCATGAGTGGAAAGTCTGATTAGAGAAAATCGCCGAATTTCAATTAGAGCAATTTCAGAAAATGTTGGTGTGAGTATAGGATTTGTCCATAGTATCGTACACAAACTGCGTTACAGCAAAGTTTGTGCGCAATAGGTTCCTCGCTTTTTGTCCAGTAAGCTGTCATCGATGTAATGGAAACAAGCAAATTCTTCGCCCATGAAAGATCCTTGCTCCTAGATTACATATCAACGCATGTAAATGCTTCACGTTTATGTGTTAGTAGTGGGGACATTTTACCCCTTTGTATACCATTTTTAGTCAGTCTGCAATTGTAAGCTTAAGGGTTAGCATTAAAAGTAAAAAATTTATTTTTTATCTGCGTAACAAAATTATTGTTATTTATCACCCCGAACCAGCTAAATTCAACACAAATTATCATTGATCCTTCTTCGCCACATATCAAGATCGTGATGACAGCTTGTATGAATTTATAAAAAAGTTTTGGGAAGTCGAACAGACATCAACTACCAAACCTGTTTCTATTAATGATGCTAAGTGTGAGGAACATTACAGACAAACTACTAAAATGGATAAAGATGGAAATTACATTGTTAACATCTCATTTTCTCTAAGTCCTGATTTGTTGGATGAGTCTTACTCTATAGCGATTTTTAGCTCTCGAAAATCAATTCAAAGCTAGCAAAGTACTTTATAAGCTGTATGTTGCCTTCATGAACGAATATCAAAGTTTAGGTTACATGTCTGAAGTAAACCCGTGTTCTGTGTTTGTTACCCCCTCTTACTTTCTTCCGCATCATGGCGTGATTAAGGAGAACAGTACAACTCAATTAAGAGTGGTCTTTAACGGCTCCACTGTAACGTCAACAGGGCATTCTTTAAACTGTTACAAGCTTTTTAGTTTTACGAACCTGCACGGCCAACTCACAATAGTCAGGAGTAGGGTAGGTTTACAAGAAATATATAAAAGATGTTTTAGGGCGCCAGAGCTTGTCCAAAGTCACTTCTGTCCCGCTCAAGACAGACGGTCCAAACTTGTAACACGATGTTAGGTTCGTAATCCTTATACTCGGCTGTTCGAGTAGCCAAAAGTAATTAGTAGGTAACGATAATTACAGGAGCAGGGAAGATAAAAAGAAAGATTAACAAGTATAATCGATTTAATGGTTTAACGTTGGAATAATAATAGAAGATATGAGCTTTAATATTTTCCAGGTAGAATTAATACCTATCACAGTTTGTTTATGCGCCAACCTTAAATTCTACAATGAGTAACGATTTGCATTAATAATTAGTGTACACTTTGATTAAGGAGTACATCAAATTTTCTACCTAAATGCCTGTAGTATCGGCAGCACACATCACATCAATAAAGTACAATGAAATAAGTAGCGAAGAATAGTTCGTAGTAAATATCGTTTGTATACAATATGCGGAATCCACAAAAAAAATTAGTAATATGGCACTACTGACAATAAAACAGTGATAACAATTATGGCATTAACATTAAATTATCCTAATAATTATGGGTAGTACACAGCAGACGTAACACAGAGCAAGCAAACTTATTACCTAAATGGTAATACTCTTACGTTAATCGTTACGGAATTATTATTAGCAACAGTTTCGTGAGTGACCCTTTTTGACATCGAATAAGATACATAAAATCACTTACCAAAAACACAGGAACTTTCCCTTGTGCGAAGAAAGTACTTTCCTCGGCAAGATATCCTGTAAACATCCTGAAATAGCAAGTCGTGTCAAACTAATTCCTCACGAAAGTGAAATCTACAAAATGATTAGTTATATTTAACTCAAATACATAAGGCCGAACCCGGTCGTCGTGTGCTGTTATACCCCGACGAAAACGGTGGTTACGCAGGTATCTGCCGCCTGAGTAGAATCTCGACAATTGTAGTTAGCTCTTCGGTGCATTAAATTTTTGCCATATGTCGTATGCCTCAGATTACATTCATCCGACGAAATTATTATTCGAAATTGATTCTTCATCAATAGTTAACGACGAGGAACGAATACCCGCACGTGGCGGAACGGCTATCAAATTACGAGAAATTATAACAGAGTTTTAATAAATGACAGTTATTATCTTACCCGGTGACGACTCAAATGTATTATAAGCGTAATACACTTATAAATTGGTCCCCATTACGGTGGATAAGTTTAGAAGATTTCAATCGCCAATTCACCGGCCATTTTATGCAGTTTTCAAGTTGAAGAATTCGTCGTAAATGACAGTCACGCGTAAAAGATCAGTAAGGGGCGTCCAAACCGTAAGCTACTTTCACGTCGGAATACATAGGCGTACGTAAAGAAAATTTCGACCGTAACAAACTCATTGCAAATGATAGAACCCACAATTCAAAGAGACTTGTGTTTTATTTTTTAAGACTTTCGTAGATTTCCTATTGCTTTTTCCGCCGATATAGAAGAAATGTATCATCAAATACTACTTGATAAAACTCAAAGACCACTACAGAGAATATTATGGCGTAGCAGTCCCCATGAACACTTAAAGGTATTTAACCTTAACGCAGTTACATATGGTACTGCGTCTGCTAGTTTTTGGCTACACGAACACTCCATGAAATTGTTTCTAAATGTGAATCTTCGAACCCTGTCATAGCGGAAATCATTGAAGAACATTTTTATGTGGATGATGTCCTTTATGGAGCAAATTCTTTAAATGAAGCAATTAGTATTGCTGAGACTGTTAACAAAACTTTGCAATCTTCAGGATTCAATTTGAGAAAATGTATTTCTAACAACTGCAAATTTTGAACTCATCTAAACTTAACCAATTCTAAGTTATCTTCATTAATACTTGGTAATACATCACAATCAAATACTCTTGGCCTGATTTGGCATTTCAAAAGAGACGTGTTTATGTTTCCTGTTTCCTGTAATCATCAGGCTCTTTTACACAACGTCGCACTGACAAAACGTTAAATTTTTTCGGAAATTTTTTATATTTTTGACTCCCTACTTGGTTCGTACACAATACAAGCAAAAATTCTAATACAAACACTGTGACTAGAATAAATATCATGGGACGAACCCCTTTCTAATTCCATTCTTTCTAAATGGCTAGCTATAAAAAATGATTTTTATTCAGCCAATTCAATACCAATTCCTAGAAGAATTCTTTGTAACTGCCCTACTCAAATAGAGTTGGCCAATTTTTCTAGCACGATAGCTTATGGTGCGTGTTTTTATGTGCCTTCAATCAACGCGTATCGTCAAATAGTTAGTCAACTTATTTGCTCAAAGTCCAGTGTAGCACCCCTAAAACCAATTACTGTTCCACGACTAGAACTATTAGCCGCGTTAGAAATGGCGCGATTGTTCTGCAATATCAAATGGGCTTTAAGATTGAAATTTAATCAATGCTTTCTTTGGACTGATTCTTGGGTGGATTTGACTTTCTCCACATCAACTAAAAATGTTTGTACGTAATAGGGTTGCCGAGATGCAAGAACTTACTAAGAACACTCTTTGGAGACATCGCTACTAATAAGAATCCAGCTGATCTAGTATCGCGAGGCATATCTCTTTCTAAGTTAAAAAATTCCAAGTTATGGTAGAATGGTCCTCTTTGGTTATCCCACACTTCTGATCTATGGCCTATTTCAAGCATAAACCTAGTAGAGTTACCCGAAATTAAACCCAATATTTTTACTCTCGTAACTTGTGAAGTGATTTTTCTAACCTACGGACTTTTAAACATGTCGTTGCAAACTGTCTTCGTTTTTAAAAACAATTTTACAAAACCTGTTGCAGAAAGATATCTACAATCTTTAACTTATAAAGAAATTGATAATTCATTTCCTGTTTTACTTAAACTTTCGCAGACCTTGTATTTCTCTAGAGAAATTAAAACACTCCAACAGAGAAAAACACTTGAACCAAAAAATAGATTGTTGTCTTTAAGTCCATTTCTGGATGATCAAGCTATCTTACGCTTAGGAGGTCGTCTATTCAATTTTGAATATACCTTTGGCAAAAAGCACCTCATACTCTTAAGTAGTAAAAATCGTCTTACCAAACTCATATTAGAACACGAGCATTTACGTCTTTTGCATGCGGGCCTTCAACTTTTGTTAGCTACAGTTCGAAACAATTTTGGGCCATTGTCGGGACAAAATTTAGCTAGATAAGACGTGCGCAATTGTATTAAGTTTTTTCGCTTTTCTCCTAGATTTATCAATCCCATGATGGGAAACCTGCCGCCTTCGCGTATTTGCCCTTAATTTCCATTTCTTCATACTGGATTAGACTACGCTGGTCCAATAATGATACGCAATCGCAAAGCCAGATACTACAAAACCCTTAAAACTTACATATGTGTTTTTGTTTGTTTTGTCACAAAGGCTGCGCACTTGGAACTTGTATCTGATTTGACCGTAAATAGTTTTATAATGTCGCTTAGAAGATTTATTGCTCGTCGTGGCAAACCAGCCGACCTTTATTCCGTTAACGCCAAAACTTTAATCGGTGCAAACAATGAATTCCATAGGTTACTTAAATCAATTAAAAATCATAATGAATTTAAAAATGAACTTGAAAATAGTGAATTAAATTGGCACTTTATATCTCCTTACGCTGCACATCAAGGTGGACTATGGTAGTCTTGCGTTAAATAAATTAAACATCACTTAAGACGTATTGTCGGCAATGCTTTATTTACGGTTGAAGAACTGTGCACATTGTTAACTCAGATAGAAACTGTGTTAAAATCCTCTGACAACTGATCCTAACGATCTTACTCCTCTTACACCCGCTCACTTCTTGGTGGAAAAACTGAAGCTGCTTATCCTAATGTATTATACAAACAGTACCAAATAATCGGTTAATTCCTTACGAGCTTGTACAAAAACTTCATCAGCATTTTTGGCAACAATGGTCATCCGAATACTTGTCCTAGTTGCAACGCCGTCAAAAATGGCAACACAATGCCACAAATTTAGAAGAAGGGGATCTCGTGATTACAAAAGATTAAAATCTGCCTCCGTATCAATGGCGCATTGCTAAGATTCAAACATTGCATCCAGGTGGTGATCGCATTACTGGCGTAGTAACTTTGAGAATCGCTACTTGTGTTGTGAAGAGAGCTGTTACCAGAATTTGCCCACTGCCCAAGGGCCTAAGCCAGTGAAATTTCTGTTTTGTTTATTATTAATACAATACCTTTTATTTTGATAGTTGTTTACGTTTCATGTATTTGTATTAGTGTGTTATTGAAATTTGTACTTCAATGCTGGGGAGTATGTTTATGCGTTAGTAGTGGGGACATTTCCCCTTTGTATACCATTTTTAGTCAGTCTGCAATTGTAAGCTTAAGAGTTAGCATTAAAACTAAAGAATTTATTTTTCATCTGCGTAGCAAAGTTATCGTTATTTATCACCCCGAACCAGCTAAGTTCAACACAAATTATCAACGCAAACCTGTATTATAAAACTGTGAATAAGCTACATCAACCAATTACACGAAAACGTCCAGGGAATCTCTCATGTGGTGTCATTCTGCTGCATGACAATGCTCGGGCTCATTATGCCAAAGTAGTGAAAGAAAATCTACAACGAAAGAAATAGAGGATATTAGAGCATCCACTCTATAGGCTCGATTTATCGCTTTGTAATTTTCACATTTTTGTGTCACTGAAAAAAAAACGTTGCAAGGTAATCGTTTTTAGTCGGATGAAGGAGTACAAAATGCCGTAAAAGAATTCTTCGAGAAGCAGCCACAAGAATTCTTTAAGCAGGGTATACCACAGTTAGTGAAACTATAGGATATGTGCCTTAATTGTTGTGGTAATTATTTTCCAATAAATTTATTCTGAACCAAAGATGGGTTTCAATTGAGCAAATCTCCCAATAAAAAGGTAGAATCTAAATCCAGAATGATTCGGATAATTTGTATTTATAAATCAATTTTTGTTTTATAAATTACAAGCTTCTATAAATAAATCTAATCTTTTATAAGCATTTCTTAAAGTTAAAGAAAAACTTTACTACCTAACTAAATAACGACAATTATTTAAAAAACGTGTTGGCACATTCCCAAATATTTAAATAAAACTATAATAACTAATTACAAAACCGTTCTGACGTTTATGTATTTAAAATATTTTTAGCTACTTCAATAACAACGTGTTTAATTAATTATTAAAATTAATTTTAGAAAAAAAATTTAACGTGTAACTAACTCTAGCTAATTGAAATCATTAATTAATAACAGTAATTGCTGTTACAGTGTTTGTATAATAATTTCTAGTTCATCGTAAACAAATTTTAAAAGCATATATAATTAATAATTTATTGTCGTTCTACGTAAGAATTCTCTTTGATTAATTATTTACAAATTCTGCTTAGTTGGCGAGAAATGTTTGTTAATCTATTCAGGCATACGAGGGGGTGTCACTTTGTTGTCTTTTAGCTATTAAAGTTTTGTGTTTATGTACATTCAATTAAGGTTTTTAATGCGATTTTAAAAATAATCTATTTTTTTACAGACACAACATTAGTAAGTTTAAAAACAATACTACATGCATAAAAATACGAGACAATAACTAAATTAATATATTTCTAAATTACGTATTTTTAACTGAAAAAAAAACTAAATTGAAGCTTTAGTTTTATCACCTAGATTTTACTAAGTTTTACTTATGATAATTAGCTAAAATCATCACCAAACTCATGTAGGAAGAACAGGGTAATGGGAGTCTACTAAGGGAAAATGTTCGTAAAAACCACATTTGTTAACCTTCTTAGAATTTTTGATTAGAGACACTAACATTGATGATTATAGTATATTTTAATCACAATTATGATAAATTACAGTCATGCATTAAGGTACAGTAGCGATTTTAGAAAAAGAATGAGAAACAAATAAAAAATCAACTTTGTGAACAAAACAAACAAAAAACAAAGATGACGTTATTAAAGGAAAACAAGAGACCTAGATTTTTACGGATCCAAACAAAAAGCACACATAAAAATCTAGACTATCAGTGCCCGAACATTTTTTATGGGCCCACTTTCGGCAACATTTGCATCGTTGCCACATTTGTCCACTTTTTCCCGTGTTTAAACAAATTGCACATAAAGTTTCATCTTCTGAATATTCTGACTCATCATCGCAAATTGCATTTTCGTCAAATTGATCAGTAGACGAATCTTCATCGTGATTTTTAAACAAATATTTTTTGCCTTTTTAGCCCTTTTGTTTCTGTCTTCTTGTTTTTAACCTCTTTATCTTTGATAAGTTTTCGTTTGTTACATTTTTCTTGGGTATATTTTTCCTTGACACAATTTCTTTATTGCAACTTCCTCTATTTTTCTTCGTCTTATTATCTTTTTCAGTCTCTTTCTTCAAATACTGTTTTCATTGGTGTGCTTGTAAAGATTTCAGAATGTTGTTTGTTCTTCAACGTTCTGTCTCTATTAGAGATGAGTTCTTCTAGCAGTGGTCTTACAGAAGAGATAAAATTAGCAAAATCAATAACTGTTTGATTGTTATCAGTATTGGTTTCATTTGATTTGGACGGAGTTGCGATAGATCTGATGTTATGTGCTTCCTGAATAGCTGAGCTTACAGCAGCTTCATCGGGAACTTCTGTTTGAATTTCTGTGGCACATAGAATAGATGAACGTGGGACAGGGCTAGTGTGTGGTTGCTCATTAAATGTCTGCTTTGACGTGGATCGTATAGGAGTTCCGTTAACTGGTTGCTGTTGGGCGTCATCCTTAGGCGCAAATCTGGCTTCCTCATCAATGAAGTCATCGTCACAAAAATTCCAGGATTTATGGAAAATATTCCCGTTGCTTTAAAACTTGAGACTTTTTCCAATAGAAGTTACTCTAGAATAGGCTTTATTAAACAATCTTGCAATGTCGTATGATGTAATTTTTTTCAAATTTCTTGATTTTATGTACAAGTAGCACTCTTTGTTGTAAGTTTTTTTAACCGGGTAATAAAAAGCAACGTCAAGCGGTTGTAGACGGTGCAATGAATGTGGTGGAATGCTAAGCATTATGACATGGTTCTCTTTCGCCAACTCCCAAGCTTCGAGAATAGCACGACTGTTGTGATTGGTGTGTTTAATAAAATGACGTAGCCATAAAATAAATATCTTTATTTTGGTCTAGCCATTATGAGAACATGTGTAAACAGCTCCTAGAGGTCCATCTTTTTCCAACTGCAAACTGTGACATCGTGGAAATATGAAAAACGGAGGAATGAAAGACATAGAAGTACATATTACCGTAGCAATCTTACCTCTTTTCCATGAGGTTACAGATCCAAGGCGTTTTTGCTTTTTGGGAGCTACAACATTTTTAGTCTCTTGCACGGTCATTATTCCAGTTTCGTCTACATTGCAAATCATCTAAGGTTCTAAGTTGTGATGCACCATCAATTTTTCCAAGTTATTAAGACAAAGCGTTACCTCAGTCTTGTTAAATGCGAGAATTCTTTTGATACTAATGGCTTCGACCTTTCTAATACTCAAATTAGGATGACGCTGTAAAAAACCAGCAAGCCAATCTTTCCTTGCAGTTTGAGATTGACTTGGTTAAACCTTTTTCAATAGACAACTGTTTAGCTACACTGCAACATACCTTCGAAATTCTTTCCTTGTCAAGACAAAGATGACTAACTAGCATTTTTTCTTGCTCAAAACTAAATACAGTACGTCTTCCCAGCTTAAGAGAATTTTCGTAGCTATCGTCGTTAGCTTTCGCTAATTTATATTTCTTTTTTAAAGTGCTGTAAGTTATGCTCGTTTGCGGAGATACTTTGTACACCAAAATGCATCCTGCTTTAACGTGGCATAATAAAAAGAAGATATATGTTTCTATATAATGTGAATACTACTGGGGTATTGGGAGTTATGTCGGGTAATGAGAGCCATGCTCGACTACCATTACCTTGTAACGAAAAACTTACGAATACACTTTAATCGTGCCAAATTTGTAACGACAAAAAAATCTTACTGAATAATCGTAATTAAAATAATAATAATGCACCGGGCTAGCTCTATGAATTTATTTAAATATAAACAACACACAAATATTAGAGCGATGAGTCTTATTTCTAATTATGTTCAGGACGGGGTATTCTACTCGTACACTAATATTTACAATTCTAATTTGAATAATAATTTGGACGCCACAATATTTTTTATATTAAATTTATAACGGGTAAATATTGAAACCAAAAACGAACATATAAACAAATCTTAAAACTAACACTTAATTAGGTTAATTAGGTACATACTTGTATTTGAAGGTTAATTACTTGTTGCTGTTCGTACTTCGCGCATGGGCGTGTTCATCACGTGACTTAAACGAATTACGCAATCTTTGGAAATCTTCCAGAATTTACTTTCTATTGTTTTCGTATAATTTGATTTATATTATCACCTTGGATCGATGATCATTAACCATAACTTCATAAAACGTATTAGCGGAACGTACGTATCATAAATTTTCCATAATCATATCGTACATAAATCGTAAATTCGTATTCAAAAAACGTAACGTAAAACCATCGAAATTGCACGTATCCAAACAAATCAAATCGAACGTATCAACCAGAGTATATCGTACGTACAAAAAAAAAAGAAAGAAACTAAAATGCAAAATCGAAAGGTTACACAACACGTGTACAGAACAAAGAATTCACTTACCCCTTTCAGATTACGGGTTTCTTTAATTAAACAAAGGCGAATATAAAACGGACGAAAGCGAAAATGCAGCGACGAAAGCGGATAATTTTCAATGCATACTACAAAAGCAGATTTCCACAGTTCAAATTTAACATGAGGAAATTTTCTGCACGTTAGGCAGGAACGTCCGCGTCCTTTGACAGTTGAACGGAAGATGGGTTAAGACAATATGGCTACGAATCACGCATGAGTAATGTGCATCAGCGATTTGCGCACGCAGAGACTCCAAAAATGTTAAATTAAGACAGAAGTATTCAATCGAAAAAATGTAAACGTTACAACCTGCTGACTACTGTTTTGTCAAAACGATAGTTTCTTTAATGAAACGGAATTTTTTATTACGACGAATGTGATACGTTTTCTTACAATTGAGGAAATTCCTTTTTACAACGAATGTGGAAATTGTTACAACAAAAGCTAAGTAAGAACATTACCTATCACGACAAATTGCAATACAATGAACCAAGAAATATCATGGCGAAAGTGCGATAACGAAATTCGATTAATGATCGTGTGCGTTAACCATAAATAAGTTACGGTAATATTATGTTTTCTAATTTAAATTATTAAAACACAAATACCAAAAGCATATGCCTAATAATCATCTAGATAAAGCTAGATTAATTCAAAACTTCCATTAATCTACATAAACTCCACAGACATTAATCTAAATTTGCACGATTTCTTTATTTGCACTCGGGAAACCACCAATGTTTTTCCAAAGCGGAAATGCGTGTTTTTTCCCCTACCTGAGCACGTCTTGTGCAAAATGCATTTTATTTTATACTAAACGACAGCGGTAATACAACATTTTCTAAAACGTTACATTATCACTGAAGGCAAAAATGTAAGTAACCGTACTGATATCATTAGCGATCAGGTAATTAACAGATTTTCACTTTCTGTTACCGCTGACCGACTTTGTTGTTACTCATAGTAAGAGTTTGTATCCTTTTCAAGAAGGTTGATGTTTGTCTTAGAAAGTAGCCAGGATTTGCTGAGTTTTAAATCGTCTTCCCGGTTTATATTATTGGATTAAAATAATCTTTTTAGGTTTTATCATTTCTATTTTAATATTTTGGTATCCGACATGCGCCATGTTTTATTTTATTTTTTATTCTATAGATTATAATAAACCGCTTATTATAAACTGACGTGTATGTTTTAATAGGTCGCTGCTCTAATACAATACTGTGATAACTAAAAATCCTTCAAATTTTAGATGTTTGTCTAATCTTATGCGGAATGATGTCGTAAATTAGGTGTGATACTGAAATGTTTTTTAAAATGTATATATACTGCAAAAATAATTGCACTAATGCAGTTTAGTATATTCTAGGTTAATTTAAAGCAATTATTGGATAAATTAAAATAACCCAGTAATGTCTAGAAAGAAGTTTACTATTTTAAGTCCCATACTAAGGTATATTAACATATCTCAGTATTATATAGTGTCAGTTTATGGTTTGATCGTAGTGTGAAAACAATTTAAAGTAAATAGCTAACCTCAAATTAGTACCAAAACTTTTAGCGGTTCACAGTTCAACAGCTTCTAAGATTATGACACGATTCGAGCTACGTTGCCACATCCTGTCAGATGTAAAAATTGCAAAGTGGAGATTTCACCTTTAGAAATGTGCATTCACAGTTTATAAATTGGATTTTTTCAACAGTTTGTCGCGTTTGCGATTTCCTGTCATATCTAAAGAAAACTTATAGCAGATTGGTGTCGCAATAAAAACATTTCGCGACGCGAAATAATCGACATGCTTTTTATTAAATTATCTAGGTGTACTTAGCGTGATCTTTTGGCGTAAAAGAAGTAAAACTAAACTTATAAGCGATTTGTCAATTGCCAAAAACAAAGAAATGAAATATTATATTTGATCTCTCCGTTTACAACAAAAAACAAAGAAAAAACCTCGTTTAAGCGATAGAATTAAATTTAAATAATCATTCTCAATTTTTTCGCGTTAGACAGTATCACATTTCTCGTACAATAATCAAATAAAAAACTTACAAACACATATCCAAATAAATTTAACTAATTTGTGACCTTTTTATATGACGCCTAATCCTCAAATTGAAGATCACGTATTGCGATTTGTTAGGTCTTGAGTAGACGCAGGTTGGCAACTACGTAACAATTGGTCACTAACTAATAACTTTATACAAAACGTACTAAAAAAAATAATAATTTTAATAATTTTTATTATAAAACTGTATAAATCAAGTTTATTAAATTATTTCGTTTGCACATTTTAAAATTTGAACAGAAATTATCGGTTTAGTAGAACACGTGTGTTATGGTCGAGTTGCTGTTGTTAATCACCGCGGCTATTTTTGCGGCTAAAGGTCAGTGTCTTAATATTACACACGCCACAATTTTTGTATTGAAATGATTTGTTTAATAACTTCAAATAACTAATAAACTATTTCCTTAAAACGGTGCAAGGTAGAGGAAAGTTGCACATAAATACTTTTAAAGATGACAAAATTTACTATAAAAAGGTCGGTGGAAGGGTACAATTACCTTTAATAGTTTAGAAGATACAAATGTGCAAAGTTGCACGAAAATGTCTTACATTACATTAAAATTCTGTAACTCTTAAACTACTAGATATAATTATACACTGCCGCGGACTTTCTTGTAGTAAATTTTGTGCTCAATAAATTTTTTAGGTGCAATTTTCATCTATATTGTACCGTTTTTGCAGCGTACAAGGCGGGAACTCGTGCGGATCTAATTCTGCAATTACTATAATTTATAATTATTTTCATCACTGCTGACTGAAATTAAGACTTATTATATTTTTAAGACATAAAACGAATCATAAGAAATATCTTGTTTAATAATAACAAACATTGCATCCGAAAAATACAGAAAAGTGAAATTGGGCACCACCGCAAGTTCCAGTTTTGTTTCATCTGAGCGTTTCGTCGTTTTGTTACATAAATCTTCAAATCAAGTACCCTATAAATGTTTTCAACACTAATATATGAATTATATTATAGATTAATGACGATACAGATAAAAATAGTAGTAATCTTAAGTCAGTAAACTGTTTAAAGTAGAAAGTATCGTGTGATTTTTTGAATTTTTGTGTGAAGCATTGTTATAAAAATAATTAATGTCTGACTTTAAGGTATTATTAAAGAAAATTAATTGGTTACAGTTACAACAGCTTGGTTTAGCAAAATACTCAAGCGCCGAAAAAACACGCATTTGCATATTAGCGTCATACGTGTTTTTAACCTTTCTTAAGCAGATGGCGACTAGAACTAAACAAATTTTTTGCCAGTTAACAGATGAAACGGAATTGTAATAAATGAAAACTTAATTATAAACATTTTCTTTATTAAGCGACTAACTACGTTACACTTATTTTATATTCCTTCTGTTCAAATCAATTATAAATTTTTGTTTCTTAAATATAAGTACACGCAGTTATTAATATGTTTATTCACAAAGACAAAAGAATGTAATAGCCATATGTGTAATGCACATATCAAAGTTATTTCCGTGCCTTCTCCGTCATCTTAAGTATTACATAGTATATATTTATTTTATGCCTTCTTTTAATAAATACCATCCTCCTTAAACTGTTGAGGAAGATATAAATAGTATAATATAAGTGAGCAAAATGCTCACAGTGCGACTAACCGCGACACAAATTCTACGGTGACTAATGCCGGATTAAAGTCTAGGTATACCAAATTGACAAATTCACCCGGTATTTGTATTATAATCTGCAATATCAACAGGTACTTATAGAAGTATAATTTTACAGGAATTTGATAGTATTCAAAATCAAACTGAAATTATAAACAATTTAAATTCGTTGTTCTCTAAAGTACATGATTTGTCAGTACTTTCGGATTATGATGATGACAGCATTGCTGATAAAGATTATTTACCACCAGAAATGTCAACGTCATCTAATGATTTTTATAAAAACCACAATTTACCTGCAACTATTTTGACCAAAGCAGTGCCTTTATGCTCAACTGATAATCTCATAAATGCAAACAAGAAAACTATTGTTGTTGTTAATAATAAAATTAAACCGAAAAGAGTACGAAATGAAAGTCAATGGTATAAACATCTAAGCAGTCAAATAGTAAATTCTGAAAAGACATATAAAATTAAAACTGGGCGCCAAAAAATAAAGCAGTCCTGTGATCCTAAAAAGTGCAGATTTAAATGTTCGTAGAAAATTGAGCACGATCAGAGACTAGCAATTTTTAATAGTTTTTACGAAATAGCATGCAAAGTAAAGCAAAATAAATTTATTTCGAAATGTATGAAGCTTCCCCAGTCATTTTAGACATTGACCCAGAAAAAAATAATAGGGAGCTAATTTTTTGTATCTCTGAGGGTGAAAATTCAACATAGTAAAATCCTCCTTCCGGAACCCCCCTTTTTCCGCCCTCAAAGCCGCACTTTTTCATATTTTGCTTATTTACTCAAAAATATTTGATTTGATGAAAAAATCATAAAAATACTTTTATAGCATACAAAATTTCCTTTCCAACGATATATAACATGACCTATAGTTCTTTTTCTATAACCGCCCTAGAGCCGTTAACGTTAGGGGGTTGATTTAAAAGTTACCAAAAACAATCATTTTTACACGATTTTAATACTAATTATACTTTTTCAAGCTTGTTGGATACTTTTGTCATAACTACTTTATAAGTTTCTTATTGGTTTTTAAGTTTTCAGAATTAAATATTTATTATAGAGGAGTGTGAAGTAGGTAGGCTACTACTATTTATATTTTAATAGCTTTTGTTCGGAAATAAGACACACGCACTCTAAATAAGCAAGCATCTTCATATATTCCCTTCTTTTTCTTCAAAGTCGTACGCTATAGAACTTTTATCAGTATTGGTGCATATTTCACCTTTACAAGTTGCACACAGGATACTACATTTTTGGCCTGAGTTCCTGCATGAGCACCTACCGGCACAAGTAGATTTTCACTGACAATGAATCAGTCTCAGAAGGGATTCAAGCGCAGGGGGTAGTGTCGTTAGAATGGGAAACAATTGGTCTTGTATTAGTTTCCAACCCCACTCCGTGGGTGGATATAGATTTCCTAGCCATTATTGTACCTATAAAAGATCAAAAATACTGTAATGGTAGTGCAACATAGTGGTGGTTCTTTAACCTGAAGATATACTCTCAAGGAGTGTTGTTCTGTTGCTGCCTTAGTGGGTGGTAAGTTTGAAAGCTTCATAAGAAAAGCTGCAGATTGTTTAACCATCATGCTGTTATATAAATAATGTCGAAGCTGGTTAATGTTTGAAAACTCTTGGCCGTCCGGATATAGTGCCCTCACAAACTCTTCGCCAACTGCAACTACTTCATTTTTACGTTGATTAGGCGTGTTAAATATGCAACAAACTTTCTCCCTCAGGCTTTTACTCTTTTGTAGCAAGTTATAAGAACTTTTTTTACCCTTATTATATAAAGCAGATGTTTTATCACATCCCGATATTGCATGAGCAAACAGAACTGCCTCTTTCATTACTCCTATATTTTTTTGAATATCGCCAACAACAAAAACTTGAGCAGGTGTTTTACTCGTAGTCGGATGAAGCACAAAAATGTTGTTATCTGTAGGAGCTCTGGCAATCAGCATTGTAAGTATATCGGTGTCTGTAGCTAAAACAACTACTTTTTTGTTTAATTGGTGTAACCTAAGAGCTGTACTAACGATAAGTTCATCTGCGTCGTCCTGGGCTTGATCAACATTAAAACCTCCCATTTTTAAGAAATTAGACACCATTGATATTAGACGAGCTTTATTCCTCTTGTTTGATAGAAAATCTACCTGCAAAGTGTTAACGCAAGTTTCCTCGTTAAAAATAATATCGGGACACATTTTATTTCTACTACGCCTTCTTTGTTCTTCGGATTTTGTACTGGTAACTGCAGAATATCCATCAAATACCACAACAGCATTTGTATTCTGTTTGATAACGTGATTAACGTATATTTGACATATAACTTTATACGTAGCAACTTTTGGCCATACTACAGTGTGAAGAAGATAACCCCCGTCAATTACAAATTCTGCGGGCTGTAAATTTATTTCTTCAGCTGTATTATGCGGAAATAAGGTGGTTAAAATAGATTTTTGAGTTTTTCTCATGCAGTTGCCGTCAAACAGAGCAGGTGGTGTAGATGATAGCTCAAATTAAAAATACTCCGCTTTATCAGTATGAGATTGAAGAATGCAAAAAAACGAAGAAAAAGTTGAGGGGTTGAAACTGGAACCACATCATCTCTAATTTTTATTGTTCCACTCATAAATTACAATGGCCTTGCCTTATTTTTTACGGAAATTTTAATTTCGGCAAACGATTTTCCAATTACTTCATTAAGCGCTTTGGTACCAATCTCCAGAGCGTGATGATAATTAATAGATTTGTCTGCAACCACGCCTGTTGACAGAGAATACAAATTGTCAGAGGGTTCAAATGGAGAATGGTGTTTAAGCCATTGAACAAAAAGTTCTAAAGCTTTGTTGTCCTTTATTCTAGGAGAATCCCTGAGGTCAACGTGCTAAATTAACAAAAGAAAGATATGTACAGTTTCTTATTTACAACAAAAAGATATCATACCTGGTCAGTGGTTTGACAACGATTTTTGTAAGCAATACCACAGGCTTCTTCCATGATGTTTCACATTGGAAGACATCCTGGAAAGGAATAAACAAAGTGGTTTAAGGTATCTTCCGTTATACCCCGACCATGAGTCATTTGACTTTTGAAATTTCTCATGAGATCTTGTTCTATGACCTGATCAGTTGGTACCCCGTTCCAAAACTCTCTAGTGCGCCGGACAAAGTATTCATTTATAAAATTTTTATATTCTGCAGGTGACATCGGATTTTTTAAATCCTCACAATGTTGTGCATAAAGGTGTGCAGATTTGGCATAATGATATGAACCAGCGGCGTGAAAGTATGGTAACATTTGTTGCAGACAGTAAATGTGGAGATCCCAGTTTGCTGTCCTCTCAGCACGTATAAATAGACGAATTAATTCTACCTGTTTCATGTATTGAAACCACAGTAATGCAGTTTGGCTTACGCTGGATATTTCTTCAATGATGTTATTTAATTATTTTTTTGGTGTACCCAGAACTGCATTTTGAGTCACGGTTTGTATTGACAAATTATATCGACCAAGTAGAAAATCAGAAAATACGTTTCATAACTTTTCTTTGTTTTCATCACTAATTTTTAGTTTTTCGAAGAGAAACGTAGCAAGAGCTTGCTCTGTAAGAAAATGAGCTCTAACGGCTCTGTTATATGCATGTTCTACTAGCATATGGCCAATGGAAGCGTTAGCATAAACTTGACCCCACAAATCTTCTAAACCACTACCACCTAAAAGAAAAAGTGAACCGTGAGAAAGTAATATTTGGTGATATATTTTAGAAAAATCTTACCCATCAGGTATCCAATAGCTTTCATGAATGTAATAAGGGTATGGAAACCGCCTAAACGTATAATTACATTGTTGAAAGTATCTGGATTTGATGCAACAATATTAACGGCTTTGTCATAAAACTGTTGGTCGGAGGTTATTACGCAATGTTTTTGTCCAATTCTTAAGGTTTCCTTACGAGCAAACATCAAAGCAGAATATATAGTGCTCGGGTTAGTTGGCTACATATTAATAAAGGGTGTAATTGTAACTTTGGAAGTATTGCATACTATATTTCCATTTACAGCCTTTTTCATGGTTCCGTTCCAGGAGGGTGGTTTATCAAATCCTAAAAAAGTACATAAATGGAATACCAGAAAATTAAACAAAATATAATATGATTTTACCTGACCAAGTGCTGCATAACCAAATTAGATCTAGTGCTTTGATTGGTTCCAACAATGCATTTATTTCCGATAAATTTATTTGTATATTCTTAGCCAATATGTTTTTAAGACCAGATGTTGGTGGAGCCTTATACCATACAATTGGAATGTTGCCCTTTTCAGCAGTTGTTTCAGCTGATGAAATGTTTAAATCTCTGGCAATGGATATGGGCACTAGAGCGGGCGCTGGAGCAGTTAACCGAATGCCTCCTAAACTGTGGAATGTATCATGTCCGGTGAGCGTTTTTATATTAAAATCGGCATTATCAAAGCAATACTGAATATGACCATCTTGTTTATCAAATTCCGTTGTTTCTTTTATGACGGAATTTTTATACCTATATGTTTCCTTATAGCTAACAGAAAATCCCCAATTATGTAGAAAGTCAACTAACTGCCTTGAACCAAAATGTCGATGGACGTATACTCCAATTCCAAGCAATATTGGAGGAACAAATGACCTAGGTCTACAGGCACTTACTATAGCTTGACTCAGAGCAGCTCTTTTTTTATTTACATTTATGCCAGCACTATGTCTTGAAGTTATTATTGTTTCCATTAAAGCTTTAAGGGTATCTGGAATATGACAAAATATTTCTCCATTATCCGCAGCTGGATAAATGCTACAATCATGCACTGCAGAGCGTATGTCTTGACGAATTATCTCTGCTGCTTTCTTCACAATTCTCATTTGCTCTTTTCGGTCATTACCTAAGTTCCGTTCTTTATACCATTTTTCGTATAAGACGGAATCGAAAGTTTCTTTAAAATTCACAATTGCATTTTTACCTGATAGTTCCGTTATACATATTTTTTGTCCAAAATGAGCAACCAACTTGTTTTGTAACTGCTTCCTGCTATAAAGTTCACAGTTTAGCTCTCGAGCAGCATTCTTCATCACCTCCTCTAGTTCTGCTATACTAAATTGACATTCATCGGATTCTTCCATAAAGTCCATGACCTTCATAAACGCCTCATGTTTTTTTTTTGTTGTAAGGCCTACCACGAAGGTCACCAGATTTATCTAGTTTTCTTCCAGAGGCAAATATGACGCGACAATTCTTGTGGTACTTTGCTTCAGCCGCTACTAGATCCCCGCAGGTGTTGGCTCGAACTAGTACTTCCTTTCCCCACTTATCATTTCTACCAACAGCTTCTGTTATAATCTTCTCCTTTATAGGCAAAGTGGACACATTATAGATTACCTTCCTATTATAATATTTTTTGTTTCTATTCTCTTTTTGAATCGATGCCGCATTACCACAAAACAAACAGTCTTCTTTAATATTAAAAGGCGTAATTTTAGAGCGGCAGAAATTTTGATTAGTTTGTTGATTTGAATGGGTATATTCTTTGATCTGTTGATCTTTATTGCGTATATCTTTAAGAATTGAATCCGGTCTAGTGTATCTTTTTCTAAAATAAAAAAATGATATAGGTACGTATTTTTAAGGAAATTGCAACGTTGTCCTATGCAGTAACCTAATAAGTACCTTTTAGGCTACGTTGTACGAAATTGTTGACTGTTCGTTCAACTGAAATGGCCATGCAGATCATGTTTACTATAACCTAGCAACTGAACTAATAGTCAACTAAACGAAAGTTCAACAATTTTGTATAACGCACCTTAGAGAAATAAAACCTATTAATAAAATGTAACTTCTTTGTGTTCTCGAATAATTATTTATTATAGTAATGAAATTATTGTCCACATACCTGCAATTTTTATGCATTTCAATACATGTAAGGCCCTCAAATATAGCATGTAAACCTTCATCTCGTTTTTCACTTGCTTTGCACATGGTTTTTAATCCCTTTTCTTTTACTTTGACCAAAACTCCATCACTCAATGATAAATTACATAACACACACTTCTCCATGATTGTTTTGATTGAAAAAAATATGTAAACACGCACACTTTAAATTCTTAAAACACGCGCAAGCGTCTGTGCCTTTAATCTGCCGACCTTCAAGTAAACGATCATGCACTTATAGATATCTACGCTTATTAGGGGGCGGTACAGAAAAACAACTAGTACTGGTGAAATATGCTTAAGTAAATGTTTAATTGTGGACAGTAAAAATCAATAATAACCTTATCAGTTATGACAAAGGTATTAAAACATGTGTGAAAAAGTATAATTAGTATTAAAATCGTGTAAAAATGGTTGTTTTTGGTAACTTTTAAATCAACCCCCTAACGTTAACGGCTCTAGGGCGGTTATAGAAAAAGAATTATAGGTCATGTTATATATCGTTAGAAAGGAAATTTTGCATGCTATAAAAGAGTAGTACTTCTATGATGTTTTCATCAAATCAATCATTTTTGAGTAAATAAGCAAAATATGAAAAAGTGCGCTTTTGAGGGTGGAAAAAGAGGGGTTGCGGAAGGAGGATTTTACAGGACTTTTACTATGTTGAATTTTCACTATCAGAGAACATACATATATACAAAAAATTAGCTCTCTATTATTTTTTTCTGGGTTTGCTCAAAATATTGCATAAAATGACTGGGCTAACTGTCACACTGCGGGAGCAAGGTGGATAAAAAAAACAAAATGAATTGAACAAACTGAAATTCTTAAATCAAGGTACGAATATTGCGAGTGGAATTAAAATAAATTTTTGTGGTGATTGACGGGGTCTAAATAAAATTCAAGAAAAAGCATGACAAGCAATACAAACCAGTGCTCATTATGCACGCGGTTTAAAAATTCAACTAATGCTGAAAAGAAAGTTGTTAATGAAAAATATGAAAATCATTTAACAGAAAATGTTAAATCCAAGAAAGAAAAAGTAGATGGTGTCTCTAAATCAAAAAACAACAATCAGAAGACTGTCGCTTGTTACGATTCAGGGGCAGTAATTCCCTTGCCTTGTATAATGGTTTCAGATTTTTATTATAAGAGTAAAATTATCGTGATAAATTTTAGGATTTTTGATGTGTCAAACAGAGAAAGTTTCTGCTATCTCTGGCATGAGGCTATTGCTAGGAAGGGCCCGAATGAAATAGTTAGCTGTGTACATTTATTTTTGTAAAGCATTAGTGACGTGATATTTTATTCTGACAATTGTGTGAGTCAGCGACAGAACAAATTTGTTGCCACAATGTATTTGTACGCTGTTGCGCATTTGCCAATCAAACATAATACCCATAATTATTTGTTTACCGGCAATACAGAAAATGAAGCAGATAATATGCACTCACTAATAGAAAGAGAAAAAAATGAGAACTCTTCAAAATAGCTTATTTTTTTGCTATCTGGGGTGGTTATGTTATGGAAACTGGCAAAGAAAACTGTTAAGGCATTTGGTGTTAAAGAAACAAATACAAAAAAACATCATAGCCTGGAAAGAGTTGTGTGGAAAGAGATAAAAAAAGTTTCAATGTGAATGAATCAGGAGAAAAGGTAGACCAGGATACTATTTTGCAATATAAGATATCAAACGTCATACAGCGACAGGGAATATAAACTCGTCAATACAACTAAAGCGGCGAGAGGAAGCACATCATTAGTAAGTCAATGCATCAAAAGAGCATATGACGAATCACCAAAATTTCGATGACAAAACGGCAGGTTTTGTTATACTTATGCAATGCTAACTTGATTCATCCCGCCTTTCAAAGCTTTTATTGTCAATTGGAAACGGAGATGCAACTACCAACTGCTGCTCCAATAACGAAGCTGAATCAAGTAAATAACTATCATGGTGAAATTAATCAACTTCAACGCTGCATTACGAAAAATATCTTTCAAAATCAATATAAAACGATACGAATTTTACTTACAAAAACAAAATTTGAAACATAAATTTCTCAAAATGATGTGTATTCAATACACCGTAAGTATTGCATTAGAGCAGCGATTTAAAAAATACTTTGCTTAAGTAAAATTTTATTGTTCTGGAAATAAATAGTATTTTTTAAATAAATTAATTTTTAGACAAATTTTAGCATTGTCTCATGCTAAATAAATTAAAAAAATATTTTTTAAATTATATGTAACATAAATGACTACACTGCGAGACCTAACATAGAATCATCTTAAAGTAAATGCAACTTAGCATATTTGGGGATATAAAGGGAAGTTTAGAACAAATAAATTGTCCTAAATAATTTTTATTATTACCAAAGTCAATATTGTGTATTAGCACAAAAAAAAATTATTGGTCAAATACATAACTGCAACTTGAAAAATTTGTCTTTGAGTAAAAGCTTTTGTTTACGATAATTTTGACTTTTTTATAATATTATTAGTTGATTTTGCATATATAGCACTTTTGAGATTTATATATATTCATCCTTCTGATTAAAGTTGTTACCGTTTTTTCTTATTTTTTAACATAATGCAAAAGACATTTTTACCACAGATAACTACTTTAAACATTTTAAATTAGTTTCACAGTTTAGGTTAGTATTGTTTTCTCATATTTCCAACAAATTTCGTATATTGAAGTCTTTGATTAGGTTGCTTCTGAATAATTTAGTTTGATTTTGCAATTGCTTAGATGTTACTAATGCAATCATCTTTAATTAGGTTGCTTCTAAATAACTTAACCTAATATTGCAAATGCTTACACGTTCCTATGTAATAAATAATTTCTTCAATAATACAAAACATTTAAACAGATCTCTAATTCCTAATTTAAAACAAACGCAATTTTAAAATACAGAAAAATTAAGCAGAAATAAAAAAGTTTATTGATTAATAACTATCAAATATACTTATTTATTCAAAATTAATAACTACGGTTATTACTAGTGATTATACGTATTTCAGTATGAGTTGTAAATAAAACACACATAGAAAATACAATTTTTACAAAAATTAAATAATTTGAAAGTTTCTAACAAGCATCATTCAAGATAACATATTTTTCCATACAATAAAATGGAAACGCTAATTAAATTTATATAAAACAGTACGCTAAACACTTGAATGTACTAAATTTTGTGAATGATTATAAAATAAAATAAATTTTATAATTAGTAGCTATTAATTATACTAGGTTAGTGCTTACTCTACTATGTAAATTAATTAGAGACTGCATCATAAAGTTGAGCACTATATTAAAACGTGTACACATATAATTAACTTAATGAATGAACATTCTTCATTTTTCTAAATTTATGTATTGGGTATTTCATTTATTTAATCTTATTCATGGTTATGTATTAGAAACCAAAACAAAAACTGTTGCGTACTGAAACTTGTTAAATAAAAGTATGAATTAAGATTAAATCTGAGTTTATTAAATTCGTTATTCTGTGGATTTACAAGTTTATTATAAGAGTTCTGAATTTACAAACACTAAAATGCAAACAAATAATTTTACTGCGTATCTGCGCAGCTTAACAAAAAGAAAGGTTTCTAAAATAAATAGAATATAAAACGAGTTGTATAGAATAAAGTATTACTAACATAAATTTACAAGAATTATGTACAATAGATGGTTTAAAATTTTTCTATGTACAATGACTTAACATGAATCATCTGCAGATTCACCAAATAGTTAAAATGACATTAGTTCATGCAGGGCGATTATCATTATTGTTATCATAGTTATCATTAATCGGCAAGACAAAAATTTTTATTATTGGTCGTTTGTACACTCCGTTATTTGTTTTCACACGAACAACTCCATCGCTACCTGGATGAACTTGAACAATTCTTTCAAGACACTATTTTAGAGTAATCCTTGATGATTACGATTTACTCTTGTTTGATCACGTCGGTACTTTTTTAACACCATTTTTTTTTACTTGCAATTATGATATACCTTGTGTCCCACGCTACGGGTACCCCATGGGATTTAACATAGGAAAATTAAAATTATTTTTTTCCTGCTTCCCAAATTAAAAAATCGCAAACATTTTGACGCAGATTTAAAGTGACACTTAAAAGTTTCTAAAAACAATTTTTTGATTATAATTTGATAATTAATAATTTAATTACAGGCATTTGAAATTCTAAATTTTGAAGGTTTTTTGCGCATGCGATTCAGATCGGCTATCTTCGGTTTTTAAAGTAATATGGGTGCTAAAATTAAATTGTAGCTCGTCAAATCAACATTATGCAACTTTATTTTTGAGGAAATAGAAATTTGAAGATTAAAGACTAGAAAAATTACATTTGAAAATTTTCTGTAGCAGATTAGAAAAAAAAATTAATTAAACATAAATTTACATTTACATAGGTATCTAGGAACACTCATCGTGGTGCCAATAGGTCGAACGCAAGAAAATTGCTCGAATAATCGTCGTGCAGAAAAATTCATTTCAATTGAGAATTTGTGGCCTTGTAAAGGGCCTTTTTTACATTGTCGATCCGTTGCTTGGCGGAACGACCACAGCGAATCACATATTTGGGTATGAGATGTTCACTCCTGCTTGAACTGTACAATAAGTTAGCCGTTCAACAAATCTTTTTCGTGTTTCGGCTAATTTACGAATGGTAATAGCTCGGCATATCACTTGAATTTCATCTTTTAGTGCGTCCCTATTTTCATACCGTTTTCCTCCTTTGAATAATTTTTCTTTTATTTAACTTCACAAAAAAAATCGCACGGGTTTAAATCAGGTGACCTAGCAGGCCATGTAATGGGACCATTCTTGCCTATCCATTGATTTGGAAATGCTTCAATCAGAAGCCCAGTGTTTAGTCTAGCATTATGGGCTGGAGCACCATCCGGCATAAAACAAACTTGGTGATTTTCATCCGCAACATCCTTTAGTTGTGGAAACACTTCTTCTAGTAGAAGGTAATGATATTTTATGGAAGTAAGTGTACTTTCAATGAAAAAAGGACCAATAACATGACTTCCCAACAAGCCCATCCAAACATTGACTGTTTGTCGCCATTAACTTAATCCATTTGTGTAGATTTTCGAAAGACCATGTACGATTATTTTGTCGATTTAGTCTTTCATCAAGTCCGAAAGAACATTCATCCGAAAAACAAATGTTTTTTATAAAATCGCGATTGGTATTGTTCATTTCGGTGATTATTTCACAAAATCTCATACAAGCATAATAATTGTGTGGTAATAATTCTTGATGGCATTGCCAACGGTAACTTTTAAAGCCCTCCTGTTTGAGGTACCTGAATCCTGACCACCGAGGAACACCTACATTAATTTCAATTTCTCGCAAACTAACATCAGGATCTTGGTCTACAGCTGCAAGAACTGCCAACTTCAGAGGGTTGTCTTCATGATCGTGTAAGGGTGGTGGACGCTGACATTTACATGGTGGATTTACGGAGCCAGTGGTTTCAAATAATTGTATGGTTTTTTGGATACTCTTTAAAGAAGGTATTGGTCAATCTGCGAAAAAACCAGCAAAGTCTTCTCGAATTTGAACCTTTGAAAGACCTCGAAAATATTGTTTTACCACAAGAATTTTTTTGTAAAACATGTAACGTTAAAATAAGAAATTAGTAGTTCAATTCGCGAGTAGGGAAAATGTCTCGGTAGATATTATGAAACTTGTCAGGATCTTTCTGCTCTTACGCCAGACTGTCACAATTGCGACAGCATATCCGGAGTTCATTTGACAATAAATCTTTGTCGAGTTCATTTTACTTGTATGCCCGGGTTAACCTTCACCGTTAAATTGTGTCACGCTGCAAATTTATAATGCGTTTATTTGTGGAAGGTTGAAACGGGGCAAGTGGTATACAATTTTCTTTATTGAGGGTTTAAATTGACACCTACTAATTTTCTATAGCGGATTTTGGTAGTCACCAATTGTTCTGCGTTATCAGTCAAGATAACCAACAGGTGGTCTTATTCGGAATATTCCATGACGTCGAAGTATTGATACGTCCTTATCACATCCACCGACAAAGGTTGATAACCGCCAGGACAATCCTTTCTTTTACGAAGACAAATATGGAAACTTTAATGGATTAAGTCACAGGGAAACGCTGCGCACTTACCTTCGTAATAATTGGATGCTAAACAAACCTTTTTTATTTGTGTTAAACGTATATGCCCGTTCCGATCTGGGTTTGATAGTATTTTTTAGGTGCACCAAGTTCGGAGGTTAGCTAACAGTCCGAGTGAGGTCCAGCTTGTGAGTATTACTACTTTAAATTTGTTATTTGTGTTTCGGGGACTAGGTCGTTAAGAACCGTACGTGCATGTTAACTTAACACAATTAATTGTATTTTTGCGCTTCGCGAGTTTATCGTTCGTGCACATCGAATCTCGAAGGCTTAATTTACTTGATTTGTTTACGACTTAAGTATATGTATTTATCTAGTTAGACGCTATTTATATATAATCATCTAGTCCGACAAGGGCAGTTTGTTGCACGGTGTGTTGCTCGCCACTCTGCACAATTTCTAAGTTAGTCAACTTGCGTGTGAATGTTTTCAAGAATTTACATTTCTATAATTGTTTCAACTTCTGTATTTAATAAATATATATATTCGGTGTTATTATTTGTGTAATGTTATTTATTCTTCGCTTACTACGACTTTAATTTTTCATCGTCTTGACGCCTTTTTTTTAGATTCACGTTATAATCACACATAACAAAGCCTGCGATCCCTTTCCAAATAAGCTGTGCTGGCCGTTGCTTTGTTTGGTTATGAGAAGACCGGTGGAACTTTTTATTTTGACATCTCAACTCTAGAAACCCGAGTTTCTCGTAACAAACAATTCTATCAAAACTGTCAACACTTCAAATGTTTTATAACAAATCAATGCTAACTTGATTTTTTATACCTATTTACTTAAACATAATTCAAGTTTATTTCATTTTGGAATCATAAGCTGGTTTATTAGCACGCAAATGCGGGCGCAATTTGGTTTTTTTAGCCTACAGAAAATTTTCAAATGTAAGTTGTCTAGTCTTTGTTCTTCAAATTTCCATTTCCTCAAAAATAAAGTTGCATAATGTTGATTTGACGGGCTACAATTAAATTTTAGCATCCATATTACTTTAAAAACCTAAGATAGCCGATATGAATCGCATGCGCAAAAACCCTTCAAAATTTCGAATGCCTGTAATTAATTTATTAATTATCAAATTATAATCCAAAAATTGTATTTAGAAACGTTTTAAGTGCCACTTTAAATCTGCGTCAAAATTTTTGCGATTTTTTAATTTGGGAATCAGGAAAAAAATAATTTTAATTTTTCCATGTTAAATCCCATGGGGTACACCTAGCATGGGACACAACATATATTCTTGAGACTAACGTTTCCAAAAACGTTGTTTAATCTCATCCAGACGCTGAAATCTACTGAATCTGTTGTCGTTGATATTTAAAACCGTTGGCTCTGGTAGTGCCATCAAGTTTTGAAAAATAGGAAAATGACCGGGAGTGAGAAAATCATTAAGGTCATTGAATAAAAGCGATAATGGTATGGAGTTTCAGTATGCTTTGATTTAAATACCAATTGTATTAAACTCTTTAAATGTGAGGATTGATTCACCAACAACTTTCTTAATCTTTAACTACTCTCGCCTTAAAATATAACATTAGTACTGGCGCGGTGTATTTTGCACACCATCACAAAAAAGTGCTCAAAAAACTGTAAAAAAATACAGATATTTTCAAAAAATTTTAGAGTTGTTACATAAATGTTTATTAAATAAAAGACATTATTAAAAAATATAAAAATCAGAAATATGGGAAATAAAACATGTTTTAACTAAAAACTAGAAAAACAGTACAAAACAAAAGTTTACAAGAACTTGTGCAAAGGAGACAAGTAATGATAGTAATCGCATGTTCTTGCATACTGGTTTCTAGCATGTATGGCCGAAATTGTTGTCACACTGTTTTTCTGCTTTCCACTAGAAAAGCACCTTTTTCGTATTTTTGCTGGAGGTTTTTCCTCCTGTTCCTCTTGAAGTGGTTTGTACTTAGTTAATAAATGTTGATATCCGTAGGTAATGTCCTTATGGTAGCTCTTTCTGAATGGTGTGGCTTCATCAAAGACCACGCCAATACTTTTAGAAAAACTCTTCTGTATTTGTGAACATCCTCTATGTGTATGGCGTTATATAATATCTGACTGTTTATACCTGCTATATTCGCCGACTAAAAGAATATAACTAACGGCCATCTTCTCGTTCTTCTGAGAACGGAGTATGTGTAATCCATTATTATATCTAGTTTCTTGGTTAGAGTGTCAATTGCAGCATCAGAGTGCATGGTAGAAAGGAGAATTAGAGATTTATTTTTTTGGGGGGGCATAAGACGCAATGGTAACGTTTTTTTTGAAATTCAAAGATGGACGAACCAGGTGCCGTCGTTTTATTTGGTAAAAATTCTGGCGGCAATTTCTTTTTTTAATGTCCAAACAATTATCTTCCAAAAGCGTTTTTGCCAAAAGAAAGGAAAATTTTTGTATTGCTTTTTTGATTGTACTGCACAAAGCTGCACCTGCCCCTAAAAAGTATCAACATTTCATCAATTCTTATGTGTTCGCCTAAATTATAATTGTTTTTGCAGTTGTCTACAAAACGGTCAAGAATATATCGGATAGCGGCTAGTTTATCAGTGACTTTTCTCTCACGTCTAGTAGTTTTGTCGTCACATCTAATTGCGGTTAGCAAAAACAGAAATTGGTTATAACTCATAGAAGCTCTAAATATCTCTGATCCAGTTCCATCAACTGTCCACAATTCCTGAAAATGTGTATGGTTCTGCGTGCTATAAATCTTTTTAATGCAGCTAAAAAAATCTCTGGCGTCAGAACGCTAACAAACTTCATGTGTTGCTTTAATAACCATGCAAACTTGAATATAAATTAGCAAAAGATTGATGGCACAACCATCTCATAGTATAAGGTACGATGTATGAACGATAACTGTAAATAGTTATTTACATTACCTTTTATAGCTATTTACAGTTACAGATGTAATGTTGGTAATTTTGTAATTTTTAGTTGCACAGTTGCGTAATTTAAAAGGCCTGTAGTAATCAACTCCATAATTTTTGAATGGTCTTTCGGACACTTGGCAGATCTGTCATAATATAATTTGCATCCGTTTTTTTACTAATTGTTGAACATCACGTGGTCCGGTTGGTAGGTTACCGGTATAAAAGTTATCTTGAATAATTCTACTAGATATAAGAAAATTGGATTGATGTTCATATACAAGTTGCTGTAAACATTGTATGGCTAAAAAACGAGCACTAGCAGTAATATAACTGACGGTATTGAATGTATATGTATCGACTGGTTTGTTTGAATTTGACCTCCACAATATTTTTGTAATTTCCGCATCTTCTAAATTGATAAAAAATTGTCAATACGTTTTAATTTCTTTCGTCAAAATATTGTTAAATACAAAAAATGAACGTCAATAACGTTATAAATCATCACGTAAGAAACTATGAAGTTGTTAGTTGCATAGTAAATATTACAACCGCGAATTTCAAAAAAATTATTTGAATTATACGCGGCATAATATTTCTAACTGTACTACGCAAGTGCAAAAATTTGTTTATATAATTGCAGAAACCATCTTAGAGACCAGTGGATAGCTGTTTTGTCTTATTTGGACTCCTCGCGTAGTACAGTATTCCAGTGCTTAGGAGTCAAAATTCAACTAACTAAATAAAAAATTTCTCTTTTACAAACGTTGCATGCATTGCACAGAAACAAACACAGATGCAAAAAGTACAAAATTATGGCGTAAAAATTTTAGGGAACAAAACCTTTACGATTGTTCACAGCTGAAATAACAGAATCACCAAACAGAAATACTTGGCAAAACATTTTAAAGTTAATATAAAAATCGTTTCACAAAAGAAATGCAAACTTAGCACAAGTGCAATAAACAAAAGTTTTAAAAACATAAAATTAGAAATTAACTGAAAACAACAATTACTTAAACCAAAAAAAATCGAAATGGGAAAGATGATTTAAAATACGTCAAACCAATTACCTAAAAGCAATAAAATCTTGATTAAATGTAAACGTCAAATTAAAACCATCGTTGTTACATGTCATTATTTATGAATTTTCTAGTAACAATTCTAATTAAGATTCACGCTTTTACTGGTTTGCAGACTCCACTGTTTGTAAAATGTTTAATTGGATTTGATATTTACGGGAAAGGAGCGCGAACAAAACGTACTTTGACTTGGCATTTGCATGTATTGAAATGACGTCGGTTATGTTGCTTTCAATACGTTTACAATTCTTTTTAGCGAGTTTTCTAAGAATTTGCAGTGGTATTAATCTGCAGGAATCGTAATTTTTCCGAAAATAGATAGTTATACTTATACTTATCTAGTAACCTCAAAAAGACATATTATTCGATGTCGATGGATTCTTACAATTCATTTATAGCGGTAGAAGACTCGAGCCTCATGCTAATTTATCTTGACGTATTGTATTGTGAAAATTTCTTTTTTGTATTTTCTAATTATGTATTCAGCTTTATACATTTTTAATTTAAATTCACTGTATCACTTATTATAATTTGTAACTATCAAGAATTTAGTTGTAGATTATACTACATTATTTTACTGTCAAACATCTTAAAACATCTTCCACTTTATGTAATTAAGTTGTCTTAAGTACGCTGACGTTATACTATTCAAGTTTTTTTGATTCTTTAAATGTAATCAAAACAGGATTTCGCACGTAACACCGTATATGTAAGCTTACATACTACACCCGTTCTCGTCTATAACCAAATGGGAACAGTAAACGTTTTACTGCTTGTCACAAGAAACTTCAGCGGTGTAAGTTTTTAGTACTCATTCTAAGAGTTGCTATTAATTATATTTCTCGATTTAATTTGTCACGACTACATATAAACTAAATGGTTGATCGATTAGGTTTGAAGTCACGGTGATGGCTAATTATTCCTTTTTCTATTACTTTTGTTAAATTATTGGTCTTCTGTTGAAATAAACTAGTAGTAGTACATGTTATCGTTGGATAGAAATATATACGCTTGTTGCATTGTAATTGATCGGTTTTTTGCGCTATTTTATTTGCTTAGTTATCTCTCTCTAAGCCGAGGATGTTATTGGTACAAGGAGTAGTGCTTAGTTTTACTTTTTTTGTATTATAGCTTCTTAACCACGCCCACTAACCGACAGCGGGGTGACGAAGTTGTTATCAACGGCGACTACTACAGAAAAAGTTGGTAACATAGCAAATACGATGTTAATAAGGAACTACGCACATCAATCCAACGACGATTACAACGTAAAATTACTGATATTAGATCAGTTTGTAGCTTTGGACTTACGTATTGTAAATCATTTAATGAAATACCCTTATCAAATTTACATGATGCAAAGTTTTGTAATGAGATTTTTGTGCTTTTAAACAAAATGACATAAGATATAATATGAAAAATTTATCATTATACCAGGGGGGTTATTATACACTTTCGCATTCGCAAAAATCGTTCGCATTGGCAACGTAATGCGAACCGTTTTCTAAAACCGTATTCTACATTTTCGCAATCAATTTTCGTGCGCTTTCTCAATTGCGATATTTCCGTGAATGCGAAGGTCGAATGCGAACGGTAAAGAGTGCTCGCTTTCGTATTTACGTGTGTTTTTGAAAAATTTAATCTTATCAGCTTGCAATGAAATTTATTGTTATGAATCATCTGATTGTTTATATTTTATTATATTATTTTATACTATTTATTATTACTATTGTTATTCACTTTAAAATTAATTATATTACAGCAATATATAAATATATACAGGCTATATTAGAAACTCTTATGTTAATTTTAACACTGACTGCATTTAACTAAATGAATTATTTTTTTTCTATTCGACTCAACGGCAATGGACAAAATTGTCACGGGTTCTTTAAAAAAATCAGTTCAAACACCAAATTTTATTGGAAAATAGACGTAAAAATTGACGATTTTTTCATAATGTTATAATCAAAATAGTTCCACTTGTCGAGTTCTTCTATGAGTTAAAATTAACACACGCATTTCTTACACACTTTGTATAACAACGTAATGAGTGCAAAAATACTATAGTTATTTTTTAGATATGAATTAATTTTTTTGTAGAATTTGCATTAAAGTTTTCTAATAACAAGTTTATATCATTTTTTTAGGGTAAAATTAACAACCTTTTCTGTTGTGGCACGTAAATGTTTATTATTGTTTAAAATTTTTATTATTATATAATTAAAAACAATTTTTGAAAATAAGATAATTTATTTATTATTATTTAAGCGCACTTGCTACTACAAATTACGTACCGAGCATGCGCAAAGGATTTTAACGCGACGTCGCCAAATGTATATTCTCAAATTTTAAAACGAATCTGTTTTAAATGCGACCGACGCAATACGAAAGTGTAGAATACATCCTAGGCCGCGTGTTCGCATTCAAATACGAATCCCATTAAATACGAATCGCATTGAATGCGAATGCGCATTCAAACTGCGAAAGTGTAGAATAACCCCCCAGGTTATTTATCTCACACGCGTTAATCACTTAATTATTTAAAATTGAGTAATCTTCTTAACACTGCCGACTCCGAATTCTCAAATTCAAATACTCAACAAAAAATTTATAATGTGTTTGGCGACCCCGTAGCTAAATACATTCCTGTACACATCTAAAATGAGATTGTCGATGTCTGCTTGTGGTAGCTTGTTCCAAACAACATAAACTTTGCGGATTAACTGTGCTAGAGTCTGTGGAGGATAGTATAAAGTGGACAGTCTCCTCTCCAGCAGATCCCACACATGTTCGATAGGATTTATGTAAAACCAGCAAAATAGGTGCCCACAGCAAAACATTAACATCCTGCTTCTTGTAGAAACTTCATAGTTTAACGAACAATATAGAGACGTGCGTTGTCTTGCTGATAAAAAACATGGCTATCTAGATAAAGAAGTAAAGTGGTTTGTATGACATCATCAAAATAACGCGCAGCTGTCATACTGCCCATAGACCATAGACCAGGGATGGCAAATAGGAATGAAACAAAGTGCCAAAATAGAATAAAATTTAAAGACACATTTTCTCCCGTGCCAGTATCTATTCATTTATTGCAATGGGTATAGATAAGTATAATATAAATAATAATTGTTGAATACAAAAATACTTATAAATGATACGAAATAAAAATATATTAGTGATAATATGTGTGTACAGGAAGAAAAATATTAAAATTTTTTTGTAGAAACCTTTTGCTTCATATTACTTGCAAGAGTTTTTATGTCGGGCTGGTATGTTGTTGATTGAAGTGTTATGCATGCTGCCGAATCTTCGTCTGTCAACCTGTTTCTAGTTTTTGAATGTGCATGATTTAATATAGAAAAAAGACTTTCGCAAGCGTAAGTGGAAGAGAAAATCGTCAATAACGAGATTGCTAACTTTTTTTACGGAAGAAAAGGCATCTGGCATGGTATTCCAAACTTCTAATATTGTGTTTTCAATTCTGCATTCTGATTCTTCATTCTCCGACAATCGATAACGTTCCAATTCTTCGATATTCTTCCGCATATCCACAAATTTGTTTACCCAAATTGGATTAGATTGCAAATCGATCAGCTGCATTTCTAAGTTTGGTACTTGCATCCAATTAAAGAAGTCCTTATCGAAATCCTGGATATCGAACAAATCAGGATAATTGATAATTTTTAATAATTTTTCAATTCTCACAAAATCTTGAAATCTGTGTAAAAACTGTTGTTTAATACAACGAAGAATGTTTGAAAATTCATGAGTAAAATTCCAATTAGTTTTTTCAAAAATTTGCGATTCATCCAAGAACAATTTTAACTTTGGGAAGTATTCAAATTGACGACATTCGATATCTCTAACGAAAATATCTAACTTAAGTTCAAACCCTTTTATAAGTCCAAACATGACTTCAATCGTCTTCCCGCGTCCTTGCAGTTTTTTATTTAGAATGTTTAACTGTAATGTTATATCTGTGAAAAACATTAACTTTGTTAGCCATTCTGCATCGTCAAGTTCTTTAAAGTCGGTCTTATTATAATCACGTAAAAATAGGCGTATTTCATCCAAACAATTTACAAATCTTTCTAACGATATGGCCCGACTCAGCCAACGTACGCTGTTGCACATTAGAAGAGTATCATATTCGCAATTGATATCATTTAAAAGTTTCTTGAACTGTCTTTTATGCATGTCGTGTGCAACTATAAAATTTATAATCTTATTAACTTTTTCCGATATTTCTTTTAAATCGCTAGTACCGGCTTTTGCACACAACACTTGCTGGTGAATAATACAGTGAAATCCTATGATCGGATGTCCAACAAGGTTCTGAAATAATTTAACAAAACCTATGGTCGGGCCAGTCATATTGGGTGCTCCGTCGGTCGTAACAGAAACAATTTTTTTTAAATTAATGGTAAGTTTTTTCATTTGATTGACAACGACATCACAAATATCTGTACCTCTTGTTCTTTCTGATATATTTGCCAATTTAAAAGTTCCTCGCGCATTTCATTCTCTTTTGGATAACGTGCAAAAATTGCTAATCGGGCAGATGACTTCACGTCAGTTGTTTCGTCCAAACAAATTGAAAAAAAATCGCAACTATTAATATCGGCCTGAAGTTGATCGGAAATATTAACGCTCATTTTTAAAATTCTTTCTTTTACGGTATTTCTACTTAATTGTACTTCGTGAATTCTTTGAACAATTTTGTCTTTATTATTGAAATCATTGAACAAAGTGGGAGCAGTTTTTAACATAACCTTTTTTAGAAACTCTCCTTCAGAAAAGGGTTTCGAGTGTTTGGCCATCAGATGACATATTTCAAAACTGGCTTCTGTCACATTGTTAGCGGTTTTCACAAATCTTGATAACATGTTCGATTGTTTTTCAGTAGATTTTAAGCCTTGAGCAATTAGTTCTTTTCTCTCTGCAATATCTTTTTCGGCAATTTCTTTATGGTTTGTTTCAAAATGTCGTTTGATAGAGGATGTTCGACACACAATAACTTCAGAGCATAAACCACAACGACTTTTATCTCCATGCTTAATAAAACCATAATCAATTGTCCAAGATGGTAAAAAACTTCAAACATCGTGTAGTTTTTGTTTTTTTATCGGTAACATTTCTATGGGAAAAATAGTAGGTAGGTACACTAATGTTAAAAAAAAAATGGAACAGCGAAATGCCGAACAATATTTTGAAGGCAAATAGTACATCAGCTTTAAATACCTAATACCAGATACAGGGCCTTCATTAAAACCCATTTCCCACGTGATCTAAGAATTGAGCATCAACATTATTTTAGGTTGGTAGTGTGACCACAGCTGTTAACGTTTAGTAACATTATTTGACATTCTCGTTTGACGTTTTGTTTACATCGAGTATTATTTTTCATCGTTTTCTTTATTCTCTATTTTTATATTTTAAAACAGTTATTATCATAACTACTCAGCACTATTTGTGTTTTCTCTGAGTAAGTACTGAATAACAGCTGTAGTTTTGTAATTTTTTAAATTTTATAATAATAGAATTTCACGATGTTTACCGCTGAACAAGACAATATCATTGTAATGGCGCATTTTCGAAGTGGTACTCGCAATCCCGATGGAACTTGGTCGTATTCTCTTCAAAGTTGAATCGATCAATTCAACGAATATTTCCCAGAAGCAAACTTTACTTATGATGCTTTCCGACAACGTAAACAAGTTTTAGTTAATCGATTTTTAAATAAGAATTGCATTTGTAAGTGGAGGCCTATTGTACTTACTGCACCTGTTGTTGAAGACATTCGCAATCGCATGGAACAAAGTCCAAATAAATCGGTGGCAAAATTATCTGCGGCAACAGGTATAAAATCATTTTAAGTTCTATTTTTAAGATATAAACATTTCATTTTTAGGATTGTCAGTAGGAACTTGCCACAAAGCATTAAAAAAGAACCTTTCAATGACTCCCTACAAGGTTACGGTTTATCAAGAATTACGTGCTCCTGACTTCTTGCAGCGTGTTCAATTTTGTGAATGGTTTAATGAACATTTAAATAATGATGACCTATTAGATTTAACTTTCTTTACGGACGAAGCATGGTTTCATTTAAGTGGATATGTAAATAGCCAAAATTATCGCACTTGGGCAACCGAAAATCCACACACTTTTGTGGAAACAACATTGCATCCTTTGAAAGTTGGTGTATGGATTGCAATGTCAAGGAGAACGATAATTGGACCAACATTTTTTTACAATACTGTAAATGCAGCTCGTTATCGTGATATTTTGGGCCAATTTTTCGAACAGTTAGACGACAACGAACTTCAATTTGGTTACTTTCAGCAAGATAATGCAACGGCTCATACTACTCTAGCTACAATTGAATTTATTCAACAATTCTACAATGAAAGAATAATAAGCCAAGGGTTGTATCCTCCACGGTCTCCAGATCTTACGCCACTAGATTTTTATCTCTACGGACATTTAAAAAATACAATATATAAGAGTCAACTGCACCAATATTCAAGCCCTGGAACATGCAATTACTAATGCTATTCAAAATATTGAAGTTGATGAGCTTTGTAATGTGTTTGAAAATTTAAAAAGAAGAGTTAACACATGTATCGCAGCTGAAGGACAACATTTTGAACATCGGTTATAAATTTCAAATAATTGTTATTACCAATGTTTATTTTAAATAAACAGGTATTGTTGTTAATGTGTTACTGTTTTTAATTAATTACCCTATTAATTACTTAACCTTAATTTAAAGGTTACAAATCAAATTTTTCATTTAGTAATTTTTTTTTACGTTATACCAATCCAAGTAATGTTGGTTGCCTAACATCTATGTCACGTGGGATCCAATCATTTATGAAGGCCCTGTATATACAGGCAATCTAACGTAACCTTAGAAATCTCGCGCACGCAGTAGGGATAAACGCGCAGGGGAAACATGCGTGTATGACAAAGATAAAAGACTTTGAATGCTTGTATGACAAAAATAAAATGATGTGTAACCGCGTTCCCACCCTTTAAATTGCCTGCACGGCATGCGAATTTTTCTAAAGTTACGTTGGACGGCCTGTATTTAACTTAAACAACAAGGAATACAAAACGTCAAAAGGAAACAATGATTTATTTATGTCATATTTAAAGCTGATGTACACTTATAACTTTACATTTTTTCACTTACCAACAGGTTTATAACCACGAAAATAACGAATAACGATGTTTTAAATTTAAAATAACCTTAAAAAAATGACCAACAACATGAAGTAATGAAGATAAACTGTGCTCACTGTATCCTGTATCGATTTACAAGAACAATTGCCACTTGTTTGAAAATCTTGACTCCCACGCTTTCAGTGTTTTCGCGTTCGTGTGAGTCATGCACACGTACAATAATTTATAACTGATAAGCCTGCGATGCAAAATTTAAAATTTTCGTAAGTAAAGTAATACCGCGTGATTCGTACAATTTGTGACTGCAGTTTACACTTCGCAAATATGAAAAAAATTAATAAATAGAATTCATCAGGGTGCCGTCAAAAATCTCTTGCGTGCCAAGTTTGGCACGCGTGCCACGCATTTGCCATCCCTGCCATAGACAATAGTTCCTCACACCATTATTCCAACAGTTCTGTGTACATGCCTTACAACAGCAAATTTAATATCACGCGGTTTTTCATGGCGGCGTTTTACCTTTCCACAGCCATCGTGCATACCTAGACAGAACTTTCTTTTCTAAACCATTGATGTACGATTTAACGCGTAGTAGCAAAACGGCCTCGCGGAGCCAGTTGTCGTGATGCTTTGTGATATCAGTTGATCTTCTTCGCGTTTTTCTACCTTCTGTTCACAAACGACACACTCGCATTACCGTCATTGCAATACAATTAACGCAGCAGTCAATTTTGGGATTGAATAAACCAACATTGTAACCTGCGTTTGAATTTCGTTGTAAAAGTCACCGTAAGTTTCCTTTTTTTTTTTGTGTGTTTCGATTTATTAATTTAGTATTAGCATCAAGAACGTTTTGTTTATTGTTTGTGTGGTTTGAGTTTAATGATATTTCAATTTGTTTTCAATCGTTATTGAAATTTTCTTTTAAATGCATACAGATCCGTAGTTTTGTTTTTAATTTAGTATTTTATTTGGTTATCTTTGTAGAATACCAATTCAATATAATTTACGACTTCCTTTGTGGAATGTAAGTTGATACATTTCTCTTGGTAATTACACTTTGATTAAGCCACCTGCAGTAATGCAAGCCTCAGCGATCTTGTGTGAACCAAAGTCTACGTGCGGAAATTCACGTGGCTATTTATAATTTTCATCTTTGTTTTTCTCGTTTGTTCAATGTTTTTTTTTCTTTTACCACGAATTGACTGGGCACATGCAAATTAGTTAAGTAGGGGATAGGAAGTGTTGGAAAAGTTAGATTTTTTTTGGCATGATTCGATCGTGGGTCGTGATGAAAAAAATACCGGTTACCGTAAGATGTAGTGGAGATATAGGGTAATTTACCCTCTGACGTTATGTAGAACCGCGGAAGTTTGTCAGAAATCGTGAAAATTAAGGTAGTGGAGAAAAATGTTACTTTTCTTCAAATTTCGTATAGTACGGCTTGTGTAAAATTCGTGATTTCTGAAACATAAACTGTTACGTTTGTGGGGTTTAATGTTGTGGTGGAATATGATTAAATCCGAAATTCGCCTTTGGCGGTTATAAAATTAAATTGTGAGATATATCTTCCGTCGTTGTTCTATTGTTTGGGAAGCAGCCGATGTCCATCCAAGGTGTTAGCTTTCAAATCCACTGGGAACCAAAATTCAGCCGGTGTCACCAACTAAGAATTAAGGTATTTATCGATTTTGTTGTTTGATCGTGCAGTGTCCCGCGATTAAAAATGCAGTAAAGCTTTCAATTTTGAGTCAATTGAAATTACGACTAACGTTGAATTTAATTATTTCAACGAACACGTATAGTGTTTGCGCGAAATTAAAATCAATTAATTTTGTTTTGGTGCGTTTGAGAAATAATTCGTATTTCGAATATATGATAATGTAACGACTTATAAACTATATTTTGTTTAGTTCGAATTAAAGTTCGGACATATATATGTTATAAACTGTATTGTTTTTTTTTGTGTGTGTTATTTTATTTGTTTGTTATAAATATGTGGTCAAGATCTTGAGATTTAATTATATTTGACGTCGAATTAACGCTATTGTAGTAGCATTTCTTTTTATAAATTTTAATGTAATGTTTTGTGTGTAAATTGTTCATTTTTGTTTGCTTAAGATTATTTCATTTCTTTTATTCAAATTTATTTGATATCATTTAGTACTTGTTATTTTATTTTGTCTTGGTTTTAAATATTCAATCAATAAATGTTAAATTGTTAAATGTAAAGAGCTTTTATTCATTTAGCCGCCGCATACGTAAAATTTTGTTTAAGTGTTTTTCAGAATTGTTATAACCCAAGGTAAGGTCTGGGATAAAAACCAACCCGATGCGCTTTCAGGTAATCAGGGTTTGAAAGCTTTCCCTTATAGAAATCCTTGATTGGCGCCCTTACCGATTATTTGACTATTTTACCGTTCTAGTTCCATTTTTACGACGATCGCGTTTCCAATTTTTCACGGAATTTTAAATAAAACCCACCCTTCTCCATTGAGCTAGTGGCACAACCCCCGTTTATGTTACCACATTGCAGGCAGTGACTTTGTGTTAATTTTGGAATGTAACATAAATAATTTGGCGTCTCCAGCGTGTGGCCTTTTTTCGAATTTTAGTTTGCCTGTTAAGTTTCGTGATTTTTGGAAGATTTTACCGTTTTGTAATTTCATTTTAAAATGGGTTACAAATTGATTGTTGATCGTTTATCGCATAACGAATTACGTTATGAAATTTTGATTAGAGGTGGTGATGCATCTTTAGGTGTTGTCGTATTACGAGGTTTACTCAAGAATTTTCTTATTGAAGAAGCTACCGGAAAAATATCTCGTCCCGTGTATCCGTTCGATTTTAATGCAGATAAATTAGCGATTCGTGAAGGTATCGATGAGCTTAGAAAATTAATAGATTCATTGAAAATTACTCCGACTACAAAAATTTCTTCTACTATTGAAACCAAAATTAAATATTTGTTAAACCGTATTGGCAATTCAATTCCTATTCAAGGTGACGATTCACAAGTTAAAGATGAGTTTTTAAAAGATTTAGTTGTTTTAATTTCGCAGTACGAACTTTTGGATAAACAAATTGTTGTTTCAAATCCGTCTACTTCCGCCGATGAAGTCATCGAACCTGTCGTTCAACCTTCTGTAGTTGATACCGTTTTACCGACGTCTTCTGCTGTTAGTCCAAATTTTATTAGTCATGTTAAGAGTATTTCAGTTTCGAAATGGAATTTAAAGTTTTCAGGTGACGCAAAGTCAATTTCATTGAATGCATTCTTAGAACGAGTTGCCGAACTTCAATTATCGCGTAACGTTTCAAGTCATCAGTTATTTTTGGAGTGTACTGATCTTTTTACAGGTCATGCATTGATTTTTGTTAGATCCATTCGTAGTTCAGTTAATTCTTGGGAAGATTTAGTTAAGTTTTTACGCGAACAATTCCAGCCTACCGATTATGACGAACGACTTATTGAAGAAATTAAGCGTCGCACTCAAGCTAATGATGAGCCAATGGGTATTTACGTTGCAATTATTCGCAACATGTTTTCACGTCTCGATGAACCTTTTTCTGAAGAAAAACAGTTAAAGATTTTATTAAGAAATATTTCTCCCGTTTATCAAACTCAGCTTGGTTTGTCGTCAGTTACTTCAATTGAAGAATTAATTAAATTTGGTCGTATTATCGAGGACCGCATGCAAGCTATTGAAGCTTACACGCCTCCATCTCGTAGAAAACAGGACATGGAGCCTGATCTCGCTTATGTAACATCTCAAGTTAAGGACATTGTAGTTTCTCGTTCTTCGAATAACGTTAGTAGTGGTGAAAAATCTACACCACCTGTTAGACAACATTTACGATTACCGTCTTCGAATATCGCACCTTCTTCACGAAGGTTAGCTATCGTTAATGCGCCTGCTTCTTCTAATCGAAGTAGTCCGCAATTGTGTTGGAATTGTAGGAAGCCTAATCATCGAGCTGCTTCTTGCAAAGAACCTAAGAAAGGTTTATTTTGTTATCGTTGTGGAAAGCCTAACGTTACGGTCCGCACTTGTTCTAAGTGTTCGGGAAACGAGTAAAGGACGTACTAAGAAGCCGTTTAGTGACGTCAGAGGTCAAAGTTAAATCGGCTGTCTATTTTAATAGTTTACATTCTTCGAAGAAAAAGAGTTTCGTTAAGAATAAAGTCGTGTTAGATTATGTTTTAGAGTCTGCTGAGTCTGACGAAAGACCTTTTGTCTACGTTAAAGTTTTTGGTCACGAAATTTTAAGTTTATTAGATAGTGGCGCTTCTCGCACTATTGTTGGTTCTAAGGGTTGGGACATTTTTAGTCAGTTAGGTTTAAAGTTAAATAAGTCAGTTAAAGTTAATTGTATTGTAGCTAATGGTAAATCAGTACAAAGTTTAGGTTCACTTCTCGTCCCAATCGAAATTAAAGGAAAAATTATTGTTTTAGAAGTTTTAGTTGTTCCTGACGTTCCGCATAATTTAATTTTAGGCGTTGATTTTTGGAAACAAGCAGGTATCGTTCCTGATCTTAGAAAAGGTGAATGGCGTTTCGAAAATATGGACACCATTTCACAGTTGGAAGATAAAGATTCCGTTATTCAGTCTCGTCTCGATCTTTCTTCAGAACAGCTCAATCAGTTAGACAATTTAGTTAGTAATCATTTTTCTTCGTCGAATAAAAATTTTGGATGCACCAACTTGATCGAACATCAGATCAAGACTACTTCCGAACCAATTAAGCAACGGTATTACCGAGTTTCGCCGTTTATCCAGAAACAAATCGATCTGGAGTTAGAGAAGATGTTGAAGTTAGGCGTTGTAGAAAAATCAAACAGCGCTTGGTCGAGCCCGATCTTATTGGTGAAGAAGAAGGACAACTCGTATCGTTTTTGCGTGGACTTTAGAAAAGTCAACAAAGTTACCGAAAAGGACGCTTATCCTTTACCTTACGTTTCGTCTATTTTGGATCGTCTTCGTGACGCTAAGTTTATTACATCTCTCGACATTAAGTCCGCTTATTGGCAGATTCCTTTAAGCGAAGAGTCTAAGCAGTATACCGCTTTTACAGTTCCGAACCGTGGGTTATTCCAATTCACGCGTTTACCGTTTGGTTTAGCTAACGCACCAGCTTCTTGGCAGAGGTTGATTGATCGAGTTTTAGGTCCCGAATTAGAGCCTTACGTTTTTGTTTATTTAGATGACGTCATTATTTGCGCTCCTTCCTTCGAGAAACACATGGAAGTGTTAACTGAAGTTCTTCGTCGCCTTAGAGAGGCTAATTTGATGCTAAGTAAAGACAAATGTCATTTTTGTAAACCTGAACTTAAGTATCTTGGTTTTATAGTAAATTCTACTGGTTTGTCGGTTGACCCGGAAAAGGTCGATGCAATTTTGCGTATTCCAGTTCCCACTGGTGTCGCTGAAGTTAGAAGAATTATAGGCATGGCCTCGTGGTATCGCCGATTTGTACCAAATTTTTCGACAATTATCGCTCCCTTGACGTCTCTGTTAAAGAAGAATTCCAGCTTTAATTGGACTAGTGATTGTGATGAAGCCTTTCAAATTATTAAGAATTGTTTAGTTTCCGCACCTATTTTGTCTTGCCCTGATTTCAATGTTCCGTTTACAGTTCAAACTGACGCTTCTGATTTTGGTCTCGGTTCAGTTCTTACACAGTTTATCGACGGTGAAGAACGTGTCATTTGTTATAATAGTAGGTCGCTCACAAAATGTGAACGCAAGTATTCAACTACCGAAAAGGAGTGTTTGGCTGTCCTTTGGTCTATTGAAAAATTACGCCCCTATCTTGAGGGAACAACTTTCACTGTAGTTACCGATCACGCATCATTAGTCTGGTTACACAATTTAAAGGAACCTACCGGTCGTCTAGCACGATGGGCTGTTAGACTGCAGCAATTTGACTTTACGATTATTCATCGTAAAGGAAAGGATCATGTCGTACCTGACGCACTATCTCGTTCAGTACCAGCTATCGACAACATTACTACCGATTGTGACATTACCGAACCTAAGTCTTCGGACAAATGGTTAACGAAACTTATGGAACGTGTACGTTCAAAACCTAACGCTTTTCCACAGTGGAAAATTAGTAACGGAAAGCTATTTAAGCATGTTACCGTAGACTATCCCGATCTTCGTTCTGAGAATGACAATTGGAGAGAAGTTGTGCCTAAGTCTAAACGACTCGAAATATTGTCAAAGTTTCACGATGAGCCTACCGCTGGACACCTTGGTATTTTTAAGACTCTCGAACGAATAGTTCCGCTTTATTACTGGCCTAAGATGAAGGCTGACGTCATTCGTTACATCAATGGTTGTAAAGTTTGTATCACGCATAAGCCAGAACAGAAACGTCCTGCTGGCCTTATGACCCGTCATCCTATTGTGGACAAACCTTGGCAGTTGATCTCTACCGATCTTGTTGGACCGCTACCGCGATCTAAGAGTGGTTATTCGTATATTCTTGTGGTTGCAGATTATTTTTCGAAATTTGTTTTATTTTTCCCGTTACGTTCCGCTACTGCCGCAGCAGTTACTAAACGTCTTGAAGAAGATGTATTTTTAATGTTTGGAGTTCCTCAATATCTTTTGTGTGATAACGGCACACAGTTTCGTAGTTCAGAATTTACAAAAATGGTTTCGTCATATAAGTCTAAAATTATTTTTAACGCTAATTATCATCCACAAGCGAATCCAACTAAAAGAGTCAACCGAGTCATGAAGACAATGCTATCGTCATATATCGAAGACAACCATCGACATTGGGATAAATATCTTGCTAAAGTAGCATGTGCTATTCGTACCGCTGTACATGAAGTCACCGGCTTAACGCCGTTTTTCGCCAATTTTGGACGTGAAATCTGTCTCGACGGATCACGTCATGGAAAAACTACCGATTCAGACACTATCGACGATCTAGCTTTTGCTGATCGGACCTCTTTGGCCGAAAGAGGCCCAGCGTTTAGAGAAGTTTACGTCGACATTAAGAATCGCTTGAATGCCGCTTATGTCCGCGCTAAACATTATTACGATTTACGTCGTCGTCCAGCACCTTTTGAGGTGGGAGACACAGTGTGGCGGAAGAATTATGTCCTTTCTGATGCATCTCGATATTTCTCGGCCAAACTGGCACCTAAGTTTATCGGTCCGTTCTACGTGAAACGGAAAGTTTCGTATCAGACCTATGAGTTGTCTGATGACACGGGAGCATCAAAAGGCATATGGAACGCCAAGGACTTAAAGTTGAACCCGACTGGGGATAAATAGTTTTAGGTTTTACCGTTTGATTTTGTTCTTTTTTGTTTTAGTTTCTTTTTCGTTTTTTTAGGTTAGTTAGTTTCGTTTTTGGGTTCCGTGTAGAGACGGACTAAGAATATTTCTCTACAGTGGGGACACCACTTGTCGTAAGAGGCGACTAAACAACGGTTCTTTTATTTCCATTTTTCTTACTTCTGCTATCTTGTCTGTCCTTATCTTTTATTTCTGTAGTGTTTGCGGCTAGGTGCCATCGCTCGGTGAGGGCAGTAGTTGTGGGAAAAACGCAATGCGCGGATCTCGTGAAGCGCAGCGCGCCCTCTTCTGTTGTGCAGCATCGAGTGATCTGTGTCGAACCCAAACATATGCTACCCTTCCTATCGTTTAGTTTTCGTTCCGTTAGTTTCGTTAGGGGTTCTCGATGATTGCGAGATCGCGAGAGCCATAGGTTTAGTTTCGTTTTATTTTTGCGTTTATAGTTACATTATCGTTTATTGTGTTTTGGTAGAGAGTTGTAAGTAAACACTATCTCTAGTTAGTAGTTACATTATCTTTGTGTTTATTTTGCCGCTCTATCGTTTATGGTTTTTTTTTTGGGTTATGGGTTTTCGTTTGTTTGTTTGTTTTGTCTATTTTTAGAGTGATTTAAGAAATCCCTCTTTAATTAGGGGAGGTGTAACCTGCGTTTGAATTTCGTTGTAAAAGTCACCGTAAGTTTCCTTTTTTTTTTTGTGTGTTTCGATTTATTAATTTAGTATTAGCATCAAGAACGTTTTGTTTATTGTTTGTGTGGTTTGAGTTTAATGATATTTCAATTTGTTTTCAATCGTTATTGAAATTTTCTTTTAAATGCATACAGATCCGTAGTTTTGTTTTTAATTTAGTATTTTATTTGGTTATCTTTGTAGAATACCAATTCAATATAATTTACGACTTCCTTTGTGGAATGTAAGTTGATACATTTCTCTTGGTAATTACACTTTGATTAAGCCACCTGCAGTAATGCAAGCCTCAGCGATCTTGTGTGAACCAAAGTCTACGTGCGGAAATTCACGTGGCTATTTATAATTTTCATCTTTGTTTTTCTCGTTTGTTCAATGTTTTTTTTTCTTTTACCACGAATTGACTGGGCACATGCAAATTAGTTAAGTAGGGGATAGGAAGTGTTGGAAAAGTTAGATTTTTTTTGGCATGATTCGATCGTGGGTCGTGATGAAAAAAATACCGGTTACCGTAAGATGTAGTGGAGATATAGGGTAATTTACCCTCTGACGTTATGTAGAACCGCGGAAGTTTGTCAGAAATCGTGAAAATTAAGGTGGTGGAGAAAAATGTTACTTTTCTTCAAATTTCGTATAGTACGGCTTGTGTAAAATTCGTGATTTCTGAAACATAAACTGTTACGTTTGTGGGGTTTAATGTTGTGGTGGAATATGATTAAATCCGAAATTCGCCTTTGGCGGTTATAAAATTATATTGTGAGATATATCTTCCGTCGTTGTTCTATTGTTTGGGAAGCAGCCGATGTCCATCCAAGGTGTTAGCTTTCAAATCCACTGGGAACCAAAATTCAGCCGGTGTCACCAACTAAGAATTAAGGTATTTATCGATTTTGTTGTTTGATCGTGCAGTGTCCCGCGATTAAAAATGCAGTAAAAGCTTTCAATTTTGAGTCAATTGAAATTACGACTAACGTTGAATTTAATTATTTCAACGAACACGTATAGTGTTTGCGCGAAATTAAAATCAATTAATTTTGTTTTGGTGCGTTTGAGAAATAATTCGTATTTCGAATATATGATAATGTAACGACTTATAAACTATATTTTGTTTAGTTCGAATTAAAGTTCGGACATATATATGTTATAAACTGTATTGTTTTTTTTTGTGTGTGTTATTTTATTTGTTTGTTATAAATATGCGGTCAAGATCTTGAGATTTAATTATATTTGACGTCGAATTAACGCTATTGTAGTAGCATTTCTTTTTATAAATTTTAATGTAATGTTTTGTGTGTAAATTGTTCATTTTGTTTGCTTAAGATTATTTCATTTCTTTTATTCAAATTTATTTGATATCATTTAGTACTTGTTATTTTATTTTGTCTTGGTTTTAAATATTCAATCAATAAATGTTAAATTGTTAAATGTAAAGAGCTTTTATTCATTTAGCCGCCGCATACGTAAATTTTTGTTTAAGTGTTTTTCAGAATTGTTATAACCCAAGGTAAGTTCTGGGGTTATAACCAACCGGATGAGCTTTCAGGTAATCAGGGGTTTGAAAGCTTCCCCTTATAGAAATCCTTGATTGGCGCCCTTACCGATTATTTGACTATTTTACCGTTCTAGTTCCATTTTTACGACGATCGCGTTTCCAATTTTTCACGGAATTTTAAATAAAACCCACCCTTCTCCATTGAGCTAGTGGCACAACCCCCGTTTATGTTACCACATTGCAAGCAGTGACTTTGTGTTAATTTTGGAATGTAACAACATCTTGGTAAACAACAATTTTGACATCTTTAAGCTCGAGCAATAACTGGGTCGTATCGGGTCTAATTTTACAAAAATTGCATTAAATGATTCCATTCAATTGAAAAAAACTTAAAAATCCGTAACTAAGGGAACAATACACTCGGTTTATAGAAAAATATATAACCCTAAATCATATATCAAAGACCACAAAAAATGATGTTAAACAAGTGTTTGACTTTATCTTATCTTCGTGTCAGTGATAGCGCTATATATAAATTAGTAGTAGTAGTAAGTGTTTTGATTAAATATTCTTAGACTTAATTAGTTCAGTAAATAATAATAAACGTGTACATATTTTCAGTATAAATAAATTAATTAGTTTTAATAAAATTCGTAACAATACATTATAGTTACATATAAAGTTATGTTTAATCAGCAACTGACGTTTTTATGCTTATTTTTAACTCTTCTTTAGAATTTACGGCTTTATAAGTGTTTTATTTAACTTTTTTTTTCTGAAAATACTGACACGATGTTCACACGATTTAAATATGCTTATTTTAGAAACTATTTTTATGTGCGTATACTTATAATTGATATAAATGTATAAGAAACGCAAATTAAATTTTAAAAAAAATTGCACAAGGAGGATATGAAATCGAGACACCTGTGTTTGAATTTAATTAAAAAAACCATGGCGTTATAACTCAAACTATAGCAATTTTACAATAATAAACAATATTTGCTACAAAGAAATTTTAGACAAGGCATTGTAATTCTGCTGTAAAATTACTATTAGGTATTTATGATTTTAGAGGTCATTTTCGAATATTTTTGTGGCATTCTAAACGGGTTTACACAAAGTACCTGAGTTGTACTATAAGAAAAAGGTTTTTAAGACTATAAGAATATAATATGATAGGAATTATACATAACAAAGTATTACTAATATTTTACAAGCATTATATACAATAAATGGTTTAAGAAATATGTACATTGGCTTAACATGAATCATCTGCACAAAATAGTAAAAACAGGTAAAATAATATGTCGTAAAAAACGTTTTTCAATCGCTTCAACAAAAAAAAACAATGTGAACGCAATTTTTAAGAAAATTTCTTTAGGCGCGATTTAGGAGTAACTGAAATTTTTTTTCTGGCAGAATTGATATAAAATGAAACAGTGTTTATTTTAATTTTAGCTTAATTTTTTCAGTAATATTTGTTAAATCGTTCATTTACTGTACTAATTTTGACAACCAATTACATTCTTTAAAATAAACTTAGCTACAGATTAACCTAAGTTTATCAAATAATAATAATGAGTAAATTACAAAAAAAGTAATAAATTCTCTTTTATGCAAAGTTGGGAATTGTGACCACAGTTTGATCTTATTTGCACAGCGTAAATAATTGTTATACAGGGTGTCCTACGAGGTACTGTACATACTGAAATGGTATGTTAATTAGGTCAATTTAAGTAGAAAACGTCCTATAAACATAGGTCCAATTCGGCATAGTTACACAGATACAAGCGTTTAAAGTTTAGAAATGCTCACACATTTTTTGAAAATTATTATTATTGAAAACAGAAAATCGAACTACAAAACAAACATAAAAAAAAACAAACAAAAAACCACATCAAATGCTCAAAATGACCTCCTTCGGCATTAATACAACGACGGCTGCGATCTAAAATGGACCGAGTAGCCGCTCGAAGCACCTGCTGGCTGTTCCGTGTTTGTTGACACACATCCAGGATACGCTGTATTAATTAGTTCAGCTCTGGTATTAATTTTTACCTCGCATATTAAACTTTTCACGTGACCCCACAGATAGAAGTCCAAAGGTGTGAGATCGGGCGATCTCGGTGGCCAAGCATGCGGGCCTGCACGCCCAATCCACCTACTGGTGTAAGCAACATTTAGATATTCGGTCACATGCCGACTAAAATGTGGAGGAGCTCCATCATGTTGCAGAAACATTTGTTGTCTTGTTAGTAAAGGTACTTCTTCCAAAAGCAGTAGCAATTCATTCCGCAAAAAGTTAGCATATGCTTCTCCTGTCAGACTTTCCTCAAAGAAAAAAGGTCCAATAAGTTGATCGTCAATCATGGCACACCATACGTTAACAGAAAATCTGCGTTGAAAGTTAGTTTCTGTTGTGCCATGTGGATTTTGATATGACCACAAATGAGAATTACGTGTATTGTTCACTCCATCTCTAGTAAATTGCGCCTCGTCGCTAAATAAAATGAATGGATGTTAGCGCGAGCGTTTTTTTTAAGTCGTTTTCCTCGCGTTGTATTTTCGGTTTTGTGACTTGCTGTCCCCTCTTTTAAGTTTCACTGTAAATACAAGTTTTTGATAAATACGACAGTACGTTACTTAGTTTTGATCAAGGTATTACGCCTCCTTTCTTTCATTAAATTCCGTTAATTTTCTTAAATGTTAATTGTGCTGTTTAGTGAGTAAACCGTACGCCCTTTTGTGCGTGCTAAAGACTTAACTCCACAAACTAGGGAAAATTAAGATCAGTGTAAGTCGAGCAATCGCTCATTTCTGGGTGAATCGAGGCCTTGATTTATTACAGGTTTGGTTGGTTGTGCGCTCCCGATTTTTCAGAAGAACCACAAACTTTACGTAAGTAATTTTCAATTTCGTTTACTGATAATTACGGTGGGTTGCTACCGGAAGTCCTCTCCTTTCTTTGACATTAAATACAGTCCGCTGCTCGACTTCCGTGTGGTTGAAACAATTTAACTAATTGTGGATTTACCTGTAGCCAGTGGCAGAAATTCAACCGGGCAGCAAAATCTCCAGGTTCCAGATGCTGAATCTGCTGTATGTGATAGTGATACAAAAGCCCATCATGTAATGTTCGCCATACTGACATACGGGGGAGTTCCGTTTGAGAAGAAATTCTTCTAGTACTCAACCCTGGACTCCGATCAACCATTTGTAGAATGTTTTCCTGCTCATTCACATTTAACTGCACAAGACGGTCAGATCTTGTTAAAACTGATAGAAATGAACCATGAGTCCGTACATGTTGAAACACAGAAGAAAAGGTTTGATGATTTGGCAACCTCTTGTTGGGAAATCTTCGTTCATATTCCCTAATGGCAGATCTCGCATTTCCATCACAAAATCCATAAATGTAAATTGTATCAGTATACTTTTCGTTAGAAAAATGAGAAGGCATTTTGCATTACATTAGTAGAAAAGAAAGCAATAAATGACATATTGTTCGGCTTTTGTTTCCCAGTTGACTAAGAATAATTAATTTTCAAAAAATGTGTGATCAGTTATAAACTTTGAACGTTTGTATCTGTGTAACTATGGCGAATTGGACCTACGATTATATGACGTTTTCTACTAAAATTGACCTAAGGAACATACCATTTTAGTATGTACAGTACCTCGTGGGACACCCTGTATAATACAAATTTGTTTTATTTTGTTTTTATATATATTTTTATTTGTTTTATTATTATATTATTTATACATCACTAGAAGTTAATGACGTTTCTGAATTTTTAACATTTTTAAAATATTTTGCTTTAGTTAAAAACTATGTTGTTTTTGTACTTAAAAGTAGATTACTCCAAATATATCGTTTTGTTATATGAAATTCGTTATGCTACACTATTTGCAAAATATAAAAAATATTGTTTTTAGCTAGATTTCCATAATTTGTTGATTTTTAAAACTTACTAAGTATTGTATTCGTTTTTTTTCGTTCTTAGTTATTTGTCTATGTAATTTTAACAGCAAGGTTGTATAATATGTACTTTGAACTATGTAAATATAAAGTTGATGATTAATCTGTAGCAATTAAACTTTACTGCATGTGTTACTGTAGTAGTTGTTTATTGTTTAAATGACTTCCCTAGCTAATTACATGTTACAATTATTTATTGTTTACTAGTTTTTTTTTATTACTTGTGCGTACTGGTAAGATTTAACCAAAAGATTCTTACTAATTAATTTAAATTCTTATTGTGTTTTTGATTTTATTCCGCAATTTTTTACCAAAACTAGTTATGTGTCATTTCTAAACAATTCATGCTAATAAGTATAGCAAGCAAGTGCAAGTTAAACATAATCTGTGTTTCAAGACTAATTATAGTTGTATTATTACGGAAAGGTTCAAAACGTTAGAATAATATTATCTAAAATTAAACATAACAATGCATAAACAATATTTCGTAAAATATTGCCTAACATTCGTTTTCGGCAAGTAATTTCAGTTCAGAAATTACCTCCTTCATGGTAGTACATAATTAAAAACAACAAACAAGCGTAAACCTACTATTTACATTCAATTTATTTCTGTATTCCACGTATATTTGAATGTGTATATGTTGGTGTTTGTGTTCGAGAACTACCAATTCAATTTAAATTCATTTCTCATTTCACGGTATCGGGTGTCTATAAACTCGTTTAAAGCGATGGAGTGACATTACCGAATTTCTGATTCGGTTTCAAACCTTTATGTAGATATAAAGCACCTTTTGCTCTCTATTGCGTCCTTAATTGTGTTCCTATACATATTCCTGAACAAACGAAGGGATCTAACGTAAAGACCTTTTATAATGCAAAGTTATTATATCAAAAATTGGATTATAGACATCTTGCATTAAAGTAATGTAATTAAATGGTTACATTACGTAGTATAGATTTAATTTTGCTTGTTTTAGGAATATCAATCATATGAGATATAATTTTTAAAAAATACAGGTTACGTTAGAATTTTAAATAACAATTTGTGTTTTTATACGTAAATATATATAAATATTGATTTGCGTATGACTATTACGAAAAAAAATGTTATGTTAAAAAAACAAACATGTTTTGATGTTTACTGATAATAATACAATACATAATTGTACCATACAAATATTTGTAAAGAAAACCACCTTATCCATGTACAAGGCTCATGGGATACATTGTGTCTAAAGTTTTTTTTTGACATTTGTCTAATTGCTAGATTTTCTGAAAAATTAATTCTAGATATAAGTTGTTGAACGATATAAGGACTTTAAATGTTGTTTTTCTTTAATTTTTAGGTGAGTTTTTGTTGTAGATATAAAATGAATTTGTTGAATAGAAACTTTAATTTTTAGAGAACAGCAATTAAGTCTTTGATTATAAAAGATATAAATAACATTATAAAACAACATTTTCTGCAAATATTTCACAAAATATGGAAATATTAAGATTTGATTTGGTTGTGAAACCAACAGCAGAAGGAAAATGAAACACCATATGCATAAACTCGATAGCTACACCTGACGGACAGATTTTTGGAATACCAGTCGAGTTCCAACCTGCAAACTTGCATCAATTTATTACAAATACTCAAAACTATTTTAAAGTAAGAAAATCATTAAATAAAAAGTATCAAACAAGGAAAATATGGATAACTCTGACAGATGACATATCAAAAATATATTTGGATGAAGAACAAAACCTACAGTTTAACGATTTTTACTTGGAAGAAATTTTAGCAGAAACAAATAGTGTTGAATCTATACCTAGTGGCTCAAATAAATCGTTTCAAAAATTGTTAAAGAAAGTGCTTGAAGATAAACAAATGAAATCTGAAATTGAAAATCTAAGGAAAATTGCAAAGGATTTTATGATTGTGAAATTCAATGGTAGGTACTCAAACGTTTACCAGTAGCTTTGGATTTTAATAAAGAATGTCAACGTTTCCAAATCAATGAAGATAAAAAGAAAATTGAAATGCCAATTTGGAATACTCTAGCATAGATTGGTACAGCTGCATGTTAATAAAACTTACAGTGGAATCAGAGTGGAACAAATGGGAGAATGTGAGACGTTTGCAAATAAAGGATGGTGGCCCATTAGACATGCTCTAGCTTTTAAATATCAAGCAGGTTCGTTACTTGAGTATGTTTTAAAAAAAGAAAAATTGTTATTGGAAGTAAGAAAATAAATTGATATTGGGACACTCATAGACCTTATAGCATTTGGCTTACCTAATTATGTGGCTGATAAAATTAACACAGAAACTTTACAAGGAACGGAAGATCTTTACAACGAATTAAGAAGATTGGAACATGTTGTTAAGAAAAATAAATATGATAAAAAAGATAATATATATATTTTGACAATAGATCAATAAAAATTGAGAAAAAAGGCCCATGCCAAATCTATGTCTGCGAGAAAAGAGGGATACGTTACCATCTAGAGGTTTAAAGAAAAAAATAAAAAAACAGTTTAAAAAAACTGGAAATAACTCAGAATTGGAAATTGAGCTGAACGAGGAGAATCCAAAAAACTAGAAGTGCTACTATTAATAAAAGTAAAATTATTATTAAATGACAGTTTAAATGTTTCGAGAATTTATGATTCAGGTTTAAATGTGTCATTAATAAATGCAAAGTTATTGAAGATACAGCCAAAAGAAAACACAAATAATATAAAAAAAATTAACTTGAAAACTATTAATGATGAGAAAAAAACAAAAGGTATAGTAACATTAAAAATAAAAATTTACAATATTGTAAGAAATATGGATGTTTTTGTAGTAGATAATGAAAACTTTAACTATGATTTTCTAATCGGGTTGGATTGCATCAGAAACTTGAAATTTATGCAAAATGAAGAATTGAAGATCATACAATGTAACATTCCGAAAGAAAAGACTGTAACCTCAATTGAAAAGGATATGAGAACGAAAAATACTTAAAAAATGATAAATCAAATAAATGTCAAAATTCCTGATGTACTAGGTGGCAAAAATAAAGAAGGATTTTTATTAAACTCTGAGGTATTAAAACAAGATACTAAAACCATGAGTAAATGTAAAATAAATTTCAATGAACATGTAAACTCAGATAGATTTGAAGCATTAGTAAACCATTTAGATTTATAACAACAATCAGAAATTGATAAGTTGATAGAAAAATACAAACCGTTCTTAGCGAAAGATAAATATGACATCGGTACTGTACGAAATTATGAAACTCACATTCACTTGATGATAGATAAATATTGTTACAAACGTCCATACAGATGCACACCTGAAGATAGAAAAGAAATAGAAAATCAAATATCAAAACTATTAAATAAAAATTTGATTTAGAATTCTTATAGCCCATTTGCTACTCCAGTCACTCTAGCATATAAAAAAGAAGATGAAAGAACAACAAGACTGTGTATAGATTTTAGAGAATTGAACAAAATTGTCGTCCCACAATCACAACCTTTTTCGTTGATTGAGGATTTAATGATAAAAACTGTAAACTGTAAATATTTGTCTACTTTGGATATAAATTCAGCATTTTGGTCAATTTTTTTAAAGATTCAAGATAGATACAAAACTGCATTTGTTACACGCGAAGGCCATTTTCAATGGACGTGCCTACCATTTGGGTTAAAAACTGCTCCAGCCATATTTCAAAGAACATTGGGAAACATCATTAGAAAGTACAAACTCTAGTTTTGCGGTAAATTTTATAGATGACATCTTAATTTTTTCGAAAATTTTTAAAGAACATTTATTACATCTATCGAGACTAATGAGGCAATACGAACAGAAGGTTTTAGAATTAAATTTTTGAAATTTTCTTTTGCAAGTAATCACACCAAATATTTAGGTCATATAATTAAAAACAATTCAATCAGATCTTTGAAAGATTATTTAACTGCTGTCAAAAACTTTCCACTTCCAAAAACAAAGAAAAATATACGGCAATTCCTAGGTAAAGTAAATTTTCATCATAAATTTGTACCACACAGTGCAATTGTTCTGGATCCTTTACACAATTTATTACGTAAAGATGTGAAATTCATATGGTCTGCAGAATGTCAGGAATCATTTGATAAAATAAATGAATTGCTATGTTCAGAACCAATTATGAATATTTTTGACCCCGAATTACCAATAATGATTTACACGGATGCTAGTATCAAAGGAATGGGAGCGGTGTTAAAACAAGAAGATAAAAATGGAAACAGTAAGGCAGTTGCTTATTTTTCAAAAAAGTTAACTGAAGCTCAAAAAAAAGAAGAAAGCAGTATATATAGAATGTCGAGCAATAAAAGAAACTGCGAAGTATTGACAGCACTGGCTTATGGGAAAAGAATTTATCGTATATTCAGATCATAAGCTATTAGAAAATATGAACATCAAGGCTAGAACTGACGAAGAACTAGGAGATTTGACATATTATTTATCCCAATATAATTTCAGAATTAAATATAACCCAGGAAAAAGAAACCAAGAAGCAGACTGTTTAAGCAGAAACTCAGTTCTAGAACCTCATGACAATACTGAAGATTTTTTAAAAGTTGTAAATTTAATAAACCTGGAAGATATAAAAAATGACCAACAAACAAATCTTGACCTAGAAAAAGAAAAACTTAATTTGAAAATTAAATTTACTATAAAAAGATGAGAAGAAAAAAATCATATTATTAGAAGAACTGAGCAAACTCTAATAAAAGGTGTCCACGATACTTACTACCACATTGGAAGAACACAGATGACAAATAAAATAACGCCATTCTACACATCGAAAAACATTATTGCAAATATTAAACAAATTTGCGATGAATGCAACGTTTGTATAAAAAAAAATTAAGGAAAAAGTCAAAATACGTCTATTTGAAATTATATCTATTGATACTATTGGAGGCTTTGGAGGATCACGGTCGACAAAGAAATACTTACACCTTCTGGTCGATCATTTTACAAGGTATGCTTATATTCTTACATCAAGAAATCAAAGTTCCACTGATTTTATTAAACTAATAGAAAGTGTAACACAAAATTACAATATTGAAATGGTGTTAACGGACCAATACCCTGTTATAAATTCTAAAGAATTTAAAGAATTTTTGAAAAATGAAAACATAAAAATAGTTTTCACTGCTGCAGATTCACCATTTTCAAATGGGCTCAATGAAAAACTAAATCAAACTTTAGTTATTAAGATAAGATGTAAGATAAGTGATAAAAAAATAGCATGGACTATCATTGCACATAAATGTGTAGAAAAATACAATGAAACGAAACATACAATTACAAAATTTGCTCTAAAATACCTATTGAAAGGTAAAAATATTAATATATTACCAATTGAATTGAAATTAAGATGCACAGAAGAAGATCTGGAAAGAGATAGGAAAATTGCTCTGGAGAACACAATAAAATCTCATCATTATAATAAACAAATATTCGACCGGTATAGGGAATCACATAAATTGGAAGTGGGAGACAAAGTATACGTGGAAAACGGGAATAGATTAAATAGGAAGAAAATGGATGAACTGAGAATTGGACCATATAAAATTATGAAGAAGATTTCTAGTTCAATCTATGAAGTTGATACCGGACACAAAAAAACAGAGTCCAATTTCTACCACATTACGAAAATATCTCCAGTGTATGTTAGTGGATAAACAAATACATATATTATTACATGGAATTGTTCGGTCGGTTGCAAAGCGGTTTGCAAAGTGGTCGGTTTGCAGAGCGGTTTACAAACAAGTGGTTTGTTTGCAAACAACTTTACAAACACGTGGTTTGTTTGCAAATAGTTTTACAAACAGGTGGTTTGTTTACTAACAGCTACTTGTTTTGTAGGTTTTTTTTTTATTTTTGAATGGTTAATTGGTTTGTTAAGGTAGTTTCTACTTCTTGCTTTAGACCAATTGTAATTAACCACGCCGATTAACCACACCTCTAACAACACCTATCTATCAATTTGTTTGGTCAAAAAGCACCTTGGTTTGTTACATTGGTTCGAAAGTTGTAATTTGAAACCGGAATATTACAAGTCGACACCCAAATTTGTAATTTGACACCAGAAATGGATTTGTTGAAGCGGCTTAAAAATCAGTTATTGCCAGTGCTAAGTTTAATTAATTAGTTTCCCAATCCGTTAGTTTTATCTCAAATATTAATTGATCATTCTGAATATACATTCAAAAAATTAATTGATTTGTATTACTAAATACACAATTGAATATATAACCCTTTATAAACTGGTGTGTGTTCTTAAAGCGAAACTAAAAAAAATTGATAGGAACCAGTCCCCTCAAATTTTGGATAAACAAGTTAGCCAAACTACTATGTAACTTAATACCTATAAAAAAAACTGATGAGAAAAAAATTTCTATTATTTTCGAGTTCATTTGACTGATGCCGCCATTAACGCAACGAAATGATTTAAAAAAGTATTCTGAAAATTGCAATCTCAAACAAAACGCATATATTTGCTATACACTAAATAAATTGATAATTTTTTCATTCATCAAATTAATATTTTATAAGCTTTAAGACATTAATCAGCAAAATAAGTGTTAAACGACCTGCTTGTAATATAAAATATAATACCATCTGTGGAAAAAAAACATTGTTATGTGACTTTATAAAAAATAATTTATAAATTTTAATTGTAATTGAAATAAAGTTAACTGTAATGATATTTGAATTGAATACAATAATTCCTTAAATAAATCAGTGTTTTTCATTGATTTGATTTTATAAGTGCTAATAATGCAAGTCCAGTTTTTTAACCATGTATTAAAACAATTATTATTATATACATTTACAAATAAAGCTGAATAATACAACTAAACTAAATTATGAGTGCCAACGACTTGCATCTGATATGAAATATAACACTATATCCGAAGAAAACAATTTTACGTTAGAGTCTTTATAAAAAATTGTTATACATTTTGTATTGATTATTATTTTAATCATACTACATAAATTTACAGTTAATAGTCAATAAAAATTTAATCATTAAAGGTTCTCAACCTGTGATAGTAAATAAATGCATAAAATAGCCTGCACATTATAAGAGTGTCAATGTTTGCTATCAAAATCCTTAATACATTTTGTAATCTTAAGTTGGCAACAGTGTATTCAATAATAAATAACATTAATTATTATAGGTTATGATTATGGCATTATTATCTTAAATATTAATTGATCATTCTAGATTTACATTCAAAAAATTAATTGATTTGTTTTACTAAATACACAAATGAATATATGGTTACCACCCCCCACTCTTTCCCGAAACTCAAACTTGTACGATCTCATCCGATTACGAACTTACCCGACATTCAAAATTGTAAAAAGCCCGCCGTAATAAAAACCCGATCTCTCCCGATCTTACACAAAAATCAAATTAAAAAAAACGCAGGAAAATGAAAACCCGATCTTACCCGAACGCATTCAAATCGGTTGATGGGTGTGGTTAGAAATAAGTAAGATTTAGTTTCGACCAATCAGGTTGCTTGGTAATAAATAAAGGTGCCAGCGGGGCGTAATCAATTTTGATTAGTTTAAAACAGGAGAAGTAGACATGTTAATTGCCCATAAAAAAAGTAAGAGAGGGGGGAGTTGAAGTAGCGCAGAACCGGCAAATCCACCCTACTTCCAATAGTGTGTTATTTTCTTGACCTATAGTTATTTTTATGCAATTTAAAAAAATTTCTTTTATGATAAATAGAAATGAGTCAGATTGTGTTGCACATTCTAATTTGAAAAATTATTATGTCAAAATTGGTCAATTAACTTCCGATGTCAGGGATGCCAAATAGTTTGATTTTAAGACTAAACTATTAAAGTCTTATCTGCAATAAAAAGTTACACCGGAAAAATTCATTGATTCAATTTCAAAAGATAGTTATAATCCTATATTCAAAAACAAAACAAAACAAAAACAATAAGGTAAAGCTCAGTAAGATTACTTAAAACTAAGAATAGAAATTTTCAATATTTAATTAATTAAACTTAAAACTAAGATAATACCGGTATTTCTTTACATATAAGATAAACAATTTTGAATTAAAGTAAATATTGTTTAGTGTTTATAGTAATTAAAGAAATTTTATTTTTTTTTATATTTAATAAGTTACGTTTGAATATGTTATTTTGTAAGAAGAAAAACCAAGTTTGTTAATGAAGCAGTCTTTAATCAACGAAAGGAATGTAGATAGATATAAATAACTCACGCATACGGATCAAATTTCCAACGGAAAGCGGAGTTGAAGCTGGCGGATGGCCTTAGAAAATTTCCCATCAAAAATTGAGGACAAAGGTATATTTTCTTCACGAAAATCAATTTGGATAATTGGCATTGATGGTGTTATTCATACACCAAATCCACTCAAATTATATAGGTAACGATAATTTCATTTAAAGATAAAATCGGTACAAAAAAAAGTCTAAAACAAATAAAAACTGGAAATTAGATAAACCAAACAAAATAGAAATGAAAGACATACCTGTATTATTAACACAGACTTTTTAAATAAATACAAATAATTTAAAATCAAACAATAACAGTAACGGAAACGTTACAAGTTTCTGAAAAAACTTTAAGGGAGGTTTCCTTAAGTTTAAGAACCTTTATTCAAAATTATCGGGTAGCGAAAGGTAAGACCCGTCTTGTTTAAAGAAAAACCCAAGGTAGGGAAAGGATTGCGATGGAGAGAGGGAAGGGATAGATTTGCCTTGAATAATGAGAGGAAAGTTAAACAAGTAAAGCTTTTTCTTGCGAGGAACAATCTCAGTGACGCAAAAGACGCATTTTTTAACGTTAATTTGAAGACCCCGTTTGTTAAAAAATTTGGCACAACGTAAAAGTGATAATTGCGCACTGAGACCGTCTCTCGCCAGAACTAGCAAATCGTCTGCATAGGCCAGAACAGGGACATTTATAGGGAGAGTCATAGTTACTCCCGCCGTTTACCCGTGCTTATTTGAACCTCTTCACGTTGACATTCAGAGCACTGGATAGAAACCATTTATCATACATAAAAATTTTGATAAGATTGAACTTAGGCATTACCAGTCTGTTCGTTCATTAGTCATGTCGTAAAACCAATTTTCTTTTCAAGGTGTTAATTTTGTTTATTATAATGTTCGTTGTTCGTTAATTATGTAATGTATATTATAACGATAATTTGTATTGTTCTTTTTTGTAATGAGTATTTTTTTCAGTCTGAAGATGACCTAAAGAAAACTTAATAAGGTCGAAACATGTCACACTATTTGTAAATACATCATTAATGGCTTATTCACAAAGTTTTGTTTTATTTATTTACATTTAATAATATTTATATTTCTGTCTGGAGGTTTTGTACTAATTATAATGTACTTTGACACTTATTAATAAATTTTCAATAGGAGCGGTTTTTTTTTAATTTTAAATTTATTTTTGATATTTTAATGAACATGTTATACATTTTTGAAATCAGAATTTGTTTTCTATCCTATGGCAGAAAACTTTAAAATGACCACCATATGAAAAACAAAAGTTGGTATCAATATAAAGTAAAGTAATAACGATAACAAAAATTTATTGTCATTATCTGAAAGAACAGTTTTTCTAAAAAAGTTTTTTCAATTTTTAAATACCTCCTCAAATAACAATTTTAAAGCTAAAAATCAAAAACATTAATTTTATTATTTTCCGCCACATTTCAGGAACTTTATAGAGCGGGTAAATTTTGTTTTTTTAATTTATTTAGGCATAACTGAAGGATCATTTTTGTCTATTTTACCAACTCTCTATATCCGATAATAAATGAGAGCCCTGTACTTAACACAGCCTGTATATAATAAAATTAATTTTAGTTTGAATACTTGCATTTCTATAAAATTATTATATCATATAATTAATTATAAATGGAACAAATTGCTTTTTTTGTGATTAGTACTAACTTTCTAAATAGTATTTTTAAATATACATATAGTTAAATTATTGTTATAATCTAAATATTTTGTTAAAATATAATTGTTTTAATAAATAACCAACAATCAAAAACAGAAAATAATTTTATAGTAGTCATAAGTACTTTAAATGTGTTCTAGATAGTTCTTGCATATAAATTCTATTTTAATTGCACATATTTGTTTAACTATCATTATACCATCTAGACAGCTGTAAACATTGAGTACAAGTTTATATATACTACGTAGCATAATTTTCTTTTCACCTGTACTTTTTTCTTAATGTGCGCTGTCACTTACTATGACATTATTTAATGATTTATATTATTCTTGCATAACAAAAAAAATTATTTAATCGTTGTCACAACTCTCAAGAAACAAGAACGTTAAATTATATACTAATTTAAGGAATTTAAAGTTACTATATAATTATTAAAACTGGTAGACAAGCGCAAAAGCGCAGCATATTTAATCACACGTCAGTTGCCTGTAATAATAGTTTAGAGTAGTGTCTTGAGTCAATCATTCTTCACTATTTTTACGTTTAATGTGGTTATTCATTATAAAGAAGTTTTATATGTTGTTAGCGTAAATACAAACTGATAAGATATTGTTTTGAATTAAGTTTACTATAAAATTTTTGTTTTTTTTTGTTTTTAAGATCACACGCTTAAAACAAAATATTTTAAGTGACAAACTTTTATTACATAGTTTATGGCGATAGGGTCGTTTTCACATCGTTATAATCTTTGTTGTCATTACGCATGTTTGAAGCGTACACTACAATTTTGCAGCAATTAAATTAAGGACATTTGTTTTTAATGCTATCGTTCTGTATACGTTTTTTGATAAATATTTAAAAATAGCGAACATTAAAAGTTATGCTAGATTTTAAAAATGATTGTTATTAAAATTTTAAATATTTGGATAGTATAATCTTCACTAATCAACATTCTTAGCTTGTTCAATGCTGAGTTTGTATCTTTATCAATTGTTCCATTCGGTTTCTGTAAAATATTTTACATTCATAAGCTGCTACATTTTTTATCTGCATTTTCTTCGATTTTAGTTTTTATTTATAAATGTAAAGGTACCTAACACTTATTTTTGATAATTTTTTTACTGTTTTAAAGAAAAACACTGTTACCATATGGTAACGCTTGTCTTTGGTGTATATTTTATTTTTTTATGTATAGTTTATTGATTTGCCTTTCTGTCAAATTTGACATTGCCTTTCACAGTTTTCTTTTATTTTAACTTTAATATTTTACATCCCTCCGCTTAGTTTTATGAAGGTTTTTACTTTTCATTTTGCCGTTCTAGAGTTTTTTTGTCTATTACGTAACTACACTAACAAACTAATAATAACGTTTGAGTTGTTGACAACACTAAAAAATGGTTTAATTTGTATGAAAGCTATAAAAACTTGGAATACAAAGTCTCAATTCACATTTGATGCACATAGTTCTGATACTGGATGAACAGCCTTTGGCGGCGCACTTTCCCATTTTCTTGTCCGGTATCTCAATACCTGGTTCATTTCATTATATCTCACATCATCTGCTATTCTGTTAAGCAATGCAGTTGATTTTGAAGTCTTCCACCATGTTTAGCAATTGTTCTATAGCTGTTTAAATAACATGTTACAATTTTTCTGCGCAACTCTAGTTGTTATATCTTTCTTTCAGATATTTTATTTTTGAAGCGTTCGTTACTGTAACATTGACAAACCAAGTAGAAGTCAGTCATCGATATTTTTAACTTGAAATGCTTTTTATATCTTGATGACCTTTTTTTAAGCAGTATTGTAACGTTATTCTGTGATACCGATGCAACTGTTACTAGATTATTATCAACTCAACGAACCACCTGTTTTCTAATCGCGTTTCTGTATGCGTCACGTGGTTTTTCGTTTGGTATTGGGCAATTTTTTGGAACACGTTTTTTCGCGTTTGTATGGGTGTCGCCAATAGGGGAGTGGGACGTTTCGACGTCGCCGTTTCACCGCCGCCGTTTCGGCATCGCCGTTTTGGCGTTACGCCGTTTCGCCGTCAGACGTTTCGGCGTCAGGCCGTTTCGGCGTTGATTTTAAAAATAATAACCATAAAACCTAAAAAGTTGGAATGATGATTTGTTACTTTATAAACTCAATATGGAATCTATATTACATTTAATGTTTAAAGATTGGTATTTGAGGTTTCAAAATTATAATAATAAAATCTTCAGGAGATAGTGAAACCGTTTATTAAATGTATTTAATATTTAACACGTCAGTCGCTATAAAACATAAAACCTTTGATTTACAAAACTTAGTTAAAAATTTAATTTCCAAGATGTTAAATATCTTTTAGAGGACGTGTTAATTACGCTTCCATCATTTATTATAATTTACTAATAATTTTTACTATTTATACTATTTTTATTATAAATACAATGGTGTACTTCTACAATTTATAGAAGAGGTGTTACACTCTAAAGCGATGGTTTAGAGAAGGTAACAATGGGATGGTGGTTTGCCAGCTAACTTAGTCGAGAAGGGGCGGGTCGAATTATTTGTCTCTCACTTACCTTTTTGCCGAGTTTACTTAAATCAGGAAGAGTTGTTAAGGGCGCCACCGAATTTTTAGTCACTGTGAAATGTTCGCCAACACCGGAAATTCGAACACTCCGTAGATGAAAACAGGCGATTCAGAGAAAGTCAAATATGAGATAATAATTCGTATATTAAAATTTAAAGCAAGTAAAATGGTTAATAAAATCATTCAAATTAATCTTAAATTTAAAAGTCGCACAGGGAATCAGCCGCAGAGCGCTTGGTCGTACGTACGACTCGCCGCAAACGATAAATGCCGCTACTCGAGAACTACCTTAACAACTAAAGCATGCATACAACAAAACATCAAACAAAATAATAAATCAAGACATAATTGAATTCTAAGACTCTATTCTGATCGATTCGCCCGTCTTGTCTTTAATCAACAATTTCAATCAACCAAAAACAAAGTCAAATAGAAGTACGCGTCGAAAATAACGGGTGTCCGTGATGTTCCTCTAACGATCGAATTGGAGGCGAGTTCTTCAGTTGAAGAGGTGATAAGTTGTTAAAGGTACTTACAGGTATGCCTGCGGTTTGACAGCTACTAATCCTTAGTTTACAACAAAAACTCAACACTTTATTGTCAGAATCGATTCACTTAACTCCGTCAAAGACGTTACACGCGTTCAGCATCGGTAAAACGCGTCGATACAGTACCATTAGCCGGGAAAACTTTATAAAGTCCGCAGTAGCGACTATTTTCTCAATTGGGAGAACAACCGGCAACTTTCCCGGAACTAATTATTACCATCGTCAATTCTTTAGATGTTCCGCCTGTTCAACTACCCACACTTTAACATTCTTCGTTTACCAAACTTTTCACCTCAAGGTCTTATTCTCGCCTCAATCGTTTGATTTTAACCAATTTTCGTAGTTCACCTTTATTTAATTAAACACACAAAAGTGCGGTTCTAATTTGCCACTTGAATTAGAATGTTTAAGTAACGTAATGTTCATCACCTGTATTTAATATGCGTCGCCGAGAACTCGGTGTTAATTACCCGCATAAAACACTTGACTTCTTGAACCGAACTTAAATCAACTCTTTGTTTTACAAATTTTAATTATACAAAATTTCTGATTGGAGTCGAAATTATATTAATTGACCTTTCTTTTCGAGGGCCAAAAAGGAACTTAACTTTTCTCTGGAAAGAATGAAGCTTGAAGAGCCCCTTCTCAAAAAACAAAATCTCCAATCAGAAACCTTACATTAATTACATCTTACTTTAAGACAAAGAACTTAACATAATTTAGGTACGTGACAATTCTTATCCGAATCTTTCAACGCAACAGCTAAATCAGCACTTACTTCTGATCATGAAATATAACAAGAATGATAGCTCAGCAAGTCCATGCGAACAGAGTAATAAACGCGTTCAGAAGCATAAATCTTACTCTAATCTAAACTTAAAGTATACAAAGAGACATCTGAACAAAGAATAATTCTAAGTAAAATAATTTTTAACATGAACCAAATCTCAAGTTTCAAAAATTTAATGGGTTTAAAGCACGTACACAGACATCCGTCGCCAAAAGATATTCAATTACCAGATAATAAATAATTTTAAATGAATGTAAGTAAATACAATGGAAACTTTTAAAATGTTAGCAAGAAATACGTAATTCGAAAATACAAAGAAGTTTAATGAACGATGGAAATGCTAAACACACCCGTAATTACAACATAATAATAAAAAAAATATATGGATAAAAACTCTCAACCCCAAAAACCACCGGGACGGTGACAACTTTCTCTTTTTCTTGTCCGGTATTTTAATAACTGGTTCATTTAATCATATCTCACATCATCTGCTATTCTGTTTAACAATGCAATTGATTTTGAAGTCTTCCACCATGTTTAACATTTGTTCTGTACTGTTTAAATAACATGTTACAATTTTCCAGTTGTGGTAACTTTCTTCCAGTTTTTTTATGTATTTTCTAAGCGTTTGGTACTGTAACATTAACCCATTTGTGCCCACGGACTTTTTTTTTATAAATATAAAAAACCATTATTATTTTTGGCATTATAGTACCTAATGTTGTTATGTGTATTTTGTTAAACTTTTTTTTTTTCATTAAATTAGGAGAAAAATAGGTGTACTCAAATGGGTACGCTGGGATAATAACGTTAAAAACTTTAATGTTTTAGTAAATAAAAACAAATAAATTAACTATGAAATTGAACAAAGCACTCCCTTTCAATGCACAAAGTCATCTTGCATTTTATGCACTCCCATCTAACTCTTCGATGGCACTGCCGGCAACGAAGTTGTTTTTCCAATTTACCTGGAAAGTGTCCAGCTTCACTTCTAATTATACTTTGTGGTATATTCTGTGTTCTCCGATTAGCAGTCCATTTTGAAAATTCCTTAGATAATGTCTGGTAACGCTCCTGGTAAACTGTAGCAGATCTTGTTTTTGTACAGGGTTGCAAAGCACGTGGAGCCTCCAAGCATTAACCATGGACACGTTCAACATGTGAGTCCATAAGGGCCACCACCATTTTTTCCTTGGATAGTGACTCTTAAGTTGTTTACAGCTTGGTCTAATATATCAACACCTCCCATTCCTGCATTGTAATGGAAAAACAGTCGGGGTTGCGGAACTTCGATTTTTTCTTTTTGCTCTTTAGACCATCTTTGTACTTTCGAAAGTGGATCGCAACTATCGTAGTTTGTTGCCATTGTGACAACACTATTGTCTCTCCATCTGACAAACAACAAAGAATTTTCTTCATCAAACTGGAATGAAAAATACCCGCGTGCTTTCTTCTTCATTTCTGCCGTTGGCGGTAAGGGACACTGTTTTGTTCGATTGTCCCTGATTGTTCCAGTAGCTCTGAAGCCAAGTTGTCGAAGTTGATTCATCAGTGAGTAGCTCGTAAAATAATTGTCGAAATAAACGATATGGTCCGTTGGGTTCACAACAGTTTGAAGCAATTCCAAAACAATTTTCGATCCAAGAGGTATATTTGTTTTTTTGTTGTCCAATTTTGCACCGCAGTAGGTATCAAGCTGATAACAGTAGCCCGAAGAGCTACACAGCATCCAGTCCTTAAATCCAAAACGGACAGGTTTTCCCCGTATAAACTGTTTGGAGGAGTGATGGCCGAAATATTTTACCATAGCCTCATCAATAGAAAGTTGTTCGTGAAATATCCCCACTGAAGAAACCTTTTATTTATTTTTTCCATGAAAGGTCTCAATTTGGCCATCTTATCAGACTTATCTATTTCCTCATTATTACAGAGATGCAAATATTGTTTTATTTTATAGTACCTATTGCGACTCATACAGTTGGACACAAGTTGTGTATTTAAGTCTTCATCAAGGCACCAATATAAGCGCTCTCTGGGTAGATGGTGGTATCCACTAAATAAAAGAATACTTATAAAGTTCTAACTTCATCGACCGATACGACGAAGTTGTGGTCATTTTTCTGTAATGAATAACGATTTGTTTCGTCAACTATATATTGCAAGACTTCTTGATCCAGAAACTTCTCAAATATTTGTATGGGGTTTAGACCATTTCAAAGCCTGTTTCACATTATTTTGACGGTTCCAGGTAACCTGTGGTCCCATTCATAGTGATGTCAGTTTTCTGCGACGTCCATCTGGGAGGGTGTTCATCAATCTTCTGTTTTTTTTAGTAGGTTGCTCTTTTTGATTTTGAAACAACAATGCCAGTGGTACATCGTCATCTGAGTCATAATTCTCATCATCTATAAAAACCTCAATTTCTCCAGGAACATCAACCGGTAAAATATCAGCTTGAAGATTGTCTTCCTCAATTTCATCAATATCTGATTCCTCGTCAGGATCAGGAGGAATTATCACCAAATCAATATTTTTATTAGATGTTTCCAAATCATTCAAGGAGTCTAATGCGGAACATAAATTATCGTGACGCTTTCCATACCAAACTTTACAACTTATTGACTTTGAGTCCATTTCCACTACAGCTATAATGCACAGAAAAAACTATAAAATCCCATTGTACTCAAACGAGTACATCAATAAATAATGGTGTTTATTATAATCATAAATTATACTAACCCCCAATATGGTGTTATAAGATAATGAAATACATACCTGATCAATTTTTGGAATGGATAGAATAACACTAAACGCTATAAATCTAATTAATTTTCAAGAACAACTGTCGTAACGCACGGTACACCACGCACATGAAGATTCAAAATAAAAGTTCGTTACAATAAAACAATCTTACATTGCCATAAAAGAAAACTGTAATACCTTTGATACCAAACGAAATATTTCTGCAACTATTAGTAAGCATTCTACTATAGGTGTCTCTGTAAGTACAGTTTTCAAAAGTGTACTCATTTGAGTACAGTGGGGCAAAATGGGTTAACAAACCAAGTAAAAATCAGCCACCACTATTTTTACTTGAAATGCCTATTCAATATCTTAATGAGTTTCTGTCCATGAGGTTTGTGCCTCTTATGTAGCGATTATATTCGCCTATCAGAAACAGGCGTGGAATCATTAAAACTTTTTTTTGAGCAGAACTGCAATGTTTTTTCTGCGATACAGGTGCAACTATTACTAGATTATTATCAACTCAACGAACGACCATAATTTCAGTCTGTTTTCTAATCGCGCTTTCGTATGCGTGTCGTGGTTTTGTTTGGTATTGGGCAATTTTTTGGAACACGTTTATCTCGAACAGTACTAGTAACATGGTGCCTTTTGTTTTACAGGTGTTAAAGAAGATTTAAACTAGTAAACAAGTTATCGAAATACAGTTGATAAGGTTTTTTACGCCTCGTAATTCATTCAACATGATCAGAAATAGAGCCAAAGCTTTACCAAAATCCTTTTTGTAAATTTTGGAGCATCTACTATTTTTTCCTGTTAAGTATACTTCACAGTTATCTAAATACCCAGATGTCGTATTTAGCGACCACACATTATATCCGAAGCAGATCGGTTAAATTGTTTGCATGGGCGTCGGCCATAGTACCTTATTACGCTATCATCATAATTAATATGCTTTTCTGGTTAATATTCTAAAAATTTTGATTTTAATTTATCCATGAATGTTTTAAGTTTTTTTACTTAGTCATCTGGGTTTGGTTTTGAATTATCGGCGCAATTAAAGGAACGCATAATTTAAACAAATTTATCTAGCCGCATTCTTCCACTAACAATACTTTTATTTACATCACTCTGTCCCAGTAAACACAAAATTGATAATGTTTAGTAACAGTTTCAAAACAAAAAATTTATGATTCACTCTTGTTTCAAACATAAAAGAAACCTAACTGCAATAAAATAGCTATAAGTCCATCGCTGTTTCACTTATTTGAATCAGTATAGTTTCGGTATTTTAAATTCAAATCTGTTGCAAATTAAATGTTGCATTCGGTTTACGTTTTAAAAGCTTCGTTCTTGAACTGATACTAAATGATCGATACATGTATGATTTTTTTGTTTGAATAATGAACTAAAACAATTCTTTCAATAATATAATAATACATTTTCGAATGCACGTTTCAAATTTTATTGCACAATAAATATTTTTAAACACAATATCACATTGAGTTTTTTACATATTGCAACTTTCCTGGATGTGGTCTTTTCACGGAAGCCTCGAAAACTGCATCAGTTACTGTTGGGTACCAACTTTTAACCGCATCTGTAACATAGAAATAAATATTTCATTTATATACATACATAACCATAGAGCTACACAAAATTAATTACATTTTTTTAATCAAAAACAACACAAACTTAATATAAATATCACTTTAACAATCATTAGAAAGTTATAAAAACACTGTGAATATCTTTAGCTGTACATAATCGTATAGAAAACTTGAAGAATTGAACTGTAATTATAAATCCTCAAGTATCATCAGATTTACGCAATAATCTACCTTAACGCAACCATGTGTGTTAATTTACATTTTTTTAATACAAATTAAAACATGATACATAAAGAACAGAAATGATAATAATATCGATTACATTTATGGATTATAATAAAATGTTTCGACTTACCGTTTATTGTTCCATTTTGTAATTGTACACACAGCATCACTTATCAAACTGCAACCAAACAAGTGAAAAGATATCAATTTGCAGCGCAAGCGTTGACGACAGTAATCAAAAGTATAGCAACGACTAATGCTGATTAATCACAAAGTATTCGTTTTTCCTAGAACGATTCCACTGTTTTGAAAATAATTCAATCTTATTTAATCGATCTTTAAACAATTCTAGTTATTCAAAAAATATTCGGTTTTAATAAATCAGTTTTTAGACGGTTGCTGATTATGGGATAAAAATTGCAAGTACTGAAACGGTTTAAAACTGATTGTGAAAAATCGGAACTCTTTCAATTTATTCACTGTCAGTTACATGTAAATGATATAAAAATGGAACTAACACGAAACAACGTAATGAAACAATTGTTTTAATTTTGTGACTGTAACAGTTTCAATCCGTGTTTACTGGGGTGTTACCCAGTAAAAAATTTTCTCCGGTAATACTGTATACCTACTTACTATAAGTATTGCTATAAAAAATTTCATTTGCTCCTTGGAAATCTTAGAGTTTGGACTATTTTTAAATAAACCATATCCTAATAATTCTTTGATAAAAAAAAATTATCATATTGTCAAAAAACAATTCAAAGATTTGAAATCAGGAAAGTTCCTGGCACTTTTGAAAATCTGGTTCCGGAAAATCTCTTGTTTGGTTTTGAAGTATTCTGCGATTGCCGTACTAATACAATCAAAAGATCGACACCTAAGTGATATGACGTAACAATATCATTCCGATTTGCAAATTTTTCCTCTACTGGTGCTCTCGGTTTATAAACCGATAACAATAACGGAATAATAAATGATATTCATTTACAAAATTACCAAAAATACCCTAGGTTTTCGGTTAGAATCCGATAATGCCAGACTTTAATGGGTTCAGTATTTTATAGATTTAAAAAATTTTTTTTTTGCTTTTATGTGATATTCTAATAATTTTCGTAATTTATTTGCTAAACAGAAATATTTAAACCACTTAACTTTATGCTTGTGCTATAGGGGTTTCAAACTTTTTCTACTGGCAGAAATTTCTGGATATGCATATAATTTTGAAGAATATACTGGTCAAAAAAACCTTGACAAAGTTGATAACAAACCAGACCTTGGTTCGTCATCACATGTTGATGTACATTTAGACAGTATAATTCCACGGCATCAAAACTATACCACGATAATTACTACACCAGTTTGCCATTTATGGCACACCTTGCAAATGAAAACATTTTACTCGTTAGCGATCGTACGTAAAAACAGACACGGTAGAGGGGTAGATGTATTGGGTAGTAACAAAGGACGTTATACCCCAAAGATGGTAATTAGAGATCGGTTATCACTTAATAGATTTAACTGTTGTGAATGTTTGGTTGTTATATAGACGAGCCCAAGAAGTACACGAGAAAGATGTTGCAAACCAAGCTTCATTCAAGACCGAGCTTGCAAAATGCTTGTGCAATGTAGAAAATACCCCTTTTAAACAAAGAAGACCAAGCAAAAATGTGACAGAGAAGTTGAAAAAAAAAACGGAAGAAAAAACCAACTTAGCATGTGCCCCTAAAACAACGTTCCTCAAAGTGTGCTCCGTGGAGTATTTTTATAAGCTCAGCGAGCAAAAACAAAAAATAAATAATTAAGTGCACACTTCAAAAAAAGAAATAAGTAATTTTAATAATGTTGTCATATACTAAAAGTATATTTACTTTAATCTAAACAGAATTGTGTTTACGTTTAAAATACGTACCTTATACTTTGTTTTGTATAGTGCCTTATCTAAGTATATATAATATTTCAACAATCACTCACCTATGGGTATTTGGGTTTACCAGCAAACAATTGTGATTTAAGAATGAATAGTTACTAAACTGTATTCATTTTTAAGATAGAGCGCACGGAAACAAAATAAATTGCGTGTTCAATGCGTGATGATCAGGTACTGTTGCAAATGCCCATTGTATTCTTGTTGCCTAACCGAGAGGGGCTTATTTCAACCAGTATTGTCTGTAATATTGACCTACGTTCTAGCGTTTGATAGCACTTATGTATATTTATCTTCTCCTATCTACAAACTTTTTTGTATGTGATAAAATAAATATACTAGTTATTACAACTTCTGTTTTGTTATTTGTTATCTTACAGCGTTGGAGAGATTTAAACGGTGTTTTCCATTTAAATCTATTATCGTTTTGGCGCTTTTTTATATTGTTTTATAATTTAGCACCACGAAACATACGACCCAATCTCCGAATTAAACTGAGTTAGTCGCTGCCTTTTTGATTTACGAGATAATTCTCGTAACGTATTATTAGATTTTTGATTGTTGGGAGTGTTTAGAAACAGATACTTTAGTTATGCCAGAAAGTAGTAATAACCGTTCTTTAGTACGCCAATTTTGGCGCCACTAATTTTTAAATTAATATCATAAGACACAAAAGAGGGAAAGTATGACGAACGTTACATAGCTTTTAAATTTATGAATTCCGGTAATTGTCCTCAGTGTGCTTTGTCTAACAAAATGTTAGTAAACAGTTCTATGTTTCCTGCAAAAATGCTTCGTTATTTCCAATCTTTGCATCAGAAATATAAAAATAAGAAAGCAGAATTTTTACGCAAAAACGAAAACGGCTTTTAGAAACAAAAACCTTTATGCTCCAAGCATCGCAGACGTTTAATGAAAATGCTACCGCAACTTCGTACATTCTTTCGTACAATTGCAATAGCTGGAGAAGCTGACACAATACTAGAAAAGTCTTGTAAGTCAGTAAAAAGCCACTAAAACAAAGTATCAAAATTTAATTAATTAATTAATTAATTAATTGAAAAAATATATTGGGGCTCCGTCAAGCAAACTTTAATTTGTAAGGGATCCACGCCTAAAAAAGTTTGAGAAACGCTGCCCTAAAACAAACCCTTTTTTTTCAAAAAAACTTTTAAAAGTAAATTTGATTTTTCAAAGTATTTATTTGGATCTCTAACAAATATTTTGACACATAAAAATTTGGGTTAAAAAAAAGGTCATGCATTTAAGGATTAAGTTTTATAGTAGCGTAAAGAACAAGCGATAATTATTAAACTGTATATTGTTTACTAGTACTTCTTTTTAAAGACGTTTTGTTGCTACTAAAAAAATTAATTGTGAAGAAACTAAAACTGCTAGAGTAAATTCTATAAAAAATTTATTGTTTTAAGTTTTAAAATTTTCGTGCAACACAATTTTCAATAAATTTGTGTTTTTATATTAAGATTGAGATATTTAATGCAAAAGCTGTTGAAACGAAAATTGCCTGTATGTAAGTAACATAAACGAAGTATTTGCCAGTGCTACTAAATATGGGCGTGGATTATACTCAAAACTCCGTGACTGTCTGAAAAAAAGAAAACCGTTAAAATTAAAATAAAACAAAAATCAAAAAGGCGCTAGCAAGGTTTATAGCCCAAAAGGGGTTCGGGACCTTGCTAACCAGAAAACACGTCTGATGTTGTACATACTATTGGAACCTACATTACAGTATGTGGTCACTAAATTCCAAAAAAAAAACTATCATAATAAAATTGCATCGCAAACAGGAATTGAGTAAAAGCTTCGTTACATTAACGTGAATATTTATTGCATAAAAGAAATCAAAAATCAAAATAAAATACAAATACAATGAACAAACAAAATTTCAAACACAAAATAAATTTATAATAAAATGGTTACAACAAAAAAAATGAATGTTACGGGAACGTAAAAAGAAATTCAACGTCAAATTAAATTCAAAGTAAAATTAAGTTCAAATGCTTTTGTGTTCGTAAAACTACATAATTAGCAATGTAACTTGCAGTTACATAAATATAAAAAAAATGCAAAAAGATGAAACTTCTTTTAATTTCGTTAAGAGTACATTTATTGGACACTTGAATATTTGTTTGAAACTTGGCTAAATGTCTTTAATTGTAAAATGCACCAAGTTGCAGCGACGGTACGCAAAATAGCGTTACCTCAGTGTTATGAATTTTATTCAAAGCATTTTTGCAATTAATAGGAAATTAAACGGTATAATTCTTATTTTATATACTTTCTATAATCTGAAAGTGTGTTCTGGTGGATCACAGTTTCCAAGTGTAGTAGCCAGAGATGATCTCAAGAGTTGCTGGGATAAATTGGAGGTCATCTGCTATCAAACGCATAGAAAAATCTAACTTTTTCTATATATAACTTTACCGAGAAAATAATTGTGTTTGATGAAGGATAAAATCTGTTAACCAAAACGAAACTGAAGCACTAAACTTTTCACTTTACTATTTTATAAACACATTTAAAACCCACAACTGCTACTTTGAATTTAGAGGAATCGTGGCACCACACTTCTTATTCTTTTCCAAGAGAGAGTTTGTATTCAAACTGGCGTTAACTCAAATAATTGTTTAAAAATATCTAATTATTTGCATCTCAAAGAAACCAAATAAGATTTGTCGAAACTCTAAATCATAATGTAACCTGAATTTACTAATACTAAGAAAATGCGAAACTTACAAAAACACGGCTTACGGACATTAGGGTAACGTAAAACCAAATCTTAATTGAAAACAAAATTTACTTAAGAATTCGAAATAACAATGATGATTTTAATTACGTTAGCTAATTAACTAACAGTATTTATAACTTGACTAAAAGCAATCGTCAAATTGAAACGATCGCAGATGCAAGGGTTGTCATTAAAAAGTACCAAAAATTTAAACGCAGGTTACAAGTGTATAAAAAAATATTGATCTACAAAGCGTACGCTTTCATCGGGGGCCTTGCACTCACGCCACTGTGTTTAAATACACCGCTATGTTTATGTATACTGATAAAATGGAATTAATTTATTTATTTACAATCTTTTCTTTTTTGTTTTTTTTTTGGTTTTGTTAACTAGTTATAATGTTCAAATCAGTTAAAAAAATAACTCTATTCTATTTATTGTTTTATAATATTGTAATGGCAGCTATACTGTACAAAACTTAATCGTTTGTGCTAATCGAAAATAAGTTTGTTAAAAAAGTGTACAACAAGGTTCAATTTCTTTTTACAAACACTGCACAATAAAACGTAAAACGTTTTTGAATATTTCTAATAAATTAAAATAATAAGATTTTAAAGTAACGTTTTTATTGCAATTTACAAAACGTACAAAACAATACACAAGGCAAATAAAAGAAATGTTAGGTATTGCTCCAATAAATTTACTCAAGAAAAACAAGGAGAAATTTTACTTGATAAAGGTTGACGTTCGCACGCGTTTCTTATGTGCCAGAAAGGTGTAACACACCAAATACTACCCAAAGTATAGGTTTGAATATGTTGTTCAATACAACAGAATTATGATCCATTTAAGAGGTCGTTATTATTCGTTTTCTGCTACTATTTATTCACCATTCAAAACAGGTTTTACCATGTAGACTTTGGAAAATTATTCAAATCTTTAATTGACCAAGAAGGATATATACAAGTTGAATATTTTGTCATGGACAACATTGAATTTCATAGAACAGATGAAGTTCAACAACTGATCAAAGCTCATAGACATGTAACAGTATTTCTGTCCCGGACCCCATTAATGAGCTGTTTAACTAATGGAAAACTATCCTAAAGAGAAGTTAGTTATGGATGAAATTACAACACAAGAAGATTGCCAAAAATAGGTTCAACATACGAAAATATATTTGGGGGACTGCCACAAAACAAATTAATTTTTGAATTAATTACATAAACTGTGTATGCAAAGGCAGGATTCAAAACTAGATTATATTTGTGAATTCATTTTAAATTATAAACTAAATATCTGATAAACTGTTAATGTTAGAATTTTTTTTATTTAAATAAATTGTTAGAAAGAATTATCTCTATAAGAAACTGTAATTTACATACGTACAAAATTATATAAGAAAAACTGTTCAAAATGGCGGATACATCCAATTCCGGTTTCTTTATCAAACACTTTGATAGAGCCGAGAGAATATGAAAAGCCAGCTTCATACCAAACTTCAAGTAACTAGGACTTTTGGTTCGAGAGTTATCGTGGGTACATCCAAAGATATTTTAAATAAGATGCAGCACTCCGTATATAATGTCAAAAGAATTTAGAAAAAAATTGTTATTTCTTAACGTATCTTGCTTTTCTTTAAAGATATAAATTTTTTTCTAAAAAATACTTGTCGTAGGCTGGATTTGAACCTGGGATCATATATCGAATTTAATTTCAATTATAAATCAAGTATCTAATAAACTGCTTATGTTAGAAAAAATTTTTATTTGAATAAATTGTTAAAAAGAATTAATTCTATAAGAAACTGTAAAAGTAATTCGAATAATTTACATTCGTACAAAATTATATAAGAAAAACTGTTCAAAATGGCAGATAAATATGTTAAACCAGCTCCATACCAAATTTCAAGTTTGAGAGTTATCGTTGGTACAACGTTACACACAGACACACAGACCAAAATTTTTTTGGCAAAAATACGTTTTTCTGATTCAGGATACCTTGAAACGTAAAATTCTTGAAAAAAATTGCGATCGCTATACTTTCCTTATAGGAAAGTAAAAATGTTATTTGTTTAAACGTTTATTAACAAATATAGGATATACAGTGTGTCCGAAAAGTATGGAATATAATATACAGGTCGATAAATATGCACTTTACACGAAAAAGTTGTAAATAAAAGTTGTTTATCACTTAGTTATCTACCACCTGGGAGATATCAATTTAAATTTTTGCTGTAAACAAAATCGCAACGAATAACACTTACATTTTTTTAAATGGCAAGGCACGTCTTTATTATACTCATTTGATAGAGTCTTTTTTTCTCTTTTCAACCATATGAAACTTTACATCAAAAGATTTTCAAGAAAACCAAGGACATGTCTAACAAATTTATTTTACTGAGCAGTATGGAGATAGAAGAAGAACCCAAGACGAAGTATGTAATTTATTTAATAACTTGCATCCAGAATTAAACATTTCGCAGTCCACGGTAAGCAAAATTTGGCGGAAATTTCAAGAGACAGGTTCGGTGAAAGATGCGAGTAGAACTGGTAGACCTTTGTCATTAAGTAATGTGGAACGAGAAAATGTGTTCTTGTCTGTTGAGGAAAATCCACAAATTTCTGTTCGGCAAATTGCTAGAGACCATAATTTGAATAAATCAGCTGTACATGACATTTTAAAAAAAGAAAAATTTCATCCTTATAAAGCTTGTGTAGTTCAAGAATTATTTGAAGACGATTTGGACAGAAGGCTGGAGTTTTGTGAAACAATAACAAACAAACTTGAACGAGATGCACATTTTCATAAAAATATCCTTTTTACTGATGAGGCCACGTTTTGTTTAAACAGCACAATTAACAAACAAAACACACGTTACTGGTCTTCACAAAATCCTTACTGGTATCTAGAAGGACACACCCAATACCAGCAGAAAGTCAACGTCTGGTTAGGAATGATTGGAAGTCAAATTTTAAGGCCATATTTTTTAAAGGTAGTTTAACGGCGAATATTTATCTCGATTTCTTAAGATTTGAGTTAGTTCCTGCTCTGGCCGAGTTATTTCCACATGAAGTAGATCCAGATATACCTCATAACAGAATATGGCTTCAACAAGACGGGGCACCTCCACATTTTGGAATTAATGTCCGCCACTTTCTTAATAATACTTTTCAAAATACATGGATAGGCAGAAGAGGTACGATAGAATGGCCTGCTCGCTCGCCGGATTTAAGTCCACTAGATTTTTCTCTTTGGGGCTATATTAAAAGCAAAATTTATGTAAATAGACCTGATAATGTTGAAGATTTGAAAAATCGCATTAGAGTTGAGATAAGAGCTATAACTCGAGATATGATTTCAAAAGCAATCGATGGTTTTAAAAATCGAATTTACCACTGTCAAATTATGAATGGTTTACATTTTGAACATTTATTGAAAGTTTAGTTTAAATACATTTTTTTTGTTATAACAATTTTATGTAAAGATATTTAAAGTTTAATATTTGCTATTGTGACAGTGCATTCAATTGTTTCAATACTACATATTACGTACCTGATTAAAACTGCTCAGTAAAATAAATTTGTTAGACATGTCCTTGTTTTTCTTGAAAATTTTTTGATGTAAAGGTATTCAAGTTTCATATGGTTGAAAAGAGAAAAAAAGACTCTATCAAATGAGTATAATAAAGACGTGCCTTGCCATTTAAAAAAATATAAGTGCTATTCGTTGCGATTTTGTTTACAGCAAAATTTTAAATTGATATCTCCCAGGTGCTAGATAACTAAGTGATAAACAACTTTTATTTACAACTTTTTCGTGTAAAGTGCATATTTATCGACCTGTATAATATATTCCATACTTTTCGGACACACTGTATATAATCGCAAACCGATATTAACCATATTCAAATTAAACATATAATTCGTAATTAGTCACTTTTATTTATTTACATATTTAACAAAAACTGGACGTAACAATGCTTTATTAATAAAATTGTTTTTTGCTAAAATTCGTTTATTAAAATTGCACCTTTTTCACTTTATATTTTACGTATTTTGTTGTTGAGTATTTTATAAAGATTTTTTATTAACAAATTTGTAGCGATAAAAACTTAATTTATTTTTAATTAATGAGCGTTCTTGTAATTCAAGTTTATTTTATTTATTCGGCCTTTTTCAAGTTACCATTGCGTTGTCAGTTTGTCAAGGGTTTACAGCTATTGAATATTTATCAACTATAAAACTACCCTTATAAACAATAAAAATATGCAAACAAAGACATAAAATTTTGGGCGAACGCCGTATCGTTGTACGAAATTGAATAACCTTTCTCAATTTTTACGAACACTAATCTGAAATGAAGCTTGAAGGCATCTACACAGCTCATTATGAGCAATTTATATAAATACATAACTATAGAAAAATATAGTTAAGCGGAAAAAACTTTTTATAAAATATATTTTTGTAACTTGCGTGCATTTATTCGAAAAGCTTACCCGGTTCAGTAGTCTCATAGGATTTCATTTCGCTTAGAGTTTTCAACTTGAGTACGACAGCAATTTAAATGAACTGCACTTTATTAAAGTTGCAACGTGTTTACATCAACCAAACATAACCTACCGAAACAGTAAACCTGTTACACATGAAACATTTACGCATTCGATGCGCTATGATTTAATGAGTTTGCCGTAACTAAAAAACAAACCATTATTTTTGATAGTCCTTAAATTAAATAAAAGTTAAAAAGTCAATATGGGTGAAAACCAAATCGCACATGGTTGCCGTATTCTGACATGCCAGTCAAATGTATTTATACTACCCTACAATATATAAAATACTAAAAATAGCTTACTTGATGTACATTCTCAAATATGTGCTAAATAATGTTGACCTAAAAATATGATTAAATTCACAACAAATAACATTAGCTAATTTAAAACGTAATGTTGTATGTATGGAATCAGCTAAATACTATGCAATGGATTATTCAAAACACATTAATGGCGTTAGCGGTGCTTCTAGTACTTTTATAAAAGATAACTTTTAACAAACAGTAGCTTGTATACTTTTATTAAAAGCACGCTACATTTTTGGTAGCATTTTGTATTTTTGGTAGCATTTACAATTTTTTAACGATTAGAAATTAAAGACTTTTATGTTTTATCACATGTCGCTACCACCAACACCTTGTCACTTTAATAAATAATCAACTCATAAAAACGTTTGTGAATTAATATGAAATGATTACATGTCACTGAACATTATTTGGTATTTGAGTAAATCTAACTTTAATGTAATCATTACAATAATTAATTAAACTTTAAATGAAATTAAAAGGTGAGTTAAAAAGCGTACAAAACATTTTATTACTGTTGTTTATATTACTCTTCTTTCAATTATATTAACCTTCCAATTACCATTGGGGTCTTTTTTGACCCCAGACGTGTTGTTTTTGTTGTCTTTTCTTAAGTTTTTTTTACAACTGTCCCAATATTTTTTTAGCTGAGTTTCTTTCAACAATGTTTAATAGTATATAACAAATTTTTCAATTGTTATTTGTTTTGCGACGTAAAAAAATATTGTCGTTGGGGTCATATTTGACCCCACTTGGTAACCGACGTTCTAAAAAGTAATTCTAATATTTTGTCTGCATTTGTCATCTAATCTGCTTGTTTCAACGTGTTTCAACGTGTTATTCGTCTGAATCATGATTACTACCATTCCGTCTTTAGTCGTTACATTCGGTGAGTTTGTTCAAATCAGTGGAAAAGTGTGTCTGCTGTGTTATTACATTTGATTAAAAATAGTTGTTGAATTATGGCTAGAAAATATTTGTCTCAGCGTGAAGTGAAAGAAATAGATAGCAATATTAATTTACTGAATGAAATTGAAGATGAAATTTATCTGACGATAGTGTTGCCGAATTTAAAAAAGTAAGTGAAACCTGATGTAAACCCGATTGAAAGTTTGGAAGACGATGACAGTGATGATAATTCGCCCAATGATAAAAATATACTGGTGGGTAAAGATGGTTCCATATGGAAAAAAGATAAGCCTCATGTTATAAGACGAAATCAGCGAAATATTCTAAAAACACCGCTAGGATTAACAAAATTCAGTGAACATATTTCAACATGCCTAGATGCTTTCCATTTATTTATCTCGGAAGACATTATGGACATAATACTTAGAGAAACAAACATTCGAGCTAGAAGCATTGTAGGAGATGCGTGGAAGCCAGTAGATGCGGATGAGTTACATGCATTTTTGGATTACTGCTTCTAACTGGTGGTTTGAAAGCACGCCAAGAACCAATATTGGAGCTGTGGAGTACGAAATACATGTCTCTCCACAGAGCAATTTTTTGTGAGGCGATGTCTCGTAATTGAATGAGAGACCTGTTGAAATACATTCGATTTGACGATATGGACACCCGAGAAGAACGACGGGCAACAGATAAATTAGCAGCTATTCGTAACATTCACGATATTCTCGCTGCAAATTGCAAAAAATAGAATAACCCTAATGCTGAAGTATGTATTGATGAACAACTTGTTCCTTTCCGTAAAAAATGTCCCTTTCGAGTGTATATGTGTATCTGAAGCTTTATGCGATGTTAGTAACAGATATTGCTGGAATTTCCAAATATATACTGGAATGGTAGACAACGCTCCAGAACGGGAACAAGGTAAAACACAATTTTATCGTTTTATGCACGAGTATAACAATTCATTTTTAGGGAAGCGGGTAGTTTTTCATTTGGTTGAGCGTTTGAGAGAGGGTTATGGTATTACCACAGATAATTTTTTTTTGTCTATGTCATTGGCGAAGGAGCTACTGCAACAATCAAAAACCTTGACCGGAACAATTCGTAAAACACGTAGAGAAATACCAAAAGAATTTTTGCTAAAAAGAAATTGAGCAGAATACTCGAGCGAAATTATATATGGAGAAGACACAATTTTAGTATCTTACGTATCTAAAAAATATAGAAGCGTTATGCTACTTTCAACGCAACACCAAGATTTGGAATTATCCGGAGAAGACCTCAGTTACAAACCGCAAATTATCTTGGACTATAATAGGTGCAAAGGAGCTGTGGACAGCGTCGATAAAATGGTGAAGGAATACTCATGCAGAAGAAATACAATTCGCTGGCCTCTTGTTCTATTTTTTAATTTCCATGATATTGCTGCCATGAATGCATTTATTCTATACACTACGAAATTTGGAAATTTTGAAAAAGGGAAAACATCCCGAAGGAGATTATTTTTGCAAAAACTTGGGTTTGAATTAGTAATCCCACATATCAAGAAACGTACACTTCAAGGATTACCAAGACATGTACAGAATGCAATAGCGATGGTTTTGCAGGCACAGAACCAGATGAAGTGGGACCGCAAGACAAAAAGAGGTCGTTGTAAGATATGTCTAAGAGCAGATGCAAAAAATGTTCGGAAACATGTGAAAAGTGCAAACTTTTTGTATGTAAACAACATTGCAAGAAAAAAACTACAATAATATGTAATAGTTGTTGCCTTCACTAATTTATGTTTACATTTTATTTTTATATTTTTATTAGTTTATATGAAATTTAATGTTAATATAAAATATTAATAAAGGTTACCATTACAAATTAATCGGTTTTTCTTTTCAAAATAAGAAAAAAAACTTGGGGTCAAATCTGACCCCACTTGGTAATCGGCGCCTCAAAAATTGCTTGGTAATCCGAAGGTTAACAAATATAAAAAAGTAACGAATCAGTTAGAAAAAAATCGCAACTTTATTGCTGGCGACTGACTCAGTTGTATCGCCAAGCGGATCGCAAGTCTTGGTGTGCTTATCCTACACTAAATTAAAAAGGTGCCAAACCAAATCATTGTCGCCCAATACAAACCTTGTTTAAATCTGTCGATCACTAAAAGGAACAAATTGACAAAACACATTTTCTATCAATAATATATTTATTTCAAGAAGAGAGAATAGTCGTTAAAGCCAACAGATTGAAATATACCAAAAAAATTAGAGATTTCTCGACTAATATAGTAATATCACAGCTATAATGTCAATGTAGTCCTTTTCGTTCAGACAAATCATCATACAACTAATATTATTCAATTGCTAACAAATGATTATTAGTGAATGATTTTAATTTAAATATAAATATTACTCAAGCTACCTCATCTACTATGCAGTCGCGAAATAAGTCGACAATCGACAATAATAAAAATGAATCTCAAAAAAGTAAAATATGAGTACAAGAACTTATCATACCGACACTTCTTCGTTAATCGTAATGACAACTACTTCTATATGTCTGATTTCAAACGGAAACTATGCGTAGTTAATAAACTTAGGCACGACGGTTAATGTTATTTTGTTTTTGGCTTTGACTGCGTTTAAATGATCGAAGAAATTTGACGGATGTCACGTCAACGTGTTCAACGACAATAAGGTCACAAATGATCTAAAGTTGGCGACTGAAAATAAATTTTAGTATGATCTAACGTTATCACATAAATTATTTAATAGACTGAAAGCTGACGGTTACGGAATCCAATTAAAACAAATTACATAAATTCTATGTTACTCAGAAGACACACAAAAAATAATAAATGAAAATGTAAGAAGATCTATGCTATATCAAATAATATGCGTAATGTAATTTAACAAAGTAATACGATACTGATGTAGGTGTGAGTTTCTGCCAATTATGTTAAACAAGGTGGACTTCACAGGTTAGACACATCCTCATAGTAATCCTCCGAAACTCGTTGAAAAAAGGTAAAATACAACGTGACGACGCCATCTTTGACAATTAATTGACTACCTGAGAACGTCGTATAATTAACCGAATTCGATCAATACCTGGAATACGTTTTTCCTAGCATATCTGCTAAAAGCGTAATAGAAATTACTACCAAAGAAAACTCAACAAAAAAAACTACTTGCATGTCTTAAAACAGCACCCAAATGAACGATCGTTCACCAGCGACTGCTAACCGTTAAAAAAAAGTAAAAACTGACGTTTGCAAGGATATGCCGTTTATTCCGTCTTATAAGAAAAATCAGTGGCGTCGTTTAACAGTGCAACCGTCAAGTTGAATTTAGAATAATTTTTTTTCGATGAAGACAAGATAACGACATGTATAACTAATTCATTATTAGATTATCGTTTACTTTAAATTTTCGATTTCTTTCACGCTTTGATGAAGCGCTTTACAAAAGTGGACAAAACGTTGAAAATTTTGGTTACATTAACACGATCCAAACCCGGAAGACGAACTAATTTATATAGATTCCGGTCGTAGAACCCTTTGCAGTTAAACTTTTTAATTTTTTCCCCGTAGATGCAGAGAAGAGAAATCTTGCTTAAAGAAGTTTAAACGTTTTGAAAGCAACATGACCGACACATTTTTAGTTTTCCTGCAAATGCTTAATCCTGTTAGTATGCTGAACAATTCTTTAACACCATAATTGCTAAAAGCGTAATAGAAATTCAAAAAATTTAAATAGAAAAAAGAATTACTTACGGGATAGCGGATAGCGTCTTAAGAAGATTTGATCGCTCACAGCGATTTAAAATATGCAAATGGAAGTGCGTTTCGTTCCGACTTCCTTCCCGTAAATGTTAAACAAAATTAACGATTTCACAACTAGTGGACTTTGCAAACCAGTGACTTGTAGAAAATGCATAAAAAAACATGTGACAACGTATCAAAAAAACTAAAACGTAAATTTCAAAGATGAAAACTTACCTTTGCAACTTACGGTTTTTTAATATATGTATACATATATATATATATGTATATATAGCATATACTGAATTAAATACGACAAACGCAGATTAACCACAACTCAAACTTGAACATGTCGCCATGCTACCGCAACAAAACAAAAAACGTTACACCAGCATCTACAACCAAATCTATTTATGTGTTTAATATATGCGTCATGCTTGTTTCACCGTTTAAAATAAATTTGCTATCGTTTGTTAAAATTATTCTTCTGCTCTTTATATAGCAAACATTGGTTAGGATTGCCTCCACTGAAAACTGTACGTCTAGACTGCCATCTTTTTATAAACACTTCGTAATGTTAATTAATGTTTGATTTAATCGTTGATCATCTAAATCTCTAAAAGCATTATTTGCTAATAAAATTGCATGAACTAATGTTGTAACATTCTTCGTATTTACGCTCGTTTTAATTTGACGTTTGCATTTAATCAAGTTTTAAATACTGCTAGTTGCTATGTAATTGATGTATTTAAAATCTTCTTTGTTATTTCGAGGTTTTAAGTAATTTTGTTTTCAATTAATGTATGTATATAGTTCCGACAATTCTAATTTAGTTTTGAGATATGAGTAATGTAATACTTCTAAACATTTATTGGTGTTAACACCATTAAGAGATATGTCTATTTATTTTTATCTCTACTTACGGTTGCAAGTATGATGTGAAACTTACGTGAATTTGCGTGTCGTTTTGTGTTTGTAATCTATGTTGGTTACACTTTCATTATTTTAATGTCTATTGGCAGTTCGTTTAATAGTTTATGGTGGAAATAAACCTAAGTTTGTAAATTTTGGCCTTCAAAATTAAATTTGTCACGTAGGATAGATTTTCAAAAAGTTAATGGTTAAGTCATGTTTTCGCATCGTGTAATCCAACTTCAATCCCAATACGCCCTGTTGTGTCTTTTTGTAATTCTCCTGTAGTTAAACTTGCCCCTTGGCTTAATAACGTAATTAGAACTTATTCTAACTTTACTAATCAATATGCTATTCTTAATTCTTCTGATCTGACTTCTAAGATTAAAAATATTCCCTTTCCTTCTTCATGTTATCTTGTTTCTTTTGATGTTGTTAATCTTTTTCCTTCTATCCCTCCTGAAGAATGTGTATCTCTCATTCGTAATCTACTATTTTCTAACGGTTCTTTAAACACTTACCAAATCTTAGATGTTTGTTCTCTTCTTGACTTCAAGCAAAATTTTTTCAAATTTAATAATTATTATTCTCAATTATCAGGTTTAGCTATGGGCTCAAACATTTCTCCCCTTGCTGCTGAAATATTTATGAATAATATTGAAAATAATTTTTTTTCTAATTGTATTTTTCTAGCATGATTACTTTTTGGTTTAGATATGTAGATGACTGTATTGTTCTTTTTAATGGTTCTTTAGACGATCTAAGTAAATTTAACGATTTCATTAATTCACTTCATCCCAAGATAAAATTTACTTACGAAAATGAAAACAATAATTCTCTTCTTCGTTTAGATCTACTTATTTCACGTGATAATGAAAAATTTAAATTTGAAATATATCGTAAACCTACTTATACGGATTGCTTAATTCCTTTTCACTCTAATCATCCGTATAATCATAAAATTGCTTCTTTTCGTTCTTTAATTAATCGTCTTTATTCTATTACTCTTTCTATAACTAGTTTTAATAAAGAATTGAACATTATTAAACAACTTGCATATAATAATGGTTATCCTATTCAAATTTTAAACACTGTTATTTATAGAACTCGTTTTTGCCATTTATTTAAAAATTTGGTATATAATAAATCTAGTAGTAATGATATTTACCGTTCTATTCCTTACTTGAGTCCTTCTTGTCTTTTCCTTAAAAATTTGTTTAAACAATTTAACGTTTCTATTTCATTTTCTACAAATAATAATCTAAAATCTTATATTGCTAATAATAAAGATCCTATTTCTTCTTTAGATAAATCTGGTGTTTACAAAATTTCGTGTTCTTTTTGTAATTCTTCTTATGTCGGCCAAACTGGAAGAAAGTTCAAAATTAGATTAAAAGAACATATTTATTTTATTAATAGAAATTTAAATACTGATATCTCTAATACCTGTTCTGCCTTTGCTAATCACATTTTGTCTAGTAGTCATTCTTTTTCTCCTGATCTTAATATTAAATTTCTTCATTTTTGTAATAAAGGCCATTATCTTAACAATCTTAAAATTTTAGAAATTCATCGTCTTTCTAATGATAATTCTTTTACGTGTCTCAATGAAATTCTCGATATAAGCACTTCTCCTCTTCTTAATCCTAAATTCTAACTTTGCTTTTCTATTTTTTATATTTAAATTTAATTTTATCATTTCTGGCTGTTTGTTTATTAATAGTTTCAATTTGTTATTTTTGACATTTGTCAATTTAATAATATTAATAGGTATGCTCTTTTATAATTTGTTAGCTATATTTTTAATGTTTTGTACTATTTGTAAAATTACTGACGCTGACATTTTATAATGTCGAAACATGTATAAAATAAATTAAATTAAAACCATAATATTTTGTGGAAAAGACTTTGAGTCAAATAATTCAATTTTATATCTATATTCCACTTTAAGAATTGATTACTTTAAGGTTTAATTTTAAGTTAACAAAATTTGCGTCAATTATTAATTAAGGTTTTTATTTTTATAACTTCGCGCGGCCGTCGTATTTCTTATTTTTTGCGTTTGTTTGCTTAAGTAACTATGCAGTTTACTTAATTTTTTCTTGTAGTTCATGTCTACTTTATTTCCTTTGACATTTATTTTTGTTGTTGCTCAATTTTAATTAACTGTTTTCTTAAATTGTCATTTATTTTTGTTTAATAATTTTGTATGTGTTGAATGTGATAAGGGCTTTTAACACCGCGTACCGTTGAATTTGTTAAACTTTTAGATTTAGATGTTACAACCATTAAAGTAGGTTCATAAGGATTGCAACCAACTTGATGGACTTTTAGGCAATCAAGTTTCTGGAAGCTCGTTTCATCTTGTCCTTCAAAATAATCAAAAATTTCTATTTTGAGTTTAACCTTTTACCACTGACCACCGTTAATACCTCATGTATGTTACATTTTGCTTGTAACATCGTGTTACGTGCTCTAAATTTAAATTGCGCTACGCTGTATATCTTTATTCTATTGATGTTAGTCATTCACCTCTTGACGCCATCTAACGAACATTGTGCTTTTTATTTCTTTTTAAGTCATGGTGAAGCATAAAACATGCCTGTGTGAGTTTAAACAAAATTATCTTAAAACATCCACTTGTTGTGGCAATATGTATTTTTGGAAACATCTTTAATTAAGTAATTTATTCAACGCAGGGTAAGTTTTTTTTATTTGTTTTCGGATTAAGGGTAATTTTCATGCCAATTTTGTAGCACCACGTGTCACCTCTAATGTTGCCACTATCCGTTATATCTAAAAATTAAAACTTTGCAGCACCCCTTTGGTGGGTTACGAACGCTCGAGTACCTATATATTTATGATGTACACAAAGGGGTTATTATAGGACTTTGGTGATTGATTCCATGACTACCAGGCATGGATTTTTGACACATTCTGCAAAAAAAAACTACACACAATACCAGCATACGATAAAGGTTGTTTTGTCCTGTATGTTTGTTAAATTTACTCTGTTGTAGAAAATTAAGTATTTCGTGAGACACAATATTGACATAATTGTTGGTCAGTTTAATTAAAGGTGGGCCATTACTGATGTTTTGAAGTTGTAAAATTAGGAATTTTCAGAATTGTTTTTCGAATTTTTACTGTTTGAGTGGAATCGTAATAAATAAAACTAAACTTTGGAAAATTATTTTTTCAGAATGAGATACAACCTTAAAGAGTTTTATTGCAAAAAATATTTTTTTTTTTCAAAATTATTTTTTATTTTATGTACAGTCACATTTATTAAATCGTTTATATTTGATACTAAATCACCAGTTATTACAAATACAAATTCACTTCTTAAAAATTGAACTAGTTTTTTTCCATCTACAACATATTTTTTATACTTCTCAAAGGGCCTAGGACAGTTCGGCGCAGCCGATCCGGCCCGGCTAATTCGGCGCGATGGGACGGTTCGGCGCGAGGGGTCAGTTCGGCGCGACCGATTCAGCAAACACCTATTCGGAAATTATTTATAAAGAAATCAAAGAAAGTGCTGTTTTTTTGCACTTATTTACTAAATTGTAGCAACGAATTTATAGTAATTTATAGCAAATAAATAAAATCTATTAATTATATAACTTCGTCGCAATCAATAAAAAATTGATTCGTGCTCTTTTTGTCAGCGGGCAAAATTAATTTTTTATTGATTGCGACGAGGTTATATAATTCATAGATTTTATTTGGTAGTTATATACTATAAATTCGTTGCTACAAGTTAGTACAATCGAAAGGCAAAAATATGCACTTTTAAAAAAAGTTAGAATGTACCTACCGATAAAAGGTCCATCCTTATCAAAATTAAAAAACTTTTCGATGATTTGTAATTATCAACTCGTTCGTATAGGATGTATGCATAATTGGTTAACATTTCATATACTTTCAGCTAAAAATAATGAAGTTACATGACTTCAAATTGTCAGTATGTAAAATACGTGCAAAAAAAACAGCACTTTTTTTGATTTCTTTATAAATAACTGCCGAATAGGTTAGGTTCACATACAATTGTCATATTTACTGACCGTTGGTAGATGTGTACAAGGTACCTACATTCATGACAAATATCGAAACAATCAAACGGCAAATAAAAAAATTATAAAATTCTAAACCTAGGTGTCTTGTTTTTTGAAACCGATAGTAGTTAAATATTGGTATACAAAAAAATAGAATCAGTACGTGGTCAAAAATATTTATCAAAACCATACAAATATAAAAAGTACGTAGTCAAAAACATTTATCAAATTTATACAAATACAAAATTTACGTAGTCAAAAATAACAAAAAATGACACACTTAATTTAGTCCCATCTCAAAATTATGAGCAATTTGTCTTAAGAAATCAAGAATATTTCTGTTTTGAAAGTCTGTTACTAACCAAAATATCCTTTCATCAGCTTCACGATATTTTCTTTCTTTTGAGGGGGCTGGTGGCCTGCAACAATTGGTTCTAAATACAAATCTCGGCCATTTTTGATTTTTTTCAAGGCATCAATAAACCGCCATATTGTTGAGTGGTCCATTACCAGTTAATTCTGGAGTCTTCTGTTTGCTGCTTCTGAGTGGTTGTTTGTTCTATCTATTCTTTGCAAAACTATTTCGTGAAGGTACCACATTGCCACACTGAATATGGGAGGTCGCCTCTTATTTCCTCTTCATTCTGGTCTGCCAACATAGTTATCTTCAAACCAATTCATAATCACTTGCGGTTCATTTGGTAAATCTGCCGACAGATGATCAGCCCCCTTATCTAAGTGATCAGTTAGAACATATGCTAAACTCAGAATCATTCTGGCTTGCTAGGCAAAGTCCGGTTCACTGTTATACCTTTGTCGAAGTCCCTGCTGGGTCAAGTGTTTTTGCAAATTTTGGGCTAGATGAAAGAAGCATCCACATATCGTAGCTTGAGGAAACTCTTCTTGAAAGAAGCTTACTGCTGCAGTTTTAAAATCACACAATATATTATTTGGCTGCATATTTGGAGCTAGTTCTTTCACCATCCTTATAAAAGAAGTGTACGTCCGCCTAGACTTCTTAGGCAGCAGACACTAAAGCAGCGGTACAACTGCTCCATAAACTTGCGCCAGAACAACGTAAATTTGTGCAAACAAGGGTGGGGCAGATTTGAAAGTTCCATCTACGTATACTGTGTGTGTGTTTTCCAAAAATCTGTAAATAAATAATAATGTTAATAATGTTTGAAACACAAAAAACAAAAACAATATTCATTGAGGAGTGTAAGGCAAAACTGGATAGAAATTCGATAATGGATTCAAAACATATCTTATGCTTTACTCTCTTCCAAAATTGAGAATCCTGCCTTCTACGGGACCACTATCTGCTAGCAAGAATCTCTCTTCTCTACCATTCGCACTGTAAGTTGTGTAGTTTTCAGGAATAACCATGTTAACCAAAGATGAAGGTGCGGGTGGGGGTGTAATAATTTGATTCTGTTGCCTTCTGACAATTTTCTTCAACGAAGCAGGTTTAGGCATGGCATCCTGAGCGAACTGTCTCAAATTACGCACACAATGGTTGATAACCTAGGCTGTTGGTTCCTGAGATTCTTCAGCTTTTCTTTTTATTTGAGTTTTCACTCTATTCACCTCGATTGTGGCAGGTGTTGCGTCGTGGGTATTGTGATTGAGGCTTTTAATGACTTCTCCGTCCTGCACATAAATCCTGGCCTTACATCTGTTTTTCTGTTCACATCTATAAAAAGCAACCAGTTGGTCGCTACTTAACTTGTCAAACACATATGGAAATCCATCTTTAATAAATTTCGACTTTCCACGTTTGTTATTGACTTGGTTTTCCATAACACCAAATAAATTGACTTTAAAACTGTAGTTCCTTCTTAAAATACAGAAACGTAACTGAAAGAAATTTGCAAAATTTTCCCTTTTATTACAAAAAAAGGATGGTGGATAATTACTGTCCAAGAATGGCCTTGGTCTATTCAATTTGATCTCTAAACGAGCTCGTTAAATAGTTGTTTTGTAACGGTACAGTATATTACACAAAATACATTATAAAAAGTGGGTGTTTAAAACAAAGATAATTAAACTTAATGTTTATGCTAGTGCCTCGTATATGGAAGACGTGCAGAAATACATGCAAACGTAGCAGAGATAAGACGTAAGAGCAGCGAGAGACGGGACAAAGAAGGGGAAGAAGCAGCAGGGAGTCGCAATGAGGTAGCCGAGAAAGAAAGTAGGCGAAAGACTGTTTTTTTTTTCTTAAGAATTAATGTGCAAAGAAAAACGAAAAATGTTTAAAACAAAATAATAAGTGTAAACCAGATATGTATAGAGAAAACAGAAGAATCTTCAAAACGTTATAGAAAGAAAAAATTTGATTTTATGATGAAAAACCAGTGAAATTTAAATAAAAAGAATATAAAGGGAAGAATGAATTATTTAGTGCCGCAATCGCGAGCGGAAAAAGGAAGTGAAAATGTTGGGTACCCGAAGAAAGAAGAAACGGACAAATAAGGTTTTTTTTTTTAATTTTATTATTTTTTGTTAAAGTTTGTTTTGCGTTTAAAATGTTGCATGGTATTTTTAGGTTTTTACTTTATAAATCAGCTTTTGGTGATCACCAAACTTTTATGTGAATTTAGATTGTTTTTTTTTATTAAGTTGTTTGAAGGAAAATCATTATCCAATCGATCTACACACATATATTAAAGTTTAGTTATTTTTGAAAATTGAATTTTATTGATTTATTTTAAAAAAGGCGATCCTGTCCATAAAAAGAAAATAATTATTGTAACGAAAATAAGGCTAAAGCTGAGTTTTAAACAAAAATTACATTGAAAGCTAAGGCCGTGCGCGTTATAGTTTGTACGTTAGTATGTAGGTACGGGTAATTGCCCTTAATGCGGTTATTAGGATGATATATTTATAATAATAAGATAAATGAATTTTGGCTGAGAATATTTTTTGCATGTTTCGTATGACTTGTAAAGTATAAAACGAAGAGGTATCGCGCTGACCTGTCTTGCGCCGAATTGTCCCGCACCAAAGAGTCTTCGCGCCGAAACGATCGCGCCGAAACGGTGGCACCGAAAAGTCCCATTCTCTTCTCAAAAGTTGGGTTGCGGTAGCTTGGTTTTTTTCTTCTTTAAGAATTGGATTAAGAACTAACAGTTTTCTCCAATATGTTTAACGTGGTCCTATAAATCTAAGGTTAAAAATTTGTTTACCATTGTCTTCATATCCTTTTTCGAAACATGTAGCATTTTCTTGGTTGTTGTTGACATTTATAGCCCACCAAACAAAGATGTTTGCTATGATCTCTAACACCGACACAAACAAACCAAAAAACGTTTTGGTTACAGTTGAGAATATCTTTTTTACAATTATTGTTTTACTTATCTTTGGTGATTGACCAGCCAAAGATAACGTTTAGAAAACTTTGTAAGCAAATGTAAACTATGTGTTTTAACACACCACAGCAAACTGTTACCTTTGTTACTCATCTTTGACATTACGATGCCTTTTGATTTTGATTAATAATTTTCTTTAAAATAATTTGTAATGATATAAATTTTTGGCGATTGCTAGAAGTATTTCTATAATAAAAAAAATTTATTTAAACAAAATATGTATGATGTATCACTTTAGGAAGTTGTTACTATCTTTGTTTTTTGTTTAAATTTACATGACAATTTTTACACATTTTCAAAATTTTTTGTTTCAAATTAAACATTTTTGTTTTTAAAACATAGGATAATTAATAAATTAGAAAAAAAATATAAAGCATAAAGTAAAGTATAGACGTATAAATAATGATCATATAATAATTTACACTTCAGTGTAATTATTGATTAATAAATACAAACATAATAAAAGTATTTAGTTTACTTTATTATTGAAATTTATGCATTAAAGTATTTTTTGTAAATTTGCACAATTTGTTCGATATGTATTTGTCTTGTAACTCAAAGTTATTACATTACTTATTCGTAACATTTAACTGTTATCAATCAATATTGTTTAAGAAAGAAGAAAAGTTTGAAATTTCGCATTTAAATACGGAAACACAAATTCTGACTATAATAAATCAAGTTTAAATTATGATCTTTACGTCACAGTTTTCTTAAAGTTAGATTTGCTTGAAATGAGTTCTTTGTTGACTTGGAACCGTTTTCGTTAAGCAAACTGAGTCTAGACTAGATTGATACGAATGCTGGAATGTAAATCTGTTAAATTAGCAAACAAGGCAAATAGACCTTGCTTTCCGCGCATTATAAGCCTCAAATTATATTCCTTGTATCTTTTCAAATTCTAACTTTAATACTAAAACAAATTTTAAACTTAATTACATTTTCTTTGAATAATTAAGAATTTAGAACAATATGTCAACACCTCGAATAAATGCTCGCTTAGTATAACGCGAAAGTAATGTACCAGAATAAACCACAAATTGTCATTGTTCCAAATTTTTTAGGTTGAAAATTTAATGTTTTCTTTATTAGATTAATATATTATTACAAGCGAACGTTCAATAAATGTATGTTATTCACATTAATTGCAAAAATTCTGATAATACTTTTATTTTGTTTATTTAAAAAAAATATAAATTGTGACTTAACAGAACAATTCCCCTCCCATCTGTCAATGTCAAAGATGTCATTAATTTCAGTTCCAACTTAAACATTTATTTTCACATATTTTTTACAAAGTTTAATATTGTTATTACGTTATTGTTGTTCGCCGTACTACGTTTAGTGTTTTGTACTATTTTGCAAGTTTCTGTTGTGTTGTTACCCAATTAGAAAACATGTTGTTTCAAGCTTGTTCATCGATGTCTCGACAAGAATTATTAAGTACTATTGATGGCTTGAAAAAGTCACTTCCTGATGAGGCAACTCACTACCCTCCCGTTAGTACTGATGAGGAAGGTTTCCAACCAGTATGGAAAAAAAAAGATAAAGAAGTCTCCTGTTTACCTTGAATCTTATATGAGTGCCGAAGACGATACTATAAGCCAGGTTAGTTATACCCTTGAATATTAAACGCCTTCTACTTCACAATTTATTCAAATAACGAAAGCAAATGAAATACCGCCCGCAGATATGTCTGCTAAAAATTATCTAAAAAATGTAATCCGATCACCTACAAACCCACCAACAACAAAGACGATAACCACGTTCCTCCAATAATTCTGAGAGAAAGGTCGTTGTGGCCTTCAACTGCTGCACTTCTTGGTTCCCATATGATTAATTTTATAACCGCCGTCAATGTTAATGATGGCATCAAAATTACCCCTTCATCCGTTTTGGACTACCGTGCCATGATAAGTGTAATGGAACAGAAAAATATCCCAAACTACATGTATGCACTTCCCAGCGACAAACTGTTGAAAGTAGTAATTATAGGTGTTCCAGAGACTATTCCAACCGATTCAATTCTAAAAGAACTGACAGCGCTTAATTTTACACCTACAAAAATCATATAATTGCACAAAGCGAATATCCCCTATCCCCTATTTCTAGTGCTACTTCCAAGAGAACAGAATTCAATATTTAACCTGACCCATTGTTGTAGAGTTGCCATTCAGGTAGAAAAAAAATTTCAAAGCGCCGATCGCATCAATGTTTCCGCTGTCAACTACATGGGCATTCGCAATCGAAATGTACTGCTCATTACCGCTGTAAAAAATGTGGCGATTTTTACCCATCGTACACATGTACAAAAATACTAAATCTACCTATTAAATGTGCCAATTGTGGGGAACTTCATCCCGTTAACTATGGCCAATGTCCTGCTGCTACTAAGCGCACATCATTCTCTGCAGTACAGAAATCTCTTGCTTGGAATAACCCTTAAATTACCTCTTCGACTTTATTTCCTCCTGTTCATTCTATACAAGAAGTACCTTTAGGTACTCAACAGTTACCAACTAACAATACAACGATTGACACATCATTCCCTCAGCCTAATAAACATGCACAAATTGCAAGAAATCTAGGTGACATGTTAACTACTTTCAGTCAGTCCAACCCCACCAAAAATTCTACCTCAGCTTTGTTGTTGCAAACCCAACAGCTTCTGAAAATTACTTTACAATAAACAATTATGGCAATTAAACTAAATATCACGTTCTTCAAGATATCTTTTTGGGACAGCAATAGCCTTCAGTACAAAACTACTGAACTTCAACATTTTCTTGAACAGTACGAAATCGATGCTATATTTTTATCAGAAACTGACCTTAATGCTTGCCATAACCCCAAAATTTCTAATTATACTTTTTACCGTACTGACCGTGACAATAAAGGCGATGGAACCAATATATTTGTTAAAAAATCCCTTCAGCATTATCAACTTCCAAACCCTGCCTGTGATCATATAGTCAACATCCATATTGCCTGAAACTTCTGTCAGCAATATTAGAATAGTATCATGCTATAAACTACCCAAATCTCCAATGACTGACGCCGATCTTGATCGCTTGTTTCCAAACCATCAACCTTCTATTGCAGCAGGAGATTTTAACAGCAATCCGAATGACCGTAAATTACTTAATTATATAGATAACCTTCCTCAAATATCAGTTATTGCACTAATTGAACCTACCTACTATCATGACACCTTCCGTCCGGACATCTTGGATATAGCAGTCCTTCAGAATATTTCATTTTTCCCTACCATTTACTCTATTCCTAAACTTCATGCAGACCACAACCGTTTTAACGCTCACAACAGATTCTGCGGTCAGTCTACGGTTTCATATCGATTGGACTTTAATTGATAATCTTAGCCCAATCCCAATTATTGATTCGCAAAAATGCCTTGACGATAACATTAAGTTCTTTCAAACAGCAGTCATCAATTCCTATAACCTCGCTACCATTTTAACTCCTAAAAAGTATTAGAATTCCCTTCCTATTGATATCAAACAGTTAACTCGTCGCAAAAACCGAGTCAAATATAAATATCAACGAACCCTTAACCCACAATACAAAAAGGATCTAAACAAATTACAATTTGAAGTATATCTAGCTCTACAAAACTACAAAAACGAGTCTTGGGCATCCAAATTAGATTCTCTGAATTGTGACTCTCATTCATTTTGGCACATGCATAGAATTTTGCGTAACGTTTCCTCTAGACTTGATCTACCAATTCATTCTGCAAACGGTCTAGTTTACACTACAGCTGAAAAAGCAAAATCACATGCTGACAATCTTGAGCTACAAACTACCAAATCGCCGATCTTGACCGTATGGATAGAATAAACTCAAATAGTGTTGAATTTTTATCACAAAATTACTCAGATCTACCACTTACTCCTTCCTTTCCATTAGAAATAGAGAATTTTTAAAAATTTGTGATTTGGTTTTTAGGATTTAATTTGCTTTTACAACAGAGAAGATGAGCCAAAGATTTAAGAGAACCACAATCTTTATTGACGGCGAATTCGACGTGGATGGAAAAGGTTAACCGTTTATCTAATATCACACCAACGTATTTGGCGGAGTTACACTAGGGAATTGGATTATTAGAAATTGTAAGTTGACCGTAAGGACGATGTTGTAGTTTCCTAGTATATTATCGCCGGCGTTGACGTCCGCAAGCCAATTGGTAAACTATGTGTCTAAAATGTTTAGCTCTGATTGTAGGCGGTTAATTACAAGTTTCGTTTGCCAAGGGCAGGTTAAGATGGTGGTGTCTTCAGCATACAGTGCTCTATATTGGGGGGGTTGGAAATTCCGTGCGTGTCAAGGTTATAAAAGGTTGGGAAAAAAACAGAGCCTTGCGGAACTCCTGCTGCTAGGGGCTTGATGCGAGATAAAGGAATGGATGATGCGTATTAATTGAGGATGATGATAATCTGTAAACAAGGTCGTCATGCCAAACTGAATCAAATGCTTTTAAAACGTCTGAGAAAACTGCTCCAGTGCCTTGATTGTTGGACATGGAATGCTAACAAGATTCTGTGACTCTGAGAAGTCCGGAAGAATTTTTAAGCGGGAAATTTCTTAGTGCACACGAGAAAGAATGATTCTTTCGGCAATTTTAGAGATAGCAGGAAGAAGACTTATCGGATGGTAATTTTGCGGAAATTTTTCATTTTGGAAGTTTGGAAGTACTATTACATCAGCTACCTTCCACTCGCGTAGAAATTAGCCTAGTATTAGTGTACTATTAACGGATGGCGGTGAGGTACATTATTGCTTTCTGAGGAAAATTTTTAATAATTTTATTTAAAGCCTTGTCATGACCAGGAATTTTTACGATTTCTGAGAAATCGTATAACTTTTAAAATTTCTAACAGAGAGGCTGGATAAAGTGGTAGATCTGAATAATTTTGCGATAAAAATTTAACATTTGACCTTATTCTATCCATATGGTCAAGATCGGCGATTTGGTAGTTGAGGGAGCATTGTAGCTCAAGATTGTCAGCATGTGATTTTTTTTAGCTGTAGAGTAAACTAGACCGTTTGGAGAATGAATTGGTAGATCAAGTCTAGAGGAAACGTTATACAAAATTTTTTGCATGCGCCAAAATGAGTGCGAGTCACAATTTAGAAAATCTGATTTGGATGCCCCAGACTCGTTTTTATAATTTTGTGGAGATAGACGTACTTCAAATTGTAATTTGTTTAGATCCCCTTTGTATTGTGGGTTAAGGGTTCGTTGATATTTATGTTTAACGCGGTTTTTGCGACAAATTAACTGTTTGATATCGATAGAAAGGGAATTTGAAAACTTGTTAGTAGTTGAAATGGTAACGAGGTTATAGGAATTGATGACTGCTGTTTAAAAGAACTTAATGTCATTGTCAAAGCATTTTTGCAAATCAATAATTCGGATTGGGCTAAGATTATCAATTAATAGTTCATTAAATCTAGTCCAATCGGTGTGAGAACGTAGGCTGAGCGCAAGGTCTGTTATCAACGTTGAAGAATGCATTATAACGGGGTTGTGGTCTAAATTAAGTTCAGAAATAGAGTAAATGGTAGGGAAAAATGGAATATTCTGAACGACTGTTATATCCAAGATGTCCGGGCGGAAAGTGTTATGATAGTAGGTAGGTTCAATTGGTGCAATAACTGATAATTGAGGATGCTTATCTAATAATTAATTTACGGCCATTTGGATTGCAAACACGACTAATCGATGCAATATGTTTGCTGTTAAAATCTCCTGCTGCAATGGAAGGTTGATGGTTTGGAAATAAGCGATCAAGATCGGCGTCAGCCATCGGAGATTTGGGTGGTTTATAGCATAATACTATTTTTCAACAAAAATATCGGTTCCACCGCCTTTATTGTCACGGTCAGTACGGTAAAAAATATAATTAGAAATTTTATGGTCATGGCAAGCATTAAGGTCAGTTTCTAATAAAAGTATTGCATCGATCGAGGTACTGCTCAAGAAAATGTTGAAGTTCAGTAGTTTTGTACTAAAGATATCTTGAGGGACGTGATATTTGGTTTAGTTGCCATAATTGTTTATTGCAAAGTAATTTTCAGAAGCTGTTGGGTTTGCAACAAGAAAGCTGAGGTAGAATTTTTGGTAGGGTTGACTGACTGAAAGTAGTTAACATGTCACCTAGAATTCTTGCAATTTGTGCATGTTTATTAGGCTGAAGGAATGATGTGTAAATCGTTGTATTGTTAGTTGGTAACTGTTGAGTATCTAAAGGCACTTTTTGGATAGAATGAAGAGAAGGAAATAAAGTCGAAGAGGTAATTTGAGGGTTATTCCAAGCAGGAGATTTGTGTACTGTGTAATGGTACATCTCTTGTATATTTAATATTATTTTGAATCGACCTGTATAGTACTAAGTTTAAGTTGGTGCAAGTGTGTAAAGTGCGCGCATGACAAGTTAGATAGCAAGAAGCGCTAAGGTGAACGCGGGAAGAGAGCGGTGTTCGTGGTGATACCGAAAGGAGCCACATTTTAAGCGTTAATACGCAATTAAAAAGCGTATTAGGTTCCATAGAACCACCAAATCAGTGTTTAACCTAAAACAGAAAAGGGTGAAACATTAGAAATTGTGCTATAAGGAAATAAAGAAGTGAGCACGTGTTAAAGCAACGCCAGGAGGCCAACCACACGTGATTTGTACGTGATCACCCGCCAGCAGCATTCGAAGGGTAGTACGATTTTCCGAAATCGTAGCCTAGCCGCGAAGAGATAAAATAAGAGAGTCTACACAACTACGAAAAGCTAGCGAAAAGAGAAATCATCCCTTAGGAAGGTGGCGCCCAACAACTAAAAGCTGTAGTTAAGGTTAGTCGTTAAGTTTATCGGTAAAGCATTGTTACAAGCTTTTGGTTGTTTACGAACCTGCACGGCCAACTCTCAATAGTCGGAGAGAGGGGTAGGTTTTCTAGAAGTATATAAAAGATAATTAAGGGCGCCAGAGCCTATCCAAAGTCAGTTCTGCTTGCTCACCACAGAATGGTATCACTTGTAACAAGATGTTAATGGTTCGTAACTGCTGAAAGAAACGAATAAAAGAGAAAAACTAAATCGTTAATAACAATGGTGCTTTAATTACTCTATCACGATAAATATAATAAGAATTAAATAGTCAAATCTGAGTAGGTACTAGCGAGAATATACAAAATCGAATCACAGTAAGATAGGCAACTTACATGACATAAGTGAAGAACATGTCTACGAATAGTTCGCAGTAAATATCGTTTACATAATTAGAAATATGGCAGTAACGACAATAAGGCAAAATAATTAGTATAACATTAACATTAAATTATCACAATAAATAAGCATAAACAGCATACGTAGTATAAGCAAATTTACTAACTAATGATATTACTATTACGATAATCAGTCCGAAGTTATGATTATTATAAGTTTCGTGAGAAACCTCGTTGACGACGAAAGAAAATTTATAAAAAACACTTACCACCAAATACAGGTGTTCCTTTTATGCGGAGCGCTTCCTTCGACACGTACCCTGTAATTAATTTTAATTGCAAATCGTGTCAACCTAATAGCTCACGAAATCCAAATCTACAAAGTCATTACTTAAATTTTAAAATGTACACAAACACAAACCGAACGTCGGATGCTGTTATACCCTTTTCTATGATTTAGTTAATTCCAACAGTAGGCCTTATAAATATTTAGAATCGTTCCAACACAATATTCGTCGAGGGTTATCTCTCGTCTTTCGGTATCGGATAGAATTCATGGGCCGGATGGTGGTAAGAATAGCCGGTGACGATACAAGTATCCCACGATCGTAACGAAATCACAAACTTTCCTTGATGGGCTTTAAATTATAGCCAGAATGCCATTATTCATTAAGTGACACATGGGGGGCTGCGGGAGTAAATTAGTTAATTAAGAAAACTACATAATTTCCATCGTGTTCCTAGCACGTGGATGAATTTAGAGAACGAACTTTCACTCACGCAGCCCTAGATGTTACCAGTTACAATGTTAGAGTCAAAATGTCGGAGAAGACACCGGATGTCCTTTGTGCAATACAAAGTGACCAACGAACCCGATAGATGGCGTCAAGAAATATCAAAAGCAATTTTTAATTAAGTTGATATACAGGGTAATGCAATATTTAAATTTATGCACGTAACAGCATGTACGTTTATTTCATTTGAGTATTATTAAATGCGTTTATATGACGGTGTATTTGATTTGGTGTACTATTCCTCAGTAGTCTTGTAGAGAAAGGGTTCTTGCTGAGCTAGCAGGGAAGATATAAGTCAAAACGGGCATATACAATTAGCGTACAAACGCGCGAACCAGTACAGTTAGCACCCAAACGAGGGGTACAAGCGTTCTACATTGCAAATTAGCACCCAAACGTGGGACAGTAGCGTGCTCCATTGCAAATTGGCGCCCAACGTGGGGCACTAAAGCGAACCATTGCAGTTGGCGTCAAACGTGGGACACGAAGGCGAGTAGTACACCAAATTGTTTAAATTTGATAAGTGTAAGGCATGCAAAACTGGTTAAATCAAAGGCGATATTCTATGTTAGTTTTCGCGATACAAAAAAGAGGTTTGCGTAGCTGAATAGTGATTGAGTACAGAGTCAATTACATACATTGATTATTAAGTAAAAAAATAAGTTAATATTTATGGATCTTCATAAATAATTTCAAACGTAAGGAATTAACCTTGACCTGCTTTAATCTGAGAAGTAAATTTTAAGATAGCGCAGTTCTCAGGCGAAAGAAGCTGACACACAGCGTTTATTGTTAGTTATCGCGAATTGTTTAGATAATACGAGTTTGTGGTCGGTCAGGAAATTTTCCATTGAAAATTAAATTTTATGCGTGCAGGAATTTGGAAAGGTAATCGTAATCGATTAGTTTAAAACAAAATCTATTTTAGTTTGTTAACTAAAAGATTAATGCTATTACGTACCGGTAAATTAAAACTATATAGAAAATTAAAACCGAAAATGGATAATTTAAGCGAAAACGAAGAAAATAAAGGGGAAGAAAACGAGAGTACGGAAGTCCTTGACCTGGCGATCATTCTAAAAGCAATAAAAAATACAGAAACTAATATAAAATTTGAAATTAATGCAACGAATAATAAAATTGAGGAATCGAATAAATTACTGAGAAATGAAATGTTAGGGATTATTGATACAAATACAAGTAATCAAAATAAAAAAATAAAAGATCTTGAAACAAGAACGCAAAATTATGTTTATTCACGCGTAGTACCTTTGGAAAATAAAATAGCTGATTGTGACAAAAGTATTGGAGAAATACACGCGATGTTAGCGTATTAGGTAGAACTGTCGGGTTAATTGAAAGCGACGTGAAAGAAATGGCAAGGGAAATGCAAAATTTAGAAGTCAAATGTTCAAAGGTAAAGGTAAATCAAGTCCCCATAAATACAAATATCCCTATCGTAGTTCAACCAGCTGTCGAAAAACCTAAGTTCGATCCATCAAAACGATCAGGACACCCTGTTAAGTTTCTAAGGAAACTTGGCAACTATTTAAAAAAAAATAAACGAAGCGAATAAAATAGATAAAGCTATTGAGTGTTTAGAAGGGGATGCCAGAATTTGGGCTGAATGTTATATGCAATGATGGCAAAATTTCGAAGAGTTTAAAGAAGATTTTAGTAGACAATTCTGGTCACAGGACCAACAAGAACGAATCCGAGCATCAATATACGAACCAAGGATTTATAATAGACGAAACGGAAATTTCAGCCAGCGCATTTGGTACTGGGTTGACAAGACGCAACACCTGGAACCTCCTATTCCAGAAGAAATACTAGTAAATGCATTATGCAAGCATTTTTCATACGAAACAGAGACAGCACTAATTGCCGCACGGGTTACATCAGTCGAGGAACTGTTAGAAGTATTAAAAGGTTTGGAGAACAGGAATGACGGTCGCCAGCACAGACAAGGCGAAGGAGTTGGAAGAAGAAACGAAGAACGTCGAGACAGAGACGGCTACAGAGTGCACCATGTAAATAGATACCAGAGAGGAAGAGCGAATCGAGGATTCCCCTTATCAAGAGGACCCTATCGAGCCGCCACACCGAGTCCAACGCGACAAGAAGAGCAGCCATCGGAAAACTAGAGGCCCCTCGACAACAAGCTCCAGTTGTCAAAAAGAAGGGAACGCCGGAGCAAAGGCAACATGTTCGTTTTGTCAAATTATATTTTTAATCGATACCTGTAAATGCAAATAAAACTGAAGAAATAGCAATTAGTAATGACAAGGAAAGAGAAGGAAATTATGTACCACAAATTTTAGGGAAAATAGAGGGGATTGATCAAGCTTTCCTCCTCGATACAGGAAGTTCGGTAAGTGTGATGTCGTCGACTCTTTTTGACCAAATAAAGGAAAGAAATGGAAGCATACCGGTCTTACCAACCGTTGGATTAACCATACAAGGGGTCACGGGAAGAATCACCAAGGTAAAGAGACAAGCACTAATTTCAGTAGAAATAGGAGGTGAACGGCACCCGATCATATTTTTAATTGCGGACGACCTACACATCCAAAGAATCATAGGAATGGATTGGATGACGTCTATGCAAGCCAGAATAGATTTACGAAAAAAACAATTCGAATTCCAGAAGGACAAAGAAAAGTATGAGATCCCATTTGTAGAAAATGAGAACAACAGCCAACAATCTTTGGAATTAACTCTAACGTCGAATGTGAAGAGCCTTACAAAACTGGAACCAGAAGAAATACCAGAAGCAGTAAGGGAAACCAGGAAAAGATGGAAACAAGAGCTAAAGCAAGAAGGCGAAAATTTTAAATGTACAAGGTGTCCACTCCGATCACCGTTTGAAGCAGCGTTTAAAAAACATATGGAGACTCATCAGGAGAACATAACAGTAAGCCAAATTAAGATGGAAACCGAAAAGGACTTCATCGAAAATATAACGAAGAACCACCGAGAAGTTTTTTCGGACAGACCGGGAAAATGCACAGTCTACGAGTGCGAATTAAATATGTCGGACACCACACCGTTTATCCAGAAATCCTACCTGATCCCATACTCCAAAAGAGACGCAGTAGAGAAAGAAATCGAAAGAATGGTTAAGTGGGGGGTAATCGAAAGATCTGACTCACCATTTTCTAATCCAATAGTAGTCGTAGCGAAAAAGGATGGAGCCATCAGGTTGTGTCTCGATGCTAGACATCTAAATAAATTTATAATTCCAGACAGAGAGTCACCTCCAATTATTGAGGAGTTACTACAGAAATTTCATGGTATTAAATATTTGTCGACTTTAGATCTGACGTGTGGATATTGGCAGATACCTCTTGCCAAAGAGTCTAGAAAATTTACAGCGTTTTTGGTCAATGGTCGCAGCTATCATTTTAAAGTTTTACCTTTCGGTCTTAATATTTCAGTAGCAAAATTCAAAAAATGTTTAGAGCAAGTGTTAGGCCCCGAAGTTTTATCTTTCGCAACAGTTTATGTAGACGATATATTAATTGCGTCCCAAAATTTAGTTGAACACGAGAAACAATTAAATCTCGTGATTTCTCAACTTAAAAAGGCAGGTATGACTATTAAATTCAACAAGTCAGAGTTTTTAAAGAATAACATTAAATTTTTGGGTCATATCATCAGTTCTCAAGGAATCGAAGTGGATCGGGAAAAGATAGAAGCCATACAAAAATTTCGGGAACCGCGAAATAAAAAAGATCTGCAGTCTTTTCTTGGATTTTGTAATTTTTATCGACGATTTATAAAAAATTTATCACAGTTAATTAGTGGATTAACCCCTTTATTAGAAAATAAGAATAAGTGGGAGTGGAAAGAGCAGCACAAAGAAACGTTTTTAGCAATCAAGGACAGTTTCATAGATACAGTTTGTTTAACGCACCCTGACTTTTCCAGACCTTTCGGGATAGCAACAGACGCGTCCACGCAAACAATAGGAGCGCATTTATTTCAGGAACAGGCCGGTGTAATAAGAACTATAGCTTTCGCTAGTCGAACATTGTTTAACGCGGAGAAGGCGTATACGATTACGGAATTGGAGCTTTTAGCCATAGTCTTTGCGTGTCAAAAGTTCAGGACGTATGTATTAGGATACCCTACGATTGTATTGACAGATCACAGGGCTTTAGAATTTCTGTTTTCATGTAAAATATTAGGTGCTAGGTCGACGAGGTGGTGTATGTTTTTGCAGGAGTATCAAATTCAAATTCAATACTGTAAGGGTAAAGACAACATTGTCGCCGATTTCTTATCAAGGTATGATTATGATGGAGAACAGAAGCATAGACCAATAACGATAGCAGCCAATAAGACAAAACCAGTGAGTAAATTAGAAGAAATTTTGAAAAATATAAAAGAAGATCAAATTTCGGATAACCAAATTCAGTGGATAAGGAACGAGTTAACTACAAAAGGAAAAGGAAAAGCAGAAGAATTGTCAAGAAATTACAGTATGCATGAAGATATTTTGTTTAGGAAGAGCAAGAAAGGAGAAGAATGGTGGTTAGTTTGCATATCTCAGTCACTCGTAAATAACCTGGTATGGGAGTATCATCAGTTATATGGGCATTTTGGAGCAAGCAAATGTGCTGCACTGATAGAAAAGGCATGCTATTTTCCAAATGCACGAAGGAAAATTACCCAAATAATTTCAGCCTGTGATTTATGCCAGAGAACTAAAATAACAAATAGGCAACCACAAGGTTTAATGAAAAACGTTGAAGCTGAAGAACCATTAGAGTTAGTAGCAGTCGATCTTTTTGGACCGTTACCAGTAGGTAGGGGGGTCTTACCTATTTATTCGTAATGCGCGATGTGTTTACTAAATACGTCAAACTATATCCAATTAAAAAAGCTAACGCGAGGACACTTGTAAACAAAGTTTGTAATGATTTTATTAACGCGGTCGGCAAACCAAAATCTATTTTGTCAGATTACGGCACCCAATTTATTAGTAATTTATGGACAAGGGAATTAGGTCAAATTGACATAAAAGTTGTTTATTCGGCAGTATATCATCCGAAATCGAATCCAGCGGAACGCGTCATGCGCGAATTAGGTAGGTTGTTCAGAGCTTATTGTAGCAACAAACATAGTAGTTGGCCCTTGCAAATTGATCAAATCGAAAGTTTGCTCAATTGCGTTGAAAATGAGTCCACCGAGTTTACTCCACACGAACTTATGAAAGGAGAAAGACCTACCCAGTTAATTGAATCGTTAATACCTTTTCCGATTCGTAGAGATTTTGAGAACAGGATCAAAATTTTGTTAGCTCGAGAAAATTTTAAAAGTGCAGCTCGCAAGCGTAAAGCTAAACATGACACAAAGATCAAAGCAGTTAAATTTAAACCGGGAAACTTAGTTTTAGTGAAAACTCATAATCAGTCCTCATCTTTTGATAAAACGATAAAGAAGTTTTTTCATTTATATGAAGGCCCATATATTGTAATAAAAGAGGTAGGTGTTAATGCCTACGTGCTAAATGACCCTGAGACGAATCGCTATTGGGGTACACAAAATGTGGAAAACCTCAGACCGTATTTCACATAAACCTGAAGGTAGTGGTGAGAAATGAAACATCGCCTAAGGTTACTGATAAAAGAACAGATTTTTGTATTTTAGGTTAAGGAAATTCAGTGTAGAGATGTTTATTTTTGTTGTTTTGTTAAGTAGTTAGGAAAAGTTTCCTCGTAATTTCAGGAAATCAATTATTCACAAACTTTTGGGGGGTTACTGTAATGGTACATCTCTTGTATATTTAATATTATTTTGAATCGACCTGTATAGTACTAAGTTTAAGTTGGTGCAAGTGTGTAAAGTGCGCGCATGACAAGTTAGATAGCAAGAAGCGCTAAAGTGAACGCGGGAAGAGAGCGGTGTTCGTGGTGATACCGAAAGGAGCCACATTTTAAGCGTTAATACGCAATTAAAAAGCGTATTAGGTTCCATAGAACCACCAAATCAGTGTTTAACCTAAAACAGAAAATGGTTAAACATTAGAAATTGTGCTATAAGCAAATAAAGAAATGAGCACGTGTTAAAGCAACGCTAGGAGGCCAACCACACGTGATTTGTACGTGATCACCCGCCAGCAGCATTCGAAGCGTAGTACGATGTTCCGAAATCGTAGCCTAGCCGCGAAAAGATAAAATAAGAGAATCTACACAACCACGAAGAGCTAGCGAAGAGAGAAATCATCCCTTAGGAAGGTGGCGCCCAACAACTAAAAGCTGTAGTTAAGGTTAGTCGTTAAGTTTATTGGTAAAGCATGTACGTTTATTTCATTTGAGTATTATTAAATGCGTTTATATGACGGTGTATTTGATTTGGTGTACTATTCCTCAGTAGTCTTGTAGAGAAAGGGTTCTTGCTGATCTAGCAGGGAAGATATAAGTCAAAACGGGCATCTACAATTAGCGTACAAACGCGCGAACCAGTACAGTTAGCACCCAAACGAAGGGTACAAGCGTGCTACATTGCAAATTAGCACCCAAACGTGGGACAGTAGCGTGCTCCACTGCAACTTTAGAGGAAGATGTGTGCTTAGTAGCAGCAGGACATTGGCCATAGTTAGCGGGGTGAGGTCCCCCATAGTTGACACATTTAGCAGATAGATCTCGTGTTTTTGTACATGTGTACGATGGGTGAAAATCACTACATTTAGGACTAGAAATAGGGGCATAGGGACTTTACTCGGTTTGTGCAATTGAATGACTTTTGTAGGTGTAAAATTAAGAGCTGTTAGTTCTTTTAGAGTCGAATCTGTTGGAGTAGTCTCTGAAACACCTCTAGTTACTGCTTTTATTAATTATTAACATTGACAGCGGTTGTAAAATTAATATCATGAAAATCAAGAAGTGCTGCAGTAGAAGGCCACAACGAATTTTGCCTCAAAATTATTGGGAGAACGTGATTATCGTCTTTGTTGTTGATGGGTTTGTAGGTGATCGGATTACATTTTTAAATATATTTTTAGCAGACATATCTGCGGGCGGCATTTTATTGGCTTGCGTTATTTGAGTGAATTGTAAAGTAAAAGATTTTTGATATTGAGGGGTGCAAGTAACCTGACTTATAGTATCGTCTTCGGCACTTATATGAGATTCAACGTAAACAGGAGACTTCTTTTTCTTTTTTTTGTACTGGTTGAAAAACTTCATCATCAGTACTAGCGGGAGGGTAGTGAGTTGGCTCATCAGAAATTTTGAATAGTAGCTTTTTCATACCATCAATAGCACTTAATAATTCTTGTCGAGACATCGACAAAAAGCTTTTGTAAATTATATAACAACACGAAACAACGGAAACTTGCAAAATAGCACAAAACACTCAACTTAATACGGCGAACAACAATAACTTAATAACAATATTAAACTTTGTAAAAAAATATATGAAGATAAATGTTTAAGTTGGAACCAAAATTAATGACAACTTTGACATTGACGAATCGCACGGGGATGTTGTATCGCATTATACTACAAAAACCACAATTGACTTATATATTAGTCGTAGATATCACATAGTTTGTAAATTTAAAAAAATGTTTTAATTTATTTTACCCTTTTATTTAATTGCGCAAACCACCTGTCAACATTTTTGAGCTCATTTATTTTCTTTCGATGCTTTGCTGTTGTATACTGTCTTGTTTTCATTTAATGTCCTAAAACACTGGTCCTATAGTAGGGGCTGCACTGGTTTTGGTAGGAGCGAGGTTTCAGGTGACGAGGAGCGTATGGAGCTATCACATCCCTTGTTATGTTTATGTTTGCTGAAAACCTACTTGGACGTTGTCATCTTCTGTGACATACTGTAAGACTACAAAATTCTTGTGGCCATTTTTTCTTTTTATTTATTTAATTTATAAATAATTGCATAAAACTTACACAATAATTTTCTGTCAGATGCGTATTATAGGCTAAAAGGTTACATTTAGTTATATTGAACACAGAAAATTTTTAATGGTTTACCTGTAATTAATTTGTATGTAAGAGTCACAAACTTTATTTGATATCATTGATACCGTGCACTATATAAAGCTCACGTTAGCTTCATAAAGCTAACTTTGGATCTTGTATTTAAACCGTCCGTTTCTACACCAAAAAAACTCTTATCGTTAGATCGATTAAACCGTCTCCTTTGTTTATTTTTTTACCGTTTTATTTTCTGCCATTTTTAGTTTCCGTTTCCGAATTAGATTTTTAGTTAACAATTTGTTTCCACTAGAATTCTTATTATTTAGTTTTATCCATTTAATTACGTTACCTGTAAATAACAGATCGAGTGTAGTGGATTTCCGGTGCGCTCAGTTAGTTTCTTTTTTGCCACCGATAGCAAACGTTAAAGAACACGTTGGCGCTAGAGGCCAGTATTAGATCCTCCCCGCAGTTACAGACAACGTAAACGGTGCCTCGTGGCGCTACTGGAAAGGCGTTTGCATTTATCGTCAGCACCACCGTTGTTCATGACGTTACTTCCTTCAGATAGTTAATATTGTGAAAGGAATACTGTAGCATATTAATTCAAGCTTTAGAAACTTTAACCTATGGTTAAACTTTATCGTAAAGCGAATCAGCTTTAATTATCCGGTTAACTATGGTACTTACCTGCAGTTCCGTTTCGTTGCTTTAGTAACAGCAATCTCCGACTCAATGTAAAGACTTCCGGTATAGTATCATATGAAAGCCGGCATTAACCTAAAATAATCTTCAAATTTAACAACTACCTGTAATACGTTTTCTGCATAAAGCGGATTTTTTTTCTGGCCTTGGCAATTTCCGTTTTTTCAACAGGTTTCACTGTATACTGATTATTTAGTTTTTGTGGATAAACAATTTGACTTTCTGGTATTGTCAATGTTTGATATTTGTCTAATTTGAATTATTTGATTAGAATCGCGAACGGCCACGAATGCATGCCGATTGCATTCGCTAAGAAGTCTAGTTTACACCGTTCATTTGAACTAACCAAAGTTTCACAACTATTATATTTATTTTATTTTGTTCATTTGCAACAAACTCAGGTTTTGAACCTGGCATAACTCAATTTTCGACTTGACGTTACCTAGAAGGCCACAGTAAGCTGCAAAATAAAATTGCATTAACCATAGTGGCGATTAAACGCTCCTTGAAAGCAGTTAGTAAGGAAGTTGATGCTTGCCCTTTTTCAGTTCGTCTTTTTTCTTATTATTATTTTATTTACGGAAATAAATTAATACGGACGCCAAGGTTTATATACCGTGTTAAAAAAACTGCGTAAAATATTTAAGGAAGTTGTAGTATGAAACAAAATAAACAAAAAAGTTTTAATAAACATGAGTCCGCAAAGTACATTTACATCAAACTTTTTTGCGTAGATGGGTAAGGATCTTACTACATCATAAGTATAAAACGACGCCTAACGATGTTTCTGACAAGAGAGAATCAGATGCACACGAAAACTTGCGAATGACATTATACAGGGTTATTAAAAAGTATTAAGTCGGCGATTTACTGTAATTAATATTTTTTTTAGGAAAAATTGTTCAACACAAAAGTTGTTTATGTAATTTTTATCTACAATTGGGATAACTTTGAATTTCTGTTATCTGCAATTGTTTCTGAGTTGCGCCGTTTTCCGTAATTGTTTTAAATAGGAACATATTACTTTTACCTTACCATTCGATACAACAATTTTTTCTCTTTCAAAAATGTTTTTTCAATTTAAATTTTTTAAAGGGTTTAAATAAGCCAAACGGACTGGCCACTCAATCCTTCGTCGTCTCCCAATCCATCTGTTTGGAAAAACATTATCAAGATATTGACGAACGTTTAAACCATAAAGCGGATAGAGCACAGCACAAACATGTATAATTTGATTCTGTAATAACTGCCAATATAGAGCCGAAAGTAAATTCACATTGATGAAAAAGGAAATAATAATATGACCACCTAGAATGCCAACCCAAACCTTAATCTTTTGGGGATACTGCGTATGGTGTTCCAACAACCAATGAGGATTTTCTGATGACCAGTATCTGCAGTTATGTCTGTTTACTTTTCCGTAAAACGTAGCTTCGTCAGAAAATATTAATAATAAAATTTTTGTTATTATTGCAAATATTTAAAATTTCTCCACAAAATTGTAGTTTTCTATCAAAATCATCTTCCGTCACTCATGTACAAGGTGTACCATAAAGTTTATCGTTTTCACTTTTCAAAATTGAAACGATCGATGACTGTGAAACATTGATATTGGCCGCTAACCGATTGGTTGATAAATGAGGATCTTCAAATATAGTCAATAACACTTCCAGTTTTTTATCATCATTTGTCGCATTTCTAGGTCTACCACTCCTTGTCAAATTTCGAACGCTACAAGTTTGTTGAAAGCGTTTATTGTTTTAGCAACAACGGATTTAGAAATTGGATTTCTATTTGGATGTGTTTCTATTTTTACGTTAAACTTGCCATTGCTAATATCAACAGTAACAAATTAATAATTTGACACAAACAATAACCACCGATCAAGTTACCTCGTTCGAGTTTGTTAATTGTTTTTGTCTTCGATATATCTACTTGATATAAATACTTAAATCGGCGTTTCCTTAAAAAAATGTTATTAAGATAAATTTGAAAAAACATTTATTTAGTGCTGTTTTAAAGCGATGCTTTATCGAATGGTGAAGTAGAAGTAATATGTTCCCATTTAAAAAATGTTACGTACGAAATTTTCATTACGGAATACCTTGTATATTGAATTGAAATTAGATTCCGGTTTTGACGCCCTCTACCGATCTTTTCTCGTGGCTGTCATTTTACGACAAAATCGTGAAGCTGTCAATTGCCTAAAATGGTCTGGACGTCTTAAAGTAATTTTTCAAGGAACATCCTTAATAATGGGAATCAAATTGTAATTACGTTACGTTCGTAAAATATTTGAGTCGTCACAGGGTAAGATAATTACTGCCGTTTTATTAAAATTCGTTTGTAATTTCTCCTTAATTTGATAGCCGTTTCCCCACGCTTCGAGCACATGTTCGTTTCAATAAAGAAATGATGAAGTTTAATTATTCTTGAGAAATACCGTTACCGAACAATTACGATTTTGGGAAGGCATATTTTCCACCACGAAAACGGAGTCTCGACAAGCCTTACTGTGGGAGATGTTATTTCGTGTATACTAGTCGATTGTGTTATCAGCCACCTGTTCTAAATTGTTACCTACAGTATACAATACAACGGGTTTTTATATAACATTTAATGATTTATTAATACTACTTTTTTTAGCTTCCTGTTCTTTGTGAGTTAGTGTGTGATACGATTTGCTTTTCACTATTTATTACAGGCCGCTGGCGGGGAAAACGTTTTCTTCGCGAAAGTGGATACTGGATTTTGGGGTGAGTTATTTGCTTAACTTTTATATCGTGATCACGAAAGTTACTCACAGAATTTTAATTAATGTTAACGACCGTAATTACGTTTATTGCTTATATACCAATAAGGTAACCTTAATCATTCACATAACTGTATCGCATGCTGTGACGGAAAAACATATTTATTACGAGGTTTTCGGTGCTGTTCGTTTCGATTTTAAATGTGTATTGTGTGTTGCCGATACTGCGGACATTCATGTACTAAAACTTCGATATAATTTTGTAAATCTTATGTGTTGCGAAATCAAAGTTTTCTACACTTGTTAACGAAAATTCTAGTATTTATGGATTGAGAATTTAATGTATAGTCGTCAACTTGCTACGCTACTAAATTAAAATTGTGATATTTGTCAATTACACGTAGAAATCATTCGAGCATGAACGAGTGAAGAAATTTCATATACTCTTGTCAATATTCAACGTTAACACATTAAAGTGGTTATATTTGTTAATCTCTCTTGTTATTTTTCTTTCTCCTGCAATTATCTTTAGCTATTAACGAATTTTGGCTACTCGAACATCAGAGTAATAAGGATTACGAACCTCAAATTCAGTTACAAGTTTGGACCGTCTTGATTGATCGAGGCAGAAGTGTTAACTTGGATTAGATCTGGCGCCCTTAAGCATACTTCCTGTGAACCTCCTCTACCTCCGACTGTGTGAGTTGGCCGTGCAAGGTTCGTAAGACATAAAGCTTGTAACAAAAAATTACGGAGAACGGAGTAACTCAAAAACAATTGCAAATAAAAATTCAAGTATTCTCAATTGTAGATAAAAATTTTTCCTAAACTGAATATTAACGACAATAAATCGCCGCCTCTATACTTTTTAACACTGCATAGTATTAAGCAAAAAATTGTCTTTACGTTAATTTAATTTAATTAAATAAATGTTTTTAAGTAAAAAACAAATTTTAATATTTACATTAAATAATTACTAGTGCTTTATTACCAATTACTCTTTTATTATTAGAAGTTTTTTGCGAAAAGCTTCTAAAATATATTTTTTAATTTGTATAAACTAAATAAATAAATAATTTATATGACATAGAAACATATTAAAGAAATAACTAACAGTTTTAACAATATTTTATGTCGTTATTTAGAAACATTTCTTAATTTGATTAACAATTAATTACTGATATATTGTACACAAAAGTACATATTTTTATGTACATTTAATGTTTTTAATTTAAAAAAAGGAGCTATATAGTTTATTTAAGGCCAAAAATAGATATTTACTGATTACTTTATTTTAACAAAATTTAGAAATTTAGTTTTTCGCCCTTTCTATTTAGTGGCACTTATACTAAAAATCAATAAAAAATTTAAAATGAGGAAAAATGGTTTTACAAAATATATAATGGACAAAAATAGCAATCTATCTTTCTTTATAAAGTCCGTACGTGACACAACGTCAGGATATAGTTGATTTGACAGTATTTACGACGGTGTCCTTATGCTTCTTCAGTCGCCAATATGAGTAGTTTCAGTTCTCCCAAAGGAATACATTGAACTAGGTCACCTGAATCTTTAAAGGAAATTTTTCTTAGAAATCAGTAAATCTCAAACTGATAATTTTTTTATAGCAAATCGTGACACATCGGTGCTGAGGTTATTACAGATCAAAAAGAAAGTTGAAATCATTAAATTTAATAAAATATTTATATGTTTTTAGTAAAGGAGTTCATCTAAGCTACACGATTATTTATTTCAGATAACAGCAGTATTTGTATGTGTAGTTAAAAAGTGAGTTTTATATAATATATACAATATCACACATAAGTTATATTTACCATTAAGCATTGAGTTCAAAGTGTAGGTAATATTTAGTTATTTTATTATTTGCTAACTTTTTTTAATGTTACTTTCAACTTTACATTTGTAATAAAAAAAAACTTTTTTTACAACCTATGTAAATATGTAAGTTCAAATTTTTTCTTTTTTGTAATACAATAAAATATTTAAACTTCTGTGTATAATTTTTAAATTATCATAGTTATTTTTACTTTAAATCAATCTAAGTTTAAAAATAAAATTTGCATATAGCTAATAACAATAAGATTTTAACGTGCTTAATTTTAATATTTTCAAAATTTGTTCTGTACAGCTTAAAAAAATAAATTATTTAATATTTACATGAACGTTTATTTAAAAATAAAGATTCTGTCGGCTTGCTTGGCATATACTGAACCAATCAGCTCCTGTATCTGTAGTTCAGAAATTGATCATCAATTGTTACAATTTTATTTAAACTAAATTTTTTGCTGTAAGGTGTAAATTAAGTACAATATAATATAACTTTGACGACATAGTTAACTACTTGATCATGTCGTTAAGCGTATCCGCATCTACCGCTTATTTCTTGGTCTACCTACTTCATTCTTCCCTTTTGTTCTTGCTTCATATGGAAACGCATAGAGGCTTCGAGATGATTCAAAATGATTCGAGGTAATTATCGTAATGATCTAGAAGCAAATAACGTAAGAATATAAAAAATATTCGAAAGAAGATTGAGTTCAGGTTTTCGAATCAAGTCGGAAGTGTTGAAAAGACCTTGTCGGTTTAAATAAATAAAGTGCATGTGGAGGTCTAAATAATAATACAACGTCGTGTGACGTGTTCTTAACATAAACAAATATCAAATATTTTCCACGTTGGATTTGAAGAGTGGTTACTGGCAGGTAGAACTGGAATCCAAAGACCGTGATAAGATACCTTCTAAAATTGAAACTGGGTTGTGGCAGTTCACTCTGATGTCCTTCAGCTTGTGTAACGCTCTTGTGACATTCGAGCGTTTGATGGAAACCATCTTGCACGAACTGTCTTGCAAGACATGCTTGGCTTTATCTAGACGACGTAATCGTAGTTAGAAGGTCGTTTAAAAAACATCTGAACAATTTAAAGAAAAGGTTCCAACGACTACGTGGGGCATAACTTGAGCTCAAAGAAGTGCCACGTATTTAAGAAGGAAGTACAATATCTTAGCCACGTTTTATATGTAAATAGAGCCAAGGTTGACCCAAACAAAGTCCGAGCAATGCAAGCATGACTAAGACCAATAGACAAGCACAGGTTTGCAATTTTTTTGAGTTTTGCACCGATTGTAGACGATTTGTACCCGGATTGTCAAATCCTTGACGAAATTGACTGAAGATAGAACAGAATTTAGATGGAATAAAAACTATGAAAACGCTTTCTATTTGCTAAAACAAGCTCTAGTCACTTCACCACTTTTAAGTTGTTCAAGAGAAATAGAAAATTTGTTTTGGATACCGATGCAAGTAACCTGGTCAAATGTAGAGTCCTTTATAGGTGCAATATGAACAAGAAAAAAACGTTGCGCATTTTAGCAAAATTTTGTATTGTAAATAAATTTAGTTTTAAAATTGTAACAATATATTGTTTTTGCTATCCTATTGTCATCCATTCGGAGAAGGTGTCCTATCCATCTAAGTTACTTCTCTTCTCTAACTGTGTTTATAAAATTTATTTTCAATTGTTTTCAATTCTATTTTAATATCTAGTGCTTATTAACATTTACTATTAAACCTACTCTTTTTGATCCATACTCTTTTTGTTCTATCCCTGACCAATTAAATTACAGAATGCGCTTTACGGGTATTTATACATCTTGTAATAATCTAGGTTTCAACATGTATAAACATACAGATTCGTTTACTTTAAATTGTTTGACACCCACGCCAGTAATAACAACAAGAACCAAAGAGTAACTAATTCTATAAAGAGAAGATACTCCGCCAAAAAGCTTACATTTGCCGACACGGTCCGTTGATCTTGACTTTTTAAACTGGTAGTCAACCAAACAATAAGATAATACCGTTTCAAGTAAGCAGATTTTTTAGATTTTAGTACTTTTTAGTAAGAATTTGCTTAAAACTTAAATATTAAATTATTACTAATTTTTTATATTGGAAATGACACATTACTTGTATTTTAGCGATAGTTGATTATTTATTGATTAACGCGATGGTTTATTTAAATAGAACGAACGACAATACGACAAAGACCAAGTTCTACTTCTTGTTTTGGCTCTTAAGAAGAAACTAGGACCAAGCCTAAGTGTGGGTGTTTTATTACGACGCGGTCTAAGCCGAAAATCGCTTATAATCATCATTATCAGTGAACCCAACTAAGGCGGCAATTGTTCTATTTACCGAACGACGGAAAACGGATGACATAAAACTACCTACGATGTACGCTCTCGATGACAAAGAAAGTTAAATATCTGGGCCTTACTCTTCATACTAGACTGACCTTCAATGCTCATCTAGAAAAAGTCACAACGAAGGCCATCACGGTTCTTAATACAACTAAACGGATGGTCGGGTACGCATGGAGATTGAAACCCACAATGATGAAATGGTTATACACTGTGGTAACAAGACCCATCATCACATACGGCTCGTTTGTATGGGGTGAGAAATCCATAATGAAAAGCACAGCTGCAAAGCTAAGCAAAGTAGAGAATGGTATGTCTACTGATAACAGGAGCAATGAGAACCACGCCCACAGCAGCCATGGAAGCACTACTTTCACTTCCACCATTACACCTCGTTGTAATGACGGAAGCAACACAAGCAGCATACAGGCTGCAGATTAATGAACACGCGTCAATTACCGGGAAAAACAAACCGGGTATATATAACGTGCTGCTTGAAGAACCAATCTTAACTATGAGATACGACTTCACAAAAAATTATCACATTTTAAAGAAATTTAAAGTGATAATACCGTCACGAGACGAGTGGACAAAAAACATTTACTCGGGCGCGGTTAAAGGAACTATTTTGTACACAAATGGGGCCAAAATTTGCAACGGTACCGGAGCAGGAGTATATGGAGGCTATCACCATGGGAAGCAATTTTCGCTGACTTTAGGTAAATATGCATCCGATTTTCAAGCTGAAGTTGCTGCTATTGACTGTTGTGTCAGGAACATTATCGACTCGAAATCTTAAACAAATGGGCCGATATCGATCATGTCTGACAGCCAAGCAGCATTATTAGCGCTAAGATCATCAGTAATAAAATCCAAACTGATTATGGCATGCATAAAAATGGAACTGAAACTGGAAATATTGGCAAATCGCCAACCGGTGTAGCTCATCTGGATAATAAAAGACCAGAATGTAAAGGGTAACCTAATGGCAGACGCACAAACAAAAAAGAGCACAACAGGGACATATATCGGACCTGAACTCGATTTCATAATCGTATACGAAATCAGAAAAGATATATTTAGCAAACTAACCATGGAAACATACTTCAGAGAGGAGGCACGCAGAACTCGTCTTTATAGAGCCACAAGTAAACACTCAAACTGCACTATCAAGCATGAGTCGCCAAAAAATAAGGAAACTCACGGGACTAATTACAGGGCACTGTGGCCTTAACAAACACATGCATAAAATGGAACTGCAAAGTAACCTTTTATGCCGCGGATGCTTGGAAGACCACGAGACTCCGCAGCATCTGCTGTGCAAATGCTAAGCTAGCCGATGATGAGTTGAAAAGAGCCCCTTGAAATAAACTTCTAGATTTCAATGACGAAACAAAACTAATGAGGGAGTAATAAATCAGAGGTGCACAAAAAGACCAAGGAGACCGCAGTGCAGAAGCGCTAGACGAATCACCTCTTCAATTAAATAAAAAAAAGGTCAAAATTTCGTGTAAAACAAAACCTAAATCGTGAAACATTAATTTATAAGCACCAGTCGAGTTATAATACAACGATAATGCTAACTATTTTTCTGGTTTTTTTTACGGTTTTCTTTTTTTAAGGAAGCTTTGCACGCTAATCAACGTTTCCATTGCTGCTCTCTTATTTTATTACAATATTGGTAGCAACACTTTACAGTACACTGCACGGCAACGTAATAAATCAACAAATTGGCAAACACATTATCTAGATATCTTACACAAACTCTAGAAAAATATTTTAAATCAAGTTTCAAATCAGTTTCAAATGTTGCCATAAATTGGCAAATTTGTATAAAATTATCCGGTAATTAATAATAATGTCTTCAGATTTGTTTAGTAACACAAGTAAATAACAAGAATGAACTTGATTGTTACAACAGTCTACAAACTCACAAAAACAAAAAAGTACCTATTAACAAACGTTAGTTTTGTTAGTTTTGTTTATTCTTATCGCTGATCAAAACGCGTTAAAGTGTAATATAGTTATTGTGGTATTTGATGTTGTGATCTTTGTTTACGTATTACAATATTATCCAAAAATGTGCCAACATTGGTATTAAGATTTACAAATAAAATAACCTTCCCAATACCGGGTGGGGTGAATCGTCACCCCAGGTTATCTTATTTTGTATGTTATTATACATGGGTCTTATTTTTTTACATTGTTCATTGAACGTTAAGTACCACGGTCTAACCAAAATTTATTTTATAGAATAAAAGACTTCTAAGAAATTTTGAAATTAGAGACGAAAACGCGACTGGGGCGAGGATTCACCCCACGTAGTAGCGGGCGTTTTAAAATTTTACAAAGTGAGTTGTGCAACTTTATCTGAAATTCCTTCACTGCCACTCCGAAAATAGTATATCAGTTACCTTTTTTTTTAATCCCCCTCAATTATCCGATTATGTTAATGGAGTCATTAGTCTAAATCGTAATTAGTATTGTTGTGCTGTACATTGAAACTTCCAATGGCTATTGTAATAATTCAATGAATGAAATGATTCTTTTTATATAAATGTTCATTATATAGGTAATTATGTCTCTAGGAATGTCATGTAATTGCTATTTATAGGTAATCGTACTTTACTTTATTTAAAATTAATTATAAGTTCTTCCACGTTAGTGTAAACACTGTGTAAAACGATTCACTGCGCTTTGACAATGACGAATATAGTTTCATCTAGAACGAAAAAGATTGTTGATTTGGCTAAAACTTCTTATGATTCCGGTGAGTAAAATTATCCATGTTAATTTTACACAGCAGGTACTAATTGTTGTGTATGCTTGTAGATGAGGAATTCGAGATGTGTAATCATTCTAATCTATACATGGACGAAGATTCATCATCCGAAACGGAAAATAACATCGAAGAAGTAATTGAAGTTGATGATGAGATGACGATCGAGTTCAATGATGAAGACGAAATAGTTTCCCTTGACGTACAAGATATGTTTTTCGCCAAGGATGAAACAGTTTGGCTAAAGGAACCTTTCCCGAAATAGCAGCATTTTAGAACTTTTTAAGTTGTTTATATCTCCCGATATCGTCCAAAATATAGTGACTTGCACAAATCATAGAGGAGCGTATGAAATAGAAAAACATAACAACGGAGAAGAGGGTTTGGTTTGGAAAGATGTGGATGAAAATGAACTATACGGGTACATTGGTTTGCTGATATGCTCTGGGGCACTAAAGAGCAACCGAGAACCCGTAGTCATGCTCTGGCAAACAGACCCATGCTTCCAACGTCCAATATACTCTGCCACAATGCCGCGAGGTATTCTCAAATTTCAAGTTGGATGCACTTTGACGATAAAAACACAAGAGAAAATAGAAAAAAAGCAGACAAAATTGCACCTATAAGAGATGTATCCGATAGCTGCGCAAATAATTGCAAAAAGTACTACAATTTTGGAACTAATTTGACGGTGGACGAATAACTAGTGCCATTTCGTGGTAGATGTGCATTCTGTGTATACATAAACCTGCCAAATACGGCATCAAAGTTTGGGTTCTCGCGGATGCAAACACGTCATATTGCAAAAATTTTCAAATCTTTCTCGGAAAAGAAGGAAATGCACCGGAACGCAGGCAAGGTAAACGAGTGGTGTTTGATTTGGTTTCGGGTTTGGGTTTGGGTTACGGAATCACCACGGACAATTTTTTACCTCTCTGGAGCTAGCTGAAGAAGTACTAGACAGAAATCTTACCTTGTGCGGAACACGGAGAAGAACGAGGACATTTTAACTCTGTTACGTGCATAAATTTAAATAATGCATTACCCTGTATATCAGTTTAATTAAAATTACTTTTATATTTCTTGACGCCATCTATCGGGTTCGTTGGTCACTTTGTATTGAGCAGACGACATCCGGTGACAGACCGGCATTTTTAACTTTAACCTCGTACCTGTTAGTACCTATGTCTGCGTGAATTGAATATCGTTTTTCCAAAAATCATCCACGTGTTGGGACACGATGGAAAATAGAAGTCTTCTGAATTAAATTGATTTCATCCACGCAGACGCCATGTGCTACCTCTTAACTATGGGTGTTCTTATCGTCAGCTAAAATCTTCAAGGGGAAATTATAATCGGAAGCTGTAGAACTAAGAACGCTGCGATACCAGTTTCGATTCGGAGGCAATTATTACGTTATTGAATGTCACCTGTTCGGAAGATCCTAATACGATAAGATTGAATTCTCTTCGGAGGCAATTATTTCATTATTGGATGTCACCTGTTCGGAAGACCCTAATACGATAAGATTGAATTCTTTTTGGAGGCAATAATTTAATACCACCATCGACGAAATTTAATGTAACAGCATACGATAAGTGTCGGTTCGATTACTTTCCTTTACATGCGTCTTTTGCTTGTAGTTTGTGAGTCGCCAGGTAGACACGATTATTTTCAGGAAGTTTAATTGCAGGAAGCCAGTAGGAAAAACGTTTTTCTGAAGGTCGCCCTGGAATTGGTAAGTCAATTTTTACTATTTATGCGTTGTCGCTACGGTGTATACTCACGACTTATTATATTTGCTAATCGTACGTTCGAATTGATTTGTTACTTGTGATTGTTACCCAATTAATTTAAGTAAATGACTTATCGCTTGCTGCTTATATCCACAATCAATTATCATTATTAATGTTACTTACTGATAAAGTTTTATACATGTTATGGTAATTACACTCTTGTTTGACGTGTAGTGTAAGTTGCCGATCCTGCTGCTATTCTCTTGTCTATATTCTCTCCAGTACCGGCTTATATTTGGCTATTTAATTGTTAATAGATTTATCTTGATAGAGTAATTAAAGTACAATTGTTGTTAACGACGTAGTTTCTTTTTTTCGTTTCTTTCAGCATTACGAACCTAACATCTTGTTACAAGTGCTACCATTCTGTTGTGAGCGGACAGAAGTCACTTTTGGGATAAGCTCTGGCGCCCTTAATTATATTTAATGTATCTATGAACCCCCTTTCTCACCGACGCTTGTGAGTTGGCCGTACAGGTTCGTAAAATACCTAAAGCTTGTAACAAATTGGCGACCCAACTTAATGGGGCTCGATTTTCTCATATCGAATTTCTCATTTCACTACATTTCTTTTAGCTATTTTCTTTAATTGTGATTAGCGTAGGATTACTGGTACTCATAGGTAGCTTATACTGTTGAATTTCTCTCGATTTAGTGTGTGCGATCATAAGTTCTTCTAGCTTTATTGATTCTTTGTATCTTTTCTTAGTCTTACGTGGGTTCGAGTTACTTTACTTTGTTTTCTTTACTTAGTTATTGCTACTAGACTTGACGTCTGAGTTACCTCACTAACTATTACTTTTTTTTCCTTTAGTGCTGCAGTTGGACTGTAGATTAGCACTTTACTTAGGTTTCTTTTAATCGGACCTTCGCTTTCATTTGTGGATTGACTCGACTACGTCGATTAATTTGTTTTCTTATTGGATTACTTAGTTGTTAGTAATACGGCTGGTACTTACTGTTATTTTGAATTTTGGCCAGACACGTGGTGGCAGATTTCTGTTGTAGTTGACCGCTTTGGTTAGTTTCTTGTGTACTTGTTATTGTTTTAGCTATGTATTCTTCAGATAAAGAACCACCACTTCTTACTTCATCAGACTCTGATTCGGAAATGGCTGATTGGAATATTACTTTCTCTGGTGAAGATCCGTTTGTACTAATAGAGTTTCTTATTCGTATTGATGAGTTGTGTTTGTCTCGTGAAGTTTCTCAGCACCAACTTTTTCTTTCAGCTTCTGATGTGTTATCGGGTAAAGCTCTTCTTGTGTTTAGAAGTAGACGACATACTTTGCGTTCTTGGAATGAGGTTACTGCGATGCTGAAAGCTGAATTTCTGCCTGTAGATTATGATGAACGGTTAATGGATACTATTCGTAATCGAGTGATGGAACCTAAGGAACCTATTGTGATGTACGTTGCTACTATGCAATATCTTTTTATGCAATTGTTAGAACCAGTCTCGGAGAAGACGCAGTTAAAAATCGTACGCCGCAACTTAGCTTCTTTGTATCAATCTCATTTTGCACTGGTGGATATTACCTCCTTTTCTCAATTGATTTCTTTAGGTAAACGTTTGGAGTCGAACTTTAATCGTAGCAATTCTCGTAGTCTTATAACATCCGAAAGGAATGACTTATTTCTAGGATCCTCTGTGATTACTACTGCTACTCCCGCAGTTTCTGTTAATACGGTTGCTGATTCTCTTACTACTCCTTCACTTCCTTCTCCTATAACTACTGAGTCTAATACTTGTATGCACTGTCGTTCCAAAACTGAGAAACTTGTACGTCCTGTTCGGTCTTTAGCTTCTCTTCCTCTAACTTTTTCTTCAGTTTCTAGGATAATTAGACCTACTACCGATCCTTGGTACTTAGGTTTGGTTTCTAAAGTTTCTGCTTTTCCTCGTCGTTTCTCTCGTTGGTGTCTTGTGAAAGGTCTTCTATGTAAACGTGTACGCATATCTTGGTCGGACTCTTGCGTGTGGAAATTAGTTGTTCCTTCGGACCAACGCAAACAATTAATCCACGATCACCATCTTCCATCTGAGTGTGAACACCGCAGTGTTAGGAGTACGTTGGAAGCTCTTCGCTATCACTTCTACTGGCCTCATATGAGACCCAAGGTTGCTGAGTTTATACGTCACTGTTCTTGTTCGAACGCACCGCGAAGCAATTCTATTAGGTCATGTCACGTTCTGCCAGCAACGATGAAGCTTTCCAACACTAGTGTTGCTACAAGGTCTACGCGTCTACATAAGGATCGTACTATCTCTCCGGATGTAAAAGCCGCTGCTATTGCGTTTGCATCTTCTTCTTCAGTCGCTTCTAATTATTCTTTGTTGTCTCCCTCTGCTAATCGTTCTCTTCGCTTTCATCGGCGTCGCAAGCGTCGTAAGTGCTAGTTCACTTTTTGGGCTTTTGACTTTCGACCTTTGCTATTCTTTTGGTTCTTTTCTTTCGGTTTTGGTGGTTCGAGTCTTTGGATACGTCGTCGGTATCTTGTTGGTTGTAGTTTGGATACTACCCAATTGTTCTTCTTATATTGCTGTCACTGATTTTCTTTTCTTTGCTTAAGTTTCTAGTACTTTTGTTTTGGTTTCTTTCTTCTCCACCTTACTTCAGGACAGACTACCTTTCCGTCTATATATATTTATATCCGCTTAGTCGGCATTTTTGGATCGGTACGTCATATATAGAAATCTCGCTTCTGCTTTTGGATTTGGTTTTTTTTCTTTTCTTGAGTTTTCTATTCCGCACGTCGGCCTTAAAGTCGTGAAGTATATTTTCCAATTTGGGGACAGCAATTGGTACGCTTTCGTTCTATGAATAACTGATATCTTTTCTTTTCTCTTTCTTTTCTTCTATTTAGGGCGGTTGGTTGGGCATTGAAGGGCTGGTCACTCCCTTTCGTTTTTTTTACGGAGAGAAGAACGAATAAGACACTTACATCTTGTCTTATATTTCTCCGTCTGTCTCTTTTTATCCTTTCTTGTCTTCTCTACTTTTGATTTTTTTCCCTTTTGCTTTTAGGGGATTTGTCTTTAGGGCAATTATCTCTTTTGCTTTTTTCTTTTATCTGGATTTGTTGCTTGAATACTTTCTTTGTATTTTCTTTTTAGTAACTTCTTTCTTTAGTATTCACGCAACTATGTTTCTTTTCTTTTACTTTTCTTTCTCAGTTACTTCTCCCGCTTTATTAGGGTTAGTGGGTTTTTGTTTTGTTGCTTTTGGTTTGGAGCTTGGAATAGACTGCAACGTCGCTTCTTGTACTTTGTACTTCCGCTTAGTCGGCATTTTTGATGTTGTCAGTCACCGTTAGGATACTTCTTTTCTTTGGGTTTCTTTTGCTCTCGGAATATTCTAATCCGTTCTTCGGCATTTACGTTCCAATGCGACATCCCAACACAACGAGCACTGACTCACGATGCTTAATTGGCAAGTGAAGTTTTCTGTTCTTGATTGACCCATACTTTTTCTTTTTTTCTTCTGGTTTTGTTTGAGGTTGCTTTGAAAGCTTTTCGCTCTGCTTAAGCTTTGTTTTCCTTGGATTTACTGCCGTCTTATCAATTTTCTGTATTCTCTTCTTTGATAATTCTCTCTTTTGCTACATTGGGCTTAGTAAATTATTCGTTTGGCTGTGTAGGTCTGAAACTTGAAACAGACTACAACTCCGTTTTCTGTACATTATGTACTTCCGCTTGCTCGGCTTTTCTGGATGTTGTTAGTCATTTTTGGGATATCTCTTTTGCTATTTTTCTCTTTGGTTTTCTTGGGATATTCTATTCCGTTGATCGGCTTATAAGTTTCCTTGTTACAGTCCAGCACAGGGATCGATGATGGACAGGTGTTCATTTGGCAATTGATGAGTCTTACGTTCTTTTCTTTCCTCTTCTCATCACCTCCATCTCGCGCCTTCCTCTAGTACGACCTCTGTCGTGCTGATATCCCATTTTCAATTTATTCTATTGGCTTTGATTACCTCGCGCCCTTCCTCTAGTACGACCTTTGTTCTGCTGATCTCCCATTTTCAAATTATTCTATTTGATTTGAGTACTTTCGCCTCGGGCGATTCTTTTATTCTCCCACTATATCCATACATTCTTTCCCGCGATTTCATTACTTTTGCCTCGGGCGATTCTTTTATTCTCCCACTATATCCATACATTCTTTCCCTTGATTTGATTACTTTTGCCTCGGGCGATTCTTCTATTCTCCCTGGAATTCTTTTGATACTTACGTCCTTACTGTATTGGGTTACTGATTGTTTGTACCTTACTTTTTGGTATCGCTTTATGCGCTTCGGAAATTAGTAAACCGTGTTGGTATTCTTCTTTGCTTTTAGATCAAATTACTCTTGGTTTCTTGGAGAAACCTTTCGCTTCGTGCGCTTCTGTTACAGTTTTGGTTGTCGGCATTCTTAAGATTCTGGAAAATCTCTGTCTCTTCTGTATTGGTGGTAATCTGATGAGATTACACGGGGTTGGGTTTCTTGGAATTGGGTTGGTTTTGGATTTAAGGGTTCTATCCTTGGCGTATGTCTAAATTTCTGTCTTCATTTTAGCTTTTGTTTCGTTATCTCCGCTCCACGCTTTTATCTTGCTGGATGGGGGGAATTCTGTTACGTGCATAAATTTAAATAATGCATTACCCTGTATATCAGTTTAATTAAAATTACTTTTATATTTCTTGACGCCATCTATCGGGTTCGTTGGTCACTTTGTATTAAGCAGACGACATCCGGTGACAGACCGGCATTTTTAACTTTAACCTCGTACCTGTTAGTACCTATGTCTGCGTGAATTGAATATCGTTTTTCCAAAAATCATCCACGTGTTGGGACACGATGGAAAATAGAAGTCTTCTGAATTAAATTGATTTCATCCACGCAGACGCCATGTGCTACCTCTTAACTATGGGTGTTCTTATCGTCAGCTAAAATCTTCAAGGGAAAATTATAATCGGAAGCTGTAGAACTAAGAACGCTGCGATACCAGTTTCGATTCGGAGGCAATTATTACGTTATTGAATGTCACCTGTTCGGAAGATCCTAATACGATAAGATTGAATTCTCTTCGGAGGCAATTATTTCATTATTGGATGTCACCTGTTCGGAAGACCCTAATACGATAAGATTGAATTCTTTTTGGAGGCAATAATTTAATACCACCATCGACGAAATTTAATGTAACAGCATACGATAAGTGTCGGTTCGATTACTTTCCTTTACATGCGTCTTTTGCTTGTAGTTTGTGAGTCGCCAGGTAGACACGATTATTTTCAGGAAGTTTAATTGCAGGAAGCCAGTAGGAAAAACGTTTTTCTGAAGGTCGCCCTGGAATTGGTAAGTCAATTTTTACTATTTATGCGTTGTCGCTACGGTGTATACTCACGACTTATTATATTTGCTAATCGTACGTTTGAATTGATTTGTTACTTGTGATTGTTACCCAATTAATTTAAGTAAATGACTTATCGCTTGCTGCTTATATCCACAATCAATTATCATTATTAATGTTACTTACTGATAAAGTTTTATACATGTTATGGTAATTACACTCTTGTTTGACGTGTAGTGTAAGTTGCCGATCCTGCTGCTATTCTCTTGTCTATATTCTCTCCAGTACCGGCTTATATTTGGCTATTTAATTGTTAATAGATTTATCTTGATAGAGTAATTAAAGTACAATTGTTGTTAACGACGTAGTTTCTTTTTTTCGTTTCCTTCAGCATTACGAACCTAACATCTTGTTACAAGTTCTACCATTCTGTTGTGAGCGGACAGAAGTCACTTTTGGGATAAGCTCTGGCGCCCTTAATTATATTTAATGTATCTATGAACCCCCTCTCTCACCGACGCTTGTGAGTTGGCCGTGCAGGTTTGTAAAATACCTAAAGCTTGTAACAACTCGCAGATTTTTTACCTTCTCGAAATTGCTTACCATCCGGAGGTTAATATGGTATCCTATGTGCCAGAGCATAAATGTAATACTGCTGTCTTCAGAACACCGTGAGGGTGCCGTTTCAGAGGAAAACCACAAGAAATCAAAAATGATTATGCACTATAATGCTACTAAGGACGCAGTTGACACCCTCGACGAAATGGTGGCGGAATATAGCTGCAATAGACAGACAAAAAGATGGCCAGCGGTTGTTTTCATGAATTTCATAGACGTGACGACAGAAAATGCTTTTATTTTGTGGGTAACGCTACAACCATCTTGGAATGCCCAGCATTTGGATAAGAGGAGGTTGTTTCTTCTTGAATTAGGAAAACAACTAATATAACCTCATATGCGACGGAGGATAGGCAACTCGATTATTCGATCAAGACTAAATAAAAAGACCATTGAAAACATTACCAAAATATTAGATGACATTGAAAACCAACCTAATGAATATCGAAAAGAACCAGTGCAAAAAGTGCGTGATTCTACAAAAAGGGGGAGGTGCCACGTGTGCAGTAGGGCTACAGATAAGAAGGTGACATCGAAATGTACAAATTGTAAAAACTTTGTATGCCCAGCCCACAGCAAGTCGACAAAAATATGTGAAAAATGTAATATGTAAGTTGTAACATTAAATTAATCTAATTAAATTTTTATAAATAAATGCATATTTTTCAATTTCTTAGTTTATTATTAGATACAAATAAGGCATCTAAACTTAATTAATAATCATATAGCATGTGTAACGAAGAAAAAGTATGGGGTGAGAAATCACCCCACGTGGTATTGGACGTTTTAAAAATCACCTGGTACTAGGAAGGATAATCAAATTAAATGCTAAAAAAACTAAATAATTATTAAATACAACAATAATAAGCAGTAACTTATAGTATTAATAATTAAAAAACACTTCGAACTAAAAATAAATATTTTTCTGTAAAATAACGTATTATATGTGTTTAAATTTTTTTTTTGGTGCATTATTCTTTAGTGCATGCATTCCAAAAGCGTATAAAAGTATTCTATGAACGCAAGACCAATAGTTTGTCTTCTAATGTGTTCCTTTTTTCATGTATTTATTTCTAAAATATTAAAATGAATAATTCAAGCGCTATTCCCTAAAAAGCTTTATTTTGTAATGTGCTGCGTAAATTGAAAAGTAAAATGATTATGAATATATAAAATTTGGCATTACAGTTTAGTAAAATCTTGATTAAAGATGTTTGTTAAAAAGCGTTAGTAAATCACACAACTTATAAAAGTAATCTTAAAAATTACATCGAATAAAGTAAAATTGCTGGCGTCAGCGGTTCTTTATTATTTTTCTCTATTTTCAACATAAACAAAGTAGTTTCTAAAAATATAATAGTTTACTAGACTTGATCGAAGCACTCAGTGCTATAGTTAATAAGAGATAGAAAAGTGAACACCGGATGGGCGGCAAACTTCTCAGTAAGGACATTCTTATCTTTGTGTTCCCAATAGCCAAACTTTGTAACTTTTATTCTAAGACATAAACCTCTAAGCACTCCCCGAAGTGCATTTCCGCGGTGTGAATATATCCGTGTCACAGAAAAGGAACGTAGACGTTTATAGCACATAACGAAATAATTTAGTTTCTGAGTATAAAATTCACTGAAACGCTGATGTTTCTTCAGAAAGGTAACCTTGCTATGATATATGAATGCAAATCGAAAAAGAATTGAACAAAAGAGTCCATTGAATTTTATACTCATAGTTTAAAGTTCTAAGAAATTTATTGAGTAATGTAACTTCCATATTGATCGAAAAATGTTTCGAAATCAAACAAACAAAAATTCTAGAAATTTACTGCGTATGACGCAAATGAATTTTGCAATTAACCTACATAATAGGAATTTCTAAATTATCAATAAAAGTAATTGTTTCTAGAACTTATGGAATCAATAAAAACAAACGATTATGTTGTGCTGTTATATCCAATTATGATCATTATTGAGTCTCATTTAAAGTACCAAAGACGTAATGGAAATAAGTTCTGGCGCTAAAAGCCTTCCAAGTATTTCTTAAACCTATCGTATTGTTAAGTTAATACCACCGCATTTATTTAAATTGTTTCCAAAATTACATTTCAACTACGCCGCTTCAAATTAATAAAACGGGATTTTAAATGTTATTAGAATGCTTATTTAACTATGTACGTACAGCTGTTTTTAATTAAAAAAATTAAATTAAATATCTTACAAAATAATTATTAAATATTATCGTTGCTTTTTAGTTTATGTAAAACATTAAATGTCAAACAATTATTTGTTTCAATTTTGATTTCCTAAAAAAACTTATTAGAGTTTCATTTTGAATTTCAAAATTGGAGAAGCTATTACTAATAGTAATTGTAAGTACGTAATTAGGCAAGAATTTTATTTAGTAAAAATATACTAATCTTACATAAATAATTCATAATCATTTAGACCTTTTTTAAATTTATAAATATTTTTCTCGTGTTTAATTTCATCTGGTTAGTTATTATATAATTTTAAACCTGTGTATAGAGGAAATTTTGTGACTTTGATTTTGAAAACTTAGGCAATCTGAAGTCACATCGACTTCTAGTGTTATGTGAATGTATATCATAGTTACGTATCACTAATTTTGACATGTAGTTTGGTAGCAAATGGTTAATTATTTTGTAAACCAATATTAAGGAATTGAAGTATTTCCGCTGTTTCACACTTAACCATTCTAAATAATCTAACATTATTGTAATTTTCGTATAATTTGAACAATGTAATATAATTCTCATAAATTATTCACATTACCAGTCTACCAATAATAAATTCGTTAACTTTCAAAAATTTTTGTTACATATGTTTCGAGCTATAAAATAATGATGCTCATCTTCAGAGAAGTCTACAAAAAATACTTATAACTTATAAAAAATTAAAAAAAGAAATATGGTGCAATTTAGAAACAAATCTAAGAAAATTTGAGTTTTTATTTACTCAATGAAAAACACATAAGAATTAATAGATTTTTTAAATAATTTAATTTTAATCAATCTTAAATCTTAATATTGTTTCTTTTGATGTTAAAAGTATTTTTCTTTCAGTTCCTCCTACAGATGTATTACTTATAATCTCTAATTTTCTTTCAGTTTCTGATTTTCCTAACAAATGATTTATTAAAAATTACTAAATTTTGTTTAAATAACATTTTCTTCCAATTTTATAATCAATGTTTTAAACAAAAAGGAGAACCTATTTAGAAAGTAAATATATTTCTAAACACCAAATTTTCTTACAAAAAATAATATTTTGGAAAAGATATGTTGATGACACTTTTTGTATTTTTAATGGTTCTAATGATGATGTTAATAACTTTTTAGATTTTTTAAATAATATTCATAATAGAATAAAATTTACCGATGAATTTTCAAAAAATAATAAGTTACCTTTCCTTGATTTATCAATTTCTTTAAATAATAATAACACTTTTGAATTTGAAATTTATAGAAAACCTATAACTACTAACCATTTAATACCGTTTGACTCAAATTGCCATATTTTTCATAAACTAGCTTCATTTCATTATTTTTTCTTGACTTCTTACTATTCCCTTATCAATTAAAAATTATAAAAATGAATTCAATATTATTTTTTATTTAGCTTATACTAATAATTTTCGTTTAGATATTATTCACAATGTTTAAAAACAACGCTTATATAAACATGGTATTAAATCTTAGACTAAATTAATACCAATTTCAACAAATTCTACCAACAATTTTTTTTCTGTTCCTTTTATACCAGATTTTGTTAGTTTTTTTTAAGAAATTAAGTAAAGGTAACGATTTCAAAATTTCTTTTTCTAATGAAATATCTCTTCGGAATCTTTTTTCTTGTAATATTCTTAATAATAATAATAATAATAATTTAAATAAAAGTGGAGTTTACAAATTAATTTGTTCTTGTAAACAATTTTATATTGGTATGACACAATGATCTTTTCAAACTAGGCTTAATGAACATTTTAGATATTTCAAAAATTGTTCAAAATACGTTAATAATCCAAATTCAGTAAAATCTACATTTGCACATGTTTTGGATAATCGTCATACTCTTTTTTCTTACAAATTATTTCATCCTTTTAATAACATCAATAACAAACGAATTCTTAAATTACTAGAGTTGATTTATATTCAAATATCAAATAAAATTTTTTTGTTGACCGATCAAACCAATTTCAATTATGATTGTAAACTTAAATTTTCTTAGATTTGTTTCTAAATTGCACCATCTTTCTTTTTTAATTATCTAGTTACAAATTTTCATATTTGACATTTTTCAAAAAAATGTAAGTTAAAAAATTTTTTGTAATCTTAAGTTTTTATAAGTTGTAAATATAATTATTGTTCTTAACTGTCAAAAATTTGAATTTTTTGTTATTGTAAACCGTCCTTGACAGTTTTTGCGCATTTGTCAACAAAAACGTCAAATTATTTTTGAGAGATTTTGAGACTTTGAGGGCCTTCTAGTCTCTGTTCGAGCAATAAAATGTTGTATTCAATTTGTTCCTGTCCAAATTGGACGTTTTTTTCCCAAGAGGGCATTTTTAAACTCGAGTGAAACGAGCGTCCAATTTACATGGCAACTCGTTAAATAAACTACTATTTTTGTGCTTTCGTCCGTTTTGACGTATTTTACAGGCATCATAATCGGCCAGAAATTTTACTTTTCCGGCCTAGGCGGGTAAAGTGTAGTAGAATTTTATAACTAAAAGTTGGCACTAGTAATCATTTATTAAATAAACGTCATCTGTCAATATGTCAAATTTATTAACATACACCATTATCTGTGTTGTTGTTTAGAGTAGCACTAGCACAATTTTTTTTAAACAAATATAACAAATTTGCTTATATCTTATAACTGCTAAAACAACAATGGTTTTATTTTCATATAAGTGAAATTGTAATAATATTATGTAATTGTCAAATTCATTTCAAAGACAATTGTATTTCGTCATTAAAGGTTTTAGTTTTATAAATTATATTAAAAATCAATACTTAAATAACTGCTTTTATTTAATTTATATTATACTATACTATAAAGGTCAGCACAAAAAATGTTGTGTATCACACTTCCTAAAGGTATTTTGCAAGTATTCGCTTTTTGTATGCCTCGGCTCCATCTCGGCTTACAAACATGCTCATACTCGCAAAATAGCACTTTCTGGACTAGTGATATAAATAACTGTTGTAGACTTTTCTGAAGATGAGCTTCATTATTTTACAGCTCGAAACATATGTCAAAAATATATATTTAAAGTTAACAAATTTATTATTGGTAGACTGGTAATTTGAATAAGTAAAAAATTGACCAATAACAATGAATCCCCTTCATTATTTTATAATTATAGCCCTATTTTGTTGTTTCTGTAACCTTTTTAAGTCGACTTCGTAACACATTAAAAATATACTACTACAAAAATTCAAATATGGTGCGATATTCTTCCTAATAGGCTAATCTTATTTGCTATTTTTTTTTTGTTACATAATTAACATGGCTTCCAAAATTTAGATTCTGATCTATAACTACTCCTAAATATTTAATTTGTTCAACCATATTTTCAATTTTTATTTTGGTTGTTTTGATATTATTATTGGATATTACCATGATCTTACTTTTCAGCACATTCAATATTAATTTGTTTGCTGGTAACCAATTTGCAATAATTTCGAATTCTGAGTTTAATTTTATAATAGCTGAATGTACATTTTTATTAGTAATTGATACAAGGTCTGCGAACAAATTAATATTACAGCACTTAAGATTAAATTCAAAATAGTTAATATAAATTAAGAAAAGCAATGGCCCTAAGAATGATCCTTGAGGTACACCTAAGTTATTCTGAATTGATACAGATTCGTGATTTTGGTACGTAGTGGTCTACGTGCGAGAATCCAAGTAAGTTGGGAACATGTTACGCTCCGCGTAATTTAATTACTTTTAAATCTGCATTTTATTTACTTTAAAGGAATTTTAACTTCGAAACTTTACGGTCGGATGACATAATATTTCACATCTGTAAACATTTAATAATCCAATCTCTACCCTTGCAAGTCGCCGTAGATTCGTTACAGATTTTCTAAACCTGCATAAGGAATTTGCATTACTGTACCACGTGACTATACATTTGACAAAAAAAAACCTTTTTCGTTTGCGGTGGGACATTTTTCATCAATCGAGCCGAGATTTCTTCTGTGATTCACTGTTTTTAAGTTCTTGATTGCCAGTCGTTTGATCTACATTTCTAAAAATCGGTAATTACACCGGATATAACGGGTCATCGACAAATAAATGATTGATTGAGATCACCTGCTTATCTCCAATAATCATTATACGTAGCTTTTTACGAATATAAAAGCATTCAAGTGCAGTGTTAATTACTAATTACCTCTGACGCTTGGACATTATTTCAAGAATTTGACCGTTTTACTTTTACTTTTTCCACATCGTCATTTCCGTCTTCGATATTCTTAAATACATTATTGTTGAACATTTGGTGCATCTCGCCGTCATCGTGAAGTGTTACCTTCATTCCTTCCGGTCAACGCCGTAGCGAAAGAAACTGCAGTCCGGCTTCAAGTTAACGATAAGTTAAATCAACCTTTACTTACCAATTTCACTAACTTTTAATTTCTACGTTTACGTCATAACTGTTAATTACATAAATTTCACCTTAAATATTGTTTTGTTTATCATTTGACATAAATTTTAGAATTCACTTACTTATTCAATTTTTTTTTATCTTTTTTTAATTCTAAGTTTCTAACTGTTAATAATTTTGTAATCTCATTTACCTTAACCATTTTTTTTACTCACTTAAATTCAAATCATTATATTTTCTTTCAGCATTCGATTGCTCTTACTGCGAGTGATTAATTACTATTTTATGTTCGGTTCAAACCATTTTTTTTAATTTTGTATAATTCCTTTTATTTAGATAAGACACCTCGGAATGCTCTTTGATCAAAGAAATCATACCGAAGTTAACTCAAGGTAAGTTTTACTGATTAATTAATTACTTGCTTGTGTCACTCGTATCCTGAAATTACTTTCAAATTCCTTTATTAACATAATTTAGTTTCAATAATTTTTTTTTGTCATCTAAAGGTAAATTGGATATAATTTTCTGTAAATAATCCGACATTTAAGTTATTTTGTAGTATAATACACCCCTATGGGTACCTTTATGTCATATTTTGTTTTTGTTTCAATACAATCTAGTGAAGCGTATTGTATTGTTGCGTATTTATTTCGCCGTTCACTCTTAAAGCTGCTAGTCCCTTCGTAGTTCTGATTATCAGCCCTATCTTTTGAAGAACTTACGTGGCGCCCTAATTCTAATTCTCTTTTTTTCTGCCCCTTACTATTCATAAGTATTCTCTTCTTAACTTACCTACCCCATTGTGCCTACTAAGACCGAGCCACCGAGGCCATTGCATTTTTTGTAAATTGTGTTGCCAATCAAATCTTACCGTAACAAACAATTTAAGTTCGATGTGTCTTATTCCGTACTGGTAAAGCTTATTTATAAGCCTTTCTCTGTCTCTTCAATAGTCTAAGAACACTGCTACTACACTATTACCCACGTCAATTTCAGATTTCCATTTTGTCAGCACGACAATTAGGACTGTTTTACAAGAGTATTTACTTCGAAAACCTGATTGATTTTTACTGATTATATTATTTTGTTCCAGAAAGCACTGTAATTGTTATTTAACAACTGATTCTAATATTTGTTCGTACACTGGTAATGTATTGATAGGTCAAAATTCTTCGCATCTTTTTGCATTTTTAATTTTAGGTGTAGCTATGATTTTTGATTGCTTCCAACATTTAGGACACTTTCCACTTATAAGAGATTTGTTTATTAGATCTACCATTGCATTACCAATGCATCGGTAATAACTGCTTTTGCAATGTGATATGTCCCTCCTTTTCGCTTAATATTACTTAAAACTTTCTTCAGATCTGATAAATGAGTAGTAGTACTTAACTTAAGTAGGTTTTGCTGTGAATATTTTTTGTAGCAATTTATTTTTTTTATTTTGCAACATATCTTTTTATGTAATGTACTTATATTTATTTCGATTATATAATGATCAGTTATTTTTGGTTTATTTAGTACAGATTTTAACTAATCCACGTTTGTAATTACTAGGACAACTATTGCACGGGTATTTTCTGTTGTACGCGTAAATTGGCCAACAATTTGTTTTATCCCTAGGCATCTAATAACTTGTATTAATTTTTACCCATAAAAACTTTGCTTAGATACATTTATGTTAAAATCACCTATAATTATATGTCAACTGTTGTTTGAAATTGTATCTTAACACCACTTTTCAAAATGTTCTATAAAAATAGCATCACTTGCACTTGGTGAGTGATAGAGCACTGTATAGTATCCTGTTTGGAATTCTCTTATTATTTTAATAGATACATATTAACCAATAGTTATTGTCTAATGCAAAATTAAGGATTACAATAAATCATATTATATTACTTATAACTATTACAACCCCTCCAGTTCTTCTCGTTTGTGAATTACACCGGATTAATTCATATTCTGAAAAAATGATTCCGCAGTCTTGTATATCCTCAGTTATACGAGTTTCACTTAATAATAACAAATTTAGTTTCCTATCTTAAATTAAAATTTTGAATTCTTGGAAATGTTTTAGAATGCTTTGTGTATTCAAATAAAAAATGTTTCCACTATGTTTGCTTATTCTAAATTTATTCTAAATAATCAATCTTCTTTCTTTCTATTTTTAGTTTACGTTTAAATACAGCACATTCTTGACTCCAGACAGGATGGTTAATGTCCAATTTCATTTTTAATTTATCGGCCATTTGAATACAATTCGAACATTTGTGATTTTCTTCTCCATCAACAATACATTCTTGCATCCCATGCGAACCAGTACATTTTGAACAAGCTTTTTGTGCTTTACACTCCGAAGCTGTGAGATTAAATTCATTACATCGATAGCATCTTCTGATTTCAATAGCATCATAAACTATGCATCTATCCTAACCTACGTTTATCTTTTCTTCTTTCATTATAGTCTGACACGCGTACGCATTTACTTCCGTATAATCTATGAAGCTTTTTTGATTCCTACTTTCTTTTGTGTGTACAATTTATCCAAATTGAGAAGGCTGTTCTGCATTTTGATTTTTTCCGGTGACAAATTTTCAGACAATCCTACAATTTTGATTCTTGTCAACCTATCCTTTGTCATTTGTATTTTGTAAGATTCTCCCATTTTGGTTTCCGCTTTCTCTTTTAATTTGCATACATCATCCTTATTTTTACATTATATAAGTATACCACCATTATTTACCGGTCGTATTCCGGTTATATTCATATCCGTAGGGTCAATACATTTCTTAATGTCATTCTTGGTATCCACACTTTTCTGTTCTAAGCTTTTAGGATTTATTATTAAAGCTGGTTCATGTTTTTTTAATTTCGATTTATCCGCATATATTGGTGGCAACCGTTAGTCAATTATTTCGGTTATATCACTTTTTAATTTATTTTGATTAACTATAATTTGTTGATTTACATTGTTAGATACCATCCAAAATAATTGCCAAACAAAATTACATTTGTAATGATACATCTTATCACAAATCCTTGCACAATTAACACACTTTTCATTAAGTCAATATTACATTTTGGGTGAGATGCGCATCTGAGGCGGTATAGATGTCAATATCTTTACATTTTTATAGTTAACAGCTTTCTAGATAATTGACAAATTTTCCTGAATTTAGTACATCCCTCATGCAATCACCGGCGGCAATGGATGCACTGAAGTCAACTAAATTTTCTTAGTTAGACTCTCCACAGCCCACGAGTTCTTCATTTTCATGTTGACCAAAAAAAACAGTTACTTCAGTTACTCTCCTTTTTATTTTTGGTTTTACCATCACTTTTAGTTTTAAATTTATACTTTCACTTTCTGGAATAGAAATTTTTGTTTGTTTCACGGGGTTTCCTTTTTTATTGTTGTCTGCTTCTGTTGCCTTTTTAAGTTTTAACTCTGCGTTTATAGATGGCAATATTTTTTGGCATATAAACAACGGATCTTAAATTTAAATGACAAACACAAATTAAATTAATTAGGTACACATAATAGAAAGACTACTTTTGTAATTCTATAATTACTGACCAAATCAGGTTCTATAAACTGTAAGATTGAGTAGAAATATTTTTTTTTAAATCCAGAAGTGTGATGCCAGAAGATGGGCACCCTAGACTTGTAGAAGGTATTGAATATTTACCGGAATATTTATAATAGAACAGATGAAAAACTCCAGTACACTATACCATAGCTCAGTTGTAACATCACACAAATAATCGGTGCCAAATATGTAACATACTACAAATAATTTACTTTAATATAAAACAAAAACATCACAAATAAATTAAATAATGCACCGGGATAACTCACAAAAATATTTATTCAAAACACATAATAAACAAACTATATAAGAGCATTGAGAATTTTCATATTTATATAATTAGAGTCGTGGGAATTCTTACGTTACTTAAGATTACTAATTTTGAATTGGATAAACAAAAATTTTATAAGTTGGACGCCACAATATTTTTTATATATGAATGGTTAAATATTGAAACCAAAAACGTAACTTAAAACTAATAATTACAGATATCTACATACTTGTCATTGAAGGTTCAATTTTAGCACTTATCGCGCAGCTTCTTACTTAAGGTGAGGTCATCATGACTCATTGAATTGGTGCAATATGATGCAATTTCCTTAAATTGTATTCTTAATTCTTTTCGTAGATTTGATTGATATCTTGCCTTTGAAATCAATAAAATTGATAATCGTAGATCGTAGTTTCCATAATCGCAGACGTATAAAGATCGAAAACGTATTCATAAGACTTTCATACTTAAAAACATCGTATAAGAACGAAACCAAAAGTCCGGAACAAAGAAAAAAACTAAAACGTAAATTGCGATGAATTATACAATTCGAATCAAAACAAAAATGACTTACCCCTTCTAATTTACGGGTTTTTATTCTAATTTTCGTAAATACAACAAAATGCAATTGCTACGAACGAATGCGGTGCTACTAACGAATGCGGTGCTACTAACAAAAGCGGGCTACAACGAACGCCAGCTTAAATAATTTTCACCATTGGGGCAAAAATTCACAAACACAAATTAAATAAGTGGTAATTCCACTTTTTGCAGCACGCAAAAAAATGTCTACTACTTCACCTCATTTCTAAACGTAAGATGGAGGATCACTTCGTACTTAAGAAGAAGGCTCATACGCATGTCAGTGCGCGAAATTTAATGCGTAAAAGAATTTATATCAACAGTGAATACAAAAATGTTAACGAAAATCAGACGTATTCAAACGTAAAAAATTTACACGTTACACTCGCTACTTAGTCAAAAATAAAAAAACAACAAAAAAAAACGATTAGTTGTCGGATAAGAACTTGAAATCAAAAATGGATGTATCAATAAGACTACTTCACAAGTATCGGAATCATACGAAACAATCGGAACAGAAAAACTCTCTAATCATACATACAACAAACATTCTCAAACATCAATTTACGGTGCGCACCTTTCAAAGTAAAAAACATACTAAGTGAGTCCTAAAGATACCATAACAAAAGAAAAACATAACAGATGATCGAATACTAACTTTCAAAAATATTTATCGTAAAGGAACTTTCGAAGCGTAACGAATAACAAAATAATTCAGATAAACAAATAACCTTCAATACACGTTTTTTTCTAACACTAGAGCAGAACTGTACAAATAAAAATAACATTAACTTAAGATCACTATAGTTTGACACATTTGATAATAGGCAATTTAAGGAGAGGGAACTTCTGAGCTTCACGGGATCCACTCATAATGTTATACACCCACAACTAAAACAACTACCTAAAAATACAAATAGGCAAACACAAACAATCGTTAAATCAACTTACTTAATATAAAAAGAACTTATTTACAGTGGACTAATAACTGTACAGAATATTTATTGTTCAGAAAAATCACAATAATTTTCCTTTAAATCCTTAACATGGAAATTTCCAAGGTTGTTACCGTTCATATCTTCCAATTGGTAGACCAACTGAGAGAGAATCTTAATAACTCTACATGGAATGTATTTAGGGGCGAGTTTTTTAGAAAAACCACGAGAAGCGTCGGATAACACAAAATTACGCTTCCATACAATATCACCAACAGAAAAGTTTATCGGACGTTTACGTAGATTATAATGTTTAGCATTATTTTCATATGCTTTATGAAGACGAACTTTCACATCATCATACAATTCAGGTAATTGGGCCAATTCACGGGACCAAAACAACTTTTTAGCGATTTCTAACGGTTCATTGGGGTTCACAGGAGCGTAAAAATCACCAGTGGGAGGAACATGACGTCCGAAAACTAAAAATGCGGGAGAGACTCCAGTAGCATCATGACATGCCAGACGAATAGCTTGAGCAATGTCAAATATGTGCTTATCCCATTCACGATGAGAATCTTTTATATAAGACGAAATAGCAGTAACGAGTACACGATTTACTCTTTCCGTAGGGTTTACTTGTGGATGATATCTCGCATTCATCCAAACTTTTTGAACTTTTGGGAATCCAAAATGTACGAAATTCTTTCGAAACGAATTGTGAACCATTATCGAACATAACAATTTGCGGAACACCAAATATCGAAAAAACTTGTTCCTTCAAAAACTTAATCATAGGTTTCGTAGTAGCCGTACGTAAAGGTTGAACTAAAACATACTTAGTGAACCAATCTGTAACAACAAAAAGATACTGATTGCCTTTTTTTGATCTAGGCAATGGTCCTAGAAGATCCATGCTAACTAGTTGGAAAGGGAAACTAATTATTTTTTCCTTACCCATCAGACCTGGACGACTAACATTTGTACTCTTTTGACTAGCACAAATTTTACATTTCCTAACGTATTTGCTAATAGTATGGCGCATTTTAGGCCAATAATAAAATTCAGAAATTCTCAACAAAGTTTTGTTCACACCAAAATGTGCTGCTGTCGAATCATCATGACAACGTTGCAAAATTTGTTCTCTATTCACAGTAGGAACTACTAATTTCCAATCAGGTATATTAGACTCTAAAGGATATACAGACGGTATGAATTTGTACAAATGATCACCTTCAACTTTAAAATAAGGGTACTCATCAGGGAAATTCTTAACTTTATCAATCATATTCAAATACCACTCATCAGGACTAAATGAGTCTATATCAACAATCGAAACAGAACGGGATAACGCATCCGGAATTACATTTAATTTACCAGGACGGTGTTGTACTTTGAAGTCGAATTGAGCGAGACGCATACACCATCTAGCCAAACGACCAGTAGGTTCTTTAATATTATGAAGCCATTTTAATGCAGCGCAATCTGTAATAACAGTAAAAGGCATTCCTTCTACATAACCACGAAAGTGTTCTATACCAAAAATAACACCTAATAACTCTCTTTCAGTAGCAGAATATTTGCGCTCTGCTGTAGTCAAAGTGCGACTAGCGTATGCGACGGGATGTTCGAAACCATCAATGTTTTGAAACAGAACAGCACCTAATGCTACATCACTAGCATCAGTCTGTATGAAAAATGGTGACTTAAAGTCGGGCGAAACAAGAATTGGAGCAGACGTAATACGAAGTTTTATTTCCTGAAAAGCTGTCTCTGCCTCTGACGACCATTGAATAGATTCACCTTTCTTTTTATTCTTAATCAAAGAAGTGATCGGAGCGGATAACTGAGCAAAATCTTTAATGAAACGTCTATAATAACTAATCAAACCAATAACACGTTTAACTTCAGTAGTATTACGGGGTGTAGGAAAATTTACAATAGCGGAAACCTTATCTGGATCAGTACGTAAACCTTTACTATCTATAACAAATCCTAAAAATTTTAAAGAAGATCGGCAAAATTGACACTTATCAAAATTTATCGTAAAACCAGCATTTCGTAGACGATCACACAATTCATTTAAAACGGAAATATGTTCATCGAATGTTTCGGAAGCAATAATAATATCATCGAGATAAACAAAAACTTTTTCATCTAACATAAGCGGACCTAAAATTTGCTCCATGCATTTCTGCATTGTTTGCGGACTATTTGACAAACCAAAGGGCATTACTACGAACTCAAATAAACCTTTGCCGGGAACACAAAAAGCAGTTTTAGCACAAGAGGACTTTTCTAACGGAATCTGCCAGAAAGCTTTTCTAAGATCAATACTACTCAAAAATTGTGCATTACGTAATCGGTTCAAAATCGCATCGGTACGAGGAAGTGGAAACGCATCTTTTCTTGTGACACTATTTAATTTTCGAGCATCATAACATAACCTGAGATCACCAGTTTTCTTTTTAACAAGCAGAACAGGACTACTCCATGGACTATTGGATGGACGAATAACACCTAAATCTAACATATTGTCAACTGGAACAGACGTACAAAGCGGAGAAACAGACGTAGATGACATAAATAACTTAACTTTATTTAACCAAACATTCCATTCTTCAGTAGTCGTACGAATTTTATTTACTGACGGAAATTCTTTTTTTCTTTCGGCTGGTTGTGTTTGCTTTTTGGAGAAAAACTTTGATTGGTTGAACTTTTTGGTATCGCCCCGGATTTGGTATTTACGTAAACGGATCGACTTTGAGTTGGAACGATACCACTCAACTCGTTTTTTGGGTTGCAAGTAGGACAAGTAGTTCGATAATAATCCTTCTTACCACATCCAAAACAAAATATTGATGCCGGTTTTGGGCATTGTCTATGCATATGACCTGGATAACCACAGTTAAAGCATTTCTTAACATTCAAATCAGAATTATTCACAGATGACACAATATCAGACGAATCACGTAAACCAACATAAGCTAAATCTGGTTCTAACAAAACTGAACGTTTCTGTGGAGGCGGATGGTATTTATCAATACGTGACTTGACATCTTGAACTTTACGACATAATTCTTTCAAACGATCCAAAGTGTCGACATCATGTAAACTAACACGTTCGGAAAAATAAGGGTTCAAATTTCTTAAAATTTGATCAATAATTTCGGATTCAGAAGGCTGAGTTTCTAAACGACGATACAAAGCTTCAACTGACATAATGTAAAAGAAAACATCTTCATGCGGACCTTGTGTTCTATTTCGAATTTCATTTAATAAATCATACTCATAATTTGACGGAAGAAAATCTCTTTTCAAACACTTGACTAAATCAGACCAATTGTTAACTTTATGTTTAATACTACGGTACCATAACAAACCATTATCAGAAAATAAATCGTTAGCAGAAATGAATAATTCTTGTTCAGAAACATGTCGAGATTCACAATAATCTTCAATTTTTTCTAAAAATGACATAACACTCTCTTTTCCTTTATTTCCAGAAAATTTTATACCCCATTTATAAACTGGTACTGACCTAACTGTAGATTGTTGTACATAAGAATTATTCGAAGGCATAGCAGACATATTAAGTTTACTTAAATCATTTTCAATTTGTGACTCGGAATGTTCAATAAGAAGACCTTGCAAAGTTAACAACTGCGTATTAAAATCATTTTTCTTCGAAATTTGTTCTTTACCAGAAGGCTTTAATAGATTAATTCTATTTTCTAAATGCAAAAGACGAGTATTAACACGAGTACAAACCAAAGAAGTAACATTTTCAGAATTCAGTAAATCCCAAAGATCAGTTAAAGATTCTTCTATTTGAGAAACATTCTTTTCGAAATCATCATAAGGTTGAATAAACGAAACAGAAGGTCCATTACGTTCCTTACGTAATTGTCCACGCAATTGAGCTCTACGTAACATTTGATTATCCTGTGGTTGTAAACCACGACACAAAAGTTCGAAAATAATTTCATTACTCTTCAAATGATTTGGTTCCATTTTCAAAAATTCAGAATATCAAAACAAAATGTTGAATTCGTACACAGAAAACAATTCAAAATCACAAACCCAATCGTACAAAAATGTAGAAAACAAAATCAGAAGCAAAGTCAAGATCAATCATATCAAACGTATTAATTCGAATCGTTTCGTAACTTAAGTTGAATCTTATTTTACCTTCATCGAACAAGTGATAAACCTTACATAACACATTAACATAGTTATAATACACAAAATATAAACATATCATAATACATAATACATAAAAATACAAACAAATCAAATCAAAATTTCAGTAACGTTAGAATTTTCTCTAGCCTACACGATGGGTCGCCAAAATATGTAACATCACACAAATAATCGGTGCCAAATATGTAACATACTACAAATAATTTACTTTAATATAAAACAAAAACATCACAAATAAATTAAATAATGCACCGGGATAACTCACAAAAATATTTATTCAAAACACATAATAAACAAACTATATAAGAGCATTGAGAATTTTCATATTTATATAATTAGAGTCGTGGGAATTCTTACGTTACTTAAGATTACTAATTTTGAATTGGATAAACAAAAATTTTATAAGTTGGACGCCACAATATTTTTTTATATATGAATGGTTAAATATTGAAACCAAAAACGTAACTTAAAACTAATAATTACAGATATCTACATACTTGTCATTGAAGGTTCAATTTTAGCACTTATCGCGCAGCTTCTTACTTAAGGTGAGGTCATCATGACTCATTGAATTGGTGCAATATGATGCAATTTCCTTAAATTGTATTCTTAATTCTTTTTCGTAGATTTGATTGATATCTTGCCTTTGAAATCAATAAAATTGATAATCGTAGATCGTAGTTTCCATAATCGCAGACGTATAAAGATCGAAAACGTATTCATAAGACTTTCATACTTAAAAACATCGTATAAGAACGAAACCAAAAGTCCGGAACAAAGAAAAAAACTAAAACGTAAATTGCGATGAATTATACAATTCGAATCAAAACAAAAATGACTTACCCCTTCTAATTTACGGGTTTTTATTCTAATTTTCGTAAATACAACAAAATGCAATTGCTACGAACGAATGCGGTGCTACTAACGAATGCGGTGCTACTAACAAAAGCGGGCTACAACGAACGCCAGCTTAAATAATTTTCACCATTGGGGCAAAAATTCACAAACACAAATTAAATAAGTGGTAATTCCACTTTTTGCAGCACGCAAAAAAATGTCTACTACTTCACCTCATTTCTAAACGTAAGATGGAGGATCACTTCGTACTTAAGAAGAAGGCTCATACGCATGTCAGTGCGCGAAATTTAATGCGTAAAAGAATTTATATCAACAGTGAATACAAAAATGTTAACGAAAATCAGACGTATTCAAACGTAAAAAATTTACACGTTACACAGTCTAGAACTAAACAAGGCGTAATACAGTGTGCATATAGTATCGGGATAGGCTATTTTGATCATCTTTCGGAAAGCAAATGAGACAGAATTGAGTTTTGGCGCCAGCTCGTCTACGTGCAGAATAGAGAATCTAACTTTAAACAACCTAATACCGAACTAGACAGGAATATTTAAAAAGATCTGTTAGTTTGAATCCAACAGGGTAACACTGGTTTTGTCGCAGTTTGTCTGTATCTTGTTGTGCGTGTTCTAGGTTACATTTTTTTCACGAAGAACAAGCTTAGTTCTTGTGTTATGATCCAACGTAATTTTTTTTACCACAATAGTAAGATCGTCTGCATAGAGAGTTGGGACCATATAATGTAACTACAAAACTTGGAAGATCGGTTAACATAGTTAAAAATAATATGGTGTCTAACATATTTCTTTAAGAGACTCCACACTCAATTACCGAACGACCAGAAACGGTGTAGTATACAAGGAGTAATAATAACAACCCTGCACAACCTATAGGAAAAATATGATTTGAACCACTGAAATTGGCTCCCAATTTCCATTTGTTTCACCTTGTTGGCACTGGTTAGCTACATTTTAAGGAGTTGACGACATAGTCAACACAATTGTACAAAACTGTGTCTGCGCTTTTACTTTTAATAAAACTACGCTGTTTTGAAAGTTTTCAACATTAATCCCATATCTCGCGTTTTACTGTCGCCCAATTTATCTGACTTTTTGTTGGCTGCGGCCGTTGTACACATATTAATTATTGAATTACATTTTGATTTATTCATTGGCTTACAAGTCTCTTGTTGTTTATTAATGAAAGATTTATGTACTTTCTTAATCTGGCGTCTGCTCGTCAACCACTTTTTTTGCACTTTTCACAACTTGAGTAGCCACATCCTTAGTGTTTAAGTCAGTTTGAATTTAGTTTGAAACAGGTTTATGTACAGTTTGTATGGCAGTGTCCTTATAATTTTTTTTTAGTTTGGGTTGACCTATGTGTACGCTTTACATTAGTCTTTGACTTTACAACTTCCGATTCTAATTTATTCATAGGCTCATGTTTTTTCTTTACGTAAGTTTTTTATTTCCATTTTTAGGTTGAAAACACCTTAGAATTTTCTTCAGTAAGTCAACTCTCCATTAAAGTGCTCTCGTCCCAGTAAACACAAAATTGGTAATGTTTAGTAACAGTTTCAAAACAAAAAAATTATGATTCATTCTTGTTTCAAACATAAAAGAAAGAAAGAAAAATCTTAAGCTTTCGCGGTTGTTATGTTTAAAATTATAAGCGACTTTCGGCTTAGACTGCGTGGTAGTAAAACACCCAGACTTAGGCTTGGTCATAGTCTCTTCTTGAGAGCCAAAACAAGAAGTAGAACTTGGCCTTTGCCGTATTGCCGTGTCACTGACAGTGACATTTACCACTCTGAAGATGCAATGTCTTGCGAAACGTCAGTTTGTTTGGGTTCACGAACGACAATACGGCAAAGGCCAAGTTCTGCTTCCTGTTTTGGCTCTCAAGAAGAGATTATGACGAAGCCTAAGTCTGGGTGTTTTACTACGACGCGGTCTAAGCCGAAAGTCGCTTATAATTTTAAAAAGTCTAATTTAATAATTTAAGTATAATAATTTAAGTATAAAGTATAATTTAAAAAGTCCATCGTTGTTTCACTTATTTGAATCAGTATAGTTTCGGTATTTTTAATTCAAATCTGTTGCAAACTAAATGTTGCATTCGGTTTACGTTTTAAAAGCTTCGTTCTTGAACAGATACTAAATGATCGATACATGTATAATATTTTTGTTTCAATAATGAACTGAAACAATTCTTTCAATAATATAATAATACATTTTCGAATGCACGTTTCAAATTTATTGCACAATGAATATTTTTAAATACAATATCACATTGAGTTTTTTACATATTGCAACTTTCCTGGATGTGGTCTTTTCACGGAAGCCTCGAAAACTGCATCAGTTACTGTTGGGTAGCAACTTTTAACCGCATCTGTAACATAGAAATAAATATTTCATTTATATACATACATAATCATAGAGTTACACAAAATTAATTACATTTTTTAATCAAAAACAACACAAGCTTAATATAAATATCACTTTAGCAATCATTAGAAAGTTATAAAAACACTGTGAATACCTTTAGCTGTACATAATCGTATAGAAAACTTGAAGAATTGAACTGTAATTATAAATCCTATAGTATCATCAGATTTACGCAATAATCTACCTTAACGCAACCATGTGTGTTAATTTACATTTTTTTTTATACAAATTAAAACATGATACATAAAGAACAGAAATGATAATAATATCGATTACAACCGAACAAGTGAAAAAATATCAATTTGCAGCGCAAGCGTTGACGACAGTAATCAAAAGTATAGCAACGACTAATGCTGACTAATCACAAAGTATTCGTTTTTCCTAGAACGATTCCACTGTTTTGAAAATAATTCAATCTTATTTAATCGATCTTTAAACAATTCTAGTTATTAAAAAAATATTCGGTTTTAATAAATCAGTTTTTAGACGGTTGCTGATTATGGGATAAAAATTGCAAGTTCTGAAACGGTTTAAAACTGATTGTGAAAAATCGGAACTCTTTCAATTTATTCACTGTCAGTTACATGTAAATGATATACAAATGGAAGTAACACGAAAAAACGTAATGAAACAATTGTTTTAATTTTGTGACTGTAACAGTTTCAATCCGTGTTTACTGGGGTGCTATACTTTTTAAGTGATGCTATTTCAAGTTCTAATTCATTGATTACAGCATTGTTATCCATGCCATAGATGTTTAACGGAATTTATTTAAATAAAATATTTATTCGCACGATAAAGGTTGGAAATACCTCAAGGATAAATAAACAACAGTAACTTACATTAACAGTTTGATTTGTTGACGCAATAAACCAAATTATTTAGCATTATGTCACTAATTGCACCAATATAATAACGGTTTTTTATAGTTTTATACACGACGCGATAAGGAAACTTACACTTCACACAACACAGTCAAAAACTTAGTAAGTCAAGAATACATGACTAGTTAAAAAATTTTTATGAAAATTGAAGTGTACTAACAACGCGGTTGCTTTAGAAACTGGGATCGTATTTTTTTTAAGATAGACACAAGTTTGGAGTGTTTTAGTGATATGGCAAAAATATCAGAAAAAAAGTTTAAAACATCACACAGACAGAGAAATATAAGTTAGAAGCCAGATTTTACAAGAGATGTAAGAACCTTATCTATGAAGAGTACTTCAGAGTTATTCAAGCTTAAAATTATCCTCTACACTTCTTTGGAAGAGGTGGGAGATCAAAAACTTTAATTATTATTGCTAAGAATACGGGATAAATTAACACAAGAAGAAATCGTGGTGGAAGAAAGAAATCAGTATAATCTTTGTTATGGTATATGGTGCCCACCTTTAAAGAAAACATCTCACCACTTGATCCTACAAAGCTCGGAGTTAATGATGCTACAAATCTACCTGGATTTATTTCTTGATAATTAAATTTTTTCATCTTTATTTCATTTTTTTTAAAATTATTTAAAAGTGTTGAATATTTGTTTTGAAGTGTGGTTTAACCTCAGAAAACGCACTAACCAAATAGATTGTAGCGTAACTGCTAGTCGAATCGTTTATTTAATTCGATTGTAGCAAGGTACTGAATTGTGGACTTTATTTTCTATGTTTGTTGCAATTAAAACTTCAGCACTTTGCTAAGTGTATCTATTACAACATGATGATATAAAAGAATTGACAATGTTTAATTTAACGTTTTACTTTACAGACTGCTTAAAGCTAACTCACATACGCACTTTTTGAAGCCAAATACACTGAATTTACTGGTTGCCGTTTGTCTTCAAACATGACTCAACAATTTCTGAATTGCTATCGTGTTGCGTATATTTAGGTGTATACTGAAATGATTTATTAATGGTTAATCTTAAAGTTACATTTTCTATATTACGTTTTTCATTTATTGAATTCTGGACCAAGCTATGGCCCTTTGCGTTTTATTTGATTTTTGTATTATGTTGCGTGTCATTAGTAATAACGTTTCACATTTTTTTATTTTAATAAAATTTTTGCTACTGGCACGTGGACACCACTGGTTGAGTATTTCGGTTTTATTCAATACCTAAAGTGGAGCATATTGCACCCGATATTCATTTTCAGTTGAGGATTCGCTGTGAGTGGTTTTATTTTGATAGAAACTTTGTCCGTTCAATCCGATTTTATTAAAACAAAGATTTCCTACATATATTCACGAAATTAAGGATATTCTCAATCTACTTATTCTTCACAGCAAATTTGACGGAAACCTTTTTTTTCCAACTCATCTACTAAAAGTGGAAAAATAGTATTTCTTTGAAATGATGTCGCATACCTAAGATACCGATTCAGATCTTTTCATTAATGTGAGATCGATAACCTCAAGGGTTTTGCTCGATTCAAATTTTGAACAGTTGTGGATACTTAGGAAATATCGTTATTAACCATCCTACTACCAGGTGGAAAGCATCACGTTACATACTAGGTGGGCTTTTTAAAGGACCCCACACTTTTTTTTATTTTATGAGCAGTTTTCTAAAATAAGTATTATTTTAATTACTATGTAATAATAAAAAATAACTCAAATATGCCAAACGCAGTTTATTCAAAAAACGGGAAAATGGATATAAGTAAATGATTTTTTTTTTATATCAGTCGCATTGTAGACACAAAATCTTTTTAAACCTGTGATTATTACAAACATGCTTTTTGCAAGACATACAAATAATATTTTTGAGTCTTTTTCTTCGTGCTTGTAGTTCCATGAGTGGCGAAGTGAGAACACGAGATTCTTCAGTGAATTTGCAAGCCTTCAAACATTGTTCCATTAGATACACAGTTTTTTAGGTAGCCGAAAAAGAGATTGCACGTTTTACAGTTTTTTTGCTGAAATTTTTATAGGCTTTATGTACTTTTTTTAGACCACATAAAAATGTATTTACAGGACTAGCCTTCATTGAAATGTTTACCTCTTTGTATTCACCGTTTACAGTATGTCTAACAAAGAAAGATTTTGTATTCTCAGCTTTAAAATGAAAGGTATATACACCTGAAAAGTTTAAAACTTCTTTGTCGGTAGTGCAAGCACTCTTTTGTATATTAGCCAGAATAGGTCCAAAACTGAAAAAATCCTTTTGCTCCATAACTGCGACCTCAAAAGGATTCTTGCTATTAGCATCTTTAATGACCTTATGCCAACTTTCTGGAAAATACATTTCAGAAGCATATTTCCTGTCCTTTCTTTCTATTAAGGCAAAGTCTCTGTCCCAATGCAAATGTGTGTGTCCGGTAACAAGAAAATGGTGTGTTATTGTTTTAAACATTTTCTCTTTAACTAGCTGCAGCCAAAATGTCATAACTAGCCAATTTTTGTTTTGGCCGAGACAGTTGTCGGTGAATATAATAAGATCATCCACCTCATTTTTCATAGTTTTCATCTCTTCTTTGTCTCCAACGAGACTGTGGGGTTTTCTCAGGTGTTCTTTCCGGTAATATTCTTAGAATATTAAGTACAAGTGATGCATATTCCTAAAATTTAAAAAATATATATAGCAATAACATGATAAGCCACGTTAAAATTTGTGATTTCGTTAAAACATGACATGCCACAAAAAAAAACAAATACATACCTCACTTGTATCTGAAGTTACGTCATCATCTAATGGCACAAACTTTTTATCAATATCACTATCATCAGTTGACACAAAAATCATCATTTGAACTCGAACTATGGCTTGAAATCGAATTTCTGTTTATAGGTACAACAACGCCGGTAGCCATTTTGGTGTGACTTATCATGTTTTAAAATGCAACTTATACAAAACTGACAAAATGCAATAACTTGATTCTATGCATTGTGGCGACATTTGTTGAACGATAGCCACATTTCTTTTACTGTGGCTTATTACTTTAATGCTTGATCAAATAGCAGAATAAAACTGATTTTTAGGTTTGTGTGGCTTATCGTGTTATTACAATAAGCCCTTCAATTAATTTCTTTGCAGTAAAAAATAAAAACCGTTTATACAAAAAATTTAAATATTAACAATAAATTGGTTTAGTGCAATATCAAATAAACTTTATCCAGGAAACTTAAATACATTTAAATAAATTACAATGTTGCACAAGCAGTTTTTGTTTTTGTAATTACAGTTAAAAACAACTTAAAAAGTAATTACTTATAATTAAAAAAAAAACTTTAAATTTAAAATAATAATTTCAGTAAAACGCTTCCCTTAACAAAAAAGTAACAATTTTTTTCTATTAGCATAATGTTATTCTATAATTCTAAATTATTAAAAACGTAAATACTTTTTACAAAGCATTAATAACAAAAAATTAAAAAACGTTGGCAGCATTTTGATGTAATGTTTGGCATCATCAATCTTTAAAAGTAAAATGTGCAAATTTTGCGAGCTAAAATCGATATATTGATATTATTACAAATAGCTTTAAAAAATATCAGATTTAACCAATGTAAATCATAAAGCTTTGAGGATTAAAAAAATCGCATTTAGGCATAAAAAATAAACAAGGCTATGGCGGGTGCAGGCTCATGTCTCTTCAACTTCAGCGTCAGCTGGTATAAAGGATCATCCGTCTTTTTTAGTGCCGCTAACCCTTCAATACTGTCGGCTCATTAATCAAGTGGTCTGAACTCGCACAAAATTGATGCAACGTTTTCTAACGCTCGTAATACAAACTGGAAATTTTGTATTCACGTAACGTTTTGTAAAACTATTTATATTAGTTTCGCAACACAAAATTACAAAACGAACAGTAAACCACCAACAATATTGTTACTCGTAAAATATTAAAATGTTGCATACATACTTAAACAAACATGCGAACAAAGCTTTCTCATATTTTGACTTTTTAACTACAAAAAATATCTAAAAATCACTTTACTATTTCAATTATTAATTCAAAATTAGATTTAGATCATAAAAATAACAGGAAGAAAACTTTATGACGGGTATTTGTCTTAAGCTCGCAAAAATTTTATTAGAATTTTACTTGTTTTTTTTATATTTACGAGCAAAGAGGATTAATAATTTTTATTTTTGTTAAGTAACTTTAATTATTTTGTAATGTTTAAATAACGATGCTAATTATATGTACAGTCAAAATGAGATTATTATATTCTGCACATTTTATAGTGTATTAGCAATTAATTTTTGAATACAAGAATTGAAAAGAAATTAGAGTTAAAAAATACCAAAGCTTATGCATAGTATACACTAATTTTTGTCCTTTAATTAAGTTGGTTAGGTTTTTTGTTAGCAGTGGAAATAAACCAATTAAGATTTTATTATATGGCGACGTTTTGTGCAACAATGTGTGTACTTCTTCAGACCACTGTATTATATTTGTAAGTATAAACCAACACGAATTGCGTTAAATAATTTTTTGTATTAGCTTATACTTACAAATATATTACACTGACCTTCTTCTTTTTTGTAATCATCTTGGGTCTTCTTCGTTTCTTCAATGGTTTGACAGACAACATCATCACATCGGGTTGTCCATTGTGACACCAATCTTTGGTCTACCTATTGCACAAATTTGGTAGATGGTAACTGTTATCTTATTAACGATTTGATAAAGACCATTGCTCCAGTGCTAACTCTGCAACAGCACTACTTACGTGGTAACATTGAACCAAAACTTATATCCAGCAATATATTTGTCTACAATTCTGCGACAGTTGTCCTCATAATATTTAGATCTGTCTTGAGTCATTTCTTGATTATGGCACGCTTGCATTAATGTTTCACCCAAAATTTAGAGATGTGGCGTTATTTACAAAATTTTCGTTTTCAATCACCTGTCGTAAATCATAGTACACGTTTAAAAGTATTTGTAATTCGCGTCTATGACACAAATACGCAAGGCTACAACTTGTACTCATATTTGGTGCATTATTCATTCTAAAACGAATAACCGAAACGGCATTTTTCCATTTTGTGTGTTGATCTTTTACAGTTATAGAAATCTAAGTCTTTAGTTCTCAATTACGTCCTTTTTCAATATTTGCCTCGGGATGGTATACAGGAATTAAGTTCTGCTAAAACCAAAGCAATATGTTACATAATTTCTCTAACAAACTGTACACCATTATTACTTATAACCTTTCTTAGAACACCGTATCGCATCATCACCTGATGCGCAAGCCAGTGAGGTATCAGATATATCTATCTTACGCAAAGCAGTGTCCTCTACACCAAATATCTACTTAAAAACCTCAGAAGTCTTAGGCAACGGGTCAAATAAATCAATCGCAAGAACATCATATCGTTGATTCATCATTGGAGTTTGCGATAACCCTGTTCGGTTTATGTTGCTGAGTTTATAACGTTGATATTTCACACAAGTTTTGACGTAAGTAATTATGTCATTGTTGCATGGTTCTCCAATAATATTTTTTGCGACTCATTAGTATATGTATTTTGTTTATCCCATAATTATAATAAAATTTCTTTTACTTTTGACTTTAGAACGACTAGTTGCGTTTCTTCAGTATCAATTTCTGCGGAAAAACGATACAAACATTCTATACTTTTTCCAATATCCGGATCTTTCATCTGACATCGTCTCTCTCACCTGGATGGTTGCAGTATCAAGTATAATATTGGTACGACTTAGTATATAATCAATGTTGATGTTAAAACTTTGCAACTTTAAAGGCCAACTGGCCAATCTTCTGTTTGGAAACTTCAGTGACATCAACCATTAAAACGGTTGTGATTGGTAGCTACACGAATTTCAGCACCTTTCAGATATCCTCGAAATTTATGAACGGCATACATTACGTTGAACCTTCTCGATCGCAAGTAGAATAATTAGTTTCTGCAGGTGTCAATAATCTACTTACCTACTCTACCGGTCTCTGATCCGTACCCTTCCTCTGAAGTAAACATGCACCAATTGCATAATCACTAGCGTCTGTTTTTATCACATATGGTTGGCTAGAGTCCGCTAGACGTAAGATTGGAGCAGAAATTAATATTTTTTTTCACTTAAAGTTTTGACATTTGTGCAAAATCAGGTACAAGTTTTCTGAACCAACTACACGTTTGAAGAAATTATATAACTTCTTTTGCGTTCCTCGGATTTGGTCTGTTCTTTATTGCGCGCATCTTGGGTTTACGTTAATTTTATCTCCGTCAATAACATATCCATGATACTTCATACTAGAACCAAAAAAACAACGCTTTTTGCGATTTACTGACAATTGAAAAAGTTCAAGTCCGTCAAAAACAGTTTTAAGGTCCGTTATATATCTTTTAAAAATTGGGGACAACACAATCAAATTATCAAGGTACTCAATAGTATGCCCCACAAAAACACCTGCACGAAACCTATCCATCAGTCGTTAGGCATTTTTTTAAGACAACAAATCCCTAACGGTAAAATAAAAGCGTTTTATCTTTATTGCTTTCTTTAACCGCTACGTACTAGTAACCATTTTGAAAGTCAAGAGTTGATATGTACTTTGTAGGTTTGGTTGCATGCAATATGTTTCTGTTTATGTGTGGCATTGGGTACCGATTAGGCACCGTTACAGCATTTAGACTCCTTTAGTTGACACTCATTTTCTAATGACCATTTTTTTAGGAACCATCACAACCGGAGCAGTATACATCGATTTACACTCTTCGATAAATTGCTTCTTTTTTATGGGCATCAATCTATAAAGTGTCATCAGTTACTTTTATACAATGCCCAGCATATGTAGTACCCTTTTTATTTTTTGAAAATATGGGAATACCCCTAAAGAAAGCTATTAACCATGTTTTTCTGTACTATCTTCAGATTTGATCCTTCGTTGCCTCGTAAAACAGTCATCATACTCACATTCACCTCAGTACATTAAACATCTTTAAATTTTGTTTTACTTTTGAACATGTGATCATATTTTTCCTGGGACGTGTCCCAAAAATTCCATTTTGCGTTTACAACGTCATTTACCAATTTTGCGTCGCCTATAAAATCTACGCCAAGTAGAGAATTCTCAGCAATTGGTAAAACTAGAGACGCAGTTGAAACAGCTCCGACTATTACAAAAACGTAAACATTAGTCGTTTGTAACTTTTCGTTTCTAACCGTTCCATCAGCCGCGTGAATTAATAGACTCTGTTCTTCAAAGAGGTGCCGGTTTTTACAAGCATATTATAAAAATGTTTTACCGATATGTTTTGTTTTTTAACAGTCCATTAAACCTATGCTGCGAGCACCTAAAATAATATTTAAAATCAAACGAGTTTTCAGTAACAGTTTAGGATCTTGCAAGTTAACCAAACAAAAGTCTTGAGCGCTTGGCTCTGCCACTATCGTGTTTTTCGTTTTGTTTTTTGGACAATTACTGCGGATATGTCCTGCAACACCGCACCTACAACATACGATAATAGTGGTATTAAACCGCTCAGTAGGATTATTACTTTTAGCAATGTTTGTATTTAATTTTTTATAATCGTCTTTATTAGGGCCAATGTTTTTACAAAATCTACACTAAAGTTTGTCAACCTTTACCGTTACGTTTATATTTTATTTGCGAAAGTTTTCTTCGATTGTTCTTGCCTCCTGTAGAAGATCTTAGAAATTTTCATTTTCTTAGGGTATTTTATCACAAGATTTCCAATTTAATAACTCGTAAACCATGTCTAAATGAGTGGTTTCTGTCAAAGTTTCAGTTAGAAGTTAAGCTAGTAACGCACGATTTTTGCAGAAAAAGACATCGGTTGGAGTTTTATTATGCTATTCATATAAAATAATTCTTTATAAACTTGGTAAAGCGGTTTTTTGAGGCCAAAATTTTGCCGGAGAAGTTCCGAATTCGCTCTGACTCTATGCCACCACTTTGCTGCAAATCCGTCTAATAGCATTGGAAATCCTTTTGATGTATAAACACACCCCAGTACTATTTTGTTCATTATTTTAAATATCTTGATGCGATATATATTTAAATTAAGTTTGTTCAAAAGATACCATAAAACCACAGTTAAGAACAACATTTTTATTATCACAAAAAAGACAAAATGATAAAATAAACCTAAGTACACTAAATAATATAAAATGAAAAGTGCTCAAATAGTTTTCTTACACTCATTACACAAAAGAGTCTTATTTATATAATCCTTGCAACAGTGTTTGATATATTTGTCACATTTCGTTCGAACTTTTTTATCCCGGGACCTGCCACATGGTAGGCAACGCACTTGGACTAGATGATTTTGATTGGGCAGTTGCATCTTCATTCAATACATTTTATTATTTTCTACAAGGATATATCCGAATTGATCTGATTAGATAAATTTGTAGAATCCCAGTTCTTTTCGCAGCTCCAATAAAAACAGTTTCCTCTGCAATGTATTACAATTTTGGTAGTTTTTGTGAAAATCAGTGTAAATACAAAATCCGTTTATCCTAGCGGTATCAATTATATCCATAAAAAATACGAGAGGTCATCTGAAAGTTTTTCTTCTGCAGACATCTTTCCAAAAATATCCACCACTCCTTTAATTTTATTGTAATGAAAAACAATAGATAACCTAAAATTTTCATTTGGTGTTGCAATATTATGCTCATGGTGTTCACTGATTAGTAGTACTACAGGTTTTCTTACGTTAGAAACATAAGATACCGGCGTATATTTTAGAATAAATCCAATAATTGGAGAGAATTCTTGTTAACCTTTCCTGAGCAAAAATGAAGACAAAATAAAGGTGACTGTGATAAATAATCATGTTTCAAATTGTGTTACAATAAATTTATTAGAAATACGTAGTAGGCTTTATATTGTTTTATGGTACTTTTTTAATTGTTTTTTAGCTTATAACCGATAAAGTTTTTTTTTGTTAAATTTGTACAAAAATGTGTTTTTAGGACTAGTAACATTACCGAGCTACCCTACGTGTGCGGCTCACTCGGTTTTTTTAATATAACTCACAACGTTATCTAATTTATCTTTGACTTAGTAACATTTCTTCAGTCAACGGTAAAACTAAATGTACCCAAGATAATGATTTACCTTTATTGAAAATATAACATATAAGAAAATGCACCTAAACGTGAAGTAATACGATAAAACAAAGCCACAACAAGAATTATAAATAGATGATTAATACGTATTACATAAACATTATACATCAAAGATAGCTGAATACATACTAAACTTGCACATTTTTTGCTGTTAAGATATATCTTGTAATCTGATAGAAACACGTACACGTGTTGATCAGATACTGATCCTTGTTTGCGTGCTCTTTATCCTGCGATTAAATACACAATATCTATCTTATTATAAATTAGAATATTATGGACATAGAAACTAAACGTTGCATGCTACGAGAAAAAAACTTTAGTTTTTAGCTTACTTTCAAGCTAGTTACAGCTCAATTGTGAATTAAGTGTAAAAAAATCTTTTTAATTTAAGCTTTGTTTGGATTATTTATTTATTTATAATTTTTGTTATCATTAAAAAGTTCAAATAACATATTCTTGACAAATAAACAACAAATATTATGTATAATACACGGGCAGCTTTTGCACGGTTTTATTACAACATATAATGTATAACACATTAGAATTTTACCGAACATTCACAATAGGTGTCGTTTTTCTTTTTTTAATTGTATTGCCTAAACACGACAACTTTTGGTTTTCTTAACGGGGTGCCTTTTGTTGTACACTGGTAAGATGTGCTGACTTTTACCAAGGTTGGTTTCACATGCTACAGTTTCTGAGAGGCAACCGTCTCATAGATGCTCCAAAACAAGTATGTGTGGGGGGTTACAGTAATGAAAACAAAGCGGCCGTGCTTGGATCTTTGAATAACGTTTATCTAAAACATAAGAAGGAGTAACAGACTATGGGAGTAAAAGTACCAAATCTGTTAGTTTTCCAACTGGTGCTACTTTGTAGGTGACACTATTTAATTTATTTGATAGGGTTAATCTCTGCGAGGAGCAAACTTGGAGGAAAAACCTTGATTAATTTTGCTAAGAAGATGGCTTTTCACTGACATTTGGTCGCTTATTTGTAATGGTAGCACAACGCAGCGTTTCCCGTCAGCGTACTTTTTTGCATTATCTTGGGTTTTTTTGTGATTGTCACAAGCTTCTCGCCTGGAACATGATAAACGTGCTAAATAGAGTGTGATTTACGTCACAAAATTGATATTTTAACATCATACGGAGATCTCGATTGAAGTCATCCATGGTGCAAAGTTAACACCTGAAAGTAATAAAGGAAGGAGTAAATCCTGTAGAAGAACATCAGACTGCGTTAATTGCAAAACGTATCAACTTTATCTTTCCACGTTGTATGAACTGTACCAACTAAGATAGTAAGTTGGCAATTCAGATGACGTTAACTTGATTTGCTGTAGGGAGATAAGCAAAAATCAAGTTTTGTTTAAAACCAAGACAGATCGTTACTTGTTGCATAGTTTGAATCGAAAAATCAGTTTCATTATTAAAATAATACACAAGCACAGTCCTGTGCTGTAGCAGTTTTAAGGAGGAACAGCTGAATCAATCAATAACAACTAAAAACATCTTCAATTGTAAAAGTCCAACAAAACCTATCTTTAATATTAGTGCTAAAAAAATCGGTAAGAAGTGTTTAAAAAAATTAAACAACTTGGTACTTCTTATCTTATCTTGTGCTTTTGGCAAAGTGAAATATATGCTGTAGTGTGGTGTGGGTCGTCATAAGCTAGTAGTAGAATGATAAGATTCTCTGGATGGTACGATAACCACTGGCTGGAAAGTTATGATACTCTTCAAGTATTTGGGTATTTGATTTTTGGTCACATTTTGTTGCACTTCTTCACCGTCGTAATAAAAAATATACCAATACAGGATACCATGGATCATCAAGTACCCACAATCAATCCATTTCTTGAATTCTCTTATTTGCTTGCTTCAAATATCTTCAACAGTTTGTGCTGAAAGATCAACAGTGGCACTACATATCTCAAGCAGTTCTTCTGGTACATGAGAACATGATCGAGTGTGGACAACAACATTTGTGCGACCAGGAGTGTAATCGATTTCAACAATCGAAAGACTGCAAATATAGGGCTCACCAATCAAGTCGTTCCGAGAAAACTTCAAATACATTTGCTTCTACAAAATCTGGTGGTCGGTTTGGATAGCAGCATTTGTTCCTTATAAATTGCCGCAAACTTTTTTTACACTCTATTTTGCTCTGTAGTATAATCATTTTACTCGCAAATGCCAACAATCGGCTGGGTAATTCCTGAGTTCCTTCGGTTTTCAAAACATACGGTAGACGAAACTCAGCTTGGCGTAATATGGGACTGGACGTCAACAATCTTTTCGGTTTATAAAAAGCGTTTTGTTGAAGAGTTTCTTATTTCCATAAAAAACTTTTTTTAGTGAGAACCGTAAATGGTTCGCAACATTTGCAAAATTTAGAATGAGCCTCTAGAATTAGGAAAAATTATAAAGAGGTAAGCAACTGTTTATTGGGCGAAACCATGTCTAAAATTGCTTTTGCATTTTTTAGAGATCTTGACGATGTCCGGACAAAGTTTTATAAAGAACAATGAGGACATTGAGATATACAAAAACAGTTCAACCAATCCACGTCTGTAACGATTTATTGGTCTTTGAAAGATAACCTGAATGTTTTTATTCTAAACGAAATATAATTACATCGGAAGGTACCAAATGGAGTCGTAAAAGCTGTCTTGACTCTGTCTTTGCACCGATACTTTATCGTAGTTTAGAAACGGTTATAAACAAAATTTGTTTAGCATTGTAAAGTAGCTCGTTTAAACGTGGTTATCGTGGACAATTCAAATTAGAATCGCATGAAGCGCAAACAAAGAGTTACATTCCTCAATGATCATAGCATCCAGCAATGTGTTGAGTTTTTAAATCCGACATACGGTAAAACGGAACAGCAATTGTAGTTTCATCAATCAGTTTGACAATAAGTTTTATAAAAGGGATGAGGTCGCTGGTACCAAAAAATACGTGGTTGCACTTTTTTAAAATTGCTAAGAACAATTCCTTTTTCGGGTCTTAAAGACAATTTGTGTTATAATTGTGTTCACAAGTATTGGGAGACAAGTTCTATTTTTCCAGTATATACATGGAAATTGAACTTGTGGATTATTAATGAAAAACCAATTGTTGTTAGGAACATTTATCGTTTTGTTGCAGATTTGTTAAAAGTTTGTTTGTGATTGTGATTGATTTAACTTGAACTATAATGGGAATATCAAAACCAAGTGCTTCAACGGTTCGTTCAACAACATCAGCAGGTGACGTCGTTATTATTTTGACAAAACAAAGAACTTTTTTTTGTTTTAAAATTGCATATAAAAAAATTCTTATACTGCATTTTGATCCAGTATCTAGATATCCAATACCTACTAAATCAAAGATTTTGAGTGTGACAAGTATAATCATTATTGGTTACCACACCCATAACATAAAAATATTGTCAAATGATTTTTCGAGTCGGATTAGATTTTACCTAGTATGGGAGAGTTGAAGTAGGCGGATAAACCTGGCAGCAGTAATTTAAGCCAGGCCGTTACAGAAATCTGCTTCAAAACCAAATCTATAGAAACTACTTCCAAATCTTACTAAAAGATGCCAAATTATCGTTACAGTAAAATCGTGCATGAACGCACCGGAAGCTAATATGTTTGTGTCTCCCAGAGCCCAACCAAAAACAGTTTTTTGATGACGTTCCACCTGGAAGCACCGCGGAATTTCACCTTTCTGGTTGGATGCAAAAAAAAAATTTTCGAATGGTTCCAAAGATTCATAATATTTACAAAACTTTCTGAAGACAAACCTGTTCATCTGTTGCTATATGGTCACGTCATGACAAATCTGGTAATTAATAATTTAGCTTGCTTGAGTAAAGTCAAATTATTGAACTTTCCGACACACTGCACCCTTGACGTCGCCTTTGTGGTTCCCTTAGTCATTATTACTCATAAGAAGTACGAAAGTAGTGTCGTCCCAGCAGAATCAAAGAAACGCGAGGATGTGCCTTTGGTGAGTTTTGCGGTTAGTCCAAAAGAAGTGATGAAATTTCCACAAATTGGGAAACAAAAAGAGAAACAGAAATATTTTACATTTAGTCCTACCGAGCCTCATTCGTCAGAATCATCATCTAGTGAAAACGATTTAGCTTGGCCGACAATGGTGCCATGAAGCTTGCGCTGGTGTAGATCCAGAAGATTGTAAGATTTAAATTTGTGATTTTTCTTCTAATTGAGAACTTTTTTCATTTTTTGTTGTCTTAGGCGACAGGTAACTCCTTATATTTATGTTTATTTGAGAGACATTTTTGTTTGTTTGCTTTTTTGGAGATTTATTTTGCTTTAACTGTAAATTAATAAAATAATTTTGATACATAATATTTGAATATAGATGACTTTCCCATTTTGCCCATAGATCCCATTTTACGCGATCTTTTGGGTAAGACCTTTGGCATATTTGACAGTTTAAGGGAAGCTGTAACATGCCGTAACGTCAACAGTTACGACAAAATTTACTTAACATAAAACAAACGCATAACAAATAAATGAATTAATGCACCAGCCAGCTCACAAAAATATTTATTCAAAACACACATTAAAAATAAACTAAATAAGAGCAATGAGAAATTTTCATATTTATTGAATTAGAGTCGTGGGAATTCTAACGTTTCTTAAGATTAAAATTTTTAACTTGATAATCACAAATTTTTTATAAATTGGACGCCACAATATTTTTTTATCTACGAAGGGTTAAATATTGAAACCAAAAAATTTACACATTAACATAATAACAAAAAAACATATTTACATATTTAACAGTATCTCAGGTTAAGTATAAAATCAAAGCTACCTGATTTCAAACTTTAATGCGCAAGTCAAATTGGTGGGGTCAATTACACGTTTCTCATCTGATTCATGCGATAACGCAACATTACAAAATTCTTGAATATATGCATATTTAAATTTCCAAATTTTCCGTATTTATCCTGATTGATCTAATATTCGTACAGATCCATTAACCAGAACATCGTAAAACAAACGTAGCGTATGATAATCTTCATTCGCAACATCCAACTCAAATTTCATCAGACATAACACATGAATAATTATCGATTTTTACTCATAAAAATCATAATTCGTAACGGAAATTCTTCGTAAAAGCGACGTTGTGACTAACATCAAACGTGCAGCGTAAACTATATCTCAATATCGCATTTCAAACATCAAAATCGTAAAAAGGCGTACGTATCCAAACCAAATTTTCGATAACCATAAACGAATTCACACGTACACAAATCAAAAAGCATCGAATAAATCAGAAAGGGTAGTCGTATATCAAAAGCAAAAACTTCCAGTTCAGACGTACAAAAAAAATTGCGCAACTTTCTATTTGGGTGTGGTCATCATGCGACTCATTGGAATGACGTAATATGATGCAATTCCCGTAAATCGTATATTTAATTCTTTTTCGAAGATTTGAAACCAAGAATCATATATAAAAAAACTAAAACGTAAATTGCGATGAATTACACAATGCGGATCAAAACAAAAATAACTTACCCCTTCGAATTATCGGGTTTTATCTTTCTAAATTTTGCAAAAACAACGAAACGCAGGCGCTACAACGAACTGCAGACGCTACAACGAACGCCGGCTTCAATAATTTTCACCATTAAGGCAAAAAATCACAAACACAAATTCAACAAGTGGTCATTCCACTTTTTGCAGCACGCAAAAAAATGTCCGCTTCGCTTCATTGCGAAACGTAAGATGCCAGAGGATGACTTAGTATTTAAGAAGAAGGCTTATAACGCATGTGCAGTGCGTCAAATGCATTGCGCAAAAGAATTTACATAAACAGGGAACACAAAAATGTTAATTAAAATTAGACGTATTCAATCGAAAAAAATGTGCACGTTACAAAGCTTGTTTTTATCGATACTTTCGAAAATATCCAAGATCAAAGTTTAAGTACCCCTTCTTACCCAACTCTCAACTCTCAACTCTACTAATAATGTTTAGATTTTTTTATCGTCATCTTTGTTTTAATTTGCTAATTTGCGACAGCCAGTTTTAGAATGACCAAGATTTCCGCAATCTTTTACACGCACTGTTCCTTTTTATTTGAAGCATGTGTTTAGGAAGATGTTAGCGTTTTACAACCGACCGCATTCTTTTTGTCTATTAAAGTTAGTTCTACACTGCGAACAACCATAAGAAAATCTTTAAAAAAATTTATACTTTTACGAGCGATACGATTATGTATTCTAGAATTTAGGAATCCATAAACCATATCGAGCTGAAGAGCAGTTTTTTTGGTAAAACCGAGCGGTCTCAAAAAGTTTCCATTCGATACGAACGGTATAGGTATATACAAGTTTAACTTTATTTGTTGTCATTTGGCTTACAAATTTGATCGTGCTATACTACATAACATTCTATATTTACATTTACATTCTATTTACTTTTTTTTTTTTTAAATACATTTTCTTATCCCTTCTCTCCCCTTAACTTTTTCCTCCTGCTCAATACTTCCTCCATCCATTCCGCTCCTTTTCCGTTTTCATCTAAGATTTCCTCTATTTTCATCACCTCTTCTCTTAGTTCCCTGCATTTCTGTCTCATGTGGTTAAGGTCTTCCGTTTCTTCTCCACATAGCCTGCACATCTTTTCTGGTTCTTCTTTCCAATATTTGTTCCCTAACTCCTTGTTGCCACATCTGAACCTTGCTACCATTTTTTCTTTTTGTTGCTTTTATTTTCTCTATCTTTAAATATTCCGGCACTCCTTCACCCTTAATATCTCTATAATTCCTATTATATCTGCCCTCTTTTATCTTTGTCCATCTTTCTTGTTTTTCGATGTCTCTATCTCTCCTTATTATTTCTTCCCTTATCCCTACTCCCTCTTCTCTTAATCTCTCCACTTCTTCACTCGCGTACCCGTTTCTTTTGTAATACTCTTCTCTGCCCTCCTGCCCGTACTTCACTTTCCCTCCCTTTATCTCTTTCCAACATTTTTCCAGTATTTTGCAATCTGTTCTTTCCCTCTTTTCTTCCTCGTATTTTATTGCTCTTTTTTCTGTCTCTACCCTTATTTTTTCTATCTGTACATCCTCTCTCACAATATGCCCCTCTACCTCCCTCCACTCCTTCCAGTCCCATATTTCCGCTCCATACATTACCACCCCCTTTATTAATTTTTCAAACAACAATTTTCTTTTTTTTATATCCATTTTGAATACTCTTTCCCCCACACCCCAGACTTGTCCTATTAACCTGTTTCCTTTCTTCACCCTTTCCTTTATGTGTTCTCCCTCTTTATTATCCTGTTTCATTGTTGTAGCCCAGGTATGTAAATTCCTTCACTTGTTGCACTTTCTCATCACTCCATATCCATATCCGGTATAGGTATATTTCAATATTCATAATACTTGTCTCTGCACACTTTTTAGCAGCATTATGGGAGTAATTAATATTTGGTTAATTTTCGTATTCCTAACCATGTTGTAACTTAAAAGTTTGGGTTAACACGAAGCAAATACTCAATGAATAAAATACAAAATTTGGAACGCATAACTGCGAAAGTTGAACATTAGTACAGGGTCTTCATTAAAACCTATTTGCCACATGATCTAAGAGTTGAGCATCGACATTATTTTAGATTGGTAGTGTGACCACAGCTGTTAATGTTTAGGTAACATTATTTGACATTCTCGTTTGGCGTTTTGCTTACATCGAGTATTGTTTTTCGTCGTTTTCTTTATTTTCTATTTTTATATTTTAAAACCAATTTTAAAACAGTTATTATCATAACTACTCAGCTCTATTTGTGTTTTCTCACGATGTTTACCGTTGAGCAAGACACGATTGTTGTAATGGCGCATTTTCGAAGTGGTACTCGCAATTCCCATGGAACTTGGTCGTATTCTCTTCAAAGTTGCATCGATCAATTCAACGAACATTTCCCAGAAGCAAACTTTACTTATGATGCTTTCCGACAACGTAAACAAGTTTTATTTAATCGAGTTTTAAATAAGAATTGCATTTGAAAGGGGAAACCTACATGAAGTCCTACTGTACTTATTGCACCTGTTGTCGAAGACATTCGCAACCGCATGGAACAAAGTCCAAATAAATCGGTGGCAAAATTATCTGCGGCAACAGGTATAAAATCATTTTAAGTTCTTTTAAGTTCTACTTTTAAGTTACAAACATTTCATTTTTAGGATTGTCAGTAGGAACTTACCACAAAGCATTAAAAAAGAATCTTTCAATGACTCATTACAAGGTTAAGCTTTATCAAGAATTACGTGCTTCTGACTTCTTGTAGCATGTACAATTTTGTGAATGGTTTAATGAACATTCAAATAACGATGACCTATTGGATTTAACTTTCTTTACGGACGAAGCTTGGTTTCATTGAAGTGGATATGTAAATAGCCAAAATTATCGTACTTGGGCAACCGAAAATCCACACACTTTTGTGGAAACAACATTGCATCCTTTGAAAGTTGGTGTATGGATTGCAATGTCAAGGAGAATGATAATTGGACCAATATTTTTTTACAATATAGAAAACGCAGATCGTTAGCGTGATATTTGGAACATGCAATTACTAATGCTATTCAAAATATTGATGTTGATGAGCTTCGTAATGTGTTCGAAAATTTAAAAAGAAGAGTTAACCCATGTATCGCAGCTGAAGGACAACATTTTGAACATCGGTAATAAATTTCAAATGATTGTTATTACCAATTTTTATTTCAAATAAACAGGTATTGTTGTTCATGGGTTATTGTTTTTAATTAATTACTTAACGTTAATTTAAAGGTTACAAATCAAATTTTTCATTAAGCAATTTTTTTTTACGTTCTACCAATCCAAGCAATGTTGGTTGCCTAACTTATATGTCACGTGGATCCAATCATTTATGAAGGCCCTGTACATACGACGTACTTAAAAATGTTCACGTTTTGAAAAAGGAAAAAATACATACAGTTTGTTGAATGTCCTTGCATGGACGAATACGATAAAAATACTTTCAAATATCGCTGATTCTTGGTTTGTCTTAAATTAAACAAACTCTATCATCTAGCCACATTTCACAAAAGTTGAATTTTTTTCTTCAAATAAAGAAGGAATTGCAGGGTGGCTCGATCCCTTATTTTTAAAAAAGTTGTTTTAACATGTTACAGTTTTTAAACAATTTAGTTCAAAAACTCATGTATTAATAATGTAAAAAAGTTCTAATTTACTATAATAATAGTGCTAAAATAAACGGGTTTGCTTTCGATAGTGTATTTTAGTCTTTTTTAGTTTTGTTAAGTAATTCTGTTAAGCTTTAATGCATCTCAGTGTCGTAGTTACTGAGTCTGATTTATTCAGGACGTTAATTCTGTTGGTTAGTACTCGAACACTCTTTATTAAAGAGTTAAATGTTATTTTCAAAGACTTCTGAAAAAAAAATTCAAAATAGAAACTAAATTAGGTAGAACGAGTAAAACAAGATTTTTGTTGATATCAGAAGTTACACATTTATTAGAAAGTTAATTTTTGGTTTTTTTGTATATAGTATTGAAACTGTCGCGTATTTTGCTAATACAGTGTGTCCGAAAAGTATGGAATATATTATACAGGTCGATAAATATGCACTTTACACGAAAAAGTTATAAATAAAAATTGTTTATAACTTAGTTATCTACCACCTGGGAGATATCAATTTAAATTTTTGCTGTAAACAAAATCGCAACGAATAACACTTACATTTTTTTAAATGGCAAGGCACGTCTTTATTATACTCATTTGATAGAGTTTTTTTATTCTCTTTTTAACTATATGAAACTTGAATACCTTTACATCAAAAAATTTTCAAGAAAAACAAGGACATGTCTAACAAACTTATTTTACTGAGCAGTATTAATCAGGTACGTAATATGTAGTATTGAAACAATTGAATGCACTGTCACAATAGCAAATATTAAACTTTAAATATCTTTACATAAAATTGTTATAACAAAAAAATGTATTTAAACTAAACTTACAATAAATGTTCAGAATGTAAACCATTCATAAATTGACAGTGGTAAATTCGATTTTTAAAACCATCGATTGCTTTTGAAATCATATATCGAGTTATAGCTCTTATCTCAACTCTAATGCGATTTTTCAAGTCTTCAACATTACCAGGTCTATTTACATAAATTTTGCTTTTAATATAGCCCCAAAGAAAAAAATCTAGTGGACTTAAATCCGACGAGCGAGCAGGCCATTCTATCGTACCTCTTCTGCCTATCCATGTATTTTGAAAAGTATTATTAAGAAAGTGGCGGACATTAATTCCAAAATGTGGGGGTGTTCCGTCTTGTTGAAGCCATATTCTGTTATTAGGTATATCTGGATCTATTTCATGTGGAAATAACTCGGCCAAAGCAGGAACTAACTCAAATCTTAAGAAATCGAGATAAATATTCGCCGTTAAACTACCTTCAAAAAAATATGGCCCCAAAATTTGACTTCCAATCATTACTACCCAGACGTTGACTTTCTGCTGGTATTGGGTGTGTCCTTCTAGATACCAGTGAGGATTTTGTGAAGACCAGTAACGTGTGTTTTGTTTGTTAATTGTGCCGTTTAAACAAAACGTGGCCTCATCAGTAAAAAGGATATTTTTATGAAAATGTGCATCTCGTTCAAGTTTGTTTGTTATTGTTTCACAAAACTCCAGCCTTCTGTCCAAATCGTCTTCAAATAGTTCTTGAACTACACAAGCTTTATAAGGATGAAATTTTTCTTTTTTTAAAACGTCATGTACAGCCGATTTATTCAAATTATGGTCTCTAGCAATTTGCCGAACAGAAATTTGTGGATTTTCCTCAACAGACAAGAACACATTTTCTCGTTCCACATTACTTAATGACAAAGGTCTACTAGTTCTACTCGCATCTTTCACCAAACCTGTCTCTTGAACATTCCGCCAAATTTTGCTTACCGTGGACTGCAAAATGTTTAATTCTGGATGCAAGTTATTAAATAAATTACATACTTCGTCTTGGGTTCTTCTTCTATCTCCATATCCCAGAATCATTAAAATTTCAATTCTATGTTTCTCAGATAATTGAGCCATATTTCAAGCACTAACAAATAGCAAAGTGTGACAGTGTTCTAAAGTGCATTCAATTGTTTCAATACTACATATTACGTACCTGATTAATACTGCTCAGTAAAATAAATTTGTTAGACACGTCCTTGTTTTTCTTGAAAATTTTTTGATGTAAAGGTATTCAAGTTTCATATGGTTGAAAAGAGAAAAAAAGACTATATCAAATGAGTATAATAAAGACGTGCCTTGCCATTTAAAAAAATGTAAGTGTTATTCGTTGCGATTTTGTTTACAGCAAAAATTTAAATTGATATCTCCCAGGTGGTAGATAACTAAGTGATAAACAACTTTTATTTACAAGTTTTTCGTGTAAAGTGCATATTTATCGACCTGTATAATATATTCCATACTTTTCGGACACACTGTATATAAATTTGATTTAAATACAAAGCGTTAATGTTTTGCAATGTAATTTATTTAAAAAAAACTACTGGTTAAATTGCTGTACTAACGTAAATAGAAATTCTATTTGTTTAGACTTCTACTGCTTATAGTAAATTACAATGATACAATACTAAAGCAATTGTAAGCAAGTTTTTGATGTTTTTCTCTATGTAGAGAGCATAAAGATGATTGAGGAAACGTTTTATGGTGTAGTTTTAGTTTAACCGCTTCGTTGCTATTAAACTGAAAAGAATTGTAAACATGTACGTACAGCTTAATGACAATGTATAATTTATTACCACTTACCATTACTAATACTTCGGTGTAGTCTCAACAAATTTATTTATTGAAATATTTAATTAACTAATAGAATATAACATAAATACAGTATGAAATTGCTTTAATTATCTATTGGTTCAAACACTAAATTAAACTAATCGTTATCATTTACTAAACGATCACTAAAATAAATTTAGTCATGCGGTTTATTGGTAAATGTGTATCTTTAATCTAACAATATTTTTGAGATTAATAAATTATTATAGTTTGCACAACCACACACTTTGTTATTTGAAAATTATTGATTTTTCTATAATTTATATTTATTTTAATCCTAAACCGCAAATTATTTTTTAATTTGACAATTAGCAACAAATACTAATTTTTTAAGTTTTATGAAACTAATGACATATCAAACATAAAGATTAAACAATTTTTATTAACAAAGGTATTTTTACTAATTTTTACAAAACAGGATCAAGTTGTGTATTTAGAAAAATGTGTAATAGGAATAAACCTAATAAAACTGCTTTGAGTACTGTAGTGCTTCAATTTAACTTTCAGATTGTTATTTACTTTGCACTTTCAGGAATAACTTACCTATGGAGTGTATGGTAGTGGTATATATACAGTATCATTGTGTACTTGCAAACATAAATTACTTGCACAGTAACGAAAATAGTTTATGCAATGCAATTAAATCAACAGTATACACATAGATTAAAAACAATATGTTGAATAATTTATTATTGTTTCAATAAACAACGTTGAATTTGAGTTTTGTTTATTAATTGCTTAGTGTAGATTAGATTTTTAAAATGTAAACATGTCTTTATTTATCATTATGCAAAATTTTGTGTATCGTTTTTTGCATTAAATTACGTTTGTACTAATGTTGGATTTAAGTTTTAAAAAAATTAATTTAAAAACCAACCATAAATGTTTTGCAATAACACTACAGAGGTGTACGAAAACTGAATTGAAAAAAAAATTAATATTGCACCGTCGAATTATGACTTTTTTTACATGACTTAGATGTTTGGTACTGATATACAAATCAGTGTCTAAAAACTTAAAAATGAAAATAATAAAGTAGTATGTAAAAAAAAAAGAAATAATAAAAATTGATTTAAATCAACGTAAAATATTCAATTTAAACTAACAACATTTTGAAAACTGTAAACAAATAAAACTTTATAAAAAAAAAACAGTAACGTAAACATTTATTTACACTTTTATTTGTCTAAAAAAGTAATAAACATTTTCTAATATTATTTTGAAATAAATTGATAAGTTACTACTGCAATATGGTTGTTATTTAAAATTCCTAATCTGTCGTTAAATTTTACTGTGTGTAAACTACAACAGCCGTACGTTTATTAAAAACATAAATTCCATCTGGATCTTTAATATAAGCTTTAATTAATTGGAGTTACTTCTTAAACAATGATTAATTTTGAGTTTTATACACAAAACTAAGTACAAGTAAAAGTTTTTATGGGGCCATTATTCCGTGTGTTGTTTTGCATTTATGGCTCTACTGAGATCAGCGTTAGCAAAATGTTGCACATTGCAAGAATACTAAATTAAAATCTTTTGTAGCTCGCTTCTAAAATGGAATACATAAACGTTTGTGTACTTTCTAATTTGTTTAGTAAGAAAATGTTATAGTTCAAACTTTATATAAAATTTAATATTCTTACGCTAAGATACATTTCTAAGAAAATTTTTGTTTTAGTAATTACTGTTTTATATACATTGTTAATTACGATATTTTTCATAAAATAATTAGAATAAAATTTTATATTTTTTTGGACCAATCCACAAAAGACATTACAATAATTATAGATTTTTTTATAAAAAAGACTAGTTTCAACAATATAATTTGTTATCATCAGTCATTCTAAAAACCAATAAATTAACAAAGTTGTTTAAAAAATATAAATGAGCTTACAAGTAATCATAAAAAATTATAAATAGTTATTGAGAAATATTAAAAATAAAAAAATTGAGATTGGTTAGATTGATCTTTGAATTTTTAATCTTATGCCACATTAAATTGTAGAATTTTTAATACAGCCGCTTTATTATCCAGAACTTGTATAAAATTATCAAAATTAAAAACCTGCGCGACTGCGCCCAATAGAAATTTTAAATTAAATAAATCAGTGGCGTACCCATGCCGAGCGCCCTGAAATGTTAAGTTTCAAAAAGAAAATACAGTGTAAAGTATAATGTAAATGAATACAACAAAACCTTAATTAAACCTAAGTATATACACAACAGTAAATTAGTTTTAACTATCGAAGACACACATCGGAACTAAATTTGTTAACCCTTCGTTAGTGTACCGTAAAGAAATCACTTAGTAAGTGTTCTGGAATATGTCATACCCCACAAACTAAATTCACTCAAAATTTAGTTTTTTTGACATTTTTTAAATTTAATTATTGAAAGTGATTTTTACTTACTCTTGAGTCGAAAAAAACAAAAATTTTAACAACAGCAGCTTTTTTTTTAAATTCTATTTAATTTGCCCAAAACATAAATTGTGCTTTTAAAAAAAAGGACACCCACTATTATGAAAATTATATTGCTAATCAACATACTACTACAATAAACTTAAACACATTTTAAAAAAACAAATGTCTGAAAAACAAAACACAACACACAAATTAAAACAAAATCACTGAAAATAAAAAAAGTTATGGTCTCTCGAAGGTAGCATAATTTTCGCAGCTCAATAAAGCGTGCTCTAAGCACAGTGGGGTGTCACACTGCTTACAGACATAAAAAGTCTTTCTGTCCTTAATTCTCGGACAAACGGAACGTCTACTACTTGTCTTACGTCGCTTTGAACCAGGTTCATGATGAGGTTCGGCTGGTTGCAATTCTCGTAGTACTCTGCGTAAACAGGGATTTTATCTTCGCTGATTTTTAAACTGCGATATCAGCTGCGTACCAAGTTTTTTTAAAAACGCACGTCTTTTCAAATTGTAATTTTTCGTATTTGCTTCAGTATTTACTCCGGCGGTGTTCAAGAACGAGAAAAATAAAGTAAGCGGCCAGCGGCGACTGTTCCTTGCTACACTATAATTAGCAGATATCCCGCAGGGGGTCTGACTGTCCGTCAGATTTTGGGGAGTTGCGCTCCCACGGACCTAGCAATACCTTTTCCTTTGTTGTATGTTTTCGTACTGGGCACTCAGCGCAACCATGAAGTTAGTAGTGGTTGGGCAGGGCTTCGCTGATGCTGTCCGTTTCTTTTTCTACACCCTGCATAGCTGGCAGTAGCGTAAAAATGCAAAATATGGAAAGTTTTTCAAATAATCACCAGGGCGGTGGGGAGTCTGGACCGGACCCCCTTCGGAGCCGTCCAGATGTTCGGTCCAACGAGGATATGGTAGGTGGCTCCTTTCCTCGTACCGGTGCCACCAGAAAACTGCCAGTGAAAAGGTTTTCCCTCCACTAAAAGAGATTTTAGGTACCAGCGGAAAGTAGGACTCTGTGCCCCGGTTCCTGGTCTTCAAGAAGAAGGAAGGCGATTTTGCTAATACAAGTCCCTTTCTTATAAGTAAAACTTTGTACGGGCTAATAAAAAATGTGAAAGAGGTTAAGAAAGTGAAGGGGGAATTGCTAATTGAAACCGTGTCCAGTAAGCAATCTAAGCAACTCATTAAATGTGAACGTTTTGGGGGATGTGAGATTGAGGTTGTACCACATGGCACCCTTAGTATGTCGAAGGGAGTTGTATACTGCCGAGATCTACTAAACTGCTCCATTAATGAGATCAAAGAAAACCTAAAAAGTCAAGGTGTAGTGGACGTAAGAAGGATAAAGACAAGACGTGATGGAGAGCTTATAGATACTGCAAACCATATACTTACTTTGAATGTCACGAAGCTTCCTAGGGTGATACAAGCCGCGTTCTATCCATTACAGGTGCGCCCATACATTCCAAATCCTTTGAGGTGCTTTAACTGTCAAAGATTTGGACACTCGTCAGTAAATTGCAAGCACGATAAGCAGTGTGTATGTGGAAAACCCACCCATGAGGGTTGGTGGTGTGAAGAACCTATTGTATGTCCAAACTGTCAAGGGCAGCATAAGGCCACGGCAAAAACGTGTGCGGTCTTTAGACAAGAAATGAAAATACAAGAAGTTAAGATAGTGCACAGGCTGTCTTACTTCGATGCAAAGAAGAAAGTAGACACAATGGTAACACCAAGTACTTCCTATGCGCAAGTCGCTACTGCTCCAGCACGAATACCCATTCAAGCTGTTCAAGCAATTGGCTCCGAAATTAAAAGTATAGATGTAAAAGAGTTGGAAAGGGAACTGTTGCCAAGGTTGGTAGATGCGCTGAAGGCTGTGTTTGCTTTGAGAAAGGATAGCACAGAAGAGGTGACGAGTACAAAGCTTACACTTGATATTAATCGAGAAAATAAAAAACGAAAAAACGATCAGAGAACACCACCTGAGGAAAAAGGTTGCATCGATGGTAGTCAGCCTTCTTTTAGCCAGCAAAAGGATACCAACAAGGTGAAGAAGGCCAAGAGGTTGGCCGAAAGGTAAAACTAGGAAATCCAGGGATGAATCCCAAGATTCTTTGAGATCCCGGTCCACATCTAGAAAATCCACGCATAAAGGTGGATAATTGTATGTCTTCTATTTTATTCATTTCTTTGTCTTTAATCTGATTTGTTTTGTCCATATATACATATGAAAAGATTCAAATTAATACACGTCTGCAAGCGGTTGCCGTTACTTACCTGATAATAATTGGACAATAGATGAAATCTTCCAACTTGTTGATCAGCTTCCATGACCTTTCGTTATTACAGGAGATTTCAATGCCCATAACCCGATTTGAGCATCAGAAAATACGTGTAGGAAAGGTAGATTACTAGAAAATTGGCTGACCAGAGATGATATTGTAATCCTAAACACCGGCTTGCCTACATATCACATTGCTAGGTCAAATAAATTTTCAGCTATTGACCTTACATTAGTCTCTACCAATCTAACTCCTCGTCTTAAGTGGGAAGTAATAAATGACTTGCATAACAGCGACCATTTTCCAATTATTATAAGAACGGATATACCTGAAAGAGAAAAAGTGATATATAAAAGATGGATTGTAGAAAAGGCTGATTGGAATTCTTTTACTAATAACTTTGTTACACGTAGCCCTGTAAATGTGGATCATGTAACAAAATGTATTAAAGATGCGGCTCAAACTAGTATACCTAAATCAGATGGAAAACGTATTAAACGACCCTTGCCTTGGTGGAATCCTGAAGTTAAAGAGGCAATAAAGAGTAAGAAAATTGCTTTCAGAAAATATCAAAGGGAACCATCCATGGAAAACCATATTCAGTTCAAAAGAGCTAGAGCAGTGAGTAGACGTGTTGTTCTAGAAAGTAAAAGAAACAGCTGGAACCAGTATGTTTCAACAATATCATCTCCTCAAGACACAGGGCAGGTGTGGCAAAAAATAAAAGCAATATCAGGAAATGCTGGATATAAACAAATAACTCATTTAAGAAACGAAATGGCAATATCCTAGAGAAAGAAAAAAAAATCGCCGAGGTTTTTGCCCGCCACTTTGCCAGTATGAGCAGTAATAATAACTATGATCCGGAATTTGTACAAAAAAAAAGAAAGTGAAGGGCCTCTCAATTTCAGTACCGAACAAGAACTAGACTATAACAAACCTTTGAACATGGGTGAGCTAAAAGTAGCCGTAAAAGAGCTTAAGAAGACTGCACCAGGACCGGATGAAATATCAAATGAAATGCTAGGCCATTTAACCTCACAAGTAAAAACTGATCTATTAAAAGTTTTCAATGACCTATGGAGTCAGGGAACATACCCCGAACAATGGAAGGTAGTACCCATACATAAAAAGGGAAAAAATCCTTTATATGCAGCAAGCTATCGACCAATAAGCCTTACATTCTGTATAGGTAAACTGATGGAAAAAATGGTGAATAAAAGACTGCAATACTACCTTGAAAAAAACCATAAAATAGTATCATACCAAGCAGGATTTAGAAAAGGCCGATCAACGGTGGACCATCTAATTAAACTAGAAAATGCTATACAGGAAGCTTTTAGAACAAGACAACACTTAATAGCGGTTTTTTTTGACATAAAAGCGGCTTACGATATGACCTGGAGGCAGGGTATATTAAAAAAATTATATAAATACGGTTTAAGGGGTAAATTACCTAAAGTAGTCGAGTCCTTTATGTCCAATCGTTACTTTCAGGTACGTATAAGAAACACACTGTCAAATGTTAAAATATTAGAAAACGGTGTCCCACAGGGCTCAACGCTTAGCTGTACTCTGTTTCTGATTGCAATAAATGAAATAGCTTACGGAGTTGACTCGGATGTTTTCCGGGCACTATATGTAGACGATCTGGCTATATATTGCACTGGAGCTACTATACGACAGATAAGCGTTAAATTACAATCTGCAATTAATAATATCCTGCAAAATGGCAGTAGAATTGGCTACCAATTTTCTGAAGACAAAACCAAATGCGTTCATTTTTGTAGACTCCGTAAACCGCACGATGATCCATTATTGTATATTCAGGATAGACCGATTGTATGCACGCCATCAACAGCCTTTCTAGGACTCTTTTTTGACAGCAAACTTACATGGGATGTGCATATTGAACATCTAAAACAGAAATGTGTGAAAACCATGGACGTAATAAAAGTGCTATCCCATACTAAATGGGGTGCAGAAGCTCAAACGCTTTTAAACATATATCGCGTCTTAATTATGTCGCAAATGGATTATGGAGCTATTGCTTATGCGTCAGCTTGCAAAGCGCGGTTGCTAAAACTAGATAGGATCCACAATATGGGAATAAGGTATTGTTTAGGTGCTTTCCCTACCAGCCCCTTCTGTAGTCTCTATTGTGAGTCAGGCCTACCCCCATTAGACATCCGGAGGAAACATCTAATGATAAGTCACATAATAAAGGTTAAATCGCAATCAACTCACCCGAATAGTAGATTTCTTTTACCAGTAGAAAATGTTTTTGCTACAAGAGTAACTATAACACGACCCCTCAGCATACGTTTCAAGGAATTTTTGGAGCAAATAGAGGAAACAGTACCCACGCTATTTTACGAAAGTAAGTATGAGCACGCGCCATGGTTGATACCTGAAATTCAGGTGAGACTAGAACTTAAAAACTTACACAGAAGTACAACAAAGAAAGAAGAATACTTACGTTCGTTCAAAAATATCATTGAAAGCTACACAAACACGACACTTATCTACACCGATGGTTCCAAAAGTGAATTGGGAACGGGATGTGCTGTTGTAATAGATAAAGTGACTCATTGTTGGGCCCTGAAAGCTGAAACTTCAGTATATGTAACCGAACAGTGTGCAATATGGAACGCACTGCTATGCATTCTCATGGTACGCACAAAAAAAACTTATATTATAATCAGCGATTCGTTAAATGCTGTAAATTCTTTAACGGACATGTATACGAGGGACCCTTTGGTCGATATATGTCAGGTGTGTCTGTGCGATCTCAATAGATATGGAATCAAGCCTGTGTTTGTTTGGGTACCTGGGCATTCAGGAATCCCTGGAAATGAAAAGGCAGATAGTGCAGCAAGACGAGCAATCACAACCTCACAGATGAACGTGTCACATGTTAAAATGTCGGATATTCAAGTACATCTAAAAAAAAAAACTTTGAGATTTGGCAAGATAAGTGGCAAATGGAAGATACCTACCTTACGTATATTAAACAACAAGTAAAAGAAAAAGTGCAAATGCATGGGTTTGGCAGGAAAAAGCAAATAATAATACATCGTTTAAGAATAGGACACACCAAAGTAACACATGAATATCTTTTAAAGGGTCAACCTAGACCCCAATGCCATACTTGTAACACCAACCTTACTGTGAAGCATGTGATAAGTGATTGTGCAGACTTTGTTAATCAGCGGCAGCAGTATGACATACAGGCGGATATTGTGCGGAATTTCAGTAGTATACCAAGCATGAAAAATGTGTTGCAGGATATAAAAGCAATTGGGTTGTATGAAAAAATATGATGGTAAATGACTACACGTAGTTTGAATCTATTTTGTATGGCGAAAAGACCTAAGCAGTCGAAACCATAATAAAAAAATAAAAAAAATTAGCAGATAGTTCATCCAAAGTATCAACACCGCCCTTTGTTGAATTATAAAAATTTAATTTCAGCCAATTTTTTATCACCAGATTCTTCAACTATAGTACTATCATGGTGTAAAGTAGAAAAGAGAATGACATTTTTAGATTTTTTTTGTTTTTTTACATATGACACAGCCGTAATATCCTATTTGAAAGCAAACATTGAACTGCGAGGTTCTCTGGTTCGTATGTTTAGAAAAGCTAATAGTATTTCACGTTTATATTTTCTGACTGTCTCAACCGATGTAAGCCTATGCATTTTGAGTAGATTGTTCATAAAAGAATAGCTGGTGAACCAGTTATCGAAAGTAATATTTCGTTTTTTTTTAAATATTAGCTGAATCAAACGTTTAACTATATCTTGTGGGCTGTGTGCAAACGTATGCTTCCATGTTCAGGCAATAAAATGTATTTACGTCAACGAGGGCGCATACCTTTAACCCGTATTTCGCGGGTTTATTGGGAATATATTGAAGGAATGACACTCGTCCTCTGAATGGCTCCAACTTCTCATCAATTGTTAGGTTTTCACTAGGCGTATAATGCTTCTTACAGTTATCAACAAAATGTTCGATTACTCCTCGAATTGCTGCCAATCTCTTTACGTTGTGCTCTATTGGTGAAGTTGTCAAACCGCAGTGACTGTAGTAAAATATAATATCTTTGCTGTGACATTGTTGTGCGGAACAAATCAATTCCACTACCATCAGTGTTCCAAAGATCCGCAGTATTTTGCCGATTTGCCTTATATACTCCAGTCAAATAAAGCAGGTCAATGACTGCTTTGATTTCAAGTTTGTCGGTAGGTTTTACCAAGTACTGTCTTTTATCAAACTTAGGGGCTTTAGTTGCTAATTTGACATTTGTATAACGAACAATATCATCCAGCACTTCTTCTGCGAAAAAAAGTAGCCAACAATCAAGCGGGGTATTCTTTTCTCGCCCGACACCAACCACGCCGGGTAAATGAATTATTATCATCTCTGATCTGGTTCTTACGCTTTGAGTGTTTGGAAGTTTTGACAATTTTGATTTGCATTTATCTAAGAAATACCTGTTACTATTGGCAGACGAAACATTTTCTGATTCTTCCGATTCTACAACATTTTCAGGCAATCCTTCCACTTCCTTTTTGAGCTTTCTTCTCCGTCTTCTATGTTTATTTCTGCCTCAACTTCTTCTCCTTCGGACTAACTGCTTGTAATAGGTTCATCATCCTCTGACAACCCACCAAACTCGTCCCATAACCTCTGAAGCTTTCGTTGGCCTTCTTCATACGACATATTGCTAAAATATACCACATTGACAAATAACGTTTGAGAAGTAAACTAAAAACCGTTTTATTTACCGTTCAATGTCATGTACACGAAAAATTACGCAAATAGTGCTCCGGGGTATAGCATACCCCAACCGTCTTCGCCGAGATCTGATATCAAACTGAAAGGTCATAAACAGGGTACTGTACACGTGTTCTTTTAAAATATGTACGAACTAAAGCGATCGACAGCTAGAGGTAGCTAGCTTCTCTAATTTTAAGTTTATAGGTGTAAATAGAGACACTGGGGTATAATATACCCCGGAACACTAACGAAAGGTTAATAGCACGTTTTAATATAGCACCCTTAGACGTACGTATTGTAACTATTCGCACTATACTATCTTCTCTTGGGTGCAGCTGAACTACCTGTGCGGTTGGCCAATGAAAAGGTGCAGCATTCGGTTCAGACAAGAGTACTAAGGTTACTTGTAGTTGTTGGTCTGAAACATATTACCATTTTGTGCGTCGTTGAAATTCAGGTAAAACTTCTCTAGAACACTGCTCCAAAATATGTTGGAGAAGTAGTTTTCTTTGTTGGAATAAATTTAATCGATTTTCTGTGACGGATTCTAAGAATTTCTCTGGCAAAGTATCAAACGAATTCTAATTAGGAAATAACACCTTTTGTGTTAGAACTCGGAAATCGTTTGGATTTTCGAACAAAAGAGAAAGAGGTCTGGAATTCAATATTGATTTTGTTTGGGTTAATACAGTATACAAGCTTTCAAGTTTTAGTCGTCGTACAAACGAAAAGAACAATGTATGTGTGGGAGGGGGGTAGTAATGTTTCCTATAATCAAGCAGTTAAGCAATTTGGAAAAATTAGATACTCTGGATTGTATTTCGATTTGAGTTTTGTTAGTAATAGATACTGACTTTGAGCTGACGCCCATTAAAGATAGATTAATAGGTTTTGTGTTTAATTTGAGTTTGTTGACCATTCTTTTCGTAATAAGATTATTAATTGGCCCATTATCGAGTAAACAGCGAGTTTAACCAAATACACCAGTAGAATCTTCAATTAAAATTTCGGCGGAGGATAAAAGTATTTTAAGAAGGTTTTTGAGATAGTTTTTAAATTAAACAAGAAATTATGGTTTTCTCGGGCAACGATAAAGAGGAATTAAAAATATTAAGTAACCTGAGATATCGATACTTAAAATCTAACGTTGGACAAGGATTCTCAATTTGAGTTTTACGGTTTTGTGTATTCTAGTAAATACGCGTATAGAATTGTCGTTAGCAAATTAACGGTTATCCAAAGGGTTTCACGGTGGAATTCTCTGTGCAAAGTGCCGAGTAGTTCCTCTACACTAACATTAGAATGTCTTCCGGGTTTGGACCGTGTCATAGTTGCAACCGAAGCTGCCAACGTTTCGCCCACTTTCGTAAGGGGCTTCATCAGGGCGTGAGATAAATCGCAAAACTCAAACAAGCAATCGAAATCTAACTAAGAACTTCTCAAGAGTTAGGTTATCCACTTGTAAAACAAGCCATAACCTAAACTATGAAAAGGTAAGAAAGAAAACGATAACCTGAAAATGCAAACGAAAATCTAACAAAGAACCACTACCGAGTTAGGTAATCAACTTGTGAACCAAGCCAGATTCTAAACTAGGTAGAAGTGACTTAAGAAGAAATAGTCTCCGTATTTAAAGGAAAAAGGATCGTCACGGATGATTAAGCTCGACCCTGATTGGGTTACGGTTGCTAGGGGGCGTGTTTTTTTGATAAATGACTAATAACCGGGAACCAAAGAGGGGATAGTTCGAAACCATGATCGCGATTGAAGTTATTGGGGTGTTTGATGATTTCTATGCTTTCTCGCAATTTCCTGTTGAAAAAGAATGGAGATTTGGCAATCAACGAAACATTATCAAAATCTATCTTGTGACCTATAGTAAAATGATGTTCAGCGACCGCAGACTTGGAAGTATACCTTTTCCTTATACAACGATCATGTTCTGAAATGCGAGTAATGACGGAACGACCGGTTTCACCAATGTAAACTAAACCACAAGAACAGGGAATTTGGTATACACCTTGAGATAAAAGTGTAGGAAATTTGTCTTTGGGAGAAGGAAGAATCTGAGAGATTTTGCCTGTCGAGTTGAATATGGGTTTAATACCATTCTTACGAAGGAGTTTCCCTATTTGATCTGTAACCTTGTGAATGTAGGGTAAAAAGTCCAATTTCGGGTTGGATTCGGGAGTAGAAATGTCCTTAGGTAATCGAGTACGTGGATGTAAACGACGATTAATAACTCTATGAATATCTCGCTTTACATAACCATTGTTCACTAACGTTCTAGTAAGATGACGGAGTTCTGAGTCTAGATTCTCAGGTTGACAAATAGAAAAGGCACGATGGATCAAAGATTCAATAACAGAACGTTTCTGTGCAGGATGATGATGAGACGAAGCATGAAGGTATCTGTCCGTATGGGTGGGTTTGCGATAAACAGAATGGCCTAGAAGTCCGTCGGGCTTACGAGTCACAAGAACGTCAAGAAATGGAAGAGACCCATTACTTTCGATTTCCATAGTAAATTTGATATCTAAGTGTTGATTGTTAAGATGATCAAGAAACTTAGACAATTCAAGATGACCATGAGACTAAACAATAAACGTGTCGGCAACATATCTAAACCACACTTTAGGTTTTAATATTGATGATTCCAAAGCAACCGTTTCAAAGGATTCCATAAAAATGTTAGCTACAACAGGTGATAGAGGAGAACCCATAGCAGCACTAGAAACTTGTTCGTAAAACTTATTATCAAATTGAAAGTAAGTAGAGGATAGACACTTTTCAATAAGAGGAACCAAACTCAAGTCCTTGCCATGTTGAGACAGAATCTGTTTGATGATAATAAGCGAATCCTTAATAGGAACTTTAGTAAAAAGTGAAGTAACATCAAAGCTCACGAGAAGATCTTGAGGTTCAAGTTTTATAGTTTCTAGGCGTTGAATAAAATGTTGAGAGTTGAGGATGTGAGAAGAGGTTTTACCTGTAAACTCGCAAAGAATGTTGGACAAGAACTTGGCTAGCTTGTAAGTAGGAGATTGGATAGTACTGACGATAGGTCGAAAAGGAATACCTTGTTTGTAAATTTTGGGAAGTCCGTATAGACGAGGTTGTTTAGAATCTGATGGGGTAAGTCGACGTTTAGTTTCAGGAGGTAGATTGGAAGATTTGATGATTTGGCTAACCTCGCGTTCAATCCTCGAAGTGGGGTTATGGGTTAGAAGAGCGTAAGTTTCCTCAGACAAAATAGAATTGATATTCGTAACATAATCAATTTGGTTAAAAACTACAGTGGCGTTGCCCTTGTCGGCTGGAAAAACAATAATATCAGGGTTCTTACGAAGACTTTTTAGAGCTGACTCTTCCGACTTAGAAATGAATTTATTCATGCCCTATCTTCATATCACACAAAGTGACAGAAATTTAGTCAGAATCAGATGCAAATTTTTGGTATTGTGTAAAAAGTAGTGAAAATCTCGTAAATATATATAGCGGCTTGATTCCCGCTAATCTTTTATCGAACGGTCTCTGGTGATCAAACCCGTGCGTTTTACTTGACCCACAATCAAGTTCAACAAAATTTAAACCCAAAAATAAAATCAAAAGGCAAGAATGTCTAAAAATTTCATTTTCCTTAAATTTTCCTTCTTTGGTAGGCTAGTTGGGGTAATTGGTATTTGATTCAGATTTTGTCGTAACTGTAAAAGTAAATCCAAAAACGTAAAAGAATTATCGATAACGGAACTGCACCAATTCAAAAAAACACTAATTCAATTAAAACAAACTCTTCATTTCAGAAAGTAAATTTATGATTTAAATCAATCGAGAAGCCTAAACGCAAAATCAAAATTCCTTACCGAGATTGGAGTAATGGCAAACCCTGTATATCCCAAATAACTGTCAAGTATTAGCATGTATTCAGAGCCTTTAAAAGTAGTTCTGCCGTGGTAGTTTTGGTATTTGTTTGGCTACTATTGGATATTTAGAATTTGATCTTTGAGTTCTTAAACATGTAACACATTTTTGAACAAATTCCTGCACATCCTTTGCTAATCCACGCCAGAACAGTTGTTGTTGTGCTCTTCGTTTAAATTGTTCACTTTTTGTATTCTTTTAATTACCCCAAGTTTCTTACAAGTAGTTCAACCAAACTTCTTGTAATTGACGATTTAATTAATTGCTTCATTTCTACATTTATTGCTTTTAGTTTTGATTTTATTCTTGGACTAACATTTTTCAGTAACACAACTTCTTTTACCACAATATGCACATTTTAGTTTTGATCACTTTCAATGTTTGGTCATTTAACTATTGTAAAATTCAATAACATCAAGTTCAGTGGTAGTCATAAGCGTAACAATTGGCATTTCATCAGTTTTTAAATACAACTGGGTTGCTGTCGCATACTACTCAAACTGCTGAATCTATTTTTTCCATGTCGTTGACATATTTTCCAATAGTACTAGTTGTTTTAGTAGCTTTGATCCAGTAATTGGTGTATTTCCAGAAATTGCTGCCAACGGTCAGAATTTGTGTTATCTTGATATTGATGCACTACAACCACAACAATTTTATGTAACTTGATATAACGTTTATTAAATTAAATTGGTGCTAAAGAGATCTTAGCATGTTTGGTATTTGGATTTGCTTACCGCGAAAATTTGAAAATCGTATCGAAAATTAACACGATTGCTATCCACTAACGAATATAGTGAAAAGTAACTCTATCAGTACAATTTCAAAAATTACCACCAGAGAGAACTAGTGTACGGCTGTTTCACCCTTTTGGGGATCATCAGCACTGGGAAATACTCTCTGATGTATTTCCACAACTATACTGATATATTTCTATAGCTATTATTTACTATCAGTTCTGACACCATGTAACGTGCTATTTTTTTAGCATAAATCGTGTGTGTATAAAATGTCTCTTCTGTAGTTGTTCTTATTTAGGAAAAACTAGTAGAAAGTTCAAAACAAAATTAAGAAAACATATTTATATTATCAAAAGGTATTTTAACTTTGGTGTATCTGACACTTGTTCTTCTTTTGCTAATCATATTTTGTTTACTAGTCAATCTTTTTCTTCTGACCTTAATATTACACTTCTTTATTTTTTTATTAAAACTTTTTTCTTCAATCATCATAAAATTCTTGGAATTTATTGTTTTTGTAATCAAAATTCATCTATTTGTCTGAAATAAAATGTTGATTTAAATATTGCTCCTCTTCTTAATAATAAATTTTAATTTATTTTTTATTTCATTTTCCATTTCATATCACAGCCAGTTTTTAAGGTCAGTTTCAATTTAAAGTTTTTAATTTTTGACATTTGCCAGTAACTCTTTTATAATTATTTGTAAGCTCATTTATATTTTTTATTTATATAACTTTTATTTTGTTGAAACTAGCCTCGTTTATAATTAGAAAAAAACAATTATTGTAATATCTTTAGTGGACTAACTTCGAGAAAATATCGAATTTATTTTAATTTTAGCATGTTTATGCTAATTAGTTATTCAATTAAACTTTATCAATTTAAAACAATAAATACTAAATAAAAATATCTTAAATTATGCTAGAATTGAAAATTCCACGGGTGACATTATTACCATGATTTTCCGAATTTCCGAGTATAAAACTTTCTATAAGCAGAACTTTCGTTGAACGTCGCAGTGGAAGAGTCTACCAATAACTTAGTTTATTTGTCGCAATGCTGCACTTTTTTATTATTTAACAATTCAAAATAAATATATATTTTTGGTTTAAAAAACATTTATACAATTTCATAGTTACGCTTTACACATGTTTTATTAAATTTGTCTACAAAAGTTGTTTTTTTTAAAACACTGCAATTTAAATATAAGTAAAAACATTTTCAAAGCAATTTTAAAAAAAATATTTTTATTAATTTTTGAGAAATTAAAAGAAAGATTTTTTATAGCTTTTCTTTTTCAAACCATCTCTCTGCTCTAATGTTTTTCATAATTTTTGGATTACGTCTAAGTTTAGATAACACAAGCTTGTAACAACTTATAAAATACACTACAAAATTTTGTTTTTTAATATAACTACGATAAAGTTAATAATTTGCCCAAAACCAATAAATAAAATAAATTGGATTATTATATAAATTTAAATTTGTTTAAAAATAAATAAATGTACTTTTTAAACACATTAATTTAAATATTTTAAGTTTGAAATTTTCTTTATACCGCAATACAACCTATAAAACTAAGCAAAAACTCATACCTTATAATTAAACTTTTTAATTACTGTTGTTGTTTGCTTCAAAGTTTAGTAATTGTAATTAATACTTAATGCATTTTTTAATATTAAAAAAGTCGTATTTATTGGGAGAAATTAAACTGTTTGTAGATTTAAATATACGATTTGATATCTTTATTTATTCGCTGCTGTCCATTAAGATCCATTAACTTCAGAATTTTATATCTGTGGGAAAGTGATCAAATGTTGCCAACATTACGATGAACTACACTTGAAGTGTTAAGACGACTTACTAAAATAGTCTTATCTTAAGATTTTAGTGTTGTTTTTTTGTATTAAGAAACGGTTAGAATTAAATTAAGCAATTACTTTATGGGTTCGTATTTTGGTTTTGACTAAAACTGCATTTAAAAAATGTAATTTAAAATCGTGTCTAGTTAATTTTTGCTCATAAAACTCTAAAAGAGACAAATGTGTTGAAGTGGGGAATGCAATGTATAATGAAAGCTGCTAAAAGTAATTACGGCAAATATAACGTTTCTTCTTCATTTTAATTAAAAATTTTATACAATTAAGTTCTTGAAGTACATAAAACTGTAAAAACACTTATTTATACAACCCGTCGCTACTTGTTGTTATACGAAACTTTTTCTGTCAGTAATTAAAGCCGAGAAATAAAGTTGGATACAGAAACCACTTTTTCCAAACTTCAAAATGATATTGTTATTAGATAAACGAAATAGAAATATTTCAGGAACGTATAAGGCTTAGAGCGATGTATTTTAGGGAATGAGGTAATATTTCAGACTGGTCGACTTCAGAACTCTAATGCAGACGGATACACCAATTTGTTCAGCCCAAACCTTGTGCTTTAAACTTTGAACATTATGTGATGAAGCTTGCATGTCTGAGACTTTTGTTGCCTCGGGCCCTTTATATTTTTATTAAATTTGAAGTAACTGCAAATTGACAATGGAATACAATTTAGTTCTTTTTAGTAAATATAAAAATAAAAACGCTTGTGGCATTTTGCAATACTTTTTTTGTAGTAAACTTATAATTGTAATCTAACGTAAAATATAACTTTTTTTTAAAGTAAACTTAATACTTTATTTTACAATTGTTTACAATATATTTTTAATGTTAAGAAACTATTTTTACAGTAAAACAATGTTTAGATAAACCGTAGTAGTTTTACTACACTTTTACAATATACACATTTTTGGTAGGGTTTATTATTCAATTTATTTAATTGTTAATAATATACAGTTAAACTAATTGTTTGCAAACAACTTCTTGCCTTTCTTCTTCTTTTACGTTAATACTTCAAATATTGCTTGAAAAAAAAATTTAATTAAAACATTCCATTAAAAAAATTACATATTTTATAACTTCATAAATATTAACATTCATTTTGTTAATAAACTTTTTGAGATATTCATAATAAACAATAAAGATCAGATTATTAAAATTATTAGTCTACCAATAATATATAAATGTGTTAATTCTTTAATTATACTGATTTTACATATGTTTCGAGCATATAATAATAAAGCTCATCTTCAGAAAGGTTAAAAATGCACCATCTTTCTTTTTTTAAACTTTTAAATCTAAAATATAACTTAAAAATTTTGAATCTATTTGTTTAATAAGTTGTATATGTTTTTTGTAGACCTTTCTGAAGATGAGCTCGACACATATGTAAAATAAGTATAATTAAAGAATTAACACATTTATATATTATTGGTAGACTAATAATTTTAATAATTTATATTTAACCAATAACTATGAATCTCCTTAACAATTTAAAGATTTAAAGTTCTTAATTTATATTTATTTTTTTATATTATACATATGTAAACTAAAACTAGTTTTAATATATTGTGGTTCTTCTATTTTATTAACCTTAATACATATCTTAATACTGAAACGTTCGAGAAGTTATTCGCAAATTCAAGAGCCTTCTCGAATTTGTTATCCATCTTCTAGAACGTATATCGAAAGATATGGAACACTCGAGAATGATTTTCAAAATGTGTATATATACCGAAGAAACAAATCGTAGGTCAGTTATTGCCGTAATGCGAATACAGCAGTGTTAAGAAGATTATTTAAGTTGAAATAAATAAGTCGTTAGCGCCTGTGTGTACATAAATATACAGAGAATAATCTTGTACGTGATTTTAGTGCAAACAAGTGTGAAGCTATCCGCGGACTTTATCTTATCTTAATTAGTGTAAGTGTTTTTATTGAATATTATTAGATTTAATTAGTTCGGTTAATTTACAAGTGTACATATTTCTAGTATAAGTAAAACATATTTTTAGTCGTTTAAATAAATTAGTTTTAATAATAAATTCGTTACAATATTAATTCTGTTTTATTTGTAAGTTAATTAACGTTTGCAACAGCTAACGCAAACGCTACCTCGTGAGTATTACTGTAACAAGAGAAATTAAGAAATTGATCAATTTAAAGCCGAGACATACCGAACCACAACGTGGTAGTATTCGTGTTGATGCTAATCTTTGGTAAGTTCTCTTCTATGGCAGTGCAACATCTGCGGGTTTTAGACTTAGTTGTGTACAATCCAAATCGGCTGGAGGGGTTTGCTATGTGGCCGTTGCTTTTAGAGCAATAATTACTCTACCCAATTTCGAGAGTCGGTCTTGAAGAAGAACTAAAAGCACGGGTGGACTACTGCCGTCCAAGTTGTTTCCATTCCAGTAAATCTGGACCTAGTTTCAATTCCAAAACGTGTTTCAATTTTTCGACAGGATCTTGGAGCACGGCCTGGACCCGAAGGTTTCAACAATGTCGGTAAATCGGGACCTAGCTTTCAAAAGAAAAAAAAGCAGTGTACTACTGCAGAGAAGCTTGGTAAGGAGGAGGCAGCGGAAGTGGAGTCTATGTGAATTGTCTCGCGTCTTAGACTCATAAAACGGACAGCAATTCACCTAATTCCAGTATCCCCAAAATACTGTTGCATTTATGTATAAAGAGTAAGGTTTCTACAAACATTGCGAGGTAGCAAAAGAATTCATTTTGTAGGATAGAGGAGAATGCTCTCTGCTATCTGGTGCTGGCTACTCAGGGGCTTAGGAACTAGCTTAGGCATAGGTTGGACATCGACTTATCCCGTCGTGCAACATTCAAGTTCATTAATAAGATGGAGAAGGGGTACTTAGGCACTCTATTTGTTCTTTAGTTTACACTGTTAACTCTCATAACCGGACGTGCGAGAATTGTTATCAAAGTGCTGAACTGGTCAGCGAATATCGACCAGAAACAAAAATCAGAAAGGAGTGCACCGAAGCGTGTGTGCTGTATGCTAAAAACTTATTGTCGTTACTAACAAAAACATACCATAAAGTTCATGGCTGGTGCTAGTTCTCCTGGATATTTGTGATATTGTGAAAAAACTGAATATGGGTGTATCATTATCTACAACTGCACTTGATTGCAATACTAGTGTTTCTTCTTCAATTGAATTCCATTTTTATACTAAACAAATTTTTACATTTATCAATAATGTCTATAGCAGCAGATTCTAATTCTGTAATAAAATATTTAATATTTAAAGATGAATCATTAACAAAAACTTGATTGTAATATTTACCTGGCACTTTATTACCATTCTGCTTTATGGATTTTCTTACTTTTCTTATTATTCGATTTGCAAAAATCCTATACGAGAATGAGTTTTGCAAATAATGAACTTTATCACATTAACATAACATGCAATCGTTTTTTGATCTACATTTCTAGCAGCATTTTTATTTTACATGTCATGTTTAAGATTCTAAAATTTTTTAAGCCAGAAATACTTTGTCGATATCATGGAATTTGTATTAATAGCATAACACCATGAGCCAGTTATGCAAAAATGTTGTTTTGCACTCTATACCCATGCACTCGATGTTATCTAGTACAACGTTGTCTGTTTGTTTTCGTATTACACTCGAAAAATTATTGTTGCATTATTTGAGGACAGTGTACATAAGTTTTGTAAATTTTATTTTAGTTTAAGTAAACTTTTTTGATGTCGAACCTTGCCAAAGTCTTGGCTGACATCAAGAAATGCAATTGTGCATTAGTTTTTTTCTGAATTTTTTTTTTATTATATCAAAAATCCGGTGCACTTGTTCTATCAAAATTTTATTGTTTTCAGTGACAATTTTTAATAATCTCTTTAATAGCAGCTTTTCCAAACTTTTTATCATTACCGGTAAGAAGCGGCAACTACAAAAAATATAATGCATTAGGGGTATTTGACTTAGAAATCTGGAAAAATTGTTTTTTCGTCTATAACAACTTTCTAGTGTAATTAACTCTATTGTAATTAATAATGCTAGTAGAACCCCTACGCTTGTAAGTAAACTTAGCAATTTGTTAGAAAAAAATACATTTATTAAAAAAAACATGTTACGTGCAAAATTTTCATAACGTAATACCCTGTATATCGAATTGAAATAATATTCCGGTTTTGACGCCCTCTGCCGTTCTTTCTGGTTACTGACATGTTGCGGATTTTCATTTTGAAGCTGTGAACTACTTAAGACGGGCTGTGTCGTTTAAGATCCAAAGATTTTAAGTACATCCACTGTAATGGACAGGAAATTATAAGTTAATTACGAATTTATCGTAATTTGTTCGGCACAGGGTAAGATATTTGCATCCGGTTTGTTAGGATTCTTTTGTAATTTCTTTATTAATTTGATAGCCCTTTCGCCACGCTTTGGCCACATGTTCCGATTTAACTAATTAAGTACAACGAGAAATAAACTTCGAGAAATAATTGAAGGCCTATTAATTATCAGCACCGAAAAGGTATGTCACTTCTTCGACATCAGTCGATTACGATACTCACCTTTTAATTGTTAGAAGAAACAGCGTTCGATATATATCGGGTTCTTATACTTAATGTCATATAATAATAATTTTGTAGACTTCGACTTTCGTGAGTCATTGCGTTGACACGACTTGAATTCATATTATTTCATGCTACTCACCGGGAAAAACGTTTTCTTTGCTCAAGTAGGCACTGGATTGTGGGTAAGTTTATTTAATTATTTTGTCGCTGTCAGAAAAGTCACTCACGGAACTTTTGTTTATGTTAATTTCCGTAATTACAATTATTGTTGCAATACCATTAAGGTAATTTCATCAATCATTGTGTTTGTATCGCATGCTGTGTACAAACGATATTTATTACGAAATTTTCTTCGCTATTTGCTTCGACTTAACCTATGTATTGTGTGTTGCCGATACTTCTGGCATTTATGAATTGAGAATTAGATGTACTCTTGTTAACATTCTACGTTACTAAATTAAAGTTTTTATACCTGTTAATCTTGCTTTTATGGTAACATACCTTTCTCTTTTAATTGTGGTTACCCGAACACCAGAGTAACAAGGATTACGAACCTAAAAATTTGTTATAAGTTTGGACCGTCTGTCTTGATCGAGGCAGAAGTGTTAATTATAAATGATCTAGCGCCCTTAATTAGTATTCACTTGAACCTCTCTTATCTCCGACTGTGTGAGTTGGCCGTGCAAAGTTCGTAAGACCTAAAGCTTGTAACAAAAAAAAATATATTATTCTGAGGATGACATTCAACTTGTTATATAGGATTTAATAAGCAAGCCGGCAACGGTGTAAAGTAAGAATAGGGGGGGTGCGCACGCAACGCGGCCATCTTCTCGGATATACAAAAATGTAATGGTTATGTAAATGATGTAAATTAAGAATACAAATATTTGTAATAAATTACAAGGGTGTTTATTCATCAATTATCTCACCAAAACCTTATACACTAAAAATACATAAAGGTGTATGAAACATGGCGCAGTCGGGTGAGTGATTGTGAAAATAAACTTAGATTAAATAAGTGCACGTGCAATAACCTTAAAAATAATAAAGCAGCTTACGGTAAAATTAAATTTAAAAAGAAAAGAAAATGGAAGGAAGAGTGCCAAAACCACTGTGCCTTGAAGGCAACATAGCAGAAAAATATAAGAAATTTATGCAAAGTTTTTCAATCTACATGATGGCTGCAGGTCATATGTCAAAAGCGAAGGAAGTTAAAGTGGCAATCCTTTTGAACGTGATGGGTGAAGAATGTATCGACATTTACAACAACTTCAAATTAAGTGAAGAAGATAAAAAAGATTATAACAAAGTTGTAGATGAATTTAATAAATATATGAAAAATGTGATATATGAACGGTTCAATTTTTACAATAGAAAACAAGAAGTAGGTGAACCAGTTGAGCATTTCGCTACTGAAATTAAAAAACTAGCAAAAAGTTGCGAATTTAAGGATGAAGATGAAATGGTTCGTGATAGAATCGTGCTTGGAATACGAGACAAAGGGGTTCAAGAAAAAATATTGGCAGCAGACAACCCAGACGTAAATAAAGTAATGGAAATGTGCAGAGCTAGCGAAGCACTGAAAGAACAATTAAGAAACATTCAAGACGGAGGGGGAGCCACAGTGAATTTAATTAGAAAAAACATTAACAGTAACAAAAGTGTAATTCAGAAAGAAGATACAATTCCTAAAATTAAGACATTTAAGTGTAGAAAATGCAAGAATGTACATGGAATTAATCAGTGTCCCGCCTTTGGCCAGAAATGTCTGAAATGTGGAAAACTAAATCATTTTAAAAGGGCGTGCAGGTTTAAAAGTATAAAAGAAGTTCAGATGGAAGAAACGGTGCAGGACGAAGAGTTAGTAGTGCAGTCCGTCACCTGTGAGGTCAAAGATTTAGTTAAGAATGTTAATTTAATTCATTACAATAGTGATGCATGGTATGAAAATTTAGAGATTTGTAATCATAATATTAAATTTAAATTAGATACGGGAAGTGAGGTTAACATTTTGCCAAAACAAGTATTTAAACAATTAAACCCAAATTTGAAATACAACAGCACAAACATAATACTACAGGCCTATGGAGGATCAAAATTAAAACCTCTAGGAACTGTTAGTCTTAATGTAAAATTTAAAAACATTAACAGTCAAGAAAATTTTGTAATAATAGATGAGGATAAATTACCAATCTTAGGATTAGAAGCATGCATTAAGTTTAATTTAATTAAAAGAGTCAATGTTATAAATAATGATAGGTTGAAATTTAATGACATAAATGAATTCTTAAATGCTAATATTGATTTGTTTTCAGGAGTAGGAAAGTTTAAACAAAAATGTACAATTAATTTGAAACCAGAGGCAGTCCCAGTAGTAAGACCACCTAGACGTGTACCAATAACAATTAAGCCAAAATTAAAGGAAACTCTAGATCATTTAGAAAAAACTAAAATTATTGGAAAAGTGGATGGGTTAGTCACTTGGGCTAGTAACTTAGTAACTGTCGAGAAGCCAAATGGGCAGCTGCGGATATGTCTCGATCCGGTGGACCTAAATAAAAATATACAGAAGGAACCGTGCTTAATACCCACTGTAGCGTAGGTATGCTCCAAGTTAAATGGTAAGAGTTGGTTTACTGTGCTTGACTTGAAAGACGGATTTTATCACATCGAATTGGATGATATGAGTAGTAATTTGTGTACAGTCAGTACGCCATTCGGTTTTTACAAATTTTTAAGGTTGCCATTCGGTTTAAATTTTGCTCCTGAGTTGTTTCAAAGAATCAATTTTGAAAATTTTGGTGACATTGAGGGCGTCATAGTATATTTAGATGACGTGTTAATAGCTGCGGCGAATCAAAATGAGCACGATCGTATTTTGAGTAAAGTTTTGGAACGTGCAAGAAATTTAAATATAAAATTTAACAAAGACAAAATTCAGTTTAGACGTAGGGAAGTAAAATATCTTGGTCATGTTTTTTCAGAACGGGGAATGCAACCAGACAAACAAAGGGTTGAAGCGGTATTAAATTTAACTAATCCCACATGCAAGAAAGATTTGCAAAAGATCCTAGGCATGTTCAATTTTTTCAGGAGTTTTATACCAAATTTGTCTGAGGTATCAGCACCTCTTCGCAATTTGTTAAAGAATGACGTTTTGTTTTGTTGGACCGAAACGCATGACCTAGCTTTTAAACAAATAAAAAAATTATTGACAGAAGCCCCTGTATTGGCCAATTTTGATCCTGCAAAAGACATCACAATTCAAACAGATGCTTCTAAAGAGGGTCTCGGTTGTTGTTTAATGCAGGAGGGAAAACCGGTATCCTTCGCTTCACGAAGCTTAACGGACAATGAAAAAAATTGGGCCAACATCGAGAAAGAATTTTTAGCAATGGCGTTTGCCGTCTCAAAATTTCACGAATTCATTTATGGGCATAAAGTTACGTTATGGACAGACCATAAACCTTTGGTAGCAATAATGAATAAGAAATTCGCGGATATTGTGTCACCCAGACTACAAAGAATTAAACTAAAATTGTTGAGATATGAACTTAATGTAAATTACATGCCAGGAAAACATCTGCACGTTGCAGACCTATTATCAAGAAATTATATAGTTAAAAAAGAACCTGATGACCCTTCAATGTTAGAGGTAGTACACAACATTAAAAGCATTGTGAACATTACAGAAAATAAAAAATTAGAATTACAGATAGAAACAGATAAAGACCCAATTTTAAAACAAATTAAACGATTTTGTGTTAATCAATGGCCTCAAAGAGGTTCAAAAGAATTAGCATCTTATTTTAATATAAAACATGATATCACCATGATTGAAGATATCTTGTTGTACAATGACCGTTTAATTATACCAAATTCTTTAAGACAAAACATGATGGCATTAGCACATGAGAGTCATTTCGGCATAAATAAAACTCTCAATCTAGCTAAACAAAGTTTTTACTGGCCTACATTAATATCGGATATTAAGCGGTATGTCAGTAGTTGCAAGACATGTGAACAGTATAAACCAAATAAGTGCAGGGAACCACTCATAAATCATACAATACCAAATAAACCATTTTCCAAAATCGCGTCGGATATTTGCGAATATGCAAAACAAAACTTTTTAATAATTTTTGATTACTATTCGAAGTGGTTGGAAATTATACCTATTCACAATAAAACATCTACTGAACTAATTAATAAATTTAAAAATGTATTTGCAACACACGGGATTCCTGAAACATTAATTGCAGATAACATGCCATACACTTCTTATAACTTTAAAAAATTTGCTGACACCTATAACTTTGAAATTATTACTAGTAGTCCTCACTATCCAAGAAGCAACGGACTTGCAGAAGCAGGAGTAAAAATAGCTAAATCAATATTAAAAAAAGGATGCGACTTAGATAGTGGATTACTAATTTATAGATGAACGGAAATTACAGGAATTGGTTATACACCTTCAGAACTGCTCATGGGAAGAAAACTTAAAACAAAAGTACCTATTAGCAAAAATTTATTAGCAAAGCATATAAATACGTCTCCCGCTTATAAAAAAATAATTGATAAACAGGCGTTGGCTAAATATTATTATGACAGAACCTCAAAACCACAAACTAACTTTGAGACAGGAGATAATATAACTATAAACCGTAATGGCACGTGGGAGCCAGGTAAAGTTGTTGATAAATGTAATGAACCAAGGTCTTACATAGTAAAAACGCAAAATAACCAGCTCTTACGAAGAAATAGCATTCATCTTAGACAATCGTTAAATGAACCAATTTTTAAAGTGACACCACCTGATCTAGACTTAAGTAACGAGAACCCAAGTGACGACATCTCAACTACTGTGACTAAATCTCGACCAATCACCAATTATAGACCTATAAGAGAAAGGCGATTGCCTACTAAGTTTAAGGATTACATATTAGGGTAAAATAGTGTTTTGCGTTATTTTTATATTGTTTTATTAATCTTAAAAAGGGGGATGTTATATAGGATTTAATAATTAGGGTAAAATAGTGTTTTGCGTTATTTTTATATTGTTTTATTAATCTTAAAAAGGGGGATGTTATATATGATTTAATAAGCAAGCCGGCAACGGTGTAAAGTAAGAATAAGGGGGTGCGCACGCAACGCGGCCATCTTCTCGGATATACAAAAATGTAATGGTTATGTAAATGATGTAAATTAAGAATACAAATATTTGTAATAAATTACAAGGGTGTTTATTCATCAATTATCTCACCAAAACCTTATACACTAAAAATACATAAAGGTGTATGAAACACAACTTATGATATCGATATTGCAAGACTCCCGACTAAACTTTCGGCAGTTATTTTGATGGCACAAGCGGAAGTGCGTATTTTTAGCCTCGGCGGTGTTCTTTGACGTCATTTTTATGGACAACTAAATCTTTTCAATTATAAGAGATCAACAAAATGGATGTAGCGTTACATACAATTTTGTTGTGTCTGAAACAGTGTTTTTTGTATCTAATTTGTAACTGCTTCATATAGCTTCTAAAATTACTTTAAGGCTATAAATAAGGACAGAATCTCTTCATATAATTGTTGCTCTGAACTCATGGTCCGCAAAAAATTTCTAGTTTGTATTTCCATCTTTGCGGTTCCCAGAACTAGCTTTAGAAGCATCCACAACTAGATCTAATTTGCTTCAAAATTTTGTCTCTATTTCTTTTTTTTTGTTGCACTATTTGTTTCTCATTATCACCTCTTAATTGTCATTTTTTACTGGCAATTTATAAGCAAGATGAAGGACTGCTTCTTATTCCCGTGCAAAGTCAACAACCCAAATTTAAGAGAATCTTCATTTATTTGCTTTTTCGTAAATAAGTAGTTAAAATCCTTGGAATAATATAACGCTTCATTGTAGATCTAGTGTCGGTTGTTGAATTGCACATTTTGGCATCAATCTGTAACGTTCCGTTACTATTTATATTTAATGTCAAATTTATTTAACAAATCGTTGCGTATAAACCTTCCTTAACTTTTTAATTCGGTGGAAACTATTCAAAAATAGGGCGAGGTCTAAGTCATGTAACTTTTAACTAGCCTTATATCTACATTATTTTCATTAAAAAAAAGTCTGTGTTAATAATACAGGTATGTCTTCAATTTCTATTTTGTTACATCGATCTAATTTCCCGCTTTAAATTGTTTCAGATTTTTTTGATACCGAATTTATCTTTAGCGAGATTTTCGCTACATTCATAATTTGAATGGATTTTGTATATCAAGAAAACATAAATACCAATAATCCAAATTGATTTTCTTGAAGAAAATACCTTTGTCATCGATTCTTGATGGGAAATTTTTCAAGGTTAATACTATCACTACCGCCATTATTTGCGTCGCATTCTATTGAATGACATCATTATCAACCTAAAATTTGATCCATATGCGTGAGTTACATATGTCTACATTCTTTTCGTCAATTAAAAATTTGGTTTTTTCAACTAATTTGATTTTTTTTATTAAAGAAGTTTACATTTGAACCTAACTTATTAGATATTAAATATTATTCTCTAATTAAATTTGCGCTTCAAATTTGTTTAATTAGTCATGTAAAAGCAATAAAGTTTAGCTTTATGTTAATTAAAATAAAAGTTAAACTTACCGCAAATATTTAAAATAACTCAATTCAAAACTGTTTTTCTTACTATATGTAAAGAAACACCTCTTAGTTTTAAGTTTAATTAATTAAATCATAAACTGATAAAATTTTCTATCTTTAGTTTTAAGTAATGTTACTAAATTGTTTTTGTTTTTGAATATAAGATTATAACTATCTTTTGAGAATAAATCTATACATCATTCCTATGTAGCTTTTTATTGCAGATAAGACTTTAATAGTCTTAAAATCAAAGTATTTGGATTCCTTGACTTTGGAAGTTAATTGACCCATTTTGGCAATTTTTCTAATTGCATTTGCATCTTTTGTTAGCGCGCTTTTATGTAAGAACGTACCAGAGAGCCGACATTACAAACCATTGTGAACAACATGATTTGGGTAAACTCTAGTAAATTAATTTTATTTTCGATGTAACTGATTTTCTCCTTTGTGGTATTTGCTGTGTCTTTTATAAATCTTATGCGAATTTTGCCATATTAAGTTTTTTTTTACCAGAGAATAATTGGCAACGACCTTTGGAAAATGTAAGTGTGAAAATCAGAGTTATTTTCAAATTTTTGCTTAAATGTTTTATGTTGGGATCCATCACACCCTCACTTGTATATCAATATTAATGTGTCAAAGACAGAAGTGTGTAGTAATGATAATTTTTCTTATAGGAGTTTCTAATTATATTGTACTGTTTCCTAGAAAAAAAGGCTCCTTTTGATTTTCAGTGAGCGTTTTTCTATTTTTTTTTCACGATTTAAAGATTTTGTAATTTTTTTTATAAATTTCATTTTTCTTCGAATACATTCTGTTCTTTTTTACTTTGTTCGCTAATCATCAAAAGATTTTTGTATGCGTCCCGGTCGAGATATTGCCTGTGGTAATTCAAAAATTCCCTTGCCATCATAATTTGTTAAGGAAAAGATGTTCAACCTACTGCGAGGTGACCTTTCATTTCTGATTTAAGATTTGATAGTTTGAGCTTAACTTGTTTTCGTTTATCTTCAGAGTAATTTTGAGCATTTAAGAAAAAAGATTCAGCATGGTTTATTTCTGTTAATATCGCAATCAGGGTGATCTTGCATGATGTCATAAAAACGTTTTTGGGTCATAATTTTGACCCCGTACGGCCCTAAAGAATAAATCAAACTGTTACTTTATTATTAATTATTTGTTGCGCGATATACTAAGACATTTAGTGCAATAATTCATCAAATTGAATGAAGTTAGGAAGCATTTTTTTAGGATGATAAAAGGAGACTCCCTTCTATAATATGATATAAAAATCATTACCGGGAGTTGCCTAAACGTAGAAAATTCGAATAAATTAGTTATCGCGGAATATACTAAAACTGAAACTTCTGGAATCGATTTAGTTGTTGATGCGGACTGGCAAGAGGCAAATGAGATGTTACTGAACTGTCACTTACCTAAGAATGCTCGAAACAGTTATATTATGTATAATTTTCAAAAATGAAGAACCGTGCAAAAGGTTGTAAAAATTCTCCGAACAGTTTTTATTATGTTTGTAGATTATTTGTAACAAAATCGCAAAAGAAACCTTTCAGCAAATTAATTCAAAAATGTTATGACCAATGCTTTGGTTTTTAAAATTAAAAATTAAGAATAAACATAGGTACCACATTTAGTATGCTGTATTACGTGTTATGTCAAATTTCTTCAAAAATCCTGTTACAATGCTAGATGATTTAACGCAAACCAACAAATCACGTCAAGACTGTTATTTCCGTCTTGTAACAATGAAAAGTTTTCAAAAAAGAATAAACACAAATTAAATTTGATTGACGAGCAAGATGTTTTCATTTTGTCATCTTTAAGCGATTTGATTTCCTTTGTAACGATACGAATCCAGAAATGCAATTTTTAGGAAATTGACAGTAATTGTTTGAAAATTGCGCGTGGACCCCACCAAATCCGGAGGGATGCGCACGGTGATCCCCGCTACAAAGGCAGCCAAGCGAAACCAAGGGGGTGTATAAAGGCGGCCACGCGAGCTTAGAAACTTACTTAGACTTCTCCTCCGGGATCCGTTTCCTGAAACTCCTCTCTTTCGAGAAACTTTTGCTAAACAGAACCTAATTGTTACTTTTGTGTTTTGTCGACAACCGCTATTACCTGGACTACTCGAACGACCTGTTGATTGATTAACTCCGACTACGCTGCGATTCACCTGGACTTGTTTCATTTCGTTCATCACTCATTCATTAAAATCATCGTCACCGCCACGAACATCATTCAGAGTAAGTGTAAAATTTGTAAAGTCGTGTATCTGTTTGTTCCTGTTGGAGGTGGTAATACTCCGGAGGTTAGGTATACTCCTGGCCCGAGCATTAGCACTAATTAATCCAACTTCCTAGTGGTTACATAAAGGCTCTTGTTTAAAGTTTTTGATCTTTTTGTGGTTGGGTAACCCCGGCTCAAAGATTTACCAAATCAAAGAAAAGAACCATTGTCAAGAACTTTATGTAACTGGAGGAACTATAAACAAACAGCTATCGTAAAACTTTAATTAGTAACGCGCCGTGGAATCATATTCACCTGATTATTAATTATTCATTGAATTTACCTGTCAAGCTTTTCCAAGTTCACCGGATTTATTCAGTTTCATTTAAAAAACTGAATTTAATTTATTCATTGCTTACCTGTATGTTTCCTTAACTGCCTTTAATCCCCGTTCTCCCCTAGTTGAAACAAAATCACCACACCTCACACTTAGCCTGGCATTAATTAAAAACTAACAATTTAATAAGGTAATAAAATACGCCATATTAATAATCTGTTGTAGGACTGGCAACCGAGTTAACGCAACCGCCGATAGATGGTAGCATTTCCGGACCAAAATAAAAAGTACATACAGGGACAACCAACCAGAAAAGAAGTTTTTTTGTTTTATTATTGCGTAATCGTTTGTTAATTATTTGAATTATTTTATTTTATCCGTTATTATTATATATTATTTACTACAATCTCCACTTAGCTACCCGAAGCACCTGAAAGATAAAGCGGCACCCATCCAGAGGGGTGGTACACCTTCTAACAAACCACATCTTATTACTTAATCCGATCTCCTTTAAGTTTAAAAAAATCGTAGATTTTGGGATCTCAATTAAAAGCATAAATCTTTTAATTACAAGAATCTCTGCGTTGAAATAACTTGACAAAAAATTCAATTTTTTTTACAATGTTGGAAGAAATTGTGTTGTTATTGCACGAATGTAAATAGACTCTTGTATAAAATGAGTATTAAATATAATCATGAAGAATGGCGATTGTTTATCGATTCGTCAAAAACAAATATTTTTACCTTATAATGATAACTCAAAATTATCAATTGTTTTGTTTCGTTCTATGATTGTCACACCATCGGGACAGACAGCCGTTTTGGATTTGTCGCAGTTAACTAGAACACGTAATGTACAAAACGATAAACTAACATCAATCATATATACGCGAATGTATGCTTTTCTCCACAAACAAATTTCAACGCGATTATGACAAATTTAAATAATAATTTTAATTGGAAACCTCATGAGAGTTTTAATGATGGTGGTTTAAGTTTACAAATTTCAGCATTAATTGTTTCTGGTAACGACATCTGTCCGCTAAGTAAGGATGTTTGGAATCAGGTGAAAACCCCGGATATTCCTTGTTGTAATATTTAAGGAATAAGAGTTTTTGGTACATTTATAGCAAAACTACTAGGATCGCAAACTTTTAGTTTTTAAGTGTTAATTATTCCTGTTTTTTCATATCCTGTTATAATTGGTGTGGATTTTCTTCGACCACACAAAACTGTCATCAATTTGTCTGAAGATTCTGTAATTAACGTAAAGGAAATACATACGATTCATGAGCGTCTCATTTCGCCGAAAACCGGCGTCAATAAAAAGAAAAAGTTGTTGAACAATATTTATTGGATGTTGGATAAGTCAATGCGTTATATACACAAAACACAATATTAACCTACATTTCATAGTTGTGTACTAATCTCCTTAAATATTCCAATATATCTAAATTAGCATCAAAAGTTTGTATAAATCTTAGAATTCGAGTATTCGCATTCCTATACTTTCTCAATTTTACGGGTGGCAAATTTCCGGCAACAAGCTGTTCATAATATATATCCCGTCCTTTTTGGACTTTACGAAGCCTTTCTATAAATTTAAATATTGTAGGATGGTGTACCCCCAATTCCATCTTTAATCTTCTATGGGCCGCTTCTGCGTGATTTCTTGTTCTGTCATTACCATTCAGAGTCTTTTGGTAGATATTCCACATTTCAGGAGAAAATTGGGGTTGACGTCTTCCATTTATTCTTCTATAAATTGTAGAAGTACATCATTGTATTCAAAATAAAAAATAGTATACATACCGATTTACCCGCCCTATATAATTATCCTCGAACCAGTCAAGCAGTGGTTACAGCTCTTGGTGTAAAACATTGGCGAGAGTATCTATAGCTTTATCTAAGTTGGCGATTAGTACGAATGCCAAAGAAATTACCATTCTGGCGTTGAGGGAACTGTGGATCATTATTGTACTGTGCAAGAAGTCTTAGATTACCCAAGTGTTTTTTCATATTTTTAGCAAAATGAAAAAAGCATCCATTTATGTTGACGCTCGGAAAGCTGTGCAGCATTGCAGTAAAATCACAATGAATTTCTGTAGGTTTTGAACAAAATCTATTAATAGTACCTACAATAGAAAATCCCATTTGAAGGGATTAAAATAAATTGCCGTTAAACAAAAGTAAACAATAGAGTTATAGAAAGTGGTAAATCCAAGCGATGTGAAAGAAAAACAATTATACAAATTCCATTCATTTTTCAAACTTAGCTGAACAACCAATTTCTTTGTCTAAAATCTAAATAATCAATCTTAAATAGTCTAAGAAGGGTTCAATTGCTAAATTGAAAATTGTTAAAATTAAATGAAGTATTACAATCTTCAGGACATAGTGAAACAGTTTATTAAAAATAAATTTTTTAATAGTGATGTCCTTTTTAAAAGTGGCATTTGTCAAAAACTTTACGTTTCTAGAGGGAAACTCTCTTTTTCATAAGCAAAAAAAATTGTAAATAGTAAAAATTATTAGTAAATTATAATAAATAATGGAGGCGGAATTAACACGACCTCTAAAAGATATTTAACATCTTGGAAATTTAATTTTTAACTAAGTTTTGTAAATCAAAGATTTTATGTTTTATAGCGACCGAAGTGTTAAATACTAAATACATTTAATAAACGGTTTAAGTATCTCCTGAAGATTTTAATATTATAATTTTGAAACCTCAAATACCAATCTTTAAACATTAAATGTAGTATAGATTCCATATTGGGTTTATAAGGTAACAAATCATCATTTCAACTTTTCAGGTTTTATCGTTATTATTTTCAAAATCAACGCTGAAACGGCCTGACGCCGAAACGTCTGACGGCAAAACGGCGTAACGCCGAAACGTCTAACGGTGTAACACCGAAAGGACCATGCTGAAACGGCTGGGGCGAAACGGCGAGTCGAAACGTCCCACCCCCGATTCATAATTACGCCGCGACTCCTTCGTTTGAATCTGCAAAGAAGTATTTGTTTACCGTTTACTGTTTTGAAAGAAATACGAACGAAGAAAACAAGAGAGCAGAAATTTTTTTTTCACATTTGCTGAATAAATCGTCGTCATTATTTTTCAATATTATTAGTTGTTCTACTAAGTATGGTCGTATAGACAACTTACATTACATTACTTTTCTTCTAACAGTTCCTTATCATCCTCTCGTTTCGTATAACTCATCCTTTAGGGTTCATTACGTAGGTGTATTCAGGGTGGATTTGGTACTCAAAGATTTTAGCGCTGCTTAGTATTGGACGATTGTCCAAATTTCTGACTGTACTGTTCTTTTTTTTTCCTCAGTCGACTTTAATTTAGGTTTGGGAGGCTGCAGCGGATTACTCAACGATGTTACCTTGCTTCCAGGTTTTCGCTTGTGCGGATTGCTGTTAAGAGTCCTATAGGTTTTTGACGTACTTCCATTTTTTTTTGACTTGGTTACTTGTCGCTAAAAAGAATCTGTTTGCATCATGCGATTTCACTACAGGTTTTAATCCCTAATCATCGTAGGCTAACAAATCTTCTTTCTCTTCGGGGCTGGATTTCGAGCTATTGTGGGTTGGTCAGTGCGGTTTCTCTTTGCTAGAGTTTGAGTTTTCGTGGAGGGGGCAATTTGTAATGTAAAAGTTGCATTTAATCTATTTAGTAATTTGCAAGAAGGAATTTCCCATTTGAATCACATTTTAAGACATGTCATATAGGCAACTTACATTACATTTCCTTTTTTTTGATTTTGTTTAACCCTATATATCCTAATGTCATTCGTTATTTGGTTTTTTGGATTTCGTAAAATTAGTCATACTGATTTACCACCACGAATAATATAAGTTGTTGGGAGATGTTGACGTTAAAATAAGTTCGTTCTTGTTTATGACGTTCTTTTACATTTGAAAGCGCAAATGAAAACCACAAAAGGTTAACAAATTAACAAACTAGTCGTTAGGTAAGAATGTATTTTGTAAATTCAGCGTTTATTAAAACTCGTCTTTTAGATGTGTTCACTCAAGAGTTTATCTGCATTACGGCTATTCAGACACAAATTTCTTATGGGTTCATAAGATTAAACGCCTTTTGGTAGGTTTTACAAAATGGTGATTTAACGATTTTAATCCGTTTTCTTTTAGTGTTTTTTTGGTTTCTTTGTTCTTGTTCTTTGGATTTTTTTTGTTCTTATACGGATGTGTCTATTACTTAGCTTCATGGCTTTGGTTATGAACTCATCTGGGACATACTGTTGCGGCTATTACTTAAAGTGGCGACATTTTGGTCTACGCTGTAACGTAAATAGTTATAGACACCCGGGTGTCAACGTAATCACTTACCCGACACCTACAAAACACATGTCAGATTCTTCCGTTTATTTATTAACACGTTTAGTAGTGTCGTAATATATTTGTTTCTATTATTTCCACATGTTATGTACGGTTGTGAAAAAGAAAAAAAATCATTTCATAATTAATAACTAAGCTGATTTAATCTTAATGTAAGAATTTTAGGTAGAGCATTGCAATTCGACTAGTAACTTTGTGAGACAGCTTGTACTATCAACGTTAACCTGTTAACACGCGTCACGTTAGTTTTTGCATATTGCCATAACTGCTGGCAATTTAAATTAGGAGCTCTTACTAAAATTTCATATAACCGCACTTGATTTTGTTACTTCTTTAGAATCAGTGAGGTATTGTCAATAGTAACATTCTTGAATATTATAACCGTACAGTGGCGTGCTATTCGCAATACCTACTTAATTGTCTTTTCTACCTCTAAGTAACACGTACAAGAAGAAATAGAGTGAGTGGATGGGTGGAGTGTTGTTGAACGCCTATATTAGTCCGTTAGTTACAACGGTAATGTCAGGGTCTGTTTAGATTCTTGTCGTTTAAATTTGCGTAAGAAAAAAAAGGACGGTAGTGTCAGGGTTTGTTTAGATTCTTGTCGTTTAAATTTGCGTATGGAAAAATATCATGACTTACCAAAAAAAAATTAGCGATATTCTCAAGACTATACACAGTGTCAAGTACATGTCGACGATAGACTTAACCCACTTGTATTGCGAAATCCCTTTGAAACCTGAGATTAGGAAATACGTCGTGTTTAGAATCGGTACAAATTCATATTGTTTTAACGTCTTACCTTTTAGGATAATCACGGCGATTTCTTCCTTTAGCCGTTGTATGAGTAATGTTCTTGAACCTACGTTTGTTCAATTTTGTACCATTTACATTGACAATCTCTTCGTTTTTTACAAAACGTATGGTTTATTTAGGTTTTCAGCTAGACGAGGATGGTATTTCTCCCGACACTAATCGTATTGCAGTTGCAAACTTTTCTCGGTATCTGCAACTATGACCATTGTTTCTGTGAAAATTTTTTAACTATGGTTGAACCTCTTGTTGCCCTTGCCAAAAAAGAAACTAAGTGGGGGTGGTTAGAGAAAAAAAACAAATTTTAAATATTTAATAACTTATTAACAAAAATCAAGTTTGTATAATTGTCACAAAAGTACAAAAGTAAATTTAACATATAAAACTAATGTAATTAACTAATAGCTAAATAAGAATGTCGCATAAAAAATCAAGCCTTAAACTTAAGTAATTTAAACATTAATATGACACCTATAATATTTGTAATATCAAAATAAATATACTCGGTCAAAAGTCATACACTCAAAAACAAAACGTGACAAGAAAGCAAATGGTTATTTAAAGTTTAGGACTTCTTTTCTGGTACTAGAGAGGTGTAACCACATTTCTAAAACATGAAACAAATGCACAAGTATATTGGAGTGGTACTTCCAATCCACCTAAATTTAAAGTTTTGATTAAACTAGGTAATGCAAGTACAGGTGCTTTGATAACATTTATAAGCATCTTATTAGCTTCCCCATTATACCAATACGATTGACCGATTGGGTGTCAAAGACGGTCACAAACCCGACAATTCTTACAAATTTAAAAAAATGTGTTTATGCTAACGATAATTAAAAAAAAACAGAAGTATATCAATCCACGAGAGAAATAATAAACGTGTCGAATACGTGATTTATTAGATACGGTAATAAATGCTAAAACCGAAAAAAAAATTAAATGTAACCACAAAACGTCTAGGAGTTACGTATCTTTTCATAAACATCGGCTCATTTCACATTTGAATTTCAATATAAATTGAATGGATAACTATTGATTCATGTGTTCACTTTGCATAAAGTCGAAAGCACTAATCCGAAAAAAAATTTGCTATGTCACTTCAATGTTGCCAATTGAAATTATAGTAAAAGATCCAAAATATACCGAGTGACTGATAAGAAAAATTTTGTGGACATAACTCTGTTCTTGGTAGAATTTTATTTTAAATTTTTTTCAGAAAACTGCCTTAAGTGACTAAGATTTGATCCTCATTACATTATACACAGGATAGCAACGTTTTACATTAACTGGTGTGATTTGTCATTCCAGTCTTAATTCGTTTTTATTATTATTTATTTTATTTTTTACTGATGATGGTAAATGTGACTTATGTGTTTATTAGTTTTGATATTGGTAATCTGTTTCCTAATTGCTAGTCTGATTGTTTAATTATATTCATTGTTCTTAACTGTCTTAAATTTAACTTCAACGTTTTTGTAAGTCGTTTTTTACAGTTTTTTTCACTTGCCAACATACACGTCAAACTATGTTTAAAAAATTTTGAGGCCTCGTAGTCTATGCTCGAGCAATAAAATGTTGTATTCGTTGACTTTTAAAATCCTCGTTTCACGCAAATTTAAAAATTTCTACTCGTGAACAAAAAGCCCAGTTTACACAAGAATTTGTTAAATCAATAACTATTTTAGTCTATTTGCAACATTTTGTAACCCTAACTTGTTCCTACGCGTTTTGTTTATTCATACATTTGCTACTGTTTCAAATATTGGCTTACTTGTCTACCTTTGGTATTACGTTTAAAGTATTAATAAAATTAAATAAAAAATGCATTAAGTTAATATAAATTTGCTGAATTTGCTATAAAAAAAGTTCTTTGTGTGGTTAAAGCAGATTGTTACGCTTCAAGTTTATTTGCTATATTCTAATTTAGCCTGTAACGCAAAAACTACTCAATTAAACGTTGTGTATAAATTAATAGTTTTGTCTCTAAAGTTTGTCGATGCGGCTTTAATGAAAACTTAATGTTCTCTTCTCTTAGGTTTAGTCTACATTTTATTTCTCTAACAACTATATTAATAATAAATAATTATTATATTATGTATTACAGTTTTAGTGATATTAAATGTTTTTAAAGTTATTGCATAAAAATCTGAATCATGCGAAGTTAAACTTTATTGTTAATCTTACAATTTAATCTATATTTTAAATAGAGATGTATTTTAATTTGATATAAGCAAACTGCATTAACGTTATTTTTGTACTAAATAATGGGTTAATTAAATTATATAACATTAAATTTACATAGATTGTAAATCAGAACTAAAAATAAAATTAAAATTATGTTACAGTTTTTGAATAATTCTTTCTGAAGTCAATGAATGAAGTCAAATAAATTTAAACGAGATAAGACGTTTTAATTAAATCGTATTGTGATTAAAAATAAATAACTTTTAAAACAATTGTTTGTTTTTTTATACATTTTTTTTAGTTTGCATTTACTATCATGTTATGCATTTAATTTGTTTTATTTGTTCCACCAGCGTAATTGGTTTTAGCAGTGTTGGAATTTAAAATACAAATAGTCTTTAGATTGAGAAAATGTCTGATGTAATAAAAGCAACTACGTTTTAACTTTAGATATTCAAAGGACTATTTGAAATTTCTCTCTGTAAGGATTGAACTGGGACGTAATTATTTGTTTCTCAACTTTCAGAATTAATTGCTTTGGCGTTGCTGTAAGGCAGTTTTGGCTTGTCTACATAGAAAGTTTGGTTAACATTAAACTGCCTACCTGTTTTAGCACCGAAACGACATAGTACAAAATATTATCACATCAAAGAAATTGATTATTCAAATTATTTTGGATTCAGAATTAACAAAATAAAACGTTATAGTAATTATTGTAAAACTTTTTGTAACTATATATTTCTTTAGATGTGAACAAATCATTATTTATCCTGTTGCAATAAATAAATTTGCTTTAAATATTAAACTGAATCTAATAAAATAAATTGTTGTTGTTTTTCTTGTCATTCTAGAACATCTAGCAAATTCGTGCTTTTTGTATTTGGTATATTGTAATATAATTCTCATTGTTTTATGTTGGTGAATTTGCATTTTTTTAAGTAGTAGTCAAAGTGGGACACAACAACAAATTTGTTGCCTATTATTACATTTAATTTATATTTTAATAATAACTAACTGACTAAAAGTTTCAAATTTGCCTATACCGTTTTATTTTTTCTTATGATTATTTGTCAAATTTATTATTTCAATTTTTAATTACCAAAATAATTATAATATAATTATTTTTTTATTTATTAAAACAATTTTTTAATTGCGTGAACAAGAGCCTAATGGTGTAACACGCAACTAGAACAGTTTAACCCAACAAAACTACAAAAATACATGGTTACATGTGACGTACAAATGATTGATAATAATTAATATTTAAATTTTAGTATACATTACATGTAACAACTTTTTAGAGTTTGTGTTCTTGTATAATGTCTGTATCATATACTAATTATTCATACTGTTTTACTATAGAAGTCATATATTTTAGATATGATTAATTACAACGGCAGTTTTTGTATGTCTGTATAGCACAACAAAAACCTTTCACAATGTATTTAATCAAACAATGGTCAAAATTATGTAGTTGTTGTCTATAGTATTACAAATAATATAATGTTATTACATATTAGTATAAAATCAAATTTTAAAAAAATTTAAAAGCTAATTATAATTTTTTGGAAAATATAATGTTTATTAAAAAAACAGCAAATCAAAGGTTACGTTTATTTAATGCTACAGAATAAAATTAATTAAATGATGTTTTTTTTTAAATTGTTCTGTACAATTAGTAATGTATGTTATATCTAACCCGCAACAAATCCTAAAATTCGTTGAAAAACCATTGCAATTAAATAAATTTTCCGAATAATTTAAAAGTTTTTCGTAATTAAAATGCCATTTTTCTCAACACGTACATATGTATATTGAAACTAAATCAGCAAATGTTTAATTACTATATACAAAGTAATACAAAATTAAATTTAAAATCAAAAGCAAACAATTAAATATTTTATCGTCGACAAAAATTAACGTTAAGTTATCATTATTATTTTTAATGAGAACGTAATACCTTAAAAAACTAAAATTCATGCAAATATTTACAAATTGTAAACTTTAGTTTTTTGTATTAAAAACAATACAATTAAATTAAAAATTGTTTTCAAGTAAATAGTGTAATTTAGTTGAAAAGTTTGTTAGTTTTTAATTTTAATAAATTAAACCATTTACACAACAACGATTTTTAATGTGTTTTTATACTAAAAGCTTCATGCTTAAAATAAAATTATATTTTTAGTAAACAATTTTTAAGTGTACATAATGTTTTTTTTACAATAGGAAGTTAATAGCAGTGATATTAAAAAACAATAAATAACAAAAAATCTTTATTTTAGATTACATTAAATTTATAAAGGTATTGACAAGTTTATAGAATTTAATTAACATCTAAGTATTCTTGTTATTATTGGCTTCTTTGTGGTACAAACTTACTTGTTTATAACGTACTTCTTATATGGCATCTCCCAGTTTTTGCAAAAAGTTTGTTGTTAGTTTAATTTAGAAAAATTATTTTTTTAGTTTAAATAACAAAAAAAGTTATTTTTAAATAATTTATCGTTTACGTTTAAAATTATTGACTCGTTGATAAATTATAAATGCTACAAAAAACATCTTCGCTAGAGATAGTAATTTGAGAAATATATCTATAATTCACTTTATTATACTTTTTTGACATCATTATTTTTTGTATATTTTAAATTTTGTAGAAAATTTAAAAGCAATGTTATTTTGGTTTTTAGTAATCTATTTTGGCTGCTCTTTAAATGCTCTCGCCGTTTGAATCTCTTTGAACTCGTATTTATTTTGTTATATAGACTTCAACAGTGTTTTTTTTTGTAGATTATCATTATTTGCAATACGTATAGTTCTTTCAGCTAAAGTGTGCAAAACAGTGATCTTCTGTACGGTGATGAGATTTGGCGTTTAAGTATCTGTGAGTCTGCGTTTTTTTTCTATAAGCAGAATGCCCCAATTTTCCATTATTTTTCTCTATCACCAGTAAGTACATCAAGAAAAGTAAGACTACTGTTATGTTCTAACTCTATTGTAAATTTAATCTTATGTGCATAGATAGTTTTAAAAAAAAAACTTATATAGTTTATCTTGGTCATGAGGTCATACAACTTACCATTCTTTATAATTTGAGTTAGAAGAAACTTCCTATATGTAGATATTTGTTATAACTAGAGAGAGCGGTTAACCAATTTCCGCTACTTCTGATTGTGTTCTTAAGACAAAGTTCGATAAGCAAAACTTTTTCTTTAGTAATTCTCTCCTTGAGTAAAGACAACACTTGGTCGACTGGTACTTTAGTAAAAAGAAATATGACATCAAAACTGACTACGGTATCTTCTTTTGTTATACACAAGCTCTAATTTTTTTTAAAAAAGTCTTTAGAATCTTTAATGTGAGTTTTTGTATTTTCTGTTCAACTACGACGCGGTCTAAGTCACAAGTTGTTTATAATCGTAACAATAGAACCGCGAAAACTTATGATTCTATATTATAAACCTTTACAACAATGAAGTGTACAGGTACAAAAGACCACTGTTTGGGACACTTTAGGTAAAAGAGCTATACGTGTGTCAGATATTGATAATTTATAAACGAAAAAGGAAACACTGTTTGAGTCACTACAACAAAATGGATATGGGTTCAAAGATATCTAAAAGGTTTAGGAGAGGACAGTCAACGCAAAAGTTATTTATTTATTATAACTTTATTAAAGTTAGAGTAAAAAAAAACATATAGCTGACTGCAAACACCGCAGAGTTACAAAATCAGCAGTGGCAGAACACATGTGGAACCAAGGACACGCGCTAAACTTTGACTACACTAACGTATATGCTAGAACTCCTTTCTACTTTCCGAGACTAATCCGCAAAGCTGAGAAAATAGAAAAAACATCCGTATAATGTAAACCGGGAAAAACCTTCTTGGAAAGGACACAAACTTTTACTCCACGCAATAACAAATTCAGTCAAGTGGTATAGGAAAGTTCAAATCCGTTTATTACCTCATATAATACCGTCACTTATAATTTTTCCTTCAGTGACATTTACCACTCTGAAGATGCAAGCTGCAATTTCTTGCAAAACGTGGTCAGTTTTTGGGGTTCAAGTATAGTTTTACGTAGTTTTAATTTATTATTATATGTGATAATATCGATCATACTGGTGTTCTGTAAAATTGTAACATGTAATTTTTAGAGTTTTTTACAAGCTTTCACAGAATATTTAATATTCTTTTTTTTTAAACACTGACTTTTTGATGTCATTCTTATATTAAATTAAGACATATATTTATAAATAAAGTAAAAACAAAACGAAAAAAAATTTATCATAAAACAGCTATTAAATGCTTCTCAAAAATTTTATTGAACTAAAAATAAGTCTTAACAAACACAGTTTATATTAAAAGAAATTTCTTTAGAGTGATTGGTTGTAGGTCTTTCGCATCCTTGCATAACCCAATTTTGCATTTTGCGGTTCAAAAAAAAAACAAATAATAAATAAACGCGTAACGACCAGATAGTCGATTACTAGTTGAATTAACAAAACCTTCGCAAATTACACATTCTTAATTTCCATTAAATTTTGTCTTAACTTAACTCTTATTTTTTTAACGTGAATTTGTTTATTTATATTATGTTTAGTTGACAATGATATTTGAATTTTAATATTCATGTAGAAACTCATTATAATCCATAAAAAAATATTTTATCTTGTGTTTTCATTTAATTCGATGTCAGTTTGTTAACTTCGTTTGTTTTTTTTTAATTAACCAAGATGTATTGTTAAGGCGAATCCCATGAGAATTGTTTCTTGGTGAAGACCTAGAAACGTATCAATTGTCATGTCTTGGTTTGGCGCGCTAACGACTACGTGTTATATTTATTTTTACGTTTTTATTTTTTGATGTTCAATTATTCCCAATTTTTCTTTGTATTCGTGTCTAGATTTTGTGCTAGTTTGTGTAATTTTGTCATAACTTAAGATAGTTATATTTTATTGAAGTAAAAATACATCGAAATGTGTTTTGCAATAAAACATTATTTATGCATACAGCACGAACAACCAAAAGGCAAACAGAATTGCTGATTAATTACTTGGAGTCCAACAGGATCTTGGTGAGTAGAACTGTCAAAAATCCCACTGCACTGGCTAAAATAGCTAAAAAATGGGCGGACTTGGCTACCCAGTTAAATACCATAGGCGCTACGAAAACAGTTAAACAATGGAAAGAGGTAAGGGTAATAGTATTTGTACTAGTAGCATATCAGTATGAAGGTGTTTCTGTGCAGGCTGTCAGTGAAATGAAAACTACGGTGAAACGTCGTGCAAGAGATGTTAGATACGGTGTAACTGGTAGTGGAGGTGGAAATCCTGTAAAACCTCTCACAGATACGGAAGAAAAATTGCTGGCTTTAATTTCAAATGTTAGCATCGAAGGAACTGCAATCCTTGAACCAGGAGTGGCAATAGGTACTTACTTAAACTTATTTTGTCACTGCTCGTCTACAAGTATATCATTTTTGACCTATTTTGGAGCGGACAAGTGGTTTTTCTCTTCCAGAGTGTATAAATATAAGGAAATCTGACCAAGGTACAATTTGTATTAATGTTATTTTCTGTATTTTGTTGTTAAATAAATATTGTTAAGGTAAAGTAAAAGTACGTGTTTCCAAATTTAAATGTAAAGTAAAAAAATATTGTTTTTTATTTTAGATCCCAAGGAACAGTTACAATCGGTAGCTTCAGAAGATAACATTGTCACCATAGGTGTGTATTTATAATAGTACCTAATTGTAATTACAAACTAGTTTACCATGCATTTTAGAATTCCAAGACTTTCAAATTTCTGTCACCCAGCAATAAAAAAGTAATAAAAGCAAGCATTAGTAAGTTTTCTAAATTATTTACATACAACTTTTTTGTGATTATAAATCACAGATGATTCTGTCTTTTCGCCACCTACTGCTTCTAATAACCCACGCACGCCGAACACCGTAACGCGATCTATTAAACCAAGAGTTAAAAGACTGAGAACTCGAACAAATGTACATACCACTTTAGCTGCACATGACCGCATATTAAGTAACTTAACTAACTTTAATTTTGCTCTTGCACGGGCACTTAATAATGTAGCTGTAGGTATTAATTTTTAACTGCCTGCCCTATTATAAACCAATTCGGAATCATATTAACTTCTCTTACAACATCATCGTTTTCATTTGGATCATCATGTTCTTCCTGTTCTTCCTCAACGAAGTCGTTATGGAATTGTGCAATGTTATGCAAAATCCCGCAACAATAAATAATTTTTCCTGCTTTAACAGGGTCATCATTTAATACACGATGCTTTGATAAATATCTAAATCTGGATTTGAGTACTCCATTTAATCGTTCTATTGTAGTACGTGCCCTTGTAAAATTATGATTATAACGTTCTTCAGCAGTGTTAGGGCCGGGATTTTCAAACGGTGTTACTAAAAATGGTTAAAGCTGATAACCAGAATCACCTATTAAAACTGAATTATCCCCTTGAATATATAAATTTGTCATTACAGTTCTAATTGCAGAAGCTTGCCATATAGCTACGTCAAGTGTAGAACCAGGAAATCTCCCGTTCATATTCAGTATGCTTAAATTACTGTCAACAATGATCTGGCAGTTAATACTATAATACCCTTTTCTACAGTAATATGGAACAGCAGGGTAATTTTCGGGAGGTGAAATGATAGCTACATGAGTGCAATCTATTGCCCCAACCATCTAGGAAAGTTAAAATTTTCTTAAAAGCCCCTTCTTATGTTATTCCTTTTATCGACTGTATTTGGGAATACAATCCAATTAGCTAATAAGTTATTATATATAAAATTGGTTACTTCTTCTAAGCATCTGCTCATACTCGGTTGGCTTAGAGCGAAATAACGTCCATGCCCTGAACTTAACTGGTAACTTCCAGAAGCGTAAAATTGCAAGGTTGCTAATATTTTAATGTGATCTGGAATAGCTGTTGATCGTTGACTTTGACGAAGAAATGGTTCAATCATATTGATGATAATAAGTGTGGTTTCTTTATTAAACCGAAAACTTTTTTTGAAGTTTGACGTAGGTAACTGAAACGGATCGCTCATATCCCTTAACTGTCTTTGATGAAATCTAAATTTAAATTTAAATTTAAAATTTTATGTTTATCCTACCTTCGCTCTATTTCCAATAATTCATCGACTAGCAGTTCACCTGTCATATCTAAAAACGCCATTTTTGACACCGTTAATCGAAGGGTACTTTTAACAGTCCTCTAAAAATGAACATTTAAAGGATATGTTTAACGGTACCCGTTAAGAACATAACGGATTGATCAAGTTACAGAATACCACTTTAGTTTTAACGGCCGATAAAATTTTAAAAGCTTTCAAATTTTACAGGAACAGATACAGAATAGACCCCATTGTGCTTTATTTTTAATATATTTAAATGGTTTTCATTTTTTAAAACATTTATTAATTTCCATATATTTGGATCCGCAGAAGAAAAAATGTTGTGCCAGCTTTGAACAGCATTGTTGGCTCGCGGTTAATCTTTCTCAATCAATGAGTAACAAATCCTCATACTCCTCCTCCTCATTGTTGTCGTATTCTTCTGTCTAAACGGCCAATTCATGTATCTTCAACGTAATTAGCCACTGCTAACAGTACATTTTCTTTTTACGTATAAAAACTGCTATCATGTAATTTTTCGTATGTTACAACAATGTCTTCCTTTGGTACAAAAGCGAAAGATTTAGGCAAAATCAGGATCTTCACTGTATAATCCTGCGCTTTTAATATTTCCCCATATACATTTAAAAAAAACACCGGAAATTATGCTTGCAGGGCATTAATCAAAGCTCTCTCAAGAACTACTTCCTTGTTGGCCGTAATTCTGGTTGTAACCTTTTTAATTGTTGAAATAAACGTGTATACAATTTTTCTGTTTTGTTTGGGAGCAATGCATATACATTAGAAATTACTTTACTGTATTGCATTCCATAAATTGTATATAGTCGAATAAGTAACAGTAGAGTTGATTTAAATGTACCATCAGCATACTAGCGTTCACAGTGCTAGATGTTTGTCAATTTTTTTCTGTTCAAAATAATTAAATACGTTGTTCACCAGGGCTACTATTAAATAAAAGAAAAGAATCTCCACGAAGGGTCTGTTGGCATTCAGCAGATAAAACAAACTCCGTTAAATTTCTGGAGTTTGCTGGGACAGCTTCTATTTCTTTGCGAACGGGTTGTATTGTTTGCTTTATGGAAGAAAAAACAAGAAATATTCTCGTATAGATTAGCCAATGTAGCTTGTTTTGTTACATTCCATTGACAGCTTTTCTTGTTTTTAATTTTGCAACATCAGCAATATAGTTGTGGCTAAAATTTTTCACGACCCCGTTTCCCATTGTATGTTCTCTTCCAGAACATTTAGACTTGTTGTAATGGGCACACTTCCAAATATTTTTTTTTACCGCAATGGTGTTTTTGTGAGTAGACCATTGTAGAGTAACGTACTGTAGTTTTTTTTTGACTTTTTACATTTTGCAGCAGCATCTTACAGAACAAAAAATGTTGCGACTTGGTTCAGCCAGTGTAGTTGCAGCCATTATGTTCCCACAGACCTAACTAATGTTACTGTACTCAATATTGTAACGTTTACATTTTTTTACGTTTGAATACGTATGATTTTCGTTAACATTTTTGTATTCACTGTTGATATAAATTCTTTTACGCAATAAATTTCGCGCACTGACATGCGTATGAGCCTTCTTCTTAAGTACGAAGTGACCCTCCATCTTACGTTTAGAAATGAGGTGAAGTAGTAGACATTTTTTTGCGTGCTGCAAAAAGTGGAATTACCACTTATTTAATTTGTGTTTGTGAATTTTTGCCCCAATGGTGAAAATTATTTAAGCTGGCTTTCGTTGTAGCCCGCATTTGTTAGTAGCACCGCATTCGTTAGTAGCACGCATTTGTTAGTAGCATTTGCATTTTGTTGTATTTACGAAAATTAGAATAAAAACCCGTAAATTAGAAGGGGTAAGTCATTTTTGTTTTGATCCGAATTGGTAATTCATCGCAATTTACGTTTTAGTTTTTTTTCTTTGTTCCGGATTTTTGGTTTCGTTCTTATACGATGTTTTTGGGTATGAAAGTCTTATGAATACGATTTCAACCTTTATACGTCTGCGATTATGGAAACTACGATCTATGATTGTCAATTCTATTGATTTAAAAGGCAAGATATCAATCAAATCTTCGTGAAAGATACGATTTATGGAAATTGCATCATATTGCACCAATTCAATGAGTCATGAACACACCTTAATAGAAGCTGCGCGATTCGCAAGTAGTAAAATTAAACCTTCAATGACACGTATGTAGATATCTGTAATTATTAGTTTTAAGTTAAGTTTTTGGTTTCAATATTTAACCATTTTATTATAAAAAATATTGTGGCGTCCAACTTATAAAATTTTTGTATTTATCCAATTCAAAATTAGTAATCTTAAGTAACGTAAGAATTCCCACGACTCGAATTAATTAAATATAAAAATGCTCATTGCTCTTATGTAGTTTGTGTTTAATGTGTTTTAAATAAATATTTTTGTGAGCTGGCTGGTGCATTCATTTATTTGTATGTTACATATTTGGCACCGATTATTTGTGTGATGTTACATATTTTGGCGACCCATCGTGTAGGCTAGAGAAAATTCTAACGTTACTGAAATTTTGATTTGATTTGTTTGTATTTTTGTGTTTTATGTATTATGATATGTTTATATTTTGTGTATTATAACTATGTTAATGTGTTATGTAAGGTTTATCACTTGTTCGATGAAGGTAAAATACGATTTAACTTAAGTTACGAAACGATTCGAATTAATACGTTTGATATGATTGATCTTGACTTTGCTTCTGATTTTGTTTTCTACATTGTTGTACGATTGGGTTTGTGATTTTGAATTGTTTTCTGTGTACGAGTTCAACATTTTGTTTTGATATTTTGAATTTTTGAAAATGGAACCAAATCATTTGAAGAGTAATGAAATTGTTTTCGAACTTTTGTGTCGTGGTTTACAACCACAGGATAATCAAATGTTACGTAGAGCTCAATTGCGTGGACAATTACGTAAGGAACGTAATGGACCTTCTGTTTCGTTTATTCAACCTTATGATGATTACGAAAAGAATGTTTCTCAAATAGAAGAATCTTTAACTGATCTTTGGGACTTACTAAATTCTGAAAATGTTACTTCTTTGGTTTGTACTCGTGTTAATACTCGTCTTTTGCATTTAGAAAATAGAATTAATCTATTAAAACCTTCTGGTAAAGAACAAATTTCGAAGAAAAATGATTTTAATACGCAGTTGTTAACTTTGCAAGGTCTTCTTATTGAACATTCCGAATCACAAATTGAAAATGATTTAAGTAAACTTAATATGTCCGCTATGCCTTCGAATACTTCTTATGTACAACAATCTACAGTTAGGTCAGTACCAGTTTATAAATGGGGTATAAAATTTTCTGGAAATAAAGGAAAAGAGAGTGTTATGTCATTTTTAGAAAAAATTGAAGATTATTGTGAATCTCGACATGTTTCTGAACAAGAATTATTCATTTCTGCTAACGATTTATTTTCTGATAATGGTTTGTTATGGTACCGTAGTATTAAACATAAAGTTAGCAATTGGTCTGATTTAGTTAAGTGTTTGAAAAGAGATTTCCTTCCGTCTAATTACGAGTATGATTTATTGAATGAAATTCGAAATAGAACACAAGGTCCGCATGAAGATGTTTTCTTTTACATTATGTCCGTTGAAGCTTTGTATCATCGTTTAGAAACTCAGCCTTCTGAATCCGAAATTATTGATCAAATTTTAAGAAATTTGAACCCTTATTTTTCCGAACGTGTTAGTTTACATGATGTCGACACTTTGGATCGTTTGAAAGAATTATGTCGTAAAGTTCAAGATGTCAAGTCACGTATTGATAAATACCATCCGCCTCCACAGAAACGTTCAGTTTTGTTAGAACCAGATTTAGCTTATGTTGGTTTACGTAATTCGTCTGATATTGTGTCATCTGTGAATAATTCTGATTTGAATGTTAAGAAATGCTTTAACTGTGGTTATCCAGGTCATATGCATAGACAATGCCCAAAACCGGCATCAATATTTTGTTTTGGATGTGGTAAGAAGGATTATTATCGAACTACTTGTCCTACTTGCAACCCAAAAAACGAGTTGAGTGGTATCGTTCCAACTCAAAGTCGATCCGTTTACGTAAATACAAAATCCGGGGCGATACCAAAAAGTTCAACCAATCAAAGTTTTTCTCCAAAAAGCAAACACAACCAGCCAAAAGAAAAAAAGAACTTCCGTCAGTAAATAAAATTCGTACGTCTACTGAAGAATGGAATGTTTGGTTAAATAAAGTTAAGTTGTTTATGTCATCTACGTCTGTTTCGATTGTTGATATAGACTCTTTTAGTCCTGATGAGTGGTATTTGAATATGATTGATAAAGTTAAGAATTTCCCTGATGAGTACCCTTATTTTAAAGTTGAAGGTGATCATTTGTACAAATTCATACCGTCTGTATATCCTTTAGAGTCTAATATACCTGATTGGAAATTAGTAGTTCCTACTGTGAATAGAGAACAAATTTTGCAACGTTGTCATGATGATTCGACAGCAGCACATTTTGGTGTGAACAAAACTTTGTTACGAATTTCTGAATTCTATTATTGGCCTAAAATGCGTCATACTATTAGCAAATACGTTAGGAAATGTAAAATTTGTGCTAGTCAAAAGAGTACAAATGTTAGTCGTCCAGGTCTGATGGGTAAGGAAAAAATAATTAGTTTCCCTTTCCAACTAGTTAGCATGGATCTTCTAGGACCATTGCCTAGATCTAAAAAGGCAATCAGTATCTTTTTGTTGTTACAGATTGGTTCACTAAGTATGTTTTAGTTCAACCTTTACGTACGGCTACTACAGAAGCCTATGATTAAGTTTTTGAAAGAACAAGTCTTTTCGATATTTGGTGTTCCTCAAATTGTTATGTTCGATAATGGTTCGCAATTCGTTTCAGAAAGAATTTCGTACATTTTGGATTCCCAAAAAGTTCAAAAGTTTGGATGAATGCGAGATATCATCCACAAGTAAACCCTACGGAAAGAGTAAATCGTGTACTCGTTACTGCTATTTCGTCTTATATAAAAGATTCTCATCGTGAATGGGATAAGCACATATTTGACATTGCTCAAGCTATTCGTCTGGCATGTCATGATGCTACTGAGTCTCTCCCGCATTTTTAGTTTTCGGACGTCATGTTCCTCCCACTGGTGATTTTTACGCTCCTGTGAACCCCAATGAACCGTTAGAAATCGCTAAAAAGTTGTTTTGGTCCCGTGAATTGGCCCAATTACCTGAATTGTATGATGATGTGAAAGTTCGTCTTCATAAAGCATATGAAAATAATGCTAAATATTATAATCTACGTAAACGTCCGATAAACTTTTCTGTTGGTGATATTGTATGGAAGCGTAACTTTGTGTTGTCCGACGCTTCTCGTGGTTTTTCTAAAAAACTCGCCCCTAAATACATTCCATGTAGAGTTATTAAGATTCTCTCTCAGTTGGTCTACCAATTGGAAGATATGAACGGTAACAACCTTGGAAACTTCCATGTTAAAGATTTAAAGGAAAATTATTGTGATTTTTCTGAACAATAAATATTCTGTATAGTTATTAGTCCACTGTAAATAAGTTCTTTTTATATTAAGTAAGTTGATTTAACGATTGTTTGTGTTTGCCTATTTGTATTTTTAGGTAGTGTTTAGTTGTGGGTGTATAACATTATGAGTGGATCCCGTGAAGCTCAGAAGTTCCCTCTCCTTAAATTGCCTATTATCAAATGTGTCAGACTATAGTGATCTTAAGTTAATGTTATTTTTATTTGTACTGTTCTGTTATAGGTTATAAGAAACCGTGTATTGAAGGTTATTTGTTTATCTGAATTATTTTGTTATTCGTTACGCTCCGAAAGTTTCTTTACGATAAATATTTTTGAAAGTTGGTATTCGATCATCTGTTATGTTTTTCTTTTGTTATGGTATCTTTAGGACTCACTTAGTATGTTTTTACTTTGAAAGGAGGCCTCCATAAATTGATGTTTGAGAATGTTTGTTGTATGTATGATTCGAGAGTTTTTCTGTTCCGATTGTTTCGTATGATTCCGATACTTGTGAAGTAGTCTTATTGATACATCCGTTTCGATTTCAAGTTCTTATCCGACAACTAATCGTTTTTTGTTGTTGTTTTTTTTATTTTTGACTAAGTAGCGAGTGTAACGTTTACATTTTTTTACGTTTGAATACGTCTGATTTTCGTTAACATTTTTGTATTCACTGTTGATATAAATTCTTTTACGCAATAAATTTCGCGCACTGACATGCGTATGAGCCTTCTTCTTAAGTACGAAGTGACCCTCCATCTTACGTTTAGAAATGAGGTGAAGTAGTAGACATTTTTTTGCGTGCTGCAAAAAGTGGAATTACCACTTATTTAATTTGTGTTTGTGAATTTTTGCCCCAATGGTGAAAATTATTTAAGCTGGCTTTCGTTGTAGCCCGCATTTGTTAGTAGCACCGCATTCGTTAGTAGCACGCATTTGTTAGTAGCATTTGCATTTTGTTGTATTTACGAAAATTAGAATAAAAACCCGTAAATTAGAAGGGGTAAGTCATTTTTGTTTTGATCCGAATTGGTAATTCATCGCAATTTACGTTTTAGTTTTTTTTCTTTGTTCCGGATTTTTGGTTTCGTTCTTATACGATGTTTTTGGGTATGAAAGTCTTATGAATACGATTTCAACCTTTATACGTCCGCGATTATGGAAACTACGATCTATGACTGTCAATTCTATTGATTTAAAAGGCAAGATATCAATCAAATCTTCGTGAAAGATACGATTTATGGAAATTGCATCATATTGCACCAATTCAATGAGTCATGAACACACCTTAATAGAAGCTGCGCGATTCGCAAGTAGTAAAATTAAACCTTCAATGACACGTATGTAGATATCTGTAATTATTAGTTTTAAGTTAAGTTTTTGGTTTCAATATTTAACCATTTTATTATAAAAAATATTGTGGCGTCCAACTTATAAAATTTTTGTATTTATCCAATTCAAAATTAGTAATCTTAAGTAACGTAAGAATTCCCACGACTCTAATTAATTAAATATAAAAATGCTCATTGCTCTTATGTAGTTTGTGTTTAATGTGTTTTAAATAAATATTTTTGTGAGCTGGCTGGTGCATTCATTTATTTGTATGTTACATATTTGGCACCGATTATTTGTGTGATGTTACAATATTTCAACACTGCCATCTGTTACGTTTTTTTATTTAGTAACGTTCTCAAATGAACGCACCAGTTTTCTTATTCAGTAACGTAAATATAAAATGTGCCTTTACTATTAGATGCGGGTTTGAACTAAGTCCAAAGTGTAGCGCATGCGTTACTTGTCCGGCTTGTCAGCTTGTGTTGTAGTTGCTAAGCACGAAGTTTTGACGCTGCTATAAAAATTTAATTTTTAAATGGTCAACTCTTAGCTTGGTAAGTTTTCTAATCCACATTTTATTGTTGCTAACTTAGACAAATATTTACAGAGGGTTTTTTTTTTGGTCTTTCCGATTTTCTTTATTTCCTTGGCTGCTTTCTAAAGGTCACCGTTTTACGACGAATAAAAGGGTACAAGATGGCGGGTGAAAGCCAACTTCGCACAACTTTCCTGCGCCGATGCTAAAGATGGCGACGAGTGCCGTTATGTGTCATAATTACGATATCTGATTGAGACAATTTATCTAATCCTTACTGTTCGACTTGGAATAATTACGGCGAATGATCGTTTCTACAAGATTTCATTGAATGCAGCTTATGGAAATTTACAAGGCTAATTTTCTTGTTTAAGTTAAGTAAACGTTGCTTCAATTATCAGCTTCTATCTATTGTTGTAATTTTTGCTTATGTGCTAACCTACATTAAATGTGAATTGTGGGAGTGCTGTCTTACTTTTATTGTGTTTTAGCTATTTTCTTTTCCGACCACTAAGGACGCACACTTGGGCAGAGCTCTGGACAAGTCAGTCGATCGATCGGTGTATGTAAAACATTGTATCGGTGACAGTAAGGTAGTATTCTATTTTTTTCATTTTATGTAGTGTTATTTGTTTTTAACGATTCATAATTGGTCGTGTGATTGCGACTAGATCAAGTTTGCTTAAGCCTTTTAATTGAATACACGTTTACCTCATTATTACTTCAATATTACTTAAATTTTCTTTAAATATTACTACGTATGATTTAATTGTGTTTAATCGTACTTAATTTTACTTAATTTGTTTGGATTACTCTACGAGTAAGAAATTTGTTTCGACGATGATTGCACCGAGGGAAATTATTCCCTAACGGTAGAAATTACTAAGTTTCTTTAATTTGTGTTCTCGACTCGTATGTATTTAGAGTCCATATTACCTTAGGTCTAATTTGCTTACTATATGTATATATTATTATATCTATTGTATCCTTAAGTAGTTAAGTATATTTACTGTATATGTATTTCTTTGCTCGGCTTTGGTAATTTAGCCAGAATTACACCTGTTAATTCAAAATAAACTACCTGGCGCCTGTATTTCTGGGTATGTTCTAATCTCTTAAATATCAACGTACATTTAATTTTATTATTATATAAGCTATCTCGAAATTCGGCTGCATTTTTCTTTCTAACCTGCTTCCCCTCTCCTGAGCTAGGGCAATATTCTTGTGACTATTAATTCCAATTGGAATTTTTCTACATTCATTATTACTGCCCCACTGCAGCTGGTAGGGGTTGGTAATAAGTGGCGCCCAACGTGGGGCCTCGAGATAGCTTACTATTCTTTTTCTTCTTTTCTGCGTTCTTTGACTTTTACTGGTGATTGCTAGTTTTCTTTTTGCTTTCGAAAATGTCTTTGTGGAAATGGGATATAAACCGTTTACACAAACCTGAACTAGAGTATGAACTTATTTCTAGGGGAGTTGAGATAGGGGAAAGGGTTGATTCTCTTAGGAGAATGGTTCGAAATGTCATTCAGGCGGAAGTAAACAAATCCTTTACTCAACTAAAGCATAAATTGCCATTTGAAGACGACAAGATGGCGTTGGATCAATCTCTCGCTGAATTAAACACACTCAGCAAGGCGTTTGATGGAAATCTTTCTTTTTCTTCTCTTCCTAGATTAGTTACTTTGTGGCTACACACGCAACGACGTTGTGAATTACTCAATGCTGAGTCTGAAGAACAACTTCACGACCGCAATCAACTTCTTATTGCTATACATACTATAAAAGTCACTGTCGAAGAGCAGATTACTAGCTTTAAGCGTACTATTCGTTCTCGTACTTCTATTGCTAGCCCTCAAGCTAATTCTACTAACATTCCTTCAACAGATGAGCCTGAACTTTTATCTTCTGGGTCAGACACTGAACCAGAACATGTTTCTCGAATTGATTCTTATCCTTTGGCTATTTCTAAATTAGGATTAACTTTCTCTGGCGATTCGTCTTCTTCTCTCTTGGACTTTCTAATTCGTGTGGAGGAATTGCGAGTGACAAGGAATATGTCTTATCGACAATTGTTTTTGGGTACTGCGGAATTGTTAAGGGGACCGGCTCTTTTACTTTTTAGAAGTAAACAATCAACTTTATCTTCGTGGAAAGAGGTGGTAGCTATGCTAAAAGCAGACTTCTTACCGGTGGAGTATGACGAAAGACTGATGAATGAAATTCGTTCTCGTACTATGGGATCTTCTGAAACCCTGGCTTTATATGTTGCTACCATGCAGAGTCTTTTTAGCCGACTCTCCAAGTCAATATCCGAAGAAGAACAGTTGACTATTATTCTTCGCAATCTCGCTCCGTTCTATCAAACTTCGCTAGCGTTAGTAGACGTTTCTTCCATTACTCAGTTACTGGCTCTCGGAAAACGATTAGAGCTGAACAAATATCGGGTGGATACGTTTAAACCGCCACCTTCGCGTAAATCTTCTTGTTTATTGGAACCAACTTTAGCCTACGTCAGTGAACAATCTGACTCGTCAACATCAACACGTACTGTTAAATTTTCTGAAGTTAAGACAACTTTACCTAAAATTTCTACACGTTCTACTACTCCTACTGTGACTCGACCTCGTGCAGGTCCTACTCCTGTTGTTTCTTCGCCTTCTGGAAAGGTTGTTACTTGTTGGAATTGTCATCAGCAAGGACATGTCTCGCCTTCTTGTTCTAAACCGCAGACTTTACACTGCTATGGCTGTGGGAAACCAGACACTGTCAAATCTAGGTGTCCTAGGTGTTCTCACCATTCAAAAAACTAGGTTCTGATCTTGCTAGTCGAGAGGGAGATCTGGAACTACTTCCATTCTCGACCATTCCGTTTGATGGACTTTCTGACGAACAGCGTATCCTTTTAAGCTTTCTTTTTTCTAGTGCTCGAAACGATGAACGTCCTTTTCTTAGTGTATCCATTTTGGGTTTTTCTTTTCAGGGTCTTTTAGACTCAGGATCTTCTCGCACAATTCTGGGAGGACCTGGTTGGCAAATACTTAGCTCGCTGAATTTATCACTGTCAAATGAAACTTTTACGACTTGTACTATTGCTGATGGGACTAAATGCTCCATCTTAGGATCTCTTTGGCTTCCTATCTCTTTAGAGGGACGAGTGAAAACTCTTAACGTTCTCGTCATACCTTCTATTCCACAATTACTTATTCTCGGCATAGACTTCTGGAAAACAATGGGTTTTGTCCCAGATCTTCGTAATGGTCACTGGTCTTTCTGTTCTAGTGTGAATGCTACTAGTAATTCTCATATCTTACCTCTGACCGAACTTTCTAACGACGAGCGTACTTCTCTCAAAGATCTAATCGATCTACACTTTGCTCATAATTCTGATACCTTGGGGTGTACTTCTTTAGTGGAACATAAAATCCGAACCACTGGGGAACCTATTAAACAGCGGTATTACCCACTGTCTCCACCTATGTTGACTATTGTGAATGCAGAGTTGGATGCAATGTTAGCTCTAGGTGTTGTAGAACCATCTACCAGCCCGTGGTCAAGCCCTATCGTACTAGTCAAAAAGAAAGACAATTCTTACCGATTTTGTGTCGACTTCAGAAAAGTCAATTCGGTTACTCAGAAAGATGCCTATCCTTTGCCTTATATCTCGGCTATACTTGATAGACTTCGGGATGCTAAATTCTTGTCTAGTTTAGACATTCGCTCTGCTTACTGGCAGATACCTTTAGACGAAGAATCGAAGTCAATCACGGCGTTTACTGTACCTCAAAGGGGACTTTTCCAGTTCACTAGGATGCCTTTCGGATTGCATAATTCACCTGCAACTTTCCAAAGGTTAATTGACCGAGTGTTAGGACCTTCTCTTGAGCCATTTTTGCTTTGCTTATCTAGGTGACATCATCATCGCTACTCCTACTTTTTCTGAACATTTGGAAGTACTTGAAAGTGTCGTGAATAAACGGACTGAAGCAGGGTTGACTGTGCGTGAAGATAAGTGCTATTTTGGTCTTTTCCGAACTTAAATTTCTCGGTTATGTCGTTAATCAACATGGACTTTTGGTAGATCCAGACAAAGTTTCGGCAATTGTGAATCTTTCACCGCCTACTACTGTCACGGAGGTTAGACGTTTAATAGGGATGGCTAGTTGGTATAGACGATTCATACCCAATTTTGCTACGGTGACTGCTCCTTTGTCTGCGTTAACTAAGAAAAATACTTCGTTCCTTTGGACTGACGAATGTCAAAGCTCTTTTCTTCTTCTTAAGGAAAATTTAGTCTCTGCTCCGATATTGTCTTGTCCAGATTTTTCTACAGAGTTTATAGTACAGACTGATGCTTCAGATTATGGTTTAGGTGCTGTATTGAGTCAGGAAACAGAAGAGGGAGAGAAGGTGATTAGTTACTCTAGTAGATCTCTTTTGAAAGCGGAGAGGAACTACTCCACGACGGAGAAAGAGTGTTTAGCAGTGCTTTGGGCGATTGAAAAATTTCGTCCTTACCTTGAAGGCATGCACTTTACTGTCATCACTGATCACCATTCTTTAATTTGGCTAAACCGTCTCAATAGCCCTACTGGTCGTTTGGCTCGTTGGTCAATTCGACTACAGCAGTATGACTTTACTATTAGACATCGGAAGGGTAAAGAACATTTGGTACCCGACATGCTGTCACGCTCTGTACCTATAATTTCTACTATTTCTGATCAAAATTCTTCTTCTTGTCTCGGAATTACTTTACCTACTTCGGATTCTTGGTATGTAAACGTTCGTACCAAGGTTCTTACTAATCCGCGTAGCTTTCCTAATTGGACTGTGGAGGACGACGTTCTGTTGCGAAGGATGAAAAATCCGTCCTGGTGGCTTAAAGATATACCAAGGGACGAATGGAAAATTGTAGTACCTACGGACCAACGTGTTGGTATTATTTCTCGTTATCATGATCCTCCTACTGCAGGTCATGGTGGGGTCTTCAAAACCGTTGCCCGGATTCAACAGCGATACTATTGGCCACAGTTACGTTCTGACGTTACTCGATACGTACGTCGTTGTTCTCTCTGTTCGGCGCATAAAGTGGAACAAAAATCTTCTCCTGGAATTTTCGCTCCTCGTGCTCGACCTTCTGGTCCTTGGGAAGTACTAAGCTGCGATTTAATTGGACCTTTACCTCGATCTAATAAAGGTCATTGCTTTGTTTTAGTTTTGACTGATTACTTCACTAAATTTTCTCTTTTCTTTCCTTTGCGTACTGCTACTGCTGCTTCTGTAGCTAAATTGGTGGAAGATCAAGTCTTTTTGGTCTTTGGGGTTCCTAAATATCTTATTGCTGACAATGGAGTGCAATTCCAAAGTAAGATCTTTACTAGCTTATGTGCAGAATATCGCACTACGATTCTTTTTACTGCAAGGTATCATCCTCGTTCTAATCCTACTGAAAGACTCAACCGTAGTCTAAAAACTATGATAGCTACGTATGTTAGAGAAAATCATCGGCACTGGGATGTACACTTGTCAAAAATAGGTTGTGCTCTTCGTACGGCGAAGCACGAAGTTCTTCGAATGACTCCTTATTTAGCAATGTTCGGCCGTGAATATAACAGCTTAGGCAATCAGATAGGTGCTCCACTTTCGAAATCTTCTCCAATTGTTGAACCAGAACCACCAATAGTAGATTCCAAGTTACGTACTAACATCAACGCTACGATTCAAAAACATTTGCTTCGAGCCTATCAGGTTACTGAAAAACGTTATGCTTTACGTCGTAGAGTCAAGTTTGTTATGGGGGATAGAGTTTGGTTACGCAACTATGTTCTTTCAGATGCTACTCGGCATTTTAACGCCAAACTCGCACCTAAGTTTGTAGGTCCTTTTCTAGTTTCTAGAGTTGTGTCGTCGTGGACATATGAGTTGTCAGACGACAAAGGGAAGTCGAAAGGTATTTGGCATGTAAAGGATCTGAAGCCAGATTATACCACTGTCTCGAAGGAATCTTCTCCGAGTTCAGACGACGAAATAAACTTGATTAACGTCTCTCTACGATATCCTCGAAAACGTAAGCGCCATAAACTTAGTGGTGTTGTAGAAGAGGATCGGTAACTACTTGGCTGCGTTTCTTGATTTTTTCTATTGGACTCTTTGTTTTCTTATTACTACTATTCATATTTGCATTTTCTACGTTTTGTTTTTTCTTACTTCTTTCTGGGGAGATGTAGTAGTTGGGGGTGGGTAAATCTTTGTTGTACTCATGGGATGGACTGATGACTCGGGGACATTGGCTTTGCTTGCTTCTAGAAGCGTTACGACTTAGTCGACGTTGTTATTGTCACCCAAATTAATGTTTACAGTTTCTTTTCTTGCTCTTTGAGCTGATTTTTTTTCTTTGAAGATTTTTCTTCTGGTTTGCTTTGACGATGGTGGATAAACATTATACGCATTTTTGGCGACTTTATGGTCTATACACAGAACATCCTGTAACTCTCAGTTTTGCCTACGTTCCTTCTTTCTTATATTCAGGGTGGGTTTTGTTTCTGTGGGTTGGGGTTTCAAGGGATTTTAGGGCGTTGTCCTGGACCGTGGTCTAAATTTCCTTCTGTCCTATACCTCTTCTTTTTTCTCTTGGTTTGTTTAGGGTTAACTTTCACTGATGTTTTGGGACTGCGTTGTTTCTTGCTTCTATAGCGTACCGACTAATGTCGACTTTCAACGCATACCTTTTTGTGATACTTCCTTTCTTGTTTCTTTGGAGTATCTTTCCGCTTCATGCGACTTTTGCACCTTGTGGATTGTTGATTCTTTGCGAATTGGGAAAAGTTCTTTTTCTTCACCTTCGTTCTTCTTGGATTGCTCTCAAGAATTTTCTGTTGTATTTGTTCTCATTCTTTTTCTATATGCTCCGGTCTGTTATCTTGCTAGGGGGGACTGTTACGTTTTTTTATTTAGTAACGTTCTCAAATGAACGCACCAGTTTTCTTATTCAGTAACGTAAATATAAAATGTGCCTTTACTATTAGATGCGGGTTTGAACTAAGTCCAAAGTGTAGCGCATGCGTTACTTGTCCGGCTTGTCAGCTTGTGTTGTAGTTGCTAAGCACGAAGTTTTGACGCTGCTATAAAAATTTAATTTTTAAATGGTCAACTCTTAGCTTGGTAAGTTTTCTAATCCACATTTTATTGTTGCTAACTTAGACAAATATTTACAGAGGGTTTTTTTTTTGGTCTTTCCGATTTTCTTTATTTCCTTGGCTGCTTTCTAAAGGTCACCGTTTTACGACGAATAAAAGGGTACAAGATGGCGGGTGAAAGCCAACTTCGCACAACTTTCCTGCGCCGATGCTAAAGATGGCGACGAGTGCCGTTATGTGTCATAATTACGATATCTGATTGAGACAATTTATCTAATCCTTACTGTTCGACTTGGAATAATTACGGCGAATGATCGTTTCTACAAGATTTCATTGAATGCAGCTTATGGAAATTTACAAGGCTAATTTTCTTGTTTAAGTTAAGTAAACGTTGCTTCAATTATCAGCTTCTATCTATTGTTGTAATTTTTGCTTATGTGCTAACCTACATTAAATGTGAATTGTGGGAGTGCTGTCTTACTTTTATTGTGTTTTAGCTATTTTCTTTTCCGACCACTAAGGACGAACACTTGGGCAGAGCTCTGGACAAGTCAGTCGATCGATCGGTGTATGTAAAACATTGTTACGGTGACAGTAAGGTAGTATTCTCTTTTTTTTCATTTTATGTAGTGTTATTTGTTTTTAACGATTCATAATTGGTCGTGTGATTGCGACTAGATCAAGTTTGCTTAAGCCTTTTAATTGAATACACGTTTACCTCATTATTACTTCAATATTGCTTAAATTTTCTTTAAATATTACTACGTATGATTTAATTGTGTTTAATCGTACTTAATTTTACTTAATTTGTTTGGATTACTCTACGAGTAAGAAATTTGTTTCGACGATGATTGCACCGAGGGAAATTATTCCCTAACGGTAGAAATTACTAAGTTTCTTTAATTTGTGTTCTCGACTCGTATGTATTTAGAGTCCATATTACCTTAGGTCTAATTTGCTTACTATATGTATATATTATTATATCTATTGTATCCTTAAGTAGTTAAGTATATTTACTGTATATGTATTTCTTTGCTCGGCTTTGGTAATTTAGCCAGAATTACACCTGTTAATTCAAAATAAACTACCTGGCGCCTGTATTTCTGGGTATGTTCTAATCTCTTAAATATCAACGTACATTTAATTTTATTATTATATAAGCTATCTCGAAATTCGGCTGCATTTTTCTTTCTAACCTGCTTCCCCTCTCCTGAGCTAGGGCAATATTCTTGTGACTATTAATTCCAATTGGAATTTTTCTACATTCATTATTACTGCCCCACTGCAGCTGGTAGGGGTTGGTAATACATCATTATAAAATGCTATATAAAAAAAAATTGGTTATAACCAAATTACACCTATTTGTGATACCACTGCAATATATTTGTCTATTAATTTTTAGTTTCTAGGAATGGTGACACATTTACTAGTACTACTCAGAGTGTAACGTATAAATTCGTAAATGGGCGGGCGCGCGAGAGTAGTTGGCCATCTACGGATTTCATTTTATATGGTGGTACGCGTGGTAATGGATGTAGCGGAGACGGATTGGTAAGAAAATGAGGTTTTTCCTCATCGATCATCATCTAACGTAACGACGTTTTATTTTAGAAACCCCTTAATAAATCCGCTCGAATGTCGCATTCGTAGAACAAAATATCTACGTATTTCTAACCAAAATCATAAAGTAGGTTAGTATTCGCACGTGGTTGATGGTGGAGACGTACCAACTAATGTTCGCTGTTTTAGCTTTCTTTCTGGGGTTGTTTCTGTGTGGCTTCTTACAAACTGCCGGAGTAGATAACTGTACTTATGAAATAACAGAAGCGCAGCGGTGTAAAGAATCCAAGTCGCCTGATGGTGCTTTCTTGTAGCTTGGAGAGTGTGCCGAGGGTTAATAACGAGGTGTAACCTGGTGAATTAGTAATTCAATAAAAAGAATTCTGGCCGAAAAGGTATTTATGCTTATCTCTAAGTGTAACGTCTAAAACCGGGAAACCGCGCGACCTCGACCCACTTTCGTCCACGCGCTTTGGGGTCTCGACTTCTGCTCGCGCCTAACAACGTGTAGTGAATGGTACAACTAACGCTACAGTTAAGTGGAGTGGAATAAGAACGGACTTTGTAACTTTATGTATTTCTTTCTTGAACAATTGTCTTTTGTGCATCCAGTACGCCTACTTAATCTAATTAATTGTGTTTAATTGCTATCCACAACGTAAAAGAAATTTGAATCTGTAATGTGCGGGAATTTGTAACTAGTAGAGATTTGGGAGCTCGAAACGAATTGTTTGTCGTAACCTGAATAAAACTTTTTTTAATTCTCACGTGCGCTGTTATTCGTCAAAAATAATCATTTGACAGTAGGATATTGTCAAAAATTAACTATTATTATTAACTACAAAAACAGTAGCCAGTGAATATTTTAGTATGTATATTTTAACTCTATTAAGACATAATTTCTTCACTGTTAAAAGATCACTCTCCCTGGTATAGTTTTATTAACTTAGTAGTAATTTTGTTATGCTTTTGTGTTATTAGTGTTTTATTTTTGTTTTGTTTGTACGGGCGTATTTTACACCAAAAATACAAAATTTGTTAGTACCGATTTTTTTTCACTTTTCTTGTACAACTTGTACAACTAACCGCTCTTCTACCACTTAAAAATAAAACATTTCCAACTATTGGCGCTAAATTTAAACTTATAAAATACATTCAGAACTTGGTCATTCTTGACTTTACTGATGGGCTCCGATCCGGAAGTACAAAACAAACATAATTAAAAAAAAAACAAAAGTTTCTTTTAAAAATCGATACTAGGAAATAACAAAACTAAAAGAATAAATCTTAATTATTACACCATAACTTTATTTTGCCAACCTTTCTTTATAAGGCATTTGAGACATTTTAAATCCTTCTATGTCGCAAATGATAAAACAATTATTTTTCAATATTTGTTTTACAGTATAAGATTTTTTAAACCCTGGTATTAGGTTTTCATTTTACTTTTTTCTTGTATAACTTGTGACAACCCGTATTAAGTTGGCAGCAACTGCAACGAGAGAAGGAATACAAGAACAACGACGTTGACAAGGCCACTTTCTTTGCTTATCCGACTTTTAAGAGAACCACTCAGCAATTTACATTCTGTATAATAATTTTGTTTTATAGTTAAAATTGTAAAATGGCAAATAAACTAACCGACAACAACCTAGAAATTAGTGACCCCTATAAGAGGGCATAAGTTAGATTTTTTCTCAAGTTATAAATTATTGACAACATGATAATATTAAAGAAGAAGAATCTAAGCACTTATTTTCCGTTAGAAGTATCATCTCTTCAAAAAGTAGTGACCACTTCATCTGGCGTCAAGAAAGAACGGCATGAATACCCCATTCTTTACATAGAAGATTTGACACAATTTTTAAGCAATCCAACAATATTCTCAACTATTGACCTAGTCAAAGCATTTCATCAGATTCCAATAAACCCGAAAGACGTACCCAAGACTGCCATCACAACTTGTTTTAGCTTATATGAATTATATGTGAGTTTTGGACTAAAGAACGCAGCCCAAACCTTCCAGCGCTTCATCGATCTTGCACTACGAAGACTCGATTGCTGTTATGCATATCTTGATGACATATTAATTCCATCTGAATTCGAGCAGCAGCAGTATAAAGGACCTAGAGTTAGTTTTTCGAAGATTAGAAGCGTTTGAATAGTATTAACGTTTCGAAGTGTATATTTGGACCCAAACTCAAACTCACATTTTTAAGTTACACAGTCAACAGTAATGGTTGTAAACCTGCTAGTGAAAGAATTCAAGTCATGAACAAAGCAAAACCAAGCATAGTCATAGATGAAACGCCTCTTGGGATGATAAACTTCTAGAGACGGTTTGTACTCCATGCAGCTCCACGGTATAACTTACTTCCTAGAACTGGAATAAAAAAGGACAATGTGATTGAATGGACAGAAGCTATCGAGTAAGCATTTGACACTGTTAAACAATCACTGAGAAATTCTGCAGCATTAGCACACCCGTTCCCCAATGCTATTTGTTTATAAATCTTGGATGAATCCAACTTTGCAATAAGTGCAGTATTACAGCAGAAGGTCGATATTTCATGGAAACCAATAGCATTTGTTTTTGAAGAAACTCTTTCAAGCACATAAAAACTACTGTGCAGACAACCGTGAACTCTTTGCTGCCTATGCCGCTGTCAAACATTTCAAACAATATATTAAGGAACGTCTACGCATTTCAACAAAAACCTAAAATAACTTTGCCAAGACAGTTCCGCTATCTAGACCTTATAAGTCAATTCACCACGGACATGACGTCTTGGTGCGATTAATGCACCAGCCCTAATCATTCTTCAAGAACTTGCCCAGTCACAATTGGAAGACTTCGAACTACCATAACTTCTACAAAGAACTTCTCTTAAGCTACGCAATATTCATTTTGTTGAACAGAACTGCGACATTTTTTGCGATACAACTTACAATTCAAAACCGTACGTACCAAAACAATTACGCAAAAAAGTATTTGATACCATGCACAAACTAGTGCATTTTAGTGCCTGAGTTACGCTTGTACTAGTAGTTTAACGTTATATTTGGCCTGTAATAAGAAAAAAAAAGTACAAAGTGGTGTTGTCAATGCCTCCAATGTCAACGTGCAAATGTTTGTGACTGCACCATTAGAAAAATTTCAACAACCCGATGAACGTTTGTATCATGTGCATTTAAATATAGTGGAACCTTTACTCTATTCCTATGGTTATTCCACATGTGGACATGCATAGACGATACTACAGATGGCCCGAAGCAATCTCTATTAGAGATATAACTGACAAGACAATAGCAAAACGTTTCACGCTTCACTGGATTGCTCGCTTTGGTGTTCCTCTCAGGATCACAACTGAAAAAAAACGACAAATTGATTCTACATTATTTGCTTTTTTGCCCGCATCACAGGAATGAATCATTTGAAAACCACAGAATACTATCTACGGGCAAACGGATTGGTAAGACGATTTCACCGTCACCTAAAAACAATATTAAAATGTCACAATGACATTACTTGGGCGAGCGTTTTACCAATCGTACTACGTTCCTTTCTAAAACAAGATTTGGGAACTACATCAGCACAACTGATATATGGCAAAATACTCTAATATCCTGGTAAATTTTTTCAACCGTCCAACCCACAGAATGTTGATGAAATTTCAGTAACATTTTGCCCAAGTAAAACCACAACCTACAACTGCCCATGGAACGAAGCTAATATTTGTCTTCAAAGACTTATTACTTACAACGCATGTGTTTATTTGTCACGACGCCGCGTAATACACAGGAACCAAAAAGTATTTATTATTGACGTCAATAGAAAATATACAAACTCGCTATTGATCGCCTTAAAGCAGCTTACCTAGAACAAGAAGTAGGTAATGAAGGGGGGTTATGTGGCAACCCATATTAAGTTGGCAGCAACTACAAGAAGAGAAGGAATATAAAAGCTTTCTAGAGAGCAACTCAGCAATTTGCATTCTGTATATTAATTTAGCTTTGTAGTTAAAATTGTAATCTGTCTTCTACTGCTTAAAATTTACAGCATTGCCAACTTAACTATTGGCGCTAAATTTAAACTTATAAAATACATTCACATGTTAAATATTTTAATATATGAAATGTAAAGATTACAAATATATTTCATTAATAAAAAAAAGTTGGCATTGCTAAATATAGGAACCAAATTATAACTTTATCTTAGAAGTCCTATCAAGCTTTGGGTTATACACAACTAATGGTATTAACAGTTCAATTTAAATTTAAATTATACATGCAGCAGATTGACCAAATGGTTTGCTAAAACATTTAACTTAATTTATTTTTTATAAACAGAATAACCTAATACAAGTAAATTTGTTATTTTTGTTGATTACGATTGTTTTTAGAGAACATAAAAAATACGTTTTTCGTCCAAAATAAGAAATCGTTTCACAATAAAACAACTAATTTTTAAAAAATCATTAATATAATAACTAAAATGATAAAGAATCAAATTTTCCATAATACGTTTTCTTAAATTATTTTGAAAGCTTTTAAATTTTAATTTTTGAACTACTTTATTGTATATTTTTTTACAAGCTAAATTAATCTTGGTTGGTTTTTATTATTATTTTTATTTAATTAATATAAGGTTAAAAAAACAATTGTATAAGTGTGCTACTATTTATTTATAATAATTATTAATTACTTAATTTAATGTAAATATGGGCAATAAAACTTTAAATATAAACTTGGAACTTGTTTCTTTTATAAAGTACAAATCACAACACATTTTAAACTTAAATTACACCGTTATGACTTCTAGAGCAAAAAGATGAGAAGTAGTTGCAGCTATAATACAGAGAAGTTCAATCAATCTCCACTAGTTTTACGGTGGCTCACAACTGCTATAAACTTATATTAACTGTAACAAATTTCGTATATTCCGTAGTCGGCAAGGATTTCCGCGTGCGTGTGCAGATCTCAAGGCGTATATCGTCAATTATGATGATATATTACTTGTATTATAAAGGTGAATGGTGTCATTACGCTTCCAGCAATATAATTTTCAATTTTGATGAATTTAAGTGCAGCCAACTGAAATATTTCCTTTTTTTTTACTTTATTTATGTGAATTCTGGCGGAACAAAAATCTCATCTAACATTATCTTTGATGTATAAAACTAATATTACGTATAAACTCTGTCAAAAATATTTTTTTGTGTTTGTCCAAAGTAATTTTAAATTACTTATATACAACGACTACGAAACTTTGTAACTGTTTTTATTTGGATGCAAATGTTTTAACATTATGGTAATTGAATGTTTTTACGTGTCAGCAGAAAAAATAAGGACTTAGAACTACTCTATTATACAAATATTTGTCTTACTTTTTTGGAAAGGTAGTATTTCCGGAATTTAAATGGTATTATTGTAATATGAAGAAGTAGGAAAGCTGTCTGTAATATGTAAATACAGTGACGTGCGTTTACGAAACCCTTGAGAAAATCTACACCTGACCTAATGCTTTCTTCTTCCAATATTTACGGTCGAACTTATATACGTGGAAATCTATATGTGCCTAACAAAATAATTGTGTTATAAACATAATTAACAAAATTGCAAGCGTTTTACAAACAAATTGAAATGTGTCAAAGATACACTTACTTAAAAAAAAACATTTAGAGATAGACGCAAGAAACAAGCTACTCACGTACAAACCTTTGCGGTAAAGTTGGAAAATTAGACTCTTGGGAAATATTAAAACTTTGTGTAGTTTTCTTGGAACGTCACAAATATTTTATTATATTAAAACAATTTTACTGTTACAATTACAGTATAAAACTAGTTTAAATATATACTAAAATAATATAATTAAGTTTTTGTTTATGACAAAAGATCGTACGACGGCGATACTGACTATTTCTACTAATATGACTTGTTCAAATTATTACTTTACTTTATTGTAATGTATCAAGTTTAGTTTTTACTTTATTAATGATATAAGGTTTCAAATTTTGAATCCTAATATACGTTGCCTACTTAAATTGTTTCTGTTTAAGCCGGTGTTATTACCTTTTAAAGATGCGCTCAAAAATGACCGCCCTCTTTTGTGAAAATCACTGATCATTATTAGAGGTTCTAAGATTCGTCTAGAACGTTAACTATTTTCCGCAGCAAATTTATAAGTTTTTTGGGGAAAGTGTGACGTCACAAATTGCCTGTTGACTAAAGAGTGATAAACACAAATGAATCATCAACTGTTCCTAAAAAACGGGCGTTATTTGAACTTCTGAATAGTTCTTTGTTTTTATCTGTAAGTTTTACTGGCATTTTTGTTTTTTTTTTTATATTCACCAAAACCGAATTTCAAAATCTTTATTTACATTTATTTAAATAAATAGCAGTAAACGATAAAAGAGACTTGTTAAAATATTTTATATAAGGAGGATCTTTTTTTATGTTCCCAAGAACAATTTCAGGTAGGATACAGTCCATATAAAACTTTTTCAGGTTTAGCAACATAGACTGATTCCAAAAATCTTTGTCAACCTTTATATTTTCTATAAATAAATCCTGATCATCTCCAATATATATAATTGAATAACATGTTTGTCTGTCAGTTATATTAAACTGCCCCTGTATCTAAAAATTGGATAAAAATTAATTGACTGTAATATTATTACCAAATTTTACTTGGTAGTAATAGTGTGTGTGATTCTGTTTTAGTTCCAACTTGGCATTGCCATTAACCACACATAAATTTTTGGTTTGAGAAATTGCATCTACTAATGATATGCCTTTTGAATATACGCTATAAAGACATTTCACCTCCACTAAAGTTTCATTCCCAATTAAACCTAAAACCAATGATGTAATAATAGGTGAAGTGAAATATGATAACTAAATCTTTAGGGGACTACTTATACAATAAAATTTTTACAAACAAAGTTACTGCATATTTTATATACAAACTCAAACAAATTATCCAAGCAGTAAAATTTACAAAACAAGAAAATAGAGGTGATCGTAAAATGAATAAATTTTCTAATACATACCATCTGGCGAAGCAGCTAAAAATGTTATCTATAAATAACCCAAATGGTTCTACTATTAAATTTTTCAATTTTTCACCTTCACTTTCACAAAAATAAGAATGACAATTTGAATGATCCCCGAAGATATGAGAATTACGAAGATCATCTTTTAATTTATTCACGTTTGCATATATTACAGTCTGACAAATTTTGAATGACTACGTTTGTAAGTAACTTTCTTCGGAATACGTGTATATTTGGGACTCTTTTGATTTGATGCAGTGCCTTACCATAATTTTTTATTACATGGTTTTTAGATTCAGTCTTTTGAACATATTCTCCATAAGACATTTTTTCGCGAATACGGGCAAATACACTGGAGTCTCCATCAGCAATAAATTTTAGGTAATGAACACCATGCACATCTTGGCTTTTTGAGGCAACGAATCTTTCCAGTTTTGAAAGCAAACATGATTTCTTGGTTTAATTTTTTGGTATGCAGCTCTTGTACAAGTGGTGCAATATTTATTACATACTCCAATAAATAGTACTTTTCCAGCAGCCTTTCCAATTATTACATCTTTAAAAATAAAATATGATTTCAATTACCTTATATCTATATAATTCAACATGAACATACTTAGCAGCAGTACATTTGTGTCCATAGGAGCGCTTGCTCCATCCACCATCAATCTAAACCGTAATCCATGGTATGCCATTATAGATTCTGTTTGTCTGAATAGCAATCTATTTTCCTTCCCAGCTTCTTCCATACTTTCCCAAAGTGAATCGTGCCATGCGTCACCCAGTTCACCCTCAATATTTTCAAATTCATGATATGACATTGCTGGAATATCTAAAACAGCAAGTAATTCCTGCAAACGTGCATATGCGCTGCCACATGCTAAAGTACCCCAGACAGCACCTACATTAATTTTAGATTTAGGTGAAGAAAGAAGAAGAAGCATTACACATATTACATTGAAAAGTAATATTGCTAACAAGGCCTCTTCTTGTTTTGTTGATTGGTATTAACTTATTATGCTTGCTTTTTTGTAGGCATTGCCCAACTCAAAGCATAATTGAGATCAACAATTCGATTGCCACCGAAAACGTTGTGTTGACTTTTTTCCTTTTCAATACATTAGAATTAAATTAGATAATGAGAAATGATGGAGTGCTAGAATATATTATATTATTATATTTATTATTTAAAAAGATGCCTCTTTACGTGACAGTCACACTTTTGATTTTCATAGTATTTCTCTCATAACTAAGAATTTCTAACAAAAATTAAAGGCATGACTATCACCTGCAGAGGGATCATGCAGGGTTCGGAACTTGTATGTCATAACATACTATGATTATTTTAAAAATCGACTTGTCTCAAGGTCCGTATAACATAGGTTGTTTATAAATTTCAGCCAATTATACATCAAAGTAGATTACATAACAAGTGTGCCATGTTTGATTCACTATACGAGAGAGTGAGCCTATCGTTGAACATTGTGCTGTTTAAACGCAATTTAAAAAAAAATTACCGTAATAAAATAATATAGAACACAAATTTTCTCAAATTGGACAATACACTAAAAAAACACAACTGTCACAAAACTAACTGACATTTGGCATACTCAATGATGCGTTCACAATTTACTAAGCAACTTATGTTTAACCGTGCCTTGAACTTGTCCGAGTGTTTTGTTTTGTTCTAACATTATAAAAGTTAATAGGGGGATTACACATATTCCAGTGCTCGGTATAACATAATTAAAATTGGTTACTTTTCAATCTCTTTCTCTTCAACTGACTGAAAACCTATGGGCACGTTATTTTCCTGAGTGGTGTTTGATGGTGCTTTAATAGGAAGTGTCTTGTTCAAGTTAATATACGTTTTTGATGGCTTTAAAACAACCAAAGGAGGAGAAATTGAACGTGGAATATTTTCGTTGCCATTATTTTGTTTGCATTCTCAGTGATTTTTAGCAGCTTCGCTCTCTTATTTCGTTTTCTAGCATGACTGGATTGATACCTGTTTGTACCTTTAATCATTATAAATCTAAAAGAAACGATGATGCACTGTATACACATGTCTATCAATACTCACTACTATAATTTTGTTGTTTGTATGTAAATTCTAACCTCACTGAAGTTTTTATCACCCACCACCGAAACGTAATAATATGGTACTAATGAAATCAAAATTATGATCAATTTAACACACCGTACTACTTAATAATTGTTTTACTGACAACTAACTAACTAAGTAATCACAATACAATGCAAAGTTGGCACTTAACAGCTGTTCAAAGAATATTCAAAGTTTTAAGGATAAGATCGAATAACGTCGATAATATATAAATATTCGAATATAAAAAATACAGGACATGCTTGTGTCATCTATCTTCAAGTAGATCATATAAATTACTTTTAAGTTATTTGAAATGTCAAAGTTCAATTGAAAGCACCTTTAAATCATTTTTAACCCTGCGCCGGGCGCAATAGTAATAGCAATATGTTGGGGCGCAATGCATCTATCAGATTACTACTATTAATCGACTTGTTTGCATTTGTTAGCCGTTTTAAATTGTTTTCTAAAACATTAACCCTTACACTACCCCCGGGTCATATTGACCCAGGCACTTCTCACAACCAATGAAATCTCAACTTTCGAAATAGTGGAAGGCACGAGCGCTTAGTAATTCTCAACTCAAATAGACGAAGTAGTCAATTGAAGTTGAACATCGTGAGTGAAACTAGTAAACGTATTATTATATTTTTATGTGTGTCTGGGTCAGGCTGACCCGCGGATAGTAATAAAGTCGGTAAGTAATAATACTTTACTTTTTAGTTTCTCTAATTAATTTATGGTAAAAATTTATTATTTTCAAATGTGGATTTTATTACCATAATCTAAATAATTTATTACAATAAATTATGATTTTGAGCTACAGTATTTTTAAGAAAAACATATTTTTTGTTTTCTTTTTTCAGATAATGGCAAATAAACCACTGACCGAATCTGATCTGCTTCAAATCATAAACAACGAAGATTTTTGGGAAGATTTGGAAAATGAGGCGATAGATGAAGAAGAAAACAAAGAGAACTCCTGGTAAAGCAAGTACTTCAAACGACAATGAAGGTGATATAAGCCATCATGAAGAAGTCGATGATGAAATTTTCAATGAACACGACTCGGAAAGCGAAATTGAGTGGAAATCAAGTGATGAGCAGGATACTTCTCAGGAAGATCTGTCAGGCAATAGTGATAACGAAACATTAGAAGAAAACAAAAAAAGTTTATTTTGGTAAGGAAAAGATGGAACGAAATGGTCAAAACCTGTTCGTACAAGAGGCAAAACTAAATCAAAAAACGTCATTAGAATTCTCCCTGGTTTGAGAGGCCCAACTGCAAGAAAACCTCCAAATTCTCCTTTTGAAGCTTGGAAATTAATAATTACGGATTCAATCATTGACAAAATTCTTACTCATACTAATGTAAAGATTCGAAATATGCAAGGAAACTACTCAAAATTTAAAAAAAAAACGAAATAGCAGACATGTTTTCTCTCCTTGTTTTATTCAAGAAACAGACAAAGACGAAATACTGGCACTCATCGGTTTATTATATTTGATGGGATGTTTCAAGTCTGGTCACAAGGATCTTCGATCTTTATGGGCTACAAATGGAACTGGCAGGGATATATTCCGTTGTACTATGCCATTAGCACGATTTTCTTTTCTACTTTGCTGCCTTAGATTTGACGACGTAAATACCCGAAAAGAAAGGGTAAAAGAAAGTAAACTAGCTCCTATTTCAGAAATTTATAATGAATTTGTTAAAAACGCAAAAAACTGTTATTCTCCTGAAGAGTTTCTGACTGTTGATGAGATGCTAGTTCCATTTAGGGTACGATGCAATTTTCCGTGTACATTCCAAGCAAGCCCGCTAAGTATGGTATAAAAGTTCAGGCCTTGACCGACAGCAAAACTTACTACTTGGTAAATTCTAAAAAAATATTGTGGAAAACGCAACGATCGACGAAAATTTTTGTTCCTACGGACACTGTCCTCCGTCTTGTAAAACCTGTCGTTGGATCAAATAGAAATCTAACAGGAGACAATCGGTACACTTCCTTAGAGTTAACAGATGAATTGTTAAAACAACAAATTACATACGTATGAACACTGAAAAAAAATAAAAGGTGTATACTACCAAATTTTTTACCATCTAAAAAGCGCGATGTCAATTCATCGTTGTTTGGATTTACATCAACACAAACTATAGTTTCTTATATATCGAAAGTAAACAAATTGGTAATATTAATTTCCACAATGCACAATGATCAATGATCATTTTGTTCTATAACAACACAAAGGTGTTGACTTCCTTGATCAGAAGTGTGCAAATTATTCAATTTCCAGGAAGACAAGGCGCTGGCCAATGGCAATCTTCCATATGATGTTAGATGTCTCAAGTGTTAACTCTAGAGTTCTAAATCAATTTGTTGGATTAGAAATTTCTAGATTAGATATAATAAAACAACTCGGTCGACAGCTATGTGAACCACATATGAAGAAGAGAGTAGTGATCAACAATATACCACGTAGAGTACGAGACCTGACTGCTGATATACTTGGTTTGGAGGTTTCGGTAGTACTTCCACCTCCACAACGCGTACCGACATCAAAAAGAAAAAGATGCACCTTTTGCCCCTCAAAATGTGACAGAAAATGTAACTCAGTTGTAAATTCCCTGTTTGTCAGTTATGTTTCAAAAAACTTTGTCCAAAATGTGTCTCCAAACGGTGCGAAAATATCTTAAGCATTGAACGCGCACATTCTGTCAGATTAATTGCGCCAAACGGAGAGTTAATATGTTATTGTAACAAGTTTGCTAAGATTAAAATTGTAACAAAAATATTATTGTGTATTACAGTATTTTTTGTAATATAATCCAAGTTTTAAAAAACCCAAGGATTGCCCTGTTACAGAAAATTCAGAATCGTTTTCATCTGGAGTAATGTCTCGTGCTTTGAAATTAACAGTTCTTGTTTATAATTAATAATTCATTTTGGGTACATTTCCAACTGCTGTGTATGCAATTTACAACTCACAGTGTCGTAAGGTTTCCAAATTTTAATTTGCTAATAAACCTTTCTACCGTAAGGGGCAGCGCAGGCAGGTCAGATGTGCCCATTTTTACGTTTGATTTTGTCCTCTTTAGAGATTTTGGGGAATCGCTCGGTAAAGGCATTATTTTATTCCATAAACATCCACTTTATGCAAATCTTTTTAGGGAAAATTTTTCTCGATTTAAAAGGCATAAATGTCTGCAGAGTCAGCTGGATGTCAATTTTTTTGTTGTTGATGCGTTCACAATTTACTAAGCAACTTATGTTTAACCGTGCCTTGAACTTGTCCGAGTGTTTTGTTTTGTTCTAACATTATAAAAGTTAATAGGGGGATTACACATATTCCAGTGCTCGGTATAACATAATTAAAATTGGTTACTTTTCAATCTCTTTCTCTTCAACTGACTGAAAACCTATGGGCACGTTATTTTCCTGAGTGGTGTTTGATGGTGCTTTAATAGGAAGTGTCTTGTTCAAGTTAATATACGTTTTTGATGGCTTTAAAACAACCAAAGGAGGAGAAATTGAACGTGGAATATTTTCGTTGCCATTATTTTGTTTGCATTCTCAGTGATTTTTAGCAGCTTCGCTCTCTTATTTCGTTTTCTAGCATGACTGGATTGATACCTGTTTGTACCTTTAATCATTATAAATCTAAAAGAAACGATGATGCACTGTATACACATGTCTATCAATACTCACTACTATAATTTTGTTGTTTGTATGTAAATTCTAACCTCACTGAAGTTTTTATCACCCACCACCGAAACGTAATAATATGGTACTAATGAAATCAAAATTATGATCAATTTAACACACCGTACTACTTAATAATTGTTTTACTGACAACTAACTAACTAAGTAATCACAATACAATGCAAAGTTGGCACTTAACAGCTGTTCAAAGAATATTCAAAGTTTTAAGGATAAGATCGAATAACGTCGATAATATATAAATATTCGAATATAAAAAATACAGGACATGCTTGTGTCATCTATCTTCAAGTAGATCATATAAATTACTTTTAAGTTATTTGAAATGTCAAAGTTCAATTGAAAGCACCTTTAAATCATTTTTAACCCTGCGCCGGGCGCAATAGTAATAGCAATATGTTGGGGCGCAATGCATCTATCAGATTACTACTATTAATCGACTTGTTTGCATTTGTTAGCCGTTTTAAATTGTTTTCTAAAACATTAACCCTTAAGCACTACCCCCGGGTCATATTGACCCAGGCACTTCTCACAACCAATGAAATCTCAACTTTCGAAATAGTGGAAGGCACGAGCGCTTAGTAATTCTCAACTCAAATAGACGAAGTAGTCAATTGAAGTTGAACATCGTGAGTGAAACTAGTAAACGTATTATTATATTTTTATGTGTGTCTGGGTCAGGCTGACCCGCGGATAGTAATAAAGTCGGTAAGTAATAATACTTTACTTTTTAGTTTCTCTAATTAATTTATGGTAAAAATTTATTATTTTCAAATGTGGATTTTATTACCATAATCTAAATAATTTATTACAATAAATTATGATTTTGAGCTACAGTATTTTTAAGAAAAACATATTTTTTGTTTTCTTTTTTTCAGATAATGGCAAATAAACCACTGACCGAATCTGATCTGCTTCAAATCATAAACAACGAAGATTTTTGGGAAGATTTGGAAAATGAGGCGATAGATGAAGAAGAAAACAAAGAGAACCCTGGTAAAGCAAGTACTTCAAACGACAATGAAGGTGATATAAGCCATCATGAAGAAGTCGGTGATGAAATTTTCAGTGAACATGATTCGGAAAGCGAAATTGAGTGGAAATCAAATGATGAGCAGGATATTTCTCAGGAAGATTTGTCAGGCGATAGTGATAACGACACAATAGAAGAAAACCAGAAAAGTTTATTTTGGTATGGAAAAGATGGAACGAAATGGTCAAAATCTGTTCCTACAAGAAGCAAAACTAAATCAAAAAAGCATCATTAGAATTCTCCCTGGTTTGAGAGGCCCAGTTGCAAGAAAACCTCCAAATTCTCCTCTTGAAGCTTGAACATTAATAATTACGGATTCAATCATTGACAAAATTCTTACTCATACTAATGTAAAAATTCGAAATATGCAAAGAAACTATTCAAAATTAAAAAAAACGAAATAGCAGACATGTTTTCTCTCTTTGTTTTATTCAAGAAACACACAAAGACGAAATACTGGCACTTATCGGTTTATTATATTTGATGAGATGTTTCAAGTCTGGCCACGAGGATCTTCGATCTTTATGGGCTACAGATGGAACTGGCAGGGATATGTTCCGTTGTACTATGCCATTAGCACGATTTTCTTTCCTACTTTGCTTCCTTAGATTTGACGTCGTAAATATCCGAAAAGAAAGGGCAAAATAAAGTAAACTAACTCCTATTTCAGAAATTTATAATGAATTTGTTGAAAACGCAAAAAACTGTTATTCTCTTGGAGAGTTTCTGACTGTTGATGAGATGCTAGTTCCATTTAGGGGACGATGCAATTTTCGGATGTACATTCCAAGCAAGCCCGCTAAGTACGGTATAAAAGTTCGGGCCTTGACCGACAGCAAAACTTACTACTTGGTAAATTCTGAAATATATTGTGGGAAACGCAACGATCGACCAAAATTTTCTGTTCCTACGGACCCTGTCCTCCGTCTAGTAAAACCTGTCGCTAGATCAAATAGAAATCTAACAGGTGACAATTGGTACACTTCCTTAGAGTTAACAAATGAACTGTTAAAACAAAAAATTACATACGTAGAAACTTTGAAGAAAAATAATAGGTGTATACCACCAAATTTTTACCATCTAAAAAGCGCGATGTCAATTCATCGTTGTTTGGATTTACATCAACACAAACTATAGTTTCTTATATACCAAAATTAAACAAATTGGTAATATTAATTTCCACAATGCACAATGATCAATGATCATTTTGTTCTATAACAACACAAAGGTGTTGACTCCCTTGATTAGAAGTGTGCAAATTATTCAACTTCCAGGAAGACAAGGCGCTGGCTAATGGCAATCTTCTATATGATGTTAGATGTCTCAGGTGTTAGCTCTAGAGTTCTAAATCAATTTGCTGGATTAGAAATTTTTGGATTAGACTTTCTAAAACAACTCGGTTGACAGCTATGTGAACCACATATGAAGAAGAAAGTATTGAACACCAATATACCACGTAGAGTACGAGACCTGACTGCTGATATACTTGGTATTGTTAGGGAGGTTTCAGTAGTACTTCCACCTCCACAACGCGTACCGACATCAAAAAGAAAAAGATGCAATTTTTGCCCCCCAAAATGTGACAGAAAATACACATATTGTGACAGTTGTAAATCTCCTGTTTGTCAGCAATGTTTCAAAAAACTCTGTTCAAAATGTGTCTCCAAACGGTGCGAAAATATCTTAAGCATTGAACGCGCACATTCTGTCAGATTAATTGCGCCAAACGGAGAGTTAATATGTTATTGTAACAAGTTTGCTAAGATTAAAATTGTAACAAAAATATTATTGTGTATTACAGTATTTTTTGTAATATAATCCAAGTTTTAAAAAACCCAAGGATTGCCCTGTTACAGAAAATTCAGAATCGTTTTCATCTGGAGTAATGTCTCGTGCTTTGAAATTAACAGTTCTTGTTTATAATTAATAATTCATTTTGGGTACATTTCCAACTGCTGTGTATGCAATTTACAACTCACAGTGTCGTAAGGTTTCCAAATTTTAATTTGCTAATAAACCTTTCTACCGTAAGGGGCAGCGCAGGCAGGTCAGATGTGCCCATTTTTACGTTTGATTTTGTCCTCTTTAGAGATTTTGGGGAATCGCTCGGTAAAGGCATTATTTTATTCCATAAACATCCACTTTATGCAAATCTTTTTAGGGAAAATTTTTCTCGATTTAAAAGGCATAAATGTCTGCAGAGTCAGCTGGATGTCAATTTTTTTGTTGTAAGAAACGAATATTTACTTACGGTTTCTTTTAAAATTTGATCCACACGTGCCTGCCAGTTACACATCTTTACACTTTCAGCTCCCTGCTTATTACCCTCATGCTTAATTGCTACTAAAGATACGTAAAAGGTTATGGAGCGTCCTACTGATGCTACGAAATTGGTATTTTTGTCGTGAGCGAGGATGGAAATTTTACTTTGAGTATATTATCCTTTTTACACCTGTAATTCAAGGTATTTATACTATATTACTTAGACATGGATCTATGTGGCGACAAGCAACAAAATAAGAGAATGGACGAAATCCACTAGTACTTCAGGGTTTGACTTATAAACAAACTATACGTTCTATGAACTATTTAAATGTTAATCGTTGCTATGAACTTAGTGAACGCATGATAACGCAATTTCAATAAATATATTTATTGTCTAGTTTAATATATAATTGCTATGTATGCATTCATTTCTGTAATTAGATTCGGAAGTATTTTTGTGTACGTTGCGCTGATATAATGGTTATGAAACCTATAATCATAGCGCTTGGGTGGATGACGTCATCCACCCCGGTAGAATTAATACAAAAAAAAACGTGACGTGTTTAAACAACTTATACTATTAGCTGTTTGCGGAAATCTGTTGGGTTTTCTCCGTATTTTGTTCTCGAGTCATTTTTAGTATTATATCTACAATAAAACGTAAATAATTATATCTTGCTGTGATGCACTACTAGTCCAAATAAATCGTAGTAATCATTTGGTTATCAAGTTCTGTTGTTTTCTTCTTAACGCACGGGTGTGTTGCGAGTTTGGGGACTCTTTCTGGACCTTTTTCTCTACTTGTAAAAAAAGATGTTTGTACACAAACAAGACAAAAATTAAAATATAAAAGCAAAAAGTGATTATGAAAGGCCAAAATAACAAAAAAAACGGAAACCAAAATGTCACCAAAATAAATGAACTTTAACGAATCGCGATACATGGCTGGTCGAAACAATTTGTCCTTTAAATTAGTTTGCGTATTATCGAGGGTTTTTGTACGTTTGGTAGCACAGTAAATTACTGTTTACTTCCATCAGAAAAAAATTTGAGTTACCAAAAAAGTAAATAAATCAAAAGTGAAAATCGCCCCTAAAAACGTTTATATCAAATATCAAAATGTCGGTTAGACAATATTACTACAAAAATGGTAAAGAAAAAATTGAAGCCCTCGAATAAGTGGTAAAAAAATAAAACGAACCCAGCCAGGAATTTAAAATATTAAACCATCAACATTGTCAGGTAATACCGCAAAGAAAAAGTATGTTTTAAATCGTGCGATATGTAAAGTCAAACTTTAGAGCTATCGTTTTAATATTGTAATGACATACTTCACCGCACTAGTGTTGTAAAGCACTGCCAATTCCAAAATAAAAATTTTAGCAAAGAACTTTGGGAATATATTTTTTCTATATTAATTGGTTTACAAAATTTATAATTACTAAACATTTACAAATATATGAACATTGACAAATTAATTATTACAAACATGAATAACAAAATTCTTACAATTATTTATATTTACACCTGCAGATGTGAACCCAAGTGTGTATATCTGTACCAGCATCAGCAAGAAGACACGCGAAAGGTCTTCGGAAACAGTACTCGGTATATTTTCCTGGATTTGGTAACTTTAAATAAACAGCAATGTCTTTTGGCATCCAAAATTGTTAATTCCTACAGGCTGTGAAATACACTTTCCATTTTTATAGTATAAGAAAAAACGACCATGAGAAGTATGTAGTGGACGAAATCTATAATATTTCTAAGATAATCCAGACAATCAACGCCGTCAATATTTCCTGTAGTAATCGCAAATTCTCGTTTAATTTTAGTTTTCGTATTACGTATTTCAATCATAATAAACGTCTCTTTATCAACAATATCACTTAATTTCAAATCGTTAGTTCTTCTCTACGATAAGCTCCAAAAACACCAATAACTAAAGACACCTATTAGTAAAATTTTAAAAGAATATTAACTCTAGTAATATACTTTACCTTCTTCATTAAATAGTTGTTATCATTGGTATTTTTTCAAAATATCTTCGATTATTTTGGTTTATACCCTTCACTTTGTAGCGCAACTCAGGTAGTTTAGATAAGCGAAGGGTGCGCTAACAAACGATGTAAAGAAATTAATTAAAAAATTGTCAAAATTGGTCAATTAACTTCCGATGTCAGGGATGCAAATAGTTTGATTTTAAGACTAAACTATTAAAGTCTTATCTGTAATAAAAAGTTACACAGGAAAAATTCATTGTTTCAATCTAAAAGATAGTTATAATCCTATATTCAAAAACAAAACAAAACAAAAACAATAAGGTTAAATTCAGTAAGATTACTTAAAACTAAGAATAGAAATTTTTAGTACTTAATTAATTAAACTTAAAACTAAGATAATACCGGTATTTCTTTACATATAATAAGAGAAACAATTTTGAATTAAATTAAATTAAATATTTGCGGTACGCAAATTTAATTTTTATATTAATTAGAGAATTTTATTTTTTTATATTTAATAAGTTACGTTCAAATATGTTATTTTGTAAGAAGAAAAACCAAGTTTGTTGATGAAGCAGTCTTTAATCAACGAAAGGAATGTAGATAGATATAAATAACTCACGCATATAGATAAAATTTCACGTTGATGTCATCCAACGGAATGCAGAGCTAATGTTGGCGAATAGCCTTGGGAAATTTCCCATCAAAAATCGATGATCAAAGTGTATTTTCTTCACAAAAATCAATTTGGATAATTGGCATTGATGGTGTTATTCATACACCAAATCCACTCAAATTATAAAGGTAACGATAATTTCGTTTATAGATAAAATCGATACAAAAAAAAGTCTGTATTATTAACACAGACTTTTTAAATAAAGATATTGTAGATATAAGGTAAGATAAAAGCTACATGGCTTCAAAATGAAGTACCACATGCGTACTCGTCGAACGCTAAGTACTGAATGAATTTCAAGGCGACGCGACATCGCCCTAAAAAGTAGCGACTCTACAAAATAAAAATAAAGAAAGGTTTACACGCAACATTTAGTTAAAATAATACAGATAATTTAAAATCAAATAATAACAGTATCGAAAACGTTACAACTTATCCGTTTTAAACAAGCCAACAACTGATATATCATCACGCATCTGTGCTAGTTGGGCATTCAGTTCATTTAAAAAACAAGTATAGCAATTTAGAATCTGTTACAAAAAATTAAATATGAAAACCACGAATGGCAACTATGTGAAGATTTAGAACTGTAAAGCTCTGTTTTATTTGTGAATGGGATAGTAGAGCCAGTTTTGCATTGGACAAAGAAACAGTAGTCTTTGAGGTACAATTTTATACCGGAATCAGAAAATATTCTACATGAAAGTTTAGTGAAGGCGGATAACATACTTTTACTTTCATATATTTATAATGAAAAAATTTTTTAAAAACACTGAATAACCTACTTTTAGTATCATTGCAGTAAATTTCCCGGTTTATGTGGCGCACAACATTAAGAAAATATATAAAATGTTAAAAAAATTTATTGAAAAACTTCAGTAATTAAGATGTAATATAAACATCAAAATTCACTTTTTGTATGCACAGCTTACTTAAAACAGGAGATACCAAAGAAGATGGAATACAGGCATGATGGCCGACTATTGTTGGTGTTAAAAAAGAGAGAATTTTTGCATACTATTAAAAACGGTATTTTCAAAAAAATTAATTAATGTGAATGTTTAAATTTCGATTAATTTTATTAAGCAGTTATGTATTTTTTTTGTAATAACATTGTAATTTTATCAATTTCGCTTATTATGTAGAATAAAGTTACATACGTTCGTAAAAATCAATATTTTTTTGTTTGTTAAATTTGTGCTATATCTGGATAAGATAGGAAATCCTCTAAACCATTTTAAATCACAACAACCTAATATGTACTAAGACGTTTTTTTTTCTTAGTCAATAAATAAACACACGGGTTGTTTGAATAAAGAAAATTTTCTAAAACTAAATTTCAATTTCTTAAATTCACTAGTGCACTATTTTTAAAATGAATGATCATGAGTATGATTCTAAAAAAAAGTCTACAAACTTATTTTAAAGTTAGTTAAGCACGGAAATACACATAAATAACACTTAGAACAAACTTAAAGCAATTAGTCTTATGACACCTCATATCTCATTGTTTACGTGCAGTACAACAGTTACAACCGTTTAATTAAACCAGTTAGAACAGAAAAAGAACACAACATTTTATTGATGTTTAAAAACACATCATTATTTTGTATACATCTTAGCAGTAAAATTAATTCTACAACAATAAATCTAAAAAGTTTGAAAAATTGAATTATTAGAAAAAGATAACATTATGTGAGTCGTTTTTAAATTAATCCATTATACAGTAACAAATTCTATACTTTGTAAATAACATTTTATTTTTTTTTATTTTTGAGTGGTTTGTTATTAAATTTTTATGTTACTGTTTGTAAACTCGTAAACTTTTTATGTTTTTTACTTGTTGAACAAAATTATTTTTTTATTTTGTATAGTAACAGTTTATTTGTTTCTTTAGAACAGCAAAATATTTGAATTTTTTTATGGTGTCTTTAGCTTTATCGAACGTTTCATGTGAGACAAATATTGCGAATTTCAGTTAGAAATTTTATTTTAACTTGAATAATTTTTTTAATGGCTCACAAAGCTACTTACAGTATTTACAGTGTGTTAAATATAAAAAAATTATTTACGATAATGTGAAATTAACTATTTTATCCAATTCGTTACAATTTTTTTTACGAAGGACGACATTTATGTTTATTATTTGTAATACACTACACTGCAATTACCTACAAGTAAAATAAATAACGTCTATGCTATACATCAACGTAAAGGTATAAATATACAGGCACGTTTCTTTAGTACTTATTAAGTATTATAACTCTATTAACAAAGGACGTAAATTTTGCAAACATAATAGCAAGCCAGAAATAATGAGTAAAGTTAATATAAAAAGCTGTGTAATGTTGCTAAGCTCGAATATATGACTTTTGGTCGGTCACGTTATGTAATATCGCACCACTAACAGTCTAATTATGAAGTAAAAACGGGGTTTGTTAAATAAACGCATTTTTTGTAGGCGTAGCTAAAAATACAAACCAATTATACACATAATTGTGTTACACTATATTTTTTTAAATAAAAGATACTCCCTACAAATTTAATTAATTTTATGAAAAAATATGACGTTTTTGAATTATATAACATGTAAGTTTATAAATTTCTGCGAGCATTCAATAACAATATGTTTTAGAAATTTTAAAACGTAATGATACTTTTGCAATTAATTTATACATGATAAAGCTATCAGTAATTTAGTTATATTTTTTATACATACACTTACGGAACCAAAAATTACATTGAAAAGTATTTTACTTTTCACAAAAAATAAAACAAAACACTAAACCGGCTATAAAAATAAAAACCAATATTTTGATTTAATTTGAAAATTTTTTTAAAATAATTCTATAAATAATGATGCATATTGTTTATAACCAAACATAAAAGTAGGCATAGTATGTTATGAAAAATTAATCTAGAAATCAGATAATATTGTCCCTGCGGTACCTCAGATTATTGTATAGCAGTAATCAAAAAGCCAACTAGGACTCTATTTGTCTTGGTATTGTTTTCTATAGCTGCAACGTCCTGGAACCCTTCTCTATGTTCGTCGCTTATTTTACAGAAAGAAATAGAAATGAGCATCCAGAAAATGAATCTTTAATGAAATGCGACATACCGTTTCTCTGTAGGCACTAAATAATTCAGTTACAAGACCGTCGTAATTTTCAGATTAAACATTTCCAAAAAAATAGATCACTACTGTAACTGCTATTTCTCAGCTCGTTTTTAATGAGTTTTAATTTCGAAAATGATCGTTCTCCACTTGCGTTTGTTATCTTGAGCGACAAGAAAATGCGGAACGCTATCTCTAAATTGGGAAACGTTTCCTCGAGATGGTTGTTTTTAAGAAGCTTATACATCTAGTGAATAGGAATGCTGGATGAATACATTCCTGGAATGTATTCATCGAGCATTCTTTCCTGTAGCAAATAATGCTCAAAATGCAGACATTCTAGAAGCAGGACATTTCCGTCGACATCATTCACGTAGAACTCGCTAAACTTCTGACAGTGAACTTCCATCTCTTCGGCGCGCAAAACTGTCAATTTGGAAAAGAATACAAACAAATTGAGCAGTTCATTATAAACCTGTGAACGTCGTTGCAGCTGCGTTATCAACTCGTCGATAATTAGAAGGTAGACCTGAATCCTGAATTCTTCGCGACCTTAAAACTAGGTGTCTTCTGCAGCTCCTTCAAAGAATGTCAAGCGTGAACTCCTTTGCCTTGTGCGGGATGTGGTACTTTCGTATTCGAAATCGGGGTCAGTTAAAGAATGAACTAACTTGAGAGCTACATCCAGAGGAATACTGTCGCTCTAGAGACTTAGACGTCTCGTTGCACCTGAACAGTATTTTGCTCCACATCACGGTCAGCAGAATAGTATCCAACGTTAATATTTTGTTTAAAATGCTTTGAGTTTCTTTTCGCGTTTCTGGCTGTTTTTTTTTGTCGTCCATATTCTTCAGAGCATCCATGATTTTCCGATAACTTTTCTGTAACGCTGATACAGCATCCGAGCGCGCGCAGACCATCTGGTATCCGAAACACGTTTTTACTACTAAGTCTGGTCCAAGACACGCTTTCAACACGTTCCAGCGAAGAGTCCAACTGGCGAAAAAAGTGTACAATTTCTGCAGAAACTGGAAGAAATCTGTCGCTTCCATTACGCACCCAGCGGCCTGCCCAACGACCAAGTTCAGACTATGTGCTAGACATGGGACAAGAAGGGCACATGTGCAGTGTTCTTTCAGGTTTGCTTGCAAACCATTGTAATGCCGCGCCATGTTGTCGTACGTTTATCCAACAGTCTGCCAACCTGATACCATTTTCTGCAAGAAACGATACAATAGTATCGCACAAGTACGCAGATCCATGTCTTACGATTGGTACGAAGTCGAGGAAACGTTCTACTGGGGTACATTCTTTCACGTATCTGACGATAAACGTCAGCTGATCGACATGAGTGATACCAAGTATCAACGTTTATTGAGTAGTATTTTGCTTTCTTTAGTTCTGCAATTATCTGGCTCAATACTTTGTGTCCCATTATGGCAATAAATTCATTGCAAATGGAAGTTGACAAGTAGGAAACTTGCCCTTTCTCGTTATTTGCATGATTGTACAAATGTTCAGCAAGGAACGGATCAAACTTGCTCAGCAGCTCTAGAACTCCCAAATAATTGCCGTTATGTTGCAATCCGATGACCTGATTGTCTTCACGGAACGCCAGCCCTCTTGATGCCAAGAAGTTTACCATTCTACAATTCTTCGTAACATTTCCCGCCAGTACGATATTTCATCGTCCGATTGAGCCGCCAGAGCATTCTCGAGGATACCAACGCTCTTCTTCCATGTTACATAGGTCAAGATCGCTTGTCTGTGTCCCAGACTGCTCTCATGTTCTAGAATACATGCTCCGGGATGTTTCCAGTCATTGAAGCCTTTTGCAGAACTGAATGCGGTACTCGCAGGCGCAAAAAGGTGACACGCAAATCAAAACAAAAGTTTTTGTGTCGGATAGTACACAAGCTATGATCTCTCAACTTTTTCGCCGTTTTGGAGTGTCCGGGTGTCGTGCTCCAGGTAGCTTTTAGTTGAATTTGAGAAAATGCAATTCCTGTTCTGAAAAAATTCAGGATCCTTGTTGATCCGAACAATACGCTCTTCTTTGGTGACTAGCGACCAGGCTGCAGGATCATTAGAAACGGTTTCTGAAATCTGATGAGTGCCTAGCGGTTCTTCCATTAACGGGGGCTGCAACACTGCACAGCTCGGATGAAAAATCTCCAGAGCTGTAAAATCGATCGACGTCGATGGAGTTGTATCGTCTTTAGCAACGGGTGCTGGGGACAGTTCGAGCTCTTTATGGTGACTCGTTGCTGCACTATCTAGCAAAGTCGGAGCTGCAGGTTCTTGAACTTTTGGTGTGAAGAATTGAAACAGCTTGGACAATTTCGCAATTTTCTGCTTTTCTTCCGCAGCTTTTTTTCTTTTTGTCGCGCCACTCTGATAACTCCTATTCGACATCCTCTTAAGTTGATTCAATCGGACCTCTGTTAAAAAAAATATTAATGACCTATAGTTTTATATGAATGTGTTAAATTTTTTAGTTGAATTAAACTTGTCTTCTACTTACGTTATGATAATTTGGCACATTACTTTCTCGACTGACTTTCAAATCCTGCAACTAAACCTAAATATTATGTACGCGATAATTGAAAATTGAAAATCTTAAAATTGTAAAATGAAATTTCATAACTAGTTTTATACATAGCTAAACTAACAAAAGACACTCGTGATAACTAAGCTGATGTAACACTTACACTTATGTTAAACAAAGACCCCCCAATTTTTAATATACAATAAAATTCATATACAATTTTCATGTATTAAAAAAAAACATTTTTTCATGAAAATCATATATTTACATAATTTCATGAGAAATATATGCATGTTTGTTGGAAAAGTTATGCAAATTTTATATAAATCTTGTGAAAATATGTGCAGACTTTTCTAAAATTTACGCAAAACGTGGTTATCTGAGACGTTAATCAGTAACTATCGCAACAATCACATTTTTATTTTTCGAATTTATTTATTCGTATATCGGAACGTGAACGTTTTGGAAAACTGATAAATCACCTAAATACTTCAGATAAATGACTAGTAAGCAACGTATATGCATAGTTGGATACAGTGGTAAATTGTTTTTCCGCAAATGAAGTCGTGTTGGAGGTGATCACACGCGTTTGTATGTAAACGTCGGCGTCGCGCTAAATGGAGTCTGATTCCGATACCGATAGCGATTTGAGTTACCAGAAAACGATTATTCGACCACAGACGAAGAGAATGTTATTTCAAGCATTGATATGGACAAAGGCTGGACAACTGAAGGCTGGACAGCAGTAATAGAATTAAAAAATTACCCAGTAAATTGCAAAACGTTAGTAGACCCAGGTCCAGTCTTTGAGGTAGATGAGCACTTGATATTATCTAAAGGCCGTTTGCATTTTCGGCAATACATTAAAACGAAAAGAAGTCGTTTTGGAGCAAAAATATTTGTTTTCTGTTCTAGTGCGCCTGGAATTCGTGGTTTTCCATGGAACTTTTCTGTATGTATTAGTAAAGACATTTACCGCCTCTCTCATATACCCGGAACAGACCGCCTAACATTTTCTGAGAAAATAGTCGTGTATCTTGGCCATAATCTTCTTAATAACAATCGAGAGATTATTGTAGGTAACTGTTATACATCAGTGCGTCTTTGTGAATTTTTATTATCCAAAAATAGGCATCTCACATCAACTATTAGAGTTAATAAAAGTGTACCAAAAGGTTAAGACAAGTTTAATTAGATAAATACCAGTCGTGTTTTGCTCGCAAAGACATGCTTCTTTTAGTGCTATAATAAACCCAGGCACGTAAAGTTTTATAACCAAAACATGGCTTCTGTTAGTGCCGTGGACCAAGACAGAACCATAAAGCCCTTTGCAAAAATCTTATACCTGGTTCACTTAGGTTGCTTTACATCTACTCCATCAAATGCTGGAATTCAAAGGTTCTATATAATAAGGCCAACAGTAAACCAATATCCATGTATAAATATACAAAATTAGGTTGTCGATGTATCCTACTGAATTATAGCAAAAGATATTAGAAAAATGGCAGCCATCAACATTCAAAGTTTTGCACGTTTTTGCATGGTTGATTTCCTAAAAAGTAGTCGGAACGAAAAGGATTCTCAGAAAGATTTGTGCTATTTGTAAGAGAGAGTGTCCAAAAATTGACAAGAAAATGTTTTATGAATTGTCCTGATCAACTTGTATTATATGCAGCAGCCTTTTTTCAAATATATCACAAGTAAACATTAAAGATATGTGTTGTAATCTGTTATTATAATTTTGTTTTAGTATTTTTCTATAAAAAATAATAATTGCAATATAGTTTGCTTTTTACTTATCCTACTGTAGTAATTTTAAGATGTGTACATATCATTGGAGCAATAACGCCCAGTAAACACGGATTGAAACTGTTACAGTCACAAAATTAAAACAATTGTTTCATTACGTTGTTTCGTGTTAGTTCCATTTTTGTATCATTTACATGTAACTGACAGTGAATAAATTGAAAGAGTTCCGATTTTTCACAATCAGTTTTAAACCGTTTCAGTACTTGCAATTTTTATCCCATAATCAGCAACCGTCTAAAAACTGATTTATTCAAAACGAATATTTTTTGAATAACTAGAATTGTTTGAAGATCAATTAAATAAGATTGAATTATTTTCAAAACAGTGGAATCGTTCTAGGAAAAACGAATACTTTGTGATTAGTCAGCATTAGTCGTTGCTATACTTTTGATTACTGTCGTCAACGCTTGCGCTGCAAATTGATATCTTTTCACTTGTTCGTTTGCAGTTTGATAAGTGATGCTGTGTGTACAATTACGAAATGGAACAATAAAAGGTAAGTCGAAACATTTTATTATAATCCATAAATGTAATCGATATTATTATCATTTCTGTTATTTATGTATCATGTTTTAATTTGTATAAAAAAAATGTAAATTAACACACATGGTTGCGTTAAGGTAGATTATTTACGCAATAATCTACCTGATGATACTTTAGGATTTATAATTACAGTTCAATTCTTCAAGTTTTCTATACGATTATTTACAGCTAAAGGTATTCACAGTGTTTTTATAACTTTCTAATGATTGCTAAAGTGATATTTATATTAAGTTTGTGTTGTTTTTGATTAAAAAATGTAATTAATTTTGTGTAACTCTATGATTATGTATGTATATAAATGAAATATTTATTTCTATGTTACAGATGCGGTTAAAAGTTGCTACCCAACAGTAACTGATGCAGTTTTCGAGGCTTCCGTGAAAAGACCACATCCAGGAAAGTTGCAATATGTAAAAAACTCAATGTGATATTGTGTTTAAAAATATTTATTGTGCAATAAAATTTGTTTTAGTTCATTATTGAAACAAAAAAATCATACATGTATCGATCATTTAGTATCAGTTCAAGAACGAAGCTTTTAAAACGTAAACCGAATGCAACATTTAGTTTGCAACAGATTTAAATTTAAAATACCGAAACTATACTGATTCAAATAAGTGAAACAGCGATCGACTTATAGCTATTTTATTGCAGTTAGGTTTCTTTTATGTTTGAAACAAGAGTGAATCATAAATTTTTTGTTTTGAAACTGTTACTAAATTATCAATTTTGTGTTTACTGGGCGGTTCAGTTTATAAAACAAGGCTTCATGCCCGATTTTGTGCAAAGCTTAAGCGGCATCAAAAAACACAGTAAAACATACTTTTTTTCTAATAGAGATGTTACAATAATTTTTGTGATTCTATGCACTTAATCGAGTGGTTTTGTCTAAAACCGAACTGATAGTACTGGATAATTTTTTTTTCTATTACAGGTTTTGATGATTTTTGCAATTTTCATATATTTCAATCTGAATGATGCATTGATAATTTTTAGTGTTGATTTTTTTAAAAGTTGTTTTAAGAGTTCTGAGATTTCTTTTGGTGAAATAAGTCTAATAATAACGTCGGGTTCAATTTAACCTTGAGAATTTCTTTATCGTTTGTTTGAAAGATCCTAACATGTTTGTTTTTAGGATATTGAAGTTTTGTTATTAGTTGGTTTATTCAAGTAATACCAATCGATTTGTTTTTGATACGGTAAATATTCCGCGTCAATTGCTGAGACGCGTTGTTCAAAGTTTTTTATCAGTTTGTTTTCTGGTCTGCTTCCACTTCCGTCTGTGTTTCAGTTTTTCAAAAACAGGATTTTTAATTTTTTTTAATAACCTTTTTTTTTGTTTTCCAGAAATGGTGTCCCATGCTGCTTGTTAAATGTTTTTAACAAAAAAATTATTTTTTTGTCTTGTTTTCATATTCTAAGTAGAACTGCAAGCTCAATCAATTTTTCAATTTTAATTTTGAAGCATTGTCTTCTTATTCGTTAGGCTTGGTAAATTTTGTGTTTAGATTACACTATCACTTAGTAGTAAAAGTATGTTACAAGCTTTATGTCTTATGAACCTTGGACGGCCAACTCACACAGTCGGAGATAGGGGAGGTTCACAGGAAGTATGCTTAAGGGCGCCAGATCTGATCCAAGATAACACTTCTGCCTCGATCACGACAGACGGTCCAAACTTGTAACTAAATTTGAGTTTCGTAATCCTTATTACTCTGATGTTCGAGTAACCAAAATCAGTTAATAGATAACGACAATTTACAAGAGAAAGAAAAAAAATAAGAGAGATTAACAAATATAACCACTTTAATGTGTTAATGTAGAATATTAACAAGAGTATATGAAATTTCTCCACTCATCCATGCTCGAATGATTTCTAAGTTTAATTAACAAATATAACAACTTTAATTTAGTAGCGTAGCAAATTGACAGCTATACATTAAATTCTCAATTCATAAATACTAGAAGAACTAACAATTATCGTTAACAAGCATAGAAAACTTTGATGTAGCAACACATAAGATTTACAAGATTATATCGAAGTTTCAGTGCATAAATGCCCGCAGTATCGGCAACACACAATACACATTTAAGTTAGGTTGAAACGAACAGCACAGAAAATCTCGTAGTAAATATGTTTTTCACACACAGCATGCGATACAGTTAAATGAATGATTAAAGTTACCTTATTGGTACATAAGCAATAAACGTAATTACGGTCATTAATATTAATAAAAATTCTGTGAGTAACTTTCGTGACAACGATATAAAAATTAAGCAAATAAACTCACCCGAATTCCAGTGTCCATTTACGCAAAGAAAACGTTTTTCCCGCCAGCGGCCTGTAATAAATCTTTAAAAGCAAATCGTGTCACACACTAACTCACGAAGAATAGGAAGCTACAAAATTAGTATTAATAAATCATGAAATATTATATAAAAAGCCGTTGTATCAGATACTGTAGGTAGTAATTTAGAACAGGTGGCTGATAACCCAATCGACTTCTGTTCCCAAGTCAACATCTACGACGCATTGTTCGACGAGACCTCGAGATTATTTAAGTAGCAGGCCCTCATTAATGGTACTTATGCATCCTTATTACTGCTTGAAACACACAATGGGCTGGCAACGTGGTGGAAACCGGCTATCACATTAATATAGAAATTACGAAGGACTCTTAATAGATTGAAGACAAAAATATCTTACCCTGTGCCGAAAGAATCGTAATAAATTCGCAATCGCCTTATAGATTTGTGTTCATTACACGTGATGTTCTTAAAAATTTAAGAATCAATTCGAAATCCTCGGCACCGGCCCGTTACTGTAGTTGACAGCTTCACGATTTTGTCGTAAAATGACAGTCACAAGAAAATATCGGTAGAGGGCGTCAAAACCGGAATCTAATTTTAATACATATACAGGGTCTTCCGTAATGACAATTTCGTATGTAACAAGTATAAAAATATGGTTTGAGTTTATATCTCATAGTTTTTTAGCATTGATATATGTAACTTGATAAGGTATTCCTGCCTAAAGAGAAGTGTATGAAATCAAGATACGTATGTCTTCGTCGGGTTGACTTTGATCTTCTAGTTGGCGTACCAGCCTTCTAGTAAGTCTATAGCTTCCTGGAACTGAGTAACTACCGCATTATTAGATCTTAAACTTACCCAGCACTACAGTGTCGTAGGTGTAGAGTGCGTACGTTGTCTTGCAATTATTTCTTGGGTCTTATATACGCACGTAGACATATGTATTAATGCCTTTGTTTGGTTGGTTTCAGAAGAAAAAAATGTTGCGGTTTATGCAGTATTATATAAAAATTCGCTAAAAAAAGTTAGAATTTGTCAGTGATGTTCGTTTGCATGATAACAGTGACTAGATATTTTATGAACCTACTAATAAAATAAATAATTTTCAAACATAGGAAAATTTAGTATGTTTAAAATATTTTTAGAATTAGAATAGAAAAGTAGATATGGTACCAAGAATGTAAGAAAAAATCGCATTGTTACCTTTTACATTCGGTATCTTTGTATCTTCTGTATGCGTACTTTGTTCTAAAGCGGATTGCTGTAAAACTTGTGTTCAATTCTTTAATAATTGCCGTTCAACTCTGATTTTTAACATCATTTGTGTTCTAACTTAGCTACTACGCAATAAAATAATTAATATTTATGAAATGTATATTATTAATGTTGATAAATAGTTATTATTATCAAAAAGATATATGTTATATACATGTAGTTATAGAATGATTAATAGTCTATGCTGATGTAATAAAGAAATAATTTAATGGCAAACACCGATGATTAAGATACATTTTAAGAGCACCAATGGAAATAGCATATTTAGGTTTTACGTAGCGTTTTACAACGCCATTAAACGTTGCTTGAATTTCTGTAGGTCTATTTTTTATAAGTAATTTATGTTAAAAATACATTTTTTATTCTTTAACAAAAAGTATAATGTAACACATTTGTCAAGTTTGGTTCAATATTCTTTTGGCCAAATTCAATTTTAAGGCATCATCTGGAAAGGCAGCATTCTATTATTAAATAAAGGAAAGTAAACTTTCTCTGTAGAGCTACTTATCTGTAATTCATAACGATTTCCTCTTATTTAATTCCATTTTATCGTAATTGTTAAATCGGAATTTCACAATTTATTGTTGCAAATGCACGTATAAATCAAATCTTATCAATACCAATACTCAAAAGCATCATCTACATCCAAACAAGATTACTTTATCTACAAGTACAGCTATGACTGCCGTAGATTTCTCAAGGGTGTAATATATTTATCAAACGCTATGTTATTTCGCAATCTTAATTTTCTTGCTGATGACCTTCGATTTTTCTTGGCGCGTATTTGATTACACTAATGGCAACGATCCGAATTGCGGTTTAAAACAAAATCTCTTTTATCTGATAACTCAATGACTACAGTCTTAAAGTTTGTAGAACAACGCTGCGACCTACTATTTTCCACTTTCTTGTATAATGCCGTTTTCGTTATTACCGACAATTTTGCATAATTTCAATGGAGGTTTTTCCTAGGGGATTTTATAATGCTGTTGCAAACAAGGAAGTTGTTGATGTTGGCTCAACGTTTGATAAGTACTTGAGTTGAAAACTTTTAGTGCAAGTCGTTTGCTGTGTAAGATTAAAATCCATAATTGAGTGACTGTAAAAGCTTAGAAAGAATACGCATTAAATTTAAATGTTTTATAAAAAAAACACTTACATTGTTAATTAATTTGTTGTTAACATTGTTCGGTTATAAAATAAGGACGGTTTGGAGTTTACTTTATATAATATATATGTTAATTTAAATGTTCGAGGCGTTTTAGTTTATATATCTTTAGAAGCAGATGTTTACATTGGGCATATATTTGCAGAATCCATAAATTTAAAAGTAAGTGAGTTGTAAAACGAAACCATCGATGGAGGATAACCGCAGCAGGGTAGATCTTCTATAATTTACATGATAGTTTGGTTGAAATCGTCGCCTTTTGCATATACTCGCACTCAATTTAGAAAATAGATTTCAAACTTATACAAAACTATTTTAAATTTATAGATAAACTGCAGCCAGAGACTATTTCCAAATTTTCTAATTGGTTTACATTTACATATTTATACAGTGACATATATTATATTTACGTCATGTTGTAAAAAAAGTAAATTTCAATATTTAAACAGTAACCTATCAAGGTTTTTACATCAATGCAAATCTATTAAAGAGAGTCAAGCAGACGCAGTCAATTAGCTTACGTTATAAATAATACTAATGTACAAAGTGTTTTAAAAGCCTAACGACCATAGATGTATACTATAAAAACTGCTATTTACAACAATCAACTAGTTCTAGTTGTGCGAATTATAAAACCAACAAAAACGGCGTCAGAACAAAAGTTTAGTTACAGGTGCTTGTCCGCCGATGCACAAACCGAGACAAAAAAAAATAGAATAATCTAAATGTAATTGATTAACATAGTATGCGGTGGAATCGACTTAAATTTAATGTTAAAATTAAATTGGGTTAATTAGCAAAAGCAATGGTAATTTTGCAGATTAAAGAAAATGCGAAGACGGCACTAAGGGAAATAAATATACCAATAGTAATAGAAGAAAAAGTGATGGAGATAAGAAGAGTTGGAAAACAACAAAAAGAAATAAAAGTTGGACTAATTATAATTGAACTTTAGAATATGGCAAAAAGTTGGAAATATTGAAAGCAACTAACAAACTAAAAGGAACCAAAAAATATATAGAAGATTTCTCAAAAACAACGCAAGAAAAAAGGAATGAGCTAAGAGAATATATAAAATTAATCAGAAATAAAGAACCACATGTAATTATTAGGAACGACAGGATGATTATAAATAGAGAAAAGTTGAACTTGAAAGAAATAAGAGAAATTAAAATAGCCAAAACACAAAGCACAAAGGAAGGAAGAACAATTAGATCCTCAGAGAATGGGAAAGGGAGGAAGTGGGCAGAAAATTAAAAAAAAAAAACACGGAAATCCAAGAGTCAAAAAACTAACGAAGCGAAGTAAAGAAATTCATATAATGACGACAAAAACAATGAACAAAGAAAAAACGTTTATAAATGTAAATACTGTAAATAGAAGAAAGAGTAACTGGGAAATGAAGGTAAAAACACAAAATAACAAAAATAATAGGATACATAATAAAAACAAAAAATAAACCAAAAATACGAATAAGAAATATATAAAAAAAATATGATTAAAATCAGTACGTGGAACGTAAAAACAATACTGGAGCCGCGAAAAATGGAGATGGTATCAATGAAACTTGAAAAAAGTAATATAAACAGCAGCGTTACAAAAAACTAAGATGGAAAGGAAATGGAAGGACAGACAAAAATAAATATAATTGTTATACTCAGAAAGAGAGAAGCAAGGACTATATGACGTAGGATTTATAATAATAAAGAAGCTTAAAGAAACAGTGATCGACTTTAAACCAATAAACGAGAGAATGGCGTATTTAAGAATAGAATCAAAACTTCTATCATTATTAAATGTGTATGCGGTAACAGAGGCAGTGGATGAAGAAGAAAAAGGGAAGTTGTACAAAGAAATAGAGGCAATAATAGACATAATACCAAAGAAAGATATAATAATAGTATTAGGAAATTTGAATGCAGATAAGGAAAGAAGAGTACATTAGACAAGTAGCAGGTAAGCACACAATACAAGAAAAAACAAATAATAACCGACAAAGATAGTGCAACTTAGCAACAAGGACAGAAATGATAATAAGCAGTACTAAGCACAAACACAAATACATAAAGTAACATGGATATCACCGGATTAAAGAACGCACACCCAAATAGATCATGCACTAGTGTTAGAAACTAACCGTAACTAACTAAGGATATTTTTTTTTAAATTAACATTATGAATCGAGTATACTTTTCTCCACTTAAATGTGTACTTACCAGATAAGCTAATGTGTGCAACGATAGGGAATACGCACTGTCAGCCGCTCGAACGGGAAAATGAAACAAATTCGACTGAGTGACAATTTATTTTATTTTTGAATATAATAAAAGAAAGAAAGAAAAATGAAAAAGTCTAAAAGAAAACTATTTATATTTTAATATATTTAGCCACGCCATCAGCCGGACGGACTTACGTTGTTTCCGGGTCTCTGAAACAATTAAACAAAATCTCAGGCGGTGAGTCACGCGAAAAGAAATACTAAAGGAGAAAAATGGCACACTCAGCGCATTATGACAATTAATTGACAATTTGGTTGGCACACGGTTCAGACCGATTTGTTATTGATAACACTAAGCACAACAATTATATGGTGACACTAAGCTCAGATTAATTAGTTGATTACACTAAGCACAACTAATTATATAGTGGCGCTAAGATCAGATTAATTAGTTGATTACACTAAGCACAACTAATTATATAAATAAGGTTGTCTGTCATATCAATTCACCCAAGTATTAATTTCATGCGACTCACCCCTTTCTGTATAAATTGTGTTGTTTTATTTTGCACTAAAACAAATCTAATCACACTTACTAAGAACCAACTTAAGCACGCAGAGTGACGCTGCTTTTACAGACGGCTTTGCGTCTCTCCGTCTCACCACTTGAAACAAGGGGATCCCCAACTACACTCGCTAAACGTCACCTCGTGACGTATAATACTTCCCCTATTTAAAACTTTAAGGGTCTCTCCTCTCTCTCTAACAGTATACGTTTTTTTTTATTATTTTTTTTTTAACTTAAAATATTATTTACCTAACACTAGTTAACAAAAGAAAACAATCTACAGTCACAGATGTACGAACATACAGAGGAGCATGCGCTGACACTGATCACCTAATGGTTACAGCAACAATAAAACAAAAAGTAAAAAAACAGTACAAAAACAAAATACAAGAGGTAAATGGAACGTACAAAAATTAAACAAGGAAAGCAATAAAAAAAATACGAAGAAAAAATGGAAGAAAAATTAAAATAATATAAGAAGAAGAAAAGCAATGCGCAAGAATAAAAAAAATTATAAATAAGATCGGAGATGATCAAATAGGACTAGTTGTAAATAAAAAAGAAACAGGATGGTATAATAGAAAATGTAAAGAAGTAACCAAGAGAAAAATAGAGGTAAGAGTCAAATGGATTAGAAGCAGAAGAGATGAAAATAAAATTGAGTACGTAAGATTAAGAAAAGAAACTAAGATAATTAATCGGAATGCAAAAAGAGACTGTTGGAAAGTAAGATAAAACAAATTGGAGAGGATAATGGAAAAAAATGTAAAAAGATATTATAAGAGAATAAAGGACCAAAACAAAACATACAAAGGTCAGTAATAATTCTCTTCTATCGTACTTTATGAGCTCTGTGTTTAATCCATCCTTTCCTTGGGGTTTTACCGTTTTGGATTTTATTAATAATTCATATCATTTCTTAGTTCGATGGTGTTTCACTTGTCCTATCTTGTTTTGGTGTTTCTATTTTATCCTCTTCAGTCTCATCCGCTTCTGTTTGTATCAGTAATATACAAACAGAAGCGGATGAGACTGAAGAGAATAAAATAGAAACACCAAAACAAGATAGGACAAGTGAAACACCATCGAACTAAGAAATAATATGAATTATTAATAAAATCCAAAACGGTAAAACCCCAAGGAAAGGATGGATTAAACACAGAGCTCATAAAGTACGATAGAAGAGAATTACATGAAAAATATAAAGAATGATGGAGAGAGGAAAAGATGCCGGTAGATTGGAAATCTGGACAAATGATTACAATACACAAAATGGGGGCAAACGACAATGTATAAAACTACAGAAGACTAACATTACTCAATACCACATACAAAATCATGTCAACACTAATGCAAAAGAGATTAATAAACACCGCAGGAAAATTAATAGGACAACATCAATGTGGTTTTATTAGAAAAAGATTAACGACAGACGCTATACATATAATAAAACAAATAATAGAAAAGGCACATGAGTATCAAATGAAAATGAAACTTCTATTTATAGATTTCAAACAAACCTTCGACTCAATCTCAAGAAACGAGTTAATGAAAGCATTAAAAGATCGAGGAATAAGAAATAACATAAGAAGGCTAGTAAACATGTGGGAAGCAACAAAAATAAGTGTAAAAACTCAAAAGGACAAAACAGAAGAATTCAAAACAAATAAGGGGGTACAACAAGGAGATTTATTATCTGTTGTACTATTTAACTTTGGTTTAGAACACGTACTCAGAAAAATAAACAAAAACACAGTAAGAACACATGGAAAGCAAAAAAATCGTGCAATGATGAAAGAAATGTTAAAAGAAGTAATGCAGAAAGGAGAAAAAATGGGGTTTAGAATCAATATGGAAAAGACAAAAATAACGAAAATAGATAAGCAAACACAAAAAGAAAACCAAAACATTTTGATAGAGGGGCTTGAGATTGAAGTTATAAATACAGGTAACAAAGCATACCAAGCAAATAAAAAATGCTAACGAGCAAAATACAAGAAAAGAAAACAAAAATTTACACATATAAAACAATAATTAGACCAACAATACTGTATGGAACGGAAACAATAACAATGACTAAGAATCAAGAAGAAGACCTTAGAATATTGGAAAGGAAAATTTGGAGAGGAATATTAGGTCCTGTAAAAGTAGCAGAAAATGGCAGGATGAACCCCGAAATAAAACAAGAAATGGAAGAAGATATAGTAAAAAAAAAATAAAACAACAAAGAACGCGATGGTTACGTATGGATAGCTAGCAAAGACAAAATAATATTCTCGATGATAAAATGGAATCCAGGCAGAACAAACCAAAAGAACACAAAAGAAATTAATTAAGCAATATGACTACTTACAGGAAGTTCTTGTCGACCAGATCTAGACAATAATTTTGGTTGAAACTAAAATTAAAACAATAAAATTTGTGTCTTAATCTCCTAATAAAACAAGTCACATAGTTATTAGTATGCGACGTTGCCAACTTGAAGTTTTACTGCAAATTAATTTTTAAGCTAGAATTACCTACGACAAACCTAATTAAAATTGTTAAACACTTTAAGATTACGACAATGCTTAAGTCAAAAATTAAAGAATTAAAGTGTAAGTGACGTCATCCGTGGTTTCAGTAGTGATCTGTTTCGTTTTTAGTTGGTGTTACTCTAAAATTTTAATGTTTACAGATTGGTTTACATTAACCTTTTTTAATGGTTACCAAGTAATGTTTTTTTGAGATTTTTCACTATCACGTGACAAATAGTTTCTCAAAACTTCTGGGTGATTGGTGATTCCAAAAATTTGTTGTTATCACCTTGTTGTTAGTTTTCATTCTTGTTACAGTTTGTGGTTTTGTATTTGTTTATTAGTGTAGTTATGTAATGACGACTAAAAATTCTAGAGCGACAAAATAATGAATCGAAATATACCTAAAACTATGCTCTGAAAGTCACTTATTATTTTAGCATAAGTATGTGTCTGGTAGAAAATCTGTTTAAAAGTTCAGAAATTCAATTACAATCAGAAAAGAAATCCTTTAAAAACTTTATAAATTTATTGGGGTTCGGACGTTCGCCCTCGACCGTTTCAACAAATGAAAACTTGTTCATGAAAACCATATTTACGTTTTCTCATGATTTTTTTGACAGAAAGTTGCAAAATTTCCGAGCCTCAATACACTTTTAGCATCTTACAAAGTAGCATACAAGGTGGTAAAATCTAAAAAAACTTCATACTATTGTATGAGAGCTTATTCTACCGGCTGCTCTTGACGTGGTAAATATTATGGTGAGAGAAGTAGCGGAAAAACTAATTCTTAAGATACTTTTGTCTAACAACACTATGAGTCAAAGAACTCATGGAATTGCTAAGGATCTTAATCGCCAATTAATAAAACAACGAACAGCAATAAGTTTGGACTTCAACTTGTTGAGGCTACTGACGGTAATAAAGATACACATCTTGTTTGTTACGTACGATTTCTGGATGATAATATTATGGTTGAAAATCTGCATTTCTGTAAAAGCATTACCAAAACCGCAAAAATCCGAGACTTATGTGAAATGCTTGACAAGTTTTTAACAGAAAATGATTTAGATTGGGAAAAGTGTATTGGTGTATGTGCTGTTGGTGCTCGATGAATGTTTGGCAAATATAGTGGAATACAAGCGCTTATTCGTAAAAAAAAAACACTGCATGCTATGTGGACCCGTTGCATCATCCATAAGGAAGACCATGAGGTTTGTATTGAACTTTGTATTAGAAGGTGTCATTGACATAATAAATTACATAAAAATTAGGCCTCTAAAAGCTAAACTTTTCAAAAAACTATGGGGGGATATTGGCACGGCACGGTTTTGTTACGGCACTTAACGCTGGCTTACACGTGGAAATGTCTTATTGCGTACATTTGAATTACATCAATTTATGCAATATATTTGATAAACTAAATAATTTGACTGTGTTTCTGTGCGGCAATAAAATGCACGTTTTGAATCTTTTGGAAAAGTTTGCGGCGTTTAGAAAAAAAATACAGTTATGGATAAACAAAATGAACAAAAGTGACGGTCAAGATTGTTTTCCGTCATTGCATAAATTTTCGGCTTATAAGAAGCTTGTTGTATCACAAAACTTGATGTCTTTTTTCATTAAACATTTTTCGAACTTCATTGAATAATTTTCAAAATACTTTTGGAGGACGATGTTAAGCTCCACCAGGATTCATTTTGCAAGAAGAAAATAGTCCGATTGAACTATCTTGCGATAGCAGCAGTAGGAAACCCGACACTTCTCCCCCACCACTTTCACTGTTGTGACCTCGGGGGAAACGTGCATGATGTATTTTTTGGGAAATTTTATTTTCCTTCTCACATTTTTTTTCTCTCTCACTTTCACGGACGTTACTAATGACCTCGGAAGGAACGTGAGTAACTGTATTTTTGGGAAAGTATTTTTCTCTCTCTCACAATGAAACTTTTCTTCTCTCTCTTACAGCGAATTTTTTTCTCTCTCACATATTTTCTCTCTCACATTGTTACATCATCGCATAATTGGTAACTTTGATTGCGTCGTGCGTCATCGCGTAACTGGTAATTTTTTATGCGTCATAAAGTCTCATGATTCGAGCGAGAAAGAAAATACTTTTATTTAAAAAAAGCTGTGGGTGTACCTGGATTTGAACCGGGGCTTCTTGATTACAAAGCGGCGACCGTAACCACTGGCCTACGCAAACAGTTGAATCGAAACGGTTAATTGTAAATAATATAGTGATATATTAAAAAATGCAATAAACTTTTTTAGAAAAGATTAGTACAAGAATGGTAAAATAATTTTTAGAGTGAATTTGAAACAACTACATTATTTATATATATTTACCCGAAAGGCAAAATTGGTGAATCATTAACCTGTTTTTCTAATGTGTCACGTGTCAAACGTTTTACAAGAAATACTTTTTGTACAAACATTCTTTCCCTATAAAGATATAAAAGCACGTCTTTACTAAACCTTAGTTAGTTCTTGTTAACAATTCTAACCAATACTTCATTATAAAACTTCTTGTGATGGCAGCTAAAACACCACAACGTGATGTAAAGAAGTTTTCACCTTATTCTAAAAGGGAAGATTGGAAGAAAAATTATAGATCGCCAGCATCGCCAGTGTACGTACCTACCGCTAAAGATTACACCCTGTTTGAAGAAGCCAAAAAATCATACGGTATCAATAGCTCAGAAGATAAATCAAAATTAGAAGTACGCGAGAAACACGAGTTGTTTAATGAGGTATCTATTCCATTAAATCACAGTTACTCAAAAATTGCGCGTCTAGGAATAGATGTTTATAATGGCTTCAGACCTTGCCTGAAAATAATAAAGTCCGGTTTTAATTCGGGTGTTTACTTCACGTTACCACAATTTACCGAGTTTCTAAGTGTATTGGGCAACATGATAGAAGACCTCATTCACAAAGATGTGGGTAAATATCATCTTGAAAATTATATAGTGCACACAACTGATGTGAACGCTGTTCGATTTGTACCTAAAAATGTGGAAGAAAAATTTCAATTGTATGTTGGCCTTAGTACATTACAAAGCATTAGAAGAATGAAATCTTATTTTACGTCACTACTGAGCGACAGAGAAAACTGTGACTGTCCTTTTCAAGAATTTATACACGATGTGGTGAATTTTGTAGATTCAAAGAAAAAACAGGAAGCTTGTTATGAAGATTTCCAAAAAGTTCTTGAAGAAAAGTACAACAAAAATTTTATGTTATATGAATTAGTTTACAAATTTTCAAGTTTTATGAACATTGCGGTAAAGAATTATATGGATACATATGACGACCGTTTTCTGTACAAATAATTTAGTATTTTTACTATACAATGTAATTACATGTAGGTAATAAAACAAAATATAACCAATAAAAATAAAGTTTTTTTCTTCTATATAAAACCTGTTTTATTTTGAACGCTGTTAGTTCTCGTTAAGATAACGATCATTAACATGTACCAATTTCAGCATCCTTTCTCAGCAATTGTTGCAGGACCCTCTGGTTGTGGTAAATCTTACTTTATTGTAAACTTTATAAAAAATATGAATGTTTGTGAGACTAAATTTGAAAACGTCATATGGTTTTATGATGAGTGGCAACCGTTGTACAAAGATTTGCCAAAAATAAAATTTCAAGAAGGATTACCGTCTATGGATGCGTTTGATGGAAGAGAACCTAACTTAATAATCATTGACGATTTAATGCGCGAAACCAACAGTGCTGTTGTGGATATATTTACTAAAGGTTGTCATCATAAAAACCTCAGCGTATTTTTCCTAACTCAAAACGTCTTTCACCAAAGTAAAGGACAACGCGACATATCATTAAATGCCCATTACATAATTCTATTTAAAAATCCACGAGATAAAGCACAAATAAAACATTTAACGAGGCAAGTATACCCGGAAAATCCCAAGTTTTTAGAAGAAGCTTATAACGATGCAACATCGAATCCACATGGATATTTACTTTTTGATTTAAAACAGGGTACGCCTGACATTGTACGTTTTAGAACATCAATTTTTAACGAAGACGGCGCATGCTACATTTACCTTCCTAAAAAAGGGTTTAAATACACAAGTTCAGATAAATTTGACATCATTCAATCATAATGACTAACATACTCAGTAAGCATGCGGAACTTCTACGGGCTTTGACAAAATTAGGACCTAATGAGCGACAAGCTTTGCTAAAGTGTGCCAGCGATAAGCAAATACATTGTATCTGTGAATGCATCTACAATACTTTAAAAGGAAAAGTTCCATTGTCAGGAACGCAGAAGAGACGGCTCTCTCGTCATAAAAACACGTTGAGACGAATAGTAAAACAGGGAGAATCCATTAAAAAGAAAAAACAGATTTTATTACAACAAGGAGGCGCATTTCTACCGTTTCTCTTAGCACCCTTAATTAGCGGTGTGTTAGGAAGTCTTTTTAACTAATATGGAACACGCTAAAAAGACGATCATTGTTCCCCCGGAATTAATACAGCGGTTAAAAACTACTCCTGAACCTACGCAAAACAATGTGTTGTCAGAGCTGGACATCGAAATGAACAAAGTTTTAAATTCAAAACTGTCAGACCACGATAAATGGAATATGTATAATCAGATTCTTCAAAGGTATTTACATTTTGTCGGCGAAATTCGACAGCCTGTTAACATTTCAGTTGAAGAAGAAAAGATTACAAAGATGACGGATTCTGATATAATAAACACGTTACCTCCTACATACAAGAAAAAAGCGGAAAACTTTTTGCGGATTTTGAACACTTCAGGAAACATACTATGGGATAAGAATGGAGTTGTAACAATAAAAGGAAAAAATATACCATCTTCGAATATTATTGATTTAGTACATGACGCTATAAGACCAAGAAAAACTAGCAGTCCTAAAGGCTGGCAACAGCTTGCATCTTATATGAAAGAAATTAATTTTCCGCAAGAACTTATTGGAAATTTAAAACGTCGAGATGTTTCACAAACTAGAAATGAGCAACTAGCGGTAACTTCGCCACTTAGAAGTGATCAAAGTTTTGCGCCAAACTATGATGGTGATGACGAGTTGAGGCAGTTAGTAGTTGAAACCCCCAGAAGATCGAACCGCAGGTCAAGAGTTTTAAACTGGGAATCTTTCAAACTTTGATGATGGACACCGTATATTACGACCCAGGTCACGTTAGCGGCTTTGCGGGTGCAAATGACTTATTTCAATCAGTAAAGTATAAACATAATCGCCCCAGTGTTGAAAAATGGTTACAACAACAAGAATCGTATACTATACATAAACCTAATAAAAAACGGTTTGCAAGAAACAAATACATCGTAAACAATATGTTTGAATTATGGCAGGCTGATTTATGTGATATGCAAAGTTTGAAAAAATATAACGACAACTATAATTACATTTTAACCGTAATTGACGTATTCAGTAAAAAGGCTTGGGCTAGACCACTAAAAACTAAAACAGCTAAAAACGTTATTGATGCGTTTGCAGATATTTTTAAAGAATGTCAAAATAAACCTCTAAACATTCAAACGGATAAAGGGAAAGAATTTGTGGCAAAAACTGTGCAAAGTTTTTTTAAAGAACACAACACTCATTTTTACGTTACGAATAATCCGGATGTTAAAGCCGCTGTAGTTGAGCGATTTAATAGAACTCTTAAAACAAGAATGTGGCGCTACTTTACATATTCCAATTCGTACCGATACATTGACGTGTTACAAAATTTATTATCGTCTTATAATAATAGATATCATCGAAGCATTAAAATGGCACCCAACGATGTAAATGAGTCTAATATTTTACAAGTTTGGCAAAACCTGTACAGCAGTGGAGTTGGTCTAGAACGAATGCCCAAATATAAAGTCGGTCAACATGTAAGGATTAGTAGAGCTAAACAGATCTTTGAGAAGGGTTATGCAACAAATTGGAGCGAAGAAGTGTTTAAAATAAGTGAAGTTATTAATCGCAAACCTCCTGTTTACCGAGTTGTTGATTTAAATAGCGAACCAATTGAAGGAACGTTTTATGAAGAAGAATTACAACTTATTACAGTTAATAGTGACACTAGATATAAAATTGAAAAAGTGTTAAAAGAAAAGGGCCGCGGAATAAATAAACAGTATTTTGTAAAGTGGCAAGGATATAGCGATAAATTTAATTCTTGGATATTATCAAACGAATTGCAACAATTATGAATACCGAGAATGAGTTTTATTTAACATTACTAAGTAATAGTTCTATGAATTACTACCCCAACAATACAACTGCAAATTTTATTACACAATTACCTAAACGAGTAAGATTGACTGGAGAATGGGTTGTTGGAATTTCTGAAATTCAATATCCGTGTTCGTTTTTAGCAGTTGGAGAAACTGATAACTTAATGTACTATAGGACTGAACCACCCGAAGAACACGAATTAAATCTCGAAAAAGTGTTAAATCTTGCAACGAAACATTTTCTTGACAGTAAAGATTCAATTCATTTTTCTTATCAAGAATGGCATATTGTAAAAATTTCTCCAGGAAACTATGAATCAATCGAAGACGTTATTACTGAAATTAATAACCACGAAATAATAAAGAAACTGATAAACTTTAAATACAACAGAATAACAAAACGAGTTTTCTTAAAAGTAAACACAACATTATCTGTACTGGGTTTTTCAAGAAGATTAGCGCTTCAGCTAGGTTTTCAACCCGATCAAAATTTAGCAAAAGTAAAAACTTCAGCTCATCCAGCAAACATATGGACAGGTATACCATCTCAAATGTTTATTTATTGTGATATTGTAGAACCACAACTAGTAGGAGATGTCTTAGCGCCTTTATTGCGAATTGTTAATGTCACTTCTGACAATTACAATTACGGATGTCACAAAGATGTAGTATTTTCTCCTGTACATTACATACCCCTTATGAGAAAAGAATTTGAAAATATAGAAATAAATATAAGGACCGACACGGCAGCTTCTATGCCATTCGAGTTTGGTACGCTGAATTTGAAACTTCATTTCAAAAAACTTAATTAAAATGGCGTGTCCATATCAACAATATTACATTAATCAAGCCGGTAGTGGAATTGGTGTTATTTACCGAGGGGCCCCATATCAAAGAGGTCATGGAATTGGAAGTTGGTTGGGGGGTATATTTCGTTCAATTTTGCCATTGTTTAAGTCAGGCGTAAAAGCAGTAGGAAAAGAAGCGTTGAGAACGGGAAGTAATATTTTAGGAGATATTGTGGAAAACCGGCCAATCAAAGAATCGTTTCAAGATAGAATGCGCGAAGCCGGTCAGAGTCTGAAACGCAAAGCAGACACTAAAATTGAAAATCTGATGCAGGGTTCTGGATATAAAAAATCGCGTCAAAAAACAACCAGTCATTCTCTGTCTGTAATTAACAAGAAGACGTCAACTTCTAGACGCAAGCCTGCTAATTCAAAAGTTAATTACAACGATATTTTTGACAGAAATTAATAATGGCTTTTCTTCACGCTCAATCTTGCGAATGCATTAAATCTGAATTAGATTTATTTGCTCTTCCATCAACTCAAACAAGTATAGAATCTGGCGAATGGATTTTCTACAAGCCACTATCTTCGTTAACTGACGACGCACCGATTGAGTTTGTTATACCAGGCAACGGCAATGATTACTTGGACTTAAGTCAAACAATGCTGTACGTAACAGCCAAAATCGTGAAACAAGACAATACTTCGTTAAACGTTGAGGATGTTGTAGGACCCGTAAATAACTGGTTACATTCTCTATTTAGTCAAGTTGAGATTTATTTAAATCAAAAACTTGTATCTCCGCCTAATAATACGTATGCATACCGTTCTTATATTGAAACTCTACTAAACTATGGATCAGAAGCAAAATCTTCACATCTATCGTGTAGTTTATGGCACAATGATACACCAGGAAAAATGGATAGTCTGACGGAAGACAATGTGGGATTCATTAAAAGAAAATCTTTTACTTCCGAAAATAACCAAATTGAAATGATGGGACATGTCCACTCTGACATATTTAATCAAGAAAAATTTCTTGTTAACGGCGTCGAGATGAAGATAAAGTTTGTTCATTCAAGAGATTCGTTTAGTTTAATGGCTAAATTAGGATCAACATACAGGGTGAAAATTTTAGAAGCCAGTCTTTTAGTAAGAAGAATGAGAATTAATCCTACAATTCTAATTGCACACACAAAAGCGTTAGAATCTACTTCTGCTAAATATCCAATAACCAAAGCAGATGTTAAAGTATTGACGATTCCATCAGGGATTCAACGAAAGTCTTTAGACAACGTTTTCTTAGGCCAATTACCTAAACGTTGTATTATTGGATTTGTGTCAAATAAAGCGTTCAATGGAGATTACGCTACTAACCCGTTTAATTTTCATCATTATAAAATTAATTATCTGTCTTTGTATATTGATGGCCAACAAATTCCGTCCAAACCACTTCAACCGGATTTTACAAAATCAGGCTTGTACGTGCGAGCATACCATACTTTATACTCCGGAACCGGCATTCATTTCTTAAATGAAGGAAATGATATATCTCGAGAAGATTACCCTAAAGGTTACTGTTTAATGGCTTTTGATTTAACACCGGATTTATCGGCAAATGCAAATACACATTGGAATCTTGTAAAAAATGGATCGTTGCGCATAGAAGTCGGATTCGAAGATGCGTTAAGTGAAACTATAAACTGTTTAGTTTACGCAGAATTTGACAACGTCATAGAAATTGATAAACATAGAAATGTAATGGTAGATTTTAGTAGTTAAGAATACACGACACTTTACTCAACTTAGTTATTAATTAACACTCAAGAAGAATGGACGCGTTTGTTGATTTGCAAGGTTTTCGTGGAGAAGACAAAAAATTTATTCCTAAAGAAGTTGCAGTTGTTTCGTCAGATGGTGACTATTACGAAGTTTTGCTCATAAAGCCAACAATGCCTTATTCTACTTTGCCAAAATCAGTGAAAAACGAAGTTTATTACTTGGAAAATTATTTTCATGGTCTAAAATGGAGTACTGGATATATAAATTTTGAAGATTTCGAAGACGAACTTAGAAAACTATTAATGCCTTTCAACGGTATTTTTGTTAAAGGCTGTGAAAAGCAAAACACTTTAAAATTTTTAAATAAACCGGTAGTTAACATGGAGGGGCTTAGTTGTCCAACCTTTAAAGAACTAAAAAAAGAGATGCAAGCAATCAAATGTCTACATCATCACATTGAAAACCCTTCGTGTGCTCTGGAACACGCTTTAATTTTATGTGAATGGTCAAAGAAAAATAGCAGAGATGAATGCGGTACAAATTCAACAATGTTTGAAGAATATCCCGACCACCAAGAATGTACATCGACTTGTATGTGCTTCTAATCAACTACCATGGCGTATACAGAGACCTTGTGCTATTATTGCAAACACCGACCCCTCATATAAACCTGGTGAACATTGGGCAGCGTTTTACATTAATGAATATGGACATGGAGAATATTTTGATTCTTTTGGAAGACCACCCCTAGGATATCATAAAAAGTTTTAGAACAAAATTGTTGTACTTGGACTTTTAATTGTAAAATTTTACAAGATTTTCATTCTATGTTTTGCGGTCAATATTGTCTTGCATATTTATATTTTAAACTTTGTGACACAAACATGATAGAATTTTTAGAAATATTTGCTAATGATTTAATAAAAAATGATGTATGCGTTAGTTTATTGTATAATTTTTATTTTAAAAAAATCAATGTATTAGATGTTTTATAATATTTATTGTACATAAATAAATAAAAGACAGTAAAATAAAATTCAAGTGTTTTATTAAAAGACAAATGTTTAATCATTTACAAATAGAATGATAAAGTTTACTATATGATATAATAAAGATTAAGTATTTACAAAGAATAAAAGAAATTTTATAAATATTATAACAGTAAAAAAAAAACATAAACATTAGTTATTTAGAAATAATGTAAAACAATAATAATAAACTATTAACAATATCAAAAATTTACATAAAATACAAAGATAAAAATATATATACATAAAAATAAATAATTAAATAAATAAAATAAATACTTTAAAACTAAAATCTAAAACCGTAAGGCACAGTGTCCATGCTGTCTTCAAGTCTACGGCGTTTGGTGTACGTTACTTGGTAACGTTTTTTCTCAGGTTTAGAGATTACGTCAAATGTTGAGGTGCGACAGATCTTACGATCTGTCTCAACGTACGTGATCTCTGCCCCTTCGAGTACCATCCGCCGTAGACTTTCGAAGTTGACCACCTCGCAATTTTTGTAATTTAAGGTAATCCCCTTTACCTTGCAGACGTACACTACACTATTCGCGTTTGTGGAAAAAATTTTTAATGCGTAGTTTTTGGGTCCACCACTGACGTATTCCATTATGTAACTGCCTACCCCGTAGCACTCTACCTCGTCAGTCATATCACCTAGAAAGTCACCTGTGGTTGGTGTCCACTCTCCCGGTTTCTGGGTGAATATGACGGAATCCGTGTCGAAATAAAGCACTCTATCCCCGAGACGTTCCAGGTAATTGTATAGTACCAACCGCGCGTTAGCTGTGGTGTATGCCGCTAACACCACATTAACGGTCTTTAGCGGCTGTATACTACCCTCCGGCCGGTTCCAGTTCAGGAGTATGCAGTCTTCGTCAATGGTGGTTAGTGCGTGTACGTCTACAGACGGGTCAGTCAGTTTTTTAAAGAGTTCCGCAGGATCGGTAATGATGGACGATTGCATCAAGTTCTCCCGTTGACCGAACTTACCCCAGAAAGAGTTAAGGCAAAGCTTAGATATGTACCTAAGACCTGGATTAACACCAACGTTGGATTTATCTAACTCCACACCCTCCTTTTCGAGGTACTCGGTCACATACTTGTCCTTTTGTTCGTTGTCAGAACACCATGAAGGCCAACCACTACATTCTTGCTTCATTTTGAGGAAGTTGTTAACGTAAGAAGTAAACAAACCGCCTGACTTCTGCTTGGGGTTATACTGGGTAGTTTCATATTCCCAAACTTCATCAACCTGTACCACCTTGTATCCTAAAGATATAGCTTTCCGTAACTCGTCAGCAACAAAAGTTCCTTGAAACTGACGTTGTTCAGAGTCGTGGTTGCACACATCTTTATTCAAACTCTCCCCACAAGTTCTGCACAAGATAAACATTAGTTTATTATGCATTTTTGTGGGGAGAACCGGATGGTACAGATTTGTTGGTGGAAGAACCGTACACTTAATAATCCCCTCAATTGTTTGTACATTTAGTTTATTACAAGTGTCGGCACCTATGTGAAGTTTGGGATGACCAACAGGATACTTGCCATATTTGTTGACGAACGGATACAACGAACATACGTCAAGGTACCGTATCTTCTCCTCACCTTCAGCCTTGTGATACAATTTGACGGCGTTTGTTCGTCCCCCAAAAAAGCTATCGCGTGGGTTAAGGGGTTTCTTTTCAATTATAGGGTGATTCTTAAGAAAATCTTGAATCTCCGTGTGAGAGTTTATGAGCAATTTAAAAAAACACTCCTTCATTACAATCAAATTGTATCCAAAGGATCGGATGCGAGTGTTTACAGCCTCCGTTTTCTCTCGACGCATAAACATTGTATCCATCTTATCGTCAGCAAGCATGGTTGTTTGGTCAGGGAAACAATCTTCACAGCCGTGGTAATAACAACCATGGAATTGATAGACGGTGTTCGAGGCTGCATCAAATCCGTCCACTAGATGACCTTCGGGTAACCTGACTTCACGACCATTTCTAGCGTGTTGAATTTGAGTATTAGATGAATGTTCAACCCACATTAACCATTGTAAAGCAATTTTTGATTGATTATCCGCCATTCTGTAACCCGACGGTGGCACGAGCCCAATAACGTCTTTAGATAAGAAGTTGCGTCTAAAGACTTTATTGCAAGCACCTGCAATCGTACAAGCTTCACGGAAGGGATCAACAGCGTTAGAAGACTTAAATCTTTTCCAAAATTCAATACAAGCTTTTCTAAGTATACTGACGTCATCGATACAGTATTTTAAAATTTCATCTTGAAAATTAAAAACCGTACCTTTCTCGACTTCACCTGCATACCAAGAAATAAACTCGCCACGGGAAGCAGAAGACATTTCATCAACCCCATAATAGTGCATGGGTGGCATTGGACCTACGTAATCTTGATTAGTAAGTGTATTAAAGAAATGCGGAAAGAAACCTTTAGAACCGGGGAAGTTAAAAGTTTTAGGTAGTTTTGCCAGAGGTAGCGGTAAATAATTTAAAGAATCAATAAATTTTATCCCCGAGCATTCGATCGACATGTACTTGGTTCCATTTGAAATTATCTTCGGATTCCATCTACCTCTCTGTTGAACCAGTTTTTCCAAAACAAATACGCTGTCGTAGCCCTTTGCATTATGTGCAAGAGCTACGACTTCGGATTTGTCAGCATCGCTACCTGGGCGGATTTTTGAAATGTAGTCTAGAAATTCATCGACGGGTTTTGATTTAAAGACGTGTTGACGAACACCACAAAAGTTGCACGTGTAATTGATATCTTCGATATCAATACACACGGTGCAAACATTTTGAGCCACACATAAGGTCGGGATATGTTTGTATTTGTTGGTGGAACCATCCAACAGTGTATCTTGACGACATTCAAGATCGTAAAAGACAAAGATACACGGTTTTTTAGACTGCTTTGTGTTAACTTTATTTGGAGTCATAAAACACAGATGCCTGATTTGTTTCTGATCTCCACAGTTAACGCAATATTTGTAACCACATTTATGCTTGTTACGTTTATCCACCCATACACTTAAAAGACATGTTTTGCAGCGTGTCAAAGTCTTGCATAAAGATTTTTGATGTTCTGAAAAACATACTTGACCACGGAAATCACGATTACATTTATCACAAACAATAAGGGTTTCAGTTTTATTGCATGGAGGTGAAGAGTGACAACAGGGACATATATATTTACATGACTTATGCTCTGATTTTTGACTGAAGCGGGTACGACAAAGTTCGCAGAAGTACTTTGCAGCAAAAGCAGAAGTCAGACTGGTTATAACATTGTAATGGTTATTCTCAAATATCAAATTTAAAACTTGCCTATTTGAGGATCGAGGGCCTTCATAGTATACGGTCTGTCCAAGTCGATGGTTGTAAACAACAATGGTGTAGTCCGTCAAGTAGTCCTGGAATTGTTGTATATGCTCCTGAGTACCTCCATTAGATAAATTCACCTTGGCGTTAGTACACAACGAGACAGCTCTTCTAGTACATTCCGAATACAGCTTGTTTTTTAGTACAGGCAAGTCTGAATCGTTGCGCTTCCAGGCCACGGCTAACACCAAAGCTCGTGCTAAACACAGGGTGTCGGCGTTTTCAACCGTCAAAATTCCATGTCTCCGTCTGCAAAACTCTTCAAATGAGACACCCGTAAGCCGCTGTCGACCGTATCCCACAGGTAGCGTTACCCGATCCATATGTAATGTTAGAAGGTCGCTTGCAAAGAATTGGGCATTACTTTGCAAGACCTTTTCTAACGTTGTCATAATAACGCTCGATGACAGCTGGTTCACGCGTCTGAAGGAGATGCCGACTGGTTTTTCTGGGAATGAGGCGTTCCGTAAGACCAATCCAACACGATCCGTCGGTAAAGCATCAATTAAAAGATGTTCTAGTAATTCGTTAAAAGCGTTCTAAAACATATATTATGTATTAGTTTTATAACAACGTTAAAATTAATAAATCTAAACTTACACGTAGCCAGACAATGGGGTTGCTTAAGCTATCCGCGGATTTAAATTTAAAATCAATAGTTTTCGCTAAAGTGTTAAATTTTTTTATTACTTTACTTCTTTCGCCGATTATCTTTAAATGCTTAAACTCTTCATTAGCCGGTAAGCCTTGTCCGACAAACATCTGTAATGATTAGAAGTTTAAAATTTGTTAAGTATACCTACTTAAAAGTAACTTACATCTAAATGAGATGTAGACGGTTGGGGATCGATTAAACAGGTAGTTTGCGCCGAATCAGGCAAGGTTTTTGCGTTCTGAAATAAATGCATTTAATAATAATAGATAATTTGATTAAAATTGATTTTACCATAATCTCGATGACTTTGTTGCTTAATTGTAGAAGGATTCCTTCATCTTCCGGTTCAAGACGCTCTCCTTGCAACACAAGACGGTCACAAATATCATGGTACACTTGCAACAATTCCGAATCGTTGAATACACCACATGAGTATAAATTTAAAATTGTTGAAAGAGACATTCTTGAAAAGTTGTTGTTTCAAAAGTTTGAAAAACAGTAAATATAAAAACCTAAATTCACTCTTTTATACTGTTTATACCACAAAAGAATTCCTGACCTGCGCTAACTTACACTAATTGCTTTCGCGTAAAAATTTCATTACCGATGTTTTATATTTTTCTAATAATTCAGGGTCGTGAAATATTTATTTCTAATTGTCAAATGTTGCATCAACTTGTATTAATTGCTTTTTCCCATTATAATTAAACAGTAATGAAAGTTTGCTAAAAATTTATTTCAGCATTTTGAGATTTTTATACATGTTATTCAGTACATGATTTATCTTCCGATTCTTCTATTAACTAATAACGGTTAAAAAGCGGAAAAAAAATACTTTTTCATTTACTTTTATGACATTGTATTAAAACGTAAATGATTTCAAGAAAAATGCATGTTTAAAGTTTTTGGAATGTAGTTTATAAAATTCCATGTGTAATTTGTTGGAAAATCCTTAATGTGTAGGTAATTTCTTTAAACATTTTCAAATATTACAATAACTTTTAAAAATATTTTCGGTACGTCTACACAATCTTGAGATTTGTGAAATAATCTGCATCGTAGATCTATGAGAGATTCTACAATAAATTTTTTTGTAAATCTGCAAAATAACAGTTTTTAACGGTCTTTTTTTTTGTTTAATTGCAAAAATTTATTAACTTGCAAACATTTGTTAGCTTAATTAAAAGTTGTTGATGCGGTAAAAGAGCTGCTAGAAAAAAGTCTAATTTAAATGTTATTTAAATTGAATAAATAAATAGTTTAATTTTTGATGCAATTTTATTTTATTATCTTATTTGTCTTGAATTACCATTTAATTTAATTTCTTCGTTCAGAAAGTTTATTGCATTTTTTAATATATCACTATATTATTTACAATTAACCGTTTCGATTCAACTGTTTGCGTAGGCCAGTGGTTACGGTCGCCGCTTTGTAATCAAGAAGCCCCGGTTCAAATCCAGGTACACCCACAGCTTTTTTTAAATAAAAGTATTTTCTTTCTCGCTCGAATCATGAGACTTTATGACGCATAAAAAATTACCAGTTACGCGATGACGCACGACGCAATCAAAGTTACCAATTATGCGATGATGTAACAATGTGAGAGAGAAAATATGTGAGAGAAAAAAAAATTCGCTGTAAGAGAGAGAAGAAAAGTTTCATTGTGAGAGAGAGAAAAATACAGTTACTCACGTTCCTTCCGAGGTCATTAGTAACGTCCGTGAAAGTGAGAGAGAAAAAAAATGTGAGAAGGAAAATAAAATTTCCCAAAAAATACATCATGCACGTTTCCCCCGAGGTCACAACAGTGAAAGTGGTGGGGGAGAAGTGTCGGGTTTCCTACTAGCAGCCTTAATACAAAATTTACGTGTTTCGTTTTGGTGGAGTTTTGAATGTCGTTCCAAAATGAATATCTAATTTTAAATTTAAAAGCTCTAAGATTTTCATCAGTAGCTGTTGTTACGTGCAAAATTTTCATAACGTAATACCCTGTATATTGAATTAAAATTAGATTCCGGTTTTGACGCCGTCTGCTGATCTTTCTTGTTACTGACATGTTGCGGAATTCATTTTTAAGCTGTCAACTACCTAAAATGGTCTGTGTCGTTTAAAATCCAAAGATTTAATAGTACATCGGCTGTGATGAAAATGAATTTATAAATTAATTACGTGTTTAACATACTTTGTTCGTCACAGAGTAAGATATTTACATCCGTATTGATAGGATTCTTTTGTAATTTCTTTCTTAATTTGATAGCCGTTTCGCCACGCTTTGACCACATGTTCGATTTAATAAAAGAACAATGAAGAATTAATATTGATAAATAGCTTCACTGAACGTTTAGGATTCTGGAAGGCACATTATCCACAACGAAAACGAAGTCTTGACCAGCATTTGCCTTTGAGATGTTATTTCTTATACGCCAGTCGATTGCGATACCCACCTTTTTATAATTGCAAATAACAGCATTCGATACAACGGGTTTTTATATCCAATTTCCTTTATTATTAACGAATTTGTAGCTTCTTGTCTTTGTGAGTTATTGTATTGACACGATTTGATATTCATATCTATTCCAGGCTTACCCACCGGGAAAAACGTCTTCTTCGATTAAGTAGGTACTTGATTGTGTGTAAGTTCATTTAATTATTTTGTCGCTGTCAGAAAAGTCACTGACGGAACTTTTGTTTATGCTAATTTCCGTAATTACGATCATTATTGCAATACCATTAAGGTAGTTTCATTCATTATTTTGTGTGTATCGCATGCTGTGTACAAATCTTCGCTATTCATTTCGATTCAATTTATGTATTGTGTGTTGCCGATACTTCTGGCATTTATGGATTGAAATCAGAGTAACAAGGATTACGAATCTAAAAATTTATTACAAGCTTGGACCGTCTGTCTTGATCGAGGCAGAAGTGTTAATTATAAAAGATCTGGCGCCCTTAATTATTATTCACTTGAACTTCCCCTATCTCCGACTGTGTGAGTTCGCCGTGCAAAGTTCGTAAGACCTATAAGCTTGTAACACTGTAGTAAAGAGCAAATATTGGTCAAAGATTAAGTTTTAAACCACATTTTGAAAAAAATGTATGAAGAACACTAGGCTCACACGTCACATTAACTAAATTATTATTCTATTTTGTTTTCTATTTTTATAAAATAATCAATATATTCTTATCAGTATATTATATATGTACGTATGTAAACCTAATTTCCAATAATTTAAATACGTATATGAGCCTCATATTGTCAATGTTTTATTTTGATTAGCTGAGGCGTCGCGAGAAACTACTAAACCTGTAAGTGCGCCGCAAACTATAAAAGTTTGGGAACCCCTGAACTAACTGATAGCGTGAATATCAAGGTGATATAAAATGTAACGTTGGTGAAAAATTTCTTACAACGAATGTTAAAAATTGTTATTATGCGCCAGAAATCACAAAAGATTTGTTAAATGCTTCTAAAATCATCGATTCCGGTAATAAGTTGTGGACAGAAAAAGAGTACTGTGAACCTGCAGACAAAGAAATTGCCGTTCGTTCTAAAAACAAAAGTTTATATGAATTAAGGAATAGTATAAATCCAAAAAAGCTATTCAAGTCAAGTTGTGTCTATTGAAGAAAAATGGTATAAAGGTTTAGGTCATGTATACTTTAATAATTTAATTGTCAAGACTGTGTAAAGAAAATTTAATAGAAGGGTTGCCTTAAACTCTAGAAAACGTTCATTTAAAATGTGCAACTTGTCTTGTATTAAAAATGACAATAATCGAACAAGAGCCATCAATGTGGCTGAAATAATACACACAGATGTCACCAATTAAATAGACTGGTTTCAATGGGAAAAATATTTTGTAAGCTTCAATGATGATTTTAACAAAATAGCTGCCATTTACTCTATTAAACACAAAGATGTGTTTGATTGGTTTGAAAATATCGCTGGAAGGTGCAAATGACTATAAGCCACATTTTGTGTAAAATTGGATAAGCGCATTAAACGGTCTAAAATATCGCATACTATCGGCGTGCAAAGAGATATAAGTCAGTACGTTGTCGTATTCTGAGTTACTGATAGGTGTTTAAAGCGTTCAAAACCAATTTTAATGTGTAAAAGGGCTCATGTATACTTAGACCTTTAAACGCAACTATTAGAATTTGTGCAGAGAGGGTTAAGTAGACTTATACCTGTTGGCACATACGGCTTTTTTACTTATACCTGTTTACACAGTCAAACGGTCATATTCTGTACACATCAAGTCAATTAACGTTATTTTTGATAAATAGCTAGTAAATGTCGAATAAATATCGTGTACAATGTGTTAGTGGGGCATTACGGGGTATACGACGGACAGTGTTACTTAGGTACTGTTTTATATTAGCACAGTGATAAAACATAACTTAAAATTAATTTTAGATTGACATGAATTCTTCTAGTAGAGGAGAGCAATTAGTTGCAATGTGCGTGAATGCTATAAACAATGGCAGCAGGGGTATGTGCTTATTGAATAATCTACGTGAATAGTAATTTTGTTTATTAAAAATCTTAGATTCCAGCCCTGCTCCTTCTCTTCCCGAAGTTCCAAATGATTTGTGGGAATACATGGATGACAGCGATGCTGACCCTCATTATTTTCCTAAAAAAGACCTTAATACGAGTTCGTCTGATGAAAACGAAATATTACGACAGCGAAATAATATTGTATCGACTGAAAGTGAGGAAAACAACATTGAAAAAACAAGAAACATTCGAAAAAAACGTAAGAAGGACAGCACAGTAGTTCTAATGGGAGATCCAAGAGCAGCAAGGTTAAAGAATAAAACTGATAGGAATTGACGTAAATCTTATAAAACTAAAAGAGGGAGAACAGTTAGACAACGGAAATGTAAACCCTTATCGAAATGTCGTATGCAGTGCAAAACAAAGTTTAATGACAATATCAGAAACATTTTGTTTAAAGAATACTGGGCTTTGGGTAGCCGTAATAAAAGAGTATCCTATATGGCTAGTCTAATTAATGTGACTACCAAGAAAGTAGCAAAACGAAAAGTTGAAGACGAATCTAAACAAAAAAATCGCTGCCTCACGTATACTTAGCATTTACAAGTTTCTGGAAGTATGATACGAATTTGTAAAAGTTGATTCCAAATAACTTTTAACGAAAGTAGTAAGTTTATTACTAATTTAATAGTAAGTAAGAATATTAGCACATCAGGAATTTCAGCAACTGAAATAAACAAAGAAACGCTGCAATAGGAACTGAGCGACCATCAAGGTGAATCAGATTACGCATATACATCAAAAAGAAATTGCAAAGACGATTATTCTAAAAGAATTTACACATTTGATTTACAACAATGTTTACCTACGCCGGATCCAGTTACATAAGTTGCTTTTTATAAACGTCAGCTATCTTTACACGACTGTGTTTCCAAGCAAGCATACTGTCACATATGGCACGAGATTATTGCAGGAAGAGGTGCTAATCAAGTTGGGTCATGCTTATATCTTATCTCGAACATTCCCACTGAACTGAAACAAGTGATTTTGTATTTTGACACATGCGGGGGGCAAAATAAAAATAGCCATCTTGTTGCAATGTTTGTTACTCTACTGCAAAACAGTGGTAGTCTAGAAATCCTTGATTATAAATTTCCTGTTTTGGGACATACTCATATGGAATATGACACCGACCACTATTTGATAGAAAGAACCAGAAAGAGGTAGAATAGTACAATAAACCACCCCTATGACTGGATGCAATTAGTGAGGCAAACAGGAAAGAGCCCGCCTTTTATTGTAGTGGAAATGAAAAAAGAAGATTTCTTCGATTACGCGTCACTTTATAAAGGTGTGCCACAACAAAAGAAGGAGAATGAGGTCGGCGAAAAATTTCTGTGGAAGGATGTAAAATGGTTAAGATACGAAAAATTGCAATGTGGTATACTTCAGTACAAAATTTCCATAGACCCATTAGAGCCATACAAAAAGATTAATTTTAAACGCCGAGGACGAAATTTTCATTTGGACCCACCACTTTGTTATCAAGGTCCTAATCTCATTGCAAAATTAAAAAAACAGAACCTCCTCGAATTACTCCCATATACCAGTGAAGTGTTTCACGATTTCTACAAAAACCTTCCAAGTGATGCAGATGTGAAAAATGTTTACCCCGATAGCATAGAAGACAAAGAGTTTGAAGAGCCATCATAAAGTGGTCGAATCATTTTTGAATTGTTACGTGTATAGGGAGTTAAGTTTCAATGTGCCAAAAGGTATAAGTGTTTAACGTATCAAATTTCATTTTTTAATTTAAGTAGCACTATAGCAATGTATAATAAAGCAGTTACAAAAACAATAACGCCGTTTTTGATATTACTAATAAAAAATAAATTTAAGTACTAAACTTTATTTCTGAAATAACCGCAAAGTAAATTTTTTTACATGTATCCCTTTGCACACCTTCCAGCAAAAAGTTAACCAAATTGAGAATCTTACTGATAATAAAACCGAAAAAATTAGACGCGATCAAAGGACAGAGTACTTATATAAACAATTCTACACATCTGTCTAAGACTAAGTCCGGCGTACACACACGAGTTAAATGGCGTTGCAGAGAGTTTCAACCGCACGATTATGAATAGAACAAGATGCTTACTAACAGATGCCAATCTAAACAAACATTTTTGGTCTGAATGTGTTAAAGCTGCAGCATTTATCGGCAACAGACTCACAATGTATGGAAGTAATGCCTTCATAAGTATACCAGAAGTAAATCGAGATTTATAACTGTCACCAAAATCTATAAAAAGTATTATAGTTGGTTATAATGATATGGGATATCGAATCTTTATTGATCAAAAAGTCATTGTTCGTCGTCACGTCGAATTTATAGAAAGAAATAAAAAAAATTATTAAAATCCCTAGAAACGAATTTGAATTGAAAACTCAAATACCAACTCAAACCAATGGCAAGAAAAAAAAAGAAATGATTATTTGATAGACGCAAATTTTTCAGATGTATTTGTACCAACCTTTTATGACAAAGCAACTGAATCTAAAGAAAGAATCAGATGGCAAAAAACCATGGAAAAAGAATATACATACGTCATTAATTGAAAATGAAACTTGATCACTCACAGACTAGAAGTTCCCGATTATGAAAAACTTATACAAGATAAATGGATCTATAGAGTCAAACTAGATGCTCAATAAAAGCTATACTATTAGCTCTTAATTAACAACAGTCAAAATGTTTGAATACAGAGATTTATTCACCAGTGGCAAAAAGTTCAACACTGGAAAGGTTACTATCAATTGTTTGTAGCGGAGGCTTGTTCATTGAACAAATTGGTGTTCAAACAGTTTTTTTAAACGGAAAGATCAATTCTTAAATTTTGGAAGGTCTTATACAAGAGTAAAATAAAGTATGTTTATTACGAAAGGCTCTATATGGTTTACGAAAAACTCATGGAGCATGGTACGAATGTTTCCATGATTGTATGTTCTCATTTGGGTTCAAAAGATCCAAACATAATAATTGTTTGATTATGAAAATAACAGAAGTATCTCAAACTTACATTATATTATATGTGAAACTTATTTGTAGCTCTGAGTACAGTGATAGTTAACGTAAAACAAAAATTAAACCTAAGATTTTAAATAAAAAATTTTGAAAGAATAAAAAAAATGGGGTATTTAAGTGGAGTATATTCAAAACTAAAATAAGTTTCAGTCAAACAACATACATCAATTCCTTTGCAGAAAAATACCAAATTAAAGATGGCAAAACTTACGAAACGCCTATGAAAATAAACTAAAATTGGAACAGGCTGAAGCATGTGATCCAAATGTGCAGTATAGAAACTTGATAGGATCTTTATTGTATGTACATAAATCAAGGAACAAGACCTGACATCTCTTATTTTGGTAAATTTTGTAAGTGGTCATCGTGTCATGTGTAATATAACGCTCTTGCCGAAGCGGGGTACTTGTTAAAAACACATTTAATTAAATGTTTTATTCAATTTTAACTCTTTTTTTAACTCAATGGAGCGAGCCTGATAAAGTATTCATCCAGAACACGAAACGTCGCAAAAAACTGAAGTAGTTGCTTCTGTCGTACCTCTTAAAAGAAGGGATCATTAACTTGATAGAACTATAAATCATTAAAGGAGGCAAACCGTTCTATTAAGTTCACGTTAACTTTTGAAATAATAATACCATAATAATTAAACTAAAAAAAAACTAAACAAACAACCAATAGATACAAGAAAAATAAGAGTTAAAAAAATAGATAAAGAGGTAAAAAAAATATTTCTATGTGTATATTTATATAACACCTAATGACATCTTTTTACAATAAAATACGTCACAGGAAACATATTAAAACATTTCTTTTAGTTTTTTTTTCAATTTTTTAATAAAATTTCAGTTTAGTTAACAAAAAATTTATAAGTAATTAAAATCTCAATTTAAAATTTATACAATTTTTGTTAAACTTTTTGTTAAATTTTATAGAAATTTAATATATTTTTTTATGCTGTAATAGCATGAAAAATACTATTACGAATAATACTAAGACGAGTAAGTTTTTTTATATATAAATAGATTTTTGAATAAACGTTGGATTTTATTTTATATTGTTTTTTTACATAACGTCTACTACTAATAGAAGTAGATGCTAGGATAATCTTAGATAAACATACATATGTAACTTTTGAAACTACTTTGTAAGTGATACTTTATACGATTGTAGTAAGCTATCGAAGAACTTTTCAATTGTGCATTACTAAAGCTTTAAATTTTAACAAGTTTGTACTTTTGCACTAATAATTTTAATATCATTGAAAACTATTTTAGATCAACATGTGAACAATATTTAGAACATAATACGTATATTATAAATCATCTAAAGTAGTTTTAAATATTTTTTCATTATTAAATAGTAGAAAAGATAACGATCTTAAAAGTTCAAATAAATTTTAGTTTTTAGCAAAGCATAAAAACTGTAAAAAATTAAAACAAATAGAAAATACAGAAAAAAATGTGATACACATCTAAAAAATAATATAAAAAGATTTTGACTAATAGGATTTAAATCAAAAAGTTTATTCAGAAATGATTTAATAATATGCAATGCTGATTTTTGTTTTTGTTTTAATATTGTTGAGAATTAAACAATTTATTGTATTTTAGCTTATTTACACGCATAAACAATTTTTATAAATAAAGTAACTAATTTTACTAAACAAACCAAACGTTGGCTTTCATTCAATGATTGGCACTTTATAATTTAATGCAGATTTGGCACAAGAACAATTTCTTTTAATTTCGGTTCAATATTAGTTTTAATATTTTTTTAGTTATAAATATTGATAGGAAAGAAATTAATTCTAATTTTCAGGATGTCAAGATTTGACATTGCATATATATCAGTAGGCAATTTGGTACATACGCTAACCATTAGCAGTTTATCAAAATTTTATTTTCCAATTATTAGCAATCTGTTGTCTATTTTTTTTATTATGCTTTCCAGATGCCAAATGTAACGAAAAGTTTTAAATACTCCAAAAAATACTCTAAGAATATTCTACAAAAAGCACTAGATGAAATAAAAGATGGTGCCCCGAAGAACAAAGTGTCAAAAAAGTATGGAGTCCCCTTAGAATATAAAGTGGGGAGGAAGGAGCATTTACTCAAGGTTGTGGGACCGGGATGGGTTTTGAAGATGGCGATAGAAAATTTCCGGTTGCCAGTGGTGTACGCTTGAAAATTATTTTAGAGAAAAAAAAACAGAGAAAACGACAAAAATGTTTATTGACCCTTAAACAAAATTAGTTTCGTATACATGTTTCTAATTCTATCTACATTCGTTGCGTTTTTACAAATGAAATGTATTCGGGTATCCAAATAAGTATTACAAATACTTTTTATTAAAAGTACCCTGTGACTCTCGAGACATAAAACATCATGTAAAATCATATTTCCAAATAATGAACAGTTACGAAAGGAATTAAGTATTCTTAATAAAATCGCTTCTTTATTAATTTTTAGTTTATTTATTAATTGTTCATTTTTTATAAATCTTTCGGCTTGTGTGCAAATTGAAATTACGTCTTTACTTGGGTAACTTAACCCCCCTCTTGATTTACTCTGTATAAGAGAATTTAAAAAATCTTCTTTATCTCCGTAAAGAACAGATATGCAATGTTCACATTTAATTTTTTTGCCAAGTTTAAAAACTACAAAACCTGAAATGTAAATAACAACTTCTGTTGAGTACGGAGATAATGAATCATATTGAAAAGCATAGTCATGTTCCTCTAAATAACTATAAGATGTATCATCTTCAGCCTCAAAATTACATATAGATTCGTTTATGATTTGCTCCGGAGGCTTACTTTTAGATCCAATATTTAAAATATTTATTTGTTCCAATGGGACACAATTACCTGCACCACCCTCTCTAATTTCAGCATGTATTAGAATTTTTTTGTAAGCAGCTGTAAACTGCCTGCAGGTAGGATTATTGTTATACCCCCCATGAGACCTAATACTCCCGAAAAATAGTTCAATGTGGTCTTGACTCATTTTGTATAAAGGTAGAAACTGCAATACTTGATTTGAAATGTAGTCGTCATACATACCAAGTAAGCTTTGAATTCCTATCAAAAGTCCAAGAAATCCCGTTTTTCTATTTGAGTCTAGTACATCTACTTCGTCGAGAAATTTTAATTTTAAAATGTAATTTTCAAATTTTTTACAAAACTCTCTAATATGTAAAATATTGTTTGCACAAGCCGCCTTTTTAAATCCAGTTGCACTTAACTTTCTGGAATTAAGAATATCGAAAGCGTCATTTAGTAACAAAATGAACTCGATTGTAGGGCCACAATTTTTGAATTCTAGTAAATTTATCTTTGCAATAAATAAGTGCATCAGCAACAGAATGGCTTAGTAATTGACTAGCAAGCTTCACTTTCATTTTTTGTTTGAAAAATTGAATATGCTGTCTCCTTAATTTATTTCCTAGGTGAAGCCCTTCTTTTTCTTGCAAGTCGTTTAACTTAATTATATAGTTGAAATCAATCACACCATTATTTAAATCTTTCAGCCACTTTTTTTCACCAAAACAATTTCTTATTAACTTAAGCATATGTGCAGGGTCAGGTAAGACAAAATATTTAATATCATTGTAATAAAAATATGTTTGCAGATTCAATTTGTTTAAATTGCAACCTAACAATTTACACATACTTAGGTTAGTGGGGCATCCATCAAAAGTAATATTTGTAATTAAAATTCTAGTTTCTATTAATAATGTAAGACATTGTTTCAGCAAAGAGGCTTTTTGGTCACTGTTCATACCTGCAATAAAAAAGTATCCTATAGGTAACTTCCAAGCCTCGTTGATGCAGACCAGCATAAAAACTAATGCCTCTTTTGTTAACTGCATACTATCTCCACTTAATGTGTTTCCAAAATCAACATATCCATGATATTTATTACCATCAAATTCTAAATGTTGACGTATCGAAATTTCATCAAACACTAATGAACACAACAAAGTCTTGTCTGAGGATTCCGTCTTTGCTTTAAGAAACGTAAAAGCTTCAGATGTAAATCCTGGTTGAGCATCTATTGCCGAGTACCATTTTGATAATGTCTTAGGGTGTGGCAAACTACAGTGAAATTTTTGCCTAACATAAGAGTATGCTTTTGGAGAAAAAAAGTGGAGTGTTATTGCAAATGCCCTAACAGACTGTTCATATTTTCTAATTACACTTTTTTTCTGGGTTTTTTGAAACAGACGTTGTATAATATCCTTGTTCGTACCAAAACTATCGATTAACCCCAATTCATTATCTTCAGTCAGCATGTTTTTTTTTTTTAATGTAGTAGTCATCGACTTCAAAGATGAAATTGTTTTCTTTTGACGCCATGATACCTTTTGAAGTTGTCGGATTTTTTTGCTTTTTAGAAGGTCCCTTTCTTCTAACTGCTCAATCTTCCTTTTTAATTTTTGTTTTCTTGGAGTGTCCTCTAAAGTACCACGACGTTGCACTTCAAAATGTGCTCTTTCAGGAGTTTCAGGCCTAACCATTTGAGAAGTACCAGGTTGATTTAAATCATTGGATGAAAACAATTCTGTTCTTGATATGCTTGGCTCAATGGGTTTTAAAGTTGATTTTTTAATTGAGGTGTTATACGTCCTTACCTAATAATAAACCAAAAATGTCAAATATAATGCAAAGAATCTGTGATTAGACTTTACGATAAACATACAAGCAGTGATAAAACTTACATATTTTAATCTGTTAACTTCAATAGACGGTATTGCAGTTGGCAACAATCTAACTTTTAAAGGTGAGGTTTTATCGAAACAGTCATTATTAAAATGTTCGGAACACAAGACACTGGTGGGTTTTGGCAACCAATTTGGCTTCTTCACTATTGTAATCCACATCGATTTTCGTGTCTCATCTTTTGGAAAACTAAAACAAAATGTTCTTTATCTTTAGAATGCCTTCATATTTATACAGTTTAAGAGCAGCTGTACTCGTCTTAGGTCTTAAGAATCAACCAGAACTATTCTAAGAGCAAAACACTTAAATATCGATAACGTATTATAAAAAATGGCAATCTTTTGTTTCCAAATAAAAAAATTTTTAATTTAATGATTACCGTAGCTTACTAATTTTGTTATTTTAGAGTTATCGTATATGTGTAAAATGAAACCATTAAAGAAAAACTTTATTAACGTGTTCCAAAAAAATAAGACAATTTGTTCTACATTTAGTTAGTTAGACTAAGATACGACAAATCTAAAACTTAAGGCGGTTCTAAAATAAGTATAAATGCTCACATTAATTTACACAGCTTGAATTTTTGTAAAACTTTAAAAATGCCCACTCTCATTTTGATGCTACGCCTATGAGCTTGCAAATATAAACTGACATAACCTTATTTGACATAAACAAATAATTTGCATAATTCTCTACAATTAGGACTAAAAAATAAAGGGATACTTACTGATGAAATGTAATTCCTTTTTCCTTATTTTTGTTCGTTTGAGAACATGCACAAGCGGCACAGCTAACCATTATAAATTATTAAAATGTTTTTTTTTCTTACAACTATTCACTCTTAAAACAAACTTAAACTAATAAAATTCGTAAATATACTACAACACAATTAATTTCTAACACGTATTAATCAAAATTAACAAAAAACAACGCAAAGAACCACAAAACCCAACAACTAAGTTGAAATATTAGTCATACATGGGATTTGTAAATGGCGACTTCCGTCTCGCTTGATTTTGCGTGCTTCGATAGTGAATGCTCCTTCCTCCCCACTTTATATTCTAAGGGAGTCCCTAAGTCGACGCTTTAATTCAGACTTGGGTGTAAATTTACAAAAACTGAAATTGGCAAGAGCACATATCTCACTAAAAATGACAAATTCGTAAAGTGGATAGTTGAAAGCAACAATAAAAGATTTCCCCGAAAAATCTTTTATTGTTGCTCGATGTTCAAATGGCAGTCGAGGGCTTTATGGATGCTAATGGAAGAAATAATCCTTTTAAAATAAATATTCCAGGAAATCGCTGGTATAATCTGTTTTTGAAGCGACATCCTATTTTAACCCAAAGGACCCTTAAAGCGGCAACACCTGCATCTGCTAATGTCTCAGAAGCGGATATAAAAGGTGGGTTTCAAGAAGTGGAGACTTATCTTGGAAGCAAAAATTATTTTATCAATATTAGAAGACCTAACGAGAGTGTATAACAGTGACAAAACCAATTTCCAACTTTTCCCCAGACTTGGAAAAGTCATTGCGCCAAACGGTACAAGAAATGTTTACGAAGTGGATATTGGTGAGACGAAAGAAAATTTGACTGTCATGTTCACTTTTGCTCCAGCAGGCATCACAGTGCCGCCGTTAATTATATTTCCAAATAAAAGACTTTCTAAGGTAGTGCGAGATAGTGTGTTAAATGAATGGTTTAGTGAAAACGAATGAATGAAATCTGAAATATTTGTAGATTATGTGATAAACATTTTACACCCATATTGAACTAAAAATAACGTCACATTCCCAATAATATTGTTTCTAGATGACTATAAGACACATCTAACTTATGCGTTGAGTACATTATGAATAGAACTGCAGGTTATATGTATAACCTTGTACCCAAACACAACTCGCATTATGCAACCTGCAGATGTAGCGTGTTTTAAACTACTTTTTGGAAAAAAAGTGTACTGGAATGGAAGCAAAAAAATCCATATTGTAAATTAGGTAAAGACCTCTTTGCACTCATCTTACAGACTGTCATTTCTTTACTAAAGCCAAAAACAACAACAAATGGATTCAAAGCTTGTAGACTACATCCATGGAATCCGACTATAGTAATTGTTTAAGCAAGATTCGGAATAATATTCTAATAAATACTTTAGATGAATGTCTGGTTGTGCGAAAAAAAATTGTAAAAATTTTAATATTCTATAGTATATTTACTCTAAACTAACTGACAACAAAAGTACACTATCTGAAGAACAAACGGATTTTCATGAAGCAGAAGATGGATAGATTTGGATGCTACCAATATCTCAATATTTGACAATACTTTTTTTACAAAAGAAGATTTGAAGACTATGCCAATAGTGTTATCAGAACAAGAAAATGAAAATAATAATTTCAATAAGATACTCATTTAAGAAAATTTGCTTCTGAGAAAAGAAAACCAAAGTAAACAACCAGTGTTAATTACACGGGGTTTACAGGAGCTCCAGGAATTTTTAAAATGGCTCAGTATGTCGGTGATTTGTATAAACAAATCAAACGGCTTGTGCTTTTACCGCTAAATTTTTAGGTTAATATTCAGTTGGTTGTGTAACACAGGTATTGTCCGTAAATAAATTTTTATTAACGATAGCTCAAATAACTTACACGTGAGTTACACTCTTGGTACACTGGTAAGCAGTTTGAAATGTTATTTTGACGGCTACCTGCAATTAGATAGATAGACTGTTGGCATATTCTCCGGTATCTATTTGAAATAAACGAGAGCAAGGTTTATTTTAAACCACAGCAATTAGTGGACATAAAAATTCTGTTTTGGAAGGTTCAAGAGTTACTTGCCACGGTGTCGTAGAGTACAGTGGGGCAGAAGTACGCACTTAATTCTTAATGTGCCATAAACACATTAAAATACACATTAGACATGATACCAACACACAACTTTAATGAGTTTATTGTAGTATTTTATGACAAAAAAGTCAGTTAATTATGCATCTTACAGCCCAAAATAACTACAACTGCAAAATCGTGCTTTTGCCCCACCTGCGGGGTAAAAGTACGCTCGTAATGGGGTAAAAGTTCGCATACAAATCAACTCAAAATTTATTCACTGTAAAAATATAAAAACAAAATTTAATAAGAATTGTATGTATCTACCTAATTAATGGAAATATATGTAATTAAAAATTAAACACAATAGTCGTATATGAATTGCCCTACTTCTTCATATGGAGAACAGTCATCATGCCACCAATTCTTGCATTTATTGCATTGCACCCAGTCGTCATTAAGGGTCGCAAAAAATGACTCTTCACAAGCAGGGCATGTCACATTTTGTTCGGAGGCTTCTAGGATTTGTTAGACTTCAATTTTTTTTTGAACGATGTTTTCTTTATCTTGTTTTTTGCACTAGTCTTACTACCCGATGGCCCAGCGTTTTCTTTGGCCAATTTCTGTTTGGTAGAAAATACATTTCTTTTGGTATTTTCACTTTTAGCATTCATCGCATTTCCTAGTTCCTCCTTAACAGGAGTGCTGGTCAAGTTTATGGACTTCTTCCCCTTACTTTTCCTTAACGCTACACCTTTCTTCTTGGGAAGTGGCAAAATTTGAATTGGTGAAACTAACTCTGCTCTGAGATCTGTTGATACAGAAGGTATCGGAGTAGATGGTCTACCATTTGATGTAGAAGGTACAGGAGTGGTTGGTCTAGCATAAAATGATTTACAGGGTATTTCAGAATCTGTGTTCTCCATAGTATTTGATGGGGTAGATTCACTTGTAGATAGTCTTATATTCTGTCCTTCAATAGAATCATCTGTCCTTGGAGTAATCACTATGACAGTCGTGTCATTGTAGGTATTATTACGATTTGTGGTCAACATGTGATCATGAAATTGTTCTTGCTGGTCAGTCACCGTAGATGGCAAAAAGTTTTCTTCTGTAAATACAGACATATTTAACGGCCAAGTTCCACAGGTTTTGAAGCTATTTACAGCTTTACCCACCGTCGCAGCCCGTTGGTATGCTTCTGAAAATAGCGAAGCCACTTGGTATTGTGTAATGAATCTACCTGGATTAGTAGTTAGCCACTGTTCACAGGCCTGTGAATAAAAGTCCTTTAAAGGTTTAAAAAAGCAGCGATCTAACGGTTGGGTTCTATGACTACTGTGTGGAGGCAAAGACAATATATGAACATGATGTTCTCTAGCAAACATGACTGCTTACAAAGTCATATGTGATGAGTGGTTATCTAGGATTAACAATGTAGGGTCAGTTTCTGACGACTTAACATGGTTTTGGAAGTGCTGCAACCATTCAATAAATAAATCGGAATTTATATATCCCGAATCTGACACAAAGAGAATGGAATCTGGAGGCGATCCATCAATGAGTTCCGTCTTTGTTCTTTTGCTTGAACAAATTATAGCAAGTGGTACATAATTTCCTGCTGCAGACATGCAACACACAACCGTGACCGTTTGGCGCCTTTCTGCTGAAGCAATTTTTCCCATCAGTTTTTGCCCTCGAATGGAAACAACTTTTGGTGTTTTATTAGGTACTGTTGAAAGAACATTTTCATCCATGTTGTAGATTCTGGAACCCGTAAACTGGTGTTTTTGCATCAGATTCTGAAGATTCTGAAAGTATAAGTCCACTTGTGTCTTATTAAAACCCATAGCTCTTGCTACACTTATTTTTGAAGGCGTTCGCAAAGAAAGTTTATAACTTTTGAAAAAACTATAAGCCCAGTCTTTTCCGGCCATTTGCTTGTCTTCTGAAAAAGAATTTGCTATATGATTTGTTTTGGGGTATTGGTGCGCTAATTTTTTCAAAGACTTGAACGTTAAACCATAAAACATCTGATCCAAATTGACTGTATGCTTTGCTAGTTTAAGTTCTTGATCTTTGTTGAAAACTTAAATCGTCCCAACTCTGTAACCCCGTGGCCTATGTTAAGACGTTTTCTTAAAGCACCCTCCGAGAAACCAAGCTTGCTGGCCACTCGACGTTGAGATAAACCGGTTCGTAGCAACTCTTTGGCTCTCTCAAAAACTTCAGGCGTCATAAGAGTGCGCTCAGGTTTTCGTTTGTAAACCCTGTAAAAGATTAGAGAATTTAATGGGGTAAAAGTGCACGCGTCTTTTTGCTCCATTTCTAATGCGAACATTTGCCCCATGTGGCATTTAAATTTAGCGCCAAAGATTCTGAGACAACAGATGCGTATAAACTTTTTTCCCACTCTTCTCTACTGCGTTTATTCACATAAACTATTGGTGTACCCGGCGTTCATGTAAAAACCGCAGCGTCTGGACTTTGAAACGATATCAGATACAAATGGTTTAGTGAAGCAGTGGCAATTCGTTAAGGAACTTGTTTAAGGTTTATGATACTAATAGACATAACGTTCTTCAGTTAGAAAACCCTGATAGAATATTAGTTCAAGAACACGAAAATCAGTTGCGCAATACCCAACGTTGAGATTAAATTTATTTTCAGAAGTTTGCAGATCTACTATTTTACGTAAATATTTTATTGTTAACAATAAGGTATTCTGCACTCAATTCTTGTTGACAAGATTATTATCTTGTAAGAGCATTGGTTAGTTGGTAGTTAAACAAGAACAAAAATGAGCAAAGAATTTGTTCGAGTTTACTTGTTTTCTAGCAATCAATGCTGATAAAAATATATTGCGTTAATTTCTTAACATCTTTACTTATAAGAACAATTATTATAATTAAAAGTACAATTAGTAAAAGTGGCTTGACAATCATTTTCATTTGAAAATGGCAATTTAATTTGGCAAAAGTATAACTAGTATTTTGATAAATGGTGACCGAGATCTTGGGTCGTAATTGGTTGAACATGTTGGTGTGGTGATTGTATTGAAGTTTGATTATTGTAACCAGTAATTAACTCCTGTTAATTATTCCTGATTTCTTTAAGTGCAAAATATTGCTAAAACAATCCTAATGATTTATCAATTTTCTTTTTTTAACATCCATTCAATTTTTGTCGTAGAGAATTTTGTCCACTTGCAACTAACTAGTTGTATTAATTTTTAAATGTTTTCCAGAGAGGATTTGCTTTCAAAAATAGTTTTTTTTTGACCGTATGCAGGTTTTTTTAAGTACAGAATTATAAATAATATTTTCTAACAACACATGGTATGTTTATTAGCGATTAGGCAACGTTGTGCATTTTGTTTGATCAATTTTATTTCCGTACAGGTCAAAGTTATTTCCGTACGAGATAATGAATTAAAAAACATTGTTTAAAAACACCGAGCACTAGATTCATAAAGTTTAAAAACGAAATCGTTTATGGCCGTATAGATGCTATTGCATCAGCAGGTTTGTAAATTCAATACTTCAAGTTATGTTTGCAAATGTTGGTTTTTAGTGGTAACTTTCTAGTAATTAAATGTAAATATATTATACAGAAGTTTTTTTATCGACTACAATTACATGCATTTAAAGCACGTAATTTATACTCACCAGCAAAAATCGAGAGGTTTGGAATTTTTAAATTATCATTTTAGGTATTACCAACACAAGTTTTTTGAGTCAGGTTATTTATTTTACTTGCCATTTGTTGCAAAAAGTTTAGCTATTATAAATAACTGTATATACAGGGTGGCCTAACAACATTTTTTTACACGGTATTGTAGCTAGTAATTTTTTTTTAAACACAAAAACGCATCAATTTTTATATTAAGAGAAATAACGTTTGCTACAAATTTTATCCCTAAAGAGTTTCACCGCTTAGCGCTGTGATAACAACTTCTATAGTTTAAATAGGGATGATAGGGCAACTAATACGTTTTGTAAGAAGTTTACCTTCCCTGAATTTAGTGCACTATGTTCTCCAACATTCTAAAGCATTTCAAGAGTAATAACACAAACATTCTTTTACTACATGCTCACGTACATCTTGCAAGAACTCAAGAGCAGTCAAATAAATTTTACTTTTCCTATTTAAAAAAAAAGAACACTGGTCGGAGAAGCTTATGCTAAACGACAAATAATCTGTTCAATCCTGGTTTTACAAAATTAAAATCGTCGATCAAAGCCAACTCCGTTAAGCTCTTGTACCAAACTATACTTGTAAGAACGAAATTTGTGGCGTTTCTTTAAATACTGATTCTTGATACATCAGATTCAGCAAACCTTTGTCTTGTACTCGAAGGAGATTAACAACAACTTGACCTAACAGTGTTACCTCTATTGCTTTATTTCTGACAGGAGGTTTGGCATTTCTTTTTTTAAATTATCAAGGCATTCTTAGTGATAATTTTTAGACTTTTTTTTACAAAATTTATCAATACAAACTTCAACACAAAAAATTACTACCGTTTTAAGAAATGAAGCAATAGAATACGATCTAGTTAACTATGTGGTCATATCTTTAAGTATTGCCATTGGTCGTCAAGTACAAAATTAAACGTACTTGTAGTTATCAACGGCGTCAGCTAATTACATAGTTAACTTTGCTTTATGCAACCGGGCATGAATCCATTAAAGTTGAATTTTGCATAACATTCTTTTATCAATACATCATTAAAAAAAATAAAGTCTTACTTTCTTTCAAAAATTAAAAGGTGGTTTACCGTTTCCTTTGGGTGAAATTCACTATGCTGACAAATGGCAGTAAATGTAGCTCTTCCAAAATTATAATTGACATACCTAAGATTTTTTTAGTTTTTAAATGCCTTGAACTTATTCTTTATCTCGTGTTTTGTTACGTGCAAAAGTTTGTAACGAAACGGCAGAGGTGGCCGTAATTGTTTTAAAAATTATATATAAATTTGTTTCAAATACGCGTGAGCTTTGGACACTCGGCTGCGGACCACCTCTACCGCTTTGAAGCGCGCGACTTGCCCCTGCCGAATAAATATTTAACCGGAACGAAACACCGAATAAAAACCGCCGTCAACGCTGAAAACTCTCTCTCTGCCGAAACCCGTTTTTGGTAGAACCTCTCTCCCAAGACCTACTTCTGGTGGAACCCGACCTGTGTTTATCCGATTCATATTTTGCTATCGAATGCTTTTGTACCCGGCCAACTCTTTTCCGAACCGATTCTGATACCGTATAATTGTGTGCACCGATTAACCGAGACCTGCTATTGTACCCGGACCTTCTGAACTCATACCGACCCGCTTCGAGCCCGGCTACTCTCACGATTTTTGTATTCAATTTTCCGTTTTGTATTAGAACCCCTGTTACGTCAAAATGCCCTCCCTTAAGTTGTTGACCACAAGCTTCCCGTTTCCCGTGTAGTATTTGTTATAACTGAACCGCAGTCCATTAATGAATTGACAAATCATTTGCGCCAGGCTGGTGTAGGATTTGTCAAACGTAAACTAAATCTCCAGTTACTCTCAACCCATAAAGTAGTTGAGGTTGGTGTGTTGAAATACTGCCCAAGGCAGGCTGGTTTAGAGTATTTCAATACGTTTGGCATCGCTACGTTTTGGCTTCGGGCTGAGGTATAAAATTAATCATTCCAAATCAATAAGTCAGTTTCGAAATACTCACCTGAATTTGCCGAAGTTTTCGTTTAACAGTATAACCAAACCGCAACAACCCGTAATACTAATAAGGTAATCGAATTCTGTCGTGTTTTATTTGTATAAAACTTTGTCATTAACGGACACCAGTGGTCAACCCGCCGTAAATTCGAAATTAAACCCCGTTAACCGTAGCAGTGTATTACCTGAAATACTTAATTAATTACAGCTGTCTTTAACCCTTATTATTACCGTACCTGAATAATTTTCCGCCTTGTGATTTCAGTATTTACCCCGAATAAATTAATTTTAGCACAGTTCTCGAAAGAATTGTAACCACGCCATTTGCGTTTAATCATTCTCTTTCAGGAAAAGTACAGGTTTTTTTTTAGGTTAGATACGAGTTGTGTGGGCCGCATTCAGTTAATCTCAATTTCGCGGAAAGTGGTAAGTCGCATTCTAACGAAGCCCGAAATGAATAATATTAGCAAAATAAGTTATTAGTTAGAGTATATATATATATATACGTAAGTGTTGAATTATGTGGCACCCACCATACCTATTGCATAAAAAACACCCGGGTGTATAAATTCTTTGATAATATATGTCATTGTGGCATATCGATGTGTATGATGCAAATGGCACTCATTTGTATATAAATACATGTTTAAAATATTAAATGACACCCAACATTGTTGTCATATAAATTAAATAGTAAAGGTGCCAGTTAGTAAATATTTCGTTTTTAATTAAACTGTATGTATGTATATGATATTTGACTTCTATAATGCTGCTTATATGGAGTAAACTTTTGAAAAAAAAACATCCCTGCTTTAGGACACTTTTGGGACACAACTTTAATTGTCAAACTTGACATTGACACATCAACCCTCTGAACCCAGCAACCTCTAACTTAAGAATTTAAATAAGGGAAGGGGGTTGATCGAACCTTCATTTAAAACCACCTGCAATTCTCTATGAGAACAGCATGGCAGAAAGTGGTTTTATTGAATTTTTTTGTGTTCCTATGAAAAACAACCCTCTAGATTAAGTAAAGTGTGGGAGACTAGTTTTTTAACAAACGCTTTGACAGGTCGATTCTTGATTTTTAGTAAATAACTTGAGATATTAAACTTGACATTGACACATCAACCCCGTAGCTCCAACAACCCCTAACTCAAAAATTTAAATAAGGAAAGGAACTCGAATGACTCTTCATTTAAAGCGTCTTTAAATTCTCTATGCGACAGCATGGCCAAAAATAGATTTATCCAATTCTTTTTCGTCTTCTTTAAAAACAACCCTTTAGATTAACTAAGGTGGGGAGACTAGGTTCTTAAAAAAACGCAGATCGATTCTTGATTTTTCAAAGACAATTTTAAATTTCAAACTTGACAATGACACATTAACCCCCTAGCTCCAGCAACCCTTAACTCAAGAATTTGAATAGGGGAAGAAAGTCGAATGACCCCTCATTTAAAGCGTCTTTTAATTCTCTATGCAACAGCATAGCTGAAAATAGTTTTTTCCAATGTTTTTTCGTCTCTATTAAAAACAACCCTCTAGATTAACTAAGGTGTGGAGACTAAGTTATTAAAAAACACTCAGACAGGTCGATTCTTGATTTTTAAAAGACAACTTTAAATTTCAAACTTGACATTGACACATCAACCCCCTAGCTCCAGCAACCCTTAACTCAAGAATTTGAATAGGGGAAGGAGGTCGAATGACCCCTCATTTAAAGCGTCTTTTAATTCTCTATGCAACAGCATAGCTGAAAATAGTTTTTTCCAATGTTTTTTCGTCTCTATTAAAAACAACCCTCTAGATTAACTAAGGTGGGGAGACTAAATTATTAAAAAAACACTCAGACAGGTCGATTCTTGATTTTTAGGAGACAACTTTAAATGTCAAACTTGAAATTGACACACCATCCCTCTAGATCTAGCAACCCCTAATTCAAGAGAAGGGCGTCAAACGACCTGTCATTTAAAAGGTCTTTTAATTCTCTATACGACAGCAAGGCCAAAAGTAGTTTTATTATTTTTTTTTGTCCCCATAAAAAACAACCCTCTAGATTACATAAGGTGGGGGGTGTTGTTTAGAAAAAATCCTAAAACACGCCACTTTTGACTTTTTGAACGACACATTTTGGCGTCAAATTTGATTTTGTCAGGTCAACTTTGTAGCCCCAATAACCCCCAACAAAAACAAAAATTATAGTAAGGTGGTCGAGTAACCCTGATTTTAATGGTCTCTTGATTCTCTACGTGTGTGCATGATTGTTTTTAAGTTTATAAAAATTTTAAAAGTGTAGAAAAATTTAAAACATCAAAATTCAACGTCAAAAGAAATTTTTGTTAGTTCAAGAAATGCTCAAATTGTGCGCAACCAACTTCCATACAATAATACAAATTCTGCTCTAAACGTTTCCTTACATTTTGGAAGATCTATGGCGTAATTTAGCGGCATTCTTCAATATTGCGTCGACAAAATTTTTCCAGAGACCCTGGTTGCGTTGCGTAAATTTTAGTTTCTTTTTATTGTCGCATAGAAACTTGAAAGACGCTTCAAATTAGAGGTGGCTCGGCATATTTTCCATATTTAAATTCTTGAGTTAGGGCACTAGTTTCTAAGTTAGGGTTTGTTGGAGCTAGGGGGTTTATCTGTTAATATCAAGTTTCACGTCAAATCTTAAAAAAAAATTAAAAATACAAAAGCATGAATATAATTAATTACGAAATTTAGTAGTAAAGTTTTTGATCTGTTAATAAATAATCCTGTGTTTTGAGTTCCTTAAAAGTGTAATTTTCGGTAAATACTTTTTAGAAGAGCAGATTATGGTGTATTGATTTTAATACTCATCAATGGGTATCTTGCTAAGTACTTTATTAAAATAATTATAATTTTAAAATTGTAGGTTTAATATAAATGTTCATCAATTCTTTGTCATAAGAAACGTTAGATGTAGTGTTCGTTTTGTTTTCTAATGTTTTGTACGTACAAAATTACCAGAAAGGATAAAGGTAAACACTGAAAAAGTAAAGGTAAAGTCAGAAAGTTTAAAAATACAAAACTAAAAATACATTTTTAATATTAAATTTGTATTTACATTTATCAATAATGTAGCAAATTTTCTTTGTGGACAATGTTTACGTCTAGCAACTTTAAAGAAGTAACTACTTTTTAGGATGCGGCTGTCAATTTCTAAAATTCTACAACTTGTTTCTGATGTTTTCTATTTTAGTATTTAATAAAAAATCTTTGTTCATTTACATTGAAAATCTATAGAATGCTCAAGAAAAGTCAAATATAACTGTAAATAATATACATTTGGTTAGGTATATTGGAATATGGTAGTATCATTTTATAATAAAAATATAATTTTGATTGTTAAATTTAAAGTTATTTTTTACATTGAAGAAAAAATGTCAAATTTCAAAAATCTTCAAAAAATAACATTTTTTTTTTACCACGCTTATATACCAATTTAATAACAAAAAACAACAAAAAAGATAAATCACAATCATGATAAAGCAAAGAAAAACCGTATAACAAAAACCAAATAAGAAAATGGGTCAGCAATCAATACAACTTATAGAACCTGTCATCTTTAATCAGATATCCATGCAACTAAAAAATATTATAACAGTGAAACAATTAGCAAACAAGATTAAAAAGTGGATGTTTCAAGAAAGAACTGGAATTCTAAAACCTGGAAGTACTTAAGCTAGTGTCTAGTTCTAGGGACATTGTTATGAATTTGGCTAGCCACCTGTGTTTAAGATGAAAAGAACAGAGAAAAAAACTAAACAATTTCGACTATAAACTAAGTGAAAATTATTAAACCTCAAAATAAATTTAATGAGATGACACATTTCAAAAGACAATTTTTTATAGTACTAAATATTACGATCTTGCACTACAGTTACCGTAACAACAGTTTAAGTTATAGAAAGTAAGTAATAAACGACGCGCGTTTATGTATGCTGCAGAAACAGAAAAAACTCAATTAAAATCAATCTTGCAGAAAATACAAATTAGAAGCAAAAAAACAGTTGTTTGAACGGATGAATCACAATTTAAAGTTTTTGAAAGCAAACGTCGTACATTTCAGTTTATCAACAACTAATAAAAAATATTGGAAAAAAAAAATATAAACTATAAAATATGGAAATGATAGTACTATGATTTAGGGTTGTTTTTAAGTGCAGTAAAAATTTCATAAAATAGCTAACAAAATGACTAGTAAAACATTTACTTACTACTTTAAACTTACTTAAAATATACTCTTCTTAACGCTTTATAATACTTTAAACAACAAAAAATTGTTTATTTTTTGTTTAATAAGTTTTTGTTCTAATATATTTTATTTACAAAAATCAATTTTCAAATACAAGAAACTTAAAATAGAAAATAATATACAAGTTAAAGTTCCTACGCTAAAATAAGCATAAATTATTGCTTATGAAAAACTAATTAAAACAAATATTGAACGTTTAATATTAATTAATCTTTGTAAAATTATATTTTTAAAATTTAGAAATAATTTTGATACATACAGTATAAAAACTATCTAAAATATTTTAATTGATTATTTTGTTAATAAATATCAAATAGTTAAATAATTAAACAAAAACATAACTGATATCAAAAAGCATTATCAAGTTTTATTAAATCAAAATGAGTTACGCAAGTTATATTTTAGTACATTTATTTTGTTACGATATCGCACTGTTCAACAATGTTGCCGCTAAAAATGGTGCCACAATCTACAACAATTATCGGGGTGCCATATAGTCAATACGTCAAAATTATATACACCTGTATATCGCACAACGCCCTCTGTCTTATTATGAATGAACCAAACTGTATAAATCTGACCACCAATTGACAAAATGGCTCCCAAGCAATTTTTTGCGTACGAGCTTAAAAAGTGTTGATAAGCTCTAGAAAATTTTTAATGTAAAGTACTGTGGCTCCCAAACTGGGGTGCTTCTTTGTATTTTTGGGTGCCACAATACCAATGAATGCCCAATTATGGTGCCACGATGACAATTTTTATGTATATATATATATATATATATATATATATATATATATATACATAAAAATTGTCATCGTGGCACCATAATTGGGTATTCATTGTTATTGTGGCACCCAAAAATACAAAGAGGCACCCAAGTTTGGGAGCCACAGTACTTTTACATTAAAAATTTTTCTAGAGCTTATCAACACATTTTAAGCTCGTACGCAAAAAATTGCTTGGGAGCCATTTTGTCAATTGGTGGTCAGATTTATACAGATTGGTTCATTCATAATAACACAGAGGGCGATGTGCGATATACAGGTGTATATAATTTTGACGTATTGACTATATGGCACCCCGATAATTGTTGTAGATTGTGGCACCATTTTTAGCGGCAACATTGTTGAACAGTGCGATATCGTAACAAAATAAATGTACTAAAATATAGCTTGCGTAACTCATTTTGATTTAATAAAAACTTGATAATGCTTTTTGATATCAGTTATGTTTTTGTTTAATTATTTAACTTAAAACACTATACTATTTGATATTTATTAACAAAATAATCAATTAAAATATTTTAGATAGTTTTTATATTGTATGTATCAAAATTATTTCTAAATTAAAAATATAATTTTACAAAGATTAATTAATATTAAATGTTCCATATTTGTTTTAATTAGTTTTTCCTAAGCAATAATTTATGCTTATTTTAGCGTAGGAACTTTAACTTGTATATTATTATCTATTTTAAGTTTCTTGTAGTTGAAAATTGATTTTTGTAAATAAAATATATTAGCACAAAAACTTATTAAACAAAAATAAACAATTTTTGTTGTTTAAAGTATTATAAAGCGTTAAGAAGAGTATTTTTAAGTAAGTTTAAAGTAGTAAGTAATTGTTTTACTAGTCATTTTGTTAGCTATTTTATGAAATTTTACTGCACTTAAAAACAACCCTAAATCATAGTACTATCATTTCCATATTTTATAGTTTTTATTTTTTCCAATATTTTTTATTAGTTGTTGATAAACTGAAATGTACGACGTTTGCTTTCAAAAACTTTGAATTGTGATTCATCCGTTCAAACAACTGTTTTTTTTTGCTTCTAATTTGTATTTTATGCAAGATTGAGTCTAATTGAGTTTTTTTCTGTTTCTGTAGCATACATAAACGTCGCGTCGTTTACTACTTACTTTCTATAACTTAAACTGTTGTTACGGTAACTGTGGTGCTGTTGCATATAATTAAATAAATTAAAAAATAAATAAAAGATCGTAATATTTAGTACTATAAAAATTTTGAGGTTTAATAATTTTCACTTAGTTTATAGTCGAAATTGTTTAGTTTTTTTCTCTGTTCTTTTCATCTTCAACACAGGTGGCTAGCCAAATTCATAACAATGTCCCTAGAACTAGACACTAGCTTAAGTACTTCCAGGTTTTAGAATTCCAGTTCTTTCTTGAAACATCCACTTTTTAATCTTGTTTGCTAATTGTTTCACTGTTATAATATTTTTTAGTTGCATGGATATCTGATTAAAGATGCGAGGTTCTATAAATTGTATTGATTTCTGACCCATTTTCTTATTTGGTTTTTGTTATACGGTTTTCCTTTGTTTTATCATGATTGTGATTTATCTTTTTTGTTATTAAATTGGTATATAAGTGTTGTAAACAAAAAATGATATTTTTTGAAGATTTTTAAAATTTAACATTTTTTTTTCAATGTAAAAAGTAACTTTAAATTTAACAATCAAAATTATATTTTTATTATAAAATGATACTACCATATTGGAAAACCTAACCAAATGTATATTATTTACAGTTATATTTGACTTTTCTTGAGCATTCTATAGATTTTTAATGTAAATGAACAAAGATTTTTATTAAATACTAAAATAGAAAACATCAGAGACAAGTTGTAGAAATTTAGAAATTGACAGCCGCATCCTAAAAAGTAGTTACTTCTTTAAAGTTGCTAGACGTAAACATTGTCCACAAAGAAAATTTGCTACATTATTGATAAATGTAAATACAAATTTAATATTAAAAAAATGTATTTTTAGTTTTGTATTTTTAAACTTTCTGACTTTTACCTTTACTTTTTTCAGTATTTACCTTGATCCTTTCTGGTAATTTTGTACGTACAAAACATTAGAAAACAAAACGAACACTACATCTAACGTTTCTTATGACAAAGAATTGATGAAGATTTATATTAAACCTACAATTTTAAAATTATAATTATTTTAATCAAGTACTTAGCAAGATACCCATTGATGAGTATACAAATCAATACACCATAATCTGCCCTTCTAAAAAGTATTAACCGAAAATTACACTTTTAAGAAACTCAAAACACAGGATTATTTATTAACAGATTAAACTTTACTACTAAATTTCGTAATTAATGATATTCATGCTTTTGTATTTTTAATTTTGTTTTAAGATGTGACGTGAAACTTGACATTAACAGATAAACCCCCTAGCTCCAGCAAACCCTAACTCAGAAACTAGTGCCCTAACTCAAAAATTTAAAAATGGAAAATAGGTCGAGACACCCCTAATTTGAAGCGTCTTTCAAGTTTCTATGCGACAGTAAAAAGAAACTAAAATTTACGCAACGGAACCAGGGTCTCTGGAAAAATTTCGTCGACGCAATATTAAAGAATGTCGTTAAATTACGCCATATATCTTCCAAAATGTAAGGAAACGTTTAGAGCAGAATTTGTATTATTGTATGGAAGTTGGTGGCGCACAATTTGAGCATTTGTTGAACTAATAAAAATTTCTTCTGACGTTGAATTTTGATGTTTTAAATTTTTCTACACTTTTAAAATTTTTATAAACTTAAAAGCAATCATGCACACACGTAGAGAATCAAGAGACCATTAAAATCAGGGTTACTCGACCACCTTCCTATAATTTTTGTTTTTGTTGGGGGTTGTTGGGGCTAGGAGTTTGACCTGACAAAATCAAATTTGACGTCAAAATGTGTCGTTCAGAAAGTCAAAAGTGGCGTGTTTTAGGATTTTTTCTAAACAACACCCCCATCTTACGTAATCTAGAGGGTTGTTTTTTATGGGGACAAAAAAAAATTTATAAAACTACTTTTGGCCTTGCTGTCGTATAGAGAATTAAAAGACCTTTTAAATGACAGGTCGTTTGACGCCCTTCTCTTGAATTAGGGGTTGCTAGATCTAGAGGGATGATGTGTCAATTTCAAGTTTGATATTTAAAGTTGTCTCCTAAAAATCAAGAATCGACCTGTCTGAGTGTTTTTTTAATAACTTAGTCTCCCCACCTTAGTTAATCTAGAGGGTTGTTTTTAATAGATACGAAAAAAACATTAGAAAAAACTATTTTCAGCTATGCTGTTGCATAGAGAATTAAAAGACGCTTTAAATGAGGGGTCATTCGACCTCCTTTCCCTATTCAAATTCTTGAGTTAAGGGTTGCTGGAGCTAGGGGGTTGATGTGTCAATGTCAAGTTTGAAATTTAAAGTTGTCTTTTAAAAATCAAGAATCGATCTGCCTGAGCGTTTTTTTAAGAACCTAGTTAATCTAAAGGGTTGTTTTTAAAGAAGACGAAAAAGAATTGGATAAATTTATTTTTGGCCATGCTGTCGCATAGAGAATTTAAAGACGCTTTAAATGAAGAGTCATTCAAGTTCCTTTCCTTATTTAAATTTTTGAGTTAGGGGTTGTTGGAGCTACGGGGTTGATGTGTCAATGTCAAGTTTAATATCTCAAATTATTTACTAAAAATCAAGAATCGACCTGTCAAAGCGTTTGTTAAAAAACTAGTCTCCCCCACTTTACTTAATCTAGAGGGTTGTTTTTCATAGGAACACAAAAAAATTCAATAAAACCACTTTTTGCCATGCTGTCCTCATAGAGAATTGCAGGAGGTTTTAAATGAAGGTTCGATCAACCCCCTTCCCTTATTTAAATTCTTAAGTTAGGGGTTGCTGGCTTCAGAGGGTTGATGTGTCAATGTCAAGTTTGACACTTAAAGTTGTGTCCCAAAAGTGTCCTAAAGCAGGGATGCCTTTTTTCAAACACCCACTCTATATAAGCAGCATGATAGAAGTGAAATATAATCATATACATACAGTTTAATTAAAAACGAAATATTTACTAACTGGCACCTTTACTATTTAATTTATATGACAACAATGTTGGGTGTCATTTACTATTTTAAACATGTATTTTTATACAAATGGGTGCCATTTGCATCATACAAGTCGATATGCCACAATGACATATATTATCAAAGAATTTATACACCCGGGTGTCTTTTATGCAATAGTCATGGTGGGTGCCACATAATTCAACACTTACGTATATATATATATATATATATATATATATAGACATATAAACCGGTTGCTGTTGAGCCCGTAGAATATATAAACGCTACGCTCTTTAGCCCGAAGAAACGCTATTAAGCCCGGTTTCGGGCTCATCTACGTATCCATGTGTATATAATCAAAATACGATTATATAAGCATCAAAACGTGTAAATACAAAAATTTGGCCGGGCTTCATATTGTACCGTTTATATCTGCATTATATATAAAATAGTTCAGAGTTAGTCGCTGCAGAGGTCGCTTTTATATACAAACTGTCTACAGACACGGACGGTACGTTGTGTAGCCCAACATGCGACAACGTTGGACGGGCTTAATAACAAGCAGTAAACGTATACTCTAAGTGTATTTCACTTTAGTATGAATTTTATGCACTTTTTGAGTATCATCACGTTTTAATAATAAAAAAAACAATACAAACGGTTTTAGTTAAAAATCGGAAGTTGATTTTTAAAAACGTTTGCAATTTCTACGTGATTCTTGTACGTACATATGTAGAATGTGGTACTTTTATAACTATTAAATTAAATTAAAATTAAAGTATTAAAAAAATTATTTGAAAACCTCTAAAGAGATTTGGATCTAAAGTACAAAATAGGTAGCTAAGAAACTTTAAAGTTATAAGAATGATTTGTTGGTTCATTCATGATGTAATACCTAGAAAATAATTTGAAACATAAATACATACATTTAATAAAAACGTTATAACGAAAAAGGTATGTCTTAGGATATGATATTAGTATTACTCATATAGTTTTTTTTCTTTTACTAAAAATTTTTAAAAACAATGTAGGAATCTCGTTTTGTAGTGTAAAAATTCTTAGAAGCATGGAAATTTTTTAGTAGTCTGAAAGAGTTTTGTAGAATCAATTGGAAAATATTACTTCTCGTGAAATAATTATAGAACGTTATGATAATTTTGCAGATAACACTGTACAATTAAAAAAAAATTAAATTTGGTTTTACCAACACAAAGCTTTTACAAACAAAATTGAAAAAAAAAGAATTGTCCTAGCAGAAAAAGAAACAAAACTTACAGTCATAAATTTTAAAATCGACACAGAGTTTTTAAGTAATTATGATGACAATTTACTTAAAAGTTAGAAAAATAATAATTAAGACAAACAGTTAATCCACTTCTTACAAGAAATAAGATATTTTTTTAAAGTTTGAGTCATTTCATATGAAATCGTCTAAAAGCAAAAGCTGACTTATTTTAGAGTCCTAAAAAAGAAATCTACGCACATTTAGTTTTGATGAACGCCCGTTTTCACCTGACCGAGTTGAAAAACATAATTTTTATGTTTTTTTTGAGTGCACAACGAAAATTTCAACAATGACGCGCTGCCAAAACTACGTTTTTTTCAGTGATTTTTAACTGACTCTAGTGTCTTGGTCGTTTAATGTAAGCACCCAATGTTATTCAGAAATTAAGTTTACATATCCTAAAAAGAATAAACCCAAAAACTGATCAAAAAACCCACTGTTTGTACAAAAAAAATGCTTGTAATTCGATGAAATCGCGTTTTTCAGGCTACATTGGTCGTCATGTTGTTGTCACATTCTTAGTGGCTATACACTTGGTTTTTTAAAGCAAATATCTTAGTAATTTCATTAGGTTAAAAATATTATTTGCAATTGGTTACTTTTTTGTGTGAAAATTCATAAAACACTACATGTTTGTTTTCTATATATTTAGTGTAGTTTTATCTATTTTGTTTGTATCTTATAGTATAGCAAGTAGGTTAAATGTTTTTTAAACGTGATATTATGTTTTCATTTTCATTGAAATTGTGTGTATTGTAAGTGAGATTTATTACGTAAATATAACATATGATGGAATATTGTATTTTTTGAAATAAAACAGTATATTTTCTTAGAAGGCTTAGCTTATTGGCTTAACGATATTGACAGCATCACAATTATAGAAAACTGAATAGCTTTACGGTATCAACTAGCTGTGACCGTAAGAAACCTAAACTATATTAAATTATTGTACCTTTTTATGTTATTATCTAATCAATACATATGTTACAGCAGCTTGAACATTCACACTCGATACAAAAAACTAATTTTTATGCCAAGAATTTCATTAGAGCAGAAATTGAACATTGTTTCTGGAGTTACTATATGATGATCTGCAGTTCGTTCTAAGCTTTTTTTAATAGTTTGTGACGGTCCGATTAATGATAAATCTGTTACACTAATCGGCATTTAACGTTCACATTAAGGAACACATAAATTGAGTGAAAATGTTTCAGACTACTTATTAGAATTCCTCAATTTCGTTATTTGAAACAGAGTATTCTATTTACTATCATATACATATTTTAATTTCAACTAAAATGTCATGATAATGTTGTATGACATACTGTATGCCCAAAACTAACCTTTCAATTTATTTCCGATTTATTAAAAAAACTTTGTGTGCGTAAATAAGAATATGTAGGTACAAACATGTAAACAGGTTGTTGTTGAGCCCGTAGAACATATAAACGCTACGTTCTCTAGCCCGAAGAATCGTTATATATCCCAGTTTTAGGCGTATGTTATCAAAATAAGATTGTAGAATCATTTTTTTTATTATGCGGTATATTGTAAGTTTGATTTAAAAATTAATTTGTGCTTGTCAAATGATGACAAATAACACACTCTACGTTAGTCGTGCAACCTGCAGCAATGGTTAAATTTAACATTTCTTTAAAAAAGTTGCCAAAAACAAAGTTACATGCGGAATTTTAAAGAAAATTATTTAATTTGCTGCCGTTTTGAGTATGTTTTTTTTTTCAGATAAGAATTTGCTAATACGCACAAGTTATAGCTTACAATTTTGAATTATATTTACAAATAAAACAAACTTTGCACCAATCATAAAAAGAGTTTAATGCTTGAATACAGTTTTTATTTTAAATCTGCAGAAAGTTTATTTGTTACGTCAATATTAATCAAGTTAAATTAAAAAAAAAAATAGATCGGAAGATGTTTAAGAGAGTTATCTGCAAAGAATAAACGCAAATGATAAAATTTCAAATCATTGTCAAATTTTGCTTAATAACCACGTTTAGAGCGTGTATAATATTGGCAACGCAGTCGGGGTTAACAGCGTGCTAATAACGTCGTGTAGAAAGGCGTTACCGCCCGGGCTCATCGGGCACCTGTTTACATATCGGGCTCAATTGCGTGCAGTTTATAACTATATATATATATATATATATAGTTATTATTTATACGAGAGGAAATAAAACTACACCACCTGTACATATTTATTGTAACTATTACATTTTTAGTTTCTATAATAAATTTATGTTAATTGTATTCAACTTAATAACGCTTAAAACCCAACGGAGAGACTGTGAGCCACCGGGGTGTTACAAATTGGAACAATGACACTTGTCTAAAATAAAATAAAATAAACGAAGTTTTATCGGTTCCCAGTGAAGAGGGGTGGGTTATTTCAAAATTCCATGATTGTTTTGTAAAACTCAACAGAAAATGTAATGAAAAGTCCGCTTCTGAAGATACACTCTAAATAGACTTATATTAATAGATACTAAAATATTAGGACACGTAGATGTGCTAGCTGTTGTCCCGATAAAGGGCGCAAATTACATTTGACCTGTGATAACCCATGTAATATTGTTTGCACCGTTTATGTAACTATACTCATACTGCCTTCGTCTTCAACTACTTCTGTGATACAATAAATATATATTCTGTGTTATTAATTCTGTCGTGTTATTTGTTTTTTTACAGCAACGGGTCGAGTTAGGCGATGTCTCCCTAATTTAACCCTTCATCGTCTTGGGTCCTTTTTAGCTTTAATCTATAATTTAGCACCACAAAGCCTGCGATTCCCTCTCCGGGGAGACTGTGTTAGCCGTTGCCTCTTTTTTTGCTGTTACAAAAAAACCAGCGTAACAAATTTGGCGCCCAACTGTCTGGGCTCGATTTTGTGTGCGCGATTATAATTCCATCTAGTTTTATTGATTCTTTTATTTTTTCTTAGTCTTTTGTGGGTTTGATTTACTTTGCTTCGCTTATTTAGTTATTTCTGCAATCCTTGACGTCGGAGTTACTTCACTAACATTTACTTCTTTGATTTTAGTGTTGCGGTTTGACTTTATATTGGTAATTTACTTACTTTTCTTTTAATTGCACTTCTGCTTTGATTTATGGATTAACTCGACTCATAATATTTATTGCTCTTAATGTTAATACATTTTGGCTTTAGTTGTTACCCGGCCGTCGGGTTTACAAGTTATAGAGTAATAGTATATATATATATATATATAAGTAATAATATAGATACAATTATATTCAATCCACTACGGGCGTAACGGCGTTGCACTTTTCTAACTAGCACCGGGTTATTGTTTTTTAACGCACGTTAGCTTATGTACTGCACTTTGCACTAATTAGACTGGGATCTTCTTTGTTCGTCGGTCTCTCCACTGGGTGACACTAAGTTCCTCTTGGAATCCTGAGTGGTCGGCGTTTCCACACTGCTGCCATAAAGTGGTTGTGGATGGTACCCTCCCATTTAAGGATACCATTAACAAATCTGGCTTGGAGTTCCTTTTTTATGCCTAGTTTGGTAGCTGTGACCTGATTACATCTAGGCCAAATGCCTCTGGCTCCCAAGGAGATGGGACGAAAGGTGAGTTGCTGCCCAAGCCATCGTCGACCCGCCGCTTCCCTAAATTTTGGATTGTCGTATACGAGCTGCTTGTTGTAATGGCTCGCAGCAAGAGACCGTGTGCTTTCCCAATATACTTGGAGGTTGCAGATGACTGTTTCATGGTAGGGGATGTGAGCGACTATATCTGGCTTGTATAGCAGTTTGTCAGGATGGCGAACTCGAGTTCCACTTCAGTAGTCCAGCCCTTCCTACGCGTGTGTGCGGCAATCAGTTTGACTTTTTGGCTTATTAGTTTAGTCACTTATCAGTAATACTGCTTGTACTTATTGTTATTTTAAGTTTTAGTCAGTCATGTGTTAGCAGATTTCTGCTTTGGTTAGTTTCTTGTTTTAATTTCAATAATTTCGATATGTATTGCTCAGACGAAGAATCGCCACTTCTTACTTCTTTAGACTCTGATTCAGAAACGAACTTGGAAAATTGGAATGTTACCTTTTCTGGTAAAGATTCTTCTTTACTTATAAAATTTCTTATTTGTATTGACGAGTTGTGTTTATCTCGTGGTGTTTCACAGCATCAACTTTTTCTTTCAGTTTTCGAAGTTTCATCCGGCAAAACTCTTTTTAATTTTATGACGAACCGAGGTTCTTTACAATTGTGGAACGATGTAGCTGCTCTTTTGAAGTCTGAGTTTTTACCTTTGGATTATGATGAACACTTGATTGATTCTATTCGCAGTCGTACGATGGAAGCTAACGAAACCATTGGTACTTACGTTACCAGCATGCAATACCTCTTTCTTCAGCTAGCAGAACCGGACTCAGAACAAACGCAGCTCAAGGTCATTCGCCGGAATCTTACACCGTTCTACCAACTGGCTTTAGCGTTGATTGAAATCAAATCTATCGCTGAATTAATATCTTTAGGCAAGCGTTTGGAGTCTAACATCAATTTTTGCGACTCTTTCCACTTCTCAACAACAGAGATTGGTGAAAAAGTTCAAGAGCCATCTGTAGTCTTTGCTAGTAAGATTTCTACTTGCGTCTCTTCTGCTATTCCTGCTAGTTGTTCTCTTAATGCTTCTCCATTTTCTTCTTCTGTATCTCTTTCTAATTCGAATACTTGTTTTCGTTCTCGTTCACAAGGTGCTAAGCTTTTACGTACTCTTCGTTTTCTTTTTTCCCTTCCTTCTAATTTCTTTTCAATTTCTAGGTTTATGGAGCCTACAACTGATCCTTGGTATTTAAGTAGGATATCTAAAGTTACTGCTTCTCCTCGTCGTTTCTCTAGTTGGTGTGTTCTGAAAAATCTTTTATGTAAACGTGTACGCATTTCATCTTTTGATCCTTGCGTTTGGAAGTTAGTTGTACCAGCTAGAAGCTATTTGCTGTCACTTCTACTGGCCTCATATGAGACCTAAGGTTGCCGAGTTCATACGTTATTGTTCTTGTTCGAACTCGCAACGAAGCAACCCTATTAGGTCACGTCACGTTTTGCCAGCAACGACGAAGCTTTCCAACACTGGAGTCGCTAGAAGGTCTACGCTTATACATAGGGATCGTGCTGTTTCTCCTGATGTAAAAGCTACTACTCTTACATCCACTTCGTCAATCCCTTCTGCTTATCCTTTGCTGTCTTCTTCTTCTAACCATTCTCTTTTTTTTCATCGGCGTCGCAAGCGTCGTAAGTGCTAGTTTACTTTTTGGGTTTTCGACGTTTGACCTTTGCTATTCTTTTGGTTCTTTTCTTTTGGTTTTGGTGGTTCCATTCTTTGAATACGTTATTGGTATCTTGTTTCTTGTGGTTCGGATGCTATCTATTTGCTTTCATCCATTTTTCTGTCACCGATATTATTTCTTTTAATGTTAAGTTTCTGTTAAAATTCTTTTGCTTTATTTCTTCTCCGTCTTACTTCAGGACAGACTACCTTTCCGTCTGTATATATTTATAACCGCTTAGTCGGCCTTTTTGGATTGGTACGTTATCAATAGAATTCTCTCTTCTGCTTTTGTATTTTATTTTTTTCTTTTCTTGAGTTTTTTATTCCGTTCGTCGGCATTAAAATTTTGAAGTATACTTTCCAATTTGGGACAGCAATTGGTATGCTTTCGTTCAATGACTAACTGTGATATCTTTTTTCTTCTCTATTTTTTTCTTTTTTTTATGGGCGGTTGGTTGGGCATTGAAGGGCTGGGGGCACTCCCTTTCGTTTCTTCTACGGAGAGAAGAACGAATTAGACACTTACATCTGGTCTTATCTTTCTCCGTCTGTCTCTTTTCTTCTTTTCTTGTTTTCCTTACTTTTAATTTTTTTCTTCTTCTTGATTAGTTGATTACCTGCATGCTACATCTCTTTCTTTCTTCTTCTTCTTCCTGAAGGTTTACCCTTTAGGGCGGTTGGTTGGGCATTAAAGGACTGGTCACTCCCTTTCGTTTTATCTACGGAGAGCAGAACGAATCAAACACTTATATCTGGTCTTATCTTTCTCCGTCTTTCTCTTTTCTGTCTTTCTTGTCTTCCTTACTTTTACTTTTTTTTCTTTTTTCTTTTGCTTTTGAAAGTTCACCTTTAGGGCAATTATCTTCTTTGAAATTTTTTTTAATCTTGGTTTTTTGCTTGAACACTTTCTTTTTTTTTTTTTTAACTAACTTCTTTCTTTAGTGTTTACTGCAACTGTCTTTCTTTTTTTTTTCTTTCTCAGATACTTCTTTCGCTTTATTGCGTTAAGTGGGTTTTTGTTTTATTGTGTTTGGAATAGACTGCAACGTCGCTTTTTGTACTCTGTACTTCCGCTTAATCGGAATTTTTGATGTTGTCAGTTGTCAGGTTGGGTGTCATTGTATTTGGGTTGGTTTTGGATTTCAGAGTTTTGTCCTTGGCGTAAGCCTAAATTTCTATTCTTGACTTTAGTTAGTGTCCACTTCCCAGGTTTTTTGTTGCTGGGGGGGAAATTTGTTATGTTAATAAGTTAGTAGTTCAATTTTCAAGTATAAAAATTTTTCTTATGTCAGGTGAGGTAATTCTACAAATTTATTGATTATATTTTAGTATCTTACACTAATTTAACATTATATATATTTAATATAATTTACAACAATAATAAAACAATGCTGTGCCTGGTATTATGACAACTAGAAACCACGTTTTTAATTTTATACTTTAACAATTTGCTATTGCGTTTTGAATAAATATTACACTAGATTACCGTATTATTAACATAAATATTAAAAATATTACATTACAAAATGATGAAAAAAACATTAACGACCCAATTTAAAAAGATTTACTGTTACGCTACTGCATTTCTTATTTAACGTTTCAGATTGCTTACCTACATTAAAGGTATACGTTAAACTAGCGGAAAGCACTTCCAATCTTGAAAATCATGCGTATACGAAACGAATAATTGATTACATAAGAGTGATAGCGTAATCGTATCGTTTATCAATTAAAAGAAAATTGTTACGTTAATAGCGCGCGTGTACATTTTGTTAAAGCACGTTATAAGGAATCTTCAACGCCGCACTAATGACACATGTAGAAGGCAACCGCAAACGGCGTTTTCTTTTCGAACTACCTACTTGACTGCATCACGTGCTCCATGAAACACAAATTTCTTTCATCTTCATTCACTTGATGTTTCTCGCACCGCCAGCTAGCCTTGTTAACGAAGCTTTTCTTTGAAAAAAGTCTCGGTAAAGTCGAGAATAAATCAGGAACGTTTGAGGTCATTCAAAATTATCTAGATTACCGCATGCATAAGATTAGCTCTTTTCGTTTAAACATAATTTATTTATTATTATCATTACGTGCTTTAAGCGGTAGAATTTAAAAAACAACTTTTTGTAGTTTTATTTTTATTTGTTGCATAAATCCAAACATCGCCGAAGCAAAGAATTTAAAAATATGGCAACAAATGCATTTGTTTACCTACCGCGCGATTTGGTTTACTGCCAACTCCTTAAATTGTACTTTGTTCAACCAATATAGTGAAGAGAAACTTTATAAAATTATTAAATGTAGTGTAAGTGCACTTACCTTTAATCATTCGTACAAACTTAAAGCCAGATTAATGCTTTAAGTTTCTTTTCGAATGTATATGGTTGTACGTAGAAGAGAATTTGACTAACAGATAAATTTGCTTTTGACAGAATAAAAATGAATCAAATTATTGCTGAAACTAATGACAAAAATGTAATGCAATTTTTGTTACCGTTTTTCTCGCTTTCTACATCCTTCTCTTTTCCGTCTTAGTATTGATTTTCATCCCTACGAACCGCAAATAATGACAGGCCCAAAAACATCGACTATTTCCACATCTTATTCTTATTCAAGATAACAAATTATGTTGGTGGAATGGCTTATAAACGGGGGCGTGGACTATCTCAAGAAATAATCCCGCGAAAAAAGACACATTTTTCATAATTTCTACGTTTTACCGGTAACAGTAGGGCGAAGATATGGCTTATAGGTAAAGCTTCTTTAAGAACCGTTCCAACTAAATCCTATTTGTTCACCCTTTTGCACTTACAAAATTTTATTGTACATTGTTGTGTTTAAATTCTTGTTTAATATTTATTCTTTAATAAACACAAATTTGGGAAAGAATAATTACAACGCAATTCTATTTAAAACTTTTTCTATAAGCATATAAATTAATCTAAGATTATATTTGCAAGCAGTGAAGCGAAATAAAAATGGCGACTTTGCTGATTATCCTGATCTTGGTCTTCTCCCATCGGAATACAGATGGGTAAAATCCTCTAAGTTTTCCTATTAAGAATCGCTCGTGCTTCTACATACATATCTAAATATTTGCATTATTGAATTTTACTTTCTTTCAAAGGTTATTTTAAATATAACTATATTAGCGCATTATAAATATTAAAATAATTAAATTTAACAAACAAAATTATTTAAAACAACATAAACTAATTTATTTTTTAGTTCTTAATTTACTGTATTTAACTTTCTTTCTTGTCCTCTACTGCTTGAAAAGTAACTGATTTACGCTCGACTTATTACGAAGTTTAAAGCTTTGAGTTAATGCCTTAATGTGTAAGCAGAAAAGCTAAGGCAGAAAATGTTTCTGCAATTAAAATGGTTTTTTTAATTATTAACGTGAAGTTGTAAGATTTAACAAAAGTTTTGTGTTTACATTTAGAGTTGATCGTAAAAGTAACACATTTTATTTGTTCAACGAGTAAGATTCAAATGGATTTAAATTAAATCTAAGTTAATACTTTAACTCTAGTTTTAAAATAGAACATAGCTTAAGTTTGAATTGGGCTGACTCATCTAATATTCCTTTAAACAGATTGAGGAAGCGTTCTATATAGACATGCACTCGTGCTAGGTAAACATCAAAGGAACTCGTATACATAAAGGGAATAGTAAATTTGAAAACGTGCAATGAACAGACAAAAAAGAAACGAAACAAACCATCATAGAATAACAATCAGCGGAGAAAACGCGAAAAGATGTCATAAAAATGATTGAAAACAAAGTGTGTCCGACACAGAAAATAAGTTGTCTGTTTTATTAGAAGTTACGGCGGAAACGTTGAATTTTTTTATACTTGTTAGGTTACGAATGGGAAAAAGTTTTTAGTTTAAAGTTTCATAAAGTTGCCTCTAGATATTTTAACGCCAATACAATTCTATTTCAATCTTGCATAAAAAATTGAAAATTGAATGTTATTGTGTTTTATATTAAAGGTAAAATTAAATAAAAGTGGTTGTGTGTAATTTTTATGGGAAATAATCTATAACAATTTTCAAAATGAAATTTTAAACGTTCTATACATACTATAATTTGTACGGCTTAGCACAAATCTATTTATATTTTATAAGTTAAAAAAATATTCTTGTAGTAAAAAACTTTTAATTGTTGCTACAATTTTTGATAAATTATTTTCCGTATTATTATAAACAAAGCAATGCAAACGAGTCGTTTTATTATTCTATTGTAATTTAATTTAAAAAGCGCTTTGACGTGGTACTTTCTAAATAACTAAAAATTACAAAATTTATTTATATTATCGCAATACAAAAAACGTTTAGCAAAATAATCAATGGTATCTTTTGTAATTATTGTTATTTTCTTCCACTTCTTTGCTCCACATCATACTTGCTCTGTTCTTTTTTCTTTTTCCCGAATTTTTCGCTTTCCATACTTATCTAGCTTACCTTTCTTTAGGTCTTTTTATATGTCCCCACCACCGTAGCTGAGCTTTGCATTCTCTATTTTGAATCTTTCCCTTATAACTCTGTTTCTTTATTTTGTTGTCCATTCTTGTTACTTTTGCTACTCTTTCAAATACATCATTTTTAGAACCTGGATTTTGTAACGTACTCTTTTATTACAAGTTACCGGTTTTGAAAAAAAATGAAAGATTTTTTGTAAAGAAAGTAATAAAGAAAGAAACTATTAGATATGACGAGATTATCGTGTTGTATGTACAGTTTAATGGAAATTGTCAGTTGAGGACCGTCTTTCGTTATTCCTTAAATACTGCGCTGCGTTTCTATGAGAAAAATAATAATATTTGCATATGATATAATGAAAAATATGGGATGATCAGTGCACCGGAAAAATTATCATTTCAATTCTGCGGCTGTTGCGTTGGTTGTGAATTTGAGGAGGAGTGATTACCGTAAATTTTTAAAGTTTCTTTTTGTACTATTTATTTTGAACCGATTAAGTTCGGTTATATGTGCTTTAAGCAACAATGGATAATATGTGATCACTGCTAATTACATCAATGCTGTTCGTTTTTATGTAAATTAAATATTTGGAAGAACTTTACCGGTTTGTCAAAAATTATGATTATTAGGATTTAAGTACTACAAATATGCATAATTGACAATGTCATTTATTTTGAATTTAATTTAAAAATAATTAATTAGTGTCTACAGTTTAGTTATAAAGGAACCTAAAGCCAAATTAAGTGTAAGTAGCAATAATTTTAGGGTATTTAACCCTTTTCTTTGTGTTTATTTATTGTTGTATATTTGTGTTTAGTTTTAAGTGTTTGCTTTTTAATTCTTTTTAATTATTATTTATTTTGTTTGGTGTTAGTTGACAATTTTGTTTGTTTAATTTCTATTTGCCTTCAAGCGTTTGTGAATTTTTTTGACAGACAAGCAACAAAACATAAATCACCCTGGAAAAGGTTTCGACTGTCTTTTAGCAGTCTCAACAACAATATCTGAGCCTAGTTGAGATTAAGGTACATTACACTTTAGCGCTCAAAACGTAGGACCTTGTTTTTGCTGCTTTATCTTACTTGTTACAAGCTATAGGTCTTACGGACCTTGCACGGCCAACTCACACTAGTCGGAGATAGGAGAGGTTCCAAAAATAGAATTTAAAGAGCGCCAGATCTTCCTAAGTAAAACTTCCGTTTCGATCAAGAGAGAAGGTCCAAGCTTGTAACGAAATCAGGTTCGTAATCCTTGTTACACTGGTTTTCGTGTAACCAAAAAAAGAAAAAAATAAATATGTATAACAACTTCAATTTAATAACGTAGATTATTAACAACAAACACTAGAAATTGTGTAGTACATTATTTAATCTATAAATACCGGAAGTATCGGCAACACACAATACATAAGTTTACACATAAGTTTACACATAGAGTGTCAATAGCGAAAAAAATTACATGACAAATATCTATGGATCACAGCATGCGATACACAAAATAATTCATGAAAATACCCAAATGGTATTGAAATAATTAATGTAATTGCGTAAGTTAGAACGACAAAAAGTAATTAAATAAAACTTACCCACAATCAAGTACTTGTCCGAAGAAAACGTTTTCCTCGTTGAGTCGATCTGGAATATTTATGAATAGCAAATCGTGTCAACAAAATGACTCACGAAAGCAAAAATCTACAAAACTGTTAATTAGTGCTAAAAGAAATTAGACATAAAAACCCAATTATCTAAAGCTGTTACACAAGTTAAGTAAAAGTTAATATCGCAATCGACCGACGCATAAGGAGTAGTATCTCGGAGAAAAGTTCTTGTCGAAACTTCATTTTTAGTTTGAACGTAAGTTTTCCAAAATTATAATCGTTTCATGAAGGTATTTGATCTATATTAAACCGTCACCGATCGATAATACATCGAAACATACCGCCAACACGTGAAGGGACGTCCTATCAAATGAACAAGGAAATCACTAAGGAGTTCTAAAAACTAATAGGAAAAGCTTACTCTGTAATGACTAAACTACTAGAAATGCGTTTTCAAATTATATTTTAATTTCCATAAACGCTGATGTTAGAAGATTAAAAAGTTAATGCGTCACAAGCAAGATATTCCCATTCCAATAATCGACATGACCAACGAAGTAAAATAGAAATTTACAGTGCCACAGTTGTGTATTATCCAGTAGGGGATTAGTTAATTCCGTAATAATTTAACCTAAAACGTAATATACAACTAGACACAAGTGTACATACTGTGTTAGCACAAGTAATTTAATTTAATGCATACAATATTTTACGTTAAAGAATGCACCGAGCTTCCCTCTAATTAACTTCGCACTTCTGTAAGTATTCCTTCCCATAAAGTGGTGTACAACTCCTTAGCCTTCAGCGACCTGACGTCATGGAAACAGGTGTTACCAACGTCACTGATAAGATTACAGGTGGAGGGATCGGACCCGCTAAAGAATTAATTTAAGGCCGCAATACAAAAAACGTTATAAAATCACATAACCCAAAATAAGCTGCCCACAACAACGAATGATACTCCTAAATAAGATTTCACTTAACACTACGCAAAATTCGCCCACATATTCACGTGGAGTGCCGTGAACCAATTTAATAATGAAAGCCTTGTTGGGCCAAAAGACCGCTAAGAACAGTCCGTATTTTAGAAAACGTTAGCAGGAAATGAATTCGTTTTGACAGCCGGCTACGAAAAAAAGAGTAGATCATATTGAGGGACAAATTTTATACTTGAAAAGAAATTTTTTACTCGAAAATTAAATTAACAACTTTTAACATAAGAATAGAAATTTAGGCATACGCCAAGGACAGAAATCTGAAATCCAAAACCAACACAAATACAATAACACCCAACTCAAGAAGAAACGTAAAGGACAGATGTTTTCCCAATTTGCTAAGCATCACCAACCAAATGTGTCTAAAAGTCGCATGAAACGGAATGATACTCCAAAGAACCAAAAACTCCAAGTAACAGAAGAGAAGTATCAGAACAGGTACTCGTTGAAAGTCGACATCGGTTGTTACGCTATGAAGCAAGAGAACAACGCAGTCCCATAGACCTCACTGACGAATAATACTAAGCAAACCAAAAAAAAAGAAGAAGTACAGAAAAAAAAGAAATTTAGACCACGGTCAAAGACAAATCCCTAAAATCCCTTGAAACCCCAGCCTACGAATACAAATCCCGCCCTGAATATAAATCCCAGGATACCCCTTAGAAAAAGGACAAAGGTACTACAGGAAAATGGGAAAGAGAATGGTACCCACAACCACGAGACTAGGAAACAATCCCGGAATCCTATCGCAGCCCAAGGTTTTCTTGTTGAAGTGCCGGGCGATTGTGTGGCGTTGAAGTCTTAGCCACACCTCAAGCCCTCGCGACAAGATGTCAAACCGCGTCGATGGGCCTTCCAACGTTAGCCCATACAAGCGCACGTCACCGCAACCAGTACTCGCTTGCCCACAATAGACTTCTTCCCACCCAGGAAGGAAGAATCTGATCACCGACCAGAGGGAACAAGACCCAGGCAATCCCCCCACCCTGAAAGTAGATAACAGAAATAAATGAAGCATCTTATAATTTTGCTCTAAAACCCAAATTAAAAAGGACTACAGCCCACAATTTCTTGACTGTAGCCGGAACCGGTGCCTGGTTTATAACCACAACATCCTATGCGCCGGTTAAGAAGAATTGGTCACCCCTGCCAAGCTTCATCAAGTCCGCCGTACGGCCCCCGAAAGGTATTTTGCCTTGTCCAAAGCTTGAGGCTACCGGGTCAGAGACAACCAACCTTCCCGTACGCATAGCCGTCAGGTTCCCACAACAGGCGCCCCCCCACCCATGGTGACAGATCGAAAAAAGAGAAAGAAAGACAAGAGGACAGAAGCAAAAAAGAGAGTGCGATGGTGTTGTACGGCCCGATTACCTCTCCCTAGATAGCCGACTCCGAGTGACCTACCCTACTGCCCAACAAACCACTCAGATGCAGTGAGAAACAAGGAAACCAAAAAAAAATATTACATTACCAAATTGTATAATTTAGTTGTTTGATAAATTAAGTACTCACCAAATATGGAACCTTATCATTTGAAACAACATGAAATCTGTTTTGGGTTGCTTATTCATGGTATTAGTTATCAAAAGACTTTTTGTCGTACTCAATTACGCGGTGCACTTGCCAAAGAAAAAAGTTCTGGTTCAGTTTTGTTGTACCTTGAAATTCCAAAACCAATTCGGTTGAAATTAATCTTCATAAGTTATTACAATCCAAATGAAGCACCTACATTCAATGATTGTCGTCGCCTTAAATCTCGTTTGTTACATTTAAGTAATCGAATTAATATTTTTCCTTCCTGTGATGAAAATGATAAAGCTGCTATTGTTGGTTATGTATCTGAGCTAATGCTATTTGAGGGACTTCTTTTAGAACGTACAGATTTCTTGGCCACTGAAGCTTACTCTTTACCTTCTGTTACATTACCCTTGTTACCTTCTTCTCGTAACAAGTAGGTGTCTACCAATTAGTTTTCCCGGTTTCAATTTCAAAGATAGTCTTATGTCTTTTCTCAAACAAGTTAAACATTTCCGTGTAGTTAGACATGTTAGTTACGCCTATTTGTTTACTTCAACTAGAGATTTATTTACTGGCCCTGCTTTACAGTGGTATCGTACATATAAGGTTTCTAGTTGGGATGAGTTATATATGAAAATATTCAAAATATACCTGAATTAAAAGTATTTTGTCGTCGTGTACAGGAATTAAAATTCAGTCAGGAGAAATATAAACCTCCTCCTTCTCGTCGTTCTAGTTTATTAGAACCTGACTTAGCCTGTCTTTTCGTAAATGATATTACCTTGTTCAGTTAATAAAGTTAAATTTCTACACTTTTTTCTCCAAATAAATGTTGGAATTGTTCACGTGTCGGACATTCTCATCGGGAATGTACTTAGCCTAAATCTGTCGGTTGTTATCGTTGTGGCCATAACAATGTCTACAGTTCTTTGTACCCTACATAAAACTCAAAAGACATGCAACGCGGTGCCGTGCCGAAACAGTCTCAAATCCTCGCCGGTACGACACCAAATTCTTCTACAACCTCTCAATAAGTAGAATTACGTCTAGACAAAACGTTTCAATAAGAAAACAATGTTTTCAGTCTGTTCACCCTATTCTCGTTGAAGAATGGAATAACTGGTTACTCACAGTAAATTCTTTTCTCTATTTCGACATAAGAATTAGCGATTCTTACACTAAAATCCGTGTAAGAATAAACAAATTCTCACGCGAATTTTAGTAATGTTAGTTTTTTCAAACTTGGTATCTCTGCATCGTAAGTTGACGTTATATAAAAAAGAAATCAAAATTATTGAACCTTAATAATTGAAATTCAAATTTTGATGCTAAAATGAGATAAAACTATCGCTTGTGGTAAAGAAAACAACAGCGTTTTCTTCAAGAAACGGTTTCTCAATTTATTGAATTGGTTTGCAATAAACTCGATCGCACTCATTTAGCCGAACATTACATTAACACTGGTGTTGCGTTATCTTTTAAACAAAGACAATATCTTCCGTCTCCGGTCATGCAATCATATTTACATAAAGAAATCGATGAAATGTTGAAACTAGGTGTTATTCGTAAATAACATAGTCCTTGGAGTAGTCCAGTTCTATTGGTAAGAAAGAAAAATAGCAAATTCAGAGCTTGATATGATGCACGTCGTCATAATGCTGTTAATTGCTTCGTACTGATGCTATCTTAAATCGTCTTTGTGATGCAAACTATTTAAGTTCTACAGACCTTCATAAAGCTTTCTGGGAAATTTCGTTGGAAAAATCTTCATATGCCTAAACTGCTTTTTGTGTTCCAGCGAAGGATTCCACGGCCTGAATCTATACTTACATTAGAATGTCTTTCGGGTTTGGACCGTGTCATTGTTGTTGTAACCGAAGTTGCCAACGTTTCGCCCACTTTCGTAAGGGGCTTCATCAGGGCGTGAGATAAATCGCAAAACTCAAACAAGCAACCGAAATCTAACTAAGAACTTCTCAAAAGTCAGGTAATCAGCTTGTAAACCAAGCCAGATTCTAAACTCCGTAGAAGTGACTTAAAAAGAAATAGTCTCCGTATTTAAAGGAAAATGATCGTCACGGATGGTTAATAATAACCGGGAACCAAAGAGGGGATAGTTCGAAACCATGATCGCGATTGAAGTTATTGGGGTGTTTGATATTTTCTATGCTTTTTTGGAATTTCCTGTTGAAAAAGAATGGAGATTTGGCAATCAACGAAACATTATCAAAATCTATCTTGTGACCTGTAGTAAAATGATGTTCAGCGACCGCAGACTTGAAAAAATACATACCTTTTCCTTATACAACGATCATGTTCTGAAATGCGAGTAATGACAGAACGAACCGTTTCACCAATGTAGACTAAACCACAAGAATAAGAAATTTGGTATACACCTTGAGATGAAAGTGTAGGAAATTTGTCTTTGGGAGAAGGAAGAATCTGAGACATTTTGCCTGTCGAGTTGAATATGAGTTTAATACCATTCTTACAAAGGAGTTTCCCTCTTTGATCTGTAACCTTGTGAATGTAGGGTAAAAAGGCCAATTTCGGGTTAGATTCGGGAGTAGAAATGTCCTTCGGTAATCGAGTACGTGGATATAGTCGACGATTAATAACTCTATGAATATCTCGCTTTACATAACCATTGTTTACTAAGGTTCTAGTAAGATGACGGAGTTCTGAGTCTAGATTTTCAGGTTGGCAAATAGAAAAGGCACGATGGACCAAAGATTTAATAACAGAACGTTTTTGTGCAGGATGATGATGAGACGAAGCATGAAGGTATCTGTCCGTATGGATAGGTTTGTGATAAACAGAATGGCCCAGAAGTCCGTCGGGCTTACGAGTCACAAGAACGTCAAAAAATGGAAGAGAACCATTATTTTTGATTTCCATAGCAAATTTGATATCTAAGTGTTGATTGTTAAGATGATCAAGAAACTTAGACAATTCAAGATGACCATGGGACCAAACAATAAACGTGTCGTCAACAAACCTAAACTACACTTTAGATTTTAATATTGATTATTCCAAAGCAACTGTTTCAAAGGATTTCATATGGGTTCTCCTCTATCACCTGTTGTACCTAACATTTTTATGGAATCCTTTGAAACGGTTGCTTTGGAATCATCAATATTAAAACCTAAAGTCCATAACTTTATTGTTTGTAGTAATTATTTTTCCTTCTTTGTCTATAATTTGCTCGTTCCTATTTTGTTTTTCTTTGTTTCCCATATTTTTAAGAATTTAATAAAATAGCTTCTGATTTGTTTTACTGTCTTTCTTCATCTTCATCCTAAAATCTTCCCATTTTTTACTTGTTTTGCCATTCGTCTTGCTGTTTCATAATTTTCATATGGTTTTTTACTTCTTTGCTATAAATAATTGTTTGCCTTAATAATATTTTTTAATTCATTCTCCACCAACTTGTTCTCTTCTTAGATTTTCCTGTTGATGATAATTTGCATGCTTTAGTTCCAGCCTTGTAAATATTTTTTTTTAATTTCTTCTATTTTTCTTTGTCATTTTCTGCAAATCTTCTGTCCCGTATATATTTTTTGTTGTTTGTATACCTTAATAGTTTTTTCTTCTATTCTAACATATTGTCTTACTTCATTATTTTTTAATTTTTCTGGTAGCAGGTAGTGATTAGTCAATATTTTAGCACGCACGTATACTCTTACATCCTATATAATTTTTCTACTTTTTTCTTTGTCTATAATTGATTTTTTGTTTCTTCCTGGTTCTTCTATAAAGTATTTGTGACCATCCTTATGTTGATAGAAATAATTCTTTATCAACGATCCGCTCTGTATGTAAAAATTAGTTTTTTCCCCATTTGTATTTCTTGTGTTTTCCCATAGCTAGCCATTACTCTCTGTCTTTCTGTAATGTCATGCCCTATTACATCTCCAGTTATGGTAGAGTTGTTGTTTGTTTCATCATATATTATTTGAAGCTCATTCCAAAATTATTCTTTTTTTTCCACCGTGTCATTTTTACCCGGTCACTAGTTTCTTCATACACATCGGGCTTATCAACAACCTAATCTTAAGTCTGCTATTTTATTCAAATTTTTTTAACCTGTAAAACAAGTCGTATTTTTTTATAATCATATTTTTTATTCCCTTTTTTGTCTCTGTATTTCAATTTTATATTTCTTGAATAAGTTTTTGTCATAAGAATATTTTTTGTATATTTAACAAAATTACTCGAACAAGTTAAACCTTGATGTGTGACATCTTGTGTAAGAATGTCGTCAACAACAACAAACTTTACAAAAAAATCTAGAGGGTATAAGTTTAGAGAACGTAGTCGTTTGAGTGGGGTTTTTTGAACACATTTGTTGTTGAAATGTACAGGTTGTAACCGTCATCTAGTATTGAGCGATTTCTTTTGTAAAAAACCAGGTATCTGAGTTTGTTTTATTAACTCCGTTTTTTTTAAACTATTTAAGTAATTTTGCATCAAGATATTTGAGTTATTTCACGTTTTTAAATTTCTTAAGTGTAAAATATACTTTATTAAGTACATTATTAGTACGTATGCGCTTGAATTATTTAAGGAGATCTTATGATATTACATTTTGAGCCCACCTTATAATTTATTGTTTCCAAGTCATTATTAATATTAGGTTTCAAAGTTAATCTTAATCATTGTAATTTAATTTTCTACTTTTGGATATTTTTGTTTGTTTTGCGTTTTAATTAATTTTTTTGCATTTTCTTTCCTCGTTCTTGTTTTACTGTTTTTTGTCACAAAGATTTACGTCACAGTTTTTAATGGAAGCGGCGGTGGACCAAGTTTATAAATATGAATAATTTTAGTTTTTCGAGTTTTTCGCAAACTTACCAGTACCGGTAACAATCGAAATGTAGTCAACCCTTAAGAATTCGGTGGAATCCGTGGAAATTAACGAGGAAAAGCATAGTAACTTTTTAGTTCTTTTGATGGAAATAACTTTTAGTTCGTAGATTTACGTCCTTAAACATTTCACTTGTTTCCGAGCCTTTTTTAACGTATCGAAGAGTTGTGTGTGTTAAGTTGGTGCTACACAACTTCAGTTTTTGCCTTGATGACAGTTTAACGAAAATCTTCCGATGAAGCCTTTGCAATAGGTAGAAACTCCGTTTTTTTTGTCCATAATGTCTGGCAACCTCAGGATTGACCAAAAGCTTTTCCTAGATCAACATCGACACACAAACAAAAAGGAAGGTATTTATTTATTACTATTTAAACTAAATTTGTGTTTTTCAATTCCGCAAACTTAGCGCTTTAAAAGCTTTGATTTCAGGCAGAATAGAAATCATTGCTGTTTACCGATTTTATTGATTTTACGTTAATTATTTGGTTGCTGTCGTTATTGTTATGTTAATGACGATATGTAACTAATTTCTGTAATAAATTTACAAGCTGTCTTTTATCGACGTTTAACACGAAAAATTTTTTTTGTCATATTGTCGTTGTGAATATAGATACCTAAATTTTATTATTTGTTAAATTATTTTCTATTGTAATTTGGTATCATTGTACTTAGGCTAGTTAGTCATGCCTGGCATTAGTAACCAAACTCATGTAAAAATATGTCACAAATATTAGTATTAACATATTTGCCGGCAAGATTACATTAGTTGGAGCGATGAATCAAAATCTGTAAAGAATGGTATGTTTAACCGACATAACTAACACTGTTGGAAATATACAAATCCTAATGCCTTAAATGTGATTATCTCAGTTTTTGTTTAACCAATATTACATTTAAAAAATGGTTTTGTACAAATAAAATGACAACTGTTGAAAATAGATATAGGTATGTAAATGGAAAGTCATGGTTAATACTACTACTAAACATAAATTTGTGGTAAAAACAGTTTCAATAAAGTTCCATATTTCAAAACAATTTAAAATATGTTACATTTGTTTGTTCCCTTTATTAATAGATAACGATGCAGTTTATATATTTTATTTGTTTCAACGCTTGTATTTTGCAATTTTTTGTTAAGTTCATGTAAACTTATTTTAATTATGTCATTTATTTTTAATAATTAAATATTTTTTTACATTGCTTTCTTATTTATTTTACAATAAGTTTGTAAATTTTAAATGTATCAAAAAGTTTTAATTACACAACGTTTGCGTTGATTTTGTGTTAGAATTTTAGGTTAGTGACGTTACAACCCTCAAGGTAGGTTCATTAGGGGTTGTAACCAACCTCATGGGCTTCTGGGTTAACAACGATCTAGAAACTAATTTTATTATTTCCTTGATTTGCGTCCACACGGATTTTGACTTTTACTTTGACATTTTAAGTTTTCTATATTATTCACGGATTTCTAATATTATTTCACGACCGTCTACTGGGCTCCGGTAAATATTTCCTTTATGTTACCAATCCAAGAAAATTTTTATTTTAACATATTTTTCATGTAACAATCGACAATAAAGGTAAAAACTTAGCGAGAATTAAAAATCATGGAGGTTATAATATTCTACGGTAGCTGAGAGATATATTGAAATGTTCCTAAAAAGTAATATTGAAATAGGGCGAATCTTTAATTCAGTGAATTCACCTCAGCCGAGTATTTTTACTAATGAGCCTATCTCTGATTATGGAGTAGAAAAAGATGTAGCTTCTCCATAAATAAATTAAATGTACAAATTCAATAAGATTTGAATTATATACATGATGTTATTACACAAAACCTATCTAGCCTAACAAGCTCAAGATACGTGCAGTGTTACTGTTAGTGTGTTCAACAATTTCCACATTGGTACAGCTACAAAAGGGAACTAAATATTAACTTTATGCGCAACTGTATATAGAATTACACATTTTTTGTAATAAACTTATGATCTTTAAAAAACGATTAGTTAGAAACTTTTAATTATTAGGTTTTATTTAATAAATACAATACAACAGTCAAAATAAAGTTTATTATATTAAAAAATCTAAATTTTTGGACATTGTATATATAATGACTAATCACAACTATCTTATCACTAAGCGAAAGGTTATCGATAAAACTAGTTTATTGCTATGTTCTTTTGTTATACTAGATACAGGTGTTAAAAATGATGCATCGGCATTCCGTTATCGCTTAAATTTAGACAAGTGTAATTTTGAAAAGTAATTATTAGTATTAAACGTGAAGTTGTCGAGTGTATACGGTAAATACTTTGTGTCGTGAAGTGATTTTGAACTAAAGAAAACTGTTTGCTGTTTTTCCAAAATTTTAAGGTAAGATTATAAGAAACAAAGTTTATATTATACTTTTAAAACATTTTAAAAAAGACAATACAACAATTTAAACTTATTTTTAGTACAAGCCTAAGGCAACAAAATAGTTTTTTTTCAATTTTTTTTTGTTTCATTTGCAAAGATTTTTTTTAAGTTAAGAAACCTTAAAAAATAATTTTGTAAGTTAAATAAAAATTTGTTGTAAATCGGTATAAACCAATAAATTACTTTAATTGGTTTTTTATTATTGATATTTTTCTAAACTTTTATCATTTGTGTCGGTTTTGATACTCTTTTTCCAATTTTAAATTATTTTTATCAATTCAAAAATTTGACTGGTTTTAACTTTACGTATATAATAATTGCCAAGTTGTGTTTGTCGATTGAAATATTTAAATAAAATAAAATATTTAAATTTTTAGTAAGCTGACAATTAAATATTTTAATTTTATTTTTTAAATTATTTGACTGCATTGCGTGCTTATTATCAATTTGTTTCTATGTTACGTCTTGATACTGATACGTCTCATAACCCTTAACTGATTATGGTCATTTTCAAAATTTGTCTATGATTTAATTTAATAGTGTAATGTAATAAACTAATTTTTTTAAATATTTACCTAAATTTTCACTTTTTGAGAAAATACTTTCTCGCTGCAACCATGCTGTGTAAATTAGTTTCCTTTAAGTGTCAAACAAACGTGTTATTATTTTTGTCTATTTTCGGTTTGATTAAATTAATTATAGCCTAATCTGTCTTTCAAATATTAATTTTGAACGACTATATAAATTTAAAAAAATAAAAAAAAGTAAATAATGTTATAATTACAAAAAATAGGTGCATATTATTTTAGATGTAAGCAGTATAAATAATATTATGGCATTTTGATTGTTGTGACTTCCTATCTTTTTTTCTTTGGCAGAGATAACAGCGTCTTTGTCTGCCGGTTGTTCTAGCATTGATACATTTTTCTTCTGCCAGTTCAGGCAGTACAAATACCATTAGTTTTTTTTATATGTGGATATGTATCTATTTGCATATTGTTTAATTATACTTTCTTTTACTAGTTTTTTGCCTAGTTCTAGTTGAAACTTTTGGCGACAATTAACACTATTTGACTAAGTACCGTTAGCACTAAGCCACAGTTTATAATCATTTATTCCTGCTATATTCACCGTATGATAAAATAGTGCCATGCGCCACTTGTTGGTTTTTCTTTGCACAGATCCCTTTGTTTTGTTCATGTAATGTTAATGCATGGTTTCCAAGCAAGTTTTTGCCAACAGTTTGTTTGTAAGCCGTAAGCTTGAAAAAAAATTAACAGTTGTGATACTATGCCTGAAAAATAAATGTTCGATTAAATCCAGCACCAATCGCTGCCCTGATTTTTTTTAGGTTTACTGTCCTGTTTCCCTAAAGATTTATTTGGAGCTAACTGTTCTAATTGTGAAAAAATAACAATTTAAGATTTACCTAAGTAAACTGGAATGTTTACAGTGTAATCGGCTTCACAATCAGCTAGAGCCCATATTTTTAACTCATACTTGTCAAGTTTACTTTTTATGTAAACTCTGAACGACACTCTTTCACGAGAAGGTACTAATTGTTCATCTACACATAGACGTAAAAAACTTTTTACAACTCAAGACAAATAAACTAAAGACTTCTCTTATGGGTGCTAATTTATCAGAGACTTTTTGCTGTTCTTCGTCTCAAAGTTGTCTAATCGTAGGAAAGTGTAGTAATTTCCTTGAATCAGTTGCGCGACATAGGTCTAATATAAATTGTATCTTGACTCCACTAAATGTGCAAAGGTTCTTTTGAACTTTGTAGAACTCCAAATCCAATATATGCTACTATTTCAATTTTTGATATTGGTGTAACGGACCTTATTTCGTTAGGATGCTCTAGATTCCATTTATTGTAAAAGACCTGTGCTTTTCCGTTTGCTTTTTTTTTATAATTAATTTATTATATCATTAGTGCAAAACAAACTAAATGCTTCTTTTATCTTAATCAATCTTGAACTATATTCAGTAAGTCCAGAGTTAGCTGTAATTATCTTTGCCTTTGAACGTTTGATTCTCGTATTCATTGGAATTTTTGACCATTGCGTTGCATCTTTTCATTTTCAAATTCAGGGTCGTCGTTTTCGAATAAATATAGGAGTTCTTCATCAAGTTCATTAAATTACAAAAAAAATAGTTCAATAAGATGCTTTCAACGAAACGTTTACTAATTATCGGAGTCAAAAGTTCTGACCCCTGAGTTCAAAGTCAAAATCAAAAGTTGGGAAAGAGTGAAAAAAAATGATAACAATTGATTAGTGATAAATATGATAATCAATTCTTGTACTTCTAACTGATGCCGTTTTAATTATATTTAAAAAAATATATTCAAGAAGTTAATGTTTTTAGCACTCATTAGGCAAAATTGCAACATAAAATACCTACAACAGTTTTAATTTGAAATTATATAAAATTTATGTAGTACATAGACAAAAGTATACATTTCTTAGCAATATAAAAATTTTATTTTAATTTTGTCAAATTTTTGTTGAAACTATATTTCTATAAATGGATATTATCTTTGTATATGATTGTTTATTTTAAACAACTTCTTCATTAAAAGCTTCAATAGTTTAAATAAAAAACGTTTCCAGAAGAACATTTTATACAATTCATTTTTAAAATAATAAATAATAGTTTTTAAATAATATTGTAACAAATTTTATTAAAACTAATTTATTTCAACTAAAAATATGTACACGTTTAAACTAACCGAACTAATTAGATCTAAGAATATTTAATAAAAACACTTACACTAATTTATATCACTTACACGAAGATAAGTCCTCGGATAACTTCTATTTATTTAAACACTAACGTTTGTTTACACTAAAGTCACGTACAAGGTTATACTCTGTATATTTATCTGACACGCGTTAATCACTTGTTTATTTAAAGTTGAATAATCTTCTTAACACTGCCGTCTTCGAATTACGGAAAAAACTGACCTACGATTTGTTTGTACCGTATTTATACGTTTCCGCAAACATTCGAGATGCCTCTACATTCTTTAGTGAACGTTTTAGACGTGGATAAAAAGTACGGGAACGTTCTCGAAATTTACAAAAACTTTGCGAATGTTTCAATATCTATATCAAACAGAGATGCATAGCGTAGATGCACGGGGGGAATTGATGTAGGCGACGACGTACAATTTGATAACTTTGTGCAGTCGTAAAATGAATCACTATATGAGGGCACATATTATCTATATAGAAAGAAATTACACAAAATATGTTTTGTAAATTTTTTTTTAATTGTTTCTAAAGAGAATAATTTGTGTTATAAACACATATCTGATTTAAGGTTTTCATCAATTAATTCTTCACTTACATAATCTTTATCGCTATTATCATCTTCTAAATTGATTTAAAGGCTCTACCGCGTTAGCTAATAAATCCTTTTTTTCTCTGTGCTTTTCTTCTATTGTCTTAGCATGTTCCACACAATTGGGCTAAACGGTTTCAATAATATTTTACATTTTTGATTTGCAAAGATCCAAAACATCTTTTTTCTTAAAGTAAAATTTAATTTTGCTACCATATTTTTAACATATGCTTATATCAGTTCTATGGAATTAAATTCACAGTGTGTCACCGAAAGCTATAAAAAAATCGCATTATCCATTCTTAAATCTTCTACAATTTTTTGCAACAAGTATTTTTTGAAATGCGGTTAATCTTGTTAATAAAATTAAATGTTGGCAACGCCTTCAGGTAATGATATTTGTCTATTTAAAACCCATCGTATAATGTCAGTTTTTCTCTATGAAGTTCTAGAATTTTAAAATTCTGGATATAGTATGATAAAATGCTTGGTGCAATGCAATACAAATCTAATCCATTTCTAACAGTTCTGTTTGTTTATTTCGTCGTGCAGCAGAATCTTTTTTACCAATAAAGGATTTCTTACATCTTTCCAAAAATCGATCTTCCTTACCAATATGTAATATGATGATTCGATGCTCTGAACCGGAAGGTTGTTTGATTCCACCGCGTAATCCATCAACTTCAGTGCTCTATTCTTTATACATATACACTAATATTGGCATGTGCCGTTAAAATTTAAACGCCGAGGCAATTTAATTCCTTATTCTTCCTCTTCTTCTTCCTCATGCCACAACACACAATATCCTTTGCCACTATCTATTTTACATGCAATCAAATTAAAATATATTTAGTTTTTGATTGTAATAAGTCTTTGACATATTTGTTTGAGGACCGTCTTTGTCTTTAGTTTTTTCTTTTCTTGCAGCCTCTTTTTCGTATGTGTGTTTAATAAATTTTAACTGAACTTAATCTGAAGCTCATAATCATAATTTTATAATTGATTTTTGTACTCAGTGTACAAATCACATTGTTTTTTTTGGGCGTTTATACTGATAAGTTAAAATGTTTATTAAACAATTTTCTTTATTGCCTGTATAACAGATATCTACATACTACAAGAAACTGTACTGATTTGGTCTATTTGAGTTTTTATTTTTATTTTCTTTTTTTATCTAGGTACTCTCTATGTTGTTTCATGGTAAAAATCATATTTTTAACTGTCGGTCAGCTACTAAAATTCCTTGTGCATTTCAGAAGTTATGTTTTCATTTATTTTAGTTGAACAACAGAATAACACTTCATACATTGTTTAAACTCAAACAAAGTTTTATTGTAAACTTTCTTCTTTTCACCTGTGTATTTTTTCCTGCTTGTCGCAGTTTCTTCGCTTATTAACCACGAAAGCTTAAGATTTTAAATGCATAACTTATATTTTTTTATCTTTATTTTTATTTTTATTGAATTATATCATATTTTTTATAGTTTACGTTGATAAAAATATTTATTTGTCATGTATTAATATAATTATTTTTAATTACTAAAAACTTAAAAATTACTTTTCATTTTCAGTTACAATAATTTTGATTTTACAGCGCTACGAAATGATTTGTTAATTACTGCAAAAGAATGTGTTTCTGGTTTTACTTGTTATATATTGCATTAAGTAAATAAATTTGTATACCAACATGATTTACTGTACAGCCCATTGTAGCTACATAACAAATAAAGCGGTAGTTTTTTTCTAAATTTATAGTTACGTTGATAACGCGAAGAAAATTAATTGTATTTTCTCGCTCAACTTGCAGTAAATGCGATAATCCCTTCACGCACCAAAAAACTATTTTTATCACAACTAATCAAGTTCCCTGTTGACAAGAAGATAAATTATTGCCATTTATAGTAAAGATATTTTTCTCATTAGTGCTTATCTGCGATTGTAGGTAAAAAGAGAATTTGTGCGTGCTATAAAAAATAAAATTTTAGTGCAAGCAGAAGATTTATTATAAAACATCGCGAACAACAATAATTTTAGCAGTATTAATTCATCAAGTATTATAACTTTTTTAATTAAATTTTGTAAATATTGAAATTTTAATAAAATTTTGTTTATTTTTATTATTATTGTTATTTGTTAACAAATATTTTTATAGTAATTAAGTATAATTTAAAAAGTATGGTGCAATCTAGAATTACTTTTCCCTGAAAATTGTTGTTTTTTTTAACACTGTTAAAGTTATTAAAAATTACATTTCTAATGTGTTTTTAGTTATTAAAAAATTAAAGAAGTGTTTTAATAACAGCTATATAATAGTTTACAAAAAAATTTTTACGTTTGCTTACACTTAAACAAAAATAAAACTTTCTAAAAGTTTATTATTAGCTCTATTTATGGTTTTCTAATTATATAAACTAATAAAATACTTTTTATAGACGAACATTACAAAATCATTCATTTTCTTAATTAATTTGGTTTTCGTGCTATTGGTAGAAATACTACGCATAACTAATTTTAATTTTTTTAAAAATAAATTACATTTTTATTTTACATAATTTTACAACAAAAAAATTTTCTAATATTATTTGATTTTGATGAAGTATTTTAAAACTTATTATGCAAAATTACAAATTATAGTCATTCGTAGTACCTACAAATAGAAATAAACAAACCAAACAACTTTAGCAAACATTGAAATTGTGAGATATAAATTTGCAATACGTGTTCTAAAAGTTGCTATAGCAAATAAAACGTCTAAACAATATGTATGCTCGCTTCTATCCAATTTGATCAAAACCAAACTAAAACTTTTATTGTACTTTGTTACTTAAAAAAATTAAGTGACACTTAAAAACTGTTATTCTAATAAAATATTTAATTTAAATTTGCTTAAGAAACATATATCTAACAATTTATTAAAAACATGATTTGCAATTAAATATATTTCTTAGTTGGTTTATAAAATTAAAAATTATTAATAAAACGCTTTTTTTGTGGTTTATAATTATAAATTTTTCTTAAAATGAATTCAACTGAAAAATATAAATCTTGATATTATAGATCCCTGCATATTGTTAAGTTTACTCAAGAATCGTTATATAATGTATATGCTGAGTTTTTTAAAACTGAAAGTTGTTTTACTTTTTAAAGAAACGCGAAAATAAAAATGCAAAAACAGCTCAACATCAACATTCAGGGGGGCGATTTTTTACGTTTAAACATTTGCAAAATCAACCCCTGATCCCCAGCCTCTTAATTTTTTTTTAATAGCATGATACGTCATTTTTTGAAAAATTTAATTTAATACAAAATTCATACGTATCTTTAGTTTATTACTTTGACAATTTTTTGACACAACAAAATCGAAATAATAAATTTAATTGAATATTAGGTTTGTTGTACGTACTATTTTATGTAAGTGTTATTTTTATTAGAAGCTCTCGTCCACATTAGAACATCTAAAGTTTCTAATCAAGCAATTCTTTATTCGAATAGTTATTATGAGTTACATTTATTTGACTAATTATTAATTAATTTTTGTGTTAAAGCAGCTCTGATATACATCAGCATTTTTCAGTACTGATGATCTTCAAAAATGTGAAACGGTCGTACACTCTCTGGGTAAAAAAATTTAAGTGTTTGTCAGACTTACGGCGGAAAAAATTTATGTAGTTTTATTATAGAAGAAAGCTTCTTACAATGGAAAAGAAACTACGCAAAATTGGGAAATTCCATTTTCCAAAACGTGATTATTTGTTTTTCAAATTTTTTGGATCTATTAGTAATTCATTACCAACTGCTTTTAGTTTAATGTTCACCCTTTTGGGGATCATCAGCACTGGGAAGTATGTACCTTTCAAATCGACTATTAACTTGCGACAAACTTTTTTGTACTACTAATATTTGTAAGAGTATAATTACCATTCAATCCTTATTTTGTTGTAATTTGTTCAATAGAAAAATAAAATACATTTGCTCAGGCAAATAGTAAAACTAAATTGCAAGTTTATATTGGTATTCTATTGGTTTACGAATCATTGAATTTCTTTATTAGACACAGTTAATGTTAAGTTAGAAATTTAATTCAAAACCCGTTATTTTTTTAACATACGCATTTTGTTTTGACAGAAACAATTTTGGTAAATAATAATTGATAAAAAACTATTCTGCGCTTTAAATATAATCTACACCATGCTCCTCTACAATATCTTTTATATTTATTGAAGGATTTTCACTATATGTAGTACTTTTCGCTCTATGAGAAATACGAATTAGATTTTCTGAACTAAGAATTAAAAACAAATCACTGACTTAACATCAAATGGCTTAGTAGAAATCAATGAAACAGTTTTGGCATGATCACAAAACCGCAACTTTAAACAAGCACAGCTATTTCCTTAACACAAAGCTTTTGGCCAACATATGCTAAATCTTTTTATCGAAAATGAACTGAACATATCACATTTTCTTCCGACAGTCTAATAGACGAGTCCCTACCAAAGGCTTTGACTCAACTGTCGTGCCGACTTGCAGTATGTCTTAAAATTATGTGTATTTTCTACACTACATTTTTGCAAATTTGGTATTTTTGTTATGAGTATTTTAGTTATGTGTACTTACCTAAAAAAATAAATTAAACTTGTTCATTTGACCCACATAGTTTTTGCAAAACCCAAGAAGGCACTTTTTAATCATACAGAAATCGCTAAGTAAATTATACAATCAAATAAATTCTGGCAAATCTCGGCAGGCAAAAAAGGTTATGTTTATGGTTTATTTTGAGACAGTTACCGTACAAATAACTATAATTAACAAATTTTAATTTTTTGTTCAAGCAAGGGCATAAAAAACTACTCAGTTTTTCTTTCTGGCGACGTTTCGTGCACTAAATGTGCACATCTTCAGGCCACTGCAATTTATTACAGTAAGCATTACAACTAACTGATCAAATAAGATATACAGTATCTAATTACAGATGTAACAAGCAACACTTAACGTAAAAACTTACATAAACATTTTTTTAAGCAATTGCTTTGAAGTTTTAAAAACATCAACACAACTTAAGCGTAATTGTCATTTATTGTTACTTAATTATTATTATTAATCAAAAATACTAACCAAAATTAGATATATTTTCATAGGGCTGTGCCGTATACTCTTTAATATTTTGCATGTATTTAAATGGCTGTGCTATAAACTCTTCAATATTCTACAAGCTTTGACTTTTACTAATAATTTTTCGACTAGTTTTCACACTGAAATTCCAAATGGTCGGTAATACCAAAATAGTCAAGATTTTCTTAGAGAGACAATGTCTCGCCGCCTGTAAATTTATTATTTGTTGATATTTTCTACCGAAATTCTAATATATATATTAAATATACAACGGATCTGAAATTATAAGAAGTGTCATTATTAATAAAAATATCAGTGAAACATCAATAACTTTGTTGCCTGTGATGTTAAGCATACTATATAACAATATGTACCTTCACGTACACATTTCAATAACAGCTGATTATATTTTTATATATCACTTTTTTTATACTTAACTACAAGTTATCATCAATGAATATTGTGAATTTCTAAGGTATAATAATAAAAAAAAGCGTGTAGATAAAGCAAATATGAAAAAATGTAAACGAATATAAACTTTGGCATATCTTCATAATAAATGAACATCGATAAACTAAAATACAAAAACTCGATAGCAAAATATATATAGTTACCTAAATTATTGTTGTTATCATTTGCAGACTATAATGTCCACCAACTGCTTTGTGTGTGTGGAAGCCGTAGATTAATTGTAACACAGTACTTGTAATAAAATTATAGATATACGTATTCTTTTCTTCCATATTCGTCTTACGTTTCTAAAAAAATTACATTTATTAAAATTAGTTATAATAGTGAATATGGACCTGTCTCTTGCAGATCGTCTGGGTTGAGTTGTATCGACTGCTGACAAAGAAGTTCCTGTTTTAGCGCCTTGTTGATAAGCAGATGGTTGAATGGGTCGTATAGCTCCAAAATCTTCCCTTGATGTGGTTGAAACTTTTTGTTCTTTAAAAAATCTGTTCGATTTGTTGGAATTGCTGATGAAGATGTGGACCCATAATATCTTACTCGTCTTTGATGTTCAGAGGCTTGAATCTTCTGACTAGGTTGTGTAACGTGACATTTTTTTCGATTGAATACGTCTGTTTTTAATTAACATTTTTGTATTCACTGTTTATGTAAATTCTTTTGCGCAATGCATTTCACGCACTGACATGCGTTTTGAGCCTTCTTCTTAAGTACGAAGACATCTTACGTTTCGCAATGAGGTGAAGTAGACATTTTTTTGCGTGCTGCAAAAAGTGGAATTACCACTTGTTGAATTTGTGTTTGTGAATTTTTGCCCTAATGGTAAAAATTAGTTATGCCGGCGTCTGGTAGTAGCACTTTCGTTTGGTAGTAACACTTGCGTTTGATAGTAGCATTTGCGTTTCGTTGAATTTACGAAATTTATAAAGATAAAACCCGATAATTCGAAGGTTTTTTTTTTTGGATTTTTGGTTTCGATCTTATACGATGTTTTTAAGTATGAAAGTCTTATGAGTACGATTTCGATCTTTATACGTCTGCGATTATAGAAACTACGATCTACGATTATCAATTTTATTAATTTAAAAGGCAAGATATCAATCAAATCTTCGTGAAAGAGAAAATATACGATTTACGGAAATTGCATCATATTGCATCATTTCAATGAGTCATGATGACCACACCTTAATAGAAGTTGCGCGATTCGTAAGTGATAAAATTAAACCTTCAAGGACACGTATGTACATAATCTGTAATTATTAGTTTTAAGTTAAGTTTTTGGTTTCAATATTTAACCATTTTATTATAAAAAATATTGTGGCGTCCAACTTATAAAATTTTTGTGTTTATCAAATTGAAAATTATTAATCTTAAGTAACGTAAGAATTCCCACGACTCTAATTAAATAAATCTGAAAATTTCTCATTCTCCTATGTAGTTTGTTTTTAATGTGTGTTTTGAATAAATATTTTTGTGAGCTGGCTGGTGCATTCATTTATTTGTTATGCGTATGTTTAATGTTACAGTTGATCTTTTATTTTTTCACAGGACATAAGTTGATTAACATGTCATTTATGCCTTGATGTTTGACTTCGTCCAAATAAACGAAGATGGTTGACGCCAGTATTTTTTGTTCTCCTAAGGAACAGCAGTGAAGGTGGTTATTCAGTAGTTTGATGAGGAGCTTTATGGTATTGCTGAAGAAATATGTTTATACATCTTTGAAGATTGCTTGCTGTAGTTTAAGTTAAGACTCTTTTAATGGTCTGAACGTTACACTCTGCTTGATCCTTTGTAGCAGGGTGATATGGAGCAATGCGTTTTTAAAATCTCACTTCTTGTAACCTTCAAAACTGCTTAAACGTATTTGAATGGAAGGACGTTCCGTTGTTCAATACAACCGTGTCCGGTACACCATATAAGAAAAATAAATCATGAAGCAATTTGCAGGTTTTTTCACTGGTCATTGATGATGTAATGCAAACTTGCATCGATTTAAAATAGGCATCAATTACTATAAGTAAATATTTTACACAAATCGAATCTGCATAAATCAAGGTGAACGCGTCTCCATGGTTTGTCAGGACATTCCTAATGGTGAGAGTTGTTTTTAGGTGGAATTTTAGAATTCCTTAGGCAACATTTGCAATTTTTAGCTATGCGTTCGATATCATTATATATATATTGGGCTGGTAAATAATCGATCAAACTAGATTTTTCCTCAGTAGTTCATTTCGCAATTTAGAAGGTATAACGACACTATGTCCCAGTATTAAACAACCGCATGATAGAGAGTAATCTAGTTCTTTTCCAGTATATTCTAATGTTGATAATTTTTTTTCATTCTGAATAGCAATTAACAGTGAGGACAATTCTAAATCTTTACTAGTTTTAGATACAATATCGTCTGACGTTACAGGTAATTGATGAATTTGTTTCTAAACAAAACAATCAAAAACATGAGAGTGTATTTGATTTTCTGGGTTGGGAATTCTAGATAAAAAAATTGCATTATTATTTTCTTTAGAACTTTTGTGTCACATTTCATAATTGAAATTTAATAAATAACTGGTATAATTTGAACAACGTGACACAGTAAATTTACGTAGAAAAGCATTTGGAAGGAATATGTGCGACACAGGTTTATTCTCAGTGCGAACTTCCGACCATATACATAATAAAAGAACCCTTTCACCCCACAGACAATACTAAAAGCTTTTTTATCTATTTGAGGGTAACCTTTTTCTGAAGAAATAAGAGATTTGCTAGCATAAGTAATTGGTATTTCGTTTCCATCATGTTAGAAAGAACTGCGTCCAAAGCAACTGGACTTGCGTTCAAGGCTAAATTCAATGGCAGTTGAGGATTATTTGGAATAAACACGTTGTCTGAAATCCATTCTAATTTTAATTGTTTTAAACAACTCTATTGTTTCTTTACTCTACTTGAAACTGTTTGGTTTTAGCATTTCTTTTAATGGCAATATAATGGTAGATAAATAAAAAGATTTTTAAAAGAATCAGCAAAAACTAGGAAATCGTCGAGTAAATTTACAGCGCCTTGTAAAGCACTTGTTCAAAACGACGTTGCCATATGGTGGGAATCCTCCTAACTCCGTACTGCGCTCTTGTAGGCTTGATTAGCCCATGAGTAGGTGTATTTAATGTCATAAGTTCACAAGAATTTTCATGACAGATTAAGCTGATGATAGCGTCAGCTACATCTAATCTACAGAAGACCTATGCATTTCGTAACTTATTGAAGATCTCTTCTATTTTAGAAATAGGGTGTTTGTCAATAATCACTTGAGGATTAAGAGTAAACTTGTAATCACCTGTAATTCATAATTTATCGCTTTTAATGACTATGTGGGTTGGTGAAACCCTTAGAATAGAACCCTCATTGTATTTTTTATCAATTTCTTGAGCATATAACTCTCACAGAGAATAAAGAATAAAGCGTGCTCGTGCAAAAACTGGTTTAGAACTTGTTTTAAAATGCAACTGTGTTGGGGGTCTTTTAAAGTGTACCTACTACGTCGCTAAACAAATTTTCGTATTTCTTTATAAGATTAGTTAATTGAGTTTGAATCTGAGTTTCAAAAACTGGATTTTGTATCTCTCTTTTAAGATTATTGATGGGGAAGAAATCTTTGAATGACAAAAGATCAGAAAAATGAGCAACCCATTCACGATTATCGGCTGGAAAATTGACACCATAGAGATTAAGTAGCTTTGTTCGAATTTTGTAAGTTACATTAACCTGGAGATATAGACATTTTAAGCTGTTTTTGCTATAACTAAAGCACTTACGAGTAGTTGGAAGAAATTTTGCATTAGAAATCATTTGTTTAGGGTTTCAGTGCTAATCATAGAACATGCACCTTCTGTATCTAATTCTATGGAAACTGGTTTATTATTAAGAAGAATGTCGATAATTGCTCTTGTTGTACTCCCAGTTATAGAATTAACAGAAACTAGAAGAAATTCTGCACTTCGTTCAGTAGACTCGATTCCATTTACATAGGTTACAGTTTACTCTGGACTTCAATTTTACCAACTTTAGAGATGTGTCCTGCACGTTTGCATAGGTGACAGAAAACATGTCGAAATTTGCAATATCGACGCAAGTGAGTACCACTACAAGAATTACATGCGCCTAGAATAGAATTTATATTAGGAGAATTGAAATTTGTGCTTTGTCTACTAAAAGATAGGTAATTACTGCGAGAACATGAAACTTGCTGTATAAGTATTTGTTTTTTGAATTTTGGTCTTCTTTCATGAGAAAACTTATATTGCATTTCTTTACTTAGGTTAGGTTCCATTGAAGTTGCAGCTTCGCGGGTGACTTCCATTTTCGATGCTATTTTAATGACATCTCCAAATTTGTCAGGTTTACGGCTAACTATTACGAATGTCATCTCGTTGTATTCCATGGATAAATTGTATAGCTAAGATGTAGTCCAAAAATCTGTCGTACTGGCAATATCGTGCTTCTGGTTTTAGCCGAGAAATAAATTCGATGATAGATTCATCTTGAAGTATTTTACGAAAATATATAGCCTCACTATACTTATTCTTCAACTTCACAAAATGGCTCCACAAGCTTTGATTTAACCATTTTAAAACCCGTTTAGTTTGTGGAATATTGCAAAGCTTGAATGCGTCGAAACAAAATTTTGTGCTGGCCTGAGGTGGAACGTGTATAACTTGTTCGACATGAATATTTGCTGATCTAGAGGCCAATTCCGTTAAATGATTTAATATTACTCCCAATCTTCGTACGTGGTAATAGTTTGTTATCGCTGATATATTCTTTTTAATCAATATAATATGTATTTCTTAACTCGTCCAAATAATACCAACTGAAGAAGCCGTAGATTACTTGTAACATTTAGTACTTGTAATAAAATTGTATAAAAGCTTATTCGTTTCTTTCATATTGAACTATTGAAAAAACATTGTTATTAAAATTTATTGTTGTTACTATCGTTAATAATACAACTTTTTGAACTAAATGTTTTTAAACCAAAATATATCGAGCTGTTTATTATTATTTTTCTTCTTTAAGTGCTTATTTTAAACTTGGGTTTGTTGATATTGTTACTGATTTCTTTGCTTTTTTATTCTCTAGAAAATTTTCATGTTTGTTACGTGATTTTTCCATATCAGCAATACTTCCCTGATAGCCACGTTTCAAAGACTTTTTTTATGTTTGTGTAAATCGTAGCATTTGAATATATTGCTTATGTTGTTAAACGCTGTTTGTGCATTACCGAATTATTATTCTTATACTTTTGTAACTTTTTATTTCTTTTCTTCTTTTGTTATTACCTTAAAAAAGTTAACATAAATTTGTAAGTAATGTAAAGTTTTATTTGCTGCTAAGTTTCATTAATTACATAGTTGTTAAAAATATACTGTTTATAATAATTAAAACTTTGGTTTTGCTTATGTTACATGCAGTTAACGTAAGGTCAGTAATACAAAAGTTGAAATGTAAATATGTAACTTAACTTTTGATTTAAAAATGAAGGCAAAATAATTCATATAAATTATTTAATTATGGGTTTTATACCGCGCTTTTACATTATTTACTTGTTTAAATATGTAACAGATAACAAAGGAAACATTTATTTTACTGCAGAAAATATCTGTCCTTGGCTAGTGACGTGACTAGTACATTTATATAATCGAGATAAACCGAAAGCAAAAATGCAACGTAAACACCTATGGTATTTCTATGAAATGAGACAGAAGCAATTCATGTATTGTTGGTTGCCTTACAGAGGATCATTATTTTTGTCACTGATTGTACACATATGCTTTTTGCCCAATTAGATTTCTAACATTAGTTACCAGTGTACCATATACGTCAACTAAATACCTCTCTTGTCCAAAGTTATTATTACTAGAAATTAAGTTAAACCGTTTTACATACTTAAAATTAAATGTATTTGCGTATTTCCCATACACCCGCCAAATAATAATAATTTGTATGTGTAAATGTATATGTAAAAGCTGCTAATAATTTATTTATTTTTTTAGATTCGTTGATGACTTGACGTCAAAAGTTCTTCAGTAATGTAAGTTTTTTTTATAACTCTCCGAAATATTTGATAAAATTGTTTTAAATTATAAATTGTGCTGTTATCTAAAAAACTTTAACGTTTTAATAATCTTTAACAAAAAGTCTTAAATTTGAAGTAAAAAAGTATTTTTAATTTTTAATACTCCGTAAATAGTATTTTCTACAGGCAACACTAAAGAAACGTCTCTAGCGTGCAATAAATTGCAACCAAACTACTTTGGCGTTTTAGATATCTACTCTTATCCGGAAAATAAGCATAAAGTTTCAACATGAAATCGAAGTTTTTAACGTTTCGCTGTAATACTTGTAATAATAAAAAAAATCTGACTGTAAATAAGAATATTGTCAATATCATAAAAGAAATTAAAAACTTTTCACTGGAAGATTTTACGACATCGTTTATTTTCGAGTACACTTTCTAAACTTAAGCAATAACAATTACAAACTTGAAATTATTACATTTGTAAACAACAATGTTATATTAGGTGCGCTTAAAGTTTTGGTATTCTTTCCATTAGCAATATGCACTGACCTGTGCATAACTATACAATTAAGGTTTTTGTACGAAAATTTGAAGAAAAAGTTTTTCAAACACCATCAGTGGGTTTTAATAACAAAAACAAGTTTTCAACTCTTAACATTTTGTAGGCGTTAGCAAAAAGATGTACAAAAACATAATCGTAAATTCTTAAGTTTAAGTGTAAAATGTAAATTTTATTAACTATTGCGTTTCTTGTAAACGAGTAGATGTGTGCTTATAAGCGCAAACGACAACATTTTGTTTTAAAATTTAATTGTAATAACTAATTATTAGCAAAGGAGCACCTTTAGTCTAAGCATCGTTGAGTTGAATAATTTGCAATTTAGATTTTCAAAACATGAATATTCAGAAAGACTGTAAAATCGTTTACAGTTTTACATATTTTGAGCCATTTGTGGAAAATTATGAAGTTAAGTTAAAAATTGTTTTTATATTACTTTGCAGACTATCATTACAAGTAAATGTACCAGTAATAACACGTGAATTAATTACGTTTATAATTTAATTAATAATTAAGAGTAATAATTATTGTGTTTGACTTTAGTTTGTCTGTTATAAGAGCATTCTAATTTATTAACTTTTTAAGCCATTGTGTTACAATTTAAAAATCTTCTTTTATTAACAAACAACTTATTACAATTCTTTAGAAATAATAATAACAGGTCAACTATATGTCAACAACAGTATTAGATTCGGAAGCAATTTACTGTTTCTGTAAAAGAAGTTGATCGTCCAAGAAATTCTATAGCCGCTTTGTTGTCACTTTACTTATTTCAATCAATATCCTTAAAGTCTTTATAAACAATTTGGTCTTGAATCGGAAACCATTCAACAAATAAATTTAGTTTCTAGACTAAGTCGGGCATTCTTACGCATAAAACGTACGCTCTTTTAACATTTAATGCTGCAACCTAAGCGCGAAAAGCTGCCGTTTTGTTTGCTATGTGAAAAATACTAATATGGGTTGATTTATCTAACGTTCAGTGCAAATACGGGTTTTCTTCAAATACAACTCTTTTAATTTATTTGAAACTGAGTTTTTGTCTAATATTTACATTTTTTGTTTTTATAAAAGTTTTAAGTGTTTTACTGCTCCATTGTGTACAAATTAAAATCTAAAAAAAGTATTAGTCTCATTAATATTTTTTAGAAAGGTTTTAAAACAGTGTTATAATATTTTTTTAAACGAAATCAAGATGTTTCTATAAATCTTAGGATTCTTTTTTTATAAAATAAATCATTAACTATTTGGATTTCAGTTCAGTTCAGTATAAGATTCTAAAAAAGCAACTTTGCAATACTAACGTTCTTTAATTATTTCTTTATTTTAATAAAATTAATTAAAACGTTTATGTAATTTTTTTACTCTAACATTATTTTTTAATGTTTGATTAGAAACCTCACGCAATGTACGTAAATTTTAAATGAAATGAAAAACGGTGTGGCTGAAACTTCTACTAGTTGTCTTCAACTTCAGCCACGCCATTTATTAAAAACCAACACCAAGTCTCAAAACTAAAGAGCGAACAGTCAGGCAAATGCCTAGAGCCTGCCTATTTTGCCTTTTTGTGTAACTTTTTGTCTTTTTTGCCGTTTTAAAGAGTAAATTTTGAAAAGTTTGTGTAAACAGTGTTTTAATAGGTGGATGACAATAACGCATTACAGAATTTTACTTAAATTACGTACAATAATATAATTAACATTTTTTGCTCAAAAGGTCTTACCACGAACCTATAAATAACAACAGGGATTTTCATGTTTTGTTAAACAATGGTTTCCAGAAAACATTAAATACAAAAACCGCTTATAGAGAAGAACTATTGTAAGAATTTATACTAGGATTATGTACAATGACAGGTTTAACAGAACACTATTTACAAAACCGGAAGGATTTCGGAATGAATAATATTTTATTGATCTATTCAGTACCTAAGTAAAGCAAACAAATATAGATAATTTTAATTCTGTCCGGTGGGATTCCTTTAATGACTAAAACACATGACTAAAATATTCTTTGTTATAAATACCTGCGATATTGTCACACTGTGATAGTCTATTGCTGTGGTGCTGTGAGTAAGTTTTAAAAAAACCTAATAAACAATGAAAATTTGAAAATAATTACAAGTGGAGTAAATTGGACAATAATTTAACAACCGACGGGGAAAACCTTTTTTGTCAAATTTGTTCAAAATCAGTAAGTTTGTATTATCGTAATTTAAATGCTTCAAATTTTTAAAGTTAGTTCACATATTTTTCGGGGACTTTTTTTACTTCGGCGCTCTGTAGTATATGTATTATTTTAGATCTGTACTACTAAAAAGTACCATGTAAAACAACACTTGGGTAGTGGTTTACATTTAACCCTCTACCGCCCTACGTTACGTGAACGTAACATTGAGAATTTAATTTGTTTTCTTATTTATTAAAAGTTTTATTTCCATGGTTACCCGCTGTAACTTTCAATTAACAATATGAAAATCATTGCGTGTTACCATAGTCGCCATCTATTGCGACTTGAAAATATATGAAAGTGAATTCTACCAAGTTGAATATTGAGTGACAGGTTAAGTTTGGCGCGAAAAGAGATTGATTATTTACTGTTTTTTACTAGTAAGTTCTTCAAAATAAAAATTATATTTGATGTCATTCAAGTGTACTAAGGTATTTACAAATAAAACAAAATTTATTTTGTTATGTCAAGCACAAATTTGCACATAAATTTGGTATGTTACTTCAAAGTTACACTGGGCAATCAGATTTTTTTCCAGGCAACAATAAATCCATCGAAATTTTATGGGGACAAGTCAAGAAATAAATACCCCAATTATTTGACGAAAGTCTTGCAGAATCCATATGATTCTGAAATTTTAAATCTGTCTGACAGTGATTCAGAAGAACTAGAAGATATTTTGATACAAGAACAAGTTTCAGAAGCTATAGAAATTCTTGAAAATGATAATTTAGAAGATGACGATATAATAAATAAAACCAATGCATCCAGGCATGAACAAGACGAGGTTGTAGAAGATGAAGAAAGTGACAATGACTTATCAAATACTGAAGAACCACATGCAGGGCGCAGTAAGAAGAAAAATAACAGGAAAAACACTAATAGAAAAAAAAAATTGTTTGGAAAGCAGAGAAGGTAAAGCAATGTCGACCAACGCAACCTTGGAAAGGTGCCTTGCCAAATAGGCTAGAAGAACCTCTAACACCCTTGGCTTATTTCAGAAAAATAATTGATAAGGATGTAGAACAATTTATGGTAGAAGAATCGAATAAGTACACTGCTACCAAAAATCCAGAGAAGCTTCTTGCCATAACCATAGCCGAGTTAGAACGATTCATGGGTATATGCTTTCTTATGTCAATTTATGGGTTGTCCAATACCAGAATGTATTAGCAGAGAGAAACAGAAGTAACCAGAGTATCAGAAACCATGTCAAGGAACAGATGGGAACAAGTAAAATCTAATTTGCACTTCAACGATAACGCAACTAACAATGTTAGTTCAGACAAATTATTCAAACTAAGACCTTTTTTGAAAAGCGTGGTACAAAAATGGAATAAAATACTCATGACTGAAAAAATGTGCGTAGATGAACAGATAATCCCTTTCAAAGGTAGGCATAGTTTGAAACAGTACCTAAAGTCCAAACCTAAGAAATAGGGTTTCAAAGCTTTTGTTATGTGTGATTCGAAAGGCATGGTGTATAATTGGAAAATGTATACTGGCGCCATACAACCAGATTCTGATCTTCCAGATATTGGTGCAAGTGGCAATGTCGTGTTGAAGTTGGCAAAAATAATTCCGCATTTATAAAATATACTACAATAATTGGTTCAATAATCTTCATTTGCAAGTTGCATTCGAAAAAAGAGGAATACAAAGTATTGGCACAGTACGTTCTAATAGACTTCAAGGATGTAATTTTACAAATGATAAAGAACTGAGTAAAAAAGGCCAAGGAGCAAACGACAATACTAGAAAGAGTCAAATTTATTTGTCTAAAATGGTTTGACAATAAGGCGGTACATATCTTAAGTACATTTGCAGGGGCACATCCAGTAAAGAACGTGAAACAATTGGATTCAAAAACAATAATCAGTTTATGGGCGGCGTTGATCTCATGGACTCATTGATAGCTTTATACAGAACATCAATGAGAAGTAGAAAATGGTACCTAAAAGTCTATTTCCACATCATGGACTTTTGTGTAGTCAACTCGTGGCTCCTTTATAGACGTGATTGCGAATCTTGTGGTATTAGAAAAAATAAGATTATGAATTTGGTAAAATTTAAATTCAACGTAGCGTTTACCCTTTGCTCTACCACGCTAGTGGATTTGAAGAAACGGGGAAGACCAAGTCAAAATAGTGTGGAACAAGGATTGGAAGCTAAAAAGAAAAAAGGAAAGATAACTCCAATGCCAACCCAAGACACCAGGAAAGAGCAAATAGAGCACTGGCCAAACTACTCTAAAAAAAGGGGTAGATGCAAACGTCCAGGGTGTTCTGGTTTGATAAAAACCATCTGCGCGAAGTGCAAAGTGCACTTATGTTTCATACCGACGAAAAATTGTTTTATTTCTTTTCACACAAATTTAAAAATATAAAGAAATATAATCAAATACTTGAATAATTTTTTTTACTGGAATACCCAATGTTACCTCCAAGTAAGATACCCTTAATAACTGAAAGGGTTGAATATTTGTCTAACCTGAGAGTTTCCTAACCAACAAATAACATTTATAAATAGCAAAAGTCATTAAAAACTAAGTTGAAGGTAATTAAAATATCACAAACGGCAATTTATCGGACTTTTGCCGTTGCAGTTATAAAGGAATTGTAAGCAAAAGCTGTTTTGAAACTTTCCAATAATTACTGAAATTTGCTCAAACTGACTTAGTATTTATTAACGTCGATTAGACTTTGAACTGCATGACAATTTAGAAGAAAATAATTATTTTTTGGCATTTATCAATATTTGTAGGATACGAAGATGTTTCTTTTGAACATGCCTGATATCTGTATGTTATTATTTATCTGTAAATAGCTGTAATGCAGAAAATGTTATAAGACTTTGGAGGTAAAGAAATGTCTTTTATCACACGAGTTTAATAGAAAATTGGTATACACACATAAATTAAAAAGGACAGTTTTAAATGTTATTAAAAATGTACAAAAATAAAACATTAGTTGTGTGAGAAAATAAAAAAAAACTATAAAACGTTTTGTTATAACGAAAAACTTGTTAGGTTGGTCAGCACAGAAAAAATTAAACACTGCGAAATCGAAAAATGATTTGGTTGTAAACTCAGTCAGTTGATAAAATAGTACAGATGGCAATAAATAGTAGTTTATTTAACGAGTTCCTGTGTAAATTGGACGCTTTTAGTCTTCAAGGAAGAAAAAGCGTCCGATTTAGAAAGGAACGAATGAAATATAACATTTTATTGCTCGAACAGAGACTAGGAAGCCCCCAAAGTCTCAAAATCGTCCAAAAATAATTTGACGTTTATGTTGACAAATGCGGAAAAACTGTCAAAGACGGTTTACAATAGCGAAAAATTAAAATTTACGACAGTTAATAATAATAAAAAATAATACTGTAAATTGATGACAACGTTTTATCAACAAATTTTTTATCAGGAAAAATTCACATACAAAAGCAGTGATTGCAGTGGCAATAAATAAACGACGCTTTTTTAGTACCTGATTACAAGATTTAATTTGATTATATAAATTAATAAATAAAGTGTAAACTGTTTTAAATTCGGATAAAATATTTCTATTGCCTGAGCGGATTTGATCATATAAGGTGCTGCATCGGTTACGAATAAGAGAACCTTTTCTTTTTTTACGCCATTGGGATATAGAAGTCCTACAATCAAAAATTATATAATTGTAATTAATAGATTGGATTATATTAATCAATCATTAAAAAAAAACTTACGTAAACAATCATCAAAAAAATTTGCAGCTGTTTTGTGATTGGTCTGTGGAATTTCTTTGGATGCTAGCAAATGAGCTTTTCCTGGATCTAGTTCAGACAATTTACCAACTACAAAATTTGCTACACATCGACCTGCAAATGTAATGTAATGGTCCCCAATGTCATTCCTTATTGTCTGTATTTTCTATAAAAGGTAAACCAGCATTTTGAAAACTATGAATACTTTCATTAAACTGCTTACCGATTGGTAACATATGTCTAAATAATTTTTACTCAAAGTTGATTCATCTGGTACAACTTGTTCGGTGTATTTTTCGAAGAAATTGCGAAAATTGATATTATCAAGTTTTTTAACAGGAATTGGAGCTGACACCAATGCTTCGCGCAAATCTAGAGCAAAAATTGTTTTTGATAGGCCAGGTTTATTCTGTTGATCTTCTATAACGTTTTTTAACAATGGTTCTTTCATAGTTTTTTTAATATTTTTTAATTTACAAATTTTTTTTACTCTAAACGTATCGTTAAAACTAACGCAATAGCAGTAATATTTATACAAGTCTTTTAAATTACGCTTTTATAATTCATTATCTTGTACGATAACAGCTTTAACATGTACAGAAATGACTTTGGCCTGCACGGAAATGATTTTGATTTATACGGAAATAAAACCGGTCAAACACAATGTACAACGTTGCCGTATAGCAAATAAACACACAATGTATTGTATTATCAGTTAGTTAAGTAGTAGAAAAGATTATTTAAATCATTTCAAAATCCGATGGGTATTATAGGCATAACTCGTAAAAAGTGGAATCCAGCAGACTTTATGTCGTTTAGTACAGATAAGATGCTGTATCGTATACTATTATTGCTTATCAGATAATTTTTGCAAACCTAAACTGACAATTTACGTAACGTTTAGCCACAACTCTACGAGGCGGGGTTATCGTTCGACACGATCCACATACCACATTTAGTTTTAGCAAGTTTTAAACTAATGTTTTTGATTAGTTTTTTGTCGTTCGTTTGTTGTCGTTATGAAAATTCAAATAACTTGTTTTTTTGGTTTTTAAAAATGGACTGTTTTATTTAAAACTTTAGACAATATTTTGAAAAAACATCCTTTTGTCTATTTGAATATTTATAAAAAAACGGCCAATTCACATACGTTGTAGTTTCACAAAAAAAATTACTAATTAATCGGTGTAGTACTTTTGCTGCTTATGTAAAAGTTTTTCTGGGGTAAGAATTGATTCCATTTTAGTGGTTTAATTTGATTTTCCCGTAATTGTCATCAAAAATTTTAGATACCTACACATATTTCATAAATGCATTTTGTTAAACAAAATCAAATGTTTTTTTTTTTTGATTAAATAAGTCATAAACTATTTGGATTTCAGTTCAGTTCAGTATAAGATTCTAAAAAAGCTACTTTGCAATGCTAACGTTCTTTAATTATTTGTTTATTTTAATTAAATTAATTAAAACGTCTATGTCATTTTTTTTTTATTTTAACGTTATTTTTTAATGATTGATTAGAATCCAGTTCTCACACAATGTACGTACTTTTTAAATGGAATAAAAAACGGCGAGGGTAAAGTTTATACTGGTTGTCCAGCTATGTATGTACGCTAGGTCTCATCACCATTCGCTGCAACTACAGTCAGTAGTCAAAACACGAAAGGATCAGAACGTCTAGCTGACAAAAAACACAAACACCTAGAAATTAAAAAGATACAATCCGCACTACAATAAAATGGATTCCCTACAAACCACATCAGAAGAGCGTTGAGAACACTTCAAAACAAAAATGCAGAAAAAAATGAAAGAAAGCCAGATGCCACAGCTTTTCTTCTATACATAAAAGGCACCACAAAGGTAAAGTTTTAAAGAAACACAACTTTCAGACCACTTTTAACACCGTAAAAAAGATCAATCATCGAAATACAAAAACCGAAATAGATTTGGAATTGCAAGTGGTTTACAAAAAAATGTGATGTCTACTACGTAGGACAAGCCAACAGAAGGATCAATGTAACACACAAAAAACATTGTAACGCCGTAATAAAACAAGAATTAACATTATTACTGGCAGAAGATTTAATTCTAAATTTTTATGTTTTTTTAGATCTTTTATTACTTCTTCAAACTTTCTGTTTTTGGTTTTTCTCTTAGTCTATCTGTATCTGGTTTCCATGTTGTCATTAACTTTATCGTTTTTGTCTCGTCTACTCTTGTCACGTGTTTTAGTTATCTAATTTGTTGTGTCTTTTGTATTATTGCAGTTGTGTAATGGAATATTGTTCGTGCATATTCCAAATCCGTATCATCTTCCTTTAGTATCGGTATGATCATTTCTAATTCCCATTCTGAGGGTACCTTTTTACATTTTCATATTTTTTTTATTAAGTCTTTTATGTAATTCTTTTGCTTCGTGTTTTAATATTTTTCCGTTTATTTGGTCATAGCCTAGTGCCTTGTTATTTCTAAGTTTGTTACGATTTCTTTGACTTTTTTATTGGTTGGTTCGGTAGTCGTTGTCTCTTCTTCTTTGTTATCTAAGTTTTCATCTTCTTTTTCTGTCGTACATTAGGTTATAAAAGGGTGTTATGTTATAGTTTTCGTGCTGTAAGAATATTGTACCGGGCGTAAATGTCATTTTACAAGTGGGAGCTTACTGATTTTTACTTCCATTTCTGGCGTTGATGAAGACAGCCCGTGAACTAAAAACTACAATTTAAGTATCGTAGACCATCCTCGTTAATGGGTAAATCAACTTTGATTTTTATGTTACTTATGAAGTTTTGCTGGGGTACAAATTTAGTTCTATTTTACGATGCGATTTAATTTTCTCGTATTATCATAGCAAGCTGTGTTACCTAGGTTTATGTTAAATATTTTTTAAGTATTGTTCTTTTTAACTCGATTAACTGGAACGTGAAAAAATGCAAGAATTAGAGAAAACATAAGTTTTAAATGGTTAAATCAGAAATAAATTTGGAGAATAATCGTCGAGTGGCACATCAGCAAATGTATCAGTGACAAAGTCAGTTGGAAACTTACCGGTTTCTGGATATAAAAATTATTGGAAGAATTATTCACAATATTAATTTTAACAATTTTTGGGTATAGGTTTGGCTATGCCATTAGCTAATTGCATGTCAGGATAAAACGGCAAGTAATCTTTGATTGCGTAATCACTCGTTTCTGTCTAAATTGGACGCTTTTTTTCCCTCGAGGACTTAAAAATGCCCTTTTGGGAAAAAAGTGTCTAATTTACACAAGAACTCGTTAAATAAACTGCTGTTTATTACCATCTGTACTATTTTGTCAACTGACGGAATTTACAGCAACCAAATCGTTTATTGATTTCGCAGTGTTTAATTTTTTATGTGCTAGGAAACCTAACAAGTTTTTCTTTATATTTATGACTAATCGTTTTATAAGTTTTTTATTTTCTTACACAACTGATGATTTTTAATAACATTTCAAATTGTCCTTTTTTATGTGTGTATACCATTGAACTCTTGTGCTAAAAGATTTTGCTTTACACCCAATGTCTTATAACATTTACTGCCATTATAGCTATTTACAGATAAATAATAACACATAGATATCAGGCAAGTTAGTATCTTACAATTATTGACAAATGCCAAAAAATAGTCTCCTCTGAATTGTCATGCAGTTGAAAAAACTGATCGATGTTAATAAATACATACTTCTTTAAGTCAGTTTGAGCAAATTTCAGTAACTATTGTAAAGTTTCAAAACAATTTTTGCTTACAACTTCTTTATAACTGCAACGGCAAAAGTCCGATAAATTGCTGTTTGTGATATTTAAATTACCGACAACTTAGTTTTTTTTAATATGTTTATTTTTAACTACAAGAAACATAACCTAAAATATTTAATTTAATAACTACATTTTTTTACTCTAAACGTATCGTTAAAACTAATGCAATAGCATCCACACGGTTCTAAATGATTTCGTTTTCAAATTTTATAATTGCGGAGCACGTAATATTCATAATGATCTTTTACATTATGCTTTTATAATTTAATATAGTACAGATAAGGTTCTGTATCGTAGTATACTATTATTGTTTAGCGGATAATTTTTGCAAACCTAAACTGACAGTTTACGAAACGTTTAGCCACAACTCTACGAGGCGGAGTTATCGTTCGACACGATCCACATACCATATTTATTTTCAGCAAGTTTTAAACTAATGCAAAAGTGTTTGATGGCAGAGCCATCTCATAGTATAATTTTACTATGTGTCTATAGTTAACTGTAAATAGCTATAAACGACGGAAAATACGTTGAATTAGTTTAACAGCCGCGAAATTCAAAATCAGTTTTGAATAATTCGTCGGGATAAAACCACAACGTAAAAGGACATTGGGGTTAAGCAATGTGAATGCAATTAATTAAACTAATGTTTTTGTTTAGTTTTTTGTATGCTCGTTTATTGTCGTTATGAAAATTCAGATAACTTATTTTTCGGTTTTAAAAATGGACTGTTTTATTTAAAAAACAACTTTTTGTCTATTTGAAGATTTAGAAAGAAACATTTTTTCAGCTTAATTATTAATTTATGAAAAAATAGTAACAAAGCAACCTTCGTTTCCAAAATTTAATTATTTTTTGCATATTAATTTCTAAAACCTATGTCAAAACTTTTTTTTATTGTAAAGTGTGTTACCCGTATATTGTACAGAAAGCCGCTTGCTTTTATAAATTTCAAATTATTTTAATTGAAAGAAACTGACTAATTAACGGGTGTAGTACTTTTGCTGCTTATGTGAAAGTTTTTCTGGGGTAAAAGTTGATTCTATTTTTGTAATTTAATTGTCGCTAGCAATTTTGGATACCTACACGTATTCCATAAATGCACAGTTATTGACACCTGTTCGTTTTTATTCGATATGAAAATTGATATGAAAATGAAATTCATATCAATGAAAGTGTTAATCGCTACCATTACCGGTTAATGAACTTTCACCTAATACGCAAAATTAGAGAATGTAATTACATTATTAAACAATTTTCTGGAAATTTTGACGTTTTTGTTCGTAATCTTCAATGTCCTGTCCTGACCGTAGAAGAACGCAAAGCACAATGCTGTTTTAGTGTAGCTACGTTTCAATCTCCAGAAAGCAACAATGTTGTAGAATTTCTTTAAAAACTGTGGCACGTATAGTCCTTAGGATTCTCTAATCTGAAATATATCTAAATTTAAAATGGTAGTTGATCAATGCAATTAATTCTGATAAGCTGTATAGTGCGTTTCCTATTTTTAGAAAACAAAAAAAAACGGAAACAAATTCATTAGAACTAGACACATACTTGGGTAAAATATTTAAAGGAACTTTTCAAAAAGAAGATACCAAAATTGAACCGAATACAATAGAGATATTAACCAAAAAAAAGACAAGACAAATAGCACTCGAAAAACTCAAAAACAGAAAGAGCCCAGATCAAAGTAAGATAAGATAAAAACAAGTTATTCAATTACGGGGAAAAACCTAAATCAACAATTATAATCAAAAAAATTTTTTTAGAACATAAAATTCCAGGTGAGTGGCAAACCAGCATTACAATCCTATTTAGACAAAAAATGACTACATCAAAAAACCACAAACAATCGAACGCGTTTCTATAGTTATGCTATCATCAGCAGCAACAAGGATACTAAAATAATGTTAACAAACTAACTTATTTATATTATTGACGTTGACCCTTTGTGACATTTGATTGATTGTGATTGCTTATTGTATCCGAAAATCCCAAAGGTCTTTGATTGTCATTATTCATTAACAACTGTTTATTTTTGAGACTTTGTAAGTTTTCATAACCATCAGGTTTACTCTTGTTGTTTACTAGTTTAACTAAACAAATGCCTTTTATACTACGTTTGTTATCAACGAGACAAACGCTCTTAAAAACAATTTTTGTTTGCTCAATATATGCTTGATTACTTTCTTTACAATTAATTCTATATATTCCCAATTTTTCTTGCATTTGCCTAACAAACTTTGTAATTTGTTATTAGATCTTGTGACTACTCTAATGTGTACAATGGTTAGAATAATTTGTTATAAACTTCTTAGTGCTAGTATTGTTACAGTTTCGATTTTACCGTTGTTTCTTATTAGAAGAGTATCTAGGAACGATAACTTGCTTTCGATCTCTATTTCATAAATAAATTTGATTGTAGGAAATTTTAAATGTCAACAAATTATTAAGGATTGCAAATTTTTGTATTGATGATAGTAATCACATGATCTACATATCTTAGCTAAATATAAGAAAAATATTTTAAAGTTCGCTCCAAATCGTTTTCAAATTTGCCTATAAATAAATTGGCAACAAACGGCGATAAGCTATTTCCGATTGCAGTTCCATATTTTTGTGTACAATATTGACCGTTAATTTAAAAAGTTGTGTGATTGATACATAATTCCGCTAGTTTTAGTAAATCTTCTACCTCTGCTACGCTAAATCCTTGTTTAATAACATATATTGCAAATATTGAATCGGAATACTTGGAAATAGTGAACTAACATCAAGTTTAAACTAAAAGTTCCGTTTCTGTTAGTTGAATGTTTTTAATAAACTCGTAAAAATTAACAAGTTTTGCTTATGGGTATGTAACAATATTCAACTTATTTGATAACTACTTGCATAACAAGTAGATAAGTGCGTTGATATCGAACACAATGGGTCGCATACCTTAACATAAACTATAGAGGAATAAATTTACTTTGCTTTACTTTAAAGTTAATGACAAGAATCATAACAAACAAAATAAATGAATGCATTTCATTAGCAAAAGAACAACAAGGGTACAGAGCAAAAAGATCCTGCACGGACGCTACCTTTGTAGTTAGACAAATAACAAAAAAATCGATCGAATACAATCGATCAGCCTTCATGTGTTGTATCAATCTGCCGAAGGCTGTCGACTGAATACAGTTAAAAGGATATATGTAATATACCTTTTTTCGACAAATACCGCATTAAAACAATTCAGAAAATAAGATTCACGCAAAAATAATTAGCAAACTGATGGAACAGATACCTGTAAATAATGACGTTTGCCAGAGAGCCTTTCTAGAGCCAATTCTGTTTAAAATCGTAATGGATAAAAGTATAAAACTAAGAGGATACAAAATGGAAAATAAGAAGGTCAAAATCTTGTGCTAAGCAGACGATGCGGTGTTGGTGGTTGAGAACAAGAATGATCTTTAGAGTTTACTGTACCAGTTTAACAAAACAGCAAAAAAAATTAAATATATCAGCGGCATACATAAAATCTATGACTACACCCAACATTTTAGATGGAGTAATGCAGCCACAGTAAACAAAGTCGAGGGGTTGACCACTACGCAAATGTGATGTACAAGTCACCGTAAATGTCAACGCAAATGTGGTAATTTTGCACAAATTCACAATTTTGTAGCAAATGTCAAAAATTTCTGTAAAATCTCGCAATTCTCTTGCAAATGTTGCAATTTTCTCGAAAACGTCGAAATTTTTTGGCAAATGTTGCGATTTTTCTAGCAAATGTCTAATTTTTTTCACAAGTGTCGCAATTTTTTTGGAAATGTTACATTTTTTCTGAAATGTATGATACTTACACAAAAAAAATTGTAATATTTGATTATATTCTAAGAATAAAATATTTAAATAACTACATTTAAGTAATACGCCATGTCATAAAGTCTTATACTTACTTATTGTTTTCGTAATATGTTTGACATGTTTGCTACATTCGAACATTACAATAAGAAATTAAAAGAAACAGAAGAAGTATCACAGAAAAGGGTTCGATTAGTTAATTCAGACTTCTCCGAGGACTTATCTGAAAATGAGTCGAGCAGGAAAATAACTCATCAGGATTTTCAGAGTTACAATTCCGTTTCTGGCAAGCCCTCCACAATAAAAATAAAAAATGATAAATGGAGTTCGCAAAAATATTTTAGAAGATCACGCGCTAGAAGAGTTAGAGAACGGGTAATAAAAGATGGATACGAACAACTCTTAATTACAAATTTTTGCCATCAAGTGAACGAAGTAAAAAAAACTACTCCTAGAGAATATTGAACTCCGAGCTATGCTACATGAAGGAGCTAAAAAAATAAGTTTAAGGAATAGATTCTGTTCTCAAAATAAGATAAATATTGGTTTGCAACTTAGAAATACAGATGATGCTTCTAATTTTTTACAATGCCTTCTAGACACAACAATTTCAAAAAGTGATAAAAAATCAAATAAAGGGAACAAGTATAATCAGAAATTGAAGTTATTCTCTACTTATTTCTTGTTGGCGGCAGATTATTATACGAAACTTTGTACGCAAACATGGAAAACGGTTTACCCTCAATTACAAGAATAGGACGGAGTCTAATTCACAACCACTGTAAAAACTGTTTGATTTTCTGGAAAAAAGAAACCTACCAAAAGTTGTTTGGCTTAGTGACGATGGTACCAAAATAACTGGTAGAATCCAATATGATTTGAAGAGTAATAAAATTGTTGGTTTTGTTCTTCCATTAATAAATTGAATACTTGAAAACGCCAGTTTCTAGCAATATCTGCAAAACAAATACAAAGTTTCTTCCACAGAATATGCTTATGCGATTATGGCGCAAGTTCCAATTGATAAACGTCTACTACTTTGTCTAGCTGCTTTTGGAACCGATAATTCATTTACATATAAATATGTTCTTGCCAGATGGAACTATATTATCAATGTAATGGATCGCTGTGGTATTCAACGCTTGTGATATTCGTCTGATGGAGACCCTAGGTTAATGAAACCGATGAGGTGCGGTTCACAGTTACATGCATGTAACTCAAAATGGAATTGATTTCATATGAATTTGGATAATGGGCTAATATGTGTTCAGGATACAGTTCACATTAGAACTAAACTGAGAACTCTACTATTGAAGACAAATATTTGTATACAAATAGAAGATTTTGTTGTTAGTTCTGAACACATTAAACATTTAATATTGAACATTTCCAAAAATAAGCATGGATTGACTTTATCTGACACTAAAGCAGAAGATAAATTAACTTCCGGGCGGTTGAAAGAATCTCATCAGATTGCATATCTCTCCTTTCGGACGAACTGTTGCAGGAAAGTAAGGCAACTGTAATATACCTTAAAATAATAAATTATGTATTACACTTTTATTTATGCAAACATATTTCTCTTGCACAAAGATTGCATTACATATGGTACGCAGCATTTTTTAAAAGATTGTGGCGAGGTTCCTTAAAATCTGGGAAAAACCTTTCCGTTACTGACAACTTTATTACACTCAATGCCTATTTTTGCATAGAACTAAATTCACACGCTTTAGTAAAATTAATTAGAAAATTTCGAGATAACGAAGACCTAAAAAATGGAGTACATTTTTCTACATGGCTCTTTAGTTCAAAACCATGTGAGCAGACTTTTCGAGCCACACTGGTTCACTTACTTCAACATCTTCTACTATTGTGAATTTTAGTATATTAAAAATTTTAAATAGGATTTCAAAGATTGAAACAATCAACCAAATTACCAATGATTTGTTTTTCCAAGAGAGCAAACTTCTAATAAACTCGGTACTGTAGATGATAAAATTAACAACAGTGAATTTTTTAACGACACAAAAATAGAAAGTATTTGTCTAAAAGCTATTGATAAGGCAAAAAAAGATGCTTTAGCATTAGTTATTAAATATAAAGAAAAACATATTTATGTTGTTGATAGTCCCCATCCAGTGTTGTTGGTAGATGAAAATGATGGTGAAATCGTTTCTTGTAATTTACTTGATTCAGAAGACATGCTAAATAAATTAGGTAATTTGGAAAGTTCGCTAGAAAAACATGACACAAACGTTGCCTAGCAGAGTCTGAGATAACAGATATAGATATGGAACTAGCAGGTTTTAACGACGAGTTGTAGATATAATACTGTAATTTAGAAAAATTGGATAAAACTAGCTCTTATATCTGTATACAAGTAGCACACAAGATTATCACAATTCGAAAAATTTCACTGCCGTCTTCAAATTACTGGAATAACTGATCTATGATTCATTTATGTCGCTTTTATATAATTTGGCCATCTGTCGAGAACCTTTTATATTCTTTCGTGAACGTTCTAGACGTGATAGTAGCTTTGTGAATGCTCTTGAAGCTGAACGTTTCACTATTTGTATAGAAATTACTTGTATTGGTTTTACTGTTTAGTTTTTGACTGACACTGATGCTATATTGGATTTTTGTATAACTAAATATTTTTGTGTTTATGTAATATTTCGTCATTGCGTTGGCTCAAATAAAAAACAAAAATACTGCACATTACATTTACAATAAATTGATTTTTGTTTAAGAAAACATTTTACAAATTTATTAATAGTTAAAGTAAAATTGAATAAACATAAATCTAAAACAAAATATATGTTTATATACATTTTTCAACTTAAAATAATGAAGATGTTAGAATGATAACAGAAGTATTTGTTAACAGTATAAAATTTTACCATAAATCAACGGTATATTAAACAACGTTATTCATTTTTTATTGTATATTATTTAGAAATAGAAAATTCAATGGATGTAAAGAACTGGCCAATGGAGTGTGTAATTTAAATGCTCTGCATCAAAGACTGCGTATATACGACATTTTACCCTAAAACTACGAGTGTGTGCATGTGATAATAAAACGTTGATGTGATTTTATAGAAACATTATATAGACATTTTAAAGATATTCGAAAGAAGACAAACGTTTAAAAGTCAAATTTCCGAAAATAAAAGTGATGAACGGGTCCAATTATTATTTACAAAAAAAGTTTTATGAAAACTGTAAAAAGGAAATAAGTAATGTATACGTAAAAAAGTTGACATAAAATAAGTAAATATATATTTTATGTTGTACTCATGTTTTTTTTTACAAGTTAAAAAGAACATGTCAGATTCAATTACGATCACGTCACAGCATCGGTTATGATAAAGAACGATAAAAATTTCAAACCGCTTCACGTTATCAGTAAGAAATCTAGAACGTCAAAAGCAACGAATTGCTGCAGGCAATTTCAAATGAACTCTCTTCAAAAAGCTGCACTTTATGCTCGCTAAACTAACTCAGAATATGCTGGATAATAGGAAAACTAATTGTCTTTTCTATATGCGTGTCTTCATTTTTATGTCTCTTTTCAACTCGACTTCCTCAATTTAGTCTTCTATTATTTTCCACTGAACTGAAAAGTGCTTTAAAAAAGAAAATAGTTTTGCAGGATAATTTAAAGGACGGATTCGAGTAACAAACGTAGCTTTTCTATTGATCATTCAGTATCAATAGCAAACCACAAACTTCTAAGAAAAATTCTTTTAGATGAGATTTTCGTATAATGAAATGTTAAAAAAATATATTATGCATGTGAAAACTAAAACTTTATAATCATTAATAACATTGCTTTTATTAGAAAAACAATCTGCATGTAATGTTTCACATAATTTTAATAAATTTCTTTAATGTTGCAGTGCCCAAAAATGCCATCAATAAAGTTTTTTTGTACATAAGCACAACGCAATTGTTGATTATAATTTGTGGCAATATACATTTCTAATTTACTAAATTCTTAGAAAGTATTAAGTTTAAATGTATGAATCTACACTATACGAACAGTTTCTAAACTATAGAAGTTGTAACAACCGCAATTTTGATTTATGAGTTGTAGAATCCGGTCTAGTCTGACCAAATTACATTATTACAATGTAATCCAAAGTTGTACTTATGTTATACTTGCGTTTTTACCTTAGCAAACTTCTTAATTTAGAAACAGTTTTTTAAATTTTTCTTTAAAAAGCAGTTAACAACTTTTTAATACCTAAAGAAACTCTTTTTCCAATAAGTTTGTATTTTTTAGGAGTAAGTGCTCAACATCTTTTAAATTATCTATAAATCTCAATTATATTTTTTTAAATAGATTAATTTTATAAAAATCACAACAGGTTTATTATATATCTTTACAAAAACTGCCATATTAAGTGTATAGTCAATAATTAAAATTGTTTTAGAATAAAAGAACAATACGAGTCATACATAACTACAATTTTTCAAAATACGTCTATGAGTCACATTCTGTAAGGCACCGTGTACAGTAAAAGTGATTTTATATATAACTTAAAGTAATGTGTGCTGTATAAACATTTTTCTAAAAATTCATAACAAATTTTATCAATTAAAAATTTAAATATTTTTCGTATACTTGATAGAAAAGTGCAGCAATTTTTTTTTGTACATAAGTTGTAAAAGATGTTTTTTGTAAAGCTTAGTTCTGTTTACTCTATCTTTTGATACAACTGCAGATTCGCTTTTTCTTTGTTTTTCTGTCATGTAATGTTATGACCAAAACATGCTCGCAATTTTTTACATCATCTACTGAACTTAATTATTCCGTAACACCTGTTTATCTCGGAGCGCCTCAAGATTATCTCAGATTATAATAATAATAATATATATATTTCTCAAGGATAAAAAAAATTGATATAGAAATTGTCAAAGCATACAGGTAACATGTAAATTGTATATAAACATTAATCACAAAACAACAGGAACAAAACAACAAATTTCTAGTTGGTGTCGGTACATCCAAAGAGTTCATCTAAGTTATAGAATGAGGGCTCAATTAATAAGCATCTTAATAAATATTTAAAATTTTTATCATTCTGTAAGGATTTGATAAATGTCCAGAAATTTGGGGCAAGAAGAGCTGCTCGATATTACATCGCCATTTACCAAGATATTTAACTTACTGGGTTTTTTTGTGGGGTTATGGAACTGTGTAAGCACAGTCTTACTCGTATTGAAGTACAGCCCAATATTGTTTATATGATTAACAATATTTGTTAGTGACATGGCACACTTAACTTCAAGTGAGTCATTGTTCAAATCAGAAAGTAATAGAGAGATGTCATTAGCTTACAGGACATGCTCACCACGAATTACATCACTTATCTGATTGATGTATAAAATAAACAATACCGGGCCGAGGACTGATCCTTAAGGGACCCCCATCGTGACTGGTAGCTTTTCAGAGATGCAGTTTGATGCATTGTTAGAATTGTGGTTTGAACAGGACACAAACTGGTACCTGTCTGACAAAAAGGAAGATATCCAAGTGAGCGACACACCTCTTATTCCATAGTTGTCCAAAATTGTCAAAAGTTACGATGATTGACGCAGTCAAAGGTCCTACTTATGTCACAGAATATTCCTACCGGGCATTCGCCAGCCTCAATGTATTTCATAAGCGCATTATAAAAATTATACAACGCTGTAGAAGTTGATTTGTCTTTGCGAAAGCCGTATTGGTTAGGCTTAAGGATATTACACCTTTCGACAAACTTTATAAGTCGGTCTAAGAAAGCATATTCAAAAACCTTTGATAAACTCTCCGATGCCGTTATGGGTCTGTAGTTGACTAATAAGGATGGATCACCCTTCTTATAAACAGGCACCACCTTACCAGTTTTCAGCCGCTCCGGGAAATTCCCAGTCCTAAAAGACAGATTGACCAGATAAGTTAAGGGACGCAATATAAAACTAAGGCTCCTTTTAAAAATAGATATCGGGATCTCATCAGAACCTGAGGAATGTTTGTTTTTAATATTGACTTAGACAGATTACATAGTTCGATTTCACTGAAAGGATGCGGAAACAGAGTGCATTTATTACACTTTTCGTTATGAACAGGAGGTATGTATGTGGTATTTATATTTTTAACGATCTCAAGAGGAGATTCAACAAAATATTTATTAAATTCTGATGAGATGAAGTCGTCTACCAATAGGCCCTTAATTTTTATTTTATGGTTAACCCTGTTACTATTGCCAGATCTATTTGTTGGCTCATTAACAGTACTCCATAAAGCACAAGTATTATCCTTTACGGCGGATATTTTGTTTTGATAGTAATTTCTTTTGGTTATTTTAACTAGCAGTCGATGTTTGATCCTGGCTTGTTGATAAACTGGCATCAAGCACTATAAGAATTTTTTAGGATAAATGGGTGTTTCTACAAATATGATCCTTTTTCAGGTAATCACGCGTTTTTAGCAACTTTTTTAATTCATGTGAAGTGGTTTATTCGTAAAGCGATTGTATAAAATATTTCGCACTTTCCCTAAAGAGGAAATTAAAGTAATTTAATTCAAACTATTTCGTTTTCGTCTTTTGTTCTTAAAAATATCATTCCTCTGAACTGTAACTGATTCTATATTATATTTGATGTTTTAAAAACCAATACTACATAAACACTTTATTTTTATTGTAATATGCAAATGGAAAATATATGTTTAGATAACCCAACACATAACTAGTAAAAAATGTTATGCAGTAAATTTAAAAAAAATAGCGAAACCTTGTAATTACGAATTGCATCATTCCTCTGGTTGTTGAGTTATATTACAATATTGGAAAATCAGATGGCGCCAGCGATATGTTGAGGTTGGCGAAAATTATAATTACTAACCAGTTGTAGATCGACAGTACCACGCGGCACCTTGATTTATAATTTAATGTGTTTTGTGACAAAAATTGTGTTTACGAGTTGGTGTCACAAGCAGGCAGATCATTACCCTGGTATGTATAAAAACCCTTTGTTAAAAAAATGAATCTGATCTGTTAAGTGTGAATAAAAAGCTATCGAATAATGTGTTAACCGTCATAATGTGAAGTTAGGAAGAATCATCATGTGGACGCATGCGTTAAAATCATTCAGAATCATCATTCCTCTGGCATCATTCCTCTGGAACTTGAAGGTACAGAGGAATGATTTGTTTACTAGAGGAATGATACCATCATTTGGTTGCATACGCAATAGTAGTAAAGCAAAAAATAATAAGATCTAATTTTTGCTATTTATCATTTTGCAACAATTTTAACTGTAATATAGGTATAACCTATGATTCAAAATTAGATTTATCAGAAAAAAATAATGTATGTCTTACCAAACATAAGCGTACCTCTAATTTATCTTTTTATGCACTCTTTGAATCTAATTTTGAATCGCATGTTATGTTGTTGCTAAAAATAGTAGAGATGAAAAACAGGCGATCAAAAAACAGTTTTAAAACCAGATTTTTTATACTTTAGCTGTATTTATGACGTTTAGCATGTTACAAGCTTTTAGGGTTTTACAAACCTTGCACGGCCAAACACGCAATAGTCGGAGATGGGTAGGTCCACAAGAAATATATAACAGATGTTTCAGGGCGCCAGAGCTGATCCAAAATGATACTTCTGTTCGCTCACAACAGAATGGTTCAGAACTTGTAACAACTAGACGATTCGTAACCCCTCTACTCAGCTGTTTGAGTAGCCCAAATTGGTTCGTAGGGAACAATAATCACAAGAGAAAGAATTAACAACTTTAATCGCTTTCGGTCTATCACTAACATTTATCACAGTTTCATTTATAATAATCAAAAGTCATTATACATCAAAGCCAGAGATACTAGAGACTAGGAGAGTTTACACTAATTATTAACACCGATATTAACCTTTGATTTTTGTAACAAATCAATTTAGAGAATTATAGAAAACAAGTTAAGATCTCGATGCTTACAACATCGGCAACCCACCACACACAATTACAATGATCCGAAGTACATGTCCTTCAACTATATACAATATGCGAGACAGTAATTTCACTGATTGTAAATACCCTATTGGTAGCTACACGTTATAAGTATTCACTAACGTTAAATTGTAATACAAAAGTTTGTGAGTAATTGTTCGTGACCACGATATACCTAACAATAATTCAAATCACTCACCCGTATTCCAGCATCCACTAGCCCGAAGAAAAAAGTTTTTCTTCTTCAGTGGCCTGTAATAAATATTAGCACGAATCGTGTCACAACCCCCAACTCACAACTGATAGTTCGGCTAAAACAATTTCGTATTAAGTAATTCATGAAATCTATCTCATAAACAAAAAAAACGTGCATCGACTACTGTATATAGTGATGACCAAAAATAGGTGGCTGATAATATAATTAACGTCGTGTCATCCACGTGTAGCACTCTTTGCCCTAGGAAGGATTCGCAAGACCTCAATTTCGTGGCGTGGAAACCTCCTTCCGCCAGCGCACGTGTACGGTAACGTGATGACTTATTTAGCAGTAGATTCCAATATCCACTTATCGAGAACATAAAATGTTCGAAATGGAGGAAAGAAAAATGGCTGTTAAAAGGAAGAAAGAATTACGAACGAATTTTTAATAAATGACGGCAGTAGCTTCCCTGTAACGCTTCAAATAAATTAGATAATTAACTAATTATAATTGGTTTTCCATTTTTTTCCGGATGTTATCGGATATACAGAATATTCACCACGTACAGACCATCTTATTCATTCACCGCATGACGATTTTCCGCCAAATGACAACCAACGAGACAGCGATCGTTAGAGGGCGTTAAAACCCGAATCTAATTTCAAGTCGAAATACATGGGCGTACGTAAAGAAAATTTCGTCCGTAACAAGCATTTTGCTGCAGGCTAAATAATGCCGTTATCTCGAGGAGAAAAGCTATGTAGAAAAAGAGAGTCAGAAAAACGAAGATATGACAGATTGAAGCAAGACCCAGAAGGTAGAGCGAAGCTAAAACAAAAAGAGCTTGAACAGTATATAAAAAAGAAAGAAAAGAAGATTGTTAGACCCATAAACGAACAAAACGAAAGAAAACAACGCATGAAAAGAAAACACTGGCGGAAACATTCTCGGACATATGGACTTAAGAAAAAACTATCAGAAAATACAAGTAAATACGTTGAAGAAAATACTCCACCTTCATCTCCTGCCTCTGCAGAAGAGGTAGAAAATATACAGAGAGAAGAAACACTACAGAGTATTGCAGGAAAACGGTTAGCAGCACGAAATAGGAAACAAAGAAACCGACAATTACAAGAAAAAGACAAAATGATACAAAAACTGCAGAAAAAACTGAATAAATATAAAGTTAAGTGTCATAGACTACAGAACAAAAAGAAAGCCAAGGCCATCAAACTGAGCAGTAATGCCCCTGGTGCTATAGTTAAGCAAATTGTTAAAGAGAAAAATGAAAATCCAGAAGGAAGGTTTTATTTGCTAAAGTTATGAAAGACCAATTAAAAGACAACTACCAACAGTTAAGAAAAGACAAAGATAAAAGTAGGATTAGACAAATACTACACGGAAAAATGGTAAAAAAATATCGATTTACAAATGAGATACGAAACATTGTAAGAGGTACTCATCTTATCAAAGCGAACAACAAACAAATAAATAAACAAGTAAAAAGACTAACAACTATTAGGGCTGTACAGAATTTTCTCGAATCTGATATTAACAGTAGGGTATGTCCCGGGAAAAAAGACTATTGTTCTAAGAATGGCAAAATAAAGCAAAAACGCTATCTTAACGATACGTTGAGAAATCTGCATAAAAAATTTTTGCAGTCACATCCTAATATGCCTATAAGTTATGCATTTTGGTGCAGATACCGCCCTTTTTATGTTGTCGCAAGAAAAGTTTCAGCAAGAGATACATGTGGATGTGTTACTTGCACAAATATGAATTTACTAATTTTCTCCCTATATCGATTAAAAATAATTAACAAAAGTGACGTAAATTCTGTGATATCGTCATATTGTTGTGAAAACAAAACAGACAGGTGTCTTCTAAGGGACTGCCCTGATTGTATAAACAGGAAAATTTTATACGAACATTATGATTCTTCTTTATTAAGTTATTTTTTCAAGTGGAAAACACAAAAAGATACATTTTTTGACAAAAAACTTGGAAAACAAAAAACTGTGAATAAAACTTCCAAAGAAAAGATTAGGTGTACCGTGGCTGGTATTGTTGAAGAATTTGAAAATAATATAGAGCGTTTTTTGAAACACAAAGGCAGAGCGCTTCAATAATACGACACAATTACAGAGCTTAAAAATAATCTAAAGCACAATGAAGCACTGATCCACATGGACTTCAGCGAAAATTATAATTTAAAATACGCTGAAGAAATTCAGGCATTCTATTTCGGAGGATCACGGGGTCAAATATCGCTTCATACTGTCGTTGTATATAAAGATTGTGGGGAGAATGTACAAAAACAATGTTTCTGTACCATGTCAGAGTCCTTAAAACACACAGTTCCTGCAATCTGGGCTCATTTGAATCCCATTTTGAATCACCTTCTGGAAGCTGATCCTGTTGATACGATACATTTTGTTAGTGATAGCCCAGCGACCCAGTATCGTAACAAAACGATGTTTTATTTACTAGCTGTACTTCTTGAACGGCTACATCCAAAGGTTCTAAACTTCTCGTGGCATTATCTGGAATTTGGACATGGTAAAGGTGCACCTGATGGTGTAGGGGGTGTAACCAAGAGAACAGCAGACAGACTGGTCGCCGAAGGCAAAGATATCGTAAAGTTCGATACCTCAATAAATAAAATTTCGGAGAATGTTACTCGAATTAAATATATTTCCATTCATCCTGATGAAATAGAGGAATTGTCAGATTTAATAGAACACAGCAAGATTTAACATTTTAGAGGAACAATGCAAGTACATCAGGTCAAAAAAAAGAATTCTGGAAAAGGTTCTGTCATGCTGAACTTTCATTCGCTAAGTTCTTTAAAAAATGATATATTGGAGTATTATATAGGTTCACTAACCTATAATTCCGAACCATCGTTAACATCAGATGATGACTCATCGGATGAAGATGTACCACTGATTAAAGTTGTGTCTAAAACCACAACTTCTGGTCAAAAGCTACGTATTTCTGATGTTTATTCAGATGAAGAAGATGCCAGTACAAGCAATAGATGTGATCAATATGAACTGAGACCGCAAAATATCAAATGTGGCACTCATTTGTTAGTGGAACTAATCACAAAGCAAGCCAGATACACTTATGCTGCTGTTGCACAGACAGATGTGGAAGAAGATGGTGAAGTAAGAGTAATGTTTCTCCGCGTGCGTAAATTAGATGGTAAACAGGCATTTAAGACGGACGAAAAAGATATTTGGTATATAAAATAACAGGATATAAGACAAATTTTACCTTCTCCTATAGTTTGTTCTCGAAGAAACCAAATTTACTATATCTTTGATAAAGTTATTAGCGTTTTTGAGCAGGGTTAGAGTGTCTGTGGTTAACTATGTATTATGTATTTATATTGCATACACTTTTGTTTTCGATTTTTGTAAGAAAAAGAGATAAATGTTTAAGTTTCAGATATCTGTATGATTCCTCTGTCTTCAGCATCATTCCTCTGGTACTACTTTTTTTTTCTAACGCAATAAAATATTAGAACCAAAAAAATCAGCATGATCTTATACTAATTCTATTGTATTTATATTAGTTACTGCCAGTAATAATATTTTTACCATTTAATAAACACATTTTTAAAAAATTATTTCCACCTTAAAAAAGGATCATATTGGTAGAACCGCAGGTATGTATTTTCTACAGTCAAAATTTGCTAGTTCGTATCCATCAATAACAAAATTCTCCAAGACATTAAATTTTACACCTATTTTAACTAAACACAAGAAATATACATTAACAAAATTACAAATTTCAGTTTGAAGTAAATCTAACTTACATGAATTAATGGTATTTATATTGCGTAGCAAAAGACTAAGATTAAAACCAGCATTTTTTTTTGTGCACTATTGCCGAGTTTCGTCGGTAAAAAAACCGACTGATTGCTGCTCCACAGGGCCAGACATCCGGATTCATAGCATCTCTAAAATTTTTCTCGTAAATTGAGATTTTAAAGGAAGCGGATAAATCAGGTTTCTTTGATGTAAAAGTTTCACATTGTACCTCAGGAAAAGTTTCTTTCAGGCAATTTGTTAAACTTTCAACTGTAGTTTTTGGATCTAACACTCCTAGGAACGCTCAGGACATCATTTGAGTTACTGCTGCCGATTACCACATCTCTTTTTCGTTTCTTCTTGGATGCTATCTCATAATCTGGTTTTCCATTCCATTCATTCCGTTTTTCATTGTTTCCCAAGCTACTCTTTACAGTGTCGGCATATGATGTAGTAGCTACTGGTGTAGTGATCTCTTGCGTAGGTTTATCCACTTTATTAGAATTTTCCGTGTTTAAAAATTCTTTTTCAATTGCGTTGACTTTTAGTTTATTGTTATTTTTATTCTTATCCGAATGTGCTGTTTCGATTACCGTATTATTATTGGTCGGGTTCGCTTTCATATTTGGCGTATTATTTACTTTGTTAGCATTTGCGACTTTTAAAGTATTATCAGTGATTAGACTGATTTTATCTTCCAAAAGCATTTTTTATCACGCAGTTTCTTAATGATATGGCCCTTTTCTTGAATAATCATTGTCATTTGCACATGATTTACACTTAACCACAACCGGAGACACTAATACTTTTGCTGAATCTGCACAACTCGGGTGAAAGTGACAATTACTGCATACACTACACGTCAGTGGTTTTTTAACACTTCTGTTACAGTAATTACAGAATAGTACATAGTACCGAAGCCCTGGGATATCTCGAATTTCCTCTGGATAACCCTTGGGTTGCCTTGGATTACCCCTAGATAACCCTTGGATTGCATCGGATTATCCATGAAAAACTATTGAATAACCCCGTAGCATCAACTCAATTTCCATAGTTTTGTAAGTATACACTGCACAGAATTGCAGTTACCTACCTTGTGACGCCTAATTTTAAATTTTATTATTGCTCAAACCCATACGTTAAACTTTAAATAGTACGCCTATGGAAATTGTTAAATAGCAATCTCCTAAATATCGAAAAATACGTTATGCGCACTTGTTCTTGGTTTCAACTGTGCCGTTCGTTAAATGCACACGTTGTTGAAAGCTCTTGAACTTTCTTAATGTAATTAAAAAAGATAAGCATTTGTAAATGTAGAATTTATTGTAATTTTATTGTATCTTTAAAAGCTTTAAAATTTGGTTATCGATAATCGTTTGAATCGCATATTGATTGTCGAAAATTGTAATTAAACATTACTTATCTAATTGAAAAAAAATGACGTAATAAAATTGTAGTATCCATTTAATAATCGTATTTGAAATTTCGTTTGAATTGGAAGTAGCAACCTAATTTTGATATTGAGTAGTATTGATGGGAGTTGCCTTTATCGTTACAACTCGTTCATTATCGTATTTGAAGAATTTACATTTTCTGGAGTCTACAGATTTGTAAAATTCCATTGGTATCGTATTGTCGAAAAGGAAATGTTTTCAGATCTTGTCAAACAATCGCATACAGAAGTATGAATTTCGTTAGTTTGTAATTTGCATAAGATTCGAAGTATGCACATCAATTGCATTTTTTTGCTATCGCTTTTGTTATGGTTAATTGATAATTAATAAATAAAAGCCTTTGTTGCAAAACAAAGCAATTTGCAAATTTCGTAATAATAAAACTTTTATCGAAAACAAAGCAGTTATAACATTTTGGCCTTAGTTCCAAGACAAAGCATCGTTATTTGAAAACTTAGATTTTGTTATTGAATCGAAAAAAATTTGAACATATTGGTACCATCGTAACTACTATAATATACCATAATAGCTATCCGCATGACTGTGACGACCTTTTTTTTCTTGTTAGTAATTTGTGCATTTAGCAAACTTGAAATACGTTGTAACGTCCCGTTTAAGTTCATTACAATTAAAATTCAATTTTACACTCGTTTATTTTCTGCAACTAATATTGCACTTAAATTTATTAAGTTTGACAACGTCGCGTTGTATTTCGGAGGCGTCTGGGTAATTGACTTGAGTTGAAGGTTAAGCTTCACTTCCGTGTGAACATCTTGCGCGTGTCGTAGTGATGCAAGGGGAAGACAAAATTTTCTTGATTATGGCGTAAAAACGCATGTATTTTAATTTTGATTCATTCCATCTAATTATTGGTGAGTTTACCTTTATGTTGATATAATTTTTCTATTGAATTTAACATTTTTAGTGACTTCGCAATATTGCGCAATTGTTAGACAAAGGAATGTGTTTTAAAGACCGTTACATTGAAGGTGTGACGTAAGTACATGATGTCATTTAAAAAACTATTCTAATTATTTGTATTTAGGGTCTTTTCTTTTTCTTTTGGATCTTTTGTTTTTATTCTGGATCCTTTATTTTGGTTTTGTTGTTTAATTACTGGATGAGTTATTGAAGTTTATTATACATTGGTATTTATTCCTGTTGAAGAATTTTATCACAAGAACAAAGTATGTGCTAAAAATAGAAGATATCCGATAACGTTATACTACACCTGGTGAGTCAACTAAAATTAAGATACTGCATTTTATCTTCAAATAGTTGAGTTGTTTTATTAAAACTGTTCACTCGATAACAAATCAAACGTTCACGACATTTGCATTTAATTAACGATTTAATATCAATAATTAACAATTAAATTAAATAAATAAAAAAATTAAAAACACGTAATGTGGTTGGCGTCCAAATATTTTATTTTAAATACTGTTTTATTTTAAATATGTTTAATTCAATTATTGTTCATTGTTCTCTAATGTAATAGTTAGTTAAGTATAGTTAATAAATTAACGGAGTTCACGTCTTTGTAATTATTTCGATTCAACCCATCACCTTGAGGGTCCGTGCTAACGATTGCTTGCCGTGGTTATATTATTTTTACTTTTATTAAATGTATTTTTACTTTTTTATTACAACGTGCGACATAGATATAGTTACTATCATAGTTAACGTATGCAGATTTTTTGTTTCTATGGTTTCAATTTACGCTAAATGCGATTTGCAACGGGTGTAAAGTCACTAGCTTTGCATCAAATCAACGATTAACTCCAAAATTGCGTATTGATGATACTTTGATAACTTTATGTGTGGATGGTTGCCTAACCTCCAACACTTTTATCAACGCCATAACTGTGATATTTATAGAATTATTATTTGTTACTATATATGTACCTAACTATGCCTGGCTCACATAATTTTTTTTCTTTCATTATTGAAAAATAACTATATTTGTCGTTATAATTAGTGTTTTGTCATTTAAACGTTCTCTTTCATTTTAGTTTCTAATCGTTTTTGCGCCTTTTTAATTTGTTTTATAATTTAGCACCACGAAATTTACCACCCAAATCTCCAAATCTAACTGAGTTAGTTGCTAGCAATTTATGTTGCGAGAAAAATAATTATCTCGAATAATTTGAGCGCCAAATTCGAAAATGTTGAAATGTGATATATTGATCAATTTTGCCCAACAAAACTTATTTTAGCCTAATTTACGGTATATATCAGGTTCATCATACATGACATAAAACATTTATTTAATGGTTCAATTAGTCCTGTTGTATTTATATTTTTTTAATATTAAAAACTTAATCACTTTATTTTAATTATTATGAATTAAAACTAGTTATTTTTAATATAAATAAATTTTAATAAAACATTAAAAGTGTAGCGCGTTTTTATTAAGGCGTTACACCTTGTTTATTTTTTAACTTTATAATAATACCAAAAAAAATTTTACATTTCAAAAATTTTATTCTTTAGAACGCAGCAATTAGCATCAATTATTTTAATTATGTTATTTTAAAACGCTTTCTAATTTTTTGTTTAAGATAAAGTGTTGTAAATTAACTGTATAATTTTTTTTTTAATTTTGCATTTATTTTATAGTCTACGGTTAAAACACGTTGCCCAATGCACAATTTTGGTTTTAGTATGTATGTACCATACACACACGTGCAAATTATTATATTTTATTATTATGTTTTAGTACTGAAATATTTGTTTAAATTAAAATGTGTAAATTTTAATTTAATTTAACAAAGATTTGATAATTATAACTAGTTGTAACTATAATTAAAAACATGTTTACTTTTAGTTACAAAAAAATCGCATTGTTCGTAGATATAACCATACGAGATATAAACACAATTAGCCAAAGTATTGTTTTGCAAAATACAATGTCGAGTTATAACTGCTTTTGAGCAATAAAATATAATTAGATAATCTAAACACACATGTAGCTCACAAAGAACAGTAATTGTGTTGTGACATTTAACATATCTTTGCTAATAGCAAATTACATATCCTTTAGTACAATAACTATGTAAATGTCATACACAAAATGCAACAATTGCAGAAATTTCATATATTGCACTTTAAGCATTCAACTTTGTATCTAATAAAACTGTGATCGTTGAAAGTTTAATTTTTGTAAATGTCACTTTTGATATTAGTTACGAGAACTGCAGCATTTGCCGTCAAAATTGCAATAGTAAAAATTTCTTATTTTGTAAAGAACATTTTATGTGATGTACAATGAATTTCGAACGTCAAAATAACTTTCAAGTATAAAATGCAGTGCTCTTAAAATGTCATTTTTATGTCACTTTACAAATAGCGCACAAACAATTCTGTTCAAATTATTTATTTGATTGTGAATACTACAAATGCGATTTAATGCAAGCTGCTCGATTTCTAAATTTATTTTTCTTTTAGTTTTGAAGTTTTATTATCTATGATTCAATTATAATCGAGTTTAAGTAGCTACATATTTGATATTAATTTAAAGAAAAATTAACCAATTACGTTAAATATTTTATAATTTTAAAGCATTCAAGATCAAAAGACTTTACAAACAATTTTCTTAAATCTATCTACACATTATATTATTTAAAAAATCTTTTTTTATTAGCTTTTTTTGCATTTTTTGTGTTGCCAACATCGCAAACGCCAATATTCGTTTGTTAGTGTAGTTATGTAATGGGCAAAAAAAGCTCTAGTGTGGCAAAATGAAAATTAGAAATCCACATAAAACCAAGTGCTCAAAGTCAATTATTATATTAGAACAAGTATGCGACAAGAGGAAGTCATTCAAAAAAATTTCATATTCAGTTAAAATTTAAAAAAAAACGAAGCTAAACTTATTGTCAAATTTAACAGATTTAGTAATAAATGTTGTACCAGCATTATATTTCTGGTGTTCTTTTTTATTATTTCAAAAAAGAAAATAAAGTTACAAAAGGCAACACAAAAGATAATGTATGTTACTTGTTATGTTAAAAATTAGTAGTTCAATTCGTGAGTATGAAAAATTTCTCTTCAAGTATGAAATTTGTCAGGAGAATTCCCCTACTCTTTCACCGAGACTGTCAAATTTTAGACAGCACCTTTACTTCACTTCCTGCAAGACCATCTACGAGTTCTGTACTTCTACGCCCGGGGCAACCTTTACCTTTAGATTGTTTCACGCTAATATGCAATTACATTTGTAAGGTTCAAACGGGGTAAGTGGTGTACATTTTTCTTTATTGAGAGTTTAAATTAACCATGCTAATTATCTGTAGCGGATATTGGTACCCACCACATGTTTACCGTTATCACCGAAGATAACTAGCAGGTGGCTTCTTTGGAAAACTTCCATGACGTCACATTATTGATAACGTTATTATCTTATACACCGTCAAGGGTTGGAAGCCTGCAGGATTATCCCTTTTTCGAAGATTAACTACGACAAACACTGGGGAAATTTATGCTGTTAAGTCGAAGGGAAATGCTGCGCCTTTGCGTTCTTAAATGATTGGATGCTAAAAAGACCTTTTAATTGTGTTAACATTTATATGCTCGTTTAGATTGAGTTTAATATTACTTAGGTAACTCAAGTACGGAGATTAGCTAATGTGCTACTGGATAAAACCTAACTGTGAGTATTACTATTTCAATATTTTTCTTCGATTTGTACTTCGGTGGTCATGTCGTTTATGACCGTACGTGCATGTTAAGTTGACACAGTTAATAATATTTTTGTACTTCACGAACTCTTATGCAGTGCGCGTTGAGTCTCGAAGGCTTAAATTGTTTGTTTGTCTACAATTTTAAGATTTGCAAATAGCAATTCAGACGTTATGTTTATGTAAAAGTTTAGACCGGTCGGCTTGTTGTACAGTGTGTTGCTCACTATTCGACGCAACTTATAATTCATTCGACTCACGTATAAATATTGGCGAAAACTTACATTTACGTACTTTGTTTATTTTTTGTGATAAAATAAATATATATATTCTGTGTTATTACTTCTGTGGTGTTATTTATTCTTTTCCAGCTACGGGTAGAGTTAGACGGTATCTCCCTAACTTAATCTTTTATCGTCTTGGCGCCTTTTTTAGATTTACGTTATAATTTCGCATAACAAAACCTGCGATCCCTCTTCGAAGAAGCTATGCTAGCCGTTGCTTTGTTTTGTTACAAGAAGACCAGCGTAACAATTTATTCTGGGCGGTCCAACTCGTGGAACCTGCATTTCTCGTAACATACTCTCGTCGAACATTTCATAGCATAAAAAACGTTGAGCTATTACACTATTATTGTAATTTCTACATAAACACATGTTTACATGTTACTTTTTAACAGACAATTTACGCAGCAATCGAACGGACCTGCCAGAGTGTATAACATATCTTACATCGCAGCCTTATTGTCTGAACACTGTTTGGATTATCAGTATCATCGTGAGAGTAAATTCTGGCAAAAACTTAAAGAGCGGTTTATTTATTCAAACATTCAAACTTAACAACGTATAACTTATAACCGAGAAGCCTCATGATGACTTACAATTTTTCCAGGCTTCCATTGTGTTCTTAAGTGACTATAAATAACCACATTATAATTAGGGTTTAATACATCTAACTTTTTTGAATGTTGAGTCTGTACACTTCTTTATTAATTGCTTACTAATTTTTTTTTATTCAAGAGGGGGTTTGTTTAGTGCTCCTGCACTGCGGTCTCTTTAGTCTTCTTGTGCGCCTTACATTTAATATTTAGCAGTTCTGTTTCGTTTATGAACTCTAAAACTTAATACAACGGGCTTTTTTTAACTCATAATTGATTATCCTTGGTTTGCTTAGAACCACGGCATAAAGAGCTACTTTATCATCACATTTTGGGCATATGTTCGTTAAGGCCACAGTGCCTTGTGGTTAGTCCTGTGAGTTTCTTTAACTTTTGTTGACTCATGCTTGATAGTACATTTTGAGTGTTTGATTGTAGCTCTGTGAGGAAGAGTTTTGTGTGCCTCATCCCGGGAAAGTTTCTTATGTTCCGCTGCTAGTTTGTTGCGGATTGCTTTTTTTCCGGTATCGTAGGTGAATCCAATGACGTGTTCAAATCCGATATATGTCCCTGTTGTGTCTTTTTTAACTGACGCTTCCGGCATTAGGTTTCTTTTACACTTTAGTTATTAACAGATTGTTTTAATCAAAAACTTAGAAATGGAACATTATCACAAACGCAATAATCAGGAGATTAGAGAATATTAATTTTAAATTTGTCATTATTCCCTGTGCTGATTTATTGGAAATAGTAACCAATTCAAGACAATTTAAATATGCATCCAAAACTTCTAAACACGAAGGATTGCCATATGTGAATATATTAACTACAATACGCTCCCAAGAACATTGAGATATAACGTACTAACGTACGATCCTCTTTTGGATTCCTATAAAAATTTTTTTCTGAAATTTTACATTTTTTATATACATTTGTACATCTCGATTCATATTAGGTCAATACAATTCTTTTATGAATCTGTATTAACATTTTAGTTTTTGACCCACTAGGAAGAACCATGTTGTCATTTAGAAGTAGGAAATATCTGAATGATGTCAAATAATTTTATAAAAAGGAATGGTTTTTACATTAAGCTATAAGCTTTAACTATTTCTTATTATTTTCTTACGTTTCATATCTTCCTGAGCGGCAATAGGAATTTCCAGTGGGTACAACAACTGCACCGGCCGTTTTTGTACGTTTTTATTAAGCGATTGAACTTTACAAGCTAGTTCTTTACAATTTCTGCCAGCATATATTCTTATAGCAGGTATCATCTCCTCCTAAATTTTGATAATTCGGGAGTGCGATAATTTTTTTATGGGGGAAAATCAAATATGTACGTGCGCAAAATTTGATAACAATTTTCTGACTTTTCCTCTATTTTTCCAGAATTGTTTTTCGATTCACATTTACTTCAACATTAGGGAAAATGCATGAACGTGTATTCCACAATAAAAAAAACTTAAAGGATACAATATAGATAAGTTATTTGTCATTATTAATGTATGTCAACGATCGCGAGTTTACAGCCCCTTCTATTTCCGTTAGAATCGTTTGTAACTCATCGACGTGAACCAGCAATTTTTCTAAAGCATCTTTAACCGTTTTAATAAAAATTTACGGTAAAAGATAAAATTGCACTAGGCTGAAGTTCGATCATTTACCAAGAACTTAATCACCACAAAGATAGCAGCGGTAGCTCAGAATCTTGCAAAGTGGGAAGTGGGGTAGTAACTAATGAGATTCAACCTGGTCAAGTTTTCACTTGACAAAAACGGTAAATCAAATGGAGCAACACAAGTATAACAATGAGTTTCTTTATTGCAATGGCAACATCAAAAAATTAAAAAAACAATTGAGTAACCAAGTACAAAACAAACAATTGTTAGCAAACTAAAATACAATTAAGCTAGTATTATCAGATCCTTAAAAGATTTCCTAATCTTTATACAGAATTATTACTAAAACGTAAGTAAATAACCATGGATAAAATTTAAATATAAAGAGGAGTTACTTAGGATTTAGCGGAAAGCATTAAGAACAGTCAAGCGATTGCAGCAAAAATCAAGTATTTGTACTTGATTTTTGCGGCAATCGACCGAGTAAAAGTATAAAAAGGGATTATTTACGGTTATCCTGACACGCGAGTAGTTAATGTATTCAAAACATTCCACTAAAATTTCTGAAAGTTTAACTAATAGATATATAATGGTATCACAAGTAAGTTGCGAATAGTTCATCCGATGATTAATATACACATAATGCGCTATGCTTCCAAAGGATTTTTTGATTGTTACATTTCAGATGTGCCACCGAGGGATTAGTTGCCTATCTAACAAATAATCCACTAAATTTGACTCTAATTAGCCATTAGCATTTAGTTATTTAATTCTGGCATCCAAGCACGTTTTCATTATTGAACTAAAGGAAAAACTCATGGGGTAGCAACTGCCTGAGATAACAGACACTTAAAGGTAACCAATCTTACTGCAATAATACAAGAAAAACCTACCCGTTTCGCCAATATATACCTTGCCACAAGTGCATGGGACTTGGTACACTCCACAGGTATTGTAAGGTATTTTGTCTTTTATAGGATTCAACAAATGTTTAATCTTAGTAGTAGTATTATAAGCTACTTTTATCTTATGTTTACTTAGTATTCTTCCAATTTTGTCACTTATGTTGGAAACAAAAGGTAGAATTACAAAGTTTTGGTTAATAGTTAAATTATCTGTTAAAGTAGGTCTTGTCTTTGGTCTAAGAAACTTTTTAATTTGTTTTTTATTAAAACCATTTCTTATAAAAACTTTCTTAAGGTGTTCTAATTCTTCTTTTAATTTATCTTGGTGACAAATTATTGTTGCACGATTATATAATGTGCGAATCGTCCCAAGTTTTTGAGCTGGGTGTTTCGCAACAGAAACTTGTAACCGTCGTGTAAAGTTGCGCGATTACTTTCATGAAATACTCGGTATTTGAATTAACGTTTTCAATTTCATGTATTTTGAGTTTGTTTTATTGATTTTAGATTGATTTTAAGAAGTTATTTTACGTTTTTAAATTCAACGTTATAATTCAAAGTTACGGATAAAATTTTGTATTCACTTATTTAAAAATTTATTAAGCTATCGAATCATCCGTCTTCTGTGTTTATTTGGCATTTTTCTTTGTTCGATCAAAATTCCAGTAGTAATTTATGTTTTCCTTCTGAGATATAATTGTAATAAAATATATTTTAGCAGTTTGTTTATTATAAGTTTGTTTAAAAGTGCTTTGTTTTAAGTGCATTCTCGGTGTAGTCGTACTTAGTTTTTTTGTGTGACTTCGATCAAATATCGTGGGAATGAAGCCATTTCTATAATTTGTTAGACAAATATTTTGTCAATTTGGCATTTTTACGTAGAAACAAACACTGTGGTCCAACACTACGTTTGTGACGTTATTTAATCTGCTTGCATCCTCTTTGCACTTCTTGGTGGTATGGTTTTCTTTCATGGAGTTTTGAACACAGCCATTGTGGAAATGGTAGTCAAATAAATTTATATAAATAAGTGATTTTAGTGATAAAAAAAAGTTAGTTGGTTGACTATCGTAGCAATGCCTTAAAGAAAGATAGTTAGTTATTTGGTTTTGGAATGGTAAACTCATCCCCTTTAGATGCAGACTTACTGCGGAAATCTTTAAAAATTGGTAAAGTGAATCGTTCAAGTGGAAAAAGTTTCCTATTTCGTAAAGCCTATTGAATTTAAGGTATTTATTTTGTACCGATTACTTAAAGTTTGTGAATTTTATTTACACGTTTAAGTGTTTTAACAGCTTTGGTTTTTAAGAAGAATGAGTTTTGCGAATTAATGATTTCATCGATAATATAATTAATAAATGATTATTGTCCGTATTTGTCAAAACCATATGTGACAAAATTTCGTTGTTAAAAATTTATGTTTGACGTTAACTAGAAAATTTATTATTAACATTTTCATCCTGTTTTTAAAATAGATTACTTTATTTCAGTTTGTATTGAGTTGATATTTATTTAATGCGCACACGGCTGTGCATTAGGTAATTTAGATTTACCATTGTTTTTATGATTTATTTCTTTAAATTTTTTACTTTTTTTTGAAATTTTATTTTGGTTTTAACTTTCTTGTTTACTTACTTTTTTTGTTTTGTTAATTCTATTGTTTTGCGTTAATTTCATTGTTTTGCGTTAATTTCAATAGTTTTTTTTTGTTTTGAGTGTTCAAATAATTGTTAAATAGTTAATGTAAACAAGTTTTTAATTTCGTCGGCTTCCGCGTTATATGAAACTTTTATCTATTACAGAATTTAGTCAAATACACTCCATTAAGGTAAGCCCATTTAAAGTGTATCCTTTAGGAGCGGGCTTGTGGTTAGCAAGGGCCACAAGTCTATTGAGCTTTACTTCTTCCTGGCGCCCTTTGATTTGACTTTTTGATTTTGTTTTCGGTCGAGTTTTCCAAGCAATCATGGAATTTTGAATACAACCCACGGAGCAACGGCATAACACCGTTTATGTTACTTTTTTCAGGCAAATGTCATTGTTTCAACTATTACACGTAACAAAGTACCGTTTCGTCGTTTATACTAGCACAAATATTATTATTATTAGCTTACCTGCTACTGTCTAAACGCGATAGAATTCTTGATTGATTAAACCAAAATTTAACTTCAATAAGACCACTTGCTCGCACACCGCACGTTAGGAAATCATTCAAACTTGTGTTACCGGAACAACGTCTCTAAATACAGTTTTAATAATAAAGTTGTAATTTAGACGCTCACAGGCCAGCATTTAATTCAAGCTATTCCTAGTACCTGTAATCAGAGCGGCACTACTGTTAGCAATTAAAAATCATACATTTACATTATTCTCGAATAAATGCAACAGCGCCATATGCCGTTTTACTTGGATTTCTTTTTCTTGAAGTAAGCCAGCAGCAATATCATAATTAGAAACATCTAAAGAGCTAAGAGTAGGTTTTGCAAAATCAAAATTTGCTAGAACTGGAAATAAAATCTTAAGCTTTCGCGGTTGTTATGTTTATGATTATAAGCGACTATCGACTTAGACCCCGTCTCCTCTCTCTCTCCTTGAGAGCTAAAAGAAGAGGTAGAACTTGACCTTTGCCGTATTGTCGTTCGTGAAACCAAACAAACTAACGTTTCGCAAAACATTGCAGTTTGCATCTTCAGAGTGGTAAATGTCACTGAAGAAAAAAGTATAAGTCACGATATTTATATCAATATGCAATTAGCGTGATTAACGGACTTTATCTTTCCGTTACAGCTTGACTGACTTCGTTTTTATTCAGAGTAAGTGTTTGTGTCCTTTCCAACAAGGTTTATCTTTGTCTTAGAGCATATAATACTGGTAGCCAATATTTGCTGAGTCTTAAACCGTCTTCTCGGTTCATATTACATGAATTTTTTTCTATTTCCATAGCTTCGCGGATTAGTCTGGGAAAGTAGAAAAGAGTTCTAGCCAACACTCAAGTTTGGTCAAAGTTCAGCGCGTGTCCTTGGTTCCACACGTGTTCTACCACGGCTGATTTAGTAACTCTGCGTCCCGTCTGTCCTTCTGAACTCTCATAGCTGTTTCTTGAAGAACGTTCGCCAATTGTTGGGTCGTTGCTATTAATTCCGCGTCTTACTCGCAGCTCTAGGTCTGCATGGGTTGTAATAGCGATTGCATAGATTTCAAATTGTTCCAAATAAAGAAATCAAGCGGTGTCAAATCAGGTGACCTTAGAGCCCACCTCACAAGATCACTCGAAATTACGTTTTTTCTGAATGTCTGTTGAAGATAATCAATTACTATCTTTGAATTATAGGGAAAAACTCCTGCTTGTTGGTAGTACATTCTCTGTTGTAAATAAAAAGGTAATTCAACTAAAACGTTCTCAACTTCATTTTGCAGAAATCGCAAATATTTGACTCCACTCAAGGGTTTTTTTTAAATATTATTGGACCCATGATTCTACAACCGAGTATTCTAAGCCAAACATTGAAATTCAACCGATTACTCTCCCGTTAAAAATCTTGATTTTTTGTGACCAATATCTTGTATTTCGGCGGTTAAATAATCCCAAGTTTGTAGACCTAGACTTCTCCGGAAATAAAATCATTTCCAAAAAATCGTTGCTTGACTGCACGATATTCTGCGTAATTCAATTACAATATTCCATCCTACGTTCGTGATCATTTTCGTATAAGTACTTGTGTAATTACTATGTATAAGATTTATAACGGTATTTCCGCAAAATTTGACTTACTGTTTGGTGACTGATTTCCCATTTGTATTAAAGAAACTTATTAACTTCTGTTTGAGCGAAAACATTAAATTCCGTTGCTTCGAATTGCTTTTTAAGACTATTAAAATAATTTCTCGCTGGACATTGTCTATCAGGATATTGGTCGGTATAAAGATTTTTAGCAACGGTATTTTTTCTACATTTTCTATAAATAATTGCCATGTCCACTTTTTCGTTTTTTGTATAAATTTGCTGCATTTTGATCAAATTGAACGAAAAATTTAAACACTTCTTAAAGGTACAATCAAAGCATCGATTAATCAACATATATCTATTTGACAAGCTAAAAGAATAGTTTCATGGTTTCCAAAGCCACCTTAGAGAGACTTAACATTTAATCAAAACAAAATTAAAGTGGGTATGAATAAATCCTTTACTGATAGTACGAATAAATGGTACTACGGTACTAATACAGTTCCATTTGAAAAAAATTGGTCCAAAAACTATTTAGTAATTTAGTATTTTCGGCGGGATTTCATTTTTTTCTAGCGTTAAACGGGTCAATTTGAATAAATCAGAACCATCATGGCACACTTAAATGGAAAATTAAAAATTAAATTATATTAAATCTTGACGTTGAAAAAGTATTTTACTTAAAAATCGAATGTTAGTGTCATTTCCGGCGAAAGCAAACGTGAAACAAAATTTTTTAATTGTTAAACAGTGCCACTTATTATGTATAAGAAAAAACATCCCAAACGTAAAAAAAATATCGTCAAAACTAAAGGAAAAACAGGAGTTGAAACATGATACTACTACTTATACGTCAATTTTAAGCTCTGTTTGCTTTTAATGTTTTTGTTTTATATTTTTACTTGTGTTTAGTAAATGATTTTACCGTTCTTTTTTTTTCTTATAAAAAAAATTTAATTTTTTTTTTGAAAATTGTATAAAATTGTTTTAGTTTTAAAAAAATTCTTCAAACCGATTTTTTAAATACAAATTCTGTATTTATGTTGTATCAATTTTTTCAATGCTGTTCAAGGTTTTTATTAATTCTAACTTAATTTTTTCTTTGTTCATGTTTTTAACTCCTTATTGTAATTATTTTGTTAAGTGTTTCTAGACTGTTATAAATTTGTAATTTTGATTTTATTCAGTCATAGTATTTTTTCATGTTAGTTTTTTTTAATATTTCTTAGATACAACTGACAGTTTAATGCTCGCCATTTTCAGAAAAGTACCTTACTCAAGGAATTCAGCTGCATTAATTTTTTTATGCAATTTTCTGCAAGAGTTAATTGCAAAGCAATTATTTTTTGCAATGCAATCGAATTAATTTTTTAAAGTAGTTAAAATTATACAAACAATAAATGACAACGTTTCAACAAAATACAAAAATAGTTTATAGTGGTCGGTTTTGCTAGCAGTTACTAAAATTATCTAGTTTTTTTTCTATTTACACATTATTAATTATTTTTTTTTTAATTTTTAATTAATTAATATAAAATGTTAACAAATGTATTGATATAATATCTATATAAATTGAATATTTTTTTAGATTATTTTAGCAGTGTAAATAATGTTTTTTAACATAATCAAATGTGTCCGCGTCTGTAATTTGGTAAAGATTTTTTATTTATTGTTAAAAGTATTGGTTGTTAAATATTAATGTTAATTGTTTAAGAATCGTAAAAATATTACTCCTGTGCGTAAAATGTAACTGTTTCAATTAGGACTAAACAATAACATTAGTTCATTTAATTGTTTATTTTGTCATATTAAACTTTGATTTTGTAAATATAAATATATACTAAAACCGTATTTATTTGTGATTTAATTTTAGGTTTGAAATTTACTGTTGCATGGTTTTACTTGAAATCCAAAATCCATTCTACGGTGTAGCACAGCGTCTACTGAATTCTATGTGAAATTACTTTGTAAACATGCATAGAATCAATATTTGCATATATGAATAAGTTTATAATATTTTTGAACAAAGGCTTAAACAAATTTTGAAATGCTATCATTAATTTTAACAGTAAATGTTTGTTAAACTCAATTTTAGTGTTTTACGTCTTAATGATTTTCAACATTAAGAAATAAATTAAATTATTTTTCTCTTTTATCTTCCATCTACTATAAGTAAAGACAACCTACATCATAAAATATTTATTTCTAGGAAGTAATATACTAAAGTAGTAACTTATCAATTATGAACAAACTAATTAGAACGATACAATAAAAAACAAATTAAAAACAGGTATTAATTTAATAAAAAAATCTAATAAAGAAAATTTATAATTTTTTCCCTAAAATTTTAACGTCGAAAAACGACTTTTTATTAATTTCCATTTGTAATAACCTTTTTAATAAGTATTGAAAATTTTAATATAAAAGTATTAAAAACTTTGATTTTATTAGTTAAAGGTTTAATTAAAAAGAGAAGATTTAATTGCCGAATAAGAAACAAATTTCAGTTTTATGGTCGTGTTTTTTGGCATATGCGGTGAACCGTCACGTTATGAGTTTTTGTTGGTTGAATTAAATATTAAACTTATACGTATGAATACAACGTTTAAAAATTAGTTTAATAATTTATATAAAAATTAAGTTTACATATCAAATCAATTAAATTAGGTAACGTTATCATGTAGAAAAAATAATTATCAAATCTATTGAAAACATAATAAAACTTTTTACGGTTAAATATTAATCAATTAGAAGTCTTCCGAAGCAACGTCTTCAGATACTGACGGCATCAGTTAATCGCCTGAAAGATGAATTCCCCAAAGATCTTTCTGCTCGCTTTAATCAATAAGTCGTAATGAGAACACATCAGGAGGATATCCAGCGGACATTTCTGCTACATATAAGGTCAGCTTGTTCGCGCATTATCCAACTTACAAGCTTTTGGGTTAATTACTTAGCATATTTGCATTAGTAATTTAATTTTTAGTTTAATAAAAATTTTATTAATTTATAAAATTTACTTATTTTATAAAACGGTTTATACTAATTATAATTATAAAAGTGTTTTTGTAGCTTCATTTATAAAATAATATATATTTCGTTAAGATTGTTTTTAAAATGAAATTTAAAATAAAAATTGATTGCAATTTAGATTTGCCGCGTTTTTATACCAAATTTTCTATCTATTCAAATAAACCACACAGATATTGAATGAACGACAAATCAATTTACGAACTTCATTGAACTTGAACATTTCTATTAGCACTTACTGAATCGAATAGTAGACTTTCTCTATTTGCAGTTTAAATGAAAATTCAATAATATGTCACCTTTAATGGACATTTCGAAATAAATAAAAGACAGATTGTTTTGCTTCATTACTAATGTCACGGCAGTTTGAGATCAAATTCAGTTACAATAAGTAATACAAAAATTTGCAATAATAAATTTATGCTAAATATACATTAATTTTTTTTTAAATTTGAGTTTAAGTTTTACTGAGACAGGCAAAATTAGTAATTTATCAGAAGTGGATTTTCAATTCAAATTTCAAATCAAAAAGAACAACTTGTACTTCCGATGAAACTTCAAAATGTGATTTAATGCTACGCCTTTATAGTAGCCATCTAACTTTGGAAAGGTGGAATAGCAGAATAGCATTTCAAGACGATTATTGCAGTGAATGAACTTGGTTTCGGTAGGGACTTTTTATTTGAGATGAAGCACCGCAATGTTCTTCTGTTAAAACCTCGGGCTCCGTCAATATTTACGGAAATGCACTTATTCTAAAGAATATTGATTTTTGATATATCAATCACTTATATAACTTTATAAGTAACAATCATGCATAAATATAACGTTATTGATTGTACAAGTTACATGACTTCATATTACCTACACATTTAACGTAAACTTTATTTTTATTGTGTTTACATATTTTATTACAGATTATTTTTCAAATTATAACTGTTAAGTTTTATTTAAAGTTTAAACGCAATTTTAAATATTTCGTTAAAAATGTAATTTATATCAATTATTAATTCTACTACATAAACGCATCACTTTCTGGTACTACAACCTAGGTAATTACTTTATATTTACAAAATCATACATAACATCGAATTTAGCACCCTCAAGAGATAATGTTTCGGAATTAATTAACAGCGTCGATAAAAACTATTAAGTATTGACATTGACAATATTGAGTATTGTAATGATATTAATATTCTACGTCTTAATATGTACACTGTGTTCAGAAATCATTAACGATGGTTTGAATTTGGCGCGTCGTCATTCTAGTAACTTTAATTTCGTAGCGTTAAAACTGCGTTTTAAGTATAGTGGGTTGCCTAAAATTTTATACAGTCACCGTTTTATAGCTTTTTCAAAATTGGAAACGAATATATATCTTTTTATTAATGAAAATTGTAAAAAAACTTGTTAGACTATCGCGTAAGCTAATTTATTTGTTAAAATAAGGTAAGACTTAAAAGTTATTGATACTCAAAGTTACTCAAGAGTTAACAGTGTTATAATGTGGTTTTGACTTTTCGTTTTTATATAGTTATCTTCTTCGCAGTGTAATAGGGGAGACCGGGGCTGGTTTGCACACTTTTCATATCAAAATTTATATTTTTGATTGCAAGCAACAACAAAAAAGAAAAATTCGCGTGAATACCTAAGTTCTTTTGTCTACATTCTAGTGATTTTCAACTCTTCTTATATCATACGTGAAAACCGCAATAAATTTTTATTTTAGACCTTGTAAGTGTGCCAACGTACCTTGACGTCGGGGTTTTTTGGCCCATATGACAGTGTAGGTCGGCTTATAGGAAATTGCGTGTACAAAAAATTCCAAATATATTTTTCGGTTTTACTTCAATAAATCAAATTTTGACACAAGGAAATGTTTCCAGCAATTATTCTTAATTAGAATCATTATCAGAATTACAGTTATGGCAGATATAATTGAAACCCTGGTCAATGCATTGCTCGTGTGCCCACATCTTGCATTTCACACATTGAATCCAGCTTTCTCTCGATGTGCTATTTGAATATTTATCCATTAAAATTAGACAAAAAGTCTCGTCATCTTCTTCTGAATCGTTTTTGTCAAAGGTAGTATAAATTTATGTCTTAGATTTTTTAATGGTGTTTGCTTTTTATTTCCTGTATAAACTCCTTTTACACTTTTTTTTTGGGTTTTATTAGCCAGAACTTGCTTTTTGACCTTTTGAGTACGACTGGATTTTTTGGAAGCTGTTTCTGCCTTGTATGTCTCTAAGGCATTTTTAACTGGCGTATCCGTAAGTATTTCCGTTGTCACCTTCCTGCGGTTTGTCGCCTTCCTTTTTCTGGGTAGTGTCTTGGGGAGCGGTCAAATCATTTCTGGTGTAGGAGTTCTGGGAGGCGAAATCGGTGTTGAAAGTCCTGGTTCCAAAAATGATTTTGAAGAAGATGGCAAACTCAACTCAACATCTAACTTGTCCGTTGTAGTTGTGACTTCTGGAGTAGATGTATCTATATTTCCGGATTAGGGACATCTGGAGTAGCCACACCCGTGTTTTCAGGATTTGGTCTATCTGCAACATATGCGGCCATATATTCATGTTCAGGAAACATATCCCTGTTAAAAGGATATATTCCCGTAACCTAAAATCCTGATTTTATGTTCTCGGGAGAAGCAGCACAATGCAGGATTAAATTTACTATGTTTGGAATATCATAAATGATCAATGTCAATCCTGGGTGGGAAGTTATCCACGCATCGCAGGCGCTGTTTACAAATTTTTTTAGAAGTCTATACACAGTTCGATCTAATGGCTGGAGCTTATGACTACAGTGAGGCGGAAAGGAGAGAACTGTCACACCATTTTCTTTACAATAATTAAAAAACTTATGGATAAATGTGAGTCATAACTGTCAAGTAGGAGAGCTGCAGGTCTTTCTTTCGAAGTTTTTGAATGCTTCACAAAATGTTGGATAAATTGAAAAAAATGCTCTTCTTTTATCCAGCCAGAAGGATTTGCATCTCCTGCACTGCCTGCAGGTGCATTATTTAAAAAGTGATCGCGGAGCTTTACCCTAGGAAAGATAAAAAATGGAGGAATTGAGTTTCCTGCCGCAGATATGGCTACGGCTAATGTGACTAATGATCTACGCTCTACAGAAACAATCCTACCAATTTGTTTAAAACCTCTTCGTGCCACCACTCTATCAGGCCTTTGAACGGTGGGGATTCTCGTCTCATCCATGTTCCAAATATCTCCAGGACCGAGTTTCAGACGATTCAAAACTTCGTGCCAGTTATCAAAAAATGCTGTTACATTTGTTCTGTTAAAGCTAGAAGCTCTAGCAACGCTAGTAGCCTCTGTATTTCTTCTTCAGGAGAAAATACCTAAAATATATAAATAAGTGACTCTTGTCACGTTATAAAAAAAATCCTACCATATTCTTAATGTCATATCATTGGTTAGCTTAAAACCACTAACCAGGACAGGATTTTAAATTTATTCGTAGATTAGTTAATGTCGAGTTAAATTCTTAATGGTGAAACCGGGCCTAAAACAGTTTTAAAAACATCTTTAACGGCTGGCAAAATTAACTTTTCCGATTGCATTAGGTTTTTCGAATATTGCTATAACTGAGTTTTTTAACGTTTTTATTTCTTGGGTTAGTTGTCGTGTCAATCTATTTAAGTTTGTCTTATCTTGCAGCGATCGGGTTTGGTGCCAGCGCCGTCTTAGACTACGTTTTTTAGCAATCACATTTTTAATCTCTTTTGGATAATTCAATCCTTTTAGCTTTTTTTTAATTACTGGTGTACTTTTCCATGCTGCTTGCTGTTGGTCAGTTGTTGGGACACTTAGGTTTTCTAAAACAAGATTAAATTAGTTCCAGTCCGTGTTTATGTTTTCTATACTTTGAATTATTTGCAGTGCATTTTCGTGCTGCAGCAGTTTATTTGCATTCCATTCCATGATCCCTAGGGAATTGTCATTAAAATAATTAGCTTCAAGTTTATCGAATTGCTGTAGTATTTACTGCAATATCGTTTCGATTAGGTTTTGTTGTTTTCTCTTGGTTACCTGAATATATCGATTTAATTGGTTTTGGGGTTGTTGATTTAGATTGTAAGGAACTGGTTTTAACGTTTTTTTTCTGGCGTGTTTGATTCGATGTTTGTGTCTTGTCATAGTTGTTTCTGAATTTCAGAAGATCCTTGTATACTTTACAGCCGCGGTAGATTGTGGGATGGTTTTTTTCACAGTGTGCGCATTTTTGTTTTTTTGGTTGGGGTTTGCTGCAAAATCGATAGGATCGATATCCTACTATACAATCTCACATAAACTAATTTCGAAGCTTTCAAATTACTAAGCTCGCGTATAAATTGTTTTAAACGATAATCAATAAATACCTTAAATTGTCGTCGTAATAAATACAGGAAAGGACTTGTGGTTGATCCTAGGTTGCCAGATATAATCCGTAAGAAATGCTGAAGGGTACTCCCAAAGGACTATGTACCGTCCGAAGATTCTCAATAAGCCGCCATCAAGACAAAGATTTAACCGTGTAGCACAACACAACGAACACGATTCTACATTACGTAAAAATAAAACTTGAAAGCACGTGAAATTTTTTTAATTGGCGTAGATTTTTAAACTAGGAAAAACAAACCTTTACTAACTGAACTAAAAATTCACGTTTACGGCATAACTTCCGCGGCATTTCTTTATCTACAGAGGGCGAGTTTACCACCCAACCAACTACATTTAGTTATTTAAGTCATTTCGAACGACTGGCAACCAACTAACCCCTCAAACCACAATCACTTTTATCATGTCCCGGTGCTGTATCTTTTGCCCGTTTAAGAATCCTTTCCATCTCGGCCATAGTAAAATTGTCATTGTAATTATCTACAACGTCGGAATTGAAGTTTATTTTGTCTATCTCGCGAGTTCCTTTTTGTGTTAGGAAGGGTTCGTCGTATTGTGCGTGTGACCTGCGGTTAAAGATTCAGCAGTTTTCTTTTTATGACAGGCCCCACAAATAGATTCAGCTGGCTGAAGTTGCGTTTTTTTTGTTCTTTCTCGATTTTTCGTTTAGCTCGGTGTCACCATCGTTTAAAATCGATTGGTTGATTAAGTAATGTTTGGTAACGGACACAGTATTTGGATTGACGATTTTCATTAAATGTATTTTGGAATTTGTTTTAATGTGAATTTTAGATTGAGTTTAATAAGTTATTTTACGATTTTAAATTCAAAGTTATAATTTAAATTGCTGATTTAGTTTTGTATGTTGTTACGCCGTGAATCATCTGCTTTCGCGATTTTGCTTATTGAATGTTTCACTTGGATTGTTGAAAAATTCCAGTTGTGAATTATGTTTTCCTTCTGAGATATAATCGTAATTAAATATATTTTCGCCGTTTGTTTATTTTAAGTTGGTTTATGAGTTCTTTGTTCGAGTACATTTGTACTTGAATTTCTTTATGTCAATCGTTTAGATTACGTGGAAAAATTAAGTCGTTATCTTAATTTATTAGGCAGTTTAAATTCTTGTAATATAATATTTTGTCAATTTGACATTTTCACGTACAAGCGAAACGCTGTGTCCTAATTCTATAATATGACTATGACGTAATAGGAACTGTTTGCCTCTTTATTGCACTTCTTAACGAGAGTATTTTGGTGCTTGAGGTTTCGAACGCAGCCTTTGTGGAAAGGGCAGTCGACAAAAGTTGATATATAGGTGTGATTTTGGTAAATGAGGTACGAGTCCGAAGTTAGTTGATTGGCAGACGTCAGAATGTAGTTAACGCAGGTGATAATTCACCTTTTTTTAGTAGTTACCGCGGAAGTAAGTGAAAATGGTACAGTGATGCTTAAGTGGAAAATAAAACTTTCCTTTTTCGTAATTACGGTTCATGGAGATCACTGTTTTCCTAATTAATATCGCATGTTTCGTTAAGTGAATTTTGTGCGTGAGTTTGTTTCGCAATCTCATATCTTTCGCCTTGGGGGCGGATCAATAATAAATCTTCCGTTGGTAAATTTATTCATCTGGATTTGGTACCCTATCGAGGTCCCGGACGTTCTGCTGGCCTACGCTAACCAAAAGCCCGTCTTCGAGTAAATCAAGGTATTTATTTTGCACCATCTATTGATATGTGAAATTTACGTTTACGCGATTAAGTGTTAAAAGCTTTGAATTTTAAGAAAAAGTATTACGAGTGTCTCAAAGATAACTTCAATGTAACTAATTAATGACCGTATTTCACGGTACTGTTTTAATCCCAAGTTTAAAATTTATTAAACGGGACCGAATTATCGTTTCGAATTTTATATTTATATGTTAGTTTTATAAGTATTTTTCATTTTGTTTTTAAATTATATCGACACGCGCACGGCCGTGATTGTAGATGTTTTAAGATTGATTAATTTGTGCTGTTTATTTCTTTAAAATTCTGTATTGTGTATTTTATTATTTTGTTTGTGTATTTTATTCCATTAACTGTAAATTTGTTTTGATCAAACGTGCATTCACGTATTATTTTTCTATTATTTTGCTACTGTTTTGTGTATTTTATTTTGATAATCTCAATTCAATTATTTTATTATTTTATTCATTTTGTTTTATTTTGTTCAAATAAATGTTAAATGTTAAATTGTTAAATTGTAAAGAGCTTTTAATTCCGTCGGCCTCCGCGTGTGTAACTTTATTAGTTTATTTTAGATTTTAGCAAATGCACCCTCTAAGGTAAGTCCGTTGGGGGTGTATACTACAGAAGCGGACTTATGGTTGGCAAGGGTCATTAGTCCATTAAGCTTTACTCCTTCCTGGCGCCCTTTGATTTCGACATTATTATTTATCGATTTTGTGTTTTCGTCCAGTGAATTCCATTTCGATCACGAAACTTTTAAATAAAACCCACCCCTTCTCCATTGAGCTAGTGGCACAACCCCGTTTATGTTACTACATTGCAGGCAGTGACTTTGTGTTAATTTTGGCATGTAACATGCGTCGCTTGAGATGCTTTCAAAGTACTTTGCGAAGAGGTTTGATACCTCCCGAGGGTTTGTGAATATTTTTTCGTTTACTTCCAATGTTGGGTTTTGAGGTGCTGACCTTGTTTCTATTATAGATTTATTTTTCCTCCACATTTCAGATTGTACACTCGTGCTAGAGTAAACTAGATGTATAGTTCCTCCTTGATAGTTTTTGTGCCTTTCTCTTCTCCCATCTTTCTTCTTCCTGTTTAGATTTTTAATTGTGTCGTTCCACCATGGCACTGGAGAACGCTTCATCTTACCCCTTGTCAGTGGCATTGACTTAGAAACTGCTTCAACTACCGAGGTCGTAAAGCTAACTACCGCAGATTCCATATCGCACTCTAAGTTTGGTGTTTTGGTGTTTCTTTGACAAGTAAATCGCTCCTTGCTAAAGTTACTACTCCACCGTGGCTTCTACCTCCTGGCTCTATTGCAGTTTCTGCACTAAATGTCCTATAATTTTTAACTTGGAACGTTTCGCCCGGTTTTAGTTTGCTTTCTTGTAAGACTATAATCATTGGTTGTATTTCGTGTATCAACTGTCTCAGTGCGTCATATTTGTTTTTTATACCACGCGCATTCCATTGCAGTATGGATTCGGTTGCCATTTGGGTAAAATAATATAAGTGGATATAACGTATGTAATTATAAGTAAATAAATAAGTCAAAAGGTCGAAGAGGTCAAACATATAGGTCACTAACAGGTAGAACATTTATCACAATATGTATATCACATATTGGGTTATATATCACAGTTTTTGCTTTTTTGGTTTGTATGTCGTAACACTGGGGTTTTTCCTTAGGTTAGGCCGGGGAACTCCAAGCGGCCAACCTTTTTTCCGTTTGGCACTTTGGTTCGATAGCTCCTGGTCAGATTCGTCCATCTCTTTTATGGAGCTCTCTGACATCTCTGATGCGCTGGACTCCATAGTCCAGTTGGATAGTGCTCTTGTGAATTGTGGTTTCCGTATTGTGTTAGATGGTGGTGGCATCTCCAAGTCGGGTCTGCTTGTAGGGGCTTGGGTTGTATCGCTTTTTCTCGGTATTTCATCATCCTTTGTTGCGGCTTCTGTAGTGTTCGGAGCTTTGTTATTGTTACTTTTTGCGGCTCTTTGGGCAAAGCTTTCATCTTTTGTAACAAATGACTTGCCATTAACGATGCTCTTCGCTTCCCTGTATGTTAGGTTGTGTTTGGCCTTGACTTCCATGACAACTTTCTCCTTTATGTATATGGGGCAATTTGGGAATCGTGATGTGTGCATGCCTTCACAGTTTATACATTTTGGTGGATCTAGACATGGTTCTTCTTCCGCTTGGGGTGCCTTACCACATTCGCACATCTGTTTGCTTTTGCAGAACTTGGCCGGGTGTCCAAACTATTGGCAATTAAAACACTTCGTCGGCAGGGGGATGTATGGCCTTACCTTGACATTTATGTATGCGGCTTTAATATCATTAGGTAGTTTGTTTTTGTTGAAGATCAGCTTGATGGTGGGTGTGTTTAAGATTTGGCCTTCCACCTTTCTTGTTATTCGGTATGCCTCTATGACTCCTTGGCCTTTAAGCTCTTGTACTATTTCCTCCATTGTACACGGCAGGAGATCAACGCACGTAATTACCCCTACTGACTTGTTAAGTCGATCGTTTGGAGTTACTTCTGCCTTCTTCCCTTGTATTGTTCCTAGCGCTTTTAGCTTCTCTAACTGTTCCTTTGTCTCTACTCTAACGCTAAGTATTCCCGCTCCCATTCTTTTAATTTCGACCTTCGTGCCGATGTACTAAAAAATTTGTTTTTGTATTGCAAAAGGTGACATAGTTTGGTAGTCGTGTTCTGATATCTTTATCACGTGGTACTGTTCATCTATTTCCGGTTCCCTTTTCTCCGTACATTTTTTGTAATGAGGTCTTGGTTTGTTTCTTGTGCGCATACGTTTTTTTTTTGTGTTCTATATTGTCATCCGTATCAGAGTTAGTGTCGTCGTTTACTTGTTCCGTGGTGCTTTTTAGGAGTATTTTTTAGTTTTTCTTATGTACGGTTTTTCTCGTTTCATTTTTTTTTGTTTCTTCCTTTTCGTTTATCACCGTTACAATGTTTACACTTTGTTCCTCTTGGTTTCTTTCCTCTTCTTTGTCGCTTTCGGGTCTCGACCTTGGGGGAGACCTCCTAATTATGGGGGATCTACTCATTTTGTGCTTCGGATGAAAATGCATTTATCTTAAATTAAATTAAATATGTTGAAAACCATCTAATTAGGGGATATTTAAAACCTATCGAGTGGGGTGTTGGATTAAAGGTACTCGAATACAGAGTCCATTAAAATTAATACCGAATTCCTGACTGCACCCGTAGCGTAGATAAGCTTTCATAACAAATAATAGTTATATAGCGTAATGACTCATTGTCCGATGAAGCCGGTCGACCCGTCAAATGATAAGCTCGACTTTCCTTATAAGTTGGCGTTTTCAAAAGACTGATATCTTGACTAGTTTGGAATATTCTAAACACGCACACATTAAGACCAGGACAAATGTACTTACAGGGTAGTTTCAGCACAATTAGGGGCGTTTAAACGCCTGCGCTATTCCTTAGTACATATATCAACTGGTCACAAATGAAAAAAATAATAATTGGGATTAACACCTTTGGTAGTTGGCTTTCGCTTGTAGCACATTTTTTGAAACTCACGGACTCTACGAAATACACAGGCCATGCTTTCAGACATCTGAAAACATTATTGCAAGTAGAGGAATAAATGTAGATGAGGTTAAGCAGTAAGTAGTTTGGAGATCTTCGACGGTTACTGCTGGTTGCATTCAAGAATCTATTGTTAACAAATTGAAAGTTTTAAAGTGCATTGCTGTAGTTATGGGACATCTCACTAACTACATGTGTAAATTACAAATACAACTTTCTTTAAAAATTATGACGTCAATGTTTTAATAGCAACTCCAGTGTTTTAACGTTGAGATTTCACACGCTTTTTAATTTTTATTCAAGTATTATGATGCAAGTGTAACAAAAAAAGGTTTTATTTAGAACAAATTAATTTTTTGTAATATTTAAACGCTATTTTACTTAAGTGCGAATAAAAATGATTTAAACAATATTTAAAAAGTTTTCAATTTAGTTTTTTACAAAAACAACTGTAAATTATTATCTATGTATTTTCTATATACAAAAGATAACACAATTGGTTAAAACATACTAACTATATTATTACAAAATGAATAAAAGAATGAAATTGTCATTAACAATTTGCACATATACAAAAGTAATTAAGTTTGAAAGTTTGATTTTACCTGATGTTAAATTTGGATAATAAAATAGGAAATGATTTATCACTAAAATTTTATTAAACTCCAATTCATCAATTTGTTGAATGGACTTGTGTAATCGACCAGTGTAGGTAAATCTAATCAATTTTTTAATTTTACATGTCAATTTCATTTTTTCAACTTAGAAATATGGCATACAAAAATGAATAACAATGATAATAAGAGATGATGCTGCTACGTATTTCAAAGTAATTAGTTAAAAATTAATTATTTGTTAAATAAATATATAAATTAGTAAAATAATCAAAGTTTTTAATACATTACGTTGTTAGAATTTTAGCTTGTTAACTACTTATCCAAAAAACCTAAATGTTTAAATAAATTTAACAATAAAATTATCAACACCAGCCATGTTTATTAAAAAAAGTTCTACTAAGGTACTTTCTTTCTTTTTTTAAGAAACTAGGTATTTATTTAATTATAACAAAATTTTTTATTTATAGATTTGTGAAATTCTAATTATTCTAATATTTTATTTGTCTATTTTGTGTTTAAATTTTCTTATTATTACGTCTACAATTCTAAATTTCCTTAATTTTTTTAACTATTGTGATTTTAGAATATGCTTGTGTTTTTTGATTGGGTTCTGTTTTTTTTACTGTAAAATTGTTTTCTAATATTTTTTTTTACTCTTTCTTATTTTATAAAGTGATGATATTGACATATCCTGGTCAATGTAACTTTGATGAGGATTCTTTTGCGACTACAATGGCTACAATATTCAGGAATAGACGTAATATGATCGTGAACTGATTGTACCATTTCCTTTGGTAATCTGTTTTTTCTATTCTTATGTCTACCACAACCATCGCATTTTGGAGTATTTAACCCATCGCGTATCTACTTGCATATGTTATAAACTCGTCTTCTATTCTTTTGCAAGCCATGGATTGATAGGAACTCTTCTTTATAAACTTCTTGGTCTCTGCCTTGTACTTTGACAAAGTACTGGAAAGTTGGATCTAGACGACTCCTGTTTTTTTGTTTTTTTAGGATACGAACGTTTCTTCCCAATACTCTTAATAATTCCGAATAAGTATGCATTTTGTTTATCAAAAACTTTTAAGTCCCAAAACGAATTAAATATTTTTTTTTCTTCTCCTCCCAGTGCCTCTCTGCACTTTTTCTTACAAGTACAAGGTAGGCCTAAAATTTTGGGGTCCTGTTTTACACCCTTGGGAGTGGTATATCCAAACCATAATTTTTTTCTTTGTTCAGCTTTGACCCTCTTTCTGCACTCTATATTAGTTTGCCTTTTTCTTGATGGTTTTTTTTTTTGACGGTGTTGGCACGTGATGCCCTCGTCCTAAAGCAAAAAAATATTCTTTTGCAATAATATTCAACAAAGAAATTTTAAGTGAAAACAATAACAAGTCACAAAAAATTTGTTTTTATTAGGTTAGCTATGATTTTTTTTTGTAAAACTCCTAATATGGTTTATTGACATAAATTTCCTTCCAAAAACAATTTCTATATTTTTCAAAACCAATAATTTTTGCAGAAAAAATAGGTTTAAAAGGTAATAAGCCACATAAAATTTTACATACCTCTGTTTCACAAACACTTCTGTTTTTGTCACTTTCACTTAGATAACAATAATCCTTTTCCTTATCACTGTCGTCTACTTCACTTGGACTGTCACTATCACAGCTATCGCTATCAGTATTAAACAACTTGTTGAAATTTATGAGCCTTGTTACGTTTTTGCTATAAATATGAAAACATTTTGGTAGTTGTCAAGAACTACGTTTAGGTGACGCTACCTATTGTCGAATAGCTATATTTATGTTTCCTGTGGCTTGTTACGTTTATGTTTAAATGTATTTTTTGTTTTAACAATTTTCAAGAAAATGTGGCTTAATACTATTTTCTCCCGAGCGCTTCATTTCTTTCTCTATCATAACAGGTTTTTCGTGTTTGTTTTTTAATGTTTAGAATTCATTGTTTGTTAGCATGTAAAGTTCCAAAACATAAATTTGTTCAAGATTTTTATTTCCAATTCCTCACGCTTATAGATGTATTTTTCGTTTGTTTTTTTGATGGTTTAACGGACTATTGTATTCTGACAGTTTTGAAACTTTTTTATGGTGTTAATTCGTATGTGTTGTTTGTTTTAATATTTATGATTTTGACTAAAATTGTGAAGGTTTTTTCCATAATAATAATTACATATTTTTGCACTAATTTTGGTAATAGTCAAAAGTTGTTCATGCTTTATAATTTTATACTAGACACTTCATATCAATATTGGTATTTAAATGTACAATAATAAGATATTTGTAGGATTACAGCAGAGAAAACGTACATTTTACTAATATTGTAAATTTTTTTTTTATTTTGTAATTTATGAAAACCAGTAATAAGTATACAATGAATAAACGTATGTATTGGATTGGTAATGGCGTAATATTTTAGGTAACATTGGGGATACATACAGAAACCATTTAGCCGATTCTTCTAAATGCATAAATTAAAATAGCAATTAAAACGTATGTAATACACTACTGTTGATGATTTGATGTTTATCTGGTAAACGTTTTCATGTAACTCTCAAACGGAAAAGCTGAGAATGTTTCAAAAAAGCCAAAGTTTACCACATCGTTTACTAAATAGAGTAAATTATAAATATTAAAAATTAACATTTCTGGAAGATAAAACTCGCAACATTTTTTTAACAAATAAATGTAATAATTCATCTGCTTATGATGTCCAAGCATTAGTTTAAATGAATTTTGAAGTTGAAATATAACAACGAATATGTATTATCAAAAAAGATTCATATAAGTGTGACAAAATAATTTTAGTACACAAACTGAATTCTGTCTTCCGTAATTTAAAAAAAAATATTAGACGAGGCTAACTGCTAAATATGTTTAAACACGGAGAGAAATATTATACTGAATTTAAGCATTACGATTTCATATTTAAAGCATTTGATTTTTTTCTAAAATTGATCCACGTTCAAATAACATTTAACGTAAATTTACTAAAATTTAAACTAAATCTCTTATTGCAATGCAATTACAGCTACAATCTAATAAAATAAAAGTTTAATACAAGCGTACATCGGCTTGACTCAAAACCAACAGCCTTTTGCATGGTACATATCAATTCCGCATAACCTTTTTTTCCGTGAACTATTTCTAATCTTTTAATTAATAAGTTACATAGATTAGCACGAAGTCTACACTTTGTTGGTCCTTTAACCTACCCAAATAGTTTTTTTAGATGGAATGCTGCAATGTAACGCTCCTTTGAATTAATTATTTGAGATGTGAGAATAAAATTTCATGTAAATGTATTATATTGTGTAGGTACTAAGTATGGTAAACATAATAAAGAAAAATATAAAATAGTGAGCTATAACTTTTAAGGTGCATTATATTAAATTATAAAACCCAATATGTCTATCTTTTTTTACAGAATGATTAATAATGTATTTTTTATACCCACATCTGTGTTAGAAAAACTTACAATTCTTTCTTAAATTTTTAATAAACAGAAATCCTTAATGACTGTTAAGAGATTACTGTACTGATAACCGTGATATATCATTTTTTTAATCTACCTACTTGGCTTGTATAATTTAAAATTTAAAAAAACCTGCGTAACAGTACAAAAAATTGTACTTTTTTGTACAACACTAGAAAATTTGTTGTATGCACTTCACATCACGCATAACACAAAATTAAATTGTTAATTAGATGCACGACTTTTTTATAGTTCTTTTTATAGCCTAGTTGGTGCAGATATCGGTTCTATTGCGTTCTTGCATAAGCCTGTATAGGTAGGTCTGGCTGACCGCAATGCCTGTTATTAATTGTATTTTATGCAACTGTCTATATTTATGTTTATTCATTGTTATTTATTTTAATTTCCATATTAATAAATTACATTTTTTAAATTTTATATTAAATTTTGCGCGGATCCTCTGACGTTGTTCAGGAACCCCAAATAAATTTTAATTTTTACAGACCTCCTGAATGATCTCGGGGACCACTAAGGCCTCGTAGGGGGGCCACTGTGGGAATCATTGTTATAAATTTATGATATTATTCATCAGTGTGTAATTTAAGATTTATCAGTTCTAAGGTTCATATGTTTAGTAATCATTCTTTTGTAGAAAGTCTCCTTCTAACAGCATTTACTACACCCATCAGCAGATGTGTGACCACATACACATTTAATAAACTAATTAGCTGAAACATCCGCTCTTATGCAACTAATCTTGAAATAATATTGTTGTCGCTTATATTCTAACGCTTTACTCTCTAATATCAAACATTGGTAAACAAAAGGCTCCAAAAATGCATTTGAATAATCCGGTTTTAAACTACCAAAGGATATTGTAACACTAAACGGCGTTCTGTCTTTTGATTGAATAACTATACCTAACAATGTCCAGAAAGACTTAGTTGATTTCAATTTTTGACAAATCTAAACCAATATTGTATAATAGATTTAATTGCGGCGTGAGATGCTAAAGTTTTGCACGATTTAATCTTCATCATCTAAAAAATTAAAAAAAATATTTTAACCGAAAAAGGTTAATTGTTTCTTCTACTTCACGTGCCATCTTCACGAAGGAGGTTGGCTATCATCATTATTATTTTAATTTTGGAAGCGACTGCTTTAAATAGTTCATTTGATGAGCATCCATACCATTCTCTCAGGTTTCGCAGCCACGAAATCTTCTTACCTAAGCTTCTCTTACCCTGAATTTAACCTTGCATAATTAATTGTAATCTGGTGTATTTTTCTGCGCGTGTAATATGTCCTAGATATTGTAGTTTTTTTATTTAAATTGTTTCGATGATCTCATTTTTTTTGTTTACTTTTCTCAGAACTTCGTCGTTTGTGATGTGGTCTGTCCATGATATTTTCTAGATCCTTCTATGTACCCACATTTCGAAAGCCTCTAGTCTTTTACAAGTTTTATTTATGGTCCAAGCCTCCATTCCATAATATGCAGCATTTAGCCAACCGAATTCTGAAGTTGAGTTTTAAATCTGCAAAAATGCAAAGTACCTTTCTGGGTTTCTTAAAATTTGTTCTTGCTTTTTCGATTCGTATTTTAATTTCTTTTGTGTAGTCACTTGTGGAATTAATCATTGTACCCATATATGTGTAGTTTTTGACTTGTTTGATGATGTTACCGTTAACTATCAGTCTCATATTGTCTCCTTATACTTTGGATATTCTCATACATTTCGTCTTCTCATTGTTCATTGTTAGCCCATATTCTTGACTACAATCAACTATTTTGTCTATCAGTCTTTGCAGGTCCTCGATGTTTTCCGCTATTATAACGATGTCCTCTGCGTATCTGATATTATTAATCGGTAACCCATTCATTTTTATTCCAGCTGTCTATCCTTCAAGCGCTTTTTTCGATTCCAACAATTTAACACATAAATCTTTTGAAAATTAAGCTAGTAAAAAGTTTAGTTTCATAATTGTTATAATTTATTGTAATTGTGTACTATTTGCCTACTTAGAAACACATCAGTCGTATTTAAACACTTTTTTTCTGTCTGTTTTTATTTAATTTTTGTTTAACCGCATAGATTTTATGTAATAGGCAAGCGAGCGATTTGAGTCACTAAAAACATAATGGAAATTTACATTGTAAACATTATAACATCTTCTGTTTTAAATTTTGTGTAAACATTCTTTATTGTTAACGAAATTAATGATACTATTTAACGCAACGTATGTGTTGATCTCAAAAATTACTTCAGCTGATGACTAATTTAACAAATTTACATTTCATTATTACTTACATTTAAATTTTAATGAATGAAATTGTGGTTAAGCGTTTGTTTGCAATAAAATATGTTAAAACGGTGCGCTTTTAAGTTGTTAAAAGGATTCGAATTAAGTTCTAAGTTTTCTATACTGCTTTTATTACATTCTGAAGTATTTATTAGTTTCATTATTCAATGTTTAGTTAATCTTTTGGCTTGTTTCGTTTTTCCTATTTTAGTTTTTTTAATCATTGTCGTTAAAGGATAACTTTAAATTCATTTATTTTGAAAAATCGTTGTTTATTCTAAGTATTATTAACGTTTTTGTCTAATCACAAAAACTCAAACAAATAAAGAGACAAAAAAACGTTAAGCAACTGACTAAATAAAAAAACTCGATGACAAAAGGTATCAGATTCAAACATAAAGTTTTGCCTAAAGCTACTAATATATAATTTCAATAACAACAATGTACAAACCCAATTCTTTGTAATAACGTTGCAATTTTAGTGAACAGATATCTTGTATCCATTTTAAAGTTGTTACTTTTTATTTTCTAAATAGTATTTATAATTAAGATTACATTCTTTCATAATTATGTTTCAATACAACAGAACGTAATGAAACTAAAAATACGACATAAATAGTTTAAAATTACGTCGTAAAGATAAAATAATTAACTAATGAAACTAAAATTTTTTAATTTGAAAATGCTAAGACATAATAAGTAATTAAATACACTCTAAACACACAAACAGTTTTTTTACTTTTTAGAAACTTTGCAATTGTCTTGATTTATTCGCAATTTTTTAGTTGGGCATGTAGTGGATAGTCTTATATGTACATAGGTACTTACTGCTGAGTTCATCGGCAAGTTTCAAAATATTTTTTCGTCGACTTATGTTTTCGTTATACATAAACTTTAAATTATCAAATTTATTTTGTGCGGCAACTTTCGATGTAGAAGGCCGTATTTACAGTTAAGGAAACGTAAAAGTGAAATACAAGTGTAAAAGTTGGAGAAGATAGTTAGTGAAGAAACTCGAGTTAGTAGTGGTAGTAAGAGGGAAGCAAGAAAAAAAAGGGTAGTTAAAGGAGGAAGGGTGTTAAGTAATAAATAAATTAAGTGAAAAATAGAAACCGTGGTGGAAAATTATAAGACTGTGACGAATAAGTGAGATTAAGGTGAATAAACAGTATAATCAAAACGGTCACCGATAAAAGATAATCTCCTACATTAATAGAAATTATTGCATTTAAATCGAAATTAAAGCAAAATCACTACAAGTGGGACGTTTTAAAACACGATAAAATATGAAAAAAAGGTAAGAAGGAATAAAAAAAAATAAATAAATAAGAAATAAAATAAAACATAAAAAAAAATAAATCAATAAAAAATAAAAAAAGGGAAATGGGATGAATAAAGAGAGAGAGAGGAAGAGGAAAAGGAAAGACTACAAATATTTGAAAGAGAAAAGAAAACAATAAGATCACAGGACATTAAAAAGATAACGGAGGAAATCGAAGGAAAAACCTCAAGAACAGAAGGAGGAAGGAAAGAAATGGAGGAGTTAAAATAATTAATGAGAGAAATGATGAAACAGATGGAAGAAAATATGCAAGGAATAAGACAAGAAATCAAAGAAATGCAAAAAGAAATAGGAGAAAGAGAAAAGAAGTGGAAGAAAGAAAAAGAGTAACTGGTGGAGAGAATAGAAAAACTGGAGAAAAAACCGAAAGATGAGAAAATATGGAAAAGAAAGAATAATGTTGTGATAAAGGGGTAGAGAAGTCAAAAACCACAAAAAGATTTAGCATTGATGCTGGAAGAAAAATTAAATGTAAAAGTAGAAGTGAAATAGGTGATAGTAATAAACAAAGAGAAGAAAAATGAGATGGTTGTGGCGGAAATGGGAGGATGGGAGGAAAAGCAGAAGGTAATGGCGGAGAAGAAGAAATTAAGGAATACAAGAATATATATGTAACGATTTGACATGGGAAGAAAGAAGAGTGGAAAGAGAAATAATGAACATAGCGGTGGAAAAAAGAGCGGAAGGAAAAAGAGTATAGGTAGGATACAGAAAAATGGAGATAGACGGAGACAGATACATATGGAACGGCAGGGATAAAGGCCTAAGCAGAAAAAGGGGAGAGAAAATAGGTAACCAAAAGGCAAAAAACTCAAGGGCGAAGGGGGGTCTATAAAGGAAAGAAAGTTGACGAAATGGCAAATAAAAGGAATAGTGAGTGATGGAAAAGAAAAAGAAGGAGGAAAGAAGCACAGGAACAAGTAAGTGTGCTGAGAGTATTGTTTTGGAACGTAGCGGGAATAAAAAACAAGGAACAGGATTTTTGGAAGTACATCAAGGAACAGAATGTAGTGGGATTACAGGTGACATGAATGAAAGAAAAAAAATGTGAGTGGTGGGAAAAAGAGTTGCCGGAGGAATTGAGAAAGGAACATACAGTGGGGAAAAACAAAAATAAAATTAGTAACTGTTTATAGCAGTAGAATGAAAGAGACAAGGAAAAACATAGAAGAGGTGATGGAAGAGAGGGAAGAAGGATTGATAATAGTAGGAGGAGACTTCAACGCAAGAATAGAGGAAGAGGGGGGAATACAAGAAAGAAAAGGTACAGGAAAGAGACAAACAAAGGTCAAAGTGATAAATAAAGAGGGAGAAGTACTGCTGGAAATGTACAACGAAAAAGGGTAGAAAATAATGAATGGGAATAGAGAAGAAGAAGGAATGGGGGAATATACGTACATAGGAGAAAAGGGAGAATCAATAATAGATTTTGTAATGACAAATGAAGAGGCTGGAGAAAAGGTGAAGACAATTAAAGTGGGAGAAAGGGTAGAGTCAGACCATCAACCACTGGAATTGACAATGGAAGGAAGAGAAAGAGAAGAGAGGCAAGAAGATGAGGAGTACATAACAAAAAAAGGTAGACAGAAGAGGGTATAATAAGATATAAAGAGAGAATAGGGAAACGGTATGGGTAGGGAAGGGATTACAAGAGAGTGTGGAGGAAATGAGAGAGATGATAGAGAAAACAACGGAGAGAGTCAGATTTAGAAAGTGGTAGGTGGAAAAAACAGGATGGATAAAATGGTGGGATAGAAAATGCAAGGAAGCAAAGAAAAATGCAAGGAGATCATTAAGACAGTGGAAAAAAAGGGGAGGAAAGAAAAAGTAGAATACAAAAAAGCAGTAAAAATATACAAGAAAACATGTGAGAGAAAGAAGGAAGAAAACAAAAAAAACAAGAGGAGCAGATCAAAGGAATAAAAACGAAAGAAGGTGTATGGAAGTACCTAAAGAAAGAAAGGAAAAAAAACATGACAACAAAGGGAATACAAATTAAAGAATGGGAGATTTATTTTAGGAACCTGCTGATAGGGGAAGAACAAAATCAGAAAAAAAAGTCAAGAATTACAGAGGGGTAACATTATTAAGCACGGCATACAAATTATAATCGACAGTACTACAAGGAAGACTACAGAAAGAAATAGAAGAAAGAAGTTTGTTACCAGACGGACAAGAGGGATTCAGAAAAGGAAGAAGAGCGATAGACAACATATATATACTGAAACACTTGGCAAATAGAGAGCTAGAAAGAAAAGAGGGAAAATGGTGGCACTATTCGTAGATCTAAAAACCGCTTTTGACAAAGTGAACAGGGAAAAACTGTGGGAATACTTGAAAAAAAAATCAATGAAAGATTAATAGAAAGAATAGAGGAAATCTACGAAGAAACGAGGAGCAGGGTCAAAGTGAATGCGGAAGAGAGCGAGAAATTCATTACAAAGAGAGGGTTGAGACAGGGATGCCCACTGAGCCCAACCCTGTTCGCAGTATATACGGGGAATCTGGAGGAGACAATGAGAGGACAACAGACAGGAGGGATAGTGGTAGGGAAAGCAAAGGTATGGTCATTGGCGTATGCGGATGACATAGTGTTGGTGGCTAAGGAGAAAAAAAAATGAAAGAGATGATGAAAACGCTGGAAAAATACATGAAAAAAAAATAAATGGAAGTAAACACAGAGAAAACAAAAATAATGGTATTTAGAAAAGGAGGGGGGAAAGAAAAAGAAAGGAGTGGAAATGGAAGGACGAAGAAGTGCAACAAGTGAAGGAATTTACAGACCTGGGCTACAAGATGAAGCAGGATAATAAAGAGGGAGAACACATAAAGGATAGAGTGAAGAAAGGAAACAGATTAATAGGACAAGAGTGGGGTGTGGGGGAAAAAGTATTCAAGTTGGTTATAGAAAAAAGAAAGTTGTTGTTTGAAAAGTTAATAAAGGAGGTGGTAATGTATGGAGCAAAAATATAGGGTTGGAAGGAGTGGAGGGAGGTAAAGGGGCTACAGAAAAAATACTGGAGATGGGTTTTTGGACTGGATAGAGATACACCGGGGTATATTGTGAGAGGGGAGGTACAGGTAGCAAAAATAAGAGTAGAAACAAGAAAAAGGGCCATAAAATACGAGGAAAAACTGAGGGAAAGAACAGAATGCAAAATACTACAATAATGTTGGAAAGAGATAAAGGGAGGAAAAGTGAAGTACGGGCAGGTGGGCAGAGAAGAGTATTACAAAAGAAACAGGTACGCGAGAGAAGAAGTGGAGAGATTAAGAGAAGAGGGAGTAGGGGTAAGAGAAGAAATACTAAGGAGAGATAGGGACATCGAAAAATAAGAAAGATGGACAAGGATAAAAGAGGGCAGATATAATAGGAATTATAAGGATATCAAGGGTAAAGGGGTGCCAGAATATTTAAAAGATATAGAGAATAAAAGCAACAAAAAGAAAAAAATGATAGCATGGTTCAGATGTGGGAACGAGAAGTTAGGTAACAAATACTGGAACAAAGAAGAAGAAAAGATGTGCAGACTATGTGGGAGAAGAGACGGAGGACTTTAATCACATGAGAGAGAAATGCAGTGAATTAAGCGAAGAGTTTATGAAATTAGAGGAAATTTAGACAAAAACGTAAATGGAGCGGAGTGGATGGAAGAAGTATGGAGAAGGAGGAAAAAGTTAAGAGAAGAGGAGGAATAATGAAATGTATTTAAAAAAAATGTAAATAGAATGTAAATATAGAATGTAAGGTAGTAATTGCAAAGCACGAACCAACTTGTAAGCGTAGGCAGCAAATAAAGTTATACTTATATTATCTGCTAAACCAAGTATGTTGAAAAATAATTGTCAAGGCCACCTCCTAGAAAACCATTTGGTTGTGTATATCCTTGCAATTTGGTTCAAAATATCTACTTCATTTTTAGTAATTTTGTAGAATTTTATGGTTTCTAGTAGTTTATGTGTTCATCAATCATTGAAAATTTATGGATACTACTGCGAATGCACACATTTTTCAGTACTTTCGCTTAATAAAAAACTTTTGTGCAATACAAATTATTTTGTAGTTTTTCTCTGATTCACAGTTTCAACTAGTAATGTCAACTCGTTTTGCAAACTTTTGGAGAAATTTAAAGATGTAAAACAGTTATCTACAGTTACATTTCTTCTCTTTTTTAGAAATGGTTCCATTATTATACATTTAACATATATTTTGTTTCAACGAGAGATGTAATCTAAAACTTTATACAAAAAGTTAGAGCGGGGTTTAATTTGTAATAAATGAATTACCCCAAAATAAACTTTATTCAAACGCCTCTTTGTTGTGCCGTCTACTTACTACTACTCTAAAAAACTGGTGTGGTCACCACACGACTTTCCTATAAGGAATTTCTGCATATTTTTAATTTTCAAATCGAAGAAAAACTTCTAAGTCAAAAGAATATAGAGAAAAATTATTATTTTTAACGTTTTTATTTCCCTTCAGGATATGGAATTTTTTTCTAAAAATAATCGTCGCAGGCAGGATTCGAACCTATATTATATTTGTGAATTTATTTTAAATCATAAATAAAATATCTAATACCGTTAATGCTAGAAAATTTTTTATTTAAATAAATTGTTAGAAAAAATTATCTCTACAAGAAACTGTAAAGATAATTCGAATAATTAACATACGTACAAAATTACATAAGAGAGACTTCCGGTTTCTTTATCAGACCCGGGAGAATATGAAAAGCCAGCTCCATGCCAAACCACAAGATGCTAAAACTTTTGGTTGGAAAGAAAAAAGAGGAGATAACGACACTGCACAATACATTAATATGCTTACATTCGTTCGTCCGGACAAACATTATTCCCCCGTATAAGATAATTACAAAAATACAAACTCAAAACAATTTCGCAAAAAATCAATCTACATACTAATACAACAATCTTTAAATTTATGTGGTAACTTATTCTCCTTTCTTCCGCGGTCTCGTAGTCGAATCCATAGCCGTATTCGGTTCACTCGGTTCAACGACCCAGTCGTTGTTTTGTTCTTCAGCCTTTGTTGCGTCTTACAGAATTTCGTTTTTAGTAGCCCTGTTTTTTAGTGCTTCTGTTTTAAATTTTACATTTTCTTGTGATCACGATTTCAGATAACCTCGCTTCAACTTTTTTGTTGCTTACTTTGTTATCAGATCCATACGGATCTTTAGGTTTCTCTGTTCTTTTTATCTCAGTAAATTGATAAGTATTCGCCGGTAGAACTGTTGTAATTTTTTTGATTTCTTGGTTCGTTTGTCATCGCGTACTTCCACCGACGGCTTCCACGTGTTTTTGTTATTATCACGTACTAATTCTAATAATGCGTTATCAATCTTGAGTAAATACTCGTATAACATTTCAAAAGGTGAGTTTCTGTTAATTTGTTTATTGCCGAATTTTGATTACGTTCGACCTTTGGAAAAATCTTATTAAAAGTTAAAAATGACAGAATTAATACTTTTATTATCCTTTCCGTTTTTTCTTTAGCTTGCGGTACAAAAACCATGAAGCAATATTCCGTGCGTGTGTTGCCTTGCAATTTAACAGCGGGTTGAATTCTATCAAAAAGGCTTGCAGTAGACACTAAATCCCACAATAATAATATCACGATAAAGCCTCACGCAAAACTACAAAGAAAATACCAAAAACGAAATTGTGTCTTCTTCAGAATCAAAACTATTAGCACTAGAATTCATCTTATACTCTTCAATGTCACTTAAGTCATTTTTTCATATGATTGCGATATCCGAAAGACTAATCTCGACTAACATATTGCGATAAGTGCTGTTTCTGCAAATACAAACCTGCAAAAACTCTAATACTAAAACACCAAACACTATAAATTGGTGATATCCCAAACTTTCCCACTTTTTTAATGATTTTTTAGAGCGACATAGTTTTTATAGCACAGCTAGGATATGACCAACATATCGTTTGTTGCCTCCTTGGGTCTGAAGGGGATAAAGAATAGGACGGACGTATGCTACTACATAGAAAAACACCTCTTATAGTAATCATAATTTCGGTTTATGTTAATAATTTTCTTTTCTGGTTTGTTTCTATACATGAACAATAATCTATTTTCTATGAAGTATTTAGCTGAAGTTTGTTACGCTTTTTTTTTATTATTAACATCATCTATAACAAGCGGAACTTTACTTTACTTTTTTCACCATGTAATTGTTACAAAGTATCGCTTCAATGCGACGCAAGTTTGAGCTACGTGGCGTTGGCAACTAGATTTGACGCGCTTTTAGAGCATTTCACCGTTGCTATCCATACAGGGTGGAGGTGGTTAGTCGCTCGTGTGGCAAACTTCGTTTGCATCTAATTAACAAAATGCACAAAAATTAGCTTGGTACGTTTCCAATTTAATTCCTTTTCTTTTTATAACTTCGAGCAATTTTGCAGAGGTTTTTTTTTTGGTTTTCTTTTACTGTTCCTTATCTTTGTGCTCGAAAGACGCACATTTCTAAGGGCATCTTAGAATGCTACGCTAGGTGGCGTGCGCGGGAGTTTACAAGTCAGTAAAACACGAATCAAATTTTCTTAACCAAAAATTGCCGAAGATAACTTATTTTTCTTTCTGGACAAGAAACTTGAATTAGGATTATGAAAATGTGGCTGCGTTACAACTAAATTATCTTACGTAAAAGGGGTTAAGTACAAGTAATATCAAATTGTATGTAGACGTTAATTTTCTTTTTTTTTGGTACTCATAATTAATTAGTGACTTACATGGAATACGAAGTAATGTGCTATTTCTTTTCTGAATATACATACGGACCAGGAACTTGTCTGTAGCTCTAGCCGAGGATCCATTCTGTCGACACCGAGGTTTGATAACGTTATTTTCAAAACAACGCCGTAAGGTAGTAGTTTTTATTTTTGTTATTTTAATTTCCTTAACTTTAAACTTTATTTCAGTTGTATTTTTCCAGAATCCATTCAGGCCTCGAGTAAATTAATTGGCGCATTACGTACGTCCCCTCTTCACCTGTGCTAGGGTATTATTGTTGCTGTCATTTTCAAGTGACATCAAGGTACTTCATTGCAGGTTACCAATCCCACTGCAGCTGCAGGAAGGTTTCACAATACGCTTGTTTAAAATGAAAAATTTTACCATATAAATAGTTGTTTTGCATATTTAGCTTTATTTTTAAGTGTTTTATTTATTCAAGTATTTTGACTAATCATTTTATTGAAACAACTGTAAATACGTTATCTTTGTGAATTAACTTGGAAAACGTGCATTCTTAGAATAACTACTTAAATTAATTATTAGAGCGGAGCGATAAAAAAAATTGAAATTTTATTTTTATATCCCTGGGTGTAGATTAGTTGTTTTTTTAGGTTATATTTCATTTAAAAAAACGACATTGTGCGATAACATCTTGAAGTTCCTTTTTGAATGTGAAGTTTTAAAATTTTATTAAAAAACCCAAATTTTCAAACTTTTAAATTAACGGTTTTTTTCGATTTTGTGTATCCCTGGCTGCACAATAGGTATATTATAGTTTAAATTCACACACAAAAAATCAGTCCTACGTGATAACTTCACGTTCATTCTTCGATGTAAAATCTTAATAAAAACCTCTAATCTTAAACTATGTTTAAACCATTAAATAAATTATTAACTAAAATAACACTAATACTTCAAGTCATAGTGTTGTCGATTACAGTCCCCCCCCCCTCACGCCCCCCACGTGTGGGAGGTTTTAGTGCTTACCGAATTATTTTAAGCGACGTGTCTGATCGCGTTAGACGTGTTTGATTGCGTTAGACGTGTTTTCAATTAGATTTCGAATTTACCTTTAATTGTATTAAGAATTTTAAAATACCTCAAAGTCGAGTAAAATGTGAAATATTTGGAAGTGAACTTTGTGGCAACGTCCTTACAACGTATTATGATGTTATGAGATTCTATTTGTGGTATCGTGAAATTTTTAAGAATAATAGCAACAAATACCCAAGTGTGTTGGACATTTGTAAAAAAGTTTTGTTGAGATTAAATCTCTTTGGCAAAAAACTATTATTTCAGACCAAAGAATAATTCAGAAAATAAAAAACTACAATGACAGGTATAAGGTGATAAAGAAAAATAAACTGGTTGGCAAAATGCATATATTTAAAGACGATAGTTTAAAACTATTCGACATTTCTCGGTGCAAATGTGTCACTATTGATTCGTGTAGTTATAAAATCAAAGTTCCTATAATAAGACGAGATTTTTACAAGACCAGAGGGGCGAAAGAAAGATGATAATCGGCAAAATTTATATTAAAACTGCAAAAAAATCGCAGTCATTAGAAAGTAAGAAGTTAGAGAAAAGGAGATTTGAGAAGAAAATTACAGACACATGTTCAAGATATACTACTATTAAAAGTGGAAGTAAAAAAAACAGAACGACTACTTTTACCAAAAGGATAACAAAGGTACTACCAATTGTACCGAGTCTAATAAGCATCAACGTCTTAAGTAATCCTTTACAAAAAGGGACTGGTTTTATTTAATGTGGCTGAAGTATAATTAGAAGAGAAAGGAAAAGACGGAGAGAAAATCTAACAAATATAAAAATGAGACAGCAAAAAGAAGTTTCTGGAGTCTTCGACGGGAGAAAAGACAAGACATTGGCAGTTGAGAAAATCGGATCTTCTTATCACAGTAAGAAAATTACTGAGGAACACATAGTTCTTGTTGGGGAACCAGGTTCTACTCACTTAGGTCATGTGACGCCTAGTTCCGGAAATTGCCAGTAGTATTAAGACAAGTCTTTTTAACTTCTTTCAAAATTATTTTGGTAAACATTTAAACGAAATTGTGGCAATGGGTTGTGACGGTACAGTAGTAAATACAGGTTTCAAGAATGGTGTTATAAAACAAATAGAAGTTTCCCTAGGAAAACCGGTTCATTGGTTTATATGCCTGTTGCACTGTAATGAAGTTCCTGTTCGTCATTTAGTTCATGAGATAGATGGAAAAACTAACGATCCAAAAGGTTTTAGCTGCTCTATAGCAAAACAGCTGAGTAATTGTGACAAGATGCCTGTTGTATTATTTTAGATCAGCATGTGTATTCATTATTTAGTTTAATGTATATAATCAAGGACTGTACCAATAAAAAATACTCTGGCCGTCTCTAACATCAATTATTTTGTCCAAAAGTTTAAATGTGCACTGTATTTAAGCTGTTTAATCCATTGTTGAGCGTCCACAGTCGGATCATCTCCGTCATAGTGTTATAAGTCTTAGGCAAACTTGGTATAGTTTTCGGTTTTATGTCAGTAATCTTTTTTCTAGATTAGGTTACTGTAATAATTCTAGATATTAATTTTATCATGCTATTAACGTTTACAGCTACATTTTTGTTACTTCATTCTGCGCTTTCTGTACAACGATGTAGTTTGATAGGTTTTTGACACGCCATGTTACTTCTGGTCTTTCAACTACTTTCATTTGCGTAGTTTGTCGCATCACCTAGCTTTGGTTGACCCACCTGCCGACCATTCTTGTTCATTGCGACTATCTTGAAAATATGAATCCATGTGATCTTGCATACTAATATTTTCATTATCCATTTTCCGAATGCTACTTCTGCTCAAGCGACCCACGTAAGTACTAACCAAGTTTGTTCCACCAACGACTTTTCTGCAAATATCACGGATTTTATGCAAACTAATTTTGATTTTGAATAACGTTTTCTACCAATTGACACGTAATTTTTTTTGTCCTTAACACGACCGATAATTGCGGAATCCTTCTGGAAAATGTTGGAGTTAGGTTTTAATTTGTAATAAACAACTAACCCCAAATACTGCCAGTCATACCCTTTCGTAGTGCTGTTTCCTATTATTATAAGAGAAGGGAGATGGAAACATTTCACATTACGTTACATTAATGTGCTTATACAAATGTATCAAGTTTATAACTCATATATTGGCTAAATAAATATTTGGGTTTTGAAGAAACTAGTTACTTATCAATTGTAATTTTTGCTGCTGGTATACAGCACATAATACAGTTACTCATCAATTTATTCTATACTTCAGATACTGCAGCAAACTTCTGACGATCTCGACGAGTTAATTTTAAGTCGAATCAAATAAAAAGTTTTATTTTATTAGAATTTTGTCTGGACATTATATCACAAAACAAATTGGACTCCCGTGTTTTGTTACACAATTGATCTACTAGGAAGTTTTTAGCATCTTATATTTCACAAGTGTACAAACAAGATCTAAACGCGTTTAATTCTTCTAGAAAAGTTGTCCATGAACCCTGTAACGATTTAAAATAATTTTCAACTGTGGTTTAGGCAAGTTTGCCAACGTTGTTGCGTGCGAACATTGCATTTGTTACTGACGTGCGGTACGTGTCACTAGCAGTTGAATACGAAGGTCTGGTAAGTTTTACAATTTTTGCCATCCACCAACATCTACCTTATGAATACGTTTCTTTTAGAAAATCCTGTTACCTGACCACTCAAACAATAGAAGGGGCGTCGGACATATATTTTCAAGTTACCTGTTTGATGTTTATTTTGGAGATTATTACTTACTTGATTCAAACGTGGTTACGTTTTACAAACTTTGTTTATTTCTTTTAGCTTTTTTTTTAACCCTTAGTTACGAGGTTTTATTTGCCATTGGAGTAATTATTCTAATCGTGGCTACTTGAAAAAAATACGGTGTGATCCTTAAGGAAATAAAGAGATGCTAACATCGAGGGATACTTTACAGCATAACATTACTTTTAATACTATAGCCAATACGACAGAGTCCTGTAGTTTGCTTTCGACGAAGTAAAGAATTTTTTGTGAAATAAACACTTTTGCAAGTTCTTGAATGCTTTTATTAATAATTCCAAACTGCGTAATATTAGAAAGTGTACTGAAGCTGAAACAAGTAAACAATTGGGTTGTAATGCACAATTTGTGGAGGTGAAAAAGAAATATGATTTTTGAAAAGCTGCATTCTCCTTTGATGACACTACGATATTATCACTACGATTATCACCGTCAAAATTGTACAAAGATAAATTATCAGTTTCATATTAGTAAGATATTTTGACATCTTGAACGTGTTATAACTAAAATTTTTGATGTAATTCACGAGTATTTATACTTAGTAATTTTTGGAAACCTTTAGAAAGTGTGTAGTATTGAATATATTATGCCCAAACTATTTCATTTGCTTGAATTTTTAATTAGCGATTAATATAAATGTTTAGGAAATACTGTAGCAGTCATAAAGACCATAACTGTACTTAAAGGTAATTATGATTTAAAAAAACCAATTACATGCACAATTCAAACAAATGTTTTTAGGAAATTATACTTTTAGGAAAAGTAATAAAATTTTGTTAAAATTAGAACGATAGAAAAAAATTAGAATCGAATTAAAATTTAGATCGTTTTACTCCATCCCTACTTCTAGTGTTAACTGTTATTTTTTAGATACATAAACAAAAAAGTTTATTAACATAAAAGCAAATATTTAAAAGTAAATTTATTTTATCTACACGTGCAATTCATTTTGCCGTGTCAAACTATTTTTAAACCGTTGCGTTACGTAAAATTAATTTCGCTTTTATCGTTCTGAAATTAAAAAAAAACACAACGACGTAAATATAGCTTCAAGTTTATCAAGTATCAAATATAATCGTACACTTTTGTTAAAACGTCTTGTACTTAAATAAATTAAAAACAAAATTGGTATAATATAAGAAGGTTTGAGCTTTATCGGTTAATTGAATGTGTTCAAAATTGTAATTGCACTGCGGGTGGCCAATTAGTAAAAACTCAGCTCACATAAAATTAATTATATAATGTCGAGACCAAATTTCGATTATTTATTTTTTTTACATATCTTATTAGGTAGTACGTTTTTAAAAAATATTTTTGAAGCTATTAAAAACGGCGAAATAATTTAATGCATATTATTGCAGTTTTATTTTGTTCATTATAAATTAACACTGTTTTATTAAAAACTCAAAAAAAAATGCTAATTAAAATTAAAAACCTTATTTCTATCATTTTTGTAGTTTTTTCATATCAATTAAACAATAAGTTACCATTTACCATACATTTCAACAAAAATGTACAGTGTCATTAATTTATTTTCTTTATATAAATATGTTATTCATATTTTTAATCGAATTTTAATTTGAATACTAATAAACTGTCAAAATTTACGGTAAAGTATGGTATTTTCTTAAAGTCAATCCACAGTTATATTTTATTATAAAACTAGTTTCAACAATTGAAATTGTCATCATCAGTTACACTAAAAAGCAAATGAATTAATAAAAATAATTAAGTATTTAAAAGAGCTTACACATTATATCAAATTATAAAATTGAATGACAAACGTCAACAAATTAAAAATTATTAAATTCAAACTGACATTAAATACAAAGCCATAGGTGATAAAAATGAAAATGAATAATGAAAAAAGTGAGGTAAAATTTATTATTAAGAAGTGGAGAAATATATAAATCAAGAATTTTATTAAGACATTTACCTGAATTTTCATTATAAAGACGATGAATTTCAAGAATTTTAAGATGATTAAGAAAAGTACTTTTCTTACAAAAATGAAGAAATTTAACATTACCATCAGAAGAAAAAGAATGACCAGTAGATAAAATATGATTAGCGAAAGAAAAACAAGTGTTTGATATACTAAAATTTAAATACCTTTTAATAAAATATTTATGTTCTTTTAATCTTGTTTTAAACTTTCTACCAGTTTGTCCTACATAGGAACAATTGTAAGAGGAGCAAGACATTTTATATACACCAGATTTATCTAAAGAAGAAACAGAATCTTTATTAATAACAATAAAATATTTTAAATTATGATTAATAGAAAACGAAATAGAAATATTATACTTTTTATAATAATTTTTAAGAAAAAGAGAACAAGAATCAATATAAGGCATAAAACGGTAGATAGTAGCATTATCCAATTTATTTTGAGAAATATTTTTAAAGAAATGTTGTAAACGAACTTTACAAGAAACATTGTTTAAAATATGAAAGGGTAACCATTATTATTAGCTAATAGTTTAATAGTATCAAATTCTTTATTAAAACTAGACTTAGAAACAGGAATAGAAAAGAGACGATTAAATAAAGAACGAAAAAAAACAATTTTATGATTATAAGGATGATTAGAGTAAAAGGGAATTAAACAATCAGTGTAAGTGGGTTTACGATAGATTTCAAAACTAAATTTCTCATTCTCACGTAAAAGAAGAAGATCTGAATATGGAAGGGAGTTATTAAATTATTATTATTATTAAAATTATTTAAATCATCTAAAGAACCATTCAAGAGAACAATCATCAACATATCTACACCAAAAACTAATCATATTAGAAAAAAAAAAGAATTAGAAAGGATTTTATTTTCAATATTATTTATGAAGATTTCAGCAGCGAGAGGTGAAATATTAGATGCCACAGCTAAACCAGATGATTGAAAATAAAAATTATTGTTAAATTTAAAAAAAAATATTTATAAACTAAATCGAGTAAAGAACAAATATCTAAAATCTGATAAGTGTCCAGAGAACCATTAGAAAAAAGCAAATTACAAATAAGAAAAATACATTCTTCTGGAGAAATAGATGGGAAAAGATTGACAACATTAAAAGATACAAGAATAGATGAAGAAGGAAAAAGAAATGTTTTAATCAATAATGCCTCCACTATCCGTCAGTCCATCCGGCGATACTACTAAGTAGGCATAGTCCAAGTGCAAAAATAAGCCACACTCCATAACTTTTTCTCCGGTTTTCTCACAGTACGAGTGAATGACATTTTTTTTTGTTCATTTGGCCATATTGAACTGCAGCATTCATAAAAGGTTTGCCGTATAAATTTTTTTTCCATTTCGTACTTTTTCTGTGTTTACCTATTACTCCAAAAGTTGACGCAGTAACACGAAATTTTCTTTCAGTGAACAAAACTTTGTTATCACTTTGGCCTCTTGTATTTTTTTCTATTGGGTTCCTTTGTTCTTTTGAAACTTGTAATTTTTTTTAAATTCCTGTGATTCTTTCTTTAGTTCGTCGGGGTCCAAATCAAATTTTTGGCATGTATCACCATAGTCCTGTTTTCCTTGTACTTCAAACTGCTTTCTCTTCCGTGTTCCTGTAACTTGGATTAACACTTTTTTTGTTGCCGCAAGTCTTTTTAGTAGTTTTTGTTCATTTGGCCATATTGAACTGCAGCATTCATAAAAGGTTTGCCGTATAAATTTTTTTTCCATTTCGTACTTTTTCTGTGTTTACCTATTACTCCAAAAGTTGACGCAGTAACACGAAATTTTCTTTCAGTGAACAAAACTTTGTTATCACTTTGGCCTCTTGTATTTTTTTCTATTGGGTTCCTTTGTTCTTTTGAAACTTGTAATTTTTTTTAAATTCCTGTGATTCTTTCTTTAGTTCGTCGGGGTCCAAATCAAATTTTTGGCATGTATCACCATAGTCCTGTTTTCCTTGTACTTCAAACTGCTTTCTCTTCCGTGTTCCTGTAACTTGGATTAACACTTTTTTTGTTGCCGCAAGTCTTTTTAGTAGTTTTTGTGCCCGATATTTTATTGTTGCTGACTGGCTTCTCTCTAATGCCTTCTTCATAGATTGGTAATGCCATGTTGGACCCATTTAAAAGTCGAATCCAGCTCCTTGTGCATGAAAGGTGTATGATTTATTTTTACATCGGTTTATCTGTTTACCTCCCAAAAACTTGGCAACGAGAAACATAAAGTTTTCGGCACTATTGGTCACAAGTTGATGAGATTTTCGCACTACCGGTTCAAGGCATTCTTGATTATAATTTAGTGCTTGTAATCTGTAACCCTCTGATGCACTTTCAACTGATGTGGATGTGCAAAAATGTTTTGCAATTTGCATGTATACCTAATACATGAAATGTACCGTTTTTTAAATCATCTCCGAGGTTAACAGAGTTTCTAGCGTTTTTTGAATTATGAATTATTGATGCACTGGCACCTTTCACTAAACGTTTAATTAATTTAACTAAAACAATATCTTTAACATTTTTTTAAAGTCCTTGTCTTTTCATTAAACCTTTGTTGTAATTCTTCATCACATGGTTGGTGCATTCAATTTTCTTAATGTGTCTGCCGTAAAAAACCATTTCTTTAAATTTTTTGTAAACGCCAGAATCTCCATCACCAATAAAACATCGATATTCCAGTCCATGTACTGTTTTGCTTTCAATCAAAACCTGGACAAGCACATCTGACTCCATTCTGCAAGAAGTACCTGACACATTCTTAAAACAGTGATCATGCACTTCTTCTTGTTCCTGTTTTTTAAGATAAAGACACATTGCACAATATTTATTTCTGACTCCCAAGTATAACAGTGTTTTTGTCTTTGCGCCGATAACGCAGGCTACACCTGAGTTGGCAGAGTATCTGTGACCATGACTTCGATGAGACCATCCACAATCACGGTTATAAAAGGAGTTCCATCAGCTAATACGTTGCCTTCTTTTATAGCTATAGCTTTTTCCTGTTTCCCGGTCTCAATCATGGAATCATAAAGAAGGTCTTGCCAAACCTTTACATTATACACAAAATTATTAATACAGTAAAGTAGAAAATATGATTTTATGTTTACCTTTCCTAGTTTGATCTCTTTTTTTTCTGAAAAGATTTTACATCTGCGGGTTTCACACCTAAAGCTGATAACAATTCTTCCATATTGACGTGTCCACCTACAATAGACATCATTCCCCATACAGCACTGTCAGCAGGAGAAAGTTGATTTTTTCTGATACAGACGGTGTTTTTTCTAAATCTAATGTGAGATTTAATTCGGTGGAGCTACTACTCATAACGACTTTTATTAATTTACAGTATGGACACTGAAATTTTAATTTCAACACTAGGAACTGTGTTGTGAAAGAGATCAGTTTGAAATAGCCTTTTGAACTTTTAAAGCATGTGTCTCGATGGGTTTCTAGAGATCTAAGTTCTTTAAGAAAATGCTGACCATCAATTAAAAACAGACCCGATATAGTGTCCTTTGCAGGATCTCCACTATGATCATGAGCAGCAATTTCAACTTCTAAGAACTCGTCAATAAAATTTGCAATAGTTTTTAATACAGTATCATATGCCTTTTTTAAATGATAAAATTGCCTACCCCACATTGTCACATCGTTCAAGTAGTGATGTGTCTGTGTTTACAAAGTGTGGTTGTTCGTTGTAAAAATTTTCTGCGGAAGTTGAGGCAGAAATTAAATGTTTAGAGTCCTCAAAATCATAAATTGTTAGGCCTGGCTGGCGTACCGTTTTAGATAAAAATTATTTTACAAATTTTAATGACACTGCGCTAAGTTCTACTCACTCAATACTTTTACGTTTTATGTTTTAATTTTCAATTTTCCAATTTATTAATCCGCAGTTTATGTATCTTTTCTTTCGTTTGTTGATAAGTTTAGTTTACGTTTTACATTATTTCTGTAAAATTAATGTTTATAATAATACCATAGGTGGGTAGGCAATTAATAGCATTACCCGACATTGTTTGATGACAACGATTCAGAATTGTAATAATAACATCATCGGTATTTTGGAAAGTATGAAAGCTGAATCCATACTGGGTCTAGAAAATAAATTTGATACTATAGTTGAAGAATGTAATACTGCTATACTTTACATACTTATGCATGTATTTATGTAGGTAAGAAAAAAACATTTGTATACATAATGTGTTACCGACCTCATAAGCGATTCATTATTGTCAGGAATATCCGAAACTGATTGGTCCGCGATATTATATTTTGATTTTGAAACACTAAAATAATGACAAAAGAGTAGTAAAAACACATGTATTAACAAAAATCAAAAACAATACATTTTGTCCAATAAAACATTAATTTTAGAAGCAGCTTTTTTTGGTTTTGCACTGAGGCAAAGATTTTTTTGTCTTTTTGAAGAATATCTGTAATCTATTTTCACTGCACTTCCAACCAAACATTCAGATGAAGATACGTTGACGACTACAAGATGCAATAGGTTCTAACAAACAAAAACCCTCATTATTTCCTAGAACCGCAACAGGTGGTTACAATAACGTATTTACGGAGCAATGTCCAGATATTTTTTTTTACTGTCTTCTATCGTCCCAATAAACTACTCTTGTACCCACAATTTGTTGAGGTCTGCTATAAATCATATTAAATTGTCATTTAATAACGCGAAAATAATACCGGCAAAAAATTCTATACAATGCGATTCCCTTATAAAAAAAACTTTTATTTCAAACTATTTTGTACGCAAATTTATACTTACGGATTGACGAATTATCAAAAACGTAATTTACTTTACGTCAACTAATATCCCGTCACCCCGACTTATGCTTCCCAACAGGGACGCTTAGAAGTGCATAGATTACGAGGTTCCGCGAAGCCCATCGGCAATGTTCAAAGAGTAAATTCAAATTTCTGTTTCGGGCGCTATTTTGCATCAAAAATGAAAAAAAATAATAGTGGAAATATGAGAAACTATAGGTCAACAATCGTTATTGAACACTTTAAAAAAAATTCACAGAAAAAATAAAATTTTAAAAATAAAATAAAAAAATTAAACGTTGGCGTCAATTTTAATTGTTTGTTACTTATATTTCTTTTGTAAAAATAAAAAATAATAATTTAGTTTGTGTAAAAACAGCAAAATAAATTCAGCGCCACCTACCGACTTAGGAACACACTAAAACGGTCTCCCATTGAGCCTTAAGATCTAACATTAAATCTAACGATCTTATTGTTTCAAAAGCTGATAAGGGTAATTGCATTGTTATTCTTTCTCGTTATTAATAAAGGTGATTTTAAAGTACTTTCCAAAGATCCTATTTCTAGTTTTTGTTCATCTTTTCTTTCATGTCTTCATTCGTATAATATAACCCTCTACCGCCCCACGTTACGTTAACGTAACATGGGAATTTAATTTGTTTTCTTATTTATTAAAAGTTTTATTTCCATGGTTACCCGCTGTAACTTTCAATTAACAATATGAAAATCATTGCGTGTTACCATAGTCGCCATCTATTGTGACTTGTTGGAAATATATGAAAGTGAATTTTACCAAGTTGACTATTGAGTGACAGGTTAAGTTTGGCGCGAAAAGAGAAAAGACAAAAACTAGTAAGTTCTTCAAAATAAAAGTTATATTTGATGTCATTCAAGTGTACTAAGGTATTTACAAATAAAACAAAATTCATTTGGTTATGTCAAGCACAAATTTGCACATAAATTTGGTATGTTACTTCAAAGTTACACTGGGCAATCAGATTTTTTTCTAGGCAACAATGAATCCATCGAAATTTTATGGGGACAGGTCAAGAATAAAATACCTCAATTATTTCACGAAAATCTTGCAGAATCCCTATGATTCTGACATTTCAGATTTGTCTGACAGTGATTCAAAAGGACTAGAAGATATTTTGATACAAGAACAAGTTTCAGAAGCTATAGAACTTCTTGAAAATGATAATTTAGAAGATGACGATATAATAAATGAAACCAATGCATCCAGGCATGAACAAGACGAGATTGTAGAAGATGAAGAAAGTGACAATGACTTATCAAATACTGAAAAACCACATGCAGGGCCCAGTAATAACAGGAAAAACACTAATAGAAAATAGAAAATTGTTTGGAAAGCAGAGAAGGTAAAGCAATGTCGACCAACGCAACCTTGGAAAGGTGCCTTGCCAAATGGGTCAGAAGAACCTCTAACACCCTTGGCTTATTTCAGAAAAATAATTGATAAGGATGTAGAACAACTTATGGTGGAAGAATCGAATAGGTACGCTGGTACCAAAAATCCTGACAAGCCTCTTGCCATAACCATAGCCGAGTTAGAACGATTCATGGGTATATGCTTTCTTATGTCAATTTATGGGTTGCCTAATACCAAAATGTATTAGCAAAGAGAAACAGAAGTAATCAGAGTATAAGAAACCATGTCAAGGAACAAATAGGAACAAGTAAAATCTAATTTGCACTTCAACGATAACGCAACTGACAATGTTGGTGCAGACAAATTATTCAAACTAAGACCTTTTTTGAAAAACGTGATGCAAAAATGTAATAAAATACCCATGACTGAAAAAATGTGCGTAGATGAACAGATGATCCCTTTCAAACGTAGGCATAGTTTGAAACAGTACCTAAAGTCCAAACCTAAGAAATGGGGTTTCAAAGCTTTTGTTATGTGTGATTCGAAAGGCATTGTGTATAATTGGGAAATGTATATTGGCGCCATACAACCAGATCCTGATCTTCCAGATATCGGTGCAAGTGGCAATGTGTTTAAGTTGGTAAAATAATTCCGCAAAACATGTTTTATAAAATATACTACGATAACTGGTTCAATAATCTTCATTTGCAAGGTGCACTCAAAAAAAGAGGAATACAAAGTATTGGCATAGTACGTTCTAGGCTTCAAGGATGTAATTTTACAAATTATAAAAAACTGAGTAAAAAAGGCCGAGAAAGTTTTGAAGAGCAAACGACAATACTAGAAGGAATCAACCTTATTTGTCTAAAACGGTTTGACAATAAGGCGGTACATATCCTAAGTACATTTGCACAGGCACATCCAGTAAAGAACGTGAAACGATGGGTTTCAACAACAAAGAGTAGGATTGATGTGCCTTGTCCTAGCGTAATTTTATTATATAATCAGTTTATGGGCGGCGTTGATTTTATGGACTCATTGATAGCTTTATACAGAACATCAATCAGAAGTAGAAAATGGTACCTAAAAATCTATTTCCACGTCATGGACCTTTGTGTAGTCAACGCGTGGCTTCTTTATAGACGTGATTACAAATCTTGTGGTAATAGAAAAAATAAGAATATGAATTTGGTAAAATTTAAATCCAACTTAACGTTTACCCTTTGCTCTACCACGCTAGTGGATTCGAAGAAACGGGGAAGACTAAGTCAAAATAGTGTGGAACAAGGATTGGAAGCCAAAAAGAAAAAGGGAAAGGTAACCCCAATGCCAATCCAAGACACCAGGAAAGACCAAATAGAGCACTGGCCAAATTACTTTGAAAAAAGGGGTAGATGCAAACGTCCAGGGTGTTCTGGTTTGATGAAAACCATGTGCGCGAAGTGCAAAGTGCACTTATGTTTCTCACCGACGAAAAATTGTTTTATTTCTTTTCACACAAATTGAAAAATATAAAGAAATGTAATCAAATACTTGAATAAATTTTTTTACTGGAATACCCAATGTTACCTCCAAGTAACATACCCCTAATAAGAGTTTCCGAACCAACAAATAACATTTATAAATAGCAAGTCATTAAAAAATTTTGTTTTTCAAAAAACAATAAATCGGGCAGTAGAGGGTTAACTTTTAATTCTCTTGAAAATAGAAATATATATCATTTTAAACTTATGAATCCTTCAACACCGCTTCTTTATGGTCTACCAAAAATACATAAACTTTCTATCCCAATTCGACCTGTTGTTTCTTTTTGAAATTCTCCTGTCTCTAAACTTGCTCCCTGGCTTACTTTTACTAATCAATATTCTATACTTAATTCTTTTGACCTTGCTTCTAAGATTCAAACATTTCCTTTTCCTTCTTTATCTATTCTTATATCTTTTGATGTTGCCAATCTTTTTCCATCTATTCCTCCAGAAGAATCTATTTTTCTTATTCGTAATTTGCTTTTTTCTAATGGTTCTCTGGATATTTACCAGATTTTAGATATTTGTTCTTTGCTCGATTTGGTTTTTAAACAAAATTTTTTTAAATTTAACAATAATTTCTTTTTCAATCATCTTGTTTAGTTATGGGATCTAATATTTCACCTCTCGCTGCTGAAATCTTCATAAATAATATTGAAAATAAAATCATTTCTGATTCTTTTTTTTTCTAATATGATTGGTTTTTGGTTTAGATATGTTGATGATTGCATTGTTCTCTTTAATGGTTCCTTAGATGATTTAAATAATTTTAATAATTTCATTAATTCTATTCATCCTACTATTCATTTTGCTTATGAAATTGAATGTAACAACTCCCTTCCATATTTAGATCTTCTTCTTTTACGTGCGAATGAGAAATTTAGTTTTGAAATCTATCATAAACCTACTTACATTAATTGTTTAATTCCCTTTTACTCTAATCATCCGTACAATTATAAAATTGCTTCTTTTGGTTCTTTATTTAATCGTATCTTTTCTATTCCTTTTTCTAAGTCTAGTTTTAATAAAGAATTTGATACTATTAAACAATTGGCTTATTACCCATTTCATGTTTTAAACAATGTTTTTGGTAAAGTTCGTTTATACCATTTCTTTAAAAAAATTTTATGGCTTATATTAATTCTTGTTCTCTTTTTCTTAAAATGTATTTTAAAAAGTATAATATTTCTTATTCTTTTTCTACTAATCATAGTTTGAAATATTTTATTGTTAATAATAAAGATTCTGTTTCTTCTTTAGATAAATCTGGTGTATATAAAACTTCTTGCTCTTCTTATGTAGGACAAACTAGTAGAAAGTTTAAAACAAGATTAAAAGAACATAAATATTTTATTAAAAGGTATTTAAATTTTAGTATATCAAACACTTGTTTTTCTTTCGCTAATCATATTTTATCTACTGGTCATTCTTTTTCTTCTGATGGTAATGTTAAATTTATTCATTTATGTAAGAAAAGTACTTTTCTTAATCATCTTAAAATTCTTGAAATTCATCGTATTTATAATGAAAATTCAGATAAATGTTTTAATAAAATTCTTGATTTAAATATTTCTCCACTTCTTAATAATAAATTTTAACTTACTTTTTTCATTTTTTATTTTCATTTTCATATCACCTATGGCTTTGTATTTAATATCAGTTTCAATTTAAATTTTTTTTCCGTCGATCGTTCATTAATACTTGTATTAACGTATAATAATGTATCAAAAGTAGTGCGGTAATAGCCCCTATTACCGCACTACTTTTAAACCAATGAAATCAACGAATTTCTATTAACGCTCGCTTTTTTTTTAACCAATAAAATCGTAGAAGAGAATTAAGATTTTTATGAGGTTACGTATATTGTATTAGTTAGCGTTTTTAAACAAAAAATAAATTAAAAAATTCACCTGTGCATTATTATAATTAAACATTTCCAATAATTGTAGGTTAAGTAACCTGATCACTATAACGAAAACAAAATGATATACTTTGGAGTTACCAAGATGCTAAAAGAAGCTGATAAATAAAGTCTTTATTAACAATAACTGTGGTCTACATCATCTGACTATTTTATGAGCACACAAATTGTCAGTTGGTTTTTATCGATGATTTTCAGTTGCTTTTACGGAGCCTTCCTGATAACAAAGTTGTGATGTTTGTATGTTATATAAAATGGTATATAAACATAATTATAAACAGATTTTAGTTTATTACATAAATAACGACGTATATTTTGTATAAACCAATACTTATCATATAACTGTGTTGTAGTGATACACTCGTGTACTTCTATTGCATACATACCAAAAACATTACGTATTTATAAGAATAAAAGAGCATTTAGTTATCGTTACTTTCTTCGACATTACCTTCTTCATCTAAGCAACTACTTCTCTGACATTTGCACTAATTTGTAAAACATTGCTCACTATGCTTTGCTAAACTACACATGAACTTTTATCAGATTCAAATTGTATCGATAAGTTAGTGAACAGCATTTTTTTTAGTAAATCATACACTAAAAAGTTTTACTAAAGAATTGTTTTACTAAAAATCAGCTTTTTGCATGCTGTTCATTTAAAAACTACAATGTAGCACATTATGTTATGGTTAATATCACAAATCTAATACCAATAAACGATTATGAATTTCTCGTATGTACATACCAGATTCTTTTCTTTAAATTGCCATTACGTAAATATTCTTGTAAACAAAAGTAACACAACAATATGATAGAAAATATATATTTAATCTATAAGTAGGTGAACTAGTTTCTTCTCTCTAAAGCCATCATTCATTAGGGACAACACTAAACTATAATTCGTGGCATTCTTGTACTCAAACCCAATCTGTCGTAAGAATTTGTTTATAACATCTGGTTCACCGTGGTAGTTTAACATTCACTTACATTTTCCAAACTAAAATGTTTATTGTTAAAACTTTCTTATCTACAGAAGTAAATATGTATTAAAATTACCATTGTTTTTATCGTAGATTTTTAGTGTTTCCTGGTTAGCCTATGGTTTTATTCCTAATAACAATATTCGTCATTTATGAACCATTTTTAAATGTATAAACACTCTATTTGCTTTATAAGTAATTTTGATTTGCTTTTTACATCTAGTTCAGCTTCTGTGTACAAAGAAAACAATCCCACGATTACCTTTCGGTTGATAAAGAGAACTTTTTAATGTTTCGAGATGTAATTTTCTTTGATTACCTAGCATACTTTTAATCGCATAAAACTAAAAAATTTTTGCAATCATTGATATTTTCAAAACTAATTATAATCAATCCGATTAAAATTTAATTGACGCGTTGAGGTTATATAGCATTCCCATTACTTAAAAATCCCACTACCGTTGATACAAAAATAAAACAATTGTTTAGTAGATAAAATTATAAAATTATAAGTAAATGCAAAAAATTAATAAGATACGATCGACGGAAAAACTTAAAAACCAACTTGTTTGATAATATGCAATTAATAATCTCGACAACATTAACGCCCTCGCTCGCTACGCTCGCTCGCGCGTGAAAATGTCTCGATTATTAATTGCCTTCATTACCAACCTTGTTGGTTAAATAACTATTAATTTGTTGACGTTTGCCATTCAATTTAATAATTTGATATAATGTGTAAGGTCTGATGAGTTTGTAATCTCTTTACCTTGATATCAAGGTATTAATAAATTAACTGTATATTTATCCACGGCGGTGGTAGGGTGGTTGGTATCTTCGAGTTTGCGATCACATAAAAAAAATAATCATACCATTTAAAGATTTAATTAAGGCACATATATACAAAGATATGTACAATGTTGCAACGGCAACTTCTACATTTAATCTTTAGGCAGCTATTTGGATTAACCGCTATAATGGTACTACTCATACAACTCTGAAATCTTTTCTTTCCCCTTATTTTAAAATCCTCGACACGCCCAGATCGAATTCAAAAGCTGGCACATAGGTATATAAATATCGAAATATGTATACACAGAGACTTACAAAATAAACCTAAAAATATATTATTAATTATTACTAATAAGAAGAAAAAATGAGTATAGAAACCGACAAAACAAGGTCTTTTAAATACTTAATTATTTTTGTTAATTCATTTGCTTTTTAGTGTAACTGATGATGACAATTTAAATTGTTGAAACTAATTTTATAATAAAATATAACTGGATTGACTTTAAGAAAATATCATACTTTATTACAATTTTTTCACTTAGAGAGATTGATTACTTTAACTAAAATTTACGGTAGTTTTAATAGTATAAAAATAGTTTTTACAATAACTGATACAACGCCACGATTAAAATTTAATTAATTAGTAAGGTACCGTTGTATGCGATTTAGTAAGCAAATAGAATTTTCTGCAAATCCGTTACCGTATTGTGTTATTTTACTAACATTTTGCGTTAGCTAACATTATATTGTTTTCAATAATTAGATTTTCAAGTAACATGCGTTTTACGTTTGTATTAGATTATGTACTAAAGCTAACGAAAATTGTCGATTGGCGCAAGCTACATTGAATTAGAATAGGTGCTAGAGAAAAACGTGTTTACCTAAAACACTTAAGCATAAAAGACAATATAGAACACTTTCTAAAATGTTGATTTTAAAGAAAACCGTTAAAGTGATAACATCAGGTAATCACTATTGAAGGTGTTTATGTAAGAACTTTAAAAACTCTTATAAAAACTTTCTAAGACATAAAATAAAATGGTGCATGAGTTTTTTATAAAGTAAAAAAAAATTAATTGTAAATGGTTTTTTTAGACGGTTTCTCGTAATGCTAATTTGGTTGGCTGAAATACGAATGCGTTTTTATTTTGTATTCACAGCCAATCATGAAAATTGCAACAAAAGCAATGCAAACTCTTGTAAGTATCTTCTACTGTTAGAATAGCTCATATTACTTTCAGAATGTACCTAAAATAGAACCTTTTACATCTCAACTTGTATAGCGAGAGCTTTAAAAGGTGTGCAAAATCAGGATCAATACGCATTAGTTGATTAAATTGGTCACGGAAAAGCACCATGAGTATAAAATCTAGTTGTACAGTCTAAAGATAATATTGACTTATTTTATTTAATTACTTTTAAGCTTAATCTGTTTAATTGAAGTGCGCGATTTTTATTTGATCGCATTTTTTACCTATAAATTGAAAAAATTACATTACTTTATTGTGATCTTGTGTTAATATCTATTAAATTCTCAAGCCGCTCAAAACTTTAATACTTTCTTCACTAAAAACTTTTTTATTATGTAGAACAGAGTCTTATAAATGGTTTTCCTTTAATAAACTGTCTCGAGAATTGTTTCTTAAATCAAATTTTAATTTTAGGTATAACTTTCGTTTTTATTTTTGGATGGATTAATTTATAAGTTTTTATTAAAAGTGGTGATAAAGTAAATTGCTCAGAGATATAAGCTTTCCAACGTGATAATTTCAATTAAGTTAAATTGTTTTCGTACGACGTGCTTTGATATTCTAATATCCTCACATTAATAATGTAGATCTTCTTAATCGGAACAGTAATCGCAAACCTCAATTGCGGTTCATATTGGAACGGGTAACATAAGTCTTCCTTGAATTTAACTCTTGTAGTTATTAACGCATAAAACTTGTTATTGCCATTTTACATATTAATGAAACCTAATAAAGACGTTATTACTTTTTCAAATGTATTTTTTTCTTTGCCACAAAGTAGAAATTATCTAAACACATTTATTTAAACGTTATTAATTTAATACTTTTCGCATAAAATTGTGCAAAATACATTTACTTTTGATTAATTTTATTATAAATTTAATTATAACTATTACGAAATTACTTTTTACAAATAGAGCATTGTTGTCTTTCTGCTATTATCTTTAAAAAACTTCTTGAATATGATGCAAATATGTGTTTACATTTTTTTCTAAACAATGACATCAATTTTTGATTTTGCTATGCATTCAGGTGTAGAAACTTTAATAAAATCTACCAACGGTTGAGTTTTAAGGAAACAATTTATCTGTTATAAGAAGTGGTGATAATTTCAACTACATTCACGAATCTTTGTTGTTCTTAATAGCAACAAAAATTATTGCTAGCTTAGCTGAAATTATTTTTAAAAATTATCACCACGAATGCAATTAGGCATTATTGTTTTTTAAACTTTGTCGCAAAATGTTAAACAAGTATGTAAATTTCTTTTGTGTTACGTTTATTATGCAATCTATTAGTGTACAAACAGTAAGCATATATGATAGTAGAAAGGGCCGGACATCCCCTCCACTTTTGACGTCATTACTGACCTCGTCGCAAACGTACGTGAAGGTTTTTTTTTGTGAAAGTATTTTTCTGGTTTTTTTGTGAAAGTATTTTTCTCTCTCTCACAATGAATTTTTTTCTCTCTCACACATTTTTTTCTCTCTCACATATTTTTTTCTCTCTCTTACAGCGAATTTTTTTCTCTCTCTTACATTGTTACATCATCGCATAATTGGTAATTTTGATTGCGTCGTGCGTCATCGCGTAACTGGTAATTTTTTATGCGTCATAAAGTCTCATGATTCGAGCGAGAAAGAAAATATTTTTATTTAAAAAAAGCTTGGGTGTACCTGGATTTGAACCCGGGTTTCTTGATTACAAAGCGGCGAACTTAACCGCTGACCTACGAAAATAAGTTAATTTTAAACGCTCAATTGTTGTATACAATTGGTTTTTTTAATTACTGAACAAAAGACTTGTAAAATTTATTGTACTTTATTTTTAAACTAAATTAACATTCATGGCATAATTATATCATTTTTCTACAGCATTACGGTTTATCTGGATCTTGATAATTCACGTCAACTATACACACGGCATCTAATTATATCATTTCTACAGCATCCGTCGTGTTGTGGTTGATCTGGATTTTTCTAGTGGTCGATACTTTCATATTCTTTCTCTTTTACTCTTAATACTCTGTAAAGAATCGCTTATTAAAAAAAAAATTCTAAAAGTTAATGTTGATTATAAGAAAAATAGCACAAAAACTGCTGCATGCAAATTAGCAAAAAAAATTAAATTTAAGAAAATAACTACCAATTTCTTAAGAGAAATTAATGTTACTTGAATATATCAACTGCTTCTTTTTAAACGAGGTGTTGGTTTAATCAACAACATTAGAAATTAATTTAAAAAAATAGAAATGGTCTAAACTAAATTAATAGTTAACAAATTTAAAAATCGCTGAAATTTAAAAAATTTTAAACTAACTTTTAATCAGGTAAATACTAAAATCAACTTTTTTAATTTAGAATAATCTTTTGTAGAGCATAAAATTGCATGTGTTTAAGCGTATAGGATTAATTTGCAAAATAAATAAACCACTTACCATTGTAATACACAGAAACACTTTAATTTAAAACGTTCTTACTAGTACGCAGCTAAAACTAAACAAAGTGTGATCGCTAACAATAAAAGAAAGTGTCATTGCCAAAAATAATTTTTACAATTATTACTTATTAATTAAAGTTTTATGATACATAGCTGCCGATTCATTCAGGTCGCTGATTGTTTCAACAAATAACTTTTCCAATGACATGTAATTAGTGTAAATTCCATAAGGTAGTAGTTATTCAAAAATTTTCTTTTGGAAGCCAAAGACATTATTATTATTATAATATATAACATTTTAAGATAAATCTTTTAAATTTTCAAGTACTTCATCTTCAATGTCGCTGAATATGAAAGCAGTTAACTCCGATACTAGGTCCAAACTTGCACGTTTTGAGTTCGTTTTGGTACACACCCCTGGCATTAAGTGTGTTATAAATTTCTTGATCTGTATAATTAAAAAAATTATACTGTGATATTAACGTAAATTTAAGCATTTTACCGATAATTTTGCAATCTGCTGTATCAAGTTCTAAAATATTTTCTGAATTTCTGATTGAGTTTAGATACTCAACCTAATTTCTTTCATCCGTATTTGAAATACTTTATGCATCTAAGAAATAATGGAACTACTAAAACAATAAAAAAAATGTAAACGTTTTATTTACACTATCCAAGTTAAATAATTTAATTAAGAAATAAATTTTTTAACTATGATTTAAAAACTAACGTTCAAAAAATTCAAGTTATTTTTTAAAATTTAGTTTAAAAAGAAACAAATTCTAATAGCATTATCAAAGTTATTGAAAAAGAAATTTAACAAAAATCTTTAAGAGTTTTAAAAAATGTAAAACATTTTAAAGCTTACTTTTGTTTCCTGTTAGTTATAACTAATCAATGTAAAATTCTAAAACCATCGTTCAAAAATATTTGTTTTTAGTTTGCATTTCACACTCAGTTTTCAACTTTAGTTTGAAAATTAATAAAACGTCAATGTTTTAAATTTATAGCAGAGTTTTTTAAAGAAATACAAATAACTTTAAAATGTTGCAGAAAGCAAAATATGTATGTAAAAATTGTGTGTGTTAAAGATTTTTATTAATGAATGTAAGATTCCAAAGGCAATGTTCCTCATCATATCTACTTATTTTAACATATGTCAAATATTTTTCTACAATTGCTTATATATTTTTTAATATGAATCTTTACAGTGTTAAAAATAAAGTATTGTAATACAGCAAATATTAATATTTGTTTCAAATTATTGATAATCGCTACATAATTATAGTGACAAGTTAGGTAATAAAATCCTAATTTTATTTTTGATAACGAATAATTGTTCATGTAGAAAGCGAGTAAATAATGTTATGATAATGATTATGTAATTATAGTGACAAATTCTAGAAATTAAGTAAAATTGTTAAAAAGTATTTTATGTAGTACATACGAGTAATCTTAATTTGTAATATAAAAACTATTTATGTTGAGAAGCAGAAAGGAAAGAAAAACAGAAAGGGTAAATATTGCATTCGGACATTATACTAAAGTAATAATATCGTAAAAAAATCATGTACCTTCTGTTAACGATAACGTGTAATATTACTTATATACAAAACAATTCTAGCATTTTGCACATTTCTATTGGTGCAAACAAAGGGTATTTAAAGCTACATTTTATTTATAAGAAAGAAGAATACATATACAAAAATAATCAAAACAAAAAACTACACAACACAATAAAAACATTTATATAAGAATTGCAAGTTTTATTAAAAAAAATCTACTCGTGCACATTTTAACACGAATGATTCACAAATTCACCTAAACCCAATTAACATTTTTTTCTCTACCACAAAAACAAGAAATGTTATTTTATTACTAAAGACTTACGTACAAACAAACAACTAATTCAAATTGATGCAGATCAAAGATTAATTGTAAAACTAAACCGAATTATAATTGTATTTGTTTAAGCTGTATTGCAGCTACAGTTCTAAATTTTAAATATTGTTACTAATAAAGTTTCCTTATAAAAAAAATCTTTGACAATTACAAGTAACGCAAACTAAAAATTACAAAACGAATAGTTAAATAAAACCAAAACAAAAACGTCTTAAAATCGTTAATAACACTAGTATACTTTTCTTAACATGTAAAAATATTAGTAATTGTATTAACTGTAGTTAACGTCAAACCAAAACTAAACAACATTATTGAAACCATAAAGATTATTTGAGTAACATAATTTTGTATTTCATTTGTTAACAAAAATTTTGATGCACTCGTTAAAACTTATTTTATATAAAACTTCTCTAAAAACACAATTTAACAAAGTTGTTGTAATATCAGCTAATTCAAAAACTACTCCTGAAATATTAATACACTTGACTCTAAGCTGGTGAAATGAAATTTCTAATAAGATCTGTATACGTTTCTATTACATTAATATTACAAACTGTTTAAATCAGTCTGTAAATATTATAACGTTACAATTACTTAAGATTACAAGCAAAACATGTTATTCGAAATTCATATATATATATATATATATATATAGAAATAAATGTTTATAACAAGTTTAGAACACGTTTAAAGATAGTGAATAAGTTGAAAGCTTATTTTACATCTCAACTAGACAATGTGGTTATTTTCACAATTTTATTGAAAACGTAGTATAAAATTTAATTAGTAAATGGCAAACCAAATGAAAATATTAATCATTTTTGTAATAAACACGTAATTACTAACAAATAAACTTTTAACTTAACGATTAACAGAAAAGAAAGAAAACATTTTTAACAAAATCTACTCTAAAAAGCAAAGTTACATAAGTGAATAAAAAACGTGTAAAATAGGAAATTTTCCTTATGCAAATTTCTATTAGTTATAGTAATTACAGTCAATAACAATGTAATTAATGACTAAGGAAAGTCACAAACATATTTTTAACGAAAACTATATCAATTTTGTTTTAAACGATTATAATTAGATACTTTTATATCATAATCTCAAGAAACAAATAAAAATTGTAAAATTGTTAAAAGTGCAATAGGAATTTACTGGAGTTATTAGAAGTAAAAGTAGAAAAACTTTTTGTCAATGTTTATAATTACCTACTTAAGTCATGCTGAAATAGAAAATTAAAAAACATTAAGAATACATTTATAACAAAAACTATTTAGCAATTTAGTTTTTCGTTCAAATGATTAAAATTAGTTACTCTAATAGGTACCATAATCTCAAACAGTAAACAGATAAACTATTTTTTTTTAATGAACAAAAAAGCAATGCATGTACAAACTGTAAAAAAAAGTAAATGTTACAATAAAACAGCTACTAAAAACTTAAAGCAAAATTTAAAAGAACAAGAGAAGAAAACTACTTAAAAAATATCTGTTCTAATAAAAATTGTTTTATAGTAAATGGTGTTATTGTTTAATTAAAAATTTTAATCTTACATGTTTTTAAACGTAGTCTATGTTCTTTGTCAAATAATAAATTACAACCACAAATATCTAGAAACATTTGAAGGTAAATAAGATCATAATTTTAATTTTGCCATTCGTTCAAAGTTAAATTATTGTTTAAAATATTGTAACTAAGAAGAAAAGAAAACGCTTTAGTTATATCTGACAATTTATTATATTATTTTTTCTGGATTGACAGGTTTTAATAACATTAACATTTACTAAATTCATTCAAATTGAATCTGTTTAATCACTAACCGATATCTAGTTTATTAATTTAGAATTTTGTATTGAGAAGCAAGTACGAGATATTCACGAACGAATAGACTTGTTTATAGTTTCAATTTTTGTACTAAGAGTTTTTGTGGATAATGAAAACCGTTAATTAAATATTATAACACGTTTTTACAATTTAAGAATTTTTAAAATTAAAGTATTAGCTCTATGGGTACTTATACGTAACGTTTAATTTTCTTCCTAAAGTTAATGTTACGAATAATTACTATTAAAATCAAACTTTATTAAAAATAGAAAACAAAATTACAAAACCATTTCAATACGCAAAGCAAAACTGATATACACATTGTCACTTAATCTATTGTAAACAATTACGAATACATTCATTTATAAATTTACAATGTACGTACGAGGTAAATCTATTAAATGTTACCTCTAGTTAGTAGCAGTGTATTTAAAAGTAAATAAATAAATCATTAAAATATATGCTGTAACGTTTAAGAAACATTTAGTGTTAGTTTGGATTATAAAGATAGAGGATACGAAATAGAGCTACGCAAACCAAAGCAAATCGGTCTCTAATCGGCAGTGGCGGACAACTAAAAACTATAACAGGATTACTTCTTTTAACTTCAATTATGAAAAATTTATTGTATACACCCACGGCTCTTGGAATGGTTATGTTACCTTTAATAATTTGTTTTAATATAAATTATTAGTTAACGTAAAGTGTGAAACCGTCTTAGTAGTTATGTTTATGACGAATTGCTTTCTTATATTTATAAAAGTTACATACAACATAACAGGTACTTTTTATTTACTTTTGCAAGTTTTAGTCTAAATTTCTTTCTTCTGCTATTACTGTCACAATTAAAAACTGTACGAACCACAATTCCAACAAATGCTAAATTACGTCCAAACAAGATTTATTTAAAATATGTATTTAAAATGAAATAGCGATACACAACTTATTGTGAACCAGAGCCTCACTCTTTCTGTAATAAGTTAACCTCACTTCTTTTGTAATAAGCTAACCTTACTTCTTATATGTTAATATAATCTCAGGTTTATAATAATTAGCCTAAAAATGCAAAACTTATTAGTTTTAAATAAGCGTAATTATTGACTTTAATACAATCTTTTAGATGTAAAACACAAAAACTTTTAAGTGTGGTTAGGTTATTACAATAATTGATTCTCCGAAAAGTGATGAAGTTTAGGTGGAGTAAATAACATTAACACAAGTGAAAAATATTTAAAAAAGTTAAGTTTAATTGCACTACCAAATAACAATAAATTAAAATTTGTATTGTTTTATAATTCACTATGAATACAGTTCCAGCGTGATTTTTGAGAATTTATCATGTCATCGTTAAACTTGTAAAAACTTTATACAATTTTTTTTACAATATAAATGAATTAAAACACAATTTCATTCTGTAATTTTGTTTAAACATTACCTAACATTGTAAGATATTTCTTATTTTAAACTGTTTTATTATTATTTTTTAATTGTACAGTTGAATTTCTAATAATAAGCTTTACTATAAAAGTTTAACAACTGTTAATAACGTTAAAAATAATTTTAATTAAGTCGTTTTGTTGAAAACATAAAAATTAGAGCAACTTATAATTATAACATTAAATTAATTTTTTTGCCAATTACTTATTTTGTGTCAGTAATAGTTAATATTATGGTGGTCATTAAAGCCCTTGACAATTATATTTTTTAACATCGATCAATTTTAATTTTTTAAGACGATTTATTACTATAATCAGAATCTAATTATATGATCTATTAAATAAATGTTTAGTTTTTTCTATTTTTAAACTTAACAGCTAAATAAGTTATCAGTCATACCAAACCTTAAACGCTTCAGCCTGTAATACTTTTTAAATTAATTGTGCTGTTATTTTATGTTTATTATTCAAACGGAACGGCGTTTCTAAATTAAAATACTAAATAACTCAAAAAGAAAGAACATAGTTAAATTTCTCGCTATATAAATATTATGTTTAGTTGGTAAAACCTCTTCAGTATAATTTAAATTAATTATTGTCAAACTCTTAGATTATGGAAGATAAGAATTTGAAATCGACTTGCTGCACGTCATATAGTGTCTGATTGCCATTGATCTAGTTCACAATAAGTTGTGTATTGCTATTTCATTTTAAATACATATTTTAAATAAATCTTGTTTGGTCGTAATTTAGCATTTGCTGGAATTGTGGTTCGTACAGTTTTTAATTGTGACAGTAATAGCAGAAGAAAGAAATTTAGACTAAAACTTGCAAAAGTAAATAAAAAGTACCTGTTATGTTGTATGTAAATTTTATAAATATAAGAAAGCAATTCGTCATAAACATAACTACTAAGACGGTTTCACACTTTACGTTAACTAATAATTTATATTAAAACAAATTATTAAAGGTAACATAACCATTCCAAGAGCCGTGGGTGTATACAATAAATTTTTCATAATTGAAGTTAAAAGAAGTAATCCTGTTATAGTTTTTAGTTGTCCGCCACTGCCGATTAGAGACCGATTTGCTTTGGTTTGCGTAGCTCTATTTCGTATCCTCTATCTTTTATAATCCAAACTAACACTAAATGTTTCTTAAACGTTACAGCATATATTTTAATGATTTATTTATTTACTTTTAAATACACTGCTACTAACTAGAGGTAACATTTAATAGATTTACCTCGTACGTACATTGTAAATTTATAAATGAATGTATTCGTAATTGTTTACAATAGATTAAGTGACAATGTGTATATCAGTTTTGCTTTGCGTATTGAAATGGTTTTGTAATTTTGTTTTCTGTTTTTAATAAAGTTTGATTTTAATAGTAATTATTCGTAACATTAACTTTAGGAAGAAAATTAAACGTTACGTATAAGTACCCATAGAGCTAATACTTTAATTTTAAAAATTCTTAAATTGTAAAAACGTGTTATAATATTTAATTAACGGTTTACATTATACAAAAAAAATCTTAGTACAAAAATTGAAACTATAAACAAGTCTATTCGTTCGTGAATATCTCGTACTTGCTTCTCAATACAAAATTCTAAATTAATAAACTAGATATCGGTTAGTGATTAAACAGATTCAATTTGAATGAATTTAGTAAATGTTAATGTTATTAAAACCTGTCAAACCAGAAAAAAAAATAATATAATAAATTGTCAGATATAACTAAAGCGTTTTCTTTTCTTCTTAGTTACAATATTTTAAACAATAATTTAACTTTGAACGAATGGCAAAATTAAAATTATGATCTTATTTACCTTCAAATGTTTCTAGATATTTGTGGTTGTAATTTATTATTTGACAAAGAACATAGACTACGTTTAAAAACATGTAAGATTAAAATTTTTAATTAAACAATAACACCATTTACTATAAAACAATTTTTATTAGAACAGATATTCTTTAAGTACTTTTCTTCTCTTGTTCTTTTAAATTTTGCTTTAAGTTTTTAGTAGCTGTTTTATTGTAACATTTACTTTTTTTTACAGTTTGTACATGCATTGCTTTTTTGTTCATTAAAAAAAATAGTTTATCTGTTTACTGTTTGAGATTATGGTACCTATTAGAGTAACTAATTTTAATCATTTGAACGAAAAACTAAATTGCTAAATAGTTTTTGTTATAAATGTATTCTTAATGTTTTTTAATTTTCTATTTCAGCATGACTTAAGTAGGTAATTATAAACATTGACAAAAGTTTTTTCTACTTTTACTTCTAATAACTCCAGTAAATTCCTATTGCACTTTTAACAATTTTACAATTTTTATTTGTTTCTTGAGATTATGATATAAAAGTATCTAATTATAATTGTTTAAAACAAAATTGATATAGTTTTCGTTAAAAATATGTTTGTGACTTTCCTTAGTCATTAATTACATTGTTATTGACTGTAATTACTATAACTAATAGAAATTTGCATAAGGAAAATTTCCTATTTTACACGTTTTTTATTCACTTATGTAACTTTGCTTTTTAGAGTAGATTTTGTTAAAAATGTTTTCTTTCTTTTCTGTTAATCGTTAAGTTAAAAGTTTATTTGTTAGTAATTACGTGTTTATTACAAAAATGATTAATATTTTCATTTGGTTTGCCATTTACTAATTAAATTTTATACTACGTTTTCAATAAAATTGTGAAAATAACCACATTGTCTAGTTGAGATGTAAAATAAGCTTTCAACTTATTCACTATCTTTAAACGTGTTCTAAACTTGTTATAAACATTTATTTCTATATATATATATATGAATTTCGAATAACATTTTTTGCTTGTAATCTTAAGTAATTGTAACGTTATAATATTTACAGACTGATTTAAACAGTTTGTAATATTAATGTAATAGAAACGTATACAGATCTTATTAGAAATTTCATTTCACCAGCTTAGAGTCAAGTGTATTAATATTTCAGGAGTAGTTTTTGAATTAGCTGATATTACAACAACTTTGTTAAATTGTGTTTTTAGAGAAGTTTTATATAAAATAAGTTTTAACGAGTGCATCAAAATTTTTGTTAACAAATGAAATACAAAATTATGTTACTCAAATAATCTTTATGGTTTCAATAATGTTGTTTAGTTTTGGTTTGACGTTAACTACAGTTAATACAATTACTAATATTTTTACATGTTAAGAAAAGTATACTAGTGTTATTAACGATTTTAAGACGTTTTTGTTTTGGTTTTATTTAACTATTCGTTTTGTAATTTTTAGTTTGCGTTACTTGTAATTGTCAAAGATTTTTTGTTATAAGGAAACTTTTATTAGTAACAATATTTAAAATTTAGAACTGTAGCTGCAATACAGCTTAAACAAATACAATTATAATTCGGTTTAGTTTTACAATTAATCTTTGATCTGCATCAATTTGAATTAGTTGTTTGTTTGTACGTAAGTCTTTAGTAATAAAATAACATTTCTTGTTTTTGTGGTAGAGGAAAAAATGTTAATTGGGTTTAGGTGAATTTGTGAATCATTCGTGTTAAAATGTGCACGAGTAGATTTTTTTTAATAAAACTTGCAATTCTTATATAAATGTTTTTATTGTGTTGTGTAGTTTTTTGTTTTGATTATTTTTGTATATGTATTCTTCTTTCTTATAAATAAAATGTAGCTTTAAATACCATTTGTTTGCGCAATAGAAATGTGCAAAATGCTAGAATTGTTTTGTATATAAGTAATATTACACGTTATCGTTAACAGAAGGTACATGATTTTTTTACGATATTATTACTTTAGTATAATGTCCGAGTGCAATATTTACCCTTTCTGTTTTTCTTTCCTTTATGCTTCTCAACATAAATAGTTTTTATATTACAAATTAAGATTACTCGTATGTACTACATAAAATACTTTTTAACAATTTTACTTAATTTCTAGAATTTGTCACTATAATTACATAATCATTACCATAACATTATTTACTCGCTTTCTACATGAACAATTACTCGTTATCAAAAATAAAATTAGGATTTTATTACCTAACTTGTCACTATAATTATGTGGCGATTATCAATAATTTGAAACAAATATTAATATTTGCTGTATTACAATACTTTATTTTTAACACTGTAAAGATTCATATTAAAAAATATATAAGCAATTGTAGAAAAATATTTGACATATGTTAAAATAAGTAGATATGATGAGGAACATTGCCTTTGGAATCTTACATTCATTAATAAAAATCTTTAACACACACAATTTTTACATACATATTTTGCTTTCTGCAACATTTTAAAGTTATTTGTATTTCTTTAAAAAACTCTGCTAATTATTTAAAACATTGACGTTTTATTAATTTTCAAACTAAAGTTGAAAACTGAGTGTGAAATGCAAACTTAAAACAAATATTTTTGAACGATGGTTTTAGAATTTTACATTGATTAGTTATAACTAACAGGAAACAAAAGTAAGCTTTAAAATGTTTTACATTTTTTAAAACTCTTAAAAATTTTTGTTAAATTTCTTTTTCAATAACTTTGATAATGCTATTAGAATTTGTTTCTTTTTAAACTAAATTTTAAAAAATAACTTGAATTTTTTGAACGTTAGTTTTTGAATCATAGTTAAAAAATTTATTTCTTAATTAAATTATTTAACTTGGATAGTGTAAATAAAACGTTTACATTTTTTTTATTGTTTTAGTAGTTCCATTATTTCTTAGATGCATAAAGTATTTCAAATACGGATGAAAGAAATTAGGTTGAGTATCTAAACTCAATCAGAAATTCAGAAAATATTTTAGAACTTGATACAGCAGATTGCAAAATTATCGGTAAAATGCTTAAATTTACGTTAATATCACAGTATAATTTTTTAATTATACAGATCAAGAAATTTATAACACACTTAATGCCAGGGGTGTGTACCAAAACGAACTCAAAACGTGCAAGTTTGGACCTAGTATCGGAGTTAACTGCTTTCATATTCAGCGACATTGAAGATGAAGTACTTGAAAATTTAAAAGATTTATCTTAAAATGTTATATATTATAATAATAATAATGTCTTTGGCTTCCAAAAGAAAATTTTTGAATAACTACTACCTTATGGAATTTACACTAATTACATGTCATTGGACAAGTTATTTGTTGAAACAATCAGCGACCTGAATGAATCGGCAGCTATGTATCATAAAACTTTAATTAATAAGTAATAATTGTAAAAATTATTTTTGGCAATGACACTTTCTTTTATTGTTAGCGATCACACTTTGTTTAGTTTTAGCTGCGTACTAGTAAGAACGTTTTAAATTAAAGTGTTTCTGTGTATTACAATGGTAAGTGGTTTATTTATTTTGCAAATTAATCCTATACGCTTAAACACATGCAATTTTATGCTCTACAAAAGATTATTCTAAATTAAAAAAGTTGATTTTAGTATTTACCTGATTAAAAGTTAGTTTAAAATTTTTTTTTAAATTTCAGCGATTTTTAAATTTGTTAACTATTAATTTAGTTTAGACCATTTCTTTTTTTTTAAATTAATTTCTAATGTTGTTGATTAAACCAACACCTCGTTTAAAAAGAAGCAGTTGATATATTCAAGTAACATTAATTTCTCTTAAGAAATTGGTAGTTATTTTCTTAAATTTAATTTTTTTTGCTAATTTGCATGCAGCAGTTTTTGTGCTATTTTTCTTATAATCAACATTAACTTTTTAGAATTTTTTTTTTAATAAGCGATTCTTTACAGAGTATTAAGAGTAAAAGAGAAAGAATATGAAAGTATCGACCACTAGAAAAATCCAGATCAACCACAACACGACGGATGCTGTAGAAATGATATAATTAGATGCCGTGTGTATAGTTGACGTGAATTATCAAGATCCAGATAAACCGTAATGCTGTAGAAAAATGATATAATTATGCCATGAATGTTAATTTAGTTTAAAAATAAAGTACAATAAATTTTACAAGTCTTTTGTTCAGTAATTAAAAAAAACCAATTGTATACAACAATTGAGCGTTTAAAATTAACTTATTTTCGTAGGTCAGCGGTTAAGTTCGCCGCTTTGTAATCAAGAAACCCGGGTTCAAATCCAGGTACACCCAAGCTTTTTTTAAATAAAAATATTCTCGCTCGAATCATGAGACTTTATGATGCATAAAAAATTACCAGTTACGCGATGACGCACGACGCAATCAAAATTACCAATTATGCGATGATGTAACAATGTAAGAGAGAGAAAAAAATTCGCTGTAAGAGAGAGAAAAAAAATATGTGAGAGAGAAAAAAAAATGTGTGAGAGAGAAAAAAATTCATTGTGAGAGAGAGAAAAATACTTTCACAAAAAAACCAGAAAAATACTTTCACAAAAAAAAACCTTCACGTACGTTTGCGACGAGGTCAGTAATGACGTCAAAAGTGGAGGGGATGTCCGGCCCTTTCTACTTATGATGATCGATACAGTAACATGGAGGAGACGTTTTCCAGTGAATACAAGCTCTATACAGGGTGTATCTAAAATACGACTACAAACTCAATAAGCAGTTTCCTTGTGGCGTTAAATGAAAATTATTCCTTTGAAAATTTGGTCTAAAGTGATTCAGTTTTGAGATATTTACAATTAAAGTTTTAGACCGACGCTGACTGAACAAATAGAAATTGTTTCTTGATTGTAACTATGCGGTAAATGATAGATGTAAATGCTGTAAAATCCGTGAACCGTATTGATGTATCGTGTTAATTATCGTTTTGTTTAATTTTCTATCATCTTTAAAATTAATTGTTAATAAAACAATTAAAGCAGATAGTAACGTTGATTTCTTAGGATTATTACTGACCTCGCTTATCAAAATTTACTTTGTGTACACGATCACGTTTATCTTTGGTTGTAACCAAAACAAGACATTAGATAATTAAATGCAAAACTCAGGGTTTTTTTTGATTTGATTTGTTTTTTTAGTTGATGCTAAGTGTTTTGTGTTAACATACTCGTACTTTATAATATTTAATTTAAATTTTGTTTATTATGTACAACAGTGGTATTGTTTTAATGTACGGTTAGTGTAATTATAACCTCTACACTACACTCAGGTTGTGGGTTGAGCAATATTTTAGAAGATCTTCAATTAACTTTATTTTGACGTGTGTGCAAGGACTTAGAGAAACTGGAAGTGCTCTTCCTACCTACAAAATCCGCAGTCGAGAAAGACCCCATATGTAGTAGCAATGAAAGAAGAATAAATCTTTTCAATAAAATCAAAATTTTAATATTTGTCTTTCTTTAATGTATGTGCAAGTATTGTAAATATAAAAGATCGGACACGAAGTAGTACTAGAGATATTTCTCTTCACGCAGCAAACGTGTCTCATAGTAAGCTATATCGTGTTTCAATTCTTTGTAATCCTACTAACAGTTAACCGACGTTGATTTTGAACCGAGACTTGAGTTTTGTGAGTAGTTGAAGCAACAAGAAACTTTTGACTCTGACTTTAGTGTCAAAATATTATTTTTAGATGAGTGTTGTTTTATACAAAATGGATTGCTAAATTTTTAAAACACGTGTGTTTGGAATAAAAAAAACTCTAATTAAATTTAACAAAGTAACTTTCAGTTGCGGTTTTGTATTAATTTTTGAGCGGATATTTTAAGAAATAGTTTAGTTGGACTGTTTATTTTACCAGAAAAACTTACAGGCGACTTATACTATTAGAAGAAATTTTTGCTAAAGAATTTGATGACTTGCCCCTTGAAGTTCACAGAACAATGTAATTTATGCACGATAGAGCTTCTCCGCAAGTAAATTTTTAACGGGTTGTTGGATTAGAAGAAACGGCACTAGACACTGGTTAGCCTGAAGGCCAGATTTTAACCATTTAGACTTTTTTCTAGAGCTATGTGAAAGGTGTAGCATACAAAACCTCCGTAAATAATAAAAAAGAGCTGCAAAATAAATCTTTTGCAGCGATGTGTGCAATTATTTACGCGAGTAACGAACAATATTCGGTAACGTTTAGCCGTTTGTGTTTTGTCCAATGGAGAAAATACAGTACTGGGCAAGTGAATTGGAGCCTTAAAAATTCGGTTTTTTCTGTTTATTTTTATAGTAAGAAAAACACAAACAAACTCTCAAACAAAAATAAAGTTTATTTACATAAATATAAGAGTATTTATTCTAATATTTGGTAAGTCACCTTTAGCCTTTATTACTGCATCGATTCTTTTAGGCATACTTCTTATGCATGATAGAGCAATATCTTTAATGGCAGCATTATTCTCCCAATTATCTCTAATATTTTTTTTCAGAAAATTCCAAACATTTTCTGTTGGATTAAGGTCAGGACAATTACCTGGCCATGGTAATACCTTTAAGTGCACATTCTGCTACAAGCTTCTAGTAATTTACGAACCTGCACGGCCAACTCACTGTAGGATTGAAACCATACCTGTCGGAAAGAGGGGAGGTTCAAGTGACTTTATTTTAAAGGGCGCCAGAGCTTTTGTTCTTTGCAGAAATAGCTCCTGCTAGATCAGCACAGGAGGCTCGAAGCTTGTACAAAATTGTTAAGGTTCGTAAAGCTGGAAGAAACGAAAAAAAAAAGAAACTAAATCGTTAACAACAATTGCACCTTAATTACTTTAGATTGATGAATAGATTAAAATTTGAATCAATAACAATTATGAGATAAGTTGATAGCATCACAGTGATTAAATTTAGTCCAAGTACTAATATAAGCAGGTACTAAAATATCAGAAGTATCGGCAACTTACACTACACGTAAAACAAAAGTGTAACCATCAGAACATATAAAAATCTTCGTAAATATATTAATAATAGTAATAATTGACAGTTGACGTAATCAGCATGCGATAGTAATTTACTTAAACTGATTGAGTAACAATAATAAGAAGCAAATCAAGTCGGACGTTTCCACACGATTAGTAGATATGGTTATGAGTAGCACCGTAGCGACAGCTAATAATTAAAATCAAAGATTGACTTACCAAGATTCAGGGTTACCTTCAGAAAACGTTTTCCTACTGGCTTCCTGTAATCAAACTTCCTGAAAACAATCGTGTCTATCTGGCGACTCACAAACTACAACAGGTAAAAGCAACATTTAAAAGAAAGTAATAGAACCGAAACTTATCGTATGCTGTTACAGCCTCCGAAGAGAAATTCAATCGTGTCTGTTACTTAGGCTCTTCCGAACAAAATGAAGAAATAATTAACGGTTTAATTGCCTCCGCATAGAAATTCTGCTCTTGTACCGCAGCGTTCTTAGGTCTACAGCTTCCGATTTGAATTTTCCCTTGTAGATTTTAAACTCAGACAAGAACACCCATATTTAGGAGGTAGCACATGGCGTTAACGAAAAGACATAAAAATTAGCTTTAATAAAAAAAAAAGAATAAAAGCCACTTACCCTGCGTGGATTAAATTAGTTAAATAAGAATACTTTTATTACCCATCGTGTCACAACACGTGGGTGTTTTAAGAAAACGATTTTTAATTCACGCAGATATAGGTTATATCATGAACGATGTCAAAATGCCCGTATCTCACCGGATATCGTCTACTCAATACGAAGAGACCAACGAGCCCGATAGATGGCGTCGAGAAACAGAAAAGTAATTTTTAATTAAACCATTATACAAGGTAGTGCATAATTTAAATTTATGCACGTAACAATTCGATAACAAAGTCTTTATGAATTTGGCCTTATGACACAATGCACCATCTTGCAAAAATGTATAGGCATCTTCTTCTGTACCCAAGGAATCCATAAATGGTATAGGGTTGGCTCAACAACTTCTCCATATTGAATTTGATGCATTGTACCAGTTAAGTGGTCCGACACCCTGGCCTGATATACAGGACCACACCACGACTGCTGGTGGATGTTTTACTGTTTTTAGTACTGCACTGTCATGAAATTTCTCAGAAGGTTTTCTTTTAACAAAATTGGCAACTTCAGTTAGTACTTCTAACCGTGACTCGTCACTAAACACGGCCTTCAAAATAAATATTTTTGTTGTTTTAATTTTACGATGCATAAATAAAAAATGAGTAGATACACATCTTTTCCCAGTCCTCAACAGTAAAGTGTCAATGCAGTTTGGCCCATTGTAATCTGGCTTTTTTCATTTTTAGTGTTAATTTTGTTCTTTTTTGCAGGCCGGCGACTTCTGATGCTTGCTTCATAGAACTGTGACTTCAATGTTCGCTCCGATGTCTTTATATTGTCACCTTCTAGTAACTTCTGAAGTTTTATATTTGACAGTTGCCTGTTTTGTAATGCCCTTTTTATAATAATTCGGTCTTCCCGCTTTGTAGTGTCTCGAGAAGCACCGCAAGAAGTAGGACCACTTGAAGTGGATGGAAGGTTTTGTTTGATAAACACGGTTATTCTATGGACTGTATGCATTAATTTTAAATAATCTGATTAAATGTTTGTGGTTCTAATTCTATTGCCCGGTACTGTATTATCTAGTGTACTTGAAAATAATGTGCAGAATAGCAGCTTTATTTAACACAGTAATTTGACTACGCGTTATCCGATAACGTTAGTTTGTATTTATTTTTGTTTATGGTGTTAGAAAATCGCCGATAAGAAATTTGAGTTTCTTAGAACATTTTATTTGTATTCGTAGTGTCAACTACGTAAGAAGACCTTGCTAAAAAAATTATTTTCTTTCGAATAATGGAACTTTTGCTTTGATATTTTTGCTTGTATTGATGCTCTAATTTCACCTGCTAAAATAACAACCCGTTAATCCGATACACCTTGTATATTACTTAAACATTTTAATTACATAGCTTCCAATAACATTTAAAATTGAATGATAAAATGTTATTTTACTCAATTGAAGTTTTACAATAATTACGATGAGTATAATAGTACCTGATTTTAAATTTAAAAACTAAAATCACCTGTGGAATATCTCACTAACCGTGTGCCAAGTCTAATGGCGTTTTTTGTTTTAACCTTCTAGTCTGTTGACTGTTGTCTAATAAGCTTATCGTTAATGCATTTGTATGCACTTCGAATCGTAAGTATTTTGCACTACAATCTATCACATCACTTACGAAAACTATTTTTGAACCTTGGTAAATATCTTTGTTGTTCACAAACCAGAGCGCATGTACTATGGCACGAAGAACCTTTGATTGAAATCTCTCTATGACGGCAATGTTGTAATTTGAAGCTGTTTCCCAAAGTGTAACCCGTAGGTCCATACTGGTTTGAAGATTGAGTGAGTTATACGCTAAACGTTTATTCCGTAGATATAATTTTGATTGGTGTCCCAAGAGCCAGTAATGCTTACTGGCTTTCTGTTTCTGCTTTTTTCGTATGTGGGTTCTCCACGTCAAACCCTTATCTAGGTGCATACCTAGGTAATTTACGTAGTTACTTGTCCATGACATTTCTTAAAGACGACGTGTGTTGACTTCGTTTTATTAATTGTAATGCGCCATTTTTGGTCCATAGTTCTATTTAATTTAGGCTGTTTTGAAGTAACTTATGTGCTTCTACCGGGTCAGGGTTAGTTGCTAATATTGGAGTGTCATCTGTAAATATTAAAGTCGTTACACGTGTTATTGTCGCAAGATCTGCAATATATAAAAAGTAGAGCATTGATCTTAGAACGCGATGTTGTGGTATCCCCGCTGTTATCGGATATAGCGTTGTCAGTTCGTTTTCCTATCTCACCCAGAACAGCAAGTACTTGCAGATAGAATTTGAGGCTATTATACATGACTTCTGGTAAATTCTGTTTTAATTTATATAATTCTTGATGCCAGACCTTATTGAAGGTTTGGCTGACTTCGAACAATACAGCTACGCAGTGGCCTCTAGGTTCATAACTTTTATTTATTGTATTAACGACTCGGTGTTTTTGTTCTATTGTGAAATGTTTTGTTCGGAAGCCGAGTTGGTGGACCGGAATAAGGTTTTTCACGGTGACGATTTTTATCAATCGTTTTGCCAGTAGTTGAGGTTGAGATTGAGTCGTTAAGTGGTTTTCCTGGTTCTGAGTGAATATTACTTTTGCTATCTTCCATTGTCCAGGAAAATATTTTTATCTTAGTTCTGCGTTAAAAAGTTGAAACATCATAACTATTCCTTTGTGTGGCAACTCTTTTATTACTTGGCCAGTGATCACTACATAACCAGGTGTTTTTTTTTGTATTTAGTTCTTTTTTTTATTATGTTTCTTAACTATTTTATCGTGACATGTGTTACCAGTTTGCTAGGTTGCTGTGCTCTTTTTAGGTATTCGTTGACTTTGTTGCTTGAGGACAGCGGTTCCAAAAGTCTTTTTAGATGTTCCTCAAAGGTTATTGCTTTACTCCGATTAGTTTTAGCCTATTCGCCATTTGACATTATTATGGGTAGAATATCTTCGCGTGATTGTTTGAGCCTTTTTGCAGTTATTAATAACGCATAAAATAGGAAGAAGTCGACGGTGTAATTTTTTCTAGGTATTCTTTAAAAGATTGATTTTTGAGGTTTATTAAAAGTTGTTTTAGTTGTCTTGTTGCTCTGTTGTAGTTTGTTTTATCCTGCGGATTTTGTATTTCTTGCCAGATTTTTCTTAACTTTCTTTTTTCCAGAATTTTTTCGCGAATGTTTAACGGGCAATTTATCTTTTTCTTTTCGAGTTTGTGTTGGCGTTGCTTCCTATGCCGCTTGTTGGATTGTTGTGGTAAAGCTTTACTCTTAATTCTACCTCTTTTTTTAGTTTTAGTGTTCGTACAACTTATTATTATCACGGGAAATATTTGAGATAGTTAGTATTCGTTTGACGTTTATAGAGTTAAGTTGCGTTTGATTTACGACACCGCGTTACCGCGAAACCTTGCTTGTAACCTTCCCCACACTGTCCACCAAAAGGAAGCAACATCGAGCTTCGGCTGGCCAGCCAAGGAAGATCTGCAAGACTATCACGTAAGTTATTTTATATTTTCCCTTATTTGAAAGGGTGGTCCTTACAATCAGCACCTAATAAACTTTACACGCCGTTGAAATAGACGCGCCGTTACATTGTTCCTACGAGCCGGATAAAGACCACTTTGGTTTTTATTTAAATATTTTTTTTGTCATTGTTCGAGTATCGTTTGCGCATAGTTCCTGTATGTGCCGCATCTGTAATTTCGATTATTTAATTATTCGATTCGCTTTCGTTATTTCATTAAAATGGCATCAAAATTAAATAAAACAAAAGATAAACGCAACATCGCTCTGGTACGGTTACAAGAAACGCATACGATAGCATTAAAAGCAAAAATCGATAGTAATGTTGTTCCGTTATTTAAAGCGTATTGCGATCGCATAGAAAACGTGTATGAAAATTTTTGTGATAATCATAATCAAGTTATTGGTTTAATTCCGGACGATGATAACGCGTTTGAAGAACAAGATACTGTACGTGCGCAAGCGGATAAAATGTATTTTGAAATTAAATCTGTACAATCACAAATTTGTACGATTCAAAATATAACTACAACGCCGCCTGCTTCTGTATCACAATCGCCTAAGCTTCCTAAAATTTCGCTTCCAGTTTTTAATGGAAATTACGAATGGACTACATTTTTTGATTTGTTTAATAGCGTTGTGCACAATAACGATAGTTTAACTAATATAGAAAAGTTTCATTATCTGTCGACGTCGTTAGTCAAAGAACCGCTTTCTTTGCTGAGAACCATTCCTATGACACACGATAATTACATTATTGCTTACGATACGTTAATAAAGCGTTATCAAAATAAACGTTATTTAGCTACGGGTTACTATAAAGAAATTTTAAACAATAAACAATCTTCTCGTGATTTAAGACATTTGTTGGACACTTTTAGTGAAAATATTGCTGCTTTACGCACATTACAGCTTCCCGTCGATCACTGGGACTTTATTTTGTTCAATTTTTTGCTTGACAAATTAGATTCCAAAACTCGCACTGATTTTGAATTAAAATTCAGTAATGTTGATTTGCCTTCTTACACCCAACTGTACAAATTTTTGGAAGGTTATTGTAGGGCTTTAGAATCAGTTCAGATGCTATCTCCAACGGATAAACCAAAACTTAATGCGCAACAATCTTTCGTCAGATTTTCGAATCTTAAAAAACCTACTTCTGCGACATATCTAGCTAATACGTCTCTCACGAATCACACACAAAATAATTCGAAGTGCATTTTGTGTACTGCTTCCCATAGTTTGTATCGATGTCCAATCTTCACAGCAAAAACAGTTAACGATCGTTTTAAAATTGTTAAAACGAACAAGTTGTGCACAAATTGTCTTTCCTCTTTACACTTCTTGTCAAATTGCAACTCGAAATCAACATGTCGCATTTGTAACAGTACACATCATACGTTATTGCACATGGAATCGTCACCGAATTCAGATGCATCGAATCTCGCAGAATCTACTACTCCAATAGCAACTGATCCAATTACAAATGGCCATGTTAGTACAATTAGCGATCGTCCTTACACAGTTTTACTCTCGATAGCAATAGTTGATATTAGGGACGCAAATGGAAGCTTCCAACAAGCTCGTGTGCTGTTTGATAGTGGTAGTATGGCTAATTTTATTTCGCTAAATTGCGTAAAGCGATTAGGATTGGCTCATAGCAGCATGTCAATACCTATTGAAGGTTTGAATGGTATGTCCTCGGCTAGAACCCGTGGGAGTACTAGGTGCTTTATAAAACCTTCTTCACAATTATCACCTACTTTCGAATTTCATGCTATCATTATACCCACTATCTGTTCAAATCAACCAAAAGTTGCTATTGATCCTTCGCAATGGTTTCATACGAAAGGCATAAAATTTGCTGATCCAAATTGTCTAACACCAGGACCTATTGACCTTCTATTAGGTGCAGAACTGCTGCCTTACATTTTTGAAAGAGATTGCATACAAGGTTCTAAAGATAAACCGTGGGCATATAAAACAGTATTTGGTTGGGTTCTCCAAGGGAAAGCTACATATTCAACTTTTCCAAAGCACACATCGTTGTGCGGTGTTTCTACAGTTGAACCGTCGCTTGGAGAAACATTGCAAAAGTTTTGAGAGATAGAGTCAGTACCTTATAACTTTGCCTTTTCTCCAGAGGATGAGAAATGTGAGAAAATATTTCGTTCAGCCGTTCAACGAGAACCTTCCGGAAGGTTTCTCGTACCTTTGCCATTTCGATATCCTAATCCTAATTTAGGAGAAACTTATTCGCAAGCTTTACGACGCTTCATATCACTAGAAGCTCGTCTAAGTAAATGTAGTGACACTTGGTCTGCTTATTGTAACTTTATGCGTGATTATTTAGAATCACATCACATGTCGCCTGTTTCAATAAAAGATTTTCATTCGACTTCAGCTTATTATATACCCCATCATTGTGTTATAAAGCCAGAAAGCACCACTACTCGCCTTCGAGTCGTCTTTGATGCATCTGCAAAGGGGTCTAACGGACTCTCATTAAATGATATTTTGCTCACAGGAAGAAAACTTCAAAATGACATTTTTTCGATTTTGGTAAATTTTCGCACATTTGCTGTTGCCTTCACAAGTGATATTTGTCAGATGTATCGTCAAATTTTGATAGTTCCAGAGCATCGCAACTTTCAACGCATTTTATGGCGTTTTTCTTCAGATCAACCTGTACAAGAATTCAATTTGAACACAGTCACTTATGGAGTAAATAGCGTTGCGTACGCTTTTAGAATTAGCTAACCTAGAATCTAAACGCTTTCCTTTAGCTGCAAAAGTATTGAAAAAGGACGTTTATGTTGATGATGTGGTTACTGGTGCAAACTCCTTAGAAGAAGCTTCTAAATTACAAATGGAACTAATCAGTCTTTTGGTTTCGGCAGGTTTTTAATTAAGAAAATGGGCTAGCAATTCTCATCATATTCTAAATAACGTTTCTTCATATTTACAATCGCCTGTAGCTTTTGATAACGAAGGTCCTAGTTTTATTAAAGTTCTTGGATTACAGTGGGATCCTACGAAAGATATATTTTGTACAAATATACCCAAATCAACATGGAATGTACCAAAAGAGCAATTTTGTCGGAAATAGCTCGAATTTATGATCCACTTGGGTTTTTAACACCGGCGTTAATTTACGCAAAGCATCTTATCCAAAGGTTATGGACTTCGAAATCAGCCTGGGATGAGACTGCACTAGAAGAAATTCGTATCGCTTGGCGTAACTTTCAGTCGCAACTATCGTGCTTAGGTAATTTACGTATACCTTGCTATATCTTTTCAAACGATCAACATAAAATGGAACTACATGGATTTTCAGATGCTTCTCAAATTGGCTATGGTGCCGCCGTGTACGTTCGCATTATTCAAAATTTGCAACATACAGAAACATTTTTGATTTGTGCTAAAGCTAAGGTTGCTCCTATAAAAACTATTTCATTGCCTAGTTTAGAGCTATTAGGCGCAGCGTTGCTTTCCAATCTCATCGCAAAGCTTTTAGAAAACCAAGCATTTCATTTTGCGAATATTTATACGTGGACAGACTTCGAAATAGTCTTAACTTGGCTTTCTTCATATCCAAATCGTTGGAAAACCTTTGTCGCTAACCGTACTTCGTATATCCAAGAAGTGCTTCCATCAGCATTATGGCGTTACGTTCCTTCTAGGGATAACCCCGCGGATCATGCATCTCGTGGTTTATTACCATCTGAATTGTTGAATTATAACATTTGGTGGAAAGGACCTCATTGGTTATTAGAAGAAGAGAGTTTATGGCCTACTCAACCGTCTATTACTTCGAAGTCACATCCACAAGCCCTTTTAGAAGAAACAAATACATGCTTAAATATTTCTACAGAGTCACATCCTCTGTTAACTTTAATAAACAAATTTTCGTCACTTAGAAAACTTCAGCGCATTCTTGCTTATGTTCTTCGTTTTGCTGCCAAAGTAAAATTGTTTAACGCTCATATCACCGCAGAAGAGCTACATTCAGCACTCTTAGTTTTTGTAAAATATGTGCAACACTCAGAATTTAGAAATTTATATGATGGTCTAAACAAGGATAATTCTTTGCCTAAGCCCTTTTGCAAGCTTGGTCTTTTTCTGGACGATCTAGATCTCATCAGGGTGGGCGGTAGACTTAGACGCTCAAATTTAGAGTTTGAAGCCAAACATCCATTACTGCTTCCAAGTAATCATATTTTTACTAGTCGTTTGATTGAACAAGTACACAACGAAAACTTGCATCCTGGTTTCAAAACATTACATTACCTTTTGCTGCAACAGTTTTGGATTTTATCTCCAAGAAAAGCTTTAGGTAAATGCATATCAAAATGTCTTCGTTGCTTTCGTGCATATCCTAAATGACTCACACCTCGTATGGCCGACTTACCGTCTCATCGTATCAACCAGGTTAAAGCCTTTTCGAATGTTTGCTTAGATTACGCTGGACCTTTCCTCATTAGTTTTTCTAGAACTAGAGGCGTTAGGACTAGAAAAGCTTACGTTTGTGTTTTTGTGTGTTGCGCTACTAAAGCAATTCATTTGGAATTAGCTTCGGATCTTTCTTCAGAAGCATTCTTGGCTGCTTTTCGTAGATTTACCGCTCGTCGTGGAACTTGCTTCACTATTTACAGTGACCAAGGAACTAATTTTGTAGGGGCTAATCGTCATCTCCAAGATTTAGCTCGTCAAACTGCTGCAAACCTTGCCATCAAATGGAATTTTAATCCTCCTGCCGCACCCCATTTTAATGGGCTCGCTGAAGCAGGGGTGAAATCTTTTAAGACCCATCTCTACAGAGTAATTGGTAGTCAAATATTGACTTATGAAGAATTGTATACTCTGCTTACTCGCATTGAGGCATTACTCAATTCCAGGCCGCTATGCCCTTTAAGTTCGGATCCTAATGATCTCCAATCTTTGACGCCAGGTCACTTTCTTACTGTCGAACCTCTATCTAACATCATACCTGACCCTGATTTGTCAAAAATAAATCTGAATCGACTAAGTCGTTGGCAATTGTTGCAACGCATGCATTCCGATTTTTGGTTACGTTGGCATAAGGAGTATTTGCATACTCTTCAGCAGCGTTCTAAATGGGATAAAGATGTTCCTAATATTGAAAAGGATTCATTAGTTTTAGTGAAAGATGAAAATAAACAACCGATTTTGTGGAATCTAGCTCGCGTTATTGCGGTTCACCCCGGTTCGGACGGTGTTGTTCGCGTTGCTACAATTTGCACTTCATCGGGTACCTTCCAACGTCCAATTGTAAAACTTTGCCCTTTACCTAAGGGATAGTTTATTAGATATTTTCTAATTTTTTATTTCGGTTTATTGGTTAAGTTTAATTTTTATCGTGTTTCCGCGATTTTCATTTAGATTAGTATATTATAGTAGTTAAGTTATTAGTTAGCTTTTCCTTTGTTTTGGTCCAATTTACCTAACATCCTACATTTCGTTGGTCCATGTCTTGTTTGTTTTTGCAAGTCACCGAGACGGACCCCTCGGTGTGAAGCGTGTGACCTTGTTTTTTCTTTATTATAGGGTTTAGGATAATAGTTTTTTTTTACGTTATAGAAAACATTGTTTTCGGTGGGCGGAATGTTCGTACAACTTATTATTATCACGGGAAATATTTGAGATAGTTAGTATTCGTTTGACGTTTATAGAGTTAAGTTGCGTTTGATTTACGACACCGCGTTACCGCGAAACCTTGCTTGTAACCTTCCCCACACTGTCCACCAAAGGGAAGCAACATCGAGCTTTGGCTGGCCAGCCAAGGAAGATCTGCAAGACTATCACGTAAGTTACATTACATTTAGTGATACCTTGTAGTTGATGTTGTTCTCCACTATTTCTTTAAAAAAAAACCTGTCTGTTTTACGTTTCTATAATTGTATCGTTATTACAGGAGTATGATCCAATGCAATAATCTTTAATGGATTCAATGCTTAAGTATCCGTCAACAAAATTTTTTGTTACAAAGAAATCGAAGCAATCTGGATACTTATTTAAATTGGATGGCCAGTAAGTCTATTTGTACATCGATAAGTAGCCCAAGTGAAGCTCTTCGATTAGTTTGTAAAGCACTTTCCCACTTCCTAGAGCTATGATTCGTGATCCTCAACTAGCTTGTTTTGTAGTTTAGGTCCAGTTTATTAAAGTAATTGACAAACGCTTTTGTTTATTTGCTGAATAGTTAGGTGGGCAGTAGGCTGCAGATATTAAAATTGATCCAAACCAATTATCTGCAACTATACTTACTGTTCGAAGGTATGGTTTTTTGAGTTTATGTAGCATACGATGTTTAATGTCATGCCGTTCCAGCTCTGGCTCTTCTTTTGGTATCTGGGTGGGCTGCATTATAGACTAGGTAGTGTGGTATTTTGAAACTACTATTCGAGGCTAAATGATACTACCAAGATATCAATTTTGTTGAATGCTACGAATATTTCTATATGTTTGTGGTTTAAAATACCATTGGCGTTACAAAATGATATTTTGTACAATTGAGCCATTATTTTTTGGAGTTGGTGGTCACATCTTCTCTTGGTTGTCTGATTTCTTGTGTCAGTTGGTTAATTGCAAGTTGTTGGTTTTTGAATTGATGTAGTAGTTGCATATTTTGCTGTTGTAGGAAAGTATTCTCTTGTACCAGGTATGATATAATGGAGTAATTTGCAGATTGTTGATTTTGTTGTTGTGAGTTTATGTTGTAGTTTTGTTATGTTTGCTGCTGCTTATTCTAAACTCCATAAAATCTGGCTTGGTTTACAAGTTGATTACCTAACTCTGTAGTGGTTCTTTATTAGATTCTCGTTTACTTTTTTAAGTTTATCGTTTTCTTTCTTACCTTTTTAGGGTTTAGAATGTGCCTTGGTTCACAAATTGGTTACATAATTTTAAGAGGTTCTTAGCTATATTTCGGTTGCTTGTTATAGTTCTTTGATTTCTTTCACGTTCTGATTAAGCCTCTTTCGAAAGTAGGCAAAACGTTTGCAACTTCGGTTACAGCAATGACACGGTCCAAACGAACACATCTTAGTATGCACTCCGGCCGAGGAAGTCTTCACTAATACATAAATAAGTTTAATATACAACGCTTATCAAATAAACACATAGAAAAAGGTTAAAAACCATCACATTAATATACCAAAAGACTGTTTTTGAGCAAATATAAATACAAAATTGCGATACAATTTTTTGTCACAACTTTTTAGTAAGGCAGGTATTGTCATTGTCCTTTATTAGACATAAAGTTATCAATAAAATGAATAAAAGTTTGTGTAAAAAAATACGTAGAAACGCGGCCTAACAAAAAATCCGCATTTTTTTTAATCTATTTTATTTTTCAATATAGTCTTTTGCTTTCTCAACACAATAATTCCAACAATATTCCAAACTAGCAATGCGGTTATTGTAGGTCGACGAATTCAAGTTCTCAAAATAGCTATTGATAGCAACAATAACGTCATCTGGGCAATGCACCTGGTATTGGCTTATCATTCGTACCCTCTCTTCCACTCTCAAATTTTTGACACCATTCTTTGACAGTTGGAAACATGCGTTTCCATGCAGTGCTTGCATTCGCGTATGAATTTGTAATGGTAGCAATCCTTTAGCATACAAAAACTGAATGACCGCACGCTAATCATATTTGGATGGATTGTTAACAATAAACGTCATTTTAAAGTCACAATACTTAAAATCGCTGTCAAATACATATAATAGAAACTGATCAGTGGATGTTTACAAACGAAACTAACATTGCAAAACGTTGAGTGATTACAATCGTTTCCAAAGCTAACCAGACCAAAGATGGGTTTCTTCGGATTGCGGCATTAACACTCAAATGATATAGTTTTATTTCCGGTATTAGCAGCCTGCACCGAGTATTTTTTATTTTACAGTTAAAATTCTGTCATTTGTGACATGTGTCGATGTCAACCCTCAATATGGTGCTGATCTAAGGTTTAGTGGTACATGTTCCACTTCTGAATCGGAAAAATGGGAAGACGTCTCTGTCTGCGACCACGACGGCCGATGCAAATATCTTTAAAATAGTCCACAATCGGTTGGGCCTCAGGTGGAAGGTTTCCATACTCCACTAACTCATCAAACGCCTTGAGAACTTGATCTGGAGGCACAAAAATTGTAATCAATATTTAGGGGTGAAATGTCGTGTCACAAGAGGCGAAAAGTCTGGGGGCGAATGGTGTCGGGGCAAAATGTCCGGGGCGAATTAAATAATGGTTCTATAAATGGTAAAAAGGTTTCCCCAAATTTCTAACATCTCTGTGTTAAATCACGTAATTACCAAAGCATCCTATAGTTTACAGTACCTGTTATATATCAAACTCGAAAAATGGAATTCAATTCGTTGCATACCGATTATACTGGTTTCTCTTGCTTTGCGTCGGGCTGCTAATTGATATTCTCTAATAATGCGTTTATCTTTCGAACTGTTTTTTCTAGTTAGCTTGGAACGTATGGCAGCCTTCTTAATTCTCTCTCATATGGGGTTCTACTAATTCTTTTCCCAATTTTAAAAGTAACAATTGTTTTTTGTGGCGACATCTCGATTTTTAATTTGGGTGCAGATATTCCAATAAAACTAAAGCGTTCACTGCAGAATGTCAATAAAATGCATAAACGTACGATACCATGGTAACTTTTGTTTCATACGCAAAAATCAAACAATGTACGGAACTTTGCCGTTATGGCAAGAATTTTGATATTATGAAACTTTCTTTGTCTTTAGTGTTCCACGCACTGTAGCTTTTTGTCTAGTAACTCTTCAGCCAACTCTAAAAAGTAATATATCGTGATCTTGTGTTTTTATCGTCAAATCTTATCCAACTGGAATTTGCTAAAATTTGACTAGGGGCCAAAAAATTGTACGATCATCTTGTTACATCATTCTAACGAACTCATTAATAACTTTTACTGCTCCAGCACATACCAACAAACCAGTAAAGACCTATATTTTAGTTTCATCGACATCCTTTCATATTATAATATTTATTATTAATACCCCGTCATTACAGTTTTTAATCTCGTAAGCAAATTTTACTATTTTATTCATCATATCAGAAGAAGTAAATAACTTAAGCTTGGGGGGTAACACCAGAACGAAAAACTTTCTTTAGTCTTCAGACATTTTTAATAATAAACTCATTGTAGACGACTTCATGAATTAGGTATCTTGTCTTTAACTTTGGATTTTGCAATCTTGTCATTGTCTTCTAAAATCTCTTCTAAGTTTTCTCTTGTCTAAAAGATTATCTAGCTACATCAAATTCAAATTAAGTTGATGCGATAATACTTGATTAACCATCATTCAAACGCAATTAAAACTCACCTCTGCACATATTTTACACTTACAATTTCAGAATAAGGCGAAATACAATCTAGTAACGCACTTACGTGTATTTATCTCTTCAAGTAGTTTCAAAATATTTTCCAAAATATTTATAAGCGTGATAGGATAATGATTATTACATTCCGTAGTGAATAGCAAAATACTTTACAAATATGTTAAACCCTAATGAGGTAAATGCAGCATTCCAGAGTAATTCCTAAATAATTTGGAGACATTTTATTAAGACATGTTTTAACTTGTCTGTTGAAATGACAGGGGACTCCAACATAATGAAACCATTTTCTAATTTTTACATTAAGGGAAGGTCTTCGGGCAATTCAACCAGCTTGTTTATTAAGAATAGTCTATAGTTTTAGCACATTCAATCGATGTGGGAATATAAAAAGACCTATGTATCTATTTTTCCAGACTACACATTTATGAAAAATCGACGTTGGTAGGTACAAACCTGCATTGCGTGAGGCTATTCTTCGACCCAAACGTGATAATTTTGACTTAATCATCGGGCGATAATTCTTGCACATTTTAGCTCGTGCTTAATTCTTTAAACGGTCATATAATAGCAATTTATAGTTCTTTTTAATGATTTAGTGTTGATAAATGGATGATCTTCTACACAATCTAAAACTTTGTCTTCAAACACTGGTGTTCTTGTAGGCTGAGTATTGTGTTGCTTTCACGACGTAGTTCAATATTGTCAGTTTTAAGTAAACAATTATGTGGTTATAAAAACGTACTGTGGTGGGGACAGCTTTTTTCTGGAACCTTTTTCTCTAAATCCTTTCGCTCGTCTATCATTTTTTTTCCAGCTTCTCCAAATACTAAATGCATATCAACGTATTCAATTCTACCAAAAACCGTTCCTTACTAAAGGAAAACAATCACAAACTAAGCAAAAGAAAAACTATTTGTAATCAATTGTTTTAGTAAAATTTAGGTTACTACAGGTTGCATTAGTAATATGATTTTCCATTCTTGATAATTTTTGTGTTGTCGTTATCACACAAGTTGAACTTTTGTCACACGTTGCAGTGGACATCTTCAAAGGCCGGAAAAACTTATTGATTGCGCCGTAAAGTCTCGCTTTTATAGACCGTTTTTTTAGTAACCAATGCAACTTTGTCGCGACCAATTTTTAAATCTTTATAACCTTTAAAATAAAAAAAAAATTGAAAAATCTTAAATATAGTTTTAGTAATTTTTTTGAGAATCTTATTTAATATATGCTTAGAAATTTTATCATTTAGAAAGAAAGAAAAGTTAAAACAAAAGTTAAAAAGTAATGTAAAAAGCTCCTAAAAACTTTTGTGCGTTGGAAAGGAAATAATTATTTGTTTTAACGAAATCTACAACTTGCTGTTCTTTGTCTACTCTCAGTATATACAACTTTAAGAAATTAAGACTGTATAAACGAAATATCATCAACACATGCCATTGTTATGTTGCCCACTTATGAAGTTCACCAGGTTTATGTACATTTACTTTGTGATTACTACTGGCTGTCATCTTTGTTCCACACAATTTGTCCAAGCAGTTTTTCAATAAGTAAAATTTCATTGACACAATTTCTGAAATATACGTTTCCTTAATAAGCATAATTTAAATAATACGTTTTAATGTATCGGAAACTTTTAATTGACTATAACACATTTTAAAAAATATTGTAACAAAAAATATTTGAAATGTTTTGTAATAAATCAAAAGAAATTATTTTTGTACGCTCACATACTAAAGCAAAATACTAATATTTAAATACCAACATAACTTGCAAAGTCGCTGGCATTAAACTGACTATCAATTTGAAAAACAAACAATTTTTATTCAGAATTATTCGTTGTAATATTTATCCGGTTAACATTAACCCAATTTATTACATTTTTTAACAAAAGTAATATTTACAACTACATTAAATCTTAGAAAGTATCAATATCACCGTGTGTAGTTAAAGATAAAACTTTAAATGTGGTCTATAAAAATATATATGCGAATAAAAGTGTAAGTATAATATAATTTATTAATAAAAGAAATCGAGATTTTTTACTTGGATACTATTTTTCAGAATATTTAAAGGAAACACGTTTCAGACACTTAAACTAAATTTTTATCGCAGCTCAATCACCTGTTATGTATACTAAAATTATTCACAATGAAATGCAGATTTTTAAGGATTTAAAAATAACTTAAATTAGATATACAACGCGATAATCTATTGAAAAGATTTAGACAAGCTGAATTCCGACAATACTTAGGTTTAATCTCGACGTTGGCAGACAACAAAATAACAAGAGGATTCTCTCTAGATGACTCATGAAGATTCGTACAGTAGATACTGCAGTCAGAGGGGTAACTTATATTTATAATACTGATAACTAGGATGACCCCCGATCTCTGATTTATGGGTATCTGGGGACACATCTCATACTTCGAGTCGTCCCTTATTTTATCTACAATTTATACTGCATGCTATAAAAGAAACATTTTTATGTAGGCGGATTCATCACGAAAATGGACGAAACAAGATAACTGCCTTGTATATTGTTATTATATACCATTTTAATTAGCACTATCTGAATACTAAGCGTTAGTTATTGAAAAATTGTTATTATTATTATTGTTATTGGTTAATCAATACAAAAATAAACACATATACATTGCTTACAAACTTTAAATTTATAGAAACAATATTTTATACACGTACAATTTTATGTACAAATATATTCTACTTTAGTGTTATACTGTGTTTCCTGTTAAAAATAGTATTAAAAGCAGAATAGTAAAAACTACAAGTGATTTATTTGTGCTTGCTGTATTTTCAATTGGATTTTTAATTGCTTTAGTTTAAAGAGCTAAACTGCGATTTAAAGGATCATTAGATGTTAGATATCTTTAATTTGTTTAATCTACCTTTCTAAATACGTTACCAACGTAAACAATACTTTTTTGCTGTTTAAATAAATGTTGTTAAGTTGGCAAACTTTTTAATTATTAACCGAATATTTACTCATCATATACTATTTATTTGTACTTTATAAATAACTAACAAGTATAATTAATCTTAGGTCATTGATTGACTAGTTTGTTTTATTAGATTTAATTTAAGCTAGCTTATATTGTGTACTAAATAATTATACATTTTTTTCTTTATAAAAATACTAAAATGTTTTTTTAAACGAACAACACAAAATGTTTAATTTTATAGCAATTTTAACATTTTTTAAATACCCACTCATACAACTTTTTTTGCATTTTGTAAAAATTTGTTTTAAATAATAATGATATAATTTGTTTATTAAAACACGTTTCAATTATAAATTTTAAACATTTGCATCTTTTAAAATTAGAGAAATTTGATGGCGGTCAAAAATTCTAGTATAAAAAAAAGACAAAAGTACTTTTCTAAAAGCTTGTATCGGTAAATTTCCAATCATTTTTTGATGTATAAAATATAACTTAATTTATTATATTTTCATTAAACTATTTTTCTTTATTTTTATCTCTAGTTTAACCTTTAACCCGGGTTTTCATTAGTAGAATTAGTGATAGAGTATACTGAGCAAATGGAAACCATCCTGTGAGCTCGTCTAACACATATGACAATGCTCATTTACAAGAGTAGAGTAATGACGCAAGTGCTTGATAGAGTAGAGCAACTCTACTCGTATCAATGCTCAGTAGAGTAGAGTAGCGAGTAGAGTGTGTAGTAGGTGGTAAAGCAGAGTCATTATCAACATGTGGCAAAGTAACTCTACTCTACAACATCACCACCGTCAAAATATCCACTTGCCTACGCACTCTAACCATGGAACGCGCTGAGCAGAGTAAATTAGGTAGGAGAGTGAGGATGCTGTCATTCTGACTGAAGGCACATTGTACCTTGTTTAAGGCGAGTTCCAAATCCGAAATGAACCTCAGTTTACTTGCTAGTATACAACAGTTTCAAAAACTACAAAATGCGAATACGTTTATTACTAAATAAAATTAGGATGTATAGAAATTTGGATAAAAATAAGAGAAAACATGACTTTATGACACATTTATATGGTACTATAACTATAAAAACGTATTAGCGTTGGTATGTATTAGTATTAAACATAATATTATACTTTTAGACATAAAACTTTCACCATAAAACATATTAAAATATTTTTAGGGTAAATAGTGTATTATTTATTTAGGATAATATAGATGCGAGCTTTCGAACTTGGTCTAAGGTCTTCGTCAGGCAAAATTAAATTAATTTGACAATTGTAAAAACTAAGGTAACCAAAAACGATAACTATAAGGGAACTAGATAATAAACGCAAGTTTATTTACTCCAACCTACTAAGTCTGCCATTGCCGAACATGCACTTGACACTCTTCATGATATAAACTTTGAGCGAACTAAAACATTTTCTAAAATAAAGAACTGGAAATCAAGAAAGATTAGAGAAGCTATTGAAATTATTAAACATCCTAATAATTTCAATAGAAACAGTGGTTACGAACTTTCTGACACACGGTTACCTGTTATCTTAATTTGTCGACTATTGACACTTAAGCTACGTCTACAGTTTTTATGGTGGTTTTCCTTTAGAGCTTCGAGCAAATGCTGTAGCTAAATAAACTTGCGCTTATTATCTAGTTCCCTTATAGTTATGGTTTTCAGTAACCTTAGCTTTACAATTGTCAAATTAATTAAATTTTGCCTAACGCAGAACTTAGACCAAGTTCGAAAGCTCGCATTTATATTATTCTAAATAATCAATATACCATTTATAATAAAAATATTTTAGTAATATTATACAATAAACCTTACATTACCAAATTACATGAAGAATACAATAAATTATTTTTCATTTTAATTTCATGGGAATTCTATTGTTACTGTCAAATTTCATAATTTTAATTTGAAAACTCGCAAAGTTAAATATTAGGACGCCACAATATTTATTATAATTAAATTGGGAGTAAATATTGAAACCCCTAAATATACATAACACACGAACATAATAACCAAATCTAATTAAACCCTAACTAAAACAAAAAATTATAAGTTCAAGCTGCGCGATTCGATTAAGGTGCGGCCTATGGTTGATTCATGTGATGACGCAACATTGCGTATTCCTCAAAATCCGTATTATCCAAATGTTTCGTATTTATCCTGATTAATCTAATATTTGTACAGATCCATTAACGAAAATATCGTATAGCAAATGTAACGTATACACATGAATAATTATCAATTTCAAACAATAAAAATCGTAAAGTATACTATTCTTTGGAAAGGCGACGTTGTGACTAACATCAAACGTCTATCGCAAACCATAAATGTATTTCAAAATTCCAATCGTAAAGAAACGTAAATGTACGTACATATCCAAGTCAAGTTTTTGTAACCATAAACAAAATTACAGGTACCAAATCAATAAGCATCGTATACCTAAATCAGAAAATGTGGTTATACCAAAACAAACGTACGCAGACAAAAAACTTCGTATGTACAAAAAAACTAAAACGCAAATACCAAGGTTACATAACGCGTAAGAACAAAGAAAATAAACTTACCCCTAGCTAATTACAAGTTTTTTCATAAATTGTCACAGTATAACGACTAAATCAGAATCCACAATTCAAATTTTAACATGAACATTTTTTGCACTTTATGCAGCACGAACACGTCTTTTTGCGGCAAAAACCGCAACCACGATGGTTAATGTCTTAGAAAGTCAAAAACAATAAATACAAACAATGTTAATTAAAACAGAAGTATTCGATTAAAAAAAATGTGTTTGTTACACAGTTTGAATTAAAAAAAATTAATTATTATTATAATTATTAGAAATAATTATCAAACTGCGCTATCTGAGTTCACAACCGACCTAGAATAACATTTCCAGTATCAATTGATAGAATTAGGTTGGCGTTGATGTCCGCAACCAATTATGAAGAACACATGTAGCAACCACGAGTTTGTTTATAGTTTTAAACTCACTTTTATTTATCAAATACACGAAATCTGCTAACTAAAACGCCAAAAACGTTTTCTACAACTTTGAACAATGCTGAAGAGTTCTGTAGTTATTGCCAGTAGCCAATAAATTTAGTGTGAATTCTAATCTCTACAAGCCTCTAGCAGTTACAAACCTTGCACAGCGAGCTCGCGCTATTCGGTGAGAAGGGGGGTTTAAGTGATAAACTATCTTCAATGGGCGCCAGATCTCTTCTTGTAGAATAGCTTCTGTTGGATTAGGACAGAAGGTTCGAAGTCTGTAGTAAAATTGTTAAGGTCCCTATTGTTAAAAGTACGAAGAAATAAACTTAATCGTTCACCCCAAACTCGATTAAATTCAAATAAATTAATAACAGGAAAGAAAAGTTGTTTGATTACAGGTACAATGGTGGTTATAACAACGCAGGAAGTAACGACAATTTACAATACATTTAATAGGCAATGACGTATAAACTTCTTCATAGATTAAATAAATTAGTAATGACCATTAAACGTATACCTAGCAGTATGCGACAAAATTTAAGTAAATTGCTATTGATATCAAACAAATTGTTTAAACATTATAGAGAATTATAGTAAGCAAAACTTGTGAGAACACTGTATTCACATAGAACATAAATAATTAAAAATTAACACCCAAATCTAGTGCAAACCTTAGAAAAACGTTTTTTCAATGGCTCACCTAAATTTAGTTAATTAATAGAAATCCTGTCATATTAGTGGCTGACAAAGTTCTACAAAAAAAGTAACAGGTATGACAAGAAAAAAAACTAGTTTCTCAGATGTTGTTGATGATTTATTTAATTTTCTTAATGGTGGTGTGCGTCCATGCTTCTTAATAAGGTAAAAATCGTCAAGCTCATCGTAGCAGAGCGAGTTATTGGTTTTTCCTTTAGTAAATGCATCGAAATTTCCAGAATCGCTTAAGGTATTGGCGTTCTACGGAAAGGGTGCTTGCAGATGGTAGCTATTACGAGTAGAGCTACATGGAAAGTACACTGGGTCCGAAAACGATTAAAAAAAGCTCACGTTGACTAAACAATATAAATAGCGCTGTTATCGAAATACATAACGCCACAACACGTAGATGTTTTAAGAAATATTGTTTAACTCAAGCAGGCATATTTAATGTAGCGAACAATTTGAAGTCTTGCAAGGAAGTGAGAAAGAACGAAACTCGTTAGAGAGCGTCGAGAAGTAAAAACCTAACTTCAAGTCAACCAAACATATACAGGGCAGCACAATTTAGATTTAGAGCACGTAACATAATTTAATTCGCGGTGTTAAAGCATCTCGTAACATTGTGTCAGATTTCCTAATTATTTTTGGAGTTACTATTTCTAGCAGTGTTTCTGGAATCATTCAAAGACACAATCTGTACTCTTCTGCATCTTTTGAAGCAAGTTCTCTTAACAGAACCCAAGAAACTCCGTGTCTATGCCTGATTTTTATCCAGCCTCTGCGTCATTTTTTCTCTGTTTTATTTTGTTTTTCCTCGATAGTTCTAGTTACTTTATTTCATTTTCTATCTGTTCTTTTTTTTGTTGTTTGCGGTCAATATGTATTAACACATTTATTTAATTAACGTCGCTTACAAAAACCTGGTCGTTTCATGCTATAAGATTAATAACGCGCATATTCAATATAAAAACAAGATTTGCGTATATTTCAAGTTGTTTTTAAACTTAAAATTCGTACCAATTTTTGTCATAAATGCAAACATTTTTTTAATTTTCTAATAAAATGTATATCAAAACATTTGATATTTATTGTCTTCTATAACATAAATTTCACATGCATTCTACAACTGTGGTACGCGTACTCTACTAACAGTTTGGGAAACGCTGGTATATAGCAATTCGTTAATGTTAGTAAAATTAAAAAAACTATAACATTTTTATTAAAGAAAATTTGAAATAGAAGAGATTTAACTAGAAACTATCTAAATTATATATTTAAGTTTAAAGTGAAGTCACGTGCAAAAATATAAAACAATCAAATAAAAAGGTAAAAAATGATTATTATGCACTGTTAGTTAAAAAATAGTTTAAAACCTATGTACTAATTTAAACACTTTTTTTAACGAGAAACTGTTGCAGCTATCAGAGGTAGACAAATTGTTGTAGGGGAAAAGGAGGCAGATTCGGACACTTTTTATAGCTTGGTATATCTCTATTAATTTAAAACATATAGACTTGCAAAAAACAGGAATAAATGAAGCCATCTGTACTTAATACTTACCCCAAAGCTACAATTAAAAATGATTAAAGTTTTTTGAGAAGAATGATTTTTTATAATATTGCTGATTTATCCAGAACTGCCCCATGCCGGGGCATTATCGACATGATCGGAGGAGTTTCGGATAAGTATTTATTCGATAAGACTATACCTGTATGTTATTTAAAAACTTTATTTAAGCATTAATAAAAGTAGGTACTATATGTATATAATCTTACTAAACATTATAGTTCCTGGTGTGCTGTAGTTGGTTTGGGGAGTTTAGAAACAACATCTTTTCTTTTTATAGTTGAAATATCATCAAATTTTGAATAAATGAAGCCTTGCCTATTAGTGTGGAGCGATTCTATAAGTAAAAAAAAATTTTTTTCGTTTTTTCTTTGTCCTGGGGGTGGAAAATGTGCCTTTTGCTTTATCACTGAGATGTGTAAAAATTGAGTTCGATAAAATAATATCTTGAGGTTCTTCTCCACTTGAATTCATGGTAGACAGTCCTATAATAGTGTATAATAGAAAAAAAAATTTCTAGAAATCACATATCTCATATTTAAAGAATTTGGTACCTTTGAATTTATGGTAGATAATGGTAAGTATGATGGCTAGAAAAATTGTTAGCAATCAGAAATCTTTATTTAAAAAGTTTGGCACATTCTTGTACAGAATAAGTGATTACTTCAACACATTGATAAATTGGTTTTTGGTTTCAAACTTTGGTAACTCACTTCGAGATGCAAGTTTAGCACGAATAAGTCCGCCTCTTGCTTTGTTGCCACATACTAAAGAAGAAGCTTCCGTTAACAGCTTTATGCATCGTTCAACCGCCTGAGTGTGGCAAGGTAACTTCAAAAAGTTGATGTTGTCAGGAACGTCTAAAATCATATTTTCCAAATCCTCAGTCGAAATATGTCTTATTAATAATGGTTCGGTAACTTCAGAGGACTGCCAATCGATCATATCGATGTAATCTTCGGCTTTGAAATTAAGTTTGGGCACTTGATGCTCTACGTCTACACTTGAGAATCCGCCGTAAACCTAATTCCCGAACGTATTTTCAGCTAACATCGCCAACAGAATGTTTTCAGGATGGCCAAAATGTAATATTAGATCCACTATATTCTTAAGTTCATCAGATAGGTAACGAGACTTGTTGATAATTCCAAAGAAATGTTTAGATCCGTCCTTACAAGTGGATTTAGTTTTAATCTCAAACCAGCTAGAAGAGTATACCTTGATCACATATTTAGCAAAAATTTTCAGTTCCATTGATTGTAGCTACATATAACCAAAGAATTCGGTTTGCAGTTGTTAACCAGTGCGAGTGTGACATCTTCTCAGGATCCTGCAGGGATAAAGACGATGATATATCATCTCTAGAAATTTCTTTACATATATCGAAGAGATATTTCTGATTCGTACTCAGTTCGTTTGGATCAATAATCGGCAATTCCGCTTCAATTGGCTCAAATGCGACGACGGACAACTTCGCACAATTTTCTAGCATCTTTCCAATTGCACCAGAGAATCCTTTAGGATCATTTACCTTTCCATCTAGGTGTTGCATTAAGTGGCGGAGAGGTAACTCAATAGTGTGTAATAAACATACCTGCCATTGTAATGGACGACCTATGGTTTTTTCTAGTTGTCGGATAACACCATTTCTCAAACCTGTATTTAGGACAGTACCATCGCATCCAACTGCTTGCAATTCATCCACATTGCAATTTGCATAAAAATCCTTTAAGAATGTCATGATACTTAATGCGATATTTGTAGCACTTCCAGATGTTGGTGTGATATGGCCGAGGTATTTACAATTAGGCTCTGAAATTAACACAATATGTTCTTCTGTGACAGTTTTCTTGTAATATTTATGCCTATTTTTTCTTGCTGAATTGTCTTGTATTTCCGACCGTCGAAATAAAGTTCTTTAACTGCTGATGATTTTTTTTCCTGATTGTTCTCGGAGTTCTGTCCGTCTTTTCTTCCGTTCTCTCTTTATTTTACTTCTATCCACTATTTTTGACGGATTTTCTTTTGATATAACTTGAAAATCCTGGAGAACGGTGCTTACTAGTATTGAGGCTGTTCGATCCGATATCCCTGTTCGATCGCACGCTTGGGCTACATTGCGTAATTTAATTCGTTTTCCAAAACCCGAAAACAATAGTGTTTGAGATGATGTTGACGGTTCTGAAATTTCTGAAGTAGCAGGCTCTTCTACAGAAGTTGCAATACCTAAGATTACAGGTGTAAATGTTTCTTTAAGTGTCTTTGTTGTAATGTCTTTAGCTTTCTTTGTAAAACTCTTTTGAAGAATTTGGCTGGTTTTCTTATCAATATTACTAATTACCATCTTACGAGCTGTTCGTTGGTCCACTAGAAAATCTCTTTCTCGTTTAGGCACTTTAATTTTGCACTGATAATTACAGAAGTTTTTACATTTGCTGACGGATATATCAAATAGCGTTTTTTCACTTTCTCTGAATGTTATCACTTTTTCTTGAGATTTCTTTTTGTTCTTTTTTATATCTTTATATTTTTCATTAAGGTTCGCTATCAAGCTCAAAATTCTTTGATCAGAAATTATTGGAATTGATGCTTTTTATCATATATTTTTTAAATCCGCTAGTACAGCTTTGGAAATATCACTCACACTCGGATCTTTTCCATTCGCGTTCTCTTTTAACAATAACCTACACCACAAATAATATCTCATAAGATCTCAGTTAGTAGGAAGTACATTGCCATCAAACTCCTTGGATAAACCCGAACACTTCACAAAACGATTCTTTACGTGTTTTCGCTATTTCTATATTACGAAAAACGTTCTGACAACCGCGAAAGTGAACTAAACAGACACTAAAATATGCGAGTAACTTGAGCCGGGACATTGTATTATTAGGACATGCGCGCTGCGCCCTAATTGCGCAGACGTAGTGATCTAAAATATTATTACACTGATTTTAGGCTAAAATTGCTGTTCTAGTTATTACTTCGATAAAGAAGGGCGAATAAGAACCTCAAGATCATATTGGAAATGTTTCAAATTTTAATTACTAACTAGTTACCTCAAGGCACGTCGTTTGACGCTACAGGCGTTTTTAATTTTGAAAAAAAAATTTCACTCCACACTATTGCCTATACTTCTTTAGAAATGGCATTTCCAATTCTTCATTATGTAGTACCTATTACTTTTTCAACATATTGCAAAATTCGTTTTTTGTCACAAATTTCACTGACAAGTCATCGTCCTTTGTAATTGTTATGATCTAAAAGTTCATTAATTGCTCCATTATGAGCTTCAAAATCCACATCAAAATCCTGGTCGACATCAGAGTTTGATAAATCGGTTGCAAACCTTATATTGGCTATTAAATTTAAGGGCATATCAATGTCAGAGTTTGATGACGAGCTACCATTCAGGACTAAATTTTCCTTTCTGTTTTTCTTCTTTGGCTGTTCTGACTGCCCAGCACCTTTTTGTTTTCTTTGGAGTAACTGCCGGTTTGCTTTTTTATAATTTTTTTATTACAATACTTTTTGAAATGTTGAGCTTTTTCTGCTTTAATCTTTTTATTTTGTCCAAGTCTTTAATTCTATTTTTTTCAAGTGAATTGGTATAAATTCTTGATTTTCCTGATTTTGATTTTTTGTTGGTTTTTTTGAAACAAGCTTTGTGTAGTGGTTTTACATTGATTGGTTTTATAACATGAAGAGAAAGTATTTTAACATTCGATTCGGTTGCTTTATTTTCTACTTCCTTCAACAAATCTTTGACTATTCCTTCAGTGGTCGTATTTACTTTATAATCGTGGTTGGAGTTTACATCAAAAACATCAGAAGATGCAGTATTGCCGTTTTCAGCATAAGGACAATCTGTGGCAAATGATGCGCTGAAATCATCTTCTTTATAAACTAAGAAGTTAATAATCCATAATCCAGTGCTTTTGAAATCATTTATAATGTTGCATGGGGTGAAAGCTTGTAATCATGGCTGTGCCGTTAGTTTAGCAACACAATATTGTTATTAGTTTGCCAGGATTCGATAAGATAAAATTGTTAAGATGGCTTGCACTTAGTTTTAAATGGACCAAATACTGTCTTGTCTAGGAGCTTCATCTTATGAGTGCAGTGGGGTGGGAATGATAATAACGCAATTACATGTTCCCTTGCATAAATAATAGCATTTAGAATCACAATCTTGTTTGATGGGTTGCAATTTGTATGATGTTTGATATGTCCAAGTAATTTTAGAAATATGTTTTCTGACATTTGCTGAGATTTCTCAGCAAAACCAACGGCACCGCTTAAAAATTGATCTTTCATTCTTATTTTAGGGAATATATAGAGAGGTGGAATGCACCAACAGCAGATATTATTCAACAAATTGTTACTAAGGATACTCGTTTGGCAGATACACGCTGCCCTACTGCTGTCGAGCCTGTTTCTGCTTAGAGTCTAGATGCTAGAAGAACGGTGGTTACACCCGTTTTATTAATGTTCCATATACGCTCAGGTTTAAAATTACAATTAGTCTGCACTGCTGCATAATTTTAAAAAAATTCGTTCACATTAGATTTATTAAAAGCCGAAGTTCTTGCTATACTTGTATTTTCGGGTTTACGATTGGAAAGTGTTGGATGACGCTTCATAAAAGATTGTATCCAGTCAATTCCAACTTTTTTGTTAGTCTTCCAATGTTCCGAAACTTTTTTATCCAACTTATCGGCATATCCAAAATCTAATTCACGACAGAGATTGTATGTTAAACGGTAACACATTTTCAACATTTGTTTGAGGTATAACACCAACTCGAATTCTTCATTTTTAGAGAAAACTTGACGTGAGACATATTTTGATATACCAGTTTTTTTCCGGTTGATCACTTTCATTGTCAGAATTGCTGGCGTTAAGACGCTTTCTAGCTTTAGCGACACAATCAAACAGAGTTGATTTAGCTATATTAAATGTTAATGCAGCGCATCGTAAAGACATAGACGTGTTAATTTGTTTTTTGTTGCATTTTTATGATGTTTTCAGGAATTTCTATCCACTGAGGGCATTTTCTTTTGTATGTTCGCACCATCCTTTAAACAAACACAAGTATGCAGATGCTTTTAGCGATCTAAGAAGTACTTTTTGACATATATGGGGCAGTTCCAAAACATTCCGAAAATGCCCCACTTCGTTAGTTTAGATCTGCCCCAACAGCACATAATTGACTTTTATTGAAACACCTACGAGTTACGGTTATGAATTTGTGAGGTTATATACATAAAATTAGGTCTTCTTTCTAGTTAAATTATCAAATCGTATCTGAGTTTAAAAACTGAAGACGTAGCACTTTATTAGTTATGTCAAAATATTCTATTACAGCGCACTATTTTACATTTTAGTAAATAACTTTTGCGATTCTTAATTTCATTGCACGTGACGTATGGTCTACCGTTGAAAACTATGTACCGAACTGATTTCCAGAGTATAGATAGTTACTCTAATGTATATTTTTAGCGGTAAATTTGAACTGTCCGGCGGAGCCCCATGTCCGGATCTGCCCCCCCCCCTTCACCCTTACATGTAAACATTCTAAACAACAGTGCAAAATTAAAAACAAAAAATTACAACAGTTTAAAGTTTTAAAATGATGTTCAAACTTATTTTTGATTTTTTTTATAAACATGTTATACATTTTTGAAATCAGGATTTTTTTCTCTATCTTATGGCATAAAACTTTAAAATGGCTACCATACGAAAAACAAAAGTTGGTATCGATAAGTAATTACGATAACAAAAATTTATTGGAATCATCTGAAAGAGCAGAAAAAGTTCTGTTAAGAAGGTTTTTTTAGTTTTTAAATACCTCCCAAAATAAAAATTTTAAAGATAAAAATCAAAAACACTAATTTTATTATTTTCCGCCATATTTCAGAAACTTTATAGAGAGGGTAAATGTTGTTTTTTTAATTTATTTAAACATAACTTATAGCTCATTTTTGTCCATTTAACCAACACTATCTCTGATAATAAACGAGATCCCTGTACTTAACACGAAATTTGATACAACCTGTATATTGGATATATCAGAATGTCAAAAAAACACAATAACTTGAAATTTTCTACTTTGGTGTGTTTAAAACAAAATTACATTTGATTTTAAATTATATAAAAATAAATTGTTTTATTATACAATTTTATTAAGAAATAACACAAAATCAATTTGTTTGTTATATAAATATTAAACTTGAAAGTGACATTCGTATATTAGTTAGTAATATTATATTTTAAAATTAAATCATAAATATGTCATTAACAAATACTGCAAGTAGTATTTACTTTACTTCCATTTTGTTGTAAACAGCAAAATAGCAGTAAAATGTCTGTCAAATTCTCAATTAAGAAATAAAACGTCTAACGTAACTTTTTTTGGAGTTTGTGATACTTTAAAGAAAAAGCAAGCCGGAAGGTTCATAAACTTCATCTTTAGCTACTCTAACTTTGGAGACCCACTCTGAAAATAAGTGCCATAAAAAGTCCTCGACTTTAAAAGTGCTTTTCAATAAATTATTTAAACATGAAAACGTTATAAATTAGTTCAGAATCCATTGCGGTTGAAAACTGCACCCCTAAAACGACTCACGTTTCAACCATTAAAAATTAAGTTGCTTCGTTAAAATGAATCAAAAAACCATTAATTTTTATGCGATACTTTATCGTTTTTTATTCTTGCGTTTTTCAATTCGTTAATGCAAGAGTTTAAAATAAAGTGACATCGATATCTAAATAAAACTTAAATAAACTAAACGTACAAAGCAAGAGCCTGTGAAAAATCCATTTCGCGACTTCCCGTGGGAAATTTGAATATTCTTTTACATGGTATGTGAAGGTTACCTGATGCACAGTAAGTTTTCAACAAAAATGATGGAAATACTGTATACAAGGGGATGAAATTGTCACTATATTTTACACATTAGAATAGCAATATCAAAACTGTCTACTTCGTATTTTTCTCGCAGCGACTCAAATAATCGACTGGGTTTTCCCTAGTGGGACGTGTATCGGAAAGCTATTTTTCAATAAAAGTGAAAGATATCGTTTCTAGTATTATTTTCCCACTTATATCGTCGCCTTTTCTACGATCGCCAGACCACAACAACAATTTTCTGAACTGTTGATCTTTTCTTATTTTATTAAATTCTAAGATTTTTTTTTAAATACGATTACGTTACTTTAATATACCTAATTTTATAAAAGTTGTAAAGTTGAATTTTTGATTTCATTTGTATAAAAATGTATAATGAAATTTTCTGTGTCAGGTGGAAAAAGAAGATACCAAATTTAAATCTAAATCGGTTCTATATAATATGACACGTGATTGACGTACTCCTTGTTAGAAGCTAATATACATAATAACCTTTTACTTTATATTTTGTTACATAATACGTATTTTTATATTAATTTTTTTCTTTTATGAGAAATCTTAAAATTTTCTTTGTAAATAATATTGTTTTATGTAATTTAAATAAGATCTACATGCTGTAGAAGCTTAGTCTGGTGCTGTGGGTTTAGTAAAGTTTAAGCTTATATTGCAAATGCTAGTTTCTTTCTATTATAACAAAGTTTATGTAACAATTTATGTTGTAAATAGATAATAGATTTTATTCAACAAACACCCGTATAATAATTTTAAGTTACACATAAATTAAATTTAAACCAAACAATAAAACTAAATTTATTAAACTTAACGTGTCATATAATAACAGAAATAATTCGGTTGTTGTTTATTGAAAAAATAGCTGATTTTATACATCATTAATTTATAAAGTTTGTTTCTTTTTAATTTTAAAAAATTGCTAATGATAGAATCTGCCTTTATAAAACAAATATTTTTAGTAAACTGGTATATGTATAACATTGACTACAACGCATACGTACACAAATAATCAGTGCTTATTCAAATGGAATTAACAATTACAGCAATCACTTGGTGTCACTTACACAATGTTGGACTATTTATTATTGTTTCGCTTTAACACAGACTGAACAAAATACAAAATTATATTTGTTATTTTGCCACCGTGCAATTTGAGTTTCTATAAAATTTATTAGCATATTACACGTAGATTTATTTTTATACAGAATTGATTTAGTTTATTATATACACAAAGTACTTGCTTTATTGTGCTTCTACGTAACTTTTAATTTTAAAATTAAGTAGTTTATTATTGAATTAAATTCTAATTAGCAATAAGTGTTTTAAACTGCATTAATTGTCAAGTTGACCTCTTCAAATTAATTTACATTAAGAATGAGGTGATGTAACAAACAACAATAGACCAGATTTATCTGAGTGGTGTTTAGTTACCTGTTAGCTATGTTAATTGAATAAATGTGAAAAACCAAAAGTTTATACAAGCACTAAAGGATAAAAAAATTAAAAAAATAGAAGAAGAACACTTAAAATTACATAAACAAGAATAATTAAGGTTTTAATGTATATACCTTAAACAAAATTTTATTTCATCTTTAAATGATTAATGGATGTTAAGAAGTTTAAAACTAAACTTTTATAAATAATAAAATGTGATTTGACAAATAAAATATATTAATTTACCAGTAGTGATCCGGATAACTTGTCGTTTACAAAAATAAAAACAGTCGAATAAAATATTTTAAAAAAAATTGTCACTCGTTTCAAAATAAAAAGAATAATATGTATAAGTTAGTTTAATTTTAGACACGTTTAATTTAAAAAAAAAATTGAATAACTTAGCTTGTATTTCTTAGTTAGCGGTAACGGTATATGCAGCGTATAATGTCCTAATTGGAGACTTGCGGGAATTCCATTTAAATTACCGGTGGTTTCTAGATACTACATCCATTAACAGATTGGTAACATCAAGTGCCAAAATTTGATAATCTAAATCAAGTTGTCATTATAGGTAAAAACGGAAGAATTAATAATTATAAAAAGAAATAAAAATTACCACCTTACAATTGAAGATCCTTAAACACAAATATTCGTTTGATTTTCGAAACGCAACAGAAGCACTAGTAAATACAAATTAAAATTACCCCAAAACATGGTGATATTTTCGACTTCAAAAGATCGGGACCACGTCTGGCTTTTTAACACAGATTAGTAACTTGGGCCAATAATAATATTCACTAATTTTAGAAAAAGTTCTATATACTCCGAAGTGACCAGACGTAGGTTCGTCATGATGGGCAGAGAGTATTTGGTTTCTATTTTCTGTTGGTGCGACTATTTTCCAGTCAGAAGTTGTGCTTAGCTAGCACATGTTTGTAGAGAAGACCGTTTCTAAACGTAAAATTTGGGTAAGAAGCAGGGTTAGTAGAGAACTTTTCTAACATATTTTGATACCAATCATCAGGGATTAAATCAGAGATCTGAAGAAGAATTCGGGAACGAGAAAGATAGTCTGCGGGAATGTTAACTGACCCCTTTCGGTGTTTAATTTCGAAGTCAAATTGGCTGAGCCGTAGACACCATCTAGTTAAATGGTTGGCTGAATCTTTTAAATTTTTTAACCATAAAAAAGAAGCATGGTCTGTTAAAACAGTGAACTTAGTGCCTTCAACATAAGCCCTAAAATGTTCAACGCCAAAAAGGACAACTAGACATTCTTTTTTAGTGACGAGAAACTATCTTTCGCTGTTCGTTAAAGTACGATTGGCATAAGCTGCTGGATGCTCGAAACCATCCTAAAATAAAATAGCACCTAAACCAAAATCAGAGGCATCGGTTTGAATAAAAAAAGGTCTAGAAAAATCTGGACTACTTAAAACGGGCGCTGTAGTTAGAAGTTGTTTTAAAGATTTAGAAGCCGGGTGTGCTTCTGATGTCCAGACAATAGGTTGTTTCTTTATATTTTCCTGGAGAAGAGCAGTAATTGGAGCGCTAATAATGAAAAATTTTCAATAAAACGAAGGTAATATTGTAACAATCCCATAACTCGCCGAACTTTCGGTAGTATTACGAGAAACTGGAACTTTTGAAATTGAGTCCACTTTACTGGGATCCGTTCTTAAACTGTATCTATCTACAATAAGACCTAGGAAAGCCAACGATTCACAACCAAAGTTGCATTTTTCAAAGTTAATAGTCAGATAAGCATTCTTCAATCGGAGAAAAACTTCTTGTAAATCTTCCAAATGCTTTTCAAAAGTGGGAGTAGCTATAATTATATCATCCAGATATACAAAAGCAAAAGGTTCGAGGTCGAGACCAATGACTGTATCCATTAATCTTAGCATGGATTGTGCACTATTGCATGAACCGAAAGGCATTCGCTTAAATTAGAAAAGACCCCTACCATAAACAGTGAAAGCTGTCTTAGGACGCGACTCAGAATCTAAAGAAATTTAGAAAAAAGCCTGTTTAAGATCAATGGATGTAAAATATTCGCTACAACGTAGTTTGTCTAAAATGGAAGTTATTTTAGGTAGTGGATAAGAATCATGAACAGTCACTTCATTCAATTTTCTACCATTAAAACACATTCTGTAAGTATTTTTTTTTTACTAACAAAACGGGAGAACTCCAAGGTCTGTTTGACTTTTTAAAAATATCATGGTCTAATAAACGATTGATCTCTTCATTTAAATAATTTTGTAAGGCTGGAGACAAAGGATATTGACGCTGTTTAATAGGACGGGCCATTCCGCTATCAATATGATGCGAAATTTGATGAGTTTCGGTCAAATGATCATCATGAGACAGTCTTCGAAAATTATCAACTATTTCCTTTAATCTTTCCAAATTTCCCGAAGACTGGTCCGTAAAACTTTTAATTTTGTTTACTGCACAGATAGTAATAGCTTCAGGAATCTTAAATGAAGATGAAGGAAAATCCATCGAAATAATAAATAAATGACAAAAATCCATTTCAAAAAACTACTAGCGATTGTAGGAACGACGTAAATTTTAATAACTTTTGTCACATTAGAGACTGTGATGGGAAGGTTTATAATTTGAGAAATTTGTTGCGGTTTGTCATCGGCAATTGAGACAATAGGAGATTTGCTTTTTGTAAATAACCTTTTGGATAATGCAGGCACTAAATGTAAAGTTCTTGCTTCTAAAACTAAGATATTTGCTACGGTGTCTAAGAGGGCAATGTTCAGTACTCTTAAGTAGAAATTTAATGTAGGGACGATTATCATCATGCATAAATACTAATAAAAGAGATAGCTTAGGTATGTTCCTAAAATTTGTTTGATATTCAGTTGGAAGTATAGTCTTGCGAAAGAAATTAGATGCTACCTGAAGCCAATTATTCCATTTAATTTGCGTTGTGGTTTTAGATGAGCTTATTTTCTTACAAGAGGTTTCGCTTGTTTGGTTTGAAAACTGGGATGACTCGTAGGAAGTAGACACGCTGCATCCCTCGACGTGCGTAACTCGTTTTTTAAGAATGACATATTACTGTGAGTTTGATTACTGCGGGGGTTGCATAAATTACATTGTGGTTTAAAGATGTCAGATCGACCACATCCATAACAGAAAACTTTTTGAGGAAGTTTACACTCGTTATACGGATGACCATGATTACGGCAATTCCAGCAAGTAATTTTAGATAAAGATAGTGGTTTTGGGTTCAAAACAAAGGGATCGGGTTTGTTGATTTCTTCAGCATATGCCAAATCAGGAGCTACTAGTGAACTCAATCTGCGAGGAGGTGGGTGGTATTTTTTTACTTGCTGACGACTTTGTTCCAACTTTTTGCAAACTTCTAATAATGACGTAAAGGAAGTGACTTCATGCAAAGCTAGATGAGATAAAAAATAAGGATGTAGGTTACGTTGAATCAATTTAAGTTGTTCATCGAGAGACGGTAGATTTGTTAATCTTTTGAACAAGCCTTGCATGACTGCAATGTATATAATGGCGCTTTCGTTATCACCTTGCGTTCTTTGCTTAATTTCAGACAAAAGATCGTCATCGTAAGAGAATGGTAGAAAAGTTTCTTTTAGAAGAACTTCCAAAGCAGGCCATTCAGTAACCGTATGTCTGATAGAACGGTATCAAATCAAGGCTTGACCGTCAAAAAAATCGACTGCAAAATCAAATAAATCTTGTAGAGAAACGTTACGCGCCAGGTGTAGTTCATGTACCCTTTCTAAAAATTGAATCAAATTTTGCTTAGAAGCTGAACCACAAAACTTTAACTTCCACTTACAAACAGGGGTATGGTGACTGTATAAGAGTGGAGGTCTTGTCGATAAACTAGGGGTCTCAGTTTGTAAACTAGAAAATTCGTCTTGTTTTAAAAGAAAGTCGCCTTCTAACTCAGTAATGGTAGTTAATAACTTCAAGACAATAGCTCTTTTTTCAAGATTGTCCTTAGGGTTTGATCTAGAGATTCGAGAAGATACGTGTATTAATCGGAATTGATAGCGTTTGGCTTCAGCAATTGTAAAAGTATTTAAAAAATTTTTTATCTTTGATGTGAGATCATTGATACTGTGATTTATTCCTATTACATCCTGATCGAAAGTGTATGTTGAGACAAGAGGATCTTCATGTTGAAGTAAATAGCGAAGCTGTCGACGCCTTTGATCTTGAGTCGATAAAGCAGTTTGGCCTCTAATAGCAATCTCGTAAGTGATTTCCTCACTCAATAGTGAAAGTACTAAAGTCATATTAAAATAAAGTCACTTTAAAAAGAAATTCTTATCCAAAGGAAAAACTTAACCTTTATAATCCCCACCAGGGATGCCAAATTGTAACGTTGACCTCTTCAAATTAATTTACATTAAGACTTAGGTGATGTAACAAACAACAATAGGCCAGATTTACCTGAGTGGTGTTTAGTTACCTGTTACTCGAGGTGGTTATTTGTGGGATGCCATCAGCATTTTTTTAATTGGAAAAATGTGAAAAACCAAAAGTTCATACAAGCACTAAAGGGCAAATAATAAAAAAAAAGTAGGAGAAACACTTAAACTTACATAAACAAAAATAATCAAGGTTTTAATGTATATACCTTAAACAAAATTTTATTTCATCTGTAAATGATTAATGGTTGTTAAGAAGTTTAAAACTAAACTTTTATAAATAAAATATGATTTGACAAATAAAATATATTAATTTACGGGTAGTGATCCGGTGGTTTCTAGGTACTACATCCGTTAGCAGATTGGTAACATCAAGTGTCAAAATTTGATAATCCAGATCAAGTTATCATTATAGGTAAAAACGGAAGAAGAAAGAAAACAAAAAAAAAAGATCTAACTAAAAGATGCACGAAACACAGAATTAATAATTGTAAAAAGAAATCAAAATTATTACCTTACAATTGGAGATCCTTAAACGCAAATATTTGTTTAATTTTTGAAAAGCAATAGAAGCACTGATAAATACAAATTAAAATTACACCAAAACATGGTGATATTTTCGACTACAAAAGATCGGGACCACGTCCACTTGCGTGTTAATTTGATCACCCTCTTAAAAGAATTCTCACGGTTATCGGCGACGAAACGAAAAAAACTATTTTTAGAAACCAATAAGGAATGTTAAAATTTAATAAAACGACTTCAGGTTTTGCTACCCCATTTACATAGATGAAGTTATTTCGGAAAAAGAACAAAGGATTTACAACAAAAAACTCTAATACAAGCATTAGAAACTAAATGTGATCTGCATATGATTTTATAATAAAAGTAGAAATTAAAACATTCATGTACAGCATCACGACTGTAAAACACGGATTTAAACATTCTGGGTATCAAATGATGCATTTACATGCTACCAAATTGGACATTATGTAAAGGAAATATTATTCAAACTAAGTAAATTTGTTTGACGACATTATAAAAAAAGGGCAATAACAAAAATTAAAAGAAACACTGTTTCAAAATAATAATAATTGTAAATATAATGCTTAAAGTTTCTTCAATTTTCTTTTAGCTTATGATCCATTTCTTACAAGCTGAGCTTTCGTTTCACTTTGCACTGGACATCTTCAGAACTTTCCGCTGTTCCTCTCGGTTTATCAGAAGTAAACTTTGTGATACATCGTATAATATTTATTCTTCTGTAGTTGCTTGCGCCTATTACTTTGGTTAGAGTATTTCACTTTTTTCAGTACTTTTGGATTGATTAAGAAAGCAACAATTCTGAGTTTTTCGAATTTTATAGTAAAACGAATATTTTGATCACAATCTATTTATATTTGTTTAAATTAATAAAAACGACGTGTTTGGAAAATAAGTCATCTTTAGAATTATTAGAATTATAACAGGTTACAACGAATTAAAATTATATAAATTTTAAATTAAAAATTAATATAAATGAAATAAAATAAATGTTAAAATTGGTAAATCCGTAGTTCACAAGTTATAATGTAGTAATTGCAATTCTTTTTATGTAGGTTAAACTGATCGTAAATATAAAACATTAATCATTTATTAAAAATAATAACATATAACCACGTCTTAAGTTTTAATAACTTTTTTGATTTAAATAAAGATTATGAAATTCTTTACGTTTGCAACAAAAAAATCAAATTATTTTTTTTTAAAATAAAAAAGATTAAAGAACATAAATTTCAGCCAGATAAATTATTAAATAAAGTCATTAATGATAAACAATTTCTTTCTTTTTCAAAAAAAAAATCTTTTATTTCAAATTTCTTTTTATTTAATAAGTTATTACTTTTGTCTTATTTATGTATTTATATTGCTATTTATAATTGTCAATTTTATGTCATATATTATGACATCTATTTATTTTTATTTAAATTAATTTGTAATTTTATTCATTTATATATTTTTTAGTTTTATTCAATTTGTTATAATTTTAGAGGCCTGAAATAGACATATTGTCAAGACATGTCGCCTTTATTAATAGAATTAAATAATAATATATTGTGGGGAAGACTGTAATTTTTTAAAAGGGATTTTTTTTATTTTTATTTTTTATTCTACACTATATTTTGCAAAAAATTAAAAAAAAATCAAGGTTAAGAAGTTAAATTTAATTGTAAATTTGGAACGACCCTTCTAGCTATACCACATAGCACTGCCTTCTCTAATATTTACGGGAGATACTTAATCACACCTCAATTACATTTTGCACCATTAGTTAACAGTTATTAAAGTTATAAAATTTTATTTGTAAAGAAACTTTACTATTTATTCTACATTATACAATTAAAAAAGCCCAGACCCACTTTTTTCTTTACTTGTTTGTACTCTTTTTCTAACTTTCACCTTGCTATATATCCTTGTTGCTTAACAGCTTATGAAACCTTTATAAAATCTTTTTTTACCTTCTGTATACTTGCAAGGGCTAATAAGTGAAAAGTACAACAAAAAAATATGTAGCCATTAAGCTTCATGTGCATTTAAGCGCAATATATTTAATCATTTTTTGGAACGCGAGCCCCTATGCTTGTATAACTTTTCTTCGTGTTCTGGCGTTTTCCATGCAAAAATTTATCCAGCAATCTGGGGTGAGGAACATCTCTAGATGTAGGTTTCGCTTTATTCGTAATTATGGAAGCAAGGTGAAAACGATCAGAGTACTCATACTCTCTACCTACATACCGTTCTTGACGGTTTTTTATACTTGCACCAATTGTCACTACAAAGATCATGCACCGGCTGCCGACACAGCACTTTATTTTTCCAAATTTTGCACATTACGCATAATTGCTAAACCATAATGTAATTGTATGGTGTTTATGGCAGAGTCAGTGAGCCACGCGGTTTAATTTTTGCATGGAGACATAACCTTTATAAGGTTTACTTTCAGACACCTTTAAAATCCTTTTAGAATCGCCATCTCCAAAATGATTTAATACCTAAAATAAATATACTGAAGTCATCATAAAAGGATTTATATTCTTGTAAATTTAAGAAAAAAAATTTACTTTACGCTTATAAATGCTCAACAACCGCAAAAATATTTTGGTGGCACCTTCGTCCTCCAATCTGCACTTTGTAACCGTCGTTTAAAGTTGTTCGATTACTTTCATGAAAGACCCGGTATTTGTATTGACGTCATTTCATGTATATCGAAATTGATCTATTAATTTCAGATTGATTTTAATAAGTTATTTTACGTTTTTAAATTCAACTTTATAATTCAAAGCCGTGGATAAAATTTTGAATGATTACGCTGTTGAATCATCCGTAATCTGTCTTGACTTGACATTTGCTTTGTTCAAAATCAAAATTCCAGTGGTAATTTACGTTTTCCTTCCGAGATATAATTGTAATTGAATATATTTTAGCAGTTTATTTATTTTAAGTTTGTTTAAAAGTTTTTTGTTTGAAGTACATTCTCAGTACAGTCGTACTTATTTTCTTTGTGTTAGTTTGATTAAATTATGTTGGAATTCTTTTAATTTATTAGACAGTTCAAACTTTATGACCATAATAAAATATGATATTTTATCAATTCGACAGTTTACACAGAAGCAAGGGCAGTTGCCTAACACTACTTTTGTGATGTTATTTAATCTGTTTGCATCTTCTTTGCACTTCTTAGTGGTATGATTTTCTTTCATAGAGTTTCGAACGCAGCCTTAGTTGAATAAGTTAATATATGTATAAGTGATTTTGGTGATAGTTAGTAACTCCCAGTTGGTTGACAGTCGTCGAAATGCTTTAAAAAGATAAGTGTTAATTGGTTTTAGGGTGGTACATTCATCCCCTTTAGATGAAGTAACATCGCGGAAGAAATATACAGAAAACGTGAATTTTTTAGTGCAGTTAGCGGAGTTTTGTTTTGTTATTCGTAAAGTTAAAGATTTTTAAGAGAATGTGACGTGTTTTCTATTTTGTTTTACGTAATGTAGAAGCGTGTTTGTCGAGTGGTACGACGCGGTTATATCTTCGCCTTATGGCGGTTATTGAGAACCTTCCGACGGTACATAGTCCTTTTGGGAGACCCTTCAACATTTTTTCCCGATTACTTCTGGCAACCCAGGATCAACCACAAATTCCTTCCTGAATTTATAGCGACGACAATTTAAGGTATTTATGTTGTACCAATTAGTTCGAGTTGGTGAATTTTATTTACGCATTTAAGTGTCTTAAAAGCTTTGATTTTTTTTAGAAAAATGAGCGTTGCGATTTAACGATTTTATCAATAATAGAATTACTAAATGGTAACTGTCCGTATTAGCAAAACTATATGTGACTAAATATTTGTTAAAAATAAAATTTATGTTTGAAGCGGAAAATTGACAAATTTTGTAATTATCTATTAGGATTGTGATTCTTGTTTGAAAAGAAATGGAGATATTTCATTTTGTGTTTAATTAATTTCTATTTAATGCGGACACGGCCGTGCATTATGTTTTTTTTTATTTTCTTGTTCAAATAAATGGTAAATAGTTAAATGTAAACAAGCTTTTAATTCCGTCGGGCTTCGCGTTATGTAAAATTTAAGTTCATTTTAGATTTTAGTGAGATACAATCTATTAAGGTAAGTTCATTTAGAGTGTATCTTTCAGAAGCGGGCTTGTGAAAAGAAAGGCCATGAAGGTTACCATTGCCCCTACAAGCTTGTAATGCGTATAGAAATTTAAAGTCGCAGTTATCATTCTTATAAGTGTAAAAAACAAAACTGTTTTTGTTTTTTTGGTTCGTACATTTTTTTTTTAAATCATAACAAATAATTGAGTAAGTTTTTTTAAACACAGCACAGGAGTGTAAAAAACAAAACTGTTTTTGTTTTTTTGGTTCGTACATTTTTTTTTTTTCAAAATCATAACAAATAATTGAGTAAGTTTTTTTAAACACAGCACAGGAAATTTAAAAATCCAGCTGGTTTCTTTTTTACTTTATTTTTGAAATACCATTAAAATGTTCAAAACAAAACAAAAACTGTAAAATTTTATGATTGAAACCGATAATACCTCAGTCAGCACAATGTAATTTTTGTTGAGCTAGTGAGATGCGCAAGTTTAAAATGTCGTTTTTTTGTCAAGAGATGGCGCATAAAACCTATTAAAGTATATGTCAACCCCAAAGCGCCATTTTGTTGGTAAGACAGTCCGCTACAAAACGTTATATTTGTTTAAGCGTTTACGAGTTAGTAGCATACTTCTTTTTCGTGTTAAACATGTTGAATTTGGAGCCAAATAAAGAACATTTGCGGCATGTAATGATTTTCTTGTTTAATTAAAAGAAGAAGGCATCGGAAAGTCATCGAATTCTTGTACAGACTTACGGCGATTTTGCTCCAACCGTCAAGACTTGTAAACGCTGGTATCAACGTTTCAAAAATGACGATTTCAATGTTATGAACAATGAACGCAACAATCAATCAAAAAAGTTTGAAGACGACGAACTACAAACATTATTAGAAGAAGACTATACACAAACACAACAAATGATGGCGGAACAGTTGAATGTCACTCGGCAAGCCATTTCCGATCGCCTAAGAGCCATGGAAAAGATTCAAAAGGTTGGAAAATGGGTTCCACACAAACTGAACGAACGACAGATGGAAAAACGAAAAACTGTGTGCAAAATGCTGCATTTACAACCACGAAAAAAGGGTTTTGTGCATCGGGTTGTAACTGGCAATAAAAAATAGATATATTTTGAGAATCCCAAACGTAAAAAATCATGGGTAACACCAGGACAAGCATCAACATCGAGCGCAAGACCGGATCGCTTTGGGAAGAAGACAATGTTGTGTGTGTGATGAGATCAAAAGGGAGTAGTGTACTACGAGCTTCTCAAACCCGGCGAAACAGTTAATACCGTCTGCTACCGACAATAAATGATCAATTTGAACCACACATTGATAAAAAAACGCCCAAAATGGTATTGAAGACACGGCAAACTCATTCTGCAGCATGACAACGCTCCTGCACATTCAGCCAAAGTGGTCAAAAAAACGATTTCTTCGATTGGTTGGGAATTCCTACCCCACCCGCCGTATTCACCAAACCTGGCGCCTTCTGATTATCACCTTTTCTCATCAATGGGACACGCACTGGCTGAGCAACCCTTCAAGACTTTCGAGGATGTACGAAAATGGTTCAATAAATGGATGTCAATGAAAGATGAAGCTTTTTTTTGGATTGGTATTCATAAATTGCCCGAGAAATGGACAAAATGTTTAGAAAACAAGAGCCAATACTTTGAATAAAAAATGTTTTTTTGCCATTGTTCTTAAATAATTGCGCATTTTTCATGAAAAAAACGACATTTTAAACTTGCGCACCTGTATATACAAACCTAATTAATTATGTGACCTAAACGTTTTTGAGAAGTTAACACAGACTAAATTGCTGAAATTATTTGTGCAAGTACCATACGGTTGACTTTTGACATGCTCCGACAGAGCAACTGGTACTTACAAATTTAATCAAGTCAGAAGTAATGTTGTGTACTGCTAAGGTTTCTATTTTTGACTAATTTGGAAATAAGCATAAGGTCGTAAACTAATTGTATTACAACGGACTTAGTTTCTAGATTTGGTTTAACCAAATCTAGTATAGATGCATGTACACATAACTGGCATTGTTTCTTCTACCGTGCATGTAATAAAAAGAACATATTAACAATGTTCAATCTATTATAAATTATTTCAGTCTAAACCTTAAAATTGTATATTTCTAAAAATATCTGATTTATCTAGCAACCCTATAATTGTTTCTGAATTAATGTTTTTTAAAAAATGTTGTTTTAGCTAACCAAAATTTTCATAAACCAAGAAGCATAAATTTACTTATTAGCGTTTGCTGTTTTTGAGATTGCTTATTTACCCATCAAATTTGTTACGTGCAAAAATTTTATAACGTAATACCCTGTATATTGGTTGAATTAAAATTAGATATCTGTTTTTGACACCCACTGCCGAGTGTAGTTTTCTTGATTTTCCTGTCAAGACGTCAAACCGTTAACTACTTAAAATCGTGCTTCTGGTAAATGATTCTGAATCTTACAAAATCGACGTGAATGAATATAAAATTCTAATTTGAGAACGCATTTCGAGTAGGTTATTTATCACCAGGTGAGCTTTTCCTATTAGTTTTAGAATTCTTTGGTAAACTTCTTCTTAATTGGATAGCGCGTTCCGCCACGGTTTTGGCTACATGTTTCGATACGTTATCAATCGATGAGAAATTAGTATCGACAACTCTCTTCACGAAACGAGTAGTATTCTGGAAGGCCTATGTGTAAACTGAAAACGAAGTCTCGAAAAAAATTTGTCTCCGAGATATTTCTTTTTATGCGTCAGTCGATTGCGATACCAACCTTTTACTAATTGCGAGGAACAGCATTCGATACATCGGGTTCTTATTTCTAACTTCTTTTAGTATTAACAACTTTGTAGATTTCTACTTTCGTGAGTCATTGTGTTGACACGATTCGGTATTCATTACTATTTTAGGTCTACTCAACGAGGAAAACGTTTTCTTCGGGCAAGTACTGGACTGTGGGTAAGTTTTATTTAATTATTTTGTCGCTGTCAAAAAATGTCACTCACGGAATTTAGCTTGTTTAACTTACGCAATTAAGATAGTTTTAATAACATTTAGGTATTGTCAGTAAGTATTTCTGTGATATCGCATGCTGTGAACCTTAGTTATTTAACGTGTAATTTTCTTCGCTTATCGACACCCGATGTGTAACTTATGTATTGTGTGTTGCTGACACTTCTGGCATTTATGTATTTAGAATGTACTACAAAATTTCTGGAACTCGTTGTTTATACCCTACGTTATTGAATTATAGATGTTAAGACTCTACGTTATTAAATTATAGTTGTTATACATATATTATCTTTCCCTTATGGTAACATACCTTTATCTTTTATTGTGGTTACACGAACATCAGGGTAACAAGTATTACGAACCAAAAGTTCGTTACAAGCTTGAACCTTCTGTCCTGATCGAGACAGAAGTTTTACTTATAAAAGATCTGGCACCCTTTAAATATTATTTACTTGAACCTCACCTATCTCCGACGGTGTGAGTTGGCCGTGAAAGGTTCATAAGACCTATAAGCTTGTAACAAATTGTTTTGGGAAAAGATTTACCAATGTTACCAAAAAACGATTTTTGTTATATTATATCTAGTTGCTTAACGGCCATATCTTTTAGTTTTTTTCGTCAATTAGAAAAAATGTTGATTTAAATAAATCTATAAAAGATTTTGGTTAATTGAGAAAGTCAGTTACGAACGCTTGTTGTCCATTAATGATAAACGATGTGAGCAATTCTATAGAACTGCCTTTCTCGTGATTTAAATGGTTTTGTCGTCAGAATACTCTTTAAAAATGACGTTTGTGATTCAAAAGATTTTGCTGTTAAACGGTTTTTGTCTGTAGAACAAAAGTTCGTATAAATTTGTAGCTTAAAAAATGATCACGTAAGTTTTATAAAACAATACTTAGGTTTAGGTCATATGAGTTAAGTTAAAAATTTTTAGAAGAATCAGACATCTTATTTTTTCGACCCACGTTCTACTAAAGTCAGGGTTGTTTTTAATGGTTCATCGTCATTCAGTAAGGAATATTCTAAAAAATAATTTACAGTTGACAAACACCCAGATTCTCAGTAGTTTATTTCAGATATTGATTAAGTATTTTGGCAATTTTGCACTAGCTTCAAAAATTATTGTGATAACTCAAAAGTTTTAAAAAATTGTAAGACACTAAATTTTTAGAGGTTCAATAGACTTATGGATTCCGATAGTTGGTCGTTTTTGTTTATATATTTAGTTGTTGTCGATCATAAAAATTTTGATTATAATAGATTTTAAAGATTTATAACTTGTTAGAAGTACTTTTCCCGTCTGTTATACCTGCAAAGGAATTGATTCAAAGGTTATAGAGTCTCAGATTACGCAAATATGCAAAGACAAAAGTATCTCCTTTAAAACAGCTTGCTTGGCCAAAGCTTGTATTATGTTTGATTGTGAATGTTATATTTAGTTAGATTCTTTAACTGTTTTGCATTGGATTAACACAGAATTCTTTGGATTTTAAATGTTTATAAGTACACGAGTTAGTAAAATTTTAAGGGGAATTATGTTTCATCAGCGCATAATGTTACTTAGGGCTCTTTTCTTTTTAAAATTCTTAGTAATGAGATCTTGCGATTTGAGCCTTTTTAGATTTTACAATTTTGGTGTTTCCAATTATGAAATTAAGTTTACTCAGTCATTAAATGATTTACCTGAAATAAAGCAAAAAAAAGACAATTCACACATATTTTACACAATACAAGAGTTTAATATATTTTCAAGGTTTTTTCTTTATTAATGTTACAGAGAGTTATATAGCATACCGTTGTAGATTTTGTTTGTATGTTTGTAGTTTCAATAAAAGAAACCAGCGTTTGACCGATAATCAGTATCAGATTTATTAGCTTTTAAAAAGTATAAACTATAAATTGATAAGTATTTATCATCCACTTACTTCCAATTTGATAACAAGTTTTATGAACAAGTTTCTGGTGTTGCTATGAGTTCTCTTCTATCGCTTGTTGCAGCCAACATTTTTATGGAATCTTTTGAACGTTTGTTTTGGACTCATTAGCATTCAGATCTAAAGTATGGTTTAGGTATGTCGAAGTTTCTTGATCATCTAAACAATCAACATAGAGATATTAAATTTACTATAAAAATCAGAACTAATGGTTCTTTTATATTTCCCTACATTTTTTTAAGTCATAAATCCAAGGAACTTTTAGACCATTCTGTGTATCTCAAACCCACCCATAATGACAGATACCGTCATACTTTGTCTCATCATCATCCTGCACAGAAACATTCTGTTATTGAATTTATGGTTCATCGCGTTTTTTCTATTTGCCATGAGAATCTCAACTCAGAACTCCGATGTCTTACTAGAATTTTGGTGAACAATGGTTATATAAACCGAGATATTCAAGCAGCTATTAATCGTTGTCTACATCCATGTGATCGAACACCTAAGGACATTTCCACTTTCAAATCCATTCCAAAATTGACATTTTTACCCTATATCCTAGATCAAACAGAAAAACGTCTTTGTAAGAATGGTATTAAACTCATATTGAAAAATCTCCCATGTTCTTCCTTCTCCCAAGGACAAATTCCTTACACTTTAATTTCAAAGCGTATACCAGATTTTTTGTTCGTTAAGTTCAGTCTACGTTGATGAAACGGGTCGTTTCGTCACTACACGCATTTCAGAACATGATTGTTGTCTAAAAAAAGGCATATATCTAAGTCTGAGGTTGCTGAACATCATTTTACTACAGGTCACAAGATCACACAGGTCAGAGTCGCGTTGAACCAATTGCGACGATACTTCATATTTATATACGAAGACTACTTCTTCTTAAGTCATTTCTATGAAGCTTAGAATCTGACTTGGTTCATAATATTTTTCTCTCGCGTCCTGATGAAAAACCTTACAAAAATAGGCAAAATGGTCCCAACGTCGGTTACAACATGAACTCAGTACAAACCGGGAAGACGTTTCTATCTTAGTATTATGTTTGTTTAATTAGTTATTTAAGTGTTAGGACAACTCATCTTGAGTTAATTTCAGACTTTGCGTTTGAAGTTTTTATTGCTAATCTCAGAAGATTTTTTGTCTTTTCGTTTGAATTGTACTCTGACAACGGAACTCCATTTTGTAGGTGTTTTGAAAGCTAATATTAAACATTTTAAAAAACTTTTTTATAAAGTTTTTCCAATATTCTGAGATACAAAAGGTTTGTCACTGTTATGACTTAAATTGAGCGAGTTCTAAATTGCAGGCCGCTTTATTCTCGATCCTAATGATTCAATTCTATTAACCCATGCTCATTTTTTGATTGGCAAAATAATTATGTCACCTAATCTAGAAGTTTTAATTGTACTGATAAATAAGCTATCCAGATTTCGGTTACTACAAAAATTGTATTAAAATTTACTTGCCGCTGTTTTATAAGTTGAGTTTGTAGAATTAAATTGTTTAATGCAGATGTAAAAAAGAGTTGGCAAAAATAGTTTGTTTTTTGTGTAAAATGCAATTTTTTTCTTATTTAATAAAATTAAAAAAAGAACTTAGTTTTTCACACAGTTTACTACGTCATACAATCATCAATTAGCAGATTCATCAACTGATTATTATAAACTATATCTTCCAAATATTTTTAAATTGAACGTACTACCACCTTATCAATTAGTAACGTTGCCAATGTCCAACGCATATTATGTTCTTTCTACCAGCAGCTTTTGTAAGTCTCAAATATTTGACAATTTTCTTTAAAATATCATAAAAAGTATTAATCCCCACAGGTTGTACTTTGCATTTACTATTTCAATATGAAAATAAAAGAGTCTATGATGATACGTTTGTTTGTCTTAATTTACGGTTTTTGCTTTGATTGTGACATCAAATAGTCGTTTTTTTTTCTTGTTTTTGAATTATATAATGTCACAACTATAACCGATTCCTCTTTTTTAATATTGTAAACTTGTAGTAACATAAACATTTGCTTTTGCATGCATTGTTTAAAGCAAAGACCATGACCACTTGTAACGTTTACTTTGCCGTACTCAGCATTCTGCATTTAGTGTTTCGATTTAAATTGGTTGGCATCATTGAGCAAAAGCCTCTTTGCTAAGATCAGTTTTGGTAGAACCCCTTGTCCAATATCCATTCCCGGAAAACTTTATGACGAGATCCCTCTCGGAAGAACCCCTCCCCGTCCGATATCCGTTCCCAAAAAACTCTCTTCCGCAATTCGTCTCGGTAGAACCTATCCCCGTCCAAAACCCTTTCCCGGAAAACCGATTATCTCATATTAAAATGTATTTCAAGAATCGTTCTTTACTTTCCTGTAAACCAAACCTAATTAGTGGTTTTTGTTTCATTAACTTGTGTGGTTAGGTAATCCCGACCTAAGAGTTTGTGTAGTTATTCAATTTTATTTTTGTATGTGAAATGAAAAGTTTATGTAATTGAACAAGCAATAAAATAAACAGCAACCCTAAAACTAATTTGCTACCGTGTCATAACAAAGTTACCAGATTGTTATCAAGCACACGTTAAACTGCTTGTTTGAATTAACGGAGTTTATTGTATTCATTCATTTCTAGTTATAATTCAATTTAACATTAGCGACCTTGATTTTTCACTTAAACTTCGCTCCTAATATCATTTGTGGTCCGATCGACGTCCGCTCAATTAAAAGTTAGTTACAATACCCCGCACCTTCCTGTAAAGTTTCATAATTATTCTAACGGATTTAATTACTGGAAGATTATTTACCGTTAGCATCAGTTTCCACTAATTAATTTAAATTCACAACACAGCATCATTGGCGTGGACTAACACTAAGAAAGTAGAAATTAAACACTAGTAAAATGACGCAACTTATTAAGTTTGTTTTAGAATTAACAGACACTTGTTGCAACCGCTCCTAGATGGTAGGATTTCTACTTTTATTAAATGTAATATACTGGGGCAACCGCTCATAATTTATTCGAAGACAACCGCTTTATTGAGAAAATTGGAGTTTGCTGAATAGTTTCACACCGACTTCAGTAACATTTTTTTATCTTTGGTATATTTGTAATATCCATCCGTTACTTTATGTTTTAGCTTTTAAGTATATACGATTATGAGCCAAACTAGATTTAGTCAGAACAAGTATTAACTGTAATTACCCCTACTTTTTTATAATTGAACCTCCCCTAGTAGCACAACCAGATTGGATCGATTGATAGCCTAACACTTTTATATATAGTATATATATTGGCAACAAACTGTATTCTGCATTAGCAACCAATATTGGTCCTAGCTTGGCGACCAATGTGTTTTCTACGTTGGTGACCTATCTAAGTTACACATTGTAAACCAACATCTATTTTAAATTGAAAATTGACAACTATTGTACATTGTTTTGCATTGGTAACTGACATCTATTCTACATTAGTGACGTGTATTAGTTTTACATTGAGAACCAACTTCTATTCTTTATTGGCAACCTGTATTTGTCCTACATTGATCACCAACAATTGTTCTAGATTCAAAACCAATCTTTATTTTATATTAAATAGATTAGTTGTTAGTAATCAATTTTATAATAATTTAGTAACGCATATATTCTTTATTGTCTACAAAAAATATTGACAAATTTTTTACATGTATTGAAATTATTATTTTCAGCAATGAATTAGATAAAGATAAGAAACAAAAATTATAGTTAATTAAATTAAAAATAAATCATTAATTATCATACAAAAAGCAATAATACATAAAACTAACTAAAAGTTATAAGCGCAGCGGTTGCCATGAACATCAGTGATAAGATTTTTAAATATTTGTGTCTTGCACTTATTGAAATCGGCGTTTAACTGCAACTTTAAGAAAAATTAATACTAAACATATTAATTTTAAAGTATATTTACAGCTTACCCAAAATAACTTCGTAAATTTTCATTGTACTACGAAATGAGAATTTATTCTTTCTTTCTAAAACTTGAGTATAAAGCTATCGCCTGGAGTTTTTTCGTATCGCTATAAAAAAATCAAAAGTTTTTTCTAAAATTGGTAATTGCAACTTACCTATGTTTTATTTTTTTCCGTTCTTCTAAATCTTCATCTTGATTTTTTACTTTTCATCGGCAGTTTATTACATACAATAGATTCAAACTGATAATTTGCTCTTGAGTAGAAGCAATATTTAAAATTTCTGTAATAATTTAGTTATTAAATTCTATACATTAAGTAGGTACTGTAATTTGTTTATTTTAAGACAACGAATTTAATGGATTGGCATACTTATGTTCTTTATAGAGTTAAATTACTATTTCAAACTAAAAAATGTTTTTATCTAAACTTGAGTAAACCCAAATTAAAAACTGCAGACATGGCAAATTATACAATTAAAAATGAGATTTAATGTTATAATAAAAAAATTACTTACGTTAAATCAAAGTACCTGCTGCAAACACAACTTAGTGGCATAAAGAAAAGTGCGTATTAGACGAAGGGTACGAAAATACAATGAAACTATTTACAAGGGATCAGTAAAACTACGAACAAAACTTGTTGACTTTGAGCAAACAATTTTTCGTAAAAATACAAATGTAAAACGTAAAAAATGTATTGTTTTAAGTATTTAATCAACAAAATACAACTACGTAAACATTACTTTTATTTGGTTGCATTATAAATTATGATTATACAACGTTTTAAACTGTTTATTGTAAAATGTTGTTGACTTTGTCATATGTATATACTTTGAGTTTGAGACAGATTCTTTCACATCTACCTAAATAATAAGTTGTAACAAAAAAGTAATTTGAGCAGAATGTTTACAGATTGCTATTAAATATTCTACAATATCTTTAATTGTCTTTAATTGTCTTACATGTTTTTATTACATTGGGTTATAATATTGCTGCTAATATTGTAACAAAATGGGTTTTAAATCGCCAATATTGGCGAATATTCAAATATCGGAAACAGATCGAAACCATATGGTTCCAACTTTGTGTGTTTGTATGTATATCATTTTTTGTTACACTGCGAATAGTAAGTTGTCTATACGGCAAACTTATTAATAATTAGTAATATTTACTCTTTAATTTAAAGTGTGATATTACATTCTTGTTAACTAACTGGCTTCGATTTATATTGTGTACCGTAGTGGACTTTTTAATGTTACGGGTTTGGATCAGCTTAAATTTTTCCATAAACAGATATGGCGCCCTTATAACCGGACTATTTAATTATATTTCCTTATACCCTAAACTCTACTATAGAGTGACCAAGGCCGTGATATGGTCCGCAAGAACGGGAATCCCGAACAAGAACAAACCATTTGAAGTTTTTTTTTGAGAAAGTTGAAAATATATTTCAACCTTAGAACTTTAGATTTTTTTGTTTGTATTTTTTATTTAAAAATGCAATTCATTCTTAACATTTTCAAATATCTTCGTTTAGTTATAAAATGCTTTTTAAGATTGAGAAATTCGACTAGTGTCTTATCCTGCAAAAAAAACTAAAATTACGTAACTATTACATTTAAAAAAAAAATATTTAAGTTTTTCATCAGCAATTCTTACTCGGTCGTGAGTTAAAAAAAAAAGGATTGAAAACAAATTTTAATTTGTGTGTTATAATTTTTTTTATACTTCCTGAAAAAATATAAAACGTAATAGGTTAGTAAAGAAAATCAATTTTTCACGGTTTTCATATGCAAGCAAATAATTCATAACAGATAAGCCTGCAATTTTTTTTTGTCACAAACATTTTTTTTCTTCGCATTAATTTTTGACACTTCATAAATTTATTCATAACATTAAACTACAGTTTATACGGGTTTTTGTTTTATACATAGAAATAAACAAAAAAAAATATACTATTAGGCTAACATTTACTTCTATTTACTTACGAATTGTCTTACTAATGTAAAATATACCTGTTTTTAATACTCATATTAATAAAAATTAATTAAATGTAAATTTAATTAACACGGAAAACACTCTATTTGTTAATCCACTTAAAATATTGAGAAAACTTAACTTTCAATATATTTATACAAATTATCTAAGAGGAAATGTAATTAGTAACGCACTAATCACATCTCGTAATCTTGAAACTTCATTTACAAAGCCATCACTTCAATTTCAATCAAATTCGCTAAATTTGAACAATAATAAACGTTTTCAACAAAAACTAAGTTGGGTTATATAATAGCTTTTATAAACATTAGTTAAATTTATATGAAAAACATTACATAATTAATAGCACGAATTTAATACAAATAATGCGATTTAAATCAATTCGAAAATTTAAATAAAACAACAAACCAATTAAGGTAAAGTTATTATCTTTAGTTAAGTAGTTATATAGATTTTAACCGTTTCTAACCACTTTGAATATCAGCAATTATATTATCTAAAACCTACGCAAGCAAACGTATTATGAAAATTAACCAGTAATAATTTTAAACTAAGTGCCTACTTAACTTGAAATCATCACACAGAATATGTTAGCGGTAGTTTGCCGAGATGTGAATTTTACCATTTAGATTAATTGAAGTTGAGCTTGCAGTTTAAAGCTGTCTGTTTAATATGAAAACTCAAGAACCTTATTTTGGTTCCTCAGATACGGCACGAGTTTATCTTTTCAACGGCTAAATAGGAACTAAGCATTAATATGTAATTATGCAAATTGGTGCTTAACAGCACATTATTGTTCTTCGATATATTCCAATTATGCGTTATGAGGGTTTATTATTATATTATCTTTGAAAATGAATTGTTTATTATAAATATTAATTAAATACATAAGAAGTTTGGATAAAACATTTTTATGATATTTATGCCAATCTGTATTGTTACGAAACTATTTATTTATTAAAAATTAATTTATTTAAACGACTAAAAATTAGGTTTACTTATTCTAGAAATATGTACACTTTTAAATTAACCGAACTAATTAAATTTAAATATCTAAGGATAAAAACTTACAGAAATTTATATAAAACAATAATATGCTATCACTTACGCGACGATAAGATAAAGCCACTAACTTGTTTGTTTACACTATAGGTCACGTTCACTCGATTCGGTATACACTGTTATTTATTTAAAACTTCGCACGTGTTAATCACTTATTTATCTTCACTTGAATAATCTTCTTAATACAGCTGCATTCGCGTTACGACAATAACTGACCTACGATCTGTCTCGTAGCTATATATATAGACATACGGAAATCCTTCTCGATCGTTCCTCACTTTTCGCTATAACTTCTAGAAAATAGATAACAGCCTTCTAGAAGGCTCTTGCATTTGCAAGTAATTTCTTGAACGTTTTAGTATAATTATCTAAAAGAAAATAACGGTTTTTAATATGATAACACAACTCTTGCATTTGTATTAACTATTTATTACATTTACCTTACTTTAAATTAAATTTTGTGAAATACTTTATTTGATATTCTTATATTAATACGTTTATGTTTTATTATAGTATCAACATGCAAACAGCTTTTTGATTTTATGTTTACTAATTTAGATATTTTTTTTAATGGTTACTGCAATTTTAATTTATTAATAGTTAAATTTAGTTTAGTTACCAACAAGAAGATTAATATTTTGGTGGCAAAGCTTAATATTACATTTAGATGTGACTAAAAACGACACAAAAGAGTCAACAATTCATATAGGGGAATCAGGGGCGGAACGGGGCAGCTAAGCTTTGGTCACGTTTTGAGAAAGTTTGAATAGGACAACACCGTCATTTGGCAATTTATATGTTTACTCACTTCTTTTTATACAAAGAAACTATAGCTAAACTTATCTAAATTACTAATCACTATAATAAATTATTGTTTGAAAAGCTAAAGGGAAATTTTCCATTCTGCCCCTCCCCCGGGGTACAATGGGAAATGCACCCAGGGCACGATGGGGTACTGATTACTGGCATAGTTCACAGATGAGAACACTCTCATCGTCGTCACTGTCTAGACCAGCACACCATTAATGAGTCGATTTTTTACAAATGCTACAAGAACACCAGCCTTCAGTGAACTTGTAGTATAAATCAAGGCAATACAAGCAGATCGCGTCTTCATCTTCCGAGCTTTCTTCAGATTCACTTCCCATTCTTTTCTGTTTCTTTGGCTTAGTTTTCGGTTCAATTATTTTTCTTTCTTTTTTTTGAAATTGGCTTTTGTTCCTTTATTTTTAACGTCTTTTGAGTGTTCTTCAGGTTTAATTTGGATTCTGTTTTGTTTCTTTGGCTTAGTTTGCATTCTCTCAGGCATGTTTTCCTTCAAACGTGTCTTTGTTTATTTTTTTCTATTTCCGCTTTTTTGATCTTCTGTATCTTTTTAGTACATTCTTCCAATTCAGTCTTGTAAGGTGAGGCAGTAAGGATTGCCTCTTTTCCATGTTTTCTTTTAACTCTAATCACTCCAGTTTTCACTTTTGGCAATGGGATGAAATCTTCTGGGGTTGCGATTGAAAAATTCGTGTCAGCAATGATACGGCTGGGAGAATCGGATATCCAGGAACAGCCAGTTTTAGGACTGACATGAATGCTCACTGGTGATGCAAGATTCTCGTCACTCGTAGGCACGGAAAAATTTTCCTGGATAGGAAAATTATCAGTAACAAGTATCGGGTGAATTTGAAGTGTTTTGGTAGATGGCAGAGTATCTACGCGTATTTCTTCAGATGGCACAGCATCTTCGGGTATTTTAATACCTGGCAGGGAATTTATAGCTGTTATGGGAAGATCTTCAAGGGTTTCAATAAACGGAATAGGGGCGGCTGCTGCAGTCGGCGTTTCCTGTGTTGTTCTTTCAGCAGGGTTCTCCAAGGGAATATCTGTTGTTTCTGCCGGTAGAAAGTCTTCATCTGTAAATACATTGAAATTAGGTGGCCAGATACCAGATTTTTCAAAGCTTTTATTAGCTGTTCTTATATTTGCTGCATTTAAGAAAGCTTGGCATTTCCTTATTTTATCTTCATAGTGTAAGCTCAGAGGTCTCATGAAAACCACGTCTAATGGTTGGAGTCTGTGAACAGTGGGGAGGGAAGCATAATATTACCACACCACTGTCACGAGCTAGATCTATGACGGCCAAGTTCTTTGTGAGTGACGCGTCGAGAAGTAATAAGATTGGATTTTCCTTCGTCGCTTTGGAAAAAAAAATGAACTTTTAAAACCATTTAAAAAAAATTTTTGCGGTTATCCAACCAGAATCGCTAACCTAAGCCCAGTCCCCTAGAGGAAGACCAATTTCAAATTCCCGTTGTTTCTTCTTTCGCGGAAATACCAGCATTGGTGGCGTATATGATCCAGCAGCTGAGCAACATATCTTTACTGTAACAGTGGTGCCTCTTTCAGCAGAAGTTAAGACACCTACTTGGCGTTGCCCTTTATTCGCAATTATTTTAGAAAATTGCTTCGGGACCACGCTAATGCCCGAGTCATCATAGTTTAAAATTCTAGTGGCATTCATTTTGTGTTTGTCCAGAACTTCGTTGAAAAGAGTGAAAAAATTTGATACTGCGATTTTATTGAAGCCCATGGCCCGTGCTCCAGATGTTGCTTCTGGTTTTCGTAAACTTAAATCACGGTGGCGCTTCAGAAAGCCTTTAACCCAGCCATTTCTGAATTTTTGTTGAAATTATGGCTGCAATTATTCTTTTCGGCTAGTTGATATGCCAGTCGACGAAATTTTTTCATAGTCATTCCGAAGAATTGTCTCTGCATATCTTTCAGATAGGTTACAAGTTCAATCTCTTGCTCAGTTGTGAAAACGGTGTGATACTTGCCTGAAGTTTTATCAACCACAGCTTCTGGATTTTGTCGTCATTTCTTAACATACCTTTCCAGTGTTGATAATGGTACTTTAAACCGATTAGATGCCGCCACGTATCCCATTTCTCCACTGACAACCGCATCAACAGCTTGGTTCTTAGCATCTGTAGACCATGGCTGTCGGGTGGTTTTTCTTCTATATGTAGGCACTATCTTCAGATGAATAATAAATGCCTATCCATATCAAAAGTTTAAACATCATCAGGGGCGGAACGGGGTATACCCCATTCTGCCCCACCCATTGTGTCCTAAAATACCGTTAACGTAAACACGTGTGTTATGCAGGTTATGTTTGTTGGACTTGAGTTATCAATTAAGTTTTAGTTAGTTAAAAGTATACTTAAACGTACATGTAATATCCGAACAAAGAATAGTGTATAGTGCAATTATCTTGGTGTTGTGGAGCAAGAATTAGAATTTGCAAGTTTTTTTGTCGACCTTCGATGAAATCCAAACAAAAAACACTCTCACACTAAGAACGCCTACTGCGTATGACGTGGCACAGCAAACTGAACGTTGTGCGCGATGTGCATGCGTCTCTGTCGCCTGTAGCGAGCACCTTGCCCATCTTCCGTTCCGCCCCGGTACCCCTTTCTACCCCGGGTTCACCTACTTCTCAACTAGATCCAGTCGATGAGCTTCGGACGATTGGTTAATTGGCTTTAATTAATACGTAAAACTGTAAAAATCATGTATTAGATTGAAAATAAAAACTTAATACTTAATTATTTTATAAACATTTTATTTTTATATAATTACTACGATTACTACTTTATCAATCATTGGTCAATGAAAATGGACATATTCAGGTAGGAATAGAAGGACGTGGTCACAATCTAAGACAAGAAACCACCTTAACCCTTATAATCTCTCAGGTAAAAAACTTAAAATTCAGTGATGTATGTATGAATCTATGTTTAATTTCGTAAACTATCAAATATACTTTGTATCCACGCTAGAGGTACCCCATGGGATTTAACATGGGAAAATTGAAATGATTTTTTTCCTGCTTCCCAAATTAAAAAATTGCAAAAATTTTGACGTAGATTTAAAGTGGCCCTTAACACGTTCCCTGCTAGCCTAGTAATAAATTTTTTCACCCAGTAGCGCATGTATTTTCTTTGTATATTGTGCCAAAGGCGCTTTGACGGATATGTCCGTCATTAGCACATCACATGAGTGGGGCGTGACGGAAATTTCCGTCAATCAGCAGTCAACGTGTTAAAACGTTTTTAAAAACAATTTTCTGAGTATAATTTGATAATTAATAAAATAATTACAGGCATTTGAAATTCGAAATTTTGACGATTTTTCGCGCATGCGATTCAGATCGGCTATCTTCGGTTTATAAAGTAATATGGATGCTAAAATTGAATTGTAACCCGTCAAATCAACATTATGCAACTTTATTTTTAAGGAAATGGAAATTTGAAGAACAAAGACTACAAAAATTACATTTGGCAATTTTCTGTAGGCTAAAAAACCAAATTGCGCCCGCATTTGCGTGCTAATAAACCAGCTTATGATTCCAAAATGAAATAAACTTGAATGATGTTCAAGTAAATAGTTATTAAAAATGAAGTTAGCGTTGATTTGTTATAAAACATTTGAAGTGATGATCATCATGATTAATGTAAAAACTGTAAAGGTACAAAAGAGTAAAATCTATTATTTATTTCAAATCCGCAAATCCAATCTAAAATCATACAGATTCTTTAAAATTACTGTTGACTTCTTTATTTTTATTGAGGACGAGCATTAAATTTAATTAATTCTAAACGTAGAAACTATTATTAGATATTAATTTTTGAATGTTTTGTACCACCGTCATTATGAAACAAAAACGATGAGTCGTCCTTTACAAATGAATATTATCGATCAACTAAAAAAATCGACTATAAAGTTTATCATGTGATAAGAAATGTGTTTACACACCCGTGCTTCGAAGATAATAATAAATGACGTAAGTCACGTAAGCATTGCATTGAGTAAGCGGCCCCGCTGAAAAACGCACGAAAACATTTATTTAAATATTTACTTATTTTCTTTTCTAACTCGCATAATATTGTATTCTGCGTGTCTCACTCTTTACCATTGTAATTTAAATCCAATTGAATTAATATAGAGTCTTGTAAAAAGAGAAGTCGCAATGAATAACGTGGCACAACGAGAACTTGATATTGCAAATTTAGTCCAAAATGCATTTTTTGAAATTACAAATGAAGATTGGGAAAAACAGTGTAATTATGTGTCACATCTCGTGAACAAACGTGGAAAGCAGATTAGTTAGTTGATGAGGTTGTTGAAAGTTTGACATTTACAGTAAATAATAGTGATTCAGATCATTTAATCATTTAATAAATAAGAGATAATGCATTTTTTTGTATTTTATACCGAAATGAGTGTTTACTTTTGTACTTTGTAAACTTTTCAATAAAAGATTTATTAAAAACTGTACTAATTGTGGTTATTGTAGCTGTAATTAATGATTAGATTAAAATGAGATATTTGTGCAATGATGAAGATTGTTCATGTTTTATACGAACATTTTTTGTAACTACAACTTATGCAACCCATTATACACTCAAGTACTACTCGTTTGCTTGTTGCCTAATTTTAAAAACTGTTCTAAATATTAACGCCGAAATACTTTTTCATCAGACTATACCTTGCACGATACGCACTCCCTCAGACACGTTTTTGTAAGCTTGGTCAAACTGTATTATACAATTTTTATACTATTTCTAATATTTTTTGAGGTTTATCATTTTATTAATAGTTTTATAAATTTGTAGATTAGATGAATGCCAACTCAATCAATTTATTTGTCTGAAATAATGTAATTAATTAATGTGATGTGATTTACTTGAGTTATTTAAATAGTATCTAATGTAAAAACTTTTTGGTTTAGAATTGGCTAGATAAAAACGGTTTTTTATGGGTTTTTGTTTATATTTAAAAAGCTATCTGTATGCATTCGTACTAGCATTTTTTTGCAAAAAAATTTAAAAACTTGTTAATTTGAAATAAAGAATATATTATATTCCCACTCAACTATAAAATACATTCACTTATTTTATTATCAAATAAAATATTAATTTAAATGTTTTTTCAAAATTACCAAGTACGAATACGGGAAAAAAATCTAACTGCCACTTCAAATACTTTTAACTGACGGTCTACCTGAATCACCTAGTATGTAAGTTACTATTTATGCAGATAGCGTATCAACACACTTTTACAGGCAATTAAAAAATTTATTTTACAAATCGACAAATCAAAATTTAAAAAAAATTATACTAATAAATATTTTTTAATAACGGCAAAAACAAATTTAAAAATAATTTTTACATAAAATTTTCTAACTAAAAACATAAATAACATTAAAAAAATTTATGTTAGTTTTAAAGTAAAATCTGTAATTTTATCGTAAATTACATGTTTACATAGTAGTTAATTATAGTAATAATGTGTGCGTTTTTTTCTCGACACGCTATAAAATGATTCTGTTTGACAAACATTTTATGATTTTAATCAAATATAAAATGTTTTTATAATAGTTAAATATAGTGTTTTTCAAAGATTTTTTGTGCTTTATAAGTTAATTTGTTATCGTTATATTAACAAGTTAATAACTTGTAAAATTTAGATATTGTATATTAAATATAAAAATATATATTATATATTTTCTGTTTTATTTAATATTAAACATATTATTCCAAATTATTGTTATTGTTTATTTTGATAACGTATTTAAAAAAAAATGTTTGTAGTACTTATAAAAATTTCTTGCATTAAGAAATATGCTATTACTTTTGATTTAAAGAACACAAGTCTGCTTCTGCTGCTTGTAAAAAAAATATTATATTGGTGGTAAAGACGTAGTCATTTAGATAAACAAACAATTTTATATTTAAAATTGTTTAAACGGTATGAAATTTAAAAAATTTCTATAGATTAACAACCGCGCGTTATAAATTTATAAATAAATTTTTTTTACTTTTTGGTTAATGGATTTTTTTTTCCAAAATCAAAAAAAAATTATTGTATAAATTCTGAGTGAATAAAATAGATTGGGATGCAAAGTTAAATAATTATTAATTCGTAGTTATCAAAAACTTTTATTCAACCTAGAGTAATAATTGGTTGCACAATTCAAAACATTTTGTTTGTTGAAGCTCTCGGATTGTAGAATTTTTCAATTTTAATTTAAATGTAAAACTGTATGATGAACAAAAAGTTAACATTTAGAACAAAGTTTTGACCCCCGAGTCAAATAAAATTAAAAGTTAGGAGTGGAAAAATAAAAAAAAATGTATGATATGTATGATATCAATTTATTATTATTAGTTAAAATTTTATACTTTGAAGTAACGCCGTTTTATTATAATTTTTTTTAATTCAAATTCAAAAAGGTGTAGTTTTTAGCACACTACGAAAAATTGCAAATACCTACAACGATTGAATCCACATATTATTTATATTGAAACGTCCGAGAAATTACTTGCAAATGCAAGAGCCTTCTAGAACTGTTATCTAGTTTCTAGAAGATATAGCGAAAAGTGAGGAACGATCGAGAAGGATTCGCCGATGTCTATAAAAGCCGAAGATGGAAATCGTAGGTCAGTTATTGCTGGAATGTGAATGCAACAGTTAAGAAGATTAAGCAAGTGAAGATAAATAAGTGATTAGCACGTGCGGAGTTTTAAATAAATCGAGTGAACGCGACTTATAGTGTAAACAAATCCGAGGACGTTATCTTATCTCGTGTTAGTTATCTTAAGTGTTATACAACGGTTATACATAAATTATAGTGTAAGTGTTTTTATTATAAGATTTAATTAGTTCCGTTAATTTAAAAGTATACATATTTCTATAAAAGTAAACGTAGTTTTAGTCGTTATAAATAAATTAGTTTTTAATAAATAAATATGCAACAGTGGCGTCAGGTGTTGAGGTATCAAACCGTTCGCGATTTTTAGTGTGAATACCATTAAGTTATTTGATATCGCACCCGTAAAAAAACATTGCGTAAATATCTGTTGAGATTCGCGATAAGCGTGTTTATTTATAAAGTTAATATAGTGTTTAAATTTTGTGTTATATAAAAACTGCATTTTAAAAAGTAGTGTATTTAAACTTTATATTCGTGTTATATTTAAATTTATGCCGGTGACGCGTTTGCAAAAAGAAAAAATGGATTCAAAAATATTTGAAATTCTCGAATCAATGAACAAAAATATGGAAGAAAATAATAGAAAAATGGGCGAAAATTCGCAGAAAATTGAAGAAAATTCAAGACAAATGGAAGAAAATTCTAGAAAAATAGAAGAAAAGTTGTTGGAAAATTCTAGAAGCTTAAAAGAAGAAATACGAACGAGCATAGAAAATCAAATTAAAGTTGTTCAAGAGGAAACCCAAGCAGACATGTTAAACTTAAAAGAAGAAATTTGCGATTCTATGAATGACATAATAGAAGAAGTACAAGACAAACTAGAAGAGAACTTAAAAGAAAACTCAAGAACCATAGAAGACAGAATGAAACTGCTCGAAGAAAGAATGAACCAAATGAATTACCATGGTGAAGGAAGCGTCACGAGTGAAGATTTAATAATGGACCATCGAGAAGAAAACACTCATAAATTCAAAGTTGTACCTCCGAATTTTGATGGTAAAGTTCCATGGTCAACCTACTACAAGCAGTTTGAAGCCGCAGCTACTGCTAATGGTTGGAGCAACAAGCAGAAAGCGACGTCTTTAATAGTGTCCTTACGTGGAGAAGCGCTGGGAATTTTACAAACTGTTCCGGACCATCTGCAAGAAAATTACGAACTCTTAATAACACGATTAGAAATGAGATATGGGGATGCTCATCTTCAACAAGTATACCAAGCTCAAATTAAAAATCGGGTTCAGAAAGCTGCCGAAAGTCTTCAAGAGTTTGAGGCTGACATCGCTACATTAACACGGCTTGCGTATCCTACAGCACCGGATACCTTCCTGGAGCAGTTAGCTATTCAAACTTTTGTAGACGGCCTTCGAGACAGCGAAACACAGCAGACTCTCCGGTTAGCTCGACCCAAGACATTGGATGACGCTTTGGTGCATGCTTTGGAGTTTGAAGCAGCAAAACAAGCATCGCAACGAGAAGGTCATAGACTCTGCTGTGCTACAGAAGTACCCGCGCAGACACTGGAAAGCATCGAGGAGATAGCGCGACGAATACTTCGGGAAAGAGGAGTGACAACTTTGAACTGCGATGAAATAGGCCATGTACGACGGCATCGTACCAAACCTAAAAAGAGGACTAGAAGAGCCCTCGAAAATTTGGAACGAGGCGAGCGAAAGAAACAAAAAGTAATCTCATCTAGTCAAACTCCGGAAGTTACAATCCAAATGGCATCGCCTAGGGAGCAATTGCATAGCATTTATCTCGATGGCAAGATCAATGGGAGAAGCGTCCAGTTACTGGTTGACACCGGAGCGACGAACACCATCATTCGTCCTGACATGTTATTGGAAAACGAGAAGACATCACCAGTAACAGTACGACTTCGAACGGCGACGGGCGACGAAATACCTACTCACGGACAAGTCAAAGTAACCATTGGTTTGGGAAATGGAGTACTCGACCATCAAGTACTGGTAGCCGACATCACGGAAGAAGTTATCCTGGGAATGGACGTGATAAAGAAGTATGGGTTCCATTTGGATATGAAGAACGATGTCCTGAAGATCGACAATGAAGAAATTCCTTTTCATTCGTCAGAGAAGGCAGCCGTGCGAGTCTTGTTGAGTGAAGACGTGATTCTGCCTGCAAGGACGGAAAGTGTGGTGATGGCACACCTGGATGGAAATCTCCGGGAAGGCTACATACGCGCGATTGAATCAATGGAAGGCGGTTTAGTTGAAAAGGGACTACTCGTTGCCAGAACCTTAGTACGAGTAAAGAAGACGATGCCAGTAAGGATCTTAAACATCAACTCACATCCTGTAACGTTGAAAAAGAAGACCGTGGTAGGCCAATGCACGCCAGTATCACAAATTGTGAGATGCGTGAAAACGAACGAAGATACGCCGCCGAAGAAGTGTCCACAACATCTATTGGACATTCTTACCACCAAATGCCAAAACCTCAGCCAAGACCAGCTGGCTAAAGTTAAAGTGTTGATCCAAGACTACCAAGATGTGTTCGCGCTGGAGAGTGGTTCCAAAGGAAGAACTAACGTGGTGAAACACAAAATTAATACCGGAGACGCTCGACCGATACGACAACATCCACGCAGACTTCCTTTGACGAAAAAAGAAGAAGCCGAACAAATAATTACGGATATGGAGAGAGAAGGCGTGATTGAACCTTCAAGTAGTCCATGGGCATCCCCAGTGGTACTCGTGAAGAAGAAGGATGGATCAACGAGGTTTTGCGTAGACTACAGGCAGCTAAACGACGTGACCAAAAAGGACAGCTACCCTTTACCCAGAATTGACGATACGCTAGACACCCTGTCAGGATCCCAGTGGTTTTCTACGTTAGATTTAAAGAGTGGATACTGGCAGGTAGAATTAGAACCCAAGGATCGTGAAAAACAGCTTTTACGATCGGAACTGGTTTGTGGCAGTTCACTGTAATGCCCTTCGGCCTGTGTAACGCTCCTGCAACGTTCGAGCGTTTGATGGATACCATCTTGCGCGGATTGTCTTGGAAGACGTGCTTGGTTTACCTGGACGACGTGATCGTGGTTGGAAGGTCGTTTGAAGAACACTTGAGCAACTTGAAGGAAGTGTTCTAGCGACTACGTGGGGCTAACCTCAAACTGAGCCCAAAGAAGTGCCACGTATTTAAGAAGGAAGTCCAATACCTTGGCCACGTCGTATCTAGAGATGGAGTGAGGGCTGACCCAGACAAAATCCGAGCAGTGCAAGCATGGCCAAGACCAATCGACAAACATCAGGTCCGAAGTTTCCTTGGGTTGTGCACTTATTATAGAAGATTTGTACCCGAATTTGCCAATATTGCCAAACCATTAACAAAATTAACTGAAGAAAAAGCAGAATTTAGATGGAATGAAGACTGCGAAAGTTCTTTTAATCAACTAAAACAAGCCCTAGTCACTTCGCCGATTTTGAGTTATCCAAGAGAAGATGGAAAGTTTGTTTTGGATACCGACGCAAGCAATCTGGCCATAGGCGCGGTCCTTTCGCAGATTCAAGATGGACAAGAAAAGGTTATCGCGTATTTTAGCAAGGTTTTGTCCAGGCCAGAAAGGAATTATTGCGTCACTAGGAGGGAGCTGTTAGCAGTCGTTAAGTCCATCGAACATTTCTACAAGTATTTGTATGGACGAAAGTTTTTACTGAGAACAGACCACGCCGCTTTAAAATGGCTTCTGCAGTTCCGTAACCCAGAAGGACAAGTGGCAAGATGGATCGAGAGACTGCAAGAGTATGACTACGACACAGAACACCGTGCCGGAAGCAGTCATCGAAACGCTGATGCCTTGTCCAGAAGACCATGTCCGGCGGACTGCAGCCATTGTTCGCGACTGGAAGAAAAAGTCGAATGTCTCCGGAGAACTGCTATGGTTGATGATGAGTGGGAACCTGAGCAGTTACGTCGCGAACAAGAAGACGATCCTGAAATAACACTACTCCTGGACTGGAAAGAAAGCGGCCGACGACCAACCTGGGAAGAAGTGAGTGCTTTGGGCAAAAATATCAAAGCGTACTGGGCGCAGTGGGACTCCTTGATAGTAGAAGACGGTCTTCTTAAGCGATCCCTAGAAAGTGCCGAGGGCACGGGAAACAGACTACAGCTGGTAGTGCCGAAGAGCAGGGTGACCGAAGTGTTGAAGCATCTCCACGATGGGACATCAGGAGGACACTTTGGCATTAAGAAGACGTTGGCTAAAGTGCAAGAACGATTCTACTGGATGAACTGCAAAGAGGACGTCATGAAATGGTACCGTAAATGCATAGTCTGCGCTTCAGGAAATGGTCCAGCGAGAAAGCGCAAAGCACCCATGAAACAATACAACGTAGGAAGCCCTCTGGAAAGAGTAGCGATTGACATCGCAGGGCCGTTCCCAGAATCCGATTCGGGAAATAAATACATCCTGGTGGCGATGGATTATTTCACGAAATGGACGGAGGCTTACGCCATACCCAATCAGGAAGCAGCTACAGTCGCAGATGTATTAGTAAAGGAGTTTTTCTGTCGGTTTGGAGTTCCGTTGGAATTACACTCCGATCAAGGCCGCAATTTTGAGTCTGGGCTGTTTCAAGAAGTTTGCAGACTGTTAGGAATTAAAAAGACTAGGACAACGCCTCTCCATCCTCAGTCTGATGGCATGGTTGAACGGATGAATCGAACAATGGGCAAGTACTTAGCCAAGGTAGTGTCCGAACATCAAAGAGACTGGGATCAGTACTTGCACCTCTTTTTAATGGCGTACCGATCATCCGTTCACGAAAGCACAGGCCAAATACCATCCTGTGTCATGCTCGGTCGTGAGATAAGATTACCATGCGATCTTCAATTTGGACGAAGACCGGAAGAAGAAGTCGCTGGAGAAGATTACGTCAGCAAGCTGGCAAAGAGGCTAGACGAAGTACATGAAGAGGTTCGTAAAAACACACAAATTGCCAGCGACAGGATGAAAACAAGATATGACGTCAAGGCGCAAAATAGTGGGTTTCAACCTGGCGATATGGTTTGGTTGTATAACCCTCAAAGGAGACGTGGTTTGTCGCCGAAGTATTTTTTCAGAAAGATGGTATTGGGACGATAGCTCCAAAAATACAGGTTTTGTTAATGAATTAAATTTAACAACGCCTTCAGGTAATTATATTTGTCTATTTTGAACCTACCGAATAATGTCAACTTTTCAGCATTACATACACCCTTTCAAAAATCCATCTTCCTTACGAATATGTAATATGATCACACGTTGCCTTAAACCCATTAATTTCTTGAATAGTTATTTCATCTCTATCAAAATTGGCATGAATCTTTGGTGTAATTGTTTCTACCCAAACAAATTTTTGAGAATGGTTGGCACCACACCATGTTTTGTTGGTATAAAATACTTTCCGACCTTCTTCCCAATATTTGTTTGTACAAATATTGTGATTTTTTGACAGCTCTATTATTTTCTTTTATGAGAATAAGTTTGTTTTTCAATTTTTGATAAGTAAAATTCATTGCTGTCACCTAGTACCTAAAGTAGAAGTACAACGCTGAAGAAAATCTGGTAGGTCGTCCGGTTGTACGTTTTGTTGCTTGATTCGCTATTCTTACATTTACAAAAAAAATTTCTTGTAGTCAGAACAAGTTGTTTGAACCCGGCGGACATATGAGACATATTGCACTTATTTGCTTTGAATTTGAAATAAAATCCTATTTATACAAGAACTATAACCAACAATAGGTTTTTGTTCTTTTTTTTATTATTTAAATAGATAAAAACAATAAATTATTATTATTAAAACATAAAAAAATATTAATGTCAAATTAATAAACTGAAACGAATATAATATATACCAAGATTGAGAAGTTTGTTATTATAATCTAAGCGACAGATTACATCGCAAGACGCGAAGCGTCGAAGGATCTAAGTCGCGCAAGTTGTAACTATTTTTTCAGTCTTGGTCTATATGCAATGTTTTCCACTGCTAGAATTATTAAAACTGTCTTACTTATTAATAAATCAAATTAAAAAATAAAGATATTAATTTCAAATAATAAATTGAGTGTTTTGTTTTGTGATTCTGACAGTTGTCATTAGTTTAATATAATCAATTTTGATGTAATTCTTAATTGTGATTAGATCATAAAATAAATAGATAATAATAGTTAGTTACTAAAGAGCAAACTTTAAATAGCTGACATTTTTTTAATTAAATCAATTAGTTTAATATACAATTAAAATCTTTAAACTAGCATTAAATAAAATTTTTGCTTTTTTTAGATAGTTTTCTAAACTTTTATTCTTTAAAAATGTTCTAGAGTTATCAAAAATGTAAATGTGTTTATTTGTTGACCAGTAGTAAATAATGAAACTTTATTTACCTGCGATTAAAAAAATGCCACTTCACAACCTATTATACGTAATAATTGAAGTCTATACAACTAATAGTGGAAACAGTATGTTAAAAAACACGTTTCATAAGGCACGATTTTTTGCACGAGCAAATGGGAAACGCAAACTAGATTTGGGTTCAATTTCTTCTAATTCCCAAAATCCCCTAATTGTAACGTCATTAACCGAATCATCAGTTGCATTTATGCTAAAACAACTGATTTGAATATTTTCTGACTGATTATAATTTAAGTTGTCCGCTATGATCCATCCTAGTTGAGTTTTTTGCATTATCGGCATATTACTTCCTAATTTGTATTGTCCGACACAAAATAAAGACCAAAAAACTCTTAAACCTATTAAAAAAACTTTTGTGTAGTTTGATTAAATTCTTTATCTGCCAATGGTAAGTAATTAGGAATATTGAATACATTTTCATTTACTGTAACCGTCGGAAGCGCGTCTGTTATCACTGGTAACAATAGACAATCAATGTCCACATTAAAACTCCGGATTCACGTAAAATTTTGCTAATTACTTAATTATATAGCATAAATTGCCATTTCCATTTCTCCATTCTTGATGTTATTAAGTAAAATTAAGATATAAAATTTACTTAATGACTAGATTGTAGAAAGTTCTTCACTAGGAGGGGCAAATTAAACCACTTAAGGTTTTATTATGGCGACGTTTCGTGCAATCATGCGTGCACTTCTACATTTTAAGTACAAACAACGTAGAAACTTACACTAAAAGGTTAGAGTGGAAAAGTCCTTAACTCCAAACGACATGAAACTATTACACAATATCAATTACAGTTAACATGAAAAAATTGTTAAAATATTTCTAAAAAGTCAAAAAATTAAATGAACAATTACTGAGAATAACAAACAATTGACACGACATGTATAATCAAAAATTCTATTTGCAATGTCAAGGTAATCAAGGTAATAAAATCTTAAGTGGTTTAATTTGCCCCTCCTAGTGAAGAACTTTCTACAATCTAGTCATTAATTCAATATTAAAGGAGGAAGTAACTATAGTACTTGTATAAAATTTACCTTATAACTATTTAAAAACGTCAGTGTTAAACATATGCTATTTTTTTACAATTAAATGTATCGTTTGTACGGAATGGAGAAATTAATCATTGGGAAATCTGTATGGTATAAGACGCAAACCCATACCCCATCGTAGAAGTGCAAGCTTGAACACGCAGTGTGGATATTTGTTCAGAGATGGCGTAACAAAAATACAATTTTTTTTAAATAGGAATAACCTTTTTTGCAGTTTTTATTTATCATATTCAAAATGGACCCGCCCATCATCAACTTGAACAATTAATATTGATATTTACTTTTTAACGAAATATTTTTGGTTGGAAATCAGTGATACATTGCTAGCTATTAAACTCCGATATTACCTATTTTGCAACATTTACGGCTTGTAATCAGTTTGTGTGGTCCACGGACAAGTCAACTATTCTAAGAAAAAATTATAAATGAAATACACGAAGCATGTTTCACACAAAAAATCTTTAAAGTACTGTGCAAGACCTAAGTATTATGTGTGATATGCAATTATTTATATTCATTTATCAAATAGGTATATTGCTCAATTTTTTTACATAAAAAAAGTAGCAAATAAAGTACCTAGGTAATGAAATAGACCATTTCCAATGTGTAATTTACCGTTTATTTTGTGAGCGAAGCAAATTTTTCTCACAAAATTCTAAAATTTTTTAGATAATTTTATTAGTGTAATGTCGTAAACTTTTATTCGAAAATTTTTCTTGAACAATTGAGGTTATTTCATTAATTTGTAGTTTAGGGTAAATAAACGTTCTTCTAACTTTTAGTATAACACTAGTGTAGAAAAAAAAAGAATGTGTCTACAAATAAGTAATAAATGAAACAAATATATAACTATAATTTTTTCTTTAATTTTTTTTGTGGTTCCAATATGTAAAGTGGATCTTTACATTTTAGATTAAAATCTAATCTATTTAAAATTATTTCTGTTGCTATGCAATCCTTACAAAATAAAACCAACTTTTCTAGCATGTAGTCGTACCAAAAATTATCATCCCTTCTAATCTCCTCTATAAATAACGGTTCAGCATCGTTGATGTAAACCACAAAATAGCAGTATTCCCTGTTCGTGATGTGCATCTGTCCTTGTACCTATATAAATAAATTTAAAAAAAATGCACATAATATGTAATGAATGGTCACAACTTAATGTATTAATAATTATGGATCCTTTTTAGAGAAAAAATGCCATTTATTTTTTCTACGCATAAATCTTTATACTTCTCAATTCCTTCGTCTAATGACAAATTTTCTTTAGCCAATTTGTAAATACATTTCACCTCCAGCACATGTGTTTCACCTATTAATCCTGAAAAAAATGTAATTATGAAAAATAAAAAAAATTACACAAACCATCAGGAGATGTACCCAAAAATCCATGAATAGGATCAATAAATAAACTACTGGGTTCAACATGCAATCATTTTTCCAACTGAAAACGTTGTATGGCAACAATCTTATACATTTTGCCATAGTACATAGCCGCAGTTTGCACTATGCTAGACGGCGTTTTATTACAGCCCCAAAATTGGATGCAGTTAATCTTTTTTTTTTAAATTAAATTGTCCAATAGTTTTGTTTTATTTCTTCTATATTTTTTTTATTCCTAAAAATAATGATTATTGACAAATGAATTACATAATAAAATTGACGTGCATATCTTGTAAAATTCTATATATTGCTTCTTCAAGGTCTATTCCTTCCACGTGGCTGCCTGGCTTTTTGATCATATTCAATTTCAATTCTAGCTTGCTTTTTTGTTCTTATATTTTCAACACTACTAGGAAGATATAATTTCCTTAATTTATCTTGATCATGCTCCTTTTCTTTAGTATCTATATACTTTTCTCCAACATTTTCTTTGTTTGCCAGCTTCCAGGAATCTGCATGCCATCGTATTCCTTTGTTATAACGAAGAGCCGCAATATAAGACCTTAACTGAAATGAACTGCGCTAAACCAAATTAAGCCTTTTACTCATATTAAATCGGGCCAAAATGCTCATATACAGTTCAGCACGATTATTTGTTTCATTATTAATTAATTGATTTACCTTCCTAATCAGAAATTCTAAAGCAGCTAAAAATAACGATAAATTAAGTACCAAATATAAATAATAAAGATTGTCACCTCACCATTTAAATGACTAAATAATCCTGTACATCTAACTTCATCAATGTATTTGCCGAATGATCCTGCATTTTCACAATAATCAATTTCACGTGTAACATGGTTTCCAAAAAAATGCATAATTGTCATGCCCAAATCTTTTTTTAATTGAGGAACCTCTCACAAGGTGTTTTGATAAAGACACCTCTTAACAAATTCGACCATTTTTTAAATTTTTTCCGCAACTTTCTTGCCTGTAAGTGGACATAAACATCGGTTTTTCCTTTCCATGTCGTCCCATAATGATGGCTTCCAAACCTAAATTGAAAACCCATAGTATAATATAAAAATAAATAAAAATACAAAAATATAACGTTGCCAATATCCTCTTGAATTTTATAATATATTGACTTTGGCATAGATGGAATATATAAGCAGCTGAAAAACTCTTCTAAATGGCCATGTGTACCACCAGTGCTAAAGATTCCCCAAGCTGTCCCTACATTATTGGAAGAAGATTCTTTTTTAGGGTTTTCGGTAGAATAACTGTATTTTTTGTTACATTGATCGCATGTAAATGTTAACGTGCTTACTAAGCCATGTCTATGTGCATTCGTAAGACGTAATGTACCCATGGTGCAAATCTTTGAATGTTTGTGTTGTAAAGTAGTGGACTATTTCAAAACATATGAAATATCAACAATTCTGTGGCCTGCAATTAATGGTTCATATGCTGCACGTTCTACCAGGAATTCATGATCCATAATTCTAAAAAAGATTATGACAAAAAGCCTATACATACATATTTACAACAAATTACTCTTTATAATGATCTTCTGATCCCCATGCATTTTCAATATCTGGTGAGTTATAATAAGATACTTTTTCTGGAGTGCTTTGTAAAGAATGTACTACTCATGTATCAAATAAAGTTACATTTTCAGTATCGGCTGAGCTACTGTCAGTGCTACCAGATAACATCTCTGTAATGTTTTGTGCTACTATTGTATCCGACAATTTTGTGTTTTCAAAATCAGATTTACGGGAAGCATGTACAATTTCAATAGTTTGAAATTCAGTTGCTTTTTCAACCACTTCAGCATTTATAAAAATAAGAATATTGAAATGTTTCGTTGATACATCAGGCAGTATTTCACACCACGAATATAATGTATGTATGTACGTAATATGGAGTAAATTCAACAAAAATTATTGATTAGGAAATTTCCTTGAACAGGTCGTTTTTGTTTTATAAAAAAAGTTTTTTTGTTTGATGATTATGATAGTTCAAATCGATATTTTTTTTATTGAATTTATTCCATATTTTGTGCTTACTGAATAAAAAACACATACCTCATGAAAATTCAATTTCTTTCAAATCGTAAGTTTTTTTGTACATTTCGTTAAAAGGAAACAAAAGAGAAGTCAAATATAATTATTTTTTGTACAAAACATGTTTCGTTTCCCTGGTTACTTGCAATGACCAAACATAGTACGAAGATTACCGAAATATAAATCGTACAAATCAGCGAATGGAGATAAAAAGGTACCTTCTTACCTCCTTGCTACAAAAAAATAAAGAAGTATTCTGTAAAAAAATTACGTGCGTTATCTCCCAATGAATAGCGGTACCTATTTCGCCTAATCCTTTTTTTATATTTAGTCGAATCACATTAGGTTGAATTCCCGCGTCCTTAAAACTATTAACAGTAGATCAAATTTTTACATGTACTTGTTTGTTTATATTAGGCAATGCTTGCCCAACCCTCTTTACAACGTAATCTACCTTTGTGGGTTTTAAATTTAATTTTTAACATATACGCTCTATTATGGAGTGACTCTGCGATCCACCGTCCAAAAGCGCGCGACACGTATAAAATGTATCTTTGTTATAATTTATTTTAACCACTGCTGTAGATAACAATACCTGTGAATTTGATATGCTTTGCGTATTTGCATGATTTGAAATAGTTGCTAATGGTTCATTATCTGGCTTTGTCAAGTTAGTTTCGTTTGTATTCGAAGCCGCACAAAGATTACTGCTTATGTCTAAATGTAACAGATAATTGTGAGGCTTCCTACATTTTTGCATGTATTGGCAGGGCATTAATTTAAAAATGGATGTTTTTAAAACAATTCAGGCAGCGCTTATGCTTTTTAACACTTGCAATTCTATTTTTAATAGCTAATTTTAAAAATTAAGGACAATTATAAATTGCGTAAACATTATTACAGAAAAAACAATTTGAGTTTGATTGAGAAGCTTTCTGCATTGGCATCTGTTTAAGCTTTTCATTTTTTGTCATTTTTTATTTTTCTAATACGTTGCATTTCGATTTTAAAAAAGTGTTCATGTTTTTTGTAGTCGGTAATTCCTCGCTGTAATCATAAGTTTCCCATTCACGTCGCGATACACGATCAAATTTAGTATTTAGTATATAAATAATTAACCTATCCCATGCATTAGTAATTTCACCTAAAATATTCAATGCCCGCAAATGATTAGTTATATTATCAAATAAATTACGTAACTCGAAGTGCGATTTTTTTTAAATATTTGGTAACCCAAAAATTGCATGTATATGATTATGAATTATTAATGGCGACTTAATAATTATTAGCTGATACTTCTATAGACCTAATTATTTGCCAGAGTTCCTTTTCTAAAGATGACCGTAAGTAATAAAATTTCTGAATATTTGTTAATGCGTCGTTATTATTCTCTACTAATGCATTAAATGAATCCTTAAATTCTAGGCAATTTTTATATTTACCGTCAAATGTTTTTAATTGTATTGCAAGTAGTTTTATCTGAAGAGAATTTTGTTTACACTGAGAACTATTTAATTCCCTTGAATTTAATATTTGTATTTAAGCAGGACTTTTGCGATTAATTTAAAGTAATCGTTTTCAAAGGAAAATCTTTCTTGTGTGTTTGTTTCTGAAGGAAACTTTAATTCTAATTGGGACTGTGTATCGCCAAACTCTGTCCAAACGGGATTTTCAAATTTATCTAATCTATATTTTAATAAACTTATAATTTCCGGTGTTATTTTATTATTCGTTATTTTTGATACATAATTTTTGAATTGGTCTAGCTTTGTTTTCAAAACCTTTGCCATAGCTTAAATTGAATAAATTAAAAATTTGACTTACAGGTAGGTTGCAGGAAGGTACTGATGTCTAGGACGTGGTCTAACTTCTGTAACTGCTTCTTGCACTTCCTGCCAATCTTCCTAACACTTAAACAATTAATTATTGCCGTTTAAAATTTTTGAAGTAAAAGGCTTGACTGGCGACGTCTTTACGTTTAGTTTTTTGCAGATATTTATAATTTGCAGCACTTGTATGTTGACTCATCGAATGCATTTTTGTGTAAAACAATTATTACACTACTCATGTTTACAGTAATAAATTTTGCATAAATTTTATATTTAAAAAAATTATAATTACATTTATATACAAAAACATTTAAGTAACAACATTTAACTAGAAAAGTATTTGAACAAATTACATAAATTACTACATATTCATATAAACTCAAACACTATAGTACGATTTATTACGGAAATAATGCTAGAACCCTTAGGTAAAACACCTTTCAGCAATAAATTATAGAAACGTAGAAAACAAAGAATAACAAAATATTACATAAAAAAAGTTTTCTGCAAACTCAGAAATACCGTAGGTTCAATAATAAATGAAATTACACAGCTACTACCTTAAACAAAACGTATATAATATTAAAATTTTTACTTCCAGAATTATATAAGCGTAATTTTTTGATTATTATTATTATTAATAACTGGAAAAATGTTTGTACAAAGTATCAGCAAGAGTGCTTTAGCAATTAAAACAAAAGGATAAAGGAAAACAAAACGTTCGTTAAGTTAAAAATTGTATTATCATTAAAAAAGTAGAATAATATAAGGCTCAAGGGGTACATCTAGAATACAAGAATGCGAAACAACAAATTGCACCTGAATGTTACTCTTTGCATCAACCTGTATAAATCATACGTACGTATTTTAGTCTTTAATTATTTTTTGGAGAATTTCGCTAAGTAACTCGTCTTGTGACTTTAGGTAGGTTTAATTTTGTATGATATAATACAATAGTACAATAGAATTAAATACATATATACTACAGCAATATTTATTTTTTATTTAAGTACGAATAATATAAAATTAATTTTTTTTGCAAATTGTAGTAACACTTGAAATAAAATTGAGTTACATGTAGAATATTCTTGGACAAACATTTCGAAATTATTAATAAAACTTGGAGAACTTTTAGATGAAAATTAGATTTGAACAATTTGATTAATTGATTAATAAGAAGAAGAATGTGTTTTGAGCAATTTAACAACGTTAGTGAAGTAAATTTTTGTTAGAAACAGATTACCCATTAAAATCATCAATGTAACGTTTACTCTTGGAATGTAATAATAGCCTTCACTATTACAATTACTGATAATCGTTTCACTTTGCCGACACACAGATAAAGGTTAATGGAATTTCAAGTAAGGTGGACACAAAGGGAGACATTATAAAGGGACGCAATATGGGCCCTAGGACATACGCTCTGTGGTCTGACTCTATACCGCGGCAAATGGCTGTGGGGTATGCGGTCGCGTAACGTACTTCAAATATTCCATCTCTTGCTAGAGAAGATTGTCTTTAGACAAAGAGGTGGTTTATAAATTCTCTCTAATGTATGGCCTGTGTAATTTGGCTTATAGCTATTACACCAAGCTTAGTATTTTACATGCAGTCACACAAATACACATTCTATCCCGACTGCTTTTGTGTCCGTAGAAATAATATTTCATTGAACTAATATGAATGGCTTGAAAAGAATGTATATATGGTCGTTTAGCTTTATTTCAGACTTTTAATAACGTTTATTAAAAGCAAAACAATTTTACCGCAACATTTTACTACTATTATTTCCGTTTACGTTTTAAATGCGTTCTAATTGCAAACTAAAAACTTTAGTTCAATATAATTTAATAATGCTTTTAATGAGTTTGGTTGGCTATAGTTTTAAACTAACATTCTAAAATTTATTGCAACATCAATAACATTTTATTGTTATATACTATTTCTGCTGTTAAGTTGTTTCAAAATCTAATAAAATATTTTCTATTTTTTCTATATTTGCTATTATAAGTATTATAAGTTAATAAAAACGACAGATTTTTAGTTTTTATAAGCAACGTTATGGCTTTATTTAACAAACAAAAGATTTGTTACAGTACAAACATGTCCGCAGTTTGCAAACAAAGAAAATTTTTTTTTATATATACCATATCATAAGACTCTAAGGCTCAAAATTCCAAAATCAAAATAAAAAAAACCTTAAAAAACTACTGAGCAACGGACATACATATACTAGATATTGATACGTATTTATTACATATACTAGTACACCACATAGATTCGGCGGGTTAATTAACACAACATATGTTAAGACCCATTGTTTCTTGTATTGGAGGACTTACGTACAAACTCTCAAAGTTAATATTAAGCAGTAAATAAAGTCTTATTTTTTAAGTAAATTTTAACATAACAAATTCATACGAATTTAAAGTATGATAATATAATATATTCCGTAACAAGATTGAAATGAAAATTTGATACGAGTGGAAATCGAGAATGTATGCGAGCGTGAGGAAAATTACATACGTCAAAATATTTATATTTGACAGTTTTGATACCCATATGTATCTAATTTTGTTTGACCAATGTTCATTTTATCGCTTGTAATAGAATGAAAATATATGTACCGTTGAGGTAAATAATAATAATAAATTCTTCGAAGGACCATGTATTATAAAGCTGTTGAATTTTTTTTGTATATTAAAAATTTTGTTAACAATGCGTTGCTACTTGCATGACTCAATGCTAATCACATACTGACTTTCTTATAAAACTACTCATGCGCTGAGTATAAATCTATCACGTACATTAAACGAATTTACAAATTCAAATTATCTTCTATGCCAACATTCGTCTTAACATGTACATCAGACAGAAGCCTTTCAAAATAAATATTATAAAACAATAATAAGAGTATTAATGTTTTTTTAAATTAAAAATAATTACATTTAGTGATAGTTACGGAGAAAAAATATTATAGCAGTATCACCCAACTACAAGATAGTAACGTTAGATGTTGCGATATTGTTCACTAATTTAACTAAAGATCTTACTATCAAATTAACAAGTTTTTATTAAAATTATATAAAGTGTTACACTAACCCTAGATATATTAACTTTCAACAATATCAGTAAGCTTTTATTTAATGCTAGCTGAACAGTAAATTTAATCGCTTTGATAGAATGGACTGTATACTTTTAGATCTGGCTACCAAAAACTACTTACAAAATATGCATGCGCAAATACAAAAATCTTGATAGAAAATAAAATAACTGGACGTGAGTTGTGTTGCCTACACAAAAGACGTTTAATTGCTTTATCATACTCCCGCCCTTGGAATGGCTAAAGCAGTTTCCAACATTAATGCAAAATAAATTAATACAAAAAACAACAAAAATAAATACAACAATTAATCTTACATAAAAACAATAATACATAATAAAAAATATATGTAACCCCACGTAATCTTAATTTAATTTTATGTCTCGTCTGGCCCAGGTAATGAACATAATTTAACGACTACTCGTTTTAATGTTCCATCCGTTCTTTTTACAGTAGCAACGCGAACAACTTTATCTTCACCAGCATGCAACTTGTATTTGAGTCCCTTTTATTGACCATTTATTTCGTTTCTGGAGATTAATAAGATAATCTTGTGTCCATCGCTTCCAGAAAGACCTGAACATAGTCTGTAAGAGATAATAACGCGCCAGGACAGTAGATCCAATATAGTTTTTGTTGCCTTCTGGTAGTGCCGTTAGAGATTTCCCAATCAGGATGTGAGCGGGTGTTAATGGATCTAATGTGTTTGAATCAGAAGTGATAGGAGTGAGGCGTCTACTGTTTATTACTGTCTCAATTTACACCAATAAGGTATAAGATTCCTCGTAAGTAAGAATAGTATCACCCAACACTCTTGCAAGATGTTGTTTGATTTATTTTAAATTGGATTCCCATAACCCCCCAAAATGAGGCAAATTTGGTGGTATTAGGTTTATCTATGTAATACTTTAGAAATGAAGTTTTGGTCTTATTTATAAATTTATATACATCGGATAATTTTCTTTTTTCTCCAACAAAATTTGTCCCGTTATCTGAATAGATGTGGTCAGGTCTGCCTCTACGAGAAGTAAAACGCCTTAAAGCAGCTATAAAAGCCTGTTGCTAATTCCACATGAATTGCCTTTGAACTAAAATATACAAATATACAAATGCATGCTTTATACGTTTTACATCCTTGTCCCCTTCTGTCCTTTAAAACAAACGGACCACCATAGTCTACGCCGACATGAGTAAAAGGAATTGTTATAGTTACTCTTGCCTTAGGTAAATTACCTATAATATGATTTAAAGCCCTTGGATTTGATTTAAAACCAGTCAGCCATTCCCTAACTATTTTTTTGTCTAGGTTTATACCCGATGTGGGCCAATACAGTTGTCTTGTAGCATACAATGTAAGCTGAAGACTGGCATGTATTAAGCGGAAGTGCATGTCCTTGACAATTAAATAAGTTAGATGATGTTTTCCAGATAATAAAATGGGATGTTTAACATCAAAGGATAAGTCAGACCGCTTACTCTGAGGATTCCCTCATCATCAATGAATGGTGTAAATGAAAATAATTTATGTTTGACACGTAGTTCACCTTCAGACTTCAATGTGGATATTGTGTCACCAAAACTTTCCAACTGAGCAATGACGTAACACTAAATCAATTTTTTATAAAAAAAAGCGGGCCCAACTTTCTGTTTTATTTTTGACATTTTAAGTTATTGTAAAATCTGTAGCAGTACGCTATTATACGTTTCAATTTCGAAAAGGACGAAATCTAGTAAATACACTTAAAATGTTACTTGTGCATATTAGAGAAGACGCCATTAATTTGCATTCCGGTAATTTTATTGTAGTCTTTATTTTGTAACTTTGAAAAATTGCTGAATAATCAGATAACCATTGAAGACCAAACCACCAGAGATTATTGTTAACTAAGGTTTGAGGTGGTGTACCTCTTGAAGCTAAATCACCAGGGTTTTCCTTGCCCTACACATAACACCAACATGATCGAGAAGTCACCGCCCGAATTTCCGAAATTCTATTCGACACAAACGTTTGAAGACAGTTTGCGTCTAAATTTATCCATGCTAACACTATCTGAGAATCGGACGACAAGTAGACACTGCCCTGAAATGAGAAATTTGCTCTTACCTTTTTTAAAAGTTTTGCCAATAATAGAGCAGCACAAAGCTCAAGCCGTGGAATAGTTTGGCATTTTAGTGGGGCTACTTTAGTTTTGGCGATCAAAGAGAATACTGTTACATTTTCTAGGGTTCCAACGTAAATGCACGCCGCGTAGGCAGAGTTTGACGCGTCACAGAAACCATGAATTTTCATCAACATTGGGTCTTCGCACATTACATGCCTTTGGATATCTAAACAGTTTAGAAGATGTAAATCGTTTTTGCATGCCATCCACAATGTATGCAACTGTTTAGGAATAGGATCGTCCCAATTAATTTTTGTGCCAATAACTTCTGAATTAACATTTTTAAAACAATCGTCACGGGACTAATCAAGCCAAGTGGATCAAACACATGTGCAATGGCGGATAATATTGTTCTTTTAGTAACTGCCTTTTGAGGCATGGTACTAATGCAAAATAAAAGAATGTCACGAGATGAAGACCAAATTAATCCTAATGTTTTTGTAAGACCGTGACTGCCAAGTACATTAGAGGTTTCAAAAGATGAAACACGTAATTTTATTAGCGCTTCACTATTATTACATTTCCATTGTTGTAGCGGGAAACATCCAGAATTGCAAATTAAAATTATATTTATAAATAATTTATTAAGTTTTGGTTAAGCTTTTTATTTTTTTATTAATTTTGCCGACAGTTTCAACTAATTTTTAGTCATCATCAGGGCTAATTAACATTTTTCAAATATAAAAAAGTTTAAATTTACAATATTTCAAACATGAAAAAATTATTTTGAAACATGCCTTAACCAAAACTTAATAAATTATTTATAAATATATATTAATGGTTAATAATAAAATAACAAATTAAAATTACTTCTTTTATTACTAAAATTAGCTCTTTCTTAGTATCACACCCAGTAAGAAGGTCATCTACGTAAAAATCATTTTTAATTACGGTAGATGCCTTAGGATGAGCCCTACAATTATCATTGGATAGTTGATGCAGACAACGAATTGCTAAGTATGGTGCGGACGTGGTACCATACGTAATTGTATTTAACTGGAAAAACTGAATATCTTCTGACAGGTCATTACGCCAAACAATTGTTTGAAGCGACCGTTGTGACTAGTCAACCAGTATCTGCCGATACATTTTGGCGATATCTGCTATCACATATTTATATTTCCTAAATTTAATAAATAAGTCGCACAAATCGTTGATAATGTGAGGTCCAACATATTGAATATCATTAAAGAACCATTCTGATGTGATGGGACATGAACTGTCAAAGACAACGGGTAATTTGGTGGTTGCGCTAGTTTCCCTAATTACCGGATGGTGCGGAAGGTAATATGCAGTATTTGATTGATTTTTGATAGGAGACATATGTTTTAATTCAATGTATTTATTGATGAATTTCTTATAATCGTGCCTCAATTGACGATCAACCCTTAGACGCTCTTCTAGTTTTAGAAACCTCTTCATAGCAGTTGATTTATAATCACTTACATTATTTGTAGAATGTTTAAGGTTGAATTAAATAAATCTTCACATGCAATGTCATCATCTGAAGGAACCACAGGAAAACTACATTCTTCTAATTCCCAAAACTTTTCCAAAGAAAACTTCTTTGATAAGTTGCAAACACTCCGAGTAGATGGAATATTTAATGAACCAGATATTATCCATCCGAATAATGAGTCGTGTAACATGGGTGAATTTGGTGTTTTAATATGTGAACCTTTTAAGACTTCCCAAAAGATGGAGGCGCCTAGTAATAAATTAATTTCCGAATATACGTTGAAACCAGGATCAGCCAGTTTTACATGATCCGGAAACTTGAGTTCAGAAATATACAGTGTAGTAGCAGGTAAGGGTTCGTGATACGCGGTATTATAAAACAATCAACCCTTTTATTGTAATCAGAAAGCATTGACTGAACACGAACACTGCATTTCTCCTTAAGAGAAGACTGATAAATTGATGCCAATTATAGACATGTTGGTTGATGATTTTTCCAGTTTGAGCAAGTTGAACATTTTCCAAGAGATAAAATTGGATTGCGACCCATTGTCTAATAAGGCTAACTATGAAATTTTCCATTGGAATCTATTACTTTAATAACTACTGTTGACAATAAAACATGATGATTTAAGTTGTTTGTGAAATTTACTTGTACGACTAGACTATCGTCAACATGTAGTAGAACATTATGTTTTTTATGACACCTACCTTGAATAGAAAACCTCAGAAATTCGCTACAATCATAAATCAAATGATCTTCCGAGCAATAAAAACATTTTCTTTCAGATGCAACTAAGTTAATCGATTTATGTTTAAAATCTTTTGAGAGTTTGTTAGAACAAGCATTTATTTGGAGAGTTTCCAATAAATCTGCTCTATCTTTAAAAAAATTGGTGAAAAACTCAAATGAGGGAAAATCTGTAGATGATCTGTGTCGTTCCCATTCAGTTAATGTAGATTTGTCCAATTTACTAGAAATTAAGTAAATCAATAACGAATCAACAGAAAGACATTCATTTCCAAGTGATTTCAATGCGTGTAAATTTTGCCTTTATGTGATTGTGGCGCAATAACTTTATGTTGTTATATCTGTTACACATTACTCACCATGGGGTCTCATAGTTTTCAGCGGACACTTCTAAAGAATAAAGACAATTAGAAGCATAACCTGCCAAAGTAGAACGTAAATACATATACTTTTGAACTGAATTAATAGATGTATTATTGTGAATTAAAGTTTCATATGTATCTTTAAATTCCAACCACTCATCATAACCACCCTTAAATTTAGGTAAACTAACTATTGGTAACTTTACCGATTGTGACAAATCTGAACCACTTCATTTAACGTAGGCTCTGATTCCGTATTACATTCAATAAGATGTTTAGCTTTATTTATTATACGAAAATAATCATTTGTGAAGTAATTTCTGGCTTCATATTCGTTTTCCAAATCATTGTCGGAACAAACCTTCAACAGTTTCAAACTCCCTTAAAAAACACTCTGCGTGACGCACATCGTCGGATAGTTCCGTTTTGATTTTATACCTTATTAATGATAATTTAAGCAATAATAGATATTTTGTTGTATAGGAAAACAACAAAAGAGTTCACCATTATTTAATTGATTCTTATGTGCATCATGGCGTTAAAGGATGGCGTGGGTTGTCCAAGAAGTTTTTTTTTATATTATTTCTTCTATCATCTATTCGATGAACATAAACAGTAATTTTAATCGCTTTGATAGAATGGACTGCATACTTTTGGATCTTTATTTTCATGCTTCATTACAATTCGGTTTGTTGAAGACAAGACATTTGTAACAGTTCTCTGTTAATGGCTACCAAAAACTACTTACAAAATATGCATGCGCAAATACAAATAAAATGACTTGACGTTAGTTGTGTTGCCTACACAAAGGGCGCTAGATACTTTATTAGTAGCTACGTTACATATAGCAAACAGACGCAAATATACGATTGTGATGATTTCTCTGACGCAGTTAGAATGCCTATACCTCGTTTTTATTTAGGACGGCAGTGTTAGCTGCAAAAAATTACAATAAAAAAAGTATTAAACGGTCTAATACAAAGCTTGCGTCTACTAAACCAAAAGTAACAGCGGAATCTCTGTCGCAATATATCGCTTATCACCATATGTCAAAAGTACCACGGACCGTACAGGAATATCTCAATACCACATGCAGGTTTGAACAGGAATTTTGAAGGAATCTCTTAGAAAATGGAGTAAAAATATCTTCTTACAGGACCAGACAAACAACCCTGAAATGTCTTTTTTCAGAAGATAAAGGTTTAGTGTTCTGCCCTAATGCAAATTTATTGATGACAGAGCTACAGATGCCATGTGACCCAGACAAACGGAGAGGTTTATAGACTCATCACTCAACAAGCTTAAAAGTTGTCCTGTTGGCAAATAGGAATGACTTCCCATCAGTTCCAGTTGCATACTCTGCTGATATGAAGGAAACGTACGAAAACATCTTCAGAATCCTTGATAAAATTAGTTATCATGATTATAAGTGGAAACTTTGCGTTGACTTAAAAGTTGTTGCTCTACTCACGGGCCTGCAATGAATATTCACAAAATATTGCTGCTTCCTTTGTGAATGGGATAGCCGAGCCTGAGATAAACATTACATCGTACGGGACTGGCAGAAAAATGTCGCCCACAATCCTTTGGTTCCGAAGGAAAAAATTTACCTACCACCTTTACACATCAAACTTGGATTGATCAAGCAGTTTGTGAAATTAGTGGACAAGACAGGTGGCGCATTTCAAGTTATGAAAACTAAATTTCCTCGTCTTAGCGAAGCTAAAATCAAAGAAGGCGTTTTTGTTGGTCCCCAGATTAGACAACTCTTCCAAGATTCGATAAATGTGAAGATTATGTCGCTCACGTCGAGGAACTGCTTTTAACGTACAAGGACATAGGATGTAACATGTCTCTTAAAGTTCACTTCCTTCACTCGCATCTGGACTTTTTCCCTAAAAATTTAGGAGCAGTCTCGGATGAACACGGGGAACGGTTCCATCAAGACATCGCTAAACTGGAGAAGAGGTCTTCAGGGAAGTGGAATGCAAGCATGTTGGCGGAGTACTGCTGGTTTTTGAAACGAGAGAGTTGTACCTCAGGGTATAAAAGGAAAGCAAGCACCAAGTAACGATGAATATCTTTTTATTTATTACTGTTTATAGCTAAAATAGTCCTTTTTCCCATTTAAATTAAATTCATGTCCATATATTTATTATTATAATAATTATTATAATTATTATTATCGTTCGATAAATAAATTATAATTAATTTATCGAAAAGTGGTGAAATTAGAGATTTGGGGGTCCCTCGAAAATGGTGGGTGATGGAAGAAAACGGAAGACATATTTGGATTCAGGACGTCATTTTACATAAGAATCACCTGGAATAGTGTCGGGGCTCAATAAAAAATATTTTTTTGCAGACCAGTTATATCAGCCAAAAACATTACACTGAATTATTTTGAACCGGGCCACACATTAAAACCGGCAAACAGTTTCCACCACCAAGTCGAACTATCTATACAAAGAAAGATGCAAATATACGATTTTGATAATTTCTCTGACGCAGTTAGAATGCCTATACCGCGTTTTTATTTATGACGGTAGTGTTAGTCGCGAACAATTACAATAAAAAAAGTATTAAGCGGTCTAATACAAAGCTTACGTCTGCCAAACCATAAGTAACAGCGGAATCTATGTCGCAATCTATCGCTTATCACCATATGTCAAAAGTACCACGGACCGTACAGGAAAAATGTCGTCTAAACACAACATTGTTAATCGGTTTTCTACTCTTTTCTGAATTGGGCCAACTCTTAAATCCGGTGAAGGACGTTATTCCATTTCAATCTGAAGGCGTTTATAGCATCATCAAATTATGTTTGAATACACTAACATTTTGACGAGTGTTTCTAATTACTATCAGCAAAAAATTTGAAAATCCAATGAAGTGCGTAAAAATCCTGTTAATATCAACCGATATTCAAATTTTTTGAACTGGAGATTTAGGAATCAATTTTATAAGTCAGAAGCAGGTCTATAAAAGCGAGACTTCACCGCGCAATCAATCAATTTGTTACGAGCTTTGAAGATGTCTACTCAGACGTGTGACAAAACTCAGCTTGTGCAATAACGACAACACGGGAATTATCCAGAATGGAAAACTGTGTTACAAATGCAACCTGTGGAAACCTGAGTTCTGCTAATACATACTTCTCTTCATTTTTTATATAACATTTGGAGATGTGTGTTTATACTGCTTGTAACGCCTACTTTTTATTAATTAGTTAATTATAGCATTGTTATCTAAGCGTAACTTTTTAGTTCTGAGTTTTTTACTATTCATTTATTTGCTGTACCTATTTCCAAGATTTTTTAAAATAATTTGCTCATATAGTTTCGTACAATCTTCTGTAGTGATTCAAGTTTTTTTGCAAGCGACATAGTTTTAAATTGTTACATAGATAGAAAAATATTTGTAAATACATTTTCAGAAGAAATATCAATAACAATAATTTTTTTAGTGCTTCCATTTGTTTTGATCTATTTTATAGGGAGCATAATCGGTCAGAAAATTTACTTTTTCGGACTAGGCTGGTAAAGTCTAGTAGAATTTTATAGTTAGAAGTTGGTACTAATCATTAGTTTCTTATCTCATCTGTTGTTTGTGTCCGAATTATTATTACGAATATAAACCCTTATTTGCGTTATGGTTTACACTAACAAATTGTTTTAAAACAAATATAATAAATTTGCTTATTTTTACAATTGCTAAAAGCAATAACAGCTTTATTTTAATATAAATTAATTGTAATGAAACTATATGTTATTGTCAAAAATTTATATTTTAAAAACAATTAATTTCCGCGATTAGAGGTTTTAGTTTTATTAACAAGCTATTAAATTTTATTAAAAACAATTTCGCATTTTTTAAGCCTCGGTTTTACGCCGGGCTACAAACATGGTCATGCTTGTGATACAATAATAAAATTTACATTCACAAATTTACTGTAATATTTTAAAAATGCTACTTAATTTTAATAAAATGTGATTAGACATATTGGTAAAACTTAAATTGAATTAAAATTTAATATGTAATTAAAACCTATTAAAAACAGTTTAATTTAATATTTAAAATTAATTAACAAACTCATTATTTGAGTATTCTGTATTAATTCAACCAATTAATATTTTTAGGATAAAATTAGTAAACCCAAATTACAATTATAGTTTAGTATTATAACAAATAAAATTTGATTAAAGTGAGCAGTTTCAAAACATACTCTTAAAAAGTTTGTACGATTCTTGACACAAAGATTATTCATTTTATACGGAAACTTTCAACTCGTATACGTTTATTCATAATATTTTCCATTGTTTCTGTTTCTACTATAAAAAGTTTTTGATTAACACATTTGCATTTTACAAGTTGAGTTTTACACATTCACTAACAAATCTAAAATATTTTTTTTTAACCGAAACGTACGAATATTGGTTTCATTTCACGTTAATTAGAAGTCAAAAGTTTTCATCTTTGTTCTTTGATATATTTCCCAGTTACGTCGTGCGTTGAATATCTAATGTACAATTATGTATATCTGTTGTTGGAATCACTACCTTTCGTGTTCAAATGTGTAAACTTTTTCTATGCCACCTAATATTAACCAGAACCTATAGAAATATATTTATTTAAACGGAAGAACTTAACTTGGGTTAAACAAAAGAAAATGTTAGTGGTTTGCAAAGGTACTTAATTTAAGAAAATATAACTCATCAAATTGAAGTGTCTATCTTTTGTGTCGTACGAACGTGCCACAAAAAATTTTATTGATCGTAATATATCCTCCTGGGATGAAATTTAAAACTTTATATGAAGGTGTAAACGAAACCACATAATTAGACAAATATGATCTTTATGATAAGTTAGTAGATATATATTTAGGTAGGTGAATGAGGGTGACCTGCTTTTATTTGAAATTTGTGAAGGCACGTGTGCATCATTTATTAGCTTAGTTAAGGATAAGGGTATCTAACCGCATATTCAAATGAACAAACTTCTACCTTAATGAGGAATTGGAACGGTTATAAACATTTTTTTAGGTACCATTACAGATTCAATCGGGTTTTAATAATCTTTTAATAAATTAGCATATCAGATATTCAGGATTTGGTTAGTTAAAGAAAATAGCATAACATTCGTTTGTTTCTACTGAATTAAAAACTTATTAATTCATTGATTTTTTTTAATAAAATTTTTGGATTTTATTAAATTGAATATTAATAAAACGACTCAAAAAGTAAACCAATTACAATTAAGCATGAATTGCTTATAGAATAGTCATATTACAAAGGATTGCGGTGCGCAACCTTGTTTACAATGTAAAAAAATTCATAATTCTTTGTTACACAAGAGTGTTTTAGCTTGTAATATTAATTCCTAAATTCTTTCACCTCACCCTTATAGCCAACATATTTTGTTGTCAACCGTTTTAGTTTCTGTCCAAAATTAAAATAAAAACCGACAGAGCGTTAGAGCTCTTCTGGACTCCGAGTCGCAATCAAGTTTGATTTCTACCAATCTATTTAACATTTGCAAAGTATAAATACATATTGCAAATATATTTATTTTGACAGAATTAGATTTCTTCTTCTTCTTTTTCATAGCGTCTCACATCCACTTTAGGATATACGCCTCTTCCAGTTGTGTCTATTTTGAGCTGTCTACATCCAATTTAGACATGCAGTTAGTTTTAGGTCACGCCCTTATGCCCCGGCGTTCTCTGCGTCGTTGGTGTACATGAGAGAATTGCTTTGTGCCATTTTTCTGCATTTTCTCTAGTTACATGGCCTGCAAAACACCATTGCAGTTTTTCCACTACATTAGTCACTCCAGCGTTTTGCCTTATTCACTCGTTTGCACTTCTGCCTGTTAGTAAGATTCCCAGATTATTCAATTTTGTGCGCTATATCTCATAACCGGCAGTACACAGGAATCACACTCTTTAGATGTATGGGAGTGTCTTTATATTTTAATATAAAATTTAATGTACCATACGCAGTCCATGCTAGTTTCGTTTGTCTTTTAATTTCCTCTATATGGTACTTTTTCTCTAACATGAACTTTTGTCCCAGATATACGTAAAATGATAATCATAAACAGACAATACAAAAATGAAATAAAAGATACAAGGGCGGGAAGGAGCCCAGAAATATAATCGATCACTAACTAATGAAGCCAAAATGGAGATACAAGTAGAAAACCATAAGACAACAAAGACATGGGAATAACAAAAATTAATGCAAAAACAATCAAAACATACAAACTAAGAAATGATGAGATAGCAAGAGAATACAAAGCAAGAGTAGAAGTAAAGATGAATAAAATCAATGATAATATACATAAAGTACCATTAGAAACACACCATAAAACAATATCAAAAAACCATTAATAACGACAGTAAAGGAAGTATGTAGACCTAGAAAAATTAATAAAGGTACAAACTAAACAAGATAATGGAATAAAGAAACAAGAAAAGAAATAATAAGAAAAAAACTATGGAAAGATTATTAGGAAGATAGAACAGAGAATAAGTACAGTATATATAAAGAACAGAAAAGCAAAGTAAGAAAATGGTTAAACATAATAAAATAAAAACTTGGGAAGAATTTGGTACAAAGACGGAAAAGGTTAGCCTACTGTTCCCAGTAATCAAAAAAGGAGATACAAGGGCATGCACAAACTATCGAGGAATTACAATTTTACCGACAATAACAAAGTTATACGAAAGAATATTTGAATGACAACTAAGTAAAATAACAAAAGAGCAACTAGAAGACGCACAATGCGGATTAAGAGAGAGGAGAAGAGTGCAAAATTACATATTTGTGGTAAAACAGCTAACGGAAAAATACACAACAGAAAAAAAAATATATATATGTAGCCTTCATTGACCTGGAAAAAGCATTCGGCACCGTTTCAAGAAGAACTGTATGGAAAATTATAAAGAAGAAAGAAATAAACGATAAATTGATAAGAGATATAAAAAGCCTGTATGAAAACCCACGAAGCGTCGTGAGAAGTGGAAATAGACATTTTGAAGACTTTGTAACTAAGGATAGACTTAGACAAGGCGGCGTCCTTAGTCCTGCACAGTTCAATCTAGTAATGGATGAAATTATAAAAGAGATAAAAGACGAAATAAAGATAGTAAAAGTAGACTACAAAAACATGCAATTAATACACATATCGGAAAGCGTATTTGCCAATTATTTAATTATATACGCAAAGAATAAGCAAGATCTACAATACAACTTACAGTTATGGAACAACGCTCTACACGATACAAACTTGGAAATAAACACAAAGAAAACTAAAGTGATGATAATAGAAAAAGAGGAGACAGACATAATAATAAAACTAAACGATATAGAGCTAGAACAAGTACAATCATTTAAATATCTAGGAGTAAAAATACACAGGAATGGAAGAATAGATGCAAAAATAAACGACAGACAAAAACTGCAGCCAAGCTGTGTCAAGCACTAAGCAAGCTGGGTACTAACAAAAAAAAAGAAACGTAAAATTCAGGCCATGGAGATGAGATTCTTAAAAGTTATACAAGGGGTTACGATAATAGATAAAATAAGAGATGAAAAAATAAGAGAAGAGTTAGCAGTTGAACCAATTATGAAATTTAAACGCCAGCAGCTACGATGGTTTGGGCACTTAATCCGTATGGGAGAGGAAAGAACAATCAAAAGAATATGTAAGGCAAAAGTACAACAAAAAAATGAAGAGGACGACCAAGAAGAACATGGAATAAAGAAATAGAAGAGATTTTCAGAGAAGAAGGGTTGACATGGAGAGAAGGGAAAAAATGACAAAAAAAGAATGAGCCAAGATAATTCATAGTTAAATTCATTAACACCTAACGGTAGAATAAGGTTTTGCTTATAATTTATTGTCACTGTGCTATTCCTATTGAACATTACATTTATTTCTCAACCGGTTTTGTTTAATACTTTGGTTTAATTCCTTCAGCATCTCCGTCAGTTCCTCGAGACTAGATGCTGTTATAACTGCATCATTATAATTTTATCATTTTAAGATTAGTTGATTTGTGGTTGTGGTTCGAATCTCTTTGAAACAGTTTTCTTCACTTCGTGGAATTTTAAGAGAGATTACTTTTATGCTATTGGAAAAACGTTTTAGACTTCTAATAAATTATACAATTACTACAGTGAGTATCGTAATTTAAATCACATGTCTTTTGACACTTTTCACAATGAAAGTATTTCCTGTTTTTTACCACATTATGGCGTTGTAAAAAAGGATAATCTAACAACTAAACTAAGTTTTGTGTTTGAAGGATCCGTTTCCTTAGATTCTGGTTAGTCTCTTAATTTTTTTCAATTTGCATGTCCATCGATCATTAATAATATTTTTGATCTTTTACTTTACTTAACTACTAGATATAACTAAAATGTACAGTCAAATTTTAGTTTCTTGTAACGACCATAATTTACAAAAAAAAATTAAGATTTATGTTTCAAACAAGTGACGTATGGTGCAACGTCTGCTCTTTATTTGAGGACAAGATGTCTCAAACAATTTGTATTTGAAAATTCTATAACTTTTCCAGTAGTAGTATTATTGTTAAAGATTTGTATTTGGTAAATTTCTTAATGTTTCTCTATATCTATTGCAACTGATTTTTTAATTCTTCGCTTAGGAGGGGCAAGACAAACCACTTTATACCATTTATGAGGCAACGTTTCGTGCTAAAAGTAAACTCATCAGGCACTAAAACTTATTAAAAAATTTCTAAGTCTAAAACAATACCAGATTTAAACAACTAACTAATACAGTAATTTTTTGGCAGAAAAGAACTTGCACAAATAGGTTAGTTACAGTGGCACAATCCAACAGACCACGAACATGAGCAAACTACGTTAAACAAATGAAACATGAAAAACTTGAAACTTGACAAGTAATGTATAATTAAATATTATTGAATGTCATAGCAAAAGATAAACTAGAATAATTAAACAGCGATTGAATTGACCTACTTAGTTATCTTACAATTATTGAAATTACATTATTGTATACACCACTTAGATTATTAGTATCATTATTGAAGTTGATATTATTTTTATGTATGTTGATGTGTATTATTACAGAAACTAAACTTTTTTTAAAAATTATTTTCAACATCTAAAATCATAAGATTATTAAAATCAAAGTTGTGACCCGTGTCAATGCAATTGTGTAAACGCCACCACATTGAACTATTGGACGGCCGTTTTGCCCTATTAGGGCTCATCAGCAGTAGGAGATACACTCTAATGTAGTTCCCACAACGTTGCTTACCCCCAATGTCCTTTTACGTTGTGGTTTTATCCCGTCGAATTATTCAAACCTGATTTTGAATTTCGCGGGTGGTAAACTAATTCAACGTGTTTACCGCCGTTTATTAATACTGATTTTGTAGCTACCTATTCTTCGTGAGTTATTATGTGACATGATTTGCTATTCAATATCTATTCCAGGCTGCTAGCCAGAAATGATAAAAATAAATTTAAATATAAATAATAGAAAAGTAAAGTTAGAATTTAGGATTAAGAAGAGAAGTTCATTGAGACACGTAGAAGAATTATCATTAGAAAATCGTAACATTTATCATTTCAAGCTTATGAATCGTTCTATACCGCTCCTTTGTGGTCTTCCAAAAATTCATAAGCGTTCAATCCCAATACGTCCTGTTGTGTCCTTTTGTAATTCTCCTATAGCTAAACTTGCTCCTTGGCTTAATAACGTAATTAGAACTTATTCTAACTTTACTAATCAATATGCTATTCTTAATTTTTCTGATCTTACTTCTAAGATTAAAAATATTCCCTTTCCTTCTTCATGTTATCTTGTTTCTTTTGATGTTGTTAATCTTTTTCTTTCTATCCCTCCTGAAGGATATGTATGTCTCATTCGTAAGCTAGTATTTTCTAACGGTTCTTCAAACACTTACCAAATCTTAGATGTTTGTTCTCTTCTTGACTTAGTTTTCAAGCAAATTTCTTTCAAATTTAATAACAATTATTATTCTCAATTATCAGGTTTAGGTATGGGTTTAAACATTTCTCTCCTTGCTGCTGAAATATTTATGAATAATATTGAAAATAAATTTTTTTTTCTAATTGTTCTTTTTCTAACATGATTACTTTTTCTTTTAGATATGTAGATGACTGCATTGTTCTTTTTAATGGTTCTTTAAACGATTTAAGTAAATTTAACGATTGCATTAATTCACTTCATCCGAAAAAAAATTTACTTACGAAATTGAAAACAATAATTCTCTTTCTTATTTAGATCTACTTATTTCACGTGATAATGAAAAATTTAAATTTGAAATATATCGTAAACCTACTTATACGGATTGCTTAATTCCTTTTCACTCTAATCATCCGTATAATCATAAAATTGCTTCTTTTCGTTCTTTAATTAATCTTCTTTAATCTATTCCTCTTCTATTTCTAGTTTTAATAAAGAATTGAACATTATTAAACAACTTGCATATAATAATGGTTATCCTATTCAAGTTTTAAATACAGTTATTTATAGAACTTGTTTTTGCCATTTATTTAAAAATTTGGTATATAATAAATCTAGTAGTAATGATATTTACCGTTCTATTCCTTACTTCAGTCATTCTGGTCTTTTCCTTAAAAAAAATGTTTAAACAGTTTAACGTTTCTATTTCTTTTTCTACGAATAATAATTTAAAATCTTATATTGCCAATAATAAAGACTCTATTTCTTCTTTAGATAAATCTGGTGTTTAAAAAATTTCGTGTTCTTCTTGTAATTCTTCTTATGTCGGCCAAACTAGAAGAAAGTTCAAAATTAGATTAAAAGAACATATTTATTTTATTAATAGAAATTTAAATACTGATATCTCTAATACCTGTTCTGCCTTTGCTAATCACATTTTGTCTATTATTCATTTTTTTTCTCCTGATCTTAATATCAAACTTCTTCATTTTTGTAATCAAGGCCATTATCTCAACAATCTTGAAATTTTAGAAATTCATCGTCTTTCTAATGATAATTCTTCTACGTGTCTCAATGAACTTCTCGATATAAGCACTTCTCCTCTTCTTAATACTAAATTCTAACTTTACTTTTCTATTTTTTATATTTTTTTTTATATTTAAATTTATTTTTATCATTTCTGGCTGTGTATTTATCGATAGTTTTAATTTGTTATTTTTGACATTTCTCAATTTAATAATATTAATAGGTATGCTCTTTTATAATTTATTTGTTGGCTATATTTATAATATTTTGTAGTATTTGTAGAGTTACTGACGATGGCATTTTATAATGTCGAAACATGTTTAAAATAAAATAAATTAAAACCTAAATATTTTGTAGAAAAGACTTTGAGACAAATAATTTAATTTTATATCTATACTCCACTTTAAGAATGGATTACTTTAACGTTATAAACATTTTTGTTAATAATATTTATTTTTTTTTCAGAATCTTCAGTATTATCCAGAGCCGGTGAGTTCATTTTTATAAATAAACTAATTAATTAATTAACTTATAATTGTTATTTATACATAGTAATATTTAATTGCATTTAAACTGCATGTTTAGTTAAAACGTAAATTAAAAAATATATATTTTATGTTTGTAAAATTAAAGTGATTACGTTTGAAACAAATTTTAAATGGATTTTTTAAACATATTTTTTAAACACAACGTGTATTTTTTTGCATAAATCAAATTGACTTTTAGCAAAACATATTACTGTACAATACATAATAATTACGAATATAAATTATTTGAAGCCATTTGCCTTAAAAATTTAAAATAAAAATAAATTATATATTTATTATATTTTTAATATAAGATAAATAAATTTTTTACGTAATATTTCTATACATTTAGTTTACGTATAAATACTACAAAATTGAATAATTAAAATTTTTGTTTAATATTAAAAACTAAATTAAAAAAACATTAATATGTGATACGTTATTGTGTTTTACATATTGCTCTTTAAAATTTGATCTCAAGTATCCAAACAAAACAAATAGAATTTGGTACTTCTTGAAATGTAAAACAGTTACTGAGAGATTGTTTATTCATGTTAAATAAACTTTCTAACGCAACGTTTAATTACAATAAAATAAATCGAATTTTTTCAACTTATATGTTCAACTTAAATATTAAACGTACTTATAATGAATTTAATATACCAACAGTTTTTTAGTTGTCACTTTAATTTAAATAATATATTTTTAAAACTAGTTTTGAATATAGAGGAAGATATATTTCTACAATTTTATCAATTGAATTCAATTTCATACATGTTTATTTTGCTATTTCAATGTATACAATTTATATAGCTTAATCCTAAGTAGTAACAGAGTTTGCTTAAATAGCCCCGTTAGATCGGGGCGCGAGGTCTGCATTTCGCGCAGCTGCTGATTGGCGGACGAAATCTGTGATCTTCGGTATGTCGAGTTCTTGATGGAGACGGTCTGTTCGAACAAAATAGGGGGCGTCTGCAATAATTCTGAGGATCTTGTTTTGGAAGATTTGGATCCTGGTGGTGTAATTTTTGGCAGCGTAAAACCAGACTTGTGCTGCGTATGTCGTGGATGGGCGGATGATCGTCTTATAGATGAGTAGTTTGTTATCGATGTTGAGGCGGCTGTTGCGGCACAGCATCGGATTTAAGTTAACCAGTAGGCCGTTCGAAGAGGTGAGCTTCTAGGTGATGTGGGATTTCCATAACAATTTCTTCTCTAGAGTGAGGCCGCGATATTTGGTCTCGTCCACCCAGGGGACGTCATTGCTTTTGATGTGGAAGAGGCTTGTGGGTTCGATGTTCCTTTGGTTGAAGAAGACGGCGGCGTTTTTCGTAGGATTGATTTTTATTTGCCAGTCGTCGTACCAGTTGTCTAGCGAGGTGAGAGCCATTTGAAGATTTTTCTCGGTTTTAGCGGGCGAGCGGGATGTTGCCAAAATGGCGGTGTCGTCGGCGTAGAAAGTGTAGGCAAGACCGTCGATTTTTGGGACGTCTGCGGTGAAGATGTATAGAAGTAGAATTTTTGAAGAATGCCGGTTTCTATGTGACGTGGTGTGGATTTGGCGGTGCGACGTTTGATCGCAAACGAGCGTCGATTGAGGAAGGAGCCGATGTATAATGTACTCCTGTAAAGCAGGACGCGATGTCAGACCTTGTCGAACGCCTTCTCGATGTCGAGAAAAACGACACCAGTGACGTCGCGGTGGTGTTTTTTGCGAAAACCGAACTGTTCAAGGGGGATGATTTGGTCGATGTCAATCTGTTCCTGTAATCGGGTGAGAATTATTCTTTCCAATGGCTTACCAAGCGTCGGAAGTAAGCTAATTAGACGGTAGTTTTGCGGTATGACGTGGTCATTTCCGGGTTTGGAAACGACTATGGCGTCCGTGCTTTTTCATTGATGTGGAAAGTGTCGGAGTCTTATGCAAGCGTTAAAAATTGCAATTAAAATGGCTTTGTTGGGAATGCCGTCGTTCCCAGAAGCTTTGCGCGGTTTCAGATTTTTAATTGCTACTTCGATTTCTTTGGGAGAGTTGTGCCTGATGGACTAGTTTGGGTTGGCCGTCAGAATGCTTCTGACTTCGCGGTGGATGGCGTTCGTGCGACGGAAGTTTTCGTCGTCTGGATGGTTTGCTCTGAATTGGAGTTTGAGCGTGTCGGCTAAAGCTTTGGCTTTGTCTAGATCTGTATAAACCAAACCTCAAAGGCCGTGAATAGCGGGCAAGGGAAGATTGTTCCTGTTTTTAAGGATGTTGGTCATTTGCCAGACGCTGTGGTCTTGTGAAATTAGTGACTGAAGTTTGTCATTGAAAAGAAGATTGCGAGGTTGTTCGATCTGAATTCGAATAGCGGTTTGAGCTGCATTAAGAGCTCTTTTATCGTTTGGGTGGCGGGTACGTTGCCATCTGCGTTTTAGACGATTTTTCTCGGTGATTTGGTTTCGAATGTGAAGTGAAAGTTAGAGCGGATTGGACTTGGTTTTAGTAATAGTTTTTGTGGCTTTTGAGATGAATCCTTTGATGAGGTCTGTGGAACTGTCAACCGCGACTTGAAGTTGGGCGATGTTATCAATGACCGGGACTTGAGTGATGGTGATGTTTATTTCAAACTGAAAATTATCGTTTTCTGCTTGATCACCGAGTTGTAAGAGCACAGGCGCGTGGTCGGAACTAAGGTCAGAAACGGTAGTTAAATCGTGAAGTAGCCTTATGTTATTAAAACTTTGTGACTGTAAAAATATGCAATTTTTTATAGAAAACTCTCTAACACTAGGTAGTAACAAACAACAGAAAATTATTTATTCCAAATCTGATACGGCACACCCGTCACATGAGAATTTTATCTTTATCGTATGTGATATGGAAACACAACAAAAAGAACGTTGTATCTAATGTACGTGTAGGAATATCGGTTGACAATGTTTGAGAAAACATTTTTTTTTTCGAAACAATTCGAACAACAGAGACTTTACAAGATTATTTGATTACTTTCTTCAAAGACCCGGTATTTGTATTGATGTTATAATGTTATAATTCAAAGTTGTGGATAAAATTTTGTATTGATTTATTTCAAAATTTATTATACTGTTGAATCATCTGTCTTCTGTGTTTACTTGGCATTTTTCTTTGTTCGATCAAAATTCCAGTGGAAATTTGTTTCCCTTCCGAGCTATAATTGTAATTAAAAATATTTTAGTAGTTTGTTTATATTAAGTGCTTTTTCGGTGCAGTCGTACTTGATTTCTTTGTGCGACTTCGATCAAATATCTTGGGAATGATGTCATTTTTATAATTTATTAGACAGTTTAATCTTTATGACAGTAATGTAATTTAATATTTTGCCAATTTGACATTTTTACGCAGAAAGAAACACCATAGTCAAACACTACGTTTGTGACGTTATTTAATCTGTTTGCATCCTCTTTGCACTTCTTGGGGATATGGTCGTACAGCCGTTGCGGAAATGGTAGTCGAATAAGTTGATATATAAGTGATTTTGGTGGAAGAAGTTAAGTCCAATTCTTGAAATGCTTTAATAAGATAGTTTGTTAGTTGATTTTGGGGTGGTAAACTCATCCCCTTTAGATGAAGTAACGCCGCGGAAGTAATGTGCAGAAAACGTGAATTTTTAGTGTAGTTAGTGGAGTTTTGTTTCTCCTAATTCGTAAAATCTATGGCTTTTAAGAGAATGTCACGCGCTTTTAGTTTTATTTTACGCAATGTAGAACCGTGTTTGTCGAGTGGTATGACGAGGTTATATCTTTGCCTTGGTGGCGGTTATTGAGAACTTTCCGACGGTGAGCACCCTTCAACGTTTCTTCCTGATTACATCTGGCAACCCAGGATCCAACAACAAGTTATTTCCTGGATTTATGACGACAATTTAAGGTATTTATTTTGTACCGCTTGCTTAAAGTTTTTGAATTTTATTTACGCGTTTAAGTGTCTTAGAAGCTTTGATTCTTAAGAAAAAAGAGTGTTACGAATTAATGATTTCATCGATTATATAATTAATAAATGATTATTGTCCGTATTTGTCAAAACTATGTGACAAAATTTCGTTGTGTTAAAAATTTGTTTGACGTTAACTGGAAAATTTACTATTACATTTTCATCCTATTTTTAAAATAGATTATATTATTTCATTTTGTATTGAATTGATATTTATTTAATGCGCACACGGCCGTGCTTTGGTTAATTAAAATTTTCTATTGTTTTTTTTTATTTTACTTTAGTTTCATTTCTTTAAAAGTCATGTTTGTTTTGATACGATTATTCAATTTACTTATATTTTTTTAACTTTCATGTTTACTTACATTTTTTTTGTGTTTTGTTAATTTTATTATTTTACGTTAATTTCAGTAGTTTTTTTTTTGTTTTTAGTATTATTGTTCAAATAAATGTTAAATAGTTAAATTGTAAACAAGCTTTTAATTCCGTCGGTCTTAAGTTCATATCAGATTTTAGTAAGATACATTCTATTAAGGCAAGTCCAATTAGAATGTATCCTTCAGAAGCGGGCTTGTGGTTGGCAAGGGCCAGAATTCCATTGAGCTTTAATCCTTCCTGGTGCCCTTTGATTTTGTTTTCATTCAAGTTTTCTAAGAAATCACGGAATTTAGTAATATAACCCACTCCGTCTTCACTGAGCACCGGCAAAACTTCGTTTATGTTACTTTATTTCAGGCAAATATCATTGTTTCATCTTTTGCACGTAACAAAATCAAAAGACAAAGATGATGAGTAACCCTTTTCGTTAAATAAGTCATAGAGCCGTATTTCCACTGCTAAAAAAATTATTTAAGAAAATACGAGAGGTGAATGCAATTTTAATCCTTTTATAATTAGTTTAGGTTTTTTTTGAGTTTTTCTAAACAGCGTAGACAAATTTGTTCTTTAAAAAGACTTTGAACTCTTCTGACGGAGAAACGGTACGTTTTGGTATATACATAAATAGCGCCCTAGTCGACTTATTTTGACCTCTACAATACGTGGTAGCTTTATTTCCTAGCAATTTTTGAACAACCTTTATAACTCACTGTAATTATCAAATGTACATTGTTTTGAATTCGGGTTTAATTTGTTTTTTTTTTATGTTTTGGAAGTTGAGTTTTGCGCTGCGTATACATTAAATATTTGGGTTACCATCTTAGTTTTTAAAAACAACTTCTTTGAGTTATTTAAGATTGCGTCAAAAATGCTGAAATATCTTGTTAAGTTAAATCAATTGATTATGAATTTAAATATAAATTGATAATAAGAAGTATTAAAAAACAAATAACTATAGATATTTAGAAAGTATTAAAATTGTACAAATAGAATAACTCAAAACAACTTAAATATCTTTAAGGTAGAGAAAAATAAAAGATTTTACTGTTATGTTAAATGTTATGTTAAATTCTACTGTCTTAATAATTATTCGTTTAACATTATTCAGAATTTACGTTACTGCAAATACAATGTTGCTATCGCTTATATACAATTACAAATAATTGTATATATTTACCATTACATAAAATACAATTGAAATTGCTTCTGAGCGAACAAATTTCATTATTTCGTTGTCGTTTCTATATCGCTATTCAGGAAGCGTCATCATATGAATTCATAAGAGTGTAAAAAATATTGAAAAAGTCTTCAACTATAGGATATTAGGAGAAATTGCTACACAAGTGGAAATATTGTCTTTTGACGCATTTCTGTTTTATTAATATTTTCTTTTTAAAATTCATTTTTTATATTTGAAGGAAATTGAGGGTTTTTGCAGATCGCTCCCGTTGTATAAAAAGCTAAATTAAAAGTCGAAAGTATCAAAAAAATAAAGGACGCATTAGTACTTCCACAAAAACGTAATCAAAAGTTTTGAAGTATAGTTTTTTAATAGTAATTAGTTGAAGTTGTGCAATTCTAACTTAAAGTTATATTATGAATAATACTAACGTTAGTTTCGCGTTGAAGGTGATCTAATAACTAGGAATTCGTTTAGTACGTCGTTGCCTTATGAATACATCGTTAGGTTAGAACGCAATTTGCAAGGTTTTAAAAACTTAAAGCATTCAAAACCACACAGCAATGACGGTTTTTGCTTGCTTAGCATTACATATATTACAGACTTCTTGTACTAAATGTGTGAAAAAACGTTTCAAAGCAGATGTTCACTTTTACATAAACGTCCTTTAGCTTTTTACATTTAAATTTGGTTTAGTTATTAACATTTTATTATTACAAGATATTTATAAGGTTAATAATGAAGATATTAAAACAACATTTTTGTATATAGTATATTTTTCTACTAAAACTGATTTGTATTTTTATTTATACGATTTTTTTATTTTTGTATAATAAAGACTGATGATTTATACTTTTAGAAATAATATTAGCAACTCAAAGATTTAGATAAAATACATTAATTAAAACATGAATAATTTCGAATAGTAAACTGCATTTTATTTTTATACGAAATATTTCCCTGTGTAAATAAAAGTTCCATATTAAAACTTTTATATTACACTTATGTAACAACCTATTAAGAAAATTGTGAAAATAAGACTATTGCTCTTAAGTTTGCTGCATTTTATTGTTATAGAAAATATTTTTGTGTATAAATAGTCACTATCACTAGTATCATGAACAAAAACTTTGTAATTCCCCTGTCATCCATATCCTGCTTTACTATAATACCATAAATAATCGTTCTTATTGTATTCTTCAATTAAAAACAATGAAATATGGACTTTTAATTGGTCAGTCTAATATTTATTATATGTGAATTGTGAATGCTAATTACCACCACCCATAATTATTGTAAGAGTAATTGTAATTTTAGTTTAATTTATGATTTAGTAGAAATATAGCATCAAATTAGTAAGTTTCTCTAGAAAGCTATTTTTTGTTAAAAATGCCTGCACATACGAGTGTTAATTCTAAAACTCTAATCATCGCGGAGTTAACGCGTGGTCTTAGTGTTCGAGGAATTACTCGAATCTTTATGATTTCACGGACTGCTGTGAGACGTATCCGAGTTAAATGGTATTGCGAGCATACTATAAACAAGACGATTAAGAGTGGCAAACTAAGAGTGTCTACAGAAACCCAAAGCACAACGTTAGTGGCATATGTTACTAAAAATGCTCTAGCCTACGTCAAATTTCCGCAAAGACTATAAAAGGAGGCGTCTGAAATTTGCGAGACGCTACCTGAATGAACCGCTGAACTGTTAGAATCGTGTACTTTTTAGCAACAAAAAAACTTTTAAAAATTCAAATGACGCCCCTATAAAAGTATTTTGGTCTCCAAGAAGTCATTAATTGAGTTAATTACACAAGCTCCAAAAATTGTAGCGGACACTTTTCATTAAATTTATGGGGTTGGGTGAGTTCCTGTGGCCCAGGCGTTTGCTCGGTTATTAAGAGTCGGCTTAATACAGAAGGTTACTTAGGTGTTTTAAAGAACGTTATGCAGTCTTTTGTCTAAATTTTGTATCCAGAAAACGTATACATCTTTCAACAAGTGAACAATTCTCTAACAGTTTTTGTTTAATTTTGTTTATTTGTTTATTTATTTATTTGTTTGTTTAGTGCAAAACTGCGTACAGAAGAATAACCTGAACGTGTTAGCATGACTAACAAAAAAAGCCCTGATTTCAGTTGTTTGTACCATCCAGGAACAACAGGGGTCAATTTCGTCACCAAAGACCGCACACAATTAATTGCCGCAATTAATACTGCTTGGGAGACAATTAGTAATGATTACCTACTTGTTCTTGTACCATCAATGCCTAGACGACCTTAAGAATACATCGACAATTAAGGAAGTCAATTTTTTTAATAGCAATATTTCATTAATCAAAACAGTAATCACGTAAAATAAGTTTTTTGCTAGCTAAGATCAAATTTTAATGTAAATTTAGGTGGTAACGCTAGACAATATCTTCTTAGGCCTACTGTAAAATATAAATTGAGATTTGAAACTTTTTTTTATATAGTTACAAGATTTTATTAATATTATAAACAACCAGTTAAAAACTAAAAATAATAAATTAGTTATTTAGTAAAAAAAAAATAGTCTTACGGACACAAAATTAATACGATATTGACAAAAAAATGTTTGCGCGAAACATTCAGTGGTTTTATAACAATTTTTTCAGATTTTACAAATTACTACTCAATAAGTTTCGATTGATAACTTGGTTACCACGCATGGTGCGATATATTTTTTTTTGTTTTGTCTGTTCACAACAAGAAACACTCCGTAATTATAGTGGTATCAAGCTTTTCTCTATATATATGTAATTTACACTTTGGTAATTTTATACGTATTTACATATTACGTGCTAATGTAAATATATTTTGAGCAAATGGTGTTATTTAAGCAAATTTTACCAAAAAATCTATTGTGAACAGCAAACTTAATTCTGTTGCTTCACGCCAATGGGAAACACTGCGAAATTTATCTACAACTAACTTGTGTTCTATGTTTGTGTGATTCTTGATGCTAAAAGAAGTAAACACACTATCCGTGTCTTACTAGACTCGGCCTCCCAATCTAATTTTATTCGTTCTGACATATGGCGAAATTTAAATTTGCGCATCAATGATGCCAACATTCAAATTACAGGTTTAAACAAAGCCGTTTGTGTTATTCGTTCTAAGTGTGACGCAATCGTGCGCTAACATAATACCAATTTTCAAATTAACTTTTAAATATTAAATTGTCTTTATTTAATACTCTTGGTAGAATGGACATGTTAATTAAATTATCAGCATTCTTGAAGTTAATCTGTGTTGTGTTGGTCCAATACGACTAGGTCCGCACTTGCCTATTCTTCAAAAACTCGTTTGGTATGGGTAGTTTCTAGTCAATTACCTGCCCCGACTCCTGCTCATCTTTCTTGTCATTTGAGCTTTCTGAGTAATCTTCCTAATCGTATTTCTAGATTTTAGGACCTGGAAAATTACACCTAAGAAAAGGTTTTTCTTTTTCTTTCAATTTTACTACTGTCATTATGCATCGTTCCTTGCTGTACATTGTTTACACCAACTAGATATTAAGTAAACATCTTCTAGTCCTTAAGTTTTACGCATTATTAATTATTATTTTTATGTCGACGACTTCACTGGCGCGCACAACCTATCTCAACAGGATCTTTGCAAATGGATATCTCACTGATGTCTTTAATTTGAACATCCACCTTAGCGTTTTTGAATTTAACGCTAGGAATGATCTGGTCGTTTTAAGCAGACAGCTTTACTATTTCTCGGTTTTCAACCGGAATCATAACTAAACGAGTTAAAATATATGACTCTCTTTGGGTTTTTGCTCTTTGCATTATAAATAAAAAAATTATGCTTCAACAACTGGTTTAAACAATTATCTTAATACGATCAAATTTTTGAAAGGATTGCAATCAAATAGTCTACTTAAAGATCAGAAATGGTTTATTTAAACGATTTCAAAATTACAAAGCACGTCATTTGTAAAGATGCAACTGACCTGTTGATCAACTAAACAACAAATTTTCCAAACATTTGTGCACTAAGACGAGCATATATTCTAAATAGTCAAATTTTGTACGGCAATTGCATATTTTAAATGATCTCCACATTCCACGTCGTATAGTATGTGATGCACCTAAAAGAATAGAATTGCATGGATTCTCAGATGCTTCCAAAATGGTCTATGGTGCATGTGTATACTTACGAAGCGTTGGAACTGACGACAATGTTTTTGTTCGTTTATTAACGTCAAAATCCAGAGTTGCTCCTTTAAAGTTTCAAAGCATTTCTCGTTCCATTTGTTGATACTGAAGGCATACTTCGTGTTGGAGGTCGATTAACCAACTCTAATTTACCATACAGTCAAAAACACTCCATACTGCTCATCATCACTTTATTACAATATTATTTCGGTAGCAATTATTGTATATTGTTAGAAAAAGGTGTCGCCCTATTTTGGGCAAAAATACAGCTGAAGAAACAGTTCGCAAATGCATACGATGTTACAAAGTAAATCCAAAACGATTCTCACCTCTAATGGGTAACTTGCCTAAGGGACGATTTGCACCTACTTACCTTTTTCATGTGTATGGCGTTGATTATACTGGCCATTTTATTATAAAGGACAGAAAAGGTCGTGGTGCCAAATTTTCAAAGTGCTATGTTTCATTATTTATTTGTTTTGTTACAAAAGCTGTGCACCTTGAACTGGTAACAGATTTAACCACCGATGCCTTTATAGCATCTTTGAAACGATTCATCGCATGTCGTGGAAAGCCGTTAGAATTGCACTCTGACAACGCAGCCAATTTTGCAAGTGCCAAAAATGATTTGCACAAGCTTTGTTACGCCCTGAGCAAATTTTTTTTTCTAAATCCGGCACTGTCTGATTCATTTAAGTTAGACGTGTGGGAATTTGCTGCTACTAATTTCACGCGTTATTATGTTACATTTTAAAGTCGAAAATTTGTAATTTATGAGTAATTAAGAGCGTATTATTTTCGCTTAATACGTGATTAAATGCTGCTTTTCTACAAGTCCTTATAAATATTTTTGCTTAAAATATCATATTACTCGAGCGTTCTCACGAGTTTGCTGACAAATTTATTTTGTTATCGTGTGACGTCATTATGACTCTACATTCTTTCGTTTCCTTCTTTAATTAGTTCCTGACAAACTCTTGTTGAGATAACTTTGAAAATTTACTGTACCTTGAAAGTACTAACGTTTACTGAAACACGGTGATTTTACCGGATATTACGTTAAAACCTTCCTAACTTTTAGTACATCAACGGAACCTGTTTCTTTCCTGAAATTACTAAAAATCGTATATTTACGGATATAAGTTACTTTAAATTTTAAAAGTGTACTTAGTTTTCTTAACGCTGGATTATTATACCCAGCGGGTTTTTCTTCCGACGAAATTGTTCTAATTCATATGAACGTTTCCTCCAACGGATTGTTTACTCTCACGTGTGAGAGTTCCTTTGTATATCTGTAAACTCTACTTACTACTAACGCTACGCTGAGAAGTCAACTTCGATTGCACCAACTGACGCTAAGTGGAAAAAAAAACAACCTATAACCTTCGTTCTATTGTGAATCAACTCATATTTGTGCAAATCTCAAAGCTTTATTTTCTACAGTGAACTTTTAATCAGAATCCTACTTGCGTAATCAACTTTAGAAATTCAAAAAAAACTTTTTTTTTATACTTTAAAATTTTAGAGTTTTTTTTTTTTTTTGCTATTTCAAATTCACTTTTCTTATTTAAACTTTGGCTTGATTTACTTAATTGAATTTCTCTTTGTTCCTATAAGAAGTTGTTATCTGATTTACCTTGAAATTGTTTGTTTTAAATATTTTATTTAAGGAAACTTTGACTGGAAATACCGTGCACGGAGTTCCATCAGCGAAGTCATAAGGTAAGATTTTTTTTTTGTATTTATTTGAAATTAGTGTCTTGTCGAATAACGATCGCTGCCCCAAATTAAATTTTTTTTTGTTGTTTGTTTTGCGAACCTAACGTAATTAAATTAGTTTTACTACTTTTGTTTTAACACAAGGTAATTTAGATCCTGTAATTTTGTAACATTTAAAATTTATTATCGTTTATTTTATTCAACTTGTTTGCATAATTCAAAATTGAATATTTTATTGATTATTTTGTAAATTGCTATTTATTCTAAATTCATTATATTTACATCAAATTTACTGAATGCTATTTATTGCTTAACCTACCCCGTTTTCTTTTTTTTTTCCTTTTCTTTCTCTTTCAGCAACCCTTCGCTACTACTAGAGCCCTGTTAAACTTTTGCAATTTACTTAACAGGACCGTAACTAAACAAATTGTGTGGCGCCCATTTCTAACCGTTTCTAATTACTATTTGACTAACTTTATTTACCACGACATCTTTGATTTAAATATTCCCCTCACAATTTCTTACCCACCCCAATTTGCATACAAGAACCGAGCTACTGCGGCCATCGCTCCCTTTAAATTTAGTTACATAAAATTCTTACCGTAACAAATTTCTTTGGCTGCCCAAGCGTGGGGCCTTCTATTCTCGTTCACTTACTTTTACTTATTTGCTTTGATTACTTACTGTTCATTAACCATGTTTTCATTCAAATTAGATGTCAATCGTTTACACAAAACCGAACTCGAATATGAAATTATTTCTAGAGGTATTGAAATTACTACTACCGTTAGTAACTTAAGAAAGTTTGCTCGTAATGCCATTTTACTTGAACTAGAGGAATCTTTAACTCCCGTTGCTCATGCTATTCCTTTTGCTGATGACTTTACTATAATTACTCAATCCATAGAAGAAATCAAATCTTTAACTGAGATCGTTATAAATGACCCTAAATCAAGAGACTTTTTACGTGTAAATAGCTTAGTCCCTCATATCGAACGCAGATGTACTTTGATGAATTCTACCGATACTACCGAGATAGGTCAACGAAACACATTAATTGTAACTATTGCTACTTTAAAATCTAATTTGCAACAAAAACTCAAAAAGCTTAATCGTGTTACCTTTTCAGAATTTCATAAATTACCTTCATCTAGTTCTAAACCTACTATTTCTACTGAACCAAATGTAGCTGAATCAACTGACCACGATTCTAATCCTTCTACTCCTCCTTTACTTTCTTCTAGTGAGGATGAACTTGATTTAAGTGAACCTTTACCTAGAGTAGCTCCACTTTCTGAACCACGTTCTTTTGAGAAACGTCTCAATATTTCTAAACTTGGATTAACCTTCTCTGGTGATGGAAAAGTATCTCTACTAGATTTTCTTACTCGCTTAGATGAATTGGCTTGCTCACGGGGTATCTCTAAACAGATGCTATTTTCTCATGTTCCTGAATTATTAACTGGACGTGCCTTATTACTATACCGTTCTCAGAAATTCATGTTAACTAAATGGGATGAAGTTGTATCTATGCTCAAAACCGAATTCTTGCCTATTGACTATGACGAAAGATTGCTTGATGAAGTTAAGAGTCGAACTATGGGTCCTTCCGAAAATATGAGTTCTTATCTTGCGGTAATGTATAATCTCTTTCGACGTTTAACTACTCCTTTATCTGAAACCAAACAGTTATAGTACATTCGTCGTAATTTAACTCCTTTCTACCAGAATGCTTTAACTTTGACACCGATCTCTACTATCGCTCAACTCTCTGCCTTAGGCAAACAAATTGAACAGAACCAATATTTTGTAGAAACCTTTAAACCACCACCTTCCAGAAAATCCTCTCATTTACTTGAACCAAGTCTCGCTTATTTAAGTATTGCGTCTTCTTCTGATACTAATACTAGTGTATCTACTCATTCTTATAAACGCAATTCTGCTACTCCTAAACTTTCTGCTGCTTTTGTGATGTCTAGTCCCAAAGGAAAGGATATTAAGTCCATTACCTCAAATGTCACTGCTAGTTCAACTGACTCAAAACCAAAATTTACTTCGAAACCATCAAACAAAACTAAAGTTACTTCCACTCCTTCTTCAGTCACTTGTTGGAATTGTCGAAAACCAGGTCATGTTTCTCCTAAATGCCCTGAACCTCAAACTCGTCACTGTTATGGTTGTGGTAAACCGGATGTTATCAAACCAAATTGTTCAAATTGCACTAATTCTTCGTTAAACTAATTTCAGAGTGTTCGGACCGAGTCGAGCCCTCTTCTCTCTCATTAATCTCGGAAACTCCTTTTGCTACATTACCTGATCAACATAAATATGTCTTGAATTTTTTACTAGCTAATGTCCACAAGGATGAACGTCCTTATCTGAACATAACAATTTTTGGCTACCCTTTTAAAAGTCTATTAGATTCTGGATCTTCAAAAACTATTTTAGGTCAGTCTGGCTGGAACCTTTTGAATACTTTAGGTCTTCCTTTACAGAAATATCGCTCTTCTCCTAAATCCACTTCTACTTGTTTACTCGCTAATGGCGAAACTTGTTATATTTTTGGTACTGTAAACCTTCCCATCACTTTACAAGACAAGACAGTCACACTTGAAGTTTTAGTCATTCCTGAAATTACTCAACCAATTATCTTAGGCATTGATTTTTGGAAAGCAATAGATTTTGTTCCCAACTTTCAAACTGGTACTTGGACTTTTGGAAATTCTGAAGAAATTTGTTCTTTATCTACTACTGATTATCTAATTACTCGATCTAACCTCTCTTCTACCGAGGAACAATCACTACAATTATTATTTGACTCTCCTGTACTAAATTCAACTCAATTGGGATGTACTACTTTAATAGAACACCATATACGCACAACTAGTGAGCCTATCAAACAACGTTACTACCCACTTTCTCTTGCTTTACTTAAGATCGCTAATGATGAGCTTGATTCTATGATAAAACTAGGTATTGTTGAACCTTCTTCAAGCCCATGGTCTAGTCCAATAGTTCTCGTTAGAAAAAAAAAAGATAATTCGTACCGTTTTTGTATAGATTATCGAAAAGTTAACGCCGTAACTGAAAAAGATGCTTACCCATTACCATACATCAATACTATCTTAGACCGTCTTTGTGATGCTCAGTTCCTTTCTTCTCTAGACATTCGCTCTGCCTACTGGCAAATCCCTTTATCCAAAGATTCTAAACCCATAACTGCATTCACTATACCCGGTAGAGGTCTATACCAGTTTAACCGTATGCCTTTTGGTTTGCATAATTCTCCTGCTACATTTCAACGCTTGATTGATCAAATTCTTGGTGCTGATTTAGAACCCTATTGCTTCGCTTACTTGGATGATATTATCATTGCTACCCCTTTCTTTGACAAACGCTTAGAAGTTTTAACTAAAATATTCTCTCGCTTATCTAATGCTAGACTTACTTTGAATAAAAAAGAAATGTCATTTTTGTCTCTCTGAACTAAAATATCTTGGCTATGTTGTTAATAGAAATGGTTTACTTGTAGATCCTGATAAAGTTAACGCAATCATTTCTATTCCTCAACCTTCTTCAGTTTCTGAAATTCGTCGATTACTTGGTATGGCTAGTTGGTATCGTCGCTTTATACCCAATTTCTCTACTGCTTTAGCTCCTTTAACTCACTTAACTCGTAAGAGTACTCCATTTGTCTGGTCTTCTGAATGCGAAGAAGCTTTCTCCTTCCTCAAAAAACAACTTATTTCTGCTCCAATACTTTCTTGCCCTGATTTTTCTTTACCTTTTTCTATCCAAACAGACGCCTCTAATTTTGGCTTAGGTGCTGTTCTTAGTCAGGAAACCCCTGATGGAGAAAAAGTCATCGCTTACATTAGTCGCTCGTTAACTAAACCCGAAACTAAATATTCTACTACTGAAAAAGAATGCCTAGCTGTCTTGTGGGCTATTGAGAAATTTCGTGCCTATATCGAAGGTGCTCATTTCACTGTTATCACGGATCACCATTCTCTCATTTGGCTAAATAAACTTCAAAATCCTTCTGGACGTTTGGCTCGTTGGGCCTTACGACTCCAACAATATGATTTCTCTATTGTTCATCGTAAAGGGAAAAATCACGTTGTTCCCGATGCCTTATCTAGAACTGTACTCGACTTACAAGAGTCTACTCCTGGACTTTGCGCAATTAATGTCACGAATACTATACCTTCAATTAATCTTCCTATTACTGATCCCTGGTACTTGAAAATGACTAAAAATGTCTCTGAAAATCCTCAAAAGTTTTCTCTGTGGTCTATGGAAAATGATTTGCTTTACAAACATGTTACTTCTTCTGATCTCTCTGATATTTCATTAGGAAATTGGGGTGCAGTTGTCCCTAAAAACCAGCGTACGGAAATTATTCGTCAATACCACGATCCTCCCACTTGCGGACACTGCGGTGTTACAAAGACCTTAAGTCGTATTAATAAGTTTTTCTATTGGCCAAATCTTCGTGCTGATATTGCTAGATACATCCGTAATTGTCATACCTGTGCTGCGCACAAAGTCGAACAAAAAGCACAACCAGGTTTATTTTCTCCCAGAGCAACTCCCACTCGCCCATGGCAGGTGCTAAGTTGTGATATTGTTGGTCCTTTACGTCGCTCTTCTAAAGGTAACTCCTATATCTTTGTCGTTGCTGACTATTTTACTAAATTTCCATGTTTCTTTCCGCTTCGTACTGCTACTGCTACTAAAATTTGTAAGATTATGGAAGAACAAATATTCTTATTATTTGGTACTCCTCAATACTTGATAGCTGATAATGGTGTCCAATTTCGTAGTAAGGAATTTTCAAAATTATGCACCCAATATCAAACCCAAATTCTCTACACTGCTAAATATCACCCTAGATCTAACCCTACTGAAAGAGTTAATAGAGTTCTTAAAGCCATGATAGCTTCCTACATCAAAGAAAATTAACGCACATGGGATGTTAACTTATCTAAGATTGGCTGTGCCATCCGTACTTCAAAACACGAAATAACTAACTACACTCCATACTTTGCTTTCTGTGGTCGAGAACACATTCTTTTTGGTAATCTCTTTAAAACTCCTCTAGACGATGAGATCCCTTCTATAGAAACTAATCCACCTATTACTACACGTACTAAAGAATTTTACGAAAACTTACGTACTGAGATTCTTGCTAAAATGAAACGTTCTACACAACGCACTCAAGATCGCTACAATTTACGCAAACGAACAGTAACTTATAAGAAAGGTGATTCCGTTTGGAAGAGAAACTTTGTTTTATCCGATGCTTCCAAATTCTTAAACGCTAAACTGGCTCCTAAATTCTTAGGCCCTTATAAAATTAAAAAGGTTATTTCTACCTGGACGTACGAGTTGGCTGATTCCTTAGGTAGATCCATAGGTATTTTCCACGCAAAAGATCTAAAACCTGCGTACTCCGATAACTCAAATTCTACTACTCATTCTTCTGCATCTGATTCAGATGATCACTCCACGATAGCTACCGATACTATTTCTCTTAAACGACATAATCGTCGAAAACGACATACCCGTCAAAAATTATAACTTTCCTATCTTATCCCTTTCCTTTCCTACTTTCTACTTTTCTTCCAACGTCCTATGGGTGATTGGATGAGGACGTTGTGGTGATTCTTAGTAGGTCAGTGCTCAACCCCTTTCTTTCCTTAAAGCGCTGTCCTCGCTATAACATCAAGCCCTATTCATGACTTCATTCTTTGTTTTCTCCCTTTCTCTGGTTCTACCATAAACATTTTCATCCCTGGTATACTCACTCATCACTCCTTATTGGTTTCGCTACTCAACTTCTATTTTTTTCCGCTTCCTAGCTCAACTTTTGTTGGGGGGGGGGGGGGTGTTACGCCCTGAGCAAATTTTTTTTTCTAAATCCGGCACTGTCTGATTCGTTTAAGTTAGACGTGTGGGAATCTGCTGCTACTAATTTCACGCGTTATTATGTTACATTTTAAAGTCGAAAATTTGTAATTTATGAGTAATTAAGAGCGTATTATTTTCGCTTAATACGTGATTAAATGCTGCTTTTCTACAAGTCCTTATAAATATTTTTGCTTAAAATATCATATTACTCGAGCCTTCTCAAGAGTTTGCTGACAAATTTATTTTGTTATCGTGTGACGTCATTATGACCCTAGATTCTTTCGTTTCCTTCTTTAATTAGTTCCTGACAAACTCTTGTTGAGATCACTTCGAAAATTTACTGTATCTTGGAAGTACTAACGTTTACTGAAACACGGTGATTTTACCGGATATTACGTTAAAACCTTCCTAACTTTTAGTACATCAACGGAACCTGTTTCTTTCCTGAAATTACTAAAAATCGTATATTTACGGATATAAGTTACTTTAAATTTTAAAAGTGTATTTAGTTTTCTTTCTTTCTACAAAAACCTTTCAAGTAATGCAGATGTGAAAATTGTTTACCCCGATAGCATAGAAGACGAAGACTTTGAAGAGTCATCATAAAGTGATCGAATCATTTTTGAATTGTTACGTGTATAGGGAGTTAAGTTTCAATGTGCCAAAGGGTATAAGTGTTCCTATTTTTGTTTACCATTAGCGTATCGAATTTCATTTTTTAATTTAAGTAGCACTGTAGCAATGTATAATAAAGCAGTTAAAAAAGCAATAACGCCGTTTTTGATATTACTAATAAAAAATACATTTCAAGTACTATAACTTTATTTCTAAAATAACCGAAAAGTAAGTTCTTTACATATATCCCTTTGCATACTTTCTAGCGATTTTTGCTGATATTTCGTCAACTGTTTTTGAAGGATAATTTCTCCTTAGAATATTTTTGTTTAAGTTAATCGGATCTATACAAATTCTTAATTTATTATTTTTGGTCACAATAACCATTGCGCTTAGTACAGGGGTAGCTTCCCTAATGCGTCTAATTGCTCCTAATTTTACTATATTATCCAATTCTGTTTTAACGTTATTCCTTATGGCATGAGGTATTTTTCTCGGTTGTCCTATTATGTATTGAGGAATTTCAATCAGGTCTATATCATACTCAAATGATTTAATACAGCCTTTTACGTGCGTTTCATAACGTAATACCCTGTATATCAAATTAAAATTAGATTCCGGTTTTGACGCCCTCTGCCGATCTTTCTGGTTACTGACATGTTGCGGAATTCATTTTCAGGCTGCCAACTACCTAAGACGGTCTGTATCGTTGTAAATTGACCTAATCCACAGATTTAATAGTACATCCAGTATGATGAACAGTAAATTATAAGTTAATTACAAATTTAACGTAATTTATTCGGCACAGGGTAAGATATTTGCATCCGGTTTGTTAAGATTCTTTTGTAATTTCTTTCTTAATTTGATAGCCGTTCCGCCACGCTTTGGCCACATGTTCCGATTTAACTAATTAAGTACAAAGAGGAATGAACATCGATAAATAATTGGCCTATTAATTATCCACACCAAAAAGGAATGTTACTTCTTCGACATCAGTCAATTACGATACCCACCTTTTAATAATTAGAAGAAACAGCATTCGATATATCGGGTTCTTATATTTAATTTCTTATATTAATAATTTTGTAGAGTTCGACTTTCGTGAGTCATTGCGTTGACATGACTTACATTCATACTATTTCAGGCTACTCGACGAAGAAAACGTTTTCTTCGGAGAAGCGCTGGATCGCGGGTAAGTTCTTTTTTTTTTAATTATTATGTCGCTGTCAAAAAAGGTCACTCACAAAATTTAATTTATTTGATATCCGCAATTTCAATAGTTTTAATACCATTTAGGTATTGTCAATATTTAATTTTGTGATATTGCATGCTGTAAACCTTCGTTAGTTAATAGGAAATTTTCTTCGCTTATCGACACCCGAGGTGTATTTATGTATTGTGGGTTGCTGACCCTTCCTTCATTTATGTATTTATAATATATCATAAAAGTTTCTGAACTATGATTACTAATCTTCTACGTTAATGAATTATAGTTATTAAGGCTCCACGTTAATGAATTATACTTATTAATACTCTATATTATTGAATGATATTTATAAATATTCTACGTTACCAATTTATACTGGTTAATACTCTACATTGTTGAATCATCCCTATTAATATTCTACGTTGCTGAATTATAGTTGTAAATACTCCACCTCATTAAATTAAAGTTATTATACCTGTTTTATCTTTTTTTTTATGGTAACCCATCTTTCTTTGTGGTTAGTTACACGAACACCAGTGCAACAAGGATTAGGAACCTGGAATTCGTTACAGGCTTGAACCTTCTGTTCTGATCAAGATAGAAGCTTTACTTATAAAAGATCCCTTTAACTCTTATTTAGTAGAACCTCCCCTATCTCCGACTGCGTGAATTGCCCGTGCAAGGTTCGTAAAACCTATAAGCTTGTAACAAGCCTAAGCTATGAAAGTTACTTAGTGCATTTAACTTATCTACTCGAACTATTAAACCTAATTCCTGACATGATTTTTTTCTTAAGATAGCTGAGACGTTTTCATTCACTACTTTGTATTCAATTCTGCAAGTTTTTTTTTAATCTTACATAATAGCGATGTTTCACCAATTACCAATATTTTATGATCGCTATAAATGGTTAAATATTTTGTGTTTGATGACTTACCTTTCGCATTAACTTTTAAAGCAATTGTTTTGGGTAGTACGTTACATTGAGCTCCTGTGTCCAATTTTACAATAAATTGTACATTATTAACATTGACAACTTCATTTCAATCCTCCTGTGAACCGTTGTTAATTTTATTAATAAAGAACAATTCAAGTTCCGAACTGGAACTATCTTCAGGTTCAACGTTTACTTGATTAACCTTTTTGTTGCCATTTTTATTTTTAATACAACGGGATTCAAAATGACCCTTTCTATTGCAAGTACTACATTTATGCTTAAATGCCGGACAATTTTTGCGAAGATGTTTCGTACCGTATCTTCTGCAGAAAAAATCGTTGCCTTTATTTTTATTAAGAAACTTCAGTGCATTGACCTTGTTTGATGCTTGACCTATTTCTTGCAGCTGTTTGCTTGCTTGTTTGCATTATCTTTTAATAACTCATCATGGAAAATCCTGAATTCACAAGTTTTAGCTAAATTGCGAATAATAAAGTATTCATCAAAGTTTTTATGTGATAACGCCATATGTATGTCATGGTTTATTTAATCAAAAAAAAAAGGTGCAGCTAGCTAGCCGCATGTTTTGTATTTTCTATTCTATTTTTTTTTTTCATCTAAGTTGTCACTTGTTGGCACGTACGACTGTATGTAAATATCGGGTTGTTGTCACAATTAATTATAAAACTTTTTTGTGTGTAATATAATATTAAAGGGTGCGCTCGGGTTGTCTTAATTATCCAGATATTGCGTATTTGTAATATATTTACCAATGTAAATTTGTTTGTTTGGAATTTTCAAGTTAGGCCGACAAGTTTAAATTTATATACGACGTGTTGTACAACTGATCTTGAACTTGTATCAACAATTATTGTTTCTGATTTATACCTACATAATAGCAATTGCTCGCATTTATGAATCTACTTGTTGTTAATTATTTTACTTTTTATTGTTTGCAGTGGCGGCTTGTGGTCAATCATACAAGAGGGTCATTTAAAAAAAAACGCAATGATCGCAAAAAGGCTAAAAAACATTCTTACAGTAACGTGATTTATATTTAAAATAAGAGAAATATCGCTCTCTTTCCACTGTAGTCATATGTAAAGTCGATCAATTGTTTTATTTAATATATGTACCTATTTTTAGTTTTTACAAACTTTTTCATTATAGTCTATAATTGACTTCACAAACAGTTTTCAATTTTTCTTTTAAATGCTATAAATCCGTAACATTATTTTTACAACATAATGATTAATGCATCATCTGAAAACAGTAAACAGAAAACACTAAAATCTATTATTTATTTCAAATCCACAAATCCAATCTAACGAATCATACACAGATTCTTTAAAATTAGTGTAAACTTCTTTATTTTTATGTTTACTGGTTGGTCGAATTTGAAGTAAAGGCTGAGGATGAGCATTAAATTTAAATTCTAGATGTGTAAACAATTATTAGTTATTCATTTTTTAACGTCTTGTACCATAGTTATTATAAAACAAAAACTACTGTCATATGTGATAAGAAATCTGTATTTAACACACACGTGCTGCGAAGATAACGATAGGTGACGTAAGTCACATAAGCAATGTAAGCATTGCACTCAAAGATAATTGCACTAAGTATTATCTTTGGCGTAGGCGGCCCGACTGAAGACCCTGCAAAAGCATTTAAACATTTACTTATCTTCTTTTCTAACTCGCATAAAATTGTATTATATGTGTATCACTCTTGATTACAATAACTATCATCGTAATATAATGTAAATGCGGGCACAAGTTCGTGTCAGCCTCGGGTAAATTCGCAAGCTTTCGTATCTGTTGGATTTAAATTAAAAATTATTTAAACGCATGAAATTTAAACGCTGCTAATCTGATTTAAACGCAAATTATCTGTAATTTGAAAGCAAATAAAATACCGTTCTTATTCATTTTTGGAGGGTCATTGACCAAATAACCTAATAGAGAAGCCGCCACTGATTGTATAATATTATTCTATACAAGTGAAGTTAAGTTAAAAAAATGCTTATAATTATTTGATTTTAATATAATATAATAAAATTAATATTTTTATAACTTACTTTTTTACTTGTAGTGTTGGAATATTTAATTACAAAAGCGTAAACGCTTGTTGGTAAAACGTATAAAAATTAATTTGAATTAAGTGCTAATAAATGTATAATAATCTCAGTGACTCGATGCATAAGCGCAAGTTATAAACTACAATGCAGTAATTATTACTTTGAATTAAAAGCTGGCAAAATATTAACTAACTATTATTTAGTTAGTTGTTCTATAATTGGTACTTCAACTTTTAATAACTCGAATTATTTCTTGCAGCAATGCACTGAAACTACTATTCATGAATAATGAAAAGTTTAGCACATTTATAATTAAATAGTTCGTAATAGGGCATAACTTCCACACCTGCGAAATGAATTGAAGTTTATTTGATTTTATAAGTACGAGTAATACTTTGTCAATTCTTATTTACCCTAGTCTTTTATGCAAAAATTTGTTTTTGACGCTTCTTAAACAATTCAATATTGCGTTTATATGTTTATTTAGAATGAAGGGTTTATTGAAAAAAAAACCCTAGAAGTTTGCTTTTAAGAAAATGGCTGACAAACACGAGATAATGTTATTTACACTTTTTTCAGATGGCAAAGTGGGTTTTGACAGAATCTCCGTTCCTTCAAGTTTAATATGATTGAGATTTTATCACCTCGCATGATGTTTGATAAGAAAATGTAAATGCGTCTTTCGCGCTATATTGCCTTACGCAGTTTTAATATTTTTTACGCCTAAAATATCAAATAAACTGTATGTTCTAATATTATTATGTATAAATCAGTTACTACAGAAAAAAAATGAGTTGCTTACTTTTATTTTGAGTTTCAGGAAATTCTGCTTATACTTTTTAGTAGTGGATTCATTTAACATTTGCAGACTTCTACTTATACTTGTATACGTGCATTTCCTCTTCATGTACGAGCATATTTCCGTCATATAAAACGTAGAAGTACGTTATCGATGCGCAGTGCTCTTGCATAATCATCGCCATAGTATTCACGGTACGGTACGTTTTCTATTATGTCTGTACGGTTACTACATTTTTCGTAATCTCAGTACATTGCAACTAAGAATTAGCAACAATTCAACTTTGTCTATTGTTTGCACAATTACATATTAAACGTATTCAATCTTTCCACAATATTATTCTTTTGAATTGAAGTGTGTCTTACAACACTATTTTGAAGCATTATTGTAACTAAGCATGAACTATTAGTTTTTCTACTCTTTTAAAATTCTTAATATAAATAAAAGCAACGATATTTAAATTAATAATAATTTTGTTTTTTATTACTTTACATATAAGTTATAATGCAATTATTACAATTAATTTTTTGAGGTTTTGTAAAACACCTTTCTACATACATTTAGTAATAAAAATTATTACAAACGATTGCATTTGTACTAAAGCTTTAAAAAAAACGTATTTTAATATAAATTTGTTTGTTGATTTTATTTGTTTTTATAAAAAAAATCGATACATCGAGTTAAACGACTAACTTATATAATTTTATTTCCTAAATACATTCAATAAATTTGTTTCTTTCTTACACAGATAGCTTTTATTATAGTAAAAAAAATACTTGAGTGTTTTTAGTTTAACTTTTATCAACATAAAGCCAAAAAACCTAATTTGATATTTGAAACATAAAGTTAACATTCTTTATCCTAGTTTTAGTTAACTATACCCTTGTTTATATACATTATAGTTAGACAATGACTATGACTGTTCAGTATATTCTCTTACAGAAATCTATAAAGGTACAGTTTCAGAGATTGGGAAATGACGTACGTTATTTTTGATTGCATGTAAAATAACCTTAAAAGAAAATTATATCTATGCACGATAACACTTATGTTATGAAATTTGGTCTACGTAAACAACTGGTATTCTGAGAAACCTAATCATTCCCCTAATAGAAGATAATTTTATAATTAAACGTGCAGTTTCTAATTTGTATATTGTTACGCCCTGAGCAAATTTTTCTAAATCCGGCACTGTCTGATTCATTTAAGTTAGACGTGTGGGAATCTGCTGTTGTTACTAATCTCACGCTTTACTATGTTACATTTTAAAGTCGATAATTTGTAATTTATGAGTAATTAAGAGCGTATTATTTTCGCTTAATACGTGATTAAATGCTGCTTTTCTACAAGTTCTTATAAATATTTTTGTTTAAAATATCATTTATTCGAGCGTTCTCACGAGTTTGCTGACGAATTTATTTTGTTATCTTCTGAGGTCATTATAACCTTAGGTACTTCGTTTCCTTCTTTAATCAGTTCTTGACAAACTCTTGTTGAGATCACTTCAAAAATTTACTGTACCTTGGAAGTACTAACGTTTACTTAAACACGGTGATTTTACCGGATATTACGTTGAAGCTTTCCTAACTTTTAGTATATCTACGGAACCTGTTTCTTTCCTAAAATTACTAAAAATCGTATATATACGGCTATAAGTTACTTTAAATTTTAAAAGTGTATTTAGTTTTCTTAACGCTGGATTATTATACCTAGGTAAAGTACTTAGTTTTTGTTTTATTTAGTTAATCTAACTTCGCTTCTCTCCCTTCCTCTTTATAGCGGTTTTTCTTCCGACGAAATTTTTCTAATTCATATGAACGTTTTCTCCAACGGATTGTTTACTCCACGTGTAAAAGTTCCTTCAACTACCAAAATACTCCGTTCATCTGTAAACTCTACTAACGCTACGTTGAGAAGTCAGCTTCGATTGCACCAACTGACACTAAGTGAAAAAAAAACCAACCGTTAACCTTCGTTTTATTGTGAATTAATTCATATTTGTGCAAATCCCAAAGATTTGATTTTCTACATTGAACTTTTAATCAAAATCCTACTTGTTTAATCAACTTTAGAAATTCAAAAACTTTTCCTTACTTTAAAATTTTACAATTTTTTTTTTGCTATTTAAAATTCACTTTTGTTATTTAAACTTAATTTACTTAATTTAATTTCTCTTTGTTTCTATAAGAAGTTGTTATCTGATTTACCTTGAAATTTGTTGACTTATAACGTAATTGTAACTGACCTATTAACCTACATAAATTTGGTCACGCATCCCTTGATCTACGAGATAGTAAACTTGAATCTAACTCTAATTCTCGGCTGTTATTTGCCGACGGCCAATTGTTTGTTTTAAATATTTTATTTAAGGAAACTTCGACTGGAAATACCGTGCACGGAGTTCCATCAGCGAAGTAATAAGGTAAGATTTTTTTTTGTATTTCAAATTTGAAATTACTGTCTTGTCGAATAACGATCGCTGCCCCAAATTAAATTTTTTTTTGTTGTTTTGCGAACCTAACGTAATTAAATTAGTTTTACTACTTTTGCTTTAACACAAGGTAATTTAGATCCTGTATTTTTGTAATATTTGAAATCAATTATCGATTGTTTTACTCAACTTCACGCATATTTTGTTCGCATAATTCAAAATTGAATATTTTATTGATTATTTTGTAAATTGCTATTTATTCTAAATTCATTATATTTACATCAAATTTACTGATTGCTATTTATTGCTTCCCCGTTTTTCTTTCAGCAACCCTTCGTTACTACTAGAGCCCTGTTAAACTTTTACAATTTACTTAACAGGACCGTAACTAAACAAATTGTGTGGCGCCCATTTCTAACAATTTCTGATCACTATTTGACTAATTTTATCTACCACGACATCTTTGATTTAAATATTCCCCTCACAATTTCTAACCTTTTGCCTACAAGAACCGAGCTACTGCGGCCATCGCTCCATTTAAATTTAGTTACCCATAATTCTTACCGTAACAAATTTCTTTGGCGCTCCAACGTGCGGGGCCCCCTTTCTGTTCATAATTTCTTTGCATAACGTACTTCCTTTTTGCTTAACTCACTTCTTTTTACTCATTAACCATGTTTTCATTTAAAATAGATGTCAACCGTTTACTAAAAGCTTAACTTGAATATGAACTTTCTTCCAGAGGTATTGATCTACCCACTACTATTAGTAATTTGAGAAAACTTGCTCGTAATGCCATTGTATTTGAATTAGAAAAATCTTTGACTCCTGTTTCTCATTCTATTCCTTTCGCTGATGATTTGACTGCAGTTACCCAACTTATTGATGAAATTAAAACCTTCACTGACGTTGTTACTAATGATCCCAAATCAAGAGACTTCTTACGTTTGTATAGTTTAATTCCTCACATAGAACGCCGTTGCTCTTTGATGAACGCTACTAGTAATGCTGAAACCGGTCAACGTAATACATTACTTTTGGCTATTGCTACCCTTAAATCAGACTTAGTACAAAAAATGAAAAAACTTAATCGTGTTACCCTTACAGATTTTCATAAATTACCTTCTTCTAGCCCTAAACCTACTAGTTCTAATGATCCTAATGCAACTGAAGTAACTGATCAAGATGCTAATCCTTTAACTCCTCCTTTACTCTCTTCTAGCGAAGATGAACTGGATATTTCTGGACCATTACCTAGAATAACTCCCGTTTCTCAAACAGTTGTTTCTGAAAAACGTTTTGATATCTCTAAGCTTGGCTTAACCTTTTCAAGTGAAGGCAAAGTGCCTCTTTTAGATTTTCTAACTCGATTGGAGGAATTAGCTTCATCTCGTGCTATTACTAAACAAATGCTTTTCGCTCATGCTCCTGAATTGTTAACAGGACGTGCCCTTCTCTTATACCGTTCTCAAAAATTTACTCTCACTACTTGGGATGAAATTGTATCAATGCTGAAAACCGAATTCTTACCGATTGATTATGATGAAAGACTACTTGACGAAATTAAGAATCGTACTATGGGTCCTTCTGAAAATATGAGTTCTTATCTCGCTGTAATGTACAATCTTTTTCAACGTTTAACGACTCCTTTATCCGAAACCAAACAACTATACTACATTCGCCGTAACTTAACTCCTTTCTACCGAAATGCTTTAACGCTCACTCCAGTCGCTAATACCGCCCAACTTTCTGCTTTAGGTAAACAAATCGAACAGAATCATTACTTTATTGAAACATTTAAACCTCCTCCTTCCAGGAAATCTTCTCATCTGCTTGAACCAAGCCTCGCCTACTTAAGTGTTGGCTCTTACTCAGACACCGATACTAGTATCTCGACTCAATCTAAACGTAGCTCGAATACTCCTAAACTTTCTGCTGCTTCTGTGGTGTCTACTCCCAAAGGAAAGGATATCAAGTCCGTTACCTCAAATGTCACTGCTAGTTCAACTGACTCAAAACCAAAATTTATTTCGAAAACATCAAACAAAACTAAAGTTACTTCCACTCCTTCTTCAGTCACTTGTTGGAATTGTCGAAAACCAGGTCATGTTTCTCCTAAATGCCCTGAACCTCAAACTCGTCACTGTTATGGTTGTGGTAAACCAGATGTTATCAAACCAAATTGTTCAAATTGCACTAATTCTTCGTTAAACTAATTTCAGAGTGTTCAGACCAAGGCGAGCTCTCTTTTCTTTCACTTAACTCGGAAACCCCTTTCGCTACTTTACCAGATCATCATAAATATGTTTTAAATTTTGTTTTGGCTAATGTCCGCAAGGATGAACGACCTTATCTCAATGTAACAGTCTTTGGCTATCCCTTTAAAAGTTTATTGGATTCTGGGTTCTCCAAAACGATCTTAGGTCAACCAGGATGGAACCTTTTAAGCTCTTTAGGCCTTTCTTTGCGTAAATATCGACCTTATCCTAAATCAACTTCAACTTGTCTACTTGCTAATGGTGAAACTTGCTACATTCTTGGTGTTGTTGATCTTCCTATCACTCTTCAAGACAAAACAGTCACTTTAGAAGTTTTGGTCATCCCTGAAGTCACTCAATCACTTATTTTAGGCATTGATTTTTGGAAATCAATAGATTTTGTTCCTAATTTTCATACGGGTACTTGGACTTTTGGAAATTCTGTTGAGATTTGCCCCTTATCTACTACTGATCATTTAATTACTAGACATAACCTTTCTCCTACTGAAGAACAAACTCTTCAATCACTATTTGACTCTCCTGTACTCATTTCTACTGAACTTGGCTGCACTACCTTAATCGAACATCATATACGTACAACCAGTGAACCTATTAAACAACGTTACTACCCACTTTCTCCAGCTTTACTCAAAATTGCTAATGAGGAATTAGATTCCATGATTGCTTTAGGAATTGTTGAACCTTCTTCAAGTCCATGGTCTAGCCCAATTGTTCTCGTTAAGAAAAAAAATAACTCCTATCGTTTTTGTATAGATTATCGAAAAGTTAACGCCGTAACTGAAAAAGATGCTTCCCATTACCATACATCAATACTATCTTGGACCGTCTTCGTGATGCTCAGTTCCTTTCTTCTCTAGACATTCGCTGTGTCTACTGGCAAATCCCTTTATCTAAAGATTCGAAACCCATTACCGCTTTCACTATACCCGGTAGAGGTCTATACCAGTTTAACCGTATGCCTTTTGGTTTGCATAATTCTCCTGCTACATTTCAACGCTTGATTGATCAAATTCTTGGTGCTGATTTCGAACCCTATTGCTTCGCTTACTTGAATGATATTATCATTGCTACCCCTTCCTTTGACAAACACTTAGAAGTTTTAACTAAAATATTCTCTCGCTTATCTAATGCTGGACTCACTTTGAATAAAAAGAAATGTCATTTTTGTCTCTCTGAACTAAAATATCTTGGCTATGTTGTTAATAGAAATGGTTTACTTGTAGATCCTGAAAAAGTCAACGCTATTATCTCTATACCTCAACCTTCTTCTGTTTCTGAAGTTCGTCGACTACTTGGTATGGCTAGTTGGTATCGTCGCTTTATACCCAATTTCTCTACTGCTTTAGCTCCTTTAACTCACTTAACTCGTAAGAGTACTCCATTTGTCTGGTCTTCTGAATGCGAAGAAGCTTTCTCCTTCCTCAAGAAACAACTTATTTCTGCTCCAATACTTTCTTGTCCTGATTTTTCTTTACCTTTTTCTATCCAAACAGACGCCTCTAATTTTGGCTTAGGTGCTGTTCTTAGTCAGGAAACCCCTGATGGAGAAAAAGTCATCGCTTACATTAGTCGCTCGTTAACTAAACCCGAAACTAAATATTCTACTACTGAAAAAGAATGCCTAGCTGTCTTGTGGGCTATTGAGAAATTTCGTGCCTATATCGAAGGTGCTCATTTCACTGTTATCACGGATCACCATTCTCTCATTTGGCTAAATAAACTTCAAAATCCTTCTGAACGTTTGGCTCGTTGGGCCTTACGACTCCAACAATATAATTTCTCTATTGTTTATCGTAAAGGGAAAAATCACGTTGTTCCCGATGCATTATCTAGAACTGTACTCGACTTACAAGAGTCTCTTCCTGAACTTTGCGCAATTAATGTCACTAATACTATACCTTCAAATTATCTTCCTATTACTGATCCCTAGTACTTGAAAATGACTAAAAATGTCTCTGAAAATCTTTAAAAGTTTCCTCTGTGGTCTATGGAAAATGATTTGCTTTACAAACATGTTACTTCTTCTGATCTCTCTGATATTTCGCTAGGAAATTGGAGAGCAGTTGTCCCTAAAAACCAGCGTACGGAAATTATTCGTCAATACCACGATCCTCCCACTTGCGGGCACTACGGTGTTACAAAAACCTTAAGTCGTATTAATAAGTTTTTCTATTCTAGATACATCCGTAATTGTCATACCTGTGCTGCGCACAAAATCGAACAAAAAGCACAACCAGGTTTATTTTCTCCCAGAGCAACTCCCACTCGCCCATGGCAGGTGCTAAGTTGTGATATTGTTGGTCCTTTACCTCGCTCTTCTAAAGGTAATCAACGCACATGGGATGTTAACGTATCTAAGATTGGCTGTGCCATCCGTACTTCAAAACACGAAATAACTAATTACACTCCATACTTTGCTTTCTGTGGTCGAGAACACATTCTTTTCGGCAATCTCTTTAAAACTCTTCTAGACGATGAGATCCCTTCTATAGATACTAATCCACCTATTACTACACGTACTAAAAAATTTTACGAAAGTTTACGTACTGAGATTCTTGCTAAAATGAAACGTTCTACACAACGCACTCAAGATCGCTACAATTTACGCAAACGAACAGTAACTTATAAGAAAGGTGATTCCGTTTGGAAGAGAAACTTTGTTTTATCCGACGCTTCCAAATTCTTAAACGCTAAACTGGCTCCTAAATTCTTAGGCCCTTATAAAATTAAAAAGGTTATTTCTACCTGGACGTACGAGTTGGCTGATTCCTTAGGTAGATCCATAGGTATTTTCCACGCAAAAGATCTAAAACCTGCGTACTCCGATAACTCAAATTCTACTACTCATTCTTCTGCATCTGATTCAGATGATCACTGCACGATAGCTACCGATACTATTTCTCTTAAACGACATAATCGTCAAAAACGACATACCCGTCAAAAATTATAACTTTCCTATCTTATCGCTTTCCTTTCCTACTTTCTACTTTTCTTCCAACGTCCTATGGGTGATTGGATGAGGACGTTATGGTGATTCTTAGTAGGTCAGTGCTCAACCCCTTTCTTTCCTTGACGCGCTGTCCTCGCTATAACATCAATTCTATTCATGACTTCATTCTTTGTTTTCTCCCTTTCTCTGCTTCTACCATGAACATTTTCATTAACTCATCCCTGGTATACTCACTCATCACTCCTTATTGGTTTCGCTACTCAGCTTCCTTTCTTTTCCGCTTCCTAGCTCAACTTTTGTTGGGGGGGTGTTACACCCTGAGCAAATTTTCCTAAATCCGGCACTGTTTCATTTATTTAAGCTAGACGTGTGGGAATTTGCTGATGTTATTAATCTCACGCTTTATTTCTTTACATTTTAAAGTCGATAATTTGTAATTTATGAGTAATTAAGAGCGTATTATTTTCGCTTAATACGTGACTAAATTCTGCTTTCTCACGAGTTTGATGACGAATTTATTTATTATGATCTAGATTCTTTCGTTTCCTTCTTTAATCAGTTCCTGACAAACTCTTATTGAGATCACTTCAAAAATTTACTGTACCTTGGAAGTACTAACGTTTACTTAAACACGGTGATTTTACCGGATATTACGTTGAAACCTTCCTAACTTTTAGTATATCTACGGAACCTGTTTCTTTCCTAAAATTACTAAAAATCGTATATTTACGGCTATAAGTTACTTTAAATTTTAAAAGTGTACTTAGTTTTCTTAACGCTGGATTATTATACCCAGGTAAAGTACTTAGTTTTTGTTTTATTTAGTTAATCTAACTTCGCTTCTCTCCCTTCCTCTTTATAGCGGTTTTTCTTCCGACGAAATTGTTCTAATTCATATGAACGTCTCCTCCAACGGATTGTTTACTCTACGTGTGAAAGTTCCTTCAACTACCAAAATACTCCGTTTATCTGTAAACTCTATAAACGCTACGCTGAGAAGTCAACTTCGATTGCAGCAACTGACTAAGCGTAACACCAACCGTTAACCTTCGTTTTATTGTAAATTAATTCATATTTGTGCAAATCTCAAAGATTTGATTTTCTACATTGAACTTTTAATCAAAATTATCCTACTTGCTTAATCAACTTTAGAAATTCAAGAACTTTTCTTTATACTTTAAAATTTTACAATTTTTTTTTATTTTTTTTTTTTTTGCTATTTAAAATTCACTTTTGTTATTTAAACTTTGGCTTAATTTACTTAATTTAATTTCTCTTTGTTTCTATAAGAAGTTGTTATCTGATTTACCTTGAATTTTTTTTGACATAACGTAATTGTAACTGACCTATTAACCTACATAAATTTGGTCACGCCTTCTCTGATCTACGAGATAGTAAACTTGAACCTAACTCTAATTCTCGGCTGTTATTTGCCGACGGCCAATTGTTTGTTTTAAATATTTTATTTAAGGAAACTTCGACTGGAAATACCGTGCACGGAGTTCCATCAGCGAAGTAATAAGGTAAGATTTTTTTTTTGTATTTCAAATTTGAAATTACTGTCTTGTCGAATAACGATCGCTGCCCCAAATTAAATTTTTTTTTGTTGTTTTGCGAACCTAACGTAATTAAATTAGTTTTACTACTTTTGTTTTAACACAAGGTAATTTAGATCCTGTATTTTTGTAATATTTGAAATCCATTATCGATTGTTTTACTCAACTTCACGCATATTTTGTTTGCATAATTCAAAATTGAATATTTTATTGATTATTTGGTAAATTTCCATTTATTCTAAATTCATTATATTTACATCAAATTTACTGATTGCTATTTATTGCTTAACCTTCCCCGTTTTTCTTTCAGCAACCCTTCGTTACTACTAGAGCCCTGTTAAACTTTTACAATTTACTTAACAGGACCGTAACTAAACAAATTGTGTGGCGCCCATTTCTAACAATTTCTGATCACTATTTGACTAATTTTATCTACCACGACATCTTTGATTTAAATATTCCCCTCACAATTTCTAACCCACCCCATTTTGCCTACAAGAACCGAGCTACTGCGGCCATCGCTCCATTTAAATTTAGTTACCCATAATTTTTACCGTAACAAATCATACCAATAAATGCATTACGTCCAGTAAAACCTGGGAAAAGCTGAAAACCATTTTTGAATGCAGTGGTCCAATAAGAAAAAGAAAAAAAGAATACAGCTACTGCGGATGGAGAAGAAATCGAATACGTCGATGACGCAGTACGTAACGGAATTTACGCAAAAGGTAGAACCGCTTGAGGAAGCAGCAATTAAAGTATCTGATGAATTGTTATCAATTATGTTATTGGGATCAATGCCGGCGGAATTTGAGAGCTTCAGCGTAGCTGTAGAATCACGTGATGAAAAACCGAACCTTGAAACTTTGAAAATGAAACTATTCGAAGAAAAAACTAGACAAAGTAACCGTAATGTGAAGAACTACTCATTATTGACAAAAACTCAATTTTGAAAGTATCCGCAACATATTGATTTGAAAAATAAAGAAAAAGTGCGAAGATGCAGTGGTAAATGTAATTGTAATAAATACGGACATTTGAGTCGCGATTGCAAACAAAAAGCAAATAACAGAGAATCTATTAATTTAAATGACCCGATGATTGTTATTGCGTGTAACGCGGATCAAGTTGCAAGATCGAACGTTTGGTGCTTGGATTCGGGATCGACAAAACACACGTGTTATGATAAGACTAAATTCATAAACTTAAATGAAAGTGACGTGTTTAAGGTATTTACTGCTTCAGATCAGTACATTAATTCAATGGGCACTGGTAAAATAAATTTAAATGTGAATGTTAGTCATGACAAAACAAATTTGAATGTTGAATTCAAAAACGTATTTTGTGTTCCAGAACTCCAAAATAATTTGTTATCGGCGTCGAGTGTTACAAATAACGGGTATACGGTTAGATTAAAAAATATAAGGCAGAAATTAATAGGCCAAACGGGTCAGTGGCCCTTACAGCAGTAAAACGTGAACAACTTTATGTTATTAACGAAAACAAAAAATGTGCTTCGATTACATAACATGCGACCGACAAAAAACTGCTGAAATGGCATCAAAGATACGGAAATTTAAACATTGCTGATTACAATAAAATGAAAAATAACGGTATGGTTTACGGAATGGATTTTACAAAAATAAGTGAAATAAATTGCGAAGTGTGTGCGAAATACAAGATTCATGTACAACCATTGAAATCATCAGACAGTCTAGAAAAAGAAATATTGGGTTTAGTGCATTCCGATGAATGAATGAAAATGAAATGAAAAATGAAAATTACTGAAAAACAAACGAATGCGCCGAGTTGCCTTCAAAATTATTTCGTAAGAACTTGTGCTTCGGTTCATCTCTCCTACGTAAGAGAGAAGAAGAGATGGACCATCATCTTATTTTTATTCTTGGTAGTCGTCTTTGCACATTCATTCACGATGTCACTAAAACTAATGATGAATCCATAATATTGTTGAAATCCCCATCGCCAGAATCTGAAGAAGCTTCTTACACAGTTTTTTCTTCAGTCGTTTTTTCAATCCTTCTTTTTTACTTTTGATTTCTTTTTATTTATTTTTTATTCTACTTTTTTGTTTTTTCTTTTGTTTTTTTCCTTTATAAACTTGAGAGTAGTGACACGTCTCATTATTTTTTAGCATTTTGCATTGCTTGAGTAACAACTGGGGCTGGAGAGATTCCAATCTGATGCTTTTTCAGAAGATATTGTGTCTTGGAAGTTTGTCTTCTTTGCTGTACTGGTGGAACAAGATGGACCTGCTTGGATTTTATCATTTTCCAGATCTGCTTTTATAATATATTGCGGTCTTCAAAAAGATTTAGCCTCAACTACTTAATCATTTTTTTCATTAACCAAAATGCATGCTCTGGAATTGCGTGTGGGTTAACAAATAGAATGGCAGTTGATTGAAATGCTGAGACTGTGTTCTAAACGGATGCTGATTTGCTGCAAGCATTGCCTAGTAATTTTCCAAACTGCAACTTTTCAATTTTTTGGTAGGGTTATTAAAAGTCGACAAGATTCCTAAAAATACCATTTTTATTTTTAAAAAAGGTACGATTCAACAAATGCAAATAATGTATTGTGTGCGCTGGCTAATAAATAAAATGATATAATTTTTCTCCGCACATTCCATCATATCAATATTTGCAGCATGTGAAGTATGACCATTAATAACCTTTTTTCAGGCAATTTCCTTGAATACAAATAATATTTTAACCCAAACAAAAATGCTTCAAAATTTACAGATTTTCCACTCATAGCGATTTATAAACTAATGGGCATTCCACAGCGCCACTCCTTTTTATTTTTGTCTTTGAAAATGTGGTATGATGGCAATACACTTTCAGCATTGCAGCAAAAAAGAATAGTTAAATATGTTTCCTGGTTTATCAAATAATGAATAGTCAGTTAATATTCTCTCCCTTTGAAATAGCTATGTACAGTTTTTTTGAACATACTACGAGCATGGACAAGACTTGTTTTTTATCTATTCTACGAATATCATCTCTTCTCCGTAAAAATGACTGAATGACAGATGGTTCTGTAGCCAGTTTTGCCTGTAATCAAAACGGAAAAATCAAACTGCAATTACTTGGTAATAACTCTTAATCCTCCTCTACTATTTATATAGCTACGTTTTGTGCTGCACGTCATGTTTGAATTACTTTTGTGTTATTATTTATTAAATTGTTTTCTTGTTTTGTGACGCGGCAACATCCGAAAAACAGTGCTACATTAAACAACGGCCGTGAAAGTTTGCATTCTACTACTGATGAAGTACTCACGTGCAGCACGATAAGTAAAATGACTTGTGAAGTATTTCACAAACGTTTCATGCCTCTTGTTAATGTGTTTAATTATTTTAATTATTGACGTTTTCATGGTTTAATTACTTTTGTGTTATTATTTACTAAATAGTTTTCTAACGTAAGTTGCTCAAGTTCTGGTTAGTTGGATTGTTCTACTATAATTTTCTTGTTGGCCTGATGAAGTATGAAACTACAATATTCAATATAAAATTAGCTAGTTTTACGTTATGTTAGCATTAAGCTTTGTAGATTTCTCTACCCGAACAGCTCAATTGTCAGCCATCATTTTTAATATGACTAGCAAACTTTGCTTCAGCATTCACAACGAGGCTTGATTCTGAGCCAAGACAATTAGTTTCGATTAGTTTGATTATTTTTAAGTCTGTGCCTTAACGTAGTTTTTGGGATGCTAAATGTTTTAGCGATTTTATTAATTTCGCATTTATTGCATTCATGGGTTGCTTTAAATTATCCACTGTCCATTCTCCTCTTGGAGTTGTGTTTCTTTTATGAACATAAGTATTTAGCATGATTCTGAGAAGAATAGGTACAATTTCTGGTCCATCTGTCCTCGGCATGGCTACTTTATCTAACCTTCCAGCCGAAAAGAAATGGACCACTGAATAACGGCCGAATTCAGCACAAACGCAACGACGTTTTAGGTTAGAATATCAATATTTTAAGTATAACCATTGAGTAATAATTTAAGAAGAGACGCAAATAGTGTGATAAAAATCGTACTGTAGTTTTATCTCTCTTGTTTTTCTTTTTTTTACCCGTCTGTACCCCCTCTTTTCATAAACTAATAGACTAAGACCTGCTGCCATCTGCAAAATCGAGGTTGTCATGTTGCGAACTTACTTATTTGTTATGAAGTACCAGTTAGAACCTTTTCTTATATTTGTGTTTACTTTACCGCTTACCTGTTCAAAACAGGTTAATATCATAAACAATAGCTTGTATTGTTACGACACAAGTCAATGTCAAATAAACTTAAACAATATCATGCTTTATATTTAAGAAAAAAATATGTATATTCAAATATTTATTTATTTATTTATTTTTGTAAAATATAAATCGAAAACAGAAATAACTAAAACAATGCAAATTAAATTAAAAAAAAGTTGTTATGGGGATTTATTGTTATTATTCGCCAATTTTTAAAATTATTCAAACTACCAGTCCACCAATGATAAATTCGTTAATTTTCAAAATGTATATACTATTTTACATATGCTTCGAGCTTTAAAATAATGAAGCTCGTCTTCAAAAAAGTAAAAATATTTACAACTTATAAAAAGTTAAGATTACAAAAAGTTTTTAACTTACATTTTTTCGAAAAAATCTCAAATCTGAAAATTTGTAACTAGATAATTTAAAAAATCTAAGTTTTACAAAATGTTAAATGTTAATTATTTTAAAAAAGGAAGATGGTGCAATTTAGAAACAAATCTAAAAAAATTTAAGTTTAAAATCATAATTGAAATTGGTTTGCTCGTTCAACAAAAAATTTGTATTTGATATTTTAATATAAATGAACTCTAGTAATTCAAGAATTTCCCAGTGATCAAATTGCTGCTAAAACCGGATTTTTTATAACTACTTTAGCTTTCAAAGTTAGTCTTTAGAACACTTTTAAGTGGCTTGTGAAAAAACTGAAGCCTCCATGAAGCGTTTAAGTAGCTAAAAATTCCGCAGTTATGTTGCTGTTAGGTAGCTCCTTTAATGCATTAAAATCGGGCTTATACAGCTCTTTGTGGTACTAGCAAAGCTTTAAAGAAGCTCTAAAGGAACCGTAAACCACTTTTCAGAAACAACTATACAGCTTAAATAGCTTTATTTTTACTACCTTTAAGTAGCTGAAAAATTAAATAAATATTTCATTAGAAAAAGAAATCTTGAAATCGTTACTTTTACTTAATTTCTTTAAAAAATTGAGAAAAGTGATAAAGGAGAACCCATTGAAAGACCTAGATTTTGTTTAAAAAATTGATTATCAACTTTATCACTTATTTTTACTGAAATCTTCTTAAACAATTTAGAAAGTAAATATATTTCTGAACACCAAATTTTCTTACAAAAAATAATATTTTGGAAAAGATATGTTGATGACATTTTTTGTATTTAAAAAAGTTGTAAATATTTTTTGTAGACTTTTCTGAGATGAGCATCATTTTAAAGGTCGAAACATATGTAAACGAATTTGTTATTAGTGGACTGGTAATTTAAATAACTTTAAATTAAAATTAATGTTAAATTTCTGAAAGAACAATTGACCAATTCATCCTTTAAAAGGATTTTTGACGGAGAATCCATTTGTATCACTATGTTGCGTAGTTTAGTCAAAACTTAACGGCTTGACGAATTTGAGAACACACTGTGGTCGTTCCAGTATCTTCAAAATATTATAGGACGTATCTTCAACTATAAAACATATATTAAAAAAAATTACTTATTATTACTTGTCTACTTATACCTTCGTTTAGTGAACTGGAGCTGTAGAAAGAATAAATTTATTCGACTTCACGATCGTCATCAATAAATAACAATCGACGTTTTCTTCCATATGTTTGAGAAACTACTACATTTGAGTATCTTAGGTTGATGTTTATATCAACAATTACAGATCCTGTAAAAAATTATACTAAATAAGCACAGAAAGTAAAAAAAAATTTAAGTTGTTAGTATTTTAAAAATAAAGTTTTGAAAATGCAATTAGTATTAGTAATTTCAAAATTTTTGCGATTTTTTTTAAACAATTGTAAAAATATTTTATGAATTGTTAGATTTTTATTGAAGTGCTTTCAGCATGCTAAAATAAACATAAATGAATTTTGTTTATAATTTTTTTTATTTTTTAAAAAACTAAGTATTTATTAGACAAGGTGCTAAAGAAATGCGGCCCTAACATTTACAAAAACGATATTTTTATTCGACATATGCCAACATCAACAAAAAACATTTAAAGCAATGGCCAGAACGATTATGCAATTACGATGAATCGATCATTATGCAAAATAATGATCGCGATCATGGAGCGTCTGTACAATAACGATCGCAATCATTGATCGCTTATAAAATAATTGCGGCTGTGGACAAGAAATTAATACTTTTAATTATCGCATAAACAAATAAGACTAATATAACACGATTTTACCTATAATATTTACTTTAATAAATGTATAATAAACTTTAAGTATGCAGGTAGTTCACGGAAAATCGTAAAATTTTGTGTAAGTAGGTAAATAACCCCTTTGCTCTTTTCCTCGTAAGAATTTTAAACCACATACAGATTTTTTAATAAAAAAGTAACATGGATTTAAACATTGAATTATATTTTTTTTGTTTACAGAAATTTAACAATGCATTCTTTTCAAAGAGAATTAGAAAACTCTTCTAGGAAAGAACGTTTGTAAAATTTGTGTCACACATTCAGCATTTTGAGAAAAATCTAGCTTTATATAAACACCAAGGTAAATTATAAAAACACAGGAAGTTAAAAACAATAAGCATTAACTACAAATGACAATACGTATTTGAAAAGAATTGCAAATTTATTTTTAATACATAAATCTTATGTTTGAGACAAATATCAATACGAGTTATGACTAATTACTCAACAATCTTTTCAGGGTCAATTTCAAATAGAAACATTTAATTTACGAAAGAACGACACTTATTTTTTAATGTTGTTTATTAATGCTTTAAACTATTTTTTTGCATCAGAATTCAAATAGCACGTCATGTCGAAAAAAAACATCACAGTAGTATCTATTTTCTGTGAGTTTTTGTAAATATTTTTTTTAAATCTAAATATGAACAAACTTTAATTAATTTATTGTTTAGAAACAATATTAAAAAATACTTAGGTATGTTGATTTTCAATACACCAAACGTTATTGTATCCCGGAAAACGAAAATCGAATGTTTATGACTAGATTTATGACTAACTTTACACGAGCGACTTTTTAGCAACAGTCGATTACTAATTAATTCTAAATACCATGATTGCGATCATTGATCGTGAAAAATAATAGCAATCTCAGCCACTGATTTACAGTAATTATTTTAAGTTATTGTACAATTAAGTGCAACAAGAAGAAGAAGAATCCGGACAAGGAGATTCTCCGATGCTAATTTAAACCATTTTTAAACGTTTGGTAGAAAAAAAATTTTTAAAATATTTACCTGATTGAAGGTGTAGAACAAGAACTGCAGTGTGTTTAAAATTTCCTTTTGTTGTTATACATTATCTCCGAAGATGCTTCTCACAAATCTTCTTTGGTTTAAATCTTCCAAGTCCATTGTGGCAATGTTTATATTTCCACAGTTTTTCTAACATTCTTTAGCACGCACTTTATCACTAATAAAATACTTAAGCAAACTAGTACCTTTGTTTTCGGTATTATTATTTTCACAATTAATATAAACACAACCGTGATTTGTAACTTTTCCTATTTTAAAAATAAATCAAAAATATATTTACACTTAAACTAAACAAAAGTTCAAACAAACATTACTACTACCAGAATTTTAAAAATCGTATCGCAATGTTAACCCAAGAAAAACTTTCAATTCAATACCGAAGTTTACAAGTCGACAGACACGCAAGAACTGAAAAATCTCGATCCAATACAAACGTGGCGACCTCTACATCTCGATCCAATCAGTCGATACGATATCGCCCCTTAAGTTGCATTTCTTCTTACATTTATTATTCAATGGTATAACTCACTCGCGGCCTTGCATCGCATAAACGTTCGTTGTGCCATACTTTACTTTTGACGCTTGTTACGTAAATTACTATTAATTTTAGTATTTTCTCCCTAAACCCATAATAATTTATTAAAAAAGGTTTTGTTTATTTTTTTGCGAATGAAATCTTATTAACCCTACATGTAGCACCAGTTGTAACATAAATCGAATTTAAAATTTATGAAATTAGATTATTTATGGTGTAATATTGATGTCAAATGTTATTATTTAAATTATAGATCAAAATAAATTTTAAAACTATGTCATTATCTACTTTTTGTCAACTAAAAAAGCGTAGATTATTTACTTTCATTTATTATGAATATATTGTAACATCTTAAAACTCAAACTACATTCTTCTTGCAAGTGCCAACTCGGAAATGTGTTAGTTTATACAATGCTCTATTTCCACTCCAGTCACAGTTACGTGAACTTTCCGACAACTACTTTTGAAACTATACAAACATTTTTGTAACAACACGTAGTTGTATTTAACATAAGAAAGTTGAAACTTACTATCAATCTAAAACTAGAAATTGTTGACCATTGTTTTTATGGAATATAGTTCACTTTAAAACTTTTTACGACAAATTGTTAGATTTGTGTAAACTACCTTTAATGTGCTTACTGTGCGTTTCGCTTTCTCCAGAAGTTGTCCTTTTAGACGAAGTACATTAACCTTATTCTAATAGTGTATGCAATTGAATTAGTCATTTAAAAAAAACACTGCAATGTTATCATTGCAAGCATTATTTCAGAAATAACTCAAAATCATAAAAAATATTTTAACATTTTAATGTAAACACGGAAACTAACTGTAAATGTTTTACTTTTATTCAAAATATTGTTTTATCAAAAAGCACAATAACGGCCAACAAGTTTATAAACCTGTAAGTAAACACTTATTTGCAGAATTAAAATAAATTTATATGTGTTTAAAAACATGTTTGAATTAAAATTTAATAAAAACAAAACGCAGTGCACGTCGTTTATTGGAACCGTAATGTTATCAGTCGGTGAAATGTTATCAATTTATTAAAGAACGCACCGCGTGTATTCTACTATATAGAAAAAACATCGTTTATAGTAATCATAATTATAGTTTATGTTATCAATTTTTATTTTTGGAATTGTTTCTATACATACCTACCAATAACCTATTTTAAACTTTTTAGCTGAATTTTTAGAATAAGATTGTTTAGAGTGAAAAATTTAATCACTGTACCGCAAAAATACTTTTTACTTTTTGCATATTTAGAATTATTTTTCAGTGTTATTTATTTATTGAAGTATTTTACAGATCTAAGTAACATTACCTCATTCGTAAGGGAGAGTGTGGTATCACGTTACTTGATCGCACTAATTATTGTAGGAACTACTAACGCTATCTATCGCATAGTAATGAAATGTTATAATTCTAGTGTCCGATTAAATCATGCAAAACGAAATGGTCAGGTTAGTAATGTTCGATAAACGTTAGTGATGTTTTGTGTAATATGACACTCTTCCACATAAAGACAAAATTGGTACCCTGAAAAAATGCGAAATATAAAACATCTCGGGGGCTAGTCGATAGTATTTACCGCAGAGCAAGAAATGTGTAATATGCGTAAATCTGGTGGCTTTAAAAAAAAGGGAAAACGGCTACCAATCTTAAAAAAACGAATTATCGGGAAACCTTAGTCGCGTCCAAGCTAGCTCTCTCTCTCGGAGGATGGTGTGAGTCTTGGTAAAAAAAAGTGATTTACGGGCGCCACAAGAGTTTCTTCTGCGACGTCGGTATCTTCCAGACCCTCTTGAAGTTTGGAAAAACTCCACGATAATTATAGCCCTAAAGGAAAAAAAAAGAGGGGAAGAGAGAAATAAAAAAAAACAATTGGTATGACGGTACGCCTTGTTAATCGACACACACCTTGTATAAACTTATACCTAATTATAACTAAACAAAATGTCTTTAAAGCAATGTTTAAAAACATAAAAACTCAAAAATTCTCGATGGCTTAATAAGCGTTATGTACAATGGTTAAATTAATGTTATTATGTAGTAACCTGAATATAAAATATTTAATCTACAATAAAAAAAAAGGTTAATCAAGTTTAGATTATATTAATTTTTGCTATCAAAAGTTGGCAGCGATAAAATAATTCTTTTATTTGATTTTATAAAAAAAGGTTGGCAGCAATAATTAACTGAATTATAACCTTACTACAAAAGAAATGAATCGTTGTGTTTTGATAAGAGATAACAGTTGTATTATGGAAATTTTGCTACTTGTAAAAAGTTTAACGACTAAACTGCAAGTTATCGCGCAAGAAATTATTCGACAACAAATTATTCTTTACTTCCCTGCGGTAATTAAAACAAGAAAAAGAAGCATAAACAGGTCCCTGATAATCGACGTGTCCGGTTAAAAACGATATCGCTTTCTATTCCGATCGTCGCTGGGTAGATAACACCCCAGGTATGAATGTCCCCTTAACTTTAATTAGCTTACAGAATCGTCGATGAACAAATTTTTAATATACACGCCAACGATACTAATAGAAAATCTGAATTCAAAGTAAGCAAGTTACTACGTAATTGTATAAACGAAAAGAATGTTTGTATGTATGTATATCGATTTGTATGATATTAAATCTAAATAACTAAACTACTAAAAATTAATTTATCTTATCTGCTAGATGTTTTCTTCGAAAGTAAATTGTCCGGAACTGGAAGGTAACCTTGGCACATGAGGTTGATTGACCCTTCTTGTATTTCGGTGTCAACGGTTGGTGATTCCAAACAAATAATCGATTAAACGATTAAAAGATTAAGTCGTGTAAAATGGTTAAACGAGTGGAAAAAAATGAGAAAAAAAAACCCTGGGGACAAGTAAGAAATTTTACTACCTTGTATTTAAAATAATTATTCTCACCCTTAGTTGTTGGTCGGGGTTGTTAGAAGTAACGGCAACTCAAGTCGTAGATCCGACGATTGTCGTAGAGGAAGTTACGATTGATTAAACTCAGAAAGGTAATTACTGGAAATCTAATCTCTCCCCTGTTGCTTCCAAAATTAGCTAAATCCGTTAAACAATAACGAAAGTGATAATCACTAAGCACTAATTAGGAAAAACTTGAGTTCTGTTAAGCAGTACTTGCAAAAGTGAAGTCAAATTCGAGCAAAAATCCCCACTAAAATCGAAAATGTATCGTGTTATCAGAGTCCAATGTTGAAAAATTTGAACTCTGGGGTCAAAGATAAAGATTATAAAAGTACAAAGCGTTGTTGGTGGCCTATTTTAAGCGGGAAAAATTTTGAAATGAATTTAAAATTGTTGCTAATAATTACAAATTATATAAGGATTGTTACAAATGGAATTGTTACAACATATGTTTGACTTATAGATCAGAATGTACGGAACAAGAACACAGGATCTTCGTCGGTTAGCCTTTCAACTGTGTGAAAGGAATAACATACCACATCCATTTTCACGTACAAAAATGACTGGTTACTAAGTTTTCAAAAAATAGCCTCGAAATTAGTTGGCGTAGCCCAGAATCAACGTCTACTGCTCGTGCAAGTAGTACAAGAATATTATTATCCGTCTTATTGAATTTCTAACGTCAATGAAACATCGATTTGTACGGATCTTGGAAGAAATTCTAAGACATTTCCCAAAAAGGGGAATTACACACATTACCACAGCTGAACGTGGGATATCTACAAGTAATTTGCATAAAAGCATATGGAATTTTTCGGCAGAAAACACATGAAAACTGATTTAACCGACGGGTTACCACGTTTCAAATTAGCAAAATATTCTGTGAAGCATCCATGAACGCTACTACGCCCACTAACGCTATTAGAAAATTTGAGAAAATAGGAATTCTTCCATTTAATTCACAGGTTTTCATAGTTACGAATCAACCAAGTACAGAGGTAATAGATATGCAAACTTAGGAAAAAAGCCCTAAGCAAGTCGTTTTACAAAATTAAGCTCGTGTGCAGATTCTTAATCACAGGAAGACAAGAGTTCTTTATTTTCTGTTGTTGGCAATATTTGTCATTCACTTCCAAAATAGTTGCAATTAAAAAAACGGTACTAAACCCAAGTCATCTGCTTTCACAATGCTTACTAGCACTCTGTACAAAGACCGACTCAAAAAAAGAAGTTAAATAGAATTAAAATGGAAAAAAGAAAAGAACAGAAAACAAATTTAAAACTTAGAAAAATCAAAACGAGCATACTTTCACAAAAAAAAAATGGAAGACTAAAAATGAAGATTTAAGTAAATTTTGATAAAACGTCCATAATTAATTAATTGGGTGTTTACGCCGAAATGTTTAGTAGAGCATGTTATCTTATATAAAATTTGTGCAGTATCAACCGTTTAGTATAATAACATTAAAAAGTATTTTTTGTTAGAGGAATCATTATACTCTAGTCTCCGCTAAATACTTAATTTTTGAGATTTATCTTGGACAGAATGTACAGTTCTTAGAATGACAATTTATTTTAACTAGGTCTTATGTGATAACGTTATTTTGCATTTATTTTTAGTGTCGACAAATTACTGAGAAATATTTTTTTGAGTTTTAACAAGTAAGGACGTTTTCGGAACGTTCTCAAAGTGTTTGCGAAATCTAAGTGTACATTGAGTGTGAAGTGATATCAGGCAAACCGCGGCATTGACCGTAAAAAATTATGAGATTAAAAATTATTAACTTCAATAGCAATGTTGAATAATAAACCGATCAATGTTAATTAATTAATACTGACAAAAATTATTATTGTTAATTAAATAATAAATAATTAAGCCACTAGAACCGTACGCGTTATAGCGAGAAACCTGCATACTTCTTGCGATGCTGAAGTTATGGGGTCAGAATTAATTGCAAATAAAAAAAACGACAGCGAAAAACGCAAGAAAATATATTCGCTCACATGAGAGTTAAAATCAAAGCGATAAAAAGTAATAAACTTCTACGGCAAAACATGCATACAGGTAAAACTAAACCATCCATATTGCAAATGCTACAAAACAAAATGAAATCATTAAATTAAGTAAACAACCGACATGATAAGCTAGAAGTCAGAAACACTGGTGCCATCCCCAAGCAGAAATAAATTCAGGGAACAAAAAAATCTACAAATTGCTGTATGGAATTCCAACAGCGTTCTCAACAAAAAACACTCCTTAAAAGTTTTCCTCAACTTCCAGAACATATATGTAAGTCTCATATTAGAAACACACATGACATGCTAAAAGTATTTAGACATAAGAGGAACTTACTATACTATCTACCCAGATAGTCAAGCAAATGGTGAAAGTGCAATTATTATTAAATAATCTATTAACCGCTTCGAAAAATCGTACTTACTTCGTGCTAGTATGCAACTTGCCGTAATAGGGATCAAATCCACTGAAAAACACACTAGCTAACCAGTCACAATCTGAAAACACTAAAACTATAAAAGTTTTCTTCAATACTCACGCGAAAAGTTGAAAGCTCACGATTAATCATCACCAAGGGTGTAAGGAATGAGCTAAAAAATGCTGTTCAAGAAATCTGATGTAATTAATTTACTACAGGCAAGTCAAATATTAGCCAACTAAAATCAATACAATTCCAAATATCTTGTATTTTTTTATATCACCAAAACTAGAGGAAAACTTTAAAGTAGAATTTGATCATGCAAGAGTTAATATAAAGCTGAAGCAAAAAGATAATAAAAAAGAAAAACGATCAGCATTAGTGAATAAAAACACAGACTGGAAAAGCTTTAGAACGGAACATCAACTTAAATATTAGCCTAAAAATTAATGAGTAATTAGAAATCAATTTTTGAAAACTTTACCAAACAGGCAGCAGCATACAATAATACAAGGGCAGCCACGTATAAAAACAATGGTATAAATTATAAAATAAAAAAAAAAAGAAGAGACAAAATAAAATGGCAACACTTGCGAGATCCTTCATTCTAAATAATAAAACAATACAGTTTAAAAGAGACAAAAGCTAAAAGAACAAACCCACAACTGTTATCTGGTAAACTTAACGACAGACGAAAACCTATTATTCGCTTTGAAGAACTATCAAGAGAATAAAAAGACCCACATCGTCAATACTATAAGTTAAAATTGAAAACGACCTATGGGCCACAACCAATAAACAAAAACCTGATTTGTTTGCTGAACATTTAGCAACCATTTTCACTCCTAACAAAACACAAGCAAATAACACTTTAAACAATATTACTAACCCAAGAACAAAGAACATCGCCCCTGTCACTCCAAAAGCAGTAGATAAGGCAATTGAAACCAACCAATATCTAAATTTGATCACTGACAAAATCTTAAAGCATTTGCCTAAAAAATTCTCACTTATCTCTTCAATGCAGTGCCGAGGCTCCAATATCTTCCCGCTAGCTGAAAAGTTGCAGAAGTAATTATGTGGCCAAAACCAGGCGTCTCCTTGTTCCAATTGTGTCAAAATTATTCGAAAAATTATTCCTAAAAAAAGCATAAGCTTATAACTTATAAAAAATGGCAACTTAATTCCAAATTACCAATTTGAATTTAGACAAAAACATTCAACGATAGATCAAGTACACCGAATTACAGATGTAATAGAATGCGCCCTGGAAGAAAAACAAATCTATTCAGCGGTATTTTTAGATGTCACCCTGTAACCGTCGTTTGATCTTGTGCAATTTCTTTTGTGAAAGACCTCGTATTTGCGTTAGGTTTATTTGTTTTATGTACTTTAAAATTGTTTGAGTAATTTCCCGTTACTTTAAAGAAGTTAATTCACGTTTTTAAATTCATCTTTGTTAATCAAATTTGTGAGTTTTGTATTCAATTAATTTGAAATTATTACGCTGCTTAAACATCCGTATTATGTACTTACGTTGATTTGGCATTTTCTTTGTCCTGGTAAAATTCCAGATGTATCTAATTTACGTTTCCCTCTTGAGATACTGTAATTAAATATATTTTAGCAGTTTGATTATCTTAAGTTTAAAAGTTCATTGTATTAACTACGCGCATTTGGAATTGAGTCATGTTTTTGTTTATAATTTGTTATTCAAATAGACCGCTTTATTGCTTGGTTTCAACAAGTTAATTTTTATGAGTGTAATTGAATATTTTGGTTTGGATATTTTTTTTGTTAACGTTGTTTCTTGTCATGAGAAAGGCTCACTTTGAACACTACTTTTACGTTTTAATTAAATCTGCTTGCATCTTTTTTCGACGTTTTTGTTTTACTGTTTTTTTTCACAAAGATTTTGGTCGCAGCTCTTCTTGGAAGTGGTCGCGCACTGAGGTTATAAGTATAAGGTTTGGTTTTGGCGGCGAGAAATTTACGAGTTTACCAATCATTAAGACATATCGGAATGTAGTCCAAGTTGGGGGGTTAATTCAACCCTTAAAAACCAGAGGTCTTCGCGGAAGTAATGCAGAAAACAGTGAATTTTTAGTTCAGTTAGTAGAGGTTTGTTTCTCCTAGTTCGTAGAAATTAGAGCTTTTAAAAATTTCAACGTGCTTTCAAGTTTTATTTTTCTGTAATGTAGAATCGTGTGTTAAGTTGTGCAACTCGGTTTTATTTTCGCCTTGAGAATCTTCCGACGGAACCTAGTCATTTGAGAATACCCTTCAGCATATCTTGAAAAAAACACCTGGCAACCTATTTATCAACCAGAAGCCGCTTCCTGGATATACTACAAAACCTTAAGGTATTTATTTTGGACCGACTAAACCAATACAGTAAATTTGATTATGCGAACATAGTGCGTTAAAAGCTTTGGGTTTTAAGCAGAATAAAGATTGTTGGGCGTTACCGATTTTATCGATTTTACAATTATTATATGGTCATTGTCTTTTGTGTACTTATAAAGACTATATGTAACTACATTTTTTTGGCGTTAAACCAGAAAATAAATTTTTCTCGTAGTTTATTAAGATTTTCAATCTTGTTTGAAAAGGAGTCATAAATTTATTTTTATTTTGTTTTGTATTTATTTAATTTCTATTAATACGAACACGGCCGTGCGATTTCTATGTAATTAAGTTAATTATTTTATTCATTTCTTTAAATTTTGTTTTGCTTGCGCTTCAATTTAACTTGTTTTTTTGTTTGTTTTTTGTTTGTTTTTGAGTGTTGTCTAGTAAAATAAATGTTAAAAGTTAAATTGCAACCAAGCTTTTATTTCATCGGCCTGCACGTTATGTGAATTGTATATAATTTCAGATTTTAGTAAAAGACACTCTATTTAAGGTAAGTTCCACTCAGAGTGTGTTCATCAGAAGCGGATTTTTGGTTGGCAACGGCCAGAAGACTTTTTAAGCCTGGCGCCCTTTTAATTTTGATTTTTTTTTTCGTTTTCTTTCGAAGTTTTCTAAGCGGTCACAAAGTTTTGAATATAATCCACACCGGCAAAACCTTGTTTATGTTGCTTTCATTCAGGCAACTTTCATTCTTCCAGCTTTTGCACGTAACAACCCAAGCTTTTAATAAGGTTTTGCATAAAGGATGATATATAAACTTCCAGATAAATGTGTAAAGATATTAAAATCATACATTTCCGACAGATTACTCAGGATCAAACAAGAAGATGAATACTTGCAACTAAAACATATAAATGCAGGTGTACTTCAAAGCAGTGTACTGGGGCCTATTCTATACCTACTTTATACTTGTGATTTATTGCATCTGAAAGAAATTGCAGTGGCTACGTGTGCGGATGATACTGCACTTCTTACAGTAAACACAGATCACGAGGTAACTGTAAGGAGACTACAGACATCCAGCAACGATCCACTATCCTCAGATATTAATGGCACCGCAGTACCATACGAGAACAATGCTAAGTACTTAGGCATGACACTAGATGCCAAACTTAGATAGAAAGAACATGTGATAAAAAAATAATCAAACTAAGACTAAAACATAGACAACTTTATTAGCTTATTGGGAAAAAATCCAAGTTGCCAATACACAGTAAGATCTTGATCTACAACCAGATATTAAAACCAGTTTGGCTATATGGTATACAACTAAAGGGTTGCACAAAAAACAATATAAAGTTAGTATCAACTTTTCAGAAAAAGGTACTGCGTAACATAGTAGACTTACCTTAGTAGGTACGCAATGCTTACTTGCTTTGAGATCTAAGCACCCTTACGGTTATGGAAGAGGTCAATAAGCTTGCCGGTAAACATAAAGCCAGGCTACACCTTCGCAAAAATACAGAAGCCCTTCAGTTGCTCGACAGGCATGTTGTCCAAAGACTAAAGAAGACAAAATCCTTTGAGCTTGTATAAAGTGCCTGTATAAAAGCAGAACACAGCGCATAAGTGTAATGTAAGCACTATTGGTGTTAATTAAAAAAAAATACTGAGAAAACAAGAGTAGTTTTTGTTTTTGATTTACTTGTTTTAACAGTGTCAAAAAATTATTTAATGTAACCGGTATGTAATTCACTAATACGTACTTGAGAATCTTCAAAGAGTCTATAAGTTTGCGTGAGTTCGGAAATACTACAAATAAGTTGAACCGTTAACTGACTTTGTAGATACGGTTGGAGATTTCGTTTTATCACCCTAAGACGAGTAATTTCTGACGGAATACTAGAATATAGAAAATACATTTTCCATAATGGCAATGTAGGTAGCTACAGGTTCGTTGTCTCCTTGAGTGTGGTTTCGTACTTTATTCTCGTAATAACAAGGTAAAAACGTTTGATGCAAAGCATGTACTAATTCATTCCAATTGTGCACATTGTCGCGGATAGAACGATACCAAATAAAAGCGTACCAGAAAAGAATTCTACCGCTGAGAGAAACAATTGGTCTTTCGACATATCACAGCAAACTCGTAATTCTTCAATACGTTCAAGAAAGCTAGTAAAATTCGATCCTCAATTAAACTGAAGATCCTATTTATTAAGAGGCACATGATTAGTGTACTATTTAGAGTGCGTAGGCAACTCTATGCTATTAAAAAAAATCGACTTTGAACAGGCGACGAAGCCTTTGCAGCATGCTCTTTAATAAGTACACGAACGTCATCTATACCAGAAAAACATACAAATGGATCAGATAAATTTGGGCTACCATTAGGGGGCCTAGAAGCAGCTATGAGGGACACGTAAGTTTTATCATCCAGAGAGATAAGATTCTGCTCAGCACCATGAGTTAGGGTAGACATCCAAGAAAGAGATTTGATTTTATTCTCAAGTTTATCAAGTATTTGCAAACACTGTATTGCCAATTTATTACCAACACTACTCAAACGTTCTGCAGTTACGCTAAGTTTGTTTAAACGTCCATAAACATGTATGAGTCGGGAATGTAGACGTTTATAAGAATTGTCTACTTTAACAGGACAATATAATTTAACTTTAGCCGATAATAAAAATAAATTATCCCTACATATTATCAATCTCAACATTTAATTGTGGAAAATTAAAATTATTTAACTTTTCAACACGAAGCCTGGCTCAAAGTAATTTCCGTTTATCTGCGATAGGACTTTCACAAGTAATTCCTCAAATATGTAATTCCCACTCTACTTTCTCTACTTATAACCTTTCAATATCCATTATATATACCAATTAATACTATTACAAAGAAAAGAAATCCGTGTCCCACGTTGGGCGCCAAATTTTTGGCTACACAATTCGTGACAAAAAGGGGAACAAGAAACCAAATTTAGTACCTCAAACTTAATTTATTCACTTAAAAAAATGATTAGATGCGACACCTACAAAACCAATACAAACTAGATAACTATAATACCAATCCACTCTAACTGAGAACCGCATAAAAAAAATTAACAATGAACCAATTACCAAGCCTATTAAAAAAAGAAATCGGAACGCAATAGTGCGGGGCAAGTGTCGTATAACTTACACTTATTACCTACGTAGTTACTCAATAATGTCAGCGGTGAGTACTCCGTTTGTAAGGCCTTCCGATAAGTGCGAAACCGCGACAAAATAATAATTAAATATAAGCAATTGTAAAAGTTAAGCGTCCCGCATTATTCCCCATAATATATTTACATGAAATTAAAAATTCAAGTTTTATTAATACTTATTTACCTAACCTCAACCTAAAAATTATCTACAATGCACTTGTATACGATATCAAAGCGTGATCAATACAATAAAAAAAAAACGTTTATGTGAGACGTGGTAGTAGTACTTTGCTCAGTGGTTATATAAGGGGTTACCACTTACGATCTCCTTCGACGGATGGTGTAACAATGTTCCGGTGATTAGTTTATGTGAATCGGTGCCAATAACGGAGTAAGCTTGTGACCACACTGGAGCTGTTTACGGGTAGAATGAAGACCTTAAAGATGTACGATAGCATAGTTAATTTTTGAAACATAAACTTGACTGTCGAAGCTGAATTTTACGTTTAGAAGTTTAATTAGAAAGCATAAAAAACATGAAATGAATAAAGTTAAAATGTGGAAATTAATGAAATCTTACCGTAGGTGGTGGGTAGCTTAAAAGTGGTTTTGACAAAATGCGCTCATATCCCAAAAAATCTAGAGTGTGATATTTACGATATTTAAACCAACAATTCCAAGGATCAAATTCACGTAATATAACAGGATGGCTTGAATAAATCTCAAAATAAGGTTTACACGAGTTCCTCAAGACCAGCAAATTTTATAAAGAGAATTAAAAGAGGAAAATTCAAATAAAGAAATATGCTAATTTTAAGATAGCATTAGAATTAGGTGTAATTTAAGAATAGTTTTTAAGGCATAAAAAAAGAAGAAATCAAATTGTGGACAATAAAGTAAATTGTCGCTGTAACAATTTTTTTACTTAATTCATGCCAAATTTTGGTACTTTTAAATATTTCGTTAGATCTTTTATTTTTACATTTTTTGCTTGTATTGATCCCATAATTTCACCTTCTTAGTTAATATCCTGTTAATCAGATGCACGCAGTATGTGTTTACTGCTTTCTAACCAATAAACATTTATTTATTTTGTTTTTAATATCGGATTTTGTTATCATTCGGTTATTGTTATCGAAAACCCCAAGTCACAGTGTGATTCTATTAAGCGGCGTGCACTGTATTATAGGAATTCTAAATAAAACAATCTTTAATAAATAATTAGTATTGCATTGCGTTGTCATTATTTTTTTATAATCATGTTTACAAATTTGTAACGTCTTTTTCGTTACTGTCATTACTTGATTTTAAATTATCTATTAATTTAACTAAATGTGCGTGTAAACCTTCCTTTATTTCTATTTTGTAGAGTCGCTACTTTTTAGGGGAGGTCAGCCTTGAAATTCATTCGGTACTTAACCTTTGAGTAGTGCGCTTGTGGGACTTAATTTTGAAGCCATGTAGCTTTTATTTTACCTAATATCTACAATATCTTTATTTAAAGAATCTGTGTTAATAATACAAACTTTTTTTTATGTACCGATTTTATCTTTAATGAAATTATAATTACCTTTATAATTTAAGTGGATTTGGTATATGAATAACACATAGATGCCAATGATCCAAATTGATTTTCTTGAAGAAAATACACTTTGGTCATCGATTCTTGATAGGAAATTTCTCAAAGCTATCCGCCAACATTGCCTTTGCATTCCGTTGGATGACATCAACGTCAAATTTGATCCACATGTGTGAGTTACATATATCTATCTACATCCTTCCGTCAATTAAAAACTTCGCTTCATCAACGAACTTGGTTTCCGGTATTCTCTTAGTTCTAAATCTAATCTAATCTAAAATTTCTATCCTTAGTTTTAATTAACCTTACTGAATTTTACCTTATTGTTTTTGTTTTATTTTTGAATATAGGATTATAACTATCTTTTGAGATTGAATCAATGAATTTTTCCTGTGCAACTTTTTATTGCAGATAACACTCTAATAGTTTAGTCTTAAAATCAACATATTGGCATCCCTGACTTCGGAAGTTAATTGACCAACTTTAGCAATTTGTCCAATTGTTTAATTAATTTCTTTGTATCTTTTGTTAACGCGCTCTCTATCTAAGAAGCTACATGAGAGTTGGCGTTACAAACTTTTATTTGTTGTCAGATGCTTAAAAAACAAATATTAAAAAAAAAATATGAGCCATAATTTTTTAATATCTTCGTGGTCAGTTTAATTGTTGTTTATTTTTTTGAACCATTCAAAATTAATAACTTTATGTTATTGTTATCTGATATCAATTGGTAACATGCATTTTTAGTTTTGCTTTTTTCACTTTTAAAATTTTATTATAATTTTTAGCACTTAATGATTTTTTTCTAATTTTGCTCAGTGATTATAAGAAAGCTGCTTATACGAATCTTAAATTTTTAAATTACAAAACTTTTTAAACTTTATTAAACCGGTTGTTTCCTAGCTTATCTGAAACGGTTGTTTCAAACACTGATAATATCGACAAATCCTATTGTCAGGCGGAACTTTTCCAACTTTACGAAAAGTGAACTATTGTGCACTAAATACTAAATATAAGTTGTTAAATATGGAAAAAATACTTTTTGAGCGATAATAAAAAGCTGCAGTTTACTCAAATAATGTCAAATTTCAGTCAAAGTATTGAACACAATTTTTTTTAGTGTTATAATTAAGTATCGTTAAATTACTTAATAAAATAATAAAAAAACAGTTTATAATTTATGGAATCACCATATTGCTAAAAAAACGGATAAGTTTTTTTACTGCATTTACATAAATATTACGATACAAACTCTTTAATAAATTGCATTTTGCAACGTACTTGTAAAGCGTAAAAGAAATAAAATACAGAGTTTGGTTTTTTACTTGTAATATCAACTACAAGCAAACTACTTGAAAAGATCTAAGTTTTATTTATTTATTCTTTTTATACGACACAACAGATTATAACACAATAAATCGCATTTTCTTATGTAGCAAAGTGTAAAAGAAAAAGAATGAAAAATTACGACAGAAGAAAAGGAGCTGATATTATGTTTCTAATTTCAGCTTCTGCCTGTCGGGAAAGATTTAATTAAATTACGAAATCGATCTAAAACTGTAAGTTGCTTATTTTAATTTGCATTGTATAAATTTTACTATAAATTGTGGGATCAACCAGTTAATCTTTTAACCATTAACTATTATTTGGAAACTTGTTGAAGTAATTAAAGGATTCTATTCTGACAAAGGAATTTTATCGTTTTTGGCGTCGAAACGACGCGCCGGTAAGGAAAAGAACTGCATTATCAGCGGAAATGTAATACATCTGCTCAACATTTATTTTATTATCTGCTCGAAATCATTTGGAACAATCTATGATTTATTACTAACAGTTATTCAAGTTTTATGTGGAAAATTTTCAGTTAAATTTATATTAAATGTCTTGTTTTATTAAACAGTTACGCTCGTTTTATAATAATTTTATGCAAATTAAAATCAGCTAGAATATAAATCAATAACTGTGTTGGATGACTAATGCATTTACTTAAGTTTGGAGTCCATTAAATTGTCATGAATGACCCGTGTTACGGTAACTTGGAGTTGATCGCATTAGTATTGGTTTGTGCTGGTAAGGTGCCACGTCTTAGAGTTTCAAGGATACAATCCAATTTGATTAACTTTTACCAATCCTTAATATAATCGAATGCTTAATACAATTGTAATAAAATTTAACGTACTTCGAGAAACTTGTCGACTATTACAACTTTTATTACGAATGAAGTTGATTTTTTCCATCAAACTTTTTCTAAACTGTCTCTTTACCTACTCAGTTCTTTACCAAGCAATTTTTTATCCGATCGCTTTCTCTCGCAGAATCGCTGACATAGACTTTTTCGTAACGTCTTTCACATGTTAAAATAAGGAAAATTTTTACGATTTACCTACTATTTTCGTTTATTTGGAGCGCGTAACTTGTCAGATGTTTAGAGATTTGAATATTTTAATGTCGTACCAAATATACAGACGTTTGAGTAAAATACATATATTACAGATTCTATAAATATAAAAACTGAATTTCCGTTTTTAAACATTTTACTTTTCGTTAAATGTCATGTATTCAACTTTGCGAATTTAAATTCTATCGTTGCATTTTACATTGACTTGTTTATAATCATATTATTGATATATACAAACTTTATCTAAATACTTTTTCAAATTACAGATTCATGAAATTATTAGAAATATTACACTTCTATTTTTTTATGTATCTAACAAATGCTACCTGAACTAATTTTCTCAAGGTTTTTGCTTAGGTTTAATTATTATTTTTTATTTATATCTATATCATCACTATTTGTTTTTTCTTCTACTGCTAAATTTGTCTATAAAATCAATAAAATCGTTGATGTATTTACAAGAGATTTAATTAAAAACGCTATTAAAATACTGAGTACACTGTGCAACTATTTGAACGAGCATATACAGTTGGTATTCATTATTTAAGTACCTCCTAATCTTATTAACAGGATGTTGTGATTTTGTCTATATTTTTATTAACTAATTATATACATTGTTAAATTATACACAACTGTGTAGTTTTATATTCTTATATGACAAACCTTTTTCTTACTCTGTCTTTTTTTTATTACTATTTTAATCTACTGTGTCTCTGCACCTTTACACGGATCGTGACTCCATGCACATCTCTACATGCCCCCCCTTTTTGAACTAAAAACTCTTTAAATATTTAAGATCTAATTAGAAATATAGTACTATTTAAGATGTTCAGAAGTTATTTTATTTTCATATAACAGTTAGGTATTTTAAGTAAATATTTGACTTTTAAATCCAACAAAGTTTTTCTATTTCTCTCATAGTACGTTTTCGTTTTTCGTGTTTTATCATAACATAATTTCCTGTATATTTTATGATTAATTACTTTTGCTTTTAAACACTCAATATTGACTGGTAACTTTTTACGTAATTTAACGCAATATGAATAGTGCTGGTGAAAATAATTTTTTTTAAAAGTATTTCTTAATTGTGGTAATAAGGATCTAGCTTTAATTCGCTACATTTATCTAACATTAGTTTATTATTAAATATTTTTTTATTATTAAATACACGTGCCCAATATAAAATACATTTAAAATTACAAGATTATATAGTTAAAGCTTTTAAGTCATTTAGTTTACAATTAAAAATATCAAGATCATTAATCACATTCAATTCATTGAATGTCTTCATAATTCTAGGAATGACAGAGTGGTAGCTAAAGTCTTGTCACGCTTTGACCACGTGTTCGATTTAATAAAAGAACAATGAAGGATTAATACTATTGATAAATAGCGTCACCGAACGCTTAAGATTCTCGAAGGCATATTATCCACAACGACAACAAAGTCTCGACCAGCATTTGCCTTTCAGATGTTATTTCTTGTACGCCAGTCGATTGCGATACCCACCTTTTTGTAATCGCAAATAACAGCATTCGATACAACGGGTTTTTATATCTTATTTCCTTTATTATTATTTTGTAGCTTCCTATCTTCGTGAGTTATTGTGTTGACACGATTTGCTATTCAATATCTATTCCAGGCTCACTTACCGGGGAAAACGTTTTCTTCGCTCAAGTAGGTACTGGATTGTGGGTAAGTTTATTTAATTATTTTTTCGCTGTCAGCAAAGTCACTCACGGAACTTTTGTTTATGTTAATTTCCGTAATTACGATTATTGTTGCAATACCAGTAAGGTAATTTCATTAATCATTTTGTGTGTATCGCATGCTGTGTACAAACGATATTTATTACGAAATTTTCTTCGCTATTCGCTTCGACTTAACCTATGTATTGTGTGTTGCCGATACTTCTGACATTTATGAATAGAAAATTAGATATACTCTTGCTAATATTCTACGTTACTAAATTAAAGTTTTTACACCTGTTAATCTTGCTTTTATGGTAACATACTGTTGGATTTTAACAACATACACGCATGATAAATAGGAAAAGCACACACAAAACTATCTGTACAAGGTTTATTCTTACACACATTGAACCATTACAGCATTCTTGCTTACTTGCGTAAAGATAACATAACCTCGACTGACTTTTCCCGCACAAAAATAACAGCGAAACTAAAACTACTAAAGCAGTGACACTAAAAAGTTTGAAATGTTTAAATCTGACAATGTTAATTTCAACACTTCCACTCATTGTTACAATTTAAACCTACTTTTATACAACAAAATAATATAAAATACTAAGTTTACATCAAACAAAAAAATCAATCAAGTCTTAAACCAAGATTCATTAAACTACATAGGTAATTATGACGACTTTTGGTTAATGCCTTCGTTAACATGTCAGCAACTTGTTCGTTGGTGTTCACATATTCCAATTCAAAGTAACCATCTTAAAACTTCTCACGAATAAAATGATACTGCACGTCGATGTGTTTAGTTCTTTTATGGAAAACTGGATTTTTAACCAATCATTGCGATTTGATTGTCCATGTAGAATTTTGCACTGACTATTTTATTTGGATTCTATTCGGCCACAAGACTTTTTAACCAAATTAACTCCTTTATTGCTTGACAAGCCGCAATATATTCAGACTCTGTCGTCGACGTTGACACGGACTGCTGGCGCGTTGATACCCAACTTACAACGCCTGAACCAAGATGAAATACATAGCCGCTGGTTGATCTTCTCGTCTCATGGTCACCTGCGTAATCAGTATCACTAAAACCAACAAAATCAAAGTTGTCACTGTTTTTGTAAAGGATGCCAAGGTTGGCAGTTCCTTTAATATATTTAAATATGCGTTTAACAGCATTTATATGAGCTTGGTTGGGCTTATCAAGATATTGGTGTATATGAATGGAACCATTTGATGATTGATCAATTTGCAAACCCAGAAAATATTTTGCTTCAAACGTTTTAACTTCAAAATGACTCTCAAGATATAAAACTATTGAGTCAATCTCATTCTTATCATTTGCTACTATCAAGCCGTCGTCCACATAAATAGGAATGATAATTATTCCGTTTTCTCTACGACAAACAAATACACAAGGATCTGAGTCACATACTTTAAAATCAAATTGACGAATACACAAAGTAAATTTTTAGTTCCAAACATCCAACAGGCTTGTTTTAGTTCATACAAACTCTTAATTAGTTTACATACGCGTCCCGTGTTATCATCATATCCAATAGGTTGTTTCATGTAAACATCCTCCTTCAGGTCACCATTCAGGAACGCAGTTTTAATGTCGAACTGTTTCATTTGCATTTTATTCATAGCGGCCAATGATAAAATTGCACGAATCAATGTGAATTTAACAACGGGACTAAACGTCTCTTCATAATCCACACCATACCGTTGCGTAAAACCACGAACCACTAAACGCGCTTTAAATCGATTAATTGTTCCATCTGTATTTTCCTTCACTTTAAATACCTAACGATTGTCAATCACTTTTTTATTTTTAGGTGCTTCAACCAAGTCCCATGTATGATTTTTAATTAATGAATCATATGCATCGTCCATTGCACACTTCCACTGTTGCACTTCTGCTGATTGAACTGCTTCTTCATAAGTTATTGACTCAGCTATAACTGCTGAATAACCTTGTTCAATTAGCCGTTCTGGAGCTTTAATCTCTTTTCGTAAATCATAACTGTGGTTAGAAGGTTGACTTTCAACTAAATTTTCAACAGATTTTTCATCACCATGACCAGTGCCACAAGATGAGGTATCACTTTCATCCAATAAATACTTATCACAACTTTGTGTTTCAATTAATTCAACTACTTCACCATTTTCTTTAGTTTTAAGTTCCTTTTGGATTTCATTGCAACCTGTGAATGTTTTTGAATTGTTTTCATTAAAACGAACATCACAACTAATGAAAACTTTACGACTACTTGGATCATACAAACGAAAATTCTTTGATGTTGAATCAAATCCAACCAGTTGTACTTTCTTCGCTTTCGGATCCCATTTCTTGCGACCTGTTTGCTTCGGTATTTGTACATAGCAATCCGTACCAAAAATTCTCACATGACCTAAATATGGCTTAATACCAAACTATTATTCATATGGTGTAGTACCTGCACAATTACTATTTGTAGAGCGATTTAACAAATACGTTGCTGTGCGAATTGCTTCAGGCCATAAAGATTTTGGTAAACCACTGGCAATTAACATTGTTCTAGCACTTTCTTGAATTGTTCGATTGTCACGTTCAATTCGACCGTTTTGCTCAGGTGTATACGCTGTTATATTTTTAATTTGTATACCTTCTTTTGTCAAGAAAGTTTTTACCTTTTGATTGACAAATGCTGTTCCATTATCAAAACGGAAATGTTTAATGCAAGAATCACTCATATTGTGTACCATTGGAACAAAGGAACATAAACAATCAAAGACTTCATCATTTGATTTTAACAAATATATGAAACGGAAACTAGTTGCTTCGTCTTTGATTAACATGAAGAACCGGATTCCACCAACACCGATTTCTTCCATTGGTCCACATAAATCAACATGCATATACTCACTTTTGATTGATGAACGCTTGCTAGACTCTTTATGTGATGACCGTGTCATCTTTCCCAGTTGACAATCTTCACAGAAGAATTTTTCATTATTGGATAAGTCGACACCAGTGACCAAACCTTCATTACACATCTTTTTAATAGTATGGATGTTGATGTGGCCTAAACGACAATGCCAATGCTGAAGTGACACTCCAGCTGCATTTGCACATCCATTCAATCGTAAACGAAAATCCATCCTAAGTTGATTCATGTTAATACGTTCTCCAACAGCCACAGTATTCTTGAAATTATCAATCACCGTACAACCACTTTTCTGAATTACCACTTTTAATCCTTTATCAGTCAAAACTGCTGTTGATAACAGGTTTTTACGTATGTTGGGAACATATAATACATTTTCTAATCTACCGACACCATGTATTTCCAAACAATGTTAATCTGCAATTTTAACAACACGTTTTTCTTTATATTTACAAAACTCAGAAAACCATTCACGACGGTGTGTCATGTGGCTTGACGCACCTGAATCAGCCAACCAAAAACTGTCTTCTTTTTCATATTCTTCATCAATACTAGATCGAACAATACTACTAAAAGCTAACTCACTTGCATTTTTCTTTTGATTTAATGAATTATTCCTGCTTGGACATACCTTAAACCAATGACCTAATTGATGACAGGAACGACACTTGGTTTTCTTTTTTAATTCATCAATGTTCATTTTATTAAATTTCGGCTTTCTTTTTTGCTTTTGCAACAAAAGCGGCAGCAGACGTTGATGCTTCTTCATTGTTTATACGTTTTAAATTGTCTTCCTCTAACTGCAATGATGACATCAACGTGTCCAACGAACGATTTTCTTTCGTATTGTACCAAACGGTTTTGTAATTATTAAACTTTGGTGGTAAACTGCTTATAATACGAATCATTTTCTAATTTTCTGACAATTTTTTACCTTGTTGTTCGATTTCGGCAGCTAATTGGTTTACTTTGGAAACATAGCCAGCAACAGTTTCATCATCTCTCATTTTTAACGAAAAATATTCTTCATACAATTTCATGACACGAACTTCGGAATTCTTTTCAAAAATGCTGCTTAATTTTTCAATAATTTCTTTTGCTGTATTGCATGTTAAAACAAAATTTGCTCGATCAACGTCCAGCGATTGAATAATTGCATTCATTGCTTTTCCTTCATTTCGTTCATACGCTGTTTTTGTATCTGCAGATGCATTTGATTCTGGCACTTTTCCTTCAATATTATCGGTTAAAGCACGTGCTTTTATGTATGCATTTATTTGGAATTTCCACAACCGGTAATTTGAACCATTCAATTTATGTCCAACAAAAGAATTATCATCACGGCGTTCACTAAAAGAATCCATTTTAAAAAACTTCACACCAAAATAAACACTTGAAATGAATATTTACGATACAATGCAAAAATTGACTTTTTTTAATATTCAATAACGTATTGTGTTTTCACTTGATTTTCAATCACGCTACGTCGTGACGGCTTTTGAAAACAAAAAATAAATACTTTACGGTACAACGACACGACTTCTTGTATTTTTTTTAATTTCCTATTTATCGAAAGCTCTGGGCCATAACCTGTTGAATTTTAACAACAAACACGCATGATAAATAGAAAAAGCACACACAAAACTATCTGTACAAGGTTTATTCTTACACACATTGAACTATTACAGCATTCTTGCTTACTTGCGTAAAGATAACATAACCTCGACTGACTTTTCTCGCACAAAAATAACAGCGAAACTAAAACTACTAAAGCAGGGACACTAAAAAGTTTGAAATGTTTAAATCTAACAATGTTAATTTCAACACATACCTCTATCTCTTTTAATTGTGGTTACCCGAACACCAGACTAACAAGGATTACGAACCTAAAAATTCGTTACAAGTTTGGACCGTCTGTCTTGATTGAGGCAAACGTGTTAATTATAAATGATCTGGCGCCCTTAATTGTTATTTACTTGAACCTCCCTATCTCCGAGTGTGTGAGTTGGGCGTGCAAGGTTCGTAAGACCTAAAGCTTGTAACAGTCTCTTTTCTTATATTCTATACTAAAGAATTTATAAGAACGAGTGGTACGTGAAGGAATATTAAAACTTATTTGCTGTAATAATTCAGGACAATCCACAATACAGTTACCAATTTTAAATAGAAAAATAATATCACAGAAATTACGTCTATCAGTTAAAGAGCTTAAATTTACTTTATTCTGTAACATCACACAAATAATCGGTGCCAAAATATGTAACATACAAATAAATGAATGCACCAGCCAGCTCACAAAAATATTTATTTAAAACACATTAAACACAAACTACATAAGAGCAATGAGCATTTTTATATTTAATTAATTAGAGTCGTGGGAATTCTTACGTTACTTAAGATTACTAATTTTGAATTTGATAAACCAAAATTTTATAAGTTGGACGCCACAATATTTTTTATATATGAATGGTTAAATATTGAAACCAAGAACTTAACTTAAAACTAATAATTACAGATATCTACATACGTGTCATTGAAGGTTTAATTTTACCACTTATCGCGCAGCTTCTTATTTAAGGTGTGGTCATCATGACTCATTGAATGATGCAATATGATGCAATTTCCATAAATCGTATCTTTCACGAAGATTTGATTGATATCTTGCCTTTTAAATCAATAGAATTGACAATCGTAGATCGTAGTTTCCATAATCACAGACGTATAAAGATCGAAAACGTATTCATAAGACTTTCATACCCAAAAACATCGTATAAGAACGAAACCAAAAATCCGGAACAAAGAAAAAAAACTAAAACGTAAATTGCGATGAATTATACAATTTGAATCAAAACAAAAATGACTTACCCCTTCTAATTTACGGGTTTTTATTCTAATTTTCGTAAATACAACAAAATGCAATTGCTACGAACGAATGCGGTGCTACTAACAAATGCGGGCTACAACGAACGCCAGCTTAAATAATTTTCACCATTGGGGCAAAAATTCACAAACACAAATTAAATAAGTGGTAATTCCACTTTTTGCAGCACGCAAAAAAATGTCTACTACTTCACCTCATTTCTAAACGTAAGATGGAGGATAACTTCGTACTTAAGAAGAAGGCTCATACGCATGTCAGTGCGCGAAATTTATTGCGTAAAAGAATTTATATCAACAGTGAATACAAAAATGTTAACGAAAATCAGACGTATTCAAACGTAAAAAATTTACACGTTACACTCGCTACTTAGTCAAAAATAAAAAAACAACAAAAAAAAACGATTAGTTGTCGGATAAGAATTTGAAATCAAAAATGGATGTATCAATAAGACTACTTCACAAGTATCGGAATCATACGAAACAATCGGAACAGAAAAACTCTCGAATCATACATACAACAAACATTCTCAAACATCAATTTATGGAGCGCTCCTTTCAAGTAAAAACATACTAAGTGAGTCCTAAAGATACCATAACAAAAGAAAAACATAACAGATGATCGAATACCAACTTTCCAAAATATTTATCGTAAAGAAACTTTCGAAACGTAGCGAATAACAAAATAATTCAGATAAACAAATAACCTTCAATACACGTTTTCTTCTAACACTAGAGCAGAACTGTACAAATAAAAATAAAATTAATTTAAGATCACTATAGTTTGACACATTTGATAATAGGCAATTTAAGGAGAGGGAACTTCTGAGCTTCACGGGATCCACTCATAATGTTATACACCCACAACTAAACAACTACCTAAAAATACAAATAGACAAACAAAAACAATCGTTAAATCAACTTACTTAATATAAAAAGAACTTATTTACAGTGGACTATTAACTGTACAAAATATTTATTGTTCAGAAAAATCACAATAATTTTCCTTCAAATCTTTAACATGGAAGTTTCCAAGGTTGTTACCGTTCATATCTTCCAATTGGTAAACCAACTGAGAGAGAATCTTAATAACTCTACATGGAATGTACTTAGGGGCGAGTTTTTTAGAAAAACCACGAGAAGCGTCGGACAACACAAAATTACGCTTCCATACAATATCACCAACAGAAAAGTTTATCGGACGTTTACGTAAATTATAATATTTAGCATTGTTTTCATATGCTTTATGAAGACGAACTTTCACATCATCATACAATTCAGGTAATTGGGCCAATTCACGGGACCAAAACAACTTTGTAGCGATTACTAAGGGTTCATTGGGGTTCACAGGAGCGTAAAAATCACCAGTGGGAGGAACATGACGTCCGAAAACTAAAAATGCGGAGAGACTCCAGTAGCATCATGACATGCCAGACGAATAGCTTGAGCAATGTCAAATATGTGCTTATCCCATTCACGATGAGAATCTTTTATATAAGACGAAATAGCAGTAACGAGTACACGATTTACTCTTTCCGTAGGGTTTACTTGTGGATGATATCTCGCATTCATCCAAACTTTTTGAACTTTTTGGGAATACAAAAATGTACGAAATTCTTTCGAAACAAACTGCGAACCATTATCGAACATAACAATTTGAGGAACACCAAATATCGAAAAGACTTGTTCTTTCAAAAACTTAATCATAGGCTTCGTAGTAGCCGTACGTAAAGGTTGAACTAAAACATACTTAGTGAACCAATCTGTAACAACAAAAGATACTGATTGCCTTTTTTAGATCTAGGCAATGGTCCTAGAAGATCCATGCTAACTAGTTGGAAAGGGAAACTAATTATTTTTTCCTTACCCATCAGACCTGGACGACTAACATTTGTACTCTTTTGACTACCACAAATTTTACATTTCCTAACGTATTTGCTAATAGTATGACGCATTTTAGGCCAATAATAAAATTCAGAAATTCGTAACAAAGTTTTGTTCACACCAAAATGTGCTGCTGTCGAATCATCATGACAACGTTGCAAAATTTGTTCTCTATTCACAGTAGGAACTACTAATTTCCAATCAGGTATATTAGACTCTAAAGGATATACGGACGGTATGAATTTGTACAAATGATCACCTTCAACTTTAAAATAAGGGTACTCATCAGGGAAATTCTTAACTTTATCAATCATATTCAAATACCACTCATCAGGACTAAATGAGTCTATATCAACAATCGAAACAGAACGGGATAACGCATCCGGAATTACATTTAATTTACCAGGACGATGTTGTACTTTGAAGTCGAATTGTGCGAGACGCATACACCATCTAGCCAAACGACCAGTAGGTTCTTTAATATTATGAAGCCATTTTAATGCAGCGCAATCTGTAATAACAGTAAAAGGCATTCCTTCTACATAACCACGAAAGTGTTCAATACCAAAAATAACACCTAATAACTCTCTTTCAGTAGCAGAATATTTGCGCTCTGCTGTAGTCAAAGTGCGACTAGCGTATGCGACAGGATGTTCGGAACCATCAATGTTTTGAAACAGAACAGCACCTAATGCTACATCACTAGCATCAGTCTGTATGAAAAATGGTGACTTAAAGTCGGGCGAAACAAGAATTGGAGCAGACGTAATACGAACTTTTATTTCCTGAAAAGCTGACTCTGCCTCTGACGACCATTGAATAGATTCACCTTTCTTTTTATTCTTAATCAAAGAAGTGATCGGAGCGGATAACTGAGCAAAATCTTTAATGAAACGTCTATAATAACTAATCAAACCAATAACACGTTTAACTTCAGTAGTATTACGGGGTGTCGGAAAATTTACAATCGCGGAAACCTTATCTGGATCAGTACGTAAACCTTTACTATCTATAACAAATCCTAAAAATTTTAAAGAAGATCGGCAAAATTGACACTTATCAAAATTTATTGTAAAACCAGCATTTCGTAGACGATCACACAACTCATTTAAAACGGAAATATGTTCATCGAATGTTTCGGAAGCAATAATAATATCATCGAGATAAACAAAAACTTTTTCATCTAACATAAGCGGACCTAAAATTTGCTCCATGCATTCCTGCATTGTTTGCGGACTATTTGACAAACCAAAGGGCATTACAACGAACTCAAATAAACCTTTGCCGGGAACACAAAAAGCGGTTTTCGCACAAGAAGACTTTTCTAACGGAATCTGCCAGAAAGCTTTTCTAAGATCAATACTACTCAAAAATTGTGCATTACGTAATCGGTTCAAAATCGCATCGGTACGAGGAAGTGGAAACGCATCTTTTCTTGTGACACTATTTAATTTTCGCGCATCATAACATAACCTGAGATCACCAGTTTTCTTTTTAACAAGCAGAACAGGACTACTCCATGGACTATTGGATGGACGAATAACACCCAAATCTAACATATTGTCAACTTCTTTATGAAGATGTTGCTGCATAGCCGGAGACAAAAGATATTGACGTTGCTTAATAGGGGAAGCATCACCTGTATCAATATTGTGTTCTAATACATGAGTGCGGCCTAGTTTTTCAGAGACTAAATCGGAAAACTTTGACATAGTATTTCTTAAGATATCTTCTTGCTGAGATGACAGCAAATGTCTATCGATTATCGTAGTCGGATTCGTGACAGAATTTAACAAAGAAATACTCGCAGACCAATATCGTCTATCTTTAAAATCTACACTAATTTGAAATATAGATCCAAAATCCATTCCTAAAATAATTGGTTGTTTTATCGAAGGAACTAACAAACATGTCACATAACGGGTTACTCCATTTAAAGTAAGCGGAAGCAGAATTTCACCATTACACGATTGAATAACACCATCAGCTGTAGTTACTTTTACTACACGAGGTTTAATTTCAAAATCAATATTATGTTTTCGAAGAAATTCAAGACCAGTCGAACCAATAATTGTGGAAGATGCACCACTATCTATCAAACATTTAAGAGAATTACCATTAATATGTATCATAAGATATAATCTATTATCGAATGGAACAGACGTACAAAGCGGAAAAACAGACGTAGATGACATGAACAACTTAACTTTATTTAACCAAACATTCCATTCTTCAGTAGACGTACGAATTTTATTTACTGACGGAAGTTCTTTTTTTCTTTTGGCTGGTTGTGTTTGCTTTTTGGAGAAAAACTTTGATTGGTTGAACTTTTTGGTATCGCCCCGGATTTTGTATTGACGTAAACGGATCGACTTTGAGTTGGAACGATACCACTCAACTCGTTTTTTGGGTTGCAAGTAGGACAAGTAGTTCGATAATAATCCTTCTTACCACATCCAAAACAAAATATTGATGCCGGTTTTTGGCATTGTCTATGCATATGACCTGGATAACCACAGTTAAAGCATTTCTTAACATTCAAATCAGAATTATTCACAGATGACACAATATCAGATGAATTACGTAAACCAACATAAGCTAAATCTGGTTCTAACAAAACTGAACGTTTCTGTGGAGGCGGATGGTATTTATCAATACGTGACTTTACGTCTTGAACCTTACGACATAATTCTTTCAAACGATCCAAAGTGTCGACATCATGTAAACTAACACGTTCGGAAAAATAAGGGTTCAAATTTCTTAAAATTTGATCAATAATTTCGGATTCGGAAGGCTGGGTTTCTAAACGACGATACAAAGCTTCAACGGACATAATGTAAAAGAAAACATCTTCATGCGGACCTTGTGTTCTATTTCGTATTTCATTTAATAAATCGTACTCATAATTTGACGGAAGAAAATCTCTTTTCAAACACTTGACTAAATCAGACCAATTGCTAACTTTATGTTTAATACTACGGTACCATAACAAACCATTATCAGAAAATAAATCATTAGCAGAAATGAATAATTCTTGTTCAGAAACATGTCGAGATTCACAATAATCTTCAATTTTTTCTAAAAATGACATAACACTCTCTTTTCCTTTATTTCCAGAAAATTTTATACCCCATTTATAAACTGGTACTGACCTAACTGTAGATTGTTGTACATAAGAATTATTCGAAGGCATAGCGGACATATTAAGTTTACTTAAATCATTTTCAATTTGTGATTCGGAATGTTCAATAAGAAGACCTTGCAAAGTTAACAACTGCGTATTAAAATCATTTTTCTTCGAAATTTGTTCTTTACCAGAAGGTTTCAATAGATTAATTCTATTTTCTAAATGCAAAAGACGAGTATTAACACGAGTACAAACCAAAGAAGTAACATTTTCAGAATTCAGTAAATCCCAAAGATCAGTTAAAGATTCTTCTATTTGAGAAACATTCTTTTCGTAATCATCATAAGGTTGAATAAACGAAACAGAAGGTTCATTACGTTCCTTACGTAATTGTCCACGCAATTGAGCTCTACGTAACATTTGATTATCCTGTGGTTGTAAACCACGACACAAAAGTTCGAAAATAATTTCATTATTCTTCAAATGATTTGGTTCCATTTTCAAAAATTCAAAATATCAAAACAAAATGTTGAATTCGTACATAGAAAACAATTCAAAATCACAAACCCAATCGTACAACAATGTAAAAAACAAAATCAGAAACAAAGTCAAGATCAATCATATCAAACGTATTAATTCGAATCGTTTCGTAACTTAAGTTAAATCGTATTACCTTCGTCGAACAAGTGATAAACCTTACATAACACATTAACATAGTTATAATACACAAAATATAAACAAATCGTAATACATAAAATACAAAAATACAAACAAATCAAATCAAAATTTCAGTAACGTTAGAATTTTCTCTAGCCTACACGATGGGTCGCCAAAATATGTAACATCACACAAATAATCGGTGCCAAAATATGTAACATACAAATAAATGAATGCACCAGCCAGCTCACAAAAATATTTATTTAAAACACATTAAACACAAACTACATAAGAGCAATGAGCATTTTTATATTTAATTAATTAGAGTCGTGGGAATTCTTACGTTACTTAAGATTACTAATTTTGAATTTGATAAACCAAAATTTTATAAGTTGGACGCCACAATATTTTTTATATATGAATGGTTAAATATTGAAACCAAGAACTTAACTTAAAACTAATAATTACAGATATCTACATACGTGTCATTGAAGGTTTAATTTTACCACTTATCGCGCAGCTTCTTATTTAAGGTGTGGTCATCATGACTCATTGAATGATGCAATATGATGCAATTTCCATAAATCGTATCTTTCACGAAGATTTGATTGATATCTTGCCTTTAAATCAATAGAATTGACAATCGTAGATCGTAGTTTCCATAATCACAGACGTATAAAGATCGAAAACGTATTCATAAGACTTTCATACCCAAAAACATCGTATAAGAACGAAACCAAAAATCCGGAACAAAGAAAAAAAACTAAAACGTAAATTGCGATGAATTATACAATTTGAATCAAAACAAAATGACTTACCCCTTCTAATTTACGGGTTTTATTCTAATTTTCGTAAATACAACAAAATGCAATTGCTACGAACGAATGCGGTGCTACTAACAAATGCGGGCTACAACGAACGCCAGCTTAAATAATTTTCACCATTGGGGCAAAAATTCACAAACACAAATTAAATAAGTGGTAATTCCACTTTTTGCAGCACGCAAAAAAATGTCTACTACTTCACCTCATTTCTAAACGTAAGATGGAGGATAACTTCGTACTTAAGAAGAAGGCTCATACGCATGTCAGTGCGCGAAATTTATTGCGTAAAAGAATTTATATCAACAGTGAATACAAAAATGTTAACGAAAATCAGACGTATTCAAACGTAAAAAATTTACACGTTACAATTCAGAACTAAACTGTAATCACCATTAATATGTCTAATAACTTATACTCTAGATATCTTAGCAATTTCTTTTGAACACGGTCAATGAGATCAATTAACATAGAAGAGTTGAGACACCATATAATAGAACAATACTCTAAAATGGGACGGACTAACGAACAGTATTTACATCCCTAAATTGACTAGTATTTCTTATAATAACACCTAGCATTCTGTTGGACTTAGTAACTATATGTCAAATATGGGTTCTAAAAGACATGTCTTTTGTTAAAGTTACACCGAGATCATTAATATTATCAACTATTTTTAAAGGCCAAATAAGTTATAGTTGATGTCGAATTCTGATTGCTTTCTAGAAAACGAAATTATAAAAATTTGCTAAGATTTCTATTTCTATTTTATTTGCTTTGCACCATTTTTCTAAACTAATTAGATCTTGCTGCAATAAGACTATATCAGAGACACATCGAATTACTTTAAAATTTCTTAAATCATCTGCAAATAGTAGTAGCAAACTGTTCAACAAAACAAACTTTATATCATTTATAAAAATGTTAAAGAACAAAGGGCCCAAGTGTGAGCCTTGTGGGGCTTCTGAAGAAGCCAGGAACAGTTCTGGTAAGTAGGAAATAATTTGACAGCCAACCAACGATCACGGAGATAATCAGCAAGCCAGTCCAAAAGCAAGCCACCAACCCCATAAAAGTTCAGTTTCAATTTTATCTTTAGTTTCTTTAATCTTTTGACGAAATTCCTCCACAACATTCTTCATAAGTTTAGCTACTTTACATTCAATAGGATCGTTGAAGTCAACTACACACTTATCACAGTACCATTTGGCACCTATAACATTCAAATTTATTTCATTGATTTTGATTGTTGTATTACATTCAGTAACAGAACTACTATCATTTATCTGACCTACAAAATAAGATGCTCTGACTGATTTGCTTCAACTGATTTAACAAATTTACATTTTGATTTTCACACTTTAGCAAAACCGTTATTAGCATATGTACGACTACGCGACTGGGATCTTTGCCTCAGCATTATGGATGGTGATTGTGATTGGCGATCTTTATTTCTTCTAGCCGACTAATTTCTGTACTGCTGCTCCTTTGACTCTGATCCCTATGACTTTTATTCTGATTTAGATCTAAAAGGTTTCTTGCTCGACTTCTTGACCATCTACCAGTTGACTGTGATGACACGTTCAATTTGTCTTAATCTTTGATGTGATTTCTTCAATTGACAGATATTTATAGCTTTGTCTAAGGTTAGTTCATCTTCTTGTATCAGTTGTTGTTTAATATGTTGATTGTATTTATTTAGTTTATAGATTAATATGCCTTTGACTTAACTGGTTCTTATCTCTTCAAATTCACATGACATGCTTCAATTTATAAGATCAGCAACAAAATCTTGGATCGACTCATTAGGTAATTATTGACGACTAAAGAATTTATTTTATTAAAAAGTTGTATTTATTTTTAGAAAGAATTGCGGGGATAATGGGCCGACAATAATTTGATTGGATTTGAATGGGTTCATTACTACCGTGCAATTCCCCCATCGTTACTAATAACCCTATATAAGCTTCTATTTCTGTTGTATTCGTGGTTGCATATCTCTTAACGCGGTTGGAATTTCCAGCATTCCTTTTATCAAAGAATTGTTTAACTTTACGGTTAGTTTCCTTCACAATGATTTTTGAGTATATCTGGAGTAAAAAATAAAAAAAACTGATTATTTGATGCTAGATATTGCCGAATTTGAACCTAGAGCAACGGTAAGTACATTTGTTTTCGAACGTCTTAAAGTGCTACTTACTGGTAACTTAGACGGTTTCGTACCATATTTAGCAACGTAAACAGGATAATTATCAGGCGAGTTCGATTAGTCAACTGGATGGAGCTCTAATCCTCATCGTCATCATTTGCACAAATCCTATCATCAACTTCTTCTTCATCAGATACGTGGTCCCTATCTTCTATATCACTTGCTTCACACTCTTCTTCCATCAGGTCGTATTCTCGATCGTCCACTTTAAACAACATTAATATTACTGCTTCGGTAAGATTATTTTGTAAGACACTCATTATCAACACAAATTTACACTAACTGCAAAGTTCAATGCTAAGCCTATGCGGTCTAGCACAGTACTACCGTGCAATGTTAGTGTTGCCAAGTACTACATAAGAGCCGTCGCATGCGCTTAGTAGAACTTATTCATAATACGCCTACGCAAATTTAGAAAGCGTCCGATAGCAAGCGGGGCGCAGGCGCACCCCAGAGTGTAATATCTCAAATATGTTTGTTCCAAAAAGCATTTAAAATCAAATAATATGTAGGAAATGTTCAGAAAACTAAAAACTACAGTTAGCTAAGAGCACAAATGTAACCATTTTTTTTCAATACTGTAACCGAAATACCGACGTTAAATTAAAATGCCATCAAATTTTTTCAAAAGAATCTTACTTTGGTTTTTTGTTTTTTAATAATTTTATGGTTTTTACTTTAGAATTTATTGGCCAATTGTCATTGTTAAATTTGCAAATCTATTTTAAATTGTCTTAATGTCTTTAAAAATAATTTCAATAATAATTTATAATGTGCTGTTCTTAATTGATTTCGATAGTAAGATTAAAATACTTTTTTTTTGCGTTCTTTGTTGTTGTTTTTTACTCGTAAATTGCTTTTCTTATAGATTTAAACACATATCAGATGGTTTAGTTAAAACTCCAGATTACAAGTTTGGTGTTTTCTTTACTATTAGTAAAATTTTTCCAACTAAAATTAATTAAGATTATTCTTTTAATACAACGCTTGACACTTTTGTAATGAAAATTAAAAACTCAAATTTTACAAATTTAAAATTGTAGAAGCCAATGACGTTAAGACCAATATCTTGCTCGTTATTTTTTTCGTTGCTAAATTATTTGATAATTTTATTATATTTTTTGTTTGTTCTTAATTTTTAATTACACGTCTTTTTAAGCTTAGTTTATTTTGAAAACAGTAGTAGGGTAAGATGGAGAGTTCTGTGACAAGAGGAGGAGGAACCTTGACCTTTAAATGACCTAGAGTAACCTTACTCCTCCTCAGGGGCCTTGACCTGCATTCAGTGCTCTAAATGACCTAGAGTAACCTTACTCCTCCTCAGGGCCTTGACCTACATTCAGTGCTTTAAATGACCTAGAGTAACCTTACTCCTCCTCGGGGGCCTTGACCTACATTCAGTGCTTTATATGACCTAGAGTAACCCTACTCCTCCTCACAGACCTACACAGAAGAAGACAAAGACTTTAAATGACCTGGAATAACCCTACTCCTCCTCACAGACCTACAGACAAAGACTTTAAATGACCTAGAGTAACCTTACTCCTTACAGACCTACACAGAAGAAGAAAAATATTTTTATTAAAAAACCGGTGGATGTAGTTGGATTCGAACCAGGGATTTCACGTTTATGAACCAGCGAGTTTACCACTGCACCATAAACCTGTTGGATTTAAACAGTATTGTTGATATATAAGACGATTGAAAGTACTTTGTATACTAATACTTCACTATGCGTATTATTCCTTTTCCGTAACCTATATACAAGTAACCGAACATTAGATTGATTAAAAGTTTTTATTTATTCTAACCTTCAAACACAGTTACTACATAGAGTAATTTATTAATTGTACAATCTATTTAATAACTTAACATAATGAGTTACAATAAATCATAAATTGAACCAAAATAATATATAAGAAAAGTTAATATTAGCATAAGTAATAACATTGAAAGTATAATAGATAGTATACCATATGTGGTACAGATGGTTGATAGAGAGGTGTAGTTAGTTGAATTACGTTTGTCTAATAAGTTAATGTAACGCACGGAGTTCCAATCCGTTTGTACAAAACTTGAATTGTTGTTATAAAAACGTAATCGAAAATCCTGTGGTTCTGCAATTGGTAGAACTCTGACACCGTGTAAATTTAGTGGTATTAGTTTATACCACTTTGTAGGATTACTTTTAAAAGATGCATAAGTTTTAGAACAAAATGGTGGTTGTAGCACATATAAACTGTTGTTAGAAACAGCGGTGAAAATTAACAGACTAAAGATTTTCGGAACCATCGCACACACAAAAGTTGAATACACAACTAACAACACGTGTCACTGTTTGGCATAATTATAATGCCGCGATCATTAAACGAATCACATTTACGCCAATCCGTGTGAATGTAATGGTTAAAGCTGGAAAATTGTATGCGAAATTCTTTCGAAGTATTAGGTGCTGTTATAGTAAAAACTTTAATACCATGTAATACGTCAGGTATAAGTTGAAACCACTGGCGTGGGTTATCTTTAAAACAAATAATAGCCTCTTCACAGTTTGGAGGTTGAACTATATAAAGAGTATTACCATAACAAGCACTCAACACAACTGATTTAAAAATGATGGGAATCATTGCAGCGTTGAAAATGAACTAAACTAAACACACTACACACAAAGCTTTAAATGATCTAGAGTCCTTACTCCTCCTCACTGACCTACATTCAAAGCTCTAAATGTCCTAGAGTAACCTTACTCCTCCTCACTGACCTACATTCAAAGCTTTAAATGACCTAGAGTAACCTTACTCCTCCTCACTGACCTACATTCAAAGCTCTAAATGTCCTAGAGTAACCTTACTTCTCCTCACAGACATACACACAAAGCTTTAAATGAACCATAATAACTTTAAGTCATCCTTTTTGTTGGTATATATAAGACGATTGAGAGCAGTTACAATACAGTTGGGGTTTAGAAAGAGATTGTTAAGAATGGAACAGATAAAGCAGTTTGTTCAACAGATGAAAGATCGTGATGTAACGATTCAAGAACAAAAAACTATTAAAAAATCGGTGCCCGACAGTAATATGGTGTTAAGTGCAATACAATTAATTGATCAGAATGTTTATAATTTAAATAAGTCAAAAACTAAATTTATCAGTGTTGGAATGAATTGTGCTAATCATTTTTGTCCGTCAGTAAAGATATTCGCAACTTATAAACAAGAAATCGTATTTACGGAAGAGGAATGGGTGTGGTTTTGGAGCTTCGAGAAAAAATACATAGATGTTTTCAAAGTACTGAAGCAATATGCGAACCCATAAAGGTCGGTACGAAAACTATAATATTTGAAATTATTGACCAAAAAAATATTAAAAATTGTGGGTGCAGAAAATGAAGAAGTATACCTAGGTCGCGAATCTCTTTGGGAGATATGGAAATTGGCAGTACTCATAAACTATCGATTAAATCAGATTGTTTTAAAGGAATTTTCTAATTTTATGATACTGTAATTAATGCTGTTTTCGATCTACCAGGAGATGCTAAAACTAACATATCTAATGTTTTGGATCAATTTTTATCAAAAACAGACGTGGTTTGTTGTATGTTAGAAGTGGTAACATTCTATCCAGAAAAGGTGGTGTTCGATGTTGAATTGGAAAAACGTGTAGTAGAACAAAAGAAGTTTAGGAAATAAACTGGAGGGGATTAACTATATATTAGGTATTAAGAGCTTGAGTAGTAGTACAAACTGTTAAGATGTGGATGGCCTATGCAGAACAAACTTGGACCAAAGCTGTTGATTTTCAAACAGCAGTGCAACGGTTAGTGCAGGAATTTTCCGCATTGGAATTCGATGCTGAACATGAAGCAGTGTATGGATTCACCAGTCCTGAACTGTGCGCGACTTTGGCGGAAAAGTATCAAAACGGTCAAAAAATTTGTAAAGAGTATTTAGAAACTAAATTTTGTTCTTCTTGTTTAATTAATCGGTTGTCGGATATTGGATTATCGAGGTTTGCAAATCGAATAAAACGATACATGAATGATGCAGACACTTCTGAAGAAGAAGAATCAGCAGAAGAAAAATCGACAGAAGAAGAAGCACAAGAAGAAAAATAAACATCTAACTAACATAAAAAATATTCAAGAGTTATTAGTTCAATTTCAACAGTTGGAAGCGGATGCAAATAAAATACTTCAAAGATTTGATTGTATATTTAGCGTAGATTATTGTAAAGAACTTGCTAATAAATATATGATTGGTCAAGATATTTGTAACTTGTTTTTAAAAGGGGAATATTGTATAAAATGTGTAGAAATGCAATTAAATATAATAGATTTGTATTGTTTTAAAGTGTGTTAGTACAGTGATGGGGAATAAAGTACGCTTCAAAGACGAATGTGAAGTTAAGAAGTTAGTAGTTTGGAAATTTGCTTATCAACAAGCAAGAAAAGGTGATTGGGAAGAGAAAGCACGAGATAGGTATCGGTTTTATAAAAGAATTGCAGAAATAGATAAGAATATATCTTATATTTTTAAAGATGATCATAGATATTGTATATCATGAACGTTTTGTATACAATTAATGTAAATAAAATTATATAATTTCGTAAAAAATACTTTATTGCATCACATAATTAGAATACAAATGATAAACATTAGATAAAGCACAGTAACACATAGGTTCCGAATGAAAAAGACATTTAGCATGCATAGGTTTTAGTGCAGGTTCTTCTTCAACTTCTGTAATGGGTGTAGAAATATATTTTTGTAAAAATGTTGATTTTTCTCGTCCTTTTACGTAAACTGATGTTGCATTTAGTGTTAGTTGTTTGAGGATGTGTGGAAATAAATGTACTGGAGTAAATTCTTCTTCCCAGGAAATACGGTGATGATTGTTCATTAACCATGTAGCTTGTTTTTGAAATTTTAAGTCTAAGCACGACCACGAAAACGGTGGTTTGAAGACATAATGTGCAATAGAATGTCCATCATACACAGCCAATTCTTTTGGAGTGAAACATTTTTCAGAAGTCATGAATCCTTGTACATCGATAATAACGATCATATTTGTAAGACGATATAGTTCATAATACTTTCAATATGTGATACAAACAGAATATATATTATAATTTGTTACAAATGACGAATGGCCTTGGTCAGAGCGTTATATGTAAATATTTTGTCATGGAGAATTAAGCAGTATGCAACGGTATCGTTTGGAATATTTTGAGAAGTTTCAAATTCTATGCGTAAAACAACTGCTTTAGGGGTGAAAGAATCAATTTGGTTCCAACAATCAATAACTATTAATGGGGCTTGTTCTTTAAACTGTTGTGGTGTTAGAAGAGGTTGGGCATCGTGTTCGTAATAGGAAGATTGGAATCGTGCATACATTTCGTAAAGCATTGCAAAATGATTATCCGAAAAATTGATGTTAAGGTTATCGTAGGGATAACGATCTGTATTTAAATATACGCGAACATTTTGTATATTGCAATGATCGAATTTACTCATATCTTTTTATGTTACCATCTCTTCCAGTTTGAAATCCTAAAATTATGTATCTAGGTGTCTCTAAACTTGTTGCTGTTTTAATAGCCCATGTGTGTTTATCTGTTGTTGGTACAGCAGGATAGACATGTGTTTCCCAACTTCTAAACGCAACTTGAGTATCTATATTTTTATCGATGTACTTTGTTAATGCTAATTCTTCAGCTAAACCAGGTGTAACATGTGGAACTTTCCAAAATATTTTTTCAATCTCGATTTTAATAGGATCATCATCAGTAGATATAACACAGTCAACGTCTGTATTACTTCGTATTAATACAAGTTCTTGGCGAACATTTAAAATAACCTACAACAAAAAATATATATACATAAATGTGTATAAAATTGTTGTAACTTACCTTAGGATAATCTTCCGCAAACCCTAAAAGTCTTCGCAGTGGTATGCAAACATTGAATTGACCTAAAGTATTAGTAGTTTTAATTTCGGATGTGGGATACCAACCAGAATTTTGATATTTTATGCTTTCAGTTGGTGTATGTGATATTAATCCTTTCATTGTAGTAGTTAAGCCAACTTTTGTTACTGAATCAACAACAATGCCATTCATTTCATACCTAATCTCACTAAATAAAAATGCTAGACCGTTGTTTGCAAATTTTGCATTTAATGATATGCTTCCATCTTCTTTACGTAATTTACCTTCAATGTACAAGTAACTTTGAGATGGTAGAGTACACATATCTTCTTGAATAGGAATGCGAATTTCATCGTTATTTTTGAAACGCGTAGTGTATGGTTGATGGGTGTGTATTTCTGAGTTGACAATAGAATTATCAACTACAACTTTTTCGTTTACGTTTAAGATACTCATTTTAGTACAGTAAATCCCAAAGATTTTAGAAATTGTTTGTTACTAACTGTTAATCGTTTAACGTGCGATCGCTTACTAATCTTCGTACTAAAGGATTGTGTTGTTTTATGAGATTCGGTATCACATACACAAGAATGGTTCTTAAAGCGAAATACCATTATATTTATAAGTTCTTTTAAATGTAGTCCTATTGTGATGACTTCACCTCGAAAATTGACAAGATTTCCATTTTGATCTACTATTTTAAGTGTAATGTTTGAAATAGTTCGTACGCTAATAGGTAAATAGGTGACATGTAGAGGGCATTCAATTATTTTATATCCAGATGGTACGCTTGGAAAGAACTGATGTATAGTGTGGGCTGGTGTTCCATTTGCATAGTTTCCTAATGTAATGTTGCAATCGATTAATAACGAATTGATCGTAATAATGTTTGTTGGATAACTTGATTCAGACCATTGATTTGCAAGCAAGAACTTTTTTCTGAATCCTAAAAGAGGTCCTATAGAATGTTCTTGTGTAAAATCAATAATGGCATTTGATTTAATCATAGTTTTAAGGGTGTTGTGGTTTGCACGTAATTTAATAGTAAAGTTTTTAGGTACAGCACCTTGTAGATAATTTTCCAAATCTTTTATTTCGTAAGAACCTTCAGGAATCGTTACTTTTGTTTTCCCTATGATAAATTGGTTATTTTCATTAGTTACATTCGGTATACTATTAAAACTTGCAAAACTTGTTAAACCAAGTACATACTCTTTGTCAGGATTTAAATAAATTGGTGGATTAAATTCTGAGCGTAGAATAGAAGTCGATCCAGTAAATGTAAATGTGCACGACATTTCGGTAGAGAATCTTACACACAACTAACTAGTTATCTCGAATGTTCGTATAAAAAGCCTAATACTAAATGTCCGCAATTGTAGGTATTAAATAGTTGAAGTGTGTCAAAATTATACATTATATTTACGCTACCGCCGCTGCGAAAATAATGAATTACTTCCAAAGGTGGTTTTAAATGTCCTATACTATTGAAATAGATGATTTTGTTACCACGTTTAACGTAAGCCGTCCAATGAGTTCCTTCGCCTTGTTGTTCATCCAGATTTATAATTCCGCACTCATTTTTTAATATAATGCGCGGTAACTTGTCTCTCATAAAAATTCCTCTAAATTTCTTTATTTGAAGTAATTGTATATATTTCGATAGATCGATATTTGTTAACGCTCTGCGTGGTAGCTTTATTGGGAGTTTTTTGATATGGATGTATATATAATCCAAGACCTTTTTTATACGGTTTTAAATAAAGACCTTTTCCTACACTTGCAGCTTCCATTGCTTGGTTATGACGTTTGGTTTCTTCTAATGTTTTTGCAGCAGTTTTTGCGTCATTCACTGCTTTTGCAACAGCTGCTGCCCCACCACCTAGAGAACCTATTGCCCCGAGAGCAGCGAATAAAGGAATTAACGGTAAAAATCCTCCTGTTTTAGGAATAGGAATTATTCTTTGTTTAGGTGGCGAAACCTTTTGTTGTCTTAACACTTTCATAGCTTGTTTAACAGTTGATTTTAAGTTTGATTGTACTTTACCACCTACTGTACGACGAGCTAATTGTATCGCTTTTTTAAAACTAATGCTCCCACGTTTTTTCTTCCTTTTCTGCCCCATACCTAATTTAGTTTTACTCTTCATTACACCGGAAATAGTTAAAGCTGCTGCTTTCTCCCCAAAACTAGCGTCTTTTGATCGAAATCTTTGCCAAGCTATAGATCCTAATTTTCGATCTGCTTCGTGTCTTTTTGATAAATCGTTGGTTTGCGAATATGCTATATCGTGTTCTCGACAAGCCTCGTCCAAGGGATTTATACCTTTATCACCTCGAGCAAGACGTTTGGTTAAACGAGTTCCAGGCCCACAAAAATTATATCCAGGCAAATGCAGCTCCACAGGTAATTTATTAACTAACGTATTAATTAATCCAAAACCTTTAAAGATTTATTGTATGAACGTATGGACATGTACAGTGTTGTAACCACAAGTCGCGTAAAACTAAAGTTATTTGTGCTAAACATGTCTATTTAACTGTAAATTATGGATATATTGAGTAGTAAAGCAATGAATGCGATACAATTCATACATCAAGATAATCAGTTACCAATTAAAAATTATGATTCGAGTATTATATCTAACAAAAGTTTTTCAAACACGGTTTCCTACTTGGAGAAGGGTGTAAACGGGGACTAATAGTAGGTCCTTCGGGTTGTGGCAAGACGAATGTTATGATAAGTTTGCTAGAACATCCTAACGGCTTACGATTTGAAAATGTTTACGTGTATTCTAAATCATTATACCAACCTAAATACAATTACTTAAGACAACTGTTACAACCACTTCGTGATGTAAAATACTTTGAGTACGATGATAGTAAAACAATTCTTCCACCCAAGTCGGCACGCATAAACTCCATCATTATATTTGATGATGTAGTTTGTCACAACCAAAGCGAAATTCGCGAATATTTTTGTTTCGGAAGACATCAAAATATAGATTGCTTTTATTTGTGCCAAACATATTCATCTATTCCCAAACAGTTAATACGAGACAATGCAAAATATGATTATTGTTTTTCAACAAGATCAACGAAATATAAAACATATATACGAAGACCATGTAAATGTGGATATGTCTTTTGATGTGTTTAAAACTTTGTGTGGATATTGTTGGCAAGATAAATATGGGTTCTTAGTTATCGATAAAGAGAGTGGTGTAACTTTCGGTCGTTACAGAAAAGGATTTGATTGTTTCATTAAAATATAAATTGTACTACGCGATGCAACAATAGATAGTTGCAATGAGTAATCGGTTAAAAGAAGAACTAATTCGAGCACGTAAAGCTGTAAAACGTAAGGCCGATAGTTTGAAAGCGGACACATCACAAAAAGAGAGTATTATTCAACAACAGTTTAAACCCATAACTCAACCATTAAAGGAATTATTAACAAATATTAAACCTGATTCAGAGTTTACTGTCAAGAAACAACCTGATGTTACGGTTTCCATAAAAATTCAACTTTCATCCGATATTTCTGAGAAAGTCAAACAACGTTCAGTGGAATTAAAATCACAAATAACAGACCAGTTTAAGCCTTCTCACGCTAGTACTCCCACAAGACTCTCAACACATCATACCTCTGAACAGCCTAAAGAAATTGCGTTTTTAGATACTGATGTAATCGCACATACTGATGATGCAAGAGTCGATAATATTCCCACGTTAGACGAACTACGAAGCGAACTAGCCGAACTTGGTACAAATCAAGCTTTTCAAGACTATTTAAATCAATATGAAGGTTTGGCAAAGATATATGTAGAATCATTGTTCCGTGATGTAAATAACGAATTTGATCATAATTATGGGGTGCGTTTTGACCCCGCTTTAAATAAATTTCATGTAGGAGATTCAGATCTAGAGTTTGACGGAGAAGATTTGCTCATCAAACGTCCATCAGGAGAAGAATTTCGATATACGGGTACTCCCGGTTTATACGAACTGTTATTTAAACGAATCCCGATTGGTTATAAACAACAAGACCAAATTCAATACAAGGATATAATCATACGAACAAACGCAACACGTAGACACTATGATCCAAAAAAACAAATACAAGCTGCTGGTAAAAAGTATTCTAATATAATCAAACCATTATTAGCTACTTCAATGACTCGTGTTCGATCAGATTCTACTACTTTAAAAGAAGGAGGACATATACAGATGCTGCAGCTAAATAACAAACGTTTAGAGTTTCTTCCGTGGAAAGATCCTAATAAATTAGTTAATTGGTTAAGAACATTATTAAGCTCTAAAGAAGCAGGTCATACAGGACACACGAACGAAATAATTTACATTCTTGATGAGTTGCGATCTGCCAAGATAATAAAATGATGGGTTGTTAAGCACATTCTCATATTAGTGGTAACCGTAGACCTAAGACATGACGCTTGATAAGTTTGGAAGACATATTAACCAAATTAAAACTCATCAAGAAACTCTTTATTTTGTAAAACAAGTATCTTCTTTACATTACGATACAGCGGTATACGTAATGGGTACGACAGATGGTTCACATATCAACTTATTTGGAAACGAATATAAATTCCCTTTGCTTAAGGCTAGCATTATAACCGTGCGATGCTCGCATGATTGTATAATACATATCAACGAAAAAAAATATAAGACTCTACAAAATTTAGAAGGGGTCTTACTAAACAAGGGAGATGTCATTAAGGTATCAGAAAGCGAACAGGTCAGATTAACATCGCAAGGTGAAAGAGTTTTACGATTTAAACAAGACGAAATTAGTTTTGTATTAGAGATCATTGTAAAAGTTCGGTTATGGAGTCCGAACGACAGCAAGTGATTGAAGAACTTCATAAACCGGTTAGAAAAAATTTTCCTCGAAGACGTGTAGTTATTAAAGGATTGAATGACCTCTTTCAAGCAGATTTAGTAGAAATGATACCCTACGCACGTTTAAATAAAGGTTTTCGTTACATTTTAGTAGTAATTAATACCTTTTCAAAATATGTTTGGTGTGAACCAGTAAAACGAAAAACTGGAACAGATGTAACTAATGCAATGAAAAAAGTATTAGTTAAAGCAACGCCTCATAATTTACAGACTGATAATGGTAAAGAATTTTATAATAAACAATTCCAAGATCTAATGAAGAAGTTTGCTATAAATCATTACAGTACTTATTCTGAAAAAAAAAGTAGCATCGTTGAACGAGTAAATCGCACCTTGAAAAACCTCATGTGGAAAAAGTTTAGCTTACAAGGATCTTATAAATGGTTGAATTTATTACCGTTAATTGTTAAACATTACAATTCAACAACTCATAGAACTACTGGATATAAACCGATCGATGTGAATAAAAACAACTCGAAGAACATTTTAAAATCTCGGTTCGATAATAGAAAAGTCTTGGATTTAAAAATACCTAAATTTTCAAGAGGTGCATTCGTTCGAATTAGTAAACATCGGGGGGTGTTTGCAAAAGGTTTTACCCCAAATTGGAGCACTGAAATTTTTCAAGTAATGACTGTACAAAATACGAATCCTACTACATACATTTTAAAGGACGTAAAAGATCAGCAGATCAAAGGAGGTTTTTACGAACAAGAACTTCAAGAAGTTAAATATGCAGACATATATTTAGTTGAAAAAATATTAAAACGTCGTGGTAATCGGTTATACGTAAAATGGTTAGGTTTAGATAAATCTCATAATTCATGGATAAACAACAGCGCTGTAATATAAAAAAAATAAAACACAGTTATTTTTTTGATTTTTTTTATTATCCCCACCACTTTTAGATATATTTATATATCGTTAACATGAATATTTATCAGTTCATCCAAATCAATGGGGTCGTTGAATTGTGGTGGTAACGTGTTGGAATCCCAGTTTGCAGATAATTCAAAACCATCAAAGTTCTCCACATCTGGTTGTTTGTCCTCTTCACCATCCGGTTCTTGAAGGGTATCAAAAGCAGCTTTTAATAAAGAATTTATTTTGACGTTCCAATCGATATCTTGATGACCCCATGCCAACGTATTACATGTACCAGGTATTATAAATCGTTTATCGTCGGAAGAACACAAAGCTATTTTATTTATAAGTTCTGTGTGTAGATCATGTAAAGTAGATCTAAACACATACATTTTACACATTATAGTTTCCTTTTCACCTTCAGCAACTTGTTTAAAATCCAGTTCACTAATATCGCGTTGTATTACATATTTTCGCACACCTTTAGCTTTTTTAATAACTTGATCCCCGACATTAACACAGTAACACTTGGCTCCAGCACCGTAGAAACTATGAATTGCTGTTCCACCAAATTCATCCTTCATTTTACCTACAACAGAAGTAGTAATTGGAATATTCTGTCGATTATTCTTTTTATAATTAGAAGTGTCATATTCATTTAGCTGTATTTTCATATCTTCGTAAACATCAGGTGTTTGTATTTCTACTATTAAGCTGTCTGTATCCGTGTACAATAATTTTACGTTTTGTTCATATTTTGATCGTAACACTTCATAAAAAACCGGTACATTACAATTTTTGATATATCTAATATCGTAAATCCAACATATACAGGTTTATTGTATACAACAGCTGTTTTGGACAGTTCTATGGCGTATAACTTTTCAGTGAACCTGGTCACCTGCTTAAAAGTTGGTTTAGCCACGTAAGCTTCTAATCCTAAGCGTTTTCCAATGTTTTCCCAATGGGTTAATAGACGTATATTTCTACGCTTATCCACATTTTCCATTGTTTTTCCAAATACACCGTTATTCATTAGTTTATAAAAATCCTTTTCAAATTTTGTATTCACCTCATTTCGTAACCTGGTGTTTAAGTCGATGTAACTTCTTAGCCAAGGACTTTGCTGAAATTTTAATATTCGATGTGTATGAGTAAGCACCAATCCATGCTTAAGACATTGCTTTAAGTTTCTGTAATGAATGATGTATGCTGTTTTATCATTTAAATTTGGAATGAGTTTTTTCTGGGATGAGGTTGAACCTGGAGGACAAATACTCTCTGGACAGAACGGTAAATCGTTGTGATGGTTGTGTAAATTATCTGGATACTCTAAATCCACCTCTAATACATACCCCTCTTCAGCATCGTCGGGTATGTCTAAAACGTTAAAAAAGTCCACAGCTTCAGACGATAACCAAGTAAATCCTGTACGAGGTAAATACTCTCGCATTGAGTGCCCATATAAATTTGTGGAATCTAAGTACATAATGTATGATGTAGGGTTTTTAGAATTAAAGCTTGGAATATATGGGTTATTGGCTAGAGATTTTCGTTTAATGCATGTACTTACACCTCCGCGAATACCTTTCTTGAAGAAATGGTACATGTCCATATCAGTCAAAAGCTCTAATTCTACTTGCGTATGTTTCAGCATTGCATTCCAAGCCAGACCAGGAGCCGTAATATATTGAGCTGGATCTAAATCATAAATTTTTTGACAGAGTACACGAAAATTTTCAAATACATCAGTTAATAGTAACACATCACAAGATAGGTATACGTCGGAATAATCTCCAAGCGATTTACACTGAAACGTTGACCATGTGCTTGTAGCACGTTGATAATCTTCTTTAGAAATATGTTGCTCTCGAAGAGTGTCGTAAAAATCTTCTTTTTTTGGTAAACAGCATTCACTTAATTTTGTGTAGTTGTCCACGTAAGAATATGGAAAAATCCCTTTAACTCTTGCCAGGTTAAACTTTTGATCATCAGAATAAAATTTTCGTAAACTGGTACATTGTTCATCTGCAAGAGTTTGTGCTAACGCATCTAAGGATGAAGCCAGAAAACGATAACTGTCGAGAAATCGTACACGCAGATATACATCTTCCATTTTTCCATTTTCTTTAGGTATTCTATCCACTAGTAGTCTCTTGCTGAACGTGATATATTTTTCTTTAGATTGTGGAATTACATCGACCTCTTCTTTTTCTAAAGCCAACTGTTTTATAAATAAATGTGCATCATATCCGCTTAGGTTATGAAAAAATATTGGTATAAAGTTAGGTATTTTATAATTAAGGTTACATGTAGAATGTGCTGCGCCACGATATCTTCCTGTAAGATGAGAATGATCTTTTACTTTTGGATTGCCAGGGTTACCAAATTCTTTCTTGCAAATAAAACATTGTTGTGCTGCTACATACTCAACCAATTCAGATGCAGTTAGTGGAAGCATTGGTGTCGACTCTTTTAAATGGTTAGAATATATTTGATGTATGTCCGATTCTAACCAGTTAATAAATGTTCTAGCAGCATCTACACCACGATACAGTTTTAAACGAGACCATTCATCATTCTCAGTAGATTTAATGTAGTACGCGAAAGCATATGGTTTATGCTTACATGTTTTGACAGTGAAGGGATCCTTTGGATTAGGAAACGCCGTATGTACAGGTATAAGCAGTGACTCAAAATCAGCATATATGACAAACGGAACAGACATTTTTTTATGGAAATTATTAAATTTAAGAACATTATCATACGTAATTGCACCGGTTGTATCGATTGTAGCATTATGCGTGGGTAATTTTGTGTAGACATAATTACAATCATGTGTTACGTGTCGTTGAAGCAGTTGTTCATTTCTAAAGTAATGTAAACAGGAATCGCAAAATATTTTGCACCGTGCCGGGTTGTTAACTGTGTACTCACCAATCGCGAAAATTCTTGATCCAACAATAATGTTGAGAACCCGTGTTGTTTTCTATTAACAATAAATTAATGTGAGTATTCTGCTTCTTTTTCGTGTAATATAGTGGTCCCACAACTTCAATTTTTCGTGTTCCTTGTTCTGTAATTTCTTCTAATCCGTACACGTTAACCGATATGTTGTTGTTGTCTTCAAACTTTCCAATATCAGTTAGTTTCATAGGGAAAGTAATACCATCCCAATTGCATAAGGTTCGAAAATCGGGATAGGACGCAACTCTTTGCGGATTCCCATTCGGAACAACTAGTGCTGATGCCACAGCCCATCCAAAACAGAATTCATCAAAATTCATAACATTGATGACAGCTTTTTTATGGATGATTTCAGCTGGTAGTCTCAAATAGGAGGATGCTCTTAAGGGGTTGAATTTAACGAAATTGACTTCTACATGTAGAAATTTCACTAAAACCCATCCTAAAACCAACTTTTGTAACATATAACATTTTTGATACTTTACTCACCCGAATCTTTTTCTTGGAATTCAGATTCCTTTCTATCTAAAATGTCCATAAATTTCTTATATAGTTCTGCAACATCCGTACCCGGGCTTAGAATTTCATACTTTGTTTGAAAAGACTTGATATCTAATACTTCTTGTTGCTTTAATGTATATAACCCAAATAATTCACAATTAACTTTAACGTTTCTAAATTTTGCAATTTGTTTATTCATAAGACTGCTTATTTTTTCACTGAACTCGTTCATCAAGTCTACTACTTTTACATGTTGGTTACTAGGCGATAATTTATAACTCATGAGCCTATCTTGAAATGCTGATTGTATAATTTGAACACCTTCATCATCTATAAATCGACAAGCATTAATTTTGTGACGATTGCTTCGAAGATGTCCTCGATAATGTGCTTTGGGTACATCTTCTTGACACTCGTTGCATCTAATGTTGACCTTTTCCTTTTTGTTGTCATTGCTCTTTTTCTTAGATGAAGACTGGGCCTCATTTTCAAATTTACGTTTCATAACTTTATTTAGAGCAACACCTTTGCAGGAGTTTTTTAAGTGACGTTTCAGATTATCGCTTCGTGTAAATTGGTGCTCGCATTGAGGACAAATTTGTGCTGTAATTTACAAAATAATACTATATTTAATATCTTCTATTAGTGGGTAAAGATAAGAATAATTACTGTGCAATGACGGGGTGAGCACCCAATGAAACGGGGATAGGAAAGGTTTATGGATATTGTCAGGTGTTTATTTTCTTTTTATCAAAATCAAATTTTTGAAATACTTAAAATGTAAGAACTTAAGTTACTATACAAACAATCAAACAATTTATCGTCTAAATTACACATTTTTAAGCGTAGTTTAAGTATCGTGGGAAGTGCATGAAATGTCTATGGCTTCTTGAATATGTAGACGGCGTAAAGCATTCGTGGAGTTCATCACACACATAAAAGGGTTACACCGCAATGGATTTGGATATCATCGATCATTCGGCTAGTAGGAAAAGGATGCTATAGTACTACATTAATATATAGAGAACAATCAGACTTAGAAATTATTAATAATAACACATTAATTCGATTTAGTAGACAAATGTATAATTTCAAACTTACGATTTTGAGCAGTATTACGACCAGTGACTTGTTTGCTTGAGGAGTTCATCTCTAGAAATATAATTCTTCTAACCAAATCGATTGTATATATACTGTATGCAACGTCATAAAGAGTGACGTTTAAACTGTTTTCAAGGTAAGAAATCAATGTTCTCATAATTATAAAGCAGGGTTATTCCAGGTCATTTTAAAGTCTTTGTCTTCTTCTGTGTAGGTCTGTGAGGAGTAAGGTTACTCTAGGTCATTTAAAGTCTTTGTCTTCTTCTGTGTAGGTCTGTGAGGAGGTGCAGGGTTATTCTAGGTCATTTAAAGTCTTTGTCTTCTTCTGGTTTAAACTGTTTTCAAGGTAAGAAATCAATGTTCTCATAATTATAATTTTTATTATGGATTGGACAGACAGAAAAAAAATTTAATGCGTTACTAAACCTTTTAGTTACATTCTAACTAATTTAATAAACTTGAAATAAAATTGTGTTCAGAAGTACATAATTGCAGCATTCTTTAAGAAAATCTATTACTTAAAAAATATACAAATCTGTAAATTATTCCATAATATGTATTTTAAAATTTCACAAAAAATATTTTCGCATACGCCGGAAATGAATGATATTTATTGTTTACGAGCAACTTCCTATAGTTATAGCTTCCTTATGTCTGGAGGTCACAACATTTTTAAATAACAAAATAATGGCATTCAACTAATTTAATAAACTTGAAATAAAGTAAAGTTTTGTTTTTATAAATAATATAATAAATACATAATTTACTTGTAAAAATCTAAACTTACTTATCATAAATTATTAAATATTTATTATATGCGTTTTATGGCGATCTTTTTCCAAATTAGTAGAAATCTACTTTTTTATACTTATATGTCAACAACGAGTTATAGCTGATTTTAAAATTCTGGAGTTTAAATATAATTGAGGTCACCTGCTGTACTTATAAACAACTTTCAATGGAATTTATATGAATTGATGTAAATAAACTTAGTTGTGTTTTAACATTTTGTCTATAAGTATTCAAAAATTTTTAGTTTGTTTTTTTCACCGCCGTTTATATGTGCTACAATCACAATTTATTCTAAACGTATGAATCCAAAGTGGTATAAAATAATTAAAAACTAATTAATAGTTCTATCATTTGCAGATAAATATGCAAGATTTTTAACAACTTTTAATCAATCTACTTTGAAAATACAATTAATAAATACAAATGTGTTTGAAGGTTAATTCCTTCTGTCTGGAGTTTAAATATAATTGAGGTCACCTGCTGTACTTATAAACAACTTTCAATGGAATTTATATGAATTGATGTAAATAAACTTAGTTGTGTTTTAACATTTTGTCTATAAGTATTCAAAAATTTTTAGTTTGTTTTTTTCACCGCCGTTTATATGTGCTACAATTACAATTTATTCTAAACGTATGAATCCAAAGTGGTATAAAATAATTAAAAACTAATTAATAGTTCTATCATTTGCAGATAAATATGCAAGATTTTTAACAACTTTTAATCAATCTACTTTGAAAATACAATTAATAAATAAAACCGGAAATTACTTGTGTCTGAAGGTTAAATTTACTTAAATAAAACCGGAAATTACAGATAGTATAATGTAAGTAAATAGGTTCTATAGATTTTTTATATTTTATTTTAGAGCAATTTATGATTTATTGTAACTTATTATTTTAAGTTATTATATACAAAGTACAATTAATAAATAAAACCGGAAATTACTTAGCTTAATTTGTGATTTATTGTAAGCTATAAATTTAAATTATTAGATAGTACTTTCAATCGTCTTATATATCAACAATACTGTTTGAATCCAACAGGTTCGTGGTGCAGTGGTAAACTCGCTGGTTCATAAACGTGAAGTCCCTGGTTCGAATCCGACTACATCCACCGGTTTTTTAATAAAAATATTTTTCTTCTTAAGGTTACTCTAGGTCGTTTAAAAGCTATGTCTGTAGGTGGTCTGTGAGGAGAAGCAGGGTTATTCCAGGTCATTTAAAGTCTTTGTCTTCTTCTGTGTAGGTCTGTGAGGAGTAAGGTTATTCTAGGTCATTTAAAGTCTTTGTCTTCTTCTGTGTAGGCCCCTGAGGAGGAGTAGGGTTATTCCAGGTCATTTAAAGCATTGAATGTAGGTCAGTGAGGAGGAGTAAGGTTACTCTAGGTCATTTAAAGCACTGAATGTAGGTCAAGGTCTCTCGGTCCTCCTCCTCTTGTCACAGAAGTCTCCATCTTATCCTACTAACAGTACAACAATCCGTAATAATTAATCACTAAATGTCTTTAAATCATTCAGTGGATAACAAACTCACTTATTTTTTTGGTGCATTTTAAATTAGTTTTTAGTTGAAGTTCTAAAGAACTAAAATAATTAAAGTGTAGTAGGTGTTGTAAAAAGTACAATCAAATAATAAATAAATTTATTGTCTTGGTATGTTTACATTTATGTACTAAATTTTGTTCTTAGATTTTGTTAGTTTAATATTATATCTAAATTGAATTGAAAAAAATGTTTTAACGTTTTTAGATTTGATTTTGCGTAATCACAAAACGCGTAGGTTTCTTTGCTTACCACGCAAACGTACATACATATAGCACCCACAGTATGTGCAAACTTAGTTAAAAGTTTGTAATTAAATATTCACAAGTTCTGTGGAATGCTTAAAGCTTGTATAGTGGTATTAATATTTACTGTTGTTTTTGAGTAGGCTCAGTTCAAATGAAATTTTTATGTATTTGTATTTTATATTAATACTCATTTTATAAATTTATCTAAACAAAAATGTTTAGTAAAAATACATAACTTCAAATAGAAAAGACAAAATTTATTGAAATTTAAACTAAAATTATTATTCATTAATTGACTTTAATTAATAAATAAAAATTTGCAAACCATTTCTTCTAATTTTCTAACAAATAATAAATTATACCTTAAATTTTCACATTGCCAAACATTCATTTTTCAACTTTTATTTTTTCATTTATTTCTTCTATATTAAGCATGTAGTGTCCTAGACTTGTGTTTACAAAATGATTTGCTTGCTGGATTATCAATTATAAACTTTACTTACTTTTACTTCTGAGGTTTCTCTTATTGGACTTTAATTTCCATCGCTTACACTGCTTGCTTCAGCCGTTAAACAAGTTATTTCTTCTTCATTGCCATTTTATGTGCTGGCTTAGGTGTTTGCTAAATTTACTCTTTTAAATTTATAAAGTTTTGGACATTGATATCTTTTATGTCCGACAATTCCACAATTGTGACACTTGAACGGGAACGTTCGATTCGCATTGCCACGCTCAAAATGTTTCCATTCTTGTGGTTTATAACTAGTAAACACCACATTGTTGGTATCGGGGTCATCGATGTTTTTTTTCTGTCTTGATTCTTCCATAATCAATTTGTTTTTTACAAAGTCCAAAATAACTTTGGATTCGTCTTGACAAAACATAATGTTTATTGCAGTAGTTACAGGTTGATATGCTTCAGACATTGCAGAGAGTAATTTAGAAACAATTTATGAGTCTTCAAGTTTTCCACCTGCACTTTTTAATTCATAAACTGTTTGTTCAAACTTTGGCAAAAATACATTTAATGGCCCTTTTTCATAAAATTTTAAACTTCTTAATTTTCTCTGCAACTGAACCCGAACTGATATTCCCTTCTTTTTTATATATTGCACCGAGTACATTCATAATGTTTTTCGTTGTTGTTTTTGTCTTAACTATGTCCAACGTATTTTCAGACAAACACTGAACAATTATGTTTCTTGCTTTTACATTTTGTTGTTTAAATGCACATTCGCTTGTTCTAATAACAATTTTATCCTAAATTCCCAATTATACTAGACTTGCTAAATAGATCTCTCCCACAAATGTTTTTGTAATTGGTTAATTCAAAGTACGCAGCAAAATTGCATTAAAAATCTGATTCACTTCGTGAAGTTATTGTGTACTAATAATCTTGATATTTCAGCGTTCCGTAAACTTTTATCAGTATTTTTTGTGTACACAATTTATTTTTTTTAAATATTTTTTTGAAAGACAATCTGACATCGTTGATATCAAGGTAAGAAATAATTTCTTTTAAAATATCTACCAACTGTCAAAACCACATTTTTATAGGTTATCTAATACAACATTATAAATCTTTCGCTAATAAAAAAACGTAAAGCGAAACATTTATCAGTATATGATAAAGAAAGTATTCTAAATATCTATAAAACTTGTGAACAAAGTCAACGTATGTAGTTGGAAAAAAGATCATACTAAATTTACAGCTACAGCAGCCGGTAACGTAACCCTCGATTTTATTTGTGTTTTTTATATACTTACATGTGAAGATTTATATTAACTTTATTTATTTACATGTGTTTCTGTATCTACTGTATACAACGTGCTAACTGAATATAACACAGATTACGTGTATCGTAGATCAAGACCAATATTAGATAATGTTACCGATGGAATGAAAAGTGCTCTAAGACGTATTGTGCATTCGTTCTTTTTATGTAATGAACAACCTACAGTAAAAAAAGTTATGGCTTGTATTATCGAAGATGAGAATTTGCCAAACTTTAAAGAAAGTACGTTACGAACATTATTGAAAGAAATTGGGTTTAGGTTAGTTAAACGAAAGTGTATTGTGTTTGTAATATACGTTATTTTATAGGTACAGAAAAAGAAATCGCAACAAAAAAATTATATCATAGCATGGAGAAGAAGATTCCATAGCACGGCAAGCCTTCATTTCTAAATTTTCTATTGGACTTAAGAATCTTTCTGGTAAAGGCAAACGATTAATTGTGTTACGTATAGAATCAGATACAGCATTTGTTGAAAATAGTTTCCTTATTTTTGAATCGAAAAAAACTATTGACTACCACGAAGAAATGAATTCTAGAGTATTCGAAAACTAATTTGAGTCGATGCTAAGTAACTTAGAAGAAAGTGCTGTAATAGTTTTAGATAATGCTTCATGTCATAGCAGAACTTCCGCAACTAAAAAAGCTGATATACAGGATTGGTTGACAAGTAAATCGATTGAATTTAGGAAGACGTGGTTAAAGCAGAAATTTTAGCATTTGTCAAGAAAAACATTTAAGCAACAAAGTCTGTGATGGAAGAAATGGCAAAATCCAGTAAACGAGTTGTGCTTCGATTGCCACCGTATTACTGTGGGTTGAATCCCATTGAATAAATATGGGCACAAATGAAAATGAAAGTTGCTAGAAAAAATACAAGATGTTTAAAATCTATTTCGTTGCCAAATTGGTTTAGTTGTGTTATGTAAATATTTAAGAAGCGCTTTTTTTATCCTTACTCCAGGTTTGTTAATTACACGATATTTATATATTCAACTATAAAAAAATTGTAAGTTTTTAAATAATATGCACGATGATTTAATTTATAAAATAAATCTAATTTTAGAAGCATTAGAATAACCTATAAAGCGTACAGTGTAATAGAGAATGAGACAAACAACAGAGCACAACTCTTGTCTGCTTTATTATTCTTGGGATTCAACGTACAACTTTAGAAGTGGAGTATGCAATATATTCATAGGTAAAACTGGTAGAAGTAAAATATTTGCACACTGGAAGATGCTGTAAAGACAGATAAGACGTTATATATTGAATATAGTAATGAAGAGATCAAATGAAAAAGTAAATATAATAATTGCAGTGGAACTTGAAAGAGGATGCTGCAACATCGAGTCTATCTTCAACAACCTGTATAGCACCATGACACTAAGGCCCTTATTTCTCTATCTCTTGTTTGTGTTTGGTTCTAATATTGTTCTCATAATTTTCCGCTCTATGATTTTTAGATTTTTCTTTTTTGTTTATTATCGCTATTGTTTCCAATGCATAGGTTAGGATGGGTCTTATCAGCATCTTATAGAATTTTATGTTTGTTGGTTTACTGAACGCTTTGCTTTTTAGTAGAGTTTTATCTCTGCCGTATGCCTGATTTCCTTTCTGCAATTTCTCTTTCAATTTGTTCTCCTCGGTTTGTCCCATCGCGACTCCCAGATAATTAAAGCAGTATACTCTAAAAAATGTGTTTTTAAGTAATTTTGTGCGTGTTCGTGTTCTTTCCCTATCTTTATGTATTTTGTTTTTATTTTGTTTATTTTCATGCTAATTTTTTTTGCTTCTTAGTCTATCTTCCTTCCTATTCTCTATAATTGCTGTCATCTGCGTACGCTATTATTTTGGTTGGTTGCTCATGATATTTTTCTATCTAATTTAGCTCTTCGTATAATGCTTTTTAGTACTACGTTGAATATGGATGAAGATAAGGAGTCCCCTTATTTCACTCCTTTATTTATTACAAAAGATTTCGTTGTTGCTCCTTAGAATTTCACTTGCGTATTTATATTTATTAGGGTCATTTTTAACAGTGCTAATAGTTTTCCAACTATTCCTAAATGTTCCAGTGCTCTTATTAGTTCTTTTCTGCTTACTGAATCAAATGCTATTTTGAAATCTATAAATATAATATGTTTTTTTTTTGTATTCCCACTGTTTTTGAATTATTTGTTCTAGGGTGTGTCTTTTAGCTTTTTGTTCATCAGATTTTCCAAGATTTTATAGGTGATGCTTAACAGAGCTACTGGCTTGTAGTTTTCTTTCCCCCCCTTTTTATATATTGGGATTATTATTCCAGTGTTCTAGTCCTTTGGCATCTTGTTTCGTCTCCATATTTGTTTGATTTATTGACGTATCTGTGCTTTTTTCTGCTGTCTTCCATATTTTAGCAGTTCTGCCTGGATCTCGTCTTGCCCCGGTGCTTTGCTATTTTTAAATTTTTTTATTTCTTCATATTTAAGGCATATCTTTTCTTCTTGATCTAGTTGTCTTTCTTCCTTTTGCATTTTCCATTTCTTTTGTATATAACGTTTCTTGGTAGTGTTGTTTCCATATGTCGCTAATCTTTTGTAATTCATTTTGTATTTTGCCGATTTTGTCTTTTATTTATCTGTTTTTACCTAGTGCAGGTAAATTCTTTGCAAACGTGGTAATAGCGTTGTAATATTAATTTATTGTTTTAGTTTATAAAAAATAAATTTTTACAATAATTGTAATTATTTTTAATAAACAATATAATTGCTGTTTTGAAGTTATAATTTTTCTGTAGATAAACTTCAAGTTTGTTATTATTTTTTATTTGTCATTGAAAGTAAAGAAATTTGATTTTTGTAAAAAAATAGTTTATGTATGAATGAAGTAAATTTATGATAGCATTACTATAAAGTGTTACAGAACGTAAATTGATGTAGACTGGTAAAGAATAAAATTTTAGAAAGGACTTTTTTTAATACTCAACAACCAACAATACCGATAAGCATATGCGTACACATTTTTATTACTCGTCTGTGTAAATCAGACTTGACATAGTTCCGCTCCTTTTTTTATTGGGAGGGACATATTTCTATCTGTAATAGCGAAGGCTTCCACGGCCGGAATCTATATTAATATAAGAATGTCTTCCGAGTTTGGACCGTGTCATTGTTGTTGGACCCGAAGTTGCCAACGTTTTGCCCACTTTCGTAAAGGGCTACATCAGGGCGTGAGATAAATTGCAAAACTCAAACAAGCAACAAAATCTAATTAAGAGCTTCTCAAAAGTTAGGTTATACATTTGTGAAACAAGCCATAATCTAAACTTGAAAAAGTAAACGAAAATCTAACAAAGAACCACTACTGAGTTAGGTAATCAACTTGTGAACCAAGCCAGATTCTAAACTCCGTAGAAGTGACTTAAAAAGAAATACTTTCCGTTCTGATTGAGTTACGATTGATAGGGGCGTGTTTTCGATAAATAACTAATGACCGGGAACCAAAGAGGGGATAGCTGGAAACCATGATCGCGATTGAAGTTATTGGGGTGTTTGATGATTTCTATGCTCTCTCAGAACTTCCTGTTGAAAAAGAATGGAGATTTGGCAATCAACAAAACATTATCTAAATCTATCTATCTATCTATACGATGTTCAGCAACCGCAGACTTGGACTTGGAAATATACCTTTTCCTTATACAACGATCATGTTCTGAAATGCGAGTAATGACTAAACGACCGCTTTCACCAATGTAAACCAAACCACATGAACAAGGAATCTGGTATACACCTTGAGATGAAAGTGTAGGAAATTTGTCTTTGGGAGAGGGAAGAATCTGAGAGATTTTGCCTGTCGAGTTGAATATGGGTTTATTACCAATCTTACAAAGAAGTTTCTCTATTTAATATGTAACCTTGTGAATGTAGGGTAAAAAGGCCAATTTTGGGTTGGATTTGGGAGTAGAAATGTCCTTAAGGTATTCGAGTACGTGGATGTAGACAACGATTAATAGCTTTGTGAATATCTCGCTTTACATAACCATTGTTCACTAAGGTTCTAGTAAGATGACGGAGTTCTGAGTCTAGATTCTCAGGTTGACAAATAGAAAAGGCACGATGGACCAAAGATTCAATAACAGAACGTTTCTGTGCAGGATGATGATGAGACGAAGCATGAAGGTATCTGTCCGTATGGGTGGATTTGCGATAAACAGAATGGCCCAGAAGTCCGTCGGGCTTACGAGTCACAAGAACGTCAAGAAATGGAAGAGAACCATTACTTTCGATTTTTATAGTAAATTTGATATCTAAGTCTTGATTGTTAAGATGATCAAGAAACTTAGACAATTCAAGATGACCATGAAACCAAACAATAAACGTGTCGTCAACATATCTAAACTACACTTTAGGTTTTAATATTGATGATTCCAAAGCAACCGTTTCAAAGGATTCCATAAAAATGTTAGCTACAACAGGTGATAGAGGAGAACCCATAGCAGCACCAGGAACTTGTTCGTAAAACTTTTTATCAAATTGGAAGTAAGTAGAGGATAGACACTTTTCAATAAGAAGAACCAAACTCAAGTCCTTGCCATGTTGAGACAGAATCTGTTTGATGACAATAAGCGAATCCTTAATAGGAACTTTAGTAAAAAGTGAAGTAACATCAAAGAAGATCTTGGGGTTCAAGTTTTATAGTTTCTAGACGTTGAATAAAATGCTGAGAGTTGAGGATGTGAGAAGAGGTTTTACCTGTAAACTCGCAAAAAATGTTGGACAAGAACTTAGCTAGCTTGTAGGTAGGAGATTGGATAGTACTAACGATAGGTCGAAAAAGAATGCCTTGTTTGTGAATTTTGGGAAGTCCGTATAGACGAGGTGGTTTAGAATCTGATGGGGTAAGTCGACGTTTAGTTTCAGGAGGTAGATTGGAAGATTTGATGATTTGGTTAACCTCACGTTCAATCCTCGAAGTGGGGTTATGGGCTAGAAGAGTGTAAGTTTCCTCAGACAAAATAGAATTGATTTTCGTAACATAATCAATTTGGTTCAAAACTACAGTGGCGTTGCCTTTGTCGGCTAGAAGAACAATAATATCAGGGTTCTTACGAAGATGTTTTAGAGCTGACTCTTCCGACTTAGAAATGTTGGATTTAGAAATTTTAGACGATTCAAGGATTTTGCCACTGTTAATACGAATGGGATCTGAGATGTAGCGAGGAAGATGTCTTATAGAAGACTCAACAGCACATAAAATATCTTTTTTAGGAATACTTTTGGGAGCAACCGCAAAATTCAAACCCTTAGAGAGCACGGATTGACAACCGTCTTTACGGAATTAGTAGTAGATGAAACTTTCCGATTCTTGGATTCCAATAATTGAAACTTTTTGAGATGACCTTCAGTGGTTAGTCGTAGAGTGGTATCAGACTGCTGGTAAGTAATGTTGTCGAAGAGTTTCCAATCATCCGGGGATAGAACATGATATTAGTCATTTATCAAAAACACGCCCCCTAGCAACCGTAACCCAATCAGGATCGAGCTTAACCATCCGTGACGATCCTTTTCTTTTAAATACGGAGATTATTTCTTCTTAAGTCACTTCTACGGAGTTTAGAATCTGACTTGCTTCACAAGTTGATTACCTAACTCGGTAATGGTTCTTTGTTAGATTTTCGTTTGCTTTTTCAAGTTATCGTTTTCTTTCTTACCTTTTCAGAGTTTAGGTTATGGCTTGTTTCACAAGTGTATAACCTAACTTTTGAGAAGTTTTTAGTTAGATTTCGATTGCTTGTTTGAGTTTTGCGATTTATCTCACGCCCTGATGAAGCCCCTTACGAAAGTGGGCGAAACGTTGGCAGCTTCGGTTGCAACAACTATGACACGGTCCAAACCTGGAAGACATTCTAATGTTAGTATTTACCCATGTCTTTCAACTTAAAACAGTCATTAATTTCATTTTTTATTCTGATTTTTGTTTCTTCGTTATTCATGAATATGAGTAAATCATCAACATATACTGCCATGAATAACATTTTTTCGTTTTCTGTCATCTCATCGATGTGTACCTAACTACAGGTGAATATGTTTCTTCGTAATCAATGCCATCTTTTGGTTTTGGTTGTCTCTGGAATCTTCTGGGAATATCAATGACGTCCGTCAATGAATGTTGCATAGATGCAGTTGTCCCGATATCATTTACGTATTGGTCATTAAATAACAAACCATCATCCACTGGATTTTTGTTTGGCAGTAGAATTGAGACGGTTTCAATGAATTTTTTATACTGATTCAAGTTGCTAGGACTGCTGTCTCCTATAAAAACGACATCACGATTATTAACAATTTTCTTGGAATTGCGTCGAATTAAACGATGGCCTTTGGTGTCCTCACAGTAACCAACAAAGATTAATTCTTCTGATTTGAAATCCGACTTGCTTTGTTTATGTTTGGGAACGTGAACCATGGCTCTACAACCAAAAATTTTTAGATAGCTTAAGTCAGGTACCTTACCTAACCAAATTTCTTCAGGAGTTTTCTTTAGACCATTCGTAGGTGATCGATTCATTAGGTAAACTGCTGTAGAAACCACCTTTGCCCACTATTCTTTCTGTAATCTTGCATCAAACAGCTTGCAGTTGGCTTTTTCGACAATAGTTCTGTTCATACGTTCAGCTAGCCCATTCTGCTCTGGCGTATGCGGCGTAGAAGTCTACTAACTTCTAAACTTGAATTACAATATTCGGTTCTGTTGTCAGTCTTTAGTATTTTTATTTTATGACCTGTTTGATTTTCCACCAATGTTTTAAAATCTTGAAACACTTCTTTTACTTGAGATTTTTGTTTCCAAAAAGTAAACAAATATTTTTCTTGAAAGGTCATCAATTAAAATTAAAAAGTACAGCTCCCCCTATTGAAATTGTTTCCATTGGTCCACCGAGATCAGAATGAATTAACTTCAGAATCTTTGTTGCTCTAGTACCTACATTTTTGAATGGCATCCTACATTGCTTACCTTTTGGACATGTACTGCATCTTTCGTAATCTTTTTTACAGGAAAACTTTACGCTCCGTTTTTTACCTTATTAAAGTCATTGAAATTAATGTGCGCTAGTCTACGGTGCCATAAATAATTATCAGATTTGATACTGACCATCACACTACAATATTGGTTTAATTTATACATATCACGAATCAATGTAGCAATTGCTATCAAATTATTGTCATTATATAATACAACCATTCTTATTAAACTTTACTTTACAACCATTTTTTATAATTTGACTGACAGATAACAAGTTAGCAGAAAGGTTCGGAACATGCAATACGTTTTTTATTGTGATGCTGTTTACCTGTCGGTTGCAATTGATTTTATGGTTAACGTTACCAGTCGCAATTGATTGTAACCTAGTGTCATTAGCTACAGCAATTTCTTTTACTACAGGATCGACTTTATCTTGTAGCCAATCGTTTCGCATAGTCATATGCATTGATGCTTCACAATCAACATACCAGTCATTACACTCTTTGGCTAAAAAGCACGCACAAAATACAGCCAAGTAATTATGAGATTTTTCACCTGCCTTTTTAGCTGTTGATTTTGTACATTCCATCGATTTGTGACCATATTTGTTGCAGTTGAAAAACCGTGATCCCTTTGGTTTCCGATTGCAACCTTGGTTCTTGTCCCTAAAATTATTCACATAGAAGGCATTCTCATTTTTTGTCTTTGGTATTTTTAAGTCTTGTAAGAGTGATCTTGACTCCTGAGCTTTCGATACCCATAATCCAATGATTATGGGTATCGAAAGCTCACCTTTAAAGTCCGCTGATAAACCAGCTAACAAAAGTGTTCCAATTGATAAAAAGGATCCTCCATTATTGGTCGTAACCTTATATCAATAAAAAACATCAAAAAACCATTGTTTGATAGTTGGATAAATAACAATTACAATACACAAGTGTAAATAACGATATCAATGTACATACCTAATAAGCACTAACAAATGTATATAATAAAAATTGTCTATATTGTCTAAGTAAAAAAAACAGTTAAATAAATAAATAACTATACTACATAATTGCACAAACAACCTAACAATGCACATCTAATGTTAAAATTAAATAAACCAAAACAACATGTGGGAATAGATATGTATCAACGACGTATAAAATTATAGAAAAACAATAAATACAATTTCCTAAAGTGAAAATTAATAATTTAAACGCAGTTGTATGAAATTGTTTTTGTCATTAAGAATTATGGCATTATGGGACGTGATATAGATCATCTCCAATATATCTATTAGAGGATTTTTGTCTGTAGGATGAATAATCTGTGCTTTAATAAGCAAATGCTTATGTTGCAGTACATGTTCAGCAAACGTTGATTTAATAGATTTAGGATTAAGTAAATATTTGCTGGGATTGGAAATGTATCTAGTGTGTTCGTTAAGACGGGTACTGAAAGCCCGGATCGTTGTCCCAATATAAACACGGCCACAACTACATTCTAAATTGTAGATACCACTGCGGTTCATAGGTTCAATAATATCTTTCAGATGTGAAAAATAGTTATGTAATTTTGGAGGATTAAGGTAAGAAACTCGAAAATTGTTGTTTTTGTTAATGTTTAAATTAAATAGAGTAATTGGTATGTGCGGTATAGAAAAATAAGTAGATATCGGGTTACAAATCGTTGTAAGAGATGTGATTGACTTAATCTTATGTTTCATGAATATTCTTGGGTAAATGTTGTTAATCAAATGTGGCGAGAAGTTATTTTCTTTGGCAATGAGTAAAAAGGTATTTAATTCTTTTTGTTGTAGTTAAAAGTATTTAAAGGAGTACCCAGTAATCTATTAAACAAGTGTGAGAAAGCAGCTAATTTATGAGAGAAGGAATGATTAGAGTTGTGTGGGATCACATGGCTCGTAGTAGTAAGTTTTCGGTAGATATCAAATACAAATTCACCATCCAATAAAGATATATTTAAATCGAGAAAATCTAGGGAACAGTTTAGAGGAATTTTGACCGTAAATTTAACTCTAGCGTGCTTGCTGTTTAAAAACTCTAAAAAACTTTGAATGTCTTGATTCGTACCTTGAAAAATGCAGAAAATGTCATCGACATAGCGTTTCCACAGTAAGAAATGTTTCAGGAAACTAGGACTTGTTATTATAAAATCAACTTCTAAATGGTTCATAAAGACTTCTGCCAAAATGCGGGATAACGGAGAACCTATGGGTAAACCTTGTATTTGTTTGTAGACTGTTTTATTAAATTGAAAGTAAACGTCATTGAGATAAAAATTGGTTAACTTGAAGATCGAACTCGCTACAAAGTCAGGAAAATCTGAACAAATCAATAGATTATCTACGATAGGCAAGACATCTAATAGTAGGACAGATGGGAATAGGTTCACCACATCAAAAGAAATAAGTTTAACATTTTGGTAATTGGTTGGTAGTTTGAAATTATTCAAAGCATTAATTAATTCCCTTGTGTTTTTTACACTTGAAATAGAATGGAAATTAATATTGTTTTTTAAAATCATTGATAAAAATTTGGTTAATGGGTATGTAGGTGAGTTAATAAAGCTGACAATGGTTCTAATAAGCACGTTAAGTTTGTGTTTTTTAGGGAGAGCGTAGAGGCGAGGCGTAATCGGATTGTTAACTTTAAACTGTGAGATAGTTTTGTGAAAAAATGTTAGTGCGGGGGTAGAATCAGATATCATTTGTAAATATTGAAATTGTAATTTCGGAAGAGAAAAATTGGGGTTATTTATAAAATCTTCAGAATTTAAAAAGTTTAAGATTTTGGTGGCATAATCGTCTTTATTTTGAATGACTACACAATCTCCTTTATCTGCTTTGGAAACAATTAACTGATTACTAATGAGTTTTGATTGTAACGTGGAGACTGTTTTATGATCAGATGTAAAAGTCTTATTACAGTTCGGGTGGAATCAAGTAAGGACTAGGTAATATTGAACTATTGGTAAATTTATTGACATAGTCTGATGAAAATTCATTTGCAATGATTTTAATGGTAGCTTTAAAGTTATTGTACTGAATTTTATTAATCGGGGTTACTGGAGCAAATTTTAATCCTTGGTTGAGAACTGCCATTTTTTCTTTAGTGAATTTTGTATTTGATACATTTAACGTTCTTTGATGAACATTCATGGGTTTGATCTTATTGTTCTTGGTTGTATCAAAATACCTAAATGATTGTTTTTGGGTAGACTGTGTTACACATGATGACATGAACTGGTCATTACGGTAATGATTGTAATTGTAAAAATGGATTTATTAAAACATGGTAATTCACGAAGTTTTTTTTTGCGAGTTTGTTGAATAACTCATACCCATATTGTGACACTTTTTCTCTAACTTTATCATCTAAGAGATCCCATATGGCTGGATGAAGGACTCCCGAGGTTGACATATGTAAATACCATAGTTTAAGCTTATTCACTTAAATCTTCCCATACCATTTCTTGATTTCTGACTTGATGCAGTGGGTTATAAATTGGTAGTAACCTAAAAGTTGATTTTATAATAACAAGTCCTAGTTTCCTGAAACGTTTCTTACTGTGGAAACGCTATGTCGATGACATTTTCTGCATTTTTCAAGTTACGAATCAAGACATTCAAAGTTTTTTAGAGTTTTTAAACAGCAAGCACGTTAGAGTTAAATTTACGGTCGAAATTCCTCTAAACTGTTCCCTAAATTTTCTCGATTTGAATATCTCTTTATTGGATGGTGAATTTGTATTTGATATCTACCGAAAACCTACTACTACGAGACATGTGATCCCATACGACTCTAATCATCTCTTCTCTCATAAATTAGCTGCTTTCTCACACTTGTTTAATAGATTACTGGGTAATCCTTCAAATACTTTTAACTACAAAAAAGAATTAAATACCTTTTTATTCATTGCCAAAGGAAATAACTTCTCGCCACATTTGATTAACAACATTTACCCCAAAATATTCATGAAACATAAGATTAAGTCAATCACATCTCTTACACCGATTTGTAACCCGATATCTACTTATTTTTCTATACCGTACATACCAGTTACTCTATTTAATTAAAAACATTAACAAAAACAACAATTTTCGAGTTTCTTACCTTAGTCCTCCAAAATTACATAACTATTTTTCACATCTGAAAGATATTATTGAACCTATAGACCGCAGTGGTATCTACAATTTAGAATGTAGTTGTGGCCGTGTTTATATTGGGAGAACGATCCGGGCTTTTAGTACCCGTCTTAACGAACACACTAGATACATTTCCAATCCCAGCAAATATATACTTAATCCTAAATCTATTAAATCGTTTGCTGAACATGTACTGCAACATAAGCATTCGCTTATTAAAGCACAGATTATTCATCCTACAGACAAAAATCCTCTAATAGATATATTCGAGATGATCTACATCACGTCCCATAATGACATAATTCTTAATGACAAAAATAATTTCATACAACTGCGTTTAAATTATTAATTTTCACTTTAGGAAATTTTATTTATTGTTTTTCTACAATTTTATACGTCGTTGATACATATCTAGTCCCACATGTTGTTTTGGTTTATTTATCTTTAACATTAGACGTGCATTATTAGGTTGTTTGTGCAATTATGTAGTATAGTTATTTATTTATTTAAATGTTTTTTTTACTTAGACAATATAGACAATTTTTATTATATACATTTGTAGGTGCTTATTGATATCGTTATTTACACTTGTGTATTGTAATTGTTATTTATCCAGCTATCATTATAATTTTATGACATTTTTAACTTTAACTTTAAGATTCATTATGACCTGATATATTAATTTTTGTAGTATCTGAAGATGGCCCATATGTTATCATAAGGCCGAAACATGTCATAATTAATTGAATATTAAATATTGGTTCGACAATGGTTTTTTGATGTTTTTTATTGATAACAAGTGTTCCAATCCATTCATCACTGACTTCAAAGCCAACGCCTGTAAGTTTGTAAGTCGTACTGACAATTAATTGTTCACATATTCTTCTACAGTTTCACTGTTTTTTAATTTAGTTGTAATTAACGTTTTAGCAGACCTACTTTTCTCGTTAAACACAAATCTTCAAAAATCATTTCGAATTTATCCCATACATCTTTAGCAGTCGTTGTGGTTTGAATATGAACATAATTTATAGGTTCTATCATTAATATTATTTTTGACCTAACTTTAGAATTCTTTTTGGTGTCTTTTTTTTGGTACCTGATACATATTCCCATAATTCTTTATGTTCTAAATATATTTGCATAGCAAACTGCCAGGTGTTACAATTTTCGCGGCCTTGCAATTTATCCATGAAAGGTAAACCACCTGACGCCATGCTCGTCGATTATTATAGATGGAAATTCTCACTTGAAGAATGTTTTTTTTACTATAATTAAATTAACTTGTGTGAATTCACTAACCTATATTATCCTGAGCCCATAACCTGATGAAACAGAGTTAAGAAATTTTACTTATTGGCATCACACCGGAGATAAAATAATAAAACACGTTTTTTATTAGAACAACCGGAAAAGAGTGAAAAAAAATAACATACATCGTCAAAAACCTTAAAAATACAAAAGTCGCTAAGAACTAAAGAATGGTTTACACTAACTGTTTTTATTTCAATAACCTGGTTACCTGTTATTTTCTAACTTTAATTTTACCATAAATTACACTTAAGCTTAGTACAGACTTCTTATGATGGTTTTCTTTTAGACCTTCTAGCAAATGCTGTAGCTAAATAAATTGCCGTCTTAAATATCCTATGTTTTATTATTTAATATAAAATTTTAGTAATCTATTTTATATAAACTTTTTTAAATGTTTGTAATTATTAAAAACGGCTTGACATTTATAAAACTAAAAAAAATATAAATTTACTAGGATAATAACTATAATATTTATTTTAGACATAAAAGTTTCACCATAAAACATATTAAAGATCTTTTTAGGGTAATTGGTGTATTTATTTAGAACAATTTAAATGCAAGCTTTCGAACTTCAGCTAAGTTCTTTGTCAAGCAAAATTAAATTAATTTGACAATTGTAAAACTAAGGTAACTATTATTGTTTTTAGTTACCTTAGTTTTACAATTGTCAAATTAATTTAATTTTGCCTGACAAGGAACTTAGCTCAAGTTGAAAAGCTTGCATTTAAACTGTTATAAATAAATACACCAATTACCTTAAAAAAATCTTTAATATAATATTTATATATGTATTTTAATTTTACATACAATAAAAATTTAACTTCACGATAAATGTTGCTAAAACCTTAATATAATACAACGCTCGTTGTCGAACAACTTCAAAGCAAATACAATTACACTAAGAATATCCTCTTTGCATTTTATGCACTAAAAAACTTTACAATAAGAAATGAAAGTTCATTTTATGCAGTAAAATGAAATACTAAAAGAACCCCCAAAGGTTTTCCAAACGACATTTTTAAAATTACAGTAGAAGCTTTTATTTGCTTTAAACCGCTTTTAACGTTTCTTCTAACAAAGCTGTTATCTAAATGATATTGTTTTCTCATAAAAATTTGTTTAAGTCTATTTTTAACAATTAAAATTTATATTCTGTTGCTGTTTAAAGTAACGTGGTTTATTAAAATATTATGCTTTTGTTTGAAAAACATTTTTTTCATTTACATAATTTCAGTGTTAACGTTTTTATTTTGATTAATTTTTATATCAAATACAATTTTATCTAATTTTAATTTACCTTAAAAATTTAAAAATTATTTTTGTTTCTAATGTGTTATTTTCAATCGACAAAATCAAACGCAAAAAATCAATATTTTTAATTTATAAAATAAACTATTTTTTAATTAATGTTTTTAATTTTAAATAATTAAATTTTGTTTGAAATACGTAACTTTAAAATAAATGTGTAGGTACGTTATTAAACATAATATTTTGCTAATAACAAAAATTTTAGTAATAAACTGCACGTTTTAAAGTTTTATGTAGGTAAAAAATTACTAGCGTTTTACGTTTAGATATGTTTTTTAGGTTTTATTATTTATGCATAAAGTAATAATAATAATGCCAAAAACTATAAACTATAATTTATTACTGGCACTACACGTTTACTTTTTTTTTAATGTTTTACTTTTATAAAATAAAAGAAATTTTGTTTAGTTCCGTGTCCGCCAGAAAATTACTAACACACGTACCCACGGGAACAGCATTTAATGCGATTAAGACTGTACGGCAAAGAAACACAAATTTATTTTGCGTCATAGTGCATGTAATACCTTTGAGGGTTTAAATTCTAGTTTGTTTTTTGTAGTTAGAAAAATGTACTACATTTAGTTGAAAAAGCGTATTTGGCAATTAATTATATTAAACAATTATAATTTTAATAACCTAAAGTAAAGTTTTTTCATTTTCAATTCTACTCGAAATGCACACGTTAAATGGTTTTTATACAACAATGAACTGCAATGTTTGAAATGCACATTAAATTGATTAATTACAAAACATGGGGTTTCTATTGTAAACATACTAATTTAGCCGAGATCAAAGAGAATGGCATAATTGGATGGACGTACCCCATACGGTAAACTTGCAAAACTCGAGGATGTTTAACTTTGAATGATAAAAGTTCTCTCTTCATTTGAGTCTTTTGCAACAACGCTTTGCGTTTAATTACAATTTAGAGAAACTACTTTGCTTAATTTGCTTAATTAGTAAAACTTTAAATTTGAAATACACAATAGAACACTTTTCAAATTTGTAATTAAATAAGTTTTTGCGTTTCTAATGCAAAAAATTGTTTGTATAACGAAAACTTTTTTGTATTAGCAAATCTAAAAATTTCTATTATTAAAAGAGAGACTATTATGATAATAGCAATGACAACGAAATTTAATTGTTAATTTGATATACGCTTTTAAAAGATTTTGTTGTCCTGTTCTTTGTTCAGTTATAATAGATTCTATGACGACAATCGATCTTTAGCGATGCGTAAGATCCAATCCAATACAAAAAAGCATACAAAGAAAAATCCCACATGCCTCTGTTTTATTTACTTTTAAAAAAGTTTACTTACAGTTTAGCGAAGTTTTGATAAATAAATAATTTGTAGTAATATCGAAACGATTTTAAATATAAGGTAATTAATTAAAGACATTTAGTGTTCGTTTGTCTAAGTTTTATTTTTTGTTTTTCAGAAAAGTCTATAACGTTACCTTTAAAGTTTTTTTATAAACTTAACGTTGCTCTTACGCTGCCGTTGATTATGCTAATGATGTTGATAAAAAGCGAACATTTAAGGTGAGGCCAATTAATAGAACAAGGAGAACTTCTGGAAATTATCAGTATAATAACAAACTGGTGTGGTCACCACACGACTTTCCTATAAGGAATGATGAAGGAATATTTACATGTTTTTTTAAAGTTATGTGTCATAAAACCATTTTGAAGTGATATTTGCACGTTTGTATTGATTTTTTAGCATATTTGTGAGCCTCGATATTACTTACCCCTTTAGAAAATCAGTTAAAAAAATCGTCGCTGGCAGGATTCGAAACTATATTATATTTGTGAATTCATTTTAAATTACAAATTAAATATTTGATAAACTGTTAATGTTAGAATTTTTGTATTCAAATAAATTCTAAGGAAGAATTATCTCTATAAGAAATTGTAAAAATAATTCGAATAATTTACATTCGTACAAAATTATATAAGAAAAACTGTTAAAAATGGCGGATACATCCAATTCCGGTTTTTTTATCAAACACATCTTTTGAAAGAGCCGAGAGAATATGAAAAGCCAGCTTCATACCAAACTTCAAGTAATTAAGACTTTTGGTTCGAGAGTTATCGTGGTTACATCCAAAGATAATTTAAATAAGATGCAGCACTCCATATATAAAGTCAAAAGAATTTAGAGAAAAATTGTTATTTTTTAACGTATCTTGCTTTTCTTTCCAGATATAATTTTTTTTTAAATTGTCGTAGCCTGGATTCGAACCTAGGATCATATATCGAATTCAATTTCAATTATAAATCAAATATCTAATAAACTGCTTATGTTAAGAAAATTTTTTTATTTGAATAAATTGTTAAAAAGAATTAACTCATAACTTATAAGAAACTGTAAAAATAATTAGAATAATTTACATTCGTACAGAGTTATATAAGAAAAACTGTTCAAAATGGCAGATACACCTACTTCCGGTTTATTTATCAGACCCATCTTTTGATAGACCCGAAAAAATATAAAAAAGCAGCTCCATACCCAATTTCAAGTTACTAGGACTTTTGGTTCGAGAGTTATCGTGGGTACAACGTTACACACAGAGACACACACACACAGACACCCAAAATTTTATTGTCAAAAATACGTTTTTCTGATTCAGGAGACCTTAAAATAAAATTCTTCAAAAAAAAATTTTTGAAAAAAAATTGCGATTGCTATACTTTTCTTATAGGAAAGTAAAAAATGAAGTCATGTGATATTACTCAATATTTTAAGCACACACGAATGACAATACCTGTCTTTGAGAAGCTATTGAATCTAATTAAACCAAAAATTAAAAAGCAGTTAGGGTCTGATAATATATCAGTAGAAGAACGGTTAGTAATAACTAAAGGCGGATAGTAAGGCAAGAAAAAATACAAAAAAAGGTGACATAAAAAGTATATTAAACCTGCCAAAAAGGCAATAAAAAAGACACAAATATCTATTAAAATTTTTATAGATAATTTTTTTATTTTACAATGTTTATTAAGTGCTATTATTTTCCCAAGCACAAATAAAATATTTTTCAATATTTTGACCAAGAAACTGTTGCCTTTTATCATTTAAAATATTTTTATAGAAGGACTTTCGACATCACAAGATGTTAGTGGAGCAAATTTTAATGCCAATGTTTTTGTTATTGTTAAAGATATTTTCTGTTGATGCTTCATGATCTCCTCTTTTGAATTTCAGTCAGTTGTTTAAAGAGGTCAAAGGAAGGGTTTTTTGATGTGACGGAATTCAATTTTTGACTAATTTTTCTTCCTATAGTCCCTGGACATGCTCTTATAATTGCTCTTATTATTTCGAATGTAGCGAAAGATTCGGTCATTGCGGTTTCGATTTTTTCTAGCTTCTTTAATTTGCCAGGAATGTCGGAAGAGTGTGTTTTTTATAAAAACTAGTTCTCTCTCTCGTCGTCATTAAAAGCTTTTTGACATTTAGCAATTGCTGCAGAAGCCGTCTCGTCAAATAATTCAACCACCTGAAGTAAGGCAATTCAATTAATGTATAAGACAATTTTAATTTTTTCAAGATGTGTGGCATAAGAAATGCAAGCAGATAACCACCCAAGCAACATCTTGTAACCGTGGTTACGTCCCAACAAACACAAGGATGTCCCAAGGATGTCCCGGGGACATGATTTTGCGGATCACTGAATGTCCCAAAGTCATCCCATTTTGGTTCTGTGTACGTCCTAGGGACATTCATGGGACGTTCTTTTGTCACAAGTGTGTGCATCCCTACGATGTCCTTATAGGACATCTTTGCGTATCCGCAACGGGACGTCCCTTTTAGATGACTGTAGGATATGTACTAGGTATATATGTATATTATATTTTTAATAAAAAATAACTTTATCAAATAAAATACAAATTTTTATTACATAAAACTATATTATTAAATAATAATCCAAATTATATTCAAATAAAATAAATTTAGATTATTTCATTTTTTTATCTTCTCGATCCCGGCGTTCTTTGGCCCTCCTTAGCGAGTTTTTTATACTTTCTTCCCGATTTTTTTAAGTGGCGCCTGAAACAATGCAACTACATAAGAGATAGTAATCGTCATGTAGAGTCGATAAAAAAGTTAATACGAAAAGCTTATTTTGGTATTTCTATGTAATCAGAATTTACATTTTACTAAATTAAAGAATTGATAAAGTGATACCTCTTTTGAAGAATTATTGATTGATCTTTTTCACGATTCTATTATTGATTAAATCATAAGAGATGATCGATTATAACCAGTTAAAAATTATTTAAATCGTTTTTTAAAAAAGATTTTGTAAACACGTCAGTTTTGCAAATTCATTAAGAATTTTTATACGTTTCGCATTTACATTTCATCAGAGGAATGTGATAAAAACAAAATTATACGTAGACGTATTTTTAACTACGAGAATACGCACACTAATCATGACTATGAATACCAAGAACGCGATAACGTTATAGTTTCTTAGTTAGATTAGCGATTTTGTGCCTTATCGGTCATGTTGACATTTTTGGATGACTTATTGCGAATCGCGACGATAAAAGTCGTGAGATAACGCCACACTTTTAAACCTTAAATAATTTTTTGAGTAAAAAAATTTTTTTTTACATAACAAATATTTTCAATTCACCGCATAGGTATACGCGCGAGATGGGGTTTTAAATCACCATTGTTAACAATTATGATCTTTTAATTTCAATAAACTTTTATTAATTTTTAGTAATTCAAAATAATAATTATAAATGATAATTTTTATACATTATAAATAAATACAGGGTACCAAAAACTTACCAAATAAATTTGTTTATGCACTAAAACACCCAAAAAACGTTAGATAATAAAATAAAGAACAGATAAATAAAGTAGTCAGAACACAACTAAAAACAAATACAGAGTGCAAACGGTGCAAACAGAGTGTACCACTTTGATATACCAAAGGAGCGTACGGGCGTTGAGTAGGCACCAGAGAACAAGAAGGAAAGTGGGCACGCGTATTTGTTTTTTCCCGCATAGGACATCCCATCGTACGTTCTTCATTGACATCCTGAGGACGTCCTATTAAAGACATCCTATACAGGCCCGTTTTTAAGCCCGGGATGTAAAGACATCATTTGGACATAAAACGAACGTACCTGGGACGTCGTGTGTTTACTGGGGTTGTAATCAGTTGCAAATTAGTAACATTAGCACCATGGTAAATAAACCGTTGCAGCAACGTAGCAGCAACATTCGTAATTTACTGAGGTTTCAAATCTATTACAGAAATAACCATTTTACAACTATGGTTATAAGTAAGTTTTTCTTAAACCCTTATGTAACTACATTTAGTGACATTAAAACCTTCATTTCGGTTTCGAGTGTAACAGTCTTGAAACTATGGTTACAAGTGTGAATTTCTAAAACTACACTACAGTGTTAATCTACGCTTTCAAACAGCAACAGAAGCAGTGCATTTTACAAGATTTTTATAAGACAAATAGTCCATTATCATTATCCAATAAACAGTACCGAAAGTGTTTCTAATTCAAAACTACGAAAGTACAATTATTGGTATATTATATTACTATAATTTTAATCGTGCATTTAAACTACTGTTTCTAATTTAATCAACGTTGAAGAATTAGTTGCCAATTATAAGTAAGCAAATTTTAAATTGATTTTATTTTCTTCTAGGATAAAATAGAATTTGATTGCAAGGACATTACAATATTACACACAGTGATCAGAACGTGTAAATTAGATCGCCGTTGCGAACACCTATAATCTTTAAAAAAGCAGTCGATGATCATTGAACCGATTATAATTGCACATGTGCATTTGTAGCCTAATACAAATATTTAACTAAGAATTACGTAGACGCATTAAACTATAACATGTGAGCAATATCTTAATCCGCCATGGTCTTTTAACACAAAGACATTTTTCTCTTAACAAAATTTATGCATTTACTATTTACAAAATTTATAAATAATAGACAAAATCCGCTTTTCTTGAAAATTTGCCGTAAAAACCTGTTTACTGGTACCTACTTGCAACAGATGTAAAAATTCTTTTATTATATCTTTTTTGTTTAAATTTAGTTCTATAAGAAACTATAAAAAATTAAATAATGTACATTTATTATAACTTTTTATATATCTGTACCTTTTTATTAATATATTTTTATCTCTACTTTTGTTTTAATCTTTATGATGCAGTTAGTAACTAAAATCTTGGATAAGTTGCTTAACAAAGCGGTTATAAAGTAGTTTCAAATAATGGTAATAAGCATGTTGTCAAAACAGTTACATAGCAGTTGCTGTAAACGGTAACTACAATGTTACAAATCAATTACAAAACCTTGATGATAAACCATTACAGAAACAATTCAGAATAGGTAAACATGATTTATAAAAAACCGTTATAGCAACGCTGCAAAACAGTTACAAAGTAGTAATTGCAACGGTTTCAGACACGTTGTAAAACGGTTATAATATTACTGCAGTTGCCTTGCAACTGACCAAATCCGGTATTGACAACGTACCAGGAAAGACTCAGCAACTATTCTGTAACTAAATACCTTATTGAAACCATAGTTGCAAGAGAGTTTTACAACCGTTTTGTAACTGATTTTTGCTACTTGGGCAAATTCCCCAACTTGTTATGATAGGTTCCGGTGGAAGTTTAACATCTGTAAGTTATTCCTTATAGGCCCTTACCCGTAATGGTGCTTTCACAATAACCTGAATCAAGATCCAATAATCAAAAAGAGAATCTAACATGTTAGAGAATTTTACCTTTTGGTGCAGAAATTAACTTGTTTACTATTGCAAACTCGTCTCTAATGAATTCACACACCCTATCTCCATGTGCTAGACAAGTTAAACGTTTTAAATTCGGGTAAAATATTTGTAATGTCTGAGCGGATTTGATTATATAAGGTGCTCGGTTACGAATAAGAGAACCTTTTCTTTTTTTACGCCATTGGGATACAGAAGTCCTACAAACATAAAATTATATAATTGTAATTAATAGATGGGATTATATTAACCAATCACTAAAAAAAAGCTTACGTAAACAATCATCGAAAAAATTTGCAACTGTTTTGTGATAGGTCTGTGGAATTTTTTTTGATGCTAGCAAATGAGCTTTTCCTGGTTCTAGTTCGCACAATTTATTTAATTTGCTATATATCGACCTCTACAATCGGTTGTTTCATCAACCGAAGTCCAAATGTAATGGTCCCCAATGTCATTCCTTATTGTCTGTATTTTCTATAAAAGGTAAACCAGCATTTTGAAAACTATTAAACTGCTTACCGATTGGTAACATACGTCTAAATATTTTTTTTTCAAAGTTGATTCATCTGGAACAACTTGTTCGGTGTATTTTTTGAGAAAATTGTGAAAATTAATATTATCAAGTTTTTTAAGAGGAATGCACACCAATGCTTCGCACAAATCTAGAGCTAAAATTGTTGTTGATGGGCCAAGTTTATTCTGTTGATCTTCTAGAAGGTTTTTTAACAATAGTTGTTTAATAGTTTTTTTAATATTTTTTAAATGTAAACCGCTACCCAAGTGTTGTTTTACATGGTACCTTTTAGTAGCACCGATCTACAATAATACATATACTAGTAGTTATTAGCATTTAAATTACGATAATACAAACTTACTGATTTTGAACAAACTTGACAAAAAAGGTTTTCCTAGTTGGTTGTTAAATTAAATTTACTCCACTTGTAATAATTTTCAAATTTTGATTGTTTATTAGCTGGCATTTTTTAAAACTTACTCACAGCACAACAGCAATAGACTATCACAGTGTGACAATATCACAGGTATTTAAAACAAACACAGAATATTTTAGTCATGTGTTTCAATTATTAAAGCAATCACACCGGACAGAATTAAAATTATCTATATTTGTTTGCTGTACTTAGATATTGAATAGACCTATAAAATATGATTTATTCCAAAATCATTCCAGTTTTGTAAATAGTGTTCTGTTAAGTCTGTCATTGTACATAATCTTCATAATAGTTCTTTTCTATAAGCGGTTTTTGTATTTAACGTTTTCTGAAAACCATTGTTTAACAAAACATGAACATCCCTGGGTTCGTGGCAAGATCTTTTGAGCAAAAAATGTTAATTATATTATTGTACGTAATTTTAGTAAAGTTCTGTAATGCGTTATTGTCATCTACCTATTAAAACACTGCTTACACAAACTTTTCAAAATTAATATGTAAAAAGGCTATATAAAATAATACTCTTTAAAATGGCAAAAAAGACAAAAAGTTACACAAAAAGGCAAAATAGGCAGGCTCCAGGCATTTGCCTGACTATCCGCTCTTTAACATTGCAGTAAGTTTATTTTTGCATTAATATTCAGGAACCAGCTAACAGTGGTTCCTTATTTCATAATTATAAAAAAACTTTAGCGATGTTTCGTTGGCATCATGTGGATATTGGAGCCTACGGTTCACAAAATGATAGAGGCGTGTTTAACCTTCCTATTACCTTTTAAAACTTTAATTTTACATTACTTCTTTAATTATTGTTTAAACTCATTAAAATTATTAATCATTGTTTACACCCTAATTAGATACCTACTACTAAATGCTATTAATTTTTACAATTCAAATTAGCAGAAAAATGTAACTCTGTACATCACTTGTCTTCAGGGTCATTCTGACCCATTAGAGAATTCTTGTGATAACAACAAATTTCTTCAAGGTATTTAGGAACAATCATTACATTATAATGCTAATTACAACTAAAGACTTAATACTTCAATTAGAATTTAATTATCTGTAATAGCTCATTGTTTCAATTTCTCAGTCAATCAGTCAATCTAATTGGTTTTTCATAATGGAATTACGTTTTAACTTTTATTTGCTTGTTGTTCAGCAAAGGTGAAAAGTTTATTATGATTTTGAAGCAATGTCTAAAAAGTTTTTATCGAGGGAAGAATTAGAAGAGCTAGAAGATTTTTCTGACATAGACGAAGTTGTCTCGGAAGAAGAAGACGACAGTTATGAACCCAATTCCAATACTGAAGATTTTTCTGAAAGTGATTGTGAAGGTGCACATCATACTAACAGTTTTAACGTGACATCAAAGGAGAAAGAAAGCGAATTAATCTCAAGAAACGAGTTAATTATTTGGAGAAGTACACCTCCAAAAAGAAACAACCGATTTTCAAGTGAAAATATAATCACGTTGACTCTAGGGCCTACTACTTACGCTGTAACTTCTTACAGTGAAAGGTATACAATCATGTTTGAACTATCATTTTCAAATGATATGAAGACTATTGTGCTCAATATGGCTAACTTGGAGGGAACGAGAAATTATCGAAAAGAATGGCCTCAGATAACTTCGATAGATCTACAAGCGTATATTGGTTTGCTATTGCTTGCTGGTGTGTACAAATCTAATGGATAAGCAACTTCCAGTTTGTGGGATAAAAAAACTGGATGTCCAATATTTAGGGCTACAATGTCTTTGAAAAAATTCAATACAATTTTACGATTCGATAACAAATCTAACAGAAGAAAGACAAGCAAACGATAAACTAGCAGCTATAAGAGAGTTATGGAACATATGAACAGCAAATTTACGCAACTTATACAATCCTGACGAAAACATCACGATAGATGAGCAACTAGTAGCATTTCGAGGACGCTGTCCTTTTAGACAGTATGCCCAACAAACCTGCAAGATACGGTATCAAAATCTGGGTAGCATGTGAAAGTAACACAAGTTACGCTTGGAATATGCAAGTATACACTGGAAAATTAGCAGGTGAGAAGCCCGAAAAAAATCAAGGAACAAGGGTAGTGATGGTTTGGACGTACGGGTTGCCAAGCCATAATGTAACTTGTGACACTTTTTTACCTCTTACGGACTAAGCCAACTTTTGCTAAAAAGAAAAATTACTCTTTTCGGAACTCTGAAGAAGAATAAACCGGAAATACCAGCATCTATGGTTGCAACAAAATCGGTACCAGTACTATACTCAAAGTTTTGTTTTACTGAAGATTGTATCGTATTTTCCGAAGAAAAGTAAAATAGTTCTTCTCTTGAGTACCATGCATCACGATAAGGCAATCTCCAACAAAGATCATAAAAGCCCCGGATATAATGATGAGCTATAACAAAACAAAACGGGCAGTAGATACATTAGATACACTTGTGGCTGCCTACTCCTGCCAAAGGATGACTGCTCGTTGGCCTGTTACTGTTTTTTATAACATACTGGATGTAAGTGCATACAATGCGTATGTTCTGTAGAGAGCAATCAACCCAGATGGAACGCGAAAAAATTACATAAACGACGGCTTTTCTGGAAGAACTGGGTTACGAACTAGTTACACCATTTATAGATGCGCGACAACGTCTTCCTAGAGCAGCCCATAGTGCAGGAATTGTAAAAGAAATTAAAGCAAAAGGAATATCAACGGTGCAAATAGATAACAAAACTCAAGTTTTGAGATCTAATAAAAGAAGGTGTAAGTTGTGTGGTAACGAAAAAGACAGAAAAACAACAACAAAGTGCAATAAGTGCCAATGTTATATTTGCAAGGACCATACCTTAAATTTATGTAATAATTGCTAATAAGTGATTTTGTTTTAATTTTTAGCAATAATTTTAATTACTTGTATGTATATTTATGTGTTTAGTTGCAATAAAGTTATAAATAATACATGCGAAATAGTTTTTCAGTTGAAAAGGGTCGATACGACCCAAAAGGTAACAAGTGTGTTGTAGTATTGAGGGCAATAGGAAGGTTAAAAACAGCATATTTGGGCAGAGATTAGAAGAATCTACCATGGATATTCCTAATCCAAGTAAGTTGCTTGGTGTACATGCTCCTATTGCCATTTCCTTTAAAAAAATACATAATGAGACCATATCCTGGAAAAACTTTGTCTAATAAACAAAGAATCTTTAATTACAGATTATTAAGAGCCAGGCAAGTTATAAAAAATATTTTTGGAATTTTAGTAGCCCGATTGAGGATTTTGAAGACAACCATAACAGCAAAAGTCAAAAATATGGATAACATTCTAAAAGTTATTGTACTTCTTCACAATTACTGTCAGTCTGAAATTGGCCATAATGACATGTGCTGTCCTCCTGGATATGTAGATTCTGACGATCCATTAAATGGGACATGGAGGGAAGAACAAAGACCTCTGAATTCTGTTGGACGCATGAGTTCAAACTTTGCCCGAAGAGAAGTGTATGCACTGAGAGATGCATTAGCAGATAATTTAACGTCAGAAAATAGACAAATTATTTGGCAAAACGAAATAGTTAATAGGGGAAGATTAAAGATTAATAGAGGAAGAAGTCGAAAGTCTACTTTCTGACTGCTTCAACAACGGTGTAGTGGAAGTGGTTCTAAACGTTTTACATAAAAACGACACAAATCGGAAAGTTGATTTCTAAATACACGTTAACTTTAAAAATACATTACTTTTATGATTATAAGCGACTTTCGGCTTAGACTGCGTCGTAGTAAAACACCCAGACTTAGGCTTGGTCCTAGTCTCTTCTTGAGAGCCAAAACAAGAAGTGAAACTTGGCTTTTGCCGTATTTTCGTTTCTGAACCCAAACAAACGACGTTTCGCAAGCTTGCATCTTCAGAGTTGTAAATGTCACTGAAAGAAAAACTGTATTAGACAATATTTATACTTTGTTATTTCTCCGAATAAGTGTTTGTGTCCTTTCCAAGGTCGATCTTTGTCTTTGAGGATATAATACTGGTAGGCCAAGATTTGCTGAGTCTTAAACCGTCTTCTCGGTTCATATTACATGGATGTGTTTCTATTTCCACAGCTTCGCGGATTAGTCTGGGAAAGTAGAAAGGAGTTTTAGCTAACACTTTAGTTTGGTCAAAGTTCAGCGTGTGTCCTTGGTTCCACACGTGTTCTGCCACTGCTGATTTAGTAACTCTGCGGTGTTTGCAGTCAGCCATATGTTCTTTTACTCTAACTTCAATAGAGCGTCCCGTCTGTCCTATATAACTTGATCCACAGGAACAAGGAATTTGGTAATCTCCGGCATGTTTTAGAGCCCCTTGTTTGTCTTTAACAGATGTAAACCAGGTGTTCAGGGTATCCTTAGTCGTAAAGACAGTTTTAATATTATGTTTCTTTAGCACCCTGCTTATTTTGTCTGTCGAACCCATACAGTATGGTAAATAAGCGGTGCTAAAGTCTTCTTTGACTTTTGGATTTATTGTTCTTTTTTCTTTTTCTATCTATTAGTGTGTGTTTTCTATCCATAAACGGAATGCCCCAATTTTCCGTTATTTTTCCTGATCACCAGTCTTATCTAGCCTTTCTGTAATGTTTTGCCAAACTCGGCTTAAATGCAGTTTTTCAGTCTAGAATAAATTTTAGATTTTAAATGTTCCCAAAGAAAAAAATCGTTGGGTGAAAAATCCGAGGATTTAGCAAACCAGTTAATTGCACAATTTGGACCAATGATAATAAAAAAAATGTCATTTAAGAAAAGGCGCACAGTTAAGCTGTTGTGTGCGGAACAACAATCCATCTAGAACCAAATTTCTTGGTTGTCTCCAGCAACTTTGGTCACCGCCAAAGCTATATTTTTAGTAAAAAACTTTTTTGGTGTAAGCTTTCATTATACTTTTTATCACATTGCACGTTTAAAACTCTTAACACAATAAATTGTTTATGAAGTTTGAAATACAGTTAGTAAGAACCCGGTTAAGAAGTATCCTCAGTTAGTAAGTACAAAATGGCTAGTCCCGTCTAGAAGCCCGTATAGGTCCATACACTTGGACATAGATTAGTAAGTACAGGAACCTCGGTTAGTAAGTCTATTTGAAATTGCTAAAACCTTCCAAAAATAATACATAACCTAAGTTATCCGAAGAGTACCGTTAATGTGTGTAAAAATTTCTGATTAAAAGTGCAAATGTAGGCAGCACACTTAAAGACAGCTCTCGGATGAATTATTTACAACAACGCATTCGCGGTAACATGAGTAACCAGGGTATCAAACGTAAAACGATAAATTTTGAAATTTAGAAAAAAAGTTGTGCAATTCTAGGAGAAAGTAAACAACTATAACTGATTATGTAACACAGTGACATTATCGTAAAATTCGAACACTGCTTGGGGGCGATAAATGGCAAGCACATTGCAATAAAAAAACCATCCAACAGCGGATCTTTCTATTACAAGTAAAAGGGGTTTTGCAGTACGGTTTTATTTTACTTATATATGTATATACCGGAATCAGGAGACTGACTTTTATAAAAAAACTTATGAATAGCACCCTTCATATACTTCCTCCTAGTAGTCTGGCCAAATCAGCAGTTCAATTACCATAAGTTTATATTGGGGATGACGCATTCAGTCTGCTTGAAAATGTGATGAAACCATATTCCCTGAACGACATTACTCATGATCAAAAAGTTTTTAATTATAGGTTATGTCGAGCAAGACGAGTAGTGGAGAACGCTTTCGGGATACTGGCATGTCGTTTTATAATACTGCTGAACACCATGACTGTAAATAATCTGGAAACCGTCGATAAAATAGTACTAGCATGCTGCGTTCTTCATAATTTTTTGAGAAAAAAAATGTTCTAAGTATATAAATAATCGTTCGGTTGATCTTGATAACAGTGACCACAGTGTAAAACATGGCGGTTGGCGTGATGTAGTTTGCCAGCTATAAGACTTACAAAACCGTAAAGAACATATTATAATAATTAATAATTTTGCATTTACTGATTATTACTGCAATGAAGGTCGAGTGCCATTTCAAGAAGCTGCGATTGCCGGAGGAAATCATTAACTGCATTTGTGTGTAACTTAAGAATAAAAATGGGATTTGTTTAATACTAACCGTTGTATCATTTCCAATACCATCTTCATCTGACTCTCAGTTTAGGGATGACATTGACGATGTTCCTACCCGAACTTCTTCTTTGGTAAACGAGAGCAGATTGAAGTACCACAACGTAAACTCCTACAAATCGTCACCAACGGTCCTCGTTTGTTGGCTCTTTCTCCTTTCCCTCAATTCACGCGGAAATCCCGCACGTAATGAATCTATTTTTTTCTTACATATTTTACGTCGGCTTCAGAATTTATTTATTTACATTTTTCCGTTAATTTGGCATAAGCTTCGTTACGCAGCAGTTTATTAAAATATTATTGACTTTTTAACTTTCACAGACAAGGTTTTGATTTGTACAATGCAAAATTATTTATTATCAGCGAACGTCCAACAAGTGTCTTGTTTACTACTACTACTGACATGCAAATTGGCTCGGCTTGCGCCTATGATCGTCGTGTTCAACCACGCACGGCGAGCAAAACAAATCTTGCAAGCACGTGAATACACATATACGGATTCGTCTGCCGTACATGATCATTGGACCAATCCGACGTACAAAATATGGAAAATAGGCCGCGTAAGTACCGATGTCAACTGTATCTAATTTTAAATAATTTTATTTTTTTTTTCTTGTTTTTTACCGCAAAATAAGGTGATAAAACATTAAATTTACATACATTATTTAAATATACAGGGTGGTGACTTGGAAAAACGCAACATAGGAATTTCAATTTAAAATCTTTAATGTTGGATTATTTGCTTTTGTAATCATTTTAGAGGAAAGGTTAAAATCAATGTTTTTTTATATAGAGTCAAACGCTGCATGCGTCCGAGAAAATAGAAGAAATAAAGCTCTACTAAAAAAACGCTAATACAATGAGGTTATAAAACCAAACAAGTGCTATTATTACATTGCAGTGTTAATAAATTTCAATTATTTTATGAGTGATTATAAAACCATAAAACGAATAATAGGAAACAAGATTTTTATTATTTTAACAAAAAAAACACGAAATTTCAGAAAAAATAGAAAATCATAGCAAATATTCAAACAAACCACTATTCATGCTAAACAATGTCCCAACCTGTTTTAAAATTTTAAAATTGCCGTCTAACATTTGTTAATTGACATTGTGATATTTTGCCACACTTGGCTTGAATACAATTTATACTTTTTTGACAATACTTTGCCTCAATTGCCGTTATTGCGTTAATAACAAACGGGGGTCGTCTACGATAGACGTTGTTTTCCCAGAAACATAGGACTATCGCTGAATACAATTTATACAATAATATATATTATAATAATAAATAATAATATTTAAAACGTTTGAGAAATTATTCCCAAGTTCAAGAACCTTCTCGAAGTTGTTATCCATTTTCTAGAACGTTCACCGAAGGATGTGAAACATTAGCAAACGTTTCGCCAAAATGTATAAAAGCGGTATAAACAAATCATAGGGCAGTTATTCTAGAAATAGTAGTGCGATATAAATTATTGTAAGAGTTTTTTACTAAATATCCTTAGATTGAATTAGTTCGGTTAGTTATAAACGTCTACATATTTTTAGTGTAAATAAATTAGTTTTAAAAATAAACGTTACAATATACAATGACCTTATTGGAAAAACTGCATTTGAAAAATTTTTCGGTTGTTGCGTGCGGGACAACCATCCATCTGGAACCATTTTTCTTGGCTGTCTCCAGCATATCTTATTCTAACAACTACAAGAAGTCCTCTCCTGTTAGGTTTTTGTCTAAGAAAAGTGGTTGTATAATGCTCTGACAAGTCAGAAAAAAAGTTATGAACGTGTAAAGATTATCAAGGATAATGCTATTAGCTACGGTGACGAATTGAATTATACATGTTTATTTACGTCTGAAATAAGTCAGAGACCTTTAGTTACACTAATATTGACAATGACTCTGTTATCCAAATGGGATTGAAGCGACTCTGATATCTTGCTTCTATGGTAGGCATCTCTTGGTGTAATCTTTCGCCGTGTCACAGTATTCAAATCAATGTAAATATTCTAATTATGTTGCGAGTACTTAATCAGCATCAATTTACACGACATTAATTGAATTGATAATTTTTGGTTGCAATTGTTTAGTAGTCTCTGGAGTAAGTTTGATTTCTCCAGTCTAGAACCCTGCAGTTTAGATTTTTCTTTTGACAAGGACAAATCGCGAACCAACTCGTCCAGTTTGGCTTGATATATCAAATGTGGTTTTTTAATGTCACTGTCGGAATAATACGTGTATTTCATAGTTTCAGAATCGCTGTCATGTATTTACTATTTATTGCAGCAAATGGAGGAAGAATTGGTTCTTGGTAATCAATTCTATGTATCACAGGCTTTAGAGCAGACTAGCAATCCAGATACACGATTGTTAATGACTTGTTCTTCTTGCAGTACCCTTTCGTTTGCTGAATCACCATATACCAAAACACCGAATCGTCTTATACGAAATCAATAAAATGAGTGCTACTTCGAATGTTGATTAATAAAACACACGGACCAACAAGATAAAAACCATAATCACATTAAAAGATTTATGAATAGATTTTCACTTTTCTACCGCAACATTTTATTCAAAGTTGGCGGTTCATTTTCTTTCACAAAAATTATCTATCAAACATGGAATAGCATTTTTAGCTGAATCATCGATGTTGTCCAAAATTGATTGTTGTCTGTGATACACTTTTGGTGCCTGAAAGTCATGCGTTTCTTGATATTCACGAATAATATTGAAAACACTCGAGACACACACCTAAAATTGTAATAGATATAAATAATATTAATAATTTAATTAAAATTACCTGCTGCTTTTGCAGTAAACTCGATAATTTGGGTGTTAGTTCTATCGGGGTGTTCCTCGGTACTAGCTTTAAAGATATTGACAATGCGTTCTTTGTCATCAATCAAAAAATGCCGGGCTGTTCGTTTTTACGTGGAGACGGGGCCAGAGCTTGATTTATAAAGCAATAATAAAAAAACCTAATATAGAAAATGTAACTATAACATTAACCATTAACAAATCATTTCAGTATGCATCTGAATATACGCAAATGTACACCAATGTATTGAAAAATATTATTTTGTGAAATGAATGGGAATAACAGAAACTTAAAACTGCGAGTCAGTTTACCAAAATGTCACGCGTCAAAGTGAAGTATGAAATTAAAATTTTAACGAATAAAAAAAATATTTAAATTAACTCTATCTTTTCGCCGTACAGAGAATAGCATTATTTCGGGCATAAAACTACTTCCTCCATTCCACTTTTTCTTGCGTTGAATACATTTTAAAGAAAACAGAATTTAAACATTAATCGTTTACTTTAACATTCCAAGTAAATAAATGCTCATGTTTGATTTCATAATTCCAGATCCCGGATTTTAAAGAAAATATAGTTTTTGTTTATTTTTTATTTTTTTGGTTCTGGGAAATAAAAAATTAGAAACAATATGGATAGATGCGGTATTTTTTTTGCAAAATATTAGTTTACACTTTTTCTATAAATTAATTCAACATTAAAAATTTAGCAATGTTGCGTTTTCCAAGTTACCACCCGGTGTATGTTAATATTGTTATTGACACACTACTATCATGACAAGGTAAATAATTAAATTGTTAACGCTAAAAATTAATGCAAAAACCATTGTGGTATTTATTTGTGAAATAATTTTAATAAACTAAAATATAATTATTTATAAACAGTTTAGAAATTATAATAAAAAGCTTATATTAACATTGACAAAAAAATGTGTTTGCATTTACTACAACTACTAATACATAGTTAATGAACTTGTAAATAACAAAAGTATATTTTGTTAGCTAAATATTTATGAATGCAGTTAAATAGAACACTTAACAACATAGAAAAACGTTTTTATTTCATATTTATAATCGTTGATGCGTGACCGTTCCAGTAAATTACTTTAAGTGTTTGGTACCTTCATGCTCTGTTGATTTTAGCGCGTTTCATGTTTGTTACCTTTTAGAATGACTATATATTTTTATTTTTAATAATTCTTTTATAGTTTTTGTATGTTTTTACATTTTAATACGTTATTTTAGCGAGTTTTCACGCAAAGGAAATTAAACTAATATTTTTAAATAAATTTATTTTATAATATAACGTTATTAATGGTGTTTGTTTTATTTATCATTGACACGATAACTATTTACGCATAATTTGATAAGTTTTTAGTATATGCAATTGTTTTACGTAAATCTTATAACGAAATTACATTATTATGATAAAAATTACAAATTTTCCGTTTATAGTTTTCAAATTTTATCATATACAATTTTACAAAGATGTAAATTTTAATTCTCGATTTAACAACTTATATAAGTAGTTGCTATTACTTGAGTAATTTGTGTTTTACATACTCTTTTCGTTTTTTAAATTGATTAATTAATTCGTACAAAACAAAATGGGGACAATTTTAAAAATATGATTCAAGCTTTATTAGTTTACCGAATACTATTAGTGGTTTTATCATATATGTATTTAGACGTTAATTACAACGATCAACCAGAAGTTATTGTTGTGTTACTATTAGTTGTAATTACATTTACTGTATATGCAATATTCAAATCACAATTACTTTTACTTCAGTTACAAAAACACTACAAACTGCATTGTTTAATCTGTTAGTATATTGAACTTTTTAACAAAAAAAAACTTAGTATTTTCTCATTGCATGTGTCTAATGGTTTTTATTATCAACAGTTTTATAAAAAATGTTTAAAAAATATTAGTTTCATACAAATTTTCAGATAAACGCAAGCTTCATACTTACACATTTTTTCAAAAGAAAGTACGCTTTGTTCGTTCTGTTTTGTAATAAGTCTTATCTATAAGAAACGGTTTTGTAACTTTCATAAATAAGATGACACTGTGTAGAAACGTTTATTAAAATAAATTTTGGCAACAAAAGCTAAACAAAATGCCAATAAATATTTTTTAAATAAAACACCGACATTAAATGTTACTAAATAATACATAAGTCAATTCAAAATGTGAATATGCAAGTATTTAGCACAAGACTTACTATAAAACCTAGTCATATACAATTTACAATTTTTTTAATCGTTTTAATGGTACAAAAATTAATGTAAAAATTAAAGAATTCTGATCTTGAAATTTTTACTATTTTTATAGACCAGTCAAATCTACATTTATGAAAAATAGTATATTAATAAATATTAAAAACCTAAAAAAAAATGTACATGACCAAAATTTTGTTATTTTTGTAATGTATCTACAAATAAACAGTTCCGAAATTTTTCTATAAACAAAATCGTGTAGATAATAAAAAGAAATAAAGTAAAATACATATTTATGTTAATGTGTATTTTTTCTAGCATTGACAATGCATTGTAATAAAAAAAAGTCTTCTACATACTGTGCTAGCAAGCTTACAAAAATTCCCTAAAATAAGCAAATTAATTTAAAGGACAAATTGTGTCGACCAATCATGTATCGCGATTCGTTAAAGTGCATTTATTTTTTTTTACGTTTGGTTTCTATATACATTGTTATGTTTCTGTATAAATCTGTTCATTTAGATTTCAATTTACCTTTACAATATTTGGTAAGTATTTTTAGGTTAAAACTGTTTCTATTTAATTTACATAAAATAATTTACTTATTGTATTTATAGTACAAAACCAGTAATAACTATTAATTAAAGCAATTTTTTGTATTAAAATTTTAATCCATGGAAAGAAGAACCCGAAAAATTGTTGATTCCAAAGCACGAAACGTTATTCGTAATGTCATTGATTTCTTTGATAAATAAGAAGTAGCGTGTAATTGAACATATCTGAACTTTTTTCTGCTGCAATACAGAAATCCTTTTTTAAAACTTGGATTACAAAAAATTCTGTAATACACGTAAACTGAATATAATTGAATCCATATGAAATTTCGTAAAAAAAATTGCATTGAATAATATCGCACAGCGAGGTATTGGTATTGAAAAGTTAGTTCAAAATGCATTTTTCGATTGAACAAATGTAAATTGAGAAAAGCAGTGCAATTGTGTGTTACATCTTTGTGAAAAAATGTGAAAAACAGATGCTTTAGTTGTTATGGTTGTGCAAAGTTTGACGTTTACAATAAATAATGACGATTTAGATAAGAATTAGCGGAAAACTAAAGAAAATGAATCTTTAATTAACGATGATTAATGAATTATTGACTTCAGTCATATTGTGTCATTTCATAAATTTTGTACCAAAACAAGTATGTTGTCGCTTTTCTGCTTTGTGAATTTTTCCATAAAAGATTTATTAAAAAGCCGCACTAGTTGTGGTTATCATTAACTGTGATTAATGATTAAGTTAAAGCGAGATATTTGTGCATTGTTCATAAATTTTACAAAAACCCATTCCCAAAAACATTTTACAGTTTTATCAAAAAATGAAAATAAAAGAAAAATCAATTATTGAATTAAGTGGTTGTTAAGTTTATGAGTGAGCATTAAAATCCTTGTTTATTGTCCAAAAACCAAAACCGACTTCAGACTGTATTAAAAATTTTTAATTTAAATTAATAAAACTGAAATAACAGCAAAAAAATAAAATATTTATATAGGTAAATTCTACTAAGCGATTACATGCGACTACTCAAACTCAACTAAATTAAAACTTTGATTCCTTTAGAAATACACAATATTACGACTTATCCTGTTTCAAATACAAATAACAGGTAGCAAAAATAAGAGTAGAGACAGGAAAAAGGGTCATAAAATACAAGGAAGAAATGAGGGAAAGAACAGAATGCAAAATACTGCAAGAATGTTGGAAAGAGGTAAAGGGAGGAAAAGTGAAGTACGGGCAGTAGGGCAGAGAAGAGTATTACAAAAGAAACGGGTACGCGAGAGAAGAAGTGGAGAGATTAAGAGAAGAGGGAGTAGGGGTAAGGGAGGAAATAATAAGGAGATATATATATAAAACAAGAAAGATGAACAAGGATAAAAGAAGGCAGATATAATAGGAATGATAAGAATATCAAGGGTGAAGGAGTGCCAGAATATTTAAAGGATAGAGAGAATAGAAGCAACAAAAAGAAAAAAATGATAGCACGGTGCAGATGTGGGAACCGAGGAGTTAGGTAACAAATACTGGAAAAAAGAAGAAGAAAAGATGTGCAGGCTATGTGGAGAAGAGACGGAGGACCTCAACCACATGAAAGATAAATGCAGTCAATTAAGAGAAGAGGTTATGAAAATAAAGAAAATCTTAGACGAAAAAGGAAATGGAGCGGAGTGGATGAAAGAAGTATAGAAAAGGAGGAAAAAGTTAAGAGGAGAAGAGGGATAATGAAATGTATTTCATAAAAAAAATGTAAATTGTAAATAAAATGTAAATAGAATGTAAGGTAATTGTAAATAGGGGAAGCACGAAATAATTTGTAAGCGTAAGCAACAAATAAAGTTAAACTTATATAAATACAAATAACTTATTGTATTTAAGTAACTCTATTTATATGTACATTTACTGAATGATGTAAAAATTCAGAATCGTTACAAAATAAGAACTTTTAATACAAATGATCAACGTAATAGTAATTAACGTAAATGTCAATAGCAAAGCATAGTATAACGAACGTTAATGCCTGGCGTTGCATGTGAGTAACGTACACTATTTTTTGTGTTGCTTTCTGTAAAATTACATTGTTTTTTGAAAAAATAAAAAAATTGCCCAAATTATAATGCTGGTAAATTTGACATTGACTTTAACATTTTTTTTTTCAATTGTAACTAAATTTTAATTTTAAAATTTTTTGTAAATAATTCTTCCACCTGTCGCATACTCGTTCTAATATAATAATTGATTTTGAAAACAGTTTTATATCGATTTTTACTCTTCATTTTGCTGCTCTAGAGTTTTTTTGCTTATTATCTAACTACACTTACAACCGAATATTGACGTTGGCGATGTTGGCAACACAAAAAATTGTTTTTTGTAAACTTTTCAAAATGTAAAGCAAAGGATATGTTTGAACAAAAGTTGCAGTTACTAAAATGAACGAAAACAATAAATTGCATTACCAGCTTGTAAATAAACTGGAAAACCAGTTGCAAAGTACAGTCAAAATGTCAATAATTTTTTCTTGTCATTAACTCATCAAAGTAAAACATTGTAAGAAATTTAAGCATTTCCGCAATAGAGGTACTGTTGATATTTTTGTTACTGAAACGTTCGATCCTTCTCGATGTTGTTATCTATCTTCTAGAACGTATATTGAAAGATATGGAACACTCGAGAATGATTTTCAAAATGCGTATATATACCGACGAAATAAATCGTAAGTTAGTTATTGCCGTAATGCAAATACAGCAGCGTTAAGAAGGTTATTCAAGTTGAAATAAATAATTCGTTAGCGCGTGTGTATACATAAATATACAGAGATTAATCTCGTACATAATTTTAGTGTAAACAAGTGTGTGAAGCTATCCGCGGACTTTATCTTATCTTAATTAGTGTAAGTGTTTTTATTAAATATTATTAGATTAGTTCGGTTAATTTACAAGTGTACATATTTCTAGTATAAGTAAAACATATTTTTAGTCGTATAAATAAATTAGTTTTAATAATAAAATTCGCTACATTACTAAAAAAAACTTGCTCAAATTACGATGTTATTACTCACACAGCAACATTAAAATAGTTACTTGTGTAACAATTGCGGAAAAGAAACTATTGGGACTTGAGAAAGCGGTAGCAATTTACATATTTTTTGGAGAACGTCGATTTTCTGACGTTAGATAATAACTGGAAAGAAAAAACTTTCTAAAATTGCATAAGTAAATGAAAGCCGTCGGCTTATGTATTTTTTGGAAAGTTGTGTTGTATCTACACGTGTAAGAAAACACTATAGCAAAGTTACTCATCATTAAAATAAAACGTTCTATAAAACCAACCAGAAAGAAATCTACCAAATTGAAGTGGCGATAGTTTTTATGCAACGCGTAATAGTGCACAGTATAAAAAATTCGAAAGTAATTGATACCAGAGAGAATAAACCATAGAAAAAGAAATTGTTACTACGAATTTGAACTATAATTTTTTTTGGTGGTTACTTTTTAAATCGTTTTTTTTTAATATCTGAATCTGTGAACCTTAAATGACTTAAAATGCATAATGAATTATAGAAAAATGTTTGTTTTATTTAAAAAATAAAATGTTAATAAGAAAGTTGGATGTTTGTTTTTTTTATGGATACAAAAATAAAATTCACATTAATCAAAGTATAGAAGATGACAACTTGCTAATAATTTTGAGGTGTTCTTCTACGCAATTTTTAATGTACCCTGACCGTAAAAGAACGCCAGCCGCTGTATCGTTTCAGTGTAACCACATATGTCTCCACACCCAGAAGCCAACAATGTTACAAAGCTTTTTTAAAAGCAGTGGTTGGTATAGTCCTTAGAATTTACCAATTTGAGATGAGTTGCAATTTTAAATGGTAGTTGACCATAAGAAAAGATCCGGATAGGCTGTTTAGTGAATTTCTCAGTGAGTATAAACCTTTGATACGGTTTTCTGTGCTGTATGAATTTAAATGTAATTTAAATATGGAAGGTTACAGGTTATCATTTCTGTTTCTAATGTCGAGGAAACAGCACGTGAGCTAACGCCATGTCCAGTGATATCTATATGTTGGGTATCGTGGACCATCCACGTAGTTGATGGGTACATCAATTTAGATTTTGATGTGTTTGTTACTTGTGAAAAATTCGCTAGGGTAAGAATTCAGTTCTGTTTTACAAAGCGATTTAATTTTCTTGTATTATCGCATCGAATTGAGTTACGTCCACGTGTCTGTCATCTCGGAAATTGGTAAATATTGCCAAAGTATTTCTTACATTGGATCAATAAAAAAATTAAATAATAAATGAACGTGTTACACGATTAACTTATCCAAATTTGCTTGTGTAATTACTAGGGTTAAACCGGCACTCTTTACTTCGAACTGAGTAATCACTAGAGTTGCATGGATTTAATTCTGATTCTTTGTTTTTTTATTAAATTGCATTTACTAACTTTAATATGAATAACTTATGTACCTACATGTGTGAGATGTTGCCTAATTAAAACATCTGCTAATATTAGCATTATTGTTTTTTTTACTTACGCACAATTAGTTATTGTATGCTTCGTTTCTGGATTGGTTTTTTATTCTTTTTTCTATGTTGCCATTGCAACAAATATACTCATTGTTATACTTGTGTTGTTTGATTTGCTTACCTTCAGCAATGTCAGGTGAAAACGGGCATCTGTAGTTTCTATTTCTTCACGTTTTGGCGGTCTTTTTAACTAAATTATAATCTACACATAGAAGACAAATTTTAAGCTGGCGTTGCTTTCTTTCTGGTAATTAAGTATTCGGTAAGTGATTGCGCTTTAGCTAACTCAAAGTTTACGGTCTACTGTAACAAAGCGTTAATCACAAATTCTTCTCTAACAAATCCAAGCTTTTTATCTACATGCGTCTTGGTGTGTCAAAGTGTTACAATGCAAACTTCTCTAGTATCTTGGATATTACAACGGCGTCGACATACTCCAGCAATGCCAAAAATCAAAGCAGTCTATAAAATAATAAAAAATTTAATTGAATGTTTTGATAATTACTATCATAAATACCGTCACAAATCAAATAGTCTCATCGACAACTTCCTTTAAAAATTCTTCGCGAGATAGTACTTTTAAATTTTTTAGTTAATGGCTTGCATTTATTTGTTTCAAATAAGCAGTTAGTTTCAATCTTTTAAATACATAGAATTTAGAGAGTTTACACACCTTAATAAAATTAAATAACAATATTAATCAGAAAGTAACAAACTTTAAATTGTTAGGGCTGAATATAGATATGCCACTTCGATTCTGTGTAGAACAAAAGTCAGGCGCATGTGTTAGAGTAAAGTCCGTGAGTTTCTCTATTATCAAATATCTTAAATCATCCACGTTGATTTTGTTTACTAAATGGCGGTTTAAGATGCGTTTGTTTTGAGGAATTCATTGGGGTAAGAATACATTGTCATTTTACAGCATAATTTGATTTTCTATTTTATCATTAACAACTTTGGTTACCGACACATGTTCTATTAATCCTGGGATATTGACACATATTCTTTCATACTGGAAAATTCCTATGATGACGCTACAATGCTACAATTACAAACACATTGGAAAGCTTATTTACCGAAATATCTATAATGATATAGGAAAACTGCGCATTTGGGGTTTTTTCATAGATCGTATGAACCTACGGAGTTTATTTATGATAACGCTATAATTGTGTGGAAGTGCTGTTAGCTAACCGCATACTTCGGGACAAAATTGTGAGTATTTGATTCCTATTTTCTGTTTCTTTTGCACGCACGACTGTACGTACATATTATGTTTGTTGTCACAATTAAGTATGAATTTTATTTATGTAGTATATTATTAAACAGTGCGCTCTGTTTCACTTAATCACAAAATGTTGGATATTTGTGTTATATTCACTATAAATTAATAGCATCTTTGTAATTCTTTTTTACTTCTTGTTTTTGTAACCTCTCTTTGTAAATAAATATATTCTTTGTGATAAACTGTGTTTTCTCATTTGTTCTCTTTTAGTGTTGAACAGATTTAAACGGGATTTGCCATTAATAGTTTCCCACCGTTTTGGCGCTTTTTTAAATTACTTTATGGTTAGCACAGCAAGCCTTTCACCGAATTGCATTGAGCTAGCCGCCTGCATTTAAGTTACGGGTAAATTCTCGTAACATTTCCATCAAATATACATATATTGGAACTGCTAAAATTTGTAGAAATCAATATCTTAAAGTTTAGATATAAACATACATATATACAAAACGAAATTATATGAATCAAATCCTTATTATGTAAGCGTAGTGTATACAACAAAATACTTAGCTATATAAAATCCATTAACTATGGATCGTATATAAAGCGTATAAACTGTTGGAAAATGTTTTTATGCCATTAATGAATCTATGTAACATGTATTTGAAATTATATGTATATTAGAATTTAATCTAAATTGTTATTTTTGTACAAATTAATTCTAAGTTTTGTTTTGTGTTTTGACGTAGGTAATATCATCAATGTATGATCTTTCTAGGATAATAAATGAATGTAAATTTGAATTTATGTATTTTCGGGTTTTAATATTTATCACAATTTATTTATAAAAATATTACGGGGTCCTAAATTTAAATTTAAGTAGTTTCTTATTTAATCAATGTTTATGTTTTGTATTTAATATTTTGTTTTTTATTATTAATAAGTTTTTGTAGACTAGCCTGGTCCATTATTTTAATTATTATTTTGAATTATGTTACAATATCCGCAGTAGCAACAAACAATATGCTAAATATGTACCTACACCAAATTCATTGCTTATTATGTAATTATTTTTTTAGGTAATCTGGATTATTTTCAACAGTAACAGTTTCAAAATTTACTAATGATTTTTGTCATGCAATGCTGCGTTTATAATGTCTCACTGCCATTTTAATTATTTAAGCGTGCTTTGGATGAGGGTGCGGCATTCAATTTTAAATGTATATGTGATTATTACTCAATTCCAATTCATAATAATCAAAACAAAAATAATAATATATTATATAAAGATGTAACTTTTGAGAGTATAATTTCAGATGCAAATGCGTGTTTGAAAGTATAAATTCTTCAAATTCTAAAGCAAGAAGTTATAAACTCAGCGACATGTTATAACCTTAAAAATTCTACAAAAATAAATTTAGTTTAGACATAAAAAGTTTTTAAAGTATCAAAATTTGTGAATTTTAATAGATTACAAATATATTTGTCGAAAAAACATTTATTATTTACGCAATCAACGAATATTAAACGTAATAACTTAATTCGTATTTGAAATAAATTTTTGTTCTGTAATACCATATGTATAGCATTTGCAAAATAAACGTCAACTTACTGCCGAAACGTGATAGAGGATACACATGTCAAGTAGTAATGTTAAGTAGCCATACTTTGCTAGACGTTGGATATAAATTTGTTTATATCTACTGCATGTAACTAATGCAAGAACTGGAAATACTGCACTATTACTTTAATTAAATTTTTATGCAAGCAATATTTTATAGATGCATCCTTAAAACAAAATTGATTTAATTTTATGGTAAAATCTTTATCTGGCATAGTAGATAAAAATTCTTTTGTAATTGAATTTAAAAAAAAACATCAAATTAAATGTCATAATTTTATAATAAATTCTTAAAAATAATATCAAATCCAAACCTTATTACTAGCAGTTAGTTTTCCTCTTTTTTGCTGTTGATTCATTAGCGTATTAAGGGCGTAGGAGTCACAAAAATCATGTGCATAAGAATCAATCTTTTCTTATTATTTATACAACTGAAAAATGTATCCACGTGCATTCTTGTTTTATATTCTTTTATTACTTAGTATTTAAAAAAATCATTATTCTTGAGATTAACAAAAATAGATTTATTCTTAATTTTAGCGATTCGATAAAATTTAAAAACAAAACTTAGTAACAGATCGAATCCTACATACAGTTGTTATACCTTAACCAAATGTGAGGATTGTTGATTTATAAACACCGATAAAAAACGAAGATTAATTATTGAAAAATAATTTACAGTAATAAAGATATCTTCTATATTTGTAAACATAAAATCTTCAAATTTTGTTAAAGTAGAGATTCAATTGTTAACTATACGTTAAACTTAAATAGAAATCTGCACTTAAAAATCTAACAAAGTAATTAGGTTTGATATCTTATTTGATGTATAAAACTTTACTAGAGACAAAGAGAGGTGTCTTTCAAAATCTGAAAATGACCGATTATTATTACACGTTGCATAAATAAATATTTCATAAAATTTATACTTTTCTGGCACATAATTTGAAAATAATTTATTATGTTTTGAATTATTCCTCGTTAATTACTCAAAAATATTAATATTAGTTATAATTCCATAATATGCAACTTGTATTTTTCTAATTTTGTTAGGGTATAGATTCGAAGAACTATTGAGAATTTCCGAAAAATATTAGGTAACTTTTCCAACTGCATTTTTGTTTTATTCAATTTCAGTGCTGCGAACAGGTTGTAAAGTACTTACACATTTTTATTTTGCAAGTTATTACTTTTTTTCTTTCTATAATATATATTCTATATAATAAAAAATAGTTTGTAAATATGCCTGGTAGAACGCACTCGAGGGTAAAAAATCGAGGAAAAGCATCGCGATCAAAAAGGATTCGTGATAAGCGAGAACGATCTCTTCGAATGTGTTTGTCCAATGACTACGTTGATGAAAATTCACATGTCGATTATTACAACAGGTACGTATAGCGTAAGTGGTCAGAACCATGTCAGAACGATCATTTTAAATAAAATCGCGATCATCGATCGTTTGTACAGTAATAATCGCGATCGTGAAAAAAGAATAATTTCTTCATTTTAATTTTTGTAAATCTCGGATAAAATTAAATTAAAAGAAAATTGAATACAAATATTTCCTGTATACATATTTCAAAAACTATTTACAAATTACGAAATAATTATTAGTTAAATTTTTGGTTAAATATAAAACACATATTTATATTATTAATATTATTAAAAGACCCCAATTTCTAATTGTGATGACTGTAATGAGTAAGTATCTTAAGTTGGTAATTGTAATGGGTTTGTTTATTGTAATAAATTTAAATATTACTAGCAAACTTTTTTATCTATTTCGAAGTTTAAAATGTATTAGTATGAAAATTTTAACTAAAACTACTTTTCGGTACTTTTTTTGGCGATATAGAATATATTTTACAAATGTTTTAGTTTGCCTGATAAAGAATTACCGCCTCTACATACCGAATCTGCTCTTTCATTTTAAGAAAAATTAGGAGATCGTATTGTAAATTTTGAATATTTTACTTCAGAATTTAGTAAAGTGGTTCTACATGATATACATTGCACAATGGGAAAAATGATATATAAAAAAGAAAACAAAATAGGCATTGTGTCTAGTTTTTTTTATCACTGCCAAACATGTGACAAAACTTTAAAAAAATTTTCTCATCCTCCAGAAACTACAAAAAACGTCAACAAAATGATTGTTTGGGGAGCTAACTCTATTGGAATTGGATATGTACAAACAGAAGAATTGTTCTGCAGTATGGATCTTCCAATAATGAGTAGCAACTATTTTAGAAAACTTGAAAGTATTATAAGTGAAGAATGGGAAACCGTATTGCAAAAACAAATGCTAAAGACAGGTAAAGAAGAAGCTCGTTGTGCAATAGAGGCGGGAGACTTCGAAGATGGAATTCCGTTTATAACCGTTATAATTGATGGTGGATGGGCCAAACGTTCTTATGGACATGGTTTTAGTTCTCTGTCAGGAGTAGCTGTTATAATCGGGAAAAAAACGGGAAAACTTTTATATTTAGGAGTTCGTAACAAATTTTGTAGTGTGTGTTGTTCTAATAAGACTACGCAAACTAATTGAAAATACATTCATGTTTGTTATAAAAACTAAACGGGTTCTTCTACTGGAATCGAACAAAGTATAATAGTGGAAGGTTTTAATAGAAGTATTGAAGATCACGGAATTAAGTACAAATTTGTGATTGGAGACGGTGATTCTAGTGTATACGCTCGAATTATTGAACGGGTAAAGTACGGTCGGTCAGTGATTAAATTAGAGTGCGCTAATCATGTGACACGATGTTATACATCTAACCTTCACAAAATTTCTTTAAAGACTACGCATGATATTGACTCCAGGAGAATTTTACGAACACATATTCCCAGACTAAGTACGGCAGTACGCTCTGCTATCATTAACAATTCAAAAACAATTAAAGATGTAGAGCAGCTTCGGGAAGATTTAAGAAACAGCCCATACCATGTTTTTGGAGACCACTCTAAATGTCCGTTAGAATACTGCAAACGGAAAAATGAGGACGAAATAAATTATGTAACTTTATTAAAACAAATTAAAATGTTTTCGGAAGTTTGGAGTGCATTAGATTATCTTGTTTGCAAAGCAAATCGATTGGTTACAAATGCTACAACAAACTATGCCGAACGTTATATGTCTCTTGTGTCAAAATTCAGCGGGGGAAAAAGAATCAACTTTTGTAAAAGAGGTTCTTATCTTAGAAGATGTATTGGTGCTGGATTATCTTTTAATAACGGTTCATCATGGCACAAACATGTAGTAAAAACAAAAAAAGTCCATCTTTTGTAGCTTTTTGTCAAAGAAGGAAAAAACAGAACGCGTTAAGAAAAAAACAAACAAAAGACCGTTTACGTAAAAAGCATCAAGGTACAAGTGAAGATCAAAAATATCGACCAAATGCAGCAAAGCCCGATATGGACGAAAAAAACCTTGAAACAGAAAAAAATCGTATTTTAAAAACAGTTCAACGTGATGCAATAGAAAGGTATGGTATAGAAATTAAAACTAGAGGTCAACATGAAAATTTAGAATGGAGATCGGCTAGACGTAATAGACTCACAGCATCTAATTTTGGTAAATTCTGTAAGCGATTAGAAAGTGTTTATATTCTATTCGGGACCAGTCCATAAAAAGTGCTTTAGAAGATGGCTCAAAGAAAAACTTGTGTGTGTCGTATGTTAACGGAAACATTTGCTTAAAAGCAAAGCACAACTATTTTTATCAAGTTCAAGGGCAAATGCATATTGCAAATTCCAAATATTGTAAATTGATTTTGTTTACAAATGTGGATTTGCAAGTTATTCGTATTGAAAAGGATACAAGATTTTGGGAAGAACTCATGCTTCCTAAATTAATAAACTTCTATGAACAATGTATTTTGCCGGAATTAGCAGATCCTCGTGTTCCTAAGGGAATGAGAATTCGAGACCCCTTGAAAATTTTACAAGCACAGGAAAATAAAAGAAAACTAAACGAAACTAAAATTACTCAACCAAAACGAAAGTAAGTGATAACTTCCTAGTTGTTTTGGAAGTGGAGTTCTAAAAGAATCAACTAATTTTATTCGTTTTATCTTTAGAATAATTGGAACGTATATGTATTTTATGTTTAGTTATTAAATTTATTTTTTCAAATTTTTATTTATTATTTTATAAAATTAGTTTCTTATAACTGAAGTAATAATATTATTGATTTTAAACGCCACACATTTTTTACGGATGAATATATTTTGCAGCGATTATTTATTTTAATTTAGATAATTTTTTATCTTACTAATACTGTTTCAAATGTGTAATTGTAATTATTATTCTCCTGTCTCAATCCTATTATAAAACAGCTAGATAATTGTAATGCAATGTAAATAAAACGAAACTACCTGCGTCTAATACTTTGGGTAAAATACCAAATATGTACAAAATTTTTCATTTAAATCAAAATAAAATACTAATTTACTACAATTTATTTGTAACTTGTGTAGTTACAATGCCGAATGACAGGTCATGACAAGAAGTGAACGTTTTAAAAATGTCTCTACGTTAGTACTGTTTGTTGTAAAAATTATTTAGAATAGAGGTGTAAAATAAGTTGCCTAAACATTTCTTACGAATTTAGGAACGTATCGTACGGCCTTAAAGATCAAATATTTAACAATTACGTTTTTTTTGCAGAAAGATTTTTAAAAATTTATAAGTTTGTTTATATCTTATTTTCTTAATTAAAAAACAAAAAATTAAGGAAGAATTCTGTTTTTGCCGAAAAACAATAATAGTTAAATAAAATAAGGTAATACTTCAGGTTGTAATCAGTTACAAAAAAAAACGGTTTTAGGTTAAGTTTCAAATTGACTTTTTTGAAGCTATATTCTTGTTTACTTCAAGAATTTTTGTCTTATTTTCTAAATCGTATTTAAGATATGCAATGTTATCAACTTCTAGCTAGTGTAGACCCTGTTTGGGCTACCTAGCCTCGTCGAAGAGTAGGCGTCGATCTAGATACAGGTTATATTAATAAATTGATAAGGGCGCCATATCTAATTGTTTGATAACTGAACAGCATCGCCGGACTAGTGCGAGATAGCAATTTTTTTTGTCTTTTGGAAGATTATTATTTTATATTGCCTTTTTAGATATAAATTTTGAAAAGTTTGTGTAAACAGTGTTTTAATAGGTAGATGACAATAAAGCATTACAAAATTTTATTTAAATTACGTATAATAATATAATTAACATTTTTTGCTCAAAAGATCTTACCACGAACCGATAAATAACAACAGGGATTTTCATGTTTTGTTAAACAATGGTTTCCAGAAAACATTAAATACAAAAGCCGCTTATACAGAAGAACTATTGTAAGAATTTATACTAGGATTATGTACAATGACAGACTTAACAGAACACTATTTACAAAACCGGAAGGATTTTGGAATGAATTATATTTTATAGGTTTATTCAGTACCTAAGTAAACCAAACAAGTATAGATAATTTTAATTCTGTCCGGAGGGATTCCTTTAATGTCTAAATCACATGACTAAAATATTCTTTGTTTGTTATAAATACCTGTTATTTTGTCACACTAGTGATAGTCTATTGCTGTTGTGCTGTGAGTAAATTTTAAAAAATGCCACCTAATAAACAATCAAAATTTGAAAATAATTACAAGTGGAGTAAATTGGACGATAATTTAACAACCGACGGGGAAATCCTTTTTTGTCAAGTTTGTTCAAAATCAGTAAGTTTGTATTATCTTAATTTAAATGCTTTTAATTACTAGTATGTGTATTATTTTAGATCGGTGTTACTAAAAAGTACCATGTAAAACAACACTTGGGTAGTGGTTTACATTTAAAAAATATTAAAGAAACTATGAAACAACCATTGTTAAAAAACGTTATAGAAGATCAACAGAATAAACCTAGCCCATCAACAACAATTTTTGCTCTAGATTTGTGCGAAGCATTGGTGTCGGCTCAAATTCCTCTTAAAAAAATTGATAATATTAATTTTCGCAATTTCCTCGAAAAATACAGCGAACAAGTTGTTCCAGATAAATCAACTTTGAGAAAAAATTATTTAGACATATGTTACCAATCGGTAAGCAGTTTAATTAAAGTATTAATAGTTTTCAAAATGCTGGTTTACCTTTTATAGAAAATACAGACAATAAGGAATGACATTGGGGACCATTATATTTGGACTTCGGTTGATAAAACAACCGATTGCAGAGGTCGATATATATCAATTTTGTAATTGGTAAATTGTCTGAACTAGGACCAGGAAAAGCTCATTTACTAGCATCCAAAGAAATTCCACAGAGCAATCAGAAAACAGTTGCAATTTTTTTCGATGATTGTTTACGTAAGTTTTCTTTAATGATTGATTAATACAATCCAGTCTATTAATTACAACTATATAATTTTATGTTTGTAGGACTTCTGTATCCCAATAGCGTAAAAAAAGCACCTTATATGATCAAATCCGCTCAGGCATTAGAAATATTTTATCGGAATTTAAAGCATTTAAATTGTCTAGCACATGGAATACATAGGGTGTGTGAATTCATTAGAGACGAGTTTGCAATAGTAAACAAGTTAATTTCTGTCACCAAAAAGGTAAAAATCTATAACATATTAGATTATTGGATCTTGTTTCAGGTTTTTGTGAAAGCACCGTTACGGGTAAGGTTCTACAAAGAAAAACTTCCAGATGTTAAACTTCCATCGGAATCTACTATAACAAGATAGGGAACTTGTTTATTTGCTTACATTTTTTATGCCACACATTTTGAAAAAAATAAAGAAGTACAGTTCATACTATAATCTGACATTGTCTTATACATTAATTGAATTGTCTTACTTCAGGTGGTTGAATTATTTGACAAGACGGCCTCCGCAGCAATTGCTAAATCTCAAAAAACTTTTAATGACGAAGCTGCTAAGAGAAGACTAATTTTTATAAAAACACATTCTTCCGGCATTCCTGACGAATTTAAAAAGCTAGCAAAAAGCGGAACCGCAATGACCGAATTTTTCGCTTTATTCGCAGATTATAAGAGCGTGCCCAGGGACTATAAAAAGAAAAATTAATCAAAAATTGAATTACGTCACATCAAAAAACCCTTTCTTTGACCTCTTTAAACAACTGACTAAAATTCAAAAAGGGTAAGGTCATGAAGCATCAACAGAAAATATCTTTAACAATAACGGAAACATTGGCATTAAAATTTGCTCCTCTAAAATCTTGTGATGTCGAAAGAACTTTTTCCTTCTATAAAAATATTTTAAATGATAAAAGGCAACAGCTTCTTGGTCAATATATAAAAAAATATTTGATTTGTGCTTGGGAAAATAATAGGACGTAATAAATATTGTAAACCAAAAAAATAAACTGTAAATTTTAATAGATATTTGTGCCTTTTTTATTGCCTTTTTGGCAGGTTTAATATGCTTTTTATGCTACCTTTTTTTGGTATTTTTTCTTGCGTTACTATACGCTTTTTAATAATAACTAATAGTTTTTAACTGGGCAGTATAAACAACACCCTGTACCTCAAAGTAACATGTATGAACTATCAGTTTACAAAAATTAGAGGTAAAGATCAAACAAACAAATTATTTATTGGAGTTCTGTCTTGAGCGCTTCAATCCCACACGAACATAATAGCCATAAGTAGAAATAAAAATCTTGTGCGAATAACGAGTTTTATATACGACATATAATGAATGTTACTATCAGCGTAATATCATTAATGCTACAAACGAAGAACAAACATCAAAGTTATCCACAAAAAGTATATGTGCATCATACCTTAGCGATTCTTCTTATAAGCATCAATTAATTTTACATTTGATGTTTAATATAAAACTATTGAATGACCAATGATTGAGAAAGCTGTGCCACACATTAAATTACATGTGTTTACTATGCAGCTTGCGTGTCAAATATCAAACGCGTGAGTACCCGTTAAAAAAATTGCTACGTCACTCCAACGGTGCCAACTGCATTTTTAAAACAAACGATTCATCATATAAAGCGATAAGTAATAAAATATTTTAAACATAAATACATAAAATCATTTGTTTCAGTAGGAATTATACAATAATTCCTTCAATACACCAAAATACCTTAGCAACTTACTTCTCGCGTATAAATGTAAATGTCGGTTGTTGAACGTACTTTTGGAATGTCCACTTCGCTAGTTAACTGTAAGTACATGCAAAGTTAAGTTGCTTGTGTTATGTAAATTTTTCATAAAAATGTTGTACCATTTATGTAATTTAAATAAATAGTAGCCTACACATTAGTAGCACAAAACGTCGCGTTAAGGCTACCAGAAATAGTTTGGTTGCCCCTCCTAAAAGAAAGACCTGAAAAAAGGTATAAAAAAAGACATCATTAAATACACGTGTTTTTTACAGTATTCGTTTTAATTATACTCATAAATAGTACTTAAAGTAAAGAATTCGTTTAGTTTTAATTACACAAAAAGTAAATTAAATTGATCATTAAATACGATTATCAGTAAAAGCACATTGTTGTTTCCACTCCATTGACTATTTTAAGCTTTACTTTACGTATATCTCAAACAAGCAAACTGTATCAATTACTACTGTTAATATTTTATAAAGTATTATATTTAATAATTGTAAATAACGTTTTAATGTAAAATATTGACAAGAATTAATTACGTTCCTGAAAAAACCTTGCGGTTTAATCTCATACACGGTATCAAAATACGCAATATTATACCCATATACGCGTGTGATGTATTATGGGTTAAACTTTCATTAGTTAATACGCTTAGTCTTATTTATAGTATTGGTTTAGTTTAATTAAACCAGCACCTTGTTTTCGTAAGAGTACGTAAATACAATTTAAACATTTTTGTTAATGCTAGCACAAATAACTCAACAACAAACTGCAATTTATTATTTACGATCATTACTAATTTTTTATTAATTGTAAACAAGACTTTTTATGTACCATTAAAAAGTTGAGATACTTCCGTCTTCTAATCCCTCATCTCAACTTTCCGTGTTCTATTTACTATCGTATATTTGCTTTACATTAAACTTGCCACAAATTGCAGCTTTATAAATACAATCTCTATTCAATTTGCGAATCTTGCAAGTTTTCGTAGCAAAAATATTTATTTATTTTTTTTTAGTTTTTAGTTTACAAGTTAATAATAAGCTTGTTACTTTGATCAATTTTTGTAATAATTTAGAAATAAATTTACAGGTACTATTACGTTACACCATGTGTCCTAGATACAAAAGGAAAAGAATAAAATCGCTTCCCTACTGTTGGTTTTAGTTTACCAATTTTATGCCTCTTAAAGGACAGCTGTACTAAAAGATCAGTGACACGAATTTTAGATGACATTTTTTAAAGACAAACGGTTGTTAAATCCCTATTTAGTATTGTATAACACGGCTGAATTTTATGCTTTTGTTAATCACGGACCACCTTGATCTATCGAACCCGGTGTCTCTTGTTACAAATGACAGCACTTATTGTAAAAAAACAAATCCCATAAATTTTTTTCCACTTACAAAGGAGTATTTATAGTAGTTGACAAATTTGCTTTCACATTACGAAACGCCTATTTTTCTTATATTACTTAAACATTTGTACATGTTAATATTATAAAAAAAAACATTTTTATTTACCTATTTGTCAATATAATATTTTTTTAAGATAAGATAGTGTCTACTTGGTGTAGCTTTAAATTAAGCAACCCAACTTAAAAAAAAATCTAATTCTTTTGTCTTTTAATATAGTTTGATAAATTCATTCGAATAAACTAAAATCTTTCATTGGAAAAACATGTATTTGATTTGTATGATTGTTTAAGCATATCATGTTAAAAACTTTTTGTCATCGTTATTAGTAGGAATAAGTCATGTGAAACTAAATATGAAAAATTTTTTCGTCTAGTTTTACAATCACGGTTTAAGCGTCTGATATAAAAGAAAAACTTAAAAATACTGTCATTGTTAGTTTTGTGTTAACTAATAATATTACAAAATTTTAAAACTAAACGAATTGAATTTTCAAGCTAATTAATTGTTCATTTCGTTTTATTCTTTAAATTACCTTATTCGCATTGTTTCTAATTATTGCTTTCTATTTGTACTTAATTTTTTTTACAATATTGTTACGAATTTTAATTAACTAATTTATTTAAAAATAAATATTAATACGATTAGAACTACACGTAATTAATTAAATCTAACGATATTAAGAAAAACACGTTAATGTATATTTTTGCTATTTATATTACGACAGCCTTGATATTTGTATTACAATTTTGAATTAAAACTCTTCAGGATTTAGGCCAAATTTTTCTAGTTCTTAATTACGTTTTCAAATTTTTCATTTGTAATATAAAAGGCGACGTTTCGATTGTTATTAAAATCATAATCATGCCTACCATACATATTTCAATTAGATCATACATAAAAAAAAGTGTTATACAATTAACTTATATTGTTAAGTTTCAACATTATTTTGCATGGTTAGTATATAAAGCACTTATCAATTAAATAAATTTTTTAAAAACATTTAAACCTATATTAAAATTTTATTTAAACTATAAAATAACTCAAGCAACATTTTGTAACCGTGGTTACGTTGTAACCAGTTGCAAATTAGTAACATTAGCACCATGGTAAATAAACCGTTGCAGCAACGTAGCAGCAACTTTCGTAATTTACTGAGGTTTCAAATCTATTACAGAAATAACCATTTTACAACTATGGTTATAAGTAAGTTTTTCTTAAACCCTTATGTAACTACAGTGTCAATTTAGTGACATTAAAACCTTCATTTCGGTTTCGTGTGTATCAGTCTTGAAACTATGGTTACAAGTGTGAATTTCTAAAACTACACTACAGTGTTAATCTATACGTTCAAACAACAACAGAAGAAGTGCATTTTACGAGATTTTTATAAGACACATAGTCCATTATCATTATCCAATAAACAGTACCGAAAGTGTTTCTAATTCAAAACTACGTAAGTACAACTATTGGTATATTATATTACTATAATTTTAATCGTGCATTTAAACTACTGTTTCTAATTTAATCAACGTTAAAGAATTAGTTGCCAATTATAAGTAAGCAAATTTTAAATTGATTTTATTTTCTTCTAGGATAAAATAGAATTTGATCGCAAGGACATTACAATATTTCACACAGTGATCAGAACGTGTAAATTAGATCGCCATTGCGAACACTTATAATCTTTAAAAACCCAGTCGAGATTATGATCATTGAACCGATTATAATTGCACATGTGCATTTGTAGCCTAATACAAATATTTAACTAAGAATTACGTAGACGCATTAAACTATAACATGTGAGGAATATCTTAATCCGCCATGGTCTTTGAACACAAAGACATTTTTCTCTTAACAAAATTTATGCATTTACTATTTACAAAATTTATAAATAATAGACATAATCCGCTTTTCTTGAAAATTTTCCGTAAAAACCTGTTTACTGGTACCTATTTGCAACAGATGTAAAAATTCTTTTATTATATCTTTTTTCTTTGAATTTAGTACTATAAGAAACTATAAAAATTTAAATAATGTACATTTATTATAACTTTTTATATATCTGTATCTTATTATTAATATATTTTTATCTCTACTTTTGTTTTAATCTTTATGATGCAGTTAGTAACTAAAATCTTGGATAAGTTGCTTAACAAAAGCGGTTATAAAGTAGTTTCAAATAATGGTAATAAGCATGTTTTCAAAACAATTACATAGCAGTTGCGGTAAACGGTAACTACAATGTTACAAATCAATTACAAAACTGTGATGATAAACCATTACAGAAACGATTCAGAATAGGTAAACATGATTTGTAAAAAACCGTTATAGCAACGCTGCAAAACAGTTACAAAGTAGTAATTGCAACGGTTTCAGACACGTTGTAAAACGGTTATAATATTACTGCAGTTGCCTTGCAACTGACCAAATCCGGTATTGACAACGTATCAGGAAAGACTCAGCAACTATTCTGTAACTAAATACCTTACTGAAACCATAGTTGCAAGAGAGTTTTACAACCGTTTTGTAACTGATTTTTGCTACTTGGGAATACCACACACGTTCAAAAATAATTTTAGACTAATATTTTTACACACAAAATTATTACTAACAGTATATCAACATTATGTCTATTATACAATGTGTTTACATACATACATACTTATTTATTACAACCCGGATTTAATTTGATTAAATTTGAATAAACGTTACTTAGTTTATCTGTATCCTCTATGGCGTTTAAAGTATTTTCAGTTAGTTTTGTATATAACATTTCCTTTATCATCCTTTTTTTATAGTTATTCTCTTTACATAATATAATTGGATTTCCTATATTCTTTTATGGTTTTTTTGAATCATATGTTCTGCTAAATTTTGTAATGTTGCAGTTTTGTTTTTTATTGTTTGCAGTATTTATGTTACTTTTATGGTTTTTAATCCGAGTGTTTATAAATGTTTTTGTAGTCCCTATATACGATATTTCACAGTCATTACATTTAATTTTATATACTACTTCTTTGATATGTTCTTTTTTATCTTTGTCCTTAATTTTTGTGTAAAATTGTTTTAAACATTTATTTAATTTAAAACTAATTTTGTTTTTATCATCTCTTAGTATACTTTTTAGTTTGTAAGATAAATCGTTTATATAGGTGAGTGTATAGTATTTAACATTATCATTCATGTTATTGGTATTTTTTGTTATATCATTTATATTACAGTTATATTGTTAATGATCCAATTCACCAGTTTAATAGGATAATTATTAAGTTTTAAAATCTTGCGTATTTTATTTTTATTGTCAAACCAAAAACATTTATCACTAAGTGTTAGTACCCTATTTACAAGTTCATTAATTATGTTGATTTTATAATGTATTGGGTGATTTGATCTAAGGTTTACAAGTTTTTTTGAGGATGTAGGTTTACTATACCAATTTGTAATAATAGTACCATCTTCATTTTTTATTACCTCTAAATAATTATTGGAGTTATTACATTCTTTTTCACAAGTAAATTGTATCCTGTTATGAAAACTATTGCACTTGGAAAGTAAGTCATCAGTAATCCTATTGTCGATGATTAACAAATCAACATATTTTTTTGTAAATATAGGATGTTTTTTTAATTGTATGTAATATGTCGTTTATTAATACTTATTTCTTTAATTAATGTTTCTTATTAGTGATAACCGTTGAAATGTTGAACAGCCAACTGAGCAAACATCAAATTTAGGGTGTGCTTGCTGCGTTAAAAAATTATTTACAAAATGATTTTTTGCTTTTCTATTTTTAGAAAACATGATGCAAAAATAAAAAATAAGAAAATTAATAGGCACTTACCTGATTATACAATTACATTGCACCATTGAGTAATAATTTAAGAAGAGGCGCAACTAGTGTGTTAAAAATCGTACTGTAGTTTTATCTCTCTTGTTTCTCTTTTTTTTACCCGTTTGTACCCCCTCTTTTCATAAACTAATAGACTAAGACCTGCTGCCATCTGCAAAATTGTGGTTTCTATTTTGCGAACTTACTTATTTCTTATGAAGTACCAGTTAGAACCTTTTGTTATATTTGTGTTTACTTTACCGTTTACCTGTTCAAAACAGGTTAATATCATAAACAATAGCTTGTATTGTTACGACACAAGTCAATGTCAAATAAACTTAAACAATATCATGCTTTATATTTAAGAAAACAAAAAAATATGTATATTCAAATATTTATTTATTTTTGTAAAATATAAATCGAAAACATAGAAATAACTGAAAAAATGGAAATTAAATTAAAAGAAAATTGTTATGGGGATTTATTGTTATTATTCGTCAATTTTTAAAATTATTCAAATTACCAGTCCACCAATAATAAATTATAAAACTTATAAAAAGTTAAGATTACAAAAAGTTTTTAACTTACATTTTTTGAACAATCTCAAATCTAAAATTTTGTAACTAGATAATTAAAAAATGTAAGTTTTACAAAATGTTAAATGTTAATTATTTTAAAAAAGGAAGATGGTGCAATTTAGAAACAAATATAAAAAAATTTAAGTTTAAAATCGTAATTGAAATTGGTTTGCTAGTTCAACAAAAATTATTTGATATTTTAATATAAATGAACTGTAGTAATTGAAGAATTTCCCAGTGAGCAAATTGCAGCTAAAACCGGCTTTTTTATAACTACTTTAGCTTTTAAAGTTACTCTTTAGAACACTTTTAAGTGGTTTGTGAAAAAGCTAAAACCTCCATGAAGCGTTTAAGTAGCTAAAAATTCCGCAGTTATGTTGCTGTTAGGTAGCTCCTTTAATGCATTAAAATCGGGCTTATACAGCTCTTTGTGGTACTAGCAAAGCTTTAAAGAAGCTCTAAAGAAACTGTAAACCACCTTTCAGAAACAACTATACAGCTTAAATAGCTTTATTTTTACTACCTTTAAGTAGCTTAAAAATTAAATAAATATTTCATTAGAAAAAGAAATCTTGAAATCGTTACCTTTACTTAATTTCTTAAAAAAATTGAGAAAAGTGATAAAGGAGAACCCATTGAAAGACCTAGATTTTGTTTAAAAAATTGATTATCAAATTTATCACTTATTTTTACTGAAATCTTCTTAAACAATTTAGAAATAAATATATTTCTGAACACCAAATTTTCTTACAAAAAATAATATTTTGGAAAAGATATGTTGATGACATTTTTTGTATTTAAAAAAGTTGTAAACATTTTTTGTAGATTTTCTGAAGATGAGCATCATTATTTTAAAGCTCGAAACATATGTAAACGAATTTGTTATTAGTGGACTGGTAATTTAAATAATTTTAAATTAAAATTAATGTTAAATTTCTGAAAGAATAATTGACCAATTCATCCTTTAAAAGGATTTTGACGGAGAATCCATTTGTATCACTATGTTGCGTAGTTTAGTCAAAACTTAACGGCTTGACGAATTTGAGAACACACTGTGGTCGTTCCGGTATCTTCAAAATATTATAGGACGTATATTCAACTATAAAACATATATTAAAAAAATTACGTATTATTGCTTGTCTACTTATACCTTCGTTTAGTGAACTGGAGCTGTAGAAAGAATAAATTTATTCGTCTTCACGATCGTCATCAATAAATAACAATCGACGTTTTCTTCCATATGTTTGAGAAACTACTACATTTGAGTATCTTAGGTTGATGTTCATATCAACAATTACAGCTTCTGTAAAAAATTATACTAAATAAGCCCAAAAAGTAAAAAAAAATTAAGTTGTTAGTATTTTAAAAATAAAGTTTCGAAAATGCAATTAGTATTAGTATTTTCAAAATTTTTGCGATTTTTTTTTAAGCAATTGTAAAAATATTTTATGTATTGTTGGATTTGTATTGAAGTGCTTTCAGCATGCTAAAATAAACATAAAAGAAGTTTGTTTATAATTTTTTTTATTTTTTAAAAAACTAAGTATTTATTAGACAAGGTGCTAAAGAAATGCGGCCCTAACATTTACAAAAACGATATTTTTATTCGACATGCCAACATCAACAAAAAACATTTAAAGCAATGGCCAGAGCGATTATGCAATTACGATGAATCGATCATTATGCAAAATAATGATCGCGATATCGAGCGTCTGTACAATAACGATCGCAATCATTGATCGCTTATAAAATAACAATTGCGGTTGTGGAAAAGAAATTAATACTTTTAATTGTCGCATAAACAAATAAGACTAATATAACACTATAATATTTACTTTAATAAATGTATAATAAACTTTAAGTATGCAGGTAGTTCACGGAAAATCGTAAAATTTTGTAGGTAAATAACCCCTTTGCTCTTTTCCTCGTAAGAATTTTAAACCACATACAATTTTTTTAATAAAAGAGTAACATGAATTTAAACATTGAATTATATTTTTTTTGTTTACAGAAATTTAACAATGCATTCTTTTCAAAGAGAATTAGAAAACTCTTCTAGGAAAGAACGTTTGTAAAATTTGTGTCACACATTCAGCATTTAGGGAAAAACCTAGCTTTATATAAACACCAAGGTAAATCATAAAAACACAGGAAGTTAAAAACAATAAGCATTAACTACAAATGACAATACGTATTTGAAAAGAATTGCAAATTTATTTTTAATACATAAATCTTATGTTTGAGACAAATATCAACACGAGTTATTACTAATTACTCAACAATCTTTTCAGGATCAATTTCAAATAGAAACATTTAATTTACGAAAGAACGACACTTATTTTTTAATATGTTGTTTATTAATGCTTTAAACTATTTGTTCGTAAGTTTGCATCAGAATTCAAATAGCACGTCATGTCGAAAAAAAAAACATCACAGTAGTATTTATTTTCTGTGAATTTTTGTAAATATTTTTTTTAAATCTAAATATGAACAAATTTTAATTAATTTATTGTTTAGAAACAATATTAAAAAATACTTAGATATGTTGATTTTCAATACTCCAAACGTTATTGTATCCCGGAAAACGAAAATCGAATGTTTATGGCTAGATTTATGACTAACTTTACACGAGCGACTTTTTAGCAACAGTCGATTACTAATTAATTCTAAATACCATGATTGCGATCATTGATCGTAGAAACTAATAGCGATCTCAGCTACTGATTTACAGTAATTATTTTAAGTTATTGTACAATTAAGTGCAACAAGAAGAAGAAGAATCCGGACAAGGAGATTCTCCGATGCTAATTTAAACCATTTTTAAACGTTTGGTAGAAAAAAAAATTTAAAAATATTTACCTGATTGAAGGTGTAGAACAAGAACTGCAGTGTGTTTAAAATTTCCTTTTGTTGTTATACATTATCTCCGAAGATGCTTCTCACAAATCTTCTTTTGTTTTAAATCTTCCAAGTCCAGTGTGGCAATGTTTATATTTCCACAGTTTTTCTAACATTCTTTAGCACGCACTTTATCACTAATAAAAAACTTAAGAAAACTAGTACCTTTGTTTTCGGTATTATTATTTTCACAATTAATATAAACACAACCGTGATCTGTAACTTTTCCCATTTTAAAAATAAATCAATAATATATTTACACTTAAACTAAACAAAAGTTCAAACAAACATTACTACTACCAGAATTTAAAAAATCGTATCGCAAGAAAAACTTTCAATTCAATCCCGAAGTTTACAAGTCGACAGACACGCAAGAACTGAAAAATCTCGATCCAATACGAACGTGGCGACCTCTATATATCGATCCAAGCAGTCGATACGATATCGCCCCTTAAGTTGCATTTCTTCTTACATTTATTATTCAATGATTGCACTAAAACTTAATACAAAAATTTAAACTTCGCAAGCTGCAAACACGAAATTTTTGACCCCAGTACCCAAAAGCAGGTAAGCATATACGTTTTCAATGTTTCAAAGAATTTTACAAAATTTATCAAAAGGAGTAAATTCGTTTAGAATGCCACAAAAATATTTGGAAGCATTACTAGTAATTTTAGCGCAGAATTAAAATACCTTGTCTAAAATTTCTTAACTGCAATTGTAGTTTATTATTATAAAATTACTATAGTTTTAGTTATAACGCAATTGGTTTTTCAATTCAATTCAAACGCAGATGTCTCAATTTCATATTCTCCTTGTGTGATTTTTTTAATAAATAAATTGCGTTTCTTATAAAATTTTTAACAGATTACATACTATCATATTGGATTACTTTTGATTAAAATATACGCATATAAAAATAATTTTTAAAATAGGCATATTTAAATCGTAAGAACATCGTGTTAGGGTTTTGAGCAAAAATTAAAAAAAAGTTTAAGGAAAACGTTTAACATCCATATATACGTAAATTTAAAAGTACAGTTAAAAATAAGCATAAAAAAGTTAGATACTGATAAATATTAACTCTATATATAATTATAATATATATTTTATGTCAGTCAAACTTTAAAAAACATTAGTGTCTTTAGAATACACGAATTGTTGGTACATATTTCTATAACATTGTTTTTATCTAGTTTCACAATATTTAGAATACATTTTCTACATCTTGCAATAAGTATCTAGAATTAAAATATTTACCTGATGTCATGTAAACCTTGAAAAAATTTCTAAGGTTTTAAAATATATCAATGACATTGTACGTATAGATTTTTAGAACACTAGTATTATACACTATAACAATATCAAGAATATATCTATTACAGCAAGCAATATTTAACCGACTTTAATTATTGTATCATTAGAATATCGTACATATATTTTCTGCTACTAGAGAAACATGTTCAATATAGCCACTTTTTACTTTAGTGCATAATTGAGCACGTCGTACTAACGATTTACAGACATTCCGTAAATCCATGTTTTGAATTAGTTGAGTTGCATCAAATATCCTTTGTATTAAATGTTCCTTTGTTTAGATATCAATTGCGTAAACTAAATCTTTTAAATGGTTTCACAGGTAAGAATTCAATAGATTGAAGTCGGCTGATCTTTACAGGGCCTTCTCTTCCAATTCACCTGTTTAGACAGTTTTCGTTTAGTAAGTTGACCACATTCTTTCCGTAATGAGTAGGCACAATATCGTCCTGATAGCACAGGTTTTGCCTATTGTGAAGTAGAACATCTAAAATTTTATTATTTTAATTTTCCAAAAAATCAAAATAAAGCGCGCTTGTTAAGCGATTTTGATGATGCAAATTGAAAGAAGTCGTCTGTTTAATATTCTATCTATTAATGTCAGTGCGAACCGCGTTAATTTTAATTCTGCTCGCATTTTAATTGTTGAAAATAAAATTTTCATTTTTCTTACCTACGTTTTTTTCTCCGTTCTGCCGTTCTCCAGTTAGTCATTGTGTTTCTCCTAGGCCTAGCTGTTGATTGGCGGCGATGACCTTTTAACCCTTCCGCACGACAACACAAAAAACCCCCACGTTTTCCGACACCAAATTTTAACGTTCTGCGACACAAAAGGCATATGTGCATTCTATGCAAGCGTAATTTACAAACTGACCTTTTGCGAGAATTCCCGCTTTTCTAAAAATTGGATTTTGCGTATTAAATAAAAATTATTTTCAACATAATGTAATTATAAAATAAACTTAAGCGTTACGCGGTGTTAATATTTCCACCCACCAAAATCCTTCTGGAATTTTCAAGCAAAAAAATTTACAAAAAATTGTAAATAAACAAGAGCAAACATAATATTTGAAAAAAAAAAGAAACTAAAAACAGAACTAATGAGTAGGCAAAGAGCACAGCTTAAGTACTGGTTTCTGGAAAACGCCGCAAAAAGTTTTAAGAGTTACTACTCGAACGACCTCGTCAGAACCCGGGTGTCACTTAAGAACTCTGGCCAACTTCCATTTCAAAGGAGGTTTTTATTCATCTCTTACGATTACAAGAGACCCAATCTTAATATCTGCTGTACGATTGAACTACTTGGCACCCTGTTGCAACGCGTGAAGGTATTCATTGCTCCACCTTTTCCAAAAGTCATAGTCCATACGTTGCAATAGTTGCCAGTGGCTAAAAGGAAATGCGCAGGCGTTAATGCCTGTAAGTCGTTTGGATCTGCACTGATCTCGCAAAGTGTTTAAATACATACTTGTTGTAATTGATTGCTTTTCGAAATATGTATGGACACTTCCTTTAAAATTAAAAAATGCAAATCATGTTACTAACGCAATGGAAAAAATATTATCACGTTTAAAGCATTTACCAAAAAACATACAAACAGACGAAGGATTAGAATTTTACAATAGTACATTCAAAAACTTGATGAAAAAGTATAATATTAATCACTATAGTACGTTTAGTACAAAAAAAGCATCAATTGTAGAACGTGTTAATCGAACTTTGAAAAACATAATGTGGAAACGATTTAGTGTACAGGGTAATTACAAATGGATAAACATATTAGATGATATTACAAATCTATACAATACAATATTTTAGGAGGTTTTTATGAAATAGAATTGCAAAAAGTTAAACATCCGGATACGTACTTAATTGAAAGAATTTTACGAAAGAAAGGTACTAAAATGTATGTAAAATGGTTAGGCTTTGATGAATCTCACAACAGCTGGATAAACAAAAACAGTATTGCATAAATAACAATACATCAAACTAAAATATATTATTTAATTCGAATCAAAATGTTATAAATTTTCTATCTCTTCCCTACTATCACCCACTGCTTAATATATTTACTAAGGTACGATAAAACTTGTAATACTGAAATAAAAAACGTATCATTAATTATAACATTTATTGTTTATTTCAACTTTACATTTATTTATTAAATATTTATTTAAATATTTACATGTCATACATTATAACTTATTTATTTTATTTTTGAATAAATTCAATGTTTGTTGTTTCACCAACAGCTCCTCGGCTCACGAGATAGATGTTTTTTCCCGAACCAATCAAGCTATTAATTTGGTTTATATCTTCAATCGAAAACTTGTTAATAAATCTTTGTGGTAGAGGTACTTTAAAATCTTGACATTCGACAATCACTTGCTCCCCAAATTTACCATCTATTTTACTAAAACACTTAATTTTATACTGCTCATTTATTAATAGACTTCTAGCACTTAGATAAGGAACCAAATGAGAAGTTTCGTTCAAGTTTACAAAAAATGATTCCATATTAACTTCTTTCAATTTATTAAAACAAATAAGAGTTATTGAAATACTAATATTAAATCTTCACAAACATCACCTTTATATACACACAACAGCATCCCCACCATCACTACGAACTTCTCCGACAGACTTAGAACCGAGCATACCCGAAACAAAACGACTCTTACGACTTATTGCGATTCCCCTACCACCAATACGATCTATCCCGACTTACCAAATACGAATGCAACTCGAGCATACCCGAAACGAAACTATAGCAACGAAATTTCACGATTTCCCACCGATCTTACCCGAGTGAGCCAGAACCGGCCTCACTATACTACTGTCGCGAATTTAATACGGATTCAATTTGCGTGAGAAACCTGTAGAACTCTTCGTACGTCAAAATTTGAGTACCTATAACACGATTAATGTATATTGATAGGTTTTATCCCGGCTTCACTTAATCTATTCAAATGCGAAGTGGTTGGGAGATTAAAGCTCCATTTTAAATATTCGTTATTTACATATCCACTTAAACGAAATCATATTCGTCCGTAAAGAAAGTTAAACCTAACAGTTTATCGTTATTTAAATTATCATTAAAAATTAAAATTTTGCACGCTGCAAGAAGTCAGGAGCACGTAATTCTTGATAAACCGTAACCTTGTATGATTTTCTTTAAAACTTAAAAAAACTTAAAATGATTTTTGTCGCACACTTTGGAGTTACCGTTTACTGCTGTGCGTCCACTTTTGAACCGATTTTTGTATGTATAATGTCTGGGTCGTATGTTTCTATTATTTTTTTTGGTGTGTTTTTATTGCGTTTAATAAAGAAACCCAATGACCGCTCGCACTTCAAACTTGGAGTTTCAATCGGAACTGACATTTTTCGGCTGTCACTGGACATGTTTTATTGAACAATGACAATAACCACTTATGCAGTACATATGTGCATCTAAAATAGGTGCAAGTTTTGACCTGATCGGATCAACGTAGACGGTGTATCAGGAAAACGTACTTTAAGAACCAGACATCCTTATTTTCTAAGATAGTCGCATCAGAAAAAAACCCTATAGCACAAATAAAATGGATAATGCGAAAAATAACAACAGGGGTAACCAAGCTGGGAACTAAAAGTTGTGTAACACTCAAACCCAATATATCAGCCTCCAATAAAATTGACATCAAGAGAACTTTTTACATGTTTATACATTTTGTATCCATATTTCTTTATAAAATTTTTTTTATAAAAAATATAAGTAGTATTTAAAAAATTGTTCGATAAGTGCTTTATCACTTACTGAACGATTCTTTAACCTTACACCCAAAGTGAATGATGCCAAGGCCGGAAATAAAATACAATACACGCGCAGAACTAATTGCTCTCCTTCTTGTGGTAAAAAAAATATTTAACAATATAATATTTAAACCCAAGTTTTGTCCAAACCATATGTTTTCTTGTCTTCTTTATATATTCTTATTTCACAAAGGAATGGTCTTCTAAACGTTATGATGCCATCTTTTTTAAATAGCATCTTGTTACGATTTGTTTTTCTGTATCTATGAAATAACGTATTTTACGACCATACTAAATTTTTGTTAATTAACCAAGATAAACCCAATTTCCTTAAATAATGTTTGTAACGTATTTACTATAAAGTTTTGCAAATTCTCACCTTTCTGTACTGTTGGTGGTTTGTTACATAAAAAAAAAACACATGCACAATACGTCTTAGGGCACTTAGCATTTTTCGTACCATTAATAACTTTACCTAATATCGACTTGACTTCACGGTGCACTTTTGAAAAATGCAGTACGTGATCTATGTTATATTCAGTTGGCACATTGTAATATAGTAGATGCAGAAACACATGTAAATAAGTAAAGTAAATATAAATCTTCAGATGCAGGTACATGCAAATAAAATAAATAGTTACAATAACAAATACTTTTTTAAAAAAATGATTTTAAAGTAATAAATTGTGTGCACAACAAAAAAAGTATGATAAAATTTAACAAAATACGAAGATTATTAGTATACAATAATTTCGGGGAGTGAATTTCCCGCGTACTTTGAATTAACCAATTACATTTGTTTTTATAAAAAAAATTGTTTTAAAAGAATTAATATTCGATATTTTTAACTAATTAATTTTCAAAGTTTTCCTTTAGTTGACATACATATTTGTTAATATAATTATGAAAGCTTTTATTTTAAAAATGTTGAACTGTTGTAATGAAAAAAAAATTAATATTTTTGTTCTCAATAAAATATTTTTATTTTTCTTTTTCTACATTTTTTTTAATAATTAAAGTTTTTATTTATGTTGTATTTGTTAATTTATTAGTTATGTAAACTATTTTTTTATGAATTATTAAAATAATTATATATTTTCTTAATTTAAGTTTTATATAAATTTGTAAATTTTAATTTGTTTGAACCACAATTTCAAATATCTTTGAAGTTTTTGAGAATTAAATTTTTTATGTAAACATAACGTAAAAAAACACTTTTTTTAGTGTAGTTGTAAAAGTTGAAATGACTTCGTTAGGTCGTTTCTATTCTTTTTATATGTACCATTTCAAGACAAGTTTATCAAACAATTGCTAACCTTTAATGAAAAAATTTATTAGTTATACGAATAATTTATCCAAACAAAACATTATTATTATTTTAGTTTTGCTTAATACAGTAAACATTTTGTAATCGTTTTTTTTTCAATTTATTATTCACTTAATGTATACTAACATTTTAAATTTTATGAATAATTAGAAGCATAATGATTAAGCTACGTATGTACTATTAATTGTTAATTTTATACCGTAAAATATAAACCTCTTTATTGCGAATTTAAATAATGGTGGACACGTTAAAAAAATGTTAAAATGTTAAATGGTACAAAAAAAATAATGTAATATATACTTATATTGATACGCAGTTTTTAATACAGATTCTTAATAGCCTGAGCAAGAACTCAAATTTTATAGCAAAGTTAAGCAAATGAATACTTTTTTAAATAAACTAACGTTTTGCAAGACATTGTAGCTTGCATATTCAGATTACTAATTGACACTGACAAAAAAAAGTGTAAGTGGCAGAGCTTTATATGGCCTCATAAAAAAGATAAACTAAATCAGTGGAGTCATATATTTAGAATTAAATTAATTAAGGTCTTCTTCATTATTAAAATAATTTTTATTTTAATTTTAAATTGTTATGGACATGTTTTAGACATTATGAAAAGTCATTATTAACATTTATAAATTAAAAATATAGTTTTTAAATTACATAATAAAATAAACATAGAAACTATTCAAACTGACGAATGTCAAAATTACAACAAAAGAATTAATTTAAACTATCAATAAAACACAAGAAGAAGCAATATAAAATTTAAAAATAAACGAATAAAGAAGACCCACTTAAACACAAAAAGTTTGCACCTAAAAAAAATTTTTAAACAATTCTACCTAATTTCATGTACCTAGCTGTATCTATTATATGGTTTCGTAGCGATGAAAAGAGAAGAAAATAATATCTTATAACTAGTTGTGTAGGTATGTACCTATTAATTGTAATTTGTTCGAGGTTATGGTCGCTTTTTGTAGAAATAGTATGTACCCGAATGTTTGCAGAGAATTCGGTCTTAAGAAAAACTAAAAAAAACCTTAAGATATGTTTGGTTAGTGTACCTAGCTTTTTCTTTCTGCGTTGCGTGGATATGTTTAGTTGAAGAGTGGTATGGAATTAGTTGGCTAGTAGATAGAGGTGTGTGTTGATTGAGTAGGTGATATTAGTCTCATTGGTATCGTGGGTGCATGCGTTGTAGGTGAAGTGAAGATAGTTATTTGTTTGTTGTAGATATCTCAAAAAAAAAGTAACGAAGTCGCTTTTAGCACTTCTTCAAATTCATTAGGTAGATTGTCGGTTAATTGGGTGAGAACAACGGGTGGGAACTTGTATTTTTGTTTGGGTTTTTTAAGTCAGAGTTTTTCGTATCGCTGGTTGTTATATGGTGTTAGCAGGATGTCCCTCGTTGTTTGAATTTCGCCAAAAACTCTGCGGCGTGTCAAATTGGTTTGTAAAATTTAAGACATTTCTGTAATTGGCGTTAGATTGGCGTGCTGAATAGTGAGATTATTGAGGAATCTGTAAAGTAATTTGTGAATTTAACGTAGGATTTCTCGCTCGCAAAATGCTATTTTTGAAGGTGGGTTAGGGTTAGAGTCGAGTAGATAGGGGCGCCGTAATCAATCATCGGGCGTATAAATGTTTCGTACGTGTTGTAACGAAACGGAAGAGGTGGCCGTAATTGTTTTAAAAATTATATATGAATTTGTTTCAATTACGCGTGAGCTTTGGATGCTCGGCTGCAGACCACCTCTACTGCTTCGAAGCGCGCGACGTTCCCCTGCTTAAAAGTATTCAACCGGAACAAAACACCGAATAAAAGCCGCCGTCAACGCTGAAAACTCTCTCACTCTCTGCCGAGACCGGTTCGTGGTAGAACCTCTCTCCCACGACCTAGTCCTGGTGGAATCCGACCTGTGTTTATCCGATTAATATTTTGCTACCGAATGTTTTTGTACTCGGCTAACTCTCTCTCGAACCGATCCTGATACCGTAGGTTTGTGTGCACCGATTAACCAAGACCTGCTTCCGTACTTTCCGTGCTTTCAAACAGAGCTACTCTAACGATTTTTGTAATCAATTTTTCGTTTTGTATTAGAACCACTGTTACGTCAAAACGCCCTCCCTTAAGTTGACCACAAGTTTCAACTTCGATTGCTAATTGCTATAACCGAACCGCAGTCAGTGAATTGACAAATCATTTGCGCCAGGCTGGTGTAGGATTTGTTAAGCGTAAACTAAATCTCTAGTTACTTTCAATCCTTAACGTAGTTGAGGTTGGTGCGTTGAAATACTGACCAAGCCAGGCTGGCTTAGAGCACTTCAATACGTTTGGCATCGCTACGCTTTGGTTTCGGAATGAGGTCTAAAATTAATCATTCCAAATCAATAAGTCAGTTTCGAAATACTCACCTGAATTTGCCGAAGTTTTCGTTTTGACAGTATAACTAAACCGCAACAACCCATAATAATAATAACGTAATTGAATTCTGTCGTGTTTTACTTGTATGAAACTTTGCCATTAATAGACCCCAGTGGTCAACCCGCCGTAAATTCGAAATTAAACCCCGCTAACCGTAGCAGTGTATTACCTGGAAAACTTAATTAATTACACCTAAATTTTTTTAACCGTACCTGAATAATTTTCCGCCCTGTAATTTCCGTATTTATCCCGGTTATTAACTTAATTTTTAGCACCGTTCTCAAAAGGTTTGCAACACGCCATTTGCTTCTAATCATTCTTTTAGGAAAAGTGCAGTTTTTTTAGGTTAGATAAGTCGTGGGCTGCATTCATCGAATCCCAATTTCACGAAATTGGTAGGCCGCATTCAAAAAAAGCCCGAAATTAATAATTTTAGTAAAATAAGTTATTTGTTATAAGAGGGGGGAATACAACTACATCACCTGTACATATTTATTGTAATAATTACATTTTTAGTTCAAATTAATAACGCTTTAAACCCAACGCCAAGACTGTGAGCCACAGGAGTGTTACAGTGTGTACGTTTTAGGGTGGCATCTTTTAATTTGTCCTCGAAAGGCGCTCATTAGGCTTGTGCGGTTTCTAATTTTGTTTAAAAGTTTGCAAGTCCGAGTTCCAGTTTACAGTCTTAGTGAATTTGCCGCCAAGGTATACTATTTCATCTTGAAGTTGTATGGGTGCGTTCCATAAGGAAAGAGTGACGTTTTGGTGTGATTGTTGATGTTTTTTGGAGAAATTTGGGTTTCTAAAAAGTATTGTTTGAGTTTTATTTAGATTAGGGGTAATTCTTCATTTGTTGGCCCATTTTAAAAATTTGGTCAAGTAAGATTCAACAAAATTAGACGCTTCCTCGCTGCTGCTGTTTGCCGCCCAACAGGCCGTGTCGTCAGTAAAGAACGAGACAGCGACGTCTTTATGGGTTGATTAAGAAACTTCTGACAAAAAAAACATATAAAAGAGGTGGTCCTATAACTGAGCTTTAAGGAACGTATGGCGTAAAAGATTGCGAAAGAATTTTTTCGACTCGTACCTTTACAGGCCTGTTAAATAGGAATGAGGATACGAGTTTGACGAAATGCAAGGGGATTCGTAGAGAGTGAATTTTGTGTATAAGTCAATTGTGCCAGACTGTCGAAAGCTTGTTGTATGTCAACAAAAACGGCTAATAAACATTTTCTTAAATATAGCGCTTTTGAGGCTTCAGTTTGTAGTTTTAGAAGAGGGTCTTGTGTGCATCTGTTGAACCTAAATCCATATTGAAAGTTTGGTAAAAGACTGTTTTGCTTTGCGTTATTAACGCTCGTTCGAAACATTTGCCGATGACAATAAAGAAATCTGGCGGTATGAGCTAGGAAGAGTTTGGTCTTTACCAGGTTTGGGAATCATAATAGTAGTGGATGATTTCTACGGCGTGGAAAAGTAGCATAAAGTTAAACATTTATTGAATATGTTAGATATCAGTGCTAAAGTTTTGTGTGGAAATTGTTGTAGAATCTGTTTGTTAATCCCGTCTTTACCGGGAGTAGTGTTTTTGCCTGTTTTAAAAATGTTTGTAATAAGATCGGGTATAATAGATTCGAAAAAAGAGGAACCTTTTGCAAGTGTTATTTTAAGTTGTACGCCGCAGGTATTGACTGTCCTAACAACCAGTTTCATCAGTGCCCGTTTGTAAGGTTGTAGCGAGTTGGTAAGATGATGCGTTTAAGTGTTGAGTTGAGGCGACAGCGGATTTAGCAAAGGACGTGTAGACGTTGCAGTTTAGAATGAAAGCAGTGATTCTGTTAATGGCTTTGATGATTTTATTGCGGCGATCGGGAAACAAGTACATTAGCCATGGGATAAAAGTTTTGATAAAAGGAATCATTCTGAGATTTTTGTCTGCAACGTCATCTTTAAAGAGGGAAGTGGTTTCAGATTCGCTATCAGTGTCGATGACTGTTGGATGAGCGGTAGGTTCAGTGGTTTAAGAAAGAGCATGCTGTGTGTAGGCCAAAGCAGTTGTTGCATTTGGGATCAATGGATGGACAGATAAAAGAATTGTGTTTTCCCCCACATTTAGGACAGATCAAAACTCTAGTCAAACATTCGTCCAAAAGGTGACCTACTTTGATGCAGCTAGAACAGTATTAAGAGACAGGTTGGAGTATGTTAGAAAGCTCGCATGGATAGTGTTTGTCGTACATGGAAATGTCTCTGGCCAGTAAGTAATCAAAAGTGATCAGATTACTGAAGTCAGTCGTTGGGTAAAGCTGGAAATAATTCGGATAGTTTTCGTGACTTTGGGGAAGTTTATGGCAGTGAGAATTTCCGATTCGGTAATATTTTTGTCGACGTTGCGCAAAACGCAAGTGAAAGAATGGGTATTGGCATTGGGGTTAAGCGGTCTAAGTCTTGATAATTGTGCAAGATTAATGTTGCGGTCGCCGTAGAGATTACGTTACGTATCAGCAGAAAGAAGAGTTGAAATTTTAAGAAGAGCGGTTCGATTATAGAATAGTATAGAATTGTTTTTGAGTGTTATGTTAAGAGGAAAATTACCAAAACAATAACGACAGTTCACAAAACGAGAAGAAACATTAGACGAGACGAAACGGTTTGACAAGGTACGAGTTTGAGTGGAAGTACCTGGGTTAGACAAGTTAGGCGGAGACGGCAAAGGCGGTGCCAGACCGTGCTTCATCATGGTAGTAAGTAACAAAAGTTAGTAAAAGCCAGTAAAATAATTTATTTCTTATATCTGTTGTTTATACAACAATTAAAAATCCGCAGATACCTTGCTACTACTGTCTACTTTCGAGTCGGCTTGGCGGTATGCAGGCATGGACGGTTTTACAAACTTGGCGGTATGAACACACTCGATTGCTACAGTTGCAGAACAGCAGATGGGAACGACGTCTATTAACGCACGATTTAAAACCAATGAATGAATGCTAAAATTAGTACGTTTTCCGGGATTGGACCGTGTTAATATTGTAATCAAAATTGGTATCGTTTTGCCCACTTTCGTAAGGGGCTACGTCAGGCCGTAAAAGGAAAAAACTTTAAGAAGGAAACGAAAATCTAACAAAGAACCTCTACGGAGTTAGGTAATCATCTTGTTTACCAAACCAGATTCTAAACTCCATAGAAGTGACTTAAGAAGTCTCTGTATTTATAGAAGAAGTATTGTTGAGGTGGGATGAGTTTGACTCTGATTGGGTTACGTTCAAAAAGAGTCGTGTTTTTGTTAAACCTGAAACAACCGGAAATCAAAACAAGGATAGTTAAAAACCGTTGACACAATTGAAGTTATTGGGGTGTTTGATGATTTCTATGTTATAACCGAGACGTTATCAAAATCTATTGGGGAAATATTAAAACGTCGTTTTGACAGTAATTCTCTTGTTCTAGTAACTCAAATAACTAGAAATTATGTGATGTGGTGCTGGGAGGTATTTAAATTGGAACAATAAATAATGAACCAAAGGTAAAAATACATTTACAACCTACAATATCAATAGTTGGTAGAACACTTGGTTATATTATTACTTTGCTTACCCCCAATGTCCTTTTACGTTGTGGTTTTATCCCGACGAATAATTCAAAGCATATTTTGAAATTCGCGGGTGTTAAACTAATTTCAACGTGTCACCACCGGCACCGTTTATAGCTATTTACAGTAAACTTTAGGCACATAGTAAAATCACACTATGAGATGGCTCTGCCATCAAACACTTTTGAATTGTAACTTTGTCATACTTAAATATAAGCTATAAGGGGCGTCAATGCAATTGTGCAAACTACATTAGGGTGTATCTCCTACTGCTGATGAGCTCCAAAAGAGCGAAACGGCCGTCCAGTAGTTCACTCTGGTGGCGTTTGCATAATTGCATTGACATTGCTTACCCCCAATGTCCTTTTACGTTGTGGTTTTATCCCGACGAGTAATTCAAAGCATATTTTGAAATTCGCGGGTGTTAAACTAATTTCAACGTGTCACCACCGTTTATAGCTATTTACAGTAAACTTTAGGCACATAGTAAAATCACACTATGAGATGGCTCTGCCATCAAACACTTTTGAATTATTACTTTTGTTTAGTTATATCAAATCTACCGTCACACTTATAGATATTGAAGTTTTTTAGAAATATTTTACAATTAGATATTTCCGGTGTAAGCGTTGTCGTTGCTAAAATAGGATTTAGTCAGTTTTTTATAAAAATAATAGTAGGTACGATACGAATGTATTTTATCGTCAAGTTAGTTTCTTTGTTTTGCATTCGTTTTTAAACAGTGCTTTTAATGGACTTCTTCTAATTTCTTTACATAACGGCTTCATCTGAACATTTAGATATGTTTAAATCTATTTGCAATTGAGGCTTATCACTGTCGCGATAGCTTCTTTTCTGGTGTTTAAAACAACTTTAAGGAGGCCATGCAAATTAGAACTTTGACGCCCTATGCGAAATGCCTTAATCTTCTTTTTTGTCACATCTGGAAACATTTTTTTGATTATTGTTTTTACTTGCGCTATGTCTGTAGACGTATTACCAATCAACGAAAAAAGTTTAAAACTAATTTGTTAATCGGCGATTATTAATCTCGACAATGCTAACACTAAGTTAAAACGTTTAGATTATTAATAACAGCTTTGTTTGTTAAATAACTATTAAATCATCAACAATTATTCGGACTTAATGCAAACTATTATTTTCATCCGGTTCCACATTATTATCTGTAAAGTGTACTAAGTGTAAAATGTATAAACTCAAAAATTTTAGTTGTTAAATATGCGTCTGATGTACAGTAATCTTGAATTTAGTTCAGAGAAACAGTACGTTTTTAAACATTTCATCTTTTTAGACGCAATTGATCTCTAATGTCATTTTCTTCAAATATTTATACCTATTTGTCTTCTCAGTTATATTTCTAACGAGATTTTCCGTAAAAAAGCATCGAAAGGTAGAAGATCCAAAATAATACGTTTTTTTAACCGATTGTGAAGAAAATTGTTAAGAATCTACGTTTTAACTATAATTCCAAAATTTAAAATCTATTTACTTTGAAAAATTCTTAGAAATTCTGTATTTTTTTACACATTCTACATCAAAAAAATTTTATGGTAATTTAACATTTAATTTTTAGAATAGACAATTATAAGTAATATTAAGTTTATTATTACAAATTTTTGCAAATAATTAAAACTAGATAATATTTCCATTAAAGTAGAGATTGAATACAAATTTTTAATATAAAATCGATAGATGTATCATCTTACTTTTCCTAAATCACAAATTATACTAATTAATTATAACGTTAAAGTAATCCACGCTCAAAGTGGAGTATTAGATATACAATTAAATTATTTAATTCAAGGTCTTCTCCACAAAAAAATATTTTAATTTATTTTAAACATGTTTTGACATTTTTTAATGTCATCATCAATATGTCAATAGTTACTGGACATACTGATGATAACATGACATTTAAAAATGTCGAAACATGTTTAAAATAAATTTAAATTAAAATATTTTTTGTGGAGAAAACTTTAAGTTAAACAATTTAATTTTATACTTTTAAAATATTTAATTTAATTTAACAGTATTACGCGAAAAATATATTTCTTCAGAAACTTTAGTGCGCTTACATTATTAAATTAATTTTTATAGATATTTCAATTAATAGTAAATTAATTATTTTATTACTGTTACTTACTTCAAAAATGACAGTGTGTTGTTTTATTATAAAAATTTTTATATTTTAATTTTTAAAATATACGTGTATTATAAAAATGAATTTCTAAAAAAAGTTTTTGCTGACATTAAACAATTCTATTATAACTTTTTAAACTTGTTAAAAACCTGAAATTTTACAGTACACAAACTTTTCTGCATAAAATTAGAACAGTAAGTTATTATGAAAAAAACTTTTATAATAGTTTCAAAATATTTTAATAAAGCATATAGCTTTTTCATATTTAAATATCTAATAATCTAATAATTATTTTAGTGTTATTTTTACTTATTGAACTTTAGAAAAGTTTTTGTAATAGATAAATATATTTTACAAAAATAATTAGAAATTTTAATCAACTGCCATGCTTTTTATTTATTATTTTGCTGTTATACTAACACACAGCTTTGGTGTATGCATTATAAGTTTAACTTAAATAATTGTTCAGAATTTAGATCAATTTTTTTTAACGTAAAACATTTAATTCAAATAAGAATAGATCATTGAATACAGATACATTTGGTGTGCTCAAGTTTAAAATAAATTGTTAATGTAGATGGTAATTATATAGTTAGAATTGCGTTTATTAAATTTTTATAAACTTATTTAAATTAAAATATGTAACATTTACTTAATGCCAATTATAAAAAAGTAGGTCAAATGTTTTACAACATTGTACAGTTCAAGATTCAACCAGATTCGCAAGGGAAAACTATTAAACGAAAATGTAAATAGAAACGTCGTAGTATGAAAGCAGTATTTATGGGTGCGAAATTTAAAAAAAGAATCAGATATATACACTGCCGGCTTGGAAGAAATATAGTGATCAATTGGGACAATAATTTATTTTTATTCGAGATAAATGCAGATATTTTAAGTGAATGCTTCGAGAAACGTTTATCTCTTTTGGACAATTTGTAATAAAAAGTAAAATAGCCGTAAAATTAGTGTAAACCCGCTGTTAGTTAAAAAAATTCTGTTTTTTATTTTTTGTATAAAATCTTTTAAATTATTGTAAATTTTTTTAGAAAAATTTTTAAAACACACTTTTCAAATTAAAATTATTTTTTTATTACATGTTACAATCTAATAATGACATTCATTTTTCTAAATTATGTATATATAGAATATTTTTAATCAATCAATAATGCAATAACGTAAACAATATTTCATACATCATATTTTGATAATTAATATTAAATTTTAGAAATGTTAAAATACAAAATTAAACATTTAAATAAATTTATTTTTAATTAATAATAATGGAATTTTTAATCCCTGTTATTACAAGGGTGCAAAATTTTAGTATTTTTAATTTTAATTGTTTTGATAATTATATGATTTTTGGCAGCTTTTGACACAACCCCCAAGAGTTTGAAAACTATTAGAAAAAAAAATTACAGTACTGTGTAACGGTACAGTATATGACAAAATAAATCATAATCAGTGGGTGTTTAAAAAAAATAATAAGGAAACAAATAAAAAGAAGATTTAATGTTTGTGACAGTGCCTCGTATATAGAAAACGTGAAGGAATGTCGTGCAAACGCAGCAGAGGTAAAACATGAGAGCAGCGAAAGACGGGAAAAAGAAGGGGGAGAAGCAGCGGCAGTTGCAAGAAGAGTTAGGTAGCCGAGAAAGAAGTTAGGCTAAAGATTTTTTTTAAGAATTAATGCACAAAAAGAAAAACGAAAAATGCTTAAAACAGAGTAATAAGTAATAATGAAGTAAATAAACGTTATACGAAGAAAACGAAATTTAGTTTTATAAAAAAAACGAGTGAAGTTTAAATAAAAAGAAAAAATGAATTATTTAGTGCCCCAAGCGCCGTCATAAAAAGGAAGTGAAAGTTTTGGGTACCCGAAGAAAGAAGAAAATGACAAATACGGTTTTCTTTTTGAGTTTTTTTTTTTATTAAAGTTTGTTTTGCGTTTAAATGTTGCATGGTATTTTTAGATTTTTATTTTTTAAATCTTTGGGTGATCACCAAACTTTTTGTGTATATTCAGATTGTTTTCTTTAATAAGTTGTTTAAAGGAAGATTATTATCCGATTGATCTATATATTAAATTTGAAAAATTGAATTTTATTGATTTATTTAAAAAAGCGACCCTGTCCAAAAAAAAAAGAAAAAATAAACATTGTAACGAAAAGAAAGCTAACGCTGAGTTTTAAAAAGTAAATTACCTTAAAAGCTAAGGCCGTGCGCGTTACAACTGTGTCAAGCAATCACATAATAAACGAGATGTTTTGCATTAACTAAAATGTAAAATTTTCAGGAAAACATGCTGATACTACACACTTTAAATTATCAAATATTTTTAAAATATTGTAATTATTAAGATGTTGTATAGTAACAGCGACAGCAACAGAACCAAATACTTAAGCCTAAAATAAGTTTTGTAGAATTATTTTCTATGCAAAAAGATCTAGGAGACTATTTAATATTCATCTAAAAGTATAGAATTCTAGACCTTTATCATTTTACAAAGTTTAAAGTTTAAGTTTGATCCAAACATAAAAAAAACTTATATCTAGAACGTAGAGCTTATTTTTTTTATTTACTTTTTATTCAAAAATTTACATAATTCAGTAAAATGTATTAGAAAAGCACGTGTTTGACTGATTACTTCTTCTTTTCTGTTTAGTTTGTTTTTCGGTTTCCAGTAGTGCGTGTTTTTTATGTTGTAGTTTAGGATATGTTTCATGGCGGTGTTTCTGAGAATTTTAAAAGGTAGTAATTTAATCTATTTTTATATCTAATTTTTTGCATGATTCTTTCCATCTTACTCCCACAGGCTTGATAGGATTTTAGTAATATATTTGAGAATTAATTCATTGCATATGTGATGTAGGGGAAGAAATTCCAGGATGCAGCCTACAGCTAGTTCTGCGGGCGTTTGTTTTTATTCTTAGGCCTTGAAAGTGAATATTCTCAACTGCGTTGAAATATGACTTTCTTGTTCCAGAATACATCACTAACCTGTCGATAATTTTAGACAAAATAAGATTTCTGTATAAAGTGCACACGGCGATGACAATAGGAAAACATAAACACTTGTACCATTTAGCCGTATCTTTATTTGACATCACCATATAACAATATTTTGCTTTCTACTCCGCTGCACAATGGCTATGTCTCCGCACACACAGTTTCTTGGGGTCTAGCATACACAACACTCCTCCCAAACTAACTCAAAGTCTTAACTGTTAGTAACAAGAGCTACTAATGCAAAATGAATAAGGGCCTTAATTAGCTTTCGTAAACGAGATAACTAAGAACGAGATGGTGTCGCACTTGATATCAAACAAGGTGTCGTATTTGAGCTAAAGCTGCATGTTTTCCTTAAAGTATTAGCTGGATCACTAGTATGAGCTACCGAATTAGGGGAATGAGCAAGCTTGTCTTCCAGATCTACATTATATTGTCATATCACGAAACTGTTGTCTAAAGAATCCTTATTTAAAAACTCATGCAAGATTGGAGTTAAGGTTTCCTGATTAACTATACTCGAAGTACTAGGAGATGTAGTAAACGGTAGTTCACTACTTGCATCATTATTTGAAATCAGGAATGATTTTAAGTGATGACCTAATATCATTATTTACTTCAATCAAATAGGTAGAATGACTTACAACTTTTTTCACTTTTCCTAGAATCCATTTGTGAACGTTATTACTATGAATTAACGCTAAAACCTTTTGACTTTCAAAGATTTTTTTTTATTTTAGTACAACTTACTGCTTTTTCCTCTTCCCTATTGAAAAATTCTGGCCTCAGTAAAGATAATTTAATTCGTGGACTTTATATTAGGGCTAGTGCAGAGGGTTTTTTACCAGTTACGAAATGAGGTGTGTTTCTAAATGAAAAAAGGAAATTCGTTATTTGGTGTTGCAGAGATTGAGTAATGACTTCTTTATTATTAATCAAGTAACTGCATTGATAAACACGGTTTCATAGTAGAAACTTGTTTCTCTGCAAAACCATTCGATTGTGGGTGATTTGGATGGGTCAGGGTACATTTAAGGCCGTTATTTAAACAGAAAATTTTATATGCCTCTCCATTAAAAGGTGGTCCGTTATCAGACACCAGCTGCTCTGGTAACCCAACTATTGCAAATGTACACCAGACTTTTTCAATTGTTGTCTCACTATTTAATGATGGCATAATTTGTATATTAAGCCACCTGTTATAACTATCCACAATAAGAAGAGAATACTTTCCGTTTTAGTTAACATGAACTCTTTGAAACTTAAAAAAAAACTTTTGGGTCACGACTTCAAACTTGGTTTTTGCAATGAAGAAAGGAGTTGACAAGACTCAATGTTTAACAAAATTTTCGATGTCCTCGTCAATTCCAGGTCACCACACCTCACCTCTAGCTAACATTTTCATTAGCACAATATCAACATGTTGGTCATGAAGTAACTTTAGAATTAAAGATCATAGTTGAAAAGGGATAACTAAACGATTTCACCACATCGTTTAATGTGGTGAAATCGTTTTCGATTAACAGCTCACACTTGCATTAGAAAAAAGGTTTTAATCCTGGACCAGAAACGAAATTGGGCCAACCATTTTTTGTTAAGTACATTGCTTTATGCAGCACCTTATCCAGTCTGGTGCACTGTTGCACTTCCAGAGCAGACAACGTCAGCTGATTGAAATTGATAAGTGAAAAACCCTTCGCCACTACCACTCAAAGATAAACCAAGAAAATTTATCTCTTCTCAAAAAAACTTACATTTATCTATATTGACTTTGACGTTAAAATAATTAAAATCAACACAAACAACTTTTCTTAAGATCCTTTCTAGGAACAACTACGATTGGGCTTGTCCATTTGTTATACTTTATGGGCTGCAAGATACTTTTAACTACCATATTATTAAGCTCTTCCTCCACTACTGGTTTAACTGCATATGCTACCGAATATGATTTGACGACACCATCCTCCTCATTAAACACGTTTGGATACAATTTACACAATCCGCAAATATTACATGTGTTAGAAGCTATTTAGATTGTTTGTCTCCAACTAGCGAATATTTTGTTTAGCCAACTTTTACCCGTCAATGCCTTAAAATATTTTTCAGTCTGAATTACATCTATTTCTACATTAAACAATTCTTCATTATGATTAACTACCACAGGTGCTTTACCAGCTACAGAAAGCATCTCCCTAGAAACAGATTTAATTTGTACATAAATTCAAACGAACCTTTGGAAATTTTAGTTTAAATTGCACACAGCTTCGTTCCATTTTGGACATTTATTTTGTATGTGCCACACAATCAGCATGACCACTTGGCTACTGGACATGTAGCAAGATGGTGCCAGCGACCATACCTGAACCACGACGTTCTCACTTTTGTAATCTTATTTACTTCCACTACGCTACCACTGCTTGAGGGTTGTAACTTTTTTATCTCCTTGTCAGTTGATTACATAGATAGTACTTCTTTGCATGCACTTGCAAATGTCACATTGTCCCCCTTGGTTAATAATTTCTTCTGATGTTCTTCTTTTGTAAACCACATATTAACCTGTTTAGCAAAGCATTATCCAGAAACTTATCAAATTTACAAATTCTTAAAGCAATCTCACATCAAAATCAGCAATTAATATATCTTTAGGTTGTCGTAAGCTATTAAGCTTGAACTTCTTTGCTATCACCAACGTCTCCGGTGTATAATGACTTTGAAAGACAACTACAATTTGCTCGTAAAATGTAAAGTCATTCGGTTCTTTAAGAGACACTAACTCTTCTAGTGTCTGATACACCACCGGACCAATCAACGTAATAAAATAATTTATTATTGGGATTTCGTTACAAACAAACATGTGTTCTAATCTCTTCACGTAACTTTCAAAACTATGACTTTTGGGGTTAATATATTCAATCAACCCGATTAACGCAGACATTCTCGACCGAGATGACAATAAGAAAACATAAACAATTGTACTATTCAGTCGTATCTTTATTTGACATCACCATACGACGACATTTTGCTTCTACTCCGCTGCACAATGGCTGTGTCTCCACATCCAAAATTTTAATATTAGGTATCTCTACGTACGGTCATACGCTTCTTCAAAATCAAAAAACACTGCGATAGTGTAATGTCCTTTGGCAAATGAATTGCAAATTTCCGATTCAAGAAGAACTAGATTTCATGTGATAAATCTATTACGTCGAAAACTCATTTGCCACTGGTTTGTAATGTATTTTTTTCTATTAACCATAGCGATAATTCATTATTTTTTGTAGGAGTTTGCTAGAACAGCTTGTTAACGATATCGGTCTGTAGTTTATTGCATTATGGGAATTTTTTTCAGGTTTAAAAACTCAACAATTTCTGTTTTTCATTGCTCGGGATATTGACCAATTTCTCATATATGATTGAATAAAAACTATCGCTTCTTTTGTTCGATTGTGGAACCTGAAAAATTATTTAATATCTTATTCCATCCGGACCAGAAGATGTGTTTTTGCTTGATTTTAAGACTTTTAAATTTTGACATTATAAGTGGATTATTATATTTCATCTGTAAAACAATTTATCGGTTTTTCTTCTCTTTTAAAATTTTTGGAAAGTTGTCAGATTTGTTATTATAGTAGTAATTACGAGAGCTCGAGTATGACACATTGCTTAAATGCATATGAACTAAACAACAAAAAACGTATGTCGCATAGTTTTATTGCGGTACAATTTGAAAACGTATGTAAGGTAAACTATTAGTTTATAAAATATACGTCGTAAACATAAATAATTAATTTTTCATACAATTGCTTAGGTTCTTAGGAACAATTTTTCACTTCATTCATCACTGTCAGATTCACTAGTAGTACTATCGAAACCTATGTTAATAATAATTCGTGGGATATCCCATTTTTTCTGTAGTTCCCACCATTTACCCATAAGTTTCTCGGCATGTGTAATGCACTTCGTCCATAATTTTTTGTCCACTAAGTGTAAAGACTTTTCCCTCATACTTCAAACCTTTTCATCTTCGTATCCTTCGCTACCTATGTTTTAATCATAACGACTCTTACATTTTGCCCATATTAATTCTATGGGATTAAATTGACAATAGTATGGTGGTAATCGAAGAACTTTATGACCAAACTGATAAGCTATCATGTCAATTTCAAAAGTTTTGGTAATATTGGCTTCGGAAGCAATAAAAAATAATTCGTTATTTAACATATCCTCTGTAATTTCTAAATTGTGTTTAATTAAAAATGTCTTAATATCATCCTTCTTCCAAGAAGCAGTTGGTAATTTTTCAACAAATTTTGAATGATATGAGGCATTATCTAACATAATAATGCTTGGCCTGTGTAAATTTGGTAAAAGTTCTTCAATAAACCATTTTTTAAATAAATCGGAATTCATGTTGTCATGATAATCATTAGTCTTGGATTTTGAAGAAAATAATAAAGATGTATTTTCAATAACACCATCTTTATTACCAGCACTAAGAATAATAAACCTGAAATATATTCTATGTAAGCATCAAAATAATTTATCATGCATGTATTTACCTTTTTCCTTCACCTAATTGTTTTTTTCTTACACTTTGTTTATCAGAATTGTGCCAACTTGTCTTTAATGAACCTTTACCAAAAATCCAAGTTTCGTCTAGAAAAACTGGATCATACGGTTCCTCTTGTTTGTTCGACTCGCAGCAATGTAGTCTTGTTCAAATAAAACTCTACGACTATCCTCTGTTTTAAAAGAGACACCAAGAGAATTGGTACCTTGCATTTACCTCGATCTCTTTCGTTTTCGAAATATTTAAACACATTCAACAATACAATTTGTGATTGACTTTTTAAAGATTTATTAGTACTAACGGGGTTCTAATAAGAACTGTTTTTACTTTAAATAAAAACGAAATTAAGTTAAAAGAAACACTGCGTGAATAGCTGATGACACTAATGACAGTGAATATATGGTTTTAAAACCGACACACGTTGCATTAAAAACATAGACATACATGATTATTAGTTGCTATTTCTTTTCTAGTATACAAGTGTGACAGAAATAGCGAAATATTAATGGTTAATTCTTGTTCCTTACTTAGATGAGTCATACTCGAGCTCTCGTAATTACTACTATAGCGGTAAACTGTTCGTCTAATATATTAGATGTTTGCAATGGGTCTGATGTGTAAACATTATTCAATATTATTGGCAAATGGGGTTTTCTTTTTTTTTCTGCTATTGTTTGTAGTTTTTTCATACTTCTTGCGTAGATGTGGTAGTATTTATGCTGGTTGTAAATTTACGCCAAGATGATCGTTTATTTTCTAATATGGCTCATTTTACACTAGCTTTTAAACGTTTAAAAGATTTATTACATTTTCTTCGGTGGGTTGTTTTTAAAATTATTAAGTTTTTTTTTCAGAATTGCTTTTTTACATCTTCGTTTCACCAAGGCGTTGTTTTTCTATTTTTTCTTTTAATGATGTCATTGGTTATTTTTTCAACTGTTTTATTTATACAGTTATTTATTCTAAAAGCAGAAATTTGTTCCTTGAGCAAGCTCCAGTTTGCCAATCTAAAGAACCACTTGCTTTTGTATGCGACTGATGGAGCACTACAGCTTGCTTCAACCACTACGAGAAACTGATCGGAAAACAAATATTCATCTGCATTTTTCCAAAAAAAAAATAATTGCAAATTGAGTATTAATGTAGGTACCCTATAACTAATTTGTAATCTTCCATTAAATATTCTAATAGTTGCCCTTGTTTGTCGTCTTTGTCAGACTACCATATAGTATTATAGGCATTAAAATTTCCCATGCCGGGTAAATATATGTTGCAAACTGTGATTCGTAAAGGATTTTCTAACGTTTACTACAGTAAAAAGAAGGTCTTCTCTAATAAATTTGCTATGAAGTTGCGACTTCTCCGTGGGCATGTGTAGCAGACGCGGTCTCGGACAAGTGGACGCGGCTAACTGGGCGCCGTCAACTGACCGGCGCCAACTGGGCGCGAGGAAAAGTGGACGCCAGGATAACTGGGCGCGGATAGATGTTAGACCTTGCTATGTCGCGGTAAACGAGTGAATGCTCTGTTGATATAATACAGATCGCTTTAAGTACACAATAAATCGACCTACTTATTTTACAGCGAACTCAATGTGTACTTAAAAAGCGGCTGCATTTAAAACGCAAGCCTTGCCACAAATTTACATAGATATTTACAACGATATTCACAAAATTTCCAGTTCTTTAATTTTGTCAATGTAATGTGTATATACATATTTACAACAATATTCGCAAAATTTGCAGTCCATTAACTTTGCCATTATAACGTTTATTTACTTATTTACGCCGATACCGAATTTATAAATTCAATTGATTCTTCTTCTATTTAATCTTCCAACGTAGTAGTCTTCAAACCAATCTAAAATTGATTGCATATCATCCGGTAAGTTTTCAGATAATGATAATAGAGCATTTTCTATTCAATTGGGACAAACGCCAAGGCTATCACCATTTTTGCGTACAACGCAAACTGGGCTTCGTTGTTGTAGCGATCTATTAGGCCTAATTCACCTAACTGTTTTTTCATATTTTTGACTAAATGAAAAAAACATCCTCGAATTTCTGCAGTAGGAAATATTTCAGCAACACTTTTGAAAGCAGCCATTTCAAGTAACAAGTAATGGACTTTGGGTCGGGGTTTGGCACTAACACTTTATTCATGCTAAACAATCTGTTGTAAGTTTCTCTATATTTATTAGGCAAAAGTGCGTAGAAGATAGAGTGAACACCTCCAAATTTTTTTGCCAAAACAACGTAGATTTGCTTGAATATATTGGGTGCAATTTTAAATGTTCCATTCATAAAAAAATCATCGCAGGTCAATACCATTTCCAAATTTCGTTGTCGTCCAAAAATTAATTGACTATTGTCTTTTAAATATTATTTTAAATATGTATTTTACATCAGCCATCAATTAGTCATTAAATTGTAGTTAAAAAGAAACGATTAAGGGTCTAATTGACCCTTTAAATATAATTTAAATATGTATCTTACATTAACCATCAATTAGTCAAAATTGTAATTAAAAGACTTGCATTTTAAATGGTTTTATTTGAAAAAAAACTTTTAAATATTTTTGAAAAAATTAAAAGCCATCAGTTAGTCATTAAAGTGCCGTTAAGAGATTTTCATTTCAAATGTTTTTTTTAAAGCGTCAAATAATCTTATACAAGTACCTACTTAGAACATTTTATTTCTCATTTATTATAAATCAACACATTCACCAAAATTTTTTTTTAATTTAAAAAGCACTATATGTTGTGTAATATAATTTTCGCGCCCAGTTGGCTCGCGTCCACTTGGCTCGCGCCCACTTGTCCCCGCGCCTAGTTGGCGGTGCCCAGTTGGCCGCGCCCAATTGGACGCGTTCACTTGTCCCATTACGCAGCAGACGTTACATCATGACGGATAATATGATAGCCGTTGTTTCTTGTAGAGATACGCACAAGGAGTTTATTTGCTTTATGTGCCGCAATTCTGAAAGTTTACTTCGGTAGCTATTACAATTCAATTGCAAAAATTTAGCTATTTTTGAGTATGTTAAATAGGTTAATAAATTCGTACACAAACAATTCTGTTTTTGTGTTGTATTTTAAAACTTTTTTTTACTACATCAATTAAATGAGGCACCAACTCTTTCACTGAATCAGCGTGATTTGTTGTTCCTGTAGTAGCTTGTCCGTAGTTGACGTTTGACTTAGGTGTAGATATGATTAGTTTGCGTTTGGCATTTGGGCAGATTTTAGCCTTGGCAGAATGCTGTCCTCCACTGTTGACACATGTAATTGGGTTTTTACAGGGATTTTCATAAGACAAGTGCATTTTCATAAGGCAAGTGCATACCTGGTTGCCTGTGCAACTGTTCGAATTGTGACCAAATGTTGGGTATCTAAAGCATTTCATAGGAACGTATTATATTACTTCTAAATTATAAAATGCTAGTTAAATCCGCTTCGATATTGTAAGAGTATTAAATGTAATTATATGTTTTGGCTGTTCTTTAACTATTCCGTTTCTCCGTTATTTATTCGTATAATATATATGATGCTTTGGTTTTTTTGTTTCATTTAGAATCTTTTTAGAGATAGAAAGAACGCCTTTAGAGATATTTAATTTTTTGTAAGGATTCACTTTGACAGACATATATGTGAATTTAGTCACAGCCAACAAACGTCTAGATTGTGCGGTTGAGACGGTTTTAACAAATAACACATCTCTGTTTTTTTTTAAATTTTTAACTTTTCTAAATAATCCATACATTTTTTCTTAACAACAAGGAACCGAGGTAAAACCTCAGTCTCCAAGTTTCTATTTTTATTTATTACAAATTTAGGTAATCCTTTTTTTGAGGTTGAGTCGTCAGTAGAAAATCTATTCGTAGATGTGCCAGGTTTTGTGGTTTTAAGAAAGTGAGGAGTGCCACTACTGATACCACCCTTGAACAGTGCATGCGGACTTTGAGATGGATCCTGTCAAGATCCCGACCCGCTCAGAAATAATTATCTTTTACTTGCGTTTTATAGTTACCGCCAACCTACGGGAGAAAACAAGAAACAACACACCAGCAAACCCCGCGTTACTATGCCATCGTAACAATGTCGATTAAGAGCCGTACAAGACTCATAACGCAGAGCCGCCCACTGCTGTGGAAACTTCTCGGCAGTGTAAACAACTTAAGTTGCGGATTTTTGATTCAGGGTTTACTCCCCAAGATCCGTCGCTTTTTGTAAAAGCAAGGTCATCTTTTGCAGAATGTAGCGAAGCTTCGGGCAAAAGGTCACTGAGAGGCTAAAACGGGTGTCACCGTTGGCTGCACACCCTTGTATTACGCATCAAGTGTTCCTAGTGTTGAGATTTTTTTAAGTTAAGGGCAGTATTAATGTTTTAAAATACAAGACAACAAGAACACGTACTTTATTGTCAAAAATCTTGCGCACTACTGTACAACAACTTAACTGTATATATCGCCATCTAGTTATGTAATTTATAAACTTATAAAGGAACCTTTTATTTATTTCATTAATTTAGCATTTATCCTCAACACCTAGGTTACAACTTTTGACTTCTTTTTAAACTTTAACTTTATTTTTGATGCTATCGTCGACATGGACTTCTGCAAGAACACTATTACACCTGCTCCCGTGTATCTACAGAATTTTGGTGTCAACTCCAATGTCGGCGTAAAAGATTGCTAATGTCTTTTCGGAAACAATTTAAATATTACTTTTCTAAGTCGATGCCAAACATGTTTGACTATTACAACTGTCAAAGCTAATGCTAAGAATTAATCCTAATCCTACGTCAATGTACATGGCATCGACTTAAAGATATGTTTAGTGGCGGTTTCTTTATTAGGTCATTCGAGCAATAACCCTCCAAAATCGATAAGAAATGTATTTTATTTACTTTAAAATTATAGAAAATTCACGTTTAAAACAAATTATCAGCGTTTGAATTTTAATTTTCATTGTAAGCGCAATAGATGCGAAAACTTACGAATTTACCCGAGGCTGTTGTGTTTTATAGTAGGTGTGTATTATATAATGTAGCCGAAGCCGAATCGTAAATGATAGTTATTGTATTCAAGAGTGAAACACGCGTAATACAATTTTATGTGAATTAGAAAAAAACAACTAAATGTCTAAATGCTTTCTGCGGTTGTCAGCCGGGTCTTATTTTACGTACTCAGTGCAATGCGTACGTCATTTATTATTATCTCCTCAACACCTGTTTGTAAAACAAAGATGCTGCGATAAACATTTTTTATCACATACGACAAACTTTACACTCGATTTTTTAGTTGTTTGATAATATTCGTTTGTAACGAATGTCAATGACAAGTTAAAAAAAATAATTGTGTTTAAAGTTTAACGTTTTTGTTTCAGTTCTTTTTTTGTTAACAGAATTATTGATTTAAATAGTTTACTTTTCCATATAAACATAAACTACAATAAAACTAATTTTTTTTGGAAAGTAATTTATAAACTCACAATTTATTTAGTTTGAAAATATAATTCTTATTCGTATTAAACTAAAAATTGCTTATAGTTTTCAAAAAATTGTATTGTTTTGTTTGCAATTTATGTATTCTAACAAAATTTACTTAAAACAAAATTTTAGAAACGTATTTACTATTAAATAATTCTTGTATCAAACAAGAAACGATATAAAATAGGAATACTTTAATGAATTAATTTAATGTTATTTTGAATTAGTATTAAGGTACAACGGGATTACGGTTTATTTACATGTAACATATCGCAAGATCTATCACGATAGAAATACATGTTTTGTTAGTATTGCGAATTTCTACGTACGAACAGTAGATAAAGATGGCAAAATTCCCAATAGTGAACATGTATGGTTAAAAAAACACTAAAACGGACCGTATCTACGTAGTTTAGAGAACGGATGTTTTTATGTGCTAATAAAAGTTTAATTGCGTGCAGAAACATTCTACTGCTGACATAGGCACATACAGATAACGCGAGTAAAATGTTGTAGCTTTTGCCGTACAAATACACGTTTTATAATTTTCTTCTTAATCTATACAACTAAAGCGTTCACTTCTTTCCAATAAGTCTATCGGTATAAATTATAACACTTTGGGCAAAAATTTTTGTGCAGGTACATGTACCTGTTTAACTTTTTCAGTTATGAATTATATTGACATTTTAAAGTGAGATGTGCCAAGCATTAAATGAGACAAAAGGGGCGAATGTGACAATTGTAGTTACTAGGGACAATAACGTAATAGTATGCGTGTTCACGTGTAAATGTACATATGTCCGTGTGTATTGTAATCCTTTACATGGTGACACAACTTCGTTTAAAATATTACGTTACTCGGCTATGCCCTGTTGACAATTGCGATATTAAACGCTGAATATATAAAATGGTACGGACAATAATGCTCAGCATTGTTAAATTTTTATTTAGGCAAGAATGTCATTTTCAAATGGATGTAATTAAAAACAACATTTTTCAGAAAATTTTATAACGAATGTCAGCTTTTAGAATTTAAAAAATTAACGCTCCAGCTACTTAACATTTAATTTTTTAATAAACAATTACTAGCTGTTTTTTAAACTAATATTAAATTTTAAAATGTTTTTATTATTTTAATCAAGTTTGTGTATTCTTTCAGTAATGAAAAGTAAAAACACGATTATAACAGTACACAGCAAAAATAATTATTTCATTAAAATAAAAAAAAAGTTTTTTTAAGTGATATAAAAATATTTATTTATTAATGTTAATTGGTGTTTGTTACGTTTATTCAATATTCAACTCTGCCAAAAAGAAAGGTAGGGCTTTCAAGAGGAACCAAAAACCTAATTAGCTTATTCTACAAATAAATCCTACTCACAGTCTGTAGAGAGCAAACACAACTTGTTCGTGGCACGTTTTACAACACCATATTTAGTTTTCACGGACACTACTCGGACAACACCATCTTTGCTTGTGTGAACTTCTGTTATATGTCCCAATTGCCAATGAAGTGGTGATGCATTTTCCTCTTTCAATATGACAATAACGCCGATCTGTAGATTGTATTGACGCTGAAACTTCCATTTCCTGCGCTGTTGCATGTGATGCAAATACTCAGTACTTCAGCGTGCCCAGAGATTCTGTGCCATCTGTTGAAGATGTTTCCATTGTTTAATGTGGTTCGTTGGTAGTGTTCGTATATCGTGCTCCGGAATACTTGTGAGCGGTTGTCCAATGATGAAGTGTCCAGGATTAATCACTTCTATGTCATTAGGATCTTGGGAGAGTGGGATTAACAAACGAGAATTAACTATAGCCTTTATTTGGTTAAGTAAGGTATAAAATTCTTCAAAATTAAAAAAATTATCCTTTTTTACTCGTTTTAATTGATGCTTAACAGCTCTAACTGCGGCTTCCCATAATCCACCGAAATGCGAAAAGAGGTGGTGAAATAAGAAATGCAGGGAAGCCAGAAAGGAGGCAAGAAGAGGTAAAAGAAGGTGGAAAAAAGGAAAAATTGATATGCAGGAATATAAAAAATTAAGGTCGCAATATAGAAAAGAGTGTGGTAAGAGAAAAGAGGAGTATAAAAAAGAGTTGGAGGAACATATAAAAATGTTAGAAAATGAAGGAGGCATTTGGAGCTTTTTGAATAAAGAAAGGAAAATTGGAAAAAAGTGATATGAAAAACTGGAGAGAACATTGCGTACAGGTCTTAGAGGAGGAAGAAAAGAGGAAGAGTGAATTCGAAATAGAAAGGATAACAAGAGGAGGGAGCAATACTACTTTACAAAAAAAAGAAATAGAAGAAGCATTAAGAAAAATTAAAAAAAGAAAGGCAGAAGGGACGGATGGGACGCAAGGAGAACAATAGAAATAGGTATATAGGAGAGAGAACGAAAGAAAGAATAGGGAAAATTTTATCTAAGATATGGTCAGGTAATGGGTTTCTGGATGATTGGAAAGAAACAATAATATGTCCAGTTTACACAGGAAGAGACATAACAGAGGTGGAAAACTATAAAGGTATAAGTGTGGCAAATGTGGGATATAAAATTTATATGACAATATGACAGATAGAGGAAGAACTAGTAAGGAATATATGCTTAAATCAAGCCGTTAGCTATTTTGTTAATGCATGTTAAGCCTTTTGCGATGTTAATTATGTTAAGCTTTCAGTTTTTTTTGTGTAACTAGGATCATTAATTAATATTTTTTGTACTTCTACAGCCTTCAATTAGTTTGCATTTGAATAATTGTTGTGTAGATTTACTGTATCATCCTTAACTTTTAAATTTAGTCAAAGCTTAAGTTTGGCAAACGCAAACCGAATATTGTTAACTTACACTTACACTTACTTTGAGAGTAACATTATTGATGTAACGAATTTTTGGCTATCTACGATAAGGGACTTCGGGTCAAGAGTAAGTCTTATATTTTGTTAGTTAAACGTTAACGTATCATTTTTTCTTGTTATTTATTAGAAAACATAAAATGGTTTTATACTATCGATCAAAAAAAAAAAAATTGAGTTACCATTGTAATGATAGCTTAATGCACCTACTTAACTTTCTGCTAGTTGATTTCGAATTTTTGCTGTAACTTTTTCAGAAAAAATGCACATAGTTTACAATCATGAGACTGTAAAGCTTGTTGAACGTCATTTCGCTTGGGTGGTAAATAATAATAAAATTTTATTAGTTAGAACAAACTGCCGTTTTATCACTACACTTTCGCACTACATCTCACAATTAAAACCACAACTGAAATAACAAATTCAATTCCTTTACCGAAAATTTGAAAACCAATTTTATCCATCGGAAGCCGTTCTATAAAAGCGAGACTTCAGGGCGCAATCAATTCCTGGTTCTAAAGATGTCCACTGCGACGCATGACAAAAGCTCAGCTTGTGTGATAACGACAACGTGGGAATTATCCATAATCGAAAATTATATTAGAAATGCAACCCGTTGAAAGTTGAATTTTACTACATAAATCAAGTTTTACTTTTCAGAAAAAGATTGTAACAACGAAAAAAAAGTAAACAGTGCGGTAATAAAAATGATTAAAAGGTATCATTGCAATGGTAACCCGTTTATCCAATTTGCTGTTTTATAATGTTCCTTTTCCTGCTACTTTTCCATTAGTTTGTTCTTTCTTGTTTTGTGGGCAAGTTTTGGTTTTCAGTTATTGTTTTTTTTTTCATTAAGTTTCTGAACATTTTTTTGTTTTTCGTTTAATTGTAATAATTTATTTTCTATTTTTCCCTGTTCTGGTTTCTTATATCTTTTTAATGTGTTTATATGTTCTTCTGATTTGGAGTTTTCTTTTATAAGATTTTTTAGTTTTTTCAGTAACTTTATTGTTCTGTTACATTTTAGGTATTGAGTTATTCGTTCTTTCTCAGTTTATCAATTTTCCTTTCTAATACTATTTTTCAAGGAGGTCTACTATTTTTTTAGAATTTTTGGGCGTTGTTTTGATGGTTTAAACTAAGAATGGTTTTTTGTTTTCTTTGCCACTTTTAAAGTAGTGTTGGCTGTAGAAGCTCCGACAGCCGTCTTGAGCCCTCTAAGTAAGTTCGCGTATGTTCTCCCATCATTTTTGATTACAAACGTTCCTCTCCTGCCGGATGAACTCTCTAGTTGCGTGCCTGGATTTCCAGTTTGGGTCTGTGATTTAGCGTGCGAAATAAACAGCCTGACGTTTAACTCTCTGAATACAAACTGCGCTAGATTTCTCGCCGACGCCAGTTTTTCGTCAACCACTTCCAAGTTCAGCTGCTTTAATCCTGCAGCCTGTGCCCTATCTCTCCGTATCACGACAAATGGACGCAGAAATTTGGACGTTCGACAAAAGGACGCGGACATTTGGACGCAGCGATATTTGGTCGCAACGTCATTTGGACGCAGCGACATTTGGACGCAGACCATTACGTACACCGAATAGATACGTAAACTTTCCTTCGCACTTTCTACAGGCTTAGGACTGGCAGTACTTGTACTGGCGTGTTTAAAAATATTTTTTTTTGTATTTTGTTTTATTCAAATTATTTCCATGTTGCAAAACATTCGGTCATTTTCTTCTAATTTTTTATATTTTATTTTAATTTTTTTGGTGGAGGTTTTTCAAATAGGTATATTATTTACACTTGGAATTGAAAGTTATGTGAAATTCCTCGTAGATATTCCAGAATTGGACAATTTTCATAGTCAGCAACTATATTTTTTATGCGCTGTGTTGTGTCTTTATACACTTTCCTTTGTGGGACTGTGTTGCCTGCTATTAATTGCTCTATTTTCACACAGTTGAGGCAGTCCTCTTTTTTAATGCTTTTATAAATCGCCAAACACATGGATGATTGGCGTTAAGTGTGGAGGCAAAGCTATTGTGCCATCCTTCTACCGCATTTTTTTTCCTGGCAAATTTTCCACCACCTTTAAATAAACATTCCACATGTTTCTTGGAAATAGTGGTTGTCATCGTCGTCCTCTGTCTAGACGACCTATCCAAGTATCTTCGAAATAATTGGTGACTGGTAATAAAATATTTTCATTATCAGTGTAAAACTCACTGTCTATTAATTCCTCGTAAGAAGCAATTACGTGGTCCTCGGGTACGAAAGCTAAAGCCGCTAGTTTTGTTAACTGCAAGGCAAAATCGGGATTGTTATTGTACCTTCGTTGTAATCATGCTTCTTGGATATGTTTCAATATACGTTGGGTAAAGTGGAAAAAGCAGCCACATAATGTAGTTTCTGGAAAATGACCTCGCACGGCATTAATAGCTGCTTTTTCGATAACAGTAGTCGGTTGTAGTCCTGGTTTCAACTTTTTAAGATTTTCAAATAATCGTGTTATACGTGCCTTCAGTTTTGTTGGGGAGCAATGCATGCACCGTTGGGATTACATTATTGTATTGTACACCATGGATAGTATATACTGCTGGAAAAGCGGTGGAGCGACTTTAAAGGTGCCATCCATATACCAATGTCTGCTATGCTCTAGATACTATAGATTTTGTTCAGTGGAAAATAGCAGAATGCGATCTTCACCTGGACTACTGTCAAATAGAAGGAACGGTTCCCCTCTGCTGTTTTGTAGGTATTCATCTGGAATAACTAGCTCCATCAAACTTCTGGGAGTTGCTGTTCACTTTCTTTTTGTTTTCTAATACGTTGTACTGTTCGCTGCATGGATAACACCAAAGATAATTGCCCTGCTGCTGCACAAGATGTACCTTCTGCTACAATGGCCAACACACCTTGAGTTGTAATTTGCAAATCTTCAGCTGCTGTTTTCATTTGGTTTATGGCTCCTCTAGCTTCTATGTTAGCAGCATCAGCAACGTAATTGTGACTAGTACTTTTCACGAATTCTTCGTCCAACGTATGTACGCGACTGGGACTTGTTGAAATTAACGCATTTCCAAATTATCTTTTCACCGCTAATGCGTTCTTTTTTATGAATAAATCCGTCATACAGAAGCATATTGTTGCCTTTTTTATTTTTCACAAATTGAAGCACCATCCTTGCGACACGAGCAACGTAACGACTGTGAGCTATATTGCAAGTCAGTTGCATTACATTCACATTATTTTAAATACTCCTTAATGATGCTTATCAAATTTATAATTGTCTACAGAAAGGTAATTTGTATTTAACTACGTACCACATTAGATTTAAAGGGCTTCAATTACAGGATACCGCATTTCTATTCAATTTAATTACCTAAGTGTAGGCGATTATTATTAAATTGGAAAGACTTGTATTACTGTCTACATCCTGCTACACGAAAACCATTAATTTTTTATAAAATAAACAATACCCCAATACAATAAATCTACGTCCGATGTGTCTGCGTTCAAATGTCGCCGCGTCCAAATGACGTTGCGACCAAATATCGCTGCGTCCAAATGTCCGCGTCCTTTTGTCGCGCGTCCAAATTTCCGCGTCCATTCCTATCTCTCACCTTAGCTAACGCATGGAAAACTGAGTCAACCCACGCTGTTTTGTTGTTGGCCGCCAGACCTTTTCCTTTTGCTTGATGCCAGAGTTATCCTCGATTATGTCAATGTTTTATGGTGAAAATGTTTACAACCGTAAAAGTACGACCTTGTAAGATGCTTGCAACTTTTACGGGGATATTTTCGTTTCCTGCTTGAATAAGAAGCACAGTATTGTCTGAGGTTGTAGTTTCAGTTGTGGTCGCCCGGAAGATTTTCATCGGCCATTCTTCTTTGATCATCGGCCATATGCCTTCAAATGACACTAAATGTTTTCATGCTTCTTCTATTCTAATTTTTTTTGTACTCGTCCGAGATCTTTATTTTACTACGTCCGCAGAAACCTGTCACTCCATCAGCATCCTGTCTGCTTTAATTAGTGTAGGGATTTTCGATAGTTTTCTTCTTGATCAATGTTCGCATTTTTGACGTGCCAAAATGGCAGAACCAGCTACGCATTCTAGAAACACTATCCTTAATCTCTCTTGTGGTGTTCGAAGATTCCTTAGTGAGATTAAGGAGTGTCCTGGATTCTTTATCTAGTTCATTCAGTATCTTTATTCATTTTTTTGCATTAATTCAGTTGCTTTGTATTTACCGATTAAAGTTGTACAGGGTTCCTGACAGCGTATAGCTTGAGAAAACCAAAACTAAAAGCGTGCACCTCGTAACTAAATTCAAAATTCGTTTACACGTATACTCAAAGCTTTGACACCTGCTAGGTCTATCCAACAGTACCAATAAAGAAAAACGTTGTCGGTAAAACCGCAAAAGAGCTACCGGAAATCACTGAATAAAAAATTAAAACGCGGATGCTTTAATTATTTGTGGTCCGATAAGGAAAAGAAAGACACTAACGGGTAGCTAAAAACGCTCTCTATGAAAAAATTACATTACATTAAAGTATTTTAAAAGTTTTATAAAAATAGCAATGAAACGTAATTGAAACGTTTTCAGTAAAAAAAAACTACAGAAACTAGTACTTTCTCTAAACAAAAATTTGTTTTATTGTATTTATTTGACTAGAATATTTTTTTTTATATTTTGTTCTACATAGACACATACGAAAAATAAGCAAATAATCTGCTTATTTTTCTACTAAATTACGTTTTCTTTCAAACTGTCAAAAGTGTTGATTGGAGGCTGAAATATTTATAAGATAAACTCCTCATGAAAAATCGACATTCTTATCGGACGTTGCAAATTTCATAGACTTTGATAAATACGGAACATAGCTTTCATCGCTTTAATTAAAGTCACAAAAAGTAATGATAGAACAAAATTAAAAAACGGAAGCTTTTAATTAAAGCGTAACCTTGAATGATAGGTATAATTTTTAAGGACAAAGTACGAACGAAATTAAATAGTTTTGTTTTAGTTTTAACATATAAAAAATAAATTATTTGATTGAATTGTTGAAGCAAAATTTATACTAAATTAAATAAATATGTAAATTGGACTTCTAACACAGTTCATGCGTTTGTAAAGCGTATTTCATGAACTCAATGATTGGCTGTGATAATTGCCATCCTATTGCGTAGCTACCAATTAATTAGCCTCACAGGTTTCGTAGAATATCAAAGCTGGCTGATTTAAAATAAAAGCCCGCTCAAAGGGCTAGGGACGAGTTATCCCTGAAGACGCCTTTGTACTTGCCGCCATGTTGACAGCCCAATTATTTCAGTACCTAAAAATTAACTATAGGATGTGTAGCTTGAGGCTTTCCCCTATGTCTTTCACCTTACATCTTATTATACCACATAGAGTCTTAGTATGAAGCTAAGTTAATTTAGATTATGTTTAGGTGTTATATAATTACAAAATAGAATAGACTCAAAAAACTTGTATAAATCTTCTTCACACTGTTTAAAAAACGTATATTTATATTTTAATTTTTTCTCTCATATGTTAAGATCGTTAAACTTTAACGATTTTAATTCTTGGACATTGAAAAAGTTTGTTTCGTGCAGTGTTTAAAATTGATTAATTTTATAGCAAAAATTGAAGAATAAATCAAATTATGTTTTAATCAAGATTTTTTAAACTATTGATATTTTTAATGAAAGTTAAAATTCTCATCAAAGATTATAAATGAAACGCACTTCTTTATAAAATGAGTTTGAATGACTGAAAAATTACTAGAGAAAACTTTTAATTAAAAGGGAGACGATGACGACGAAACTTTCCTGCGGCCAAAAAGGAATTGAAACAAAAAGTAAGCACAATGGGTGCGTGACGAAAGACCGATTAAAAAGCTGCAAAATGAACGTCAATGCCGTTTTACAAATGCTGTTAATTACCGCTCTGTTCCATGGTTTTCAATTTAAACATAGTGCCATCTTCATCATATTGTATTTGCTTGTGCTTCCTTAAGTATAAAAGCTTTTAAATATTGCAATTTCTTGTTTTAGAAATCTAAACATTGTTGATTAAACAGTAGACGAGTTTAAATGAATCATGAAATTACTATTGTTTATTTTGTAAAAATAAAATTGTTAAGTAACATTTATTTGGTAAATTATACAAAAAAATTATTAGAATCTTAGTTAGCCTTTAAAATACCTTTCAATTTTAACTTATTACAATATACGATTTTATTCAAAACTTGAACTGTTAAAAACCAAAGTTTTTAATTAATTTTGACTACAAGTATGCAATTGCAGCAATTAATTTTGTATCCCTTTATGTAGATGTTATAAAAATTTGTGTTAAAAAAAAATAATACAAGCTCCAATTTTTATATAAATAACAAAAAAGTTTCCATAATTGAAAATATTTAAGATAAAAATAAACATACGAGTAAATTTATTATGTATTTATTTATTTTTAAACAATGTAATGTTTAAATTTAGTAAATAATTACTTTACTTTTACTATAACATTTTAAAACTTTTATTTCCGTAGATGTTTGTAAACTTTTCACTTAATCCTATTCTTGTTCTGGAGGTTCAATATTTTCCGCTATCTATCAATACATGCTGGACATTTAATTTTACATTACATAAATCACACCTCGGTTCATCACGCCCTACTAATCTCTAACCGGCTGTTAGATTGATGTGTTCTATTCTTAGACTTGTAGAGACAGGGACTTTTCTTTCACACAACTCTATACGCAACCCTTTTTCTTTCATAGTTGAAGCATTAAACCATTTCTAAAACTTCTTAGGTATACAATTTACGTTTGTTTTTAAGGCAGTGTCCGTTTGAAAAACATATAAAAACTGCAGCACTAAACTCTAATCTAATTAGTTTAATAAACTATTTAATTATGAAAACATAAACACATTAAAAGAATGTTTTAATTAAAACGGATAATATTTCACTTAAAACAATTATTGTTTCCTGTATAAGCAAGATTATATTTTCTCTATTTTGACATAAGCATTAGCAATTCTCACACTAAAATCCGTGTAAGCATTAGCAAATTCTTACACGAATTTTAGTAATGTTTAGTAGTTTTTTCAAAGTTGGTATCTCTGCATCGCAAGTTAACGTTACATGAAAAAGAAATCAAAATTATCGTGACTTAACAATTGAAATTCAAATGTTGATACCAAGATAAAATAAAGACGTCCTATTAAATCAAAGTTATTTACTTATAATGGTATAAAGAGATCATTTCGTGTGAGATTTTAGGTTAACACATAAACTTCATATGTCAAAGTGTAAGTGTTGCCAATTCAATAAAATACAAAAGTTTCCCAATGTTGTTTTAAAATTAAAATTATACAGAAAATATCAAAATTGAATCAAAATAGAGAAAATAGTATAAAACACACGTTATAGAATTTCAATCAAATATAAAAGTTTCCCAATTTTGTTTTAAAATTAAAATAACACGAAAAATATTGTATCGAAATAGAGAAAATAGTACACGTCATAGAATACGTTTGAATCACTCGACCGTTTCATAAACTCGCCGCTGCACGGCTCGTGTATGAAACCCGTCCTCGTGATTGAAGCGCGTTCATACTGTAACTTATGTTTTAATATACTATTCTTAAATCAAAAGTAGTTTTTTTTTAATATTATTTTTTTAACTGAAACAAAATGTGTTTTTGCAAATGATAATTATATTAATACCTAAGCCGTCAATAAGTTTATGTTAATGAATATAAAAATTCTAACTAAAATAAAATTTATAATTTATAGTAAATAAACAATATTAACAACGAATAACTTTAGGTATGTAATTTATTAGTAGGTTTTATATAGCTGGTAGTTGTAAATCAACTAATTAGTGCGGAGAGTACAGCCAAAAAATATTTTATTATTTCTAGTGCAATATCAGTTTGTTTGACCTTTAACAGAAATAATAAAATATTTTTTGGATGTACTCTTCGCATTAATGAACTTATATAGTAAATAAATAATATTGCATTCTAAGAATTTTAATAAGACTGGGAAATGTTTGAAACGTTCTCAAATTTAAGAGCCTTCTCGAAGTGGTTATCCATCTTCTATACCCAAAGATATAGAACACTCGAGAAGGATTTCCAAAATGTGTATAAATGCGTAACAAACAAATCGTAGCTCAGTTATATCCGTAATGCGAAGACAGCAGTGTTAAGACGATTATCCACGTCTAAATAAATAAGTCGTTAGCGCGTGTGTGTAGATAAATATACGGAGAATAATCTTGTACGTGACTTTAGTGGAAACAAGTGTGTGAAGCTATCCGCGGACTTTATTTTATCTTCGCGTAAATGATATAAATTAGTGTAAGTGTTTTTATTAAATATTATTAGATTTAAATAGTTCGGTTAATTTAAAAGTGTACATATTTTTAGTATAAGTAAAAATAATTTTAGTAGTTTAAATAAATTAGTTTTAATAATAAAATTCGTTACAATTTGGCGTCAGTGTGGGGTATCGAATAGAATAAATCGTTTGCCATTTTTAGTGTGAATACCATTAAGTTATTTGAGATTGCTCCCGTAATAAAAACATTGATTGCGTAAATAAATAAAACTTTAGTTCGGGATTCGAGTGTTTGTTTACAGCATTTAATCTTAGCTGTTAAACCAGTTTTGGGCTTTATTAAAATTTAGTATTATCAAATTTTGTTTTAAATTATTATTCGTGGTTAAGTTTATGCCGGTGCCGCGTTTGCAAAAAATGAAAATGGATTCAAAAATATTTGAAATTCTCGAATCAATGAATAAAAATATGGAAGAAAATAATAGGAAAATGGGCGAAAATTCTCAAAAAATTGAAGAAAAACTGTGGGAAAGTTCAAAAAAAATGGAAGAAAAACTCTCCGAACATTCTCAAAAAATGGAAGAAAATTCTAGAAAAATGAAAGAAAAGTTTTACGAAAATTCGCAAAAAATGGAAGAAAATTGTAAAAAAATAGAAGAAAAATTGTTGGAAAATTCTAGAAGTTTAAAAGAAGAAACGAACGAGCATAGAAAATCAAATTAAAATTGTTCAAGACGAAACCCAAGCAGATATGTTAAACTTAAAAGAAGAAATTTGCAAATCTGTGAATGAGAAAATAGAAGCAATAGAGGACAAATTAGAAGACAAAATAAAACTGCTTGAAGAAAGCATGAACCAAATGATTGTCACGGTGAAGGTAGCGTCACGAGTGAAGATTTAATAATGGTTCATCGAGAAGAAAACACTCACAAGTTTAAAGTTGTACCTCCGAATTTTGATGGTCCATGGTGAACCTACTACAAGCAGTTTAAAGCCGAAGCTACACCTAATGGTTAGAGCAACAAGCAGAAAGTGATGTCTTTATTTGTGTCCTTACGCGGAGAAGCGCTTGGAATCTTGTAAACTGTTCCTGACCACTTACAAAAAAATTACGAACTCTTAATTTCACGATTAGAAATGAGATATGGAGATGCCCATCTTCAACAAGTGCATCAAGCTCAAATTAAAAATCGTGTTCAGAAAGCTGCCGAAAGTCTTGAAGAGTTTGAGGCCGACATCGCCAGATTAAAACGGCTTACGTATCCTACAGCACCAGATACCTTCTTGGAGCAGTTGGCTATTCAAATTTTTGTAGACGGCCTCCGAGACAACGAAACGCAGCAGACTTTCCGGCTAGCTCGACCGAAGACGTTGGATGACGCTTTAACTCATGCCTTGGAGTTCGAAGCGGCGAAACAAGCGTCGCACCGAGGTAGCCTTGTTCCGTTGTGCTGCAGAAATATCCTCGCACACAGACGAAAGCATTGAAGACATAGTGCGACGGGTATTTCGGGAACGAGTAGCTCGAGGAAAAGAACTGACGTGCTGGAACGGCAGGAAAGTGAGCCACGTACGACGACGCTGTACTAAGCTCAGAAGAAAACCGGAAAACTAGAACGGTTAGACCGAATGGGGCGAAAGTCGACCTCAACGAGCCATGCCCCGGAGATTACCATGCAAATGGCGTCGCCTAGGGAGCAATTGCATAGCATTTATCTCGATGGCAAGATCAATGGAAGAAGCGTCCAGTTATTGGTTGACACGGGAGCGACGAAGACCATCATTCGTCCTAACATCTTATTGGATAACGAGAAGACATCACCAGTAACAGTACGACTTCGAACGGCGACGGGCGAAGAAATACCTACTCACGGACATGTCAAAGTAACCATTGGTTTGGGAAATGGAGTACTCGACCATCAAGTACTGATAGCCGACATCACGGAAGAAATTATCCTGGGAGTGGTCGTGATAAAAAAGTATGGGTTCCATTTGGATATGAAGAACAATGTTCTGAACATCGACAATGAAGAAATTCCTTTTCATTCGTCAGAGAAGGCAGCCGTGCGGGTCTTATTGAGTGAAGACGTGATTCTGTCTGCAAGGACGGAAAGTGTGGTGATGGCACGCCTAGATGGAAATCTCCGGGAAGGCTACATACGCGCGATTGAACCAATGGAGGGCGGTTTTGTTGAAAAAGAACTACTCGTTGGCAGAACTTTAGTACGAGTAAAAAAGACAATGCCAGTAAGGATCTTAAACATCAACTCAGATTCTGTAACGTTAAAAAAGAAGACCGTGGTAGGCCAATATACGCCAGTATCACAAATTGTGAGATGCGTGAAGTCGAACGAAGATTTGTCGCCGAAGAAGTATCCACAACATCTATTGGACATTTTTACCACCAAATGCCAAAACCTCAGCCAAGGCCAGCTGGCTAAAGTTAAAGTGTTGATCCGAGAGTATCAAGATGTGTTCGCGCTGGAGAGTGGTTCCAAAGGAAGAACTAACGTAGTGAAACATAAAATTAATACCGGAGACGCTCGGCCGATACGACAACATCCACGCAGACTTCTTTTGGCAAAAAGAGAAGAAGCCGAACAAATAATTACGGATATGGAGAGAGAAGGCGTGATTGAACCTTCAAGTAGCTCATGGGTATCCCCAGTGGTACTCGTAAAGAAGAAAGATGGATCAACGAGGTTTTGCGTAGACTACAGGCAGTTAAACGACGTGACCAAAAAGGACAGTTACTTTTTACTTAGAATTGACGATACGTTAGACACCCTGTCAAGATCCCAGTGGTTTTCTACGTTAGATTTAAAGAGTGGATACTGGCAGGTACAATTAGAACCTAAGGATGTGATGCCCTTCGGCCTGAAGAAAGAGCAGAATTTAGATGGAATAAAGACTGCGAATATTTTTTTAATCAACTAAAACAGGCTTTAGTCACTTTGCCGATTTTGAGTTATCCAAGAGAAGATGGAAAATTTGTTTTGGATACCGACGCAACCAATCTTTCGCAGGTTCAAGATGGACAAAAAAAGTTATCGCGTATTTTAGCAAGGTTTTGTCCAGGGCTGAAAGAAATTATTGCGTGACTAGGAGGGTGCTGTTAGCGGTCGTTAAGTTCACCGAACATTTCTACAAGTATTTGTATGGACAAAAAAATTTACTGAGAACAGACCACGCCGCTTTAAAATGCCTACTGCAGTTTTGTAAACCGGAAGGACAAGTGGCAAGATGGATCGAGAGACTGCAAAAATATGACTATGACACAGAACACCGTGCCGGAAGCAGTCATCGGAACGCTGATGCCTTGTCCAGAAGACCATCTCCGGCGGACTGCAGCCATTGTTCGCGACTGGAAGAAAAAGTTGAATGCCTCCGGAGAACTGCTATGGTTGATGATGAGTGGGAACCTGAGCAGTAACCAAGAGGCTAGACGAAATACATGAAGAGGTACGTAAAAACACACAAATTGCCAGCGACAGGATGAAAACTAGATATGACGTCAAGGCGCAAAATGGTGGGTTTCAACCTGGCGATATGGTCTGGTTGTATAATCCTCAAAGGAGACGTGGTTTGTCACCGAAGCTGCAAAGGCAATGTGAGGGCCCCTATGATATGCAGCGTATTAATGACATCATATATCGCATCCGAAAACCGCACAGAAGCAAGCCAAAAGTGGTCCACGTCGATTGTCTAGCCCCGTTTGCTGGCGATAACCACAATACGCAAGTTCAGGTCCGAAGCAGAGTAATAAGCAGTAGAACCAGGAATAAAATCGAAGAGACGGAGTTCGAGAAGTTTATGAACTTGTACGGAGGTTCTGGAAAAGCTAGGTTCGGAGTTACCACCGAGGAACAACAAGACCTGTTCCAGACACAAAAAGATTTCGCCATCGCACATTGCGTGAGTGAGGATCTTGACATGTTCAGAGGGGTTGCAGTCGTGTTTAATAAGAAATTTGGGCAGCTAGATGAATTACGAAGACAGCGACCGGCAGTTGGAAAAGTTTTAGGACTACGTGGTGACAGACGCTTTGTTTTCTATTTGGTCACCAAGAAATACTCACGTACCAAGCCGTTATACAAAAATCTGTGGCGAACATTATGGAATCTCAAGAGAGAAATGGAGTTCCACTATGTAAAGTAAGTGTTTACCACCCAAAACCAAATACATTCTGATCCTTTTTAAGGCATTTCGACGACTGTCAACCAACTATCACCTCAAAAAAAATCACTTATATTTATTAACTTATTCGAATACTATTTCTACAATGGTTGTGTTTGAAACTTCCGTAAAACAAAACCATGCCACCAAGAAGTGCAAAGAGGACGAAAATACATTAAATAACGTCACAAAAGTAGTGTTGGGCAACGGCTTTTGCTTCTGCGTGAAATGTCAAATTGACAAAATATTTTATTTTAATACTGTCATAAAGATTAGTTGTTGCGACCTGAATCATAAAACTGTCTAATAAATTAAAAGAATGACTTCATTCACACATAGTTTAATAGCACTAACACAAGTAAATTAAGTACTTTAAACAAAGAACTTTTAAATAATCAAAAATAAACAAACTGCTAAAATATATTCAATTATCATTATATCTCAGAAGAAAAACATAAATTACAACTAGAATTTTGACAGAAAAAAGAAAATGCCAAATCACAGGTCTTTCACGAAAGTAGTCGTACAACTTTAAACAACGGTTACAAAACATAGATACAACTGTAATAATATTATTATGTAATGCCATCAACTGAAAACACTATTGTTAACTTTGTTTTAGTGCATATCAAGTACGGGCTATTTTTATGTTTGTTTGTAAGTGATAAGTAAAAGTTTACGTTTTTGTTATTTTAAGTTCTAAATAAAAAATAAGAAATTATGTGTTTTTACGTAATTATCTTAATAACTTTGGCTCAACTTTGGAATGTTTATGCTAAGGAACGTAGATACAAATCAAAAAAATTTTCTAGTTGTAGTGGTAGATATACCTCCTATATCAATTTCACGATAATAGGTTTGAATTTTTTATGGCAAGCAATTCAATTTCAGTACATCTATAACAGTAATTATTTTGCTAGCAACAATAATTTATTAAATTTTTTGTAAAGAAAAACTTCATGTTTTTTTTGTTTTGTGTTTGTTACGTGCAAAATTTTCATAACGTAATACCCTGTATATTGAATTAGATTCCGGTTTTGACGCCCTCTGTCGATCTTTCTTGTTACTGTCAGTTGCGGTCAAGTCATTAAGCTGTCAACTACCTAAAATGGCCTGTTTCGTTTAAATCTGAAAATCTGGAAACGAACTGTATAAAACGAAACAAAATTAATTTTAAAAAAATGGATAATGAACTTTTTGAAAAGACAATTTTATTACTGCTATACAGGTTAATAGAAATCAATGGAAATCTCTGGAAATCAGTGGAAAACTTTGGAAATCAATGAAAATCAATTGAAATCTTTGGAAAGCAATGAAAATCTTTAGAAATTGTTGGAATTGCGGGGTCTTGCGTCCGCTAGTTACGCCACTGTCAATGTAACCATATGTCTTTTTTTTAGTACAATACAAGCCAAATATAATTCTCTTGAAATTCTATGGAAATCATTAGAAATTATTAGAAATCATTAGAAATTATTGGAAATTATTGGAAATCATTGGAAATCAGCAGAAATCATTCAAAATCTTTGGAAACAACTAAAAATATTTGGAAATCTTTTGGAATCAGACAAAATAAAAATATGGTACACCCCTCGACGTGTACTGTGTTATTTACAAAAAATGTATACATGTGTTGTATCCAAACTTGTATTTTACAAAAAATTTCACCGTTGGATGACACTAGGAGTGGCAAATTTTGTTAGAAATATTATAATTTCTACAATTGGTCTTGTTTTGGCAAAGTTTGGTTTTTCTAAAGTTGATGTAGAACCATACCATACAGCTTTTCTAAGATGTATTTTTTGCGCATCAAAAAAAATTTTAATTTCATCTGAGTTAGAGCTATTGATTTTGTTTATGAGTTTATTACATTGTGAGCATGTGTCAGACTTATGCTAGCCAAAGTTAATTTTAAAATTTTCAGTAAAACATTTTTGAAAATACTCAAACAGGTTGTAAGTTTTTATTAATAAGAAACTGGTTCATGTTTCTGCAAACATAACTCATGTATTTTTTTATTACAGGTTGTTACGTGCTCTGAATTCAAATTGTGCTACAGTGTATACTATGGTTATTTGAATTTTAGTCATTTACTTCTCGACGCTATCTAACGAGTATCGTTCTGTCATTTCCTTCTAGGTTGTCGTACGCATGATATGCCTATTTGAATTGAAATAAAATTTTCTTCAAAAATTCACTTGTGGTTTTGTGATCTTGAAAACAGGAATAATTAGATAATTCATTTAATGCAGGGTAAGCTTTTTCTATTCTTTTACGGATCAAGTAAGCCATTGGGAAAACGTTTTCTTAAGGTTAACATCGGATTTGGGTATTATCATTCGATATCACTACGGTACTCTTACGAATTTTGTTTGCTTATAACTTTGGTAATTTTTACTACGATTTGTTTGCTATCACTACTGGTCAAATTTAAATTTTCTTTGATGCTGATATGGATATGGATAAACGCTATTATGAGAGTGTCGAAAAAGAATATTTTATCAAGGTATGTTAAACATTTGTTGACTTAGTAACAAAACATATAAACAAGTAAATATTTTTTTTTCAAAAAACGTTTATCGAAAATGGGACAATCAAACAAGAATAATAAATAAATTTTACAATTCGTGTCAGATGCAGAGTCAAATTTATTACCTTGTTACATGGAAAAGATGGTAGTTTAGAATTGAAATTTGTGACTATTTATAAATATAATGCGCAATTTGAAGTTGACTTTTACAATACAAAAAAAATACCTAAACATAAAACTTAACCAAAGCCGATATGAAGTGAAGAACTAATCTGTATATCCAAAAATCCCATCGCGTCCCGTGTCAACTCTTAGTTCTCGTTATAATTTGTTCTGAATGAAGAAGATTAAATTTTGGTTTTATGTTGAATTTTATTATAAACAGAATTTTGTCTTACAATTAAATTTTCTCAAAGAATTACAGCGACTGTAATTTTGCAAACTTTAAATTTATGTAGCATATTGTCAACTGTCGACATTTTTTTTTAATTAAAATTAGATGCAAGACAACGTTACACAAATCTTATAACATTTTGAAGAGAACTTAACTACAATTAGATATACTACATATATTTGTTTAATAAAACTATTTATAGCTTTAGCCAAAATTCGTTAATAACTTTTAAATTACATTCAATTTTTATTTGTAAAAATCCCTTTAAGCCATACGGTGCGTGAATGAAAATACAATGATTTTTAGAACAAACAGTTATTTCTAATAAATTAAATAAACAATGTTTGAATATTATTTAATGAATTTGTTTAAATAAACCTACGTCATATTAAATTTTTTTTTATCAAAACACGAAATTTACACATGCTAAAATTAAACAAACTGAAAGTCAACCAATTAAAATTAATAACCATACGTTTATTTTTGTATATATTTTTAACACGTTATTAATGAGTGCTAATATTTGTTTCAATGTTACATTAATGAAAAGTAAGTATCGACAATAATTTAACATTGTTTAACTACATACGTTGAAATTTTTATTTGGAAAAATTAGATCAAAACAGTTGGTATTGTTTTTAATTAAATCATTGTTTATTCAATTTACTTTTTATGAAACAAAATACATACGTTGTAGTAGAATTACTAAATTTAAGTACATTTATAAACGTTTAAATGGAATCAATTTTATTTTTTGTAAAAATTATTTTATTTGTTGTACTAAAATTAAAAGCTTTGATTTGTGATTTATTTTTCTCTTTATAAAACTTTGTATGTAGTTTAAAAATAATCACACTTATTTTTTAAAAATATAAAACTAATTAATCATCTACATGAGCGTCGACCTTAAAAGACTACGGTATTCAAAACGAATAAAACAAATAACATTCAATGAAACCACTTTCACGTTTCACTATCTTGTTCTAAAGATAGTGGACGTTTCGACAAAGTTTTTTATGTACATCAAAGTTTGTTTTCACTCTCACAACTCTAACAATGCCATCTTTCCTTGGAAACACTTCAATTATTCTTTCAATTAGCCCCGATAGGGAAAACTTATTATCTGATTTTAGAAGAGCCATAGTTTCTGGAACTTATGTGGTTTTTAAAAATTGAATCCATTTTTTCGCTGCTGCAGCCTATTTAAATAATCTTTTTTCTTTACTCCTGTCTCCCACAACCCACCAAAATGAGGAGAATCCGGAACAAAACAAAATATATAAATTAGAAATTAATTAACAAAATGCAAAAAATCGGTTAGATACTTTAAATTAAATTAAAATTTGCAAGGTCTTGTTTGCAAAACAAAAAAATAAACACTCCGTAACTTTCCATAACAAAATCAAAAAAATCTTAATACACAAATCAACCGACGGTTACAGCAGTGCCAAATATTTTTTACTTATAGATGACAAGAACAGTTGTGAATGGTTTAAGACTAATAATTTTGTTCCCCTTTAATAAAAGAGTATTATTCTTGCGGGTAGAATTTTCTAACCCAAAACCGTCTCTTGGAGCTTTTCTTAATAAAAGTATTAATGCTCTTTGCAACTCTGAAACACTAAAAGTGTTTGTTGACCTATGCTATATTTGCACTTTTCCTTGTTTGACTCGTTTTAGTACTAAAAATTTCCTTTTGATGATAAGAATGCTGTTGCTTTAATTGAGAACCGTAGTCAAGATTTTGTTCTATGGCCTTAACTTTTTACTTTGGGCATTTCTTGTGATTATTTAGTGAGCGGTTTGTTTAACGATTATAAAAGAGTACGTATTTAGTTAATTAAGTAGGTAGTTTTTAAGTTAGAGTTTTAATGCTTTGTTTTCGTTGTGTTGACGAGTTTAATTGTATGTCAAAAACAACTAAAAATTCCCGTTTCGTTTATTACTTCCATATATCCGCTATAGAGCGGATTGCCCCAATCATTTCGGCAATTCTGAGATCAACATTGACTACTATCCGAGTACCGCATGTAACGTCCCGTTAGAGTTCATTACATTAAAATTTAATTTTACATTCGTTTATTTTCTGCAACTGGTGTTGCACGTAAATTTATTCAGTTTGGCAACGTCGCGTTGTTTCAACTCTACCGGAGTTGTAGCTTAAACTTACACTTCCGTTTGGGGCCACGCTTGGCGTGCGTGTCGTAGTGATGCGGGGAAGGCACATTTTCTTGATTATGGCGTAAAAACCCATACAATTTAATTTTTATTCATTCCATCTAATTATTGGTGAGTGTACTGTTATTTTGATATAATTTTTCTATTGAATTCAACATTTTTAGTGATTTCAAAATGTTGCGCAATCGTTAGACAAAGGAATTTATTTTGAAGGCCGTTGCTAAATGTAACGTGAGTACAGCATGTCATTCAAAAAACCATTCTAATTATTTATATTTAGGGTCTTTCTTTTTATTCTGGATCTTTTCGTTTATTGGATTTTTTATTCTGGATCTTTCTTTTTATTCTGGATCTTTTACTTTTTTGGATTTTCTGGATCTTTTATTTTGGTTTTGTCGTTTAATCACTGGATTTTCCGTTATTGAAGTTTATTATACACTGTTTTTATTCCTGTTGGAGAATTTTATCACGTTAACCAAGATGTGCTAAAAATAGAAGATATACTATAACGTCATATCATATGGTGAGTCAACTGGAATTAAGTTACTGCATTTTACATTTAAATAATTAAATTCAGTTATTTAAACTTTTCACTCGATAACAAATCAAATTAACCGTTTACTATTTTTGCATGTAATATCAATTAATAATTAGATGTAAGATTTTACGTTTTTATTCATCACCAATTTAAAAGTGATTGGCGCCCTAATATTTTATTCAAATACTGTTTTATTCTAAATATGTTTAATTCAAACATTGTTCTTTGTTCTCTAATGTAAATAGTATATTAAGTTATAGTTAATAAATTAACGGAGTTCACGTCTTTGTATTTACTTGCATTCAACCCATACCCAGAGGTCCGTGCTTACGAATGCTACCGTGGTTAAATTATTATTTTTACTTTTATTAAATGTATTTTCACATCTTTATTATACATTCTTTATTTCGGAATATTTTTTATTTACACGCAATTAAAACTAGGTATTTATAAGTAATTATTATTGTAATTTTTGCTTTCCTTTTAATTGCAGAAAGGTTTTGAGTAAATATTTAACTCTGTGACGACGCTTTCGTTTGTGTTTGTGGTGTAAATGCACATTTTGATGATTTACAATTATTACAATTACAATAATTATCAAGTCAAGTAACTATTTACGTTACGTTTATTTAAATTTTATTCTGCGTATAAAGGCCTTTGAATTTTATTTTACTTTAATTTTTTTGTATTTTTAGTATCATATTAATTTCAATTTTGCTTTCCTATATAGAAAGTATAGCAAACACAATTTTTTGCAAAAAATTTTTTTTTGGAGAAGTATGCGTTTCAATGTCTCCTAAATCAGAAAAATGTATTTTTGACAAAACGATTTTGTGTGTGTGTGTGTGTGTGTGTGTGGTTGCGTGCGTGCGTGCGTGCGTGTGTGTGTGTGTGTGCCTCTGCTATTTTTAACAGTTTTTCTTATATCATTTTGTACGTATGTAAATTATTCAAAATTATTTTTACAGTTTCTTATAGAGATAATTCTTCCTAACAATTTATTACAATAACATTTTTTCTAACATTAACAGTTTATTAGATATTTGAATTATAATTTAAAGTGAAATCCGTATATAATCTAGATTCACATCCTGCCTGCGACGTTTTTTTTTATAAAAAAATTCTATTTTTTGAAACAACAAAATAACAATTTTTCTTTATATTCTTTTAACTTAGATAATTTTCTTTAATTTGAAAATAAAAGATATATAGAAATTTCTTATAGGAAAGTCGTGTGTAGACCACACCAGTTCTTTTAGTTTATTTATTGTTGGCCTGTTATTATTAAATTTTAGTGATTTTAAGTAGCGAACTGCTTTTTGATGTAATTTATTTGTAACTAAATAAATTATAATTGCATCCCAGTTTGAGATATCTGTCCCTAATTATCCTAACGATCGCAAATTTTTTGTTTTGCGTCCGAAATTTCTCAAAGCTGTAAAGCCGATTTTTCACTTGCTTTTTTTAACATAAATAATTCAGTTAATGCTTTCGAATCAACAATTTTTTGGTTTTGTATCTATCACATGAAAGTTTCCACGCCATGCCGTAACTTGACTCAGTAATTGATTGAACAATTTAATGATGTTAGCAGCATCTCTTTCAAAGAGATGAAACTTTTGTTCAGTATTGCGCGGTTCCTTTGTGTGAAATAATGGCGCAAACGTATCGTGAAATTCTAGCCAATGAGAATAACCTTTAAATGTAGATAATGATTATGACCTAATTCTGAATAGGATTCTCCATTGGAAGCTGACTTGGAACTAATCGTAGGTTTGGTAACCTCTTTAAAAAATGTTTTGGTTCGGTTATTACTAAAAAGTATCAACTTTCAAATTGTGATGAATAATCATTGTCACTCTTTGTATAATCTAAATTGTAGAATTTATTTAAAATTTCTTCAATTTGGCGAATGATTGGAGAAACAGGTTTTAGGATATCGATAACCAATAAAGATTCATTTTTTAATTCGCTTAAAAACGTTTTGAAATCAGTTATTTTTGTTTTTAATTGACTTCCAGTGTAAATGAATAAACTTTTCCTTCACTGAGATTTTAATGTCTAACACAAAATTAAAATATATAATAAATAAAATACACAGTCCGCCAGGCCTCTGTCAGTTCAAACTGAAAAGTTCGCTGAAAGCCGGTCGCCAGATAGACTGATGACGCTCAAGACGTTTAGACCAACCTGAAATATTTTTTACTTTTAATCATTATGACCTCTACTGACGACGACGCATTAGCTTATTACAGTTTAGTAGTCATTTTTCTAAAAAACAAAGAAGCGTATGTGTATGTAAATTTGCTCAATGAATTGAAGTTGGCTCCAAAGGATTGGCACAATTATCTACGTAAAAATGAAGATACATATCTGCATCATTGGTAGCGCCTTTAATAGGAAGGAAAGCATTGTTGTGAGAGAAGCAATTCCGCCCCATGAAAACCTGACTGCAAACTTAAGGTTTTTAGCTACCGGAAGGACCTATGAGGACTTTTTCTACTATTATATCACCATAACCTATGGAGTTACATTATTCCTGAAAATTGTGAGGCAATATGAGAAGTTCTATGCTAGGATTTCATGAAAGTAAGGAAATACTCTCTTGGAGATTCATATTATTTCTTTACTAAAAAAACAAAAAAATCCAGTTATTAGTATTAACTTGTGAATTTTTTGAAAACTACAAAACAATATCCTAAAAATTCCTGGAGAAGAAACCATACAAAATGCTTTCAGAAAACTACCTTATGTTTTTATAGGAGATGATTCATTTCCATTGCGGGTAGACATCATGAATCCTTTTAGACAGGCAAACCTGACTGATAGGAATAAAGAAATTTACAACTTCCGCTTATCACGAGCAAGGCGTAATGTGGAAAATGTATTCGGAATACTGGCAACCAGATTTCGGATATTTCAGACTCACATACTTTTGGATGCGCAGAACATGTTTTTCCTATTTCTGCCAACTCGTTTATGATCTCTTCAAACTCGTATCTTATTATATCTTGTATTGTAGTTTTTGCGAGATATATTCTTCTTTTTTTTATGACTTCATTTGTTCCGGGAACCTTATTTTTGTATCTTTATACAATTTTTCGTCGTTTTTATCTTCTATTACTAACAAAATATTTTTCTTCGTGTTCATTAATGCATTTCCATCAACTATTTTAGATTTTTGGTACACTGCATCGGGCCAGTACCCCCCTATCAGGTTCTTTATAGTTGTTTGTTTTTCGATTTTTCCTCTTTCGTTTCTTAATTCTATAGTAATTTTCTTTGTTTAACGTTTTTTGACATGTGTGATAGATAATTCCCGGTTTACATTGAGTCTCTTTATCTCCATTTCTTCTCAAAGTTACCCAATTTGTTTTTTTTTCTTAATTTCTGATATATGGCTCTGCAAATCACGATGAACTTCGGGTGCATCTTCGAGGTCATCCAATAAATTCCTCTTTTCGTTTTCTTTTCCCATTGACTGTTGCTTTTTTGTTTATTTCTTGTATTTTTTTCAGTAAGCCTTTCTACACCGCATCGTTACCCTCTGAACTTTTTGCTCTCTTAGGATTTGCAGCATTCTCCCATTTCAGCTATCACCAACACACTGATAAGATCCATCATATTATTTACAATTTCCTTTATTTCTCTTTATGTATTGTGATTCTACTTGACAATCTGCGATAATTCTTTCATTTCGTCTCTCCACCATCTGCAGGGAGTTTAAAAATAAGGTGTACTGACAGTTTTTTCTTGCATCGGAGTATCCTGTGTATTATGAAAGATGTTACCATTCACAGTGTTATCCTTGTCCCCAGTATACCGCGTACCCTCATTCGTGCTTTGATCTGTTTTATTCGCCAAGCTCATTTTTGTTCCGCTAGCTCCCCGACACAGTCTATGGATATTGATCTACGAGAGACCGTAAACATAACCCTTCTTTCGACCGGTATTGCGGTATCGCTCCGCTGCACCCTAAACGTTTCTTTAATTATGTCGTTATTGTTATTTTATTAAAGTAGGTGTTAAACGGCGGGCCTGCTTCTTGGTATCGGTCCAGTATTTTTTTTCTGAAAGAAGAATATACCTTGTGTCCCACGGTAGGAGTACCCTATGGGATTTAATATGGGAAAATTCAAATAATTCTTTTTCCTACTTCCCAAATTAAAAAACCGCTAAAATTTTGACGCAGAAGTAAAGTGGCACTTAAAACGTTTCTAAAAACAATTTTTTGATTATAATTTGATAATTAATAAATTAATTACAGGCATTTGAAATTCGAAATTTTGAGGGTTTTTTGCGCATGCGATTCAGATCGGCTATCTTCGGTTTTGAAAGTAATATGAATGCTAAAATTAAATTGTAGCCCGTCAAATCAACATTATGCAACTTTATTTTTCAGGAAATGAAAATTTGAGGAAACAAAGACTAGAAAAATTACATTTGAAAATTTTCTGTAACAGACTAGAAAAAAAATAATTAATCAAACATAAATTTACATCTACGAACACTCATCGTGTTACCAATAGGTTGAACGCTGGAAGATTGCTCGAATAATCGTCGTGCAGAAAAATTCATTTCAATTGAGAATTTGAGGCCCTGTAAAGGGCCTTTTTAACATTGTTGATCCGTTGCTTGGCGGAACGACCACAGCGGATCACATATTTGGGTATGAGGTGTTCAAAAATGCCTCCTGCTTGAACTGTACAATAAGTTAGCCGTTCAACAATTCTTTTTCGTGTTTCGGCTAATTTACGAATGGTAATAGCTCGTCATATCACTTAAATTTCATCTTTTAGTGCGTCGCTATTTTCATACTGTTTTCCTCCTTTAAATAATTTTTTTTGTTTATGTAACTCCACAAACAAACTTGCACGGGTTTAAATCAGGTAACCTAGCAGGCCATGTAATGGGACCATTCTTGCCTATCCATTGATTTGGAAATGCTTCATGCAGAAGCCCAGTGTTTAGTCTAGCAGTATGGGCTGGAGCACCATCCTGCATAAAACAAACTTGGTGATTTTCACACACAACATCATTTAGTTGTGGAAACACTTCTTCTAGTAGAAGGATTTTCGAAAGACCATGTACGATTATTTTGTCGATTTGGTCTTTCATCAAGTTCAAATGAATATTCATCCGAAAAACAAATGTTTTTTACAAAATCGCGATTGGTATTGTTCATTTCGGTGATTATTTTACAAAATCTCATACGAGCATAATAATCGTGTGGTAATAATTCTTGATGGCATTGCCAACGGTAACTTTTAAAGCCCTCCTGTTTGAGGTACCTGAATGCTGGCGACCCAGGAACACCTACATTAATTTCAATTTCTCGAAAACTAACATGAGGATCTTGGTCTGCAGCTGCAAGAACTGCCAACTTCTGAGGGCAGGGCCGGCCCCAGGGCAGGGCGATCAGTGCGGCCGCCCGGAGCGCAAAGCTCTAGGGGCGCCAAAATCATCAAGGAAGGCGTTGCCTTCCTTGTCCTAACTTCGTCAGGGGTCGGGCGTCTAGCGGCGCCCCTAGGCTCGCTTCGCGAGCAATCGAAACAACTTTAAAATGGCTTTTATCCGTCACTAATTAAATAAAAAGTGAACGAAATATTTAACTATAGAGAACGCATTTAATCTTAACGTAAGCGTAAGGTAAACCGTGGATGTGGAAGAACGAGGTATGTTTTATTCTAAAAGTGCAGATGCATGTTTTTGTAATAAAACACGTACATAAATTAAACAGATTATAAAGGTATTACGTGTATTCACCTCCAAACTTTTAAATTTAAGAACCGTTCTTAATTACGCTAAACACCTTATTTTCATAATTTTGGATGAATTAATTTCAATTCGGTTTCGATGCAGATTTAATTTTACCTGTTATAAATAGGAATTTGTTATCGATTTCGAGTACTAAAAAAGGAACGTGCAGGTGTTAGTTTTTGTAACGTGACACGTACCGAGATAAACAAACGAAATAAATTGATAAAAGAAATAAGTTACAAGCTTTTTTAAAATGCACTAAAACGTAAAAAATAAAAGTTATTACTTTTATCAATCATCATTTTTATTTCTAAGCACATTATAAATTTAATATATGTATTTAAGCATTAAGACAAAATCTAGTTGAGGTCAATTCATCATGACCAAACCACTCAACTATCGCTTTTCAAGAATTTACAAGTTTTCGGTCCCTGCTCTGGCATTGGCAACACTTACAATACAGGAATCTACAAGTCTGTACCAATTTTGAAACCAGCCGAAACAAGATGTCACAGGAGTTTTTAACTGCATATATAAGGGAAGTTGACTTAAAACAATGCGTTATTTGCTACTACACTTCGGCCGGTGCGAAATAAAATAGTTTTTTTAAATTATTGTACAAAAAGTTTTAAAAAAGTGCTTGTGAAATTGCAAATTGTCCAGTGTGAGTGCGTTTGTCTTTTGTGAAGGTAAGTTTTTTAATTTTCATTTTCAAAAATCGCGTACAAGTAGTACTAGAATTAGTAGTCCCAGGGTGATACATTTTTGGGAAAATTTTCAATCTTCATTCAATTTAGAAACTTTTATGTCTATGGTTTTATTTACGACAAATGTACCGTTTTCGAGATAAATGCTGAAAACTGTTCAAAAACATGGTCATTTTACGCTGTTTTTCTACTATTATTTTAATTTTCTATAGGTATACTGTTAAATGTGTCTCAAAAACCGCACATTTGTCCTAAATAACACTGGAAACATAAAAGTTTCTAAATTGAATTAGGATTTTATTTTTCGAATTATTAGGGTTAGAAGCGTTGCAGTAAGCAAGGGGGGGCATCACCCTGTGGGTATTGTCATCGGTTAAATTGCTCTTAATATTGAGTTTTAGTTGCCTTGCCTAAAATGTATACCAAATTCCAATTTATTATACAGGGTGTCCATCTATAAACTGGCACATTTTAACTGCTTATAACTCGAAAACGATAAATGGTATCGATGTGCGGTTTTCACAGAACTTCATCATTTTTTTTAAATTTTTTTTGACAGTGTTGCCAAGTTTTAAAATTTACCTGAAATAGGAGAAACAAAATTGACGATTTTCAAAGGCCGATTTCGCAAAAAACTTTAATGGGACACTCTGTATTTTTATAATTTACATCAAAGCCTATTTACTCTCCTTTACGAAAATGTTGTTAGTTTGCTTAATTTTTTTTTAATATACATGTTATACGGATTGATAATTGGTTTCAGAAACCAAAATGTCTGATGCTAAGAAAAAACCCTCTGGAAGCCAATTTAAAAAGCGGAGATTGAACAAGCAAACACAGCTTCAAAAACAGTCAGGTGCCCTGCAGAACTTTTTGAAAGAGGGTACTACCGATCAACATTTAAACAACGCCCAGCACATGCACCTGGATACTGACTTTCCCGACATGAATCCCCCTTTGGACGCAAACGTCAGCATTGCTGAGCTAGTTAATTCACCTCAAACGAGTTTGTTGAGTAGTGATGCAGTTCCGTGCAGTTCCAAAAATAAAAAACTGCAAGTTGTGCAGACCTCAGAAAAACATTTAGAAGAGACTACAGTCCCAATTATCTCTTCTGACCCAGGATTATGGCCCGAAATCATGCGCGAAGCAGATAGAGTTTTTTTGGTTAAACGTGGTCCAGCTGCACCTTTGTATAATTTTGATTTTCCTTATGATGATTAACATAGAAAATTTTCACCAAAATATTACAAGAAAGCACTTAAAAATGGAGAACAAGTTTTAAGAGAATGGATGGTATATTCCTTATTTCATAACGTCTTGTATTGTTTTCCATGTCGACTTTTTGCTGCCCCATCTAGCACTAGCGCTCTTGGCCATCGAGGATTTAAAGACTGGAAGCATTTAGGAGACTCTTTAGCACATCATGAAACTGGTAAAACGCATATTGATTGTTTCAAATCATGGCTTGAATAAAAGCAACGGTTGAAAATGGGTAAAACAATAGATGCAGTTTCTCAGAGGCTCATTGATTCTGAGATAAATCACTGGTCCGAAGTTTTTTTACGCATTATATCAGTCGTTAGAATGCTAGGTGAGAGATCTCTAGCTTTTCGAGGAACAACAGATAAACTCTATGAACACAATAATGGAAACTTTTTGAAGTTCATTCAGTTATTGGCTGAGTTTGATCCAAAAATGGAGGAACACGTTCGCAGGGTTCTTAATAAAGAAGAAATCAAAGCTACATATCTAGGAAAAACTATACAAAATGAAATAATTGATTTGTTGCATGACAATATAAAGCGCCACATCATTGAACAAGTTCAAAAGGCCAAGTATTATTCTGTGATTCTCGACTGTACTCCCGATGCAAGTAAAGTCGAACAGATGACATTTATGGCAAGATATGTTTCCATAGAAGAATCAGAGTCTGAAGTTCAAGTGATAATCAATGAAAACTTTTTGGGTTTTCTACCCATTGAGAGATCAAAAGCTGCGGAATTATCGGAGGTTTTAGTAGAAGAGCTAGAGAAAAATGAGCTTAAAGTAGAGAACATGCGCGGTCAAGGTAGTACGACAATGGTTCCAATATGAGAGGAGAAAAATCGGGAGTACAAACAAGAATCAGAAATATAAACCCCAGAGCATTTTATGTTCCATGCAGCAGTCATTCGCTAAACTTGGTTGTAAACGATATGGCAAAATCCTCGTTTGAGGCTGCAAACTTCTTCAATATTGTTCAAAAGTTATATACATTTTTTGCTTCGTCAACTTTTCGTTGGGCAATATTACTTAAATATATTGATAGTTATACCCTAAAACCATTAAGTGATACGCGATGGGAAAGTCGAGTAGACTCATTAAAAGCTCTGCGATTTCAAATTGGACCAATTTACGATGCTTTGTACAGTATTTATGAAGATCCAGAAATCGATAATATGATTAGAGACGAGGCTAGCGGATTATTAAATAATTTGAAGCAGTTCAAACTTATATGCTCTATTGTGATTTGGTACAAAATTTTGAGTCGCATTAATCCCATCAGCAAACTTTTGCAAACCGTACATTTTGATATATCACAAGCTATTGATACGCTTAACAACTGTAAACTCTTCTTTGAAAATCTGAGGTCAGATGAAGCTTTTGAAAGCATCATTTTAGAAGCAACCGAGCTTGCTTCAGAGGTGGACGTGGAAGCTAATTTCGAAGCCACCACACCACGTCATCGTATCAGAAACAAAACACGAAACGTTTTGTATGAGGGCCCGGATGAACCCGTTCAAGACCTCAAACAAAAATATAAAATAGAACTTTTCTTTCACACTGTAGATCAAGCAATAAATGCCTTGGAAACCAGATATAATTTGCTAAATACTCACAGTAATTATTTCAGCTTTTTGTATAATATTTTTGGTTTAAAAGACATGCGCAGAAATGAGCTACTGGCTTATTGCAAAGATTTGGAAGTAGTTTTAACTGATGGAAATTCAAGCGATCTTAACGCCCTGGAACTGGCCGATAAAATAAGCATTGTTTCGTCATTATTAACAAAAAAGGAAACCCCCGTTGAAGTCCTCAAGTTTATCGCTACACTTAAACTTGCACCAAACCTCAGTATAGCATTAAGAATCCTACTTACATTGCCAGTCACTGTGGATTCAGGGGAAAGAAGCTTTTCAAAACTAAAAATAATAAAAAATTATCTCAGAACGATGCAGACGCAAAATCGTCTCAATGGATTGGCAATGATAGCTATAGAACACCAAATTAGTGACAAATTAGACTTGAAATCACTGGTTCGTGAGTTTGCCGAAAGAAAAGTTAGAAAAAAGGCATTCTAAATACTTTGGTTAGTTAGCATTCATTTATATTATAGGATATTAGTAAGCATTAGTTCATTTTAATTTTTGTTGTTTTATTTTACCTTAGTGGTAAATTGCTTATCTGTTACATACCTGTTACCTAATGATCGAGTTTTCAATAAAATGTTTTTTTTTATTTAATTTTTTTCAACGTTTTCTTGACTTTATGTTATGGGAGCATGCGATTTACTTTAATAAACGGAGAGGGGGGCGCCAAATTCAAGTTTTGCCCGGAGCGCCAAAATGTCTAGGGCCGGCCCTGCTGAGGGTTGTCTTCATGATCGTGTAAGGTTGGTGGACGCTGACATTTACATGGTGGATTTACGGAGCCCGTGGTTTCAAGTAATTGTATCGTTTTTTTTTTAATACTCTTTAAAGAAGGTATTGGTCTATCTGCGAAAAAACCAACAAAGTCTTCTCGAATTTGTTCCTTTGAAACACCTCGAAAATATTGTTTCACCACAAGAATTTTTTCTTCTACATTCATTTTCGAAGCTTGTAAAACAATTCTATCAAAACTGTCAACACTTCAAATGTTTTATAACAAATCAATGCTAACTTGATTTTTAATACCTATTTACTTGAACATAATTCAAGTTTATTTCATTTTGGAATCATAAGCTGGTTTATTAGCACGCAAATGCGGGCGCAATTTGGTTTTTTTAGCCTACAGAAAATTTTCAAATGTAATTTTTCTAGTCTTTTGTTCTTCAAATTTCCATTTCCTAAAAAATAAAGTTGCATAACGTTGATTTGACGGGCTACAATTTAATTTTAGCATCCATATTACTTTAAAAACCAAAGATAGCCGATCAGAATTGCATGCGCAAAAAACCTTCAAAATTTCGAATTTCAAATGCCTATAATTAATTTATTAATTATCAAATTATAATCAAAAAATTGTTTTTGAAACATTTGAAGTGCCACTTTACATCTGCGTCAAAATTTTTGCGATTTTTTAATTTGGAAAGCAGGAAAAAATAATTTCAATTTTCACATGTTTAATCCCATGGGGTACCACTAGCGTGGGACACAACGTATAGTGAGGCCTTTGGTTAACCTCATGTCTAACAAAACAAAAGTTTGGAACTACCCGAAGGGCTCTAGAAGTGAGTTCAGAAAGAAAGAAAGTTGTACCTAAGACTACTTAAAGCGCATCTCACTTCCCCTACTGCAAATTTGCAGCACCCTGAGGGTAGTCAAACGCTAGCGTCTGGATCTATCCTGTTCCTTTATCCGCCACCCGAGGGTTACATGAAGTTACAAAAAATATACCTAGATTCATATAATACACAGTAACAACCATTGCACAGTTTATTCTACATTTAAAATCGGACATTTTTATTCTAATTCTAATTGTTTATACAATGCTACAAACAAAGTTGTCTTATTTATATTTACAAAACACGATAAATTGTTATTTTAAATTAACAATATTTTTTAAGGCTGTATTTTTGCAACGAATCAATTAGTAATGAACGTAATTTATAGCAAAACTCTGTTTTACTTTAAGTAACGTTAAAATTACTATTATTTACTAGTTTATCTTGTATACAAATCTCGAAAAACATTTTTAACAAGCTTGAATTCTAGTAAACTGAAGTGTCTTGTAAATCATTAGGAAAACTGCGATAGTTACATGAGTAACACGTTTGTATTTTCTTTCGTTGCGTTTTGAATAACATCATTAAATTTCTATATTTTACAATTTATTTATTACAATAACATTTTACAACATTTACGTAATCTGAAAAAATATTTAACAATTTATATATTTGGTTCTTTTAATTATAATTGAAAAATTTTGATTACCTACTTTTAGTATTTTAATATTACACAATTCAAACAAATTTTGAAAGAGTTGTAAACATAGTTATCTTGAAAATACTTGTTCATGGGGTTACATGTTACATTTAGTGACGCCGTCACAGCATTCGTATTTTTATTTAATCTTATTTCCGTTTTTAGCTGCCGGTTTGTTGTCTTTAAATGATTTTATTTTTACGGTCAAATTGTAACTAGCTTTTATTTTTACAACAAAATGTTTTCATAGAAATTTAATATTGTTTACAAAGTTTTCTGTTGTTAATAATAATAAAAAAAGACATAATTCAATCGCTTTAACTTAAATGATCGTTGCAAGTATTGTAAAAACATTGTTAAAATAAGAAGTTTAAATCAGTTGTATAACATTTAATTAAGAAATTTGTTTGAACCAAATATAAATTACAAAAAATTGTATGTTTGGATTGATTTTAATCAACAGTTTTGTTTAATTAAAAATATTGCATTTGTAGTTGATCAAATAGAGAAAAATCCTTTTACCAAATTGCGTGCGGCTCGCTGTAAGTTAATATTGTAATTTATATTGATTCAACCATTTTTCTTGCATCACAGATTTTAGTATTACTAGTCTGTTATATTGTTAATTTTTTTTTAAATTACTTTATTTTATTTTTGATTTAACCGGTAAATTTACACTAGTTAAAATAATTTATAGGTCTGTCAGAAAACGTAAATAAATATTGCCATAATTATTAAAACGAAAAAGAACGTATTGTCGTATTATACACTTGTTTTAACGAAGAATTTACGTTATATTTGCTAAAACCACATAATCTAAATATCACTTAAGCGTTAAAACATGTACCAACATTAATTACGTGTGCAGGTACAAGAAATCCGTTGTAACGTTAAACTTCAGTTACAATTTAACCGATTAATGGTGATACATTTGTTTGATCCTTGTTTGCCATCTTTGACAACAAAACACCAAACTAATTCGACAAAATCAAATATATAAAGACATTGATCCTACATAAACTTTTATATCTGTTTTGTATCACTTGTAAATTAATTAATTGGAAACTACGGTTACATAACAGCCATAATTGAATTTAAAAATTAAATTCAATCGCTTTTTATCATAGTTAAATTTCTTAACATTCAAATTCGTTTATTTTAGAATTTGGTGAGTACATCTTATGCGATAGTTGTAAGTAAAAAAAAGAATTTATTTACATACAGTAGTTACGATTCTCTAATGCAAATTTAATGCATTTAAATTAATTGGAAAATCATCGAAAATTTATATTTTAAAGTAATTCTTGTAATAAACCGAAGAGATTATTAATTTTCAAGTTAATTAAAGTAGATGAAGGCCTCAATTTACTACGTCAAAATGATGAGGATAGTAATGAAACTTCTATTAAAAACAACCCCGATGATAATCTACTAGGTCTAAGCACCTCTACACAAAAGTCAAAACTTAAACGTACAAAACAAAATGAAGTGCCGTCTAAGTGCCAGAGAAAAGATTTAGTCAACATTAAAAACTTTGATAATCCCGACGCTTTTGTCACGTCAAATTTTAAAATATACATACATTACACATCTTATATAACTAATGGAATTTGTTTGTGTTTAATGCAAACGATATTCAAGCAAACTTGTAAGGAGTGTAGTGGTCAAATAACCACAATTTTCCTAAGTGTTAAACCAAACCATTAAAAAAAACTGTTCTGAAGCGATTAGGAAGAGCTTTCATTTAGCAGTTAACATATCACTCAAACAAAATGACAAATTGGCTAAACTTTGTCCTATCATCATTTTACTCCAAGAACCACAAAATAACACTCTTATCAGAGATATTTCTATCAACAAAAGTAAATACCTTACTTTGGACATCATTTTGCAAAACAGTTTGTTACGTGCAAAATTTTTATAACGTAATACCCTGTATATTGAATTAAAATTAGATTCCGGTTTTGACGCCCTCTGCCGATCTTTTCTTGTGACTGTCATTGTACGACAAAGTCGTTAAGCTGACAACTGCATAAAATGGCCTGTGTCGCTTAAAGAAAATTTTCGAATATCATCCTCTGTAATGGAAATCAAATTATAACTTCATTACGTTTTTAAAATAATTTATTCGTCACAGGGTAAGATATTTACATCCGTTTGTTAGAATTCCTTTGTAATTTCTTTTTGATTTGATAGCCGTTCCACCACGTTTTGGCCCACATGTTTCAATAAAGAATAATGAGGGATTAATATTGATAAATACCTTTATGGGACGAGTATAACTCTATATATAAGGCCTACGTTTAAAACTAAAAAAACCGAAGACAAGAACTTTTCTTCAAGATCCTACTCATGCGACAAACACCTGCGAAACCAACTTTCATTGAATGTGTTCAACAGCATTCGACAATCGGGTTATGTTATGCGTACTTTCTTTTATTAGTAATTAACAATTTTGTAGATCTTGATTTCGTGAGTCATTGTGTTGACACTTACCGGGGAAAACGTTTTCTTCGACCAAATAGGTACTGGATTGTGGGTAAGTTTATTTAATTATTTTATCGCTGTCAGAAAAGTCACTCACGGAACTTTGGCTAATGTTAATTTCCGTAATTACGATCATTAAGGTAGTTTCATTAATTATTTTCTGTGTATCGCATGCTGTGTACAAACAATATTCACTACGAAATTTTCTTCGCTGTTCGCTTCGACTTAACCTATGTATTGTGTGATGCCGATACTGCTGGCATTTATGCACTGAGAATTAGATATACTCTTGTTAATCATCTACGTTACTAAATTAAATCTTTTATACCTGTTAATCTTTCTTTTATGGTAACATACCTTCCTCTTTTATTGTGGTTACCCGAACATCAGAGTAACAAGGATTACGAACCTAAAAATTCGTTACAAGCTTGGACCGTCTGTCTTGATCGAGGCAGAATTGTTAATTATAAATGATCTGGCACCCTTAATTATTATTCACTTGAACCTCCTCTATTTCCGACTGTGTGAGTTGGCCGTGCTTGTAACAAGTTCATCTGTAAAAAAACCAATTAAGTTTCGTTATAAAAAATTGGGCTATCTATTCTGTTAACGCGGTTGACATATAAACTGGAAAGTCTTTACAGGTACTAGGATTCGGGTCAGGAGCTAATGTCGTTGTTGGCCTTACTGAGCAAGTTGGTACGCCCAAAAATGCTAAGCATGCATTATATTTGGATAATAATTTTACTTCATACAAAGTGTTAGCGCATCCAGGCAAAGAGGGCTACAACGCAATTGGCACAAGAAACTATATGACCAGACTGAGAAATTTTCAGTAAAAATAGTGGCCGTGGTGCTAAGAAATCGACATAAAAATTACACCGAAAAAGAACAGAGAAAGCTTACCCTGCGTTGAATAAATTATTTACTAAAAGCTGTTTTCAAGATACATAACGCCACATCAAGTGGATGATTTAAAAAATAATTCCTTAAACTTAACCAGGCTTATTAAATTTGCGACAACGTGGAAGGAAAATAACGACTTGAACGGAAGTGACAAACACGATACTCGTTAGATAGTGTCGATAAGTCAATGACTAACTTCAAGGAACCACAATATACAAAGTAACGCAATTTAAATTTAGACCACGTAACATCTTTTATAAATGTTACTTGGGAATGGAAAGCATTGACCATATAGATCAGCAGATTGCTGCCTATAGAATAAAAATTGCAATAACAAAAATAGTGGAGGTCAATAGTTTTGTACCTTTTAAACGTAACAGTGGTAAACACATGGTACTTGCAAAAAACAATAAAAAGCAATGGTTACACAATTTTGGAGACGTCTCTCCAAAATGTTTTTAAAACCTTTAAACAGGCCTCCTTTTTAAAGTCGAAGACCTGAAGACTACTACAAGTTTTCGATGACTTGAGATACGATAGCACAAATCACCGGATTGTCCAAGAAGAGGCCGATATAAAATGCAAATTCTGTGGAAAAAATTTAGATATTACCAATTAAAAAAAAAGATTTTGAAGGTAATATTAAAAAAATTGTATCTACATGTTTTTTAACTAAGAAATAGTATTTGATTTTAATATAATAGATTTGTTCTTTTCAATATTGTAAATCTGGAATTGTAAAATTGTTCATCAATAATAGTATATTAAGTATTAAGAACAGAAAGGGGTTTTTACCGGTCGAAGACAATGTTTGGGGACTGAGCGAAACGATATTGTCTGGCATGCTATTTTTTACACGATAGAAACATTCTTTATTATCTTATTACATTATCTTAATTAAATGTCAAAATGGCGTTTTTATAAATTTTTTATTCAAATTAGTTGGCTTTTCAAGCGTTGTCATGTTACTTCTACTGTATTTACCGTTCTAGAACGGTAAATAAATCACTTACCAACGAGTTATGCCTAACAACTAGTAAATCAAACAAACCGTTTTAAAAAGCGTAGTAACTAGAAGAAAATAATCTAGTAGTGCAAAAAAAGTTTTAATGGAACAAGCAGAAAATTAATTACCGTTTAACTAGTGTAAACATTTTAATTTTCTTGGTTTCAAGGATTCTTATAGAATTTGTTTGTAATTATTTATTCGATAAAAAAACATTTTAGATTAACCCATTAAGGACGGACTAAATTTTGCACTCTTTATGATTTTGTTTTTAGTCCAAAACCAATAGATTTACCATATGGCAACGCGAGTCGTTTACACTGCTATGTCTCGTTAAAAAAATAAAGTTTATTAATACATTAAAAAAACTACATTTGTGTATGATACTTGACATTACATGACAAACAAATTCCTACATTACATTTTATGCACTTTGTTTGCATAATGGATTTGCAGTTTTCTCCATCGCACCTAATTTTTTTTTCTACCGAATGATCTGCTCGATTTACTTGCAGATGGTCTACCTTTCTCTTTTGGTGGATTCTTGTACTAGTTGGGGTACGTTTTTACTATTTCTCGACGAAACTCTAGTTGAGTCATTTCGTTGCCCGACTGTTTATACACGATCCAAGCATTTTAAATTGAAGCATCAAGTAACCATGTGAAAAGACAGCACCACCATTTTTTTTGCCGTAAACTAATCCTCCATAGTGCAATATTTTCATCCATCAGGTCCGTGCCACCCATGGATGCATATTTGCTGATAAAGTTTGGTCTTGCCATGTGAACAATTCTTTTGTCCTTTGCTGAATATCGTTTGACATTAGCAAGTGGGACTACTCCATATTTAGTCGACGCCGCAGAAACCACATTATTGTCCGTCTAATATGCGACCAAAATGCCGTTGGTCATATCCAAACAAGAATCGAATTCACCACGTTGTCTATTACTCATATCCTTTTTTGTTACTCAAGGCCAAGTTTTTGGGATTCGGTTATCGCGAATAGTTCCTGTAGATGAGAAACCTCTTTGTTTTAGATGACTCAGAAGGTGGATGCTTTTAGACAAATTGTCTGTAAAAATGTCATATCGATGTTTTTTCTTTCCTTCTGGCAACTCATCTAAAAGCATCAGCAATGGTGCAGTCAATTTTCTAAAAACAGTTTGGTATTCTTCATTGACGCGAATATCTTTGCCTTGATATAACGAAAAATTTATTTTATTTATTTATGGACCATATCTTATATCCAAACCTGATTGGTTTGCCTCGGATATATTGTTTGCATGAGTGATTTCCAAAGTATTTGACCATACACTCGTCGTAATTCAAATCTTCTTCTGGAACAAAACATTTTAAAAATTTCTGTCGTAGTAAATCACTCAGAGGTCGCAGTTTATAGAATTTGTCATTTGGATCTAGTGCATTATTATCTGCGCAGTATAGGCACCACCAAATTGTTAAAAAACGGTCCTTCTTTATTGGATCCATCACTAATTGGTTACCAAGATCTCCATCAGTGTTCCAGTAGCTTTTCTTTTCGGGTAATTGACAATATCCTGATAAAATGAGGATAGCAATAAAACACTTCATTTCGTCTAAAGAAATAATAATAAAAGAATCTAACAAGTACGCACAATTTAGAAACTTGTCAAATCCTCAATCAGTAAATATAGTACGTCACTGTCTATGAATAATTTAAATACTTCTGTTGGTGATAATGTTTTAAAACTTTCATAAGCAGAACTATAAGCATTTTGCGAATTTTCTTCCAGATCACCTTTAATCCATTCAATATCGTCATAAGCAACCTTTTCCACATGTTCCGTTTCTGGTTCAACAAATTCCACAACTTCACCGTGTAAAACAAGCTGAACTTGAGCACTCAATTGGTTCCGAGATAAATTATCAACTAGTCCGCTTTCATCTTCCTCACCGGAATCCTCGTCTGTTATCGCACCTCATATTTTCAACTATGTTTTGCTAACTCCCGATATTCTGCCGCCGTACGGTATTCCTAAAGTTAAATTTATTTAAAAAAAAAACTGTAAAAAACACTTTTTATTTATACGTACGTCAACTTGAAGTCCATTTTTGAGAAACCGTTTTGACACTCACTAACAAAATTGTTCTTTTTATATCACTCGAGTATACAGACAAACACTGCAAGCGGTTCTGTCAACTAACACTGATTTAACCTTGCCGTGTATAACGCCACATATGTTTTAAAATTTAAAATTATTTATTTTTGAGCAACAGAAAACCACCTAATTTTTGTTGCCATATGACAACATCAGTCCTTGATGGGTTAACGCATTGTTTTAATGTATGATCTGTTTGTTTTATAGTTAAATTTTTTTAATCTTACAACGTTGAACTTTGACTGTCCATTCAATTCTTTGACGGTTTGCCTGGTGGTTTATTGCTATCTTTGCAACTCTATCGTTTTTTTCTCTGCATATTTTTTTCTTATTTTTTCAATATTTTTTTAATGTTTTGTAGTATTTTTATTTCATTTGTTGTTAATGGTTTGTTGGTTACTAATTACCATGACCTGAAAAGTTTATATTTAATAGTAGTTTATTTAACGAGTTCCTGTGTAAATTGGACGCTTTTCTTCCCAAGAGGGCATTTTTAAACCCGAGTGAAACGAGGGTTTAAAAAGTCCTCGAGGGAAAAAAAGCGTCCAAATTAGACAGCAACGAGTTGAATACAACATTTTATTGTTCGAACAGAGACTAGGAGGCCCACAAAGTCTCAAAATCTTTCAAAAATAATTTGACGTTTATGTTGACAAGTGTGCCAAAACTGTCAAAGCCGGTTTACAATAGCGAAAAATTAAAATTTATGACAGTTAAGAACAATAAAATACATTACTTGTTCTATACGTTAATTATTGATACTCAGTTTGCATCTTAACGGTTTTTTCCATTTAATGCCTTTTGTTTTTTTTATACTAATTTTCATATTGTTACCGAGGTTAACAAAAATAAATCCATGGCAACTGAAATAGTTTTTTTAAGACGAAGTTGCTGGCAATGAAGGCTTTAAAGAGTCAGGAATGACGACATTCAAATGCAAATGTAAATAGATAAACATATACACGAGAACATAAAGAAAAGATGGTTAACTTCAGCATGTAAAACAAATAAACGCGTACAGGTGGCTCAGAAAGATTCTAGAACGCATACTATTGGAAAAAAAAGAAAGGTCGGTAAAGAAGGAGCTAGCTAGAAGACATTGATCAAGCGATGACAACAAAAAAAATTGCGGAAAACAAAGTTTTTGATAAAAAAAGATGGAAATTAGGAACGGAAAAACGGCAACAGCTGTAAATAACCAAAAAAAATCTGTACGTGGCGGTCGTTCACATTTCAAGTGAGTAACAGAATCGTCGACATGACAAATTATTAATTTTCTGCAGTTCTCATTATATATCTTTCGTTTACTTGTTTTATGGCTTTTATTTATTGTATCTACTACGAAATTGAACACAAAAACGGTACATTTTAAGTAAATTTGTTGTTTACTTTTATTTTTGTTGTAGCTGGTGTATTATAATGTGTGTTTTCTTTTCTTTTTATTATCGTTGAATCTTATGTTTAATAATCTACTTTTATCAAAAGTTAGATGAATCATTAGAAAGCATTGTGTTGAAAAGTGTTGTCTGAAACCTAGCTGTTTTGCACTGATCAAAATAGCTACAAAACCATTGTAGTCTTTTTTACAGTTTGTAACGTTTTAAAAAATGTTGTAGTGCCGCTGTTGTTTTGTATAAAGTACAATGAATTATACGTTTTGCAGAAAACGTACTCATATATGGGAAAAGGGTCGTTTTTAGATTAATTCCTGTTGAGTTATATATACTTTTCTTTTGTAATGTACCTACCATAAAAAATATGTGTGGTATTATGTTATTATTTTTCAAAGGCTTTGTTTTTATTTTTTGCTTGTAGGTAAACACCAACATTCTTTGTTATCATTTGATAATTTGATATGTTATTTTACATAATAATATAATTTTAATATCTTTATACTTTGGTTTTGACTACATCGCTTTTGGCGAAACTAATCAGTCAGAACGAGAGATACATTCTTCTGCTCACGTTTTGCCGGCGTTTTATCAATTTGCCTGAATTGGTGTAGTCATAACGAAAACTGCATCGTACTGTATTGGTTCGCGTTTTGTCGGCTTTTTATAAAATCTCTAGACATTTTACAAAAAGCCAAATTTTGCATTATGCTTACGACATATATATTAAATAATTGGGATGTTAAAAACGAGGCAGTTGAATTATCAACTAAATGGAGCATTGAACCTTGTATCGCCAAAAAGAGATTGCGTCTAGTAAAAAAAAATCTTTGACAAACTGGATGAGCCCATTCAAAATAGTAAAGAATGTTTTAAAGTGAAAGTTTTTTAATAAAGTAATTGACATAGTATTTGCTCAATTAAATATTAAATTAAAATCCGTGCGTAAAGTCAGTAGACTTTTTAAATGTTTATCGCTATCATATCTTGTCGCATCATCTGATGAAACTATTTTAGTTGATTCCAAATTGTTAAAATTGGCTTATTTTTCAGATATTTCTTTTAGTTGTGGACCACAATCAAAAGATTTGAAATGTGTTTTTTTATTCAATTAAGACAAATTACTTCTATACGCAAAGTTGATAAATTACTCTTCATTCACAACCCAGTCTCTCCCAAAAGATATTTACGAAGCAGTATGTCTCAATCCCGTCTTAGCTCTTTGGCCACAATATCAATTGAAAAACAAATAGCTAGTCAACTTGATCTGGGTAAATTAATTGACCGATTAACAGTTTTAAGATTTGTAAATGTCTTAGTGTAGTTTATAACATAATCATGTATACTTAATTCAATATTACTGTGTGAATGTGTCATATATTTAAAAATTTTAAATCAATTGTCATTAAATAATGTTTAAAATTGAAATTAAAAAATAAAGACTAAAAAATTTAGAATTTTATTGGAACGTTTATGAGAAAAAAAAGAAGAAGCACAGATCTTATTTCCTTCAAGGCGCTGTATATGTAGCTACGCCTCTGAATTTAAATAATGTAGCGCAAGTTGCAAATGAACTTTGGGAACGTTTCCGAGGATCCGACTACTGCAAAAAATTAATTAACTTGATGCTAAACAGGTTAACGACATATATACGAAATATTAATTGTAACGTTTTATGTATTAAATAAACATATTTCTATAATAAAACTACTAACTAATAAGAGAAGCGATTAGGTATTAATCTACTTAAAACTTGTTTAAATTTAGTTCAGTTTAAAACGATGATTTAAATTAGTCGACATTACTACAATTAACGATTTTTTTGGTTTATATAACAATAAAGTAAATCGTTATTTCACAAAAAAGATAAATTGCATTCTTTTTAGAATCTGAAAGTCGTTTTGAGCTAAAGAACAGAATGATATGGTTTTTTATTTAATTGACCATTTGACGTATTTTTAATCAGCCCACTATTAAAATGATTTAATTAATTATGCATGGTAATTGCAAATATGTTATGAATACACTAGTAATAATAGTAGTATTAGTAGAAGCAATATTCTATATAAATATCTGATATAAACATAATGTATAAATTCTGTAAAATACACTTTTTAAATATTAAATACATTTAAAATTTTATAATATATACCAATCTGGTATTCTTATTATTTCTTTAGCTAGACAGGTAATAAAATTACAATGGTTTATTTGGTTTAAGCTTCTAATGGGAAACACCCCATACCATTAGAATGTGGATAAGTCCAATCTTAAGCGGTCATTTTGGTTGAAGACGATTACATAGTAGTCGCTTTCTTATGTGTATTGCCAGCAGTCACTATTTATTTCGTTAGATGTTTTTACTAAATAACGATTAAGAAAATGTCTTTTGTAATGTTTTTTTAATTTTTAAAAACAAAGTTTAAAAACATTTAAAACAATGTCTTATATTTTTTGCAAAATACAAGTTTAAATATAAAACGCAATAATACCGATTTTAGGTACAATCCGTATAAAATTTACTCTTGACTACAGTAAATACATCTGACTGGTTTAAATCTATTGACAAAACCTATTTTTTAAAAAAATTTATTTATAACTTATTTTATATTTGTGACACGCGTCGGTTGTAACTAATATTTACTTTATATCTAGTAATATTTTACTCGTTAATACTTTTGTAACGACGTCTCTGACTTTTAGTTCCAAGTTGAACGTTACCCTAAAACAAACACCGTAAACATAAATTTTCTTGTGCTTTTTCTTTTAAATTGAGGTCGAGTTTTTGTTAAATCCTTAAATAAGAATTAATTGCAATAAAGTTTGTTACAGCGCAAACAATGAAAAATATAAACAGCCAAAAGTTCTAAACTACGTCAATTAGAGAAGTAAACTGGACGTTATTTAAATTTATTATTATTAATTTATCTGTGTAAACAGAAGTATTGTAATATGTACACAACCAGTATGTAGATAGCGTAATCAAATATTTATAAGGAAAAAACCAATTTCTGAAGTTACTGAAGCACGAGAATTGCAAAATTTTCAGTGAATTCACACAGTTGTGTTCATTAATCTAAGCCAGTTGATAGTACATAATCCATCGCTGCTGTAGTAATATTAATGCACACTGGGATGGAAGTGTTTACATACAAGGCAAGAGATACTAAATTCACACAGGGTTAAGTCATTTATTTTCCTATTAACTTTAAAATGTTGCAATGATAATGTTGGCTAACCCTTCGCCAAATATGATGCATGCCAGCGTGTTCTAATTTTCAGTCTCGCTTCATTATATTTACATTTGCCTAAATTGCGTTTTTATTTAAATTAATGAGATTTTTTTCTATGTACGCCGCAGTATTCATTTGGTTAGAGTATGGACGAATGAGACACACATATTACATTTGAGGGTGCAATACCCCGAAGTATTAAAAATCTCAGTTTACTCTGTTCGCAGTAGATGTACAATGTACATAACGTCCCGTTCAAATAAAATTATTCGGGTAATTATAAATTTGGCAAAATGTTTAATTTCAATTAAAAAACTTATAAATATATTATTAAAGTGTTAATTCATTAATACTTCTTTAATATACTTACACGAATCGCCCTACGCTTTACAAATATTTTTTTTTCTTTTTCTAAGCCCTATTGGGACATCATATGTGTATTTTTTTAATATACTCCGATGAGCTATGTACGTCCTAAAAAGTTATGTAATTTTATCTAACTGTAGATAATAAAATTTTGCTTTGGGAATTGCTCATATTAAAGATAATAATTAATCATAATTTTTAAATTAAACTTAAATTTGTGTGATTACATTTTTATCATGTTGGTACATATTTGGTGTAATAATAAAACATTAAATGCTTTTAATTAAATTAATTTAGAAAAATAATAAATTAAGTAGCACAGTTATAACGTTAAAGTAATCCATTCTTAAAGTGGAGTATAGATATAAAATTAAATTATTTGTCTCAAAGTCTTTTCCACAAAAAAATCTACGCTTGTGGCAAGGTATATATTGGAGAAACTGGTAGAACTATTGAAACTAAACTAAAAGAACACAAAAGACATCTTCGTTTACATGACATAAACTTTGAAAAAACTTTAACGATTGCTAAAACTAAAAACTGGCGTTCAAGAAAGATCAGAGAAGCGATTGACAGTTCTTCTTTTTCGATTATTGGCTTATGTTGGTTTGTTGTTTATGAAGAAGCTTTTTATTATCTTTATCGGAGCCATTTTGTTTTAGTTCTTTTTTTATGGTTTTGATTTCTTCTTGGAATCCTTCTCTTCACGCGAACGTCCAAGAATGCTAGGTGAGTCTTTCTTTTCTTTTTCCATGGTGAGTTTGATGGATGGCTTGATATTGTTAAGGTGGTGCAAAAAGTGATCTAGTTGTCAGTAACTGTGATTCCAAATTATTAAAGTACCCAACAACTTTAACAGGGACAATGGTTATGAGTTATCTGTCACCTGGTTAGCTTATCTTTACTTTATCCACCAAACACACTATAAGCTACGTCTAGAGTTTTTAATGGTAGTTTTTCTTTAAACCTTCGAGCAAATGCTGTAGCTAAAAGAACTTACAACATTTACCAAGTTTTTCGAACATTTGTTTATTCTAGTTACGTTAGTTTTATAATTGTCAGTTTTTTAATTGTCACCTGAAGAAGAACGTAAACCACGTTCGAAAGCTTGTGAGTTTTTTTATAAATATATACACCATTTACCCAAAAACGATTTTATTAAATTATAAGAAATTCACACTTGTGTACTGACAGCTGCCGTGGTAGAAAGAATTTTGTTTTAATAAATATATTTTTATACTATTTATTTTACATTACAGGATGTGCTGTTGGCTTGAAGCGTTGTACGATCAGTAGTAAAAATTTGGCCGAAGCGGCATGTTGTTTTTGTGTATCTTAGATAGTCCATACAAAGGCGGAGATTTGCTGTGGTGCGGTGTTAGCGTAGTCTTTGTTTTTAGTGTTTCTAGTATAATTTCAAGGTCTGGTAGATGTTCCTCTTCAGACTTGCTGTTGGATCTTTGTTCAATCTTCGGTAGTTCCCTTGTTGTAAAATCTCTTCGATTTTTTAGTCATAGATAATGGAGTCCATAGTAACTGTTGCGGTTCTTTTGTCGGCTGGGAGTGTTTTGATAGATTTTTTTCCGTAAGTTTTTAAAGACTTTATTTTCCTGTTTGGTGAAGTTTCTAGAATTTCTTTTTTTTCTAGTATACTCCTGACTTTTGACTTTTTCTTTTGCTTTTACTAGTTCTAACCGTGTTGTATGATAATGTCCACTAAAAGAACGTTTTTCAGTATTACGGAAAAACTAAGTCTTTTCTCCAATAGGGCGGTCTCTGTAAATGACAGTGCGATAACATGTTGACTGCTGGTCACTGTGGAGTTACAAAAACGCTACCGCGTAATCGTAAACATTATTACTGGCCTCATCTAAGAGCTAAGGTTATTGAATATATTCGGAAATGTACAGTGTGTGCTTCTCATAAAGTAGAACAGAAGGACCTCCAAGATTTCTAGCTCCTAGAGTAAAACCAGTACGCCCATGGCAAGTACTTTGTATTTATATTGTTGGTCCTTTACCTCGATCTTCAAAGGGTAACTGTTACATCTTAATTGTGGTAGACCCTTTTTTTAAATTTACCTGTCTTTTTCCATTGCGCACGGCTACGGCTTCTGCGGTTTTTAAATTAATAGAGGAAAATACCTCCTTACTGTTCGGTAATTATTTCGGATAATGACGTTCAATTTCGCAGTCGCGAGTTTACTCGATTATGTGCCTAATATCGCACTACTATTTTGTTTACGGCACGTTACCATCCTCAAGCCAACCTTGCTGAATAGGTTAATAGAGTAGTAAAAACCATGTTAGCGTCTTATGTAAAAGGAAATCAACGCTCATGGGATGTTCACTTACCCCACATTGGCTGCGCTATTCGTACTGCGAAACATGAAATTATTGGGATGTCACCTTACTTTGCTTTCTGTGGTCGTGAACATAAGCTCTATGGAGACTTATTAGGAAATCCTCCTTCTCTGACAGAAGAACTTCCTGAACTCGAACGTCCAATACATTCACGCAATGAATTCTACGAAAAACTTTGTTTAGGTATTCTACAAAAACTATCTAAGTCGTATAATAATACTGGTCATCGATATAACTTACATCGTCGCTCTGTTCGTTTCTACGTTGGAGACCGTGTTTGGAAACGTAACTTTCTGACGCCAGCAAAAATTTCAATGCTAAGTTAGCACCGAAATTTATCGGAGCTTTTCAGATCAAACGCGTTTCTTCTCCTTGAACATACGAGTTAGCAAATCACGATAGAGTTTCTCTTGGGATTTGGCATGTTAAAGACCTGAAACTTGCTGTTTCGGACAACGAACCGGATTCTTTTATAGATTCAACTTCTGTTCCTACTGATACCTTATCCTTTAACTACCACAAACCTCGAAAGCGGTTGAAGCATATTCTCGGTTTCTCGATATTATGACTGTTAGCGTTCTTTTATTCGTTCTAACGTACTCTCGGATTGACAATTTTATTTCTTCTATGATTTTGACTTATTGTGAATCTGATATCCTTATTCTTTAGCTGTAGTAACACCTAATATAAGTTTAGTAGTATGGTAATTAGTCTGGTATTCCCATTCTTTAGGAGTCAAAACTCCGCAATGGTATCTTTAGTTAGATTTTTTCTCTTGGGTTTACTTTGTTAGTATAGTTAAAGGTTTAGACGACAGGAACAGTCACTGTGTATGTTACGTTCCGCTTTGTCGGTTTCTCGGTGTTGCCCGTCATTAATAGAAAAGTTTATCCTTTTCTACTCGGGGTCGGCTATCTAGGGAGAGGCAGTCGAGCCATACAACAACATTTTTCTTACATTCTTTTTCTCTTTTGATGCTTGGACACTTGCTTCTTTTCCTTTTGATAACTTTTTCTCTTAAGTGTTCACTGCAACTATGATTTCTTTTTTTTTTCTAAGTTTTTTTCTTGGGCGGTTGGTTGGGCATTGAAGGGTTGGTCGCTCCTTTTCGTTTCTTCTACGGAGAGAAGAACGCATCAGACATCTACATCTTGTCTCCTTCTCCGTCTGTCTCTTTCTTTCTTTCTGATTTTCTTACTTTTCATTTTTCTTCTTCTACTTCTCTTTGATTAGTTTCTCACCTACATGCCATATCTTCTTCTTTCTTCTTTGTTCCTCCTGAAGGTTCGTCTTTTGAGTGGTTGCTTGGTCTATAGGATTCGGTCACTATTTCCATCTCTTTACCGAGTGAGAGTTGGACAAGGTAAAACATCTAGCCTCTTATTTTCTCTGTTTTTCGCTATGTCTTTATCTTCTTTCTACCTTTACGGTAGGTTATCCTATCTCTTACTTCTTCTGAATTTTTCTATCTTTTGAATTTAGTTGGTTGTTTTGATGCTTTCCTCTCTTTGGCTAAAGCCTTGTCTTTTTTTCTTCTGGGATTCACTGCAACCCTATCCTTTTGTCTTTATTTTTTTTTGCTAATTTTGTTTTTGCTACATTGGGGTTAGTGAGTTATTCGTTTTGCTGTGTAAGTCTGAAACTTGAGACAGACTACAACTCCGTTTTCTGTACTCTGTGTACTTCCGCTTGTTCGGCTTTTTTGGATGTTGTTAGTCATTCTTAAGATATCTCTTTTGCTACTTTTCGTTTTGTTTTTTCTTTCGGATATTCTATTCCGTTTATCGGCTTATAAGTTTCATTGTTACAGTCCAGCACACTGATCGATGATTAAGAAGTGTTTGTTTAGCAATTGATAGTTCTTACGTTCTCTTCTTTTCTCTTCTTTCTTTTCTTTTCTTTTCTTCGATTTCTAGTTTTGGGGATTATTAGTACTTGGGATTTTGGGTGACTTATTTTGAGACCATTTTGAACGATGGTTTTGTATTTTCTGTTACCTGCATAAATTTAAAAATGCGCTACCCTGTATATTGGTTTAATTAAAACTACTTTTCCATTTCTCGACGACATCTATCGGGCTCATTGGTCCCTTCGTATTGAGAAAGCGACGGACGGTCGTTTTCTTAAAAGATCCACGTGTTGTGACACGATGTGTATTAAAAATAATTAATTTATTACACGCAGGGTAAGGCATTTCTATTCTTTTTTTGTTTAAAGGAATTTATTTGTCTTTTCATTAGCGCCATGTGCTACTTCCTAAATCTGGGTGTTCAAATTTATTTGTACTCGGACTAAATTTATTTACTGTGATGCTATCAACTTATCTCGTAATTGTTATTGATTCAAATTTAATCTATTTATCATTCTAAAGTAATTAAAAGGGAATTGTTGTTAACGATTTGGTTTCTTTCTGCGTTTCCTCCAGCTTTACGAACCTTAACAATTTTGTACAAGCTTCGAGCCTCCTGTGCTGATCTAGCAGGAGGTATTTCTGCAAAAAAAGATCTGGCGCCCATTAAAATAAAGTCACTTGAACCACCCTCTCTCTGACAGGTATTGCTTCAATCCTACAGCGTGTTAGCTGTGCAGGTTCGTAAACTACTATAAGCTTGTAGCACCTAAGTTTGGACTTGAGTTGCAAACTTACATTAATTATTTCGTTTAGAATTAAATCTTCCTGTAGAAGTAGCCGTTTTTGTTTGACTTTTTTTCATTTTCTGGTACTTTTTTCAGAATTTAGTAGTTTTTGAATTGACAAATGAACCACATTTGTTATATAAGACCTGGCCTTAACTATTTTTGCTTGATCTGAAAGTTTCCAGTAGCTTTAAAGATTTTTAAAATTTCGTTATAAAATTAATTACCTAAAATCAAAAAAATTAATTTTATTTTGTTTTTTGTACAAGAACTGTCGTGTATACAAAAAATAAAGTAAAACAACACTAATATTATAAAAATTCTTGTACGTGTCAAAAAATTCACTACAATTTACTATAGTTGCGTTACAATTATTTGTATGTTTGATTTCATCAGTTTTTGTAGGTTTACATTGCTGACTGAAAATGTTTATTACTTTTATATTTCTCAAAATAACTGAATTATATTGTTACCAATTAAGTTTAAGTTAAGTTTACATGAAACTCTATAGCATATTAGGTATTAAAAGTAAAAAAAAATTCTATATGATCCTACATTTTTTAAACGTAACTTTAAAAACTAATAAATTTCAATAAGTAATAACTGATATTTAACAATTTTGTATTGGTTATTACCGCATAAAACCAAAACGACTTTTTAATAGCAATTTCTATATAAAAAACAAAAAGTTTTATAAGTCTTATGGAAATTGTAATAAATTAAGTAAAAATAAAAAGAAATTCTTTAGTGTTGTATTTAAAATAACGAATTCAAAACGTTTGAGTTATTAAATATAATGTTTTGAATTGCTGGATTGTTAGTAGTCCCTATTTTAACCGATAATCCTAAGTAATGCGATTAAATCATTGTAGATAAAGAAAACGTTCTAGATTGGTAAATCACATTCTAAAAGCGTAATCGACATAAATCTTACAGCATTGGGTAAACCGAGGTTCTTCCAAGACGATAGTCAATATAGTAAAGGAACCAGCACTAATCGGAACCGACAGCAAACTAACTTCTCTGTTCGAATAGTGGTCACGGTACGCCACCCTCAAGCTTTTAAAGCCCATATCTTTACAAGCTTTGTCGGCAGCCACCCATTTCTCTTATATCATCCTCTTTTAACTTATAATTAGTTCACCTAAGTAAGTAATCTTTACAGCTTTTACAACTAATAAAATTGATTGACGTTTTAAGAAAGTTTTCATTAAAAACTCTTAAAATTTAAATTCTTCTAACGCGTTTTTTAGTTAATAACCACAAAGAATGAGCACAATTTTTTTGCTCGCATATTTTGTTAACACCTACAAAAAATACTTTAAATTCTCTTACGGTTTTGTTATTGAAAAAAGAATTTAAAATATTTTTAGAAAAAAATATTTTGTAAAATAAAAACCATCGTTATTTTTAACAAACTTATTTATTTTACGTATTAAAGTGTCGAATAAAATTTTAATTGACGAATATTAAAAAATATTTAAAATAAACAGAATGTAATAATTTTTAAAAATACCTCAACTAAGATCTGTAAAATTGATTAAATTTGTAAAGCTACAAGTAATCAAATTTTAATTGTACAAATTTTGTATTTGAACCAATTACTACTAACAATTCACTAATTTTAATTACACTTTTATACGTTAATATTAAACTATAATTAATAATTTTTAAGTATAAAAAAAATCTTATCAACTCTATCAGTAATCTGGCGATTTCCTAACTTCTATTTAAATGATTTTTTATAATTATTTGTTACTATTAAAATTAATTAGATTTATCGAATAAATAAAATAAGTTTAAAAATAAAAATAATTGTGTACAGCGCGACTAAGCAAACAAGAGACCCGGAAATTTATGAACTAAATTAAAAAAATTATAGTGGCAAACCAATCGTCTAATCGGCATTAAAAAAATTGTATTCGTGCTTGTGTTTACAAGTTATTGTTGTTTCATATTTGATTTTCATTCATCTTTATTAAATTGTTGCTTCAAAACTCTTACTATTAAGCATGTATCGTAAAAAGGGGTAGGTACAAAATACTTATTCTAAATAATTACAATCTTACATAGCATCGTTATTACTAATGTTTGTTGTTATTTGGATTCATTTAAATTTGTGTATTTTCTACGTTTATTTTTTTAATACATCAGTGTCAATCACAAGTCAATTTGAATAATATTGGTTAGTTTGAAAAACATTAGCACTTCTTCAGCAGTGGGAGAACACTTTATTGTATTTCCACACATTGATTACTTATGTTAAGTTGGGTTTAAATACAAAATATGTCACAATAAAAAAAAAATTGTTAATGGAACGCAATAACACTGTAGCTTGACAATGTCGTTATTTAAGAAAGTTGCGATAACATAATGTTCTAGGAAAAAATAAAAAAACCTATTGAAGCAGTAGTGATAAAGGAATTATAGTAGTTAACTTTTTTTTAAATATGTTTCCAATTCTTAATTTCAATTTGAGGTGGTCAAAGAGAATCGCGGCAAAATAGTTAAACTAAACCGTTAATTGTTTTCATCATAACATTTAAGTTTGCAGTTTTTTTAACTACAACGTAGAAAATTGCTCGAGTTTTGTAGCACTGTATTAAGAATCTATTGTTTTTTGTAATATTGTTATGTTAAGAATATTTTTGTGTGGTTTTCGTACTGTAGGAATTTTGCCCTGTGATACGTCATTTTAGATACCGTAATTTGGGGCCAAATTAATCAATTTTTTCTTCTTTTTTATGCTTGTTCATTTACGGCTTGTTAAATTTTCACGTAAAATTCAAATATGATAAAGGTTCAGATTATTATTCAAATCCACTGAACAGACCAACAAATAATGTAATATTTTTCGCGAAAAAAATAGAACATATGTGATCAATTTCATACGGTATTCGAGGCGAAATTGATCACTTACAGATTTACTCCATGAAAGTGTGTAGAAACGCACCAATAGTGATCAGTTTCGCCCCGGTTGTAATATATGCTATGGTTTCAAAGTTATTTGAATTTAAGTTTTTGGGGCCAAATTGATCACCTGTATGAAATTGATCAACAGAAAATTCGTAATGCTCAGTTTATTATGAGTAAGTTTTAAAAGTTATAATTAAATAATTATGCAGGTAAGTGATACAGATTAAAACGATATTAAACGCAAAACACACTTTTATGTCAAGAAATTAAAAAGAAAAACATTTTCTGGAAAAAACATAATGTGACATATTCATGCAAAAATATAAAGTTGGTGACCATTTACATCTCTTTTACATCCACTTCCTTTTCAAATATATAATAAACTTCACCGTCGCAATTTTTTACTTCTGGTTCTGGAAAAAGGGCAACAACGTCATCAATATCGACCGGAAATTCATCATTTTTAACCACTTTAAAAGTTCTCCGATTTGCATTCTATTCTATTCCTTCCTTGGTTAAAAAGTTTTGGGCAACCGCTGCATAACGGTAAGTAGTTTTTTTTCTTGATCCTCCTAATGCATTGACGAGCAAAAATTTCCCTTCTATTATGGCATCTTTCTGCACTGAAAAGTACTGCGTATCTTCTATCTTCTAATAAATCTTGATTTTGATCACTATCTGAATTGTCATTTGTAAGTGGCTCATTTACATCAATTTCACTATCGGAATTTGAATCGTCATTCAGTGCCGTCATGCTTTTTCCAGGTTGAACGCCAAGCTTCTGCCTTTTTATGTTCCGTCTACTTGATGGAGCTGTGAATCTTCTATCCTGAAGGTAATTTATTAACACCTCGTTGACAGGATTCGCGTTCGGTTTGTCATTCCCTACATTTTTTTCTAAAACACGACTTGGGTCAATGGGCATTATGCCAGTAGCGGCAAAAGAGGCTATTAAATCTTTCTTAATGGCACCTTTATTCCCTTCTGCTTTTTCATCCATTTGATTTAAACAACTCTTTAATAAGTGAGGAAAATCTTTCTTGTCAATTGCTGTTGTCGTACCTCCATGAAATCTTGAACGGTCTGAAAAACCCAACATCCAAGGATTGGGTTAAGTGTGTAGAGTTCTGAAGTAGGCATACGAATGCAATATTATTTTCTTCGCATTTTCTAAGAACCTCATTGGTGAAATGTGACGATAAGTTGTCTCCTATCAATACTTTTCGACCTTCTAGTTTTTTTGCATGCGGTAGAAATGTGGATAAAAACCAATCTGTGAAAGTCTCAGCATCCATCCACCCGTGACTGGTGCGGTTGTATCGTGAGCCCCTAACACAGCACGTATTATTGCAGCACGGCTGACCTTTCGGTCCATTTTCGGTCCATTGCATCCACATTTTATTGGCTTTATATATTACTTAAAGAAGCAAAAAATGCCTGATGCGGAGCCACACATCATGATGGATGTCGAACTTTTTGTATAGTTGCAAACTCTTTCGGGATATTTAACTCCCCTGCGAAATAACATTTTCTTGTTTCCTGGGTCATCTTAAAGATTGGTTTCATCGTAATTGAATAAATTAGAAGCCGAAACACCTTCTAATGTCTCGCGTAAACTTTTGAAATAGTCAGTGATTATTTCCTTTGAAACTGAAGCCCGAGATCTTTTATTATTAGCTGCAAATCTTTTGTTTATCTTGTCCTTGTGACGTTCTAATAAAGAGTAGGCCCAATCTTGGCCAAGTAAATTATTTTTAAAAACTCCCACGGTACGTCTTTGGCTGTCCAAATAATTTTTAACCATTTGTCTCAAATCAGCTGTATCCAAAAGAAATCCCCAATCCCCACAAATGGAAGCTTCTTGAATGAAAGAGATTTCTTCTGCGGCAGAAAAGATGGATTGCCCGCCATTTTTCCTCTTGTGACGACCATGGTATTTGTTATACAACGTGCCGTAAGAAAATTTGTATTCTTTTGCAGCTTGTCTTAAACTCCATCCATGATTTATAATTTGTTTAAGCGCGTTTTCAATGTTGTCATCAGAGTAATCCTTGTATCGCCTAGACCCCAAATTCCATTTGTATTTTCGTACCATGGTAACCGGTCCTGTAATTAAGTATTAAATATTTCAGAAAAAATATAGCAATAACACATCGAAAACAGCGATTTACTTTACGTTTTATAAGTGATCAGTTACACCCCAGACGTGTGATCAATTTGACCCCACGACATAAATTTTAAAATTCCCGCCCAAACACAACAGGTAAACAAAACCTTCAAGTGTAAACCTTCTCTTAAATACACAAGTTAATGTTTTGCACTTAACAGAACTTTAGCAAGTAATGTAGTATTGACTTACCAGCGAAAGTTTGCGAGCAGAAAAAAAATGTTGAATTCGGAAAACATTTTTAAACGTTGTTGGAGCACGATTAACACAAAAACTTCACCAATTGTAAGAACGAACTGATAAATGAAAGCGCGCTAGATATCTAGCGCCATACGCGGCCGACCTGTGTCATACACTTTTGGTGCTGTATTTGAAAATGTCTCAATTTGATTTCATGATCCATTTCGCCCCCGGAAATCAATTTTGCCCCAAATTACGTTACTGAAAACACCATAAAAATGTCACTTCAATTCTGTGTATTAAGAAAATCACAAGTATGAGTTAGTCTCAAGCCCGTGAGTTAACTACCTTAAATTATCCATGCTAATTTTAAATAGTAAATGGCGATTTAGGATGTGATTGTTATAAAAGGTTCACCGGGGTAAAGATGCATTTTCATTTTACAGCGCAATTTTATTTATTTATTTTATCAATATCTACTTTTGTCACCTACACGTGTTCTTTTTATTTTAGCCTGCAACTGTTCTTTCATAGAGTATTGAGAATTGTTCCGAACTTAAAGTAAATGAGGATATCCAAGATATCGTTTCAATTACTGCGTATACAAACAAGTGAGGAAGCAAAATATCTACATACATTAACGTCCAAAAACTTAGCACATTTGTGCTTTTTTTCTTAACATGTCGTATAAAACTGAGGCATTCATTTGTGATAACGCTGTAATTATGTAATAATTTGCTTTTCAGCAATTTTAAGAAATTTGTGTTAAATTTCTTATTAGCATATTCCGGGACACTAAATTATGAGTGCCTTTTTTGTCTACATTATCAGTCGCTTACACGCACGACTGTACGTACGGCGCGTGATATTTGACATTTGTGTTGTATTCGCCAACATAATGTACAAAGTATTGCCTGAATTAAGGATTCATTCTTTATTCTTAACTTGATACGTATTGACGAATCCTTAATTGCTATTTATCTGCTATCGTTCTACCTCTTTTTTAACTCCTACCTTTTTGTTCAAATAAATATATTCGTTGTTACAAATTTTGTTTTGCAAATTTGTTTCCTTTTATAGTTCCACAAATACAATGGAATCTGTAATGAATAGTTTTCTTTAGTTTTTTGTACTCTTTTAATTATTTCATGATTAGCGCATCGAGTACTATCCACGACCCTTTCGCCAAAATAGTGTAAGCTGTCACCTGGACTAAGTTACTGATAAATTTACGTAACAATACTACAATGTAATCACCATGAAAATAAACAAACACTTCGTTTATTAAATCGTATGTATGTTTTAAGTCTGTCGTTAAGAATGTTTAAAAAATTTTGGTACTATTTCAATTGCTAAACAATATTTTACGTTTGACAAATACACAAACTAACAGAAAATAAAGAAGTTGTACTCACGATTATCCAGTCATGCTAATAGCTAAAAGTGAAAGGAAAGAAATAATTAGATATCAGATGATATCACAAATTAAGTTGGTTGTAACACAAACAATTAATTGTTGTAACCGAATGCGTCAAGCTTCTGAGCCATTTTTATTATTCTTATTGCCTCCAAGTTTAGTAGACCGTCACATGAAATACGTCAACTACTTGACCCTAGATTACGTTAAAAAATCGGTATTAGTAACCAATCTCTTCCTTAGTACGTACTTCAAGTTATCGATTTCAGTGAAATGTCTTAATTGACAAATACCATTCTAAAGGGGCAAGGACCTGGCGGTAGCCCAGATTCCTATTATAATTACGGGAAAATCAAATCACAAAAACAGAAATTAAATTTTATTCTAAAAACCCTCACATATAAAGTAAAACCAATGCACCCATTAATAACGTGGACAAAGCGAATATTTAGAAATGAAGTTTTCACTGGACGCGCACGTTAGATTTTTATGTTCAATCCTTCTTACATTCACCAAAAATGTTTTTCTTTATTAATTTGATACGTCAAAAAAAAATTACAACACTCCGAATTTAGCAAGAGAGCGTTCCTGCCCAAAATTCATGCAGTACGTAACCTATATCAGAATACTTTTAACATAACATTTATTCAAATGATCAGTAATTTTAGGCTGTTCACACTGCTTGCCTTTTAAAATGTGACATTTCAGATGTGTCATAAACTACTGTAGTGGTCCAGTGTCCAGACAGCAATGACAAACAGGACGAAAGAGCCTGTCACTCAATTCAAATATGGTCATCGTGCTTATCCATTAAAGTACTTGTTTTTTCTGTACCAACAAAGTCGTTTTCTTGAACAAATTATTTTTTAATGTCTTTTAGCACTTTATAAGGTTGAAGTATGTTTAAATTTTCAACGATTGTTCAACCCTCGCCACTGCTTGCTTGATATTAACGTACACATTTGAGTATAGTTAACTCATTTGACTCCGCCTTTAACCTGCAATCAATGTTTGTATACTCAAAGAAAAGTACGTTATTTCCTAAGTGACACAATATAGATAATAATAGATCACCGTCTGAGTCAAACTGAATCTCCGTACATAAGATTCCTACATCTAATCCAGTTTTAAAAAAACAATTTTTAATTATTTAAAATGTTTTTGGAACGCCGTCCTGTGATAAAAATACCACGTATAATGATATAGAAAACTAGAAATTAGTACGAAGAGTAGAAAAGTTGTCATTGGATTTAATGACAGCGAAAGTCAATGATCTATTGACAAGTGACGCTGTCAAAATCCCAACTGTAAAATAGGTTAGGAACAATGTCAGTATAATTATGAAAAACAACATTAGAACAGTTGCATGATTTTGTAAATTATGGGTACTTCTTATAGTCTCAACATAAGTTATAAACCCAACAATAAACCATTCAAAAAACTGTGATTCCTCCATCCATCCATTCGCGGAAGTAGTATACGGTGTTCCTAGGTATGCATTTGTCAAGGTCCGTCTCGTTTGTACTGCAGCGCCCTTGAAAACAATAAATGGTGGGATAAAACAGCCATCTGCTGAAATTGTGGCCAAGACTGTAATAGACTCGCACCCAGAACCACCCTAAAAATACAAAAACAGTGAAAATGCTATTTCCATAAACACAATGTTGAAATTAACGTTCCTTTCCCTTTTCCACCAATAGCTTTTAATGCTTTGGGTCTGTACAAAATCCACTTTCGCCCGTATTAAATATTTACTGTCATTTATCTTCTAATTTATAGACTTCTAATGATACATCAAGCTCTTAATAAAAGTCGTATATGACTTCAAGATCTCTGGCAACTCTTCTAGCCTTCTCCAATAGCTCAGGCTTTTTAAAAGACAGACTTGGATGCCTCTTCATGAATCCATAGTACCAATCGTCCCCAGGAATTCCTTCTTTAAACTGGGTTTTCAGGTTATTACAAGTAACGTACTCAGCAACAATTTTTTTCTCTGTCACAAGGATAGCCTATTCTCGCTTTGGCTTTAATGCAGTTTTCAAGTTAATCTTTAGCTTCTTGACTCAAAGTTGTAGGTCTGCCGGTCCCCATTTTTTCAACAGAATTCCAGCGTCCTTTTAGTCGCTTGAAAGCTACTGCCTTTGGCACACCATAGATTTGTTCTACTTCATTATAGGTGTGGTTTTTGTTTTGTATATCTTGGACAGCTCGTAATAAGTCATTTTGTGTATAATTAAGTCCAGTAGTTTTTCTGTTGTATTTTCGATGCATGCCTGGTGTAAAAAAACTTTTTTGAACCTTTGTTGTATTAATTTATTTATTAGAAGTTATTAAAACTCCATACACTATGGTTGTAATTTAATATACAGGAGATCTAATAGATATAACCCCAAAAAATATGGTCTTTCTTCCAAAGAAATTACAGTAAAACATTTCAGTTTCTTACATTCACAATTGGGTCTCTCATTGTGGCTTTGTCAACGTAATTTTTTATTTGTTTCCCGTTTTTTCTCTGTACTGCAATATTAAATCTGTGTAACACTATTGACATTTATAGCCTATAAAGAGTACCCATATGAAACGTTACTACTTGCACTGTCCAATGGCATATTCAGCTCCATTTTATTAAAAAATTGGATTAATTGGTTAAGACCTAATTTAGTTTTTTTATTAAAAACTTTTTTGGTTTATTTAACGCACGCCATATTTGAACTCTAAGGTAAGAATGATTACTTTTAGTAGCCTCGTCTCTTGATAATGCCCGAGTAAACGAAACAAATTATATTTGAAGGTTTTTTCTTCCTAGTTAAAAAGTACTAACATTGAATGACCGTATAACTGAAGCTCGGAGATTTGATTCATTCCCTTCACTACTCTAGCAATGAGAAAAATCTTACATTGAACTAACACATGGTGTAAACAAGGATGGCGGCTGCGCTAAACGAAAATACGCAAATCTTCCCGTACGTAACCGAATGGTTCAATTTTTCAATTCTACACTTTCGATATTATCATAACTCAACTTATTAACCGATTTTTTTAAAATTATTAACGTTGAAAAAAAATTCTTATTGCTATTTTCTTAGAAAACCCAGCCTTGACCGAGGCTGGGTCAACCAGTCTTGAACCAAACTTGGGCCCCCATGCAATAGGAAGGCACGTTATCCAGGCTTGTGCCAAACTTGGATTTCTATGGAATGGCCAATGATGGCTTATCCATGGCAGACATGACCGACACTGGATCAACCAGTCTTGGCCCAAGCTTGGGTTTTCATAGAATAATCAAGGATGCGTTATTCAAGTTTAGGCCATGCTTGGATAATAATTGGCAAAGCCGAAGATGGGTCAACCAGTCTAAGACCAAGCTTGGGTCTCCATGGAATGGCCAAAGATGGGTTATCCAGGTTTGGGCCAAACTTGGGTTCCCATGGAATGGTTAAGGAAGGTTATCCAAGCTTAGGCCATGCTTGTCTAATAATTTGCATAGCAGAGGCTGGGTCAACCAGTCTTGGCCCAAGCTTGGGTTTTCATTGAACAGCCAAGGATGGGTTATCCAAACTTGGGTAATAATTGGCATAGCCAAGAATGGGTCAACCAATTTTAGACCAAGCTTGGGTCCCCACTAAATGAGCAAGGCTGGGTTATCCAGGCTTGGGCCAAACTTGGGTTCTCATGGAATGGCCAAGAATGGGATATTCATGCTTGGGTTAAGCTTGGCTAATAATTTGCACAAAGACCAAAACTAGGTCAAACAGCCTTGGCCCAAGTTTAGGTCCCCATGGAATGGACGAGGCTGAGCTACCCAGTCCTGGGCCAAGTCTGGAACAATACGGGTACGCCGAAGTTAAGTTTCCTAGTACTGGCCCAGTCTGACCCCGTTGTCTAACTCTGGGGTTTCCTGTATGGATTGTCACGTTGTTCCCTATACTCTTCAATTCCCCCTTTGTACGAATAGTTAATTGTTTTATATTTTTTTTTCAGGCATTTTAAATTTTAAGAATAATTTTAACGGAAACACTCTTGCATTTACTCATTTCACTAAATTTCAACGTAATTGTATCATACTCCCACTTTCGTAGTGGCGCGTTTAAGACTTAACCAGAGCAGGAGCATTTTTAGCGTAACGGTTTTTTAAAAATTGAAAAAGCTTTAAGTTAATATGTTTATGTATAAATATTTAATACTAAGTGTCCGTTTAAGAGAATTAAATTTATTAAGTTATTCTATTTTTGTGACAATTATTTTGTTCCTGTCCGTCTTGAGAGGTTTCCATTCAATACACGTAAATTTCATAAAAACGATTTGGGAACTAAAAACTGCCCTTTTATGAGTGTCTTCGTAAAGAAAGTTTTACTGTACCTTCAAAACGCTTTACAATTTTTCATTATGTAAAATAAAAATTATACGTAATTTATGTTTTTTTCCACTTATTTACGTTACATAAAAGAAAACGCAACTTTATCAATGGTAGAAAATATTTTAACATATTTTTCACTTAATTAATTTTAAATTAAACTTCTTTTCAATCTTCTTCGAGATTAACTTTTTGATATTTCAAATTTTACTCTTTATAACTCTGATTACCAGTTACGTGATAAAAAATACGCAAGAAAATGAATTACAACTCGTTATAAATAGGTTGTGATTTATTTATTCTCTGAAAACACATTTTTGTTGTTTTGTAGATTTTTTACAGTATGCTGTCATTTTTTTAAAATGATAGATGCGTATCAGATATTAAAGACATTTATGAAAACCCATTTGTTACGAAAAACTTCTTGCATTGTTTTAACAGAAAATTTTAAACAAAAAAATTGACTAAAATTACTTTTTTACTTAAACTTTTATTTTTAATTTGTATAATAATTATGCGTAGCAAAAGTTTTTTAATTTTTTTTTGTTGAGCTTATCGAATAATTCAGTTGCGTCAATATTTTTATGGAAACTGTAAATACTAAATTTCAAACCAACGCAACTAAATATTTTTTTGATTGTTGAACTTATAAAAAAAGTTAACATATTTGCATGTAATTACAAAAAGTTTTTTTCTAGTTGTTGCTTTTATTATCTAAGATTTTATCTAAGGTTATTCTTTCCCCACATTTAAGTTTTTATTTTGCATACAAATTTATTACATTTTTATGTATAAGATATGTAATAACAATTTAGTTGATCTCAAAAATAATTTTCTATTCACAAAATTTTGTTCAACTAAACTAAGAGTACAACAAACTAATGTTTTTTTATCAGAATCTTCTATACCATTTTTTTTGATAAAATTAGAAAATAATTTAAAATTTAATAATTGCTTTGCCAGTTGTGTGTTTTTGTTATTTATTTGTGAAAATGTTTAGATAATTAAAACAAAAATTTGTTTTTCTGAATTTGCTAAGTGAGGTGGATTGAAATGTTTAATTAGTTATTTCAAAAAAAAAACTAATAATGTTGAGGCAGTTCACTTGGAACTGATAACCAGGCTATCAATTGAAGCTTTTATAATGACATTTTGGACAATTTTTAATGCTTAGAGGAAAACCTGAACACGTATATGCTTATAATGGTACCAAGTCCGTATTCTAAATTTAAAGAACTATCATCTTTTTTTATAAAGGATAACTATCATATAACTGAAATCTTAAGTAATAAAGACACTGAATGGCATTTAGTTCCCGTACATAATTTTTATTTTGGCGGTCTATGAGAAGCTGGATTTAAATCAGCTAAACATCAAATTAAACGAATATTAGAACATTTAGTTCTTACGTACAAAAAACTTTGAAGCAACGTTCAAACGATCTGATTTACAAAATGGCATGTTAGTCTTTATCAAAAAAGACATCTTTCTTCTACTTGGTTGAAAACTTGGCCGTATAGTGCCGATTCGGTTTTTTAAAATTTTAGCACTCATTTTTATTTTAATAAATGAATAAACAATAAATAAATATTAATAAAATATATAAAAATAACAAACAATATACATGTAGCAAACAAAGATGGACATTACAAAGATGTATACGAAAATTGTACATATAAAAACAAATTAGGTATATGTAAAAGAAACATTAAATGCGCAAGTAAATATTAATATAGTACTTCTATATTAGATGATTTGAGGCTTTACTTTATAATATGAATTTTGATTTAAATAAAAATACTAAAAACAACAATTAAATTAGAGTCACTAAAACTACTGTTACTAGCAAAGAATGTTGCGTTAAAATTGATAAAATATTTATAACTAACAATGATTTTCATAAATCTTTTATGAATACATCTGCTTAAAACGTCTCATTTGTAGGTTTTTACTACAATTTAACATAAAAAATATTATATATTTATGCTGGAAATAAAATTTCTATTACGGGTCATATTTTGTTTGCATTATTCTTTCATTTAATTATTTTTTTATAAAAATAAATTACTAAATCTTCTTAAAAACCTCATTATTTTTTAAGCAAAGATTTAAAAATAAAAATAAAAATGAACAACAAGCGAATATTTAATTTGATACTTGCGATTATTGTAAATTTTTGTAAAATTTAATTAATTAATAATTTTTAGATGCATAGGTTGACAATAATTAAACGTAAATATACTTTTTTTTTATAGTTTAGATGTTTAGAAACAGTTTGTATTTCTGTAGTTTTTAGAAACAAAGCAATGCAATTATGAATGTATTTAATTAAAACTGGTGGTAGCGTTAAATGACCTAAGACAATAATTAAAAAATAATAAACGTAATGCTACGAGTTTTGTTATTTTAACAAGATAGCATAACAAAAAAATTAAACATATTGTTATGTGCAGACATTTCAAAATGTAATACCCTGTATATTCATTACACTAAAGTTAGATTTCTACTTTTGACGCCCTCTAACGATTTACGTTTTTGATTCATATCCTGTCAAGACGTTAAGCCGTCTATTACTTAAATTCGTGCGTGTGATGCCTAAATTGATTTTCTAACATCATCGGCGTAGTTGGAAATTATGAGATAAAACTAAAACGCGTTTCTATTAGTTTATTTATCACAGGGTAAGCGTTTCCTATTAGTTTTTAGAATTCTTTAGTAATTTCCATGTTAATTTGTTAGCACGACAGGTGTTAATACACATGTTTCGGTTTATTCTCCACCTATTAAGGATTCATATCGACCAAATACTTTAATTGAAATATTAAAATTTGAAAGGCTTACGTTAAAGCTAAAAACGAAGTCTCTACAAGAAAATTCTCTATGATGTACTGTTACTTACGAGTCCATAGACTGCGATACTATTTTTAATTCATTGTGTGTAACAGCATTCGATAACCGGTTTTCATGTCTAATTTCTTTTAGTATTAATTAATAGTTTTGTAGGTTTTTGCTTTCGTGAGTCATTGTGCTGACACAATTTGCTTTGTTCATTAATATTCCAGATCGACTCAACCTGATTTTGTTACAAGCTTGGATCTTCTGTCTTGATCGAAACAAAACAGAAACAGAAGTTTTTTTACTTTATGTCATTTCTAAAAAACGATTATTTGATGTAAATAAATAAAAAATATGGAGTCATAGTTGGTACAAATTTGTGTATGTTATTAAGAGCCGCCCATTAAAATTGTAGTTATAATTTACATTTTAGATAGCAGCACATCTGCAATTTTGTTTCATGTAATATAAAAACTAAGAAAATGTAACTTTTTTTTAAAAGCAGTCAATGTTTAATAGAAAGCTTTAAATGTTATCAATATGAGTGAAATACGAGCCATCTCATAGTAGAAATTTACTATGTATGAATATTAGTATGTTAATACTATATAATAATTACATACTATTATATGCTTTGTTATAATTATTTGAGGCTACGTTTCTATATAATTAGCTAAGTAAAACAAATAATTCTTTATAAAATATTGCATTTTTAAAGCAAGTTTTTTAAAGCCTGTGTTAAAATGTAATAGCTGAATTTTTATTAACAATTAAAAAAAAACATAAAATAGGAACATTTTTTGGTGTCCGCCGTGTTTACGTTTAAGGTATTGACTATACAATTCAGCTATTAATTTTTATACAAAGATGAGAACATCTTCTAGGTTTGGACCGTGTCATTGTTGTAACAGAAATTACCAACGTCTCGCCCACTTACGTAAGGGGCTGCATCAAAGCGCGAGATAAATTGAAGAACTCAAGCAAGCAACCGAAATCTAAGAACTTCTCAAAAGTTAGGTAATCAACTTGTAAACTAAGCCAGATTCTAAACTCAAAAAAGGTAAGAAAGAAAACGATAAACTTAAAAAAGCAAACACAAATCTCACAAAAAACCACTACAAAGTTAGGTAATCAACTTTTGCACCAAGCCATATTCTAAACTCCATAGAAGTGACTTAAGAAGAAATAGACTCCTTATATAAAGAAGAAGTATCGTCACAGCTGGTTAAGATCGACTCTGATTGGTTTACTGTCGAAAGGGGGCGTGTTTTCGATAAAGGAGTAATGACCAGAAACCAAAGAGGTGATAGCTCGAAACCATGATCACTTGAAAGTTATTGGGATGTTTGACGATTTCTATCGTCTCTCGGAATTTTCTATTAAAAAGTAATAGAGAATTGGCTATCACCGAAACGCTATCAAAATCTATCTTGTGACCTGTAGTAAAAAGCAACCGCAGACTTAGAAATACTCCTTTTCCTTATAGAACAATCATGTTTTGAAATGCGAGTAATGACGAAACGATCGGTTTTACCAATGTAGACTAAACTACATGAACAAGGAATTTGGTATACACCTTGAGATGAAAGTTTAGGAAATTTGTCTTTGGGCGAAGGAAGAATCTGTGAGATTTTGCCTGTAAAGTTTAGTATGGTTTTAATACCATTATTACGAACGAGTTTCTCTATTTGATCTGTAACCTTGTGAATATGTTACGGACGAAATGTTCATTCCGTGCGACTGTGTATATTGACTTGAAATTAGATTCCGATTTGGACGCCCCCTAGCGATCTTTTCGCGTGACTGTCATTTACGACGAATTCTTTAACTTGACAACTGCATAAAATGGCAGGTGGTACTTGCAAATAAATTCCAAAGACCATCCACCGTAATGGGGACCAATTTATAAGGGTATTACGCTTATAATACATTTGAGTCGTCACCGGGTAAGCTAATAGCTGTCATTTATTAAAACTCTGTTGTAATTTCTCGTAATTTAATAGCCGTTCCGCCACGTGCTGGCATTCGTTCGTATTCGATAACGATTTATGCAGAATCAATTTCAAATAATAATTTCGTCGGACGAATATAATCCGATGCATACGACATATGGCTAAAATTTAATGTACCGAAGCTAACTACAATTGTCGAGATTCTACTCAGGCGGCAGATACCTGCGTAACCACCTGTCTTCGACGGGGTATAACAGCATACGACGACCGGGTTAGGCTTTATGTACTTTCGTTAAATATAAATAATCATTTTGTAGATTTTACTTTCGTGAGGAATTGGTTTGACACGACTTGCTATTTAAGAGTGTTTACAGGATTGCTTGCCGAGGAAAGCGCTTTCTTCGTACGAGTGAAAGTTCCTGTATTAGGGGTAAGTTGTTTTATGTATTTTATTCGTTGTCAGAAAGGTCACTCACGAAACTCTTGCTAATATTTGTGCGGTAATTAATAATATTGTTGTTTTACCAGTTAGGTAGTAATTTTTTACTTATTTTGAGTTGCGCATGCTGTGTACTACCAACGAGTAATTAACGTTAGTGCTATATTAATTTCGTAATTAGTCTCGATGTTTTATTATCAATAAGGTCGTATTAGTACTTCCTTTGTATGCTTCGCCTACGATGTATTACCACGACTTGTTACGATAGATTAATATTAATGTAGTAATTTATTATCACTGTGTGATTGTTTGTAATGCCATATTACTAATTATTTTGTGTATTTCGCATATTGTATACAAACCATATTTACTACGAACTATTCTTCGCTATCTATTTCACTGTACTTTACTGATGTATTGTGTGTTGCCGATACGACTGGCATCTCTGTAATGAGAATTCGATATACCTGTGATAATCCTACGATTCTAAATTAAAGTTGTTATTGTGGTTATTTGCTCTTTTATGACAACATACCTTCCTCTTTGACTCGTCTTTAATTAATAACCAAAGTTGACTACTCGAACAGCCGAGTATAGGGTTACGAACCTAACATCGTGTTACAAGTGTGAACCGTTCTATCCTGAGCAAGATAGAAAAGTTACTTTGGATCAGCTCTGGCGCCCTTAAGCATATTTACTGTTTCTTTGAACCTCCCCTCATCCCGACTATTGTAAGTTGGCCGTGCAAGGTTCGTAAAACCGAAAAAAAGCTTGTAACAAATATAGGGTAAAAAAAGCCTAATTTTGGGTTGGATTCGGGAGTAGAAATGTCCTTAGGTAATCGAGTACGTGGAAGTAGACGACGATTAATAACTGTATGAATATCTCGCTTCATATAATCATTGTTAAGTAAGGTTCTAGTAAGATGACAGAGTTCCGAATCTAGATTCTCAGGTTGGCAAATAGAAAAAGCGCGATGACCCAAAAATTCAATAACAGAAGGTTCTGTGCAGGAAGATGATGGGACGAAGCATGAAGGTATTTGTTCGTATGGGTGGCTTTGCGATAAACAGAATGGCCCAAAAGTCCGTCGGGTTTACGAGTCACAAGAACGTTGACAAATGGGAGAGAACCATTACTTTCGATTTCCATAGTAAATCTGATATCTTAGTGTTGATTTAGATGATCAAGAAACTTAGACAATTCGAGATGACCATGACACCAAACAATAAACGTGTCGTCACACATATCTAAACCAAACTTTAGATTTTAATATTGATGATTCCATAGAAACAGTTTCAAAAAATTATATAAAAACGTTAGCTACAACAGGTGATAGAGGAGAACCCATAGCAGCACCAAAAACCTGTTTGTAAAACTTTGTTATCAAATTGGAAGTAAGTAGAGGATAAACACTTATTAATAAAAAAAACCAAACTCAACTCCTTGCCATGTTGAGAGAAAATCGGTTCAATGATAATAAGCGAATCCTTAATACGAACTTTTGTAAAAAGTGAAGTGACATCAAAACTCACAATAAGATTTTGAGGTTCTCAAGTTTTATAGTTTCTAAACGTTGTATAAAATGATGAGAGTTAAGGACGTGAGAAGAGGTTTTACCTATAAATTCGCAAAGAATGTTGGGCAAGAACTTGGCTAGCTTGTAGGTAGGAGATTAGATAGTACTGACGATCGGTCGAAAGGGAATACCTTGTTTGTGAAATTTGGGAAGTCCGTATAGACGTGGTGGTTTAGAATCTGTAGGGATAAGTCGACATTTAGTTTCTGTAGGTAGATTGGAAGATTTGATGATTTGGCTGACCTTACGTTAAATCCTCAAAGTGGGATTACGACATAGAAGAGCGTACGTTTCCTCAGACAAAATAGAATGAATTTTCGCAACATAATCAATTTGGTTCAAAATGCAATAGCGTTGCATTTGTCGGATGGAAAAAGAATAATATCAGGGTTCCTACGAAAACTTTTTATGGCTAACTCTTCCGACTTTAGATTTAAGAATTTTAGATGATTCTATGGAGTTTAGAGTCTGGCTTGGTGCTCAAGTTGATTATCTAATTTATCATAAATTCTTAGTTAAATATCGGTTGTTTGTTTGAGTTCTTCGATTTGTTTCACGCCTGATGAAGCCCCTTACAAAAGTTGGCAAAAGGTTGGCAATTTCGGTTACAACAATGACACGGTCCAAACCCGGAAGACGTTCTCATCTTAATATAGACTTCGGCCGTGGAAGCCTTCGATATTACATATTATCTTTTAAAGTGGCGCTATAACATTTACAAAAAAAAACCCGCATAAATACGAAAATGTTAGTCAACGACTCCTTTGTGATCAAGGCAGTCAAAATTCAACTGAATTGAAAGTGGTGGTATGCTTAGGTATCATTGGCGTTTCTTTATCCGTTTTATATAAAATTTATAATTTATGAAAATAAAAGTTCGACACAATAACATAAAAACAAATCGTAATAGTATGGTTGTTTATAATTTCCGACAATTGATAAACATGCGTTCATTAAGGTGCAGCAGTCGTTGCAGAAGTCCAATCGTTCTCAACTGAACAACGTTGCTTGTCTATTGTAAGAATTAAAGTATTTGATATCATATTTTGCATCTACATAGTAATTATTATTTCAAATAATTCGAATGTATCAATTGTCAGTTAGCAACTACCACCTTAAATAATAAGAAAGATTTGATACTAATTTAACATCAAAGGTTTAGTCTTCTGCCCTCTATTTTGTCTAAAAAAGTCTTACCAGAGTAAAAATGACTTAGCAAAATTTTTTTCAATCGTAAATTGTAATTACAAACTGAATGCACTAAATAAAACACGTTTTTGTGCTGCCAATACCGCAAACGTTAATATTAATTGGTTAGTGTAGTTACGTAATAGGCGAAAAAAGCGTTACGGTGGCAAAATGAAAACTAGAAATCCACAAATAAGTGTTCAAAGTCAATTATTATACTAGAACGAGTATGCGACAGGTAAAGAAGTCATTTAAAAAATCTTGAAATTCAGTTAAAATTGAAAATCAAGGTAATGGGCCATATTACTGTCAATTCCACTAACGCTTTGCATCTTGGGGTTTCATATTCATCAGTTCGTAAAGTGAAAAAAATTCATACGTTCCATCCTTATAAAACAAAAATTATCCAAGAGGTTGGTGAAGATGATTACGACGGGCAAATAGAGTTGTGTGAGACTATGTCGAATTTAGTTAATGCAAACCCAAGCTTGGTAAAACATATCTGTTTTAGTGATGAATGCATCTTTATTTTAAATGACTTTGTCAGAGAAGGTCATACTCAAACTCCCCAAAAGTTGTTGCCTAATTACTGTAACGTCCCGTTAGATTTCATTACAATTAAAATTCGATTTTTTATTTGTTTATTTTCTGCAACTAATGTTGCACTTAAATTCATTCAGTTTGGCGACGTCGCGTCGTTTTCGAATCGACCGAGCTATCGATTTTTGTTTGCACTTCCGTTTGAGCCATCTTTAGTCTTACACGTCGTAGTGGTGCAAGGAAGACAAATTTTCTTAATTATGGCGTAAAAACGCATACAAATTAATTTTTATTCATTCCAACTAATTGTTGGTGAGTTTACCTTTATTCCGATATAATTTTCTATTAAATTCAACATTTTTAGTGATTTCACAATGTGACGCAATACATTTAGACAAAGGAATTGATTTCAAGACCGTTGTATGCAAAGCAACATAAGTGATTTCATGTCGATCAAAGACCATTCTAATTATTTATATTTAAGGTTTTCTTTTCTTTTATTATTTACTGAATTTTCCGTTATTGGAGTCTTTTCCTTTTTTTATTTACTGGATTTTTTTTCATTGGATTTATATTTTGGTTTTAGCCTGCTGTTGTGCTTTCGAATCTACATTCGTTTGATTCGTTATAATATGCTGGAAGAATCTTATCATTTCAACAAAGAATGTGCTAAAAATAGAAGATATCGTCATATTATATATGGTGAGTCAACTAAAATTTATGCTACTACTAATTACATTTTAAATTCAAATTAATTAAATTGTGTTTTCAAAAACTTTTCGGAATACATACTCCGTAACAAATTAAACGTTTATTACTTTTGAATCGATATAAATTAATAGTTATAAGATTTTATGCTTTTTATTTATCACCAATTTAAAGGTGGTTGGCGCCCAAATCTTGTTTTATTCCAAATATTGTTTTAATCCAAATATTGTTTTAATTCTAATAATGTTCATTTTTCTTTAAAGTAAATAGTTAGTGTAATATGTTATAATTGCAAATAAATTAAATGAATTCATGCCTGTTTATTTTACTTTCATTCAAGCTCACACCCAGAGGTCTGTGTTCCGACTGCTGCCGTGGTAAATAAGAATTTTTGCTTTCGATAAATGTATTTTTATATTTTGAACGTATTATTATTTTTATTTTATGTTGTTTTATTTTTTATTACATTACAAATAAACATACAATATATCGTATTATCCGTTAGTCGCAAAAAAATTTAATTATTTATCTGTTTTATTGAAAGAGCAAGTTCAAAGTTTTTTTAATAAGATGTTATTTTGATCTATACCTTTTTTGTTAACAACTCAGTATTTACTGCTTTGTACTGAATGTTTCGTAGACTTGAGATCACTAATGTTGACATAATTCTGTCTGCCAATTGTGAAACCACTTTCAATGCCTCTAGAACCTCTGGAATATGAATTTTTTTAAAATCTTCAATGTCAACCTCAGAGTTGTTACTTTTTGAATTGGTGTGGACATTAATAAAATCGTTGCTTAATCCAACATACAGCGTATATTTATTCCAGTTTTCAACATTGTCAGCATTATACTAGGCCTTACAATAGAAACAGCCAAAAATTATAAAAATCAAATTAAATCCTATAGGAATGTTTTAAAATTCCTTTAACTAACCGGTTCAATTATTCTTAGTAACTCAATGTACAATAGATTCAGACCTTTTGCTCATTATTTCATGGATTCTTGTCTACGTCAATATAGTCAAACATTTTGTGCCAACATTTTTCTATTACCAAGCAATTCAATTGTTGCCACGTTCTGTTTAATTGTAGAGCAACATGCCTTAAAGTATGTCTTTTTAGTTCATCTGCTATGTTATCTACTGTGGCCACTACAAAACCTAGTAAGTTTTTTTCGGTAGAATAGTTTTTTTGGTCTCAAGATATTCTATCGGTTCTATCAACATAATTATATCTGTTCTTAGATCCTCTGCTGATCTTTTAACCTACACAAAATTTTCATGACTCATCATTTTCTCTGAGTTTTATTAAAGAAGCACCTCTAGAACAAACCATTTGTGGAAGCTATTTAACAAAATTTTCTTAGTCATCCAAACATTTTTGGTATTTTTATAGATGCAGAGATTATAAAGATTCTTAAAAAGTATTTTTTTGCAAGGAGTAAATTTGTGGGTCAATTCAAAAACATTATCCTTTGCTTGTATACTTTACGACGAGATGCAGTTTTTTCAGAATTCATAACACAAGTTTTATTGGGTATCATGTTCTATTATGCTACAAGCTTCTAGTAGTTTACGAACCTGCACGGCGAACTCGCTATGGAATTGAAACCATACCTGTCGGAAAGAAGGGAGGTTCAAGTGACTTTATTTTAAAGGGCGCTAAATCGTTTTTTGCGGAAATAGCTCCTGCTAGATCAGCACAGGAGGCTCGAAGCTTGTACAAAATTTTTAAGGTTCGTAAAGCTGGAGGAAACGAAGAAAGAAACCAAATCTTTAACAACAATTGCACTTTAATTACTTTAGAATGATAAATCGATTAAAATTTGAATCAATAATACTTAGAGGTAATTTGATAGTATCACAGTAAATAAATTTAGTCCGAGTACAAATATAAGTAGTTACTAAAACATCAGAAGTATCGGCAAATTACACTACACTTAAAACAAAAGTGTAACAACCAGAACATACAAAAATCTTCGTGAGTAAATGACATTAATAATGATAATTGGCAGTTGACATAATCAGCATGCGATAGTAATTTTTCTTAACTAATTGAGTAATAATAATAAGAAGCAAATCAATTCGAAGGTTTCTACACGATTAGTAAATATGATTATTCATGAGTAGCACCGTAGCGACAGCAAATAATTAAAATCAAAAATTGACTTACCAAGATTCAGGTGTACTTTCAGAAAACGTTTTATTACTGGCTTTCTGTAATCACACTTCCTGAAAATAATCGTGTCTACCTGGTGAATCACAAACTACAACAGGTAAAAGAAACATTTAAAAGAAAGTAAGAGAACCGAAACGTATCGTATGCTGTTAAAATATGTCTTTTTGTCTACGATGGTATTAGGTATTAATTGCCTCCGAAGAGAAATTCTGCTCTTGTATCGTAGAGTTAATAGGTCTAAGGCTTCGTATTATAACTTTTTCCTCGTAGATTTTAAATTTGACCAGAAACTAGGACAAGAACACCCAGATTTAGGAGGTAGCACATGGCGCTAATGAAAAGACATAAAAATTACCTTTAATCAAAAAAAAAAAGCCACTTACCCTGCGTGGAGTAAATTAGTTAATTATAGATTGTAAAAAAAAATACAGTGACGGAATAAAGAACGTATAATAAAAAATAAAAATACATTTAATAACAGTAAAAATAATAATTTGACCACGGCAAGCAATCGTAAGCACAGACCTCAGGGTGATGGGTTGAATGGAAATAATTACAAAGATGTGAACTCCTTAAATTTATTAATTATAACTTAATAACTATTTACATTAAAGAACAATATTTGAATTAAACATATTAGAAATAAAACAGGATTTAAAATAAAATATTTGGACGCCAACCACCTTTTAAACTGGTGATGAATAAAAAGCGTAAAATCTTACATCTAATTGTTAATTATTGATATTAAATGCAAATGTCGTAAACGTTTGATTTGTTATGAGTGAAAAGTTTTAATAACACCATTTAATTATTTGAAGATAAAATGCAGTATCTTAATTTTAGTTGACTCACCACATGATATGACGTTATCGTATATCTTCTATTTTTAGCACATACTAGCTTGAAGTGATAAGATTCTTCAATAACAGCAGGAATAAACCAATTTATAATAAACTTCAATAACGAAAAGATCCAATAAAAAGAAAGATCCAATAAAAATAAAAGATCCAAATAAAAAAAAAGACCCTAAATACAAATATATAGAATGGTTTTTTAAATGACATCATGTACTCACGCTGCGTTTACACTTAGCAACGGTCTTCAAAATAATTTCCTTTGTCTAACTATTGCGCAATATTGCGAAGTCACTAAAAATGTTGAATTCAATAGAAAAATTATATCAAAATAAAGGTAAAATCACCAATAATTAGATGGAATGAATAAAAATTAAATTGCATGGGTTTTTACGCCATAATCAAGAAAATTTGACTTCCCCGCATCACTACGACACGCACGCCAAGATTGTTCAAACGGAAAAATGGAAGCTTAACCTTCTACTCAAGTCAACTACGCAGACGCTCCCGAAATACAACGCGACGTTGTCAAACTGAATAAATTTACGTGCAATATTAGTTGCAAAAATAAACAAATGTAAAATTGAATTTTAATGTAATGAATTCAAACGGGACGTTACACACCCCCTCCATAAAATTTGAAATCGGAAGGTTTCAAACTGCGAAGTGCAGAACAAAACAAACAAACGCAAAAATCAACAACAAACGCAAAATAAACAACAACAAACGCAAAAAGCAAGTCTCGCAACATCGTTGCACAAGAGTCAAATTCCAGAACTTATTTCCTAAACAAAATAACTTAACCTAATGAAATCTTAATCTAAACTTTAAATTAGAAATCAAAATCGGTAAAGGTAGTAAAAGCTAATAAGTCACAATCGAGGATAGCGGATTACACTTGAGGAATACCGTTTTCCCAAAGCGGAAGATGAAATTAGAATTACAAGTTTGACAGTACTATGTAACGAAGGATATAGATAAAAGAGGGACGTCGCGCGAATCCGCGTCATCGTTTGACGTATATTCCACAAATACCAAAACCACTCGAAACAATTTCCACCTTACTAAATAACTCAAAAAGAGAAGAGATTGAAAATAGAATTAAAGAAGAAATACTAAACAAAAGTTCCCAAGGTTAGTCGACTCTTACGACAAGCAACAGGTATTGCTGTGAGAAAATTCTGCTCCCGTCCTCACACAGGGCAAATTAATAAATAACAAGATTAAATACAAAACTTTAAAATGAAAATGAAAATCATCACCAATACTTCAAACAAGGAAAAATTAATGCTCTAAATGAGTTTTAAAGTTACACATATAATAATATGCTCAAAGGTAAACTCAAAATGATCGTCTTAACAACTGCACACAAGCAATTAAAAAACTCAAATACGAGAAGACGAGTTCCAGAGAAGAAATTCTCAGAATCGGCAATAAAATGTAATCAAATACATCAAAATAAAGCAGTAAAATAACTGCAAATAAAATAAAAGTCTTTGGTCAGCGCATTAACCAAAGAATTAATATACCCACACTGTGGTATAAAATAAACATTGAGATTTCCTCAACATAAAATAAAATATAAGGCATCCAATCACTTAGATTGTAATGACCCTCAAGGGTGAGCATCAATAAAATTTAATTAAAAATGTAAAATCCCAAACCGAAGCTTGAAGTAAAGAAGAATCAATTTCAATCCATGTTTGAATCGTATGTCAAATTCAGGTTAATTTGAGAATCTGTTGGCTTAACAGCCTCCAAAGCCATACATAAAGAAATTAATTGAGAAATAGAAGTATTAATCTCAGTCGTAGTTGAATTGAAGTTGTCAGAAAAGAACTTGAAATCAAAAACAAATGTATCAATAAGAGTAACTTCACAGTTATCAGAATCATACAAAACAATCGGAACAAACTCTCAAATCATACACACAACAAACATTCTCAAACATCAAATCGTAGAGCTCTTCTTCCAAAAGTAAAACATACTAAGTACATCCTAAAGATACCGTAAGAAAAATATAACATATGGTCAAATACCAAATTTCAAAAATACTGAATGCAAAAAACTTCCAAATGTAACGAATAACAAAAATTAAGGTAAACAAATCAACTTCAATACACTAAAACAGAACTGTACAAACAAAAATAGGATTAACTTAAGATCACTATAGTCTGTTGCATTAATGATAGGCAATCTAAGAAGAGGGAACTTCTGAGCTTCACGAGATCCAGTCATAATGTTGTACACCCACAACTAAAAAGTACCAAAAACACAAGCGGAACTGACATAAACAATCGTTAAATCAACCTAATCATACCAAGGACTTATTTACTTGGCATAAAACCAAACGAAACAAAACAAATTTTACAAGAAAAAATCACGATAAAACTAAACACAAACTAAAACAAGAAACATAAACAAAAACAAAAGAAAATCAAACAAGTCAAAACTATACTAACATATCAAAAAGAAACAACAGTTCATATTTCTTAAAATATGATCACTGCTTTCATATCCTGAAGGCGGAGCTTCAAAACAAGACAAAATTTAAAATGACATAAACCAAAAGACAAAACATATTCGTGTGAACTTTGTGTTTCACTTCGAATTTCTAATAAATCATAATCGTAACCAAACAGAAGAAAATCTCTTTCAAAACCTAAACAAAATAGAATCGAACAAATTTCAACTGTTGAATAATTTAAAAAAATCATTAAATCAAATTTTACAAGAAATAATTTAGCTCGTAACAACTTTCGTCTACTATCGACATTTTCATTACTAGCATCAACGCCTCGCAAAAACAATTCATGACATAGCTCGTCACTTCTGAGAGCTTCGACAAAATACATGATTACAATAAATCAAATTCAAAAATAAATCTTAACCTAAAATACACAACACAATAAAAATACAAAGTACAAAAGTATTCAAAATTTAAAACATAGGAAATTCACAGAAATTACTTCATTCAAAATTCAGCCCCAAGTTGGTAGCGACAGTGTAATAATAATTACACTGATTGAATGGAAATAAATACAAATAATTAGAATGGTTTTTTAAATGACATCATGTACTCACGCTGCGTTTACACTTAACAACGGTCTTCAAAATAATTTCCTTTGTCTAAGTATTGCGCAATATTGCGAAGTCACTAAAAATGTTGAATTCAATAGAAAAATTATATCAAAATAAAGGTAAACTCACCAATAATTAGATGGAATGAATAAAAATTAAATTGCATGGGTTTTTACGCCATAATCAAGAAAATTTGACTTCCCCGCATCACTACGACACGCACGCCAAGATTGTTCAAACGGAAAAATGGAAGCTTAACCTTCTACTCAAGTCAACTACGCAGACGCTCCCGAAATACAACGCGACGTTGTCAAACTGAATAAATTTACGTGCAATATTAGTTGCAAAAATAAACGAATGTAAAATTGAATTTTAATGTAATGAATTCAAACGGGACGTTACAAGATACTTTTATTACCCAATCGTGTCACAACACGTCGATGTTTTAAGAAAACGATTTTTAATTCACGCAGACATAGGTTATGTCGTGAACGATGTTAAAGTCAAAATACCCGTCTATCGTCTTCTCAATACGAAAGGACCAACGATAGATGGCGTCTTGAAATGGAAAAATAATTTTAATTCAACCAATATACAGATTAACGCATTTTTAAATTTATGCACGTAACAAGTATGATTCAGTCTCATCATCGGTGTATATTTGGTGTTGGGTGAAATTGAATCTTTCTATCAATTAAGACGATTCAATTTTGATTGGCTTAACATTCTCGATGACTGATAATAGTTTTTCATCACAATTTTTTAAGAATCTAATACCATAGCAAACCGTAAATTGGTGGAGCCATCCATTACTTGCACTAAATGTTTTATTATCACTTTTCAACATTTAGCTGAAAAGTTACCATCTTTAACATTTCACTTGACACAAGCAAACCTAACTTTTTTTGCTTTATAAACGATTTGTTAAGAACTTTCTCCATTCTAGGATTTTCAGCTTTCTTTAAAGTACTTTTTTTTTATTAGGTTTAATGCTCTGGCTCACTACCTTCATAATATTAACTTCTTTATTTTTTATCAAACAAGTTGTTGATTTTGATATATTGTATTTTTTTGATAATGTTGTCGCTCTCATTCATTTTCTGTGATCTTCAATAACTTTTGTTTTCTCATAAAAGATTGCAGGTTGGAACTTATTATTCACATTATCGAGATCGAGAGTAATCACACTGCTGGGATTTAATGTAAATAATTTTATCATTTACTAAAACTATATTTAACAAATTGACCATTTACAAAATTGTCTGCAACAAAAACAAACGTTATGTAAGTTTATAGTTTAATGAATAAAGACAATGAATAACCATTAAGACTTTTGGAACTAACAAAGTTTACAACCGTAAAATCAATAACGAAGTTCATTAACACAAGTTTAGTTTATTACTGTTTATGAAATTTTGAATTATTGAAGCGCGTTCAATGTAACCATTAAATACTAAATTTTCATAACTTTGAATTTGTATTAGTAAGTAACATGTAATAGTAAAATTGACGGATACGCAGATTTTACTATTTGATTTGAAGTATATTAATAATCAAGGACATTTATTTAAATAATATAAAAATTATCACTAAACAGCTTATTCAAATTTGTTAAATTTTCAGCGATATAAAACTTAAACCATAATAATTCAATAATAAAAAAAAAAGAAATGTGTTTACATTAACGAAGTCTTGAATTTATGCCTGGTCATGACACACTTATTTATTTGTGTGTTTTGACATCTGTTATAGAACGCATTTTGAAATTATGTATTTATACTGGAAATACAAGTATTCTATATATCTATATATAATCTACTGTAATTTTGTTGGTCAACTATAATATCTTTAGTGCAGTAGAAGCGACAGTAATGCACAACAGTTGCCGAGTTGATTTCACGGTAACTATATAATTTTCTTTGTGGTACACAAACTTTCCAAACTTTAGTTACTGTACGACAAAAAGAGAAATTATGGTAGCACACTAAATTGCTACATACCGAGAATGTATGCACTCGTAACAAGATATAAATTAGAAACGACAATATACATAAATACGTACATACAACTCTGTATTTTACGTTATTTTGTCAAGAAATTATTGTATGCTCAAGACGCTTCAAATCATTATTCTTAAAATTCAATTTTTTTGAATAATAATTAATTTTAGTATTTTTAAAATCGACTGCGAACGTTTTTATTTTTATTTCAGAAATTTTAATAAACAACCGGCATTATACGAATTAAATAACCGTTTTTATTGTGTTTAAACACTTGTTATATATTGAATAATGAAAAACAATATAAACGAAAGATGTAATTTAAAGTATTCAAAGTGCCACTAACACTAACTAACTTGTTACGGACGAAATTTTTATTACGTACGACTGTGTATATTGAATTGAAATTAGATTCGGGTTTTGACGCCCTCTACCGATCTTTTCCTCGTGGTTGGCATTTGGCGAAAAATCGTGATGCTGTCAATTGCCTAAAATGGTCTGGACGTTTTGAGTAATTTCTTTCTCTAATACCATCCGGAATAATGGAAATTCAATTGTAATTACATTAAGTACATACAATATTTGAGGTGTCACAGGCCATTTTCTATCCGCTTCGAGCACATGTATGTTTGTAATAAAGGAATGGTGAATCGTAATTCTTACTCGTAAATCACGTTACCGTACACATACGCTTTTGGAAGGCGGTTGCTACGCCACGAAAACGAGGTCTCGATAAGCCTTACCGTAGGAGATGTTACTACCTGTGGATGACTCGACTGGGTTATCAGCCACGTATTATACGTTACTATTTATCTGATTCGATACATTGAAGTACTATTTAATACCAAAGGCAGTCGTTGATTGTGTTATCAGCCACCTGTTCTGGTTCGCTGCGTACAGTAGTCGATACACCGGTTTTTATACATATTTAATGAATTATTAATACTAATTGTTTTAGCTTAATATTCTTTGTGAGTTGGTGTGTGACACGATTTGTGGTTAATGCTTATTACAGGCCACTGAAAGGGAAAAACGTTTTTCTTCGTGCTAGTGGAAGCTGAACTTCGGGTGAGTTATTTTAACTGATTTTTGTGTATATCGTTGTCACGATAAATTACTCACAAACGTTTGTAAATAAAAATATTCCGAAATAAAGAACGTTTAATAAAAAGTAAAAATAATAATTTGACCACGGCAGCAATCGTAAGCACAGACCTCTGGGTATTGGGTTGAATGCAAGTAAATACAAAGATGTGAACTCCGTTAATTTATTAACTATAACTTAATATACTATTTACATTAGAGAACAATGAACAATATTTGAATTAACCATATTAGAAATAAAACAGGATTTAAAATAAAATATTAGGGCGCCAATCACCTTTAAATTGGTGATGAATAAAAAGCGTAAAATCTTACATCTAATTATTAATTGATATTACATGCAAAAATAGTAAACGGTTAATTTGTTTTGTTATCGAGTGAAAAGTTTTAATAACTGAATTTAATGCTTGAATGTAAAACGGAACAGGCAGTATAAATTCCAGTTGACTCACCACATGATAAGACGTTATCGTATAGCTTCTATTTTTAGCACATACTTTGTTGTAGTGATAAAATTCTTCTAAAGGAATGTAGATTTCCAACCACACCAGCAAGTATAAATCCAATGACGGAAAATCCAGTAATTAAAAGACAAAACCAAAATAAATGATCCAGTAAAAGAAAAGATCCAGAATAAAAAGAAAGAAAAAGACCCTAAATATAAATAATTAGAATGGTTTTTTTTTAATGACATGATATACTCACGCTGCATAGCAACAACGGCCTTCAAAATAAACTCCCCTGTCTAACGATTGCGCAACATTTCGAAATCACTAAAAATGTTGAATTCAATAGAAAAATTATATCAAAATAACAATAAACTCACCAATGATTAGATGGAATGAATAACAATTAAATTACATGGGTTTTTACGCCATAATCAAGAAAATTTGTCTTTCTCGCATCACTACGTGAACCACGCAAGATTGTTCAAGCGGAAGTGTAAGTTTAAGCCACAACTCAAGTCGACTACGCAGACGCTTCCGAAATACGACGCGACGTTGTCAAACTGAATAAATTTACGTGCAATATTAGTTGCAAAAAATAAACGAATGTAAAATTGAATTTTATTGTAATGAACTCTAACGGGACGTTACACGTTTGATTCATATTAACGTTCGTAAATATATGTAATGTGTAGCTACCAATAAGGTGATTATAATCATTGAGTTTACTGTATCGCATACTGTGTGTGGGTGAAGAATACTTACTTTGATTTACTTTAAATGTGTGTTGTGTGTTGCCGATAGTGTAGGCATTCACGTACGAAATCTTCTATATAATTCTATAAATTTACTTGTTGCGAAATCAAAGTTTACTACCCGTGTTAATACTTATTGTTAATTCTCCTAGTATTTAGGATTTCAGAATTCTATGTATAACGATTATTCTGCTACTCTAAGTTAAAACTGTGATATTTGTTAACTATATTCTGAAAGTGATTAAATTTGTTAAGCTCTCCTGTTAATTCTCTCTCTCTTGTGGTTATTGTTCCCTACGAACTAATTTGGGCTACTCGAACAGCCGAGTAGAAGGATTGCGAACCTTCAATTGCGTTACAAGTTTGAACCGTTCTGTCGTGAGCGAGATAGAAACGTTACTTTGGATCAGCTCTGGCGCCCTTAAGCATATTTCCTTTTTTTGAACCTCCCCTACTCCCGACTATTGTGAGTTGGCCGTGCAAGGTTCGTAAAACCGAAAAGCTTGTAACAAACTATGAACTAATTTTATTTATTTGGTTACGTGCAAAAGCTGTAAAAACATATTGCCTGAAAGAAAATAACAAACGTGGTATTTGCCGGTGCCAGTGAAGATCGGGTCGTGAGTTAAATTCAGAAATCCGTAAATAATTTTAGAAAACCTCGAAGCGTCAAATCAAATTAACAAAAGACCAAATCATAAAGGCGCTAGAAAGATTTTTAGCTCAAAAGCCGACGAAAGAGGCTTCTAGTTGACTATAAAGTTGCCGAATGTTGTCGGCAAAAAATTGGAAGGGTACTTTCAATGGACAAGGTTCCGTCGGAAGATTCTCAATAAGCTGCCTCAAAGGCGAAAATAAAACCGTGACACACAACTTAACTTACACGATTCTACGTTACGTAACTTCTACGAACTAGAAGAAACAAATTTCCACCAACAGAACTAAGAATTCACTATGTTTTCTGTATCACTTCTACGGATACCTTCAACTCTTAAGGGTCGATTCACCTCAAAACCCGGACTACATTTTTGTTTTTGAATAATTGGTAAACTTGTGAACCACCTGTTTCCACAACGAAAATCACACTATTTATAAACTTGGTGCACTACCACTTCCATTACAAACTGTTACAGAAATCTTTGTGAAAGAAAACAGTACAACAAAGACGTGGAAAGAAGATGCAAACAGATTTCATTAACACGCAAAAGCACAGCTCGAAGCCTTTCTCACGGAAAGAAATGTAACGTTAACAAAACAAAAACATCCAAATCAGAAAACTTAATTACTACCATTAACATTGTATTTGAAACTGAATAATAAAAATGTCTATCGGAAGTAATAAATTACAATTTAACCTAAATGACTCAAGTGCAAATGCAATAAGTACATACTTGTAGTTTTATAGGTTTTATTAACAGAATATACAATTACTTATAATTAACGAAAACCAAAGAACTATAAATATTAAAACTACTTAAACAAACAACAAAAATTAAAACTCGTTAGTTCGCTCGGTAACTTTTGGCGGGTTGTTACGGACTGCCGATTTTTCACTTCCGTATGCTACTACAGCTTCTGTTTACCGTAACGCCGACGCAGTCGCCACATCACCCCCTTTCCAGTGAAACACTTTCATTTTTCAAAAAGCGTAAAGGTTGACGAACTTGTCTACCTGAACGTGTTTGTTTTGTAGATATTTTCGCAAATACAGTTGTTTCTGACGGCGGTAATTGAAGTTCTAATCCTGTAGCGTTATCGTTACTAAGAGTAGGTGGTGTCGCTTCATCAGGCTCTGCAATAAACGCTGGTTTTAGGCGATCGACGCTTACGTTAACGCTACTGTTACAAATTTAAATTTTCAAAATTTTGTTTGTCTGCAAAATAACTTTATAGAGTCCAGTATAAGGTCTCTGCAATGGCTGCCGTACTGCGTCGTCGCATAAAAAAACGTATGTATCTGCACGTAGAAAGCGCAGGATGAATAAAAACTTTAGGTACCGTATGATGTTTTGTTGACGTAGGACGCAATGCTTGCATTTGTTTTTGCAGTTTGCCGACAAATGATGTTGGGTTGACATTCGTTTTTGTGTTTACAAAAATTTACCAGGAAGTCGTAATTGTGTGCCGTATAATAATTCTGCTGCTGTGCATTGCATATCTTCTTTATAAGCGCTTCGTAACCCTAACAATACCATGGGCAAAGCTTCTACCCAGTTTTTCGTATTGTGGCACATTAAGGCAGCTTTTAAAGATCGATGCCAACGTTCTACTATGCCATTGCTCTGTGGTCTATACGCTGTAGTGCGATTCCTTTGAATACCCATTAAATTTGTTAGAGCTTGCATTAATTTTGCTTCGAACTGTCTACCTTGATCCGTTGTTATTGTATGGGGACATCCATAGCGCGCAATCCATTCTTTAACGAACGTTTCTGCTACTGTTTCAGCGGTTATTTCCGAAATTGGAATTGCTTCTGGCCATTTTGTAAAACGATCAATTAATGTCAAGCAGTAACGGTAGTTTTGTACAATGGGAAGAGGTCCTATAATATCTATACGTACATGCTGTAATCTTTGCTCAGGAAATGGAAATGCTTGAAGTGGGCTCTTCGTATGGCGATGCACTTTTGATTTTTGGCAATCAAGACAGTTACGCGTCCATAATAAAATGTCTTTGTTCATGTTAAACCACACAAACCGGTCACGAATTAATCTGCTCGTTGTACGTCCACTGGGATGCGATTTGTCATGAAACATCTTGAAAATTCGATTCCGTAACGATTTAGGTACGTACGGTCGAATTTTTGAATGAGAAGTATCACATAAGACAGGTGTTGCTTCACCAATAAAGGAAAATTTTTCTAATTTTAACGATGTGTTGTCTAAATTCTTGAGCTCTTCGTCCTTGTTTTGTTCTTGTGCAAATTCTTCTGTTGCGATAATGGTAGGAATGGTTATTTCCTCTACGCGTGATAACGCATCGGCTATAACGTTATTATCACCCGCAATGTGTAATAACGTTGTTGAAAATTGACCAATTAAATCTAAATGACGAAGTTGACGTGGTGTTGCTTTCTCTGATTTTTGATGAAAAGCGTAAATGAGCGGTTTGTGATCCGTTAGTATGACCAATTCTCTTCCTTCGATTAAGTAACGAAAGTACTTAATAGCTTCATAAATGGCAAGTAGTTCTCTATCGTAAGCACTGTATTTTTGTTGCGAAGCACTTAACTTCTTTGAAAAGAATCCTAACGGTTGCCATAAGCCGTTTATACCTTTTTGCTGCAATACCGCGCCGATCGCTTTGTCCGAAGCATCCGTTGTTAGTGACAAGCGGGTATTTTCCGCTGGATAACATAAAAGGGTTGCGTCTGACAGCTTCTTTTTACATTCCTCAAATGCAAATTCTGCTTCTTCTGTCCAAATAATTTCTCGTTTGTCGTTCTTTTTACTGTTCTTGAGATATTGATGTAAAGGGGCTTGTGATGGAGCAGCATTCTTAATAAATCGACGGTAAAAATTAATTATTCCCAAAAATTGTCGTAAATTTTTAATGGTTTTTGGTTTTGTAAAGTTTACAATAGCTTCAACTCGTTGAGGTAGCGGTTTAATTCCATCGCGAGACAAGAGATAACCCAAGTATTCGATTTCTTGCACACCTAATTCACATTTGGAGGGATTGATAGAAATTCCGTATTCGCGTAAACGGTTAAACAGCGTACGTAGATGTATTTCGTGCTCTTCAAAACTTTTAGATGCAATTAATATGTCGTCAATATAACAATGACAAAAGTTAAGTCCTTGAAGAACCGTGTTCATAAAACGTTGAAACGTTTGTGCTGCGTTACACAATCCAAAAGTCATATATTTAAATTCAAATAATCCAAATGGCGTAATTACAGCTGATTTGGGAATATCTTCTTCCGCGATAGGAATATGATGATATGCCCGTACGAGATCAATTTTAGAAAACACTTGTTTTTCGTGTAATATGTACGAAAAATCTTGGATGTGCGGGATAGGGTACTTGTCGGATTCGGTCACAGAATTCAATCTTCGGTAATCGCCACATGGACGCCAGCTACCTGCTTCCTTCTTAGGCACCAAATGTAACGGACTTGCCCATGGACTGCTTGAAGGTCTGCAAATCCCGTGTTCAACTAAGTAATCGAATTCTGTTTTAACAATTTTTAATTTTTCTGGTGGTAAGCGACGAGCTTTTTGAGCTATTGGAGGGCCCTTTGTTATGATGTGATGTTGGATTTTGTGTTGAACTTGTATTCCGTTGTTACCTGTTGTTAGAATGTCTGGAAATTCTGCTAATAACGATCGGTATTTGGAATCTTTGTTTATGACAAATACTGTATCTTGAGGGGATTTCAATACTTGCGCAATGATTGAAAGTTTTGTAATACCATCGATAAGGCGGCGATTTTGTAGATCCACCAACAGTCCATGACGTCTTAAAAAATCAGCTCCGATAATAGGACGAGCAACCTTAGCTATACAAAAGTGCCATTTGTAAGGTCTTCTGAGGCCCAAGTTTAAGCATAGTAACTTTTCGCCATAGGTATCGATAACTGTACCGTTTGCTGCGTAAAGTTTGTATGCCGTCGGAGTAGGTCCTGCGCCTAAAGTAGCAGGTATAACTGACACATCAGCACCTGTGTCAATTAAAAAACGAATTTTCGTATTCTTATCTGTAACAAAAAGACGGTTTTGTTGGTCATTTCCGTCGATGACCGCCTCCAGCGACGGGTGTATTAGTTTTCCGAATGCTCGTATTTACAAGGTTTGGTGCATTTATGCGCCTTGTTGCGAAATCTTCGGTGATAGTAGCAAATGCCCTCTACAGACGGAGATCTGTGGCGGGAGTGAGAACGACGGCGTTGCTTTCGTTCGTAGGAATGCTTTTCATGCAACATTGATTCCATAAGCTTAGTTAATGTTGTTACCTGTGCTTGCAAGGCAGCAATGGAACTTAGCATTTCCGATGATTGAGATGCGTGCGCCGATGTGAACGATACCGATGGATCAACTTTGCTACCGGATGGCATGCTTGAATGCACTGCAGCTATAGTTGGAAATGTAGGCGACTGTACTTCGTTAATTTTATCCGCTACGTCAGCCATCTTATCTAACTCTAAGGTATCACTTACAGTAAGTATTGCCTGAACGGACGCTGGCATTCGCTGTAGCCATAGCGTTTTTAATACTTTTTCGTCGAATCTTGTTCCTGCTAATAATTTCATTTCCCGCAATAATTGCGATGGAGTTTTATCACCGAGTTCAATTTTAGTTTGCACTTTTCTTAATTGTCTATCTTCAGAGTCCGAAAACCGTAAAATAATTTGTTTTTTTAATGTGTCATATTTGTCTTTCACGGGTGGCGTTGCTATAATGTCCGACACTTCTTGCAGAACCGCACTATCTAACGCACTAATAACCGTATAGTATTTAGACGTATCCGCCCGTATTTTATAAGTTTCGAACTAAGCTTCTACTTGCGCAAACCATATAATTGGATTTTTATACCAAAATGGCGGTAAGCGTACCTGCCTCACTTCCTCTACGTGCTGAATTTGTGTAGCGTGGGTATCTGAAGATTCTTCTGTGTTCATTTTTCTTCGGGGTCACCAATGTAGTTTTATAGGTTTTATTAACAGAATATACAACTACTTATAATTAACGAAAACCAAAGAACTATAAATATTAAAACTACTTAAACAAACAACAAAAATTAAAACTCGTTAGTTCGCTCGGTAACTTTTGGCGGGTTGTTACGGACTGCCGATTTTTCACTTCCGTATGCTACTACAGCTTCTGTTTACCGTAACGCCGACGCAGTCGCCACATACTTAATACAATAAAACTTTTCAACGATCTAACACAAATAAACGCTGCTAAACTATATTAAATTACTTTATCTTAAAAAGAAACATAACTCATAACAATTCGAATTTTACTAGGACAAAGAAATGCCCAAATCAACGTAAATCAAGAATACGGATGTTTAAACAGCGTGAAGTTTCGAATTAATTGAATACAATTTCTTTATCGGTTTGAATTGAAAAAGATGAATTTAAAAACGTGGAATAATTCCATTAAATTAACGTAAAGTTACTCAAACGATCTCACAGTACACGAAACAAATAAAGCCAACTCGAATACATTTCACAAAAGAAATCGCACAAAATCAAACGACACAATTTTTTTTGTATTATGAGTTGGAGCAGTACATATTTGAAGAGTTTATAATATCGATCAAGTTTTAGGTACTTTGTGCTACTGTATTTATGAATCCAAACTTTTCTGTATCTCTAGTTGAAGTTAGTTATTATTCTAAGATTCTTTAGGCCAATGTTTTTATTTTACCCAAGAAAAATTCTGTTCTGGCTTTAAATGTCAGACAACTTACAAGAAATTTATGTATGACTAACACTGTCCGCACTTTTGCCTATCTACACTGGCAATTGTTTATGTTAACAACGTGTTCTCTTACACGACGTTGTATTTATTTTTTCTCTTGGCACACGCGTTAAACAGTTTATATAGACCAACACAGTGTTGACAATTCCGACTAGGATCAATTAGCCTTCCGACTGGATTCTTTTTATACCGTAAACTGGGGATACTTTGAATCCTGGGTATACTTTGATCGAAACTTCTTTTATACTTAAAAGAATTCCTGTTGCAGTAGTTTATGCAACCAGCACGGTCCATGTTTCCAGATAGTTACATAGGTGCAGGAGTCAATCAGTCGCATGCTTTCAACCGCAAAGTTAACACGTGCTGATATCGTAAACGAGATTTTTATACAGTTAATTTTTCTTTGTGTTTATTTTGTTTGCAAAACTTTACAGACACACCAGTAAGTTTGCTTAATACCACTTTAGTTACTATTATACCATGTAAGGCATGTATTTTAAAGTAAAAGTAAGTGATAAGTACAGTATATTTCCATTACACTTTTTCTTGGTAGTTATTTCTATTTCACGGGGTTACTTTGATCAGCGTCTGGGGTAACATTGATCACTTGATCAAAGTTGTCCCTTTAAATAGAATATAATAAATATTTATACAAAAACGATTACACCAAATTGTTTACCCTTACAGAAATGCCTCGCAAACACAATCCTTTATTAGGATCAAGAAGATATTGTGGTTTTTTTGCAAGAGAAGTTGGAATAAGCACTGGAAAACGTGGTGGAAGACAGGTTCACAATTCAGGAGGCATCAAGGACGTTTAGCATCCCGTTTGGAACGCTGTACAATAAGTATAAAGGGAAACATGGCGGTACACCAGGCCGTCCCACAACTTTCAGTTTTGAGGAGAAGGTAGCAATACTGAAAGCAGCAGCCAAGTGTGCGGACTGGGGATTTCCCCTAACGCTATTGGATATCAGAATGATCGGCAAATATTATTTAGACAGAAAAGGAAGAACTGTTAGTAATCTCAAAAATAATATACCCGGTGTTGACTGGTCTTACAGTCTCCTTGAGAGACACAAAACTTCTTATGGACAACGAATAGCCACTAATATAAAGAGAGCTAGAGCCTCGGTGTCAAGAGAAACTCTAGCAGAATTTTATGATAACTTGGAAACTACATTAAAAGATCTACCAAGCTCAAACATATTTAACTATAACAAGTCTAACGACCCCGGAAAGAAATGTGGCATTTACATTCGGGGCGTAAAATAACCGGAAAAAATTATGAACCACTCGAAAAGTTGTACGACGATTATGGTTTGCGGCTCTGCAGATGGGACATTATTGCCGCCCTATGTGGTCTACAAGAGTCTTCACCTTTATGACTCGTGGAAAGAAAATGGTCAACGAGGATCGCCATGTTGCGTTAAGCCGTATTGTAGTTTAGGAACAAGATACAATCGCACAGCAAGCGGGTGGATCGACGGTGCAACTTTTCGAGATTGGTTCACAAGTGCATTTTTGCCACATGCTAAACGTTTAGAGGGCCGAAAAGCCCTCATTGGCGATAATCTGTCATCACACATGGACCCTGACGTTTTAAGAATGTGTGCTGAAAACGAGATTGATTTCGTATGTCTGGTACCACACTCAACACACCTTTGCCAGCCATTAGACGTAGAGTTTTTCAGACCAATGAAAGAAGCATGGCGTGCTACGTTAACTGAGTGGAAGTTGGAAAATATCCGCATAAATACTGTCTCTAAAGATATGTTTGCCACACTATTGAAGAAAAGCCTGAATAAAATGGATGCTGTAGTTTTACGAAATCAAAACGGAAATACATCTGCAATTAAGCGAAATTTGAACAGCTCTTTCCGGGCTTCAGGGATTTATCCGTTAAATCGGCAAGAAGTGTTCAAACGTTTACCACCAGTAACAGAACCAGTAACAGGTGACGACCCTACCCACGCCGTCGAAGACGCACTGACAGCACGTCTGAAAGAACAACGATTCGGAGAGTCAAGCCGGCCACAGCGAAAGAAGAAGAGACTGGATATTGCGCCTGGATGCAGTGTGTCTACAGTAGTATCCGCAAATCATGCTCAAGAATGTGATGAGGAATACCACCTTCCCTCAACCTCTAAAGAAAATGAAGATAACACTAGTTTTTCTCTCATTAGAGTTAGCCCATAAGGTCAGGAGTCTTTTTAATGATTTTTGTAGTCTTTTCAAAGGGGATAGTTTGATATATCGTTAGAAAATCAAGCGTGATCAAAGTATCCGCAAAACCAGTTTATCTTTGATCACGAAGTTTTTTTTTTTTAGAAATTCTTTGAATTTTTATCTTTCATTTTTCAGAATTGGTAGCTGACGAAAAGCCGATGTTCCAATTTTTTTTATTTGATATTAATTATCAAATTAAAGGAGTTATTCTACTTAAATATTGATCAAAGTATCCCCAGTTTACGGTACGTCATTTTATCTGCTTTAAGAACATTCCGGTAATTACCTCTAATCATCTAGAATCTTGAATTATAGTTATTATTATTTATTATTATATTATTATTTATATCTTCAAGTTGCAAAAATACATAATATAAGTAAGGGAGACTGAGGTAAGTTGCAACACTTTTACATTTTTGTTTATTGTTTAAGATTGTGTGAAATAAAAACTCCAACTACTGGTAGATATATGTATATTGATCTTTTAGGAATAGGGATACAAAATTAAAGAACTTACAAAAACAATAACCAACAAGTTACAAAAACTTAAAGGAACAGGTGATCGTGTTGCAATATACTTCAGTCACGCGACATGTTGCAACACATGCCGAGATAAATTGCAACACTTATTTAGAATCATCACTATTACAATTTACACTTATATACAACTGGTCTTTTCTTGCACCCCACATTTGCATTGCACCGATTCTTCATTATTACTTTATAAAATCGCAGTTTTTCGTTTTCTTCTCTCTTTGCCATTTTCCTTCTTTGGTGGAGTTTTAAAAAAAGGGCGCAAACATTCAGGAGTGAATTGCTTGGTAGTACTCTCGAGAACACCGCCTAGTGGATTATTTAGGGTCATATCCTGAGTAAGATTACTAGATAATTTTGCCTAAATATCACTAGCTCTTCCAGATTTTTAGTAGATGAATCTGCTTGATTCGTAACAAATGCTGATGCAAATTCACTGTCACTAAACACCTCAGGATTGAATTGCAAAATCCTAACTGAAGAAAATCCAGAAACTATATTAGCTGGAGTCATTGCTCTTAGATGTGCTTCAATAATAATATTAGGTAGATCGTAGATGGTTAATGTTTTCTCTGAATTATTTTTTAGCCAAGCATTTATTCCTGAACTGCAAAGTTTTTTAAAAGGTGCGAATACGAATAAATCAAGTGACTGCAATCTGTGCGAACAGTAAATTTATCGCTGTAAGACTAAGGTGTGATGAATGATTATCCAGGAGTAGAAGCACTGGTTTTTTTTAGAGAGTGTTTGCTATATTTGATGAAGCGATTAATAAACATCATAAAGGATTCCTCATTGATCCATTCAGAACCATTGGCTGCTCCTATTCATCCTAGAGGACCATCGCTGATAAAATGTTCGCGGTACGTTTTCCAAAAAAAATCATTGGAGGCATGGCAGATCCTCGGACATTTACAGCTGTGTAACTTGTTTGCCTCTTTCAGGTGAGGTTAGAGCACCAACTTGTTTTATTCCCTTGATCGCCGCTATTTTATTAGGACGTAAAACTGCGTTTACACCAGTTTCATCCATGTTCAAAATTTGGTGGGGCTCCAAGTCAAACAGATCATAAACGTCACCCATTTTTTCAGAACATTTTGTTACATTTTCTTTAATAATTTATTAAAATATTAATTTAAATGGTTTCACATTGTCTTTAGCAACTGCGATTTTATCATCATGACAAATATTAATAAAACCTTCTGGAAATTCAATACCAAAATGTTATTTCATTGAAGCAAAACCAGTAGATGAATGTTCTATATTATTTATCCAAAAATTAATGTGTTGCAACACAGACATCCATGATGTATGCTTATCACTAACTAACAAACGAAAGCATTGTCCAAGTCTTTTCATGATGCATTCACTAGCATTTCCCTGTGGGTATCTAAAGGTCTTTATCTTTTAACGTTTTATTCAAAATTTCAGAATGATACATTCTAGCATTGTACGTTAAGATACGCTCAGGTGTGCATACTTCTAAGCAATAACTATTAAATAATCTATCCATACAGACTTTGGCAGTTATTTTGCGCAAGGAATATAAACCAACACACTCAGAAAACATATCAATTAAAGCAAATACATATTTATAACCGAATTTACTAGTATAGAGTGGTCCATAGATCTATATCACCACAAACAAGTATATTCACCACAATAATTTTTATTTGTATGTATAGTTTTTTGATATCGATCACAACTGGATACCATTGTTCTTATATGACGGCTCATGCCCCTCCAGAAAAAATGTTCCATAATCAATTGCTTTTATGCACTTGGATGAACCAAAATGATCCAAGCTAAAATGGTAATATCGAACAATACTTTCTTCATGGACCCATCCTTGTCCCTTTTGAACAAAATACCATTGTTCATTTTGAAATGTGGGTGTTCTTCATGCTGTAATATAACTTGTAATTTAAGATCTTTTACCTGAAATTCATTTAGATTTTGTTTATTCTTCTCCAATTCTTCATTGGGTTTCATAACATAAGTAGCCATGATGGCAATATCTTTAACTTGTTTTTCACTGATTTGTGTGGCCTCAAAATCGTTAATACTTTGACCTAACAAGTTACATTTTTCTTACTGTAGATGTGATGGATATCGAAATCCAATGCTCGTAGCAGTAGAGTCTCTCGTCAACAGAAAAATCTAAATTAAATTCGTCCTGGGAAGCTAATGCGTCTGATTTTTCTGACTCATTCAGAATGTCATTTAAATTAGAAGGTGGCTGTAGAACTGGTATTCCCAAAACTATGGGACATTCGACAAATAGCTGAGTCAAGGTGTGATTTTTTTGTTCATGTTATAGAAATGTCTTGTGTCTTTAAATTACAAAACAAGAGCTTCCTCACATCTTCTGCACATTTTATGCAAAACTCATGTTTATCTCCAAGTTTCAATTTGAAATACGCAAAATAACCGTTCTTTACAAACTGGTTTATGCTTCTTTGTTAATTTTTTACTGTGGGTTCACCACATACATAACAGAAGTTGTTGAGAAAAATTACACAACTTCTGCAACCTACATTCCAGAAAAAAATAATAATCCCAGCTTTGTTTGAATGCTGAATATAAGCTGAATGTGGCTTTAGATGGCCAGAAACATGATCTAATTCAATTTTTTTTAATTTATTGTTTAGTTTAGCTGTAACTGATACTAATGTGAGATTATTTTTTTAATTAGTTAATTAGGAATTTTACGCTCAATACGGTTTCTTACTATTTTTTCAGGTATTAGACTTGTACAATCGTTTAAAGTTATGAATCGAAAATTTAAGAAGTGTATCTACCATTTTGACGTCTTTTTTTAACACAACTGTATTAAGTCTGCCATTTTTGTTTTGTTAATCAAAGCTTCCAGTTCATCTTTCATTCTTAATATTTTCGGCTTTTGCATTAAAATCTCTTGTGGCGTTAGTAATGTTACTATGTTTAGATAGCATAACAAACGTTGATCCGAGCGATACTTGAGAGTGAGTTATGCTATGAGACTTTCGACAGTAGTTGCATACATTATTTTTTGTGCTGTTTTCTGCAAAATTAAATCTAAATTTAAAAAGAAAAAAATTGTAAACATGGCAAATTTAATGTTGATGCTACATTTACTACTAGCAAAATCTGTTTATTTTGACAATAAATTTAAAATTTTAGGACAAATACTACCAACTCGGAAATATATAATGCTATATTTGAATTTAGGGAAATTTTAAAACCGTTTTTTATTTTAAAAGTATTTTAATAACTTTTACATATATTCTCTACCAGACACATACTTTTACTTAAATAATAATTAACTTTCATAGCATAGTTTTACGTAGATTTCTATTTATCAATTTGCAGCTTTAGAGTTTTTTTTGTGATCACGTAACATTAACAAACGAATAGTGATGTTTGCAATAAAGGCAGCACACAAAAAGCTGTTTAATTGTGCATACAATGTTTCAAAGTTTTTTATCTGGTTTATAAGCAGTTGAATAGATTCGTACGATATTGATTTCGCTGACGTTGCTAAATTACTCCGACTTCATATCTATAGTGGTACGTTGTTTCCTACGTAGTATATTACAATATTCTTAGTTAAATGCATAATTGTTTCTAGCACTTTGCATCCTTATGTTGTTGAAACTTAGTTTGCCTTGAAGGTCGATTTTCGTACCATAAGACAAAACAGCGGTCTAACTTTGAACGTTTCCTCATTTGAAGTTGTCGGTCTTACAAGGTGGACTTCTTAAACCAACAGTCGTTTGGTCTTCGACTCTAGCTCTCTTGTATTCCACAACCGTCCTAATGAAATGCAAACTTACTTATTTATTAAAACTCGCTTTCTTCATACTTGCGCTGCATATCTGCAAACACTTTTTTTCAGCAGCAATTTAGACGTGCCGTGTCGGTTCCAGAGTTTTTTACCTGGTTTCACACATGCAAAAATTTAATCGCCCCCTCAAAAGTATCAATAACAAGACTAACAGTAACTTATTTATGACAAAATATAATATTTAAACAGTTTCCAAATAAGCATTCTAAAAAAATTCCTGCTCGACAATTTGCTAAATATATATACATTAATATAATAATTTAAACAAAGTAATATGTATTTTTTATGTTTGTATTTACTTACAATTAACGCTTTAAATGTTTGTGTTTTTATAAGAAAAATAAACACGTATATATAACACATAAAATCGTGCTTGTGTATTAATCCTTTAATAAATATTGTAAAAGGGTAGGCGTAATTAAAGCCTAGTTATTGAAATATTAAATATTTTCGTCTCTAATTTTATCAACAAATATTAAATAATAAATAGACGGTGCAATTAGATTTATTTAATCGCTTACGATGTCCTAATGGCGTGTTTACGAACAACTGAGTGGTAAACTTCTAAAAGATTAATTAATTAGTAAATACTAGTATCAGATTGAACGCAGTAGGTAGATACTTTAGGTAAATAGTTAATATGTTTTTTTTTTATTTGTCAAGATATTATTTAATCGAATCACAATATTATTATTTTGTATTTTAGTACACAGTATATAACTACCATCTGTTGCAAACAAACATTAATTAAATGTTGTATGACTACTAAATTACCGGCATTATCATTACTAATTACGAATGTCTGTAATTGAAAATGCAATTGTAATTGACATTTTGAATTTCATTGATTATTTTATTTTAATTAAGTAAATATACCGAATTGTGTTTTTAACACTATAAAAACAAATTTCAAGTCTTAATTAATATAAGTGATTTAAGAGACTAGTATTTGTATTTCGGTAATACAGTGCACGGCACTTAATAGAATCACCTTGGCACTTGGAGTAACAATAACCGAATGATAATATCCGAAATTCAGAAAAAATTGGTTAAAAAGCAGTAAATACATACAGCGTGTATCTGATTAACAGATTGTTAACGTAGAAGGTTAATAACAACGTTAATAAAAATAAATCAAAAATAACGTTATAATGTTTAATTACTGTTCTAAGAACTACATATTTCTTCTTTGCTGACATTAAAAATAAATACAAAATAACGTTATTACATAAGACGTAGTTAAGTGAAGTTGTTATTCTAAGAACCTACATGCTTTCAAAATACTTGAATAAATAAATAAAACTACAAAAATATGCAAAATCACTATTTTGGGTTACAATGATAAAATTTTTCACTCTAAACAAGCTGATTGTGAAAATTCATGGAAAATAGATTACTGTTTATGTATAGAAGCAAACCCAGGAAAAAAATTGGTAACATAAACTGAAATTATGATTACTATAAACGGTGTTTTTTCGATGTAGTAGCATACGTCCGATCTGTTTTTCAATAAAGTGATAACATTACCCGACTGATAACATTATCCGCGATTCCAATAAGCGGCGTCCACTTTATTTAAAGAACACTTATGGAAAACTGTTGTACTTTGAAAACTTTTCAGAACGCACTATTTATGCCTTCTAGCAACAACCGGTAAGAAGTTCGAAAGTTTGCTATAAAGCGTGTTGGTAGTTAGCAGCATATATATTTTTGTAGATAAAAAATGCGATATTTTGATATCGGTATTTTCTTTTCAATTGGACTCATTATCATTGTGCTCATTAACTTCGATCTTTTGTATATCGTGAATGCAAATCAATATCTGGTAAATAATTTAGTCGGTTTAAAATTTCTTGAAAAGCTAATTTAAAAATGCTGTTTGCTTTTGTTTATGTATGTGCACCATTTTGTACCTTGAAACACAAATTTTACTTAAATATAGTAGCAATAAAATACATTGTGGAATTTTGTGCCAAGAAGGAAGAACGGCAAAGAGAGACCACCAGTGGATGCGGCGATAATTGAAAGAGCCATTGAGGAAATTAGTGCACCCAGAGAGACTGAAATACCTATGTGTGACACAAGCAAAGTTTACAAAGTGCCACTGGGTTCTGTATGGCGACATTTAAAAGCGACGAATCAATCTGGAGCCGAGTAGTTTACCTATTGTGTAAAATATGACGTGAATAAAATTTTCACCAAGCAAGAGGAACAATGTCTTGTAATATATATTGCAGCTATTGTTAAAATGCAGTACGGTTTAACCAAAAAAAAAGAACTGGCTTTCTAGTTCGTAGTGAAAAATAAGAAGTAACGCCAGCAAAATTTGTATTTACACAAACCAGCAAACTAAAGCGTCGGTACATAAAGTCGTAATAGGCGTTAACTTACAGAGTTATGAAGTCAAAGCAATTAACAGCAAAACAAACGGTATGAATACTAATAAATATTTTAAAGTTCAATTGACGACTGAATGGATAAGGTGCCTCAGTCTCTTAGGTATGACAGAAAGTCGCTTTTAGCTCAAAGAAAATGGAATAGGGCCTAAATATATACGATACTGCTCTGTACTATGTCGAAGAATGCGCCAGAAGGCGTTGTACAATTGTGTATCCAAAGAACAAACTTAACACAACTCGCCGTAAAGTACTTTGTAAACTGTTACATTAACGAAGATTAAAGCGGAGCTTTTTAACTTAAACACTAAACCATTTCATACCAAAGCGATATCGCACTCCCGATTTAGCTTAAAGCTAAAAATTCTTAAGGCATAAACTAGGAGACGAGAACCGACAGTCAACTGAGCTATTAGCTAAATATCTTCTCTTTTATAAAAGATACACGATTTGTCAACAGAATTTTCAAAAGAAATCCCAGTTGATGAAAATGCGACAGACATAGATGCAAAATTAAAACAAAACGCAATAACACGTCTGTTTGGCTAGGTCTTACACGGCGAATAATGCAACGATAACAAAATATAAACGAAACTCTTAATGATGTTAAAATAAACAAAACTGTTATAATATCGAATGACAGTCGGAAACATAATAAAACGTTCGAGAAATTATTCTCAAGCTCCAGAGATTTCACGAAGTTGTTATCTATTTTCCAAAACGTTTCCCAAAAGATATGGAACATTCGCGAAATAAAAATATGTATAAATGCGGTTCAAACAAATCAAAGGTCAGTTATTTCTCGTAATTCGAAGACGACAGTGTTAGGAAGATGATTCAAGTCTAAATAAATAAGTGATTAACGCGTGTGTGATAAATCTACGGTGTATAACCTTGTACGTGACTTTAATGTAAACGAGCGTTAGTGTTTAAATAAATACAAGTTATCCGCGGACTTTATCTTCGTGTAAGTGATAGTGCTATACATAAATTCTAGTTTAAGTGTTTTTATTAAATATCCTTAGATTTATTTAGCTCGGTTAGTTTAAACGTGTACATATTTTTAGTATCAATAAATTAGTAGTAATAGTAAACGTTACAATAATTTAAAATGCAATCTAAATTCAATGCCACAAATGAAGTGCAAAGTCGACGAAAACCAACAAACGTTTAATTTAACAACGTAAACCATAAGTTAATTAAAAGCAAAAATTTACTTCGAAATAATAAAAATCATTAAAATACGTGAAACTAATTAACTAAAAACATTCAAATCTTGATCATATCCAAACGTCAAATTAAAACGATCATAAATACGAGGGTCGACAAGAAAGTACACATGAAAATTCAATAAAGCTTACAAAGTAAGAAGAACAGTGGCACAAAGAGAGTTAAACAAATTGCAAGCGTGACTTCAGCGGAACGTGAACAATTGGTAACGTTAATTAGGCCAAGTAATGCAATAGGCAACCATATTCCACAAATGCTGATTTCTTCAAACCACATTGCCAATTCCTTAGACTGTAGTAACTAATTACTTTTCCTTGAATTTTTTTTCAACATATTAATGCACACATTAAGCCCTTAAAGAAAGAACGCGTTTGTTTTTTTTGGACAACCATTAAACACATTTGTTAGCAGAAGTTCCAAAGTGGGAATCATAATGGTTACGTTCCTACCCAAAACGTCACACAGACTTTAACCCTTTAACTTGATAGTGTTCGCGTAGCTCAAAACAATCAAAGTGTTGATGCTTAACCTTTGAAAATGGAGTGAAACGATTTGACATACATATATAGCATAGCAGAAGCTTTCGGAACTGCATATCTGTAAATGGCTATAAAAGGGGAAAACCTTGTTTATGTTAAATAACCTTGCTACGGTTTCTTAAACTGTTTGAATTTTGCTTAGGCGTAAACGCCATCTACGATGTTGATTTGATCATTAACGTACTTCCGTTGATTTAGGCTAACATAACAGCACATGTGTTAACGCAAAGCTCGGTGATATTCACATTTATTATTCTTAGAACATCCACGTTTTTAATGAGTAGATCATTTGGGATTTCGATATTTTACATGTCGAAGAATAGCTAGGGTAAGAGTGCATGTATATTTTACTCGAGATGTAATTTTATTTTATTATCACAGCAAGTTTGGTCACCCACATGTGTTTGTTACTTTAGAAAATCTTAATGACTGGCTAATTTCTATCTTTTCGATAAATAAGTCGTACACGGATACAAGAACTGAACTGTATTAGTTAGATGTCAATCATGTCAGCCGCTAACCTACGTTAGATGGGTAAATTGAAACCAACGTTTGTATATCCTCTGTTGAGGCAAATAACTACGAAGAATTAGTGCACACCTGTTAATATAAGTTAAACGAATTCTGGAAGCTTAGCAAAATTCGGTTTTAATTATCGTATAAAAATTGTGGCCCTTAAGATGTAATAACAGGATTGTATATGTATCAGTTTAATTTTCAGCAATTTGTGCGGGTTGTTTTGGATATGCCATTAGCTAATTGCACATTAGGAACCTAGAAGAAGTACCTTGTTTTTGATATTTAAATTACTTATTTTAGTGTCGGTCGTATATATATATATACGCCTCTTATCACGATTAACGTTTTAATAGTGTTGTTGCAGCACCGGCTTCGTAGTTGGCTTGCTTATTTTTTTGTGCTGTTTTTTAGTAGTACGTTGGCTTAACTTGTTAGATGCAAAAGTAGAAACAAAAGCACTTGCCTGAAATACAGTAACATAAACGGTGTTATGCCGGGCTCAGTGGAGACGGGATGAGTTATATTCAAAAATCCGTGATTACTTGGAAACGCGATTGACAATAAAATCGAAATAAAAGAGGGTAAAAGCTCAAAATCGGTTGGGGCGCCAATCAAGGTCACGATGATAACAGCTTTTGGACCGCTGATAACCCAGAAGCTCATCTGGTTGGTTGCAACCCCTGGAACTTACCTTGAGTTGTAACTTGCTCGACTCTGAAATGTTCTCTTAAAACGTTACGTTCGCGGCGACCGAATGAGTAAAAGCTCTTTACATTTTAACAATTTAACATTTATTAAAATAAAAAAATAGAAAACAAACAAACTCGACGAAGAAAATGAAATAATAACACACAATATAATTCAAATACAAAGAAAAATATCTGCAAGGCCTTGTCCGCATAACTTAAAATAAGACGCATATAACAAAGTAAAAAAAAATATATAAACGTCCGAAACTTTATGTTTTCGAACACAGCGTTTGAAAAATTAAATTTTTCATTGAGTTACATTAAACTTTCATGAACAAACATGAATTAATTTAACAAAAAAAATGCATAAATAAAGCGAAATTCACGCGAAATATTAAAATTAGCCGTAAATACGTCGGCTCAAATTCAAAGCTTTTAAAACATTTAGATCGCGGTTCACTTCACGATAATATCAAATTTAATAAATATCTTGACTCAATTGTTTGTACCAGGAAAACTGCTGGGCACAGCGGTTCCAGAAGCTTTTGAGTTTAGGCGATAAAGCGACCCCGGGATTGTCTAGGTGTTCTGAAATCCGCACAAAAGCGAAGACTGGATTTTTAGCACAATACATCGATAGCAAATCCAACTCGAAACGTTAGCGTAATTTTGCAAACCATAAATTAAACCGTAAAATTACGAATTTGGAAAACTAAACAGTTCCACCACAACACTAAATTTTCACGGTTCCATTTATTTTACTTCCGCGGCATTACATAACGGTAGGGTAAAGGCACCCCGAACACTTGACTACATCTTGATACCCGATGTTCTAAATTAGAACCCAACTCTCAAAAAATCTCCAAAATCAAAATTTTATCCTTATATTACCTCGTAATCCCACTTAATTAAACAAACTTACGCCGTAAAATCTTTGTAAAAGATGGAACACTAAACAAAGTAAATTAATAAAGATGAAAAATATTGTCACCACATGTGTCACGTCACGTACGCACAGCAAAAGAATATTCCCATAAAAATCGCATACTCAGCTAAACTACCAAATGAAACATTCGCGCTAGAAAATGGGTTTAAAATAAACAAAAGTAGATACTAAGAAAATGTATCAAATTTCATTCCAGAAAGGAAACCATAAATTAGATAAAGTTGTTAATCCAATGCAATAAACCAGAAATAACATACTAAATCATAATAAAGACCACGCACCTTTATGCGTTTAAAAAAAACAATAATAATTGTGAAATAATTATTAAATAGAAATCAACTTAAATTGACGTAATAAAATTAAACGAGTAACACGTTTTCGATGCTTTAACGTGAAATACTCAATCGCTTATAATTAAGCAAAATACATTCAAATACAGGGTCTTTTACAAAAGATTTACGACCAAATTTCAACGCCGGTTACAAACTTGCTGTAGTTATCTAGTCAAACACGTGTTGGTGGATTTTTGCTTTGAAGTACTTGTTTTAGTATGTTAGCTATGTAGTTTTTAGATGAAAATCCCCTACTTTATACTTCCATAGATTCTGTATCAGAAACGAGCTTCGCCAATTGGAACGTGACTTTTTCTGATGAAGATTCTTCTGTACTTATTGAGTTGAACAAATGCAACTCAAGCTCATTCGCCGGAATCTAACGCCGTTCTCTCAACTTCCGTTAGCGTGAATTGAGATCACGTCTATCTCGCAATTGATATCATTAGGCAAACGTTTAGAATCAAACATCAACTCTCGTAATTCCATCATCTGTAGCCTGTGTTAGTAACACTTCTGCTAATTCTGTTACTTGCTCTCGTAATGCTTCTTCACCTTTGTTTTCTGTATCTACTGATACCTCAAATACTTGTGTTCGTTGTCGTTCTCAAGGTGAAAAGCCTTTCCTGTTTGTTCGTTCTCATCTTTCTCTTCCTTTTATTTTCTTTTCAGTTTCTAGGATCTACTACTGATCTTTAGTACTTGGGTTTGATATCTAAAGTTACTGCTTCTCCTCGTCGTTTCTCTCGTTGGTGCGTTGTGAAAAATCTTTTGTGTAAACGGGTACGTGCCTTTTCTTCTGATCCTTGCGTTTAGAAATTAGTTGCTCTATTGAACCAACGCAAGCTTCTAATCTACAATTATCACATTCTATCTAATTGTGAGCACGGCAATGTTACGCGCACTTTAGAAGCTCTTCGCTGTCACTTCTATTGGGCTCATATGAGACCTAAGGCTGCCGAATTTATACGTTATTGTTCTTGTTCAAATTTACGACAAAGCAATCGTATTAGGTAACGTCACGTATCGCAGAAACGATTAAGCTTTCTAACACCTTTTATACGTTTACAAGATTCTACGCTTTCTCCGAATGTAGAAGCCCCTACAATTGCTTTTGCAACTACTTCTTCAGTTACTTCTAACTGTGCTTTGCTGTCTTCTTCTTCTAATCGTTCTCTTTTCTTACATCAGCGTCGCAGGCGTCGTAAGTGTTGGTTCACTTTTTGGGCTTTTGACTTTCCACCTTTGCTATTCTTTTGGTTCTTGTCTCTTGGTTTTGATGGTTCAAGTCTTTGAATACGTCATCGGTATCTTGTTGGCAGTAGTTTAGATGCTATCTATCTAGTTTCTCCTATTTTTTTGTCACCGACATTCTTTTCTTAAGTTAAGTTTTTGCTAAATTTCTCTTGGTTTCTTTCTTCTCTATGTTATTTTAGGACAGAATATCTACTTAGTCAGCCTTTTTGGATTGGTACGTCATGTATAGGGTTTTCTCCTTTGCTTCCGGATTTGGTTATTTCTTGATTGGTTGACCACCTGCGTATTTCTTTCTTATTGTTCCTCCTAAAGGTTTACCTTTTGGGCGGTTGGTTGAACATTAAAGGGTTTATTACTCTTTTTCGTTTCTTCTACGGAGAGAAAAACAATTCATCTTGTCCTATCTTTCTCTGTCTGTCTCTTTTATTTCTTTCTCGTCTTTTTTTTTCTCTCTTTTCTTTTCTCTTTTGCTCCTAAGGTTCGCCTTTAGTGCAATTATCTGTTTTGTTTTTTTGTTTCTTTTTTTTTTAGTCTTTGTTAGTTGCTTGAATACTTTATTTCTTTTTTTCTTCTTAAGAACTGTTTTCTTTTCTTTCTCAATTATTTCTCTTGCGTGATTGGGCTTAGTTGATTTTTGTTTAGCTGTGTTTGGTTTGAAACTTGAGATAAACTGCAACGTTTTTTCTTGTACTCTACGTACTTTCGCTTAGTTGGCATTTTTGATGTTGTGAATCACTGTTAGGATATTTATTTTCTTTTGGTTTTTTTTGTTATTAGAAGATTCTAATCCATTGTTCCAATTTTTTTAGGTTTCAATGTGATTTTTCAACGCGAGCACTAACTGACGAGGTTCGATTAGCACGGGATGTATCTTATTCTTTCTTATTTACTATTACTTCGTTTTCTTTCGGTTTTGTTTTGTGTGATGTGGTTTGGATTTTGATTGGATTAGTGCACTCATGGAGTGTTTGGTTTTTGGAACTTTGTGGTTGTGACTTGTAGATTGCTGATTTTTTTCTCTGCCTTTTAGGTAGTTCAAATTGTGTCGATTTGGTTTTTTTCATATCGTCTGCTGACGACTTTTTAGGACCTTTTTCTTTTTGGCTCTTTCTTTTTAATCCGCATATCACAATTCAATAATCTTATATCGTCTACTGAGGACTTTTTGGGCACAACTATCTCAGTTTTATTTCTTTTTGACTCTTTCTTTTTAATCCACATATCACAATTTAAGATCTGCTAATTATAATACTTGATTTTTCTTTTTACATCTTGAGTTTTATTAGTTTTGGGGATTTATATTTAGGGTCGGATTTGTATCTGTGGGCTGGGGTTTCATTGAATTTTAGGGCGTTGTCCTTGACCGTGGTCTAAACTTTTCTTTTTTCTATACTTCTTTTTCTCCTGGTTTGCTTAGGATTGTCTTTCAGTGAAGGTTTTAGGACTATGTTCTTGCTTTTATAGCGTAACGCGTGATGTCGACTTTTACCGAGTACCTTTCTGATACATCATTTCTGTGGGTTGGAGTTTATGGTTTTTTGGAGTATATACAAATGAAAATTTATTTGCTGTGAGAATGTAAAAGTTAGACCGACAAGTTTAATTCTTTGTACGACGTATTGCCTATTCAAAGGGGGCTTGCTTCAACAATTATTGTCTGTGATATCGACCTACGTTCTAGCGTTTGATCGCATTTATGTAAAGTTACCTCGTTGTTCTTTCTGTGATAAAATAAATTTATTCATTGTTACAACCTGTGTTTTGTTATTTTGTTTTCTTTCAGCTTTGCATTGATTTAAACAGTACCTGTCATCCTAATCCTCAAAATGGCAAAGCCACCAGAGATATCGCATAGTTCGAAATACAATTTAAACGACACTCAGAAAATTGACTATCGTATCGTATGTAAAAATAGGTAATCGAGTAAATAAAATCACTGAAAGCGTTAAACATAGAATCTTATTAACAACTTTAGACATCGGCACAGATGTAACGTAAACTCGATCATAGAATGTCGCAGAATAATCAATCCTGACCACTCATGTAATACCGAGACTGTAGTGTAATCTTGTCCACTTACAGTAACCGTAGCACATTTATATATTAAATAAATCTTAGAAATTTTTCTACGCTTGAGGCGAGTGAATGGATTAATTGTCGACTCTCCTCGTCGCATTCACGAGATACATTCCACGTTATAGTCGATTTCTACAACACCGTTGCTAAAAAGAAGAAATTTAGTAAAAGCAACCACATGTTAATGCAGCCGCCTTTAAAAAAATTAAAAATTAAAAAAAATCTGACAGAAATCGCCCAAAATATTCGTCAACGACAAATCAGTACACCGAACTCCCTTTCTACAAGAAAGAAGAAATGTAAGCAACCTAAATAAATAGCAGAAAAGCAATAATAATAATAATAATAAAAATTAAGGCTAAATGCAGCAAAACCTTAAAAAAGTAAAAGTGAACAGGAAACAGGAAACGTATTTAGCGATTAAAATTAAAACTATCAAACACTGACTAATATGAATCTCCGAACCGACAGCGCCAACTTCAAATTTTTCCGTAAACAGGATATTTCATAGACAAAATAAACACAACCGTAACAAGTTTATATACCATTAAACAATAACTTAACTAAAAAATTAAATATTTAAACAATTGAAAATTAAAACCGGTAATTTTGTTAATAGATTTTTGTTTCTGTATATAATTGCGGTTGCCACAAGTTTCCGCTTTGTTAACAATTTGTTCTATGCGTTTTTATTATTGTTAAACACATGTTTAAACTAATGTTAACACACTGGTATATAACTCTATTTACACTAATAAAATGAAATTTAAATTTTTAAAAAGGCTACGAAATTTAAATTAATTAAATAATAATATTTTCTAGGTCAAAGCACTTGACTGGAATTTTCTTTGTAAAATGTTTTTAGTCTTTTGTGTGCACTTGAAAAAAATAAAAACAAGCTAAGTATATGAATACATAAAAATTGAAACGACTGTGCACTAAAAGCAAAATTGTACAAACTTGCAGATTAAATTAAAATACTTACTTATCTCATTCAGAAATTTTTATTTTTACAACGACATCTACGGTTTCTTGCATAATTTTTATCTTAAAGTTTAAAATGTTCAGTAATTTTACTTAAAATATTCACTTTTTAATGCTCTAAAATTTTGTTTATAAAAAACGAGAAAACGTTACACAGAAAGCAAGTAAAAATATTATCAATTTATATTTCTTTTTTTTTGTGATGCAATTTTCTTAATTAAATGGAAAAGGTTGTCTAAAATTTACATAAAATTAACTTACTTTTTGTCGTTTTCTTAATTAAAACGTACATTCTTTAGCATCTTTAAAAAAAATTTTTGTCATCTAAAACATTTATCAACCATTAAACAATTAAAGCAAAATTTAATTACTTTTAAATCCTGCTTATTTATATTTTTTGCGTATACGTTTTATCAACAATTACGTTAATGAAAGTTGCTATAAAGCGTGAAATATACTATATAAAATAAATTTTGAATTTAAGTACTAATTTATAGGTAATAACTTATTACATCAATTTAATTTACACAAAACTAGAAATGAATACAAGTTTCAATTTACTTTTATAATAAAACAAAGTATCTGTTTTCATTACTGTAATACAACATTGTAATTAAAATAATGCATTGTATTAACAAAATTTAAACGCGAGTTTTTGCTAAGCTGTCATTTTAGACCGTAAACTTTTAAGACTAATTAATGTTTTTTTTAATTTACGGTTTAATGCGTTTTCAAACAAATTAAAATTAGACTTTCGCATCGGTTAGCGTCAACGGTTTGCATATCCTAATTTCACTTAAAATCGCTGTCAAATGGTTGTCAAACACACACGCTCGTACATACATAAGTACGGCTTGTATACTCCGAATTCTACATTTTATTGTACTATTTTACAATTTTTTTATTATTTTCACGTATAATGAAAATTTGGTAAATAAATTAGTTGGCGTTTACAATTCTTTATATTGTGGTTACTAAATAATCTTAAAATTAATATTTTTTAGAAGTAGTAATGTATCACTATACTCTATCTATTTTCAAGGGCAAGTTTACCGAAACATTTATACGTGATGTAGAAGAAGCTTAAAAAAACAGGGTTGTATTAGAAATATTGTGTTATACATAGAAACGCAAGCTACAAATATTTTCTGACGGCTTATGTTAAAAACAATTTGTTGTAATTTTTATACTGTATGAATTTTGTCCCGAAACGTACCTTTTTTAATATACAGAAGATTTGTCAGTGTGATATAGGTAGTTACATATTAAAACGGTCATTTCCATTTTGTGCAGTAATAAAGTCACACGTAAAGCTCGTGATTACCACATATTTAAATATCTTAAATCATTCACGTTAATTTTAAATACTAACTCGTATCGAGATAGAGCCTATGGAACTGAGTAATTTATTTGTGATAACGATACATGTATGTAATATTTACTTTTCATCAATTTGTTACGTGCAAAAGCTGAAACAATGACACCTGCCTGAAATAAAGTAACATAAACGAAGTTTTGCCGGTGCGCAATGAAGACGGGGTGAGTTATATTCAAAATTCCGTGATTGTTTGGAAAGCTCAATAAAAAAACACAATGAAAAGTCAAAAATCAAAAATCAAAGGGCGCCATAAAGGAGTAATGCTCAATGGACTTTTGGTCCTTGCCAACCACATGCCCGCTCCTGAAAGATACACTCTAAATGGACTTACCTTAATAGAGTGTATCTCACTAAACTCTGAAATAAATAAAAATTCACATAACGCGAAGGCCGACAGAATTAGAAGCTTGTTTGCGTTTAACTATTTAACATTTATTTGATCAATCAACACTTAAAACAAACAACAAAAAAAAACTATTTAAATTAGCGCAAAACAAAACAAAATTTTTTAAATGTAAGTTAAACATGAAAGTAAAAAAAAATTTAAAGTGAATTGAATAATGGTATCAAAACAAACAAAATTTAAAAAAATTAAACAAATAAAAATAAAATCATAAAAAAACAATAGAAAATCCTAATTAACTAATGCACGGCTGTGTCCGCATTAAATAGAAGTTAATTAAATACAAAATAAAATAAATTCATCTATTTTAAAACCAGGATGAATATCTTACATAAATTTTCTTTCTAACAAATATTTAGTCACATAGTTTTGATAAATACGGACAATTACTATTTACTAATTGTATTATTGATCAAATCGTTAGTTTGCAACCCTCATTATTTTTCTTAAAACCCAAAGCTTTTAAGACACTTAAACGCGTAAATAAAATTCACCAAATTTAATTAATCGGTACGAAATACTTTAAATTGTCGTCGTAATAAATCAAGAAAAGAACTTGTAGTTGATCCTAGGTTGTCAGATATAATCGGGAGGAAATGTTGAAGGACTATGTTACGTCGGAAGATTTTCAATGAGCCGCCACCAAGGCGAAAATATAACCGCTTCGTACGAACACGATTCTACATTACGTAAAATAAAACTTGAAAGCACGTGAATTTTTTTTAAACCGCAGATTTTACGAACTGAGAGAAACAAAACTCCACTAACTATACTAAAAATTAACGTTTTCTGCATAATTTCCGCGGTATTACTTCATTCTACTGAGGGTGAGTTTACCATCCAACCAACAACATTCCGGTACTTAAGGCTTTTCGAACGACTGTCAACCAAGCATCAACCATCTTCTCAAACCAAACCACTTATATTTATTAATTTATTCGGCTACCCTTTCCTGAAGATTGTGTCCCAAGTCTCCACCAAGAAATGCAAAGAAGATGCAAACAGATTTAATTGCGACACAAAAGTAGAGTTTGGAAACCGCTTTCCATATACTGTGTGAACTGCCAAATCAACAAAATATTTTATTTTATTATGATCATAAAGATTACTTGTTGAGACCTGAATCATAACTGTATAATAAATTAAAAAAATTACTTCATTCCAACGTAATTTATTAGAACTAACACAAAGAAAATAAGTACGACTTTACTGAGAATGTACTTAATACAAAGAACTTTTAAACAGACTTAAAATAAAGAAATTGCTAGAATATATAAATTACAATTGGAATTTGGCAGGACAAAGAAAAAGCCAAATAAACGGAAATGCAGGATACTGATGATTAAACAGCGTAATCATTTTGAAATAATTGAATAAAAAAAATTATCAACAATTTTGGTTGACAACGTTGAATTAAAAGACGTAAAATAACTACCTGGAAGCAACGGAAAATCAATTAAAAAATTACAAAATAAACTAAACGAATAAGTTCAGCTCAAATACCAAGTCTTACACAAAAAAATCGCACAAACTCAAACGACGGTTACAAATTTTAGGGAATTAGTGTTGAATGCGCTATTAGCTAATAGCATTTTCCGGGACATTAAATTGTGAGTACCTTGTTTTTATACAAAATTTATTTTGTCTATATTGTCACTCGCACGACTATACGTACATATTACGTTTGTTGTCAGAATTAAGTATAAAACTTTTTCATGTAATAAATTAAACAATACGCTCTGTTTCCTCTTAGGCTCGTGATATTTGACATTTAAGTCTCTGCATCATTATTATTAACTGTGATATTTGTTTATGAATTCTACTTGTTATTTATTTGCTATCATTCTATTTTATTTTTAACTCTTGTTTCATATGTTGAAATAAATATATTCGTTGTTATAAACTGTGTTTTGAAACTTATTTCCTTCCAGTGTCTGACAGGTTTAAAGGGAAACTGTAATAATAGTTCTTCCACCGTTTTAGCGCTTTTGTAATAATCTTATGATTAGCACACCAAGTACTACCTGCGATCCTCTCGCCGAAGTGTTCTGAGCTGCCGACTGCACTTAGTTAATTTATGTAACAAAATTTGACGCCCAACTGTCAGGGCTTGATTTCGGGGGTGCGCTTATAATTCTTTTTGTCTTTATTGATTCTTTTACTTATTGGTAGTCATTAGTAGGTTCGAGTTACTCAAAGTTTTTACTTTGTAGTTAGTTCGCTTACTTTTTACTACTGCGTATTAATACGTTGGTTTCCGCGCTTTGAGTTTTTTTTTAATTAATTTGACTACGTCGGTTAAACCTTTCTTCTTGTAAGATTATTAGTGGTAACGTGTGCGATACGATACTATCGCTACTACTCGTACTTCACTTTAGTTATCGATTTACTTACTTTTATTTTGATCGAATTTCTAATCATACAGTTTGTCTTTAAGGTTACTTAGTTTCTTGTTTTAGGTTTTATTGTGTCTCTTAACGTTCTGAATATGTATTCTTCAGACAAAAAACCACCACTTCTTACTTCTTCGGACTCATTCAGAAATTAACTTGGTAGATTGGAAAGTTACTTTTTCCGGTGAAGATCCTTCTCTACTGATGGAATTTTTAACTAGGATTGACGAGTTGTGTTAGTCTTGTGGGTTTTACATCAATTTTTCCTTTTAGCTTCGAAAGTGTTATCGATAAAGCTCCTCTTGTTTTTAGAACCAGACATTCTTTACGTTCTTGGCAGAGTGTTGCTACAGTATTAAGATTATAGTTTATGCCTTTATATTATGACGATCGTCTACTGGAGACAATTTGTAAACGTACGATAGGAGCTAATAAAGCTATTGGAATGTAAGTCTACAATTGTTAGAACGGATCTCTGAGCAAATACAGCTCAAGCTCATTTGCTGTAATCTGACGCCGTTCTATCAACTTCCGTTAGCGTTGATTAAAATTACATATATCGCTTACAAACGATTGGAGTCGAAGATCAACGCTCGTCATTCTTTTCACGTTTTAACATCAGATATCAATGACACAGTCAAAAACTATCTGTAGCCTACGGTAATACAACTTCTACTTCCGCTTCTTTACCTAATCCTGTTACTTGCTTTCGTAATACTTCTTCACTTTCTTCTTCTGTATCTACTTCTAATTCTAATACTCTTTACTGTAATTTGATGCTAAACCTGTACGTTGGGTTACTTCTCTTTCTGATTTCTCGACTAGTTTGTTTTCGTTTTTGAGGATTACCGGCCTTACTAAAAACCAATGGCATAACCAGTTAATGAGTAAAGTGTCTGTGTCTTCTCGTTGCTTAGTAGTGTACGGTTTTCGTTGCAAACGAGTACGAGTTACTCCTGATGATAATCAGCTGTGGAAGCTAAAGTTCCGAACGACCTACGTAAACCAATTATACATGACCATTACGTCTATTCCACTTCTGGTCATCGTAGTGTTGCTAAGATGTTACTTTTTTGTTGGCGTCATTTTTACTAGCCTCATATGAAATTTAAAGAGAAGTATGTTCGTTACTGTCCGGTTTGTCGGTTGCAGAAAGCGCTTAGTTGAAATCGACAACGCAATCGTGTTACTGCTGGGTCTACATGGCCTATCTGTTTTGGCTTAGCTCAACCGACTTCTGCAAATCTTTCTAAAATTTGTAGTCGTTCTAAAAATGCGGAAGTTAGTATTCGCTTGTCAGCAGTTACCTGCTTTGACATTTTTAGTTGTGATTTGTTGTTTCCTTTTTCTAATCATTCTCTTCTCTTCATTGGGCGTCACAAATGTCGTAAATTTTAGTTCATTTTTAGCAATTGGATTCTGACTATTGGCTATTCCAATGGTTTTCATCTTTAGATTTTGTGATTTTGTTCTTAAGCTATATTGTTAGTTGTAGTTGGGATGCTGCCCAATTTTTTCATTTTGCTCTACTGATATACTTCTTTGCTTAAGTTTCTAGTAATTTTCTTTGGTTTTATTTATTTAACCATCTTACCCCCACTTTCTTTCCCCATCTCTATCTTTCCTATTTTTATTTCTTTCTTTCTTGGGCTTAGGGTTTTTCTATGTGCCAACCATTCTTCCTTTTTTTTAATCTGCTTTTTGGGCAGTTGGTTGGGCATTGTAAGATTGGTCACCCCTTAAGTTTCTTGTACTCTAAGTAATTCTAGTTAATCGGCATTTTGGATATTGTCAGTCACTATTAGGATATTTCTTTTCTTTGTGTTTCCTTTGCTTTTGGGTTATTCTAATTAGTTCTTTGGTATTTGAGTGCCATTGTGGCAATCCAACATGACAGGCAACGACACGCACAACCTTACATATTACGTTTCTTTTCACAATAAAGCATAAAACTTTTTTATGAAATAAATTAAACGGTGCGCTCTGTTTCGCTAGTAGCGATCCTCTCGCCGAAATGTTGTAACAGGTTTATTTGTTTAATTGTTAATTCCGCTGTAGATTAAGTTGTATTCGTCACAGGTAAACGTTGTTGGTTAAATTTAAAAATTCTAATTTTCAAAAAAAAACATTTTTAGATAAAACTTCGTACAGGAAACTTAAAAATTTGAACACTTCCTGTGTGACGTTTCTTAGAGGCTGACTTTGTGGTGCACTATTCAACAGTAAAAAAAATTTCGAATTGAAGCTGAAGGCAACTACGTTTATTCCAACAGTTTTTGGTATATTGTTGCTTCTGCAGGAGTTCACATAGTTTTTACTTTTGTTAGTGGCCAGCAGTTTCTGCAATTGTGTGCGTAATTTTGGTGCTGCGACCACTTGCACTACCGAGAATCAAACGGCTCACCGAACTTTATTCCACGTCCGTTGTTATCAGACTTACTGAAGCTAAGTTGCTAAATTATTTACCAACGTACCTGGACTGTAAATTGTAACTTCCATCTGCTACCAAAAATACCATTTCGGCAGCGCCTTTCCACCACCATCTCGGCATCGCCTCTCCACCACCATCAGCGAGATCACCACTACACCGAAGCAACGTCATAAGCAAACTTTGACCTGTATCTTATGTAAAATGATTTTGAAACTGAGTTTTCAATACTTTAGTTTTTTTAAAGATAAAGAAGCGTTAATTCTGTACTGTCAAAAAAACAGAAATTTACTTACCTGTTGGGTTTATTATATCTTGTAATTTCGTCTAATTTTTTTGTGGTTATATCTTGCACTAAGTTATTTTTTTTTGTAAATTATTTAAAACTATTTTAAGTTGAGGAAAGGGTTACGAGTTTTTTTGTGATTAAGTAAAATTGACATGCGCAGTCATTTTGCTACCGGTCAGTGGCGTGTACGTTAAGATATATGTAGGATTAAGCAATTTTTTTTCTTTAACCACGGGCGTACCCTGCTTATTTACCTTAGAATTTATTGTTGGGGAATTGAGATTAGCATGCGCTTGGTACAACAATCCCCGACCGATGACGTATTTTGCTTCTAGAACTAGATTTTTATTTTATGTTTTTAGGTCTATTTTTAGTTCCTACTACATTTTTACTTTAGGATAATTTTTGGTGTTGAAAACACTTATAGGACAACGGAACAAATCTGGAACTTGCGGTGGTGCCCAATTTCACTTAATTTTTTGTATTTTTCAAATGTAATCTTTATTATTATTAAACAAAATATTCCTTATGATTCGTTTTATGTTTTAAAAAGGTATCAAGTCTTAATTTTACTCAGCAGTGATGAAAACTAATTATAGTAATTGCAGAATTAGATCCGCTCGAGCTTCCGCCTTATTCTCTGCAAAACGGTACAATATAGATAAAAATTGCACATAAACAATTTATTAAGCACAAAATTTGCTACAAAAAAGTCCGCGCGAGTATATAATTATATCTAATAATTTAAAGGCAAGTTTATTTACTTTCTCAAAACAATTGCTACATAGCCAATGAAGCCACGCTTATTGGTGATTGGTAAAAATTGATTCCAGAAATAATCACTTGCTACATTTTTGATTGGCTTTGTGCAACCCCCCCTTAAGAGTTACAGAATTTTAATTTTCGTACAACTTTGCACACTTGTGTTTTCTAAACTATTGAAGGTAATTGTACCCTTCCGCCGACTTTTATAGTAAATTTTGTCCTCTATAAAAATGTTTATGTGCAACTTTCTTCTATCTTGCACCGTTTTACGGTAATAGTTTATTGATTATTTTAAGTTATTGACCCTTAAATTCCAAATGGGGGGACACTGTGGACCACAGGTCTAATATTTTTGGTATATTTTTGGTTATAAAAACTATTGGCCACCCTGCTTCTGGGTATATGTGAGGTTATATTTACTTGAATACGAATTCAGGATTATGTGCCTGAAAACTTGTATGTCATAAAAATGTGAGTAAGCCACGACGTCCCCCCATTCGGAATTAGTGTGACTATAACATAATTTTCTTTGTTTCATGTAAGGTTTTAAAAATTCAAGAAAAAAGAGCAATAAAAGAATATCCAGAGTTTATACAGAAGCAGAGTTAAAGAGATTAGCTGAAAATTTTTATGACTAGCGATTTGAGTGAGTGTAGTGACGTAGATGACAAAGAAACAGATTTTCTTCCAAACGAAAATGTATCTGAATCAGAAGACGAATTGGAGGAAAAAGTCGAAGAAGATAGTGATGCAGAAGTCGAAGAAGATAGTGATGCAGAAGCAGGTGAACTTGAAAGTGATGTAGCAGAAAGTAGCGAAGAATTTGTGGCCAATTCGGGAATGAAATGGTTTAGTAAAACAAAGCCGGCAACACGGTGCTACCAACGTAACATAGTTACCGCAAAACCTGGTCCTACAGATTATGTGCAGAATGCTATAATACTAAAAGACTATTTTGATTTATTTATTACCGACGACATAAAAGGACTAATTTGTACTCATACAAATGAATAAGCGGAACGAAATTTGGCTAGCTGAAATAGTTCACATCCAAATTCACCAAGACAGTGGAAGAGCTTAGATAAAACTGATTTTAAATGTTTTCTGGGAATCTTGCTGAAATCTAGAGCTTTACGATGTAGAAATGAAAGTATTCACGATATGTGGATTACTGATAAAAGTATTAGACGTTCATTCTTTGTCGCTGCCATGTCTGTCCGTTTTCAGCAAATTTCGCGCTATTTGAGATTCAACGACAAAATATCTAGCAGTGCAAGAAAAGCAAATGATAAGCTAGCTGCAGTAAAGGAAGTATGGGACCTTTTTGTTGAAAATTGCAAGAAGTCATTTGAACCTCACGAAGAGACCACCGTCAATGAGCAGCTTGTCGCGTTCCAAGGCAAGGTCCCATTCAGGCAGTACATAAAATCAAAACCAGTCCTATGGTATAAAGATATGGGCTCTTGCTGATGTAGAAATATCATACTTACATAATTTGCAAGAATTAAAAGTACCAGGAATGCCAGAAAAGTTTTCAAAATTTGCATTTAGTGATAAAGTCACAATGGTAGCTTATGTACCCAAGAAATGACGAATGGTACACGTGCTATCTACCCAACATTCTAATGACTCGATTTCCCCAGAAGAACACAAAAAGCCAATTATTATTGAAAATTATAATAAGAGCAACGGAGGTGTTGACAATGCCGACAAACTGATTCGTGAATATACGTGTGCCCGACAAACAGCTCGTTGGCAGAATTTTTATGAATATTATAGACATTTGTGCTCTAAATACTTTTACTTTATTTTTTTCCAAAAATCCCAATTGGCAGAAGCGCTGTACCGCAGAAAAAAAATTTTGTTGCAACTAAGCGATCAACTTACGAATGCCAACATGAAAATTCGGGCTGCAAAACCAGACCAAAAAAACACATTTTAGAAGCTTTGAAAAATTGCTAAATTGACATCCCTAAAACGTTGCCCACAAAACAGAATTTGGAACGAAAACGAGGTAGGTGCCATATACATATGTCCCAGAAATCAAGATAAGAACTCCAGGATTAGATGTGACAAATGTAAACAATTCATTTGCGAAGAGCACAGAAAGGAAACCAAAGCAGTATCTTGCCCCACTAACTGCAGCATTGAAAAACCCTAGATTTAAAAATAAATATTTGTATTAGTTCAGTCGAAAAAAAATATGTTGCTTATTTTTTTAATGAATGATAGAAAAGAAATAAATTATTTTGCTGGTTATTGTAATGAATAATAAATGAATACTTGTTTAATTCTACTGCACTTATTATTATTTATAAAAAACGGATGGGGTCCACAATTTAAATAGTTCGGAATTTAAGCGTTAAGCAAATCATTTCAATACAAAAATTGTGGCGGTATCAATGCTGGTGTAATATTACGACACCGACAAAGCTACCCTTAACCGCAGGAAAAACCGCGCTGGTCACCAAAAGCAACTCGACCAAAACACATATGTTCTACTAAACCGATCATTTTAAAATGCGAAAACGAAATAATTTAATAAACCTGATTTATAAAGTTTTATAATAAAAACTATCAGTAATTACTAGTTTAAATCATAAATGAATTTACTGTAAAGTTATCAACATATGATGAAAGTATGTAAAATAAAATTTGAGTAAATTTTGAATGTTGAAATTGTATTAACAGTCAAGTAATTGTAAAGATTATTAGCGTTATAAATCTGTTAAGACTAGAGAAAGGATTCGTGTTAAAGTAAAGTTCATCTCTGTAATGCTTTTTTTATAGTCAGTAGCGCATTTGTTTAATATTAATAGGAGAAAAAATTGTAGAATCCGTAAAAAAAAAAAATTTAATAAAACGACATGTCGATTATTTCGCGTCGCAAAATGTTTTTATTGCGACACCAATCTGCTATAAGTCTTCTTTAGATATGATGAAATCGCAAACGCGACAAACGGTTGAAAAATCCAATTTATAAACTGTAAATGCACATTTCCAGAGATGAAATCTCCACTTTGCAACTTTTACATGTAAAAGGATGTGGCTCGTAGCTCGAATCGTGTCATAATCTTAGAAGCTGCAGAACTGTGAACCGCCATAAAATTCGGTTAAAATCCAGTAATCATTTAGTTTTGTTGTTTTTTTTTTAAAAAAGCGCATCAACTATTTAGAGTGTGGTGAAGCAATTGTCAGGAATCACGCGATATAAATTGTTTAATTGATCATTGAATGATTTATTTAATCAAAGCGTATTCAATCAAAGTCTGGTTAAATTTCTGAAAATTCCACTTTGGCTCTAAAATTGATAGTGTCTAGAGAAAATTTTACATTTATCCGAATGCTCTGATACATATCTAATCCAGCAGAAAATGATAGTCAGTGGACGTGAATCTCAATTTTTCGACCTTTCCTCGCATAACATGCTTGTGAGCGAAATATTATTATTTGAGCTTTGCGAAGGTGACTTTTTCGATGTTTTGTGATTTTGTTGCTTGCTTTGTGTTTCTTACCGTACCTGACGTGGAAAAGAAAACCTCAGCGTTACCAGCCCAAATACTCATGTTTGTGCTTCTCTAAAAAAAAATTCTATACTTAAAAGATGTACCCTCCAGTTTGCAGCCAAGAGTGTTTGGATTTAGTTTTTAATACTAATTCAATGCCGGGCACTATTTCCGTTCCTCTTGGAATGATAAAGGACAACAAATTGAACTACAAAAATAGAAAAAATAAGTGACGCCGCCCTGTTTACATGCCATGATGTTTGTTCGAGTGCATGGATTTAAGATAACGCGATCGGGTTTCTCTTTAGATATGTCACTGGAAGCTATGTTTTATCAGCGCGCAGCAATTCTTGATAATCAACGGTTTCGCTCATAATTTGTTATCACAAAAAATTCTATATGTCATAGGTGTTGCTGATTCACCAACTTCCAGCAATAATGAGGTTCTGGGAAACAATTATCAGGCATTTAATGGACAAATGTTAAACACAAACAATTGGTGAATTATCATACGACCAATATGTCCCTAGAATACTAGTTATTTGTGTTTTCTTATTTATTATTATTTATGTAAGCATTCTTATTTTGGAAAATTGTAATAAACCTTGTTCATTATATTACGTAGGTAATATTGTGTTTGTTTTCAACACGATAATTGCAAGATTTGCGATATCTGTGAATTTTTTTATTTAATTTCATTTGATATAGGTATCCTCTTCCACAAAACGCAAGGTGTTATTTAATAATATGGATAAATATTTTAATTTTATTGCATAATTTGCTCAGTTACAATATAAGGGGTTCTTTGTGGTTATAGTCGAGTTTTTGTTCCTTTTGTACTGCGTTTTAGCCTAAGAGGGGGAACTGTTCTTCTACAGCGCAAACCCTGTAGACATAGAGGTTTGCTGGCGCCCACTGTTTTCGGACATCAACTTACCGCACGCCATCTCCATTCGTGCTAGCCAGGGCCATTCCTCTTGCTCACTCTAGGAAATATTTATTTAGTTATTTAAAGTTTCTCTTTGATTTCATTATATTGTTCTGAGCTGCCGACTAAAAGTTACGGTTAAATTTACGTAACAAGCTTTTCTAAAATGAATCAATATTGAAGAAAATATAAAAAAACTATAAATACAAAATAAATAAAATTATTCTGAAAAATTTAGTTATTCGTTAGTCATCCAAACAAAAATATGTTTTGTAATCATTTTTAGGTGTGAGGGTAACTTCATAATCTGCTTTTCTTTTATTTCTGTTTTGGTTCCATTTATTAAATCAAATTATTTCTTTTCTTTTTTATAAAAAAACAATTGGTTACTGTTTTAAAAGAACTTAAAAAATGCAAACATTATAAAATATTTTTTAAATTTATGTTTGGAAATCATTCTTACTAATTCAAAATAAGTATATATTAAGTTTTTTTTCTAAAAATTTGCGTATACTAGTTTTTATTATTCAGTTTCTAATGTATTTGCATGCAAATTGATCTTTAATAAAAATATAGAGAGTTTTATGAATATTATGCAAGAAGTAAAGTTGTTCGTACATTCAGTATAAAGTTTTTATAAACCAGACAGCATCAGAGTCGCATTTTCAGATACCAAAATATTAAAGTATAAATATGATGTAAACTTTAATAACGACACATCCATTTTTATAACTTCATATTAAAGATGATGTCATCGTTATGTAAAGTTTGGTACTTTCGTGAATGCACCAAACAAACCATATTTAAAATTTTAACCAATGAAGCAAAACAATATATAAAAATTAAACGTTATATATTTGTAGTAGAAAAAATTGTTTATTGATAATATTAAGTTAATATGAATTTCAAAAATATGTTGCTATTGTCATCAAATTTAAAACTTTGTAAATGATCTACAGCGCCAAATGTGTTTGTGTCCTTGATAGTTTTGCAAATAACACAACTTCTTAAATAAGAACTGAGAGGGTGAAATTTTTACACTACTTATATTTACTTGTATTTTTGTTAGCCGGTCACTTACTTTTAAAAGTTATTTAAAAACTTGATGTAAACGTGTCAATACAAAGTAGTGTGTGTGTTTGTATTGTTGCGCACTTAAAACATAGTTTATAAAACTACTTACACCGTAATAACTGTAACTAACTTTACTATAACTAAAAACAACACCATAAACTAGAAAGACTATCACTAAATAAGCAATAAAAACAACCACTTTTTAATAACGTAAAGAGCAGACCGCCAGGCAAATGCCTGGAGCCTGCCTTTGACTTTTTTGTCTTTTTAAAGAGTATTATTTTATATAAATTTTGAAAAGTTTGTGTAAACAGTGTTCTAATACCTGTAGATGACAATAACGCATTACAGAATTTTACTTAAATTACGTACAATAATATAATTAACATTTTTTGCTCAAAAGGTCTTACCACAAACCTATAAATAACAACAGGGATTTTCATGTTTTGTTAAACAATGGTTTTCAGAAAACATTAAATACAAAAGCCGCTTATAGAGAAAAACTATAGTAAGAATTTATACTAAGATTATGTACAATGACAGGCTTAACAAAACAATATTTACAAAACCGGAAGGATTTCGGAATGAATCATATTATATAGGTCTATTCAGTACCTAAGTAAAGCAAAAAAAATATAGATAATTGTAATTCTGTCCGGTGGGATTCCTTTAATAAAAGAAACACATGACTAAAATATTCTTTGTTTGTTATAAATACCTGTGATATTGTCACACTGTGATAGTCTATTGCTGTTGTGCTCACAGTTTTAAAAAATACCACCTAATAAACAATCAAAATTTAAAAATTATTACAAGTGTAGTAAATTGGACACTAATTTAACAACCAACGGGGAAAACCTTTTTTGTCAAGTTTGTTCAAAATCAGTAAGTTTGTATTATCTTAATTTAAATGCTTTTTGTTTCTAGTATATGTAATAACTGTAGATAGTTATAAACGATGGTAAATACGTTGAGTTAGTTTAACACCCGCGAAATTCAAAATAAGCTTTGAAAAATTCGTCGGGATAAAACCACAACGTAAAAGGACATTGGGGGTGAGCAATGTCAATGCAATTGTGTAAACGCCACCAGAGTGAACTACTAGACAGCTGTTTCGCCCTTTTGGGGCTCATCAGTAGTAGGAGATACACTCTAATGTTGTTCCCACAATTGCATTGACGCCCCTTATAGCTTTATAATTAAGTACGATGAAATTACCATTAAAAGTGTTTGATGGCAGAGCCATCTCATAGTATAAATTTACTATGTGATTAAAATTAACTGTAGATAGTTATAAACGATGGTAAATACGTTGAGTTAGTTTAACACCCGCGAAATTCAAAATAAGCTTTGAAAAATTCGTCGGGATAAAACCACAACGTGCGAAGCATTGGTGGTACTCAATTTTTGAGTAGTACGCTTGTGGTACTTAATTTTGAAGCCAAATAACTTTTATTTTACCTTATATCTACAATATCTTTATTTAAAAGTCTGTGTTAATAATATAGACTTTTTTTATGAACATATTTGATCTTTAATGAAATTATCATTATCTTTATAATTTGAGCGGATTTGGTATATGAATAGCACAATAAATGCCAATGATCCAAATTGATTTTCTTGAAGAAAATACACTTTAGTCATCGATTTTGTTGGGAAATTTCCCAAGGCTATCCGCCAACATTAGAATTGCATTCCGTTGGATGACATCAACGTGAAATTTGATCCATATGCGTGAGTTACATTGTTACAAGCTTTAGGTCTTACGAACCTTGCACGGCCAACTCACACAGTCGGAGATAGGGTAGGTTCAAGGAAATTATACTTAAGGGCGGCAGATCAAACCTAATTAACACTTCTGCCTCGATCACGACAGACGGTCCAAACTTGTAACTAATTTTGAGGTTCCTAATGCTTGTTACTCTGATGTTCGGGTAGCCAAAATTGGTTAACGTGTAACAACAATTAAAAGAGAAAGGCATGTTACCATAAAAGAAAGATTAACAAGTATAACAACTTTAATGTATTAATGTAGAAGATTAACAAGAATATATGTAATTTCTCCACTCATAAATGCTCGAAATCTTAACAAGTATAATTAACAGGTATAAAAAACTTTAGTAACGTAGCAAATTAACAGAAGTATGTTGAAGTTCTCAATTCATAAACATTAGACAAACTAACAAGTATGATTAATAGGTGTAGAAACCTTGAATTAGCAACGTAAAAGATTAACCGGAGTATTGTCTAATTTCTCGATTCATAAATGCCAGACATATCGGCAACACACAAAGCATATAGTTAAATTACGTCGAGATAGCGAAGTAAATTTCGTAATAAATATTGTCTACTCCCAGCATGCGATACACTCTAAATGATACTTGAAATTACCTTATTGGTATGTAGACAATAAACGTAATTACAGACACCGACAGTAATCAAAGTTCCGTAAGTGACTTTTATGACAGCGAAAAAAATATAATCAAATTGACTTACCCAATCCAGTGGTTGCTTGCGTGAAGAAAACGTTTTCCCACCGGCAGCCTAGAATAATTATTTGAATAGCAATTCGTGTCACACAATAACTCACGAAAAAGGAAACTACAAAATCAGTAATAATAATTCATTAAAAGCGATATAAGAACCCGTTGTATCAAATGCTGTTGGTTGTAATTACGAACAGGTGGTTGGTAACGCAATCGACTGTTGTCCAAGAATTAACATCTCCGACGCATTGCTCGTCGAGACCTCGTTTTCGTATACGTAGTATGCCCTCTCAAAAGCTTATACGTTTGGTAGCGGTATTTATCAATCGTACTTATGCATCATTATTCTTTGTTGAAGCGAACAGGTGATTGAAACGTGGCGAAACCGGCCTGTGCCGAACAAATTGTAATAAATTCGTAATTGACTTATAAATTCGTATTCATCACAAGGGATGCCCTTAAAATCTTAGGAATCAGGTCAAGATTTTTTGACACCGACCGGCTCACGTAGTTGACAGCTTCAAAAAATGGCCTCCCAGTAACCAACAAGGTCGGCAGAGGGCGTCAAAACCAGAAACTATGTTTTAAGTCGACATACAGGGTACTCCGTTGTGAAAATTTCGCACGTAACAACATATATCTATCTACATTCTTTTCGTCGATTAAAAACTTTGCTTCACTAACGAACTTGGTTTTTCTTTTTACTAAATAACTTTACATTTGAACCTAACTTATTAAGTAATTTAAATTAATTCAATTGAAAATTGTTTTTCTTACTATATGTAAAGAAATACCGGTATTCTCTTAGTTTTAAGTTTAATTAATTAAATGATAAAAATTTCTATCCTTAGTTTTAATTAACCTTACTGAATTTTACCTTATTGTTTTTGTTTTGTTTTTAAATATAGGATTATAACTATCTTTTGAGATTGAATCAATGAATTATTGCTATATAACTTTTTATTGCAGATAAGACTTTAATAGTTTAGTTTTAAAATCAAACTATTTGGCATCCCTGACTTAGGAGGTTAATTAATCAATTTTGGAAATTCTACTGATTGCTTAATTAAAATCTTTACATCGTTTGTTAGTGCACTCTTCGCTTATCTAAAACTACCTGAGTATTGCGCTACAGCATATCACAAGTCCCGTTTACATCTGTCAAACAGTAAAAGTAAAAAATTCAAACAACACAAATATAACAACGAATATATCTTTTTTGCAATGACAACAATAAAATAGAAAAACGTGAACAATGGTAATTAAAACGAAATAGCTTTTTCGCAAAATAATATTTAAAGAAACATGGTTGATACCTTTTTACAAACAGGAAAAAAGGCACAGAACATAAATGTCTTTAAAGTTCCACTAGTCACTGACTAGCTCCGAGTAGTAGTAGGCAAACCTCAACAAGAAAAAAGTTTTTGGAATTCTAATGGCATCATAAATTATGACTATAAAATAAATAATTCCTATTGGAAAATAAAATAGATATTCTGTTAATATGTGAAAGTCATTTAACTTCAAACACAAATTTAAAAATACCACATTGTACGATTTACAATGTAACCCACCCAGACACAGAACGCCACGAAGAGTCATAAGATCTAATAGCGAAGGCTTCCACTGCCGGAATCTATACTAAGATAAGAATGTCTTCCGGGTTTGGACCGTGTCATTGTTGATGTAACAGAAGTTGCCAACGTTTCGCTCACTTTTGTAAGGGGCTTCATCAGGGCGTTACATAAATCGCAATACTCAAACAAGCAAACAAAATTTAACTAAGAACTTCTCAAAAGCTAGGTTATCCACTTGTGAAACAAACCATAACCTAAACTTTGAAAAGGTAAGAAAGAAAACGATAACTTGAAAAAGCAAACGAAAATCTAACAAGGAACCACTACCGAGTTAGGTAATCAACTTGTGAACCAAGCCGGATTCTAAATTCCGTAGAAGTGACTTAAGAAGAAATAGTCTCCGTATTTAAAGGAAAAGGATCGTCACGGATGGTTGAGCTCGACTCTGATTGGGTTATGGTTGATAAAGGGCGTGCTTTCGATAAATGACTAATAACCGGGAACCAAACTCGTCGACAACATTACTTACCAGCAGTCTGATACCACTCTATGATTGAAGGTCATCTCAAAAAGTTTCAATTATTAGAATCCAAGAATCATAAAGCTTCATCCACTACTAACTCCTTAAAGACGGTTGTCAATTTATCTAGTTTGGTTCTCACCTCAGAACAGGAATCGGTGCTCTCTAAGGGTTTGAATTTTGCGGTTGCTCCCAAACGTACTCCTAAAGAAGATATTTTATGTGATGTTGAGTCTTCTATAAGACATCTTCCTCGCCACATCTCAGATCCCATACGTATTAACACTGGCAAAATCCTTAAGGGGATTCTAGTGTTGGAAAACAATTTCGGTATGTAGCCTTCAATTTTTACGTTTTGCCTAAACGTATGCAACTTACACTACTTCTTGTAACCGATAAAGATAACATAAAAACAAAGACGGCAATAAATCGAGTATTTTAGTCATGACAATACAAGGCCTGGAAAGGATAGTTATGCTATTGTACGAAATGTCCGTTATCAATACTTTGAAGGTGTTTATCGCTGCAGTGTAATTTTTTTGCCAAACAGGATTTATTCTTTATATTTATATTTTTTAAAACTATTTTAACTACTTCCGATAAATAGTATAACTGCATATTAAAATACTGTATGCCTTCTTAATTTAAATGTAATTAAAATACAATTTGAGAGGTGAACAAAAATTTATATAATACACATTTATATGTATATAAGAGTAATAAGATTTTACCGATTCATTGTAATTTGGATTCTGTTTAAATTATTCTTATTGTTGTAACTTCTCAGTGAAATGGGGAAAAAAGCGTAAAGACAAAAAAACTTTCAGTTCCTACAAAAAGTAGACGTCTAATAATGAAGAGGATTTGGAATTCTAGGTAAAGATCATTTCGTTCTTTTTTGTTAAAATCTAATATATTTATGTTTTACTATTTGAATAGAAAACATGATTTGAACGACGCGAAAATTCTTGGCAATACAGTTAATCTTTCTGTAGAAGATAAGTGTGTAGAAAATCTTCCTAAAGTCAAACGTGTTTTAAACGTCGATTATTTGAGTAACAAAGAACTGTTGATAAAAGAAGACTGTCAAATGCTTTAAATGAAAATGAAATACAACTGCATGGTAAAAGAATAACAGATATATCTTATTTTTTTGATAAAATACAATCTATTTCACATCCTGGCTTTGACTGCACATTTAAAAATTTAACTTTTATAAAAGAAAAAAGAATAGGTTTTCAAAGTATTATTTTGATGAAATGTAAAGTATGTGGTGTCGTTGAATCAATTTCTACAGAAAAACCAAATTTACAATGTAATATAAATAAGTTGAGTGTATTAGGGGCAATGTCAATTGGTGTTAGATACTGCCAAATGAACGAATACTTTTCTTCAATAGATTTACCGTGTATGTCAAATAGTACATTTTGCAAATATTTTCAAGATGTATCTAAACATATTCAAGAAATTTCATGGAACAGTTTTAAAGAAGCCGCGGATGAAGAAGCTAGAATAGCTAAAGATGAAGATTGTGTTGATGAAAATGGTACGCCAATTATCACAGTTATTGTAGATGGGGCCTGGAGCAAAAGATCTTACAGAAAAAATTACAATTCATTATCTGGAGTGGTACGTATTGAGTATGGCAGAATCAATATACAAAATTAAATCATTATATTTAGGCTTTTGTTATCGGAGCAAAAACCAAGAAAATTATATTTCTTGGTGTTAGAAATAACTATAGTGTGATTTGTGCTAAGTACGAATTTATGAAAGAAGATCCACATCAGCATATTTGTGAATCAAAATTCAACATTAATCGAATCCGATATAATTGTAGAAGCTTTTAAAAACTCTTTATCGATGTATGGATTGATATATGGTCGATTAGTTGGAGACGGAGACAGTAATGTTTATAAAAAGATAATCACTGCTTCACCATATGGTCCTGCATTTCACATTGAAAAAATTGAATGTAAAAACCATTTGATTAGGAATTATATAACAAAATTAAGCGATATAAAGTGAAACACATCTTTAAATATTGACAGTAGAAAATTGTTAGATACAAATATTGAGAAAATTAGAATATCTGTTCTCAGTGCAATAAAACATTGGATACCAAACGATAATACTATTACATCTAAAGTAGGACATTTAAAAGAATATATCTTAAATACACCACACCACGTATTTGGAGATCACACTAATTGTCAGGAATATTACTGTTCATCCGAAAAACAAAAAACAAAACTCAAAAATGGGGAGGTATGTACTATATCTAAGCGTTGAACAAAATTTATTTATTTTGTACAGATAAATAATATACCCAAATTTAAAAAATGTGGAATATATGACGAAATTATGCGTAGTACTCAAAGAATTGCTAACAACGCCTGGAGTTTGCTACATAATCTTAACACAAATACTGCTGAGTGTCATAATTTGTTAGTTGCAAAATTTGTGGGCGCAAAAAGGATCAATTTTTCACAAAAAGGATCTTACGAAATTAGATGTCATGCAGCTGCTGTTTCTTTTAATAACCCTGCAAATTACCATAAACTTATTCAGCGTCAGATCGGTAACGTTCCTGGTCATTATACTGAAGATTATTGTAAAAAAGCTATGAAGCGTAAAATTCAAACAAAGAAAAGAATTTCTGGTAAGAACATTTTATCTGTAATCAAGTTTTGTACTGTGCGTTTTTTTTATTTTTCCAGTGTATAAAAAAACGTATACGCTGCGCAGGTCCAGATTTCAATTATGGTTTAAACATAGACGATAATCCTAATATGGAACGTGATAGTTACGAAAAATTGAAAAATACGTTTTTGAAGAACTTATATAGTGTTGACATTGCTGAGGTGGAACGCAACACTAGAGATCAATCACTTTCGGAGCTTTGGACAAGAGAAAGAAAAATACGTCTCACAGCATCGAATTTTTGAAGAATATTCTCTATGAAACAAAAAACGTCTACTTTAAAAGCAGTTGAAGAAATGTTGTATTCAATATTTTCGGGAAATGTTCATACTAGGTATGGCCAAGAAAACAAAAATAAAGCTATTGAATTGTTCGAAAAAACAATTAGTATTAAAACAAAAGCAATTGGCTAGTGCATATGTAAAGATGCACCATTTTTAGCAGCTACTCCGGATAGAATATTGGAAAACGAAAGTGCAATAATTGAGGTTAAATGCCCTGCAAGTTGCAAAAACTTAACTCCAGAAGGTGTTAAATTACAAAAAATTAAATTTTGTACGTTGGAAAATGGTTTATTAAAGTTAAAAGAAAATCATAAATATATGTTGCAAATTCAAGGGCAAATGCACATAACCAATAAAGATTCATGTTATTTTGTAATATATACTCCTAAAGGTATTAATGTAGAAAATATTACAAAAAACTAACAATGTATTCAAAAATTATTACCGAAACTAGAAGATTTCTATATGAATGCTCTACTTCCTGAAATATTAGATTCTCGAAGAACAAGAAATTTGCCGCTGCGTGATTATTATTTAAAAAAAACGTATTAATTGTTAATATCTTTATAAAACTTAATTTTATAATGTTAATTTAGAATTATATATTTTTGTTACAAATTAATTATTAACAAATCCTTGTATCATCACATTTTCGAGTGGTTATTTTCTCCATATTTGACAGTTTCACACTTAAAAATACATGAATACCTGCTTACCTACCTGGAAAAAATAATTGTGAAAGATTGATAATACATATCTACCTTTAGGCAATTCGACATCTATAACAAATAGTTTTGTAGTGAGCGCGCATACGTAAAGTAAAATTCATACTAAAACAGGAATTACTAGTTGCGACCTCTAACATTAAAATAGTGAAGTACTGTTTTAAATTTCTTAAGTAATTAGAGACACTTATTAATAAAATTTTTATTGGAATTACCTACGTGTTATTAGTAGCACACGTCATTATACTAGAAAATGATTTTCACTTACAATTGCATCTTAAAACACGAGTTATTTGTTGTTACTGTAAATCACATTTTTTAAATAAAATTAATAATTTTTATGCATTTTCATATGATAGCGGTCTTTTTTATACTCCTCTCTAAGTTTTGTGTAAGTTTCAAAGTGATAAATTTTAAAATGAATTTAGGATTTTGTTTTAAAAAAATGAGATGTATGTTTTCTGCGTTTTTCATTATTTTTGTAGATATAAAAAGGATAACAGTGTTTTAAATATAATAGCGGACTAGCTATTAGAAATACCTATAATTTGATGTATAATAACCTATATTTAATGTGCAAATGTAGACGCCTTTTTGTTTACAAAAAGTACGTGATAATGTCAGTACTGTAGATTCCCCTTAAATCATCTAAAATTCCTAAATCCAACATTTTTAAGTCGGAAGAGTCAGCTCTAAAAGGCCTTCGTAAGAACCCTGATATTATTGTTCTTCCAGCCGACAAAGGCAACGCTACTGTAGTTTTGAACCAAATTGATTATGTTACGAAAATCAATTCTATTTTGTCTGAGGAAACTTACGCTCTTCCAGCTCACAACCCACTTCGAGGATTGAACGTGAAGTCAGCCAAATCATCAAATCTTCCAATCTACCTCCTGAAACTAAACGCCGACTTACCCCATCAAATTCCTTTTCGACCTATCGTCAGTACTATCCAATCTCCTACCTACAAGCTAGCCAAGTTCTTGTCCAACATTCTTTGCGAGTTTACAGGTAAAACTTCTTCACACATCCTCAACACTCAGCATTTTATTCAACGTCTAGAAACTATAAAACTTGAACCCCAAAATCTTCTCGTGAGCTTTGATGTTACTTCACTTTTTACTAAAGCTTCTATTAAGGATTCGCTTATTATCATCAAACAGATTCTGTCTCAACATGGCAAGGACTTGAGTTTGGTTCCTCTGATTGATAAGTGTCTATCCTCTACTTACTTTCAATTTGATAACAAGTTTTACGAACAGGTTTCTGGTGCTGCTATGGGTTCTCCTCTATCACCTGTTTTAGCTAACATTTGTATGCAATCCTTCGAAACGGTTGCTTTGGAATCATCAATATTAAAATCTAAAGTGTGGTTTAGGTATGTTGACGACACGTTTATTGTTTGGTCTCATGGTCATCTTAAATTGTCTAAGTTTCTTGATCATCTTAACAATGAACACTTAGATATCAAATTTACTATGGAAATCGAAAGTAATGGTTCTCTTCCATTTCTTCACGTTCTTGTCACTTGTAAGCCCAACGGCTTTCTTTGCCATTCTGTTTATCACAAACCCACCCATACCGACAGATACATTCATGCTTCGTCTCATCATCATCCTGCACAGAAACATTCTGTTATTGAATCTTTGGTTCATCGTGCTTTTTCTATTTGCCAACCTGAGAATCTAGACTTGGAACTCCGTCATCTTACTAGAACTTTAGTGAACAATGATTATGTAAATCGAGATATTCATAGAGTCGTCTACATCCACGTACTCGATTACCTAAGAACACTTCTACTCCCGAATCCAACCCGAAATTGGCCCTTTTTACACTACATTCACAAGGTAACAGATCAAATAGGGAAACTTCTTCGTAAGAATGGTACTAAACCCATATTTAACTCGACAGGTAAAATCTCTCAGATTCTTCCTTCTCCCAAAGACAAATTTTCTACACTTTCATCTCAAGGTGTGTACCAAATTGCTTATTCATGTGGTTTAGTCTACATTAGTGATACCGGTCGTTCCGTCATTACTCGCATTTTAGAATGTGATTGTTGTTTAAGGAAAAGATATATTTCCAAGTCTGCGGTTGCCGAACATCATTTTACTACAGGTCACAAGATAGATTTTGATAATGTTTCGTTGATTGCCAAATCTCCATTCTTTTTCAACGGGAGAACGAGAAAACATAGAAATCATCAAACACCCCAATAACTTCAATCGCGATCATGGTTTCGAGCTATCCCCTCTTTGGTTCCCGGTCATTAGTCATTTATCGAAAACACGCCCTTTATCAACCGTAACCCAATCAGAGTCACAAACTTTTCAAAAGTTCCTAGTTAGATTTCGGTTGCTTGTTTGAGTTTTGCGATTTATCTCACGCCCTGATGAAGCCCCTTACGAAAGTGGGCGAAACGTTGGCAGCTTCGGTTACAACAACAATGACACGGTCCAAACCCGGAAGACATTCTTATCTTAGTCATAAGTTCATCTATAAGGCATCACCTGTTAAATGTTAGTGCGGTCCAATCAACATCACAGCAATGTACTATCCGCCAAACTATTGCGCAGAAATTTTTAAACAGAAATTCACAAGATTATTTCACCAGCGGTAACGCGTTGGTTATCAATGAAAGCATGTGTTGATCGTGTACTCGAACAATATAAACCTTTAAAAGCCTATCTAAGAGAAGCGGTATTTGATAACCCTTCTATCACCACAGAAATTATGTTAACTACAATGGACAATTATTTTACTATGGTTTACTTAGAATTTATGTCATACAGTTTAGATTTGTGAACTAGTTTTAATATGTTGTTCCAATCTGATAAACCTCTTTTTCATAAAGTGAAACCAGAGACAGAAAAACATTGTGTAGCAATTTTTTGGAATTTTCTTGCGTTAGACAAGAAAATATTTTTACTCTAAACCATAAAAATCCAAGAAATTTCGTATCTTTGAATAAAATTTATTTAGGAGTTGAGGCAACTAAAAGTATAAATGCTATAAAACGCAACTCAGATGTAAGTGAGAAAGATTTAGAAAAATTTTTAATGAACATTTTTGAATTTTACATTGAGCTGGTTTCCATTATAAAGGAACGGTTGCGTTTCGATGATCCGATTTACAATATTCTAACAATATTAGAACCATTAAATGCCCAATCATTTGATACCAAATCTTTAAGCCACGTTATAGATAGATTTCCTTTTTTAATTGAATATATAGAGAATGTTCAAACTCTTGATAATGAATGGAGACAACATGTGTTACAAGCTTATAGGTCTTAAGAACCTTGCACGGCACAGTCGGAGATAGGGGAGGTTCAACTAAATAAGAGTTAAAGGGCGCCAGATCTTTTATAAGTAAAGCTTCTATCTCGATCAGGACAGAAGGTTCAAGCCTGTAACGAATTCCAGGTTGGTAATCCTTATTGCACTGGTGTTCGTGTAACTAACCACAAAGAAAGATGGGTTACTATAAAGAAAAGATAAAACAGGTATAATAACTTGAATTTAATGATGTGGAGTATTTACAACTGTAATTCAACAACGTAGAATATTAATAGGGATAATGCAACAATGTAGAGTATTAACAAGTATAAATTGGTAACGTAGAATATTTATAAATATCATTCAATAATGTAGAGTATTAACAAGTATAATTCAATAACGTCGAGTCTTAATAACTATAATTCACTAACGTAGAGGATTAGTAATGATAATTCAGAAATTTTTATGATACATTCTAAGTACATAAATGAAGGAAGGGTCAGCAACCCACAATACATAAGTACACCTCGGGTGTCGATAAGCGAAGAAAATTTCCTATTAACTAACGAAGGTTTACAGCATGCAATATCACAGAATTAGATATTGACAATACCTAAATGGTATTAAAACTATTGCAATTGCGTATATCAAATAAATTAAATTTCTTGAGTGACCTTCTTTGACAGCGACATAATAATTAAAAAGCGAACTTACCCACAATCCAGCACTTCCATGAAGAAAACGTTTTCCTTGTTGAGTAGCCTGAAATAGTATGAATGTAAGTCGTGTCAACGCAATGACTCACGAAAGTCGAAGTCTACAAAATTATTAATAAAAGAAATTAGATATAAGAACCCGATACATCGCAATCGAAGAAATAACATTCCTTTTCGTTGTGGATAATAGGCCTTCAATTATTTATCGATGTTCATTCCTCCTTGTACTTAATTAATTAAATCGGAACATGTGGCCAAAGCGTGGCGAAACGGCTATTAAATTAAGAAAGAAATTACAAAAGAATCCTAACAAAACGGATGTAAATATCTTACCCTGTGACGACTAAATTATGTTAAATACGTAATTAATTTATAATTTCATTTCCATCACAGTTGATGTACTATTAAATCTTTGGATTTAGACCAACTCAAACGACACAGGCCATTTTAGGTAGTTTACAGCTTGAAAATAAATTCCGCAACATGTCAGTAACCAGAAAGATTTGCAGAGGGCGTCAAAACCAAAATCTAATTTTAATTCAATATACAGGGTATTACGTTATAAAAATTTTGCACGTGCTCTTTTAGACTTTCAAGCATTAAATTTGCCTACAAGTAGTGCTGATCAATACTGAAATAATGTTTTTAATTTAAAAAACAATGCTGGTGTGCAGATGTTTCCAAATTAACAGAAAGTAATATTCATGTTACTAATATTTCCTTTTTCAGACGCATCAGCGGAAAAGAATTTTTAGTGACCTATACAACATTAAAACTGATAAGAGAAACGTTTTAAATATATCTACTTTGAGGGCTATTTTAGCATCCAAGGAATACATCAAAACTAATGGTGGATGTGTTAATTTTGTATCAGATAAAGATGTGATTATTGCGAAGATATGGCATAAAAAGTAAAGAAAATACTTTGCGTGATGTAATGATAATGTAACTGTTTTACAGTATTTAAGTTTTTTTTTATTAAAAATGTATTTTAAGTTGAAATTTAAAAATATTTTTGTTTAGTAATCCGATATTGTATTTTGTTCACCTAGTTTTAAGCACATAATTAAATTTTTTTTACTGTAAAAAATGTTTACTAATTGCAAATAAAAGAAATTGTTTCCTTATTTTGTGCACTTTTTACTTGTTCAAGTATACAATTAGGTACAGTTTTCAAAATTGGCGCCTCTCTTTTAATGGAAGGGATAATTGCGGATAATTTTTTATATTTGATACCGGCAACACTGAACGAGAGTGTTACAGCATCAGGCTGAATAAAGTAAACCCAATGAGAATAACAAATAAACTATTAGCCTAAAACGTTGCAAGATAGAGGAAAGTTGCACATATACATTTTTATAGAGGACAAAATTTACTATAAAAAAGTCCGCGGAAGGGTACAATTACCTTCTATAGTTTAGAAGATACAAGTGTGCCAAGTTACACGATAATGTCGTACATTACATTAAAATTCTGTAACTCTTAAACTATTAGATATAATTATACCCTCCCGCGGACTTTTTTTTAGTAAATTTTGTGCTCTATAAATATGTTTATGTGCAATTTTCATCTATATTGTACCGTTTTTGCAGAGTACAAGGCGGAAACTCCCGCAGATCTGATTCTGCAATTACTATAATTATTTTTCAGCTCTGAATGAAATTAAGACATCATATTTTTAAAATATAAAACAAATCATAAGGAATATATTTTTTAATAGTGTGAAATTGGGCACCACCGCAAGTTCCAAATTTGTTTCATCTGAGCCGTTCACCGTTTCGTTACACAAGCCTTCGAATCAAGCTCTCTATAAGTGTTTTCAACGCTAAAAAATTACAAAAACTATCAAATTTAATTGTGAACAAAAAACGCGACTTCAAAAAAAGCATACATGTTTGTAAAGACTGCTTATATATACTTGTTTTCTTAGAAAATTTCATATTTTGTCGAATAAACTTCACCATTATAGCGATTATCCCTGAATAACGCTGAAATATGTAAACGTTTTCATAAACGACACAATTAAGATTGTGTATAAATAATCATGTCGTGGAAGAAATTGTATAGCCTTAAATAACCACTTGATACAGTTTGGTTTTTTCAGGCGTGTTCATTCGTTTCAATTTTCAACATTTTTACAATACTGTAACTGTACCTATTTCACGTATAACAAAGTAAAAATTTACTAGGTATCTGCCAGATTAAGTTTCACGTTTCTGATAAAAATTCGGTTCTAAAATGTAAAATTAGATTCAGAAAGTATTAAAATAAATAAATATACAGTAATATGTGTTTTAACTAAGAGTTATAAAATAAAAATTTATTTTATTTTACAATTTTCGAAGTTTAGAGTACAAATATTTATAAAACATTTACTTTGAAAGCTGAGTAAAATCTTAAAGCAAGTTTTAACGATCAAAGATTTGAAGATGTTAACTTTGATGGACAATCTAAAGGCAAGTTTAAAGATTCAACTTCCTAAAGTAATCAACACGAGCCGAAAATGATAATGGAGTATCTAAACGGTTAAATTTCAAATTGAAACTTTCTCTAAATTCAATAACCCTTAAAGATACAAATACCAAATTTATAATTAAGGATATTTACTCGTTCTATGTCACGAGTAAAATAAATTTAAATTTTTCAACGAACTATTAAAATAAAAAGAAGGTAACATTTTAATCTGTACGCTCCTAATTGCACAAAATCGTAAAAAAACATTACATTCACAATGCATCCAACTTTCTATTCTTTTGTATTGACCGTAGGATATCAGTTCGAATCCGGACTCTATTCAATTTAATCATTTGGAATAAAACCTATTAAAAATAAAGTTAAAAGTTTCGACTCATTTGCTTTATTTTGCTATTTGGATTATTTGCATATGCAGGTAAAGCATTTAAATGTCATGTAAATATTACGCGTTTAATTTAGTTTGCAAAAATAAAATTAAAATGTAAATTCGGCATTTAAATTTTAAATAGATTTTTAGAGGTATTTTTGCCTTTTTACAGGCAACCCAAAGTACATATGTTCGCCGTTTCGCCGTTAGAGGGTATAAGCGTCTACTTTATTTCGTTAGTAAATCTATAAAATTCTTTGTTGTTTTATAAGATGTCTCGAGAAGTATCTTTAAATTAAAGTTAATCCTCCATAAAATTAAGCGTAATAGACCGTAACTTATTCAACGCAATTTAAATTTAGAAATAACGTAAAGCTTCATTTTCGAATTCGCATTAAATTTTCTAAACGATAGTTGCCATTAATGTACGATTACTTTTAGAAGTAAAATAAGCGAAAATAAAAAAGATAACCTAATTTGTTGACGGAAACAAAACCTAACAAGGCCATCTAAAGTTAATTCAGTGTCTGGGAAAATTAGCCGTCGAACTTCACAAAGACAGGGAAATGGCTCAGAAGTCTGAACAATCAGTAAAACAACTTCCAGCTCCTAACCTGCTTACTTTTATCATTGTCGTTTTCTTACTCTTTCAAATGCGCTAACATATACAAACAAAGACGCGTGTATCGTATTTTTTAAAAAAAGTAGAAACTAGGGTAACTAAAGAAGGGGATAATGAAAGCACACAGCGTTGCTCACAAACGGTTCCGGAAATGAGCGTTGTTCCGGAAAACTCGGGTTTTCTACTGGGACAGCTGACAGTTTTTATACTTGTTTTATGTATAAACGTACATAAAAACATTTTGTTGTAAAATCTATTTACATATAAGCACTGTCACGATCGTGAATAATGAAAACTAAGCGTCAAGTGTATACGAGTTCAACTGATAAATGCATTCTTATTTATCATGATTAACTTTCTGTCGCGCTTCAATACGGAATTAAACTGAATAACTTCAATCTTTTTGTTATCGAATAAAGAAATTATTCAAAATTACTCAAAATTAAGATTGCGATTTATTATCCTTATTAAAAGAAAACCTAAAAATCTCTTTTTTTATTAAAACGATTACACGTTTTCTAAATAAATGTAAACTAAAATAATTTTAATGTAATTATGTAATAGAAATAATTTTTTACTACTAAAAATACAAAATTAAAAGTAAGCAACTATTACAACACATTTGTGAATTCTTCTACAGACTTCGTCGTCGTTTTTTTACTATTTACTTTTAAATTCTTTTATTCTACTATATTAGCTTTCAGAGTAATGATGAAACTGTATTTGCAAGTTTATGAAAACTTTCAACTATCGGTTATGAATTTGTTAAATAATTATTCATTTATGCATTTTCTAAATTAGTCTAAGGCGACATTGATCCAAAAGCAAAATACATATAATTTAATTTTGAAAAAATGAAAAATATTGATATAATTTTCAATAATTTTTATGTTAATAATTACACTAGCCGATACAATTTTTGTAACTGACTTAACAATATGAAATTTAAGTATTTTGCATTGTTGGAAACAAAAACTGTATTGTAATTCCACGTCAAACTTTCAAAATAATGTTTGTTTAATCCACTCTCTAAAGTGAATACTTTACGGATTCTAAATGCTCCGCAAAATACAACTTTAGGGGACAAATATGCTAAACTAACTGTTTGTGAATAAGGTTGCGCTGGTGTTCGCAAATTAGTGATATTAAAGCACTTACGAGTAATCCGCACAGGCTCGGAATGGTAGCAGTCTTCTTGGTCAATCTGGCTAGATGACACACGTGAAGCGAATTCACCGAACTAATATTTCACTGCCGCGGAAAATCGTTAGCACAGTAAAAGTTCCTTTTTTAAAAATTACGATGCGTTGTATGTCGAAACTAGAAAACGAATGGAATGGGAATGTGCTGATAAGGATAAGAAACAATGAAAGGAGGAGAAAGTGCAAATTGACGTACTTGCCGTTAACATAGCGCCCACCAAATTAGAATAATTTCATATAATGTAAAAGGGTTAAATTAAACTAAGAGCAAAGCAAAGTAACATAAAAAAACAAAAGCAAATAAATTTTAACTATTAACTAATTTGAGGATACCAGCAGATGTACAAGGTTTGCGACTGGACGAGTGTAGATACCACTACCTGTACGAATTGAAGCAACTCTAGCTATACGGTCTGAACCTGGATACAAACATTCAATACGTCCTATAGGCCAAGATAAAGGATGCGACGCAACTCCTTTCAGTAACAAGATATCTCCAACATTTGGAATCGACGTGTTAGATGTCCACTTATTGCGTTGAATCACATGGCTCAAGTACTCTTTCGACCAACGATTCCAAAACTATTGAACAATCTGATTTTGTCTTAACCAACGGTTACGCATGTTACGTGACTCAGGAATAGGATTTTCCGGTACAGAAAGTAAAGGTGACCCTATTAAAAAATTACCAAGGCTGAGATAATCACAAGACTCCGAGGGATCTTCAGATCAGGTGCACAAAGGACGACTGTTAAGAACAGCTTCGATTCTAGCGAATAAGGTAGCGTATTCTTCGAATGTGGCTGATGCATTACCTAACAAGCGATAAAGCAAAGCTTTGGCAGATTTGATAGCTGCTTCCCACAAACCTCCAAAATCAGGGCCATATGGAGAAGTAAACTGCCATTTTACTTGTCGTGTAGATAAAAAATCACAAATATCTGTGACATGAAAAACTACAAATTTGTAAACTTTCATTATGTGCTTACAGGCTCCTATAAAGTTACGCCCATTATCAGAGTAAATAACTAAAGTTAAACCCCGTCTAGCTACAAATGTATCAAGTGCAGCTAAAAAAGCATCAGTGCTCAACTCAGATACAAACTCAAGGTGTACCGCTTGAGTTATAAAACAAATAAATAAACATAAGTAACCTTTAGTGACCACTGGTCTACGTAAGCGGTTAGATCTCACTGAAAAAGGCCCGGCATAGTTTACCCCTACTTGTGAAAAAGGGCGATAGATAGAAACTCTAGAAACCGGAAAATCAGTCATTGGAGGTTGGAAAGTAATACCACGAAATTTATAATAAGTGAAACATTATCGTATGCATTTTCGAAGCAAACCACGAAGCGATAAAATCCAGAACATTGTTCTATTAACAGCTTGAACAGTGTTAGGACCCGAATGTAATTACAGATGATGATAATAAAAACATATTAATTTAGAGAGATGAGCATTTTTGGGTAGCAATAACGGGTGCTTGGCTGCTTCATGCAAAGCGGGGTAACGTAATCTTCTGTCCACCCTGAGGAAACCAAAAGAATCAATAAAAGGCGATAACGATGCTAGGTTGCGACTTGCGTTCGTTTTATTTTGGATTTGTGTTATTTCAGAATGAAAATAATTATTTTGAGTAATTTTTGTAAGGGATAATGTAGAACTTTCTAATTCTGCCACGGATAACGATCCAGAAGTACGTACGCCATCTCGAAGCCTTGAATTGTGAATAAAACGTCTTATCCAAGCAAAAACACGACGTAATCTTAAGAAACTTGAGGTATTATTTATTTTGTCTAATAACGGATTTGAGGTTGTATGCTTTGTAAGTAAACAATTGAAGTCTTGTTTCATTTAAGAAAGCAAAGAAAAATGCTTATTATGCATTTGAAAAGGAGGTGGTCATTTTGAAACTTCTTTGTTCAAAAATGAGAGACCATTAAACCAAAATATTTTGATATCCGGACTAACAAATTGAGATACAGTTAATCCTCGCGAACGAAGGTCAGCGGGATTGATTTCAGATTTAATGTAAGACCAAACACACTTTGAAGTTTTTTCTGTTATCGTAACAATCCTATTAGACACAAACGTTTTTAATAAGTGTGGTGGAGTCATAATCCAAGATAAAACTATCTCTGAATCTGAAAATAAATGAACAGATTCAATGAAAAATGGCAAAGAAACAGTCACTACTGATTCGACTAAATTGGCTAATAAAACGGCGGCGCTCAACTCCAAACAAGGAATAGACATGATTTTGAGTGGTACTACCTTGGTTTTTGCCATCCAAAAATAGGGAAAAAAATTTGAATTTGACTGGACGCATAAGTATAGAACAGCAGAATAACCCTTTTCTGAAGCATCACAAAATCCCGCAAGACTAATTAGAGTAGGTTTCTGTGGAATCACGCACCTAGGGATTTTAACGGTAGCAAGAAGAGAAATGTTTTCTTTAAATAATAACCATTTTTTTCTAGTGCTGATGGAATTAAATCGTCCAAACCTTGGGCTAACCACAAATGTTGAAGTAGAACTTTCATCGAAAAAACAACAGGTGTCAAAAAACCGGGTCTAAAATTCGTGCGATATACGATAACAAATTTCGTTTTAAAATATTATCATCGTAAGGCAGCACTCGAAACAGAAGAAAGTCAGAGTTTGGATTCCAAGATAATCCTAGGATTTTTAAAGAATTTGCCTCATCAGAAAAATCCAATTGCGATTCTATATGTTCTTCAAGTAACTCGGATAAAACTTCTGGATGACTACTAGCCCATTTTTTGAGTTGAAAACCTCCGCCCTTAAATAAACTAGTTAACTGGTTTCGTAAATTTATCGCAGAAGATATATCTTGATGACCAGTTATCACATCGTCTACATATGTAGAGTTCATGATGGCACAAGACGCATCTGGATATCGTGCACCATCATCGTGAACAAGTTGATGTAATACGCGTATTGCCAAGTAGGCAGAAGGAGTAAGACCATAAGTAACAGTATTGAGTTCAAACTCCTGTACATTACCATCAGGGGAAGCGCGCCAAAGAATATGTTGTACAGTTCTATCTTCCTTTCGAATTGTTATCTGACGGTACATTTTTTTGTATATCTGCACATAATGCAACAGGATAACAACGAAATTTTAATAAGATTTGAATAAGGTCTGTTTGTAGTTTGGGTCCGGGCAGTAATCGCTCGTTAAGAGAAACTCCTGTTGAATCAGGATCGGAAGCGTTAAATACAACGCGAATTTTTGTGGAACTTGATTGTTTAGTGACGCATGGTGCGGTATTATATACGTGGAAGGAGAAGAAGCAATTGACATATGTTCTGATATCAAGTAATCTTGCATAAAATCATTGTATTGTTTCAATTTTTCGGAAACACTGCGTAATCGAGTTTCTAATTTTAACAAAGACCGTAAACCTCGTGAAGAGTTTGAGGACAAAGGGCTCGAATTAGGTTTAAATGAAAGCGATACAACATATCTTCCAGTTTCGTCACGTTTGTGAGTCTTTATAAAATGCTGTTCAACATACAAATTTGTTGGATTAGAAGGTGGAACTCTAAAAATTTCTTCAACTTCCCAAAACCGTTTTAAATCTTTGGATAATTCAGAAAAAGTAAGCATACTTTGCAATGTCTGATCATTATTAGGAAAATCTGTGAGACCTATAATTGTCCATCCGAAATAAGTGTTTATCGCAGAGGGATAACCAGTAACATATACGTTTCCTTCTTGATTAAAAATGGTAGGGTATACGTCGGCACCTAATACCAAATCGATAGAAGAAGGAATATGAAACGTTTCGTTAGCTAAGTTCAAATGACGAAACTGTGCTACAACACTTTCAGGTAACTGAGAAGAAGGTAATCGACTAGCAAGTTTACGTAAAACTAACACAGGAAGACACATTGTATGAGTTGAAAATTTTGAACGAAAACAACAATTTACAATACTCTGAGACTTTACTGTGGACTTACCGATTCCTGGTAGCTCTGTACAAGCTAATTGCGGTTTTAACCTGAGCAACTTTACTAAAGATTCGTAATAGCGGAAATTTGTGACCCGGGATCTATGAGGGCGCGTATTCTGTGAAAAAAACCATTTTTATCAGCAATGTAATTCTGAACAGTTCCTAACAATACTTGTTTTACCTGAGGTGCTGCAAAACTAGATAAGGAAGTTGAGGTAAACAGAGAAACATCTGATTTATGTGAAGTAGACGGTTGAACTTCATGAGAAGTTTGCAAGGCATTCTCTACTGATTCGGAAACAACGTTAGCATGCACTGAACCAAGATGAAGCGGTTTTTGCGTCGAATGCAATACAGTGTGATGTTTATTTCCGCCGCAAACTCTAGAAACCGCCTTAGATTTGCTATTCGAACGAGAATGATTTCCGCGGATTCTAAATGTTCCGCAAAATACAACTTTAGGGGACAAATATGCTAAACTAACTGTTTGTGAATAAGGTTGCGCTGGTGGTCGCAAATTAGTGATATTAAAGACTTACGAGTAATCCGCACAGGCTCAAAATGGTGGCAGTCTTCTTGGCCAATCTAGCCAGATGACACACGTGAAGCGAATTCACCGAACTAATATTTCACTGCCACGGAAAATCGTTAGCACAGTACGAATGGAATGGGAATGTGGTGATAGATAAGATACAATGAAAGGAGGAGAAAGTGCAAATTGACGTACTTGGCGTTAACACTAACTATGGCAACGTTTTAGAAGATTTATTATTTTTTAATAATACATTTCAGTACAAAACACCTATTTAAACACATGAAAATGTATTTGACAGTTTGTTGCATATTGAAAGCTGTTGCCAGAAAATGAAAAACCACTTTCTTTCTCCTCATTTACAGTAGCAATAAGTAACTCCAAAGCATAAGATGCAACTGACGTAGACGTTGATGCCTTCACCAGAAGAAAGTGGCAAATTCATTGATAAACCACGATAGACGATCGCCAACCTCCAAGCCTCTTCAAAATCACCAAATCAGCCCCGGTATTAGCAAAAAAAGTAGCTGAAGTTTTTCTAAAGCTATTCCCGGTGTACATATCTGGATTCAACAGCTTTAAATAGTAAGCTACAATTCTAAGCATTTTACCAAAGGAATATTTTCTAACCATCTGTACCGTGTATTGTTGATTGTGGCAAAGGGACAAAGGAGCCAATAAATAAGAAAAGTAATAATAGAAAAATGATTATGGGAACATAAATCTGAAAGCAAGAACGACTAGTGAAAGATCTCCCAAAGAATATGAGAAAGACAATGAAATAAGAAAACAAATGAGAAAAATAACATACACTGAACAACGTCCAAAAAACTAACAAATGAAAAGATCAGGACGGTCAAAAAAATAAACAACCGCTATGAAAAAGAAACTATAGAGAAAAACGAACAAGAGGATAAAGAAAATAAGAACGATGGAGGAAATATAAATGTGAAAATAGGAACATTAAATATAACATCACTAATAAATAAAGAACATGAATTAACACAAGAAATGGAAGAAATCAAAATAGTGAGACAAGGAAAGGACGTAATGGAATACTTAAAATAAAAAAATACAGTATATATCACTCCAGAGTGGAGATGGGACAAAGAACAAAAGGAGAAGTAGAATTACTGGTAACGGAGGAGATGGAGGCAATAATAACTGAATTTCTACATAGAGCTGTAAAGCGCCCTGCAGGAAATTATAGAAGGAAGCTAGAAAATCATATTAATGAGAGATTAGAATGCGAAGATAAGAAATGAAGCAAGAAACGAAAGACATAGGATTGGGTGCATGGGTATATTGGGAGAAAAAATAAAAATAGAGAAAAGATGATCAGATTCTGCCAAATAGACGATTTAATAATAGGAAATCCTTTCTCACAACAACCATTATTAAAAAAATACACATTTATAGCAAAAGGAAGAGAAGAAAAAGGCAGATATAAATACATAGTATACACAACATAAATTAAATCATAGGTTATTAAGAGCAGAACTAACATGAAGTAAGATAGAGCAGTTGAAACGAATTATACTAGAATAGCAATAAGAAGACTAAAGTATGCAGATCTAAAAAAAGAGTTATCAAGACTGATGGAACAAATTTAGGAATATAATACTACAAGTAGCAGAAGACATATGCGGAAGATCAAGTCAACAAATATAGCAAAAGAACAGGTTGGTGGAATGCAAAAATACAAAAAGAAGTTGAAAGAAAGAAGAAAGCATAAAAACAATATATTAACACAAAGTTGAAACAATACAAAACAGAATACTATAGATATAGAAAGAAAGTGAAATAATTGATAAAGAAAAAAAAAAGAAAAACTGTAAAAACTTTGGAGATGAAAAGTTACAAAGTAAAGAACATATAGGGCATAAGAGACAAGAATAACATTATAAAAACAAAATAATATAAACTTGAAATACATTATAAAGATAAATACGATAAAAAGGAAAAGGAACAACCAATACAGACGAAAGGGATGGACAAACAATATGAAATGGAAAATAATAATATCCAGACAAATAAAATAAGCATATATATTAAATAAAAGAGGAACTAAAGAAAATCCGGATAGGAAAAGCGGGTGGTGCAGATAATATAGATCCAGAGATGGTAAAATTGTTAGACAAAGCAGGAAGAAAATGGTTGCTGGAAGTAATGAAAGAAGCATGGAAAACAAACGTGATATCGAAAAAATAGGCACACAATTTCATAATACCAATTCACAAAAAAAAGGATGAATTTGAGTGTGAAAATTATAGAGATATATGCCCGTCATCAGTGGTAGAAGACAATTTAAGAAAGGAGCTAGAAAACAAATTGGAAGAAGAGCAATCATCATTTAAAAGAGAGAGACAAACTACGGATAACATTTTTATGCTGAGAAACTTAATGGAAAGAAGAAATGAAATAGGAAAAAGCTATACATTATGTTCATTGATCCTAAAGTGGTTTTTGGCTTAATTGGCCCAAGTAACATATGGAAAGTCATGGAACAACTCAAAATAAATCAGAAAATTATAGAAGTAACTAAAAGTACATACAACAAAGTAAAAGAAAAAGTACAAATAGGGGGAAAAGGTTCAAAATATTTTCATATGAATATTCATATGCATACTTATAAACAATATAATTAAAAATACTAACAAAAGGACAAAAACCTCCAGGTAACGATAAGATAGGCAAATATGTTACCGGTGAAAATAGAAAGACTGTTATACGCCAATGACATAATATTAAATGCGGATACACAGAATAATTACAGTTCTTACTAAACATTTGAGTAGAAGGGATAGAACAGATGAATATGAACATTAACACAAAAAAAATGTAAATACATGAAGATAGGTAAACAGAGGTAAATATTAAAAATAAAGACCTAATAATATGTAAAGGAGAACATAAAGATGATGTCAACATACGAGTATCTAAGAGTGATGTTCACAAACGATGGAAGAATAGACCTTGAAATAATAAACAGAACAAAAATATACTACACCGTAAACAACACAATATTTGGCAAGCGAGAAATAGAGCAAAAGACAAAACTCTATCAGCATACCAACGGTAGTAAAATATAGGTAACAAATAAAAAGTATTGAAACGTTCAAGAAATTACTTGCAAACGCAAGAGCCTTCTAGAATGCTGTTATCTATTTTCTAGAAGTTATAGCGAAAAGTGACGAACGATCGAGAAGGATTTCCGTATGTCTTTATATAGCGACGAGACAGATCGTAGGTCAGTTATTGTCGAAACGCGAATGCAGCTGTATTAAGAAGATTATCAAGTGAAAATAAATCGTTAGCACGTGTTTGTCTACATAAATAAATCGAGAATAATCGTGTATGTGATAATTAGTGTAAACAAGTGTGAAATCCGAGGCCGTTATCTTATCTTAAGTGATATAAATTATAGTGTAAGTGTTTTTATTAAATATTATTATTAGATTTAATTAGTTCGGATAATTTAAAAGTGTATATATTTCTAGAATAAGTAAACGTAGTTTTAATCGTTTAAATAAATTAGTTTTTAATAAATAGATACGCAACAGTATGATAAATGTAGCTGAAATGAAGCAATTCAGAAGAATTGCGGAAAATACAAAAATGTATGTTTCTTTGCCCCGGATCTATACCGGCGATTTCTTAATTGATTCTGCAAAATGTCTACTACAAAAGATAAATCGACGACCTTGACGGTCATGATATCAATGTCTCAATCAATTTTTGTGCCAGTGTTTCCATCACAGAAAATAAATTTTTTGATGGTCCAAGCATGGCCCCATTGGCAAAAACGCTTCGAGCGATTCATGTCAGTGTCAGCACAAAAATAAAATTAGACGACAAGAAAATAAATATTTTGATGTATCTCTTTGGCGAGTAAACCGAATAAGTGATGCTACAGTTTTCGTCAGTTCCTAAAACCTACACAGCCACAATCCAAGCTTTTGAAAATCAGTTCATTCCACGTAGAAACTTTTTTTTTGAACGTTACAAATGTAATAGTCGTGTCCAGCAACCAGGTGAGACATGTTAGATTGCAAAACCAGTGAAAGATTGCAATTGCACGTAAATCTAACCCTTGCAGATTGCATTATTGCCGTATAACCAGCCGAACTCCAAGAAAAATACAGCCGAGTGGCGAGGAGGATCATTCGCGACGGTTACAGGCGGGCAATCGTCCCACAAATCGAATTTCCAGTGCAATTTCGTGCGAGGAAAAGACGCAAGTTAATATGACCCCAGAAGACCAGTTCAAGCGGCACATGGGAATACCTTTAGAGACGCGGTTACCAGACTTTGTTTTCTCGATAAAAATGGAGAGAATTTGAATATAAGAAGATTGCGTCCATAAAATGCCAATTTTGTTGGTTAGCGGACCATTGCAGAGAGAAGTGTCGTGCCAATCAATCGACGTGTCGTTTTTGTAATGAGCAAGGATATTAGGCGACTGTATCTCGAAGCAAAAGGGTTAGATAAATCTAATGTGAGTCTATAGATAACAATTATTGTAATAGTAACCCTGTACTAAAACTAAGAGAAATTGAATTTATGATAGACACAAGTGCCAATATAACTTGTATACCTGTATCCCTTTTGGATAAAAATGTCATTCAAGGCTTACATATTACTAACAATGTAGTGACCGGCCCTTCAAGCAAGAGACTCTAAACTCTAAAAACAAATGTTTCACTGACATATATGTAAACCAGTTCTAGGACGCTGTGCAATAATAGGTCTAAACTTCTTACAATTTGGTAATCTATTGCTTTCAAAAGCCGGTTACCTTTAAATTGAAGGAAACTGAGTAAAGATTTCCTAAAAATCAGCTGGGTACTTTTAAAACTGAATTTAAAATTGAGATTGATGAAACTGTTCAGCCATTTATACAATCAGTTCCACGTGTTGTGCCCGTTCCTTTACGTACTACTTTACTACAAGGGTCAGTCCTCATTGTTATAGTTCGAAAGATGACAATAAAATTCGTCTTTGTGTGGTCGTTTCAAATTCTAAAGGTTACCATTCGGAATAACCTGTGCACCTGAGCATTTTTCTATGTTCATAAATAAATTCGTAAAGGGACTTAATAAAGTAGTTTTCCATAATATTCTTATCCATGCACTGACAGTTGAACAAAACGATAAAATATTGAATGAAGTTTTAACACGAATTTATAAAAAGGGTATAACTTTAAATTTTCAAAAAATGTCTTTTCGGTATACAGTCTTTAGAACTCCATATCCGGTAATGGGATTTCAGTAGATCTTGAGCGAATAAACGTTGTTGTCAAAGCTTTTACGTTTCTTGGGCACGGTTCTGATGTATTAGAACCTTTGACTTCTCTATTTAAAAAAAATGTTTCCTTTTCTTAAAATCATGCTCAAAAAGAAGCCTTTGAAAAAATTTAAAAATTGCTGCAGGAGAATATTTTGACCCAAGCCAGAAAATCATAATTTCTGCTGATGCTTCTTCTTCTGCTACGTGCTCTTGTCTTATTCAAGAAGATCAAAATAGAAATGAATAAAATCAAAAACAGGGCAACGTTACGCCCAAATCAAGCGTGTAACGTTAGTTTTGGCCTGGTTATGTGACAAACTTTTTAAATATATTTATGGGTTGAAAGACCTCATCGAAACGGATCACAAACCGTTGGTTCAAATTTTACAATCAAAGAATATAGATGAATTAACTTCGTTTTCAGGTATTTAGGTAGAGACTCTTAAGACTATGAGATTCATTATGTTCCAGGTAAAAATTTAGTAATTCCAAAAGCATATTTCTTTCAAATGATGGCTTAACTTTAGAAACCGATATTTGTAAATTTAATAACTACAAATTTTGAAATAAAACCCTATTTTTTAGGAGAAATTAAATCTGAAGATACTAAAAGACCCGTTTGTAGAAAGCTCAGCCAGCATATTAATTTGCGTTGGTATCAGAAAAATAGAATAGATCCAGAAGTTTCTACTTCTTTTTAATACAGACAAAAAATTTCGTAATGCAACGGTTATTTATTGCGTGGTTTGCGCGTAATTATTCTTCAATTTCTCCAATCCAAAACTTAAGGGGTCATTTATCAAGGTCTAAGTCCTTTATTTGGTAGCCAGGATTATCTACTAGGATAGAAAATCTGGTTTGTAATTGTCGACGTTGCATTAAGTTTAGAGTTAATATAAAAGAACCTTTTTTTAAAGACGAATTTTTCACAGTCAGGTTCCGCTGATGGAAGCGGAAAGAAGGGTCAAAACTTATTTTACTGAAATTGTAAACTTAGGCGCGCCCAACGGACGATTAAATAAATAACTATTATCCATTTTCAGAAGATTAGCGATTAATGTAAACTTCTCGAATGGATGCGTGCACATATAAAGGTTGCAGCCGGTGAAGTGATTTACTTATTGTTTAGTTGTTGACGGACGCAAGAAACAAATCATACAATGATATGCTTATACAGGTCCAAGCGTCTCTAAACTTAGTTACGTTATGTATGTACATACGCTATGTAGGCTTACGCTATAAATATGGCGTTTCAAAGAGCAACAGTTTTTAATAGCTAGCCAGACAACGTAACTAATGCTAGAAAATGTCTAAGATAACAAAAATTAAGTACCGCACGATTATCAAATTTTTAACTAAAAAAGGTAATACACCTAATCAAATAACACGTTTAGACGGCGTTTACGGTAATTTATCTCCGTATTCCACTGTCCAAAAGTGGGGAAAAGTTTAGGACAAGTGTTACGTGCATAAATTTCAAAATGCAATACTCTGTATATTCATTACACTAAAGTTAGATTCCTACTTTCGACGCCCTCTAACGAGCTTCGTTTTTACTTCACTTCCTGTCAAGACGTTAAACCGTCCATTACTTAAAATCGTGTTTGCCATGTTTAATTTTTAATTTTCTAACATCATCGGCGTATGTGGAAACTATGATATAAAACGCAAACGCATTTCTATTAGTTTATTCATCACTTGTTTTTAGTATTCATTAGTTATATGTTAACTTGTTAGCACGACCCGACACGTGTTAGTGCACGTGTTCGGTGTATTCTACGCCAATGAAGGGTTAACATCGAAAATACCTTAATGGTATTAATATTATAATTTGGAAGGTCTACGTTAAAGCTAAAAACGAACTCTCGACAAGAAATATTCTCCGATGTACTGTTACTTACGAGACTGCGATACTTCTTTTAATTCAATGTCTGCTTAACCGGTTTTTATGTCTAATTTCTTTTAGCATTAATTAATAGTTTTGTAGATTTATGCTTTCGTGAGTCATTGTGCTGACACGATTTGCTCTGTTCATAAATATTCCGGATCAACTCAACGAGGAAAACGTTTTCGGCAAGTCTTATTTAATTACATTTTTATTTCCTTGTTATTCTAAATTACATAATTGCATCAGCTGTTTCAATACTATTCAGGTATTTTCATTAATTATTTTTGTGTGTTGCATGCTGTGAATCATAGATATTTGTAATTATCAATTTAATTTTCTTTGCTATACACACCCTATCTGTAATTTAAGCTTATGTATTGTGTGTTGCTGTTACTTTCGGCATTTAGATAACCATTGTTGAATAATCTACGATACATTTTTGTGCACGTTAAATAATTTACAATAAATTCTTGTGCTCGTTAATAATTGAACATCCCCTATATCTGACTAGTGCGAGTTAGCCAAGCAAGGTTCGATACACCTATAAGCTTGTAGCACAAGAACTTTTGGAAAATGCACATTTCATATTACGCGTTTTTGTTGTATACATTGAAAGTAAATATTTGTACATAACATTGCAAAAAATTGACAAACAGTGTTCAATTATTGCAGGACAATGTTCTGGCCAAAACATTATTTATATATATCTTTATCCGTGGGATTTGCAAAAAAATTTGAATGCATTCAGAATTAGTTCTTTTCAACGATTTGCTTACAATTGGAATGTCTGGATACATTACTTTGTGTTTATTCCTTTTTGAAAACCCTTCAGTTTTAACAAGACAAGTAACAGTCCGTGACGTAATTTTTTGGTTCACGCCAAATGTTTTTGTTTCACTGAGTTAATTTACCATAACATGATTTTCTGTATATATATGATACTTATGTTTTGCCTTGATTTTTAAATTTGAAGCCAAAATATTATTTACAATATCTGTCTGGAGAATTTTTACAGCTTCTTGCACGCTTTTCCATTCTTGAAAATCACATCTAACACAACTCGTGGAACATTACTTCAAACTTTCGTAACTGACAATTCAGTGACATTTCATTTGTCTCTTGCCAGACCGCGTCAACACTTAAATAATAAATCACTCCAATTGTTTTAATTGTATTGGTATTTTTAAGAATAGAATGAACACAACAAAAGCTAAAAAAACCTGCAAGTGGTAAGTTTTTCTATATTTTTTTTAATTTGTTATTAACGACAATTTATTTTTTGATAAAATTAAAAAATATATTTACTTTAAAACGGCATTTTCAAAATAGGTTAAATGTAATATAGAGTATTATTTTATGGCAATTAGCGTAACAACGTTTATTTATTAGCGCATGAAATTCATTAGAAGTCCTTTGAAGTATCTTTTGATTTAGCGAAAGAAAAGTTGCAAATAATTAACAACAAACAGTGCAAAACAACAAATGCACTACAGTTGATGTAGTTTTGATTTTATCGATTGTTTATTTTATTTTACCAATTACCGATATAATGTTTTTCATAAACTACATTATTATTTTATATGAATGGCTAAGTGTTTTTTGTATTTTTATTTTTAATATGTAACACAGTGCTATTATTTGTTTATTTCATACGAGATAACAAAAAAATTTCTAGTGTTACAAGAAATACAGTCGACAAAATCTTGAAATAAAAACTGACATTCATTATTAAAAATAAATGTCGGCATAAAGTGAGCTTCTTTTTGTTAGAAAGCTTTAAACTTGTTGAGATAGTGTTCTACTGACAATTTTTTTAAGTTCTTTAGTTTGGTTGTATATGATATAACGTTCGAGAAGTTATTCTCAACTTCGAGAGCCTTTGCGCGGTTTTCCAGAACGTATACCGAAAAATATGGAACATTCGAGAAGGATTTTTAAAATGTATAAATGCGGCACAAACAAACCAAAGGGCCGGTTATTTCCAGTAATTCGAAGACGGCAGTGTTAAGAAGATTACTCGAGTTTAAATAAAAAGTGATTAACGCGTGTGAGATAAATAACTTGGTACGTGACTTTAACGTAAACAATAAGTGTGTGAAGTTATCCGCGGACTTTATCTCATCTTCGTGTCAGTGATAGCGCTATATATAAATTAGTGTAAGTGTTTTTATTAAATATCCTTAGATTTAATTAGTTTGATTAATAATAATAAACGTATTTTTAGTATAAATAAATCAGTTTTAATAAAAATCAATATCAATATTTTCTTTTACTTTCGTTTTTATCATCAGCTAGGTAGTCATTTATATTGTGAGCTTTACTGTTTTTGATTTTTCTATTAGATATGCGAGAACACCATTTTCTGTAATTTTTTTCGCTATTTGGAAGACCTATAATAAATATTTTCTTTCAGTTTAATTGGAGTTAGATTGAAAGTAACTGAGTTCGCTGTTACATAGATGAGCAATTGAAAAACAACAATTCATTTTCACTTTTACTATTTTTAGTAGTAAAATTGGTTTTTTCGCGATTGTAAAGTTCTAAAATTTATTTACGTTTAAGTTACGGACGTCAATTAAAATTAAATAATTAGATTCATTTCTTTTTAATTGAATATTTGAGACTCAACGTTTAGGGTATTTCTTATTAAACCAGTTTTCTCAATTGAACATATTTGACAATTTGCACTGAAAAAATTGAAAAGCACACACACCCATTAGGATTTTTTTGTTAATAAAAATGGTTCTAGTTGCAAAACATGACAATATACACAGACTAACTTAAGCTAATTAATTAGCTACACAAAAACCAATTCATCTCTTTTATTTTATATTTAACAAAAAATATGTTAAAAGTCAAACATCAGAATATTTTATAACGCTTAATTTAGTGGCTCAAACACCTACCAATTCCAAACATATGACGTGTATGTTAAAACAAGTTTGATGTATCGTGTGTTTATTTTAAATTAACCCAAATATGCCTAATAATTGTATTAATTTAATTGTTATGCAAAATTGATTCAAATGTGATTATAATTTTTATTTAAAAAATACATGTAAGCAAGTAACATATTTGTAATAGCTAAGGCTTCCACGGCCGGAATCTATACTAACATTAGAATGTCTTCCGGGTTTGGACCGTGTCATAGTTGCAACCGAAGCTGCCAACGTTTCGCCCACTTTCGTAAGGGGCTTCATCAGGGCGTGAGATAAATCGCAAAACTCAAACAAGCAATCGAAATCTAACTAAGAACTTCTCAAAAGTTAGGTTATCCACTTGTAAAACAAGCCATAACCTAAACTATGAAAAGGTAAGAAAGAAAACGATAACCTGAAAAAGCAAACGAAAATCTAACAAGGAACCACTACCGAGTTAGGTAATCAACTTGTGAACCAAGCCAGATTCTAAACTAGGTAGAAGTGACTATAGAAGAAATAGTCTCCGTATTTAAAGGAACAGGATCGTCACGGATGATTAAGCTCGACCCTGATTGGGTTACGGTTGCTAGGGGGCGTGTTTTTGTTAAATGACTAATAACCGGGAACCAAAGAGGGGATAGTTCGAAACCATGATCGTGATTGAAGTTATTGGGGTGTTTGATGATTTCTATGCTTTCTCGGAATTTCCTGTTGAAAAAGAACGGAGATTTGGCAATCAACGAAACATTATCAAAATCTATCTTGTGACCTGTAGTAAAATGATGTTCAGCGACCGCAGACTTGGAAGTATACCTTTTCCTTATACAACGATCATGTTCTGAAATGCGAGTAATGACGGAACGACCGGTTTCACCAATGTAGACTAAACCACAAGAACAGGGAATTTGGTATACACCTTGAGATGAAAGTGTAGGAAATTTGTCTTTGGGAGAAGGAAGAATCTGAGAGATTTTGCCTGTCGAGTTGAATATGGGTTTAATACCATTCTTACGAAGGAGTTTCCCTATTTGATCTGTAACCTTGTGAATGTAGGGTAAAAAGGCCAATTTCGGGTTGGATTCGGAAGTAGAAATGTCCTTAGGTAATCGAGTACGTGGATGTAAACGACGATTAATAACTCTATGAATATCTCGCTTGACATAACCATTGTTCACTAAGGTTCTAGTAAGATGACGGAGTTCTGAGTCTAGATTCTCAGGTTGAGAAATAGAAAAGGCACGATGGACCAAAGATTCAATGACAGAACGTTTCTGTGCAGGATGATGATGAGACGAAGCATGAAGGTATCTGTCCGTATGGGTGGGTTTGCGATAAACGGAATGGCCTAGAAGTCCGTCGGGCTTACGAGTCACAAGAACGTCAAGAAATGGAAGAGAACCATTACTTTCGATTTCCATAGTAAATTTGATATCTAAGTGTTGATTGTTAAGATGATCAAGAAACTTAGACAATTCAAGATGACCATGAGACCAAACAATAAACGTGTCGTCAACATATCTAAACCAAACCTTAGGTTTTAATATTGATGATTCCAAAGCAACCGTTTCAAAGGATTCCATAAAAATGTTAGCTACAACAGGTGATAGAGGAGAACCCATAGCAGCACCAGAAACTTGTTCGTAAAACTTATTCTCAAATTGGAAGTAAGTAGAGGATAGACACTTTTCAATAAGAGGAACCAAACTCAAGTCCTTGCCATGTTGAGACAGAATCTGTTTGATGATAATAAGCGAATCCTTAATAGGAACTTTAGTAAAAAGTGAAGTAACATCAAAGCTCACGAGAAGATCTTGGGGTTCAAGTCTTATAGTTTCTAGACGTTGAATAAAATGCTGAGAATTGAGGATGTGAGAAGAGGTTTTACCTGTAAACTCGCAAAGAATGTTGGACAAGAACTTGGCTAGCTTGTAAGTGGGAGATTGGATAGTACTCACGATAGGTCGAAAAGGAATACCTTGTTTGTGAATTTTGGGAAGTCCGTATAGACGAGGTGGTTTAGAATCTGATGGGGTAAGTCGACGTTTAGTTTCAGGAGGTAGATTGGAAGATTTGATGATTTGGCTAACCTCGCGTTCAATCCTCGAAGTGGGGTTATGGGTTAGAAGAGCGTAAGTTTCCTCAGACAAAATAGAATTGATTTTCGTAACATAATCAATTTGGTTCAAAACTACAGTGGCGTTGCCCTTGTCGGCTGGAAGAACAATAATATCAGGGTTCTTACGAAGACTTTTTAGAGCTGACTCTTCCGACTTAGAAATGTTGGATTTAGGAATTTTAGATGATTGAAGGATTTTGCCAGTGTTAATACGAATGGGATCTGAGATGTGGCGAGGAAGATGTCTTATAGAAGACTCAACAGCACATAGAATATCTTCTTTAGGAATACGTTTAGGAGCAACTGCAAAATTCAAACCCTTAGAGAGCACCGATTCCTGTTCTGAAGTGAGAACCAAACTAGATAAATTGACAACCGTCTTGACTGAGTTAGTAGTAGAAGAAACTTTACGATTCTTGGATTCCAATAATTGAAACTTTTTGAGATGACCTTCAGTGGTTAGTCGTAAAGTGGTATCAGACTGCTGGTAAGTAATGTTGTCAAAGAATTTCCAATCATCCGGGGATAGAGTGTTGGCCAACTCAAGATGAAGATAAAAGAGTTGTTTCGAGATGGTGTCTAACTCTCGCCTAGTTTGCTTAATCCGTTCGCGTATTAACGCTAGACTAGCACGGTGTAGGATGTTTTTAGAAGAACGTGTCTGAATGTGGAACTTAATTTTGAGGAATGCAGGAATGATGTTGTGGTCACGACAGCGACTAAGAAAGGTTAAATTGCACAAAAGTTTGACGAGTTTGTGGCGAAGTTTGGAAAATACGGAGGTTTTAGAAGAAATATTCTCCCCGTAGAGATTGTTAATGTAATAGCTAAGGCTTCCACGGCCGGAATCTATACTAACATTAGAATGTCTTCCGGGTTTGGACCGTGTCATAGTTGCAACCGAAGCTGCCAACGTTTCGCCCACTTTCGTAAGGGGCTTCATCAGGGCGTGAGATAAATCGCAAAACTCAAACAAGCAATCGAAATCTAACTAAGAACTTCTCAAAAGTTAGGTTATCCACTTGTAAAACAAGCCATAACCTAAACTATGAAAAGGTAAGAAAGAAAACGATAACCTGAAAAAGCAAACGAAAATCTAACAAGGAACCACTACCGAGTTAGGTAATCAACTTGTGAACCAAGCCAGATTCTAAACTAGGTAGAAGTGACTATAGAAGAAATAGTCTCCGTATTTAAAGGAACAGGATCGTCACGGATGATTAAGCTCGACCCTGATTGGGTTACGGTTGCTAGGGGGCGTGTTTTTGTTAAATGACTAATAACCGGGAACCAAAGAGGGGATAGTTCGAAACCATGATCGCGATTGAAGTTATTGGGGTGTTTGATGATTTCTATGCTTTCTCGGAATTTCCTGTTGAAAAAGAACGGAGATTTGGCAATCAACGAAACATTATTCTTAACTTTCATCTCAAGGTGTATACCAAATTCCCTGTTCTTGTGGTTTAGTCTACATTGGTGAAACCGGTCGTTCCGTCATTACTCGCATTTCAGAACATGATCGTTGTATAAGGAAAAGGTATACTTCCAAGTCTGCGGTCGCTGAACATCATTTTACTACAGGTCACAAGATAGATTTTGATAATGTTTCGTTGATTGCCAAATCTCCGTTCTTTTTCAACAGGAAATTCCGAGAAAGCATAGAAATCATCAAACACCCCAATAACTTCAATCGCGATCATGGTTTCGAACTATCCCCTCTTTGGTTCCCGGTTATTAGTCATTTAACAAAAACACGCCCCCTAGCAACCGTAACCCAATCAGGGTCGAGCTTAATCATCCGTGACGATCCTGTTCCTTTAAATACGGAGACTATTTCTTCTATAGTCACTTCTACCTAGTTTAGAATCTGGCTTGGTTCACAAGTTGATTACCTAACTCGGTAGTGGTTCCTTGTTAGATTTTCGTTTGCTTTTTCAGGTTATCGTTTTCTTTCTTACCTTTTCATAGTTTAGGTTATGGCTTGTTTTACAAGTGGATAACCTAACTTTTGAGAAGTTCTTAGTTAGATTTCGATTGCTTGTTTGAGTTTTGCGATTTATCTCACGCCCTGATGAAGCCCCTTACGAAAGTGGGCGAAACGTTGGCAGCTTCGGTTGCAACTATGACACGGTCCAAACCCGGAAGACATTCTAATGTTAGTAAAGTAACATATTTAGTTACGTCATCTACATAATTTAAATTTTTTGTTTTAAAATTGTCACTTGCCCATAAGTCTTTTCAAACATATAGAAACGATACGTAGGCGACCCACCAATGAAGGACGTTGAAAGCTTAATTGCTGGAATTACGTACTTTGGAAAAACTTTTACTCCAAAAAACCTTCTAACATACGCATTTTCACTATGGTTATTATATTATAGTGAAAGTCAATTCATCACTAAATAGCACATTTTTTCCACATTGTATTTTTAAATCCAGTAGCTTCCGCCGTGTTCTACATCTTCTTAATCCAAAACTAAACAGTATTTTCCTCATAGTAGAAGTGACTTAGACCTGTAGTTTCACATTAGATTTTAGTGAATTAAGTGGGATTCAGCTATCTATCTACCAATACTCAGTTTGTCGTCGATTTTTCCAATTTCAGTGTAGTTTTTAACAGCGTTGAGGTGATCATGATTAAAAACATAAATTGAATCAAAACTATTTTTTAAATAAATACATTATTAAAATTAAAAAGCAAACAAAATTAAGATGCTTAAAAGTAATATGTTTATTTGTAATAGAAAGAAGTCTTATAATCGAAGACTACCTACGATTCACTCTCCGAAGCGTTGAGCTGCCGCTTACTATACGTTACGGTTTCATTTACGTAACAATGTCAAAAAGTGAAAGGGGGTAAGAGTTTTATTATATCTTTCTTTAAATAATATTGATATTAATGGAAACTTCTGTCATATTCAACGTTGTCAAAAACACCCTGTTATGTTAAAACACTTTTGCGTGGTGCATGAATTTTGTCCCAGACTGTCATTTTTACTAATGGAAACATTAACCTTTACTTTCGTTTTAACTTTGAAGAAGACAACACGGTAAAAGTAATGTTGCGCCCTGTGAGATCTTTGAAATATCGAATACCATCTTCGCTGGTGTATGAATTAACTTCTTAGGTCTCTTTCGAGTCGATAACTTACATCACGTATAAATGCCAATATTGAATACAGACACCAATCTTAAGGATTAATTTGAGGTGAAGTCGATGGGATATTTGTAAGATGGACGATTAATATCAAAAATTTAGTGGCACACTATGTTATCAGTGAACAAGTTCACAACATGCTTTAAAAAAATGCAAGCTTAGAAAATGGTGACTAAGGCTATTTGTACTAATAAGTTCTTTATCGGGTTCAACTAGGGACGTATATAAAAATTGACGTTAGATTTTCTCAAAAACTATCAGGAAGAAACCATATGTTTATAATAGAAATATGCTCCAAAATATTACAGTACCCCCCATTACGAGATTATGCGTTATATCAGTTACACCCTGTATATCTGTTTCTTACTATTGTCAGCAATTTTAGAAAATTGGTTTGGATATGTCATTAGCTAATTGCAGGTCAGGAAAAACCGTAAGTATCTTTTTTTTATTTCATACTTTTTCTTGGGATTAAACGTAGATACCAACGATTTAGATATATACGTTGTCACGATTAATTTATGCAGATTTGCTTTTGTAATTATTTGAAGTTGATCACCGAATCAATTTTTATTCTTCGTTTGCTTATTAAATTCTGGTCCCTTTTTTTTATATTATATATCTAATTGAGCAATGGGCCATACCATTGAAAAAATAATTTGATAGCTTGAGTGATACGGTATCATTTTATTTTATTATATTTTTTCGTATCTGTCATAATAAGGGAGAATAAGTTTTATGGTCTTTTGACAGACAGTTTTTGTTGAACCATTTAGTTTAAAATAAACAAACTAGAGGGCGTTATATGCAACGATTACTCATTTTTGTGATTTTTTGGAAAAAATAAAAATAGGACGGTATTATTTTTGTAACAGACTTTTAGCAGTTATAAAATTAGATAAATTTTAGTAAAACGGAATTACGATATCTCCAGCCGTTCTCGATTTATAAGAAAAAATGTTGAAATTTAAGTATCTCAATCGGATCAAGTAATTTTAGCAAGAAAAATGCAAATGCAATTTCCACAAAAAAACCTTTTTCTAGAGAAGTGCTTTCCAAATTGGTAAGGCGATTAGGAGAGACTGGCATAGTGCAGCCCGTTCCAGCACCTCTCAAAATTCGTAGAACACGCATCAAGGAAAATATTATTAACGTTTTGGCCTACGTACATCACGATCCCATCTTAAGCATCACGAAAATTTCCAATAACCTGCAAATCCCTAAAACAATTGTCCACCAGATCCTTCTAAAGAACAATATGCATCCTTACCACATTGTTTTACATCAGGCAAAACAAAAGCTACTGATTATGATACTAGATTAAACTATTGTCACAGGCTGTTAAATTTTTTGTAACTAATATTTTGAACGGATGAAGGAACTTTCAGTAGCACAGGGTGTGTAAATTTACGTAGTGGATTATTGGTCCGAGCAAAACTCGCATAAATTCTTAACGGAGAAGGGTTTTTGGAAATTTTGTACGTTTTCTTCCGCCACTTTTGGAAGATTCTCCTTGGAAACAAGAAGAAACATGTATCTCTAGCTTGATGCTTGTTGGTTCATTCTAACCGAAACGTGCGTCAGCATTCAGACGAGCAATATTCACATCGGAAGAGGAAGTCTATTTCCCTGGTCCGATCTAATTTGTTTAGATTTATATCTATGGGGCAGATCTGGTTTGTCAAGAGAAACCAACAACCAGCAAAAATATCATGGAAAGAATACGAAATGCTATTAGATGCGTGTCTAGGGCTAAAATTGAAGCAGCGGTTTTTTTCTACCGAAATTAAACCAAATAAATGCATCAAGCATAATTGTACATTTGTACATTTATGAGCTATTACCAGATTACCAGATTTCTCTATTACATATGTTGGAACTTGGGTATTTGAACTCTCTCCCCGATCGATAAGAAACGAACATGGTTTTTCAGAGGCTGTAATTTCTGAGAATAATTTGTAAACATTGCGTCCAATTGGATTCTCATCTTGTGGCCATAATAAAGTTCAGCCGCGGATTTACGACATGCAAGAAGAGTAGCCCGGTATTTAAACATGATTTTTTGGACTTTACGCTATAAACTTATGGGTTTTTTCAAAATGGCTCAGCTGATCCGATAGTAGAGGAATGTCCGAGCGCAATCAATCCATGTGTAGAGCAGTACTTTTTGAATTCAGTGCTTGTAAAAATTGTGGCATTATCCGATACAAACATTTCAAGATACCCGTGAAACGAAAAAAACACACATCCAGAAATAATATCCTCGGAACGGTCCAGCATAATCCACATGAATACGCTCTTAGTTGGCCTGCGGTAGATTCCAAGGGTGTTCGCTAACTTTCGTATGGCTGTTACTCAGTTTAGCGCACTCTTGACAACTTATCTTACGATCTAATCCAACCCAACAGAAGTAACGTCTAGCCAGTTGCTTCATTTTTGTTATAACTATGTGTGTAACACGTAATTCACTGAGAATAGAGATTTGAAAAGTTTTCGCTATAACAAACCTGTCGGCTCGAAATAAAACACCACGAAAAACGGTAAACGACGAATCTACCGACTTTGTTCGAAGTTCTTTAATTAAGGGTTGTAATTCTGAATTCCTTGTAGTTCCTTGTAAGATGGTGTCAGCGGTAATAATCCGGATATAAGCGATGCGTATCGAAGTAAACGCGCCGACGTCATTTGTGGCAATGCCCGATGTTGCCCGAAAATTATAGTAAGAGGTCCGTTATCAATGACTAGATAAAATTTTCTTTCATAAACGTAATTATAAAATCATGGTACGACAAATACTACGGCTAAAGCTGCGCGGTCAACTGACTGTGATTTTGTTCGAAATGGGTCAAGCATCGTGAAGCATATACTATTGGCTTTTCAATTCCATTAATTAAATGACTAAATAATGCAGCTATTCCGCTGGAACTGGCGTCGCTTGTAAGTGGCAGCACTGGATCATATGGTATTAGAACACGGTCACTGCATAGTTCTACTTTAAGGTTGATAAAAGCTGATTTACACGCAGAGGTTCAAAAATAACTCTGATTCTTGCTCAGCAACCAACGTAAAGGCTAACATTTTGTTGAAAAATCAAGGATGAATCGTGCGTAGTATGGCGGCATACTGCTCAGGAATTGTCGTAATTGGGCCATGATGTCATCGAAAAATGCTTCTACGTTTGGAAGTCCCCGTAGAAGTTGTGACAGGATACAATTAAATTCCGAAGGGGCGATCTTTATTCCGAAACTAAAATTGTTTGAATTGAATTTTACTTCTCTCTTTATCGACTTCCAAATGTAAATATGCTTTATATAGGTCTAATTTATAAAGTATGGAATTTGTCAAACTATTGAAAACATCTTCATTTCGTTTAATTGGACAATTGGCTGATTTTAACCTGTCATTCACTCCAGTTTTGTAATTAACACAGATTATAATACCTCTATCATGCTTAGGTATTACAGCAAGAGACGATCTTCAATCACTTGTGGCAACAGAGATGAGGATACCTGAATTCTCAAGTGCATCCATTTTTTTTCAACTTGTTCACGTAACTAGTAAGGAACATCACTTGCAAATTTGGCACACATCCTATTTTTTTTGCAAAATGTCTTCAAATTCCTGAAAAACAGCAACTTAAAGCATTTGTGACAAGTCTGTGGAGTCAGTTCATCATAAATTTCCTTTAATTCAAGATCTAGACCTATTATCCATTTACGTCTAATTAGAGAAACGTGACCCTGTGGCACAATATACAGATCAGAGCATTTATTTTTATATTTGTCATTAATCGTAGTTTTGCCTTTGGATAAAACAAGATCTTTTCAAAATGTTCTGAATGTTACATTAGCTAGTTGAATTGCAATTCCAAGCTTCTGCTTGAGACATTTATCTTCTGAGAGGATAGAAAACTTCCATTCTATTTGGTTTATTATTTATGAAAACCGTAACCATATACTTTTTGAATGAGGTTTCATGTGATGTATCTCCTTACTGTCAGCTACTTGATTTAAATGCGTTTTAATACAAATTTTAGCGACATGACCATTTTTATTATAGGATTCGCAACGGAGCCTTCTTTGGTCTGTGTAGAACTTACTAGATTTATGGTTATTTTTCCTACAAAGCACACATTTTCAATTCCAAATCCTCGATAATCTACTTTTGTCTTTCTCGGTTGATTTTGATAGTCCCGTGATAATGAACGCGACAAAAAACGACGTGCTATTGAACTACTACGATAATGTAATGTTTGGTCGTGATAACGGGGGTGACCGTTTTCCGACCAAACCGAAAGGTTTTTTTGTTTCATTAATTCTTTGTTTGAATGCGCGACCCTTCTAACACAACTGCTTTATTTACAATGTCATGGAACTTGGTAGCATCTGTTTGAAGTAATTGTTCTTGAATAAAATTGTCTCTGAGACGTCGATTAAATTGAGCCCGTAGAAAAATTTCGGCAACCGACACATTTTGCTTACATCAATACTTTACATGAAAGTTGCAATCTGATAAGTTTCTTTGTAATGTGGCAACATACTCAGACACCGATTCTTTATTAGTTTGATAGCACGATAAAAAGTAATGTTGAGCCACTTCACTGTTAGTTTTTGGTATGAGCATTTTTCTAAGCTATCGATAAGGTCTTCGTACTGTACATCCTTAACATGTCTATCTGGATCCAAGAACTCTGACAAATTGTTGTAATGGATTGACCCGATTGATGCACAATGAAGTTATGCTTTCTTTGTTGTATCGATAACATTAACAGTAAGATAATTATCAAATCTTTCTAAGTAACATGTAAATTTTTTCTTTTTAGGATCATAATTTTCGAACGGATTTAACATCGATTCAGAAACTGTAGTAGCTGGTATATTTAGGAGTTGTTAAATTAGTTGTTGTTGGCTGTTTGTAACTGTTTCAGCAAAACCTCCCAAAATTTGTTTAAACTGATCAGCATCTATTATTATTTAAATCGTAATCGGAATTGAAAGTCATTGTCACAACACAACCGTTGAGGTTTTAAATATGAGGTAACGTTGCTTAACGAGGTATTAATAACTCGGCATCTATTTGGTTAAAAATTAAAAGTTTAAGAAAATAAAAAAACACACATGCATGTAGTATACTTACGTACATTTGCGACCAATAGAATGTGATGTCGTTAATCTTTTTGCTAGGCTTTGCTATTTGTGCTACTTTCCAAAAACTAAAATAATGCCCAATTTCTAAGATTCAATTAAATCTGTGTAAACTTTATAAGTTCTGGACATTGTTTCCTTGTTCGTATTTTTTATAATAATTATTTAACTTCTGCTACCCGTGGGTTGAGCTACCTATCGGGCGCGTTTCCAGGTGGTGGATAGGAGGGTAAATAGGATGTAACGGTACGCAGCTTCATCAGCTGACCCTGCACAACCCTGTTTACCTTGGCAGGTGTCGCGGCCGAAAATCCATACGTACTCCAATACTACGCGAACCAGCTTTCCCAGCTCCAGATGGGACATGTTTCACGAGCAAGCAGTGTTGGGGGGGTCTTGGCTTAATTGTCTCAACCAAGAGGAGACAACCTCATCAAAAACCTAAATCTATGGTGGAGCAGATCAGGCCGATAGATGCGTGACTGGATAGAAGACCAGTCGTCACTGGTTCCAACCTCGGGACACCAGGCGAACCTCGTTGTATATAGCCTTCCGTGCGTATCGGTGCACTGCGCACGGTGACCTCCTTTTCCTCGGCACTCGTGGGAACATATATGGAACCATCGACTCTGAGCAGAACCCAAAAATAACGGCTGACGATGAGTGCGAACCCGAAAAGCCCAAAAAGCTTTCGGGGGCGGCAAGACAAAAGTTTAAAAAACAAAGAGAATCGGGAGCGCAAGCAACCGGTTCCACTTCAATGGCGTGGACGCGAGAGCGAAACCCACCTATACAAAAAGCAAAAGCGGGCACGTCAAGAACGTCGAGGGGTTGAATGAACCCAAAAAAAGACATTCAAGGACACTCTGGCGGGAATTGCTCTTGCAATTATACCAAAAGGGTTCCCTGAAAACAACATCAGTCCTGAAGAATCCGAGGTCCTAAAAATCTCGATACTTGGATGGATTGACGAATTGGAGAAGGGACAAGCTTTTCCGCGTTTTCAGGAATGTACCCATAAAGGAGGATTTCTGAAAATAAGGTGCGCAGGCGAAGCAACCAGAGAGTGGCTAGCCGGCTCCTCAAATATTAAGAAACCACTGGGGGAGGATAGGGAACTATAGATAACTTATCTCAAAGACCTTCCTGCACCCAAGAAACCGGCCACCCTATTGAGAAGAATATCAATACAGAACAACATCAGTACCGAAACGTGGCGAGCGGTTAACTCTAAACCAGATCCTAAAGGAACCCAATACGTCCTGTTTATGGACAAGCGGTCCTGAGACAAGGTTGAAGCGTCAACTAACCAACTGCACCTTGGATTTTCAAGGATCACTCTCCGGGCGCTGGCCGACTCTAAAAAGGACAACAAAGAACCGGATGCTACAAGGGATGTCCACGAAGCAATGGATGTAAATCCAGAGCCAGAAAGAACTTGCAACGCACGAGCTAGAACTAATGACGGATAGTATTGTTCATTCATTAAAATCTGCATTTGAAGGAAACTGCCCATAAACTGTCAAACGAACCCCAAACAAGATAACTTTGATTAAAACCCACAATGACTAAATGGTTATATACTGTGTTAACAAGACCCATCATCACATGTATGGGGTGAGAGAACCAACCTGAAAAGTACAGCTGCAAAGCTAAGCAAAGTACAGAGAATGGCATGTCTACTGATAACAGGAGCAATGAGAACCACGCCCACAGCAGCCATGGAAGCACTACTTTCACTTCCACCATCACACCTCGTTGTAATAATGGAAGCAAGACAAGCATCATACAGGCTGCACATTAATGAACACGCGTCAATTACCGGGAAAAACAAACCGGGTATACACAAAGAGCTGCGTGAAGAAACGATCTTAATTATGAGATCCGACTTCACAAAAAATTATCACATTTTAAAGAAAATTAAAGTGATAATACCGTCTCGGGATGAATGAACAAAAAACATTTACCCGGGCGCGGTTAAAGGAACTATCTGGTACACAAAATGGGGCCAAAAATCGCAACGGTACAGGAACAGGAGTATATGGAGACAAGCACCATGGGAAGCAATTTTCGCTGGTAAATATGCATCCGCTTTCCAAGCTGAAGTTGCTGCTATTGACTGGTGTGTCAGGAACATTATCGATTCGAAATCATCCACAAATGGGCTAATATCGATCATATATGACAGCCAAGCAGCACTACTGGCGCTAAGATCACCAGTAATAAAGTCCAAACTGATTATGGCATGCATAAACAATCTGGAAATATTGGCAACTCGCCAACCAGTGCAGCTCATCTGAATACCAAAAGACCAGAAGGTAAAGGGTAACCTAATGGCGGACGCACTAGCAAAAAAGAGTACAACAGGGACATATATCGGACCTGAACCCGTTTTCGGAATCGCATGCGAGATCGGAAAAGAAATAATTTGCAGCAAACTTGCAGCAAAGCATAAAAAATTATGAAAAAACTCTTCGTGGATAAGGCACACAAAACTCTTCCTGATAGAACCACAATTAAACACTCAAACTGCACTATCAAGCATGAGTCGACAAAAATTAAAGAACTCACGGGACTAATTACAGAGCACTGTGGCCTTAACAAACATATGCATAAAATGGGACTGCAAATCAACCCTCTATGCCGCAGATGCTTGGAGGACGACGAGACTCCGCAGCATCTGCTGTGCAGATGCGAAGCATATCAAATGCAACGCACAAAGATTCTCGTAAAACAAAGCTAACCGATGATGAGTTGAAAAAAGCCCCTTGGAATAAACTTCTGGACTTCATTGACGAAACAGAACTGATGAGGGAGTAATAAATCAGAGGTGTACAAAAGGACCAAGGAGACCGCATTGCAGGGACGCTAGATGAACCACCTCTTGAAGTAAATTTTAAAAAAATAACTTCTGCTAAACTAAATAACTTTATTGACAGATCTATTTTGTTATTGTAAATTAAGGTTACTTTAGAATTTTTTAAGTCTAAATAAACGCAGTTACTAAAATAGGAGAGTGGTTAGATGTTAAATTAACACTCAACTTAGTTTTAATCTGCTTGCTGTGCATTCCTTTTGTTATGTAAAAATCATGTGGTGCATTTCTTGCATTATTTGAGCAATAAGTAGGTAAAACCTGTTTATGAACAGATCAATTCCGATCCCTTTGTGGTTGGAAGTCTTAAGCTCTAGTGTTTAATGTACAGTTTTACATACTTTCGTCTTATTGCATAATTTTGTATAACATATAATTTAGTTATTTTACATCATAATTTACCACAAATTTATCTTGAGATTTTTTGACAGTACGATTATTATTTAAATTTGTCAATATTAAGATCAATTTTTAATGCCCTTAAAAATACTTTTAATAACTAATTGTTATCCATGAATATGTATACAAATAGTAATACAAACTTATTTTATACACAAAAATTAAATGTGTCTAGAACCTTTAATAAAATCAAAAATAATTGTAAAATGAACTGATAAATAAAAACTGTTCTTTTAAATTTAATGTGAAAGTAGATGAAAATTTACTGATTTCTTAATTATCGTAGAACTGATATCGGCGGGAAAATAAATCAAAAGCGTGCGTTTCCTATAAAAAGTTAACATCATAATTTATGTTATATAGCTGTGGGCTAATTATATATGATGGAGTGTTGGCTCGTTTGTTGAAATATGAAATAACCCTAAGTGTATCTGGACGCGATCCTCGTCTTTGTTGTTACATGGAGATGTTGTTGATTCTTCGTGGGCTTCCTCGAAGTCCGTGAGATCTCCATATGACCTTGAAAAGACCATACGAGTTCAAGTTTTTACCTGACGTAACGATAACGAGTTCATGCCCATAATATACCTGATAAATATCTAAATGCTGTGTGCGAGTTTTTCAAAACTTGCCTACACAAAATCAAACTTGTATTATTACAATAATTTTAAAATATTCTTCCTGCAAATTAAATGCTCAAAGTTCAATCGTGATTGCTTTCAAAAAATTTATACACACAAGTTTATATAATCGCCAAAATGGTATGAAGACAAAAGATAATTATGCCCTTCAACTTATATTTTCATAGTTTAATAAATAAATATAAATTAAAATATTTCAAAGTTAATCAGGTCAAAAATATTTAGTAGTCAGGGCGTAACATGGATCAAAGATTAATGATCCGGTTAAAATTTAAATCAAACGTCTTTTAGAGGATTTAATGATAAGCTCGTGGATTTTTCGATATTCTTATTTATTTATTTAAAAAAATATATTTTGGCGTTAGGTTTATACATATTTAAAAATATAAACGAACATCATAAAAAGTAATTACAAACACTTATACACTACCTGTCGCAATAGATAAAAGAGTTAATTACATAATTGGAATTGAAATGACATTTATGGACGGACATTTTAAAAATTTTTCCATAATCGAAACGAACAAGAAACTGTTTTCAAATACATTAATTAAAAGATAATATCTTGATAAAACACTTTCAAGCATTGCTTTGGTACAAATGTATTCGACTAAAAAATGAAACTATTGACTCTATCGATTTATATTAACTGCTAATTTATGTTTATGTAAAAAAATTAAATATTTTTAAAGCAGATGTTTAGCAAAAAGTATATTAACATTCTAAAAAATTTAAAATGCCTTATAATTAATGTGTTATTGTTTTTACTATTAAACCACACACTATTTTTGGTAATTTGTTTAAATTTTTAAAACCAAATTTCTCATTTTTTTATTGTTAATTGTTGCTGTTATTAAAAAGCTTGTTTGCATTTTTTTAATAATAAAAAAATTCAATTATTACATTTAACACTAACTTTGACATATTTGCAATTTTTGTAGTTTTTATTTACCACAAAAAATCTAACTATTCGTCAGTTTTAAATTAAAATATCTTTTAAATGATTGTGGTGTTTTTAGTAAACAAAAATACAAAATACTAAATTGAGTTTTAATCATTGTTATTAAATCGTTGAGCTAACATGCTTGGGTGGGTCGTTAAAAAGTGTCAATGATAGTTATTTTAGAACATGCCAAAGCCCGGTTCTTGAGCTCGTTCGTGTTGAAAATCATAGTGCAATGACAGAAAAGATGTTAAAAAATTATTAAAGTTGTTTCGATTGATGTTTAGCAAAGTCCGCATATTGTACTTGTAAGTTAATAGTGATTTACAACTAATATACAAAAAAAATACATAATGATTCCATAATCGAAATTTTATCAACCGTAAAAAAAATCGCAGATATCGCAAATATTGCAATTATCGGAAGGTGTTGAAAACAATCAGGTTTATTACAATTTTCAAAAATAAGAATGTATACTATTAATGTATTTTGAACTATTTTTTAATTCAAATTCAGTGAAATCTATATTTGCACAACATGTTTTGGATAATCGTCATATACTTTTTTTTAAACTATTTCATCCTTTTAATAACATCAATAACAAACAAATTCTTGAATTACTAGAGTTGATTTATATTAAAATATCAAATAAAAATTTTTTGTTGAATGATCAAACCAATTTCAATTATGATTTTAAACTTAAATTTTCTTACATTTGTTTCTAAATTCTAAATCTTCCTTTTTTAAAATAATTTACATTTAACATTTTGCAAAACTTAGATTTTTTAATTATCCAGTTACAAATTTCCATATTTGACATTTTTCAAAAAATAAAGTTAAAAAATTTTTTGTAATCTAAACGTTTTATAAGCTGTTAATATTTTTTGTAGACTTTTCTGAAGATGAGTTTTATTATTTTAAATCTCGAAACATATGTAAAAAATACATTTTGAAAGTTAACGAATTTATTATTGGTGGACTGGTAATTTGAATAATTTAAAAATTGACCAATAACAATGAATCTCCTTAACAATTTAAAAATTTACCGATTCTATAATTTTTTCTCCTATTAATATTAAACAAATGCGCTACTGACTATAAAAAAAAACATTAAAAAATGAATTTTACTATATCATAAATCCTCTCTCTAGTTTTAACTGATTTATAACGCTTATAATATTTACAAATGCCTCAAATTTTATTTTACATATGTAATGGTACATTCCTTGTATATTTAATATTATTTTGAATCGACCTGTATAGTACTTTAAGTGTTAAGTTGTTCCAAGTTTGTAAAGTGGGCGCATGAAAAGGGGAAAGAGCCGCTACAGGGGAAGGAGAGGAAGCGCTGGTTTTTGCGTGATACCGATAGCGACCAGATTGAGCGTTAATACGTAATTATAAAGCGTATTTGGTTCCATAGAACCACGAAACCAGTGTTTAACCTAGAACAAAAAAGGATTAACTATTAGAAATTGTGCTATAATAAAATCAACGGCAGGACGCCAACAACACGTGATCGCCAGCCAGCAGCATCCGAAAGTGTAGAACTGTTTTCCAAAATCGTAGAAAAGCAGCTAAAGTAGAAAACAGCACAAGAATCTACTCAATCGAAAAGCTAGCGAAGAAATAAATCATCCCTTAGGAAGGGAGCGAACAACAACGAAAAGTCGTAGTTAAGGTTAGTGTGCGCTTATTTTATTTGAGTGTCATTAAATGTGTTTATATTACTGTGTATTTGATTTGGTGTACTACTCCTCAGTAATCTTGTAGAGAAAGGGCTTTTGCTGAGCTAGCAAGAAAGGCAAAATTCGAAACGGGCATATTAAATTAATATTAGTATGAAATAAATAGACCTAAAGTCACAAGTTAACATCAAGCATAGTACGAGAAAAAACCACGAACCACTACAATTGGCGCCCAACGTGGGGCACGAAGGCGAATAGTACACCAAATTGTTGAAATTTGATAAGTGTAAAGCATGCAAAACTGGTTAAATCAAAAGCGATATTTTATGTTAGCTTTCGCGATATAAAAATGAGGTTTTCGTAGCTGAATAGTGATTGATTACAGAGTCAATGGCATACATTGATTATTAAGTAAAAAATAAGTTAATATTTATGGATTTTCATAAATAATTTCAAACGTAAAGAATTAACCTTGGCCTGCTTTAATTTTAGAAGTGAATTTTAAGATAGCGCATTTCTTAAGCGAAAGAAGCTGACACGCAGCGTTTGTTTTTAGTTATCGCGAATTGTTTAAATAAAACGAGTTCGTTGTCAGTTAGGAAATTTGCCATTGAAAATTAAAGTTTATGCGTACATGAACTTAGAAAGGTAATAGTAATCCATTAGTTTAAAACAAAATCTATTTTAGTTTGTTAACAAAAGGTTTAATGCTATTACGTACCGGTAAATTAAAACCATATAAAGAATTAAAACCGAAAATGGATAATTTAAGCGAAAACGAAGAAAATAGAGGGGAAGAAAACGAGAGTACGGAAGTTGTTACGTGCATAAATAAAAATAATGGATTACCCTGTATATCTGTTTAATTAAAAATTGCTTTTATATTTCTTGACGCCATCTATCGGGTTCGTTGGTCACTTTGTATTGAGTCGACGACATCCGGTGACAAACCGGCATTTTCACTTTAACATCGTGCATGTTAGTACCTATGTCTGCGTGAATTGAATATCGTTTTTCAAAAATCATCCACGTGTTGGGACACGATGGAAAATAGAAGTCTTCTGAATTAAATTGATTTCATCCACGCAGAGTGAGTAATTTTGTTCTTTCTTTGATTAAGGGTAATTTTTATGTCTTTTTGGTTAGCGCCATGTGCTACCTACATGAATAGGGGTATTTTTATCGTTACCTAAAATCCTCAAGGGAAAACTATAATCGGAAGCGGAAGATCCTAATTACTGGGTACGATTGAATTCTATTCGGAGGCCATAACTTAACCTTGATGACTCTCACCTTGTTCGGAGGATCCTAATTACTGGATACGATTGAATTCTATTCGAAGGCCATAACTTAACCTTGATGACTATCACCTTGTTCGGAAGATCATAATTATTGGATACGATTGAATTCTATTCGGAGGCAATTACTTAATACCACCATAGGCGTAACATTAATGTAACAGCATACGATAAGTGTCGGTTCGATTACTGTCCCTTAAATGTGTCTTTTATTTGTAGTTTGTGAGTCGCCAGGTAGACACGATTATTTTTCAGGAAGTTTAATTGCAGGAAGCCATTAGGAAAAACGTTTTTCTGAAGGTCGCCCTGGAATTTTGGTAAGTCAATTTTTCTTGTTCTTATTCATTCGTGTCGCTACGGTGTATATTCACAACTTACTATATTTACTAATTGTACGTGCAAATTGACGTGTTGCTTGTGATTGTTACTAAATTAATTTAAGTAAATGACTTATCGCTCGCTGCTTATATCCACCGTAAATTATTATTATTCATGTTACTTATTGATAAAGTTTATATATGTTTTGGTGGCTACACTTTTGGTTGACGTGTAGTGTAAGTTGCCGATCCTGCTGTTATGCTATTTTGTATATTCTCGCTAGTACCTACTTAGATTTGACTATTTAACTATTACTATATTTATCGTGATAGAGTAATTAAAGTACAATTGTTATTAACGATTGAGTTTCTTTTCCTTTTATTCGTTTCTTTCAGCCGTTACGAACCTAACATCTAGTTACAAGTTTCTTACCACCTGTCTTGAGCGGGACAGACGTGACTTTGGATAAGCTCTGGCGCCCTGCAACATCTTTTCTGTATTTAATGTGGACCTCCCCTCTCTCCGATTATTGAGAGTTGGCCGTGCAGGTTCGTAAACAGCAAAAGCTTGTAACAAAGTCCTTGACCTAGCGATCATTCCAAAAGCAATATAAAGTTCAGAAACTAATATAAATCAAAAATTTGATGAAGTAAAATCTGAAATTAATGCAACGAATAATAAAATTAAGGAATCGAATAAGTTACTGAGAAATGAAATGTTAGAGATTATTGATACAAATACAAGTAATCAAAATATAAAAAAAGACCTTGAATGTAAAACGCAAAATTATGTTTATTCACGCGTAGTACCTTTAGAAAATAAAATAGCTGATTGTGACAAAAGTATTGGAAAAATAAACGGCGAAGTTAGCGTATTAGGTACAACTGTCGGATTAATTAAAGGGAAATGCAAAATTTAGAAGTCAGATGTTCAAAAGTAAAGATAAATCAAGTCCCCATAAATACAAATATCCCGATCGTAGTGCAACCAGCTGAGGAAAAACCTAAGTTCGATCCATCAAAACGATCAGGACACCCTGGTTAAGAAAGCACATAAAATAGATAAAGCTATTGAGTGTTTAGAAGGAGATGCCAGAATTTGGGGTAATGTTATACGCAGAGGTGGCAAAATTTCGAAGAATTTAAAAAAGATTTTAGTAGACAGTTCTGGTCACAGGACCAACAAGAAGAATTCCGAGCATCAATATACGAACCAAGGATTTATAATAGACGAAACGGAAATTTCAGCCAGCACATTTGGTACTGGGTTGGCAAGACGCAACACCTGGAGCCTCACATTCTAGAAAAAATATTAGTAAATGCATTATGTAAACATTTTTCATACGAAACACAGACAGATTTGATTGCCGCACGGGTTACATCAGTCGAGGAACTTTTAGAAGTATTAAAAGGTTTGGAAAACAGGAAGGACGGTCGCCAGCACAGACAAGGCGAAGTAGTTGGAAGAAGAAACAAAGAACGTCGAGACAGAGACGGCTACAAAGTCCACCATGTAAATAGATACTAGAAAGGAAGAGCGAATCGAGGATTCCGGTTAGGAAAAGGAGTCTATCGAGCCGCCACACCGAGGCCAACGCGACAAGAAGAAGAGCCATCGGAAAACTAGAGGCCCCTCGACAACAAGCTCCAGTTGTCAAAAAGAAGGGAACGCCGGAGCAAAGGCAACATGTTCATTTTGTCAAATTATATTTTTAATCGATACCTGTAAGTGCAAATAAAACTGAAGAAATAGCAATAAATAATGACAAGGAAAGAGAAGGAAATTATGTACCACAAATTTTAGGGAAAATAGAGGAGATTGAGCAAGCTTTCCTCCTCGATACGGAAACTTCGGTAAGTGTGATGTCGACGACTTTTTTTACCAAATAAAGAAAAGGAATGGAAGCGTACCGGTCTTACCAGCCGTTGGAATTAACCATACAAGGAGTCACGGAAAGAATCCCCAAGGTAAAGAAACAAGCACTAATTTTAGTAGAAATAGGAGATGAACGGCACACGATCATATTTTTTAATAGCGGACGGCCTACACATCCAAGGAATCATAGGAATGGATTGGATGACGTCTGAGCAAGCCAGAATAGATCTACAAAAAAAACCATTTGAATTCCAGAAGGACAAAGAAAAGTATGAGATTCCACAGCGGATGATTTAGATTCACAAGAAACTCATTTTTTAAGTTATTTACAAAGATGGCGGACTTTCGGTTATACCGGAAATCGATGCAATGTTTTGAATTTCACGTAAACTTGTTTTGAAAAGTATTCTTTGCTCTACTATACTAGGATATGTTATAACAAGCAAGCAAGTAATGATTAATAGTTCTTTTGAATTGTTACGAAATTTAAAACTAATTTATTTATAAACTAAATGTTTACATGAGTTACACGTAACTAACTAAATCTATCCATATTAAAAAAAAACACATTCATTTATGTATTACTATCACTAGGTCCGCACTTTTTAATTTTATCTAATACTGATACTTTTTTATGTTAATAACACGTACGCTACGTATTTAAGTATTTTTCACTAGCACGGACACTATTTATTTATCTTAGCACACACGTTAATCACTTATTTATTTAAACCGACAAAAATCTTTCTCTCGATCTTGTCTCAAAGTTGACAATAAAAGTTTCAGAATAATAAAATCAAAACAATTTCATATACATAGTAATCTCAGAATTTTTTAGACTTATTATAAAACGGTTTTAGTTTTTCTTTGATCAAACATTCATAATTACCCAGTCACATTTTGTGGTAAGGGTTGAAGAGGGGAGGTCCGAATATAGGGCGCCATCGGACAATTTAAAATTATAGCTAAGAAGTAATACTAAGATGACCAATCTCTGGCAATTACATCTATGCATCGTTTAGAATAGTGGACTGTAAGTCATGTGCCGTGTCAGTGTAAATTAAAAAAATTATATGCCAAAGTATTAAAAACTGACTTATGATATAAGGTTGACGTGTGTACTAGTAGTAAGGTCTTATACTTCAAGTTTGGAAACTCAGGTAAAAATTAATAGTTTCACTAGATATGCAGATAATTTTCATATACCTATCCTCATAAAACTGTTATATCAGTAAAACGCAGTTATGTGCAGCTTGAGCTAGTTTGTCTGATACGTCCGAAGCTGCCTCACGTTACGTTTTGGAAAGTAACTATTGTAACTTATAGTTAAAGAAATTGTGATATTGTATTGTACTTTTTTTATTTGCAAAATGGTGCTGACATACAAACAAAATGTCCCGTCCGACTACAAATTCAGTGTAATGCCTAGAAAAAAGCAGTTCGAAATGTTATTAGCAAACCTATGTTTATAAGAGAAAACGAGAGTGACAATGCAACAGAAGAGACCCGTGTATTACAATATGCACACGGCAATTTTTTACGGAAAATTAAGAAGCTGAGTTGGCTTTTGACTACGCTACTAAGTTGGGTAACAGAATTTAAAAAAATTAAGAGATTAAAAAAAACAGGAATTGACTGGTTGAATCGTCATCAAAGGCATTCTAACCGCAATACAGAAAATAGAAGTATAGCAACAGCTTCAGCTGTTAACAGAGCTAAATAAGCAAAATTATTCAATAACACTGGTCTGCAAAAAAATATTTTTTATCGAGCCCTGACACTATTCCGGGTGATTCTTATGTAAAATGACGTCCGGAATCCAAATATGTCTTCCGTTCTCTTCCATCACCCACCATTTTCGAGGGAGTCCCAAATCTCTAATTTTACCACTTTTCGATAAATTAATTATAATTTATTTATCGAACGATAATAATAATTATAATAATTATTATAATAACAAATATATGGACATGAATTTAATTTAAATGGGAAAAAGAACTATTTTAGCTATAAACAGTAATAAATAAAAAGATATTCATCGTTACTTGGTGCTTGCTTTCCTTTTATACCCTGAGTTACAGCTCTCTCGTTTCAAAAACCAGCAGTACTCCGCCAACATGCTTGCATTCCACTTCCCTGAAAATCTCTTCTCCAGCTTAGCGATGTCTTGATGGAACCGTTCCCCGTGTTCATCCGAGACTGCTCCTAAATTTTCAGGAAAAAGTCCAGATGCGAGTGAAGGAAGTGAACTTTAAGAGACATGCTACATTTTATGTCCTTGTACGCTAAAAGCAGTTCCTCGACGTGAGCGACATAATCTTCACTTTTGTGGTTACCCAGGAAGTTCTTACAAACGTTTTTAAATGCAAGCCAAGCTCGTTTTTCTTTTTAGTTTAGATGTTCAATAAACGTCGAATCTTGGAAGAGTTGTCTAATCTGGGGACCAACAAAAACGCCTTCTTTGATTTTAGCTTCGGTAAGACGAGGAAATTTAGTTTTCTAAAATTGAAATGCGCTACCTGTCTTGTCCACTGCTTTCACACACTGCTTGATCAATCCAAGTTTGATATGTACAGGTGGTAAGTAAATATTTTCCTTCGGAACCAAATGATTGTGGGCGACATTTTTCTTACCAGGAATAAGATTTTCTCGCAGAGGCCAGTCCCGTACGATGTAAAGTTTATCTCGGGCTCGGCTATCCCATTCACAAAAGAATCAGCAATATTTTGTAAATCCTGATTGCAGGCCCGTGAGTAGAGCAACAACTTTTAAGTCAGCGCAAAGTTTCCATTTATAATCACAATAACTAATTTTATCAAGGATTCTGAAGACTTTTTCGTACGTTTCTTTCATATCAACAGAGTATGCAACTGGAACTGATGGGAAGTCATTCCCATTTGCCAACAGGACAACTTTTAAGCTTGTTTTTGATGAGTCTATAAACAGTCTCCATTTGTCTGGGTCACATGGCATCTGTAGCTCTGTCATCAATAAATTTGCATTAGGGGAGAACACTAAACCTTAATCTTCTGAGAAAAGTCATTTCAGGGTTGCTTGTCTGGTCCTGTAAGAAGATATTTTTACTCCCTTTTCTAAGAGATTCCACTGTCGCAATCCGAGGAGCTCAGATTTAGTCTAGGGTAACTGCAAATCCCTGACAAGATCATTTAATTCCGAGTGAGTGAGGAGATGAGGTTGCCGAGAAACTAAATCTGCGGAATACTCTTGATCGTCATTGAACGTATCATTCGAAGCCCCAGGTTGTGGCTCAAAGTCTTTTAAATCAATTTCCGGCTCTAGAGTATAAGTGTTTGGGGGCTCTGGGATTGGCGAAGTATCGTTATGAGGAACAGGTCTTAGAGCTGACGGAATATTGGGATACTGAATCGTATGCTTACTTTTGCTCGAAAACCCGACGGTGGATGTCATACAAAAGTAACAATCTGTAAGATGACAGCGAGGTTCACGCCAAACCATGGGCACAGCAAATGGCATTGATTTACGGGTACCATTGAGCCATTTGGTCAAACTACTGTAACAAGTCGTACAGCAAACTGATAGAGCCCAAGTCTTGTCCTGGTCGCCTACTTTACAATTAAAGTACAATTTATAAGCTGTTTTAACAAGCGGAGAAAGGGGTTTTCGTTGCGCTTTTAAAGTTAATTCCCCGCAGACATAGCAGAAGCTATCGGGATGATTTTTACACTCGCGTGGCATAATTAAACAGTAATTCAACGCCCGACATTAACCACAAATCACACTTAGTCACTTGAAAAAATCCGGAGTAAAAGTGGTTTTACTGTTTTACACAAATGAACAAAAATGAACACAAAATCCAGCACGTTTAAAACGTCGACAAGTTAACTCTGCAACAGCTATAGATGTACTGATCGAAGCAGTTAAGCAAACAATGTAATATACTATAATGAGAAGAGTAATGCAAGTTCAAGCCTGTCGAAAATTCCTGTTCAAACCTGCATGTGGTATTGAGATCGCCAGCGTCGTGCAGTGAATCTTCCTAACTGTTTATTGATATTTTTTTACTGTTCTTATATATTTGTATTTTATTGTTGTTTCTATATACATTTTATAGCAAAACTTTTGCCATAGACTTTGGTATAAATTTTATTACCTGCTTTGAGATGTTTAACGTGGGTGATGGGTAAAAACGGAGCTCATTTTTGGATTCAGGAGGTCATTTTACACAAGAATCGTCAAGAATGGTATCAGGGTCGATTTTCATGCAGACCAGTGTAATTACACGGAAGTGTAGATATAATTTTTCACCTGAGCGTATATGGAATATAGATAAAATGAGTATTACGACCATTTAAGTACCCCCTCTTTACATTTTCCCACGGGTAAGAATAAACGATCAGTTCTTGTACGATGCTGTGCCAAGAACCATTGAGTTTGCTGAGAAATCTAATTTGACGTCAACAAATATTCTTATACAATTATTTAAGGCATGTTAAAAAACACACTAATTGCATCCCCTTTAATAGATTCTGATCATGATGGACAATCACAACACACATGTCTCTTTAAAAGCTATTTTATATGCAAGAGCACACGGAATTGCTTTTTCCCTCCGCACTGTACTTATAAGATGCAACCCTTGGACAAAGAAGTATTTGGTTCTTTCAAATCCAAGGGCAAGTCATCTTTCAACGATTTCATACTGTCAAACCGTGGTAAACTAATTGCTATTTATAATGTTGTTAAATTGACAGTTATACCATATTTGCAAACCTTCACTGCTTGTGAAAATATTAGCAATTTCAAAAGCACTAAATTATGGTGTATTAACTCATTAATATATTTACGTAATGATTGCTCACTACAGATCGGTATGTCTCTGAAAACGACAATCTATCTATTACAAACGATATTGACAGAAGTATTATTGTTCAGTCTATTTTCGATAATAAATTTCAAATCTCACCTCAAAGGTTAGTTAGAGATATTTTTAAAAAAACTTGTAGATGAAGTTACCACACCCAAGATTTAAATTTTTATTTCAAGTATTGCAAAACCAATCGATACAAAACCATCACCTAAGGCTTTCCCTAGAAAACCCAAAAAAAATCTAGAGTAGGAAAATCAAGAGTTTACACTAGCACACCTGAAAAAAATCAAAGTGACGAATTAGAAAAAAATAAGAGTCAAGTTGGTAACAAAAATTACAACAATGAAAACACACATTAATAAACAAACAGTAAAATTAAAGAGCAAACACAAGGAGGCTAAAGTGGTCTTAGATGATATTGCGTCAGATTCCAACATCGCCATAACGTTAAAGGTAATTAATAAAATATGTTCTGTGATAATTATTAGAATTAAAATAAATAAATGAATAAATATGTTTTATCTACTATAATCTTTGAATAATTAATAAGCAGTCTTTCAAATTACATTTAGTTCATTTTTACAAATGCTCAGGAGGAGCAAAATACTGTTACAGAATAATTTATAGCGAGAAAAAAAGTGTTTGGTATAATAATAATGTTATCAGGTGTAAATATCTTTATCGCAAGTTTTGTTACAAGAAAGTAAAAACACAACTGAAAAAAATAAAAAAAAAACTGTTAGTAATAAAACAGTTTGTTTGTCTTTGTTGGACAAAATGCGATTTGAGTATCACAAAGTCAAAATTATTTATTTTTCAAAAAAAATATTTCCATTAAATCTTTTAGATAAATTCATTATCTTCATTTTCAGCGCATTCACATACTTTGTTATCTTCTTCTTGATCTTGAAGATCTGTTTTTTTCACTGTTCACCACAACAACTGTTTCAAAAATTTCATCCATTTTAACTCCGAGTCTGTGTCGTCAGATAACGTGACAAGTATTTTTTTTAAACTATCAATATTTTTTTTGTTTTATTATTATTGTCCTAGTGGTACTTCAGGGAGTATAATTTCATCCAAACGTTTACGAGGTTTTAGCAAAGTTTGGAATTTTTGCAGTATCATCGGATCGATTTCATCATAACCCCCGGCCTCTTTTTAATGATTATTATCTTACTTTAGCCAATTCCTACAATTTTTTTTAAAGACCGATGCGTTTTTAATATTCACTAATGACTAATCAAGTCCAAGCCTTCTGTTTTCTTCCGCTGTTGAGTAAAGCTCCCAATATTTTTCAAGAGTTTTATGACCGCATGGCGTCTTGAAATCTTTTCCAACCTCTCAAAAATTCTATCTGCAGGGAGATATGAATGTCCACGCACCAGGAATGTTACCTATATTTTCTTCATCGTTTCTAGAGCGAAGTTATGTAGCTACAACAGAAGCATGTAGATAATTTACAAATTTTAGAAATTGTTTTTACAAATTCTACAAAAATCAAGTTTGCCAATTTTGTTGGCAACTATAGTTACAAAGTAAACAACATCAAAAGAATTTCATCAAGTTTGTGCGTGTGTTGTGAAGATAGTGTTAATTCATAAAATAATGATGAAAGAAGACGAAACTCATTGCGAGGACATTCCCTTTGATGTGAGTGAAGCTGCGGCTGCTGTTACTGACGATATATTACCGGGTAAATCAAAAGAGCGGTATGAAAAGGCATTCCAAATTTTCAAAGAATGGCGTCGAGAAAAAAGTTACTTCGCTTACCGAAGAAGTATTTTTTCTGTATTTTGCGGAAAAAGCAAGTTTGCAGAAACCCTGAAGTCTTTGGAGCATTGATTCTATGTTAAAATCAGTGTTTTTATTAAAGCAAAATTTGGACATTAGCAAGTTTGATAAGCTTATTGCATAATTAAAGTGAAAATCGACTGGTTACCAACCAAAAAATCGAAATGTTTGTCCCGGGACCAGATTGATAAATTTCTTCTTGAAGCTCCCGACAAGGAATTTTTATTAGTGAAAGAAAGTTGTGACAATGGGTAAATAAGTACCTCAAGTTAATTTTTCTTATGTATTTACAGGTCGCGTTTATTTTTGGTGTTTCGGGAGCTTATCGATGCGACGAATTATCAAAGATGTTACTGGATGACATTGAAGATCAGGATAACATTCTAATAGTTCACATTCCTGATTCTAAAACAAAAAAACCTCGTTGCTTTGTAATTGTTGATGAAGGAAATTTTGCTTTGTACAGGCGTTATGTGGCATTACGCCCGGTTCGTACTCCACGCCGGCGTCAATTTGTAAATTACAAGCAAGGGAAATCTGCTTGTAAACATCTTTAATACGTAAACATTCGGTAATGTAAACACCTGGTAATAGAATCATCGTGCTAATGTAAACATGAAATTTATACTATAGCATTAAGCGAAACACTCGGTAACATAAATAACAAATATTTACCTGTGTTTACTATCTGCTCATTTATATACTTCTAATAATACAAACTGTTTAAAACTAACTGTCAAAGTAAAAATTAAAAAAAAACGGAATATCAAAATCCAAACCAATTTGTAATTGTATACAATATTTTTTAAGTAATTTGTTACGTCGCGTCGTTTCTGTCGTAATTTTTGACAATTCGCAAAATTCTAGCGCTTAATAATTCATACTTTTTGTTCTTTCCTGGAGGAGCAGTTCCTGCTTCAATTTGTATTAAATTGGTGTTATGCAAAGCTTGCTGTTTCTTTAAAACATCAATGAACTTGTAAATATTTGGAAATGTGTGTTCTTGGAACGCGCGGTGCCACGTTTCAACGCAGTTGTTTGTCCTGTGCTCTCCTTCTATAGTCCTGTTAGCTATATTGAATTGCGCACCTCGTCTCTGTCTTCTTCCTCTCCTTCCTATGTACGTATCTTCAAAGTAATTGAGGACTGGTTGTGCTTCCTGAGGAAAATCATCATGCTCTACTGACTCATCAAAAGCGCCCGGAACGTCATCAGTGGGAACAAAGGCTATAGCCACTATCATTTGGACCCATTGCGCAAAAACCGGATTCTCTTGGTAAATCATCTAATATTAATTAATTTATTTTGGTGTAAAAATGAAAAAGAATTAGAATTACCTGAAGACCTCTGTGTTGCGTTCTTCTCCATATGCTCTGAGTGAGGTAAAAAAAGCACCCAACTGATTCACTTTGCGGAAATTCTTAAAAAGCAGATAGAGCTGCTTGTTCAAAGTCAGTAGTTATAGTGTTTGGATTGACATCCGGCTTTAACTGTTTGATGACTTGAAGCAATTTGCAGTAGGTGTTTTTTGTCTTATTCGGTAATAATGCGTACACTACAGGAAAAACAATACCATACAATTTGACATGACTGGTATATAATTGAGCAAATAAATTGCTGGGAATACAACAAAAAGTGCTATCAGCGCACCATTTACCACTAGATACCATGAAATTTAAATTTTTCTGAGTAGAAAATAATAAAATTCTTTCTGGTTCGTACTCATCTTCAGAATCATAAACTAAAAAATCTTCATTGACACCATTGATCAATATCTGGCGATACTCCTTAAAGATAAAATAATATTAAATAAAATGTATACATAATTACAGAAATAATATACCTGAGGTAAATGAAGTTAATGAACACTTGTTGGAAGTGGAGGAATCCCATTTTGATTTTTGTATCGACGAATATTTCTCTTAGCTCTGATTTCAAAAAAGCCATTGCAATTAAACCGATTAATTCAATAGTTCAATCCACCTTTGAAACCAACAATGAATCAAAACACTTAATAGGTAAGGTCAACTTATATAGGTATGGAAGTGTAAAGGGGTAATTAAAACTGGTAATTAGGAGAAACTCTCTGTGTCATTAAATATGTATTATTAATGTTGCCTTGTCTTTGAGCGATATCGGTAATTAGGGTTAACGATTGATGGTAACGATTTGTTTATCACAATATATATAAAGGTACTTATAATTGTAATTTTCTTTAATTGTTGTAATCAATTCCATTAAATTGATAAAACGTCAAATATTTGGAATAGGTGTAATCTTCCTTGCATTATTCTTACTTGGGGACGAATCGTCTGGAGATAAATTGTCCGAAGACCTATTGTCCGTATCCCAATAATACAGTAGTTTTACACTTCGTAGTAATTACGTTAGCTGCTAAAACGATGTGTTCCATATTTGCAACATTATGGACATTGGTATAGTAAATCGTTGTGTTTTTAGATGTGGAATGACAGAAAGCTCTTGTCGAAAGCAGAACTGCAGCAAATTATTCATAATTTAGATGCAAGATGAATATGAAGACTTTTCTGACACTGATACTATTGCTGACCTAGCGTATGTCCCAGAAGCATACGACGATAATGAACAAAGCCTAGTTAGTGAAAGTGCTGCTAATTTGGAAAATGTTGAAATAAGCGATGGTGATCAATCTAAGATTGAGGTAGTAGAGACTGAGCACGTTGAGCAAAGAAATATACAATGTTCAACATCTACAGGCATTACAAAGAAATTGCCAAACCGGATGATTTGAAGAAAGCGATATTTGGTACTAGACAATGATGCAATATTATTTCGAGGCAAATCCAATCTTTCATAAAAATTGCTGAACTTGGAGACTCCATATAGATGTTTCAAATATTTCTTCACTGATGAATTTTTGGGAAAAACAGTAGGGCAAAGTAATCTCTATCTCTAAATAAACCCTTAAAGATTTCTGTACAAGACGTTTTAAAATTTTTAGGTATATGTTTATACATGTCTGTATCTACATTACCACGAACACGCTGCTATTATATATATAAAGCATACCATAGCTATCAATCGGTTTGAAGCCATAAAAGCAAATTTACTTTTCAATAATAACGAAACAATGTTAGATCGCAGCGAAGAAAAATTCGATAGCTTGCACAAATTCAGATCCCTCATTGAGGTATTTTGTCAGCGATTTCCTTTAGAACATAAATTGTGTATAGATGAGCAAATTTGAGCTACAAAAGCTCGGCACCATTTGAAACAATACAATCCCATGAAACAAAATAAGTAAGGATTTAAACTGTTCATGCTATGTGAGATTGATGGTTTTTGTTATAATTTTGAGATCTACCAAGGTTCCAACAACTACTTGGCTAAGGTAAAGGAATGAGAGCCTGATTTGGGATCAAGTGCAAATATTGTAGTGAGGCATGCTCGAGTGATACCAAAAAATGTCAATCACCTACTATACTGTGACAATTATTACGTATCAGTCATTGTCTTATACATTAATTGAATTGTCTTTGTAACAGTCCTAAATGCAAATTGGAATTTTATACGCCAATAAGGTAGGCAACTAGCCATTAAATATTTCGGAAACGCTCGAATTGTGATAAAATTTCGATTCCACTTTTAATATCATTTTATGTGTGTTTTGCCAATAGTACTTAAATGAAGGTATGGGAGAATTGTATCTCCTTGCTAAAATAAAGCAAATTTCGAACCTTCTTAATTAAGCAATAGCATAATTACAGTCTTTGATTAAAAATATCAGTATGCTATTTGGTCTGAATAAAACTATAAGCTTTCGTTTTGATTTATTGGGTGCCCTTAAATTCATAAAGGAGTATGTATTATTTAATTGTTAATTCGTTACCTAATCTAAACAATTCACAGCATCTAGCAACTACTACCACACTTTCGCTGTTGAATAGCAACAAAAAATATATAATCAAAAGTCCAGGAATGCGAACAATGCGAGATTTGATATTGGTGACCGATTGATAACCCGTGGCTTGCTAAAATCTGGATTGCCGTTTCTTCGACGTCATTACAATTAATAAATTCTTTGGGGACAACCTTATTAACAAAATAAATATAAAAGAAATAAGTATATTCCGTAAACTGAGTAATGTCAATTAAATTATAAAATTGTAAACTGGTAAGTGGACGTAAATTGTTTGTCATTGAGTTTTGCGTGGGATCGATGCCGATTAATCAGCCATTGATTAGCTCTGGTTTATTTGTTTATAAATGTTCCATGATGATTAGGTTTATAATTACGTTAAAAGAGTATGTTAATGGTATTATTTGTGCACGAATAATCAGTTAATCGGTATTAACGTTTTTGAAATCAGCTTTGTTATTAGTGATTACAAAGTAGTTTAAACCACTCAAAAGGTATTTTTTTTATATAATTGTATTTATCTGCACCTATGCGTTAAATTTCACTTTATTAGTAGATTATTAAGTGTAACTCACAATAAAATTTTGTGACGGGTATCAGCGCTTTAAATTTGATATAGTACGGTTCCTGTTTATGTGCTAGTGTCAGAGGAGGTTTTACCAAACTGGTGGCGCCCATTTAAGTTTTATTTCCCACTCCCTTCTTTGATTTGAGCTGATGAGCTGGGTCCTCCTCAATAAGCTTCTATCTGTAGGTACTTCGCTGCTTATATTATCGAGTGCGTCACATAAATTTTGGCGCCCAACGTGGGGCCAGTTTCAGTCGGTTGTTTCCTGTGGGCCGGTTTTGTTCGCTGTTTCCTTATCTTAATAATTTTCATTATTCTTAGAAAATAGTATTTGTAGTTGTAAATATTGTTATATGTTAACAAAGATGAAGGTAGAAACAATAAATCAATCGGAGCTTATTTATGAATTAGGAATTAGGAGTGTAGAACCTACTGGAAATGTGGAACAATTACGTAAGCTATTGCGAAATAGTTCAAAAGTTGAGAAACGCGAAAAAACTATAGTGTTTCCTACAAATCCTTATACTTTTGAGGAAGATGTTAAGAGTATTAGAGAAACATTATCACAACTGGGGGATTTGGTTGAAAACTTTGACGATTCAATTCATGGCGGGACATATAAAAAAATTGAAACTAAATTCATACACGTAGAAGGCAGGATTAAACGTTTAATCGAGGATGCTAATCAAATAGGAACTGTAGATGAGTTTACGCGTAGGATAAGTTCTCTTAAAAATTTGTTAACGTCGGCTTCAAAAAAATTTGAGGATAGTTTGCTGTTTGTTAGTCGATAAGGAAGATGAGAACGCTAATTTGGCTTGTTCTTCGACACCTGTACGCAAACAATTTACTTCAGTAGAATCTTGGTCCAAAATTAAACCTATTCTCGGGAGATAAATTAAGTATATCAGTAAGCGCGTTTTTAGAACGAGTGGAAGAACTACGGGTAGCTAGAAACGTTTCTTACGATATGTTATATAATAGTGCTGTAGATTTATTTGAAGGTAAAGCGTTGGTATGGTTTAGGGCTTATAAGTCGTTAGTTAGTGATTGGGACGAACTGACGAAATTATTACGAGACGAATTTCAACCGCACGACTATAATGAAAAATTGTTAAGCGAAATTAAAAATCGTACTCAGGGTCCGGATAAATCTATTGGGGTATACGTAGCAGTAGTTCAAAGCATGTTTAATCGACTCAATGTAATAGTGCCAGATTCTTACAGATTAAAGATTTTACGTGGTAATATTGCTTCCTTTTACCAGGAAAAATTAAGTTTAACTTCCGTAAACTCTATTTCGGATTTGTTAGCGTTAAGTCGTCAACTAGAACTTCACAAAGCAAATTTAGATGAATTTAAACCACCACCTCGTCGTCAGTTAGGTAAACTTCTGGAACCCGATTTAGCGTATATATATCCAGAACTGTCGGTGTCGTCTGTTTCTACCCGTACAATAAATTCTAATACGGTTAGTAGGCAGTTTAAGTGTTGGAACTGTGGAGAAGCTGGTCATCTTAGTTCACAATGCAACAAACCTTTAAAAAAACATTGTTTTTTTGCGGAAAAGTTGACGTTACGTCTAGGACATGCCCGAATTGTAGATCGCAGAGAAATGCCAGAAGAGGTCGTTAGAAGGCCAAGCTACGGCTTCTGGTGTTCAGGAAACCTTGGTAGATAAATCTAAAGTACTCTTAGATTTTTTATTTTCACAGCTGCAAAATAATGAACGCCCATTTTTAGGAGTTTCAATTTTTGGTAAAACATTATTAGGGTTGTTAGATTCGGGAGCTTTTCAAAGTATTTTAGGTAGTAAAGGGTAGAATATCTTAAAATGTTTAAATTTGCCGATTAAGAAAAGTACAGTGTCATCTTGTACTGTTGCTAATGGGAGTAAATGTGAAGTTATTAGGCTTTTATTAATTCCCTTGCGTTTAAATAGTAAAGTAAAAATTTTTGAGTTGTTGATCATGCCTTTTCTTCCCCATACGTTAATTTTAGGAATATATTTTTGGAAAAGAATGGATATTGTTCCAAATTTGCGAAGCAAAAAGTGGCATTTCAGGGATGAAGATAATAATTTTGTCGATGCAATTACATGACGTGATAATTTATCACCCGAACAGTTATGTATTTTAACGGAATTAGTTGATGAGTATTTTGGTAGTATGTCGAAAAGTGTTGGGTGCACTCAAGTGGTAGAACATAATATTAGAACTTCTGCTGAACCTATACGACAGCGTTATTATTCTGTCTCTCCGGTAATTCAAAAACTTATCAATCAGGAATTAGACCAAATGTTAAGAGATGGTATTGTTGAACCTTTAAATTCTCCGTGGGCATCCCCTATAGTTTTAGTTACGAAATCAGATAACTTTTATAGATTTTGCGTAGATTTTAGAAAATTAAATGCCGTTACGGAGCGAGATGCGTATCCATTACCTTTTGTATCAGATATATTAGATAAACTTCGAGATGCTTGTTTTGTTTCTTCTCTGGATATAAAATCTGCGTGCTGCCAGATTCCTTTAGAAAAAGATTCTAAAAAGTATACGGCTTTTATAGTAACTAATAGAGGATTATACCATTTTAATAGATTACCTTGTGGACTACATAACGCACCAGCCACGTGGCAACGGTTTATAAACCATGTGTTAGGACCTGAATTGCATCCGTTTGTTTTTGCCTATTTCGATGACGTTATTATAGTTACTAATTCTTTTAAAAAACATCTAGAAATTTAAAAAATAGTCTTTGATCGATTGCGTGTTGCCGAGTAGTCATTGAGTCGAGACAAATGTCAATTTATGAAATCTGAATTAAAATATCTAGGTTATATAGTTGGTGGCAGTGGGCTTCAGGTAGACCCAGACAAGGTACAAGCAATTCGAAGTATTCCTGTTCCGTCTTCAGTATCAGAAGTTTGTCGTATTTTAGGTATGGCTTCATGGTACCGACGTTTTGTACCTAACTTTTCATCTATAGTGGTACCTTTAACCAAGCTTTTAAGGAAAAACTCTAAATTTGTCTGGTCCAAAGAATGTGACATTGCATTAAGCACTATAAAAGAATTCTTAGTTTCCGCACCTGTATTGATATGTCCTGATTTTTCTCGTCCGTTTGTCATTCAAACCGACGCATCTAGTTACGGCTTAGAAGCGGTCTTAAGTCAAGAATCTCCTGACGGCGATACAGTTATAAGTTATAGCAGTAAATCATTGTCAAAATCTGAACGCAATTGGTGACTCGAAGGCTCTGAGTTAATTAAGTATGTAACGCCGCTCGTTCCAAATCTTAATGATGAAAACTCTTGGAAATTAGTGATTCCCACGTCGAAAAAAAAAGAAATTATTTATCAGAATGACGATCTGCCTACGGCAAACCATTTAGGTGTCGCAAAAACTGTTGCAAGAATTGCACAAAAGTTTTATTGGCCAAAAAATGCGTTCAACGGTTGCTCGTTATGTTAGAGGTGTTCAATTTGTCTTGGTAATAAAATCGAACAGAAAAAACCCGGAGGGTTAATGGTTGGTCGTCCTCACATATCCATGCCATGGGAAATGATCTCGGCTGATTTAATAGGTCCTTTGCCAAGGTCTAAACGTGGTTACAGTTATATACTTGTAGTCGCAGATTATTTTAGTAAATTCGTTTTAACTTTTCCATTACAATTTTAATTTTAAATGATTTAATACCTTTCCCATATAACTGTTTTTATTTATTAATTATTTGTGGCTACATGTTTCGACATAACGGTCATCATTAGGCCTCTAAAATCACCAACTAAAGTAAAATCACAACCTTAAAATACTTAATATACTTACAATTAATAAATAAATTAATAAATTAAAATTAAACAGTTTATGTCAAAATGACACATAAATTAAACAAAATGACATAAATTAACCGCGAAAGGTATATAAAATAATAATATTATTAAAAAGAAAATTAAATAAATATAAAAATAATTTAAATAAAAACAAAAATATTATTTAAGAAAAAGATAATCATTTTCAAAATTAACAATTTCATTTAAACATGCATCTGGGTTTGAGTTTTTATGTTTAACAATTTCTTTTATCTCAAAAAATTTAATTTTAGACTTTTATTGCAAATATGAAGAATTTTGTAGTTACTTTTATAATCAAAACAATGGTTATATTCTAATATATGAGCGAAAGAAGATTTATTATATACAATAATGCCAACATTATTGTTTTTAATGTAAGAAAAATGTTCTGCTATTCTTGTTTGAAATTTACGGCCGGTTTGTCCAATATAAAAAGAGCTACAGCTACCACAATTTAATTTGTAAACACCAGATTTATTCAGAATATCAACTTTATCTTTATTATAGACAAGTAAAGATTTTAAATTAAATTTAGATGAAAAAGAAATATTAATATTATGCTTTTTAAATAATTTTTGAAATTGAAAAGAGCGACCAATGTAAGGAAGAGAAAAATATGTCTTTTTAATGTTATCTGAAAGTGGAGTAAGAGTTGAAATGTTTTTAATCTTAATGGAATTAAAAATTTTATTTTGAAGTTTTTTGATCATATCTAAAGGATAATTATTATTATTTGCTAAATTATAAATAATGTTAAGTTCTTTATTAAAATATAATGTATCAAGAGGTAATTTGTATAAACGATTAAAAAAGAATCTAAAAGATGACATTTTGTGTGAAAAAGGATGAAAAGAAGAAAAAGGAATGACATGATCAGTAATAGTATTTTTACGATGAATACCAATTTTGACAGAATTATTAACTCTATTTAAAGATAAGTCTAGAAAATTAAGAACGTTATTAGATTCTTTTTCAAACGTGAATTTAATGTTAGGATGTAATGAATTTAGAATATTATAACAAAGGTCTAAATCATAATTATTACCTTTAAATACAACCAAAATATCGTCAACATATCTTTTATAGTAAATAAAATGTTTTTTAATTAAATTATTCAAAAAAAGGTTCTTAATTTCTAAGTTAGTTAGGAAAATTTCAGCCAGTATAAGTGAAAGATTGTTACCCATAGGGAGACCTGTTTTTTGAATATAAGTTTGATTATTAAAATTGAAAAAATTTTGATTTAAACATAATTTGAGACTATCAGATAAAAATTCGCAAATGTGATTAGGAAGGTTAGATTCAAATAGAAGTTCATTAATAATATTTTGGCATTCTATAAAAGGAATGCTTGGAAAAACATTAACAATATAATATTAAAAGCAATTATAAGAGCATGTCCAGGGACTTTAGGAAGAAAAATTAATCAAAAATTGGATTACATCACATCAAAAAACCCTTCCTTTGACCTCTTTAAACAACTGACTGAAATTCAAAAAGGGGAGGTCATGAAGCATCAACAGAAAATATCTTTAACAATAACAGAAACATCGGCATTAAAATTTTTTCCACTAACATCTTGTGATGTCGAAAAAAATTTTTCCTTCTATAAAAATATTTTAAATGATAAAAGGCAACAGCTTCTTGGTCAAAATATTGAAAAATATTTGATTTGTGCTTGGGAAAATAATTGTAAAACAAAAAAATAAACTGTAAGTTTTAATAGATATTTGTGCCTTTTTGGCCGGTTTAATATGCCTTTTATGCCACCTTTTTTTGGTATTTTTTCTTGCCTTACTATCCGCTCTTTATTAATTACTATCTAGCTGTTGCATATTTGCAACAGATATATTTTTTTAGTTTAATCTTAACTATCGAGTTCGGATTTTTTTTGTTATTTTTCCCATAATCTACCAAACAAAATGACATCAAAAAGATTTTTTTTTCGAAAAAAGTAAAATCATGAAATGAAGGGTTAAAACAAAAAACTGCTAATTACAGTAATAGAAAGTCAAAATTATATCATCAATTTAAAATCGCAAAAAAAGTATTATATGATTTAAAACATGTTTGTTCTGTTCTTATTAAAACCGTTATAGTATTGATTATAAACGTTTGTCTTAGACATGTTTATGTACTAGCTTTCTTGTATAATAAAAAACTAAAAGAAGCGGCTGTATCAATTGCTTGTAACAACCGTGCGACAAACGGAAAGTAATTTGAACTTTCAAGAATACGATACGCATTTAATAACAGTAAATAATGAATATCCTAACCTTTTGAAAAATACATTTAATAATAGTCCATTAAACTTGCACGTGTGCTTTCGACATGTATTCGTATATGTATACGACTATCATCGTATTTATTAAAAATTGTTTTAATTAATTTTGAGTTCATAGAAAAAATTTCAAATTCCAGTCGGATCTACGAATCTAGAATAGAAAAAGATAATCCATAATCCGATTAAAAATTCTAATTGGTTACACTTGTCAAATCTAGTAATTAAATTCATATCAATATACCGTGATTAAGTTTATAAGCGCTTACATTCTGTCAGAATTGATTTAAAGTTAAAGAGAAAACATAATTAGGTATTAAATTGAAAAATTTACCATTATTCTAGCCGCTCATAATACACGAACATAAATTACTAAAACTTCGTTTAGTGGGGTTGGATAAAAATGTAATTTCCATTTTAAACGGGTGTTTGAGAAAGTAGATTCAGTTCCGAATGCAATTCTTATGCATAACAATCCAGTCGGTAAATGCCATGTACAACCGACAATAGGATTCATTTTTCAAGTGCTTGTACAGAGAGCTGTTGCTATTTTAAAACAACGGGAATTCTTGGACATGAATCAAACCTTTCAATATGCTAATGTGTATTGGCCCAACGCATCCATCACCGCGACACTGACATGACAAATCACCCTCAAAACGCGCTATCGAAGCCGTGCCTCTCAAATTCAAATTTATCTTACGTATTATTTTGATACCGAAACGACGTTTGTTTGAAAAATTCACAAAAATATCTAAACGCGCACTGTTATGTAATAAGCACGATCCATGTTCTTAATGAATTCGATTAATAAAAATTCGTAAAGTTTAAAAGCTTAGTGTTCGCATACATCAGCCTGATATAACTTTTATCTTTTTATGTTATCCACGTTCCATCAAAACTCTGTACTTACTTGGAACACTAAATCATTATTTAAAGGCGAATTCGATTTACATAACTAATGAACTTGGCCTTCCAGCGAGCCAAACTGTTTAAAAAAGAAATATTTTGAAACAATATGTAAACATAAGCAATTTAACTGGACGCTTGCATCTCTTTAAAAGTTCGTTGATATTTGACACCTGCTATAAGTAACAAGCAGGTAAATAATGTTTATGTGTAATGCATTTGTCAACTAAAATTCCGGAACTAATTGCTTTCTCTGCATTTGCGGTTTCGTCGAGACAAAACAAAAAAAATGTAAATTATTGTTCTTGTCGTTTTTACTAACAATAACGCCGAAATTCATTGCTAAATTGCAAAACCTAATAGTAATAAATGTTATATGCTTTAACAAAATGAGCTACTTAATTAATAGACAAACCCATAATTGACCCTACAAATTGTTTTCATATGGTGCCACTAGTTATAATTGCGTGTTTCAACAGATGAAACCGCAATGGTTCATTATACCATACTCAAAACAATATTTGATCACAGTACACTATCCAATTTTTAAGACTAATCAAACATGTGAAACGAAGTGTTTTTGTGCAGTTGCAGTTATTAAAATTACAATGTTTATGTCACAAACAAAAATCATTGACTTTATATATGATTTTGTAAGGACATATTGTAAGGGGGCTGTAATTGTTTTAATAGCTTTATTTTACCATAAACAACACAAAACATTACATCTTTACATCTTAGTATATATTATATTGCATAGTCGGTAATATAGTGGGCTGTAATAATATGACAGGGGCATTCCGGGAGTCAGTGGAGTTACATTTCTCCCCCTTTGTGCCACATCAACGGCCTCGGATGGGGTACAATGGAACGTTGGGTGTCTATTCGTAGAAAACCTTCTTCTTGAGGACCCTCGTCGAAGATCTGACGGGAGTGGCACATAGCTTCTGCTTCGGCACAGCAGTGGGTTTGGGAGGTCGTCCCCTCTTCCGTATGGGATGCAATGACAGGGTCTCGTCCTCCGCGGGAGAAGCATACAGGGTTAGGGCTGATATGTGGTATGTCCCTAACGAAACCGTTGGATTATCGGGTCTAGCGACCTGGTAAGATGTCGGGCTCACTACCTTGACGATCATATAAGGTCCATCCCGTCGGGGTACGAACTTTGATGTTAGTCGAGCTTTGGCATTGCTCAATACGTCAGTATCTACAAGCACACGATCGTTTACTTGGAAAGGCGGCACGTCACGACGCGACCGATACGCGAACTTCTTACTTAAATCCTGAGAAAGTTCATGGTTATCGAGAGCTTGACTTAAAGCATACGCTAATGTACGTAAGTACGGAGTTATTTGCGGCACAAAATTCTCATTGTCTATGATCTGACGTAAATCGCGTTGCACATCCTCTGGAGTACGCAGTTCACGCGCGAAAGTTAGATATGCGGTAGTAAATCCTGTTGATTATATATAGATTATATAATAGAAAGGAATGAGTTGCTGTTTGAAGTTTATGACTAGGGCAACTTTTTGCATAACATCGTTTACAAATTGGGGACCATTGTCACTTCTTCTATCAAACATCGGGTACAAGCTTTGGCTGTTGCAGCTTCGAGTAGGAAAAGTTCTGTCCATCTGCTAGACGTATCTTCAACGATAAATATCCACTTCTTATCAGTTGGTGCCTCAGGTAAAGGGCCAAATAGGTCGATTGAGATTACCTCAAATCGTTGGGCTTGCACTGGAGTTTGTACTAGGCCTGGGGGTTTCAGGTTAGTAATCTTGTAATTTTGACATTCTATGCACTTGGAAACATAGCTTGCACCTTGTCTGCGCATTCCAAACCAATAGTATCGAAGAAGGATTCTTTGAATACGGGTGTTCTAAGAAATATTATTCTAAAATTTTTACATTGTCCTATAGCTCCCAAAATAAATGTTACTTGTTATTAGAAACCGGAGAATAATCAAGTCGTACGTGACAGATTTTGCAATTCTCGACAACTCTGCGCGTGTGATTCGTTCGTTCTAAAAAGCTGGTGCTATAATATTGTAATCGGTTCCTGCGTTGCGAAGGGATTGTGTCCACGACACCCCAGGTAGCTAAGTGAAGAAATGAGTATTCAAAACACAATTGAGATATGTAATAATTATTCGTCCTTACATTTAATAACACAACATAAATAACAATTTGACTCTAAATAAAAATGGATAACATAAATAACAAAATAACAATTCAGAAAACCAAATTTTTTTCTGGGCGGTTCTGTGTGTTCGCTTCGTCAAATCCACCGACCGAGCCCTCTATCGGCCCGTTTACGACTCTGTCTCAACGTTGTTTCAGCTAAAACACAAATTAAAAATATATTTTTTATACCCATGTTTTCCGGTCATTCATTAACGCAAATCTCTTTGCCAGCAATGCCTTTCCCTGCGTTAATCTGGATAAATGGATTTGACAGGTAAGTTTCTAAACAATCGAATTGTGCGACCGTTAACCTCAGGTGCTTTCTATAATTTTCCAAGGTCGCAACTAGACCTTGAACTTGCGGTGTAAATGACTGGATAAAATGGAATTAAATATACTTCAATATATATTGATGAGGTATGTAACACGACGCGGTAACAAAACGGATTTCTGTTGTATTTGTTTATGTTACATGTACGGAGTTACATAAAGTTGTTACTCAAGAGATGAATAAAACCGCCTTAAAGACTTACGGCGAGCACTAAGGTACTCTACAAACAAATGTCTAAGGACTACTCATTCGGGTTGACCAAGGTGCAGTATGTAACAATCCAGTAATAGTGAATAACCCCTTTGGCATTCACGGCGAGCGCCAGAGCACTCTACGTACCGATAACCTCAGGTGTTAGACAATTACTAACAAGGATAAAAAAATACAACAAGCCACAAAACAACATTTACTGAATATACGGACGGATTAATCAAAATGCGTGAAAATCATTCGCTGTTTGTTGCGACAGGTGAAACGCAGCGCTCTATCGTTGCAATGGTCGGTCAGGGTTTAATCAGGTCAAGCAAATGTGTCCGTACAGGCTGTCGTTGTTAATTGGATTATTAGTAAATTCACTGTTAATTTTCAGGTTAGGAGACTGTTTTCGGCAGGTTCTAGGTGTCTTCGGGGATGGCTTTGGACGCAGAAGAAAAGATCCCATCCTAGACGGTGCAGCCGTTTTTATGTCCCTTTTCCTTACTTCGGTTCCGGTTTTAGAGCGAGGGTCGTCTTGACCCTGGTGGTATATACGAGGATGGGGGTACAGTCCATGCACTATTTTAACATTCGTTTTTGTTAATAATAGGGGATGTTATGTTTGTTTCGCTACATTAGTACTATTCCTACGTTCATTAATTTGTTTTAGTTTCTTGGTGTGAAAATAAGTGTGGGAAATAAAAGTATGTAGTGGCTGATGGAACAATTGTTAGATTTATTTAAAGTAACTGCGAGATCGATAAAACTGAAACTTTATCTAAAGGCCTGCTTTACCGCCTTTATTTATCTGGCAATTAGCGTAAATGACAGATTTTTGACGTATTTTATATGTAAAATATGTCAAAAATCTGTCTGTTAAGTTAACTGTCAATTAACTAAAGATCGTAAAACAAGTCTTTAATTAATTAAAAGTACACAAAACCGCTTTTGCAAGTCACACGACTTAAATAAAGAAAAACGTTAATTTAATTATTTTATAACTAGTTTCTGCCTGCGGTTTCGCTCGCGTGGGAATTGAATATCGTGTGTCAGAATTTATGTCTTTAACTCAAGTATGTCAAGTATGACGTATAAATGAGTAATGGTTAAATGTATCTTTTACAGAGTGAAAACATGTTAAAAAAAACTATCTGGTGCACAAAACTTAAAAAGAAAACGGAAAAAACAATACACCCAAAGGATTGTGACAGTCGCCATTTATCAAATTCGTATTTTAAAAAACTAATGCCAAATAGGAAGATTTTCAAAAGAAGATGGCTCGTGTACTTTAAATCCGCAGATAAAATATATTATTTTTGCTGTCGTTTACTTAACACAAACCTCAACTTTAATTTGGAAAAAAGAAGGATTTGACGACTGGAGACACTTATCAACACGTCTCAAAACTCACGAACCGTTTTCAGATCACCGACGTACTATGGACAGTTAGATAGAAGCGTCAATTAGATTGAAGACTTCAGTGGGATAGACAAACAATTACAAAAACAGATTAAAGATAAGAAATCGAGATGGGTTGCTATCTTCAAACGAATAATGTCCGTAGTGTTATTCTTGACAGGCAATGATTTAACATTTAGAGAGAGCTCTGGTTCTGAACCATACACCCCTAATAATGCCAAGTTCTTAAGTTTAGTGCAACTGTTAAGAAAATTTGATACTGTGATGATAGAGCACGTCGGCCGTTTTGTAAATAAAACGACTAATGTCCATTATTTCAGCAAACCCATTCAAAAAGAATTAATTGGATTACTTGGAATTGAAGTTCAGAATACTATAGTGACTATGGTAAAGTCAGCTAAATACTTCTCTATCATTGCACTGCACTTGATGTAAGCCACGTTCAACAATTATCCCTAACATTCTGGTTTGTTGACGCTAATGAAAAAGAAGATAAAGTGCGAGAGGGATTTGGTGCTTACAAGCCAGTAAGGGACTAAACCTATATGCTCGGGACTTTTTTAATACATGTGGCTGCCACAGCTTAAATTTGGTAATAGCAGATGCAGTCAAAAGTTCCGTTAAATCTGTTTTTTTATTTGGATTTCTCAAAAAACTATTTGTTTTATTCTCTGGATCAACCAAGCAATGGGAAGTGATATCCAAGCACAAGGATTATCGCTGAAAAAAGTTTGCAAAACTCGCTGGGAGAGTAGAGCTTCTAGTCTTGATGATGTTCGCTTTCACTATACTTCAGTTCGTGATGCCCTTCAAAATCTTCACGAAGAAACTAATGACTCAGTTGCAGCATCAGAGGCATTGTCGCTAATTCAGAACATCGAACAATTTGAGTTCATAATTACGATGGTGGCTTGGTATAATATATAACATAATTTGCGTTTGGAATTCAAAGGAGAACAAAGTTTCAGTAAGTTAGAACTAATAAAAACTTACCTACGGTCTACTATGTGTCAGCAAAAACTGTCTGATCTTGAAATTTTGTCCATAAAAAATGCTATCACCGATAAGTTAAATTATTCCGATTTGATAAAATAATTTGCTGTCGCTAAAGCTAGAAAAGTGCCTATCTAGGTTATTTTTAATAATTTTTACTGCTTTGATTTGATTAATGTGTGCATGTAACACAGAGCTGTCAAACATAATATTTATGGATAACCGGTAAACCGGTCAAACAAACTTTTCTACGATTTAACATTTTTGACATCAGTAATTCGCCTTAGTGTATGGTAATAGCGACTAAAACGGTGTGTGACAAGTGTCAAATCGTAATCAAATTCATTTGATAGCATTGTATGTACCTATAAATATTTAGTCTGATATCTTTAGTGGTAAAAACATTCTCTTTCGTCTGAATGTAAGCTATATAAAGAATAATGCTGTTTTTTCCGGAGATGTGCAAGGAAGATGAGCAGCGACGGGATAAATACACCAATAATATTACTTCATTTTGAGAGGATAGAAAAATAAAGTCATGCTATTGGTAGACTTTTTCTTCGCGGGCCGCGCATCTTCCTTGCACTTCTCTGGTAGAAAAACAGCCTAATCAAGAGTAAACAACTGGTTTAACAATCAAGTTCCAGAGGATGTATTATTGGAGTCAATGGTCCACATCTGTGGATTCCACATTAGCTTTGAAATTCATTTATGGCGACATATGACTTCGAGTCTCAAGCTAAATTATATTGACGTGAAAATTTCTGATTTGTATTTTCTAATGTATTCGTCCATAAGCATTTTTATTTGAATTCGCTTATTCTAATTTGTAACTATCAAGCATTTAATTATAGATCATGCTAAATCATTTTACTTTCAGTCGTAAATTTAAAACAATTTTAACTTTATATAATGCATCTGTATTGATTACGCTGACGTTAAAGCATCCATCTATTTTTGATAGTTTGAATGTAATCAAAACGAGATTTAGGCACATAACGCTTACATACGCCCGTCCTTATCTATAAACAAATAAGAAGTAGTGAACGCTTTACAACTCCTTACAAGGTATCTCGGTGGGGTATTTTTTTAGTACTCATTGTCATTTTAGTAATCAGTGTTGTTATTAATTATATTTGTTCAATCTTAATTTGTCGCAATATTAGTTTGAAGTTACGGTGATTGTTAAATTATTCTATTCGCCATTAAATTCGTTAAACTATTATTCTTATGTTAAAATAAACTTAGTATTAGTATATGTAATCGTTGGATAAAAATATAGACGCTTGTTACATTGTTCTTAATCGCTTTTTTGCTCTATCCTATTTGCTTCGCAGTGGGCTCAGACGTACCCTTGGTGTTTCCGAGTAAGGATCTTATGAGTACTAGAAGTGGCGCTTAGTTTTCTTATTTTTTTATTATAGCGTTGCTGCCAACGGGATCCAATACAGGGATAGTTGGTAACACGACGCTTCATAAACACGTAGGTAGTCACAATTAAAAGTTAGAATAGCTCATGTCGATATAAAGACTAGAAATGTAAATAAAAAATAGTTTCCTGCGACTGTGCTGTCCCCCTTTTCGTTACGCACGCAACTCCCCAAAATTTCCGATTTAGTCTTGGTAAAAAAGTTTTACTTCAAAAAAACAAAAAACATTTCGAAAATGCCTTCCACTCGTTTTTGAGTCATTCTTGGAATCTTTGCTCTCTAAAAAAATTGTGCGCTGATAAGATGCCATCTAATTTTACGACATCAAACTTCTTGCCGGTCATGTAGTGCAGTTGTAATTAGCCCCAACCTCATGAATAATAATAACATTAATCAATTGCTAAAATATTTCCCATAATGCACGTATCGTTTTGTGCGGTTTATTATAGACAGAACAATTCCCAAGACTAAGACCCATACTAAAGTAAAGAAAGAGTTGATTATTATTTAACTAAATATTAACTTGTGACAATTTTTTTTATTACTTTCCTATAAGGAAAGTGTAGCAATCGCAAATTTTTTTTCAAAAAATTTTTATTGCATAATTTTACGTTTCAATGTCTCCTGAATCAGAAAAATATATTTTTGACAAATAAATTTTGGGTGTCTGTGTTCGCGTGTGTGTGTGTGTGTGTGTGTCTGTGTATGTGTCTGTGTGTAACGATGTACCTACAATAACTCTCGAACCAAAAGTCCTAGTAACTTGAAATTTAGTATGGAGCTGGCTTTTCATATTTTCTCGGTTCTATCAGAAAATGGGTCTGATAAAGAAACCGGAAGTAGATGTATCCCCCATTTTTAACAGTTTTTATTATATAATTTCGTACGTATGTAAATTATTCGAATTATTTTTACAGTCTCTTATAGCGGTAATTCTTCTTAACAATTTATTCCAATAATTTTTTTTTCTAACATTAACAGTTTATTAGATATTTGATTTATAATTGAAAGTCAATTCCATATATGATCCTAGGTTCGAATCCTGCCTACGGCGATTTTTTTTTACGAAAAAAATTCCATATCTTGAAAGAAAAGCAAGATACGTTAAAAAATAACAATTTTTCTCTAAATTCTTTTAACTTGTTTATACACGGAGTGCTGCATCTTATTTAAATTATCTTTAGGTGTACCCACGATAACTCTCGAACCAAAAGTTCTAGTAACTTGAAATTTGGTGTAGAGCTTTTTATATTCTCTTTGTCAAAGGATAGGTTTTTGATAAAAAAAACTGGAAGTGGATGTATCCGCCATTTTTAACAGTTTCTCTTATATAATTTTGTACGTACGTAAATTATTCGAACTATTTTTACAGTTTCTTCAATCGTGTACATATCACTTCAAAATTGTTTTATGACAACATAAGCTTTTTATCGACTTTAGACCACGAGTGAATTAACAAGAAATGTACCGCTAAGTTACCAATACAAATGAAATAAAATTTGACATAACCGTAACAAAATCTAACAAAATTTATAAACCAATAGAAATTTTCTTGACTAAATCTATTGTATGCATTAATTATTTTTAAAGACAGAAATCAATTTTGAAAATTCTATAAAAAAAAGTCTCATTTATAAAAAAAAATATGTGTATTTTTCTAACAAATAATCTTTACAATTGTAACACATCACTACCTTTTTCAATAGTAATTAATTAGCTTGTTGAAGGTAATCATCCGCATTTCCGAACAGGTACAAAACCGATTTTGTTTACCGTGTCTATTGGTATGTAAATCCTTTTTTGATTGTCGCTGCTCGTACACAAAAAGACATTGAACGCTTGACTTTTCATGCTTTTGTTAATGTTAATTTCTTTTAAAAAATATAGTAAATAAGTTTGAACAAATTTATTAATGAAAATTAGTACAGCAAAAATCTTAAATTCTAGTTAATCAAAGTACAAAAATTAAATTAATTCTAATTTTAAAATGAAAACTAAACTATTTAATAACAATGGCCATTACAAATTAGTGTGTATAAAACATTAACGTAAGTTCTAAATAATCAAAACAAATGTCTACTTATATTAAGTTAGTTTAAATAATTATGGATTTGCGCTAGGATGACATGTATTTCCTATGATTTGATCGGCTATGCGACTAGCTTCGCGTAAGCCGCTTAAGAAGGCCCCATGTACCGTCGCTGGATAATTTCGTATAGTGTGTTCTCCGGCAAAAAATAATTTTGCTGGTCCCGATGTCACCGAAACACCTTGTTCGTTAGGAGGAATAACAGGAGAAGCCAATAAATCGTAATCACTCCCAGAACTACCAACTGCCACGAAACTATACGAACCTCTAGACCAAGGATCTGCTCTCCATCTTGTAACTACCGTTTCTTTCGGTTGAGGTACACCGCTTTGACCGAATATTCCTCTTAACACAGCGATGCATCTAACATAAAACCAGATTTTTAAAAACCATCTGTAATTGACAAAAAAAATTACCTTCCCACGATGACATCGTCCGTAACATTTTCCATAATAGCAGCAGCTTCACCAGCGACTAACGCTAATAAAACGGGTGCTTTGTACAAATTCCAAAATAGAAATAGTTCTCCTCTACTGGCGGTGGTACTTCCAACGTGTCCGAATAAATTCGCTTGGGGATTCCAAAAAATGCGTTCAAAACACAAAACGACCTTGTTCAAATTTCCAAATCCCAATCTTTGGATGGCAGAAGTTTTCCAATCAGGAAGTGGTGGACAAAACTGAACTGTATTCAGTTGACCACTAGACGGCGCTACAGCCACTTTGAGAACGCCCAAAGGAAGCGTGCAGAGAACTACATCAGCTGTAACAAATAAAAATCACATAAAAAACATGAATATTTATAGTTATAAGCAAAATGTTTAATTAGCCTACGCTCATGTGCAAGTGCCCAGACGCTTAAGATATCTATTACATAACCTCAATGAACCACTCTGTATATCATACGTTTTTTGCTGGTCGTATTGAGAACTTAAAGTTTTAACGATTTATTTCTGTCTGAAAAGACACATTAAATTTTGCGCGTACCTAACGTTTAATGTCCTTTATTAAAAACAAATGCAAATTTATTATACTATAAATGATATAAATTATAATAAACATTGTTACGATAAACCATAATTGTGTGCAGCGTATGTATGGAGTACATTGATAACGCCTTTTCCAAATATTGCATTACATTATAATAAATAACACTAATTAAACTTCCACTATTTGTTCTGTTGATTACTGCACAATGTACATACAACTACTCAATATGAAATAGTATAAACTAAGTGCAAATCAATTTAAATTACACACAATCGGGCACAAACTATAAAGGTAAATTTTATCCTAAACCTTGGTTTTGACGTTTTGCAATTTGAAGTTAGTTCAATTATTGCTCCTCTTTATTAAAAAAACTTAATTCAAACAAAAAATTAAATAACATAAAAACAATCTCTCTTTCGTAACTGTAGCTAAATCCCATTTCAACTTTATTTCATAACTTCTTCGCACAAAAGTTTCTAGTTTATTTTTAGAGTTTTTTTGTTACATATACAATTATTTCTTCACGATTCAATCATTAATCGAAAAATATTGGACCACATCTCTAGCGCAGTCGAGTTTAATTACCATATAAATTAAACATTAATAAAAGATTGATTCTTTAAAACACAAACAAAATAATGCATGCCTTTTTTTAGTCTCACCGCCGCAATGTATCTAAATTTGTTTTTAATGACTTCAGAAGGAGAATTTAAAACAAATGTACTAACACTTGCATATTCAAAAATTCGAAACATAACATTCATAATAATATAAGAAAATTTTTACTATTTCTTTCAACGCTCATAAAGTGACACGTATCTTTAATTTTTTTTAATTTTCATTTAAAAGTTAATCGTCAATTTTCGTCGATTCTGTTCACTAGTTAGAGAAAATTTAATTTAATTTAAGTATTCTGTCAATCAATTTACAATCTTAGGTTAGTTAATATTACTGTACACTCGTTTTGAAAAAAATCGAGACAAACAATTTGTGTGCGTGTCTGATAAAAATACATATAGTTTCTAAAATTGTGTTAAAGTTGGAAAAAAAAACGTTTTAAAAATTTTATAAATTCAAATACTAGATTATGGTAGATTTTGGAGTTCGTAGTATTTGTTATTGCGTATGCTATGTACACTCGTTTTGAAAAAAATCGAGACAAACTTTTGTGACGAACAGAACTTTAAATGATATTAACGGGGTTTGACCGTAGTGGTTCGCCCGTTTCCTTATAAGTGGTCCCACCCAACGCAGAAGGTGTAAATACCTGTAACCGAGAAATTGAAATGAAAGCACAAAAACTAATTTTATTAAAATATTATTTGTCAATAATGGGTACCTTGTAATGTGCTATGAATTGTTAACTTTCGTATTGTTTAGGATGTGAGGGTTTCGCACGTACATATTTATGTAAATAAATTCAAATTTAAAAGAGCGTATTATTGCGGATTTAGGATTTATCATACCGTTCGTAAAATTGCTGCAATGTTGAATGTTTCGAAAGCGTCTGTGGGTCGTGTGCGTGTGAAGTGGAACCGCGAGTATAAAACTGAAAGGCCAAAAATTTCCACTGAAACTTAAAATGTAGGTTTGATTGTGCACGCCAGAAAAAAAAATTCCACTCTCAGAAGCGCTATACAAGAAACAGGCTTTCCTGGCTGAATTTCTACGGCATCGTTAAAAATTCGTGATAGCAAGCTAAAAAAATATACGACGGCATATAAAGAGATTCTTGCCGAGAGAAACATAAATAAGGCATCAAATTTCTAAGCAGTTTGGGTATTTTTATCATCATTTTAAATTATTTTCTAAGGAATTAGATTCAATTTGATTCAAAAAGATTTAAACCCTTATTTGAGCCAAGCGAGCTTGTAAGACCGACAAATAAATAAAAATTTAATATTTAGATTAACAAATACAATTGAACCTAATGGTGTCCAGAATTCTTCTATAACAACATTTGCTCATTTCTTATCACGAAATTATAGAACATCTTTGCTAATATTAATTCTATCGGCTTACTTTAATTAAATTAAAACGGGTAAGTCCAGGCGCGGCTTTAGAGGGGGGCCAAGGGGACTATGCCCCCCCCCCCCCCGAATTGAAAATAATACTGAAGTTTTTCTCACTTTGTATTTAATACATTAACTTTTTTTAATAGTTGTATAATTTATGATGCTTTATCGTTTGCAAGTAACAGCTGGGTGCATAACGAAGTATTATTCAATACCGACTTAATATTTTATATTAACGCCCTAAACTGACCAAAGAGTTTAGATACCATTTCTTGTATATTTCTTTTGTTTTTAGGACAAGCAGGTATAAAATGGTTACAGTCTTGATATTTCTGTTCGAAAAGCTGAAAATACGTCGATTGCACGCGCCCGAGGTATGTCACGAGACACTGTTACAAACTACTTCAATGATCTTGAAAAAATTCTCCAAGACAACGCTCTATTAGATAAGCCTGGTAGTATATATAATACTGATGAAACTGGTCTTCAGTTAAATACCAGAGCTGGACAGGTTCTTGCAGCGAAAGGATCTAAAGCTGTCCCTAGCATTAGTTCTAGTGAGAAAGGGGAAACCATTACAATACTTTTATGCATTAGTGCAGAAGGAATTTATTTGCCCCCTTATTGCGTTTTCAAAGGGAAGAACATAAAAAATGAGTGGTCTGATAACATGCCTCCTGGGTCACGTATACGTATGTCAGTTAAATCGGCTTATGTTACTTCTGAAATATTTTTAGATTGGTTAATGACTCATTTTCTACCCAGGAAGGCTCCTGGAAAGGTGTTGCTCTTATTAGATGGGCATAGGTCGCATACTATAGACATTAATCTACTGGAATTTGCAGAACAAAACGACATAATTCTGTACTGTCTACCTCCACATACGTCACATTATCTGCAACCATTAGATCGTGCATTTTTTAAATCGTTAGAAGAGAACTTCTAAGAAGCCTGTCGTCGGATGATTTTAAATAATGCAAATAGACGACTTAATAGAATTCAGTTTGGAAAGCTCTTAGGCGAGGGATGGGAAGATCAGCAACGTTTGATAATGCCGTTTCAGCATTCAGGGCCATAGAATTCCAGACCACGCTTTTCTACTACAAGAGGAAAATAGTCTGGAAATACGTCAACCAGAACTACAAGTACCGACATAGGATATGGTACAATCCCCACAACCTGGACCATCTGGAGTACAACGTAGGCAAATAACTCCAGAAAAAGTAACAGAGTGTGCAGAGATAACCCGCCAAAGCACTTGATCTGATCTCCCCTGTTCCAAAAGTAACTCCTGCTTTATAGAGAGTTTGTAGGAAAGTAGTAAGTGAAGTCACTACTTCGCCCGAATACATAAAAGAAAGAAAACAAGCTAAAGCGAAGAAATTATATTATTTTATTTTTATTTTTATATAGATTCTCAAAACCTTCCCATTAATATATTTAATATTAATTTTTAAATTTAATAAACGCTACATGTTTCGACAGATTGTCATCGTCAGGCGTATACTATAAAATGAAAAAATATAAAATCGAATCTTAATTAAATATAAACTTACATTAGAATTGAAAAATCAAACTTCAAATATTACATAAACTTTTTAAAAAATAATAATAATAGAAATCTGAAAAATGAATTAAAAAATCAAAAAGTTATAAAAATTAATAAACTTACCAACATAACATTTCATTTAAATCATCATTTGCTAATCATATACTAAATTCTCAGCATTCATTCAATTCTAAAAAAAATTTTGAAATTTTACACATTTGCAATAAAGATTTAAGACTTAATTTTTTAGAAATAAAAGAAATTATTAGAAATTACAATTCCAATCGGGAATCATCCCTTAACGAAGTTGTTAACTTTAATAATAATTTACTTTTTCTAAATTAGTTTTTGTTTGATTATTTCCATTATTATATTATTTTGTTGTATCCTAGGATTTTCTATTATTAAGATAATTTTGTGTTGTTCAAATTTTTGAAATTGTCAAACTTCAAATATTTAACCATTTTTAATTTAATTTGATTAATATATGTTGGTAAGTTTATTCATTTTTATAACTTTTTGATTTTTTAATTCATATTTTAATTCATTTTTCAGATTTCTATTATTATTATTTTTTAAAAGTTTATATAATATTTGAAGTTTGATTTTTCAATTCTAATGTAAGTTTATATTTAATTAAGATTCGATTTTATATTTTTTCATTTTATAGTATACGCCTGACGATGACAATCTGTCGAAACATGTAGCGTTTATTAAATTTAAAAATTAAAATTAAATATAATAATGGGAAGGTTTTGAGAATCTATATAAAAATAAAAATAAAATAATATAATATAATTAACCCATTTTGAGCAACTAAAGAACAAATGGAGAAAATAAACTTTAAAGCGAAGAAAGATGAGAAAGCAAAAGCTAAATCAGTGAAGGCAAAAACAGACAAAGAAGAAATAAAGAGTAAGAAGTATTTAAAAAATGCAGTAAGCTAACGCCAACAGACGCACACAAGATTTCAAAAAGACGTAGAAGTAACTATTCTTCTTCAGATTCAGACGACCCCAATTTAGACGACACTTCCAGTGGGAGTGAACATTTTAGTGACTGGGAAAACGAATGCGTAGGATGTGGCGAAGATTACCGTTCCACGAAGAAGACAGACGAATGGATACAGTGTGTAATATGCCACCGTTGGCTCCACGAGACCTGTACGTCTTTTGCAAACATCTGCCAAAAGTGTGGCATTACAGTATCAAAAACAAAATAAGGATTATAAAGAGGTCCATCTCTCCTACCCTAGACGGTCCATTTCTCCTCCTTAGGGTAGGAGAAATGGACTAATTTTTTCATTTTCTTTTACATTTTTTAAATATAGTAGCTTAATAGACGGACTTTTTTCAATAACAAATTAGATGTAAAATTGATTATCACATTTTACGATGTTTTGTTTAAATTTTGTAGTTTGAAAATAAAAAAGTTTTTGCAACTTTTGTAAAAGGTGGTCCATCTCTCCTCACTTTACCCTACAAAGAACTCGCCCGTTTTTTAAAGATGTTATAGACAAGTTTGCAAGTTCAAAAACTAGAACAATCGATCTCTAATATAAATGTTAGTCTTATAACATAAATAAACAAAATTATCCGTATTTCTCTATTTTTGCTTTCATAACGAAATGGGTAAAATAATAGGTTGGATTTAGATGATTTTTTCTGTCTCGATGTTTTTTAAACGAGCTTGTCGATTTTTTTAAATTCCAACAGTTTTGTGCTTTTCTTGCTTGACAGAATTACAAATTTTATTTAACGGCTCAATTTCTCAATCACCCTGTATATTCTTATGATTATACAATTATGCAATTGAAATTTACTATTTTTCAGTGATATAGGCACTTACATCAAGATATTCTCGGCAGAAAACTTTTTGAAATGGGATGAAATTGAGGTTATAGGTTATTTAAAAAAATTACGGGAGGCCCTTCCCCCGGACCGGGTTTTTGCCCGGATGGGAGTAACTAATATTAAAACACTTTACCCGTTTTCTAGCTCACGAGCCGCCACTGTCTTAAATATGTTAAATTTCCCTGTTTAATTTGTTTATGTCATATTTATGATATTTGTTACCATTATGCTTAACTGAAATAGGTTATATTTTACACATTCGGTAAAAAATTACGGAGGTCATTCGTGAAATAGTCGATTTTCATTTCGTGCCCGGTTCATTTTGAAGAAATTTGTGTTAAAATTGTTTCTGTGTCGTCACAGTTAATTTTTCGAAAATTTTTACGGATATTAGAAAGAAACATACATTTCTTATTAGCAAGAAAAAATTACATTTTCGACATTTCTAATTCAATTTTCACGTTCCGGCCTTGGAGACCCCGGAGGAGTACTTGAATTGATATCATCAAAGATTTCTAAAGAAATTGTGTTAAGTTTAAACTAAATAGGAACACAAAATACAACCTACTTGAATTAATTTTATCGTCACCAGGAAGTACAAGAAAAAACGACTATAGGTTATGTTTTGTATTAACTACAAGTATTTTTTTTAGTTTAGCAGGTATTTATTAATGTTACGTTGTATTTATATATTTTATACTTTAATATATGTATTTATTTAAAATAAATGGTTTTTTTTCATATGTAATTTTATTCTATATAAAAATAGAAAATTGCAACATTTAAATTTCCTTCCATAAAATTTTAGTTCCAATTACTGCAATGTCAGCGCTAGTGGTCTGTTTTTCTTTCAAATTTTTTAACACGCATATATAAATTGACTTAGAGTATTTGTTTACCTTTTTCGTTTTTAGGAAAAACCACTAACGCAAAATGTATTGTTTGTGATGTAGAATTTCAAGCAGATATAACGGTATTAAACAATCACAGCAAAGGAGTTAAATGTTTAAAAAATATTTAAAAAATTGCTGAAAACCAACCAAAAATAAGAACGATATTGGTTCAGCGAAATCAAATCCATGAAAAAGCGAGTAGGGCAGAAATAAAAATTGCTGCTTTAATAGCGGAACACAATTTGCCCATGAGAATATGTGATCATTTAATTCCACTATTAAAAGATGCATTTCCCAATTCTAAAATTGCCCCAACTATGCAAATGGGAAGAACTAAAGCAACAGGGGTTGTAAAACATGTTTTGGCAAAATGTCATTTTGATGAGATAGTAGAAGAGCTTAAAATGCAAAAGTTTAGTATTTTAATCGACGAATCTACGGACATTGGTGTGGTAAAAAATATGTGCGTTTGTGTAAGATATTTCAGTCAAGACTTAAACTAAGTAACTACACGATTCTTAAACTTGATACAACCCATAGAGGAAAGTACCATAGGCCCAGGCTTGGTCCAGGCTTGGCCCAAGTCTGTACAAGCCTGGGCCAAACCTATATGCCAGGCTTGGGCCAGCTTTGGAAAAAGTCTGGAATGATAATCATGGCCCAGTCCTGGTCGCTAGGCCTGGGCCATGCTCAGTTGCCAGACCTGGGCCATGCTCAATTGCCAGACCTGAGCCATGCTTAGTTACCAGTACTGGGCCACGCTTAATTGCTAAAACTAGCTCAAAATTAAATGCCAAGAATCAAGCATTAATAAAACAATGGAATAAGTAATTGTATGAACGTATTTACACTTTATTGTTATTACTTGTATGATGTACTATTTAAATTACATAAAGTTTTTTAATTACTATTTAGATCTCGTCTTAAATTATATTAACATTTAGCTAGCACAGTTATTATTCTTCATCACTAGTTCACATTCAAGTTCAACTCATTTTGGCACCTTTTGTTTGATATTTTTTGGTTTTCTGTATCACTAGGGTCATTAACGTCACTCACACAGCTGATGTTTACACTTTGATTATTTAAACTTTGCCGGTTAACATCTAAATTAGTTTTTTTATTCAAAACTTTTTTGGTTTATTTAACGCACGCCATCTTTAAACTCTAAGGTAAGAATCAGACATAATTACTTTTAGTAGCCTCGCCTCGTGATAATTGCGGAGTAAACAAAAGAAATTATATTTGAAGGTGTTTTTCTTCTAGTTAAAACGTACTAACATTCAATGACTGTATAACTGAATCTCGGAGATTTAATTCATCACCTTTACTACTCTAGCAATGAAAAAAATCTTACATTTAACTAACAGATGATGTAAACAAGGATGGCGGCTGCGCTAAACGAAAATACCCGAATCTCGCCATACGTAACCGAACGGCTCAAGTTTCAATTCTACACTTTCAATATTATCATAACTCAACTTATTAACCAATTTTTTAAAATTTTTAACATTGAAAAAAAATTATTATTGCTATTTTCTTGAATAATCCAGCCTTGGCCAAGGCTGGGTCAACCAGTCTTGAACTAAGCTTGGGTCCCTATGGAATAGGAAGGCTGGGTTATCTAAGCTTGGGCCAAACTTGGATTCTCATGGAATGGCCAAGGATGGGTTATACAAGCTTGGGCCAAGCTTGGCTAATAATTTGCATGGCCGAAGCTGGGTCAACCAGTCTTGGCTCAAGCTTGGGTTTCCATGGAATAGCCAAGGATGAGTTATGCAAGCTTGGGCCAAGCTTGGGTAAGAATTGGCATGGCCGAGGATGGGTCAACCAGCGCAGGACCAAGCTTGGGTTCCCATGGAATGGCCAAGGCTGGGTTATCCAGGCTTGGGCCATACTTGGATTCTGATGGAATGGCCAAGGATGGGTTATACAAGCTTGGCTAATAATTTGCATGGCCGAAGCTAGGTCAACCAGTCTTGGCCTAAGCTTGGGTTTCCATGGAATAGCCAAGGATGGGTTATGCAAGCTTGGGTAAGAATTAGCATGACTGAGGATGGGTCAACCAGTGTAGGACCAAGCTTGGGTCTCCATGGAATGGCCAAGGCTGGGTTATCCAGGCTTGGGCCAAACTTGGATTCTCATAGAATGGCCAAGGATGGGTTATCCAAGCTTGGGCCAAGCTTGGCTAATAATTTGCATGGCCGAAGCTGGGTCAACCAGTCTATGCCCAAGCTTGGGTCCTCATGGAATGACCGAAGCTGAGCTACCCAGTCCTGGGCCAAGTCTGGGCCAATACAGGTACGCCAAACTTAGGTTTCCCAGTACTGGCCCAGGTCTGGCCCCGTTGTCTAACTCTGGGGTTTTCTGTATGGGCAGTAGTTTAGTTCAGCAAGCAAGGAAACGTGGTAATCAGACAGCAGCCATCCTTAATTCCGAGGAAAACATTATCAAAAGTCCAAACAACATACGAAAAATAAGAAGAGCAACAATGTCGCTAAGCCTCAAACTCACAAACCCAAAATTTTAAAATTTAGTACCCAAGCGAGTGTTAAGGAACATTTTTTCTTCAGAATCCGAAACAGACGCAATTTCTTTGCACAATTCTTCAGATGATAATGAGTTTGAAGAAGAATGCCTAGGGTGCAACGAGGCCTACTCAACAGCCAAAAAGAAAGACGATTGGCTGAAGTGCATGAGATGTCTCTCGTGGTATCATGAGACGTGTTCCGATTCCACAGAATCAATTGCTCAAAACAAATTTTTACAAAGAAGAACAATAAAAAATAACCTTTGGTGTATGGAAAACCTCGCGCCATCTCACCCCGAAGAGGATGCGCCAACTCAACCTCAACTTCCGGGTTAGATGGTTTTTCGCAAGTTTCTATTTGATTTTTTTGTTAACATGTATTCGAGTTTTTTGCAAAATCTGTAATCAAATATTTGTTCATAAGTGAAGAAATAATAAAAATTTTGTTTTTTTAAATAGTTTTGTATTTCAATTAGTGTTCTATGGAAATAAAAAAACCTGCGCCATCTCTCCCGGACTTACCCTAACTACACGATTCTTTAACTTGATACAATGTTTTTCAAACAAGAATGCAGATGAAGCAAATACAGGTGCCATGGCTGAAGTTATTTATAACAAAGTCATTGAATTATTTACGTCTGCAAAAATACCTCTTCAAAATATTATAGGATTTGGTTCTGATGGCTGCAACACTATGTTTGGTTCAAACAACTCTGTAGTGAGTAGATTAAAATTAAACTTTCCTGTGCAAAAATGTTTATGTCACTCTTTACATTTATGTGCTAGTGAGGCTTGTAAAGTTTTGCCCCATCATTGTGAAGCTCTGGCTAGAAACATTTTTAATTATTTTAAAAATGGTTCTAAACGACAAGCCCAGTTTACGGAATTTCAAACATTTTGTAATGTCGAACCCCACAAAATTCTGACGCCATCTCAAACAAGATTTCTTTGTTGATTTTACTAAAATTTGTTAATTTAAATGAATATTTTCAAAGTGAGCATGTCGTAATTACTCACGTTTATAATGTAGTTTGCGATACGTATAAAGACCTTTTGTTAAGCTAGTTACAACCTAATTATGTAAAAAAAAACTTTGAATTGCGTCATATAGATCCGAATAATGTTAACCAGTTCGTTGATTTGAACCAAATATATCTTGGAGTTCGAGTGCTTAAAAATATAGAAAAATTAAATCAGAATAAAAGAAAGGATAATAGTGTTGGCTAATGAAATTAAAAAACGATTTAATTTTGATGATCCAATTTTATCTCAGTTATCAATATTTCCAAAAGATTGTTTTCAACCAAAACCAGCATCAATTTTTCCACTGATCAAGTTGCTACCTAGAATAGTAGACCCACAAAACTATGATCTTATTCAAAAAAATGATGATCAGTGGCGTTTGTATTAGGTATCAGTCAGAAATGCAAGACGACATAAAAAATGAAAAATCAATTGATAAATATTGGTACAAAATTCATACCATGGCCGATATTTATACGTTCAATGAATTGGGAAATTTTGTACTAAATCTTATGGTGATTCCCCACTCAAACGCTGCTTGCGAGAGAATATTTTCAAAAGTAAATTTAATAAAAACAAATATAAGAAATCGTTTATACAGCAATACGGTAAATTCACTTTTACTGACCTCCCAAACTGTAAATGGTGAATGCCACAACTTTAAAATTACCCAAAAAATGGTTGCTTCAATTTCAACGTAGGTATAAACATGCGGAAAATGAAAAGGTTGAGGTTGATGAAATATTTTATTTCTTTTGGTTTTAGGATATTTTATTTGTTTTAATGTATGAATCCTTTTTATTTTTAATTATGCAATAAATAGTTATCTATAATTTTGGAAACACGGTACGATAATTTCTTTATAGGCAGGTGGCAACACTGGTCTGGAGATACTGTTGGCCGACTCGAGATAAACATAACGGAGTTGTCTAAAAATCCTGTCTAACTCTCGCCTGGTCTGCAAGTATTTTGAAAAACGTGTCTAAATGTGAAAATTGATTTTGAGGAATGTAGGACTAAGAAAAAGTTGACGAGTTGCAGTGAAGTTTGTAAAATACAGAGATTTTAGAACAGATATTTTCCTCGTATAGATTGTTAATGTAATAGGGAAGGCTTCACTCAAATATATTGATCCCAAATTCTTAGTTAACATTCTTTTCTACATTGGTTGAAACTGCTAATAAAAAAGTAAAAGGAAAAACTAACGTCTACGGTTTATGTACTTCACATTCACATAAGCGGATGGAAAAATATTGTTACCAGTAAGATTTTTAAATGTAATCGAACGTGTAAAAAGCAACCGTAAAAATATAAATATACATTCAGATTCCAATATAAAATACATGGTATTTCGAAAACAATACGTTCGTTCGTCGAAGATACGCAACAAAATTCGTTCGTAAAACAAATTTGTATTATTAGGTTTTGAAATTTTTATGTGTAACTACGGAAGACGGAAATAACCTGAAGCTATATATACGACAGCTCGTACTATAAATTTTAAATTTAATAAAAAATAAATAAACCAACAGCATTAAAATCAGTCTATTTTAATAGGTAAAGGTTCTACGGTTGCTATAAACTACTGTTATAACAGACTAAATTTTATTACCGCAGTTGTTTGAAAGTAAAATTTATTCCGCAATCCTGTTTGTGAATAAAACTAATGTTATATATAGAATACTGTCAAAATAAACAAGCTTTGCAGCCACAATTCTAGGGTGTGCAGTAAATCAGTGTCAAATAATAAGCAAATGGTAGGAAACCAAACGGGTATTCTGTGTTTAAACTTGTTCTTACAAATATATGAGGAGTAGTTAGTTTGGCTTTACAGTATTGACTTTTTACAACCGCAATAAATAGATTTGTTTTTGTTTGCCAAACGTTTAGTTCGTGCCGCTCTAAAAACTAATTATAATTTGTCGATATTTGTTGAATATTTAGCGTGTTGACTGATTGCAAGTTATGTTAAGTTCTAAATTTTCACACATCGAACGACGAGTATTAATTAACATTCAGATTTCCAGACATTCCGAAGATCTTAGAAAAATTTCAACAATCCAACATTAGTTAAACCTAAACAATGCCGTTCTATAGAAGCCATTAGTAGTCATACCCGGTCCATAAATCCTTGTACACCGGTCAAACATACTGTTCTGCATCTGACGCGACCAATTAAAGTCGCTAAACACCAGGATTACAATTCCAGTCATTAAGAAGGTAGCCATTAGTCCCGACATCAAATCCTGCCGCGGCGTTAAGATTATAAAGAAAGTACTATCTATTGTCTTGAATATTTAAACCAAATAATTGTATTATTCCTTTCAATTTTACCGAACATGTATATATAAGGGCATCGTACACATTCTTCTTTATTTAATCGATACGTGCGACAAGAAACAAGGTGTTACCACTAAACGATAACATTAACAATTCTTATTCGTTTCACGTAGACCATCTTTCTAATTGGTGCTTCTAGCAGTTATCATATCTGCTTGAGATACGTTCACCAATAGCAGCTGTCGTCACGGATAGTTGTTTTAGGTGGTATATAACAATGAACTTACCAGTCCCATTCCTTCTGAATATTATTCTTGTAATTTATAGCTTCCGTTTAATACGTTAGTGTCAAGTTGGTAATAGTTTTACTCCAGACCAGTTCCCATAGCTTAATGCTAATTGCAAAATTTAGTTATGGCAAACTATTTCAAATAAAACTATTTCCTATTAACTCATTTAATTACGTATACCTTATAGCCTTAATACGCGAGCAAATATACGTACGCGTAGCGGTAAAATAAATAAAATTATTATTGAATTTATACAACCTATGGGAATTAGGCCAGAAAGATAAAACTACGAATTATTATCATTATAAAATGTTGTACATGGAAGTTTGCTTCATTTTATTTACTACTTCTAGTTAATTATAGTTTTTCTTTGTGATTGTAGTAATTATTACCTGCTTGCAGAATACAAAAAAAAATAATAAATACTTCCAGAGTCATAAGAGCATTAATTATTTCTACTTTCCAAATCAAAGTTTTAATTAATTCAGAGTATAGTTTTATAATAAGAAATACGTTCATAACTAATATCATACTTCAAACCGCTCATATTCGACAGGGATTGTACAAATACAAGGTCACAAAACATACCCCAGGACTACTTAGAAATACAATATTTATGTGTTCTGGAAGCGCTGCTTATTAGAATCACATCGGGAATAAAAAATTTGATCCCAGTATCCGGCGATTCCACTAAACGGCGATAAAAATGTCCATTACTTTATTCAGGGAATCAATCCATTGATGACATAATAAATATTAACTTATTCTTTAAAAAAATCTGTTGTTTTGCGTCGAACCAAAGCAAACTGCGAAGTTATAGGAAATAGGTATACAATTTGTAATTTTGATTTAAACTTTCTGATAATAATGCACATTTAAGAAACACAAGATGTATAATGCAGCAAATGTAGGTACTGAACAGTTTTATTAAGACTATTTTTAAAATATATATACTAATAATGCTTACATTATATACATGTCGAGACCCAATGTCGCCATAGATATTACGTTTCATTATTTTTACTTGGTGCATATTGCATTACAAGCAATTTCGTAAAAACATACAAAACCTTACGTCTGTATACCGTGTGAGATATGCGAGGAAGAGTCCTAAATTGTATATACGCCCAAGGTCCTAAAAGCTTTAGACCCGCTACTGCGTCAAAAATATCTAAATCAAGCAATTTTGTGATTTAAGAAAAGAACGTCTTCCGGTTTTACAATTTTACTATGCCCTTTTTCCAAGTGAAACAGGTGGTTGCAAATAAACACGGTGCCCAATACATTACCATTACAATATTTTGCAAAATTGGGAGGCAAGGATGGTGCATTTACATTGCATGCCTCTAGGAACTACCACCAAAAATTAGTGAGAAGAGGTTTGAATTTTATTAGGTCTTACGAAAATCCGACAGAGATAATTAATCAAACTTCTTCTCAGCGTACGGTTTAAGTTATGGAAAACCGGGACAGACTGTGCCCCATTATTGAAACAGCCATTCTTTGCGGGCGACATTTTGCATTGCAAGGACATAAAGACGACGTTCAATTATTAACTTCGACAAAATGTTAAAGTAATGAAAGGAATTTTAAGACACTTTTACGATTTCGCATTTCAGCAGGAGATAAAACGTTGGAAAACATTTTGAAAAGTCATCACATACATCAGCAAAACGACACAAAATGAAATAATCAAGATTTTTTGATGAGACTACTGACATACTTAAGTCATATCAAGCATCTTAGTCTAAGTGTGCGTTACATTTACAAAGAAAAAATAAAGGAGGACTTTGTAACGAATCCATACCTGATGGTGAAAATCAAGAGAAGCGTCTGACTGGAAAAGCATTAAGTCAGATATAAAAGGAACAGTTCAAGATATTATTATACGTTGTCCAAACGTCAAAAAGTTCCCATGTTTTAACTATTCATTCAATAATTGTCTTGGTAAAACTTCAAAACTGCCTGAAACAGGAATGAATGCCATCTCGTCAATGAAAAATAAAGGTTTCACAAAATCTTCCGCTAAAAAATTTCAAATATTCAAGAAGTCTCTAAGTATAATCGCGAAGGCTTCCACGGCCGGAATCTATACTATGATAAGAATGTCTTCCGGGTTTGGACCGTATCATTGTTGTTGTAACCCGGAAGACATTCTTATCATAGTCTCTAAGTGGATCGTTGCGTAGGTTGTGGGAAACCCGTTGGTCCAAAAACACGATGCTGTCATGCAGTTTCAGCAACGTCACTAGCGAATTATAGAAGCTTTTGAATACATTTTTGGATGGAAAGATACCAAGACATTGTCTGACGTGCAACCCTTAATTCAGGCAATAGGCGATGCGGAATTTTTAACGTTAACAGATGATTTGAGCAATATACTTCCCATAATGCAACCTTTAAGTTTGTACTTGCAAGCGCCGCACATACGGGTGTTTGAGCATTCTACGCGGCCATAAGTCAATTTATCAAATTTCAGAAAACAAACCTTTAATTGGCTACAAGCGTAAGAGGACATTCCAGGGAACTATAAGCAACTGTTTCCATCCCTTTCTTCATTTATCTCTCGCGTCAACGTCAATCGGAACTTGATCATACTTACACACTACACGTATTAGTTCTCGACGTTTTTTTGCAAACATTTAGTTTCAAAGTGAATAAAAATTTTTCTTTGTTTTGTGATGAGCAAAAAGTAATAGATTCTAATTTTGGAGGTATGTAACTATTCCATTACATATTATTTAAGTAAATATTGTTTCATAATTGTATATTTTTTATCATTCAAATTTAACTCTTTTTATAAGGCTGTTTTTATGTAGTATTTTATGTTCAGAAAAGTAAAACTAATACTATCGGGGTAGATCCGGTAATTGTTCTAATTGATATTAAAAATTTATAGTACGAACTATAAAAATAATCAAAAATTTGCCGCGGAAATACGCAGATGCAATAAATTTCACTACTTCAATCTTTTTTCCAAAAAAAAATTGGAATATGAAAATGGCGTTTTATGCAAATTGATTCAAAATTTTACTGTTTTAGATGTAATGGGTACCTCGAGAGTAAAAGTAGTATCTCGCAAATACTTGTTCGACCTTATAAAAAATGAAAGTTTGCGGAATTTGAAAGAAAAACATTTTTTTTTAAAAGACCAACTTTTTTTTCGTGACGACTTAGCTGAGGACGAATTCAAAAAACTTAAATTTAATTTTGCACGTTTCAAATCGAAAATAAGACAAAGATGTACTAAAGCTCATAAAAAAGAAGCTGTTTTCCTAAAAAAGAATAATCTAAGGTTGATAGACATATTTGAAATTCCCGTGACAACACAAAATCGACCAAGCCGCCCACGGAAATCGTTGAGTCGAGTGAAAGGACCAAAAGAAGGAAAACTCCGATCCACTTTAGAAGATGGTTTCTTAGTTCACGCAGCGCAAGTCAAGTTCAGGAAATCGGAGAAACGAGATGCTTCTAACATTCTTAAAAAAGTTACTAGCACACCAACACGTGCCTCAAAATACAAAAAAGCTTATAAAACTACTACAAAAAGTAAAAAAACTCCACAGTTTAGACCCGTGGGTGCACTAAAGATGTTTATTGATGCTGATTTAACACGAGGGCAATATGAAATAATAAGAAGAACAAGAAGAAAAAGTTCTTCCGTGCTATAGTCTTTTGCGACAGGCATAAATAGAATGTTATCTGCCCCCGGAAGCGTGCACAGTACCGCGTACCTGCGCTACAAACCAGCTGCAATCACTAGTTGATGTTACAGCTAAGCGTTTATCAAAATGTCTAGAAAACGTCTTATCAACAATAGAAGAGAATAAAAGGAACACTTTAACAATGATGTTGTGTAAATGGGGATGTGACGGATCTCAACAATCACAATATAAACAAAAATTTGACAATGAAGTGGATTTAGATGCAAATATATTTCAAAGCTGTTTTGTGCCTGTAAAACTAGTTTGTGGAAAAAACAAGGAAAAGGTATTGTGAGAATGTCCGGCACCTTCTTCTCCTCGGTTGTGCCGACCCATAAGATTCCTTTTTGTGAAAGAGACTACTAATGTCACAAACGAAGAAATAAATTATGTAAAGAAATACAGACGATGTTTCGCAATGAAATGGGTTTGTTAGTGGACATGCCAAAAGCAGATTTTCGAAATACAAATGATGGTAACACTAGCAGGAGATTTTTTGAAAATCCGAAATTAGTCTCCAAAATAACTGGCATAAGTTACGACTTAATTTTAAGATTAATAATAATATTGGCTACTTTCGGAAAAGCAGCAGAGCAAGGAACAAATATTTTAGGACTTATCGCCAAGATTATTCCCGAAAATTTTCAAGAGAAGCATGTAATAGAGATATTTTTAATAGGCTGCTTTTGAGCTCGAATCCTTTGCTTAGTAGTATGAGGATTATAAAAAAAACGAAAATAAGTTCGTTCAGTTCCGAAACATTGACATTACTTCTATCCGCACAGTCAAACCCAAAAGTTCCATCAGAAAATAATGAAGACGAAATTTCCGAAGAAGATTAGCCGAAGAAACTTTTTGTAGTTAATTATATGTTTGGTACCTACTTGTATTTTGACGAGGCCTGTGAGGCAATAAATTTCATAATATTTGTATTTTGTTATATTATATGTTTTTATAATAAACATACATATATTTTGTAAAAGAAATATATTTTCATCAAATAATACATATTTTTTATTTTTATTTTATCTTAGCATCGTTTTATATCATTTAGAGCCTGTTTAAGACCAAAAATAATTTTGACCAGCTAGATCGTTCAAATACCCGTATGTGCGCCGTCTGTTGATCTAAAAAATGATAGTGGCGCATTAAAAGACACTTTGTATGTTATCGAAAAAATGCGGTATCCCATTTCAGCGAGCTATTTTGTAAAGCATTAAGTCTGGCCAATGAATTAGGAACAAGTGCGAATTTCTCTTTTACTTCTCCGAAAGAATATTAAATGTAGAGCGATTTTTGTCCTGTTGCTCGAGAATATTGTAATTGATCTGCGAAAACGGTTGCCAAAGGGTACTTACTTACAATGTGAATTTGCTGATACCTTCAGTCTCTAGGGGTTCGTTATCTAAGTTTCCTTAAAAATCAAGCTACTAATTTAAATAACGAATACAAAATATAGGAAAAACATTAAAAAAGACAGTTCAACAATCAAGATTTATACCAAAGTAGGCCATATAAGCGCTCGATAAGTGCAATAAATATGTATATCCAAATAGCCGAGAACTTATCCAAATCCTAGCTACACTGCCAGTTAGTGTGGCTTCTCACATCCTCAACTCTCAGCATTTTATTCAACGTCTAGAAACTATAAAACTTTAACCCCAAGATCTTCTCGTGAGCATTGATGTTAGTTCACTTTTTACTAAAGTTCCTATTAAGGATTTGCTTATTATCATCAAACAGATTCTGTCTCAACATGGCAAGGACAATGGTTTGGTTCCTCTTATTGAAAAGTGTCTCTCCTCTACTTACTTCCAATTTGATAACAAGTTTTACGAACAAGTTTCTGGTGCTGCTATGGGTTCTCCTCTATCACCTGTTGTAGCTAACATTTTTATGGAATCCTTTGAAACGGTTGCTTTGGAATCATCAATATTAAAACCTAAAGTGTGGTTTAGGTATGTTGACGACACGTTTAGTGTTTGGTCTCATGGTCATCTTGAATTGTTTAAGTTTCTTGATTATCTTAACAATCAACACTTAGATATCAAATTTACTATGGAAATCGAAAGTAATGGTTCTCTTCCATTTCTAGACGTTCTTGTGACTCGTAAGCCCGACGGACTTTTGGGCCATTCTGTTTATCGCAAACCCACCCATACTGTCAGATACCTTCATGCTTCGTCTCATCATCATTCTGCACAGAAACGTTCTGTTATTGAATCTTTGGTCCATCGTGCCTTTTCTATTTGCCAACCTGAGAATCTAGACTCAGAACTCTGTCATCTTACTAGAACTTTAGTGAACAATGGTTATGTAAAGCGAGATATTAATCGTCGTTTACATCTACGTACTCAATTACCTAAGGACATTTCTACTCCCGAATCTAACCCGAAATTGGCCTTTATACCTTACATTTACAAAGTTACAGATCAAATAGGGAAACTCCTTCGTAAGATGGTATTAGACCCATATTCAACTCAACAGGCAAAATCTCTCAGATTCTTCCTTCTCCCAAAGACAAATTTCCTACACTTTCATCTCAAGGTGTACACCAAATTCCTTGTTCTTGTGGTTTAGTCTACATTGGTAAAACCGGTCCTTCCGTCATTACTCGCATTTCAGAACATGATCGTTGTATAAGGAAAAGGTACATTTCCAAGTCTGCGGTTGCTGAACATCATTTTACTACAGGTCACAAGATAGATTTTGATAATGTTTCGTTGATTGCCATATCTGCATCCTTTTTCAACGGGAAATTCCGAGAAAGCATAAAAATCATCAAACACCCTAATTACTTCAATCGCGATCATGGTTTCGAACTATCCCCTCTTTGGTTCCCGGTTATTAGTCATTTATCGAAAACACGCCCCTTATCAACCGTAACCCAATCAGAGTCGAGCTTAACCATCCGTGATGATCCTTTTCCTTTATATACGGAGACTATTTCTTTTTAAGTCACTTCTACGGAGTTTAGAATCTGGCTTCGTTCACAAGTTGATTACCTAACTCGGTACTAGTTCTTTGTTAGATTTTCGTTTGCTTTTTCAAGTTATCGTTTTCTTTCTTACCTTTTCAGAGTTAGATTATGGCTTGTTTCACAAGTGGATAACCTAGCTTTTGAAAAGTTCTTAGTTAGATTTCGGTTGCTTGTTTGAGTTTTGCGATTTATCTCACGCCCTGATAAAGCCCCTTACGAAAGTGGGCGAAACGTTAGCAACTTCGGTTACAACAACAATGACACAGTCCAAACCCGGATGACATTCTAATGTTAGTATATCTACAATGTGCTCTATGGGTACCACAAGAGACAGATTGTGAACGCGATCCGAAGACAACCGACGGAGAGACCAAAACAACAGCATTCCTACCATACCTCTCAAGAAAAATCAAGTAAAGATGATCTTCAGTGCTTAAAAGAACCCCAGAAGAAACTTTAGGATCCCGGAGTCTACAGTATTCCCTGCTCCTGTGAGAAATTATACATAGGACAGAGCGAAAGCAAGATCAACACCAGACTAAACAAACAAATAACAGACTCGAGAAAGAATAGCATGAGGAAGCCTTTGACGGCACCAGGACACTTGTCAAAATCAGACACATTTGGCTAAGAATCTACGAAGCAGCGATAAAAATTCAAAAAGGTGGGAACGGAACGGTGGAATAGACGGAGCAGTGAAGAGAAACGTTCAACTAGTATAAATATACTTGAAACCGACGAAAAACAAAAAATCTTCTGAAGGTTACAAAATGACCGAAACGTCAAGAAACCAAATTTATCAGAGACGCGGTAATCAGTACGGAAACTTCAAGATTCAAAATATAAGCTGTCCCGCTATCGCAAAGCATGAAAAACTTAATACCAAAGGGATGTTTGTTTTACAGAATATACTATTTAAAGAAAAGTCTGTCTTTGTATAACATAAGGTTTTTATCTACAGGGTGATTCAAAAATGGCGCATAAGCTCTTCAGTAGGTTATAGGGAATAATAATTGAAGAGTAGGAAAAATAGTAAAAAAATCTTAGCCGCTAATTTACCGTGAAATGAAGAAGTTAAGTTGAGACTTCAACTTTGAATTCATGCAGATTTTGAAACTCCTCATTTCTTATAATAATTTAAGTATTTTTTCATAGTCGGTAATAAAAAGAAATGCTCATATCACCTCATTATCCTGAAATATTAGTTTTACTACTTCGTTGGCAACTACAAAAATGTAGCAGCTAAAATTTTTTTCTGATTTCTCTATAGTTTAAATAACCGTCCCCTACAACGTGCTGAAGAGATTATGCGCCATTTTTGAATCACCCTGTATATATAAATTCTGAGAAAAAATAAATCGGATTTTACGAAACTATCTAAATATGCGTCTGATGTCCAGTAATCTAATTTTTTTTACTTTTTCATTTGTGGTAATAGAATCGTTACGGTAAAAAATGCATTTCGTTAAAATTAAAATAATTCAATCTTTTTAGACGTGATTGAACTCCATGTTATGTTTTTTGACATATTCGTAGTATATATATCTCTCTCTCAGCTATATTTCTCGGTCACAAGAGCAATAAGAAAACATCAGGTTCTTCAACTGTCCGTTTTCTGATTGTCAAAGTCGTAAATAGTGAGAACAAAATCGTTTTGCTGTCAAACAAAATTGTCTCGCCTAATTTTTGGTAGTTGGTGACTTTCTCACTAGTTTCTTTGGTATCACTCTCTGACTGAGTATTTTGGGCATAGGCGTCAGTAGCATGTACTACGTAAATTACACAAATATTACTTCGACCGTGTTACTGTTTTGAATAATAATAAATAAATCCCTAATTACAAAAATTTAAATGGATGAATGGTATCATATTTTTGTCATATTTTTTTGCATGAGGAATAATTGAAAATTTGTTTTTTACTTTGTCACGGGACCTTACACTGTACGGGGCTCATATGCCGTGGCCTACTTGACCTAGTTACTAATCCGGCGCTGTTTTACTAGGAACTTTTTTGCTATAGTTTTTCAGTGCTAATTCCAAGCCTGTTGGCAATAGTTGTACCTCGATTTTCTTCAACTGTTTTTATCATTTTCGGGACAATTTTTAATACTTCTAATTGTTTTTTTTTTTAATTCTATATCGATATAATGTTGCTTTTATACTTTTATTTATGTATGATGTACCAAGGTTACCACAATTTGTTATGTTAAAAATTCTTAGTATGAAATTTCTTACGGACAAAAATGTCAAATTGAAACTATTTTTCCGGTGTCTGTGATACACTTTTTTTTTCATTTCTAAAATTTTACAAGCAACTGTGTTATAAATGTGTGCATTATTATCGCTGTTTCTGTGAAATTCTCCATGCGGTAAGCATTTGACTGTTATTTTTGCGATGTATGTTGATTTTTCCAAGAAACCTGCACCTGCATTAAGATTAGTGAAAACCACTTGGATGCTTGACATATTTAACTAGGATTCTTTGTTTGTCAATAAGCAATTTAATTGTGATACGATCCTATAGCTAATTTTTCTTCATTTCCTTAGTGATTTTAGGAGATGTTTTGAGCGTGCCGATAGCTATCCGCATGGACGACCGCAAGCACTCATTTTTCTTTTGCTTGTTAGTAGTTTGTACATTTGTCGAACGTGAAATACGTACGACATAGGTATAGCTATTATCACAATTACCACATGCATTTTCTTGTTCCTACGGTGTCAATTTGCGTGAAATGCGATTTGCAACTGGTGTGAATTCACTAGTTTCACATTAACTTTGAAGTTGCATTTTACTTAATTTTGTTCTTTTGAATGTATTTCAATAACTTTGTGTGGAGAGTTGCCTAACCTCTAGGACTTGTATCAACGCTATAACTTAGATATTTATAGAATTATTCTTTACTACTATTTATGTACCTAATTCTTCTAACTTTTATTCTTCTTCTCTCATAAAAAAATTAATATATTTGCCGTTATAACCAGTCCGTTGTCATTTATTCTATTTCAGTGTTGGATAGATTTAAACAGTGTCTATCACTCTAGCTTCTAATCGTTTTGGCGACTTTTCAATTTGTTTTATAATTAGTACTACAAAGCTCGATACAAATCTCCGAATTCAAATGAGATAGTCGCTAGCCATTTACGTTGCGAGAAAACCCTTTTAACAAATTACTATTGTTCTAACCATTCTTTATTGAGTTCTATTAGGAATATGGTTTCATCTATATTTATCAACTTTTGTAAATTATCTGTAAAACTATTACTTACTATACAACCAATTTATATTTTGGTTTTTGCTATTGCTCGATATCCGCCTAAAGTCTCATATTTTGTTTATTTAACTCTATTGAGTTTTGTCGTTTCTTTCGAACTTTTCAAATCTCTTCTTTAAGCTCTTTTTTCTACTTATATTTTTAACGCTCCCCGTTTCGAATTAACAACTTATTCTTTTGTTTTTTTTTCATTCTCCTTTTTTCTGTGCCATGTTGTCATCGATACCTTCCCGCGGTTATGCAATCTCTATTTTTAATCTATATACATCACATCGACCTGTGCAATTGTTCATTCTTTTTTATCTACATGTAACTTAACATAACGTATAGAATACATTTTTTTTAATCCAATGCCTTCGTATAACCGAAAACTTATGGTTAATTAAACTGGGATGTAAAATGTTCATCAAGCGGTCGTCAGTAGTCAAACTGTAAAAAATAGGTTTCGTGATATTGATCTCCATGCTCGACGTCCTGTTAAAGTTTCCGTGCTTTCACGTGTCGATCGTACACTAAGATTAGAATGGGCCGAAGAACACATCAACTGAAAAGAACAAGACTGAGATCACGAGCTGTTCACAGGTGATGCCAGATTCGGTTTGAGGTGACATTCTAGAAGACTAAAAGTGTGCAGTGACCTAAAAATGAAAACCGTTAGGCAACTGTTCAGAAAGCTGATCGGTGCCAAGAGGAATAGTTATGGTTTGGGCTGGTATTGGAATTGGCCATAGAACTGAGATCGTTTTTGTTGAAAGGTCTTTAACGGCAAGCACTTATCAGGACACAATTCTAAAACCTGTTGCAGGACAAGATTCGACCACACTTTGTGAGAACAGTTAGAAATTTTTTACATGAGCATAGTATCGCAATATTGCTTGAATCCCATACAACATGTGTGGAATATGCTGAGAAAACGTGTCCTAAATCAAAGCACGGTGTTTCGAACATGCTCTCAATTGCTGAGCAGTAGCAACAAATTAATGAAAACCAAATAGACAATTTGATTATAACTTTGCCGAATAGGTGCTCAGCTGTAATTTACAGTGTAATAAATGTAGAAATTTTGATAGATATTCTATTGTTATGTGTAAGTTAAATATTTGCAACTTTGCAAATTGAATAGATTTTCCCGCCCTTTTGTGATTATGCAATTTTGACAAATAGCTATTAAAAAAATATACAGTTTGGAAAAAGGACATAATCTTCAAAAGTATTCAGTTCAGCACAGTCGAAAATAGCAACAGATAAAGTGCATATGCGACGGTGCATTTTTTACAAATTCCAACAAGAAAAAAATGTTGCAAAAGCGTGCGAATCCATTTGTTCCTTTCTCGGCGCATTTTCGTTTAAACGGCTTAAAAGCGATTATTTTAGTCTAATCCACAAACAATGACCTCGAAGCCCTCGGAAGTGCGACAACGATGATTTCTAGCTGAGAATTCAGCACAAATGCATAAAGAGCTTGCAAAACAGTTGGGTATAACGCAGCAAACGATTTCCTAACACCTACAGAAGATGGAAAAGATCCAGAAAGAAGAAAATTGGGGTTCGACCTGAACTCGCTGAAACCAAAAATAATCAACGAGTGGCATGTGTTTCTCTTCCCAATAAGCAAAGTCGAAAATTTTTCTTGTAGAATATTGTTACGGGCGATGAAAAATAGATACTCTATGACAATCCGAAACACAGTAAGTCATGAGCAAATCATCAAAATCGGTTGCAAACCTTAATCGATTCGAATAGAAGCTTCTTCTCTGTATTTGGTGGTATAACAAAAGCGTGCTTTATAATGAGTTGTTGGAACCTGGTGAAACAGTTACTACAGACTGCTACTAACGTCGATTAATCTGCCTTAATCAAGAATTGGAACAAAAACGCCCGTATACTGGCAAAAGAGAACGTTCAGTTTTGCAGCACCTGGCATATTTACCAGAAATTGCTCCATCCAATTACCATGTCTTACCATCGATGCAACACGCCTTGTTCGATGTGCACTTTCAATCAGTGGATGAGATCTGAAAATGCCTTGACGATTTTATCGTATATAAAGACGTAACATTTTTTTGAGATGAAATTCATTAGCTGTCTGAAAGATGGCTTAAAGTTATACAAAGCAACGGCGAATACTTTGATTGGACAATTTATTTTATTTTCAGGAAAGGTGGTAAATCCTTAAGAGAGGGCAATAGAAAACACTACTTAATGTGTTTTTTGAGGCGACGTTTCGTGGACCAATGTGTTTACTTCTTTAGACAACAAAAACTTAAAACAAGTAACGTTGATCCGCCAAAACAGTCAACAGATGAAACCGTAAATAAATAACAAAAAAAAATATTTAGGATGTAAAAATCACAAAACAAACAATAGTTACAATCAAGTTTACAACATCACAAAGACCAAAAAAAATATTTAGTAATTTGGTGTTTGTTGTTATTTACGGTTTTATCTGTTGGAAGGAAGTGGACACATTGGTCCACAAAACGTACCCTCAAGAAATAAATTAAGTAGTGTTTTCTATCGCCTACTAGAAGCCACTTTTCCTGATTCGCATACTAAGAGGTTTAATATTTTTCGTCAATTAATTTATTTTCTTTTAAAATAAACCTTTAATGTAGCTAAAAAATTAGATTACACTGGTCTGCATGAAAATCGGCCCTGATATCTTGACGATTCTTATGTAAAATGACCTCCTGAATCCAAAAATGAGCTCCGTTTTTACCCATCACCCACCTATTTTGGGGGGACCCCATTTTTATTTTATTTTTTGCATTTTTTTTAGAATTTTAACTTATAGCCGTTAAACATCCCAAAGCAGGTAATAAAATTTATACCAAAGTGTTTGGCAAAAGTTTTGCTATAAAATGTAAATAGAAACAACAATAAAATACAAATATATAAGAACAGTAAAAAAATATCAATAAACAGTTAGGAAGATTCACTGCACGACGCTGGCGATCTCAATACCACATGCAGGTTTGAACAGGAATTTTCGACAGGCTTGAACTTGCATTACTCTTCTCATTATAGTATATTACATTGTTTGCTTAACTGCTTCGATCAGTACATCTATAGCTGTTGCAGAGTTAACTTGTCGACGTTTTAAACGTGCTGGATTTTGTGTTCCTTTTTGTTCATTTGTGTAAAACAGTAAAACTACTTTTACTCCCGATTTTTTCAAGTGACTAAGTGTGATTTGTGGTTCATGTCGGGCGTTGAATTACTGTTTAATTATGCCACGCGAGTGTAAAAATTATCCTGATAGCTTCTGCTATGTCTGCGGGGAATTAACTTTAAAGGCGCAACGAAAACCCTTTTCTCCGCTTGTTAAAATAGCTTATAAATTGTACTTTGATTGTCAAGTTGGCGACCAGGACAAGACTTGGGCTACATCAGTTTGCTGTACGACTTGTTACAGTAGTTTGACCAAATAGCTCAAAGGTACCCGTAAATCAATGCCATTTGCTGTGCCCATGGTTTGGCGTGAACCTCGCTGTCATCTTACAGATTGTTACTTTTATATGACTTCCACGGTCGGGTTTTTGAGCAAAAGGAAGCATACAATTCAGTATCCCAATATTCCGTCAGCTCTAAGACCTGTTTCTCATAACGATACTTTGCCAATCCCAGAGCCCCCAAACACTTATACTCTAGAGCCGGAAATTGATTTAAAAGACTCTGAGCCACAACCTGGGGCTTCGAATGATACGTTCAATGATGATGAAGAGTATTCCGCAAATTTAGTTTCTCGGCAACCTCACCTCCTCACTCAATCGGAATTAAATGATCTTGTCAGGGATTTGCACTTACCCAAGACTAAATCTCAACTCCTAGGATCGCGACTTCAACAGTGGAATCTCTTAGAAAAGGGAGTATAAATATATTCTTACAGGACCAGACAAGCAACCCTGAAATGTCTTTTCTCAGAAGATAAAGGTTTAGTGTTCTGCTCTAATGCAAATTTATTGATGACAGAGCTACAGATGCCATGTGACCCAGATAAATGGAGACTGTTTATAGACTGATCAAAAACAAGCTTAAAAGTTGTCCTGTTGGCAAATGGGAATGACTTCCCATCAGTTCCAGTTGCATACTCTGTTGATATGAAGGAAACGTACGAAAACATCTTCAGAATCCTTGATAAAATTAGTTATCATGATTATAAGTGGAAACTTTGCGCTGACTTAAAAGTTGTTGCTCTACTCACGGGCCTGCAATCAGGATTCACAAAATATTGCTGCTTCCTTTGTGAATGGGATAGCCCAGTCCGAGATAAACATTACATCGTACGGGACTGGCCTCTGCGAGAAAATCTTATTCCTGGTCAGAAAAATGTCGCCCACAACCCTTTGGTTCCGAAGGAAAATATTTACTTACCACCTTTACACATCAAACTTGGATTGATCAAGCAGTTTGTGAAAGCAGTCAACAAGACAGGTGGCGCATTTCAATTTTTGAAAACTAAATTTCCTCGTCTTAGCGAAGCTAAAATCGAAGAAGGCGTTTTTGTTGGTCTCCAGATTAAACAACTCTTCCAAGATTCGACGTTTATGGAACACCTAAATCGAAAAGAAAAACGAGCTTGGCTTGCATTTTAAAACGTTTGGAAGAACTTCCTGGGTAACCACAAAAGTGAAGATTATGTCGCTCACGTCGAGGAACTGCTTTTAGCGTACAAGGACATAGGACGTAACATGTCTCTTAAAGTTCACTTCCTTTACTCGCATCTAAACTTTTTCCCTGAAAATTTAGGAGCAGTCTCGGATGAACACGGGGAACGGTTCCATCAAGACATCGCTAAGCTGGAGAAGAGATTTTCAGGGAAGTGGAATGAAAGCATGTTGGCGGAGTACTGCTGGTTTTTGAAACGAGAGAGCTGTACCTCAGGGTATAAAAGGAAAGCAAGCACCAAGTAACGATGAATATCTTTTTATTTATTACTGTTTATAGCTAAAATAGTTCTTCTTCCCATTTAAATTAAATTCATGTCCATATATTTATTATTATAATAATTATTATAATTATTATTATCGTTCGATAAATAAGTTATAATTAATTTATCGAAAAGTGGTAAAATTACAGATTTGGGGCTCCCTCGAAAGTGGTGGGTGATGGAAGAAAGCGGAAGATATATTTGGATTCAGGACGTCATTTTACATAAGAATCACCCGGAATAGTGTCAGGGCTCGATAAAAAATATTTTTTTGTCGACCAGTGAATTATTCATTTCACCTGATCCTGATACATCCACTAATTTATATTTAGCTTGTTCCCTAGACCATTTTAACGTGTGTATATAACACTTCGTTATTCACTTAGTAAAAACTAATTTTTTCCTTCCAAAGCAGACAATTTTGATTCATAATAACGAATAATCACATACAATTATACATACTAATCTACGATACGTGGCGCCCGCAGATTACTACCTACACTGAATTATTATTACTGTCTCAAAATTGCAAAGTTTCTATCTTGATGACAAAAACAGCAAAAACCCAGTCGTTTTAATAAATAATTTTCATTAATTAATAATACATGATCTGTTTATACACCTAATAAAAGATTCAATTGACTCGAAACAAGTAGTTTTACACGAACGTAGCCTGTTAATAATATACGGTTTTATACAACGACCTTAAGTACTGGTTTTGTTATTTCCAATTACAGCATCCAGTTTTTTTAACTAATAGTAAAAAAAAAACTTTGGCGTCACCAGTGTCAATAAATACTGTCGACAACACAACGTGTTTATTTATTCATGTTTTTTAAATATAATTTTCCTTTATCCACTAAAGCAAAGTCAACTTATTTTTTACGGCATGGTTCATTAGTGTCCTTTTTTCAATTGTGACGAGTTGAATTATGTGGGCAACCAAATAAATATAATATTAAAGAATATTTTCTAAAACCCAAAAACAATTGTTAATAAACTGTGCACATAGGACATTCTTGGTTTCACTTAAAAGTTAAAGAAAGCTTATTAGTTAGTCACTCAAAAGAGAAAGTCTGTCTGCTTTTAATTCTGCTAGACAATTTTTTTATAAATCGTAAAACAAATTCTTTGCGTCAAATATTTATAAAATATATGAAGAAATTTCTATGTACGTAGATCGCTTCCAAACTTGTCAAAACCGTCAATAAGAATTTTTACAGCAAATCGAGAGATTTATGATGAAAATATGTGATGTTTTTCTTAAGTTATGAAGCCGTTTGAGGAACACCTAATTATAGTTATAACAATCATATATAATAAAGCCGTAATTGCCATTTTGATTTATGGTAATAATAAGTAACTATAAACTACATTTAACGAAGATTTTACTGTCCTTACTATAAGTATGTAATAGCACGAGTCTCGGCACATTATCGCATAAAATGAAAATATGAAATAAGTTGTAAAATGTAATAGAGTGATGTAGGAAATTCCGTTTAAGCCATCAAAAGAAGATTGAGTGTAATTTATGTATGTATAAGTAAAACGGATAGAATTAATTGCAGAAAGATATTAATGAAATAACCGATTAATTAATTAATTTATAATTTGGCAATCCCAAAAGTACTTCATATTTAATATATAAACCACTTACCGTGATATGTATTAGTCGAAGCCGGATTGCGAGGATTATAAACTGTAACTTCGACCCCAGTTTGGCTATACTCCACTTTCTTTACGGATGCATTAAGTTTAATGTCGAGTCCTTCGGCTAATGCAACAGGAACGCATGAATACCCATTTCTCACTGCAATAAAATCAGTTATTATTATATGAATGTATAAATCAAATCTATCTCAAACACAATTAAAATTCACTGCAGGTAGTATTTGTCATTATTGATTAAATTTAAATATTAAACGTTTATTGTTTAAACTTTCTTCGAAAATTCCTACTTATAAAACTAATTGGAAAGCATAAAACTACACACATTTTATAATTAGTTATAATCTAAAAACTGCAAAAACAGTAAACGTGACGTATTTAATATTTATGTATTTCATTAGGCTTAAATGTATACACGCAAAGCGCAGCGCGGCGAAGCTTCGCTGCCCAGGAAGACAAACGCGAAAAAATCGTCTTTCCATTACTATCAGATTCTTTGTTACTTTACTGAAGATAATTAAATGTGCACATACTTGAATTTTTAGTATCTCCTCCATTAGTGAATACTTAGTTATGTTTAGTAATTTCCCAACGTGGTCCCTACGAACCCCCAGGGGGTCCGTGGCAAATTAAAATTGATTTGAGGGTGAGAGGGTCCGCGCAAGGTTTAATATAAAATATGAAAAAAAACTAGTCTATAATATGAACTATAAAAGAATCGTGCATCTAATCAACAATTTAGTTTTGTGTTATTCGTGATGTGAAGTGCATACAACAAATTTTTCTAGTCTTGGACAAAAAGTATAATTTTTTGTATTGTTACGCAAACAGCGTACTTTTGTTACGTAAGTATATTTGAACAAAATTGATACCTATTCAATTTAAAAAAATATATATCACAGTTATCAGTACAGTAATCCCTGGTGCTCTAGCAATGGTAGGACGACACTGAGACTTTTTGGCATACTTAAAACAAACTATACCAAATTACATTGTATCATTCATCGACATCATTTGGTCGCAAAAAACCTTAGTGAACGTTTGCATGAATCACTACATTATGCCATTAGAAATAAAAATAAAAGAATGCCTTAAATGAGAGATTATTTGCTGAACTTTGTTTGAAAAATGATGATGACCATAATTGTTTACTACTTAACACAGAAATACGTTGGTTAACGAGCGAATTTGAAACTACAAGGTAACACATTAAATTTAATCAAAGCTAAAAGTGTAATATTTGCGTTTGTTGCAAATCTTTACAAACAAAACTTGAGAAGAATATTCTCAGTTTCAATTTTTCAAAATTGCAAAATAAAGATGCAGATTTGTTTGCTTATTGTCAACAATTAACGGCGCTTAATTCGGACCTTAACCAAAGATTTCAAGACTTTCTTCACTTGGATATTCCCGACTGGATGCTGAATTATTAAATTATCCACAAATGAAGAACTGAAACCAATGTTTAAACAAAGATAAAACATCTTCTGGTTACAAAAACAGATCTCAATTTTTCCGTCTTCCTATTTGGTAGAACGTAAATTCAGTGCCGTTATGAGCCTCATCTCAAAAAAAAAGAAACACCAAGTCCACTAATTCGTTCTGTGGATAATTCATTTTAACCGAAAGTTACTAAAGTAGAAAATAGTAATAGGTAATAATGTGACAAGTAAACACAATAAATAACTTGTACTGGTTTTTTGTTTAATATAAACAAAGCCTACTAGAATAAACCTGCTTGATTAAAACACTGTTTGTTGTGATTTAATTGAAAATTTATAAATATCTCCATAACTGTAGATGTTAGGAGAAAAAAGTACTAGTGCAAATAGATAGAGAATTAAAACCTACATTAGAACACGGTTGAAAGAAATTAAGGGTCCCATTAAAAAAATTTGTTTCAGCAATTTTAAGAATTTAAAAATTAGCGCTCATACAAAATAAGTATGACGAATTAAAAAAAAATTTAGACTATTTAAGTACTTCTTATTTTCATCTACGAATTTCAAAAACAAATTCCAAAATTTCAAAAAACACCAGTTTTTCTGATGCTGCATTTTTAAAGAAAATTCTCTAAAATGGCAACGCCGTAATCAATTTAAAATATTTTGCGAGTATGAGCATATACTCGAAAAATACTTTTAGGGCGTGTGATACACAACACTTTTTGTGCTGACCTTTATAGTATAAATTCATTAAAAACAGTTATTTGAGTATTGATTTTAAACAAAATTTAATAACATATGTTGATAAAACTGAAACCTGTAATGACAAAGTACAATTGTTATTGAAATTAATTTGACAAGTACATAATATTATTACAATTTCACTAGTGATAACGTCGTTTGATATCGCAGTCACATAGCGCAACATATCTTCCAGATTCAGCAGATTACCTGCCAAAACCAAATTACTGATCGCCCTTTAGTAACTTCCGAGAATTCTGCTCCCAAGAACCCTGGCCCATCCAGTTCCAACTTGGTGGGAGATTCACGAAGTGAAGAACGCACGCCAAATCCTGTGAATGCAAATGGTAGCACCAATGACGAACGTTTATTAACCGCTACGAAAAATGTGTACGATTTTGTAGAAAACAATAGTACTTCCACACTGCTTTCAACCACTGAAGCAGTTGTCCCTCACATATTTTACATCTAGTCCAGTACCTGTAGCATCTACATCACGTTACACTTTGGTGATGGTAACTCAGTTTCAGGCGAGACACTCTCAAACCGTTGCCAAAAGCTCCGCCAAGAAAGGAAAACCAGAGGAATCGACGAAAAATGAAATCCGCTGTCTTAACTGATATTCCTATAAAAAATTAATTACCTGCCATTGAAGCAGCTAGGACGGCTAAAAAAAAGTTTAAAACTTTAAGTTTCAAAAAACGAAAACATAACAGTGGTGATAAAGAAGAAGAAGAATGCTTTTGCGTTTGTTGTTTAGAACTCTATTCAAATAGCAAAACCAAAGAAAAATGGGTCCAATGTCTAGATTGCAAAGCGAACTGTCTTACGTTTGTTACAATTGCTTATCCGAGTAATATATTTCATTTTCATACTCTTAGTATTTTTTTCTTGTAATAGACATTTGTGAGATTATTGTTACAAACTAATACTTTTAACGAAAAAAATGACGACTGATTGTAGTAAGGTTTAGATTTCTAAGAATGTGGTGTGTTTCTCAACTTGTCACCTAAACTGAATTTATATTAATTTGTTAATTATTTAATTATGATCTGAACTGTTTCAACTCACATCGGTATGAGGTAAATTGAAACAAAATAACTCATTAAATTCAAGTCGATTATTCGCCACAGGATTCACCCTTAAACTTTCTTTGATTCAGTCTTCTGAAAGTGTAAGGAATGCACTATCGATTGGTACTGACTAACTAAGTGTTTATATAATTTTGTGTATTGTAGCAAAATTTTAAAATTGTTTCAACTCCCTTCGGTCTGCCCCATCATAGAAGAATCCTCAACCTTCATCAAAAAGATATTGTCAACCAATAAAACTGCAATGAATCAGGAAAACACAAGCAGTTTCAAAGATGAAGTAGCCAAAATTAAAAGCCAGGTTACTTTTATTAGTTTAAATTTATCCTTAACCATGGCCGATAGCAAGGTCGCAAATGTTCTTTCAAATACTTCAAGAATAAAATGCCACATTTGCAAGGCAACAGTTTCAAAAACAAATGATATTGTGTCTCTCAAATAATATCGCTTTTAACCAGAAAGTCTCCAGTTTGGATTGCGTATATTCAATGTTTTGAATACCTGGTATCAACGTTACGATGTTGGTAACAACCGACATCCTTGGTGCTGCTGCCTTTCCATCTACCTTTTCTTAGTATCAGATCTACGCCAATTTAGTAAAAAAACGCAATAGGTTTTGATCCTAGTTTTGCTTATCATCAGAGCAATGTTTTCCGTTCCTACCATATCAGGTCTGTCTCACTCATACATTTTTGAAATCCGTTTAAAAGTTTATTTTTTGTCTTGTATAGTACTTGTATTGTAGTGTTATAATTTTATAACTCTTCTTATTGTTTTTTTTTCTAAAAAACATAAAAACATCTCTTCAAGTTCTAGACAAGTATTTTCATTTTCTGATCATAAGATGGATTATTAGAAGTATGGGTTCTAAAGCTTGTTTTAGTTCGTCTGGTAAAATTCCACTTGGAAAGAACAAATTTATAATATTTTTGAGTTCACGCCATCTCAACTTTTAGTATAATTTTTACGACTATTATTCCCTTCTGTATAATCCAGCTGAGATTTGATTACACGTCGCAATGGACATTTTCACAGCCTAAAATAAACTGATTGATTGGGTTCTGAGGGTGCGTTTTTATAATACGACTTCTGCCTAATAAAACTGATTTCCAAATATCCAGTAGAATCTCAATTAATATTAAAAGAATATTTTAATTCAATTAGGGATTTTTAAACGAAACACCGGACATGTTGCAATCTTTCAAGATAAGAAAACCCATTCTTTGAAAGTGTAAAGCTTCACAAATTGTATAAATTAAGACAATTAGTATAATGAAATAAATTAATTTTTCGTTTTATCTTCATAACGTGAGAATTTTTCACAAAAATACAAATTACCATCAAGCCGAAATGTAATAAAATGATTAAGCCGGTGTGTTTGTATAAAAAGTAAACTTTTCCTTAAAAATTATAGGACTGATGCGTTATTTCCGCTTAAGATCGAAATCGTTCAATGTTTTATTGGTTCATAAAAACATAGATTCCCATTCAAAAATTAAAATGGGTTCGAGTAGATTTTTTCTAATTATTATTCCCTTAGTGTTCAAAAGTTTTAATCAAACATTACATTTAAAAACGTCTGTTAATATATACACGTATATAATTGCGTCAGCAAGTAAAAAGTATAGATATCTCATTAATTTTTTATGTAATTTACTAACATCTAATTTCTGAAAATAATTGCATTAATTGAATTTATTTCCTCAATGTTAAAAAAATTAACCTGTCATTAAACTATTAAAACATCGTAGACATCTGCAGAAGTCGTAATTCAATTTGAACCATAGAATATACTAGTACATTAATTTTTAATAAATAGACGCATAGAACAAGAACTAAATGGGTAAAGCGTAGTGCTGCCAACGAAACCTTATTAATCACACCAATTAATTTTAAAATACTAACTGTTTAAGCATCGTTCAATATCTTCGATTAAAAACATCTGCTTAATTTTTAATTTACGTATAAACATGACAAATCGATTAGCAAAATATTTTCTTTATTATTTGTCAACACGTCTATACTCTATATTGGCCGATGTACCAAAAAAATTCAAACATTATAGCTTTTTAATAAGTCAGAATTATCATGTAAAGTGATAATATGATTTAGTTTATCAGTCATAGTTTGCTAGATTAAAAAGAATCTCAAACACATTTTTACATATTCTACACCTAAGATAAAAATTGCAGCATAGTACCTAAAAATGTTTTTAACGTCGCGTGATCTCAAGTACTTATATATATAAAATGTGAACTCTGCCTTTTATATCTCCCTTTCTCGTTTAGGGCTTGTTTTGGAACGTCTTTTACATTTTTTTGCAAAGTACCTACTATAAGAGTATTTTTTAAGAAAGTATTTGTCAACTCAATGTTGGACTGGAATCGATTTTGGCTCATAATATATCTTGCCTAACAGTGTCGGTACAAAAATTTTCAATCCCATGTACATTATTGTTGCAAAAAAAATAAAGGATTTCCTCAGAATCTACGTTTCTCCAATTGTGATTATGCCTCTGAGCGTTTTAGTTAGTTACTTCAGCAACGAGTGTCAATATTTCGTCGATGATAATTGATTAGGCATGCCAGTAACATCAGCTTAATTTTGGTCTTTGCTAGCTTTTATATTGACATCCTGTTCTGTTTCGCCTTCTTCGTTACTACGTTCACTTTTAGAATATTCTGAAGATGGTTCATATTCAGATTTTGAAAGAAGAAAAGGTTCTCCTGCTGACAAACCGCTTTAAAATATGATCCTCGGGATAATTGTTTTCTACTATCGAAATTATTAATATGCCGTCAAAAACAAAACGGGTATATGGAGTCCACAAGCAATACAAAAATCCTTTAGATGAATATCGGAATGATGGTGGCACCAATTTGATTCAAATTTGCAAAAAATATGAAATATCCAAGAAAACTTTTTCAAGGCATGCTCGGGGTGAAGTTCGCAAAGCTAACAACAAAAAAAACGTCAGAAATTCAGCATTGCCGAAAGAAATCGAAACAGACGTACGGCACATCATAAAACTAGAAGAATTTTTTTTTGGGTTGACTATTTCAGATCGTTTACAAATTTTTAGATGTGCTAGAAAGATTTGTTGACAAGCATAAGTTCGATGCCATTCAGATATTTAACATAGATGAATTTGGATATTCAACAATACAAAAAAAATCCCCCAGAATTATAGCTAAAAAAAGAAAAACCAAGCTAATGTAGAACGTGAAGTCAACACTGCATTCGTAGTTTGTACCAGCGCCAATGGAAATTTTGTACCGCGGATGATCATTTTTAAGCGTACCCGAATGTCATCGTGTTTATCAAAGGGTGCTTCAGCATTACCGTGCTATCAGAAACAGATATATACATTCAGAGCTTTTTGTAAAATGGCAGAAACATTTCATTAATTACGTTAAACCATCCGCTTGCCTTTTGGAAAAAAAAGAAACACAAACAAAGCGTTTGAAGCTTGGTGCACCATCCAGATCGGCAACAGATTCGTTAGAAAAAACCACCTTCTTTTCAAGTAGCTTTAAAAGTTGCTCAATGTGAAAAAACCCATAGTATTGCTGAGAAGTTGATTAAACCAGCTGCGATAGCCATGGCAAAAACTGTCTGTACAGATGAAAAAGCTAAGAAGAAAATGGTGTCAATTTCAAAAGATACCGTAAAAAGGAAAATAGATTTAATGTCATTAGATATTTTAGAACTGTTAATAACAGATCTGAAAACAAAACTAAAATTTTCTATTCAAATCCACAATTCAACAGATATTGAAGACTTTCCACAACTGTTAGTATATGTAAGATACAGAACTACGCAAAATTTTAATAAAAAATTTCTTTTTTGTGAAAAGCTCTATGTAACGTCTACTGAGGTTGACAGCTTTTTTTCTAGTTGACAACTTTTTTGCGAATCGCCAATTCCAGTGGCCAAATTGTGTCGCAGTCCGTACAGATGGAGCACCAGCAATGTAGGGAGTCGCATAGTTTTGTGCCAAAGTCAAAGAAAGATTTCCAGAGGTTATTACAATACACTGTTTTTTACATCGAGAAACTTGACTACACAGGATATACAGCCAGATCTACACCGGGTATTAAAGGACATGATCCAAATTATAAACTTCATAAAGGAACGCGCTTTGAACACCCGGATGTTTTGATTGATGTGCGAAGAAACTGGTTCGGATCACCAGCATTTATTGGAACATTCAAATATAAGATGGTTATCCCACAGAAGGATTTTAGCCAGGGTTCTTTCTCTTAAAACAGAAATAGAAATATTTTTGACTGATAAAAAACGCTTAACTGACAACAAATGGATGGCCAAATTGGCTTATTTAAATAATATTTTCCCCCACTTCATCAGTTGAACACAGAAATGCAAGGTCAAAACCGCACCGTAGTACACATATATAGAAAAATTACTGTTTCTAAAAATAAAACTTTGACAAAAAAATATTGCAAATTATCAGTTAGCAGTGTTTGCCACATTAAACTTGTTTTTAGAAGATCTTGATGACAACCATAGTTTTCTAGAGACCATACACTCTTCAAAATGTCCATATCGAGAAATACAGCTAAGTAAGAAATCCATTGGAAGTAGATGTAATGGAGGTTGAAAATGATACGGCTGGATTACAAGTAGAATTGCTTGAATTGCAGGGTGATGGAGTATTAAAAGAAAGATTTGCTAGAATGAGCAGTATTCTGTGAGAAGCCTATTCTGAGCAATGAAGCTGAAAAGGCTCTGCTACCATATCCAACTACTTATTTGTGTGAAGCAGGATTTTCGTGCCTAGCTGTTTTAAAAAACAAGTACAGAAATAGACTCGATCCTCACCATGACTTGCGGTGTGCATCTTCCATAAACTTAACTGCGTGTCTTTACTCGTTCGTGCGAAAGCGTTGTTGCCAGCTCAAAAAGTTTCGAAAACGCTCGACGCAGGTATACGTAAGCGGCACGTTTAGTTCACTTTAAACAGTGGAGATAAAGAAATCATCACTGACAATACTCTCACAATTATCGCATTCTTGAGATTATTTCTGTTTTTTCTGCAATTAGCAATTTAGTACTTTGAAAACTCTCGCGGGAAAGTACTTGAAAAAAATCATAAATTCATTCGAGAAATCGACTTATTGCAAGGCTTGTGAAATATGGGAGAAGAAAAAACATGAAAATCCAGATGCATATGAAGAATGGCTCGCACATCACGATGATTGCAATGCTAACCACGAAGGATCGACAGCGAAAATGGAGGTTGATAGCGTAAAAGAAATGTTTGGTCGCTCGATTGAAAATTATGGAGTCAAGTATACGCGTTATATCGGTGACTGTGATAGTGCCACTTATAAAAGTATTTTAAATTCAAATCCGTACGATACTGAAATAGAAAAACTAGAATGTTATTTACACGTAAAAAAGAGAATGAGAACGCGATGCCAAAATGAAAAAAAAATCAAGGGTTTAGGAAGGAAAAGTAAGGATACACTGAAATTAACTGAAAAAGATATAAATAATCTTCAAAAATACTATGGTTTATAACGACACATCAAAATAATGTAAACAAAATGTACAAGGCAATTTGGGCCACATTCTTTCATTTGAGTTCAACCGACAAAAATCTAAAGCACGAAAACTGCCCGGCCGGCACGGATAGCTGGTGCAAGCATCGCCAAGCGGAGGCTAATGGACTCGACATGATGAAATTTAAACTCCTTCTGAGCCCAAAGATTCAAGAAGTTCTAAAGCCAATTTATAGTGATTTAAGTAGACATGAAGTTTGCTGTAGCACTTTGCTCCTAACCACCTTCACAAAGGTTTAAAAGCAATAGAACTGGCCAATTTATTTTCTGTTGCAATTTTAATAAAGGTTTCCAACTTATTTTAAAAGCATTTGCAACAATGGGAATGATTATTCAGCCCTCTGCTAAAAATTATGTAGAAAATCGAGACATGAGACGAATGCAGCTAGCTGAAAAACGGCACCGCGAGGCTTCAAAAAGAAGAACAGTTCGCAAGACAGCTGCAGCAGACCAGCAACAATTTTTTGAACAAGAGGAAGGCGAATTATATGAGACTGGAATAGCTAAATAGCTGTAAGTATGATAAATTTTCTTTTATAACAAAAAAAACTGGTGTGGTAACCACATGACTTTCCTATAAGGAATGATGAAGGAATGTCTACATATTTTTTTAAGGTTATGTTGTCATAAAACCATTTTGAAGTGTTATGTACACGTTTGTATTAATTCCCTAGCAAACTATAATTTTTTTTTAATTTATCTCCTCGATTTCATTATGATCTTAATCGACTAACCCTTATATTTGTGCGCCTCGATATTATTTACCCCTTTAGTAAATCAGTAAAAACATATCGCCGCAAGCAGGATTCGAAACTATAGTATAAGTGAATTCATTTTAAATTATAAATTAAATATCTGATAAACTGTTATTGTTAGAATTTTTTTAATAAAATGTTAGGAAGAATTATCTCTATAAGAAACTGTAAAAATAATTCGAATAATTTACATACGTACAAAATTATATAAGAAAAACTGTTAAAAATGGCGGATACACCCACTTCCGGTTTCTTTATCAAACCCATTTTTTGACAAAGCAAAGAGAATATAATAAGCCAGCCCCATACCAAATTTCAAGTTTTGGTTCGAGACTTATCGTGGCTACATCTAAAGATAATTTAAATAAGATGCAGCACTCCGTACATAAACAAGTGAAAAGAATATAGAGAAAATTTTTAATTTTTTAACGTATCTTTCTTTCCCTTCAAGATGTGGAAATTTTTTCTAAAAAAAATCGTCGTAGGCAGGATTCGAACCTAGGATTATATCGATGTTTAAATTTTAACAGGTCGTATCCCAAATGGAGTTAATTTTACAGGAGATGTAAAAAATCGATGATATGCTTAAAATTCTTTAAAAATGTAAACATTTTATTACGAAGAGTTATGTACAATCTGTTAAGATGCATTCAGATCATTTTTTTCTTTTTTGAACAAGCTGGTACGGTACGGATACGACAAATTGGTATTTTTACTGTTTGAGTTACGTCTTTTTGCTTTTTTATTTTGGGTAGTTTAAGACATTAAATGAAACAATAACATATTTTTTCAAGTAACTTTTAATACTAAAATTATCTCTTTAATCCTTATTATTGTCAGAGTATGGCGAATTATTACAAAAACTGTGCACATAAATTTAACACAGTTTTTGACTCATGTAAATGTTTCCATTTTGTATTTTTAATTGGGAGACGTAGTATCTTTCGGTAGTGGAGGGAATTTTGCACGTTGTGGTAAAATTTTATAATTATCTTCATAATTTACATTATAGTAAATAGTTCCGTCCACCAAATATTTAAGGCACCTGAAATCTGATACAGCTGAGTCACTTTTGATTTTTCCTGGGCGTATCGATTCGAAGCGAATAGTATTTTTATTGTCATATCTCAGAAAGAACTCATGGGAAAGGTACTTTTCGTCAAGTGGAAAAAGGGTTTTTTTAGCTTCTTTGATAATTTGTGCGTATTGAGATGGCAGAGAAATATCACGACCTTTAATTTCCTTTCCACAAGTGCCTGGGTGGAGTCGCACTCCATTTGGGTATGTCCCTTTTCAAGGTACTTGTGCTCTTCAGAAATATTATATTTTGTGGAAAAGAAGCTTGAAGCATTAGACAATATAGTGTTTCGGTTTTGATAACCGCAGCCATCCGAAAATATAATAATGTGCTTTTTTTCGGAAAGACAATTTTCTTCAAGATAATACAGGAAGTAAATACAGATGCTTGTAAGTCACCTTCAGATTCATTCCATACATAACTTGTGCATTGATGCGTCGCTAAGTTTTGAATTGTGAATACGTGGACTTCCAATCTAGTCTTGTAATATACTTTGCTGGCCTGTTTGACAGGGCACAGCTTAACTGATTGTACGTCCATGGTAAAGACATAATTCACACCATTAACTGCTTCTTTTTTGTCATTATTTTTTTTCCTGAGCAAGGGTTTTCTTTTTTAAATGATTTTGGTATTCTTCTTCGCTTAATTGTTTAGATTTGTACTGTAGACAAGTGTCACATTGATCTTTCTTTGATCTGCGCAGCGCCAAATTTGTACTGTCAAACACTGTATTAAAAGTCGTTATGGAAACAGGTACTTTGTTGTCATCTTTACATTTCTGTTTATAAACTTGGTAGACTTCACTTTTTGTCTGAAAGGGATGTTTAAAATAAAGTTTTTTTGAATCCTTGCAGCAATAATGTGACTCCAATTTTGGTAGGAAGTTAAAAAATGATTTTAGATCATTTATTGGTTCACTTCTTTTCTCAAAAAAATTGGAGCGACTTCGTTTAACACTTTTTCTTTTATTTTCAACTTCTACACTTTCTATTAAACCATGGTTTTCACTTTTAAGAATCCAGCTTTGTACCATTTTTTCATTTAAGCCCATAATTCATAGGAACATCTTTTTACAAACCTGAAGGTTTGCATTATGTAGTCTTAAGTCTTGTCTTCTAGAGGTTCCCTGAACATAAACTCTCTTTTTTTGGCTGATATAAAACCAGGTTTATTACATACACCTTTTTCTCTTCCCAGCTCATTTCCCAGAATAACTTAAATATTTCTTCTCGTTTTACTAACGAAATTTTTTCACAGTTTCTTTTTAAGGACTTTTTACAAAACGATCCGTTTTCACAGCCAACGTTTATTTTTCTCAAATTTCTTAAAATATTGTGCTGTAACGTCCCATTTTTATGAGAGTATCCCAAGTATTCTTTTCCCAACATTCTTTGCTGTTTCGTTTTATTCTTTTCCCATTCCTCGGGCGCTGCTATTTTCCTTCTAACTCTTTTTATCCGCTTCTTTATTGTTTGTGTATTTTTTTAGGATGTAATTAGATTGAGATGTATCAAAAGTACTAGTTAGAATTAATGTGCCTGGATCATTGTTGCAGTAATTCGTCACTATTTCCTCTTCTTCTACACACTCAGCAAGACTCACCAATCCATCGTCAACAATTTCGCATTCGTATTCTACGTTGTTTTGCAGTCATAATTCTACCATCTTTTTACTTCGGCTACACATCTAATTTAAAAAAATGAAAAGTTTCCCCTTAGTTTTACAAAAGATACAAATTGCACTAAATGAAATTAATTGTATAATCAAGTTTATGTCTTAAATAAGTACGTCGAATAGGTCGTATAAACAAAGCTTCAGAAATTGACTAAATTTTTCAATTGCAACACTACATTTTTATTTACGTTTAAAAATAGTAACTATTTAGAGACAAAAATTGATTAGTTTTAAGCATAAACATTATGTTTTACCTTTTTTTCATAAACAAATTACTGCAATATGAATGTATGCACCGGCGTTTCCGTTAGGATACTGCGGGATACGACAAGTTGCTTTTATATATTGAACCAATGATGATACGACAATGTTTAAAATTTAAATTCCCTATTTAGTATTAGTTAGAGACTAACGAGCTTTTCGAATTAGATGAAAAACGTTGCAAGGAACTTAAATCGCGTAAAATACCAAAATCTAAAAAAAGTGTGGCTTACAACGTGTTAGAATTTAACCATCAATATATAGAATTCACTTTAAATTATAAATCAAATATCTAATAACCTCTAAATGTTAGAAAAAAAATTTCTTTGATTAAGTAGTTAGGAAGAATTAACTCTATAAGAAACTGTAAAAATAATTCGAATAATTTACATACGTACAAAATTATATAAGAAAAACTGTTAAAAATGGCGGATACACCCACTTCTGGTTTCTTTATCAGACCCATCTTTTGATAGACTTGAGAAAAAATGAAAAGCCAGCTCCATACCAAATTTAAAGTTACTAGGACTTTTGGTTCGAGAGTTATCGTGGGTACATCGTTACACATAAATTTTTTTTGTCAAAAATAAATTTTTCTGATTCAGAAGACTTTGAAACGTAAAATTATGCAATAAAAATTTTTTTAAAAAACATTTGCGATCGCTATACTTTCTTTATAGGGAAGTAAAAATCTATAGTTAAATCTTTAAACGCGTTTTTCTTGAAACACCGTTTTTGAAATTTACTGCAGTCATAACTCGCTTCAAACTTTGATAAGCATAATCAGTACATGTTTTGTCATACAGTAAATTAGCATTTTTTCAATCTATCAACAAATGTCAATTTGCCACGTAAATAACTGGCACTTTTTTTCTAAATTCAAAGTTTTGTTTTTACAACACCGTCATTTTTTTTTAATTCTCAATATGTTTTCATAATCCTAGTTCACTGTATAGGAAAACTTGTCTAGTTTAACGCCTTTCTTTCATTTCAGGCACTCTGACGTCACTCATCGCTAAATTTTTCTTTTGACCTCCGAGAAATACGTGACAATATTTTTTCGTTATACAATGTTTTCAAATGTCTTTCAAATGTTACTTAATATAGCCTCAAACTTTTAAAATATAAAATAAAATAGTTTGTTTTTATTAAATCAACAAAAATTGTTCTCATTTTCATATGGTCACACTAGTAAATCCTACTATTTTATTATCACTGAAAGATACATAAAACATCAGGATCGCGGGCTTCAAATATATTTATATTTTGGGTCGCTGAAACGGTTAAGAACCGCTGGTCTAGAATATCACTAGATGAGATATTTCCTATTCCAAAAAAAAAATAAAAGTTATCAAACCGGAATTTCTAAACGAGCCCTAAAAGCAGAACTCTTGACTGAATCACTTTATAAAAAAAACTTTAACACAAAAAAAATGCAAGATGATGAGCAACTATGTTCAAAACAACACAAACTTAGAAACTCAAATGTAGAGGTAACTTATAATCAAGATGATTGGCTTTGTTTTCTATTAAAACGTTCGAGAAATTATTCTCAAGTTCGAGCCGGTTCAAAAGATTTTTATCAATTTCCAGACCGTCACCGAAAGATATAAAAAATTCTCGAAAGACAGCGTTAATGTATAAAAGCGGTACAAACAAATTATAGGTCAGTTATTTCAGTAATTCAAAGCCGGCAGATTATTCAGGTTTAAATAAATAAGTGATTGATGTGTGTCCAGATAAATATACGAAGTATAACCTTGTACATGACTTTATCCACGGACTTTATCTTTCGGTGAGTGTACTATATAAATTAGCGTAAATATTTGAATTAAATATTCTTAGATTTAATTAGTTCGTTAGTATAAACGTGTAAATATGTATTTTAGTAAAAATAAATTAGTTATTAATTACACTATGTTCAAAAAGTAACATTGAGGATATGATTCAACGTCGAAAAGTGTTCTCAGTAGGCACAGGAATCTGATAAAATTTCTATTATTTGCATGTTATTGCATATTTCATATGTTGGTACCAAATACCTTTTTTTTAAACTGTTTTTCTGAATTTAATTTGTATCTTTGTATTATGGTGCGATTTTTTGTTTGCAATAAGAGTACGAATATCTTAACAAAAAGCAAAATTTTAAAAAGCAACAAAACATAAAAAAGCACATTTCTGCTTCTAAATGCGTTAAATGATATTTCATTAAGTATCATGCACACTTGAATACGATTTAATTGAATAACACAAAAAACCGAATAATACAAGCAGTAAAAAAAACAAACGATGTTTAATATGATAATGAGACTTGCTTTACATTAAAAGGAAAGACTTAATAATTGCATTAAACACTTATTAAGTATAATAAATGGTTATCGCATGAACAAAAATTAATTTACCGCAGAAGAATTATGTATTTTGTTAAAAAAAATTACAGCGTTAATTAACTTTTCATGAAGATAACGTACTTAGAAAAGTTATTGTACTTAAGGTAAAAAATACCACATAATTATGTAAAAAAATGAAACTAAAATCAAAATCGTGGGGTTCCTCGGTCGATGAAATTTAATCGTTTATGGCATTGGATCCATTACTTTAATTGGATGTATAGTAATTACTACGTCTGAACTGTAATTGTAGCTTAAACAAACACGATAGTAAAGCCATGAGAACTCTCCCTAAAGTACCTAAGAAAACAGTCTATTATTGAATATATGATCCTTTCGACGTGATATTCTTGTACCTCCTCCTCTCAAACCCGTCGAAATAATAGTTTAACATAGTCCTTCTAAAGAATATATTCCCGTTATTTATTAGGTAATTAAACGTTACCATTTTGATTATTTTATCAGCACGTGAAAAAAAAGGCATAAATTCAGAACAGGAAATGAAACTTTCTGACGAATAAAATTACTTGTACTTTTGTAATTATATAGTGTCACTCTCATTATAAAAGACGAACCTTCCATCCCTATTAGTCTAAGTGGATGAGCATCAAACTAACTGAAACAATTTTAAATAGGTTTTCTTAATTTCGGCGTGTACTTCCACATGACGGACATTAAAATAATAAAAACGCTACAGATGGATGAACACATTGTGTCAAGTTACAGGAAACTGAACTTGACAAACCAGTAGAGCTTTTGAGATTATAAACAATTCGAAATCGGCCGGTAACGTTACCGGTAATTTATGTATACGGCTAACAGCAGTTTGAATTTCCTTAACCACGTAGCATTAAAAGAAGGAGTTAGTCCGTTAGTTTAGCATACGAAATTAGGACCGGCCATTTCGGATATATTATCAAACACGTATATCAAGTGGTTGAGTACATGTGTTCTGACGTCATTTTCTATACACCAATCGGATAGAGAAAAGTAAATGCCGAAGAACGTGAAGGGCGGGACAGATGGTCTATAGTTTGAATGCATACACAATAATTAAAAGTTAGGTCTATTGTATATACTAATTAGAGCCTTCCTACTTTGTTCCACATGATAGCACCAATAAAAGCAAACAATTTACCAAGTCTGATGTATTTAATTACCAAACAACATAAGATTCTATAATTATTAAAATTACCCGTATATTATAATAACGAGAATGCCTACTAATAAAACAAGATTTATTAGCGAGGTTGCTTGGTAATACTAAGTAGATGCAGGTAGCCGACTACCTATTTACAGTTTCTTTAGCATTCTTAAAATTGTAATCTCGTTAACGTAACGGTGTAATAAGGGTTTTTTTTTAACTTTATTATTATTATACTCGATGCACCAATTTAATCTCACAATAAGCGCAAATAAACAAAAACTAAATCGCAATTAGTGTCAATGACAATATACTACAATAACAATTGCTATTACCTTGATGACTGCGACTAATTTTGGTAACTGCACATATCTCTCTTGAACGATGTCGTTCAACTAAACCAACCAAAATATAAATTTGCTTTAAAGCCAAGGCACGAGGTACTTGACAAACAAGTTTGTACGAATATATTTATATTTACCCAAAAGGTATTAACATTTATTTCAAATCATCTATTGTGAGAAAGCTTTCCATCAACTGTGCTTGGTATCAAATACTTATAATAACAGCATTGCTATTATAAAACTATCGGTTCACATATAACAATAGTTAATATAGCACTTTTGTAAATATAAATTTTTCGTAACAGGTGACTAGTATGTGTTTTACACATGTAATTCACTTTTTGTCACCACACTATTACTGCTCTCCGTCGCTTACGAAAGCAAAATTTCTTTTTTTACTATGTATTTACAAATCTGTTATTTTCTTATTTCTAATCAATTTGATATAAGTTGAATAGAGAAGAATATTGATTATCCTTCAACCTCCAAAATAAGATCTCCAATAGATCCTGTTAACGTGTAGAACATTCGTAGATTTTGTTCGTTCTCAGAATAATTTTTAAATTTATCAATATTCCATAAAAACGCGAAATTATTAGAGTAAGAAGAAATGAATTGAAATCTCTCATCCACTGATGTTATGATTACATCTAGAGCATTGAAAAAACAATCAACTTTGAACTTTAAAGTTTCGTCGTAAATCGGTTCATCGTCACATTCATAATCAAAGTGTTTTTTTTATTTTCGCGGTCTAAGACCTTTTTGTTTTTTGAATTTAGGTTCTATGTCTAAGCTGGATGCTATTTCTTTAGCATCAATCAATAGATCATTAAAACCTTTATCGATAGCGATAAGCTTTCCAAAAATTATTCAAATGATTTAAATGATTACAACACTGAGTAACATCATCATTTCCGTTTTTGAATAATTTTACTAACAATGTTAACTTTACTTAAAATATTATACCACAATATAAAAATACAACTGAACTCAAAATTTTGCAATTTTTTTCAAAAGTTTCCTTCGCTTATTTTAAACAGAGCATCATAAACCTCTCCAAGTTGATACCTTAAAGAAGTTATTGTATCTATTCTCCTAGACCATCGAGTATCCGATAAAGGTTTTAAAGTTAAATTTGTTACATTAGATAAATTAGATTTCAGAATTGACCAGCGTTTAGTAGAAGCTGAAAAAAATACAAACAATTCTTGAACTAAAGGAAAAAATTAATCCCCAAAGTATTTGATTTTGCGGCATCATTGACGACTAAATTTAGTGTATGATTGCAACAAGAAACAAAGAAAGCTCGCGGATTTAAATCCATTTTTTTTGAAGTGAAACTTCTTTATCGGCGTTGGAAAAAAATTTACCGTCACATTTTTGCGTTACGCGCCATCTTTTTCTTGCCCCTACCACGGTTGGTTCAGACGAAGACACGAAGAGTACTTTCAGTTTCTCCAACGCAGTAGGGATAGCATGTCGCTTATTTCGTTACGCGCCACATTTTTAATTAATACGACTGCTAATTTAATGAACATCAATTAATTGGCATAGAGTATAAATTCTGAAATATGTTATTAATTTTTGTAAATCAATTAACTAATTTTTGTAGATTCAATTTCATATTTCAGTTACCATAAGCCATTAATTACAAAAATATATAATAACGATGACAATGATAGTAATAATTCTATTACAATTAATGAAATGCTGTAATAATCTTAGTAGCAAAAAGTTAAAGTGAAATAATTGTATTATTTGTATTCATGTCTATGATAATAAAATCCTTTTGTTTAAACTTTATCTAATTTAACTTTATTTAACCAATTTCTGAAAAGTTGCATGTAGATCATTTTGCGAAAAATAAGGCCATAAAGAAGTTTCACTTCTTACGTGTGTACACTAGTACACGCCCTCATTTTTTTTTGTAGACCATTATGCCTTCCACGCATATTTGCCCCATTGACGTAACCCTTAACCCACAAATCATTGATATTTAAGCCTTCTTTCTCTAACGCCGACAAAAAAAATTTGTCAAGCCTTCACCCGACACATCATCTATAGGACAAAATAATAAAAAATGTTCTTCTATACTGCCGTCCTAAGAAAGACCACGGCATCTGTAGGTTATATAATAATGAATAAATCGAGTCCAAAATGTAGGTTTAAAATGTACACAAATTCTTACAACGCTGAAAATGAAAATGATTTTACTTTATGTAAATGAATCTTCATAAAAACTATATTTCGTTTGAGAAAACATGCAGTTTCTCCCTATCTTTTCTCTAATAAGGTACACGGAGAAAAATATTATACTCAATTTAATCGTTACGATTTCATATTTAAAGCATTTGCTTTTTTTCTAAAATTGATCCACGTTCAGATAACATTCAACGTAAATGTACTAAAATTTAAACTAAATCTCTTATTGCAATGCAATTACAGCGACAATCTAATAAAATAGAAGTTTAATTCAAGCGTACATCGGCTTGACTCAAAACCAACAGCCTTTTGCATGATACATATCAATTCCGCATAACCTTTTTTTCCGTGTAGATACTGGGAAAACCAATTGAATTTTTATTAGAAAATGCTAAGTAAAACCACAACATCTACTGAAAATAGACTCATGCGGTGTTTTTTCTCAGGATAATTTCGTAAATAATAACCAGTTAGTTCGTAATTGTCATATTATAAAATGAACAATTAAACAACAGACACCAGTTTTGATTAATTTATTGAATTTTTGTTAGAACTATCAACATTAAATAGGAAAAGAATCAGTTTATGAAAATGAACTAATTATAAGAACGGACGAAACTTTCTCATTTATCTTTATCTTCCTCTTCAAGATTTTTCCAGAATTGAAGCCTATTTGAAGGAATTATCCACATAGAGATGTAAATACCTTGAGACTGGGAAGTCTTTTCTTTAAAATTTTATTTTGAAGAACATCAATTTCATGTATATTATCGAAGTTGTTTGTCAACTTGTACTTTAAAGAGAAGAATAACCTGTTGGACACAATTTGTTATTTTCGCCAAGTAAGGACGAGGATCTATGTTTTTATTTTTGTTTGTGACGAAAAATCTTGCCACTTAAAAAAATCTGTACATTGCATATTCTTGACTTCCATTTTTTGTGAATTCGCTTTTGTGACAGTTGTTACAAAATCGTAAGTTTTGTTTTGCTTTTTTAATGACCGTTACACCTGATGGTAGAAACTGTCGGTAGACATGAAAGTATGTCCCGGTTCGAAATATTTGATACAAATATCTACAGCGGCTATAGCGTCGGAATTTACAATATACACCAGGAGAGATAACAAAGTCCAATTTTTGTTTTGTCCTGAACAGTTATCAACCCAAAGGACAAAATGTTTAATATCCCTGTAATGTAAAAAAAACGCATTGAATGAGCTAATTATCTCTTTTTTCCCCGTCCAGCAATAAAAAAAAATATTTTACCTTTTTAGTTAGTTCTAAAATTTTCGATTTGATATTTTCACCGATCAAGTTCATTAGTTCATTTTGTATTCTATTCCCGAGATAGTTTTTGTGATCTTTTATTTGAGAGCGTTTTGTATGTTCTGACATAATCGGGTCGAATTTGGAAATAATTTCTATGCATTTTAAAAAGTTCCCATTGTTTTTCTCAAACAACTTATTACTACTTTCACGAAAAGATAAATTTTGCTGGCTTAAAAACTGAATCACGTAGAAAATTCTTTATATAACAGCTTGCCAGTTATTTAGTTTCTCTGTTTATTACATTTTTAATTTCAGAATCAATTATTTCATTTCTAAAGAAGTATCTATTGGAAAACTTACGCCCCGACTCCGAACTATCTCTCGGATAAACATCCTTTTTGTTTTAATAATGAGCAGGGCTACGTTCTACTAATTCTTGAATATTATTAGAACGTAATTTCTTTGGCCATAGTGCAGCATCTTTCGAAAGTTGACTCATATTTTCCGTTCTGGTAATTTTTGAAGGTGTTGATTTCTCATTATCAGCAGAACTTGAAGATGTTGATCGATTGCTTTCTAGAAGATCAGTTTCTTGTCTGTAGCTGATACTTGTTTCAAGTACATGTTCAGAATATTGGTATTATTGTTGTTATTAATATTTGGCAAGACTCGGGTTTTGAAAAAAAGATGCGTAATTTTGACGTGCTTTTCCAGTTCTTCCTCTCTTTTTTCTTTATTTTGCAAATTTTGGTAAACAATTTCTTCTTTTTTTCTGACATCCTGTATACTATAAAGAAATTCAATACGTAAGTAAACAAATTGACAAATTATTCATCAAAAATGGAAATGTTTCGACGTCTCAAACTCGAAAGTATTTTCTCAACATTATTTATTTCAAGTTATTTCAAAATTTATAAATTTTTATAAATCGTAATATTAGTGTTTATCAATTATTCTGTTTGAATTTACTTCAATTAACAATGATGTTTATATAATCAAATATAAAAAGATTTTTGAGATGCAAGTTTTTGGCTTTTAATGTTTTAATAAATCTAAAATAAAAAATAAATTTTAGATAAACCGTCATGCACCACACGACTTTGCCCTTATGTACGGCGCGGGACTGCAGTTATAAAACAAAAATTTCAAATCTACTTAATATATTACCATTAAAAGAATTGCATTGAAATGTAACAGGCTTTGATTAACAGTTTTCTTCATAATAAGGCAGAGACACAATTTTTGTTTGCGTTTTATATTAACCTTTAACTACTGAGGTGGTAGCCGCTTCGGCCTGGCGAAAGTAATAATGTCGAATTACACCCCTCCCTTGCACGCGACGTGCGCGGTACTTTGAGTAGCTTCAAGTTTAGTCACGCTGAGGTTGTTAACGGTGGTGTATGTGCCGGTGAGTGCAATTTTTGTGAGTAAACTGATTTCGAATTCTTTCCGGGCCTCCCTGAGGATTGTATGTTGTTGTTTTTTTCAGTAGTTGGTTGATTATTGCAACATGGAACCTAGCACTTCATCCGGCAAAAAACGGAAAACCAATGCCAAAGATAACTCACGTTCTTCAAGAAGTAAGCGATCGGTTGCGCCTAGAGACGTTGATTATAAATCAGTTCTGTTATCTTGGATAAATAATGAGGGCTCTAGCGAATCAGAGGCAGAAGATCTTAAAGATCAATTTATTCCACAGCAAGTTGGACATGATCAGGATTCCCAAACTGATTCAGAGCCTGAAGAACAAACTGAACAAGTGTACTCCGAGTACGAAAACGAAATTCCACTGCCGTCATTACACTCTTCCTGCGGCAAAAACCAGTACAAATGGGAGAGTCAACCTCCACCAAGAGCTGTCAGAACTCCTCAACACAACATCGTAAGACGGACTAACTCCTCAAACCTAACAATAAAGGATTCAAAAGACCCTTATTCCATATAGAATAAATTTATGGACGATGTGATATTGCAAGAGATGCTCAAGTGGACTAATGAAAAGATAAAAGAATATGGAGTCAAATTTGCAAATAATAATCGCCCGGAACTGAAAGATTTAGACATGATCGAACTTCGTGCATTTATTGGTAGATTATGTGTTCGCCACTGATGGCTCGGGTCAAGAGATATTCAGGTGTGTGATGTCGAAAAATAGATTTTTATATTTCCTGCACTGCATTCGGTTTGACAACCCTTCTGATCGCGAAGAACGAAGGCAATCTGATAAAATAGCAGTAATTTCATTCCTGTTGACAAAATTTGTGCAAAATTCCTAGAAGGTTTATAACGTCAGCGAGTATGCCACCGTGGACGAAATGTTGGTCCCTTTTCGAGGACGTACACATCTTATGATTAATATGGCAATGAAACCAGCTAAATACGGGTTGAAACTGATGTGCTTATGTGATGCAAAGAACGGTTCATCTTATAATTGTTATATATACGCAGGACGTGGATCAGATGGTGAAGGTTTGACAGATGATAAAAAAAAGTTTCTTGTACCAACGCAATCAGTAATACGACTTGCAAAGCCATTTTATCGGAGTAACGGCAATATCACATGCGTTGGCACTTTGAAAAAAAAAATAAACGCGAGATGCCGAATGAGTTTCTTCCATCGAAACAAAGAGAAATAGGGTCCACATTTTATGGTTTTGCCGGCTAAAATACTCTCATTTCCCATGTCCCAAAAAAAATAAAGCGGTCATCCTTTTATCTTCCACTTCTATAATACAACTAAGGGAGGAGTCGATGAAATAGATAAAAAGTGCTCTATTTATACCTGTAGTCGTAGGATGCGACGTTGGCCGATGGTTATCTTTTACCGCATGCTAGATATCGGCTCCGTCAATAGACATACACAAGAAAAAGATGACTGAAAGAGGCATTTTTATAAAAGAGTTGACCCGTAGTTTGGTATTACCACATATGAAACGAAGAGTGTTCAACGAAAAACTGCCTCGTGAACTACGCATGAACTTGAGACGTATTCTGGGACCTGATATGCCTGTGCCTGAACATCCAGAACTTGAAGAAGAAAGGTTGAAGCTAAGAAAAAGATGTCACACATGTCCTCTAAGGTTTCAAAGAAAATCTACGCACACATGCTATTTCTGTAAAAAGCATGTTTGCCTTCAGTGCGCAAAAAACGTTTGCCCGGACTGTGTCTAATTTGTAAGATTTAGTGCCTTACAATTTTCCTATTTTTTTACTAGTAACTATAGTTGATTATAAATTGTTTATTAGAGAGAATATTGAGGTTCTACAATATACCTAAGTAAGTTTATTTGTTTTTGTTTAGTTTTAGAAATATAGACTGATTTCTGATCTTATGTAATTTTTCTCTAAAAATGTTTTGTAATGTCTAAAATTGTCACCTATAAATTAAAATTGACTAAAATTATTTATTTATTATTTAAATATACTTATTTCAGTTAGTTAATAATTATTTAAACCTGAAAACCCTTGTGGATTGCTGATATATAACCATTCCAGGCCTCACGTGAGTATTTATGTTAAAAAAAAAGACGTCAGTACATAAAGGTTAACCCATTTGTCTCTAAAACATTTTTTTTTAGAAAAACAAAAACAATAAGCAAATAGTCCTATAAGCAATGATTATTAAAAATAAGAAAATAGTCCTATATAAACGAAAAAGAATGCACTTCTAATAAACGACGAATTTTCCCGCCAATCTATAAATAATTTCGGTAATATAACCTAAAAACGGTTTTCTAGTTTGTTTGAGACAGTGTTCTAGTGAAAAATATGTTACGATAAGTTTTTCGTAACTGAAGTGCAAGCATATAACTCAGAATGATTCGGCAAGTCTCGGTGTGCTAGTCCTACAAGAAATTAAAATGGCGCCACAACAGTTGGAAACTAATAACGGAAGGTACCGTTTAACTCAATCCTACACTGAAAGAGAAAAATGACAAAACACAGATTATAACAACAATGAAGCGATGTAGAATTACATATATAAAAACTTCGGTTCGTCCTAAAAACAAAAAAAACTTTGCCGGATAAAACCTCAAACGCTGATAAAAAAATTGGTAATGCGAGACATCAAGAGACAAACACAACTCGTTAATACGAATAAGAAATTCAATAATTACAGACGGATCTTCCACAGAAAAAATCACGTTCCAATTCGCCAAACTCATTTCTGAATCCGAATCCGAGGAAGTAAAAAGTGGTGGTTCTTCATTTGAAGAATACATAGATAACCCACTAAAACCTAAATTCACAAACTAATCAAACTAACAAACCAAAGCAGAAATCCGTTAACACCTAGAAACCCAATGAAAATAAAAGTAAATCGATAACTACAGCAGTCAAGCCAACGTATTATTAAAAGGCAGCAAAAAAGAAGCAAACCAACTACAAAGCTATGTCCTGCAACAACACAAAAGAAGCAAAATTCGAGTCAGTCGAACCCACTAAGTGCAATCAAGGAGTAAAAAAATCAATAAAAACATAAGAAATTATAACCGCACACAGAAAATCGATCCTCATAAATAAAATGTAAGCGTCTAGTTCAGAATGATTCGGCATACAGGTTGGTGTACTAGTCCTACAAGAAATTAAAAAAACGTCAAAACGGTGGGAAACTAATCATGGAAGATACCGTTTAACACTGAAAAAAAACAAATAACAAAACACAGGTTTTAACAACGAATATATTTATAATATCAAAAAAGCGAGGTTAGAGAACTTGTTCTAACTTTTACATTCCCAAAGAAACAAATTTATAGTAGTAAATATCCAATATCTCGTGATTAAGCGCACCGTTTAATAATATTTTAAACAAAAAAAAATTATACTTATGGTGACAACAAACATAATATGCACGTACGGTCGTGCGTCTAAACGACTGACAACGTAGATAAAGGAACATTTAAATAACAAATACAATACTTACAATTTGTTTTTTTTTCGAAGTATGCAGTTAGCTAACGGCACCTTCTCTACAATTTCCTAAAATTCGGTACAATAAATAATCACGTAGATATACCGTTATGACAAATAAATTCCTTCGGTTAATACAATTTACGAGACAAAAAAACAAAACAAAATGGGCCTTCCAATTCATTTATAATTGTAGTAACTACATTCTCAATTAACGTAGGTTAAACGCCCTTTTTAATACTTCATAAATTGTAACGTCATGATAGAAATCTCAACATTAAATGGACACGTATATGGTATCCAAAGTTACTAAAAACAAAATCGAAAATCAAATTGCGCCGCAAAATGACAATTATTAATTCCTCAAAACTTCGTACTCAAAATCGATGTGGATAATTTAAAATATGTAATAATGGAGAAACCCACGGGCTTTTATCCGTGTGAGATTTAGACCGCAATAGAAATAGAAATGGTCGATTCAAAATGTAACCAAAAGTGTCGCAAGGACAAAATGACGGTCTGTATGTCAAAATAGATTTCGATGCAGAATTCATACAGTACGAAAACCACACAGAAATATTTTTAACATGGGATGCTGTACTTAGCTAGAAACCTCTTGAGAAACAATGCGGAATGAGCCGTTGCATGTAAAATTTGCTCTACAAATTCTTTATTAATTCCTACAGTTTTAGAAATCGCACCAATACTTAATCGACGGTAAGATCGAATAAGATTATCGACTTTTTCGAAATTGTCATCCTTTTTTGACGTAAAAATATTTCAGTTTTCATATGTTTAATTTTCAAACTCACTTGAAGTTAAATTTCTGTATCGGTTTTTGCATGGACTGAACATTAACCGACGGCGCCAAGAAGCTTGGGAGGGTGCACGGAGTGCCCACCCAAACTAACAGATTTCACTTAATGCCAAACTGTCTAAAAAAGTAACGTTTTTAAATATTCTGTGGAGTCTCTAACTTGTGCGTTAAAAACAAGAGAAGGTCACGCAAGCATTGGGAAAGGAAGTAGAATGTTTAGGGTACCAAGAGCAATCCCTACATGACAGGATAGAAAGAAGAGTACAAAAAGATTCTAGGCAGATAAGTAGGGATCCAGTGCTTACCAAAGATGAGAAAGCAAAGATAGTCAAGTGGTTTGTAGAATTTTCTAGATGGGGCTTTTTTCAGAAAAAATATGACCTTTTAGATACGGTAGAAAAAATCGCAACCGATAATACGAAACAGACTCCATTCGCAAATAATAAGAAAATAATGGTATCCAGAATTATCACTTCGTGAACCCAAAGAATTCGCCAAAAAGAGAACTAAAGTAACGAAACAATACATCAGAAAGTGGTTTTCTGATTTAATATGGCATCTGGAAGAAACAAATAACAGATATTTCGTCTGGTCTATATGTAACATAGAATAAAAGTGAGTTTAATTTATGTCCCTAAACAGAAAAAAAACTTTCGGTCCTAAAGGTGGCAGAAATATTTTTAAAATTTAGAGATGATTGAAATATTACTACACTTTTTGTCTTCACTGCTAATGATAAAATAGCAGTTCCATGTGTAGTCATCATGGCATTTTACCAAATCAGGATATGGATGGATGAAAAGTCACATTTTCATCGAATACGTGTTCACTCAGTTGCTTCCGTGGTTAAAGTCACAAAACATTACATTTACAGTAGTTTGTTTTCTGGATGGCAATAAATCGCATTTAATTTAAGTTAAACCAATTTGCTAAAAAAACTAAAAAACAATCACTCAGCTGTTACCAAAACAACTGCTGAAAACAGTTCTTGAAAAACCTTCATCATTTCAAATTATTATAAATGGTTTTAGAAAATACGGATTTTTCTCGTTTCACACCAAAGCAAAATTATCTAGAATCAGCGCCAGCGGTAGACAACTTACAAAAAAATCCTATTACAGATGACGAAATTGCCAAAAAAAGTATTAATAAATTTCAAGAATTTAATATGGAATGAAAATTTTAACAGCATCGATGACTCGGTAGACAAATTGGAGAGCTTTAAAGATTTTAGAGAAGAGACAAAGGAAAATATAATAATTTGTAGAAATAGTGCATTCTGTAAAGCAATTTGTTATTTTCTTCAGTGTAGCTTCTGATACGAGCATCCGTTAAAGGTCTTCGCCTTGACTGATTAGCCAATAATCATTGCAATTTGTTGAGTGTTGTTTTTTAGAATACGTTATAAATTTTGATTTCAATCAATCGTCTGACATTGCATTGCATCTAACCTCAGTATCTAAAGTTCTCTTCGTTTTTCCGTTTTATCTGATCTTTTTCAAATCTATGTCTTTTTAATTTCTGTATTTTTTTAAGTCTCCATATTTCTTTTTGCGTTTTTGCTTTCCCACCTTGTTCGATTAGATTTGAGATGTGATCTGTCATAATATTCTGTCTTGAGCTGCATTTTGAGAGCAAGTTTCTATTATTTTGGTTTCATTGTTCTTCTTAAAAGTTTCTATAGTGTCTCATGGCTTCTGGGTTAGATAAGTTCACGGTTATTTTTTTAAATGTATTAATCTTATACTGATTTCCAAAATTTATCATTTTATATATTTATATTTGTTAATAAATAAGTATTCAATTTGGTTTTGACCTGTCTCGTTTATTATGTAGCAAAATAAAATGAAAAAAATTAAATAGGTTCACTGTTTTTAAGTAATTATTTTTTACAAGTAAGTTTAACATTGTTAAAACTAAAAACCGTTTTAAATATAAGCAGAATGGTGAGTGGTGGTTTAGTTGATATGTTCCACTAGGACATTTTCCCAAAAATAACAAAAAATCATAATTCTAAAACCTGAAAAACTTCTATACTTCCAGAATGTGAATGACTTCAGCATAAATTTTAAAAATCGTGTCCTTTTAAAATCGTTAAGTAGTAAACTTGTAACAAAAACCTTATTAAGTTGCATTTTCATTTATAGTCTTGAACCATTCAACAGTACACGACAATACACTCACTCGTACTATATTTACAGTCACATAAAATTTATTGCAGTATGTAATATAAGATATAAGTGCCGTAAAATCAAAAATAAGGTAAATAAATTCTTTATGAAATATAAAACAGGTCCCTTAATAAGCTTGAGAAATAAAATGTGCGCGATTAACAATTTATATATTTATATAGAAACTTCTGGTACATAACACAAGTTGCATTTCTATTGTTGTTAATTTAAAACTTCATTTCTTTTAGTTCTTTTAGACTGACTTAAGCCAATTCCCTGCAAAGTACGGTTAAACAAATATATTGAACTATGTTCTAATGCAAAATTAATTAATCAATAAATTGACTACATTACAACCTTGAAGCTTAACCAGCAAAAAGCAACTTCTATGCTTCCATTTTTTTATGCACACATAAATCTGCTTAGTAATGACTAGTACGTAACCCAAAATAGTTTACAATTTAACAGCTTTGTTCAGAGTTGAAATTGAGTGTTATTGTAAACAGCTTTAAATCATGCGTAGCAACTCATTTAACCTTTAACCTCTGAAGAATCTCAAATCCTTTGTGACTTTTCTACATAAACGTTTCAAGTTATTTAAAATATTTTCTACAAAATAACATATAAATAAAAAATGCAAATATTAATTTTTAGAACAGTAGCTACTACTTAAAATTACAAAAAAAATATATTTGTCATAAAAAACTGGAAATTTTTGCACAAAAAACACTTCCATACTTACGACTTATTATTTATTAAATTATTTCCAAATTTTCTTTTTAAATCCAAAAATAGTGATTTGTTTATTTTTTCGGATAAAGTTATATCCAAACAAATTCCTCAGATCGAATAGTTTTTGAGAATTCTGAAAGTTGACTCTCCGATTACTTAATTACATTATTGCTTAGTTTTACGTACGGTAACTATTTTTTTGTATAAATTAGAAATTTTGAAAAAAGTCGTGAGATAGTTAATTATACTTTGATGACAAGATTTATTATAATTTTTTATGTTGAACAAAAACTAAGGTTTAAATCAGTGCTTCCCAAAGTGGTCTATATCGACCCCAGGAGTCTATCACAACCGGCAAGGGGTCTACGTCAGCGAAAAAAAATTTGGGGGTCCATTTTTATTAAATTTTAGTTTTGTACTCGTAGTTAGCAAATATAGATAAATTACGCCAATCATGACTTCAGTTATCAGTAGTTTAATTTTCAAATCATACAAAATTACACGAGTACTCCTCAATAGTTTCTTATATAAAGTTTTAGCAATCGTTATTATAATTACAGTGCAATCTCCGTAATCCGAACTAATTGCTGTAAGGAGATGTTCGGATTATGGAATGTTTTCGGAAAAATCTAAGAAAAGACAACTGTACAAACATATTACGTTTGTATTCTATTATTAACATACAATATGTTACCACTTTGAAAGATAAATTAAGAAAATAATAAATCCACAACTGTACAGCTGCGTGTTTTTTGAAGAATTTCCAATACACACTCTCATTGGTTGTTTACATATAGGAAACATATTAAAAAAAATATTTTAGAATTAAACTACATATTTTGGCCGGTCACATAAATAAATATGTATGTGTGTCAATATTTACTTATTTACGACCTTGCTAGGCATTTATTATTCTTTTATAAATACATATATAAATAACTTTACAAAAAAAGTAAAAAAATTGTACTTTTGTCCATTCGTCGTTACACTGTGGGCCAGTTCGGATTACTGGAATGTTCGGATTACGGAAGTTCGGATTATGGATATTGCACTGTACATACTTCTCTATATTAAAATGAAAATTTTGTATTATTGCTAAGGTGGAACCAGTGAATTTTTACACATGACAGTCGAATGTACGTAGAGATAAATCGCATAAGAATTTGTTATTATTATTCGTTGTATAATATTTTACTTTAAAATTTTTTATCACATTACTTTCAAATTTCCTTAAAGTTCCATCATATCAACAACTTAAGTAAAATTCATAACATTCCCCTTTTCACATTCATTTATAATGGCTATAGGCCTATGCTTGCTATAAAATCTAAGACCATACGATTTAAATTTGACTTTGATTTTTTAATATACAGCTGCTGGACTATGTCTTATTTAAATAGATTAATTTTGCCCACAGATGACTGATGCCATGTCCGAATCTAAAAAGAAATGTAGACAGTACAATCTTGATTATTTGAAATTTGGCTTGATTCCATCATCGTCGGACAAACAATTGCCTATGTGCCTTTTATGCAGCAAAGTTTTAGGCAATGACGCTATGAAACCATCTAAGCTGCGGGATCATCTGAGAAGATGTCACCGTGATAAAACAGATAAAGATTTGAAATACTTTCAAATACTTCAGAAGAGACCCGCGCTGGGCAGAATGTTCGCTTCGACGTCACAAAGAAACGATGATCATACTATCGGAGAGAAGTTAATTTTGCCAGCCGTTAAAGAGTTTTTAAAAACTGTTTTCACAAACCGCAACAATACTGTTGAAAGACGTATTGATGAAATGAGTTCTGTTATTGAAACATTTTTTTTTGTAATTATTTGCAAACGACCCATTTCTCTATACAACTGGACGAGTCAACTTTACCTGGTAATGCAGCATTATTATTGGCATATGATCGTTTTATTCTGAATCAAGAAATCTACGAAGAACTGCTCTTCGCAAAAACTTTGACAACCGACACTAAAGGTGAATCAATATTTCATGTTTTGAAGGATTACTTCATTAAAAGCAATCCCTTGATCAAATATAATATCAGTAGCTACAGATGGAGCACCTGCCATGGTTGGACGTTATAGTCCAATTTGAGTGTTCGATTGCATGAATCTCTTCAATTGAAGGGGTCAGTGCAAAAAGTAGCTAAATTCATATTCTGTAAAATTAAATTTAAGTGGCGCCTTCTATATGAATTTATCTATACTATACGTTAGCGAAGTCAGATTTGTAGCAAGAAGCGTCCTACTGCGTGAAATATCTTATGTTAAAGTTTTAGTCGATCGTCATTTCAGTGCAAGAAATTGGTAAGTGTCAAAAAGTGTCTAAGTCCATGGACCTAGCAACTTTTGCAACTTTTTGCAAAGGCGTTCCTATATTCCTAACCTATAAAATTGCCGACAAGTAAAGATTGGTGTAAAGCTTGAATTTGTTGTGCCATTACGGAAGTATCTTTGAAATATGTCTGATATTGGTAAGAATCATTTTAATTTTTTCGATATTGTGTTAAAAATAACAATAAACATGCTTTAGTCCAAAAAACAATGTTACGGTTATAAAACCACAATTTTTATTTTATAATCAAGTAGTTATAGTAAAGGTGTAACTTCAGGGAGCGAGTATGATCCTCAAAAAGACGATCGGCGCAATAATATGTCTTTAATGGTTAGTTCAGGATCCAGCAGCGAAAATTATGGCGAAGCTGAGATTCTAAAACCAGCAAATACAGACGATAACTTAGTGCAGTGCAGTGTCCAGAATGACTCCGAAAATGTAGCTGTTCCAAAGGGTAAAAAGCGGCTTCGCAATCCAGATAAATGAAAAACTAGAGTAAGTGATTTAGAGCAGACAGATATTTTTAAAAGGTACTGTAGTCTATCTACGCATGCAGAACAAACAATTTATTTGCAAGGTTGTATAAAGAAAATAAGAAAACCCGATCCCGTGTGCGTAACAACGATAAACCGCGAAGTCGTTCAGTCTTCTCTTATGAAGTTAGTAATTCCGAAAATGAAACAGTTTCTTTATGTCAAAAGTCCTTCTTCTCTCTGCGCGGGATTTTTAAATCTAGATTGGAGAAAAAAGTTAAAACCTCAGCTCACCCAACCCCCGTCACGCCACTAGGCCAAACAGAACCTCATCAGAATCGTTTGAAAAGGTAAGAAAATCACACTATACAAGATCTGATAGCCGCAACAGAAAATATCTCGGCCCTAATATATCAATCACCAAACTCCATAAAAATTTTAACCCACTTACTGAGAATAAAATCTCATACGGGATTTTTGCTAAAGTGTTTAATGAGGAATTTAACATTTCCTTTGGATATACAAGAAAGGATATATGCAACACATGTACAAAATTTCTAGTTAATATAAGGCAAGCCGAACTGGAAAATAATGAAGAAAATTCTTGTGAAATGATAATATGTTTTGATTATGAAAAGAATCTACCTTTGCTGTAACTAACGCTTAGTCAGTTATGGCTACAAGTTTTTGGTATCCACAACCTAAAAAGTCATAAAACAACAATGTATACTTACACAGAGAATTTTGCCCAAAAAGGGCCGAATGAAGTTATAACGTGTTTGTCTGATTATATTGATCAACACAAAGATCCGCTGCAATCAAAGTTAAAAATTTTTTGTGATAACGCATTTAGCCAAAACAAAAATCCAGTTATGCAAAGGTAACGTCTTTAAGGTTATTGAAATATGGTATCCTAATCCAGGGCACACTATGATGCCAGTCGATAGGGACTTTGGTGCATCGAGAAGAAAAGACTGAATCTAGAGGTGGTCGACAATCCTGAGACTTACATTGAACTAATCAAGACATGCAGAAAAAAGAATCCCTTTAACGTTGTATTTGTTGAAAACAGTCTTAGATCAAACGGAAAGCTAGCTGCAGGCAATAGAGTCATTAAAGTAAAAGATTATAAACAATGGGTTATGCCATACGTAAAGACTTCCGTACCAGGTATTTCTAAAACTCGGTTCGTTAAATTTGAAAGCGGACAACCCATTCAAACCCGAGAGTCTATGACAGGATTATGTGACAACTTGAACTTGTACAAAGTGGGTATGAACAGAAAAATGTCTAGTAATCCTACATTGGCATACGGCGACAGTTATTTAAAAATAAAACCTAAAAAGTTTGAGGCTGTTACAAAACTTATTGTACACCTACTTACTTTTTTGGGAAACATTTTTGACATAAATCCGGTTTTTAATTTTTTTTACTATTTAAGGAAGGGAAAAATAAAGGAAAGTTCCTCATTTCTATATTTTTTTTTTCACAAAAAGAAGCTAAGTCCAAATTTTCAATTTTGTTTTTATTGCAATCGGATAAATTTTTGATTACATGTTATATGTTATTATGTTCAATAAACGTATGTGTTTATCTAAAAAAAAATTACACGTGGTGATCATTAAAAATGTAGGTGTGGGAAACTTTTAAAACTTTCAAACATCAATAACTCAATAACTCAACAATGTGACTTAACCCTTTCAGTACGGATGACCGATATATCTGCCACATACAAATTTGGCACACAGACGGCTAACCGATATATGTGACATCAAGTTATTCATGCTCCATGGACTAATGTCATAAATTTCAGACAAATTTAAAAAATCGATTTGCCGCACAGACGACTGGCTGAACTATGGGTCGGATATAATCCGTGCCACACCGACAAACGACCGATATATCTGCCGACGGCGGATTTACACGACAGTTGTCGACGTGGCACGCTCAGTGGGTAGCCAGCGTAACTAGTGGTTAGTATCGTTTAAAATGTCGACAGAGGAACAGCAAGGGCCTTCAAAACAATGAATGCTTGAAAGCAATGATTTATTCGGCACTGATAGTGATGAGGAACCTTTTATTGATAGCGGGAGCGAATATCTACCAAGTGAAAATGACATGGGCCATCAGGAAAGTGACGAAAGTGAGATAAATTAAAGAAGCTTCTAAGACAGAGATGTGCCAGTGCCAGATGTTGACGCCGACGTAACAGACTATAGAGACCTAATTATTACATGGACAAAACACGACTTTGTGCCAAAAGTACATGCATTTAATGACAGTAATATTGGAGTGACGAACGAACATCTGACTGAAGATTCACTGGAGATTGAATTTTTCTTAGATCTTTTCACTGAAGATATTGTTCGGTATATAGTAGTAGAAACTAACCGATATGCAATACAACAAAATGAAAAGAAGTGGAAACAATTATTAGACGGAGAATTTTTTACTTTCATTGCTATGACTATGCTAATGTCCAGAAATAACAATTGGAAATAAAAGAAAATTGGTCAGTAGATCCATTACTATACACCCCAAATTTACAGATATTTACAAATCCTCAGAAATCTTCATTTTGCAAATAATGAGGAGGCAGAAGCTAATAACCGTCTGCACAAGGTCCAGTATGTACTAGAAGAAATCATTCGAAGATTCAAATCAGAGTTCTATCCATTCCAAAATTTGGTGATTGATGAGAGCATGGTACTGTTCACGAGTAGACTCAGCTTCAAACAGTACATAAAGACCAAACGTCATCGTTTCGGCATAAAGCTGTATGTTCTATGTGATTGTGAGAGTGGTATTGTGTTGGATTTCATTGTGTATATTGGCAAAAACACCTACGTTGAACAAGAAAATATAACTGACTTGGGAGCCTCGGGGAATATTGTGGCTATGCTTATGGAGCCGTATCTAAACAAATGGCATTCGCTATACACTGACAACTTTTATAGTAGTCCAATACTGTCACACTATTTAGTTGAAAGAATGACCAATTCGTGCGGGACCGTTAGGTCTAATAGGCTCCATATGCCAAAACTTGAAGAAAAACTCAAAAAAGGAGAAACTGCTTCGAGAAACTTAGATATTTGTTTAGTGACAAAATGGAAAGATAGAAGGGATGTCACGATAATCACCACTATGCACGAAAACAAAATTGTAACTTTGAACAAGATCGACCGTGCAACAAAGAGTGTCAACAAATCATTGTGTGTAGTTGACTATAATGAGAAAATGGGTGCCGTAGATCGATCGGACATGATGATGAGTAGCATCGACAGCCTGCGTAAATCTATCAAATGGTATAAGAAATTGTTTGTGCTTACCCTGGATGTCTGTGTACTGAATGCCCATGGTATGTTCTCTACAAAACATTCTATGAAATATCCACTTGCGAAGTTTCAAATGAACCTTATAAGTCAACTTTTGGAAAGGTTTGTGTTTTTTTGATACCTATTGTACATAATTTGATAATGGTATTATATCTATTTCAGATACGGACATGTGAATAAACCCACACCTATGTCTGCTGCAACAACTTCAAGATTGACTAAAAGGCACTTTCGATCTCTTGTACCTGCGACTAAGAAGTCCAAAAATGGTTCAAGAAGGTGCACTGTCTGTTCCCAGACAAAACTACGACAAAAGAAGAGAAGCACTTCCAGATACATGTGCAAAGAATGTAACGTAGGCTTATGCGTGTTTCCATGTTTCCAAGAATTTCGCACTAAAGTGATATTTTGAGTATTTTCAATTAATTAGTACTTAGCTTTGATGCAATATTAGCTTGAGTTGTTATTTTTGGGCATCGATATGCAATATCTGTTAATTTTCGTTGACTTCAATAAAGTTCTATTCCATTTTCGTCAAAAAATCTTTTTATTTTGTGCTAAATACTAGTTGGTCGATATATATGACACCCGTCCATCCGGCATGCAAAAAACTGGCGTCCACACAGCAAAACAAGTGAAAATGCAGCCGTCCTGAAAGGGTTAACCACTGTTTGCACTGACCCCTATAATTAATCATTGATGCAGTAAACCAAATCCGAAGCAACGCGTTGACTACGCGGTTATTTGCGCAGTTGTGTGAAAAAAATGACGAACACTTTCATCAATTACTCCTACACTGAAGTACGCTGACTGTCGAAAAGCTTCTGTTTGTCAAGATTTTTTGCACTTTTTGAGACTATTTTAGAATTTCTGGATACTAAAGATAAAATTTTAAAAGACAATTTAATGAAGTGGAAAACAGACATCGCCTATTTAACAGATTTGTTTACAAAATTTAATATGGTTAATTTGCAGTTACAAGGCGACAGTCTAAACTTGATTAAAACAAACTCTATCTTATCAACGTTTCTTGGCAGAGTTAAACTAATGAAGCAAAATATTGGATGGGGCGATTTTTTCCAGTTCCCCAATTTGCCATAGACAAACTGCCAAGAAAATGACGTTTCAACATACGTTCAACATTTAAATTCCCTTTATTCAGATTTTGAAACTAGGTTTGAGGATGTTTTGACTATGCTAATACCACCGTGGATAATTAACCCATATGGTGACATAAAAGAAACGAATGTTATAATACAAGAAGAACTGACTGAACGAAGTACAAACGAAGAACTTAAAATTCAGTTTAAAAACGGATATATACTTATCCCATATTATGGAATATAGCAAGGAAATTTTTAATTTCCTTACCATTGTCATACTTAGTGGAAAGGGGGTTCAGCGCGGTTACCAATCTCCTAACGAAAAAAAGAAACAGACTGGACATCATTAGCCGAGGATATTTAAAATTAAACCTTACAAAATTGACGCCACATGTTGATAATTTATTATTAAAGCATCAGGTTCATCCTTCTCACTAAAAACATTTAGTTATTGAGTTATTATTTTGAGTAGTTTTAATTAAATTCAATGAATAAATGTATAAAACTTAACATGTGTTTTTAACACTAAACTTCACTACAGTGAGAAATTTACAAAAAATCAATATCAGGTAAGTAGGGGGTCTACCCAAAACCGAAAAACAAGGCAAGGGGTCTACGACACAAAAAGTTTTTGGGAACCTCTGGTTTAAATTCATGCATTGTACTTCAGATATCTAGCAAACAAAGCTCAAATAAAAATAATTTTTATTTTAAGAACTTACTACATAAAGACTCAAATTCGCATCTTAAAACTGGCTCTTAAATCATATCTTAGACAAATAATTAAGTCAAATAGTATGGCGGCATCTGATTTTTATTATTCATCACCTGGACCGAAGAAAAATGTGATAAATCATCTGTGACATATAATTATCTGCATCTAAATCTTAAAAAAAAAGATCTAAGTAATGCTTTCAACAACAACTAAAAAATTCCTAAATAATATATACCTTACCTCAATATATTTTTAACGAAATAAAATCGTTCGTGTCGTATTTTACATGAACTAAGAATTGATATCAGAATTACGTCGAAAAATTCGTTATACACCCAGTAAATTATAATTAAAGCGCAATAAAGCAACTAAAGTAAGATAATCAAAAACAATTATAATTTTATTTTTAAAAAAATCCTGGGCAGAACAGCAAAATTTTAATCGAAACCCATTATGAACACGACTTTTTTATCAGATTATTAGCTATAGCACTCGGCTCTTCCAATAACGGCATTAATGTTCGTAACGCAGGATCCGGACCAACCTATCGGCAATTAATCTAAATTGAACTGGACAGACAATCCCAATTAATAGATAGATGCCCGTCATACGTGGACCATCTCTTATAATACAGCATTTAGTGAAGCAGTGCGTGCGCCCACCGTCAGTTGTACTTCTTGCAACACTAATTAATTATTATACTTTATGAGACAACATCAGCATGGTTCATTTATTTAGTAATGAAGGTGTTCTAGAGCCATTAGCACTTCTAAATCATCAAATCGATCGATCAAACTTGATAAACTATTAAACATAAATCTCCCCTTAATTTGCCTACAAAATTATACTAAACAATTACAGAACGCTAATAAGCAAAATTAGTTCATATCTAAAACATAATTCATGAGTTTTATTGACCCAGAAACATTAATGGATCAAATAAATCATGTGTTAGAAACACCTTCACAGTTATCTTAAAATTGGTCAGGTCGTTGCCTTCGTCCTATTACAAGAGGGATGCTGCCAACGTGGCTTAGAATGATTGATGTATGCCTACCACACAATGAAAGTAACAGGAAAAAATATTGCTGAATCTCTAACTTAATGTCTCGAATGCGACATAAAATTAGAGAAAAGCCGATTATAGTTTTATAGTTGACAATATCTATGTAAGTATGTATGTATATGCAAAGTCCACTTTTAAAGAGATTTGCAAATGTAAGAATACGTTCGCATTAAATGAATCCATGTGTTATAAGTAAGATTTGTTGAACATTAAAGATATTTGATGGGTTGCAGGGAAATAAACCAAGTCGTATAAATTTTGTCTTGAGCCTTTAAATAGCTAGAATTAAACGTAATGTAGTTATTGGAATTTTATGGCGCGGCCTTTTTAATCGGCCAATTGAATTAAACGTCTTTCGAACCTAATATAAAACGAATATTCTTCTGCGGAGTAACAGCTATCAATAACCGCAATTCATTGCGACAGAGTAGATCGAGTTAAGTTGATAAAGCCCAATGAAAAGCACTATCGATAATTAAATCATAAATACAATTTTTTATTATGATTATTCTATTTGCTGTACACGCTGTTTTTATTGTCGCATATTAAACTGTAACGTTATCGTTTTTATTGCATTTTTGTATCGATTTTTGCGAACTAGTAATTAGTAGTAGTGGTTTGTGACTACAACATTGTAATCATTATTTTTTTTTTGACAATAATCGTAGATATTCGCTTCTTATTAGAAATATATTCTTCTTGGGAACATTTTTACTAACGCCGCTGAACTGAAACAACGTAGCACAAAAAGTCGTTATAGACGATTACCGAAGCAAATATATCTGCTGTCTAACAACTTATTGAAGAAGATCGACATATGTCCCTACAAGCAATAGCTTCACGTTTGAGCATATCATAAGAATCACTTCACGTAATTGTAACTGATGGTTTACGACTGAGTAAATTTTCAACGCGTTTTATTCCAAAAAAGATGAGTTCGACAACTTTTTTTTGACATAGAACTCGATCACAAAAAACTGCATTTTACAAGTCTAGAATTTTAGTGTGTTACGAATGTGGCTCCAACAGTTTTTATTTTCACAAATAATTTAAAATAAGAGATCCGTATTAGTTTAAATCGCGTACCCACGAATTTCTTAAAGTATAATAACCACGAAGAAACATTTTGAATTAAATAGTGCTTAAACGAACAAATTAAATAAATGATTGAATAAATTTGTCTCGTTTTGAATACAATAATTTTATCATTGCTTTATCTTAATTATAATAAACATTGAACGAAATGCAAAATTATTCAAAAGTAATATCGAAGACAACGCAAAAAAAATTGAATTTATACCGGGTGCGTAATTTTATTGAAGATAACGGATATTTGTAGTTATTATTTAAATTGAAACTTGTTATCTTTTCTATATTCCAACACCAAATTTATGAAACATTTTGTAACGTTTTGCTAATTAAACTCAAAATTTATATATTTGGATTGACTACAATTTTTTAAAGTCAAACACAGCTCAAGTTAAAAAAAAATGGATATTTTCGTTTTCTAAATTTTCTTAATAGGAAATACTTTTGACTCCATGCAATATAAAAACGTTAACTTTAAGTCAAAATACGTTTGCACACACACTCGTAAGGTTATCAACTTCCCAATACACACGTTCCTCCACAATCAAACAATCATATTCTAAGCTTTGCCAATTCTTAATTCGTAAAAATTCCATAAGCACTCAAAATCTTCTAAAATTCCTTTTTTTTCAGTTGCATATCAAACATTTCGATAATGGAACCAATTAAGCTTTGGAAAATCAAACCTATTGAAACTATTGTAACTTTTCATGAATTTTCGAAATTTCGTAACCAAATAAAGTCGTATTCTATAACTTTGGGTCTTTTAATGAAAACCTAGCACAAGACTTAATAATTCAGTTACTATTAATTTAACCCCAATTTCCCGTGGATTGAGCTACTTATCGGGCGCGTGGTGGTGAATAGGAGGGTAGACAGGATGTAACGTTACGCAGCTTCACACAGGACAACTCTGTTTACCTGGGCAGGTGTTGGTGTCGCGGCCTAAAATCCGTACGTACTCCAATACTACTGTCACACGAACCAGCTCTCTCAACTCAAGCTGTAGTGTGGCAAGAGATAACGATGCCTGTCGCTGCTCTGTCGACTTTGATCAGCAGACACGGCAGCCAAACCCAAACCTCTTGGTGCTGTGGACATGTCTCATGAGCAAGCAGTGCTGTGGGGTCTTGGCTTAATTGTCTGGACCAAGAGGAGACAACCTCATCAGAAACCTAAATCTAAGATGGGGCGTACCAGGCGTGACTGGATAGAAGACCAGTCGTCACTGGTTCCAACCTCGGGGCACGGTGACCTTCTTTTCCTCCGTACGCATGGAAACATATATAGAACCACCGGCACAAAAATATCTGCTGATGAGCGCGAACCCGAAAAGCCTGAAAAGCTTACAGAGGCGGAATGTCGCAAGCTTGAAAAATAAAGAGAATCGGGAAACGCAACAGAGACACAAACGGCGCACGCAATTGTACGAACTGCCGGAGCAACAGTCGCGCAAAAACGCAACCTTTCATGCAGTAACACACCGGCGTCATAAAAACGACCGGTAAAGAAAAGTCGAGAGGTCGAAAAAACCCAAAAAAAGACATTCAGGGACACTCTGTTCTTGCAATCATACCAAAAGGGTTCATTGAAAATACCATCAGTCCTGAAGAATTCGAGGTCATAAAAACTTCGATACTCGTATGGATTGACGAATTAGAGAAGGGATAAGCTTCTCCGCGTTTTCAGGACTGTACCCATAAAGAAAGATTCCTAAAGACAACGTGCGCAGACGAAGCAACCAGAGAGTAGCTAGTCGGCACGTCAAATATTAAGAAACAACTGGGAGAGGATAGGGAACTAGAAATTATTTATCTCAAAGATCTTCCTGCACCCAAGAAAGTTATTACTTGGGTCCCGGGAACAGCACTGGAAACGGCTACCCTATTGAAAAGAATATCGGCACAGAACAACATCAGTACCGAAACGTGGTGGGTGGTTAACGCTAAACCAGATCCTAAAGAAACCCAATACGTCCTGTTTATGGACAAGGGGTCTTGGGAGGCATCAAACAACCAATTGCACCTTGGATTTTTGAGGATCTCTCTCCGGGCGCTGGCCGACTCCAAAAAGCACAGCAAAGAACCGGATGCTACAAGTGATGTCCACGAGACAATTGATGTAAATCCATAGCCGGAAAGAACGTGCTGACGGCAAATCTAATGCTGAAAGTCGTTTAAATAAATATACATCACTGTAGGACAGCCTCAGCGGCCGTCAGTGCTTATATCGTGAAACACGATATTGATATTGCCCTTGTGCAGAAGCTATGGATCCACAAAGGAACAATAAAAGAGTTGAACTGCCCAGGTAGATGGCGCAGACCAACTTGTGCACAACCCTCGCATATGCATTATTGTAAAAAATGCACTAAACCTAATGCTATTGTAGAATCGTTCTAGAGACCTAGTGGCAGCTAAAATATCTGTAGTATGAAGGCATAAAAAGGGAATTTTTATCGGATCAGTTACCTTCCCTACGACCAGACGGGACCACCACCGGCGGAAGAAATCCACAGACTGATTCACAGTGAGACCAACAAACCGCTGATTCTTGGATGCGATGCTAATGCACACCGCACCTTGCGGGCGAGCACAAACACAAATCCGAGAGGTGAAAAACTTTTAGAATTTATTCTAAAAGGCAATTTAGACAAAATAAATAACGGAAATGCGCCTTCGTTTATAACCGTGTCTCGCACTGAAGTTATTGACCTTACGCTTGCTAGTCCAAAAGCGAGCAAAGTGATAAACAACAATGAATCAGACAAGGAACTCGTAATGGAATACAGAAATAAAGTACTGTCCCACAGTTGCAAGATCAACGGACGAGCTAGTGTAACACTCCTCCAGGGTAGCTCTGGATTTGTGCAATTGTTTTTTAGGGTTTATTATACAAAATTAAACAAAATACAAATAGAATGAGATTTACATTACTAAAAGACTCATGGAAAAGGTACTACAGGGACGTAGAAAACGAACCTACAAGTTCTCGACTCCTAAAAGCTCTGAGCAAAAACCGCAAAGGAAACATCGGTTCTTTGCTGACCGAAAGCGGAAAATTTACAGGCTCCGTTGAAAATACTCTGCAAGAACTACTGCAAAAACACTTCCCGGGTTCATTGTTAACTGAAGTTCCAAATCACCAAAACCTAGAGGTACCAAACAAACGGGCACCCAAAAAGAACTGGGACTTAGCGAGAAAAATAATTAATCCTGAAAACCTAGGATGGGTAATCAATACGTTTAAACCTTTTCAGTCTCCAGAAGCCGATGGAATTCGTCCCATCATGGGATTTACTGCTCTTCGAAACGCAGTATGCGAAATTCTCAGAGCCAGCTTAGCACTTTCGCCCAAACAGCTGGCGGATGGTAAAGGTGGTATTTATACCAAAGCCAGGGAGATGTAAGTACGCCCAGGCAAAATCGTATTACAGTCCGATCAGTTTAACTTTTTTCATCTTAAAACTACTTGAAAAAGTAGTCGACGGTTATATACCGGACGGGGCTTCACCTCTGCACCGAAACCAGTATGCTTATCAATCTGGAAAATCTTGTGAGCTAGCAATTCAACTAGTAAGCAGATGCGAAATGGCAATCCGATACAGTAATATTGCATTGGGTGGTTTTCTAGACATTGAAGGAGCATTTGACAATGCTACCTTCATCTCAATTGTAAGGGCAATGGATAAAAAAGAAATCACATCTCTAGTCCGAAAGTGGGTCAACTCAATGCTCAGGAATCGGACGGTAACAGCCGCTTTGTACGGTAGCACTGTGGGAGCTAAAGTAACTGGCGAGTGCCCACAAGGCGAGGTGCTGTCACCCGTACTGTGGTGTCTCGTCATGAACGGCCTACTACAAGAACTAGAAGACGGCGGGGTATTTGCTTTAGGATACGCCGACAATCTCACCATTGTCACAAACGGGAAGTTTGGAGCAACTGTATCGAACATCATGCAAAGTGCACTAAACACCGTAAAAAGATGGTGCAAAAAAGAAAGAACCCAACTAATCGTTTCGTTTACCAAACGACGGAAAGCGGATGACATAAAACTATCTACGATGTACGGAGTCATGCTCTCGATGACAAAAGAAGTCAAATATCTGGAACCCACTTATGATAATAAACTGACCTTCAATGCTCATCTAGAAAAAGTCGCAACAAAAGCCATCAGGGTTCTTAATACAACCAAACGAATGGTCCGGCATACATGGGAATTAAAACCCACAATGACCAAATTGTTATATCCTGTGGTAACAAGACCGATCATCACATACGCCGCGATTGTACGCGGTGAGAGAACCAACCTAAAAAGTACAGCTGCAAAGCTAAGCAAAGTACAGAGAATGGAATGTTTGCTGATAACAGAAGACTCAAGAAATTCAAGACAAAATAAAATATGTGTGATCAAATTCGTACCCTGAGTGGGGCTACTTTGATCAGTTAAATTAGAATGCACCAGCCTACTGGTACAACCCAAAAACAGATTAATTTCGTCCCGTTTGAAAATCGGCCAAGCATTTTTTTTTTAAATCATGTATTTCAATAGTGCGGCTTCACAAAGCGAAATATCTTATGATCCTTATCAACCGATTGCAGCTCCTTCAGGGTATATTCCATTGCAAAAAACTGAGCATTTATTAGCAAAAACAAACCGTACCAATACGAATGTGTTGGCAAGCATACGTTTTTCTATTAGCTCCATATAATCCACTTTATCATTTTGTTGATCAGCGACGTTGTCGACTTTATCGTTCTCATCCGACAGTTGCATTGGAAAACTTTCGTCTGAACTACTGCTACTGCTGTCAGCACACTTTTACCGGGTTCAATGCCTAATCTGCTTTTCTTTCTACGTTTTGTCCTTTGTGTGGTATTTGCATAGCGCTTTTCTCTCAAAAAGTTTGTCAATGTATCATTTATTTTCTGTGCAAGGGTTTTGAAGCACTTTTTTCTGAATCGAAAGGATATATGGCCGTAGCATAAAATCACTTGAATTACACCGAATTTTTCACCATCGGCAGGCTTACGTTTTGTTTGCTCAGGTATCGTATTCATTTTATCCAGTGCCTCTTTGAGAAGTTTAGGAAATATATCTTTTGGTATTGCTGCTTGACGGGTGTACTTCATTTTGTAATGCGTTAGTATAGATCTCCATGCAACCTTCATTGGCTTGAAAAATGCCACATCGAGCGGTTGACACATGTGGGTACGTTTTTGTCTTCGCATAAACGGATGACGGCATCATTAAAGTGAGAAAGTAAATTGTCACCTACCAACAACTTGCCTTCAAGGCGTTTAACAATACACAATATGGCTTCTTGCATCATGACTCCCCCTTCAGACCGTTTTCCTTCCAGGTGTTGTAAATGTGTTCACTTGTGTAAATAACATACGCATGACATTATGGCAGTGGCAATTTTTAGGTGATTGGCAATTTTTCTTGAGTATGTAGTACCGCGTCTATATATGCTGTTTACTTTTCCTGGATCATCACTAACATTGGTCTCATCGTAATCGAATATGTTTCCCGGTTTCCCGGTCAAGTTATCAAAATACTTGATGATAGTATCTCCAAACACACTTACTCTACCTTTATTTATACTTGCTGATACATGCTGTGCCACAATTGTTTTGTGTCGCTTTAGTGAACTGTAAATCCAGTCCTTTCCCGACACATTATTTTGGAGCAACTGTGCAACCTTGCCTGGTTTAATTAACTCTTTGCAAACATTCTTACTTCAAATGCAGTTATAAGTAACCCCCAATCCGCACATTTGCTACCGCATTTAGAATCGTAACTTCTTCAGCATTAAAGAATATACTTTGACCTTCAGCCTTCCTTCCATGTCATCAATGGCAGGAGTTGTTTATGATAGCAAATGGCATCTTATATTGCTCTGAAGCTGCCCTCATTGACAAGTTTCCATCAATAATATTCTGCAAAGCGATATCTGATTCAAGTACTTCCTTATTTATCAGCTAGTTTTGATAGTTCGTTTTATAATTTTCGCTTACGATAGAAATGATATGGACACACTTGGCGTATACATTGCAACTAGGTAATATTATCTAGCAATTAATATTTCTTACCTAAATCTAGATAAGTCTTAGCAGTTGATGGGTGCAACCCCACTAGTACACCTGCAGCAATATTTCTTAGTACGAAGTATTCTTCACCACAACTCACTCTGAATTAACGATCAAAGATGTATGATTTCAGAATGTGACTCATCTACCTTAGCAGATTATTGATTATTTTGTATTTGAACCTCTCGTGCCATACTTTGTTAAAACCTTGGGCCACGTTTAAAAATTACGTCAGTGATGCGATGCATTTGATCGATGGTAGAGTGCTTATTCCAAAATCCAAATTGATGAGTCGGGATGAGTTGTTTTTCCTCAATGATTAGTTTCAGTCTTTTAAGAAACAGCTTCTCAGACAGTTTTGATATGATTGGTAATAATCACTTTGGTTGGTATGACGTTTTCTCGTTGGGAAGTCTACCCGGTTTAAGAATCATAATGACTTCTGCAATCTTCCACTGTATCTGTACGAATTGTTATCGTAATGCTGAATTTAATAGATGCGTAACCTCGATTGGTAGTTTTTTAAGCAGTTGTCCACTTATTAGGTCATAGACTGGGACTTTTTTGGCACTGACCTTCCTTTGTATCTCATTATAAATTTCCTTTGAAGTTACCGGAAAAACTACTTTGTTCTTCTCTGATCTCCGGTAGGTTCTCATTGTCATCAGATGGGTGTAGTTGAAAAGTATTCGCTAGATGTACAACAAATATTTCTGGTTTTTCCTCGTTTCTTCTTGCCCATCTACCATCATCCTTACGAAGAGGTGGGTTCTGTAGTCGTTTTAATCTTTTTTCAAAGAGAGTATTCGGCATCTTTATCATCCGTTTCATTTTTTACCAAACGCTTTTTTTTAGCTGTTGGCTTAGCCGGTTGTATAGAGTTTTGTCTGCCGGAGCTATCGTTTGTTGCCATTTTTTTCGAGCTGTTAGTTTTGCTGATTTCTTTATGGCAGTTCATGCCAACTGTTTTCCTTCTTGGTTGAGAGGTATTGCTACAAGCGACTTGCTGCAGGTCGGTGACAAACAGCTCTGCTTCCTCGTCAAGCTGTTCAATTGTGGTAATTTGTGTGTTTTCCCTAATTTCGCATTTTCTTTGTATTTATAAATTCAGATTACATTATGATTTATAAGTTCAACAATGATTTAGTTTCTGAGATATCAGAAATCGATATTATATTCGTTTGTTTGTGTTAACATCATTTCGAGATTTGTTTATTCACTTTTATCTTTGTTTACGGTACGACGAGAAGGCTTCGTACAAACTTACGTAAAATTACGTATCGTTTTAATGTTCATTGATGTTGGTTACACTTTTATTATACGAGATTGTTTTTTTTTTAATATCTTTCGACACTACGTGTATCTTTTATCAAAGAAATTCATTTCTAATTAATAAAGCAGTTGAATACAAGCTCTCTCTATCGGAAAATAGTAAGATGTGGTAGTGTCACAGTTCCTCAAAATTCAAGGTAGGAGTTATGGGTTTTAAATGTGTTTGTGAAATAGTCAAGTGAAAAGTTAAATGCTTCAATTTCGTTTTTCTGTTAACGGATTTTATCTTTCATACAAAGCAGAACTATTTTTCGGTAAAGCTACAAATGGAAAAAAGTTAGATCTTCCTATGTGTCTTTCATCTTCGCTTCTAGTGCGTCCCTAGATTATGTGAGAATTTTTACAGCTGTTGCTTGTATTTCGCAAGTTGTAGTTCACTTGTTCATAATGTTTGACATTATCTTTGATTATTACTGCCGAACCACCCCTTGCTGCCGGGTAGGGAATTGTAGTATATTTTGTATTCTTTTATATTTAAGAAGGTTTCTTAGTGTAATGAGTTTCAAAAACTCGGCAGATGTCTATTTTTTGATCCGATTGGAATAGTTCACGGGCGTGCTGGAAAAGCTCATTTGTATTTTATGCAGCTATTCTAATTGTAGCAACTTTAATTTCCTACTTATCGGCACAACCCTATTGCTATTTTCCAGTTTTGTCACTCTAGTTAGCATAGATCTTATAGAGTCTTCTTGCTTTTCTAGTTTTACAAGAATTGCTTGCAATGTTTTATTTATTGCGTTCAGGTTGGTGCCTTCCTTGTTGCTTTGTTGAGTTCAAAATCAAAAGAACTTTAACGATAGTCTTCGTCAATTGGGTACGTGTACCCAACTCTCGTGGTTCAGTAGTCATACTGCGCATAAATGATAAGTTGTATAAGAGAGCAGTACTAGTACTTCTACGAATTTTGACTATTTTTCCTCCTTATTGTTTATGCTTTTTCAGTTTCTTTTGGAACCCATTCTCTTTTATTCGACTCAGTTCATATTAACTAATATTTTTATTAACCGAATGGTACTGTGCGCATGTATGGGATTTTTTATCGCGTTTTAACCAATTCTCCTCTATCAGCATTCCCAAATTCCCAAAAAAATGTATGTAAGCACATAAATCAAAACAATGTCAAATTTACGTGTGAGATATTAAAGGATTGCAACATAAATCTCGTGTTCTTAAATTTGACAGTATTTTGATAAAATTAATTAACAATTATATACATATGACGAAACTATAGAACAGCATTCATTTAAAAAAATAAATCAATGTGTGTCTTAAATGAATAATAAAGAACTACATTTTCAGAACGCTGTTATAATGAGAAAAGAATAAACATTTTAAAAATGTTAAGGATAGTACATATTTTCAAGTACAGATCTAAGTCAGTAGGTAGATCGCAAGTAGACGAATTCTTAAAGAAGCAATGCAAGCAAGGAATGTCAGTAACGAAAAGCTGGACTGGTTTTCGAAATCCTTTCATGTTTGTGTAACATGCCGACGATACTGATGACAGTATTCGAAGAATAACTTTAAAATTACTTGGAAAAGAATGTCAGCAAATTTAATTTGAGATGTACTTATGATAAGAAACGGTTAGTGTTTATAAGTATTGAAAGAAAGTAGTTATGCATTTTGTTTGTTAGATTCTTAGGTGGTCTTTAACGTAATTTTTATAACACCCTCCAGATATTTTGGTTATTTAAAAATACAAACATCATTTTGGAGGTAATAATCACCTAAAAGAACAATGCGTTTATCCACTGATCAGCGGGTTCAAAACGTGCATAGGACTTGAGGAATGTAGTCGATGGTCAAACTGATATAAACATCCTGATCTCTGTCGGTAACAGATACGATCACAAGGAGCTACCGATAGCGTTTAGGGTGCTGTCAACGGCTATCCAAAATATGAACAGATGGCATTCTATATAATTATAATAAAGTAACCGCCACACATGATCCATAAATTAAAGTTTTTGATTGTTTAACAGTACGCTCGAAGCTCCTTCCTTAAAATAATCAAAGGTACAAAAAAAACATATTTATTGTCTAACCTATATAAATTGTATTTAAATTTGACCAAACTAAAAAAGTCATTTGCAAGTAACAAAGATGTTATTATATTTTTTACAGTACTAATAAATACCCGAGGCCATTTTGTAATTAACGACTACATCTTTTTTACATAACGTAATTATAAATGCTGATTAATACAAAATTAAACCAATAAATTCTTTATTATGTTTGCTATTATGTGTAAAGGATCGTTCAAGTATAATGTATATTAACTTAAGTTTTTATGCAATTTTTTGTTGTAGTTTCCATAACAAGGTTTAACCACAACCTTTTTTATACATAAGAGTATTTTCCCGCTGTATAATTTTCTCTTACGAACACAATACACCCAGAAGTACAATTTGTATGGTCAACACCCACAACTTAGTCTATACAAACAAATTTTAGCTTTAGTTCCTTTACTATAGTATATTTTTAAGTTTAATTCTTTTATATTTAATTTAAGATTGAATAACGGTATTATAAACAGTAATCGGGTCACTTAAAGTAGATGAAAACATCAACGTAATTAAACGTTATAATATTTAGCGATCGCAGTCTTAATTAAAAATTAAACCCACAGTTATTATTTTGAGTTTTTCAATAAAAAAAAATGTAGTAGTCTTTGTCTCTTCGGTTCACTGGTATGCATAACGCAAAATGACTTAATGCTCTTGAAAGTGTTCGACCAGAAGATATAACGGTAATATGTAAAGATAAATTAACGTTCTCGGTTTGATACTTTATTGAAAACAGTCGATTATAATAAACTAAAATTTGTATAAAAACGTAATCGAGAGAACAAAATTTACTTAGTAATTCAAGTTGAAATTAGCGTAATAGATAGTCCAGCCCCAAAATCATTTTAAAAAACTACGTTTTTGCTGATTAAATCTTGATAATAATGGACTGTATATGATATTTAGTCGTATCTTTGTAATCAACATTCACAATACCAGTAAATAAACATTTATTGTAAGATGTTTGTATAACACAAATATGCCCCCACCTTGTTTTCACAAAGACCTTCCAACAAAGAACAACAGAAATCTACTATTACAATATAAACTAAATAAACATTTAAAGTAGTCTTAACAAATAATCGACAGATAAGGAAAACAATCAAATGAGCAACAAAGAAAAAAAATCACTTATCACGTGCGCGTTTCACTGCTCCATGAGAGGTGTTGACACGTCCAAGTTTCCAACAAAGAGGGGGTAAATTATTATCTTTGATAAGAACAAGTTGTCCTTCCCGTAATGGTGGTTTATCCGAACTCCATTTAGAACGCTCCTGTAAGGAGGATATTTAATCCTTGCTCCAACGAGACCAAAATGCTTATGTAACATCAGGTGATGGTACTCCAGTTAATGTTCTTCCCACAAGAAAGTGTCCAGGAGTGAGAGGAAGAAAATCGCTAGGGTCGGATGACATTGAGGTACGAGGACGAGAATTAAGAACGGGTTCTATTTGTGTGAGCAAAATCGTCATTTGTTCAAACGTTAAACGCGCATTACCAGAAATGCGCTTGAGATGCAACTTGGCAGACTTTACCGCTGCCTCCCATAAACCTCCAAAATGCGAAGAGTTAACCGGTATAAACTTCCAAAGTATTCCTTCACTAATTCCCGCTCGCGTTTCATCAATTTGAGTAATTCGCGGATTTCACGATTTATCCCAACAAAGTTTTTACCGTTATCTGAGTATATAATTTGTGGTTAACCACGACGTGACGTAAACCTTCTTAAAACTAAAATAAAACATTCAGTTGACAATTGAGTTACCAGTTCCAAATGCATTGCTTTAGTGGAAAAACACACGAATAGATAGATATATGATTTTTTCAAGTTGCAACCTCGGTCTTTTATTAATATAGGGCCTGCGTAGTCTACGCCCACAGTATGAAATGAATAAGATAGGTTCACTCGGGAAGAAGGCAAATGGCCCATAAGCGGTTCCACAGTTTTAGGAGATACCTTAAAACATGTTATGCAGTGTCGTGTAATCCTATTAGCTAAACTTCTTCCCGAAGTTATCAAATACCTACTTCTAACAGAAAAGAGAAGAGTCTGCGCACCAGAATGCAGCAGCCTGACATGCTCTCTGGTCATAATGAGATGTGATAACTTGTGTTCTCCTGACAAAAGAATGGGATGTATCCTTTCACCCGAGAATTGCAAATTGGCTAAACAACTGCCAACTCTTATAACGCCATGATAATCTAGAAAGGGATGTAAGCGAACTATGCGGGCACACATCTTCACAGGTTGATTGCTTGACAATAGTTTGAGTTCCTCAGAAAACGACTCTTGTGCCTGTTTAATTAGGTGCAAGTGAGCCGCATTGGTTTCATCTATGGTAAGACTTCCGAAGGTGCGTTTTTCATAGGAAGATCGACTATTTCGTGTAAAGCGTATACAATGGACAATGAACGCTCTAGCAAAGTGAGGTTTAAGTGCTTCTCAAAAGAGATCAAAACTGTGTTGATAGTAAAGCATTGTACTAGCCTACTTCCGGCAGTGGACTACAATCAATTTTACACTTAGGAGAAAGATTTGGACTTTCGTGCAACCATTTCGGACCTTGCCACCAAACATCGGAGATAATTCAATTGGCAGGCGTAACTCCTCTAAAAAGCAAGTCCGCAGGATTTCAGACCACTCGGTTACAAACAAATGGTTGGAGAATGGCAGCGTTGATTTTTACCCAACCTAAAACAATAGTAGAATCGATCCAACAAAACACTTGAGATATATAGCAACGTGTCCTAATTTATCTGAGCTCCGAACATAAATGCAACCGCCATATCCCAGCGTAGAAGCATCACAAAAGCCATGCAGCTGTGTGTCAATAGGGTTTACGATCAAGATAAGACGCGGAACCTTTAAACTATTGAGAGATGACAATTCTTTGCGAAACGATGACCATCGTTTGTGCAGCTCAGGAGGTACTGTTTCATCTCACGATATTTTTGCTCTCGATAATTCCTGGAGAATCATTTTTGCTACAATAGTGCATGGACTGATCAAACCCAAGGGATCAAATATTTGAGCCATCTCTGACAGAATAACACGTTTCGTTATTGTAGAATTAGCAATAGGAGCTATAGTAAATAGGAATAGGAATTGATCAAGTGAAATATTTCTAGTGCATGTGGATGAATATCTGAAGAATCAATTTGACTCAAAACCGAAAGATCATTTGACATCCACTTTTTTTTTATTACAACCTCCAGAACATAAAAGGTTTTTTAGTGCTATTACAATAGATTGAGCTTCTTTTAACGTCTCTGCTCCAGTGAGAACGTCAACAACATAAAAGTCTTGTTTTATTACTCTCGACAATTCCGGAAATGATGATTTACAGTCTGTACCCAATTGAAATAAAGAGGGTATGGCCAAAAATGACGCGAAAGTGGTGCCATAAGTTACCGTATTGAGATGATACGCCTAAATAGGACCACGTTCAATATCTCGCTATAGAATTTTTTGTAAATTTCGTTGCTTGGGATCCACTAACACTTCATCTCAATATCAGCGGAAATTGCGTAGAAAACGGAGAAGAATGAAAATTAGATCTTGTTGCAAGATTGGCCCAGTGTAATTAATTAATTAATTTAGTGTAAAAAGTAACCTAAATTCCTCATCAGCTCGAAACCGTTTTTCGAGCGACATAAGCCGTTGTTCTGCGACGTGACGAGAGTCTCCAAGCAACAAAATGGGTTGTTTGAACGGATTCGAAACTACGAATCTTCCTTCCTTAGTTCTCTTAGTAGTTTGTTGAAAGTAAATTTCGTATGAGTTCTCTTCCATAGTGAGAGATGTGTTAAATGGAAATTGATCGATTTCCCAAAAACGTGCCAATTGAGACTGCACATCCATATCATTTGCGGTCGCCTTCTTCTTCTCGTTGCAATCAAAGGGCTACATTTTTCTTCCGTCGTTTGTCTGTCTGTCTTACAGTGTCACCGATCCACCTCCATTTTAATGTTGCTGCATGTTGTACTACGTTTATTTGCTTAGTTTTTCTTTAATTTCCTCATTTCTGACGTAGTCCGTTAATTTTATATTTAAGATCTATTTTTTTGGTATTTCTCTAGAGAAAGAACATGTTTGTGCTCCTTAAGTAATAACCGGCAATACACACTTGTTACATGTTATTTGTATCAACGTTTCATCTTCGTAATTTAATAAGATCTTGCCACGTCACTGGTACGCGGACCCCACTGTTTGATATTTTATATTTATTCGATTCCTACGTAAATTCGCTGTGAGTCGTTTGATTTTGATAGAAACCTTGCCCATTCAATTGTAAGTAATTTCTTTTTATTTAATTTTCCATCGTAGTTATTACTATTACGCTTTTAGCACTTTTATCGAAATAAAGATCTTCTGCGTATATTGATAGAATTAAAACGATTTCGATTTAGCCTCACAAGTATGGCGTTGAACGCCATGTTGCTTTTGTTAACTTAAATTTCTTTATAGCAAATTTGACGGAGACTTGAGGTCTTCTGTTCATTCCCGTTACTAAAGGTAGTAATAGTATTTCCCTGAAATGGCGACGCACATCTAATAAACCGATTCCGTTGCTATAATTAATGTGGGCTTGATAACCTCTGGTATTTTGCTCGATTCAAATTTCGCTGATGAAACCAAAGTATTATCTTGTTATCGATCGAGTAAATATATATCACAAAGTTGCGTAACACTAATAAAATGCACAGTCTGTCGCGGATATGTTTCACCTTTTTTTATCTATCGCGTCACTAGACGCGGGCCCCATTGGTTGGATATTTTGGATTTATTCGATACTTACGGGGCTGGGCAAATGGTCACTTCCTGTCGTAAAGTCGCTGTGAGTAGTTTGATTTTGATAGAAACTTTGCCCGTTCAATTGTAAGTAATTACGTTTTATTTAATTTTTCATCGTAGTCATTACTATTACGCTTTTAGCAATTTTACTGAAATAAAGATCTTCTACGTATATTGTCGGAATTAAGACGATTTTCGATTTAGTTAAGCACTATGTTGCTTTTTGAACTTAAAATTAAGAGTCGAGGTCTTCGGTTCAATCTCGCTAGTAAAGGTTAAAATAATATTTTCATGGAATGGTGTAGCCCCATCTAAAAAACCGATTCCGCTCCTTAAATTAATGTGGGATTGATGACTTCAAAGTTAAGATACCTGTGAAGTACCGTTTATTGAAGCGGCTAGCTTGTACTATGCTACAACGTCTATTATCCTGTTGTAAAATGTGTTATGTAATTTTATCTACTTTTATATTATCTATTAAGCTTTAAAAGTTATTAATTTTGTTATGCATTTTAAGATCATAATTAAAATTTTACTTATAGCCGAAGCTATATTTCAGCCTTCACTTGCTTGCAAATTTTTACAATATTGTTTACGTTCACTTGTAGCATTTGAGTACCTAAGTAATTGGTTCGCATTCAAAGCAGGGGTGCCTAAGATTAATTCGTCGAATGTAAGCTTACACTACTCGAAAATATCTAGGGTTACTATATGGTAGTAACAATTTTACCAAGCTACTGAACTAAAGAACTAGGAGCCTTATTTTTTATTAACTTAATGATGTTGTCTCGCTAAACAAAAAACTAAAGTTATTTACGACTGCATGTAAATGTTAATGTTTGATCGTTTTGGTCTTTATGTAGTGTTTTGCTTATTATTTGTATATTTCGTTGATAAAACCAAAGTATCATTTTCCTCATCATAAGTCTTGACCATTTTTTTTTAAATTAAAATAGAAACATATATTCATTTTATATGAATTATTTACGTAATTTCTAAAAAGAACAAAATAATCAATTATGCAATAAAAGCATTAGGGTAGGAAGATTTAACGTGTAGTACATCAAAGACATAATTTGTTTGATAGATGCATGTGAACAATCCAGACTGCTTTTGCTGCATCTGTGGAAAGTACAAGACGTCCAACCAGCGCAAGAACATGACCAAAAGGCTACGTATAGCTCACAAACATTACTTCGGATCTGATCAAACCAAATCCTGGACACTGTCTGTTACTCCGGCTTAACCCAGCGCTTAAACGGTAAGCAAAATTAAATGCCTTTTGCTATTTCCATAATTAGACGAGAGCAGAAAGATCGCTTCTCGAATTGCTACTTCTACATGACAAACATATCCGGGTACTGTAAGAAGGACAAGTCAAAGATCGTGTAAGCGGATAGTGATAGAAAAGGTAAAAAAAAAGTGATAGAGAAGGTAATGACAGTGAGACTGAAGCTATAAAACACACGTATGATTCCGACAATCACGTTAAAAATTCACATTTGATCAACCAAGCCCGAACGGAAATACCTGGTTCGCGATTTGTCCCTGTCAAAAAAAAGTCTGAACCGTTAGGTTCTAAACTGAAAGAATGGAACTCCAAAAAGATCCTATAGTTGCGTATTTCCGTATTCGCCACATGAAATTCGCAGCATACTATGCTGTTGAACACGGTGTCTGCTTTTGACATAACTTAACAAGACACATGAAAGAACTAGAATAACAAACACGTAGCAGAAGAGTGGAGACTTCTCACTAACTTTCTTAATGCTGATTAAGTACTCGGAGTATAATTGGAATATTTGCAGAGATTTGAAGGTTGTAGCCCTTCTGCTAGGAATGCAGACTTGATACACAAAGCACATGTGCTTTCTTTGCCTGTGTAGTAGTCGCGATGACAATTATCACTACAGAGTAAAAAATTGGCCACCAAAAACCTGTGATAGGAAAGCATAACCTTCAACATGTCTTACGAAACAGTTCATTGCAGTGTTGGGTCAAACAAATCGCGGTTTTCAAGACCTTAAAGACAAGCTTGGAAAGATAAAAACTAACGCAAAATTGAAAGCAATAGTCTTTGTTGAACCGGAAAGACGAAAGTTGATTTGAGATCCATTGTTCAGATTAAGGTTCATGGTACGAGAACAAGCAGCTTGGGACGCATTTGTGCTTGTAGTTTAGTGCAAGGCCGCTTCAATTCCAGCATGATGGGGGATTACTGTTAGTTTTGCAGGCTTTTCTAAGAAAATGAGTAGTTCTAACAAAGAGTAACTCCTACTTCTTATAGCACTACAGTGTTACAGAGGAAATGGACAATTTTGGGTGCACCTAATTAATGGTAAAATTTGAATTTTATATATGTTTTTAATATGCTTTCTCACTTTTTTATCAGCAGTTCCGTTTCTTCTCTTATTTTCAAAAAACTTTTTAACAAATTCATGAGAATCCCCTGGTTTGCGCGACAATTTTGTTACTTTGTACAAACGTATCGCCGCACAGAGGAATATTTTTACAAAAAAAATTGTCAGAAGTCGTACCTGCAGTCGGAACCTTGTCTTTGTTATCGCCGCTTCCGTTGATGTGCAAAAAAAATTTTGTGCATTGTACTTATTAAAGTGACATTTATCCTCACATACATTTGACACGAAAAACTAATTGATTTTGTGTCAATATTATTCAAACGTGCCTTTGGATATGAGTTAAGTCTAGTTAAGTTGTGATTTTGTACGGAATACATAATTCAGTTATTCTTGTTAACGTTTATTGAAAAAAACCGCATGTACCTGCAATTACTTTAGATAACCAATTATACAAAAAAGGTTTTAGGTGTAAAAAACTTAATCCCTATTTTTATTTCAGAATTTCAAACTAAGATGAAAAATATGACTAAGAAATCACTATTTGAGGTCTTAAAATAATGTTCAAGGAAAAAAATTCTTGTTTTTAAAAGAACGCCTCAAAACTATGGCCAAATGTCCTGAAAATAAACAACGATTACTAAAACATGTGTTAAAGAATTTTAAGTTCCAATTTAAACAAAAATGGACAGCCGCGATTAACAAGGAAGAACGATTTTTAAAGAAAAATTAACAATAGCTCAATACACCATCACTTTACCTACCTGGAATATAAAAAGGCCTGGGGGGACACTAAAAGATTTTAATGAATTAAGTTCGCCGTCAAAGAGACGCATTACAGAAGCTTTCAGAGATATGCCATCATCGAGCTGCAGGTCACAGTGACGCATCCAAGGTAATAAAATATATACTTTACACGGCAACAAAAGTACAGACAGAGTGTTGCTTCTGCTGAAGAAGACTTTATCAAAAAGCACAGTCCATTTGAGGCATTAGTAATTTTTGTCGCAGCTGATATGACAAGAAAACAATACGAAATTATTCATGCTTAATTAAATGTTTATCCTTGTTATTCACCCCTAAAAAAAGCAAAAAAAGAATGCCTGAGTCGATGAGAAAAAGAGTGAAATTAACTTACAAAAACTTCTAGATCACTCATCTACCCGGTTGTGTAGGTACTTAGATGCAGTGATTGTACCTTAAATGAAGAACAAATAAAACAATTAGAGCTGTTGTCAAAGTGGGGCTGCGATGGCTCACAACATCAAAAATATAAACAAAAGTTCTAAAATAGCACAAACGGTGACGCAAACATCGTCCAGAGCTCGTTTGTGTCTCTGCGGCTCATATGCCACACTGATAATGACCAAAAGAAGATTATTTGGCAAAACCCAGTACCTTCATCCGCTAGATATTGCCGACCAATACGAATCCGATTTGTCCAAAGAACTAAAGATATCAGAAATGAAGAAATCCGATATATGAATGAGCAAACAAAAAACTTGAAGAAAATACCGAAAGCTTCTGGTGGTGTACTTCAAATAAAACGCACAATAGCCTTTACAATGATCGATGCAAGGGTTTGTAATGCTGCAACAAACACAGCGTCGGCTATGAGGTGCGATACATGTGGACAGACTTAAAAAAAATTGAATATTTTAAGTAAAAAAAGCTAGAAAAGCCCGATGCCCTTAAGTATAGACTATCAGGATAAGATTCTTCAAATCCTTAGTGCATCTATGTTATAAATAAAGAGCGGACAGTCAGGCAAATGCCTGGAGCCTGCCTAGTTTGCCTTTTTGTGTAACTTTTTGTCTTTTTTGCCTTTTTAAAGAGTATTATTTTATATTGCCTTTTTACATATAAATTGTAAAAAGTTTGTGTAAGCAGTGTTTTAATAGGTAGATGACAATAGCGCATTACAGAATTTTACTTAAATTACGTACAATAATATAATTAACACGTTGAATGCGCATGACAGATTTTTCCGTCATAACTTTCCGCTACCGTGCGCAAATGACGGAAATATATATCACCTGTGTTAGGTGCCTCGAAACGTTCAGGTAAAGCTCAACACTAGTTAAAAGCTGTTTTTATTTTGTGATACAAAATTAAAAATATGTGTTAGCATCAGGTTAGGTAGAAATTTTTTCGGGTTGCAGTAAACGTGTTAACATTTTTTGCTCAAAAGATCTTACCACGAACCTATAAATAACAGCAGGGATTTTCATGCTTTGTTAAACAATGGTTTCCAGAAAACATTAAATACAAAAGCCGCTTATAGAGACGATCTATTGTAAGAATTTATACTAGGATTATGTACAATGACAGGATTAACAGAACACTATTCACAAAACCGGAAGGATTTCGGAATGAATCATATTGTATAGGTCTATTCAGTACCTAAGTAAAGCAAACAAATATAGATAATTTTAATTCTGTCCGGTGGGATTCCTTTAATGACTGAAACACATGACTAAAATATTCTTTGTTTGTTATAAATACCTGTGATATTGTCACACTGTTACAGTTTATTGCTGTTGTGCTGTGAGTAAGTTTTAAAAAATGCCACCTAATAAACAATCAAAGTTTGAAAATTATTAGTGGAGTAAATTGGACAATAATTTAACAACCGACGCAGAAAACCTTTTTTGTCAAGTTTGTTCAAAATCAGTAAGTTTGTATTATCTTAATTTAAATGCTTTTAATTACTAGTATATGTATTATTTTAGATCGATGCTACTAAAAAGTACCATGTAAAACAACACTTGGGTAGTGGTTTACATTTAAAAAAAATTAAAAAGCTATGAAACAACCATTGTTAAAAAACGTTATAGAAGATCAACAGAAAATATATTTAACAATAACGGAAACATAGGCATTAAAATTTGCTCCACTAACATCTTGTGATGTCGAAAGAACTTTTTCCTTCTCTAAAAATATTTAAAATGATAAAAGGCAACAGTTTCTTGGTCAAAATATTGAAAAAATTTGATTTGTGCCTGGGAAAATAATAGCACTTAATAAACATTGTAAAACAAAATAATAAACTGTAAATTTTAATACGATATTTGTGGCTTTTTTATTGCCTTTTTGGCAGGTTTAATATGCCTTTTATGCCACCTTTTTTGATACTTTTTCTTACCTTACTATTCGCGCTTTAGTTATAAAATGTTATTTAAAAAAAGGTACGCAAGATCGCAAGAAGATAAAAAAATAGTGGCTGAATGGAAACAATATTCAAAATTCATTTAAAGAGGAAAGTTCTGCTGGTGAATATTCCCAAGGTAGGTTTCGGGAACACTGACGGGAATACTTCAAGAAGATTTTTCGCAGATCCAGAAAGTCCTTCTCGTATCACTGCGGTTGATATAAATTTTATTCAAAAATGCAGTATAATTCTAGGGGCTTCGTCAAGTGGACACAGAATAGATACTTCTAAATTTGAAATGTTTGCAGAAAAAAAAGCAAAGCATTATGTTGAATTAGACTCCAACAATGCATAAGGTTTTGAGAGATGGCGTCTACAATAATTGACCACGCCATGCTATCTCTGAAGAGGCAGCTGAGGCCCAAAATAAATACCTCCGCAAGGATTATACGCGAACATTTTTGCAAGAATTGTGCAACAGAGACATTTTTTACAGATTTTTTCTCAGTTCTTACCCTTTTTTTAACTGCTCAACAAAAAAAGCTCCAAAAAAGTAAAGCTTTCTGTAAGAAAACTATGGAACTTCTGCTACTAGAAGCATTAGATGACAAAGAAAAACATTCTAGTAGTGAAGATGAAAACGAATCCAAAAACGAGTCTGATTAGCGAATTTAGATTTTTTTTCGTTTAAAATCGAATATCAAAGCAAAATCATTTTGAGCAGGTTTTGAGGCAAAATACTCCTCTGTGCGCCCGTCGCCGCGGCCAAAACTTTGTAGTTGCGTCATACAACTGTATACCTGATTCTATGGATCAAAGCCTTTATAGTTTCATTTTACGATGCTAAGAAAAATAATTTTGCTACTGATGCTAAATACAATTAACATTTCGATTTTAAATTCCACAATGCAAAATGTAAAACAAAAATAGATTTACCATTTTTGCCGTATTTTATTTGTCATTTTTCAAGCAAGTTTAATTTTTTGGTAGAAATAAATCGACGTAAAAAGCAAGAATCGACGGTAATTTAATGCTACAGACACGGTAAAAAAATTAGACAATTCCATCTCCCTTAAACCAAAAGTAGTGTCTTATTTCGAAATTAATTTAACGTTAAAAGCACATTCCTACTTAGTTTTATCACTATTTATAAAAACACAAGCAATTTGTGTCCAAAGCTTTTAAACAACACGAAATTCAAAGAAATTTTATAACAGCGATAAATAATATTTAAAAACGCAACTTGTGTTACTAATTATATACATTTTTAAATAGTGTTAACATAAAAGTAGCATCGACCATATTGGTACTACTAGTACCAATTTGAGTAAATTTTAAAATTAATGTTTTTCCAAAGCGTGAAAATTTACATTCGACGAAAACACGTGGGTTTCGGAAATGCTTTTTTTCCTTATTAAAAAATTAAACATAGAAACGACCAAGTAAAAGTAGCAAGTACATTTATCATCAGAATCTGTTTAAAAAAAGTCAACGTCATATTTAGTACATAAAAATATTTCATAAACATCATCGCCTACACGCCTTCTGATTTTAGTTCAAGAATGCACAGTTTAACTGATAAATTTGTACCATAAAATTTCTTTCGTAAAACTGATAACATCAGATAGATACCTAAGTAGTTTCAATCAATGTAAAAAATCAAATTTATCGTTGAGAAATCGTATCTTTTAAATACATACGAATGCTAAAAAGTCGTAAAACAGAATTTATTCGGACTAATTTCTTCATTTTATAGTGTTCCAGAAATACAAGAAACAATAAACCTTGTTCCAAAAAAATAACATCAATAAAAAAACTAATAGATGAACAATATAATTAGGGTACCGTTTGAAATTACTAAATAGTTTTATTTTTCGTACAATAAAATACAATAAATGGACGATTTACTGAAATAAAATTTATGATTATTGCAGCTGATCAAATACGAAAATGTGAAAATTGTATTTTTGTATCAAAACGAATGAATTTGTAAAAATTATGGCTTAAACCTGCAAGTGTGAAAGATGATCTGTAAAACATAAGAGTTTATACACAGCCTTTTGTCAACAGAATAAATTAACGCCAAAGTTTATTTTTAAAACAAATGTTTAACATGGAGGTTATTGATAAAACTGAAACTTAACAACGTTGATCTGTCGTAGTTTAACAGAAAGGTGATTTTTTGTCTACCTGAAGCAACAAGAATAATGATTAACACTTTAAAGAAATAAATAATATCACAAGTGTTAGTGATTAAAAATATTGATAAAACAATGCTTATATTTTTCTCTTTAACGGTGATGTCAAGACGGTCTTTAGCTGATTCCTCGGTTTCTGATTCTCAGAAGCAAAATAATTGTTAACGAATCATTATTCGTAGGTAACTGAATGTAATTTGTTATTTAGTTTAACGCATGACGTCCGTAATCAGTGAATCCTAACGACATTGTTTTTAAAAAACGTACGAAAAATACTGCCATTTTAGTATCAGAAATGTCATCATTTCTAGAGCATAGTAATTAATCGACGATGAAATTGACGCCAACAGTTATGTAATTAATAGCTAATGAATACACTACATGTTTTGATATTTTTAATCGACAACACAGGAATTTATATCAAATCAAATATGTACTAACAGTACGTTCAATTAAATTAGAATTAATCATTATATGCAAAATTTCGTTTGCACCTATAAGTGATTATTTATAAAATTTAAAATTAAGTGTACTCATTAATTACATTTTTCAGCTACCGTTTTCACATTAATTGTTTTTTATAAATATTAACGTATGACTGCTTAAATGATTAAAACCCAAAAAAATATTATTAATCGTATATAATGAAATAAATGAGTAGGTATACGGTTGTATTTGTTAGAAATAAATGAGCCAAAACAATACAACTGTTAAAGCACGAAAATCGTTGTTCTAAATGTCATTGAAACCAAACACAATGTTTACAAATATTACCTCTAATATGTCGTTGAATCGATTTTATTGATTTGATTTCATTGACATATAAAAAGTATTCAGTTTAAATAGAAGCGATTTATTCTTTAAATAAACGAATTGAATTTTGCTTTAAATTTTATTCTTATGAAACAACATTACTGTTATTGTAAATAAGATAATAAGCAGCACAAATCTTGACTTGAATTAAATTTGGCAAATAACAAAAATATGTAAAAAGTATAATATTCTGCTTTACGTATGTCGGCGGCATAGAATATAAGCTTACCTACGGCTATGGAATGAGTGCATGTGCACTAGTTTTGTTTGTGTTGCCATAAATTATGTTTAAAATGTTTTTGTAACTTAATAACTTAGAATCAAACGCAAAGGGTTGGATATTTTGTGATATTGCCTTATATGGGCATAGGAACGCGTGTGAAATTACAATTTCATGCGATCGGACCGACACATATTTTGTGGTGATAACTTGATAAGATAAAAAAGCGGGTGTCGGATTGTTTGTTCAAATATTCGCTCATTTGCGCTTATAAATTAAATTTAAGAATTAGTTAAATCAGTTCTGTTTATTTGTTTTATTATTAAATAGTGACTATTGACGTGTCATCGTAACCTTTTCAAAATAATTGTATAAACGTTCAGTGTGGTGCGTTATTCAGTTCTAATAAAAATGTCGATGCAGTCTAACCTAGCACAAACGCCCAACGAAGCCCCCTTTATATTCGATACGTCGCTGATATGTATATTTATATGCAAATAGCATAGTAAAGTTTTAGCAAAAGGTGTTAGATCAAGTTCGTAAAATTACATATAAATTAGTCGACGATAATGAATTTCTAGAGACCTAAAGTTTATTTTAAAAAAAATTTAAAAAAATAAACTTGAAACATTGAAAACACTTTACCGATGTAATGAGATGTAAAAAAAATTACAAAATAGTTAATTTTCTATAATAAATTTAAATTAGCTTTCATTAAATCATTCAAACATGTTTTTTAATTAATTAGCAATTTGTTGTTTAATTTCTAGTGTAATAAAATCCGGGTTTTAGTCCGATCCGTATGATCCTGGTTTTGTCACAAAACGTGGCCCATTTACATGATTTTTTATTATTGATATATAAAAAACAACATAGCCTAACACCGTTATAACATCTAGAAGGAATAAAGCTCAAGTCAAGTTTAGATCTTCCAGGACAAATTTTTTAAAAACTTTTTTATTAAAAAAAATTCAAACAATATGAGCATAGGTTAAATAATGTAAACAACAATTCTTATTTACATTTTAATGAAAAACATGCTAATAGGCATTAGCAAATTTTTCGAAATTTTTGCTCAAAAAGTTTTCCACGCAAACTAGTTCTCTGCACGTGACATCAAGGTTACTTCTTACGGTAAGAACCTAAGCCTGCAGCAGGCTGTGGTCACTTACTAGTGATTAAGTAGCGGCAGCTCAGAACGTTGGAGAGTGAGTCGTAGGTATGTAATTAAAAGAGGGCCACAAGAGAAATGTACACTACAGAAACCCGTTTACATCTGACAATACTTAAGATAAATAAATCGACTAACATAAGTCTAACAACGAGTCTATTTATTACCACAATAGCATAAGGTAATAAAAAACACAAATAGAATAAGAAATGTCTAACTAAAGGTTCACCAACACTCAGCGTGATGCTATATCACTGTCGTTATGAACAGCGATGCCGTTATCTAACCGAATCGTTATTTTTGTAAAATCGGTATGCTGTATCACTTATAATGGTTCCACTCATACCGAATTTCGTTATCCACTCTCGTTATTTTGAACCATAACGATCGTGATATAATGGCGGCGGTTTTGGTAGCCGTTATAAACATAACCATAGTGATGTATAGCTTGGGACCTTTTTTGTATGAAAAAAAATAATTTTGGAGATGTTTTGCGCGTTGCTTAATACGAGAAACTCAAAAACTCAGTTTTACCATGTATTCAAGAAATAAGTAAAATTAAAAACGTATTATTTAATACAGAGAAAGAACAATTTTACGTAAAAACATCAACCGGTTCGTAGTTACTACGTAAACAAAAGTATAAAAAGAGACGTTTGTTATGTAACGGTGCGTTTTGTAACTCAGTTTTATTTCAATTTAATACACGATGCTGACAATTTTACGTATGAGTTAAAGCCAGTGATTTAATACGAAATTGAGGCTATCGAGGGATGATTTGCGTCACTTAGTGGACGTGTAGCAAACATTTGAATTTTATTTCATGTCAGGACAGTCCAGATTTTTTCCATTCAAAATCACGGCACATACTCTATATCCTATCCACTCTTATACGTCATTAAAGCTACACTTTTTTCCAAAACAAGGATTAAGTTAAAATACACTCGATAAATTAACGTTGGTGAATACACCAAAAAACACCGTTAATTAGCAAGAAATTATATTACATAACAACAAAAAGGTGGCGTACGTTAGTCGTGATAACAGATGTAATATGTCAGTTAGCCATAGAAGTGACGATATTTATATCATTAGCTATTAGCGTAATTAACAGATGGTGAGTCCTAAACCGTCTTTTCAATTCATGTTTTTCTATTTCCACAGCTACGCGGATTAGTCTGGGAAAGAAGAAAGGCGTTCTAGCAAACACTTTAGTTTGATCAAAGTTCAGCGTGTGTCTTTGGTTCCTCACGTGTTCTGCAACTGCTGATTTTGTAACTCTGCAGTGTTTGCAGTCAACCATGTTCTTTTACTATAACTTCAATAGAGCGTCTCGTTTGTCCTATATAACTTGATCCTCAGGAACAAGGAATTTTGTAAAATCCGGCATATTTTAGAGTCGCTTGTTTGTTTTTAGCAAATGTAAATCAAGTGTTCAGGGTATCCTCAGTCGTAAAGACAGTTTTGATATAATGTTTGTTCAACACCCTGCTTATTTTGTCTATCGAACCCATACAGTATGGTAAATAAGCGGTGCTAGTAGAAGATGATATCTGTTTTGCGGCACTCCAACAGTGTTTCCGTTTCCTTTTGTAGGTTTTCATTATCTGACATAGCTTTTTTAGCTAAAGTATGGAACACGCTATTCTTCTGTACTGGATAGTAGTGAGCTTTGGCCTTTAAGTATCTATTGGTGTGCGTTTTCTTTCTATAAACGAAATGCCCCAAATTTCCGTTATTTTTCTTTATCACCGGTACATCAAGAAAGGCTAGACTGCTGTTATGTTTTAACTCCATCGTAAATTTTATGCTATTATGTGCAGAGTTTAGATGTTGAATGAACTGATTTAGTTTATCTTTGCCATGAGGCTATACAACAAACGTATCATCAACATATCTGAACCAAGTTTTTGGTTTTAACTCAACATTTTTCATAATTTCAGTATCAAAATACCCATGTAAATATTGGCTATAACTGGAGAGCGATGAACCAATGGCCGCTCCTTCTACTTTTCTAGTTTTCGTTATAACTAAAATAAGTGTTTTTTAAGACAGAGTTCGATGAGAAGGTATTCTTCTTCAGTAATTCACTACTCTGGTTTCTCTTCAGACTGCGAATAAATCTTTAGCTAAAGTGAAAGGAATTTGATTATTATTCATTGTGAGCAAATCAAGCGAAGTCGGATAATTAAGGCCAACAGTAATTTTGTAATTTTGTAACTATACTGTTGTTATTTTGTGATAAAGTTGTTCCTTTTCTCGGTACTTTAGACCCTTACCTCCACGAGGTTAAAGGTGGGCAACGACTCACAGGCTATAAGCCCAACCGTTTCTGGCAATAAGATCCTGTGAACGGCTAAAAGGGTAATCAGGTATCAGTTGTTTCCTTAGCCGACACTCCACGAGCGTCGCGTTGTCGCGCTCAACCTCCCTTACTCCTTCAGCCTCCTCCGCCATGGAGGCTGAATCTGCTTCCACTAAGCGTCGTCGTCTTCACGGATGTTATCCTATCTGAAACTTCTCCCGACAGCATCGAGACATGTTTCGATGCAGATATCAATCGTCTTACTAAGGTAATCTCTGCCTGCAAAATTACCACTTCCCGTCAATCAGAAATGATTGATATAGTCAGCAGGTTTCAAGCGACTTTCAGAAAATCCTTGATCCACCGTCGCGTCTCGCAGCAAACTACTGATATTGCTTCCGCTCTGGCTGATGTCCAAACAGCCTTGCAGTCTGTAACAGCCAGGCTTTCCACAACCGAAGCATCACATCCTGCCCCGTTGTCCTATGCTCGAGCGGCCCGTACTAAACTAGTAGAAAAAGTCAAAGTACCTTCCGGCAAATCCGTCGCACCTGTTCCCAGGGCGACAGATACACTATTTCAGAATTAGACCCGATCAAAGTAATAGTTTCCACATTATTCTCGGACGACGATCCCTTGACGGACAATCCCTATCATGCCCAAATAAGATCACGATCTCTTTTGCTAAGTAATTCCCGACAGGACTGGGTGGTCACTAGCGACGATTTAGCCGCGGTGGCTAGCAAAATTCCTAGAAATAAAGCTCCTGGACTTGACGGAATACATTGTAATGTTTTGTTCTAGATTCTCTCTTATCAACGATCGTTGACCTGTTCAACTCTTGTATAAAAATTGGCTATTTTCCTACCAGCTGGAAAGCTGGTAAACTAATCACTATTCTCAAGCCCGGAAAGAAGGATCTCGCTAAACCCAACTCGTACCGTCCGATAACTTTGTTATCTGAACTAGGCAAACTTTTCGAAAGGACACTTCTGAAAAAGATACATGACGACATTCCGCCTAACGTCTTATTCCATCCTAGTTAATATGGCTTCGTTCCCGGCAAAACGACGACTGACGCCGCCCGTCGATTAATGACAATTGTACAATCGAACGTTTCCAAGTACAGACTAGCTATTTTCATAGGCATTTCTGGTGCGTTCAACAACGTATGGTGGCCCTCTATAATCGAAGCTCTCGTCGTTAAGAGAGTACCTGCAGACGCCACGCGCGTCATTCGTAGCTATTTGTCGAACAGATCGACAACTTATTCTGCGAACGTTTCACGTTCAACTTTTACGAAACGACTGACGAAGGGCGGTCCACAAGGCTCGGTTTTTGGGCCGACTTTGTGGAACTTGGTGGTAAACGATCTTCTAGACAAAGACTTACCAGCAGACTGTGACATTTTCGCTTATGCGGACGACATAACCGTCACAGTGTCCGCAAATTCCTGGCGAGACTTGGAGGAGCGTAAAGCTTCAACAATTTGATTTTGAAGTCATTCACCGCAAGAGAAAACTTAATTGTTGTTCCTGACGCACTTTCTCGCTCACTATTGGACACTACTGATCTTGATCCATGGTACTTAAAGTTGATTGTTAATATTACTTAGAAACCAGACTCATATACTGATTGGAGAATAAATGATGGGAAAATTTATAAATACGCTTCAAGTAATTTACAAATTAACTCAAATTTAGTTGAATGAAAGTTAGTGGTTCCTAAAAGTTTACGGTAGTCAATTCTACTTCAGTGTCATGATGACCCTTCTTCGCATTTAGGTGTTACCAAAACCTTTTCGAAAATTAAAGAATTATATTATTGGCCAAAGTTAAAGTCGGATATTCGTCGTTGTTCTGTTTGTTGTAAGAGTAAATCTTCTCAGTTTGATCACTTTGAATTTATGGGTGAAGAAAAAAAAGTCTCATTCCCTTTTCAATGTCTCTCAATTGATTTAGTAGGTCCTTTTCTCCGTTCAAAAGAAAGCAATACAGTTCCCTTAGTTTGTGAATTGGTTCACTAAATTTACTTTGATTCATCCGATGCACAATGCTTCTGCAAAACGTATTTGTAACTATTTGGAAAATTACGTATTTTTGGTTTATGGTGTTCTTCGGATTTGCATGGTGGATAATGATCCTCAATTTAAGTGTAATGTTTAATAAATTGATGCAGTCGTATAAAATCTCTTCTGTTTGGTTTGATGCTAGTTATCACCCACAAGTTACCTTCGTAGAGAGAGTTAATAGTGATTGGTACTGCTATTCGTAGTTATATTTTTGACAGTCATAAAGACTGGGATGTTGAAATTCACAAAATTGGTCACGCGTTAGTGCAGTATGTTATAGTTACAAATAAATTATAAGAAATTCACAACTGTGTACTCTTGTTTCATTCAAGCTCACACCAAGAGGTCTGTGTTCCGACAGCTGCCGTGATAAAAATAATTTTGTTCTAGTAAATAATAATTTTCTATAATTTTTTATATTTTTATTTTACATTACAAACAAACTACAGCATTCCTACATATCGAGAGTAAGCAGTGTAGCGAACTTAATACAACGTATGTAGCTTGAGGATCACAGCCACAGCGAATTGTCACTTTTTTTTGCTCAAACTATACTAGTGTTTCCATTAGTTATTTTTTGTTTCGCTTAGAGCCGGTTTTTCAATCGTAGTTTAAACTTTGGTTAACTTAAGCTTGGGTTAATTTAAAAATGCTATCATATAAGTGGTTATAATCTAACCAATAATATCGCACCTCCGCTAGAACAGCGTTACAACTCAAAAAATGTCCATTTTGAGATTATGTCAGTTTTAAATAGCTATGTTGTGCCACCACTTGCACAAAAAGCGTCACATTTCGAACTCGCTATTTATCCGTCAGAGGGCAGTTGTATCAGTTTTCTTTTAGTATAGTTCATTCTTCAGCATGGCAAGAACAGTGTCACTTTAGTATTGCTATAGGAAGGTGTGCAAGTTTCGGCCAAGTTAAACGACATATTTTGAGTTGCGACAGTTTTTGTTCAGTAAGGTAAGTGATATATAGTTCTTAACATTGTCATAAGTAGAAAAGTGACACTTTTCTTGAATTTAATTTTCTGTAAACCTATTTTCTTGTAGTTTAAGTTGACTTGTGTCAGTTTTCCTGAATGAGCGTGTGAGTATTTAGTATTGTGTCACTTTTCTTGATTTAAATGTATTTCTTAGACTATAGTCACCAAACTTTGTAATTTCAAAAAAAGTACTTTAAGAAATAAATATTAATGATAATGTAGCGTAAAATTTGTTTGTTTTAGAGTATTTATAAACCCATTGCTAAGGTATAGAGGTAGAAAAATGCTAGCAGCTGTTGCTGCTGCTAACATTGAAAACGGACAAAAATCTGACAAAAGCATTATTTCAAACACCATGGAGACTAAGGAATGTGAACACAACTGTGATTGGACAAATAAAGAAGCAAACCAAAAAACTAAGAAGTTTTGACAAAGTCAAAAAAAACATGATTGGCAAAAAAATAATAATGCAGAGAGCGTAAGGCTTAACAGAAACTCCAGCAATGGACGTTAGCAAACTAACACAAACAATGACGGAAATCAAATTTTTGAAGATAATTATAATATTCGAGAAGGCGAAGGACAAGAAAATGTAAGTGAAGTGCCAGAGCTGCCCGACGAAACAGTACAGGAAGATCAAACGATACGTATTGATGGAAGTGCGCTGAAGAAGAAACCACAGAGCAAGAAAATGCTTCGGAACAGACGAAATTGAACGAGACAATACCGGAAGATCAAGGAACTCATTTTAGATGGCAGTGCACTGAAAATTCGCATGCAATGCGATTGAGGTTGCAAAGGGTTAAATCAAGTGCACAAGAAGAATCAGCAGATGAAACCGTAGATGATTCAGACTTAGATCCACATTTTCTTACGCCATCATCTTCTGATTCTGAAAACGTGTCGAAGTCATCAGGATCAAAAGAGAATGAAATCATTATTAACGAGACAGAGGGTGTAGAAGCAGACAATACTCAAGCAGATAACAAGAGAAAAGGTAAGAAAAGGAAAGCAAATCTGGCTCAGTGGAGAAAGACTAAATCAAAAATTCTCCGAAATAATCGAAAAACCTGTTACAAGTTTTAGCTGGTTACGAACCTGCACGGCCAACTCTCAATATTCGGAGAGAGGGTAGGGTTCCTGAACAATAATGAAAAGAATTAAGGGCGCCAGAGCCTGTCCAAAGTTCTTTCTGCCTGCTCACAACAGAAATGGTACGAAACTTGTAACTAGGTGGTAAGTTCGTAACTGCTGAAAGAAACGACTAAAATGGAAAAGAAACTCGATCATTAACAACAATGGTACTTTAATTCCTCTATAACGCTAAATCTACTAACACTTAAATAATCAAATATACGCCGGGACTGTATAGAATATAGAAAAGAGCATAACAGTAGGATCGGCAACTTACACTACACGTCAAACAAGCGTGTAAGTAATATAACATGTATAAAATTTTTTTAATAAGTAACATTAACAAAAATAAGTAATTGTGGATATAAGCAGCAAGCGATAAGTAATTTATCTAAATTAATTTAGTAACAAACACAAGTAACAAATCAATTAGCACGTACAATTAGCAAATATAATAAGTCGTGAGTTTACACCGTAGCGATCACGTATAAATAAGTAACAATTGACTTACCAAGTTCCAGAGTGCTGTCAGAAAAACGTTTTTCCTACGGCCTCCTGAAATTAAACTTCCTGAAAAATATAGACGTGTCTACCTGGCGACTCACAAACTACAAATAAAGACACATTTAAAGGACAGTAATCGAACCGACACTTATCGTCTGCTGTTACATTAATGTTACGCCTCTGGTGGTATTAAGTAATTGCCTTCGAATAGAATTTAATCGGACCCAGTAATTAAGATCTTCCGAACAATGTGATAGTCATCAAGGTGAAGATATGGCCTCCACATAGAATTAAATCGTCTACAGTAATTAAGATCTTCCGAACAATGTGATAGTCATCAAGGTGAATATATGGCCTCCACATAGAATTAAATCGTCTACAGTAATTAAGATCTTCCGCTTTCGCTTATAATTTCCCTCTTGAGGATTTTATGTAACGATACGAATATCCCTATTCATGAAGGTGGCACATGGTGCTAACCAAAAAGACATAAAAATTACGTTTAAGTAAAGAAAGAATACAATCACTTACTCTGCGTGTGTACAATCAATTATTTAAGAGAAACTACTAATTTCCATCGTGTCCCAACACGTGGATGATTCTTGAAAACGATATTCGATTCACGCAGACATAGAAACTAACAAGTACGATGTTAAAGTGAAAATGCCGGTCTGTCACCGGATGCCGTCTGTCAAATCAAAGTGACCAACGAACCCGATAGATGGCGTCAACACCTGAATCTAATTTTACGTCGAAAACACATAGGCGTACCTAATGACGATTTCAACCGTAACAGCAAAGGCGTACGTAATGAAAATTAACGTAACAAACCTTATACATTATCATCAATTCGCAAACTAAAAATGCCGGAAAGAAAGATACGTCGGGCATGTAATGAAAACTTCAGATTACAATGCTCAAGCAAAATAGAAGAAGATAAAATAGTAGAAATGTTTAACAAATACTGGTCACTTGACAGTCTGAAATCCCAGAGAGAATTTATCTCTAGAAGTATGACCGCGCGTTAAACCTCAGTATCAGTACAAAAGAGAAGGAAGTAGGCGCCAATGTAACCAAGCATTCCATTTCGTAATCAACAAAGTAAACGTACGTGTTTGCAAATATTTCTTCAAGGCTACACTGGACGTCAATAACCGGCCTATTAGGACTGTGATAGCCAAATTATACGAAGGATTTCTTCAAGAAGATCTCGGAGGAAAACACGGACACCACTCGAAAATAGATCCCACAATAGAAGATGGTATAATTGCCCATATTAATACAATCCCAAGAATTGACAGTCATTATCTACGTGCGCGAACTATTCGGGAGTATACAGAAGGTGGGAAAAGCTTGGCTGATTTACACCGTGACTACAAAAAACAGTGCATTGAAAAAAACGTTCCTTCTGCAAATCTTACCATGTGTTTCCGAATTTTTAATAACAATTTTAACATTTCTTTTTTTTTTCACACCAAAAAAGGATCAGTGTGACTTATGCAGCTCTTATGATAACCAAGAGCGGATAGATCTGCCTTTTATTATAAAAGCAAAATCAACAGCTACAACTTACTTGTTACCAAACTTCAGTCAGAGTACGTAGAGTGCTTTTTTTGGCATGAAGGTCAAGGAAATCGTGGTGCGATTGAAATCGGCTCTTTTGTTTTGAAACATTTCGAAGAAAAATGTAACACTAAAAACGACGATAATCTTGAAATTGTACTATACGGCCAACAAAAGAACAAATTCGTTATGGGAATGTACCTGTACGATGTGCAAAAATTTTAAATCAAATCAATCACACACAAATTTCTTATCAGAGGCCCCACACAAAATGAAGGAGACAATGTGCATTCTGTCATAGAGAAGTCAATTAAAGGAGCTCTTAAATTGGGTCCCATTCCTACTGATTACGTCAGATTAATTCGATCTGCGAGGAAAACAGGAAATCCATATAAAGTAACAGAATTTGGGTTACGAGGAGTTTGTAGACTTGAAGACACTTCCTCAACAGATGGGATCAAACTATAACAAAACATCACACAAAGAAATGATAAAAACAAGCGACATAAAAGTAATTAGAGTGCAGAAGACTGACCCCGGCATTCTTTTTGTGAAAACTACATACGCTCAAAAAGAATATGCCCAAATCAATGTTAATAATACCAGCAGAAGGCAAGAAAGCATCTCTGAAATAAAATGCGTTCCGCCATACAAGAAAAAAATGGACATCTCTGCTATAAAGCAGGCTCATATTGAATCCCTTATCTCGGCAAATCAAATTCCCACATTGTATAAACCGATTTATGAATCAATGTTTATATAATTTGTAACTAATAAAATAAAAATATAATTTGGACTTTAACTTGAGACGTCACAACAAAAAGAATTGATTTTAGAGAAGCAAGAACAGTGGCATAACTCAGAGACCTTACTTGTTTTGACCTGATAACACCAAAAATGTACAACAAGTATCGATTTACAGATAAATAATATTATTCTATAGAATATAATAGATTTTACTGCCAAAAATACTTATCTGAAATTTAAAACAATCTTATACTATTGCAATATAAATTATAATGGTTTTCTTCTATTTGTTATTTCTCAAATACTTCATTTTTGAGTTATGTCACTGTTTTTGTCGGGGTGCGATATGATAAAGTTTTAAAATTAATCTAGAGTTTAAACCTTAATCAAACAACTAGATCTAAATTACTTTATGTTAAAAATAAAAAATTGAAATTAAGACAATAAAAGTTCAGAATTGTGCTATAAATCAAACTTAACATTGTCTACCTCATTCAAACGAACGTTACGAATTATAACCAAAATTATTTTTTACCAACAAAGCAAAATCGCAAGGAAATGTAACTTTTCCACATCATTGCTGTTTTTCTTATAAAAAAAAAACATTAGAATGCGCAAAACCAAAACAAAAATGCTTCTTTTAAAAGAAATAAAGTTTAGTACAACCAGCTAATTTTTAAGTTTTTGTGTTTATACACTTAAATCATTAATGCACGTAATGAAAAAAAATATAAGAAAGATATCAAGTTTTCATTTTTGTGATCCAATCTCAAATAAATTGTTTTAATTTTTTGGATGCATTTTTCATATAGTTCTCAATTCATTTTTCAGATATTTGGCGACAATTATACAATGTTAATTAAATCTTTAATATACAAACGTTAATTAATTCATTAACATCAAATGTAGAAAAACCTGTTCATTCATCTATTATATTCATCGATGTTATAAAAATTCTAACTAAATTGTGAAAGCAATTTAATCAATATTTCAAAATCAAGCGGTATTGGTATAGTAACGTCCAATTAAAATAGATAGGGTTAAAACTAAAGGTATAATTCAGTAATATCTTTATAATCGGAAAGCAATAACCCATTAACAAAATTTATTTAAAGAAGCCTTTGGGCAACCTATTTTCGAATTCAAGGAAAACGAAAAGCCGTGCACACTAACTAATGGTAAATTTTTTTTTGATAAAATGTTTAAGTTATCTGTAAATAAAATGTAATATTAATTGGCACGAAGATTTATAGCTCAAATTTAGAAGTAGCAACGTTACAACAGAGAAACGAAACAACTAATTTATATTACGCATGAGAATCATAAATCTCTTGAAAATAAAACGAGTGCACAGTAAAAACGATAAAAAGTAACAAACGAACTAACAACAAATACTGAAATCTGATAAGCCACCAATAAAACCAATAACTAAAGTTTAACCCACACAGAACACCCACACACACTTGATATCCTTGCCTATTTCATGCGCATCCGCCATTATTAACACCTTATCTGTATCTGATGTGCCTACTCACGAATACGTCTAAATGACACCTTTCATTATTACTAGACGAGACAGCGGTGTTAACGTGATTATTTGCAATTTACGTCCGGCGAGAAAAATACACGTGAAATAATATACTATAACTATATGCAACACCAACTGTAAATAGTTTGTCGAGTTTACGATAAAGTACCATTCTAATTAACCTGCTGACACAATCACAGACACATTCGACATAGTAACGTGCTGTACACATAAATTCAGTCGATTCTATCACAAACCAATTGAAACTTACTAGTTTCGTCCCAGGTAGTGTTTGTCGATGCATATTTTACCTTTTTCTACTGTAATTTGTAAACCTTTACACAACCAGATACGTTCTTATACTTCCTTAACATTAAAGTAAATGGAAGTTTACATCAAATTTAGTTCAAATAAATTTCATACAATAACTTCCTTATACGAGGTGTTCGTTAGTCGAAGCATTGCGTGCGCCATTATTTGGTTAGATTCAATCTTGAAGCTATAAAAATTCAAAGAAGGTTTACAAATACCCGAATAGTTTCCAAAAACCGTTATACAATTTCTGAAATGAAGAACCTATAAAGACCAGGTTTTATTCAATGAAATATTATCACGTACACTCTTGTAACATGTCAAAATAATATCCTTAATTAAGATCAGTTGTAGAAATAAATATTTCAATCAAACCTTTTACAGCCGAATACAGCCTACATGAACTTTGTAAAAAATTATTTCCGTCTAGCAAACTGGTACAAGAGAAACAAGTTAAGTAAAACACTTGACAGATTACATCAATTTTTTATAATTTATATATTTGCTTATGAATTTTCTTGCACTGTTAATCATACAATCAAAGTTCTGGGTTTTGAAAATCGGTCACCGCTGATTCAGAAATTAAAAAGTATAACTATAAAATGCAGATAGATTTATATAGAAAATCACTAATGTGGCCAAACAAGTCGGCCAGATATCTATATTATCAGCAGGAGTTATGTATTTAATGTACTAGACCATATACGTTTAATCTAGCGTGGTCTTAAATTTTAGTTGACACGATAATTTCAAGTCATTATGTATTAATTAACTGCTTCATTAATTAATGTTTTAGTGTTTCAGAGTTTTTTATGTATTACATAATATTGAAGTAGGTATTAAAAAGTTTTATTATTCTAGAATCTAGATAGTCATCTATTAACATCAATGTATTTGTAAAAGGTACTCAAACAAGATCAAAACTAATCATTAAAATCGTAACCCAAAAACGGTAGACACAGGAATTATCATCAATCATCAAATAACAAGTTTTCGTAGTGAAAATTTTTACGGCGTCTTTACATACAGTATCAAAAATACTTTTTTTAACGATAACAATTAAAAGATATAGAAAACTATAAATTAGTACGGAGGGTAGAAAAGTAATTGGATTTAATGACAGCGAAAGTCAATGATCTATTGACAAGTGACGCTGTCAAAATCCCAACTATAAAATAGGTTAGGAACAATGTCAGTATAATTGTCAAAAACAACATCAGAACTAGCGGACAGCTGTTTCGTTCTTTAGGAACTCGTCAGCGCTAGGATACACCGATGTGTTTCCACAATCATACCGACAGACAACCGTACTCTTTTATTTCGTGTAGACATTACCAACATATTTAAAATGTTTTTGGAACGCCATCCTGTGGTAAAAATGCCACGTATGATAATATAGAAAACTATAAATTACTCATGTCGCTGTCTTCTTCAGAAAAAACTGAAACTGAAGAAGACAGCGACATGACTGTCGAAACGTCAAACATTGTAAATTTTTCAAAGTTTGTAAGTTTTCTAAGTTTTATTGGTTCGAAACCCGAAAATAATTATTTGTTAAAAAATCACGGCCGCGAAAGCCTCAAAAATAAAGTTAAAAGATACTTGTTTGTATGAACCGTTCCCGAAATATTTAGAACCTTCGAAACCATTGCCAAATTATATGGAATATTCTGTATCGAGACAAAGTAACAATATAAAAGATATCCAAGGAAGTTTAGCCTAGTCAGAAATCTAAAATCGGTAGAATCGATCGGTCTAAATAAATAAGTTAACACGCGTGGCATTGAAAATAAATACCAGTGAAGATAAATAAAAGTGCAACTTATCTGCAGACAGAGTTTGTAAATATCGAGTAATAGTCATATATAAATTACTTGTGAGTTGTTTTTCTTAAGTATCTTTACATTTTACTAGTGTAAGTTGTATTAAAAATACCCTGTATCTTATTTTATTTTTGAATTCTATATAACTTTTAAAGATAAATTCATTAGGGATGTCCTCTTTTTCTCTTTTTTATTTTGGTTTATTGCAGTCAGAATTTTATATTCTTTTTACTGCAGTCATGTTTCTATGAATTATGGATTACTTATTTGTCTTGCGCGTCACTGAACTATGATGTTATTTTTTAATCCGAAATGTTTATTTTGTTTGTCTTCAAGTTTCTTAAACATCCTGCTTAATTGCCTTGTGCCACACAATCACTTATTGTTAAGGTTGTTAAGGCTACTTGGGGTCTTTTATATTTTTTGTTATGATCTGCATCATAGCCCAAAACTCTTTTGATGGTGGGATTTAGATGATTGTTCATTTTTTCGTGTGTTCTTTCAGTCATATCTTCAATGTGTTGGGCAAGGGGGGGAATACCCGCTTCTCGATGTAGCATTACGTTTGCACGATACCACCTTGCTTGTAGGCAGTTTCGAATAGTTATATTCTGCACTGCTTGTAATTTTTTATGATTTGTAGCGCTAGTTTGTAGCCACGTTTCCGCTGCATAAGTTAACGTAGGCCGCATTATTACGATATTTATACCAATAGCGATTGGTATAAATATCGTCATTTACACGTTTTCTTTCAGTGACATTTACCACTCTGAAGATGCAAGCTGCAATGTCTTGCGAAACGTCAGTTTGTTTGCGTTCACGAACGACAATACGGCAAAAGCCAAGTTCTACTTCTTGTTTTGGCTCTCAAGAAGAGACTAAGACCAAGCCTAGTTTCTGGGTGTTTTACTGCGACGCGGTCTAAGTCGAAAGTCGCTTATAATCATAATTATAACATCCCTCTCTGATTCAAGTAATGTTTCGTTACGTAAAGTTATATTGAAGGTTCTGTGTATGTTACTATCAGGATTTGGCGAAAATTGATTTTGTAACATTGTTGTAAAAGCTTCTGCCTTGTCTTTATCAGTGAAGAGAATTTGCTGATTGTATTCAATTGGTGAGTTTGTAATCTTTTCCTTCCTAAGGGCTCTGGCAATGTACCAAGGAGGATCATTTGTGAGGTTATAACTTTCAATTTTTTTGTTCCAAAGTTCATTAAAATGTTCTAATACTGCTTGTTTAACTATATTGTTTAGATTGTTTAGCAAGTTTTTATCCGTCGGTGATAGGGTTCGCTGGTATGCTAAGTTTTTTTGTTTTATTAAGGTGAGGATGTGGGCAGGAGTTTTATATAAATTTCTTTCTGCAGTGACAGTAGTATGTTGTTGTTGTGCTACAATGATATTTTGTGTCATTGTTACAACTTCATTTTCAAGTTCCGTTTTATTATTTTTGATTTTTGGAGGCGTGAATGTTTGTAGCGTTTTTGTAAATTTATCCCAATTTGTTGTTTGTCTAGTGGTTTGCGTTAGATGTGGTTGCGAACCTTCTAGAGTAAAGTGAATGGGAATATGATCCGAGCTAAGCGCTGTTTACGTGTAGATATCAAAGTTTCTTGCTAAATTTTTTATTACAGCTATATCCAGTATGCCTGGTCTACTGCTGATGGTTGTTGGGTAGTAAGCTAGTTGCAGTGGAGCCGCAATGCTAAGGTTACTTATTGTAGCATAATTTAGTGATTCTGCACCGTTGATATTAGTAGTGTTGCAATTCCAGGTTTGATGTTTGGCGTTTAGATCACCAAGTACTATGGTAGTATGGTTTGAGTTAAAAACTTTGTTCCATTCAGCTTCCACAAAATTATGATGTGGAGGTAGATATGATGAATAGAAGTGTAAATGATCATCCTGGCCAATCGTTACATCAACCCCAATGGCTTCTAGTTCTGCATCTACATCTGACGGTTGCAAAGGGTAATGTTGACAGTTTTTTTTTTAATTAACACGGCCACACCGCCTCCCCTTTGGTGTAGACGGTCTTTTCTGTAAGTGACGTAATTTGGAATTTGGAGTTTGTGTGAAGGGTTTAGGTGAGTTTCTGTAATTGCAATTATATCTGGTTTGTTTAAATTTATGTAAATTTGCAGTTCTTGTTTTTTACCTGCAATGCGATTTACATTCCAGGCGACAGTGTGTAGTTGATTGAGAGATTGTGTGGTAATTTTTAGTGCGTTTGCTTGCATAGTTTAATAATGTTTTTTAATCTTTGGTTAAGAGTTGCTTCTTGTGCCGGGGTTCGGTTTAATTCTGAGTATTCTAATAGCCTGAGACCAATTTCTTGAGCCAGTTTTCATTGTCATTATTGGGTTTTTTTGGTGCTTCAGTTGTATCATGTATTTTTTTGCTATCTTTAAATTTCAGGTATTGATGTCGTTTGTACATTGGTAATAAGAATAACCTCCACAATTTGCACATTTAGCTGGCAAGGTTTTTGGTTTTGTGCACTCGTGATTACTGTGAATACTAGTACACACTTCATGCACTTATATTCTGCTGTACAGTTTTTTTGGACATGACCAAATAATTGGCATCGATGACACTGCACAATTTGACCCGTCGATCTCAAAGCTTCGGTTGTAATGTTGAGACCTATTATTGTTTTTATGTTATAGATTGATTTGCACTGTTTATCTATTTATACTATAATCATCGGCGCAGGAATTAAATTTTTGCCATTCATTCTGGTTATTTTCAACCTTGAACTCGGCAATCATACCATAAATGCAAAAATATACAGCGTGTTTTATTTAAAATAACATAGTTGATAGCTACTTGTGATTTCGATTCGGATTTGTATAACTGGGTGTGTCAACAACGCACGAAGTCCCCACGTTGACTTTACCTTTTGATTTGACAACAGTGTATTCTTACACGGACTTGATCTATTGTCAAAACACCATTGCTGCTTCCTTCCCAAATTGCAGTTCGGTCATTTGAAATCACTACTGATTGCACTGGCGTAAAATATTTCGACTAGCGTACTCTGTTTTGACAGTAATTACATTTGAGATTAGACTTTTTACGCGGTTTGTCTTTTTGTTCCTAGAGTTCTTCGATAAATTTAATCATCAAACTGTCAGTATCCAGCAGCTTATAACGTGATTTTTACAATTATGGAAATTTGACAACTAACAACTAATCCATCAGTTGTGTCGCGCTTGCCGATTATGGTGGACTTTGGTATATCGTTTTTACTTAACAATATTTCGTCCAGGATGCACCGCGTGTGGTAATTATAATTGTTCAATTAAGATGTTATCAACCATTGTTCAATAAAAAATACTCTATTGTATAATACCCATTTACATCATGAATATTGGATAAGTGCTTATTTAGCTGAAGTTATGTAAATACAATAAAATATTACTTAAATTTGTCATTTAAATTAATAAATAAAAAAGTCTGTGATAAATCTTGGTAAAGATTAAAAATGTCCAGTAATAAATTAAACCTACTATATAAGTTCAAATGTATTAATAAAATTAATGCGATCCATTATAATGCTTATAAATAAATGTATAAATTTATTTACGTAAAAAGATTTAAATTTAGAAAACAAAATAAATTAATTAATTGAAAACATTAAATAAAACACTATTTCCCAGTACTTGATAGAAAAGTGACAATTACCAATACTTTCACGAACTGCCATCACGAGCAACTTCTACTTGTGTCTTCTTTACAAATAAAACACCAAAGTGCTTTTAATAAGTAGACAGCAAAATCTCCATCGTCATCAAAAATGACCAAGCACCTTCTAGACATACTTTGAACCAATTTTCAGCGTAAATGTAAACAGGTTTTCCTATGTGTAATAACGTAATAATCCACGCATTTTAAATGTAATTCCAAGTACAAAATTGGAAAAACTAATTCATAGTAACGATGCTATTTTTCTCCTTCCATGCTTCGCAAGGTTAACTTGGGTTCATTAGCCTGTTTTAAGACCCAATCTTAGTTATTATAAATTTTTGGCTGTGTCTAAATTCTTGATGAAAACTACAACTCGTTGAATAAAATATGTGTCAACAATAGGCTTGCACAACCCACGGCCAAAAAATCTTCCATTTTCCGCTCCTGTTCCCCTCACATGCAATTACGAACCTAGGACTTGATGTATATTCTTGTTTTTGTTTTTGTCGATATATAGTTATTTCTCCAAAGCACTAGCACCTTTATTTTTTTGATGGTTTTTGAATGCACTTCACATTTATGTTCTAACGTAAGCGTCCAGTATAATTAATTTTGTTTAGAGATTTTAGGGGATGGTTAGAGGGTGCCGTTAGCTACTTGCATGGACGACCGTAAGTACTCATTTTTCTTTTACTTGTCAGTAATTTGTACATTTGTCGAACGTGCAGTACGTACGACATAGATATAGCTATTATCACAATTAACAACGAGTGTAAAGTTACTAGTTTCACCAAAGATTAACTCCGAAATTACGTATTGCTTGATTTTGTTCTGTTGGATGTATTTCGATAGCTTTATGTGTAGGGGGTTGCCTAACCTCCAGGAATTTTATCAACGCTATAACTGTGATATTTATAGAATTATTATTTACTACTATTAATGTACCTAATTCTGCGTTGATTACGTAATTCTTTTAACTTTTAATCTCTTCTTCTCTCATTATTAAAAAATAAATATATGTATTTGTCGTTATAACCAGTGTGCCATTTATTCTATTTCAATATATATCGATGATAATGCTCTTAAATTGTTGATCCATTATTTCAAAGAAGTTTTATCTGTTTATACAGTTTCACTAACTTCTCTCTTTGATGCTTTCAACATCTTCCAAATTCGTGTACGTGATCCACACATATCATTCTCTCCCTACTGAAATTCTCCTAGGTTATTTGTCGTATTTTGTTGTTTATGTGATTTATTTCTAATTTTGATGTATTTAATGTTGTATCGAGGGGTCTTGATAGATGTATAAATGCTTTTCTCTTTTCTTGCGTTAAATGTTTTCTTTCCTGTGTAAACCTTGGTTATTTGTGCTATCGATTGTTGAATTTCTTTAGCTGCATCCATTATATTCGGTTTTTTTCCATATGGTATTAGCAGTTTTATTCTGGAAAATTGTATTACTTTTAATATGCCTGCTTTATTTTATTGGAAATATTTCCGAAAAAAACAATGTGAGAGTACCCGGTTTAGACGAATCCTACATCAATATTTTTTTTTATTTTCCTAAAAAACAAAGACAAATACCGCTTTGTTGAAAATGATGACCCTATTGTTGACGTTCAAGAAGAAAATTTTGATGAATCAGATTCAGAAGATCGAGTTGAAACTCGAGTCCGATACGATTCATAAAATTACTGATCAATCTGATGATGAAGAAGAAGCAGAAGTAACTAAGAGTTATTTTTCTGCATCAAGATGTTTTTTTCTGTTGTGGATATAAAAACAGCTTTAGGCAAAGATGGCACAGTATGGAAAAAATAACCTAAATTTGCAAAAAAACGTCCACGTAATACTATTAAATAACCTGATGTAGTAGGAGAGAGTATAAGAAACGCAATTTGAATATTGAAATCTGTTCTTTACAAATTTATTGGTGCAATACTTATCAATACATTGAACAAAATGCGAAAAAATTTAAAAGAATTCTGACCAATTTATATGGCAGAAATAAAATCATTTTTGGGATTATTATATCTCACTGGTGTATTACTGGAAGGTCATAAACAACTGTCTGATTTTTGGGGTACTGACGGCTTAGAAAGAAGAATATATTCCAAATGAGATGAGATTTGACAACAAAGATAGCAGAGAAGAGCGACGTGAAGTTGAAGAATTGTTTACAGGTTTTATCAAAAACTGCCAAACCATCTAGGCCAAAATGTAACAAAAGATGAAATGTTGCCTACACATGAAGGTAGATGTCCATTTAGGCAATACATCCCGTCGAAGCCAAACAACTATGGATTAAAAATATTTAGTGTGACGCTAAACTATGTTACACCATTAAAATGAAAAATTATTAAGATGAACTTTACCATCTTCCCAACTAAACGGATTCTATTTCATTAGGGCTGTCTAGAACGATTTTTGGATCTGGTCGAAATATTACAGCGGCTAATTGGTTTGGCTTGAAGTAAGTAAGAGAACTGGAACTCGTTTTAGCAACATTTGTACGGTATACTAAAAATGAGACTTTCTTATGTCCCAAAAAAAGTGTTTTTAAGTAGTCACACAAAGAGTTTTCTACACACTGAGCCATTTCGTCGATCCTTCTTCGTACAGTATTATTACTAAGTTGAATTCTTTTCATAATATCGGTAGCTGGTTTGTGCAACACTTACAGCTGGTAGAAGAAGTGTGTGGTTTTCCGGAATTCACAATCATTAATGTAATATTATAAAAAGCACACAGTCTATCGTAATCTCTCTTAGATGTTGTCCCTATGAATTCTTGTAATGTTTGAAAAAAGTTAAATCCTTATTTTTTTTGTTACTGTGGATTTTTGTTAAATGTTCCTTAAGCTTAGAAGGTTTCATTGAATCGTTTGACATCGTTTTTTACATAAACTCTCTTGCGCACTCTACACAGTTTAGGTGGTATGTCTTACTGGCATGGTCCTGGCAATATTATTATTATTATTATTATTATTTGGACTTTATTTGAGTATATGAATACTTACATTTATACAAATAATTTCTTAATATCTATAACTCAAAAAGGCGAAGTTCAGATAGGTTTAACAAACCATCTGTTCTTCCACTTAACCCCGAAAATACAATAAAATAAGCTTAAAAAAAATGAAATAGTGAGTAACATCAAGGTTTATCATTATAATGTGTTAATAAATGCAAAAATAAAAGTTATAAATTCTGTTTACTATACAAAATGTAATGAACATGCTTTTTAAAACAGTTTTGTGTCATTAGTTTTAAGTTTTCAGGTAACGCATTATACGTATGTGAAATATTATATGTAAATGATTATATTTGAGGGCATCTTTATATTTATGCATAGGTACTTTAACAAAGGTTTTAAGCGGTTAAAATAAACATAACAATTTAGCACGCACCCACAATTATATACAAAATATTGGAACTTATCTGGAACCCGATACCAGCGCCAAAATGGGAAAACAGTACACAATATTTACAAAAGCCACCTTCTTTTAGCCTACTGTAGGATAGCCATTCAAATTTCTTCAGCCAATCTCTTTGGAACTTTCTGTCGTGGCCTTTTGTGGGTATAGTTGGAAAAATAAAATTATCGGGTGGCTCCCAAATATTTTTCAAAAGTGCATATCTCTCTATTAAACTTCATGGGTAATTTTTGAATTCAAAGGAGGTTCGGAAAAGCATGGACTATCGTCAAATACATGCGCTGCTCTTGCTCCCCCAGAACTCCCCGCAACGGTGGCAGTTTTATCTTTATCTACAATATCGGAAGTTTTACTCGTTTTACTTTTAAAAAACTCGCCAATATCACCACCAACTCGTTTCATTTTCGCTGATACTGGTATAAGGCGTATAAGGTAAGGTATTCAAAAGCACTAACATGAATCTATAGGCTGAAAACCGAACAGCAAATGACTCGACTAAACAAAAACAATCCAACTTATCCAACAATAGAAAAAGCTAAAAGTAGTACGAGAGGCAATCACCACTGGCCAAGCGCAGACTGAACTGAATTACTGACTTCTGTGACGATAATATTAGCATTAGGAGGAAGGGAGTTGCGCAGTTGAGACTGTTTCTTAAGCGTAATTTCCAATACAATAAAGTATTTTAATAGGAGAATTTACTCTCGCTCGTGAAAAAATCGTTGAGAAAAACGATATAGGGTAGATAATGGTGGGGCTCGGTCCACGCTGGCCCCTCTGGGACCGCTACTGGGTGCAGTAAACGTAAACTTTATATTTTCATCAGGTAAAAACTTTTTGGAATTCCATGGAATCAATTGCTGCGTACCTATCAACTACCAAAGTTTGTATGTCATGATGTTTTTATTTGTTTATTAATACTTTGATTTTGTAAAAACTGTTTCCATGCTCAATATCTCAAAAGGTGCTTTCGGTGGACCTAAATTAGATAAAAGTCACATTTTTCTCCTGGTTCTCTTCTTATTCTTTCTAGAACTAGTGCATGCTTTGCAATATTCCACCACTTTTACGTTCATATTTTTAAAATAGTAAAATGGACGAATGGTATCAATAATTTTATTAGGACCAATGTGATCGAATCTTTTATGAATTCTATCTATTAACTTGTTAGCTAGCATACCCGAGGTAACTACTTTCTTTTTCCCATTATTTAGTTTACATATTTCTCTATTTTCATGACTTATGTGGACTTTTACTCTCATTTTGAGTGAGCAAGAATTCAGTTTATATAATATTGTTATTATTTTATACGAAATAAATAAGGTTTTGAATGGAGAGTACGAAAACGTCAGTTTACATTCAATCACTGAAAACGTATATTTAGTTCTAATACATAAAATAATTAAATAATTATAAAAATACCTTACCTGAAATAAACAGAATTTGTGCTAATTCTTAGGGTTTAAAATTAATATCAAAATTAAAATGTACTTTAAGTAGAACATAATTGAATAATCGTACTTTAGGTTACTTAGTCACTCTATTGGCCGCTTTAGGAACTAACAGTAAATACAGCAGATTTACAATATCAGAAATATTTAATCGCGACCAGCGTTTTCTTAATGTTTATGTTAAAAATTCTTTCAAACTTCTTTCCAATCAAAGAACAATTTATTAGCAAAGATAAATATTTAGGCAAGTTTTAATCACATTTAATCAAACTTAATGGTCGAAAATTTCAAGTTTTAACGACATATCTTATAAATTGTTACTTGGAAATTGCATATGGAAATTAGTTACTCAAAATGTACGTGTATGTTTGCTTTGTTTAAATTTTTAAAAAACGGAAATTGATGTAATTCTATTTTTCAGTTTTTATGGAAATTTCGTGTATCCCTACCGGGGTGTGTTGGTGTTGCTTATTATTAAAATTGTTATTCTTTATTATGTGGTTTAATTTATAATAAATACTTGAGACTGAGAATTTTTACACACACGTATGCATACGTGTATTCTTCAAATTCTTAACATTATTATTTATTTTATTTCTATCTTGTACACGGAAGTTAGGTTTTACGTTTTTATGTAATTATTGAAAATTACCATATTTGGATTTTTTAAATACTTTTAATCTTTCATCTTTTCTAACGATAAAATGATACAGCACCTGCTGCATCGTTAATGCTTACATATCTATAAAGATTATTGGGAAAGTGAAGTTTTTTTAGCTTATCGATAGTGTTTGTTTTAAGGTAATGTTCTTTTATGAATTTCTAACCACTTTTATTATTTTGATAAATTTGAGGATAACGAAATTGTATAATTTTGCATGCTTGTTATTTCTTAACTATTACCAGATTGAATTGCAGCAGTAAAAAAGCTGTTTAACGTTATGAAAACAACCAACGACGAATGTTATCTTAAAATCACGAACTTTTATAAATTTAATATTGCGTGTATTGTATTTAAATGGATAAACAATTAACTAATTTTGAAAGTTGTGTTAGTGATTTGTTATCTAGCTTAAATTGTAAAATTAGCTTGAAACACGTCATATACGTGCAACTAATAAGGGAGGTTGCGTTCTGATGCTTGTATTCAGGTCTCCATGTTAATTTATTTTTATAGTTTGTGCATACGTTTTCATAAATGTTTTTTTAGTAAAGTTTGAAAAAACTTTTCTTGTGATACACCTCTTACTAAGTTTTTTTACGATATGATTAGGTTGTAGCTTTAAAAATTTAGTGACTGATAAAAAATGATGAAAAAAAGCTAACTAATTGTAGCAGTGCAAGCATATGAAGAACTGTATGATATGAGCAACAAAAATTATAGTAATCAGTTAAGAAGAGACAACATATGGAATGAAATCGGCAAACAACTCGGTGAAAATGCTATGTTTTATTTCAATTTTTAATACATTTAGATTGCATAAGAAACTAAAAAGTACATGATGACCCTATCAAATATAAATCTTTAACGTAAAAAGTCCGCAACATTTTTCACCAGCATTGATTTCATTGCTTTGCCATGAAACGGACCCTTCAATTGATGAAAAGTAACTAGCAAATGTTTGACAAATTTCTACAGCATTCATGAATGAGTTTCCTCCAATTTTAGGAAGATCGGCGAAAATTGGGGATTCGTTGTGTTGTTTTCCATCGTCCATTGTCTGTAGTAACCTATCTGAACCTTGCTGAAACAATTTTATCTGCACTTTTTAAAAATTTTCTACACTTTTGACATAAAACATTCTCAGAAACTCTGCGAGCTCTTGAAGTCGGTAGTAGAAAATTCGTTTCTCGTTCGACAGTCCACGTCCTGAATAAGGTCTTAATAGATAGGTCTTTAGAGGCAAAGCCTCATCACCAACAATAACATACGGATAAGGTTTTCCAACTTCAGTGATTGGTACATCTTTCGGCATGCCAAATGTTTCATTTGTGCTCGATTTTTCCATTACCGAATCGTTAAAATTCCACCGTCACTGTTTTTTCCATCGATTGCAATAAATTTCTATTCTGCGTCAACCATTGCTAATAAAACAATACAAAATGTCTTCTTATAATTAAAAAACAACGATCCGCTATTTTGCGGTGCTTGCATTGTAATATGCTTCCAGTTAATTGCTGCAACGCAATTTGGGAAATTCCAATATTTTTCAAACTTGTCTGCACAAGCTTTACATGATTCTTTCGTTGGTTTTGGAAGTACTTTTTTTTTGGCATAACGTCCCCAATTAATATCGCCGTTTCAGTTACAATTTTGTATATTGTGGAATGCCCTATTCTGAAATTGAATGACAGCGTCTGGTAATCAGCGCGTGTAGCCAAGAATCTAAAAATACAATATTCAAGATATAATCAAACGCCGTACAGTGTGTTTTAAGTAAATAATTGTAGCAGGCACAGATAATTCTTTTACCGAAACGAAAGAATTTAAATGTTCGTGTATCGTTTAAAAATATTCATGCACTTAGTATAGTAGTTAATAGTTTTGATAAAATCTTTCAACTAAGAACTATAAATGTATACTTATTTTAGCCGAAACTTGTAAAAACAAGTGGAAAATCCTTTGCGATGGATTCGAGCATCTAAAAGTAGTATTACTAAAAGTGGTTAAGCTGCGACAAACACTCGAAAATGGCGATTTTGGGAAACCGTGTCATTTCTTGTACCACATATGAAAGGGAGACAGTAAGTTTATGTGGACTGTACAGGTAATCAGTGTTTTTCAATTGGTAGATAACGTTCAAATATCACTGAAGACTCAGCAGGAGGAAGAAACTGAACGCGACACCGACGGCAACGCTCTCAACGACTAAGGTAACGATGAAGAGAAGGAAACAAATGATGAATCAGACAATAAAAATATAGATTCTGGTATCCTATTAAGTCCCCCTTCAAGTGGCTGTTCGCGATTTGCTACACCAGCACCTGGTTCCCCACAACCTTCATCTAGACCTTCCAAAGATGCCACACTTATGCAGAAGAAGCGTTTGCAATCTGCTCCATCCCAGAAAACAAGAAAAACGCCGTCAACTGACACTGTACCTGAATTATTTAAAGCGTACATAAAAGGAAAAAACGGAAAGGGCAGGAACCAGTCGCAAAGTGAGAGGATATGGATCGTGTAATTGAATTTTTTATGAACATGGGACGTACAGTGAAAACTTTTCCGCCACACATTTAGGCTAACGTCAAGAATTGTGAATTCTACCGAAATTTAAGTCTTGTACGAGAAGGCACAGCCAAGTACTTCCTTTCTCCACTATCAGCCACCTACAGCATAGTCAGAATCGTATCTTTTTCCCGATCTCCGTATTTAATTCACAATGTGCATATGCCGTAGGCTAATTCTAATTTCTGTCTTACAAAACGATTTTACAATTAGCCTACGCCATATACATATAAGTTTATGCCTAGATTAATTTAGTTTACTATACCTAATGGAGAACTTTTTTATTTCGTTCAGTTTTTAAGAAGTATTTATTTTGATTTAATTTTGTTCTATGTTATTTAATAGTCAGCCACTCGCGACGTCCGATGCAATGCTTGAATCTACTATTCTGTTTTTGTTATTTATCTGCAAGCATTTCAAGCAATACGTTAAATTGTTGTAGAGACATTCTAAAATATTTATAAAATATCTTGTCGTCTTCCACCAGTCGATTAAAAAACATGTGAAACTCTCTCTCTTCTGGCTTAGCTCGGAAACTAAGTATTTGGGACGCTTACGCTTTTTGCGTTTTTTGTAGTCATCGCAAACTAGCGCTAACACACGTTTCTTTGTCTGAACTACTTTCATAAAACATCATTTTAAAAGCCCCACCAATGTCGTTTTTTGAGATAATTAAATGGTGCTGCAAATCATTGTCTTTACTCTCCGGGAATTTCAACACTGAATCAAAGGAGCAAATAGAAGCGATCCAAACACGTACTTCTGTGTTAAGTAGTAAACGATTGTAGACATTATCATTTTCCAAACAAAGTTGAGCAAAGAATCTCTGATTTAAGCAATTCCTTTTTATTTTATTAACTGTTCTAATGATATAATGTGGCGATTTGTGCAAACGTTCACTAAGGTTTCTTGCGACCAAATGATGTCGATGAATGATACCAATACCGGAACATCGTCAGTAGCAAAGGAGAAGATAGTAGTCGTACTTCGAAAAATCATTTTAATTCAGTAAATAACATTTCACCTTTCGTATCAGTTTTTAAACACTTAGCAAATAACGATTTTTGTGAAAATGTTTTTTCCTTTACCAATTTCACGTAAGCTAAAAGTAAAGCTTCGTCAAGCTGTATAATCGACGATGCATATATCATCGACAGAATTATCTAATGGGCCATAAAAGAAACCAGAAATTATTCTGTTCTATAATAATATCAAATCGGATGTAGACGTCGTCGACAAACTTTGTGCAAGATACGATGTGGCCAGATCAACCAAATCAGTAGTTCCCAAAATTATCCCACGGACCCCCTAGCGTCACCGGGACTATTCAGGAAGTCCGTGGAAAATTAAATTGATTAGGAGGTTCCTGAACAACGTCAGGGGGTCCGCGCAAGGTTTAATCTAAAATTTAAAAAACTAGTGTTGTCACCACACGACTTTGAAGTGATTTGTACACGTTTGTATTGACTTCCTAGCGTGCTATAATTTTTTTCCTCGATTTCATTAAATATATAACCGAAATATGGAAAATTAAGCTTATGCTGTCATATTCGTTAACCCTTATATTTGTGTGTCTGGATATTGCTTTCCCTTTAAGTAAATCAGTAAAAATTATTATTTTTAACGTATCTTGCTTTCCCTTCAAGATATGGAGTTTTTTTCTAAAAAAAAAAATCGTCGCAGGCTGGAGTGAAATCTAGATTATATATAGAATTCACTTTAAATTACAAATCAAATATATCATAAACTGTTAATGTTATAAAAATTTTTTATTTGAAAAAATTGTTAGAAAGAATTATCTCTATAAGAAACTGTAAAAATAATTCCAATAATTTACATACGTACACAATTATGTGAGAAATACTGTTAAACATGGCATGGAAATTAAAATAAATAACAATGAATAAATTAATAGGGATTCTTGCGTCCTAACTAAAATAATAAAAGTAAACAGGTGCATAAAATACAAGTAATAACAGGCATCGAGGTGAGTCAAACCTATCTATACAGCTTTATACAGGAACGCAATAGAGCCGATACCTGCACCAACTAGTCTATAATATGAACTATAAAAGAGTTGTGCATATAATCAACAATTTAGTTCTGTGTTATGCGTGATGCGCAGTGCATACAACAAATTTTCCTAGTCTTGGACAAACGTACTTTCGTTACGTAAGTATATTTGAATAAAATTGATATGTTTTCTTAATTTAAATTTATTTAAGCAAAGTTATACTCTTGTATAAGTTGATTAAAAAACTATTTATCACAGTGATCAGTACAATAATTCCTTAACATTCAGTAATGATTTCTTTTTTATTAAAAACCTAAGAAGCGATTTAAGTTTTTCTAACACAGATGTGTTTCTAAAGAATATATTATTAATGATTCTGTACAAGAAGTTAGACATATTGCGTTTTATAATTTAATATAATGCACACTAAAAGTTATAGCTTACTATATTATATTTTCGTTTATTTTGTTTACTTCCGCGTATAACCAAATCCGCGAATGTTTGTTTTACTGTTTATTACTGTATTATTATATTTTGTGGTTAATTAATTTTTGAATTAATTATTAATTGTGCACAATGAGTACCCACACAATATGTGACATTTACATGAAGTTTTATTCTTACATCTGAAATAATAAATTGAAAATATTATAATTAACAGTGGTTTGTTGCAAATAAAAATTTTGATATATATGTTTCCCTATATCTTTTTGGGCCCCTTTTGTTCAGATAACAGTATGAGTGAGTCAAAGAAAAAAATCAGACTATACAGGGTTGAATATATGAAGTATGGCTTTATTCCGTCACCAGAAAATAGTACGTTTTGAGTCGGGGAAAGATGTTATTACTATGCTTGACAAAGCGCAGAACAATATAATAAAACAAATAGAATGCGTTTGATACCAATCATCAAAACGATTGAATTTTGTGGCCGGAATGATTTACCTCTACGAGGACATCGTGAAAAGGGCTCAATGAAAGTCGAGCTTTCACAGAAAACTGCCTTAATGGGTATATTTAGATCTTTATTAGCGTTTAGAATGGATGCTGTGGATACTACCTTAATTCAGCACTTTCAAGATGCTGGTAAAAACAGCACAATGGTTAGTGGAAAAATCCAAAATGATCCAATTGATTCCATGGGAGAGTAAGTTCAATCGTCTATTTTGCTGCGCATAAAGAAAACAAAATATTTTTCTATTTTATGTGATGAAATAACAGACGCAGCAAATATGGAACAGCTAACCCTATGTGTTAGGTGTGTCGACGTAGAAAAGTTCATGATTCGTAAGGATTTCCTTGGTTTTGTCGAAATGAAATCTACAACGGGGTTAGAAATCAAAAAAGCAATTGTCGCCGAGTTATTGAGAATGGGCTTAAGTTTAAGCAAGCTCCGCGGTCAAGGATACGATGGGGGATCCAATATGGCTGGTCATCATAAAGGTGTACATGCACTTATATTAAACGAACAACCTTTAGCATTCTACACTCACTGCTTTAGTCATTCACTAAATTTAGCTATTTCTAAAAGCTGCGGGATAAGTGCTATAATCAATATGATGGGAATTGTCAACAGTGTTTCTGACTTTTTGAATGCGTCTGCAAAACGAGTGAATTTATTGCAGGGTATCATTACCGAAAAAAATATCTCTGAAACTAGAAAGAAAATACTAAAACGCTTTGTGTGCTTGTGGAAAAGCAATTTTTACGTTTCAGGGACTATACCCTATGATATTAACAGCACTTGCAACTTTGGAACATGACAAAGATCCCGAAACATCAAAAAATGCAGTGAGCTATAATGCCGCAATTCAAAGGAGTGGCTTCATCATCGCAGTATGGATAACTGTGCATTGTTTCCAGCATTCAGTTTATTTAAGCAAGATATTGCAAACACCAAACGAATAGAAATAATGTGGAGTCGGGACACCCTCGCGACTACTACAGAAGAACTATATTCATTCCCTTTTTGGATAATTTTATTAAACAATTGGAATCGCGGTTTAACCATCGTATGGAGTCTGTAATAGCCCAAGAGACAAATTTATGAAACATACGACTTCTGCGATAATTGCTGCTGGTATGGTATACTAGAATGTTATCAGCCATAACGAAAATCAACTACAAGCGGAGATTTTACTCTGGAAAAAAGATGAGAGGGAAAAACGGGTGTCTCATCAACAGCCGTTGTAGCCCTTAGTGCTTGCGATGATTTAACTCCTAGCATAAGGACACTACTTTTAATTTTTGCTACTTTGCCAGTTACAACTGCAACATCCGAAAGAGATTTTTCTATCTTAAAACGGGTTAAAACTTATCTGAGGTCCACTATGCGAGAGGATCGTTTGAATGGACTCGCACTATTGAACATCCACCACGAAATCGGAATTGACCACCAAAAAGTAGTTGACCATTTTGCCATGCGGATGCGGCGCCAATTATAATAATAATTTTTTTATTTCATATTTATTTCTATATTTTATTTATGTCTATTATGAATAAAACACACATACTTTCATAAAGGGAGCTTTTCTTATTTTTTTGTCGCGCTGGCTCAAAATTTGGGTTTGGGCCCCCTCATTTACCAAATCCTGGGAGCGCCACTTACTGCACCTGACTGTGCATGGTCAAATTGTATGGTGAAACGTCTCAACCAGACATTGGTAAATAAGGTAAGATGTTTACTTAATACGTCAGGAGAAAATAGACGGTAGCCTGCGTATCTTTTGTTTGGCGAAGATATAAGTATTTGCCCAATTGATATAATGGTACCAGACATAAATGAAGATAGAAGAAAGGCATACGAAAGAACAGTTTTCCCAAAGTGTGAGTCGTGACCCGGCACCGGGCCACAGAAAAATTCAGCTGGGTCGCGGCAAAAATTGTAAAATCACAAAAAAAATTATTAAATCGGTTAGTCACTATGAATAGTGACGAAGTGCGTATTTGTACTCTTTCCTATAGCATATATATAGAACTTTACTGCTTGCTCCCGCGCGTTGTGCTAACGTTGCCAAATCTTCCCTTCCCGCGCACGCACATTTATTGTTGTCCACACGCTTCAGTTGCTTGCGCAAGTTTGCCTGTTATTTCGTCGCCTTCTCCAGTACATGCGCCGCAAACTCACGTGTGTCAAAAGTAGCTGATATGTTTTAATTTTTTTAAATTTCATTTGACAATAGTTATTATCATTAATCACATTGGTAAGTAATAAAAATATTTTTTTAGAAATCATCAATAAACAAATTCTTTTTATTAAAGTTTCCAACCTTTTTTAAAATGGATATATGCTTAATCAAGAAAACCAGAAATTTAAACAATGATGATCAACCAAGTACGAGCAAAGCTGAACATGATGTAAAGATCGTGAAGATACTTTGCCTGAAGCCCCTAAAGCAGATATACAGCGCCAAAATAACAAGCGTAAAACTATTTGGACTCGCAAATATTGTAACGAATATTTACACATTGGGTTAATTGCCGGCGGCAGTCAAAATAATTTGCCGCTATGTGTTATTTGCAATGAGCAACTTTCAAATGAAAGTATGAAACCGACAAAGTTGAAACGGCAGTTAAACACACTCCATTCTGAGTACTCTGATAAGCCAATTAACTTTTTTACTGATAAGAAAAATAAATTAATTACTGCTCAAAAAAAATGAAAAATGCACTCTTTCCTCGCCAATCAAATAAAAACCTCGCTTTGACATCTTTTGAAATTTCCAAACTAATAGCTGAGATTGAGTATCCTCATAGTGCTAAAGAAAAATTAATACTTCACGCTTTAAAAATTGTCGCAAATAATTTATGCGGAATAAAGGAAAAACATTTATTTTTGGCGATACCATTATCAAATAATACAATTAAACGGAGAATTGATGATTGCGCGAAACATTTAGAAGAAGAACTAGTTGCTAAAGTAAAAAAAGTTTTTTGCCTTGCAAATAGATGAAAGCACAGATATCGAGAGTAATGCGAATCTAATGTGTTTTATCAGATATATTGACGAAGACACCGTACAAGAAAATTTTTTGTTTTGTAAAAGGCTACCGACAAGAACGACCTCACATGAGATTTGTAAGGCTACCAATGATTTCACTAGTCACGGTATTGATTGGATGAAGTGTGTTTGTCTAAGTAGCGACGTAGCACGTGCGATGGCAAGCTGTTATAAAGGTTTGTTTAAACCAGTTCAAAAATTAGCGATTAATTGTGTATGGGTGCACATGTAGTATCCATAAACAAGCGTTGGCGGTAAATGCTATTAAATTTAAACACGACTTTGGAAGAATGTGTCAAGTTTGTAAACTACATAAAATCTCGTCCATTAAATAGCAAACTTTTATCGAATTATGCAAGGAAATGGAGAGTGATCATAAACACCTCCTTTTGTATTGTAATTCACGGTGGCTTTCAAAAGGAAACGTTTAACGAAGTCATGATATTTCTAAATGAACACTCACCATCACCATCTAAAAAAGATGCTATTTTTCCATTTAAGGATAGATTCTACGATTTCGAGTGGTTAATAAAAATAGCTTATTTGTGCGACATATTTTGCTACATTCAATGAATTGTATTTAAATTTGCAAGGTTTTCGTTTAAATATTTTCAAAGTATCGGAAAAAAGTCGCTGCAATAATTAAAAAAATTACTCAGTGAAAACAACGACTTTCAAAAGGAAATTTTAAATCTTTTGAAACATTACATAAATTTATTGAAACCCATTCAAACTACGATGAAGATTTACATCTTGAAACACTATCAGTTTCAATTCAAGAACATCTTTCGGAGCTAATAAATAGTTTTAAAGACTAGTTTCCGGATATTCCTTCAAACAATGTGTGGATTAAAGATCCTTTTTCTGTCGAAATTGAAAAGAAAGAAATGCTTAATCTTAGTGGATAATTTAATTGAAATTTCATGCGACACCGATCTTAAAAAAAGTGTTTGAAACTGTACCACTAATTAATTTTTGGTTGCGTAAGCGTAAGCGAAAAAACAATACAATTTTTAATGCATTTTGTCACTACTTATGCGTGTGAAGCTGCGTTCTGAGCCTGGGTGCACTTAAGAAATAAGTATCGAAACAGATTGGATGTCGAACCTAATTTGAGAATAAAATTAACATCATTAATTCCTAATTTGAAATTGTTATGTGATGACTGAAGAATGGATAGTCAGGCAAACGCCTGGAGCCTGCCTATTTTGCCTTTTTGTGTAGTTTTTTGTATTTTTTGTCTTTTTAAAGAGTATTATTTTATATTGCCTTTTTACATATAAATTTTGAAAAGTTTGTGTAAACAGTGTTTTAATAGGTAAATGATAAAAACGCATTACAGAATTTTACTTAAATTACGTACAATAATATAATTAACATTTTTTGCTCAAAAGGTTTTACCACGAACCTGTAAATAACAACAGGGATTTTCATGTTTTGTTAAACAATGGTTTCCAGAAAACATTAAATACAAAAGCCGCTTATAGAGAAGAACTATTGTAAGAATTTATATTAGGATTATGTACAATGACAGGCTTAACAGAACACTATTTACAAAACCGGAATGATTTCGGAATGAATCATATTTTATAGGTCTATTCAGTACCTAAGAAAAGCAAATAAATATAGATAATTTTAATTCTGTGCGGTGTGATTCCTTTAATGACTGAAACACATGACTAAAATATTCTTTATTTGTTATAAATATCTGTGATATTGTCACACTGTGATAGTCTATTGCTGTTTTGCTGTGAGTAAGTTTTAAAAAATGCCACCTAATAAACAATCAAAATTTGAAAATTATTACAAGTAGAGTAAATTGGACAATAATTTAACATCCGACGGGAAAAACCTTTTTGGTCAAGTTTGTTCAAAATCAGTAAGTTTGCATTATTTTAATTTAAATGTTTAAAAAGTACGATGTAAAACAACACTTGGGTAGTGGTTTACATTTAAAAAATATTAAAAGAACTATGAAACAACCATTGTTAAAAAACGTTATAGAACATCAACAGAATGAACCTGGCCCATCAAAAACAACTTTTGCTCTAGATTTGTGCGAACCATTGGTGTCGGCTCAAATTCCTCCTAAAAAACTTGATAAAATCAATTTTCGCAATTTCCTCGAAAAATACAGCGAACAAGTTGTTCCAGATGAATCAACTTTGAGAAAAAATTATTTAGACATATGTTACCAATCAGTAAGCAGTTTAATTAAAGTATTAATAGTTTTCAAAATGCTGGTTTACCTTTTATAGAAAATACAGACAATAAGGAATGACATTGGAGAGCATTACATTTGTACTTCGGTTGATGAAACAACCGATTGCAGAGGTCGATATATAGCAAATTTTGTAGTTGGTAAATTGTCTGAACTAGAACCAGCAAAAGATTATTTGCTAGCATCCAAAGAAATTACACAGACCAATCACAAAACAGTTGCAAATTTTTTCGATGATTGTTTACGTAAGTTTTTTTTTTAATGATTGCTTAATATAATCCAATCTATTAATTACAATTATATAATTTTATGTTTGTAGGACTTCTGTATCCCAACGGCATAAAAAAAGAAAAGGTTCTCTTATTCGTAACCGATGCAGCACCTTATGTGATCAAATCCGCTCAGGCATTAGAAATATTTTTCCGAATTTAAAACATTTAACTTGTCGAGCACATGGAATACATAGGATGTGTGAATTCATTAGAGACAAGTTTGCAATAGCAAACAAGTTAATTTCTGCCACCAAAAAGGTAAAAATCTCTAACATATTAGATTCTCTTTTTGATTATTGGATCTTCAGGTTTTTGTGAAAGCACCATTACGGGTAAGGGCCTATAAAGAAGAACTTCCAAAGATTAAACTTCCACCGGAATCTATCATAACAAGATGGGGAACTTGGTTATCCGCTTGCATTTTATATGCCACACATTTTGAAAAAATTAAAGAGGTACAGTTCATACTATAATCTGACATTGTCTTATACATTAATTGAATTGTCTTACTTCAGGTGGTTGAATTATTTGACGAGACGACCTCTGCAGCAATTGCTAAATCTCAAAAAGCTTTTAATGACAAAGCTAATCTTTCGCTACATTCGAAAGAATAAGAGCAATTATAAGAGCATGTCCAGGGAGTATAGGAAGAAAAATTAATCAAAAATTGGATTCCGTCACATCAAAAAACCCTTCCTTTGACCTCTCTAAACAACTGACTGAAATTCAAAAAGGGGAGGTCATGAAGCATCAACAGAAAATATCTTTAACAATAACAGAAAAATCGGCATTAAAATTTGCTCCACTAACATCTTGTGATGTCGAAAGAACTTTTTCCTTCTATAAAAATATTTTAAATGATAAAAGGCAACAGCTTCTTAGTAAAAATATTGAAAAATATTTGATTTGTGCTTGGGAAAATAATAGCACTTAATAAACATTATAAAATAAACTGTCAATTCTAATAGATATTTGTGCCTTTTTTCTTGTCTTTTTGGCAGGTTTAATATGCCTTTTATGCCACCTTTTTTGGTATTTTTCGTTCGTTTTCTTCGCACTAAGGACCATATATGTAAAACAAAGTTTACTTCATTTACTAAAGTTTTAAATTAAGATGATGGATATTTTTTTAATTACTTGTGTTTTTTTTATATAATTATTTTGCAATTTTTGTGTATGAAATAAATAAACAAATAACTTGATTTTTATTAAAAAATACAATTTGTTTTGTAAATAAATTTTTTTTTTTTCATAAGGTGGGTCGCGAATAATTTTAAAATCTCGTACCGGACCGCAGTCAAAAAAGTTTGGGAAACGCTGTCAGTACAGTATTAGGAGAAAAACAAACTAAGATTCGATCAAAATAAAAATGACAAAGATTTAAATATTGGTGGTAATAAATTAAATAGAGAAAAGTTAGATAAGGTTAGATGAGGAAAAGAAAATTTCACCTCTAATAAATCCTTTAAACACAAATAAGTATGGAATTATTCTTGATTTAAAATTGAAGAATTAAAATTATCAACAAACATTTTAATTTAGAATTAATATGTTTGTTGGTAATTTTATTCTTGATTTAAAATTGAAAAATTAAAATTATTAAAAAACATTTTAATTCAGAATTAATATGTTTCTTAGTAATTTTATTCTTGATTTAAAATTGAAGAATTAAAATTATCAACAAACATTTTAATTCAGAATTAATATGTTTGTTGGTAACTTTAGTTCTTGATTTAAAATTGAAGAATTAAAATTATCAAAAAACATTTTAATTCAGAATTAATATGTTTCTTAGTAATTTTATTCTTGATTTAAAATTGAAGAAATAAAATCAATAAACATTTTAATTCATGTAACATTTTAATTCGACACACATTTTGATTTTCCAATTTAAATGATTATTTTTACTTTTCTATAAGGAAAGTATAGCAATCGCAATTTTTTTTCAAAAAATTTTTTTTGAAGGACTGAATCAGAAAAACGTATTTTGGGCGTCTGTGTGTGTGTGTGTGGAAACGTTGTACCCACGATAATTCTAGAACCAAAAGTCCTAGTAACTTGAAATTGGAATGGAGCTGGTTTTTCATATTTTCTCGGTTCTATCAAAAGATGGGTGTGATAAAGAAACCGGAAGTAGGTGTATCTGCCATTTTGAACAGTTTTTCTTATATAATTTTGTACGAGTGTAAATTATTCGAATTATTTTTACAGTTTCTTATAGAGTTAATTCTTTTTAACAATTTATCCAAATAAAAATTTTCTCTCACATAAGCAGTTTATTAGATATTTGATTTATAATTGAAATTGAATTCAATATATGATCCTAGGTTCGAATCCAGTCCACGACAATTTTTTTTTTAGAAAAAATTTTATATCTTGAAAGAAAAGCATGATACGTTAAAAAATAACAATTTTTCTCTAAATTCTTTTGACTTTATATACGGAGTGCTGCATCTTATTTAAATTATCTTTGGATGTACTCACGATAACTCTCGAACCAAAAGCCCTAATTACTTGAAGTATGGTATGAAGCTGGCTCATATTCTCTCGGCTCTATCAAAACATGTGTTTGATACAGGAACCGGAATTGGATGTATACACCATTTTTAACAGTTTTTCTTATATAATTTTGTACGTATGTAAATTATTCAAATTATTTTTACAGTTTCTTATAGAAATAATTCTTCCTAATAATTTATTTAAATAAAAAAAATTCGAACATTAACAGTTTATCAGATATTTAGTTTTTAATTTACAATGAATTCACAAATATAATATAGTTTCGAGTCCTGCCTGCGACGATTCTTTTAAACTGATTTACTAAAGGGGTAAGTAATATCGAGGCGCACAAATATGCTAGAAAATCAATACTTCAAAATGGTTTTATGACAGCATAACTTTAAAAAATTATGTAAATATTCCTTCATCATTCCTTAAAGGAAAGTCGTGTGGTGGCCATACCAGTTATTTGTTAAATAAAAAGTGTTACGTGAATTCAAATGTTTGTTCATATACTTTATTTCTAAGTTTAAATTAGTAAATACGTTTTCAGCTAACAATTTAAATGTATTAAGTTTGCTTAACAAACAATTTTAATGTATTAAAATAAATAGACAAACATGAAAATAAACTTAACAAAAATTGAAGTTTGTTTAAAATTGTAGCAAAACAACATTAGTATTTAATAGTAAAACAATAAAAACTGAAAGATTTAATTGAAATGTACATTGAAAATAAATGAAGTAATATTAGAAATCAATTTTTAACAACTTACATTATAAATGATAGAATTAAAATGTTAGCTGATAATTTTAATTCGTCGCTGTGATCGGTGGTAGCTTTTGAAACTATTTCAGTATAAAGAAATACATGTACATGGTAGTTCTAAATGACACCACCGATTGAAGCAACCAATTAAAATTATCAACTAACATTTTAATTCTATCATTTAAAATGTTAGTTGCTAAAAGTTATTCTAGCATTTTAATTTATTCGTGAAAATTCGAGGATTTATAATGTTACTTTACTTACTTCAATTTTAACATTTATTTTTATTCGAGTAACATTTTAAATCAACTTACAATATACTACCCTAAAGTTTTTAAAAGCAAAATTTAAATTGTAACAAACATTTTTAATATTCACAAGAAGACGGACAATAAAAAGTAAAACGGCATAGTTCACAAATTGTACTGATATTTTTTTTACCTCTTATATTTATTTTCTTTGTGTCTGCATTTTCTTTTAGGAAATGATTCGAAGATGGAGAATATAATATTGTAAATCTGCTGTATTCATTGTTAGTTCCTAAAACGGCCACTAAGGTGACTAAATAACCTGAAGTACGGTTATTCAATTATGTTCTACTTAAAGTACATTTTAATTTTGATATTAGTTTTAAACCGTAATTTGTAATTTTATAATTATTTAATTATTTTATGTATTAAAACTAAATATACGTTTTCAGTGATTGAATTTAAACTGACGTTTTCGGACTCTCAATTCAAAAGCTTATTTATTTCGTATCTTACATGTTTATAATGAGAATTATCAAAAATGCGTAGTAAAAAAATAAGTTTTCTTTGGATCAAAATACGATTATTGATAGTATCGGTTTATTTGTTTTACTGGTTTAAATGTAACATGGCTGATGCTGTTTTATCTATCGTTCCAGACATAAACTAACAAAACCTATTACCATTTAGTAGCGTGCGACTATACACGTGATACAATTGTCTCCATCTCGACAGATCATCTAAGCAGATACAAACCTAAGCAAAATTATTCAAGATAGCGTTAAGATACATCAATACAAGTATGCAAATGCATTTGCGGATACGATTTGTACTAATTCATTTGGTATTTTTGTAACGTTACGTAAATTACTGAAATTTCATTTGTGCTCTTCAATGAGAAAAAATTGCGTAAAATTATATACCATTAATATAAAAAAAACATGTTAACGACATTCTGATGTATTGCTGTGTAACATGTACATTAATACAAGTCTTATTAACTTAGCATGTTGCCCTCAAGAATTTACAACCTTGCGGATGCGCATTAAACATGGTCGTTAAAGATTTTGTGACAGAATCTTATAAACTGGCTTACTCCAACTTATTATTTACAATGTTAGTAATAAATAACAATTTCGCGATATTTCCAATATAGCGACATCGAGTAATGAGTCTCAAACGAAAACTGATAAATTCGAAATTATTAAATCCTTTTCATTTTTAAATACATGAATTGGACAGAAACGCGTGACTTGATCTTGTAGTGCACGGTACCCGATCGGGTACAAATGCTATGCTTTAATTGGGCACTAATTGACGTGCAACTATTATGTATGTTCTTAGATAGCACTACCATACCCCAAGATCGTGGTTCGTTAAAAGCAGCAGTGAGTAGTAATTGTGTTACAAAATAACATCATTATACTTTTATAAACATTCTTACAATTCGTTTTGTTTGCTTTTATAGTCTAACAAGTGTTAAGTTAAAAAAATATATAAAAGACGTTTTACGAAAACTGTTTTAAATATTAGATGCTTTTCACAGTTAAAAATAAGTATCAGTATCTAAATTCCATTAAAATATAAAAAAATTTAAACAAAAATACAAGTCAGATCAAGATTATAATTTTCATCAAATGTGTAAACTAATCGTGAACCCGAAACACTAAAAATTTTATTAAAACAATTTAACACGCTACAAGTAACATCGAACCTCATGAAAAGATTAAATTTCAGCTTTCCCAACTATTGAATTCTGTAGCGACGAAAAACTTCGACAGTTATAGTACATCTCCCTCTATTAAAAAATACAATAAAATTGTTTCTATATATTCCCAGTTAAACGAAAACTTGTTGAATGGTAATCGGAACCGATACTCGAGCTTTGCTGTAAAACTTCTTTAACTGATTTTAATACAGCAAGTTTAAATAATTTAACTTTCGTAAATCCATTGGCGTTTATAGATATATATTAAATTACCATCAAAGTCAATTTTGTCAATCTTATTCAAAACTGTTTAGCAAAACTTTTTTAGATTCGTTGATAAGAAGTAAAAAAATAATTTTATTGATCAAGACAAGTTTCTTAAATAGTAATACGAATAAAACTTACAATTTCTTTGTTTTGTGTGATTCTGGAAACCCCATCAAAGTATGTCAGTGCTGAATAGTACCAAAACGACAGTGCAAAGCATTTTTTTAAATTCGTGACTACACACAAAAATATATTTTCTTAAATTAAAATGAGAGTCCGTAATTTTAAAAAGAGAATAGTTACACTTACTTTGAGAAAAATTTCTCAAAACAAATAGTTACAAATATTCTATACTATGACAAATAAATTTTGAATCTTGTCTTTAAAATAAATGTTGTTTCCTCTACTTAATGATTTCACTGTCACTTATGTACAGTGGCGGCTTCTCTATTAAGTCATTTGGTGAATGACCCTCCAAATATGAATAAGAAAGGTATTTTATTTGCTTTAAAATTACAGAAAATTTTCGTTTAAATCAAATTATCAGCGTTTAAATTTCAACAGATACGAAAACTTGCGAATTTACCCGAGGCTGACACGTACTTGTGCCCACATTTACATTATATTACGATGATAGTTATTGTAATCAAGAGTGTTACACACATAATACAATTTTATGCGAGTTAGAAAAAAAGATAAGTAAATGTTTAAATGCTTTCGCAGGGTCTTTAGCCAGGCCGCCTACGCCAAAGATAATACTTAGTGCAATTACCTTTGAGTGCAATGCTTACGTGACTTACGTCCTCTATCGTTATCTTCGCATCACGTGTGTGTTAAATACAGATTTCTTATCACATATGACAAACTTTACAGTCGATTTTCTTAGTTGATCGATAATATTCATTTGTAATTTAAGGGACGACTTACCGTTTTTGTTTCATAATAACTGTGGTACAAAACGTTAAAAAATGAATAGCTAATAATTGTTTACACATTTAGAATTTAAATTTAATGCTCATCTTCAGCCTTTACTTCAAATTCGACCAAGCAGTAAACATAAAAATAAAGAAGTTTACAGTAATTTTAAAGAATCTGTGTATGATTCGTTAGATTGGATTTGTGGATTTAAAATAAATAATAGATTTTAGTGTTTTTTGTTTACTGTTTTTAGATGATGCATTAATCGTTATGTTGTAAAAATAATGTTACGGATTTGTAGCATTTAAAAGAAAAAGTAAAAAGCAATTGTGAGGTCAACTAAAGACTATAATGAACATGTTTGTAAAAACTAAACATAGATACATATATTAAATAAAACAATTGATTGACTTTACATATGACTACAGTGGAAAGATTGCGATATTTCTGTGTGTTAAAAAGAATTCAAACAAGACAAGAAAGATGTGCATTTCTATGCTAAACATTGAAAAATCATTGTAAATATTAATGAGCTTGTTATTGATTATTTTGGTAATTGTAATTATAGACGAATGGCTTAAATCTTAAACATAATTCATCTTAAATATAAATCACGTTACTGTAAGAATGTTTTTTTAGCTTTTTTGCGATCATTGCGTTGTTTTAAAAATGACCCTATTGTATGATTGACCACCAGCCGCCACTGCTTATGTGTTTATTTCAAATATTTTGATATTACTCAAAAGAAGTATTATGATAAAATTGATTTGAGAATAGCAGCAGTTTCGAAATAAGAAGTAACACTTTTATCTTTCTTATTTTAAAAGTGCTGATTTTGAAAGCACTTCATTCGAGAAATATTTGCAAGATATTATTTAACATGAGCATAATGTTGATAGTGTATTTGTTTTAAGTGTAAAGTGCCTGTTTGCACAATACTTGGTAGTATCAGAGACTGATATTCAAGTTTTGGATATGGACATCAATGAGCTTCTTACGGAAGTTCAAACCTTTGAGGATTTTGACTTACACGCTTATTACAAACAAGCGTATTAAGATATTACCACACTGAAAAGCTGTAAGATACTAAAAGACGCTCCAGATTAGTGGACATCATAATAAAACATTTATATAATAAAAAAGTGAGTTTAATAGAAATAAATGAAATTCTATTATTATGTTCATCATTAATTTCTAGCCGCTTACGCCATAAAGAATATAACAAGATTGCAGCAAAAATAATAAGTCTATTTCCTACAGAAACAATAGGAATATATTATGTACCCGCTGTTAGAAAAAATGCTTCGATTAACAGTAAACCAACTCTAGCGAGAGGAAAACTTGTTGATAATGTAAAGAACATGGTGTTCAGTTGTGATGAAGCGACACCAAGAAAGTGAGACAAGTAGCATCGCATCTTCCTCAAGCAGTTTAACAGAACAAAATAATGAGGAGAACGTTAACATAAACAAAGACGAAAACTGGTTATGGTTAAGGCTTAATACCGAACCATGGTCAGAAGTAATTGCAAGGTGGGACAAAAGCTATAACCTACGCCGCAAAAGTTTAGACAAATATTCAAATGTGTATGAATTCATCGATAACTGGCGAATACTTCAAGATCAAAGATCAGCCGTTTTGGTATCTGATGTTATATTTTTGTAATCTTGCATGATTATCGTACCTAAAGTAATCCTTATTTTTGCTGGACGTTGCATTATAATTTTCTCTAAATCTGTTTTTGTTATTTCAGATTAGTCAAGATTTTAGAAGAGCATTTCCAAATAAAGAAATTAATTTATTTACTAACTGGAATTTTTTCTTTGACACTGTTAAACAACTGAAGGGTATAATAAGTAACGACGAAGTGACAGATTTGGGGAACGACAATGACGAAGGTAAATTAATTCCACTAATTAAGAAGAAGAATTTCTGAAAATAAATTTGTACTTCAGTTTTAAATGTTGAAACTGACATAACTAAAAAGAAACTTTCTTCACAGTTATCGTATTATAAAGATAATTCCAATAACATTTTTAAAATTTCATGGTTCTTTGATTGTAATCGTAAAAACTAATTAAGTTAGCCGTATATCCATGTTTTGATGAAAATAACCACGCAATCAAGTTTACGTATTTGTACAAAAAACATTTATTAACATGTATTACTTTTCAGACAATTACTGAGGTTGCCCCATTTAATTCCCCCGAAAGGACGCATTATTAATACAGGAGAAAACATGGCGATAACATCGTTATAACTTAAAAGTCAGGTCAGATGGCAGCAGCCAGTTTTAAGGATTCGACTCACAAAATTCTGCATAACTCATGGTATACCGAAAAGAAAAAAGATAAATGCGAGGAAAGACGTCGAATACTCAAAACTGCTGCAAAAATAATAAGAGAGGACATAATTCTGGTAAACAACATGGACGAATATCCTCCTGTCCATCACTTATCTGTTGAAAGTCTCAGATCAACAATACCGGATTCTCTAAGATGTTTCTTTGACGTAATACTCCAATCAAAGATTGACTCGGAAGGTTTGGAGTTGAAGCGAGCTGCCCTCGAACAAGCAGTGATGTCCGCTTGCAGGCCTCGATCTTTTCTTTCGCCCCTGCTGCTTGGTGTTGACCTTTACGCGCATAGACGTTTCGCTTCAAAACATCTAATTCAGTTGCTAAGTAGCTTGTGGTATTCTTCTTCCTACTCCGAAACTCTAAGATTGGAAAACTCTTTGATAACAAGTAATAAACAAAGTGACGACACAGACAAATTTACACAATTTGTGTTTGACAATGCTGACTATAATGTCAAAACAATTAATGGCTTAAACAGTTTTCATTGTATGGGTGGCATTAAGTACACAACACCACCTGCAGATATAGAAAAAATCATATGCGCTGTTCCAAGGGTAATTAAAGATCTAAAGGCAGACAACATTGCTGCCTATGGTGACTTTCCAGTTGTATGGTATAGGGCGCCTGCAAAAGCTGGATTAGTTAAGATTACAATGCGCTATGTAGCTGCTGTTCACAAATTGCCTATCCGTTCTGGATTCGGCCATAGATTTCTTCTGTTGGACCGCCTATGCTTAGTTTGTCACAGCTTAGGAAATCTTGGTACTACCTCGTGGAACGGATTTATGCAAACCGGTTTCGAGAAATGCACACCTTATCATATTAGTAGCGTAGAAGCGTTGCCTTTCATAAGGTTAGATCCTTCCAATATGCGCACCATTTACACTGCACTTAAGTTTGCAGCTTCTCATTGCCTAAAGTAAAAACAGAAGCATTGCTTTGTAACATTCGATCAGCCTCTATATCTTAAAGCATTTGATATCGTCGTTAGCAACATTAGTGGAGATTTGACGAATGTTGTAGTAAGATTAGGTAGCTTTCACCTGTTAATGGCCTATATGGGTTCAATCGGATACATCATGGGCGGAAGTGGGTTAGAAGATGTGTGATCCTTAGTATATGCCAAAGCGTCAATTAGCCACATGATGACTGGCCACGCTTATAGTCGATCTGTTAGGGCACATTTTCTCACACAATTGGCTATTGGAGTAATGTTGATGCAACAGACAGACCTCGAGGAAACTACAAAGAGAGAGATCAGTAATCTGCAAACAGATTTTATGGATAATTCCTACTTACCAGAATACCTTGTGGCCAACGATACACTGATCAGAGTTTCAGAACGTTTTGAAGAACGATGTAAGCTAGTTGCCAGTACAAGTCGCACAGCAAAGCTTTGGGTAGAATATTACCAGTTGGTAGCACTAATGCAATTATATATAAGAGCGGAGAAGTCAGGAGATTGGATACTGCATTTGAAATGTATACAAAGCATGTTGCCCTTTTTTCATGCTGCAGGACACCTGCAATACGCAAAGTGTGCCCACCTGTATTTGCAGGAAATGGAACATAGGATGTCTGCAGAGGAATTTCATAAGTTTTGCAACCTGGGCTATTTTACTATTCGTCGCACTCATAAGTTTTGGTCAGGCACGTGGACGGATATGGTAATTGAACAAAACCGCATGCGTGCTTTTAAGACCGAAGGTCTCACCCATTGCCGAGGAATAACGAATAGCACTATTGCTCGCTGGATATTAGGACAGCAAGCATGCATGAGGTTATGTAATGCAATGGAGACACTGTGTCGACTCACTCATGTATCCTCTGAACACCACGTTGAACTACGAGACAGTCTCGTGACCTTCATTACTTTAGACAGATTCTTTCAAGGTTCGAGACACACTCCCCCTTTGATGAAACAGTACAGGACAAACTGATTTCGTTATCTACAGGGATTGTTGCGGATTCGTCAATTAATTGTGACTGTGCCTTCGAGCATGGCCTCGAGGCACAAAACAGAATGACGGGACTAAAGTTTACAGATGTAAAACTAAAAAGGAAAGATAAAGTTACCCCAATATCGTTTATGAACGGCACGGTAACAGTTCGCGACGAGGTAATTCCTGTTAATCCCCAGCAACTGTTTCTTGGAATAGGATGTGTTTTAAAATCGCAGTTAGAATTTAGGCAGTATATGCATTATGAACTTGCGCCCTACCCCACTTCCCTCTGGATAAAAAATGAGAAACACACAAAAGTCAGTCCTTGCTGATTTTATCGAAAAGCTTGAGCCGTGTACGCAACGGTGCTATTCTAATGAAAATGTATACGCTATAGATGGTGGTTATCTTCTGCACAAGGTTATCTGGTCCCATCCATCAACGTATGGTCAAATTTCTAAATCGTATGTAACTGTTTGATGGATACGATGGTCCTCCTTCTATAAAATGTAAAGAACAGTTCCGGAGAGCTGGTACAAAGTTGTTTTTGATGAAGCTACCATTGCAACATAACAGCGGGACTATTTGGGTAGTGGAAAGAACAAGTCCCGATTAATAAAGGCTTTACGCACAAAGTTTCAACAGTCGAATATCACTACGTATCAAGCAGCGTCAGATGCTGATACGCTGATTGTCTCCGCTGCACTAGAAGTTCACTCCAGTGGGAAAACAGTCACTGTAGTTGGAACTGATACTGATATTTTAGTGATGCTTTTGGCCCGGACAACGCCACACTACAATCATCTTGTCTATTTTCTGAAACCAGCTGCGGTAGCATCTAAGTAAGACAAGGTATTTGATGTCTGTAAGATACAAGGTACGATTGGAGACAAAAATCTTAGAAAGGAAATATCAATTTTTAATTGTCTAAATTCTGATCCTTTCATGATTGTGTCTGTAGGCGAAAAATTCCTTTTGCGACTATATGGAGAAAAACAATGTAAGACATTAAACGATCTTCGATATGTCACATTCCAAAAGACCATTACAGGACAGAAAGTAACGGCGTCATTTGAGCTAGCCTCATTACCTTCAACTTCGGATGCAGCTCGATTGCATTCTTTTAGGGTGTATCTGCAGGTACAAATTTGACACGGAGAAAATAACACCATTAAACCAATTAACTGGGGATGGCGTGAGGCTTCACACATGCTGATTCCTGTGCCAAGTACTACACCTCCGGCACCCGATGAACATTTTCATCTACTGCAACTGCAAGACTGATTGCATTCGTGGCTGCGAATGCAGAAAGGCAGGCCTTGCGTGTTCTCAATTATTGTTGTGGAACTGCTTGTAAAAACCACGCACTAGAAGAAGAAGGATCAGAGGACGAAGAAAGAGTGCAATCGTAGAAATAATGTAAGGTATAGATATATACAGTAAGTGTTAGATGATTTTAATGTTGCCTACTTTGCAGTTTAGTTTCCTTATCGTAACCACAGGATGGAAGGAACACATGTTTACATTTACCTAATATAATACGTCATACCATAAACAGCTTTGAGTCATATCTAGTTGATTTTTGTATGTATCATAACCATAATAATGTTAAATTAAGGAATGAAAATATCTGTTTTCAGGATTCTGATAATATCTAGTTTCATTTTTTATCCATGTGATTCTAGGTCTTAATGTTGCGGGAAAACTACTAGGAAAAAATAGTATATGACATTTTTGTAGAGATTTTAAAGATCTTTAATTTATGTTGCTTGAAAATTTACCGTTGGAGCGCTTATAAGCGAGATAATTAACAAATAAGCTTTTTCGTCCGCCATTTTGTAATATGCCGGCTGACGCACGCGGAGGATTGATGGTGAACTTTGGTATGTTGGAAAAAATCATGTAAACTATATCACTGCCAATTTTCAGCTTTGTACTATTTACTTCCAGGTGATAACCTATAATGACTGGGCTACTTAAAGTTATTGGAAATAAATCATATTGTAATCAGTCCGGCAATGCCTTTGGTTACAATCGAGTTACTAAGCCATGTTATAGAAGAGCATCACTCACTATGTTTATCATTATTTAATCAAACGACACATTGTCTTAGCAAGTGAATAAACTACCAACTTCAATCTAAATTATGACATACTTGCTCATATAAGAAGTTACCTTGTATTTAAATAAAGATTCGTATATTTCAATTTAGAATACATTTTTTTGTGTGTTCAAAAATGAAGATTTCTACATCGTCTGAACCATTTCTAATATGTGAACTCCCTAAAAATATTAGAAAATTAATACGTTCCAACACTCACAGACTTAAATCCTTAATTACAATTTTAATGAAGATTTATATCGACTAACATTTAAAGCGTTAGATAATTACAGAACACTAAGAACATTCATTATAAAACCTTAACTACGATTTTAAATATTTAAATTAAATATTTGTACGTATAGTGTCATACACTGCGTTACTATTAAATCAGCTTAGGAATGCCACAAAGTCATTAAAATAGCTGCAGGATACCTATACATTGGCAGATTTAAAATTATAAAAAAAATACATTCGTAAATATAATTTCGGTAACCAAAGGACCTATACTATTTATTTATTCTTCATTACAAAGGCTCACTTTGGGTTATAATAAAAAATCTTTTCAAGTGTTTTAAACATTCAGAATAAATCATTATAATTCACGTGTTATTTGGACAAAACTCCATATTATTTCCCAAGTTTATTGAAGTCGAAAATCGACCTACCTACACGAATGTTTAAGCACAAATATAAACAACTATTTTTAGAGACCCGTAAATTACTTAGACTGGTTTTTGTAAAAATATTTATAGTACATTACTGTCAAATACGTACATAACAAAATAAAGTAATTGCAAATTATATGTACCATTTTTAACGCAAACTTACGATACTATTAAATAAACTTCTTGTATGATTTTGAGTTTTAATCACGTTAGAAGAATACTGATTTGAAGAGTGAAATTCATTCTTTCGGTGAATTTGTTTTGGCAATTATTTTTATATTTACAACTCAATCACAATTTGCAATTTGACCGCTTTAAAATAAACAACGTCTGCCTCAATTAACCATATCTCAATTTTAAATTTAACAAGTCAGACTACTCTATGAATCTTCAACATGCAAAGGCTATAAAATCGGCACCTTTCGAGGTCATTCTGTGCGTGCGGCGTAAATCACTAGTGGCGTGATAGCGTTACTCGTCCACTGACTTCATAAATTAAATTAATATTATAAACCATAAATAACTTTCCTATTATTTATAGAAAGACGGGAATGCGTAAGAGACGTTTACAAATTAGTATGTCTCCATCTACAAAAAATACACAAGATATAGCTGTTTACAGTAATTCTCATTAACGAACTTTAACAACAATTTAAAAATTGTGAAATTACAGTTTTCAGTCATAGTATTTTAATTTTTTTTTCTAGAATATAGACATCTAAAAATATCAGAAAACCAGAACAACCATACTATTACCTTTCTTTCAATATTTAATTTTTTTTTTTGTTTTGTCATTGTGAGTTTTGTCATTAGTATAATGACAGTAGTTAAATACAATATAGTATTAACAAGTTTATTATTGCAAGAAGTTATTTATAATATCGCCAATTATTAACAGGTTATGGGCCCAGAATTGCTGTAACTATAACCGTAAGTTATTGACTTGATGATACAATATGGAAAGCCAGTTGTTAAACGTGACAAGACTGGAAGATAACGATAGCTGGACTCAATGGAAGTTTCAAATTCGAAAAATTCTTAATGCTTATGAATTGTTTGAAGTAGTTAATGGCGAAGAAACAAAACCGACATTGGTCAATTATCACAATGTAGAAGCAATTGAAAACTATAACAAGCTACTTAAATTTTGGAAGAAAAATGATGCAAAAGCACAGAAAGTAATAGTAACAACGCTAGGTAAGAAATCAATGCTTTTGATTATGAATCGTGAATCAGTTAAGAAAATGTGGACAAAGTTAGTTTCAGTGTATGAACAAAGATCAGATTCTAGTTTACACTTTCTCCAAAAGAAATTTTATAATTTTTAATTTAATTTTATTTAATTTAATTTAATTTATTTAATTTAATTTATTTTAAATACGGGTAAAACCCAAAGATATACAAATAAGATAGAGTAATAAAAATAATATATAACTTATAGACTAAATACATGTTAATAATAAATTGTACACTAAAAGAAAAAACAATAAAAAAATTTTTAGTTTACAAACATAAATTAACATAGGTATGCTTTAATAATATAATAATCAATGATATTAACTGACAATTAAAATAAATTTGTAAAATTAGTTGTTATAATACTGAATATCTAGTTTAACTAATTCTTTTTAAGTCATTTCTAAACTTCAAACTACTGTCAAAAAGTTAATGCTTGAATATATATTAGCTGTATTCATCAGTCTTTGAAGTGGAGAATGTTGGAGGTAATTAGTTTTGCTCACTTTTAAATGGAACATATTAACAAAACGAAGGTTTTTGGCTGGAACATTCAAACTAACCAGTTGCAAAAGAGATGAACAGTTTATAATTCCATTTAGCAGTTTATAGAAAAATATTTGATCTAGAAATATCCTTCGAGAATTTAATGTATTAATATTAAGTTGAGACAGGGTTTGTAAGTAACTAGATAGTGGAATTCTGGTTTTAAAAGAGTAATATCTTAAAAATCGTTGTTGCACTTTTTCAATAGTAGTGATGAGAGTTGAGTGATATGGTGACCAAATTATACTGCAGTATTCCAAATGTGAGCGAACTAGAGATGTATACAATAATTTAATAGTATCAGGATTGTTAAAATGCGATGAAGATCTAACAATAAAGCCTAAAGCTTTAGTCGCCTTGTTTCGTATGTTATTTATATGTTTGTTAAATTTTAAATCATAAGTAAATGTTACTCCTAAGTCGGTAATAGAATTTAAGCTCTGTAAGAATATGTCATTAATTTTATAGGAAAATTTGATGGGATTGTTGATGCGATGAAATGACATTGTAAAACATTTATTTAAATTTAAATCCATAAAATTTGATGAGCACCAAATGTAGAAATTGTTTAAGTCACGCTGCAGTAGAAGGCAATCATCCAAAGAATTTATAATTTTGTAAATTTTTAAATCATCGGCAAACAATAGTATATTTGAATGTTTAAAGACTTCTCTAATATCATTAATAAAAATCAGAAATAATAACGGTGCTAGATGAGCACCTTGTGGAACACCAGAGTGAACTGATATAGGAAAGGAAGTGAAACCTTTGTATTGGACTATTTGAGCACGATTAGAAAGATAACTTTCTATCCATGCAAGTAGTGATCCATGAATGCCTATATTGTCTAGTTTATTAATTAAAATGTTGTGATTAACACAATCAAAGGCTTTAGCAAAATCAGTATAAATGACATCAAGTTGCGCATTATGATCGTAAGCCTTATAGATTGAATTTTGAAATAACATGAGATTGGTAGTAGTTGAACGATTAGGATAGAAGCCATGTTGTTCTTCTGCAATAATATGTTTAAGTAAAGGAAACATAGTTGAAACAAGAATTTTTTCAAACAACTTAGGAATTTCAGACGATTTTGTTACTGGTCTATAGTTGGAAATATCGATTTTACTCTTATTTTTGTGAATAGGAGTAACAAAACTGGTTTTCCAACTGTCAGGAAATATTCCTGATGATAAAGACTTATTGAAGAGAATTTGGATTGGATAAGTTAGAACATAACAACACTTTTTTAACAAAATGGCAGGAATGTTATCAGGACCACACTTTGTTTTGTAATTTAAATTATTAAGTTCCTTTAATATATCAGAAGCAGTAATGTTTAAGTTAGATAAGTTAATAACGTTAGTAGAAAAACTTGTCGTTTGGTGTTGGGGAGAACAATTGCTTGTAGGTTTATACACAGAGCCAAAAACTTTGCAAAAGCTTCACAATTTCCTGCCCATTACTACTTTTATGTAAACCAAAGGTCATTTCAGATGGCAAACAATTTTCACCTTTTTGATTTTTAATATGGGTCCAGAAGTAATTAGGATTATTTTTTATTTTACCTTCAATATTGTCAATGTAGGATTTATAACACGTAGTTGATAGAAGCTTACATTTACTACGTAATTTAGAGAATTCGTGATAATAATCGAGGTTATTGGTAGACTTGAACAATCTATGATACAATTTTTTTTCCTTATCATTTCACGCAATGAAGATGAGTACCAGATAGGAAATGCTTTTTTGTTTTTATAAACACGTTTTATAGGAACAAAATTTTGACAGCCTTTATACAAAATGTCATAGAAGCAATTTACGGCCTCATTTATACTTAACGACATAAGAAAGTCCCAGTTAATGTTAGACAAGTAATAACTTAGATCTAGATAATTACCATTTTGAAAATTGTAGTAATAATAATCGTAATTTAGAGATGGTTCATAGCATGTACGCTCAACACATATTGACAAGGAAGGATGATATTGGTCCTCAGGAACCAATGTATCTAAGCTGCGTTCTACCTTTGTATTGGCTAAATTACTAAAAACTAAGTCAAGCAATCTGCTATTACAATTTTTCACACTATTACATTGAAACATATTCCACATATTTAAGCACACACATAGATTTTCAACACTTGTAGATTTTGAACCGCACACTGAAAGTGTATTATCTTCGTTAATGTTCCATGATACATGAGGCAGATTCCAGTCACCCACTAAGAAAATGTCTGTGTTCATGTGAGTTTGTAGAATGTTATCCATTGTATTAGTTATTTTATCATAGTAATCTGAGTTACTATCAGGAGGAGCATAAATGGAGCCCATAATAATATTTTTATGTCCAATATTACATAAAACAAATAATTGCTCAATTTCAGGAAAGGACGTAGGTAATACTTTAGAATAATATTTATTATTTATGGCGATTAGAACTCCTCCACCTCTTTTGGCAATTTCATATGGTCTATCATATCTATAGATGTTCATGTTGTGAAATCCCAATTCAGCGCTGTATATTTCCGGTGTAAGCCAAGTTTCCGTTAAAACTATAATATCAGTGTTTGTTGACAAAGTTGCAGTTTTTAAGTAATGTAATTTAGTACGAAGTCCTCTAACATTTTGGTAATACATCAGTATTTTAGACTGAGTATTATTAGGGTTTTTTAGTTTTTTAGTGAAATTATTTGTGGCTGGCCATAAATGTACTTTATGGTTAAATTTTTTTCACCATTATCTTGGCGTTCCTTTAATTTGGTACGAAGATTTGCAAGATGTTTTAATTGCATAGGGGTTTGATCTTGTTTAATATTTATATTGTTAAGCGACTTGATTTTGTGTTTATTTTTTAATATTTGAATAGCATCAGCCGAAGACGGTAACGTAATCTTAAGAGGTCTCGGCTTATCGTTGTTGAATTGTTTCCCCAACCTCTGAACGCGAATGTTTCCGGTATCTATATTGGAGATTTCTTTAATTAAATTAGTAGCAATGGTTTTATCATTAGCGGATTGTGGATCGCTTTCTTCTATGTTGTAAATTACAATATTATTAGCACGACGCTGCCGTTCAAATACTTCATGTACAATTGCATCGGGAGAGTATTCTTCTTTTTTCGTGCAATTAGATTTCTTAAGTTCATCAATTTGTAATTTTAAATCCATAATTAACTTTTTTAATTCAATAACTTCATTATCACACTTTATACATTTATTGCAAAAGTATGAAACTCTTCTATCTTTAGCAAACACGCATTGAATTTCACTTCTCGATAACCCCGAACACGTAGAATGTAAAGGTAATTTACATTTATCGCAAGAAATTTCTTTATCTGCGTTTACGTTATCATTGCAAACAGAGCATTTATTTATAAGTGGCATAATAAAATGTAGTAGCTTATTGTAAATAATAAAATACCAGCCAAAACACAGGAGACGGAAAAATGCGTGTACACTTCACAACTTCACGATTCGATATAAGAAATATGAAGAAGATGATATCGCTATGCATATTTCAAAACTTGAAACCTTAGTAACTCAACTAAACCAAATGGTAGATAGAATTTCTAATTCCATGCTGCAGTATATTAAGTTTAGTTTTTAAGTTGGTAACAAAATAATGAGTATGTAACTAAGTTCATTAACGTCGAATAATAAAGACAACATTTTTTGGTCACCTTATTTATTTTATTTATGTTGCGATACAACAATTTTTGGCGACGAGAAAAGAAAAAGAATTGGGTAGAAATAAGGGAATATTGTCTTATGTGAGACGAAATTTTGTTTTTTTTTCGGAAGCAGTTCTGATAATGACGAAGCCAATTTGAGGTTAGGATCACACCACGTTCTTAAGAGGTTATTTTTGGAAATATATTTTCTTATATCCAAACCACATCGGTGTAAAAGGGCACAAATGGCTGCAGTAACGATAGTTAACACAGGCAATGTCGCAAATGTAAGAATTTTTAGTCTGGGCGATGATTGGGAGGTTTACAGCGAGAGATTGGAGCAGTTCTTTATGGCTAACAAAATTGAAGAGGGCAGGCGAGTTTCTGTCTTATTAACATCGGTGAGTGAAGAAGTGTACAAAATTTTAAGGAATATTTGTCATCCAAGTAAACCCAGTGACAAAACTTACGATGAACTTGTTCAGTTGTTGGAGGGTCAGTTTAGGCCGAAAGTTTCTTTGTACAGAAGACGTATTCAATTTGACATGCTTCGTCAAGCAAACGAAAGCATAAACGAATGGTTTGTTAAAGTTAAAAGGATGGCAGCAGAGTGTGATTTCGGAGGACAATTGGAAAACAGAGTTCTCGACAAATTTGTAGTTGGTTTAAAACCTGGGCCAGTATTGGACAGATTGTGTGAAGAGAAACCTACAAAATGTTTAAAGGATATTCTGGAGATAGCGCTGGCAAAGGAAGCAGCGTTAAAAGAAACCAAATTTATACAAGAAGTGAACAGAGTGCAGAAGGTGAAATTTAAAGGAAGCAGCGGGTCATCTTCGCAAAGCAAGGGAAAGGAGGTACAGACAAAACAGGAAATGAAAGTAGGTGAGCAAGCTTTGTGTTTTTCTTGTGGCAAAGGCAATCATGATTTTAAAAAATGCAAATTTAAAAATTACACGTGCAATAATTGTAAGAAAAAAGGTCACATCATTAATGCATGCAAAGTTAAGATAGAAAAAAACAATTTTGTAGAGGACTGTGAGGTGTCACAAGTCGAAAATGAAATTGATTTCTTTAATGTTGATATTTTTAATGTAGATAGTGATTTTTATGTAGCGCCAGTTACAGTTGAATTGTTGTTAAACGGAATCTCAACACCCATGGAGGTGGATACAGGTGCAGGTTTGTCATGTATTCCATTCACTTTGTATAAAACAAAATTTTCAAATTGTGAACTACAACCTACCTTGGTACGTATAAAAGTTTATAACGGTCCTATTGTAGTACCGAAAGGTCAAATTGAGGTTGAAGTATCAACAAACAATGTCAAAGAAAAATGTAAGCTTTTGGTTGTTGAGGGGGCTACTAAATCTTTAATTGGTAGAGATATTTGGAGTAAATTTGGGTTTACACTAAATGAAAATAACGAAGTATTTTTAAATGGAAACAGAGTAGGTGGTAAATTTTCTGATTCAGTTTGCCAAATTGAAACAAAAGGGGCTGAGTTGCAGGAAATATTCGAAAAGTTTTCAAATCTTTTTAAAAATGAATTAGGCACACATAAGTACGAAAAAGTTAAATTAGAAATGGATGATGGAGTTATTCCGGTGTTTAAAAAACCACTGCCGATACCGTTCGCGTTTAGGGAAAAAGTTATTAAAGAATTAGGTAAACTGGAGAATGAGGGAGTAATAAAAAAGGTTTCAAATGCTCGTTGGGGCACGCCTTTGGTTCCAGTTACCAAAGCAAATGGTGTTGATATTAGGGTGTGTGCGAATTATAAAGTTACTATTAATAAGTTTTTAAAAGATTCTAATCATCCTTTACCACGTATTGAGGACATATTTGCGGCCTTACAAGAGGGTGTAAAATTCACGAAGCTAGATTTTTTGAACGCGTACAATCAATTAGTTGTCGATGATGAAACATCTGAGTTATTAGCTTGGAGTACACCTTATGGAATTTACAAAGTCAATAGACTACCTTATGGCACTAAGCCAGCATGTTCTATTTTTCAGAGGGTGGTTGAAAAGGTACTTCAAGGTTGTAAAGGCACAGTAAATTATTTAGATGACATTGTGGTGACAGGTAAAGATGAGCAGGAGCATTTTGATAATTTGTATGAGGTTCTGAATAGACTTGAAAAAGCAGGCTTTAGGCTAAATTCAAAAAAATGTAATTTTTTTCAAGATAAAATATTTTACTTAGGGCACCAGATTTCCGCTCAAGGCTTAGAAAAAGATGAAAGGAAAATAGAAGCAATTTTAAAAACACCTCATCCAAGAAATAAAACTGAAGTACGCGCATTTACTGGCATGGTAAATTATTATTCAAAATTCATTCCGAATCTTTCTCAAAAACTTAAACCTATTTATGAATTATTGCAAAACGATTGTGTATATAAATGGAATAAAGCGTGTAACGATTCTTTTGAATCTGTAAAAAAAGAAATAGCGTCAGATCGTATCTTGGTACATTTTGATCCCCATAAACCATTGCGTTTGGCTTGTGATAGTAGCGAATATGGCATCGGAGCTGTATTGTTACATGTTATGTCAGACGGTACTGAGAGACCAATTGCGTTTATTTCGCGGACTTTGTCTAAAGCAGAGAATAAATACAGTATGTTACAAAAAGAAGCATTATCTATTTATTGGGCAACATTAAAATTTTTTGAATATTTAGCAGGCAGAAAGTTTGAAATTCTAACCGATCATAAACCATTAATAACTTTATTTGGAGAGTTCAAAAGTTTACCAAAAATGGCAGCTGGAAGGCTTCAGCGTTGGTCATTATTTATATCACAGTTTGATTATACAATTAAGTACATAAAAGGTACTGATTCTAATAAATTGAGATCAGAAACTAGACAAGACTCTTTAATGGGGCGTGTTTATAATTTTCTTCGTTACGGGTTTCCAAATCAGACTGATGATGAATTATTAAAACCTTACTTTACTAGGAGATCCGAACTGTCTATTGACAACGGAGTTGTTATGTGGGGATACCGTGTTGTGGTTCCTACTAAACTTCGTCAGCAGTTACTTAATGAGTTACACAGTACTCATGAGGGAATTTGTAAAATGAAGGCGAATGCGAGGGCTTATTTTTGGTGGCCGTCTCTTGATAAGGAGATAGAGCAAATAGTCAATAACTGTCGAATTTGTTATTCTTCGAGACCAGAACCAAAAAAAGCTACTGTAATGTCTTGTGTAAAAGCGAATCATTTTTTTGAAAGAATTCATGCAGATTTTTTGGGTCCTATAAAAGGTAAAATGGTATTGATTATTGTTGATACTTACTCAAAGTGGCCTGAGTCATTCATAATGAAAAATACTGATTCAAAGTCGACCATTGAGAAATTTCGTGAATGTTTCTCAAGGTATGGATTACCAAAGGTGGTAGTTACGGATAATGGTCCACAATTTACTTGTGAAGAATTTTCAAAATTTCTAAGTTTAAATGCTGTTAAGCACATGACTTCACCACCTTATCATCCATCAACCAACGGGTTTGCTGAGAATGCGGTTAAAAGTTTTAAAAATAGTGTTTTAAAAGCGTTCAGGGATGAGACTAATAGTGATTTGTCATTTGAAACGATCATGAATAGATATTTATTTCACTATCGAAATTCTGTTCATATCACTACTGGTGTCACACCTGCTAGTTTAGTATTTAGACATAAGACTAGAAATAAGTTTGACTTACTGTTTGAAAGAGATGTGAAAGATAAGAGCCATAAGAATGACAAGGGTAGGAGAGAGGAAGTATTTGTAGAGGGTGAATTAGTTTTATGTAGAGATTATAGGAACCCTAATAAGAAAAATTGGGTTGAGGCAAAGATTGATGAAGTGTTAGGAGATCGTATTTATCTATGTAAACTTCTTAATGAAGAGTTTGTTTGGAAACGTCATGTCAATCAGTTGTTAAGAGCACATTTTAATGATAGTAGTCTTAATTCTGAAAAGGGAGTTAGCGATAGTTGTGAGTTTTCTGAGGCTGCTTGTCTTAAACAAGCAACTCCTGATGTTGAACATCAGTTTCCTGGCATTGCAAAAAGTTTAAGTTTTAACACAAGTAATGATGTACAGTCTGAGAATGAGACTGAGGAGGTAATTAGTACAAATTGTGAAAATAAAATAGAAAGTACTGTTATAGCTAAGCAAGTTACTGATACTACTTTAAATGTTAATGAGAGACCTAGAAGGCAGATAAAGGCTCCAGTGCGATTGAATTTATGAGTGAGGGTATTGCAGTATATTAAGTTTAGTTTTTAAGTTGGTAACAAAATAATGAGTATGTAACTAAGTTCATTAACGTCGAATAATAAAGACAACATTTTTTGGTCACCTTATTTATTTTATTTATGTTGCGATACAACACATGCTTATGACTAACATATTACAACTTTATCATCTTCATACAATCATTTCTTTAGCGCTTGGGAATCTACACCAGAAGAGAAACGAACCCTGGAAAATTTGACATTTTAGTAATGAAATTCAAATTTGAAATTGGCGCCTTACGTTGTAGTTCTTAATCATAGTTAGGTTGGTAGAGAGGTACAAAAAATTATGTTGGTAGACGAGTTGATAAAAATGGTTGTAATGTAGAGGAACGGTATTAAAGTTTTACTCTTAAAAATCCAAGTTCGCTTAAGACATCCCGCCACGAAGAAGATTGAGAAACTACAGTTCAGAAGTGGGATCAGGGTGGATCCAAAATTGGGTGAAATAGAGTATACAAATGTTTCGGTGGAACGTGGGGATGTCGAAAACGCAATCCTTTCGGTGGACGACATAATTCAACAGACGGCGAGGGCAATAATGTCATATAATTCATATGAATAATGGTGGGAAGTTGTGTGGTCGTGAAATTTGGTGCTCTTCGATATTTTAAATATTTAAACATAAATTCTGTGAAATATTTTATAAAAATTACATAACTGTGAAGCTTGTGTGTCAATCTTTAACGTGATCATAAATTTTTCTAATAAAATTTAAAAATAGTAATCTAATTATTAAAAAAGCAATGGAGTGTCGTATGTGTAATAATAAAATTGGTTCTGCGCGGCTCGCTATTCAATGTATTCAATGCAATAATCAGTATCATTGTAAATGTATTGATATCGCTATACCTGACATTGAACTGATAAACTGTGGTAAAAAATCTTTTAAGTGTACTCGCTGTTTATCATCCAATGATACCAAAGTCACCTTAGAAGACGTTATGCAATCTTTACGCGAAATAATTAATAAAAATTCTGTCATGTGTAATTCAATTGAATTATGTCATACTCGTATAGAAGAAAATAACGGATTATTGAAAGCGCAAGATGAAAGAATTAATTCTTGTTTGGAAAAAATCAACATGCTTTCCCAACAGAATAATGAATTGAAGAAAGAAAATATTGAACTTAAGCGTCAATTAAATGAACAGAATCAATACTCACGTAATAATTCCGTAGAAATATTTGGCGTACCGGAAACAAAAGAAGAAAATGTTATCCGCACTGTGCAAGTTGTGGCGTTAGCGATGGGTTTCCAGTTAGAAAAAGAGATGATTGATGCAGTGCATAGATTAAAAAGTGATCCTAGGAGACCTCATGAACCTAGAGGATTAATTATTAAATTTGTCAGTCGATTTGTTAAAGAAGATTTCATAAAAACCCGCAAAATTAAAAGAGATTTTAATACTAATCATCTATCTGACTACATCTCCGGCATTAATACACAAATTTCTAAACCGATTTACATCAACGAGTCATTAACGTATGAAAATAGACAACTGCTTCGTAAGTGCCGTGAGTTTAAAAAAATTAATAATGTTAAATATTTATGGGTACGTAACGGCCAAATTTATATGCGAATGAGAGATAATAGTCAAGTTATAAAAATTTCTAGTCTTGATAATTTGAAAGAAGTCTGCTAATTTTGTAGCTTTGTTTAATTTTAGTTTCTCTATAACTTGAGTTTCAATTTTTCTATAATACAAGACTTTTTCATTTTGGTGTAGTAGTTAATGAATTATAAAAGAATTTTAATTTATTATTTTTGGTATGACTCTTTATTGTTTACTTATTTTGTTATTTTAATACTAGAATGTATTTTTTCCTTGCAAATTAAAATATTTGCCGTTTTAATTGTATATATATATTTTGTAATGATAAGACAATTATTATTGTGTTTCTTTTGTAATGTGTAATCGCATCAAGGTTGCTCATTTAAATGTACAATCACTTTTATCTCAATTTTCTGATTTTAAGGAATATTTATTAATGGAAAAATTTGATATTATTGGAGTAACTGAAACTTGGCTTACGTGCTCGATAAGTAGTGATTTAGTCAATATTCCTGGTTATAAATTTGTACGAAAGGACCGTATTACAATGACCAGAGGTGGAGGTGTAGGGCTTTACATTAAAAATAATTTTCCTTATTCAGTGTTAGATGTAACAAGCAATACCAATGCAATTGAGCAAATTTGGGTGAGTTTAAATTGTAGTAACTCGGTTGTGATTATTGGTACCGTTTATAGAAGACATGAGTTTGCATGCGCTGAGTTTTTGGAGGCATTCGAAGATTCATTAGCTTTAGTAACATCTAAATTTGAAGATGTACTCTGCTTAGGCGATTTCAACATCGATTTATTCAAGTTTAACGATGTATACACTTTACAATTTTGTTCTTTATTTGATGCGCTCGGGTATAAACAAATTATTGATAAACCTACACGTGTTACTAGAATTAGTTCTACATTAATTGATCTTATATTAGTTCCAACGAATAAGCAGATTATTGTTTCAGATGTGATAAGTATGCATCACATTTCAGATCATCATTTAATTTATTGTGAAGTTGATGTTTCCTACTCAGTAACAAATAAATCTATTTGTTTCTCATTTAGAGATTTTAATAAAGTCAATTATAATCATTTTTATAGCGAATTACAGTCTATTCCATGGCGTAATATTTATCAAATAGATAATATAAATGACAAAGTGAAGTTTTTTAATAGTAATATTATCTCCATTTGGGATAGACATGCTGCAATTAAAACTATAAGAATTTCTAAACCTTATGCTCCTTGGTTAACTGATAATCTTAAGTTAATGATGTCTCTTAGAGATAAAGCATTGAAAAGGTTTAAAAAAACTCGGAGTACTGCGCACTGGGATTACTATAAAACGCTACGTAATTTAACTAACTTTTCAATACGCAGTGAAAAAAAAGCTTATTTTGAATTCAAACTTCAAAAAAATGGTGGTAACGTATCTGCTGTTTGGAAAGAATTAAAAAAAATGAACGTTTACAATAAAAAAACTTCATCTGAAATTCCCACAAATTTATTAGATGCAGATAAAATCAACCAATCTTTTATATATCCACTTAGCACTTGCATGTCTAACGTAAATACTAATCTAATCAAATTTTATACTAACAATACATTTAAATACTTTAGCTATAAGTTTACCTTTCGACCTGTAAGTAATACTGAAATTCAACGTATAATTTCTAGTATTCGGTCAAATGCGTATGGATCAGATGGCATTAATATTAAAATGATACAATTGTGTTGTCCTTTTATAATTCCATTTATCACTCATATTATTAACTTTTGTTTACTAAAAAGCGTGTTTCCTGAATTGTGGAAAAATGCTAATGTTATTCCTCTGCCCAAAATTAAAGATCCTAAAGAATTTAAAGACCTTCGCCCTATTAGCCTTCTCCCGTGCTTTTCTAAAATATTAGAAAAAATAATGGCCGAACAAATGCTTAATTTTACAAATCATCATGCTATATTACCAGAATTACAATCTGGTTTTAGACCTAACCATAGCTGTACAACAGCACTTCTAAACATTACTGATACCATAATACGAAATGTTGATAGCAATAAATTATGTCTCCTTGTAATGATTGATTATTCGAGAGCATTTGATACGTTGTGTCACAATGTGTTAGTATCTATATTAACATTTATTGGTTTTAGTGGTAGCGCTGTAGAATTAGTTAATAATTATTTAAAAAATCGTAATCAAACTGTAATTTTGCCTAATTCCGTATCGCTTCCTCTACCTATAGTATCAGGTGTACCTCAAGGATCAATACTTGGACCTTTATTATATACAATTTATACTTTAAATTTAAAAAGTTCTTTAAAACATTGTGAGTATCATCTGTACGCGGATGACACGCAGCTTTTATTTGCTTTTGATCGTGCATATAGTGATGTTGCAATCAAAATTGTTAACAATGATATTCGCAATTTACTAAAATATTCTAAGGAACATAATTTAACGATAAATACAAAAATGCTCAGTGATGTTATTTGGTAGAGCAAAATTAAGAAACGATGTTTTGCCAAGTTTGTTTATTAAAGTTAACGACACTATACTACCTATTGTGGAAGTCGCAAAAAATCTTGGTCTGTGGATTGATTCTAATCTCCGGTTTAATAAACATATATCTGTGGTAATTCAAAAATCTTACGCACAGCTACGGGTAATTTTTAATAACAGATTTATTATAAGTCGAAAAATTCGAATAATGCTTTGTGAGTCGTTAGTACTGTCTCAGTTTAACTACTGTGATAGTATTTACGGCCCTTGTTTAGATGAAACAGATGTCAAACGAATTCAACGCATGCAAAACTCATGTCTTCGTCTAATCTTTGGTATTCGTAGATATCAACATATTTCGCACAAACTATTTAGTCTTAATTGGTTAAATATGAAAAATCGGAGGATCCTACATGCTACTTGCTTATTCCACAAAATAATTTCGTCTAAAACTCCATCATATTTATATAATAAAATTACGTTTAGACACGAAGTGCATAATGTTAATATACGCAGTAAACAACTGTTAACTACAGCAGCACATAAAACAAGTTTTTTTAAACGATCATTTACATATAATATTTCACATACGTATAATGCGTTACCTGAAAACTTAAAACTAATGACACAAAACTGTTTTAAAAAGCATGTTCATTACATTTTGTATAGTAAACAGAATTTATAACTTTTATTTTTGCATTTATTAACACATTATAATGATAGACCTTGATGTTACTCACCATTTCATTTTTTTTAAGCTTATTTTATTGTATTTTCGGGGTTAAGTGGAAGAACAGATGGTTTGTTAAACCTATCTGAACTTCGCCCTTTTGAGTTGTAGATATTAAGAAGTTATTTGTATAAATGTAAGTATTCATATACTCAAATAAAGTCCAAATAATAATAATAATAATAATAATAATAATTCGGCAGCAAACGGTGCACGCCCGACGCAGGTGAGGGCAGAAGAACGTGTCGAAGTTGGTACAAAAGCTGCGTCTGAGTTAATACCATACTTTAATGGAAATCCTGACGATTTAGATGTGACCGCGTCGCTACAGAGGTTAGATGCTATCCGAGAGATATACAATATAAAAGAAAAGGTGTTGCACATACTAGCAGTGGGTAAGATGTCTGGCATCGCTAAAGAATAGTATCATTCACGTGTTGATCATGTTTCGATGAGAGAGAGAGAGAGATGAGAATTGCAGTATCATTTCTCGTGCCAACCAGATCGGCTATAGTTAACGAAAAAATTTGAGAGCAGGAAATGGAAACGGGGAGAATCCTTCTCGTCTTATTATCATGATAAGTTAAAATTAGGAAATAGGTTAAATTTGACAGAAAGTGATCTTGTTTTATATATAATCGATGGGTTTGAAAATGCACAATTACAAACGCAAGCAAAAATGCAAGATTTTCAGACGCTACCTGATTTGCTGCGTATTATGAACTCAGTTACTCGTGTCGATGCAGGTCATTCCGACTCAACGAAAGGAAATACAAGGTCGTGTTCGACCCCTTCCGGCTAACGATCTAGAGGTGAGCAGAACCACTTTATGATCTATTAAAGAAGAGTATTACTTTTAAATTTGATGGTCCTGAGTTGGAAGCTTTTGAAATTTTAAAAGAAAAACTAATCTCTCCTCCAATCTTGTCCGTCTATGTACCCGAACTAGACACGAAACTTCATTGTGATGCCAGTTCAGTTGACTACGGTGCTATTTTATTACAAAGGCAAAAAGATGATAAGTTTAGGCCGGTTTTTTATTATAGTAAGCGAACAACTTTTTCTGAGGGTAATTACCACAGTTTCGAGTTGGAATGTTTAGCGGCTATAAATGCTATAAAAAGGTTCCACGTGTATTTGGCCGGTAAACGATTTAAACTTGTGACAGACTGCGATAGCTTTAGGTTAACGTTGTCCAAAAAAGATATCAATCCGAGAATAGCCAGATGGGTTCTTACAGAACTACGACTTTGAAATAGTTCATCGTGCCGGTTCCCAGATGTTGCATGTTGACGCTTTAAGTCGTGCCCATAATGTTTTAGTTTTGGAGACGAATACGTTTGAACTTAATGAACCTTATGAAATTAAAGAAATTTTAAACAGGGATCGATTTGTTGTGAGTGATACTGACGGGTTTTAACTGTCTCAAATACCATTTAAAACTGTCTGTGCACCGGATCAGATGAGACCTTGGTGCCAGGATTAATCAATTTCTATGTTATATCTAGAATGTATTTGGTTTTGTTAGAATAGGTTCGCTTCGTAGCATGTAACACCTTATTTAGTTTAAATATTGTCTTATTGAAGCATTATTTCGATCGAGGACGATCAACGTCAGGCTGGCCGACTGTAGTAATGAAATTCAAATTTGAAATTGGCGCCTTACGTTGTAGTTCTTAATCATAGTTAGGTTGGTAGAGAGGTGCAAAAAATTATGTTGGTAGACGAGTTGATGAAAATGGTTGTAATGTAGAGGAACGGTATTAAAGTTTTACTCTTAAAAAACCGAGTTTGCTTAAGACATCCCGCCACGAAGAAGATTGAGAAACTACAACATCTAGGTTGATTATGGAAGAATCCAGATTAAAATTGCAAAGTAAAATTGAAGATGTCACTGCGTTTGTTTCGAAAAATATAGCATTACAAAAAGGTTCATATGATAGAAATCCACAAAATAATCATCGCAAACAAAATGTATCTTACTATTGTAAAAAACCTGGTCATTGGATAAAAGATTGTAGATTTAGGTTGAAGAAAGAAAAAGAAATTAATGAACGAAAACTGAATTCATCTAAGGATGCATTTATTGGAAAAAATTTCAAAATACAAAGGCTTGGTATGCTGATTCAACTACAATGGTTTCGTGATTATAGAGAATTCCCAGAACCTGTGCCAGTTTGCATTGGAAATGGAAGTAACATTAATGCATATGGCTCTGGAAATATTGATATTCTCTCTTATGCAGAAGGAAGATGGCCGAATAAATACTTGGCTAACATTCTTTATGTACCGGAAATAAAATTAAATCTTTTTTCAACAGGTGCAGCAATGGATAAAGGATTAAAAATGGTATCAAATTGAAATGTTGTTGCAATGGGAGTACGTCAGAAGAAACTTTTTCAGCTTGAATTTAAAGTTGTGAAACCGGAAATAAGTCACTAAGCTCATATAACTGAGAAAATCACATTGCGATTGTGGCATGAACGTTTGGCGCACCAAAATGTAACTAGAGTCCGAAAACCATTAAGAGCTCTCAACATACAATTTATAGATGACAGCAATTTCTTCTGTGAAGCATGCATGAGGGGGAAACAAGATAGTTTACCATTTCTGTTAAGTGAACATACAGTATCTAACATTCATAAACATTCATATAGATGTATGTGGACCAATGGAAGTGACATCATATGGTGAATCCAGATATTTAATTTTATTCAAAGATAATTATTCTCATTACAGGAGTGTACTTTATGGCAAACAAATCTGAGGCAAAACTAAAATTAAAGGAATAATAAAAGTTTTGATTTTATTGAAAAAATTTATTCTTCTTCTGTTGCTAATACACGGGTTGGTCTCTCTCGACCACGGCCTTCGTAAGTAGGAAGAACATCTCCAGTTTCTCTAAGTCCTTGCACACACGCCAAAATAAAGTTTATTGAAAGCAATTACCTATTAGCGTGTGATGTGAAGGTTATAATTACACCCACCGTACATTAAAACAGTATCACTGTTGTAGATAGTAAGGAAAATAAAGTACGTTAACACGAATCACTTTAGCTCAACTATAGAAATCCGTTAAAAATCGAGACAGAAATAAGTCAGACTGTCAAACTCAGTTCTAAGAAAGCTAAACTTTGCACTTAATTATCTGAAATTTTGTTTTGGTTACAACAAAGATAAACGTGATCGTGTACACAAAATACATTTTTTTAAGGTACATCAGTAATATAGCTAAGAAATAAACATTACTACCTGCTTTAATTATTTTATTAACAATTGATTTTGTAGATAATCAATAATTAAAAAAACAATAATTAACGCAATACATTAATACGTTTTACGGATTTTACAGCATTTACATCCATCATTTACCGCATAGTTACAATCAACAAAATATTTCTATTTGTTTAGATAGTCAGTGCCGGCCTGAAAACTTTTATTGCAAATATCTTTAACTGGGTCACTATAGACCAAATTTTTGAAAGAAAAATTTTCATTTAACATCACAAGTTTTTAGTCGCATTTTTGATAATACTAATCGGGGATTATTTTTCTTCGCATATTTCAGTGGAATGTGTGTGAGAAGATATTTCTTTCGCGTTCCAACCCTCCAACTCGTGTGGAACAACAACCAAAACGCAGAAAATCAATGCTTCAAAAAAACATAATTCCTTCTCTATCAAAAGCTCTTATGCACACGGTTGCAAAAAATTCTGTTAAAAATAAAAAATCTGGTTTCAATTAATGTAAAATTATACCTCTTAATAGAGAGCGAGTTCTGTTACGGTTACTCCTTGAAGCTCTAGAAGAAATTCGTGAGTTGTGAACCTCCTAAACAAATCGGTGGCCGATTTGTTAAAATTAATGCGTTATGAAGATCAATTGAAAAAGCAAACCTTATGCAAGAAAATATCCGTTGAAGGCGAGAAGAGTGTTATAGGAATTGATTGAATAAGATGCAGAACAAATAATTGAAGATGTAGAAGAAATTATCGAAGAAATGGAAGAGGAAACCGAACCAAGGCCTGGATGTTTCAAATATTACTTGCTTGAACGATGACTATCGTATAAAAATGTTACTCCGGTTACTACCATTTAATCATCAAAACGATTAAATTGATTACTAGTCAATTGTTAAAGAAACAAACATGCCAAGTACTCAAAGTACATGAAAATCAGATTGAATTTACCCGAACCAAAACAACAAGATCCGCCATTCTCCAATTACACTAGGCAACACGATTTTTATAACTGTTGGTACCACTGTATTTATGTCAAATTAAGTCAGCAGAACAAAAACAAGAATTTTTTTAAAGTCCTGTCGCAAAGGTTAAGAATTTGGCGTAAACAAATAAATCACAGCACGGACTGTTACTTCTGCCTTGTAAAAACTGAAGGATTTTCAAAAAAGAAAAAACTCAAAGTCACGTAAACAAGTATTCCATCTGTAAGCAAACCGAAAAGAACTGATTGCGAGCTTCCAATTATAATGCATTCAAACTTTTACTAATTCCACAGACGAGGAAGATATACACGATGTTTTCAATTTGTCATTTTCAAGCGTCCCTTTCTCATCGGACGATCAAGGTAAAACAGTTGTCATCGAGAGTCCAAACGTCCTCGCGTAGTGGTTTTGTTAAAACATCGTGTGTGTTTTGTTCATTAAATCTTGTGAACTGTGTACATTATGTCTGATTTAATTAATGCAAGTAAAATTGACCATATACTTTATGACTTTGCTCAAGATGACAATGATCTGGATGGTTTTTTTTCAAAATGAAACAGGTTATAGGATGAACTGGTTAAAAATAATTATTTATCGTATAAAAGTGAAATAGAGGGTGATGTAGGAAGCGATATGGCACTAAATGATAAGACTGATTTCGATCTTGGTAAAGATGGTGAGACAATTTGGTTTACATCCAAAATAGCACACATTAGCAAGGACAAAAAAAACGTAAACAAATTTCCTGGATGAAAACTACGAGATTGCTTACAGTCAAACAGAACTGAGGTTATGGCATTATTTGGAGAGTTATATTTTATTGGTACAAGAAAGAGTGGTCATGAAAATGTCAGAGAACCATAAGAACGTGAAGTCACAAGAATAGCGGATAACCTAACTTTTGAGAAGTTCTTAGTTAGATTTCGATTGCTTGTTTGAGTTTTGCGATTTATCTCACACCCTGATGAAGCCCCTTACGAAAGTGGGCGAAACGTTGGCAGCTTCGGTTGCAACTATGACACGGTCCAAACCCGGAAGACATTCTAACGTTAGTATAGATTCCGGCCGTGGAAGCCTTCGCTATTAAACCTTTTTACAGTCCAAAAAAATAAGGAAATAATAATAAGGTCGCTACAGATTTGCCATAGATGATTTGAATACAAAATTAGATTTATTATGATTGACATACCGTCATTCGTTTCATTTGTATTTGTAGAGTGAGCCAATGGACTTGATGGTTATATTCAATACTCATTTCACACAGAAGTTTATTTACTTCAGTGCAGTAACAGAAATTTCTTTCAAGTTCGCAAAAAGAAACAAAATTTTCGTGACGTTTCTTCAATACAGAAATTCTTATAGTGGAGTGTGGAAGATTCCATTCTCTTAATTGAGATCTTAAAATTTATGATTTTTCTTTGCTTAACCTTTCGGGACGCGCATTTTCCAGTATAACACGAAGTACTTTGTACCTCGTTTTTTGCACGTTATATTGGTTGATACTCACAAATATTACTGCAATAGACTTTTTGGTGTATTGTAATATATGAGCAAGTTGTTTAAATACAAAGTCGTAATTTTTAAGGTGTTTAAATAAAATAAAATTACATTACAAAACGTGTACTTTACAAAATCGAAATCATACAAAAAGAAACATCGACTGTTATTACGTGATTATCATAAGTACATAAATTTTTTTTAAAGTTGGTAACTGTCGTTTGAGTCCTATTATTCATCACTATTTTTGTTGTCATTGCTTTGCTTGCAGCGTAAACAAATGATTTGTTTGTTAGAGGGTGTCTCCTCAAACCGTGAACACTATTGTAAAAGAGTTTCTTTCAACATCCAGCTGGTTCCTTTTTTTAGCAAGCTGCTGGACCTTGTCTTCTTTTATGGCGGTCGTACTGTATCTTGTTAAAAAAGTGCTTACGTGCAGAGGAAATCCAAACTCATGATGACTTTTGAAATACCTTTCTTTTGCATGATGATGGTTGGTTGTTGTGGTTAAAATTTAGCATGAATCTTGCATTGATGATAAGTTCATAAACACAAAAAAAAGGAGGTCAGCGTCTAGTAAACCTAGATATAGAGTACGATGTGCACATTTTATCGCACGTGTCAACTCTACCCTTGGTTTTAATATAATCTAGGATTATTTCCAGCTTGCCACTGTCTTCATAAGTTACTTTCGTGTTGCAAATTATTGACAATGTTTTTGTGGTCACATAAGATTGTAAAGTTTTAGCGTCTTAGAATCCATACATGGAATTGCTAACTTCTTTTGGTTTATTGGGTAAAAATGAGAGTGGTTATTCAGCAAGTGGAATGCTTGTATACCAATTGTAGGTCGTTACGTTTTTATTAGAATTTTCAATTGGTTTTACCAACCTTCATGGGCGTTATTTGATGTTTCATACGGACCATGTGGTTGTGTCCCACAGTAAACTTCAAAATTACTGCTGCAGTAAAAGTTTTAGCATCACATAGCACGTGATTTTCAAATCGTACTTGGCCGGTTTCTTTGGCAATATATCTTACTGGAGTGAGTTTCTCAAACTTTTTGCGATCATCTCGAGTGGTTTTATCATCAAATCTCATACAATTCAGTAAAAATAAGAAGCGTCTATAGCTCATAGCTGCTCGAATAAGTGCTATTCTTGTGACTTCACGTTCTTATGGTTCTCTGACATTTTCATGACCACTCTTTCTTGTACCAATAAAATATAACTCTCCAAATAATGCCATAACCTCAGTTCTGTTTGACTGTAAGCAATCTCGTAGTTTTCATCCAGGAAATTTGTTTACGACGTTTTTTTTGTCCTTGCTAATGTGTGCTATTTTGGATGTAAACCAAATTGTCTCACCATCTTTACCAAGATCGATATCAGTCTTATCATTTAGTGCCGTATTGCTTCCTACATCACCCTCTATTTCACTTTTATACGATAAATAATTATTTTTAACCAGTTCATCCTATAACCTGTTTCATTGTGAAAAAAAAAACCATCCACATCATTGTCATCTTCAGCAAAGTCATAAAGTATATGATCAATTTTACTTGCATTAATTAAATCAGACATAATGTACACAGTTAACAAGATTTAATGAATAAAACACGATGTTTTAACAAAACCACTACGCGAGGACATTTGGACTATCGATGACAACTGATTTACCTTGATGGTCCGGTGAGAGATTGAAAATGACGAATTGAAAACATCGTGTATATCTTCCTCGTCTGTGGAATTAGCAAAAGTTTTAATGCATTATAATTGGAAGCTCGCAATCAGTTCTTTTCAACGGTTTGCTTACAGATGGAATATTTGTTTACGTTACTTTGAGTTTTTTCTTTTTTGAAAATTCTTCAATTTTTACAAGACAGAAGTAACAGTCCGTGATTTGTTCACGCCAAATTCTTAACCTTTGCGACAGGACTTCAAAAGAGTTCTTGTTTTTGTTCTGCTGACTTAATTTGACATAAATACAGTGGTACCAACAGTTATAAAAATCGTGTCGCTTAGTGTAATTGGAGAATGGCGGATCTTGTTGTCTTGGTTCGGGTAAATTCAATCTGATTTTAATGTACTTTGAGTACTTGGTATATATAATGTTTCTTTAACAATTGACTAGTAATCAATTTAATCGTTTTAATGATTGAATGGTAGTAACCGGAAAAACATTTTTATACGATAGTCTTCGTTTAAGCAAGTAATATTTGAAACAACCAGGCGTTGGTTCGGTTTCCTCTTTCATTTCTTCGATAATTTCTTCTACATCTTCTTCAATTATCTGTTCTTCAATCAATTCCTTTAACACTCCTCTCGGCTGCAACGGATATTTTCTTGCGGTAGGTTGCAACTATGACACGGTCCAAACCCGGAAGACATTCTAACGTTGTAAAAAAGTTCTACAAAACGTTGTTTTTTTGTCTATGTGGGATAGCAACATTACCAAATAAAAAAATGGCACTCGCGGTTCAACATCGTTCCTGGAAAATTTAGTATAAAATTTAAGCCGTTAGTGGATTCTAATTTGGTAGTTCTACCCCCTCCGCACATTAAATTAGTATTGTTTAAACAGTTTGTAATAAGTATGTAAAAAAAACTGTTTTAAATATTTAAGGAATTAATTACCAAAGCTGTCTGAAGCAAAAATTCGCGAAGTAATATTTGTTGGTCCAAAAATTAAGAAACTTTCCAAAGATACAAATTTTAAAAGTACCATGAATGATTTAGAGCTAGAAGCATCAACTTTTTTCAAACAATATATGGGAAATCGAAAAAGTAAAAAATACCAAGATACCGTGGCTAATTTGCTAGAAAACTCTAAAAGATCATTTTTTGCTATGACATTTGGATTTCTTTCTTGCTAGTTATTCAAAAAAAGTTTAAAAATGTTATTATTCTTCGTTTGAAACATTTTTAACCTATTCTTAGATGGTACAAAATTCATATAAAAATATTTTTTTAAAAAACTCTTGTCCACGTTCCCTCAAAAGAAAATAACTTGAGAGATTTATAGCTATGAATTACTTATTACTAAGGAGCGGACAACAAGGCAAATGCTTGGAGGCCACTTATTTTGCCTTTTTGGGTAACTTTTTGTCTTTTTTGCTTATTTGATATTGCCTTTTTGCATATAAATTTTGAAAAGTTTGTGTAAACAGTGTTTTATTAGGTACATGACAATAACGCATTACAAAATTTTATTTAAATTACGTAGAATAATATAATTAACATTTTTTGGTCAAAAGGTCTTTCCACGAACCTATAAATAACAACAGGGATTTTCATGTTTTGTTAAACAATGATTTCCAGAAAACATTAAATACAAAAGCCGCTTATAGAGAAGAATTATTGTAAGAATTTATACTAGGATTATGTACAATGACAGGCTTAACAGAACACTATTTACAAAACCGGAAGGATTTCGGAATGAATCATATTTTATAGGTCTATTCAGAACCTAAGTAAAGCAAACAAATATAGATAATTTTAATTCTGTCCGGTAGGATTCCTTTAATGACTGAAAACATGACTAAAATATTCTTTGTTTGTTATACCTGTGATATTGTCACACTGTGATAGTCTATTGCTGTTGTGCTGTGAGTAAGCTTTAAAAATGCCACCTAATAAACAATTAAAGATTGAAAATTATTACAAGTGGAGTAAATTGGACAATAATTTAACAACCGACGGGGAAAACCTTTATTGTCAAGTTTGTTCAAAATCAGTAAGTTTGTATTATCTTAACTTAAATGCTTTTAATTACTAGTATATGTAGTATTTTAGATCGGCGCTACTAAAAAGTATCATGTAAAACAACACTTGGTTGGTGGTTTACATTTAAAAAATATTTAAAAAACTATGAAACAACCATTGTTAAAAAACTTTATAGAAGATCAACAGAATAAACCTAGCCCATCAAAAACAACTTTTGCTCTAGAACTGTGCGAAACATTGGTGTCGGCTCAAATTCCTCTTAAAAAACTTGATAAAATCAATTATCGCAATTTCCTCGAAAAATACACCGACCAAGTTGTTCCAGATGAATCAACTTTGAGAAAAAATTATTTAGGCATATGTTACCAATTGGTATGCAGCTTATTTAAAGTATTATTAGTTTTCAAAATGCTGGTTTACCTTTTATAGAAAATACAGACAATAAGGAATGACACTGAGGACCATTACATTTGGACTTCGGTGGATGAAACAAACGATTGCAGAGGTCGATATATAGCAAATTTTGCAGTTGGTAAATTGTCTGAACTAGAACAAGAAAAAGCTCATTTGCTAGTATCCAAAGAAATTCCACAGACCAATCACAAAGCAGTTGCAAATTTTTTCGATAATTGTTTACGTAAGTTTTTTTTAAATGATTGATTAATATAATCCAATCTATTAATTACAATTATATAATTTTATGTTTGTAGGACTTCTGTATCCCAGTGGCGTGAAAAATAAAAAGGTTCTCTTATTCGCAACCGATGCAGCACCTTATATGATCAAATCCGCTCAGACATTAGAAATATTTTATCCAAAATTAAAACATTTAACTTGTCTAGCACATGGAATGCATAGGGTGTGTGAATTCGTTAGAGACGAGTTTGCAAAAAAAAGTTAATTTCTGCCATCAAAAAGGTAAAAATCTCTAACATATTAGACTCTCTTTTTGATTATTGGATCTTGTTTGTGTTTGTGGTTTTTGTGAAAGCACCATTACGGGTAAGGGCCTATAAAGAAAAACTTCCAGATGTTAAACTTCCACCGGAACCTACCATAACAAGATGGGAAAACTTGGTTATCTGCTGCATTTTTTATGCCACACATTTTGAAAAAATTAAAGAGGTACAGTTCATATTATAATTTGACATTGTCTTATATATTAATGGAATTGTCTTACTTCAGGTGGTTGAATTATTTGACGAAGCTAATTCTCAAAAAGCTTTTAATGACAAAGCTGTTAAGAGAGGACTAGTTTTTATAACAACACACTTTTCCGGCATCCCTGACGAATTAAAGAAGCTAGAAAAAAGCGAAACCGCAATGACCAAATCTTTCGCTACATTCGAAAGAATAAGAACAATTATAAGAGCATGTCCAGAGACTATAGGTACAAAAATTAATCAAAAATTAAATTTCGTCACACCAAAAAACCCTTCCTTTGACTTCTTTAAACAACTGACTGAAATTCAAAAAGGGGAGGTCATGAAGCATCAACAGAAAATATCTTTAATAATAACAGAAACATCGGCATTAAAATTTGCTCCACTAACATCTTGTGATGTCGAAAGAACTTTTTCCTTCTATAAAAATATTTTAAATGATAAAAGGCAACAGCTTCTTGGTCAAAATATTGAAAAATATTTGATTTGTGCTTGGGAAAATAATAGCACTTAATAAAAATTCTAAAACCAAAAAATAAACTGTAAATTTTAATAGATATTTGTGCCTTTTTTATTGCCTTTTTGGCAGGTTTAATATGCCTTTTATGCCACCTTTTTTTGGTATTTTTTCTTGCCTTACTATCCGCTCTTTATTTATCACTTAGTAGTAAAGTAACATCTGCTATCTAAAACTTAAATAAAAAAACCAAGTAAAAGTAACATTAAATACAAAATAAATTTGTTATAACATAAATGGGTATAATATAAAAAATTAAATTAAAATACGACAAAATACATAAATAAATAGTAATAAAATGCGTATCTATTATTGTTATTATTAATTTAGCATAGTTATTTAGTTTTATAATGAACAAAAGCACTTCAACTAAGAAATTAAGACCTTAATGGTACTGTCACTACCGAAACTTCACTAATAATAAACTATACATAGTATGATATACTACACGATTTCATTCATTTAATCCGGTGTCGACATAAAATTTAACGCTGAATGAAGTCGTTAGCTTTATAAAATGTCGATACGAACCGCCCAGCGGTGGTCTTAGTAACATATTTTTGTAGAACGTTTTGAAGTACGAGTTAATATAAATTATATACACGCAAGTACACTGATGCGTTTTTTACAATACAATAACAACTCGTGTTGTAAACCTGCACTTATTTAAAAAAAAATTACAGTTTCAGCAATATTTCATAATATTCATACATGTTCCTTGCTAATGCAAAGGTATGCAACATAACATAACAATTTATTTTATAAAAATGTTTTCTTGATCAGAAAATCAAGAAAAAAAATTATACGAAGCCTTTATTAAGAGTGCTATATTGCAACGTTGGATTGTTGAAGACGTTATTGCACGTAGCATTTATAAAAAAGAATATTATAAAACGTTTAAAATCCCGTTTATAATTTTAATAATTTTAAATATAAACTATAATTATTTATCTAAAAACACAAAAATTTAAAAAAATAACGTATTCTAAGCTAATGATAAAAATTAATTTAATGTAAGAAAAACCAAAAATAATTTGAAAATTCTCTTGGGTTTTGAATACCGGTTCGTTTTAAAAACAGAAGAGGTCGAGTAAGATGAATATATAAATTAAGATATAAAGCAGAATGCAGATTTCCACGGGTTACTTTCGTATTACAATTTTCCATTCTGGATAATTCGCAGTGGATATCTTCAGAGTCTGAAATAAACCAACCGATTGCGTCTTGAGATCTCGTTTTTATATAGCGGCTCCGATTGATAAAATTAGTTTATAAATCTCCAGTAAAAGAGAACTAGGATCTCGAGTAATATTGAAATATTCGCGAAGTTTTTGTAAATTTCGAGAACGTTCCCGTACTTTTTATCCACGTCTAGAACGTTCACGAAAGAATGTAGAGGCTTCTCGAATGTTTGCAGAAACGTATAAATACGGGACAAACAAATCTTAGGTCAGTTATTTCCCGTAATTCGAAGACGGCAGTGTTGAGAAGATCAAGACAATATCAACAAGACTTTTAATTATTTCTATAGATTCCCTAATTTTTCGCTGATAACAATTAGAATCATTAGCCAAAACCTTAGTGTATTCAAACATTTGGTGACTCGCTACTGCTAACTTAGAATATTTTTTAAGACTACATCTTTGATGTTCTTTAATACGAATTCCGACACTTCTACCAGTTTCTCCAATGTATGTATGACCACAACAACATGGAATGCTATAATACCCGTTAGACTGAAAAGTAATAACATCTGTCACAAGTAGGAATATAAAACCGAGTGATAATGTTGTGTTTAGACATTTTCCGATACATAGTACCTTTGAGATAAGGTAGATAAACGATAGAAAACGCCGTTACGTTTAGTTTCGCAAAAGTAAACCTTGTAATAGATTGTGTAATACTTCTATTCTATATTCTATTGTAGTTGTTTGCTACTAACACTTTGGTTACATGAATTATAACTTTTTTTAAAGATCTTGGGGTTGACTTTATTTAAATATCTATCTGAATGGATAGGTTTTCGATAAAAGGGATGTGATAATGAGCCATTTTCATTTCGAGTTTCTTTCTAATTTCATGATAAAACGAATATTTTGATAAATAGAGTTTAAATAACATAGAAACTTCTAAAGCACAGAGAGGCCATGTTGCCAAATGACAAAAGTGGCATCAACGTATCTGTACCAGCACCTGAATTTTAGATAAATTGTGGATAAAGCTTTTTTCTCAAAATCTTCCATATTAGCAATTAGTAATCGACTTACTTATTTTTTTTTTAGTTGGATTATTAGATTTCTAGTCATACACGTACACGTGTTAGCAGATTTCTGCTTTGATTTGCAGTTTCGATTAGTTTCATGATTTATGGTGTCTCTTAGTGTTTCAAATGTGTATAATTTACACAAAGAACCATCACTTCTTACTTCTTTAGACTCTGATTCAGAAATTAACTTGGCGGATTGAAATGTTACTTTTTCAGGTGAAGATCTTTTTCTAGTGATGGAATTTTTAACTAAGATTGACGAGTTGTGTTTGTCTCGTAATGCTTCAAAGTATCAACTTTTGCTTTCAGCGTTTCAGTCCTATTGAGCTCTTCTTGTGTTTAGAACCAGGCGACTTTCGTTACGTTACAGACAAGATGTTGCTGCAATGTTGAAATTAGAGTTTTTGCCTTTAGATTATGAAGATCGCCTAATAAAGACAATTCTCATTATAAGCGACGTTCGGCTTAAATCGCGTCATAATTAAACACAGTAGTAGTACTTCTTGTTTTGGCTCTCAAGGAGAGCCTAAGACCAAGCCTAAAAAGTCTGGGTGTTTAGCTACGACGCTGTCTAAGCCGAAAGTCGCTTATAACCATAAAAAAAATAACCGCAAAAGCGAAAGATTTTATAGAAGACAATTCTCTTTCTTATATAATCGATCTCTTCTTTTTCACCGGCGTCGCAAACGTCAAGTGGTAGTTTAATTTCTGGTTTTTGGATTGCGATTTTGCTGGATTTTGTCTCTTGGTTTTGATGGTTCAATGGTGATGGTCCTTGAATACGTCCTCGGTATTTTGTTGATTGAAGTTCGGATGCTATCTATATGATTTCCTCTATTTTTTGTCACCGATATTTTTATCTTCCGTTACGTTTCTTAATAAATTTCTTTTGGTTTCTTTCTTCACTATCTTACTTCAGGTCAAGCTACCTCTCCGTCTGTATATAGTTATATCCGCTTAGTTGGATTGGTACGTCATGTATAGGATTCTCTCCCTGCTTTTGAATTTGATTTTTCTCTATCTTAAACTTCTTATTCCGTTCGTGTGCATCAAAGCCTTGTAATAAATTTCCCAATTTGGGACCGCATTTGGTAGACATTCGTTCTATGACTATCTGTGATATCATTTCTCTTCTCTTTTTGTTTCTTTATTTATACTTTGGGCATTACGATACAAATAGCAAATCAGGCATTAACATCAAGCCTTATCTTTCTCCGTATCTATCTTTTTTACTCTTCATTTATTTCTTCTTTGATATGTGGGTTTTATAAGTGTTAACCATTTTTTTTCTTTTTGGCTCTTTTTAAGGTTCGCCTCTTGGGTGGTTAGTTGAACATACAAACATCACGTCTTATCTTTCTCCGTCTTTCTCTTTTTTTCTGTATTCTTGCTTTTTTCTACTTTCTATGTTCTGCTGCTTGAACACTTTCTTTTCCTTTAGTCACTTTTTTCTTTAGTGTTCACTCCAACATTGCTTCTTCTTTTATTTTTTTCTAAGCTTCTTCTTCCTCTTGCTTGTTGGATTTAGTGGGTTTTTGTTTTCTTGTGTTTAGTTTGGAACTTGGAATGGACTGTAATGTAGTTGTTGTGCTCTAAGTACTTCTGCTTGGTCGGGATTTTTGAGGTTGTCAATCGCTATTAAAATATTTGGTTTCTTTGGGTTTCTTTTGCTCTTGGAATATTCTAATCCGTTCTTCGGCATTTTAATTCCGTTGTGACAATCCAATATGACAAGCAACGACTAACGATTAGCAAGTGAAGCTTCTTATTTGTTCTTATTTGCCTTTTCTTCTTTTTCTTTCTTTCGGTTTAATTTGTTGTGCGGTTTGGACATTACTTTGATTCGTACACTTAAGTAATGTTTAGTTTTTTATAACTTTGTGGTTCTCACTTTTGAATTGCCGATTTAATTCTCTTCTTTTTAGGTAGTCCGATTTGTGTCGCATTCCGCAGATATAGATTCAAAATCTGCTATATAATATTTGTTTTTCTTCTTTCTAATTTACGAGTTTCTTAGTTTTCAGAAATTTATTCCGCGTGGGATTTATATCTGTAGGCTGGAGTTTCATGAGATTTGAGGGCGTTGTCTTCACTGTATTCTAAACCTCTTTCTTTTTTATACCTCTTCTTTTACTCTTGGTTTGCTTTGCATTGTCGTTCGGTAATGTCTATGAGACTGCTTTTTCTTGGGTCATTAGAAGTATCATTCCGCTTCATGCGACTTAAGACTCCCATAGGTAATACTTAGTAAACTGAGAAGCATCTTGTGTTTATGTTTCCTTTTTGGGTTGAGTGTGGTTCTATCCTTAGCGTATGTCTAAGTTTCTGTTCTTCATTTTAGGTAGTGTCTACTTCCTAGGCTTTTATGTTGCTGGGAGAAAAATGTGTTATGTTAAAAACATTTTGGTGTAGTTTTCGTGATGTATGAATTTTGTCGCGAGTCTAATAGCCATTTCACATATGGGAAATTTGTGCTTTATTACTTCCGTGTTTGACGTTGATGAAAACAGTACGTGAACTAACACTATGCCCAGTGAAATCTACATATGAAGTATTGTGGGCCAACCTCGTTATTAATGGGTAAATCAATTTTGATTTTTATGCTACCTGTGGAAGTTTTGCTGGGGTAAAAATTCAGTTCTATTTTACGAAGCAAATTAATTTCTTCGTATTATCACAGCAAGTTGGGTTACCTTCACGTGTTTGCTACCTCAGAATTTGTTAAATATTTTCCAAGTATTGCTTTCTTTGCCATGATGAACTGGAACGTTTACGGATGCAAGAATTAAACACAACAAAAGTTTTAAATGGCTAATTTGGAATTCAGTTTGGGGAATAATGGTGAAACGGACGCGTAATTTCAAAGACTCATTTGCACACCTGCGATTGTATCAGTGAAAAAATCTGTCGGAAGCTTGAATAATTATGTTTATAATAATCATTAGATGAACTATTCGCAACATTACTTGTGATATTATATATCGGTTTATTACACTTTCAGCAATTTTAGGGGATTACTTTGTATATGTTATTAGTTAATTGCATGTCAGCATAAAACTGTAAATAATCTCATTTTTTATCTCATAATTTGTGTTAGTGTCAAACGTAGATACGAGCGACTTAAATATACAGGGTGGTCATTTTTGAAATGCACACTATTGTGATGTCCTAAACCAGTAGAGATACTTAGTTGGTTCAATTACAAAAAAGTTTTACGTTTTCATTCTCATCAAGGATATGAACAGAAATTTGAGATAACTGGGTTCCTTCCTAAAATATCTTGAAAAAACTGATGTACTTCGTTTTCTTATTTAACGCATATATTGGTTCTACCTCATTGTAGTAGACGTCATCTACCAAATTTACATAAGTCGATATCGGCTATCTACTGAACGTTTCAAAAAAATTTTCGGCCTACTAGATCTTTATGTTTTCATTGCCAACTTTTTTTGTTTTCTTATAGCTGCTATTTTATATTTATATACTGTTGAATAGAGAAAAAAATACAAATTGAACATGTAACACACATGGGTCATGTAATTTTATTAACTACATTAAAACATCAATTTAACAATTTATTGTCCTAATCTCGTTGCCACGAATTAACAAATCAATAATTTAGACTTTTCGCTAGCAGAACTGTTCAAGTTATCTCAAAATAATAGTAATAGTTGTTTAGTGCTGTAGTAAACATAGGGTTGTTGTTGGTGTGTACTTATAATGCTAAGGTATTCAGTTAATGAAAGACTAGATATGTAAAATATTTATATTCGAAGCCATCGTAATTTAGTGAATGTTTCGTGGAGGATTGTATCCCGTACGAAGGCAACCAAACAGAACCATGTTTTAACGTCTAAATATTCACCTAAATGCGGTTGGTACTCTACACAACGAATATCATCGTCCAGTGATTGAAACTGCAATTGAAATACATGTGTTGGCACAAATTAATATAAATCCAAAATCTTTACAAAGGAAAATCGCTTTGGAATGTAATTTATCAAAATCTGGGGATCAAATCATTCTAAAGAAACATAAATACCATGATTTCAAGTTTAAACGAGTACAAAACTTGCATATAGAAGACGTTCCCAAAAGACTCGAATTGTGTCATTGGTTTCATGATCAACTTGTGGAATATCCTAAATTTTGCTAAAATACTATGGTCTGACCACCACGATCACCTTGTTTAAACCTTCTTGATTATATTTGTGCAGTTCAGTAAAAAATATAGTGTACGATAGAAGAATCGAAAATGTGGAACACTTACCAGCACAAATTACGCAAGTATTTCAGACCAACACACCAGCCAGTATTCTAAATGCAGTAAGGAATATGGATCAAAGAACATCGCTCTGCATAGAATATATGGGTAGACATTTTGAACAAGTCAAGTAGTTTTAATGATTTGTTATAATTTCTATTCATTTTTATTGCGTGGTAACTAGATTTGGATAAGAAATTGACGTTTTAATAGTAGAAAGGGCCCACTATCCCCTCCACTTTTGACGTCATTACTGACCTCGGAAGGAACGTGGGCGACTTTTGTGAACGTGTTTTTCTCTCTCTCACAATGAATTTTTTTCTCTCTCACACATTTTTTTCTCTCTCTTACATTTTTTTCTCTCTCGCACATATTTTTCTCTCTCGCACATATTTTTCTCTGTCGCACTTTTTTTTCTCTCCGACACATTTTTTTCTCTCTCACAATTTTCCTTTTTTATTTTACATCATCTGGTAATTTTTTTATGCGTCATAAGAACTAATGATTCGAGTGAGAAGGAAAATATTTTTATTAAAAAAAGCTGCTGGTGTAATTGGATTCGAACTAAGGCTATCTCGATTACAAACCAACGACTTTGGCTAATGCTCCACGAGGGTATTGGATTTAAACAGTCAATTTAATATTGTATACAAAATTGCAAATTAAAAATTAAGTTTTAATGTGTAATAGTTCTATAGTAGTTTTAGATTAAGAATTATTAAAATTGTAAACTGAAAAATAACAAAATTAAGTTGCGCGTTAATTTTTCAAAACTCAAGTTTTAGAAATTAGAGATAAATAATAATTCTAATATAAACAAAAATTTAAAATAAAATTTTAAACAATTTTAAACGAGTAAAACAAAAAAGAAATTAAAAAATTTGCGGTAAAAATACTTTTCAAGATAACTGAATCATTTTAAAAATGGTGACAAAAAAAAAAATTTAAAACAATAATTTTTAACAGTTGGTACTAAAATTAGTTTTAAAACAGCGTAATAATTTTAACAGTTGGTAGTAAAAATGTTTTTAAAATGGCGGCTTCATTTTAAAATTACGGATTTGTTACTTATATATAAAATCATATAAGTTACTATGTTCTAAATTTAAAATCCGGTACATAATGCGTAGAGTAATGATTTAAAAAATAATTTGAAATCACAAATAAAGCTTAAAAAATAAAATCGAAGCAGTAAAGTAAAATAATATAAACAATTTAAAAAAAAATTAACAAAGATGGACTTACCGTGCGGTAAAAAAATTTACACAAGCACTTTTTAAATATGGCACTTTAATTTACTATTATTTAAACGCACATGCTAACACACTTTCGTCTAAAACCGAACTGATTGCAATTAGAAAAATTTATTTTACCCCTACTTAATTACTTGGTTAATGTCATTGTGAGTCAAAAATCATTCAATTACTTGAAAATTTGGAAGTTTTTATTAAGAAATGACGCACAGTTTTTGTTTTCACGTTATGTAAAAGGTTTTTCCAATTAAATTTTCAAATAACAAGAATTAAAAACTTTATAGCTAAATTTTATGTATAAGAATGTATAAAACAATAATTAAAACAACACACGTGACAACAAAAAACATAGGAATTGCAAGTAATTATTAGAGAATTTACTCGTGCACATTTTAACAGAAATGATTCACACATTAACTTAAGCCCAATTAACAATCTTTAATATTTGCCACGAAAAAAGAAATATTACGTGCTACGTGCAAACGAACAAGTAATGCAAATTGCTACAGAGCAAACAACTAAACCGAATTGTTTGTTTAAATTAAAAAAAGTACTGCAACTAAATTGTAAATTTTACCTAGTACAAATACTTGTTTGCTTATGACAAATAGAAATTTTAGCAATTACAATTAACGCAAACTAACTAATTATTGAAAGATTACAACAATTGATCACCGAAGCGCAATACTTTTAAATGCATTATTCCTAGAAAAAGCAAAAGCAACTACATTAAACAAACAAAATGCACGTTAACTAACTTTGGTAAAATAAAAACAATTTTCTAAACTTTAAATACGTAAAGTTAATAATAAGAATTTTCAACATTTTTGTGAAAACTGTACAACCAACAAAAGTGCATTAACAATAATTAGTATTCAATGTTATAATAATTAATTTCGTACGCATTCCTCGATGTAGATATTTTATAAAAGAAAACTTGAATTTTTATATCTTAAAAAACGCACAGAATCTTATATCGCAAAAGCAACTACATACATTAAACAAACAAAATGCACGTTAACTAACTTTGGTAAAATAAAAACAATTTTCTAAACTTTAAATACGTAAAGTTAAAAATAAGAATTTTCAACATTTTTGTGAAAACTGTACAACCAACGAAAGTGCATTAACAATAATTAGTATTCAATGTTATAATAATTAATTCCGTTGACGCATTCCTCAATGTAGATATTTTATAAAAGAAAACTTGAATTTTTATATCTTAAAAAACGCACAGAATCTTATATCGCAAAAAAAAATACTGTAAAAATATTAACGAATCAAATATTGATAGCAAATAAAATATTACAGAATTAATATGGTTAAACTAAAAGTTTCATGTAATTAGGAAAAATCAATTAGAACAAGTTGCGTCAAACTCCATTTCACCAATAATTGTATAAAAGCGAGTATTTTACAATAAAATGTTTAGTATTTGTTACAATTGTGTACAAAAACGCTTCTCTTTACGATGTCTGCTTCAACAATTTTAAATTTGTTCGGGTGTGGAGTGTTCCGAGAAGACGAGTTAGTTCAGGTGTATGAAGACATCTGCGAAAGGATGGTGCTTCATGGAGAAATTATCGACCAAGAAGACGAGGTCATACTTATGCGTCTTATTGAAAAAGTTACCGCGATAAAAGTAAGATTTCTTAAAATTTATGTAATCTGGTAATATTAAGTTTTTAATTGTAGAGTAACCTGGTGACACCATCTACGACGTGCCAACCAAATGTAAGTTATTTTGAACTCTTAGTAAATATTTTATTTATTAGTTTTATTATAGGATCTTGATGGGTTAACGACTGAGATTCTACCATCTACATCGCGCGACGTCGATTATTATGTAAGTCATTTATCATTATTATTTACTATTTCACCTAGAATTAATTTCAAATTTTAGGGCCACGTCGGAATGGGTTACCCTAGTACTTTTCAGCATTTCACATTTATTAACCAAGGCGAAAAAAGGTTAAACAGTTTAACGCTACATGTAAAACCTTGGTGTTTAAATTTAAAGACGTGGCTACACCCATGAATCCGTTGGTCTGGCTAGAGGTAAAATATTAAACTTAATTTTACTATTTTATTTATAAGATTTTTTGTTTTAGAATGCAATTAATGAATTGATGGGGCATTTGCTAAAAGATGCGGCTCCGGCAGATCGCGTAGGTTTAGTGCTGCGGAACGACAATTACCCAGAGAAGCCGGTGGGTATATCGTTTCGTCGTGTAGACCAATTAAACGCAAAAGCGGTCATGGCGACATTAGAAAAAGTTTTGCAGAGCAACGCCAATTTTTTGCTTCTGACGCTTTACGTTTGCATATGGATAGAATTACTCTTCCTGTAGGCATGGGTCGCGACAGGATGACCGGAGTTACGTACATTGAGTTTTGCAGGCGTAAGAAAGGAATAATCGTCGTTGAAAATGCCGACACATTATGTCTAGCTCGTGCTTTGGTCTTATCAATCGCATGGAGAATCAAAGATCCACTATTATACAGTCTTCAATTAGCTGGAAACCTCCAGACCAAAGCGCGAGCTGAGGACTTGTGTGCAGCTGCAGGAGTTGATCTAAGTACCGGCGGGACTCGCGAACACATCATAAAATTTCAAGATCACCTTGTAAATTACACAATTGTTGTATACAATAATCGTTTAGGTAAGTACTTCAATTTTTGTAATATTTATATAACCGTTACAAAATTGAATGGTTTTAGGTAAATCAGTTTACTTCGAAGGCCCTCGTAGCAGCGATAGAGTAGTTTTAAATTTAATTTTAGAGAAAGGCCATTACAATGTTATTACTAATTTATGTTCAGCGTTTTCGACTAAATACTTCTGCGAGATGTGTAGGATACGTACAGACAACAAAAGAGCTCATAAACAGTGCAAATATATTTGCCCGGCTTGCCATTCAACACCTCCATGCAACAAAGATCTAGAAACTGTATTATGCAATTTATGTAACAGAGATTTTCGAGGCCCTGACTGCTTTGCAGAACATTCCAAGAAATTGTGTAAGATTCTTACAAGGTGTAATTCTTGTCTTAATAGTGTGTGGTTAGATAAGTCTAAACCTCATAAATGCGGGTACAGTTACTGCAAACAACTGCGGTGCTGAAAAACCTATCCGTCACTTATGTTTTATGGCTAAAAATTCTTCTAAAAACTTAAATAAAAATTTTCTTTTTGTGTTTTATGATTTTGAATGTCGTCAGGATACTTCAGTAGTTGGAACTACAAACATGTTCTTACACACGCCAACATTATGCGTTGCTCAGCAGGTATGTCAGTCTTGCGTTAATAATGAAGATATTAACCAAGATTGTTTTTGCTGTGGGAAGCGGCAACATATTTTTAAAGAAGATCCTGTCGACAATTTTCTAAATTACGTTTCGGCTCTAAAGAAAAAAATTAAAAAAGGAGACATTGTGGCGTTGGCACATAACATGAAAGGGTATGACGGTGCTTTTGTTTTGAAGGGGTGGTAGAAAAAACGAATGCTTGGAATCCGAAAATTATATCAACGGGGACCAAGTTAATGTCAATTAACTGCGACGGAAACATCAAATTTATTGATTCGATTAATTATATGCCAATGCCACTGTCTAAGCTTCCCAAAACATTTAACTTTTCCGGTGGTAAAGGTTATTTTCCACACTTTTTAATACTTTAGATAATCAAAATTATGTTGGACTTATCCCTCCTGCACACTATTACGGTTGTGACGAGATGTCTATTTCAATGCGAAAAGATTTCTTAAATTGGTACGAGCAGCAGGTACAAAATAATGTTATTTTTAACTTTCAATTAGAAATTGTTAAATATTGCATTGAAGATGTTAATATTTTACGGAAAGCCTGCTTGGAATTTTGGACGCGCTTTACAACATCCAACGGAGTCGACCCTTTTCGAGAATCTTGCACAATTGCTGGAGCCTGCAATGCAGTTTACAGACGGAATTTTCTTCAAGAAAATTCTATAGGACTCATACCCCCAAATGGCTACAGAATGGCTGACAAACAATCAACCATTGCAATTAAATGGCTGCTTTGGCTCGAACACTCTTTAGGAATCAAAATTCAACACTCTGGAAATAACCGCGAAGTTAGACTGAAAGAGGGTTTTTAGTTGATGGTTTTTGTGCGACTACTAATACCGTATACCAGTTCCATGGTTGCTATTTTCACGGCTGCGAGACTTGTTTTCCAGACCAAACAGCAAAACTCTGTGGTAACAAAAACGACACAATGTTTGCAAGGCGTGAAAAAACTACAGCTATATCAGCCCGCATCCGTTCTTTGGTTACAACTTGGTGGAAATGAAGGAGTGCGATTTTAGGAACTTTATCAAAATTAATATTCAAGCTAAAGAATTTACATTAAACCATGCCATAGTTCGAAACGAACCTCTGCATCCTCGTGACAGCTTCTTTGGGGGTCGAACAAACGCCGTTAAATTATATCACAAGGCAGAAGAGGATGAAGTAATCCGGTATCTTGACGTATGTTCACTTTACCCTTTTGTAAATAAATATGGAAAATATCCGGTTGGCCATCCAACAATTCATGTTGGTAACGATACGTGTGCCAAACTACCGTTGGATACCATCGAAGGCATCATAAAATGCACCGTTCTACCGCCATCAAATTTGTACCATCCTGTTCTGCCTTGTAGAATGCACGGTAAACTTATGTTTATTCTTTGTAGGCTTTGCGGTGAAAACATGTTATATAACGATTGCCGCCATACAGACGATGAACGTAAGTTTACAGGTACTTATGTTGCGGACGAACTCCGAGAAGCTTTGTCACAAGGATACAAAGTGTTAGAAATTTTAGAAATTTGGGAGTATGAGATTGCACAATACAGTAAAAATTGTAGATCTGGAGGATTGTTTACATCATATGTTAATTTTTTAAAGCTAAAACAAGAGTGTAGTGGATGGCCTTCATGGTGTACGGATGACCAGACCAAAGATCGGTACGTAACTGAGTATCTCGAACGAGAGGGGATTGCGTTAGATAAGTCGAATATTTCTGTCAACCCCGGCATGCGATACATCGCTAAATTATGCTTAAATAGTTTTTGGGGCAAATTTGCCCAACGCGAAAATCTAATGCAATCCTCTATCATACAGGACCCTTATGATTTATTTAAGATGCTGACCGACCCTTCGGTGGAGGCTCATTCACTCACTGCTGTTGATGATGATACCGTTATTTTGAATTGGGACAGGCCGGCCGAAGGTATTGTACCATTAAAAACCGTAAACGTAGCTTTGGCCACTTACACCACAGCCAATGCACGATTAGAGTTATACAAATACTTGAAAAAGTTGGATAGACGTGTACTCTACTTTGATACAGATTCGATCATTTTTACACAAAAACCGGGAGAATGGGTCCCCGCAACAGGAGATTTCCTTGGCGATATGACTGACGAGATCGAATGTTACGGTCCTGGAAGTAAAATAGTTGAATTTGTTAGCGGAGGTCCTAAAAATTATGCATTTAAGGTGTTTTCGACAAAGTCTAAGAGTTATGAATACACATGTAAGGTAAAGGGTATTACTTTAAACTTTAAAAACGCACAGGTTGTCAATTTCGAAACCCTTAAAAGCCTGGTTTTGGATCAAGCAGAGGACACCTATGTTCAAACGGATCGACGTATTTGTAGAAACTCCATGTACGATGTTCTATCACGTCCGGAGAAAAAAGTGTATAGAGTAAATTATACGAAACGACGTCGACTCGAAGACAGTGTGGACACACTGCCTTACGGATACCGTTCATAACTTTGTAGTGGTTTTCTCATTTTACTGTATATAGTGTATTTAGGTATCTATTATATGTTTTAGTTATTATTTTTAATTTGATCTTTATAATTTATTTTGGTATTTATTGTAAATGTATACATATTTAAGCGTTATTCACTTTTTATCCTTTTTTAATAGTGAGTATTTATGTATTGATTTGTTTTATTGTGTTATCTTTTATTGTTTAAATTTCATTACATTTTATTATTAGTATTAATATTGTTCTTATTTATTTGTAAATGTCTAATGAGTTCGTTAAATATTTTTTGTAATAAAAACACTTAAATAGCAACTAATTGTTTTTTATTTTGTTAATGTGTACAAAAAAATCTTATAAAATATCTAATACATTGGTTTTTTTTAAAATACAAATTATACAATAAACTAATGCATACATCGTTTTTTATTAAATCATTATCAAATATTTCTAAAAATTCTATCATATTTGTATTACAAAGTTTTAAATATAAATATACAAGACAATATTGACCGCAAAACATAGAATGAAAATCTTGTAAAATTTTACAATTAAAAGTCCAAGTACAACAATTTCTTTCCAAAAACTTTTTATGATATCCTAGGGCGGTCTTCCAAAAGAATCAAAGTATTCTCCATGTCCATATTCATCAATGTAAAATGCGGCCCAATGTTCACCAGGTTTATAGGAAGGGTCGGTGTTTGCAATAATAGCACAAGGTCTCTGTATACGCCATGGTAGTTGATTAGAAGCACATACAAGTCGATGTACATTCTTGGTGGTCGGGATGTTCTTCAAACATTGTTGAATTTGTACCGCATTCATCTCTGCTATTTTTCTTTGACCATTCACATAAAATTAAAGCGTGTTCCAGAGCACACGAAGGATTTTCAATGTGATGATGTAGACATTTGATTGCTTGCATATCTTTTTTTAATTCTTTAAATGTTGGACAACTCATCCCTCCATGTTAACTACCGGTTTATTTAAAAAATTTAAAGTATTTTGCTTTTCATAACCTTTAACAAAAATACCGTTAAAAGGCGTCAACAATTTTCTAAGTTCGTCTTCGAAATCTTCAAAATTTATATATCCAGTACTCCATTTTAGACCATGAAAATAATTTTCCAAGTAATAAACTTCGTTTTTCACTGATTTTGGCAAAGTAGAATAAGGCATCGGTGGCTTTATGAGCAAAACTTCGCAATAGTCACCATCTGACGAAACAACCGCAACTTCTTTAGGAATAAATTTTTGTCTGCTCCATGAAAACCTTGCAAATCAACAAACGCGTCCATTCTTCTCGAGTGTTAATTAATAACTAAGTTGAGTAAAGTGTCGAGTATTCTTAACTACTAAAATCTACCATTACATTTCTATGTTTATCAATTTCTATGACGTTGTCAAATTCTGCGTAAACTAAACAGTTTATAGTTTCACTTAACGCATCTTCGAATCCGACTTCTATGCGCAACGACCCATTCTTTACAAGATTCCAATGTGTATTAGCATTTGCCGATAAATCCGGTGTTAAATCAAAAGCCATTAAACAGTAACCTTTAGGGTAATCTTCTCGAGATATATCATTTCCTTCATTTAAGAAATGAATGCCGGTTCCGGAGTATAAAGTATGGTATGCTCGCACGTACAAGCCTGATTTTGTAAAATCCGGTTGAAGTGGTTTTGACGGAATTTGCTGGCCATCAATATACAAAGACAGATAATTAATTTTATAATGATGAAAATTAAACGGGTTGGTGGCGTAATCTCCATTGAACGCTTTATTTGACACAAATCCAATAATACAACGTTTAGGTAATTGGCCTAAGAAAACGTTGTCTAAAGACTTTCGTTGAATCCCTGATGGAATAGTCAATACTTTAACATCGGCTTTGGTTATTGGATATTTTGCAGAAGTAGATTCTAACGCTTTTGTGTGTGCAATTAGAATTGTAGGATTAATTTTCATTCTTCTTACTAAAAGACTGGCTTCTAAAATTTTCACCTTGTATGTAGACCCTAATTTAGCCATTAAACTAAACGAATCTCTTGAACGAACAAATTTTATTTTCATTTCGACGCCGTTAACAAGAAATTTTTCTTGATTAAATATGTCAGAGTGGACATGTCCTATCATCTCGATTTGGTTATTTTCAGAAGTAAAAGATTTTCTTTTAATGAATCCTACATTGTCTTCCGTCAAATTATCCATTTTTCCTGGTGTATCACTATGCCATAAACTACACGATAAATGTGAAGATTTTGCTTCTGGTCCATAGTTTAGTAAAGTTTCAATATAAGAACGGTATGCATACGTATTATTAGGCGGAGATACAAGTTTCTGATTTAAATAAATCTCAACTTGACTAAATAGTGAATGTAACCAGTTATTTACGGGCCCTACAACATCCTCAACGTTTAACGAAGTATCGTCATGTCTCACGATTTTGGCTGTTACATACAACATTGTTTGGCTTAAGTCTAAGTAATCATTGCCGTTGCCAGGTATAACAAATTCAATCGGTGCGTCGTCAGTTAACGAAGATAGCGGCTTATAGAAAATCCATTCGCCAGATTCTATACTTGTTTGAGTTGATGGGAGGGCAAATAAATCTAATTCAGATTTAATGCATTCGCAAGATTGAGCATGAAGAAAAGCCATTACTAATTTCTGTCAAAAATATCGTTGTAATTAACTTTTGAATTAGCAGGCTTGCGTCTAGAATTTGACGTCTTCTTGTTAATTACAGACAGAGAATGACTAGTTATGTTTTGACGCCGTTTTTTATATCCAGAGCCCTGCATCAGATTTTCAATTTTAGTGTCTGCTTTGCGCTTCAGACTCTGACCGGCTTCGCGCATTCTATCTTGAAACGATTCTTTGATTGGTCGGTTTTCCACAATATCTCCTAAAATATTACTTCCCGTCCTCAACGCTTCTTTTCCTACTGCTTTCACGCCTGACTTAAACAATGGTAAAATTGAACGAAATATACCCCCCAACCAACTTCCAATTCCATGACCTCTTTGATATGGGGCCCTCGGTAAATAACACCAATTCCACTACCGGCTTGATTAATGTAATATTGTTGATATGGACACGCCATGTTAGTTAAGTTTTTTGAAATGAAGTTTCAAATTCAACGTTCCAAACTCGAATGGCATAGAAGCTGCCGTGTCGGTTCTTATATTTATTTCTATATTTTCAAACTCTTTTCTCATCAGGGTATGTAATGTACAGGAGAAAACACTACATCTTTGTGACATCCGTAATTGTAATTGTCAGAAGTGACATTGACAATTCGTAATAAAGGTGCTAAGACATCTCCTACTAATTGCGGTTCTACAATATCACAATAAATAAACATTTGAGATGGTATACCTGTCCATATGTTTGCTGGATGAGCTGAAGTTTTTTCTTTTGCTAAATTTTGATCGGGTTGAAAACCTAATTGAAGTGCTAATCTTCTTGAAAAACCGAGTACCGATAATGTCGTGTTTACTTTTAAGAAAACTCTTTTTGTTATTCTGTTGTATTTAAAGTTTATCAGTTTCCTTATTATTTCGTGGTTATTAATTTCAGTAATAACGTCTTCGATTGATTCGTAGTTTCCTGGAGAAATTTTTACAATATGCCATTCTTGATAAGAAAAATGAATTGAATCTTTATTGTCAAGAAAATGTTTCGTTGCAAGATTTAACACTTCTTCGAGACTTAACTCGTGTTCTTCGGGTGGTTCAGTCCTATAGTACATTAAGTTATCAGTTTCTCCAACTGCTAAAAACGAACACGGATATTGAATTTCAGAAATTCCAACAACCCATTCTCCAGTCAATCTTACTCGTTTAGGTAATTGTGTCATAAAGTTTGCAGTTGTATTGTTAGGGTAGTAATTCATAGAACTATTACTTAGCAATGTTAAATAAAACTCATTCTCGGTATTCATAATTGTTGCAATTCGTTCGATAGGACCCAAGAATTAAATTTATCGCTATATCCTTGCCACTTTACAAAATACTGTTTATTTATTCCGCGACCTTTTTCTTTCAACACTTTATCAATTTTATATCTAGTGTCACTAGTAATTGTAATAGGTTGTAATTCTTCCTCATAAAACGTTCCTTCAATTGGCTCGCTATTTAAATCAACAACTCGGTAAACAGGAGGTTTGCGATTAATAACTTTGCTTATTTTAAACACTTCTTCACTCCAATTTGTTGTATATCCCTTCTCAAAGATCTGTTTAGTTCTACTAATCCTTACATGTTGACCGACTTTATATTTAGGTATTCGTTCTAGTCCAACTCCACTGCTATACAGGTTTTGCCAAACTTGTAAAATATTTGAATCATTTACATCATTGGGTGCCATTTTAATGCTTCGATGATATCTATTATTATAAGACAATAATAAATTTTGTAACACATCAATGTACCGATATGAATTGGAATATGTAAAGTAGCGCCACATTCTTGTTTTAAGAGTTCTATTGAATCGTTCAACTACAGCGGCTTTCACGTCCGGATTATTCGTAACATAAAAATGAATCTCGTGTTCTTTGAAAAAATTTTGAACAGTTTTTGCGACAAATTCTTTTCCTTTATCCGTTTGAATGTTTAATGGGCAATTTTGACATTCGTTAAAAATATCTGCAAAGGCTTCAATAACGTTCTTGGCTGTTTTAGTTTTTAGCGGTCTAGCCCAAGCCTTTTACTAAATACGTCAATTACAGTTAAAATGTAATTATAGTTGTCGTTATATTTTTTAAACTTTGCATATCACATAAATCTGCCTGCCATAATTCAAATATATTGTTTACAATGTATTTGTTTCTTGAAAACGTTTTTGTTAGGTTTATGTACCGTATACGATTCTTGTTGTTGTAACCATTTTTCAACGCTGGGGCGATTATGTTTATACTTTACTGATTGAAATAAGTCATTTGCACCCGCAAAGCCGCTAACGTGAGCTGGGTCGTAATATACGGTGTCCATTATCAAAGTTTGAAAGATTCCCAGTTTAAAACCCTTGACCTGCGGTTCGATCTTCTCGGGGTTTCAGCTACTAACTGCCTCAACTCGTCATCACCATCATAGTTTGGCGCAATACTTTGATCACTTCTAAGTGGCGAACTTGCCGCTAGTTGCTCATTTCTAGTTTGTGAAATACCTCGACGTTTTAAATTTCCAATAAGTTCTTGCGGGAAATTAATTTCTTTCATATAAGATGCAAGTTGCTGCCAGCCTTTAGGACTACTAGTTTTTCTCGGTCTTATAGCATCATGCACCAAATCAATAATATTCGAAGATGGTATATTTTCTCCTTTTATTGTTACAACTCCATTCTTATCCCATAGTATGTTTCCTGAAGTGTTCAAAATCCGCAAAAAGTTTTCCGCTTTTTTTCTTGTATGTAGGAGGTAACGTGTTTATTATATCAGAATCCGTCATCTTTGTAATCTTTTCTTCTTCAACTGAAATGTTAACAGGCTGTCGGCTTTCACCGACAAAATGTAAATACCTTTGAAGAATCTGATTATACATATTCCATTTATCGTGATCTGCTAGTTTTGAATTTAAAACTTTGTTCATTTCGATGTCCAACTCTGACAACACATTGTTTTGCGTAGGTTCAGGAGTAGTTTTTAACCGCTGTATTAATTCCGGGGGAACGATAATCATCTTTTTAGCGTGTTCCATATTAGTTAAAAAGACTTCCTAACACGCCGCTAATTAAGGGTGCTAAGAGAAACGGTAGAAATGCGCCTCCTTGTTGTAATAAAATCTGGTTTATCTTTTTAATGGATTCTCCTGTTCTACTATTCGTCTCAACGTGTTTTTATGACGAGAGAGCCGTCTCTTCTGCGTTCCTGACAATGGAACTTTTCCTTTTAAAGTATTGTAAATGCATTCACAGATACAATGTATTTGCTTATCGCTGGCACACTTTAGCAAAGCTTGTCGCTCATTAGGTCCTAATTTTGTCAAAGCCCGTAGAAGTTCAGCATGCTTAGTGAGTACGTTAGTCATTGTGATTGAATGATGTCATATTTATCTGAACTTGTGTATTTAAACCCTTTTTTAGGAATGTAAATGTAGCATGCGCCGTCTTCGTTAAAAATTGATGTTCTAAAACGTACAATGTCAGGCGTACCCTGTTTTAAATCAAAAAGTAAATATCCATGTGGATTCGATGTTGCATCGTTATAAGCTTCTTCTAAAAATTTTGGATTTTCAGGGTATACTTGCCTCGTTAAATGTTTTATTTGGGCTTTATCTCGTGGATTTTTAAATAGAACTATGTAATGGGCATTTAATGATATGTCGCGTTGTCCTTTACCTTGGTGAAAGACGTTTTGAGTTAGGAAAAATACGCTGAGGTTTCTATGATGACAACCTTTAGTAAATATATCTACAACAGCACTGTTCGCTTCGCGCATTAAATCGTCAATGATTATTAAGTTAGGTTCTCTTCCATCAAAAGAATCCATAGACGGTAATCCTTCTTGAAATTTTATATTTGGCAAATCTTTATACAGAGGCTGCCATTCATCATAAAACCATATGACATTTTCAAATTTAGTGTCACACACATCATTAATATTTTTTATAAAGTTTACAATAAAGTAAGATTTACCACATCCAGAGGGTCCTGCAACAATTGCTGAGAAAGGATGCTGAAATTGGTACATGTTAATGGTCGTTATCTTAACGAGAACTAACTGCGTTTAAAATAAAACAGGTTTTATATAGAAGAAAAAAACTTTATTTTTATTGGTTATATTTTTTGTTTACCTACATGTAATTATAGTAAAATACTAAATTATTTGTACAAAAAACGGTCATCATATGTATCCATATAATCCTTTACCGTAATGTTCATAAAACCTGGAAATTTGTGAACTAATTCATATAACATAAAATTTTTGTTATACTTTTCTTCAAGAACTTCTTCGAAATCTTCATAACACGCTTCCTGTTTTTTCTTTGAATCTACAAAATTCACCACATCGTGTATAAATTCTTGAAAAGGACAGTCACAGTTTTCTCTGTCGCTCAGTAGTGACGTGAAATAAGATTTCATTCTTCTAATGCTTTGTAATGAACTAAGGCCTACATACAATTGAAATTTTTCTTCCACATTTTTAGGCATAAATCGAACAGCGTTCACATCAGTTGTGTGCACTATATAATTTTCAAGATGATATTTACCTACATCTTTGTGACCCAAGTCTTCTATCATCTTATCCAATACACTTAGAAACTCGGTAAATTGTGGTAACGTGAAGTAAACACCCGAATTAAAACCGGACTTTATTATTTTCAGGCAAGGTCTGAAGCCATTATAAACATCTATTCCTAGACGCGCAATTTTTGAGTAACTGTGATTTAATGGTATAGATACCTCATTAAACAACTCGTGTTTTTCGCGTACTTCTAATTTTGATTTATCTTCTGTGTTGCTGATACCGTATGATTTTTGGCTTCTTCAAACAAGGCGTAGTCTTTAGCGGTAGGTACGTACACTGGCGATGCAGGTGATCTATAATTTTTCTTCCAATCTTCTCTTTTAGAATAAGGTGAAAACTTCTTTACATCACGTTGTGGTGTTTTAGCTGCCATCACAAGAAGTTTTATATTGAAGTATTGATTCGAATTGTGAACAAGAACTAAATAAGATTTAGTAAAGACGTGCTTTTATATCTTGATAGGGAAAGAATGTTTGTACAAAAAGTATTTCTAGTAAAATGTTTGTCACGTGACACATTAGAAAAAACAGGTTAATGATTCAGCAATTTTGCCTTTCGGTAAATATACAAGCAACATAGTAGTTTCACATTTATTTAAAAATTAACTCGCTATTTTAGTACTAATCTTTCATAGGAAATTCTTTATTGCATTTTTTAATATATCACTATATTATTTACAATTAATCGTTTCGATTCAACTGTTTGGTAGCCTAGTGGTTAAGGTCGCCGCTTTGTAATCAAGAAGCCCGGGTTCGAATCCAGGTGCACCCACAGCTTTTTTTAAATAAAAATACTTCTCATTCGAATCATGAGACTTGATGACGCATAAAAAATTACCAGTTACGCGATGACGCACGACGCTATCAAAATTACCAATTATGCGATGATGTAACAATGTAAGAGAGAGGAAAAAATGTGTGAGAGAGAAAAAAAATGTGTGAGAGAAAAAAAATGTGCGAGAGAGAAAAAAATGTGTGAGAGAGAAAAAAAATGTGTGAGAGAGAAAAAAAACACTTTCACAAAAGTCGCCCACGTTCCTTCCGAGGTCAGTAATGACGTCAAAAGTGGAGGGGATAGTGGGCCCTTTCTACTTTTAATGTAGTTAATGAAGTTAGAAGTGTGTTACATTGCTGAATTCGTATTTTTTTCTGTATTCAACAGTAAAAAAATACAAAATGGCGGATATAAGAAAATCAAAAGTTGGCAAGAAAACATGAAGATCTAGTAGCCCGAGAAGATTTTTGAAACGGTGAGTAGATAACCGATATGCACTTATGTAAATTTGATAGATTTCATCTAATACAATGAGGCAGTAACAAAGATATGATTTAAATAAGAAAACGAAGTAGGTACATCAGTTTATTCATGATATTTCAAGAAGGAACCGATTTATCTCAAATTTCTTTTCGTATCCTTGATAAAAATGAAAATCTACAATTTTTTGTAATTTAAGCAACTATGTATATCTACCGGTTTAGCATATCCCAATAGTGTGCATTTTAAAAGTGACCACTCTGTATATGTTCTCACGATTATTTCATGCAGATTTGCTTGTGTAATTACCTGGTATCACCGATGCGTTGTGCTTCTGATTTCGTAATCACTAGATTCGCAACGATTCAATTTTTATTCTTTGTTTTCTTATCAAATTATTTTCTCATGCTTTAATACTAATAACTCATGCACCTACGTGTATGAAGTGTTGCCTAATTTAAGGATCTGCGAATACTAGCATTATTGTCGTTTCTTATGAACAATTTGTTACCTACAGTATTTCTCAGATGTAAACGAACATCTGTAGTGTCAATTTCTCTCTGTTTCGGGCTCTTTTAATTACATATCAAGCTGAACCTGTACACGCACTCTCCAAAGCTCTGAGCTACCGCTTACTCCAGGTAACAGTTGTTTTTACCGTAACAAACAACTCTGCGAAAGACAAAAATTGTAAACCAATTATCACGTCTAATTTTATCACCGAATTTCTTAAGCAAATATTATCTATTGCGCTAACAGACACTTTGTTATTTCATAACTGTAATAGCAAATATCTGTTATAGTGATTCATTTCTTTAGATACATTGTAAAATCAAAAATACTCGCCTTCTATAATTTTTTGGAAAACGAGAGATGGTAAAAGAACTTGGTTCATATTTTGACAATACCCAATAACACTCCCACCTAATGACTATTAAACCATCAATTGCAAGTTTTTTGTTTTTTGAAATAAACACCAACACAGTCAACTTACGATGCATCTTTTTCGTTACAGGTTCTTTTCGCCCATTAAAATTTGTCCGATGCATAGAAGAGATCAAACATTTTAGTACCTGCCAAAATGTCAATTTCCTAAAGTGTGAAAAACGTCATCTGTTAAGTTAAATTGATTTATTTTATATAAAATATTGCGACTGGCACTGAATAAGTTCTGCATCATTTAGCCGTTAACGATATTTTCCGACTCAAGTCAAGTCATCAAAATTAACCACAAGAAACTACCTAAATTTTTGTATAACAATTCGATCGTATTGTTAAAGTCAGTCACTGTCATTTTTAGATGTATTGCTCTATATTCCCAGTTGAATGAAAAGAATAAATGAGAATTGTAAATGCCTATGGTGACTCCTGTATCAATTTGTTCACAAAACCTAGCTTTCCGGGATTCTTCAAAAAACTCTCTCCTTGATGACGCTTGCTAACCCAGTCCAAAAACAATAATAATCAAAACACAGTCAACTTTGATTCAATTACATCAACATTTTTGCAATAATGCGTAAATTAATGTATTGACCTTTTTGCCATAGTATGACAATTAAAAAAAACAAATTTTGCATAAACAATTTTTTTTAAATCTTGAGCGTAATTATCTTGTAACAAATCGCGCTTATTCTCACAGTCTCTAATGTCTGCATAATAAGCTTTCGTTTTCCATTTGACGTCCTCATTGCTGTAATTTTTTTTTACTGGTACTATCGAAAATCTCAAAAATACAACCGGTAAACGAATAACTTATAACCCAAAGAATTCAATTCCTCATTGCTTCTATATCGCGTGTGCCGATGCATTGTTGTAGTTGAACAAGATTTTTTTCTGTTCTTTTTTTCAAAAATAATACTCTTCTGTTATTGTTTTTCCTTTCTGCAAGTAATCTATGAAACCTTCTTGGCTGATTGTGGTGTGTTTGTTCGCTTCGTTCTGTTTTTGCCCGCTTGCAGACTATCTATTGGACTCAGGCAAACGCAAAAAGTATTATAAATTACACTCAAACAATGCTAAAAACCTTTTTCATATGTAAATGTTCGTATAAAATATACCGGGCACGTTCTCTTGGTATTTTTACGATGTCAGCTTTTTGAATATGGTTTTTTTTTACTACATCGTTTGTACGAATTTTATAAATTTTGAAACCACATAAACGCTGTACTTACAAACTAAATCTTTTGTCTACAATAAAACAATTCAAAAATGACATAATTTGTAAAAAATATGTAGATAAACCATTTTGAACAGTCGTCTACAATCTAAATTACGTAGTAGGCCGTCCTCAAACCTTCATTAATGCTCTTTTAACCGCCATTTATACATTTGCATACTAAATTATACATAGGAATCAACATTCCGCTATTATTATAAATTTCAAAGATACACACAGAATAGTAACGTAAATTTAACAAAAAACCTAAATATATCTTGTAGAAAATTAAAACAAATTGAAAATTAGAAGTTAATGGCGTTTCTATGCTAAATTTATGGAATGCAATTTAAATGAAGTGGATTTAAGAGTTGACAATTTCTCATTTGTTAGAATTTATTACGTTGTGTGGTATTTTCACTGTCTATTATAAATAATGCAGCGTAAAACACAAATATTAAATAATAATTATTAATTACTATCAGCAAATATATGCGCATATTAAAATAGATTTAAAGTTATTCATTATCAACGATATAAATATTTATCGATTTCCAAAATTATATGTAGTTCGCTCAATTTGTTTAGTCGAAACTAAACAAAAACGCGTGCGTAAGACGGTGATGTAATTAAAAAATCTTTTTTTTTAAAGGTCGTTAATTTTTATAAAGTATATACCAGTTTTGACATAAAAGTAGCAGAAGCATAACTTTAGGCTATATCGGCCAAGCCATAATTTGCACTCAATTATAGTCAAACTAAATTGAATAACAAGTACAAGGGAGAACAACCGTAATTATAGAAAACAATTTTATGGCTATTAAAAAACTGCTTTTTAATTTTGTATTATGAGAGATGACGTGATATTAATGCTATGAAAATATTCACTACAAGAAAGTAGAAAGTTTTGGTTATTCTATTTTTGCAACGTTCAATAATACAACCTTTAATTATTGAATCGACAAGAAACCTGTTACGATACTCTAACCCAACGTTTCTTTTACTTTGTTGACAAACATTCTGTGATTCAAATAATTGGTTTTAAAAGAAAATTCCAATCAAAAACTCAATTACACTTCTGTTGGTCGTATTTCACTTTAAAATCGAATGTAATTAAACGTACGCTGCGTTCTTAAAACGTCGTTTGAACGACAACATACGTGATAAATCAATTAAATGTAATGCACATTTAGAGAAAAAATGATTTACGACAATTACCTTGTTACTTATAATTTCACACTTTCATTTTATGAGAAATCAAATAATTTAAACAGTTAAAAATGAATCAATTTAAATAATTTATAATCAGTGAATGACGAAAATGAAACTGTGAAAATTGGAAAATTTTTGTAACGAAAGGCTTTACTAAAACGCGATTTAAAACGAGCATATATTGTAAGTGCAAGAAAAGCCGCAATGATAAATAGCAATGCCAATATAAATATAAAGTAATTTTACTAATGGGTATTGTAGGTAAACGCTTTAGTTACGCAGATATGAACTTATTTATTGCTTCTAATTAAGACAGTTACTGGCTTGCTATCATTACATTGTAACCCATGTATAATTTATCTCGGATTCCTGATTACCATAAAATGTGAGCTTGATAATGGTGGCGGCATTGCATTCCGTCAGCTGCATGAATTACCGCATCACCAATGCAATTTACACTTGTCGGACATTCAGAACCCACCGCTTATACACTAAGGAAGATACATGTTTACCTATTACTTCGTGCTTAATCTATAAATCAGACGATAAAGAGCATATCGTTACTTAAAAAGAACGTGTCATTTACATGCCAGCTGTAAATGATCTGTAGTACATCTCCTGAAAAAGGATATAGAATAAGTATAGACGTTATAAATAGTACGCCAAAACGTATAATACCTCGACTTCAAGCTGCAATCAGCAACATTACTTGTCATTATAAACGCTACATGTGGAATCTTTACTACATCACTAAGTTTACACGATTTTGAGATGCGGATATGATTACCACGTAGAATAGAAAAACTACTATATTACAGTGCACATTTAACTTTAAAAACTATTTAAAAATGTTCCGGATTATAAAGTAAATACTTTATTGTCTAATTTTTTAGATAGAATTCAAACGTAAATCAAAGATTTTGTCAATGTTGAAACCGTTAATCTTACACACATTTTATTATATATATCCTCATTATGTGAAGACTTTCAAACTTTGAGCATTTAAAAAAATAACTTGAACAAAGTTCTCGACGCTGTCATATGAACTCGTTTCTTCTAAATAAAAGACTGGATCCATATTCAAGATTATTTTCCACGTTTTTCTGTAAATAGCTATTAAGGCGGAGAACGTTGTAATATATTGATTTTCAACCCGCGTAATTCAAAATAGTTTTGAATAAAACCGATGGCTAAAACCATAACGTAATAGACATTGGGGGTAATGTCAATGCAATTGTGCACATGCCATCAAAGTGAACTACTGGGCGGCCGTTTCACAATTTTGGGGCACAAGTAAAGCTCTCTCTCTTATCACTCCCCTAAACTTAACAAACGCCTACCTCGAGTAGGCGGGAGGAAATGATTCCGGCTAGCACTAGTGGAAACGACGTGTGGTAAGTTCTTTAGTTTTGAGCGCCAGCAAACCTACTAAAACCAATTCCACTTCTGCTTCTACAGGGTCTGCTCCGTAGATCAGTTCCCTACCTAACTGGTATAAAATCCTTCCAATGACAAGGAAGAATAGAATAAACGCAGGAAAAGAAAATCGCATAAATAAACTCGATGTACTAACCTTGTATTTTTTTGGTACTAAATAAAAAACAAACAAAAAAAAGAGTTATAATAACTCCCAGTACAAATGTCGTTAACCCCAACAAGAAAGGAAAAAATCAATACTATTGGATAATACATATATTTATATCTATCACGCAACACTGCGTTTTGGAAAAGGCCCGCAGTTTAAATTAAATCAATTACTTATACTAATAAACCCCAAAATAAAGATAAATGTAGAAGTTTTCAGTCTTAATTAAAAACAATATAAGAATAACGATAAATCAACGTGCATCCGGTCAGAGAGTGTGGTATCAAGCGCTTGATTTCCGCGTGCCCCAACATACCCCAAAATAGCTTATAGGGTACGCCCGTGGTGGAAATACAGAAACCCGCTTACTCCTACACCTACCGTCTCGCGCCACTGTATAAATAAAATGGTTCCGCGCGTGTTCAATTAACCCAACAAAAAAAATTAACATTATATCCTTTCCGCCACTTACATGTGTTTCGGTAAAGCTTAGTGATAGTATACAACAAAAACTCGAATCGCAAGGTACACAAGTAATTAGAAATTATAATTGAATTACTGGTATATTATTCCAAAAAAAAATAAGGATTCCGAAAACTATAAATTAGTACGGAGGGTAGAAAAGTTGTCATTGGATTTAATGACAGCGAAAGTCAATGATCTATTGACAAGTGACGCTGTCAGAATCCCAACTATAAAATAGGTTAGGAACAATGTCAGTATAATTGTGAAAAACAACATCAGAACTAGCGGACAGCTGTTTCGTTCTTTAGGAACTCGTCAGCGCTAGGATACACCGATGTGTTTCCACAACTATACCGACAGACAACCGTACTCTTTTATGTCGTGTAGACATCACCAACATATTTAAAATGATTTTAGAATACCATCTTATGGTAAAAATACCACATATGATATAGAAAACTATAAATTAGTACGGAGGATAGAAAAGTTCTGATCTTGTTTTTCACAATTATACTGACATTGTTCCTAACCTATTTTATAGTTGGGATTTTGACAGCGTCACTTGTCAATAAATCATTGACTTTCGCTGTCATTAAATCCAGTGACAACTTTTCTACCTTCCGTACTAATTTATAGTTTTCTATAATATCATACGTGGTATTTTTACCACAAGATGGCATTCTAAAATCATTTTAAATAAAGGATTCCGAAGTCCTAACCCCGAATCGGTTCACGTAAGGCACTGATAGAAAGTTACAAAAACTGCTTACAATTAGTGTCGACGTTGTGTCGGCTCGGCATCCCTAGCAGTGTCGGAGAGGTCGTACGCTGCTACTTTGTCGATAGTGGTGTAGATCCCTCCGACGCCTCTGCGTGCGAGTGGAATTGTGTGCCACAGGTGTGAAGCGTGCCTTGCCCTTGAGGTGCGGTGGTGAATAGTTACACGTGATGAAGGTTTAACTTTTACTTGTAGATTACCCTGGTTGGGCGGTGGCGGTGGAATAAGTTTGGCGACCATTGTGATCCTCGCTAGACGAGTGCTAGTGCTCGCAGTAATACCTCGTACACGTAAACGCAAAACTGCTGGCCACAAAAGAAGGTATGAACCACTAAAATCCTGCATGTAGCACTATTAATTCAAATAATCTTCAGCTCCAGTCGAGGCCTTCAGCTTAAAACCAACTCGTTCCACTTTATATTTCACCACACGGTCTTACTTTACCCAACACCACGAAGGAAGTGCTTATAAAAATGTATTTCCTGCATAAGGTGATAAGCCTTATCATGCATTTTTTAAAAATTCTTTAAAAGTTAAAAACTGCAGGCAACCCACACTACTCACGCGCAATGAGAATAACTCGACTAAAGGAAGTCGATAGTACGAGAAAACCAACCCGTTACACACATCAGCAGTAGAAGACTCTAATGTATTCTCGCAACAAAAGGAATAACCCTAAACAAAATTTGATAGCAGTGTTATCTCGTACTGTGAGTTACGACATATTAAAGATAACTGTAAATAACTGTAAAGAACATTATACAGTTGATGTCTATTACGTTTTTGGTTTAACGCGCGGATTTATTCAAAACCATTTTGAATTACGTGGGTTTAAAATCAACTCTACAAGGTCCTTTGGCCTACTCATAGTTTCAATTAGAACATACCATCTCCATCTATCTAGGCACCAAGGGGACAAAGGACCTCTTCAGACATTATGGTTCATATATTTTTGCAGTTTATTTAAAACACATGATTTTGTTTTAGTGTGATTAAGAAGTCTTTGTTTATGGACCAGTATTCAAAATTAGATTTATTTCTTACTTGGATTTTAATTAAACTGATAATTTCAGTATAGCGGGTATGGTCAACTTCACCCCATAGTTTGGAGCGGAATGGTACACTGGTCCTTTGTAGAACAAATAGATTATGGTGGTTAAACTAAATAAAATTGATGTCAAGTTACTATCAAAATAAAAAAAAACATATATTCATAATATTTCGGTGTTTTTATTACCAAGAATAATCATTGATCTACACAGATAATACAAAGAAAATGTTCCTCCTCCTCTTCTATACCAGCGCATGCATCGTGAGCCCACTTCTTACATACTTCGATAATTTACAGGCATTCGGTTCTATCTTCATTATCATCTTCATTTTCGGATAAATCGTTGTATTTCATTGGTTTTATTATTTGCTATAGCTTCTTTTTATCATTTGAAGTTTAAACGCTGTCCATTAGTTGCCACTCGACAAGCTTAATCTTTTTCTTTTGTGCTTCCTTTTTAGTTATACTAGCTTCGAATTCCTCTTTGATTGGCGGGATTGTCAGTTCTTCTGCTCGTTGGCTTTTCATTCCACCTTTTCCTACTTTTGAAGTGAGAAATTAGTCCAATAGGTTCTGCAAATGTTGCGATCTCTTTGAAGCAACTTAATTTAGGCTCAGGTTTTTTAAAGCAGCTTGGTGTTGGCTGAGGTTGTTTAGAGCAACTTGGTGTTGGCTCAGGAAAAATAGGATTATCTGTTTTCTCCGGTACACGTTGGTCTCATTTGTTAATGGTCGCTTGTTCCATTCAGAATTACAATGTTTGCGTCACTTGGAGGCTGTGCATGCTGTTCAACATTAGCTACTTCAGCAGGAAGAAAATCTAGGTAATTAAATACACCAGTATTAAATGACTATACACTAGTTACCTTAAATCCTTTAATGGCATTTCCATACTTGCAATATGTGCAAAATGTTGCATCTTTACAATGTCATAGTTTGTAATTCATTGACCCGGATGATTTGCATGCCAGGCATCATATTCTCTGGTATCATGTGCTTTTAACGGCCCGAAGACGCATCGAAGGGTTTCAATCTACGACTAGTATGTGGAAAAAGCGATATTAAGACTAAATCGGTTTCTTTGTCTTTGGTAATAGCCCTAAGTGTTCGATGACTGGTACGATTATCTAATACTAAAATAATTTGTCGTTGTCTGTGGATTTAAGACACCTATAAAGTGATCCACTCTGAAGTATTTGCATACCCTGCAAAACAACCTCACATCAACAATGGATTGATACTCTGCTTTGCGAAGAAGAAAATGTGGGTAAATAATATACTGAAGCAGATATTCCACATACGGCGGTAATGCTGAACCCTCTTTCGGCACTAACAATGCGACCAACCTGCTTTTTTCCCTTCTTCGCTACAATTTTTCTAAGAACAATCACAGTATTTACGCCATACTCATCAATATTAAAAATCTAGTCCGCATGAAATCCATATTTTGTGGAATCTTTCCACTTGTGGCCTATTAAATACTACGGCCCTAGCATACTTAGCCTCAGAAGCACGAATGGTGATTTAGGGTTATTTTTCCCGCAGCCTGCTAACCAGTCGATACCAGAAATTTGACTATTTTATTAAAAGGATGCTTCAGTTTGAATCTTTCTGCTAAATCAAAAATTAATTTTCGGCAGTCCATTGTTGTTATTCCATAAAAACGGGTTTCCAACTCGAGTATGTGATCAACCAACTATTTTTCTTGTTTGAGTGACAACTTTGTGAATCCGACGAAGCAAGCAAGTTTTCAGTATTTTAAATATTTAGCTTGCTTTTCTAATTGATAAAGAGTTTGTATTTTTAACGCCGCTTTGCTTTTCTTTTTGTACGTTTCAGCCATTTATAAATGAAGAATTAATTATTATTGATGGACACATTAATAAAAACTTTACATAGGGGCAATACGGAGCGGTCCTAATCATCCCCATTCGTATGGTTCTACTCGCAATAATATTTGTTACCGCCCTTTCGTTCTATACTGCTAAAATTCTATCAAATCATGTTCAAATCAAAACCAATAAGTGTAAAATCATCAATTATTATTTACAAAAGTATACGGGTGTTTCAATAATTAAATATTTTTAGATCACTTACCACTATTTTCGATTTTTTCATAAAACTCAGTCAAAACAAACCCACGCGTGTCAAACATGAGTCTGTGACTGTCGACACCGCGTGTTCTATAGTTTATAGACTGCAGTAGGTTGATGGCGCATGGCATAACTGAAACACTAACCCGGACGCGGTCGCCCCGGTAGTCCTCTACTCCCCTACTCAATCCCCAACTCTACTCCCCTACTCAATCTTCATTTTATACTTTTCACATTGCGCAAGTCATGAACTCGTTAGCTGCTCTTTGAATTTGTTGTCTTCATAGCACAAAGTTAAAATAATGAAATGATGGACTTACAAATATGGGTGCAAGCGGTGATCTAACGTCATTAAAAAAATATATTCCAATTGCAAGATTTTACAAAAATTGAAAGTATCTGTCAGGCGCATTAAGAAGAAAACTTAGAGGAAACGTAAATCTATTTTTATATCGAGACCAAAATGTTGTTTAAAGGAAATTTGGTTGGAAAATCGATTTGCTACCACAAAAGAAATAAAATCCAAACTAGAAACTTCAAACGTCAGAGTTTCTGAACGATCTGTGCGGCAAAAATTATCAGATATAAACTTTAAGACACACAGACCTGCACGAAAACCCAAATTGACAGTTGCGGTGAAAGCCAAATGCCTGAAATAGGCAATATATTACAAAGATAAACATTTAGACTTTTAGAGATCGGTAATTATTTAAAGAGTGTACTAGTATGGCTTAAATATTATCATCCTATACGTTTTCAGGTTTGTTTTAGCAACGAATGCACTTTCGAAATTCTAGCAACCAAAAGTCAGTTCGTACGTAGTCGCCCTGATAAAAAACTGTGTAGCATCCTGCAAAAGTAATGATATGGTATATGGTAAGTAATAAGTAGTAAGAGTACTAGATGTCTGTACGTTGTAGAAAGAATCATGAGGCAAGATCAGTACAAAAAAGTGCTGAAAAACCAGCCAAAATGCAAGATGGGTCTCCTTTTGCCACACTGTACGGTCAGTTAAAGCTTATTAAAGCAAGAAAACATTTCTGTTGAGTCGACCAAGCAATGAGAATGTTTAAGAACAAATGAAAAGTGAAGTGCCCAAAGATTTCATTACTAAGCTGATTAAAAAAATTATTCACCTCTAAAACCATCGCCCAAACACGCAACTAACTGTAGAAGCATGCATTAATAGCATGCTAAGTCGAGTAAAGTATAATAAATAAACTTCTGTTTTATTTTTTCACGATTTTATTTAAGTTTTTCTGGTCGATTGCTCTGTTTTATTTACTAAACCTAATCTTGTAATAAATTTAAAGCAACAAATTACGAAAATTAATTAAGATAAGAACATAAATGATTTTAAAAAAGTCAAAATAGTAATTTAGCAAAAAATACTGTGCGTGTTTAATAATTTGGCTAAGGACTGTATACCTTCTTGCATAGTTCTATATGATCATATGACGCGTTTTCTTTAGTCTCTGTAAACACATGGTCTATCAGATTCAAAAAGTGTAATACTCCAAACTTAACTTTTCATTACCTTTACTTCCAATATCAAAAATCGATGAACCCAGTAAATTGCCACGTTACTGGTACACGGACACCACTGGTTGCATATCTCGGTGTAATTCGACATCCGCGGTATTGATCTTTTCCCAGGTTTCATTTTTCGTTTTACATTCGCTGTGAGTAGTATGGTTGAAGTAGAAACCCCGTTCGTTCAATCGCAAGTAATTTTTTATTTAATTTTACATCGTCGTTATTACGCTTTTATCAATTTGAATGAATTGCTTCTCTTTCTACTCAATGGCTACCGAGCACCATCTTGCTTTTGTAAATTCTTTATAGTAAATTTAGCTTCAAGCTCATCTACAAAGTGTGAACGCATTATTTCCCTGTAATGGTGTGTCGCACCTGGTAACCCGATTGAGCCAGCTTTAGTGAAGTGGGGTTGATAATCGTAGGTTTTCGCTCAAAATAGACTTTGAACAGCTACCTGTCACGTTATTCAACGTTATTAATCTTAGACGCTTTTTGTAACTGTGCTACATATTTATCTATATTTCTATTTACTATGCCTTTAGCTTTATTAATTATGTTCTATTACTTTTAGTCGAGTCTATAGATCAGCTTTCAGTTCATTCAAACTTGTTTATTTGCTGTGTACATTTACTTGATTCCGACTAATATCCTTTATTATTATTTGTATTCAAGGCCAGAGTTTGGCAAATATAAGTCGACGATTGTAAGCTTACATTCCTCAGAAGTTTTGAAAAGTAAATATTGCTGAAGTAGCATAGTTACTAACTGCTTACGATAAATATCTTCAGGTCTGAGGCAAGTCTCATTTTATTATACTAATTTAAACGTTCGTATCTCGCTTCTCGAAAATTACCTCTTTGCGACTACATGTAATTATTAAGAATTATATAATCGTTATTACTTCGTATTTTATGGTTTTATTAATAATTACTAATTAGTTTATTGTATTTATTAAAATATTCAATCTCTTTGGGAAAACACTAATTATAACATCTACTAACAACAAACATTTATCGTTGCTATTTTATAACGTATTAAAATAATAATAAAGAACAATGCACCGTACTAGCTCTTATGGTTTTATTAACGTATAAACAACACACAAACAATAAATTAGAGCAATGAGCCTCATTCAGATTATAACCAGGGTCAGGGTATTCTAATCGTACACTAATATTTACAATTCTAATTTGACGTAACTATAAATATAATTTGGAACATAATTTGGGCGCCACAATATTTTTTATATTAAAATTATAACGGTTAAATATTGAAACCAAAAAAAACAAACAAACCTTCAAACGAATACTTAAGTTATTTACATACGTGTTATTGAAGGTTAGGTTATATCACTAGCTGCTTGTAACTTCAGCGCATTGGGCGTGGTCATCACGTGACTCAATTGAATTACGCGTTTCTCATCTGATTCGTGCAACATTACGAAATTCTTGAAATGCAAATTTAAACTTCCATATTTTCCGTATTTATCCTGATTTGATCTAATATCCGTACAGATCTAATAACCAGAACATCATAAACAAACGTAACGTATGATAATTTTCATTCGAAACGTCCAAATCAAACTACATCGGACGTAACCATGAATAATTATCGATTTTCACACATGAAAATCCTAATTCGTAACGGAAATTCCTCGTAAAGTCGACGTTGTGACTAACATCAAACGTGCTGCGTAAACCATATCTTCATATCGCATTTTATACCTCAAACTCGTAAAAAGGCGTACGTATCCAAACCAAATTTTCGTAACCATAAACGAATTCATACGTACACAAATCCAAAAGCATCGAATAAATCAGAAACGTAGTCGTATATCGTAACCCATAGTAAAAAAAACTTCCAGTTCGTACGTACAGAAAAAAAGAAACTAAAACGCAAAATCCAAAGGTTACACACCACGTGTAAGGAACAAAAAAATCACTTACCCCTTTTAGATTACGGGTTTCTTTAAACAAACGAAAGCGTAAATAAAACAGACAAAAGCGGATATTCTTACATACGGCGAACGCAGAATTCCACCGTACAAATTTAACATATAGAGATTTTCTGCACGCTGTGCAGGACGAACACGTCCTCACGCGGTGACAACCGTACCCAAGATGGTGTATGACTTAAGAAGAAGAACTCATAACGCATGTGCAGTGCGTCAAATGCATTGCGCAAAAGAATTTATATAAACAGTGAACACAAAAATGTTAATTAAATTCAGACGTAATCAATCGAAAAAATGTGCACGTTACATAATTTACTAATTACTTTTTTATTGTTACTAGTTACTTCACTAAATACAAGAGTGGTATTCTGTTGTAGAATAAAAAATATATTAACTAGTTGTTGCGATCTCTCGTTAATGGTTATTTGCTTTTCTTCTTCTACAGTAGGTGTCCTTGGTGTCTCCGAGTCAAAGATTCTACTGTTACCGCGGAGTGGCATCTAATTTTTTTCTCTTTTTATTATAGTTTTTCAGCCACACCCGCTTACAGACACTTCAGCTAGTAACGTAGTTGTTACGAAAGTAGCCATTGAATTAAAAAGAGAAAGAAAGAAACATTTACATTTACATTTTAAGGACCTTTTGTTTTTAGCCGTTACTATTACACTTCGTTTATATCCAAATATAACATATTTTACAGTTTTCTTTTAGTACTACAAACAATAGTAATTACCATTTACTTTATAATAGTCTTGGTCATAAACATTCATGCAACAAAATATATTAATTAGACCTTTCTGTTTATCTTAAGAATTGAAAATCGTTTTTTTCAGTAACTTCATCATAAATTTTAGTTGCTGATGCTCTTAACTTCTATGTTCCGAAACCACATCTTTCAGGTAAAAGTAAAAGGTCTATCGAAAAGATAGTCTTGTACCTCCAAACAAAAACTAGAAAATTATGAAATGAAAGCAAGATTTTTTTCTTATCGATTTAAAAATTTTAATACAAAAACTAAAGACAAAATTGCCGTATTAAATAAATGCCAATGATTACATTTAAAATAAAAATGAGGAAATTTTGAAAAAGAACGTAAAGGATCAAAGTTTAACCAACCGAAAATACCATCAATTATAAGTTTTCTTATTAGATAATTGATGTTGATTTCAGAAACTTAAAATAAATATTAAAGAAAAGAGAAAGAATTAGTTTTGTCAACTAACAAAGTTTGTAAAAAGTGAAGAAAACCAAAACTGGAAGTTTATATATTTTTTTTCTTATGTAAATTGGTGTCAATGTATTACCAAAATTTTCAAATCAATATTACAAATTATCTACGTTATTTTCTCAATTTTCTAATTGTAATAAAAGATGTTTTCGTTTTTATGACCCTTTCTTTATTTTTAAATTTTTTAAGGACTTCTTTTATTTAACACGCGAATTCTTTTTGTTATTTTTTGTTTTAACACATTTCTTTTAATCGTTTTTTCTTTAATTTTTTCACGTTTTATTTTTAATTTGAGTGTTTAGTTTTCTGTCATTTTTTTGACAAAATTTCAGTTTTTTTTTAATTTTAAAAATTGATTAAGTAAACACAATTTTATTGAAAAATTTGTCAAAAAAAATAGTTCTCATATCAATGAGGGATAGAATAATTGAACCCTAAATATGATGAAAAAATATTATTTTTATTAATTTGAATGGAAACGCGCCCACTACCTGGAATTACACGAATTTCAGTGCCTTTATTTAAATCAATGGAACAACTTAAGACTAATTTTGTGATGGATATTTACAATCCAAGGCGATTGTTCAATATTCGAAATTTTTTATTTATTTAAGGAGATTCTTTTTTTTTAAGAAAATGTAATAACATAATACGGAAAACCTTTTAATTTTTTTTATAGAAAGAAAAAATATTGAGGACAATTTTACAAAATATTATTTTCTTTTAAATTCGAATTTGAAAAATTATTATTTAACACATTTATCTTTAACAAAAATGTTCGCAACAATTTAATGGAACATTGATTTATTTATATACAACAGTGTACACATATACGCTAGTAAATAAAACTTTTTACGTTTAGTATTAAAATTAAACTGAAACTTTTGTTGATCCCGTTTCGCGATAATATACAATTTGTGTAACAACACAAAATATTTGAAGTTGGCATCTAAACGGTAGATCGCTATCAATAAATTAGTTAATTTAAAAATATTGATTCATGGCAGGGCGTTATAAAACTTTAAAGTAGCCGTATTATGCTATAAAAATCAATATAACCATGCAGGTATACGCCAATATTTATTTTGTAAGTCATTCAATATTTGTAAAGAGAGATTACATGTTTGAATGATATAAGAACACTCGTTTTGTATTTACGATACATATATTCTGTAAATCAAATGCCCAATGGTTTCCTTTTACGGCATTTTAAAACAATTCTTGTTGTATGTGTATTTCAACATGATGTTTTATAAATTCTTTCATAACCAATTCCCATCTTATCTATAACAACTGTATATTTGATTTGTATCAGTAATACCAAATGCATTTTCATTTTTTTTTCGAATTACAGTGTGTCTTTTTAAAAACAATTTATCTCGTTTTCTTCTATTGCTGCGATGTGTTAAGCAAGAGATGGAAGACGAGAAATAGTTGTTTGTAGACTACTGTAGAATAATGTTAAATTATTCTTTTACACAGAGAATTACGATTATGACTTGTGTTTGTTATGCTGAGAGTAACTTATCCATATATTATTTGCCGTCAACAATATTTTTCTATAATAAAAAAGGTTAAGATAATACTGATTTATTTGAGTACCGATGAACAAGTACTTATTTCTGAACTAACTTTGTATTTTTAAAGGTTGTCGAATTGGAAGAACCACAATATTTTTAACGCTCATTAAAGTTTCGTAAGTTATTTACCGACAGTTCTCAAATTCTTAACATAGCGTTTCGGTACTTCAAAAGTTCAACAGCAAACTGGTAAGAATCTGTGATAGTTATCACTTTGAGATGTGCAATTTATTTGCCTTAGAATTAAAATTCGAAGTCAAATATCAATTTAAAGTAATTGCATAGTATTGTCGTGAATTTTAGTTACGGTCTTGATTTTATCTGCTTCAGATCTTACGTTGGTATAAATTTTAAATTAAGAAAGTTATTTGGAACTCAAATTCGTGTTATGGATGAACGTCGTTTGAGAAGGCCTGATGTTAAAATTAACAAAAACGCGGCTGCAGGAGATTATGTTAATTTTATAATGTGTTTGTCAAATGTTAGTTACACTGATTGATGTAATTCAGAATAATTTGCATAATAATGCTTTTATTTGTAATGAAAAGCATTAAAATTTTAGACGATGCTAAATCAAAAACCATCTGCATTTTTAAAAGGTGTTTCAGCAAGTGTTGACTATAAATGGTTACATTACGATTAATTCAAATATATTTTATTTCTGTTACTTCCTTATGCTGTGTCTGTATTCGTGTTTTTACTTCGAACGAAAGTAAGTACTGAATGAAAAGATGTTAATTAAGTTTCATTGGTTTTTATTAGAGGCATTTATTTTACAGCCCACCTGTTGTTGAATAGACGCACAACAATCTAATTATATTTAATTAAGAGCATTAGAAAAATAAAAATCGAAAAATAACCTCGATTAATATTTTGTTACTGGTAATAATGATGCTGGCGTTTTGCGCAATCTATGTGCAAATGTACTCACATTCGATTCATCGATTGAAGCAGTTCAACCTATGTCCAAATATAACTCTTTAGTTATTAATTTTCAAACATAATTTTATGTATTTTGTACATTTTTCTAACTTTAATTTGAAATGAATTATGTTGTTACAACGACATTCTAAGTAATAATCAAAGAAAAATATAATCCATGACTTTAACAAGTAAGTTGTAACTGCACCTGTTCTTGAAATATCTTATGACAGTTCTATGTATATGAATTTTTATCTACGGTTCACTCGAAGGCTACGATTACCTAAATAGCAGAAGTTCTAGAGCAGCAGCGTTTCTCAAAGTGTGCTAGAGCTCCGCGGAGTATTTTTATGGGTTCTGCGAGCAAAAACAAAAAAATGAATAATCAAGAGTACGCTTCAAAAAAAAAAAGAAATAATTTATTTTAAAAATGTTTCTTATATACTAAAAGTATATCTGCTTTAACCTCAACAGAATTGTGTTTATGCGTTATCAAAGTATATATAATATTACAACAATCACTGACCTCTGGGCATTTAGGTTCTAGCAAACAATTGTGATTTAAGGCTATACTCCCGGTTTAATTCGGATTTGTTTTAAGATGGGCGTTGCACTAATTTATTCAATTATTTAAACTCTCACATATGTTTAGAGATATGGTTACATACTGTTAATGTAATGAAAGAAGAAAGAGTAGGAAAGATTCAGTTGCGGTTGCGTTACTGATAATTTATGGGATTAATTTTACCCACGATTGGTGCTTCGACACTTTGACTGGCATTCTTTAAGTCCACGTGGACTACAATTCCGTACTCTTTATTATGGTGAAATTGCAAATTTGAGATAACTAAACAATTTGATGATGTTTATGAGGTCATACTATATTTACATAACAAAGGTTAGTATACCCCAGCAAACACAGATGGACTTAAATTACTGTTGAATTGCCATTAAATTACGGTAATTTAAGTAGTAATTTAAACAGTAAAAAGGGCGCCATTAAGCAACCGCTTAAACTACCAAAAATTCATTCACTTCTATATTACTAATATGCTACCATTAAAATACTGTTGTTATATTAACATTGAATTACTGTTAAACTACTGTTTTGAACTATTAGCAAAACTATTAAATTATTATTAAAACAACTAACACATTTAAAAAAATAGTTTTTTAGGTAATTATTTGTTTCTCTAATTTCTTATTTATTTCGTTTACAGAATTTGACGCACATAATTGATAAATCGTGGGATTCTTTTTAAATTAGAAAATTTAATTGAAGTACTTACCTGGGATTTGATCCCACGAACAAGAAAATCCCTTGCAACCTAAACGTGTTAACCACTACTCTACCTGACCTAATACTATAAATGCTAACTACATGTTATATATGTTGAATACAAAATCGAGTAACTTATTCGTAAGTTAATACTTTCAACGTAAACCATTAAATATTTCACATGACAATCAGACTGATGATGAATTAGTCCTATATGTACATTTGCATCGCTACGTATTAATTAATTATACTCTTGTTGTTTTTGTTATTCTGTAATCAGGATAATTCATGTCTTAGTTTCTTGAAGTGGTTTATATAATCCGAATATTTTTGGATACGGCAGGTACATAATTTCATGCAATATTGATAATCTTGTATCATAAGTTATAATATTTACTTCTGTTTTATATTTATATTGCGTTACTGGATCCCGCAGATTGACCACTGCTATTTGACTTTCCAATAGTAGTATTTTCGTAAACTGTACGAAATCTTTTTAGTTGTCGATAATAATTGCCACTTTCCTTCTTTCTATGCATTCTTCAAGCAATTGTTTGATAGCAGACCTAACTGGCAAATATAACGGTCATTTTTAAAATAATTTAGCTTAACATTTATATAGCAACTCTATTACTACTGACTATTAATTTACCTTCTATTTTAACGAACATTCAATTACCATTAAATTCCACAACCTAATTCTGGAATTACTACTAAGTTACTGAGTAAACTATTCAAGCTACCAATCATTACATTACTCCTAAATTACTTTTGAATTGCTGGGTAGTATAATGGTAACTCAATTACCGGTAAACTACAACGTTCAATTTTTTAATTACTCTTAAGTTACTGGTTAAACTATTTTTAAGCTACCCACCATTACATTACTCCTTAATTGTTTTCTGATTACTGTGTGGTATAACGGTGACTCAATGACCATTAAACTACAATGTTCAATTTTTTAATTACCCTTAAGTTACTGGTTAAACTATTCTTAAGCTACTCACCATTACATTACTCCTTAATTACTTTCCAATTACCGGGTAGTATAATGGTGACTCAATTACCATTAAACTACAATGTTTAATTTTTTAATTACTATTAAGTTACTAATTAAATTACTTTTATGCTACCACAATACTGAAATACTCCTAAACTACTTCGTATACTACTTTTAAACTAGTAAGCATTTAAATTACGGCTAAACGTCACCTTAGACTACTCTTAAATTACGAAAAAAATTAAATTACTTATAAATGACTATTCAATACCCAATAAACTACTAAATTAAGCTACCTTGTGTTTGCTGGGACGTTGCTTACAATGATAAGAAGAGTTTGAGACAAAATAATAATAAAAAGAAAGTATTGCTTTTCATTTATTGAAATAATTCTTTTTATGTTTCTCTAGAAATACTTACTTGCAAATATGATACCATATAATACTAAAAGAGCACCTGGAACAATTTAATAAAAATAATACTAATAAACATAGATACTTTTTAAAACTGTAAAAAATTACAAAGGTAATTGAAACTATTTTCCTTCAATGTTAATAAAGGCAACATGTACTGTAAATAAAAGTGCGTCAATTGGGGTTTCATACAAGACCAGAAACTATCATCTTTTTGTATCTGTAAACAAACAGAGAAAATTTATATATGAAGTAAATGTGTATAAAAACGGTACGTGCGTTTTAGTGGGAACTTTAGATTAACTTAGTATTTACAATTTAACAAAATCTACAATGCCAAAATCTTATAATAGAGTAAATTACATTTACCGACTAGAAGAGATCGTCACAATTGAAATTTATAAATAGTAAGTACATATTACATGTAATTTAAAGAAAGAAAATTTAAAATTATATTCTTATCAAGACATTCTGTAGATATATACATTACCAGATATGCTTACTGTAGAAACGCTTGCGACTGCGAAACGTGCTAATGTCAATAGGCGGAGTTCCATCCTTCCATCGCTCAGAACCGTACCATGTATCAAACTTAGATTTCAGCAAATGCAGCGATATAAATTCAATTTTGTTTGCCATTTCCTGGTCGCATTTTCGAAAATAATTAAAAAAATTAAAATGTTACATGTTCTTACGATTTCTAAAATGGTGGGTAAAGGCCCATATTTTCGAAAATCAAAATTTTTTGTTTATTTTTAAAGCCTTAAAGCCAATTTCAAGAAATGGTCTCTTTACCCCTTTGCAGCTATTTTTTTTATGAATTATCATGCAAACATCAAAATTTTTCATTCAAAAATAAACTCAGGAAATGGAAAAAACGATTTTCAGGCCGGGCATATAGCCTTAAGAATCTGTTGAAATTAGATGTACATGTAAACACAAACAATGAATAAGTACTAAAGTGTATTCATTTTCAAGATAGAGCGCTCGGAAACAAAATAACAAAATCAGCCTTATCTATTGCCGGCTTATCCGCTACCGATGAAAATTATCAAATTGCACTTAATCTTCTCGATTCTAGATACAATAAACCTAAATTAGTGGTTCAGGTTCATTTAAAAAATATTTTTAGTCTAGAAACTATAACGAAAGCATCAGCAAATTCCTTACAACTTTGCAGATACTTTAAATGAGAACATCCTTTGTCTAAAAAAATTAAATATAAACGATAATACGTTGACTGCAGCACTTTTCTTTTATACTGTCCATCAAAAACTAGATTTAGATACAAGAGAAAAATTTAAAGCTTTTAAACCAACAGAAATTCTGTCTATTACTGAAAAGATAAAATTTCTTCAAGACCGCGCGCAATTTCTTGTAGATGTTGGAGTAGATGATCACCGTCATAAACGTTCTAAAAACTTAGTGTTGGTTACGTCGAACCATCTGTCGTTAAATTGTAAACTCTGCAAAGGCCCGCATCCATTAATCAAATGTTCTGATTTTTTAGATCTGTCTATTGAACAACGAATTACTAAAAATTGTTTTGGTAATCATCATGTCAAAAAATGTCGTTCGAAGCACAAATGCTTTCAATGTAAAGGTTTACATCACACTCTTATACATCAAACATTTCAGAAACCTCCTGCTACCAATTCTATTGATCAAAGGGATGTCGACAAGCTCTTCTTCAAATATTACTGTCACATGTAATAGCTTGTCAACTAATAACCAAAAATTACTTTCAACTGCCGAGGTTAACGTTAGAGACGATTCACGTACGTTACACACATTTCGCTGCTTGCTGGGTTGAAAAACTACGATTGCCTTGCAATTTTATTAATATGTCCTTGCTATGCATAAACTTTAAAACTACTGCAATTCATCGTCAAACCAACATTAGGTTGTATTCAAAAGATAACTCATTTTCAACTACCTTGTCGTGTTTAGTTATCGATAACATAACGGTACCTATTCCAAGCGTTACGTTTAGCAAAAACACTCGTTAAACATTTCACCTAGCATCCAATTAGCAGACAGCAACTTTAATAAAACTAGCGAAATCGATATGTTAACTGGAGCTGGGTTCTTCTATGCTTTGCTGGGTCCTCAGAAAAGGAATCTAGGTTTAGGGTTGCTTGTTCTTCAAGAAACCAAGTTAGGATATGTCGTCACTGGTAAGATTTGTATTCAAAGCAATAAACATCTTTCAGTATCTAATTGTTGTGCTTCAAAGATTCAGATTTCGATCTTCAGCGATTTTGGGAAATCGAAACCATTAAACTGAAAAATTCGCTATCTTACATGTCTACCGATGAACAATTTTGCGAAAGACATTTTACTAAGAATACATTCCGCACTTCCGACGGTAGGTACACTGTTGCGATTCCGTTCAACTCTTTATTGAGCAATGTAAGTACATCTTATGACTAAGCTTGGGGATATGCATATTTGCATGTTTTTACATAATAAGCATAATCAGCTAATTTTTTGATATTTTCGCGTTTCGCAATGCTTACTTTAATATAAACCGCATTTTATTTTGCATATATTGAAGGCTTACAGTATATGACATATAAAAGTGCTTAAATCGAACATTAAGTGCATAAAAATGCATATTTTAGAGTAAAATTTTGCATTGAAATTTTAACTGAAACAAAAATGCTTTTTAAAACCGTTCATTCAACATTTATTAGCAATTCTATGCAGAATTCAAAGAAATTGTGAACGACTTTGATCCAAGTAGTGCTCAATCTGTAGCGGACTGTCAAAGTGATCTAGAAAACCACGGATTAAGTTCTCAGTTGTCATATATAAAATCGCATTTTTCCGATATTTCCGATATAATTAAGAAATTGGAGACAGAAAATTTACTTTTAACGGAATCTTTAGATTTAATTGAAAACTTCCAAAAAACTATAGATGCAAATAAAAATGATACATGCAAAAAAAGTATCCACAAAATTAAGTGATTTATTAAAAAAAAATTCAGGATTGTCGCTACTTAAATCTATAAAAGGTATTTTAGATGGAAACTTTTCCGGTTCGGAGAATTTTGCACAAAGTTTAGCTACTCAAAAAGCACAGTTATTTAAATATTGTCCTGTAACTTCATGTGATTGTGTAAGAAGCTTCTCTATATGTATAAAAATATATTACAAGACAATCGTCAACTTTTTCTAGTGGATAATATAGAAAAACACATGATTATTTATTGTCACAAGTAAACAGATTCTGCTCTATCTGTATTTTTATTGTTTCTAGTTCTAGTTTGTATTTTAAAAGAGTTATAGGAAAAATTCTTTTTTTAGAGCATATAAATATAACATATTTAAAGAATTTATAGCAGCATATTTTAGAGCATATATGCTTCATCTTTACAGCATATCTGCCCAAACTTACTTATGACATTGCAGTTAAACGGTTCTCATCTCTTGAAAGGAGATTGCAAAGAAATCCTGACGTATACAAGCAGTAGTGTGAGTTTATTGAGGAATATCGTAAATTAGGACATTTATCTCAATTATCTTCAAACAAGGTTGATCTGCAAACTTTTCATTTTTTACCGCATCAGAAAGTCATTAAACTGTCTTCAAGCACGACCAGATTGGGTGCTGTATTTGACGGGAGTGCAAGGACTAATACTGGTATTTCTATTAACGATTGTCATGTTATGGATCAGAGAGATTCGTTTTCTCTACTTTTAAATTTTTGACAGCACTATGTTGCAATAACTGGTGATGTAGAAAAATGTATAAGCAAATCTTTATTGTGCCTGAACACCGCAAATATCAATACATCCTTTGGCGCTTAAACATTAAGGAAAAAATTCAATTTTTAAGGTTAAGCACCGTAACGTATGGGTTGAAAAGTTCTTCTTACTTGGCGACTAAATGTCTTCAAGACAGGTATCCAGAATCAAGCTACAAAATTATAACTAAGTTTTACATGGACGATTTCGTGTCTGGAGCTGATTCTCCCCGTTCACGCAAAACGAATCATCAGTGAAGTTTCACAAATTCTTTGTAAAGCAGGATTTCTTCTTCGAAAATTGCGCTCTAGTGATACCGCAGTAATGAACTCTTCATTAAATACTGAATCCATAGTGCAGTTTGCTAGTAAATAGTCAAAAACTCTAGGTATACAATGGGATGCAGCGCATGATGTCTTTTTATACACTTTCAGCACTTCTATCAATACAGACGTAAAAACAAAACGACAATTACTATCTGCATTAGCTCAAATATTTGATCCTCTTGGACTTTTGTCTCCTATAATCATCAGAGAAAAGCTTCTAATCCAAATGCTTTGGAAACCAAAATTATCATGGGACGAAAAAATTCCTGCATCTCTTCATTAAGAGTAGAAAAGCTTCTCATTAGCTCTAACTCCTTAATTAAGTATTCCACGTTGCGTATTTCGCAAAGGGGCAACTCAAGTAGAGTTACATGGGTTTGCTGACGCAAGTGCTAGTGCTTATGCTTATGGCTTATATCCGCTCTGTCTTTGGAAATCATTCAGAATCGCATTTTTTATGCTCAAAAGTTGCACAGGACGCTTGCTTTTGTGCTGAGAATAATCAACAATATGCGTTCTTCTCTTGCTAAACGAGAAATGGGTCCGTTAAAGGTATCGCAATTGTCTAAGGCTTTACTAAAGCTTGTTGCTTTTTGCCAAAGGTGTTGTTTAGCTTCCGAAATAAAATATATGTCGGAAGAAAAAGCCAAGTTGTTTTAAAAATAGTCATTTAAACACTCTCAATCTCTTTCTTGACAAAAAAGGTTTAATTCGAGTGGAAGGTAGGATTCGCAATTCTAACTTTGCGTAAAATAAAATTCACCCCCCCACTGCTACCTAAAAATGACGCAGTTACTATATTAATTATACATTACCCTTTAAAATATTTGCATTTTGAACCTAATCAGCTCCTATCTGTTGCCAGAAATCATTTTTGGCCGATTGCTGATCGTATAACTTGTCGTCAAGTCGTGCACAAATGTGTAAATTGTTTCCGGTCGAATCCTCGATTCAATACAAATCTCATGGGAGATTTACCCTCTTCTCGGATTTTGACTAACATTTCACTGAAGCAGGCGTTGATTTCGCCGGTCCGCAATCCAAATCCTATTAAAGCTTATTTCATTAAGAACTGGTCACAAGCTTATCTTGTCAAGATTTTCTAGATACTTTTAAGCGTGTTATTCCGCGACGCGGAAGGCCTAAACGAATGCACTCAGATAATGCTACCAATTTCATTGCTGCCGCGGATTAATTAAACAACTTATATTTATATTTTGGACAAAAATCTACGGAATCAAAATTATGTAACTGTTTGTCAGCGGAAATCATTAATTGAAGCTTTATTCCTCCCAGTTCGCCGCATTTTGGTGGGCTGTGAGAAATTAATATAAAAAGTACAAAAAGGCACTTGCTTAAAATTCTTAAATCTGCAAATTTGAATTATGAAGCGTTATACACTTTATTAACCCAGATTGACTCAATCTGGGTTAATAAAGTGTAAAATCACTCATTGTGTAAACTTGCCGTAAAAAATTGTATATCCAATAGCCAAAAAAAATCCTGGAAATAATTTTTAAGTTTGTAAAATGACCATCAATGGGGCGTAACCGCTGTCTTGAATTAAAAAAGTGATGCTTCTCGGAATTTTGCCTTATTAAGGTAACAAAAAGATATATGCTTTCTAAAGCTAAAACAAAATCAAGTATTTTTCGTTAAATATTTTTTGCCCTATCTCCGAAAATAAAGTGGCGAGAAGTGTTCAAAGGTTTTTCCAAAGAAGTGTCTAAACTTCGAAACAGCTCAACTGATTTCAATAAACTTAGTATTGTTGAAAAGAACATTCCTTGTGGAACTAACTCTAAATAAATTGTAGAGATTGCGATTTAGGATCTTGCCACTAGAGGGCGTTTTAATTTGTACTAATATCAAACAAATCCAACTCATTAAGGGGTAAAGATAGGTTTAGAAAACCATTATATCAATAGATGCAAAATTTTATTGTGTTTTTAACCATCCTAATATGTATAGGCCGTTCCATTAAAAAAATTGAGTTTTAATCATGTAAAAGTTGTTAACTTTGGCATTATATTTTGAACACTCTGTATGTGTGTTGGTCCTTTACAAAAAGTTGTTTAAAAAATGATAATTTTAATTAACAGTGATCGAAATATCACAGCTTAAACTCCATAATTTGACCAGATATGAATTTTTAAAATTGTGTTACAAATGTGAAACTTCTCAAAAACATCTATATATCTCAAAAACCGTTAACTTTTGGAATAATAAGCTATAAACAAAATAGCTTTATAATTACACAAAAAATTTAAAAAGTTAATAAAAAGTATGGCATTCCATTTGAAATAAAAAGGTTGATGTCACTTCCGGTATAACCGGAAGTGATACGTTCTTGAATATATTTTAATTAAAAAGCTAATAACCATTTACCTAATATTAAAATAAATCAAAAGTCAATTATTATTGGAAGTACAAAAAATTTTAACGAACGGGTTATGTGAAAAACCCTGTTTATTCCCGATCGACTCAACGAGGAAAACGTTTTCTTCGGGCAAGTACTGGATTGTAGGTAAGTTTTATTTAATTACTTTGTCGCTCAGAAAGGTCTCTCACGAAATTTTGCTTATTCTAACTTACGCAATTAAAATAACTGTTTCAATACCATTGAGGTATCTTCATTAATTATTTTGTTTATCGCATGCTGTGAACCATATAAATTTGTCATGTCATGTAATTTTCTTAAAAGTTTGGGACTATTCGTATTTTATATCGATACTTATGTAGTGTGTGTTGTTGATATATCCGGCATTTATGGATTGAATAATATACTACGAAACTTCTGGTGCTCGTTGTTAATACCTAATCTACGTTATTAAATTAAATTTGTTATACATACTTATTTTTCTCTTTTTTTGGTTACACGATAACCAGTGTAACAAGGATTACGGACCTGATTTCGTTACAAGCTCGGACCTTCCGTCTTGATCGAAACAGAAGTTTTACTTAGAAAGATCTAGCGCCCTTTAAATTCTATTTTTTTAACCTCCCCAATCTCCGACTAGTGTGAGTTAGCCGTGCAAGGTTCGTAAGACCTATAGCTTATAACACAATTGAAAAAGAAAAGAGAAAAAAACTCTGATGCGTGCATTCGTTGTCTTTGTTATCGACTATATATTCTCATTCCTTTTTTTGTATTTTCTTGTGATGTTCAACATGGTTCTTTCTATTGCTCTTTGAGATAGTATAATCTTTTGTATGTTGTGTTTTATCGTTGTCCAATTTTCTGTTGCCTATGTCATTCTCGGCAAACACCTTGATCAAACATTTTCGTTTTTGGGTATTACGCACTGCGATTTTCTTATTTCTTTGACATTGACAGGTATATACTCTTTCAATTTAGGTTTCTTCTACTTGTATGTCTGTTTCTGGTCTCGAATATATTATTTTAATCATACCTTTTTTAATTTTACTGCGTTTTTTAGGTTTTCTGTGTTGTCTGCCATTAAGATTGCGTTGTTAGCTTACCCTAAGTTGGTTGTTCTCCATCACTTACTATAATTTATATATCAATAAGCAATCAGATTACAAGACGCACGTAAAATCACTAAACATGCGCGTATATATTTATTTAACACCGGCGCGTTTTGCTTTAAGACTTACTAAAGTTGATTTCTTAAGTGTTTTTTATGCTTCTGTTTTATCCGTGACTAGAATATTATACTGATTTTTTAAATTTTTTCGATGATTCTAAAAGCTTATGCAAATATTTATTCCTTTTTTGATACAGTTTATCTTCTTAAATGCGTTATCCATTACTAATGTAAAAAGTTTTAGCAAAAGTATATCTCCTCCAAACTATTTAAACTTCTCTGCGACTAATGTGTTACTAATAAGCTATGTCAAATTGGGCAAATCAGTTTTGCTCTTTTAAACACAGAAAAAATGAGCTCCAGTGTTTCAGTGAATACATAACGAGTGCAGATATAAAATTTTATTTATAATTCGTAAATATTGAGAAATACAATCTTATCTTTGTTTACTAAAGTTTTAATTTCAGTAATTAGCGCTTGTCTTGGTATTTGTGACAAGAAAAAGTTTTATTAGTTTATTCAACATTACAATATCTTTGTCTTGGGAAGGGAGAGATCGTATTTCAATCATTTATTAAAATAAAACTATGGGTCTGACAATGGATCTGTGAAAGTACAGTAGAGTGTTTTCCCACTGCCCCAAGAAAACGAAACGGGCGTCCAGTAGTTCACTATGGTGGCATTTTCACCTTTGCATTGACATTGGCACCCTACAATGTTATACGTTGTAATTTTAGCCTGTTGTTTGTGTCAAAACTTTTTTGAAATACGCGGGTATAAAATCAGCTTTCAAACTTTACATACTATTTTGGTATTTACTTTTTGAACATTTAGACTGTTACTGTTTTACTGATTTTTAGTTTATTTCTAATCTCTTGTCGCATCTTTGAATGATTTACGTTTTATTGCAATTTCTTGACACAATAAAGTTCGCAATATTAATAATTTTAAGAGTTTAAATACAGACAGTTATTATTAAGCATTAAAGCTTTTTAAAACGCAAAAAAATGCCACTAAAAAATTGTATAGGCACTTAAACAAATATTTAATAATTGAATTATAAAAGTGCATACTAATTTTAAAAAAAGCTCATTTTTAAAACAATGATGTAGTTATTGATATAATTACATCTTACTAATAAAAAATGACACAATAAAAGTTTTTTAAAATAGTACAATGTTGCAACTTACTACTAAGTATAACATTTACCTACATTTTCATAAAAATGTCATTAAGTCATCATTCCTACGACGGATAAAAAATGAATAGGTATAATTATATAATTGTTGCTTTGAATAAAATATAGATAGCATGTATACTTTAAAATAGGGATTACTACTTTGTTAATCCAAGTTTTTTTACAAATGTACAGTTAATTATCGGTAACATAGAATTTCTCGACCTTGGTAATTGCAATCGCCTTTAATACTTAATTTCATTCATAAGGTTTTTATGAATGCAAGCTATTTTAAAATTAATTCTTACATACATCAATATGTTTTTGACAAAATTTGCATTAAAGTGCGATATGGGCATTATAAAAAAATGCTGTGAAATAAGCATTTGGGGCATTTTTAGGGATTTTGCCTTAGTTAATTTTACTTGATTTAAAACTGCATCTTTTATTTATATTATAAGTTATACACAAAAAGAATCAAATATAAACACAACATACCGAAAAAAATAACTAAATGTACAAAGTAAAATAAAAAAATTAAAATTAACTCAACATTATCCCAACCCTTATGACAAGTAAAAAACATCAGCGATGACTTAATAAAACATTAAAGTAAATCAAGTCCTCGTTATAAATCAAAATCAAATTAAATTTTAGACATGAACGGTATTCGATAATCTTAAGTGCGTGTTTAAACTCTTAAGTCACCAACCACTTCGATATTTGCAGTTAATTACAGTTTTTAATCAAACACTTCATAAGCACAAATTGTTGAAGTTTAGTGCTAAGAGGAAATTAGAAGCGACATATCGAGGAATATCCTTCGCATATAACTATTTATAATCATGAAGTACATTCACCAGGCGCGACTGTAATACTTCAAAAAAGCTTTTAATATTTTCACTTAAAGTAAGCTTATGTAAACGCCCAGCGACTTTACAAATCAATCACGATGAACCGTTAATGTTAATTACAAATCTTGACCCCGCTGTAGTCGCTCAATAAAATATTATTTTGTAAATAGCACGCATGATAGTATAAAGTGATCAAGACTTGCTGCAACAAGGTAACAAGCCCTTAACATTTTTTTCTTGAACCAGTACTGTTAACGTAACCCATAAAATACATTGCACTGATAGGTAAGAATATTGTAATATTGACGTACTATGGACATGCCGACCGAACTGACAGGTAAATACGAAACATAAAGTAACCAACCTAATATTACTTTAGTATTAGCATAAAATTATTGCCGCAATATCTTCAACATATTTATAACCCCTAGACGTGTATGTTATAATTAATAATTAGTTTTGAGATTTAAATGCTTCTCTTAGTATACGGTGGTATAATAAGCATTATTAAAGGTTGTAAATAAGTGGTATTGTAACAAAAGAAAAAGATAAATTTATATTTGAATTTTAACGTTTTCGAGAAAAATTGTAACGATGTATTTATATATTCACACGGGAAAATAGTCTTATTTATTGAAATTAAAGCATATTTTAGAAAAAACAAATAAGAAAAAAACTATTGAAGTACATACTATTAAGAAACAAATACAAGGGTATCATTACTAGTCGTTTCCATTCTTAGCGAGATAGTATTTTATTGTTACCATAATCGTAGAAATGCTAGAATTTATTGCAATTGTTTACAAATCTTCACGTAACACTTACAACCAGAATTTGCAATTTTGTTTATAATTGATGGTCATTGACCATGATCTAAATAAAAATTGCACGAGGCTTACAAGAACATTTCACAGTGAAGCAAAACCATACAGGGTTTATACAGCACGAAAAGGGTTAAAGGTCGCTTGTGATACAGATACGAAAGGACACAAGAACAACATTCTAGTGTTGTACGTAGCCGCAATGAACATCGCCAGCAACATAGGAGGCCACGGAAGCGTGCGTGATATTCTATTGTGATATTCTTTATATTCTGTTTCACAGTTTGATAAAATTCCCTATATAATTAAATTTAAAAAACTATGGACCACGTTTCGGACCAAAACTAAAAAAAAAAATACACAGAAAAAATTTAAACCGATTAAAACGTATCAGGACAATATAATTAACTTCTGGTTAGTTACTAATTTTTATTCGAGGTTATATTTAGAGTTATATTTGTAATTTATGTTATCTTAAATTTACATCACATTTAATATATTTATAATAACGTGGGTTCTTTTAAGCCCTTGAGTCCCACATGCAAAATACTTCTTAAAAACCCAAAAGTATTTGAATCTATAACCATTACGAACGGTTAGGCTCTGGATAGTTATAACATTTAAAATATGCATGAAAATATGCACGAAAAACACTAGAAATATGCACTTAAGTATGCATTTAAAATATGTCTTTTTTGTAAGATTAATTCTTTATATTTCTATATATTAAATGATATATGTAGTAATAAATAGAAAAACAAATACACACCTTGATTACATTTGATAAGTAAATAGCTCAATAGATTTTCAAATGTAAATTTACGTCTGTTGTCGACAAGAGTGTTTTTGTATTGTGAAAAGACTTATTTCACATCGCAAATTTAAATTGTATCGCATTCGCTAAATTAAAATGTTTTGGATGCATTGTGAAATTTTTAAAAATTTTTTGATAAATGTTTCGGTTTACTTAAACGAAGTTCTGCTTCTTCTGTATTGAAATGCCTTCTTCTAAAGGAAATCCTTTTTTTTCAAATTTGGTTATTGCAAGTAACACATCAAATGCTCTCTAATTCACTTTTTTCCTAAAATGATTTGAACTTCTTTAATGCTCTTTGCAAATCTGGGGTACACTTTATTGATAACTTTCTTGATAATTTCAAAAACGTAATAGCTAAGGCCTTTACGACCGAAGTCTATACTAAGATGAGAACGTTTTCCGGGTTTGGACCGTGTCATTGTTGTAACTGAACTTGCTAACGTTTCGCTTACTTACGTAAGCAACCGAAACCTAACTAAGAACCTCTGAAAAGTTAGGTTATCAACCAAGCCAGATTCTAAACTCTAAAATGGTAAGAAAAAAAACAAAAAATTCGAAAAAGCAAACAACAATATAACAAAGAACCACTACAGACTTAGGTAATTAACTTGTGAACCAAGTCAGATTCTATACTCCATAGAAGTGACTTAAGAAGTAGCCTCCGTATATATACAAGTAGTATCGTTGTTCAATTGTTGGAATCCAAGAATCATAAAGTTTCATCCACTACTAACTCCTTGAAAACGTTCCTCAATGACTCTCACTTCAAAACAGGAATCGATGCTATCTAAAAGTGTGAATTTTGCTGTTGCTCCCAAACGAATTTATTAGAAGATATTCTATGTACTGTCGAGTCTTCTATAAGACATCTTCCTCGCCACATCTCAGATCCCATTCATATTCACACTGACAAGATACTTGAATCGTCTAAAGTTCTTCAATCCAACATTTCTAAGTCGGAAGAGTCCGCCATAAAAAGTTATTGTAGAAACTGTTAGAGTTAAACACAGCGAAAGTTACTTGAAACGCCACTTTCTTAATGCTTGTCTTTATTAACGTTGTAAAGAAAACTAAATACACTAAATGGAACAAAATAATCATCTGATCTTTGTATTCATATGTCCATGTCGATCTTATAGCTTCATACTGAAGTTGGTTACAATTTTTTTCTATATACAGTGTACAAGAAAAACTACATACAAAATAAAATGTGAGAACATAATCTTAACACTCTCGCTGTTATTTATAAACTATATAACTTAATGCTACTATTTAGGTAGACTGCAAGTTCCTAAACCTGTACAAAGCATATTAAATCTATCCCTGGCTAGCGGTTTAGTGAATATGTCTGCTAGCTGAGAATTACTGGGAGTATACTGAACTTTAATATATTTCATTTCATAGTGTTGTCTTATGAAGTGATATCGTGTATCTATGTGTTTCGTTTTCTTATGATACTGAACATTTTTAATCAAGTTTCTTGCACTTTGATTGTCAATATTTAATGTGATTGGTGAAACACATGGACAGTTGATGTCACTTAATAATTTTCGAAGCCAAATGTCTTCCTTTGTAGCTTCACATTCTGCTACGTACTCAGCCTCTCAACTAACAGGCCCTCCTGCTAACAAAAAAGTAAAACCAGTAACTGAACGTCTGGTATCTTGATCACTAGCATAGTCATAGTCACAATACCCTATTAATTTTGAAAGACTCTCGCTGCTTGAATACTGTATACCAAATGTGTTTGTACCTTTAAAATATCTAAATATACGTTTTACACCTTGCCAATGACTTTGAGAAAAATTGTTTACATATCTACCCACTTGATTTACGCCAAAAGCAATGTCTGGCCTGGTGTTAGCAGCCAAAAACATTGAGGAGCCTACAGCTTCTCGATACGGTACTCCAGTGCCTGAACCGTCATTTGGTTCAGCTTCTCTCAACTGAGTGTTTGGATCAGCTGGGACGCATACTGAATTTTCATCATTCATGTTAAAACGTTAAAATGTTAAAAAAAATTTTTGGTAAATATTCTGATTGGTGTATAAACATACTTCCGTTCTTTCTATCACGCTCAATCTGCACACCACAAAAAATGTTTGACTTAACCAACTTTATTTCAAATACGGACTTCAGTAAAATACATGCATCAGCATCACATTCTTTAAAACTATGATTGCTTAGAAAAGTGGTGAATGTCTTATTCCAGCACCTTGGTGACTGTTTAAGGCCATACAATGACTTTTCTAATTTACATAACATCTCAGTTTGATGTTCACTTATTTTTACACCCTCTGGTACTGCCATAAATATGTCCTCTTTGAGATTACCATATAGGAATGCTGCCCTAATGTCAAATTGTTTAAGTTCGAGGTCTTCTTGTGTTATTAGTGCCAATAATACACATAGTGAGTCGTACCTTACTACCACAGTAGACAAAATTTGCTTCAAATCTTGCAGGACGTTTTAGTATGCTTCTATCTCTTAATTTATGTTCATGATCAGGTAGGTTTGTAGGAAGATCGGCTTCATTTCCAGGTAAGTTATTAGGTTGTTCAGTGTTATTACTATTACCATGGATCTTACCTTCACGAGTCTTGAAGATATCCAGTATTACATTAGAATCGTTATGCACCAAACTTGTATTTTTCTCGTTGAACACAACATCTCTTGCTTCCACAATGCGTTTGGTCTCTGGATTGAACAATCTGTAGTTATTTGACTCACCTTAATATCCAACCAAAATCATCTTCTTTGCTTTCGAATCGTGCTTCTTTCTGAATTTTTCAGGTACATGTACCTACGCATCTGATGCAAAAATTCTCAGATGCTGGAAGAATGGTTTCTTACCCATCCATAATTCGTATGGTGTCAAATCTGCCTGATGACCTTTAATAAGTATGCCGCTGTATTAACTGCTTCGGCTCATAGATAGAAGGGTAACTTTCTTGTCTGCAGTATTGAACGTGCACTTTCCATTACAGTTCTGTTCTCACGCTCAGATTTCCCAATTTGCTGTGGAGTGTATGGAGTTCTGACTTGTAAATCTATACCCTAGCACTCATGTACCTCTTCATCAAATCATTACAGTACTCGGAACCTCTATCCGTTCGTAACACTTTTATTGGTCGATTAAATTTATTTGCCGCCTTTTTTTCGAACTTACGCGCTCACCTGTTACAACGTCGTAAATTCCGTACGCATTAAAAACAGCAATCATTTGGAATTTCCATAATTGAAAATTTTGTCCAACAAACTTTGTAACATGTTTTACAGTAATTTCCTCAGCCATTTTTTTTATTCCATACATAAAATGTGAGAACATAATCTTAACAGAAACCCCGATATTACTGTTTTTCCAGCCGACAATAATAACGCTACTGTCGTTTTGAACCAAATTGATTATGCGGCAAAAATCAATTATATTTTGTCCGAGGAAACATACGCTCTTCTAACTCGTTATCCGAGTTCGAGGATTAAACGTGAAATCAGTCAAATCATCCCTTCAGATTCACAACCACATCGTCTATACCGACTTCCCAAAGTTCACAAACCAGGTATTCCCTTTCGACCTATCGTCAGTATTATCCAATCACCTACCTACAAGCTAGTAGGTTTTTCTCCAACATTCTTTGAGAAGTTACAAGTAAACACTCTTCTCACATCCACAAACTCCGTCATCGTACCAGAACCTTGGTTAACGGATGGTTATATGAAGCGAAATCTCAAACAGTTATTAATCGTCGTTTACACGTGCTCGATTACCTGAGAGCACTTCTACTACTAAATCCATTCCAAAATTGGCATTTTTATCCTACATTCTCAAGGTTACAGATCAAAGAGGAAAACTTCTTCGTAAGAATGGTATGAAAACCATATTCAACTCGACAGATTTTTCCTAAGGACGAACTTCCTACACTTTCATGTCAAGGTGTATACCAAATTCCTTATTCATGTAATTTAGTCTACCGATCGTTCCGTCATTACACGCATTTTAGAACATGATCGATGTTTAAGGAAAATGCATATTTCTACGTCAGCGTTTGGTGAACATCATTTCACTACAGGTCACAATTTAGATTTTGATAACGTTTCGAAAATTCTCAAACATACCAATAAGTTTAATCGTGATCCCTTTTCGACAGTAACCCAATCAGAGTCAAACCAGATATGACAATACTTCTTTATATACGGAGAGTACTTCTTCTTAAGTCACTTCTATAGAGTTTAGAAGCTGACTTAGTTCACAAGTTGATTACCTAACTCTGTGGTGGTTCTTTGTTAGATTGTCGTTTGCTTTTTCAAGTTTATCGTTTTCTTTCTTACCTTTTTAGAGTGTAGAATCTGGCTTGATTTACAATACCTAACTTTTGAGAGGTTCTATGTTATATTTCGGTTGTTTGTTTTAGTTCTTCGATTTCTCTCACGCTCAGATGAAGCTCCTTACTAAAGTGAGCGAAACGTTAGCAACTTCGGTTACGAGAACGACACGGTCCAAACCCAGAAGACGTTCCCATCTTAATTTCAAAAATGTTTGCATAATAAATTGCAGCTTCTATTCAAGTTTCCCATTGAGTAATAACCGGTGTAGGCAAGGCGGTACATTTTCGGCAATTTGACAGTTGGAAAGGACTTGGCGTTTCCCAAAATACTTCTTTAATATTCGATATCAAATTGTGTACGTTCATTTTTGGAAACAACAGTTCATGTAGTGCTTTACATATATTTTGGGGGGAGCATCAAAACACAGTACTAAGACATTTTCGTATATAATACATTCCGGCCACAAAATACACAAACCGTCATTGAAAAAAACATCAATTGTACTCTGGTTCACTTTATCTATCACTTTCAAATTGAACAAATACAATTTTCCTTTTTCTTTACCAACCCCTAAAATTCCAAAAACGATATTTGCTACGCATCTTTGATCTACGTCCATAATTTTATCTCGAAATACCCAAATTTGTATGATTTGTCCCTTTTTGTCTTAGTTTTTATTGTAGATTTGTCAGGAATATTCTGTTTAGTATACTTTTCCAAAAAGTTACAGAATACTTCATTTTTGAATGTTGCTAACCAAGAAAAGCTGCAAGTAAAAAACTCATCATTCAATTCTAAACGTTTCGGACCGGTTTTTGACAATTTCGTAAATTAAACTTTTTTCGCATTCACAAAATTTCACATGCTTTCATCCGTTGTAAAATCATTGTCATTTTTGCCAAACTGGTTTAAAGATGCTGATATACGTATTTTCTTTTTGGCATCTTTGAAGACGTTAACGCAAATGCTTTAACAGATAACTACAATAACAAGTACAATTTTTCAACTCAATAGTAGAGTTTGAAAGAAAAAGAACTTGTTTTAACTGGTGACAAACAATTCGCGCAGGAAATCGACAATTATCCATACTTTCAAGCACCAGGATTATGAATAAAACCAACCACATTTGACAACCGACATGAACCGGAACATTTTTACGATACCATAAGATACCATTGAATCTCTAGCACAGTTAAATTAAATCTGTCACGAATACAAACAACAAACCAAAAAATAAAGAAGAAAAAATTAATATAGAGTCTCATCGAGAGTTCTTTACCAAAACTGACTGCGCGAAACCTTAGAAAAAAAACCAATAATAGAGACAGATGATAACATCAACTGGGAAAAACTTAAGAACATTAAAGAAGCTGCAAACTCTGCACCCGTACCAAGAACGAACCGTACAGAAAATGCAATAAAACACCATAGTTTACAAACGAAATAAAAAAAAGACATGCGAACAAAAGAAAAAGGCATACCTAAAATACAGCACTTATAATCCCAGAATCATACAAACATAACAAAATAATCCGCAACAAGACAAAATCACTCGTAAGATTAGCTGAAACCAAGCACTGGCAAATTTTCTCCAAAAACATGAACAGTGACTTCTATGGCCTTCAAAAACAAATGTAGCGACTTATCAGAACTTAACGGAAGGAAATAAACGAGTTAATAGAGCCTAGGCACATATCGAGATATCAAGAAGAGACTTTGGTATACTCCAGGAATGGTAAGAATTTATTTGATGCATTGAAACAAAAGCATGAACCAAGCAATTGACGCCTAATTCATTGATTCTTTTAAACTTAGCTTAAATTGCTTCACAACGGAAATAAAACCCAACCGTATCTGCGATATGCGATATAACTTAGAAGACATCCGATATAAGTGGTCAATCTGTAGAGAGTGATACCCTTTCTCTAAAGCCTGTTCTACATTATACTATTTGCGTCCAAGTTTACATCCAAGTGTCTATGAACTAGAACCTGTCAAAGAAAAAAGTATAGTGTGAAACAGAACACTTATCGCCTCTAAACTTTTTTTAAAATTAGAAACGGTCCAAATTTCTGTTCAAGTTTGTATCATAGTTCATGCGCCAAAACAGATAGATAATCACCTATTTCTTTTTGTTTTTACTAAGCTTGTTTCTTTCACCAGTTCCAGTTTAAGGAAGCTTGGATGTAAACTTGGACACAAAACCCACTTTCTCTATTTTATTTGCATACTTTACATCGGTGTGAACGTTCGATTTTATCAGTAGCTATCCGATACATTGTAAGTAATTCTTCTTTTTACTTAATTTTCATCGTCGGTTATTTCTATTACGTTTTTAGCGATATGCTGTCGAAGAATTGATCAGTGTACTAACAGAATTAAGCAATTTTTTTAATTAAGTTGACGTTTACAGGTAAAACTTTTCAAATGGCGTCGGCATGTTACTTTCAATATCCCAGCGATATAGATCTGCCGGAATCATAACTGTTTCTTCGTAAATGGGAAGTCAATAGTTCACACCTTGGAATTTGCATTATCGCTAGTGACTCGCGCCTCATTCTTAAGTGTTCTTAAGGTATTGTATAGTAAAATTTCTTAACTTTATTCGATTTTCTAATTATCCATTATCTTTAATTTGAATTTACCATATTACTTATTCTATCCAAACTAATTGTAACCTTAGTTAATGCAGTTTGTCTTGGTTACGCTGACGTTTGCCATTCAAGTTTCTTTAATCGCTTTAATGCAATCCAGGCCAGATTTAGGCACATAACACCGTACATGTCAACTTACATACTAAGGACGTCTCGTCACTAAAGTAATAAGAAGTAGCGAACGTTACTATTTGTTACAAGGAATTTCGGCGGGGTAAGTTTTTAGTATTCATTTTATTCTTCTTCTTTTATTTAGGCCGAAACCTATTTTTCTTCACGCTTTTCACGGTGTTTCGATGGAGGTGGAGACCCAACTATCCTTCCATCTTTTTATTGGTCTTCCAGAGTCCCTTCTTCCTACTGGTCTTTAATCTCTCGCTATTCTTATGAACGTGTTCTCATCTGCTCTTTGAACGTGCTCGTTCCATTTTCTTCTTCTTCGTCTAGCGAATCTAACGACATCTCCGATCCCACATTCCTCTCATACGTTTGTTCCTAACTCTATCTCTTCTCGTTTTTCCTGCTATTGTTCTGAAAGTATTTATTTCAGTTGTTCGCATTGCTTGCTTAATTCTGCTAGTATCAGCTCTGGTTTCTGTATCATATGCCATTATTGGTCTTACCATGGTCTTATATATTTTAGTTTTGCATTTAATGGAAAGGTATTTATTTTTCCAGGTAACATCTCTCAAATATCCAGATATTCGTGCTGCTTGACTTCCCTATAACTGTTCCTTTCACTAGATATTTCTACCCCCAAGTACATAAAAGACATCACTTGCTCGATGATTTTGTTCTCTATTCCTAATTTGCATCGTATGGGCTCTTTTGATACTACTAACAATTTTGTCTTATCAGTGAATATTAGCATGTTGTATCTTTCAGCCGTGCTTGTGAATTGATAAAGAAGTTTCTGTAGGTTATCCTCATTATCTGCGGTTAACACCGCATCGTAAGATGGTTAGATTGTTTTTTCCCATTTTATATCCTTTCATGTTTTTCACGCTGTCGATGATTTTGTTCATGATGAGATTAAAGAGCCTGATACCAGTATTATTTTTAATTTCATTAGTTAACCCAGTTTTCGTTTGAATTTTGGTATTTGTATCTGTATTTAGATCCTCTATGATTGTTATCAGCCGTTTTGGTATGTTATTCTCTTGTAATATTGTTGTCACGTCGTGTAGTTTCACTCGATCAAATGCCTTTTGCAATTCTACAAAGCACATAAAAGCTGGCATATTAATTTCATTTTATTCATTGCTAGTAACTATACTTGTCGATTTATTAATTTGTCATGACTGCATGTAAACGACGTGTTGATCAATTCCGATTAAAAGTTATTTTCTCTATCATATTCGTTTCGTAGTGGGTTCAAACGTACCCTTGGTGTCTCCAAACTGAGGATTAGTACGAAGCGTAGGTTCTAGTTATCTCGTTCTTTTATTATAGTTTCTTCAATTACGTCCACACACCGACATCGTAGCTAGCCATGGTGACGTGGTTGTTGCCGACAGAGCCCACTACAGAAAAGGCTGGTAACAAGCTTTGCACAAGATCGTCACTATATACAGAAAACATTGCCAATACGCCAATCACTAACTCCAGGTCTAACATTTTGTTAAAGCACTAGATGGGAACGATTGACGATTATTGTATCTGAAACTAAAATTTCTTTAAGTTAGTATGGCATTAAAGAGGGTATATTTGTGGGATCACAAATACAAAAAGTTATCAAAGATGGCGAATGGCTATATAGAGATGGAATGTAACATGTTATTAAAAATTCACTTTTGGGAGGCTCATCTCAATTTCTTTCTGGAAAATTTTAGTGCCGTAAGCGTCGAGCATGGGAAACCGTTCCACCAAGACGTTGGAACTGATTACTGTTGGACATCGATCCGGGATGCAGCAAGGAGCAAAATCTTGTCGTGAAACATCCGCAATAACATTAAGAACGAACCGTTACTGATATGTTTCAGTATACCATAGAGCACTCTTAGTAAGCAATGTATGGGCGATAGAAAAAATCATTTTACATAACATATGTCTTGTTTTATCTGTCACAAAAAATGTTGTTTAAAAGTGTTATTTCTTCAGTAAACAAAATAGCATTTTCCATGTATAGCGTCAATTTCCCAATCTACAGCAACAGAACAAAATCAAACCAAGCATTTTTTTCTTTGTACTAGCTTGGAACAAAATTACAAACCACCAAAATGAAAACTAATTCTAGTCAAAAATAACAAGAAATAAATATGTCCAAATCTCCTTGGTGCTCTATATAAATATCAGCAATTTTTCACTCAAAACCATAATCATCAGTTTTAGTTTATGCAATATACACTGTTGCGTCAAACTTATAATCATAAACAAATAATCGAACATAATTAATAAAATTCTCTTCCTATTCTATGACCTAACATAAATAAAACAGATTAACCTTCTTGGACACATCTAACAAGATTTATTATTAAAAATCATAACTCCGTTACTTCGTTTTATCTGTATCAAATCACGAGTAATAAGTCACACGTAAACTTGACAATGTGTGGCTCAAGATAACATCAATGGTTCTACAAAACAAATGACAATTTAAATGTAACGAAGATTAATTGAAATAAATTGACCAGTCGACACTGCAAATTAATAACCATGCATTTAAAAGCACTGATAAATACACCAGACACCTTAGCTGCAATTATTGTCGTCATTGTAGTATCACTGATTGATAAACTGGCTTCTGTTAGTATTAAATTTCCACTAAAATAATTATAATATGTGTACATCTAACACCATGAACACTCCCTCGGCAATCATTTATAAATGCTGCATTCTTTATTTAATTGTTATAGAGTGTATTAATTGTACGTGTAAAAGTATACGCATACTTATCATGTAATGTACACCAACATTAATCGATGACGGTAAACGGTGCTTTGTAATTATTGCCTACTTAACCAAGTTTAACATTAAAATAGACTGATTATGGTTAAAAGTTTCAAAAATAATTATTTTATTGAGTACCCAATTACATATAAAATTTGCTTTAAATCCCATAAAAAATATATATGTAAAACACCTTTAACAATGAAAATTTATATTATTAATTATTTTGTAACGAAAGAATTTTCCTACAATAAATGTATAAACAAAGAATTAAAAAAATGTATGTACATAGTAAAATATAATTACATTTATTTACTAAAGCAATATCTTCATCAGCTTGTGTTTCTGCAAAGCAAGGATGAGTAAAGCAGTACATTAACACCCAACAGTTAATTAAAATGGTCTGCAACCATAGGGAGTGTAAAATATCTCTAGGCTGAAGTCTAAGTGGTCACGCGAGAGCATGCTGTACCCTGCGACATCGTTACCATGAAGCAATAAATACAAACTCGCCAAGAAATTGCTAAGTAAACTTCAAAAAATTAATAAAAACAAAAATACGACATACGGTTTAGAAATAAATACTTAATTTGAAAGACAAAGATGAAGTGTTTTATTAATTGCGGAATATTAATTGAATTTAACTATAAATCGAAATCAATCGTGATGATGAAAATAAATGATAAAAGCCTTTTAATATCAACACCATCAATCATTAGTAATGAATTTTATACTTTCTAAAATAAATCATTTTATAATCATTTTTTAAAAACGATACAAAACACAATTATAAAAAGAACTTAAATATGTTTACATAAACAAATTTACATACTATAAACATGCAGTTAAAAAACACTCAAAAATATGCACTAAAAATATGCTTTTATCCATTTTAAATATATGCGCTTATAAAACGAAATATAGTAGTTTATTTAACGAATTCGACGCTTTGTTTCCCAAGAGGGCATTTTTAAATCCGAGTGAAACGAGCAAAAAATTAAAATTTATACACTAGAAGGTGAGGAAACTGAACGTAGACACTGATAAATTCAAATTGATTACTTCACTTGCTCCTACTGTTGATGTTAATGTTTCACAGGTAGAAGATTGCTCTTCTCTCTAAATATTTTGTTTTTTTAATTTTAGTTTATTTTCGATCCTAACCGCGAGATAGGTTTCTGCAGCAACACTACTACGCTAACCGCCGTGTCTCTTCAATACTAGGATTTCAGCTCCACTGTTGCCCAAAAAAATCAAACAATGGGCTGTTTGGCTCCGGTAGTCCTAAATACGCAGCAATTTTCCTTGGTCAATTGTAGATTTTTATACCAAGTGGTTGCTTTGTGCATTTGCAGTGTCTATAAAATATAATTAGTCTGCGAGGGTCCACATTTTTTAGTCTCAAATTCAAATACTTTTTGTAAAACTCAATTCCGTTTACTTCATCTTCCGATAGAACTGTAAAGACTAGTTTTTTTTATGTTTTCGTGTCATGTAATATAATGACCAAAATATGTTATTTCTTACGCTGAAATGCACCATTACCATCACTATCTTCATAAGCATCAGAAGCTTTTTCTAGAAACTCCTTCACAATATCCATCGATAAAAATTTAAATTTTTTTGTCGCATAACCGTCAATATAACGTTTTATGTAAGTCAGCAATTGTTATATATGCAGAAATATTCACATTTTCATTTAATTGTAAAGTATTTCTCACTATCGAGTACAGTGACCATAGTATTGAAATTGAAAGTTTTCACCTAAGAATGTTTAAAACCCAGTTTTCATCAAAGTACGCAATTCAAATACATTCAGTTGCCTCTCTTACATTTCTTTTCATTTCCACCACACAGCAGAGATAACCACAGCTATAAAATATGGCCCCATATTTCTTGCCAAATAATCTTTGTATAAAATAATTTTTATAAAAAAACCACTGAAACATAAATTTGCTATTTAATCAATTACGACAGAAAACTATACGCTCGTCACGTTATACGTAAAAACACCGAAAAGAGTCAAGGTACGACGGGTCGACCGGGCACTGTCCCATTACGCGTTAGTGCAAAACAACGAGTTCACACAGATAAATCTAAAATCAAATAGACACAAAACTAAATTTACAAGGTCATAGATAACCGAGACAAATTTAATATTCTGGAAAATAACGGAAAAAACGCGAAGGAGAGAGAAAACAAACTGGATGCCTTACAGTCGGAGATATTGGACCTAAAAATAGAAAACCAGAAGAAACAATTGGAAAACCAACTAAAATGTACAATTAATGCAAAAAAAATTGAATAGGTAGACAGAGAAATAAGAAAAAAAAAGCTACTAATTTTTGACATAGAAGAAACCTAAAACGAGAACCAGAAAACTCAACAACAGAAGATTAAAGAAGCCATAAATAAAACAGGAATCGAAATCAAACCACAGGGAGACAGAACGGATTTCAGAAAAATAGAAAAAAAGAAGACAATAAAAAAAACAATAATGATAAAACTAAAAAAGAAATAAGAAGTTCGAAATAATAAAGTCCATCAAAAACCTGAAAAACATAAAATGGAAAATAAGTGAGGATTTCCTAGAAGAATTAGAAAATTACGAAATCCAAGAATAAAGTGCTCCCACTCCCCACACACAAAAAAACCCTGATAGGCAAAGTAGTGGGGAGGACAGCAATAGAAAGCACTCCAACAAAAGAATATCTAAGAAAGAATGAAATGATAAAAATAACAAAAACTAGCAGATACGTACCAAAAAACTAATACAGCAGCAACATATAAATCAAAAAAGACAATCGATCCGGCTCGACAAAAGATAACGCTAAATAAATAGAAAGTACAACCAGGAAAAAGACAGAAAAAGAAAACAAGAAGAAACAGATCAACTTAGCTGCAATTAATGTCCAAACACTGCTAAGGACAGACAAAATTGAAGATATAGCAAAAAATAAGAAACATACAATATAGACATCACAACCATACAAGAAACCAGATCGGAATAATTAGGGGGAATAACTAAAAACAAACGCACGATAAAAAAAGCCGTTTTTACGAAAAATTAGAAAAGCTATGCAAACAGATACCAAAAAATGAAACTATAGTTTTAAATGACGCAAATGCCCAAACAAGGAAAGAGCCATATTTGTATAAGCGAAGTAAAAAAAAAACAAAAAAAATTAGGATACACGAAACAACGAACGATAATGGACTCGGATTATGTTACTTAGCAGGAGCATATAATATGACTCTCTTGTCCATAAAGTATGAACACCCCAAAACAAAAGGTAACATGTAGACATCCAACAGGCACTGTAGAAAATCAAATTGACCATAGGTATATTAACCATGAAAAGATAAGCAACGATACAATAGATACGGGGACGTATAGAAACGCACAAGCTGAATCAGATCATTAGCTAAACTAAGAAATATAGAAATAAAAACACAATGACATTAAAACGGCAAAAAAGCTGAAAACAAAAAGAAATTCCAAGAAACATATGCAAGAAAAGCACAAAACAAATTGATAACCACAACGGAAAAAATGTAGAGAAAAACAAAGCAAAATATACAGAAAGCGATAGAAAAGCGTTAGGAAGAAACATAACAAAACAAAAACAACAAACTGGTATCAAAACTGCAAAAAGGCAAGAACACAAAAACAAAGCTAGAATCAAATGGATTAAGACGAGAAAAGAACAAAACAGAAGAAAATATGAAATAAAAAGAAACAATGCAAATAGAGTACATAGAATTCAAAAAATGACCGAATTAACAACCAAATGGAAGAAATTGAACAAGAAAACAACAACCACAATGTACAACAAAAACATAAAAACACACCCAGAATTAAAACAACGAAGGCCAAATAGAATACAAACCCAAAAAACAGAGATATCTGAAAATAATATTACGAAAAAAATATTTAACGTAGAAACATCTGCTACAGAACAACTAGAAAAAGGCGGGACAAAATTGCAAGAAGAAGAAGACTACCATCCAACAGAAAATGAAGTGATAAGAAAATTGAGAAATGGCAAATCCCCAGGAGTGGATAGAATCGAGGGCGGAACTTCTGAAAGATAAGGGACAGGCGTTGCACAAACATACACACATCCTAACAAAACAGATTCGAATTCAAAGTGTGAAATGTAAAACTGGATAAAAAGAACATTAAAAGCGACGGTATACAAATATTAGCGTACGCTGATGACCTCATCTCTATAGCAAACACAAGACAGAAACTAGCAGATGCAATAGGAAAATCTAAGAAGAAAAACATTTTGGAATGGAACTAAACCAAAACAAGACTAAATATATGAGGGTAGGAGGAGGAGAACATCTCATAAACCCCCTTTAACGATCTAAGGCCACACCAAACTGGGAAAGGGCGAATAAAAAAAAATCCCGAAAGAAAACTAAGCCTATGGTAGAAACAGAAACCTACTGAAAAAGAAAACAATCGCTACAAAACGAAGATTAAAATAAATATGACATTGGTAAAACCTACATTGACATACGCACTAGAAACAGCATCAATTATCCAAAAAAAGGAAACTTGAAAATAACAAAGAAAAATAATAAGAACTATATTAGGATCAAACATAACAGAAAATGGAGAAACAATATTAAAGACTAAAAAAAATTAAAGATGAACTAGGAAGAGAAACTATCATAACATTCATGAAAGCACAATAACTCAAATAAGCGAGGCACATTATAAAGAGATCCCCGTCGGAGATGTTAAGAAAAATAACACAATGGGCCCTACTAGGCCCAAGAAGTTGAAACCTGAAAAAAATGGAGGAAACTAATAGAGAAAGATGCAAGAATTTGGGGAATAACAGAATGGAAGCAAAAATGCAAGGAAACAATGAAATGGAAAAAGTTAACGTTAAAAGCTAAGACAAACAAGGACTTATAAACAAAGGGAAGAGAGACAATCTCTCTCAAGAATTGGATTTTTAAAACGCTCTACGTCAGTTACAATTAATGAGATTGAACAGCTTGATGATGATGAATTGCAGATACAAAAAAACAATCAAAAGGTTATTAGAATTTTCCAAATTCACTTAAAAAGCGCCTGTTTATCAATAACGACGATGAACAAATGAAACTTACACTGGAATAATCTCAAACAAAGTTTTACAGCGCTTGGCATAAAAAAATCACTTATCTCAGAAAGATTTTAACAAAAGTCTCCGTTCCACAAAACTCGGTTCAATCGCACAGTAGTGGAAGGACACCATTTTTGGTAAATATACCATTAGAAAAATACCAATTGTCAAAGAAAATCTTGTAATTAACATATTTGGTAATATCTCACCAAGCTTTACCACAACCTTGCTACTTGCACAAAGATCAGGTGCAACCAGGTAAAACTAGAGATTCTGTTTACAACAAGTATGAGGTTGTTTGAGACTGATTTAGTAGGTATTATCTACTCATTGCCTGCAACATTTTCTTCCATTAAAATAAGATTAAACCTTTTTTGAATATTTTTTAGCAAAGGTCTTACTTTGAACAACAGATCACGTCCTTCTCTACCTCGAGAAAAACAATAGTCATTATTGATAAAATGAAAAAAAAGTTACTATTTTATGTTCTGAAATATTTGGTCGATGTGGGCGTTTTTGATCACTATATAAATTCGTTTTCAGCAGTTATTTCGGATATAATTTTTTTTGTAAACAGAAACTGTGTCTAAATCAATCAGTTGTTGTCGCATATATTAATTTCCTGAAAATTTTATTTTATTCGGAACGGATCATGTGGTTTCCAGTTCTTCAAATGCTCGGCTTGAACTTCTTGATCATCTTAACAATCAACACTATCAAATTTACTATGGAAATCGAAAGTAATGGTTCTCTTCCATTTCTTTACGTTCTTGTGATTCATAAGCCCGACGGACTTCTGGGCCATTCTGTTTATCGCAAACCCACTCATACGGACAGAGATACCTTCATCATCATGCACAGAAACGTTCTATTATTGAATCTTTGGTTCATCGTGCTTTTTCTATTTGCCAACCTGAGGATCTAAACTCGGAACTCCGTAACGATGTGTACTATCACAAATTTAAGTGCATAGTGTCCCATATATAACTAAAAAAAAGTGTTTCTAGAAACTTGCCTTGTTTTAAAAGAGGAAGATATACTAAGAAGGCAAGCGTGTCGTTGGACACTGTTCACTATTTAACAGCTTCAGCTAAATTGTTCCCCACTGAATTCGCGTTTTACTCACTGAGGTGTTGCTTTTTGCAGAGGTCCTCTCTTTATACTACGGCTAGTATGTCAAAGACACTGTAGCGATCGTCGTCGTTGGTGGACTCTGACAGTTCGATGTTGGCTACTCTTACAAATGCAAGATCGCGCCTTCTTCATCATTTGTGGCGCTGAATATGGTTTCAACCAGTCCGACCTTTTCCATCATTGTTTCGTTCGACCGTTTTGAACACTTCTATCAACTTTTCTTTGTTAAATCAAATGCTTGTAAAGTCATTCGTTAACGCTGGAAATTCGTTGATAAATGTGATAGGGACGAGCTGGCATATTTGTAAACAGCAGTTACAGTTCTAATGAACAGTCTCGGCTGTCTTCAGCAAAGCATATGTTTTCGCTGCCCAGATATCCAGGGCGATTTTTTAATAGCACCATGTGTCCGTGTGTTTCGTCAGCGGTCGGGTAGCGTAGATTACCATTCTCACGAAATCGTCAATTCTGTCTGCGAACAGATTGAGTCTTTCGAGAGCGATAATCTCTTCCAAAGTTTCGGTTCCATGAATAAACCTCTGCCTCGTTTCTTGCTAGTGTGGACTTTAATCGTCGCTCTTTATTCTTCTCAATGTATAATTCCATTAGGAAGCTTTCTGGCTTTCCATTACTTTGAGTTCTTCTTTTGTCCATTTTCTACCGTATTTGGCGCAGTCAAACTCCAGATACTTTTCACGCAAACACCTATCACATACGCATTTCACGAGATGATAGATAGCGTGGTCTAGATTACGCCTACTGTAGAAACTATTGTTTCTGGTAGCCATAATCACGCTACTTGTTTTGTGCCTAACAGTGTTCCCCACATAAGTATTTATGCAGGAGTGTTCTTACACAGTGTTGTATATGCAATCGTGGCTTTTTCCTTCCAGGGATTTTCTTAACAGATGAAAACGCAATTTACTAAAGAGGCATGAATATCTGTATCAGTACTTACATACTCTCTGTTGCCAAAATTTCTCGATTGAAATCGAATATTTTCTCGCTTGAGCTCGTAAACTCGGTCCCGTATATGAGCCTCGCCCACGTAAGCTCACGAAAGAAGTTAAACTTCTTTGCAAATTAATTTCTTTTATTTTTATTGACCAAAATTTCCGATTTACCTACGCAATAAAAATTTTTACTTCAAAGATGATCTTTCTTCAATAATTTTTGTTTTCTAGAAATGTTATGAAATATTTTCAAAAATTAGTATTATGTATGAAGAGTTTTTATTTTCTATAAAACAGCAACTTTTGTTGGTATTTTTTATTTTCAAAATATTGGTTAACGTTTCGCCTAACATGTAGGGTTTTTCAAAACCATTATTAGTAACATTTTATTTTGTAAAAAAAATATATATTAAAATTTGTTATAATTATAAAAATTGAATAAAATAACATGACAAATTTTAGCTTAAAAGTTAGAAAGATTATAAATACGTTTGTTTAAAGCTGAATGTCAAATTGGATTAGATAATTAATAAATAAAGTGACCAAATTTTATAATAACGTTAATCATTTAATTAAATTTTAATTTTTATACCAGTTTTTTTTTGTTTTTTATTGGAGTGTAACTTGCATCTTTGTATTTTTTTTATAAACCATAATTTGAATTTATTTTATAATTTTTAATTATTTCTTTATTGAAAAATTTTTCTAAAATGTATTTATCGTATTTGCTTGTATCTGTGTCTGTAGATATATGTATGAAGTAATTTAATGTTTATTGTGCATGCATTGTGTGTTATTTTCTAAGTGAAGGTTTTATTACATTTTTGGGAAGAAATTTTTGATTTTAAATGAAAGTAAATATTAATTTTGTAAAATGTATTAATAATTAACTAGTTTGAAATAAATTTTACTTAAATTTTGTATATCATTGCGGTAATTAATTGACTTTTTATTACGTTTTATTTCAATCATTTCTAGAATTGATCTTTTAAATGTATTTTTTTTTAAATGTAATATTTTGGTTTTTGATAATCAAAGTTGTGGAAATGATTTATGGAATGTTCTGTTAGAGCTGTTTTTGTGTTGTCCAGATTTAAATGTTGGTTTTTGACAGAGTTTTTATGTTGTTGGGTTCTGTTTTTAAGTAGTTGTTTTGTTTGTCCTATGTAAATTGCTGAGCAATTTTGGCAGGATAATTCGTAAATTACATTTGAGTTGTAACTTGTTTCAGTACGGTGTTTTAGTTTAGTGAAGACATGTTTTTTTTTAAATGTTTGTGTTTTTGAAACTGATAGTGAAATTGTTATTTGTTAAATTTTTTTTAATTTTTCATATAGATTTGGAATATATGGTAAACTAATATATTGTTTAGTTTGAGTTAAGTTATTATTAAAGTCATTGCCTAAGCAATTAGGTTGTAATTCTACGTTGTTATTATTTGGGTTGTTGTTAAATTTAATATGTTTTAGGTGTGTATTGATGTTTTTGTTAATAAATTCTACTGGATAATTATTATTTATGAGTATTTTTTTGGTTTTTATTAAATTTTGCGAGTGGAATTTTTCTGATGATCTGACGATCAACTAGTCCAAAGATAATAGCTTTTTTGTATGATTTAGGTATGCATAAATTATAGTGTATGTAACGGTCTGTTTTTGTCTTTGTTCTGTACCAGTTTGTGTAAATTTTGCCGTCATTGTTGTGTATGAGAGTTAAATCTAAAAACATTATTTGTTTATTTTTTTCTGTTTCATAAGTGAATTTTAGTAATGGATAAATGTTGTTAAATTTTGTAAGTAAGTTTTTGTATAATTTTTTGTGAATAATTATTAACGTATCATCAACATATGTTTGGTAGAGAGTGATATCTTTAAATTCTTTAATTATATCTGCTTCGTAATCGTAGTTACTAGGTCAGCAATTGTAGATGAGATGGGTTGGCCCATTGCGAGTCCTTGTGTTTGTGAATAAATTTTATTTTGAAAAATGAAAACTGTAAAGTTTAGTATTAATTTTATTGCTTTAATAAATTCAGTTTCAGGAATATTAGTGTGTTTTTTTATGTTATTCCAATTTTTTGTAATGGATGAGTAAACTAGTTCTTGTGGTATGTTTGTGTACATTGATGTGATGTCGAATGATACAAAAATATGGTTGTGAGATATTTTTAAATTGCTAATTTTTTATTTAAGAATCCAAGAATTTTTAATAATATTTTTATTCAAGATGGTTACATTCTTTAATATGTTTGAAAGGTATTTCGAAATATTATAAATCGGACTGGTGTATGTATCAATGATTAGTCGTAATGAGTAATTGTCTTTATGTAATTTTGTGAGGTCATAAATTTTGAATGGAGTTCCGTTATAAGTTATTAATTTTTTATATGTGATACTGTCTATCCAATTATTACTACGCCATACTTTTAACAAGTTATTGCAATTTGTATGAATTGATGAACTTGGGTGTTCTTTTAAAATTTTGTATGTGTTATTATCAGTTAGGATGTTGTTCATTTTTGTATTATAATCTGTAGAATACATTATTACTGTTTTTTCAGTTTTGTCTGCTTGTGTTACAATTATTTGTGGGTTTTGTTTCAAAAACTTTTTTGTAGTTTGTAAGTAGTATGTTGAAAATGGTGAGTTTCTTTGAGGTGAGTCAATGTTAAATTTTTTGTTTTTATTATTGTTTTTCTTATTTCTTTTAATAAATTTTTATGTTGTATAAGAGTATTAGTAATGTCTGTACGAATGTTGTTTTGTATGTCTTGGTCTTGGTTTTTGATTCGTGTTTCTATATTTGCGATTATGTGTTGTATAGGTATTTTGTTTTGTGTGTTTATAAGTAAATTAAATTTTGGTCTATATTTAACAACGTTAGTTACTGTTTCAGGAATATTTATGTTTGTTAGATTTGCAATCCAGTTATTTTTTTGGTGACGGTTTATATTATGTTGAAATTGGTTTGTGTTTAAAGACTTTTTATTTTTGATGGTTAAGGTTTGAATTTTTTTGGTGTGTGTTTTTTGTATTCTTTGTTTTGATTTAATCTTTTGTGTTATTTTAATTGTAAGTAAGTTTCATTTATTTATTTATTAGTTTAGGATATAAAAATGTTTCAATATTTTTTTTATATTTAATAATTTGTTGTTTTAGAATTTTTTTTTGTATAAATAAATCTTTGATTAATAATGATATTGTTTTATGATAGAATTTATTTTTAATAGTGTTAAAGGTGTAATTGTTTAAGGAATTAAAAAAAATTATATGTTTGCATTTTCATTGATTTATAAAATTTGGTAAAATTGATTTTCTTTTACATGTTAAGAAGTAATCCAATTTGGCACTTACTCTTATAATTTTGAAATTAGCAATAGTAAAAAAAATCTTAAAAATAAACAAAATAAAAATATTATTAAAAATTTTTAAATTCTTAAACAAAAAATTAGCATTTTAAAAATATCTCACACCATATTTTTGTATCATTCATCATACATAAACATACCGCAAGAATACGTTTATTCATCCATTACAAAAAATTTGAAAAACACAAAGAACACTAATATCCCTGAAACTGAATTTATTAAAGCAATAAAATTAATGCTAAATTCTACAGTTTTCACTTTTCAAAATAAAATTTATTTACAAACACATCTCATCTACAATTGCTGACCTAGTAATTGGCGATTACGAAGCAGATATAATTAAAGAATTTAAAGAAATCACTCTCTACCAAAGATATGTTTATGATCCTTTAATAATTATTCACAAAAAATTATAGAAAAACTTACTTTCAAAATTTAACAATATTCATCCAGTAATAAAATTCATTTATGAAACAGAAAAAAATAAACTTTTAAGATTTAACTCTCGTACACATCAATGACGGCAAAATATAAACAAACTGGTACAGAAAAAAGACAAATACAGACCGTTACATACATTATAATTCATGCACACCTAAATCATACAAAAAGCTATTAACTTTGGACTAGTTGATCGTGCAATAATATTATCATCAGAAAAATAAATAATAATTATCCAATAGAATTTATTAACAAAGACATCAATACATGTCTGAAACATTAAATTTAACAACAACCCAAATAATAAAAACGTAGAATTACAACCTAATTGCTTAGGCAATGACTTTAATAATAACTTAACTCAAATTAAACAATATATTAGTTTACCATACATTCCAAATCTCTCTGAAAAATTAAAAAAAAAATTAACAAATAACAATTTCACTATCAGTTTCAAAAACACAAACATTTTAAAAAACATATCTTCACAAAACTAAAAGACTGTACTGAAACAAGTTACAACTCAAATTTAATCTACGAATTATCCTGCCAAAATTGTTCAGCAATTTACATATGACAAACAAAACAATTACTTAAAAACAGAATCCAACAACACAAAAAATCTGTCAAAAACCAACATTTAAATCTAGACAAACACAAAAACAGCTCTAACAGAACATTCCATAAATCACTTCCACAACTTTGATTATCAAAATCCAAAAATATTACATTTTGAAAAAAATACATTTAAAAGATCAATTCTAGAAGTGATTGAAATAAAACGTAATAAAAACTCGATTAATTACCGCAATGATATACAAAATTTAAGTAAAATTTATTTCAAACTAGTTAATTATTAATACATTTTATAAAATTAATATTTACTCATTCAAAATTAAAAATTTCTTCCCAAAAATTTAATATAACCTTCACCTAGAAAATAACACACAATGCATCCGCAATAAACATTATATTACTTTTTGTACATACAAGGTGTCCCACGAGGTACTGTACATTTATTTATTTATTTATTTATTTTTTTTATTTTTTATTTATTAATTTCACGGGCCAAAGCCCAATTTACAATAACATTCGAAAAACAAAATTTTGTAATAAGGTATTGACAGATAATTTTTTATATAAACTAATCATAAAAACTTCAAACATGTAAGTTAATTTACTGAGTTTCCAACACTATAACTATAGTTAATTAAATTCATAATAATGAAAGAATTTAAAAAGGAAAAATCTGGATAAAAATTACCTACATCACAAGTATGTACTCATAAAGAGTCAATGATTTGTGAAAAATTAATCTACCTATAAGAACAAATTTTTTGGTGGTGGGGCAAGAAAAATATCATAGTCAATGCTTGACAGTTTGTTATATTTTCTGGGGATTCGGCAAATTGGAGAATGGAAACTATAATTATTTTTCTTATAATCAATATTGAAAGACTTTATATTACCTCTGGTATACTTAGGAACATTGAACTTAATTTTACTTAGTAAGTGAGAACAGTCAATATGATTAGAAATTAAGTTGTATAAAAATAGAATATCATTGAAATCTCTCCTGGACTCTAATCTTTTAATCCCAGATATTGCCTAATCTCATCATATTCCCTATCACATGATTTTGACCCAATTTATACTGACAAAAACGCAGGAATTTGTTTTGAACTCCCTCAATTTGGTCACATAGAGACTTATTGTAAGGACACCACACAAGACAACCATACTCAAGGACGGGACGGACTAGAGCACAATACAACACTTGAAACGTATTTACATCTAGAAAATGACTAGAAGCTCTAAACACAAAACCTAATACTCTACTGGCCTTAACAACTATATTATTGACATGGTTATTGAAAGACAGATCACATGTAATGGTAACTCCTAAGTCTACAATGGTATTAACACACTTAAGCCTTACATTAAACAGGTCAAAATTTATATCAGATTTTTCCTTTTTCCGACTAAACGAAACATGGTAACATTTGTCTAAATTTAAATCAAGTTTATTGTTAGTACACCACAATTCCAACTTTTTAAGTCACTTCTCATTAGTTCCACGTCACTTTCACCTCTTATAACACTGAAAACTTTTAGGTCATCAGCAAACAACAAGTACTTTGAAGAGCAGAATTCACTACCAATGTCATTTACAAAAAGGTTGAAAAGGAAAGGGCCCAAATGGGGCCCTCGAGGCACACCTGAAGTAGCGATGAAATCGTCGGATAGAAAATCTGAAGAAAATTTTACTTTGAGCCGCCTATTACTTAAGTAGTCACCAAACCAACGTAGTAGGGAACCACTTATACCATAATATTCCAGTTTAGCAATAAGTATAGAATGGTTTACCTTATCAAACGCCTTACTGAAGTCCGTGTAGACCGCTTCCACCTCAGCTCCTTCCTCGAACGCATCTAGGATAACTTGAGTGTAAATCACGAGGTTGGTAGAAGTTGAACGGCCCTTAACAAATCCGTGCTGATGTTCCACAATTACATTTCTCATAAGTGAATATATTTTATCTTTTCAAGTAGCTTAGGTATGGCAGACAGAATAGTAATGGGACGGTAGTTTGTTACCACATTTTTGTTACCACCTTTATGAATTGGTCGAATGAAGGCTGATTTACAACACTCAGGGAAAACTCCAGATTTTAAAGACCAGTTAAAAAGTATTTGAAGTGGATGACTTAATGCCATTCTACAATTTGAGAGCACAATTGGTGGTACTTCATCGGGGCCCATTGGTTTTTTACTAGCTAATTTTCCCAATGCCTAGTATATTTCAAATTGAGTAAACTGAATGAGCGAGATATCAACTTCGGAGCTAGATCTCTCTTCCATCGTTTGCTGAACCACATTATCTTTCATAAATACTGATGAAAAGAATTTAGCAAACATGTTTGCAATGACGCAACCATCCGAGCTCTCTTCACCCTCAAATAACATTTGAAGTGGCACACTGTCGTCCTTTCTAAGAGATTTAAGATAAGCCCAGAATGAGTTTGGGTTTTCCTTTAAGGACTGCTCAACAGATTTTTTATGATTGTAACGATCTGATTTTGCTAATGATTTACACTTAGCTCGTAGAGTAGAAAATTTGTTGTAGTCTTCTTTCTTCCCCGATACTTTGAAACATTTATGTGCTAACTTTTTCATAATTATGCAATCTTTCAGCTCCGGAGAACACCATTTTGGAAACTTACTGGCACACTTTTTCCCAATAGGTACATACGACTTAAACGATTCTTTGAGGACTGCATAGAACGTCTCTACAGCCTTTTCCAAATTGTCTGATACTAATTCATTTCTAAAAATTGATTCCCATCTTATTTGTTCAAAATAATAATTCAGCATTTTGTAGTCCGTTTTATTGAAGTTATAAAAAGTGGACTCAATAGAATCCAATTTTGAGTGGTTGATGCGTAGTGATATGCTTAGAGGAGGGTGACCACCAATAATATCAACTGGGACCAAGGGTTCATCACACTGCCAACATGTACCAATATCATCAGGAGCAAAGCAAAGATCTAATAAGGTTCCTCTAATATTTCTCACAAAATTTATTTGCTGTAGACCCAGACCAGCCATACCACATGTAAAATTGTTACTCGTACGATCAATAGCTTCAGTAGGATCAGGCAGGCCTGTGTCCATCCTCCAATTTATTTTCGGTAAGTTAAAATCACCAACAACAATCGAATCACAGTTTGGGTGCTCACTGGTGACTCTATCAAGTTTAGATAAGAACAACTCATAAACATTATTTCCTGAGTTTGGAGGTATATACACAGCACAGATTATTATGCCCTTCGTTTTTAAATCAAGTTTCAGGAACATAGCTTCAAGCAAGGATGAACTATTTAATAAGTTAGAAGATATATGTTTTCCTACTGCAACAAGAACACCTCCTCCTGAACATTTTGAACTGGAAGCAAAATCACGATCTTTTCTGTAAAGTATATAATTATCCAAGCCCATTTCAGCAGTGTGAACTCCACAGTGTAGCCAAGTTTCTGTAAAAACAATAATTTCAAAGTAAGATAGACATATATTTTCCCGTAAACAGTCCATTTTACCTACCACACTTCTAACATTTTGGTAGTATATAGATAAATATTTTGATTGCTAGGCTTCAGTTGGAGCATTTGATTGAAATACCTTCGGTACTCCATTTACATACTTGATTTTTAGATTCAACTCACCTCTGCCCTTTCTATCGTCTAACTCCTTTAAACATGTCTTCAGCTCCTCTCTTTGCATAGTTGTCAGATCCTGTTTCACTGTCTTTATTTTCAAATTTCTTGCACTCTGAATAACTTTTTTTGCAATTTCCTGAGATTCAAAAATTAATTTGATAGGGCACATATTTGATACCGTTGGCTTACCAATTCGTATGATCTTCCTAGGAATTTCCTGACCAACTCCTAACTTAGTGAGTATATCAGTAACGTTCAATTTATCGTGATTTATTCTATCCTCAACCACATTTGACACAGACTCAACTACTCCAAATAACATAACATTTGTTTTTTTAAATTCACGTTCATTTATCTCTTCCAATAATGCTGATTTACTTTCTAAAGGCGTAGTATTAATATTGGCAATCTTTGATTCAATCTCACTAATTCTCTTAACATTAGATTCACTCTTATCTTCTACTGTTTTGATCCTATTGCTTACCTCATTTAAATCATTTCTCATTTTATTCAGATTATCATTGATAGTGTTCACAGAAGTTTTAATTTCAGTGTTTTCTGTAACTATTGCATCTACCTTCTTTATCAGTTCAGTCAGACTAACCATTACGGCATCAATCTTACTCTCCACAGTAATAGCACTAGGCACAACACAGTCTACTCTCTCACATTTCCACTTCAGATCCACATTACTTGATAATTTTTATAATCTACGGCATTCAGTTTTACACAATCCGCATGAAACCAGCGCTGACAAGGTCCATCACATTGAATGCCTCGGTCAGATCGTGCCACCAATTTCACACAAATTATACAACAAATCGTACATACTGAAATGGTATGTTCCTTAGGTCAATTTAAGTAGAAAACGTCCTATAAACATAGGTCCAATTTGCCATAGTTATACTGGGAAACAAAAGCCGAACAATATGTCATTTACTGCTTTCTTTTTTACTAATGTCACAGTCGATTTTATTAAATGAAGTGTAATTTAAATGCAAAATGTCTTCCCATTTTTCTAACGAAGAGTATGCTGATATCATTTACATTTATGGATTTTGTGATGGAAATGCGAGATCTGCCGTTAAGGAATATGAACGAAGATTTCCCAACAGGAGGGTGCCAAATCACCAAACCTTTTCTTCTGTATTTCAACATGTACGGACTCATGGTTTATTTCCATCAGTTTCAACAAGATCTGACCGTCCTGTGCAGTTAAATGTGAATGAGCAGGAAAACATTCTACAGTCCAGGGTTGAGTACTAGAAGAATTTCTTCTCGAACGGGACTTCCCCGTATGTCAGTATGGCGAACATTACATGATGGGCTTTTGTATCCCTATCACATACAACAGGTTCAGCATCTGGAACCTGAAGATTTTGCTGCCCGGTTGAATTTCTGCCACTAGCTACAGGTAAATCCACAATTAGTTCCATTCATTTTATTTAGCGACGAGGCGCAATTTACTAGAGATGGAGTGAACAATACACGTAATTCTCATTTGTGGTCATATCAAAATCCACATGGCACAACAGAAACTAACTTTCAGCGCAGATTTTCTGTTAACGTATGGTGTGGCATGATTGACGATCAACTTATTGGACCTTTTTCTTTGACATTTTAGATCGCAGCCGTCGTTGTATTAATGCCGAAGGAGGTCATTTTGAGCATTTGATGTGATTTTTTTGTTTGTTTTTATGTTTGTTTTGTCGTTTGATTTTCTGTTTTCAATAATAATAATTTTCAAAAAATGTGTGAGCATTTATAAACTTTGAACGCCTGTATCTGTGTAACTATGGCGAATTGGACCTATGTTTATAGGACGTTTTCTACTTAAATTGACCAAGGAACATACCATTTCATAATGTACAGTACCTCGTGGGACACCCCGTATATCTAGGGACACAGATACAAGCAAATACGATATATACATTTTAGAAAAATTTTGAATAAGAAAATAATTAAAAATTATCAAATAAATTTCAATTATGGTTTATAAAAAAAATACAAAGATGCAAGTTACACTCCAATAAAAAACAAAAAAAACTGGTATAAAAATTTAAATTTAATTAAATGGTTAACGTTATTATAAAATTTGGTAAGTAATTCACTCTATTTATTAATTATCTAATCCAAATTGACACTCAGCTTTAAATAAACATCTTTCTAACTTTTAAGCTTAAATTTGTTATGGTATTTTAATCAATTTTTATAATTATAACAAATTTTAATATATATTTTTTTACAGAATAAAATGTTATTTAATAATGGTTTTGAAAAACCTTACATGTTAGGCGAAACGTTAACCAATATTTTGAAAATAAAAGATGCAAAAAAAGTTGCTGTTCTATAGAAAATAAAAACTCTTCGTACATAATACTAGTAAACATAATTTTATAAAACAGCAATTTCCAATTATTATATATAAAAATTAAATTTTCAAAAATGTTTGGACAAAAACCTTTATGCACACAAATAAAAGAAAATTATAAACATTTCGTCAAATATAACATATCTACAAATTTGAAAATCAAATCAGCTAACCTGTCCTACTACAGGAATTTTTATCGAGTATCACCATTATGTGACTCTTGACTAGACTGTAATTACAAAAATAAATTATGTGCTTTCCGCAATGTTAAGCGTTATAAAAATCACCCTATATTGCGCGTAAAAGCGAGAGATGATACAATCAACCCTGTACACGAAGTGATTTATCGGTAAACTCAGCTGCTTATAATTACAGGAATGTACTAGAGGAAATCGAATGTGATTTACTCTTGCACATGCACATGATATCGCGTAACAAACATCACATTCCACAAAAATTATAATGGTTACAATTAACTAAGCAAAAATAAAACGTACAAACAACACATATTTGCAATTTAAAATAAAAACTGAACGATTAGTAATTAAACGTACGTTTGTTTGCTTTGAACAATAAGTCATCGGTTCAATTACAAATTTTAATAAGCAATTTTCTTTTGCTAAACAATTGGTATTCTGTGCATCAATAATCGAGAACCAGTATGTTTTATCGTTGAATAATTCAAGTTGTTATTGGCTGCAACAGTAACACAATCATTTAAAAAATTATTTTAAAGAAAGCTCGTAGGTTACGAAAAAGGCGTTGAGCGGTACCGTTATAAATTAACAATTTAAACTACACCACTTTCAGCTTGCTTATCTACCGCAAATGGTGGTTTAACCTGAAATAATGTGATACAATAAATAATAACAAAACCGTTAAAGTCAATACTTTTTAACGAGTCGTACTTTACAGTGAAAGGAAGAGAAAACCGCAAAACAATAGCGAGTAACAAGCTGGGACCCATTTGCAAACAATGGAAGTGCTGAAATGTTGGGGAATAAATCTATCTATCGGAAGACATCTGACCTACGAATGAGAAGGTAAGTTTAATGTAATTACAGCAAACGTTCCAATATAAATGGAACAACGACCCTCAGGAATTTCACAATCGTCTTAGATGCGTTCTACGAATATACAAATGAGAAAATTTTTTAATTTCATAAATTTACAATTTCCATAAACTTATTAACACTCAATGGTAACTTAAACACGAAACATCGGTCTGACAGAAGCTGACACCTACGATTCGATTCGGCTGTTCGTGGGGTGTCCTGCTGTGGCAGACACATTCATTCGCGCACTAAACTAACAGGATCTTTTATAAATAAAATTCTTACCACCTTTCCTTTAAACACGTACGTAGCGTTACTTTACTTCATCATTTTCACGTAAATATTTCAAAAGGCATGTATAGAATTAATAAAAGGAAAAACCCACAAGAAAGTTTACGTGAAGATGTCAACAAGGGCGACAAAGGACATCGGTAACAGAGGGCTTGTTCCAACATTTGCAGCTACAAAATAAATCATGTACATGCTGAGAAAGGTGACGTGGTCCTCGGTGGACCATCAATAAACGTGCAAAAGCACCCTTTGTACGGAGATGCATTTGTATGTTGTCGGTGTCTGAATTTAAGTACATTATTCAAACATAGTTCTTAATGCAAACTTTCGAACCCACAAAAATACAAATGACGACGTTTATTTTCGATACCCAATTCCATATAATTTTTCATTCGATGTTGCTGAATGTGTACACAAACACATAATAATCTTAAGTGTGCAATCAGAAAACTTTAAAAAAAAGTTAAAGCGCCCTCTAAATTCCATTACCGATTGAATCATTAAGAAATTAAAATGAATTCTTTTTAATGAAAAATCCTTTGAGCCTTTAAACTTTTCAATCACTTAAAGTATTTATGTAGAAATTTAAAAAAGTTCCTATCGATATATACTACAATGCGAAAAGTAAATTAGAAAATTAAGCAATCGCTTCCAATTGAACGTTGAAAACTCAAGACGGTACTTGACCAGTTTTCGATTTTTTTAAGGTTGAGTGGGCCATAAAAATTTCTCAAAACTTTTCATCTTTCAGATTAATTTAACATTAACGTACTTTTTCACTTTTGTGTTTCAATTTTATATCATTTTTCTATAATTATTAAGTATATAGAACGAAATCATTTATTTATCAGTTATTCACTAACATCATCGTTTAGAAAGTTTTAATAAAATCATTCTCCCGAAAATTTCAAATACGACGCGGTTGAAAAAACCTCGTCGGTTATATCGGAAGTTGATATAAATTTTCTTATTCCAAATAAAAGTTTATGCTTTTTCTGCATTATTAAATTTCCTTCAAAATAAATTTCAAAGACTTTAATAAATACCTAACTTACGAAATTTTAAGTTTTTGAAATATATTTATCAAGATCATGTTTTTACTAACTCAGACGACATTAGCATCTGTAAAGTATCTTCTTCTATATTATCGTCCTGTTCATATTAACAATTAATACTTTACATTCATAAATAATAGTATAAAAAGTAAACGCGTGCATCACACCTATTTAGACGACTAGATTTATCAAAATACGAGGGCCCAGCTAGAATTATGGAAAATAGAAAGATCGATATAAGTTTTTAGAATTTTAAATATGTTCAAAATAATTGACGCTAACAATAATACACTTCTTCTGACTGGAATCTTGGCAAATGTTTTTTGAGCTTGAAAAATGGCCATAAGTCACACATTGCCAAATCTGGTGATGACTGAATTTATTTTCAGCACACCATTTTGCAGTAACTGTCTTCTGTTCTTCTAACTTAATTAGAGCCACCAGAACAGAATGGTTGGCAAAATCTAACATGTTCTGCTTTTTATGAATCTGTCAGATGGTGGGATACAAACCAACTTCCAACCTTTTTCAGATATTAATGTTCGTGCAATCTCAATTGCGAGGATCTAGTCTTCGCTTAGACTCTATCATGGCATAGGTAATTCGATTATTCTTTTCCACCATCTTCTTCACTGCCAAAATATTTTTGGTATGTTAAAGGAGAGTCAACTCCATTTCTGTGTACAACCAAGTTGCAACCTCATTCAAATTCTTTATGCCACCTATAAACCGTAGCTAATGATAGTGTGGGCACCAGAGATACACTATTCAGCATACAGGCATACAATAGAAAAAGTTAGAGACGTAAATAAAAAGTGTATACCTGCTTTATATGATACGCGACATTTGGGCGCCAGGCGTTCAGGCGCCAGGCGTTTCGGCGCTAGAAAAAAGGTTGAATGGAGTGAAAGTGGAATGGGATTCTTATGTTATTGGGCAACATTTTTTGAGACGGGCCAGATCAAATTTTGATGTATGTACTACGTTGGTTAACAAATAATGTATGTAAGTACAATTTCACTTTCAGTCCATTAAAAATTTGAGATACCTCAATTCATTATACTGAGTAGATATTAAATAAATAATACAATAAAATAAATAACGATGAAAAAAGAATTTATTAACATGCACTATAAAAAATAAACAAAACTAAACGTGTGACATGTTATACTTACAAAATCAAAAATTAAATTCGATGTATGTACTACGTTGACAAAAAATTCATGTAAATACAATTGCACTTTCACTCCATTAAAAAGTTATGAGAAATGCCTCTGAGATATTCAATAATTGTTCGGTTCTCAAAGCCTTGAACAATTTAGGTAATTCTGTTATCCGCAGCTTGGTATTCTGCCCTTTTATGAGGAGGTGCTTGGCCACCTACAAATTTTTCATACAATGCGTCGCGTCCTTTCTGGAAGCTTCGCAGGCCGTCGATAAATTCCCACAGCAACGGATGGTCCATACCTAATTGGCACTGCAAACTTGGATGAGCAGCCCCCGCAAAATTATTGGTACGATCTTCATTATTACGCACTCTTTGGTACACGTTCCAAATATTTGGAGAAAATAACGCCCTCCTACGTGTGTGGTTTCTATTTCGCCTTCCAACGTAGTTATCTTCGAACTAGTTTAAAAGTAGTTGCAATTCGTTCAGAATCGTGCAGAAATCTCTTCAATTGCGTCATCAATGTGATCTAGACGAGTAAAGGCTAATGCAACTATCATTCGTGCAAAAGAGCAAATTCTGGATCGTTATTATATTGTACCGTCAATCCATGACTAGCTATTTGTTTCTTAAAATTTTGAACAAGATGAAACAGGCAGCCGTTGGAAATGCTGCAGCAACTGATCCAATTACGGCTACTTCGTAATCAAACGAAACAGTTACAGGTTGAAATTTCGGCCACATTTCTTTTATAATTGAAAACAACCGATCGTACGTTTGCCGTTGCTTGTTTGGCAATAACGCGTACAAAACTGGAAATACGAATCCACCCCCGTTTGCCAAAATAACGTAAATTTGGTGGAATAACGGAGGCGCTTACCGAAATGTTCCATCCATAAAAATTTGTTTCATGTGCTGACTCCATCGTGCGTTATCTTTCCTCCCAAATATTAATATTCTAAATGTGTCCGGCTGCTCTGATCCGGTATCCTTCAATAAGAACATCTCGGATTGTCCAAGAGCACATTCGTATAGTCTGTACGCTTCCGGAATTACTAACGTTTCCAGATCTATCGGAGTTGAGAGTGCAACAGCGATACGGTTTCGCGTTCGCTGACACAATCTTCTAATAGCATCCTTGTTGGGCAACTGTCCTTGAACTGCAGACCCAATGCCCTCCAGGGCATGGTTAAGTATTTGGGCAGGAGTCTCCATGGTTTGTTCGGCACGTTTTTTAATATCAACTTTTACTTTAGAAACACTTACGTGTTTAATAATGGGTACCTAATGATTCCAATTATCAGAATTTACACTAATCTTCTTAACTGCTTTCTGATCACAGGACAAGACAATAATTAAAATATTTTCCAGATTAAATGTACTACAATTAAGAAAATACCGATGTTGCAAAATTTACTTTAAATATTCAATAACATAAAGGGTAATGTAAAGTAGCGTTTTGAAAGTGCGTTGATAAAATTTTTTTGCATAACATAATTACGGCGCCGAAACGCCCGGCGCCCAACCGCCGGCGCCCAAACGTCCTGCTTCGTGCTATATAGACCTCGCTAAGGCTTTTTATACAGTTAGATATTAAAAACTCGAAAAAGTTGGTATCGACATAGAAAAAAGACAAATCGTAACAAACCTATACTGAAACCAAAACGCATCAGAACAGAAAAGCGTACTACAGAGATGCATCTTATACTACGAAAAGCTATTCAGAGAACCCTTAAATAAATACTTAAATACTTGGTGTGCTAATTATAAAATAATTAAAAGAGCATCAAAACAATAGAAATATTCACAACAGATCCCGTTTACATCTGTCGAACACAGAAGGTAAACAAACTGCACACACAATGATAACAACAAATATATTTATTTCAACAAAGAAAAGCAGGTTAAAAACAAAGTTGAACAATAGCAGATAAATAGCAATTAAGAATTCGTCAATAAATATCACAGTTAAATAATAATGAGGCGGGCCCTTTAGATTAGACAACACTACGTACTTAAACGTAACGCCGATTGAATGCAGTGTAAAATTAAATAAATGTACATACCTTTTATTGCAAATTTCATACAAACGTTTGAGAATGTGATTTCGCGATATTACATTAAAAATGAAGAAAAATAAAGTGCCAAAAAGCCGATTAAATTTAAAATTTGTGAAAAACGTCGCCAAAGTCAATGTTCCGCAATCCTATTTTACTAGCAAAATAGTAGTAAATCGGCATAATGGTAGTCGCCAGTAAAATCGTAGTTTGCTAGTGAAAGTTACTTCAATAAAACAGCTTCTTGGAAGATGACCGACGCCAGATGGTTTTCAGTGAAACGCCGTAAATAGTCCGCCCACAACTATTTTAGCAGCGCTTTTATAGTGCGTTCATGAGACAGGTGGCATATTTAGGAAAAAATTTCCATGACGTCACGTTACTATAACTTAACTATTCAAAGGGTCAAGGGGTTGGAAACTTTCAAAATTACGATTTCTTTTGAGAGGAGCTGCTTACATCAATTGCTACATTAAATCAAAGAGAAGCGTTGCGCATTTGCTATCTCAAATGATAGTATGCTTTAAAAACGAAATTTATTTGTGTTGACGTCGTATGTACGTTTTGTGTTAGATTTAATTTTACGTTTTAGGTAACACAAGTACGGAATTAGCTAATCCTCTACTGGATAAAACCTAACTGAGTATTACTATTTCTAATTTTACGATTAGTACTTCGTTGGTCATGTCGATTGTTGACCGTACGTGTATCTTAGGTTAACACAATTAATAATAAGATAAATTTGTGCGTCACAAAGTCGTATGCAGTGCGCGTTAAGTCTATAAGGCTTCAATTGTTTTTGTTATATACTTTTGCAATTTTAAATTTGCGAATATAAGGTCATTCCTTCTTTGAACGTAAAAGTTTAGACCGACAAGGTCAGTTTACTGTACGACGTGTTGCCCAGTATAAAGCGTAACTTATATTTTTTCCGACTCACGTATTAATGTTTGGAAAATTTACGTAATTATATTTATGTACCTTCTTCGCCCTCTTTGCGATTATTGTCTGTGATAAAATAAATATATATTCTGTTATTACTTCTGTCATGTTATTTGTTCTTTTCCAGCTACAGGTAGAGCTAAACGATATTTCACTAACTTAATATTTCATCGTTTTGGTGCCTTTTTAGAGTTAATTTATAATTTAGCATCACAAAGCCTGCAACTCCCTCTTCGGAACAACTGTGTTAGCCGTTGCTTATTTTTTTGGTTGCACGAAAACCAGTATAACAGGTCTTTGATCTGAAAGAGATCTTGGTGTAAGTAATTTAATTTTGTTGCTTTAAAACATTTGGTACAGTCTAGTGTTTTTGAATGTACTGATTTTCGGAATACTCCTTTATCTATATGTGAATAATGCGAATAATTCCATATATTATTGATAATCCAATTTCGTAGTCAATGTGAAGCCAAAGAAAGAAAAGAAGTCCAATCAGGTGCTGCAAGTAAATCAATCAGATACGTAAAAAACCATCCGATACCAATACTTCCGGACTTTCAAACAGAAGCAAGCAGTAAAGAAAAAAATTATCTGGACAGAAGGAAAAATGACAGCGTATGATGAAAACAATTTCAAGTTTAGTGGTAGCCGGGAATTGCCAGAATTTACTCAAGAATTAAAATCACCTGCCGAATTTTTCCATTTTTTTTTCACAGAAGATTTGATAACATTTATTACGGAACAGTCAAATCTGAAATCTACTCAGGTCAATCTTAACAAGCCAGTAAATGTCACAAACGCTCAGATTGAACAATTTATCGGTATTGTCATCTTCGCCTCATTAGTTCACTTACCATCTACACGGATGTATTGGTCCAAGAACATTGGTCAGCATCAAGTCAATTCAATAATGAGATGTAATAGGTTTGAAATGATCTTCATTTCAATAATAATGATGATTTCAAACCAGCCGGTACACCATGTCATGACAAACTGTTTAAATTTCGGCCTCTTATAGATAAAATAAGAAAGCGATTACTTTTGATACCCAAACAAGAATATATGGCCGTAGATGAGCAAATTATACACACGAAACCTTGGCTCAAACATTATAATCCAGCCAAACCTCATGAGTAGAAGTACAAAAATCAAGTGTTGAGTGGCGTATCCGGGTTCAGTTGTGATTTCGATATTTTTGCTGGCAATCAAAGCAACGTTTTTCCAAGTGATAAACCAGGTCTTGGTGTCAGCTGCAACGTTGTTACACGACTCACATCTACTGTGCCTAAAAATGTAAACCACGAAATATTTTTCCTTAACTGGTGCAATAGCATAAAATTGCAAGTTTACCAGTATGAGAATGAATTGCTGCCATTGGGAACTGTTAGGATAAACAGAGTACCTAACGCTGATATGCCTACAAAAAAGAACTGAATAAAATAGATCGTGGTGCTATGGTTGAGAAAATCGCCATCGTCGATGACGTAAAACTAAGCCTGGTATCATAGTATGATAATAAAGTGGTGAGTTATTGTATGCGTTTGTTGGTAGCGAACCGATTTCCACTAAGACTAGATATTTCAAAAAAGATAAACAACATAAAGGACGTAACATCGCCACAATCGGTTAATGTGTATAACCGACACATGGGTTGCTTAATTCTTTGTTGAGTCTGTTAGGATCAAAATAAGGTCTCGTCAGTGGTATAAAACAATATTTTTCCACTTAGTTGATATGTGCGCAGTTAATGCTTTGTTACTGTGGCGATGCAAGACTGACCTATACATGTCACTATTTGACTTCAAGCTCGCCATTTCTGAACATTATTGCTAGGCTGGCAAGAGCATCTCAAGAAAAAGAGGAAAACCCCAGCAAAGTGCAAAACCTACCTCCTAAATTCAGTACGCTCAGACAAAATTGACCATTTACCGGTTCACCAAAGGAATCGTCAATTATGCCAGAATGATTGTTCTTTGCGTTCTCATATAAAATGTGACAAATGTGACGTTTTTTGTGCTTGAATGAGAAAAGAAACGGTTTAACTCATTAGTGCATAAGGTTTATGGGAGACATTGTACAACGATTTTTTGCTTCATTAGGATAGTAGTGGGACTCGAAACCAAAATCAAAAACAAAACAAAAAAAGTTTATTTTCACAAAAGACTGTATGCTCAGAAGTTCCTATAAGGTATGATATTGCCTAAAACAATTTTTAGGTTGTAATCTCACATTACACTTGATACAAATCAAATTGGCCGTTTTGCCACACGTGGCACATCTACGATCGGTTGGACAATAATCGACAATATGATTCCTCTCGTCATACCTCACTTCTCGGATAGGTTTAGGAGGTTGTTTACCCTTAACAGACTTCATACCGTATGTGTTTAATAGAATCAAACACAAGTTTCTCCTAAAATTGAGTAAACTTTTAGACACCGGATCGTTAGGATGAATTTTACGCATTAGTAGCCAGACATTTACAACACTGACATCAAATAAATATGCAAATATTGGCCACCACCATTTCCGTTGTCGGATCCTGGTTCTGTAATTTGCTACCATCCCATCCAATTTATCAACTCCCCCCATTCCTTTATTATAACTATTTATAATGTTTGGTTGGGGCAAAGCTATTTTTGATTTCTCGTTTCTAGAATATCGTAGGACACTCTTTGTTTCAATACTATCAAAAATTGTTGCAACACAAACGATTTTATTGTCCTTCCACTGAACCACGGCCACCTTCTTAGAAAAGTTATACTCAAAATGAACCCGTTCTCTTGCTTTCCACATCTTATTTTGGTTTAAACCCTTCAGTGGACAGTTTCCTATACGATTATCACGCAGTGTTCCGCTGGCACAATATCCATTATCGGCAAGATGACTCAATAAATTCAGATGTGAAATAGTTGTCAAAGTAAAGCTTGTATCCTTCATTGGGAGGTATATTTGCAAGCTCTACTAAAGAAAGAACTACTTGGCCACCTAATCCAAAGTCATATTTACTGGTTTCTGTTGATTTCTCAGTATATAAATCAAATGCCACCATATATCCGTTGTCAGTACACAAGGCCCAGTTTTTAAAGTCGAACCTGACGGGCTTTCCTTTGATATATTGCTTTGCGTAATGTTTACCATAATACGGAATCATACTGTCGTCTATGCTCAGATTCTCTTCTAATCCACCAAACTTTTGAAATTGTCATTTAGATTTGAAATGAGCGGTCTTAGTTTATAAAGTTTATCATTTTTGTTAATTTTAGAATTATCGTCGAGGTGCAAATTTCGTAATATCAATTCAAACCTATTCAGCCGCATACTGTCTGATAAAATTTTCGGAACATCATCTTCTCGAGCCCAATACATTCGCTTGTTAGTGTATTTTCCGTAACCAGACAATAGCAGACCACCAAAGAAAACGTACAACTCTTCTTTGGTTAAGTTTAAGGGTTGATTTGCGTTTTTCCCAAAGCATATACATTGTTTTGCTCTATAATTTGCTCCAAAATGTTGTCGTTGAAAAAAAGAGAAAAGAATTGTACAGATGACTGTTTATTGTGCACATCCGCTGGTGGACCTTTGGGCAGACAGTGAGTATTCAACGCAAAGTGAGGTTCCCGTTCGTCCCATTTGATTTCTTCTTTCTTTGGTGGCTCCCGTTTATTAGTTGTGGTAGTAGCTGATCTGTTCTTCTTCGCTAATTTTCTCTTCTTTCTCCTTGTTCCTCTGGTAAGGTAGATTTTGGCTGTACAAAAGATAGGAGGGCAGGTCATCCTCACTTGAGTCTTGCATGTCGTAAGGTAAACTTTCTGGCTGATCTGAACCTGTTCCAGGTTGTGAGTTATGATATAAAATAACCTCAGCTTCCGATCGCAACATTGCACGATCTAAATGGTTGACATTTCCCTCATGCTCGTCATCTGAACGATCACTGTCTTGGTCGGTTTCCTGTCCGTCGTCGGGTGGAGCAATGTAAATATCTGTAGAATTGATTTCCGCATCTTCTAGAGCTGCTATCAATTCATGAAGAGGCAGGCTGGAATAATAATTGATTCTCAAGAAAAGTAGTCATTATGCGCACCATCCCTTTAAATGGACACGAGCTTTAAGGCCCAATTAAGTCACGTTAGAATAAACAAATGATCTCAGTGCGTTAGTAATGCAATATTACAGTACTTTAGCAATATTTTAAGATAAGGATTTGACACTTCTAACCTATGAATTGTCCATAATTTCAAATAAACTTATACAGGATTATCAATTTACGACAAACATTTTCATAGGACCAATTTTAACAAAGTTCTAAAAACTCTAAACAATATGTTTTTGTAGCTTAACTATAAAAATGAATTACGACTTTTTCTTTTAGGAGACGAGCTAATTTACAGTCTGACAAGAATAAACAAAAGGTAAATGAGTTTTACAAATATAAAACGTTGTAATAATTTCTTTATTTTTAATATGTGCAGATATCAGTTTTTTTAATAAGAAAAAGCCTTGACAAAGAACTATAGAATTGACATCCTAAGTAGAGGCTACAAACCACCTCAAATAGCAAGAACCTGCCTGGGAATTTATATAGTACCAGATTCGTCTCGGGATCGCTATAAAAGGACACTCCAACGTAAATAAAAAAACTAAAAATTAATATTTCCCTCTGCAAATGTCGCTAAATCCACACAATTTATTACGATTAATTCCCGAATGAATATTAAACAAACGCTTTAAACATTATTAACGCCCTATAGTTAACAGTATTACAAGTTAATCGGATTTATACATAAATACAAAATGAAAACCGATACAATCAAAACCGCTCGATGTATAATTTTTGAATTAAGAAAAAAAACGATCACGATTAGTAATTACAGTCAACATAAACTTCGACTAATTCTACATCTCCATACACATTGACAGAAGTTATGTATACAAAAGTACAAATTACGCTAAGTCTAAACCTCGAGGATAGTTCATAATAACCCACTATCCACTGTCACACAATCTTAAGCAATGGAATAATTAAAAATTAACTTCTGTAAATAGAGAGATGATTTAAAATGTAAGATAAGAACGGCTGTAAATTTAACAATTGAAACAGTAATATGAATATATAATTGTATTTGTATGCGCTGAAGTAAGATCTTGTACGTTTCAATTACTAGTTATAAAAGGAAATTTTATTGATTAAAAAACTCTTGTTGTTCCGACAATATCAATTAAAACTAATCACCCTTAATCGTTCGAAAATAAACTAAATAACGGTACTCAACATTGAAAAATTAAAACGCCTAAAATTATAATCAAAACTCAAACTATTAAGTGGTTTGTAATTTATTCTAATCCTATAATAGAAGTCATGTTGAGAAAACAGCGGTGCCATTCCATTTCCTTCTCAGTGGGAAGGCGATAATTAGAGCGATTATATGGAAAATACTGTCTGATTTGAAAAGTCCAAACTCCCAAATTTGCAACTTAGATCAACTAATTTAAAATCTTACATGTAAATATATTCTCCGTTATTACTTACAATCCCGTGATAACAAGAAGTTAATTTATTTTCTAAAAGTGTGGTTGGTAATTGCAGCGGCGTTACAGTCACATATCGCGATATGCAAATTATCGGCCTCCCGGTACGACACGCGTACAGGTTATTTGTGAATAGGCACTATTCGACTAATTGCTCCTGATAAGTATTTTAAGTATTATTCAATTCAAATATTTAACCACTTTCGCCGTTCCAATTTGCCGCGATGCTTTGATAAGGAAAGATTCAAATTGCACAATACTAATCGTGTCAGTTAATTTCTATGCTTCCTGAAACGGTATTTCATAAAAACAATGACAAATAGATTTTGTAATAGTCCTTATATGCTACTGTATTTTACAATGTATCATTATTCATAAAATGATGAAATATCGACGCCGAAACAACAGTTTGGTTTAATTAAATGCCAAATTATAAAAGTTACTAGGTCATCACCGTATCAAATTTAAATACCGTAAGTTGATGTAAAGAATAAACTAATAGCTATTGAAAAATAATTAACGTTTTTTGGTAAAGTTTTCCCATATTTGATTTAAAATTCATTTTTGGAAATGTAAGGTGCGGTACTGTTTCTAACAAAGGATTCAGTATTAGAAAAATTATACTTTTTAATGCGTACTTATAAAAAAACGAACATAGTTCAACGTACTTTTGCTGTGTAAAACACAATTTAAAATTCTTTTGTACAAATATTTTGCGGTAATTAAAGATATTTTAAATTTTGTTATACGAATTTTTAGGAATACGTAATTAGTAGAAGACAAATTTTTTTATCTTTATTTACAGTACGTTGCTATTCCTTCGTTTAATAGCGTACAGCCGCTGAAGAAAAGATCTTAGCAAACAGTGTCTCGTTTTATCGTTTCCTAAGTGTACATATTCAAAAATAAAAATTTGGTTCAATAAACTTATTACGTTTAAACTCACAAAACATACGATTGAATAAAACTCATTCTTTAAAATAACATAAAATAGAGGATTTTTATAACCATAGAATAAAATGTACCACTAAACATAACCAATAAACTTCCTGACAAAGTAATTTTTTTTTAAATATATCATTGTGTACTGTAATAATTTAAACTAAAAGCGTTCACGTTTTTATTTAAAAAACACAATATTTGCAAATTCTTCAGATTAAATATATTCTTTTTGAAGCTTTGGATCGCTTTAACCCTTTCAGCCATGAATTTTTTGATACTTACACGAAATATTGTTTGTGACTAAGAAAGAACATTGTTTGCAAAAATTCAGTGAGTTTGTACGGTAAATAAGTTAACTAGGACATTGTGGCAATTGCCACCACCAGGTGTGTGAGGCAAATATTCTAAAAAAATATAATTCAGAAGCATTTATTTAAACATTAAACTTTTTAAAACAATTTCTAGAATTTGTTAAACGAAGTGAAACCTGGCATTTCTCGCATTGAATTCTGGATCGTCCTCAACAAGTTTCCAGCTTACAACGCTCCCTCCTTATGTATTGGCAAGTGTCCAATATTATCAAATCTTACATCGACCACAGATAATGTGGTTAACTTCTGAGGTTTTTTTGGAGTGGGCGAATTTCTGGGACTTGATGTTGCTGATTATGGTCTGCATCGTCTTGGAGTACCGACTGGGTAACCACAAAATGCCAAGCAATTGCCATTGTAAATTGCAATAAATCCAATGGGGATTCTAGACCATTTTGGGTCATGATGCGCCGATATTCTAACCAAGAGTTGCATACAGCCAAATTGCAGTAATCAAACATAACTCTCAACGTCCATTTTCGTGAGCGAATGAATGTGCGGTAGAGTGCAATTAAAAAAACGTTTTTGTCCACTACTCCCATGAAGAAATTTTATAAGCGTATGATTGCTGGACGTTTTATCACGACAAACTCTTTGTTCTTTTTGTCCCACCGTTTTACTTCATCTTCTGGTTCTATTCCCACAAAATTTGACGCTAAGTTGACTACTTTGTTATCATACCAACGAACAGCTATAAGTTTATTATCGTTTGTAACCAAGGAATCACAACTAGCTCGACCGATCTTCTGTAGCTGACTTTCTGTTTTCAATGGACACTTTTGAAGCCTATTATTTCGTATCGTGCCTGCTGTAAAAATCCCGTGTTGTAAAAGTTCACGCAGAAGTAAAAGCGAAGTGAAATAATTATCACAAAATAATTTGTGTCCGTGATTGTCAGGAATTCTGTTTGATAAAAAAGTAACTAATCCATTCGTTGCAGAATATTTATCTTGAAAATCTGTAGGGAGGGTGGTAGACCCTGATAGACTATAGAACGGTATATAATCCCAGAGGCACCACAAAGCATAAAGATTTTTACTTCCCATGGATTTGGTTTACCTTTTATGTATTGCTTTATAACAAGGTGTCGCTTGAAAGGGATGATTGAGGCCGCGGTCACACTGCAGCCACTATCACCCACTATCATCAACCAGCATCAACAAGTATCAACTAAAATTATCGATACCGGTCTCACTGCAGCAACTAGTGTCCACCAATATCTTGCAAAATTTTGAATTTTGCGCTTAATTTAGTTTCATTTCCTTTTAAAATTAAACATAGGTGTTGCCAATCTTAGCAACTCTATATTTTGTGTGGTTATGTTATAGTGCTTTTTTACTTTTGTTTTATTCCTTTGAAATTACCAGAATTACGATGATATCGTCGGATGAATCAGATAGCGAAGATATTGTAGCCATGTTCTACATTTGGAAAAAAATAAATAAAAAACCACGAAATATGTGGCTACGGGAAATGTTTTTGCATAGGGAACAGCTAGGTGAATTTTACCAATTGATCCCGCAACTTATTAGAGATGAGGACAAATTCTATAGTTATTATAAACGAAAAATAACTAAAAACGTAAACAGGAAATACTCCAATCGCGCATGCGTCTTGTCAATCACCATCTACCACCGACTACCAAAATTCCAACAGGTTCAAAATTCCAAACGGGTGGTCACCATTCGATGGTGGCTGTGTAAGACCAGTGCCATTTAATTATAAACTTTCTAATTTTACTTGATCGCTGTGGGTGGTTGACGATGACTAAGTGAGACCACCGCCTGATTCGTCAATGAACAAGTTTTCTTCGTGTTGTAGTTGTTCACAGCAATTTGAGAAGGAACTAACTATTGGGCACACTTTCCATAGCTTATCATTTGTGTCATGATCAAGGTTCACATCAATAATGTGTAGGTTATTTCTAAGAGATTCAAATCTATTGCGATTTATACCAAGGTCTTCGACAAATTTGAGTTTTGTGCAGGTGCCCAATACATCCTCAATCTAGGAAACCGAAATACACCCATCAGATTTTGTATGGACACTTTTACCACTATTTTGTTGTTTTGTTTGTTTTCTTCCAAAAACACCTCATTTGGAAAATATTTACCACAAATCATAAAAGGTGTCTGATTTTCATCAATATTTTCGGTATTAGTAGCAAAATCATAAACAATATTTGGGGCTGAAAAGTGGTTTTTCACCCAAGACTCATTAACATTTAGTACCTTTTTTTGATTTTGTTTATGCGGCAGTTTGCTTTTCAATTCTGATAATGGAATATTATCGTCATCATCGTCTTCATTTTCATCAATTTCCTCTTCATCCTCAATGTCTGAGTCCGGAATTGCAAATACGGCTGCCTGTGCATCTTCCAAAGTCATCGCCTTAGCTACTTTTTTCATATTTCCGTAAAATACCATTGGCGTTATACCCGTATCTGCGTAAAGGGAACGTCATAAAATATAGCGTCAACACCTAAAGGTGGCAATTGCGTACAGCTGATTTGAAATAACAATAACGATGAACTTTATTACATAACCAACAAACAGTTTCTATATAACTAATTTGTGATTTTTCAACTTGTTGATCTGCCAAAATAAACTTCTTGCCACACACAAACTAATAGTTATTGGGGCTTACCCGGTACGTCAATGGAGCGGGTAACGTCCATGATGAAACGCACTTTTTAAAACGGTTGTCAACAAAATTCGATTGACGATATTCTCAAAACAAGAAATGAAATCGATTTAGCATAGACTATAATATATGCGACATCTATGGGCGGGTAGTCTAATCATATCTACTTTAGATACTGCAGAGCTCTAATAATTCAGGTGGCAATTGCCACCAAGAGAGCCAAAAGCGTTAAACGAATCCTCCAGTAGAGAACAGCCTCTCTGAATCCCCCGATCATGATTCGTAAAAAAACTATAATAACGCTTTCATTTTTTTTTCAATACAAAAAATTGTTTGATAAATTGGTACATTCAGTGTCAAAAAATATTTGTTACTTTACAGTTTTTTCTTACTCTCGTATGATGCAGCTACAGTTTTTATCCAATTTTCAAAAACAGCTTTAGCCAATAGTTTTAAAAACCGAATTGTTTTTTTGTTTATTTTTTATAATTTCTACACCACTTATTTTTGACAAACAGTAACTTAACACTTCAAATCAAAAAGCTAACTCGTAGCAAAATCTTTCGTAGCGTCGGTAATTAATTTGACCCTCATTAGATTAAATTATTACGGTCCATAGTAATTTTAACAAAACAAATGCAATAAAGAATCAAATTTTCAAATATTCTTTACACTAACGTTTTCGATGGTTTAGTTTAGGTTTGGCTTTTTCTGTTTTATCGCATATATCGGGATTAAGTAACAACAAGTAGTCTTTCCCAGCACATCCAATTAGCGGACTAGCCCTGTAATATGACAGTCAACAGCAATTTCTAAAAGATAAAAGAATAGTAAAAATGGACGTTTGACAGAAATACACCGCTTATCTCCACTCATAAAGAGAATCAGTAGCGGCATATAAACAGTGCAGCCGTTAATTATAATTTAAAACAAATATTTTTGAAAAATACAAAATAACGAGATGTAACAATTTTCCTTGTCACATTTAATTTATACTCCCATAGAAATATTTGTTTCACAAACAGTTATTTTGAATGCCAATTGAAGTTGTACTAATATCTTATCCAGTAAATGTATATTTTTTAGCAAATATTAATCCGTTGTCAACATATAAAGCTAATATTAAGAGTTAGTTTTGAAATTCACCTCAATAAACACATTTGTCTGTTTCATATTGTTTCAGAGTAGTATTTATGCCAACTGGGGTTCCATGTAAATTTCTTCTTTGATTTTCCCATAGAGGAATGCTGTTTCAAATGGTGTTGCATCTTTTGTTTGTGTATTCAGTGTCCTAAATAGTAAATATATTGCTGTGTTGACAGCTCCTGTCCATTTTTTTAAAAGCAATTCTTTTGTATACAGCATGGCTCCGACACTTTCAATTACAGTGCGATTTTCCTTTTCACACTTCTCCATTCTGCTCTGGTGTGTAAATTCCAGTTGTTTCTAAATAATCATTATTACGTAAAAGTTCTTTTGTTCGTTCATTTATGTATTCAGTTCAAAGTACCTTGACACTCCGATTCAGCCTGCACTCATTCATCCACATACATCACTGTAAATTAGTTAAGCGGATGTTGTCTCTTTTCATGTCATTTTATTGAACTTCAATTTATGCTGCTTTCCGTATCTGCAACCTTCACAAAGGAATTCTTCATCGTCTGTTTATGTTATGTCATCAACAAGTCCTTTTCTAAATGATTCTTTTACGTATCTTGGATGTATGTCCTAATCTAGTCACGTTTTTACTGAAACTGTAGTTGTAATAATGATAACAATTTGTTACCCTACTTTTAGAAAACAAATTATTTTTTCAATCCTGGGACATACCATACCTCCTTCAGAGTTTCATCGTACCATTTATCATGAATCCATTTCTCTATGTAAACTGTACTGATTCCTCCATTTGGAAGATTCTTGTTACCTCAAGTTTAATAGTTAAACCTGTTTCTTCACGAAATGTGGCAAAATAGCTTTTAATTGGGGTCATGTGTCGAGATGCTCCACTATCCATTAGTCATGATGATTCACAGTTGACTAATTCGGCTTTTGTTTCATCAATTTACATTTTGCAGCCAACGTTTGCTGAAAACTTCATCTTCAACCGACAATCTTTTTCAATATGCCCCTTCTTGTTGCATTTGGATTTTGGTTTAAAATGCTTAGAAGCGACACCTGCTGAACTCTTTACGACAAGAACATTTATAGTTTCAACAATGCTACCATCAATGTTAGCCTCTTCATCTATCAATAGAGCGGTGAGATTTTCCATCGTTTGTTTTGGTCAGTACTTTGTCGACAACAAGCTTTTGTTATTACTGCTGTGGTCCTTATGGAGTCACCCGATTCCTTTATTTGTCTAGCTAAACTTCTACTCTTCATATATGTAGAACAATCCATTTTATCTTGATAAAACCTTTCGTGTACAAGCATTCAATTAGTTTCTGTCTTCTGTTCATATATGAAGTTCAAGTTATCTAGAATTTCTTCTAAAGTATTACAACCTTCAACTAAGCGTATCTGTTCCAATTCTAATGCTGACGTCAACATGCACCTTGCAATTGCATCATTGCTCACTTCTTTATTTGATCGGCATTAGTTGGTGTTGCTTCCGGTTTTACTTCAAATTCCAACTAGGTTATATACTGATTTAGATTTATCTGAAATTTCCATTGCTGGTGATTTTTGTCGCTGAGCTTACTTACATAAAGCCGCCTGAATTTCCGTTAAATCTCAGTAAAAAATACCAATACTTTTATTAAAGAAAGCAAGGGAACACCTACTTTTAGCCCTTTCTTCCATTTTCTTTAATACGCCAAACAATTTAAGTGTTTATCCACTTTCCAATTTTTTAATACACTAACGGGACCCATAACCTATTAGAGTACGCGATCGTTAACTCAAACTTTATTGATGAATTTTTAGAAAAGTAGATTACAGCAGAAAACAAAAGTGAGTTGAATGTGCTATATGTATATGTAGATATAGGTATACATAAATATATAGTAAAATTCAAAAGTGAGTTTACAGTGTATACACTATAAAGCAGTAACACTCTTATGGAGGTTCATTTGAGAGCGTTGACAAATTTCAGTAGTTTCTAATTTAACTCAGAAGTTCTCGAAAGTTGTATAAGACAGATCTTTCTTGTAGTTATACAATCCTATACATTAATATTTATAGTGTTTCGTTCATCAGTAATATATTGAATGCTGGAAATTAAAACCGTAATAAAAAATTCATAAGTAATAATATTTGTTTTGGTACCGCTGACACAAAGAACTGTAGGAAATTACTTACCAGGTAATATCTTATATGTTTGCAAGAATAATTTTCTTGAAATAAAGACAGAATTCGTTTCTGACTGTCTGACATATTCATTTTAAAAAAATTCTACAAAAATTCGACTTGTTTCTATAAGACTTGTACTGCAAATTCGCTCCACTGTACATAATAGAAAAATATGGTGTAGTATATAAACTATAATATGAAATGTATGTGATATTAGACAAAGTAAACAAAAAATAAAAATCGGCTTAAGAATCATATAGATGAACTGCAATACAAAAAAGAAGATACCGCACCTAACACTTAGAACATTAACTTTGATTTTAACAATTCCGCGATTTTACATGTGAAACATATTGAAAAAAAAGGTTGGTTTCAGAAATTATATACATCAACCTACAATAAACACAATGTTAATATTAACAACGATTCTAATAATTTGAGCAATATCTAAAATTTATTTTCAAAAATTGCAAAATGATTTTTATATGTGAATAATATTTCGCGGTTAATTTTTATCTATTGCTTCCTATCATTCTTGATAATTTTTGAGTTTACCATTACTTTTCAATTGTTTGTAAAACGTTAACGTCCTTTGTTTTTTTTTAAATTTTAATTACTGACTTATTTCTTTAATTTTTTGTATAACATATAACTTAAAATCAAATGTAGTTTATAAAATTTCTTGTTTTGATTGTAATTCATGTTATTTTGGGCAGACAGGAAGATTATTAGTTGATAGAATTACTTCACATAAAAGTAACATTAAATTAAACAAACCTAGTTGTATGTTATCAATTCATTGTAATCAAAATGTGCATTCTCCGGACTATAACTCTATCAAAATTTTAGATGAAGAAAATAACCAACAAAAAAGAAACTTTTTAGAAATGTTACATATTATTAGGTGTGAAACTTCAATGACCAAAAGAACTAACTTTGAAGGTATGAGTATTATTTATTCTTATCTTTTACAGATAATTAAATAATTTCTTTATCTATATTTAAGTTTCTTAAATTCATTTTTCCATTACACGTATTAATAATTCCGTAGTTTTTTTTCAATTATCAATTTACTTGTTAATTTGTCAATATGACATATTTCTATTTAAAATATTACAACGCTGTCGAAGTTTGTGTGAACTTTTATAATATAATATTAATATTTTTTTAAATTAATGTTCTGTGCAATTATATTAGAAATTTTAGTTTTTCCTGATGAAGCAACAAATTTGTTGTGAAAGCTTGAAAAAATAAAAAAAAACGCATAATTTAGACTTTACTTCTCAAGAAAACAATATTGTTAAATAATTATTTAGAAGTCGAATAAGTATTTAACATTATATATATAGAAGAAATATAGTTTTTGTACGCACCTCCTACGACAAAATTAAACAATTATTAATTTATTATTTACTGAAAGTAAAAGAATAAAAAACTTTACCATTATATAAAAGATCATCTTGTATATTCCACTGGCAACAAAAATATGCTTTCATTATGTGCAGAAAAAACCGATTTCCTGAAATCACATCATTAATAAAATATTTGATCATTTAAACCTTAATTAGCATTCCTTGCATGGTCGCACATTCTAAGAGGCAGAGAAGCATTACCGAGGAAGGGGTTGTGCCCCCTTGCCCCTTCTAACTTACGACTATGAGATATTTTGCTCTATTTCCTGCTTTTTAAATATTAGATTAATAGAAAAAAATGCACAATTAAAATAAACGTAAGGTTTCATGCCAAAACTTGCTTGTCTAACATCAACACAAATCAGCAGTATTATCTAATTATAATTAATGCTATTTTATAGATTTCTTCATCAACAAAATGCAGCATATTGAACGAAAATGGCATCGTTCCATTTATTTTTAAAGAAAATAATTTCATAACCGAGACTTTCGTCTTTTGGGTGTTAACATTTAAATTTTTTTTTTGTAAGATCCCCGCTCCCATTATACCTCGACCTGGAAGTAGTTTGTCCCTCATTGAAGTTTTTGTATTGTTTTTGTTTTGTTCGCTCTAATACAGAAATGGTTTAAGAAATAGGCAAAACCCGGCTCTGTAAAATTTATTATATTTCAAATCTTTTTTCGTTTTTTCGTTAAAAAAGTTGTGAATTTTAAGAAAATACTCGGTTAAAGTGAATTTAGGTACACTTTGCGATCTACTACTCTATTTACCTATATTGACTTAACGTGACTCGAGGAATTCTCAAGGTAAAATTGACAGGTTTAATTGTTTATGAAAACAATTCCGTGTCGCTTTATAGTGTTCGTTATAATGCCGAGCAGAAGGCAAGCTGATATAGGTCGTCAAAGTCAATCAAATGTGCGACGAGCTGCCTCACGTGCAAACCACACTGATTACCAACGCACAAGAAGCAATGATAATATAAATTGGTATGTCTGAATTACGTTGGAAAAGTTTCACATCGACCAGATTCATTACATTGTAACGTTTCCGTTACTGTTATTACTTGATTTTAAATTATCTGTATTAGTTTAACTAAATTTGCGTGTAAACCTTCCTTTATTTTTATTTTGTGTAGTTGCGACTTTTTAAGGCGTTGCCGGCCTTGAGATTCATTCGGTACTGAGTCTTTGACGAGTACACATGTAAGTACTACATTTGTTGAAGCCATGTAGTTTCTTTATCTTAACTAATATCTACAATATCTTTATTAAAAAAAAGTCTGTGTTAATAATACAGGTATGTCTTTTATTTCTATTTTGTTGGGTTTATCTAATTCCCAGTTTCTATTTGTTTTAGACTTTTTTTTTATATACCGATTTTACCTTTAAGAAAATTATCATTATCTTAATAATTCGAATGGGTTTAGTATATGAATAATACAATAAATACCAACGGTCCGAATCGATTTTCGTAAAGAAAATACGCCTTGATCATCGTTTTTGTGGGAAATTTCCCAAGGTTATCCGTCAGTTTCAACGTTGGACGATACCAACTCTGCATTCCATTGGTAATTTGATCCGTATGCGTGAGTTACCTTTATCTCTACATTCCTTTTCGTTGATTAAAAACTGCTTTATCAACAAATTTGGGTTTTCTCCTTGCGAAATAACTTACATTTTAACGTAACTTATTAAATACTAAATAATAAAATTTCTCTAATCAATATCAATATTAAAATTGCATACCGCAAATATTTAAAGTAACTTAAATAAAATTGTTTTCTTACTAGGTATATGTAAAAAAATACCGGTATTCTCTTAATTTTAAGTTTAATCAATTAAATGATAAAAATCTCTATTTTTAGTTTTAAGTAACTTTACTGAATTTTATATTATTGTTTTGTTTTGTTTTTGAATATAGGATTATAAATCTTTTGAGATCGAATCAATGAATTTTTCCTGTGTAACTTTTATTGCAGATAAGACTTTAAACAGTTTAGTCTTAAATTCAAACTATTTGGCATCCCTGACTTCAGAAGTTAATTGACCAATTTTGACAATTTTTCTAATTGTTTGATTGATTTCTTACATCGTTTGTTAGCGCGCTCTTTGCTTATCTAAATTACCTGAGTTGCGCTACAACATTACCCATAGATTTTTATGTCAGTTGACAAAGTCGAAGATTCAACGTGTTTTTCCAAATGTAGCGCAACAATTCAAAAACCGTAATTGGCTGAGCGAACAAGCAATATTGGCGGCGAAAAACAAAGATGTCGAGGATCTCAACGCGACCATTCCAAATTTCATTCCGGGGCAGTTCTTTATCTTAAAATCAGCCCATACAATTGTCAACCAGGATGAGGTAGTCAACTAGCGCACAAAATTTATGAATTCGCTGAAATTACTTAGACCACCACCTCACAGTTTTCAATTAAAAGACTACTACTAGACTATTCAATGGAACAAGACTAGCTGTGAAAAAACAAATGAATATAGTCATCGAGACAATCATTTCCAACGGACATCCCGTGCGTCTGGTTTTTGTGATGACTACAAAAAATGAAAAACGTGAGAAACGAAAAACGTGGAAAACCAAGAAAGTTTGAAGACAATCATTGTTACATGAGGATGACGCTCAAACTTAAAAACAACTCGCCGATTAATTAAATGTGACGTCTCCATACGTTTGAAAACTATGAGAAAGATCCAAAAGGTAGAAAAACGGCTTCCACATTAACTGAATGTAAGACAGAAGAAAGTCATTTCTTCCTGGTGATGAAAAATGGATCATGGCCAAATCGCTATAGACTGAAGACAATGCTTTGTATTTAATGGGATTAGAAAGATGTGATTATTATAGCTACTAAAACCGCTGACGTCAACAAATGATCAATTCGAATCAACCTTTGTGCGAAAAACGACCGGAATATCAAAAAAATCAGCACGAAGTGATTTATCTTTATGATAATGAACCATCACACACAGGAAAACAGGCCAAGACAACGATTGAGGCGTTTGCTTGGAAAATAATTTCGCTGACTCACCAGACTTGGCTCAGTTCTATTACCACTTATTTGCATCGATGGACACGCACAGCAGCCCTTCACTTCTTACAAAAATGTGCGAAAATGACTAGATTACTGATTTAGCTCAAAGGACCAACAATTTTTTGGCGTGGATCCCCAAATTCTTTCTCATTTTCATGTGCAATAAACTTATATTTTCTATTTAAAAATTCCGGTTTCATATTTACACAGGTTAACCCTCTTTAAAATCTTTTATCATAGGCAAAAACCAAGTAAAGCTAAGTACTCATTCCTTAAATCAGTAGGCACAAAACGGCACAAAATGTCTGGGTACAGCCATTTTTGACTTAATCAAAATGAATTTTACTTGGACCTGGTTCCTTTTATTTGCTGAAATTTGCTTTATGCGTCCAGATTACTTTTTCCATCTTCTTCGATGTGATTCAAAACGATTTCACAAAACTGGCTGATAAACAACATTTGGAGAGTGTTATAATTATGCGGGTTATGCATCTACAAAATTATTTTAGTTGAAACACAATTGAGGCTCGTGATTGCGCTTGGAAATACGAGTAAATTTTTCTCAGTGGGTAATAACTTTAAGATTAATTATTTTTGGTTTGAATGTTTTTTTTAATATACAAAAAAGTTATCAAATTCTTAATTTTTTTTTCTTGTTTATAGGTGAAAAATTCAGATTTCAATTATTAAATCATGTACTTGATTTACAATTTTTATTTTCGTAATACTTTTATATGTTTTACGTTATTAACATTTTTCAGAACTAAAATATTAGTTTTCCCAAAACTTCTATGCACCGTGAAGCTCATATCTCATTTATCAAAAACTCTATTTTGCAAACTACTGTAAATTACACGATTTTTGCAGTTTCTGCACCTGAGATCAACATACAAACAGATTAAGGCTTTAAAATTTACCAATAGACGCACTTGTATATAGTAAATAGAAATATATAATAATATAATACTTAAAAAAAATTACAAAAATTATCCACCAAATTTTAACATTTTTGGTTGTTTTTTTATGTTTCAAAATCAAAAATTTTAGATCGCAATTAGTAGGGTTTCCTGTAATTATTTTTTTATCGATTTAAAATTTATAATCAGATACGATCTGATATCGGCATTCTTTTAATTTAAATTTTTGTTTAATTATCATAATTATAATACACGCAAGAAATAAACAGACAATTTATTTTGTACCTAAAAATAATACTCAAATAAGAATAAATTTAAATTAAATTGGTCCTTTTAAACTGTATCATGAATCCTTTTAGTAGTTTTTAAAATATGTTCAACTGTTACCACTAAAATGTGTGTTTAACGCTAATTAATCAGCTGACTAAAAATCTGATTAAATCTTTCCATCTTTCCCATAAAACCAACATTGCCAGTTTGTGTGGTCCTGAAAATAATCACGAAGCTTCTATGTAAATGATCGTAAAACGATTGAATACCCTAATTCATCAAAATTAAATTTAGAATTCGTTTATTTATCTATTTCGATATATAGCCTTTTAAAGCGTTTAAGATTGTTTTTGGCTCTAGTTAAGTTCTTGATACGAATCTAACGACGTCCCTATTTCCAATGATATTTTCGGTATTCCTCAACTGACAGCAGCAGCAGCAGATACCGAATGCCACTAAGGTTTTTTTATTACGGTAAGAAGTACAGGTGAGATGGCAGACAGGCATCTTCAATTCAAACATCAAACAATTTTATTTCCACATTAATTTTAAATTTATTTGAATATGTTTGTCGTTCTCACTTAATTGTATTGTACTGATTATGATTGCTTTTCTACTTTCATTGACCTTATCAAACACAATCAACTTATTATCTAGTTGCAGCACAAAGACGTTGACTAATCATAGGTTAAAGTAAAACTTTTTTCAATTACTAAATGCTTATATGAAAGATTTGCCACACACAGTTCATGATTTTATCTCATGTCCGGTAGTAGCTGCGTCACGTAATATCTCTACCATAGGTCACAAAGACTTCAAAAGGTATAATGAATGGTCGTTCTATTGTTACACACAAGTGCATGATTTAAGATCCTGACTATAAGATGTTTATATTTACACACCGAACTATTGTGACATTTATTCATAAATTAAGATTTAGACTGAATGTATTCAAGATGGCAAACTTCTAAGCACCATTCTTCAGTAAGTGTTTGAAAAAAAAACTATTAAAACACAATTTGTATACATGTCCTCTTAAAATTAATTATTTCCATCAAATTAAACATTAATAAAAGATTTGGCTTTATTATTTAATAGAAATAAAATTAACTTAGGAAACATTCATTTTCAAATGTTACAGAAATTATTTAAATAAATTTTGTTTCAATTTGACTTAATTTCGTTGGTAAAACCACATTTAGAAACATTAAATAAAAAATAAAAATACTGACCTAAATAAATTATTGTTAGTTTATAAATTAATTAATAAACATTTGTTTCCAGTAAAAAAATCGAAAGATACTGCGCAAACCAACTTGGCACATCAATTTTGCGACTTCTTGTATAACGCGCACCACAACGTTGCCCAAAAGTACAGATTCGAACACTTACACTTTCTGCGTTTGCAGTTACATTGATAGAACGTTTTAAGGAGGTTAGAATAACATGCAAGTAACAAAGGATGTTTAATGAATAAAAAGTGAAGCCAAAATCGGCCATTTGTGGTGTTAGTAAAACATTGTTATGCGATTGGTTAACGATATTACAACCACGTAATAGTAATGGTTGCCATCTTGTGGGTATTTCACGAACTAGTTTCTAAAATACCCATAAGATGATCATCATTCTTTTGCCTACCTTACCCGGTTTTAGCTTCACTTTATTATATGCATCTGATAATCCAGTTAGCGATCCAGTATATTAAGTAATAAGGATAACAACCTTGTAAGTAACTAATGGCTACGTAATACGCAAATAATTTTATTTTCAGATTTTAAAAAAATGATCCTACACATTGCGACATTCAAGAACTGTGAGATTAAATTAATAAATTTTGTATTTTCAGTATTTTTTGTATATTGTAGTATATTAGGTGTTTGAAATAAAATTCTTATGTTGTATCTTTTGTTATGTCTCACTTTTTATAAGCCCTTAGCATTTATGGTACGTTATTTTCTAAGTACTTAAAAACCAACATGCACAACGCACTCATCTTTTATTATGCCTTAAGAAAGACCTAGCACACATGGCGCGCTGTTTTTTTATAAACCAACAAGAGGTAAAACGCATGGCGTGCTCGTCTATTATAATCCCTGTAACGTGCACTGAGTAATCCAGTGCAATTGAGTCCAAAAAAACCCAAAAAACTTCCAGTCAAACAGAAGCGACAATATCAATGGAGGCTCAACAATTATCGTAAAGAAAAGTGAATATTATATAAAAATGTAAAAAAAAATAAAAGGCTTTAACCAATATCAGTTTATTTAACAATAGCGAAACGCAAAGAAATTGTACCAACACGTACAAAGGACGCCAGGGTTAGTTTATCTACAGGATCACTAAATTGCCTAATCACACCAAACAGAAACAATAACAAGGTAAAATATACCCCCTATCGAAAATAACGTGTTATGGTACAACTTAAACATTGCGCTAGACTGAAGTGCGATCACTGACCGATAACTTAATCACCACAGAGAAAGCAGCGGCAACTCAAAATTTAGCAGCGTTGAGTGGGTAACTAATAGGATGCAGCCTAATCTTCGAAGTGTCGATTATAATTTAGTTAAAAAGAGCGCAAAAACGGGGCTAAATATAGACTACAGAAGCCCGTTTCCACCTGACAACGCTTAAGATAAACAAATCAAACAACAGAAGTATAACAATAAGAATTTATTGCCATGACAACATAAAAGAAAATTAAAAACAATCAGAAAACGAAAGATACAATAACCAATTGTTCGTAAGTAAAAAAACAATGCTAGTATATATTAACGGATCCTTAAATTAAGCAACACCTCATACACGTAGATATTATTAATATTAAAGTAAATACAATTTGTTTAAAAAACGAAGGAGAATCAAATCAATTCAAATCTAGTAATTACGCAGTCAGAAGCAAAGCCGGTGATAGTTTTAACAGGTAATTACAAAAAAAATCGGTATAAATTAATCGTGACAACATATATATCTAAGTAGCTTGTATCTACGTTCGCCATCAACGCAAATGATGAAATAATAGAAATTCGATAGATATTTACAGTTTTCCTGACATGCGATTTGCTGATGACATATCTAAAACAACCCCCTAAAATTTCTAAAAATTTAACAAATAGATATATAATGGTATCATAAATAAGTTGCCAATAGTTAATCCAATAATAATTACAAACATAAGGTGCCAAGCTTTCAAATGACTTTTTCACTGATAAAAATTCAGGTGGGCCACCGAATCTTCGGGATTAACTGACCATCTCACAAATATTCCACAAGACTTAACTCCAAGTTAGCCGTTAAAACTTAGGTGTTTAAGAGTGGCGGCTAGTGGTCGATCATACCAGAGGTTCATTTTCAAAATATTCAAAAAAAAACGCAACTATCACAAAAAGTAAAAAAAAATCACTTTTTCATTAAATCGATTTATATTTAAGATCTATTCATCTATCTTTACAATTAGCAAAATGATCGATCGAATTTTTGATGTGATCCGCAGATCAACAGTGCTTTTTCACTTTTTCTTTTAAATTTTTTAAATCGGTAACACCATTTTTACACTATAATAAATCGTGTGAAAATAGTAAACATACAAAACAGTAAAATCTGTTAGTTTCTTCACATCTACAAATTTGATAAATCATATATAGATTTTTTGTACTACCGCCACTATTAAAAAAAAACGGTATTATGTACTTAAACACAATTTTTTTCTTTTAACTTGTGAAAGTCATTGACATTTGTTACAAACGAATATTATCAAACTAAATCAAAACTATCAAACTAACTAAAAAATCGAGTGCAAAGTTTGTCCTATGTGATAAAAATTATGCATTGCAGCATCTTTGTTTTAAAAGGTGTTGCGGAGATAATAATAAATGACGTAGGCATTGCACTGAGTACATGAAATAGGACTCGGCTGACAACCGCAGAAAGCATTTATTATTATTTATTTTAAATTAAATTATGCGTGTTTCACTCTTGACTACAATAACTATCATTTACGATTCGGCTTCGGCTATATTATATTAAAAAACACGGACTATAAAACACAACAGCCTCGGGTAAATTCGTAAGTTTTCGCATCTGTTCTGCTTACAATTGAAATTCAAACGCTGATAGTTTTATTTAAACGCGAATTTTCTGTAATTTTAAAGTAAATAAAATACATTTCTTATTTTGGAGGGTCATTGTCTGAATGACCTAATAGAGAAAGCGCCACTGGTGTTTAATTGTGGCATCCGTACACGTGCAAATTATCGATCCAAAGAAAGAAATCCTTGGAAAATATTTAACTATTTGCAAAATCTTACCACAACGAATCTTTCATAGATAACACATCAAAAGCGAAATTGATTTACCCCTCAATAGCGGAATACACACGATATTTAAAATGTAGGTATCACTAGGCACAGCGTTAGCTCACGTGCTGTTTCCTTAGCGTTAAAAACGGAAATGATGAGCAAAATTCATACAGCACGAAAAATCATACGAAGATTTTTAACATAACAAACTTATACAAAAAACGAAAATCAATAAAATAAATCAATTAAAGATTTATATAATTATCAATCTTCCCGAGCACCAATGGCAATAAAAGGTACAATGAGAAATTTATATACATATAACATAAGCTTCAGGATTAACGGATATTAACGAAGCTAAAGCGTAAGTAAATCGAGTTAACTTGAAGAGTGAATACAATAATTACTTATTCGTGACAACATAAACGCGAAAAATTATTACGCAGCGGCAAAACTGAAAATTGTTTGCCCTAAGACTAACCAGTAATAGTAATTGCATTTTATTATTTAAAATTAAGTTACCTATATTATAATATTAATTTTATGAACTCCCTTTTCAAAATTACGCTTAGGGAAATAATATTTACACTGTTTTTATTTCTCATGTTTGACGGCCATAATAGTCATATTAATTACCACATTGTTAAAACTAATGTACATTTAATAAAGTTCCCTAGCCACCTAACAGACAAATTGCAGCCCTTAACAAAAGCGTATCTGGACCTATAAAAACAAACTGAGAAAAGTACATTTCCAGTCAATTCTACAAAATTTTCTGAATGTGATTTCAATTCTATCGCTTTAGAGATATATAAAACTAAACTTCAAAAATGCAACTAAATGCTTCAAAACCCTTCTGTTACAACGAATAACAACCTACAAGAAATTGCAGCAATGAAGCCTCTTACAATGCCTTTAGCGAATGATTTTCTTACTGCTACAACCGCATCTGGCTCTAATTGTCCTTCTATTGATGTGACTGAATCTGCACCACCAAATTTGAGTACATCATCGATATCAAAAGAAAAACTTTTGAAACATGTATAAACAATAAAACCCAGTTTGCTCCAATAGATTGTTACAAGCTTTATTATGTCTTACGAACCTTGCACGGCCAACTCACACAGTCGGAGATAGGGGAGGTTCAAGAGAATTATGCTTAAGGGCGCCAGATCTAATCCAAAATTAACACTTCTGTCTCGATCACGACAGACGGTCCAAACTTGTAACTAAATTTGAGGTTCGTAATCCTTGTTACTCTGATGTTCGAGTAGCCAAAATTAGTTAATAGGTAACGATAATTACAGGAGAAAGAAAAAAATAAAAGAGAGATTAACAAATATAATCACTTTAATGTATTAACGTAGAAGATTAACAAGAATATATGAAATTTCTCCACTCATCCATGCTCGAACGACTACTAAGTATCATTAACAAATATAAAAGCTTTAATTTAGCAGCGTAGCAAGTTGACAGATGTATATCAAATTCCTCAATCCATAAATACTAGAAAGGCTAACAATTATGATCAACAAGTATAGAAAACTTTTATTTAGCAACATACAAGATAACCAAGATTATATCTAATTCTCAGTGCATGAATGCCAGCAGTATCGGCAACACACAATACATAATGTAAGTCAAGTCGAAACGAACAGCGCAGAAAATCTCGTAGTAAATATTGTTTGTACACAGCATGCGATACAAGTTAACTGATAAATGAAATTACCTTATTGGTATATAAACAATAAACGTAATTATGGACATTAACATTAATCAAAGTTCTGTGAGTAACTTTCGTGACAGCGATATAAAAAGTAATCAAATAAACTTACCCAAAGTCCAGTGTCCACTTGCGCAAAGAAAACGTTTTCCCTCACTAGCAGCCTGTAATAAATATTGACGAACAAATCGTGTCACACAGTAACTCACGAAGAATAGGAAGCTACAAAATCAGTATTAATAAATCATTAAATGTTATATAAGAACCCGTTGTATCGAATGCTGTAGGTTGTAATTTCGAACAGGTGGTTGATAACACAATCGACTTTTATCCACAAATCAGCATCTCCGACGCATTGTTCGACGAGACCTCGTTTTTGTTTAAGTAGCAGGCCCTCACAACAGCTTATATGCTCGGTAGCGGTATTTATCAATCGTACTTATGAATCCTTATTACTGCTTGAAGCGAACAAGTGCTTGCAACGTGGTGTAACCGGCTATCACATTAATACAGAAATGACGAAGGAGTCTTAATAGATTAGAGACAAAATATCTTACTCTGTGCCGAAAGAATCGTAACAAATTCGCAATCGCCTTATACATTTGTGTTCATCACAAGTGATGTCCTTAAAAATTTAAGATTCAGTTCAAGATCCTCGGCACCGACCCGTTCATGTAGTTGACAGCTTAACGATTTCGTCGTAAAATGACAGTCACAAAAAAATATCGGCAGAGGGCGTCAAAACCGGAATCTAATTGTAATTCATATACAGGGTATTCCGTTAGAAAAATTTTGCACGTAACAAGATCTGGGAAAAACAAAACGGCAGATAATATCTCGCAAAGCCAATTAAAATTGGAGAGATTTTAAAAACTGAGTAAGTTTTAGAAAAACTTCAACAGGCAAAGACGGCGAAACGACTAAAAGATGAGAAAAAAGAAACGCAAAATGGAATCTCTTGTAGAGAATTCTCCATAAAAACCTGAAACGGAACTATGTCAGGATTCATCTGATAATAAAGAAATCTATACCAGTAGTTGACCTAAAGCAACGATTCACCAAAAAATGAAAATGGAAGAAAACCGTCGTCGGTCAAGTTTTCGAAACGTGGTTGCCAAACCGAAAAATATACTAAAAGACAAATGGAGTAGTAGGAAATAAACATAACGAGTAACACTGATAGTGAATACTAACGCCATCTCAACACAGTAAAATAAACTAAAGTCTCCCACTCCTAGGCGCCGCGGTCTTAAAGCAGACTTGAGCAAACTATACCATGAGTACAAATCAAATTTAAAATTTTATCACAACTAAATCAATCAGGACTGTCTGCGCCAAATGCCATAACAACATCGTTACAAAAATTAAACGGCTAAGTAAAAATTTCGCTTCTAATGGCCGTTAATCAAAATTCTTACAGTACATATAATGTAAATGTGCAGTCAGGTGATTACGGCGGATAAGGTGCAACAGTTCAGCAATTTTTACCAACTGAAAAAGAATACTCTTCCGATTGACTCAAACTAAACACTTTTCAGACGAGTCATCAATCGGTTTTGATCTTGCCAAATTATCATCGTTTTTTCGTCAATTTTTGAATCCTTTTTGAAAATAAAAAACAATCATCATTTTATTTTTGAGGCTTTCGCGGGTATAATTTTTTAACAAATAAATATTTTCGGGTATTGAACTGCGTTCCATATTTACACTTTTCACTAAATTCATAAAACCAAAAGTTTTAGGAACAATGTTGGCTAAATCCCAAAAACTCTGGCCTAGACTATACAAGGAAACCATCCACAAGTACGACAATTTCAATAGGGATAATGGAATCGATCTAGCGCCAATATGGAAAAACATGTTACGGAAAACTAGTGAATTGGAACCGTCGCGAATCACTGACTCAAACGGCGTAATATAAAGGCTTGTCAGGATCCTATATCTTCAGTTTCAGTTTTTTCTGAAGAAGACAGCGACATGACTGTCGCAACGTCAAATATTGTAAATTTTTCAGTTTGTAAGCTTTCTAAGTTTTATGAATTTCGTGAAAAGTGCAAATATGGAACGCGGTTCAATACCCGAAAATATTTATTTGTTAAAAAATAATCATCATTACTTTTAGTTTAGGGACTTATTTCAATTCAATGGCAAAAATTAATATTCCTAAAACTTCAAAATTATTATTTTAAGAGAAATCTATTTGTAAATATTTACATATTTATTTCTATTTCATTTTTAAACGACCAACCGGATAAGAAATTAAAACTAACAGTTAAAAAATCGAACTGTAGCTACTAGCCTAAAATCAACAAAAAATATACCAAAAGTGGGGTAAAAAGTTACCATTAACAAAAAACTTTTTATATACAAAAATCATATTACAGTAAGTTATTTTTTAGCACAAAACGTCACCTATAACGAACCCTGTGTTTTATAGTGCATCTCCTCATCAAAAAGAAATTTTTGTGTTAAAATGATATAAATTCAACTGATAGCCTGAAATGACAATTTCAGAATAAAAAAAAATGAAGGAACAAACAAAGTTTTTAAAAAATTAACTAACGATAATACCTTAATCCCACCCACGAATTAAAATATTTCCTTGTAAATTTTAAGTTGATTTTTTGTTTAAAAAATTGGGAAAAACAAAATCTTTGATTAATTATTTCCTTTCTTATGCAGTCGCAAGACCAAAACGTAAATAATTAATGGCATTTTTAATAGCAAGTATTGTCGTTTTTTGAATTATCCACTTTAAGTCATTTTGAATCACAAAAAAACAAACACGAAAAATTAATACTTGACAATACCACAAGAACCTCAAGTGATTGGAATTAATTGTAAACATTTAACGGCCTTTCAATTATCCAAGTACAAACACTATTAAAATTCAACTTTTTCCTAATGTTAAATAATAAAACTTAAAAACATCACAATAAGTATTATAAACACCTCATCAATACACTTGTCTAGCGGAATCTTACGTCGCATTATTATGGTAATTTCAGCAATTATTTCTAGCAGCAAGTGACAGTACATACAATCATCTTATTACATACCCACAACCTACAAGGATATGCGGAAAGCCATGGGCTATTTGCTTTTAACGAGATCAAAACAACAAAAGCAGTATACAATTTACAACTTCAATGCATCTTGTAGGTTTAGAGTTGTACTACAAGAATACAACCACACATTTTTGATGTGATTGAAAGAAATTATTAAAGTTATCGTAACTTAAAAAGAAATTCAATTATGGATCGGGTGCAATATTTTTAAGAAAAAAATTATTATTATTATTATTTGAATTTACTTATGACACACATATTAACATATTGATAACTAATTAGTGGAAGAAACTATAAGTGGGAAGTACACAAAAAGTGTCGTCAGCAAAAGTACTACTTTTATTTAATATTTGTAACAGTTTATATTAGTTGATTGTACAAATATACAAGGTGTTACTGGAAACTATCTCAAAGGCGTGGATATCTTCTCCACTACACTCCAAAACGAGCACAAGCTATTATTATTATTTGTTTTACATTATATTGCAAAAAGTATCATTTTACTTTAATTTTAGGATACAAACTTCAAAAAAACAATAAAGACATAAGTAATTGGTTCAATCCAAAAAAACTGATTTTTCCCAATGCTAGTTTAGTCGCAATCAACAAAATGACAAGTGATATTGTGAAATTTTTCTAAAAAATGTTCAATATCGTGTGGTTTTTAAATCCCTGAAGATATCGAAATTGTCTGGGGATGTCAAAAGTCAGCTTGAATTGAATGTGACAACCAAATCGTGACAGGAAATGAAACAAAGGGTCCGTTTTTATGATCTTAAATCGAAGTAGGAATTCATGCAATAATCTAGCATCAAAAAAATTTTGCTCTCCGCTAAAAAAGTAATGGTAACAATCTTTTGGGATTCTAAAGAGGTACTTTGAACTGATTATAAAAATAAAAGTACCAGCATAGAAACAGCATTCTACGCTGCTATTTTACAACGATTAATTAATAGAAGAATTAATAGAAGAATAAATTTCGTAGAAGGCATTTCGACAGTGATGAATCGTTTCAAATGACAGTAGCATTTTACAAACATAAAAATTATTTTTTCAATAATTTCATAATTGTATTGATGTTCGAGAAGATTGTAAATTAAATTATAGAAAAAATTACGTCTCTATCTATTTCCATTCCGCAAACTTAAAATCTCGTATCTTACATCTGTATTCTGCATAAAATAAAAACCACACGATGATTCAATTTTTCTTTACGCTCGCTAACTCCGATCGGTTTAAAAAAAAAACTATACGTAGATGTGTAGTTTTTTTAGATCCAGAACGTACTCATCGGTTTTTGTCACGTAATTGGTCACTTGGAATAGCTAAAGAGTACATAAGAAGGGTAGAAAAATTTGTTTACGCTACAAGAATAAAGAAAAATTTAGAAATCGATCTCGTTGCGAAAGAAATTGTTTTGAGCTTGCCTAATTTTTACAACAAAATAAATATCCCCACAAAATTCGATATTGCCCCTTTGTAGGCACGCCAATATTAACAAAATAAAACATTCTGAATTATGAATAAATATGTAATTTTATGTTAAATATAAAAAAATATTAATCCAAAATGACGGACCTTTATTACTCTAGCAATGAAAAAAATCTTACATTTAACTATAGCACATGATGAAAACAAGAATGGCGGCTGCGCTAAATGAAAATACCCGAATCTCGCCATACGTAACCGAACAGCTCAAATTTCAATTTTACACTTTCGATATTATCATAACTCAACCTGTTAACCGATTTTTTAAAAAAATTTAGGTTGAAAAAAATTCTTATTGCTATTTTCTTGGATAATCTAGCCTTGACGGAGACTGGGTCAACCAGTCTTGAACCAAGCTTGAGTCCCCATGGAATAGGAAGGCTGGGTTATCCACGCTTGAGCCAACCTTGGGTTTCCATGGAATGGTCAAGAATGGCTTATCCATGGCAAGAATGACCGAGGCTGGATCAACCAGTCTTGGTCCAAGCTTGGGTTTCCATGGAATGGCCAAGGATGGGTTATTCAACCTTGGGCCAAGCTTGGCTAATAATTTGCATGGCCGAAGCTGGGTCAACCAGTCTTGGTCCAAGCTTGGGTTCCCATGAAATGGGTCTGGCCCCCCTTTGTCTAACTCTGGGATTTCCTGTATGGGTTATGACAGTCTATTGTGTATAAGTCGTCTACTTGATGGTCTATACATTCTCTAGCATCTTTTCACAAGCTGCATGCGTTTATGAAGGCAATAAATAAAGTTTATGAAGCTAAAAAGTCTTTCGCTTTTACGGAGGAAGACCTTTGTAGCTTTTTCGTGCAAGCTTCTAAGAGTTTCTTGTTTTTAAATATACTGATAAACGATAGTTATGACAGAGATTGGTGACAGTTACTTCATTTTTCAGCTTGTCGGAATTTATGGTGTGTTTGGTTCATGCAGAATATACGAAATGTGTTATTTACGCATTCCTGATATTCAAAAAAAAGGTTCTGCTTTAATCATAGACATTCGTCCATCGAAGACTGAAAAAGGTAGAACATTTGCTATCATTGACGATTCTGATATAGAGTACGTTAGGTTGTTTAAAGAATACCTTTCCCTACGTCCCAAAAATGTAGTTACAGATAAGATTTTTTTAAAGTAAGCTAATGAGAATTGCACCAAGCAAGTTGTTCGGATTAACATCTTTAGTAGATACTCTTTTCTTGTAGCACATTTTTTAAAACATCCGTATTCTGCCGTGCTTTCAGGCGGACATCTGCAACGAATATGGCAAATAGAGGGATGAGTGTAGATGAGGTTAAGCGTAGGTTGGAGATCTTCGACGCTTGCTGCTAGTTGCATTGAAGAATTTATCGTGAACAAATTGAAAGTTTCAAAGTGCATTTCTGGCGTTGTTAACGGAACGACTACAACGTCATTATTGTCAGTTAATACTGGCGATCCTGCGATAACCAAGGCAAATAATAACGAACTGAAAACTACTGGAATCTACTTATCAAATTATAAGAATTGTACATTTAACATTTATTATAACAAAAATGATACTGTTTGTTATATCTCATTACATTATAATTACATGTATAAACTGCAAATACAACTTTTTTTTAAAAATGATGACGTCATTGTTTCAATAGCAACTTTAACGCACTCTAGTTTTTTAACGTTAAGATTTTACATACTTTTTAATTAATAACAGGTACTATAATGCAAGTGTAATAAAAAAAAATGTATTTGTATGAAAAACTCGGCAATTACTTAAGGTGCGTTCTCACGAGTCAAGTTTAGTTGACCGATTTTAGTGGATCAACAAAAGTTTGTTACGTACGAAATTTTCATTACGGAATACCCTGTAGATGAATTACAATTTGATTTGGGTTTTGACGCCCTCTACCGATTCTTGGTCGCGACTGTCATTTTTACGACAAACTTTCGAAACTGTCGATTGTCTAAAATGGTCGGTGCGTCGTAATAAGTAATTCCTTTACCATCCGGATTAATGGAAATCCAATTGTAATTACATTAAGCGCATAAGATATTTGAGGCGTCACAGGCCATTTTCTATCCGCTTCGAGCACATGTGTGTTTGCAGTAAAGGAATGGTGAATCGTAATTCTTACTAGAAAATCACGTTACCGTACACATACGCTTTTGGAAGGCGTTTGCTACGCCACGAAAACGAGGTCTCGATAAGCCTTACCGTGGGAGATGTTACTACTTGTGTACTACTCTACTGGGTTATTAGCCACCTGTTCTACGTTACTATTTATCTGATTCGATACACTGGAGTCCTATTTAATACTAAAGGCAGACGTTGACTGTGTTATCAGCCACCTGTTCTGATTCGCTGCGTACAGTAGTCGATACACCGGTTTTTATACATATTTAATGAATTATTAATACTCATTGTTTTAGCTTAATATTCGTTGTGAGTTGGTGTGTGACACGATTTGCGGTTAATGCTTATTACAGGCCACTGGAGGGGGAAAACGTTTTCTTCACGCTAGTAGAAGCTGAACTTCGGGTGAGTTACTTTAATTGATTTTTGTGTATATCGTTGTCACGAAAAATTACTCACAAAATTTTGATTCATATTAACGCTCGTAAATATATGTAATGTGTAGCTACCAATAAGGTGATTATAATCATTGATTTTACTGTATCGCATACTGTGTGTGGGTGAAGAATACTTACTTCGATTTACTTTAAATGTGTGTTGTGTGTTGCCGATACTGCAGGCATTCACGTACTAAATCTTCTATATAATTCTATAAATTTACTTGTTGCGAAATCAAAGTTTACTACACTTGTTAATGCCTATTGTTAATTCTCCTAGTATTTAGAATTTCAGAATTCAATGTATAACGATTATTCTCTTGTTAATTCTCTCTCTCTTGTGGTTATTGTTCCCTACTAACTAATTTGGGCTACTCGATCAGCCGAGTATAAGGATTACGAACCTTCAATTTAGTTACAAGTTTAAATCGTCTGTCGTGAGCGAGACAGAAGCATTACGTTGGATCAGCTCTGGCGCCCTTAAGCATTTTTTCTGTGTTTTTTTTACCTCCCCTACTCCCGACTATTGTGAGTTGGCCGTGCAAGGTTCGTAAAACCAAAAGCTTGTAACAAGTTGAATAAAAACTGTAGTGAGAACCTTTTATTTCAACAGACTTGATCAACGTTATGGTTGATTAAGAAAAGTTTGACCTAATCAAACTTTTGTCGTTCAAGCGATGAGTAATGACAAATTGTTTTCTAGTCGAAACTTGTCTTGAAACGCTAGTAACTATCGACGGCGCACGTACTTATGCTTATTTTGTTTTAATTAAGAATTATTGCAAATTATCAAAAAATATGAGCGTCAAATGGGGCGAAAATGTTATGATGAAATTTTTGGAACTATATCATATGCATGATTGTGTTTGGAACTATCGACTGGATACATATAAAAATGGAGATGCGCGAGAAAATGCTTTGGGTATTATTGTCAAGGAAATGGAAATTTTGGGTCTATTGTTGACCTGAAGAACAAAATCAAGACTGTCAGAACGATGTATAAAAAAGAAGATTCATTGGTTTGCAAATAGAAAAAAAGTGGAATGGAAACAGAGGAATTGTACGTGCCAAAATTTATCTGGTATAAAAAAGCGGATACATTTCTCAATCGTGTTACAAATATAAGAAATACTTTATCAAATATTGTAAGTATATTATTCGTTTTTTAAAATGTGTTTGCATTAATTATTCATCATTGTGTATCATATTTCAGTTGCCTGGGCACAGCTCCACGTCCGGAAAAATATTCGGCATATTCATTACGCACACTAGACGCTGATGTTGTGTAGTTACGACTTCCTAAATTAACTTGCAAATGAACTAAACCCAATCGCTTCAGTAGTTCGTATTCTCCAAGAACCCGGTATAACCTGCCCAATGTTCAGATCTTCAGTATTAAATAAACCTGTTGGTGTATATTTGTCACTCGAACTCATTTGTAACCAATTATGTAATGCTAAAGCCGCCTTAGAAATGCCTTCCACCTTGGTAATTCCAACCGCTATAGGTCGTTCAAAGACTTTAAACCTAGAAACCAAAATTCCAAATCCATTTTCAACAATACGACGAGCTGTTGATAAGCGATAGTTGAATATTTTTGTTTTCTAGATAAATTAGTACTTCTTCCAAGTGAGCTTAAAATGTGGGTTCTTAAGGGAAAAGTATCGTCCGCAATAAATACTCCACCTCTTGGAAAATTTAATTTATTCCTAACATCTATTCGCGTGCCCATTTGTGCCTACATCGAAATAGCGAAACCAGTAGTTTGCGTCAACGCACGCAAACAAAATTATGCTATAGGTACCTTTGTAATTAAATTACTCTGAAGGACATTTCGAATGACAATGTGTTTCCCATCTAACGCACCACAATAGTTTAGAAGACTCCATCAAATATAGTATTCCCTTTGAATTGTTTTCCATTCTTCTTCAGTTTGTGGCGCCTGTACCAACAAAAAACATTTTTTTCACATTTTGCTGCAAATTTGTAATAAGCAGTAGGTGGTTTTATAGAATTTACAACATGGCGAACCTGTAAGCGAAGGTATGGAAATCTACGATGAAAATGTGTTTCCTGCATCAATCTCTGCACCTGTTACTGCTGAAAATGGTAATACTCAGGAAGAAGTGATACATTTGGAAAACACAGAAGCTGCAAACTCGTCTATTCCAAAACACACAAAGTCAACACCTGCATTTCGTGCTCCTAAGAGTTGCAAATGGAAAATACCAGGAAATAAAAATATTTCAATATCAAACTTGATAATATAATGCAACTAAAAAGCAGATGCCTCTTTACGATGCAATAATCTGCCAGGAACAAATTGAAAGTATAATAAGACAAAAGCGATTGCATCTCTTATTTAACTCCATTATCAGTGTTTCCACCTGAGTATCATTCATCTCCATCACCAGCGCTTTCAACCGACATGGACGGAGAATCTTGGTCGTCGTCGGTTATAAATCAATACTGCGACAAACAACAATGCGAAGAGGATTCCCAGGAGTCATCTGATAAACTTACTGCAGCTGTAACAAGTATCTTAAGCTAAATAGGCGACACCTCAGCACTTACCTTAATAAAATCTTGCAAAGCGTCGTTTATAGCCGTACAAACTTCTTCCAAGAAATTTGATATGCTATTTTTGAGCACTGGGTATATGGAAGCAAGTGTTGAAAATGAATCTCCTGTGGCTAAATATTTTAAAATTACTTGCAGCTTTAATTTTGGTAAGATTACTTGTCGCATCACTGTGCCCTGTTTTTGTATGCAATGCTGAACTTTCGACAACAGTTCGTCAAATCTTCTGGCATTCTTGAATGGTTTCTATACCCTACTTTATCCTCCTTCAGCAAGGTGTCTGATGCTCCCAATCTAGTTCTTCCTAAAATCCACTGCCTCACCCATAAACGACGTTTCTTACGACTTTTGTTCATATTGCACAAAGTTCTTTTAGTTCTTCTTTTAACAAAACTGCAAACACATTCACGCACATCACTCGACGCCATTTGTAAATACAAACAGTTGATCAGTTTGTATTGAAATCTGTGAACAACAACTGATTCAAGTTGTATGCAACTTTTGTTGATCAACTAAAATTTAGATGCCAATCAATATATTAAAGTAGGTACTAAGAAAAACTATTTGTAATTAAAATAATATTTTCGATTTAAGTGTTATTTTTTAACAAAAAAAAATCAATGTTTAAGATACGTTTCTTATTATGTTTAAAACATTTTGTTTTAATTTAAACGGTTTTAAAATCAGCTCCTTCAAGTCTTTTCATTCTGTCAATTTGCTATTATTGTTGTCGTTTCTGTGGAAACTACTGTTACTTAGTATTTTTTTGTTTAATTTCATTTTTTGATTAGCGAAGTTTGATGGCATAACTACCTCATAGTTCAATTTACTATGTGTATAAAAAATAACTGCAAACAGCTATAACGGCAAATAACGTTGTAAGCTGATATTACACCGCATAATAGTTTTGAATAAAACTTTTTTAAAATTTTTTTATTCAAAACTATTTTGAAATAAGCGGGTGTAAAATCACCGTTATAGCTATTTACAGTTAATTCTTTTCCTACGGGAGATCTTTTATCTGAGAATTTTTTTTCCAGAGACTTTTTTCAGGTCCCCAATCATTACATCCTCTAGTTCGTGTTACATTTATTTTAACCTTACTAACGGTTTAAGGAATGACTTCTATTAATCTAATTGATTCTGTTTAGTATTACGTTTTAAATTTGGCGGATTCCGCATTCTCGATAGGAGTTATACCTAAAAGGATACAATTGTAGTATCTGACGCAGATAGCAATACTTGAACGTTGATTCTGGCCGACTGTATGTACCCAAAGTCGTTGCTGCCCTTCGATAAATGAACGAACTGATTTTTTCTAATTTTTCTTAATTTTTATACGTTTTAATCCGGCTCGAAGGACCATGTTTGAAGATTGTTGCTTAGACACTTATGTTCGATAATTTATTGTAAGAAATTTATTGTAGTAGTTACAATTTTTACAAGAATAGAAACGTGCCAACATTCGGCATTGAAGTTTCTTATAATACTAGAATTTCGCCTGCCTTCTCTCTTCGTGGTTGATGCCGGTGAGAACAGGATTCAGTACTTCGCTGAGCAGTTGCATTAATTGTAAGACCTTTTTATTTATTCCTTTATCTTAGAATTGTTCTATTTATTTAAGTATTGTACTGCGTGTAAGTTTATACGTTTCATATTTCAATTAACTTGTAGTTTTTAATTGCGTTAAATATGGAAACCGAATTGACGGTTTTACATAAAAATCGCGGAACTTTTAAACAAAGATTAACATTATTCGATAAATACTTAAAGAAAACAGTGTCCGAATGCGGCGAGGACGGAGTTTTAAAATGCACCGTTCAATTAGAAACGAGATTAACAACAATAACATCTATAATAAATTATTTTGAAGATATTCAATCCAAAATTGAATGTATTTCAAAAAATGAGACTGATGAATTTGTGCATCGCGAAGAATTTGAAAATTTATATTACGATGTCATTTCACGTGCTAAGTTATTAATCGATAAATCAAAACCTGTTATTGACGATCAAAAATTTCGCCGATTGACAATTTAAATTCTGTCAATTCAAATTACATTGAAAGCGTTAAGCTTCCAACAATAAGCTTACCGACATTTCACGGATCTTATGAAAAGTGGTTAGAGTTTCATGATACCTTTGAATCATTAATTCATAATAATTTAAAAATCAATGACATACAAAAGTTCTATTATCTGAGGGCATCCCTGGGTGGCGATGCGGCTCAAGTAATTAGTTCGTTGGAGATTTCGTCAAGCAATTATGCTATTGCTTGGTCTCTACTTTGCTAAAGATATGCCAATACACGTCTCTTAGTACATAATCATACAAAATCTCTCTTCAATTTACGACAAATTCAAAAGGAATCTTCGGTTCAGTTAAGACAGCTTGTAGATAGCGTCTTAAAGCACACGCGTTCATTAGAATCATTAAATCAACCTGTGCGACATTGGGATACTTTGTTAATTTTTATTGTAGCAAGTAAACTTGACCCAATCACTGCAAGCGAACTTCCTACATTCGAAAATATGATTGCGTTTCTCAAGGGAAGAGCTGATTTACTTGAAACACTTGAGTTAAGTAAAGTCAATTCAAAATTGTGTCTTTCCGATAAAGGCTATTCATATAATGAGCCTCATCTTAAATCAAAATCGTTTCTTTCTGCAAACATAAAATGTTCCTTTTGCAAAAAGTCTCATAAAATTTTCAATTGTCCAGAGTTTTTAAAACTATTTTATTTATTTTGTGTTGTAATACTGTTAACATTAACTCGTTCATCTTGCACAACAAATAATAAAACATCAGATTGTTTACTTAACAATAATTTTCTTACGAATTTTACTTCAACATTTAAAAGAAATTCTGATGGTCGATTTGTCATTTCCATTCCGTTGAAAGGAAAAATAGAAAGGTTAGGCGACACCAAACAACATGCTTTGAAGCGTTTCTACAGTCTTGAGCGTAAATTATCTAATAATAATGCATTAAAAATAAGTTATAATGAATTCATGCGTGAGTACATTGAGCTTGGCCATATGTCTAAGGTTAACGACCAAGAACCCAATTGTCAAACTGTTTACTATCTTCCTCATCACGGAGTACTTAAGGAGAACAGCATCACAACCAAGTTAAGGGTTGTCTTTGATGGCTCGTTTTCGTCTTCCTCTGGTATTTCGCTAAATGATCTTAAAATGGTAGGGCCTACAGTTCAGGATGATCTTTTATCGATCTTACTGCGTTTTAGACAACATACCTACGTTGTCACAGCGGACATTACAAAAATGTACCGCCAAGTTCTTGTTTCTCCTGGGCAAAGATCACTTCAACAAATTTTTTGGAGGTTTAACCCAAATGATCCAGTTTGCACTTACCAATTGAATACAGTTACGTATGCAACTGCATCTGCAGCTTTTCAGGCAATACGTTGTTTAATTCAGTTGGCCAATGAAAATGAAACAGTTAATCCAGTAGCATCTCAAGTCATCAAACAAGACTTCTATGTTGACGATTTGCTAACAGGCGGTGACTGTGTGGAAACACTTTCGACTATTTGCAACAATGTCTCTAAAATTTTACGTCAAGGTGGTTTTGAACTCCGCAAGTGGGTATCAAATGACCCAGCAGCTCTATCCAACATTCAACAGTCTGAATTATTATCACATTTTACGCCTATTGGAGATGTTAAAAATACGAAAACTTTAGGTCTCCATTGGAAACACCAAACCGACGTGCTTGTTTTCAATATCAGTTTATCTACCGCGACTAAAATTATTACGAAAAAAACAATTCTTGCTAGCATTGCGCAAATTTACGATCCGCTTGGTCTTTTAAGCGCGGGCACGATTAGAGCAAAATCATATTCCAAAGGCTTTGGCAAGAAAGGTTGAGTTGGGACGAATCGGTTCCTCAAAATATTTTACTCAGTGGCAACAATTTGTTCGCGAGCTAGTTAAATCGTATCCAAATTTCTAGAAATGTAAAACTAAAAAATGCCGTTTCTTACGAAATGCACGGATTCTCTGATGCTAGTAATGCTGCGTATGATGCCACTATTTATGTCAAAAGTCTAGATCGAAACGGAGATTCGTCCATTCATTTATTATGCGCGAAATCAAAGGTCGCGCCGTTAAAAACTATTACCATACCAAGGCTTGAATTGTGTGGAGCTTTACTTTTGGCTCGTCTTGCAAACAAAGTACGCAAATCTTTAAATTCAAAATTCGATCGTGTTTATTATTGGTGCGACTCCACCATCGTCTTAGGGTGGATAAATACGGAACCAAATCTATTAAAAACTTCGTTGGGAATCGAATTGCAGAAATTCAACGTAAGACTACTCAAGATATGTATGTGGCGTCATGTGGATTCAAAGGACAATCCTGCAGATCTGGTCTCACGAGGTGCGAACCCTAGAGTTCTTCTTAATTGTAACCTATGGTGGCATGGTCCTACCTGGTTGCAGAATGTCTTCAGCTTCTCAGATAATTGGGCATTTCCACAGGAATTGCCCGAAACACGCAAACCTAAGAATATTCTTGTCTTAACTAGTATTGAGGAAACACACGATTTCATGTTTAGGTTTTCTAACTTAAATAAGTTAAAGCGATGCACTGCTTATATTCTTTGATTTGTGAACAATTGCAAAACGCCACAAAACAAACGCGTTTTTGGTCCACTTTCAGTACAAGAATTACGGAATTCATTGGTATGTCTTATAAAAATTACTCAAAGGCAACGTTTTACACGCGAAATTTGCAAATTGAAGATATTAGTGCAAAAGTAAAATTCTTCCTTTGCAACCATTCTTGGATACCGATGGTGTATTGCGTGTCGGGGACGATTAAAAATTCTTCTTTCAGTTTTGATAAGAAACACCCGATACTAATTCCATCCAATCAACATTTCTGTGAATTGATATTTCGTGCTTGGCATGAAAGGATGTTTCATGCCGGTCCACAATTACTGTTAGCATCTGTAAGAGAAGAGTTTTGGCCTATTCATGGTAGAAATGCTGCCAAAAGGGCAGTACGCACATGTGTGAAATGTAATAAGGCAGAACCTAAAAATCTTCTCTATATTATGGGCGATTTGCCCAAAGATCGTGTTAATCCATCACCTCCATTCTATATCACTGGTGATGACTACGCAGGAAATGTCTATATTAAAGATAGGAAAGGACGTGGTTGCAAAATTTCAAAGGCATACGTATCCTTATTTATTTGTTTTACAACACGTGCTGTTCATTTAGAATTAGTTACGGAATTAAGTACTGAAGCGTTTATGGCAGCTCTTAAAAGATTCATAAGCAGAAGAGGCATTCCTCTCAGGGTGTATTCAGATAACGGAACTAATTTTTTGGGCGCTAATAATGAGATGCAAAGTTTTGGCAAATTTATCATGAAACATAAAGGTGACATTCAAGAATCGTGTTCAAATCAAAATATAGATTAGCATTTTATACCGCCATACTCGCGACATTTCGGTGGCCTTTGGCAGGCCGGTGTAAAATCAATGAAATTTCATATTAAATGAGTGATAGGCAATGCCTACCTTACGTACGAAGAATTTAGTACAATATTTACCCAAGTAGAATCAATCATTAATTGTCGTCCTTTATCACAACTTTCAACCGATCCTAACGATTTAAATCCACTAACTCCGGCGCATTTTCTCATCGGAACACCATTTATGTCAATTCCTGAGCCAGACTTAAAAGATATTAATGAAAACCGTTTAAGTCGTTACCAAAGGCTACAACAAATAGTCCAACACATATGGGCCAGGTGGTCGAAAGAATATATAGCTGAATTGCAGCAAAGACAAAAGTGGAAACAAACTACTGAAAATGTCACAGTAGGCACTTTAGTGCTCATTAAAGAGCCAAATTTACCTCCATTAAAATGGCAGCTCGGTCGAATTGTCGAGCTTCACCCGGGTGCAGACAAAATCGTCAGAGTGGTAACAGTAAAAACATCCAAAGGACTAATCAGAAGAGCAATAGTCAGCATCTGTCCACTACATCAATGAGTGGGTTTCGTTATTTTGCTGTGCGTGTTATTATTGAATTAATAAGATTTAGAATTGTTTATTACATTTAAGTAGGATATAAAATGACATTTGGTTTATATTCGTTATTTTACACATATATTATTGTACGTTAGTTGCACATCCTGTTAACTGTAATTCAAAATTATAAAATGTATTTATTTAAAGGGTTACCCTTTCAAGGCGGGCGGTCTGTTTAGTATTACGTTTTAAATTTGGCGGATTCCGCATTCTCGATAGAAGGGGTTATACCTAAAAGGGTACAATTGGTAGTATTATAAGAAACTTCAATGCCGAATGTTGGCACGTTTCTATTCTTGTAAAAATTGTAACCACTACAATAAATTTCTTACAATAAATTATCGAACATACATAAGTGTCTAAGCAACAATTACAACAGATTCAATCTAATTTGCTATTTTACCTTACAATTCTCTAATTACAACACATCTCTTTTATTCTGATACATACATTACCTGATTAGGTTTTCCTTGCACGTTAAAAGATTCATTTAGAATTTCACTATTGATTTTTATTAACCGATTCGATACTGAACAAAACATCCGCGATTGTTAACCGTCGTTGGTAAGCTGCTGCAGAACAGGTCTAGTTTTTTCGATATAATAAGCATGCTAGAAGTGATAAGACGTTATCGAAACATTCCTTGTTTATACATATTATTAAAAGCACATATTTTATATATTAGCTTAACGTTTACATAATAAAATAAAATGACTAATAAAACTCAATTAAACCGTGAGTTATAGTGCATAAATAAAGTCGATAACAGTAAATCCATTCTGGCACATAAAATTACATACATCTTGAAAACGGAATAACCGCGTATTAAACAAATACGCAATTATAAATAATCCTTGATGTGTAAAACGTATGAACTAAGTAATGGAGTACAAGCTTGGTGTTGTTCACTTTTATTAAGTAGATCTGAAAATCAAGGAATTCATTTGTCTGCAAAATGGATTCCTTTTAAATTATATATCCGAGTGCCGACTAAAAGCAGAAGTAGACAGAAAATACCCATTCTGAAACAAGAAGTGATCTCGCCAACACAGAATGCTATTTATGCTCTTGCTGTCGGAGAAACACGGCGTTCTCTGTTCTTATTTGTTATTGTAATGACGAGCGATGCTATCTTTTGCTATCCGTTGTCGCGTCACCCCGTCTACACGTCATGTTTTAGAGAAACACGAATATAAATTGTCTTACAGTTCAATTTAATCGTACATGTTTCCTAAATACAACAAGAGGTTGCCAGATTTAACCACAAAATTTAATACACTTTATGTCGTACATATAAATCTTTTGATAAGCATCTTTCAATATTCCTTTTCTAAATAATGAAAATTAACTTTTATTTGCTTGTTCGAGATACAGGTTTGAAGACTTGTTTAGAAAACCAGTAAGTTCAACTTATAAAAGGATATAACATTGCCCCGATTTTTATTGTTTCATTTTTACGATACTGTGTAAAACATAGTCCTTCAATTAATTACAGGTTACTTTTCGAGCAAATTATAAGCATTTACATGTTACTTACTTGTTTTGTTGTAAATTATTTGTATAACTACACTTAGTTGGTGTATTATTAAAATGTCAATTTAAGTTTCTTGCAAACAAGTTTTATTTATTACGCTGTACAATAAGTTCACTTTCGAATCCTTTTTTTAAACAAATCTTTGTTCAATAACTTTGAACAATCTCATTCCTAGAGTTCGTATTTGAAAACTGAAGATATGCTATGAGAGAAACTAAAATGAAAATTTTAATGGTAGTGAACAATTAAGAACGAACAAACATGAAAAGTCAAAAAGAAACATATCACATAAAATGCAGCAACTTCACCAAGTTGATCATTTTGTCCGACAGAACAATCTCACATTACACAGCGACCTCAACTATAAACAGTGAGAAAAACTATCTACTAAGATTATGTTCAAAAAACGTAAAATGCTGATACCTAAATAACTTCAGGTAATCATACACCGTTGAAATGTCATTAGCAGTAACTAGAACAGATGTTTGTCCTCCAGAACAGAGTTAGGGTGATGAAGTAGTTTAACCCTTTGGTCCCTGAATATAAATATTATCTTAAGGATTAGTAACGAGTTACGATTTTGTTAATTTGCCTATAAATAACAGATGTTCACTAAAAAAATTGCCTCTAGGAAAGGGGGGGGACGGGTGGTACACATATGTACCAACAGGGTTTTTATGTGGTACAAATGTGTACCACCAGATGTAAAATAATTCTGTAATCATTTAAAAATATTATTTATTGCACACTAATAGAGCCAACTAATTGCTATTTTACGTGGTACAACATAAAGCAATCCTTACACAAAGGAATATTACATTCCTGGCAAATTGTCTTGGTCCGCTTCTGACGTTTCTGCTCAGTACACCTTGAACATCTTCTTCTTGTCTGTCCTTCCACAGGAAGGTGCAAGGGTACCGTACCGTACATTTTCCTCTTTTTATTTGGAGGTCCTCTTTTAGGAAGTGGTAAGGAAGTATTTTGAATGCCTTCAGCTATCAGTTCTTCTGCGAGTGTTACGAGAAAAGAAAGGAGAGTTTTTTTTTATTTTCGCGTCTCAAGTCATTCATTGTATATTATCCAACTATTTACAGCAGCCATGTTTAGGCAAGTGTAAAATACTTTTTTTAGAAATTGTTGTCATATTAGGTTTGTGGCAATTACTCATAATAATAACTTCGTTTGTGTCCTGCCATTTAGTACATAATAACCCACTCTTAGTAAATCGAAACGTGGACTGCAGTTTATCCTTCATTGTTGGAACATTTTTGCGGTTTGACATGCATGTTCCTAATGCAGCAGCAATGTTTCCAATAAATGAACACTAGTAAAAAATCTGTCAAAACAGAGCACCACATCTTTCTCTTTGATTGTGCACGCAAGAGATTTCACAACTTTTTCCCCAAGGGTTAGTGAATCTTGATTTATTGGAGTAGAAGCTTGTTTGCCACAATAGAAAATCGTATATATAGCCAGACTGGGCATCACATCGAAGCCATAACTTTATTCCTCGTTTTGTAGGCTTGAGTGGCATGTACTGCTTTAGGATCGAACGCCCATTGAATTTAGTCATACTCTCATTGATGCTTTGATATACACTATCTTGACATTTTAAAAATGTATGCTTCAGGCAGGACATGAGCTCATCAATATAGTAAGATTTTGATGGATTTGGTGGTTTCTCCGGCGAAGCAAAATTAATTTTTGAAAGTAGTGTCATAAATCTGTCTCAGGACATTGCTTTTTCGATTGCACGATTGCTTAAAGATTCTTTTTCACTTCAATAGTGCTTAAGTCCAGGTATTTTATTGTAGGACATTATAAGCAATTTTTGAACTTCGCCTTTATCAGTGAGTTTTGCCTTATGTTTTGCCCTTGTTCATTATATTCAAGCGTTGATTTGTACATTCAACAATTTGTAAGTAAAGTGAGGGAGGAATAAATTTATGAAAAATTTGCAGTAGGCTAAAAGTTGACAATATATCTTCATTCACTTTGCAATTTCTATCTGATGGAAGAGTTTTTGCCGGAACAAAGTTTTTGTTTCGTTTCTTGTTCAATATGTTCGTGTTTGTTAAGTTATTTCTAATTTCAGCAATTAGCGATATACGAGCAGCTAAGATTAATGTGATTTAAGAGATTGTGCTTCACTTGGATTCTAAAAAACATTAACGCGAAAAGATATTCCGATATCTTAAAACGTTTACGTGCCAGCATAGACAATAAACGTCCCAGAAAACTCAGAAATGGTATCATTCTTTTTTATAATAATGCTTGACCCTCTGTGGCTCATACAATCCAAGATCTGCTTACTAAATAATAACTAAAAAAATTCGACAGGGGCTCTTTAACATCTTTCGATTAAATCTAATTATGAACGTGTTAAAAGACAAACTTAAAAACTTAGGTGGGTATAGAATTGGACTTATCAATATCAACATACGAACGATGCAGTACTGATAACAAGTGACAAAAGCTATAGCAAAAGAACCAACTAGATGCAAATCCTTGGGGTCGACATAAGAAACGATAAAAATTTAACATTAACAACGAAGAGACAAATCACAAGAACGATGCAGATTGCAGCATTTCTAAATAACACCATATGACAAAATTAAAATATGTCACGAGAGACCAAAGTAAGAGTATACAAAGCGGTATTATGGCATATGCTAATGAAACGAAAACCAAAACACAAATCATTAAACGCAAATTAGGAACGGAGAAGGAAAATCGGTTTATTTTTTCTACTTTATTTTCACCAAAGCGACTGTTTAAAAATTACAGCAATTTTAATCTAAACTCAGAACTTTACAGAGTGGATATCGGGTACGTAACTAATGGGATTCAGCCTGATCTTCAATGTGTCAATTATAATTTAACTTAATGAGCGCCAAAACGGGAAGAAATATAAACTACAGATACCCTTTTTCACCTGATTACGCTTAAGGTAGATAAATCGACTAACACAAGTCTAACAACATTTATAATCATTTCAACGACAACATAAAAAAGAATAAAAAAGCAATTACAATTTTACAGTAAATCTAGTATTAACGAACCATTAAATTAGGCAACACGCAACAAGCATATATGCCGAGTCGTTGGTGCATACGACCAACACTAAAACAAAAAATTAAATATAAGAAACAAGAAGATGCGATTAGCTAATGGCATATCTGATTAGAACCAAAGTGCGCTAATCTTCTAAAAGTCGTATATATGCTTGTATTATCAAGTGTGCCACCCATAATTCGTAATTATTTGCCCCAGCAGACGATATACAAACGTTGATTTTAATTGCCCATCTAACGTAGATTAGTGTCTGACAGGTTTGGCATCTAACTAATACGGTTTAGTTCTTGTATTCCGTGTATGCCTTAACGTTAGAAATAGAAATATGATAACCAGTAACGTTCGACTCGTAGGTGACATTTACGACTGGGCAAAATTCATACAGCACGAGTAACCGTACCAAGGTTTTTTAACATAACAAGTCGAAAACCATTTCAGTTTCTAAATAAGATAATTTAGTTTTGTAAAAACGATCGCTGTTTGAAACATACATGATTTTCAAAATTATTGAACAGCCTCTCAAAATTCTAAAATTATATCAATTTTGAAAAAATTTTATAAAAACCCAACTTCTTTCTACCCTGAAAGAAGCAAAATTAGTACAAGAAGTTAATTATCAGGATATAGTTAATGTTTTCGCGCGAGCTAAAGCAAAGTTTTTGCAATATGTGATTAGACGCATTTATTATTTAATTTTGAAGAATTTATTATTATATTTAAATTAATAAACTTTAAAATAACACATTTTTAATATTCCTAATATATAAAATTATATAATTATTACGATAAACCTAAACCCGACAGTGCCCTTCTATTATTCAAAGAGACAACCTATAAATAAGTAAATATTGACACTTAAAATAAACAAATTATTAACTATACTGTTTTGCAAAGAAACACTACAAAAATAACTTCGAAATTATGGAATAAAAAACATAAATCCTAATATTAATAATGCATACTGCCTAATGTCATTAGCAATAAAAAGCGAATACCTACAGCATTTTAAATGTACAAATAAAATACGCACAACGTAAAAAGTAAAATGAATGATTCATATTTTACAAGAACGCGTCATTAAGTATGGAATGAAGAGAATATAGAATTTGTCTGAAATGAATAAAATAATTTACAAATCAGCACTTAAAATGTTTTCCGCTGAAGTCTACAATATGCAACATCGACTTTGACATCCATGAACCAAACGAACTGGATAATTTGATTTTGTAATTTATAAATTTAAATGTCAGTCACAAGTGACGGATGGTTTCAAGTCAAGAGATTTACATAAATTTATGTCAAGTTGTACGGAATTCCATTTAGTACTCAAGATTCGTGTTTCTAAAGAAACGTTGGCATCTTTGTCAATAACCTTTTGTAATATCAAATAGATGATAAGCCTAATGAAATGCCAGAAGTGTGAAGATATTCTTGATAAAATGTTCGATTTAAAATGCAAAGCTTTCATTCGTATCAATGTCTAGTCGCGTTTAAAATTTTAAGTCGCAACATTTACAAAAACTATCCACAATAAAACGAAAAATAAAATGTTAATCTAGAATAAATAATTCAAATTCAAGCGTTCAATTACGCTCTTACTTAATATCGGTCGGTGGAATTATGACAAAAGTATAATTAAGATAAGTGTTCGCGATAACCAAATTTGGAAGATCGATTTATTGTTGCAAGTACCAACCATTCCCGCAAAATCGTCTCTAATTACCGCTATCTTGAGTGACAATCGACAAGAATTTGGTGTACCAAACTGTTCGTTAAGTAACTCCGATTCATACTAGTTTTTGTTGACTATAATAAACAAAAATTTTTGAATAAAAAAGAAAGTTTATCGAAACTGAACAAAAACGTACTATACACCGGTCTGATATTTATTAGCGCCTAACAGTTATTATTCTTTGTTAAAATGAAACAACACGTTTTTAAATTTCTGTCCGTACGCTCCTTTTTTTATTAACCAGATCATCAAAGATTAAATTGCAAACTCTGAAGTTAGTCAATGTCCGCCTCGACTATTCCTACAAACGGTTATTCTTTTGATACAATTTTTCATCAATGTTTCTTTAATCGCGGCTGTATTTGGTGTATCTTTGAGTTAAACCATTGCTGGAGTGTTAGCGTAGACATGGTCTTTAACGTAACTCTAAAAAAAGTCTAATGGTACAATCTTGCAATCTCGGCGGCCAATTAAAGTCTCTATTATAGTGAAATCACATGCCCAAGAAATTTGTCACGCAATAGTACCATTGTTCCATGATGTCTGTAACGGGTAACACCATCCTGCTGAAAATAAACGTCGTTTATATTCATAGCATCAATTTTAAACCAGTCAACATCATGCAGTAATTTAATCAATTCACTGTAACGGCCGAACCAGCAGCAGTTTCATGACCCCATTTTAACGCTAGCCCAAAAAACCGCTCCAACTGTCACGCGTTGTGGTTGGAGATGTTGCTCTTCTCTTCTTGAGTTTTTGAAACCCTACATGCCACAGTTAATTTTGTTTAAAAAGTCATTATGCATTTCAACACCCAATTATACAGCAATGTGCGTAATGTGATAGCTTCAATTACTGTATCAAGCATTCAGACCAAGATCTTCACTATAAATTCGATGCAAACTGGCATGTAATGTCCACGCTTCCTATAATCACCTCAAAATGGACATACCTCGTTTTTCAGTCATATTCTTAGCGGCAATATTTTCAATTGACCTGATCGGACAAGCACGAGTTCGAGTCTTCATATCAATAACTTATCCCAGACGTTCGAATTTATAGATTAAATTTGTGCGAGATTGTACTTGAACCAAAAGCAGAACGAATGTTACAAATCATCTCAGCGATATTTTAACTATTTTGGTAGATAATTTTCATAAAACGGTTCAAAAATGGCGCGAAATTTAAAATAACACCTCTTGTTAAAAAACCGTTTATTATGATGGTCTAGTTCCGACTGCCACAGTTAAATGTTAAAATGTATTATTTCAAAAGTTATAAAACTCAGAAAAAAACAAAGTTACTGTTTGTACAATTCGCCGTCATTTGATCTTCAAAATGGTAATGCAGTGCCGATACATCGGATAAATTTTGAGACATTTATTGCCGATGTTTTCCCGATGTTTGATCAAATTCTAATTTTTATTTATTGTTGACGCTTTTAGTCAAAATGATTACTTAATGTACTTTACCTTTCGATCTAAATGTTTTATTGTGAAGTTTCAAGTAAACATTTTATATAAGAAATAAAAAACTAAATTTTAACTAAAACTCTCGACTTTATACTGAGAAACTTAATCGATGAAGCGATCAGAAAAAACAGCCAGAATACCAGACAGGTTTTCGAGCTGGACGATCGTTCGTGGACAATGTTTGCACCCTCAAAATAACCTTAGAGAAGAAAGTGCAACGTAACACAGAGACTCGCGCAACTTTTATAGATCCGGAAAAAGCATATGCAGCGTACCTATCTCAAGACTATAGAATATCAAATTCTGATTTGAGCTACATAAAACTATTATCAGAATAACTCGACAAGAATTAAAATGGGAAATCAAGTAACCACTTCTTTTAATACCACAAAAAGACTAAGACAAAGCTGTTGTTTATCTGCTACACTTTTTAAAATCTATTTAGATAGAACTCTTGTGAAATGGGTGAAAAACTGCAAAACCATGGGTCTAAGTATAGGAAATGAAACGTCACCATTAAAGAAATATAAGAACAGCAAATTCAAAAAAACGTCAGGACTAAATGATGCAGCACCGAAAGTCATTAAACTTATCGCGAGATACTACTAAGGGTACTAAACGAACTGATAAAAGAAACAAGATTCCCAAAAAATGAAAGATGGCAAAGCTCGAAATTAATACCATATGAAAATTACCTAAGAATTTAACAAATAACAGAATTGTTACCAAAATAAATGTAGAGAATAAAATAAAAATAATCAAAATGATTTCAGAAAAGCTAAGTCTACTATTACAGCCGCGGAAAAATTCAAAATATTTTAAAATAAGTTTAAAAAATACAACAGAGAATTTGTTGCTATGGTAAAGATCGATATTAAAAATGCTTTCAACGAAAGCCCATGGGTCGGAATAATATGTGCTATGACAAAAAAATATGTCACCAGATTTAACAAAAGTAAATAAAAGTTATCTAGAAGACAGAGCCCTAATTATAGGTAATAAAAAACCATGTTATTGTTCTTAACTGTCATAAAATTTAATTTTTCGCTATTGTAACCGTCTTTGGCAGTTTTTGCGCACTTGTCAACATAAACGTCAAATCATTTTTGAGAGATTTTGAGACTTTGGGGGCCATGAATGAATGAATGAAGCTTTATGAAAAACAGACGAAGCTATAAAAGCATTGTCCAAAATAATGCAAAATATAAATGGACCTAACACCAAAAGACGACAACTGTTGCTTAGCGTAGTCAATTCTATGGTTCTATATAGTTGAAAAATCAGGGGGAAAGATAGAACTAGAAAAATATTAGACAAAATTGAAAGGAGTACAAAGAAAAGCCGGCATTAGAATACCAAGAAGCTACAAAACTATATCCACTAAGACAATTTAGATAGTTTCAAAGACTGTGTATAAATACACAAAAATTTTCCAGAACAAACAATTTTCAGATGATGAAAATGGGATAAGAAAAGAAGGCAGAGAAACGAAGAATTAAAAACGGAAATTAGCGTAGACAACATAATAAAAAAATACTGAAAAATTTGATAATTTTAAATAAAATCAACAAGATATATACTAAAATAATGAAAGAAGAAGAAATAAAAAAGCGAAAAAGAAAAACAATGAGGAATAAATGGAAAACAACTATACATCCTGGACAAAGAATGCCTGAAGCTATAGCTAAGATAAAAGATCCGGCATTATTTCGCGGAATTGAATATAGTCCCGTCCATGATAGACTTCCCTTAAAAAAATAATAATAAATAATTACTTTGTTGTTGGCATATTGGTAGATTACCAGATAGTCATTGTTGAATACAAAAAGGATCTCAGATATATGTATATAATCCGAAAACTCATACAAGGGTATAAGACGGCAGGCCTTCCGATGAATCACGCGAAATGCAAATACCTCATAGTAGGCAATGAGGTCGAACGATCTAATCTTGAACACCGCCACAAAAACGAGTAAAAATGTAGTAAATATCTTAGAATAATATGCAATAAAAAAGCAACTAGATATGAGAAAGAAACAATAAAAGTAGAGCAGTAACCAGAACGCTGTAAACTTCTTCTCTCGAATAAAAAAAATTATAAGAGCTACAAAGAAGCATATATATAGTAGTTTAGTCCAAAGTGTAACCCTCTGAAGTTCAAAATATAGCATGCTGCAAGGCTAACAAAAATCAAGTCATTGCAACTGGAATGAACGATCAAGAGAGTTGAAAGAGTCAGGAATATAGAGATAGACATAGAGAAAAGAGAGTTAACCTAAGAAAACCCTAGAATGGATACCATTAGAAAAAAGAGAGAAATGGTCGGCCAAGAAGGAGCTGTTTGATGAGAAGACGATTAAGAGACGGAAACAACTGTAAAAAAATCCGTACAAAAATAACGAATCTAAGAAGATTACTACCCGATAAGTATAAAAGAATAAAAGACAATGTGGAAGAACGCATAAATAAGGCAGATCACATTTCATTTACAAGTTATATTTGGGCTTCGCCAAATGATTCATTCATAAAACTAACAGCACAGTAGATAAACAAAAATTTTGAAAAAGAGCAGACTATACTACAGATGAAGGACAACGTACTGGAAAAAATTTAGCAGATAAATTTAACGCTATGTTGGAAGTGTGAGATACAGTAGGAGGTATTTTTAAGTGTAATAATATTACCGTAAAATGGGGCCAAATTGATTTTGTGAAGCGAAATTGACATTTTCGAATTTGGCGCCGGGGTTATTCGAGAATTCTATGTTATTATATTACTACTACAATATCATTTCATAAAGTTCTATAAACAGTGAGAATGTGCTTATGCTCTTTTCGACAAAATATTTTCTTTTTCTTAAAAAAAAGTAAACCTACAAACACGTTAAAAACTGTTCCTCTTTAAACCTATCTAGTAAACATATCGAACTAAGTTTCCTGATTATATTTAAAATTTAATTTGAATTTAAAAATCAACGTGTGGGGTGTAATTGATTACTAGTGTAGGTGAAATTAATCAAACTGCAAGAGAGTTCAAAATTTCAATTGGGACACTGCAAAACTGATTTCATGGACGACGTGTTGATAAAAATGATGACGAGTCTTCTGTAAACGAAAAAAATCCTTCATTACAGTGAGTTCCACATGTTGAAAATGGGGATTCCTATTGACTTTGTTAGATGTCAGACAACTTGCAAAATACTATTTAGATAGTCAGGGTCGCAATATAGAAAGGTTTAACGAGAATCTGCCCGGTAGAGATTGAGCATATTCCCTACTATAAGACATAAAAATGAAATATCGCATAAATTAGCAGTAAATATTAAACGACGTCGTTTTGAAGGTAACAATTATAATGAGACAAACCTGCACGACAATCCAGGTCTAAAGAAAATGCTTTTTCGCAGGGAAAACCTGAAGGTATCTGTAACTTCATCGAAAGTACGACATCTATTATGATGACAATAGACAGAGAAAAGTTCAAGGAAGCATCCATGCTGTATTTAAAGATGCTGCAGATCGGGTTCTCGTTTCAGCAGATCACCATAGCTGGCCCAAACCGTTGAGGATTGGTTTCCTTTTACCTTTAACGACGTATTAAGAATGTGTATTGAAAATAGTATTTCAATTGTTTGTCTGCCAAAGAAGTTGTAGTATCCTATGTATGTAAGTTAGCATATAAGTTGGCAACACCGTAAAAAAACATATAAAAAAGAAGTAAAATAAAATCGTTGTCGTATTAATGTGTTTTTAATATCCTTGTCCATCTTGACGACACCACATATTTGGCGACAAGATAAACGGAATTTTACGGCAGACAATGGGTCAAACTAACTATCAAGGCAATATCTACAAGCATTCTGCGAAAAAAAATCTGGAAAACACCACGTTGCTGGAAGGAGCAGTATATGCGGTTGTGGTTCGTGGAAATATTGGCAAGGTGCCGAAGTACGAATCAAGAGATGATTTCGCATTTTATTTAGAGAGGTTAGAAAAATGTTTCGTGGGAAATGGCATCGATGAAAGTAGGCAGGTAGCAGTTCTATTAACGGTGATTGGTCCGGAAGTATAAAAAATTTTAAGTTTTAACGAGGCAGTTTTCATCGCAAGTGTCAGTGTACAGTAAGTGGATTGAGTTCTATTATGTAAAGCAAGACTTCCAAACCAATTAGTGACTGGTAAATTAAAATTAAAAATCGGCTATACCTTGTAGATTCGGAAATATGTTGGAGAAGAAGCTTAAAGATAAGTTCATTACTAGATTAAAAAAGGGCCTGTGTTAGACTGATTATGTGAAGAGGATGAAACAAAATAAGAGTAAAATAAAACACTTGAGTCGACGGCAAGTACAGTGAGTACAAAATAATGTTTGGCTTGTGGGAAAACAAACCACAATCTTGCGCACTGTAAATATAAAAAGTATAAGTGTAAGATTTGTAAACGTATAGGGCATTTATAGCTAGTGTTTGTGAAGTTAAAGTTAAGACATATAAATTTTTTGAAGATGTAGAGAATGAAACGAGGGTGACTCACAAGTCATCAATGGAATTAATTGAAATGTTTTCTTTAGATAATTCATAACCCAGTGGAAGTTAGGGTTTTATTAGGAAAGGCAAGAGCATCAGTTTTCACAAATTTTATATATAAAAAGATGTTTTAACATTTTACTCTAGAGAAAACAAGTTAGAAACTTATGATAAAAAGGTGATCGATCCTTTAGGTCAAATAAAAGTACCGATGAGATGTAATGATAAACTTGAAGAGAAGAAATCGATTTCCATGCGGGATGCATTAAAAGATAAGGTATATAGGGATCTTGATAGGTTGATAGGATTGATAGAATAGTGTTCATTTTTCTGATGTAGATGTCCTTATACATTATTACTGTCGCGACACAGACCATTACACAAAACTAAACAGGGACCCTACTGCAAAAATTGAACAACGCATAAGAAAGGCGATCAAAGCCTCATCTATACCAATAAAAGAACAGAAAAAGCTGTTACCATCGGATTGCCAACCTCCACGACTGTATGGGTTACTAAAAATTCATAAAACCGAAAACCCTCTAAGACTTACGAGTTAGCAAAATACTTAGCTAGAAGACTACAGTAGCACACCGGGCAGACAACCAGTTACGTTAAGGATTCCGTGTTAAATTTTGAACAATTTTTTTTAGTTTCTAAAAGCATGTCATATATGTATACTGTGGGAACCGGCAAGATTTTAAATTTTTTAAAATAGATTTGACAGTAAGCTCGGGAACTTATTCTAGCGTTTATTCTAATAGCAGTTTTTTGAATTCTAAACACCCTTATCGCATGAACTAAATTTCCCCATAATATTATACCATAACTTATTCGTGAATGAATTACTGCAAAATAACATGTAATTAAAATGTGATCGGTTAATTTTGTTCTTAATTGTCTGATGAGGTAAATGTTACTTGCAAGGTTTTCGCATAGCTTGTCGATGCGTGCCTCCCAGTTTAGCTTTTTGTCAATTTGGATACCTAGCAATTTTACACTTAAATTGTTTGTCATATCTTTCTTTGTTAAAAACGTAATTTTTTTGAATTTTACCATGATTGCTACAAAGTTTATTTGTATTTAACCAATTCAATATTTGCCTATCGGTCATCTCTGCCGTATTCCTCAATTGCATTATAGTGTTACCTCTGCAAAGTACAGTTGTATCGTCTGCATACTGAATGGATGCGTGGGGAAATATAGCTGTAGGTAGGTCATGTACATAAATTATAAATAGTAGAGGATCCAGTACTGAACCCTGGGTAACCCCATATATATTTGGTAAAAAAAATTAGAAACTTTATTGTTAAATGATACACATTGTTTGCGATTACTTAAATACGATCTAATTAGTGACAAAGGTTGGCCACGAATTCCATAGTGATTGAGTTTTTCAAAAAGCAGTGAGGGCGTTACGCAATCAAAAGCTTTTGATAAATCATACAATACAGCTAACGTACTATCGCCGGTTTCGAGTCCATCGATAATGTAACTGATAAGACTAGAAACTGCATTTAATTTACCACTTACAAAACATTCATTAATAAGCGCGACAAAAAATGTACCAATATTCTCGATAGAAAGTTTTATTATTTTGATATTTAAATCAAATACCTCAAAAGTATTTGATTTAGATAGTTTGTTAACCGTTTCAAGTAATTCCGGGTATGTTACATGTGCCAAATAGAATGATTTCATAGGGGATTTAATGGTACTTAGATAGTTTTTTATATTACGGTTACTGATTACTGATAACAACAGTCTTTAAAAATATTCTGAAGAAGCTGACAGCATGATCAGCGAAACGTTAAGTGAAAGTTTTGTGACGCGACAACACCCGAAAAGCAGTGCTACATTAAACAACGGCCGTGAAAGCTTGTATTCTACTAATGAAAAGACATTGTTTTATATTATAACAGCAATTTGTGTGTATTTTTAAAAAATACATAAATAAAATGTCTATCAATTTGTATTTTTATAAATCAATAAACAATCGCTACTTACATATGCATGTTGTCACTCACCTGAAACAAGAAAAATGTTTATTAAAACAAAAATAAAAAATTATTAAATTTAGTTAAACATATTTATAAGATTTTGACTCAAACATACAAAATTTTAGGCACATCAACTAAGTTATCAAATTATTTTGTAAAAATTATTAACAAACTTTTTGGCGTTTAAATAAAATTAACTTATCAACAATTTGTAGTACCAATAAAATACATTTTTCTATACGTCCGTGTGATTTTTTTTCTTATTTACACAATTAATAATATTATATAGAACGAAGACGTGTACGACCTGGTCCTCCCAGATGCACCACAATCGTAAAGCACGATGATTTTTGGGTTTTAGTTTTTCAGAACTGTTTTTCGTCGATACGGGAAATTAGTGATGGGTGAAGAGGTTTAATTAACCAACAAATTTTCATACAATATGTTTATCGAATAATTCGATCTTTTGAGTTTAGGTCGTTCCGACGATTTTTTTCTTTTCCTCTAACTCGATGGAATGAGGAATTAAACCAAGTAGTATTTAATGACAAATATTGATTTTGTTAATGGGCCTATAATGGTCGCCGAATAGTCAGAAGACTCGCGGAGACAAGAAAGACATGCAGTTTTCTGTAAAACGACATACCGCTGTTACTCAAGGTGTGATAGTATGGAAAGCTATTTGTTATGGAAATTAATCTCTTCTAGTAGTTATTTGAAGACCGCTAAATGTAATTGGTTAATCAATAACGTAATGTAACCAGTGTTAGTTCCATATATTCAGCAACTAGAAAATTCCATTTTTCAGCAAGATAATGCGTGATCACATACTGCTAAGGTTACTACAGTTTCTGAAACATGTTAATGTTGATTGTCTTCTATGGCCTTCTCGTTCGCCAGACTTATCAGCATCAATAATTTGCAACCACCTTCAAATAGTGTAGATGTTCTGCAACAACATATTTGTCGTCCTAGAAAACACTAGGCAAAAACAAGGAAAGGAAACCTAGACAAATAACTATTTCTGAACATACCACTGTTTTGTTAAACACAAAGTATTGACTGATATACCATCTTTTTCAGAGCGCACAATATGTTTTGTACATTTGTTGCCTGACGCCGGATCGATAATTAACTTAGCAAAGTGAAAAGGTGCATGGGATAAAAGATATTTGTTTTTAAAACTTTAGTTTTTTGTAGTTTTACAGACTCTATAATGATGTGTTTTGTGTTGTAAATTAAGATGAGTTCACTTAAAATTTATTTTTAATTTTTGATTTATTAAAACATTAAAAGCCAAAAACTTGCATCTCAAAAATCCTTTTATATTTGATTACATAAACATTATTGTTAATTGAAGTAAATTCAAACAGAATAATTGATAAGCACTAATATTACTATTTATACAAATTTATAAATGTTGAAATAACTTGAAATAAGTAATGTTGAGAAAATACTTTCAAGTTTGAGTTTGAGACGTCGAAACATTTCCATTTTTTATGAATAATTTATCAATTTGTTTACTTACGTATTAAATTCTTTACAGTATACAGGATGTCAGAAAAAAAAAGAAATTGTCTGGATACCAAAATTTGCCGAGTAAAAGAAAAAGAGATGAAGAACTGGAAAAATTACGCATTTTTTCTCAAAACCTGAGTCTACTTTGCCAAATATTAATAACAACAATAATACAGCTGAATCCCAATATTCTGAACCTGTACTTGAAACAAGTATGAGCAGCAGACAAGAAACTGATCTTCTAGAAAGCAATCCATCAACATCTTCAAGTTCCGCTGATAATAAGAAATCAACACCTCGAAAAATTACCCGAACGGAAAATATGCTGCACTATGGCCAAAGAAATTACGTCCTAATAATATTCAAGAATTAGTAGAACGTAGCCCTGCTCATTATCAAAACAAAAAGGATATTTATCCGAGCGATACTTCGGAGCCGGCGCGTAAGTTTTCCAATTATTCCTTCTTTAGAATTTTACCGAACAAAGAAAAAATTGAGCGTTTTTGGTTGTTGTATTCCGAAACATAAAATTCACTTTACTGCTTCTGTTGCAAAATTTTTAATGACAGCGATTTGAAATCTGTTCGCCTTAGTGATGAATCTAGTTACAACGACTGGCAACATTCAAACATTTATGAAAAGAGCAAGTTACATATCGAAAATGTTCTAAAATTGCTAGATCTTTCTAACCTTTGTAATAAAAATAAAATAATTGATTCTGAAATTCAAAATGTAATAAACAGAGAAACTAAATACTGGCAAGCTGTTATAGAAAGAATTTTCTACGTGATTCAGTTTTTAGGTCAGCAAAATTTAGCTTTTCGTGGAAGCAGTAATAAGTTGTTTGAGAAAAACAATAGTAACTTTTTAAAATGCATAGAAATTATTTTCAAATTCAACCCGATTATGTCAGAACATACAACACGCTCTCAAATGAAAATCACAAAAACTATCTCGATGATAAAATACAAAATGAAGTAATCAACTTGATCGGTGAAAATATCAAATCCAAAATTTTAGAACTAACTAAAGAGGCAAAATATTATTCCATATTATTAGACTGCACTCTTGACTCTAGTCACCAAGAACAAATTTCAGTTTGTATAAGATTTGTTAATTTAAAGAGCACGGGAATTAGTATAGAAGAACATTTTTATTATTTTGTCCTATAGATAATGTGTCGAGTGAAAGCTTGACAAAAATTTATTGCGCTGTTAGGGTTACGGCAGTAAGGTTACGGTAGTAAGCATAATCGTCTACAAAACAAATTTGAATTTCAATCCGCGAGCATTATTTCTTCCTTGTTGCAATCATACCCTAAATTTAGTTGTCAATGATGCCGCCAAATCGAATACTTTGAGCATCAATTTTTTTTTTTTAGTTCAACTGTTTGTATTTTTTCCAGCTTCTGCTAAACGCTGGTCAATTCTATAATATAATTTATCTAATGTAATAAATTTAACTTTAAAACCTTTATCGCATACTCGATGGTCTAGTAGAATAGATGCATTAACTCCTTTAAGGTATCAACTTGCCTAGACAGCACACAACATCTTCAAAACGTCTGTTTTATGCCTGTTTCATGTCTGGACGTATGCAGCTCTAAAAAAGACGTCTTAACGATATGTACTGTCAGACATCTTAAAGACGTCTCACTTAAGACGGTTGAAAGACATTTGTTTTAAAATTCTTCAAAGTATTTTTTATAAATGGCAAAGTTGTATTAAAAAGTATGTTGTAGTCTCTGTCGGTAGGTGTATCATATTATTTTGACGTTTGGCAAGAAAGAATTTTAAGTGTTTTTAAGATACACTACGGGAATTTTTAGAATTCAGTGTTCGCACTGCTGCGGTTAGCAGCATTGCGCGTTATGGGATTTTATTTAACCTTCATTTAATGTATAACCACAGTACAACGTATAACAGAATTTTAAACTTAATTTAGATATTTTTGGTACAAAAATAGATAAACGGATTGGTGCAGTACCGGATAAGAAAATTGGCGTGCAGATGTAACTTTTATCTATATGCAGTTGGTCCTTTCTCAATCTAAATTGCATACAGCAATTAATTACAATGTGCAAACATTTTAACACGTGCTGGTTTATAATCAAAGTTAAGTTCTTTCAGAATGCTATATTTGGTAACTATTTAATATTTTATTTGTTCAAAATATAAGAATTTCATATTATTTTTAGGATACCAGTGTCTAAAACGTGAAGGTTCAATAAGTAATGCCACCTCCTAAAATTAAGGAAACCAAATTTGCATTTGGTTAGTATTGATCGTACAAATATTAACTATTACTATTAGTACAATATGGTTCTATTACAATTTTCCATTCTGAATAATTCCTTTGTTGTCGTTATCAAACAAGCTAAATTTCGTCACACGTCGTAGTCGACATCTTCAAAGTCTGGAATAATATTCCAATACGAATACATTATGTGCCTTGCTGTGCCTCATCCAAATCATTTAAAAAATAATTACTTACACAAAGTTTTTGTTTTTTAAGAAAATGGCGAGAAATCGAAAGAGGAAAATTGACATCGGAATATTCTCAGAAAATTCAATGCGTGCAGCGGTCAAACTTGTATTAGAAGATGGTTTATCTCTTTGTAAAGCAGCAGAGTTGAAGGGAGTTTCATTTCAAACATTAGCAAGGTATGTTAGAAAACAGAAAATGAACAAAGACGGCGATGTTAAGATGAGACCTAACTATGAGTGTAGAACGGTAATGACAAAAGAACAAGAAGATTTATTCGCAAATTATCTGGAGATTTGTTCAAAAATGAATTACGGTTTAACAACTCTAGAGTGTCGTCGTTTAGCATATGAAACAGCTGTAAAAAATGGATGAGAGGTTTTCTAAAAAGACATCCTTCATTAAGCATCAGACAACCAGAGGGCTGTAGCCTCTCACGAGCAACGTCTTTTAATCGGCATAATGTGAGAATTTTCTTTGATAAATTAGAAAATATCTTTAAAAGAAATCAAAATGTTGCTAATGGGTCTAGAATTTGGAATCTGGACGAAATTGGAACTACCACCGTCCAGAAACCAAAGAAAGTTATAGCTTGCAAAGGAGTTAAGCAAGCAAGTCAAACAACAAGTGGGGAGCGGGGTTCCTTAGTAACAGTATGCTGCTTTATTAGTGCAACAGGCAATACAATACCGCCAGCTATTATATTTCTTAGAACGCACTTTAAAACGCACATGGTTCGGAATGCGCCATCGGGAAGCTTAGGGCTTGCAACGCCGTCAGGATGGATGAACAGTCAACTAATTGTTGAAGTTATGCACCATTTTATTAAAAACACCAACTCCTCTCTGGAAAATCCTACATTTTTATTGTTTGACAACCATGAAAGCCATCTCTCATTTACATGTCTACTAAAATGTAATTTGATATTGTATACACTTTCGACATACAAATCAATAAAATAGTCGTCCAATCTATATAAAAAACTGTATTATACAAGTTAACATATTGTAACGAATTTTATTATTAAAACTAATTTATTTAAACTACTAAAAATATTTGTACTTATACTAGAAATACACTTTTAAATTAATCGAACTAATTAAATCTAATAATATTTAATAAAAATACTTACACTATAATTTATATCACTTACACGAAGATAAGATAAAGTCCGCGGATAGCTTCACACTCTTGTTTACACTAAAGTCACGTACTTCGTAGATTTATTTATAACACGCGTTAGCGACTTACTTATTTAGACTTGAATAATCTTCTTAACACTGCAGGCTTCGCATTACGGAAATAACTGACCTACGATTTGTTTCTTCGGTATTTATACACATTTGGAAATCCTTCTCGAGTGTTCCCTATCTTTCGGTATATCTTTTAGAAGATGAATAACAACTTCGAGAAGGCTCTTGAATTTGCGGATAACTTCTCGAACGTTTCACTATTCATTAATTTAAATATAATTTTTAAGTTCCGTTGAAGAAGCTGGGTTGTGCAAATCACAAAAAGAAACTGAAGTTTCGATCGAACTGCGTGAAAAGAACCTCCAATAGAAGTTCTCTGATGAAAAAAAGTATGACGTACAACAAAAAAGTGTTTTATATTTAGTGTTTTATTGATGTGCAGTTTCACCCAAAGTATTTTTTGCCTTAAACGGGTTCTGAAGAGATATCTTAAAGATGTCTAAATAAGATGTCTTCAAGGTGTACAGTTTGTTAACATTCGACGTCTTCAGTATGTCTTAAAGATGTCTAAAGACGTAATGAGATGTCTGTAAGATGTCTTAAATATCTTGGTTTGATATCTTTGAGATGTATTTACAATGTCTATGTGCTGTTAGGGTGGAGAGGTTTATGATGCTCCGTTTGAAATAAGTGTATGAAATTTTGAAAATAACGTAAAAAATTTGGCTGCATCGTTAAAACAAAATTACAAAATTTTGAGTTCATTTGCATTCTTATATTGTGGTATAATATTTTAAGTAAAGTTAACATTGTTAGTAAAATCCTTGTTTATATACATTATAGTTAAACAATGAGATAGCTTTATATGGAAACAGATTTTTTAGTCATGTTAGATGGCGATAGTGAAAACAAGATAATAATTAAATGCAAAGCCTCAAACCGTTTTTTGTTATTAAAAGATTGCAAACGATGGCGCCACAAGTAAGCTACTTACACACGCTATTAGTTTCGACATACGTGCAAAGCAATGTTTTACCAATTAACTTGCTTTGATTCTTAAAACTCTGAGTTTGCAAAAATAATTCGCACACTTGAATTTCTGTTTATAAACAAAATATAGAATGAATAAAATCCTGCAAACGTTTCGATAAAATTATAATCGGTTGAGTGGTTTGTTTCATTTACTTTGTTTAATTTTCTTTTCAAGCCGGAAGCCAACGAAGATGTGCTAATTTAATTTTTTTTAAATTTTTATACTACTCAAAAGGCACATAAAATATAAATATACAAGCTTATTAGCACTTTCAATGTATCTTTAGCAATAAATTCAGGGCGATGCTTCCAAGAATCGGACTTCAGAACCAAATTAATGATTTAAATTTTCGTATGAATTACTTACAGCGCTCGCCGCTTATCGGAATCACGGATAATGTTTTTAATCGGGTAATGTTATCACTTTACTAAAGTAACATAGTAATCATAATTTCGGTTTATGTTATCAATTTATTCTCAGGTTTGTTTCTATACATGATCAATAACTTATTTTGTATGCATTTTTGAGCTGAATTTCACAATACGGTTGTTTAGAGTGAAAAATTTTATTATTGTACTCGAAAAATAGTTGTTTTGCATATTCATCTTATTTTTGCAGTGTTAATTATTTATCAAAATAATTTGACTGATTTACGAAACGGTACATTATTTTAACATCTGTAAATACGTTGTCTTTGTCAATTAACTTGGAAAGCACGTGCCTTCTTAGTTCTTAGAATAACAAATTAAATGAACTACGTCTTATGTGATAGCATTGTTTTGTATTTATTTTTAGCCTCAGCAAATTTCTGAGAAGAATTGTGTAGTTCTTAGAACAGGGAATGAAGCATCATAACGTTCTTGTTTTTGATTTCGTTTTATTAACGGTGTCAACAAACTGTTTAATGCGTCAGATCCGTCGGCTCAAAATGCTGCTTTTTTTAAACGTTTTATAAAAAAATTTTTTGCTTGTATATACGCCTTGATTTCAGTTAATCACATACACGCTGTATGTATTTACTACTTTCTAACAAATAAGCATTTTTCCTGAATTTCGTATATTGTTATCATTCGGTTATTGTTATCAAAAAACTCAAGTCAAGAAACATGTAGAATATTTCTGTTTATTGACATAAAAGGACCATCCTTAGCTAAACATGCCTGCCCACCCAAATTATCTTTTATAATTTGTTATCAGAATGTGTATTCATTATCTAGTTACCTTTAATCTAATTTATATCAAATTTGAGTAAAAATTTTGCAAATTTGGTAGTTTATTTTATTGTTTTGATCGCTCGAATACTATAAACAAATATATACAAATTAGAAACTGTACATTTAATTATAAAATTGTCTTCTATTAGGGGAATAATTATGTTTCTCAGAATGCTAGTTGTTTACGTAGACCCGAGCGTAGACCGAATTTCATAACATAAGTGTGTTATCGTGCATAGAAATAATTAATTTTCTTTCAAGGTTATATTAATACATGTAATAAAAAAGAACGTATGTCTTCTCCAAATCTCTAAAACTGTATATTTATAGATTACTGTAAGATAATATACTGAGCTGTAACTTAGAAATCTGTAATATTAACAAAATCAGCGCCAAATATGTCAATTTTGCGTTTGCATCCAAAAACTACTGCTTTTGCATCCAAATTAATGTTTCCAACTTTAGCGCAGTCAAGGTCTAACTATAATGTATATAAACAAGGGTAAAATTATTCAAAAAGTGAACTTTGATGTTGCTCAGTGTTGTAATCATTTAAATAATTTGAATAATTTTTTGAAAGCTTATAGCTCCGATAAAGGATAATACGAGCATAATATGTACTTCGTATTTTATTAACTATGCCGGTTTCTGTTTCTACCGCAGAACGATCTATTTCAAAACTAAAAATAATAAAAAATTATTTAAGATCGACCATCGGACAAAACCGACTAAGTCATCTTGCTATCATTTCAATAGAAACGGGAATTAGACACCGAAAATGTAATTAAACAATTTGCAAAAATTAAAGCACGGAAAGCTCAATTCACTTTGCTAAAATATTAATAACAATAATATATTATTTTGTTTTTATTTGTCGATCAGTTTCGTCCTGTGATATACAAACGAGTATTTTTAATGTTATATATATTTTTTTTTTATTTCTTGTGCTTTTGTATCATGAATTACATTTGAAACCTAAATAGAAAAATTTTGAGTTGTGATACTGTTAGAATATATTTCTGTTTTCTATAAGTTTATAATTATGTTATGTACCTTAATGAAAAAAATGCTTGTATGGCTTATGGCTTGTACTTGTAAAATATAAAAATGAAAATAAATTTATGAAAATACTTTTTTAAATTATTTTTCAATAGTGGATAATAATACCTAACTTAACCCGTATCTCTACTCGCATATGAACGTAATACAAATTTTGGGCGTTATTTTAAATTTGCACAAGGGCGCCAAAAGTGCTGAGCGCGGGCCTGCATTTATGTAAAGTTATTTCTATGACCTTCATATTGTATCCCACCAAGGTTGATACTAAAACAAAAACTTTTGTAGATCGCCAAAATTACAACACAAAAAAAAATTAAATTAAGGAGTATAGCAAAAACGAGTGATATTATTTGAATAACGTGATTAGTCAAATTCTGCTACGGTTAGTTATAGAGACCCGTCAAATGAATAATAATCAAAATTGACAAACTGATAACAAGACCGATTAACATGCCTCCACTTTTAATTAAATGGCGCCGTTTTTATAGTATAAGCATCTGTAATTTATAGATAAAACGATAAATTAAAAGAAAGTGATGATAATTTAATGACTAATAGTTTGCACATAAATAATAATTGTCCGATGATTGAAGCTGATAATCTATTAGCTTTAAACTGTTATTTTATTTAACGTAATCGGACTAATTTATAAAGCTCCATGATGTTATAATTTGAAGATTGCTTTTGTATTTACAGTCGATTATGTTAATGTGGCCAAAAAGAATTCTATTAACAGAATGAACAACAAACTTTAAAATACAACACGAAATAGGTTTAGTGAACTTTGTTCGATTCTATGACGAATCAACTTTATTAACAACCAGTTTATCGCTACTCGCAAAATTAATGTAGAAAATGAGCTTGAATAATTAAAAAAAAAATACCGACGTGCACGCGCTGTTTCAATTTTTAAAATCAGATAAACACGTAAAATGATTTAATTGGCGAAGCTTTTTAAAATAATCTTATTTGATAAGACAGGCGCAATATTTAATGAATTCGATGATTGTGTTTTCGGTAAGAGGTTATCTCATATCGCCAACACTTACATAAATCCCAAGCGGCTATTGCACACTAAAAAGCAAGTGCGAAGGCCAGTTTTTTCGCATTCAAAAATAAATAGCTTCCAGACAAGGTTTGTGTCGAAAAATAATTGGACTCGAAAAAATGTCGAACCACTAAAAACCCGCTCTATGTGAGTTAGCGCTCTAGAATTCCGAATTGACACGTCGAGTTATATATGTGCGCCCCTTAGGAATTGTTAGGTCTTTATGCTTTGCCTTCACAATAACAGTGTTTCATCCTTGTCTTTTACGATAATTTATTTGAAAACTTTAGCTTACTAATTAAAACGTCAGTAAAGTCTTTTATTTGGTTGTAAGGATGGTGTAATCTATACACAAAGCGAATAAGTACTTAAATTAAGAATATGCTTGAATTAATGATCAGTGTACGGAGCAAATGACGGCTATCTCACTTCTATAGAATGAACCGTTAAACATAATGGTAAGGAATCCAAGAGCATTAATCAAATATAATAATAACAGACAAATTGCTAAGTACTTTCTCAACCTCAAATTAAAATAATACAAATTTACTATTGTTGTCGTCTAAGTAGATTTCACACTCTTATTATTTTTTTGTCATTAACTACTTAAATTATTTCTGCGAACAACAATTCTCATGCTTTACAAAAATAACTTGCCTTATTCTGTCTTTATTGCGCCACACATTTTAAATTAAAATACATCCAAAGAATAAAAATAAATACTCGGCTACCATCAATTATAAAATCCCTAAAGAACACAAGCACCTTTAATCATTAACATTGTTAGTATGGACGGTTAGGCTATGGAATCTTCCGCCCATATGTTTGGTCCTCGTTATAAACCAGCAACCAGTTGAAACTTGGCGATGATGAAGGGGTCAGTCAAACTGCAGCGTGAGTCGCCGCACGCCCTCGCGTTAAAGTAGTCACTTTCAGAAACTACATAAGAAATTAAAGCTTCGTGTTATTTCGTAAACTGAATTTTCAAAGTTGTATCCGATAATGCTCAAACAAGAAATTAATTTTAACTGTGTTTTCATGTTGTTGGAAATAAACATTAAATAACGAAAATCAATTTTTTCCATTAATCCATTGTCATATAACATTGAAGAATTTTATTGTTTCAATACTAATTTAATTTTTTTTTAATTATTTGAGTTTTGACAACATGTATGCGATAAGCATACAACAATAAACATGCGAAATAAATGACTTTCTCGACTTGACCTGCAAATAAAATCAGATGCGCCCTGTCTCGTTAACATTTCGCAGCAAGGTATTATTTATAAACTACCAAGAGGCAGGTGGTCAACGTAATGTATAACTATAACACTAGCTAGGATATGTACAGTACTGTGCAACTAATTAGTAGTAGTAAAACAGAAGCAGTATATGTACACCGACATAAAAACTTTATTGGAGAGCTGCGATTGTAACCGCATTTTTCTACAATAAGTTTTCCGAATCTATTTACCTTATAGTCAATACTGTCAAATAAAGAAGTCAACATCCTCTTCAAGAAGAAGTTAGATTCAGCGTAATATATGTTTCTCTTCTCTTTTATTCTCATCTGATCAACTTTCAGGCATTTGTAGGAAACTTCAAAAATTTCACGAGTCCACTCTAGTAAGTAACAATTTCGCACCTGAAGTAGTGTTTTGTATTGTTATTATTATGTTATTAAGCTAAGTATGCGCCACTGTATTACATACGCGAAAACCGCTACTGTTTTTCGATATGTGATAAGTGGAAGATGCGTCGCACGCAATAGAAAAAACCACTCATGTAAAAAAAATCTCTCGATGTTACACAGTTCCAATTACGATGAAAAACAACCTTGTAGTTTTCCATAAATAAATATTTTGGTCCTTTCGAGTCGTATCGCATTTAAACTGAAGCGTTTTTTGTGGAAAGTACGGAAGATTAGTGCAAGGCATTAAGTTGCTCGATAGAAAGGTACAAAGCAACGACTAACTCCTGTAAGTCATATTTATGCACGTAGGGTAGAAGTACCAGTTGTGGCCACTTTAAGACATTTCCTCACTTTACCTTGTTGCCATTCTTGAATTTGTAAATATTTTTTTATCTACTCGATGGATGAAAGGGCAAACATTTCTCAGTAAGAATTAAATGAAAATAAGAGAGATAAAACTAGTTGAAGTGTGATCATTTAAAACAATTTAAAAAATGTGAAAAACCACCGTTTGTGGCCACCTTGTACTAATTCTGGCCACTGCTTGCTCCTGCTCTGGCCACATATGTAGCAAGAACAGGAGGAAGCAGTGATTCGTCTATAAAACAGAATTTCCATCAGAATAATGTTTATTTATAGTAGTAGTAGTAGTTTTAGGAACTGATTTCATTACAGGAACATCATAGGTTCCTTGCATGTTGACAGAGAGAGGTTCTTTAATTTTTGTAATAATGTCATCTAATCTGTACCAAAGTAAATTATTTCTTTTGGGGCCATTTCCAGTGATCCCTACCACTTCTACGCATGGTACAACAGTAGTACTGGTCTTTATCCTTAGCGACCACTTTGGCAGGATAAAATTCCTTATCGTACCTTAAAATTACATAAGATCCAATGTTTATTAAAACTACAGTTTCTTCCTTACTAGGTTTTATTGTTTCTTGCGTTTTCCTATTTTGCGTTTTACATGCAATATGTTCAGTGTTATTAGTCTTTTCATCACATTCTGTAGTTTCTGGTTTATTCTATTGTTTCAGTTTTTTTGTTTTTGGTTTTATTCTCTCTTCTCGTGCAGTCATTAACTCAAGCCATTTATCTGTCTTTTATTCTTTTTTGGGAGTAGGTGTATCATTTTGGTTAGACCATGTTATAACTTCACTCAAAACTTGACTTACACTTCTTCTTTTCAGCAATCGAACGCTGTCATCTGATTTCGTTTTCTCGCTTTCAGCTTCTTCACTGCTACTAAAATTCATCATTTCGAATATTCTTTACTGCAAATTGATTTTCATCTGCATCAATTTTTCACTGTCTTTTTCTGTTTCGTCGCTTTCAACTTCTTCATCAACACTACTTTTTTCATCATCAGTCTGGAAATGGATTTACATCTAGTTTTTCAATTTCCTTTTTTGCGTCATACGGTTTCAGTTCTTTATCACTTTTTGTCTCTCCTTTGATCAAATCTACATGCTTATTCCCTTCAGCATTACCAATAAATAGTTCTGTGCTTTTATCTCAGTTTTCAGTTCTACAAAATTGTGGGTGACGTTGAATTTCCCAGTAAAAAATTATTTCCTTGACAATCAGATCTGCTTGGTGTTAATATAATATTCTGCAGTATATTAATACCTGGTGTTCGGTTTCTTTTGCACTGAAGTTCAAAAAAATCAAAAATAATCAGATCTTGATTGCTATCTAAACTGAAACTTATTTTTAATTTTGTCATTACCATCTTCTAAATCCACATCATTATCATTGTCACTGGCATCTTTCAAACTTTTAAATACATCAAACAAAGCTAAATACTTTTCCTGTCCATTCCATGGAATCTTTAGTAAATAGGTAGCATGAAATTGAGTTAAGGGCTCAAGTTTGTTTTCAATACATCTTATACTTTCATTTGAAGTTCTTTTTTTAGTATTAGTGGTTTCTAGTGAAACTGTAGTGTTAGTACATTTTAAACATCTACTGTAACCTGGAGCATCTTCATTGAATGGATATAAGTTACAACGACAAAAATCAGAATGTATAGTCTGTTTAAAGTTGCCACCTTTTAGGATTGCATCTAAGACCAATGGTACGTCTTTTTTCTGAATGGACTTTCCGTCGTGGTCAAAACGCCATTTGCGAGTAAATTTTTTCCAGGCTTGCTTTAATGGGAAAAAACTGCCACATCTAAAGGCTGGAGGATGTGTGTTGTATTAGGAGGGAGACAAACCAGAATTATTCCATTCTTATTACATAAGATACTTAGTTTAAGCGAAAGGTACAATGGATGTCCATCTACAAACAGAGTCACAGGTCGTGGCACATTGTTTGACTCTAAGAAGGGAACAAAAATATTTGCAAAATTATTTTTTGGTTAATTCTTTGGTTAGGTTTTGATGTTTCATTCATAGATAAGAGAGGTTTCCATTGTTCCATGTTATCGACAATTTTGCAGAACTATCCTAGAAACGTGTCAAGTTATTTCATTACTTGTTTAAAATAATAAAATTATAAAAAACAGTCTACGCGCTGTATCAATTGTTACTAGATACTAGATAAAAAAGCACCAGGAGACAAATCCTTTTTACGGAAAGAAAATTGCTGGCAATCGATTTTACAATCCATGAAATTGTCAGGTATGTATGTTTCTATTATTAGATACATATATATTATTAACAATTCTAAATTTCCTACTTACAGTGTCAACACTAAAAGCCGGATTCAAATCACTACGGGAAAAGCATAGACGGGAATTCACCATATATATTAAAGACTCTGGAAAGGAGTGGGGCTTTTGCTAATGCACGACCCCCATGGCCATTAATGAGTCATTTTAAATTTATGATGGACCATTTAGAGCCTCGACAGTAAGTTTGTTGTTAATCTTAAAGTAATGACTTGGCACATTTTTATATAATTATAGAACTGTAAGCAATTTTAAGCAAAACACAGATCACCAAAGCAGTGGAATTGTCAGACTCCCAGGTATTCCTGGAGGACATGGATATAGATCAAATATCAATTGAATACGATGAATCTGTTGTAACATACAAATAAGTAACATACTTCATAGTTACCTACGTAACATAATTTACTTTAACATAAAACAAAAGCATAACAAATAAATGAATGCACCAGCCAGCTCACAAAAATATTTATTTAAAACACATTAAAAACAAACTACATAAGAGCAATGAGAAATTTTCAGATTTATTTAATTAGAGTCGTGGGAATTCTTACGTTACTTAAGATTAATAATTTTCAATTTGATAAATACAAAAATTTTATAAGTTGGACGCCACAATATTTTTTATCTACGATGGGTTAAATATTGAAACCAAAAACTTAACTTAAAACTAATAATTACAGATTATCTACATACGTGTCCTTGAAGGTTTTTATCACTTACGAATCGGGCAGCTTCTTATTCGGGTGTGGTCATGACTCATTGAAATGATGCAATATGATGCAATTTCCGTAAATCGTATATTTTCTCTTTCACGAAGATTTGATTGATATCTTGCCTTTGAAATCAATAAAATTGATAATCGTATATCGTAGTTTCCATAATCGCAGACGTATAAAGATCGAAATCGTACTCATAAGACTTTCATACTTAAAAACATCGTATAAGAACGAAACCAAAAATCCGGAACAAAGAAAAACTAAAACGTAAATTGCGATGAATTACACAATGATGCGGATCAAAACAAAATTGACTTACCCCTTCGAATTAACGGGTATTTATTCTATTTTTCGTAAATACAACAAAATGCAAGTGCTACACACAAATGCAGTGCTACGAACAAATGCAGACGCTACAACAAACGCCGGCTTAAATAATTTTCACCATTAGGGCAAAAATTCACAAACACAAATTAAATAAGTGGTAATTCCACTTTTTGCAGCACGCAAAAAAATGTCTACTTCACCTCATTGCGAAACGTAAGATGGAGGAGAATGACTTCGTACTTAAGAAGAAGGCTCAAACGCATGTGCGAAGCGCCAAATGCATTGCGCAAAAGAATTTACATAAACAGTGAATACAAAAATGTTAATTAATATCAGACGTATTCAATCAAAAAAATGTGCACGTTACACTGTGGACGAGCAACTTGCAGCAGTATCCCCTGCCATGTCACTGAAATCTAATGGCTCAGAAGTAGCATCCACATCATCTGATAAACGCTCTGCATCTTCTAAGCGGAAACAAAAAACAAGTCATAAAGAAACTGTGCAAGAAATTGACGGCGTTCTAAGAGATGTTTCGAATGCTGTCACTTCACTAGTGAAAGTTCCTGAAATAAAAACAAAATTGAACCATTTTTGTGATTATTTAGTAGCAGAACTGCACGACTTTCCTTTAGAAAATGCAGAGATTTTTATGGATGAAGTAACTGGAAATCTGCTGCAATATAAACAGCAATTAAGAAACAAAAAACAACGGCGGTGCTAGTTTTTAATACAACTATTTTACATAATCAAACATTTTATTGGGAATTTGCATATTAAATGACAACAAAATTGTATACATGCAGTTCATTTTTTTTAATATGTGCCCACTGCCATTCCATTTACATAATTTTTGATGTGCTCTCTGTAGGAAGACGCTATTAGTGTTGGATTCCTAGATCCTATTCGTCTTGAAACAGGTTGAAGTGCACTGGCTTATGGTGCATCATTTCGCCATTCGCCTAACAGCGTTTCACCATTGATGTCTCTGCCAACATAATTAGAACTGTAATAGGTCGAATTTTTTTCTGCCCTGATGAAGTTGTGTAAACATACACAAGCTTTAATTATTTGATCCACAGTTCCTGGACTAGCATTAATTACCCTATGAAATGTTTTAAAACGAGCAACTAATATTCTGAATGTGTTTTCAATTACTCGACGAGCTCTGCTTAAGCGGTAATTAAAAATTCTTTCAGCTTCATCCATTGTTCTACTTTTGCTAAAAGGTCTCATTAAGTTCTGTCTCAGTGGAAAAGTTTCATCACCAACGAAATAAAAGGGAATCTTCACATTGTCGCCTGGTAATGGTTGCTCTATTGGTAAATTTAAACTGTTATCGAGTAGTTTCTGACCAAATTGTAATTCGTTTAAAATTCCTCCATCCAACTAGCTACCATATGCTCCAATATCAACATATGTAAAATTATAGTTGGCATCGCATACAGCCATAAGCACAATACTAAATGCTTTCTTATAATGATAATAAACCGAACTACTATTTGGGGGTGCTTGAAAGACAACATGTTTGCTGTTATATTGAATAAAATTTCCTTGCAATTACTGCTAGCTGTTCAGTATCTAAACATTTTAAATAAATAGGTGACAATGTCTTCCATAATACACTGCACGTTTCTTTTATGATAATCACCTGGAATCACCTGTTGCCAGGAATCTGAGTGTAACCCCTAAACGGCATCCGGGAGAAACAAATTCACGTTGTGAGGTTTTCTTAAGGTGAGGTTCGACTAGTCCCAACAAGTTATCGAAGGATATTACAGACATTCGACAGAAATTTAAAAAAAAGAGCTTCATCATACAGTCTCATCTCTTGCAGTAAGTTGAAATACTGTCCCTGGGACTGCCGCTTCTGCAGAATTGGGTGTACCCAATATCTTCTTTGTTTGCGTTGTTTTACTATTCCAACAATGTGTTGTCTCTTATGCGCTAGTGAACAAGCTAGAGTAGCTAATAATGCTACCTTCTTTTTGTCATCGTCATCCATCATTAAAAAAGTTATGATAAAAGGTAAAAACACAATAAAATAAATTTCGTAAATTTATATGTTAAGTAACAGAACACGGTTAAGTATAAACAAAATTTACGCCTTGTTTATCGTAAACATGCATGCGAAACTTTCAATTCAACTAGACTTGAAGTGAAAATTTGAGATTTGGAGAGTCCCACGCTGAAGTGAAAGTTGAAGTTCGCTTAAGCCAAGAGCGAATTTTTGTTGTGAATGGGTTTCTGAATCGTTGCATGCTTAGCACGAAATTTACTCTTTGATTTCAAATTGTGCCGAGCGTGAGTGGTTGTAAATGGATCTTAAGAACGGATGCAAGCCGTTATGCACTTGGAGCTGTATTAATACAGGGTGAAGGTGAGAATGAACATCCAATCAAGTATGCTAGTCGCCTTTTAACGTCTACCGAGAAGAACTACTCAACTACTGAAAGAGAAACTCTAGCGGTTGTATAGGCTTTGAATAAGGTTCGTGGATACGTAGAAAGTTCCATGGTTACCGTGACGTCGGACCACCAGCCTTTAAAATGGCAGATGATGATGATCATGCTGATTCTATTACTTGTGATGTTTGTAAGCGTTTCAATTGACTTACCAGTACGATCAACTGTGAATATAAGAAAAAAACGGTTAGAAAATCCAAAATTGTATAAAATCATGCAATCCTTCGAAGATAACAAATATGTGAATATGCAAAATAGACTGATCGAGTTACATCATGAATCAAGGTGTATTATACAGATACTACCCCGAGAAAGTAAGTGAGAGCGCTGTACTTGTTGTTCTCACGAACGAGAGAAAACGTGCCATGAGTGAATACCACGATGCTCCTACTGCTGCCAGTCGTTATTATTGGACCGGTATGAGAAGTTATATTGTCGAATTCGTGAAGCAGTGCCTCGAGTGTCAACGATATAAGGCATCTAACCAAAAGCCTGCTGGACTTGTACAAACCCCAGTGTATGCTCAACGATTTAAAAGTGTTGCCATTGACCTATTTGGACCCTTACCCGAAACACACGCAGGTAAAAAATTGATTTTTATTGTAGAAGATACAGCCACAAAATAGATTGAACTGTCTGCGTTGAAAAGAGCTACGGCTGAAGAGTGTGCCCATGTGTTGATAACTGAAATCTTTATGAGGTATAGAGTACCGCGAAAGCTAATAAGCGACAATGGCACTCAATTTGTTAGTCATCTAATGCAAGAAGTTACCCATTGCATGAATATAAAGCAAAGTTTAATACCAGTGTATCATCCGCAAGCAAATACGGTCGGACGCAAGAACCGAGACCTGAAGCCACGATTAGTCATTCTTGTCGGTGAAGATCATTTTAAGTGGTCCGAGAAGCTTCCTGCCCTACTATTTTCTATGAATACTGCTAAATGTGCCAGCACTAGATAAACAGCTGCTTATTTAACATTTACCAGATTTAAGAACACCTGACGACGTTAATCATGATCTCAGAAGTATTGTGCAGTCTGAGAATTTCATATCCATGACAATCAACAAGATCGTCACAAGAGTTATGCGGATGCGAAACGGCGACATATACTAGCTTTCAGTCCTGGAGACTTGATTCTAGTAGATATCCATAAGCACAGTAAAGGAGCACACGCACTGAATCGGCCCGGCTGCGCCGTCATCGGACGGCCGCAGACGGACGTTTTTGCTATACATGAAATCAAATGAAGTCCCGCGCACTGAATCGGAACTGTCGGACGGCATCGGCCAGAACGACTTGACCGCCGTAGCGAATGTTAGAAGGGACAACAACGGCCGAACGTCTGACGGCTTTCTCAAAGAAGTTAGTATATAAATATTTTATCTATGGCGAGTACGATGTCTGATGATGAAAAATTAATCGAAGCTGTCCGCTGTTATATCATTTTATATGACCCTCAAGACCACAATATTCGTAAGGAAAATGCGTGGAGCGAGGTGGCAAGGAAAACTGGAATCTCTGGTAAGAACTAAATAATTACAAATATGTATGTATTTGAAAGTTATATTTATTGAATTCTACAATATACGTCAAATATGTATGTTATAAATTGCGCAAAGTTTAATTTTCGTCAACATGTCTCCCTGCATTGATTTTTTCGTGCTGCCATGGTACACTTCCTTGGTTCGATACAAAATATTGTTTAAATTTTTCTCTGATATTAAACGCGTCTCGTTGAAAATTACCCCCAATATGCACTAGGTTAGAAAGACCTTCTGGTACTTGCTCACTTTTAAGCTCGCTAGGTTGCCAAGCATAAGAATCGTTTCTTAAAAAATTGTGCAGCACAGTACAGGCTAAAGTAATTGTGTCGAGATGATCCGGTAAGATATTGAATTTTTGTAAAAAAGTCCGAAATTTCTTCGCCATAATTCCACACCCATTTTCGCTTACACGTCTGGCTCTGCAGTGACGATAATTATAAAAATTTTTTTCGTTATTGCGTGTTTGTGTTCCTGGGTATGGTCTCATTACATTGGTCAATAATGGAAATGCTTCATCCCCAACAATTACATAAGGTAAAATAATATCTGTTTGGGGCAACGCTTTACTGTTAGATAGATTTAATTCGTTCGCTAACAGTTTTTTTCCAAGCTGTGATGAACGAAATATTCCGCCGTCACTGTTACGACCTAATGCTCCCACATCAACAGAAATGTATCTATAGTCCGCATCTAATAGCGCAAGTAAAACTATACTAGATTCCTTTTTGTAATTATGGAACAAGGATCCTGAACTCGTAGGCTTTTCAAGGACGACATGTTTGCCATCCATGGCTTCTACACAGTTAGGGTAGTTGCATTTTATACGAAACCCTTCCTCTATTTTTTCCAATGTTCAAGCGTCGGAGTGGGCATCACAGGGTTTTAGCGTATCCCATATTTTTTGACCATGTATCATAAATAATTTCTCGTACCGTTGTTTCCCCTAATCAATAGCTGAAACTGATTGTAGCAACCGAATCGCCATATCCAAGAAACCTGCAATTACGAACATGTAATAGATCATAAGCATTAAAATTGACGCTTTCCATTAAGTATGTACACAAACTAAGTGTGTCCATTGCAATTTATACTATTAGAGGTAATTATCGAAATTCTGATATTCGTATTCTGCCTCAGCTGCAGATTGCAAAAAAAGGTGGACCGCTTTGAGGGATGCTTAAAGCACGAAGTAGAAAGACAACTAGTGGCCAAGCCAATACTGCAACAAAAAAATGGAAATATGAAGATCTGATGTGTTTCCTAATTCCATTCTATGCTGAAAGAGGTCAAAAGTCGAATCTACCAGAGAGCCTACCAAATGAGAAGTGTTCAATTGATTATGACAACGATGCAACTGCAACTGAAAACATGATAGATACTCCTGAGGATTCTGTGTATGATCTATCATCACCATCAAGGTCCGCAGGCACTCCGGAGCCTACACAATCAACTACGCACCATACAACATATACGAGTCGTTCAAAATCCTCCAGACACAGCACTTCATTATCACACGTGCTGCAAAATTATTTTCACGAGAAGGGTGATCGTCTGTAAAAATTTTTCGACGCAATGCAAGAGACCGTCAGACCATTTTCACCACTACTTCAAATTGAGATAAAATCAAAAATTTACAATTTAGTGAGCGAATACGAATTGAAAAATTTGTTGGAGGAGAACATTCCTACTGCCCCGTCCCAAACTCCTTTAGTGCCAAGTCAAGGAACTTATACTACATCGCCTTCTACGTCTTCATCTCTGAGCACCGAGATTGCCGAAGAGTAGCATGCAAGTCAGTGGTTACCACAAATGCATACTACAGCGCCCAGTGATACTTCGTTTACCATTTATCACCAGTTGTAATTTTTGTTTGTAAGATTTTTTTAGTAGTTTATTAATAAATTATTATATACAGGGCGTTTGTTTTATTTTTACTACAGTTTTAAGAGCTATGAGCTAAATGTAATGTAGTCCAGTGGCGGCTTCTCTATTAGGTCATCGGACAATGACCCTCCAAAATGAATTAGAAAATTATTTTTTTTACTTTAAAATTACAAGAACCCGCGTTTAAATCAAATTATCAGCGTTTGAATTTCAATTTTCATTGTAAGCGCAACAGATGCGAAAACTTACGAATTTACCCGAGGCTGTTGTGTTTTATAGTCCCTGTGTATTATATTGGATTATATAATGCAGCCGAATCGTAAATGATACCAATGATGATACTTATTGTAGTGAAGAGTGCAACACGCATAATACAATCTTATGTGAATTAGAAAAAGACAACTAAATGGTTTCTGCGGTTGTCAGCCGGGTCCCATTTCGCGTACTCAATGCAAAACTTACGTCATTTATTATTATCTCGGCAATACGTGTTTGTAAAACAAAAATGCTGAAATGCCCATTTCTCATCTCCTACGACAAACTTTGCGCTCGATTTTTTAGTTGTTTGATAATATTTGTTTGTAACCAATGTCAATGACTTTCACAAGTTAAAAGAAAATTAATTATGTTTAATATTACCGTTTTTGTTTGATAAAAAAACTAATCGCTAATAATAGTTTAAATTTTGAAAGACGTTTAGAATTTAAAACCAATGGTTGTCCTCGGCCTTTACTTCAAATTCGACAAACAAATAAACATAAAAATTAAGAAGTACACCGTAATTTTAAAGAATCTATGTACGATTTATCAGAATGGATTTGTGGATGTGAAGAAACATGGGAAAATTTTTAATTGTAAACATTGTAAATTTTTAATGAACTTGTTATCGATCATTTTGCTGATTCTAAAGATAGACGAATAGATCTTAAATATAAATAGCTTTAATGCAAAAAAAGTTTTTTTTACTTTTTGTGATAATTGCGTTTTTTTTGAATATTTCAAAATGACCCTCTGGTATGATTGACCACCAGCCGCCACTGATGTAGTCTTTGTTTTTGGAAAAAGTTCATAGCTAACTAGATATTTTGGAAAATAACCTATATGGATAATATCTAGTTCGTAAATACTTACTTAACAGTTACAGCTAGTTGCTCCTCAGGTGAAATTGCTTTTCAGTAGTTTGTGTCCTGCTTTCTAAGAGTTAATATCTCAATTAGTTCATAAAACTTAGCACTAGACATCCGAAAATACTTGAAGAATTTTTCTTCGTCTCCAAGTAAATCGGGAAATAGGTGGTAAAATTCTCCATTGGGGTCTCTTTTTAGATTAATGCTATGAATCCAGAAGCGTGGTTTATGTTTTTCCATTTCCTGGCATGCCAATGCAATCATTAAATATTCGTCTGATTCTGATGAACTCATTTTATAGAACTTCAATTTTTTTTTAAAATGCACGTCTAGTTGCTACAAAAGAACTGTAAAACGGCTGAAGGCGGCCGAATGGTCCAAAGCAGTGTGCGGCCTACCTACTGTAGCCGTCTGCGGCGGTCCGATGCCGCCGCGGCCGGGCCGATTCAGTGCGTGCGCTCCTTAATACTCCTAAAAAAGTTACGCCACGGAAAGACGGCCCTTACAAAATAATAAACCAGTTGTCTCCTACAACATAGAAGATTGGTGACAAGGGTACGTCGGAACCACTTGGTTCTTACCATGTTTCTGCTGTAACCAAGTATGAAGGCCCGTTCGAAGTTGGCCCCGTTGTGCCAATTCGAAAAAGAGGTAGGCCGCCCAAAGTCAAACCAACCATCCGTCTTGGTACCTTGTCGGGACGACGTCGGAACCAGACAGGGAGAGTGTAACGAAGCGTAGAGTGCGCACAAAAACGTATGTGGAAAGAAAGGAGCATGTAGTATGCCCGCCATTACTGTTTGATTACAGTAGTAGTTACTTAAGTTAAGATTTAGATTGTGCAACTGTTGTGAGTGAGGTGTTAAACAAATAAAAAGAAGAAGTCGTAAAAGTGTTTTAATAAATAACGTAAAAAAAGTATAACAGTTTTTAAGTTTTTAAACAACACCGATCAATACAGCAAGCGAATACAATTAAATCGTGATATTTATGTATATAGTCACTAATCAATTCAACTGCACTATTTCGCTTTGCATACGAGTATTCTACGGTGTCGTATAACAACACTTAATCAATTCACCATGCAAAACACTTTACAAATATTTTAATAATAATTTCACACTTGTTTAAATTTGTTATTATACCATATTCATTGTGTAAATCAAAACGTGTAATTGGCTGTGAAGACGTTTTAACGTAATAAGATACAGTGTAAACGAGTAATGAAGTTTAACCAAGATTTATGTAGCCGAGATCGTGAATTATGTAAAATCGAAATTGGTTAATCCGCGTCGTGCTTTGTTTTAGGGCATAATCGACAGGATTATAATTGCGCAACAAATGTTCATTTTAGAATAAGGTCGTGAAAGTGTTAAAGTATCTTCGTTCAAATATGTTTTGATATTCACACCGATTGTGCTTTCTTGATACATCGGCAAAGAATGCCACCTCCCACATATAAAGTAAACAACTGGTTCGAAACAAGCACAGTAAACTAACGTTGTTCGATCGCCATTACTATTTAATTTTATTTTATTGTTAAAACGCGAATATGTTCTCGGTCCTTTTATACAGCTGTTCGGCTTGTAGTGTAAGCAGGATAAATATGTAAGACGTGAGTTGTAGTAAATGTATTGCCTTAATATATTGCGACAACAAAAAAAATATATAAATCTAGTCATTTGTATGCCAAGTGTTGATGATCAAGGTCTTATAACATAACACGTATTTCACGTATTCTTTCTCATTTTTACCTTTTGTAGAAAAGCACTTAGATGTTTTTATATGTAGATTTACATTCTTTGGAATTTTAATTAAACTGTAAATTTATGTTTGTCACGGTCCCGGGCAATTTTTCTGTCCACTAGAAGATTTTTAGAAGTGTAAAATGTGTAACCTAATATAATGTATAAAAAGTAGTGGTTAAAAATCCTACAACAGTCTCATATTCCATCGAGAGATTTAACAAAAGCAGCATTTAAAAGATACCTCAAGCAGACTTATTTAGACATAGAAAAAATTTAAATCAGAAGATTTAATCGTACCATATTACTAAATACGATATTTCCAGACGAATGCAACAAATACGAGCTTTAATGAATAAAACTAAAACACGAATCCCTTTCGATATTAAGCACAAGTATCTTAAGCATGTAGGTTAATCAATTTGAATTGAATGGTATATTCATCAGTATTTAATACACAACCCTAAGAAATGCTCTAATACACAAAAACTAAAATCAAATTGTTAATTGTACCTATAACTAAAAACACGATTCTTCACAGTTTTTCATCTTATTGTATTAAAAATAATAATATAAAAAATTTGACTACACCAAACCCAAAAAAAGTCAGTATTATTTCTTAATCTTAAAGAAAAATTAATAGTCTATTATTTAAAAAGCTATTATTACACGAGGATCAAGTCATACCTCCTAAATATACGAATCAAATACAATTATTTATTTAATGCAATCTGTAGCAGCATAAGCAGATTTTTTTTTAAATAAATAATTAAAAGTAACAAAAAAATGTGGAGTTTATGTAAGAAATCACAATTCAAAACACAACGATGTCGAACCAAATTTTGTTTCCAAAGCCAAATGAATTGGAAACAATTCTTATACATAAACAAAATAACAAATTAACAATTTAATAAAAACAAATTCTGGATATATCCGGTGCTGCTGAATTCACACAAGTCGAGCTTTCGGATACATCCACAATAAAAAACAGTATCAAAAACACTTACTATAATTTATATATTACTGTAACCGTATATCGTCCTTGGATAAGATGATCAATCACTAATATTTTTGTTTATTTTGTAAACTTTCGCGAATAACCAAATCCGCGAATGTTTGGAATTACTGTATATTACTGTATTATTATATTCTGTTGTTAATTAATTTTTAAATTATTTATTTTTCTTGAAAAACACCTTTTGTCCTAAGAACGTAACTAAAACGTTCTTACAGTTGCAAATCATGTGGTTTTCTATTACGCCAGTATATCCGATTTGTTTTATAACTGAATTTAACACAATAATTTTGCGCTTTAATAGTAGTATTGATCTATAACTGCTTTTCTCTTATTTTTATAACTGAGGTTTTGTGTCCTTTTAATTAACAGTTATATTGGAACCTTCGTTGTGAGTAATCGGATCCAGAAAGCAAAATTGTTATATAATATTACTAATACAACAATTATATAACGTAGTCACATACTTTATTAAAACAGTTGTATGAAACAATTCTAAAGTGATAAATGACATAGCTACATAACTATTCTAAATCAATTAATATTTGTAAGGGGCGAATCTCTTATAACGAATATTATATAAACGTTTACAAAACACTTTTATACTTATCTCATAAGCAGTTTTATAATTTTGTTGTAAGAACTTTCTAAACATCGATTTAAAAAACAATTTTGAATAGATAACAAAATAATCTTCCAGGCAACTTTAATAAAACCATTTTACATTTAGAGAGCAACAACATAACTACAATAAAATTAAAAAGTTTTCTAATTTAAGAATTATATAACCACTTTGTTACTTGGGCAATATGTGACATTTATATGAAAGTTTATCCTTACATCTCAAATAATTAATTCAAGAGAGCGTTACATTGCACCATTCCATTAAAAAAAATATTATAATTAACAATGGTTTGTTGCAAATAAAAAGTTTAATACATATATATTTTTCTATATCTCTTTTTGGGCCTCTTTTTTCTGATAACTGTATGAGTCAGCCAAAGGAAAAATGCAAAGAATACAGTGTTGAATATATGAAATATGTCAAACGATTCAATAAAACCTTCTAAACTTGAGGAACGTTTAATAAAAATCCATAGTGACAAAAAAGATAAGGATTTTAACGTTTTTTCAAACAATCAAAGAAAAATATTTAAAAACACCAACATTGCAAGAACTTGTAGAAACAACATCTAAAATAGATAAAGATGAACTGCGAGTTTCTTATAATATCTCTTTATTGATTGCGAAGTCCGAAAAGCCACATACTATTGGTGAAGAACTTATTCTATCAGCTGTAACCGAGGTAATACGCACCGTGTTGCACAAACCAGCTTTCGATATTATAAGATGAATTCCACTGAGTAATAATACTGCATGAAAAAGGATCAACAAAATGGCTCAGTCTTTATGTGATTACTTAAAAACATCTGAATTCTCTATACAGCTTGACGAGTCAACATTACCAGGAAACGAAGCTTTACTTTTAGCTTATGCGAGATATGTAAAAGAAGAAAAATGTTCCCAAGAATTGTTATTTACTAAATGATAGGAAACTGATAAGAAAAGTGAAACGTCATTTTTAAAAAAATGTTTTTTATGTAAAAGCTATACTCTTAACTAATATCTTCGTTGCTGTTACTGACGGTGCTCCGGTAATAGTAAGACGACACCGAGAATTTCTGGCATACTTAAAACAAGTTATGTCGATCGAATGTTTGATGCTGCAGAAAAGTGAACATTATATCATTAGAACAGTTAATAAAATCAAAAGAAATGCCGTAAATGAGAGATTATTTGCTTAACTTTGTTTAAAAAATAATGATGACTATAATCGTTTACTGTTTAACACAGAAGTACGTTAGTTATCTAAAGTGCATGTTAGAATCGCTTCTATTGGCTTTTTGATTCAGTGCTGGAATTCCTGGAGAGTAAAGACTATGATTAGCGGCATAATTCAATTATATCAAAAAATGACAATTTAATCAAAACTATAAGTGTAAATGCATTTGTTGCAAAACTTTTGCTGTACAAACAAAACTTGGAAAGCGGAGAATGTTCTCAGTTTCCAAATATTTCAAAACAGAGATTTCTTTACTTATTGTTAACACTAAACGGCACTTCATTCGGACCTTAACCAAAGATTTAAAGACATTCTTCACTTCAAAATTTCCGGCTGGGTGTTAAACCTTTTTGCAAGTAATTAAACTCAAAGCACCAATAAATATATACTAATACAGGAGCTGAAACCAATGTTTAAACAAGGACATGACAACTTCTGGTTACAAAAACTGGTTAAACTGGTTCTGGTTAAAACACAAATATATGCATTTAAAAGAGAAAATGTCAAAAATATGTTTCAGAGATGCATTCATTTATTCATTGAGATTGAGCCGTGCAATTATTAGAATTATGGTTAATTATGGTGGATCAATCCTCTTCTTCTTCAGTTCTTTCAGAGTTGGTTGTTGGTCCTGGCGGCTTCTGTTATCTTCTTCCATTCTTTTCTATCTCTGCATTTCGACCTCCACTTTTCTATTCCGAGTGCATTTATGTCCTTTTCTAGGACGTTTCTTCATATATTCCTTAATCTTCCTTGTGTGTAATATGCCTTATCATCTAGTTAGCTTTTCTTTTCCATATATGTCCAGCTCATCAAAAAATTTGGGTGGGTGCGTGCGTGCGTGCGTGTGTATGTGTCTGTGTGTAACGTTGTACCCACGATAACTCTCGAACCAAAAGTCCTAGTAACTTGAAATTTGGTATGGAGCTGGTTTTTCATATTTTCTCGGTTCTACCATAGGATGGGTCTGATAAAGAAACCGGAAGTAGGTGTATCTGCCATTTTGAACAGTTTTTCTTATATAATTTTGTACGAATGTAAATTATTTGAATTATTTTTACAGTATCTTATAGAGTTATTTCTTTTTAACAATTTCAGCAAATAAAATTGTTTTCTAACATAAGTAGTTTATTAGATATTTGTATTATAATTGAAATTGAATTCAATATATGATCCTAGGTTTGAATTCAGCCTACGACAATTTTTTAGAAAAAAATTTATATCTTGAAAAAAAAACAAGATTCTCTAAATTCTTTTGATTTTATATAGGGAGTGCTGCATCTTATTTAAAATATCTTTGGATGTACCCACGACAACTCTCGAACCAAAAGTCCTAATTACTTGAAGTTTAGTATGAAGCTGGCTTTTCATATTCTCTCGGCTCTATCAAAAGATGTGTTTGATAAAGAAACCAGAAATGGATGTATCCGCCATTTTTAACAGTTTTTCTTATATAATTTTGTACGTATGTAAATTATTCGAATTATTTTTACAGTTTCTTATAGAGATAATTCTTCCTAACAATTTATTTAAATAAAAAAATTCTAACATTAACAGTTTATCAGATATTTGATTTATAATTTAAAGTGAATTCCATATATAATCCTAGGTTCGAATCCTGCCTGCGACGATTTGTTTTTTAGAAAAAAATTCCATATCTTGAAGAGAAAACAAGGTACGCTAAAAAATAACACTTTTTTACATATTCTTTTGTTTATATTCGGAGTGCTGCATCTTATTTAAATTATCTTTGGATATACCCACCATAACTCTCGAAACAAAAGACCTAGTAACTTGAAATTATGGAGCTGGTTTTTTATATTCTCTCTGCTTCGTCAAAAGATGGGTTTGATAAAGAAACCGGAAGTGGCTGTATCCTCCATATTTAACAGTTTTTCTTATATAATTTTGTACGTATGTAAATTGTTTGAATTATTTTTACAGTTTCTAATTTTTTTATGTAATTGTTTTCCAAACAATTTATTCAAATAAAAAAAATTCTAACATTAACAGTTTATCAGATATTTAATTTGTAACTTAAAATGAATTCACAAATATAATATAGTTTTGAATCCTGCCTGCGACGATTTTTTTAAACTGATTTACTAAAGGGGTAAGTAATATCGAGGCGCACAAATATGCTAGAAAATCAATACAAACGTGTAAATATCACTTCAAAATGATTTTATGACAGTATAACTTTAAAAAAATATGTAAATATTCCGTCGTCATTCCTTATAGGAAAGTCGTGTGGTGACCACACCAGTTTGTTATATATCTGACGACGTTTTCACCTCCAAGTTCTTCTTCTATCTGATTGTTCTTCAATGTTATTTCTCTACGTCTTGTTGTTTGGTCCTAATATTGTTCTCATAATTTTCCGTTATATAATTTTTATGTATTCTTCTTTTTTGTATATCGCTATTGTTGCCTAATTTCCTTTTAGTCATTTCTCTTTCACTTTGTTCTCTCCGGTTTACCCCATCATGTCTCCCAGATAATTAAAACAGTAGACTCTATCAAAAACGTGATCTTGTGTTTTTAAGTGGTTTTGTGAGTGGCCGTGTTACTTCCATACCAATTTTTTATCTTCTTTTCTAATCCCTTTAATTGCTATGTCAACTGTGTTCGCTATTATTTGTAGTTGGTTGGTCATGATTTCTAGGTTAGCTCTTCGTATAATGATTTCTAGTACTAGGTTAAATATGATTAGAAACAAAGAGTCCACTTGCTTCACTCCCTTATTTATTACAAAAGAATCTGTTGATCTTCCTTGAAATCTTACTTCGTATTTGTATTTATTAGGGTCATTTTTAACAGTGCAAATAATTTTTCAAGTATTCCTAAATGTTCTACTTCTCTTATTAGGTCTTTCCTGCTCACTGAATCAAAGACAGTTAGAAATCTATAAATATAATATGTTTCTTTGTTGTATTCCCACTGTTTTTGAATTATTTATTACGTATGTATGGCATTTATGGTCAATCAACGCGGTCAGGAGCCATTCTGGTAGTCTCCAAGTATATTTTCAGCATGTGTTTTTAGTCTTTTGTTCATCAGGTTTGCCAAGAATTTATAGAAGTGCTTAACAGAGCTATTGGCCTGTAGTTTTTGCAATTTTCTTTCCTTCCTTTTTTATATATTGGGATTATTATTTGTTTGATTAAATGACATATCTGTACTTGCATCTGCTAACTTATTTTAGCAGTTCTGTTTCGATCTCGTCTTCCCCCTGTGCTTGACTATTTTTTAATTTTCTTATTTCTTCCTGTATTTCTTCCTTTTGCATTTCCCTTTTTTTTGTATATAGGATTTCTTGGTAGTATTGTTTCCATACGTTACTTATCTTTTCTAGGTCTATTTTATGAGTTTTTTCTTTTATTTGTGCTGGAGTCAGATTTTTTTGTAAAATTTTTTTTCAGGTAAAGTTTTTGCATTCTTCTAAATTTTTGTATATCCAATCTTTTTCTTCTTGTATAGTTTATTTGCCGCGTTTCCATTTTATATGCAATTTTGCTTTGTTCATCCTTTTTTTCGATCGATTCAGTTTTGCTAGATTTTTTTGTTTATATTATATAGTAAATACTGAAATTTCAGAAAAAAATTTGACGAAGACCAACTTTGTATGTTTTGCAATGCCTTCAAGTACGATGAAGCTCTGCACGTGTGCTATAGTGTGCACACCTTACCTTTGACCCATGAACTGGCAAATGTGCACACTTATAAAATTTTATTTTGATAGAAACCATAACTTTGAATTTGTTAAGTGCATGGCTTGAAGCTTTTCTTCCTATTCTAGGAGTGCTTGGATCTGCACCGACCAATCCTATAGCTCTCCCGAAACGAAATTCTTTCAATCTTCGATTTTTAGCTAAAAATAATAAACGCAGTTACAATTTAAAAAATGCCAGAATAACCTGTCAGTATTTTTTTGGTTTTTGAATGACATACCCTATGTGCATATTGTACCTTTCAGTAGTTTTAGATACGGAACGTATTGCGATGATCCATTCTTTTTCCTTCTTGTAACGGTTTCAACATCATTTGGATTCTGAAAGTTTCTCAAAAATAAGACGGGCTTTTTGTTAATCCCTCTGTGCTTATTGCCCAGTCGGTTGTGCCCTTTTTAACCTTTGTATTATTTTTCATTGTATCCTTCGTCTTTATGTCCCTTCTTTATTATTCCACAAACATAAATGTTTTTCCTATACAGATAAAAAAATTATCAAAATATATTTTGTAATGCTTTCCCTATCCTCGACCACTCTCGGTCTTCGTCACTTGAATTTTGCCTTAGAATCATCAATACTTTAATTTTCGCCTGGTTTGTAACAGGTGCAAAACGTTTCTGATAATGTATTAAGAGGTAGTTAAAGTTTGTGTAACTTAGCAAAATCTGCAAGACAAAAGCAAACACAACCGATCTCGGGACATAGAGGATGACATAAAAGTATCTCCCATTCGTAACTTGACCGACGAATAGTCTTGGTAACTATACCTATAATAAAATGTATACCAAGAAAATATTTAATTACGGCAGTTCATAAAAATCGTTCTCCAAATTGCTGTGTTTCGTACAAATTTGTTTCATATGATATTTTAGCGATAACACAATGTTTATATGGGCGTTTCTATATTTTCAGGTATGTTACGACACAGTCTCACTTGGATCTTTTGTCCAATCACACCGCTACGCTTTTGTGAAATGAGAAAATGGAAGATCATTCTCGCTCTCAAACCCTAAATCAATGCTACTGATAAGATCATCAATATTAGAATCAATAACCCGAATTTATCGTAAATCAATATAAATAAAACAGACTAGAACGAAACTTCACAAATAAGCGACACTTAGTAGTCAGACGCACGCGACAATAACACCATTCATATACGAATTACGCACACTATCAAATACGTAAAATATCTTGAGCACATAGAACGTGAGTGGAGGGGAGTGGTCGTTGTAAAGCATTTGATATGACGCGGATTAGGCACATCTGGTAAGCTACTGAATTTATGGTACCTCAGTGGAAACAAAGGATTTAAAAGAGTTATGGATGCTAAAAAACAACGACCCATATAAAAAAGTAAAAAAAAAAACATTTCTAAAATTTAAAAAAAAATCACCAAGAATCAACTTCGGTAACTCGTTAACTTTAAACTCTTCTCACCACTTTCATAAATTACTAAATGAGGAAAAAATATTTATTGGCATATAACAAAACTTACAAAAAGTTAAATCCACAAAACAAGTAAGACGTCAATTAAAGAAATATTAATACTCACCATATCGAACAAAGAAAGTAAACCGCAAAGATTTTTTTAAATCAAAATTCCAGTCACATACGTTTAAGTATTTTACATAAACTAATATTAATTGGACGTATTTAATTACAAGAAATTAAAATGTGCAATGGGATTCTCGTTCAGCTGCATAAACTTAACGCGCAAAGGAACATTCCAATACAGGTGACATTTTCTGAAATTTATGTAATAGTTCTACAAATCTTAGGTAGACATTGTGTGCAAATGAGTTGCTTAGACTAGTTTGTCCTCGGGCCAGCTATTACAATTAAACAAAAAACATGTTATATTGTCACCGATTTTTATAATTATATAAATAATTCCCAAACAAATTTATCCCGAAATAAATTTCAATCCGCACAACAGCGTTTACGTAGATAAGCATCTAATTAGCAAGATTTAAAAAATTTATTGTATAATCGGGAATCTCATAATGGTGTTGACTGGCGAATATATGCCTCGATGCTATAAATTAAAAACAAAAAGTAGTTTTTAATGCATCGCGTTCCGGTTTAGCCAAAAACAAAAAACACACTAAGGATGATCCTAAAATTCTTGGTACAGTGAGAATCCACCAACAAGATCGTAATTCGAAAAGTAGTTTTTACCATGGTCGGCTATAATAAGCAGCAACGTACGTGTTCTCCGAGAACACGAGATACCACTTATCACTGCTACCGGCTACAGCAGTTATTACACTAAAAATACAACAAGACTTACTTCAGATTCCTTAGAAACTTTTAACTTTCCGGTGTAATACAGGCTTTATAATTTATTTATTTACTAAATGAGTGCGATTTGTAGTTGGAAGTTTAAGATAAAAGACGTGTTTTTCTCCTCGTCTGATAGATAGGACTGCAGCAATATAATTTTACAAAGATAAGACAATGGTGCTACTCGATCTTTTTAATTAATGAACTGTTTCGTTTATTACTTTGTAATGACATTATAGATATTAAAGTTGAAATCGTTTAAAATGCAAATTATAAAAGTGTAGCAATAAACCTTTTAAAAAGACGACCACACAGCCTTGAAGGAATTTTTCTTAAGAGATTGTTATTACCTTTTATTCCATTGAAAACTCTTACAAAGAAATCTTAGCATTAATTTTCAATTACACTGTATAAAGAAGCTGTAAGGCCGCAATTCCATAAAAGCAAGAACAAGAAAATAAAGTTCTATATTGACGATTTTAAAATAACATATCTTGTTACTAAATAAAATTATTCTCAACCATAAATTCCTACTCCGTTTCCAATAAAATTTAAACGATATAACATTTGTTACCTCTTGTACTGAGCATTCATCTTGTGTATCATAATTATAAATTATTGTCAATGGCATTTACAAAACGTTTGATTTTTTCAAATAATTTTTTTCGCTATTCATTTTTTATTTTTAAAAAATCTGTAATTCACAATATATTCGTGTATGAAAAATTCTAGTTATGACCATCTACTATTTCCACGTTAGAATGGAAAGTTGTAACGGCATTTAAAAACGAATAAAATAATGTCAATTACTTATAAAGTGGATTGAAATATTTGTTCATCACTAGAAGATTATTATAAAATTTTTTTCGTAACTTAAATGCAGGCGACTAGCTCAGTATGATTCGGCAAGCGGGTCGCAAGTCTCGGTGTGCTAGTCCTACAATAAATTAAAAAAGTGCCAAAACGGTTGGAAACTAATAATGAAAGATACCGTTTAACTCTATCAAATACTAAAAGAAAACAAATTATAACAACGAATATATTTATTTTTAACAACAAAAGAAAAAGAGGTTAAAAAATAGGCTAAATCGCTAAAAAGTATAAAGAATCAAATGCGTCAAGCTTCCAAGCGATTTTCACTATTCCTATCGCAGGTGCGCCTCCTAGTTTAATAAAATATAGTACGAGAACGAATTGTATCCAGATTACATTTCGAAAGTGGTGTAATTAACCAATATCCATATTAGTACGTGCTTCCAGTTATCGTTTCCAGCAAATGGTAATTAATTGACATGTAGCATTCCAAAGTGGAAAACAAGTGGCAGTATCCCAATTCGTGGAAAATCAAATTAAATCACAAAAATAGAAATCAATTCTTACCCCAGAAAGACATTTACATATTTAGCAAAACTAATACAACCATTTATAACGTGGATGAAAGCGAATATTTAGGGATAAAAAAGTCTCACTGAACGCGCCCGTTAGATGATCATGTATAATCCGTCTTGCAGTCGCCGGAAATTTGCTTTGAATAATTCCATACGTCAAGAAAACAAAAAAATGACAACACACTCTAAATGTAACAAAACTGGACGTTCCGGGACAAAGCTTATACAGTACACAATTTATATCCGAATACTTTTAACATTACAACACCACATACATATTTATTTGAATCAGAAATTCCCAATCTGTTTCGCAGAACCTAGTGGTTCTCCAGATTTACAAAGATTCAAATAGTAGATCTAACTATGTACCTTTAATTAGTTTTCTTTTTGTAAATGATTCAAAAGATCTATCTAAATGAAACAATTAACGGTTAAAAAAAATTCAAAATTATCAAGTCGCGCTGAGCGGACTGGAGCAGAGGTATGCTAGTGTACCGTCGGAGCAACCTAAATGTTGTCAAATCTAATTGATTATTTTTTAAACAATCTTGTTAACCAATCTTAATGAGAAAAAAATTGAAATCGACAAATAGCATCAAAATTACGCTAACTATTTGCTAGTAACTGATTACAGTACAAAAAATGAAAACCTGTTGTCAAAACTTATCAAAGAAAAATGTTTCAGGAGCTATAATAGCAAAATTAATCTTTGATTGACATTGAAGTTAAAACAGCGCGAGATGCGTAATTCTAAACATTAAGAACTTCAACATACTCCTGAAAAGAGAAAATCATCTTCTGCATCTCTCAGAAAAGAAGAAATAGAACAAATGATAGCAGCATAGGACGAAAATACTCAAATGGCTTACATAGAAAATTTTATCACACTGGTAGCTAAAAACTCGCATAGAGAGGCGGATAAGCGACAAATGCATGGGTGCAATATTTTAGAAAAAAAATAGATTAATGCAGAAATCATACTAGAAAGATAGAATAATTTCTAAATCCGTACAAGGTAGATCGCGCAGGTTAACTGATAGCAAATTTTTAACGCCCAATAGTAATAATTATGGTACTGAAAACAATTTCAAGAAATTTTTTTTTCCTGCAGGGTACCCTCGGCATAAATGTTAAAACCCATAAATATCATAGTACCGTTTTTGTGCTTCGTTGTAGAGTTCCCCATCACTTTGACAACCATATTTTTAATCTCCACTATTTTTTGTTAAATCTTCCAAAATGTTCACTAATGGTACCACTGTTATAAACTCATCGACTTTATACAATTTTTCATCACAAAATCCATAAACCGTTTCCACAACCCTTAATTTAGATTTTTTACCACCGATTAAGCAATAATACGATTAGTGTCAAATATGACAAAATAGTTTTTAATTTGTAATTATGTCGTAGAATTTTTTCTTGACTACGAATATTTTAACAAAATTATCCTGAACCGCAGGCTTAGTGACCTCAAAAAAAATTCCGGAAATAGAAAAGAAGTACTGAGTTCTGTTTATTTTCGTGAGAAAAAGGTTAACCTGAATCCATTTAAACACAAACACTAGTAGTATATGGGCTATCCGCAATGCTAACGGAAAACTAAAAACAGATATAGATGGTATTCTAAAATCATGAAGAAAGTATTGCCAAAACCTATACAATGACTTAAAGTACCTCCCGGAAGAAAACACAATGGAGAAAGAAAAAGACACCTTGAAAGCTGAAACTAAAGCGGCAATAGAACTGAATGTAAAAAATCACCAAGTACATATATAGCTTCTAAATACTTTAAAACAATATGTCCCTAAAGATATAATAGCATGTACCAGACATGCTAAGTCATGTTCTACATTTTACAAAAGCAACTAGAGTACATCCTTTCAGAGTGAACAAATTTTGTAAAAAGCAGAGGCACCAAAGAACTTACGGCAGCTCATCGATGAGCTTAAAAAATAATACACATCTATTTACGTTAGTTTTAAATAAAAATGTGCGACATAATCGCGTCATAATGAAACACGTAGACTTTATAGGCTTAGTCATAGTTTGTCTATATGAGTCAAAACAAGGAATTAAACTTTGCCGTTTTGTCGTTTGTGAACCTAAACAAACTGACATTTCCAGATCTGAAAGTTTCATTACGGCGCGGTCTAGGCCGAAAATTCCTAAACAAAGAAACCACAAAAGCTTAAAATCCCATAATGCATTAGCTCTAAAAATCATGGAAAGCTGCTGACAAAGTGGAATCATGTGTTACGTTAATACCAACGTAGCTTCGGGGAGTGAGTCGTAGGTGATCCTAGATGCGTTGACTATAAAATAATTAAGAGCGCCAATTCCGGAGAAATATATCAGATCCCGTTTACATCTATCAAGCACTGAATGTAAAGAAATCAAAAAACGCAAGTATAACAACGAATATATTAATTTCAACAGTAGCAGAAGAGAATGCAAATGAATAGAACAAAAAGTATATAACAACTAAAAATTCTCCAACAAATATCGCAGTACAGTTAATAATACAAGCCCCTTAAATAAGACATCTTGTACTATGTGCTTAAAATTACATTCAAATATATTAACGTTGGTAAATACAACAAAAACTGTCAATCATCACGAGCTTATGGTGATTACACAAATAGTGAAACTTGTTACATGCAAATAAGCTGTATATGATAGTCATGATAACAACCGTAATATGTACGTCGAATCGTGCGGCGTGCATACACCCGACCTCAAAGCAAATAATTGCATATAAGAAACACAGCGTTCCAAACATGCAACTAGCTAATGACACATCCAACGGGTCTAGACCACAACGGCCACTTGCCACAACGGCCACACTTCCGAGTGGCCGTTGTAGTCATGACCACAACGGCCACCGTGACCATAACGGCCACTTAACAACTTTAACCACAACGGCCACCGTGACCACAACGGCCACCAATTCTGTCGACCACAACGGCCATTGTGACCACAACGGCCACTTGCATTTTAGACCATAACAGCCACCGTGACAACAACGGCCACCTATCTTCATGACCACAACGGCCACCGGGACCACAACGGCCACCGACGACCGATCTAAAAATCGACTGGCGACCCCAGTTACAACGACATCTGTGACTATAACGGCTACCTCTGTTCGTAACCACAACGGCCACCTATTTTGTCGACCACAACGGCCACCTATTTTGGCGACCACAACGGCCACCGCGACAACAGCCACCGTGACCACAACGGCCACCGCGACCACAACAGCCACCGCGATTACAACAGCCACCTCGACCACAACGGCCACTATGACCACAACGGCTACCGCGACCACAATGGCCACCGCGATCACAACGGCTACCGAGACCGCATCGGAGCTTTAAAATACACACAGTGCCTCGTATTTCAATTTAGCTCCTCTTCAGTAATTTGAGATTTTCCTGTCTTATGTAAATAACTATTATTTTACTTCACCATTGGAAACATAGAATTGTACTAATTTGAGTTTTAATCCAATATTTAGAAAAAAACCAAGCGATTCTATGACTTGGGTTCTTTATTTCCTTTTCCACTTTAGCCACCAACATTATGTCATCCGCATACGCCAACCACCACACCTTTCCTTTCTCTACTACTATCCCTCCTATCTGTTGTCCTCTCATTGTCTCTCCTAAATCCCTCGTATATACTGCAAACAGACATGGGCTCAGTAGAAATCTCTGTCACAGCCCTCTTCTTGTAACGAATTTCTCGCTCTCTTCTCTATTCACTTTCACCCTGCGTCTCGTTTTTTCGTACATTTCCTCCATTCTTTTTATTAATCTTTTATTTTTATTTTATTCTTCTCATGTATTCCCAGACTTTTTCCCTATTTACTCTATCAAAAGCTGGTTTTAAATCTACGAACAGTGCCACCATTTCCCCCTTTTTTTCTCTAGCTCTCTATTCACCGAGTGTCTCAATACATCTATGTTGTCTATCACTCTTTTTTTTTGAATCCCGCTTGTCCGTCTGGTACCAAACTCTTTTTCTCTATTTGGAAAGTAGTAAAAAAATATCTTACCGAATACACTTGGAGAATTGATAAATACTGAAAATTTTGTTGTAGAGAATGTTTCAAGCTTGTTTGTTTAATGTAATATCAAGCAACACGCTTTCAACAGTCTCTATGACCAACTTATCTTGGTATTATCAATGCTCTAGGGGTATTATAGCTCAAAATACCAATCGATGCGGTATTCTCGCGGTATTTAGACACACTTCAATCGTAAGCGTATAGAAATTTATTTTTTTTTGTTTTGATTATATGCATACATAGAAATATCTAAATCTCATGTTAATCAAAACTAGTGCATGCATGATCTATTTCTCAAAACTGAAGTGTAAAGAGCCTACATATTTAATGTTTACTCAACAAATCTAGGGAGTGCAGCGTCGCTCACACATTCGTGTACGTGCCATATAAAATTGAAGGTATTTTGATTAGATTTCTAACCCATTATATAATGTATGTAAATACAACTTAAACGACATAGTGTAAAACTCAAATTAGTACAATTCTGTGTTTCCAATAGTTAACTAAAATAAAAAATATTTATGTATCCAATAAGCACAATTTTCAAGCTTTACCTAACACGCTCCATTTTGACAATGGATGACCACAAAAGAAAATGAAAAAGACAGCATCAAGCTAGAAATGCAAACTAAATATCATCGAAACTCATGATGAATGACGATTGGTAGTCGCTATGGTCACGGTGGCTGTTGTGGTCGCGGTGGCCGTTGTGATCGCGGTAGCCGTTGTGGCCGTTGTGGTCGCGGTGGCCATTGTGGTCGACAAAATAGGTGGCCGTTGTGGTTACGAGCAGAAGTGGTCATTATAGTCACAGAGGTCGCTGTAACTGGCGTCGGCAGTCGATTTTCAGATCAGGCGTCGGTGGCCGTTGTAGTTGCGGTGGCCGTTGTGGTCATGAAGATAAGTGGCCGTTGTTGTCACGGTGGCTGTTTTGGTCAAAAATGCAAGTGGCCGTTGTGGTCATGGTGACCGTTGTGGTCAACAGAATAGGTGGCCGTTGTGGTCACGGTGGCCGAAGTGGTTAAAATTGGTAGGTGGCCGTTATGGTGACGGTGGCCGTTGTTGTCGTGACTACAACGGCCACACTTCCGAGTGGCCGTTGTGGTAAGTGGCCGTTGTGGTCATGCCCCCATCCAACACAAATCCCCTAATATTTTTGCAAATTAAACTCATACCTATATACACAATTGCCACAAATAAGTTGCTAAGTTTTATACGATTGATTTATAGCAAAGTGCGCTAAGCTTTCCGTCAATTAAGATATCTCAACAGGTGTGTCCTCCAATTCGTCGTAATACTTTTCACAGTAACAGAGCTCTAAACAATGGTGTCAATTTTTCCATCTAATGCTTATTAACAGAATATGCATTCGATATACCAAAGTTGCTACCATAGCAAAGGGAAATCAAATGTATCCTTGCCCGAGCAAATTACTCACAACCAACACTTCCAAAATCGTAATTGATTTACTCAACACCAGCGTGGATGATCTTAGATACTTAAAATGAAGAAACCCCTGGGCACCGCGTTAACACGCGTATTATTTGCTCAACCTTCAAATAGGAAATATCTTTAATGACATTCAGTAGAAATGCACCAAGCCAAGTAGCTTGACTTAGCTCGATGTTTGTAGATACAGGCTTGGCTTAGTTTTCAAGCTTTTTCTTGTTACTTCCGCAAAAGCAGTCTATGGCCTTGAAACACGTACCTCGCATGTGTTACAGCTCATGTGACACTATATAAATAATTACCCAACTACTATAATAGGTTACCTCATAACTTTGAACTGACAACGCGTCTGTACGAAGTAATAAAAATATTTACTTAATTATTTAATAATTAATTTGATAATGAGAAATACACAATAAATTTATTCACGTGTGGTAAGCAAACTAATAGACACAAAGTAATGCCCTTACAGACTATTCATGATGCGAGCTTTGAATGTGTATACTTGATGACGCGTTCCCGCTTGACTTCTGATTGATCCAAAGTTAAGAGATAACCTGGTATACAGCGTGTTTCTAATAAACGACTACAAACTTAAAGTTTTCTTGTGGCGTAAACAAAATTTTTTCCTGTAAAAGTTTAGTCTAAAGTAGGTCATTTTCAAAATACTTGCAATTAGTTTTCAGACCGGTTTCGTCTATTTAAATAAATGCTGTGAAATTCGTATTTTAAAACGTTTTCGTGTATTTCGGTAATTATTCTCTTTAATTTTCCGTCATCAAAATTGTTAGTAAAATAACTACAGTAGATACTTTGTCTACTCGATTACGTTTATGTGCAGTTGTAACCAAAACAAAGACTTCAGCTAAATAAACAAAAAAACGTTGCAATGTAAGAAGTATATATTCAAAATTCAGGTTTCTTAGAACTAAATTTGACAACTTGCTTATTTTTTGTTTTGATTTCTTCAATTGACGCTGTTTGGTGAAATAATGTGTAAATTGCCTTCGATAAACTTTATTTTGAGGTATAAATTTTATAATAAGGTGATATTATTTTCAAGAGCTTGAAAGCTTGGTAAAAGTTTGATCTGGAATTTGGCCTAATTTTTTAAAGCTTGGCTTGATTTTTCGAAAACTTGGCTTAATTTCAAAAGCAAGCCAAGCCTATGAATTTCTAACCTCCAATGCGTAAATGACATCACTTAGCAAAATTCATACAGCAGGAAAACTATACCAAAACGTTTTTAACATAACAAATGTAAGAAGAATTTTACAAGAATACACCGTCTTACCTGCTGTACAGCAAACGTTTATTGTGACGCGTTTTAAGCGGCACGGCGAACTAACTTTTAGCTTTTGTTTTGTCGACAAGAACGCACTCATCGCTCAAAGAACTTCTGCTAGAGAACACAAACGCAAACTGCTATAGTCATCAAATTAATTTTAAAAAACAAAGATCACAATAGTACTGCTACAGACCAAAGATCCGCAAAATCAGCAAGATGGTGATATAGTGTCTACCTAGAAACTACAATAAACAACATAAGTAACTGCAAACCTAATATACGCTGACGTATACATTTAAGGTGAAATTCCGAACACGACTGCAGACTGCAGACTGCAAACCGCATATTGCTGACTGCAAACCACAGATTGCAAAGCTGGTGCCGCGCCGCCTGCGGCCGACTCCATGTTAAACCCAGCAACAGATCGAATTTGCAGTCAATCGCTTTGTCTGAATGCAAGATGTCAGACGTATTTGGCGATCCCGATACGATTTTGGGCCTTTTGTTGGAAGAGGAGGACGATGATGACTTTTTGTTACTATATGCATGTACCAGAAAAAAAAAAGAAAGCTGACAATGCCTTTATTTAAAAATAGACTACACGAAGGAAGTTATTCAGTGCTCATTAAAAATCATGTGTCTAGTGACGAAAAAATATTTCGAAGTTATTGTCGTTTAAATAAAAGACAGTTTGATTTTGTGCTCAGTTTTATTGTGAAAGATATCAAACCAAAAGTTCTAAGAAATTCAGTAAATGCCGAAGAAAAATTGTTTTTAACTTTGAGGTAAGGGAATTCACATATGAAGATAAACTTGCTCTTCCGACTCCAGGAAAACTAAATCTGTAGGTTGTGGTGACCCAGTGCTAACGGAAGAATAGGCGTTTGACGTGTAATGTTCTGCAATGCTAAATTCTGGCGATCCATCGGCATGTTCTGACGAAAGAGATGCGTACCGTACACTGAGGTCATATGAAGACAGAGACGATAAACGTGGCGTTAAAGACAATATATCGATATGTTGATGTAGCACTAGAGGTAGTTCTTGCTGCCATGATCTCATAATTTGATAAAACGATGCCAAGATGTTTCTTGACTTCTGCTTTATTAACTGGTGGTAAACTCCTCAATACTTCTGCAATATGACTGCAAAATAATTCGATGTCATCATCTTTCCTTTTTACAATTGTTTTCAATAAAGTTTGCCTCTTTTCGTCTTTTTCTTTCCATAAGGTAAAGAATTTATCATCGTTATTGATGCGTTTTAGGCGTTTATTTAGAGTCCTTGGTTCTAGAGGTTTCTCGATTTCTCGATCATTGATTTCGTCGTCACTTATTTGAATCTCAGTATTTGCCTTGTTTCTATCGTGTAATTCGAAACGCTCGCTTGCATGTTCTTGATCTGTATCTGCATTTTCTATTATTTCCTCTGGTTCCGGAACGTTGGAACCTCCAGATCTGTGATGAGAAACTACTTCAAGAAATAACAATTGTTGGTGTCTCTTGTCTTTCGAGTTTTTTGGGGCAGCGGAACCATTTCCTAATTTGTTCTTTTTCTTAAATTTGTTGTTGCCATCCTTGATGAATTTCCTTTTTTTCTTGCAATCTTCACTGTAAATAAATATATAAAAAGGTATATTTAGTATTTAGGCATGTTTTACTTTGTTACAGATTCTTGGCTACAGGCGAGAGCTACAAATCTTTGTCATTTGCGTACCATATCAGAGTCTTACATATCACGAATTGTAAAACATGTACTACATATTCTAACTCAGAAATTGGTGCCAGTATTGATGCCACCTCCTACTGAAAACGATTTCAAACGTGTGGAACAGGATCTTTGGGAAAAGTGAAATGTACCTAATTGCGTTGGCGGTATAGATGGAAAACATGTCCGCATAAGAACACCTAAGAAGAGTGGATCCCTATTTTTTAACTACAAAGGTTACTTTTCTATTGTATTGTTGGGGATCGTAGATGCAAATTATAAATTTATAGCAGTTGACGTCGGTGCTTATGGCAAGGAATCTGATAATGGCATATTCCAGAAATCAACGATGGGGAAAAACATAGCAACAAAGAAATTTAATATACCACCACCAAAATGTTTGCCAGGTACAAGGGTGGTGTTACCTCATTTTCTTATTGGAGACGAAGCGTTTGCTCTTTGTGATTATATGATGAAACCTTATTCTAAAAAACTTGCAAAATTAGAACGAGAGAAAGAAACTTATAACTACAGAATATGCCGTGGTCGTCGAGTGACAGAAAACGCTTTTGGGCTACTAAGTCAAGTTTTTAGGGTGTTTTATACACCTATTGCTGTAGCACCAGATGTGGTTGATGACCTGATATTAACAGTTTACACAATTTACTTCGGGATGGTTATCTTGAAGACAATAACTCAGAATAACATGTTAGGTTTTTCTCGTTTTGGTGGATTTTGTAATAGTGAAGGATTTCAAATTAGAGATAATCTCAAAGAGTTCTTCTGCAGTGATTACGGAGCAGTGTCATGGCAAGATGCAGCTGTTAATTATGGAACATGAAGAGCACTTTATAACTAAGCAGTTAATAAAGTCAAATATGAACGCTATACGGTATTATATTATTATTATATTATCATAACCTAAATACTTACTGTTTTTATCAAGCTCTTTCCCTATAGTTTTCCAAACGTTATCTTTAGCTAAAACAATGCGATAATCAGCGTGGTAACAATCATATAAGATTGAATATTTAGCCACAATGTTTATTAATTTTTCCTCGTCGGTGTCCGAAAAACTCATTGTACAATAAACACAAGTGTTTTTACTGTGAAGTTCGGCGACACTACTGGTTTGTATAAATATAAATATCAGTCCTGCAGTCGGCGGTCTGCAGTTGCAGTCTGAAATATGCGGTTTGCAGTCTGCAGTCTGCAGTCGTGTTCGGAATTGCACCTTTAAAAAAAACTAAAACCATCTGGGATAACACTGGTTTCCAAAACCTGGAGCCTCCGTATTGTTGATCGTTTCCACATTAAAACCTTTAACATGTAGTACTGGCTACGTATACGACGCATCCCATAAGTAACCCACCTAACTAACATATCTGGATTAGAACAAAAGCCCACTTAAAATTAAAAATATACATGTCTGCAGCAAAATATTGAAAAAATCTGTATACTAAGACAAATTTTCAGTTACAGTTCTGTTGTAGAAATTCGGTTCTGATTTCTAGCTCAATACGATGGCGAAGACCATAGAAATCGTATCTGGAACATCAAAGACACCGCCACTAGATACACTTCTGATTCTTTTTTATTCTGTGATTCAGTATTAGATTTCAAAACCCGGTTGTGTCAAACAAATAATGAAAGGTTAGGTCTATACGTATTTTAACGCATATCTTATTCAAAAATTTTCGAAAACGCTTCGAGATATAACGAAAAAACTCGTGATCTTGAAAAATTTCGATGCTTACCAAGCGAATTAAAGACCAAAATCAGTATATTTAAATTTTAAGTAATTCGTAATTTATGTAAAACTAATTTTGCTGTGCAAGATGGCTGTTTTCACTTTTCTATCAATAACAATTAACACATCGTTAACATAATTTTAGTTTTAGCTAACAACTTGTACAATCGATTATACGTTATAACTAAACATGTTTTATGTTAATTGTTTAAATAATTTTGTGCGCACACGTTTTTAGTCCGAAAATGGTCATAATCAATTAAAAGGTCAAAACATATATCACGTAAATTACATAACATTTAAATACATTTGACTTTAATTCTTTTTATTTTAATGATTTATCAATAGACCAATATTTAAGTAGATTTATCCTTTTTATCACTCAAAAAAATCAGTTTAGTAAATATTACGCATTGTAGATTTTCGTTTTTTACAAAAATTTCCAGAGCAACTAATCCTAACAGAAAATCAAATAATTTTTTTTCAAAATACGTTAATTTAAAAAAAGAAAATAATATATTAATTCTTGAAACAATTGATATAAAATTGCGTTTTATAATAGAAAATGTGTACTATATACAATCGTAAACAAAATGGTTGTTATTAAAATCAAAGTACTGTCAGTAACTAAGCAAAGACAACAACATGACAGTATGAAGCTTCTTACCAAAGACATTCAATTACAAAACTTGACTTGAAGATCGTCCGAAGACAAGTTTGTATCCTGTTCAGTTCAATATTTTATAATCGAGTTATTCTCTTCTTCGACCAGTTGCATTTAGATACAGCTGCAAATAGTGACGAAGTTGAAATCCAATGCGGTGCGTATATCAGATCAATATCAAATCGCATCACAGAAATGAACCGCATCGTAATAGTATTCAAGTTGTCGAGTTTCAATGGACTATCGAGAATCTTTTGAAGATTCGAATACTCGGATTTGCATGTATAGCTATTAATGTAACGCGGAATTACACATTCTAAACATAACAGACAATTTCCTTACTGGTATTCTGTTAAATATTTTAGCTTCACAATTGGTTACACAATAGTAATTGCGTATATAAATGTAACTTAGATGTGGTTTAAAAAAATTATGTAATCCGTAGTGTAAATTGCATAAAAATCAAATGATTGTAAAAAAGATAAACGTGCAGAAGTGAATACGCGCGATGTATATAATGACTTTTTTAATTTTTAAGTGTTAACCACCAACTGTTTTACAGACAATTATAACTATAAAGTATTCAAAACCTCTTGAAGGTTAACTCCTATGAAAGTTTTATAATATTTAAAGAATAAAAATTATTAAGCAATAAAGTTACCCACTTCGGAGACAAACGTAATGGCTCGTAAACAATTCACAAACATGTAAATTTTTAATTTTTGTAAAATAATAGTTTTAAGAGAGGACAGTAAGCAGCAAGTACTCGAAGCACATACCACGAAATGATGATTTCTTTATTATAAAATACAACTAATTTTTATTTTTCAGCGTAACTATCCCAAAAAAAAAATTTCCCAATTTATCAAAAGAAATTCTTGGTGGTTCACAAAAGTCGAATATCATCAGACCCAAACGCAATTCCAATGCGCAAAAAATCAATTGATAGTGAAAACATTCGTCTTTACTTAAATTTTTAATCTACCATAATAATATTGTTAGAACAAACGGATACCATATAATGCTAATAGTAAACACGAGGTAATTTAGAACTGAATAAATATTCCAAACACTGATTTCGATAAAAAGCAAGTTGTCATAAAATTTTCCAGTTTTTACGTTGTTGTAAATATGAAAAGACCAACATCTCCAACAATGCTGTAAAGATATATTGATCTATATTAATAAATAAAAAAAATAATTAAGCTTGATGTATTGGAGATCTGACCTGGTTAGTATTAGCAGAAAAACCACAGAAACTTTTTCTCATTGGATAAATTTCTGTTTGTCACAAAATAATTTTGCAAGTCAGTGATTTTATGAGAAAATAAAGAAAGTGTCATTTTTTTGTAAAAAAATTATTGAAGATAAAAGTTAAAAGAAAATTTGAGTAAAGTGAGTTTTTTTAAATCAAATTACTGATGGAATACTCTTGAGTCAAGAAAAGTTTATCATGAAAAAATAGAACGAAAATTAAAAATACACAATAATATGAACAATTTTTCCATTCTGAATAATTTCCGTGTTGTTATCACACAAATTGAGCTTTTGTTACACGTTGCAGTAAACATCTTCGGAGTCTGGAATAAACTTAGTCAGCAGTAGCGGAGCACGTGCTAGAAACAGTTCATGGAATTTTGTTTGAAAACACTAAGATTTTGAGTAGTGTTTCTAGTTATTATCAGCGAAAAATTAGGGAATCCATCGAAATAATTTTAAAAGTCAGTGACTTTATGAGAAAATGAAGGATGTCATTTTTTCGTACAAAATTATTGAAGATTAAAGTAAAAAAAAATTGAGTAAGGTGTGTTTTTTTAAACAAAATTACTGATGGAATAATCTTAAGTCAAAAAAAGTTTATCATGAAGAAATAGGACGAAAATTAAAAATACACATTAATATGAACAATTTTTCTATTCTGAATAATTTCCATGTTGTTATCACACAAATTGAGCTTTCGGTACACGTTGCAGTAAACATCTGCAGAGTGTGGAAGAAACTAAGTCAGCAGTAGCGGAGCACGTGCTAGAAACAGTTCATGAAATTTTGTTTGAAAACACTAAGATTTTGACTTGTGTTTCTAGTTACTATCAGCGAATAATTAGGGAATCCATCGAAATAATTTTGCAAGTAAGTGACTTTATGAGAAAACAAAGGAAGTGCCATTTTGTCGTACAAAATTATTGAAGATTAAAGTTAAAAGAAAATTTGAGTAGTGAGTTTTTTTAAACAAAGTTACTGATTGAAAAATCTTTAGTTAAAAAAAGTTTATCATGAAGAAATAGGACGAAAATTAAAAATACACAATAATTTGAACAATTTTTCCATTCTGAATAATTTCCGTGTTGTTATCACACAAGTTGAGCTTTCGTTACACGTTGCAGTAAACATCTGCAGAGTCTGGAATAAACTAAGTCAGCAGTAGCGGAGCACGTGCTAGAAACAGATCACGAGATTTTGTTTGAAAAGACTAAAATTTTGACTAATGTTTCTGATTTTTATAAGCGAAAAATTAGGGAATCCATCGAAATAATTAAAAGTCCACTGCAACGTGTGACAAAACCTCAGCTCAGTTGTGTGATAACAAACTGAAAATGGATTTTCTTGTAAAATACCACTGCCAATGAAAAAGTTTTTAAGCTTCATGAAATTTGACAGCGAAGTATGTTTCCAAGGATTAAACGAAGAACATTTTCTTGCGATAGAGGAGCAAGCACGCACTATTGTGGCAGATGTGATTGTAGAAAAACGAAAACAATTTTCAACTTTATCGTGCCAAAAAGAATTATTAATAGCTATTGCTGATTACTGTAAAAAAACAATTAAACCATGATATGTGTAAAACTGCAACCAAGTGATCAAAGAATTTTTGGCACACTTCCATACTGAAAATATGAATAGGCAAGGTCTAGTTTAGACCAAATGTCTGGAAAAAATACCGCGACATTTTGAGAATTTACTGAAAAACGATTCCAAACTTTTTAAAGAATTTGATATTGATTCATGGAAAGTTATGAATATTGAGGTTAAAAATTAGCAAGGTATACTCACGGCTGAAAAAAACGTCTTATTGGAAAATGCAAATCTACCATAAAATTGATTAAGGTGTAAACGCGGTAGTCATCTTCTAACTAGCATCGACACGGTTCACAAAAATATTAAACTACAGTCGCCGTAGCAGAGAAAGTTTGAAAGTATAATATATAATTTTCAATCACGTGGTTTACCCTCGACTTTTTTCACACCTTTGTCTGACCGATAAAATTTCATTAAATCTGATGAAAACTAGAATGAAGAGGAAACTTTGCCGTTAGTGGTATCAACACGACGAACACAACAACAAAAGAGAAGAACACTATCAAAAAGAATCGAATGAAGACCAAAATTTTTACCTACGCGGGTAACCCCTGAGATTCCTGAAAGAGATAGTCAACGGGATTATCTCCGGGTTTCACAAGAAAATACCTCGGAGATACTTACACATTTAATAAAAAAACTTGTAAAAATTGTAATAAATAGAATAGTAGACTCTATCGAAAAAACAACAATCTATCTAAAACTGCCACTGGAAACGCTAAAATAATAATAATAAACAACATTGTTTTTCAATCCTGAATCTACTCATCACAGAAAATGCGACTCTTCGAAAACACCGCATCTGTCTATACGATGAAGAACAGAAAAACTTTTAAAGTAATGATACAACGTTTGTAACTTGGTACGTCATTTTCTAAATACTCTATGTGAAACAAAATTCCTGCAGGACTAAAGGTAGACAATTATATAACACAGAGATAAAGTTATTCATAACATATTTGTCTCAATGTGTAATGTATGGAACAGATAGCAAGTTTACCTACAACGAAGTTAAGAATAGATGGAGCTGGATGACACAAGAAGCAGAACGTAGTGGTATTAGTATATTGAACTTATCTGCCGATGAGGATAGCAGATTATTTCACGCTCACGCAGTAAATGATCAAATCGCAAAATTAGAACCTTGGTGAAAACGAAGCAATATGTTACACTCAAACCTATATTCATATTGCTACAAAATTAAAAACTCAGTTTCTGTTTTGCTACCAATGGGAGACTATATTGTATCTCAAGCTCAATTAGTTACATTTGTCAAAGATTTTAAAAAAAAAGACAAAATGAGTTTTAGAACAATTTAAAAATGTTTGGCCAAAAGATTACATCTCTTCTACACAGGATAATTCCTGATACGAAAGCAACGGTGATGTACTTCGACATGACCAGAGTAGTAGTACACGCATTCTCTGATTCTCACGTACTATCTCAAGAGAGTAATAAAATCCAAACTGCTTATGGCATGCATAAACAGTCTAGAAATATTGGCAACTTGCCAACAAGTACAGCTCATCCGGATACCAAAAGACCAGAGCGCTAAGAGAAACCTAAAGGGCTAGCTAAAAAGGTCATAACAGGGCATATATCGGAACTGAACCCGTTTTCGGAATCGCCTACGAGACCGGAAAAGAAACAAAGCAAACTAGCAGCGAGGCATAGAAAACTATGGAAAAACTCTTCCGAGATGAGGCACACAAAACTCTTACTTACAGAGCCACAAGAAAACACTCAACATGCACTATCAAGCATGAGTCGACAAAAGTTAAGGAAACTCACAGGACTATTAACAGAGTATTGCGGCCTTAACAAACACATACATAAAATGGGACTGCAACAACAACAAGACTCTACAGCATCTACTGTGTAAATGCGAAGCGTATCGAACGCAACACACACGGATTCTCGACAAACCAAAACTAACCAATGATGAGCTGAAAAAATATTCCATTTCAAAAAAAATTCTATCATCGAATGCATACCGCTGCTCACGCACTTATTTTTATGATTAGAACATTAATGAATTTTGAAAATTAATCAAAAATGTTTATACCATGAGTACGCCGCATAGATTTTCAAATATAAATACATCACACACTTAATCAACCTTATGTTTGTTCTCGAATGTAAAGGTGCATGGCAATGAAAACACTTGTTTGTTTATTACAAATGAAAACCAAATATCAAATAAATTCAAAAGACTGCATTACAAATTGCTTACGATAAAGCAGCTCTTGAGGTAGAAACGAAATTTGAAACATACCATACCTGTTCCTTTCCCTGATAAAACTAAAAACACACTAAACAAATGATTCTGAAGCGTAATTCCTTGGTGAAAATGTGAATTAAGGTATTGAAAAACACAGCGAAACAAAAAATCTCGCAGAAGACGCACTTATAAAAATATTCTTCCTGGCAGTCCGTTTGTTGCAGTGTTTGATGATGTAGAAAAAAGTATTATAATACAAAAAACAACTTTAATTTGGATAGCACTGATAAAAAGAAAATCAGTAGTGATCGACTTATCAGACAGAAGGCAGCGTCTTCAAAAGGACAGTGAGTCCCAAGTTCGTTCGATAAATTAACATTGTCTGAAACTCAAATTAGAAAAAAAGAAAAAACATCCGTTGGTGAATGGTGTGCTTTTAAGACTAAAAATAATAAATATATTTTAAAAAATCCTTTATTATTTTTTATATTTGTCAGCATCTAAAAAATCTTTACAGTATTCTGTAGTGAATGGTCCTGTTAATTATTTAGATACTTCAGACAACCATTTATTATGAATTGAACAGTGTGCCCCCACTTAAGGGTTGTTCATTGTTAGCGCGTCTCGAACTAATAATAAACGAATATTGTAAATTTTGTTTATGAAATATGGTTAGAAATAAAAACAAACAAAAAATGATAAAAATGTTTTCAATAGGCCCGACCATGACACCTACTAAAAGTGGTAAATTTAAAAGTTTAGGAGTACTGTGTTCTTGGTTCAAATCAAAAGTTTCTGCGAAGAAGACAGGAAAACTGACCGTTTGCCAAATTGAAATTATTTATTTGCCATACCAAAACCGTTAACATTAACAATAATGAAATCTGCCAGCAATAACTGCTGAATATTTTGGTGGATATCGTGAAGAGTAGATGTTTTGTTTATGTTTTATTAAATTAACTAGTATTTGTTTCTTTATTATTTTTTTTTTATTTCTGGGATCATTAGTAATTGTTGATAACATATTAGTAATTGCTTAAAATCCTTAGTAATCTTGAGTTATATTAGGTATCTGCAAACAATCTGTAATCAGTGTAATAAAATTATTACAGCAATCTCCCGTTCTCCTGTACATTTCTTCTTCAAGTGGTCTATTCCTTGGTTTTTAAGAGCTAATCCCGGACGACGTATTAACAGATTGCAGTTCGACCAACTACTTGCCCAATCAATAATAAAAACCGCGGTGTTATCATTTAAAGCAACAGACATTCAATTCCCAACTATGACTACCTAACTGAGAACGATCCTCGCATTTACAGGAACTCTCCGGTGACTACAAATAATTTTTGTGATTAATCAAACAGTTCCATCACCGCAGCCAAGTTGTTCAGGTTGTGTTAACGAGATCCAACACCGGGAAAAATTCTAGATCAAGTATCTCCTGTTCCATTCACGCGTGCTATAGTAAATATTAAGAAACGGAGCAATTGTTCCATTCTAACAAATAATAAAATTATTTCTTCAAATAAAAAAAGGCAGAAAAAAACCTAATAAAATAACCTCAACTACACTCAATAAAATGTTTTAGATTTTACAAGATTATAATTTCTAGTTCGTCATTATTTAACTAATCGGAAACGGTGCCGGTGGTAATTAATGTAATTACGACTAAACTTTTATTAGTCATATTTTAGTTTTGTCCTTATCTGGAACATCGCTAACAGTGTTTCGATTTTCTAGTAAAAAACTATATCCTATATTTGTTAGTGCATTTGGTTTATAAAAAACGTATACGTCGGCCGACACTTATAAAGCTGCTTTTGAGTTATGCGATTGAAACAAAACACGATCGAAACTCAAATTTTCAACCAATTTAAAAAATACTCAATTACAGCCAAATTGTCAACAAAACATTGGTAAAAAAAGTTACTATTACATATTATAAGAGCATTTCTTATTATGGTATGTACACACAGGGTAGCCCACTTACACTCCTCTCTTCCATGGTAACTTTAATAATAATTTTACGAAAAAAACTTAGGATAATTTTTTGTTTAGATGTTCCTCGTTTAGAACTTTATATTTTGAGTCCCATGGGAGTCTCGATTTCCTCTGTATAGAACCGTATCCAAAACAGGAAAATTTGCAAAAATCGATTTTTTTAAATGGAATGCCTTGTATATTTTTCATGAATGAACTTCCCATTAATTTTACTTTAATTTTTGTTAAATAAGTTTTATACATTTGGAGATAATTACCTTAATTGGAATTATCTCGTTTCCTTGCTTAATCCTTGCACTAAAATTAAAATAAACTACAAAAAATTACGCAATTTGTTTCAAATATTTAATTATTATTATATAAATTGTGTGGTTACTCAATAAACTAGAAAAATTAAAAAAAATCATTGCCAAAGTATAGTCTTTGCTTGGTTCAGAAGAATTGAAATCTAATCGAAAATGTTACGTTTTCCAAATAACGAATTTGTAGATATGGTTTTTATTCTCGGCGAATGATTAAGGAACTCGTTATTGGATTCACGCGTCTACAAAGAGAGCCCAAACAACACATTGGTACAAAAAACGTCTAAATGTCCGTCTAATAAACGTTAATAACGCGTTTAAAAACGTTTTAATGTCTAATAAACGTCTATTAGCCGGACATTTAGACGTTTTTTATACCAATGTGTTGCTTGGGAGGTATCATGATAGACGCCATCCAGACGTAACTGCATTTGAAAATCTTTTTGGACGATTCGTGTCCTCAGGGGAGAGTGTGGCATATTCTAAATCTTTCCGGGCTAAATCAGTCTTGGTTGAAGACCCAAAAAGAAGTGCTACGCAAGTTGGGGAAATTTCAGAAGTTCGCAGGGCATCAGTTTGATGTACAATTAAAACCGTACATTTTTGCCCATACCGGTATCAAAAGCACCAGAAACTTTTTGATGATGATCGTTTATGTCGTTTAGGTTTTGGGTAATGACAGATTTTTTTAAATTCTGTTATTCATGGACGAATCAGCGTTTCATAAAAACGGATTTTAAACAGTCATAACAATCACCATTATTCTGATATAAACCCACATCTGACAAGAGAAATTGACCGTCGCATAGATGGTCACTAAACACGTGGGGTGGAATTCTTGGACAATATGTAGTGGAGCTTTTTTTTAAACAGTGACTTAAATTCACAAGTTTATTCTGACTTTTTGAGGCACGATTTGCCAATTTTACTTGAAGAGATCTTTTTGATAGTGCGTCAACGCATGTGGTTCCAGCATGATGGGACTCCTGCTCACTATGGGATTGATTTTTTAATCAGGAACACGACTTCTTTCTATGGTAATATGTGAAAGAACGGGTATACAAAGAACAGCCTACAACTGCTGCTGACACTATGAGATATGAAGGTTTTAGATCAATCACAACTGAAATGTTCGAAAACGTTAACAGAAATTTCGCAAATCAAGTAAGGCATGGTTTGCAAAATGATGATCGTTTTTTTTGCGATTTATTTTAATTTTAGTGCTGGGACTAAGTAAAAAAAACAAAATAACTTAAACTAAGGTAATTATCCCCGAAACTATTACATTCAAATATAAGAAATGTTTTAGAAAAATCAAACTAAACTTAATAGGGAGTTTATTAATTAAAAAAGATACAGGGTGTTCCATTTAAAAAAAATATATTTTTTCTAAGTTTCCTGTTGTCGTCTAATAAAAACAACAAATTTGCTCTAAAATCAACATATCAATAAATAAGACGCTTTTTCGTTTACGAAAATTTCAAATTTCGTCGCTCCTCTGCTAACGATGCAATAGTTACAATTTTTTTACTGTATATGTATTGATCCCAACATACATAAGTAGGCCAATTTTGTTAAAGACTAAAGATCTTGGCAAAAATTATTAATATATTTATTACCATAATTAAACAACGCATCCATAAATTTATGGAGAGTTTGTACAGCATATTTCTTTTCTGTAAATTTTATAAACTTGCTAAAACAGAATATGCATTTACAATAAAATACCATTACATCTTGAAACTATTAGTTTGTTATGGAATAACATCACAATAAATAAAGTACCTAACACAAGAACACCATACTGACAATGTTAACTTCTGAGATTGAAATTTTTTAGAAAAATATTTACAAAGAACAATCTTAAAGGCATTTCACTACAAGCAAGGCATAACAATGCGTATTAACAAAAGCTTCTCATTTATTTGTTTTTATAGTGTAAATATTTAATATCTCACATGACCCTCGGCTACTGTTTGCTAACATGGTTTACTTAAAGACAAAGGTCCTTTACCTGAGTATTAACCGGTAGGATTTTCTGAATTAAAACTTTCTTCTGTTTAATTCAAATGTCAGTTTCAATTTTAAACACAGCCAATATTACTTAACAAAGAAGCTATTGTGCGAACGAATAAATTTTAATGCTTCGCCGTTGTCAAATTGATATTATTTGCCTTGAGGAAAAGTTAAGAATGATGCAGTACCGTACGATAAAATGCTACTAATTCTATCTTTCGATCGGATCTAAATAAAAAGAAGTTTCATCAGTAGTTTTATTTGGAAATCAAAACTAAAACTCGAGAAATCTTTACCATGACTGGCATGAAATTTCGTGCTAACTGTACAAAGAACGAGCGCGGTAAGGCGGTGGCAGTGGCCGGACCGGTCTTCGATGTTGATCGTTGATATCGACTGACCGTGGCTCGGATCATCATCGATTCATTGATTAGATATTGATGTAAGCCTCACAACTGTTTAAGTTGACATCGGATTAAAATTAAAACTTAATTATAAATTCGAAATATTTCGAATTAATTGAAAGGTTAGTTAATATTAATTTATTGATAAAGCAAATTAGCAGATTAAAAACAGTGTAAAAGGCGCCGTAGCAAAAACAACTGTTCAAGTTTTTCAATATAAAGTACAAAAACCGTGCTAAATGCTAAACAAAGTCGTTGTCTAAATTGGTATATTTTGACCTTTTTTAATGTGCCTAATAAAAATGCACAGTACACTCCTTTTTTAAGAAAATAGCACATTTTCAGCTGATAAATAATTTTTTTGGTCCATTAAATAGTAACAAAAATATAAACTGTTCTATGCGATGGCAAAAACACCTATTTATTTGCATATTTTGTAAAAATCCGTACTTGTAAATTTGGATTAAAAAAATTATTTGATTGATATCAGCAGAATCGCATATATTTGCAGTTAAGGACATAACTTAAAACTCGTTTTAAAAGCAAAATTGGTGTTGTTTTCTCGAACATTATGAGTACGAACGTGAGATCATAATTATTATTTAGATAAACAAATAAAAAATCAATTTTATGATTGATGGTTGATTTCTCATTGCGTGGATTTTTGCTTTTTCAGTTAACATACAACGAATAAAAATATTTTACACAATCTTTCTAAAAGTAAATAAATCTAGCCAAGTTTAGTTTGATGATGAAACTTTCTTTTCAATCAGAGAATAATGAATAGGTAGAATCGAGTAATCATATTCTATCTATTGCTTTAAATGCAAGTAAAAGCACAACAAAATGCAAAACCTAACGAATTTTGAAGAGTATCTGAAAGACGATGCAACATCAGGCATCACTATCGAAATCCGTTGGGAATGAATTAAACGCCCGGCAGCTCATAAATTTTCTACAATAAAGAAAAAAGTGAATTTCTTAAACACTTTTATAAATTCTATCTTTTTTTGTTTTAAAATACATAAAATATAAAGCGCTAAACTTAGAAAACACCGAGAGAAAAATAGTGTTACATCAAAGAGTAGTCCCAGTATTTCGGCAGTGTTCGAAGACATTCTAACCTAATCAGGAAAACGTTGGAATATTGTAGAAGACAATTAAAAGTAAACCCATGAAGTCGACGGAATCTTAAACATAAATAACAAGTGCAAATTCTCAAAACTCGTAATCAAGAGTTTCTGTATCAGGAATTTGATTTATAATGTAACACAACCAATAAATCCTGACGGATCATAGCAACGTACTGTTGTAGACCAAATATTGCATTTTGTTCATTTTTCAAATAAAAACCGTAATGTGACAAAACTAGAATGCTACTGTAAACTCAATACTATATCAAGAAAAACAAATTCAAGGATGACAAAATTTGTGGTTGACATAGGGTAGGTAAAGGCAAAAGTTTCTAGCTAAGTTAAAAAAAGACCGGGAAACATTTTGATGAACGATTGATGGTGACAACTACTCAAAATAACAATGCAGTTAGACAGTGAACAGCAAAGAAAACGAAGTAAGTGTGTTTTTGTCTTTTTCAATGTAATTTTGACCATTTTAAAGTGCCTGTAGTCCCAATGAAAAAGAAGAACAATTTTGACTTGTTTTTTCTTCTTTTATAGTGGCAAAAGCCATTGGGTTTTCTCGCACGGCTTTAATGAAAAGAATACGTTTTAGAAAAGAAGAGCCAAAGTTTGGCCGTTCCAGAGGGGCAAGAGCAATAATTAGTTCGTCACGGCGTAAAAATGGACTAACGACTTTTCGGTTTGAATCTGAAGTTTTTGAGGTATTTTCTTTACACCTACGCTAAAAAAATAACATTTATTGTTCTTATCTGTCATAAATATTAATTTTTCGCTATTGTAAACCGTCTTTGACAGTTTTTGCGCACTTGTCAACATAAACGTCAAATTATTTTTGAGGGATTTTGAGACTTTTGGAGGTCTCCTAGTCTCTGTTCGAGCAATAAAATGTTTCTTCAACTCGTTCTTGTCTAAATTGAACGCTTTTTTCCCTCGAAGACTTTTTAAACCCCCGTTTCACTCCGGTTTACAAATGCCCTCTTGGCAAAAAAAGCGTCCAAAATACACAGGAATTCGTTAAATAAAATACTACTTTTGTTCATTTTTTGATGAATCCAAAATGGCTGGCAGAGACTTTACCCGGGGTTTTATAAAAAGAAATAAACTGTCATTAAGAATCGCACGAAAAACCAGCATGGCACGCACGAAATGCTTTAATCGTCAACAAGTTGATTTATATTTTAGTAACTTAGAAGAAACCTCAAAAAAATATAACTTCGAGCCAGATCAAATTTATAACGTGGATGAAACGGGAGTTCAAACTGTGCTTAATAAAATCCCCAAACACGTAGCTCCTACTAAGAAAAAGTAGGTGGCAAAGTCTGTGTCCGCTGAACAGGGGAAAACGGGCACTGTGGTCTATGCAATGAGCGCTTTCGAACATTTTATACTTGAAGAAATGCAAAAACATAGGCACCTTACCAAAAGGGGACCGAATGGTTGTGGCATTAACCGATAAAGGTTACATGAATACGCCAGGTTTCGTTAAATAGCTAAATCACTTCAAAAATATACAAAACCTAGTGCAGAAAAACTCTTCTTATATTAGACATCACACACAGATAGTCCGATGGCTGTTAAGTTTGCCAAGTCAAACTACATTCATTTACTGACTCCACCTCATGGCAGCCACAAAACTCAACCTTTGGACAGGTGTTTCTTTAAGCCATTAAAAACCTTTTACGATGCTACTGCAGACAGCTGGATCAACGCAAAACGTGGGCAAACGATCATTGAATTCAAAGTCGCAGAATTAGTTCAAAACTGCTTTTGAAAGAGCCGAAGTAACTAATCAACAATCGGAAGTTGCAAAGTAGCAAGATAATGATGACAACGATAAACAGAGGTTTATATGCTTCAATAGTGACAACAGCGATCATCGATTTCAAGTGGACACTATACACACTCCGAATTTGGAACGTTTAATTTCAGATGATTTGGAACTATCTATTGCTACTGCAGAAGGTATAATTCCACTGCCAAAGATCAAGATCCACAGAGAGAGGCCAGGCAGAGACTTAAAATCCGTTTTACTTACTTCAACACCTAACAAAAAATATCCAGAGGAACAACAAAAACAGGAAGAAACGAAAGATAAAGTAAGGATGGAAAGGAAGATTAGCAAAGCATTGTTCTCCTCAGATAAACTTAAGTCCAAGCGAGCTAAAAAAAGACCATCATCACCACTGTCCACATCTGAGATAGATTTCTTCTCTGCTCACAACTCAAGCTCTGGGACGAAAGAAGTTTCCTGTAAAGCAGAAAATTAAAACTGCCAAAAAATACAAAGTTACAGCTAAACGATTTTGCGGTGGTAAAAGTTCAAGGCAAACCAAAAACTCGGCGAGACTCTATGTTTCAAAGGTCTTACGAGTTTATAAAGATAAATATGATGTTATGTTTTATAAAGGGGTGTCTCAGAGTCGACGATTCTCGGAAACAAACGAGATGTTTTTTTGATTTTGTCGTTGAGAAGGGCAAAAATTTCAACGGGCAACTCTTTCCTCACTCAATAGAGCAAAAATTTCCAAACGCACTTTTCTAAAAAAAAATATTCTGTACTTAAATGTTTTAGGAATAAACTAAATTTTTAATAGACGTAAGGAGACACTATACTATCATACAGACAATTTTTGTAACGTTTGGACTATATAGGTCTACAAGCAAACAAAATGTCGAAACTGTCAACTCTTGCTTCCACTACCCTATTTTTTATAAAAGCTTTAAAGCCATCCTTAAATTACGCCATACGTTGAGAGGGTCGAACACTCATCGTGTTACAAGAAGAGGAGGAACGAGAAATAAGCTACAAGAGGTTACTTTAAAATTAACGAGAATTTAATTTTGGAAGAATTTGAAAATAATATGACTCTTAAAATAGAAATCGTTGTGTTACAAAATAATAAGATTGAAATTTCTGAGGATTCTGAAAAGGAGACTGAAGGCAGAAATAAAGAAGCTTCTGAAACTTATAGGCAAAACATCTTTAAAACAAAAAAATCGAGAAAACCGAAAAACCATGCAGTTACTGGACGACTTAGAACTACTTTTGCAAGACAATTTAGTCGGTAAAAATACTCGGTAAAGTATATTATTTATCGCTTTTTCAGTGTTTTCCCTTGGGCGGACACATCTCTTGAGCGGACAAAGTGACAGTCCCCAAAGTGTCCGCTATAGAAATATTTCACTGCATTTACAAGCGTACCGCGATTTACGATGTATGCGACCAATAAATGTAAAAACTTAAATTGTGAAAAGAACAAAAAAATCTTCAGTTTTTTCTGCCTCAGCAGCCTAATACATCAGTAGGAAAGGTTAAAAACACATCAGTGCAGCTAAAATGTCAAAAGCAATAGTAATTTTCACAGAATATTGACAAAAAATAATTTTTACAAAAACCAAGCTCCATATAAAATATAAGCTTTTAGTTAAAAAAAGCTAAAAAAGCGTTCATTTAGTTAGTCCTAGTAAAAAGAGAGAAACGATTTGTGCGTTAGCGTTCTAATGCTGAAAATGTATTTATGTCACGTTACAGTATCTTCAAAGGTAAGAATAGAAAAACAATGCGTAAACGGTATGCCTCCAAAATCAGATATCAAAATATCTAAACAATTAGCCTAGGTTACCTCAGATGTTTTTTACGGATCGCACATTTCATCCTAAGCAAGAGTCATGACAAGGTACTTTAACTATTTTGGTACCGACTATTTGTCCCACGCCTCGTTCAAAAATTACTATTTTCCGCAGAAGCCGTCTGAAATTCACTAGCAGCTGTCTCAGTAGCAATTTCAGTGTGCGCGACATGTACATGTTTACCACCAATCGTATGTTTTGGGACATATATGTCCTTATAGAGTTTGAAATAAGCCTTTATCGAGAAAAAATGCAACGTTTTGCCAAGAATTCGTTTGATATTGAATCAAAGCCTGACGATCCGTACGATAGAGATATCAACTCTGAATACATTCCTGATAGTGAAGTAGATGGCGTGTTATGCAGCGAGAAAAGTGTGAATGAAGTTGTTGTTCAGGGCGGTAATGTTGAGAAAGATTTGTATTCCTCAAGCGACGATGATGTAGCAGAAGAACGTGTTCAACAAAAAGGAATGAAAAGAAAACAAAACTCAAAATCAGAGGAAGAAGCAATTGTCGAACAAGATAAAGTACTAAATATTTCACAATCTGCTGTTATTTGGTCAGAGGAAACTAATTACTTTTCAGCTCAAAAACAAATACCAGTAGAAGAAAGTCCTGTTATACATGCAAAGCTAGAACATAGCTCCTCAATAGTAGATATATTTTTTACACATTTTCCTAGAAGTCTCCTCATGTTTATTTTATATTATATAAGGCTTGTTCAATTTAAACCTATTTTTTGATTAGACTAGCTTTGGAAACAATTGTAATCACTCAACTGACGTTTTGCAATGTTAGTTGTGTTTGTAATCGTCATACTGATCAGTTCCTATCATTTGTATTTGACAGAGATTTTAAGTATTGTGACTTTAAAATGGCGTTTGTTGTTAAAAACCCATCCAAATATAATCAGCGTGCGGTCATTCAATTTTTGTGTGCTGAAGAATTTAAACCATTGCAAATTCATACGCGAATGCAAGCAGTGCATGAAAACGCATGTTTTGCGTATCAAACTGTCAAGGAATGGTGTCGAAAAATTAAGAGTGGAAGAGAGGAGATGAATGATAAGCCACGACCAGGTGCATGTGTAAGAAATGGAGGGTATCAGAGCATCCAACCTATAATTTATCGCCACTAAAAAAGACGTTAAAAGGTAATAATTTTCAGTCAGACGAAAAAGTACAAAATGCCGTAAAATAATTCTTCAAGCAGCAGCCACAAGAATTCTTTAAGCAAGGTATACATCGGTTAGCAAAACAATGGGATATGTGCTTTAATTGTAGTGGTAATTATTTGTAAATATATTTGCCAATGAATTTTTGCTGAACGAAAGATTGGTTTCAATTGAACAACCCTCGTACTAATCAAAGATTGAAAATATTGGAACCAGAACAAGAACTGATCTTTATGAAGTAATGGAGATAGTAATGTCATACAATTGTGTCCCAAAAGTTCATAATGTACTGGTCTGAAAATACATCATTAGGGAACGCAACGATCAAAACATCTATGAGTAGAGATAGGTTTCTCTTACTTTCTTTAAAGTTTTATGTGAATCAACCAAATAAACCAAACGATGCTGGTAAGATATTCTATCTGGATGAATTTATTTTTCGGTTGAAGACGTCTTTTCAACTTGTGCGTTCAGGCTCAACAAGTATAGACGAGACAATAGCAACATTTATAGATATATCTACAATATAAACGTATATGCTGTTAAAGAGAAATCAACTTTAACAGGAAACTTTGGACCATTAAGAGAGAGAATAGTAAAAAAAAAACTCTGTGGAACGAATAGGAAGAAAGATGTGGCTTTATGCTTCGATAGATTTTTCATATCAGGAGATTTAGTAAACACATTCGATTTTGCTTGTGCGGGAACCTGCATGAGAAATGGCTTAATCAAAGAAGAGATTCAAGAGTGTTATGCAACAAAGTTGGTTCTTTGGCAATGATTTGATGAGATTCTAAGGAGATCCTGGTTCTTAGTAATTGTCACAAAAATATACTATACTATACGGAAGCCTCAGAACCTCAGAAAAGATGGCTTAAAGAAAAGCTTTCCCTGCCCAGAGGTCATTTCATTTTACAACACCTAAATGGGCGGCGTAGATTTTCAGCATTGTATGACGCAAACCGAAAATCAAATAAATGGTGGAAGAAAGTATTTTAAAAACTTCTAATGTCAGCCGTATCAAATAGCTGGATAGTGTACCAAGAAATTCATTGCTCGTGGTCGTGCATAGTACATAGGAGAAACGGGTAGAAGCGTGGGAATTCGTATTAAAAAGCATCAAAAGTGTAATCGTCTTAAACAATCTTCGAAGTCAGCGGTGGCGGAAAACCCACTAGAAACGGGTTATCAAATTACGTTTGAAAACACTAAAATTTCGGCGAATGTTTCAAATTATCATCAGCGCAAAATTAGGGAATCAATTGAAATAATTAAAAATCCTTTTAATATTAACCAAGATTCTAGTTTTCCTTTGCCGGAGATTTGGAAACCTGTTTTGTCAATCCGTGACGTGTGACAAAAACTCAACTTGCATAATGACAACAAAACGGGAATTATCCAGAAAAGAAAATTGTATCGTTATTTTGTTGTTACAGAATGTATTTTTATTTGTATACAGACCATCGTTAAGAGCTAAAACCATGTTCAATATTGGCAATCATATACCATCAGAAGTTAAAATCCGTCGCAGGTGCTAGGTGCAAAATTTAAAAAAGAACCAAAACTATTTGCGTGGCCTGCAATGTTGAACTGTGTTTTTTACCTTATCATAAGTAGAATATAGACTAAGGTGCTATTTTTCTTGCTAAGCAGAACGTAAATTGTTTGAGTTTAATAATTTTTTTCATAATACCTATTTTTCTTACTGCTGGGACATATACCGCGTGTCCCAGAATTGATGTTACAAGATTGTGCTGAACTAAAAATTTTTTAATTTTAATTTAAATTTTTGTAATTAAGTCCTGCTTGATTTTAAACTTATTTTTAGTGTACTTTATACAAAATTTCAGGAAGATCTACCTACTTTGATTAAACGGTCAACAAAATTATATTTATTATTCAAATTCAATCGATAGCAACAATAGTTGCGGCATTGTTTTTGTCATATCCATTTTTGTCTTTCTTGACGTGAAGGCTGCCCGTTACAAGAAGGTCAAAGTAAAATTTTAAAATGTGTTTAAAATACACCTATTGTAACATCAATTTTCGGACACACTGTATAACCCCGATGAAATCCTAGTAAGTCATACATATCCCATAACTACAAAAACAAACATTTCAAAACTTAAATAAAAGATTTATAATACGGTATTTAACACAATTTTTAACAAAAAATGTTGAATTAAAAAGAATCCGTACCGTAAGGATTAACTAGTTGACAAACATACTTCCTATATTAACCTTTATCGAACCAAGGGGGGCTGCAGCTGCACCCGAGAAATCGTTTTTTTTGTCGTACTAAAGTATTTTATTTTCTTTTAGTTTTGATACTCGCAGACTTTGTTAATTAAAGCTTTCTCAAAACGAGGTGTCACTTGTTGTTAGATTAAATCGCATAAACACCAAAAGAAAAAATAAGTTGGTACTTAGAGTCACAACTTAAGAAAATTTCAATTTTATTAGTTTTTACTATTCATTGGCAGAGGGCGTTACAAATTAATTTCTAAAGTGACATGTGAGTTCGCGTTGACAACAGATATTTCTAATTATCATTTGAAAACATTATAAAAGTTGTTTTTGTCGGCTTTTAGGTAAGAAATATTTTGAATTGCTGTAAGTTATTGCGTTATTGGCTTAATCTATTGCATGTGTGAAGTATAAACTTAAATATTCTATAAACTAGGTGTTCAAAGCTATGGACTCCCAACCTTCTACATCACGACATCGACATGTTCCACTAACGGAAGAACAATTGAGATTCTATGTCGAGAACAGCGATGATGATGAAGAATTTTTGAAGGAAAGGTGCTCAGACTCTGAAGACGATGATCAAGTTGAGGAAGAAGACGGAAAGAATGATGAAATTTCAGCAGAAGAATATGAAGAAATAAATACCAGCTATGAAGAAACTGTGGATGATGCTTTGCACAGCTATATGGTTGCAAAATCTGGTTTCTGCTGAAATGATTGATATTATTGCTACAGAAACAAATCAAAACGCAAATTTGATGCACGAGGAATGGACTGAAAAACACCCACAAAAATTACGTTACTGGAAACCGACAGACAGCGTCGAAATATACGCTTATATCGGTTTACTTTTTACCCAAGGCGCACTAAAGGCCAATAAAGAATCAATTCGATCGCTGTGGGAATCTAATGAATTATATTACAGGCCAATATTTCCTGTCACAATGTCAAGAAATCGGTTTGCTTTTTTGACTGCACCTACTCACAATGCACCGTTTATTATTAACAATTTGTTAATATAGTATAGTATAATCCGAAACGTAAATTAAAGAAAGTGCGGTTTGGAAATCTCGCCAGAAAGCTCTGAAGATGTTCACTGCGACCTGCGACAAAAGCTTGCCTTGTGAAAAATTTAACACAAGGGATTTATCCAGAATAAAAGTTTGTAATAAAAGTGTAACTCGTGAAACCCAAAACAATAGACAAAATTTATTTACATCTGTCTCATATTCTTCTTCTTGCGCAATTTTATAAAATGTGATCCATCTCTTTCCAATTTATTCTATATTAGTAGAGAACCTATAATGAAATCTTTGATAATTTCGATAGCCTTTGTGAAGAACGTTTTGACGATACATCGTACTAATATCTGCAATTAAACCCACTTTACGTAATCTAAAATTTAAAATCGAAGAACAGACATACGTGGCTTAGGGCAAATCGTGTACGTATAATTCTTATTAAAACCATCTTATGTATTAAAAGATACCAATTCCATTTTGCAATGTACTACTTTTCTATAGTTTCTGATGTTAACACATAAAAAAATAATTTAATCATCACAAAATTAAACCAAGCATTGAAGTAAATATTCATATAAATTTTTAAGACTTCACATAGAACCACGAATAAACTATGCTTCTTTAAGACAAAATTCAACAAAAGCATTCTACATCCAATTACCTGTGTTTCTAAGAACAAAGTAAACATAATGTGTCAAATTCTACCTAAAATGTCATGAATCAAACGAGTACCGACTTAAGAATCCTCCCGAAAAACCTATAATTATGGGTATCGGATCTGTATATTGAATAAAAAACTCCCTTTGGCTTCAAGAAAAACAGAGAGGGGTTAATTCTAGTGCTCCAAAGAAGTTATAAATCAGTTCTGGTACAGGAATTCACATACACGCTTCCTGGCTGCCAATAAACTTTGAATTATGAACAATAATAACGTTGCAGTTCTTTATTAAACATACACATTATCGTAGCTTAATTTTTTTTCTTCTAGATCACATTGCTACTACAAATCTAACTAAGCTTTAACAAGTAACGTAATAACCACAACCCGTATCCGAAACGAGGTATGTGTAATAGAATCTAATTAATTATTAGTTTGTTGGAATTTTCTAGCGACGAACAAAATTGTTTAGAAGCATGCCACGTAATAAATATCAAGAAATTGATTGTGTGGCAAAAGAGAATTTATCTGGAGACTCGTGGACACAATCTTTAAACCGGATATGTTTGATAGTGTATAATTTGGTACCAACAGTTTTTTTTTCTTCCATATAACGCTCTCATGTGGTTAGAAATAAAGTTTATTTATGGTGATAGCAAGAATTTCTTTACTAGAATGTAATTTATTATACTCTCAAGTCCACAGTTTTTATAATTTTCTAGAATTTGTTCTAATTAACACTTTGTAAGCAAATTTATGCACATACAAACGAAGATTGCCGTTTTACTGATTATTATATTGTTAACCATACTTTAAACGCTTAATTATATACGTTAATTTATATTTGTATAATATTCAAATTTATCTTTGATAAAGTTTATAAAAATTACCAGTGTCACAAGAAAGTATTTTTAAAATTACAATGCATTTCTCATAGAAATTTGCATTTTAAAGATTTAGTTAAATATGTATTACAAATAATGGGTGTTAGACGTTATTGTCATTAACATCGCTGTTTCTGATAATTTTTCTTATATGTTTAATGGCATCTGTTTTAGAAAACAAATTGATAAACTTGAAAAATGATGTTCGAATTTTATTTTTATGTTGAATTATTATTTTTTAAATTGAACGAACCACGTATTTAAAATTTTTAATTAAAAAAAAAGTTCAAACAGATTGATGTTAACAGAAACTATACAAATAAACATAATCATCTAGTTCATTTCGATAAAACAATTTGTATGCAAATTCCTAACCAATTTCAAACCTTGAATACGATTTGCTACATATTATAAAATCGCAAAAATAATACCATTTTGAATTTTAAAATAACATTATAACCTCTATTTTACCTATTAGATTGGAAAAGTTATCTAATTATATATTATTAGCTTTTTCATTTATCTGAAAATTAATAAAGTTGGAAAATATACCTTTCGTATTTACATAAAAGCTTAGCTACATCCCAAATGTAAAAAATGGCGACCCAAACTTTCGTATTATCAAATAAATTTCGGAACCCCGACTAATTTCTATTATAGCAAATAAAAATTATTTAACATGTAGTAAAACGCCAAATTAACAAAAATACAGCACTCTAATTTACCGACTATTTATTCCACAGTAAGCCTAACATAGAAATTTATTGAATGACATAACACTTATAAAGACATACATTTGACATTTATTAGTTTGGTAGTTTTTCATATAATTAAATTTATAACATAAATTAACATTTTATTTAATATCGGGTATTTAATTAGTTGATTATAAATTAAATTAACAAAGTGTTTAGATAAAACTTATAGATAAGTTTAAGTTTTATGTAACAAATAAATTTTGTCCCGCGCTTCAAACTAGATAAATACCACGATTTTAAGTAAACTTTCTAACACAAAGTATTCAATAAGATTGATTAAACACACTTATATACCTTTGATAGCAACTTGTTAAGTAATCTTAAGTATTTAAAAAAATTATTCGAATGCTTTAGTTCTGTATATAAAATTATCTATAGCGTTTAAAATGGTGCCTTAATTATGTTAAATTTTACATTTTAAGACCGCGGTAACTTTGTGACCAAAATGTTTTTAAAATGACATAGGTACGGGGGATACGCAAAATCTATCGTATAATTGCAAAAATAATTTAACTAATCAAAAAGACAAAAACATCGTAAATCCACAAATTAAAAAAAACTATAAAGAAAATTTGTTTGCAACTTCTAAAAAAATACAAAAAAATGTGTTATCGGTAGTTAATAATTTAACAATTAAACTGAAAAAAACAGGAACTAAAAGGAATGTATATAAATACCTAGTAAGTATGTAGGTACCTGTTTTTCTTGTATTCATGCACGTATTTAATCCACTATCGTTGTTGGGACGATATAATGTTCGTGTCCAGTGTAATAATGATTATCTAATGTTTTCTTCTTTATTGGTGCACTCTGTGTTTAATTGTTACTTAATGTTCAAAACTGAGCAAAACAAATGTTAAAATTCTTAATGTTACCTATATTTGTATGTAAATGTTAACTATAACAACAACATATATAAATATATCAGTATTTGCAATTAAATATTTAGACTAAATTGTATACAGTGTACAATAAAAAAATATGTAAATTTAATTTTGTATTTAAATATATGTATGAAATATGCTAACGCTTTATGAGAGGTTTCTGAGTTTATACCCTACAAAAAACTTACACAGCTTTGTGTTCTGAAACGTTTAGATTATTGGATTTTATCAATTAGGATTCAATTTTAGAATAACTTAGATGCATACATTTTATTTTTAAGATTAATGCGTAGACATTCCACGACGATTCGTGAGTTGTCAGTAAGGTTTAATAAAACAATATCTACTCAGACGGCTTCAAGAAGGTATGAGTCGGCTCTAAATATCCAAGATTCATAGAACAAGATTGGTCAAATATTTTTGAGATAAGTTAGTCAATTTAATGTTATATGGGTCATTCTCAGTTAAGCCGTAAATTCGACGTCCACGGAGAAAAACACCTTTTTCAAAAAAAAATTTATCAAAAAGAATGTGATTACCTGTTAAAACTCGTGCTCATATAAGTGGTCACTCAAATTCATTTCTTAATTTTATTTAATTTAGTCACAATTTCATCTCAAAGTCGGAAAACGTCTCTCCCCTGGCGTGTCTCCGGGTCGATTCTATCTATATATTAGTAATTTTAAGTACTTAAAAATCAAATAGATTATTTAAATTATGTATTTCAACAAAATTAATTAATTGAATTATTGTAATCAAGCAAGTAAAATTCAGTGAAATTTTTTACATTGACGTTTGTCCCTCGTATTTTGCGTCTCGTCCCCTGGCATACTTTTTTTCCTGTAAAATTGGCATTTGCTTACTGACTCGCGGAAATCGAAGACCTTGAACAAACGTCGTTGAGTATATAGTTTGTAATCTGCGCCACTCGAACTAGGTGCACAGTCATTTTGTCATTTATTTTATTACCGACACTCTGTAGATACAGTTGAGGACAAGTGAATGAAGTCTCTCCCCTGGTAAGTTTTATTTTAAAAATATTTATCTAAAAATTTTAATTCATCTGTATATTTACTTCTAGTTGTGTGTAGATTCGAAGTTTTCTTGGCTAATCACGTACAATAAATACATTTGTCGTTATTTCTATTTTTGTTACTGTCTTTTAAGGGCCAAGGGAAAGACACGATATCCAGGGGAGATATTAAAACTTTAAACTCAATTATTATGTTTTTTGACAGAATATGGCACCCGTAAACGAATTGGTACGTAAAAAACTTCTAGAAAAAAAGCGAATTGCAGAAAGATTGCGATACCAGAGAATTAAAAATGACCCAGATCTATATGCACAACAAAAAGTTAAAGAACATTTAAAGTATCAAAAAAAAAGAAAAGGGAATAATTATGACTGTAGACAAAATGACTCCGCAAGAAAAAGTGCAAGCTCGAAAACTGTGGCGGGAAAAAGCAAAGAGACGGCGTCGTTTATTGCGGGAAAAATTGAATAGTTCCTCCGTTCCTGAGAAAAAAAAACCTGATAAACGAACACAAGCAGCAAAACTAAAATCAACTCGTGCGGGGAAAGCGAGAAAGCCAATATTACTCAACTTAAAACTCTACTGCAACGCTACAAAAAACGTCTGCAAAGGTTTTTTACAGAATCTAGATCAAAAACATCAACTGAAGACTCGCCTAACACTAAAGTAAACACTCTAGTCAATTCACCCACTGCAAGAAATCGAGAAATCATTAAAAAAAAGTTGTTGTACGGTGAAGTTTTATCTCGACAATTAAATGAGAATTATTCACATCTTTCTACAAAAAATGAAAAAAAAATTTTCAAAAGAGTAATAAGCGGAAAGCTAGTAAACAAGTACAATATTTTAGCAAAACAAAAGACTGTGAAACCTCTGAAGAATCTAACTCGGAATTGCAAGTTATTAGACTTAAGACGAAAAACCCAAAAATATTATGGAATTATGAAAAAAAAAATCGCTACATTTATGGAGGAAGATTCAAATAGTAGAGTGTGTGCTGGGAAGAAAAATTACATAACAAAGCAAGGTGAACGTAAACAAAAAAGAATTAGGCTAGACACCTTGTTTAACTTGCATAAACTTTTTTCGGAAAAATCACAAGTCAAAATCTCATATTCAGCTTTTTGTAAGCTTCAACCATTTTGGATAGTCGAGCCACATTGCGATAACCGTAACACTTGTATGTGTGTGGCACATAGTAACATGAATTTATGCTTGTATTCCCTTTACAACGCAAAAATAATATCAGTTCCAAACCATGTAAGCTTCCTAAATTCTATTTGTTGTAACAGACATGATGAAAACTGTCTTTCAAGGAAATGTGACAATTGTAAGCATAAAGGGATTGATTACAAAGAATTTGATAATTCTAACCCTTTGAATTACCAAAAGTGGAAATCAATACGCCAAGATTATGTCGATCCGAAGACTAAAAAAACAAAGACTGTAACAAAGTGTGTTAAAAGTACGCTGAAAATTTATCCACGAGATTTGATTTTTGATTTAGAAAATAGTATTGAAAAATTTCTTGGTCATGAATTAAACATAGTGCACCAGTACCAAGCTTTAAAAACAAAAAAAGAAAATCTTACCGAAAGTGAAGCTATGATACATGTCGATTTTAGTGAAAACTATCAAACGAAGTATGCAGAAGAAGCACAATCCTTTCATTTCGGAGGTTCAAGACAGCAAATAACTATGCACACAGTGGTAGTTTATACGGAAAATGCTAGGGAAGATGTTAAAAGTAAATGCTTTTGTACTTTATCTGAAAATTTATCGCACTCACCTCCAGCGATTTGGACCCATTTGCAACCATTAATTGACAGTTTGCCGGCTACTGTTACTAATTTACATTTCTTGAGCGATGGGCCAGTGACACAATACCGAAATAAAATTATGTTTAAAGTATTGGCGACAAAGTTAGAAGAATTTTATCCTAATCTTATGAATTTTTCCTGGAATTATCACGAGTCTGGCCACGGAAAGGGAGCTCCAGACGGAGTGGGTGCAACTTGCAAAAGGACAGCAGATAAACTGGTTGCAAATGGCACCGAGATTTCATCATTGAGAGATTTAACTGAAGCACTTCAAAAAAATTGCCCAAACATTACAGTTTTAACCATTACTCATAAAGATATTTCAGACAATGAGGCAAAATTTGAACCAGCAAAAAATGTAAAAACCTTTGCCGGTACACTTAAAGTTCACCAAATTTGCGGAACTGTGTTACTTCCTAATCGTTTAGTTATGGAGAGCTTAAGCTGTTTTTGCGCTCCGAATAATTGCGATCATTTTAAATTAGGTATATTAGATTATTCTAAAGAAAATTCTAAGTCCCGTTGGTGCATTGATGATGTATACGCATCTGGATGTGATACTGATGATGAGCCATTATCACTTCGATTATCTGAGAAATATACAGTGAAGAAACATAACTCGAAGCCCTCATCATCACGAACATTACGTAGCCAAAACCATAAGCGTTGAAAAATATAATAATCGGTATAATCTAAAACCAAAGGTACTTTTAATTTTTTGTTTTTTAATCGTAAAAGATATCTGTGTTAAGATCCATTCATTGTTAAATTATTATTAATATTATTTAATTAAAAATTTCTATTATAGACTTATAAATAGTATTACTAGTGAATTACATACAGGCTGCTTATGAAAGTGAAAAGTTTAATAACTATTAACTAATGATTAATGATTGATAATTAAAGATTTTAAAATAAAAATAATTTATGTTATTGCTAAGATTCTAATTCAAATAATTTCTATTTTGAAGTTACACTGTGTTACTAGTATATTATAAAGGCTGTTTAAAAATTTAAAGACTAATTACTATTAACTAATAATTAAGAATTGAGATTAAAATTATAAAATGACTGAATAAAGTTAATACTTCAATAAAAAATTGTTTTCTTTCATAAAATAACATGAAAATCCTCTCCCTGTTCATAAAGTATCCTACTCTGTACACTAAGTCTCTCCCCTGGATTGAGTATCTCCCCTGGCTCCTTATAAAACAAGATAAAATTAATAAATTGACTGACCGCTTTGCAGACACGTTCTGAATGATTGTTTTGATGGAAATATTATAAAATTTGATTAAACCTTCAAAATTTTTGTCGTGCCGCGTTTTATCAATAAGTGATTTGCGTCTTAACTGAGAATGACCCATATCAGTTTTTAACAATTTCATTAGAAAATAAAATTTATTTAAAAAGATGAAACACGGTGGATGCATCGTTATGATCTGGGGCTTCTAGAGTGTTGATCTGTGAAGGCCGTATGCATGCGATAAACTACATAAATGACCTAGAATCTGCATTACTGCTCTCTTTAAATCACTTTTTGGCAATAGGAACATAGCCGGAGTTAAGTTCTAACAAGATAATGCAACCTGCCACAAAGCTATCCGCACAATGGCTTGGTTTGTGTACTCAAAAATTTTTTGCTGTAATTAAGGAAAAAGGTAAGCCAGCCAAATATTAATTTTTAGTGAATAATTAACTTTATAAACCTATACAAGTTGTTTCAATTTATTTTAATTCGATATTCTTTTAGAAACTCAAAGTTAACCTGTGTGCTCAATACGTATAGCCAAGGCAGATTTGCCTAACTCACACTGCACTTTTACGGTAGATTTAAACGTACTGTAATTACCCTACAAGTTGACAAAATTAGACAAAATTTATGTATTTAAACAGTTCTCGAATTTCAGGTCACATGCTGAGAATCAAGATATTTGATATTTGAAGATCATTGTCTGGATATGTTCTTTTTATTTCACATAAATTATTGTCACACTAAAATATTCTGCTTCATCTATTGTGTACTTTTAATATCTAAACACATTTCAGAACAAAATAACCATCTAGGCTTAAATTGTCAATGTCACAGTATACGGAAATTTTTGTTGCTTCTTCATTCAATTCCTAAAACTTTTCATTCGTTTGAAACTTTGCCTAACGGATCTGTCGTCGTTGCCACCAGCCTAAGACATTTTCCTATATTTAGTGATGCAGACACATGTCAGCACATATCTGTATTGCCGTTATTACTGACGCAAACTGACTCTTAAAAAATATACTCATTTGTACTTTAACGCCGATTTTGTATCACTTTGTTGAGAAACTTTTAATAACTTTCTTCCTTGTGTTAGTTTCCTTTGTGAATATAAACACCAGAGTTGAACTAAACTGAAAAGCATATAGCACCTTTAAAAGTCCTATGCCTTCGCCAACCACTTCCACATTTTTTGTCTTTTGAAAAACAAAAACGTAGAATCGTTGTAATACAAAAATTTTAATAACGCAACAAACAAGCAATACCATTTTCTTGTTTATGTCAAAGCTTTTAAAACACTTATAATTGCGCGAATTATTGCAAATTAAAAATTACTTTAAACAGTAGTTCATAAATACCTTAAGTTTACGTATCGTCCGCAGTAAGCAGGGTTTAGAATGTTGGAAAAGCCTTTAAGGTGGTTAACGCCAAAATATAAATAGTTGGAGAAGAGGATTAATCCGCTCCAATGACAAAGATGAATTATTTAACTACACGAACTGAACTACACATAATTCCACGGTAAACGCCATAGAAAGGTTTCAAGTAAATCGTCGAGACCGAAACTTTTCATTTTCGCTGACCACTAACTACCACTGAATCTTATCAGGTTGTATATAATTGGAAACTTCCATTTCCGAACAAATTTTCTAGTATATAATACTTCGGTCTCCTATTAAGTATTCAGAAACTATGACGTAGAATCGTTCAAGAAGAATACCCAAGAAACAAGTGAACTAAACAAAGATGCACTTAGAACGTATGGCCCACACAAATCTCACAAAAAAAACGCTCTTCAATGGAGTCTGCAAAAAGTTGACAATATAAATTACTCTAAAATAAACAAAGCTTACTTGAAATTAAACCAATATTAAATTACAATTCAAACCTTTACGACTGAAACGAACTACTTATGACTGACGGAACCAATAAATTATAACGTAATAATAAACCTAAACGTATGTAATTGTAACGTTTCGTTGTAAGAAAAGTTTGTTTTTTATTCTTGCATTTTCTTCAGCTTCTTATGCAACATGTTCGTATTTGTTAGATTATTTCTAGTTTTAGCAATTAGCAATACACGAGCAGCAAAAATTGATGTGGTTAAAGAGATTGTGCTGCACTTGGATTTTAAGAACATTACCTAATAAAGATATTCCGATATCTTAAAACATTTACGTGCCAGCATAGACAATAAAAGTCCCAGAAAACTTAAAAGTGGTATCATTCTTCTCCATAAAAAGCTCGACCCCTTGTAGCTCATACAGTACAAGATCTGCTTGATCATATAGAATGCAAAATCTTGAAACATGGGTTTTATCACCGTCTGGTTTTCATGTGCTTGACCCATTAAAAAAGCTACGAAAAAGGTGGCAGTTTCATTTAGACACAAACGTAGATATTCCTGTTACAAAATGGTTCCACAAATAGCCGAGGTAATTATAGAATGATTGACCGATAGTACTCATGCTTTATTGTAATGGAAATTCTTTTAAATTTGTTAAACAAAAAATGTCTTAAAGCTCCTAAATGTGTTTCCTTTGAGCAATCATCATTCAAACTTTTCTAATAACAATAATTAAAAAACAATATTACTATGGTTTCTTGCAATCATTTTAATATGATTCAATAACATTTCACAATAAAGATTAAAGTAGTCAAGATCCTTCTCAGTGACGGATTTATGGCGAAGTCGGTGAGGCCCTGGCCTAAGGCGATAAAATCTTAGAGACGCCAGCTATAATTAAATAATAACTAAAAAAATACGGAAACGGGAGTCTTTAACATCTTTCTATTTTATCTAATTGTAAACTAGTTAATAGACAAACCTAAAAATTTACGTGGGTACAGAATTGGACTTATCAACATACATATGCTAAAGAAACGAAAGCAGAACAGAGTTAAAAAAAACTCAAAAAAGGGTGGAAAGAACAAGTTAAAAGAATGCATGATAACAGAATGAATAAACAATACAGAAACGGCATACCATACCAGAAAGAGATCGCCTAAAAGATAGAAGCAGAACTTTTTCTCCTCGTCAGCAGAGTAGAGAAAGGGAAGACAAAAATGACATAATCCCAGACCAAAGAAGATTAAAATTTAAAAATAAATTTGACCTCGTTTTGCTGTGAATGTATAAACAAATTTCAGTATTTCTGATCGATTACGTCAGTAACGCACTCAATAATTTCTATCACTACGAATCGGCTGCTAAAGAAATCAATCCAAATGCTGGTTATAAAAATAAGTCTGAAAGAAAAAGAATTCGTAGCACAGGCATCAGTTTTTTTGAATGATCAGCAGATACTGAAAGGTTGGATGCAAAGAAAAATTTCGTGTAGATACGTTTATTCCTATAATCGACACGTTATATGTTCATTTAAAAATCGTATGGCAGCATACCAAAAAATTGACAAACGTTATAGTTTTCTTTCTCAATTGATAAATATCGATTCTAGCCAGTTCACAAAAATCCAACGAATTTTCATTTCATTTAAGGCAGTACTTAAAGAACATAGCAAAGGAATCAGCAGCGGAATTGAATATCTCAACTTTACATAAATTACACAAACCTTTCCAAGCGTTAAAATTACTAAAAAATATTCATTTGCTTAATGATTACTAGTTTTAGTGGAGAGCGAAAATAAAAAATAAATTAAAAACGACACTGCTACAAGAACGACTTAAATTTGTCAATTGTGTGTATAGAAAGTGATATCCTCCAAAAAATAGACTTTGAAGATGAATGATAGAACGGTTCGCTTCCTGGTGATGAATTCAGTTAACGATCAAATTAATGGTTAACTTCTTATGGGAGGAAATGGAAGGTACAAAATTCAGTTTATTTTGCGACGTTTCGTGTTCGAGTAGATTACGCTCGCTCCGCTGAGTCAACAAAATTAAATAAACAGTTAATCATGCAATAAAGCACGAAATAAGACGCGCGTAAATAACAACGTAAACATGACAACATTGAAGATATACGAGGTCTGGCAATTAAACAACGAAACTGCTCGTGCAGAAGACGTCCTAGAAGGGAAGGTAAACGAATGTAGCGTTGGTTAGCGCGTAGTGTCTGCTACGCCAGTACGAAAACACGTTTTTGTGGCTGTAGTTGTATTGTTTGTATAGAAGTTAAAAACGAACGCGTTTTTTTCTCGTACCGATAACAATGTGTGACGAAAAACATGAGCAACGAATCTAACTGAGTGTTATAAATTGTTGAAAGAGGCCTATAGTGAAAATTCTCTATCTCGTGCACGTGTTTTCGAATGGCATAAAAGGTTTTCTGAAGGTCGAGAGAGCATCGAAGATGACCAACGTCCAAGTCAACCTGTGTCTGTTTCAACTCAACTTAACAGTCACCAAAATCAATGAAATTGTGCGCGAAGATCGTCGTATGAGCATTCGGATGATTGCTAAGACTATAAACGCCGATAAAGAAACGGCCATAAAAGATTTTACAGGACGAATTGAACATAAAAAAAGTCTGTGAGAAGTTGGTCTCAAAACATTACCCCCGGCCAAAAGCTCGTCCGTCAACAAATCTTCTCAGATTTTCTTCAGAGGTTAGATGAAGAGCCTGAATTGATGAATAACATCATCACTTGCGATGAAAATTGGATATTCCAGTACGATGTTGAAACTAAGCGGCAATCCATGCACTGGAAAACTCCTTCATCGCCAAGAATGAAAAAAGCAAGGATGTCCAAATTAAAATTTAAGGCCATGCTAATCGTGGCATCGGCATCGTGATGATTGAATGGGTTCCAGAAGTTCAAACTGTAAACCAAACTTATTATTTGAAAGTTTTGGCAACACTGCGAGAGCGAGTTTGTAAGAAACGGCCGAGTTGTGAAAAAACAAGTCGTGGACCTTGCACCAGGACAACGCGCCTGCCCATAACGCGCTGTCTGTTATTTAACCGCTAGAGGCACTCCAGTGCGCCTGATTCAGCGCCTTGTGACTTTTTGTTGTTTCCAAAGATCAAGTCTGCTTTAAAAAGAAACCGCTTCGAGTCGATGGAGAGGTGAAGCGAAAATCAGCGGTGCTCCTAAATGCTCTTACAAAAGAAGACTTCCAGCATTGCTTTGACCAATGGAAAAACGAATGGAACGGTGTGTGGCGAGGGGAGGGGAGTACATTGAAGAGGAGCATTCGATTACAGGCAAAGGCAAAGTCCTACTTCTTGTTTTGGCTCTCAAGGAGAGGCTAGGACCAAGCCTCAATCTGGGTGTTTAACTACGACGCGGTCTAAGCCAAAAGTCGTTTATAATCATAAACATAACCGCGAAAGCTTAAGATTTTATACTTGTTCGTTCATATTGGAAAAATTTCTAGGATGACGGTGCAATCTACGGTCGTAGTGAAAAGGGTGTTCACTTACGTTGATTGACAATATCGAAACATTTGATTAATTACTACAATTATAACCGGATTGGAAAGCCCAATTACCGAAATATCAATATTAATCTGGGGGAAGTTTGACGCATCTAGTTTTTTTTCTCACAGATCGTATGAACCAAAAAGAACTTGTGATAATTTGTGATAACGCCATATGTACGTGATAATTTATTTCAGCAAATTTTTAAAAAATCTTGGGAAAGTGCCGCTAGCATTTCAATTTTTTTTAATCTACTTTGTCAGTGGTTTGCATACACGACTGTACGCACATATCAAGTTGTCACAATTAACTATAAAACTTTGTTTTGTGTGTAATATATTATTAAACGATGCGTTCTGGTGCTCTTAATCATCGAGATATTGGATATTTGATTTATATTTACCAATGTAGATTTGTTCTTTTAGAATATAAAAGTTAGACCGACAAGGTTAACTTTATGTACGACGTGTTGCCCAACCGAAAAAAGCTTGCATCAATAATTTATTATTGTCTGTGATCTGTACTTACGTACTAGTAATTGATCGCATTTATTTAAATCTACGTCGCTTCTATTTTCTAACCTCTCTCTCTGTGATAAAATAAAAATATATTCGTGTTAGGGGCGGCTGATGTCCGGGTTTAATGTGTGCCAACCGGCGGATGACGCGCTAGTAAAGGTGAATATATGCAAAAGTATTAATAAACCATGCATGCTTGAATTGACATCCGCTAATGTAGGCAGAGTATGACTGTAAGAGGCGGTTGCTTACATTGTTACAAAATAAGGTGCATTGTTTTTCGCGAGGCGATGATGACTTGGAATCCACTAGCCTGGGCGAAATGGAAATTAAGCTAACCACTGATGTGCCAATATATTACCGGCCGTATAGGTTGTCATTGTCGAAGCGTCAAGTAGTACGTCGAAAGATCCAATCTCTTTTAGAAGCAGGCGTTATACGGAAAAGCCACTCAGCGTATGCTAGTCCTATTGTGTATGTACCGAAAACGTCTGGCGACACGCGGGTGTGTGTTGATTATAGGGCGTTAAATGCTATAACAGTCAAAGACAGGTATCCACTACCATTAATATCTGATCAAATAGATCGGTTGGCGAATAAAAGGTACTTCACTACTTTAGATTGTAACGATTTATTTGGTTGTATCCCAAAATAATTTGAAAAGTACAATTAGCTTTGTATCAAAGGAACTGTTGCCTACATTTAAATAAGTTGTTATCTTTTAAATTTTGGGATTTTCTTGGTGGGCTTTTTGATTTCCCCACCATCCTTCTGGTTTTTTAAAAAAAGGCCATCTTTAAAAATGGAGGGACTTCCTGTGCGATCATTATCACCTAAAGGTGAATACAAAAGTAAGACATTTTTCTAAGTTGTCGTACCATACGAACCTGAGGAAGGTTTCATTTTGTATGCCGAACATTATACGTGGGTTCTCGTAATCCGTTAAAGTAGTGCACCTACAAATTTCACATGGTATACCTGAGGTTTTATTCCACCCACCATTATCTGTGAGCCTGCCCACCATCTGAAGGTAACTGTCTGTCTGAATGTTTGTTCTCGTTCTTGCATTAATGGTAAATAGTTTATTGTGACGTGTCTCCTTGTTAGTGGTTGCTACTTAATCGTTTCTGACCTGTAGTGTCTTATTCGTTATCTTTAGCATATACTTCAACCGGATATCACTTTTAGGCTTGCTACTGTAAGTCACAATCTTGAGATAAGTCAACAATTGGACCACGGACTAGTGTAGCTGTCGTCGGCTCAGCCCTGACAATCCACCCCATGTTTGTGGCAACCTGTACACATATCCAACATCAAGTAGGTAAGAGTACCGAGCGTTACGTTTCTAAAGACAATACTTAGGTGTTATCACGTTATAATAATTGTTTAGATAGTTTACCGTATAAAATTTATTGTAATTGTAAAAGGTTAAACCAACTGTGTTAAGCTTGGTCACGTTGAATGCGTGATATAGACCGTTATTAAAGTCATTTAGCTTTACACCATTACGAGTATTTTGGCCAAAAGACCCATATGTTTTTTTGTACGTTTAAATTCATTAGTAGTGAAGCCATTTTCTAACTGCGCGGTGCTATTGGCGCATTGGCTGTGGCTCCACGCGCACGATCGGTTGGCATTACTTTGTGTCGCGTTATAGATTTACATACAGTATGTTTGGCATTTTGTGACGCTAGAAATATCTTTTTATATTACACAAGAATACTATTGGGAATAGTGTTTCTTTTTATCGGCCTCACCCCTCGTTAGATCTAGTTTCTGTTTCGTCTCGCACCAGCCGGGGTATCCCAATCCCTGCCCCAGTTCGTGTGCGGTCAAAAGATATGGCTCAAGGGTATCATGAGGTGTCAATGCGGTGGATAAGACTGCCTTTGTGACACCGGACGACCAATACGAATATCTTCAAGTTCCTTTTGGCCTTGCTAACTCTCCAGCTGTATTTCAACTAATGATGCGACGGACGTCTGCTTCTGCTTCCGCAACTGCGGAAGTTCTGTACCTTTTTTGACATCCGTTTCTGTTTCTGCTTCCGTAACTTTTATAACGAAAATTTGAACGAAACTTTACGACCGTAAAAGGAAAGCGCGCGGATGGTAGATGAGTGTGCTTAGGACCCGAAATTTGTTTAACGCGTCACTGATACGGCATACCTTCTCCCAGAAGGTGCCAAAGTCTAATGGAGTCTAACCTACGTCATCGTATATGATAAATTCATCATTACAAGTGTTAGAATCTATGTTAAGTATGAATGAAGACCAGCAAGACTCGATTACAAATAACGAGAATGACAATCTACCTTTAGAGACACAGTAATAACTACAAGAGTACAAAAAAAATGATTGCCTTTGCATGAGGATTTTTTTATGTCGTGGAAATTAAATTTATACCAATATACTAATGTTTTGCCATTCGTGCGCCAATATTTAGCAGCTCCTTCCAGCAACGTCGTCAGTGTGCAATTATTTAGCAAAGCTGGTTTTATATATGAAGAACACCGGAACAGATTGTTAGGTGTAAAAGCGGCCAAAGTGCTTTTCATAAATATTTTTACATCTGTTTCCGTTTCTGCTTCCGTTTTGACACTTCCGTTGCATCACTAATTTCAACGCATCATAAATAAAATGTTAGGTAATCTTAGGTATGATCAGGTGTTGGCGTATATGGATGATCTAATCCCTTCCGGCGATGAACAACCAGGGTTGGAGTTGTTAGATACAGTGTTGGAACTTATTTCTAGGGCAGGTGTTAAACTGAAGCTAGATAAATGCACTTTCCTCATGGACCGAGTAGAATATCTGGGACACGAGATATGTGCAAAAGGCATTCTTCCTGGTCGGCGGAAGTTGCAAGCCGTAGAGCAGTTTCCTGTTCCCACTAATGTTCACAACGTGGCGATAAGAACAACCCTCATTAAACGGGATTTAGTGCCCCGTATTGTTAGGTGGTGGCTAACTATTCAGTGAGTTTGGGTATCCTCGGCGGGTGATAGGCGACAGAGAATTGGCATTCACTACTAAGGCGTTTGGCTACTTCTTAACGACGTATGGCGTGCGGCACATCTTGAATGCTATCGCAACATCTCGGTCGAATGGTCAGGTGCAACAATTAAATCGCACGATTATACAGGCTCTGGCGACGAGCGTAAAGACAGAAAGTCGGTGAGACGAGAAGTTGCCCGACGTTGTCTGGGGCCTTAATAATACAGTCAACGCGAGCACGCATTTCTCTCCTGCTCACCTGATGTTTTCTCATAGTCACGGTATGATAGCCGATCTGGCGAATGGTAGGCTTGCAAGCAACACTGGTGCAAACGATAGTTAATGTTCGGCGGGCACGGCGAGTGTTCCTGGCACGGCGACTGCCGCGGAGATGGCGGATACTGTCATGAGAGACGGCGATACGGTGATCGGCCCAACAGTAATCTCTGCACCTTAGGTGGTGGCACAGGGTGACGACCTTGATGCTATTGCTGAGGACACGAAGGCGGGTGCAAGGCTACAGGCGGACCGTGCAACGGCGGGTGCAAATATACAAAGGGCTGCAAGGCGTATGAAAGCACAATACGATAAGAAGCGTAAGCGTGCTACTCACTTTAAGGTGGGCGACTTAGTGCAGTGGCGGAATGTAGCTACTGCAAAGGCGTAAGTCAAAATTTGTCAAACAAACACGACGGGCCGTACTGCGTGACGAAAGTGCTAGCACATGACAGGTATTCGATTGAAACTGTCAAAGGCGTCAGGGGTTATAAACGGTTTCAAGCGACCGTGGCGGTTGACTCCCTTAAGCGTTATCCTGGCGTGGATGCAATCTCAGGCAACAACGACGGCGATGGCGAGGAAGTCGATCGGTTAGATCTGATCGATCTCCCAGAATCATGATACACAGTTGATTAATGAGGACATTAAACTAACCGTTTACTCTAATTTGGGCTACCAAAGTTGTCGTTGTGACCGGAAGTAAAAATAGACCAAACTGACCGATATGATAAGAAATTCGGTGGGCATTGTGTCCAAATCTCTAATATTGATGATGTGAACGCTCCGGTTTAGTTCTATGACCTCCAAATATAATCTTCATAAAAAAGTGTTGTACGTCATATAAAAGAACGTGATTATTGTTATTTGCTGTAGTTTTCTGTCTTTTTATACTTTTATTCGTCGTAAATTTGATTTGTAAGGAGATTCATAAATATCCAACATTTTAAAAAATTTATTAGAAACGGGGACACAAATTATGACTTTAAAGAATTTAGTAATTTGATAAGGATTTATATAAAAACGCCCTGCACACACGTTTAGAATGTAAAACCTTAATAACTGCACTATGACGTTAACCGAGAATACGAAATACTAATTCACAATTTTTCCACGTAATTTCTGAGTTTTGTTCAAAATAGTTCTTTTATGAATGGTACCGTACATACTGATTATGTGTCTAAAATATATGGCTCCGCGTACAATTTCGCAACGAAAAATTGATTCTACAAAAACATGTGTGATCTTGAAACTACGCGGAACAGGTGTATCGCATTTAACTGTTTGTGACAATGGCAATTATACTCATTATTAACTTTTGTTTCTATGTAAAGTGCGATGACTTATTCCTACACGTAAATTTTGTAATTATAAGAAATTTACAATAAAATTTAAAACTGCGTCCGGTTTGTTGCTTAAAAATTCAGAAGTGGAAATATAAAAATACTTTTAGGTGTTTAACTGCATGTTTTTTATTATTATTTTTATGTTTGCTAATTTTTTTTCGATATCCTACGACGTATTTTTTTAATTTAATTTTGTTCCTGTCTAACCGTTACTTAACTGCTTAATATCGCCTATGGATTTTAAAGACTTCTAAAAACCAAACATGTGAAAGAGATTCTTATCAAAAACGCGTCAAGTTATGTCACTAATTACGCGAATACAACTAAAATAAATGTTTGGATTAAGAAACAAAAGTTAATATTAATTAGAAAATACTGATTAGATGTATCATAATCGATCACAGAAAATCAAAATTTGTTTAAAATTACGATTATTATAAATTCTTTTCCACAAATCTATGGTTCGCAACTAAATCCACGTGTAATCATTACATTTGCATTCATTCGCGTATCTCACTTCACATCGCTGCTTTAAAAAATTCCTGCTGCGTATCAAATTTTCGTCATGCTGTTTAAGCTGACATTAAAGGTGTATAATTAACACATACTTAGTATTATAAAATATAATGTTAAATGAACACATACCATACATAAAAATATTCTTTTAATAAGAAAATAAAACGGTAAGAGTGGCCATTAATTAAATTATTTTCTTATGGTAATGCATTTATCAAGTTGCTATTAATTAAAAGCTCATTTTTTCTTAAGGTGTTCGTATTCAAATTTGTTCACAGAAATTGTCGAATCTTTTTGTAATAAAATCCTTAATAAACAAGAAATTTTATATTTTGGATTATAGGTTATCCTACCTACACTTAGAAAGATTAGGTAACACATTTTAATTTTAATTGTTACCGTGCGGTTTTCTACTTCAGAATAAGGAGGTTTACATAAACACAAACCATATACAGTTTGATTTGAAAGTAACTAATATTTGTACTATTATTTAAATAAGAATTTGCATATTAAACAATCATTTATTGTCTAAAACATAGCTCGAAGTATTTCAATATTATAAACGTTTGAAGTCCTTAACAGCATGGATTCAAACATTACGTTTAATTGATTTAACCAAAGGAATGTAGTTTTATGGCGATACACTGTTTTATTCAATTAAAGACAACTAAACGTTAAATTAGTTGTTACAATTATAATGAAATAGTATTAGCTATATAACCACTATATAAAAAAAACAAGCCCAAGTTTATAACATCTTCTACTAGCACTGCTTAGCACACTCCATTCTCCCCCAGATGTTCAAAAACAAATACCATACACAATTTTGAATAAATTTAAAGGTTAGATGGATGCATTAAATTATATTTAATGAGTGGAAGTATCTCTAACGTACACTAATAATTAAAAACATAATATAAATTAGTTAGCTTGAATATATCAATTTTTAAATCCAGCGTTTTAAAAAATCTAAATTATTATATTATAATAAGCTAACAGCGGCTATATAATACCACCAAACATATAATTGCTTAATCAGCTTAAGCTCATGAGGCGCTTCTGAGTGTGAGCTTAAGAGATAAAAATTACTTCTTTATTCAGTTTTATTCGTTGCTAAAAAACCGACTGTGTGGTCTAACAGTTATATTAATTAACATAAATAATTTAAATTTATTTCTTATTTTGAACCGAAATACGACAGTTGACATTTTTAATAGCATTTTTGTATTCATATTTACAAGGTTACAAAATCCTTTTCTGGTTATTGAAATCAGATAATACCACTTGAATCGACTCTGAGTCAAGTTTTTACAAAAGCGTTATAAATGAGAACTTGAAACTTAAGCCTTAAATATTCTTAGTAAATGATTTTTCATTATTTCGAATTAATATGAACGCAACTTAAACACTTCCTCCTTTCATTTATAAAACGCTTATGCAGAATTACCGAAGACTGTGCTGGAATATCCAAATCAATAAAGCTCGCTGTTACTGTGACTTAATCTCTTGTACAATTTTGGTTATAGAATTACATATAATGTCTTTCGTTCCTGAATATTATGTTTTATTCTATTTAAACTACAAAGGCGACCATACATGACGCTTACATATTTTATAGTAACTACTCAACCGCCTATCGGAAAATGTTGTCTGAAAGACATTTCCACACTTATAATAACTAAAGGTTTGATTACACGAACTTAACACTACTCCTTAATCAAAAGCATACACAAAAAATTACATTTTAAACATTTAAACGTTTCCTTAAACCGAGACTTAGTCTATGTTTGTTAAATTGTTCACCGACCAAATTTTTGGTAAGTATATCAGCAATCTGGTTTTTTGTATTAATGTACTCAATAGAAATCAATTTATCAATGTACCAAATCTTTAATAAAATTGTATTTAACATCAACATGTTTCAATCTTTTATGTTCCCATTTTTCAGTTAATTTAATACATGACTGATTGTCTTCAAATATTGTTAGAGTAGTTTTTGGAAAACCAAAGTCTTCAAGTAGACTTGATAACCAAATTCCTTCTCGAGCTGCTTCAGCTAAGGCCACATATACGGCTGCAGTCGAGGACACCGCGACAGTTGGCTCTTTTCTTGTAATCCAGGACACGGTACAACCAAATACTTTAAATAGAAACCCTGTCGTCGACTTTCTGTCATTTATGTCTCCAGCCCAATCCGAATCCGCATATCCTATCAATTTAGTATCCTGATTCTTGTCAAAAAATAACTCATAATCAATAGTTCCCTATTCATCAGATGGATTTCTTTGTTGACGACTGCAAAAATTTACAGAAGCACTTAAATCCGGACGAGTTCCGAGCATGACATACATTAGGGATCCGATAAGTTCTCGAATTGGTTTCTGTTCAACTAGCGAATTTTGTTCTTGGTTTTCATTGAAATTCCTTACATCCCTAGGAGTTTTCGATTCTTTACAATCTTTCATTTTAAATCGTTCTAGTATACTCAACAGATAATAGTTTTGGTTTTCATTTTTTATGATGTTTATTCCAAGAAATTGATTTAATTCACCCATGTCTTGCATTTTGAATTCATGGTTCAATTTAACTTTAAAATTATCAATTTCTCGTACGTTATTACTTGCTAAAATAATATCGTCAATAATAAATACAGTACACATTTACCGTTGGTTTTTACATAAAGACAAGGATCGCTTTTAGATCTTACGAGTTTGTGTTTTGTTGCAAATGCATTAAAACGAATATTCCATCTATGTGGTGCTTGTTTTAAGTCATACAAGGCTATATACAGTTTACATACAATTTTTTCGTTATTTTCACCGTCTAATCCTTCAGGCTTTCTCATTTATATGTTTTCTTTTATTGTTCCATGAAGAAACGCTGATTTCACATCCAATTGCTGAACCTCTAAGTGTTCGTGATTTATTACAGCTAGAAGTGTTTTAATGGTTGTTAGTCTAGCTACCGCCGAGTACGTTTCATTGAAGTCAAATCCTTCTGTTTGCATGAATCCTCGTGCAACTAAACGAGTTTTATATTTTACTATGTCACCATGTTGATTTCTTTTTATTTTAAATACCCATTTACTATCAATTACTCTAGCGTCTTCAGGTTTTTCCACTAATGTCCAAGTGTCATTTTCTTTTAGCGACTGCATTTCTTCTTCTACTAAACTAGTTGGTACGTCTTCAATAAAGCATTCTGTACTAAGCGCCAGATGTGTTTTATCTGAATTCAACTCGGTTTCACAATCCGCAAGATTTGTTGGTAATTTTCTGACTCTTTTACTTCTACGTAAACTTTGTCTTGCTTCTGTTGTGTTTTCAATATCATTCCCATTCTCGGTTTCTTCGCCAACAGATTCATGAATCTCAACAACCGTAGTGTTTACTTTATCTTCGCAATCCTGTAAACTTTGTATGTTTTTGTTTTCATCAAAAATCACATTTCGCGCTGTGAATATTTTCCTAGAAGTTGGATTCCAAAGTCTATAACCTCCATGTGTATATCGTTAAAACACAAACTATAGCTTTCGAATCAAATTTACTTTTGAGCTTTTCTTTGGGAATGTGGGCATAAGCTAAGCAACCAAATAGTCTGACATTACTTAAAGCTGGCTTTGTTTTATAAAACATTTCACCAGGAGTAACGTTATTCTTTAGAGATGTAGTTGGACTTCTGTTTATTATGTACGCTGCACAAAGAGTTGATTCTTCCCACATGTCTTTGGATAGCTTTGAGTCCAGAATCATCATGCCTTTTCTACCAACGTCCTATTCATTCTTTCAGCTACTCCATTAAGTTCGGGAGTATAAGGGATAGTATTGAAAATTTGAATACCCTTGGCCTTACAAAAACCTCGAAACTCTTTAGAGGAATATTCACCCCCATTATCACAACACAAAGATGATAAATTGATTCCGAATCAAGCACACATCATCGTATAATATTCTTTAAAACATTCAAAAGTTTCACTTTTATTTTTTAATAAGTAGATGACAGTGAAGTGCGTGTAATCGTCTATAAACGATACAAAATATTTTTTATCGTCATGCGTTAACGGTGTTACAGGTCCAAAGATATCACTGTGAACTAGTTCCAGTGATCTCTTTGTATCTTGTTTTGAATTATTAGCGAATAGCAGTTTTGTTATTTTACTTCCGCGCATATTACACACACGTTAGTATTACCTGCTTTTTCATTACTTTTCTCTAAACCTACACCCTCAACCATATTGGCGAGTTTTAAAATGCTCTTATAATTTAAATGGCCTAATTTTTTGTGTCTAGATTCTTTCTAATTTCTTACAAATGTTAGCCTCAACATTTTTTACTGTTTCAACTTCAATTTCAAATAAATTGTTAACCTTATTACCATATGCTACGATAACATTATTTCTTTTTAACACGACTCTTTTTGTATCAAATAACAATGTTAAACCAGCATTTACTAGTTGCTGTACAGATAGGAAATTATGTCTAAGATCCTTTACATACAATACATTTTTAATTTCGGCATATTTAAAATTTTGATTTGCAGTTAAAATTACATTTATATTTCCTACTTTAGTAGCATTCAAAGCTTGATCATTTTTAGCGACACATACTTTAATTGGATCTTCTAAATCCTTTATGCTATTAAAACAGTGTCGAGTGTTTACCATGTGATCCGTAGCAGCAGAATCAATGTACTAATGTATTGATGTATTCTGTTGTGGACTCTCGGAAGCTGCTGATCTATCAACCATAAATGCAACATGCTCGTCCTTGTTGGCACTTGCTTGATTTGCCTGTTTGTTGAACCTACAATATTTTCTAATATGTCTAGGTCTTAAACAGTTATGACATTTGATGACCGACTGATGATTTTCTAGACTTCTTTCACTTCGACCTGATTGAGGATTTTCTTTAACTTGAACAAACTGTTGTTTTCGAAAAATGTTTTTCTGTCCACTTCGAGGCGCACTACAAAAAGCTGCAGACCCACTTGACTGTAGTTCTCGTTGTTTTGTTTTCATTTCATAATCCAACAACTTTCCCTTTACGAACTCCACCGTAAGTTTTTCAGTTTGCATAGTTTCCAATGCAGTTACTATCGCATCATATGACGTAGGTAACGTTAAAAGAAGATTACATACTACATAGATATCTTCCAACACACTTCAGCTCCCTTACGGTTTCATCGAAAGTTATAAAATGTTTTTCAACAGACTCATTTTCACTTAGCTTCATCGATAATAACTTCCTTCGTAAATACAATTGCGAAGCTATACCTTTTCGTTGAAAAACTGAACCCAACGCATTCCACATTTTATATGCTGTTTCTTTGTCTTTAACATACTGTAACTGTGAATTTGCAATGCATTGTATAATTAACGACTTACACAATTTGTCACTTTTTAAAAATTGTTCATTCGGACTTTCTTCTTCCTTTTCGATACAACCCTTTACATTGTTTTGGTCTAGAATTATTTCCATTCGAAATTTCCAATGGTCGTACCCTTTTCCATTGAATTGCGTGATGCCGTATTTTTCAATCACCTTATCTTCCATCTTTTCAATAGATGCGATTTACAGTTACCAGCACGTTTTTTTTATTTAAAAATATTTTTCCTAAGTCATCTTTCAGACCGTTATCTGGGCCCATAACCTGTTGAGATTTGTGCAGGAGTGAAATGATGATTAGTATCTTTCCTGAATATTATGTTTTATTCTATTTAAACTACAAAGGCGACCATACATGACGCTTACATATTTTATAGTAACTACCCAGTAAACACGGATTGAAACTGTTACAGTCACAAAATTAAAACAATTGTTTCAATACGTTGTTTCGTGTTAGTTCCATTTTTATATCATTTACATGTAACTGACAGTGAATAAATTGAAAGAGTTCCGATTTTTCACAATCAGTTTTGAACCGTTTCAGTACTTGCAATTTTTTTCCCATAATCAGCAACCGGTTAAAAACTGATTTGTTAAATCCGAATATTTTTTGAATAACTAGAATTGCTTGAAGATCGGTTAAATAAAACTGAATTATTTTCAAAACAGTAGAATCGTTCCAGGAAAAACGAATACTTTGTGATAAGTCAGCATTAGTCGTTGCTATACTTCTGATTACTGTCGTCAACGCTTGCGCTGCAAATTGATATCTTTTCACTTGTTCGGTTGCAGTTTGATAAGTGATGCTGTGTGTACAATTACGAAATGGAACAATAAACGGTAAGTCGAAACATTTTATTATAATCCATAAATGTAATCGATATTATTATCATTTCTGTTCTTTATGTATCATTTTTAATTTGTATAAAAATGTAAATCAACACACATGGTTGCGTTAAGGTAGATTATTGCGTAAATTTGATGATAGTTTAGGATTTATAATTACAGTTCAATTCTTCAAGTTTTCTATACGATTATGTACAGCTAAAGGTATTCACAGTGTTTTTATAACTTTCTTATAATTGCTAAAGTGATATTTATATTAAGTTTGTGTTGTTTTTTATTTAAAAAATGTAATTAATTTTGTGTAACTCTATGATTATGTATGTATATAAATGAAATATTTATTTCTATGTTACAGATGCGGTTAAAAGTTGCTACCCAACAGTAACTGATGCAGTTTTCGAGGCTTCCGTGAAAAGACACATCAAAGAAATTTGCAATATGTAAAAAAAAAAATGTGATAATGTATTTAAAAATATTTATTGTGCAATAAATTTTGAAACGTGCATTCGAAAATGTATTATTATATAATTGAAAGAATTGTTTTAGTTGATTATTGAAACAAAAAAATCATACATGTATCAATCATTTAGTATCAGTTCAAGAACGAAGCTTTTAAAACGTAAACCGAATGCAACATTTAGTTTGCAACAGATTTGAATTTAAAATACCGAAACTATACTGATTCAAATAAGTGAAACAGCGATGGACTTATAGCTATTTTATTGCAGTTAGGTTTCTTTTATGTTTGAAACAAGAGTGAATCATAAATTTTTTGTTTTGAAACTGTTACTAAACATTATCAATTTTGTGTTTACTGGGTACTAGTGTTGGGCGATTATGAATGATATAAAATGTCAAATATATAGAAATCGATACGACTCGATAGGAGTCGAAACGAACTCGAGACCACGTCTCGAATCATTCGAAATAATCGAAATATCATTCATTGCAACAACCGAGAAGCGATGCTAATGAATGAAACGAAATATGAAATATATCGAAATCGACACGACTCGATACGACTCGACACGAACTTGACACCATGTCTCGAATCATTCGAATGATTGATATAAAGTCTGTAATTAAGCTAGTCACGCGGCGCAATATTCAAAATATTGGAAACTTCATTATAAATTACTTTTTGATGATTAATCATACGTTTAATTATGACATAAATTGTTAATAATTGAAGTGAAAATGTTAAACTAACCACTTGACAAAAAATTAGTAGATGAATGAAATTAATTTATAAATCTAAAGAACATTAACTTTAGATTGATTATTATTATTATTTAATTTGCCGCTCATGATTATCCATAATAAGATGTAGATATTGTAGATGTAGTAAAATGTTGTAATCAGAAAACTTGTTTTAATTAAATTAAAAAAAACTAAAAATGGTTTAAATTAAAAATAACAGAATAGCGATTTGTGATAGGATACTATTCGGCCAATAGTACGGCAGCAATTAAGCGCGACAAATTTAAATTGCTACTCCTACAAATTAGTTTTTCACTCGGATTCAAATCGAAACATATGATCGATAATACTGCGCATGCGCCATTATTCATAATCGAAACAACGGATGATTATGCAAAACGAGATATTTCGATTAATTCGATTATTGAAATATATCGATTATGTCCAACACTAGTAACTACTCAACCGCCTATCGGAACATGTAAGTCAACTGAAAGATATTTCGACACTTATAATAACTAAAGGTTTGATTACACGAACTTAACATTAGTAACTCTATGTGGCCCATTAGCTTGCTTTCTTTATGTAACTTAGAACATAGTCTTGAATGTTGATTCAAATACTTGCAACTTCCAAAAATAAACAACAATGTTGAGCATATTACAAAATTCAATCTTCATTTTGTTTGGTGCACCTGACATTGTTACAATATTAACATGATGTTGTAAACAAACGAACTTATATTCAACGTTTCTTTGCTGTTGAGATGTTACTGCTTTCGTAGTTTCATATAGGTTTTCATATTTCCAGAGATGTTAGAAAAATCTTTGTTATCTCATCTCCTTCTAATTCTGTCAGGAAACTAATTTTTCTATACCCTACTCAAGTGCTTCATCTACCGCTAAAGAGCAGAAAAAAACCGCACTCTTATTAACATAAAAGTTACCAACGTTTCAGTTTAGTACAGACTTTCAAACCACATGTTTCAGCTAAATACGAAGCACATAAAATTGCATAAATATGCAAGTAAATTGCAAAAAAACCTGTTAAAATGGTTAACGCAGCTAGTTGAAGCTCCCCATATATACTTCGTATGGAACGTATACATATGCCAATATAGTGAAAATTAGATCTATGTCCTTGAGAAAAAAATACCAGTGCCATCAGAATATAAAAATTATCGATTGATTAAATTTACCTTAAATTTAATTGCATTATTTGTCTTCAAATATCGCATTTACTGTTGTCTCTCAAAGAATATACATCATATGTATTTCTAAGAAAAGTCAACGTTTTTGACTTTAACTTTTTGAAGCTCAGTAGTAGTTGTAATTAACCACCTATTTCTCCGCCTCAGCAGGGGGTTAGTGTTGTTAACCACCTGGTGTGCAATTTCTACAGCTCATTTCTGCTTAGTCATAGTTGAACACTTAGATGTTTTGGGAAGCGCTGTGTTTTTTATTAAGCCAGTTATCACCGGTAATTTCCCAAGACTACCCAATTCCGATTCTACATAAAAATTATCAATCACCTAATGTAATACGTTAGCAATTTATCAGGATTATACCCTATAAGAATTAAATCAACTGAAAAAAAAATGATCCTAGCCAATTAGTCAAAGAGTTGTTCCAGAGTGATAGCTAAGTCAGGTATTAAGAACATTTAGAACACGAAAATTTGCGACGTTTCCGCCGTCTAGGATAAAGTAAAGAGATATTAGCACCTCCATGATCTATAAAAGTAGCTTCAGGGATATCCTCATCAAAAACAATAAGACATTCAGGCTTCAAATTTTTCACTTGCCAAATACCTAATCATTTTCCAAGGTAATGTTAAAAGGACCTAGAAACTTAAGAGCTAATTTAGCGTTAAAGTATTTGGAAGCGTCAGAAAGAGCAAATTGACGACGCCACACTAGATCACCATCTTTATATTTGACATAGCGACGACGTAGATTCTACCTAGTTTGAGTACTATCGTACGCTTTCCTAAGTCGTTTAGTAATATAATCCTAAATGATTGTATATAGTTGAGATAAAGAAGGACGCAGTTTCTGATCAGAGGCAGAAGTATCACGAGAAGGTTTCTCGAAAAGTTTACCAGAAATAGTATGTTCACGCTCTAAAAAAGCAAAATAATCAGTACATACGATCACTTTATAATAACAGTTCGAATTGCGCAACCAATCTTAGACAAGTTCACATCCCACTTACGTTGATTTTCGTTAACATATGACGAAATCATGGTTTTAAAAACACGGTTGATGCGTTCAGCTGGATTCGCTTGAGGATGGTATTTAGCGGTAAAGAGTATAGTAGACTGGTATTCATGACACAACTTGGTAAATTGGCAACTACGAAATTGTACGCCGTTATCGGTAATGATGTATTGAGGTACTCCAAATATCAAAAAAATTTGTTCCTCAAGAATTTTAGTAACAGCGGCGAAAGAACAGTGCAAAGTTGGTGAAACAATCAGCTATGACAAACACGTAACAATTGCCTTTAGAAGAACAAGGAAGAGGACCAACAAGATCACAACATAACTTTGCCCAAGAACCCGTAGGTCTAGCGCGAAGAGAATAGAAACCAGGAGGAACTAATTACGAGATTGTATTAGCCGAGCAGACAATACAACGACGAATATATCTAGCGACGTTAGAGCGTAGTCAAGGCCAATAATAATGTTGAAGAATTCGTACTGTCGTCTTAGTCACACCACAATGTCCAGCAACCGGAGGATCATGATGCTCTTGAATAATTCGTTTACGTTGTTTCGAAGGAGCTAGAATCTAAAGCAATTGCCGAGAATGAGTTAGTTGTACATCGATACGATACATTGTTGTCCACCGACCAATGAGGAAATTTATGAGGCAAAGTAAGAACTCGATAAATTAAGGTGTTATACCATTTATTTGAAGTTGGTAAACTGATTCCATGAGGAGAAGAAACAGTAGCAGTAGTAGGAGAATGATTGTTATTAGCGACAGAATCAATGACCGGAACAGAACGAGACAAAGCGTCAAGAGCTACATGGTGTCTAATAGTGAACGAATACTTTTGTAATTGCAACGACCACCGAGCTAAACGTCCCGAAAAACTTTGAAGAACCTTAGTTAGTGAGCAACTGACATAACTGCCTACACCAAAGTCTAATGCGCCTGTTTGAATTACAAAAGGTACAGAAAAAACAGGTCAAGTAAGAATCGAAGAAGAGCCAAATGTTTCTTAAGCGAAGTGAAAACACTTTGACATTCAAGTGACCAAACAAAAAGAATATTTTTCCGAGTAAGGGCAGACAAAAGAGAGATAAGAGTAGAGAAACTTGGTATAAAGCGACGATACCAGCTGGCCATTCCAATCACACGCCGAACCGAATCTCAGTAACATTAGTAGGAATAGGAATATTAGGAAGAGCAGTGACCTTATCTTGATACACTAATAGTCCATTTTTATTAACTACATACCCTAAGTAAGAAATGACGTTTTTCTTGATTTAGCTTCAGACCAGCAGAAAATAAGCGTTTTAGAACTTTTTGCAGAACATGAACATGTTCGTCGAATGTTGGAGTGGCGATGATATTAGCAAAATACGCAAAGCAGCATGGCTCTAGATCTGCACCAATTATCTAGTCAATAAGTCGTGTTGAAACGTAGCCGGTGAGCTATGAAGACCAAAGGGCATACGAGTAAATAGGCCCCGATGAGGTACTGTAAAAGCAGTAATAGGTTTAGAGTCAGACGAGAGAGGAATTTGCCAGTAGGCAGAGCGAATATCCAAGTTGGATAGAGATCTAGCATCTCCTAAACAATCTAAAATAGAAATAATATAAGGTAGTGGATAAGCACCTTTTATAGTGACTTGGTTCACCTTACGAAAATCTACACAGAAGCGATATGAGACATCCTTTTTCTTCACCATAACAATTAGACTGGACCATGGACTTGTCGAAGACTCCACTACTCCTAATTGTAGCATGAAGTCAAGTTTTGAATTCACGATTTTAGACAACTTCGGTGAAAGCGGATAATAGCGTTTTTTGATAGGCCCAGCATGCGTTCTAATACGATGTACTAAACTGGTACAACCAAGACCAGTAGGTTGCGAAGAAAAGTTTCAGTGATCAACTTATTCAACAGAGTTTGCTGAATCAAGTTTAGATAGGATTGGATGTTTAGGGCATTGGCAGAATAGTAGTTGAAGCGACCGTATTGAATGACCAATAACCTCTACTAAAGTCAGAAACAACCGCCATAGCTTTCCAAAAATCGATTCCTAAGATCAACGATTGAGAAATTTCACGAATAATTAAAGTTTCCTAAAAACGATTTGATATGATTGAAGTAATTGCCAACCCGTACTTTCTAAGATCGCGAAGCTCCCGTATCTAAAACACCCTTAAACGAAATACCCCAGACAGTGACATTAAGAAAAAGACGTTCGTCATTACGAACACTTGCAAACACAAAGTCTAAAAGTAACGTTGTTTAACATCGAGATCGTCTAAAGAATAATCCGAGGTTAAAAGAAGAGTAGAACCTGCGACTCGGTCCGACGGTTCCAAATTTAGTTTCATAAAAGAGAACAATGCGAGCAGTTTGGTTTAATAACGCCACGCTCGCCACATCCAATGCAGTGCAAAACTTGTGGACTTGGACAACGCGGACACATGTTCTTTTTGGCCACAATTCCAACAACGAATAGCTTCACTGGATTAAGTAGAAGCCTTATCGCGGGTAGGCTTAAAAAAACTAGATTTAACAGAAGAACAAGAAGATTTAGACGCTCGATCGTGTTCTGAACCTATATAAGCTAAATTAAGTTCTAAAAGACTGCTAGTACGTCGAGATGGTGGTGGTTTAAAAATCTGAGAAAAATATTGATTATGTTCTAATTTTTTCCTAAGGTCAAAAGTTGGTTTTTTGAAGAAATGTCAAATGCCAAAGCAGTTTGAAACTAAAGAGTTAGATTGCGCCGAATGATAGTTAATTTTTGTGCTTCCGAAAGAGGATCACTTAATCGCTAGAAAAGACTTTGCATGGTATATATAAACCAAAAGATTCCTGAGTTCCCATTGTACGTAATTTTATTTTCTCTAGAAGGCGTTCAGAATAGTTTACTGGAAGAAATGCTTCCAAGAAGATAAGTAGCGTTTATGCGCACAAAAAAGAAGTAAGGCTTTTCCCGTAATTCAGGTACTCCCTGAAATAGTTGAAATGAAAAATTCCCCAAATAATGCTTAATTCTTTTAATTGGGTGATAAAATCTGTCAACGAGATTGTACCGTCTCCCGAAAAGATCAAATTCAATTTAGTCAAAGCGAAAGGTTTAGGAACAAAAGCAGTATCGGCTTGAGAGGGATGAATAAGATCAGATTCTATTTCAGAGTCCGAAGCTAACAATGCTGGTTCATCGTCGATATTCGAAACTGTAAGCTTAGGACTAGAAGTAACCGCTTGACTGAATTCCCGAAAGGTAGTATGACGTTGTTTCTTAATAGTAGAATCGATAGCGTTGTGTAATTCTCTCAATGAAAGTAGTAATTGATTTTTGTTCTTAACTTCCTTGTCAGAGATCGCATTCATTAATTTGCAACGACGTTCAGCGTGAGCCCAAAGAGTTGTAAAGCGAGCAAAAGCAGTAGTAGATAAATCCCCTTCAAAACCCCCAGAAAAAGTAGAAAGTTCCTTTACAGCCAAATCAGCAGTCTTATCAGTCTCAAAAGAAAGTTCATGTTTTACGGCAGAAAGTTTGCTTCCAACTGAAGAGAACTACGTACGGCCAATGAATTCCCGGCAATCATAATCAATCAGAAGAAAGAAATAATTATTTTTAGTTAATGGAAACGTCTCCCTCTAACTTCACAGCCCCAAAAACATTTATCATCGCTTTTGAGCGTTCTACTAGTGTATATAAAGATATTGGTGGTACCTACTATTAAGCAAAATCATCCTTACTATTGTAAGAACATAAACAGTTATCGGTTATAATTAAGAATTTTAAATGCAATTGCGTTTCATACTGTAACGAATTTTAACAATAATTTATTTATAACAAAATATTTACACGTTTATAACTACGCGAACTAATTAAATCTAACGATATTTAAGAAAAACACACTAATTTATATATTACAATCACTTGAAAAATAATGTCCACGGAAATCTTCTGTTTATCTAAAATTGACACTTGTTTACGTTAAAGGCACGTACGCTTATACTCCGTTATATTTATCTCGAACACACGCCTTAATCACTTATTTACTTAAATTTCTTCTTAATACTTCCGATTTCGAATAACTAACACATGATTCGTGTAAACCGCTTTTATACATTTCTGTTATCTTCTCGAGAATTTTCTACATCCTTCCCGAACGTTTTAGTTGTTGATAATAACTTCGTGAACGCTCGAGAGCTGAACGTTTCAATACATAACTATAGAAGTAATAAAGCTCTACTAATCATTTTAAATAAAGTACATTTTGTGCCTAAATAAAAAAAAATTAAATTTTACACATGAAATTACAAATATTCTCCAAAAGAAATTAAACATTCAAAATTTAAAAAAATTGTATAATTTGTGTATGGGGTCATACGAACAAACAAAATTTCAAATTTCTCGGCACATGAAAAAGTCACCACAATTTAACCCCGAAGAAAAGAAAGGTGAAAGGGAACAATTTCTTTTCATTCGACGAATTAATTAATTTTCGCTCTGTGATTATCCATTATTAAGAAATATTCATTTAATCAAATTCAAATTGTTCTATTAAGCAAAATAATTGATTCATTTATTGTTTTAATAAATTATTTAAACGCTCAATTGATTGACGAATCAAATTTTTAATTATTGTTTAATAAAGAGGGCTAAAACATTAAAAAAAACAGTTTTTTGTAAATTCTTCAGTTTTTGAAATGTGTGTTGAGTTTGTATTTCTTTAAAATGTTTGTTGCTGCTTTATGTTGACAATTATGTAAATAAAAATAGAGAGAACTCTAAAACTTTTTTCCTCATTTAATTATAAGTCATTTTAGAATTCATTAAAAAAAATTATAATTAATTAGTTTTGCAGAAACACAATAAAACCAAGAAAACAGATTTCTTTACTGTATTACCTACTAAATCTTCAATATTTATAAATATAAAGATAAAATTAACGATTTTAATTAAATTTGGATAACGTAAATCTAAAATAAAAAAAATTCTGAATAAAAATGTACTTAGTAAAGATATCAGTTTCATACATCCATTTGTATTTTATAGCTTCTTTGACGTCTTAGTTCAAACCGCGTTAAATGAATATAATATAGAAATTCAATATTTGCTTATAAAATAAATATTGAAAGCTCAGAATTTTTTTCAATAAAAAAATTGCCTGAGGTTTTTCTTATGAAACAATAAGATAAAATATGTGATGCTGACTATAACAATGGTAAGTAAACTTTAATTGCGCTTCAATACAAATGTTGGATTTCTTTTAACAAAACGCGACTTGTAGCAAAGAATTTATATATACTAAGTAAACATGTTGCGAAGAAAAATGTCGTAGCCAACACATTAAATTGAAAATTCGCCGAATCAATCGATTACTCGAAATCAAGCGGGCACCGCCTCTTCTATCTTTGTTAAGACCACCTTGAGCATGAGAAAATACACGTAAGTAAACCTACGAGTACAATGAACAAATATTTAAGAATTTTGAATACACTTATTTTAAAAACTTGCTTGATGAGATTTTTAGTTTTAGACATTACAGTACATTGCCGATAAATGTTACCAATACCTATAAATCAAGGTTGAATGACAGTATCTACAGTTACAAATTAAATATGCAAATAAGGACTATAAACAAAACACAGCGTTTTGTGTGATACTAATCTCCACATAAGGTAGTACCATTCCAATGTCAAATATTATATTACAAAAAACCACTGGAAGAATTTTCTTCAAACATTGAAATTAATTTCGTGTATAAATAAACAATCGTAAAAACGTCAAGATGAGTTGTATAGAAATTTGTGCTAAAAACGACAATCTTATTACGCTTGGATCATAAATGGATGGATGGATAGATTACACATATTAAAATATTTTCTAATTTACATAACAATAATAATCCTATGTTTTTGAAGAATTTATGCTTTGCATTTTAAAATTCAGCAAATTATAGTATAATGGTTTTGCACCATATTGTTTAAGAAATATAAATCTTTTTTGGATTTTTTGACCATAGGTGAAGTGAATTCTTTTCTTTTTGAAGCTTCTTTAAATGTGTGAAATTGTAGTGGATTAAAGAGTTACTTTCAGTGCTTTATACTATCCGATCGATGTTTTTAAACAGTTTATAAAGTAGATATTACGTTTTTATATATGAAAATTAAGTGCTCAAACACGTTCGTACGATTAAAGAATGTCCTATAAGTAAATTCAGTAATATTTTAGTATTATTAATTAATAAATAAGTCATTAAGAATGTTGATTACTGGAAACGATGCCTAAAAACGCAACAATAAATATTTAGCAGATAGTATTTAAAGAACATTTGCATACCACGCAAAATATGGTTGAGTAATAAATAAATTATGAATAAATATTTTTCAAACAAGATAAAGATTTCTGCAGTATAAAAGTAATATTAAAAATGCGGATTATCTGAATAATCTAAATAAATCACAAAAACTTTACGATTCATTTTATCAATCACATAGTTTTCAGACTAATAATTATTCGGAAAACTTATTCACCATCCAATCATTGAAGCAGAATATAACAAAAGCTTTTACAAAGATAAATAAAAAGAAAGAAAAAAAGAATGTAAAAGTAATCTGATGAAAACAATGCAGAAATCCAAAACTTATAAACATTTTTAAAAATAATTCAGTTTTTGGTCTATGGTCAGGGGTCTATGACAACCTACAAGGGGTCTACGTCAAAAAAAAAATCGGGAGTCCATGAAATGAAAATGGGGGTCCACGATAGTGGATCTCAACATACACTGATGTACCTATTTACTTACATTATACTATGTTATAATATAAAGACATATACATTATTTATAAAAGTACCTATGAAGTAAAAAAATTATTATATTTGTTTATAAAATTGTGGAAGTTGTAGGATGTAGGCATTCGCTTTGTGGTCGCAATACATTTTGAACTTGTAAAAACCTGCACATAATGATATACCAGTATCATCTTGTTACAAGCATACGCGCAGTCTCAGAGCTACGCGAACTTGCACTGACTTGTTCAATTCGTCACTCTATAAATACGAATGTGAGACAAATACGTTTATTCGTTTCCTGAATCTTAAAAAGGAAAGTGCTAAGAAAATATTTAAAAAAATATAAACTAGTAGTTTATCACACAAATTATAGTAAATCAGTGTTATTTTTTTTTTGAGAGAGTACTCCTCAATAGTTTCTTTTTCAAAGTTTTAGCAATCGCTATTATAATTACAGTGCAATCTCCGTAATCCGAACTAATTGCTGCAAGTCGATGTTCGGATTATGGAATGTTTTCGGAAAAATCTAAAAAAAGACAACTGTACATTAGCATGGAGCGAAAAAACAAAATTTCAAAATTTTAATTCTAATAGCGCGCAAAAGCTGCGTATTTTAGTTTAAAGCATTTTGCAACCAACAATTTTTTTTGGATTTTTTTTCTGCCTTTTTTTAATTTTTAAAAAAAATCAGATTGTTAGTAAGTTTTAGAATAATATTAAAATCAGTTATAGATTGCTTTAATGAACCTCAAAACTATACTAAAATATTGGTTACAACGCGTAATAATTTTTCTTACATTAAAAATGCACTTTTTGCATTCCTAGGAGCCGTTAAATTTTTATGCAAATACTACACTTTATGGTAATTAAAACAAGCGCTCCTGCGCACGCATTCACGGCAAGTTCTAACTTGTCTAAAGATATTTTCAACTGGCGCTCGTCCACCCTCCATTAGCTTTGTTTTAGTGTCAGTCAGTACACATGAAAACTTAGAAGAGTATAGTTCGTGTCCTGTTTATTTGGTGTAGTTTTGTGTTCTATTTATTTAAAAATGGCAAAAGCAGGTCCGTCCGGTTTAAATACAAGATGTGCCAAGAACTGCCCTGTGTTTGGACAACCGTCGCAATTACATGAAAATGTTTTGCCAACTTATGAACAAACTATAAAGTTTTGTGCGTGGATTAGCTTTAATAAAAAAAACAGTAAATAAGAGCATGTGTTCTCTGAAATTGCAAAAGAAGTGTCAGTAAAGTTAGACGAAATTTGGAACAAAGCATCTATTCCTATAATTTCCCACAACAGAATATTACAGCTTTTGAATTCGTATCACGACAAATACATGAAACTTAAGAAACCGTTTAAAGATAGACAAAATAATAAAACCTATAAAGCTAAAATCCTGAATTTTAAAGAGGAAGGTAAAGTTACACGTTTTGATATAGCATCGTGCAAATGCAAAGGATTTGCAACTTGTACCCGTGAGAAATCTAAAAAGGTGTCTGTTGATGAGCAAGAATTTCTATTAGATCAAAGAGGGGCAAGAAAAATGGTAATAGGTGCAGTGGATGTATAAAAACGCAAAGAGAAGAAAAGCAAAACATGGAAGCTACTAGAATTAGTAACTACCGTAACCTTGCAAGTACTAAAGAAGTATCCTGCACTGTTACTTCAAAAGATTTACCTTCGAGTTCAGAGTCTAACATCTCTTCTGATAGTGAGCTTGAGTTGCCGGAAATACCACATTTTACGCCTTCTTCAGCCTGCAGGAATGTTGAAAGGCAACCGCAAATGCGAATTCATATCACCACTTTTGCAAAAACATGCGGCCGACATGGCATATTTGATAGATCTGCAGCTGCTCTTGCATCAGCCGTTTTAAATAATATTGGAGTAGTAACACCAGAGGATTCTTCTAAAATTGTCGATAGAAGTAAAGTTAGGATGGAAAGACAAAAAAACTCGTTCCAATCTCGGCTGCAAGAACTGAATGTGAATATGATTAAGGTACATGGTATCTACTTTGACGGGCGGAAGGATAAAACCCTAACACAAGTAAAGAAAGGTAACAAATTTTATCGCCAAACCATTATAGAAGAACATATAACATTGGTGCAAGAACCTGAATGTAAATATATTGGTCATGTTTCTCCAACCTCCGGTACATCAAAAAGTGTAAAAGCAAGTATCGTTCAAATGTTACAAGAAAATGCGATTGATGTTACAAATTTAGAAGCGATTGGTTGTGACGGCAGCGTCGTAAACACGGGTGTTAAAGGAGGTGTAATACGACTTTTGGAAGAACACTTTTAAAAACCACTTCAATGGTTTGTGTGTATGTTACACGCAAATGAGCTTCCACTTCGTCATCTTTTTTATCATGTAGACGGAGATACTAACGGGCCTCGTCGCCTATGTGCCTTTTATGCAAGAAAGTTTTGGGCAATGACGCTCTGAAACCATCTAAGCTGCAGGATCGTCTGAGAAGATGTCACCCTGATAAAACAGATAAAGATTGCTACTTACAGCAAAATCCGGAAAACCGCATACTATCAGAGAGAAGTTAATTTTGCCAGCCGTTGAAGAGGTTTTAAACACTGTTTTACACAAACCTGCATGTGATATCATTAAAACAATTCCTTTAATCAACATTACTGTTGAAAGACGTATTGATGAAATAAGTAGAATGCTAAAAGTTTGAGTGTTAGATTGCATGAATCTCTTCAATTAGTCATTGATGCAGTTAACCGAATCCAAAGCAACGCGTTGAATACGCGGTTACTTGCGCAGTTGTATGAAGAAAATAACGAATACTTCTTCACACTGAAGTACGCTTTGTCAAGATTTTTTGCACTTTTTGAGACAATTTTAGAATTTCTGGATACTAAAGATAAAATTTTAAAAGACAATTTCATGAAGTGGAAAACAGACATCGCCTATTTAACAAATTTGTTTATAAAATTTAATATGGTTAATTTGCAGTTACAAGGCAACAGTCTAAATTTGATTAAAACAAAGTCCATCTTATCAGCGTTTTTTGTCAGCTAATGAAGCAAAATATTGGACGGGGCGAATTTTCCCAATTTGTCACAGACAAACTGCTAGGAAAACGACGTTTCAACCTACGTTCAACATTTAAATGCCCTCTATTCAGATTTTGAAACTAGGTTTGAGGATGTTTTGACTATGGTAATACCACCGTGGATAATTAACACATATGGTGACATAGAAGAAACGAATGTCATAATACAAGAGGAACTGACTAAACAAAGTACAAACGAAGAACTTAAGGTTCAGTTTAAAAACGGATATCAGCAATTCTGGCTTCAAAACAACATACCCGTTACTTATTTCGTATTATGTATATAGCGAGGAAATTTTTAATTTCCTTTCTATCGTCATACCTAGTAGAAAGGGGGTTCAGCGCTGTTACCAATCTCCTAACGAGAAAAAGAAACAGACTGGACATCATTAGCCGAGGAGATTTAAGATTAAACCTGACAAAATTGACGCCAAATGTTGATAACTTACTATTAAAGCATCAAGTTCATCCTTCTCGCTAAAAACAAAAGCGTTAATGTGTAACTTATTTGGCGGTAAAAATTCTTTAATTATAAGGTAAAAAAACATAACATTTAAGACCTGAATACTTCTAGTTGCATGATGACTCTCATAAACATTAGCAAGTTGCGCTATTTTTTTTCTTAGACTTACCATCACAACAATAAACTAACCTACAATTAATCCGTACCGCATATTTCTTCCAGTAGCGTACTAATTTATTTTTTTCGGGGTTTTTAGGGGCGACTTGAAAATGGTTCGAACTTACAAAAGGAAAGTTGGAAGTAGGGCCTACCGTAATTTTAGTGACGACGCTTTGAATACGGCTATAGCAAGGTACAAAAAGGGTAATTTAAAGCAATTAAGCAAAGAATATGGGATTCCTTATGTGACGTTATATCGAAAAATTAATAATATTAACATGAATAAACCAGGAGGTATTACTGCATTGTCACAGAATGACGAGGTAGTCCTCGTGAAAGCCATTTGTAAAGTATCTGAGTGGGAATATCCGTTTGAACCAAAAGATATCAAGAATTTAGTTCAGTACTATATGCTAGAAAAAGCAATGAAGTGAAGCAGTTTAAAAATAAACGACCTGGTGAAGGCTAGATGCAAAATTTCCTAAAACGACATAAAGACCAATTATCAAAAAGAACCTCTCAATCAATAAAAGAAAAGTAGAGCAAAGGTAAACCATGCCACAATTAACGCTTACTTCGACAATTTATCAAAAGTCCTTGAAAATGTACCCTCTGAAGCAATTTTAAATTACGACGAAACCAATTTTACGGATGACCCCGGTCGGGTAAAGGCAGAGAAAGTTATGGATACGTCTAAATCCGCAACTTCCGTTATGTTTGCCTGTTCGGCTTCAGGCATTATGCTCCCCCCCTACATTGTATATAAAGCGGACCATTTATGGAGCACCTAGACGGAAAATGGCCCACGTCATGCAAGATATAATAGAAGCCGATCAGGTTGGTTCGATAGCAATCTATTCGAGGACTGGTTCCTAAAAACAGCACTGCCCTATTTTCAAGCTCTACCTGCTGGTCGTAAAGTATTACTAGGCGACAATTTAGCGAGCCACATTTCGTTGGATGTGATCACAAAATGTGAAGAGTACGATATTTCTTTTGTATCGTTACCTCCTAACAGTACTCACATGACACAACCCTTAGATGTCAGTGTTTTTAGGCCAGTAAAAATTAAATAGAGACAAATTTTAAGAACATGGAAAACTAACAACAAGGGTGTCATAAGAAAAGACCTATTTCCAAGACTTTTGCGGCAGTGATTAGAGAACGTGAGTGCAAGTTGTGAAAAGAATATTAAATCCAGTTTTGAGGCCACTGGAATTTTCCCGCTGAATCGTAAGAAAGTCACCGATAGATTACCCAAAGTAGAAGAGCATGCAGCTGCTGCAGGAACAGAAGATGTGATGGCACACTCTCTGGTAAAACTATTTGAAAAGGCTAGGTTTGGAAAATCTGGAACAGCTAAAGGAGAGCGAAAAAAAATTAAATGTAGAACCCGGTCAAAGTATTAGTCAAGAGGATTTTTAGAAGTCCCTTGGTAAAGTTTCAGAGTCAAGCTATGAAAGTGATGCAGATATTGATATCCTACCATCTAGTTTAGAGAGGACTAAAAATTTTAGGGATGAATCAGACTATAACTGTAGTGATATTGACCACGAAACATTTTCTGATCTAGATAATGATGACGAAAATGAATTTAACGATATTCCAGCAAACGATATGGTCACAAGAAGCAATGAAGAGGAGAGCTGCGCTATAGCTGAAGAGTTAAAATGTAATGACTATATTCTGGTAAACATGAGAACAGAAAATGGAAAATTTAGGAAGTATGTTGCTAAAACATCTCCATTGTGGACAAAAATGAAATTAAGAAGAAACTAATAGTGCAGAAAACTCTAAGAGGGGGCAAATTATATTTACAGACACTTTTTTTTAAAATTGTTTATGTGTTGCTTATACTACACTTTGAATGTGTTAAATTAAACGGTTAATACTTTATATTTTTGCAATAAAAGTTTTTTGCCTAATATGTTGTATTGTTACATTTGTACAGCGAAAAAGGCAATATTCCCTTGTTTTCTGTAAAAACGCAATTTCATGACAACCCTACAGTACGTATAAATGAAAATATATGCTTTACTATGGTCAATTTCAAGTCGCCCCATCATGGCACTACTTGGAAATAGCATGAAAAAATTTTTTTTTGTAAGACTGGAGTGCCCTGGAATTTTTTGGAATACTGTAAGAGTTTCCTTAGGGTCCAAAGTTAAATGGACTATTTTTAGTTTTGTAAAAAAAGAAACGGTTTGGCGTTGACTTATTGCTTAGTTTATTTTATGTTACGTATATTTTATATAACAGATACAAAATTTTATTTTGAGTAGTTTTAATTTAAATTCAATTAATAAATGTATAAAACTTAACATGTGTTTTTACTTTAAATTTTTAACACTAAACTTCACTACAGTTAGAAATTTACAAAAAAAACATGGCAAGGGGTCTACGACACAAAAAAGTTTGGGAACCTTTGATTTAGAAGAACATCGTAATAAACCATAATAGTATATTTATTACATTAATATTCCAGTTATTAAGTTAGACATATCTTGCGAATCTAAGCAGCCACTGTCTCGCCAAAAATGCGTTGTGGCATTGACAGCAAAGCTCTAGTCAAAAATTTAAATCTGAGCTTATACCTTATGATTAATGGCATCACGAATTTCGTACTACTAGAGATGACAAACCGTTAAATTTTTTTGCGCATTTATATTTGTTCGCAGGCTGTTATCTCATTCTAAGATTTTTTGATTATCTAATACACATAACATAAATCGGGTGTTATATTATTTATAACCAAAAACAAAAAAAAACCTGACCTGAAACACGTGATTTCATAGTTTTCGTTTACCGTTACTTTAACTAAACCCTTACAAATTACTTGTATGGTAGATAATTAAAAAAACTATCATATACACGTCAGTCAATTGGAAAATAAAATTAATTTTAGTATCCGGTTAATTAATCGACTGCAGTTTATCACATTATCTCATCAAGGAAATCAATTAATCAAAAATTAATTCGTTTAGTAAAAGAACAACATCGTAAATATTTGTAATACATAATAGTAATTAAGAAAACGTTTTAAAATATAGATGAAATTTCTATACGTATATTGCAAATTAGTGTTGCCCGGATTAATTAAGAAATTAAAATCTCCAAAAATTGAAAACTACCCCGACACACATTCGCCATCGACGTTTTAACTTAAGGCGATAATAAATAAAGAAGATGCAAGATATAAAGTTGGTGACAATGTAAATAAATACGTATAAATAATTGGGAAGCCCCCGGCAGTATTAATACAATGGCCCGAGAATTAGTATTTGCCTACCTGCCCATTATCACATTATTTATTACTGTTTCGCCCGTCCCTCTCTTTAATTCAGAATATATGTTTCGTATGTATTAGCGATTTAAATTCCAGGTTCAGATTCTTTCAACGCTATTTAATTACTTTTATTTCCATATTATAACTCACCGGAAATCCAAGAGAGCAGATTATACGCAACAAATAAACCTCAGTCTTCAAAAACCAACGTGTAAACAAGAAACGAGTTAAAGTACTCGTAAAACGACCAAATGTTTTATTTATTCAATAAAATTAGATTGTCCGAATAAATCCACATGGTTACGCAATAAATTCGGAAGAACTCGATGAAACCTCCCAGACATTTACAAGACAATCGAACCGTTTTACAATGCTAATGTTAACAGTAATGTATGTGTAAATATTTATTTATAAAAGTCTAAAAATTCGCGTTATCGCGTATAGAAACATAGCAAGTATCTAATGTACACATACACGGATAGCACGACCTCGAATCGCATGCAATTTTATTTTCTTGCAAAAGTACAGTAAGCAACGTTTTCCTTTCTAAAAAAAAGTTTGATTAAAAACAAGAAATTAATTGTTTCTGACGAACTTCATAATCACATCGTTTCGGCACCTCTGGATGTTGTCTCACTCACGTTTTGATTATAACAGAAGGTAACCTATTATAGAATTAAGTTTTAGAAGCTCAAAGGCTTTCACATTGTTTCAAGTGTTGATTTAATTTTAAAGTACATGTTTCAAGTAACATCATCATCATCAGGTTCAACAATCAGAACAAATTATTATTTAAAGCTCTAATTCTAATTATTTATTATATAAAAATAAGAAATTACAAAAAAGGTATGTGCACAAATAATATTATATAATAATAATTTTGCTGAATTTTGTTATCTTGTAACTTCAAATTTGCTTCGAGTGTAACCCCTAATAATAAAATCCAAGATGAAAGTTTATATTTAGTTATAAAAATTAATTAACAGTTTTGCATGTTAAAGCGGTGCGGTTCCAGGAAAGACCTCTCCATTAAATTTGTCGACAAATCAGTAGCGCGCGTGATTCCTAAGCATACGCACATTTCTGCGCCAAAATCGCGTACCTACCATAGTAGGCACCGAGAAGACAAGTTGTTGAAATGTTCTTCGACAATTGTCGTAATAACTACATTCCTAATGATGATTTGACGTTAGATGAACAACTCGTTGACTTCCCGAACGCGCTTGAGGTTGAGTAGAACCGAGTAAACCCGACTCAGCGTCATCGACCCGAGCGTCACGGTTCACTTCAAAATCAATCAATCAATCAATCAAAAATCACTTCAAAATCACGCAGCACAGTATCACTTCTGGCAATTAATTCGGTTGATAAATAACTAAATTACCAAAATGTGTTTATAGATTCAAATGTAAGTGTGTTAATAATTCAATAATGTATACACCAAATAAACCAAACAAATTCGGAATAAAGATTTTCATGCCAGTAGATACAAAGTTTCCCTATGTACATTGGACCACAACCTGAAAATGCACGACGTTGTCCATAGAGTGATAGAGCCACTTTAGGTAATATGACAATGGATAATTATTTTATGGACATGCCTTTGGCTAAAAATCCATTTTAGAAGAAAGTCACTCTTGTGCTTCTAAGACGAAAACAATCAAAAATTCAATTTTTGGTTCAGAAAAACGTGACTTTTTTGTCTTTTGTCCCAAAAAAAACAAGTCAGTCAACTTACTTTCTACAATGCATAATGATGCAATCATTGATACCAACACACAAGAAGAACGCAAGCCTGAAATAATTACTTTTAACAACCGTAAGTGTGCTGTTGATATACTTGACAAAATGTGTAAACAATACAGTCTTTTAACAAACTGTCGCGCATAGCCACTTGAAATATTTTCCGATTTCATGAAGATTGCTGTAATCGACACTCTCATAAGCAATCACATAAATGTCAATCCTGAAAAAAATGTAAAGAGTGTGATTAAAAAAATTATACAAGATTATAGAAAACAACGCCACTTTGAAATTTGTAAAATTAAAGAACAACAAAATGACAATAAATTTATTTACACAACCAAATAGTAAACGGGTAATTTCCGGAAAAGAGACAATTTTGGATGAATTATCATTGAACAAATAAATTTCAAAAAATATTTTAATTCTTTGTTTTGCGTTTCCTTTAAGAATATTGACTCGATAAATTAATGATTATAAAAACTATCAAAAACTGAATCATACGAATATGAACAATTTCATTTAGTAATGTTGATTACGTAATAAATGAGTATATTTCTTATATGTTCTCTAAAAAAACATTTACTGACTTTTTAAAATGATCTACCATAGTAGGCCACGCGTGCATTGGTGTAAAGAGCGTATGTACTCTAATGTTAAAGTTTATAGTTATATTAACCAGTTAATCAACAAATTCATACATGATTATGTCAGAAAAAATAAATTAATAATAATAATATAACAAAAAAACTGTTTTAAATGTTTTCAGCTTTTTTATACCTATAATTTATCAACAAAAAACTTTTTTTTTCAAAAAATATTGACGTGGTTCTCATTGTGTTCAACATACTTAATGCTAACGAATTCAATCAATATTAAACAAACACAAAATTTTAATTGTTATTGATATAATAATTTATAAACAAAAATGGTTTTTTTAACGGATACATTTCAGTTCGTAACAAAATAATATTTCCAGTTGTTATGTTAAAAGTTTGGTAAATTAAAAATTTTTCAGTATAAGATTTATCCTCGACACGCCCACGTATCGTGGTTTACTGTCAAATTTTAAAAGCCCGATTTCATTTTTCTTCCGATAACGTTTTGTGCAACGCAGAGCTCCGTTTAGCGGTGTCTACGCCCAACAAGGCTTTCATGATTAAGTTATTTCACGCAATTACACGTGAATATGCAATCGAATTTTGTGTCTATTTGATTGAAAGCCTATTCAGACGCGTCTCCACACCTCCACCTGTGTCTCTTATCTGTGGAGTTGATAAACACCTGATACAATTGAAAGATTTCCATGATGTCACATCGCTGAAGTTCAAGGGGTTGAATACAATCTTAGTGGAGAAAATAATTACCCAAATTGCAAAGTTAATTAGAAGAAAGCTCGGCGCATTCGCTTATTTGAATGATCGCATGAATTAAAGATAGGATTTACTTGTGATAACGCCGTATGTACGTTTTCTGTTGTGTTAGATTTCAATGGAATTTTAGGTAATACTGGTACAAAATTAGCTAATTCCCTACTGGATAAAACATATTAGTATAAGTATAGTATTAAGTATTACATTTTTACTTTAATTCTTAATAGTTTGGTGGTCCGTCGACCATTCGTACATACTAGGTTGTAAACACAATTAATGTTAAAATCTGTTTCTTTGTGTCATATTATCTGCTGCGTTTTGATTCTCTAGACCTTACTTTTTCCTACTCTTGTAATTTAATTAAAGAATGTAAAATCACTTTAAGTGTAAGAGTTAGACCGACTGGGTCACCTTGCTGTAAATATATAATTATGTACCTTCTTCGTCCTCTTTAAGTACTGTCTGTGATAAAATTAATATATATTCTGTGTTCTCAATTCTGTCGTGTTATTTGTTTTTTTTCCAGCTGCAGGTAGATTTGCACAATGTCTCCTTAATTTAGTCTTTTATCGTTTTAGCACCTTTTTAGATTTAGTTTTTAGTTAGTAATCTTGCATCACAAACCCTGCGACCCCATCTCCGAGAACGACTGTGTTAGCCGTCGACTTCTGTTTTGTTACGAGAAAACCAGCGTAACACAATAATAAAAGTGCGTCAAAGCAGATAATAGAAAGAAAAACAAATTTATAAAATAGTTTACGAAAGTATTACTTTTTTTATGATTTTTCATAATAAAAGTCATCGTTTGTCAAATCTTACTTCAAAGTACAAAGAGAATCTTTATGTATACAAATGAAAACTCCACAGAAATACGGTCACAACAGCCAACAACAGTATTTACACGATTTTGACTCTGCTCGTCAGTTAAACTGTGATTTGTGTATTATAAGCCTTATAACTATCAGGGTGAACTTAAATTAAATGCATTTATATAAATGAGCAGACTTTTATTGATAACTAACTTGATTTTGAAAATAAGGACGAGCGTTAACTAATTCAAAGATGTACGCATTATGATAACGGTTAACTAATGTGTACAACGTAATTAATCCGTTTATTTAACAAGTGTAAATTTACAAACCAAACCCTTTTTACTCTATACGTACCGTTGAAACTAATGCAATAGCATCCACACGGCCCTAATTGATTTCGTTTTCAAATATTTTGATTCTGATGCAAGAAATATTCGTAGGAAGTATTCTAAATTATGGATTCATAATTCATTATCCTGTACGGTAATAGCTTGGACCTGTACGAAAATGACGTTGACCTTGAACTCATTATTATAACGATTAACTACTGCGTACCATGTACTTGATCCGTTTATTTCACAAGTGTAAATATTATCATGAACAAAACCTTTATACATACTAACTGCAGCTAATATGACTGGCTATCACTAAGTGATTCTTTTAATAAGTTACTGTTATTGTGTTTTAACAACATCTTGTTATACACAGGTACATGGACCCAGAAAATAATGGATGGAGCTCTCCAAGCTGTGGCTCCCTAAATACAGCTAATACCACCTATAAGAACAATTAAGCGGTATTTAGACCAGCACAAAGTAGTCAAGTCAACTGTTGGGCGTAAAAATCATATAAGCACTAGAACAAAAAGTCGAATTAATCTAAAAATAATCCTTAGAGGGTTTTTAAAACAAAACCCACAAGTTCGTGAAAGAAAAGCTCAAAATTTGAAGCCTGCAAGAAACCAAAAAATAAAAAGTTTATCATGTATGGCCATTTTGCAAAACTCAAAGAAGTTATAAGAATAATAAATATGCTGAATAAGCCTGAAAGAATTTTAAAAACCCGTTAAAAAAACTTTGCAAGTTGTCTTGCGCGAACGGTGCACATGATCGTAAACGAACATGGACAAAACGTCTCAATTATAGCAAGTGTGAATGCTACAGGAACAATAATTCCAACAATAATTGTATTTAAAAACAAAAGGTTGAGGCCGGAATGGATTCATTCAATGCTCCTTGGTACAGTTTTGCGCCTAATTGAGAAAGGCTGTGTCAGCGTTCCTATGTTTTCTTGAACATTTTGCTAAACTCAAAATGTCTTTGATGGAACCAAATGCCACTTAGAACAAAGCATAGTGAAAGCTGTTAAGAGGTATGAAGTAACATTATAATACTTACTGAATAATACTACTCATTAGCTGCTGCTAACAGATAAGGCAATATTTGGAGACAATATTATTGAGTTGAAAAAGTGGCAAAGAACTAAAGATTCTAGCCTGAAAAACGTGATTCATTCAAATTTCAAGCATATATTTTTGATACAAAGTTTTGGTCAGTTGCGTTTATTTCCTCTAGAATATGTACACTTAATTTCTGAGTAACATTAGGTTGAATGACCGAGACACTTAAGTCAGTTGAAAATTACTGAAAATGAATTAAAAAAAAAACGTATTTTCAGAAGCGTATCATTGCTGAGCGGTATCAACTCAATAATTTTTGTGTGCACTGAAAATCTCTAATAGAAAAAAATTTACAGCTAAAAATAATAAAGCATATAAACAATGTTTTTAAAATTTATCACTTTTTTATAATTTCCTCATAATGCATAGGATACGAAATATGTAAACATATACATAACAACCAGGGCGTTATGAGAAGGCATTATGGGCTTAATGGGCAAAAATTATGTTTATTTTCATAAAATTTTGACGGTAACAAGTTTTCTATTCCCTTTTGTGCATTTTTTTAAGGTCCATCGAGCAACACATCCCTCGTTCCAAAAGCCCTTGGGTTATATACGTTGCCCTCCGGGCGTAATAATCGCAATAACGCCCTCGGTGCATAAATAGCTATTAATTCGGTTAGGTGGGAACGGATGCTTATATATGTAAATTAAATGTGCGTAGGAAGATTTTCTCAAAGCTTGCCCACAGTCTAAAATAGGTCAACAACGATTTTTTTAAATTTTTAGACGTTTCACTTAGAACACGTCCTACACCTTCTACCTATTTATCAGTACTGAACTCGAGAGCACCGCGGGCATTAAAAACGCGAGCCATTTCACACGTTAAAACTGCATATAAAAATCTCGTAGTGGAAGTCGCGAAGTCACGTTACAATGCTCTGCTACATATATAGACATAGGATCAAAAAATTATAGCCTGAACATAAAGAAATATCCATTTAATTTAAACTACGACGATATTATATTAATGTTTTAGAATAATAAAAATTAAATAATACCTATATCCTATAAATTTGTTTAAATATTTGTTTAAATGTTGTACAATGCGAGCACAAAAACTTACTCAAAAATGAAATATTAAGAACCTCTCAAATACTTTAGGCGGTAATATAGTTCTCAATTTACTTCAATGCATAGAGAACTTTTTGGAACATTTCGTTTATTTTGATAATTACTTCGCAACAATTGGGTTAATGAAAAAAGCAACGGAAAATAGATTTTGTGCAACGACAATTCGTGAGAATAGAATTGCTAAGCGTCCATTTAAACCTTCAAAAACATTCGCAAAAAAAGAGGCACTATCGATCATTTCTTTTATAGCCATACTAATCTTTTAGTAGTTAGATGGGTAGACACCAGTGTTGTAACATGAGTGATGTCGATTTGCATGACTAATATATGTTTAGAATTAGAATTCTTTGCAAAAAGTGGTGATGGGTTTTGTTTATCTATATATTAGACCTGGTCATATCTAATCCCTGGAAGATGTTTCCACTTGTGTCTAATGAGTATGTCAGCCAGACTGTAGAAGAGCGGTTGGGCAGCATTACTTACTTCCAAACCGATCAAAATCATAGCACCGACAATTATCTATTCCAGATACTGTGAGAAGTGACAACGTGAGACACATTCCAGAAAAATTCCATAAACAATTATGTTGTGTAATGTATCAACTTTTTTTCCGACCATATGCATAATTTCAGCCTTTTCGTTTAAGGTTTCGTTTAAGTAGTTAAGAAATATACGTTTTTGATCAAAATCGCTTTATTCTGCTCACTTTTGTCTTCCCTAGTTCTGGAAGATTGTCAATGCTTTTGACGGTATAGACTGGGACACTCACTTCAAAGTAAAATGTCAGGAGTAACCACAAAAGCGCTGCATCACAACGTTTCATACACGAAACATGTACGTTCCCTACAACGTTTCGAGCTGCTGATTATATAATCCCGCCAAAAAAAATATATTTTTTATTTTTCTTTCTTTAATTGGAGAAAGATCTTACAGATGGTACACAAAATAAAAAAAAACTTTACAACCTACTATGATATATGCAATATATGATTAATAATTTTGCTTTTTTTTATTTTCGTGCATTTCATTAGCATTGTTGGTACTAATACAAATGTATAAAATTATTATTTAGGCATATATTAATATCACGTAAAATCAAATTTTGAAAATTCAAAATATTAAAATTACTAAATACCACCACTGCCCCCTCTTTATCTTGGACACTGTGTTTTAAGATTATTTTAACGTACATACAATAAAAATGTACATTTATGTTATTAGATAATCTTATTAATGAATTATATGTTAATTATATAAAAAAAACTCGAAATCACATTGGAGTTGAATGCATATGTAAATATATAACGTAAACAAAACAATAGAGTATGTAAGAGTCTTTATGTTAAAGTAAAACTTTGTTCGGTACACTGTACAGTATAAAAATAAAATGCTAAATTGTACTTACTACTTCAAACTTGTAGATGTAATTAGGAAGGCAATTACCTGAAACAAACAAAAAACATTTTAAAAAATATCCATGTAAAATTTAAAACAAATAGAGTATATAAAGTATAAATTTTTTTCTAGTAATTTAAGTTAATTTCAGGTAAATTCAAAACCAATGTCAATTCAATTAAACTTTAAAAAATTGCCATTCTGAGAAAACCTAAATTTAATATTTTATTATACTGCCTACAGCAATGCTGTGGTTAAAATTAAATACAATGACTATAAACATAAACAATTTCTAAAAGTTAAAAAGCTTCAAACGTGAAAATTATTAAAATCATATAATACAATAAAATAACGGAAATTTTATACAAGTGTTTATAACAAAAACTTAATTTTAAAATTTAAATAATTATATAAACAAAAAGGCTAAAAAACACATTTATTTAACGTAAACATTCTTAACTTCACACATACATATTAATTTTTAGATAAATCGTTAAGCCTTAAATTACACAACATACCAAAATTAAAACTATAAGCGACCGATGTAAAAAAAAAATAAATGTTGAAAAACAACTTCTCCGAAATTCAGCAATTTACGTTTGAATCCATGACAATTATTTGCTCATTTGTCCAATTTTTGTTGCTTGTGTTCGTTTAAAAGAACTGAAAATATTTTCACAAGAAAAAGCTTAACCAGCCGAATATGGCCGTACGATATAATTTATCCGACAAATATGAACTTTAACATTACATTTTTTTATAGTGATAAAAACCAAGTACTGGTTGAAAAATGACTCGAAATAATATGAGTAAATAAATTGGGAGTGGTAACCGCTATGACTATACTTAGTTGGGTCACATATTATGAGTAGCACTTTACATATATTAGACGTCGTAAATAAACTGAAATGCATTTCCAAATGGAATAAAAACCAATTTTAACTTTTCAGGTAACATTTTATTCGTTCCATTATCATAAATATGTCTTTTTTGAGGTCTCTTAACGTAAAACTTAATTTCTTTAAGTAAATGAGGCTGTGTCCGTTTTCAATAATGTTCAAATAATATATCCAACTTTTTTTAAACAAGTTATTTATCATTTTAAAATAATTAAAATCAACTGGAGCGAATAAACGAAGTTTGTTAACTAACAAGTATACAGGTAACCGTAATGCTATTAATATAAACGAAAAAATTTTTACAGTGCTCAAATGTAAATTACGTACGTACCCTTATGTATCAACTATTTCATTTAAATACACACAGAAGCACAAATTTCTTATTAGTAACTAACAGACTAGTAAAACTCCAATTTAAAAGTAAAAGTTAGTATTCAACGTAAATTTTTGTCTGAGCAAATAAAAATAAGCGAAATTGAAACATTGATTTAATCAGAAAAAACACAAAACTACAATCAACGTAGGCTTTGCAAAAAATAATATAATACTCTGTGTATTATATGCAACATTTGTCTCGGTAAATTGAATCACACTGCCGGCGCAGGATGATAAAGAAAACAAAAATAAAACAAAAAAAAAAGGTTATTTAGCAACAAAAAAAATAGATTGTTTTAACGAAATACGTAAATATGTACAAGAATATAACGAAAGAGCAGTAGAATTACTGAACAAAAAAAAAGGAAAACTGAAATTCTTAAATGAAGGTGCCAATATTGCGGGCGGTGCATAAAATTTTCGTTTCATATCTATCCGTTAATGAGCGAAATTCTCGACTTCTCATCCGCACACCGTTATCACAAATTATATATTGCGGTGCGCCATAGGTTAGAAATATACCTTCCTCTAGATGTTTAGTTAGCGAAGTTGCATTAGCTTTTCGTACAGAAGTTAGTACAGCGTATTTGCTAAAATAATCGACTATTAGCAAAATAAGTGTATACCTATGTACGGATTTCGGTAGTTGACCGATAAAATCAAGGCTGATCATTTGCCAAGGTCGATCTAGTTGAGGTCTTTGCCCCATAAGTCCCGCTGGCAATTTTTGCTCTGGCTTCTGTTGAGCACAGATGAGACACGAACGCACGTAATTTGAAACGTCTGCCCTTATTTTTGGCCAGTAATAACGGTGATGTAACTTCCAGTACGTTTTGTAAATACCGAAATGACCACATGTCAGATTATCGTGATTTTTCTTGCAAAATTCTACTACGATAGTTCTTTGACACAACGAGTTTCCAGTAATCCTTTTCCATGGAAAGTTGTCATTTATTTCCAAATCTGGTTTTCCGCTGGTGTTTCATAGATACTGCTAATTATTAGTACAGCGCGTGACAGAAAATCTGGAACAATATGGTCCATGCCTTTCCTGTGAACTACTTCGTAGTCGAACGGTTGTAGGCCCAATGCCCACCTGCCCAAACGTCCAGTAGGGTCTTTTAGGCGACCTAGCTATAGCAACGAATAGTGGTCCGTGACAACAATGAACCGAGTGCCTTCTAAGTAATGTCTTAATTTATCCACTGCACAAATTACACTAACATTCCCGTTCCGTCGTTGAATAATTTCTTTCTTGTTTTGTTAAGGACCTAGAGAGAAAGAAGATTACCTTTTCTTCGCCTTGAATGGTCTGTGTCAACACGGCCCCTACCACATACGCAGATGAGTCTGTTTGGAGAACAAAGGTTTGATTAACATCTGGACAGTTTAAGACTGGTGCAGTAGCCAATGGTTGCTTGATAGTCTAAAAGGATATTTCGCAATCTTCTGTCCAGTTATAGTGTCTATTTTTTTTGTTAATTCCGTTAACGGGGTTAAAATTCTGCACAAAACGCCAATACCAAGAAGCCATCCCAACAAATCGACGAACCTCAGTGATGTTTGTAGGGCTAGGAATATCAAATTCTAGATATTCGTAGCCCTACAAACAGCACGCACCTTATCTGGGTCAACTCGAAATATTTGTCTACGACATATGCTAGGTATTTCAACTGGGGTTGACAAAATTAGCATTTATCTTTACTAACTGTCAGCCCTGCCTTGATAAGTCTTTGAAAAACTAAGTCCAAAACTTGAAATCTTGAAGTATAACGATAATATCATCCAAGTACACCATCACGAACGGTTCTAAGTCGGCTCCTAATACTTTATCAATTAATCATTGAAAAGTAGCTGGTGCATTAGTTAACTCAAAGGGAATTCTCTTGAATTGGTACAAACCTCGACCAGGCACTGTAAAAGCCGTTAATTCTTTGGCGAAGTCTTTCACGGGCACTTGCCAATACGCCGATCGGATGTCTAATGAACTTAAATATTTTGGGTTACGTAGACGGTCTAAAATAGCGGGTGTGTAAGAAATTGGATACGCATCCTTCTTTGTAACTTTATTTGGTTATCGATAGTCCACGCAAAATCTATATTCACCGTTTTTCTTCGGTACAAGTAGTACTGGGCTCGACCAACCACTATAAGAAGGTTCAATCACATCCAAGTCCAACATTTTTTGTAGTTCGTCATCTATAATTGCTTGCTTTTTTGGAGTAACAGAATAATATCTTTGTTTAATAGGACTGGCGTCTGTTAGAATATCGTGCTCTACTACGGTTGTGTAGCCTAACTTTCTCCCATTATATCGAATTTTTTATCCAACATATCGTGCAAACTTTGGAGTTCTTGTTCGGAAAGATCTAATTGGTCGTTTATTGCACAAATATTATTTTCTGGCAGACGATCTGTAAAGTGCCATACATCTCGTTTAAGATCGGGCATTATATTCATAAGTTTCCAAAAATCTAGGCCTAGAATTAGAGATTGTGTTGAGTTCGATTTTCCAAAGTGATTGGCGTTAATACAGTTCCAATAGAAGTGCACATTGAACCATTGGCGACAGAACATATTGGTCGATTGGTTGTTTCTAGTTTCAGTCCGGCTTGTTGAAGAAATTCCCAACCGTTTTTGCCAACCAAAGTGCAGGTTGCACCGGAATCTAAAAGCCCTAATATTGATCTACCCAGAATATTAACTTTTAAATATGGCCTTTGGTCTCCTTGGGCGTGAGAAATAGTAAAATCCAAAAGTATTTTATGTTCAAAGTTACTGCTTCTAATATGGGTCGAATTTTATAAATTTGCCGAGAAACTAACTCGACCATTTAATTTCCTCTCCTTGCGTTTCACGAACACTTGGAGCACGTGCGGACCGTTACATCAGGCACACACAGTTGTTGCGCGATCGCACAAACGTCGTTGTCCGTAGTTTCGGAAGCACGTGGATTTTGAAGAGATTTTAAATCTGTCTTAACTGCAGATATACGAATAGAAAATCTAAGTTTTCGATAAGCTAAATTTGGTTCTAGTGTATGAGCTAAGTTTGTAGACGGTAGACGAAATCTTTGAATACGGTCGTTTACGTCCTCTATGCTTCGACAAATCCGTACTAGTCATTTAACGCTAATGCTTGTTGAAAACTAGGTAATAAATTGCGCCGTATAATTTCTAGTCGATTGTGCTCAGATGGTTTATGGGACAAACGATTGAATACATTTTCCATCAAACAAACATATATATACCTTCTCGTCTGTTCCTTGGGTACGGTTTCTAATTTTGTCCCAAAATCGGTGTTCATAATCACACGGTAAAAATGTATACTTTAATTTTTTAACTAAATCGTCCCATCCATTTAGATTGTCTCTTACTGCTCGATACCAATGCAAAGCTTGTCCGAAAAATAACTCCAAAGCAGAATGAAATAATTGGTGATAAGAATGATTTCGAGCGTTCCTCAACTCGTTCTAAAAAATCCAAAACGCCTGTTTCGCCATTGTATATCAAATTCCATTTATACAAGTGCAGGTTATTGCGGTAAGTAAAATCATCAAGCTGAGGAGCGGAAGTTTGGGTACGAAACAAATGACTAGGTATACTAAGATAATAATGTCTTCCGGGTTTAGACCGTGTCATTGTTGTTGTAACCGAAGTTGCCAACGTTTCACCCACTTTCGTAAGGGGCTTCATCAGGGCGTAAGATAAATCGCAAAACTCAAACAAGCAACCGAAATCTAACTAAGAACTTCTCAAAAGTTAGGTTATCTACTTGTGAAACAAGTCATAATCTAAACTCTAAAAAGGTAAGAAAGAAAACGATAACTTGAAGAAGCAAACGAAAATCTAACAAAGAACCACTACCGAGTTAGGTAATCAATTTGTGAACCAAGCCAGATTCTAAACTCCGTAGAAGTGACTTAAGAAGAAATAGTCTCCGTATATAAAGGAAAAACATCATCACGGATGGTTAAGCTCGACTCTGATTAGGTTACGGTTGATAAGGGGTATGTTTTCGATAAATGACTAATGACCAAGAACCAAAGAGGGGATAGCTCGAAACCATGATCGCGATTGAATGCTTCTTCTGACATATCTAAGAGGGACATAACTCCTTGAGGTTCTGTTCTGGTGGAGGTTTGAATATGCGCATCAGAAGTAGTTGTCGGGGCTACCAAAACATCTAAAGCGGAACACAACTGTTTATGCTGCTGAACCAATGTAAGCCAAAAAGATTTCTGTTCTGAATTTAGAGCGGAGACACGGTTCAATCTTCCTTTAACATGAAGTAAGCGTGTATGAATGCGTTTTGGCGATCAAATTTACTTATATCTTCTTGTAGATCAGCTAACTTCAAACTACATGTGCGCAATTCATCATCAGGAGGTAAGTGAATTTCTTCTCGCACTGGTTTATTTATTGCCTCTCGCAGCTTTGTCCTATTTTCAGCGACAGTAGCGTCATATAGAGCTCTGCGTATGAACAGTTCGTTAATTAATTCGTCTTGCTTTAACCTATTAACTTCCATCTTAATAAATAAAAAAAAAATAAAAATAACAAATCTAGACTGCTCAAAAATAATTAGCAGACAAAAATTCAGAAAATAACGGTAATTCACAGAAATAATTCTCTAAAGCTAATATACCAAAAATAACGTTATCGAAAATTAGAAACAACTGAAATTAAACAAAATCTTCGAGAGCTAATGGAACCTTTAAGTTCGGGCCCCACGTTGGGCGCCATTTATCACACCGCCGGCGCAGGATGATAAAGAAAACAAAAATAAAACCAAAATTTTGAGTGAGAAAATTAAACTTAAAGAAGCTTATTTATAATAAAGTAGAGGATAGAATAAAAATAAACCAAAACCTATTCTTAACTGTGACAGAAAAATAAATTGAAAATTAAAAAAAAATTAATTATTTTAAGTAAAACTGTTACAGGCTCCAGTTGAATCTTCCTTTTTATCAAAGAATTTTACTTTCAAAAACTTTTAATATATTATCAAACATTTTCGCAAGTGTATAGGTGTTTCAGAATCTTGTGGACCGTGAGTAACTAAGGGCGGTAAATTTAAAATTTTTAATTTTAATTACCAAACTAAAATTTACTGTGATCACAGAAACATACATTACAGAAATCTTACCAATCGTTTATAAGTAAAAGTTTTAAACATTAATTGTTGTCGAAGTTCAATTTCAAATAAATCCTTAGAAATAAAAAACGGAAACTTGAAAACCTTAAATATTTTGCGCTCAAATAAAACTATGTTTTTGCACAGTTTTTGGGTAGATAATAATAGTGTTAATAGATTACGATTGTTTCATTAGCATAATATGCGAAAATCTCATAACATTTTCAAACGAATAAATCAAGTTTATAGGAATCATAGCGATGTTTAATTATACATACAATACGTTTTATGACGATTCTCCTTTATGACAATAAACGTGTTATTATAACAAAATAGATATAGATAGCTTATCGAATTATGCGATGAATATTAATTACTTTAGCAGCTTGTTCCAAAGGTAGCTCCTACCCATTGTTTTATGTTGATAATTATAAGGCACACCTTTGGAAATATAATGCTGATATGTAATTTAGAAGTGGCTACATTTCAAATGCAAGTATTAAATTATAAAAACTATATAATTACATAAATAAATAGAATTACATTTGTTAAATAGACGACTCACCCTATATATTCGGCAAGTATTGTGTACTATACTTTTTCAAATACTAGAACACATAGAATGCTAGTTACGGTTTTGTAGTTTTTTCTTTTATTATTTATAAAAAATACCATCTACATATAGATACATGTAAACCATTTTCATTAATTAAAATCTGGTATTTATAAGTAGGTTTCTTACAAAATAATTAAAACACATTTGAATCAATTCATTAAGTATAATATTTTATTTTACCTGTCGGAATATAACCATTCTTACATCCTACATTTCTACATATGTCATGTCAAATAAAAGAAAGTTTGAAATAAATGTATATATTCATACATCTGATAAGCAAATTAATTTTAATAATTCCATTATTAAAGGTAACAAAGGTTAAATAACCATTAATTACACAATTCCTACTTAAATTGACAACAAATCAAATCAATTTGGGTTTATTGCTAATCCCCGTCAAACATGCAATAAAAACCAATAGAAATCCAGCTAGATTAACCTTGATGTTAAAGCAAAAAAGAAATTGTTTTATCGGCGAAGAAAATGAGCATAATTTGACCAAACAATGAAAATTTTTAATGAAACTAATCTTGACACGTTTCAAAAACTATTAAGACCTTAGCATTTATTAAATGTCAAAAAGCAATCGCCTTATTATTAAAATCCTTTTGCTTTCGCTTGAAAAAATAAATGTAATAAATACGTGTTTCGGTGGCCTATATTACACTGATATAAAAATTTGACGAATGTTGTGTCATATCATTTACATTGCCATTTGATACGCAAGTGGAAATCGAATACTCACACAAATCTCAACTTTTGTAGGTATTTGCATTTATAACCAAGTCTAATAAATTTTTAATTATGCTGAACAGTTTCTTAGGTTTCGTTTATATCAGGTTTTTTTTAAATTCAAACTGGGGCGATATAGGTTCATTTTATTAGAAACTAAGAAGAGGAGTTACAAAAAGCACTATGAAACATCCGAGATCCCAAAAATTAAGCACTGTAGGTAATAATTGTAACAAAAAAAATCCTTCCATAGATGTAGACGCATAATTATAAAAATTGCAAAAATATAATAAGCGTATATTGAATTTACGCGAAATGTTAGTTGTGCTAGTTTACATATCCGTTTATACAGGAAGTAGCTACCAACTTTGTTATTTTAAATAAACACCCTGTATATTTTTGGAATGTTTGCTGAATTTTAGGTTAAGTTTCATAAGCGCACCCTACACCGTATATTTACCGTTTATAAGATATTTTAAAAAGAATGAAAGAAATAACATTTGTTGCCTCTTATGAGAGCGTTTTAACTTTGTCCTCAAAAGAGGAATTATTTTGAAAGTTTGGTATTAGCGTGATCTTTGTCCACGTAAATTCACAATTTCAATTTATTGTACCGAATGTCCATAATATTTCTACCCTTCCAAATTTTTCAAATTCTCTAAAACTTCATTATGTTTAATATAACACCATGTATTTTATTTTATTTTTGAATTCTACATTCTATTTAAAAAAAACAAAATTTTTATTATTTCTTCACTTAGAAACGAATTTTTGATTAGAGATTTTGCAAAAAACTCGAATACATGTTAACAAAAAAAACCAAATAGAAACTTGCGAAAAACCATCTAACCCGGAAGTTGAGGTTGACTTGGCGCATCCTCTTCGGGTGAGATGGCGCGAAGTTTTCCATACACCAAAGGTTATTTTTTATTGTTCTTCTTTGCAAAAATTTGTTTTGAACAATTGGCACATAATTCTGTGGAATCGGAACACGTCTCATGGTACCACGAGAGATATCTCATGCACTTCAGCCAATCGTCTTTCTTTTTGGTTGTTGAGTAGGTCTCGTTGCACCCGATGCAATGGCATTCTTCTTCAAACTCATTATCATCTGAAGAATCGTGCAAAGAAATTGCGTCTGGTTAGAATTCTGAAGAAGAAATGTTCCTTAACACTCGCTTGGGTTTACTAAATTTTAAAATTTTGGGTTTGTGAGTTTGGGGCGTAGCGACATTGTTGCTCTTTTTATCTTTCGTATGTTGTTTGGACTTTTTATTGATGTTTTCCTCGGAATTAAGGCTGTTTTCTCTAAGGCTTTGTTCGACATTTGTGGAAGACTTTTCAGGAACAGAGATTTCATCGGGGTTATCCAACGATTCTGACAAAAAGGCTTCATCTGGAATAGCTTCCGGGTTCAATGGTACTATTCCTATTGCTTTAAAGGCTGCAATAGCATTACTTATAGTTGCAGATTTAACCCAGGCACTATTGAGGAGTTTGCCAAACTGTAGACGTGTAAGTCTTCTCGTGGGGTTTGCCTTCACATAAAGGTTACAAGCATTGTAGTAATTTAATTTTAACGACTACGATTAACCGCTCGGTCTAATGACTGTAGGAACTGTGATGTGTGACTGGGTAAACACAAAAGAATGATTTAATGTTTGATAAAAAACTCCAGCATTTCAATGTTACTGCAATGAGATCCCTGTCCATCAATTAAAAGGATAACCTTTCCAAGAGGTTTTCTTGGTAAAAATGGTTCTTTTAACCACTTAAAAAATAAATCACTGTTAATATATGCCGACATCTCATTCATGTATACTACCGATCCCGGTGGTAAACCATCTGCGAACTCAGCCTTTTTGTTTTACCCTTTCATCATACACATAAAGGAAATATAGAGTCCTTGTGCGCTACAACAAGACACAACTGTAATTGTTTCTCCTTTCTCAGACGCCGTAATATTGGCTACATTATCGACCCTTTGGATGCAATTACAAAACCAGGTTTGTTGTTTAACTGCAACCCGGTTTCGTCCATATTAAAGAAGTTACCGGGTTTGTCATAAAGTTAATTTTCTTCAAGGACCTTTTCCAGTAATTTAAAATAGTCGCCTACTTCCTTACGACGCATTCCTTGAGCGCGTGCAAGAGAAACTCTTTCCGCTTTTCTGACTGATAAATCGAGATGCCATGCCGCGCGAGGAATAAATGCAACCAATCGTATCCAGCTTTACCAGATTCACGGTTGAAGCGATGAATAATCCCTAACTGCTCCGCCAATTTAAAAGCCATAACACGAACATCGTCACGAGTTGGAGCGAATTTATAACTGCAATTTTTGCAATGTATCACGATTTTATTTTCATTTGCAACTCCAAGGCAGGCTGAAGAACCTTGACGACCTACCTCAACATTTACATTCTTTTTTCGCCTTCTTAATGTTGTTGCTGGCACATGAAAATTTCTTGCAGCTTCATTTATCCCCATGGAGCCATTATTAACTGCGGTTATGGCTTCAACTAATTGATTTTCGGTCCAATTGCCCCTCAAAGATCCACTACGTCTTTTGTATCTAGTAGGCATTGAGTTAGAAATAAAATTTGCAAGCTGAATATATGCGCCATCTAACCCGTAATTTTGAACACCATCTCTCCCAAATGTCATGGGTGAGATGGCGCACTCGATTGTGAAATCCGACAATAGTTCATGGTCATACCTAATTGTAGGTTAGAATATTGTAAACAAGAATGTATTAAATAGAAACTATGATAGAGATCACAATTATCGTGCAGTAACTTACCAGTGTCGTATAATTTACTATGCTGTATAAATTTTCGTTGACGCGCAAATGATTATTTCGCATTTAGGGCGTTAATTTCGCAATAAATCAAAATTGAGCGCAATCCATTGGCCAAATTCCAAACTACAACGCTGCGCCATCTCAACCTCTGCGCCATCTCACCCGGACTTACCCGAACTATTAAAGATAAATTTCTTAAGGATGTCCTATATGTAAATCTTATACTTTTTGGAATATAAGGCTTTAAAATTAAAAACCATGAAACTAAGTAAAATTATAAGAATTTTTGACGTCAAATTAATTTTCGCAAAATGCCTCGTATAGTTTGCCAATGAAGATTATTTAAATTTAATTATAATTTACGACGAGTGCAACAGCATTGTACTACGCACGTGCCACACTTTTTCGGAACGTTTTCCGCCAAGCCCGGCCGTAAAGTTATTAGCACGCTATTTCAAAACTGTGTGGAGTGTGTATCTTTTCGTTCCAAAGTAAGAAGAAACAAACCAGTGTTAGACGATATGGACTTTCAAATTACTGTTTTTGCTTTTTTTGCTGTACATCCTAATTCCAGTTTACGTGAAGTATCCAGATTTATTACTGTCGTTTAAGGCCATACACATAATTTTAATAAAACACGAATTTTAAACACCTTTTAAGTATTGGCAAGTCCAAAATTTGCAACCCACAGATTTACGAGCAAATAATAGTTCTTATAAAACTCTTAATTCTACAATGTTCATGTTATTAGTGTATGATGGACGGGGTTCCTTGCATTTTAGTAGATATTCAAAAATTTTAAAATTAGTAGGTTTGAGGACAACTTCTAGCATAGCTTCCAAGCTGCAGAAACATATTCATCCGGTATTTCTTTTGCATTTCCTTTGGGTACGAGTAAATGTACTACTAAGGAAACCTAATGGCGGACGCACTAGCTAAAAAAAGCACAACAGGGACATATATCGGACCTGAACCCGTTTTCGGAATCACTTACGAAACTGGAAAAGAAACAATGTCCAGCAAACTTGCAGCGGAGCATAAAAAACCATTGAACAACTCTTCAGGGATGAGGCACACCAAACTCTTCCTTACAGAGCCACAATCAAACACTCAAGCTGCACTATCAAGCATTAGTCGACAAAAGTTAAGAAAACTCACAGGACTAATAACAGGGCACTGTCGTGTTAACAAACATATGCATAACATGGGACTTCAAAGTAGCCCTCAATGCCGCGAATGCTGTGTAAGTGCAAAGCATATCAAATGCAATGGCAAACCAAAACTAACCCATGATGAGTCGAAAAAAAACCCTAGAATAAGCTTCTGAACTTCATTGACGAAAGAGAACTGCTGAGGGAGTAACAAATCAGGGGTGCACAAAAGAACCAAGAAAACCGCAGTGCAGGGGAGCAAGACGAACCACCTCTTAAATTAAAAAAAAAATTATGTGCGTATCGGATTTCTGGATGTTTTATTCCATGCAAAATTTTTATTTCTTCCCTAGAAAAAATTATCCAATTCTTCATAGTCATGATCTCTCATTCCTATACTCTAATTCATCGGTTGAATTATTTGAGGTAAAATTATGGCCACTAACTAAAAATTCATTCTCATCAGCTTCCCTTCCGTCATCCAAAAAGGGAAGTAGGATCGTTTCTAATTTTCTTCAATTCCGAAACATTTCATATGACGATAGAGACATGTTGTAAAATTAGAAAAAAGTAATCTCACCTGCTGTAATTTTACACAACGTTTAATTTCCAAGCAGCGGGTCGTAAAATTTTGTTCGTTAAAAAGAATATGAGAAAAAATCAAAAAGCAAACATTCACTTGCTGGTGGGTTCTTTCCAAGTTTGATCACTCATAAATTAAATTTTATTCGCGTTTCTTAAACAAATCTCACTTTAGCTGCTGCAACGTAACTAATATTAAGATTACTTAAACACTCAGTGCCATCAGTAAAATACTGACATAATTACAGACAGACATATAAAGCTTGGGATCCACTGGGTCCCCACCCACACTGTTAAAGGTTAAGTTTCTTTTAATATGGCAAGCAGAAAGTATATAAAACACCGAAGATTATATGGTTCTTTTGTTCCTGTTGAGCAGGCACGAAATATTACAAATTTTGTAAAAAAATCGTATCATGCTTACTTTCAAATAAAACTAGGCCATCAGGATGAATCGTGAGCACCACATAAAGTATACCGTACATGTGTTGAGCATCTTAGAAAATGGAGTAAGAAAAAATTGCGTGCTTGCTAACGTATGGATAGAAAGTCAAGTTGAATGTTACTTTTATGTACGCGCTGTTAAAGGTTACAATTCAAGAAATAAAAAAGACATCAAACACATTCAGATCTACCATCAGCCTCCACTAAAAGTTATAAAATTTACATATTCTTCCAGTGAAGCAGATGTTCACGAGGTTACGAAGAAGAATGTAAATGCCGTAGAAATTCACTCAACCGAAACTCAATGATTTAATACGAGACTTGGGCCTTCCAAAGTATACCGCTGAGCTTTTAGAAACTCGACTTCAAACGAGGAACCTACATCGTTTATATGGTACAGAAATTGTAAACGTCAGTACAGTAATTTTTACAAAAAGGTCCTGTCGTATAATGCAGTGATATCTCTGGTTTAATACGTGTCTTAAGTGCTCCAGCGACTAGTTTAAAAGGTTTTCTCTTATAAAATCGAAATAAGTACGCATCTGTGGTAGTTGTTCATTTAGTAGACTTAAAAGAAAAAAAAACAATCTAGAGTTGTTGTTGGTAAAAATTAAATATAAAGACCACGAACGGCAACTATCTGCAAGGTGGTGCCCTAAAATGTCTTGCTTCTTTTGCGAATGGTGTAGTAGAAGCAAAGTTTTACATTGAACAAAAACAGTGACCTTTGAAACATCCTACATCGGGATCAAAAAATATTATTCATGAAAGTTTAGTGAAAGCACCTCCACTGTATATCAAATTAGGTTTAATGAAGAAATTTGAAAAACACTGAATAAGGATGGAACCTGCTTTGCAGTAAATTTCCCGGTTCATCTGACGCCAAACTTGAAGAAAGAATTTTCATTGGTACCCAAATTAAAAAATTAGTTTTGAACAGTCAGTTTAACAATACCAATAATGCTGTTGAAAAAATTGCTATTAAACGTATAATGAACAACTTTTTGGGAAATCATAAATCACAAGATTATGAAAAAATCGTTGAAAATATGTTGGAAAAGCTTCACTATTTAGGATGTAATATGAGAACCAAAATTCACTTTTTTCATGCCCATCTTAATTTTTTCCCGACAATGTTGTACAAATGAGCGAAAAACAAAAAGAAAGGTTTCAAACAAAAAGATGAATGTCTGATTAATTAATCGTTTAAATTTCAATTAATCATACTTAATACTTAAGTATATTTTCTTCTACTAACATTGTAATCATTTATCAATATTCCTTATTACGTAGAATTGAAATCACAACAACATATTTAGTCGATATCACCTATTATAATTCAAACCACAGCGAAAAAACATTACGAGATAGTGTACACATATTTGAAAGAATAGATGAAAGTTGTAACGTGCTTCAATTACTTGCGAATTGCGAACTTAACCCAGAATAAAAAAAGCAACGGCAGCTCTGGTATCGGAGAGCGGTATGGGTAAAACAATTAAAGATTTAAAAAGCTTTGCTGAGCATTTAAGTTACATGTTTCATTTTGCAGTTAACAAGATAAAAATGTCAAAACAAGGTTAACCGACAGGAAACAACAGTTATAACAATAAATGCACTCTTGCCAACTGAACTAAATATGGAATATAATTGAGTGCAAAAAAAAATATTTTAAACGCAACAAAGTCAAAATTTATGAAGTCTCTGAAAAGGTGGCACTTGTTTATGTTGCGGAACAATCAAGTAAACTAAAACCATTTTCCTGATCGTACTATTCTATGTTGCCGAGGTTGGTGTCGATTAATAAAAAAATTGATATTATTCAATATCACTAAATTGTGGCTTTTATGAAGCGTAATTAAAAATATATCGCCCTACAAAATTGTGTATCTTTCGCAAAGAAAAGATACATCTATTTATTAAGCAAATGAATGTTAAAAGTTTCCTATGTATGAAAGTACATTAGTTTAAATAACCAAAAATAACCTCCAAATCAGACAGAGATGCCTTAAGCGTCATAAAATAATAGACTCTTCATTAACTTTTGTTTAATAAAGTAACGGCGTTGGAAGAATTCATGTTTATCTTAGAAGCAGTTTCTGTATTCCACTTAATTTATGTTAATAAATGGTTTGGGTCAGATCATCAATGATCATTTTTGTACCAATTTCGTCTACCACCCGGCTGAAAGTAGAAAGCAGATGTAGTAACTAACAAAGTCAGCCTGTCGTCGCTGCGCCAAAAATAATCCTATTAAAAAAGCGCCAAAAACGGAGAGAAACAAAAACTTCAGATGCCCGTTTTCACCTGACAACACTTAGGATCGAACAACACTAATCTAAGAATGAGTATATTTATTTCAACGGCAAACACTTAAAAGAACAAAGAATTAATATACATTGAACCGTTGTTCACAAAGCAATAACACAATAATTTCAGTTATATCAAAGTCTTAAATTAAGCTACGCCTCGTACACGTAGGTAATGAATGTATTGACGTTGAATTTAGTAAATTAAAGTTGGTGAATGCAAAAAATTAAATTAACACAAAATTATAGTGATTTAACTATTATAAGTATTAAAGCGCATTGATAGTTTGATAGATAATTACAACAAAATTGTCGTAAGTTAATCGTGCTAACCTGTGTATATGTGTCTAGTCGTTCGTGCATAAGATCGACACCAAACAAGTAATAAATATATGAAGAGGATACACACTCTGTTTTCAACATGCGATTAGCGCTAATGGCATACCCAAAAATTCTCTTAAAAATGCTGAAAATTAAGCTGATAAATATACAACCGTACTATTACAAGCAATAAGCTGCTAAGATTTCATTCGATGATAAATACATAAACTGCGCTCCAAAAATCGTTTAATTGATATTTAACAGGTGTGCCACAAATTCTTCGTGATTATTTACCCCAGCAGAAAGTTTTGAGGCGTTGGATTCGATTTGCCCATCTAACGAATGTTAGTTGCTAACATGATTAAATCTAACTAATGCGGTTCAACTCCTGCATGGCTAGTTATCGACCCGTTGATTAAGCAATTAGCCAGTCACTAAAATTTTCTGAATTAACATACGCGTGAAGCTGACCCAGCTGTCAGAATAAAAGAAAATTAGATAAAAATAGCAATGCATTATTACCCCAGCGATTCTTTCACACACAAACATCGAAATCTTAATGGATTTGCACCATTAATAACGTGGATGTCCTAAGACAGAAACGGAAATAATATAATGAGCAAATCAAACTCGTAGATGGGGTTTACGACTGGGCAAAATTCATACATCGCGAAAATCCAAAACACAGTTTTTTGACATAACAAACTCTCTAAAATTTCATAATATTTCGTTAGTAGCAAAACTAATTTAAAAAAATATGAATACTCCTACTGCATTAGAAATATTGAAGATTAAAGAAAATAACTACTGGAGACAAATCTTTAGTTTTTTTCAAGCGTCGAAATATAGTATGTATATAGTGTTACCAACTAAGATACCATTTATGAAAAATATTGTTGAAATTTTAATCAATTAAAGTCTGCAATCGCCCAGAATTGGTGCTGTTCATAAAATCGCAACGCCAAGCCCTGCATATTCTTCAATATAGGAAAAAACATTTCGAATTTAATCGGTAAGTACTTCGTTAGCAACGAACCTTGTTGCATCAGAATAATAATTTTGTAATTAAAAATAAAAATAACTCATAAACTTGTTTTAAATAACTATCAAAATAAACCTTTGTTATAGCAATCACCAAATAAAAACAAAGTCGATCATTACACAAGACTTCACAACTTCACAAAATACAGTAGTTTGTTAAATTTTATATAAAAGATTATACTATAAACCGCTTTCATAAATTTAGTTTGACAAAATGCAAATCGACGCAGTTTGCAAAACCGTATTAGTTAGATAAAGTAGAATGCAACATCAAGAACAAGGTGTAAGCTCGTGACCATTTGTGTTAAGTAGAAAGCAGCGGGGGAGCTTAGTTTTGATTCCCTGCGGTTGTCAATAACTTACCACCATCTACCACCAATTATATCCAACAAACAAGTGTTAACTAATGCATTTATTCAAATGAAAACATGTTGCATTAATTAGTCGATGTAATTACACTCGTATAAATAACCGTACATGTATTACAATACCTTAAAATAATTGTTGATTAAAGAACTACAATAAAAGCGTTTCTAAAATTTGTTAGACAACAAGAACAAGAATATTCTAATTCAAAAAAAAAACGTATATTTAATTAAGATCTATTCAAATACACCATAGACATTTACGTCTGAAAATAAATCATAGACGAACAAAAATTACTAAATGAAGTATTCAGGGAATATTTAATACACCGTAAATACAGATAATTACAACTTTGTTAAAAATCGATTCACTGTTATTTATTCGTAAAGTTCTAAGCAATCCTGTAGTAATCCTTGGGAAGTGCTAGTTAAATGGTGTATACCCCTACGCAAAACCACGTTTGTCCGCACCCAAACACTCATCAGCATTCCGTCTCACTTAGATTATTTATTACTAGAGCTCCATAGGGCTACCCTCTGCATAATATACTGCTGACAAAAAGGTGTGTTTTGAAGTTGAATAAATTGTATAACAATAAGAAAACTGCATGTAACGTAGAAAACTTTTTTACAAATGTAAATAAAATTATTATCAATGAACACAAAATAAATGTATTTCCTGATAGAAATCGTTATAGCAGATTCTAAACATATAAAAGAAGCGTAGACAACTATAAAATACTATCAAAAGTACATCGTCGTTTGCAATGTAACAACTTTTAAAGCACGGTTGAGCAATTTTGTAAAAATTCTATTCCAGTTACTAAAAACTTAACAAAAACCAAAATTAAGCGTAACCTGCCAAAGTCAGTTTCTCTGTGATTAGATTGCTTTAGTTTATTTTGATTAGCTATTAAAGAACACTTAAAATGGATATAGCTGTTTTACGTTAACAAAATAAATTACCACTCCAACTTATAATAAATTTAGTAATTTTGTACTATTGTCGAACTTGTTTATAAAGTAAGCTGACGATTCATAATAATTTTGCGTTATTATTAACGTTCTGATTGCCATGGACGCTTTCATCTGACAGTTGTCGGGCCAAACGCAATGCCATGCGGAACCATACGAATTTAGACCCGGTTGCATAACGCATTGTTAACTAACGACGTAGTAACTCACTTACTTCTTTGTCGTTAAGGACATATCTAAGGAACAACTGCAAATTGAAACAAATGAAGATCTGCTTTCCGATCATACTACAATGATTGCTGCCATAATAACAAAACCAAAAGAAACAACACAACCACCTAGGATAGTTAATAAAGCAACAGACTGGGAATTGTTCTAACAAATACTAGAAGAACAAGTAAACTTGAAAATTTTACTAAAATCGCCACAAGATTTAGAACTAGCTATTGAGACAGGTCCAAAAAACAGCTTGGGAATCAACAGTACAAAATAAGAAGCATAAAAGTTCAGGAAAAATCTCCAGTTATACTAAGAACTAAAATACTGGAAAAACGAAAACTGAGAAAAAATGGCAACAAACAAAACACCCAGAAGGTAAAACAAAAGTAAACAGAAAATGTAGATAAGTGAGAGAACTAATAAGGAAAACTACAAAAAAACTTAAACGACCACAAAATCAAATACCACCAATCAAAACAGAAAATAGGAAAGGGCTAAAAACAGATCAGAAAAAAGCAGATGCGTCGCTGAATACTTAGAATACGTTTTCCAACCTCTACCAGAACTTAAAAATACAGTTAATGAAATATATAAATATTAAATTGGTAAAATTCTTAATTCTCCTCTATATCTATTGCACAATATTTACTTGTTCTTCACTTAGGAGGAGCAAGAAAACCACTTTATATTATTTCTGAGAAAAAAATCCCAAAAAATGAAACATGAAATTGTCAATCTATAGAAATTTAAAAATAACCAAGGACATAAAAGGTTCAACAAACACTTGACAAGTAATGTATAATCAAAAATTATTAAATGTCAAGGCAACAAAAGATAAGCATTAAGAAGATAAACTAGAATAATTGAACAGGGATTGAATACCTACATGGCTATCTCATAATTAATGAAATTAAATTATTATATACACTACTTAGATTATTAGTATTATTATTGAAGTTGATATTATTTTTATGTATGTTGATGTGTATCATTTCAGAAACTAAACGTTTTTTTAAATTATTCTCCACATCTAAAATTATAGAATTAATTAATTATGGAATCAAAGTTGTGACCCGAGTCTATATGATAAACTGCTAACGCTGTATCGCCTTTTTTGTGTTGCAGTCGTATTTGTGATTGTTAATCCGATTTTTTACCTTCTGCTTGGTTTGTCCAACATAACACACATTACAATCCGTACAGTCTAGCTTGTACACGACGTCATGTTTTTCTATTGCATTAGTTCTATCTTTAATGCTGCTGTACAGTATGTTGTAAATAGTGTTAGTGTTGAACATGATTATCTTAATGTTATTTGTTTTTAAAATCGAAATGATCCTTTGTGTTGGATTTGGGACGTTTACGATATTGGTGTACATGATGTTAGTATCAGGGTTAGTGTTAATCGTAGTGTTAACATTAGTAATAGATGGGTTTAATGGTTGTGGGTTAGCATTAGTTATGTTAGTATGAAGCTGTATTTTATTAATTATGGTATTAGGGTAGTTGTTATTCCTCTATATTTTCTTTAAAATATTAAAGTTCTTTTCATGGAATTGATGCCTGCTCAAACGTAATATCTTATTTTTCATAGCCTTAATTAAATTAATTTTTTGGTAGTGTGGATGCTTAGATACGTAATTGATTGTTCTGTTTGAGGCTATCGGCTTAGTGTACCAGTCAGTAACTTCATATTAGTGCTAACATCCCTGATAAGAGTAACTAAAAATGGTAGAGATCCATTTTTTTTCCATTTCAAAAGTAAATTTTAGATGTGGATTGTAATTATTGAAAACGTTTAAGATATTACTAATTTCTATTTCGGTAATACATGTAACGATATCATCAACATAACATAATAAAAATGTTAGTGTGTAAGTCAAATTGTTTTTAACATAAATTAGTAGGTCATGCATTGTGAGATTAGCTAAAATAGACGCTGGATTGCCCATTAGTGTGGAGCGAAACTATAGGCGAAATTTTTAATTTCCCACTGAAAGTTCTAATAGTAAAAAAAATGTTATTGTATATTATAAATATACCCCTACAAATTTTTTTCAAACAAACTATTCCTTCTGCCCTCTACCACCCTCTAAAAGGGGTGACATTTTTAATTTTTTATATTGACATCTAATAGCGATAAAAAGTTTTTAAAACATATAAAAGTAACCCCAAAAATTTTTGTTAAAATATAATAACGTCTTTTGCCCTCTACCACCCTATAAAAGGGTAATCTTTTTGATATTTTTATTACTCTTACGTAATATAGTAAAGTAACACCCAAGAAATGTATTTTTCAGATATATTAAAAAAGTTACCCTTCTCCATGCATTAAACGATTCACCTACTGCACTGTCCTGTCCAATGATGACATCATCAAAAGGCGTAAATGCGTGCGACGTTCTCTCACTTCCCTTCCCAATTCTCAGTTTCCTAGAAGCAACGTAGCGACAAGCCACAACTATTGTTAAATAATAATTGTGAGTAGTGGTGATTGAAAACGTTTAATTAGTGATCGTTGTAAATTATCAAATACGGCAAAAGTATTTAAGAAACAATGAATACCAGAAAAACAGTGGAATGTTCTATTTTCGGGCACCGTGTGACTTTGGTGGTACTGTGTTCCCAACGTACGAAGACGTAATGAAATGCTTTTTGTATGTACGATATTACATTAAGGCCCCTAATTCCAAAAAGGAGCCAACAGTGTCTGACATTTGTGGAATCCTAAGTGACAAAATTTGTAAGTTGTGGTTGCAATCATCACTTCCAACTGTCTTTCGTACACGTGTCATTCAATGTATACGATCGTATCACGACAAGTATCTTAAAATCATCAGACATCGAGAATCAAAACGAAATCCTCCATATTTATTAAAAGTAAAGACAAGATAACTCCAGATTCTTGTTTGATATAAGTACTTGTAAATGTAAAACGTTTACAAATTGTTCGTGCCAAAAAGTAAATACAATACCAGTCCAAGAACAAGCTTTCTTAACTGTTCAGAGAACGAATCGGAAAATGTTTATCGGTAATGTAGACGTAGTAGAAAGCAAAAAAATACAGAAAAGGGAAGAGAGAACAAAAAAGGAAAAACTAAAATCTACTCCTACTCATAGTACTCATGAAGTTTGTAATGAAACAATGCTTGATATTTCAGACAGTTCTACCGAGGAATACAACAATCTTCCTTCTACGTCAAAAGGGACAGATGGCCTACAAACTACAGGGCAAAATCGCATTAAACTACCAACATTTACTCAACTTTGTGATCGATACAGGTTATCTGATAGATCTGCAGCACCCATAGCATCAGCTGTACTGAAAGATGTTGGGATTATCTCCGAAGAAGACAAAATGAATGTAGTAGACAGAAGTAAAGTCAGAAGAGCTCGAGTAAAAAGTAGGCAACGTTTCCAAGACAACGATGTTGAGAAGTCTATCAAAGCTCTGTACTTTGACGGAAGAAAAGATAAGACCTTGACACAAAAAGTAATTGGAAACAAAAGGCATAAAAAAACTATAGTAGAGGAGCACATATAACTTATCGAAGAACCTGGATCGTTGTATATCGGACACACCACGCCAACGTCAGGTTTTGCTAAAAGTATTACAGATTCCATACTAAGTTATTTTGCTTTAAATAATTTAAATTCGGACAATTTGTTAGCAGTAGGATGTGATGGAACAGTAGTTAATACTAGATCAAAGAACGCAGTTATATCTCAGATAGAAGCACATATTAACCGCCCGTTACAGTGGTTTATTTGTCAGCTGCTTTTCAACGAGCTTCCTTTAAGGCATCTTTCTCAATCTCTTGACGGTGACACCATTGGACTTCGTGGATTTGTGGGACAAATTGGAAAATCGTTGGAAACCTGCCAGAACTTAGAAGTTCTAGCTTTCAAACCAATTGCTTGTAATCTTCCTGATGTAGTAATTTCCGAGTTAAGTACAGATCAAAAACATCAAATGTGCTCTGCGATATCCAGTGGTAAGTGTTCCTTGGAATTATCTAATATGGACCCGGGTAAACTGGTTCATTCCAGATGGTTGACGACAGCCAATAGAATATTGAGGCTATATATTGGCACAAAGAATGCGACTTCAAATCTTAATGACTTGACACAGTTTATTCAAACCGTCCACGCACCGATGTGGTTTGATCAAGTTTAATGCATCATGCACAAATGGTTCTAAACATATTCGGAAGACAATTCAAGTAAGTCGATACTTGAAACTGGAGCAAAGAAATATTATTGATGTAGTAATACCACGTAATGGCTTTTTCATTCATCCCGAAAATCTGTTAATATGTATGCTTACAGATAATAGAACAGTTATCCAAGAACTAGCACTAAGACGTATATTAAAGGCTATAATGAACTGTGATAAAAAGAGAACATTCAGAATTCCAACAATAAATTTCGAGGCAATCGATTATATCGACCTTATAGATTGGCAAGCTGGTAAAAAAACAACTCCAGCCATTCTAAATTCTGTTACCGATGAAGAAATTAAGAATCTAATTCAAGGCGATAACACAATAAATCTTGTCAACTTTCCCTGCCATACCCAGGCGGTGGAAAGAAGTGTCAAACTAGTAACTGAAGCTTCACAAATCAAAGCGTTATGGAATCAGAAGCCAGAGATGGTTTTGTTAAGGTTACTCTTAAATCCAGAGCAGCAATGCCCGAGTTTAACACAAAACATCAATTTAATCAATAGAGTCTTAAGTGCATCTAGTGAGGGTGAGAGGCATAGAACTCAAATAGCAGCTACCCCTTCTTGATGACCTAAGATTTTTTTTATGTTTTGTCATTATTTCAAGGGTGCGTAGGGGGGCAAAAGATATGTTTTCATTTTTTTAGTTATTAGTTTAGTAGTTGAGCCATTGTAACAACTGTTTTGTACCACTAAAAATACGAGTAAAAATATAAACGTTACTTTTTACACTTTTTGCATTATTTTAAGAGTGCGTAGAGGACAGAAGATATTGGATTTTTTTCTTAAGCAGGGTAATAATTAAACTATAGTAAGAACTTTTTTTTCGCTATTAGAAGGAAAAATTCACGTTTTTGAATTATTTTAAGGGTGCGTAGAGGGCAGAAGATATTATCCAATGTTTTTTAGAAAAATCAGGGTGATAATTGAGCTATAGTAACAACTTTTTTTCACTATTACAACTAAAAATTAAAAAAATTATTTTTTCGCTCCACGCTATTGCCCATGGCAGTACCAAATTTTTGACTATACATTTAGTTATTGAATGTAAAATAACTGGACTCAAAGAGGAATTCAATAATTTGGACAACTTCGACTAATTCTAATGTAGTATGACTTCTTAACTCTACCCAATACTCTTTTACTAGTTTAAATATAAGTTCTTTAGTAATATTCGTGAATAAAGATGTAACATCGAATGATATGACCTTATAATTAGTAGGTATCAATGTATTCCCAGTTTCATTTTTTGTCATTTTTTTCGTGTATAAGTTAGTACGTAGTTGCTCATGTTCAGGGTGTGTTGGATAGTGCCACTGTAATCTATTTGTGTAAGTTCTTTTATGCTAGAAATATAGTGTAAAAGTCAGTTTGTTTAAATCTTATATTATCTTAGATTTATAAATTTTAATAAATTTTTAGTGCCCTGATGTAGGGCTCACGTATAGCACGAACCATAGGCTTAGAAATAGTATAAAGTGGTTTTCTTGCCCCTCCTAAGCGAAGAACAAGTAAATATTGCGCAATAAATATTTAACCATTCCAAACCAATTGGCTTTAATACCTAAATTAGCAACAGCAGATAAAGTGACTAATATAAATAAAAACCTAAGGAAAAAAATATCCCCCGGACATGATATTATAACTTCAGAGTAATGAAGAAAAGGATAAGTTTTTCTGACACAAATTATTAATGCCATCGTGAGAACTGGATACTTTCCTGTTCAATGAAAAATTCAAGAAATTATATTAATCCCTAAAACAGGAAAACCTATGCACGACATTAAGTCGTACAGGCCAATTAGTTTGTTGCCTACAAAAAGACTACAAACCGAAATAGATAAGAACTCCGTTGTGCCTAAACATCAGTTTGGATATGAAAAAAAGCACAGTACAGTAGAACAAATTCATATGGTAGTGATAAACATACAAACAGTATTTCAAGAAAAAAGTTTCTGCAATGCAGTATTCCAAGATGTCAGCCAGACTTTTGACAGAATCCGGCATCCGAATCTACTGTATAAATTAAAAAGGAACATTTCTCACTCACTCTACATCGTATATATAAAAATAAGGTTTCTCAAATGATCCCTTCAAAATGTTACTTCGTATAATACATTTCAATGATAATGAATAGGAGATATTAAAGGAATGGGTTTTTTAAGCTTCAACCCATTTTAATATGCTCAACAGTAATGAATGAATGATGAAAGAATGATTCCAAGGAGAACGCGGTTCAACTTTCCGCAGTATCTACCTTCTAAAAGCCACAAATATGGCATCAAAATATTTAAGTTGTGGAGTACAATGGTGACTGACCTAAATAACGAAACTCGCTCTAATTTAGTTGGAACAGGAGAACCAGTTGTGCTGTCCTTGGCCGAAGGATTGCTAGATAAAGAAAGAATATTATAACTGCTATGCCAGTTGAGTTACCAGAAACACACACTTGTTTGGTATCAAAGTAGAAGGATGTCAAGTGAACACCTGGTTTCATCTGCTAAAGACAAACAAAGGGCTCTAAAACATGCCGGAGTTTACAAAATTCCTTGTTCCTGTGGATCAAGTTATATAGGACAGACGGGACGCTCTATTGAAGTTAGAGTAAAAGAACATATAGCTGACTGCAAACACCGCAGAGTTACTAAGTCAACAGTGGCAGAACACGTGTGGAACCAAGGGTACACGCTGAACTTTGATCAAACTAAAGTGTTGGCTAGAACTCCTATCTACTTTCCCAGACTAATCCGCGAAGCTGTGGAAATAGAAAAACATCCATGTAATATGAACCGAGAAGACGGTTCAAGACTCAGCAAATCCTGACTACCAGTATTATATCCTCTAAGACAAAGATCAACCTTCTTGGAAAGGACACAAACACTTACTCCGAGTAATAACAAAGTTAGTTAAGCGGTAACGGAAAGTCCGTTAATCACGCTAATCGCTATTGGTATAAATATCGTCATTTACACTTTTTCTTTCAGTGACATTTACCACTCTGAAGATGCAAGCTGCAATGCCTTGCAAAACGTCAGTTTGTATGGGTTTACGAACGACAATACGACAAAGGCCAAGTTCTACTTCTTGTTTTGGCTCTCTCGAAGAGACTAGGACCAAGCCTAAGTCTAGGTGTTTAACTAGCACGCGGTCTAAGCCGAAAGTCGCTTATAATCATAAACATAACAACCGTAAAAGCTTAAGATTTTATAACATAAGACATATTTAAATGATACTGTTATTCAAAGAACGCACATGATTTCCAAGTTAATTCTCGAAGATAACGTATTTAATTGAGATAATGTTACGTAAGTCAGTAAAAATACGTGAATAAATAGATAACACTGCAAAAATATAGCTAAATATGCAAAACAATTATTTTTAGGGTACAATGATAAAGATTTTTACTCTAAACAAACATATTGTGAAAATTCTGCTAAAAAATTCATGCAAAACAGGTTATTGTTACAAAACAAACCTGAGAAGAAAATTGATAACATAAACCGAAATTATGATTACTATAAACGGTGTTTTTTCTATGTAGTAGCAGTTCTTTAATAAAGTGATAACATTATCCGACTGATAACATTACCCGCGAATCTAATAAACGGCCTGTACTGTATTTTGATTAGTAATTAATTAAGTTATGTGTTTTAAACATTTAATTATTCTTGAAAGCAATACAATTAAAAAATTAAAATAACTCATTTATTGCATTTATTTGGAACTAAGTTAAAAACCATTGCAAAATTAAAATACATGTTCAACTTTACAACAAAAGTCAACCGAAAGGTTCGGAAAAACTTAAATAAAGAATAAAACCAATGTGTTTTATAACAGTTTATCCATTATCCAAATTATTATTATAATATTAAACGATATTTTAACTTTGATTACTAAACGAATTATTGTTGTTTCGGCTCAATTTGTTAACTTCCGAGCGCCTAAGCAAACAAGTGACCCGGAAAATATGTGAACTACAATTAAAAATTTCTGGTAGCAAAACAATCGTGCAATCGCAATTAAGGAATCTTAGCAAGTACTTTTTTGCCTAACCAAACTTTTAATTTGTACACGTCTTTGCCTTTACAAGCCATTGTGTTCTTATTCATTCATTTTTTGCATTTATTCATCTTTGTTAAATAGTTTTTTTCAAATTCTTCTTGTTGTGGATTTTTTTAGAAATTGGTAAATACATAATACCTTTATAATATTTATTCTAAATAATGGTAATTTTAAAGGTGGAATTGTGCAGACCAATTTATCATTTAACATTTATGAGTTGAACTACAGATTAAATTAAATTATAAATTTAATGCACACTGCACATATTTACAACCAACTCTTGCGCAACAAAACATGCAAAGTAAATCAAGATTCATGGTAAACCCCGAAACATCACTAGGACTGTTGTCTAGTTCTTCGACAAGCAAAAAGTAGCTAGTGTGTGGTCGTTTTCTTTAGACAAAGCTACTGAATTAGCTGTAACTGTCACTGGGAAATCACCGATGCTTATAAAACAAATAAGATAAATTTGTAAATATTTAAAATATGTAAATAAAAAATGTTTTTATTAGGAAGCTGAGCAGAAAGTACTAAAATCTCCCTCCAAGAAACAAAAAAATGGTGGTTCCAACAAAATTGTTTTAGACGATGTTGATTAAGGCATCTTAAAAAAAGCATCCATAAAAATTATACCGTAAACAAAAAGGTTCTAACAATAAATATTTTAGTTTAGAAAATGTATAAGGTAAATTTGTAAATATTTAAAATATGTAAATAAAAAATGTTTTTATTAGAAAGCTGAGCAGAAAGTGCCAAAATCTCCCTCAAAGAAACAAAATTGTTTTAGGCAATGTTTACTTAGGCATCTTAAAAAGAAGCATCCATGAAATTTATAGCGTAAACAAAAAGGTTCCAACAATGAAGATTCTAGTTCAGAAAACGCAGGAGAAAGTTGATTACTGCGGTGAAACAGATACTCTAAGAAAATCAAATTGAATTTAAATACAAAAAATGTCACGATAAAAGAAAACTGTTAATGGAACGCAATGATATATGTAGTAGCTTGGCGATGTCGCTATTTAAGGAGGTTGCGAGAAAATGATGCTCCAGGAGGAAACAAGAAACCACATACTTAGATAAAACATACATTCATCCAACATATAGGGTTAGTCAATGCTGGCAATCACACAAGCAGAGCTGGACAAAGATACATAATCGTTCATGCAGATGGATCCTATGGATTTCTGAAGAACGAACTATCAATTTTTAAATCAAAAAGTAAATCTGGCGATTATCTTGATGACATAAACTATATAACTTTATGCAATAGATAGAAAAGCAGTTAATTCCAAATTTACCTCCTGAGGTATTGTTGTTATGGATAACGCACCATATCATAACGTACAAAAAACTGGACATTAGCAAATGGTTGGAATGTAAGGGCATATCAACTACGAATGACACAAGAGAAGTTAAATCACTATGTTTAGTGAAACAATGTAACATCACAAAACTCATGTAGTAATTTCACTCAAAGTAATGCAGAAATAGAAAATTTTATAAGAAGTGCGTTTTATTCAATCTCATTGGAGTAAACATTGTCAACGTCAACCGTTTAGCTGAGGAAATGTAGAAACGCGATGGCCTGTTGGATGAAACAGTGGACGGTGTGTCTTTTATAGTAAAGACCGGTTCATCAGATGAAGACAGTAGTGAAGAAGACGACCACAGAAATTAACTTGTCTAGCAGTAGAATAGTTAAACTGTAACAATTTTAATTAATTTTATCACAACATTTATGTTCGTATTTATTATAATCCAGTACATAATTTCTGTATAATAATTGTTAAAATTTTAAATATGTAATATTGGTGAGTATAGCGTAGAAAACTGCCAGAGCTTTGTGTCGGGATAATTGCAGTATAAGATTTAATTGTTTTTCTAATAACATTTATGTTCTCTTATTTCTTATAATGTAATATATAATTGGGTTATGATTATTGACAAAATCCTATAATTTTTAAAGTATGTATAACGAAGTAAATTGTTCAAGTTTTGTAGCACTATATATAAGGATTCACTTTTTTTTTAACATAAATTGTATCAAGATATTATCAAACCAGATAAATTGTCTTATTTTGCGTAGGTGGTCACTAAAGAAATTGTTAACATTACTGTCGAACATTCTCGTCAACCAACATCACCAACCAAAAATAAGAGTGACGATTGTGACCGATACGATTGTCAGCAGAACCCAGAAGAAAAACTAACTGTTGTCAGCAAAGTGGGCGTTGTGGCCAAAGTGGACATCGTGACCAACAGTAAGAATAAGCGTTATGACTAAAGAGCGGATAGTCAGGCAAATGCCTGAAGCCTGCCTATTTTGCCTTTTTGGGTAACTTTTTGTCTATTTACATATAAATTTTGAAAAGTTTGTGTAAACAGTGTTTTAATAGGTAGATGACAATAATGCATTACAAAACTATGAAACAACCATTGTTAAAAAACGTTATAGAAGATCAACAAAATCAACCTGGCCTATCAAAAACAGCTTTTGCTCTAGATTTGTGCGAAGCATTGGTGTCGGCTCAAATTCCTCTTAAAAAACTTGATAATATCAATTTTCGCAATTGCCTCGAAAAATACACAGAACAATCTGTTCCACTTGAATCAACTTTGAGAAAAATATTTAGACATATGTTACCAATCGGTAAGCAGTTTAATTAAAGTATTAATAGTTTTCAAAATGCTGGTTCACCTTTTCTAGAAAAAACAGACAATAAGGAATGACATTGGTGTCCAATACATTTGGATTTCGGTTGATGAAACAACTGAATGCAGAGGTCGATATATAGCAAATTTGTAGTTGGTAAATTGTCTGAACTAGAACCAGGAAAAGCTCATTTGCTAGCATACAAAGAAATTCCACATACCAATCACAAAACAGTTGCAAATTTTATCGATGATTGTTTACGTTATTTTTTTTTTAATGATTGATTAATATAATCCAATCTATTAATTACAATTATATAATTTTATGTTTGTAGGACGGAGTTCTGTATCCCAATGGCGTAAAAAAAGAAAAGGATCTCTTATTCGTAACCGATGCAGCACCTTATATGATCAAATCCTCTCAAACATTAGAAATATTTTATCCGAATTTAAAACATTTAACTTGTCTAGCACATGGAATACATAGGGTGTGTGAATTCATTAGAGACGAGTTTGCAATAGTAAACAAGTTAATTTCTGCCACCAAAAAGGTAAAAATCTTTAACATATTAGATTCTCTCTTTGATTATTGGATCTTGTTTCAGGTTTTTGTGAAAGCACCATTACGGGTAAGGGCCTATAAAGAAAAACTTCCAGATCTTAAACTTCCACCCGAACCTATCATAACAAGATTGGGAACTTGGTTATCTGCTTGCATCTTTTATGCCACACATTTTGAAAAAATTAAAGAGGTACAGTTCATACTATAATCTGACATTGTCTTATACATTAATTGAATTGTCTTACTTCATGTGGTTGAATTATTTGACGAGACGGCCTCTGCAGAAATTGTTAAACTCAAACAGCTTTTAATGACGAAGCTGTTAAGAAAGGACTAGTTTTTATAAAAACACACTTTTCCGGCATTCCAGACGAATTAAAGAAGCTAGAAAAAAGCGAAACCGCAATGACCGAATCTTTCGCTACATTCGAAAGAATAAGAGCAATTATAAGAGCACTATAGAAAGAAAAATTAATCAAAAATTGGATTTGGTCACATCAAAAAACCCTTTCTTTGACCTCTTTAAACAACTTACTGAAATTCAAAAAGGGGAGGTCATGAAGCATCAACAGAAAATATCTTTAACAATAACAGAAACAATTTTCTCCACTAACATCTTGTGATGTCGAAAGAACTTTTTCCTTCTATAAAAATATTTTAAATGATAAAAGGCAACAGCTTCTTGGTCAAAATATTGAAAATTATTAGATTTGAATATGAATATGCCTTTTATGCCACCTTTTTTGGTATTTTTTCTTGCCTTACTATCCACTCTTTAGTTATGACCAAAGATAATAGCCAAATGTATTTAGCCGGCACTTCTTCTTTCCGCAAACCGTCAATTATAGATTGTTGAAAATAAAATTTTAAAGCACGTTCGTTTTTAATACATTATAGACGTTTAAAAAAACGGAATCAATTTAAAACCTTGATCAACATGACAAGCGTCCCTAAAGAATTTAACTGTTTTTTGCATACACACAATTCCGAGTACGTTTTGACCAAAAGCTATCTTATTCGGAACATACCAATTTGAATAACTCGGTCGATTTGTCATGTTTATGAAACTACGTATTCCTACCCAATATTTATATGTGGTAATTAAACGTATCTGTACATACAAATAACTTAATTAAGGGAAGGTGGTCTAATATCGACCAGCGGGTAATATCGATCACCACATTTTTCGGAAAGTAACGCGTAATTTCAGTACTCTAATAATAGGTGCTGCTAACTTGCGACGTAGTTGCCAAACCAACGAAAACACACGTGACCCGTTAAACGTGCGATCCCAGAAGAATAAAATAAAATCGTTTGTTTGTCGATTTTTTTACAATTTCTGGCTTCAGGAAATAAGGTTTGTATTTTTTGTGTATTTTTGTATCGAAAATTTGATCTAGGTAGTGTATAATTGTCAATCTATCATGTTATTTGCATTGACACAATTTTGAGGTTAGACACTATATTTGATAAAAATATACTTTTATGTCCATGATGGATAATATCGATCACGGTGGTAGATATTGCCTATTACAGTGGTCGATATTGTACGCTTTATTTTTAAATGGAAATTTTGTTCTCATTTATAGATGCCAAGAAATTATACGAGAAAAACTGCCCGTTGTTCCTGAACAGAAGAAGGGATGAACCGAGCATTAAATCCGATTAACCAGAACCATTGTTCAATTAGAAAAGCAGCTATGCTCTACTCGGTTCCATATGGTACCCTGCAGGACCGTCTTAGAAACCGGTTTTCAGCCGAAAAATTGTGTTAGGAAGAAAACCAGTTTTTTCTAACGTCCAAGAAAATATGCTGGCTGATTATGTTATTAAATTATCAAACTTTTTTTATCGATTGACAGCAAACAGTATACGGAAAGTTGCATATGAGTATGCTGTATCAAACAACATTAAAAACAACTTCAACTCCAATAAAGAAACATGTGGACAAGAATGGATATATGGTTTCCTAAGGAGACATCCCCAGCTGTCATTAAGAAATCCAGAAGCCACTAGTAAGAATAGAGTATTGGCTTTTAATAAAGCAGATATAGATGTCCTTTATGATAACGTGGCAACACTCATGGAAAAACACAATTTTCGCCCGGATCGCATATACAATGTGGACGAGACTGGGATAACAACTGTCCACAAACCCTCTCGTGTTCCGGCACCAAAGGGAAGATAGCAAGTTGAGTCCATTAGCAGTGGAGAGCGAGGTCAAACCACTACTGTAGTTTGCTGTATGAGCGCTGCAGGACAGTACGTTCCACCCATGTTTGTTTTTAAAAGAATGAGAATGAAGGAAGGATTGGGTAAAAATGGTCCAGTTGGCTCAATCTATCATTGCTCAAAATCTGGTTGGATGACCGAGGAATTATTACCCGAGTGGTTAAAACATTTTCGTAATTGCGTTAAAGCCACCCCTGATGATCCTCTCATGCTCATTTTAGACAACCACACCTCACATTCTACTTTGAAGTCCTACGATTACTATCGTGCAAATGGAATCATAATGGTTTCACTTCCTCCGCATAAATCGCATAAGGTTCAGCCATTGGATGTGACTTTCTTCTCTGGCTTGAAATCTGCATACAATCATGAATGTGACCAATTTATGAAGTCACTTCACTATGAATCAGTCGCTGTCACAGATATTGCAGAGTTATTTGCTAAAGCTTATAACAGAGTAGTAACGATTGGAAAAGGTATAAATGGTTTCAAAAGTACAGGACTATATCCGATGGATAAGAATGTATTTAAAGAGGAAGACTTTACTCCAATACCTGAGTCACCTACTGCTACATAAGATAATATTATGGAGATACCAGCTTTAGTAGGTGAAGCAAATACTTTACCTTTGGCAAGCCCAAATCCCGTTGCTAGCCCAAGTCCCGTTGCTGGCCCAAGTCCCGCTGCTGGTCCAAGTGGTTTGAAAAAGATTTGAAGCAAAAACATTCTAAAGACATTTCTTCAGACACTGGTGACGAATCATCTTACGAGATGCAAGAAGTGTATGACGACGAGGCAAAAAACAGGATACCAAAATTAGTAAGAAAGGAGTTGTTAAAGTAATAGAAGAAGAAACACCATCAACATGTTATGTTTGTGGTGAATTCGGGGCAGATAATGAAGAATGGTGGCGATGTAGATCATGTGCTACATGGTTTCATGCTGCTTGCACCCCTGCTGAATTTGCAGAAGACTTTACATCATGTAGTAATTGCGAGTTAACAGTTTTCATGTAGTTATTTATTATTTAACATTTCGGTCGATATTTCCCCACTCCTGGTCGATATTTCCCATTAGTGGTCGGGTAATATCGACCTAGCAACCGTTTTGTATTTTTTTTATTTTTTCAAATTAAAGGGTTTTTTAAGTTCAATTGGGCTTACTTTAAAGATCAGTCAATGTACTCACATCAACACATGTTTATATTGTTGTCGCGTATTTATAATATAACAGGATTTACGTTAAGTGGTCAATATTAGACCCTAGATTCCAAAACTTTTTTCAATATCAGTTTTCTCATTTACTAATGTGTTTGCAAAAAATACATGAAATTTTGAAACAAAGCCTCAAAATTGAACAACCAAAACAAATTTCGTCGAAACGATTTCTATTTATTAAATCACATCACATCTGAAATTTGATGTTAAGCAGAAAGCATTAAACTCATTATGTATGAGTTTAATGCTTTCTTCTAAATAACTATTAACAGTTTAAAAAATTTGAATATAAAAACTGAGGTGGGTCAAAAAAAAAACTATGCGTGTTTGTCCAGTTATCTAATAAATACTGGTTTATTTACATGCTACTCTACGTAAAATGCAGTGTCATACTACGATAGAAAAATTAACATTCTAACGGGTTTCGTACATTAGCACAATAAATAATAATTGAAAAAAGAAATTTTATTCAATTTCGAATCAGGAACTGTTTAGTGGAACGAAAAGGAACTACACTCGACAAGCATTTTTTTTGTTGATATTAATTAAAAAAGGTATGTTCATAATAAGACTTTCGTTAGACTATCAAATAATTCAACATTCGAAATGTAATTATTAGTTACACGATTTCCGTTTTAATTTTCAAAATTTCAATAGTGTATTTCGTAGTAGGACACAAGACATAAAACGTATAATCATCATAGCACAATAGTCAATTAAAGAAGCATGTGATGTATGGTATGTGTCATAGAAATTTTAAATGTCTATTTAATAATGACTAATAAAATTGGATACGTGTTTAGTGTACACAATAAACTTTTACCAATAATAAGAATAAGCCGACTCCAATTTATGGTAGATATTTGTGCGGTAGACGTGCAAACTTCAGTACATGAATCTAAAAGTAATACAAATAAAAATTCCAATGACGTCGTAAAAGATACTTAACATATAAAATTAAAAAAATATGTAAACAAACGATCTAAAGAACGATGTTTGCTTTAAATCGAATAATAGGTAGCCACTAAAAATGTATTGTTAACTACATTACTAAATAGCTATTTATGCGCCAAGGGTGTAATCTTTCAGTGGTGCATACAAGATTTTATTTTTAAGTTTATATAATATAAAAGTTGAAAGTAAGCAATTATTTTAGTTTCTATTTTACTAAGTACAATAATAAATTCCCAAAGATATTGAAAAAATTGCACAAAAAGGAATAGAAAATCTGTTATAATCTAAATCTAAACAAAATATGAAATACCAAAGTAAAAAATAAAATTCAAAACTTCCTTATAAGACTTCACTATTACTTATTTGTTTTTAGTGTATAACAAAAATTTTTTTTTAACTTTAACAATAATATATCGTTTTATTTAATGAGAGGTCCTAATATATTGATTGATTGATTCAAATTTAGTGTACTGCTTCTTTAAATGATTCCAGAACGAAACCGCCCAATAAAGCTCAATTTTTATATAAAAAGATCTAATCAAAACATTAAAAAAATCGTCATTTAATAATCACTACCAGTGGCGTAAATAATCAATCACCCCCCAGAAACTAATAATAATTCGAAAGAAAAATATTAATTTTACCAAAATAAACTTTAAAACTTTTGCCAATCGCTGTCGCAGATTTTGCTTTACCCACGAATGCATGAAAACAATCGAAAGTTGTACGTATTAACAATTAACAGTATTTGCTACAATATACAGACCACCACTTTAGGGGAAAACAATGCTGTTGTTCGATAGAGAAAACAAAAGACTACAAGATGAGGTAAAAGTGAAGCTCATGCATATATTTTTGCAACCATCTTTCACCTACAAATATCCGTGGCTAGTTTAATCAGAAAAAGAAGACGGAGCTTTCTTTAGATTTTGTTTTTTTTTATTTACTAAACATGTGACAGGAGTACACAGCCAGAAGCTCGGTTCATTGGTAAAACATAAATTCACAAACTGGGTAAAAGCCCAAGAAGTTTTTAAGCGCCACGGTGAAAACGACTATCATATTGCTTGGGAATTTTAGAGCTCTTTTGACATACAGAAGCCAAGGAGATCAAGACTTAAAAGGTTGTGTGCCACTTGTTGGGTGGCAAAGTTTGATTTATTGGTTTTTATATCACAGCTAGAAAAAAGATTAAAAAAGGCTTTCAATGCTTGTTGAGTCTTGAACTAAACAGCGAAAGAAAAACAAAGTTAGTTAGTTCAGTTTTATGCAAACGACGTCTCCTCAAACATGGATGACATTTATGTGAAACTAATATTATGGAGGAAACACATAGACAGTACAGAAAATTACAAAGCTTTAAAGTCGGCTGTTATCAGCCTTGATGCATGTGACCATACATTGTACCCTTCCACGTACCAGCTGTTGAAAATCCTGTGCACACTTCCTGTAACGACATGCACTCTAGAAAGGTTCTCTTCAACAAAATCTTATAAAATTATTATGTTCCCGACACTATTAGATGAACTTTCCATAATGTCAATCCATCGAGAAATTGATATCACTGTTGACGAAATTATAGATGACTTTGGAAAGAAACCTAGGAAGATAGATTTTGTCATATAAGCTTTAAGGAAGAGAATCAGTGTACGTATTCAATAAATATTGTGTATTGCTGCATCAAGAAGTTTTATTTTTAAAAGCGACATGTGTTCGTATGAGTTCTATTGTTCATGAATATTAGGCACAATGATACTAAAGCAATAAAAGCGCTAAAATCACGTGTTTAAGAGTCCCTCCCGAGGGAGGAGCCCAGACCTTCAACGTACCCCCGGTTCAAATGGTTGTAAGTAGAAACATACCGTATTCTTTGATGAGTTAAAAGCGACATATATACTGACCGCCATAAGTAACTGAACACCCAGTAAATGTTGATGTATTGGAATGAAGTTTCCAGAAACATATATTTTATTCGTAGTTTAAAACGATGAACATTTCACCAAGATACAATTATTCCAACAATGTTCATACACTAAGTTGCTTCTTCTGCGTCTCTTAAACGTTCTATTAGGAATACTTGAAATAAGCGAATCAATAGTAGCTTGTAGTATCGACTCCCAAGCTTCTAAAATCCATTGTTGTGAATTATCTACACTGTTTGAGGGTGATTGTAAATTATTGATCCTGCGCCTTATCCAATCCGTCACATGATCGATGGGTGATAAGTCTGGCGAGAAAGCCGTGAAAGACGATCAACATTAGCATTTTCCAGAAACTCTGTAATAACCCTAGTGTTGTGGTCGCGCATTAGGTTAATGAAAAATTGGATCTTCTAGTTCCTGAAGATATGGAACTAACAGTGGCTTCTGCACGTTATTGATGTAACTATTTGCACTTAACGTTCCTCAAATAATTACTAGAAGAAATTTATTTCTATAGTAAATAACCGCTAATACCACCACACATTGAGTAGGAGCGGTATGTCGTTCTACAGAATGCAGTGTTTCCTTTTTCCGGCACGTCTTCTGACCATTCTGCGACCACAAAAACAGAATTGAGATTATTCACTACAAAATACTCGAGTAGCAGACCAATGAGGGTTCTACAGCGAAAACCCCTCCTAGTAATTGTCGACACTTTCGATGGACATCGGCTAAACAAGTGCCGCTGAACTCGATGGCTCATCTGGTGAAAAATTGTCCATAAAGTGATTAGGATGGTAACAAAGAAGTGTCTTTGGGTGTGGACAATGACCAGAAGGGGTGGCAAAGAGACTAAGAAATCGGTAGTATGTTTGCGAAGAAGTGTTAATGAGTGTCGTAGACAATGACGAAAAGAGTATTCGTAACAGTTGGTAATGGAATGTGACGCAAAAGAAGTGGATGACAAAAAAACCAGAAGTAACCATCATCAAGGACTACAAAGAGGGTTGCAGTAAGGTTTCGTGATTACGTGTGTGCGTTATTGTTGATGCCGTCGCCATCTTGGCTATTTGTGATGTCTTTTCTCTCTTTAACCGTTCAAGCTAACCATTGGTGAGTGCGTGTGTTCTCCTAGTAGCCAATTACAAAAACAACAACAAATAAGAGAGAGATAAAAAAACTGTGAAAAAAAACTGGGTGCCTGAACAGGGTTCATTAGATTAGGAATTAAACGAGCCTGTGCAAATGTGCGCGTGGAGTCACAACCAAAGCGCCAATAAAAATGCAATAAACACCGCAGTTGTGAAAAAAAATGGCTTTGCGACTTAAGATCGTTAAGCTTAAGCACAAATACCAATTTATTTACGGGTCTTTTGACCAAAATATGGGTAATAGCGGCAAATTTTATTGACGTTAAAATCTATCGATCACGCACATTAAGGATAGCAATCGTAATACACTCAAGTGACCGAGCTTCAACATTTGATAACTTTAATAAAGCTTTCAAGGTTATCTATTTAAACAATTACTTATATCGCGATAACACCTTGCTATTGCTCTTAGGAACATAACGTTTAATACTGTAACCTAGTTGAGGTTCGATAGAAATACTTGGGTGTAGTCTTTGCTACTCGACAAGTGTGCAGGATACCACGAACTCGGTATGCCAGAGATGAGCCTATAAGAGAGTCCAAGGTGCAATCGTCGACGTATCTCGAGATGGTGACTTACAGTAAGGAACCTAAAAGGAATATCCGATTGCAGTGGATGCTAATGATAACGAGTAAGACACCACAGGTAAGAAACAAATTAACAACCACGAACAAAGGAGAAAACGCCGCAAGGAGAAACATTCAGACAAACAATTACCTTCCGATAGTGGTCAGGCTCACAGGTAAAGATTGATGGAATAATACCTACGGTCCACTATGTGAAATTTACATTGTTTCACGTAAAAAATAATTTTCTTTTTTGTATCCACCTTTAGATGTCGATGGTCACACAGGAAATCATCCTTTTTATTTGCCAAACTGGCCTTTCTCAAAAAAATCAGAAGTGTGGTGGGGACAATACAAAATCCCTCTAAGAAGATCCCATAATCTAAATGAATTGTAATTATTTAAATGTAGAAAACAATTTTCAATACACAGTTAAGTGAACCTTTCAAAAGATTTAAATAAATAAATAAATCGTTACACCTTTTGTAAAACTGAATTGTTAAAAAAAATGAACTCACCAGAAATATAATGATGGTACTACATTTATTACTAAATCTGTCAAAGTTGACATTAACTTCAACATTTTTTTTCAATTTCAACTGAATTTTAAGATTTTTTAAATATCTTTTTATTGTTTATCTGGGTTTCTACTTTTCATTTTACCGCTCTAGAGCTGTTTTCGCCCATTAGGTAACTACACAGCACAATAAACATATTTTTTTATTGTACAAAAAAATCAAATTTTATATTCACAATACAATAATATAATTGAACCACAATTATGCATGTGCAACCAAAATCATTAGCTTCAAGGTCATCAACGTAAGTCGTAAACAAACCTATGAAAGTTTTGATGTTTTTTTGGCTTAAAATATAACAATGTCCTGCATGGTAGTTGTATATGGCAATACAGAAATTAAGGATACATCGGGGCTTTATAGGATTCCATCCATTTTCAAAAATAAAGGCAAAATGTGCAATATTCTTCAAAAACGAAGGGAAGAGGGTAAAAGCGTTAAGAAGAATAGATTTGACTGAACAAAAATTAAAATACAAAAGAATTTGCTCAAAACATTTCATAACAGGTAGCCCCTAATTATCCTGACTGGGTTCCTACTCAAGTGATGAGTTACAAAGGAACGCTCTGAATGCAAGAGAAATAAAAGAAATGTGAAAGGGGCAAATGAAGATATTCTAATCGCATACTTTGTTGAAAATGTTTGTATTATTCATTAGATTCATTAGCACTGATGTTTAAACATTTTTAGGTAAAAAAAGCTTCAACACTACAGTGGCGATCCCAGGGGGGCCAGCGGGAGCCGAGCCCCCCCCATTGTCTACCCTATATCGTTTTTCTCATCGATTGTATGTCGATTGTAGTTAAAATCATAAGCGACTTTCGGCTTAGACCGCGTCGTAGTAAAACACCCAGACTTAGGCTTGGTCATAGTCTCTTCTTGAGAGCCAAAACAAGAAGTAGAACTTGGCCTTTGCCGTATTGTCGTTCGTGAACCCAAACAAACTGACGTTTCGCAAGACATTGCAGCTTGCATCTTCAGAGTGGTAAATGTCACTGACACGAACGACAATACGGCAAAGGCCAAGTTCTACTTCTTGTTTTGGCTCTCAAGAAGAGACTATGACCAAGCCTAAGTCTGGGTGTTTTACTACGACGCGGTCTAAGCCGAAAGTCGCTTATGATTTTAAACATAACAACCGCAAAAGCTTAAGATTTTATATCGATTGTATTTGTTATAAGGTGATTTTTTTCACGAGCGAGAGTAAATTCTCCCATTAAAATACTTTATTGTATTGGAAATTACGCTTAAGAAACAGTCTCAACTGCGCAACTCCCTCCCTCCTAATGCTAATATTATTGTCACAGAACTCAGTAATTCAGTTCAGCCTGCGCTTGGCCAGTGGTGATTGCCTTGCGTACTGCTTTTAACTTTTTCTATTGCTGGATAAGTTGGATTGTTTTTGTTTGGTCGAGTCATTTGCTGTTCGGTTTTCGGCCTATAGATTAATGTTATTGCCTTTGAAAACCTTACCTTTTACGGCTTATACCAGTCTCAGCAAAAATGACACGAGTTGGTGGTGATATTCGCGAGTTTTTTAAAAGTAAAACGAGTAAAACTTTCGATATTGTGGATAAAGATAAAACTGCCACCGTTGCGGGGAGTTCTGGTGGAGCAGGAGCAGCGCATGTATTTGACGACAGCCTATGCTTTTCCGAACCTTCTTTGAATTCGAAAATTACCCATGAAGTCCATCAGGAACTGCACGAGTTTGATATTGGCCGGGCGTCACGTCAAAATTTAAGTTCAATGGAGAGATATGCATTTTTGAAAAATATTCGGGAGCAAGAATTTTATTTTTCCAACTATACCCACAAAAGACCACAACAAAAAGTTCCAAAGAGATTGGCTAAAGAAATTTCAATGGCTATCCTACAGTAGGCTAAAAGAAGGTGGTTTTTATAAATATTGTGTACTGTTTTCCCATTTTGGCACCGGTATCGGGTTCCAGGTAAGTTCCAATATTTTGTACATAATTATGAGCGCGTGCTAAATTGTTATTTTGGCCGCTTAAAACCTCTGTTAAAGTGCCTATGCAGAAATATAAGCATGCCCTCAAATATTGCCAGGACCATGCCAGTAGGAGATACCACCTAAACTGTGTAGAGCGCGCAAAAGAGTTTATGAGTACTTTTTAGTCAGGGAAAGATGTTACAACTATGCTTGACAAAGGGAAGAACAATATAATCGAAAAAAATAGAATGCGTTTGATACCAATCATCAACACGATTGAATTTTGTGGCCGGAATAAATTACCTCTACGAGGACATCGTAAAGAGGGCTCAACGAAAGACGAGCTTACACAGAAAACTGCCTTAATGGGTACACAGGCTATATTTAGGTCTTTGCTAGCGTTTAGAATGGATGCTAGGGATACTACCTTAATTCAGCAGTTTCAAGATGCTGGTGAAAACAGCACAATGGTTAGTGGAAAAATCCAAAATGATCTAATTTATTCCATGGGAGAACAAGTTCGATCTTCTATTTTGCTGCGCATAAAGAAAGCCAAATATTTTTCTATTTTGTGTGATGAAACAACCGACTGAGCCAAAATAGAACAGCTAACGCTATGTGTTAGGTGTGTCGACGTAGAAAAATTCATGATTCGTGAGGATTTCCTTAGTTTTGTCAAAATGAAATCTACAACGGGGTTAGAAATCAAAAAAGCAATTGTCGCCGAGTTATCGAGAATGGGCTTAAGCTTAAGCAACATCGCGATCAAGGATACGATGGGGGATCCAATATGGCTGGTCATCACAAAGGTGTACATGCACTTATATTAAACGAACAACCTTGAGCATTCTGCACTCACTGCTTTAGTCATTCACTAAATTTAGCTATTTCTAAAAGCTGCGGGATAAGTGCTATAATCAATATGATGGGAATTGTCAACAGTGTTTCTGACTTTTTGAATGCGTTTTCAAAACGAGTGAATTTATTGCAGGGTATCATTACCGAAGAAACTATCTCTGAAACTAGAAAGAAAAGACCGAAAACGCTTTGTGCCACTAGATGGGTGGAAAGGCACGATACAATTTTGACGTTTCAGGAACTATACTCTATGATTTTAACGGCACTTGCAACTTTGCAACATGACAAAAATCCCGAAACATCTAAAAATGCAGTGAGCTATAATGCCGCAATTCAAAGGAGTGACTTCATCATCGCAGTATGGATAACTGTGCATTGTTTCCAGCATTCAGTTTATTTAAGCAAGATATTGCAAACACCAAATTTAGACCTTTCCATGGCTCTTAAAAACGTTAAGACCCTAACTGCTGTTTTGAAGGATATGCGAGCTGACTGCGATCAGGTATTTGACCATTTATTTGAGGACGCCAAGAGCAACGCCAATAAGCTTCTAATTGAGATAAAGATGCCTAGATTATGTGTCAGGCAAACAAATAGAAATAATGTGGAGTTGGAACACCCTCGCGACTACTACAGACGAACTATCTATATTCATTCCCTTTTTGGATCATTTCATTGAACAATTGGAATCGCGGTTTAACCATCGTATGGAGTCTGTATTAGCCCTAGAAGGGTTTATTCCATACAAATTTATGAAACATACGACTTCTGCGATAATTGCTGCTGGTATGGTATACGAGAGTGATATCAGCGTTAACGAAAATCAACTACAAACAGAGATTTTCCTATAGAAAAAAAGATGGGAGGAAAAATGGGTGTCCCATCAATAGCCGTTGCAGCCCTTAGTGTTTGCGATGATTTAACTCCTAGCATAAGGACAGTACTTTTGATTTTCGCTACTTTTCCAGTTACAAGTGCAACATCCGAAAGAAGTTTTTCTACATTAAAACGGCTTCAAACTTATCTGAGGTCCACTATGCGAGAGGATCGTTTGAATGGACACTATTGAACATCCACGACGAAATCGAAATTGACCACTAAAAAGTAGTTGACCATTTTGCCACTATGAAGCCAAGACGCATGCAATTAACAGATTGGAGCGGATGCGGCGACAATCATGAATAATTATTTTTTTATTTCATATTTATTTCTATATTTTCTTTGCAACACTATAATCAATGTACTTTACAAATAAACCGAAATGTGCCTATTTCTGCATGTAATTCCCGAATTACCTAAAACGTCAAAATGACGGTTATATAACAGAAAATCTAGTTCTATGTGAAGGAGTTTGTAGAAAAAGGTTCTGATGCCACTTCTTTGCTGATGAAGGTTGTGTTGGTAATTGCGTTGCATGGAGCATGTCGGGCGGAAGAATTAGATGACGTAGAAGATTGCGGACATATCTTGGTTATAACATTACAGGACACGAAAACAAAGTAAAAACGAGTATTTGCAGTTACATCGGAAGACGGGGTAAAGGGAAATATGCTACGTACTTAGGGCTACCGGAGCCAAACACTTCACACGCTATTGCATTTGAAGAACATTAACGACCTTTTTGACCGACAGTGAAACTGATTTTATTCGACTAAAGAGCAATATCAACATCAACAGTAGAAGCAAGCAAAATGATAAATTCTAATTTGTCAGTGTCTGCATTTCGGTCAGTTTCCTAACCTTCTAGTGTAATATTTAATAATTCAACAAATTGTTCATTTACAATTACGAAAATAGTTCCACTTTGCTATTACGATCTTTGATTAAACAATGTGTCACCTTTTATCGAGCATACAGAAAACAATTGTGTTAAGTAAATACAGAGAATCAAATCAGAAAATAGAGGATACGAAACCAAAATATAGAACTGAAGACAAAGTTAAAAACAATATTTCTAATTCCCATATAACTAAGCCGTGATGTGGGATCTCTACTACATGCATCATGTCAAAAAAAACGTGATATTTAAAGTTAAGATGATTAATTCGTTAGAATGACGACACAAACATTCAGTACAAAAGTTATAACACAAGTCTTATTTATATACGTTCTTGAATAACGACCAGAGGAGTATTCGAGTTAAAGTTTCAATAATGGAGTACTAGCGCCAAATATTTATGGACTTAGAGCTACGCAATTTTAGAGGTAACCTTTACGTGATGGTATTGGGTGCAACGACATACAAATTAAATTACAATTTACAAGTCTTTACGAATGTTAGTTATTGCATTTTTTATGAGCAGACATTCCAACTCGAGCGGTTCTACAAGCTCTACGTTGTAAATCGTTCTGCTTAACGAAATTAATACGCTATACGCCGTTAGTTATTTGTATGCGTTAGGCATCCTTCACGCTCATAACTTTGCTTTTTTAAATTATCTTTTGATAGTCGATTTGTTCAAATATAATAAAAATTATATAAAAAGTTCGTTTGTTAGTTTATTATAGAAAGTATGGCGTTGTAATTTTTTCAGTTTATTATTCCCGGACAATCATAATAAATTTAAGCATAACTTAAAATTTAATTTCGTCTATTCCAAGTTTCAAATAAGTCGAATATTTTAAATTTCCAAAGTACATTAAAAGCTTTCGATTATGACGAATGCGACAAAAGAAAAATTAATCTTAACACAGTCGTTAATTTGAAAACACCTTTTTATTAGCCGATAAGAAAACAGGTGCTGCTGCTTACAAAAACCGAAATAACGAAAGTGTAGAAATGTCACTAAATTAAGTGTCTATTACGATAACACTACCTTGAATATTTTCAACCAGTTTTAAACGCATTGCTCACACTATCATGTACAGTGGGTGTTTTAAACTACTACGAAACGTTGTTCAATAATGTAATTACTTATAAAGTATTTACTAATAATAAATAAACATCAAAATTATATTTCCACAATTACACGATTCACTTAAAGCAATAAAATTAATGCAAATTGTAATATTAACCGTTATTAACATTTGCTAAATGAAATAATACATAAATATGAAATTAAAACTCAGTAAGGATTCTTAACACAATATAGAATTTCTTAACACAATTAAGTCGCGTTCGTTTAACCAACGTTGTAAAATATGATTAGCCATTACGATATCTTAACGACCCTGTTAGTTTGTTTTATTTGTTGCAAAGGATGTTTTAATATCCTTTCAAAGATGGTCTTTTCGTGTAGTTGGATTCCTTCTGATCGTTATTAATTGGGCAATAACGCGCCGCGCCGCGACTACGCAGTATCTTATTGCAGACTTAACTTCGAATGCATTCGCCGCTGTCTTCGTTTCTTTCAGTTTGTCTAACAAGAGTATGGAGTAAATTTATCAAGTTTTTTCTGCTGGTAAATTAAATGGCATTATTTGCATAACTGCCGCGCAAATTCGCCAAGATATCTTAAAATGTTAAACGTTATTTGCAAAGTTCAAAGGTGTCACGCAATTCTTGGTGTCCAGTATAATATACAAACATAAATATATTGAAAGTCTACATGTAAAGTTGATATATTGTCGACATCTACTTAAACGAATAAAGAAATAGAGTATGGTTATCTTTGCAGAGAATATAATAAATAAAGTTCATTTATTTAACAAAAACCAATACATAAATCAATTTATAAAAATATGGCTAATATTCCTTAAAAACTTTTTAAATTACACCGATGCAATTGACCGTAAGCCAAGATGTTTTTATACTAAAGGGTCCCTATAGTGTTAAACCAGTTACATGCACAATAGTAATAAATCTTTAGCCTTTCAGATACAGTATCCACTTATAAAGCACATTTATTCTATAAAAAACGAGATATTTACATTCTGTATGAGTCACGGTCAAACACACAAAAATTATGTTATAGGAAAACGTCCACAGTCACATAAAAATAGTGTAAATAGGTTACTGAATAGTCGCGCTATGAGCAAACAACCAACAAGAACATAAAAACATTAAAAACATTTTTTTGACAAAGCTCACAAATACACAAAGTTTTAAAAAACACAAAATGGGATTTTTAAATTGTAATTATAAGTAATTTAATTTATGCCTTTCCCATATGCATATATTTTATTTATTCATTATTTTCGGCTACATGTTTCGACATTATAGTCATCGTCAGACCTCTAAAATTAATAATTCAATAGTTAAATCTAAACCTTAAAATATACTTACAATTAACAAATAAATACATTGGAAATATACAAGTTATGTCAAAATGACAGTATAAATTAAACAAATTTTAAACAAGATAGGTATATAAAAAATGACTATAATAAGATTAACAAGATAAATAAAATAATAATTTAAAATAAAACAAAAAATGTTAGTTAAGAAAAAGAAAATGATTATCAAAATTAACTTCATTTAAACACGCATCTGCTTCTAAATTATAACGTTTAACAATTTCATTTATTTCTAAAACATTTAATATAAGACTTTTATTGCAAATATGAAGAATTTTGTAGTTACTTTTATAATCAAAAGAATCGCCGGTTCTGGATCACTCTGGTAAGATCGTTAGGAAATCGTGAAGTTTCGTTGCTATCGTTTCGTTTCGGGTATGCTCGAGTTGCATTCGTATTTGCAAGTTGGGATAGATCGTGGGGGAATCGCAAAACGTCGTAGGAGTCGTTTCGTTTCGGGTATGCTCGGATGTAGGTTTATCGAGGAAGTTCGTAGTGATGGTGGGGATGCTATTGTGTGTATATAAAGGTAACATTTGGGATGATTTAATATTAGTATTTTAATGACTCCTATTCGTTTTAATAAATTTAAGAAATAAATTAAGATGGAATCATTTTTTGCAAACTTGAACGAAATTTCTAATTTGGTTCTTTATCTGAGTGCAAGAAGTCAATCAATAAATGAGCAGTATAAAATTAAGCGTTTTAGTAAAATCGATGGTAAATTTGAGGAGCAAGTGATTGTAGAATGCCAAGATTTTAAGGTACCTCTACCACAAAGATTTATTAACAAGTTTTCGATTGAAGACATAAACCAAATTAATAGCATAATTGATTCGGGAAAAAAACATCTATCTTGTGAGCCGAAACAACAAACATTGAATTTATTCAAAAATAAAATAACAGAGTTAATAATGTATGACATGTAAACATTTAAAAGATGTAAAGTTGAAATGAACAATAAGTGTTTGAAATAATGATACATTTTTTATTTTACTACTAGCTGTACCCTGCGCGTATTGCTACGCCACTAACTAAAATAAATTTGAAGAAAAGACATTACACAAATATTCAATTTATTTTGAGTCATTTTACTGATTTTGTTCATGTCGAAAAAATTCTGACATTGCAGCGTTTCGTTTCAATTCGATATTTATTGAAGCCCTGTGGGATACTCAATATTTCTTGTTTTTCCATTTGGTGCGTAAACGAATCAATCAGAAGGTTTTCCGACGCCTGAGCAGGCCACATAGAACTGCCCATGGATTCTCCAAATTTAATCCACACACTTGCAACGATTGTCCTTGTGCTTTGTTGATAGTCATTGCAAAAGCGAGACGCACCGGGAACTGCAAACGTTTGAATTCGAATGGCATATCTGTCGGGATCATTGGGATACGTGGCAACAGTACGTCTTCACCTTTGAATTTTCCAGTCAAAATTGTTGCCTCGATAACATTGTTCATCATTTTCTTGACTAAGAGTCTGGTTCCGTTGCAAAATCGTAGTGGATTTATGTTTCGAAGAAGAATGATGGGTACGCCAATTTTCAATGTAAGAACGTGCATACCTGGCAATCAAGCGAATTCAAGAATTCAGTTGGATAGTTGACAACTTTGTTTTGATACATCACAGTATCGATAGATTTATATGTTGTCGTTTCGCCGGGTATTCCATTGTGAATGATGAAGTTGATGATATTGACATCGATGTTTTTGGCCGTTAATATAGTACGCGTACTGAGCCATTGATGATTTTTGTAGTTCTGTGCAATGTTTGGAAAAACTTTTTGCACCAATTCGTCTATGCTTTCTGTGATCTGACAGAAGTTCGCTGGCAAGGTGATACATTGCGTAGATTCATCAATTTGCATTCGCCCATTTCCAATATCCATTAATTGTTTTGCAAAATTTTCAGCCGATGCATCCCGTTGTAGTTGTACACGCATGTTGGTTTTCAAAGTCAATTTCTGTAAATGACGCCATAAAACTGATGATTTGAGACATGCATTAAGTTCATCAGCGGGTGTTGAACGTGGTATAACCGACAGTGTTTGTCGAAAATCACCAGACAATAAAATGAGTGCGCCACCGAAGATCCGTGCGTTTCCTCTGAAATCTCGCAGTGTGCGATCAAGCGCTTTCAATGCTTTCTTGTGAGACATTGTACATTCGTACCATATGATAATTTGACACGTTTAGAGTACTTTGCCCATTCCAGAGTATTTGATGTTGCATATGGGTACCTCAGTGTTTTGCAAATTCAACGGTAGTTTCAATGCTAAATCGGCCACCACCCAAAAGATGCCGCAATTCCAGATGATGCAATGGCCAGTGCAATATTATTTTGTGATCGTATGGTTGCCAAAATGAGCGAAAGAAGAAAAGTCTTGCCTGTATCACCGGGCGCATCTATGAAAAACAATCCACCGCTTTGTTCTGTGATTGCACCCATAATTCTGTTTGCGGAAGATTTTTCTGAACAAATGTCCTCAGTTCGTCAGAATCAAAGTGTGTTTCTCGTTGCAAATCACAATCAAAAAGTTCGTTTTCGCTGGTCGGTTCGAAGCAGGCATTCCCAGTTGCACCAGTGTCTTGTTAGCGACTGCCAAACATATGTCTTCAATCAAAATCAATGCCTCATTATGCATTTTTGGTGTGAATGGAATGTCCGGATTTTGATTCGCAGCGCGCAAACGATGTAGAATATCATCACTCATGTAGTCCTGGTATTTTGCCCAAAGATCTTTTGGATTAGATGGGAAGCAGGTTGTCAATATTATGGCAAATAACGTGCGTATTTGCTATGGTCGAGCAGTATTCGATGCATCAGCGAGTGCAGTGTCCCAATGTGCATTATTCTCAAGAAGATTTAATTAATGGCAAGCTTGACTATAAGTGGCGCACAGCTGACCGTTGACTGTTCTTAAATCTTGGAAGAATGTCGGTCCACGTACATTGATTAACAGCAATCGCAGATAGAAACATTCTGTATTGTTCGGACGAACAGTGTACAGACGACTCAATGCGTCACTGGAATACAAATTGGGATGTCCTTCAACTGCTTTACCTTGTTTGCGACGTTGAAACTTTTTAGCCGATGCATTCCATGTGTAGAAATTCGGTACCTCAAAATAAAGTAGAGTCTTTACAAAAAGATCATCTTGGCACAATGAGTAAAATGCAGTTAAAGTTGTTGCCGGTAGAACCAATGCTCTTGCACGTACATTATCTGCAGTGAAGTACACGCGCTGTCCATTCTCGAGATGCACCGCCACGTGTACTACTGTTGGATGTCGTTCATAGATTGGAAATAATAAGATACGCCATACTGCTTCATTGCTGCTAATGTAACGTCCAAGTTGGTATTCGTTGATTTCATCAAGCGGTGCGGCCACATTCCCTACTCCGAAGACTGCCATGTCGCTTCCTTTGTTGACATATTTGCAAATGTATTTGATCGACTTCACTAAATTGCAATACTCAACATTAATGTGTGCTTTGAAGGTCTTTGAAAGTAACGGTGAATATGGCACAACCCAACGACTATCGACTTCGACATCAACGTTTCGTACTTTCAGAACGATGGATTTGCCACCATGAATCATATTTTTAGTAACGACGTCAAATAAGTCTGAATCAATGTCCTTATCTAGTATTTCTGCTGATATTATTTGGTCAATTTGATCTGGCGTAATTTTGTTGATTCACCAAACCAAATGCTTGATAATAAAATCCATTAAAGATTTCAATTTCAAAATTTTCTAAAACAACTTGCTGAACCGAATATGAATAAGAAAAAAACCAATTTTCACATTCCTAGAGAAATAAAATCTTACATAAGACGCGTTTTTGTATATTGAATAAAAAACATCAAATGGGGCCGACAATAATATATTAGAAAAACGTAAAATATGTTCCATCTGCCTAACTAAAAAGAGAAGAATAACAAAATACTTGTATAACACATGTAAGACTTAATATAACACCATCCTAAGAAATAATTTGTTTGAAAATAGTCTCTAAGACAACACATCAGTACATACGCTGGCTGTCGAAAGGCTTATGTTTGACAAGATTTTTTGTACTTTTTTGAGACTATTTTAGAATTTCTAGATACTAAAGAAAAAATTTTAAAAGACAATTTAATGAAGTGGAAAACAGACATCGCCTATTTAACAGATTTGTTTACAAAATTTAATATGGTTAATTTGCAGTTACAAGCCGACAGTCTAATTTTGATTAAAACAAAGTCCATCTTATCAGCGTTTCTTGCCAGAGTTAAACTAATGAAGCAAAATATTGAACGTGGCGAATCTTCCCAGTTCTCCAATTTGTCACAGACAAACTGCGAGAAAAACGACGTTTCAACCTACGTTCAAAGGATGTTTTGACTATGGTAATACCACCGTGGATAATTAAGTCATATGGTAACATAGAAGAAACGAATCTCATAATACAAGAGGAACTGACTGAAATAAGTACAATCAAGAACTTTAGGTTCAGTTTAAAAATGAATATCAGCAATTCTGGCTGCAAAACAACATACCATAGCGAGGAAATTTTTAATTTCCTTTCCATCGTCATACCTAGTTGAAAGGGGGTTCAGCGCTGTTACCAATCTCCTAACGAAAACAAGAAACAGACTGGACATCATTAGCCGAGGAGATTTAAGATTAAACCTTACAAAATTGACGCCAATTGTTGATAATTTATTATTAAAGCATCAGATTCATCCTTTTCACTAAAAGCCTTTACTTATTGCTTAATTTATTTTATGTTACGTATATTTTATATAACAGATACAAAATTTTATTTTGAGTAGTTTTAATTTAAATTCAATTAATAAATTTATAAAACTTAACATGTGTTTTTACTTTAAGTTTTTAACACTAAGCTTCACTACAGTTAGAAATTTACAAAAAATTAATATCAGGTAAGTAGAGTGTCTACCCAAAACCGAAAAACATGGCAAGGGGTCTACGACACAAAAACGTTTGGGAACCTCTGCTATAAACGATGTTTTTTCTATGTAGCAGCATACGCCCGGTACATGTTTTTGGTGAGTTTTGGGCTCTTTGAAACCATTGAACACAGGTACCTCGTTAGTGGTCATAGTTTCCTTCGTGCAACAGGGATTTCGCGTTGATCGAGAAGAGAAGGCGCTGCACTCCGATGGTACCTGAGGACTTGTACGATGTAATACTCTCAAGTACCCACACACATTTGAAATAGTAGATATGTGTCAGAAAAAGTTTTTTGATTTACAAGCTGCCGCCGACAACATGTTAAATCTAAAACAAGTGAACATCAGCAAAGTTGTTCGATTGAAAATTGACTCCCAACAACCCGGTTTTTTGAGCACATCTGAAAGTTTTTCTGAAATATCCCCCTGGAAAACAACTCCTATACTCAGAAAAAAAACCATGGCAGATATAAAAAATATGGAGATTCATCAGCTACCAGACATAAATAAAATCGGTGATAACAAAAAGAAGCATCTAATATCAATGATTCCTTATTTACAAGACGAGATACACAAAGAATTTTACGTGGATTTAACGAGTTAAAATACTGGCACTTGACCCTTTTCCCAGAATTGTGTTTTATTTATTTTGTTACTGTCATATTTTAAACTTTTTTGTAATGTTTGCGTATTACTATTGTTACGAATTTATTATTAAAAACTAATTTATTTAAAACGACTAAAAATACGTTTACTTATTCTAGAAATATGTACACTTTTAAATTAACCGAATTAATTAAATCTAATAATATTTAATGAAAACACTTACACTAATAATTTATATCACTTACAAGAAGATAAGATAAAGTCCGCGGATAGCTTCACACTTGTTTACACTAAAAATCACGTACACGATTATTCTCGGTATATTTATCTAGACACATGCGTGCTAACGACTTATTTATTTCCACTTTAATAATTTTCTTAACACTGCTGTATTCGCATTCCAGCAATAACTGACCTACGATTTCTCTCTTCGGTATTTATACACATCTGCAAATCCTTCTCGAGTGTTCCCTATTTTTCGGTATATCTTCTAGAAGATGGATAACAGCTTCTAGAAGGCTCTTGCATTTGCAAATAATTTCTCGAACGTTTCACTATATTCGGCCGTAGGGAGAAAAATGACTTGCACCATACTTTAATAAAAAAATGTTTTTTATTTTGGAATTATGAAGTTTTTTGACAATTTCCCGAATAGACAGTTTTGGCACTTAGCGCCTTTGTTACTTCTACTCCTCAATTCAAAATGGCAGACTAACCACAAATCGAAGAAAAGCTACTAAATGAAGCAAAGAAAAAAAAACAGGAAAAAAATACCACCGATAGACTTCAAAAGCTTTCAAAGCACTTTTAGTTGAAATCCAATATTTTCTTAAACAAGCCTAATTTTCTAAATCTGATGAAAACACGATGAAAATTTGGTACCTACTCCCACTGATTACACCAACAATTGTATGAAACACAAAAAAGCAATCGAGGCATGTTCCAAATTTAATGGAATTGTTTAATCCACATAAAAAAAGCGTTTCGTCACTGAAGACAGAATTCTTTTATAGAATTCTGTAGATGATGAATACATTTAGTACCTGCAAGATTACCAAAAATGTTAAAGCTAAAAACTAAAAATATTTTGAGAAAATCTATGAGATCAAACCTTAAGAAAATGCATACCTTTTGATAGGTATAAAGCTTTCGCAGCTACTGAAACATTGAGAAGAAATTTGATTTTGTTCAAGAATTAAAGTTCTTTCTCTTATTTTTAATTCAGAACCATAATAATAAATCATTTTATCACAACTATATTAAACAATTCCAAAAACGTAGAAACGGTTAAGAAGAGTTTGAATATCCTACGATTTAGTTTCAGTTTCGATCGACGCAGCATAACACGAAATTAAAACATTACAAAATAAATAAATGAAAATGTATCGCAGAATAAAATACGAATAATCTTACAGGATCTAAAACAGCAAATGAAATTTTGGTGTCATTAACTCGACGCATTATAAGCACATCCAATATAAGTGGATTTAAAAGAATTTTTACCCCGTAATAACATAAACGAAATGATCATTACTGAAAATTACAAACACTGAAACTTTTTGTTTAATGAGCAACGCAGGGACACATTAAAAAATACTTAGTTAACGTAATTAAAATGCCGTTTCTCTAAAAGTAATAATATAGTAAGTGTAATTGTGCTCCAGCATATTTCTTTGATAAGAGACCAAATAATCAATTTGAATGATTTTGCAATAGGTATTAAGTTGTGTATTTCAAAACAATATGCGAATGGCGAGACAGCGATCTTAAATCAATTAACTCGGCATTAACGAGTTCAAGAGGAATAGACGATTGCAATTATCTTAAGCCGAGATGTATTACTACCAACAATAATAAAGATTTTAATTAGTTTATTGTTAGCAAATCGTTCGCTAACGTAGCATTAAAGTCCCCGCCTCTTTGAGAACACATATAAGCAAACTATATCGGGTTAGGGTAGTTCAGTACTTATGCAGCGAAAATCTGCAGTTGCGTATGTATTACACGCTCAATTATGTATTTATTAACATTCAATAATACCGTTTCGTTCTGATCGTTTAAAAAAAGCAAATAAATGTGTTATTATGTTTCAAGCAATCACGTTTATTCGTAAAAATATGGACGGAATTTAAAGTTCTTTGTTTAACGAGATGAAGCATATAGTGTTGGCAGTGAAGCGCGATACCTTCGAGTGATTTCAACGGGCGATGAGATAGAAAACCCGGCATTTAAGTAAAAACGCGGTCCGAGTTAACAGTTTTTTGTAACCTGCCGCCGACTTGGTATATTCTTAAGCTGATTCCTGCAGGACGAAGCGCGGAGAGGTAGGTGAAGAGTTCGTGGCCTTGTGCGAACGGCCGCAGTCAAGCGGCGAACTGCATGAGAGTCGGTTGCGGTATGCAAGAAGTTAAACGCGTAGAATACAATGGTGTAGCATTGCGTACACTTCGAAATGGGCACCACGGTGGTGTGTGCGGTATTATTCGGAGTCGTTTTTGGTGTCCTATCGGCGTCCTTAAGTAAAGCGCTTCGTTATCAGGCACCCGACGAATGCAAATGGGTTGTAGAAAACGGCGGCGCCGACGACGACGTGGCGTTAGTTTGTCGATTACGAACCATCAACAGCGAATTAGAAAATACAAATTTCAGTGTTATACAACCGCAGCATACTGTGAGATTACGTTTAGAGTGTAGTGATGCATTGTTTTTTCAAAGTTCGTTAAATGCTGGAAGTTTCCGTCCTTTAGTGGAACTCAGAGAATTATCTATAGAATATTGCAAGATTGGTAACCTATCCGACGGTGCTTTTCGGGGCCTTAAAGAATTACGCAATCTTACTGTCCGTACGCACAACACAGATTGGTCGGCGATGTCGCTAGAAATATCACCAGGTGTCTTCACCGACGAATTACGATTACTGGAACGTTTGGATTTAGGTGAAAATAACATGTGGAGTTTGCCGGAAGGCGTATTATGTTCACTGTACTCGTTAGAAGTGTTGAATTTAACACGAAATAGATTTCGAGAAATTACATCGTTTAGATTTGCACACAATCCTTCTGAAAGGTGCGGAACGAACCTTCGCTTACTGGACTTGTCTCGAAATAACATCGACCGGTTGCCATCTGGACAGCTGTCAGGATTAACTCGATTGCAAAAACTGTACCTTCAGGGAAACGGCCTTTCATATTTAGCCGACAGAGCTTTAGAAGGGCTTTCCGCATTAAGTATTTTAAAATTATCGGATAATCGTTTAATCAGCTTACCTCCAGAATTATTTTCGGATACGAGGGATATTAAAGAAATGTATTTGCAAAATAATTCTATAAATGTTTTAGCGCCCGGATTGTTTAGCGAATTAACTCAATTGTTAGTATTGGATTTGTCACATAATGAATTAACTGCGGATTGGATCAACGCTGCTACATTTGCAGGATTAATACGCTTAGTTGTGTTGGACCTTTCGCATAATCGTTTAACTAAATTAGAACCATCGGTGTTTAGAGACTTATATAGTTTGCAAATTTTGAGACTGAACGATAATTTTATAGAATTAATACCCGAAAATACATTTTCCGCTTTATATAATTTACATACGCTAATTATTTCTAATAACAGACTGACTAGTGTAGATAGTGATACGTTTAACGGTTTATATGTGCTTTCGTTACTGTCTTTGGATAATAATAAAATAACTAGGGTGCATCCGGAGGCTTTAAAAAATTGTTCGAGCTTACAAGATCTTCATTTGAATGGAAATAAATTGATGTACGTTCCGGAAGTGATATCGAATGTACCAATGTTAAGAACGTTAGATTTAGGAGAAAATCACATAGACACTTTGACAAATGAAACTTTTCGTGATATGAAACACGTATATGGATTAAGACTGACCGAAAACAACATCGGGAATATTTCTAAAGGTGTTTTCGACAAAATGAGTGCGCTTAAAATTTTAAATTTATCCAGGAACAAAATACAGAAAGTGTCGGCAGGTGCATTTGATTCCAACATAAATTTACAAGCAATACGATTGGATGGAAATTATTTGTCGGACATCGAGGAACTTTTTGGGAAATTACCTAGTTTGGTGTGGTTAAACATATCGGATAATCAACTAAAGTGGTTTGATTATGCATTAATCCCAACTGGTTTACAATGGTTAGATATCCACTCGAATCATATTTCGGAGTTAGGGAATTATTTCGAAATAGAATCCACATTGGCGTTGAGCACATTTGACGCGAGTTCTAATAAATTAACGGAAATTACGGGAAGTGCAATTCCGAATAGCGTGGAAGTTTTATTTTTAAACGACAATTTAATTTCGAAAGTGCAATCGTATACGTTTTTTAAGAAACCGAATCTAACTAGAGTTGATTTATTTGGAAATAAAATTACACATTTGGATCCTAATTCTTTACGAATATCCGCCGTGCCGCCAGACAAGCCGCTTCCGGAATTTTATATAGGTGGTAATCCGTATCATTGTGATTGTACAATGGATTGGCTTCAAAAAGTAAATGCAGGAAATCGTGCCCGAACTCAACCCAAGCTCGTCGATTTGGAAAGCATCTACTGCCAACTTTTATATAACCGCGGTCGTACTTACGTACCTTTGGTGGAAGCGGCGCCGTACCAATTTCTTTGCACTTACGAAACTCATTGTTTCGCGTTGTGTCATTGTTGCGATTTTGATGCTTGTGATTGTGAAATGACGTGCCCGGAAAATTGTACTTGTTATCACGACCAATCTTGGTCGGCGAACGTTGTGGATTGTTCTTCGAGCGGATACATAGAAAATTTACCGGATCAAATACCAATGGATGCCACCCAGTTGTATTTAGATGGAAATGATTTACGCTCTTTGAATAGTCACGCTTTTATTGGACGTAAACGCCTTAAAATATTATTTGTAAACAACTCCAATATAGAGTCGATACAAAATAGAACATTTAACGGCTTGAGAGAATTGGAAATACTCCATTTAGACGGAAATCGAATACGAGAATTACGAGGTTACGAATTTGAGGGTTTAAATAGCTTAACCGAAATATTCCTGCAACAAAATCGAATCACCCACATTTATAACGCAACATTTACCAATCTTCGCCATCTTCGAGTTTTGAAACTTGATCACAATCGACTAAATTCATATACAGTGTGGCAGCTTCCTACGGCACTTAACGAAGTGACTTTAGCTTTTAATCCGTGGTCGTGTAATTGCGAATTTACAGAACAACTTCGCGAATGGATGATTCGTGGTGATGCCGTTGTGGATATAAACTCTGTGCGGTGTGTTTATAATGTTACTGAACTTGATTATTATACGGAAGAAATTTATGCCGACAACTCTGATTTAGGTTTTTATATTAGCGCAGAAAACAATACGGCATGTACCGGCGCTGCTAACATCGATAACAGCATCAATGGAAATTTAACGGCCACAAAGACTATTATCAGACGCCAAGCGATTCAAGATTATTTACCACTGTTGGTAATAACTTTAGTGGTTTTCGCTGTTATAGTTGTAATTACGTTGCTGATTTTTATATTCCGACAAGAATTGCGTGTCTGGATTCATTCTAAGTTCGGTATTAGATTGTTTCACAGGCCGGCCGAATTCGAAATGGACGATCGCGACAAACTTTTCGACGCGTTTGTTAGTTACAGTTCAAAAGACGAAGCATGGGTTGCAGAAGTTCTCGCGCCGACCTTAGAACCTAATTATAAATTGTGTTTGCACTATCGTGATTTTCCTGTGGGAGCTTACCTGGCGGATACCATTGTACAAGCTGTGGAGTCATCGCGTCGTACCATCATGATCTTATCGGAAAACTTTATAAAATCAGAGTGGTGTAGATTCGAATTTAAATCCGCGCATCACCAAGTATTGAGGGATCGACGCCGAAGGCTTATTGTAATACTGCTGGGAGAAGTGCCTCAAAAAGATCTAGATCCCGATATACGCCTGTATTTAAAAACAAACGTGTATTTGCAATGGGGCGATAAACTTTTCTGGGAAAAGTTGAAGTTTGCATTGCCCGACATACCTAACAACCAACGTCGTCGTGGATCTACCCGAAGTCCTCATGTGCATCATCACGTGCATCGACACAATACAAGAGGACAAGCACCAAATCCACCTGGAAATACCCCACGAACAGTAGCCATTCATATATAAGCTAGTGTAACTTATCCTATTGTCAGCCTATTGTGATACGTAGAATACAGATGACTGTGAGTGCAATTGAGTGCTAACGCGAATGTATTGTGATAAATAATTGTTCCCGGGGGAAAATGTGTGGTAGCGCGTGTGTAATTTGAGTGTATGAATGTTACCCGGATAACTCGTGTTCTTCAAGAAGAGAAGTACAAGAGTCTAACACTTGTTTCTACTGTACATAAGGACTTGTATAGCTAAGTATTATCTTAATTGTAAGTAAAATTGTAAATATTTATATATTTTTTGAAACTTTCGATATTTATTGTTCTACAAAATTTGCAAAACCGTCTCTTTAAATAGCATTGCCTAAATCTTAAGTATCGTTTCTCAATGTTAATGCGATTTCCATACTAAATATTATAAGGACCGTACATTACCATCAAGCAGAAAAAAAATAAAATCAAAACTATTTTAATCATGTGTTTTATTTATGAATGGGATGCGTGGGACGTCGAAATTTTTAATTTATAGCAGCGCATCTTGCATTGAATCATAGACAAAAATGTTTTATCGAAGAGATGTATCTACTGTAAATACCACACCACAAACAAGCTCATACCCTAACCGCAACATAAAAATTGGTTAAAATTATATGCTTTACCATTTCTTCAGTTTTGAACGCAGGTAATACCAGTTAATTTAAATAAGTCAGTAATAAGTGGGTATCGGAGATTGACGAGACTTTAAAAAGAAAACGAAATAGGTAATCGTACAAAATTTTACCAGCATTTTGTTTTAGAAGTTAGTTATGTCCTTGACGTCTCGGTTTATATTAGCATTGATAATTTAAAAAATTTCCAATGCCACGAACTAGTAAGAAAAATTTTCACTTTTCCATAATGGTAATGGGCTTAATTTTAATAAACCCATTCTTTGCCAGTTAAGCGTGACTCACGCTAAAGTTGATTCACGTGCCTTGTATGCAAACTAACTTTATAATAATCTGATTAAAAGAAGCGCTGCACATAACCCAAACCTCGTTTCGGAATTAATTTAAAAGTAAAGAATGCCTATAAAAATTTTTATTACCACTAACCATTTTTGGAAAAAAAAATTGATAACTGGTATAACAAACACAGATAACAATCGTTTCAAGAACACACGTCAAGTTGACAATAAAATTTTGCTCAAATGTCTTAAGAAATTAAAAGTGTTAAGAAGGTAAGTAAGTAAAGCCTTACACATAAAATGTAAATTAGTACAAAGGCAGAAACATCTTTATGACCAACTTCACAGTCTAATTTTTTTATTGTTTAAAAGATATATTAACGAACACCTGCTTAATTTACACATAATTACATATACCCCACGATTACCAACGAACAAAAACTTGTTAAATAAATGTGTTAAATTTATTTATACGGTTGTATATCACCGGCACTTCCGATAGTAACCGTAAAGAAGTAGTGTCAAACTCGTTTCCGAGCTTTAGATTAGATAATTAATTAGAAGTTACATTACAATGGTGGATTTATGTAAGCATTTAAAACAAACAGATATGCCGTTGTCATTAAAACCTTTAATTTTATTCAGTTTACAGGGAGTGTACCTTAATAAATTTGTTCTTTCAGAAAAACAAATAGGATTTATTAAAATGCGTGGTAAAAAAAATTGAAGTAATTAATTTAATCCTTAAGCTTTGATTATCGATCAAATTCGTGGACTGTTCGCCGAATTAAGTTTTGCACAAAATGAAAGCTGTCTACGAACCGTGAGTTCAGTTCCAAGCCTGTAGTTTTTGGTAACTTTTCAAAAGCCTTTTGTAGCTACTTGAAAATTTTTGATACTTATGGCTTTGCTTGTTTTGGTTTATTGTAACAATATTTGCGATTTTTAGCATCTAAGCTAAAATTTATTATAAAATCATTACAAGTCAAAATTGAAGATGATTCGTAAAATGTCCACATCCTTTTGTACGGAAATAATTTGTCGCAAAGTCTTTAAAATTAGATTTTATTTGTTATTGTAACAAAGAAAATTATTTGCATTTTTCTTTATAACAGACATTTGTTGGTTTATATCCTGAATTCACTTTAGTTATCAAGTTATAACTAAAAATAATTTTATCCCGTGAGAAAATTCAAACCCAGTTCGTATAAAAATTAAGAAATTATTTGGAAGAACACTAATTTTGTTTAACAGTTAAAATATTCACTTAGTTATGGTCGCTAGATAAACAAAAACAGAAAGAATTTTTTGTCACGCTTAGTATTTTGCAGAGTCATTGTTACAACAATTTCTAATACATTAGACTAAATTGCGGATAATTTCACACCGCAAAAACTTGGCCTTTGTCCTTTTTTTTAGTGTCATTTAGAAACATTAATACTCATTGTAATCACCATTATATACTAAACTTTACTTATGAAGTATTTACTTGCTAAGTGCTTCAAAGTCGTCTTGTCTTGAAATTATTCGGATATTAATAGTTACTACAGTTACAAATAAACAAAAAAAATTAGGAAATAATCTGTTGAAGTATCAGATAATTTCATATTTTGATTGAACGAAAGGATTCATAATTAGTCAGCTTAACGATGAAGAGTCGGTTTTGTGTTTTTAAAAATCTAAACGTTAATATATTTTGTGTATCCATGCTTTTAGAATTTAATTTCTTGATAAAATATATTTTTTTGTGCAATGACGATGCTCTATTTTGATGAATAGTTGAAGATTACAGTCAGTGAATTTTTAGGAATTGAGCAAATAAATTTTTACAACGGAGATTTATCTCTATAGACATCAGAAAAAGTGTGGATCAGACGAACGTCAGTAAAGTTAGCCCTACCTTTTTTGATAATCTTAAAAATTACCATTGTGCTGAATTGTGCTCAGTACGTGCTGCTATCTTGTCCGCAAAAAAAATTTCTTTTTTTCCTCGCAGTTTCTAAAATGGATTTTGTGCTGAGATTTTGTGACGCAGAAACAATTTTTGTTTTTTCACCATTTGCAAATTTCATGAAGACAAATTCATTATTAGGCGTTGTATTTTTGTAAAATGACATCTTGCTTTAGACATAAAAGTTTCACCATAAAACATACCTATTAATGATTTTTTAGGGTAAATGGTGTATTTATTTAATACAATTCACAACACGTGTGTAGTTAGTCACAAAAATATATCGAGTGCATATGGAGTGAAACAAAACGATAAACTATCGGAAATAAAAAAACTGTTAATACAAGTACTAAATAATTTAAATATTTACTAATTGTTTATATTTTAATAAATCAAAAATTATTTAAACAAATTCACAGAAACTGCTAATTTAGCCATTAATATACACCAAAATAACATTGTTGGCGTGGATTGAATTTTCTGCAAATTTAGCAACAAATAGGATACACAATAATAAACAACATATTGCAAAATAAAAATGACAATATTTTTTTTTTAAATAATTATTTTGTTTTAAAGTTGTTTGTATCCGCCGTGATCCCTCAGACGCAAGGGTTACGTTCCAAGTCATTTTTTACAATGTTGGCGTGAACTAATTTTTGTGCATATTTAGCAACAAATAGAAGTACAGAATAATAAACAACTTATCGCAAAATAAAAATGACAATATTTAAAAAAAAAGTTTTTTTTTAAAGCTGTATCCGCCGTGATACCTTGCACGCAAGGGTTACGTTCAAAGTATTTTTTTACAATGTAGGCGTGAATTAATTTTTGTGCATATTTAGCAACAAATAGAAGTACAGAATAATAAACAACTTATCGCAAAATAAAAATGACAATATTTAAAAAAAAATAATTATTTTGTTTTAATGTTGTTTGTATCCGCCGTAATACCTCACACGGAAGGGTTACGTTCAAAGTAATTTTTTACAATGTTGGCGTAAGTTAATTTTTGTGCAAACTTAGCAACAAATAGAGTACAGAATAATAAACAACATATCGCAAAATAAAAATGACAATATTTTTTTTAAATAATTATTTTGTTTTAAAGTTGTTTGTATCCGCCGTGATACATCGCACGCAATGGTTACGTTCAAATTCATTTCTACAATGTTGGCGTGAATTAATTTTTGTGCAAATTTAGCAACAAATAGAGCACACAATAATAAACAACATATCGCAAAATAAAAATGACAATATTTTTTTTAAAATAATTATTTTGTTTTAAAGTTATTTGTATCCGCTGTGATCCCTCAGACGCAAGGGTTACGTTCCAAGTCATTTTTTACAATGTTGGCGTGAATTAATTTTTGTGCATATTTAGCAACAAATAGAAGTACAGAATAATAAACAACTTATCGCAAAATAAAAATGACAATATTAAAAATAAAATAATTATTTTGTTTTAAAGTTGTTTGTATCCGCCGTAATACCTCACACGGAAGGGTTACGTTCAAAGTAATTTTTTACAATGTTGGCGTAAATTAATTTTTGTGCAAACTTAGCAACAAATAGAGTACAGAATAATAAACAACATATCGCAAAATAAAAATGACAATATTTTCTTTTAAATAATTATTTTGTTTTAAAGTTGTTTGTATCCGCCGTGATACATCGCACGCAATGGTTACGTTCAAATTCATTTCTACAATGTTGGCGTGAATTAATTTTTGTGCAAACTTAGCAACAAATAGAGTACAGAATAATAAACAACATATCGCAAAATAAAAATGACAATATTTTTTTTTAAATAATTATTTTGTTTTAAAGTTGTTTGTATCCGCCGTGATACATCGCACGCAATGGTTACGTTCAAATTCATTTCTACAATGTTGGCGTGAATTAATTTTTGTGCAAACTTAGCAACAAATAGAGTACAGAATAATAAACAACATATCGCAAAATAAAAATGACAATATTTTTTTTTAAATAATTATTTTGTTTTAAAGTTGTTTGTATCCGCCGTGATACATCGCACGCAATGGTTACGTTCAAATTCATTTCTACAATGTTGGCGTGAATTAATTTTTGTGCAAATTTAGCAACAAATAGAGCACACAATAATAAACAACATACCGCAAAATAAAAATGACAAAATTTTTTAAAAAATAATTATTTTGTTTTAAAGTTGTTTGTATCCGCCGTGATCCCTCAGACGCAAGGGTTACGTTCCATGTCATTTTTTACAATGTTGGCGTGAACTAATTTTTGTGCATATTTAGCAACAAATAGAAGTACAGAATAATAAACAACATATCGCAAAATAAAAATGACAATATTTAAAAAAAAAATTTTTTTTTAAAGTTGTATCCGCCGTGATACCTCGCACGCAAGGGTTACGTTCAAAGTATTTTTTTACAATGTAGGCGTGAATTAATTTTTGTGCATATTTAGCAACAAATAGAGTACAGATAATAATCAACATATCGCAAAATAAAAATGACAATATTTAAAAAAAAATAATTATTTTGTTTTAAAGTTGTTTGTATTCGCCGTAATACCTCACACGGAAGGGTTACGTTCAAAGTAATTTTTTACAATGTTGGCGTAAATTAATTTTTGTGCAAACTTAGCAACAAATAGAGTACAGAATAATAAACAACATATCGCAAAATAAAAATGACAATATTTTTTTTTAAATAATTATTTTGTTTTAAAATTGTTTGTATCCGCCGTGATACATCGCACGCAATGGTTACGTTCAAATTCATTTCTACAATGTTGGCGTGAATTAATTTTTGTGCAAATTTAGCAACAAATAGAGCACACAATAATAAACAACATACCGCAAAATAAAAATGACAAAATTTTTTAAAAAATAATTATTTTGTTTTAAAGTTGTTTGTATCCGCCGTAATACCTCACACGGAAGGGTTACGTTCAAAGTAATTTTTTACAATGTTGGCGTAAATTAATTTTTGTGCAAACTTAGCAACAAATAGAGTACAGAATAATAAACAACATATCGCAAAATAAAAATGACAATATTTTCTTTTAAATAATTATTTTGTTTTAAAGTTGTTTGTATCCGCCGTGATACATCGCACGCAATGGTTACGTTCAAATTCATTTCTACAATGTTGGCGTGAATTAATTTTTGTGCAAACTTAGCAACAAATAGAGTACAGAATAATAAACAACATATCGCAAAATAAAAATGACAATATTTTTTTTTAAATAATTATTTTGTTTTAAAGTTGTTTGTATCCGCCGTGATACATCGCACGCAATGGTTACGTTCAAATTCATTTCTACAATGTTGGCGTGAATTAATTTTTGTGCAAATTTAGCAACAAATAGAGCACACAATAATAAACAACATACCGCAAAATAAGAATGACAAAATTTTAAAAAATAATTATTTTGTTTTAAAGTTGTTTGTATCCGCCGTAATACCTCACACGGAAGGGTTACGTTCAAAGTAATTTTTTACAATGTTGGCGTAAATTAATTTTTGTGCAAACTTAGCAACAAATAGAGTACAGAATAATAAACAACATATCGCAAAATAAAAATGACAATATTTTTTTTTAAATAATTATTTTGTTTTAAAGTTGTTTGTATCCGCCGTGATACATCGCACGCAATGGTTACGTTCAAATTCATTTCTACAATGTTGGCGTGAATTAATTTTTGTGCAAATTTAGCAACAAATAGAGCACACAATAATAAACAACATACCGCAAAATAAAAATGACAAAATTTTTTAAAAAATAATTATTTTGTTTTAAAGTTGTTTGTATCCGCCGTAATACCTCACACGGAAGGGTTACGTTCAAAGTAATTTTTTACAATGTTGGCGTAAATTAATTTTTGTGCAAACTTAGCAACAAATAGAGTACAGAATAATAAACAACTTATCGCAAAATAAAAATGACAATATTTAAAAAAAAATAATTATTTTGTTTTAAAGTTGTTTGTATCCGCCGTGATACATCGCACGCAATGGTTACGTTCAAAGTTATTTCTACAATGTTGGCGTGAATTAATTTTTGTGCAAATTTAGCAACGTATAGAGTACACAATAATAAACAACATATTGCAAAATAAAATTGACTGTATATTATTAAAAAAATAATTGTTTTGTTTTAAAGTAAACCTTGCGTGCGAGGTATCACGGCGGATAGAAACAATTTTAACACAAAATCATTATTTTTTTTTAAATATCGTAGTATTTTTTGCAATATGTTGTTTATTGTTGTCCCTATTTGTTGCTAAATTTGCAGAAACTTCAAGCCACGCCACGCCATTTTATACATACTTTGTAGTGTATATTAATGAATAAATTTACAGTTCCTGTGAATTTGTTTAAATAATTTTTAATTTATTAAAATATAAACAATTAGTAAATATCTAAACTATTTAGTACTAGCACTAACAGTTTTTTTATATTTCCGATAGTTTGTCGTTTTGTTTCACTCCACACGGGTCAATTTACAAGCAAGCTTTTGAACTTGAGCTAAGTTCTTGCTGTATATTGTACTATTTGGTGCCGTCACTTATTGATTTTTTTCTCTTAACTTTAAAATATTTTAATATTTCTAGAACTATTAGAAGGAAAAAAAAACAAATTTGGTTTTATACTTTTGCGTACCACCAAGCACGGTGTCGTGTACCACAGTTTGAGAAATGCTGTCCTAGATGAGTCGCTATGTAAGATAAATAAGTTAATTATTCTTGGTGGTTCTGTTTGCAAAATCATCCGTTCCTTCGTAGCTTTCTTTATGTTTTTATCTGTGTAAGTGTTCTTCCTAAGTGCTTTTTCAAGGTGCATCTTCTTACTGGCATGTAGATATTATGGTATGCATCTTTGTTCTGTATACTGCAAGTTATAGCTTCCTCTCATGGGTTCTCATCATCATTACGTCTAGGAAAGGTAGATTTCCATTTCGTTTTTTCTTCGTAGTAAGCTCTGTGCAGTGCGTTGATGTGGTCTAGAAGTTGTTGGTTTCTAATAGATGTTGAAATTTTTTTAATCCAAGCGACAAACTAATTCCCCCAGAATAAAGATTAATTATATTTCAAATTTCCACATTAAGGCTTCAATCGATCTGCAACACCGGAACGCGTCGATATTATTAATCACATTTTTAGTAATTACTCACAAATAGTTACAAAAAAAAGAGTTTCTTTTTGCGGCATAAGGTAGCACATATCAAGCACAACTCAGCAAAATAGTAATTTTTCATTTTATCGAAAAAACTTATTGTCGAAAAAACAATTTTGTTTCATAAAATCCGTAAATAAAAAGAAAGAACAATTATTTTCGCGGCACAAAGTAGCGCATACTGAGCACAATTCAGCACATTAGTTATTTTTGATTTTATCGAAAAAGGCGAGACTTAGTGTTATTCCAAAAACGGTTTTGTTTTCATAACATTTGCATATAAAAAGAAACAACAATTATTTTTACGGCACAAAGTAGCACATTCTGAATAGAATATTTGTGATATTGTCAAAAAGGGCGAGGCTATCTGTTAAAAAAATTATAAATGCGGAAAAAGAGAAATTGTTTTTGCGGCACAAAGTAGCACGTACTCAGCACAATTCAGCGCAATCGTCATTTTTTAGTTTATCAAAAAGACGAGGCTAACTTTACTGACATTTGGTTTCATGATCAAATATATTTTTTTGTGCAATGAAGATGGTCCATTTTGATGAATAGTCAGCGATTTTTAGCAATTGAGCAATGAAATCTGCCTATTCTTTACAACGCAGATTTATTTTCAGACATCAGAAAACGTGTGGATTTTTAGACTAAAACTTTACTTGATACAGTAGTCATCACTTATTTTTATAATTTCCCTTTAGAGTTCTACAACCTTATACGAGGTGTGATCTAAAATTCGCAGATTAATTGACATTTACCGTTAGATCAGATTACATTTGTGCCGACGATTCCGTAATTCTCTGAATACGATTTTTGGAATCCAAAGTCTTCGTCGCCGAAGAAAAAAAGTCAGATTCGGAAAATATAGCGGATGAAGCATCTGAAATGTTGCTTTTTGAGAAAACTTGACAAACAACTTATTTTTGTTTAAATTCAAACGATTTTATTATGTTCTTTATATGGAAAAAATCAAAAAACGCCCATATTTAAATAAATAATTTTTTTCATTGAGACATTGTGGTGGATTAATACCGACGATTAAAGGTAAACGATAATAAATAATTTAAGAACCAGCATTCATTTACGGAAGAGCATGATTGGTTTTTTTTACACGTTTTCAAATATAAATGGTGCTGCGTACTACAAGTCAAAATTCATCCACTATACAAATTTCAAATTGCCACATAACATTTTATCTCATTGCAAATAAATTCCAAAACTACCTGGTACTTCAAAACGCTCTTTGTTTGTTGAAGTGATGAACCGAATGCACTTTTTTTACATATGTCAGACATTGCTAGATTGTCATTAACATCATTGAAAAATATTTGTTTTTGCTAAGAGTACAAATAAATTATGTACTTAAGACCTTTAAGTGTTCAGTTTTCTTAAGTTTTATATCTTTATGTACAAAAATGGGCTTGTTCAAACTAATTGTAACAAAATATTTAAGCTTTTTTGTGATGTAACATAGAAATTTACGACAATTATACATTTTCACAGTATTTGCTTATTTTTGAAAACAAATAGAAATTGCTCTCAAGTGTGGTTTTATTCATTTCGTCGACTTACTTTCAGAAGTGGATCAATTTTTCACTCGACGCATTTCACATGGTGTATGAAGGTAAAATTTTATTCAGTATAATAAGATTAGTGATTGTTTAAATGCTGTCCAGAGTTTCGTGATTGTGGTAAATGGACAGAAGCCATTTCTAAGCAATTGTAGACGTGCTAATTTTTTATGAAAACGATCAATTTTTACGATAATACATAGCCACCTCTTTTTCAATAAAATCAGACAATTAATTTTTATGATAATAGATACAACTGCCTTTTATGACAAAATCAAAAATAATTAGTGTGCTGAATTGTGCTCAGTATGTGCGTGAAAATAATTATTCCTTCTTTTTATTTGTGGATTTTATGAAAACAAAACCGTTTTTACAAAAATACATAGCCTCACTATGACAATAAAAGTCTTCTCAGAACGGAATTTTAGATTTGTTTATAGTTTTTTAACAAAGCCATACGTTCTGGTACATTATTACGCCAATTTGGGTTTTTGTACTTGAACGTTTAAAAACTACAGAACAAAATGAAATCTCCTTCTAGGATGACGTTTATTACCAATCATTTCAGAGCCGATGATTTGGAGAATGACCACAATATTTGCGTATAATTAGTACAAATGTAATTAAAAATAGCGGCGACTTGACTGAAACGAAGATTTAACCATTTCCACCTACTCCAGAAGTCTGAACGATTATTTTCGCAACGCGTAAAAACTATATGACAGAATTTAAATTGTTCTGTTGAGTCATTTCTGAGATTTGTAAGTAAATGTAACCGATAGAAAAACATTGTTTAAAAAAACATGATTTTTGGACTCTAAGAGGTTTTCAAATATAAAGATTCGTCAAACTAAGTCACAATCAGTTATTTTTCAGCAGAATACGACACTTTCTTGCTTTAAAATGGAAAATGAAAGATATTGTCATTTTCGTGAAATCTGTAAATGCAAAAAAAATATGTCTCTACATACATATTTGCGGCGCAAAGTATCACGTCTTGTCTAGTAATTTTATTATTCATAAAAAAAACGGGGTTATGTATTATCGTAAAACTGGCTTGGTTTTTCTAAAATCTGCGAATGAAGAGAAAAATAATTATTCGTACAAAACGAATTACACTGAAAGTAAAGGTGTTATTTTTACTATGAAAATCACAGAAAATGATCAATAAATCATAGTAAAAATAAATACTATATAAATGATATTTTCTACAAAAATATTTATAAAAAATCATTATACATTAGAATTTTTACTTATGTAATTTTACATTTATGATTAAATATTATTTCAAAAATATTAATAAAGTATTGCAAGTATTATTCTCAGTGTAGTACAATAAACAGCAACATGTTACTTTCCGTTTTATATAAAACAAAAAGACCATGTTATCCCACATCGTAATAGTGATTTAGCCGTCATGAACTCTGCAAAAAAATAGAAATTCTTTTTGCGGCACAAAGTAGCACATACTGAGCACAACTCAGCACAATAGTCAGTTTTCATTTTATCGCAAAACGCGGGGCTATATATTATCGTAAAAACGGTTTTGTTTTCATCAAATCTGCAAATATAAAGGAAAAGCAATTATTTTCACGGCACAAAGTAGCACATAATGAGCACAATTCAGCACACTAGTTATTTTAGATTTTATCGATAACGGCGATACCCATCTGTTATCATGAAAATTGATTATCTGCGTAAAAACTAAATGAGGAAAAAAAGAAATTGTTTTTACGACACAGGGTAGCACAACTCAGCGCAATGGTTATTTTTTAGTTTATCAAAAAAGACGGGTCAAAATTTACTGGCGTTATCATTAATGGACTGTCGAGTGCGGCTCAATTCTAAAAACCTTATTCAACTATTTCTGCGATCTCTTAGAATATTTAAAATTTTTTGAGTTTGGAAGTAATTTCCGGTTCATTGGTAACATCAAATTTATTTAATACGCGTTTTTGAGTAAGTGTTTTTTGATAAACTAAAAAATGATCATTTGTGCTGAATCGTGCTACCTCGCGTGCTACTTTGTGACGCAAAAGCAGTTTCTTTCCTCATTTATAGTTTTTGCAAAGACAATCAATTTTAACACGCTTTTATACGATAACAGCCCGCCTTTTTTGATAATTATAAAAATGAATTGCATTCAGCATGTGCTACACTGTGCCGTGAAAATAATTGTTCTTTCTTTGTATTTTGAGATTTTATGAAAACAAAACCATTTTTACGACAATATATAGCGCTGCCTTGTTCGATATAATAAAAAATTACTGTTGTACTCAACATGTACTATTTTGTGTCGCAGAAACAATTTCTGTTTTTCACCATTTGCGGATTTTAAGAAAACAAAACCATTTAACTATCAGTTTGGAATTAATTATTCAGTGATATTAATCAGTAAATTTGATTGTTATAGAAATAAAATACGTGCAAGATGCGGCAGTCAATTGGAGTCAATGTTACTAGAATAATTCTAATTAATCGCTGTTTCTTCATCATTATTTTGCGAATGATCAGTTTCCTATTAAGAAATAAAATATTAAATTAAGTATGAGTACGTTTATTGAGATCGAGACATGATTAATTCTCAACATTAACATATACTGACTTCCAGAAAAATTGCAACACCTAGAAGTTGTTGAACGATTTTATTGAAATTTTCAGAAAACGTCTATTTTCATGAAACAAGTGATGATTAAAATTTAAAAACAAAAGAACAAAAGCTTAAAAAGTTTTTCAATAATGAGTTGCTCCGCTACGATTTGTAATGCACTCATTTAGACGTCTTGGCATGCTAGCAATCAAGTGATCTAAAGCTGCTTGTGGTATATCGTCCCAAGCTTCTTGAATCCGTAGCTGGAGATTGTGTAAGTTATCTGGAGAGTGTGGTAAATTACCCAGTCGCCTACCAATCATGTCCCATACATGTTCAACGGGCGACGAATCAGGCGACCGAGCAGGTCATGGGAAGAGGGCAATGTTAGCTTCTTCCAAAAACCGTGTTGTAGCCCTTGCCGTATGAGGGCGCGCATTATCCTGCTGGAAAATGGGATTTTGCAGCCCCTGAAGATATGGAAGCCCAACTAGTTGTAGCACATTAGCAAAGTAACCAGCTGCGTTTAGGTTGGCGTCAATAAAAACCATGTATGATCTACTACCAAAACATATTGCGCCCCATATCATGACTCCTTGACTGAGGGCTGTGTTGCGTTCCACAAAAAATGTTGGATTTTTACGTTCTCCACGCATCCGTCTGACGCTCCTAAGAGCATCGTGGCCCCACAAGCAAAATCGGGACTTGTCACTAAACACAATTTGATGCCATTCTTGCGCCCAATTAACCCTTTCGTTGGTCCACTCTAGTCTGCGTAGACGGTGAAGTGGTGTAAGGGGAAGACATAAAAATAGACGATATGAACGCAACCCATAAGATCATATCCGGCGAGAAACAGATCACATTGACATCCTGAGTCCTATACCTCTCATCCAATCATTTGCAATTGATGGAGTTGTTCTTGTGGCCAAAACTCTTAAGTGACGTTCTTCGCGATCCGTAGTCCTCCGAGGACGTCCAGGTCCACACCGACGATGCTGAACCCTTTCCTCGGACCATTTGGACCAACATCTCAATACCGATGAAACATTTCGGTTTACACGACGAGCAATTTCTCATAGCGAAAGTCCGGCCTCTTTCATACCAATAATACGGCCACGTTCAAAATCACTAAATTGGACAAAATGTTGATGTTAACGTACTCTCGGCATTGCTATCAAGTTCAGAATGAAGTTGTGAACAAACAACAACAATTTGCAAACTTGAGAATTACTAAATGGTCTACTACTTCAAATTTATTGTTACTATGTTACTAAGGAAACAACAGGAAAAAACAAAAAAACTACTGGCTAGATTTTATTCAAATTTTAATCATCACTTTGTTTTATAAAAATAGACGTTTCCTAAAAATTTCAATAAAATAGTTCAACAAATTCTAGGTGTTGCAATTTTTCTGGAAGTCAGTATATAATTATTTGAAATATTAATTCCTATTATTTAATACTACGGTTAAATATGTGCATAAATCTTAGTGTGTTTCAGTAATGACCGATGACTTTCCCATCTTGCAGTCTCCATCAAATTGTACCCATATTTCGTACATTTTGACGTAGGCAGTATAATGACGAATGAACTCGATTTTAAATGTACCATGATGTGCGATTAGACCTGCCAGTATATATTTTTTTAGTCTTGTAATCTAGTAAGCTTGAGTAGTACCTACGATCACCATCGGTCTACACTGCCAAACTACGCTCTTTATCAGACTACAGCATGACTTTGTAGGTTTGAAAAAACCGTGCTCAATAGCTTCACTAAGATTCGCAAAAATGTATGATTAACCAAGTAGGAGTGAGTTGCAGATAATAGTTCCCTAATTAAATTCGTAATATTCGTTGCAGCATTTACTTTGATAATAGCAAGAGAAAGATCAAGTTCAAACAGTTTGGGCTCCGAGAGAAATTGTGCCTTTTCTTGGGAAAACCTTGCTTTGAAGACACCGTCAATCAGCGTTTGAGCACAGTCATAAATCGAATCGTCTGCTTTCGCAATCGCTGGCTCGTAGCCGATTTGTCATGAGTCAGTTTAACTTGTATTTCAATTCGGATAGATAGATGGACATAGAGAAATTCATCTTCAGCTTTTTTTTTTGCTTTTTATCATTATTTATAAATTGTTAAATAATTTGGATCACAATTCTTTTTATAAGAAACGAACAAATCACCATCACGCAATTCTTTTCGGTCATCGATCACATCATCTCTAGTAGTAGGACTTAATTCGAAATTCTTTTTAAAAACAGTTTATTTTTTGCAGGCAAGTTTACTTCAGATTTAATTCTTACACCCGTTTATACTGTTTCGTTCAGTTATTGTTGTATCAGTTTTACTTGAGAGGACAAGCTCGTCGTCAGCCGATAAACTTTTTCCTAAAGTAGAGTTTTCATTTCTCAAATCTCCACATGCGAAATTTAGCTGTGTATCATACACTTTAGAGGTTGCTTTCAGTTCATGAACAAAGCTATGAGATCTTCTATTTGCTACAGCAAGTTTCAATTCACCGGACTAGTTAAATTACGACAACGATAAAATAATCTGCTCACACGGGTTCTGATTCTAGTGGTGCTCAAGTTGGCCTTTCTGAACCGTAACTGAATATTGTTAGCATCACTTCAGAAAACAACGGAACACATGGAAGTAAGATTTTTAACTTTTTTGCAACTTGACTCGTTTCTTCTTCTAGAGCTACTTCATTTTCGCATGTTTTGTAGAAATTAGTGACCCATGTAATAGTATTTGTGTTTGATAACTCCTCGGTGTCAATTTCAGCGTCCTGCTCATTTATGTTATCTTCCGATTTGTGCCCGTGTTCATTTGATATAAAATATTCTTTAGCTACATCGACACGTCAAACTCCCGGTGTCAAAAACCTTCGAGCGGTGTCCGTAGAGTCTTCAGGACCCAGATTACAATTTAACAGCGAGGTAAATATACCCTTTGCACGATCTTTTATTCCTGCTAAAGTTATCGGATTCTGAAAGACAGCCATACCATTAACGTAAAATAATTCGACTCGAGAAGAACATTCACGCCAAAATTCCTAATGGTACATTCCTCATCAATGATCCAGTTGCTTCGATACATAGAACTTATGGTATTTTGGACACGCAGTTATTTGTTCGTCAGTCTAATAAGTGCAATAGACACCATATCAGCGCACCGTTTTGAACAAAATGTAATGCTATAAGAAAAGTATCTGTGCTGAGTACAATAAACAGCAAGATGTCATTTTTCATTTTGTATAAAAAAACACGTAGCGCTATGTCTCATCTTAATAGATATTTTGTCTTCACGAAATCTGCAAATGGTGCAAAACAGAAATTGTTTCTCGGGCACAAAATAGTACATACTGAGCCCAATTCAGCACAATAGTCATTTTTCATTTTATCAAAAAAGGCGGGATTATGTATTATAGTAAAAACGGTTTTGTTTACATAAATTCTGCAAATAAAAACAAGGAACAATTATTTTCACAGCACAAAGTAGCAAATACACAACACACTAGTTATTTTTGATTTTATCAAAAAAAGACTATATGTTATCGTCTCGTCTCCGTCAAAATTGTAGATGAGGTAAAATTGTTTTGCAGTTTCATACATTTAACCAAAACCGTACGATTTTTCATTGTCAAACAATCACGAAACCAAAATTAGCCGAGTAACTCCAATATTATTTCAGCCAAATATGGAGAGTGTGGAAAATACCTGTAATTAAAGTGTCCGCGATATCCAAGACTTAAGACTATAAAAACGATTGATTTTTTAAGGTATTGGAGATACACGAAATATTGACGATTTTGAGAGTATTGAAACAAACTATAGGAAGAATCGTACGTGTCATGCCGGTAGTTTCTTAAAAAAAAAAGCGAAACATTACATTTAACATACAAAACTATTAGTCACTATTATTAAAACTATTAAGGACATTTATCGTATTATCAACGCAATGAATTATATAAACATGCATTAAATTAAAATCAATTTACGCAGCATTGTCTGGTACAGATTTAACAATTGTTTGGCTACAAAAGAAGTGACGTTAAACGTAAAGCAAATTAACATAATAAAACGGCCTCATAATAACATAACACCAAATTAAGCTATGTAATTATATTATTATTTAAATTAATATTAATTTGGATACGCCTAGTTATTGTTTTAAATTGTAATGTATTATTAAATTAAAACCATAAAAATTAAACAAAACTATCTTTGTTAAGTTTTTCATCGCTACATAATGCAGAACTTTGATTTAACCAAAAAGAGTGTTGCTTGGGTTTTAAACTTTTTCGAAAATTTGGACAGTGATTAGTTTCTATATAATTTTGTACGATACTAACAATCTGATTTAAAAAAATACAAGGATTTTACCAATCCTAGCATAATGCAGTTTTGTCTTCCAAAAAAAAAGGCCCTAGAATATTTTTAAGCGTATTCTTAATTTTCCCAGGATTACATACTGGGTTTAGTTTGTGCTAGAACTAAATTTTATTGTTTTGATTTGAACATATGTTAGTACTAAAGGTCAGTTAACTAATTAAGCAGTGTTATTTTTATACAGTTTTCATTTAAATCCATATTTATAAACTGAAGTAAACATTTCAATTAAAAGCGGGTAATGACACTTTAACGCGTTTCTATTTACACTTAATAATTTACTTTAATTAAGAAGATAGTCCAAACAATCAGTTATGACTATCTAAACAGTTATTAATGTTTTGGACGGCGGTTCCATATAACTAAGTGTTAAATAAATAAAAACATGATTTAAATCATTATTTTTGTTAGAATTGACCATAAATATTATATGGCACTATGATCATAATAAAACAGTTAGAGATAGGAAGTTAAGTAAAAGGACACAGTCCACTTATTAAGATCATTTTAAAAACCAACTCCACATTCATTAAAATAACGGACTACAGATAGGTACATGCATTGCATAGAAATATTATTAACATATAAAACGCGAAGAGCATCATTAAAAGTTAATAACTTAAGATTAGCATATAATCGAATATCATTAATCAATCTTATTCTGGGAATTATTTTAATGTAGTGAAACCTTAACACTATATTTCATTTTATTGCTAATTAAAAAATTATATGTTTTAAAAACTTTCACAGTAATCTAGTAGCGATCAAGTTAACTTCGTTATAAATTTTAACTATGTGACAATATAAATAAATCAATGTACGAGGAAGTTAACCTAAGCCGTGTCCAGCATATAAAAAAATGTTGCGATTCCAGCAACAACAAAAAATAATTTTTTAGAAAATTTAAGGGGCAGTTGTACAATAAAATTCGCAAAACAGAATGTCAATCGCAATTATTATGCAAATGTAAAAAAGGTATTGGATATTGAATACTTGAAAACTGATGTTTTTTTTAAATCTTATTTGTACATGATTGTCCAGATTTTGTACTAAAATTCCTTCCTGTAAGTCTGGCTCCGGCCAGTGGTGTTACAACAAAAATTTATTTGACAATTGTTTTTTAAAGCTGTCAAATTTGAATGCGACGAACGACTATGATGTAAAGTCTAAATTACACCATTAAATTTTGGCACTCACATGATGCTTTCGTCAACTGTACACCTGTATAAATTTAAAAAAATACTAGAGTTCTAATGACACTTTTACAGTTCCTGATAAAAAAAAAGTTCGGCAACCCTTAAAAATCAAAATTGGTAAAACTTCACGAACCCAGCAATGACAACCTTTTATCTAAAGTACTAAAACGCCATTTTTGACAAACGTTCTGAATAGTTTTGTTCAAGTTAAGCACATATTGATGTGCAATATCAATTAACAATTTTTAATCAGTTTTTAATATTCACGTTCAGCAGAGCATTTAGTGAAAATCGTGCTTAGGATTTTTTGCAGTTTTTATGGTATTTTTTACAAAAAATTCCAATTGTTCACTATTTTTTAAACAATTTTTGGACAATTACATTTTGTTAATCGCTATGATGTACTCAAACCATAACAACGAGGGGAGGCTCATTATACAACTAAAAAACTAACTAATTAAAAATGCGGGAAATTATCAGCACGACGCATTTTCACTAAACGTCCTAAACGAAATTATTCAAAAATTGATTAAAAAGTTGGAAACAATTGAAACTGTTTGTAAAAATATTTCTAAAGCATAGAACTCTTGTAGAACTGTTAAAAAATACAATTATAACTGTAAAAAATCCTCAGCACAACACATTTTCACTCATTTCTAAATTTTTTTAAAAATATGATACTTAACTTTTTAGGATCATTTAAATACGACCAAAGAATGCAAATCTGTTGTGTGTGTATTATCGGTCTAGGGATCATTTGAACGCAAGGCCGTTTGAACGCAGTCACTTTTGAACGCAAGACGTTTAAACGTTTGAACTCAAAATGTAAAGACATTAATTAATATCGTTGATTTAGTTTACAACAGAAATTGCAATAATATCAAGATATTTTTTTAACAATGAAATAGTTTAATGTAACAATTTTTTTAAAGAGTAATGAAGTTTTTTGATATTTTAATGAAGGCTGATGTACAATATAAATTAAAACATATTTTTATTTTAATGCCTTTGATTATATTTTTTCTTAATAGATATATAAAAATTAAAAAAAAAAAATAAATAAAGAAAAGAGAAGAGAACTAGTTTTGTCAACTAAAAAAACTATGTAAGAAGCTTGAAAAAAAGGAAAAAAATAAAAAACTATCGACTACAAATCTTTAAGAATTTGAAAAAAAATTGTTTTGTAAAAAAATATGACAATAACAAATAAAGAAATTTAAAAGATATAGAATTAGTTTTATTAACTATCAAATTAAAGTAAATGAATTAAAAAAAAGAAAACTGAGAAGTCATCAAAATCAAAAAAAGATATTTTGAAGATTTTAGCAGCAAAACGAAAAAAAAACTAACGCATTGAATAAAACTAAACGCTCAAGTTAAAACCAAACCGTCATAAAATTAAAGAAAAAAAGGTTAATAAAACAATGTTTAAATTTATTGTAACGGGTCCATCAAACACAGTGACCGTCTCACATTTTGATGAAATTTGATACATTTCCTTCATCTAGAGTAAGCAAAATACAAAATTTCAGCCCAATATCTCAAATAATTTTTAAAATATAGCTACGTAAAATTTTCGAAAAACGCGTGTTCTTTAAACTAACATTGCAGCTCTCCTAGACAACATAGAGACTTGAAATGTGTGTCATTTTAAAGCTAATTTTGAGACCTTCACATGACAAGGGTTGAGCGGAAACTTTTTTTTTCAAAATTTAAACTAAAACTTTAAAACTTCTCAAAAAGCACACTTTTAAAAATTGAAACAATTTAGTAGTGTTCATAAGGTTGTTACTAATAAGTGTTATAAAAATTATAATGCGACAGCAATGGGTTCATACTTAAAAAAATTATTGATAAATGTGTAATAGTTGTATTTGATGTGGGTTTAAAAATGGTTATTAAAATAGAAGTGTCTAAGACAACTAGCATGACGTTATTTATTGAGTAAGGAGACAATATCATGATAGATTCAGGTGAAACTTTCAAGTTGAGACAAGAAATCAGCAAGCAGAAATAAATCCTATCCCCACAGAATCTTTTCGATTGCGCGGTTGAAAACATCCAAGTCTGTAAACTTTAAATTTTCCACCTAAGAAGACCATATTGAAACAAAAAGATTCTTGGAGAAACGCTTTAGTTATGCTTTGAAGATCAATGGTACTCAAACTCTGCCTGCTTTTATCCCTCTACTAATAAGCACATCAAGAATATTATTCAAATCATTCATTTGAATCAAGAATTGAGGTGTTGAATGCTTCAGAAAGACTTCAGTAGACATAAGTGGGTACGTCACAGCAGTGTACGAAGATAGGTGTTGGCATATATCATGGCAAAAAATGAAGAAGATGAACACATTCTTCCACCCTGAAACCAGACATTTTGTGGCTCAGTGTCACAAACATTTTTGTAAAGTGAACCCAGTTACGACAGGGCAAGTTTACAAAATTTTTAATGAAGAAAAAAGACCCATGAAGCTTGTTACGTGCAAAATTTTCATAACGTAATACCCTGTATATCGAATTAAAATTAGATTCTGGTTTTGACGCCCTCTACCGATCTTTCTGGTTACTGACATGTTGCGGAATTCATTTTCAAGCTGTCAACTACTTAAGATGGTCTGTGTCGTTTAAGATCCAAAGATTTTAAGTACATCAACTGTGATGGACAGGAAATTATAAGTTAATTACGAATTTAACGTAATTTATTCGGCACAGGGTAAGATATTTGCATCCGGTTTGTTAGGATTCTTTTGTAATTTCTTTATTAATTTGATAGCCGTTCCGCCACGCTTTGGCCACATGTTCCGATTTAACTAATTAACTACAAGGATGAATGACCGTCGATAAACAAGGCCTATTAATTATCCACACCAAAAAGGAATGTTACTTCTTCGACATCAGTCGATTGCGATATCCACCTTTTAATAATTAGAAGAAACAGCATTCGATATATCGGGTTCTTATATTTAATTTCTTATATTAATAATTTTGTAGACTTCGACTTTCGTGAGTCATTGCGTTGACACGACTTACCTTCATACTATTTCAGGCTACTCAACGAGGAAAACGTTTTCTTCGGGGAAGTGCTGGATTGTGGGTAAGTTCTCTTTTTAATTATTATGTCGCTGTCAAAGAAGGTCACTCACGAAATTTAATTTATTTGATTTCCGCAACCTCAATAGTTTTAATACCATTTAGGTATTGTCAATATCTAATTCTATGATATTGCATGCTGTAAACCTTCGTTAGTTAATGAGAAATTTTCTTCACTATCGACACCCGAGGTGTATGTATTGTGGGTTGCTGACCCTTCCTTCATTTATGAAATTATTGTGTATCATAAAAGTTTCTGAATTATGATTACTAATCCTCTACGTTAATGAATTATAGTTATTAAGGCTCGACGTTAATGAATTATACTAGTTAATACTCTATATTATTGAATGATATTTATAAATATTCTACGCTACGAATTTATACTTGTTGATACTCTATATTGTTGAATCGTCCCTATTAATATTCTACGTTGCTGAATTGTAGTTGTAAATACTCCACCTCATTAAATTAAAGTTATTATACCCGTCTTATCTTTTCTTTATGGTAACCCATCTTTCTTTGTGGTTAGTTACACGAACACCAGTGCAACAAGGATTACGAACCTGGAATTCGTTACAGGCTTGAACCTTCTGTCCTGATCGAGATAGAAGCTTTACTTATAAAAGATCTGGCGCCCTTTAACTCTTATTTAGTTGAACCTCCCCTATGTCCGACTGTGTGAGTTGGCCGTGCAAGGTTCGTAAGACCTATAAGCTTGTAACAAGCTCTTAAGATACACCGCAACCAATAGTTTTTTGGTATGTTTGTTCTTTTTGACATGTTCTATTTGAAATTAAAAATTCATTAAGTAGCTACTGTATATTATTTTGTTCTTCGCATTATATTTATGTAAATGTCGTAATTTGTGTTGCGGTTCAATCGAATTTCCAGCATCTGTTTATAATACTGTAATACTTTACTACATTTGGACAAAATTAACTTTGATTAATAACAAAAATTAAAGAAAATTCAGATATTATGGCTATCAAAATTATATAGTTTCTTTAGGCTATAGTTTGCGAAGGTAGTCTGTTGTATTTCATCCAGGACCAAAACGCACAGGTCAACATTTTACGTTTTTCGAAAACTACATAACTATATTTTGAAAACCGTTTGAGATATTGGGCTGAAATTTGATATTTTTTTGAGTACATGAAGGTAATTTCATCAACATCTGAGATGGTGAAGGAAAAAAATTGTTAAAAGTGTGTTGATTTACGCGGAATGACTCGAATAAAAAAAACGAAAAAAAAATTGCGTGTTAAATAAAAGCAAATCGCTAAAACTTAACAAAAAGCAAAAAAAAACCTGAAAAAGAGATGGTAAGAAAACTTAAACGCCTTTAATTACAATTAATTAAAAAATAAGTTTATTCTTATCCGTTGAAGATTTTGGTAATACATTAGATACAGTAATGTGTCGTGTTAAATAAAATTAATCGTTCAAACTAAAGCTAAGAAATGATGAAATTAAAGAAAATGAGGGCGTGTACTAGTGTACACATGTAAGAAGTGAAACTTCTTTATGGCCTTATTTTTCGCAAAATGATCTACATGCAACTTTTCAGAAATTGGTTAAATAAAGTTAAATTAGATAAAGTTTAAACAAAAGGATTTTATTATCATAGACATGAATACAAATAATACAATTATTTCACTTTAACTTTTTGCTACTAAGATTATTACAGCATTTCATTAATTGTAATAGAATTATTACTATCATTGTCATCGTTATTATATATTTTTGTAATTAATGGCTTATGGTAACTGAAATATGAAATTGAATCTACAAAAATTAGTTAATTGATTTACAAAAATTAATAACATATTTCAGAATTTATACTCTATGCCAATTAATTGATGTTCATTAAATTAGCAGTCGTATTAATTAAAAATGTGACGCGTAACGAAATAAGCGACATGCTATCCCTACTGCGTTGGAGAAACTGAAAGTACTCTTCGTCTGAACCAACCGTGTTTCACTTTAACTTTTTGCTACTAAGATTATTACAGCATTTCATTAATTGAAATAGAATTATTACTATCATTGTCATCGTTCAATCAGAAATTGAGGTTAACCTTAAATATCTTAAATTTAATAATTAATGGCTTATGGTAACTGAAATATGAAATTGAATCTACAAAAATTAGTTAATTGATTTACAAAAATTAATAACATATTTCAGAATTTATACTCTATGCCAATTAATTGATGTTCATTAAATTAGCAGTCTTATTAATTAATAAATACTATTTTAATGAAATCATATACATTGACCGATAGTTACAATAAGAAACTGAGGTTAACCTTAAATATTTTAAATTTAAAATTAGATAAATTTTAAACAAAAGGATTTTATTATAATAGACATGAATACAAATAATACAATTATTTCACTTTAACTTTTGCTACTAAGATTATTACAGCATTTCATTAATTGAAATAGAATTATTACTATCATTGTCATCGTTCAAACAGAAACTGCGGTTAACCTTAAATATATTAAATTTAAAAATGTCATCGTTCAATCAGAAACTGATGTTAACCTTAAATATATTAAATTTTAAATGTCATCGTTCAATCAGAAACTGAGGTTAACCTTAAATATTTTAAATTTAAAATTAGATAAATTTTAAACAAAAGGATTTTATTATAGTAGACATGAATACAAATAATACAATTATTTCACTTTAACTTTTTGCTACTAAGATTATTACAGCATTTCATTAATTGAAATAGAATTATTACTGTCATTGTCATCGTTCAAACAGAAACTGAGGTTAACCTTAAATATATTAAATTTAAAATGTCATCGTTCAATCAGAAAATGAGGTTAACCTTAAATATTTTAAATTTAAATTAATAACATATTTCAGAATTTATACTCTATGTCAATTAATTCCACCCAAGTATTAGAAAAATAGATATAATTACTTACTTTTGTTAAAAATCCACTGGTATTAGAATTAAAATAAAGCCTTTGATTTTGTTGATCACCTTAGTATTGATATATTATTTTAAAATGTCATCGTTCAATCAGAAACTGAGGTTAACCTTAAATATTTTAAATTTAAATTAATAACATATTTCAGAATTTATACTCTATGTCAATTAATTCCACCCAAGTATTAGAAAAATAGATATAATTACTTACTTTTGTTAAAAATCCACTGGAATTAGAATTAAAATAAAGCCTTTGATTTTGTTGATCACTTTAGTATTGATATATTATTTATCACGTCGCTACGCTACGGAAAAATGTGACGATAAAAAATGTGACGTGACGCGTAAAATGTGACGGTAAATTTTTTTCCAACGCCGATAAAGAAGTTTCACTTCAAAAAAAAAATAATAAGCCATCATTTTTTTTGTAAACTGAATTTAAATTTATAACAAAAAATTAAAATAATAAGTGTAAGAAAATGTAAAATAAATAAATGTAATTTTTGTTTTCAATTGAAAATACAGAAAGAGGAAAATGTGTGTTATTGTTTGGAAGATTTTTAAAATAAAAAAAAGATGGTTCTGAAAGAAAACAAACATTTAAACTTGACTGAAAATTGATGCAAAACGAAAAAAATAGATACAAAAAATCTTTCGGGTTTAAACGGTGTCAACGTTGTAAACGAAGTTTCCAAGTTTTGGTTTAAACATTGACACACCAAAAACCAAAAACGTTGGAATTTATTTAATACGTCAAATGTAAATGTTAAAAACGGTGAAGATACAAAATAAAGCTGCTTTTCACAAACCCGGTCCCTACTTTTTTTTATTTTTAATAGGAAAATGCGCTTTGCGTTCACACGTGTATGCGTTCAAACGTCTGTACGTCCAAACGTCTCGCGTTCAAATGTACCATTTGGGTGTATTTTTTTGCTGGTTTTATTCGGTTACAAAGCAAAATATACTTTTTTTAAAGTCTATATTAAGCAAACAGTTGCTTTTTCAGATAGATACACTTTTTGCAAATGTAAACCATAAATGTTGCCTAAGACAAAAATCTCGTGACACCTCTAAGTTTTTGAGAACGGTACCAACTAACAAATTATAAATCAATAATATTACAGAGTTATCACACTTTTTGTTGGTATTTACAGCAATCTTTTGTCACAGAATCGTTTTTGAAATGTTTGACTTGTTTCAAGGAAGCAAAAACAAAGAAACACCTTACTAAGATCTTACGAGAATCAACAGTTAATATTGGTTTAATTTTTATTTAGCTTTTTACAAATTTGAAACGTAATAAAAATTTATTTTGGTCAAATTTGCTAGCATTTTATTGCCGATACCTACGCAGTATGTCTAGTACTCTTTATATGGTGTTACGTGTACGGCCTACGTGTTAATCACAGTATTATGGTTACTAGAAAACAATAAATTCTTTTATTGGAGGTATTTCATGATTAATCTATTAATGTATAAATTATATTTCATCAATTAAATTTGTAGGTAAAAGTATAAAATTAAAAAAATCGTTTTTTAAAGTTATAAAAAGATTTTGTTTGCTTTTATAGTACTCGAATGTACGTTCATCTACTGTAACAAAAAACATATTATTAATTATTAAAATTATAGAAAAGATTAAAAAATGTTGCCAGTTAGTTGTAAAGCTGCCCTAAATATACCACTTTCTTTTTTCGTAAACGGAAAGGTAATAACCAAATAATCTAGCAAACAGTCAGTTGTGTTATAAACATCAGGTATAGCAAATCAGAGTTGGAGTCAAAAAAGTTTCTCTACACAAAGTCAAAAAAATAAATAAAAGCATGGTGATTACAGCATCATCATATAAAAAATCGATGCTATTACAGTTCCGTATTTTTGAAAAAAATCGATTTTAAGTTTTCATGATGTAAATTTTTTAAGCAAAATTAATATTTTTTTTTAATTGTCACCCTCTGACGACACTTAGGGTTGTATGACTATATATGTTTGTTAGAGCAGGGTATCACCTACATAATATAAAAAATCTGTGCTATTACAGTTCCGTCTTTTTGAAAAAAATCGATTTTAAGTTTTCATGACGTAAATTTTTGTATAAAAATTAATATTTTTTTAAATTGTCACCTTCTGACGGCACTTGGATTATTTGTTCGACTCGGTAAATTATTAATGTATAAACTATATTTAAAATGAAGTATTTTCTATAACTGCTACCTATTTAAAAATTGTCTAATTCAAGCGCATTTCATGTTTCAAATTCAAATGCATTTGTTTTTTCAAATTCAAATGCAACTTCACGGTGGTCTTGTCGAGTCTCTTTTATAAATTAAGAACTTGACAACCGTTTGTTACAAAGACATAAAAAAGCGTCAATTTGCGATAAAAGATGCGCTTTATACGTGCAACAGTTTCCGATTTGCCCAGCTGTTCCACAAAAAAAGAAATAAAACATTAAACTTAAAAATGTTTTAAGAGTAATAACTTTTTTTTAAGTCTAACAACCCTGCTTTCTTTACAGTAAACGATGCAGAATGAAATTTAGTACATATTTTGTTAAATAGTCCAAGTTTTTAATTTGTTTGTGTGTTATGGAGAGTATAATAAAATTATTGGCAAAACGTGCCGCCGTTTCAACGAAAAATTTCCCAATTTGCCTCCAATGACAGCCAGAAAGTTTGTAACATTACGCAAGAATTTTATCGAATTTGGTTCAACATTGGCTCATCGAAGAAATACGACTTACTCTTTGATAGAAAAAACCGAAATTAACGTGCTGGATTCAATTCGATCAGCGTCAGCCGATTCTGGATTAAATTATGAGCTAAATACATACGTTTTGAGAAAACATAAAAAACATCCATATTCATTTATGCGGTTTCAAAAATTGTCACATGGAGATAAGCTAAGATAAGGATGCCATATCTCCGGAATTTTCCAGACATGTCTGGTAATGTATCGCCCTACTGTTAATTGTTGGGATGAATTGGTTCTTAACTTGAAACAAGATTTCTTACCAGAAGATTATAATGAAAATTTATTAGCTGAGATCAAATCTCGAGAGCAATTTGTTAAAGAGTCTCCAATTGTTTTTATATCTCAAATGGTGAATCAATTTTCACAATTAGACATTTCAGTACCTGAAACTGAACAGATAAAAATTATTAAAAGAAATTTGCAATTTTATTATGCGTCTCAACTTGCTTTGAAGACTATCACTTCTATTCCTCAATTAATTTCTTTATGTAAGGCTTTGGAAGCTGTTAAGCCAACAGAGTCTCAAGCTAACATGAATTTGACAATTGATTCCAAAGTAAATTTAAATTCTCGTCTGAAACCCAAATCAACGTTTTTTTCAAAAACCTAAGGTTCACTCAACTAATTCTAATAAAAATTTGACTATTAAGAATAAATCAACTTTGAAATCTATTTTAGTTAATACTGCCAAATCAACTACAGTTTGTTATAATTGTAGTGGAACAGGTCATTCGTTTCATACTTGCTCACAAATTCGAAGAAAATTCTGTTATTTTTGTGGATATTCTGGGGTTACTGTTAGAGATTGTCCAAAATGTACTTTGAGAAGTATCATGTCAGTCAATGTTTCTCAGCTCCTGTTCATAGGACTGACAAAACTGAGTGGAATAATTGGCTATTAAAAGTCAAAAATTTTTACAAATCGTTTAACGTTTCTTCAAAATTTTCTCAAAAGGCTAGGGATTTCCGGCCTCATTTGAATGTTTTTTTCTTTCTCTTTTGGATTCTGGTGCTAATATTTCAATTTTAGGTAAGCCAGGACTTTATTTAATTGATAAATATGATTTGAAATTAAATAGGAATCATGAATTTCCTTCATTAACTACAGCCGATGGTTCTTTTCAAAGAATTTTAGGTACAATTAATTTGCCTTTTGTTATTAACGGAATTACCAGATCATTAAATGTCATTTTTTCCGACACCATTGAAACTGCTTTAACTTTAGGGATTGATTTTTGTCAAACCTTTGGTTTAACTGTGGATTTTATTAATAATGAATTCTTTGCACATTATGCAGAAACTTCAAATTTTCAAATGATTAAATCTTTGAGTGACTTAAGTGACAAACAAAAATCCGATTTGTCGAAAATTATTAAATTATTTGAGTCTCTAGACAGGCCTTAATTAGGTTTAACTGGTAGACTCAATTGATACAAGTGATGCCGTTCTAGTGAAACAGCGTTATTATCTTTTACCTCCTGCAATGCTTGAGCATGCAAATAAAGAAATTAATGATGTTAGAACAAGGTGTTATACAGCCTAGTACAAGCCCTTGGAGTTCTCCAATGGTATTGGTTAAGAATAAGTCAGGCGACTATAGAGTTTGCTTTGATGATAGAAAATTAAATTCTTTGACTAAGAAGGATGCTTATCCGCTTCCTTATTTAAACGATATTTTAGATAGATTCAGAGATGCTCGATATTTGACGTCGATTGATTAAAAAAAAGCTTTTTGGCAAATTCCTCTAGAAGTAAGGAAAAAACTGCTTTTACTGTACCTCGTAGGGGTTTATTTGAATATAAAATTATGCCTATGGGTTTAACCAATGCTCCTAGCACTCGTCAACGTTTAATGGATACCTTAATTGACGAATCTTTATCGCAATTTGTTTTTGTATATCTTGATGATATAATTATCATTTCCATTACTTTTAAAGAACATTTAGAAATTTTACAAAAAGTTTATCAACGTTTAAAGGAGGCAAATTTTACTATTAATTTAGCTAAATGTGAATTTTGTAAACCTGAATTGTCATATCTAGGTTATCTTATTAATAAGAATGGTCTTCAAACCGATTCTTCTAAAATTGATGAAATTGTTAATTTCCCGTTACCCAACACAGCCACGAAAATCAAACGTTTTACTGGTATGTGTAGTTGGTATCGTAGATTCATTTCAGATTTTTCAACTATTTTGGCTCCTATTAATAATTTGTTGAAAGGAAAGAAGCAGAAAGAAACTGTTGTTTGGACCGAAGAAGCTTTAGAGTAATTTGATAAAATTAAATCACGCACCTATTTTAGCTAGTCCTGATTTTACTAAACCATTTTATTTACAATGCGATGCTTCAAATTATGGAGTAGGTTGTGTTCTTACCCAAGGGGAAGAAACAAACGAAAAAGTCATTGCTTATGCGTCTCGTACTTTGAATAAAGCCGAACGTAATTATTCAATTACCGAACGTGAACTTTTGGCCGTTATTTTTCCAATTCATAAATTTCGTCCTTATATTGAAGGTACTCATTTTAAGGTTATTACTAATCATCATTCTTTGATTTGGCTTAATAATTTACAAGATCCTTGAAGTCGTTTAGCTCAATGGAGCGTAAAGCTTCAACAATTTGATTTTGAAGTCATTCACCGCAAGGGAAAACTTAATGTTATTCCTGGCGCTCTTTCTCGTGCACCTTTGGAAATTAGTTCATTGGAATTTTCTACTATTGATTTTGATCCTTGGTATTTAAAGATGATTGATAATATTACTAATAAACCAGATTTGTACCCTGATTGGAGAATAGATAATGGAAAACTTTATAAATTCGTTTCAAATAATTTATAAATTAATTCAAATTTAGTTGAGTGGAAGTTAGTGGTTCCTAAAAGTTTACGGAAGTCAATTTTACTTCAGTGTCATGATGACCCTTCTTCTTCGCATTTAGGTGTTACCAAAACCTTTTCGAAAATTAAAGAATTATATTATTGGCCCAAGTTAAAGTCGGATGTTGCTAAATATATCCGTCGTTGTTCTGTTTGTTGTAAGAGTAAATCTTCTCAGTTTAATCATTTTGGATTTATGGGTAAAGAGAAAGAAGTTTCATCCCTTTTCAATGTCTTTCATTTGATTTAGTAGGTCCTTTTCCTCGTTCGAAACAAGGCAATACAGGTTTCTTAGTTGTTTGTGATTGGTTCACTAAATTTACTTTGATTCATCGGATGCGCAATGCTTCAGCAAAACGTATTTGTGAATATTTGAAAAAAATTTCGTATTTTTGGTTTATGGTGTTCCTCAGATTTGTATGGTGGACAATGGTCCTCAATTTAAAAGTGTAATGTTTAATAAATTGATGCAGTCATATAAAATTTCTTATGTTTGGTTTAATGCTAGTTATCACCCACAGGGTAACTTCGTAGAAAAAGTTAATAAAGTGATTGGTACTGCTATTCGTAGTTATATTTCTGTCATAAAGACTGGGGTGTTGAAATTCACAAAATTGGTGACGCGTTACGCAATGCTGTGCACGAGCCCACTAGCTTTACACCTTTTTTTTTGACTTTTGTTCGTACTGTTCCAACTTCTGGAGATTTTTATGGTAAGTTCAACGATTTTAAGGAGGAGGAGTTGAGTTGTTGAAATTATGGGTCCAACGACTTCAAGATTATCTACACCTGATAATAAGCCGTTAGGAAATTTTCATGTTAAAGATTTAAAACCTCATTAGATTTTTGTGATTCTCCTTTACTTCAAGCTTCGGATTGAGAATTTACCATTTTTAATTAAATTTTATTGATGCTCACCCTTGAAAGTCATTACAATGTAAGTGATTGGATGCCTTATGTTTTATATTTCTTATTTTGTGTTGAGGAAATCTCAATGTTTATTGTATACCACAGTGTGGGTATATAAATTCTTTGGTTAATGCGCTGACCAAAGACTTATATTTTATTTGCAGTTGTTTTACTGCTTTATTTTGATGTATTTGATTACATTTTATTGCCGATGCTGAGAATTTCTTCTCTGGAACTCGTCTTCTCGAATTTGAGTTTTTTAATTGCCTATTTGCAATTGTTAAAGACGATCATTTTGAGTTTACCTTTGAGCATATAATTATATGTGTAACTTTGAAACTCATTTAGAACATTAATACCTATTTTCCTTGTTTGAAGTATTGGTGATAATTTTCATTTTCATTTTAAAGTTTTGTATTTAATCTTGTTATTTATTAATTTGCCCTGTGTGAGGACGGGAGTAGAATTTTCTCAAGGCAATACCTGTTGCTTGTCGTAAGAGCCGACTAACCTTGAGAACTTTTGTTTCGTATTTCATCTTCAATTCTACCTTCAATCTCTTCTTTTTTTGAATTATTGAGTGAGGTCGAAATTGTTTCGAGTGTTTTTGGTATTTGTGGAGTATACGATGACGCGGGTTCGCGCGACGTCCCTCTTTTATCTATATCCTTCGTTACATAGTACTGTCGAACTTGTAATTCTAGTTTCATCTTCCGCTTTGGAAAAATTGTAGGTTGGTCTGCATTCCTAAAGTGTAATCCCCTATCCTCGATTGTGACTTATTAGGTTTTACTACCTTTACCAATTTTGACTTCTAATTTAAGGTTTAGATTAGGATTTAATTAGGTTATTTTGTTTAGGAAATAAGTTTTTGGAATTTGACTTTTTGCGTTTGTTTTGTTTATTTTGCGTTTGTTGTTGATTTTTGCGTTTGTTGTCTTGTTATGCATTTGTCAGTTTGAAACCTGAAAATTTCAAATTTTATGGAGGGGGTTTGTAACGTCCCGTTAGAGTTCATTACATTTAAAATTCTATTTTGCATTCACATACTAATTTGCATTTAAATTTATTTAGTTTGGCAATGTCTCGTCGTACTTCGAATCGGCCGAGCAATCGATTTTTGTTGGTACTTTGAGCCATCTTTAGACTTGCACGAAGTAACTGCTGCAAGAAAGACAATTTTCTTAATTATGGCGTAAAAACGAATACAAATTAATTTTTATTCTTTCCAACTAATTGCTGGTAAGTTTATCTTCATTCCAATATAATTTTTCTATTAAATTCAATATTTTTAGTAATTTCGTAATATGATGCAATACATCTGAAATTGATTTCAAGACCGTTGTATGTAAGGCAACGTAAGTGATTTCATGTCGATTAAAAACCATTCTAATTATTTATATTTAGGGTTTTTTGTGTACTGGATTTTTCTGTTATTGCATTTTTATTTACTGGATTTATATCTTTTGGTTTTATGCCTGCTGTTTTTGCTTTCCAATCTACATTCGGTTGATTCGTTATTTTGTTCTGGAAGAAGCTTATTATTTGAACAAAGAAGTGCTATAAATAGAAGATAGCAGATAACGTCATATAATATGGTGAGTCAAGTTGAAGTTATTCTACTACGTATTACATTTTAAATTCGAATTAATTAAGTTGTGTTATCAAAAACTTTTCAAAATACATACTCCGTAACAAATTAAACGTTTATTACTTTTGAATTTGATATCGATTAATAGTTAATAGTAATAACACAAACAGAATTAACTCTCAAGCATCATTAAAATGATTAATAGACCGGGTATTTCTGAACTTTGGGTATTTGCCCAGGCATTTTACATCGCATCCATGTTGAATTATAGCAGGCAAATTTCTGAATTATTTATACAATCAGATAAAATAGATGTGGTTATATCAAAATATTTCAAACGCGATTTTAAGCAAAAATGCTCCAGATTCGAAAACACATTACCCCAAAAATCTTAACCTCATAAATAAAGATTAAACTATTGCTTAAAAAACGTTTTTTAATATCTAGTTTTCATTTTATATTTAGGAAAAGCCTAAACTATCTATCTTTCGCAATCGTCTTAAGTTTGTAAGTCGCAACCAATTTTTTTTAACAATTTCCAAAAATGTATAGAAATTTATTCACAGGCGAGTTTCTTAATGGATTTTGTTAGATTACTTTGCAGCACACGAGGAAGTACAAACTCTCATAAAAACCACAAAACAATTTTGTGTACTTAAAATTTAGAAAGTGTTAACTAATATTTGACTAAGATTGGCGTGTACATTTCATACAGTTACAATATAGAAATTCTTTCCTAAACTGAATAATTAGACATGCACATACACAAAAGAACACGTAAATTTTACAAATTATATAATAATTAATGTTTATTACAACCACATACACAAATTAGTGCTTACTTTTACCACTTAGTATTATTTATTGTTACCTAAGTGAATATGTAGCATGTGTGAGCGTAATTACTGAAATAGTTATGATTAACACATATTTATGACAATGTTAAGCAGCAGTTTTATGACAACGAATAGATTTTTAACTACGCTAAAAAAATCAAATCAGTTTTTAAGCGTGTTGAAATGATGGTAACCGCAATGGAATAGGTACAATGTGCGTGAAGCATTATAAATGTAATCACAGTTCAAAGTTTTTAGCGACCCCTCATAAACACATTGAGATTTATTGCTCGACCGTTTCACCAAACCACAAAAGATTAGCGTCGAGAGTTTTAGAAAACCACAACGGCTACCGAATACAAGTAATTGCCCTCGAATGATCTGATTTACTACATAAAGCTTGATGCAATTCCAGACATAATGCTAACAATCTGCTGTAAATAGTACAATTTTGTTTTAAAAGGAATGAACAAATCACACCATTTTAAGATTACAAGCATGAGATAATATGAAAAGGCAGAATCGACACAGAAGTCGGTGCATTGCTCTAATCGTGCATCGTCGGGGGTCACTTGCACACACTTTGATGTCTCTGCATTACCAATGATCGCGTTCTTCACCTTTATGGAATTTGTTATACAGATGCTCTTCGAGTATCCCAATATATTTTATAGTAGATTTTATGGTCATAGAGGGTAACGATGCAATTGACGATGCCGCTATCGTCCAATCAAAACACAATGAAAAATTTAAAGTATGCCCGTCAGAGGATATTTACGACTCATAGGTGAGAAGCGAGTTCCCATCTTATACGTATTATGATTGCATGGACTGTTGTAAATAAGAATGATAGCTGTAAATGACAGTATGGCTGTAAAGCGACAGGCTATGGGTACGTCATCATAAAGAGCACATCTTATGGAGCGACTTTGCCTTCTACATTCATTACGATCCACAAACAAAGTTCGCCACCACTCGCACTTTTTATTGCGCCCAATACTTCATGGTTCGATGACCCGAGTACGGCTTTGATTCATCATTTTTCCTATAACGTGTTTTATTTTACTCCATTTAGCATTCATAATCATCCTGATAAGTATAACTTTGACTTTCAGAATTCGAGAATTGCGATTTAAGAAAATTGTTAAATTGTAATCGTCGTAACTTAATTGTCATAACCTTAATTACCATATAAGTAATTACACATTTCAGTTTAATTCTACTATAAGCCTTATTATTTCATAATTGAAAACAAAACAATTACGTGGTGCGATTACGTGACTTCCATCAACTTCATTCTTGTTACCTATACAAATTAGAAATAAAAATTCAAAACATTAATCAAATCGAAGTCTTTCTGCCAAAAGTATTTAATATTTTATCGTTCATACAGACGAGAATTCCGGAAAGACTACTTCAGGTTGCCGTTGATTCACAAAAAATCATCGCCGCGTGCAAGTTTTTCAGGCTTGGATAACAATGAAATATTGGTCATTATTTCAACTCAAAACGACTGAATTATTTAGTCTACGCAGAGTTGAAATTTTCAAACTAAAACGATCACAATCACTATAAAACAAATGCAGTAAAACTGGAAAGAAATAATAAAAATACAATTAATAATCCAGATAACGTTTACATCTAATTTCGTTGAAAAAAAAGCTGTTCCGCGTCGTTAAATTTAATACAACGAATTCACATTAACACTTTTAAATCTACAATGAGAAGTATCTTGCTTATAATGTATTTATTTACGATAATTATTGTCATTTTTTTTGTTTTTATTCTTATTGGTATTTTACTTTTTTCGTCGCACTAGTAATTAAAAAAAAATCTCAATACGCAAATTTTTGCTATTGACGAAAAGTCATCGTGCTGTAATGACTCCACCTACTACCACCGACGGACATGAGTTAAAATCCAAGAACGTTTGGGTATTGATAAAACCTATCGGCGGTGATCAACCTATACATTCCTTCTACATTGCCAAAATATTTAAAGTCTCTTGGACACTCATAAAATTTTATTACAACAAGAAACTCCAGACTGAAAATGAAGTACTAAGGAACAATGATGTCGTTTCTGACGGTCAAAAGCACTTTTTTAGTCGGAAATTGAAATTTAGATTCATCGCTCTACAAAATATTGTTTCATAGCGTCATCGTCTAGTTCTTGTGAAAACCCCCTATTCGAAACGTTTCTTTTTGTGTTTAAGTGTATATGTATATGTAGAGAAAAGAGTCTGCAATTTGAGTATAGAGGTCAATACTAGACATATTAGAAATACAAATACCAAAATTTCACTTTGATATATTTAAAGATGGCGGAACAGGAGCCTACTCAATTGACTCGTTTTTTTACATAACAATGTCAATAACTCAGGAACCGTTGTCGTAGATCCATAGTACTTAATATCATTTTGCTCGGTATTTAACAGAGAATTCAAATATATAAAAATATATAGGGCATTCCATTTAAGAAAACACAAGTTTGGTGTGGTACTCGAAAATGGGCCACCCTGTATACACCAAAATATTTTTACGAGATGCTCCTCGTTGTCGACTACAAGAATCTGTTATAATATATTTTTTTAAATCAACAGTATAGGCGTAATCTTCCACCCCCAGATCGTTGGGACACACTGTATAGTGCTCTGAAAATCATTCCCTGACTATGTCCTAAACTCCAGATTAAAACATTGTCCAAAGTTTTTATGGAAAATTTCTTAAAAAAATCTGTTTACAACCATGGCTTGTCTATTGTAAATACAACAACTTTTCAAAATTTCTCTGAATTTAGAATCATAAGTCATCAACAAGTTGTCTAATGTTAACTCAATATGTGTCCCATGAAAAATAATCATTCCCTCACATCATTACTAACAGTCGGTAACTAGGTATATGTATTTGTGAGGACTTTAGTCACACTCTCATCAGTTTTTGATAGTTGGTAGTACGGTCACTTCTTCGGAATGGCAAATTGACTTCAAGCTTGCTAGAGTTTTTGTTAGAAGAAGATGTCATTGTAGTTTTTTAGGGATTACCATTTTAAACAATCATTCCCTCACAGTGAAGAATAAAAAAAGTAATTATAATATTTGAATTTTGATGACGTAGTGAAGTATATTTTTAGAGGTAGAAAGCGTAGAGAAAAGTTAGATGGTAACAAAAAGTTATGTTGCGAGATTTTGTAGGTTATGGTTTATTTTGTCATTTCCTCATTTTGAATAAAAATGAGGGAATGATGACTTATGAGGGAATTACTTTCAGACTGGATCAACTTGATTTTCGTACAACTTTGCTTATAGAACCTCTTTAATTACCATTTTACCTTATTTTAGACCCAAACCATGGCAAGAAGTAAGAAGTTGTCTGATGCTGAAACAAAACTAAAGAAGGAAGAGTACGATAAGAAGCGTCGAGAGAAAATGAAGTCCTGCAAAATTATAAATACTTCGTGAGAAAGAAAGAGCTAAATATCTGAAGAAAAAACAGAAAGGCCAAGTTAAATCTATAGCTACCATGAGTTCTAGCGAGAAAAGACTAAAAAGAAAAAATTGGAAAAAAAAGTCAAACCTATAGAGACCGAAAAGCTAAAGTATGTAAGAACTTTACAGGACCTGTCCATCAAAACAATATTCAGCGTCAAAGCATGGTAACTATTCAGAGAAGGAAGCAACTAAGAAAGCGTCGAGCAATACAATACGCAAAAATTGCCAGATTGGAAAAAAAATTGAAAGAAGAAACTCGAAAAAACAAAAAATTTCGGAAAAGATGTCAGCGTCATACTAAAAAAGTTTTGTCGTCCCCTGAAGCTAAAGTTTCAGCACTATTGAAGAATGTTCAAGTTCCTAAAATTGTAAATTGTGATAAGAAAAAATACTACGAAATTTTAAAACTAGATCATCTAAAAAAATACAAGTTACTGAGTTTATCAAAACCATTTTTTAAACATGAGACGTACGAAAAGAGTGGATGTAAAAAAGTAAATGCACATCTGATTAAAGTTAAACAAGACGTTGCAGATTTTTTAGAAAAAGACAATAATTCTAGGATGTGTTCAGGTAAGAAAGATTTTATCAGATCAAAAGAAACTGTGAAACAAAAAAGTTTATTGAGTGACACAATGAAAAATTTGCACAAAAAATTTCTGGCTACAGTCGACTATGAAGTGAGCTTAGCAACATTCTGCAGATTTCGACCTTTCTGAGTGACTTAGGCGAACATCAAAGACCGAAATACCTGCCAATGTCTGATCCATGCAAATATGCAACTAATGATTATAAAGTTGCATGAAAATAAAGCGCTACCCAGCTGCAACTTCACCAAATTTTTGTCTACGATAACATGTAACGTCACTTCAACAAAATGTTTGACCCGAGCTTGTGATGGATGTCAACATAAAATGATAGAATATCATCTTCCACAACCAAAACGAATAGTAACATTCCATCAGTGAATATACCAAACTACTTCTTACGAAAAACATGAAAAAATGAAGACAGTACGTAAACCTTGTAAAAAGGAGATCAAGGTTCCAATTAGCGAACTAGTACAAAAATTAGAAGAAACATTACCTTCGTTTTTGCAGCACGTCGCCACGATAGTTAATCAATATCAGACCATTTTAGAACTTAAAAAAAATTTGACTAAGAACGAAGTTCTCATTCATATCGTCTTCAGTGAAAATTATTGTTCTAAATATAACGAAGAAATACAATCAGTCCATTTTGGTGGGACAAGAAAATAAATTACACTACATACAGGTGTTTTATATTTACGTGAAAATGATACTGTTATACTACACACCTTTTGTTCTCTATCTGAGAATAATAGAAACGATTCTATGGCGGTGTGGGCTCACTTGACACCGATTTTTGAATAGATTAAGCGTCAAAATTCTAACATCGGTAGAATTCACATTTTGAGTGATAGTACTGTAAATCAATACTAAAATGAGTTCATATTCCATTATCTCACCATATAAATGATTTATTTCCCGTGACAACATTCTTTTCATGGAACTATTCAGAACCAGGCCATGGTAAAGGTGCACCTGATGGCGTGGGTGGTACATTAAAAAGAACTACCGACAAAGCTGTAGTTGAAGGTAAAGACATCGTAGACTTAAATTCACTGAAAAACATTTTATCGTCTAGATGTCCTTCGATTAAGTTGTTCGAAATAAGTTCTACTGATATCACAAAAATAGAAAACCTAGTCAAGCAATCAGACACTGTCACAGCATTCCGTGGAACTCAAAAAATTCGTCAATTTACATTTACCGGTGATATATTAGAGTTTGAAGTCTTTATTGCTGTGTGGGAAAATGTAGTCATTTTCACCTGGGATACTACTCATGTTCAAAAAATCCTTGTTCTTCAACAAAACCAAGCAAAATGCAAACGCGCTCTCGTGGTAAACAACTTTTGAAGAATTTTTCCGTTAGTGACGACTCCCTCAACGATGTAACCTACGATATAGAAGATCATATTCTCATCAAGTGGAACGACGAAATGTATCCCGGAAAAATAACTTCGATTTCTGCAGATGCTGCTTTGGTAAAATGTATGGAAAAAGGAATCAAATCCTGGAGATGGCCTACACGCAAGGATGAGGAATTGTACCACTGGACTGACGTTTTACAGAAGATTCAACCTGCAAAGCTGATCAGAAGAGGGTGTTATTCGGTAAAAAAAATAAATCAGCTAAATTTGTGAGTATTTAGAATTAGAATCGATTGCAAGACATTGTAATGTAAAACTGATTCCTGAGAGCTATCGTATACTAACTTATAGGTTATAATATTCTGAAGTTAAAATATATTTTTGCTAATTTTATATTGATAGTTTATTGTTTTAATTGAACTGTGAGTACTACTACGATAAAAAAAAAAGTTTTGGTATAAGTATTCTTTCAGTCATCTTCAAGCTGCAATACAAGTTTTACTTCATAATTTTTAAGTTAATATAACCTAGTAGAACTCTAAATATATTTATAAAATATATAATACGATTTCATATAAAAAATTAATATAAACATCATCTCCTCACCTCGGTCATCATTTCCTCACATTTAATTACTTTCAGTGTTCATAAATTTGATCAAAACTCATTTATTCTGGGTACCATGATATTTTTCACTTCTAGTAACATGAATAGTATAAATTTAAGAGAAAACGAAGATGAATTAATTCATTTATTTTTTATTAATTTATTGATTGGTAATTTCGAGATTTCATCAGAATTACCCAACTACACTTGGTGCCTTGTTACAGAATACTAAACAAAACTATTGCGTTATAATGGATCCAACGTTGCTTGAATCCCTTTTGTATAATGCAATTGTCAGACGCAGTCAGTCAGGCGACATCAAAATCAGTTTGTATGTGATTGACTAATCGTGACGAAAAGTTTTTCAATTATTAAGATGTACTCCCAAAAAGCCAAATTTATGGTAGATAAAGCAAAAGCAATGGCTCTTTCGTTAGACAATACTACAAATACGGTAAAACAATTTTACATTATCCTAACCTCAAATTTGAGTGTCATTGGTCTCTGGAGACATCAATGATGTATCCTCGAAAAAATGGTGTTACTTTGGTCACATTTCGCTACTTTGTTCTCGTAAACTCCAACCTTTTAATGTGACAGTATTTGTTCCATTTAAAGCCAAGATTAAGATAGCGGAAAATGATTGGATAGTTGTAATCCTGAAAAAAACATTTCCATTCATACACTTTTCTCTTTATCGTCTTTAGTTTGGCAATTACAAACGCTGTAACTGATCGACCAAATCTAACTGTTAGTGTGTCAGATGTCAGATGTACCATCATTAATACATCATCTGCATATGGACCAAGCATCTAGAAAGTTACTTATGCGACGTCAGATTTCAGTGTTGCGGGAAGCCTAGTTTAGTGCTCCTCGGGATATAGGAGCTTATCCAAAAACTTAACCAAGATTTGTTCCAACAAAGAGTAGAAAGAAAGGAATTTTTATCAAAACCCCTGAAAAAATAAAACTGGAAAAAGAACGTATAGAAAAAGAAGCAAAAATCTGCAGTTAGGAAAGTAAAAAAGAACACAATAAAAAGTTTATGTGATGATGAATCTGTCAGATGAAGCTCTGAAACTATGTCTCTTCATGATGAATCATCAGACGAAGTAGAAACATTCAGCGATTTAAAGAATCCGGAATCTGCTTACAATGACTTACAAGTAAATAATTTTGTTACGAAAAAATCTCGATTACTGTTTGTGGGCCAGATTGGAGCTTTAGTAGACAAAGGCTTTAAATAAAATTTTATGAAACAGAAAGAAGACGTAAAAGTCTCACTTTACAGAAAAAGATAAAATCAGGGTTATAAAGAAAGAACATATTAAAACCTCCTACGCCAAAAATAGTTCATGGAACTGCTAGACCTGTATCTGCCTTCTCATTTAATATAGATTTTTCTACTTTTAAAGATACGATACCGTAAAGCCATAATAGAACATGTATTTTCTTAATCTCTTATTCTTATTTTTTCGAACATATAACGACATTTGATCCTTAATTGATGACAATTTTTATAAGAATAAAAAATGACATTACAAATAAACAAATATTGTTTTCAGGTAAATAAACAGTTTTTGTTCAAATGTATGTATTTATTTCATCTTAATTATTTGAAAAAATGTCAATAGAATACTTTTTTTTGTTTATGATTATTACCTACATAGTATTCGGGGTTTAGAAATTTGTTTTATATTTAATATTTTATATTCGAACCAGAACCGAAACAATGCCAAAAACGGATCAATTAAAAAACTGTTTTCTTTAATGTTTTCATTTTCATTTTGTTATTGTTTAATTAAATAACTAGTTTTTACTAAGTTCTCAAAACAACCCAAAACCAAAGTAATAAGATAACAACGTGCATGCCGTTTAATAGAAGCACATTGGCACGTTTTCGATAACAATAACAGTATGATAACAAAATCCGATATTCAAAAACAAAAACAAATAAATCTTTATTGGTTTATTTGGTTAAGAATTACACATTTCTTCTCAGTAATTTGCTGACACTAAAAATAAAAATTATTACATAAGACGTAGTTAAATTAAGTTGTTATTCTAAGAACTGCGCATTTTTTCCAAATAGATTGAAAATACAAAGTAATTCGAAAATGACGTATTTACAGACTTTTACATGGGGTAATGTACTGCAAAAATATATCTAAATATGCGAAACAAGTATTTTTAGGACACAATGATTAAATCTTTTACTCTAAACAAGTGTGTAGAAACAAAGAAAATTTGTATGATTTGTCAGTTGGACGTTATTATCATTGTACGTTATTATTTGTCCCCAATTTTCATTTAACAATGTAAGATCAAATTATTGTCGGTTTACGTCTATAATTAACAAGCAATGTCATTTTTTAATATCAGTAGTTTTAAGGCTGTTATTCCACAGTGTTTAAAAAATGTTGTGATATAAAGATGACACTGACATTTTTTAGAAATACTGTAAAGGAAAAAAATTTAGAAATTTTAACCAGTAAATTCTTACTATTATATTGTTTAATAAAGCAATTTAACAAATTGTGGTAGTTGTTTTGTCTACTGCAAAATACTTGCTAAATTAGAAGAAAATTAGGATTGTTATTATTTCAGGCAACAAAGTTACGTTATGTGAACTTCAGCGTAGTTGTAGCGTTCCTGACTAATTTCCAAAAATTCACATATTCAAATTTCTTATATTTTCAGTTAAAAACATACGCAAAGTACTCAATGTTTCCAATTAATAATTAATGTCGAGTTCGTTATGTTATACCAAAGTAAATTCTTTAGACAATAGCAAAATAGATGCAATATAAAAACGTATTCTTTTCTTTTTTCTATGTTTTAATTTTTTTTTGTTAAAACTGGCACTATATTAAGCAAATACTTTGCTTTACCTGCCCAGGTAAACTTATAGTTTTTGCCAGATCTAAATTAGAAATTATGCAACATTTTGTATTTTCATTCATTAGTTTGTTGACCAAATTCATTTGCAGTGTAGATAATCATTTTTGGTACTGAAAAAATTCAATCCCTGAAGTTGAGTTGATACACAAATGAAAAATATGAAAATCTTTTATTTTAATCAGTGCATCACCATTCGATTTGTCTAAACTGTAATATGATCGATGTGTGTTAGTGTAGGTAACAATTAGGGCGCACTTAGTTACGCTCGGCTTAACTATTAACTATTAATCACAGATTCAATCTAAGATTCTTAATATATAGAGTGCACTTTGCAAATAGTTTATTACAGTTCAGTCAATTTATGGTATGTAAGATGTTGCACAAACGACAACTAAGATGTCCCAATACCTCGGTACACAAAGTTTAGTAGCCTCATCTATTTGTCACATCAACTTTGTAAATCAAGTCCGTTAGTTTACAATCTCAAGGACTTATTTTATTAAACAACCAAACCTGACAAACCATGCCGAGACAAGGAACATGGAACACCCATCACGATCGAAATCCCATTACAGCCTGAGCGTTAAAAATGAGAAGAATTTAAATCGCGGTAACATTGTAGCTGAGACGTGACCGGTCATGAATTAGCACAATTTCCATGTCGAGCTAATGACAGCAAGTTACACTGCATCCATTGGATAATAATGCGTGAGGAAATGTTGTAATAGTATTATCACTGCATACTGTATAATAGCTGAGTGATATAATTTACAATAATATACATTGTTTACGATTCCCTCAAGTTATAAAACACACGAACTGACTAAATTTACATTATCAGTTGTAAAATTACGTTTTGTAAAGAAAAAACATTTAAAATTTAAACACCTCGTAAAATAAAACGGTAACGGTCGGAAAAATCTCCAAAGAGTAAATTATGTGTACGTAAAAATGAATTAAAAAGTACAGGTAATAAATCACATGGAAAATAAGGTATAATAAGGGTGAATTTATAAGTAATATAAAAACAACATATAGGATCTGAAAACTGGATAGAGCTTTTGTGGCAGGTGATAAATTATCTGAAATTATGGAACAAATGATTTTTGATATTGAATGTGGGTTGACAACTACATAAAAGTAAACGTTTGAAACAATATATCACAGTGGAAAATATTTTCTCGCATTTTCGTTTTCGAAACCTATGAATAACATACACAAAATTAAAGTTTATTCGTAAATAGATAAAAAAAGTGAACTGGTAAGTAAAATGGTATAAATGACAACAAATGCAGCACTAATAACAAAAAAATCGTAAATAACAACTTTATTTTTTCAAATTTGTTTGGTCTCCGATGAAAAATAATTGCAATTAACAAATATCGACCACGTCAAAAAGAAAGATTAAAACATTCAAAATTAAGCTTTGGTTAGATAATTTAACATTAGTTTAGAAAAATTAAAAAATTGTTAAAGATATGGAATTCGAATTGTTATAATAAATTCTGGAACATACGATAAAGCGTATCAGAACAATCAATCGTCCCCATAGTTTACTTAATGATACTACACGTTTTAAAGTTCATAATTATTATAAATAATTATATAATTAAGCTGAAGAGGAAGTAAATGCATGGTGAAAATGTTAGTTACTTTTAATGAATCTCTTAGTAAAATATAAACTAATTGACAATGATAAAACGACTGCACTTAACCAATAATAAAATATAAATAAGACTAGAAAATGTTTAAATTGTAAAAGCAACTTAGTCTAAGAAGTTAATGAGCAGGTATAATTAACTTTTTATTAAGCAAGATAATAAATTCCCTTTATTTTACTACACTTTATCATAATTCTCTAATTGCCTATTTCTTAAACATAAGAATATGCATTAACGTTTTATTTAAGTAATAAAATCGTTAGACCCTTTTGCAATAACAATTTTATATTAAAATTTCTACAAGCTTAGTAAAAACTGTCGTTAGTACCTATAACTACCATTAAGCAAAACGTACACTTTTGTTTTTTCAGTTAAGAAATTTATTCGATTATAAATTATCACACAAATAAAAGTAACTAATTTTCTTTTACGTGATAATTAATAGAAATTGTAGATTATAAAGCTCTAATAATATGCTAAATAAAAGATAATATATTTTTTAATTAGCTCAAATTAACATACGTTGTAAAAATTAAACACTAAAATCGTATTAAGTACTAAAAACTTGATAATTTAAGTTACAAAATCAAATTTACAACGTTAATTATATAACGTTAAAAATATAAATTGGTGCAAATAGTACATAAACAATATTATAAATTATAAACTCGAATTTTGGTTTTTCATAGTTTTGATTGGCAAGAGCCAAAAGAAAATATTGTTTCTATTTATTTGAATAAAAGCTCGTACACTACCCGGACCCGCAAGAATCGCAGTGCTTTCATTTAAACCAATGGAATAATAATTCCTTTCAGCTAGTGTGCGCCTACCTTTATACGGCTAAATGCATCTTCTAGTGCAGTGGTTCCCAAAGTGGTCCCTACGGGAGATCCGCGGGATCATTCAGGGGGTCCGTGCAATATTAAAATTGATTTGGGGGTCCCTGAACAACGTCAGGGGATCCGCGGAAGATTCAATATAAAATTAAAAAAATTGTGACAGGTGCATAAAATACAAGTAATCACAGGCATCGAGGCGAGTCAGATTTATCTATACAGCTTTATACAGAAACGCAATAGAGCCGATACCTGCACCAACTAGTCTATAATATGAACTTTAAAAGAGTCGTGCATCTAATGAACAATTTAGTTCTGTTATGCGTGATGAGAAGTGCATACAACAAATTTTTCTAGTCTTGGACACAAACAGTATAATTTTTGTATTATTGCGCAGATAGCATACTTTCGTTACTTAAATATATTTAAGCAAAGTTATACTCACAGAAGTGTTTCTAGAGAAAATATTATTAACGATTTGGTAAAAGAACTTAGAAATATTGGATTTTATATTTTAATATAATGCACCCTAAAAGTTATAGCTTACACTTTTATATTTTTGTCTATTTTGTGTACTTCCGCAAATGTTTGGCAAAAGTTAATTAGTACACAATGAGTAGTAATAATAATATAACCTTTACTTGTGATATAGATATAAATAAACAAACAAAGTTGAAAAAAAGTATAGATGTAAATAAACAATGTTGAAAGAAATATATATGTATCTATATATATAAATAAATAGGGCGAAGTTCGGACACAATTGTAATGAAAATAACTACAACAAGACCCATAATGTCCCGACTTTAACATAAATATTAGATCCTGGCCTGCTCTTCATACAAGATTACTTTGAGATGCGACTTATAACTTTCTATTTGAGAAGTTTCTAAGTTCAGGCGTAAGTAGATTATAGCGCTTTGCAATATTATAAAAAAAAGATCTCTTAGTTGTTATTGTATTATGCAAATAACAGAGAAAACGAAAAATACATCGATTTTTCATATTGAGCCATCGCAGTTCATTTAGTTTTCCTCAAACCAAATATCAATCGGACACAGGCATTTTGAACTCGTTGAATTCTTTTAATAAAAATGCTGTTTAAACATAAACGGAATCAAGGTAAGTAAAATGCGACAATACCAAAGCGTTTGTCAAATTAACTTTTGCAACATGGGTTAGGGTGTGCTTATGAATATATAGCAATTTTAAATTGGTGTAAGTTTTACGAATGCAATTACCAACATGTATTTCGAAACGTAAATTATCGTCTACCAATAATCCCAAATTCCTGCACTCCAGTTTATCAGGGATCACTTGATTATCTATATTGACATTGAAATAGGCAAGACCAAACTCTTAATGCGAGATTTGCCAAATAACATAAGTACGGATTTAGAAGCATTTATTGCCAAACAAAATTTTTTGGATTCCCTAATCAGGATATTCAGATCATTATTAATGAAACGTTCGAGAAATTATTTGCAAATTCAAGAGCCTTCTAGAAGATGGATAACATCGAAAGATATGGAACACTCGAGAATGATTTTCAAAATGTGTATAAATACCGAAGAGAGAAAACGTAGGTCAGTTATTGCCATAATGCGAATACAGCAGTGTTAAGAAGATTATTCAAGTTGTAATAAACAAGTCGTTAGCACGTGTGTGTACATAAATATACCGAGAATAATCTTGTACGTGATTTTAGTGTAAACAATTGTGTGAAGCTATCCGCGGACTTTATCTTATCTTAATTAGTGTAAGTGTTTTTATTAAATATTATTAGATTTCATTAGTTCGGTTAATTTACAAGTGTACATATTTCTAGTATAAGTAAAACATATTTTTAGTAGTTTAAATAAATTAATTTTAATAATAAAATTCGCAACATTAATATTATTTATTGCATTATATACTCCAGATAGGTCAAATGAGAAATATAACTGAGTGTCGTCAGCATATAAATGATATTTACAAGTTTTGACAGTGTGATCAAGATCGAAAGTGTACATAGTATACAGTAAAGGCCCTAAAGTAGAACCTTGTGCAACACCAGAAACAACTTCTCTCATTGCTGATATGTTGTTTTTTATTTTTACCTGTTGAGTCCGGTTTGATAGAAAACTACGTATCATCACAGTAGTACTATCAAATCCAATATAATCTAAAACTGATAGTAATAGGTCATGATCTAACAAGTCAAAAGTCCAAAAGTACATTAACAGTGAGAAGATTTTTGTCAGTTGCAGTCATGAAATCATCTATTACGCAAGAGAGGGCAGTAGAACAGCTATGGCCAGTTCTAAAACCAAATTGAAATTTGGGCAGAAATTTGTTTTTCTAATACTCGTAAGATTTTAGACATAGCTGGTAAATTACTTATGAGTCTAAAGTCTTGTAGATTTTCAGCATTAGTCTTTTTTGGGTATTGGCAAAATATAAGCATTTTTCCATATTAATGGGAAGTAGTTTCTTTCTATACAACTATTAACTATATGTAACAAGTAAGGAAACAGGAAAGGACAGCATAAAGTGATCATAGTAATACTGATTCCATCACCACCAACGGAGTTAGTTTTGATTTTGGATAATAAATTTGTTAAATCTATTTCCGAGATTGAAATTGAGGTTAAAATTAAAAAGGATATGGTGCTCCAGCTTGACATTGGTATTATAAAACTTCATCAGTTCCAGATCAGCAGGAATTTTAGTTTTATTTATTTCATTAGTAAAGTAATCGTTAATTAAATTTACGTCACTTAAATCTATAGGTATTGATATCAATAATTTAGTGTAATTATTCATTAATTTAAGAGTTTTCCATAAGTATGTTTTGTTAGTTTTAATACAATGATTGAAATATTTCTTTTTTTCTTGTCTAACGGTAGTCGTAGTAAAGTTACGTAATTGCTTATAATAATTCCAATCGGCTGGGCTGCTGCTTCTCTTAAATTTGGAGTAAGCTTGATTTCTACCGCTTATAAGTTTTTTTATGTCTATAGACAGCCAAAGAGATTTGGGTTTCGTAAGGAGAAGAAAGCATTACATTGCAGCATTTCAATTCAAAAAAAATATAATTAACAGTGGTTTGTTGCAAATAAAAATGTTAATATTTATATATATTTTCTTATACCTTTTCGGGTCCCTTCTTTTCAGATAACAATATGAGTGAACCAAAAAAAAAATTCAGACAATGCAATGTTGAATATATGAATATAGCTTTATTCCGACACCAGGAAATAGTACTTTAACCTATGTGTCTTCTATGTAATAAAATGATGTCAAACAATTCAATGAAACCTTCTAAGCTTAAAGAATATTTAGTAAAAATCCATAGTGACGAAAACGATAAGGATTTAACGTTTTTTCAAATAATCAAAGAAAAATATTTGAAAACATCAACATTGCAAGAACTAATAGAGACAACATCTAAGAGAGATGACCGCGAGCGTCTTATAATATTTTTTTAATGATTACAAAGTCCGGAAAATCACACACTGCTGGTGAAGAACTTATTCTACCATCTGTAAGTGAGGTAATTCGCACAGTATTGCACAAACCAGCTTTCGATATTATAACAAGAATTCCACCGAGTAATAATACTATATGAAGAAGGATCGATGAAATGGCTCAGTGTGTAGAAAACTCTTTATGTGACTACTTAAAAACATCTGAATACAGCTTGATGAGTCAACATTACCAGGAAACGAAGTTTTACTTTTAGCTTGAGATTTGTAAACGAAGAAAACATTTCACAAGAATTCTCATTTTCTAAATGTTTGAAAAGTGATACGATAGGTGAAACGTTATTTACTGAATTAAAATTCGATGTATACCCTTGATTATTCTAATCTCCGTTGCTATTGACTGTGCTACGGCAAAAATAGGACGACACCAAGGCTTTCTGTCATACTTAAAACAAGCTGTACCGAATGTATTATTGGTACATTGTGTCATTCATCGACATCATTTGATCGCAAAAAAACCTTGGTGAACGTTTGCATGAACCACTACAATAGCCATTAGAGCAGTTAATAAAGTCAAAAGGAATGCCTTAAATGAGAGATTATGACGAAAATTTTCCTGAAATTTAGGATACAGACGATGCAGAGCAAAATATCTTCAAATTCGATAAAACAAACTTTGCCTAGAAGCAAGCAAATTTTGAACAAAAAATATGGAATTATCCGTTCCTTACCAGTTCCTCAGGTAAAACCTAAATCAGTGAATTTCTTTTTATTTTATTACAGTTAAGTTATTTGTCAGATAATATTTTTTGGACGAGTTATTTGAAAACACTGCAGAAGATCGAACCTTTACAGCCATCAAAAAATATAATGACACGCGATATAAAACAGTACATTACTATTTTTGTTTACACGTCAGTCATCAACATGTCGAATATCAGAAGGTACTGGTCCGAAGAATATAGTTTTGATAAAATATAAAATATACTGAATATTAATCAATTTGAATAAATAAATGTTACATTTCAATGACAATGCCTACATATCACTAAAAGACCATATATACCATTATCGTTTGCATACATAGAGGCCAATTGACGAGCAGATTTGTGCAACAAAGGCCCGACACTACGCGAAGCAGTACATGCTTCAAAAATCTCACAAGTAGAGCTATAAATTATTTATGTTATCTGGAGTTACAGGATGCGCACATCGAATCGAAATATAGTCTGACCAAAAAATTGATCCAAAATACCGTGTTGCGTTTAATGTGTCCCAAACAAAACAGGAAAAATGGAAAACTACTACTCATACTATAGTTTCAAAATTTAGAAACATTTGCTTAACCTAAAGGATTTTCCAACTTTCATGAACCATTAATATATTGTTTAGTGAAAGCATTTGAGGTTGCCAACAACCTTTCTTGAAGTGAAACTTCTTTAGTGAAGATAAATCTGAAATTTTGGTAAGTTGCACCGCAATGAAAGAAGGGGCAGCACGTTCGCAGCAAACTATATTTTTTTATTTACATTTCTGACATTTATATTGACATGAGCTATTCTAACCTTTAACTTCTTTGCGAATATCCACGCGGTTATAGAGTTTTCGCAATTTTCAATTAATTGAATTGATGAGTCAAACATTTTATTTTTTCATCAATAAACAAAAATAAAAGAACAAATTAGCAAAGACGTTTTACTTCTTTTGTGAGCTTATGTACGACAAGTCAGCACGAACAAATACGAAAGAAATATAAATTATATGCAAAACAACATCCATGCTTATGCCACCCGAATCCCAATACTGTAATTATGTTGTTTATTTTAATAATTATGACATACCTGTACTCGAAAAGTGTTCTTTTGCTGAAGACAATGAGAACAAATTGATTGCCCAACTGCAATTTTTTTTCAAAACGTAGTTTTTTTGAGAAATATGTGATGTATCAGTGTTGTGGACGGATAACATTACTTTCCACATACATTGGGCCTTTTTTCATTCAAGAAATTAAAAGGTTTGGTAAAAAACAGAGCAAATACGTCGAAGTACGATGCCCAAACAAACAAATATATGGGTGAGGTCGATCTTTTATATATCATTTTAGAACTGTATAAAATTACAGTAAAAAGCAGAAACTACAGAATTTTTGTCCGTTTAGTGGACATAACCATTATCAACGCGTGGCTTCTTTATCAAAGAATTGAAAATTAAAAGGAAAAAGAACAATAATGTCCATGGAAAAATTGCCAATTGTTTTTGTAACAATTTTGTAAAAAACAGATTAATTTTATCACTGAAATTTGGAACAGAAAAAGAAACTTTTTCTGCAATTCCTCCAAAAAACGTGACATCGTACAAATTCGGCTACATTCGATTAACGCTAGAGGTATAAAAGACTCCTGGATGTAAAGATTCTTTATTTGATTTTTGTTATATAGACATAAAAAAAAAATAGATTTTATTAATTATTTTTTCTTCATTTAGAAGGATGATACTTAACCAAAAACGTCTGTTTCATTTTCTAAAGTCAATATTTCCTAAGGTACAACTGAGATTAAGACATGTCACTGTCCGAGAAGTAGTGAATTTATTATTTTTCGCAGCCTTCTATTGGCGTTAATCGATGAGAATTAGTGATTCATCGCCACAGATGTCAAATTGTTTTGAGAGGGTTCACATTTTGCTAGCTTGTAACGTTTATTTTGCATTTACCTAAATTGTTTCGTTCGCTATATCCTTTAGTACATTTTCGTCTTATTTATTTAGCTTCTTCAACTATTACTTTGTAAAAAACTTGATGAAGCAAATGTAATTTTTGACCAATTTCTTGTCACAAAATCTCACCTGATGGATATTTGGCAATCTTAAACTATCACGTGGCAAATTATCTTTTTTATTTATGTAATTTCTCTTTCTTATGTAACTACGCTTCCTACTCCTCTTTGGTTTGCATAAAAGTGATTACAGATGCTGACATACTGAGAACGATTTTAATGTTATAGTGATAGGAGTTGCAAAATGTAAGTTTTCATTGTGTTTTGATTTTGTGGGAATTTGGCAGTTCGACAATCAACGAGAATATAGCAAGTACCGAACGTATCTTATCTGTAGTCGTCTCATTTAGAGCACAATGCTTCCTGCAAACCTTTTCCTTTGTCTATTTTCTGTAATATTATGGTTCAATTTTTCGAACAGTTAGATAACAATAAACTTGAATTTGATTACTTTCAGCAAGACAATGCAACGGCTCATAGTGCACGAGCTTAAATTGAATTTATTCAACAGTTTTGAGATGAAAGAATAATAAGCCTCCTTGGTCCACGATCTTGAGATCTTACGCCACTAGATTTTTAACTCTACGTACATTTAAAAAACACATCAGAATCAACTGCGCAATATTCAAGACTCGAACCACGCAAAAATATTGAAGTTAATGAGCTTTATAATGTTTTCCAAAATTTAAGAAGAGTTAACACATGTATCGCAGCTGAAGACCAACATCATGAACATCGGTTATAAATTTTAAATGATTCTTATTAACAATTTTTATTTAAAATAAACATGCATTGTATTAAAATATTCAGTATCTTCTTGTTTAGAGTTGTCTTCTATTAATTACTCAAGTTCTTCATCAGAACTTGATATTTCTCTAGGTGCGATTAATCTTTTCCCTGCTTCTACTTCAACTCTTGTTCCTTTGAAATTGCGCCTAGAAGGCAATGCCGTAAATCCCTGTTTTTCAAGATAACATTTTCGTTAATACCATCGTTCCTATGAATTTTCTGAAGGACTCTCTTTAGATCTAAGGGAATAACTCCAGTGACACGAAAAGATAATATTAAATCTTGTTTAATAGTATTCATTTCCATTTTATGCTTGCTTATCTATCTCAACAAAAAGAACAGAAACCAAATGAGTAACATCTTTTCTATCCAATGATAAAACAGACACGTGTGACTGTTTCCATTTGACAAAATGGACCGCCAAGAAACCTTAAATGTTCTGAAGAATCCCACATATAATAGCTGGGACAAATGTGTCAAATTTTTGGGTAGACAAAGTCTATAAACATTATTTTCTTCGTACACTTTCAGCACATCATTGATAAAATGTAAAGATAAGTTGTCTCTCAGCAGAATTTTGCAACCGGCCAGTTCCTTTGCGTGTGATAAAATACTTGATGTGAACCAGTTTGTAAATGTTTGAGAGTTCATCTACCTATGGTTTTATGGTTGTACCTAGGCCCATTTTGAGTCTACTGCAACCATATCCTATCATTTCAGTTTTATAAAGCCTGGTAGCAAAAGTGCATCTAACACTGAACCACACATTTAAGTTGCGCTTTTTGCAAAATTTCAGTTTCGAGGTATTTGGTTGGTTATCAAAGTAACATTTTTTTAGTTTTCGGGGTAGTCCTGAAGATTTGTTTCGTCGTAAATATAGTGAAAGCAAAACATCTTGAATCTGGCAGAGTAAGCAATTGAGTTCTTTGAAACTGAAACTCGTGGTCGCCACCCAGTCACTTCCTGGCAAATTTTTTTCAAAACTCGCAACAGTGCGACCTTGACTGTCTAAAAAACTGTCATAAATCCATTACATCCAATATACACAAACACTAGCTGCCAAAAGAAAAACGTGTTCTTTAATGTTTGAAAAAACCGTTTGTCCACCATTTTTTCTTATAAAGCGTCCATGCAATTTGTTCTTTAATGTTCGATATATTTGGTATTTACGAAAACCTATTATACATATATAATATTTGCTGTAGTCTTTATATTTTTCAGCACCCCGCTTTCTTTTATATACCCGTACCATCGGCAACCTAATATAATAAAGATTGTTATCACCAATCGGTATAACAAACACCTGGGGCGAAATTGGTCAGTTTTTTATTCTGATTTATTTCTGCCTTACTGTCGAATCAATTTGACCTCGACGTATAATTTTCAAAACTCGCTCGAAAATTTGCTTTTATAAATTTAAATTTTTGCCACCAAAACAATATTACATCAGAGGTGCGGTTTTATGAAACAACGTTATAATGAACTAAACCGAAATTCCGTTTTTACTCAACAAAAAGACTAAAACCATCAGACGTAACCATACACACTCGGCGACTCAACCCTCACTAACTTTATCTACTGTTCCCTAGTGTGGCGCAATATTTAAAAATGTGGTTAGATGATTTATCTATCAATTTCGCCCCAAATTACGGTACTGCTTCAAAAGTTTGTCACAAAGATAGATCACTGTCATTACAAAATAAATGTGTATTTTTATTTTTTAACATATCTTACTTACACTTGGGTTGGGTCTCCAATGTAGACTCAAATTTGTCGCATACTACACTTAATTAATTCTACCTTTTTTAAATCATAACTTTTCAGTAGGAATTTGTTAAGTCATAAAGTTTGATATGTACATAACACATTTCAATTACGTTTACGACGTAGAGTTTCCCGTTAACAAGAAATCTATAAACAATAAATCATGTTTAGTCATATAAATTTTGTTTCCTTTGTAAATCAAATTGAAAATCTGTGTGATGTAGAGCCGACCATAGAAACACCTACATGATGTGCTGGCTTTTTGCTCGTCCGCGTGGGTTATTATCACAGTGAAACAATTGCGATTTTATAAAAGATGTATTATTCGATAAGATAAATTGAATTGTGTTGTTTTCTGAAATACAAACATAAACATAGCTAAATGTACTTTATTATTAGAGTAAATGTATATAAAAAAATCGAGTTAAATAAGTCCTTTATTTGTATGTACTTACAAAAACAGCAAATACTTGCACTATAGGTATACGTTAAATTCACTCAGGTTTCATAAAAACCTTGTGTCAGCACTATACATGTAGGACTATCATCTGAATACTGTTGAATGACCAATGTGGGCGTAAAATTATTCAGGAACAAGAGTTGTGTCTTTTATAACACTATAAACAAGTACTGAAATGAGCAAGCATTTTCTAACAAAAGCATGTCTTTGAAAAGTAGTTGGGTTATTTTAACAATAAGGCTACAAATACTATTTGTAGAAATTTTTTTTTGTTTTCAATACAACGGGTAAAATATATGCAACGCATAGAAATAGATTCATAAAAGAAACTCAAATTATAAAGCTACGGTCAGACGCACTAATTTCATGCATATAAAAACACTAACATTCTTTGTTACAGTAATTTTTATTGTGCTCATGCAACTTTAAAATTAGTTTCATGTTTTAAATTAATTTCGAGACACTTTCAGTTATTTTCTCTTCTACAAAGTTAACGATACTTTTAAGATTGCTACTGGAATTTAATTTGAAATAGTACAGCCACTTCCTTCGCCTACAAAAAATTAGTTCTTGAAGGTTTCGTTCTGGAATTCGCTGTTACTACTTAATAATACGTAATTGCTTTTTTTCAATTTAATTTATTTTTCAAATAACAAGATCTGATAATATGCAGTCTGGTTGTAGCAAACTGTATAACCGCAAGACTAGCGGAAGTAAATAGGTCTTTGAAGACGTCATTAAAGTTGTATAAAAACAAAACAATGTTGAATTTGCCGTAGCTATTTTTTTTACCAACGTTGTTGAGAATAGATTAGAACTGACATCTTGAATTATTTCGATTTCGGAAATTAATTAAAGTGAATGAATAAAGCATTAGTTATATGTAAGGCGTGGAGAAGGCCGAGAACCAGATTTATATCAAAACGTATTTAAAACTTTTTTCACACATTTTCTTCAATGTGAAAACAAATAGTAGTTTAGAAATGTATGTAATTAAATGTTAGTATTTTCTTGTTTTTAAATAGAAATGTGTACGTACATCTATCTTGTTTACATTTTTACGAAAGAAGTTATTTTATACTCACTACGTGAGTGGCAATAACGAAATTCATATGATAATCAAAGTTTTTATTATGCGATTGAAAAAAAACTGTTTATATCAAAGATATGTATATTTTGAGTGTTTTTCTCTTTTCGGATAACTGTTTAAACCATCCTAATACAGGGTGGGGTGTTTTGACACCCCAGCGGAGCAATTTTGTTGTTATTGTTGATTGGGTGCAACATTTTCGTTTTATACTTCGTTACATTGTCCTTATACTTTTAAGTATAGCATAAAAAATAAATTTAACAAATATTTAACGCTATATCTTTTCATCTTATTACTACATAAAAATGGTTTGGGGTGTTAAAAAACCCCTCCTGATACTGTGTGTTACTATGGATCCTAAAGTTTTTATCATAATTTAATTATGCTAATTACTTAAGTGGCTATTAATAACAAGGATTATTTTAAAAAAATCTTTATAAGTTTTGAGGATTCAACAAAAATTTCCGATTTGTAATTGAACTAATAATTACAGTATTCAAAATTTAGTATTGTCTGAACATTTGTAGCATTGCAGTTGGTAACTACTGTAAAAGAAATTCCAAGTAGATAAACTCGAAATTTGAGAACACTTTCAACTACAGCCAACATCTCCAATTCGTAAGAATGATAGTTTTTCTCCGCGGTGTTCGTCTGGCGACTATAGTATGCAACTGGATGTAGCTTTTTATTATGAGTTTGAAGAAAAATTCCACCAATTCCCATTTGACTGGCATCTGTGTGTACTTCAGTGTGCACGTGCAGATCGTATAGTGTGCGTATATTATTTTTTAACGTGATATAAGCTTCTTTTTAAGCTTCATTCCATGTCCATGTGTTACCTTTTTTCGTCAATCTAGTTAAAGGTTCAGCAAGAGAGGCAAAATTACAAATAAATTTTCTAAAATAACTAGTTAAACCTAAAAATTGTATAGTCTGGTGTAAATTTTGCGGTCTTGGGAAATCAGAGACAGCTTTGATTTTTTGTTTTCCTGGTCTGATTAGTCCGAATGTGATTTCGTATCCTAAGTATTGAATCGTAGTGTTTAAAAATGAAGATTTTGTTAAATTTATTGTTAATCGTTCTTCTTTTAGTGTTTTTAGAATGTTTTCAAGATTCTGTAAATTTTCTAAATACACAAGAGCAATACTCTGGTACGGATGTAGAATTTTATTCAGCAAACGACTAAACGTAGCTGGAGCATTAGCTAAACCAAAAGGCATACGGTTAAAAGTATACGGAACACCTGGAGTTTCAAAAGCGGTGCATTGCGTGGCTGCTTCGTCTAAAGGCACTTGATAATATCCTGAAGAACAGTCCAATGAAGTTAAATACAAATGACCTTGTAATCTATTTAACTGATCATCTATCCTAAGCAACGGATACTTGCTTTTTACGGTTAGGCAATTCAGTTTACGATAGTCGATACACATTCTATCTTTCCCATTTTTTTTTTGACTAACAAAATTGGCGAGGCATAGGGTGATTGACATTCTTCTACAATATTGTTCTCCACTAATTCTTGAATAATATTGCGGACTTTGTTTTTTTCTAATTTGGCCATTCGGTCGATAACTAAAAGGTGTATTATCGGTGAAGTTAATTTCCATTCGGGTAGTTTTTGCAAGTCCAATTTCAGAAAACCCTTTTGCAAAACAATCTCGGTATGTATTTAAGAGATTTACTAAAGCTTGCTTAACTTTAGGTTCGACAGGACCTATTTCAATCTCCTCCTCTTTTAAAAGTGACCTTTTATTGGTTCTTACTAAATTAATTCGATGAAGTTTTTCTGTAGCAGTCTCAGGTTTACATGGAATTGCGCATACAAGTATTGACTTTAGGTTTAATACTATGTCGTTAGATAAATTGAATATCGGAATAATACAAAAACCATCAGCAAAAATTGTTGTGACTGTTCGCGGTATAATATATTTTTGGCCAGGCTTATGTCTAAAACTAACTTTTAGATATACGTCACCTACGTAGCTACCTTTTGACTGTGTTTGAATATTAACTAAATGATTTTTGGGAATGATTGCGTCAGTTTGAGAAAACAGTACAGTTTCCTTAGGCTGTTTTTAAACTGTGCTAATTTTATCAAAAAATTCTAAGATTGTGCCAGTTTTAAGTGCTCTAACTGAAAAATTTTCGGTAAATAGTTGTCCAATCAATAAATCGACATCCTGTGCGTTGTCTAGTACCACGTACGCTGTGATGTCCCAGACCACAACACAATACAAAGTTGGATATTAGTTTCGCTAAAAATTTTGGTTACGTGTCCACTAAACTCTTTAAGGGAAACATGAGGTAGTACTGTTACCGATAAACTTTATAAATGCACAACAAATTTTTTTTAAATGTTACAAATACTACCAAAATCAACGTAAGCTATAAAAAAATAATTGTTGACTAAAACAATTTTATAAATTTATTATTTTTAGTAGTAGAGCTTTTTAGTCATGCGATTGTTTTTGTTGCTTCTACTACGTTGGAGGATTTATTCTTTCTGTAGCATTGAGCTTCTCTATGACCAATACGTTGACAGTAGTTACATTTAGCTTTGACATTTCGAGGACATGCTTGAGATCTGTAATCAACAGCGTTACACTTGAAGCATTTTATGTTTTGCACCACTACTAGGTACAATAGATTTAAATTTGCCGTGGTTAAACTTTCAAGAATTACTTTGATTTAATTTGCGCGATGTCCCTGGCATACCGTCTAAGCTGCTGAGGTAACGATACAATGACTCCGAATCTTGATGATCACCTGCTTTTGCTCTCGTCTTTACAATGAGGTCGTCTATTCCTCCAATAATGCACGACACTGCGTCTGTCACGGAAATTTTGCACACGTTAAAAAAAGAAACTTTTTTAAAGTAATACTTGGCATAGCTTTCATCAGGGTACTTTTTACGCTGCATCATCTTTCTCAAATCGAAACAGAAGTCTCTTCTAGTTGAAAACGCCAACATAAGAAGTTTTACTTTCCATTCTTCCCATGAAAATTTTACGCTCTGCAATCCTCGATACCACGTTTCAGCTAATCCCCGCAATTTAGACAATGCAAAATAAATAACAGCGTCTTAGGACCACCCAAAAATTTCGCGTAATTCGTTAACCTTACGACACCACATCTCGACATCCAAATCTCGGATTTCCGGATTAAAGATCGGTACAGCATGACCTTTTGCCGACGCTCCGATAGATTTTTCTGACGTTTGCCGAATAAACGCAGTGATAACTTCAGTAAGCCGATCCAACGACTCGTTAGTTTGACGAATAGTGCTACTATCGCGCCGATGGGTTAAAATAGTTTCTTCTTCTGGGGTTATAGGACGTTCCTGTACGCGTTTGCGTTGTGTTCGCATTTTGATCCTCCTTTTAACCAAAAAAACAACAAAATCATCTATTAGATCTATGTTGGCTTAATGCGCCCCTACATCTCCACTCCAAATTAGTCGAAACTTGTTGTTTGACAAAACTGTTCGAGTATTATAAATTAGCTCTAGTGACCAATACCGCTGTTTAATACTGAAATCGAATTCAGATGATATTAAATTTGGAAACCGTAAAACTGTTGATTTTTTTAGAACAAAAAAAAATAAACATAAAAAAAAGTCATTGTTAAAGTAACCAAGAAAACACACAACATTCGGTCAAAACTCGGATGTTGTAGGATTTATTGATAATTCACTTTAAAAGAAAAGGAAAAAAAAGAAACAAAGTGCAACAGTCCAAAAGAAACCACATAAAAAAAAACATACTTTTGGTTAGATCGGTCGAATTCAGAAAATTGTAAAATATCATTGTTCTGTTTTTGGAATGATTGAACAATTTATGATAAGAAATTTATGGTAGATATCCCACTTCTGAAATTTTTGTAAGATGCAAATTTAAGATTGGTTTTTTTATTAAATTCTATATTTTAATCGATGCAAATAATAACAATGTCTGCATTGATAATAAAAATGCACCTCACAAAAAGATAATTAAAGGCATACAATTAATCAAAATCACAATTGCTAATAAGTGATAAGTGAACTAAATGTCAGGTAAACATAACGATAATTGGTCACATTACATTTTAAGTCATTTCATGATTAATAAACGGTCATAAAGCCAAACATGGTTTGGAGATGGAGTGACGTTGCTGAACTGAATTCTCACCTTTTGCAAACTTAAACAAGAAAGTACGTTTGAGCATCCCGTTATCAATTCATTTACTAAAATTAATTATTTGCTTTTGATAATAATGATCAATAAATAGATATCACACATCTAAAATTCAAATGGCGCGATAATCAAATCATGCTGGATTATTACTGAAATCAAATATCAGACCGTTCAGGTTCTTGACAACGCCACCTAATGTCAGCTCCAAGTGTTCAATGGGTGTACGACTACATTCCACCTACTCAGAGTGCTTCCGTCCGGGACTGTTATAACAAGCGTAATGCTCTGGTCCAAAAAGCGGAACTAAAATGTGCAATAGGTGTACCACTACATTCCACCCACCTAGAGATCCCTAAATGAGCGTAATGCCCGGTTTCAAATGAACCATGATCGAACCGCGTTACCAAATAAAATAAATATCAGACCTAGGTAGTGCAATAGGTGTACTACTACATTCCACCCGCCCAGAATCTCTGCAGAACCCTTTCGGTTCTAGTAACAAACGAATTCGACCATGTCGACACACACCAGCAATACGTCAAACGGCCTTATCGACACAATTTAAACACTTAATTAAGGAAATTAACTATCAACTCTTATATTTCGATTCATAGACAATATTCAAAACATAATTGACAACAACCAACATTTATTGACATCGCACTCTATTGTCTAATTAATGTCAATATTGAACGAATTGCGCAAGACGTCACCAATGCAACTTTTAAATTCATAATTATCATTTAACATTCAAAGTAGGTATTATGCACCACTAATTGCTTTTTTAATGACACTTTCACTTTCTAAGAACTGACCTCGGAAGAAACGTGGGTGACTATATTTTTGGGAAAGTTTTTTTTCTCTCTCTCTCACAATGAAATTTTTCTTCTCTCTCACAATGAAATTTTTCTTCTCTCTCACACTGAAATTTTTTCTCTCTCACATTGTTACGTCATCGCATAACTGGTAATTTTGATTGCGTCGTGCGTCATCGCGTAACTGGTAATTTTTTATGCGCCATAAAGTCTCATGATTCGAGCGAGAAAGAAAATATTTTTATTTAAAAAAAGTTTGGGTGTACCTGGATTTGAACCCGGGTTTTTCGATTACAAAGCGGCGAACTTAACCGCTGAGCTACGAAAATAAGTTAATTTTAAACGGTCAATTGTTGTATACAATTGGTTTTTTTTAATTACTGAACAAAAGACTTGTAAAATTTATTGTACTTTATTTTTAAATTAAATTAACATTCATGGCATAATTATATCATTTTTCTACAGCATCTATGTCATTACGGTTTATCTGGATCTTGATAATTCACGGCAACTGTACACACGGCATCTAATTATATCATTTCTACAGCATCCGTCGTGTTGTGGTTGATCTGGACTTTTCTAGTGGTCGGTACTTTCATATTCTTTCTCTCTTAATATTCTGTAAAGAATCGCTTATTAAAAAAAAAATTCTAAAAAGTTAATGTTGATTATAAGAAAAATAGCACAAAAACTGCTGCATGCAAATTAGCAAAAAAAAATTAAATTTAAAAAAATAACTACCAATTTCTTAAGAAAAATTAATGTTACTTGAATATATCAACTGCTTCTTTTTAAACGAGGTGTTAGTTTAAAGAATAACATTAAAAATTAAAATAAAAAAGAAAGAAATGGTCAAAAACTAAAATAATAGTTAACAAACTTAAATACCACTAAAATTAAGAAATATATTTTTACAGGTAAATCAGGTTTAATCAGGTAAATACTAAAATATAATTTTTTAATTTCAAATAATTTCTTGTAACACATAAAATAGCATGCGTTTAAGTGTATAGGGTTAATTCAAAAAATAAATAAAACTACTTACCATCGTAATACACAGAAAAATTATTTAAAACGTTCTTACTAGTACGCGGCTAAAACTGAACAAAGCGGGATCGCTACAATAAAAGAAAGTGTCATTGACGAAAATAAATTTTTGCAATTATTATTAATTAAAGTTGTATGATACATACCTGCCGATACATTCAGTTCGCTAATTGTTTCAACAAATCAATGTTTTTCCAATGACATATAATTAGTGTAAATTCCATAAGGTAGTGTTGTTCAAAAATTTTGTTTTGCAACCCAGACATTTTTATTTTGAAAATTATTATAATATATAACATTTTAAAATAAATTTTTTAAAAGATAAAACAGAAAGAAACTATATAAATATTTTTTTAAAAATTATTGTAAAGAAAACAAATTGTTTCTACAAGTAATGAACCAAATTATGTTGAAGTTAATTACATATCTAGAAAGTTATTGGCAATGTCAGGCTCATTGAGTTAACAATTTTCTACAGCAAACCGTTAAAAATCTGTTTATTTTTAAACTTGCAAACAAAAATTAATTGTAGAATATTTCAAAGATCTATTGTTTACATGATGTAACAAATTTCAAGATTGTATCGACGTACCGAATATACGATATCTTTAAAAGTTATCGTAACGTTTGAAATTTTTCCAAAGAAAAATTATTTACACGTTAATTGTTTTCACCTAATTAAATTTACTTGGTATTTAGAAATTGCATTCCTGAATTCTTTTAAGTAAGAAACTTCTTATAGATTTGAGATTTTGCTTAATATTATATATAATAAATTAATCATCAAAGAAGACTCAGATTTTTTTTTTCTTTTATAAAAACTGTATTGAAATGGCGGAATAATTTTTAGAAAATGTGAAATTACCAATAAATCTTTTTTAACTCTTTCATACATTTTACATTTACATTTAGTAATCTTTTGATAGAAAAAAACAGAAACAGAATATATGACTATTTCTAAACTAGATATGGTTAATACCGATGTAATTAACTAAACTTTCAAAACTAAGCAATTTCCATACGAGAATTTTTTTTAATTTTAGATTGTGATTGCAACTTTAAATTTAACTACTAACTTTGCAATTTGCTTTAATAAGCTCTAAAACATTGCTTAAAATTTTAAGTGAGTTGAAATCGTCAACACAACTACCTTGTTCGTTTACTAAAAAAAGTTTGTACTTCTAAAAAATTATCTTGTTACTACTAATGCAACAAAAACCAGTATCTAAACTAAACTTATGTATATAATTTGGGGTTTCAAAAAGATCTTCATGTAGCACATGATTCTATGTTTTACAATAATAATCGAACGCTCTTATTCAAACGTTTTGTAACAATACTACAGTAGTAATTACAGATGTCATTACATTAGTAATAATGTAAAATAAATATTTTTTTTTAATGATGATTCAAAACTTAAGTTGTACTACGGCAAAGTTATTTGTACATTTTAGCTTGCAGGTTTATAAAATATTAATATTTAAAACAACAAATATATAATTTAATTCAAAAAAGACTCCAACGTGTTATTTAAGAAACCAAAAGATAAAAGCAATTGCTGTAAAACATATCTACAAGAAATTAAACTTATATAAATGTGTTAGTAACGCAGTTAATGACGCTGTAATTAACTCAACTTTCAAAACCAAGCAATGTTGTTACAGTAAGGAATGTTTTTAGCAAAGACAATTATATAATTAAATTTAAAGTTATTTAAATAAAATTATTATTTACTATTATATTCAAAAAATAAAAGTTACATTATTTTATGGAAACTTATCTATAATCTATAAGAAAAAAAATTAATTTGATGTAAACTATCAGTAATAAAGATTTTGTTAACAAAAATGACTAATTGCCGCATGATAATGTAATTAATAACTAAATTTTAAGATTAAAGAAACATTTGCCATCAACACTTTAGGTAAAAAATTGTGATCAACACTACGTTTTACCATTGGTTTTACTAACAAATTACAAAACGACTAGTAAACTAAAAAGCAAAAAGAAAAACGTCTTGATATCACTAATAACACCAATATGCGTTTCTTAACATAAAGATTACTCTGTTCAATAAATTAGTAAATCTTATAACAACTATAGTTAACGTCCAAACTAAACATTATTGAAACAATTATTTGAGTAACATAATTTTGTATTTTATTTGTCAACAATTTTGATAAACACGTAAAACTTGTTTTATGTAAAACTTCTCTAAAAACACAATTTAACAACGTTTTTGTAATATCAACTAATTTAAAAACTATTGCTAAGAGTTAATACACTTTACTCTTTTTACTCTTACTTTCTTCACGATAACATTATAAACTGTATAATAATGAAGTATATAAATGTTACAACGCTACAATTACTTAAAATTAAATACAAACATTGCAACTACAAACTGTTTGCAGTTGTATTTTAATTACTAAATCAAAGTTATATATATCTTTGTAAAAAGTTCAGAACATCCTTAAAATAGTGAACAAGATGAAGACTTATTTTATACCTCAACTGGACAATCTAGAAAAATGTGATTATAATTTTCAAAAATTAATTAAAATTGTAGTATACTACCTGTCTAGTAAAAGGTAAACGAATTAAAAATAATAATAATTTTTTGATAAACACGTGATTACCAACAGATAAACTTTTAATTTAATGATTAACTGAAAGTAAAAAAAAACATTTTAACAAAAACAATTTAATATTATTAAAATAAAATAATCAACTTCTTAAAAAAACAAAATCGCAAAGTCAACATAAATTAATCAAAAACGTGTGAAATAAGAAATTTTGCTTATAGTTAGTAATTACAGTCAATAACAATGTAATTAATGACTAAGTTTTTTAAATTAAGGAACGCCACCAAAAATATTTTTAACAAAAACTATATGAATTTTGTTTTTAAGCGGTTATAATTAGATATCATAATCTCAAGAAACAAATAAAAAATTATTAAAAAAAAATTCTAAAAGTGCAAGAAAAGCAATAGGAATTTACTAAAGTCATTAGAAATAAAAGAAGAGAAAACTTTTGTCAACGTTTATAATTACTTAGTCATGCTGAAATAGAAAACTAAGAAACGCAATTTAGTTTTTCGTTCAAATGATTAAAACTAGATACTCTAATACCATAATCTCAAACAGCAAACAAATAAATTATATTTTTTTTTAAATGCACAAGAAAAGCAATACATGTATAAACTGTTAGAAGAAATAAATGTTACAATATTACAGCTAACGAAAACTTAAAACAAAATTTATAGGGGCAAGAGAATAAAACTACTGAGAGAATAACTAATAAAAATTGTTTTATAGTAAATAGTGTTATTGTTTAGTTAAAATTTTTAATCTTACAAGCTTTTGAACGTGGTCTACGTTCTTCGTCAGATAATAATCCACAATCACAAATATCTAGAAACATTTGAATCTAAATTAGTTTAAATAACATTAACATTTACTAAATCAATTAAAATTGAATCTGTTTAAGTAATAACCGATATCCAGCTTATGTAATCAGAATTTTGTATTGAGAAGCAAGTTAGAGATATTCACGAACTAATAGATTTGATTATAATTTAACTTTTTTGTACATAGATTTTTCTTTTGTTTGATGTAGTCTTAATAACAAAGTTCGTTCCACGTATGCACTATAGTGTAAACCGTTATTTAAATATTACAATACGTTTTACAATGTGAGAATTATTAAACTTAAAGTATACCTACGTAACGTTTAAATGTATACCCAAAGTTAATGTTACTAACAACTATTCTTAAAACCAAACTTCATTAATAATAGAAAAAGTTATAAAACCATTATAATACGCAAAGAAAAACTCATAGATACATTGTAACTTAATCTATTTTAAAAATTACGAACACATTTATTTCTAAATTTACTATGTAGATACGGGAGTTACCCAAAATGCGTGGAGTCAAGTTAAATTTCCTGCACAAAATTTATTAAATGTTGTTATCTTAAGTTGGTAGCAGTGTATTTAAAAGTAAATAAATACATTATTTACACTTTTAAGAAACATATAGTGTCACTTTAGATTATAGAATATAGAGGATACGAAATAGAGCTACGCAAACCAAAGCAATTTGATCTCCAATCCGCAGCGGCGGACAGCTAAAAGCTATAACAGGGTTACATCAATTATGAAAAATTTATTGTCTACATCAATGACTTTTAGAATGGTTATGTTACCTCTTATAATTTCTTTGTTTATAAATTATTAGTTAACATAAAGTGTGAAACCATTTCAGTAGTGTTTTTATGACTGCCTTCTTATATTTATAAAACTACATACAACATAACAGATAATTTTTGTTTACCTGTGTATGCTTATTCCAAACTTCTTTCTTCTAAAAACTGTACAAACCGTCATTCCAGCGAATGATAAATTACGTTCAAATAAGACTTATTTAAAATATGTACTTAAAATGACATGGCAATACACAACTTGTTGTGAACCAGAGCAATAGCAATCAGACACAATTTTTGCTTTGAATAATATGACGCGCAGTAAGTCGATTTCAAATTCTTATCTTCCGTAATCTCAAAGTTTGACATTAATTATATTCAAATTATCTTTTTGGCTCACCCAGTATTTTAATTTAGCAACGCCGTTTTGTTTTAATAAAAATTATAAAATAACAGCAGAATCAATTAAAAACATATTACAGACTGAAGCGTTTAAGGTTTTGTATGACTGATAACTGATTCAGCTGTTAAGTTTGAATAGAGAAACTAAACATTTAATTAATAGATGATATAATTTGATTCTGATGGTACTGGATGGATGGACTCGAATTTAAAGATAAAACTTTATCGATTTTAAGAAATATAATTGCCAAGGGCTATAATAACCACAATAATATTACCAATTACTGACACAAAATAAGTCATTTTCACAAATTAATTTTATGTTATAATTATAAGTTACTCTAGTTTTTATTCTTTTTATAAACAACTCAATGGAAACGATTTTTAACGTTATTAATCGTTATTAAACTTTTATAGTAAAGTTTATTTTTAGAGACTCAATTCTAAAATTTAAAAAAATAATAATTAAACAGTTCAAAATAAGAAATATCCAACAATTTTAAGTAATTTTTAAACAAAATTACAGAAACAAACTGTGTTTTAATCCAATTATAGTATATAAACACATATATAACGCTGACATGTCAAACTTTCAAAATCATACTGGAACTGTAGTTATCGTGAATTATAAAACAATAACGATTTTAATTGATTGTTATTAGGTAGATCAATTAAACATATTTTTTTTAATATTTTTTTTTACTTGTGTTACTGTTATTAATTCCACCTAAACTTTTTGCCACTTTTTGGAGAACCAACTTCATTATTATTGTAATAATTTAACCTTACTTATAAGTTTTTGTTTTTACATCTATAAGATTGTATTAAAGTTAATGATTATGCTTAATTTATTTAAAAATAATATGGTTTGCAATTTTAGTCTAATTATTATAAACGTGAGGTTATATTATTATATAAAAATATAGTCAGCTTATTACAAAAGAAGTAATGTTAACTTATTATAGAAAGAGTGAGGTTAGATAGGCTAATTATTATTAGGCAATCCAGAACAGAACCCGTGACCTTGTGACGTACAAAGATGGCGGTGTGGGATAAACAAAACCAGTTGTTACATTGTTTTCATTAGTTTAAACTATTCTTTATACTTTTTTCGTAGTATTTTGAGATCTTAGATGTGTTTGATTCTGCTGTTATTTTATGATTTTTATTAAAACAAAACGGCGTTGCTAAATTAAAATACTGGGTGAGCCAAAAAGATAATTTGAATATAATTAATGTCAAACTTTGAGATTACGGAAGATAAGAATTTGAAATCGACTTACTGCGCGTCATATTATTCAAAGCAAAAATTGTGTCTGATTGCTATTGCTCTGGTTCACAACAAGTTGTGTATTGCCATGTCATTTTAAGTACATATTTTAAATAAGTCTTATTTGAACGTAATTTATCATTCGCTGGAATGACGGTTTGTACAGTTTTTAGAAGAAAGAAGTTTGGAATAAGCATACACAGGTAAACAAAAATTATCTGTTATGTTGTATGTAGTTTTATAAATATAAGAAGGCAGTCATAAAAACACTACTGAAATGGTTTCACACTTTATGTTAACTAATAATTTATAAACAAAGAAATTATAAGAGGTAACATAACCATTCTAAAAGTCATTGATGTAGACAATAAATTTTTCATAATTGATGTAACCCTGTTATAGCTTTTAGCTGTCCGCCGCTGCGGATTGGAGATCAAATTGCTTTGGTTTGCGTAGCTCTATTTCGTATCCTCTATATTCTATAATCTAAAGTGACACTATATGTTTCTTAAAAGTGTAAATAATGTATTTATTTACTTTTAAATACACTGCTACCAACTTAAGATAACAACATTTAATAAATTTTGTGCGGGAAATTTAACTTGACTCCACGCATTTTGGGTAACTCCGTATCTACATAGTAAATTTAGAAATAAATGTGTTCGTAATTTTTTAAAATAGATTAAGTTACAATGTATCTATGAGTTTTTCTTTGCGTATTATAATGGTTTTATAACTTTTTTTCTATTATTAATGAAGTTTGGTTTTAAGAATAGTTGTTAGTAACATTAACTTTGGGTATACATTTAAACGTTACGTAGGTATACTTTAAGTTTAATAATTCTCACATTGTAAAAACGTATTGTAATATTTAAATAACGGTTTACACTATAGTGCATACGTGGAACGAACTTTGTTATTAAGACTACATCAAACAAAAGAAAAATCTATGTACAAAAAAGTTAAATTATAATCAAATCTATTAGTTCGTGAATATCTCTAACTTGCTTCTCAATACAAAATTCTGATTACATAAGCTGGATATCGGTTATTACTTAAACAGATTCAATTTTAATTGATTTAGTAAATGTTAATGTTATTTAAACTAATTTAGATTCAAATGTTTCTAGATATTTGTGATTGTGGATTATTATCTGACGAAGAACGTAGACCACGTTCAAAAGCTTGTAAGATTAAAAATTTTAACTAAACAATAACACTATTTACTATAAAACAATTTTTATTAGTTATTCTCTCAGTAGTTTTATTCTCTTGCCCCTATAAATTTTGTTTTAAGTTTTCGTTAGCTGTAATATTGTAACATTTATTTCTTCTAACAGTTTATACATGTATTGCTTTTCTTGTGCATTTAAAAAAAAATATAATTTATTTGTTTGCTGTTTGAGATTATGGTATTAGAGTATCTAGTTTTAATCATTTGAACGAAAAACTAAATTGCGTTTCTTAGTTTTCTATTTCAGCATGACTAAGTAATTATAAACGTTGACAAAAGTTTTCTCTTCTTTTATTTCTAATGACTTTAGTAAATTCCTATTGCTTTTCTTGCACTTTTAGAATTTTTTTTTAATAATTTTTTATTTGTTTCTTGAGATTATGATATCTAATTATAACCGCTTAAAAACAAAATTCATATAGTTTTTGTTAAAAATATTTTTGGTGGCGTTCCTTAATTTAAAAAACTTAGTCATTAATTACATTGTTATTGACTGTAATTACTAACTATAAGCAAAATTTCTTATTTCACACGTTTTTGATTAATTTATGTTGACTTTGCGATTTTGTTTTTTTAAGAAGTTGATTATTTTATTTTAATAATATTAAATTGTTTTTGTTAAAATGTTTTTTTTTACTTTCAGTTAATCATTAAATTAAAAGTTTATCTGTTGGTAATCACGTGTTTATCAGAAAATTATTATTATTTTTAATTCGTTTACCTTTACTAGACAGGTAGTATACTACAATTTTAATTAATTTTTGAAAATTATAATCACATTTTTCTAGATTGTCCAGTTGAGGTATAAAATAAGTCTTCATCTTGTTCACTATTTTAAGGATGTTCTGAACTTTTTACAAAGATATATATAACTTTGATTTAGTAATTAAAATACAACTGCAAACAGTTTGTAGTTGCAATGTTTGTATTTAATTTTAAGTAATTGTAGCGTTGTAACATTTATATACTTCATTATTATACAGTTTATAATGTTATCGTGAAGAAAGTAAGAGTAAAAAGAGTAAAGTGTATTAACTCTTAGCAATAGTTTTTAAATTAGTTGATATTACAAAAACGTTGTTAAATTGTGTTTTTAGAGAAGTTTTACATAAAACAAGTTTTACGTGTTTATCAAAATTGTTGACAAATAAAATACAAAATTATGTTACTCAAATAATTGTTTCAATAATGTTTAGTTTGGACGTTAACTATAGTTGTTATAAGATTTACTAATTTATTGAACAGAGTAATCTTTATGTTAAGAAACGCATATTGGTGTTATTAGTGATATCAAGACGTTTTTCTTTTTGCTTTTTAGTTTACTAGTCGTTTTGTAATTTGTTAGTAAAACCAATGGTAAAACGTAGTGTTGATCACAATTTTTTACCTAAAGTGTTGATGGCAAATGTTTCTTTAATCTTAAAATTTAGTTATTAATTACATTATCATGCGGCAATTAGTCATTTTTTGTTAACAAAATCTTTATTACTGATAGTTTACATCAAATTAATTTTTTTTCTTATAGATTATAGATAAGTTTCCATAAAATAATGTAACTTTTATTTTTTGAATATAATAGTAAATAATAATTTTATTTAAATAACTTTAAATTTAATTATATAATTGTCTTTGCTAAAAACATTCCTTACTGTAACAACATTGCTTGGTTTTGAAAGTTGAGTTAATTACAGCGTCATTAACTGCGTTACTAACACATTTATATAAGTTTAATTTCTTGTAGATATGTTTTACAGCAATTGCTTTTATCTTTTGGTTTCTTAAATAACACGTTGGAGTCTTTTTTGAATTAAATTATATATTTGTTGTTTTAAATATTAATATTTTATAAACCTGCAAGCTAAAATGTACAAATAACTTTGCCGTAGTACAACTTAAGTTTTGAATCATCATTAAAAAAAAATATTTATTTTACATTATTACTAATGTAATGACATCTGTAATTACTACTGTAGTATTGTTACAAAACGTTTGAATAAGAGCGTTCGATTATTATTGTAAAACATAGAATCATGTGCTACATGAAGATCTTTTTGAAACCCCAAATTATATACATAAGTTTAGTTTAGATACTGGTTTTTGTTGCATTAGTAGTAACAAGATAATTTTTTAGAAGTACAAACTTTTTAGTAAACGAACAAGGTAGTTGTGTTGACGATTTCAACTCACTTAAAATTTTAAGCAATGTTTTAGAGCTTATTAAAGCAAATTGCAAAGTTAGTAGTTAAATTTAAAGTTGCAATCACAATCTAAAATTAAAAAAAATTCTCGTATGGAAATTGCTTAGTTTTGAAAGTTTAGTTAATTACATCGGTATTAACCATATCTAGTTTAGAAATAGTCATATATTCTGTTTCTGTTTTTTTCTATCAAAAGATTACTAAATGTAAATGTAAAATGTATGAAAGAGTTAAAAAAGATTTATTGGTAATTTCACATTTTCTAAAAATTATTCCGCCATTTCAATACAGTTTTTATAAAAGAAAAAAAAAATCTGAGTCTTCTTTGATGATTAATTTATTATATATAATATTAAGCAAAATCTCAAATCTATAAGAAGTTTCTTACTTAAAAGAATTCAGGAATGCAATTTCTAAATACCAAGTAAATTTAATTAGGTGAAAACAATTAACGTGTAAATAATTTTTTCTTTGGAAAAATTTCAAACGTTACGATAACTTTTAAAGATATCGTATATTCGGTACGTCGATACAATCTTGAAATTTGTTACATCATGTAAACAATAGATCTTTGAAATATTCTACAATTAATTTTTGTTTGCAAGTTTAAAAATAAACAGATTTTTTAACGGTTTGCTGTAGAAAATTGTTAACTCAATGAGCCTGACATTGCCAATAACTTTCTAGATATGTAATTAACTTCAACATAATTTGGTTCATTACTTGTAGAAACAATTTGTTTTCTTTACAATAATTTTTAAAAAAATATTTATATAGTTTCTTTCTGTTTTATCTTTTAAAAAATTTATTTTAAAATGTTATATATTATAATAATTTTCAAAATAAAAATGTCTGGGTTGCAAAACAAAATTTTTGAACAACACTACCTTATGGAATTTACACTAATTATATGTCATTGGAAAAACATTGATTTGTTGAAACAATTAGCGAACTGAATGTATCGGCAGGTATGTATCATAAAACTTTAATTAATAATAATTGCAAAAATTTATTTTCGTCAATGACACTTTCTTTTATTGTAGCGATCCCGCTTTGTTCAGTTTTAGCCGCGTACTAGTAAGAACGTTTTAAATAATTTTTCTGTGTATTACGATGGTAAGTAGTTTTATTTATTTTTTGAATTAACCCTATACACTTAAACGCATGCTATTTTATGTGTTACAAGAAATTATTTGAAATTAAAAAATTATATTTTAGTATTTACCTGATTAAACCTGATTTACCTGTAAAAATATATTTCTTAATTTTAGTGGTATTTAAGTTTGTTAACTATTATTTTAGTTTTTGACCATTTCTTTCTTTTTTATTTTAATTTTTAATGTTATTCTTTAAACTAACACCTCGTTTAAAAAGAAGCAGTTGATATATTCAAGTAACATTAATTTTTCTTAAGAAATTGGTAGTTATTTTTTTAAATTTAATTTTTTTTTGCTAATTTGCATGCAGCAGTTTTTGTGCTATTTTTCTTATAATCAACATTAACTTTTTAGAATTTTTTTTTTAATAAGCGATTCTTTACAGAATATTAAGAGAGAAAGAATATGAAAGTACCGACCACTAGAAAAGTCCAGATCAACCACAACACGACGGATGCTGTAGAAATGATATAATTAGATGCCGTGTGTACAGTTGCCGTGAATTATCAAGATCCAGATAAACCGTAATGACATAGATGCTGTAGAAAAATGATATAATTATGCCATGAATGTTAATTTAATTTAAAAATAAAGTACAATAAATTTTACAAGTCTTTTGTTCAGTAATTAAAAAAAACCAATTGTATACAACAATTGACCGTTTAAAATTAACTTATTTTCGTAGCTCAGCGGTTAAGTTCGCCGCTTTGTAATCGAAAAACCCGGGTTCAAATCCAGGTACACCCAAACTTTTTTTAAATAAAAATATTTTCTTTCTCGCTCGAATCATGAGACTTTATGGCGCATAAAAAATTACCAGTTACGCGATGACGCACGACGCAATCAAAATTACCAGTTATGCGATGACGTAACAATGTGAGAGAGAAAAAATTTCAGTGTGAGAGAGAAGAAAAATTTCATTGTGAGAGAGAAGAAAAATTTCATTGTGAGAGAGAGAGAAAAAAAACTTTCCCAAAAATATAGTCACCCACGTTTCTTCCGAGGTCAGTTCTTAGAAAGTGAAAGTGTCATTAAAAAAGCAATTAGTGGTGCATAATACCTACTATTCAATAAAAGCATTTACAACTGTCTATTGAAATATTGAGTCTCAAATTCATAAATTTAATCCAAACGGCTCAATAAAACCTCATGAATAGAAACAGTAAATGATGCTCACATTCAAAAGAATGAATATTAAATTAATAGATAATAGAAGAACTCATTGAAAACTCGTAATTAAAATAGCATAATGATAGTAATAAAAATATTAGCAGTAAACTACAAAATAATAGGAACCTCAGTGAAACTTACCTTTAAATATTCACGATAAAACAAACACATTTCACTGTACAAAAGTTACAACGTAATTAAGAATTAGATCTTTGACAAAACTAAACATTCCTAAGGGTAATAAATTAGGGTCTGTAGTGTTTTCATGGTCCAGCGAAACCAAATGCGGCTGCAACTTGATACTCTGGGAAGAAAAGTAAACCAAATCGCTGAATTTTAAAAATTTTATTACAATTGTTTTTTTTTTGTTTTTAGACGAGGAATATGAGAATTGTATATATCTGGACTTAGATTTAAGTAGCAATCTTTCTGAAGAGGAAGATGTGGAAGAAGTAATTGAAGAAGATGACGAAATAACTTATTCCTCCGAATCTGAAGAAACTATGGAAACAAACTGGCAAGGTATGTGGTTTACCAAAGATGATACACTTGGCGGAGTCGCGTAAAGAATGCAATCAAAATTCCTGCAAGTGTACCTTCAGAAATATCACGTTCCGGTAGTATTGCAGATTTGTTCTAATTGTTTATTTCCTCGGAAATTGTGAATTATCTAGTGACATTTACTAATCTAAAAGGTTTTTGGTTATTAAAATATCACAGCAACAAAGAAAATGCACAGTAGAAACCAGTAAATGAAATGAAAATCTACGCCTACATAGGTTTACTAATAACAACCGGTGCTGCCAATAGTAATAGAAAACCAGTGTAAATGCGACAATGCCTAGAACACGATTTTCGCAAATTTCAAGTTCGTTGAGGTTTGACGATTACATCACGAAAATAGAACGACGGAAATATGATAAAATGGCACCAGTACGAGATGTCACAGAGATTTTTCTTAAAAACTGCTAGAAGCACTACAATCCAATGTCACATTTAACTATTGATGAACAACTTGTAGCATTTCGCGGTAAATGCCCTTTTAGGGTTTACATTTACTTTCCAGTTTATTTAGGAAAGCAAGGTCAGGCTCCAGAACAAAACCAAGGCAAACGAGTAGTCTTAGATTTAGTTTCATGTTTGAGCTCTGGATATGGAATTACCATTGACAGCTTTTTTACATCACTGGATTTAGCTTAAGACCTGCTAGATAAGAAGCTGACCTTATGTGGAACGTTGATAAAGAACATACCATATATTCCCTTAGGGCGCGTTGTACCAAACAAAGTTTAACCAAAGGTTAGTTGGCCATTCGTTCATAAATGATCGTAGTTCACTCACTATTACGTTGTTCAATAAACTTTTGACTGAAGTTCACGTGATCGAAGTTGTTATGAAATATTACACAGTTGCAAGCACTGAATTTAGTTATACGCTTGCGTATTGTCAGGATCAAGATAATTCTAACTGATTCTAACCTAACTCTAAGATTAACCAATATATTGATTAACTCAAATACATTTATTGATTCGGAACGATTAAGGTAGATACTATTTTTAACAATATAATATTAAAACCAATAATTTACCCATTTTTATCTTAATGTACCGAAATGGTGTTTCCATTGTAGATCATGTCTAGAAAAACAAATAACAGGGAGGCTCAGAGGAGAGCACCGAACTTTAGTTCCACAGAGACGGAAATTCTATTATCTCTAGTGAAACGTTATGCTAAAGCAGTGGAGTCAAAGAAAAGTGACAAAGACAATATTCAAGTTAAAAGTGAAGCATGGGGAAAAATCTGTGACCAATTCAATAACCTCTCGGGTGAAACATACCGAGATGTTTATATACTTCGCACGAAGTATGAAAATATTAAAAAAAGATGCAAAGAAAAATTTGCTGAAGGCAAAAGATACTTGTACGGGACAGGAGGTGGACCACCAAAGAGACCCGATGAATTTGAAGATGAAACAACAAGGGACATAAAGGAAATAATAGGGACACAAATGACAGGACTACTTTCATATGTTGATGATGATTGTAACTTAGATGTCACTGATCAAATGAAAAATATAATAGAACATATATCAGATGAAGTTATAGTTCAACATCGTACTAATATTGAAAAAATAAACTTCACAGACCACACTTACATTGGCCCATCTTCAGTAAATGAAGGTTAGTTCTCTATTAATATTTTCAACGAACCTAATCAATGTTCATAATTTATTCTAGTTGAAGTAGTTACAGAAGAAGATCGGGTAATAGATACAAGTGAAGCAGTTGGTAAGTTACCTTCTAGTTCTTCATATTAACAGTTAGTAATGTTTGTTATCAAAATAGAAATACCAAACGATGAAAACATAAATAAAGCAGATTGGTCTAAATATACCCCTGCAAAATTAAGAACGCCTATATCTAAGGCACTTAGAGGCCATGTAAGACCAGATCCACTTCGGAGTAAACCGGGGAAATGGACTTCAGCCAAAGCAGAGCTTGTGGAACTTCAAAAAAAGTGTTTTCTTGAGGAATTTCAATTAAAAATGCGTCATCTACAAGAAAAGCATGAAAAATCGCTAAGTTTACAAGAAGAGGAAATACGGGAACGCCTAAGACTACTTAATGAAAAACATACATTAGAAAGGCAAATTTTAATGATACAAAAATCAAATTTATTAAAATAAATTTTAATTTTTATATGTATGTACAGTTACAGTAATAAATGTTGAAAATGTTGATTTATTAAGACAAATCGGGTAACATTGTTTATATTAATCCCAGCATGTCTTGCATCTGGATTATTGGGATGAACATTATTTGTCAATTCTATAGCAGCTTCAATTTCTTCTGTCGCTTGTGGTAATGTATCTCCCATAGTTGTGGCAATGTTGTGTAAAATAGCTGCTGCCACAACTAAACTTTGTACTTTAGTAATATGCAGTTTTATGCCCAATGCTAATATGGGAAATCGTCTCTTCCACAAACCAAAGCAACGCTCAATTGGATTTCGCGTTCTAATTTGGGCTTCATTGAATAGCTGCTCTGCAGCAGTTGTTGGATTACCTAGAGGAGTAATCAAGTATCGTTTCACAGCATATCCACTGTCTCCGACCAATAAACTATTTACACCAAATTCATTTTGTTCTAGTCTATATTTGAGCCTAGAATTCAAAAAAACTGTTGAATCATGTGCTGATCCTGGCCACCGACATACAATATTTCTTATTATTAAATTGGCATCACAAACTGCTTGAACATTCAAGGAGAAAAAACCTTTTCTGTTTCTGAAGATTTCTGCTTCATTACCACCTGGAGATTGTATTCGTACATGCGTACAGTCTAATGCTCCAATACACCTGGGAAATTTTGCAATGTTGTAAAATCCCTGCCTAATTTCTTCTATTTCATCCTCAGTCGAAGGCATTTCAATATAGTCAGGTCGCAGAAGAGCTAATTGTTGCAACACTTTTCTAACTGCTCGAGAAGCCGTCGACTTATGAATTCCTGAGAAATCCCCAGCTACATATAGCATCGATCCAGTTGCCAAATAGCAAAGTGTTAAGAAAACCATATCAGCAGGAGATAGTGCTGCAGTTCTAATAACAGGAATATAAATAATGATCATTTGACAGAAGTGGTTAGCATTTTTACCTATTTGTGAGAGATTTAATGTTATCCGATATTTTGTCAATTAAGTATCGAACAACAGGCTTAGATAGTCTAGATTTATTTTTAAATTCATCATCTCTCCACTTAACAAAATGGTTGGGTCTTTCTCTTATAACTCTAGGTATTCTTGGGTATAGATTTAAATTTAAAAGTTCCAGAAAATCTTCGTCTTCAGTTAACTCATCAATTTCCAACATTTTTATCGTACATATAAGCACACGAAAGAGGTTAAAAACGCTGAACCGGCTGAACTATCGTTTAAACCGACAGTTTTCACAGTTTAGCTGAACTTCACAAAATTTTGAACCGTCGTTTAGTGATTGTACAACGCAATTTTGTCGATGAACGGTGTTCATAGATGATCTGCGGTTCAAAGTGATTGGTACAACGCGCCCTTAGAATTTCTTCCTTCTCCTCAAAGAACAGTATTTCGTCAATGTTTGGATTCCAATCGAAGATAACACTCGTTTCTAATGTACCGAAAAAAAATAAAAGTCTATCGTCAGAGCATAGAGATAAAGCCGTGTTAGATGAAGAGGAAAAGAAGCCTGAGATAATCAGTCACTATAACGCAATCAAAGGGGCTGTAAACACTTTAGATAAGATGCTGGCAGAATACACCTAATCTAAACGATGGCCTGCTGTGCTATTTATGAATTTAATAGACATAGCAGAGATAAATGCTTTTGTTCTTTGGAAGCAATTACATCCAGAGTGGAATAATGAGTACCTGGACCGAAGGAGAATATTTCTCTTGGAATTAGGAAAAGAACTCAAATAAAAAGTAGAATTTGCAACGTAGAAATAAAAAAATCGCCTTACAAGAGAAACTAACAACATTATAAAGAAGGTTGTGGAAGAAATGACTCCCAAAGATCAAGAACTAGAACCATGTCATCTATGTAGTAGAAAACGAGATATAAAAGTAAGTTTTTGTATTTGCCAAAAAAATGTGTGCCCTGATCATAGTTGTTCAACAAAAACTTCTGATGTATGTAAACCAAAATAATTTGTAATTGTTTTAATTTCTTTTTTGTATTTGTTTATTAATAAACACAAATTTTGATAACATATATCACCTTTATTTAATAGCTGATGTATTAAATATTAGCAGGAGCAGCGCATGTATTTGACGATAGCCCATGCTTTTCCGAACCTTCTTTAAATTCGAAAATTACCCATGAAGTCCATCAGGAACTGCACGAGTTTGATATTGGCCGGGCCTCATGTCAAAATTTAAATTCAATGGAGAGATATGCATTTTTGAAAAATATTTGGGAGCCACCCAAAAATTTTATTTTTCCAACTATACCCACAAAAGGCCACAACAGAAAGTTCCAAAGAAATTAACTGAAGAAATTTGAATGGCTATCTTACAGGCTAAAAGAAGGTGGTTTTTGTAAATATTGTGTAATGTTTTCCCATTTTGGCGCCGGTATCGGGTTCCAGGTAAGTTCCAATATTTTGTACATAATTATGAGCGCGTGCTAAATTGTTATGTTTATTTTAGCCGCTTAAAACCCTTGTTAAAGTACCTATACAGAAATATTAAAATGCCCTCAAATATTGCCAGGACCATGCCAGTAAGACATACCACCTAAACTGTGTAGAGCGCGCAAAAGAGTTTATAAGAAATTTTGAGTCGGGTAAAGATGTTACTACTATATTTGACAAAGCGAAGACCAATATAATCGAAAAAATAGAATGCGTTTGATACCATCATCAAAACGATTGAATTTTGTGGCCGGAATAATTTACCTCTACGAGGACATCGTGAAAAGGGCTCAATGAAAGACGAGTTTACACAGAAAACTGCCTTAATGGGTATATTTAGGTCTTTGCTAGCGTTTAGAATGGATGCTGGGGATACTACCTTAATTCAGCACTTTCAAGATGCTGGTGAAAACAGCATAATGGTTAGTGGAAAAATCCAAAATGATCTAATTTATTCCATGGGAGAGCAAGTTCGATCTTCTATTTTGCTGCGCATAAAGAAAGCCAAATATTTTTCTATTTTGTGTGATGAAACAACAAACTCAGCAAAAATGGAACAGCTAACCCTATGTGTTAGGTATGTCGACGTAAAAAAAATTATGATTCGTGAGGGTTTCTTTGGTTTTGTCGAAATGAAACCTACAAACGGGTTAGAAATCAAAAAAGCAATTGTCGCCGAGTTATCGAGAATGGGTTTAAGTTTAAGCAACCTCCGCGGTCAAGGATACGATGGAGGATCCAATATGGCTGGTCATCACAAAGGTGTACATGCATTTATATCAAACGAACAACCTTTATCATTCTACACTCACTGCTTTAGTAATTTACTAAATTTAGCTATTTCTAAAAGCTGCAGGATAAGTGATATAATCAATATGATTGGAATTGTCAACAGTGTTTCTAACTTTTTGAATGCGTCTGCAAAACGAGTGAATTTATTGCAGGGTATCATTACCGAAGAAAATATCTCTGAAACTAGAAAGAAAAGACTGAAAACGCTTTGTGGCACTAGATGGGTGGAAAGGCACGATACAATTTTAACGCTTCAGGAACTATACCCTATGATTTTTAACAGCACTTGCAACTTTGGAACATGACGAAGATTCCGAAACATCAAAAAATGCAGTGAGCTTTAATGCCGAATTCAAAGGAGTGACTTCGTCATCGCAGTATGGATAACTGTGCATTGTTTCCAGCATTCAGTTTATTTAAGCAAGATATTGCAAACACCAAACTTAGACCTTTCCATGGCTCTTGAAAACGTTAACACCCTAACTGCGGTTTTGAAGGATATGCGAGCTGACTGCGATCAGGTATTTGACCATTTATCTGAGAACGCCGGGAGCAACGCCAATAAGCTTCTGATTGAGATAAAGATGCGTAGATTATGTGACAGGCAAACGAATAGAAATAATGTGGAGTCGGGACATCCTCGCAACTACTACAGAAGAACTATATTCATTCCCTTTTTGAATCATTTCATTGAACAATTGGAATCGAGGTTTAACCATCGTATAGAGTTTGTAATCGCCCTATAAGGGTTAATATCAGACAAATTTATGAAATATACGACTTCTGCGATAATTGCTGCTGGTATGGTATACGAGAATGATATCAGCGTTAACGAAAATCAACTACAAGCGGAGATTTTTCTCTGGAAAAAAAGATGGGAGGGAAAAACGAGTGCCCATCAATAGCCGCTGCAGCCCTTAGTGCTTGCGATGATTTAACTCCTAGCATAAGGACACTATTTTTGATTTTCGCTACTTTGCCAGTTACAACTGCAACATCCGAAAGAAGTTTTTCTACCTTAAAACGGCTTAAAACTTATCTGATGTCCACTATGCGAGAGGATCGTTTGAATGGACTCGCACTATTGAACATTCACCACGAAATCGGAATTGACCACCAAAAAGTAGTTGACCATTTTGCCACTAGGAAGCCAAGACGCATGCAATTAACAGATTGGAGCGGATGCGTCGACAATCCTGAATAATAGTTTTTTTATTTCATATTTATTTCTATATTTTATTTATGTCTATTATGAATAAAACACACATACTTTTATAGAGGGGCTTTTCTTATTTTTTTTGTCGCGCTGGCTCAAAGTTTGGGTTTGGACCTTTACCAAATCCTGGGACCGCCACTGACAACCATGCCCCAAAGAGGTTTAAGAACCTTTTTTTTTGAAAAACATTTTTTTAGTTTCAACATTTCCTTGTCTAAATTACGATGCTCTGGCATAGTATTTAGATTTGTTTTGAAATAAAGTTTCTAGCAATCAACTAAAAATACAAAATCTTCTATTCAGTGTCTGTTTGTTTGCATTTAAATTTGGTGTACTCTGCCAATAATTTTTATTTATATAAAGTATGCATTCACATTGTAATATTGTTTTTAAATTTCGATGGCAAAAATAAAGCAATGTTTCACGTTTTTCAGATAAATTTGTCACTATATGTTGAAGAATTTATTACTACGTTGTACATACGCACGATACAAAAATGCCAAACTAACGTTTCTTGTACAAATGATTACCTATTTGTATTTGGTATACCATCTAAGGAGTAAATCTAACATATGTGCAGCATAAACATTTTTGCAAAGAAACATCAATTATCAATTTTGTTTTCTTTCTTCCTGTTGCGGTATATTTTATAAAATAGTTTTTGTAATAATGTAGGTTAATATATCTTCCCACTTAACGGTTACATCTTTGATATAAAAATAATGAGATTAATTTATATGGTCAATACCATTATTTATTATGTATTTTCATAGCAGTTGTTCGTTTATATCCATGCCTTAAAATGTGGCAATGACAACACGTTTATCTCATAATGATACTAATTAAATTAGATTAAATCGTATTATTAAAATCCGAAACTAAACTACGTGGTTCCCTAAAGGAGTTGATCATAATTTTCTTAATGTGTTGAATTGTATAATTACGAACCTATTCATTGGAACATTTTATCGTAATTTATCATTAATTTCAGTGGGAGTTAGATTTAAAATAAGAATAGAAGCAGTTAGAATTGGATAACACGTTTTGAGAAAAACGTGTTCTAGAATTTTTAAAATCATCAAAATACTTGCCAACATACGAATACATATAATTATTAAGCAGTTTCTTTCGTAATTTTATTGGACAATAAGAGGATGCGGGTGCATTGGTATATAAATTAGCGTTTCCTTATTTTATTTGTGTCAGACAGTAATGTTTAATGATGGTCTTTATTTTACATTACATTAGATTGCATTGAAGTACCGTTCCACAAGTATGAATACAAATACGCAATGCAATTAATCAATCATATTTGACGAAAAAAAGCGTACTTTTTTGGCCGCAAAACCGAAGCAAAGAACAACAATAAGAAAATAATCGGTTTTGTTGACGTACATGAAAAATCGAGATATAAGTACCACCTTTCTTGGCATTTCCAATTAGGGGTTACATGAAGTAATTTAGTATCGAGAGTTGAATGCACTTCCTAAAAATATTTGTTTTTATACATAAATAAAATATACATGAATCTTTGTAAATGGCAATTCAAACTTATAAAAAACAAAAACACCACAAAACTTACTTATTAATCAAAAAAAACCAAAAAAATATTAGAAGTTAAGACAAAGATGAAAAAACTACCTCGATCGATATTTTTTATGTCCGATTAAATAAGGGCACTGTAAATTATGCAAATACAAAAAAATCTGTACTACAATACAATTGTAGATCACACTTCAAAAAAGCAAGGCTTTCCATTCCGAATACAAAGTAGGCAGTTGAGAGCATTTATTCTGGTCAAAAGATGATAAGAACTGCTACTGCTGAGTTTTCTGTTACCAGATTAGCATTACACAGAATGGTTGCCAAATACAAGAAATCTTAAGAAAAAGAAAAATTTAGTTTTGAAAAAAAAAGTTTTTTTCAAATATTTACCCCAGAGGAGGAAGAAGCATTGGTGAACTATCTCACTAGTGCTGCTAAAATGTGTCACGGCTTATCATTGAAAACAACTTGTGATTTTGCTTAACAGTTTGCTATTGCAAATAATAAAAATGTATCTGCATCCTGGCAAGTAAATAGAAAGGCTGGTTTGGAATGGATGAGCCTCCTTAAGGCTTGTTTGACTTTACAAACACCGGAAGCTTGTAGTTTCAGCTAAACTGAATAAATCGTATTTTGATTCCAAGCTAAATAATCGTATCTATAGACTTAATACACAACATATTGGTCCGGCATTGTCAATAGTATTAAGTCCATAGGTATTGCCTTTTGTTCAATACAGTATTGAATTCACGTTTCGCAACGCAACAATCTGTTCGTTCCTGTCTGGTGATTTGAGTGCTTGTGTACAGGATCTCCTTGAGAATGTCAAACAGAACAAAAAAAAATTATGCAAATGGTTGAAGTACCGTCTGATATAAACTGCCCTATTTCTCCTGACAATTCTTCAGATGTTTCAGAAAGAAATCAAGACGTTCCTGAACATATTGGTGGTTCTAAGCTAGAAACTGGTAAGAATCTTGTACATATTAGCTACTAAAACAATGAATTCAAGATTAAAGAAACAAAAAACTATTCTTCACATTGCATCGAGTAATATAGTTTTATTTTCTTGTACAAAACTGTATTCAATAGTTCAAAGGAAAAGTTGAGACTAGTTGATCTTACCCATTTTATCTTCTGGAGATAATACGGTTTTGTACTACTTGGAGTACTACTATTCGTGGGAGTTAATATTTCTTTCAGAATAAAAAAATTATTTGAATTTGTCTCCAATGACTAAAAATTTCTGCAATCAAATTCATCTCCTTACAATAATAATTGCCCTTTTATAGTGAATGAATGAAGAACACGAAATTATGCTGGATTTCACGAATTATTCATTTCGATATATGACGTAGGTTTCGCTAATCACTGTAGTTTTTTCAAGTACAAAGTATAACAAATTTCTGATTTCTCGTACTCTGGAAATCAACATAATTGAGTGTTCTTCATTCGTTCAATCATATCAAGTCAGCCAGATCTATCTGAGTCCTTTTTTGTTTTTGAAGCTGTTTTGGAATTTCAAAAGCAAGATGATGATAGGACGAAACAACCATGTGATACCACAAACAACAGAGAAGCGAGCCAAAACAACGCTTTAGACACAGGTAGGAATTCTCGTTTTCTGATCTGGTGATGTAAACTGCATAGATTTTTTTTTCAGTTCGGCCTCCTTCTTCCACAATTAATTCAGGTGTTGTGGAATCTGATACACAAAAGGCTGAAGCTACAATCACAGAAATTGAAAATTATTCTCCTTTAGATTTCGCTGGCATAGACTCTGATGACTCTGTAGCTGATGAAACTTATGAACCTGACAGTAAAGAAGAATCCGAAAGTGACTTGGAAGTAGACCATCAAACAGCTGATGTGAAGACTGGCGCTGTACCCAAGGGAAGAAAGAGGAAGTCAAATCCTAAGATTTGGAAAAAAAATTTGCAAAAAGAAAAAGTATCTGGTGGAGAGGTACATCAGAGTAAGAAAAAAATTATAAAAGCAAAGAAGGTGGGTCCACCATGCAACGAGACTTGCATTCTTAAATGTAGGAGCAAGATATCAGAGGATAAAAAAAAATCGATAAACTCTGAATTTTGGCGTTTTAATAAAAATATGGATATGAAAAGACAGTTTGTTTCAACAATGCTGCGGTGTGTTCCTGTGGAACGTAGGCGTGAGTCAACAGGACACAGGTCTGGTAAAAGACAATTTACAAGGGGTTACACATTTGATGTGAACAAAATAAGGATAGATGTTTGCCAAAAGTTTTTTCTCTCCACTCTGTGTATTTCGGAAACTTTTGTCACAACAGCTATCAGGAAAAAAATGAATGGTGGTCTAATTGAAGAAGACCCATAGAGGTAAGCATGACACTGCTAATAAAATCCCTGAATTTGTTAAACAAGGGATTTGAGATGACATCAACAAGTTTCCCACCATTGAATCCCACTATTCCAGACAACGTTCCGAACGGAAATACCTTAGATGTGACCTTAATATAACTAGAATGTATGAACTTTATAGAACTGAGTGTACAGAAAATAATCTGCCCTATGAGAGCATTGATAAGTCATGGCTGTATTCAGAAATATTCAATACAGAATTTAATATGTCATTTAAATTACCTTACAATGACACAGTGTAACGTGCCCGTTTATCACACGTTCTCGGTTTAAAAAAAAAAATGAAAGGCGATTGTTTTTTTTTGCTTGTCAAAAAAAAAATAAGAAGATAATAAGTTTTAGATATGACGAGATTATGGTGTTGTATGTACAGTTTTGGTACAGATTAATGGAAATTGTTAGTTGAGGACCGTCTTTCGTTATTCCTTAAATACTGCGTTGCGTTTTAATAAGAAAAATAATAATAATTGCATATGATGTAATGTGGATGATCAGCGCACGGAAAAAAAATTATCATTTCAATTCTGCAGCTATTGCGGTGCTTGTAAATTTGAAGAACAGTGATTACTGTAAGTTATAAAAGTTTTTTTTACTATTTATTTTGAACCGATTAAGTACTTTCGGCTATATATGTGCTTCAAACGACAATACATAGCAACAATGTTACTTTATGGATAATATATGAACACTGCTAATTACATCGATGTCGTTCGTTTGTATGTAAACTACATATTTGGAAGAATTTTGTCAAAATTAATGATTATTAGGGTTTAAGTAATTTGTACAAATTTGCATTACTGACATTTGTATTTACTTTAGTTTACCGTTTAGTTATTGGCTTTGTAAAGGATCCTAAAGCCGAATTAATTTTAGGGTATTTAACCCTTTCTTTTGTGTTTATTTATTGTTGTATATTTGTGTTTAGTTTTAAGTGTTTGCTTTATAATTTGTTATTTATTTGGTTTATATTTGTAGTTGATTTCTATTTACCTTCAAGGTTTTGTGAATTTTTGCCTTGAATAAATTCACTGGCGCCCATCTATGTTTATTGATTTTCGTTGGTTTTATTTTTTTTGGCAGACAAGCAACAAAACATAAACAACCCTGAAAATGTTCCCACTTCCTTTTAGTAGTCTCAACACCAAAATCTGAGCTCAGCCTGGTTAAGATTAAGGTACGTTACAACATGTGATGAATGTGATAAGTTCATGCTAGCGAAAACACAATCTACAGATATAGTGAACATTGAGAATCAGTACCAGGAACATCTCCTAGAATCCAACAAAAGGTATGAACCTAAGAAAGCCGATAAGGAAAGGGCAGCACAAAGTGGAGGAAAAGTGAAGTTACTGACTGTCGACTTACAAAAATGCACCCGTACTCAAAAATGCACAAAGCTTTTATAAATTGAAACTTTGGACCTATAACTACACTATCTGCGATTCTTCTGCTTACTGTACAACTTGTGTTATGTGGGATGAATCAAAAGCTGGACGTGGAGTAAATGAAACGACTTCAGGAATTCTTAAATGGGCCACAACACTGGCAGAAAATGTTTCTGAGATTAATACTTGGTCAGACAATTGTCCTGCACAGAATCATAATCATAGTAATGGCTTATTTTTGGCTGATGCATGAATATCCTAATTTAGAAGTGATTAATCATAAATTTCTGTTGCGCGGTCACACTCATATGGAAGTGGATAGCGACCACTCTCTCATTGAGAGAGAACGAACTAGAACTTCATTTTTGAAAATAATGACTCCATGGGACTGGCTGCAGCTAGCTAGGCTCTGCTGTCGATCAAAGCGTTTCAATGTAATTATTATGGAAGTCGCAGATTTCAAAGACTTTAAATCACTTTATAATAATACGAGCTCATTTTTTGTAAATCGGAAGAAAACCCAAACAAAAAGTGACTTTCAAATGTCTAAAGTTGTACATCTGCAAATACGCCGTGATCCCACTGGTATCCTGTTTTTCAAGACTGAGTTTGACTCAGAATTCAATCCGTTGATCTCAGAAGAAACACCAGGAGATCAACATTTCCAACTGATCTTCCTCTAATCCGAAACCAGCCCAAATGCATATCAACAAAAAAATACAATCACCTTAAGAGTTTGCTACAGTGGATCCCAAGTCTATTTCATAGTTTCTATCAGAACTCGTCACATTCTGATACAGCTAGTGATGATATATGAATTTTTTATTTTTTTTTATTGCTACAGAAAAGTGAATTCAGCATAGAATGTTTCGCGCAATACAATGTTATCTATCAAAAAAATTGACATTCAAAGCTCAATTCACTTTTGTCAAAAAAACGAAGTTTTGTTCTCATTTTTGTTGTTTTCTTGAGACTTTCGATTTTGTTTTTATGAACGCAGAGATGGAACCTGAAAAGTTTGTAGATTGGGAGTTACTACAGTTTAGATCTGGGGTACTGATCTACAATTGTGACGAAAACGGCGTGACTACCGTTCATAAGCCACCAAAAATTCTTGCCCCCAGCGGCCTTAAACAAGTAGGAAAAATAACCAGTGCAGAAAGATGGGTAACAATGTATGTAGCAATTTGTGCCACTGGCACTACTACACCGCCGTTTTTTATTTTTCCCCAAAAAAATTTTAAGTCTCATATGTTGAATGTATCACCACCAGGCTCCAAAAGAGACGCACACCAACGTGGCTGGATGACCGCGGATAATTTTAAAGCAAATCTGATGCATTTTATAGTTAGTAAGGTGCAGCGAAGAAAGCAAGATCTTATTGATTTTAGATAATCACGAAAGCCACTTTGACTACAACGTTTTAAAGCATTGTAAAGAAAACGGTGTAGAACTCCTAACATTACCTCCCCATTGTAGCCACAGGTTTCAGCATCTTGACTTGACCTGCTTTGGACCGTTTAAAACTTATTACAATTGTGAAATGGACAAATGATTACTAAATCATCTTGGGATTCCGGTAACTATATATAATATTGCAGAAATAGTTTCTTTCTACCAATCGCATTTACAGCTGCTAATATAGTAAAGAGATTTGGTAGAACTGATATAACTCTTTTTAATCCTAATGTGTTTGATAAGTCTGATTTTTTATGCTCGTATGTAACTGATAGACCAATAGTGGATGAAGCAGCAAATAAGGATAGTACAATTAACTTAACGACATCTATTAATGAAGAACTATCAGACAATCAGAAACCACAAGTCAGCATTAGCTAAAAAAATGAGTCAATTGAGTAGGCTCCTGTTCCGCCATCTTTAAATATATCGAAGTGAAAATTTGGTATTTGTATTTCTAATATGTTTAGTATTGACCTCTATACTCAAATGGCAGACTCTTTTCTCTACATATACAGGGTGATCCATTTTGCGCAATGTTATTTTTTTCAATTTTTTTAAATGGCACACCCTATATTTTATTACAGATTTGAATAGCATTTTTTACGAGCTTTCAATAGATACTCACTTTATACTACCTATTCCTAAGTGTTTTTGAATTATTTAGTCTTAAAGTTGAAAATTGCAAAATTTTGTTACTTGTCGTTAAATAATAAACTTAACTTAACGGTGGTAATAAAGCCTCAGTGCCCTGAGGAACACAAAAATATTAAGCAGACTGAATTTCCCAACGTTGAAAAGTGGCTTTTAGAATGGATAAGACAAACCCTCAATAAGAACCTTCTTATAGACGGACCCTTGTTGAACAAAACATCTAAAGGCTTTGCTACAAAACTATAGAAATTCAGAACTTTAATGACTGGTTCCAGGGTTTTAAAAACCGTCTTGATATAGCATTCAAACAGCTGGAAAAAATAAATCTGTGTAACCAATGGGCGAATTAAACTGATTTGTACTTCAAGTGTGTTCCGAATAAAACATTTACATTTAAAAGTAAATAATCCTATGTACAAATACAAAACAAATAACGCCTCCTGTCTACTGCGACCAGGTGGACTCAGAAAGATCTAGCGCCTAAGGATAATATACGTGCTTTCGTAAAAATTGCAGAGTCTACCCAGCCTTTAACCAAGAAGCTAGTCCAAAAAACTACATTGTGGGTGCCTCTTACTGCTGATGAGCCCTAAACAGGTGAAACGGCCGACCAGTAGTTCACTATGGTGGCATTTGCACAATTGCATTGACATTGCTTTACCTTCAATGTTTTATCCCGCAGTTTTATTCAAAACTATTTTGAATTACGCTGATTACCACCACTAAACTTCAACCATTAGATTAAAGTATCATACACACATTTAAACGCTTTTATCGCAGAGAAGTCTTTAAACATACTCTTACGTGCCTGGAAAAAACCAATTACCCAGAGATTATCGTACTTCTTGCTATCAGATTCGCAAGGCGAGCATGGTACACAGAAACTGTCAGAAACTGCTTCAAAAAAACAGGAAAGACTTTCTGCCGGAAGGAAATGAAGTTGAAGTTACACTTACCAATGAAGAATAAAATGAAAGAATGACGTGGCTACCGCCGGAGAACACACCGACAACGATATCGTTAAGAACTGTGTACTGACGGAAATGATACTAAAGATTAAGCTCACCTATCAATAATTTTGAATAAAAAAGTAAAAAACATTCGCAAGAAGCTTTAAATGTACTAGAGACCACCAGTTTTTGGAATATTCTGCGATTGTTGATAAAATAACATTTGATAAGCTTTATGAACTAGAAGAACATATGCAATATGCATTAACAGAAAAGCAGAAAAAATTAACGGATTTTTTAAAGTAAATATTAGTGTATGTAATTGTAATTACGACGTTCTGTTACGCACTTCACCTGCAATGTTTCTGACTAAATTTACACTAAACCGTTTATGTTAAAAATGTGGTAAATTAAAAATTTTCTAGCATAAGATTTATTGTCGACACGCCCACTTTGCGCGGTTTACTGTCAAATTTTAAAAACACGATTTCATTTCTTCCGGTAACGTTTGTGCAACACAGACCTCCGTTTAGCGGTGTCTGCGCCCAACAAGGCTTTCATCGTTAAGTTATTTCACGCAATTCGACGTGAATATGCAATTGAATTTTGTAGCAATTTGAGCGAAAGTATTTATTTGGGATAAGACGTTATTTCTTTGTATTGGGGTTTAATTTGATTCTTTCATAATTGTTTATAGCGGGTTTTCATACCGCCACACGTTTCCTTTATCGGTGGTGATAACAAGCAGATGGTATATTTGGGAGAATTATCATGACGTCACGTTGCTGCAACTAAAACGATTCACACGGTCACGGGGTTTGAGGGATTTACAATACTTTTTTTTGGAAGGAACTTTTACCACCAATTACGATATTAAGTCGAGGGAAAGCTCTGCGCATTCGCTATCTTCAATGACTGCATGATTTAAAAAACGAATTTAGTTGTGATAACGCCGTATGTACGTTTTTGTGTTAGATTTCAATTACGTTTTATGTACAGAACTAGCTAGTCCCTTACTTGATAAAACATAACTGTAAGTATTACAATTTCTATTTTTATGATTATTATATCGTTGGTCATGTCGATTGTAAGAATGACATGATATGACATGGTTACTGAGGCATTCACAAATAAATTCATTTTTTATTTGTACAAATAATTTCTTCAGTTCCTTTGCTGCTTTATTACATTTTGGCTTATGGTCTTCGCTTCTTGTGATTTGTCATGTTTTCGTAAGTTTTATTCTTTCCTGAATTTTGCTTTGCTATTCAGAAAGTTTTTCATCAATTTGGCTTGTTTATAATCTGTAGTAGCAGTCCAAGCTGCGTTTTTTATTGATTTGGTGGAATCGATCACTGCGATACTTAGCTCTTTTGGTGTTTTCAAGGGTGTATTTAAATTAATTATAGTGTCTAAGGATGTTTGGAAAAACAAGCCTCTATCTTGATTTTCTTAATGTCAATTTCTTTTACAATCCCAAAATCTACTAAGTCTGCAATTCTGTTTGTGTCAGAAAAGCAATACGTTAACTGCCCGGTTAACATTGGAGTGAGTATGTTTTTGTTTAAAGTTGCGTATAGTTGTCTGTCTTTAGGTACATAATTTGTTTTCCAGAGTTTTAAAGTAATCTTTCAAGTATTTCAGTTATTAAATTTTTGCGAACGGTACATTGCTGATAAATAAATCGTTCCCACAGTATCTTCCAGAGCTACAGAGCGTGTAAATTTTCTTTGCAACATCCGCCAGGGTGTTTGGTGTCATATATCTATATGATACCTTGGAATTTTCAAACGTGACGTTTATTAGTGAAGTGCGTCTCATACACTAACATTATACGTAATTTGTGATGCTGTAAAAATAATTTTATTTCTTGTGCGTGCAGGCATAAATCGTTGGAATTCCATACTCCTGTTTTAGGCAGCTGAGTCATTACGTCATTTTATTTACAAGCGTGGAAATAAAGTTCATTTTCATTGGAATTGACACATTTGACTTCATTTTTATTTTTGTAGGACAGGCTGATGCTGGGTGATTGACTATGAATTTTACACAGCGTGAACTTCTACTACAGAAATTTTGTGTCCATATTGTTGAAATATTGTAGGAAATATTTCGTTTATCATGTGGTGCTTCGAATTTTATTTGTTTGTTCTTGCTTAACGTTCCAAATTGTTACTTCATGTCCTAAAGCTTCTATACTTTGCTTTATTTTATCAACATCGGTTGAGTAGTGTACATTCAGTACTACTCTAAAGTTTTTCTCAATCTTATTAAGCATCTGTGGTACTGAGTTTTTTTCCTTCAAAATTTTTATAATACTGGTCATTCTTTGAAGTCATAAATTTGGAAGAAAAATGTTATAACTGCTTATAATTTTATAGAGACTCACTTACAAGTGTCTATAACCTTATAACAATGTAAAGAAGACTTTAAGTCGGGTAACCAGATCAAAAAATCAAAATTCCGGAGTAAATTCCGGTGTTTTGAAGAAATTTCCGGACTTTCTTGTAAATATAATGTTAATTTCGTTATGTGAGAAAATAAAACTAATATTAAAGATTCGGAAGTATTTCCGGGAGCGCTAAATATAAGAAAAATGATGTAACATTTTTTTTAATAGAAACATTTAATTTGTTTGATTTTTTTTTACCTAAACGGCAACAATTCCGGACATCTTAGAATTCCCTCTGCATGCCGTACAAAGACCTAAATTATCGGACATGTTCGGAAAATTCCGGTCGTATGGCATCCCTAACTTTAAGAGGATTCCAAAAACGTAGTAATACACGAACTGTTCCATTAAAAAAATTAAGTTTATTGTTATCCTGTATAGTAAAAAAAAAATGTAAAATGTAAAACTTTAAGAGCTCTACAACTTTTGTAAATATTTCTTTTAAGATTTTGTATAATAGGAAGATATTTCGTAATCCGATCGAAGTATTTTGTTTGAATTTGTGTAGATAAAACGACTATTTTGAAATGTTCTGTTAAAAACAAATAAAATAAAACAAAGACTATTGTTTTCACAAAGAACTTTTCTTTGTACCTGTATGAAGAAAAATCCCTTATAATTGAAATCAACTTTTTATTAAGAGGCTTTAAGGATCATTATGAGTATTTTATGAATATACTTTTTCTTATTAGTTTTAAGATTGTAATTTGTAAATTATGTTTTAATAAAGTCATTAACAACGAATAAGAATAAATATTCATAAAGGCATTAACCTTTGAATTATTATTACTATTTAAAAATGTAACCTAAAGTTATCTATTCTATACAATTTTGTGGTTAAAGTTAAAATTGTTTACCAAAAACAAACATGTTTGAAAAATAGAAAAAAATTCTTGCAGCTTCGGAATTTAATCAAACAATCTTAATATAAAATATAGTAAAATACATATATTCATAAGATATTCATGAGGTAACTAAGAGGCCGTTATAATCTTGAAAACCAGCTAAAATCTTATACAAACGCAATAATAATAATAAGGCAGATTGTACAAAAACTACGTGTGTCGTGACGAGCAAGAAACAAATACAGAAATTCATATCCAAGCATATTCTGCACGCGAGACAACGATAAGCCAACTTGTATTGAGAATAGAACTCAGCAAGCGATTATGGCATCGATGCCTGATTGTAAGTTTATACTTCAGATAGCATCATGCTGCTTTATTTTACCTGTTCATTGCAGTTCCTACGTAGATAATGACAATTGTTCTGCTACTTTAACACAAACTAGCGCAGTTCGTGTATCAGTATCTGTTGTAATATTACAAAAAAAAACTTTCAACCATGTAGGTAATAAGACAGATGAAGTTCTTGTTGATGGTATAACGATTTAACCATTATTATAATTACCAATTATCTAGTTAGAGTTGTCGGATACATTATAATTATTGTTAAAGATGGTTTCAGGATTTAAAATTCCGATTATTTTACATGTATAATTGGATATTCCACTCAATTTATTAACTATGCAAAATTATGTTGTCAGCAGTTAATTAAAAAAAAATAAAAATTAAACAAAAACATGCATTAAAACAAAATATACGCATCTGAAAAATGTTTTAGTTTTTAAATAAGCTTCTTTTATACAGAAATTAATTTAAAACACTTTTGTGTTCAGTAGTTTTCTTCAAAACCGTAGTAACTAAACTTAACGACAATGTATTAAAAACTAGCATGAAAAACAAGGTAGAAATATGATTGTATATTACCCTAGCGATAATGATTAAAATAAATTAAAAATTCTTTTAAGAATTAGATTTGAATCTAATTGGTGTATTCAAACAAACATTTTACAAAAACTTTTGCACTATGGCGTAGCTATATCTTGTGCCGCCCGGGCGGTTACCAAATTTGACGCCTCTCAAACATCACAATATACAAAAACTAGAAAAAATATCAAATTACACATAACAAATTTCACGTTTATCCAGATTTCTTTAATTTTTTTAGTTTACTTAATTTAAATTAACTTGGTTCTTCAAACAGACAAAAAATGTCGCCTTAAAGAATGTGGGGACAGCCTTAGCTACCAAAAATGCCACCCTCAAAAATGTGGGAATTGTGCACCCCTACACCAGTGCTTTTGCGATGATAGCATCAAACATTACCTTTCAAAATTTCTAAATAACCTCTAAATACAAAATCTTCAAGACGGTTTAAGATTTAAGACCACAGGGGGATCTGGGTGGATCATGGACTCCTAGACCTCTCCAAACCCCCCTGAAGAAAAATGTAACTGACACAGTAATATCTTTTTATACACAATATGATATAAGAAATAATAAATACGCTTCACGATGAACTAGGCTCTAAATCCCCCGTAGCGCAGATGTCTAGTTACTTGCATGCATGTAGAAAAACCCAAAATATGGTCATTTAACGCAACATACCTTTATACCAAGTTGCACTCATGAGAAGTTATCAGCTTTTATAGTGAAATCTCAATTTTCGAAAAAAATAAAAATCTCAGTAATACTCTAACTCCAAAAATCCAAATTTGGTCACGTTCTAAGTGTACCAAGAGCATTCATCGACAGTAAGTAGAATGCAACTAAAGCATTTTAAGAGGTTGATAAAATTATGCACCGTTAAAATGTGACATCATATTTTAACCCGTTGGCGGACTTAAAAAATGATTTTTTTATAAGAAATTTAATTCTGACACTTTCCTTACTCTTGTTGTAGTTATCAAGAAAAGTCAGAATAACTAAAAAAACGTATTTTAGCACTATTGTAAAAAAATTGAAGTCTACTATTTCCCCTAACTGGCGATTGTTTCTATTAGAGTAGCCTTTAACCGTAATGCAATTCCACAATTCTGCTCGGGACGAAAAATCTACACATTCTTTTATCGTTCTCCAAAAATAGAAAGTCGCATTTGTTGATGTTTGGTGATCGTAAAGGCCAAACTTGTGGGCAATCATTTCCTCGTCAAATTTATCTATTTGGATAGTGACAGTAATACTAAAATAAAGCGGTGCTCCATCATGCATAAACCAATGTTCCAGTTTTAGTTGAGGTATAGTATAGTTGGAAAAATTCCAAATAAGTTTCTTCATTTAACCGATTAAATATCGATCACTAACACCAATCCAAACATTTATTTTAAACTCGCGTTGGAAATGTAAATGTATATTTGTGATACCTCAGCTGATGGAACAAGCCGCTTAGGTAAATAGAATTTTCCTTTGCAAATTAATTTCTTAGCGTAACATAAACTGACAGAAAGTCAGTTGTTTAACCAAATCCTCCAGTAACAATTTTGAACTTTTTGGATATGATATGGGTGTAGTAGATTACGTTTGATAACTTGATGCACATAAGTTTGCTATATATAAAAAGTTGTTTCTCGACCACGTCTTTCAACATTAAAAAATGTTTCTCTATTGGGACTGCACGATTAGGATATCTTCTCTGATATTCTTCAATACTTCTTCTGCAGTTTCCTTCAGAGAAACCGAACACTAATAGCAAATCAACTTGCACGCTAAATGAAAACTTCTAGCCCATTTATACAACAATACCAACTACTAAAACGAAATAACTTTTTTAGCCAACTATTGAATTTACGATTGTTTTCACACCTTTTTTTGATAAATAACAAGAGTAAGAAAAGCGTCAGAATTAAATTCCTTACAAAGTAAAAGAATCATTTTTTATGCCTGGCGTCACGTTAAAATGTTTTGTCACATTTTAAGGGTTCATTATCCCTTATCATCCCCTTAAAATGCATTCTAACTACAGTCGATTAATAGTCTTGCTACACCCAGAACGCGTACCAAATTTGGTTTTTCTAAGTTCAAGTATGTCAGAGACGCATCGAAAATAAAAGGGGGCTTCGCTGGGCGTTTGTGCTGGGTTAGACTGCATCGATAATTTATTACAAGTGAATAACGCACGACACTGACCGTTTACGCAATTTATTTACTATAGCAAAAGTTACGATTACAAATTTCAAACAAAGTCATTAACACAAACAAACAAAACTGATTTCATTAATATAAAAATTAAATTTATAAACGTTTAATGATCAACACTGGAACAAACGATCCGACACCAGCTCTTTTATCTTATCAAGTTGTCACCACCAAATCTCATTTCAATCTGCCTTCTTACAAGTTACATTTTTCAGCTGGTGTCGTTCCATTCGCATGAAAGATTGTAATTTCACGCGCGTTCCTATGCCCATAAAAGGCAATATTACAAAATATCAAATCCTTATTGGTTGATTCTAAGTTATTAAGTTACAAAGACTAAACATTTTAAACATAATTTATGGGAACACAAACAAATGAGTGCACGTGTATGCTGTTCATAGAAGTAGGCAAGATTATATTCAGTGCCTCCGACAAGTATTACTGAGACACTGATTATTTTTGAAATTTCAATTTCACTTTGAAAGCCCATAACTTCTCATTAGTGCAACTTAGTATAAAAGTAAGTTGCGTTAAATCAAAAAGTTTTAGATTCTTACCCTGTATATACGATTTTACTTATCTTTTAACTAACATACAACAATATTTCTCTGTCGAATTTGTAAAAAAAGCAATAGTGACAATCGTCAATCGGCGTCACCCAATCCCCAAAGTCTCTTGGTCGTCAACAAGCCTAAACCAGTATAATACGCCTGTGATTACAGTAAATAAAGTTCAGTAATAAAACAAGTGCAAACCCCACTTTTGATAGACTTTTATTGCTTATTGTTAATTATAGCATCTGTTTAGAAATCGAGTTTCATGTAATTGTAAAAATAAACTTAGAAGCAAACTCTATGATAAAACTGTTCGTTTTGTAGTTGAGTTTTTACAAAGCTTCTGTAGAGTGTGAGACTAGCGACAGCGTACCCTAAATGAAAGTTCTTTCATAATATCCAATGTAAAGAATAACATCCATAGTTAATACTAAAATAAAATATAAAATAAATTTAAAAATCTACATGGTCCTAAAGTTGGTCCTTCGAATCGGATTAATCAGCAAAATTGAAAATTTATCAAAATAGTCTTCAAAGCATTTATGGAGCAACCATTTCAGTTCAAAAACTTTCCTTTATTTATTACACGTTATCGAATCAGTCAAAATTTATTATTACCAACATTCTGTTTATTAGTTATGAATTGTTTAGTAAAACGTTTTATTTTTTAAAATCGTAAAAATGTCTATGGGTCTAGGACCCACTGTTGAGTTCCTAAACATTGCACAAAAATTACCTGCTTACCATAGCAATAAATCCAAAACAATCTACGCGAACAGTAGTCCCCAATTGGATACGCTATGCTATGACTAAATATGGATATGTTCCCAAATGGCTACTACATGCATTTAAGGGTTAATTCACGTTTTCATATATAACCATGTGTTTTGCTAACATTTTTTTTCTATGAAATTGAGGTGAAATTAAATGTCATTTTATTATTTCGGTCATAATCGTAAAACAATTTGAAATTTTCATATTGTGCAACTTTCAACTTTTGTAAATGGTTAAACGCACGTTTAAAATTCGATTACTTCTTCTGAAGTTAAATTGTTTCAAAACATTCAGTCACTTGTTTTTTAATTAAAATATTGTTTAATATCTTTAATTCAGTAAAATGTTTTAACAAAAATGTATGTAATTCTGGTGATAAAACTGTTTATTAAAATTAAAGGCCAATTGTCAGATTCGTTACGGAATTTAGATCTAATTGCCAGATTCCTTGCAGAATTTAGATCTAATTGCCAGATTTGTTTAGAACAAATTTTGCTCTAATTTATAAAAAGATTGAACGTAATTTTGGTAGTAAAGCTGTTTTTTTAAATCTAGGTTTAATTGCCGGATTTATTGCAGAATTTAGATGTAATTACCAGATTTCTTGCGGAATTTAGATCTAGTTGACGGATTCGTTACAGAATAATTTTTGTTCTAAATTCTAATAGAATTGTACGTAATTCTGGCGGTAAAGCTTTTTACACGTTATACTATTAAATTTAGCGAAAATCAAAAGTTTCGTGCTATCCACAAGAAGCTTAAATTTTCGACTCGTTAGAAATCGTTGGTCCTGCGGTGTTTAGAGAAAAAATCACTCTGCAACGAATCTGCAATAATGCCTGCTGTAATTTGCAATGCACGAGACTGAGAAGGATACACTTGATAAAAGCTTGAACAATCTGCTAATAAATAAACTTCATCGATAGTTATCTGCTTCCTTTTATATTTTAAAGATTTATAATATTTTAAACACAAAATAAGTGTGAGTTATGAATTTCATTAAATAATTTCATAAATAATTAATTGTATTAAGTAATAAAAACACAAGAAAGTAAATAACCGTTAATTGTTTATTAATAATTATGTAATAAATTAAAAAAAAAAGGACATTAAAGTCCGTGTTGGGATGGCCCTTATGGGACCACTTTGGGATTTCCCCATTGGGGCCAAAGTTGGGATGGACTTTATAAGGCCACTTTGAGATTTCTCTATTAGGGCCAAAGTTGGGAAGGCCTTTATGAGGACATTTTGGAATTTTCCTAATAGAGCCAGAGATGCGATGCCTTAACGAAAACTTTTTGAGTTTTTTCCAGTGGGAGACAAGTAGGAATGGCCAATTGGGATCCAAAGAGGCTTTGCATGACATCTGAATGTATGTATGGCTCTAATAAGAAAACCCAATGAAAGCCTAATTAGTCTTCCCTTAAAATTTCTAGTAGGGAATATTTGTAACAAATAGTAAAGTGATTACGTTCTACACAAAAAATGTAACACGTTGAAAACAAACATTTTTTCAATGCAAGGCTAAAATTTATAATAGAAAACGATACAATAACAACTAGAGTAATTTAATTATTTTAGTATATAGAAAACGTTACGTTACTGAGCAACATCTAAGCAAAACTGCACTAAACCCGCAGTTACCTAACTGTTTTATTTTTTATAAACAAGTCAAATCGCTTTTTTAAATAAGTTTGATAAATAGTTTTGTTTAATAAATAATATCAATATTAACACTAGCGGACACGATCTTTATAACTGATTTAACAATCACAAATTTTAGTAATTTGTATTGTTTTAAATATGCAATAAATATGGTAATTAAACCAAAATAAAAAGCTTTACCGCCAGAATCACATACAATTTTATTAGAAGTTAGAACAAAAATTATTCTGTAACGAATCTGTCAACTAGATCTAAATTCCGCAAGAAATCTGGCAATTAGATCTAAATTCTGCAACAAATCCGGCAGTTAATCCTAAATTTAAAAAAAAAAACAGCTATACTACCAAAATTACGTTCGATTGGCAACACGATACGTTTAGATGTTTTTCTACCATGAAGGAGTTATATTTTTTTGGATAACAATGATTTTCTGTTTGTTCATTTTTTGATGATTTCTGTGTTGTTTTTAAAATCAGATATGCTACATGTTCAGAATATCTACATGCATACGTGTTATTCCTTTTTTTTCAGAATGAGTAATCAAAAATTTCAAAAAGAGTAGAGTTTTGGGAGAACTTTTCAGGATTGGGTAGTGATTATGGTAAAGATGACAGTTACATCGAGAGTGAGGGATCTGATGTTTGGCCAGATACTGAAAACAAAGAAGATACATCGACCCCAGAAGAACCAAGCGACGATAAATACAATCTGCCGTTGTCCGTTCTAAAAGTTCGTTTAGAAAATGAAAAAAACGATAAAAATAAAGTTGTTTCATGGAAAATAAAATGAATGAGGACCAGCTACGATTTCAAGGAGATACAAACCTTGCCCAAAATATATGTGAGTTGGAACATATAAGAACTCTTGTGAACCATTTGAATAAATAATTTTTAACAGTTGCGGTGGAACAATATCTCAATATTGACGAGCAAATGTGTTTTACCAAAGTTTGTTATTATATGAAACAGTATATGTTTTTGTATTGGCAGGCGTTTCTGGGTTTGCCTACAAGTTTGAAGTTTATACTGACCAAGAAAAATTTGAACCGTTAGTTGATGGCGAATCGAATCTTGGAATAACGTCAAGCAAAGTTCTACGCTTAGCTAGGATTATACCGCGCAAAAAAATTACAGACTCTACGACTACGACGATAATTATTATACTGCTTTGCCACTTATGGTGTATTTAGCGAAGGAAGGTATTCATTCTTTAGGAACAATAAGAAGAAATCGATTGTATAATTGCCAGATACCTACAGAAACGTTACTGAAAAAAGCTCCACGGGGCACAACACATGAATTTGTTGCAACGGTTGAAGGCGTTAAATTATCATCAGTAATTTGGAAGGTCAAGAAATATGTTACACTAATTTCATCTTTTGTTGGCCAAAACCCCTTATCAAAGATAAGAAGATTCGATCAAAAAGAAAAAAAATTGTTGATTGTCCTAATATAGTTCAAGAGTACAATAGACACATACTGCCCTCCTTAGTTAAAACGTCCTAACTACATATTTTTCCATTTTTGGCTTTTTTGCATATACTGGTAGTTCTATACCATATTTTTCTATTCTCCCAAGTAAGAACGCCCTAACTATACTTTATCCCTAACAGAATTACTTAAATTTATTGTCCTATGTTCAGAAATAATGAGTTTCCAAACGCACAACGTCCTATCTGTAGTTTAAAAGAATAAAACGTCCTAACTCAGCAGTTAGGACGGTTTAAGCTAGAATTCATGAGAAATACATTTATTCACCTCCAAATGAAAAACGTCGTATGTGAGCAGTTAGGATAGTTTATTCTTGCAAATAATGAAATTTGCAGATTGGGGGTGTAACATAACCTAAAATAAATTCGGTTTATCTACCGACAGAGTTGCTTAACAATTATAATAGTTACGTTAAATAGTGCGATTGTGTTAAACGATAATATTAATAATTATAAAAAGTAAGTACCACTTCATTTTGTTTCTAAGAGTTTGTATTAGTTTTGCTTTACCTGTTAATTGTGTGTATGTAATTGAGGTGTGTGCTAAGTCCTCGTCAACTAATAATTCAAAGTCGAAAATATCGTTTAACTTTGTGGTAAACTATACTGCAGTAAATTAATAGCCTACATATTTTTTCAGATCTTCTAAATTTCCAAAGGACACCTTTGAATATTTCAGAATGTCAAGCCGCAGTAAGAAACTGCTACATTTAGCTGCTATGAATGCCGAGCTCCAGAGAAAAATGGACAATTTTAAAAACAAAAATAAAACAGTTTCTAAATCAAAAAAGGATGATCATGATCCTGAATGTTTACCATCGCATATAGCAGCGATAGCGAATTTACCGACGAGGGAAATGAAGATTTCCAGAGAAAAACTACAAAACACTCAACGGCAGAAATTAACATGCAGTACAAAGAAAATTTTGAGATTCAGGTAGCAACAGACGTAGTTAACTCTATTTTGTCTGAGATAGTGGATAATGTTGAAGAACACGCTACCAAGGAGCTTAAAAAAATGTATACGAGAAAAGGGAATCCTCGAAAACGAAGATTATTTGAAGAATCGCCTGCTGAAAGGAAGATGCGAACACTAAATGACAAAGTGGCCTTACACGGCGTGCAATTACCTTGTACTGAAAAGTGTAGATTGAATTGCCCTAAAGTTCTAAATTTAGAAAGACAAATAGAAATTATTAAACAATTTTGGGAAATGACTAATTTTAAACAAAGGACGTTTTTATTAAGTTGTATAAAAAGATGTGTAAAACAAAGTAAAACGGTTGCTCATAATTCTAGAAGAGAATATAGTTTTAGGTATGTCCTTAAAGATTTGAATGGAAGAGAGACTTATGTTTGTAAAACATTCCTGCTAGCTACTTTGGGGTTTCACCCTGCAAATAATAAACTGTTGAAGTCAGTGAGGGAATCTGAACCTACAGCTGGTTTGCTAAAAAAAGACATTCGTGGCCACCATCCTAACGCCTCCAAAGGTGAAAAAAACTTGCTTATAGAACATATTAAAACTTTTCGGGCAGTCGTTTCGCACTACAGGAGAGAACATGCCTCTAATCGGCTCTATTTGTCAAGTGACATTTCAATTACTTTAAAATAAAGATTTTATGGAAAAGAATCCAAATGTTAGGGCGTCTTATGAACATAAACTTTTATCTCTTCTTGCACTAAATAAGTAATTCATAACCTAATCTCTTGAGAAAGCAATAATGAACAATTTGTTTCAAATGGGAACTGCATACTTAAATTTTTAGAATCTCAATTATCTCAGTTTCAACAAATTCTTACTTAGGACGTTTTCACTAAGGGCGGCAGCATAAGGGGAATGGACTTATTAGATAGTATGATGGGAAGATATAAAATTCATGTTAAAAGTAGAAAATGGCATATAAGACTGTTTTACCACCTCATTGACATGAGTTTGGTAATTGCCTGACTACTCTACAAACAAGTAAAATCCAAAAATGCTGAGTTCCGAGCAGAAGTTGCTCATTACTTATGCAATTTCAAAACTTCACAAAGCAAGCGTTGTAGACTAAGCAAGTTGCAGAAAAAAGAAAGAAGGGGCCAACTAAACATGTTCCCCTTAAAGAAGTGCGTACAGACCAAACTAGTCACCACATTTAATAATTCTCAACTAAATGTTTTTAGATTAGATTAGATTTTTTTTTAATTTCTCTATTGAATTCGATATAAAATCTAACGTATTTTTGTTTTAAGATTAAAAACAAAAATTCATGCATTCAAGGGTTAAATCGAAGCGTATTTAAACCCTCGACCATTTACTTCTCTAGCGAATGACCTTTCCAATTTTTTACGTTTGGACTTAAATCATTTTATTTTTGGCAAATCTTTGGCAGCAACACCACAAGTTCGTGTTCAAGAAATTCACGATCAAAACTGTCCAATTTTTTGAAATTACAACAACTCTTACAATGTTTTTGGCCGTGTTAATCGTGTAAATATTTGAGTGAATTATAACAACGCTCCATAGCGAAATAAGTCGTCATGCTAATAAAACCACGAACGAATTGTCAAAGTAGAAAAAATTTAGACTTTAGAATCTTAGTACAATCTTCCATTTTGGATAAATTCCGTCTGGTAATTTTTTCACAAACCGAGTTTTCGGTCTTCTTCTGAGCCTGGAATAAATTTATTCTAGATCAAAATGAATTGCAAAGCTTTAGTTTTTTTTGAATTGCTTTAAGATCAATTAAAACGATTACCGAAAAGTTCTAGTAGCAGATAATATGAGAATATAAAAGGTAATCGTTGAAAGCTAAAAAAAAGTCTTAAATCGCTAGAATTTGTTGGTCTAAGTGAAGAAGTTACCGCGTGTGCTAGTGTAAATAAATAGTGTAGATAAATAAAAGTAAATCTTATCCGCGGACAGTTATCCAGCGATAGTCACATGTAAATTACTTGTAAATAATTTTTTTTAAATATCAGTAGCTATAGATTTTATTAGTGTTAGCTTTCGTTATTTAATAAACGTCTTATAGAAGTTCCTTATAAGTCAAGAACAGCCACAATGTAATTTTTAAAAGTTTAATATCTACATTTCTTCAGTTAACTATACCGTCAAGGTAGAAAGTAAAAACTGAAACCTACGCTGAAAATCAAGTACTTTGACTTTTTGAACTAAAACTACTTCAAATAGATGCCATTTGCTGAAATATGTCAAGAACGAATTTTTGAACTCTTCTGTAGTTCGCAATCACAGCTATTGGATAATATTACTGAAACTACAACAAAGAATTTAGCTGCATAGAAACCCTAAACTACAATTTAGATAAAAATTAATTAAAAATAATAGAAACAAATTATGATCGACTTTACGAGTCTTCTGTATATAAAATTAATTTAGAAATCACAATTATCTATTACACTTATTCAAAAATTAATAATTTAACTGTTATTCAAATAATTAAAATCACAGCGTTTAATTAAAATTTATAGATAACTTTGTTTTATTATAAGATATTAATTAAACGCGAGCATAAACTGCACTATATAAAGTAATTTCGGATTACAAACAATGAAGAAGTCAAGCTTTAAGTTTCTTGTACGCTACCTACAGTTACAGAACGAAATGAAGTTATAAAAGAAATCAAATATCATTTTATTAAAGCAACACCCACGTTTGTAACCTTAATAAATTTAGAAGGATTAGATATCAACGACAAAAAAGTATGAAATACTACTAGTGTTACTATTAAGGAATTTAAAGACATTTCAGAACATAACAACTAGTAATGCAGGTATATTTATGCCATGTATAAATAAATGTAGCTACGTCACTGCCAAAATTCTAATAGTCAGAATACTTAAAAACATCATCTAAGAGTACTGTTAGTAGAACACTGCAATGTAAGTAACAGCATGGTTGCCGTTTGTAAGCCAAGAACCAACATAACGTAATAGCTTAAACAGACTCAGTGGTGGTCCATTTAACAAAATTAACATAAGGCTGGGCCGAAAAAATAAAAGTCAAAATTTTTATATCCAATAGCTCGCAAAATGTGCTTATACCTACGGTTAGATCCCAGAAAAAAAACAAGAACAATAAATATCTATTGCCCTCTACAGGGCGATGAATTTTTGGTTTTTTAGAATATTCGTTATTTTTTTTATTATATCATATAACATACCTCAAAATACTAGCAATCCAATATTTTGCAACAAAATGAGTATTTTTATATTTTTTATCACTAATAAGTTCTGAAGTATTTAAATGCCACATAATCTCGTTTCCCCCTCCATTAATAGGAGGAAATACTTAGTAGGAAGGCATCTTTGCATCGCTACGGCCGACGTATTGAGTGATTGACTGATTGTGATTTGTTATTTTAAAGTAACGTGTGAAACTGAGTGCTAAAATGACAAAAACTACAAGAGCTACAATGAACAGCCCTATTTTTGGACCTCCTAGTGACCTAAGTTACATGGTGTTGCCAACTGTCAAAGACGATTTAGTTTTGTACTTCTTTATAAGACATTCCATAAAAGACAAAAATCAGTCGTCAAAAAAAGAGCCAACATTTTTTGAAATATCTGGTTTAGTTACAGAAAACTGAAATTGTTTGGAAACTGTCTTCAGTTTCTACAGTATCACGTGAATGTATAATTCAACTGTTGGAAAAGTATCATGATGAATATTTAAAGCTTATAAGATTTCCTAAAAAAAGACGTAATGATAATTTTCAGTTAAAAGTTACGACTTTTAAAAACTCATGTAAGGCTAATTTATTTGATATTGCTGCATGCAAATGTCAACTATTTTCTAATTGTAAATGTAAAATCTCCTGTGCCTGTTATAGAATAAAATTTCCTTTTAGATCAAAGATCAGTTAGAAGAATGGCTATCAGAGGTATTGATCTTTCAGAAACTGCACGAATAAAAAAACTGGAAGAAAGAAAGTCTAAGAACAAGGAACGGAACAATAAGGATCTGATTAATATAGATCAAGGATCTAATAATAATTTACCACTAGCCAGCAGCTCATCCAACATTATTACCGATGTAAAAGTTACGACTAAGAGCACATTAGAAACAGCAGGAACCTCAGGTTGTATTTCAAATAAGCAAATATGTCGTAACATGCTACAGCTTCCAACACTAGCAAGAGTCTGTGACCAGTTTGTTATTTCAGACAGATCGGCTGCCGCAATCGCGTCTGCAGTCTTACAAGATGTTGGAATTATAACAAGAGAAGATTCATCAAAGATAATTGACAAAAATAAAGTAAGGAGAGCTCGCAAGAAGAATAGAGATTCCCCCCGGAACACTTCTGCAGCTACTCTTGGACCAATAGAAAGTATTTTCTTTGATGGACGGAAGAATAATTCATTATACCAAGAGAAAATAGATAATCGTTTTCATCGCAGAACCATAAATGAAGAACATGTACCTCTGGTTGAGGAACCGGGCTCGATATATATAGGTCATGTTACCTTAACTTCTGGCACTGGAAAATCGATCGCTCAAAGTATTTACGATTTTTGTGTTACAAGTGGTATAGTGTTGGATCAACTTAGTGTTATTGGTTACGATGGCACTGTTGTCAATACTGGCACAAAAAATGGTGCAATTAGGTTCCAGTATCTTGACGAAGGTACTGCAGGTCCCAAAGAATATTCTGGACCAATTGGCAAATGTGAGCAATTGCCAATTGCTAATTTTGAGCCTATACAAGGCAATTCCTTAGAAGTCGATCCAAAAGATCTCATTGATGAGGCATCTCAAGCAGTTACCTCTGGCCATTGTCCCCCGAATTTGGCAAATAGCAATCTAGGAAAATTATTCCACGCCAGGTGAGTTACGAAGTCTAACCGGTTGTTGCGGCTGTATCTTGCTACAGAGAATCCATCGGCGAATTTGAAGGTTCTCGTTGAATTTGTTGTAAGAGTCTATGCGCCCATGTGGTTTTCGATAAAAGTTCATTGTTCTAGTAGAAACGGTGCTCTGCATGTATTTAAGACAATTGAACTTTCGCGCTACTTAAATGATGAACTGAAGTGTGTTATCGATCCAGTAATTCAGCGAAACGCTTATTTTCTACACCTCGAAAATATTCTTCTGAGTATGTTGAACGACGACCGTCATTTTATTAGAGAATTGGCTTTAAGACGAATTCTCAAGTCAAGAAATCACCAATATGTTGAAGATACATCAATAAAACAATTCGTAATACACAAAGTGAATTTCTCCGCAACGGACTACACTGACTTAATTGATTGGGTTGATCTTAAAGTAACTCCACCTCCGATATTGCATAGTATAACTAGTAATACCTTTCAAACGTTTATAAATAATCCTACTACATCAGTAGTAGACCATGCACGCAATCCATGTCACACACAGGCTGTTGAAAGGTGTGTAAAATTAGTGACAGAAGCATCGAGATCTGTCAGTGGTCAAGAGTCCAGAGAGGGATTTATTCGTGCACGAATCAAGTCCAGAAGTTGACTTCCATCTTTAGAAAACAAAAGTGAATATAATATTGTTTAATTTTTTGAATACATTTATTTTCTATTGTTATTATACACTACTGTACTTTAATTTTTGCAATTAAACTAATAAGCACGAAAAAACCATTTTTATACACAAACAATATGTTATTTTAAAAAATCCTAATATTAAAGGGCTTGTAGAGGGCAAAAGGTTTAAACTTTTTTTGTCGTTCTTTTTTAAAAACTCTTAAATGTTGCAAAATACATACTTTGGTACCTATTGCATAGCTGGATTCAAATAAGTTACATTTGCTAAGTATGAGAATGTAAGTGGGTATTTTTAAAAAAAATTCTAAAATGTAAGGGCTTGTAGAGGGCAAAAGATTTTCACTTTTTTCGCCATTTTTCTTTTGAAAAGTCTTATAAAATGCAAAAGGCATCTTTTGCTACCTATTGTATAGCTTAATTTAAAAAAATAAAATTTGCCAACTATAAGAACGGTCCACACTATTGGACACTCCTTCGATTCCCAGTGAAGATCTTAAATCAGTAATGATCAAGTTCATTGCGATGAAAGCTCGTTCGCATTCAGCACTTGATACACATCGGCAAGTCATTCAGTTCGATACCGATCAATTTCCTTCTGCTTTATTTGTACTTACGGAAGATCCACACAACAGCTTCGTTATTCAGCTGAAAACTGTCAGAAAGAGCAACAACTTGATTCCCTTCATAAGGAATACCAATGTTATCGTTCCAGTAAATCGGAAACAGCACTTTGATTTGTTCCACAAGTAGTTCATAGGCACTTTCATCTACTTGTGTATCAACTACGACCTGCATGTGAAGAAAACTGAGCGCAGGATATCACTATCACAGTTGCAGCACTTCTGTCTCGACCACCACTCTCATGCAAAGTGACTATTGCAAATTTCGATTTCCCAGCAGCGTTCTAAGCTTCAGATTCGAAACGTCCAGGTTCGTCCACTGTCGCCTCGAAAACCGAGATCTAAATATTAATACTTTGACGTGCCTCGATGATTGAAATGTCACCTTTTTGCAGTTCGATGGATAATTCAATCAGTTTACATAAAACATCGTACATAATGATGAATTCTACCGAGCTGAAAAGACGTGCACAACCACCATATCGGCACCACGATTATTTTCTAATGCGGTAATTGAGAGCGACGTTATAATTTAAATGGTAATTCAATAATAAATCGCCCAATTAAAGCAAATCGTCATGAGAATAGTATTTCTATCGCTACCATTCAATTAATTCGTCACGGAAATGGCTTTAAATGAAAAAAATCGATTTGCATTTTGTCAACAACTTATATAACTTAAAACTAATTTCTATTTTTAATAAAATGAACGATTATTAATTATAGTAATTAATTATATCAGACAAACAAATCTTATTTACATTGCAGTGAGTAAACAAGGCAGCATAGTGTTCCCAGCCAGCATGGACAGTTCTTAAGCTTGAGGCTACCCAACGAGTGCGTAAAATTTTTCCTATGTTTAGCAACTGCACTTTTAGGTTCTCCGCACAATCTTTTAATTCTCGCTGGTTCTTTGGGTTTGTAGTATAAAAGCCATGAAGTTTTTCGATAAACATCTTGAAGTGATTGATTTGATTCCTTTTCTGTTCATCATATCTCCAACACACAATCCAAGGACAGAGCAGTGCCAGGTGAGCAACTTCGGATATTACTACCTCAACAATTCAACACCTTTATTCTTCCAAGCATCACTGAGGCACCATCACAAGTTACTCCTATGAGACTTTGTTAAAGATTGGACTCCTAAATTCCGTGACTTCTTAGTGTAGTAAGGAGGTTATCACAGATGCCTTTACCAGGCATGTCATTAAGTTCGACCAATTGTATAAACATATTAACTGGTAATTCGGATCCCTTAATAATGACACGCAAATAAATCGCGATTGACGATATCTGACATAGCAAAGTTGATTCATCTAGCATTATGTCTAATTTAGCGTTTGATTGGACAATCTCTATAAGCAGTTTTCTACGTATTTTAACACCAATGAAGTCAGCAATTTTGGCGTTTTCGAGTAGAGTTTCTGTATGTCAATATTTGTAAGATGTCCTTATATGGTCGACAGTTTTTTACCAAATTGTTCAGTTGTTAGCTAGAACTCATTTTGCTTGTTTGCAGCATATTTGACAAGATCGAAGTCCTTCGATTTCACCTTATGAATGAAATCGGGAATGGTCTGGTGCGATTTTGAATTGAAATGTCTTTGCCGTACTCCTCAATATCTCTTCGCCGATTCGCAGATGTTATTTGTTTGATTTTAAGGGAATATTCGTTTTTCTTAAGTAGACTAACTTCTCTGCAGTCACAACATCCAAGCATTTTTTATGATGAACCATTAATACTTTCGGCAGAACTTTGCTCGGTATTCTAACATTTCGGAAGTAGAAAAACTACTATTTCTTTTTGCGTATCTTCGTCGGTCATATGAATGTCTGGACTGCCTGGGGTAAACTGGTCAGCATCACAAAGCTAGAAAATGTGATCTTTCGAACTATCACTACATAATAGTAAACAAATAATAAATTCGACCTCTACCGCAGGTTCACATGCTGTAGTTCTTTGGCCAAACCCAAATCGGGAGCATGAGTTGCTGAATCATATTAAATGTGTTCATCATGAAGAAGGTTGTTGTTTTTATTATTCTGTAGAAATTCCTCCAGAATTATGATTTAATCGGTTAAATAACATTCTCCAAACTTAAATTATTCGGCTATAGTTTCAATAAATTTCTCAAATCCTTTATAATTAAAATGAATACACGGCTGTATGAAGAAAATACTTTAAAAAAATTTCTCAAATGATTTTTCCTCATAAAATTCAAGACATTCAAGTACTGCAATGAAGCAAATTTCACCATGGTACTTTTTGTGCTTAATTTAAACTTATCGTTCACATAAATTGCAACGAAATAGTAATTATTATTGGGTTTTAACAATATTTTACTGCAATTTACCAGGACGACTTCCAAAAATTGGTTGAAATTTTTAAAATATATGGTCCGAATTTGGCTCAGAATCTTAATACTATTTTCAAATTAATGGAATGCAGTGATTTTGTATTTATGAAGGAAGACAACCATCGCAACTGATAATAAAAATGCTTCGATCAAATGGCTCCCTACCTGTGATATATGAGGTGTTCAGAATTTCGTGTTCATACTATTCATCAAACTTAGAACTCTCTGAGAAATTGTTTGCAGTTTTACTTCCACTTCCAATTGTGCCACTATTATTTTGCATGCTTGTGTTTACATCTTTCGAATCATGATCTTTGGATGTTGTGTTGTATTTTGCCTTCTTTGCTGCAAAACCGCGATTAACGCGGCATAGGCATAGTGATAGTCAATCACATTTCATTCCGATTCACTTCCGACTTCGTGGAGGTTCATAAAAGAGTTCCGGCTTCATTTCCGAAAAGAATTCCATCGGCAAGGATGTATTTATTTTAGGTTTTTTTTAATTAATGTTTTCTTACCTGAACCACAAATTGGTTAATCTTTACCTAAACCTTTACGTAGACAATTGCATCTTATATTCAAGTGATTTTGTTAATCTATTACCTTGTATAGTTGCGCGCGCCTTTTTAGAATTTGCTAAAAGAAATTTTAAAATGTTGCAGTTCAGAATGGTTATTTTTTTTTCGTTTATTGTTAAGTTTGTTTTAGCGCGTTTTTATATCTATTTAGGTAAAGACTTTTAAGATTTTGAGCGATTTTTATAAGCTCTACTAAAATTATTTCTCTGGTTTCTGTTAATGTTAATCCATCAATTAACATGTTTTTAAATTTGGAGCAGTTTTGTCTTCTTTGCGACCCAGTTCGCTCTATAATTGTTGGCGGTTTGCCGTCAGTTAAAGCCGTTCGCTGTGCTCAAAACAGGGCCGGCTCGCCGAACCTGCGGCTCTATTCGAACCGCCACTCTTTCTGCCTTAGTTATGCGGTAGTACGGATTATCTTGTATCAAGGTTCTAGTAAAGAACTGAATCCGGAGCAAGAACAAATGCTTGAACTTGAGACCGCTTAGTTATAAAACTATGAACGGATTAGTGATCCCAGATTTAGACTACTTTATAAAAACTTTTTTCCAACTTACAATATTTTGCAATGGTTAGTCAAAAACGTTTATGCACCGGGAGCCTCGCGCATAAACAGATTTAAAAATCCTCCTTTTTCTTGGGATAGGCAATTAAAGAAAAAAGACATAGAACAAGTACAAAGTGGAATAAAAAAATATATGTCAACGTTTAAATACCGGAAGTCGTGAGACGATATAATAAACACATGTGAAGAGTCGACAAACTCAGTTTCTTAACAACGACTTTTACGACCTTCATTAGATCTCTGAAACAGACTTGAAAATGTATATCCATGAAATAGACATTATTTGTTTAAGTTCATGGCTCAAACATAAAACTTAAACCAAAGGTTTGAGAGTTCCAAAAAATGAAATATTGGATTTAATCCATTTTAGATTTTATGTAGCTGAAGTCTTAAGGCGGTATTACGGTCTAGAAGCATGAATTTTAGGTACTTTTTGAAGTGCCGTAAGAAATAGGCAAACAGTATTTTTACAAACCATTTCTTTATAAGATATTAATTAATATTTCAAGAATACATAAAAAAAATAAAAAAGCAAAAACATTAAAAACTCAAACAGTTATCGGTCGATGAAGTGAGGAGTCTCAAAAAAATGGCATGCGACGGTGACCACGATTCCAACCCCCCTAGCAATCTGAATAATTTAAAAAAAAAATTATTAATCTAGAGTAATGCCGCTATCGTACTAACTAATAAAAAACAGAAAAATATATTTTTTTACAAAATGGCAGTTGCCTGAATAAAAAATTAATTTTTGTACTACTTTTTTTAAGTTTTCTGAATTTTTTAAAGATAGAAAAAAATTCAAATTTGGTTCTGATGATAGTTAGTACGATAGAGAAGTGTCTAGACAAGATCCACGCCAAATTTCAAGCAAATCAGTTCAGTAGAACTTGACAAATCGTGGGTACCATTTTAAAAAAGATAGTTTCGAGAAAAAGACGTTTAAAGTTTCGCGTCAAGTTTCGCGCAGTTTAAGTCATAAAGTGATACTTTATACTAACATGCATTTAATCTGCCATTCCTGCTGCATACATGAGACCTTCCTCGACTTCGAAAAAAGCATTTTCCGCTTTTCTCTCTTCCAATCGAGCAGTTCTGGCCTCCTTTGACGCGTTAGATGTTCGAATCTCAGAGCGTTCAATCCGGACGTTGTCTCTTTTCACGGCAAATGAATAAGCTTCCGGACCAATTTTGATTCCCATAAGCGTCATCATTTTTAAAATTGGAATAAAGCCTTCATTGAATATGCAAACAGCAATAAATGTAGCAATTTTAATTACTTGAGTTCCGGAATGAATGTGTTTCGGCGCAAAAGTCCAAATCAAAGAATTTAGGGACTCATTATTATTTTGGGTTTCTGAATCTAAACAACAAGTCAGTAACTCCTCCGACGATAAACTCTTGTAAATTGGTTTTATAATTTTTAAAACATTATCACCCAAAGGAGGATTTTCGTAATCAAATTCTTGCAACGTACCTTCATATGCAGCTTTTTGCCACTTACACCAACTTTCCGCACCAGATGGGCAATACATATGTTGCGGTTAGAATTTAACTGTCAGCAACTGGATCTAACTGAACACTAAATATAAAATATTATTGTAAAATAGATAGGGTTACCTTTGGTTCGCGTCACGAAAACAGCTATATCTCCGAAAACAATTTGAACTTTGAAAAATCATCTTAAAGACACATTCTTAAAAGGTTAAGCTTTGAAAATATGAAATAAAAAAAAATCGATTTTTTTAAATTTCTAGACCAGAATACCCCCTTAATTTTGAGTCATAAAGCTACACTTAAAAAGGTGGGACGTCCTTAAAGGGCATCTCTAACTCCCAGACCATCACTAAGATGTTTACCAGAATCCACATCGCCGGCGCGGTTGGCGGTATACTAAGCTACTATATCATTGTTACGCCACTGGCTCTCTACTAAAAGGCTACATCGCGCCATATGCGTTTCGACATATAAAGCAAAACGCCATTGTTGGCATTTTCTTTTCATTATATGCATATTCTGATGCGTACTATATTTCTTCAGGGTTTCACGTATGACATAAAGTACAGGCAGACAAGTAAACATGCAAATGCAGATTTTTGCTCCCGATTTCCGCTGGTATATGCACTAAAGACTATTGATGAACCCGAAGTTCTTCAGTTACAACAGATACTTACGGTCATCGAACCACTTATTATTGCAAGGGAAACAAAAACAGATCCACAAACTGCAGAATTACTTCGCAAGCTCTGTAACCCAAATTTTAACACTAAAGGAGAGTACACAATTCAAAACGATTGTATAATGAAAGGTATATGAGTAGTAATTCCCAAAACACTACAGACTCGAGTCCTAGACGAATTGCATCAGGGTCATCTCGGTATTGCAAAAATGAAAGCACTAGCCTGGAGTTATGTGTATTGGGAGAATATCGACAAAGACATCGAAGACATTTCAAAAAGGTGTGCGGATTGTTCAAAAGCTTTAAACAATAAACATAACGTGCCACCTCGTTCGTGGGAAATTCCTACTGAAGTATGAACCAGAATATACATAGCTATTGCTGGACCTAAAAAAATAACTATCTCTTAATAATAGTCGATGCGTTTTCTATATGGGTAGAGGTGTATGTAATCCAATATATAACCTCTGCTGAGACAATGGAATGTTTACGCGATTGTTTTGCCAGATATGGGTTGCCAGTTACATTCGTTTCGGATAACGGTCCACAATTAGTGTAGGGAGAATTTAACTCTTTCCTTAAAAATAATGCGTTTAGACTACATCAGGGCAAAACTAAATGAGCGGTAGGCTTTGTATCGAAAACGATAGAATATGTAATATACGAAATCCTATCCAGGGGTATCACTTATATTAGACATGCAAACCAAATGCGTCCTACACATGTTAGGGTTGAGGGGGAAACTCAGGATTGCCCGTTACTACAACGATTAAACTTAAACGAAAGTAAAACGCCATCACCTTGAGCAACTTACAAATACCTCACGGTACCTAACTCTCGGGAGGCACGTACCGGAAAAACAATTAACTATCATTCAACAACCTACTATAATATCAAGTTCTGAATCTGATACTGGAGGTTTTAAACCCGTCGCAACAGGGGCCGACACACCACCTGTAGTCTCACGAGATATAACTCTAGAGACCGAATGGAATGAAGGTGACACACCAAAACGTACGAGACGAGACCACAGAGGGCGCGGAAAGCAACTCATCGTTATTCTCCATAACCATTGAGTAATAATTTAAGAAGAGGCGCAACTAGTGTGTTAAAAATCGTACTGTAGTTTTATCTCTCTTGTTTCTCTTTTTTTTACCCGTCTGTACCCCCTCTTTTCATAAACTAATAGACTAAGACCTGCTGCCATCTGCAAAATCGTGGTTTCTATTTTGCGAACTTACTTATTTCTTATGAAGTATCAGTTAGAACCTTTTGTTATATTTGTGTTTACTTTACCGTTTACCTGTTCAAAACAGGTTAACATCATAAACAATAGCTTGTATTGTTACGACACAAGTCAATGTCAAATAAACTTAAACAATATCATGCTTTATATTTAAGAAAACAAAAAAATATGTATATTCAAATATTTATTTATTTGCGTAAAATATAAATCGAAAACAGAAATAACTAAAACAATGGAAATTAAATTAAAAGAAAATTGTTATGGGGATTTATTGTTATTATTCGCCATTTTTTAAAATTATTCAAATTACCAGTCCACCAATAATACATAAATTATAAAACTTATAAAAAGTTAAGATTACAAAATTTTTTTTAACTTAAATTTTTTTCGAACAATCTCAAATCTAAAAATTTGTAACTAGATAATTAAAAAAATGTAAGTTTTACAAAATGTTAAATGTTAATTATTTTAAAAAAGGAAGATGGCGCAATTTAGAAACAAATATAAAAAAATTTAAGTTTAAAATCGTAATTGAAATTGGTTTGCTAGTTCAACAAAAAATTATTTGATATTTTAATATAAATGAACTCTAGTAATTGAAGAATTTTCCAGTGAGCAAATTGCAGCTAAAACCGGCTTTTTTATAACTACTTTAGCTTTTAAAGTTACTCTTTAGAACACTTTTAAGTGGTTTGTGAAAAAACTAAAACCTCCATGAAGCGTTTAAGTAGCTAAAAATTTCGCAGTTATGTTGCTGTTAGGTAGCTCCTTTAATGCATTAAAATCGGGCTTATACAGCTCTTTGTGGTACTAGCAAAGCTTTAAAGAAGCTCTAAAGGAACCGTAAACCACCTTTCAGAAACAACTATACAGCTTAAATAGCTTTATTTTTACTACCTTTAAGTAGCTTAAAAATTAAATAAATATTTCATTAGAAAAAGAAATCTTGAAATCGTTACCTTTACTTAATTTCATAAAAAATTGAGAAAAGTGATAAAGGAGAACCCATTGAAAGACCAAGATTTTGTTTCAAAAATTGATTATGAAATTTATCACTTATTTTTACTGAAATCTTCTTAAACAATTTAGAAAGTAAATATATTTCTGAACACCAAATTTTCTTACAAAAAATAATATTTTGGAAAAGATATGTTGATGACATTTTTTGTATTTAAAAAAGTTGTAAATATTTTTTGTAGATTTTCTGAAGATGAGCATCATTATTTTAAAGCTCGAAACATATGTAAACGAATTTGTTATTAGTGGACTGGTAATTTAAATAATTTTAAATTAAAATTAATGTTAAATTTCTGAAAGAATAATTGACCAATTCATCCTTTAAAAGGATTTTTGACGGAGAATCCATTTGTATCACTATGTTGCGTAGTTTAGTCAAAACTTAACGGCTTGACGAATTTGAGAACAAACTGTGGTCGTTGCGGTATCTTCAAAATATTATAGGACGTATCTTCAACTATAAAACATATATTAAAAAAATTACGTATTATTGCTTGTCTACTTATACCTTCGTTTAGTGAACTGGAGCTGTAGAAAGAATAAATTTATTCGTCTTCACGATCGTCATCAATAAATAACAATCGCCGTTTTCTTCCATATGTTTGAGAAACTACTACATTTGAGTATCTTAGGTTGATGTTCATATCAACAATTACAGCTTCTGTAAAAAATTATACTAAATAAGCCCAAAAAGTAAAAAATTTAAGTTGTTAGTATTTTAAAAATAAAGTTTTGAAAATGCAATTAGTATTAGTATTTTCAAAATTTTTGCGATTTTTTTTTAAACAATTGTAAAAATATTTTATGTATTGTTGGATTTGTATTGAAGTGCTTTTAGCGTGCTAAAATAAACATAAAAGAATTTTGTTTATAATTTTTTTTATTTTTTAAAAAATTAAGTATTTATTAGACAAGGTGCTACAGAAATGCGGCCCTAACATTTATAAAAACCATATTTTTATTCGACATGCCAACATCAACAAAAAACATTTAAAGCAATGGCCAGAGCGATTATGCAATTACGATGAATCGATCATTATGCAAAATAATGATCGCGATATCGAGCGTCTGTACAATAACGATCGCAATCATTGATCGCTTATAAAATAACAATTGCGGTTGTGGAAAAGAAATTAATACTTTTAATTGTCCATAAACAAATAAGACTAATATAACACTATAATATTTACTTTAATAAATGTATAATAAACTTTAAGTATGCAGGTAGTTCACGGAAAATCGTAAAATTTTGTAGGTAAATAACCCCTTTGCTCTTTTCCTCGTAAGAATTTTAAACCACATACAGATTTTTTAATAAAAAAGTAACATGAATTTAAACATTGAATTATATTTTTTTTGTTTACAGAAATTTAACAATGCATTCTTTTCAAAGAGAATTAGAAAACTCTTCTAGGAAAGAACGTTTGTAAAATTTGTGTCACACATTCAGCATTTAGGGAAAGACCTAGCTTTATATAAACACCAAGGTAAATCATAAAAACACAGGAAGTTAAAAACAATAAGCATTAACTACAAATGACAATACGTATTTGAAAAGAATTGCAAATTTATTTTTAATACATAAATCTTATGTTTGAGACAAATATCAACACGAGTTATGACTAATTACTCAACAATCTTTTAAGGGTTAATTTCAAATAGAAACATTTAATTTACGAAAGAACGACACTTATTTTTTAATATGTTGTTTATTAATGCTTTAAACTATTTGTTCGTAAGTTTGCATCAGAATTCAAATAGCACGTCATGTCGAAAAAAAAACATCACAGTAGTATCTATTTTCTGTGAATTTTTGTAAATATTTTTTTTAAATATAAATATGAACAAATTTTAATTAACTTATTGTTTAGAAACAATATTAAAAAATACTTAGATATGTTGATTTTCAATACTCCAAACGTTATTGTATCCCGGAAAACGAAAATCGAATGTTTATGGCTAGATTTATGACTAACTTTACACGAGCGACTTTTTAGCAACAGTCGATTACTAATTAATTCTAAATACCATGATTGCGATCATTGATCGTGGAAAATAATAGCGATCTCAGCTACTGATTTACAGTAATTATTTTAAGTTATTGTACAATTAAGTGCAACAAGAAGAATAAGAATCCGGACAAGGAGATTCTCCGATGCTAATTTAAACCATTTTTAAACGTTTGGTAGAAAAAAAAATTAAAAAATATTTACCTGATTGAAGGTGTAGAACAAGAACTGCAGTGTGTTTAAAATTTCCTTTTGTTGTTATACATTATCTCCGAAGATGCTTCTCACAAATCTTTTGTTTTAAATCTTCCAAGTCCATTGTGGCAATGTTTATATTTCCACAGTTTTTCTAACATTCTTTAGCACGCACTTTATCACTAATAAAAAACTTAAGAAAACTAGTACCTTTGTTTTCGGTATTATTATTTTCACAATTAATATAAACACAACCGTGATCTGTAACTTTTCCCATTTTAAAAATAAATCAATAATATATTTACACTTAAACTAAACAAAAGTTCAAACAAACATTACTACTACCAGAATTTCAAAAATCGTATCGCAATGTTAACCCAAGAAAAACTTTCAATTCAATTCCGAAGTTTACAAGTCGACAGACACGCAAGAACTGAAAAATCTCGATCCAATACGAACGTGGCGACCTCTATATCTCGATCCAAGCAGTCGATACGATATCGCCCCTTAAGTTGCATTTCTTCTTACATTTATTATTCAATGCCATAACAGAATGTATTAAGTATCATTATTTTTGTTTGTTCATGTGTAACAAATTTTGTAGTGTTAGATTTGTGTTAGTGCAGAGGTGTTATGTATACTAAGCTAGTATATCATTGTTACGCCACTGGCTCTCTACTAAAAGGCTAAATCGCGCCATATGCGCGATTCGTTTCGTCATGCAAAGCAAAACGCCATCGCATCTTCTTTTCATTATATGCATATTCTGATGCGTTACAATTTTGGGAAAGATTTGTGTTCTTTCAACTTTTCATGTTCCACGGCTGTGGAGGTAAATATTATTTACACTTAATGTAGCTTAAGTTAGAAGTGTCCATAATGTATTTTTCTGTAAATTTTGTGCACATGGCCAAAACAAGTTGTTTGTAGGTATTTGTTTCATTTGATTCCAAAATAAATTGAGAATTCGATATTTGCTTATTATTACAGAGGCATACAAGTACAGTTAATACAGGAAATTGACCCATTAATAGATTAGTGATTAGTCAATGTGGGATATTTTCCAGAATTTGATAATAAAAGGTTTGCCACAAGGTGCATATACCCAAATTGTAAAAGCAAAACGCACTTACATATATTGTATTAAATGCAATGTGCCATTTTCAAAAAAAATCCTTCAGTTGCAACCATTGAGTCACAGCGTACACTATAGTGTACATCAAGCTATGGAATGTAGTGATATGCTCAAAAATCTTAGAAAAAATTAAGTTACTCGGTGTTTCAGTTTCAAAATTTTGGCACTGCAAACAAGCGACAAGAAATGAAAAATGTTGTTACCATGTTTTCTAATTAAAAATACAATTATATTTTAGCAAAAAATCATAAACGGTACAAAAAATTCCAAAAACAGAATTGACAAAAAAATTGAATAATGCAAATACATAAGAATAATAAACGTGCTTTTCACAACTTCTTAATTTGTATGTCATAAGTTATAACAGGGTTTTTATGACGCTATATAACCGTGTTGGATTGTAAATTGTATTGGACAATCGTCCAGTTTTCACATAATTACCAAGAATACGTTATAAGTAAGTACACTATAATCAAGTTTGGATGTACTTATAAAATAATGTTACTATAAAAAAAGTCTCAAACAAACCAAATAGAGGATCATTTAAAGTTTTAAGAACTTGATATCTGAGAATAGTGATCATTGTCCTTTGGGATCATAAACTTAAATAACATATAAAAGTTGTTAAACAAAACTAAAAAATATTTTAGCGAAGCATAAAATTAGCAAGTTCAAATACGTCCTACGACCCCAGCAAATATGAGAGGTCTGCACATGAAAGAAACCGCTAAATAAGACATAGTAATTTTTAATAACGCAATAGTAGATTAGATTTAATATAGTAATAAGTAATCGGTTTAATATGGGCTTAATCATTTGCATAACAGGTAACAGTGACTACAAATTGTTGTATATACAACACAGCTCGAAACTAGTATTACTTAAAAGATCTGATTCTAGTTTTTCTAAAACTTAACCCAAAAACTATTCTAAAACGATTATATCAACGGAAAAATTAACCTTGGAAACTAGTAGTCCTAAATCATCAATGAGATTATGTAGGAAGAAAAAACTCAATTTAAGTAACCATCAATTATAATAATTGAACCGCAAATTTTTGCAAAATAAGAATATAGATTTAATCTTCTAATTTAAAAAAAAAAAATATTTACGTAAATTGGAAAAAAAATCAAACACATGTAACTACATTATGTTGTTTTATCGTATTCTCCATATTGATTACCCAATAGCTTTTTGCATCTTACTGACAAGTCTTAAAAAACGTGTCCAGTTATTTAAATTCGAGGCTGTGCCTTGAGCCGCGTACACGGCACTTAACATACGGATGTGATGAGTGCGCTGGGCGGGCTTGCTCGTGATCGCTCACATATAATTATCCAAGAAACTTAAAACAAACAAGTGCTGGTTGACTCGATGACCCTCCGCGAAGCATCCCAATTTGACCCCTACGAAAACGGTCGTACTGTCGAAGAGACGAAACCACTGTACAACATCATTTTAAAGCGATAATTTTAGCCAATTTGAAATTCTTCACAATGTATCCGTCGAAATATATCATAAGTTTAAATCAGTCTCGAGATACTTTTATGTTGCGTACAAGCAAAAAATTACTAAAGCACTTACTTGTTTATTGCTTCAATAATTACTAAAAGGCAAAATAAAATCGGCCCCGTCAAAAGCAAAAACAGACAGGATAATAAGAAATTGGGGAGTGTATAATTACCGGCTGGGCACAAAAGAAACTAAATATAGGTACCCTCTAAAGTCTAAAACAACAAAACACTCGCCAAAATAAAAGGATCAATGATTTTTAAATAAGTAATAAACACTTACCAATTCCTAACGAGATTAAACTGCAGCTTACCTGTAACAAAAACGAATCATTTTAGCAGTAGTTAAAACAATACGATAATTCATACATGCAAAGAAATTGTTTAGAGAAACAAAAATATCATATGATAACTAAATTTTAACGGCTAAAGTCATAAACACCAACACAATAATAAATAAAAATTAAATATTATTTTATTAGAAAAACTTAGTTTAAATATTTTATAATAAATGGCGTATTAAGTTGTTTGGAACTTTTATAACAGTAAAACAAGACTATTAGAAGCAAACTATTTAATAAAAAAAATTCAATAAAGCAGCCTCCAGTTTATAACGAATTGTGGATTTGTCGAATCCACGATTTCCGTGAATGTATGCATTTCAATTATTTTCTTGTAAAAACCTTCTAAAATTCATCAAATTCACTCAGTTGTGATGGTTTTGTCTTACCGCTAAAGACTCACATAGTAATCACTTAGACCAAACTTGTGACTGCTGCTTGTAGGATAAAATAAAAATATGATAAGTATTGTAACGATTATTAATAAAATTAATTAATTTATTTATACTAAAAATATGTACATGTTTAAACTAACCGAATTAAGGATATTTAATAAAAACACACCAATTTATATCACTTACACAAAGATAAGTCCTCGGATAACTTCTATTTATTTAAACACTAACGTTTGTTTACACTAAAGTCACGTACAAGGTTATACTCTGTACATTTATCTGACACGCGCTAATCACTTATTTACTTGAATAATCTTCTTAACACTGCTGTCTTCGAATTACGGAAATAACTGACCTACGATTTCTTTGTACCGCATTTATACGTTTCTGCAAACATTCGAGAAGCCTCTACATTCTTTCGTGAACGTTCTAGACGTGGATAAAAAAGTACGGGAACGTTCTCAAAATTTACAAAAACTTCGCGAATGTTTCAGTGTAAACTAAAAAATTTCATGTTTTGTTAAAGCTAATAAAAAAGCTCCCCTTCAGGCTCCTTACTAAAACAAAGCTGTCATTGAAATAAAGTCATTTACATCTGTAAACGCTGTTTTTATTCGATGTGGCTAGTGAATTGATGAGGTAAGCAAATCTTTCCATTCTAACTTCTCCGTTTTTCCTATCAATTTATGTTAAAAGTGTTTTAGTATGACTGTTTGCAATTGGGTTTGAGTTTAAGCAAAGCACTCATTAATTAAATACATTTAATTATTAATTACAAAATAAAAATGTAAACGTATTACACTTGCAACATTCTTTTGAACGTTGGGGGTGTAGAATGGTCATCTAGGGGAAAGTTGCTTTGATCATACCGCCTCTTTCATCGTACCACCATCAATTTTCCCCTAGCAGTGATGCTAGAGCACTCAAACTACGACAGTGGGTACTTCCCATTAGTTGCAGCAACCTTCCGAAATTTTATGTGTTTGGTTCAAGCCGTTACTGTTTTATCGAAGTTTGTGAGTTTGTGAACATTTTGATTTGAGATTTTACCATCGTCTGTAAGATCGCAGATCCCTTTGAGGTATGTATAACTTAGTTTAATGCATAAACTTGGTTAATACACTTAATTTAGTCCTGAAAAACCAGTGGGTTTCAATCGTAGCTTTGCGTATAGGTTAGGAATATAAAATTATTGATTAGTGTAGCAAGTTGCCTTCCTCGTACCACTTTAAGTTTCCTTGATCGTACCGTTATTTTGTTGTCAAAATATGGTGTCCTTGATCGTACCGGTCGCTTTCATGTCTAAGGATACTTGTCAAATGCACTTTAAAAAGTTAATACACAGTGATTACGTATTCCAGATGACAAAAAAAAATACGGAACGTGGAACGAAGACGACATGCATCGGGCGCTTCACGCTTTTCATAATGGTGACATGGGATTTAACGAATGTTGCCGCCAATATAATATTCCTAAACCAACTTTCAACCGACATCTTAGGGAGCTAAATATTACTGCTAATGGAGAAGTTAAGATCATAGGGAAGCAATGCACATTACCCCCAGAAATAGAAAAAGCATTAGTAAACCATATCTTACTCTGGAAAGCTTAATGTTTGGCCTAACAATAACTGACGTAAGAAAATTAGCATTTCGAATTGCCGAAAAGAGACCCAACTAGCTGGGAAAAAATGGTTCTATGCATTTAAGGCTCGGCGTAATGAAATAAGTCTACGTGAACCCCATGCTACGTCCATGTTACGTGTTAAGGGATTTAACAAAGAAAATGTGTATGGGTTTCTCCACATCCTTGAAAAACTTGTTGATGAAAACAATATTGATACCACGCGTATCTATAATGTTGATGAGTCAGGACTAAGCACTGTTCAAAATAAGTGTCAGAAGGTACTTGGTCAGAAGGGGAAAAAACAAATTGGATCGGTTTCAAGTGGTGAGCGTGGAGTGAATACTACATTAGTAGCCTGTACCAGTGCACCTGGCAACTATGTGCCACCCATGCTAGTATTTAAATGCATGAGAATGGTCAGTGATCTTAAAGTGGAAGCTCCACCGAGAAGTTTAGTTGAAATTTCCGAATCTGGGTACATAACAAGTGACCTATTTGTTAAGTGGCTTAGGCATTTTATCGAGTCAGTAAAACCAACCAATGACAAAAAGGTTATATTAGTTGTCGATGGCTACACTACACACTCAAAGAATCTAGAGGCAATCGAAATGGCAAAAAAACATGGTGTAATAATGTTGCAATTACCGGGACATACAACTCATCGAGTTCAACCTCTTGACAGAAGTTTTTTTAGGCCATTGAAAACTAACTATAACCAAGGAATAGCAAAGTAGCTACGATCGAATCCTGGACTGTGTGTGGCTGGATTATGTGCAGAAGCTTACGGAAAAATAGCAACAATAGAAAACGCAATAAACGGGTTTCGAGTAAGCGAAGTTTGGCCGGTTAACCGGACAGTATTTCAAGACTGTGACTTTACTGCAGCTGAAAATCTGAGCCAAATTTCAAATGTTGAAATAAGATCTGAAAATGTCGACATTTTGCATATAACCGATGGTTTGCTTGAATTCAATTTGCCTGAAATCCCAAACCTTGAACACACTACTGCCGAAGTTTTGAAAGACCGTAATGTTAGCCAACCTAAAAAGCTCTTAGTTTCAATTGAGTCGCTCTTTCCTAAACCAAAACCACACTCAAAATCCAAAAAGGCCGGGGGAATACAAAAAGCAACCATTTTGACTAGTAGCCCATACAAAAATCAACTAGAACTAGCAAGAGAACTTCAGCTGACCAAGAGAAGGTCAAAGCATTGAAAGAAAAGATGGGGAAAGTCAAACTAAAAGTTTGTATCAACAAAGGAAAACAGAAAACAGCTGTCAAGATAAACCATGGATTAGATGAGACATCTGAAAATCTTGCTTCTAAAACTTTAGTTAACATGGCATCTTTTTCGAATCAACCTGACATTGTCATAGAGGTGCAACCACAAGAATGGTATTGTTTCCTGTGCGAATCTAATAAAGTTGAAGACATGATCCAATGCCAAATCTGTAGTTTGTGGGTACATGATTCTTGTGCAGGTATCAAAACCCGATGTAGAGTTAAAAAATGTGTGTGTGTGAATCGCATTGCCAACTACCCGCATTAAATGACGTTTAACGCTTTTAACGCCTGCTTCGCGTAGCCCATTCATATGCGGATGGTGGGTTAAAATGCCAATTTATGCCATGATGCGCCGCAGATTGTGCTATTAGTGCGCTATTTGTTTTAAAGAACGCAAAGAGTTCCTTTAACTTTAGTTACAAAGTTAGCGCCCACGAAGTTTGTGCCGTTGTATGAATAGATTTTTGACGATTTTCCTTTACGTGATACAAACCGTCTAAGTGCAGATAAAAAAGTATCCGATGACAAGTCAGTAACTAATTCAATATAAACTGCTTTAGTAGTTAAGCATACAAAAAGACAAATATAACTTTTGCTAGTTTTTGCACCGCGACCCTTTCTATCTTTAATGCTAAATAGACCAGCATAGACAGTACTAACTACTGCAAACGGAAAAGTTTTGTATTATCCTTTCTTTTGGCAAGGATCCTAACAAAGGCTGAACTATCTTAGGAGAGACATGAAAGCAACGTAGGCACGAGTGGACAATCTTTCTTGCTAATGACCTTCCACATGTCGGACAGTATCTTTTTTGTATTGAAGAGAGTAGCAGCTGAAGACCTGCGTGCATTAATTGAATATGTTCGCGCTCCAAAAGTAACTTTGTCATAGTATGTGACCCATCAAGAAGAAAGGGGTGGGGATTTTTAAAAAATCGTAATTAGAGATTTTTAAACGACCACCTACGCGCACAATCCCTTGATGATCAATAAATGGCGTTAAGTTTAAAATTGAACATTTTGCACTGATCTGTTTTCCATTTTCCAAATTTTTTATTTCGAAATGAAATGATTCTGACTGAGCTATTTTGATTAAAAATGAATTACGGCGAAGCATCCCTTTACTAGAAGCATTATGAATGAATCGGAGACAGTAAGCAATGATTCTCTCCAGTTTTCTTAAATTAGAAAAACGTTCGAAAGGAAAAGTAAAATTTTCGATGTTTAAAAAAATTCTTGTATTATTTTTTAATTCTGGAAGGCTGTCCTCTACTGGAGGTAAATTGGACCAAAAAGATTCAGTTAACAGTAAGAATCCAGGCCCATTCCACCACAGGATACAGTTTCTTATTTGTACGGATAAAATTCCTCTTGACAATAAATCCGACGGATTTTCAGCAGTGGGAACATGCAAGCAAGTAGCATTTCTAGTGAGATTTTGTATTTCTGTTACCCTATGAGTACCAAAGGTCTTTAGCAAGTGAGGAGAGGTTTTTATCCATCCTAGCCCAATGGTCGAATCAGTCCATAAAAACGGGAATTAATTACAAGATTTAGAGAATTCAACACGTTGTTAACCAACCGCGCAAGAAGTAGTGATCCACAGAGTTCTAATCTGGGTATTGTTAAAGACTCTAGTGGCGCAACCTTTGCCTTGGAGCATAAAAGATTACATACAATTTTCCGTCTGCATTAATAAAACGAAGGTACACGGAGGCTCCGTATGTTTGAGAACTAGCGTCTGAAAACCCGTGTAATTGAAGCGACTTGTAATCAGAACAGATAGCATGACGAGGTATTTTTAGATCGCTCAAATTCTTAATTGTTCCTCGAAATTGTAGCCATTTCTGATGTATATCCAAAGGAATTGATTCATCCCAGTTCAATTTTTCAAGCCACAGTTGTTGCAAAATTAATTTTGGAATTATTGTGCATGGACTTAAAATCGAAATAAAATCGACCTCTTGGTAATCTTAGTGCAGCATAATGAAGGAATCGCAAAAATTAGATTATCAGTGTCAGCCTGCCACGATAAACCGAGAGTTTTTGTAGAATCATATTCTCCAAATGTTATCAAATTTGGATGTACTTCAGATGGATTTACGTGTTTTAGCACGCGTGGGTCATTTGAGATCCATTTGCAAATACGAAAACATCCTGAGGCAAGCAATAACGTATTTTTTATTATTTCTTTTACAGCAACAATGGCAACCGGCAATGTGTTCAAAGTAAAAGCAATATTTTGAGCAAAAAAATAAAAAATGCTGATTGAAATAGAATTTAACAATGTTAGGAAATAAAGTTAGCAAAGGAAACTCACATTTCTCGACGGGAAACTTGCGATGTCGACAGATATCTTAATTTATAGGTGGACCTCGTGGTAGCAATTTTTCCTAACTGTCGTAATTTGCACTTTCTTTAGAAAATTTTAAGATAATCTTACTCGAAGGACCATGTTGGCAATTGGGTTTGAGTTTAAGCAAAGCACAATTAAATACAATTAATTATTAATTACAAAACAAAAATGTACTTGCAACATTCTTTTTAACGATGGGGGTGCAGAATGGTAATCTACCACGTAATACGCAAAAAAAAAGAAAGGTTAGTATACAGTTATGATTGTATCACACAGATGGCAATACTCGTACGCAAAACAATATATATAAGCACATACACGTGTAAACATCCCCTGTATAAGATTTATTCTCGGAACGCTCACTTTTCGTCTCAAAGGTAAGGATAAATGTCAAATCGAAAAATTATTTTTCAGATAACTGATCTGCTTCACAAATATGGTCTAACGTAAGCGCCCAGCAAAGTTTTCACTTCTAAATTTTCACAATCATCTGATGTTATAAATAGGTATAGTATTTTCGCTGTTTTTGTAAAAGTCTTCCTGGGGCAAGCAATATTTTTGTGATGTACGTTAATTTTTCCGTAACTGCCATAGCGATTTACGATACCGCCACGTGTTAGGCCGATTTGAAAGGATTAATGCTTAATCCATTATCTTCCGCTGGAGCCTATAATTTATTAGAAGCACGTATTAAAAGAGACTCCTGGTTAATTAAGCCACTTCCAAAACAATCTGGGGGAATAAGTCTTATTTGTTATGTTCGAATAACCTTGGAGAGACACCTGCAATAAGAATAGTAAAAACCACTCGGATGCTTGACGAATTTGACTACGATTCATTGATTGTCAATAAGCAATTTAATTCTGATATGATCCTATATCTAATTTTGCTATATTTTTTTAAAGATATAAGGGGATGCTTTAAGCGTGTCGATAGCTATCCGCATGACTTGGACAACCATAAGTACGTGAAATAAGGGCGACATAGATATTGCTATTATCACAATTAACGCGTGCAGATTTTTGTTGCTACGGTTTCAATTCACGCTAAATGCGATTTATAAACCAGTGTTTTGTCATTTATTCTATTTAAGCGTTGGATAGATTTAAACAGTGTCTCTCATTCTAGTTTCTAATTGTTTTGGCGCCTTTTTTATCATTTAGCACTACGAAGCTTACGACCCAAATCTCCGAATCCAACTGAGTTAGTCGCTAACAATTTAAGTTGCGAGAAAAACCCTCGTAACAGATGCCAATAAACCAATAAATTTGTTTTTATGTCTATTATAACTTCTGTCCATGGTAAGGTTAGCAAAAGTTTTTTGATGCTTTCCCATTTGGTAGTGGTACAAGTTGGTTTTAAAAACAATTCAATAAAAAAAAATATTAACAAGAAATAAATGCACTTCGCTTCAATTACACAGGTCTAAAAACAGATTCTAAAAATGACTTTCATAAAATCCCATTACATATAGGTTGTTTGCAAATTAAAAACTTCTAATAAAAACTTATTTTTCACAATAAGTATGTTTATTTTCTCGCAACTAATCAAAAAATTATTTCTTATATTTATTCACAATTTTAAACCTACTCTTTTTTCTTGTGAAACCTTCTCTTTCTTCCTTGATTGTTCGCCGAACTCGGTTCCGGATTCCTTCTTTGGTTTCTCGATTAAGCAACAGGAGTCGGCTAATGTATTGACACCCATTTTCCTTGGCGACGTTTTACCCGTCGCGTCGTTGGATTTTCGTACGTACTTTCTTATCGACCCTCGTATTTACGATCGTTTTAATTTGACGTTTGCATTTAGTCATGTATGATGTGGTTTTAGCTAATCGGTTGGACGTATTTTAAATCATCTTTGTCGTTTCAGATTTTAAATAATTTTTGTTATCAGTTAATTTATGGTTTTACGTTGTTAAAAACATTTGTTTGTTGTACTTATGCTAAATTCGCATTTTCTTTTGTTGTCTATGTTTATATAGAACTTTCTTTCAAGTAATTAATATTTCCTTTCATTGATAAAACACGTTTTGTCTATTTATTTAGGTAAAGCAAAAAATGAAAAGACTTTTGCATGCTTATGGCACGACGCCATTGCTGGACGGGGAAAAGAAGAGATAATTAGCTCATTCAATGCGTTGTTTTTACATTACAGGGATATTAAACATTTTGTCCTTTGGGTTGATAACTGCTCAGGACAAAACAAAAATTGGACTTTGTTATCTTTCCTTGTGTATATTGTAAATTCCGACGCCATAGCCGCTGTAGATATTTTTATCAAATATTTAGAATCGAGACATACTTTCATGTCTGCCGACAGTTTCCACCATCAGGTGGAATTGTCATTAAAAAAGCAAAAGAAAACTTACGATTTTGATGATTTCGTAACAAGTGGCAAGATTTCCGTCACCAACAAAAATAAAAAAACATAGATAACACAAATTGTGGCCAACAGGGGATTCTTCTCTTTAAAGTACAAGTTAACAAATAACTCCAATAATATACATGAAATGGATGTTCTTCAAAATAGAAAAAAAAGACTTCCCAGTCCCAAGGTATTTACATCTCCATGTGGAGTGCCTACAAGTAAAAAAGAAACTCTTGTCAAAAACCTTAAAACTATAATTCCTTCAAATAGGCTTCAATTCTGGAAAAATCTTGAGAAGGAAGATAAAGATAAATGAGAAAGTTTCGTCCGTTTTTAGTATTAGTTAATTTTCATAAACTGATTCTTTTTTTATTTATTGTTGGTAGTTCTAACAAAAATTCAATAAACTAATCAAAACTGGTGTCTGTTGTTTAATTGTTCTTTTTATAATATGACAATTACGAACTAACTGGTTATTATTTACGAAATTATCCTAAGAAAAAACACCGCATGAGCCTGATGATGCTGTGGTTTTACTTAGCATTTTCTAATAAAAATTGAATTCGTTTTCCCAGTATCTACCTTATTAGGGAAAAGATAGGGAGAACTGCATGTTTTCTAAACGAAATATAGTTTTTATGAAGATTCATGTACATAAAGTAAAATCATTTTTATTTGCAGCGTTGTAAGAATTTGTGTACATTTTAAACTTTGCCTGAAGTTTGAACTCGATTTATTCATTATTATATAACCTACAGATGCGGTGGTCTTTCTTAGGACGGCAGTATTCCTCTCGCGCGATTGTATTATACAAAAGGAATTCACTCCTAAATAGTTAAAAAAATGACTGATGCAGTTTTAAACTACAACTTAGAGATCATTTTGGCAGTTCTTCGAGATAAAGGACAACTACAAAATGAAACCAAAATATTCGTTAAAGACAACCATGAAACTGCATAAGACAATATTCCTCCCAGTACCACAAAGATCAGATGTAACTGCAGGTAAAAATACAAAAGCTCATGTTTGAAAAGAGAAGAATCAGAACATTATGGCATCAATTACGAGCAACAACAGGCAAATACTACATTGAACAACGCTGTAATTCGTGATTCGTAAAAAATATTGTCAAATAACAGTAAAACTAACTTTAAAGAGAAATTATAAGATTAAAAAACAATTTTAGCCTAATAAAAAATGTAGATTGTCAAAAAGCAATATACAGCAAAATAACAGGTTTGATACATACCAAAAAATGAGTTATTAACTAAACAAAAGCGATCAACATATCCCAATATTTACGTATCAGGTTAGACGCTAGAATGCGCTAGAAACCTCGTCCCAAAAAAAGAGAAGAAGTTGGAATCAAGTATAAGGGGAACATTCTACTCTACCAATTTACAACAAGCTGCCACTGTATAATCAAATGCATATCTTTCAACACTGATTGTCGGAAAAGGTAGAATTCAGGTTTTCAAGATCAGTTTCACTTCAATCTTTTGCATATAACCAACTTACTCCGATTTTGATCTAATTGTTCATATTCTGTTGGTAAACAAATGTGACAATAAAAACATGGGCACATTTACAGTAACAAATAATTGATCGATAAACGATAAACAAATTTAATTAGAAAATAAGTAACCAGACAGCATAAAAGTTAAACATTTTTACAGGCAAAACCACAATGTAGTATTGCAAGACAAAAAGAATTAATAAATATTAACAATTAGAGCAAACGTGATTACGTGATAATATTATTCAATTCATGTGTCAAATCATAAATTTATAAAGTTGTTCTTTTCTATCTTGGAAATTACAAAACGTATTGCTTCTGGTAACTTCAAGCGACAAAGATGAATTCATATTATAAATATCTGTTTCCTTAATTGTTAAATTGAAGAACAAAGTATAATAAAACTAATTAACTTTTTTCGACAAGAATTATTTCTTTTGATGTTTCCGATTTTCTGACGTAATACTTTGCTCAACATCGCTTCGAGGAGAAGCGCACATGTCTTTTTTATTAAAAACGTTTGAGACGTTTGCTTTTAACGGATGGTAAATTAGATTTCTTATTAAAAAAGAAATATAATAGTTATGGTATACATTTTGTGAGTGAATAAAGAAAGTAATCGGACGTAATTCAAGACTGAAGGTGTCGGTTAATTAACACGATGTATACATAAGTATGTATTTGTATGCATATATGTATTATTGCTGTTATGGTAATTTAAAAAAAAATATTATAATGCACCGAATGATATTATGTAGGTCGTGTCTTAGTTACCATGTCATTGAATAGTGAATAGACACATTGCTAGGTATTGACAACGATTCTACCATAAAAACTTCAGTTGCAATAAAAAAATGCGGAATATAATGGTTTGATGGCATTCTTGCCTCCAGTTGCAGTGGAGCAATTCCGCTATAAAGAAAGCATCCTGTACAAGATACGAACAAAAACTTGGACGACTACATGTAACCCTGTGTGAGAACCTGCTCGGCACAATGTGCACGAGGATCGTGCTGCAGTAGATATACTGGTCAATGCCGGTGGTAAGCGTTCACTCGTTACCGTCTAATAGTGCAACAAAAAAAATGAGGAAAAAAAACAATACGACGCTATGCTTGTTGAGGGAATTTGGAATTGAAGTACTGATAGTTTTCTGATAATTACTTATATACGAGTTTGTCTAACTAGCACCAACTGGTGTTTTCAAAATAACGGCTAACAAACATGCAACTGTGAAAACTACGATCGTTATGTGAGACCTTGATCTACCATGTGTTATTGCTAAAGATCACCTGTGGCGTTAAGTTTTATAGACTAGACAATAAATAAGCAATATTATTAAGTATGACTGCAAATATGTAATTAATGTAGAAGTACATTACGTTGAAATTCATTTATATAACACTACCTATAAACTGTTGTTTAAAGTTTGATTCAAGTCGAAAAAATTTGCTTCAAATAACAGTGTCACCAGATACACTGTTGTAGAATATGTATAAAAAATATGCCCACGGTATATAATGTATAAATAAATTATTTTAAGACAAACCATAAATTATCTAACAAAAGCAGAAATATAAGAAACACCTTAAATGTTGCTGAATTAATTGCTTCTTATCCTGAAGGTACTCCATATAAGTAGACGTAGAATATTAAACGAGTTTAATTAATCACACATACTGAAATTTCATACAAAACTGTAATAATGTCTTTTTAACATTTTTTTCAAAAAACCTTCACTTATGTTACCGAAAATTAAAATAGACGTAAAGCGCTCAATTTGATTGTTAAGTGCACAAACGTAAAAACATAAAATTACTGTACCAACAACTTCTAAGAAAATTGATAGTACCAATAAAATCAGCTTTGTAGCCATCGTTTACGATCGGTGAATCACTTTGTCACAAAACAAATTACAATTATGGTTTTATCTGTAAACGATTTTCTTTAAAAAAAAAATTTTAATACTTTCTTTCCACGCTTATGATGAATGGTTTCCAGTAAATTGACGGATATGTATATTATACGACACTCTTGTCGTGTTGCACAGTAACTGAATGTAAATAATCCTAGAAACGATATACTACTAGAAATAACTCTTCATATCAAAAATATTGAAATATTCTAGAACCTTAAGAATGTTTGGAGCGATTTAAGAACATATCTTCTAGCCCATGATAAAAGAGACTAGGAAATTAACCCAGGAACCCTATCACAGCCTAAGGTTTCCTCGTTGGAGTTCCGGACGATTGTGTGACGTCGAAGTCTCAACCACACCTCAAGCCCTCACAACAAGATGTAAACGCGCGTCGTTGGGCCCCCCAACGTTAGTCCTCCACACACGCACGTCACCACAACCAGTACTCGCTTGACCACAATAGTCTTCCTCCCACCCAGAAAAGAATCTGATCCACGACCAGAGGGAACAAGAACCAGGAAAAATCCCTCCCACCCTGAAAGCAGATAAAAGAAAAAGAAAAGAAGCAGCCCAAAATTTTGCCCTCAAATCCAAAATAAAAAGGACTACAGCCTGCAATTGCTCGACTGTAGCCGGAAGCGGTGCCTGCTGTACAACCACAATATCCTATGCACCGGTTAAGAAGAATTGGTAACCTCCGCCAAGCTCCATTAAGTCCGCCGTACGGCCCCCGAAAGATATTTTGCCTAGTCCCGAGCTTGAGGCTACCAAGTCGAAGACAATCAACCAAAGAAGAGAAAGAAAGACAAGAAGACAGAAGGAGAAAAGAGAGTACGATGTTGTTGTACGGCTCGACTACCTCTCCCTAGATAGCTGACTCCGAGTGACCTACCCTATTGCCCAACCAACTGCCCTAAGTAGGTAAAATCTGTGATATCCAAAATTTATAACTGTATAACAAAACGAAAAGAAAACGTGTTTTAAACATTGCAAAAGCCGACAAGCGGGATAGAATAATCCGAGAGTAACCTTACATACTAAGTAAAATAAATAAAAGGAATTCAGAAAGATAAGCCTTCCAAAAGAACCAAAGAAAAGGATAAACTTTCTATCAATGACAGACAACACCGAGAAGCCGACAAAGCGGCGTTGCTGTCGTCTAAATCACTAACTATACTAACAAAGTAAACCCAAGAAGAAAAAAAATCTAAGTAAAGATATCAATGCGGAGTTTTGACTTCTAAAGAATGATAATACTAGATTAATTACTAAACTTATATTAGGTGTTACTACAGCTAAATAATAAGGATATCAGATTCACAAATAGTCAAAATCAGAAAGAAGAAAAAAATTGTCCATCCGAGAGAACGTTAGGATCAATAAAAGAACGCTAATTAAGTCAAAACACCGAGAAACTGAGAAGTTACTATGCCTCAACCGCTTTCGAGGTTTGGGGTAGTAAAAGGATAAGATATCAGTAGGAAAACTAGTTGAGTCTACAGAAGAATCTGGTTCGTTGTCCCAAACAGCAGGTTTAAGGTCTTTCACATGCCAAATCCCAAGAGAAACTCCATCGTGATTTGCTAAGTCGTATGTCCAAGGAGAAGAAACGCGTTTGATCTGGAAGGGTCCGATAAATTTCGGTGCTAACTTAGTATTGAAATGTTTGCTGGCGTCAGAAAGTACAAAGTTACGTTTCCAAACACGGTTTCCAACGTGGAAACGAACAGAGCGACGACGTAAGTTATACCGATGACCAGTATTAGCGTACTAATTTTGCATACATTGTCATATAATCGCGTTAATTGGTAAATTTCAACCTAAATAAATATAGAATTAATCCGTGTCTACGTTTTTAATACCTTCGTTATGATGAATGGTTTCTGGTAAATTGACGGATATGGATATTATACGATACTCTTGTCGTTTTGCACAGTGGCTGAATGTAAATAATCCTAGAAACGATTTACTACTAGAAATAACTCTTCATATGAAAAATATTGAAACATTCTAGAACCTCAAGAATGTTTGAAGTGATTTAAGAACATATCAGAATCTTCTAGCTCATGATAAAAGAAAAGTATAAAATAAAACGCGATAAATGACGTGATGTTCGATTTATGTACCGAAGTCAGTCTGTACGTGGTCTGCACGTTGCTTTGAAAAAATTAAAACTACTATGATAAACACGATTTGGACTTCAATCCGGAAGTGAAGATGAATCTGTTAGCAATTTACCAAGTGATAAAGATCATTTGATTACACAATTGTTTTTATTCCAGCAGCTCAACAGTGGATCGAAAAAGATTGTACACATCCGCCACCAATATTTCCATTTACTGGAGAGCGTATACATTAAATTTTAAAAGTTCAGATATCGACAAGGTACTATAGGAAGACGGAAACGGAACGATACCCAAACCCACGAGACTAAAAAATTACCCCAGGAACCCTATCACAGCCTAAGGTTTCCTCGTTGGAGTGCCGGACGATTGTGTGGCGTCGAAATCTTAACCACACCTTAAGCCCTCGCGACAAGATGTAAACGCGCGTGGTTGAGCCCCCCAACGTTAGTCCACACAAGCGCACATCACCGCAACCAGTACTCGCTTGACCACAATAGTCTTCCTCCCAGCGAGAAAGGAATCTGATCCACGACCAAAAGGAACAAGACCCAGGAAAAATCCTTCCCACTCTGAAAGTAGATAAAAGAAAAATAAAAGAAACAGCTCAAAATTTTGCCCTCAAATCCAAAATAAAAAGGACTGCAGTCTGCAATTGCTCGACTGTAGCCGGAAACGCTTCTAAATTTGATTGCAACGGAAGATTCATCGCTATGCAATTCAGCATCAAACAAAATTCAAACGGTTTTTACAAGAAAAATACAGTCTCTGTTGTAGTACTTTGAGCATTGGGTCTATTATACAGTGGGTAGGTTGCTAACCTTGCCCATCGACCCTCCTCCTTTAACCCGGTTTGGGACCGGCAACAGCGCCCTTAGAGCTACTCAATCTACCCCAAAGCGCTGCAAGCTGTTGACAAAACCCATAACAACGAAACTAACGAATATAATAGAAATAAGTGAAGAACACGGCTTTATACAGAATAAATCGACAGTGGGCGCAAACGTCATCCTGATAAATGGTTAAAAAATCCCTCGAATACAAAAAACCACTGTTTTCCTTGCCTAATAGGTTTCAAAAAAGAGTTTGACATAGTACAGACAGCCGACGTCATAGATATACTTCGGGAACACAGGACACCCGTGCCTCACATTAATATAATAAAAAAGCTCAATAAAAATAATGAAACGTTCGAGAAATTATTCTCAAGTTCGAGAGCCTTCACGAAGTTTTTATCTATTTTCAGAACGTTCACCGAAAATTCTCGAACGTTTGGCCAAAATCTATAAATGCGGTACAAATAAATCATAAGTCAGTTATTTCAGTAATTCGAAGTCAGCAGTGTTAAGAAGATTATTCAAGCTTAAATAAATAAGTGATTAACGCGTGTCGAGATAAATACGACGATCTAAAATCGTGCGTGACTTATGCAATGTACGTACTTGGGAGTTGAGATAACGAACTCCAAGCACATGACGAAGACAGCAGAGATCAAGACATTAAGAGCTATTAAAGGAATAAGCTTGAGAGACCAGATAAGAAACAAAGCTTTAAGAGAAGATTTCAAAATTCAAGATAATATAAGACCTCTTAAAATATGGTGCGAAAACCGGACATCTGCTTCCCAAGATGCTGAAAGGGATTTAGAAGAGTAGAAAAACAAGCCCACAGTATAATTACAAACCAGTAGGGACAGCTACTAATAATAAAAAAATCAGTATTTGAATGCGCATATTCAAACTCTAGCACTCCTTACACATTATTCTGATAGGTGGCACTACGAAATTTGGAATTCTTTATACATTCGATGCATTCTTTGTCAATTTAAACATATGTTTCGTGGTTGATAATCTCAATAACCTTAATTACAGTAGGTTTCAAGTTAAGATATACATTTATTTAATTTAAATTTGTTCTAATTTTATCTGTACAGCGTGTTTTATTTTATAAAAAGTCTTTTAGTGTTGTTTGTTTTTATAATTAAGTATTTGTGGTAGGATTATTTAATTAGTACGTCAACATTAACGTTTTCATTAATTTTTCCGAAAATGCGTTTATCTAGCATTGCAATGAAAAATTTACATATTTATTTATCTCTGGTATGCGTATTCATGCAGATACATCACATATTTTAAACATACCATCAATTTTATTATTTGTAAATGCCGCCATTAATTACCATAAAGACATCTATTGAGAACTCTGAGAAGGAGTGCCAAGTCCTGCCATATTGACAATAATTTCGACATTCGAACATCAAAGAAGCCGACGCAAACTGTCCAATTGTAATTATATTGTGCTAAGTCTTAAAAAAAAAGCAAAGAACAAACAACGATGAAATAAGAAACGCCAGAAAAGAGGAATGTAGAGAAGCCCGCAGAGAATATAAGGACGCGTTAGAGCACCCGGGCCCAAAAATGGAAGGAATACTGCACTAAAAACGCAGAAAAAGATCCATGGGGGTATCATACAGGGTCGTAAGAGGAAACAAGAACAGAAAAACCGGCTTAAATAACATCAAACTACTGGACGGAACGTACACGACAGTAGCGGCCGAAACGGCGGACGCTTTACTAGAAAAATTCTTTTCCGACGACGACGACCGACAGGACAACCGCGAACACGCGGCAATAAGAAGAGCGTACGACGAACCAAGAATAGATGACCAACCTCGACGTGATAAAGAAATCACGAATGGAGGGATCGCGAGAGCGCTCGGCAGAATGAACCCAAAAGAAGCTCCCGGACACGACGGAGTACCACCGACAACAGCAAAACGAGCATTCGAGATAGTCCCGCACATCTGGACTTGAACGTTTAACCTCTGTCTAAAGAAGGGCATCTTCCCGACGTGTTGGAAGATCCAAACAATTAGGTTCATTCCGAAACCGGAGAAAGAAGATATAATGGAACCTAAAACCTTCCGTCCTATAAGTTTACTTCCGGTAGTCGGTAAGGTTCTCGATAGAGTCGCTGCTACCCGGATACAGAACCATGTGAGAAAAGACGGAGGATTACATCCCGATCAATACGGGTTTGCGGTGGGGAAAACAACCACGGACGCCATAAGACGAGTGGTAGAGTTCGTTAAAGAAAGTAAAGCGAGAAATCATTACTGCACCGCGATCTCTCTGGATATCGAGGGGGCATTCGATAACGCGTGGTTCCCAACGATAATAGCAGAAATGAAACGAAGAAACATTCCGATCGAAATAACAGACATAACAAAAGATTACTTCCGAAACAGAATAACTCTAGTAATACTGGCTAAAGAAATGAGAAGCAGAAGAGTGAAAAGAGAGTGCCCTCAAGGCAGTTGCACCGGACCAGTCTACTGGAAACTGGTCTACGACACAATTTTCAACATTGGACTTCCGGAAAACTATACCCTCGTGGGGTACGCTGACGACACTATGCTTCTCGTAACCGCACACAGATATAATTAAAAGCAACAGCAAACGAAGCTCTAGCAAAAATTAACGAATGGGCAGGACGACAAAAGTTAAATTTTAACGTCCCGAACAGCGAAACGGTTTTCTACGGTAAACGACCACAGCAAGAGAGGCCAACTTTCGTTCTGGGACAGGGCCGGATATATTGCAAGGATAACATAAGGTATTTAGGAGTTTTATTTGACAACAGATTTAACTGGAACCCCCACATCGACTACGTGGCCAACAAAAACCGAAAACTTGCAGGCAAAATCGGCTTGGCGGCCTCGTTATCGTGGGGTTTTAAAGGTAGGTCGACAGGAAAGATTTACGAAGGAGCAATTCAACCTGCCATTACGTACGCGTGCAAAATATGGCAGGAAGGTTGCAAGGTGAAAACGTCTAAGCGCCCAGCGAATGTTAGCAATAAGGACCGCACACGCTTACAGCACGGTTTCTACGGAAGCCGCATTAGTTTTACTGCCGATAGATTTATTGTTACAGCAAACCGCAACGCTAAAACGTATCGAAAGAGCGAACCGGGACATCAGAAGGCGAACCGAACTCGACGACATCGGGTATACAGGGCGCGAGATAGAGGGAAGAATAGCTCTAGTCGAGATGGGCCACCAGGTAGACCTGAGATCCTTCCGATTCCAACTTGGAGAAGAAGACATCTGTGCCTGGCGGTACTACACTGACGGATCAGTATTCGATCAGTAGGCGCGGTAACAGCTTTCGTGTTGTTCCAAAACGAGAAAAACCGCGAGAAAGATGAAGTTGGCGAACGGCTGTACCATTTTCCAATGCGAATTAATCGACAAACGAGGGGCGATTCAACATTTACTGGACCAACCGCAGGACGTAACGGAGAGAACGGCAATCGTAACCGACTCTAGAGCTGCGCTAGAAGCTTTGACAAGCGTTTCGGGCACGTCGATTTTTGTTTTTAAATTGCCAGTTAAAGTTATTTTTAATCTTTAAGCGCTAGCAACCCCAATTTTAAACATTTAAATAAAAAGGTAAACTTTCTGATACATTCTATGATAAAATTTTTGCTGCTGAGCGCAACCAAAAAAGTTTTTCCGGTTGATAAATAACGGAAATATTAAAATTTAAAAAAAAAATTTGAGACATTTAAAATTATTGAGAGAATTACGGTTTTTTGTAACCACCCCCTGATGCGCCGTCCCCAAAGGGTTTTCAAAAATGAAAATATTTTTAGTGAACTCTCTATATGTGATTTAGTCTATGAATTTTTTTTTCGCGTATTGCTAGACCAAATAGTTTTTGAGATAATTTTGAATGGCGCGGTTAAAAACTCACCCGATACGTAGTGTTGCCTAGTCTAAGGGGCCTGCACCATTATTATTAACGGTAATATTTATTGACAAACTCTTAATTGATATTTATCTGCTTAGTTCTACATCGTTCTTTTTTTAACGTCTTTCTTGCTTCATTAAAAAAATGTAGTTGTTATAATTCTGTTTTCAGTTTGCTTACATTAAGTGTTCGACAGATGTAAACGGAATGTGTAGTAAATATTTATACCGTTTTGGCACTTTTTTAATTCGCTTATTTATAAGCACACCGAGTACCATCCATAACTTTTTCTCCGAATTATTGAGCGACTGCCTGACTTAAGTTACGGCTAAATTTACATAACGCAGTTAGTGATCCATGACAAGACAGAAACTTTGTTAAATGGTCCTTCATCACTAAAAAATCATCATGATAGAACTCGGTTATTATCAGATTATCTATTAACCAAAACATTGATATTATGTGATACCGACAACACAGTCCTCGTCTTTAAATCACCATATGGGGAAAAAAGACACACCTCAAATATATGTATACATTATATAGACTATAAAAAAAGAAAAAAAGAGGGGAAAACAGTAAAGAGTATCACATTCAAAACTATGAGCAGACACTACCATCACAAAACAACTGAAGAACCAAAGAAATTGATATTTTAGCAATTATAACATTTAAGACATGAATGAAAGCATCGAGACGAAACCAAAAATAAAATTATAAACACGAACTACGTGAGTGAAATCAAAAAGTATAAAAAATTAGTAAAAAGAAAACACTTCCAGAGTAGATGACATTGTATCTTTTAAAACTTGAAAATATTAAAGCGTTAAAAATGCATTATAATTCCACAGTAACTGAAATAAATGTTACAGTTTCGTATTTCCGTTTAAATTGTTTTTCCGTAAAAACTTGAACACCAACATTTCATGCTCACCACCTAAAATACAAATTTCAATTATACACATAATTAACATGACAAGTAAAACCTTTTTAATCATACAAGTGTTCCTCGCTGAAGCCGAACTAACAACATTTTAATGAGGTGCAGCTTTACAATTTCCAAGAATTCATATTTTTCTTATATTGAGCAACAAAAATCCGTGGAAGTAACTTATTTATCAAGTTCAGAATCACATAAAATTAAATGCAACAAATAACAACATGAAGAAATAATGAAATACGATTGAAGTGCCAAGTCACGAAATTAAACTTAGAGAATGGTATTAGTAAGCACCTACATTCCAAGCAATTAACACAGTTTTCAAGTAAAGGTTTTACACCATAAGAAAAGGTCAAAAATCATATAAATGAGACTTTCTCTGTCGGATTATTCAATCCAAAACCTTAATTGCAAAGTATTCTTTATTATATCATTGTAATCAACGTTAACAATGTCAATGACAATCACAAATTACTTAATCAGAGGTCAATTATCTATTCGAATTTCATTTTATATATTTTGTAGGTATTAGGTACATACTAAAATACATTGCAAGGGTTGAATTCAATTAAAGCTTTAAATTTAAACTAATAGGTATGCAGCAGCTTAGATACTAAATAATTTTTCACCAATACGTGTAGAATAAAGTGAGAAAAAAACTCATTTCTTATTCTTGACTAATTCATATGCATTCATGGTTGGACATATATTATAAATATTAACTTATAATGAAAATTTTCCTTTAACTAGCGTTGTATAATTTAATTTTTATTACTTTCTGTTGAGCGGACAGACACTGAACTTCTATAATATATTACTATATCATAATTCAAGCAGTCCCTATGAGTCTATAATAATTTTGAATACACGTTCACTATATCAAATTACTATTGACGAAGTTCAATATTACCTTTTAATAAATCTTATATGTATTATATTTGAACGACAGCCTTCGAATGTTACTAAAAATTAATTTCGTCCTTTGAACCCGCATTTCTAATTATAAAATTTTCATATTAATTTGTACAACTGTAACTTTTTTTATCAACGACGTGTAATAAATTCTTGTTTTGGTAAGTAGTTATGCCTATCATGCTGTTAGCGCTTATTGACAAGTACAAAAAAAAATAAAAGCACATGACTGCTTCATTATATTTAAAAAAAAACTCGTCATGACGTTTCCTCAGTGTTTCATTAATTTTCTTTATTACTTTGTGTTTAACATTCAGTTTATACGGCAACGTATTTTTTATTAAGGCTTATGCACATTAAAAAAATTCAGACTCGAAATTGCGAGAAATAATCAAGTCAAGGTGTCTCGACATTGAACTGAGTTTTTATTACCATTCTTGATATATGTATGTTAACAATTAACCACCAAAGTTTAAATCCGATTTCTTTAATAATTAACAAAATAAGAACAAAAATTAATAATGAGTAACTTAATTTTTGAAACACAAACCAACTTTATTCGTTATGTATTGCAAAATTCGCAAAACTTTTTTTAAATTTCGAGAGTGTTCACGTACTTTTTATCCACGACTAGATCGTTCTCGAAAGATGGCAAAAATGTATAAATGCGGTACAAACAAATCATAGGTCAGTTATTTCAGTAATTCGAAGTCGGCAGTGTTAAGAAGATTATTCTAGTTCAAATAAATAAGTGATTAACGCGTGTCGAGATAAATACAACGAATTAAAAACGTGCGTGACTTTAATGTAAACAAGTGTCAGTGTTTAGTTAATTAGAAGTTATCCGCGGACATTATATTTTTAGTAATAGTATTATATAAAAGTATTTCTTAAATATCTTTAGATTTTATTAGTTGCGGTTAGTTATAAACGTGTAGATATTTTCAGTATAAATAAATTTGTTTTAGTAATCGTTACAGTAATTTAAGTAAAAGACCGAAAACGTCAATAAATTCTAAGTATGGTCTACGTCAAAAAATTAAGCTCTTAAAATTAGAATTAAACGGTAAAGCAATACTACATACTGTCTGTCAGACTTGGGTAGTATTTGAATACTTTGTAATCTGAATCCTATTTAAGCTACTTTTAGCGATATTCAAATAGTATTCGAATATAACTTTAACTTGGGTATTCGTATTCAAGCGACTACTTTTTTAACCCATATTCTTTATTCGTAGTTGAATATTGCTCCAGTATTCAAACACGTTGAATACCTGGATTCAAAATTGAATCCTGGTATTTACAAAGAAAGCTAACGAATCCAGGTATTCAAAGTATTTGATTCCATGTATTCGACAAGTAAGTAAGTAAGGTAAGAAAGAAAGGGGAACAATGAATAAGCTTGTCAAAACTTGAGTCACTTGAGTGTAGCATGTGAACCCACGAAGACTGGCTTTCTATTTAGTGTTATACATATTTATTAGTGACTTGTGTTGTGATTATATCCCATAAGGTAATTATGAATTATTAAAAGAAACGTTTTAATAGCTATTTATATAACAAGTTGCAAAATGAATGTGTTTTTTGCACTAGATGCATCGTGTGCAAAAAACACTGAGTTTTGCAACGTGTTTATATACAAGACTTTTTGCAATTCAGTAAAATTTATCTTGATATTGAATTTATTTAACGTCTGTCAGTTTCAAAACCATCCTTGTTTGTTTCTATGGAAATAACCACTCATTTTGACAAAATGAACTTCATTTTGTAACTAAAATGGGTGTCAAAATTATGACATTTCGTAACTGAATTGCAAAAAATTTAATTTAGTGTCACAATCACAAAATAAAAATGTCTATTTACTATAGTAATTTAAAATTTGGATGAGAGATTCCAATAGTAAAAAAAAAATTATATTCTCAACGATAAGGAATTGTTGGATGAATTGGACGCAATGTCTGAGGATTCTGAGCCGTTTGTTGCGACTGTTCCGAGTTCTTCAGATTCCGATTATGCACCAATTTGCAAGCGAAGAAAGAAGAAAGGTATTCCTGACTATTTCGATGTACGTGCTATGTTAAAGAACCAAAACGTGGAAAAACCAAATAGTGGAAAAAGTACATCATCCGAATTCGAAATGCCCACGTCCACCAAATGTAATCAGAATTCTATTTGTACTTATTGGAATACTAGGTAGTCTATATCTTTATTATATCTACAATCTACCTTATTAGGAATTGACACGTAACGTACCTACAATGTTTTTGTAGTACTCAACACCAAGGTCTAGATATTGAAGAAAATCAAAGTGAGTTGCTACTGCAGTTAAAAAGGAAACCATTATTTGATGGAACTTTTGTTATGCCAGAATGCATAAATAAACAAATTATAATTACTAAATGTGCCCTATGTCAACCCAATATAACTATAATAAGAGGCCCTAAGAACAGCTCTTCCAATTTTTTGAAACATTTGAAGAAAAAACATCCTGGAGCGATTGAAAAATATAATAAGTATAAAACTACACAAAAAACTATGGCAACTTCCACTTTAACCACCACAGAAGAACGTTCTAAAAAATTAGTTCAATCAAAAAAACTCACTTGACAGAATCTGTTTCAAAAAAATCCAACCAACTTCAGTTTGAACTTAAATTAATTAGATTTGTCGCTGAAACTATGTCTCCCATAAGTATCATTGAACACGATAGTTTTAAAAATCTTTTTTCTGAATTTAATGTCAATATAATGACCAGAAAAACATTTGTCAAGAAAGTGAAACGGTTTTATGAGCAAAAATTCGAGCAAATTAAGTATGACCTTAGCAAGTGCAACTTTGTCTGCACAACCGCAGACACCTCGTCAGCTAAAAGAAAATCTTTTCTTGGTACAACATGTCACTGGATTGAAGCAGAAACGTTCCAGAGGAAGTCTGTTGCTTTAGCATGCGAACGATTCAGTGGCTCCCACACATTCGATCGCATTGCAGAAAAACTACATGACGTTTTTCTGAAGTTCAATTTGGACATCTTTAAGAATGTTGCCACGATTACTGACAATGGTAGCAATTTCGTAAAGTCATTCCAGGAGTTTGGAATCAAATCATCAATTTTCGACTCGGAAGATCACATAGAAGTGACTGAGAATAGTGAGACTGGAAGTAATAGCAATGATGAAGTCGATGAGGATGCTAAAATTTTTGTTCCATTTGCCGAAGAAAATACGGTTAATGATGGTAATAATGATATAAACTTGCCGAGACATGTAAGATGCGCAAGTCACACTCTGAATTTATAAGCAACAACGGATGTAAATTCTGTTATTAAGAATAATCCAATAATGAGGTCGCGACATACGAATGTCCTAAATAAGTGTAGCGAACTGTGGAAGTATGCATCTAAACCGAAGAGCGCAGAAGTGGTGCAAAAGGTCCTGGGTCGTACTTTAAGCTATCCGGCAATCACACGCTGGAATTCTTTTTACGATTCAGTAAGCCAAATACTGAACGTATCTAGAGAAGATATGAATAAGCCAGCAGATGAACTGCAAATTAAAGAACCGCTGAAAGATGCGGATATAGGATATTTACAAGAGTATTGTTCAATATTAAAGCCAATTGCAGAGACAGTGGACTTTTTGCAAGGCGAAACTAATACTTACTTTGGATACCTCATTCCCAGTATTACTTCACTAAAAATTAAATTACAAAAAGTCAAGTCAGGTATGACGATTAGTAGAAGCGCATCATCGATACTTGACCATCTAAATCAACGTGTAAAGTCCCGTTTGAATTCATTACATTAAAATTCAATTTTACATTCATTTATTTTCTGCAACTAATATTGCACGTAAATTTATTCAGTTTGGCAACGTCGCGTTGTTTTAACCGACTTAAGTGTAGCTGAAACTTCACTTCCGTTTGAACAATCTCGCGTAGTTCACGTGTGTGATGCGAGGAAAACAAAATTTTCTTGATTATGGCGTAAAAACGCATGTAATTTAATTTTTATTCATTCCATCTAATTATTGGTGAGTTTACCTTTATTTTGATATAATTTTTCTATTGAATTCAACATTTTTAGTGGTTTCGCAATGTTACGCAATCGTTAGACAAAGGACTTTATTTTGAAGGCCGTTGCATTCTAAACGCAGCGTGAGTACATGATGTCATTCAAAAAACCATTCTAATTATTTATATTTAGGGTCTTTTCGTTTATTGGATTTTTATTCTGGATCTTTTTAATTACTGGATTTTTCGTTAATGAAGTTTATTATACATTGATAATTCATGCTTGCTGGTGTGTTTTGAAATCTACATTCCTTTAGAAGATGTAACGAAACCGATTGTGATGTCCGTATTTGTATTAAAATTGTGTAAAAATCCCGTCAAATACGCGTGGACTTCGACCTCGTCGCGTCTACAAGAGTACATGATCGCGCAGACGAAGAATCCCTCCTCTAAATGTCCACCGAAGCGTGACCACCAACCGTATAAAAGAGCATGCATCACCGGGAAAATCTATCTATTTTTACCAGTTCTCCTAGTGTTTACCTGGAAATATAACCGTCCTGAACCGTCCGAAAAATATTAACAACCTGCACCGTACCTGACAATTCTCCTGATTCACGATTTACCATTTTGCCTCCGAATATTTCATTCATTTTGTACCGCAATCATATTCGCTACATTTTGTATCATAATCATCTTTCATTCATCCCGTACCTCTCGCATGTACCTCGTCCTGTCACCTGTACCGAGTGTATTCATCGCCAGCACCTGTATTCGTAAGTAACCACCCTTTTATACCAGTATTGATCGATTTTATTTTATTTTTACCTGAATGATCCTTTTTAATTTAGTTATTTCATATACATCCCTGTTGTAAATAATTTCTCTGATCTACAATTTCTTGCTGGGGCTAGTGTGGACAGTGGCTAACTGCCGATAGTTACACTAGCCAACGCAACCTCCGTATTGGGTCGTTTGACCTCTAAAAGCTCCGAGAACATAATTACTTGTTGGTGGACACTGGCTAACCGCCGATAGTTACCTGAGTAATCATAACACCGAAACCTTGTTACATAAAAAGGGATTTAGCCTTTACCGTACTTCCACGTAGCATTCATGCATTACCGTTAAATCTTGAAATCTAGTATTCATTACCGAAACAACATTCTCGATCCCTACATCTTCCCTTAAAGTTAGTTGCCATCCCTGTACCTTGTCCTCTCTAAAAAACCCATTCGTTCATTGTCATTTTACAATTCGTACGTACCCTGTAGTAACCTTCGCACAAGCCGCAATCTCCTCGTAATTTCCATTTAAGATCCTGTTTATATCGCACAAACGATCATTGTACACCCTTAACATTTGTGTTAGTAATATTCCCGTTCATTCACTGTTGGAACTTATACTAGTAATTTTCCACACCACCTGTTGTAGATAAAGCGCCTGTCCGACTTTACCTGAAAAATCCGTTTAACCGTTATTTTACCGATTGTAGAATACATCAACTCACCTGTGTATATCCTACTAACACCTCGATTAATTACAGAGCACCGTATTTTAATTAATTACTTGCAGCAAAGTTTGCAGCTGGAAATTCACGCCGCCATTTTCGTACAAGCGCAGTTTAAACTAATCAACCTTTAACCTTGCAGCGCGAAATAAACTACCAGAGGCGTCACATTGGGGCCGCCGCTCAAAGGCGAAGAACAACACGCCAGGAAATCATTTATTTAAAGAGTTTTTTTGTAATTATTACAATATATTTAAGTTTATATTATTGTGTTTATTTATCTCAACGTATCTACCGCAAGCTACCCCGGAAGAGTGTTACAAAGAATTTTATCACAAGAACAAAGTATGTGCTAAAAATAGAAGATATCCGATAACGTTATATTACACATGGTGAGTCAACTAAAATTAAGATACTGCATTTTATCTTCAAATAATTAAATTGAGTTATTAAAACTTTTCACTCATAACAAATCAAACGTTCACGACATTTGCATTTAATCAACGATTTAATATCAATAATTAACAATTAGATGTAAGATTTTACGCTTTTTATTCATCACCGATTTACAGGTGATTGGCGTCCAAATATTGTTTTAATCCATATTTTGTTTTATTCAAATTTTGTTTTATTCTAAATATGTTTAATTCAAATATTGTTCTTGAATGTAAATAGTATATTAAGTTATAATTAATAAATTTAAGGAGTTCACATCTTTGTCTTTACTTGCATTCAACCCATCACCCAGAGGTCTGTGCTTACGATTGCTTGCCGTGGTCAAATTATTATTTTGCATTCATTAAATGTATTTTTACTTTTATTATACATTCTTTATTCCGTCACTGTATTTTTTATTACAAACGGCTGGACCAAAGATTTAGTCAATATTTTATTTTTTTCCAAAACTGAATGTAAAGAGGCTATAATTGCATCTGTAACATGTCCAAATATAAAATTCAGGTGGTTCACCCAGGCAATTGAGTCAGAATTTAGTATCGATATTGAAATGGTCAAGCAGGCAGTCATACAAGCAAGGGTAGATCTTTCATCATTTCATAGAATTTTTGATGCGGAATACAACAAAAAAAAAGTTTTCCAAAATCGGATGATAAATAACCCAAATATAGGAATGTTTAAGAGCGCAATGACAAAAATTGTTCAAATAAATGTCAGAATTTAGTAACAGTCAAGAATAAGTATTTAATCAGTGCCAAATGTTAAACAATTGAAATAGCTTTGTTTGATGAAAAGAGCGTATTGACATTTCAATGATATATAGCTATGGCGATAGAAGACGAACCCAATCTGAAGTTTGTGAATTATTTAACACGTCCATCCCAATTATCTATCAATAACGCAATCTGCGTCAATAAGATTATCAAAAAATTCACACAAACTCAACTGAAACCTCAGTGATTCAAGACGATTTAGTTGGTTGATGTCAAATGAGAAAAACTACCAAAAAAATAGCTTTAAAAAATAATGTTAGTCACATGACAGTATGGAAAACGTCAAAACGTGAAAAATTTCAAGCATCCAAATTACATCTTGTACACGAATTGAATAAAGATGATTTCGACTGAAGAAATCAGTTTTGCAAAACAATATTTACAACGAATGTGAGAAACGTACTATTTTCGATGAATCGACATTTTATTTAAATGCTGCGGCGAACGGACACAATTTCCGGTATTGATATACCCAGAATCTCCGTTGGTCTGAAGAAGTGCATACTCAGTATCCACAAAAAATGTCATTGGTTTGGGACAGAATAAAGGGACCCTAGATTTCTTTCGTTTAAGGCTTGTTCACGATCTAACCGTTTTATTCCTGATTGAAAAAGATCCAGAAATCTTTGCTGAAAGACTATGGTTTCAACAAGATTTCCAGAGGAATATTTAAAAATTAGTGTACATCAACACAGATTGAACAATGTAGAAGATCTGAAAAACGCTATCACTGCTGAGATACGCCAGTTAACTCCAAAGACTATCATTAATGTGCAAGATGAATATGTTCATCGCTTAGATTAGTAGCAAGCGGTGTCCAATTGGAAATAGGATGAAAAGCCAAAAAGAATTTTAGAAGCAATCTCTACTGATGTATGTGGATCAATAAATCCCAAAACGCATGCTGGTTATAGCTATTTCGTGAGTTTTATTAATCATTTTTCTCATTTTTGCATGTTATATTTAATAAACAGAAAAAGTACAGTATTTGAAAGGTTTGAAGAATATTTAAGTCTGGTTACTGCAAAATTTGGAACAAAAATGGAGAGAATACGGTGTGACAATGTAGGTGACAATACCAAGAAATCCAGAACAAAATGGCGTAGCAGAAAGGTTGAACAGGACATTGATGGAGACTGCGAGATATCTTATCTTTGATTCTAACTTAAATGAAACACTATGGATAGAGGCAGTTCGAGTGGCTGCATATCTGATTAACAGAACAGAGAAGAGTGTATTGCAAAAAGGAACAACCCCTGCAAAAATATGGAAGTGAAAAACTAATAATGGTGGGCTATTCAGAAAACGGTTACCGATTATGGAATCCCAAAAACAAGAAAATTGTTCACGAAAGAAACATAGTATTTGATGAGAAAAACTAAAGAAGACGTAGCAATTGGTATAAGCGACAATAAAAATAAAGAATTTGAAAAAGAAGAAATTGCACAAGAAGTTAAAAGAGAAACAGAAACGAAAGAAAACGCCAAAGAAAATAAAGAAGAGACAAGGAAAAGTTCAAGATTAAAGAAAACACCAAAATACTTACAAGATTATAATACTAGCAATGAATTTGAAGAAAATTTAATGGCGACTCTTTCAACTGGAAATTTGATCTCTGAAGTACCACAAAATTATAAAGAAGCTGAAATTGATGAAGATTGACAAAATGCAATTAAAGATGAATTGAATTCTTTAAAAAAAAATAATATTTAGGAATTAGTTGAAACCCCCGCCGAAACGAACATCATAGATTCGAAATGGGTGTTTACTCAAAAGAAGTACAAGGGAAGATTAGTGGCAAGAGGCTATTAACAAGAAATATCACTAGAAGAGGACATTTATACTCCAGTCGCCAGGATGCGTACTCTAAGAGTTTTACTAGTTTTAGCTCTCGAAATGAATTCGGACATCCAAGAAATGGACGTCAAGTCAGCGTTCCTGAATAGAGAATTGATGAAACCAGTATACATGTATCCACCTTATGAATTGAAAATAGATCAACCAGGAAACGCCTGTAAACTCAAGAAGGCTCTTTATGGTCTAAGACAAAGTCCAAAATTCTGGTATGATCGTTTACATATTTCATTAGTTAATAAAAACTTTAAAAGGTCTCCTGTAGATCCATGTTTATATACTAAGTCAAATATCTATTTACTAATTTGGGTTGATGATTTAATTATAATTTCTAACTGTACAAATCATGTTATTGAAATTAAGAAACAACTTTCATCAGAATTTAAAATGAAAGATCTTACTAATCCCATAAATAAAATTGTATTTTTAGGTATTGAAATAGAAAAAGTAGGGAACACTATGTTAATTTCTCAGAAAAATTTAATTAGAAAGCAATTTAATATGAATAGTTGTAAACCGTTAGATGGCAATTTTACACAGTTCTATAAAATTTTTATGCTTTAAAAACATTAAAACTGCGGAAAATCATCAGCACGACACTTTTTTATAAAATGTCGTGCCAGACCGAAATTTTGAAAGAAACAAAGAAAGAAAAGAAAAATAGTAAACCGTTAGAACTTTTCGTGAAAATGTTTCGAAACCATAGAACTCTTATAAAACTGCAAAATTGTTAATTGTTAAAAAGCCATTGAAAATTACACATACAGTGTGGTGATAAAGTAAGAAACCAAGTTTATAATTGCGTTATTTAATGCTTTCAAGCAAAACGCTCGGACGAGTCAATTTTATTTTTTAATTAGTCACCTTATGCCATAAAAATTTTACTTATGATGTCATTTATTTTTGCACAATGACGGCATCATTGTTTTTTTCCAATGAAAACCCCAATTTTGTTTGCTGCTTTTTATTAGATGGTCCAAATACTTAAATTATGGTGTAAAAAATTTGGTTCCTTCATCATTATAATTAAATCTCAAAAGCAAACAAAATTTAGCGCAAATGTTTAAATTGCGGTCCGTTAACCATTTGCCACTGACCGATGCGAATGTAAAGACTTCGTACACTTCGATCAAAGACTTCAGTAGTATTGTGCTCCACTTCAGCGCAAATTCTTTGCCGTAGCTTGTCGAAATTATTCGACCTATTAAAATAAACCTTTGATTTTAAATAACCCCACAGAAAAAAAATCTAAGGGAGTCAAGTCAGGGGAACACGGTGGCCACTCAATTGCTCCTCGACGTTTTAACCACTTTCCAGGAAATGTGGCGTTAAGATATTGACGGGCATTGATTCCAGAGTGAGGAGGCGCCCCATCTTGTTGAAACCAAATATCCTAATCCTGATCAGGCACATTTGCTTCGTTATAATTTGGAAATATTGCTGTCAGAGCTGGCACTAAGTCAAACTGGAAAAAGTCCAAATAACGTGCTGCTATAAAGTTCCCTTCAAAAAAGTAAGGTCCCATTATTCCAATCCTAACATATAATTTTCTTTGGCGTTGATTGTGAGTCTCGAATCCAGTGGGGATTTTTTCTTGTCCTGCAATTGTGACGATGTACTGTCACATTTAGGCAAAAAGTGGCTTCATCAGAAAATAGCATAATGTTTAAAAAATTGAGATCTCTATTGCAGCGTAACATTAGTTCTTCGTAAAACTGCAAGCGGCAGTCTAGATTATCCTCGTTTAATTCGTAAATTAATTGAACTTTGTAAGGATGATATTTCTCTTTCTTGAACAACTTCACGACAAAAGAGTGGTTTACGTTGTTATTTGGGGCTTACTACCTTGTAGAATGGTGAGGATTTTCTTCAGCTTCAAGTAACACATCTAATCGGGTTCTCCGTTTACTCGAGGTTGACCATGCCGAGGCAAATCATGGATGGATCCCGTTTTGGAAAATTTCGAAACCAATTTACTTACTGTGGATCTTGGAATAAATAGGTGGTCTATTAGTATGTTCTTGGTTGAACAATTCACATGTTTCCTTATGTGTTCTTAGTTTATCACCATATCCAACCATTATTAAAATTTTTATTTTTTTCCGTTCAGTTACACGTACCATTTTTTGCTAACGCCAAAGAGAATACACTTTTAAAAAATTTGCTAAATGCTTCTTCCACACTCCCACTAAATCAAGTGATGTTTTTAAAAAGTCAAATATACGAGTAGTTTTTTTACCATCCGTCAAAAATGATACAGACGTGATAACAATAATTTGCAAAAACGCACAATACTCCTGAAGTCTTTGAGTGAAGTGTACAAAGTGTTTACACTCGCATCGGTCAGTGCCAAATAGTTAACGCAGCGCAATTTGAACATTTGCGCTAAATTTCGTTTGTTTTTGAGGTTTAATTATGATTTTCTTCCATTAAAGTTACATTTTTATTTCTTACGGTAAATGTGTTATTTTCTCAAAAAAATAGTTATCTAAAGTACCAATTTTTTACACCAAAGTCTAAGTAGCTCTAATCTAATAAGAAACAACAACAAAAATTGGAGTTGTCTATTGAAAACAATGATGAAGTAAAGTAAGTAAGTAAAATATTTATGTTATAACATATAACAAGATGGCTGATTAAAAAGTAAAATTGACGTGTACAAGCGTTTTGCTCGCAAACATAAAATTAAGTAATTATAAATTTTGATCCTTACTTTATCACCACCTTGTATATACTTCTTGACCAGAACTCTTTAAAAAATAATAATAATTAACGCTGCTAAATTTGTGAAGTTAGCAGATTTTTACAATTGGGTTTTTTAAGGTAAGAATTGCGGAACATTTTTTTAATTTTTATCAGGAATTGTAGAACTATGAAAAGTATTAGAACTCTTATTATTTTTTTAATTTATAGAATGTTGTGCTAACTTCACAGACTCCCAGGTATACTTGTAATAGAAACAAATTTTGTTAAATAAAGTGGTACGTTTGATATTTTGGCATTAACTTTCGAAAACAAAAATTTGACCGCATTTGGTACTCACTGTGTTTTACTATTTAACAAAAAGCAATAACAAAAATTATGATACACAGTCAAATTTCAAATTTGAGGTAGTGCCAGTGCCAAAATTAAAATTCCCAACAAGTCTCATAAAGTAAAACTACTTATAAAAATGAAATACGATGTCTGCAGCTTTTACAACACTGTACATCGCACCCTTGAAAGATTCATGAGTTCGAAAATATGAAAATGTGTCAGTCACATATGAATTCAAAAAACAGCACAAAAAAATATTACCAGAAGTATAGCCTTCAAAGTTTCTAAACGCAATATTATTCCAAAGTCGTGCAGAGTTTCAAACGTCTTTAACAACCTTATCAACTTTAAGAAAACGAGTTTCAAAAAACGTCATTACGTTGAAATAAAAAACTAGTACTGATTTAACTAAGATTACATATAATGTAGAACACACTTTAACTTTACAACTGAACCAAAACGTGCTTAAGTTTTTTTGCTTATGTTTGAAACATAGATAATGATCAAGTTTCTCTGTAGGGTTAAGACAATGTACAATGATAAAACACAGCTATTTTTACAAAAAAAAGTAAATACGTCCAAAAGCAACGAACCGATGTACAAAAAAAGGCCTTCCACAAGCGATGTTATCAGTTCATGTCTAAATTTAAAAAGTTCTCAGGTTTTAGGTCACATGCTGAGATGTACGATATTTAAATTTTTTTCTCCATAAATTTTCTTTTTATTTCACAGAAATTATTGTCATTCCAGTATAATATTCAGCTTTCAATTTCATATTTTGTACACTTTCAACTAATAAACATTTCGATCTTCCCCTGCCAGTATTTTCCAGAGCAAATTAATCATGGATATCAGTGATTCGCTTCTGCTTCCAGGCATGGACACAGCGCAAGTCAACGTGCTGTGGTCTTCTTCTGAGCCCTCTTAGTAGGTAATATTAAAATCTCCATATAAAAATATTATTTTTTGTTTTTATTGGATATTGCACAAAAGTGGGTTCTTTTAGAGTAAAAAATGAGAACCTTTTTTTATTTATTTGCTGAAATTTTTTCAATAAATATACGAAACTAATAGAAACAGAGTATCATAAATAAAACTACCGGCCTTCAAACAAAAAAAGCTGAATAAAATTCTCGCTAGTAACAAAAAAGTTATTACGTATTCAATTACTACAATTTTTACAATAGATGACTGCATGCTCCAGGCATAAAAACACGGAACACGCTTCACAAACATATCTAGTTTTTTTGTCACGTGAACGTGGGCATTCAGAGCATCTTCCCTGTTGATTAGGCTTTCTCTTTTTGGTGGGTGGCTTCGGATTTTCATCCAAAATTTTTCTGATATTGCCGCGTAATTCCAGAGCAATCTTGGGGTTAGACAGCCTTTGTCTCTGGTGGTCTTTGATTAATTTAATAAATTAATTAATTTTAGTAAAGAAAAAAAATTGTTAATGGCCATCTGCGGCTATTGCGAGATACATTATAAGATGCCGACAATTCGTTCACGACATCCACTTCACATTAATTGAAATTATAAAAAGAGATTATGATGAAGTGATGATATTAGTAACAAAACCTTGCCTTTTTAAGGGACACACGAAACAATAGTGTATCCCTCCTGGAAGCCAAATATACTAGAGTGCATTTCTCTGCCGTTTACTTGCAAGAACTGGACGGGCAGATCAAGCTTATTTTTTCCTACAGTTGTGACCTTCACGTAGATTGACTAAGAGATCATAACTGGTGATGTTACGTTTTGTTCCTGACACTGGGGCAACTAGATGATCTACTATGTCTCTCAGACGATTGCTTATATCGAAAGGGTCATCAGGTTGCTTCCCTGCATAAACCTCCATGTTCAAAACATAGTATGTGCGCGCATCCACCAGGGCATGTACTTTGATGCCATATTTTGCTGAATTCTTTAGAATATACTGCCGGAAGGAGCACCTACCGCAAAATGATTCTAATTTTTCGTCAATAGTAAAATACTCAGAAGATGAATTAGCAGCCTAACAGTTTTCAACAAATCTTTCAAAAACAGCTCTTATATGAGCCAGCTTATCAATTTTGACTCGCGCTTGCCGATTAGCTATATTGTCAAAACGGAAACAAGACAGCAAAAAATGAGAATCGTCGCTGGCTCATCGTACATCTGAACACGACCATGCCTGTCCCGTCAGTGACCCAAAGATCAGACAAATTCCGCTGATTATTTCAGAAAGTTCCTGCTAAATAAAGAAGTCCAAATACAGCTTTCATTTCTGTTATCCATATCTCTCCATAATGGGGACAGGCCTTCCAATTTTCAGATTTTTCTGCAATTCTTTGATTAGTTTATATCAGCAATAATCATTTCATCAAAAAGAGCAAAAAACACTGAAGCGGAGTTTTGGTATTTCTTCCATATGGTTTAACTCCTGGCAGGTGAATGATAATGTTTTCGAACCTGGTTCTTACGTTTCTTACGTTATATTCCTTACACCATGTCATTCCATTTTTGCCATAAAAATTATTAACTTCAACCGGGTCTGCGACATTTTGTTGGCCGTCAACTTCCTGCATTTCAGAGTTTTCTTCTTCGGCATCCTGTTCTAAGTCAAGATAATCACTATACACGCTGACATTGTCTTTTTCCTCGTCTTCTTCAGAATCGTCCTCATCGATAAAGTTTTCGTCATTTTCTGCATCTTGCCATAGACTTTGGAGACGTCTCTGCTCTTCCTCGTAATCTCCCATCAATACACGAGCTAATACAAGCGATAATTCACAAATAATAACCATAGTTAATAAAAATAAAGAAACAAAAAAAATGTAGAAAAGATGTCACAAAAACAAAACAAATGTGTTCAAAAAAAGTTCGGAGTTTAGACAGGTGGGGTGTGAGAAACCCCAAGCAACGCTGAAACGATCTTATTCGCACTGTGTCTATGCTGGAACTATGGTTTCAACAACCACGTGTAGAGGAATACTTAGTTTGAGTTTACTGAGGCGCTAGCGTCATTTGGCGGTCAATTTGAATATTTTTTCTGCATTCTTCGAGCGCTGGGGTTTGTCACACCCCACATGTCTAATGCCGAGTTAATTTAAACCTTATAGAAATAAAATGAATAAATTTAACCATATTATTTAAATTTGCTTTGAATTAAGTTTTTTTTAATATTCGATACCTACTTTAGCTTGATTCAAAAGTAATCATTTAAAAAATAGATAATTTGATTTTACAAAATTTTATCTTATCTACCCATGAAAGACAGTTTTAAGTACACTAAAAAAAGAAAAAACGGGACACTACCAGACTAGTACAAACATACAGTTGTGTAAACGAGGTTTAAAGTTTTTGTATGTCCAATATGAAAAAAAAAGCACACCAATCTATATTTTGAAAACTTTACAAAATTACACGATATTATTTTTTCGCTACAGTCCTACAATTGTAATATTTAAACAAAAAGTTTAAAAAAAAATAAAAAAGTAAAATAAAATATATACCCTAGGTTTAAAAAAATGTGCGGGTCATTATACATAAAAACAAAGCATCCTGTATATCAAAATAGAAAACATTCAATACAACTTGTATCTAAAAACTTTTAAATAAACCTACCTTTTCCAGAGCTCAACGTAACGCGGTATATACTATTTTTGTTAATTTAATTTATATAAGAACGTAAAATAAAAAAAATAAATACACCATAGAATTAGTTTCATTGACAATCAAACTGAAAGATGAAAACTTTCAAGTCATCGATTACATTTTTCTCTTAACCTTCCGATTACGATTGGGGTCTTTTTTGACCCCACACGTGTTGTTTTTGTTGTCTTTTCTTAGGTTTTTTTTACAACTGTCCCAATATTTTTTTAGCTGAGTTTCTTTCAACAGTGTTTAATAATATATAACAAATTTTTCAATTGTTATTTGTTTTGCGACGTAAAAAAAATATTGTCGTTGGGGTCATATTTGACCCCACTTGGTAACCGACGTTCTAAAAAGTAATTCTAATATTTTTTCTGCATTTGTCATCTAATCTGTTTGTTTCAACGTGTTATTCGTCTGAATCATGATTACTACCATTCCGTCTTTAGTTATTACAATCGGTGAGTTTGTTCGAATCAGTTCAAAAGTGTGTCTGCTGTGTTATTACATTTGATTGGAAATTGTTGTTGTTCAATTATGGCTAGAAAATATATATCTCAGCGTGAAGTGGAAGAAATAGCTAGCAATATTAATTTACTGAATGAAATTGAAGATGAAATTTTATCGGACGATAGTGATGCCGAATTTGAAGAAGTAAGTGTACCTGATGTAAACCTGATTGAAAGTTCGGAAGACGATGACAGTGATGATAATTGGACCAATGATATAGATGTACTGGTGGGTAAAGATGGTTCCATATGGAAAAAAGGTAAGCCTCATGTTAGAAGACAAAATCAGCGAAATATTCTAAAAACACCGCCAGGATTAACAAAATTCAGTGAACATATTTCAACATGCCTAGATGCTTTCCATTTATTTATCTCGGAAGACATTATGGACATAATACTTAGAGAAACAAACATTCGAGCTAGAAGAAGAGCAATACGTGAAAGCCAGTAGATGCGGATGAGTTACATGCATTTTTTGGATTAGTGGTTCTAGCTGGTGGTTTGAAAGCACGCCAAGAACCAATATTGGAGCTGTGGAGTACGAAATACATGTCTTTCTATAGACCAATTTTTTGTGCTGCTATGTCTCGTAATCGAATGAGAGACCTTTTGAAATACTTTCGATTTGACGATATGGACCCGAGAAAAACGACGAGCAACATATAAATTAGCAGCTATTCGTAACATTCACGGTATTCTCGCTGCAAATTGCAAAAAAACGAATAACCCTAATGCTGAAGTATGTATTGATAAACAAATTGTTCCTTTCCGTAGAAAATGTCCCTTTCGAGTGTATATGAAGTCGAAGCCAGATAAATATGGAATTAAAATCTGGGCTTTATGCGATGTTAGTAACAGATATTGCTGAAATTTCTAAATATATACTGGAATGGTAGACAACGCTCCAGAACGGGAACAAGGTAAAACACAATTTTATCGTTTTATGCACGAGTATAAAATTTCATTTCTAGGGAAGCGGGTAGTTTTGGGTTTGGTTGAGGATTTGAGAGAGGGTTATGGTATTACCACAGATAACTTTTTACGTCTATATCTTTGGCGAATGAGCTACTGCAGTAATCAAAAACCTTGACCGGAACAATTCGTAAAACACGTAGAGAAATACCAAAACAATTTTTGCTGAAAAGAAATCGAGCAGCATACTCAAGGGAAATTCTATATGGAAAAGACACAATTTTAGTATCTTACGTACCTAAAAAATATAGAAGCGTTATGCTACTTTCAACGCAACACCAAGATTTGGAATTGTCCGGAGAAGACCTCAGTTACAAACCGCAAGTTATCTTGGACTATAATAGCTGCAAAGGAGCAGTGGACAGCGTCGATAAAATGGTGAAGGAATACTCGTGCAGAAGAAATACAAATCGCTGGCCTCTTGTTCTATTTTTTAAGTTCCTTGATATTGCTGCCATGAATCCATTTATTCTATACACTACGAAATTTGGAAATATTGAAAATGGGAAAACATCCCGAAAAAGATTATTTTTACAAAAACTTGGGTTTGAATTAGTAATCCCACAGATCAAAAAACGTACACTTCAAGGATTACCAAGACATGTGCAGAATGCAATAGCGATGGCAGACACAGAACCAAAGGAAGTGGGACCGCAAAACGAAACTATCGCTCGCCCAAAAAGAGGTCGTTGTAAGATATGTCCAAGAACAAATGACAAAAAATGTTCGGAAACATGTTTTTCTTTACAAAATAAGTAAAAAAACTTGGGGTCAAATATGACCCCACTTGGTAATCGGCGCCTCAAAAATTGCTTGGTAATCCAAAGGTTAATAAATTGATCAATTTAATATAAAAATTCTTAAAATAAATAGTGAAGAAACACAAAACCAAAGAAAAGATACTTTGAAGATTTTGGTACAAAAACGAAAGAAAACGAACGCCTTGAATAAAACAGCACAGTCAAATTAAAAATGAAAATAAAATTAAGAATAAAAAAGCTATCTATGAATTTAGAGTAATAAAAAATAAAGAGAGAAGTTAACGTGGTAAATAAAATCAATCATTAAAGCTTAAAGCAAAAAGTGAAAAAGCAGATGTGAAGAAAATGGAAACCCTTTTGATTAAAATAAAAAAATTAAGAAAACACCGACGGTGGACCTCGATTGCAGTATGAAGAAGCTGTCAGGTGACTGCACAAAAACCAAAAATAAAAAACTCTTTTCAACTTGTTACTTTTATTTTGGTTACTTAGTTTTATTCGATACGTTAATTTTTCTTTTATTTTTTTAAACAATTTTATTCGTTAATTTGTTTTAATCTTTGGTCACTCTATTTTAACTATTTATTTAAAAAAATGTAGTCAATAGTTTTCCTCGCTTTTTTTCTAACAAACTTTTTTAATCGATAAAACTAATACTATATTTTCTTTTCTTCAATATTAAATTTTAGTTTCTAAAATAAAGTTGAAACTGGTTATCAAGAAAACGATGGCATTTTAGTTTTTTCACATTAGTTTTTGTATTTTCTGAATGATGAAAAAAATTAACTACAAAATATATACGCAAAATTCAAAAAAACGTCTGTAATAAAATAATTTATAAACAATTAAAAACGCAAGCGGGACAATCAAAATATAAGCTAATATTAAAGAGAAACGACAGAAGAATAAGATACTTGTAGTTAGTCGTGCGTATAATCAATGTCTTGGTTTTAAATTCTGCATTCACAACGGAGGAACTGAGTTTTGATTGTAAAATGATACATTTTAATGTTTCACAAACAATACGTGCAATAAAACAAATTCTGTTTTGCCATGATCAAATAAACTGCACTGCTTTATGTAAAGAGTGCATTGGTATTCAAATGCAAAATGTATTTCTAATGCAAAATTTATTTATGGAATTCGATGAAACGTAAGTTGGACTAAGCCTAATGGTTGCAAAAATATACGACTACAGAATAATAGTGTAGTTCTACGCGTGCATCCTGCTAATAACAATAGCTAGTCGGTAAAATTTCTTAAGTAAATTACATATTTTAGTGTAAACAATTTAATAAAACAAATAATTTCATTATTAATGCAGAAGTTCTATGTAAATATTCACTATGCCACAGATTTTGTAATGTATAACATATTATGTAGCGTAACATTTGCGCTGTCACGTTTTGTTAAACAAGCAGTAATATAATGAAATAGAAATATGCTTAATTGTCGTCACTGATACAAGTTATCTTCTTAATTACATTCTACAAAAATATATTATACTTTGTTATGTCTTGAACCACAATCCAATGGAATGTTTATAAAATACTAAGAATACTTTTTTCTTTCGTATTATTTTCAGAATCATTTTCTCACAATGCAAGTTGCATTTCGATTGGTTTTCTTGAAACGTACTTGTATTAGATTTTATTCTAAAATTTCATAACATTAAATTTAACCTTAACAAATGATTGCTAATAAATGAGAGGAAAGGGATCAATCAAAAGTAATTTGGAACAAATTTGAATTATCCGCTAAGTAAGAATTGAATGTAACTAATAAATTCCAACCTAAGTTTCCGGTAAAACTTAACTTTTTTAAAACATTCAGGTGTGACATACTTAAAAAAAAGACGAATGCTCGATATTTGGGGTACAAGAACGTCTTTACACATGCTTCCCAATATTGAAATAAAAATTTAAAGTAGGTTATGGAAAGAAAACAATCACCATAAGCATTTTTGGCAAAATCGTACCATAAGATGGTAATAGACATATTGAACTAATAATAAATTACATATAAACATCATTGTCAATACCAATTTTTTGGAAACTTAAAAAACTATTTGAAAGTCTGATGACTAAAAATGACACTAAAATGTTCCAACAACTAAAGGTTAAAACGATACATCCAAAGGATACCGCAATACCTTCGTCAATAGTTATAGACGATACGAAAATTATAATTATCAATATCACAAAAGACGTAACGTGCAGAAAGCTACAAAGTTGTTAGTCGGTTGGTGGATTGATAGTAAATTTAGATTTTTATTTATAGAAAGCTTTGGTCATTCGAATTATTCCGAGTAACAAATAAGAATTTATTCATTATTCAAATGACAAATAACGACAAATGAAAATTCAATTGTTATTCGTTTGGTTCTGATTTAAAACACTAAATAATAATTTAATCGTTTTGTACTGTGTTATTAAGTCTTGAAAAGAGAAAAACCATTACCCGATTTGTTATAATTATTTGAAATTATATGAAACTATGTTGACAAAAAGCGATTGAACTTTTAATCATCAGTCAAAAAAAAAGAGAATTATTTTCCTGCGATTAAAAGTTTGTGTACCAATGCAACTTTGATGCGTAATTTTACGTTTTAGAAGTTGTGTTGTTCAAAAATGTTTAATTGAAAAAAAAATGATTGATAATTACTAGAAGTGAGTAGATCACGGTCATGTCTGTTACAGCGGGTAGTTAGAAATTTAACTAGTAAAAAAAGGTTAGCAATTGTACCAACCCAGCAAACAAATAAATAGTGCAGACATAAAGCATCTCAAAATAATTTTTCCAGATTATGAATTGAAGTATATTTTTATTTATTATTTTTGAGGCTTTCGCGACCTTGATTTTTTAACAAATAAATATTTTCGGGTTTTGAACCGCGTTCCATATTTACACTTTTCACGAAATTCGTAAAACTTAGAAAACTTACAAACTTTGAAAAATTTACAATATTTAACGTTTCGACAGTCATGTCGCTGTCTTCTTCAGAAAAAACTGAAACTTTTATTTATGTTTGGATCACGTTCGCATAGATTGTTTTATATGCAGGGTGTCCCACAAGGTACTGTACATACTGAAATGGTATGTTCCTTAGGTCAATTTAAGTAGAAAACGTCCTATAAACATACTAGGTCCAATTCGCCATAGTTACACAGATACAAGCGTTCAAAGTTTATAAATGCTCACACTTTTTTTGAAAATCATTATTATTGAAAACAGAAAATCCAACTACAAAACAAACATAAAAAAAACAAACAAAAAAAATCACATTAAATGGTCAAAATGACCTCCTTCGGCATTAATACAACGACGGCTGCGATCTAAAATGGACCGAGTAGCCGCTCGAAGCACCTGCTGGTTGTTCCGTGTTTGTTGAGACACATCCAGGATACGCTGTATTAGTTCAGCTCTGGTATTAACTTTTACCTCGTATACTAAACTTTTCACATGACCCCACAGATAGAAGTCCAAAGGTGTGAGATCGGGCGATCTCGGTGGCCAAGCATGAGGGCTTCCACGCCCAATCCACCTATTGGGGTAAGCAACGTTTAGATACTCGGTCACATGCCGACTAAAATGTGGATGAGCTCCATCATGTTGCAGAAACATTGGATGTCTTGTTAGTAAAGGTACTTCTTCCAAAAGCGGTAGCAATTCATTCCGCAAAAAGTTAGCATATGCTTCTCCTGTCAGACGTTCCTCAAAGAAAAAAGGTCCAATAAGTTGATTGTTAATCATGCCACACCATACGTTAACAGAAAATCTGCGCTGAAAGTTAGTTTCTGTTGTACCATGTGGATTTTGATATGACCACAAATGAGAATTACGTGTATTGTTCACTCCATCTCTAGTAAATTGCGCCTCGTCGCTAAATAAAATGAATGGAACTAATTGTAGATTTACCTGTAGCCAGTGGCAGAAATTGAACCGGGCAGCAAAATCTCCAGGTTCCAGATGCTGAACCTGTTGTATGTGATAGGGATACAAAAGCCCATCATGTAATGTTCGCCATACTGACATACGGGGGAGTCCCGTTCGAGATGAAATTCTTCTAGTACTCAACCATGGACTCCGATCAACCATCTGTAGAATGTTTTCCTGCTCATTCACATTTAACTGCACAGGACGGTCAGATCTTGTTGAAACTGATGGAAATGAACCATGAGTCCGTACATTTTGAAACACAGAAGAAAAGGTTTGGTGGTTTGGCACCCTCCTGTTGGGAAATCTTCGTTCATATTCTCTAACGGCAGATCTCGCATTTCCATCACAAAATCCATAAATGTAAATGATATCATCATACTCTCCGTTAGAAAAATGATAAGGCATTTTGCATTTAAATTACACTTCATTAAATAAAATCGACTGTGACATTAGTAGAAAAGAAAGCAATAAATGACATATTGTTCGGCTTTTGTTTCCCAGTTGACTAAGAATAATTAATTTTCAAAAAAGGTGTGATCAGTTATAAACTTTGAACGCTTGTATCTGTGTAACTATGGCGAATTGGACCTATGTTTATAGGACGTTTTCTACTTAAATTGACCTAAGGAACATACCATTTCAGTATGTACAGTACCTCGTGGGACACCCTGTATATTGCGTTATCGGCATATGTGGATTCATTAAAAACATCCGCTTTTTGTATACAGTTAAAAAATAAGTGTATGTAGGGTGTCTCGGTTATGTTATGCGAGCACTACTTTGTATTATGTTATGTTTTTTGAATAACCGATACTTAAAAACGCTTATTATTGTCTAATACAGTTTTCAAAAGTGGAAACTGCACACTTTTGTGTTATACAAAATGACCGATGGAGAACACGTAAACCCGTGTATAAGTAATTTAAATTTAAGTAATCCTACCCCAGAGAGTCCTACACCAGGTGTTTTAACGACGTTATTAATGTTAACATACTGGTTATGGGTCAACAGTCACAACCCACACATTCATTTGCAAAAAAAACTCAGAAATTGCAACGCTTTAACCGAAACTATAAAAATGCAGACGCATAGATTGAGGGTAGATGAAGTACAGAATTTTTACAATGTGAACGACACTGCTATGTGCTTTATCTTAGCAGAGAAGTTGAACGGTTAAGCGAGGTCGTGGTTTCATTCAAAAACAGAATATGCAACTATGCTATGGAGCGCATTAAAAATTAAACCACAATCTAAGGTCAACTGTAGACAGAGCAGGATGGTGCTGATGAAGAAAGTCAAAGCTCAAAGCTGGAAGAAGTTTTCAATTTAATTTAGCGATAAAAAATATGTATTTACCCGACACTGAAATGATCGATGTATAATCGATGGAATTCAAAACAAAAATCTAGAAATACAGGCAAGGTTAAATGGAATTGTTGTGAAGAATGATCAGCCGATATCTAGCCAAGACAATTGTCATTAACAAGAAAAATTATATAAGAGATTTTAGATAGTTTGTTAAGATGTAATATTATTAGCCCTAGCGGTTCTCCCTACTAGAGAGATTAATAAAATAACTGCTAGAAACAATTTTCTAAACCCTCTAATCGATGATCATTTGGATAGGTTAAGGAGCAAAATTTTTTTTAGTGTTTTAGACTTCCTCTTATGTTGCCGAGAATTTAATTGCTTTTACATCTTTCGTAACCCCAATCGCTCAAATTCAACGTCTTCGAATATCTGTTAGGTTAACCAAAACACCCATGGTATTCCAATGTTATATGAATCATGTATTATCTCATGGATGACATTTTGGTCGCTACCACCACCATGGTAGAGCAGTGTTTTTGATATTGCTCTTAAGTGGAATTTAAAATTTAAAATCGAGAAATGGTCATTTTTGAACAATCAAACTTATGTCATTGATGATAGTAAAATTCGTGCTAGCATAGAAAATGTTGAAACTGTCAAAAATTATAGCGTTCTTACAAATACTAAAGGCAGTAATCGTTTCTTAAGGTTAGCAAACTAATTATGTAAATGTATTCCTTTTTTTCCATTGATTGCAATACCGTTGTATGATGTTATTCAAAAAGATACGAATTTTTTGTTTGGGAAAGAACAGGTAGATTCATTTAAAACCTTGAGGAATAAAATGGCAATAGCTCCTGTTTTAGCCATATATTCTCTCTATTTGGAGATCAAGCTCCGCTGTAACGCCGGTGCCATATGGTACAGCGGGATTTTGTTACAAAAACAAATCGATGGCTTTTTCAGACTCACATTTTATTTTAGTCGACAGACTACAGTCAGACTCAATATAGTTATGAACTGAAGCTCTAGGCAATAGTTTACGCATTGGATAGGTTCCGTACATATTTTAATAATAATAATAATAATAATAATGTTTATTGACCTTAACAAAATACATTTTGCGTGGTCAATAGGAATTACAGGAATTAAAGTTTAAAAGCGTTACTCAATCAAAAGAGCTCTAAACAAAACAAGATATTAACTCCAAAATTAATAACAGGTCTTTGATTCTTGTAAATTATGATTATAAAGTCGTTCATCGCAATGGCAATAAAATGAGACATTGGGATGCTTTTCTGTCTCGATGGCCTCTCTGAGGATCCTCCGATGATAGTCTTCTGGTTATTCAATGTTGAGATTATATCCGTGCTCGTGTACATGTTCCGCAATTGGTGATTGTTCGAATCTCTTTCTTCGTGTGTCGCTCTGATGTTCCTTCAAGTTTTCTTCAACCGACCTTCTTGTTTATCCGACGTAGCTCTTTCCGCATTCACACATTAGCTTGTAGACTCATTTCCGTTTAGTCCGTGATAATGTATCCTTAGTGCCAGCAAACTTGTTTAGGATGGATGCAGTATTGCGGAAGTTCACCTGTTATGTTCTTTTTGGTTAAAATCCTACCAATCATTCTGTTGTTCCGGAAACAAAAGACAAGCGGGCAAGTCCTTAAGGTATGTGTCGTTCTAGTTCATGCCTTTCTGAAGGCTCTCCTTATCTCCGTGTAGCTATAACCCTACCTTTTCAGAACTTCCTTGACGCTTTGTTTTCCTCTTCCAGATGTTCGGAATAGCTGATAGTTTCAGGTCTATGCATTAAAGTTTTAATCAGAACCTGTTTAGAAGGATGATGTGACCTAGCATGTAGGCACCTACTCGTATGGATTTACTTCCTGTACACTGCATGTTTTAATCTTCGTGATTCAGTGCGGTTTAGTATTACGTCTAGGTATAGTAATATTCCTTTTTATTCTATTTTCATAGTAATCTTTATAGATGAGTGCTGCTTGTTGATGTGCTCAAAGAAGTCTTCAAGTTTCTCTCTTCCATATAGCCATATGATGAAAGTATCGTCAACATATCGTATCCAGCACTTAAACTTCCATTCGGTGTTCTCTAATGCTTCTTCATAAACACTTACAATTAGACAATCATCAATTACGGAACATGTACACGAGCACGGACATAAGGTCGATTTTAAAGAATCAGAAATATTAACTGCCACAAAGAACTATCCTCGAAAGATTATCAGAGAGGCTATCGAGATAGAAAAGCATCCAAATTTCAACGGTGAAAACGGCTAAAAACTTAGCAACACCTGGAAGAACTTATCGAAGCCAAACTACGACTACACGGCAAAATCCGGAAAAAAATTGTACTGCAAGCGACACCGGACGTAGAGCCTACGGAATTAAATATTCTCATATTAGAGAAAACACCTTTGAGCAGAATCTTTGCATCACCTAAAGTCTAGATGAACCGATTACTAAAATTAAAAACGAATTACAGGCGATTGAGGGACGATTTTTGAGCTTCGAAATGGACTAGTGAATAGAACACATAGTAACAAGATTTTGTTTTATGTACCACAATTAATGGAGACATTTTAAATTTATGTCACGTCGCCATTGATAAGACATGAATACCTCACCCATATAAAACATTAAGAATTATATTGCCAATTGCATTAAATGCTAATTTTCCCAAAACTTAGGGAAATCAGAAAGTGTGCTCATTGATCATTGATTATTTTACAAAATTTGCGGTTAAAACACTAACAACTACAGAGATCATTAGTTCTACGATCTTATTTTAAATGTTATGGTTGCCTTTAAGGCTTAAGTCAGATCGGCGGACCGACTTCATATTGAAACGTTCAAGAAATTACGTGCAAACGCAAGAACCTTCTGGAGGCTGTTATCTAGTTTCTAGAAGATATAGCGAAAAGTAAGGAACGCTCCAGAAAGATTCGCCGATGTCTATAAATACGTAAGAAAGAAATCGTAGGTGAGTTATTGTCGAAACGCGAATGCAGCTGTATTAAGAAGATTATCAAGTTGAAATAAATACGTATCGTTAGCACGTGTTTGTCTACATAAATAAATCGAGAATAATCGTGTATGTGATAATTAGTGTAAACAAGTGTGAAATCCGAGAACGTTATCTTATCTTAAGTGATATAAATTATAGTGTAAGTGTTTTTATTAAATATTATTATTAGATTTAATTAGCTCGGTTAGTTTAAAAGTGTATATATTTCTAGAATAAGTAAACGTAGTTTTTAATCGTTTAAATAAATTAGTTTTTAATAAATAAATTCGTAACATTTGGTGTAAGGTGTGGAGTTCGCAATCTAATATCGCTTCCGTTATAAAAACATTCATTGCGTAAATATCTGTTAAGATTCGCGATAAGCGTGTTTATTTATAAAGTTAATATAGTGTTTATTAAACTTTTTCTTTTAACAAGTGCGTGATCGCGATTAAATTCGTTTCCGGACACTAGTGGTTTAATATTAATAAGTGGATAGTTATTAAATTTTGTGTTATACAAAAACTGCATTTTAAAAAGTAGTGTATTTAAAAACTTTATATTCGTGTTATATTTAAATTTATGCCGGTGACGCGTTCGCAAACAGTTAAAATGGATGCAAAGCTATTTGAATTTCTTGAATCAATCAAAAATGGTCAGGAATCGATGAATAGAAAAATGGAAGAAAATTCCCAGAAAATGGAAGAAAATTCAAGAAAAATGGAAGAAAAGTTTTACGAAAATTCTCAGAAAATTGAAGAAAAATTATTTGAAAATACCCAGAAGATAGAAGAAAAATTGATGGAAAATTCTAGACGTTTAAAAGAAGAAATACAAACGAGCATAGAAAATCAAATAAAAAGTGTTCAAGAGGAAACCCAAATAGATATGTTAAATTTAAAAGAAGAAATTTGCGAATCTATGAATGACAAAATAGAAGCAGTAGGGGATAGAATGAAACTGCTTGAAGAAAGAATGAACCAAATGATTTGCCATGGTGAAGGAAGCGTCACGAGTGAAAATTTAATAATGGACCATCGAGAAGAAAACACTCATAAATTCAAAGTTGTACCTCCGAATTTTGATGGTAAAGTTCCATGGTCAACCTACTACAAGCAGTTTGAAGCCGCAGCTACTACTAATGGTTGGAGCAACAAGCAGAAAGCGACGTCTTTAATAGTGTCCTTACGTGGAGAAGCGCTGGGAATTTTACAAACTGTTCCAGACCATCTGCAAGAAAATTACGAACTCTTAATATCACGATTAGAAATGAGATATGGGGATGCTCATCTTCAACAAGTATACCAAGCTCAAATTAAAAGTCGGGTTCAGAAAGCTGCCGAAAGTCTTCAAGAGTTTGAGGCTGACATCGCTAGATTAACACGGCTTGCGTATCCTACAGCACCGGATACCTTCCTGGAGCAGTTAGCTATTCAAACTTTCGTAGATGGCCTCCGAGACAGCGAAACACAGCAGACCCTCCGGTTAGCTCGACCGAAGACGTTAGATGACGCATTAACCCATGCTCTGGAGTTCGAGGCGGCGAAACAAGCGTCGCACCGAGGCAGCCATAAGCTCCGTTGTGCTGCAGAAGTATCCTCGCACACAGAAGAAAGCATTGAAGACATAGTGCGACGGGTATTTCGGGAACGAGAAGCTCGAGGAAGAGAACTGACGTGCTGGAACTGCGGAGAAGTGGGCCACGTACGACGCCGTTGTACTAAGCCCAAAAGAAGACCAGAAGAGCGTCCGGAAAACTAGAACGGGTCGACCGAATGGGGCGAAAGTCGACCTCAACGAGCCATGCCCCGGAGATTACTATCCAAATGGCATCGCCTAGGGAGCAATTGCATAGCATTTATCTCGATGGCAAGATCAATGGGAGAAGCGTCCAGTTACTGGTTGACACGGGAGCGACGAAGACCATCATTCGTCCTGACATGTTATTGGAAAACGAGAAGACATCACCAGTAACAGTACGACTTCGAACGGCGACGGGCGACAAAATACCTACTCACGGACAAGTCAAAGTAACCATTGGTTTGGAAAATGGAGTACTCGACCATCAAGTACTGGTAGCCGACATCACGGAAGAAGTTATCCTGGGAATGGACGTGATAAAGAAGTATGGGTTCCATTTGGATATGAAGAACGATGTCCTGAAGATCGACAATGAAGAAATTCCTTTTCATTCGTCAGAGAAGGCAGCCGTGCGAGTCTTGTTGAGTGAAGACGTGATTCTGCCTGCAAGGACGGAAAGTGTGGTGATGGCACGCCTGGATGGAAATCTCCGGGAAGGCTACATACGCGCGATTGAACCAATGGAAGGCGGTTTAGTTGAAAAGGGACTACTCGTTGCCAGAACCTTAGTACGAGTAAAGAAGACGATGCCAGTAAGGATCTTAAACATCAACTCAGATCCTGTAATGTTGAAAAAGAAGACCGTGGTAGGCCAATGCACGCCAGTATCACAAATTGTGAGATGCGTGAAGACGAACGAAGATACGCCGCCGAAGAAGTGTCCACAACATCTATTGGACATTCTTACCACCGAATGCCAAAACCTCAGCCAAGACCAGCTGGCTAAAGTTAAAGTGTTGATCCAAGAGTACCAAGATGTGTTCGCGCTGGAGAGTGGTTCCAAAGGAAGAACTAACGTGGTGAAACACAAAATTAATACCGGAGACGCTCGACCGATACGACAACATCCACGCAGACTTCCTTTGGCGAAAAGAGAAGAAGCCGAACAAATAATTACGGATATGGAGAGAGAAGGCGTGATTGAACCTTCAAGTAGTCCATGGGCATCCCCAGTGGTACTCGTGAAGAAGAAGGATGGATCAACGAGGTTTTGCGTAGACTACAGGCAGCTAAACGACGTGACCAAAAAGGACAGCTACCCTTTACCCAGAATTGACGATACGCTAGACACCCTGTCAGGATCCCAGTGGTTTTCTACGTTAGATTTAAAGAGTGGATACTGGCAGGTAGAATTAGAACCCAAGGATCGTGAAAAAACAGCTTTACGATCGGAACTGGTTTGTGGCAGTTCACTGTAATGCCCTTCGGCCTGTGTAACGCTCCTGCAACGTTCGAGCGTTTGATGGAGACCATCTTGCGCGGATTGTCTTGGAAGACGTGCTTGGTTTACCTGGACGACGTGATCGTGGTTGGAAGGTCGTTTGAAGAACACTTGAGCAACTTGAAGGAAGTGTTCCAGCGATTACGTGGGGCTAACCTCAAACTGAGCCCAAAGAAGTGCCACGTATTTAAGAAGGAAGTCCAATACCTTGGCCACGTCGTATCTAGAGATGGAGTGAGGGCTGACCCAGACAAAATCCGAGCAGTGCAAGCATGGCCAAGACCAATCGACAAACATCAGGTCCGAAGTTTCCTTGGGTTGTGCACTTATTATAGAAGATTTGTACCCGGATTTGCCAATATTGCCAAACCATTAACAAAATTAACTGAAGAAAAACAGAATTTAGATGGAATGAAGACTGCGAAAGTTCTTTTAATCAACTAAAACAAGCCCTAGTCACTTCGCCGATTTTGAGTTATCCAAGAGAAGATGGAAAGTTTGTTTTGGATACCGACGCAAGCAATCTGGCCATAGGCGCGGTCCTTTCGCAGATTCAAGATGGACAAGAAAAGGTTATCGCGTATTTTAGCAAGGTTTTGTCCAGGCCAGAAAGGAATTATTGCGTCACTAGGAGGGAGCTGTTAGCAGTCGTTAAGTCCATCGAACATTTCTACAAGTATTTGTATGGACGAAAATTTTTACTGAGAACAGACCACGCCGCTTTAAAATGGCTTCTGCAGTTCCGTAACCCAGAAGGACAAGTGGCAAGATGGATCGAGAGACTGCAAGAGTATGACTACGACACAGAACACCGTGCCGGAAGCAGTCATCGAAACGCTGATGCCTTGTCCAGAAGACCATGTCCGGCGGACTGCAGCCATTGTTCGCGACTGGAAGAAAAAGTCGAATGTCTCCGGAGAACTGCTATGGTTGATGATGAGTGGGAACCTGAGCAGTTACGTCGCGAACAAGAAGACGGTCCTGAAATAAGACTACTCCTGGACTGGAAAGAAAGCGGCCGACGACCAACCTGGGAAGAAGTGAGTGCTTTGGGCAAAAATATCAAAGCGTACTGGGCGCAGTGGGACTCCTTGATAGTAGAAGACGGTCTTCTTAAGCGATCCCTAGAAAGTGCCGAGGGCACGGGAAACAGACTACAGCTGGTAGTGCCGAAGAGCAGGGTGACCGAAGTGTTGAAGCATCTCTACGATGGGACATCAGGAGACACTTTGGCATTAAGAAGACGTTGGGTAAAGTGCGAGAACGATTCTACTGGATGAACTGCAAAGAGGACGTCATGAAATGGTGCCGTAAATGCATAGTCTGCGCTTCAGGAAATGGTCCAGCGAGAAAGCGCAAAGCACCCATGAAACAATACAACGTAGGAAGCCCTTTGGAAAGAGTAGCGATTGACATCGCAGGGCCGTTCCCAGAATCCGATTCGGGAAATAAATACATCTTGGTGGCGATGGATTATTTCACGAAATGGACGGAGGCTTACGCCATACCCAATCAGGAAGCAGCTACAGTCGCAGACGTATTAGTAAAGGAGTTTTTCTGCCGGTTTGGAGTTCCGTTGGAATTACACTCCGATCAAGGCCGCAATTTTGAGTCTGGGCTGTTTCAAGAAGTTTGCCGACTGTTAGGAATTAAAAGACTAGGACAACGCCTCTCCATCCTCAGTCTGATGGCATGGTTGAACGGATGAATCGAACAATGGGCAAGTACTTAGCCAAGGTAGTGTCCGAACATCAAAGAGACTGGGATCAGTACTTGCACCTCTTCTTAATGGCGTACCGATCATCCGTTCACGAAAGCACAGGCCAAACACCATCCTGTGTCATGCTCGGTTGTGAGATAAGATTACCATGCGATCTTCAATTTGGGCGAAGACCGGAAGAAGAAGTTGCTGGAGAAGATTACGTCAGCAAGCTGGCCAAGAGGTTAGACGAAGTACATGAAGAGGTCCGTAAAAATACACAAATTGCCAGCGACAGGATGAAAACAAGATATGACGTCAAGGCGCAAAATGGTGGGTTTCAACCTGGCGATATAGTTTGGTTGTATAACCCTCAAAGGAGACGTGGTTTGTCGCCGAAGCTGCAAAGGCAATGGGAGGGCCCCTATGAAGTCGTGCAGCGTATTAACGACGTTATATACCGCATCCGAAAACCGCCCAGAGGCAAGCCAAAAGTGGTCCACGTCGATCGTCTAGCCCCGTTTGCTGGCGATAACCACAATCCGCAAGTTCAGGTCCGAACCAGAGTAATAAGTAGCAGAACCAGGAATCCAATCGAAGAAATGGAGTTCGAAAAGTTTATGAACTTATACGGAGGTTCTGGAAAAGCTAGGTTCGGAGTTACCACCGAGGAACAACAAGACCTGTTCCAGACACAAAAAGATTACGCCATCGCACATTGCGTGAGCGAGGAGCTTGACATGTCCAAAGGGGTTGCAGTCGTGTTTAAAAAGAAGTTTGGACAGCTAGATGAATTACGAAGACAGCAACCGGCAGTCGGAAAGGTTTTAGGACTACGTGGTGACGGACGCTTCGTTTTCTATCTGGTCACCAAGAAATACTCACGTGTCAAGCCGTTATACAAAGATCTGTGGCGAACATTATGGAGTCTTAAGAGACAAATGGAGTTCCATCATGTTAAGAAATTGGCAGTACCCAAGCTTGGTTGTGGCTTAGACCAACTGAATTGGAGGACAGTTCGAAACATGTTGGAGGTCGTCTTCCGAGGAACAGGCATTCAAGTGTTGGTCTGTAGTTACCAACCGAGGAGAGTATTGGGTCAGGAAAAGTCCATTGACTGTTACTTTTATGGTCAAGGAAGTTGCCGAAATGGAGGTAGCTGCCGCTATCGCCACGATCCCTTTTACCGGTGTCGCATCCAGTCTCCTGTTCTGGGACAGAACAGTCCTAAGAAGGGGGCAGTGAAACGTTCAAGAAATTACGTGCAAACGCAAGAACCTTCTGGAGGCTGTTATCTAGTTTCTAGAAGATATAGCGAAAAGTAAGGAACGCTCCAGAAAGATTCGCCGATGTCTATAAATACGTAAGAAAGAAATCGTAGGTGAGTTATTGTCGAAACGCGAATGCAGCTGTATTAAGAAGATTATCAAGTTGAAATAAATACGTATCGTTAGCACGTGTTTGTCTACATAAATAAATCGAGAATAATCGTGTATGTGATAATTAGTGTAAACAAGTGTGAAATCCGAGAACGTTATCTTATCTTAAGTGATATAAATTATAGTGTAAGTGTTTTTATTAAATATTATTATTAGATTTAATTAGCTCGGTTAATTTAAAAGTGTATATATTTCTAGAATAAGTAAACGTAGTTTTTAATCGTTTAAATAAATTAGTTTTTAATAAATAAATTCGTAACAATATCAAAGGAGTTTGAGACGTTTATGAGTGAGGTTCAAGTGGTTCATGTTAAGATTGGCGCTAGCACTCCTAAAACCAACAGCCAAATTGAACAAACTTAACTACCATGTTCTCAAAATTATCGAATTGGAGGGATAGATGAGATAGTGTTAGGGCAGATAGAATTCATGGTGTAGATCTGTCGGCAATAAGGATTATAGACTGTGAGAGCCAATGCTGAGACAACAAACTTGCGCGCACAAGGAACAAATAAACGAACCTATATATGAAGCACAAAAACCTCACGATTACGATAGTGATTACGTCCTTATCAGAAATGTAGACGCTACTCCCGGAGTAAATAAAAAATTAATTTCACGATATAGAAGCATATGAAGTGAAACGATGTCTCGATTGCGATCGATATATAATCGAGGATATTGAAGGTTTTTTAAAGTCTAGCAAATATGAAACCATGTTCTACTATTTAGAAAAATATGTGTTTTTGTACATGGGTTGCTATGTATGTACTGAGAATTAGCAACACTGTTTGCTAAGTGCGATGCGACTGCGTGATCGCAAAGTTTGACACTTTTAACAGGATACATAATTAGAACGTTTCGTCATAGAAACGATAACGGTGAATTAAAAATTTCATTCCATCAAACAAATGAATTTCAATCGTGAATATGTTTGTGGCATGATTTTGTTATGATTTTCGACTTGGATTATCTCAACATTACCACAATGGTGGACGAATTTAAAGAAGGTCGTCCAAACTCGGTGACTGTGCCAAAAACATTTCTCCTCGTTGGATTTCGCTTAATTTCACAAATAAACTCGTGTGAATTGGTGCAAGAAAATTATTACAAAATACAACCGCGGTGCATCAAAAGCAGTGTATACATCTACGGAGCTGACGAATCTTGGTTTATGAGTCCGAAACTAAACAGTAGTTAACTGTATGGGTCTTTCAAAATAAACCAAATCCAATAAAAGTTGTTCGTGCTCGCAGCACCTCAAAGCAAATGGTGATCTTTTTCTTACGTATTAATGGCCATGTCGCAACCGTGCATTTAGAGTAACGTAGAACGGTCAACTTTAAATGGTACTTAACCATTTTTTTGCGAGAAATCGTATGTAAAATAAGAAAAACACACCGTCTACAAAGAATCACAACCCTCTGACAATGCGAGCTCAAACAACCGACTATTTGAGTAGTCAAAACGTCGAATTAACAGGTCATCCGCCGTACAGCCATGATTTAGCACCCAACGATTTGTATTTGTTCCTGCAAGTGAAGAATAAACTACGTACATAACCCTTTTTGACGCCACAAAAAACTGTTAATGGATTCAAAAACAGTGTTGTAGAGATACCTACTTCAGAGTGGAAAAACTGCTATGCCAATTGGTTTAATCGAATGCAAAAATGTGTACATGTGTAAACCCAAAATTTATTAAAAATTAAATTATGAAAATATATACCTAGATTCACGAATTTTCTTGACCTTGAAAATGAATGGAAATTATAGATTGAGGTAATTAACTATAAGAATGGGTTTTTTTGAACATAAATATTTGGCTTGAAAGTAAATGAGGTTATTAAATACCCTAATCTGAAAAATGTAATCCAAGATTTACTTTGTCTTTTTCGTAGCAATGCCGTAGTTGAAAGAGGATTTTCGCAATCTATGACAATTCTTACCAACGATAGAAATTCTTTGATTGAGAAAACTTTTAACTCAATTCTTATTGAATCGGATACAATCAAGAATGTATATAATGGTGAAGTGGATAAAATAGAAATAAGTCTGGAATTATACAAATTACATCAAAAAAAAAAAGAGAACAAGAGAGGGAAAGCAAACAAAAAATAATAGAAAAGCAGAGAGTACAGGAACTTTCCAGTGGCGGCTGGTGGTCAATCATACAAGAGGGTCATTTAAAAAAACACAATTATCGCAGTCTAAAAAAACATTCTTACATTAACACGTTTGATATTTAAGATTTACAGTTTTTAATGAAAGATTTTTCAATGCTTAGCATAGAAATACGCACGACTTTCTTGTCTCATAGAATTGTCGATTGCGTAGAAACGATTCTTTTTACGTAGAGGAAAATCGCTCACTTTCCACGGTAGTCGCAGATAAAGTCTATCAGTTATTTTATTTTTATATATGTATCTATTTTTATAAATATTTTCATTGTGGTTTTTAATTGACTTTCGACAAGCGCTGTCTAATTGTATTTGTAAGCAAATATTAAAGACTAGCATAATTCATACAACAATTCATGTGATTCGCCGATAACGAATGCTTTTTCACTTTTTCTTTTAAATGCCAAAAATCAGTAACATTATTTTTACACCATAACGTATCATGTGAAAACAGTAAACCTACAACACAGTAAAATCTATTATTTGCTTCAAATTCACAAATTTGATGGATCATATAGATTCTTTAAAATTACTATGGAATTTTGTATTTTTATGTTTACTGGTCTTACAAATTTGAAGTAAAGGCTAAGGACGAGCATTAAATTTAAATTCTAAGCGTCTAAACTAATATTAGCTATTAATTTTTTGTAGCACCGTCATTATGAAACAAAAACTATAAGTCGTCTATTACAAATGAAAATTATAGCTCAACTAAGAAAATCGACTGTAAAGTTAGTGATATGTGATAAGAAATGTGCATTCTAGTATCTGTGTTTTATACACACGTGCTGCGTAGATAATGATAAATGACGTAAGTCACGTAAGCATTGCACTGCCACTGAGTAGGTAGACTGACATCCAGGCTCAAGACCGCAAGCTTATTTTCTTTTCTAACTCGCATAAAATTGTATTATGTGTGTCTCAGTATTGACTACAATAACTTTATCATTTAAGATTCGGCTTCAATATTATGCACGTGGGCACACGTAAATGGGAGCCTCCGGTAGATTTGCAAGTTTTCGTATCTCAATTTAAACGCATGAAATTCCAACTCTGATAATTTGATTTAAACGCGAAGTAATTTTAAAGTAAATAAAATACCTTCCTTATTCATTTTTTTCCGGAGGGTCATTGATCAAATGGCCTAATAGAGAAGTCGCCACTTGAACTATCAGAAAAAGCAAAGCAGACACGAGAAAAAGAAAAGAACCATATCAAAGAGTTGTTAACAATGAAAATGAAAAGTTGGCAAACGCATTAAAAACAATAAAATCCTTGTAGCTAATATAAAAAATGCTGAATGAGGAAAAAAAATTACAGCAAAAAGCGGTAAAAATTACGCAAAATGTAAATGAGGAAAAGGCTAATTTATTAAATTTTTTGGTCCAGATTTAGAATTTTATGTTGGTTTGCACTTATACACCTACGTATAAAATTAAAATATTTTAGCATTACTCCAAACTGAAGAAAAAATATCTATTCAAGTCGTTGTTACTACTCATAAAATGACCATTGTAATTATATTGTATTAATACAATGTCCACAAATTGTATCTATAAAATATGCCTTTTAATACACAACAAATCCCTTAAATGGTAAACAATGCATTCCTAATTCTAAAAAGGTAATTAAATGCAACCAAATAAGGACATATTAGTATACAACATTCTTACTAGAAAAACAGCCGATAATTTCTCCCATTTTCAAGTAACTTTGAAATTTCGCCTATCGACATTTCTTAAAGTAGAATACATTACAGAAAAGCATTTGAGACCGATGAAATTCTGTGGTGGAGTAGTAACGAGAAACACGCAATTGTTTAAAATTTTACAGCGTAAACTTGACGTTTCCATAGTAGGATGACTTGACGTAAAAGCTTGCAACATAATAACTTTATTGTAAGTTAATGAGGAAGCTTAAAAAATAAGATCAAATAACATAGTATCAATTGAAAGTTCTACTGCTTAATTCCAAGTAGTTTGTATTTTGAATGCCGGTTGTCCTACATTCATTTTATTTCCCCATTTTTTCAATTCCAAAACGAGAATACCAAGAGCGCAATAATAGGATGCACATGCTTTGTACAGTTATCATTTGCCGTTTCGTATTTTACAACGTAAACTTCAATTATTCATTGTTTAGAGATTCGTGTGAATTTACTTGACTTAAAGGCATAAATCAAAATACAAATGTAGGCGAGTTATCATTAACAATCGAATAAGTTATCAAACCGCAATAACACTTATTCGTAATGAAAAAGGTGTTCAGTTCATTAGCATTCTAAACGTATATTGGCTAAGTAATTCCAACAATGTTTATAAATTTTCTGTTCTCTACGCAGGAATATGTGTACAAAGAACATTCTTACAAGCACATTGAGTATAATTAGGTACATAATAAATAGTATCGGACAAGGTAATGGATATAAAGACATTATTTGATCAATTCATACATCAGATAAAATTACAGCACAAATTCAGATTTGCTATGTAATAGGAATGATGGTTGAGAGAGATCAAAACGATATAATGAAATAAAACAAACGTATTAACTTCTTTCTTCCACAACCTACTAATTAATCAGACGTCTTCCCAACAAATTTGTGACGATTCTACGATTGTTATTTAAATTTATGTTTGTAACACCTAAGTACATTTGAAGATACGTTTTTATTTCGTTAATCGTGTGATAATTACGAAAACCACATTTGCATTAAAACGGTATCATTTAACATTAGCACCTTCCATAATATGTAGCAGTAGATTGTATCTGTATATAATTTAGACGTAAACAAATATTTTATATAAAATAACATTCAATATTATGTTTTTACAATTCCTCTAAAACAAACAATTAAATGATCTATAAACAGAAGTATTAAAAAAAGTAAAAAAGGAATACTAAAATTCTGGATTAGCTTAACAAAACCAACAAAAAAATATATTTTTGTGTGCAACTATTACATGTATAATTTTCACTAATAGGACATAAATAAGAAAATGCTTTAATATTTTAGACATAAAATCTAGTTCCCTTATAGTTATTGTTTTTAGTTACCTTAGTTTTTATAATTGTCAAATTAATTTAATTTTTGCCTGACGAAGAACTTAGACAAAGTTCGAAAGCTAGCAATTGTATTTCTAAATAAATATACACCATTTACCCAAAAAATAATTTAATACTGCTTTAATATGTTTAATTAGTTGCCTATACGTAGTTGTGTGCATTTACAGGCAGTTTTCCAATGTAATTGCAAAAAGCAATAAGTACTATATATATATATATAAACATTGCCACATTGCTGAGTTAATCAGTACTTGCACAAATTGCTTTTTCTTTGCGATTTTGTCGCTACAGTAAAACCACAATTAAGTAACTTCATTATAACATTAAAAATTATTCTAAAAAATATCTATTGTAAATTAAAGTGTTCGCAACAACATAAGCATGTGCTAATTCATAGAAACTTTAATTAAATCGATACACGTATCTAGGATGCAGTCATTATCTTTAGCAGAACTAAATAATGTTCAAATTCAACAGCAACAGGCGTTTTAGAAATCATAAAAATTAGTGCACAAAAAGTTAAAACTAGCGTTGTTATTAAAAAACAGATATAATATGAAAAATAGACTACATAAACGCAAGATTTAGAAATTAATATTTTAACGGTCTCAAAGGCCAAACACGACATGGCATTGTATTAATTCCAGAACCAGCCCAGGTAGCACAGAATGTTGGTCAAATTATGTTTTTATATTGGCACAATATTTATTCATTGTACATTGTATTTAAATATTTATCCAATATTAGTTCAAAGGTCTTTTCTCTACATTAAAAAATCATTATTTATCCAATATTGAAGTACAGGTTTTCGGCCAATATTGTTCTTTGCAATATTGACCAAATGAAGGGGTCAATGCAAGAAGTGCCTAAGTCACATTTTCATTGAAATTGACCTTCTGGTGCTATCTAAAAGTCACGTAAGCTTTCAGGTGGTATTTGCAGAGTGGCAGAAATATGTGCCTAAGCGCCTTAGATTACATTTACCTCAATTGGAGTTTACCTTGATTTCAATGCAAGAAGTATCTAAGTTATCATCTTGACAGATGCAATGCAACATGTGCCTTAGTCCACGTTATTTACATTAGGTTATATGCGAGCAAATTAAGCTGTGTTGATCCTAATTTATTTGTGACTGTGATAAAAAGCGTAACTATGGCAGGTAAGGAAAATAGAATAAAATAGCTTTTGTTACTTTGCGACATACTAGTAACCGTTTGTACAATGGATATATGATTTATTTTGTACTATTCGTACCTTACATTGACTGCATCCTAACCTCACAACTTTAGCGATCACATTAATTTAGACCATAAATACAAAGTGTATATTCGACAAATTCATACTAAACACGGTGTATATGGGTTTGAAAGGGAAAGTTCTGCAATGCTGATATAAATCAATCTTCGTTTTATTTTATATGATACTGATTTGTCGGATTATTCAGTATCATGCAGTGAATATGAACCGAACAGCGAAAGTGAAGATAGTTCCGAAGCCGATAACCTTGCTCCGACAACAATCAAGATTACCCAAAAAACTTCAAAGAATAGTAAAACTTCGGGTTCCTGTTCCACTACGGGACTTGGTCTACAACATAATATAGACATGTCTGAATACTCAACAAGAAGCAATATACATACCAATCATCCAAACGTGGTGAATGAAGTCCACATAAACGAACCACAGCAACCCGAACTTAAGAAGGACAAGAAGAGGAAGACTGACAAGGATGCATGGAAAAGAACTATAAAAAGGAAGGAATCGTATTATAGGAAGTACCAGAGAAGAACTATAACGAACTGTCGCTGTAAATGCTCATCAAAATTAAGCGTGGAGGAACAAACGAACATTTTTGAAGCTTATCACAGTTTATCATCCTCTGCTACACAACAAAACTTATACCTTGGAGGATGTTAAACGACACAGATCAAAAAAATCTGTCAGGCCACGAGTTAGGAGTCAAAGCTTTGTATATCAAGTAATGATTAACGGAAAACTAATAACACTATGTCAGTCGGCGTTTTTAGCAGTGAATGGAATAAAACGCTCCAAACTGCGTCGAAAAATTCAGAAAAACAATGCCGAGCCTAAGGATTCAAGAGGTCTTCATCACACCAGGCCAACTAAAACAAAAACAGATACTCTAGTCTCAGTTAGAAGATTTATAGAACTGCCTGCTAGAGAGTCTCATTATAGCAGATCTGATAACACTTCTTCGCAAGTATCTGGATTCCCATTTATCAGTTGCAAAGCTTCACCGACATTTTTTACAAAAGAATCAAGATGAAACAGTATCATATGAGATGTTTAGAAGAGTTTTTACAGAAGAATACAACATATCATTTGGATTCCCAAGAAAAGAATGTACTATGTTCATGACACGTTTACAACAAGCTGAAGTGACAAATAATGAGACATCTGCAAAAACCGTCAATACGGAAAGGGAGCTACATCTAAGAAAAGCTGAATGTTTTCAAAAGAAAATTTCGGAAGTAACAAAAGCTAATGATCCATCCATCCTATCAATTTGCTTCGATTATAAGAAAAATCTGCCTGTCCCTGTGACGAATATTGGGGACGAATACTATTTGTGTCAGTTGTGGATTCACAATCTGGGAATACATTGCTTAACAACAAGAAAAGCCAATATGTATATGTATGCAGAACACTTCGCTCGAAAAAGACCAAACGAGATAATAACTTGCCTGTAGGATTATATCACACAAAACAAGAAGCCAGAGCAACGTATTTTACAACTTTTTTGCGACAACTGCTTCAGCAAGAACAAAAATAGATTTTTGTTTGTCTTCTTAGATCAGCTATGTGCCAATAATATTTTTGAAACCATAGAAATCTGGTACCCAGTACCCGGTCACAGCATGATGCCAATCGACCGAGATTTTGCTGTGATTGAAAAACAAAGATTGAAGCGTGACAACGTTGACAACCCAGAAGTTAATGTTAATCTAATAAAAGAGTGTAAACAGAAAACTCCATTTGATGTGGTCTTTGTACAGCATTCGCTGAGGTCTAATGGATATCTGGAAGAAGGCGATCGTACAATAAAGGTGAAACACTATAAATTATGGTTAGGCTCTCACATAAAAGGAACTGTGCCGGGGATTTCGAAAGCTAGACGTCTCAAATTTTCGCTTAATGAGCAACCTCAGCTCAGTGCATCTTACTATGGCCCTATGGAACCATTAAAACTTTACAAAGTTGGTCATAGCCGTAAACTTCGTGGCGAACCCAACCTGGCCTATGATAATGAATACCTAAAAATTAAGCAGTTGAAATTTAACAACATAACCCATCTTGTAAAGCACGTTAAATCATCGGACACGGAATTTTTTGCTCGAACCTTGTCTGAAAATGGAAGTATAATCCAGCAAAATGATGCCATTGATGAAGATAATATTGCTCAGTTACAAGAGGCCGACGCTGTTTATGAATAGCTAGTCTTCAGTGTGTTTATTACAGTAAGTTTTGCTTTCAGTTAAGTTTTTTCATACTATGTTTTTACTATGAATTTTATTCACACATTATGATTTTTTTTCTTATAGCGTTAGGTACATAATAAACCTTTTTTGTAGTATAACCAAATTTTTCCTTAATATTATCCTTAATTTTTGACAAAATAAAGAAGTTTCAACACAAAAAATAAACTTTCAAACCGCAATATCTCAGAATTACCTATTTGTGATTAAGGCACTTCTTGCATTGACCCCTTCAAATGTTTGTGATTACAATATTTAAGTTGCAACATTTAAACTATATTAACGTTGATATTTTTATGTATATCAATATTGTTCAAAAACTTTTAAAGTCCAATACATACGGCACTAATTGTATATCAGCATTCTAGTTTTTATTTCACTTAAGAAAAACGCACAATATGCAACGTGATTCCATTTCAATTTCGCCACAGAAGTTGAAGTACAACAGTGGCTTGGAAGCAGCTGGTGATTGGTATACAGACAGAAAAAATAAAAGTACCAGGTATGTATCCTACAATGACTATCATTACATTAACAATTTTTGATTGTAGAACATCAAGACTAACAGAACACATATCTTTATGAATATATGTTATACATATATAATACATAATTTAATTAATAAAACTAAAATTTATTACATTTGTAGTGTTCTTTAAACTTCACGATATATAATATATATCGGCTCGTACTTGCAGGTTTATATTGGTTCGATATATATTTTTAAATATAATACAATATTGAAAATCAAAATAAGATCAATATTTAAGTTCGATACAGAAACAATATTTAAAAACAATACAGGTCCAAGTCCACATTTTTTATTGGGTCAATGCGGACTATCTATACTGGGCCAATAAATCTACTATATTGCATACATATTGGTAATATATTGTCGTGCTACTTGGGAGGTAGTTAATATCGGGCAGTTATTGGCAAAATAATTTCAAATAATTTATTGTTTGTTATCCCTGTCAGTTGACAAAATGCCGCATATCAAATAATTAGTACTTAAAAGAATGTTAAAAACCTAATAGAACAAACCTGAAATAAGAGCTTTCCATTTATAGATTATAAGTTTTGGTGATGAAGACTATGTTAACATAATAGACTGTAGTGTACAGAACCGTCTTTAATTATTGGTATATTAAATAAAAAATAGATTTAAAAAAACATATTACTGGATAAGTAAGTCATTCTCCTTTGCGTAAAGCTCGTTTTTAAAAATGTAAACCTATTTTATGAGTTCTAGTTTGGAAATCAAAGAACAAGAAAGTCTGAATCTCTGTTATTTATCAACACGAATGCGAACTGACCTCAGGTAAAACAATGATAATTATTTCAAACAGATTTCGTATAAAAGTGAACTACAATTTTAAGTGCAATAATAGTGCAAACAAAAGCGAACCCCCAGTTGGGGCTCTCAGCCACGTAATAATAAGTAAGAGAACAGATGATCAGTCCCGCGCCGTACATAAGGGCAAAGTCGTGTGGTGCACGACGGTGCCGAAAAGCCTCAAAACTCAAAAGTAAAACGAAGATAAAGCAACAAACAACATTGTCAAAACAAAATTCATAATGATAAAAAACCAGTAAGGAATTGTTACATTGTTTTTTATTTATTTATTCTTTTATTTTTACTCTTTGAGACGAACGAACCGAATTACTTCTCGAAAATAATATATTTTCCAAATGATAGTACGCAATAATAGCATTTATTCGATCGAATACGAAATACGTAACATGATAACATGAGTTGTGTGAACTCAAACAAATCTGATTTTATTCATGTTTGAGCTTGAAATTTGGCTTGCAACGAGCCAACGAGCGAACAAGCGTTTTTTTTTCCTGCTGAGCTTGCAATGTACGAAACTTTATATATTTAAGCGCCGCATCGGTCGCGATTTCATTTGTTCCCTGATGCCCGATCGATAATTAACTTAGCGAAGTGAAAAGGTGCATGGGGTAAAAGATATCTGCTTTTGAAGATTTAGTTTTTTTTTGTAGTTTTACAGACTTTATAGAGATGTGTTTTGTGTTGTGAATTAAAGTGAGTTCATCTAAAATTTATTTTTTATTTCAGATTTATTAAAACATTAAAAGCCAAAAACTTACATCTCAAAAATCCTTTTATATTTAATTATATAAACATCATTGTTAATTGAAGTAAATTCAAACAGAATAATTGATAAGCACTAAAATTACTATTTATAAAAATTTATAAATTTTGAAATAATTTGAAATAAGTAATGTTGAGAAAATACTTCTGAGCTTGAGTTTGAGACGTCGAAACATTTCCATTTTTCATGAATAATTTGTCAATTTGTTTACTTACGTATTAATTTCTTTACAGTATATAGGATGTCAGAAAAAAAGAACAAAAATTGTCTGGATACCAAAATTTGCTGAATAAAAGAAACAGAGAGGAAGAACTGGAAAACCACGTCAAAATTACGCATTTTTTTCAAAACCTGAGTCTACTTTGCAAAATATTAATAACAACAATAATACAGCTGAATCCCAATATTCTGAACCTGTACTTGAAACAAGTATCAGCAGCAGACAAGAAACTGATCTTCTAGAAAACAATCCATCAACATCTTCAAGTTCCGCTGATAATGAGAAGTCAATACCTTCAAAAACTTTAAGAACGGAAAATATGAGTAAACTTTCAAAAGGTACTGCACGATGGCCAAAGAGATTACGTCGTAATAATATTCAAGAATTAGTAGAAAGTGGCCCTGCTCATTATCAAAACAAAAAGGATATTTATCCGAGAGATAGTTCGGAGTCGGGGCGTAAGTTTTCCAATAGTTACTTCTTTAGAATTTTACCGAACAAAGCCTTTTTGATTGTTCTAGTCCAAATTTTTAATGACAGCTATTTGAAATCTGTTCGCCTAAGTGCCTAAGTCTAATATTATTAGACTACACTCCTGACTCTAGTCATCAAGAACAAATTTCAGTTTGTATAAGATTTGTTAATTTAAAGAGCACGGAAATTAGCATAGAAGAATATTTTTTATTATTTTGTCCTATAGATGACAAAATTTCTTTTGTCGGCGTTAGAGAAAGAAAACTTAAATATCAACGATTTGCTGGGTCAGGGTTACGACAATAAGGCAAATATGCGTGGTAGGCATAATAGTCTCCGCGAGCTTTCTTTGTTCCTTATTGCAATCATACCCTAAATTTAGTCGTCCATGATGCCGCAAAATCGAATACTTTGAGCATCGATTTTTTTTTCTTTAGTTCAAGAACTGTTTGTATTGTTTTCAGCTTCTAGTACACGCTGGTTAATTCTGAAATCTAATTTATCTAATGTAACAAATTTAACTTTAAAACCTTTATCGGATACTCGATGGTTTAGTAGAATACATCCAATAACTCCTTTATTTCTCTGTCTTTAAGGTATCAACTTGGGGAGGTTTATGATGCTCTGTTTCAAATAAGCGGAGGAAAATAACGTAAAAAATTTAGCTGCATTGTAATACAAATTTGGGGCGTTTTAAATTTGCATAAGGGCGCCAAAAGTGCTAGGCGCGGGCCTGCAGATGATAACCAATCACCTCCAGTTATATCAAATAAGAAATATTATTTTGAACCCACTAACCTTATTACACTCAATAAATATTATCCCTCAAATGATAGGATACAACGTGCTGGCAACAATTTATCAATGTAAAGAGACAGCCGCAATTGCTCAGATAAAAATGGACCAACAAAATAGTGTTACAAATAAAACTCAATATAACCAAATAAAAATACCATCGATACCCTTACAGTATGCAGCAAATTTAAAATACCAAGAAATAATCAAGGACCTTAAAGAACAAACAACAGGAGAATTTAAAACAGAACTAAAAGGTGATAAAATTAAATCTAAACAAGATAACTATAGAAAAATGACCCAGACAACAATCTTAACTACCACACTTTTAAAGACCCCGAAAAAAAAAACAACCCATCAGTCATCATTAGATCCCTTTCGGTATCGATTACAGAAAATGAAGTATTAGAAGAACTAAAAGAGTTCAATTACTCGGTCATAAAGATAATACGCCTTTACAATAGAGACAAAAACCAATACTCTTATGTGCAATGGATTTAAATAACCAGGATAAAGCAAATAAGATCCTGAATTTAGATAAAATACAGCACAGTATAATTGAAGTTAAAACCAGACAAAAATCGACCAACGTTCCTCAATGTAAAAAATGCCAACGGTACGGAAACACGCACAACTATTGTAGAATTGAATCCAAATGTGTGAAATGAACATGCAGCCACCACTATACCCAATGTCCAAAACAGCCCTACATACCATCACATTGTGTAAACGGCGGAGAGTATCACCCCGCCAACTTTTAAGGATGCAGATATTATCTAAAACTAAGCCGCCACATAAACACTTTCAAACAAAACCTGACCATACCCACAAGCTAAACCAACCCAATACTGGTCAGAGTAATTATCAACCAACTCGGCATAATGATTATGATAGATCTTTTCCTAGACTCCCAACTAACTTAAGCAAATAAGCAAGAAACGTCAGACTTTGTAACTACAATTATCACAAAAATAATTGAATTAATAATACCGCACCTATAGTGCGCTTCAAACATTAAATTCAGTGTAGCTTTAAATGGCAGGCGGCATTGTCATATTTCTCTTTGCGTGGAGACCCAATGTTACAAGTAAATCCTCCTTTTGTATTCAACGGCAGTTAACCGCAATAATCCTCTATAAGTACCCAGCTGGAAATACCTTTTCTTCAGCGGTTATCAAACAAATGTTTGTACTACATATCTGTTTAATAATTTATTTTATACATAGTTATTATCATAGATAGTTACATTCATTTTATAACATAATGGAGACATAGTAAGTAACTATTTTTAATAAATCTCTAAATTCAAAAATTCCATTTTTTTAATATACATACTATAGGTACTAATTACTAATTAATTATTTTTATTTAAGTTGTTATATATTATTTGTATACAAACAATAATAAGGAAAATTATTTAGCATCATCATGACAAGTTAAATATTTTAAGAATTACATACAAATATTTTCTATTACTGAAACTTACTAAAAGTTCCATCTAATTTTTTTACGAAATTGTTGAGAACCGCTGGTTGTATCTTGTAGTCAACTCGACGACATTGGGTCGTACGGTTGCTGCCGCGAACCGGCAACGTTGTCAAGAAAATCCTCATTTAGTTTGCACGGCCCTATTTTGCCTACACTGAATTTAATGTTTGAAACGGACAGTAGATAAAGTCATACCTTACCTTACAACATTAATTTCTTAATAATCAACTCATGAACATAATTAAGAAACACAGAATTAGTAATTTAACTGTGCTTAACTGGAATGCTGACTGTATTAAAAGGCAACGGACATCATTCGTGGAATTCCTAGTTAGACACAACATGTATATCCGAAATACGTCTACATAACTTAGAATCATTTAAAGTACCAAGATATGAAATATATAAATCAGATAGAGATACTCCGACTACAACAGGAGGCGTAGCAATTATTAACAAGCGTAAATTTGATCATCATCCTTTAATGAATTTAGAACTCGAAAACCTAGAAACAGTTTCTATCACACTGAGTCTAGAAAACAATGGCCAAAGTACAGTTCATGCTGCATATAAGCAACCAAATAAAAAATGTTGGAAATCGATGTTATTAAATAATTCAATGGCAATCATCAAATATTAGTCATAACTTACAGACTGGAGATGCAGAGCTACAAACCGAAATAGTGCCAAGTTAAATAGTTTTATTATAAACCACGGAATACAAATAACAAATCCCACAGATTACACATATTATCTCAGAAGACCTGATCATAAACCAGATGTATGAGACATAGTCTTTAGCAAACCAATTTATCAAACTGTGCTAAATGAACTTGATTCTGATCACTTACCAGGATCATCTTATTCTTCAATGTGCCGCAACCAATACCGATGATACCCAAATTAATTGAAGGTAAAATTGACTGAGAGATTGTCCATAGAGAATTAGACAAAAACATGAAAAAACCATACCCCATACGAACAACAAACGATATAGATGAAGCCATACAACAATACATGGAAATAGTGAGACTTTTATACAATCAGCACTAATACCAAATAATAACAAACTACGACGATGTCCCAAAACACCAGTAGAAATTCTAAACCTAATGAAACTTAAGAACAAGACAAGACGTGAATGCCAAAAAACACGCAGATCACATCTTAAAAAGCTTATCAATCAAATACGCCACTATACTGACAACAACGTCCCATATGTCACCAACGATAAATCTATTAGCTTAGAATTTTGTCTTGACACCAAATGACACAAACGTACCCAAGAACATCAACAACAAGTAAACAAAATTATTGTAACTATAAGACAGGTACAAAGAAAGTTCTTACCTTCAACACCATCAGAAATTAAACAAATTATTACAAAACTTCCAATAAAAAAATCACCGGGACCGGACTTGATTACAAACTCAATATCGAAACAACTTACAATAAAGACGTTCTTGCCTTCGACTTCGTTATTTTCTTAGGGCGTTGAGAACAAGAAGTATACAGTAGTTTGTTTCATCGACATACGCATTTGACAGGGTGGGGCAGAAAGGACTTCAATATAAAATGATAAACTACTAGATCATTTTTTCTTAATTACTACGCCTTGCTCTTAAGACAGTAGGTTTGAGTGATTAGCCGTTAGGCGTAACTCGACGGTAAGTGATTTAATTACCTTTATAGAACGGTGACAGCATGACACGTAACGGTACAACGATGGAAAGCCAACTAGATAATGTAATAAGATTAAGGAAAAACTGTTTCTATCGTGCAAAAAATGGCATAAGCATCATTAACATTAAGGGCTTTACCGGTCTCAAAAATTGTCTTCGTACGGTAAAAAGACCTTACTTATTCTTAATATACTATTGCATATTTTTAGTATAGACGTGCAAAATCAATATATGTTTAAATATAAGCTAGATAAATGTAGGCTCTATTGATTGACGGACACGAAGATTATATTGTTTAGAAGAAACGGGACGCGAAAAACTTGACAAACCAGACAATTGTTCAAGCTTAAAGTGGTTTCAGGCAACTGCCGCCGGTTCTAATTACTTATCGGCTTTTTACTACATTTAAGATTTACTAGAAATTCAATTCTCCCTGTATAAGCATACATTAATAATCCGTTGACAGTTTTATGTTCCAGAATATTGATGATTATTATCGCGGTAAATAATTTTTTTCTAAGACACGAATATTTTTATCCGTAAATTTTTATTCTAATAAAGAAGTATTAAAAAAGTACTGTTGAAATCGTAAAGAAACATTTTGAGATTATTAAAATGCCGACCAAATAAATAGAATCATGCAAATGTATTTCTCTACTTGGTTTTAAAATTTATGTAGCAATTATTTTGCAATCTTTCACAATATAATCAATTTTGTAAAAAATATGCCGTATATCAATTTAAAAAACATTAACTTATTATTACTACTCCAAGAGATGTAATTAAGTCCAGTAGCTTAACGAGGTTCGGCGCAATTATATCGACCAAACTATTAAACGATTTTATTATTACAGATAATTGTATTTGCCTATAAAAATTTTCCAGTTAACTAACAACACATAGTCGGCACGCCGAAATTCCTAACTTAATAAAATACGCCTGGCAATGTTTAAGTAATTTAAACAGCTTTAGTTTCAAGGTTACAAGTTCCAAACATAACCACTTGAAAAAAACATATTTTTGCTGTTTTATGCGTAGCAACCATTTCTATTTTATTGAATTTGCTTGAATACTTTTGCGTTTACGTAAACGTAAAAATCTTAGAAAATACTTCTCCAAGAAGTAGGAAATTACTTATTTATGTATTTTGTCTTTAGACTAGAAAATTTCAACTGTACTTAAATCGTCAAAATTTCAATTTTCGCACATTATTTTCTAAAAGATAATTTGATGCAATACCGCCGCTTATTCGAATCACATATAATGTTATCAATTACAGTAAGCTTCCGGTGACGTAACAACAAACATTACGAAATTGGTGACCCGTGACTTTTGAACATTTAGTTTTGAGTTATTTTTCTTGAAGAGGACGTTACAACCACGTGTGTAACAAAATGACCGACAATAGCACTTTTACAAACAGTGAAAACGAACAAATCGAACAAATCATAGAAAGTCTGAGGCGAAAACTCCACAGAAATGTAATCAAAGTACCTCCTTTTTGGGAGAAAAACCAAGAAATTTGAATTAAATGGAATTACTCAAGATACCACAAAATTCCATTATATTGAACCCACCATCCACCGATAAATATAACAAATTTAAGAAACAACGTATTCGAAGACTTTCAAGCTCCGATGAACAGAAATTAAAACAGCTGCTTGAACGTGAAGAGATGGGAGATCGTTCACCCTCGCAATTTTTAAGACACATACGAACTCTTGGTGGTAATGGAGTGAGCGAAACCTTGATACGTACCTTATGGATTAGTTGTCTACCAATCAGTACAAGAATATTGGCTACTTCAACAGACAAAACCTTAGACAAAGTTTCTATTGTAGCAGACAACATTCAAGAAACCCTGCAACCCAATAAATATGTTGCTTCAATAAATAATCACAGTGAAACTGCGATAAGAAGTTCGAGAACTTAAACTGCAAATCCAGAACATAATTAAACAGAATTCAACACCAGGAAACTACACACGATACCGAAGACGCTCCTATAGCAGATCGAAGAGTCGGGCAAGAGCATCAGATATGTGCTTCTATCATGACAAATTCAAAGAAAAATCTAGGAGATGTATCAAGCCATGCTAGTTTGTTGACCAGGGAAACGAATAAGGGAGTCGACCACTGCGGCCTTCGATCCTTTGAATAGAGTTACGCGCCTAATCATTATCGATAAAGTGACTAAATTACAATTTTTGATTGATACCGGTGCGGATGTCAGCATATATTCGAGAACCTACTGTAAAGCATTTCGTTATATGCTTCAAATAACCATACAATCAATACCTACGGCTTAATTACATTAAGTATAGATATAGGACTACGAAGGCAATTCACATGGCAGTTCTTAGTTGCCGACGTAAATAAAGCGATAATCGGCTCAGATTTTTAAATTACTTTGGATTATTTATTAGTCGATATCAAAAATAAAAAATTAATTGATGGCATGACACAATTAAAGTCGCCATGCCAAATAAACCAATGTGAACAAACCATATTACGTACGATTGATGTAAGCAACGACTATCATAAGCTGATTGAAGAATATCCTTTAGTAGCAAAACCATGTACGTCAACGAAAGTGCTAAAACTAAAAACACCACATGAAACTTAAACTCTACCATGACACCAAATCATGTGTCGTCCTCGAAGATTAGTTCCAGATCGGTTACAACTAGCAAAGCGAGAGTTTGAATTCATGATGCAACAAGGGATAGTAAGACCGTCTAAAAGTAACTGGTGTTCACCATTAGGTTTTGTTGAAAAGAAAAATAAGGAATTCAGACCGTATCGTGAATATCGTGCCTTGAACTCAAGAACTGTGCATGACTGTTATCCAATTCTACACATACAGGACTTTGCACAATCTCTCCATGGTAAAACAATATTTTCTACCATAGACTTAGTGCGAACATTCGACATTTCAACATTTCAACGTTTCATCGATGAAGTTGTGCAAGATTTCACTTTTTGTTATGCTTACATTGATGATTTGCTAATAGCTTCGACAACGCACGAAGAGCATTTTGAGCATCTCTGAAAGGTATTCAATCAACTACACGAGTACGGTATTACAATAAACGAAATTACTTTTCTTGGCCACACAATTAGTAAAGAGAGAACCAAGCCCTTACAAGAAAAAGTAGAAACCATTGCAAATTGTAATCGACCTACTACCCTTAAACAGCTTCGACGATTTTTAGGAATGGTAAATTTCTATAGACCATTCGTACTTAATGCGGCAGCAGTCCAGTCCATTGAATAAACATTTAGTGGGCATGAAATTGGACAACAGGCGAATCGAATAGACTGACGAAACCAACAAGGCTTTTACCCAAGTACAGCAAGCTCTCGCAAAAGCAGCTTTCCTAGCCCATCCATGCCTGACTTTACCACTGCCTTTAATGGTAGATGCATCAAACAGTTCAACAAGACACAAAAAAATACAGTACATACGACCGTGAACTTATGCCTGCTTATTTATCTATTAAGCATTTTCGACATTTTCTGGAAGGTCGCAAGTTTATTATATACAGACCACAAACCACTCGTTTATGGATTCTTGCAAACATTAGAAAAATGCACTCCTAGACAATTTCGACATATAGACTTTATAAGTCAATTTACAACAAATATCCAGTATGTTAAAGAAACTGAGAACGTTCCAGCAGATACTCTTTCTCGTTTAGATAGTGATAACGTTAGTGCTAGTGTAAATATTGTTAGTGATACAAACAGACAACCTGTCAACTATGTAGAGTTGGCAAAGCTACGAAAAATAAATAGTGAACTGATAACGTTTTTAAATGAATCAAAAACTTCTGTAAAAATTAAAGAAGATTCATTGCCCCGAGTATAATGTTAGTCTGTATTGTGATGTTTCAACAAACAATCCCCGTCCATACATTACGAAACACTTTCGTGTAGTCTTCGACATTCTACATGGTTTAGCACATCCTGGTGCAAAAGCAACAACAGAGTTGATAACGATTCGTTTTGTTTGGCCCTTTATGAACAGAGAGTGGAAATTATGGACTCGCCAATGTTTAAAGTGTCAAAAAACAAAAATACATCTGCACCAATTGGAACCTTTATGTTAGCATCAACTCGATTTGAACATGTGCATATAGACCTGGTACGTCCACTACCAGCATCAAACGGTTTTACGTATTGCTTAACGTGCATTGGCCGATTTTCGAGAAGGAAGTTATTCCACTTCAGGATATTACAGCGGAAACAGTTGCTGATGCATTTATCACTAATTGGATTTCAAGATTTGGTGTATCATTGAGAATCACAACTGACCAAGGATGCCAATTTGAATCACATTTATTTAAAAATTTATCTGTGTTACTTGGAATTGATCATATTAGAACAACTGCGTATCACCCACAGGTGAACGGCATAATTGAGCGGTTCCACCGTCAGCTAAAGGCAGCAATAATGTGCCAAAATAACAAAAGTTGGTCTGAAGTATTACCACTCGTACTTTTAGGGACACGTTCAGCATACGAAGAAGACCTAAAAGCATCTGTGGCAGAGATGGTCTATGGTGAAGTGATCCGTTTACCTGGTAATTTGAAGCAAGCATCCGAACTTGTGACACAGTTATGCAAGCATTTCGATACCATCCGACCATTACCACCATCTCAACATGGCAAACGAAATAATTTTGTTTCAACAGATTTGAATACGTGCACTCACATCTTTTTGCGATATGATGTAATTAAGAAATCTTTGCAGCCACTCTATAATGGTCCTTATGAAGTTCTCGACAGGAACTCGAAGACGTTTACAATTATAATCAATGATAAAGAATACACAGTTCCCATTGATAAAATTAAACCTGCCAACTTACTTTCACCTGAAAACGATAGCAGTAATTCATTAGATAAGGAAGAATTAAAATCAGATGTTACAAGTTTAGAACCAATAGACAATCCAAGTGTTTCTGGTAGAACAACGAGGCTAGGTCAATAAATTCATTTTCCAGTAAGATTTAGTGACCTTGTTCAATGTCGTTACGTATCATAATTCAAACTACCAGTTATCGTTGAATCTAAATGTATGTTAGAACTACTTATTTGTATTACATTTTTTTAGATTTTAGAATCTCACTAGGTATTCACAAAGTAACGAAAATGTCACAATATATTAAGTAACAAAAATTGAAATAAATTTGAAATAAATGGCATATAACTTATGGTAGTAGTCCGGTGTGACGGGTTCAAAAAATCAATTTCCTTTAGATTTTTCGGAAGAAAAACATCTTAAAAATACACTCTAAAAATTTCAGACCGAAATTTTAAGTATTTTTAAAGTTATAGCTAAAATAAGAGAGCGCGCCGTAGTGTGTATAAAACGTGTGACACGCCAGCAGCAGCTGTTCTGACCGTTTCCTCTTTTATTGTACCTTCGATCCTTAATTGTTGTAGGATACGCAGGTATACGTATTGTACCAAACCTTTCGACTTACAAGGACGAAATATAAGAATTTTGTACAGTATACTATTGAACAGCTCATCAGTAAACGTATTTCACTCGACCAATACACACCGCTCTAAAATGGGAAACAAGCGCTTTAGTGAAGGTCGGCACGAGAACAAAGGTGAAAGAAAAAGATCATTCAAGAGGAATCAATTTACTGCAAAAGCTGATACTAATTTTGTGAGTACAAGCGCAGAAAAACTGAAAGATAACAGTGACTTTGAAGTAAACCCTGACTCTAGTTTCAAGTACGTTTTAATCAGTTTCGCTTTGGTGTTTGGTGCGTTAGAATCGGAGTTAAAATGTAAACTTTGCAACAGTGATATAAATTTTTTTTTAAATTCACCTAGAGGATTAGGATTTAAATTATGTGTGAAGTGTTTGTGCAGAGAATATCTGATTGATTCATGTCCAATGATAAAAAATGCGCATCAAATTAACAGACGATTTACTTATGTAATGAAGTTGCTTGGCATCAGTCACGCTGGAATTAATCTTTTTTGCGCAATGATGGATTTAAATATTTTTCATAAGTCTCTCTATTATCAAATGGTAGAGCAAATAAGCGTCGCTGTCAAATCTGTTGCTGATATTCTGCTTAAAAAAGCAATAAAGGAAGAAAACGAAAAGAACGTGGCAGAAGGTTTCCCAGAAAATCACTTGACTGTTTCAGGAGATGGTTCGTGGGCTAAGAGAAGTTTTTCCTCTCTCTTGGGCATTGTGTCATTGATAAGAAAATTTTCTAATCAAATTGTTGACGTCATAGTTAAGTCAAGCATATGTAAAGGATCCATTATTTAGCAACGAAAGACCCCATAAAATGGAGGTCAACGGGATTTCGGAAATTTTCAAGCGTTCTCTGCAGCGTTATGGTGTTAAGTATGTGAGGTACATTGGAGATGGGGACAGTAAAACCCATAAAAATTTGATCGATGATAAACCTTACGGTAGCGACCCAGAAGTAGAGAAGCAAAAATGCGTATTGCATGTGAAGAAAAGCACTTCAAGGGGTAAAGAAAACTCTTAACTAGTACGCAAAAGTGAAGAAACAATTGGAGGCAGCTGAGAAAAAAAAGATGACCGCAACAGAGAAGAGCACCGAGGAAAGTGCTTGGAAAAAGCGTAGGACAAAGAGAGATTCGTCGACCAGCGCTAAGCCACCAAAACCTAAACCGTTGCAATTAACTAATAAGATTATGTTAAAAATGTCTACGTACTATGGTTTGGCAATCACCAGAAACTGTCAATCTTTGGAAGAAATAAAGAAAGCCGTGTGGGCTACATTCTACCACATGAAATCGACAGACGAAAACCCTCAGCACTCTTACTGCTCAGATTCTTGATGCAAGTATCAACAGCTCAAAGCAGAAAGTCAAGACAGCGCTTATGAACACCCAGTAACGTTTGACGAACACGTTATAAATCTTATAAAACCAGTGTACGAGACTTTAGCGTCCGACGATTTATTGAAAAGATGCTTGGGTGGAAACACCCAAAATAACAACAAAAGTTTTAACCACTGTGTATGGAATTTTACTCCGAAGCATACTTTTACTGGTAAAAACTTTCTGGAAATTGCTACCTATACCGCTGCTTGCATCTTTAATTAGGGTTTTCAACATGAACTCAAAGTTATGGAGGTGATGGGCGTTACAATAGGACAAACAGCCAGGGACTACGCTGACACTGTTGACAATGCACGGATTTTGAGGGCAGAGAAAACTGCAGAAGCCAACTGTAAAGAGGCCAGAACCTTACGTAAGGCTCTCAAAGCTGCTGAAAACGACAACTTTGAGGAAACGAAAGGACTGCTCTATGCACCAGGCATAGCTGATTAATGTAAGTATAATTTTTTTATAAAAAATCTGTTGTCAAAACATTAAACGCGTTTTTCTCAAAACCATGTTTTCGAAATTTCGGAGAAGCACTGACTCAAAACTATTCAACTGATTTGGCTAAACATTTTACCCGTTATTCTAGACACACATACCTAAATACGTAACCTTTAAAACATTTAATTTTTTAATATAAAAGTATTTTATTTAAACAATTTATCAAGAAAAAAATTATGTTTTGAGAACTTTTTTCACAAGTCCGCCATTTTTTTTTAATGTATATTATAGATTAGTTCATTAAAATAAAGTCTGCAGAATAATAATCTTTTTTATTTTTTTATTTCAGATGACTTCGGAAGGCTGTGTGCTTCCCCGAACCAACTCATGGACTCCACTCTGACGTCAAAAATTAAAAACAAATTAATGTAAACTTAACTTAAAAATTTTTTTTTTCTTCACTTGAAAACACCAATAAAAACATGTAAAAATATTAAAACGATCGCATATTGTTTTCTTGTTAAAAAAAAATCATGAAAAAACGTCGAAATCTCGGTCGTCACACCGGACTACTATCTTAAGTGAGAATTGCAGTGCTTTCAAATTTTTAATGTCACTTATTCCCCCCATGACTACCATAAATTACGTTGTAACCAATGATTAAATTTTTCTTATCCAAACACTTTTGTGACGTTCTGAATTTTATTGACGCTGCCAGTCAAAACTTTTTACTTTCTACAATGGTTCAAAACAACTGGAAAAACTTGCTATCAATTTAATGAAATCTGTTTTAATTCAAGAGTTAGACATTGAAATGTTAATTCAATAATTTTCAAAAAATAAAGCGCGTAAAGTCCAGTTTTGTTAAAATATGTTACGTGCATAAATTTAAAAATACAGTACCCTGTATATTGGTTGAATTAAAATTACTTTTCCATTGCTCGACGCCATCTATCGAGCATCGTTGGTCCCTTTCGACTGGGTAGACGACAGGCCGTCATTTTTACTTTGGCATCATTCGCTATATAACCTGATGCCTGCGTAAATTAAAACTGTTTTGTTAAAACATCCACGTGTTGTGACACGATGTATAATAAAAATATCTATAATTAATTAATTTAGTCAACGCAGGGTAAGTAATTTCTATTCGTTTTTTGATTAAAGGTAATTTCTATGTCTTTTCATTAGCGCCATGTGCTACCTCCCAAATTTGGGTTTTCTTGTCAAGTTTTAAATCTACAACGGAAAAGTTCTAATAAGAAGCTTTGGACCTATGAACTCTGCGATACAAGGGCAGACACAATTGAATTTCTATTCCGAGACAATTGATAACTAATACCATCTTGGACGAAAGGGCATATGTAATAGTATACGATACGTTTCGGTTCTCTTAACTTTTATAAATGTGAAGTAATAACATTCTGTTGAACTTTCATTGTTTATTATTTTGAAATGAATATACACAACGTTTCGATTGCTGTGGTATCTGCAATCGTCATCAGGTGAATACTGATGACGATTGCAGATACCACAGCAATCGAAACGTTGTGTATATTCATTTCAAAATAATAAACAATGAAAGTTCAACAGAATGTTATTACTTCGCATCAAGCAACATTGTTTAATACATTCAAACAAACGTTTTATAAATGTTTCTTTGTACATGTTGTAGAGTTTGTGAGTCACCAGGTAGACACGATTATTTTCAGGTAGTTTGATTACAGGAAGCCAGTAGGAAAACGTTTTCTGAAAGTACACCTGAATCTTGGTAAGTCAATTTTTGATTTTAACTATTCGTTGTCGCTACGGTGTTGCTCATAAATCATTTTTATTACTCGTGCCTAAACGTTGAAAGTGATATGGTTCTTATTACTATTACTGAATTAATTTAAGTTACATTGTTATCGCATGTTGATTACGTCAACTGTCAATTATTATTATTGATGTTATTGATTTACTTACAAAGATTTTTGTATGTTCTGGTTGCTGCTGCCGATACTTCCGGTGTTTTAGTACCTACGTACACTTGTACTCAAATTGAATTTACCTACTGTGATGCTATCAAATTATTTCTAATTGTTATTGATTCAAATTTTAATCTCTTTATCCTTATAAAGTAATTACAGTACAATTGTTAACAATTTGGTTTCTTTCTCGTATCCTCTAGCTTTACGAACCTTAACAATTTTATACAAGCTTTAAGCATCCTGTGCTGATCTAGCAGGAGCTATATCTGCATTTTTATTACAATTTTGATTATACCGGCAAGTATTTGTAGAGATCCATACGAAATCATTATTATAATCTTTGGTTTTAACTTAAAAAAAATTATGCTAAATGTGTGCAAAATAGACGAAAAAATTTACTATTTTATAAAAGAATTTCTTAATTTTTTTATAAGAATGTAAATGCAAAATAGAAGAAAAAATTTACTATTTTATAACAGAATTTGTTAATGTTTTTATAAGAATGTAAAGGCACACTTGCTGTTTCTGCACGACGGCGCTCGACAAAATTTGCAAAATAAAATATTGTTCAGTCAAGAGTGTCTACGTCTACGATAGTATCCTTAACTAAATTCTATGTAGTATTTATGAATACCGATGCGATAATCAGAAAAAAACATCATTAAACCTAAGGATTTTGTACCAAAAATACTAACAATTTAAATTATGAACAAAGTCATCTATATCAACAAATTATCAGTAAACAAATTAAATGCCAATGCACATAAAATACTAAGGTTCGTAGTACACACCAAGCTAAAATTTGACATTAAATTATTAAAATTATTTAAAAAAAAACAACCAATTAAAACTTTTAATGTGGTTTCTAAACATAAAATCGTCACAGTAAAATTAATAAAAAGATCATAAAAATTATCCAGAACTATAATGCTAATTTTTATTACCATCTACACAAGCATTAGGAACCTATTTTTGGCATTATCTTTTTGACATTATACCCAAGTGTAAATGACCCTTAATAAGCGTTTATAAAATCTTCTATAATAAATTTATGAATAGATAAGAATAGTCGAATTTGGACACAAAAACCGTAAATTATACAAAGTCAAAAATATCGTTAAATTTTACAATTTAGTTTCAAGCGTATGATGATTATCAACAATTCGAACAAACCAAATTCTTCAATTTTTGATTCAAAAATGATTCAATTACAAATTTAGTTTTGGGTGTGCCAAATATCAGAAATCGCGACTATTGTAAAATAGTTAAATAGAAAAAAAAACACCTTAAAATTAGGTTTTTTTGACCAAAGCAATAATGAAGGCAATATAATGAAAAACATAGTAAAGCTTTATCAGATAATGACAGAGTATTTAATTAAACGTTATAATATTCAAATGAGTAAATTAATTAAATCTTTATTAAAGTATTAACTAACAGATTTACAATCCGATTGCTATCTCAGCACTTCATCAGTTTTAATAACAGTTTCAAGAAGATTATACAATACCAAACAGGATCTTTGTGGACTTAAAATTGCAATAATTTATACACTACAATACAACTACTGATTAATCTATCTTGTTAGCCTGCTAAACAAATAGTGGAATGGAAAAGAAGTACGAAAGGTGCACCGGAAGCATAAAGCAGTTGTTTTGTAGGTCTCGGATTAATTGCTGTTTAATTATATGACTGATATATATTTGTGCATCACTTGTTGGTTTTTCCAAGATAAAAGCAACCAACAATAAAATTTTATCTCATTAAAACTATGATTATCCCATTTTAGCAATTTTTAGTTGCCGAAAAATGATAAATAGTGGAGTGATGTATAATTAGAAACACTAAAATTTAATTAACTGAATTGCAAGTGTATAACAGTGTTAACAAGCCCATTGCGAAATTTCTTTCCTTTAAAAGTACTCAATTTTCAAATACATGTAGGTATTCCAATTTCATGGAAAATTTTTTGTTACTCAATTTGAAAATATTTTCACGCATTAAAAACGCTGAGTCAGCTATGAATTAAAATAAGACATATTCTCAGACTTTTAACTTCTCGTACAAGTAAAATGTAGCAGGTGTGTTAAGTACTTATAAATTTTTATTACTATCTTCTGGAATGTAACAGTTACATTTAATTAAAAAGCTGACAATGGAAAGAACATTCATATGTATTGCACTGCGAATACGAATGGCTTGTTTTCTTTTCCAATTAGTACTTCTAACGATACTTTAAAGAACGCGTTTGTTATATTGCAGAAGAGAAAATATGATGCTACAATTTAATTTATGTTGATGGTAATTATACGTATAACATATAGAAAAATGAACAAGTTCGCATCGTTTAACTGCGTGCGTTTTTTTTCAAAGAATAAATAACAAAATGCCATAAACTAATACCAGAAAATTCAATTAACCTGTTTTGTGGCTTGTAATTATTGTAATTTATGTTTTACTAGTACTGCAAGGGTATAAGCTCATAAAACATTTTATATATAATTTACTGAAATACGTTTTCTAAATTTTGTTAAGTTTTTTTTGGTTTCTGAGGTTACGGCAGGAAAATTTTTCTATAAATCTGAATCTGTGAAAATTAAGTTGGTATGTCAAACCTTAGTTAAAATATAAAAACATATAAATATATATAGACAGTTTCGTAAATATAAATATAAACATCTATATTTTATTTAAAAAAAGCTTAGAATATTTTAAAAAAAATTTATTTTTAGTACATTCATACATTCATTTAGAATCGAGTTCAATATCAAAGCGTCTCTATAAACAATCGTTAGAATAATGACTAGATATTTTTACGTATTTTGTTAGTTGAAATCCTTATTTTGACTTATATTTGACTGTATAAACGTTTTCATCCCGGATTAAATGGCATAATTCGGTATACAATACAACATCCAAGATAAGAATGCGTAGCATGGGAATCTTGTAAACGACGAAAGATGGTGGCGTAGATTAGAAAAAAGTTGCCTTGTAACGTAAGTTTATTTTATTTTAACGTGGGTAAATAACATTAACATACTACATATATAAATTAACGCATATGTCAAAATTCGGGTTCTGTCTCCACTACTAGTACCGGTTACAATTCTCCCCCTTTGGATTCCACATACCATCTCGGGTGGGATCCAACAGTGAATGGTATCTGCAATAGATTAATAATGATGCACAGCAAGGTGCTGTACAAGGTTGATTCATCTTGCAAGCTCGGCGAGGATACGTAGTACCCGTGGTTGACACATTATCTACTACTGGAACTGCTATAGTCAGGACGTCTTCATCTAAAGAAGGTAGCGTCGTATTCTCCACTATAGCCTTACGAGGTCAGCCTCTTTTTCTCATGGGGTAAATCGGTTCTGTATTCATAATTTCGTCTTCTACAAAAGGCGTCAATGCAGAAACATGGTAGTTTCCGAGTAAAACATCGGGTTGATCGGAAGCAGCGAGAGTATAAGATGTAAGCGATACCTTCTGAATGATAAGATATGGCCCATCTCGTTTTGGAGCAAGCTTAGCACTCAATGAATTCGACCCTTTGCTAAGGATATGGGTGTCAACCAGTATACGATCACCAACTTCGAAAGGCTCTATGTCTCGGTGGTGCCTATCAACATACTTCTTATTTTTGTCTCGTGCTGCTTCAAGTCTTTCCCGAGAATTGTACAAAGCTTTCTCGGTCGTCTGGAGATAAGGGGTAATCTCTGGTATAAAATTCTCATTTTCTAGTACAGTGCGCAAGTCGCGTTTGACATTACTAGAGTTCTTTAGTTCCCGTCCAAAACTTAAATAGGCAGGACTATAACTTCCTTCCATTTCGTATGTTCTGTTCCCACAATAACAAATAACTGTATCTTCAAATCTCGGTTACGTCGTTCTTCAGGATTTGAAGCTGGGCGATATAAAGGCGTAAGCTTGTTTAAATCCTAGACAATACGCAACTTGTTGCATGAATGATTTCATCAATAAGGCATTTTGCGCAGGCTTCGGCGGTTGCTTGTTTTAATGGGAATAACATCCATTTTGTCGCCGTATCTTCGACTGCTTCCGTTTTTGGAAGAGGTCCAACCAAATCCATAGCTAAGTTTTCGAACCTCTGTGTCAACACCTTAGTTTGTAATAGTCCAGCTGGCTTTCAATTTTTTTGGTTTATAACGCTGACACTTTGAGCACATCCTTACATGCTGTTCAATATCGCGTCGCATGGATGGCCAATAGTACGGAAATTTTAGTATAAGTTTTATCCATACCATAATAACCAACCATTGGAGAGTCATGATATTCCTGCAGAATATTTGCCACTTCTGAAGAAGGCAAAACCAATTGAACCTCTTCACTGTCACTATCAGGCGGGAAACGGCATAGCATTCCGTTTAACCTAAGGTAAACTCGATCACTCCATCGATGGGAACCTATTTTTTTTGTAATATGTAATAATCTTTGTTACATCAGGGTCACTTAATCGTTTTTCTCGGGTAATTCTTGGCGATTCAGTTGGCATTAACACAGAGACACTACACACAGAACATGAATCCAAATTGGCATCATGAAACGGGGGACGTGATAGCGTGTCTGCTATAATATTGCTGCGTCCAGGAGTGTACTCTATATTTATGTCAAACGACTGTAAGATCAGCGCCCATCGTGCCAGACGACCACTTAAAGAACGGAGTGACATAAGCCATCGTAACTGTTCATGATCAGTCGTTATAGTTACCGTAGATCCATCGAAATAACCTCTGAACGTCTGCACTACATAGACTACTGCCAAAGCTTCTCGTTCCGTAGTGCTGCAATTTCGTTCGGCAGCACTTAGAAGACGACTTGCATATTTAATGGGGCGTTTGTCACGTCCCTCCCCCTGAAGTAGACAGGCATCTAGAACATATGAGCTGGCAGCCGTTCGTAGGTTGTATGGTAGACTTGGATCTGTAGGTCGTAGAATGGGCGAAGTAGTTAGAAAACGTTTTAGTACTGCGTACGCTTCTTCTTCTTCCGGTCCCTAACACCAGGTAACAGCTTTGCGAGTAAGTTGACTTAATGGTCGTGCGACCTCGGCGAAGTTTGGTTTGAACCTTCGAAACCAACTGCAAGTTTGCAAAAACGATAAAACCTGTTTAACGTTTCGTGGTGACAGTCGTTGTATAATTGAGGATATTTCTCCCGAATCACGACCAATTCTATTAGGCGTTATAATATGTCCTAAGTATTTAACACTCGCAGGAGCAAAAGTACATTTAGCACGATTCGCGTTTAATTTAAAAGTTTTTAATCGTTCTAACACTACATGTAAGTCTGTCAAATGTTCTTTAAAGCTACACGAAATAACATTTAAGTCATCTAGATACGCAAGCACACTAACATCACCTAAACCTACTTTAAATCTGTCTATTAATCGCTGGAATGTTGCCGGTGAATAAAAACAAACGGCACAAAACCGACAAAGTGAAGAAGTTGATAGTATGATGCAGTTCGTATAGAATGGCGCGCGATAGACGGTCCTAGAAGGTTGAAAATGAGTTGGTTTGAAAGAAGGGGATGTAAAGTTTATGTTCCACGCGGTTTTACGCCATAATGAAGTGGTCCGTTGAACAACGTGTTCTTTGTGTGACCTATTTTTCAAACGTCAGCACAATCATCCACGTGCTTTTATTTTACGATTCAAATTCGGATCGAACCCTGATCAAAATTGAATTCTTGCGTAGGTCAATGCAATCCGGAATACCGGAAATGTGTCCATGATAAGAAAAGTGCATCAGAATACCGTAAATACCCCAGATACATCGAGAGAGCTCAAGCTGCAATTGAACTAGACGACTTGCTAGGGAAAACATACTTGCTGCGTTGTCTCGAAACGGTATCATTTTCCTCTATGAAGAGACACATTTTCACCTCAGTGAGTTCTTAATTTGTTCAAAAACCGCGTAAACTTAAATTTCCCATGTTAATGAATTGGCCTTGTGAAATACCGATTAGAAAAGATTTTGTTAGACAACTTTTGCAATTACATGATTAAAGTAAATACCACAACAACGTGTGAAAGAAAAAGCAACTAATTTAATGAACGGGAAGTATCGTAACAGAAAAACGGGCTGATAAAAACAAACAAAGATAGAAATTGGCTTAGTAGTGAAGACCAAGAACTTTACAATAATCAAGGTAAATTTGGATACACGACTAAAAAACTTGCACCTCTTTCATCCATGTATCCATTAAAACAATAAAAGTTAACAAATGTAACCAATATATCAAAGTTGCAACGAACTGGCAGTTTGGAATCAGCTACTGTGAATATCACCAAACATTTATTTTACGTTTGGTTCATTCCACAGCACCAGTTCTTCGTACCAAAATTGGCCCACTTGGCACTCTAGATCCGATCTCGCGGGTTCGTTAATTGAGCATCAGCTATCCCAGTTCTGAGGATCAATTTGACGTCCATCAGGGTTTCCCTTGATTTCGTCCTGACTAGGCATAATTATAAAGAGATTAGATGAAATCAAAAAACTTTCATGGCGAAGTACTTTACAAAACTTAAATTTCACACATTCAAGTATAACCACATGGTCTCTTTTCTGAAGATTCTGAAATTATAAAATCTTTCTCTATTGAAGAATTAAATATTGCGATTTCACAAACCCAAACAAACAAAAGTGCAGGCTTTAATGGAAATCTGTCAGTATTTATTAAATATTGTGATCTAAAAACTAGACTTTAGCTATTACATTTTATAATGACATAATTTCTACTCATAGACTAGCCAGAACATTTGAAAACACTAAAATTTTAAGCATTTTAAAAACTAAAACCGGACAAAAGTCCAGAACCAGAAAAATTATCGTCCTATTGCTTTACTCAGTGTCTGTTATAAAATTTTAGAATGATTCATCCTAAAATCGAAAGTTCTTTTGGTGAATGACGCCTTACCTCAAAAACAGGTTGGATTTCGACCCAATAGAAACTGTTGTGATCAAGTTCTACGATTTACAACGCATACTAAAAATGGTTTAAAAAAAAAGAAATCAGCAGCTGTTTTTGTCGATCTTACTGCTGCTTGTGATACAGTTTGGAAAAAAGGTCTTTTATGGAAATTTTATCAGATCAGTTCATGACGAAATTTCTTAAGTCTAATAAATAATATGCTCAACGAACGATTTTTACAAGTTTATATTGGCACTGAGATGGGTAAGGTCAGAATATTAAACAAGGTTCTGCAACAAAGTCGGAATTTCTCCAATATTCTTCAACATCTATACGAGTGACATCACCCAAAATTTATGTAGAAAATTTATTTACGCGAGAATCCAAGAAAAACGAAAGTTTCAACATTTAGTATAAACAACAAAGAAACTACAAATTAAACATAATTTTTAACGGACTTCATAATTATAATAATTGTGCACCATAATACTTAGGCGTTACATTTGACCGCCGTACAAACCCAATTTAGAAAAGTTATGGTCGATTTATGCTCAACATTTAACAGTTAACACTTAGCATTTAAGACAATAAACAAATGGATTTTTGGATAATCATTTATGCTTCTCATTTAACATTTAAAATTCATCACCAAACATGTAAGAGATGGTCAACTTTCATTGATCATTTAACATTTTAGTATTTTTTCTCATTGCGCACAATCAATCGCAAATATTATTAATGAGACTCAAGAAGACGATGAGAAAGTTACTGGTAAGAACATTCACAATTTTTAATTGCAAAATTGGTGGTCAACGCCACCTACGTGGATAAAAGAGCCACTAATAGTGAGTTATTATATAGAAAACTATGAGGATGTAGTTAGTATTTTGAATTTAAATCCACGTAGGTGGCGTTGACCACCAATTTTGCGATTCAATCTTATACCAAACGTATATAACTATGTCGAATTTGTTTGTTGTAAATATAGAAACTGCATCAGAGTATCCTACTGCTGAGGAATCCCAATAGGACGAAACAGCTGTCCACTAGTCTTAGATGATGGTTTCCGCAATTACAGAAACAAAATTTTTACACTTTTCGTTTATGTTAGTGAATGTAATTTCCCGCTAGTATTCAAACAATAGTTTGAAATTGTGCGGTTTAAATTCAAAATACTAAGTACCTCCTCATAGTTTTCTATATAATAATTTTTAATAATTTGTGCTTAATTATTTCTATTTAAAGAGGAACAATGCAAAAACCGATGGACTGTTTTACGAAATAAATTTAATGTCGAAAGACGGAATGTGGAATTAGTCGGATTAGGCAGTGATGGCACATCTAAGTGGGATTTGTTCACACAAATGCAATTTTTGAATGTGCACATCAAAGAGCGACAGTTAAGTCAGTGCATTATTACGTTTTCATCATATTAATTGCATTTTTTATAGAACTAAGGGTAACATTAAAAGAAAATTTATACAAACTGTACCAATAGATTTGTTATCGCCTAGCAGTTCGACATCGGTTTGGGACAATATGTCTGACGACCAGGAGGTAGCAACGCAGGAGTAGATACAAGAATGCAAAACACTACCTGCAAAGCAAAAGCGTACCGAAAAACAAAATACAGATATATATATTCTAATCTAAAAGCAGCAATGGCAGATTTAAGTACTTTCTGTGAAGTGTCCACAGTGAAGTCACCAAATCAATTGTTTGCCGAAAGTATAGGAGCTAAAATTAATGCAATTCAAAATAAAATAATAAAAACCCAGCTTAAAAGGCAAATAATGGAATTAATCAAAGTAGCCGTACAGGAAGAAGTAAATATTTGTGCCAAACCAATGTCAGAAAAATTTAAAAAAACTTGTTATGTAAAAATGTTTTATTTATCGTAGCATAGCATTAAAAAATTCATTCAAAGTACAATTTAAGCAAGGCATTTAAAAAACAAACACAACTAATGTTTTATAATATATTTGACACAGAACCTCTCATAACTATTTCTAACTGCCATGGTACAGAACCACTATCCGAGTTAAAATACTGACACAAAATATCTCTGTTTTCTTTAACTTTTGTTGCCGCGTTGTTTGCACCTAACTTTCTAACATCGGGTAGCTGAAAGTTATAATTACGCCAATCACCATTGCTTATTTCTCCATTCATCTGAATAGAATCTGCAAACCCCGCAGGACAATATCTTCTTTGTGCTAATGGTAGCTGTTCTTCTGTACGTTGCAAGTAATTATGTAGTACAACTGCTGTAAGTGCTATGTTTTCACAAGTTTTTACATCAGCTATTATAGTGGTTCTTAAAATTCTCCAGCGTTGCACAAAAATACCAAACGTATTTTCAATCGTTCTTCTGGCCCTAGCGATAGTTGAATATACGTTTATCTTGTGTAAGTTGACGATCAGGGTACGGTCTCATCAGTTTGTCATGTAATGGAAATGCTTAGTCTGCAGTAAAAAAATAGGGAATAGAGACATTTGTATTGGGTAAAACTTTGTCAGCTCGTCAACTGGCAGGACTATTTTGTTTTTTAAAATATTGTGACCAAACCCCGACTACCTAAATATCACGGAATCGTGATTACTTCTAGCTGCACCAATATCTACAAGTGTGAATTTGTAAAACGCATCGCAGGCAGCCATAAGCACAATGCTGTGACTTTTTTATAATTAAAAAACATGGATCCCCCAAAGTTTGGAGCTTGTATTTGAATATGTTTGCCATCTATGGCATCAATATTATTAGGCATGTTCCATTTTTTGAAAAAAACCATTTGAAATTTGTTCCCAATCTTCTTTACCAGGAGGTTTTAAATAAATTGGATTGAGAACTTGTTCTTTTCGCAATCTGTTTACTGGTGCTACAGAATAACGTTTATACCGACGTTTCTTTCTTGTGGTTTCAAGACGTGTTACTGTTAATAGGAACAAATAATAGTAACTCGTTACTACGAGGATATTTTCCTTCGGCATAGTTTCTTTAAACTTAAAAGTTAGGTTAAAAATATATACGTCAAATTTATCGTACTTATAAAATGGTATTTTTACATGCTAAAGTTAAATGATAAGTGTTAAATGTTGAGCATAAATCGATGATTACCTGTGAAAACTAAAACAAGGCTAAACTTATTTCAAAAACTTGGCGATACAACATGGGGTGCACAAGTGCACATGGCAATACCTTACTATAACTTTAGTTTATTCAACACCGGAATCTTGTACCACAGTATGGATCAATAGTAAACACAGTAATGTCATTGTAATATTAAATCAAGCAATGAGAATCATTTCGGGGGTACTGCGTTCAACGTGGCTAATTGTATTATATTACTCTACCAATATTACGGCAACATGTTTTTGAGGAAAGAATATGAGAAAAAGTTTTACAAAATAAAGCAATGTCTATTAACAAAGACATGAACATTATTTTAAAATTTAGATAAATTTAAAATTAAAGTCTAGACGCCTATCATGGATCGCTGCTGAAAAACTCTAAATTGAAATAAAATTGAAAATGAGTAGCTTGTGGGTGATCCAACAACCAAGTAAAATTTAAATTTTTATTACATCGATAAGGATATTCAGAAAACCCAAGCTGCAATTGTGGAGGTTCAAAACAGACCATGGACCACATTATCACATAATATTCATTAACAGCAATTAACAACACTTTAGATGACATCCACAATCTCAACCCAATAGCATCGAATTCCATCTCGACCAAAGCAGTTAAGTTTCTGAAATTTTCGAATTTTGACAACTGCCTTTCTCTATTGTCTATTTGTCATCAATTCCTCCATATTCCATATACCCGTTATAGCACAATTTATCTATTTATTATACATTTATAGTTATAATACAAAAAAAATATCTTTGAATCAAATGTGGTTCTCTGTGCTAACAATGAACTTGTACACGGTCCTTTAGATGCAAGTCAAGATCAGTCTACAAACGAACAAAAAACTAATGATTATCAAATAAATATTCAGAAAAGTTTTCTAGTACCTTTAAATAATAATTGAACAAAAACCCAATTTAAGATAGAATAATAAAAATGATGTTCTGCTCGACATACGTTTCTACTGTAATTATTATTCAAAATGATTTGCAGAAAACTAATTGACACAAATCCATATCATTTAGCAACAAGTAATTATAGTACTGCGCCTCGCCCTGTATATGTAGGTTATTGATTATGATAAAATATATGTATTCAATGCCTGTAAAAATATTATGTAAACTGTTATGATAATAAAAACAAACTTGTGATTACGCATTACATAAATATTGCTTATAACTCAAATAATAAAAAAAGTAGAACACAAAATCAACGCGCATAACAAAATTGGATCGAAAATTCATAAATATCAAATCCGCTTATGTAATTTCTAAAGGTATTTCCGAGATTATTCAAACAAATTCTACAATGACTTATTTTACAGGTACAAAATTAATAAGCGATTGACATGTTGAAGCTTTTACGGGGTTAATCTAAACTACAACATTAATCTAAGTATTTATACTATGTATGTACACACATGCCAAAAAATTATTAACTACTCCGCTGCATGTTGCGAAATGCTTATAATTAATTGGTACTTTTATAGTCAAGTTTAATTATTCTTAATGCCAATTTAGAAAAAAATGACATTTAATTTCTTTGATTAAAGCACGTATTTTTTAATTAACACGAGTGAAATCTAAGCAACGATATATCAAAAAGCGAAACTTTCCATGTTACAAATTCGAACAAGATCTAATATTTAGTACAAGGTTGTGGTTCAATGAAGTAAATTAGCAATGTAAGATAAACGACAGGTACATACAATTTGATTTAATAGAAGTAGCAATGTTATATCCGCAAACCATTAAGATAGTATGTATTTATAAAGTAACTATAAATTTAGTCGCAACATATTTTATGACTAACTAAGGCATTACTAGGTTACACAATGTCACTTTAAAAAAAACCGCTCATAGGTGTGGTACAGGAATAATTAAAAATAAAATAAATGTGGTTATCGATTTTTTCTGTCTTATTAAGATTTTATAAGTAGATAAATCAATTTAATTGAGAATGGTGTTGAAATATAATCAACATAAATTGTACGCCACAGCCCACAGGCAATCATTGCTTTCTATTCCGCTATTGTAAATTACAATTAAAAAATGAGAACTAGTGACAAAGAATTTTTCTTAGCCGATTGTTGTCGTCCTTACTTGAATTTTGCATGTAACGCTTTTTATCTAATGAATACATTTTGTAATACACCGTTTATGATTAATGTAATTGCAAATAGCAGTTCTAATTTGAGTTTTAGATCAACAATTATGCCTATAAACCGTCCGTATAAGGATACTTTTATAAATATAGTCTTGTATATGTATGTATTTCCAAATCAAGAGTTTATGTGTTAGTTTAAAGATTTCATTTCTAGGTATGGATATGACAGTTTTCATACATAAACAATATGAAACCAGAGCAATGACCATTTAACGTTGTTTGTTTCACTTTGTAAATAAATCTTTTTGATAAAATATTAAGACAATAGTTTGAACTAAGTGACTAATGCACATTTTATATTTATTAAGTTTTTAAATTATATAATATTACTCATACAACTTTTCTTCGGTCTCACACTAGTTTCTAACAGGTTATGAATGACTGGTACCTAGTTCTTTGAGATAACATTACAAATACATTACATTAAAAAACGTGAATCAATTACATAAAAACATTCGTGTTTCAGAATAATAATGTAAATAAACATCAGGTTGTAAAAATTCAGTAATCAGTGACGGCGCCAGGGAAGCGCCTTGGTGAGCACATGATTAGGATGCCCACTCAAATTAGAGAAAAAAAATTTTTAATAAAATTGATTTTATTAGTAGATAGTTATTTTTGCAAACTCTCATTAAACGGTTTTTAAATATTTTTACATATACATATAGGGCGAGTCCTTAAACGTGACCTTCAAATTTATCTCGAAAACTATTTGGTATAGCAATACGGCAAAAACTTTCATAGACTAAATCACATATAGGGAATTCACTGAAAGTATTTTCATTTTTGAAAACCCTTTGGAAGCGGCGTAATCAGGGAATGGTTACAAAAAGTCCTAATTTTCTCAATGATTTTAAATGTAAAGATATTCAATAACCTACCTAGTTCAAAAGCTAATCTAGTTCAACATTAAAATTGTTTATTACGAAATTTATAAATCTCCATGATAAACTGTTAGGCGAAGACTAAACCTTTATAGACAAAAATGAACGTATTTTCGATTAGAAATGTTTTGTTTCAAATAGTTTGTAACTGTCGTATAGTACGGAAGGTTCTAGATTAGAAATACCATATGGCACTTTTCTTAAAATTTTCTTGTTAAATTGGTGATTTAGTGAAGATTCGCAAATTTTTGCAATTTAAAAAAAATTAAATAGATAGACCTAGTGAGCTTAGTATAAATGTGAACATGAATCAGCAAATCTATCGTACAAGATTTGAACTGTATGTCATTAGAGGAACGGAAATTATGACACAAAATGTCTAAAAATGTCTTTTGTGAACCATCAATCGCGAAGGTGTTTAAACTGCCTCCATTGTTTAGAATGCACTCAATGATTCTTGTTCTGGTTGAAATCCTCTGAATTTACCGTATGGCGTTCTGTATTCTTAAAATCTAAAATTTCTGAATGTTAACAACTGCCTTTCTCTATTGTCTATTTGTCTCCAATTCCTTCATATATCCATTATAGAATTGACCGTATGGCGTTCTGTATTCTTAAAATCATGTTCTCGCCGGTAGCAGGGAGACATTGATAGACTAAATTTTTTACACGTCCCCAGAAAAAAAATCTACACGTGTAAGGTCCGGAGACCTGAGTGGCAAAGAAAACGCACTTCCCCTCCCAATCCATCGATCGGGGAATTCATCGTTGAAATGGTTCCGAACTCCACCTGCATAATGAGCAGGACAACCATCTAATTGCAGCCGCATATTTTGACGACTATTCAGAGGATAGTCATCCGATAAATCTGGCAATGTATTTGTTATGAACTCGATAAAGGCAGCACCATTTAGCAATCCATCAAAAATGTAGGGACCAACAATCTGTACGTCAAGTATCCCACACGAAACATTTACGGACCATTGATGTTAATTATCCACAACTCGCATCAAATTAGGGTTTTCCTTGGCACAATGCATCGTGTGCCGATTAATATTTCCGTTATTTTTAAATGTCGCTTCATCTGTCCATAAAATGTTAATTAAAAAATTTGGGTTTTCTTCCAGCATGCCTTGCAACCAATAACAATAATTTTCTCTTATTACAAAGTTAAAGTTATCGCTAAGTTATGATTGTTCTTTGAGATATTCACAATAATCTTTCAATTTCCCTGGTACTAATATGGGGATTTACCTCAATGCAGGCTAAAACATTAACCATATTTTCTTCGCTCCTTACTGGACGATGCCTTTCTCGTACTGGAATTGGTTGTATGTTTCCTGTGGTGCGTAATCGTAATGCTAATCGACGAAAAACCCTTCTACATTGGCGTTCTTGATTTGGATACAAAGCGTTGTAAGATCGTGAAACAATTAACTCATATTTTACAAAGTATTTGAAAACGAAAACAACAACAATGAGGTAACAAGCTTAAAATAAAAACACAAAATAGTTATAAAACACAAGTATGTAGCAACACAAAAGACAAAAATTAACAACGTTTAGATAGAAACACAATGCACAATCTCGATAGGTAACTTTTTAAAAGCAAACTAAATGTTTTGACAACACATGCAGGTACTACTTATAAGTGTTATGCTATTGTTCATCATATGTCATAATACGAAAAGACAAAAAACAAATCATAGAACCAAAATTCTTCATTATTAAACATTTTGTGTCATATCTCCCGTTCCTCCAATGATGCATTACCAATTTAACAAGAAAATTTGGTGTTTCTAATGTAGGATCATCCGTACTATACTGTAACGATGATTAGTAAAACTAATTTATTTGTACTAAAAATATGCACTCGTTTATAAATACACGATAAGTCCGCGGATAACTTCTATTTATCTAAACACTTACACTTGTTTACATTAAATTCACGTACAAGGTCGTACTCCGTTATATTAATCTCAACACGCGTTAATCACTTATTTATTTAACCCTCTATTGTACAATACTTTGTAAGATAAAAATGTTTCGGTTTTTTGAGAATAACATGAGTTTGTAAGAAAATAGAGCAGGAAAATAGTAAAGAAAATTTTGCACCTTTACGTTTTTGAAAAAAAAAGTCTATATTTGGATATACATCGTGCGTTTGGGGATTGTACGTTGTCCTATGGTATTCCTAATGGAAATTCATTGTAAGTAAAAGAAACAAATTTAGAAGAATTGTAGGTAGTAAAAATAACACACAAAAAAAACGATTCGTAACCTCGAGCTGAGAGGCATATCGCCATTGTCAAAATAAGCGTCGTTTTGTGTAGCTAGCACATCTGTGACATCTTCGTCACCGTCATCATCTGATGTATCTATTACAAATTTGTTTTGATAAAAAACTCAAGACAGTACTAAACAAAAACAGTACGCTACCTGATATTGGGGTGGGCAAGTAAGTTTCATCAACGACACTGTCATCGTTGTCTTCATAATTATCTTCACTATATTCAGGAGGTATAACTACTACCACCTTCTTGGGTTTCCCATAAAATAGCTTGGGATCTATGACTATGAAGACAAAAAATTATATTCATCCCAATGCACAATGTATATTTGAATATACACACCAAATCCACCTGTTTATTTGAACAAAATCACAACTTTAATAAAAGCAACTATAAAAGTACTAAGTATTTATATGACAACAGCACATTGTATTTTTTATAAACAATTTCCACCACAAACACTAAAAAAAGCACACGTTGTTGTTGAGGTTATCCGCTCAACTGCAAAGTACTATACCTCAGATGAATCATCCTCTCCTATGATAGGTTCAAGTAAGCAATTTGTTATTCTGCAGGCTGAGCCTTACTTAAAATAATAAAAACGCATAATTTCCGTTTAAACGTAATAACATTTTTTTGAAAAATATGTATAATGAAATATACAATGTACGATAGAGGGTTAAACTTGAATAATCTTCTTAACACTGCCGACTTCGAATTACTGAAATAACTGACCTATGATTCGTTTGTACCGTCTTTATACATTTTGGCAATCCTTCGCAAATTTTCTATATCTTTCGGTGAAGGTACTGAAAAATGGATAACAACTTCGTGAAGGCTCTCGAACTTGAGAACGTTTCAACACGACAGTTACAAACTATTTGAAATAAAACATTTCTAATCGACAATAAGTTCATTTCTGTCTTTGCCTAACAGTTTAGCATGGAGATTTAGAAATTTCGCAATAGACAATTTTAATGTAAAATTAGATAAGCTTTCAAAATAGGTTGATTAATGGAAATCTTTGCATTTAAAATTATTGAGAAAATTACGATTTTTTGTAACCATCCTCTGATTGCGCCGTATCTAAAGGTTTTTAAAAAGTGAATATATTTTCAGTTAATCTATATGTGATTTAGTTTATAAATTTTTTCCCGTATTGGTAGACCAAATAGTTTTCGAGATAAATTTGAGGGCCGCGCTTAAGGACTTTTCTAATATTTGGCAAGATCCAAACAAAAAAAAATTTTTCAATTTTTATAAAAAAATTTGTGTCTAAAACTTTTAAACATTTTTTTCTGAGATATTTGACAAAAACCGAATAAAATGCAAAGAGCAGAGAAGATCAACATCAGGTGAAATTGTCGCTTCTTGGAATCAACAATCTGAATTAAATATAGGAGAGAGTGCTGCCGAAACTGGATTCATAAATCTGGGATTGGTTTTTATAAGGTATGATATTCATAATCGTACTTAAACGTTGATAAATCATCTTTGTATTTTTTTGTAGGCAAAAACGCAAACACAGAAAGAGTTTCGTAGACTGTAGATGACTGGAAAAAGTTATATTTAGTGACGAATCAAAATTTGACGTCAGTTTGGGCGATTGTAGGAAACGTTTAATTATGAGCAAATCAGAGGCGCTTCATAATAATTGTATAAAGCGCATAGTTAATTTTCCCCAAGGTATCATAGTTCGGGTCTGCATGTCGACAAAGGGTCTAGGAAAATTGCATTTTGTAGATAGTACAGTTAATGCACAAAAGTGTCAGAGCACAGTAACAGAAAATTTTTTAACAAGTATGCAAGAATTGCAATTAAAAATTATGTTATTTTCCAACAAGATGGTGGATCTTCACAATCTGCTAAATCAACAAACAATTGGCTTGCTGATAATGATATTGATGTATTAGATTGGCCATTAAGCAACCCAGACCTTAATATAATTGAGACCGCACGGCATAAAATAAAACAATCCTTGTAACATTACGAATTTTCGTACAAAAATTGAAGAAATTTTCTTTTCTTCTTCTTCTCTTTAGAAACTGCTAGATGTTACACCTTATTAAAAGAACTGTCCGAATATTTTGTGTCACTGTTTAAGGTTTTTCTGTTTTTGTTAACTTGAAAATGTTTCGAGAAATTTGCTAGTTTAAATTTGTTTATATAAAATGCCAAGATGCATAAAATATGTACACAAAATTCAAAAAAAAATGTTTCAAAAAAAATTTACCGACTTTAAAAATGCGTGACAAGTTACAAAAACAACTCAAACTATCAGTAGCCGAATTACAAGTTGCACAAGCAGTTGTGGAATACCCTGAAGAGGTTTTGCAAGAAGCTTTCCAAAACATAATCAAAGATTTACCCTCAGCCGAGTAAAGACCAAAAAGTTGCACAAGACTATCAGTTTCATAAGACCATAGCATGTAAAAAGGAGAATCAGCAAACACCAGATAACACAATCACTTCAACCTCAAATGCAGTTGATCCTCGCGTAAGTAATTTGTACTTCGATCCACCTGCTAAGAAATTGTCGCGAACAAAAGCTAGCACACGGGCGATTCTCCTTTAAAAAATTTTTTCTTGAGCCAAAGAAGAACAAAAGTCTTAAGAGAAAATGAGAAAAAAACTATGTTCAGTTATAGCATTTGATTTTTGGTTACATAAACAACATAAGAAAGACACAGTCAAATTAGAAAAAGAATGATTAAAAGAAAAGCTCAAAACAAAAGCATTAATCCACTGATGATGTCAGACATATTCTATAAATGCCAAACAGCTTGGAAGGACGTGCATATAATAGAAAGCTAAATGCCCTTCTTGTATTAGTTGTCCAAATAAGGTACACAAAATTGTGTTCCCCTTAAGTACCTGCGTACCCTTGGAAAAATTTATTCAGAATCGGATGTGTACGCTTAATTTGTTTGTGAAAATTGTGACATCATGATTGTTTCCGGTGATGAACAAGGCATTGAGAACTTCAGTGACGACGAGGAATACTGATAACGATAAATGTTTCACCACTTGAATATAAATACATAGTATATACAGAGTGGTCACTTTGGAAATGCACACTGTTGGAATATTTTTAAACGGTAGAGATTCATAGTCGGTTAAATTACAAAAAAATTGTACGTTTTCATTCTCATCAAGGATATGAAACAAAATTTGAGATAACTCAGTTCCTTCCTGAAATACCTTGAAAAAACTGATTTCGTTTTCTTATTTAACTCATATGCCTTTGTTATTACCTCATTGAATTAGATGACATCTACCAAATTTACATAAGTCGATATCGGCTATCTACTCAACGTTTCAAAAGTTTTCTCGGCCTACTAGATCTTGATGTTATCGTTGCAAACTTTTGATTTTCTTATAACCGCCATTTTGTATTTTTATAATGCTAAATAGAAAAAAAAATACGAATTCAACACACATGAGTTGTCTAACTTTCTTAACCAAATTAAAACATCAATTTAACAATTTATTCTCCAAATCTAGTTGCCACGAAATAACAAATGAATGATTTAGAATTTTCGCTAGCAGAACTGTCAAAGTTATCTCAAAATAGTACTAATTGTTGTTTAGTGCTGTAAATAAACCTCATTATTGTTTATTTAGTTACTGGTATGTATTTATAATGCCCAGATATTCGGTTAATGAAAGACTAGATATGTATAATATTTATATTCGAAGCCATCGTAATTCAGTGACTGCTTTGCAAAGTTACGCAGAATTGTATCCCGGAAGAAGACAACCAAACAAAACCATATTTCAACGTTTGAATTTTCAGCTAACTGGGTTTGGTACTCTACAAACCGTAAATCATCGTCCAGTGATTGAAACCGCAAATGAAATAAATGCGTTGGCACAAATTAATATAAATCCGAAATCTTAATTTATCAAAATCTGGGGTTCAAAAAATTCTGAAGAAACATAAATACCATGATTTCAAGTTTAAGCGGGTACAAAACTTGCATCCAAGAGACTCGAATTCTATCATTGCTTTCGTGATGATGATGAAACTTTATTTACCAACAGCGAAATGTTTAATAGAAGAAATAAACATTTTTATGCCACTAATAATCCTCAAATTCGTTTTACCGTTAATGTTTTGTGTGGTCTTTTGGACGACCAATTACTAGACCCTCCAGCTCGTTTAACTGGTCAATCTTACCTATGATTTGTTCAAAATAATTTAAAAGAAGTACTAGATAATTTACCGATCGCAAGGTTGAGAAATTTGAAGTGGTTTCGCCAGAATGGAGCACCTTCTTATAATAATAAAAGTTGTCCCATTATAAAATCTTAAGCTTTCGCTGTTATTTTGTTTACGATTAATAAGCAACTTTCGGCTTAGGCCGCGTCGTAGTTAAACACCCAGACTTAGGCTTGGTCCTAGTCTCTTCTTGAGAGCCAAACGTGAACCCAAACAAACTGACGTTTCGTAAGACATTGCAGCTTGCATCTTCAGAGTGATAAATGTGTGACTAGGACCAAGCCTAAAAAGTCTGGGTGTTTAACTACGACGCGGCCTAAGCCAAAAGTGGCTTATAATCATTGTACCCAGTATATGAATGAACGGTTTTCAGGTTTTTGCAAAGGAACAAATGGCCCCATGCGCTGGCCACCAGGATCACCTTGTTTAAACCCGTACAAGCACAAATTACATAAGTATTTCAGACCATCACACGCTTCAAAATGCATTAAGGAACATGGATCAAGGAACATTGCTCTGTATAGAATATATGGGAAGCTATTTTGCACAATTCATGTGGTTTTAATGAGTTGTTATAGTGTCTATTCATTTGTTATTTCGTGGCAACTAAATTTGGACAATAAATTGTTAAACTGATGTTTTAATGTAGTTAATAAAGTTAAATGACCATGTGACTTACATCGCTGAATTCGTATTTGTTCTCTATTCAACAGTATAAAAATACAAAATGACGTCTATAAGAAAATCAAAAGCTGGCAATGAAAACATGAAGATCTAGTACACCGATAACATTTCTAAAACGTTGTGTGCCGACATCGATTTTTGTAAATTTGGTAGATATCATCTAATACAATTAGGTAATAACAAAGTTTCGTCGATACGTATTTTCTAGTTATTACTGAAGCATATTTTTGAGAATTTTATTTGATTGTGTTAGAGTCTATTATGAATGATTTAACGAGTTATTGTGTAAATTGGGCTTTTTTTTCACAAGTAAACATTTTTAAACCCGAGTAAAACAAGAGTTTTAAAAGTCCAGGAGAAAAAAAACCAGTTACTAGTTGAATAGAACATTTTATTGTTCGAACAGACTACGAAATCCCAGTCTTAAAACCTCTTAAAAATAATTTGACGTTTATATTGACAAGTACGCAAAAACTGTCAAAGACTGTTTACAATAGCAAAAAATTAGAATTTATGACAGTTAAGAACATTAAAACAATTTTTGAACGAAATTAATTTTTATTTTTGTGCCTACCCATATAAGAAAAAACCTGGCGCCGCCGTTCGTTATGACAAATGTAATAGTTATGCCACAGATAAATATGGTATACAGATAGCCAGCGTATATGAAGGTTTTGGCAGTTAGTACGAATACAAAAATGTTGGTTACTTATAATATTTGTAACGTACGAAAAGCTGCGTTTGGGATGCTGGAAAGATCAAGAAATAATGTTAGAACTAGAGGTTCATAAAATAGATATTTGCGCAAATCATAAACTAAGAAAAAGGGCAAAGGTACAGCTCAGTATGGTGGCTACATCCTAATCTACTCAGGGAAATCCAAAGAAGCCAGAGCAGCATCTGGTGTGGCAATGGTAATAAATCGAAGATTCGGAGATAGCATAACTAACATAAACTATCAAAACGATCAAATACTGATAGCCACACTACAGCTAGAAAAACATATCCTTCACATAGCCTTAGTATACGCTCCATACACTGGAAGGCCTGAACAAGAAGCACTTGACTTCTACGAACAGATGCAGCTGTTAATAGACAACATATCCGTCCAAGAAAAAATAATAATAATGGGAGACCAGAGTGCAAGAATAGAAAACGATGTTATACCAAGAATCAAGAATACATTTAATGAGGAAACGACGAATGAAAGAGGAGAAATGCTCATTGAATTCTGTGCCCACAACGAACTACGGATCAACAACACATATTTCAAGCATAAACCATAACATAAAATAACTTTTCAAGACCAGTAGAGGGATAACTTCCAAAATAGACTATATAATAACAAACAGAATGATCAAACCTGAGCAGATATTCGATGTGAGTGCTCTCTCATCTGCAAACATAGGATCGGATCATAATTTAGTGATGGGCAAAATTACCATAGCAAAACCAATCGCTAGAAGGAAAGAAACAAAAACAAAAACTTTAACTACTAAATTTAACATCGAATCGCTTAAATCTAAAAGTAGTCAATATCTCTACAGGCTGCGACTGGCTCATAAAATAGACAAGGCACCTATCCTCCAACATCACACTGTAAACAATTCGTGGGAAATCCTATTAAACAATATAAAGCAAGCAGCAGCTGAGGCGTTAAGAACAAAAACTGTCAATACGAATGCACAACATACGAACAAAAAACCATGGTTTAAGCCAGAAGTAAAAACACTAGCGCAAGAAAAAAAGAGTGCTCATATTCAACAAGAATCCAAGAAACTACATTAACTACATAAATATAAGAAATAAAGTGAATAACAGAATAAGAGAAATGAAAAAAGAATATTGGAAGAATTTTAGTAAGGAAATGGAAAGTGACCTATACGGAACCCAAAAGAGCATTTGGAAAATGCTTAGAGCAGTGAAAAGAGAAGTCAACGAAACAGTACAACTAAATAACATATCGGCAGTCAAATGGACGAACTATTTCCAAGGCATGTACTCACGAAACCAAAACCAAAAGCAATAGAATTTGACAAGCCAGCATTCATGTGCTTTTTAGATCTAACGAAAACTTTCGATAGGGTACACTTGACGGATATTGCGAACGAATTAAAGAGTAAAGGAATACACCGAAACATTATCGAGACGATAAGGCAGCTCAATATGCATAACACAACTATAATTAAAACAAAAGCCATGACAACTAAGAAAATTGAGCTAAACGTGGGTGTTCGGCAAGAAGACAGTCTCAGCCCTCTATTATTCAACTTAATAATGGATAAAATTATTGAACAAGTTCGCAACGTAAACCACGGCTACAAGTTGGGAAGACACCATATCAAGATCGTATGCTATGCTGACGACGCGACACTATTCGCAGACACTCAAGACGGACAGCAGTGGTTATTACAAGCGTTCAAGATTGAAGCTAAAAAATTAAACATGAAAATTTCTACTACTAAAAGAAAATGCATGGTGATTGCGAGAGATCCGCGCAGATGTAAACTGGAACTGAATGGCAAAGTAATTGAACAAGTCTCTGAGTTTCAACTATCTAGGATCCACCATAGCACCGTACGGAGACCACAAGATTAGTGTGAGGCACCAAATTAACAAATCAGCGAAGATAGCTGGAGCCTTAAGAACAACTATATGAAAAAACAAACACATTTCAACAGAAGCCAAAGTAAGGATTTACAAAACATGTGTTAGACCAGTTATGACTTACACAACAGAAACAAGACCCGATACTGTTAAAACTAAAAGAATGGCTCGCACCCCTAAAATTAAGGTACTCCGCATGATCTCGGGAAACACGATTAGAGATCTAAGAAGAAGCGCGGACATATGTGAAGAGTGCAACGTGGAGAATGTCGTAAGATGGACACGTGCTGGCAGAAGGTTCTGGAACGAACACGTATCCAAAATGGATAATAACCGGCTTGCAAAAATTGCCAGAAACTATAGACCAGCATCCAAACGACCACCAGGAAGACTACCAAAACGAAGGAAGGGCAGCTGATCTTCAGCCTCCCAAGAAAAGCAATACTCGGTATAACAAGCCTCTAAGCTTTCGAAAAGAAGAAGAAGAAGAAAAATTAATAACAGATGGCAAAGTAAGAAAAATTGTTTTGAGTAGTAGTAAAATTACATTTTTTTAGTGTACTTTGTTTCGTACATATATATGTTTTTTCTCTTTATTCCCAAATTTTAGAGAAACCAATCGCTTTTTACGATAATACTGAAACGTTCGAGAAGTTATTTGCAAATTCAGGAGCCTTCTCGAAGTTGTTATCCATCTTCTAGAACATATACCGAAAGATAGGGAACACTCGAGAAGGATTTCTAAATGTGTATAAATACCGAAAAAACAAATCGTAGGTCAGTTATTGCCGTAATGCGAAAACAGCAGTGTTAAGAAGAGTATTCAAGTCTAAATAAATAAGTCGTTAGCGCGTGTGTGTAGATAAATATACCGAGAATAATCTTGTACGTGACTGTAGTGTAAACAAGTGTGTGAAACTATCCGCGGACTTTATCTTATCTTTGCGTAAGTGATATAAATTAGTTGTAAGTGTTTTTATTAAATATTATTAGATTTAATTAGTTCGGTTAGTTTAAACGTGTATATATTTTTAGTAGTTTAATAAATTAGGTTTAGTATAATATAGTATAATAATTAGAATATAACAATATACAAAAAAAAAATATTTAACCATCTGCAAACAAATAGTTGTAAAATCTCTACAATAAGAGTTTTTCAACCCAGCAACGTCACTAGATGTCACCACAACCAAAAGAGGTTTTTTAGGGTGTCAAAAATCCCCAAATAGTGACAAGTGACAGTTATTTATTTTGTTTATATAATGTTAATGTACTACATTCGACTGAAACTTGAAGTGAGTGTTTAACCATAGCGTTTAACTAACTTATTATCGTGCAAGATTAAGTACTATTAATAGGCTACGTTTTAACATAACTAATATTGGTTTTGCAGGTTATTGAAATATAAAAAATGCCCAACAATAAATGTTGTTTCGTGTTGTGGAAATGTTGGAGTACACAAATTTCCCACAAATAAACGCAGCAGAAAGAAGCGTATTGATGCAGTTGGGAAAGAAAATTGAATGCCATCTAACTCATCAGTTCTATGTGGACTACATTTTAAGAAACATGATTAAATCCAACAAACGGTCAAAGGTGAATATACAACACCTCAAATTGTATTAATTTTATTAATAGAAAAAAACTTTCAGGAGGTTCAAAACCACTGCAAAGAAAACTGAAAAAGAATGTGGTACCATCTTTGTTTCCACATGAGGAGGAAACTCATAATGAAACTGGCATTCAGAAAACCCCAACCCAAGTGTGCTACTCAAATCGGGCAAAAAAACGTTTACTGTTTGAAGATTTGCTTGAACAACAAGTAACTGAAATTGCAGTACAAAATGAAGCGGATACTATTACTGGCGGTATGGCTATTGACGCAACAGTTCCTCATACATGCCAAACAGTTCATTGTCAAACAATGAAGACATCAATGTTGAATGTTCATTCATTTGTTGGTAATTCACAGGGCATCCACTTCTACAGCGGGTTGGAAACATATGAAAAATTAACATTTGTTTAGCAAACATTAGGTGAGGCAGCTTCGTGTCTCCGCTATTACTATTCCAATCCTCCAGCTCATGTAGATACCATAAATCGATTTTTTTAAACTTTAATTATATTAAAGGAGAGGAAAACATATTTTGAATTGTCGAGATTACCAATATCGCTACTAAAGATGTGTATAACATATTTATCACTTGGATAAGGTTCATGTCCCTTCAATGGAGAGAAATTGATCTATGGACGCCAAAATCGCATGTACAATTTTACGCCCAGCAAGCCACGTTTTCCACCTATAAGAATAGAAATACTGTAAAGGCGGTAGTTGGGATAACACCGAGAGGACTGATTACCTTTGTATCTCCAACACATGGAGGATCCACAAGTGACCGCCAAATTATTAAACGAACCAATATTTTCACCAAATGTGATCGTGGGGATTCCTTGATGGTTTATAAAGGATTTAATGTGCAAGATATTGCTGCCCCTTATGGCGTGGCTATTAATATTCCTGAATTTTTAAAAAGTCAAACAGGTTAAAAAATGCTATTCTGACGAAAAATAGAAAAATAGCTAGTAAGAAGGTTCACGTGGAGAGAATTATTGGACTCATTAAAACCTTCAAAATCCTAAGGACTCCCTCAAATGCGTCTGAAACGGTTTTATCCGAAGACATATTTTTTGTATGTTGCATGTTAAGTAATTTTAGGAACAAAATTGTTATTTGAGACGAATTTTTGTGATATAAATAAATGGTATTGCCACGAGAACCTTTTTTTGACATTTATTTAAAAAAAAAAGATTATAATTTTTGCATAAAATTGTCTCCATTTTGCTTCACAAAAATAATCGTACTAACTTCTCTAATTTCATTACCATTGAGTTTATAAAAGCGTCATCTCTTGCTACTAATTCCACAAAAATATCGGTTAGGGTGTAGATTACAAAATAACACTGTTTTCTGTTGCAACAGTACATTTCCCCCTGAATCTGATAATACTTATGTGTCCGATGTAATTTAAATGCACCTGTTTTGTCGAATATATATTAATATGGCACAGTTTCACTGGAAATATGTTTATTCTTTGCGGAGAGAGGACATTTTATTTCCAACACAGCATTTTCTCCAACAAGGCCATCGGGCGAGCTGCCTAAAAAACATTTTTCACTGCTCACAAACAGTCCACACTTTTTCACTTGCAAACCTGCTTGTTGACAGAAATGTTGAATTGCTTCATCTTCATATGTTAGTCCATGTTGCACTGCCTCCACTGCATCTAAAACTGGTGGCGATAAAAAGCTGTCACACATTTTTCGTTTGTCACAGCGAAAAGTTGCTTTGCAAATTTTTCCGAAATTTGTACTTTGGACGATTACACCTCTCTGTTACCCATAATTTGTTACTACTTTGGCCCCTTGTCTTAATTTCTAAGTCTGTTATCTGAGCAGGCAAAAATACAAGTAAGTTATCTGTTTCTTGTGAAACATAGTCATGTTCGATAAGAATTCTTGGTGGTATTATTTGCATCACTGACATTTGTCTCATACTGGGATGGTTGCCAGCATAATTGATGCAGGCGTTTTTGAAATTGTTGGAATAATTTTCCTTTTGTCGTAGATGTAAGGGTCGAGGATTAAAATCACTTATGTTTTTTGAAACTCTTTTCAATTTTAAATTGCGAGCTTTCTTTGGTGAACCCATATATCTTTGTGGTCGGTGGAAAGACTGCAACTTCTCAGTGCAACTTATTTATCTGACAATGTCTTTTCTACCGGTGAAATCTACTAAGCCTTTAGTCACAACAAAAATGTGTTTACATTTTGCTTTGGGTCCCATTCCTGCAGCACATTCACACTGCGCCTGGTCTAAAATACTTTCTTGAAGTTTTATGTTAATTTTATAAAAGACATATTTTCTAAATGCTGAAGAATATTGTGCCGATAAATAAGTAACTTCCATGTCCTCCACTATTGCAAATGTTACACAATTAAGATACGTTAATTTGTACATATTTGTCCCATTTATCATTAACTGCTCATCTCCTGGAAAAGACCAATATAAATTTAAATTATCTTTAGTAAAATGTGGAATTCTTGAATCTGCAGTGACATCCCTGTACAACTGCTAATGCGGCAGCTCCATTTGAAATTCACTTTCTAGAATTATTTCGTTTCCAAAATTGTTATTACTGTCGAAATCAATCAAGCTAAAAGAATATAAGTACTAAATAAATAAATGTTACCTAATATGACAGGTCGTAGTTCATACCGTTGTACAAGAATAGACTTTTTTCCTGAAGTTCTTGCGCTCCTTCTGCGAAGTTCATTTTTAAGAACCTTTATGCTCCAGCTGCTATACATTTTATTTTATTATTATTATTTTATTTATTTTATAACACAAACACGCGTTTGACGCGTCTGGTAACGTAGAGAACAGATCACAATGACAAATAAATTCACGTGTTGTCAAACGGTTACTTTTAAATTTGGCGGTTATCCACCTCGTTTGGTCATGCCGCCATCTTATGGATATCTATGCAACGTTCAAGAATAACTCCCATTCATTTTCTTACGATTTTTTGGGTAGCGCTATTACATAGCGCTGTAACAGCGCTACCCAAAGAATCTCACAAGTGTGTTGTCGCCAAACTAATTTCATTTGACCGCCAAAAAAGTACCGTCCAATTTAATGCATGCGGTTGGCTATCTGTATACCTTATTTATCTGTGGTTATACTAACGTCAGTATTTCGATATACAAGAAAACGTTTTAAGTTATGGTTTAACTTAACGAATTGCGGGCGAGGCACTACGTTTCTTAGGATTTCAAAGATTATAGAATCATACTTTAATAATTTACAAAAAAACTGAATCCTTTATCATTTATACAATTTTAAATTCCATTATATGGAATTATGTACGTTAAGCTCAAATATTACAACAACATCCTAATGAGAAAAAAATAAATCAATTCAAAGATTGTCCAAACATTTTATATTTAACGGTTGTTGTTGCTGAAAACAATTATATAATTTCTTATGCTGGAGTAATCCACTTAAAGCTAGCAATGTCAACATACGGAATCAATTATTAGACAATTACTAAATCAATCAAGATTGCAATTATACGTTATCAAGCTTGGCTCAAATACGAATGTACCCACATATACGTATAATTTTAACTACAGTTTCAGATCCAATTGTCGATTGTTGTAAAACTTAGAACAAACTATAGAAACAGTTCGCATATATTTTTTTTAACAAAAAAAATTTATGTTTGAATCTTTAAAATTCATGTCGTTTAGTAAAAAGACTACCGATTCGGTAGGAAATGATATTAACGTTGGAAAAAACATGTACATATTTTTAACCATGTTACACAAGACTAGATTACTCACATACTAGTGTGTGAGTAATTTATATATACAAATTATATTGTCAACAAATATAAAGCGAGATTAAAACGGACCTATCCACTTCCTTTCATAGTTAGTGACATTTTAATGCTATTTACTCACTGAGGCGTGAATTTAAAAAAAAACTTGACACCAACAATGCCATCTGTTATTACTGCGCTGTTAGTAAAATGGTAATTTTTAAACAGGTAATTATAAGTATCCGTTACAAATGCGCTTACATGGGAACTAAAAAGAAAGTACAGCCACAAAATACTCGTCTATTATTAACATACAAATTAAACGAATTAAAAATAAAGCTATTTATTAAAGTTTGGACGGGGAGATGAATGATCAAAACGGTCGATAACAAAGTCGTATAAAGCACGGAGGTGGTATTACATTTACAAAAATTAGTATTCGTTAATGTAAATTAAGTATCAAATCTAAAAATTTCATGTGGTGAAAAACAATATAGTGTTATAACGCTTTTATGACAGCTTTTGAAAGCTTCATTGTAAAAATTTAACCGCTAGTACTATATATGTAGGTTTAAATGATTAAAACTTGTATCCTGTAGTCGCTAAAAAAATATATTGATTTAGAATTATACATGTTCAAAATAAAAACTATAAAAAAGGTTAGAAATTTGTAAAAAAATATTTGTACTACAAAAACAAAAAAGTCGACTTAGAGAATGTATGTATTTACTGTAAAAATTTTAAACTGGTATCTAAAGAGGTTGAATGTAATGTAGGAATTCACAGCTAGAGACAAATCCATTCTCGCACTACGTTATCTTTATAGCATTGTAAAACAATATTATTATTACATAACTTTATTTTTGTAATACATCTTACCAAACTTGGTATGTATTTTACAACGTATACTGTATACACATAATAAGAAAAAATTAAGAAATGTTAAGTATAGTGCACCTGCCGGAGGACACAGATGCAACAACAACAATTTGTGATTAAATAATAAAAAATTCATAAAAACGACAGGTAAATACTAAAAAAACTTCTTTCTAAAGAAGAGCAATAAAAAAAAATTAATAAAAACTCGAATAAAGTTAAAAATCAAAAACCTACAAAAACGATGATTAAAACAATGAAACGAAAATAATAATAAAGCCTAATATCTATATAATATTGTAAATATGCTGTATTCGCTATTAGTTAGTAAAAAGTAGTTACTAGGACGACTAAATAATTTGAATTGCTTATAAACTAAGCTTTTCTCACACGCCGCAGTGGATCTCCAGAGCTAGTAATATTGACTAACATTTGTTGATAGGAAGTGTAAAAACTTTAAAGTTAATTATCATTTCAAGCTTGAATAATTGTTTTGTGATTACATGAATAAATCCTCGAACTTTTGTGATTACACACGTATGCAAAATATCTGTAGCGGGGGACCAGGCCAGAATACAGGAAACGATTACTGGAAGGAAAAATAATCTGAGTATACAAAAGGAAAGCAAACCCAGTGACTGCTACACTGAATGAACTAGTAGCTACACTAAATGTTATGACAAAGTATATAGCAGATCTGAAGAACATTGTGACGGTACCAAAAACACAAATAAAGAAATTAAGGAGGTAACCATAAAACTAAAAAAACAGGCAAAGATACTATAGAGAAATACTATTAAAAGACTTTTGAAGGATATTAAATATGAAAAAATAGAACAAATTACCTTTGATGCCGATGTAAAAAAGATGAGATCAAAGGAAATAAGAACACAAAGAGAAAAGAAATATACACTCAATACACACAGAGTGGGACGACAAGAGAAGAGACAAACAATTTAAATGAAATAGTAGACGTGAAGAATTAGATAGAAAATCCGAAAAAGAATGGGGAACATCCATCTATAAGAACACCAAAATAATACGAGAAAACCCACTCAACTTGACTGAGGCAATAGTCAAAACAATATGGATAAAAAGGGACGATATCAATATGGAAAGACCTCTTTCAAAGATAGTCAAACAAAAGCACTACTGGACCTGGAACAAGAAATCGAAGTGTTAGAGAAAGTTACAAAAATTGAAAACGCTGATGGGTAAAAACACATAAGCAACAAAATAATCTATGATGATGATATAGAAAACATAGCAATAAAAATGTCTAAACTAAAAGAAGCAACAGAGAGAGAATATAAGAAAGCTCTTCATAAATTGGAGAACATCGAAACAGAAAAACTAAGGTAATTAATAGAATGGAAATTCAAAAATGAGAACAAAAAGATTGTTACATAGACTTCCATGGTATTGACCAAAACATATAAAAACGACGAAAATAAACCCGACCGAAAAACATATGCCTTGATAGTAAATAATAAAAATAAGCACAAAAAGACGATCGAAGAACACACAAAGATTCAAAACTTAAGAAGCTGAAAAGATAGTAAAATTATAATAACATTGGATAAGAATGATGGAGCTCTTAACAAGCTCCAACAACTCATTCAAAAAAATGAAGAGAAGGTTGGGAGACAACAAAACAACATATCATAATCAGGGATATGATTGTGAATCGATTACACACAGAGATTAACTCAGTAAATCACAATTTGGCTGTAGAGCAGGATATAGTACCATAAATACATTAAGGAAAGGTCTAAATGTTGCAAAAGAAACTATATAAAGTAATAATACAAATAGAAATCTAAGCGTATTAGTAACAATCGACATACGTAATGAATTTAATAGTGCAAAGTGAGAAATGCTGAAAGGAAGGAAAATTGAACCCTACTTGTTGCAAATCATAAACAGTTACCTGGATAATAGAAAGATCACAAAAAATGATATTAAAGGCCAGGAAGATACAATGCAAATTTTTGAACGTGTCCCACAGGGCGCAGTTTTGAGAGCAGTCCTCTAAAAGATACAAACGAATGATAAGAAAAAAAAGTAAGACAGGTAAATTTGAAAATACAAGGATCGTTCATAAAATTAGTCGACAAAGTGTTGGTCTTAGATAATCATCATAGTTACAAGGAACATATAAGAAGTCGTGAAGAGACCAACTAGGACTATAGATGCACTATCAAGGATAATGCCAAATACTCGAGCAACTGTAACATAAAAAAGAAGACTACTAGCTACTTCTGCACAGTCGATTCTCCTGTATGAAGCACAAATATGTGGCGAAGCTTAAAAATAAAAAAGCTTATCGTCGTCTAGTCATCAGGGTTTGTGCAAGATATAGGACGGTATCCTACAAAGCTGTCATGGTCCTTCCTGGGATAATACCAATAGAATTTCTTGTAACATGGACAAAACGAACAAATAAAGAAATTAGAAAAACAAGCAACTATTGAAGAACGGCAAAAAATAGAAATTACTAAACAAAAGCAAATAAACAAAAACATTAATTGCAAATCTTGATACTTGGATAAATCGTAGACACGGAGAAAAAAGTTTCTAACGCAAGCGTTAAGCAGGCTTAAATATTTAGCACCTATTTAGTCAGAATAGGCAAAAGAGAAGATGCACAATGTAGATACTGTCCAGGAGTGTTAGATACTCCACAACATATTTAAATGCATGTTAGCAATAGATTTGTGGGATAAGGCTGATATTGAAGTTACGCCAGACACAATAATAGCATACAAAGCAAAGTGAAATTGACAAAAGAATAGAAAGCAAAGGTACAAATAAAAAATGAAGTATAAGAATAATAAAGAAATAAACTTAAGCTGCGATACATAAATTGTGATAAAAGAAACATGAATTTCAATGATAATAAAATAATGTGAATTTGCGCACAAAACGTTAGGGAAATAAAAGACGAGAAAAAGAGGAAAAGAAAAGAATGCTAGGTAAGAGCTCGAACCGTAGCATAACAGTAAAGCAGCTTGCAATCTCCATCCTATATGAAGAAATGCGATAAGCGGTACCGGATAGGCCTCTTTAGTACGGACCTGAGGGTGGTTTTTTAGTCGGTCGGCAATACCAACTAGCCAACCCGAGACTAAAAGTTAACTGGCAACTGGTCTCTAACAGATTTTCCCCCTCCTCAAAAAAAAGGTCTCCAAAATAATTTTTCTTCCCAGCTGCATGGGATATTTTTATACTGAATTATACGTTTTAAAGGTCACAGATTCTAAAAGTAACTTCTATAACATTTCATCACGTATAGATTTTTTCCAAAATAAAAACAAATTTTTAATAAAACTATTTTACAATATACTTAATATATTTATTTTCTTACAAATAATCAAAAAATTGTTTCTAATATTTATACGCAGTTTTAGGTTACTCTATTTTCTTGTGAAACTTTTCCTTTTTCTCTTTGATGCTTTTCCGAGCTCGTTTCCGATTTCCTTCTTGTTTCTCGATTGAGCATCCAATAGTAGTCGGCTAACCTATTGACATCCCATTTTCCTTGGTTACGTCTCTCAAAATCATGAACATCTTAGAGAAAATTTTCACCCAGTTTTCCACTATAGGGCCATTTAACTTGGTTTTAGGCAGTTTCGGGAACTTGAAACACAGATATCTGAAACAATCTCCATCTTTTGGCAGTAATTTGACAAACTGCTTTATAATTTAATTTGATGTGAAAAGATTGTAATAACACTTTTTCCGGCAGAACCAGAGTCGTATTGATGACGTTTTTATAGTCTAGTTTTTCCGTCCAGTGCAGCTGTCTGGCTCTACTATCCCATAAACTAAGAAAGCAAAGATATTATAACCTCTTTGATGATCCAACTTGGTTAGTATTTTAAAATCTCTGCAAACCATCCATTGATGCTTCTGATATTTGTTTTTCTCAAGAATTGTAGCCATATCATTATAGTTTTGTTTCATATGGACCGATTATAAAATAGAAAAAGATACATTTCCATTGTGCAGCAAGACTACTTTGAGGCTACTTTTAGGCGAGTTAATAAATCTGCGCCATTTTGATAAATTGTATTCTATTTCAAAGCACTACATTAGCCCATAAACCGCATAACAATAAACTCGATTTATTTCTTTGGAAATAAAATTATTTTTCTTGATGCCTGTACCACAGAAGCTCCTAGATGAGAGAAGCATTTAGTTTTTAGCCTTGATCCTAATAATTTGGATGCAAGTTTTAAAAAATCAAAGTCTCTTACTAGGGATCGAGCTTGAGAACAAAGTTAAGGTCCCTCGTCAACAGAAAAATCTAAAATAAATTCATCCCGGGAAGCTAATGCTCAAATGCACCTAAGATGTCAAATATATTAGAAGACACTGGGCAAATAGCTGAGTCAAGGTTAGGGTAAGGAGTAATAACCGCATTCCTAAATAAGACATTTTATGTGTTGTTAAAGTTTCTATAAGACATCTTCTTCCCCACATCTCAGATTCCATTCGTTTTTACACTGGCAAAATTCTTGTCTCATCTAAAGTTCCTAAATCCAACATTTTTAAGTCAGAAGAACAAGTCTTCGTGGGAACCCACGTCGTCCTTCCAGTCGACAAAAGCAACGCAATTGACGTTGGAACCAAACTGATTACGCTGCTAAACTCGTAATCCCATTTCGAAGATTGAACGTGAGGTCAGCCAAATCATCAAATATTCTAATCTACTTCCTAAAAGCAAAGTCGACTTACCCCTTCAGATTCTACTTCCCAAAGTTCACAACAAGGTATACCTCTTCGACCCAGCGTCAGTACTATCCAATCATCTACTACAGGTTAGTAACATTTCTTCCAATTTGATAAGTTTAAGGAATAAGTTTCTAGTGCTGCTATGGGTTCTCCTCTATCGCCTGTTTTTAAGGAATCCTTTGAAATGGTTGCTTTGGATTCATCTATATTAAAACCTAAAGTCTAGTTTAGGTATGTTGACGACACATTTACTATTTGGTTTCATGGTCATCTCGAATTGTCTAGAATACTTTCATTTCAAAGTTTATAACAAATTTCTCGTTCATGTGATTTAGTCTACATCGGTGAAACCGGTCGTTCTGTCATCACACGCATTTCAAAGCATGATCGTTGTATAAGGAAAACGCATGTGCGGTTGCTGAAGATCATTTTACTGCAGGTCTCAATATAGATTTTGATAAAGTTTCGGTGGATGCAAAATCTGCATTCTTCTTCAATAGAAATCCGAAAGAGCATAGAAATCATCAAACACCCCAATAAAGTGATGACCACGGTTTCGATCTATTATTCCTTTATTGTAGAAACGCCTACTTTCGAACTAACTCAATCAGACTTGTGCCCAATCAACGCGACGAAATTTTTTTTATAGAGAGAAACTCATTTTTCTTAAGTCACTTCTATGGAGTTTAAAATCTGGCTTTCTTGATTACCTAACTCTGTAGTGGCTCTTTGTTAGATTGTCGTTTGCATTTTCATCGTTTTCTTTCTTACCGTTTTAGAGTTTAGTCTGGCTTGGTTCACAAGTTGATTACCTAACTCTTTAAAGGTTCTTAGTTAAATTTCGGTTGCTTGTTTGAGCTGGTTGCAACACTGTCCAAACCCGAAAGACATTCTTATCTTAGTATAAAATCCTGTCCTGGAATCCTTTGCTGTTACAAAATAAACTTTTTTCACAAACTTACTTATGTTTCTTTATTGACTTTTTACTGTGTATTCATCACATGCATAACAGAAGCTATCGGGAGAAATTGCACAACTTCTGCAAGCCATATTCCAGAAATAAAATAACAATCACAGTAATGTTTGAATGCGGAATACAAAATGAGTGTGGTATTAGATGGCCAACGAAATACCGAACTTATTTAGCTTGTTGAAACATGATCTAATCTAAACCCAGATAACAAGTGTAAACATGCTCAACCTGATCAGTAATATTATCCACTATCAATTTTTAACCCGTTTGGACACTATCATGCGACTTTCCTGTTAACGCTAAAACTACTTGATCCATCACCCCCTTCAACCATTAACATTTATTTTCATTTATTGCCAAGTTCAGCTATAATTGATACAATCACTGTGAGAAGACTTAGTTTTAAGGTCATTTTTTAAGTAAAAAGCAAAACACTAAATTATAAGGTAATTACGAATTTTACGCTAAATAAAAAGAAAAACTTGTGAGTAGCAAAAAAATGACGAGATGGAATCTTTTTGGTCTTTTTTTCGTTTTTGCCAATTATCATATTAATATATCGCTTATCTAAAACACGTATACAAAATATTTAGAAATAAATTTTATGAAATTAGTCATCAATTTTTATGACACCAGAAGTATAAAGTGTTAGGGTCGCATAAGAATATCAATAAACATCGAAATTAGAAGTACGATGTCACGTCTAATAATTCCATTTTACTAAAATGCACAAAAAACTCCAAAAAAAATGATAGCAAAACAAATTTAAAAAAATAGGTAATTATTTCACTGTAAAAATTGAAATAATTTAAAAAAGAAGAGCTTCTACGCTGAAACAAAAAGGAACTTTGTGTTTGTAATTTTAAAAGTGTAAAATTTTAAAAAACGTGTTCGTCTAAATTCGTGAAATTATAATTTCTAACTTTTGCTCATCAAACTATTAACATTTTTAGTTGAAGAGACAAACAAGTGCAAAAACACAACTTGGTGCCAAAGAACTGCTAAAAAAGCTTCATTATCTTAGTATGTAAATGGCTATAGAGATGGAAACGTTGAAAGTTGTTTTATCTCCTTTATCTTGTTACGTGAAAAGAAATACAAAGAAAAAGTGCTGCAAACAATAAAGGCAACATAAAATTTTTGACTAACGGCTCTATTATGTGAAATTTGTCAAAACATTAATAGATAAAATTTGCTAAGCATTTTTGTTTGTTCCCAGTTTTTCTAAAAGGTTTTCGTTGGGTGATTTTGTAGGATTTGAAATAAAATCAGCTGGTTTTAGCAACTTGTAATTGGTTTGTTTAATTCAAACAAAATCTTGCTAGCGCCAGTAATAAATATTGAATAAGTGTCTTTTTGTGACGCAATACCACCTACGAGCTTCAACCGATAGGTTTTGAATTTTTCCAAAACTATGAAGCATTTAGAAACAAGAACTTATAAATTTTTTAGTAACTAAACCCGGAAAGGCACTGACAAAAGGAAATTTGGGGAATTGTTTTCCAAAGTTTGGTTAACCCATTCGGGACGGACCGGTAGTTGCGCGCGATCTCGCATAAGACGGAGAACAGAATCCAAGAGAGGGGGACGGCTGCCGTGCTATAACGTCACTTACAATTTTCCCGCTGAAAGTTACCTATCGAAACGTGGACGGTTAGTGTGTTGTTTTTTTACTCTTTTAATCGTTTTAAAGTGCACGTGGTTATTTTAAGAATATCCTCGAGATAGAGCGCAACGAATAATGAATGAAGAATGTAGCAGTGATGATGGCGGCAACAGCGGGGATTCATTAGACGAGTATCAACCTAGCGAAAGTGAACACTACACTTCTTCTGATGAAAAAGAGCCGTGCGTTTTGGGAAGAAATTTGGACGGTGATCGTAATGACCATCTCGACACCGAAGGTCCATGCTCTAACAAAATTAAGAAAACACCTATGGATTTTAATTGGAATTTTGATGAAGAATTTTCACCAAAAATATTTAATTTTGATACCACAAAATCAGGTGTAACCGATAATAATTTGTTCAATGAAAGGTCTAGTGAACTAGATTTTCTTATCCAGTTTTTTATGAAGCTTTAGTGAGTGTGATTACTCAAGAAACAAACATTTATGGCAAAAGAAAAGGAAAGAACAAAATGGAGGTGAATCAACGTAGAAAGATGTAGAATTAGCGGAATTTTATCGTTTCTTTGGATTATACATTCTTATGGGCATTGTTGAAAAACCAAGTTTAAAAGATTACTGGTCAACAAATCAGTTTATAATAACACCTTTTTTTTATCGGTATTTTCCAGAGAACGTTTTCTAGACGTACTACAGTATGTACAGTTCCCTACGTTTTTTTAGTAGCGAAAACGCGAAGGATGGCGTTTTGAGAAAGATCAGTTCTGTAGTGGATCACATAAAAACTCTACTTTTTATCCATTTCAAGACCTGTGTATTGACGAGAGCTTTCTTTTATGGAAGGGCCGACTTTCTTTTAAACAATACATTCCTTCAAAGAGACACAGAGATTTGGAATCAAGCTTTTTGAAATTTGTGACGTAGAAAGTGGGTACATTATGGGATTTATAATATATACTGGTGCAACTACCATCATAGATTAGAAAATGGAAAGTTTGGGAAAATCTAGGCAGAATGTTGATACTCTTATGAAAGAATACTACAATAAAAACCATATTTTGTATGTAGATAACTGGTACACCAGTCCAGAACTATTTGAGTATTTACTGAAACAAGGAACTGGAGGTTGTGGAACTTTCAAAGCTACCAGGAAGGGGATGCCAGAATCTCGTAAATCATTACAAAACGGAGAAGTTGAGAGTGCATGCACTGAAAACTTGTTAGTCGTGAAGTGGCATGATAAAAAATTTGTTCACATGTTAACTTCGGTGTCAAACCCATGTTTGAAAGAAACAGGAAAAGTAAATCGAAAGACTGGTAATCGTGTTTTAAAGCCACAGTGCGTTTTAGAATATAATCTAAAAATGGGAGCAGTTGATAAAATAGACATGCAAGTTAGTGTTGTGGATTGCGCAAGAAAATCGTTAAAATCGTAAAAAGCTGTTTTTTCATTTGATGAACTTATGTTTATACAATGCTTATGTGTTGTTCAAGTGGTGAGCGGAAGCAAACCAGCTTTTTCGGATTTTCGATTACAAATTGTGGCTCAGATAATCGAAAAATATCATATTTCTTTGAAGAAACGAAGCGGTGCACAGAGCGTCAATAATCCACTTCGACTAATAGAGAGGCATTTTCAACACCCCGTCCCACAAACTGAAGCTCAAGAATCTAGAACTCAAAGAAGGTGCCATGTTTGTGCAACAATCCAACGTGGGAAGAAGAAACGTTCAGACACACGCTTTATGTGTCTCGAATGCAACGTTGCATTATGTGTGTATCCTTGTTTTGAAAAATTTCACTCTGTTAGAAAGTTTTAGGGAAAACTATATGAAAACTTTGTTTTATTAGTTTAAGGTTTTACTTAGGTATTCATTTTCCTCATTTTTAGAATTACGTTTATTATTTTATTATTCTTTGTGTCTTCTGTTTCTTTTCTTCTTCTTTTTTCATTTATAATAAAGTTATAATATAATTTAATAAAATACCTACTATTGAGAGAGCTTAAAAACTAAATGCCGTACTTGTACGTCAGCAGTTCTACTAGTAATGGTTTTTTACAACTGCCGCACCAATTCGTGTTCCTAAGTCAATATTTCCGACGTACATTTACGGCGTTCGGATAAGTTTGGTGTGCAATAGCGTAGTATACGAACGGCATTCGTCCAATAAAAATGCAAAGTTCTTAAAACACGTACGGCAGCTGTCCGAAGCTATTATATAGAAAGTAGTACATGTACGGCACCCGGCCCTCAATGTCCTCTTTGAAAATCGTGCGCGTACGTCAACCGTCCTAAATGAGTTAAAAGCTATATGACACCTTCGAACGTAATTTCCGTATTTTGGGTCTTCAGCATTTTTCGATCACTCACCTCATCACACACGCTGAAAAGAATATATTAAAAAATTAAAAAGAAGACATGGAAACTCATCAAGCATTGATCCTAAACCCGTGGCAAGTAGGATTAGAAAAAAATCGAAAACCTTAAGAAAAACAACACAAAACGAACCTCTTCAAACTCCAGCTTCAATGACAATGATAATGAACCATTAAGCAAGTTTCTCGGAAATAACGAATATTCAAAAAATGTAAAACTGAGTATCTCTACCGTATGTACCGTTTAATGATACAGGTTTGCTAATAAATCCCAAAATTGAAATATCGGCGTCAAAGAGACGGCCTGCACTTAACTGCAAGGTCCAATAAACGAGAAAATATTTACTTTCTTTGTCCTCGGCCAAAATTCCAAAAACCGGAAGCGTCACAACAAAACCTAAAAGAAACTCTTTCTTCTTTGTATTGTTGCATATCCGAAAAAAACGGATTTCTGAAATATGTCTGTGTTATGTACAGTAAGGAAAACGAAGATCTCTTCAAAACTGTACGGAATATCCCTTTTTGTTTTGTTTTCTTGATAGTTACACGACTAGTTAGTTAACATTTGTTGCTTATATTCAGAAAAGAAAGTTAAATAAAGTTGCCAATGTTAGAAACCTATGTTCCTATTACTGCCATTTTTAATTTGTTTTAAATGTGAAAATATTTGATTTTTTTTAAATTGTAAGAGGTTGGCTATTTTTTTTAATTTAATTAACACTTAGACATATATCTGTATTAGACTGATTCAAAAAAATCGACAATTTTTTTCCTTAAGAATTGTGAAAATATTATTGGAAATGAAAAAAAAATACTGTGAAAGTTTCAGCTCTTAATATTCATATTAAGGTATGCCGCATCGAAAATTTCGATTTCCCATTAAATTAACATGGGAAAAAGTTTGGTTTAGACTTTAGAACTTTGTAACTTAAGTAACTGAATTGGTTATCAGTAAGATTACAACATATTCTTATAGAAAATTTAATGCTCTACAAATCTTGTCTTATAAATTTTTCGTAAATCTACTCCTTCAAAAGTTATTGAAGGTTAAAGTTGAACCCTCGATAAATTTCATCATAATAATTTGCAAATAAAATGTAAAATGAATTGAATATAACAAAAATTATTAGAGAATTAAATAAGAATAATTGGCAGTCATATAATTAAAATAATTTAAATTTATAAGTGAATGAATTATAATTATGATATATAAAATCCTAAAAATCCAAAAAATAATTTCTCCATGTTAATTTAATAATTTATCTATAAATATGATTATAAAAATTGATCATAACATAAAATAAAAATAATTTCTAGTCAAAAAATTGAATAATTTTAATTTTTAATACAGTTAAAGTAGGATTATTCAAAAAATTTCACACTTTGATGGATGCCGCTCACGAACCGTAGAAAATTTCGAAAAACTCGTGATAGATAATGTATAAGAAATTAAATGATCTACAAAAAAAGTTCAATAACATGTTCCGATAAAGTTGATATCGCTGGAAATTTGAAAAAATGATGAAATTTATCGAGGGTTCAACTTTAACCTTCAATAACTTTTGGAGCAGATTTACGAAAAATTTATAAGACATAAGATTTGTAGAGCATTAAATTTTCTATAAGAATATGTTATAGTCTTACTGATAACCAATTCAGTTACTAAGTTACAAAATTCCAAAGTCCAAACAAAACTTTTTCCCATGTTAATTAAATGGGAAATCGAAATTTGAGATGCGGCACACCTTAATATGAATATTAAGAGCTGAAACTTTCACAGTATTTTTTTTTCGTCATTTCCAATGATATTTTCACAGTGCCTAAGGAAAAAAAAATTGTCGATTTTTTTGGAACAGTCTAATCTGTATAAAGTTGTACAATGATACTGAGAGTGCATGCCAATATTTGAGCCACTTGCGTTTTTCCAAAACATAAAGTAGAGAAACTTTAAAAGAGAAACCGTAATAACACTTTGATAACAATAAAAACTTTAACAAATAAAAAGAGACACCAAAAGCTTTTATTTTTTCGCAAATTTGTATTTTTATCGAAGTTACCTGTAATTTCATATTTAGAACGTTACGATGTTACTGAACTTCAAACCAACGCTTACAATTATTAGACTGCATAAGTTTTTGTAAATAAAAAGATTAACATATAACACGCATCATTGAATTTAATCTAAGTACCGTAATTACAATAAAACCAAAATATAATTTTCTAAGTAGCGTTTAAACACAAGTTGAATCAAAATAAACCGTACTTTAATAACAAAATAAAAAACTGAATTAAGCGAAAGGAAATTTGTAGTACTAATAAAAGCGTGAATTTAAACGATAACATATAAACGCACACCTTTCTTTTTATTTGAATAAGACAAGATGCTGTTAATATAATTAAGATTCACATAAAAATAACAAGTTATAACACTATTTATTATATATCTTTATAACGTAGCTATAAAACATGGTTGTAAAGATAATTTTATCATTCCAGAAGAAGAAGTAATTGTTTTGCATTTAATAACTTTCGAAAGTTCCATTACTTTAATGGCATCTATACAGGTAAAAATGAAAGTATTATTGTAATTCTAACCCACGCATTTTTAGCTCGACAGACAGTAGCTGTACTTACTAACAATAAACAAGTTATGGATTAATCTCGTGACTGTGATTTTGCAATTGCATTATGTAGTAGACCTTGGTGTCACTTTTAAATGCCAAAGATCTGGAATGTCTATTTGCTCGGAACAATGAAATGTGCAATTGGAGAAAATCGTGAACTCTTAGTAAGATTTGATTAAATTAAAACCATGACTAACGGTGAATTGTATAAAACGGCATTATATGTAAATTAAGATAGAATCACAAACATCGGTATAAAACAGAAGAGTAATGCAATACTGACGTTTGTTTAAAAAAAATATGGCTCATAAAATTTTTAATTTTATTAGCATGTGTACGTTTATGTAATAATTGAGTTGATTAATTGCGTCTTTGAAAAACGTAAAAAAAAAATAAAAACGCTCTAAATGATTAACACACAGTAGTGCGGATTTTTTTACAAAGAGCGATCAATTTACATTATTCTTGAGAAGAACGCAGCGAAGTGGAATTTCACCATACAAAGCACTTGAGGACAATCTTAAAGTCGATTATTTTAAAATTCTTACATGCCGGGATACACAATGTAGCAAATTATCTATAAGAAAAGAGCAAACAAAGTACATTATCTGGAAATGGAAATAACGTAAACCGGTAGTTGTGTATCGTTTATTACAATTGTTAATGTATTAGATAAACTATTATATTATAATAAAAAACAAACAAAAATATTACAAGTAAAAAATATGATTAATGTTGGTCATTCAATGAACTGAAAAGGTTTTTAAATATTTAGCTAGAAACGTTTAGTAAATAATGTATTAATGCAATAAATTATATTAATAATAAAGGAACGTTTTGTTACGCCGTTATTTTTTACGACTGTTTTAACAGTAGCTGTTTAAAAATTAAACTCATAGGTATACAGGGTCCGCGTTTGGGAGCTGATGCCATATGTTTACCAAAAACTGCAAATATAACTCTGTTTTTTATTTTGTACATACGTTGTGTCCCACGCTAGGGGTACCCCATGGGATTTAACATGGGAAAATTGAAATTATTTTTTTCCTGCTTCCCAGATTAAAAAATCGCAAAAATTTTGACGCAGATTTAAAGTGGCACTTAAAACGTTTCTAAAAACAATTTTTTGATTATAACTTGATAATTAATAAATTAATTACAGGCATTTGAAATTCGAAATATTGAAGGTTTTTCGCGCATGCAATTCAGATCGGCTATCTTCGGTTTTTAAAGTAATATGGATGCTAAAATTAAATTGTAGCCCGTCAAATCAACATTATGCAACCTTATTTTTGAGGAAATGGAAATTTGAAGAACAAAGACTAGAAAAATTACATTTGAAAATTTTCTGTAGGCTAAAAAAACCAAACTTATGATTCCAAAATTAAATAAACTTGAATTATGTTCAAGTAAATAGGTATTAAAAACCAAGTTAGCATTGATTTGTTATAAAACATTTGAAGTGTTGACAGTTTCGATAGAATTGTTTTACAAGCTCCGAAAATGAATGTAGAAGAAAAAATTCTTGTGGTAAAACAGTATTTTCGAGGTGTTTCAAAGGTCCAAATTCGAGAAGGCTTTGCTGGTTTTTTGGCAGATAGACCAATACCTTTTTAAAAGAGTATCAAAAAAACGATACAATTATTTGAAACCACTAGGTCCGTAAATCCACCATGTAAATGTCAGCGTCCACCACCCTTACACGATCATGAAGACAACCCTCAGAAGTTGGCAGTCCTTGCAGCTGTAGACCAAGATCCTGATGTTAGTTTGCGAGAAATTGAAATTAATATAGGTGTTCCTTGGTCGTCAGCATTCAGGTACCTCAAACAGGAGGGCTTTAAAAGTTACCGTTGGCAATGCCATCAAGAATTATTACCACACGATTATTATGCTCGTATGAGATTTTGTGAAATAATCACCAAAATGAACAATACCAATCGCGATTTTGTAAAAAACATTTGTTTTTCGGATGAATGTTCATTTGGATTTGATTAAAGACCAAATCGACAAAATAATCGTACATGGTCTCTCAAAAATCCACACAAATTAGTAAATGGACCAAGTCAATGGCGACAAACTGTCAATGTTTGGATGGGCTTGCTGGGAAGTCAGTTATTGGTCCTTTTTTCATTGAAGGTACACTTACTTCCATAAAATATCATTACCGTCTACTAGAAGAAGTGCTTCCACAACTAAATGATGTTGCGGGTGAAAATCACCAAGTTTGTTTTATGCAAGATGGGGCTCCAGCCCATACTGCTAGACTAAACACTGGGCTTCTGGATGAAGCATTTCTAAATCAATGGATAGGCAAGAATGGTCCCATTACATGTCCTGCTAGGTCAGCTGATTTAAACCCGTGCGATTTTTTTGTGGAGTTACATAAAAGAAAAATTGTTCAAAGGAGGAAACGGTATGAAAATAGGGACGCACTAAAAGATGAAATTCAAGTGATATGCCGAGCTATTACCATTCGTAAATTAGCCGAAACACGAAAAATATTTGTTGAACGGCTAACTTATTGTTGGGCATTTTTGAACACCTCATACCCAAATAGATGATTCGCCGTGGTCGTTCTGCCAAGCAACGGATCGACAATGTTAAAAAGGACTTACAGAGCCACAAATTCTCAATTGAAATGAATTTTTCTGCACGACGATTATTCGAGCAATCTTCCTGCGTTCGACCTATTGGTACCACGATGAGTGTTCGTAGATACCTATGTAAATGTAAATTTATGTTTGATTAATTATTTTTTTTCTAGTCTGCTACAGAAAATTTTCAAATGTAATTTTTCTAGTTTTTTTTCTTCAAATTTCCATTTCCTTAAAAATAAAGTTGCATAATGTTGATTTGACGGGCTACAATTTAATTTTAGCATCCATATTACTTTAAAAATTGAAGATAGCCGATCTGAATCGCATGCGCAAAAAACCTTCCAAATTTCGAATTTCAAATGCCTGTAATGAATTTATTAATTATCAAATTATAATCAAAAAATTGGTTTTAGAAACGTTTTAAGTGCCACTTTAAATCTGCCTCAAAATGTTTGGCGATTTTTTAATTTGAGAAGCAGGAAAAAAATAATTTCAATTTTCCCTTGTTAAATCGCATGGGGTACCCCTAGCGTGGGACACAAGGTATATGTGATATAAAAAGTCCAAATCTTGTAAAATTTTCAACATGGCGCTATTTCCGCTTGTACCGAAAGTAGACTATAGCTCTGTTATTCTAAATAGAACTATGATGTTTTTTTGATGGAGTTTGATTGTTTATCAAAAATAAAGATGAGTTTGATAACACAACATACTACCGATTCTCAATTGATTTTGATATATTTTGATTTTTATATTTTTTTTGTCATTTGTCATTTTTACTTAAACTCTTTACAAAACTGTTTGACTCAAATTGATGAAATAAATTTTATTTTATAAAAAAATAATATAAAAAAAAATAAATTAAAAAAAGAAAACAAAAAAGTATTTGATTTTATTTTGAAGTTTTGAATTTTAAAATTCAAAAAACTTTTTTTTTCAAATGGTACTATAATTTTTTTGGATCATTAGATTTCGTAAAAAAAACTGAACAAAAACGAAACACATCATAATCGTCTAAAATCACTACCTTTTACGTAAAGTTAAAAAAAAAATAATGTTTTGTTATTCTAATGGAAGCTATTTAAATATTTTTTTTAAATTTACAGTAATAAACTTGAAATATAAAACTGATTTACAACAAGTGCTCAAACTGTTGCCCGTTAGGCACTGTTGGAGACGTTTTGTAACAGATCAATTTGTAGCTCTTAGAATGTCTTGAGGATAAAGTGAATTGAATTCATTGCACACCGTTGCAATGCAATCTTATTTGGTAGTTAAGGGAGTAACATATACAATGTTTTTAATTCTACCCTAAATATTTAAATCCATTGGGGTTTAGGTGCCCATAAAAAGGGACCATTATTGGCAAACCAACGATCTTCAAAAAGTTCATCAAGTCTTCTGGAGACATTATTGCTCGTATTGTGAGGAGGTACACCATCTTGTTGGTACCATAAATTTTCCTTGTGATCTTGCATATTATTTACCGATTCTACCGATTCTGAATTGTTTTCGAGTTATTTTGATTCTTATAATGTTTTTGTCATTTGCAGGTCTTTACTTAAATTTCATTATTTACATAACCATTTGACTCAAACTGATAAAATAAATTTTATTTTATAAAAAAAATTACATATTATTATATAAAGTTATAAATGAAAAAAAGATAACATGAAACAAGTATTTAAATTTTTTTTTAAAGTTTTGAATTTTAAAACTCAAAAAACTATTTTTTTTCAAATAGTACTCTACTATTTTTTTGCACTATTCGATTCGTAGAAAAAAACAAAAATAATATAAATCATAAGTGACTAAAATCAGCACTTTTTACGTAAACTATAAAAAAGTAGAAAATTGAAGTATTATAATTTTTGTTTATTAAATGACTCACTACTTTATACAAATAAAAACCACTATCAAGTCGCCTAATTTTTATTTTGACATTTATTAGATTAATTACACAAAACCGATCAATAACTTTGTCAAATTATTATTTTGCGTTGATTCTGTTAAAATGGCTGGTTTTTCTAATTAAGTCATACTACGAACAAAACAAACTTTCATCGAACGCTACCCAGAGCGTCCTAGACCATCTATGGATACAGTAAGACGTCTGGTTCAAAACTTGAAACGTTTTGGCACATTTACCAACTCTGAAGCCAGAAAGAAAAGTGTTGTTAACAGTGAAGAAAATGAAGTGACAACTTTAGTGTACTTTCGTGTAAATCCTTACAATTCAATAAACAATGCTAAAACTGACATTGACTTGGCACCAACAACTATCAGAAGAATTCTTAAAAAACATAATTTTAGACTATATTGTTTACACCAAGTACATTTGAAGAAAGCCGATTTTTTAAAACATGTCTCTTTCTGTGAAAATGTATTCTTAAAAATACAAGAAATACCCAATTTTTTGAGCAATATTATTTTGACAGACCAATATAAATCTAAGAACGGTATGTTTAATCGTCGAAACACGCATTTTTGGGATGACGAAAATAATAACCCTAAACGAGATTGGCATTACTAAGAATTTTGGAACTTTAACGTGTTTTGTGCAATACGTGGTAACGAAATTTTCGACTTTTACATTTACGAAGAAAATTTGAGAGGTAAAAAATAGTGTACTTAAATTTTCGACTTTTACATTTACGAAGAAAATTTGAGAGGTAAAAAATAGTGTACTTATGGATTATAGCAATTTATGATTATCTATATTATAGGAGAAAAAATTTTGAATACCAGAATTCAACCCTGATTAAATAATATGCAAAATCACAAAAAAAAAATTATGGTACCAACAAGATGATGCACCTCCTCACAATACGAACAATGTCTCCAGAATACTTGATGAACTTTTTGAAGATCGATGGTTTGCCAATAATGGTCCACCCAAACCCTAATGGATTTCTATACTTAAAGTAGAATTAAAAATATTGTATATGCTACTCCTTTAACTACCAAAGAAAATTGCAAAGCAAGGTTGTGCAAGTTTCAAGTTTATTACTGTAAATTTAAAAAAAAATATTTAAATTGCTTCCATTAGAATAACACACATTAATTTTTTTTAACTTTACGTAAAGAGTAGTGATTTTAGACAATTATGATGATCATTTTTGTTCAGTTTTTTTTACGAAATCTAATGGTGCAAAAAATAATCGTGCTATTTGAAAAAAAAAAGTTTTTTGAATTTTAAAATTCAAAACTTCAAAATAAAATTCAAATACTTTTTTTGTTTTCTTTTTTTATATTATGTTATTTTTTTATAAAATAAAATTTATTTCATCAATTTAAGTCAAACAGTTTTGTAAAGAGTTTGAGTAAAAAATCTCTCAAAATCGATTGAGAATCGGTAGTATGTTGTGTTATCAAACTCATGTTTATTTTTGATAAAAAATCCAAATCCATCAAAAAACATCATAGTTCCATTTAAAATAGCAGAGCTATAGTTTACTTCCGGTATAAGCGGAAATAGCGCCATGTCGAAAATATTTTACAGAACTTGCACTTTTTTTTATATTTTACTAAAAATTTAACAAAATACTGTAAAATGATCATTATTATTATGAACATGAATACAGCTTGTGAAACGTTTTTAGCTTGTCTATAACTAGTGTTACCACCTCTAGATATTATTACGGCCTGACATCTCCGTGGCATACTTTCAATTAGAGATGTAACCGTTTCTTGAGATATATCTTTCCATATGCGGATACGACTTTGTCGCAGCTCGTCTAAAGTGCTAGATAATTGATGTTGACTTCTAAGTCGGCGTCCCATTGGTTTCAGCGCTGGACTGCAAACTGGTCATTCCAGGACTTAAATATTAAGATAATTTAAATATTCAGTAACAATATGTGCCACATGTGACCCCTAGAAGTATCCTGAATAAGAACGATTCCATCCCTAATGTAAGGTTCAAAAGGTACCACAAACCATCATACATAAAAAGCTCTGTGCAAGCTGTTGTTTCAACCAATACCATCACTGAGCCACCTCCATATAAAGTGGTTTCTCTAATGTGACAAGTGGAAGAATAGTTTGGCCTTCTGTACACTCATGGGCGGCAATCAAAACTAACAAGACAAAACCTTGACTCATCTGTATATAAGACCTGCCCCTAATCATGAATTTCCCAATTCACATGCTTCCTTGCAAAATTCATTTGGTTTCTTCGGTTGTGTACAGACAATCTGGGACCAGTACTTGCCACCCGAGGTCGTAAATTTGAAGAACAAAATCATATTATGGCATCTACGCTAACTGCAGTGCCATGAACTTCATCAAGTTGTATCTAAAGACTTCGTGCAGTAGTGAACTGTTCCCTCAGTGTTCGAAGAAATAAAAGTCACCCCCCTCCCCCACGACATAAGTAGTTCGTGGTCTGTCTTGGCTAGGTAGCCTAGCGTGATTGTTGGTTTTTACAAACCTTTGCAGAACCCTACCAACCGTTGTATGAGACACTCGATATCTTTTACCGAGTTGCGATTTGTTAGTCCTTCATTGGACAAAATTACAATTTCAACACATTGATCACGATTTAAATTCTGTGCAGCACGTTGCATTTCGAACAGATATATTGCACAAATGACAGTCGTCGTACCTATTGATAACACCAGAGAAAAACCAATGCATAAGCGTATTAATAAACGTTATTATTATACATCTAACTGAAGAATCGGAAAATACATAATTCGAATTAAATCGAAATGTATAAGTGTAGTGCGTTAATTTTTCAGTGTATATTACCAATCCAAAATTTTTAAATCTTTTAAATGTAGGTACACTGAATTTCAAATAAACTGCACCACATAGAAGAAGTAGACGTGGAGGGCTGAAATTTAATGTAAATGTAAAAAAGTTATATATGGACAAATAAATGATTAAAATTTGGAATGAAAATGTTGATGTATTAAAAAAATATACATGGTGTTATCAACATCTCCACGCTTTTTTACTTTTACTTCTGAACCCATATCGTTGTAGTTTTTCAGATTTTTTTTAGATTTAGTTTTCCGTTGTTATTGTTTGTAAGTGTCAGAATGCCACAAGTTCGCAAACGAAGTAATCTTTCACAATTAACGCCTTTTGAGAGAGGGCGAATTATTGGTATGCAAAAAGCTGGGTTGGGATATCCTGAAATCGCCAGAAGATTAGGAAGTACTCATTCAACAATATTGAGAACATGTCGAGGATGTCAGGAGGAACAGTTGCAAACACGACGTAGAGGTCTGGATCCAGAGTCACGCATGACCGAGAAGATCGTTTGTTAAGAAGAAGTGCCGTTTAAGACTCTTGGGAACCATCGCGTTCAGTTGGAATAAAGTGGATATGAGCAGTTGGTCGTAGAGTCTCTATGAGTACTGTTTAACGTCGAATCCGCTCTTTTGGATTGCGATCATATCGACCAAACTCTCGTATTCCTTTAACACCTCACCACCAAGAAGTCAGACTTCAATACTGCCAAGCCAGACAACATTGGCTATATGAATGGGACAACATTATTTTTTCTGATGAGTCTAGGTTCTGTTTCTGGCACTCGGACGGGAGTACACATGTGCGGAGTCCTAGAGGACAACGCTACGATTTACAGTTTGTATAACGAAGACATACTGGCTTAACACCTAGTGTAATGGTTTGGGGAGGAATTTATTGGGGAGACCGCTCTCCTTTAACATTTATCCTAGGCACGTTAAATGCTCGACGACGTTACATCGACAACGTCTTAGAACCAGTTCTTCTACCTCTTCTTCAAGAACATCCAGTAGCTATCTTCCAACAATATAATGCGCGACCGCATGTGGCAGTAATGACACAAAAAGATTTTGAAGAGAATGACATAAATTTGCTACCGTGGCCTGCTACATCGTCAACATGTCTAGGACACGATGGACAGAAGACTGCGTTGTCTAGCTCACCCTCCAAATGTAGAATTGCGACAACAGCGTCAAATGAGATACCCCAGGACGCAATAAATCACCTTATTTCCAGCATGCCTAAAAGGGTAACTTCTTGCATACAAGCACGTGGTGATTACACATTATTGGCATTTTTTCAATAAAACGTTGGTTGCTTCTTCCAAATTGGTGTCATTTATTTGTCTGTATATAACAGTTTTACATACAAAATTTCTGCCCTCAACGTCTACTCCTTCTATGTAGTGCATTTTATTTGAAACCCAGTGTATATCGTATTATTATATATGCATAAGTACTTATGTGTTTACGTATGGGAAATGGTTATTAACATGTAAGGTGGAGACAGAAATTGTATTTAGACTCTCGAGTAGTGCAAATATTCATATTTCTGATAATTCAGTGTACGAGTGCGATTCTCTTTAACGGCAGGTTTACCGCAGTGTTGAATATGGGAAAACGAAATATAAGTCAACAAAAAACAAACTCGAGAAAAAGAAACCGTGGAAATTTGGCTAGTTTGCGAAATTATTTGCAGATAAGGTTCAAATATTCTCTAATGTCAATTATCATGATATAAAGGTACCTATAACTTAATTACAATTCTTGAAAAATTTTAAGAAATGCTTGCATTTTCACTTGTTACTAATTATAGCATGATAAGGAGGTACCCAATTCAAAAACAACATTGTCAAAATTAAAATTACATCTAAAACTAAAGTATTAAATTGGGCTTAGCTGTATTGCATGATTTATTTATTAATTGTTTATTTAGAAAAAAAAAGAAAATGTTTCTCCAAATAACGACAGTGACGACAACGATGAGTCAATAAAAAATTTATTTATTCTTTGTTCAATTGTGAAGAAAAAAGCTCTCTTAACTTTTTATCATACGATGTACCGTTTTTTAGTAAAAAAAAACATTTTAGTGCATATCCATTTATCATGCGTACAAAAATATTTTTTTAACAGTCCTGTTTTATTCACTGACAGAGAATGACATATTGAATGAGTTTCGTGATTATTAATTTTTTATGCGTCGAATTTGTTGAAGTTCCTTATCATGAATCGCTATACGAATGCACATTAAGACGAAGTGGAAGATCAGGAAGACCAAGGACAGCAAGAACGGTAGAACTGGAAGAGGATGTGCTAGACGTGATTGAAGAAGATCGAGGTACTTCTACTCGAAAAATTGCTGACGCTTTGGATGTAAGTAATGGGACTAAATAGTCCACATTCTGAAGGAAAATTTGTTGTATCCATTCCATATACAACGCGTTCAAACAGTTCTTCCTGCTGATTTTCCTCCTCGCATTGCATTCTGTCAATGGCTTTTGCACAAAATGGTTCAAATCCCGCAACTCCTGATGTTGATTCTGTTCACCGATTAAGCGAATTTTTCAAGAAATGCAATACGGAATTTCTATAATAACCATGTATGGTGTGACAAAAATCCACATGAAATTGTTGAAAATCGTTTTCAACATCAGTTTTCTTTGAACGTTTGGGTTGGGATTGTGGGTGACTGCCTAATTGAACCGGTATTTTTACCAAGGAGACTTACCGGAGAGGTGTATCGCAACTTTTTGGAAAATACGCTCCCTGGAATCCTGGAGGACGTACCATTAGCAATTAGAGATGCAATGTGCTATATGCAAGATGGCGCACCAGCCCACTTTAGTCAAGTAGCTCGTGATTTCTTAACGCAAACATACGGAAATCGCTGGATTGGCCGAGGTGGACCTCACATATGGCCTGCACGATCCCCGGACTTAAATCCCCTAGATTTGTTTCCTGTGGGACCATTTGAAGTCTTTGGTGTACGCTACTTCATTGGAAAACGTAGAAGACTTAAGAAATCGAATCATTGCTGGGTGCAACCCAATTAAAACCGATCCTGGCGTTTTTGAGATAGTTCGCCAGTCAATGAGGAGAAGATTGGATTTTTGCTTCCGAGCTCGAGGTGGTCACTTTGAACAGTTTTTGTAATTTTTGGTTGGTAAAATTGTTGGTTTGGTAAAATATTTATTTTTGCCCTTGAATAAATTGAATTGTTCTTTAAAAATTTTTTTCTGTAATAAATGCACATGCACTAATATTAGTTTACGTAACAAGAGTCGAAAGCAAGAAATAGCATAACGAACGTTAATGCGACGCGAGGCCGCACGGCCGAGCGTTGCATGTGAGTGAGTTATGCTATGATTCTTTCGACGAGAGTAATGTACATTATTTTTTGTGTTGCTTTTCATAAAATTACATTCTTTTTTGAAAAAATTAAAAAAAAATCTACAGAAATATAATATGTTGGTACTACATTTATTACTAAATCTGTCAGATTTGACATTAACTTTAACATCGTTTTTCTTTAATTTTAACTGAATTTCAAGATTTTTAAAATGATTTTTCCACCTGTCGCATACTCATTCTAATATATTAATTGACTTTGAACACTTACTTTTATGTGGATTCCTAGTTTTCATTTTGCCACCCTAGAGCTTTTTTTCGTTCATTACGTAACTACACTAATGAACGAATATTGACGTTTGCAATGTTGGCAGCACAAAAAATGTTTTTTTTACTAAAAAACGGTACGTCCTACGATAAAAAGTTAAGAGTGCTTTTTTCTTCACAATTGAACAAAGAATAAAAACATATTTTTATTTTTGGAGAAATCAGGGGCATCCCATTTTTTTCTTGAAAAATAGCCTGTGAAGTGCCAAGCATGTGTCTCCCACAGCTATTAACACGCCTAAAATTTTATTATGATGTCTCAAGCCGTTTTGGAAAAATCTGATTTTTACTCTTTTTTTTAAATTAAACTTCAACACGCTGTAGATCGGTAACGAAGCGTTTGCGGAACTATTTTATAGGAACTTTTTTGTATAAAATGAGTTGGGCAATCACCCCCTTTAATATTGCCGCATCTTTTTTAAACACCCTGTATAAAATAAAACGTTAAAAATGTAATGTCAAAAATAAATACTTTAAAGAACCAAAAGACAAAAAATCATTATAATTGTAAAAAAATCCAGAAAGAAAGCGCTTTATAATTTTAAAGCTTTTGGTAAAATATGAATAAAAAATTGGTTATTAAAGAAAATAAACGTTTAAACTTACAGTGAATAGTGAAATAAAACGAGAAAATAAAAACAAAGAGTCTTTCGGGTTTGAACCGTGTCAATGTTGTTGAAGTTTCCAAGCTTCGGTTACAACATTGACACAGATTTTATTAAATTACAACGTTGGCATTTATTTAATATGTCAAACTTTGAAAATGACGGAAATACAAAATAAAGCCGCTTCTAGCAAATTCAACACCTACTTTTCTTACTTTGTAAAAGAAAATAAAAATGCACTTCGTGTTCAAAAGTATTACGTACAAAAGTCGGTGCGTTCAAAGGAGCAGTTTCGTAAGATTATGTCGCACTTTTAAAGAAAAAAAAAACAAGATTTTCATCATAAAATATAATAAAACTTGTTTTCGGGTAAATGATAAATTTGTCCAAAACTTAACCAATTGACATTTAATGCAAAATTACGACAAGATCTCAACTAGCTATTTCTATTCTTTAAATTAAGAAATTGTGAGCTTTTAGATAATTACGTAGTCGTAGAAAAACAATTTGTGAAACTTTGCAAAATGAAACTACGTGTCATCACTGACTGACTTCCAATAAATTAAAATAAAAAATATTCACAATTATTAAAATCTAAACAAAAGAATCATTGAAAAAAGTATTACGTAATTCGGAAGAAGCAATGAGTCTTGTTTATTTATGCGCTAAATGAATATCTCCATGTAAAATGTGGATAACCACACCTTCGCCAATATGGTACACAAAATATTTTAGATTTAAAAACGCATGAAACATCCAAATTTTGATTTTGCCAACATTTTATACAATAAAAATTATCATTCTAATCATGATTCCGAAAAAACTATACAGAAAAGATCCAGATTTCGAACTAACATTATATTGAAAAAAAATTTTTCATGTTTAAATTCTGCTTCAAATTTCTTTACTACGGCAACATTACATAGTCGACCGCAAGAAAAAATTATAAACTTATTTTTTTTAGTAATTCTATTTGTATATTTTGGCAATATGTATTGCGAAAAACTCATTCCTTGCATTAATAGAAATAAATCAAAATAATCACACGCAAATACGTATTACATTATTACAAAAAAAAAATCCAAAAAATTCTGTCCATAACTAACCATTAAAAAAACAATTTTAAAAATCCTACCTTTTGTTATAATGCACAGAGCATATTCTTGGATTAAGCACACTTTACCTGAAACAAATGCAACTTTAAATGTTTGTTGTTAGCGGAAGAAATGCCGATGATAAACTAACAATAAAACAAGATAAAATATTTCGCTTATAAGTAAACACGTTTAGATTTTTCGTGCAAGTTCAAGTTAAAACATCAAGGTTACAAATTAATTCGTTTGAAACACATCTTTATATATTCGCATATACAGGATCTTATAATAAGTAAAAAATGTTCAAAACTGTTCAAATAGCGTTGCCAATCTTAATGAATATATTATGTTACAAAAATTAACAACTTTTAACAGGTTGACTACCAAACCATTTTTCAAAGTTTTGCCCTGCAGACCAAAACCGTTTTTTTGACGTAAAATAGACTAAATAAATTCACGGGTTAATTAGAAATTGGAAATACTTTTTGTGAAAAATGAAAAAATTAAACGCCAAAAGTTTCAAAACGACATCTAAGATCTTAAAATAAAACTAACACATCTTTCCTTCAACTTGTTGACACAAATTTTGATCCCCAATAATAAATATAATAAGAAACATACCTGAAACTAAAACTCTAAAATTGGTGAATTAGGGTCATAAGTTATATATATATGTATATCGCTAAAGGTGCGAAGAATGGACGGTGCCGCGTTCTGAACCATCTGGAGGAAGCAGAACGTAAGTGCCGAGCAGCCAGTCCCTTGAGACACTCAACTGCCAAAACCAGCGCAGAAAGAGATGCACATGCCATGAAATAGTAATTGCTTTTTTGAGCGCATAGGAAACGATGTGTTTTGAAAAAACATCTCATACCACGCAAATATATTGAACTCCGCCTCTAGAAATAGGTAAAGAACCATACAAATTAAGCACAACCGGTTCATGAAGACGCACAGGTAGAATTGATTGAAACTCTGGAGATGGAAGAGTAGTAAGTTTTGCGAATTGACATACCTGACACTGACTCACAACCTGTCTTTGTCATATTTTGCCACCATGCCAATTATAAACTCCAAAATGTCCAGAAGACTCGTGGTAAAGTGTTGTAGTTTTAGATTGCAACGACATCAGAATGCATAATTGTATGTTTAACCCACTTGCCGGCAACGAAAAAAACATTCATTATGTAACAAGTAAGTACCAACGTCCAATCGGCTTTCAATCTAGTGATAATGTTATACAAAAACCCATCTTTTCGCTATAGCGACGACATTTTTTTAAATTGTTTTTAAAAAAATCAGATGGTAGAGAAATAAGTGAAAAGATTGAAAACATCGATTATGAGGTACTGGGAGCCTAGACATAGGTTTGCGCGAAAACGCATCAGCAATAACATCGTTCTATCCAGGAATATACTGTATGTTACTCTCCCCAACGAGTTACTCTAGGACTTGACAAACGACAAAAACGACGATGAAAAAACGACCGATTAAATAAACTCACCATTTTAAAAGCGCAAATAGAATAGCTAAAACTTCTTTTTCATGAACACTGTACCGTAGCTCACAATTAGTAAGTAAACGACTCGCGTAAGCTACAATATGTTTAACGCCATCCATTACCTGAAAAAGTTAAGCACCTAAACCGTATTCACTAGAGTCAACCTAGACATAAAAGCGGCAATCCTGAATCGGATGATACAACAGAACGATTTCGGCTAATTTAATAAGATTGAATACTCGTTCTTCATTCTCTGATCAAACCCATTTCGTTTTTTCCGGGCATTGGCAACAAGAGGTTCAACCATAGTAGATACCGAGCTTGCAATTGCTTTAGGTTTCTTGGAGAAAGAAACTGAAGCAGAGCATCAATACGATTAGGATAGGGAGAAACACCATTCTTGTCTTGCTGATAACCCAAATAAACCATACGTTTTCTAAAAAACTGACGTTTGTTAAGACGCACCGTGAGCGATCGCCGTGGTTAACCCGAAAAATAAGACAATTAAGCAATACGATTTTGTACGGACTCTAAACTCGGTGTATTTCCTAACCTCAGGTATCAACGGAATTTGCCAATACGAAGTCTATCATCGACATGTACTTAACACTGTGCAGAGTCTTGAGGATATCGTCGTTTTTTCTTGGTAACTCATGATCTTTTTCGATACGCGAATGCAAACGACGAGAATTTAAGCATCCCTTTTTACTGCTGTAACTAACGGACTCATATAAGGCGTAGTAGCACGTTTAATAACACCCCACGCTTCCATGCGGTCTATTTCTTCTTGAACGGCACGAAAGCCATCTGTTTTTACGCATAGTTGCAACCTTCGAGGTATCGTCTGGATTACTCGTTCGAGTTTTTTAATACCGCAGCGTTAATTATCTTTGTAACTTGGGGGAGCGTCTTAAGAAGAGATTGGATATACTCTCAATTTAATAAAACCACAAACAAAAAAGTCTAGATTGATAACGGAAGATCTCGCAGGCCATTGGACCAATCGATCTAATCGGGAAGTGTTCATTCAACCGCTTTCTTACATTACGAGTAAAGTGAGCTGGAGCTCCATCGCGCATGTAAATCGTGTTATGACCTTATTCTATAAATTCATGCAAATTCTCATCTGCCCAATGGTGAAGAGATTATGAGTATTAGATACACCATCTTTGGTAAACATAGTTTCATCGCTCTAAAGAATACGCCGGAGTAAGTCGCCCTCTTTTTGAATCAAATTTAAAAATGTGTTACAAAAATTTAATCTTAATATGTTGTCGTTATCATATATAGGCTGAACTTTAGAAACGTGATATGGATGAAGCAGGTTTTCTTGTAGAACCAAGTGAACGATCTTGTTACTGGATATTTTTAATATTAAAACTAACTGTCGGGTACTAAACGAAGGATCTTCGTGTACAGCGTCTAGAATCTGTTCTTATAGTTGTATTACACGCCTTTGTCTTGGTCGACCAGCATTAGCGTTTTTCGTTAAAAACGAACCAATTGCTAAAAGTCGTTGATCCAGTCTTCAAAATTATTTCCCCTGTTGTCTTCGGTTTGGAAAACGTATGCCATACTCGTTGGTGGCCGCGTTAGCATTCCATTATAGAAACCGTACATCAAGTACACATAGGCATATTCAATAAACAATAAAAAAGAACGCAAAAAACACAGAACCACAAGAACTAACCAAAAAAACACAAAAAATCACAAAGTTTATACAAAAATGAAACAAGAAAGTCGAATTCGATACATAAATGTCAAAATTTGACAGATGATGCTTATGATTGAAATTTTTTGAAATCGCATTAGAATGTAAAGTTTATTTTACAACATTGTCAAAAGTGTTTTTCGTAAAAATACGTTACTAAATGAATGTTAAAAACAAAATTCCTTCATTATTCTTAACCGAAGCTATCTCTACCAGCAGATACCGATTCAGATATTCATTGTAAGAAAAATATCACGATCGTAGCAAAAGTTCAAATCGGCTGCTAGACATAACCGTTGGGATCAGCTGATTATGGCATAGCTCATCCTTGTTCCAGTAACTTGCAAGACTCGGATTCCGACCCACGTAGGCAATTATCCCAATAACATACATCATATTTACAATGTATAGAAAGAAATTTGAAAAGAAAATTGATAATATAAACCAAAATAATTTCGTCTGACGCCTATCACTCGATCTCGACTTTTGAATTTACGTTTTGATTTATTTTTTATTTAATTAATCACGGATTTGTTTTCAATTTAATCCTCCCTGCCTCTTGAACTCCATTTATTGTGCTTAGATTGAGGCATTTTTTAAAAATCTTTAGTAATTCTATCCAACATAATGCAGAGTGCATTAAACATCGTCAAAAAACTGGAAAAAAAAACTACCAGAGAAATCAAGACGATAATCGTTCCTTTTACCAAACGACGGAAAATGGATGACAAAACTACCTACGATGTGCGGAGTCACTCTCTCTATGACAAAAAAGGAAATATCGGGGACTCACTCTTGATACTAGACGGACCTTCACCATTCATCTAGAAAAAGTCACAACGAAGACCATCAAAGTTCTTAATACAACCAAACGGATGATCGGGTACACATAAGACCCATCATCACATACGGTGCGCTTCTATAGGGTAAGAGAACCAACCTAAAAAGCATAGCTGCAAAGCTAAGCAAAGTACAGAAAATAGCATGTCTGCTGATAACAGCAGCGATGAGAACCACGCCCACAGCAACCATGAAAGTACTACTTTCACTTCCACCATTACACCTCCTCGTATTGATGGAAGCAAGACAAGTAGCATAGAAGCTGCAGATTAATGAACACACGTCAATTACCGGGAAAAACAAACCGGGTATATACATCGTGCTGCGTGAAGAAACAATCTTAACTATGAGATCCGACTTCACAAAGAATTATCACATTTTAAAGAAATTTAATTTGATAATACCGTCACAAGACGAGTGGACCAAAAATATTTATCGGAGCGCGGTTAAAGGAACTATCTGTTATATATATATGGTACCAAAAATCGGAACGGTACTTGAGCAAAAGCATATGGAGACAGGCAATTTTAGCTGACCTTGGGTAAATATGTATCCGTTTTTCAAGCTGAAGTTGACGGGTGTGTCAGGAACATTATCGACTCAAAATGATACGCAAATGGTCCGATATCGATCATGTCGAAAAACTAAGCAGCACTACTAGCGCTAAGATCGCCATTAATAAAATACAAACTAATTATGGCATGCATAAACAGTCTGAAAATATTGGCAACTCGACAACCAGTACAGCTCATCTAGATACCAAAAGACCAAAATGTAAAGAGAAACCTAATAGCGGACGCACTAGCTAAAAAACACAACAGCAACATACATATATCGGACCTGAACCCGTTCTCGGAATCGCTTGCTAGACCGAAAAAGAAACAATTCGCAATAAACTTGTAGCGGAATATAAGGAAATATGGAATAAACTCTCCAAGGATGAGGCACACAAAACTGTTCCTCACAGAGCCACAATCGAACACTCAAAATGCACTATCAAGCGTGAACCGACAAAATTTAGGAAAACTCACAGGACTAAGGCCCCTTGAGATAAGATTACTAATCGATGTTTTTTATAGACTTCACTATTTCAAATATTTAAATAAAGTGATAACATTATCCGTGATTCCAATAAACAGTGTGCACTGTATATATTTCCTGATTAGTGACGTTAGTTAACCAATTTTTGATATAATAAAATGTTTTCCGATATTGGATCGTACCAATATAGTAGTAAACTTATCTGCATATTGCTCAATTTCGTAAAGCACTTCTTTTTCTTCTTCCGACTGGTTTCTATAAAAAACTTGGACCCTTTCCAGTCACATTTTTGCGAGTGCTCGTAACGAGAGAGCTTTTTATTCGAATACGTCTGTTAGCGATGCTATGTTGTTTAGTATTTCTTTAGTCGATTCATTTGATACTTGATCTAAGATCACATCTTTTCCACTAAGCCATTAACTTTATTTACATATTCAGTTTTACTGTTTTCTTTGTTCTTATTACATAGAACAGAGTATAATGTTTTTGTTGATGATGGTCATACCATGGCTTTGTTTGTAACTACTAAAGAAGTATGTGAATTTTGTCTTTCTCTATTTTGGATTCTTATTGTTCTGTATTTTTGAGCTTTGTATTTCATCGGTTTATTTAAATCGAACTTAAGTGGAGTAAAACATATACAGCATTTTGACTTATTTTTATTTATCACGAATCAGTTGGAGCCACACCACCACTTTATGTAAGTACATGCTTGGCTCTTACTCCTTCATCGCACATATGTACTATGTAATTACCTAAAGACTATTCAACCGAACTAAATTATAGACTTATTTTGAGTTGACAAATACAAAGTTTTAGGCAAAATATGTTGTCTATTCACGTTCTTCCAATCTTAAATCTATTTTGCTCTTCCTCTTCTGTTAAGTTTTTTTATAAAAGACGTTACGCTTATTCCTCTGTAATTCAATTGATGGTATTTTTCTAAATTCAACAATCGTTGCTGAGCTGGGCTATTTTAGCAAATATTATGACGACTACACTTATTAGCGGTTCTTTTGATGATTACAGTTAGTTAAAGAGCTTTTTAATTTTTATATTTCTAGTCTAATTGATTCTATTGTTTTTTCTTTAGTAGTAAGCTTGAGAACTTTCTTCTCTTACTAGTAAGTTTTTCCGCCCTTGACATCGCTAGTAGATAGTCGCTTATGACACAGTTTTTACACTACCATTTTTACCGTATCCACTCACTACTAAGGATTCGGAGTTATCTTCTTAATCTTCATTGTTATCGCTAATGCTTCTTTGGTTTTTGCATGATTCTATTCATCCAGTTTTAAATATTTTTACAAATTAACTACATTTGTTGACTAGGTTTCTTAAGTTGTGTTGTTGTTTTTATTTCGTCGATTACACCTTTTAGTTAATCCTGGACTCAATCTGTTACGTTCGAGCCGTGTCGGAGATTACGTTCCTGTTGAACAAACAATAAAAAGAAAACTTAAGAAAAACTATGATGATGACATAATTATAACCATAACTAGAAAGAAAGTTTCCATTGTTTGCTTTCGAGACACTGAACACAAAATTCTGTCGGAACATTGGTACAATCACTGTAAGACCGACGAACGCGAGGAAAGACTTCGAGTAGTCAAAGCAGCTGGCGAAATTATAAGAGAAGACATTCAGTCACAGTCTTACGACATCTCGGCATAACCCTCGAACAAGGATTTTCTCAAAAAAATCAACGACGATATTCCAGAATCGAACGAAAATGTACTTCCATCGCTCACGTTATTATATTCTCGACCAGACCACGATCTTTTTTTATCGCGATGTTATTCCTGGTCAGGTGATCAATCGAAACATCAATGGAAAAGGATTAAAAATATTGTCAGTGCAGACATTCCGTGCTTAGAATCTTCCGAGGTAAATGTTCAGATGCCAACGCCATCCGATGTTCTTTAGACGTTCGAAAAGTTTTACGATATAAATCATATTCCTGGATGGCGAGGGTTTATGAAAATTTTAACAAGTACACAAGAATTTGAGCAGTCTAAAATAATTTGCCTGCCTTTCGTCAATTCGCCACCAAGTAATTATGACGCTGTTTACACCGTGTTGACTGCAGCTGTTGAGCAATCTCGAAAAATGGATCTCAATACTACTTTTGTCACGTTTGATCAACCGCTATACATAAGAGCACGCGATATAGTTTCGTTTCGTAGACTATGGATTTGTTACGATAAGACGAACGGACAAGTTCTGGTCTGGAACTTGGTCGGATATGACCATCAAACAAACTCTTAGAGAAGTATGAAGATTGTCGGCGGTCTGACTTTGGCAATGCCTGCTCTCCATGGTATCTGCGAAGCATTAGAAGAATACTGCAGCTTGACCGTTGTCAGCGGGGAACAACATGTGGATTAGAGAGAATCTCAAGTAAAAAGAGACAACGATGACGTCAAACGACTAGACAACTGGTCCATTTCCGATTGGTGATAAAATAATGTCGATCGGTACTGGAGTAGTTAGAGATGAAAAAATAAATTGCCACGATGCAGTAAAGATAGGAAAGCAATCAATGAAGGAAATCATCGGAATTAATTTCAAAGATGTTAAGATGAAACGTGCTAGTAGAGTTTTGTCTCTGGCTACTGTTAAATCAGTGATAAAGAACCATGATACGATAGTTCCAATCGATCCGGTACTGCTTTTCAAAAGAATTATGATTGCGAAAAAGGATGACGATGAATTAACAGATTACTTGGAGTATGAACTCGCGCCATTCCCACTTGCTTTATTTGATGAGTCAGGTATACGGAAGACATTAAAATCCGCTTTATACAATGTTTTCAAAGTAACGTCTGCGAAAACAATTTCTACTGACTGCACTTATGTTATCGGCGGTGGATTTCTCTTACACCGCGTGGTATGGCGCCGAAATCATTCTTATCTTGGAATTTGCTCTGGTTACGTTAATTATGTACAAAATCGTTTTGGAGAGCGGTCCGTGATTATTTTTGATAGCTATACCAACAGCACTGCGAATACGAAAAAAACCGAGCAGAACCGACGTAGTTTAAAGCACACCAGTGCAGACATATTCTTTGATAAAACTATGGCTGTTACCATCACGCAAGAAACATTTTTGAGTAAGGAAAGAAATAAAGTCGATTATATTCAATATTGTCAACGAAATTCGAAAGCAAACGATTCGCATTTAATTCAGGTTCAAATTGACGCCAACACTCTAATCGTAAGAACGGCTATTGAAATATCGGATGAAAACCAAGTTGTCATCATCGGCGAGGATATAGATCTTTTTGTGATTCTGCCGGCTGTGGCCCCACCTGAACGAGATATTTACTTTGCAAAGCCAGGAAAAGGACGAATATTGTTCGCAAAATCTACAATTGCATCAATCATATTTACAAGATATAGATCTCGATTATGTCAGAGAACAAGAACCTGAGACTCCAAATGATATCACTCCTAGTACGAGTCGCGTGCTACGATTTTGGTTGGTAAGATTATCGAAACTTTCCTTTTCTTTTAATACTGCCAACATATCACATATTTATTACTACTACTATACTATTCTACTATACTATATAATAATTTTTTGTTTATTAATGTTCTTCAGTAACTATAATGCCAAAAACATGATTCTAAGGGAACCCGGATCGAAAAAAAATATTATTGGCATATTCCACGTTGATATACCGCGAAACTAACACATAGACAGAAAAAATGTATTCTACCTTTTTTATAGAGAATTTAATAAACTTTATTATTTGTATGAACAACCGAATCGGAGCACCTTTTTTCCAAGATGGCGGCTCGAACGTAACAGATTGAGTCCAGGATTTTCAGTATGTTGAAAAGTATGCCATAATGAACATCTCTACCTGTCCTTGCTTAAAATCATGTACGTTTATTGATATTTGAATGTTTAATTAAGCCATTGTACATCTTTAAAAAGAATCGTCTGCATATTTTAATTATTAAATAGTACAATAACCAAGCGTTGATAATTTTAAAAACTATTATTAAAAAACAAAACAATGTTCAGCAAGTAATGAGATTGAGATGCTTTAGTTTTTCATTCATCTGTTTTTTTTAACAATCATCAGCAATGATATCTCGAACACCTTGTATAATAGTTATTGTAAAAAAATATGCCGTTGAAATGTCAAGGCGTTGAAATATTAGTCTAAATTAATTTTATGTAATGGGAATTTGCTTGTCACGTTTCTTATTAGATATGTATATCTCAAAGAAATTAATTTTTCCTTGCAGCAATTCATAACTGCCGATTGAAAAAAAATCAAATATTGTAATATCCTTGAATTCGTATTTGCAATCAATCAGTAAAACGTCTGTAAGTTAATTGAACTCTTTTTAATTACAGAAAAAATGTAATTACTTCATTGTTTGCAAATGTTGTAGTGTTTTTATGTTAATAATTTCTATTTACTTGCATCGTTTGTTTTAATGTTTTTATTCTTTATATCATAATTAATAAATCACGTTAATTTGCATTTACCTTTTTGAACAAATAATTTTTTTATAGTAAATTACAATTTTGGTTTTTCTGGTTCCATGACAAAAAGAAAAATCTGTTTTATTTAATTGGAACTTTCTACATTTCATACAGGGTGCTTTCTAAAACGTTCTTAAATATTTAAAAAATAATAAAACAAACAATTTAGCTTGCCCGTTTCTTAGTTTTAAATTGGTTATTTATGCTTTGTGTTATAGGTTAAATACGTGTTTGTCGTGAACAGTTTTTCTAATGATGAAACGAATTCTGCAAATTGACTGGATTTGAAAATTTCTTTAAACATACATGTCTGGCATGTTTTTTATATTTTTCATAAATTATTCGCTTAAGAAATCCAGACGAACATCAAGAATTACGATCTGCGAAGGACAAAGCGTATGTTAAACAATTAAAAGGTGTAAACCATCATAAATTACAGATTGTTTGGAATGTACCATTCAATTTTTACAGTCTAATTATTACTTATTCTCAGGTATAAATATGACCGAAATCATGTTTAATGTTAATGTTCTCAGCTGGGTATTCATTAATTCAGCGACAATACGTAAATCCACAATTGTGGGTATAGGAGATGAAAGATTTGGTTTAGTGGTGATGAAAAGATAAAGTTCTCATACCGTGGAAGATTTGTTTAATGATCTATTTTAAAGCTGCCGTTTTAATTTACTTTGCCATTTAAGGTGATTGTACTCGTTAAACTTCATTTACTAGTTTGTACGTTACTTTCCACTTGATTTATTGCAAAGGCGTTTTATATGTTATCATACCTCGGGTATTAACTTATTAGTTTTGTTGCGACCACATTTACCTTCTGTTCGTGTGGATGGCCAAGTACATGAATTGGGCGGATCATTATAAAATACCAACAATCAATGGTACTACACGGAATCCCGCAGCGTTGACGATTCAAACCATGTGTTTGTTTTTACCATTTAAAGAAAATCGACATAATTGATTAGCAATTAACACTTTTGGAGTATCACGGTACGAAAAAATCGGATACCGCGATGGTACTCTTTATTTGGTTAACTATTTTTATAATTAAACAATTGAAAAATAGAGTAATTGTAGCGATTAGCGTTAATGCCTTAGTTGTGCTAATCGTTTTTACATAGTCGGCAAAGAGTGTGAAATCTTTTAAGTACTGTATAATTCTATTAATGATCTATACATCATTAATTACTTCTGGTTTGGCGTCTTGCGTTTTTTAAACTTCATTAAAAAAGCGCCGTTTCAGAAAGAGAACTAATGAATTCTTAAATTAAAAAATTGACGGTAATGGAAATTAATTTTACACTATTACCACGCATAATATACCATAGTCTAATTTTACTTTATGAACTATTCCTAATCAATTTTAACATTTTTGTTACATTTTATTAAACAATTGTTAAAAACGATGAAAAAATGTATCTGGTGGTGGTGATTGAACTATGTTAACTAATAAAGATTACAGATGAAAATTTTAACCATATTTTTTTAAAAGTTGTGTTTACTTACAAAAATGATTGTTTTATTAATATTTTAAATTATAAAAAAATATATGTCAAAAGCATTTGTGAACTTGTGTGTTAGTTTTTTAGTTTTAGTTCTTTTTGTAAAATAATCGATGGTTATGGTTTACGTATTTTATCTCGTATTTTATAGACTATTTGATTAATTGTTTAAGCATCTGTTCTTTTTAATGAAATTGATAGACATACAACGATGGCTAAATGTTATAGGCGGAGTAATATTAAAAAAGAAGCTAAATTCAATTAAAATAAACGGCTTGTTTTTTTTAAATATTAATTAACATCTTGTTGAAGATTAATTAATATTTAACTGATTTTTTTTCTTTAATTACGAGTATTTAAACTTTTTTAGTATTGTTACACAAATCTGGAATTCTCGTTTTACTTATTGCAACTTTTTTAACAAAGGTTTTGCCTGACACTATTTTCATAGAAAAAAATTTTGAGTTGACGACGGATGCGGAAGCATAGTATCTATTATTACAGATTAGAAATAATCATATTTTACAGAAATATCAATTTATTTTCATTTAGAATATAATTATTTAAACCGTGGAATAATTTTCAGAAGTATCTTCTTGGTAGAGTGGTCTCCTCTATTATATGTTTTTATATTACTAGAACCTATGGTTTTTTCTACTTTTTGGCATGTTTTTGAACAATTTTGTCAACTTCAAAACAATAAACAAAGAATGTGGAACGTTCTCGACCCAGGTTACAGAACAATATAAAAAGTATTCAAATGAAGTTGAGGTCAGGTCAGTTTTCGAAGAAATGTTAAGAACACTTTGTCGGTTTAAATAAATAAAAGTGATTACCGTGTGTGCTAAGATAAATAAATAAAGTGCACGTGCTAGTAAAAAATAAATGACATTGTAAGTGTACTTGTTTTTAATATACATAAACAAATACCAGTTTAGATAAACAGAAGTTATCCACAGACATTATTTTTTAAGTGATAGTAATAAGTGATGTATAAATTAATGTAAGTGTTAAAAGTAGTTTAAGAAACATGACAACAATGTAAATAGATAAGCGGATCTAAGCAAACCGCGCTAAATTCATTTTTGCTAAGTCGTACAAAAAGTTAAGATACTTATGTAAGACATCTTCTGTATCCATTTTTGTAAAAGTTGTATTTCTAATCTACCGTGTGTCCCGGAAATTCTGAAGCATACAGATTAACATGGGGAATTTAAAAATTTCGATTTATTATGTCCCCAACGTGTTTTTAAGATATTTTCATATCAGAACATATAACAATGTGTACCAAAGAAAGTTTTCTCGGCCCCTTCTTCATTGAAGGCAATCGCAATGGGATGTCTAATTTGGAATTGCTCCGAATTGCTTTCAGCATAACGAGAGACAGTGAAAGATTTGTAGCAAGAAGTTTGGTTCTAACAGAACGGCGCACAATTTGGTGATTGTTCGACAATATTTAGCAAATACCTTCCATGGTGTTATTAGTTCACGCGGGCAAGTTTACTGGCTGCCACGATCTCCTGATCTAGCATCTTGTGCTTTTTTCCTGTGGGGTCATCTTAAAAACGGGATTTATCAAAATCTTCCCGATTCTTTAAAGAATTTGAAGATCGCGAATCACGAAGAATGCCACGAAAAACAAAGAGCTTTTCGAACACTGGATTTAAGCAAACCTTCCCAATCGGTTATTTTCAGAACCAACATAAATATTTATCCGGGGGTTGATTCAAAGACGATGATGATTGCCTATTAGTACCTTAGTATTTGTTGTTATTAATGTCAACAATTAAATTCATTTATTGTTATAAATAAAAAAGGACCTTCCAAAAAAGTTTAAATATCTTTTAAGCAAATAAATACCTATAAAAATAGCAGGTATCATTTCATTGTAAATTTTAAATAATATTTTAATAAATCCATTGAATTTAATAAAAACAAATAACAGGTTTAATTATGTCTCTTTACTGATAAGAATTAGTCGTCGTATATTTAAAATAAATAATATGTTACAATATTTGTTATGATCTAATGGGGGAGGTGGAGAAAAAGAAAGAATAAATTACTGAAATTAAATACAGAGATGTTGTTGCTTACCTTTCGGCTAGCCTCACCGTAGATGGTCGTCGGGTAAAAGAAAATCGTAAGACACCAAGTTTTCTTTAGGTAAGCTAATTGCCCAAGTGCGCCACCTCTTCTCGAATTTTTATCGCAGATACACAGTCTAGGTAGGAGAAAAGGAGATCCTAGACCCGAGGTCCCCCAAAAGAAACATAGTATGAAATAACAATAACCATTTATTAAAAATATTGATTAATAGCCCCTTCCGGAACGGAAAAAAGGCCCCTGGACGGTTACGCCACTGGTATAATCCACAATTAATTATCTACATAACACCACAAAAATGGTAATAATATACACACAATATACACAAAAGCTGAAAGCAGGTCCCAAAAATAGACTCTGGGAGCCAAAAAAATTTAAAACGTTAATATTTAAAAAAAATTATCTCCGCGGCTACCGTAAATAGTAGCAAGACTTATCCGCGTTAACGTACGTAACCACGCCCGTAGACCTTGATATCAAGTTCAGCACGACCGGTAATAAAAGCATCATTCATTTAATTTCCAAGAGACGGCATAGCTCCCAAATTTCTACCCTTGATAATAGCAAAATTCTTTTATATGAAACACAAAATAATAAGTGGAAGTTACGTTAAATAATCGTTATAGATCAACCATTACAATTAAGGCGTCTGATAAACCTCGTAAGTAATTCTATTAACATTATAAAGAAAAGTGACGTTAAATATTATTAATCCGAATTATTCAAGTTCCAAAAGTTCATTAATATTGTTCAATTAAAGAAATTAGAAATAATTGTAGTCGACAAAAAAAGGTGTACCGGATGTACGAGAGAACGTTCGAGCTACAAAAGTGTTTACAACATGAAGTCCGCACTGTTTCCACTTAACCCGAAACGTACGTAGCGAGAGCAGCAGTCCTGACCCCGAAACGCGTGAACGAAATGAGCCGACAGCTAGTGAATCTCCCGCGATTCCAAGTTAATGATTTTATAAATACCTCGATACTTCATTCCCTCACTTTAGCACAGCGCCAACGATCCACTGGGATCCTTTGTTTTTGTTTTTTTTTCTCTACAACTACGATTATCGCATTAGTTCAGCGATTCCAAAAGCGTACGGTCCACCATCTTCACCAGACTCGTAAGAAAAATCCCCCAGACATGGTAGAAACCCCAACGAACGAAAGAACTAAGGAGCTACTTTATGCGTTTTGTAGCAAAATGCATCGCTCTGGTATTATATGCATCGAACGTTTAGTCGGATTTGTTATTGATTGCCCTCCGACGTTTCCACGTTCCTTACACTACTTTCAAGCGCCCTCTGCGAGCGTAACTTAGAATCACGACTCGAGGTCGAGTATTTATCCGTATTTACGGTAAGTTGCCTACTCTCAAGCGGATTTTCGCTCAAATTTGAATTTACATACATTTTTGGATATATTTTTTATATTTGTTATTAAATTTTGAAAATTATTACGCAAAACGTTCTGTGGTACACATTGTCATATGTTCTGATAGTGGATATCTGTTAAAGTTATGCTTTCGAATTTCCGGGACACACGGTATAGTAAAACATGTGGCTACGAGGATATTCACAGAGATTATTGATATATCAAAGTTATTGCATAATGGAAGTATCAAAATTATTCAAATTGTCACGATCATTACAAACCAGGTTACAGACAAAGAGCTTTCAGACATGAAAAAATTCGTATAAAACTGAACCACTGCAAGATCGTACCACGTATCGACATCGATACATGTACTAAATGCTAGGGAATCGAACACGTAGCCAGAAACTTCACGGAAACCAACAAGAACGAATTATGTAACAACTGTGGCCAAGGCGGTCACATGAAAAAAGACTGTAATAGTGTAAAATTTTGTATTAGATGTGGCATTAGTTGGACAATGATGTGTCCTGAGTATAAACAGGCCATCGAAACCGTAAAACCGTAAATCGGTTAAATAAATTAATAATAAATTTAAAATTCGCGTATATAAAAAACAAATTAAATTAGACAGAAAACTTAAAGGATCTATAAAGTTTTTCAAGCAAATTTAATGATAAGTAACAAGGCCCAAAATGTCGGGATGGTCTTCGCAAAAAAATCCCACATCTACGTTGCGGTCACCAGTGAACCTAATTATAAAAATTGTCAAAATACAAAAACAAAATGGCTACGTTATCATCCAACTGTACGAAGTTACTTTAATTGTAATTAAATATCCCTTAGATGACTATAAACGTAAAATAGATAAAATCATGAAACATGTAGTCAAGAAGAAAATTATTATTGAGAAGAATTTTAACTCAGAAGTTTTTAAAGTGGCGCTCCCCTACTACTGACACAAAAAACGACGATATTAAAGAATGGACGGACTCAAAAAATTTAATAACCATCAACGATGGATTAAAAACAACATTTTGTCGAGAAGCATCCGAATAGACATAGCTTTAGCCACGAAGGATATACATATATATAATGGCGGATCGAACACGAAGAAAAATTAAATGATCATAGATACATTACAAGTTAATAAACTACGTAAGGGAATTAAAGTGAAATCTAATTAGATAGAAGAAACCATTTGATATTTAGAGGGTGCCACAGGGTACCCTACTTGTGGAATCTTCCTTACGACGGAGTATTATCGTTAACGCTACCTTGAGGAGTAGCCATGACGGCATATCCAGATGACTTGGCGCTACAGATGTAAGGAGAAAATGTGCACAGTACCAATACTAAAGACCATAACACTGAATAATGTGAAACGGAGGATGCCGGATAACCAACTTCAGATGGCACCGGAGAAAACGAAATTAGTGGTGATAAAAAAAAACAAGAAAAAATAAAGATACAATAAATTTACCAATTTTGGGGAAAACTATTAGGATCAATCATGTTATTTGGAGGTCATAATAGACGATAACATAACCCAGAACAGCACGTCAAATACGCGGTGGCAAAGAACAAAGAAAAAATACCACAATGAACAAGAAACGTATGATTATTAACACCGCATTTAATTCTACCTTGCTGTATGCATCAATTTGGGAAAAGGGGATGTTGACCCCAGCATATACTAAGGCAGTGACTAAGGCATAGAGAAAAATGCTTCTGCGAGGTGCATTTGCGGCTGTATACGCTAAATATTCTAATACACGAACGTGCGCATCTAAAAGACCCGATGAGTACGATAACCAGAATAGATATGAAGACACTCAGGGAAGAGTTTATATAGAATTGACAAGCAGGATGGGAAAAACCCAAATATAGGGCCCAGTGGACCAAGGAAGTAAATCAGGATGTGAATATCTAACACAAATTTAAGACCAAAACATCGATTATTACACAACGCAGAACGCTTACATAACACGGATCTTTTGAGATCTACACCAAAACAATTAGAAAGACAATAGACGACAAATACAGATACTGCCACGAGATAGATAATGTGACGCATACAATTATTGTATGTAAAAACCGCGACGAGTACAGAACAGAATTAATAGCTAGGTATGGGAAAGCGGATACAATAAAAAATATGATAAAGTGAATGAGCGAAACGAAAAAAATTGGAGACTAGAGAAGAACGGTATTAACCGAATAATGAAAGAAAAGGACACCGAAAAACGCGAAGCTCAGCAAAACTAATGATGATTGTGTGAAACGTTCCCATATGGTACTCAAAGGGGGAACGGTGGGTCTTTAGTAAGTAGGCTCTACGGCAAGAGTCTCTTGGAGACTTTTTTTTTCTTCACAAACATTTATAACACCTTTAAAAAAGTTGGCAAAAAAACAGTTTGCTGGTTTATACCAATTATTTGAATTTCATTATTTTCTTACAGTTTTTATTGAAAATTTGCAGCAATGATGTGAAACAAATAAGCCCGTGTTCGTTTCTGTCTCTTATTTCTTAGTTTATTATAAAACAACTAAACTATATCTCTAATTTTATAGACATTTTTACGCAAAGTCGACAAGTATAATGGACTAACGGTTTTCTGGTAATGCAGAATTCGCAATTTATTTTGGTAAATTAAATCAATTTGGTTTTTTCTAAAGAGGCCAAGAGGTAGTTATGTTAAAAATGCTTTAGTATAATGTTTGTCCCGTGTATAAAACTTATCCTCAGTACACCCACTTTTTGTCGTTTGAGGATAAAATGTCAAATTGAAACTATTTTTCCGGTGACTGACGATACGCCACGTGTTGAGCCAATTTAGAAGGATTCATGTGCACCACATTACATTTGGTTGTGATCACTGAAGTGTTAAGTGCACTTTAGAAGCTCTTCGCTGTCACTTGTACTGGCCTCATGTGAGACCTAACTTTGCCGAGTTTGTACGTTATTGTTCTTGTTCGAACTCCCGACGAAGCAATCCTACTAGGTTACGTCACGCATTGCCAGAAATGATGAAGCTTACCTTACTTACCTACCTACATTCTCCGAATGTAAAAGCCTCAACTATTACTTTTGCATGTACTTATTCAGTCTCTTCTCTTTCATCGGCGTCGCAAGCGTCTTAACTGCTAACCGGTTCATGTATTTTGATTTTGGTAGTTCTAGTCTTTGAATACGACGTTGGTATCTTGTTGGTTGAGATGCTGTCTATTTGCTTTCTCCCATTTTGATGTCACCGTTATTCTTTTCATTGGTTAAGTTTCTGATACATTTCTTTTGGTCTCTTTCTTCTCTATCTTACTTCAGGAAATACTACCTTTATGTCTGTATATAATAAGCGATCTTTTTGGATTGGTACGTCATATATAGGATTCTCTCTTTTGGTTCTGAATTTGGTTTTCTTTTTTTTTCTTGAGTTTCCTATTCCGCTTGTCGGCATTAAATTCTTGTGGTAAACTTGCCAATTTGGAACAGCAATTGGTACGCATTCGTTCTATGGCTAACTGTGATATCTTTTCAGTTCTCTTTCTTTTTTTATATATGTTTTGAGCGGTTGGTTGGGCACCGTCTCTCTTTTCATGTTTATTTTCTTTCTCAGTTACTTTTCTTGCTGTATTGGGTTTTTGTTTTGTTGTGCTTGGTTTGAAACATGGAATAGACTGCAACGTCGCTACTTGTATTCTGTACTTCCGCTTAGTCGGTATATTTGATGTTTTAAGTCAATGTTTGGGTGTTTCTCTTCTTTGGGTTTCTTTTGCTCTTGGAATATTCTAATCAGTTATTCGGCTTTTAGGTTGTAGGTGACATTTCAACACGACGAGAACTGATTCACGAGGTTCGGTTAGCAAGTGATATTTCTTATTTTTTCTTTCGCTTTTGTTTTCGGTTACGCGGTTTGGATTTTTCTTTCTTTTGGAACTTTGTGGTTGTGACTCTACGATTGCTGATTTTTTTCTCTACCATTAAGGTAGTCCGACTTGTGTCAGTTGTAATCAGAATCTTCTTTTTGCTTGAGATTTCTTCGTCGGTTCCTCTTTTCTTAGATCTTTATGGTGTAATTGGTTTATATATTATAATATATATCTTATAACCAGGGTAGGGTTTGTATCTGTGGGCTGGGTTTTCATAGGATTTTAAGGCGTTGTCCTTCTGATGCTTCATTTCTGATGGTTGCGGTTTTTAGTTCTTTAGAGTATCATTCCGGCTTTTGGACACATTTAATTTGTAATACTTAAGAACCCGAAAAACCTCTTTCATTTACCTTTCTTCTTGGCTTGTGTGTTATTGTGATTGGGTTGGTTTTGGATTTTAAGGTTCTGTCCTTGGCGTATGCCTAAATTTCTATTCCTGATTTTAGCTAGTGTCCACTTCGCTGGTTTTTATGTTGCTGGGGAGGAGGAGAATTTGTTTTATTAAAAATGTTTTAGTATAATGTTAGTGTCCCCTGTATAAAATTTTATTCACGGTACGGCCACTTTTTCGTCGTTTGAGTAGACATAAAATGTCAAATTGAAACTATTCATCCGGTGACTGTGATGCACTTTACATGTATGTTCTAACGTAAACGCCCAGCGGAGTGTTTACTTCTAAAATTTCACAAGCATCTATTTTATAAATGGGTGTATTAATATCGCTGTTTTTCTGAAGGTCTTCCTGGGGCAAGCATTTGACGCATATTTTTGCAATGTACGTTGATTTTCCCGTAATTTTCATAGCGATTTACGATGCCGCTACGTATTGGAAAGATTCATGATTAATCCATTACCTTCCGCTGGAGGCTATAATTAGAAACACGTACAAAAAAGGACTTTCGATTAATTAGGCCAGATCAGAGATCTGCGGGAATTGGTCATACTTGTAATTCGTGTGAAAGAACCTTGAAGTTTATTTCAGGGTTGGATACATTTAAATGGTGTCTATCACTCTAGCTGCTAATCGTTTTAGCGCTTTTTTAATATGTTTTATAATTTAGTACCACGAAGCTTACGACCCAAACGTCCGAATTCAACTGAGTTAGTCGCTAGTCGCTTTCGATGCAAGAAAACCCTAGTAACATGGTTAAAGCCGATGGTTTAAACCCAGTGGTTTAGATTTGCCAATCCTGTGCCGGATAATGCGTCTTTAGAGAATCTTCGTAAATAAAAACTAAATTATTTGTAAAATGAATACCTAAACATAATTAAATTATCTTAAATGATTAATAATTCCGTTTTGTATACATTGACAACTGTCAAAGTCAAAAGTTAAGCAGTAAAACTAGAAGATGTAGAATTCCTTTACTGAGTAATTATTCTTTCAATTAGTCTAAGATGAAACACGCACCTAAAAAACCGCGTCGAATGAATATCACGAGTAATGTTCTTGCAATCATATGACGCGACGTACGTTGTGCAGTTCTCACACTGTATTTAGTTTTACGAGTCAATTAATTAAATTATGAAACATCCTACTATACGAATGGTGCATTTAAATCCCAACGTTGAACATTTATGTATCGACTACTACTACACTACTATTAACAGTTGTAATATTAAACGGATACTTAAAAGTTTATGCCTTTATTAATTACCTCTTATTAAAAGAAGTATATAATGATCATAATTTAATGTCTATTAAAAAGTAGTAACCCATTTTCAATAAAGAATTAATTTGTTGTAGATTCTTATTGACGATAAAAATTCTATTATACAGCAATTATTATAGTATTTATCTTCACTAAACGCAGCTTTTTGTTCCGCTTCTCAATAGAATGAAGTGGTGTTTGTAATGTAATTTATTCAATAAGCATACAATTTCAGCGTGATATGATGTTCAAACTGTGTCATCAAATTTAACAATGTAAATAATCAATTATTGAACATTAAGAAGCTAGTTAGAACCTCATTATGATTTGATTCAAATTATTATCATATTAGAATGAGTGCAGTTAAAGTACAGAAAAAATACCAATTACAAAGGAAGTGACGAAACGAGGGAAGTATACAGTGTGGTCAGGAATACCAAAAATTTTTGATAAAGAAAAAGATTGCAGCTTAAAGAAAACTTTTTTGACATATTTTAGTTCTATCAAGTTCATAGCTTTGAAAAAAAATTTTTTTTTGACATTTTGGCTACTGAAAAATCTACTGTCAATACATCGGTAGTTTTACGAAACGGCATATAAATTGAGCACCCAAGTGTTATATAATCAATTTACGACTAAAACCAAATTGATAAAAAACCCAAATTACTCCTAATTTCCAAAATATTGAGCAACGATACATAATAATTTCGACATATTACATAAAAGTTCATTAATCCCATAAATAGAAGATAATTTCTATGAGCATTGTTAAGAAAAAAAAATTGTAGCACCGTTATGTCATAAACCAAACTATACAATTATGTGACGAGTTTCAATAAAGAAATCATAACACAAATTTAAAAAAATAATTAAAAACGCCATTAAGCACGTAAATTCATACCCGTTTAATTTGCAAATAAATTTTGAAACATTTAATAAAATTTAATTAAATAAATGATCATGTAACGAGGTTGGCGTATTGACCTATTTGAATGAAATTATGTAAATAATAGGTTTATATTTAAAATTTTTCAAAAACACAAAAGGTACTCTTGAGTAAATGCCCTTCATAATTGCCCATAAAATAACATCCGGTGTTGGTTGGCTGAATTAAAAGAAGAGCGTTGAATCAATATTTGATGATTTCATAACAGCCTTCAATATGAATAGATTTAAATAATTTTAATGCAATTTCCCGGTTACGGTGGGCTTCTTCGTTAAAGTACTCCAGAATTGCACCTATTTAATAAAATAATTTTTTTTAAAATGGTATAAAAATGGTGGTGGAAAAAGTTGTTGTATATATGTGTGTACTGTTTGCCAATTAATAATTGCGATGTGTGCATTTTTATTTAGTTTTAATATGTTGGTTGAGTTCACACTATTCGTATTATTTTTTGTGCGCTGCGTTTATTGCCAGTTACCTCCAGGATATGTTTGTGTACCTGCTGGAACATGTCCTTCGACAGCTGGCACCGTAATCGATGTTCGAATTGTTACACCAGTAAGTTAATGATAATTATATACACCTACTAATTGCAAAATAATAAAACATGACCTAAAATTACATCAACGCGTTTTCGTTTGTTTAACAAAATCGTTTTTTTTTATAATTATGAATATTATAGAATTATGGACTAATTTATTCCAAGAAGTAGTTCAGTTTCATTTATAAGCACGAAGAAAAACATTTTGTTTGTAAAGTAATTATTTATAAAAATTCATTTAATTTCATGGAAAAATGTACGTACCTTAATGCACACACAGGAAAATTCATATTACCGGATTAAATAACACGATAAATTGCATGTACTACATTGTACGTTTCAAAGAACTGGTAATAACAGAATCATTCCTGGTATACAATAAGTAAGTTCTTGAACTTTACTTTGTACTGTTTTTGAATCAGACTACAAAAAGTATTTAATGAATTAACGACATCTTTCAAAGTAAACATATTGACTTGTCACAAAAAAAAAACGAAAATGCATTCGGACCATTTTTTTTCTATTTTTTGAGTTAAGTTCTACTTAAATGCTTTAAAGAGTTTATTTTGGGAAGACCAAGAAACAAAACGAGTGATTCAAAACATTTTAAGTTCTTGTGTAGAAGAACAAAAAAATGAGTAAAACAAGAATGGCAAAAATCGAATTGACCAATAAAATTTTAAACCGAAAATCGTAATGGTCAAAACCTCTATAAAAACAACCCACAAGTAACTGAATTAAACTTATTTAACAAAAATACTAAGTGGCACTTTTCTTTACTTTTTCAGGAGGAACAAATCCTTGCCCTCCAGGTCAAGTACCATGTCCAACAACAACTCCAGGAAACATATGCGGCAGACGTAACGTAACAAACATATCGCCATTTGATGGATTTGCTACACAAGGAGCCTGGCCATGGCAAGCTTATTTGGTAAATCAAACAGGATATGCAGGAAGTGGAGCTCTGATAACTCCTAACACTGTACTAACTGCAGCTCACAAAGTAGTTGGTAACAGGTAATAACTAACATAACTGCACGTTTCTATTAATTCCAAAGACACTTCCAGAGCTACTCCAGGTATGATTGGTGTTTACATGGGAGTTTACAGTCCCAGTCAATTAGGAACGCGATTATCAGTTATGATAGTATCAATACATCCCGCTTTTAATATCCAAACATTTTTTAACGACATAGCAATACTTACATTAACCGCATCAATAGCACCTTTACCACAAACGTTAATTAATACAGTATGTCTACCAACAGCAGGACAATCATTTTTAGGCCAAATGTAAGTTTCAAACTGACTCAAACTAAAAATAATTATGTATGCTTCTAGATGTTCCGTTTCCGGATGGGGTCAAACTACTTTTGCACTAAACGATGCTCCTATAATGCAACAAAAACAAGTAAACGTAACAATTGTTAATTATAGTACATGCTACGCATCAATGAGTAGTCCTTCCTTACTTGGTTTAAATGTTAACACATATTTAGATCCAGTCGGTGAAATATGTGCGGGAGGTGAAGCTTTCAGAGATGCATGTACAGTAAGTACTAAAAAACACTCCCAAGTATTAATAATAAATTATATCTATTTTTTAGCAAGATGGTGGATCTCCATTGGTATGTTTTGTCAACAACGTGTTTGTAGTAGCAGGTTTAGTTATATGGGGTAAAGGGTGCGGACAAACTGGAGTATATGGAGTCTATGTTAATGTTCCGAATTACTTAACGTGGATTCAAACAACGATAGCAAACCCTACCAGATAAAATATATGGCAAATTAAAGTAGAAAACAGTACAGCTTAAAATGAGTAGACATAGACTAAATAATTTATTAACAAACGCGTAACTTATTCTAGAAGTATATTAGTATTAATGCATGCTTTGTAAATAGTTTTTCAATCAGATAAATATTATTACATCACTTATTACTTTCTTCTGTCTCATTGTTGTTGTAAAAATCTCTTCCAAAAATCTAGGTTCACCTGGTTCCAACTGTTTGCGCCTCGTAAGAGTCCAATCATAGATGCAAACCGAGCAATAAATTGGTAAAAAAACTAACATACTAAAAAAATTTCAATAGAGCGACATCTACAATTTAGAAAGATAACCATCTAGTAAAAGACAAACTCGACAAACGTTAAGGTATAGCCCTAACCATAATAAACAGAAGAAAAAAATCCAATATTTTATGAAAAGCTACAAATATAACAGCGACCATAAGCAGGACCCTAACCTACTTGTAATCACTTTAATCATATTCATAGAAAAAAATGAGTCATAGTTCATTTATTTAGATCATTATTAATAAAAAATTTAAAGCGCTGCTACAATACTGTAGACTAGAGTAGAATAGAGCCTATAGAGATGATCAACCTCATCTCAAACTACTATCTTACAATGGCGTCCATACCTTTGTCAACTGAATATCAAAAAAACATCAAAAAACAGAAAAAAAAAATTGAAAGTAAAGTGCACGCCGCTTATTGGAATCACAGATAACGTTATCAAGCGGGCAATGAACAATAACCTATTTTTCATAAATTTTTTAGCCGAATTTTTACAATTTTGAGTGAAAAATTTTATCATTGTACCCTAAAAATACTTGTTTTGCATGTTTAGTGTTATTTTTACAGTGTTATTTATTTATTATAAGCATTTTGACCGACCTAGTTAACATTACATCATGTAAACATATGTAAATACGTTATATTCGAGAATGAAATTGAAAAGCACACGCGTTCTTAGAATAACTATTTAATTTAACTACGTTTTATGTGATAACATTATTTTGTATTTATTTTTATTGTTAGTATCAGCAAATTACTGAAAAGCAATGTGTAGTTCTTGAAACCGCAAATTAAATATCATAACGTTATTTTTTATTTCGATTTTTTTAAACGTTTTATATTTTTTTTTACGTTTTCTGCTTGTATTGATGCTGATTCTATTAAGCGGCGTGCACTTTATATTTACTAAATGAGAGTATACAACATGCAGCGTTTAAAAACAGCAAGACACGATACCATTTTTACATTAAAATTCCTACACAAACAAGAACTAAAAGAAAATGGAAAAAAATCTCTATTTCCAAAACTTTGGTAAAATATTAAAAGAGAGAAAACAATTCTTGTACCAACATTAGTAATTGAAGAATTCAAAAATCAAATCACTTTAGTACATTTAAATTCCTTTAAATAATATAACTTTTGGCGTCTAAAACTAAACAACGCTTATTAAAATAACTTTAAAGGTGAAGATGAAGGTAAAGCCTTTTTTATTATTATTTTGTATAAAATCATTAATTGTTCCTAGAAGCGTGGACATCTGTTATAACGTTTTGAAACAATACGTCATTACTGTGAAATCAACAAATACTGTAACGAATCTTAAGTTGTGTGAATAAAATATTTTAGTGGCTCCAAGGAATGAAATTTGAGCACCATGCAAACAGTAACCAGGTGCACCGTTTCAGATTACAGTATTTGATGAACGCTTTAATTAGTTCTCAGTTGTATGTAGGTTCAGCAAAGACGTGGAAAATGTGTTTTGTCGGCAATACTTTGTTAGAATCATAAGAAAATAACAGCATGAAGATACAATTTACACGTTTAAAAACAGTAATAATTTTCCCTTACGTTTATTTTTGTTTCATACTTGTTGAAAGTACTAAGAACATCTAATAATTGCAAGTTAGTTCTCGGTACAAGAAATTCAGTATATATGTAATTGTGTTTAGTTACTGAAACCTGTGAATTGTAATTTAAAAGTGATCAGTGTCCACCTAATTTTTTTCGAAAGGTGCAAGACAATTTATTGTAAATAGCTATAAAGACAAAGAACGTTGTAAGTTTTTATACCCGCGTAATACAAAATAGATTAGAATAAAACGGGAGGATAAAACTACAACGTAGAAGCAATGTCAATGCAATTGATCAGAGTGAACTACTGGACAACCGTTTCTCCCTTTTGTAACTCATCAGCAGTATAAGACGCACTCTAATGTATTCCGACAACTGCATCGACAAACCTTATAGCTTTATATTCATATACTAAAACGTTCGCGAAGTTGTTGTCGGCGTCTAGAACGTTCACGAAAAGATATAGAAAATTATCGAAAGATAGCGGAAGTGTATAAAAGCGGTACAATCGAATCATAGGTCAGTTATTAAAAGTCGGCAGTGTTAGGAAGATTATGAAGTTTAAATAAATAAGTGATTAATGCGTGTGTTTGAGAAAAATATAAACGTACGTGCCTTTAATGTAAACAAGTTTCAGTCTTTAGATAAACAGAAGTTATCCGCTACACTATTTCTCGAGCGATTGTAATACATAAATTAGCGTAAGTGATTTCTTAAATATCCTTAGATTTAATTAGTTCGTGTAAATATTTTGTTTATAAACAAATTAGTTTTAAAATTCGGGGATAACTATTAGCAAAGATTGATGGCAGAGCCATCTCATAGTATACCTTTGCTACATTACTCCTCCACGTTCGCCAGGAATGTCAAAATACTTTTCCCGTCACTAAACTACAATGAAAAGCTTTTATTGTTCCAGATTCAAACAAGTGTCTACTTTCTTGCTTAATAATTTAACCTACATTATCTGTCGTTCTCACATGCAATAGTGTGTCTTTCGTGAGACGCGTTGCAATGAAACCATGCGCTTTTCCATCTTTGGCTGTTCATTTTTGCAAGCCCTCGGCCTCTTTCGGTTTCGGTTCGTTTCCTTGAACCAAACTTAATTAACCCAATTTTAGGGTTGAATTGCGAATAACATAAGAATACATTTAAAAAAAAACTAATGGCCGTACTTATAGTCCAATCTCAACCTTGTACATAAACCGTACTTGGACAAGTCGATCTCAAGTAATCACTCGCTTGACGCTTTAACCGATAATCGAAACTTCTGGAATTCTCGGCGGAGCCTAATATTATTGGCTAAAACTAACAAATTCTTAAGCGCTACGTTGTCGTCTTCACGTTTGACAGTTTAATCTATAAAAATATCAAGTTAAATCACGAAAACCATTCGTTCAAAATCGGGTTGTTTTATGTTGTTCGTTTTCTACTACCGGAAAATGTACAAATTGCGGAAGATGTCCGACGAATCCAATCAAAATCCTTTTATTGTCTATGTTCACCGAATTCAGTCAAAACCCTTTTATTATCTGACTAACAGACTTTGTGCTGATTATTTTTAAATTTTCACATACAGTCTGATGAAGGTTATTTACCCTTACTCTAAAAAGCTCCACCTGAAAATTCACGGTGGCATAAAACCGTAGCAGCCCTCCATTCTTAAGTTTTTCTAACCCTTCCAAAACTAAAAGCAAAACTGTGTTGAACACTGTATGTCAACTAAGTCGATAACGGTGCCAAAATTCATCTTCTTGGTAGAATTCTATTAGATTTTTAATATCGCGTATGTCTATAAGGTTGCAAGTACTTCCATCATGTTAAGAACTTTAAAGAAGCTTTTATTATCTTTCTTGTACCGGTTTATGTTGATTTCAAATAAAATTATTGACTTACAACAATTTTCACAAAGCACCTATTTTTTCTGACCCTAAATGTGGTTATTTTTATAAAAACGATAATCTAGAAATTAACTCTATAAGCAAGAAAAAGAAAACCATATGACAAAAGATAACCAAAACTTGATCACGTCTCAAGATTGGGTGTTTAGCGACTTGAGAAAACATGGTTGCTAAGTATGCGCGAAGTAGAGCTTTATTGCTAAGTTTCGACTATAGTAAGCATTTGCAGATTTAACAAATGCTTGAGACTGAGCTTGAGGAGCAAAGTATTGACTATAAGTACCTGCATAAGTGTACCATATGTTCTCACAGTAATAAATCAATTAAGATTATGTTGTACCATTAGCAATTTGATAGCAGAACCATCTCATAGTATAAGTTACTTATGTATAATAGATTTCTGTAAATAGATATAAAGACAGCGAACGTTGTAAGTTGATCACGCAATCGTTAAACAAACAATTAGTTCGGATAAGCTTCGTGGTTCAGTACGGCAGTGTATTTATTAGAAACAGAACAAGAAGAAGAAACGTTTTAGGCAAAAAATTCAAAATGTGCAAAAGGCGTTTTGTAAGTTATGCCGACAATGTTAAGAACTATAGGATTTATTGTTCCAAAACTAACAGAATCAAAATAAAACGAGATGTATTCGACTAATATAAGATTTTTGAATGTTAAAGAAAAGCTGTTTGTTTTCGAAGAAGAAAGCAAAGATAAACATCTCAAAAAAGGACCTACAGTCGAAGTGTCACACTCGAAAAAGAAACAGAACAAAGCAAATTTTATTGTTCTTAACTGTAATAAATTTTAATTTCGAATTTTTTGGTGCCTAGTATTCTCTATTCGCGCAATAAAATGTTATATTCAACTTGTCCCTGTTTAAATTGAACGTTTTTCCCTCAAGGTCTTTCAAAATCCTCATTGCACTAGAGTTTAAAAACAACCACTAGCAAAAAAACCCAATTTACACAAAAACTCGTTAAATATGAGACAAGACGAACCGCAGTCTTATGAGAAGGCCAAAAACATTTCACACGCAGAAGAATGAAAACGTGCAATAGACAGAATTGGAAACATAGTACGAAACAAACCTACCGCCTGAAAAGAATAGAATATACCAAAGGTCAAAAAACAGCAGAAGGATTCATCTTTAAACAGGAGTGTGAGATATGGTACGCCAATGGTGAATCATCGCAAGATGTTGGTCTTAGAGTAACTTGGACTAGACGCTAAATTAACACTCAGTTTTTTTATACATTCTCATGTTAGATGTGATACTTGATTGTTGCCAAAATCAGATTTGGTATTAAATCATTTTTGTAAACTATTTGAAATACTTTTAGCAATTGAAATACGGATCTAGCATTTCTAGTATTTACTTTTACTTTACTTTGTCCAAAGTTTAGTTACTCAAACAAAATAGTTAAACGCGCCACGAGTCAACTATAAATTATAGATACTTCAAATACACTGCTACCAACATCAGATAACTTATTGGATTTTGTAGCAAAAAATTTAACTCGACATCATTTTAACCCATTCAGTATCTAAATTTCAAATCACGAAAAATAGCTTAAGGCAAAAATAACAACAGTAAAAAAACCAAATCTGTTTCCGTCATTAGAAAAAAATTGTAAATCGATAAAAATGATCCCAGTGCTATTCTAGAAACTACAACTAACAAAGCTCTCAACGTTAAATATTAAATTTAAAAATAACGACTGCGCTGCTATTCTAAAAAAAAATCAAGTGATTTGTTTTGACTGTACACTTCTCAACCTCACTGATAAAACAGGAGATTAAGATTGGAAACACTGTTCTACAAATATAAAATATTTTAACACTGATAAAATAGAAATAGAAAGTTGCATAAACTAACCAAAAATCAAACGCCAAAAAAATAAACGCCAATGTCAAAGATGTAATGCTATAATTGATCTAACCAAATTTTGTATTTCAAAAAATTTTTAGAAATTTTTATATCACTTTTTCTGGAACTAATGAATTTTAGATTACGTTGTATAAAGTAATTGAATATCAAAGAACCAAACAAAAAAATTATCAAATATTAAGAAACAAAAATTGTCAAAAAAAAAACAGAATAAATAGCTTAACCTGTAACAAAATTCCTTGACAAAAAGTTTCTAGAATTACTGCCAGTAACAACGTCTGAACAAACGCAAAACTACAGGGCGACTAAAATATTAAAAAGAGTGTTGTTTGGTCGTAATTTAAATGGGACCATGTACTTCAAAAATAAAAAAAAAAACGAATACATTACTTATGTATTTGCTGTAAATAAAAAAACACCCAATGTAAATACCTTTGTGAATTTTCTTTAAGAAGACCTACGTACGTAACATAATTTTAAAAGAAACGCATTTGATAAATTTGCACCAACTAAAAATTAGTAATGTAGAAGACCATGCAAGAAAAAATGATTACCAAACGTTAATTAAACTTCCTCTGCGGTGACCATCGTCAAAGTTTGATAATAGACTATACTAACACGAGGGCCAAGCCACAATGATTGGAAATAGAAATATTGACAGAAGTTTATAGAATTATTATTTTAAATATGTTCAGAGTAATACACTAAACCGGTATCTCCTTGCATAGTTTAAAAGCGGTTAGTCAGCTTAACCGCAATAGTAATCTCTTTCTCTAACTGGAATCTTTTACCATGCGAATGTTTTGTAAGCGCAAAAAATAGCCAGAAGTCACAGATTCCCAATTCTGGTGAGAAAGGAGGATGTTCTATAGATTTGATTTTGTTTTCAGTTACCATTGTTGTGTAAGATAAATCTTTTTCTTGGCACTTTATTGAACGCAGTCGGCAAAAATTTAATAGCGGCCACCAGACCCGTACTTCTAAAAAATATTGCGTTGCCAGTTCTTTTTCATCATAGTAGTTTCCGTATCTTATGTATCCATGTTCGGCTTTCTTAGTGAGTAGAAGTATCAAAAAACAATAAGTAAGTTTCATCGCCAATAATAATTTGATGGCCTTCAGTATTGAACATATCTAAAGTTTGTTAACAGATTCTAACGTGTTCTGTTTTTTGGAAACCTCTCAGCTGATGGAGTAGAAACCCACACACAATTTTTTTCAAGTGTAAATGTTCGTGCAATACTGATCACACCAGCGAAGATTCAATCTTCAGTTCGACTCTATCATTACATAGATAATTACGTTGTCCTCTTCCACCATCTTCTTCTTTGGAGCAATATTATCGGAATTGCAGTTAAAACAGGACCAGCTCCTTTTCTGTGCACAATCGAGTTGCAACCTCGTTCACATTCGATTAACCGTAACTAACCACGGTGCGAGATCTTCAAACGCCGATTTCAAACTTTCCTCACACTCATACTCAATTAAGCCTTTCTTGAAATCATAGTAAATTATTATCCTAAAGATCTCTCGTAACAATCCAATTTTTTCGGTAACATAAGCTTATTCAATGGGTTATTTCTCAAACACTATTCAACCAAATTTCACAAACTAAACTGAGATTGACAGATAAAAGAATGCACTATTTAATAGACAACAATTTGTTTTGCATGGCTAACTAAATTTTCTATTCTCGATAATTGTAGCTTGATCCTTGTTGTTGAAAAATAAAACCAAACGAATTTTTTATTGAAAGATACATTACGTAAAGAAAAATCAACCGATAAGTGACAAACTTAATCTAAGATACCGAAAAATAGAAATTTGTAAATATTTAATAAGCTAGGTAACAAACAGTAGCAGATGTTCTACAAAAATGTATTGGTATTTCTTCTGAACAAAATCAACTTCTATAAAACCAATCAGGTGGATGGACTAGTAAATATACCGTAGCAACCATAACATATCATATTTTGCACGACAGTATAATCCATAAGCAATCAAATTGTGAAAAAATGTGCTTATGATGGAAAACAATTAACACGTTAATTAATCATTGTGTCACTACAAAGCTTTTCAAGACTTAGTTTTAACAATAAAGCACAGACGTCGTTATTACATTACAGTTTTGGTTCCTCGGCAATTTTTTTTGTAGCAACCCACACATCGACGTCTTTTGAAGCGACCTGCACCCTCTAGTTTAAGTTGCTCCGTTTTCAGTAAACCAGCATTTACTAATGCAGTTCCGCTTAATAATTCAAATGCTATTTTCTGTACTATTTCAGACTACGTCGGAGGTATGTATTGTAAGATTTCAACGGTCGGATACATCAATAGATGACTTGAATTTATTATCAGTGTTGTGCATTATCTAGATAATATTATCTAGATAAATCATCTAGATAAAATTTTGTTATCTATCATCTTATCTAAGATGACACTGTAATCAATTATCTATCATCTTATCTTAGATGAAAAAACAGATTATCTATAGGTATTAGATAACAGATAATATTTCGTGTCGGTAGTTAAAGCACACAAGATACCTTACTTTCAGGAACTTTGTTCTATTTAGGTCGGTACGGCAACGGTGTGCCACTGTTGTGACTGCCATGACGGTCCGCGTGTTTGTTCAGTAGTGGCAGTGGTTAACATAACCACACTTCTTAGATTCGGGATTTCAGATTTTTTGGTTTAAATATGGAGAAATTCCTAGTCGGACCTCCGTCGAAGTCGAGAAAACGTGTCAATGTGGACGTGGTCGACTTTGGGGACAATAATAAGCCGCCGAATCCAAAATTCTTAAATACACCCTCCCATCATGAGGCAGATGGAAGCATTGTTGATGGCAAGAATACGGAAACACAATCAGAATCCTACATATTTAATGGAACATTTTTTAAAAGAATCCACTCTGAAAAGCAAAGCATCAAGGCTCAATGTATGCACTGCCCTAAAGTAATTTCGGGTTTCAGAAATTCAACCGGGAACTTTCTAAGCCACGTTAAGGTAATACAATAAATCCGTTATTACTATGACTAATTTAAAATAACTATTATAGGATATATTTTTAGAGACTACATCAACCTTTACTGGGTTTACTCAAGAAAGTCAAAGAGGAACGGCAGTTACAACAATCAAGTATGCCATCATGTTGAAGCTACATTATTTGCTCCTATTCCTGTAACAAAGACAAAGGTGTTTATAGGTCTTTTGTATTATTCTTTACAATTTTCAACAAAAAATGTAAATCTGTGTCGTTTCATTGATAAGAATTACATAGTAGATTCCCGTACCACTAATTAATGGTTACAGAGTATACATAATAACATAACCTATACCTTTAGTCTGAAAAATAATTTTAATAATAAATTTTAGGTTGTACAATTGGTCTTTGACCTGAGATGCGCCCTCTTTCAACGGTTGAAAAACCCACCTTTAAGGCTTTAATTGAAGGACTTGCCAATAATAAAAGCGTTAGGACACCTGATAGGCGTACCATTACCAAAGAATTGGAATTGCGATACCTTGACCACAAAACGGACTTAATCAAGCAAATTAAAAAGCAAGCATACGTATGTATAACAGCAGACTTATGGACTAGTAATAACAAAAGTTACATGGGAATGACACTTCACTATATTTTGGAGGACAAATTTGTAAGAAAATCGCATTTATTATGTTGCAAACGATTTATGGGAAAACATGTTTATTTATCAATTGCTACTTGTATTACATCTGTCTTAAATGATTTTCAAATTAAAATTCCTAAAGTTTCGCATATCGTAACAGATAATGCGTCAAATTTTGTTAAAGCATTTGAGGTTTATGGGAATGGCACACATGCACTTGAGAATGAAGCACCAAATTTGGAAGACGAAAACATTACCTCTGTCTGTAATGACTCTCATGATGAATATGATGATGATTGTAGTGGGAATGCAGGAACTTGTGAAGGTATGCCCATATTTTTATTTTTTAGTAATAAAAATTACTATTATTTAAAATATACAAATCGTCAATTTGGAACCAATTCTTGGCCTTGCTTATCATTGTGATGACCTGGAATCATCAGAGGGTGATGCAGAAGAAATTATCTTGCCAAGTCATATGAGGTGTGCTGTACACACCTTAAACTTAGTCGCAACGGCTGATGCCAATAAAGCCTTGTTGGATAAATTCACAGACTATAAGAAGATTTATCGCTCTACATTTGGGAAACTTCAGGCTTTTTAGAATTTAACGAGCAGGAGTACTGTTGCTTCAGACCTAATATATGAACTGTGCAAGTGTAAATTTCCTGTGCCTATTATGACACGATGGAATTCATATTATGATGCAACAAACAAAATTTTGCAACAAAAGGATAAACTAGGCGAATTATTCTCAAAATTAAAAATCCAAAAACTGAAGAGTGCAGAATGGATTTTTACTGCAGAGTGACGGAACCACTCGCTTGTGCATTAGATAAATTACAAGGCGAAATAGAGTGTTTCCTTGGGTTTGTTGCTCCTACTTTATTTGTTCTACGTATCAGGTTGATGGAACTTTCTTCTCTTGTCTACTGCACTGCTTTGAAATTGGCAATAATGGCAGGGATTGAAAAGAGATTCCAACACCTGTTCGATATGGAAAATCACCCAACTGATAGTAAAGCTTTCGTTTTGTCGGCGATGAGTCACCCGAAATTCAAAACCAAGTGGATTCCTGAGAGACTTGTAAATTATTGTAAGGAAATGTTCATCGCTGAATTTACTGTTTTGATCTCGAACGCTACGAATAAAGATAGTGAATCGGACACAGATGACAGCGATGATTTTTTCTATAAATCACTAGCTCAAAATAATAATGAAAACACGATCAGAAAACTTGATAATTCTGAGGTGGAAATGTATTTCAATTGTAAAAAGAAAGAGTTAACAATGTTAGAGTCGTTTTCAACGGTTAAAAAAATGTTTTGAAGTACAACACAACTCTACCATCCTCAGCACCAGTCGAACGATTATTTAGCTCGGGAGCTCAAATCCTGATACCACGCCGAAATAAACTTAATGACAAACATTTTGAAATGCTCTTAACTTGCAGAAGCAACCTTAGAAAATAAATTATTACTTCCTAGTTATCAAACTAATATGGTAGTTATTTTTGTATGTACATATTTCTGTGTAATCCAATAAAAGGTAATTGCTATTTTTGTTTTATTTTTAAGATCTCTTGTAAACTACATGACTACATATATTTAGTATGAATGTACAGGTATGGAGCTACATAAATTATAAATATTGCTGCTAAATCCAGTACTTACCACCTGAACCACATTGAACCTGGCATAATTTTTTCTTAAATTATCTGTTGAATTATCATCTATAATACCCCTAGAGCATTGATAATACCGAGATAATTTTTTCATAGAGATTGTTGAAAGTGTGTTTCTTGGTAATATCACGAGGTCAAAGGCCGAGTGATATTACCTCAAAGAAACACGCTTGAAACATTCTCTACGACAAAATTTTGAGTATTTATCAATGCTCGAGGGGTATTCGGTAAGATAATTTTTTACTACTTTTCATGTTGTTTAATTAATTAATACAAATTAATTGTTTTTTGGTGTATTTTCTAAAAGAATTTTGTTAATTTTCTTGTTAAAAGTATCAGAAAATCTTTGTATGATTATTATGAATTGATTTACTATCTGACATTTAATTTGACATTTGAATATATCATGTCTGCTTTGCCCGATAACACCACTACCGTGGTGTTATCGCTGTAATCCGTTGATGATTGGTTGAATTTTAAAAAATGCAATAAAATCAAATTTTTTTATTGGTTAATTAATACAGTAAAAAATTATCTAGATAATTTATAGGTAATCTATTATCTTTATCTAGATTATTATTTGCAAGATCATCTTTTATCTGTATCTAGATAATATTTTTCATTATTATCTGTTATCTTATCCAGATAAAAAAACAGTTATCTGTGCACAACACTGTTTTTTGGTTTTTGTGTTCCTTTGTCTATTTGCTTTACAGTAACCATGTCATTTACATATCGGGTACTCAGTATTAGAACATCTCTCTAATTTTTCTATTTTTAAACAATAATCCCATGACTACATTCTTCAGCTATTATTTCGCAAATTTTTAGCTTTCTGTCTCCGACTCGTTTTGGGTTAAATGTTATCAAGGTTCCAATAAGATGTGTTTTACATTGTAGAAGAGAATTTGTCAAACTTGAAGTATAATAATTATCTGTGTACAAAGTACGGCCCTTATCCAGCACATTTTCCATCAAATCCATTACAGCTTTTGAAGGCACACTAACATTGATATCTCGCGATTTACGACAATATACTTGGAAATTATATGGATGTCCTTCCTTCAAACACAGTTTGCATAATTTAATTCGAATTCCAATTTTTGTCATTTATTGGATGTGCATTGACGAAAACGCACACGTACCGGAAGAGTTTCATCAATGCACATGCACTCTGACGGTGTAATTGGATCTTGGAACGATTCTTTTAACTTATCTATAAGGGCCTTAATTTGTATAATCCATCGTCCGTCAATTGAAACCGATTTATGGACATTATGGTTGATATATGACTAGTATATAACTTCTTTTTCTGCCAATACGAATTAATTGATGGAAAAGTCCAAGAAAACCCATTAACATTACGATTCTAATAATTTTTTTTATTTCTGTTGCACTTGGAGACCCATACGTGTTTTAGGATGCCCATTTTTTTTGCACTGTTCAGTGTAACGGTTTGTTCTGTCAACCTAAATAAAAAATGACGGTGTCCAAGATCATTCTTGATTATACTTACAATCAAACTTATTTCATCATGCACAAAGATTTTATAAAATTCATAAAAGGCTTTATCATAAAATGAATAAAATCGGGCATGAAAACCATAATTTAGTTCATCTATCTTATAAATATTCGCCAGTTGCTTTGAAACTCTCAAAATCTTCAGTTAGGTTTGCAACTTCAATTATATCATCAAAATAGTGTTTCCCACATATTTCTTTGTTACTTCAATTGTTTTATCAATCAACAGAAGTTTCTGTATGTCACTCACACTAACACTCAAGCCACATTAGAAAAAACTGAAGTGTACAATACGGCGTCAAGTACACTTTTTCTTACCTTTTTAAGTGGATGTTGTTGAGTAGTTTTACTCTTTGATTCGGAACTTTCTGACGAAGAATTATATTCGTCTGATGTTGCGTGCGACCACATTCTTCGTCAGAATCGAAATCTGCTCATAGCTTTTCCAGATGCTTCGTATGACATCTTTATACGACAAACCATAAGTTGGAACTAAAATCTAATCACATAAATGCGCTTATTGCAAGTGAACTTTCTGCAGGACTGAAACCGGAATCATCACAGGGTAGAGTCACAGGTCACGTGTGACCAATGTGTTACCAAGACAAAAAAAAACAAAAACTTTTTTACTTGAATAATATGTGTACAACATAAGTTTTAAAAAAAGTAAAACATAGTGTATTAAAATGTACATTAAAAGATAGCTACTGCAGTCCATTTTTTAAAAAATACATGGTGGCACTCAATTTCTGCAGCACGCGTCTTACACACTTCCAATTAACCGACACAACACTTCACATATTTTTGTACAGAAAATTTTAGAGCATGGATGCGATTTGTATTCCAGTTTGTGAAGTAAAGCAAAAACTTACGTAAATGTGAAAGAAAATTGTTGTATACAATGAAAACCGATTAATAACCATTTCATTTTCACTTCTCATTATCGTATAATCGTTTATCTAGGTATTTATATTGTATACATTATTTAACACAAGTTATTTATTAAGAAAGACTGATATTAAACTAATAGAACGTTACAATATGACTAAAAACATACTAGATTGTAAAAGTTAAAAAAAATAAACTTTTTAATAACTTCTTTAAACAAGTAGTATACGAATTTGACAAATTTTTATAAAGCTCCTTTTAACAACCGCCCTTGACAATTGCACATAAAGAACATCCGGCATTTAATCACTAAAAGTATAGTCGCAATTCAATTTTTTTATTTCTACTTAACAACCTTCAATTATAATAGAAACTGTTTTATATTTTCAGCTTACGCTAATTTTCTTCTATTAAATGATATGGAATCATCATTACTCAATGCCATAATAATTTTATTTATATTCTATAAAGATAGAAAAACCTAGTCAAAAGTGGTTTAAATGTTGATCACTTTTATTAAATTTATCATTTTGAAACATACTTTAAAATTGCAAACATGTTTTTTCATACTTCATTGTGGATTTTGTCTTTTTTATATAACATCTATGGACAGTTACCTCCTGGATATGTTTGTGTAACTGCAGGAACCTGTCCACCAGGACAAGGCCTGCCTGGACTTGATCCTCGTATTGTCACTGGGGTAAGATTTTTCGGTGTTTAAAATTGTTTTTATCAATTAGATTTGTAAAATAGGAAATCCTTGTCCACCTGGACAAGTACCATGTCTTATACAAACTACTACTAGCACAACAACAACAACTACTTCTACAACACCTCGTCCTACTACTCCTAACCCTGCGACGTTTTGCGGAAAAAGAGCTGTTTCTAATGTTAGTCCCTTCGATGGTTTTGCCACGCAAGGAGCGTGGCCTTGGCAAGCATATCTTATGAATCAAACAGGATTTGCAGGAAGTGGTGCCTTGCTAACTGCAAATGCTATTGTAACGGCTGCCCACAAAGTATACGGAAATAGGTAAGATAACAATACCACATCAAGTTAAAAACTATTTGATGTTCTTTTTAGAGCGAATCCACAATTAATCGGCGTTTATATGGGAGTATATAATCCTAATTCGTTGGGAACCCGTTTAGGAGTATCTTCCGTAATTATTCATCCACAGTTTAGTTTAGCCAATTACTTTAACGACATAGCCTTAATAATACTCACTAATCCGATTAACGTTTTACCACAAACACTAATCAATACAATATGCTATCCTCCAGCAGGACTATCGTTTGTAGGAAGAACGTGCGTTAACAAATTATTGCAAAAACCAATCAAAACTTGTATTTTTTAGATGCTCTGTATCTGGATGGGGTCAAACCAACTTCAATTCTAATGATGCACCCTTACTCCAACAAAAGCAAGTTAATGTGACTATTGTCAGTTACACTACTTGTTATGCATCAATGAGTAATCCTTTAGTGTTAGGGTCCAATGCAAATGTATTTTTAGATCCGCAAGGCGAGATCTGCGCTGGAGGAGAACCTTCAAGAGATTCTTGCACGGTACTCTTTTCTAATATAAGAATAATGTGTTAATAATTTCGTTTTAGCATGATGGTGGTGGACCTCTTGTATGTTTTGTTAACGGAGTTTTTGTATTAGTTGGTCTTGTAATTTGGGGAGTTGGATGCGGTGATGGAGGAGTATATGGAGTATACGTTAACGTTCCTTATTACACGAGTTGGATACAAGCAACCCTTTCCAGTCTAGTTAGGTAAATTAATCTCACATGTTGATACGCACTGTTAAAATATTGTAATTACATAGTATTAAAAATAGTCAAAATAAAGTATAAGAAATTTTAATCGACTTTTGAAAAATACTACAAGAAATATAATAGGATTACGTGAGAATTCAATACCAGCAGCAGAAATCACTGAGGTGCAATTGCAATTACGTTAAAATGGCAGAAAATTATAATGCAATCCCATTGCGATACATAGAATACCTAAAAGGTCAACGATTGTGACAGAACTCTTTCACTTTACCGCAGATTGTAAGTTGTTACGAACAGGCATTTGAATAAATTGTCTTAGAATATAAAGTTATTAATCAAACTAAAATTGTGTTCATCTATAAAAAGCGATGGTACTTCTGATTGAGGTGTACTCAACGTTCGAAATCGCTTAAACAAGAGTAACCATTAACTTAATCAAGCGAAATAAATTGATTATTTTTTATATTGCATGTAATTTGTCAATTAAAAAGCATTTGCTCGGTAGCATACGTATAATTGTAGTAACGAGCATTCGTTTATATTAATGCGAGTTCAATTCAACGCCGAATACTTAAATTTAAATTGGATTTAATATTAACTTAAAGAAATTTTTTTAAATAAATTAATTGTCAACAATGTGTACTCGTTTCTGCCAATATTACACATATTTATATTGCTAAATGCACAACTTGCAATTTCTAAACAATTTTGAAACTAATAATTGCTGTAGTTTTGCTGATGAACAAAATGGATTTAAGTAGCTTAAGTTGTAAGAAAGTGTTTGCAAGTGAAATTAGAAACATGTACGTTTTGTAAAATTTGTGCTTCATCAAGTAAGTAAATAATCGTTTAATTCGTTTTGCTACATTATTTTGTATGGAGAGATTAAGCTTTATTGTTTAGCCATAAATATTTGCTGTTTACAAAATAAATTCAAACAAACAAACATAATAACATTAAATCAAATTGTAACGGTTTTCTTATATTTTTTAAATACCTGTAATTTTCATAACAATCAGATTTAGAAAATTGATCAATCAGAAAAAATAATTATTATAACATTACATGAAAATAGAATTAATTCTATTTATAAATTTCTATATAGAAACATGTAAAAATAGTGTATTCCATTGTCAGAATCCAAAATATATTATGTGATAGTATCAGAAACGGTTTGGAATTACGAAACTTAACATGTGCCTTTTTAGCCCTCTATATATATATTATATAAAATCATATCAAATTTGTCAAAGAAAACAATAAAACAGGTGTAAATTGAAAATTTTAGATATAAATAATTGGTTTCAGTGTGCTTTGTTAATAAATTTATCTAAATTTTCACTAATCTGTTTGGTCTAATTTAAATTTTTTACTTTTTCTGCTTTTTGAATTGTAATTTTTCAAAAAGAAGATAAGTATTTCCGTCTTTTTTTTACAACTACCTCGGTCGTTGTATTTACTCGAAATTAATTTGTTTACCAAATCTGGGATGTTTTGATACGCTACGTGATCTTCAGCATCACCATTCGTCACTGATCTAAATCGAGATTATCAACGAAGCTAAATCGTATGTTGTTTCTTTAATTTCGAATTCGAATCGAAATACCTAATATAATCCAACAAATCTATTTGCTAATTACGCAAAAAACGATTTAAATAATACGTACAAGAAGAACGCAAATAAAATGTAAAACGCTTTTGTCTTGCTTAATTCCAAAGTGCACAAACTAAGCATACAAAAATCAACATTCAAACTAAAAATTTATGTTTATTACAACACACATCGGTTTTCTATTTTTTTTAAATATTAACTACCATTATTTATCAATGATAAGTGTAAATTTAACACGCACAATTAATTTAATTAAATTGAAAACCAATGTTGATGTATTGTGTTTGTTTTGAAACATCCAAAGAGCTTAAGGTTTGAATATTCAATCAATGTAAATTATTGATGAACAATTTGTTTAGTAAGCTTTAAGATTTGTTGCATTTCTTTAATTATGTATTTATTTGAATATTAAATAACTGATTTATAGTTTATGTTGTGTTTATCCTCTTGCCTAGAAACATGCGCCTTACGTTAATTTATTTAGTAGACCACCTAAGACATAAATCAATATTTTATAGTAGCAATTATTTGTATGTTAGAAATAACAAGATTTTTTTTAAACGTTTTGCAACATTTATGTTCCTGTCAAATGATTTACTCTTGTATTTATTGGTGCTTCGTTACTCACTAACTTTCACAGTGTTGCATTCAAAATTTCTATAAAGCGGTAAATGTGGGACGTTATGTCGAGGGAGTTCCTTTTTTGAATAAAATATTCAGAATATAAAGAAGATTCCAAAGAGAAACACGGCATTATAGCAAATTTGTATTAAGATGTTTATAAAAAAAAATCCCGCAAGTTTGCAAAAAATTATGATACTATAAATCCTGAAAACAAGAGGTTTCAATTGTACAACACTACATAAACCCACACATTCAGTCGCTCATTATACCATAAATACCCACTTACAACCATTGTCCACTTTCATTATTCAATGAATGTCATTTTAAAGCGCTCCTTGCAAATTAAATGCATGCATACACATTTTTCTTTAGATTTAATTTATTCATGCACATTGTAATTGCCTTTCAAATAAAAGTTTTTTTAATAATCAATTGTATTTGTATTAATATTGTTGCGAATTTATTTATTAATAACTAATTTATTTAAACTACTAAAACGATGTTTTACTTATACTAGAAATATGTACACTTTTAAATTAGCCGAACTAATTAAATCTAATAATATTTAATGAAAACACTTACGCTAATTTATGTATAACCGTTGTATAACACTATCACTTAAGATAAGATAACGCCCTCGGATAGCTTCACGCTTGTTTACACTAAAAATCACGTACACGATTATTCTCGGTATATTTATCTAGACACACGCGTGCTAACGATTTATTTCCACTTTAATAATCTTCTGAACACTGCTGTATTCGCATTCCAGCAATAACTGACCTACGATCTGTCTCGTCGGTATATATACATATACGGAAATCCTTCTCGAGCGTTCCCTATTTTTCGGTATATCTTCTAGAAGATGGATAACAGCTTCTAGAAGGCTCTTGCATTTGCAAATAATTTATCGAACGTTTCACTGCCCCCTTCTTAGGACTGTTCTGTCCCAGAACAGGAGACTGGATGCGACACCGGTAAAAGGGATCGTGGCGATAGCGGCAGCTTTCTCCATTTCGGCAACTTCCTTGACCATAAAAGTAACAGTCAATGGACTTTTCCTGGCCCAATATTCTCCTTGGTTGGTAACTACAGACCAACACTTGAATGCCTGTTCCTCGGAAGACGACCTCCAACATGTTTCGAACTGTCCTCAAATTCAGTTGATCTAAGCCACAACCTAGCTAGGGTACTGCCAATTTCTTAACATGATGGAACTCCATTTCTCTCTTGAGACTCGATAATGTTGGCCACAGATCTTTGTATAACGGTTTGACACGTGAGTATTTCTTGGTGACCAGATAGAAAACGAAGCGTCCGTCACCACGTAGTCCCAAAACTTTTCCGACTGCCGGTTGCTGTCTTCGTAATTTATCTAGCTGCCCAAATTTCTTTTTAAACACGACTGCAACCCCTTTGGACATGTCAAGATCTCACGCAATGTGCGATGGCGTAATCTTTTTGTGTCTGGAACAGGCCTTGTTGTTCCTCGGTGGTAACTCCGAACCTACCTTTTCCAGAACCTCCGTATAAGTTCATAAACTCCATTTTTTCGATTGGATTACGGGTTCTGCTACTTATTACTCTAGTTCGGACCTGAACTTGCCTATTGTGGTTATCGCCAGCAAACGGGGCTAGACGATCGACGTGGACCACTTTTGGCTTGCCTCTGGGCGGTTTTCGGATGCGATATATGACGTCGTTAATACGCTGCACGACTTCATAGGGGCCCTCCCATTGCCTTTGCAGCTTCGGCGACAAACCACGTCTCCTTTGAGGATTATACAACCAGACCATATCGCCAGGTTGAAACCCACCATTTTGCGCTTTGACGTCATATCTTGTTTTCATCCTGCCGCTGGCAAATTGTGTGTTTTTACAGGCCTCTTCATGTACTTCGTCTAGCTTCTTGGCCAGCTTGCTGACGTAATCTTCTCCAGCGACTTCCTCTTCCGGTCTTCGTCCAAATTGAAGGTCGCATGGCAATCGTATTTCACGACCGAGCATTACACAGGATGGTGTTTGGGCTGTGCTTTCGTGAACGGATGATCGGTATGCCATTAGGAAAAGGTGCAAGTACTGATCCCAGTCTCTTTGGTGTTCGGACACTACCTTGGCCAAGTACTTGCCCATTGTTCGATTCATCCGTTCAACCATGCCGTCAGATTGAGGATGGAGAGGCGTTGTCCTAATCTTCTTAATTCCTAACAGTCGGCAAACTTCTTGAAACAGCCCAGACTCAAAATTGCGGCCTTGATCGGAGTGTAATTCCAACGGAACTCCAAACCGGCAGAAAAACTCCTTTACTAATACGTCTGCGACTGTAGCTGCTTCCTGATTGGGTATGGCGTAAGCCTTCGTCCATTTCGTGAAATAATCCATCGCCACCAGGATGTATTTATTTCCCGAATCGGATTCTGGGAACGGCCCTGCGATGTCAATCGCTACTCTTTCCAAAGGGCTTCCTACGTTGTATTGTTTCATAGGTGCTTTGCGCTTTCTCGCTGGACCATTTCCTGATGCGCAGACTATGCATTTACGGCACTATTTCATGACGTCCTCTTAGCAGTTCATCCAGTAGAATCGTTCTCGCACTTTGCCCAACGTCTTCTTAATGCCAAATTGTCCTCCTGATGTCCCATCGTGGAGATGCTTCAACACTTCTGGCACCCTGCTCTTCGGCACTACCAACTGCAGTCTGTTTCCCGTGCCCTCGGCACTTTCTAGGGATCGCTTAAGAAGACCGTCTTCTACTATCAAAGAGTGCCACTGCGACCAGCACGCTTCGATGTTTCTGCCCAAAGCACTCACTTCTTCCCAGGTTGGTCGTCGCCCGCTTTCTTTTCAGTCCAGGAGTAGTCTTATTTCAGGATCGTCTTCTTGTTCGCGACGTAACTGCTCAGGTTCCCACTCATCATCAACCATAGCAGTTCTCCGGAGGCATTCGACTTTTTCTTCCAGTCGCGAACAATGGCTGCAGTCCGCCGGACATGGTCTTCTGGACAAGGCATCAGCGTTCCGATGATTGCTTCCGGCACGGTGTTCTGTGTCATAGTCATATTCTTGCAGTCTCTCGATCCATCTTGCCACTTGTCCTTCTGGGTTACGGAACTGCAGTAGTCATTTTAAAGCGGCGTGGTCTGTTCTCAGTAAAAATTTTCGTCCATACAAATACTTGTAGAAATGTTCGATGGACTTAACGACTGCTAACAGCTCCCTCCTAGTCACGCAATAATTCCTTTCTGGCCTGGATAAAACCTTGCTAAAATACGCGATAACCTTTTCTTGTCCATCTTGAACCTGCGAAAGGACCGCGCCTATGGCCAGATTGCTTGCGTCGGTATCTAAAATAAACTTTCCATCTTCTCTTGGATAACTCAGAATCGGCGAAGTGACTAGGGCTTGTTTTAGTTGATTAAAAGAATTTTCGCAGTCTTCATTCCATCTAAATTCTGCTTTTTCTTCGGTTAATTTTGTCAATGGTTTGGCAATATTGGCAAATCCGGGTACAAATCTTCTATAATAAGTGCACAACCCAAGGAAACTTCGGACCTGATGTCTGTCGATTGGTCTTGGCCATGCTTGCACTGCTCGGATTTTGTCTGGGTCAGCCCTTACTCCATCTCTAGATACGACGTGGCCAAGGTATTGGACTTTCTTCTTAAATACGTGGCACTTTTTTGGGCGCAGTTTGAGGTTAGCCCCACGTAATCGCTGGAACACTTCCTTCAAGTTGTTCAAGTGTTCTTCAAAAGACCTTCCAACCACGATCACGTCGTCCAGGTAAACCAAGCACGTCTTCCAAGACAATCCGCGCAAGATGGTCTCTATCAAACGCTCGAACGTTGCAGGAGCGTTACACAGGCCGAAGGGCATTACAGTGAACTGCCACAAACCAGTTCCGATCATAAAAGCTGTTTTTCACGATCCTTGGGTTGTAATTCTACCTGCCAGTATCCACTCTTTAAATCTAACGTAGAAAACCACTGGGATCCTGACAGGGTGTCTAGCGTATCGTCAATTCTGGGTAAAGGGTAGCTGTCCTTTTTGGTCACGTCGTTTAGCTGCCTGTAGTCTACGCAAAACCTCGTTGATCCATCCTTCTTCTTTACGAGTACCACTGGAGATGCCCATGGGCTACTTGTAGGTTCAATCACGCCTTCTCTCTCCATATCCGTAATTATTTGTTCGGCTTCTTCTCTTTTAGCCAAAGGAAGTCTGCGTGGATGTTGTCGTATCGGCCGAGCGTCTCCTGTATTAATTTTATGTTTCACCACGTTAGTTCTTCCTTTGGAGCCACTCTCCAGCGCGAACACATCTTGGTACTCTTGGATCAACACTTTAACTTTAGCCAGCTGGTCTTGGCTGAGGTTTTGGCATTTGGTGGTAAGAATGTCCAATATTAATAAAAACACTTACACTAATTTATATCACTTACAAGAAGATAAGATAACGTCCGTGGATAGTTTCACACTTGTTTACACTAAAAATCACGTACACGATTATTCTCGGTATATTTATGTACACACGCGTGCTAACGATTTATTTCCACTTGATAATCTTCTTAACACTGCTGTATTCGCATTCGAGCAATAACTGACCTACGAATTGTTCCGTCGCTATATATACACATAAGGAAATCCTTCTGGAGTGTTCCCTATTTTTCGGTATATCTTCTAGAAGATGGATAACAGCTTCTAGAAGGCTCTTGCCTTTGCAAATAACTTCTCGAACGTTTCAATACCATAAATTTCACAGAATTAAACAAAACAATAAGAAAAACTACAAAAAAGATATAAAATACATAATACTAAACTTTTAGACGAAGACTGACAGAAATAATATAAATAACAATTGAAAATTGACAAATGGTAATGATCAAAAAATTAATCAAAAACAGTTTCCGAATACATTGCATCACTTTCCGTAAATGACATAGAGAACGTTACCCAAAAAATGAATAACCCAAATTGTGACAGAAATGCTCAAACTACATTCAAACGAAATAGCCGCAGTAACTTTAGTTAAAACAAGATCAGAAAATTAAATGTGGCGTTAGGAAAGAAAAAATGTACACTAAACTATTTACTCTCGTCTTGGAAGATGCTTTAAAAATTATAAAATTTACTCTCACTAACACACTCTCCTCTTGTTGGTTCTTCTTCAGTTTAAGTCTTGATTTTTATGTGTGTACGAATTTTTTATTTTATTTTATTTTATTGTCTTGTGCTAGTGTTTTATCTTCTTTGCAGATTTCTTCTTTTCAGTATTTCCGCAATTGTTCTTTTGGTTTGCCAAATTATTATGGTTTGCCTATTGTTTCCCATTCTGTTTAGGTAGCGTTTTTTATTGATTCTACCTCTAGTGTTTTCCGTATTTCTTGACTTGTCTTTTTTCGTCACTCTCACGATTGCTCTTGAAAATTTCATCTTGCTTGCTTGTATTTTTCTCTCTTGCTTTTTCAAAGGCGTCCTTTTTTCGCACACAAACGTTAATGTTGATTGTAATATTGATATTATCCTGAAATAGATCGTATAACGTGAACCATCCACGTAATATGATCTATTTCAGGATAATATCAATATTAAAACCAACACTAACCTGTGGGTGCAAAAACTTAAAGCTCACGAAAAACCAGATCAAAATATAAACAAGCAAGATGAAATACCTGAGAGGAATCGTGGGAGTAACAAAACAGACATCTTTTTCAAGATAGTATCAATATTACAATATTTTTTTGAGGAATTAATACTCTTACCACCTACTAAGTTAATATTGGTTTAAAGAACCTGTTAGTTATGTACTGCTAATTTGTTTTTTTATTCATTTCTTTTATTTCTCTAAAGAATAGTTTACTTACACTTACACTACATTACACTTTTTAGCATATTATTTATATCAGCATAATTTTTCTCATCATTTCTATTGTAAACTCTCGGATTTTTAAAACTGTCTTTTTGTTCTACCTTATTTTTAAGTTGCATCTTTGTTTAAACATTGTTCTTTCCCATTACCATTACTTTCGTCTTATCAGTCTTTATCTTAGGAATGCGCATTTGCAATGATGTACCCTATATTTCTAGAATTCTGAAAATAACCAAGATATGTTGTTTCTCAATATTTTGCAAATTCCCTTTCTCCTAATGCTGATAAGTCTGGAAAAGGTCGATTATCGGGGAAAGTATACAAGGTATCGAAAAAAGTATTAAGGTTCTTCAATATCTAATGGACAGTAATAATTTTAATTATACAGGGTTGTTCATAAAGACGTGGCACACCACAATTGCATTTTTAAATAAAACAACCTGTACATTATTCGAGATTTCAATTCTTCTTTCAATTTTAAGCAAAATTTGTAAGAAGCATAATGTACCCTAAATTCAATAGTTTTCGCGTTATCGAGTTTTGAATACAAATGCTATCGTTTTAAAATCTATTGAATGAAGAACAATAACTATTATGTGGCACCTCCCTTTACTGAAACTCCGCCATTAAGGTTTCTGTTTTTACTTTCAATTTGTTGTCTATTAGCCTATAGTATACTTTATAAACGTTACTTAATAATGCTATATGTCTACAGTTGTTTTCCGATTTATACAGGGTGGCCATAATCTACCTGTGTTGTGTAGGTAACTTTATTATTATAGACGTTAGAGAGTCGGCTAAATTAGTAAAGTTAAGCAAAATTTCAAGACAAATTAGATGCCAGTTTGACATACACTTTCAGCTTTTTCAAATATTTCAAAAAAACCAAAAACATGGAATTTTTTTATAATACCATACCCACTATTCTAAAAACAACGTGAAATTCGCTTCTTGTAGATATTTTTACGTAGAACTATAAAAAAATATAAAAAACTCATAGCACTCTCGATTTTTAAAGAAGTTAGCCATATAACATTTTTTCAAACCTTGAATCCAATTTAAAACGGTATGCATCATTTTGTAAACCAAAAGAAGCTAAGACAAACATTACTGAAGAAGCGTGTTTTGGCATACAATATTTTTAAACCAAATGCACCTGTGCGAGAAATTGGACTTGAGTGTAAGTATCCAGAAAGCAAGCAAGAACATTTTTCAAACAAAATAATATAAAACCTTATCATTATGTTGGAAACACATTGTATCCAACAGAAAGAAGATTCAATTATGCTATGTGGTTCGTTAAAGAAAGTGAAAGAAACGAAGTCTTTTTTTAATCAATTCTATTTAGGGATTAAGTCAAATTTACAAATAATAGTTTATTTAACAAAAAAAAATCTTTTTTAAAACAAAACTTCTCAGTTCTTATTTTTATTTAAAAAAAATCTAAATTCAGAGAAGTATTTGTTATATTTATGTAATTAATTTAAAGAAATGTTGGAAGATCTTCCATTAAATTTTATACAAAATTTTATAACGATGGAGTAGCAGCAGATTGTGTCAGACTATTTATTGAAAAGGTTTCTTAATTAATTAGGTACCAGAGGTCCTATTGCGTGGTTTCCCAGGTTTTCGGACTTAACTTCCCTAGATTTTTTATTTGGGGAACTATTAAGGACAAAGTGTACAAAGAAAAGTCTCATAACATTGATGACCTAAAAATTAAAATAAGAAGAGCTGTAGCCGAAATTTTGATAACATATTAATTAGTACTAGATCTTATCTTCCTCAGGGGGGGCAATAAAAACCACTCTAAACTATTTTTATGGCTACGTTTCGTGCCTTTAGTGTGCACTTCTTCAGGCCAAAGAAAAGGTTATGAGTGGAAATAGTCCACTGGTCCAACAAGCATACCGTCTAATATTATTAGTTATTCTAGTTAACATAAAATTATGAAATCAGTTGAACTAAATTTTAAATCTGTATACAAAGAAAAACGACGGACATTAAAGTTAAACACTGAATGTGTATATTGTTTGTTTAACTTTAAATACTCAATAATATTTCTTTCTCTATGCCTGACAACGATAATCTTTCTACTGATAAATGGAGAGAAGTTCGTTCTTTCTTTGAGATGACCACAGCCAAGCGGACTAACATCTTTACACCTGGTTATAAACTAACAATTGACGAATCGATGTTTGCATGGTATGGCAAGGGGCTTAATAAAGAAGCTGAAGGTATGCCGGCTGTTATTAAAATAAAGCGTAAACCGAAAGGAGTCGGATGCGAATGCAAGACAATCGCAGATGTACAATATGGAGTAATGATTGGGATTGAAATCAATGAGGGGAGGGAAGTTATGCAACAGAAAGAATGGCAAAAAGAACTGGGTGCAGGAACTGCTACCGCATTACGTCTTACACGTCCTTGGCATGCTACAAGAAGAATTGTAGTCGGAGACTCGAGGTTTTCGTCAGTCAAGACTGCAAAGGAATTACATTATCTAGGATTATATTACATTGAAATAGTAAAAACTGCAACCAGAAAATATCCTATGTCAGAGCATAAAATACGATGTCCCCCGCTGAGAAGACAATTTTCTGTAGCAATAGCTACTGAACCATTTGATACGAAACTAATAAGTCTTGCGTAAAGAGACAAAAAAAAAATCATACATTTGTTGATACTTGTGGCACGACGACTATCGAAAACCCTGCAAAAAAGAGGAGACTTGATGAAGCTGGGAGGAGTGTTATAAAAGAAGTTCCTAGGAAAGTTATAGCACACGCGGTAGATTCAATCGTATTGTACGGAGCAGAGATTTGGCAGGAAGCAATCAAATTTCGAACTGTAAATAAACTATTAGATAGGGTGCAAAGAATCCTAGCAATAAGAATTAGTCGAGCTTATAGAACCGTAAACAAACAAGACGTTATGGTGGTTGCTGGAATCCCACCGCTACAGATCCTGGCTAAAAAAAGAAAAGATAAAATGGACACTAGTGCAACAATAGCGGAATGGCAGAAACAGTGGGAAGACAGAGAGTCATGGACAAAAAAACTGATCAATAGCAATAGCTACTGAACCACCTGATACGAAATGAATAAGTCTTGCGTGGAGAGACAAAAAAATTCATACATTTGTTAGTACTTGTGGCACGACGACTAACAGAAGCCCTGCGAAAAAGAGGAGACTTGATGAAGCTGGGAGAAGTGTTATAAAAGAAGTTCCTAGGAAAGTTATAGCACACGCGGTAGATTCAATCGTATTGTACGGAGCAGAGATTTGGCAGGAAGCAATCAAATTTGGAACTGTAAATAAACTATTAGATAGGGTGCAAAGAATCCTAGCAATAAGAATTAGTCGAGCTTATAGAACCGTAAACACACAAGACGTTATGGTGGTTGCTGGAATCCCACCGCTACAGATCCTGGCTAAACAAAGAAAAGATAAAATGGACACTAGTGCAACAATAGCGGAATGGCAGAAACAGTGGGAAGACAGAGAGTCATGGACAAAAAAACTGATCAATAACAATAGCTACTGAACCACCTGATACAGAAATGAATAAGTCTTGCGTGGAGAGACAAAAAAATTCATACATTTGTTAGTACTTGTGGCACGACGACTAACAGAAGCCCTGCGAAAAAGAGGAGACTTGATGAAGCTGGGAGAAGTGTTATAAAAGAAGTTCCTAAGAAAGTTATAGCACACGCGGTAGATTCAATCGTATTGTACGGAGCAGAGATTTGGCAGGAAGCAATCAAATTTGGAACTGTAAATAAACTATTAGATAGGGTGCAAAGAATCCTAGCAATAAGAATTAGTCGAGCTTATAGAACCGTAAACACACAAGACGTTATGGTGGTTGCTGGAATCCCACCGCTACAGATCCTGGCTAAACAAAGAAAAGATAAAATGGACACTAGTGCAACAATAGCGGAATGGCAGAAACAGTGGGAAGACAGAGAGTCATGGACAAAAAAACTGATCAATAGCAATAGCTACTGAACCACCTGATACGAAATGAATAAGTCTTGCGTGGAGAGACAAAAAAATTCATACATTTGTTAGTACTTGTGGCACGACGACTAACAGAAGCCCTGCGAAAAAGAGGAGACTTGATGAAGCTGGGAGAAGTGTTATAAAAGAAGTTCCTAGGAAAGTTATAGCACACGCGGTAGATTCAATCGTATTGTACGGAGCAGAGATTTGGCAGGAAGCAATCAAATTTGGAACTGTAAATAAACTATTAGATAGGGTGCAAAGAATCCTAACAATAAGAATTAGTCGATCTTACAGAACCGTAAACACACAAGACGTTATGGTTGCTGGAATCCCACCGCTACAGATCCTGGCTAAAAAAAGAAAAGATAAAATGGACACTAGTGCAACAATAGCGGAATGGCAGAAACAGTGGGAAGACAGAGAGTCATGGACAAAAAAACTGATCCCAAACATATACTCCTGGATACACAGAAAACACGGGGAACTGAGTTACTATACGACGCAGCTGCTGACTGGGCACGGTGAAAATGGAGAATACTTACACAAAATTCTAAAAAGAGAAAATGAGAACTGCGCGGATTGTAGTGAAAAGGATGATAAAGAACATGCGGTGTTTAAATGTAAAAGATGGAAGGAAGAAAGAAGGAAAATCAAAGAAAAGATAGGAGAAGAAATAAAAGCATCTAACATCATTAGCGTAATGTGCAGAACGAGGATAAATGGAAAGAAATAGAAAGTTGGTACACAAAAATAATCAAGAAAAGAGAGGAGGAAACAAGAAAGAGAGAAAAAGAGATAAGTAACTAAGGAGACGGCTAATTGCCAAGCTAGCATAGCGAAGAATGCGAAAGCGGTACCCTATGCTGGTGAAAAGGAGATGTGAGGAGAGGTTTTAGTGGGTAGGCCTTGCCAAGATGACAAGGAGAATCTTACACACCCCCGCAGAATGCGGGAAGCCAATAAATGGTTTCCCTCCTCAAAAAAAAAAAAAAAAAGACTACAAATAGTTGACTACTTAGATGGTGCACCTGCCATTGATATACATGAATTCGCCAGAGTGGACTGGCTTTAGAAGACATTTGGAATACTCAGCCCTGGCAACACCGTATGTTCGCAAGTCTGTTTGGTATTATTGAAACAAATGCCTTTTTAGCATACAAATATTTTAAACGCGATCCTGCTGTCAAACATAGCGATTTTACGGAAGCACTTGTACTGTAGCTAATAAGAAATCAGTGGTGCCATAAAGTAAATGATGCGCCAATTAATGATAATGTTCAAAATGCAGTTCCAAATGAAAATCTACCTGGTGAACATATCCTAGTACCACTAAGTAGAGGCGATGCTAGACAAAGAGTTCAGAGAAAATGCATAATTTGCAGTAGAATTAGAAGAGTACAGCAAAAGGCGAGTTTTTATTGTAGTGGTTACGGTGTGCGAGCAGTTATATGCGCTTCTACAACAGCACGTAATTGTTTTACTCATCACCTCCAACATGAAATACCTGCTTGAATGATCGATTACAAATTTTTATTAAAAATATGTATTCTGTTTGTTGTTTGTTTTCAAGAATTTCCATTGTTAAATGTTTTACCTACTTTTACATTTATTGCATTTATTTTATAATAAATTTTACATAATATAACTCCTCCTCCATTTCTTACCTACGCCACTGTATACTCAATTAAATATCTCAATAACCTGGGGTTACCTGTGGTTCATGCGTTCTCCTATTTTGCTCGTACTGCAGGAAGGTAATAACCGTCCTCCTTGAAGGACAGCTGCATGTGCGGTAGAAAGTCAAAAAAAGTACTTCTAGAAGAGCGTCCAGCAGGACAACGTCTTGTACGCTCTATCATTAATACATTCAGTTTATCGAAAACCAACACATACGGATCAATATATAAACGCAAATTCTCATCATCATCCATCTCAGAAATTTGGAACAATTCGCACATTATACAACCGTGCAATGACAATTTGCCATCAAGATAAATTACCTGAAGAATTAGATTACCTTGAGAAAGTTTTTATAAGAAATGGTTTTAACAAAGAACAAATTAAAAAGTATCTTCTACCAAAAACTAGACCTACTGTACCAAATGATTTAATGATATTAAACGAGAAAAATGGGAATCTAATGATGCCGACGCTATGTTGTATATACTGACTACACTTGGCGAAGAACCTTCGACATTAGTGATGACTTGTTCCAGTGCTAATGAAGTTTGGGGTACTCTGATTTCAATGTATGAGCAAAGCAGCAAACAGAGGCTAGACAGACTGTTAGAAGAATTTTTCCGTTGGGAAAAAGATCCTACAGAAGATATTGCAACTCATGTAGCAAAATTACAAAGGCATTTTGCTGAACGGAATGACTCTTTATTGCAACAAGATGAATCAAAACTTAGTGATCGAGTTTTAATTGCAAGAATCTTGTCTACATTAGGACCTGCATTTCGTGAGTTTAGAAATGTCTGGGAGGCAATGTCCGCAAAAGACAGAACAATTAAAACTTTGATTGAGAAGCTAAGGACTATTGAGCAGCGTGACAATGTGGAGTTGCAGAAAACAGCACTCTTTGTAAATAGTAAGGTGAAGAAATGGGAAACTCAAAAAGAGGATGTTATCAAACCTACTTGTGAAGAGACTTCTAACGTTAAGAAAGAGTTTAAAGTCATTAAGTGTTTTAAATGTGGTAAAAAAGGTCATATAGCTTCAAAGTGTCCCTCGAAACAAAAACCAGAACAATCGGACCAATCTAATTTTAGTTTTGTTTTTTCTGATAGTGTGAAGTACTCGGAACAGTGGATTGCTGATAGTGGTGCAAGCACACACATTATTTCAAACAAAAGTTACTTTAGTGAGTACAAACCATTCCAAGTACCATGTCCAATGTACGGTTTTAGTGCATCAAGTAAAATTTTTGCTGTAGGTCAAGGAAATATCATCATTGAAACTAAAGTAAATAGTAATTGGATTATAACCCAATTAGAAAACGTTTGGTATGTGCCAGAAGCTAACAGGAATTTGTTTTCTATTAGTAAGGCCACACAGAAGGGACACACGTTCATTGCAGATTGTAATCAGTGTCGATTTACTATTAATAAAGGTAAGAAAACAACAATGACTGGACACTTAATGGGTGACTTATATTTTTTGGATATACGAGTTGTGTTTCCTGCTAAAGGGTTGGTGAATTTTGCAACAAGGCAAGATAGTGTTGTACCAAAAACATTCACAGAAGACGAATTGTCTAAAGATGTGACTGAAAGACATTACCCGGAAAGGATTCCTAAGGTATTTTCTAACTATATATATTTAGCTACAGATGCAATTTCTGAACCAATAACTGTAAAAGAAGCTTTGTCTGGTAATATGCAATTAGAATGGCATTATGCTATGTCTAATGAAATTGAGCCGTTTAAGAAAAACGATGTTTGGGAATTAGTTGATAAACCTGTAGGTAGAAATATTGTGCGAAACAAATGGATATTTAAACTAAAAAAGAATTCGAATGGTGACATTATTAAATGGAAAGCTAAGTTAGTAGCAAAGGGTTGTAGTCAAAAATTTGGAATAGATTTTTTTGAAGTATTCTCGCCCGTATTGTGGTATGAAACATTTAGAATGTTATTAGCTCTTAGTGTGCAACTCAATTTGAATATAGATCATCTTGACGTAGAAACGGCATTTTTAAATAGCGAATTAGATAAGGACATATTTATGTATCAACCTGAAGGTTTTGTTATAGACGGTGAAGAAAACAAAGTTTACAAACTTAAAAAAGCCGTATATGGTCTGAAACAATCGTCAAGGTTGTGGTACCTTAAAGTTAAAAATATTTTAATTAATTTAGATTATGTACAATCGAAATATGAACCTTGTCTTTTTACTAAACGTAATAATGGAAAGATAGTTATAATTGCTCTTTACGTTGATGATTTTTTTATATACTATAATGATTGTGATTCTGCTTATAGCTTAAAAACAGAACTAAGTAAGAAATTTAAAATTAAGGATCTTGGACCGTTGTCCTATGCATTGGGAATTAAAATTGTTCAAAATAGAAACGAAATTTTTGTGTCAAGATCAATATGTAAAAGAGTTGTTGTATAGATTTGGAATGGCTGACTGTAAGATTGTGAAGTCTCCTATGGAATACAATGCAAGATTCACTGATACTAATTTTATTGAGAATATGCCATATCAAGAACTAATTGCCTCATTTATGTACTTAAGTGTTTGTACTAGACCTGATATTACGTTTGCAGTATCATTTTTAAGTCAGTTTAATAAAAACCACACTGTTGAGCACTGGCAAGCAGCTAAAAGGATTCTGCGACACCTAAAAGGAACTAGTAATTATGGCATAAGTTATAAATGTAATTATGAATGTAAGCAAATTAGTTTGTTAGGTTTTGTAGATTCAGATTGGGCGAATGACGCGAAAGATCACAAGTCTTATACTGGTTATGTTTTTAGTATAGGTTCTGTGCCTATTTCCTGGGGATCTAAAAAGCAAAAATGCGTTTCTTTATCTTCAACCGAGGCAGAATTTGTTGCTATAAATGAGACTGCTAAAGAAGGAGTTTTTCTCCGCTCTTTGTTAATCGAAACTTGCACTGATTTTGTTAACTGTAATGGTCCAGTGATACTTAGAAATGACAATCAAAGTGCAATAAAATTAGCCGGTAATAATACTTTTCATTGTAAAACAAAACATATTGATATTAAATACCAATATATTAAAAATATTATGGACGATGGGATCATTTGTCTGGAGTATGAGCCAACTGATAAAATGTTCTACCTTTTGTTGCCAATATATGTTGTAGCAATAAAAATATTTAGATTAATTACATATCTAGTTAGCTATATATTGTCTGACGTAAAAAAAATAGTTGTGTAAATCAAATCATTAAAAACTTAAATAGTAATTACTGAATATATACTATTATTTTATCTAGTTATAATAATATAAGTGACAAAATTGGAATAATATTGAAGAAACATGACATTAAAGTTGCTTATAATTTATAATACTACCAAGAAAATTAAAAATTTGTTGAATCCTATAAAAGATAAAATTCTAATAACACCTGTGGAGAGTATCTAGTTCCATGCGCTTGTGGCAAGGTATATATTGAAGAAACTGGTAGAACTATTAAAACTAGACTGAAAGAACACAAAAGACATCATCGTTTACTTCAACCTTCTAAATCTGCCATTACCGAATATGCGCTAAACACTTTAAATGACAAAAACTGGCGTTCAAGAAAGATCAGAGAAGCGATTGAAATGATTAAAGTACCCAATAACTTTAACAGAGACAATTGTTATGAGTTAGGTGACACCTGGTTACCTGTTATTTCCTGATCTTTACTTAATCACCAAACACACTATAAGCTACATCTAGAGTTTTTAATGGTGGGGTTCGTTTAGACCTTCGAGCAAATGCTGTTGCTAAAAGAACTTACAACATTTATCAAGTTTTCCGAACATTTATTTTTACTAGTTACCTTAGTTTTATAATTGTCACCTGAAGAACGTAGACGTAGACTACGTTCGAAAGCTTGTGAGTTTTTTAATAAATATAAACACCATTTTTCAAAAATTTTTTATAATGTGTCGTTACTGTATTATATTCATCTCTACGCATTTTTCTAGCCACTTCAAAGTAATGAAGTAATTGAATTGAAAGAACGATTAAAAAACAGCGTTTTTTTAAAAATATTAGTTGCATACGACAAGGCAGCACAATAAAAAACTTTTATTGTTCTTAACTGTCATAAATTTTAATTTTTCGCTATTGTAAACCGTCTTTGACAGTTTTTGCGCACTTGTCAACATAAACGTCAAATTATTTTTGAAAGATTTTGAGACTTTGGGAGCCTCCTAGTCTCTCTTCGAGCAATAAAATGTTGTATTCAACTCGTTCCTGTCTAAATTGGACGCGTCCAATTTACACAGGAACTCGTTAAATAAACTACTATAGTTTCACTAAATATCCGTCAAAACGTTATTAACGTTAAACGTATGTTTCCAAGCATAAAATAATAACATCTGGCACGAAAATCAATCAATTTGACAACAATTTTCTCATACCACACAACAAAACTCAAATTCCTATTGATCTGTTGGATATGAATTGAATTGTATTGTTAAGAAAGCTATATTCAAAAACTAATATCGTTTTTAATGACTTATTGTAACTGCAAGCAATCAACTAATTGACATTTTCCACACGTATCAACGGCTAATTGATTTTTTCAGTTAGGTAAAATTTGTAACAGGTTATCGTTAGCATCAGCAACGTTTATTATTTACAATCTTCAAGACCGCAGTTCATCATTCGGGCAAAACAGAAAATATGAGTTTGTCCTAATATGGCATTCAAGTTTGATTAAAAACGATTGAAGCTTTAAAACAATTTCCCATTCATTTTTTAACTTCTGCGGAACGGATTTAATTTACGGTTCTATTGTACACGACTGATACATCTATATGCTTCCATTATTTACAATTAACAAGACAATCGAGATGATATGAACACAACAGTGAAATGACAATGATGTGCATATTTCTAACTTATTTTAAACGAATAGGTGCGGCTGTAATTTTTTTATTGGTACCATATATATCTACTATTCACATATAAATGTACATTATAAAGATTTATTGGACACTATAATTTATATGAAAAGGAGATTGTTTTCATCTTCAAATACAGTTAACTAAACACAATCTAACATACTGAAAGTTTATTAAATGCGATGATTGTAACTATATTAAGTATTTAAAATATCGTATTACAAAATCAAAATATGTATCCGCGTATAGATTTTATCGTGGACGAGCGACTACTTAAAATAATCTTATATAGAATTTGAATTCGATGAAGATGAAGGGACAGGAAGATTTTTATTTTAGATAAAAATATCAAACAGTAGATGTAGATCGCATTTCAAGAAGGTACGGTAACCGATCTAGCGTGGGATAAACAGATAAGCCGCATTTGCAGCGGTTCAGGAGTGACGGTCTCTGACATGGCATTATTAATTAATTTATAAAAATCATAATCGAACAGTCGGCAGCTCTTTGCGCTTGTCATATTTTATTCTATTCTCGATGCGACCGCTTTTATTAGCATATGCAAAATGTGAAATAAGCAGGTGAAACAACCAGGTTCAATTATTTCCTTATACGCCGTTGGCTAAAATTCTCATTTTAATTTGTTGAAAACCTGTTAAGAACCCCGACTTTTTATTTTTTTCGTTTGGAAATATTTAAATTAACTTTGTTTATATTACACGGTAGGTAGTGCCTAAACACAAAGAACTATTAAATTTTAATCGAATTTTCCAATTTTAAAATAACACATTACTGTCTGTCTCGTGCAGTAACATTTCATCCGAAACTTTTCCTATAAAGTACACCAACAAGTTATAATTTATGCTTCAGTGAAAAGCGTTGACATCTGATAACAGGTCTAATACCCCAGAGATGTATTGTATCCTTCAGGTATATTCGAAATTAATATAATTTAAAATGGTTTGTACTTTCAACTTTAACAGATGTGCTGCCGCCAGGATATATAACAATCAACATGTGGGATACGATCCGCAAGAAACGAGCTTACAATTTTATACAGAAGGTACCTCAACCCACCCCTTTTAATGAATTACTATAAAAGATTGTTCTGGAATAGCATACGCAATGCCGCGCATTAGGTGACACTGATCATTATTAAAAAAACTCAAAGGCGGCCGCCCTTTGTGAATTATATTCTTTTTCCGGTGTCCTTTGCAAATATATGCGAATAGGAATTCTTTTAATTACTTTTAAGTGTAGATCAATGAACATATCCTTGTGTCAAAAAACCGCTTCTGCTTTTTTTCTATATATTAGAAATAACAATATTCAGGAAACTGCTCCTTCAAGTTAGTAATTCTCAAAAACATTAATTTATAAAAATGTATGTAAAATAGTTACTTCACCAAATGATATCGGTATTTTCCCGTTAGTGAAAAACTGTCTTTAACCAGTTGTAAGTTAATCATCCGTTATAGAGTTTTACAATTCAGCAAGACAAAGGATGCTTCACACAAACGATAACATCCGTAACCAATTAATTATTGTTGGTGTATTGTATTTTATCATTAGATACGGATCCGCTGAAAGAATCGCCACTGACGTAACCTAAACTATAAAATCGCTTTTTTTCGATAGATTAAGTTCGATAGAATTATTAATAAACAATAAATAAAGTCGTAATTAATTTTTTTAACAAAAGACTTAATGATTATAAGTTACGCACCAATTACTTAAGTATGAAAAATAATCAGTAATTGGTTTAAATATACGGAAGCTACCAATATTTAATGCATTGATAATTATATATTTGGTTTATATTTATTAATGATTTTCTTTTAGTAAAACATAAAAGCAAATAATATAAAATAATTCTTTTTCTATCAGTGATTTTCAAATTACTTACTTCCTTCACACTACATAAAAGACAGAAACATTACCAAAGACGGTAAATACATCCTGTTTTAAAATATATTAAAAAAATTATGTTACTTATAAAATTTTGTTATTAAAATCATTGTAATTAGTGAGAACAAAATGTGTTAATTTTCTCAAGCAAAACATTTAGTACAAGTAGTTACAGAAAAACATTACATGAACCAGAATTTAACGACAAGAAACAAATAAAAAAACACAGAAAAAAAGGACAAAGACGTAAACATTGAGTACTGATTGAAGGAATGAAGTACACTGCCTCAAAAAACTAATTGGACACTTTTAAGCGCGACCTGCAAGGTAGGCAACCAAACTGACGTTATAACAGAACGGCTAGTTAAATTTGACAACATTGGCATTGTAGACATTGCTTGCAGCGATATTACGAGGTTACTAACCATTCTTCTCAAGCGTTTTTTTTATGTGTCTAAATTGTACCACAAAAATTTAAATTTTTTTTCGCCGTTTTCTATTTATGTATCTATGTTCTCTGCTAAAGTTTTAAATGAATGCTATAGCCCTTAATTAAAAAAGTTCTAAGTCATTTATAATTTGAGTTATAATTAAAATAAATTAAAAAAAGTTCCATCAATAGCTCTAATAAATTTAAAGTGCATGTCCAAATATGAAATTGCTGTTTTAATTAGACAAAATTTTTAATATTTCCGGATTAAATTAAAATCAACATTCTGATTTTCTTTGCAAAAGAAGTATTATCATCATTTGAAAGTTGTAGTAGTTGAACAATTGTAATCTTAATTCCCATTATAAATTCTCGTTTATTCGTAGTTTGCATTACACTGTCGTAATACACGGAAAAAATGCTTCAACTTTGCTGATTTAACCCAATTTATAGAGGATATCGAGCCTACTAGTTAAAGTATTAGACAGAAAGCATGCGTAACTCAAATTTACTTATCTGCGCCTGTAGAATTTTATTTTCAGGCGGCATTCGTGAAATCTTACTTATATTATAACAAAACGAAGTGGCAAGAAAATTAATATTCTTTTAAAAGATATCTTTAATTATGAGTAATGATTAACCTAAAAGATGTCACATCGTGGGTTATACATAAGTTGCACTCATGCGAAACTGGGACAAATGGCTAGTATTTAATACGTTCAGCCTCGCGGCTAAACTTTCGTCACTGCCTATGGACCGTAGGGCGAAGTTCATTTTAAACCTTCTTTACAGCTCATTAGACCGCATTTAACTGTGCTTTACAGTTGTATTTGAGCGTCCTGTGTCCTTAAAGCATTACCTAACGCGAAATATTAGCATTTCTTATTTTTTCTTTATCTTCAAGTAATTCAAATTAATTTTGATTAAGTATAATGTTAAATGTGTGCTCTGTTTACATTGCCTGTTATTTTTTTAATTTGAATATAAGAAAAATGACAAAATTTAAAAATAGAACTTTTATTAAATATAATAGGAGTAAGGTTTGACATATTACAAAGAATGTTTTCAAACATTGTTATCTGTTTTATCGAACACTAAACCATTCTATGGTGATTTTTCTCTTGAACCGAGTACGGGTTTACGGACCTCACAGAAGTAACATTTTTGAGTTTTGACAATTTTTTTTATTACTTTTCCTTAAATTTTTATTTATATTTGTACACCATGTAAAGTACGCAATGGTAAACAAAAATTATTGAACCAATGGAAAGTATAAAAATTTTTATGTGGGGTTAAAAATGTTCAATAAAAATTTAAAAACAAACTAACAAAATGCCAAAATTTTAAGCGTTGTTCCACACTATTAGATATAAATTTATGTGTCGCAATAATTGCCCCAGCAAATTTCGACGTAATGCAGAAATTCTAAGTAGACGGGGCGGTTCCAGGCTTGGCCGGGTCCCCGCTTTAAAGAAATATCGTGTAACAAAAATAGTATGAGAAAATGCAAATATCCCCAAATAAAAAAATTTTAACGAAATAATTACAAAACATTAATAATTTATTATATAAAAAACTATGAGAATGTTAGTGAATTTAATTTCCCGCTATTATTCAAACAATACATTGAAATGGTATGGTTTAAATACAAAATACTAACTACATCCTCATAGTTTTCAATATAATAATTCACTATTATTCGCTCTTTTATCCACGTAGGTGGCGTTGACCACCAATTTTGCAATTCAATCTTATATCAAACGTATATAACTATGTCGAATTTGTTTGCTATAAATGTGGAAACTGCATCAGAGTATCCTAGTGCTTTTTACACTTTTCGTTTATGTTAGTGAATTTAATTTCTCGCTATTATTCAAACAATACTTTGAAATGGTGTGGTTTAAATTCAAAATACTAACTACATTCTGATAGTTTTCTATATAATAATTCACTGGCTCTTTTATCCACGTAGGTGGCGTTGACCACCAATTTTGCAATTAATAATTTATAGTTTTTAAACTCTTTTTAAATTTATATTATTATATACTTTTTTCCTTTACCTTTACTTATTATTTTGACTTTTTTGACGATGTTAATAAATCCATATAGGGTGCAAAACATTACATTTGGCAAACATAATTTTTGAAATCATTTGGATTTGGTTCATTACATCTCAATTATTTTGGAAAACCTAGGATTCTAGATTATAAAACTAGTATAATTACCTACCAAACAAAAATTTACAAATGTTTTTCTACTGTTATTACTAGTACTTATCGTATTGAAACCAAAATCAAAGATTGAATTAAAATTTCAGAAGAAAGAATACAGAAAATCTCATCAAAATTGCGCTTAAAGCAGTGTTTCCAGAGACACAAAATACCGTTCTTCCGGGGGTATTCCACACCTCCAATAATGCTTCCTTCTGCTCAAGGCTCCGCCATTACCAAGTAGGGTATATAAAGGGGTTACTTAAAATTCATTTTGTAGAGTATAGTATATAGTGTTGTTTTGTGTCAATTTTGTGCAAAATGCCACGTCTTCCTGGATAAGCAGAGTTATCACTAGAAACTAGAGAGAAGATTATTGCTTTACGAGAATCTGGATTTTCTATCCGAGTAATTGGTGCACGTATGGGTTTATCGGTAAGATAATTTTTCATTTTGGTTTTGATAATATTCTTTAATATTAGCAGTCCTTTCAATTTTAAACATGGGTATATATACCTATTTTACAGGTATTATATGATGAATAATTCAGATTGCACAATTATTCACCTACATCACAGGTAATTGTTTATAATAAAATTATAAAAGTTTCAGTCACATGGCAACTAGTTATCAAGTTTTTCACGTCCCTAAAGTTAGCAATACAAAGTTAGCAAAACCAAATAAAAAATTAAGAATTTGTTATTAATTTCTTGCGAAAGAAAAAACTTGTAGCTTTCTTACTTTTTTAATTATGTATTAAACTTCAGGCAAGTTAGTAGTACACCATTCTAAACAGTGATTTAATGAATCGGTATTCCGTTTAAAATGTGCGTAGAATATGTTGCTAAATTGTTGTTAATTAATTGTAAAAAAACTGATAGCTTCATTACTATTCTATACACATTTTAAACAGGAAATAAATTCATTAAAGCACTTTTCAGAATGGTGAATTGCTAACTTATCTCAAGTTAGCCGAAAAACGCATAACTAACTAACTGTAAGTATTACTATTTCAATTTTTACGATTGGTATTTCGGTGGTCATGTCGATTGTTGACGGTACGTGCATGTTAAGTTAACACAATTAATAATAAGATCATTTTGTGCTTCACAAATTCATATGCAGTGCGCGTTGAGACTTAAAGGCTTAAAGTGTTTTGTTTGTTTAGGACTTTAAATTTGCGAATATAAATTCATACTTCCTGCTTATGTAAAAGTTTAGACCGACAGGGTCAGCTTTTTGTACGGTGTGTTGCCCAGTATCCGGCGCAACTTATAATCGATTCGACCCACACGTATCAATGTTTGGGAAAATTTAGATTTATGTACCTTCTTCATCCTCTGTGATAAAATAATAGTAGTTTATTTATCGAGTTCCTGTGTAAATTGGACGCTTTTTTTCCCAAGAGGGCATTTTTAAACCCGAGTGAAACGATGGGGTTTAAAAAGTCCTCGAGGGAAAAAAAGCGTTCAATTTACACAGGAACGAGTTAAATACAACATTTTATTGCTCGAACAAAGACTAGGAGGCCTACAAAGTCTCAAAATCTTTCAAAAATAATTTGACGTTTATGTTGACAAGTGTGTCAAAACTGTCAAAGACGGTTTACAACAGCGAAAAAGTAAAATTTATGACAGTTAAGAACAATAAATATATATTCTGTGTTATTACTTCTGTGGTGTTATTTGTCCTTTTCTGGCTACGAGTAGAGTTACACGGTATCTCCCTTATTTTAATCTTTCATCGTCTTGGCGCCTTTTTTTTTAGATTTAAGTTATAATTTAGCATCACAAAGCCTGCGATCCCTCTCCGGAGATACTGTGCTAGCTGTTGCTTTGTTTTGTTACAAGAAGACCAGCGTTGGCTGCCCAACTCAAGAAACCTGATTTTCTCGTAACAAAATTCATATAGATAAATTAATCTAGATTCATACTTTTTATCTATTTATATGTATCTAGATACAATCAAAAAATATTTAAGTTATATGTATCTGTATATACATATATATAATTTTTTATTTAAATAATATTTATAAAAAATCCACTGCCGTAAAATTTCAGTTACAATATATATGTTCTTCTTCAGTAATTTCCCGCATTCCATAGTAGTTCTTCAAATGAACTCAATCTATTGTTATTACTACGTAGATTATTTCATCTATTATCTGTTATCCATATAAAATTTGAATACTTAATCTATTATCTTATACTAGATAATTTTTGAACGAAAAAAAAATTAACTATGTCTGACACTGTCTACAACGAGATAACCGGTTCTACAATCGCTATCCTTGTTTATTTGTTTTTACATTTTGGCGTTATATTTACTTAATAAAAATATTCGCAAATATCCCGTTTAATGACAGGGTTAGAAAATTATCCGCGAGCACTTAAGAATATCTACAAATCAGCAACACTGGGGTACAATTTAGATAAATATTTGCAGGTAAGAAACATGTTCTTTCAAAACTTGAGGCAGTGCTTATGAAGAATGGTTAGTAACCTCGTAATATCGCTGCAAGTAATGTCTACAATGCCAATGTTGTCAAATTTAACCAAGCGTTTTGCTATAACGTAAGTTTGGTTGCCTAAAAGTGTCCAATTACTTTTTTGATGCAGTGTCGGACAAATTTAGGAAAAAAACAGATAAGACAACGAAAAAAACAAAAAAATCAATCAACAAAATAAGAATTGAATTTAAAGCATGTACAACATATACAGGGTGTTCCGCAAATCGACAAAATTATACCACTTATTCCGGGGGTCCTTACGATCAAAAATGTTATATGATCTATAGGTGAGTTTCTCTTTGCTTCGGAGATATCAAAAGAATTTAAAAAAATAATAAAAGAAAATTTATCCATCAATGAATACTTAATTAACACAAAATTACAGCAACTGTTCAAAATGAGAAACCGCCATTTTCTTAACATACAGCTACCCTTAGAGTCATAGAATGTTGCCAGTTAATTACTGTTAATTCCTTCTTTAGAGAATTGCTAGCTTCAACTATACGGTTAGTCAACTCTTCGCGTATATCTGGCATAATATTCCTATTCATACGAGAGGCAACCTCACAGAAAAAAATCTAAAGGCGTCAAAGTCAGGTGACCGAACTGACCAATGTACAGGATGTAGTGGTGCCCCATCTTGCTAGAACCACATTTCACGTCTACCTTCCAGAGAAATATCATCCATGTAATTCGGCAATTGTTCCAAAAAGCGTAAATAAGCTTCTGCACTAAAACGTTCTTTAATAAAATGAGGTCCCAATAAGATGATTATTTAACAATCCGTACCACACGTTGACTGAAAAACGATGATTAACGTGTAGGTTTTGATCCGTCTAGACGTAAGAATTACTTGTATTGTTAAAACCATTCCTTGCCTCATCCGTAAAAAGCATACGTGGAATAACCTCCAAACTATTTTGTAACCACTGGCAATACCGTATTCGATTTTCTAAATATTCAGAAAGTAAATGCTACACTTTTTGTAAATGGTAAGGATAAAGTCCATCACAGTGCAAAAATCATTAATTTGTTAAATAATTTTGTTTAGTCACAAATGTCAATCCCAGCAATTTTGTACAAAAGTTCTCATAAAATTAAGCCTATCATTCAAAAATGCCATAAACATTATTTAGTACACTCTATTTCAAATAAAAAAGTTACTGCCACCGTCCAGAATAACCGGGATTCGAGCGGCATCGTAGTGTAATTAAGAATATTTAAGAATTAAAAATTAATTTAACGTTATAAAGGATATTTTAAAATGAAACATTATTACAAATTTTCAAAACTAAAATACAAATAGTTTTCGGTAAACGTCTAGTAGGGCACTTTGGAACAACTAAAGAAATTGCAACAACCCATTTCATAAGTAAAAACCTGGTGAAACACCACGCTACAAAATACAATCCTTCCAGCGTAAGTAAAGCAACATAACACAATGCCAAAACTTTTATAAGATTTGAGCAGTTATACACATCAAGAGTCCCCATCTTGTTCCCAAAACAAGTCGAACTCCGTTAACAAAAAAATAGAAAAATGACTTAACAAAACTTTATGATTATAAGCCACTTCCGAGTTAGACCGCGTCGTAGTTAAACGCACAGAGTTTTTAGGCTTGATCCTAGTCTCTCCTTGAGATCCAAAACAAGAAGTAGAACTTGGCTTTGCCGTATTGTTGTTCGTGAACCGAAACAAACTGATGTTTCGCAAGACATTGCAGCTTGCATCTTCAGAGCGGTAAATGTCACTGAAGGAAAAAGTGTAAGTGACGATAATTATATCATTAGCGTAATCATCGGACCTTATTTTGCCGTTACCGCTTGACTGCTCTTCGTTATTACTCGGAGTAAGTGTTTGTCTCATTTCCAAGAAGGTTGATCTTTGTTTTAGAGGATTTGCTGAGGCCTAAACCGTCTCTTCGGTTCATATTACATGGATATTTTTCTATTTACACAGCTTCGCGGATTAGTCTGGGAAAGTAGAAAGGAGTTCTAGTTTCTAGCTTGTCGAGGTTATAGATACCAGTTCTGAGTCGTGAACGTTATGCTACAACATAAACCGGCTGCTAGATATAGATTTCCACTACATTGAAAAGTCTACCATCATCGTTTCCGACGCCAAATGAGGTTGCAGTACTTTCAGTTAACTCACAATTATACAGCGTTTGTGACTTGTTTAGAAGCAGCACAAGGTACAGATGTTGAAATCGACGAACTGCGTACAGCTGGTGTAATAAAGAAACCGAATCAGTCAGTAACTGCAAATTTAGTTTTGTATATTAAGAACCGGTTATCGTCGTTGTGCGAATCAAATAGCAGAAAATTATCACCCTTTTCAGTTTTCTTGTATTCTTCCAGAAATTCTATGTCACGTCTAAAGATTGATAGTGCGAAAGATGTTACTGTAACACGACGTATTGTCCTTTGTATTGTAGACAAATTTGGTAACCTTCCGCTCGCTACTGAAGTTATATCCTTGACCACAATGGATATAATTACTTGTGGTACACGTCTAGTAGTGGCTGCTCAATTCTTAATTTTACTAACAGTTTCTCCCACTTCCATATCAGCTGTACTTGCAGCATGGTTATAATCCCCAGGATCGGCACTGATAGCACGTGCAGTACATTTGTTCTTCTTATATTATTCATACACCCAATAACTTTTATCATCAACGGTTTTCTTTTTGACACAATCAGTCTTCAGTTTTCGTTTGCTCCTCTAGCTTTGGACGTATTGCAGAACCATTTTGATCATACAACGTTAGACCAAATAATAGCAATTTTTAGAATAATGCAGCGTATATACTTTCTAAGTAGCTCGTTAACTGTTAGGTACCAAGCTAATTACCAAATTGATCACCAATTACTACCATTACTATGCTATTACACGTAAGTAGAGTAGAGAGCAAGAAAAAAAATAAAAACAATTTATTTTTACACTCAATGATTTATACGTATGATTCGTTCAGTTGCCTATTCGATCAATTGTGTGTTAAATAATTTTTTTCGATCAATTGTCAGTTCGGTGAAATGTCCGCTCGGCCAACTGTTTTCGGCGAATGTTTTGGGTCAATTTTCCAGAACTTTATTCCTATTGGTTGAACCAAAAACATTACTCAATATTAGAAGAAATACTGGTGCAGTTGAACAAATGTTAATCAATTAATGCAGAATGCACAGAAGTGATATGGGTTGGAATCTCTAATTAATAATCAGGCTATTGCACTGAATACGGACAGGTGACGCACGTACTCGAATTTTATTATATGTATGTATCTGCTTTCTTTTACTAAATATTTTGCCGTAAACTATATTAACGTAATTCGTTGTCATATACCTCTCTAAAGCAGCTGGTCTCCTCTCCCGTTAAATTCTAAACTTTTTTATTTTAGGAAATGTATGGTACTCCTCAAAAATGGTCAGATATATGATCAATTATTCGTTTAATTTATGTTACGTTTAAATTCTTTAACTTTTATAATTTTTTTTTATTTAGGAGAAAGAACCTTTATGATTAAAAAAAAATAGATAAATTACCGAATTTTACATCACTCTTCTAGATAACAGCTGCCACACAACTGGATAAAATTACATTTCACAATTCTTAAAAGTTTCTAAGATGTAACCTACTTTAACGTATGCGTTATGCGTATTTGTCGTTTAATATAGTTACGGTTAAAGAATATTCACAAACAACTCAAATACATTGATGAACCTTCAAGTTAAAGAGATTATTACATTTTTCTTTGTCTTGATATCATATTATATTGTTTTAATTTGTCTACATTTTTACGCGTTAAGAAACTTTTTTGCAAAATAAAGGTTAACACAACAAACGTGTCAATATTTCCAATAATTCGCTGTATCGCATGAGGCCATCTTAGAATAATAGTACTCTAATTACACTGTGGGTTTAGAAGATCAAAATATTTCACTATCAATTATTACATTTGTATTTTAACATATTACGCATTAAACAAGAATTTTTTTTTTGAAAAAATCGGCAAAACAAAAAACTTTTTTTATTAATATTATTCTGTATCAACGATGATTGATTTTCGTTCGTAAAAATCTCCTTAAAAAGTTTTTGATAAACATTTTTTTTAATGAATTAGACATATGTGCTGTTGAGTCTTCTATAAGACATCTTCCTAGCAACATCTCAGATCCCATTCGTATTAACACTGGCAAAATCATTGAATCATCTAAAATTCCTAAATCCAACATTTCAAGTCGAAAGAGTCAGCTCTAAAAAGTTTTCGTAAGAACTCTGATATTATTGTTCTTCCAGCCGACAAAGGCAACGCCACTGTAGTTTTGAATCCAATTGATTATGTTACGAAAATCAATTCTATTTTGTCTGAGGAAACTTACGCTCTTTTAACCCACAACCCCACTTCGAGGATTGAACGTGAGGTCAGCCAAATCATCAAATCTACCTCCTGAAACTATACGTCGACTTGCCCCATCAGATTTTAAAACAAACTGAAGATGAACTTCCCAAAATTCACAAACAAGGTATTCCTCTTCGACCTATCGTCAGTACTATCCAATCTCCTACCTACAAGCTAGCCAAGTTCTTGTCCAACATTCCTTGCGAGTTTACAGGTAAAACCTCTTCTCATATCCTCAACTCTCAGCATTTTATTCAACGTCTAGAAACTATAAAACTTAAACCCCAAGATCTTCTCGTGAGTTTTGATGTTACTTCACTTTTTACTAAAGTTCCTATTAAGAATTCGTTTATTATCATCAAACAGATTCTGTCTCAACATGGCAAGGACTTTAGTTTGGTTCCTCTTATTGATAAGTGTCTATCCTCTACTTACTTCCTATTTAATAACAAGTTTTACGAACAAGTTTCTGGTGCTGTTATGGTTTCTTTTCTATCACATGTTGTAGCTAACATTTTTATGGAATCCCTTGAAACGGTTGCTTTGGAATCATCAATGTTAAAACCTAAAGTGTGGTTTAGGTATGTTGACGACACGTTTATTGTTTGGTCTCATGGTCATCTTAAATTGTCTAAGTTTCTTGATCATCTTAACAATCAACACTTAGATATCAAATTTACTATGGAAATCGAAAGTAATGGATCTCTTCCATTTCTTGACGTTCCTGTGACTCGTAAGCCCGACGGACTTCTGGCCATTCTGTTTATCGCAAACCCACCCATACAAACAGATACCTTCATGCTTCGTCTCATTATCATCCTGCACAGAAACGTTCTGTTATTGAATCTTTGGTCCATCGTGCCTTTTCTATTTGCCAACCTGAGAATCTATACTCGGAACTCCGTCATCTTAATAGAAGCTTAGTGAACAATGGTTATGTAAAGCGAGATATTCATAGAGTTATTAATCGTTTACATCAACGTACTCGATTACCTAAGGACATTTCTACTCCCGAATCCAACCCGAAATTGGCCTTTTTGCCCTACATTCACAAGGTTACAGATCAAATAGGGAAACTCCTTCATAAGAATGGTATTAAACCCATATTCAACTCGACAAGCAAAATCTCTCAGATTCTTCCTTCTCCCAAAGACAAATTTCCTACACTTTCATCTCAAGCTGTATACCAAATTCCTTGTTCTTGTGGTTTAGTCTATTGGTGAAACCGGTCGTTCCGTCATTACTCGCATTTCAGAACATGATCGTTGTATAAGGAAAAAGTATATTTCAAAGTCTGCGGTTGCTAAACATCATTTTACTACAGGTCACAAGATAGATTTTGATAATGTTTCGTTAATTGCCAAATCTCCATTCCTTTTTAACAGGAAATTCCGAGAAAGCATAGAAATCATCAAACACCCCAATAACTTCAATCGCGATCATGGTTTCGAACTATCCCCTCTTTGGTTCCCGGTTATTAATCATTTATCGAAAACACGCCCCTTATCAATAGTTACCCAATCAGACGATCCTTTTCCTTTACATACGGAGACTATTTCTTCTTAAGTCACTTCTACAGAGTTTAGAATCTGGCTTGGTTCACAAGTTGATTACCTAACTCGGTAGTGGATCTTTGTTAGATTTTCGTTTGGTTTTTCCAGTTATCGTTTTCTTTCTTACCTTTTCAGAGTTTAGATTATGGCTTGTTTCACAAGTGGATAACCTAACTTTTGAGAAGTTCTTAGTTAGATTTCGGTTGCTTGTTTGAGTTTTGCGATTTATCTCACGCCCTGATGAAACCCCTTACGAAAGTGGGCGAAACGTTGGCAACTTCGGTTACAACAACAATGACACGGTCCAAACCCGGAAGACATTCTAATGTTAGTACGTGCATCATAATAAATTTATTCCGGCAAACAACATTCTTATGTTACAAAATAACTTGTTATTAAAAATCATAATAATCGAATTATTCATATGTATTTAGTTTTTAAATGTCTTGGAATTATGATACACGCCTGGATTTTAAGTTGGAACCTACTCATAAGTAATCTCCTTTGGAGATAAAAGTTAACCAATCAATTTTTTATGTCATCTAACACTCCTTTTACAATGCGGTTCGCTATGATTATCAAATGTGTGGTTTTCAATAGAATATTATTTCGATAAGTATGTTACATCGCTAACAAAAATGTTGGTACTACATTAGCAGCCCGAAAAATGATTGACAGTCCCAACTTTACGTGAGACGAGTTCTAGTATTGTAGTACTACATATATTTTAGTCATAAAAACATCTTCATTACTTGTACTGATATTAAAGAAAATGCCATAAAGTTTAATTTGATAGGCCAAAGAAAAACTATTAAAGTCAAAAAACTTTTTTAAAAAAATTAACCTTGAAACTTTCAGGGCAAGATATCTATACGATCAGAAGTTAAGCAAAGTGATTAGGTACTAGGTACCCTACCTAGTATCTACTCACATAAAACTATTTAAATATAGGTAAGCTGCCAAGTGTTACCCTACACCCATACATTACGAATTTAATATAAAACACAAGCTAAAGTGTTTATATATAAACAATAACCTTTCCAGCACTGTGTGCTTGCTTCTTTGTTAATTTTAAAAGTTGCTTTTTAAATTTCAGATTTCATTAGTAGATAAAATTTTCTTGTTACTGTTGAAGGATAAACTTTGGCCAGAACCGCAGTTAATAGTTTTTACGATCAAAACCTATTTTTGAATATCTTTTCTTTAGTGTCATAGCCCTCCGCTCTACTGGTAGAAAAAAATAAAAAAACGGTTTTTTATTGACAAAAAACGCACAGAAAACCGTTTTTTGTACCACTACTAGAAACTATATTGTCTAAAACAAATTTTTTTAAAATGTCGCGTAACAACCAAAAATTTTAAAAAAAGGCTTTCTGGTTTCCCAAATACGTTTTCCCTTGTTAACAAATATAATACAGTCACATATTAAATTAAACCTTCTCTGAAATTCTCTTTAAAATGAGGTGTGAAAATACCCTCTAGAACTCGAATCAAGATTTAAAATGTCAGCGCAAATGAAAATACATATATTTGTGCAAATTTTAAAAATAAATTACATCAAAACAAGAGAGAATTTTTCTAAAAATATATATTAACTTAGACCTTTGGAATAATGATTACTGAAAGTTTTATTAAAATCTAAGATAATAAGCCTGAATTCATTAATACTATGTCTAAAGTTAATAGTTTTAGAAATAGTTTATATTTCTGTCATTTGCCAAAAAAGAAAGAAGAAACAAAAATTTATCTTGCTAAAAGTTAACGATATTATCAATTGTTTTTTGTTAGACAAACTGTAGTAAAAATAATTAATTATTTTCGAATTTTTGCAAATCTGTTTAAATCCCAACCCAACAATGATGTAATTGCGCTTAAAATTTACAGTAGTTATCAGTTCAATTAATCTGTAGAAAAAAGAAATTAAAACTAAACATGTTCTGAAAGTTTATGAGATATAACATGGAAATTTTCGCTACTTTAATAGTGTAAATTTTTTTGAGTAATAATTTTTTCGTTTGAAAATTTTGTCATCGGTTACAATTAAAAAATTAGAAAATAATGGTTTTTACTATGCGAATTGAAACATTTCACAAAAATGTTGTTGCTTCGATCTGAATCTTGCGGATTCTTAAAGTATTTTCTAATCATCTGTATGAAATGTATAAAGTTTCTACCGCTGAACGAACTGAAGAATCGGGATTAACGCGGAAATACTTCAAAGGATTAATTTTGTTGCCTTCATGTGATGTGACAGGATTTATCAATATGATGTCTGCATGTCCACTACCAAATTAAGCAAAATTATTACACTGTTTTTTAAACTTTATATGGATTATCGGTAGCAATTCCGAATGTTTTATTAAACTCTTCACAAGTTCTCATAATTCTTCATGACACTGTGCGTAAATACGAAATAAATCCTAATTATACATCTCTCAATGCGCCATTTTTGTGTAACAACGTGTGGTGGTGTCTGTGTCATCGACAAATGTTAACAATTAAAAAATATTTAATAACTTTAAAACCATAAACTTTAAGCATACAAATATATTACAATTCCATTTTCCATTTAAAACAAAGAAGTAGGCGTCAATTTCCGGGGTAACTGAAGTTATTTAGAAATATTTTGATCAAATATGTAGAAACAAAATAAAAAAATCACCCTGTACAAAATTTTTATTTCTAACGGATAAAGTTGTAATTTATATGCGATTAAACAATTGCATTTCCCGTTTTAAGTTATTAAAATGGATTGACAATTCTTCATTTTTTTCTAATTAATGATTTGACATTAAATTCTTTTGATATTAACATATTTTGTCGAGCCTCCACGGATTAAAAGAAGAAACTTTATATTTCATTAATAATGTCTACAATAGATTCGTGTCACTTGATTAAATTATATACAAAAATGAATGGTCCGAAAAAATGTCAAGTAATAAGTTAAGCGACACTATATGTGAAAGTGACAATATCAAAAATAGGAAAAGAGAAAGGTCAATGGAATCGAACAAAACGTAATTTAGATATAAAAGATACATATTTAAACTCATATTTTTAACCTACATTTCATTCAAACGTTTTGATTTCTTTTCTAATTTTATAATGAAAATTTATCGTTAACACAATTATTAAACAAGCAAATATAAAAAAAACGACAGTAATTATTAAATACATTATTAAAGTTTTCATTGTTATGGGTTTTTTGAAATGGTTCAGTTTCTTTATTATTGCTGATATAAAAGGGCATCTTATTGCAACACTTTTCAGTAGTTAGAAAGTTACGAGTGGTGTTAATAAAAGTGTAAAGTTTATATGCAATTCTTCCTTGTTTTTTCGCATACTTCTAGCCGTAGAACACCGATTTCAATTATGAAAAAGAAGAAATACTTTGAATTCCAACAGATTCTCAAAACTACACATAAAAACTGTATTCGAACATAAGGTATCACGTCATATTTTTAAAATAATATTTGTGTCTGTTTTTAATTAAATTAACGTAAAATTTAAAATTAAAAAAGTATTGTAACAAGCTCGAGCATGTTCACGACTATTCCCTGAAAGGCGACGACAACTACAAAGAATACAACGTCACGCTTTCCTGAAAGAAGTGCAAAATTCTAATAATTTTATTGAATATATTGAAATGGAAACTTCTGGAATCGATACGTGCATAAAAGTTGCAATCGACAAACTGATCCATTTATTGTTTAGTTGTTGACACGGTATGGCAAGAGACAAATAAAATGTCACTAAACTGTCACTTGGTTAAGAAGAAGAAGTTAGAAGCAGTAATTCACAAGTTGTGTTATGTGTAATTTTCAAAAATGGAAAACCGTGAAAGAAACCGGAAAAAATCTCCAGACAGTTTTTCTTATGTTTTTGGCTTATACAGTGTGTCCGAAAAGTATGGAGTATATTATACAGGTCGATAAATATGCACTTTACACGAAAAGTTGTTTATCACTTAGTTATCTACCACCTGGGAGATATTAATTTAAATTTTTGCTGTAAACCAAATCGCAACGAATAACACTTACATTTTTTTTTAATGGCAAGGCACGTCTTTATTATACTCATTTGATAGAGTCTTTTTTTCTATTTTCAACCATATGAAACTTCAATACCTTTGCATCAAAAAATTTTCAAGAAAAACAAGGACATGTCTAACAAATTTATTTTACTGAGCAGTATTAATCAGGTACGTAATATGTAGTATTGAAACAATTGAATGCACTGTCACAATAGCAAATATTAAACTTTAAATATCTTTACATAAAATTGTTATAACAAAAAAATGTATTTAAACTAAACTTACAATAAATGTTCAAAATGTAAACCATTCATAATTTGACAGTGGTAAATTCTGATTTTTAAAATCATCGATTGCTTTTGAAATCATATCTCGAGTTATAGCTCTTATCTTAACTCTAATGCGATTTTCAAATCTTCAACATTATCAGGTCTATTTACATAAATTTTGCTTTTTAATATAGCCCCAAAGAAAAAATCTAGTGGACTTAAATCCGGCTAGCGAGCAGGCCATTCTATCGTACCTCTTCTGCATATCCATGTATTTTGAAAAGTATTATTAAGAAAGTGGCGGACATTAATTCCAAAATGTGGAGGTGCCCCGTCTTGTTGAAGCCATATTCTGTTATGAGGTATATCTGGATCTACTTCATGTGGAAATAACTCGGCCAAAGCAGGAACTAACTCAAATCTTAAGAAATCGAGATAAATATTCGCCGTTAAACTACCTTCAAAAAAATATGGCCCCAAAATTTGACTTCCAATCATTCCTACCCAGACGTTGATTTTCTGCTGGTATTGGGTGTGTCCTTCTAGATACCAGTGAGGATTTTGTGAAGACCAGTAACGTGTGTTTTGTTTGTTAATTGTGCCGTTTAAACATAACGTGGCCTCATCAGTAAAAAGGATATTTTTATGAAAATATGCATCTCGTTCAAGTTTGTTTGTTATTGTTTCACAAAACTCCAGCCTTCTGTCCAAATCGTCTTTAAATAATTCTTGAACTACACAAGCTTTATAAGAATGAAATTTTTCTTTTTTTAAAACGTCATGTACAGCCGATTTATTCAAACTATGGTCTCTAGCAATTTGCCGAACAGAAATTTGTGGATTTTCCTCAACAGACAAGAACACATTTTCTCGTTCCACATTACTTAATGACAAATGTCTACCAGTTCTACTCGCATCTTTCACCGAACCTGTCTCTTGAAATTTCCGCCAAATTTTATTTACCGTGGACTGCGAAATGTTTAATTCTGGATGCAAGTTATTAAATAAATTACATACTTCGTCTTGGGTTCTTCTTCTATCTCCATATCCCAGAATCATTAAAATTTCAATTCTATGTTTCTCAGATAATTGAGCCATATTTCAAGCACTAACAAATAGCAAAGTGTGACAGTGTTCTAAAGTGCTCAGTAAAATAAATTTGTTAGACATGTCCTTGTTTTTCTTGAAAATTTTTTGATGTAAAGATATTCAAGTTTCATATGGTTGAAAAGAGAAAAAAAGACTCTATCAAATGAGTATAATAAAGACGTGCCTTGCCATTTAAAAAAATGTAAGTGTTATTCGTTGCGATTTTGTTTACAGCAAAAATTTAAATTGATATCTCCCAGGTGGTAGATAACTAAGTGATAAACAACTTTTATTTACAACTTTTTCGTGTAAAGTGCATATTTATCGACCTGTATAATATATTCCATACTTTTCGGACACACTGTATATTACACACAATATTTTGGCTTGAAAATCAGAAATCAAGACAAAACATGGTTACGACATACATATATGCTGTATTTCGTGTTATGTCAAATTAACTCAGTGAAACAAAAACAAGAATCCTTCTGAAATACAAAGATCGATGATTTGGCGTAAACCAAGAAATCACATCACGAATAGTTACGTCTGTCTTGCAATAATCGAAAAATTTTCATAAAAGAATAAACACAAAGTAACGTATCCACTATTCCATCTGCAATCAAACCATTGAAAAGAATTGATTGTCAGCTTCCAACTCCGATGCATTCAAATTCCACAAGCGAGAAAGATATAAACGATGTTTTGAATGTGTCATTTTCAATTGATCTGACGCATTTTCCTTCTAACGAACCACGTCACACTACTCAATCAGATCTCAATGCTTGATATGGGATTTCGGTCTAAAGAAAAATTACAAATTTTGGCATCTCAATTAAAAGAGTGGAATCTTTCACATTTCATTACAAGAATCTTTGTATTGAAGAAAAGTCACGAAACATTCAGTTGTCTTTACAAAGTTGAAAGAGTTTTCTGTGACCGCACTGATGCAAATTGACTTTTGCATGAAATGAGTATTGATTATAACCCTCAGAATGGCGATTGTTCCTCGACTCTTCGAAAACAAGTCTCAAAACCATTTTATTTTATACTGATAACTTAAAATCATCAATTCCATTGGATCATTTCAACTATATTAAATCTCATTCTATATTCAAATCATCTTTGGCAAATCTGTGGTGACTTTTAAGGTTGTCCTTATTACTTGGACTCCAAGGATAGCTTACCAAATATTCATATATAGCCGAGCAGTTCAGCAACAATACCAAAACTAAAGAATGTCTCTTCCTCTATACATTAAATTAAGACTGATTAAACAGTTTGTGAAACCACTAGAAATAGAAGGATACTGTTTTAAATACTTAAAGAATGACTGATGCAAAAGTTCGCGAAGAAATATTTGTTGATTCACTAAATAGGAAGCATTGCAAATATGAAAATTTTGAACGTACCATGAATGATTTAGAGCTAGCAGCATGGACTTCTTTTAAAAATGTTTGCAAACATTTTCTGCATAATCGAAATAGTGAAAACTACCAAGATTCCAAACCAAACTTCATTTTTACAGTCACATTTGAGTTTCTATCCTGTTAATTTAGGAAGGATGAGTGATGAACACGAGACAAGATTCCAGCAAGATATTTCAGAAATGGAAAAACGATATCAGGGTAGGGGGAATCCCGCGAAATTATTGCCGGTTTCTCATTAGAGAAGGTAACAGCCAACATAAAAGAAAAGAATAACTCTATTTATGCAAAACTTTGATGTCAGTAATTTTTCTTTGTCTACAGTCAAGTGTTTTTGTATTACTAACACTAATTAATTATTCTAATGCTTCATATCGATACCTTAAGATGCAAATGTCGTAAGTCCCCTTTTAATGAAAAATACGGTTTTAACTGCATCTGGTGTGTATTGAAACTACTTATCATTTTAGAAAATGTCGTATGTGGAAAAAAATTGAATCGTGTGAAAATCTAGTAATGTAAAGTGCCGTAAGTCCGTATGTGCGCAGAAACAATCTGCACATGTCGTAACTCCAACAGATGCCATGCTGCTATTACCGTTTTTTGTAGAGAGTTTTATGTGAATGAATGTAAGTAGATAATCGCAACATTAATTACCGTCAAAATTACAATGAAAAGAACATTGGAGTTAAGACAATTTCTTTTGTTATAAATTTTACTACTTCACGGAGTTACTACATGTTCCATCATATTTTAGTGTAATGGCGCACCCAATAAATCAAAGAACTTTGAAGATATTCACTCTTTTGGCAAAGGAACAAAAAGAAGAAGAATCCCCAGCACAAACTGAAACTTCGGTTCAGACCTTATTGCTTTTGGACATACCGGAAGTAACAGATACTTTAAATACTAATGAATTTAATGCGGGTTTCATTGAAAATTGCAATATAATCGAGGAAGAACAATCAGACGAAAATGGTTGCACTAATGAGATACAGACAACCATCTGTTAAGTAGCAAGCGACACTGAAGATATTAATGATTCGGATTATAACCCAGACATGAGTGAAATAGATTATCAAAGCGAAGCTGAGAAACAGGAAGATGAGCTAAAAAATACTCACGGTGGATCTGAAACCCAAATTATGCAAGTTGATGGAATGGAAGTGGGACAAAATATTGGAGATGGAATAAAAATGAAACAAGTTAAAGATGACAAAGAAGAGGAGGCACAATGTGATGGACATAAAAAGGAGAAACGACAAAGAAGGCATTTAGTTAACGAAAACGTTTGGAAAAAAAAACACCAATAAAGCAAAACGGGAACAAGGTGTTCCTTATCTTGGGAAAAAAAAGATAGACGAAAAATGGAAGTACAACATTGAAAAAGATAAAAGAACTATAAAACCCCGCTGTAATTGTAGACTTTCTTCATCTATGTATAAGAAGGAGAATGCACTGCAATGTTATAGGCTAAATAAAGAAGATAGGAAAGTAATATTCGAAAAATTTTGGAAACACATGGATTGGAAGCAGAAGAAGACTTTCGTTAATGTATCAGTAGAGAATAGTGAATCCAAAAGACATAGAAATCGCTCACTTGAAAACATTTCAAGAAGAAAATCCTCTTCCAAGTATTATTTGCAAAAGGGAATGGACAAAATCAGAGTTTGCAAAAAAATGTTCCTTAGTACCATCAGTATGGACGAAAGAATGATTAATATTTGGAAATATTAGAACATCTAGAAGATAGAGAAACTGCAGTAAAAAGGAACAGGTATTATGACATGAAATTAAAATTACAAAGTTTTTTTGACGAAATTCCAAAAATGGAATCGCATCATTGCAGATCCAAGTCAAGCAAACTGGAAATCAAAATTGGAACTTTATCATATTTACAAAAATGTTTGATGTAAAGAGAGGCAGATAGACCACCTTTCAATAGCTATATTTTCTCATACATATGCAGAGATGAACTGATGAGTTATATGCTTTACTTCAAGAGAAGAAGAAAGAAGCTAGGGAAGCAAAAGAATTTGATAAAAATTCGACAGACCTTGTTTTTTGTATGGACCTACAATCGGTGCTTTTAAGTCCTAAATCAAATGTTTCATCCCAATATTTTAAGACAAACCTAATCGTTCATAATTTTACTATCTTCAACATAAGAACAAAAAAGGGATTTTGCTATATATGGCATGAAGCGGTGGGAGGAGTTACCGCAAATAACTACGCTTCTATCTTAAGTTTTTTTAATAAAAAATCACGTTTTGGACGTCTTGAAAAAAGAACAAAAAACAATAATCTGGAGTGATGGATGTACATCGCAAAACCAAAATGTAACAATTTCAAATGCCTTAATTAACATGGCTATAAAGTACCACTTAATGATAGAGCAAAAATATTTAGAAAAGGGGCGCACTCAAATGGAGGCAGACTCCATGCATGCGACGATCGAACGAGCATTACGCAATAAAAATATTAATGTTCCGGCAGATTATGTTGGAGTCTGCCTCCAAGCGAGAAAGTTACCACAACCATATCGTGTCAAGTATTTAGATTTTCGATTTTCTTAAGAAATTTAATCAACTCAATTTTTTAACTTCATTAAGGCCAGAGCGTAAGGTTGGCGATCCAGTTGTGACAGACATAAGAGCCATAAAGTACACATCTGATGGATCCCTTCTTTATAAACTAAGGCATAATGAAATTAATTACACTATAGAATATACTCGTAGAAACAAGAAAAATAATAATGCATGTTTTTACGAAGAACTTCCTCAGTTATACGATAAACCTATATCAATAAAAGAATCAAAATTTGACCACTTACAATCTTTAAAAGTAAGTTTGGAAAAGGATTACCATGAATTTTATAACAATTACCTTTTAAAAATTGAACGATCAGTTTTTAAATGTTGATTTTTCATTTACTTCTTTAGTATGTATTGCCCTTATTTCAGCGATTTTTTTAATACTGACAATGTATAAAAAAATTGTAATGAAAATAAATAATTACGTTTTTACATTTTTGTATTATCTGAGTTAAAACTTATTAAAAACTAAAAACAGTGTGTTTTATCATCATTTTAGTAAATGTTGTAAGTCCACCTAAATAGTAAAGATTAGGACGAAAATGTTGTAAGTCACATAATTTAAAAAAAAAAACATGTATTTTATGTTTATTCTGCTAATTTTCATCACGTTAGATAATTACAACATTTTAGTATTTTTTATAAATTTTTATTACAAACAACGTAAAAAATGCAATGTTTTTTGTCTCTCTTGTAAAATTTCAGAATTGTTACTTACAACATTTCCATCTTAAGGTATCGATATGTCAAAATTTTTGTACTCTGTACTATCGTTTTAGAACGTCTATTTAACAAAATTTGTAAATACAATTATTTATCTACTAACCGAGTATAATTATTACTCTAAAACTACACGTGGTAGAAAAGTTTGGATTTTGGTTATGTTTTCAGTTAAAGACTAAGAACCATACACCCACTATTACAAACATTATTTAAACAAAGTTTTACATTATTAAATAAAATCGCACATGAGAATATGTACTATTCTAGGTCGTAGCCATTTTAAAAAGTCATCTACACCAGAGCAAAATTTTATAAATTTTTTATGGTTTAGCAACGTGTCCGCGTTATTCCAACCACGGATCGTATATAAAACCTACTTGTAGTTCAAAACATTTAACCAACACGACTTTCCTATAAGGAATTTCTACAAATTTTTTATTTTCAAATTGAAGAAAAACATCCAAGTCAAAAGAATATAAAGAATTCAGAAAACGTTAATGAGCAATGAATAAAACAGCGCACTAAAGTTAGTGATATAACCCGAAGAATATGTTCGCTTAAGTGACTGTAGGTTCGACATAGTAACAAATGGGGCACTAAAGTAACAAGATGGCGACCCGGAAGAAAAAAAAGAAGTGTGAGAAAACCACCGCAACGTAGGTAGATAAAAAGAGATGAAAGAGGCTAACTGAAGAAGACGATTTCATCAATTCAGTTTTTTGAAACGGCTAAAGACTAAAGGATTCTGCATATAATTGAAGCTATTAAGGAATTTTGCGTCATCACTGATAGCTGCAATACTTGTGGTTTTAATGACGGATATAAATGCTAGAAATATTTTTTTTATGGATCCAGAAAATACTTACAAAAAGAATTTTTCAGGAAAAACCTTGTACAATATCTTCAAGAAACTGACCAGAGAAAACTTTCATAGTAGTCAGCAGAAATAATAGAACAATAACCAACGCAATCAGATGAAAGCTTACATAATGTAACGTTCTCGAATGTTCGACTTCGAACTTTCTAGGAGACGATAAAGTTGCATATACAAGGTGTTAATATTAAGCTTTAACACCAAAAAATGGCAGTTAGAACTCATAGAAACAAACAACTTTTCTTAGTTCAAATTTTTGATTTGAAGCTCCAGTTCATGGTTATTGGCGTTATCCTGTTTTCAAAAATACTACCTTATTTTAAAGAATATTTGAAAAATTTAAAAACCATAAGTATTTGCTTTCAGTTCACTAAAACATTTGTATTTATAATTATTTTGTATTTTATCAAATAACAAAATAGCAACCGATGAAAAATTTTAAAACAGCATATTATAAAACATTTATAACATCCTATCTACTGAAATACTTTTTCGATCTGCACACAGTTTTTATTCAAATTGAAGTACAAGATAAATCTTTACTAACATGAGAATGTCTTCCGGGTTTGGACCGTGTCATTGTTGTTGTAACCGAAGTTGCCAACGTTTCGCTCACTATCGTAAGCGGCTTCATCAGGGCGTGAGATAAATCGCAAAACTCAAACAAGAAAACAAAATATAACTAAGAACTTCTCAAAAGTTAGGTTATCCACTTGTGAAATAAGCCATAATCTAAACTCTGAAAAGATAAAAAAGAAAACGATAACTTGAAAAAGCAAACGAAAATCTAACAAAGAACCACTACCGAGTTAGGTAATCAACTTGTGAACCAATCCAGATTCTAAACTCTGTAGAAGTGACTTAAGAAGAAATAGTCTCTGTATATAAAGGTAATCGAGTACGTGGATGTAGACGACGGCGACGATTAATAACTCTATAAATATCTCGCTTTACATAACCATTGTTCACTAAGGTTCTAGTAAGATGATGGAGTTCCAAGTCTAGATTCTCAGGTTGGCAACTAGAAGAGGCACGATGAACCAAAGATTCAATAACAGAACGCTTCTGTGCAGGATGATGATGAGACGAAGCATGAAGGTATCTGTCCGTATGGGTGGGTTTGCGATAGACAGAATGGCTCAGAAGTCCGTCGGACTTACGAGTCACAAGAACGTCAAGAAATGGAAGAGAACCATTACTTTCGATTTCCATAGTAAATTTGATATCTAAGTGTTGATTGTTAAGATGATCAAGAAACTTAGACAATTCGAGATGACCATGAGACCAAACAATAAACGTGTCGTCAACATACCTAAGCCACACTTTAGGTTTTAATACTGATGATTCTAAAGCAACCGTTTCAAAGGATTCCATAAAAATGTTAGCTACAACAGGTGATAGAGGAGAACCTATAGCACCAGAAACTTGTTCGTAAAATTTGTTATCAAATTGGAAGTAAGTAGAGGATAGACACTTATCAATAAGAGGAACCAAACTCAAGTCCTTGCCATGTTGAGGCAGAATCTGTTTGATGATAATAAGCGAATCCTTAATAGAAACTTTAGTAAAAAGTGAAGTAACATCAAAGCTCACGAGAAGATCTTGGGGTTCAAGTTTTACAGTTTCTAGACGTTGAATAAAATGCTTAGAGTTGAGGATGTGAGAAGAGGTTTTACCTGTAAACTCGCAAAGAATGTTGGACAAGAACTTGGCTAGCTTGTAGGTAGGAGATTGGATAGTATTGACGATAGGTCGAAAAGGAATACCTTGTTTGTGAATTTTGGGAAGTCCGTATAGACGAGGTGGTTTAGAATTTGATGGGGTCAGTTGACGTTTAGTTTCAAGACCTAGATTGGAAGATTTCGCTGACCTCACGTTCAATCCTAGAAGTAGAGTTGTGAGTTAGAAGAGCTAAGTTTCCTTAGACAAAATAGAATTGATTTTCGTAACATAAACAATTTGATTCAAAACTACAGTGGCGTTGCCTTTGTCGGCTGGAATAACAATAATATCAGGGTTTTTACGAAGACTTTTTAGAGCTGACTCTTCCGACTTAGAAATGTTAGATTTAGGGATTTTAGATGATTCAAGGATTTTGCCAGTATTAACACGAATGGGATCTGAAATGTGGCGAGGAAGATGTCTTCAACATATTCAACTCGACAGGCAAAATTTGTGGTTTAGTCTATATTAGTGAAAACGGTCGTTCCGTCAGTACTGGCATTTCAAAACATGATCGTTGTATAAGGAGAAGGTATATTTCCAAGTCTGCGGTTGCTGAACATCATTTTACTACAGGTCACAAGATAGATTTTGATAATGTTTCGTTGATCGCCGAATCTCCATTCTTTTTCAACAGGAAATTCCGAGAAAGCATAGAAATCATCAAACACCCCAATAACTTCAATCGCGATCATGATTTCGAGCTATCCCCTCTTTGGTGCCTGGTCATTAGTCATTTATCGAAAACACGCCCCTTATTAATCGTAACCCAATCAGAGTCGAGCTTAACCATCCGTGACGATCCTTTTTCTTTATATACGGAGTCACTTCTACGGAGTTTAGATTATAGCTTATTTCACAAGTGGATAACTTAACTTTTGAGAAGTTCTTAGTTACATTTCGTTTTCTTGTTTTGAGTTTTGCGATTTATCTCACGCCCTTAAGATAAATCTTAACAAACTGTAACAATCATTTAAAAGAAAGTAGCCGTGCTGCCATTAAACAATCAAACAAAAGCAGACTAATAAACGCGTACTTTAAACTTGAGACAAGTGTTTTTCAGTTTGTATGTTCAGAGTTTTGATCTTGTTCTTTAGAAATATCTTTTTATTAAAAAAAATATTTATTTATTTATTAAGTATTTAATCCTCGCAATAATAACCTGTGGTGTGATCCATACGCAACATTTATTCGTGCGCATCAATGACGTTTTTCAGTGAATGTATGAGCTGGAGTCGTAGGGGACTACGTTATTGGACCCTACATTCTCCCAAACCGATTGCATGGTAAAAATAATTTTAATTCTGCCAGAGCTTCTTAATGACTTACCGCTAAACATTAGACGAAGACTTTTGTTTCAACATGATGTAGCACCAGTTCACACAACCCTAGAAGTGGATTAGGAGAATAGGTACTGTTGCGTGGCCCGGGCCCCCGGCCTATCTCCCCTCGACTTCATTTTTCTGGGGTCAGATGAAGACCGAATTAAAACTGGTAGATAGAATAGCGGCTGCAGCAGATAGATATAAAAGACAAGTAGTTAGCTTTAGCCATTGTCTCTTCTAATATTAAAACAATTGCCGGGCTTGTGGTGCTGCAAACGGTGGTCAGTTTTTTTAATTTTTAAGTAGCACTGTTGTGCCTACAATTAAAACTAACCTCTGAAGACAAACCATTAATTTTCAACCGAATTTTTAATACTATGTCGTTATCGAGTAGAGTCTATCCATTGATGTATTCTAGATTTTTCAGTTCGTTCTGTTTCACTAGCGAACATACTATACGAGATCACATTGTTTTCTCCTCTTCAATCTTCGGACATGGTGTTGGTTGTCCACCAGTTGAAGAGCCTCTGTATTAGGGTGGAGGTGAAGTCTAGCTTCATGCTTTTCAGCAAACCTTTAATTTCTTCCTTCACGGTTGCAAGGTGCACGGTGCAAAAGTCTCTATGAATATATAAATTTTGGAGATACCATAAAGTATTCACTGTTTCGTGGCACAGCCCCAAAGCTGAATACCGTACAGCCGTACTGGCTTCAGGATCTGATTATAAATCAGTAATTTATGGGAGATTAAAAGTTAGGAGTTTCTTCCAATCAGCCAATAATACTGTCTGTATTTTAGTCCTAATTCCGCTCTTTTCTTCTTAACATGCTCCTTCCACCTAAGTTGGCGTCCAAAGTAATGCCCAGGTACTTGGCATTGTTCTCATAAGGTACAGGGGTGCCATTTATATCTAGAGACGCCGAGTCTTTTAATGGTACATTGTGAAGTAGATATAGGTGGATTTCAACTCGTTTAGCTTTATCCTTCATTGGTTATTCCAGTCAAGTACTGCATTGCTGGCTGGCTGCCTCTACGAATTGCTTTGGCAGCATTTTGTTTAATGCCTTCATGCCAAACTTTGTCGAAGGCTTGAGCGACGTCTAGAAAGACACGTTTTTCTTCTAAAGCACCTTCGATGATGTCAGTTATTCTATGCACCTCGTCTGTTGTCGAGTGCCTTTGCCTGAAACTATAATGATATTGTGGAATTAGACAGTTACTGTTTATTATTGGCCGTGTCTCTTAAGCACCAGTTTCTTAGAGAGTTTTGAGATTATCGGCAGTAATGATATCAGCCTATAGGATTTGACATCATTAGGTTCTTTACCTGGCTTTGGTAGTATGATCACTTCGACAACTTTTACAATTTCTCCAGTAATTAGATCAAACTTTGGTGCTTTCTTTGGGTTCAGGTTTATACTCGTCTTCTCGGCTACTTCTCTTAGGGTAATTAGAGTGTTATTTTTAGATTTTGGGTTGTCCAGCTCATTCATAGTGTGATTCATCTACCCTGAGTTGGGAGTAAATATCTCAGCCAAATGCTCGGCAAACAAGTCACCTTTTGCTAATTGTCTGTGGTCCATCGTTGTTTCTGATAGAAGGAATAAAGGTTACAGGTCTTTTGATCCTCTTGGTTGCTTTACAGAGTGAATAATCAGTCTCTTCATATTTTTAGATTTTTAAATTCGGCTAGCAGCCAGTCCGTTTCCCTGGAATTTTCTGGGCTTTAAGATTACTTTTCCGGCAGCGTTTTCAAGAGGTGGTTCGTCGCCAATGCGCTGCGGTTTCCTTGGTCCTTTAGTGCACCTCCATTTTATTACTCCCTCAGCAGTTTTGTTTCGTCAATAAAGTCCAAAAGAGTATTACAGGGATTTTACAGTACTGTAAATAGTTTGGGTGTTGATTACAACAAAAATGCAATTTAAAATGTCTATACAAATACAAAACTTTAACGTGAACACCGCACAATTGATAACAGGAATTCCTATGACGACCATTTTGAAAATCAAATTTAGTCTCTCCCTTGTTTCATTGTTTTTTGTTTTATTTCTCTTGTTTGTTTGTTTGTTTCTGGTTTAATGGAAGCAAGCCTACTTTGTTTTAAATGATTGTTGCAGTTTGTTAAAATTTGTCTTGTAATTCAATTTGAATAAAAACTTTTTTGAACAGATCGAAAAAAAAAACGTTTTAGACAAATATAGTAAATAGTTTAAAGATTTTATAGTTGTTTTAAAAATCGATAAAGCGGTTTTCAAAATATCTTGCTTAGAAATTTTTCATCGGTCGCCATTTTGTTATTTGATAAAATAGAAAATAATTGTAATGTTTTAGAGAACCGAAAGCAAATGACGACTTTTTGAAAAACAAAAAAAAAACTCCAATAACTATGAACTGCTGCTCCAAATCAAAAATTTGAGCTAAGAAAAGTCGTTTGTTTCAATCAGTTCTAACTGACATTTTCGGGTGTTACAACTTACTATTAACACCGTGTATAGTAAGAAGGATAACAAGACCGGGTCGTTAGTATATCGCCAAAAGTGCAGATAAAAATTGAAAAACACAAATGCTACGAAGCCAAACTTAGACGACGCAGAACAAGTTTCGCCATTCCACGATTTCGTGTTTTTTATCACCAAAATAAAAATCAGGTAGTCATCTACGCTGCTCGAGCAACTAAGGACATCTTTACTTCCAAATTCAATTCGGAATTGGCAGTTTTACCTTAGATATATAAAGTTACATCGAAATAAAAAGTTCTTTGAAAGACTGGCATATTTACTGAAGAGGTAAAGTCTCTCAAATTCTTCCTCCGCCTTTTATCTCAAGCTGTACATCAAAATTCTCTATTTATATTGACGAAACTCATCATTCAAGCATCATACGCATTTCAGATCTTTAAAAATATAAGAAAAAAGCATATTTTTAGGTCTGCATTAGAGAGAAATTAAAGATTCCAAGTTGATTACAGAACATTGATTTCTTTCATGCCCTTATAAAACGGACGAAAAGATGGCTATTTAGTTAGGCACTTATTTTGAAACTTGTGAAACTAAGAAGTTGTACAGGGCAACACGCGAATGCGAGATTCACGATTTTCAAGAAATGCTAAGTTAGAGGAAGCAAATGACCAATATAAAACAAACCCTCGCGTACATAGCGGAGTAATTACGTTTATAAAACAGAAGTAAGTGTTCCTTGTCACCTTAACAACTGCTTTATGGACTTACTTAACACTATTTAGGTGCTTGATTGATTACATTTGTACAATAACAATCAGCTCAAGCAATCAGTTTATACAAGATATTTCGCTCAACCTTGTATATAAATTGAACAAATACAAAAGACCTACCTGTCAAATGATTTCCGGTAAATTCAAAATCGTCGTCTTGATCCCAGTGCTTCAAAGACAAATTCGAAAGTGGAGTAGCATTAGCAAATTCTAAATTTGCAAAATGCCAGTCTAGGATTTGACGATCCTTCGATGATAAATAAACATCACTAAAAAGACACATTTAAAACCAAATACGCAATTATAACGACATTTCACCTTGGTGGAGAACTCTCCAGCTCCTTTAGCTTTTCCTCAATCTCTTTAGCCTGTTCTTGCAGTTGATCCCATTGCTTTGCACAAGAATTCAGATCGCGAAGGCCACTTCTATATGCAAATTCTAACTCAACATTTCTCTTAGTCATAGCAGCTAGTTCCTTAAGTCTCAAGTTGCTTTCTTCCATGTGTTCTTTAACTCCGACAAGAAGCTTGTGGGTGCTTTTTAATTTCTCTTGTAGTGCAATAACAGCTTTTAAGTGTTGAATTTGTTTCTCTTTAACGTGCTTCTCTTGTAGCTTGATTACCCATTCTAATGCTTGACCAAGGCTAACAGGCTTGTTCCCAGCATAATTAAAATCAAGCTGATGTGATAAATACGACGTGGCTTCTAATAAACGATTAAACTCACGTTCAACCATTTCATCCTTGTCTTTATCAACTGTCAGACCGCTAGATTGATACAAAGGACATTTTTGTCTGATACGGTGAAGCTCCATGTCGATTTGCTTACTCAAAACAGTCACAGGGTTACCTCCCAACCCAGTCACAACCATCGCTCCCAAATCAGCAATATAATTACCTAAAAATAATCTTTATTTCTCGCAAAACACTAGAGTACAATTACCTTTTCTGAATGTGGCAATACGGCCACCAACTCGATCCCTAGCCTCTAACACAATCACCTCCATACCAAATTGTTGTAATTGTCTAGCGGCAGCTAATCCGGCTATTCCAGCACCAATTACAATAACTTTGCCACTTTTTTTTGTTGGTAAAGGCTTAGTTCGCTTAAAAATACCAAAATTTATAAAACCGTTCCTTTCTAAAAACGTATGAATACGATGTACAAGAGCAACATCGCTGTTATACGGAGCCTCGGTGTTTTCTAAACACTGTTCAACTAGTAGCTGATGCTTAGAATTCTCTAACCACATCTGTAAGATGCGATTACGTACATGTAAATACACTTTAACAGTAGCTAACGAAGCTTGTGCAATATCAGGAAAAGAGGCAGCTTCTATCGAAGTCATTTTATCATAAGGCATTCGACTTTGAAACGCAGCACCCTCCAACCCAGAAAATAATTCTTTAACAACAGGATCATCTAATTCAGACTCGGGTCCTGTTCCTTTTTCTCTTCTTTTTTCACTTCTTCTTTTTTAACTTCCTTTTCGACGACTTCGACGAACTAGCTATCGACAACCTTTTTTCAGAAGAAGACTTAGATCTTTCGGAACCGAGGGCATTATCGTCGGGATTAGTCTCATACTTTTCTTCGAGTTCCTTATACTCAACCTGCAAAAAGTTGTAGTTCAAACTTAACCTGTACGCTAAATAATATTGAATGGATTGGTCGGTGTTATACCTTGGGCTTTTTTCTACGACTCATATCGACAGCAATTAATGTTTAATACAACAATGCTTTTAAATTCTCTTCCAAAATTTGAGTTGTTAAAACTCGAATCAAAATAAACAACAACGCGCGCACCAATGAGGTTATGTTTAAACTACCATTAACTATTGAACTACCGCAGTAGAATGTAGAACTACCGAACTAATAATGGCCGCGTTCAGTAAAACTAAATAGAGCTTAAAAAAACAGGGATCGACATGATAAAGTACTTTTCGTGTTTTATGTAAAGACACTTGACGCTCAATCATTATCACATATTATTCGATTAAAAAAAACTAGTGCAGATATTTTCTTTATTTTATTATAATCGAAACATAAAGCTTTAATCCATCCGCAAATTTTTCGAACGCATCATGCAAATTAAGAATTGTAAATTTGTATTATTTACTTTTAGTTGTCTTTATTCATTAATAAACTTTTACTTTTCGGAATTTGTAAAAGATCATAACAAACGTTCTTCTGGTTTACGACCTAAACAAATGTCTTCTTTATTATGTATGTTATTAATTACTTATAGACGTAGCAACCCTAAAGTTTTCCAACCTTTAGTACTAAATATAACTAATATAAGCTAAATAGTCTTTATAGTAATCGTTCTTAATTATTAACAATTGATTATTTTATTTATTTACCTTTATTTACATTCTAATTACAAATTGGTAACTTAGTAACACGAACTCGCCTTATAACACATGTAGAGGCGTTTCATTATGTCGTAAACTATGACCTTGAGTCGAAAATTTGACAAGTCAATCTGAATTCCAAAAAGATTAGTCTATTTAAAAAGCACATCAATAAAAAATGAAAATTTATCAGATATTTATTTATTAAACAAAATTGAATGTACTTATAATAGTACCTAAAGGCCTATTAACAAGAAATACTACGATAAAAGCAAAGATAGCTTAGAAAAAAATGTACCGGCAAATGTTTGTAAGACGGATAATAACAATATTTTTACATATACAGACTATAGCGCCACAGCTCATGAGATCCTGAAAGATGTCTAATGCTGATGGAAATTTGTCTAAACTCCATGAGAGATTTCATATAATTTCCAAGCCAAATTCTAATGAAACCCCATACATGTTTCCATATAACATTCTAATCGAATTACAAAATGATACCCTGAAAGTAACTTATTTAGATTTCAACGGATAAGGGAGGCAGTGCGTTTATGAAAACAATAGCAATAAAAGATTTTCTTTATTGTAGTTCCTGTGTTTTATCGGCTGTTCTTTTTGGCAACGTCTTCTGTTTTCTGCGGAAAGGAAAAAAGTTAATACCCCAGTGCATGTTTAATACTACTTGGAAAAAAGGCATAGATTACAGAGCGAATCCGTACGAAACGAATATAAGTAAGTTGTAGTGGTCTTTAAAATCATCGATTGCGTAACTATTAGGTCTTAGTTGTAAAATCGCAGTTAAAATTCAGTTGACCTTAAACTGTGATTAATACATAGAGAATAAATAATTGAAACGATCATTTTCGTGTGGGTTCAAGTGTGACTATACACCTAACCATATAAGACATGCTGTCCTTTACTAAATGTAACTTAAAAATAACTCAGTAATCTTCCATTATATATAAACGTTAAATTTTGGAAAGCGATGAATTTAAAAATTACATAATGTTGCAGAACTGTTAAATTTAATGTAATAGCAAAGGCTTCCACGGCCGGAATTTATATTTACATTAGAATCTCTTCCGGGTTTGGACCGTGTCATAGTTGTTGCAACCGAAGCTGCCAACGTTTTGCATACTTGCGTAAGGGGCTTCATCAGGGCGTGAAATAAATCGCAAAACTCAAACAAGCAATCGAAATCTAATTCAAGAACTTTTCAAAAGTTAGGTTATCCACTTGTGAAACAAGCCATAACGTAAACTTTGAAAAGGTAAGAAAGAAAACGATAACTTGAAAAAGCAAACGAAAATCCAACAAAGAACCACTACCGAGTTAGGTAATCAACTATGGAAATCGAAAGTAATGGTTCTCTTCCATTTCTTGACGTTCTTGTGACTCGTAAGCCCGGCGGACTTCTGGGCCATTCTGTTTATCGTAAACCCATCCATACGGACAGATACCTTCATGCTTCGTCTCATTATCATCCTGCACAAAAACGTTCTGTTATTGAATCTTTGGTCCATCGTGCCTTTTTTATTTGTCAACCTGAGAATCTAGACTCAGAACTCCGTCATCTTACTAGAACCTTAGTGAACAATGGTTATGTAAAGCGAGATATTCATAGAGTTATTAATCGTCGTTTATATCCACGTACATGATTACCTAAGAACATTTTTACTCCCGAATTCAACCCGAAATTGGCCTTTTTACCCTACATTCACAAGGTTACAGATCAAATAGGGAAACTCCTTCGTAAGAATGGTATTAAACCCATATTCAACTCTACAGGCAAAATCTCTCAGATTCTTCCTTTTCCCAAAGACAAATTTCCTACACTTTCATCTCAAGGTGTATACCAAATTTCTTGTTCTTGTGGTTTCGTCGACATTGGTGAAACCGGTCGTTCCGTCATTACTCGCATTTCAGAACATGATCGTTGTATAAGGAAAAGGTATATTTCCAAGTCTGCGGTCGCTGAACATCATTTTACTACAGGTCACAAGATAGTTTTTGATAATGATTCGTTGATTGCCAAATCTCCATTCTTTTTCAACAGGAAATTCCGAGAAAGCATAGAAATCATCAAGCACCCCAACAACTTCAATCGCGATCATGGTTTCGAACTATCCCTTCTTTGGTTCCCGGTTATTAGTCATTTATCAAAAACACGCCCCCAAACAACCGTAACTCCAATCAGGGTCGAGCTTAACCATCCGATCCTTTTCCTTTAAATACGGAGATTATTTCTTCTTAAGTCACTTCTACGGTGTTTAGAATCTGGCTTGGTTCACAAGTTGATTACCTATCTCGGTAGTGGTTCTTTGTTAGATTTTGAGAAGTTCTTAGTTAGATTTCGATTGCTTGTTTGAGTCTTACGAATTATCTCACGCCCTGATGAAGCCCCTTACGAAAGTGGGCAAAACGTTGGCAGCTTCGGTTGCAACAACTATGACACGGTTCAAACCTGGAAGACATTCTAATGTATGTAAATGTTAAATTTAAGTTATCTAAGTTACCTAAGTAACATGCAAATACTAAACTAAAAAAACTATGATTCACCCAAGTAGTTGTTCAGCAGCTCTGTTGAGATGCTTAGAGACGACTTTCTATAGCTGTTCTTTAGTTGCCCCTTGATGATTTTTATTTGATCGTACAGCAGCTGCGCAAGAAAGAGCATAGCTTTTGAAAATATTATATTCTGATTTGAAAGCATTATATTATAGACACATTCACAACTTTACAGGCATTGTTTACAGTACGTACAAACATGAAACATAATTCCGACCTGACGTTAGGTACTACTCGTAACCTACATACTAATACATACTAATACAAGGATAAGATTACAAATAATCCTTAAGGTAAACCAGTGCCCCTTTTGCTCGTGTAGATTGTCTCAATTTCGGTTTACTATCACCAGTTTCTTTAGGCGCATTAACACTTGGAAAAGCATTATCACACACAGGTGCACTTGTACACTCCTCAGCTGAAATCTCAGTAGACTCCAACGAAGTATCCTTATTTTCCAGCACCTTACGCAACTGATCAACATTAAGTCGTTGTAAGTCACCGTGGATGTTTGTTGTTTCGTAGAATACTGGACCTGTCGCTCGTACAATTATCGCAAGCAACCATTTTGGTGAACCGCTGGAATTTCGGCTATATACAGAATCACGTGGTAGCAGCTTTCTAGTAGCGCCCGTTTCTTTATTTTGCACTTGTGTAGGAACAGAATCTGGGTGTATTTGATCTAAATGCGTACGCAAACGTCTCTTCATAATCATCTATGCTGGACTTGATTTTCTTGCCGTGGATGGTGTTACATGTTGACCCAGCAGATATCTTGATAACTTAAGTTCTGAATCTCCCTCCACCATTTTAGAGAGATTTTTCATAACTTCCTGCACCATACGCTCTGCTTGTCTATTCGATGATGGATGGTAAGGCGCAATACGTGCATGACGAATACCATTTTTTGACATAAATTCTGCAAACTCTGATGAAGTAAAAGATGTCGCTTACAAGCACTTTTGGTAATCCATGCGTAGCAAATAGCTGTCTTAAAACAGAAATTTTGCATTCGAAGAAGTTGATAGCACATGTAGAAACTTCTAACCGTTTAGAAAAGGAATCTATAACTATTAAAAAAATTGCACCATTAAATGGTCCAGCATGATCTATATGCAGGCGTTCCCAAAGAGTAGTTGTTCATTCCCAAAGATGTAATTGTGCTTTGGGTGGATTTCGTTGGTTAGGTTAGCAAACCGAACAACTTTCTATCGTAGTTTCAATCTCATATTCATTCGTATTCATGTTAGGCCACCACATATAGCTTCTTGCCAAAGATTTCATACGTACGATTCCTGGATGTGTAGTATGTAGCAATAATAAGGCTTGACTTCTGGCGGCTTTGGGGATGACAACTGTACTTCCCCAAAGTAAACAATTCTTGTAGGTAGATAATTCATTACGTTTAGGGTAATACCCTATAAGTTCTTTAGGAAAAAAAGTAGGCCAACCCTTTAATGTGTATTCGTAGACTCTTGATAAGATTGGATTTCTAGATGACAACTTAGCTATAACCGAAGCGTTAACACACTGTTCTGGAACTAGTTCAGTTATTAAAACATTAGAAACTATTTTTTCCTTATTATCATCACATTAGGTTAGTGAATGTAACCGGCTAAGAGCATCTGCATGAGGTATATTCTTGCCTAGTTTGTGGACCAGTTTGTAATTGTAATTAGACATAAAAAGTGACCACCGAACCAATCTAGGTGATACTAGTTCTGGCGTAGCTATATTTTCCTTTAGAATTCCCAAAAGGGTTTATGGTCCGTGTAAATCACAAATTCGCGACCGTAAAGATAATTATGAAATTTTCTAACACTTAAAATTATTGCATGAATGATGAATAATGTCTTTCAGTTTCATTAAACGGTTTTGAATGATACGCCACTGGAGCTTCTGTCCCATCTGCACGTAAATGACTAAGAACAGCTGCTGCTGCGTAAGGTGACGCATCGCACGACAATATTAAAGGTTCATTGTTACTGTAATGCACAAGTAAAGACTCTGATGTCAAAAGTTCCTTAACTTTATTAAATGCATTATATTCGTGAGTCCCCCATCTTCATATTGCATAATTTTCAAGTAAACGATTTCAGCTATTAATGCTTTGTTTTTTAGGAAAGCATGGTAGAAATTAAGTAATCCTAAAAATACCTGTAGCTCACGTTTATTTCTTGGAGGTAGTGTAGACTTGATTGCTTGTACCTTTCTGGATCCGGTCGCACGCCACTGGCATCGATAACGTAAGCAAGGAAGTTGATTTTCTCGGTAAAAACACACACTTGTCTTTACGTAGTTTAAGACCGGCTACAGAAAATCGTGATAATACACTTTCGAAACGTGAACTTAGTTCGTTAACTGCAGAACCGTAAATTAAAATGTAATCGTAATAGGGGCATACACCCGGTATATCACCAAGAGTATTGTTTACAACTTGTTGAAAAATCTGTAGCGCCACCGTCAGACCGAACTGTCAACGGTTTATTTTGAAACACCCTTTATGCGTAATCATAGTTTGTAGTTCAGCAGTTTCAGAATCGACATATCGAGCTTTGCAAAATAGTTAGCATTTTGTAAGTTCCCGAGTATTTAAGTCACCGACGGCACTGGATATGTGTAGAGTAACAACGCTTTATTTAATGTACATTTGTAGTCGCCACAAATTCGCACTTCACCTGTAGATTTTACGACACAAACTATTGATGTAGTCCAACAGCCGATAACACGCAGTCAATGATATGATGCACTCCCTCTAGTTTTATTCCCAATTTGTCGAACCAATTTCGCCCGAGCAAATTAGCAACAGTCCCGTATGTCACAACTAATGGTAAAGTTGAGGTATTCTTGTTCAGTCTTACGGAAGCATAAAAAAATCCAGCGGTTTTAATAGCATTTTTCTGAAAATCCTTTAGCAGCGTCTTGCATTCTTGTAGTTTTGGTCCATTTTCTGGCCACAAACGCTCAAACATAGTGTATGAAATAATTGAATTGCTCGCCCCGGAATATATCTCTATGGAACATTTTCTCCCATTGATTTCAATATCAATTAAGTCAGCTCCGTGCCCAGATTTTTGTTCGGAGGGGGTCTCAATAAAACAGATCTGCTAATTCAAATTTAGTTAATTACCATTACATTGGCACGGAAAAAGCCCGCCACTGAAAAACTGTACTAACATATTCGTTCTTAAAACTAAAAACCTCAAATTTACAGTTCAGTGAATTCACAATACAAAATCAAGCCTTCTAGACTTTTTATGAGCAAATTCGGTTATAACATCATCAGTTGGAATGATGACATCTCTGTGAATTGCCATTAGGGCCAACCCTGTTAGCCTCTCTTGTCTACAAGAATTCAGTAGGTAGGTTTTTAGGCGCCTAAGTGTGGAAAATGACCTTCCCGGGGTGCACGTGGTTACTGGTAGAGTCGACAACATATAAATGTTGGGATACAATTGTCTGTTGCACTCTCCGACAGCTTCAATGGCGCAAGAAGTCCGGTCCGAAGGGCTTTTGCCCTGCCACAACAATTTCTATAGTTGAAATTTGCCTTGTGCCTCGTCTAGTTCCACCAGGTCGTCGTACATCACTAGGTCCTCTCTTGGGAATGGCGTTTCTTTCTCGGAACAGACTGTTGGTATAAGAGTTGTTACGTGCATAAATAAAAATAATGCATTACCCTGTATATCAGTTTAAATTAAAAATTACTTTTATATTTCTCGACGCCATCTATCGGGTTCGTTGGTCACTTTGTATTGAGTCGACGACATCCGGTGAGATTTCCGGCATTTTCAGTTTAACATCGTACCTGTTAGTACCTATGTCTGCGTGAATTGAATATCGTTTTCAAGAATCATCCACGTGTTGGGACACGATGGAAATTAGTAGTTTCTCTTAAATAATTGATTTCATCCACGCAGAGTAAGTGATTTTATTCTTTCTTTAATTAAACGTAATTTTTATGTCTTTTTGGTTAGCGCCATGTGCCACCTTCATGAGTATTCTTATCGTTACCTAAAATCCTCAAGGGAAAACTATAATCGAAAGCGGAAGCTCTTAATTACTGGATACGATTGAATTCTATTCGGAGGCCATAACTTAACCTTGATGATTCTCACCTTGTTCGGAAGATCTTAATTATTGGATACGATTGAATTCTATTCGGAGGCCATAACTTAACCTTGATGACTATCACCTTGTTCGGAAGATCATAATTATTGGATGCGATTGAATTCTATTCGGAGGCAATTACTTAATACCACCATAGGCGTAACATTAATGTAACAGCAGACGATAAGTGTCGGTTCGTTTACTGTCCCTTAAATGTGTCTTTTATTTGTAGTTTGTGAGTCGCCAGGTAGACACGATTATTTTCAGGAAGTTTAATTGCAGGAAGCCATTAGGAAAAACGTTTTTCTGAAGGTCGCCCTGGAATTTTGGTAAGTCACTTTTTCTTGTTCTTATTCATTCGTGTCGCTACGGTGTATATTCACAACTTACTATAGTTACTAATTGTACGTGCAAATTGACGTGTTGCTTGTGATTGTTAATAAATTAAGTTAAGTAAATGACTTATCGCTCGCTGCTTATATCCACCGTAAATTATTATTATTCATGTTACTTATTGATAAAGTTTATATATGTTTTGGTGGCTACACTTTTGGTTGACGTGTAGTGTAAGTTGCCTATCCTGCGGTTATTCTATTTTGTATATTCTCGCTAATACCTACTTAGATTTGACTATTTAACTCTTACTATATTTATCGTGATAGAGTAATTAAAGTACAATTGTTATTAACGATTGAGTTTCTTTTCCTTTTATTCGTTTCTTTCAGCAGTTACGAACCTAACATCTAGTTACAAGTTTCTTACCATTCTGTTGTGAGCAGACAGAAGTTTCTTTGGGGATAAGCACTGGCGCCCTTAAATATCTTTTTCATTATTGTCTAGGAACCCTACCCTCTCTCCGACTATTAAGAGTTGGCCGTGCAGGTTCGTAAAACAGCAAAAAGCTTGTAACAGAGTGTACATAGCAGCAATCACTTTCTTGTGGTCAGTAAATCTTATTTTGAGCTGGGAAGTTAAGTCTTCTAATAAGGGTATTGCAATAGTTATACGGTAATACTGTTCGGGGTTACTAGTATTTGGATTAGCGCGATGCTTTTGTACTGATGTCAACCGTGGAAGCTTGATCTCTTCATTGACATCGGTCAATAAATCCTTTGCTTCTGTAAATGTATTTGAAAATTATTTTTCAATATTGGATCGAATATCTTGAAAGTGCGATATTACGTTCTCAATATGGTCGACAGCTGTTATTAAGTCACACAGAGGTGACTTTGTCATACTGTTAATGTTGCTGCAAATACCTTTGATATAAAACAGAGTGATACCACGAATTCGCTGGCAAGAGCAGATCTCAGAAAAGAAGAAGCTTTGGTTGAGGTCTCCATATCCAGGTCTGTGCTGAATTGTTCTAAAGTCTCAATAATCGATTTAAAAATTTGTTTAAATTTTAACAAGCCGTTGTGATTTTCCACCCACCGCGTTTCACACATTGGTGTTAATTTCTGCCATGTTGCATCAGGAAAGTTGGCCCTAATGCGTGCCTGAAGGAAGCTTGTTCGCTTTGGAGATGCTCTCAAAAAATTTCCGATTACTTTCACAGTTCCTATACAATTTTTTATAGAAGGTACATTACATGAATGACAAAGGGCCAAGTTTAAAGAATAAGAACTGCAATGGACAAACAGAGCTTGAGGAAATTATTTCCGTATTATTGCTTGAACGCCATTAAAAGCACCTTTTATCACAGCTGCACCATCGTACCCCTGTCCCACCATATTTTTGCAGTCAATGTCAAGGTTTTTCAGGGAAGCTATGATCGTGTCAGCCAATGGTTGTGCAGTTGTATTATCGACCTTTACAAATCCGAGAAAATCTTCTTTCACCACATAACAAGTTTCTGACCTTTTTGTGTATCTAACACATAGTAAAAGTTGTTCGTGTTCCAAAATATCAGAAGTTTCGTCTACTAAAACGGAAAACACCTTCGCTTCATTTAAATATTTTGCAATTTTCTTCTGAATTATTTCCCCACAAATTGATATGAGATCATTTTGGAGCTTAGAGTGTTCGTCTTTTCAGTCTTTATAAAATAGGTAACAGTGACGCTTGCAATGTAGTACGATTAGACATCTTGATGATCAGTGATCTAAAAAAAATAGTACTATAATAATATATTACATACTAGAAGACTTGTGTCGATTTCTTTTTAATTTTCCCATGACAAAAAATAAGTTTTGACGATTAAAAGGTAATTTATACTCACCATGAATGAAAAACCGTTGTTTTCTATATTGTATTACGTGTATTGCACTGCACAGAGACACAGGTCTTCACTCGTCGAGCACAAAAAGACAAATGACGGCACGCGAAGACAGATAGGTAATGGGAGCAGCGACAGGGACGGCGAGTTGGGTGGGAATTCGTTGTTGACATGCTGCGTGGTGAAAATACTGAAAAGATTAACATCTTTGTGTTATTTATCTTCTCTAACGGTACTTGTAGAGGTTTTTGACCTATCTGTAGCACGTCCTGCTAAATCGCTTTACCTTTGTATTTTGTAGCAGCTTTATGAATAGAGCCGTTGTTCTCATTCGATGTAGTAGGACTTCTTAACTCGACAACGTTTTTGGATGCCATTTCTGTCGCAATCGCGTGGGACAATGTTGTTTTTAAAGTTAATTTCGATTGAGACAGCAAAAATTTTTGTAGTGCGATATCTCGTACACTGCATACCATCCTATCCCGTAGCATGCTGTCTAGCTGATCTGCAAAATTGCACGTCTCTGCTATTTTACGTAATGCAGCTATGTAGGTAGCAACGTCCTCCCCTTCCATCTGATCCCTTTTATGAAAAATGTAGCGTTGAACTATTTCTGACGGTTTGGAAGGTGTAAAATGGTTATTCAATAATGTAATAATTTCGTCAAAAGTTTTTTCGTTGGGTTTCAATAGCGCACATAACGAACGAACCAATTCATACGTAGGCGTCCCGCAAGTGGATAAAAATTTTGTTCTTTTCTTTCCTGCATCGTTAATATCGTTCGCTTCAAAAGAGATAGAAAGATAATTGTTCTGCGTAAAAAGTCCACTGCCATGGTTTTTTAATATCGAATTCTCGTAAAGGTGCAGCAGCCATTGTGTTTTAACGCACAAATAACGTACGTAATAAATGCAATAAAGGCTTTCACTTTACCTTCTTGTAGAAAACTTTAATCCTCGTCGCCAGTATTATATTCTGATTTGAAAGCATTATATTCTAGACACATTCACAACTTTACAAACATTGTTTACAGTACGTACAAACATGAAACATAAATCCGACATGACGTTAGGTACTACTCGTAACCTACATAGTAGTATAATGTTGCCAATATATAACAGAAAATGACACTAAATAATTTATTAATTCATTTGTTTTCAGCAAGTTTAATTTAATAGAAAAAAAAAGATTTAGAATTTTCATTGGTTAAGATTGAGGTTCCATTCAACTAACACCCAACTCAATGAAGTAAACAACTGGTTCTTATGTTCTTCACTCACCATGCATCACATTATGAAAAGTAAGAGTTCTGAAGCAATGCTTGTTCTTTCCTGCTCCTGTGTAGGAATCTTTGTTAGCGAGTTCATCTCTGAAAGTTCTTGCGATGAAACGCTTCTTCAATTGACGAACCACCAATCCTTGCCAGTTAAACAGTCTGAAATCAATAAATATACCAGTTTAATTAAAAAAGTTTCTATAATCACCTACATCAGTTTTAAGATGTACTACAAAAACTTACCAGTTTTGTTTTAAAAAAAGCGTCATTTCTTAATTATTGTTCCAAAGCTATTACATTTTCATTAGTCACTACTGGGAACAGCATTCCAATATGTCCGAAATCATCTTCTAATATGATATCAGCACTCTTTGTTTAAATAAGTTTATTTATTTGATACTTCATATCTGTAACCCCCATTGTTCGCCGAAAGAATACTGAAATAAAGTAAAACATTATTTAATATTAACTTCTTAAAAGATATTACAGTAGTATAGTGATGCGGATCCTGGCTCACTCGGGTAAGATCGGTAGGAGATCATATTTTCTTCGACTGTGTTCGTGTGCGCTCGTAATTTTCAGTCTCGAATTTCAACTTCCGGTTTCTAATTTCAACTTCCGGTATCGAATTTCAACTTCCGGTTCCAAATTTCTATTTTCGGTTTCGAATTACAACTTCCGGTATCGAATTACAACTTCCGGTGTCAAATTTCAACTTCCGGTGACCTATTTCGACTTCCGGTGTCAGATTTCATTGCTGTGCATTGTCAGCAAATTTTTTCGAGTTCATTAGCTATGATGAATCAACAAATTTTCTATAATGAACTTACGGTGTCTACTTTGTTTCCGCTAAGTTCAATGATCTGCAAAAACGCTGAATTAACTAGAAAGCTCATATACTTCGCTTTTTTTAAAATATGACTTCTTGCAGATTCATAAATCAATGAAAATCACATATTTATTTAAGTAATTATTGTATGCAATTCAAATAGTATTACAGTTAACTTTATTTAAGTTACAATTCAAATTTATAAATTATTTTTTATAAAGACTAACAAAACAATGTTTTTTTTTCCTGCAGGTGGTATTATATTTTATATTACATTTAGCAATGATTTTCGTTTTAAAGCTTATAAAATGTTAATGTCATGAATGAAAAAATTATTAAGTTATTTAATTTATAGTATATACACTTATGCGTTTTGGTTTAAGATTACAATTTTAAGAATACATTTTTTAAATCATTTAGTTGCGGCATCAGTCGAATGAACTCCTTGATTATGTTACATTTAATGTATTATATGCATTTAAAAGTGTTTAGTTAATTTGAATTTAGAATGTAAATTTAAAAAATGAGCAATTAGTTCTTAATATAAATTCCATTTATAGCTTTTACTATTTATATACACAAGCAAAATGTTGATTTAACTATTGAGTAAATTTCATGTTACAAATCTAGACATTGCGAAGAATGTAGTTATATAATTTCTTCAATGCAAAAATAATCCATTTATTTAATTTAGATTATAGTATTAGAAATATTTTAACTTTACTTACTTACATTATTATAGTAACATAAAGAAACTGTTTTTTCCACAGATGTTATATTATACGAGGGTCGTTAGCATATATTTTTTTTTTGACTTAGTTTTTACACTAACAACACCTTAAAATAACAAAATTCACTAAGTTTATAAGATCCACCCGGTAAATTTGATTAAAATAATAACTGAAATCCATACGTTTTATATGCATATTAAAATTATAATTAAAATAAAAGACTCTAACGTTAAAGTGTTTTCTCAGCATATAACAAGTCGTTGACACTCATAATTTTGTTGATTTGAATTATTCAGCTTTGATTATAAATGTTTATAATATAAATTGTTTTATTACATGTTAAAAAACTCAAAAAATCAAATCAATCCCTTATTTATTTAAGTAATTAATGTATGCAATTCAAATAGTATTACAGTTAACTTCATTTAAATTACAATTAAAACTTATAAATCATTTTTTATAAAGACTAACATAAAAATGTTTTTATTCCCGCAGTTGATATATTTTATATTACATTTAGCAATTATTTTTGTTTTAAAGCTGATAAAATATAAATTTCATGAATGAAAAAATTATCAATTTATTTAATTTATAGTATACACTTATGCGTTTGGTTTGAGATTGCAATTTTAAGAATACCTTTTCAAAGCATTTCGTTGCGTTAATGGCTGCATCAGTCAAATAAACTCAAAAATAGGACCCCAGATATTTTTTTTTTCTCGTATTCATACTAGGTGATGTGTTGTATTTGCATCAGTGTTTCCAATAATTTTTTTTATAGGTGTTAAGTTACATATTAACATATGAATCATTGAGGCTCTTATAATATGTAAACTATTTATTTATTTGTTTAATTATGCATTTCAAGTTAATACACCATTAAACTAAACTAACTGGAATATATAGAAATAAATCTATCATAAGCAATAAAGGACTAACTTGTTTATCCAAAATATCAGGAATGGTTCCTATCAAATTTTTTAGAGCCATTCTAAAATCACATTATTAAGGATCAAATATTCGTATGCATATTTAGTCTTTGAATATGAAAAAATGCCTAACTGTTGTCAACTTAAGATAACAAAATTTAATGATTTTTATAGTAGAAAATATAACTTCACTTCAATAATTTTGACTCACTGAAATCAATACAAAAAGGATGGAAATTCTAATAAATAAAGTCTTGTTATACGTTGCTAAATATTTTTCAATTAAACTCCATTCATCGTTTTAGCATTTATTATTATTTATATACAATGTTACATTTAACTAATATTTAATATTCAAAAAAATAAAACAATTAAAATTTAGAATGTAAAAAAATAGACAATAAATATTTGAAATAATGATGTCTTATTCATTTTTTTTTTTTACTTTTACAAGTCAAAAACCTTTAATGATTAAATTTATTTTCTATTAAATATAGTTTCATCAACTTAAGATAACAAAATTTAGTCTTTTTGTAGCGGAAAATATAACTTAACCTCAATAATTTTGGCTCATATTGCAAATTTGATTAAAATAGTAACTGAAATCAACACAAAACGATGGAAATAAGTAAGCAATTTAAATAGTAAATTTTTATTACACGTTGCTAAATATATAAATACTTTATTTACAAAGTTTAAAAAAACCTAAATTAAAAAAAATTAAGATTTAAACATTTAAACAACCGTATGATAAACTAATAATCTGTAACACTAGACATAATATACCCGGGTCGATGATGTAGTATTTCCATTACACACAACACATTATGAGAATTAATGTTATTTTCACAATTTAAAAATGTTCAAATGCTTCAAAACTTTGCATTTCATCATCTTCTTTACAGTTTTCGTTCACATAGTCGTCGTTGTTGTCTTTATAACTATTGGCAATTTGTTTAATTCTGTTTTTTTCAGTTTTCTGTTTAAGCACACTTTCTACTATATTATTGTAGTATTCTTTTAATTTATACGATTTCATTAAATCCAATCGATAGTTAATTGTAGGTTTTAAATTAAAAATGTTGTACATATCATATTTATCCAAAGTACACGATCGATAATCACGACACAACGTAATTGTTTTTAAAAAATTCGAATTTTTATCTAACGGAGATAATCCTGGTTCAGAATACTTCCAATTGTAGAATAATTTTAAATCTTTGGATATATTGACTGATTTACTTAGGTTTTGAATAGAAACATTGATGTTTAACAATTTCGCTTCTTCAAGAATAGGCGTGATTTCGGTGGAATTATAGAAAAAATCGTTCATTAAATAAGATTGAAGTTTCATAAATTCGGTCCATTCTTCTACAGTTAGTAGTACGTTATTTTTATCATAATGATTACAAACAACAACATTGCATCTGGTATTTCTACATATACCACCATTTTCACACGTGTCACTGTTTACATCACTCCAAATTCGTATAACAGAATTAAGATGCAAATACGTGCTATACCCAATTTCAATATATTTGTAACCGTCATGATCGATTCTGTAGCAAGTTGAGTTTACAAGTGTTTCATTTGAAGCTTTATCATATTGCAAAAGACGAGTTTCTTCGATTAAATTGTATTCTGTACACATCGATCGTAGCGAATCAGATCCTTCTATTCTTTCATCATCATTTTCAACATCAATATTATTATGACTCATACAATGCGTCGTAGGTGAATCCAAATATAATGGAACACTTTAGATTTTGCTTTTCCTATAAACCATTTTATATCATTATCTAACCGATCACTCATTTTGAAATTAAATTAGCTTATACACAAAACGCACAAATACGTCTGTATCGTACTGTCTTCGATAATGCAGAATTAGAACTGATCGTAATCTACAATCACAACTCTCATACAGTACAGATAACTTCACGTAATTGAATGAGATCGAACTACCCTGCTTTTTTTAAACTTAATTTTTAGGTAAGATGACCGTTCTGACTCAACATTTTTAGCGTTTGAAAATCACGCATTTAAAATCAATACACAATTAAATTAAAATAACTTGAATAAGTAAAAATAAAACTACGTCGTCAACAATAAAGTAGTCTAGCTAACCCGCTCATCACAAAATATAGGAAATGGTTCCTATAAAAATTTTTTAAAGACCACATAATCATATTATAAAGGATTATATATCCAATTCCATATTTAGTTTTTGAAAATAGCAAAACAAATAATTTTTGAATGTAAATTTAAAATGCCCAAATGAATATTTGAAATAATAGTGCCTACATTGTTGCCAACTTAAGATAACAAATTTGATTAAAATAAAATAATAATTGAAATTATCGATATTACTATTTATTAATATTTTGAGGTTTTCATCAATTAAAAACAAAACTTTGCTTTTTAATTCATTTTGAATTTTTTTGCGTTGTTTGATAACGTCGGTTTTCCATATACCCTATAACTACTTATTCTACTCTTAAAGGTCTGTTTTAAAATCATTACATCATTTCTTAGTTTAAGTTTACAATTTTTTATGTTTTAAAGTATGCAAGTAGTGAGCCTCATAAATATTGTTGTTAAGGTAAATTTCACAGCATTCACAATATGTACCTATATTATTAAAACAAATTTTTAGTTGATTTATTTAAAAATACCCACATTAACAACTCATTAAATCTAAAAACACAACATGTTCTCGGTTAAACAAAGTAAAGTTGTTCTTAATCAAGACCGTGGGGTTATCTATATCAACCGTTTAAAGCGAATTAAATTCAATAATCGTTGCAGGAACACAACATCAATAACTAACAGTAAACTATATATGTAATTTGTTTAACAGTTTGTATTCTACTAGGTGATTTGTATACAAACCATAGATAAATTAAACAGTTTTGTTGTTGAGCACGAAAATTATCTATAAATTAGGAAATCATCTATTGTTTATCTATATTGACGGCTTATACAGTTTGTAATGTTGTAATTTTGTGTGATGTGTTGAATAAAAAAATCAAAATTTTTTCTGTATATCTACTCGAATTAATATCTCTTTCCATATCGATTACTAAAAACCATAATTATTTATCCAACAAATTAAACACATCTTCTTAAATTCGTCAAATGATAAATTTATTATTCTTATAAATATGTTGTAGATTTAATACATCTTGTTTGCAGACTATTATAAGGTTAACATTATCATGAATTAATTGTTTTGGAATGCAATCATAGGTTTGATATTATGGTGACCCATACTAAAATGCTCTCTCATTAAATTTTGTTTATCACACGCGAAATCTACAAACAGCTTTGCAAACCGACGACTTTGCAAACAGCTTTACAAACAGGTGGTTTGTTTGCAAACAGCTTTACAAACAGGTTGTTTGTTTGCAAACAGCTTTACAAACAGGTTGTTTGTTTGCAAACAGCTTTACAAACAGGTTGTTTGTTTGCAAACAGCTTTACAAACAGGTGGTTTGTTTGCAAACAACTAGCTGTTTGCAAACAACGCGAAGTATATGAGCTTTCTAGTTAATTCAGCGTTTTTGCAGATCATTGAACTTAAGCGGAAACAAAGTAGACACCGTAAGTTTATTATAGAAAATTTGTTGATTCATCATAGCTAATGAACTCGAAAAAATTTGCTGACAATGCACAGCAATGAAATCTGACACCGGAAGTTGAAATCCGACACCGGAAGTCGAAATAGGTCACCGGAAGTTGCAATCTGACACCGGAAGTTGAAATTTGAGAGCAAAAGTTGCAATTCGATACCGGAAGTTGATATTCGATACCGGAAGTTGAAATTCGAAACCGGAAGTTGTAATTCGAAACCGGAAGTTGTAATTCAAAACCGTAAGTTGTAACTTGATACCGGAAGTTGTAACCCAACACCGGAAATAGAAATTTGAAACCGGAAGTTGAAATTCGAAACCGGAAGTTGTAAATCGACACTGAAAATTACGAGCGCACACGAACACAGTCGAAGAAAATATGATCTCCTACCGATCTTACCCGAGTGAACCAGGATCCGCATCACTATACTACTTATTACTTTCATCATAAACAGCTGGAGGTGTTCTGGATCTAACTGTTTCTTTTTGCGTCTGAGGGCTATAAGTGTAATGTCTTTCATTTGCGAAAGTGCTGTGACCACGTGAAAGTACTTCCGATATTTTAGAATTGCGTCTTTGATGTCTGGAAAGGTTATGGTAGTCTTCGTTGAGTGAAATGTTCTTTTGATCTATTTTATTCCTGAAAGATCCACGAGGAAGCTCGTCATAGTGAATACCTGATCGCTACTTGGCTTGTAGTTACGACGATTCTCCTTTATAATCGCCGAAACTCTGTTTGCAATCAGCAAACTTTGACTTTAATCATTTTGTTCCACACTGTTTTTAGATGGATCACGTAAAAACACTTAAGTTATTTCAGAATCGCGTCTTTGATGCCCGGAAGAGCTATGATAGTTTTTGTCGGGTGAAATGTGCTCTTGATCTATTCTATTCCCGTGAGGGCTACGAAGAAGCTGGTCGTTTATCCCGAAGGCGTGTAAAGAATCTAGAGTATTCTTGAAAGGGCTCTAATTATTTGACAACTGAATATCAGATCGCTACTCGAGTTATAGCTACGCTATTTATAATAGGTGGAAGCTTGTTTTCAGTCAGCAAAATTTGACTTTGATCATTTTGTTCCATACTATTTCTAGATGGGCCACGTGAAAACACTTCCGTCATTTCAGAATTGCATCTTTGTTGTCCGGAAGAACTATGATAGTCTTCGTGCTCTTGATCTATTCTATTTCCGGAAACGCTACAAGGAAGCTCGTCATATATAGCGGGAGCGTGTAAAGAATCTGTATCGACAGCGGCGTTCTCCAATTATGCGAATCGCTTTCAGAAGAAGGATTAATTGTTCTCCTTTTTTTCGACGGGTTTGCCTCTTTCATCCAAATCAATTTCTATGTCTGAATAAATAGTTGCATCCTTAATTTTCTGACGAGCTTTTTCATATGTATCTGAAAATAGTTTGAGCAGTCGCCATATACAAACAAACAACTAAAAGTCTGACTATACCTATCATAAGTATCCAGGATTTTCATTATGGGCTCTGTGATCCATGATTCTTACGGATCTACTTTGATCTTTTTAGCAGGCAGGCGCACCGTCAAATTTCCACTTAACCAGCAGTAACCTTGACACTTTTCCTTTTTACAAATAAGTTATGAATTTTACTAAACAAGATAGTCATTTAGTTTAGCAGGGGTTTTATTATTGGCTTAGCGCTAAGTATTTTATTAATAATATTTTTATTATTATTGTCTTGGGGGGAATCATTAGGTTCCTTTACAAGTTTCTTATAGGTTTGCGGCTCTTTATTATTATTATTATTATTGTTATTATTACAAAATAATGTAGTTTGACTAACATCATCACTTACAATTATTCACTCACAGGCGCGGCTTCAGAGAGGGGGGGGCGGGAGGGGGTTATGCCCCTCCCCTCCCCGACATTGAAAATAATACTGAAGTTTTTCTCACTTTGTATTTAATACATAGGCTTTATTTAATAGTTATATGTTGCTTTTTCGCTTGCAAATAAAAGCTTGGTGCATAACGAAGTACTATTCAATATATTAGTATTTAAAAATGTGATGAGCACTACTCCCCCCCAATGCTTTAAAGTGATGGAGCCCTACCAAAATAAACTACTAGAGCCGCGTCTGTCTGACAGTCTATTTGATCTTAAGATATCGGAACCAGTATTGATTAAACAAGAGCGAGGAGATTCGTGTTTGGCTGTTATATACCCAGGTCTATTCGTTATTTTCTACGATAGACTACTTTATCGCCTTTTTCAAACTCGGGCCTTTCTTTTGCCATTGATTGTAATAACTTTGAAATCGATTATTTTTTATTAGCAGTTTGTCTTTAAAGTTTGATGTAAACATTTTGGCTTGTCAATAATTGGTAATAATAATTCGGATAGAGATCGTTTAATGCCTTTTATGCTTGTATATCTGTATTTCATAAGAGCAACATTAAGATAGCCAGCTTTGCGTAGTATGTTTTTCGCTATTTGAACAAATCTCTCTGCAAGTCCATTTGATTTGGGGTATTTTGGACTACTTGTTTTAAATTCAAAGTCAAATTCTGTTCGCAAAACGTTTACGCTCGTATGATGAATGTGGCATATTATCTGATATGACCACATCTGGTGTACCCTGTGTAGCAAAACTTGTTTAAATCACATCAGAACTTTTTAGATTTTAAAGGTATAACTTCAAGCCACTTTGTTAACAAATCTGCAAATGACTAAGTACGGTTTATTTATTATGAAATTTACTTCTAGTAAAGTGTTGCTATCTTGCGTATCCGGAAACACAATAAAAGTGGTTGGTATAACCCGATCGATTAAGCATACCTCTACTTGTGTCACTAATACTTGCTGAGTTCGACAGCAACCATCAGCTAAACGAACAGTCATTTTTTGTTTCGCAAACTGTGGTCCAAAGTAAAGCAAAGCTTATAAAGTTTACTTCCCGCAACACTTTGTTTAGCAGCCGTGTCCAATATACCAGTCCCTAGAAATCCTGTAATTACAATTTCCATAATAGGGCGCAATCGAGGCGCGAGATAATATTTGGATACGGCATCCAACACATAAAAGTCAGTAGAAAACACTGAAGTTGTAGATTTACAAGTAGGGCAATTTGATCGTAAAACACCCGGTTTTCCACATCCGTAACATGAAATAGGCGTCTGTGGTAGTAGTTTAGGTGCAGGCGACGCTGCTAGTGCACGCGAAGATATTGAAGTGGTTGCTTCGAATGAAGTCGTTGAACCATTGTTAGTTTTTTTGCCAATTTACGACAATCATCTATAGTGTGTCCCACTTTTCTGCAATATACAGAGCGATGAGCGCGTGGTGGTTCCCTACTTTCTTTACGTACGACATTTCGCTCAGATCCACGCTCGAAGGATTCCTCCACCAAACGACATTCCTTAAGAAGTTCACTAAAAGTGACTACTTTGTCACTAGAAACTTTCTCTCTTATACGACGATGCAACAGACCATACACCATATCGAGTTGTGTTGGTTCGCTCAATAAATCTGGTGGCAGTTTTGACAAAAGAGCACGTGCACGACATACAAAAACGTCAGTTGTCGCAGAGACATCATGTTCTGTTAAAAAAAGTTCACGGTGTATTTTGTGTAGCGGTTTTTGGTGACTGAATGTCATCCTCAACAGATTCAACGCATCTTCCACGTCTCTATGGTAGTTTTCACTCCTTGAAACAATGGGGCTGTAAATCCGTCCAGAAGCATTGGAATTCCTTTAAGCGCATTAACATCAGAAATTTGTCTGCAGTCTTTGTATACAACGATGCTATCAATAAACGCGTTAACATCAGATTCGGCAAACCCGTCGAATCGTGAAGCACATTTCGAAAAGTTTCCCCCAGAGGCTTGTATTGTCTACGGTACAGCCGTTACCTTAGCCAACAACTGTTGAAATTGTTTGTCTGTCAAGGTAACGCTCGCCATTGTATCAGTGTTAGAATCGGGAATATTGGTTCGACCTCGCAACCAATAACTACACACGTATTTGCTATGTTCCTCCGTGATTATTAAAACAGTATAAACCGATTTTAAAAAAATGTTAAATTACTCATATCAACAAACTGCTTACGTCGTTCAAGGATACCGCGCAAACTTAATAGAAACACATTTAGTTACTTTCCTAGCTGCACAGAATGCTATTATTTCTAAAACACTTTAAAAGGTTAAACAGCTAAATGATTGTTTAATCAATGTCAATGTCAACGTATTTCACTTTGTTTTTGAAGTGAAACTTCTTTATCGGCGTTGGAAAAAAAATTACCGTCACATTTTTTCGTTACGCGTCACATTTAAATTATTCCGTTACGCGCCATCTTTTTTTTTTTTTAAATTTAAGATATTTTAGGTTAACCTCAATTTCTGATTGAACGATGACAATGACAGTAATAATTCTATTTCAATTAATGAAATGCTGTAATAATCTTAGTAGCAAAAAGTTAAAGTGAAACACGGTTGGTTTTTCGTTACGCGCCATCTTTTTTATTTCTGAAACGCAATAGCGACGTGATAAATAATATATCAATACTAAAGTGATCAACAAATCAAAGGTTTTATTTTAATTTTAATTCCAGTGGATTTTTAACAAAAGTAAGTAATTATATCTCTTTTTCTAATACTTGGGTGGGATTGTGGTATTTAGTTTTTTAAATTTAAGATACTTAAGGTTAACCTCAGTTTCTGATTGTAACTATCGGTCAATGTATATGATTTCATTAAAATAGTATTTATTATTTAATACGACTGCTAATTTAATGAACATCAATTAATTGCCATAGAGTATAAATTCTGAAATATGTTATTAATTTTTTTAAATTTAAGATATTTAAGGTTAACCTCAATTTCTGATTGAACGATGACAATGATAGTAATAATTCTATTTCAATTAATAAAATGCTGTAATAATCTTAGTAGCAAAAAGTTAAAGTGAAACACGGTTGGTTCAGACGAAGAGTACTTTCAGTTTCTCCAACGCAGTAGGGATAGCATGTCGCTTATTTCGTTACGCGTCACATTTTTAATTAATACGACTGCTAATTTAATGAACATCAATTAATTGGCATAGAGTATAAATTCTGAAATATGTTATTAATTTTTGTAAATCAATTAACTAATTTTTGTAGATTAAATTTCATATTTCAGTTACCATAAGCCATTAATTACAAAAATATATTATAACGATGACAATGATAGTAATAATTCTATTACAATTAATGAAATGCTGTAATAATCTTAGTAGCAAAAAGTTAAAGTGAAATAATTGTATTATTTGTATTCATGTCTATGATAAAAAATCCTTTTGTTTAAACTTTATCTAATTTAACTTTATTTAACCAATTTCTGAAAAGTTGCATGTAGATCATTTTGCGAAAAATAAGGCCATAAAGAAGTTTCACTTCTTACATGTGTACACTAGTACACGCCCATGTTTTTTTTTTCAAAAAACCCGTTGAAAACAAAGAACAAACAATGCAGTTTTTCAACCCACACCGATTCACGAAAAACGCGTTTATTCCCAAACTTTTCTATGTTTTCATATTCACGTTCACTGACTGCCATTTTATGATGGCTTAGATACGGTTAAAACCATTCGGATAAATGTAAAATTTAAAATTTTCTGTGGACACAATCAATTTTAAAGCCAAAGTGGAACTTTCAGAAATTTTGCCAGACTTTGATTGAATACGGTCGGATTAAATAAACAATTTATATCACGTGATCCTTGGCAATTGTTTTACCACACTCTAATTAGTTGACACGCGTTTAAAAAAAAAACAAAACAAAATGATTATTGGACTTTACCAGAGTTTTATAACGGTTCACAATTCAACAGCTTCTAAGATTCTGACACGACACGAATAAAAAAAAACTTCACGGCAAATGTCACAATAATTGTTGTGTGTGTATGACAAAGATAAAAGAATATGAATGCGTGTACGACAAAAATAAAAGAAGTGTTAACGTTGACATTCCCCAATTACCAAATGTCGCTATAAGAAATAGAATGAAATTATCTTATAAAAATATGGTTTGCACTCTTGTCTTATCTATTGAACACCTGCGTTTAAGTCGCGCACATTAAAAACGAACCGCTTTTATTATCGGAATTAGATAGATGACTATAACTGCCCCCGCCACAGTAAGATGTTAAACGCAAAACAGGCGCTTTTACACGTAATTGACGTAATAAGCATTAAGCAAGCTCACAGTGTTTGTTGTGATCGACTGATAGTGATACTGATTTTTGCACCCTCTCACAGGGATACACTTTTACTGTACCTACTTCGTGATATAAACATAATAAAATCTGTTTGTGTGGTTTGATAAAATTTTTAGTGTTAATACTTTACCTGGACACTTACATATTTCATTTCGTGTAGTGATTACTGTTTAAAATATAAACTATAAAGTATAAACTATAAACATTTACATTCTAGGACGTTAATTTAATATAGTGTAGTACTTACTAGTGTTTCATGCGCCCTGCTACTTCACTGCTTGAAAATCACAAGATTTACAACGTTTTCAGTAAGTACAAGAGTCTAGTGAAACGTTTATAATACTGACGTAAAATAGTTATTAAACCCTATACAAATAGTTTTATTCTATGTTGTTTTCATTCATTACTTTCAGATCATGAAGAGAGATAAGGAGAGTGGTGATTTCTACAGGAAATAAAAGAAAGCTAGGGAGGAAGAATCTAAAAACAAGGAGTTTTACTCAAATATTTAAAATCAGCTACCCAAAGAGGTGTGACTGAACATGATATTGAAACTAAAATATACTGGTGACTCCACAGCCACACAAGCTAAGGATGAGTATGCGGATGAATCAATCAGTGATATTGGAACTTGGCCTATTCTGATTCCCGATAATCTTCGAACTTTATATTATAGCTCGAGGCTATAAAACAGTGCAGCATCTTGATTGTAAGTTTGCTGAAGTAAATCGACCAGGGTCAGAAGATTCTACTAAGGAACCCAAGGGAGTAACAAGAAAAATTAAACCGTGATTGGTTTTTCCGAATTTTTGCCAAATCGCAAAACGGTATTGAGGACATGGATGGCCTATTCACCTTCTAAAAGATCATTGTTCTGTTTTTGCTGCCGATTGTTTGGGATAGTAGTCGCCACCAAAAAATCTGGATTCAACACTATTTATGGTTTCAACCAATGGTGGAAACTAAATCCCAAAGTTTCAGAACATGAATCAAGCACGGCACATAATGAAAACTTCAAAACGTAGAAATGTCTGGAGAGAAGATTGCAAGCTGGTACAACGATCGACAAAGAAGCACAGGACGTGATTGTCAAAGAAGAGCAAAAGTAGAGGCAGTTCTTGGTCAGGATACTAGATATTATTAGATTTCTTGCCTAACAAAATCTGGCATTCCGTGGTCACAGTGAGATTGTGGATGATAGTGCCACTGGAAATAAAGGCAACTTCCTAGCACTTGTTCATCTTCTTGCCAAGTACGATCCAGTTCTTTGTGAACATTTCACAAAAGTGAAGTTGCAAAAAAAGTTAGCGTGTCTTACTTATCACCCAAAATCCAAAATGAAATCATAAACTGTCTAGGCAATCATGTTCGAAAAAAGTTACACCAGATTTGTCACAAAAAGACCAAACGAGTCAAATACTGCGTTATTCATTCATTGACTTTCTTGAAACCGAAGGGAAACAGGCTGAGGATATATCAAAAATGATTCTAGACAAAATTGAAAGCGATGGATTGGACATTCAAAATTGTCGTGGACAAGCATACGACAACGCAGCTGTCATGTCGGGAATACATTCTGGTGTACAAACCCCTATCAAGGCAATTCATCCAAATGCTCAGTATGTTGCGTGCAGTAACCATACTTTAAATCTGGTGGGAATACACGCAACGTCAGTACCAGTTAACTCAGTTACGTTTTTTGGTACTATGGATAAAGATTTTAATTATTTTTCGTCTTCCACTCACCGCTGGAAAGTTCTTACCGACATTACAGGTCAAGGTGTCAAACGTCTTATTGAAACACGCTGGAGTGCAAGGTACGCAGCCATAGCGATTATGAAGATGATGATGAAGATTATTGAAGTCCTAGAATCACTTTCGCAGAACATAAAGGAAAATGCAGTGACAAGATCAGACGCTGAGCTCCTACTTCCTGCTCTCCAGTCGTTGCCATTTTTGGCCTTCCTTGGGTTATGGAATCGAGTTCTTTGCAAAATAAATGATACACAATTGTATCTCCAGACTAAAGGTCTAAATGTGCATCATTGTGCTATGAAAATTAACGCGTTACAATTATTTCTAGTCAACAACCGTGATGTTATCGTCAACGATGCATTGAGTTATGCCAAAACTACTTGTGAAGATCTAGGCATTGATATAGCTCTTCGTCTTATAAGGAAAACAAAAAGATTACTGATGAGGAAGCTGCAGATGCTGGTTTAAGTTATGATATTAAATTAACGCAAGAAATGTACGAGTCAGTGGATAGAATAACTCAAAAAATCAAGACCAGGTTTCGCCAACTGCATGAGTTGGATGTTAAGTACTCTTTCCTTACACCAACAAACTTATTGAACCCCAGAATACCAGGGCGAATTGAAAGAAGAGCCCAGTGACGTCGATATAAAAGAGTATGTATCATCTCGAGCTTCTGGAGTTTATTCAGCAATGCAACTACGGTATTAGCGTGCCGAATATCGTGATAATGCTTCGCATATTTTTAACTATAGCTATCAGCATTGCAGCATGTGAACGAAGTTTTTCAAAGTTAAAGTTAATAAAAATTACTTAAGGTCTACTATGAGTTCCACAAGATTAAGTAATTTAGCCATTTTGTCAATAGAACAAAGTATCACGGAGGAAATTAATTTTGACCACGTCATAAACAATTTTGCTGCCACTAAAGCCAGAAAAGTTAAATTATAATGTATTTTTATTTATATAACTAAATATATTTTCAAATAAATATTTTCGCTCTGTCTTTTACAATCACTGACTTATTTTTATAATGTCACAAGGGCGGAAAATTATGATTCCGCCCGGGCGCCATTGACTCACGCTACGCCGCTGACTTTTACGTATTAATTAAAGCCATTATTCAATAGAAAATTGGGGCTATCGAAGGATGATGTGCGTCACTTAATGGAGGGCGTAGCAAACATTTGAACTTTATTTGATACCAGACAGTTTTAGTCTGCAGTTTTTCTATTTCAAAATCTACCGGCCAGATGTTTTACGACGGCACGGCGCGTGCTCCTATATCCTCTTCACTCTTATGCGTTCGGCGGTCGTATAGCACTCATTGTTTTTTTAAAGGCGATACTTTTTCCGAAATAAGGATTGCGAGATAGTAGGCGACATATCGATATAATTAAAATACCGACACAGCAAACCTATTTTATCAGTGATTGTTATGTCGATCGTTATCTTCGACCATTAAAATCTGATAGCGATTGGTCGCTAAGTATAACGAGAGTGTTACAGCATCAGGCTGAATAAAGTAAACCCTATGAGAATAACAAATAAACTATTACCCTAAAACGTTGCAAGATGGAGGAAAGTTGCACATACACATTTTTATAGAGGATAAAATTTACTATAAAAAAGTCCGCGGAAGGATACAATTACCTTCTATAGTTTAGAAGATACAAGTGTGCAAAGGATTACACGATAATGTCTTACATTACATTAAAATTCTGTACTCTTAAACTATTAGATATAATTATACCCTCCCGCGGACTTTGCAGTAAATTTTGTGCTCTATAGATATGTTTATGTGCAATTTTCATCTATATTGTACCGTTTTTGCAGCGTACAAGGCGGACGCACCCGCGGATCTGATTCTGCAATTACTACAATTATTTTTCAGCTCTGCTGATTGAAATTAAGACTTATTATATTTTTAAAACATAAAACAAATCATAAGGAATATCTTGTTTAATAATAATAAACACTGCATCCGAAAAATACCAAAAATGAAGTGAAATTGGGCACCACCGCAAGTTCCAGATTTGTTTCATCTGAGCGTTTCATCGTTTCGTTACATAAGCTTTTGAATCAAGCTCCTATAAGTGTTTTCAACACTAAAAAGTTAAGGGAAGTGAAACGTTTTATACTCGTACCTTTTGTATCAACATATTCATTAATTAAATTGAATGGTCTATCAAAAGGTACGAGTAGAAATTCTTAAACTATAGAATAATAATAAAATTTGCGATTAAATTCGTTATTCAAATATAATTTCTGGTTTAATTAAATTAAATTCAATCGTACAAAAACGACCGAATCGTGACCGTGAGCCCGGCTCATCCTGAAGTTCTAAAGATATATACCCTAAATCCGGCCCAATTTTTTTTTCGGCTCGGCCCAAAACCCGGCCCGCATTCAAACTGGACTTCAGGGCAAGCCGGTTCAAAAACCCGACTCGCGGACCATCCTTAACAGAAAAGATGTTCCAAAGATGCTTCTGTTGTAATTAAAGAATCGTAATAATTATGTGTGTTTATTTGTAGTTTCTGGTTTAGAAATTAATATGTGTTTTTAATGGATTAAATTTCTTACTTTACATATTACATGATATATTTGTGCATTGTTAATAATGAATATGTAAATAATAAAGACATACGCTTTTAACTGTTTGTTTAAGAAATTTTTTTGACGTAAGTATATTAGTAAATAAGTTAATTCATAATAATTTGTACCGTTTCTGTTTTGTTTTAATGAACGTTTGGGGGAGGGGCGCCCTAGAGTTCTTATGGACCAGCAGCTACTGTAAAATAAATGTCTCTTTTTATTATGCATATCATTAATTACTTATAGATGTAGCAATCATAAACTTTTTCCAAACGTAGCACACACGGCAAAATCACTTATCCACTTATCCTATGTAAGAAATTTCATATTGTTGTGTATACAAAAATTTCAAAAAAAAAAACGCATTCCTAGTGAGGCATTTTATTAAACGGTCATTCATAACTGTATAACTGAGTTATATCAAAAGCATTAGCATAAACAGCAGATTATGTTCGCACAACAAGTTTTAACCATCAGTCGCGCTCGAAACTTTGAAGTAGTATCGGTGATTTATTTGTGCGTTTATTGAAGTGTTTATAAAGTTTTACTGATGGATACTGAAGCATCAGGTATGTACTGTAGACTAATAAAATTTTACTTAGTTGAAATCTCATTATTTGACAATTGAGATATTTTCTTGTTTATTATGGAAACTTCATAAAAAAATACAGCTATCCCAAACAATCATTTTCTGAAATAAAGCATTTGAACCAAGAAAAAAAATGTTTTTACAGCTAAAGAGTGAAAGTTTTGTTAAATTATCATTATAAAAATATACTAAAGATTAATCCACTATATTACTGTTAAATTCGACACTCATGAATCATCGACTGATTTACAAAACTTAATAAAAGACAAAGTGAAAGTTTTTGTATCTAAATTATTGAAGAAATAGAAAGATTCAAAGCAAATACATCAAAGATTTATGAAGAATCATGAAAAATGGCTTAATGGTTAAATAACTCTAACTACCCATGCCCAGACTGCACTCAGTCTAAGAGGAAAACCAAAAAAACATTTTTTGGAAAGCCCTAGAAGAACTAAACCAAGAAGCGTGCAAAATATTGCATCTGAAAAAACGCTTGAAGAATTGTTATGCTGCATAATCCAGTTTGATAAAGAGTGGGAAAAGGACAGCTGCTCGAATAGTTCTCTTAAAAGATAAAAAAATAAAAGCAGTCTATAATAATACTACCACCAATATAATAAAATACACTCCCGATAAAGCTCTATGATTGTGGAATTCTTAGGTAAAGAAGAATATACCGTCAAATGGGGTGACAGTTTTTTTTAAGAAATTGTAAATTACGCTAAAACTACACTGGGTTTTGCATAAAAAAAATATAATGTATTTGCACTATCTCTAATAAAGACATCCAGAATTATAAAGAAATTCAAGTAATTATGTATTTTTCTCCAAATTAATAATAACTTCATTCACAAAGTCATACTCAAATTGTGGTGACTTTGATAAGCACGGTGTTTTTGCATCACAACGAATTCTTCGGATGATACAGTTATCAAGTTAACTCACATTCCTTCACTCTCAATGTTTTTTTATCAATGTTATATGGGCGTGGGGGGACTTTGATAATCGATAAGTTCACAAGGACTATCAAAGTCGTCGCTTATAATCTAGCGATAGAATTGGATATCAATAAAATAACTTCATAAAAGTGAAAATAAAACTTTAATTGGTATCAAAATGAAACTTTATTTCGTATAAAAACAACAATAACATAAAAGAAAAGAAAAAGGTATGAAGCCTAATACTATGCAAAATTTACCGTTCAAAAACGTCAACCGATTTTGAAAATACAAATCTTGTTCCACGCCCTCCAGAAGTTTCTGCTGGAGGTTCTAGAATGGCTATGATATCGTCCAAGGATACCGTAAACAAGTCGTTTGGAACGATTTTAAAAGTTATTTTTGTAGTCTCTAATGATTTTAACCCCAAGACATTGTAGTCATTCTCGTTTACTTACTCTTCAACCTTGGCAACGTATCTATACTTAGTAGAATTTCTGTTTCCAGACAACACTTTCACTAGAATGAATGTCCCAGGTACAAGATTTTTAGGATCAGTGGGTAAATAATCTACTTCATCAGCAATCTCGGACTTTGCGTCGTCATGATCATCGGACAGTTCTTCCAAAATACGATTCATTTCTTCACTTTTGTCTAAATCATTTATTGAACAAGCTACACTTTTTCCAGCTTCCACAGTTAACCGCTTCTTTCTCTGTGACGAATTTCGAAATGGGGTACTGTTGTAACGTTTTTCTTTCAAATAGGACACTAGGTTATTAGCAAAATTAGCCCCAAATTGATTCACATTATCATCAGAGTTCGGAATTTTATTTAAAATTTTATCAGGGTTTAATGGGTAAATTCCCATTGTTTCAAATCCGAACTATAAGTTGTGGTTAATTGCTCCTGTCTAGTGATTTTCCGCAGAATTCATTTTTTCTAATGTAACCTGCATAAGATGTGGAAATATTTCTTTCTTTAAAGAAGATTGTTTTGGGTTTTGCATTTTCCATTCTAATAATATTGACTTCCATGCAGTCTTTAAGGACCTGAAGAAGCTAACGTCAAGTGGTTGCGTCAAGTGAGTTGAATTTGGGGGGAGGCACCAAAAGGCAATGTTATTTTGGATACACAAATCCAAAACTTCATCAGTAAAGTGTGACGACAAATAGTCACCAATTAGAACTTTTTTCCCTGGCAAATTATTAGCGTGTGGTAAAAACGTGCTCCTAAACCAATCAGTAAAACAGCCAGCCTCAATCCAACCGCTTTTCGATCTGTTGTATCTGAACTCAAAAGTACAAACAACGGTCCTCACAACAACGATGTCCTTTGGGACTGTTTTCAGTCCAGCAGTTCCACAGATGCTCGGATTTGTAGATTACATAGGGAAGTAAAAGAACACCTGATGCTGACCGACAGAACATGATGGAAATAGCTGATTTGGAATGGTTTAAAACATTTATTAGGTATTGTGTATTGGGTATTGCCTTTATATTTATGAAAAAAGGTTCCGTAAGGAATCTTGAATTCCTTGGATGCTTTGTTAATGGACCAGTTAGCGTCAACTATCTTTGCTAATGCATTATCCACATATTTCTCGCTGTAGTTGTTATAATTTCCACTTCCAACTTTGCGTTTATTGATACGACCTATTATAGATTTTTTTACACTTTATGTATGAAGTTGACTTAAAACTAAAATTGGTCTAGAGCAAAGCAAATAATAGAAATTTGCGAAAGTATTATCGTTTATAAACTATGGGGCGACTTTGATAACTATCAATCTCACCCCGAAAGTGTTATCAAAGTGACCCCACATGAATTCACATGAAGTAAGGTTACGTAGGAAGCATACCATCGTAAATAACCGATACTGTAGAAAAATGTATACAAAATCATGAAATACTTCATAATTTTGGACAGTGTCAATTTAATTTCAGTTTGAAGCATTCTGATAGAATATTAACAAAAATTATATAACAACTACTTACCGGTACGCTAGCACGACACAATAACGGCTGAACTTCATTCTTTCAACAGACCATCGCGCAGATTTCTCCGGATTATAATGCACTTCCCGTACTTTAACGTCATTGAAGCCTCTTTTAATTTTTCAAGACTTGATCCATATGTTTACAGTGATCTTCTATAGATTTGAATGCTATTAGAATGTCATCCACATATATTGTAGCAAATTCAGAAATTTCAGGCCCCAACACGATGTCCATACATTTATTAAATAACGCTACTGACACATTAAGACCAAAAGGTAACACTGTAAAGTGACAATTCTTTCCGTTTACCAAAATGCAGTATACTTCCTTGATTCAGGATGCAGGCGCAGTTGCCAATAACCACTAGTTAGGTCTAGAATACTCATATACCAATCCCATGAACCCTTAGCAACAAGTCCTCCATTGCTGGTGGAGATTCTCTCTCCGGTATTAAAATTTTATTTAATCCTCTGGCATCTAGCCATATTCGTACCGATATGTCAGCTTTTTCCACGATGACAATTGGGTTAGAGTAGGTGAATCTGACCTCTCAATTATACCCCACTTTAACATCTTTTGGATTTCTTCTTCGACTGCAGATTTTTTGAAACTGGTAGAGGTAGGATTTTTTGCACAAATGGCACTGGGTCCGTTACCTTTAACACACATTCAGAATTTATTTGAAAGCCCGGGCCGTTCAGAGAACACTCCAGAATGTTTTTGTAGTATTATAGACAATTTTTTCTGGTCTTCTAACTCACTAGTTTCTCCTCCAAAGTCCCTTTCATCCGTCTTGTTCATATTGTTTGAAATGTATTCTTCTGTCCTGAGTATTCGTAAGTGTTGTGACTCTTGATCATGTTCGTGTAGGTCTTGTAGAAAGTTCACACGAAAGTCAGTACCTTGGTCCACGAAGTTCAGTACTTTGTTGGGTATGTTCACTTTAACTTCTTTGTTTCTCATCCAATCCATTTCAAGAATCGCTGGTATACTAAGATTATTGATTATCAAAAAATTAAAATGATGTCTCGACCCTTACTCCAATAATGCTTGCGTCTTTACTTTTACTATTTTTCCTGTTATTCCTTGTACATTAACTCCGCTGACTGGTAACACTGGTACTTGTGGATTCTTTTCGACGATTAAACTGATTATATCGGACGAAAGAGCACAGACTGAGCTTCCAGTATCTACCAAAAATTCTATCTCTTTTCCTTGAGTTGCCCACAAATCTTTGGAGTACAAATAGTTTTTTCCTCATCCGAACAACTAATTTCACCATCACTAACATCTTTTACTGTTTCTTCATAATAATTATTTTCACTATCTTTATTTTTCTGCATAGCTAAGGTAAATTCACTATTGGTATTGATTAGGGATTTTAAAAAAACTTTTTACATATGAAATAAGCTCGGTTTGCTCTTTCGGTTCTCGAGACCTGGACTGTTGGAGCGCACTGTCCAGGTGTCCTTAGTTTCCCTGATTGCCTTCCTCGTTTCTGGGATACTCTTCCCCTCTCTCCCTTCTAGCTATAAACATTGGACGACTCCGTCCTCTTCCTCTATTAATAGCATGAACGGATCTGAAATTTTCACGTCTTATTTCTTGTGGTCTGAAAAACTGAGGTCTTCGTCCCTGGTTTCTGCCTATCGATGCCCTTTGTTCGCTTCCTTGTAATCCACTAAATACTTCTACCAATTCCCTTTTCGTGGTCACTTTTGCAGCTATTAAACTTCTTACAATTTTGTTTGGAAAATGCTGAATAATTGCTGTTACTAACTCTTCTTCCTCGATCGGTGGATTCAGGTACTTTACTTTGTTGATCCAATACCAAACATGATCGCTGTAGCTTCCATGTCGTGCTTGGTAACTTCTGTTTCTAAAATATTTTTTGAACTCTTCCATACCCCCTCCATTCTTCACGATAAGCAATTGCCCAAATTTTAGCAATTCCTTCTAAGTATTCCAAAACCGTGTCGACCTTATCTGAGTCGCTTATCTTGTATTTTTATATACCTTTCCATTGAGTGCAAGAAATCCTGTGGGTGTACATTTCCGAATTTCTTATCAAATTTAGTTATTTTTACGTCATTAGACTGCATCATAACGGTGCACACGTTTTCCATGGTTACAGTTTCGTTTGTTAGTTCCTTGAATTGTTGGGTCATTTGTTGTATTCTTGAGTTCAAATTATTTGTTTTTCTGTTCCATTGTTCCCAATCTAACTTCATGAGCTTCGTAGATTTTTCATTTTCCTGATGAACATAACCCAAATGTTTTTCCATACTTTCATTTTCGACATTTATGTTTTCAATTTTTTCTTCTAATTCCTGTTTGACTTCATTCAATTGTTTGTTATCTCTTAATTGAAAAATATTTATTCTATCGTCTACTTGATTGAATTCATGTTTAATTTCTCCAGTCATCTTTTGTATATTTGCCTTGGTTTCTTTGGACATTAATTTGTTTTCTCTTGACATTTGCATTAAAATTTCCATGTCTGCCTTGTTTTCTCTAGACATTTGCATTAAAAATTCCATAATACCTCCTTGCTTTTCTACAGATAAGGTAATTTGTGTGGATTGAGCTACTGTTTCTATTCCTAAACTTTCCCTACTCATTGTACCCCCTAAACCACTATCCATCTCAACTGACTGTTCGATTTTATTTTCTATTTTTTCCTGATATCTAATTTCCTTAACAAAACCTGACCTTAATGTCATGAAAAAAAAACAATTAATTTCGTTAAATCACTCTGTATATATTAATAAATAATTCAATCAAATCTATTTAATTAAGCCAATTTCGCAAATACTAAATCGTGCCCCACGTTGGGCGCCAAATGTAACCGCCCGCTTCTTGATTTAAGATTTTATAGAAAACGTTCGATTTACTGAAATGATAGAATGCAGTTTTATCATACATATTTGTTTTGCTCCGAACTAACTTTATTTACGTCATCTGATTCTTTTTTTAGGGTTTGCGTGATATTTAATTTAATTATTTCATTAATAAACCAAAAATGTTTTTAAGCAAATGGCCAAAACACCTTAACTTTCGGATTACTTGCGTTTAGAATTAACACTTCCTGGAACTTACCTGTAGTGTTACAGTAATCATTACACAGATAAATCAATAAAAAAAAACAAACATGTAACTTAGATCTATTATACAAACAAAAATAAACGTATATAATTCCTTAAATAATAGTCATGCAAGGGGTTAGTTAATACTATCTACTTTACAAAGTTTTTATTTTTATTTTTAAACAAATAATTTTAGTTTTATTCAACTATATCGCGTTATATAACGGTAAACTATTGAGCGTTTTATCACTTATCAGATTCACCACACAACGCAAACAAAACGCGATGTGATAATAACAAACGCTATTCACTTAGTTTCTGTATTCAACCGAAATTTGGTGCGTTGAATTTTCAATTTGATAATTATAGTTAATGCCACTAACACAGAATATAGAAATTTTACCACGTCTCCATTTATGGTACTTAAGTCGTAATTCGATTATTGAATTTGAACTGATTTGTATGTCAGATCTGTATGTGACGCTTTGCATTCAGCAAAGGTATTAACCATGACAGCTTCAGATTCAAAGTCACTCGAAATAATTCTAAGCAGAGTACAAAAATTTTACAATACCTTTAATTTATTTTCCTGGCGGTTTTCTGACCATTCACAGAAAAAACTCACTTCGCGTTTCCCAAGTAGTGAAAATATTTAGGGAAATTTGCACAACCGAACTAAGTACTCAAAATACAATACCGGGTTGCACTTGTGCTCTGGCCGAGTATTTCAAACGCGTTTCTTTTGTTTTTTTTTTTAATTTTGATAATTGCTTTTACTTTTTGTTTTCATTAAAAGTCACGCACTAGCTTCCTCTTGAGAATCATATTTTAGTGTCGTAAAATCAAACTTGAGTAAATAAAACGATGCTGAGAAAACCTAATTTCAATAGTTTCGAGAATTCTAAAAATAAACCTGCATTACATCATTTATTCGTGTTTTACTAATAATTTTCGTTGTGAAGCATGATTAATATTTACTGTATCGTTACAATACTAGTAATTAAATGCATTTAAATTAAGATAATACAAACTTACTGATTTTGAACAAACTTGACAAAAAAGGTTTTCCCCTTCGGTTGTTAAATTACTGTCCAATTTATTCCACTTGTAATAATTTTCAAATTTTGATTGTTTATTAGGTGGCATTTTTTAAAACTTACTCACAGCACAACAGCAATAGACTATCACAGTGTGACAATATCACAGGCATTTATAACAGACAAAGAATATTTTAGTCATGTGTTTCAGTCATTAAAGGAATCCCACCGGACAGAATTAAAATTATATATATTTGTTTGCTTTACTTAGGTACTGAATAAACTTATAAAATATGATTCATTCCAAAATCCTTTTGGTTTTGTAAATAGTGTTCTGTTAAGCCTGTCATTGTACACAATCCTAGTATAAATTCTTACAATAGTTCTTTTCTATAAAAGGCTTTGTATTTAATGTTTTCTGGAAACCATTGTTTAACAAAACATGAAAATCCCTGTTGTTATTTAGGTTCGTGGTAAGACCTTTTGAGCAAAAAATGTAAATTATATTATTGTACGTAATTTAAGTAAAATTCTGTAAAGCGTTTTTGTCATCTACCTATTAAAACACTGTTTACACAAACTTTTCAAAATTTATATGTTAAAAGGCAATATAAAATAATACTTTTTAAAAAGGCAAAAAAGACAAAAAGTTACACAAAAAGATAAAATAGGCAGGCTCCAGGCATATGCCTGACTGTCCGCTCTTTAGCAATAACATACAATATAAGAATTCAAATGTTATATTGTGCACGGTAGTAACTCTTGTTTATTGTGATAAAGAGCAAAAATTTTATAGAAGAATGTAACTCCATCTTCTACCAAATGGCAAGCAAAAGGAAAAAAACTCCAAAATTTGAGTGCCTAACTGCCTATCAACAATTAATAGACTAGATGAAAATTTGATAAGAAGGTTTAGTAACGTTTTAACCACCTTGTCTAGTCGTCACTGCATAAACACTTTAAAATTTTAAAGGTATTGTTTGGATACAGTTCAAATGTATATTGAGCTATATTCATGGTCGATATGACTGTATCAGTACATAAAATTTTAATACACGGCGCCGATATTATTTCGTTCTTACCCTTGCTAATCGAACAGCTGTCCGAAAATGTTCTAGAGGCCAGAAAAAAAGGTTACAAAAACACGAGAACATTTCACTCACGAAAAACGTCCAGCGTCAATACTAACACTGATATTTTAAACTAGATGCTAAACTCATCAGACCCAGTGATTTCCTTGAAATAAAAAGTATCAAAGAAAAAGCACAGGAAACCCTTTGATAAGCAAGTATTAGAGATGCTGGACGAACCAAACTTGATAAAAACTTTAGAACATTAAAACTGAAAAGTAAAGTAACGACTGAAATAATGATGATGCGATGAAGAATAACTAGTGTACACATGTAAGAAGTGAAACTTCTTTATGGCCTTATTTTTCGCAAAATGATCTACATGCAACTTTTCAGAAATTGGTTAAATAAAGTTAAATTAGATAAATTTTAAACAAAAGGATTTTATTATCATAGACATGAATACAAATTTTTGTAAATCAATTAACTAATTTTTGTAGATTCAATTTCATATTTCAGTTACCATAAGCCATTAATTACAAAAATATATAATAACGATGACAATGATAGTAATAATTCTATTACAATTAATGAAACGCTGTAATAATCTTAGTAGCAAAAAGTTAAAGTGAAATAATTGTATTATTTGTATTCATGTCTATGATAATAAAATCCTTTTGTTTAAACTTTATCTAATTTAACTTTATTTAACCAATTTCTGAAAAGTTGCATGTATATCAATTAATTGATGTTCATTAAATTAGCAGTCTTATTAATTAATAAATACTATTTTAATGAAATCATATACATTGACCGATAATTACAATAAGAAACTGAGGTTAACCTTAAATATTTTAAATTTAAAATTAGATAAATTTTAAACAAAAGGATTTTATTATAATAGACATGAATACAAATAATACAATTATTTCACTTTAACTGTTTGCTACTAAGATTATTACAGCATTTCATTAATTGAAATAGAATTATTACTATCATTATCATCGTTCAAACAGAAACTGAGAGTTAACCTTAAATATATTAAATTTAAAATGTCATCGTTCAATCAGAAACTGATGTTAACCTTAAATATATTAAATTTAAAATGTCATCGTTCAATCAGAAACTGAGGTTAACCTTAAATATTTTAAATTTAAAATTAATAACATATTTCAGAATTTATACTCTATGTCAATTAATTCCACCCGAGTATTAGAAAAATAGATATAATTACTTACTTTTGTTAAAAATCCACTGGAATTAGAATTAAAATGAAGCCTTTGATTTTGTTGATCACTTTATTATTGATATATTATTTATCACGTCGCTATTGCGATTCCAGAAAAAATGTGACGCGTAACCAAAAAATAAAAAATGTGACGTAACCATGTGACGCGTAAGCGAAAAAATGTGACGGTAATTTTTTTCCAACGCCGATAAAGAAGTTTCACTTCCAATAAATGAGTATTGATGTGAAATTGTAGCATTTGTTATTTATATGTTATTTTGTTAGTATTTTCATGTCGTAAATTGAACTACTATATTAAATTTTTTTAAGAACTAAAACCTTTAATAACTCTCACCGTTTCCTTGCAAAGCCTTGAATTCATCAATGTAAAACTCATATATTTCTCAGTTTCTTTGCGAATTTATATTAGTCCATTTGTATCTCTAAGGAGAGCACATGTGGACAAGACAATATTTTCTGTGAGGCACATATGGACACAAGTATTCATAAATGTAATTAATAACGTTGTCTCACAACTGCAATTTTTAATTATTATGTTATATTATACATTGTATTAATCCATATTACAACCATGAAAATGAACCGAAAATTTAAAAAAAGTTTCAGGGGCTAGCAAATTTTGCACAATATCTTCTGCAGAAATATAACTGTTGTCCTGTTGATCTAGAAATACAAACTCTTGTCGTGATGTCATTTAAAAAACAATATTAAAAATGCTGACCCCCCAGTTTATCTTCAATCTGACCAACAAAGAATTTATGTGTTTTCAAATTTAACGAGAACAAATTCTCCTTTCTGCATATTATCAACTAAAATCTTCACTATCTTTGGTCTCGACTTCCATAAGACTATCCTCTGATTTTTTGCAATTATTCTCATTTTTGCTTTCTAAGGTTTCCTCATCACAAACTTTTTGAATATGCGATTTGACCTATTTCTTTTCTGTATTCCTTGCTTTTCTTTCTTCAGCAGTTTTGTTTTTCTTTTAATTCATATTTTAATCCATATTTTTCTGGTGTAGTGGTCATAATTGTACGTGTTGTACGTTCTGTATTTATTGTATTTAAGAACACAACTGGACTTTTACTACTTTATTAATATAAATAACCATAAAAGCACATGTATCACAATCTTGTCATAGTTGCTATTCTATATCTATTGGTGTCGCTTGTATTACACCGCGCTGTTGCCATGCTTCACTAAGCACATCCTTACAATGACGGTAGAGATTTTTTTCATTCTTCCTTTCTTAGAACTTACTCTCACAGCATTTGGGTATGAACGGACCTGTTCCGAAGTAAGCTTTACATCGGAAATAATTACAATTTTGGAAGTTTGTTTTTCAAAAGTTAAAATTGTAGGACTGTTGACTCGTGATTAAAAATTTGCTGATAAAGTAGAAGACATTTCGTAATTGAAGAAGGTAAAATCATTTGGACTAACATGATTTGTATTATCTTGCTGCGATACATAGCTGACTTCCGTAACTTCAGCTCCAACAAAATCTTCAGAAAAAAAAAATTTATTGAATTTTAAAAACCTAAAAATAATGTTTTTTCTATTAAAAGCTTCATCAAAAGCTGGAGCTGTTAAATACCATAAACTGTAATAGCTCTTCCCGGATGTCCATAAGTTGAATGCGGCACGACAACTTGAGCTTCAAAAGCTCAAATACACACACATCTAGGGTCTGTAAACGATGTATGGTGTGGGGAGGAAACGTTAAGAGTACTAAACTATTGTCTCTGCAATACAATATTACATCTAACGATGCATGTGTATTATGGTTAACTAACAGTATTTAGACAGGGTTTTCTTAGAAGCATGCAAGTATTTTTTAATGTGTTTTGCAACTTCTAAAAATCCTTCGTTGGTCATCTAACTGCTTGCAGAAGCCATGCCAATACTGCCTCCATCGCTATAAAGATGTATTTGTTTTCAGAACCATATTCTGAGAACGGCCCAGCGATGTTGCTTTTTCGTTGGACCATTTCTTGATGCGCAGACTGTACACTTAAGGCACCATACCATTGCAATTCACCAAGTAGAGTTTTTTCCAAACTTTACCTAATGCGTTTTTTACGCCAAAGTGTCCTCCTAAAGTAGCATCGTGCAGATGCTGCCATACCTGCGACACTCGGCATTTTGGCGCTACTAACTGCAGCTTGTTTTCCGTACCCTCGACACTCTCTAGCGATTGTCTAAAAAGACCGTTTTCTACTGCTTGCCCAGTATGCTTTGATGTTTTGGCCATAACTGTCAATTCTTCCCAGGTTGGTCGTCGGCCGTTTACTTTTCAGTTCAGGAATACTCTTATTTAAGTATTGTATTCTTGTTCGCGACGTTGCAGCATGGTTTCCACGTGTCGTCAACCATAGGAGTTCTTCGGAGGCATTAGATCTTTTCTTCAAGTTTTGAATAATGGCTGCAGTCTGCCAGACACGGTCTTCTGGACAAGGCATCAGCGTTCTGATGATTGTTTTCGGCACGGCATACTCTTGCAGTCTTTCGATTCATCTTGCCAGTTCCGAAAACTGCAATAGCCATTTCAAAGTGGCGTGCTCTGTTCTTAGAAAAAAATTATGTCCATACAAATATTTGTAGAAGTGTTCTATGGACTTGACGATTGCTAACAGCTTTCTCTTAGTCACGCATTAATTTTTTTTAACCTGAACAAAACTACTAAAATACGCGATTACTCTTTCTTGTCCATCTTAGACCTGTGGTCAGATAACTTAAAATCGTCGAAGGCTTGTTTTAGTTGATGGAAAGCCTTCTTATCGACCGAGTATTTATTTTGTGCTTTATCACGTTAGTTCTTTCTTTGGAATCATTCTCCAGCGCAAACACATTTTCATAATGCTGGATCAACATTATAACTTTAACCAGTTAGTTTTAGTTGAGGTTTTGGCACTTGAAGTCAGGAATGTCTAATAGATGTTATGGGCACTTCTTCGGCGACGATGCTACACTAGAATTAACGCATCTTACAATTTTAGATACTGGCGTGCATTGGTCTACCATGGTCTTCTTTTTCAACGTTACTGTATCGGAGCTGACATTCAAGATCCTAACTGGCATCGTGATTTTCCACTCGTACTAATTCTCTACCAACCAGTAGTCTCCTTTTAACTAAATCGCTTTCTATTGGTTCAATAATGCAAATCTAGTCTTCCCGGAGAGATATTTATGTCGGTGTACCATCACCACACTTTTAGTCTTTCTAGGTATAGTGACGTGATTACTCAATTAGACTCGCACGGTTGTCTGATCTGACAAATGTAAAAGAATTTTTTGACTGCCGACCTTTAGGTCATTTTTTTATCCAAATGGAACCTATACTTTTTTATAACGTCTAATCCCAGGATAACTTTTTTCGTGATGTCGGCTACTAGTACTTGATGGTCAAATACTCTATTTCCCAAACCAATAGCCATTTTGGTTTGTCTGTAAAGAAGTATTTTTTGGCCCCTCCCCGTTCGAAGTCGTACTGTTACTGGCAATGTCTTCTCATTTACCAATGATATGTAAGGACGAATTATGGTTTTTGTCGCTTCCGGGTCAACCAGTAACTGAACACTTTTTCCAATAGTCTTGCCACCAAGATATATGTTGTGCAATTGATCCATAACCGATGCCATTTGAATGGCAATTATTAAATACATGACTAGATGAGATTAACTTGTGTTTTCTTTTTGATGATCCAACTCGTTCCAGGCATTCGCGGGCGCTCTTCTTGTCCTTCTTCTTAGGTCTAGTAGCTGGTGTTGTCGTACGTGAAACTCTCATCATCTCCTGGATGCTCTCTATGGTATGCATGCGGGTACTTACTGCAGCACAGCCGAAGTTTTATGTGAATGTCACCTTGGTGCGATGCCTGTTTTGCTACTTCAAACGCTCAAAAGCATACACTATAAAGCATCTCATCCAGCGTCTTAGATATGGTAGCTAACTCTGCTGCGTTTTGCTGCATCTCTCGTAGGCTGACTACAAAAGATTTGAATAGTCCAATTGCTCTACCAAGAAGGTAATATCTAGTGCTGTGGCATATTACGCAAGCCGTGTCAATCTGACAATGTCAGTTTTAAACTCCTGAATACTTTTTGCAGGTTTTTCAACTCGATTTTTTATTTGGGCTTAGCACACTTGCTAAAAGCCATGAGCATCTTCAAATTTCATTTCTAAACATGAAAATTAAAGAGCTTGTAATTTTTATTGCAAGTGCTCAGAAACCTCAGATCTCGCTAAATTCAAGCGCTTCTTCACGTAAAACCACTATGTAAAAACGTCGTTTTTTCTGTTTGTTGCTTCAACTATTAGCTGCAGTTGCGGCTTCAAACTACTTATAATACATTGGCCAAAGAACTTTTCCATCAAAATTTGGACGTACAACTTTAAACTTGCCTAGCTGGTTTTATTTCCTAATGATCCATTTATTAAAATTCTTTAGTCGTGGACGCTTGCTTTACCGTGACGAAAATCAATTCGATTTTTTCTTTTTCAAATGATGTAGTTTCACTCTGTCTTCTAATTTGCTTTTTATTGTTTCTGTTCTGTTTTCTAGAACTTACACATATTTCTTCTAACTTAAATTTAACATATCTGCTTGAGTTTTCTTGAACAATTTAATAATTTGGTTTTCTACACTGCAGCTTTTATAGTTTTTATTTGATTTTTTAATGCTCGTTCGTATTTCTTTATTCCCAAACTTTTTAGAATTTTTTCCATTTTCTAAGAATGTTCGGAGAGTTTGTCTTTTATTTTTAGCGTTTTTCCATTTTCTAGTATTTTCTTCCATTTTTCACAGCATTTTCAGGATAGGGTTTCTTCTATTTTCTGAAAATTATCATTAACTTTTTCTAATAAGGCTCCCCAAAATCCATTACTTTTAGGAACTGCAAATAAATACGAATCAACGTCTATTCTGTTTTTGTTCGAAGTTTTCACAATGCCGTTGTTGTAGCACACGCAGCAACTTTAATACGCTTGATTTTTAAATCACAAAGTTCTTTTGTCGTCATTGTTTGTTCAGATTATTATTATCTTTAATTATGTTGCACCTAAATTTTATGAACTAGCAAATTTTTATTATTATATGACTAATTATGCACTCTGATAAAAAGTTTAATAAACATGTGTAAATCACGAGAGTAATCACAAGTTTACATAATCTCAAATTACCAAACGTACAGATCGTCCCACACTTGATACCAATTGTAATAATTTTAAATGTAATTTATTTTACACACGCTTTATATATTTTCACGATTAAAACTAATTTTTATAAACGTAAATAATTAAATCTAACTATATTTAAAAAAATAACTTACACTAATATTATATACAGTGTGGGCCAAAACATATGGAATAATGGATTTATTTTGATCCTTATCAAAGATTATTAAAAATCAACTTTGACACGTCAAAAATAATTTATTTTGAAAACATTTGTGACGTATTTTTAATTTTGCTACCTACACTTCTTTTCCAAAAAGCTGCCGTGATCATTTTTTTTTAAACAGTAACCCCCAATGTTTTGTAACAGTTTAAAGATAAGCTTATCAAATTCAGATTTTCATCAATGCCGGAATAATACCGTCGCGTACAGGAGTTATAAATACTTTGGATCTGTTAATGACCCGTCTGATAAAAATTATTTCAATAATTCTATTACCGCTTATTCTAGCTCAAACATTAGTTTTGAAAATTGTGTATGCTTCACCATCATTCAATGAGGGTTGTGGTCCGATGAATAGCGACAGTTTTGTTTATTTACGGTTCCGGCTTAAATGAAAAGTTAGCTTCGTACTCTGAACTAAAACTCGACTGTCGGCAAACTCTATATCCACGACCTACAAATGTTAATTAGTTTTTGCAAAACTGTAGTCTGTAATCAGAATAATCATCCTCATTCAGCTGTTGCACTAATGTCACTTTGTATAGATGCCACACTTGACGTTTTACGTGCCTTTATACTCCTGCCTTTGCCGGAGTAATAAGTTGCGCATTACGATACTTGTCGTTAATCGTCGAGCCATGAGCGTATTAGGTGATTGATCATCAATACAAAACTGACCAATGTCGTCAAAAAACATTATGCACCTTGTCATCGCTAACCAACAGAACTATTTTTATGAAATCACAAAACTTGTTGTGCTGTTATGTATTTCAAATCTTTCAAATTTCTGAAATAAGAATTTAATAAGCTCTTTAAAACTATTTCTAAAATGGGAAGTTATCATTTAAAAAAATGATGACGTAATATTTTGAAAAGAGGTGGAGTAGCAAAATTAAAAAATACTGCCCATAATGTTTGTTTGAAAATAAATCATTTTGACTTGTCAAAATTTTTATTAATCCTGACAGATCAAGATAAATCCATTATTCCATACTTTTGGCATTTTTACTGTATATTTTTGTCACTGGAGAACTATGATCTACTTATCTAAACAAACAGCAGAAATTCTTCTCTCTCAACAAGATTCAGAAAAACACTGACTCCAGCTTTCTTCAAATACTTTTTATATTTTTTCGTTATCCGGAAAATAAAAATATTCTATTCTTTTTTTTCGATCATCTCGTTCCGAAGCTTCCAAATACTTTATAGAAGCATAATTATAAACAAAAACAGTGTAATTTCTACTCAGTTCTTTTAGCGTTTTTAACGTTACAAATTTATTTGAAGTTAAAATAATCAAATCCAAATAGATAACGCATTTTTTTGCTACAGAAACCACCAAAGCTAATGGGGATTAAGCTTTAATGTGTAATGACAAATCAGCAGCAGTAAGTGCGGGAGGTTTATAAATGAAAATTTATAGTTTTACACAAAATAGCAACAGTTTGATGCAAATAAGCATAAATCAGTTACATACAAAAATGAAGCCAATACAACTTATTTAAATCGTAAAAGCACCTTTCAATAAAACAATAACATTTCAGTTATCAAAATTCCCTTATAGAGGGATTTGGTGTACATACATATTTTTTGTAATTTTTTAATTCAAACTTAAATTTAGATATTTTTAATGTTTACTGGTATTTGTGTAAATTACAAAGTCTCCATTTTTGGTAATGTCTTTTTACTTTTTGCCCCAGATCTTATTATTAGTCAATATGAATAGATTTACAGCAAATTCTAGTGAAATGGTTGTGTATTAGTTTATTACTTTTAACGCTTTATTTTGTAATAATTTTAAATCTACTAAAGAAACTTCTCCCCCAAATAGAATATAAATAATTAAAATGTGGTTGTACGTATGAGTTATTAATTATCTCTAAGAACATGTGTTAGATATAAAGTATTTAGATTCGAGAAGGGAAAATTTTTTATAACAGATTGTATTTGTTCTAGTGATTATCTTGCTTTCAATTTTTATTATATGATTTTTATAATATGCTTTTTTCCAAATATAATATAATCTGGTTTTTAGTGTTTAATATTTAATCTGTTGTCATTTATCCATTTTATTTATTATGTTTCTTACATCATGTAAATACCTGTTAAATGTTCAATATTGATAGCATTACTAGTAAATTAGTATTGTCATCATCCGCATATAAATAAATTTGTCCGTTAATATTTTTTGATTCAAGAGATCATTAATATAAATATTAAATAAACTTGGTTCTAAAATACTACTACTCTGTGGAACTCCACTATGCTTATATATAAAGAAATATTGGAAATAGACAAACTTGTGCTCTGGCTGAAAATCTTTTAGAAGACGAACCTGCTTTATCCTGTTGGAAAATGTACAGATAGACGGGGATCAAGACTTTGTTCTTCAGCTGCATCTTAGACTTTTTCCCTAACATCTTACATTCCGCAGCAATGTAATCGGTGTCACTAGAAACATTTCTGTGCTAAAAAGATATATGCCGACCATTTTAAAGCCTTTTACTGTTATTTCTGCCTGTCTGGCACTTTAAATAAGATTTTTCAAAAAGTCTATATGAGTGTCAATAAGAGTTTATCATTTACACAAATCTCAGACTACGACTTGGCTCATAGAATAATAGCCATTGAGAGAGCTTATATAAACGTTATCAAAAGATGAATTTTGTGTGTAGAATGGGTTGGGTCTGAATCTAACCGGACGGATGAGTTCTACCGATTGATTCTGCTAAGACACCTTTCATGAAAGCGTCAGTCATACTTTTCTTCGGAAAAATTGTTAGCCCAGCAGCTGATACTCTGCTACGTTCATACAAATGTAGTTAACAACAGATGGATTTCATAGCGCCAATCTATTTTTTACAACGACGAGTAATAATTTTGAAAATTTTGCTTTATACTATAGATGGACCTGTCTCGTCTGCGTTAAAAATTTGATCAGTTTTAAATTTGGATTTGCAACATACACATTGTCAAAATTGTCATAGAACTCAGACATTTGTTCTTTTGCTTGAAATGTCAGAGCTCTAGCAAACTTGATGTATTTCGTAAAGACAACTTATTCATATTTTTGTATTAAGCACTTTCATCTAATAACTGCCTGCAATACCATTGTTAAAAAGGATGTAGTTTTTACTACTGCTTTATACGCTAATTTTTTTAAAGTCTCACTAGGTTAATCTGTAAAATTTTTGTTTCAGAGTAGAGAGCATAATCAACTAAGAAAGAGACTCAGCTTTATCCATAAGAATTAAAAATTTTGAATAAAATTTGGAACATTTTGAATTAAGTTTAAGGCAAATCTTCCAAATTACCAACACCATAACTACATAACTAAAAAATCTTTATTTTATAAAAAATTATTAAGTTCAAGTAAATTTTGATTGCTGAAATGTTGTGTTTTATTGCAAGGTGTTCAGCAGTTTAAACAGGAGCACTTGTATTTCCTAAAATATAAAATTCTAAATAACATTTTAATATTATTGCATAATAACACGCGATAATTCGAATTCGGTTTCCTAAAATAATAGAAAAAATTTAATTTTGCCGATGCATATATTTTTAAAAACGTTCATTTTTATTTATTATTAATTATTATTATTTACAAAATTTGACTCATAAAGAGCGACGAGAGCAGAAAATAACCTTAAACAAAAATTAAAATTGTAAAATAGCTGCTGCTGAATTTCCAATTTATTTTTAGCTAATCACTTTTAACTTCCAGTGAAAATGAAGAATTCAGAGAATCATGTAGATACCATATTGGCTGAAGTAGGGAGGAATTTGGAAGATACCAACGACAAATTTTATTATTGTTAGTATTGACAATGGGATTAATGTCTTTTTCCAACGTTATATATATTTTTGAAGCTAAGCAGGTAAGAAACACAGGTAACTTCACAAATGTTTAGTGTACCAGACCGATAAAAAAATTTGCTTAGGTGTTTCATTCCCTTCTTGCGAAAATGAGACGTCACCTTATTTTAGCTCCATGGCTAATGAATGCAGTACCGTTTAAAGATGGTAAGCCTGAAAGATGCTTTTAAATACCAACAAGTAAATAAAGCCAGTTCCAAATTATGCCATCAGTGATTTTAATACAAGTATTATAGAAAAATGCGAGCGTTTTGTATACGAAACTCCAGAAATATCGATAATGCACGATGTATAGTATAAATAATAATATTATTTAAATTTGTGTTAAGATTTTTGTTGCAGTTTGATTTGCATTGTGATGAGAATGTAAAGAAACTAGCATTTGTTGGCACGGTTAACGGTATCAGGAAAGTTCATTGGTTTGCCAATTGCTGGATATATTTCGGATAAG